>OZ000466.1:0-5000000 GCA_963922655.1 Cardamine chenopodiifolia
ACCCTAACCCTAAACCCTAATCCCTAAACCCTAAACCCAAACCCTAAAGCCCTAAACCCTAACCCTAAACGCCTAAGACACTAAACCCTAAAACCCTAAACCCTAAACCCTAAACCCTAAACCCTAAACCCTAAACCCAACCCTAACCCACACCAACCCAAACCCAAACCCACCACCCCAACCCCAAACCACCCACCCACACCCACACCCTACCCCAACCCACACCCTAAACCCACACCCTAAACCCCAACCCACCACCCACACCCTAACCCACACCCCAACCCAACCACCACCCAAACCCTAACCCTAACCCACACCCCTACACCCACCACCCTACACCCACACCCACCCACACCCACCACCACCCAACCCACCCACCACCCAACCCACCCACACACCACCACCACCCACCCACACCCACACACCCACCACACCCACACCCTAACCCACACCCACACCCACCACCCACCACACCCACACCCACAACACCCAACCCACACCCACCACCCACACCCACCAACACCCTACACCCCTACAACCCACCCAACCCACCCACACCCACCCACCCAACCCAACACCCCACCAACCCACCACCCAACCCACCACCCAACACCCTACACCCCACACCCTACACCCACCAACCCACACCCAACCCCACACCCAACACCCACCCAACCCACCCAACACCCACACCCACACCCAACCCTACACCCTACACCCTACACCCACACCCTAAACCCAACCCACAACCCTAAACCCACAACCCACCCACCCACCCCTACACCCACCCACACCCTAACCCACCCACACCCTACCCACCCAAACCACCACCCTACACCCAAACCCTACCCAAACCCAACCCACCCAAACCCACCACCAACCCTACACCACCAAACCCACCACCCAACCCTAAACCCAACCCCCCACACAACCCAACCCTAAACCCAACCCAACCCTAACCCTACCCACCCTACCAACACCCTAAACCCAAACCACCCCAACCCACAACCCTAAACCCACACACCCTAAACCCTAAACCCCACCCTAACCCTAACCACTAACCCCACACCCTACCCCAACCCCACCCAAACCCAACCCTACACCCCTAAACCCAAACCCACCCACCCTACCCCACCACCCACCTAAACCCCAAAACCCCAACCCTAAACCCACACCCACACCCACCCTACCCTAAACCTAAACCCTAAACCCTAAACCCTAAACCCTAAACCCTAAACCCTAAACCCTAAACCCTAAACCCTAACCCTACCTAAACCCTAAACCCTAAACCCTAAACCCTAAACCCTAAACCCTAAACCCTACACCCTAAACCCTAAACCCTAAACCCTAAACCCTAAACCCTAAACCCTAAACCCTAAACCCCAACCTAAACCCTAAACCCTAAACCCTAAACCCTAAACCCTAAACCCTAAACCCTAAACCCTAAACCCTAAACCCTAAACCCTAAACCCTAAACCCTAAACCCTAAACCCTAAACCCTAAACCCTAAACCCTAAACCCTAAACCCTAAACCCTAAACCCTAAACCCTAAACCCTAAACCCTAAACCCTAAACCCTAAACCCTAAACCCTAAACCCTAAACCCTAAACCTAAACCCTAAACCCTAAACCCTAAACCCTAAACCCTAAACCCTAAACCCCTAAACCCTAAACCCTAACCCCTAACCCCTAAACCCTAACCCCTAACCCCTAACCCCAAACCCCTAACCCCTAACCCCTAAACCCCTAACCCCTAACCCCTAACCCCTAAACCCCTAAACCCCTAACCCCTAAACCCCTAACCCCTAACCCCTAACCCCTAACCCCTAACCCCTAAACCCTAAACCCTAAACCCTAAACCCTAAACCCTAAACCCTAAACCCTAAACCCTAAACCCTAAACCCTAAACATCCTAAACCCTACACCCTAAACACCCTACACCCTACACCCTACACCCTACACCCTACACCCTACACCCTACACCCTACACCCTAAACCCTAAACCCTAAACCCTAAACCCTACACCCTACACTCTACACCCTACACCCTAAACCCTAAACCCTAAACCCTAAACCCTAAACCCCAAACCCTAGGTTCAGGGTTTATGCATTATGTCTACACAAAAGATATAAAACCAAAGAATGGAATATATCAGAATGATGGCTACAATTCGGTCCAATGGGAATTGATCAGTATAACTCTTGATAAATTTGTCTTTGTATTTAGAAGTCTGAATTGCCTTGTCTACAGTCTCAAAGCAGGAGGAGAATGTGACCGAAAGTTTACGTCTAAAATGGAAGTACGGGTGAAGAAAGTATGGGAGAAGATGGGGTGTGTGAAGGCTGTTTCAGACGCGAATGGGTTTGCAAGGGATGCGATGGAGTCTGACATTTTGGAGTTGTGGAAATTTCTCTTTGAAAAAGAAGCTAAGGAAGCAACACAGACTCTCGAAACGATAAAGAATGAAATTATTCGTGACTTGTTTCTCCATTTATCTAACGAAGCACCACCACCTTGGTACTAGGTGAATCTCCGATAGTTTCAGTTATATGTGTTTCCATTATTTTCCATAGTTTTCAACAATGCTTCTCCTATTTTCTTTTAGAGATTCACTATAGAAGTAAAAACATAATTTGACCAAAAGCATATATTTTATTTTATTGAGCTTACGAAACAGTCAGGTCACAACTTTGTCTCCTCAGTCCTGTCTGTATACTCATTTTTGATCTTTACATATTTGAGTTTTCTTTCTCCATCACATTTTTGAAAAGATGAGGATGAGGATGAGTATGGTGATGGGTTAGTTAACCCCGACAAAAAACGGCGAAGATTGGTGGAAGATGTCTCCACGTGTATGAGTAAAGTCTCCTTGCCGACTTGAGTTGAAGTGCACTTTTCTTAGGCCGAAGTTACTTTTTCTGGTCCACGAAAAAAATATTTGAGGCCCAGAAGTTTACTTATTGGTTTCATGCATTACTAATAGGCTTTTATAATTTAGAGATTTGGTCAACGGTGTGAAAAAAAGGAAGGGAGATTTTGCCGTATGGTCATATCACGGAGTAAATGACAAAATGAAAATTATTTCAACGCTTGGACGGGTGAGTGTTGGTGCGTGTGACGCTTGCAGTTAGTGGTGTGTGGTGCGAGTTCATTACACCAACCCTACACTTTTTCTCATCCCGAGACCCCAAAACCTAAACATTCCAAAATGAATCTCATTTTGACATTGAGTCAGTTGATCTGAGCTGGAGATACATTCTCCTCAGGGTAGAGATCGCATTACCTATCAGCGCCATAATGCATCTACTTCATTATCAGATGATACTTATGAGGGCTTTACCGATTAGCGCAAGAATGCTGCTACTCTAGTTACATATGATACTTTTGAGGGCTTAGCTGACTTGGATGGTTACCTTAATGCAAATACACTGCTCCTTCCTCCCAACCGTATAGAGCTTAACACTGGAGCTAACCTTCTCCGAGAAGATGAGATGGTTGGTGTGCTTGATGGAGGTGAAGGGATTGATGTAGGTGCAGAGATAGAGTATGAAGAGGGTGATGAAGATGTTGATGTAGGTGCAGAGATAGAGATGAAATGTCCGAGAGGATCGAGATCCAACGGAATAAAATTTAAAAAAATTGAATCTTTCTTCGATTCCATATTTGATTGAATCTTTCTTAGAACCTAAAAATATAAGTCCTCAACTCTAAACTCTTAACCATAAACCACAAACGCTAAATCTTAAACCTAAAGGAAATTATCAATTATCAATTTTTTTTTTTGAAATATTCGAGAGGATCAACGATCAACAGAATCAGTTTTAAAATCCATTGAATCTTTTTTAGATTTCAAAGTAGAAGAATAATAATTCACCGGTTATCCTAAACTCCAAAACCGAAATTCCAATCCCGAAACTTCAAATCCCAAACTCCAAACGTTAAATTTTAAACCAAAAAAATTGGTGATTTTTTCCGAAATGTTCTAGAAGATCTAACGGAATTGATTTTTTCCGAAATGTTCAAATTTGATTTTTTCCAACGGAATCAAATTTAAAAACAATTGAATATTTTTTAGAATCCAAAATAGAAGAATGATCATTCACCTGTTCTGAAAGCATATAATCATTTATAAGCAGCACTCGTTTTGGGCGATCACTATTGTTTTTCTTTTACAAATATGGGCAAGCCCAGTTCGTTACTGATGGATTGATCACTAATGCTTTTCCTTTACAAACATGGGCACGACTTCATTACTTATGGGCCGGAGCATAATTGTTTTTCCTTTAGAAACATGGGCAGGCCCATGCTTATATTTAGCATTTGATTGCCGTAATCAATAATAGTAAATTTAGACAAAGGTATAGAATGAATAATTTATGAATGACACAATACAATTGGGATATGGGAACATACCAAGACGGAACGACTTTGACTAGCGGAACGACACCGTCTGTGCCGCCGGTGGTAGAGAGAAGAAGGATCTGGATCTAAAACACAGCAAATTGGGTCGCGACGCATCTCCTTTCCGTAAGCTTTTTTCTCTCGTCTGAATTTGATCACAGTTTCGCTGTTCCTTGAATCTCTCCACTTTGCCGTGCATGTGAATTGAGCTATTGATTCAATGCAATCTTATTGATTTTGCCTCCACATACGTGTTGTCGATATCTTCATCCCACGCTCGAGCCGTTCGTCTATTAGATGCTCAAAAAATGAATTCCCCGAGTTTCTTAATTTATGGTTTTCCTTGTAAGCGCAGGACTCGAGATGGTTCTAGTCCGGTGATTTTTGAGATTTAGCCCTGAACGAGTTTCAGATTTCTGGTGGAGATGGCTTGGTTCAGTGGAAAAGTTTCTCTGGGAGGATTCCCAGATCTCACTGGAGCCGTAAATAAATTCCAGGAGAGCGTTAAGAACATCGAAAAGAATTTCGACAACGCCCTTGGCTTTGACGACAAGTCGGAATCTGGCGGTGAAGGTGCTCTTCTCACCCCTCTTTTCTTTGCAAAGAATGTACAATATCATGCATCCTCGATCGCAATAATCTGCAGTTAGCTCTTTGAACTCATTGGTGAAAATTTTACGTCATCATCTACTAGGAATGTGGCTATGGACTATAGGACTGGTCAAGGCGCATTTGTTAACAGGATCTGTCATTATTTTTTTAATACCTCAGATGTTAAGATTGATCTGCTGTTGCAATTATACAATTTATTTAGTTATGGGGTTCTGTTGTATTTTGCTTATTACTAGCTTAGCTAGTGTTCCTCAGGTAACAGAATTTACACGAAGCATTTTATCTTGGATATGAAAACACAGCGTTTGGATCAGTGCTTTTTGTTAGTGACAGCTTAGGCTGGCTATGATTTCGGGGGTACTCTGTATTTACTTAACAGTAGTAAAAATCAATATCTTCAATAGTTGCTTGAGTTTCTTGTAGCTTTGTTTGTGTTCACAACAGATCCATTTTTTTTTGCAATGCAGCTTCAAGTATATGGCCACCTACAGTTGATACCAAAAGTCTCTTTGATCCTGTAATGTCCTTCGTGGGTAACACCTCTGATGAGAAACTAGATAGATTGGAAGACTCTGTGAGTACAGAAAATCCATCTCAAATCGAAGGAAAAGAAGAAGAAGGACCTGTTAAGCTAGCCACTGAACAGACAGTATCTGTTGAAGCTAAGAAAGAAACAAATGTGAGAAGAGAAGCTGATCAAGCAGAAAATCCTGAGATTACAGAGACGGTTGTTTTAGATCTCAAAGATGATGAGCCTGAATCACAGATGGTTCTCGAAGAGTCTTCTGAATATTCTCTTCAGTATCCTGAATCGTCAGGTTACATGACTACTCTTGAACCTAATGAAAAGCCGGAAATGACAGCTTCTCAAGATTTACAGCCCAAGCAACGTAAGTCGGAAGATGCTGGATCAGAGGCTGAGGAACCACTGCCAGAGGTTTCGGGAACAAAAAAAGTTACCGTAGAAAAAAAAGACGCAGTTTACTCTCGTGTTTTAGATCGACTGCATAAAATTCCTGATATGGATACAGATGAGACAACAAATGAACAGGAAATTCAGGGTGAAAATCTGGAAGAGAATACCTCGTCTATAAATGTTGAGGTTTCACCTGATATAAATAATGTAAACAGGATAGACTCCCCTGCAGCTCATCCGTCTTTAATTACCGAGTCTGATGGTCTCCCTTATGAGTCTTCTATACCAAAGAGAGCTTCTTCAGCTGAAATTTCAGAGAGAATTGTAGATTTGATTTCTCTCGAACTGGATTCAAGACTGGATGCTAGTGAATTAAATGAAAGCCAGCACTCAAGCTCTGCTACAAATGTTTCTGACTCTGCTGATGCTGTTTTGGAATTAGAGAAGGTCAAAAAGGAAATGACAATGTTGGAAAATGCCCTGCAAGGTGCTGCAAGGCAAGCTCAGGTACATCTTTAGATTTCCATGACATGCTACAGCTATGGGGCTTCTCTACCAATTTTGCCAGTGATTTGTTTACAGGCAAAGGCTGATGAGATAGCAAAATTGATGCATGAAAATGAGCAGCTAAAATCTGTCACTGAGGATTTGAAGGTACTAGAAAATATGCGGATATTAGATGAAGAATTTATTTTTAACCTAAATTCTTACACCCTCTGTGATCTCAAACAGAGGAATTCTAATGAAGCCGAAGTTGAGTCTTTGCGAGAAGAATACCATCAGAGAGTTGCAACTCTTGAGAGGAAGGTACATTTTTCGCTTTTCATTCTTCTCTTTTAATTATAAATATCCCTTCACGGTGCTTATCTTTGTAGGTTTATGCTCTCACCAAAGAGCGGGATACACTTAGAAGAGAACAGAACAAGAGAAGTGATGCTGCAGCCCTTTTGAAGGAAAAAGATGAAATAATAAATCAAGTTATGGCTGAAGGTAAGGCAACCATTTTGTATGATTTGAACTATGGATCACCCTTTTCTCTTGTTAAAAAATTAAAAACGGGTTTATGCCTCCCGAGAGCGAACTGTAACATTTTTTCCTCAGTAAAGCCCTTGATATTAATGCTCGTTTATTTCAGGCGAAGAGCTTTCGAAGAAACAAGCTGCTCAAGAAGCTCAGATCAGGAAGCTAAGGACTCAGGTATGTAATCAATGTCTACGTGTTTCCTTTTTAATCAGACCATGAGTCTCATGGTTTCTTCTCTTACCTTATTTTGTGTGAGGGTTGTTAGATTAGAGAGGTAGAAGAAGAGAGGAAATTACTGTTCACAAAGCTTCAGGTAATTGATTTCGCGACCGATGCCTTTGTTGTTTAACTAAATACATCATTAAAAATGAAATAGCATGAAGGGATGATCTTGATTTTCCAAACGCTTTTGTTAAAGGCTGGTTCGAAAATCAATCTTCTTGTAGGCAGGATTAATATCTAAAAGACTAAAGCATTGGCCAAATTTGTTAAGCTTCATTACTTTTTCCTTTCAATTGTCAGTCTGAAGAAAATAAGGTAGAAAGTATTAAAAAGGACAAGGCTGCTACAGAGAAGCTGCTGCAAGAGACCATAGAAAAACATCAAGCTGAACTTACTTCTCAGAAAGACTATTACTCGAATGCATTAGCTGCAGCGAAGGAAGCTCAAGCATTAGCTGAGGAGCGCACCAACAATGAAGCGAGAACAGAGTTAGAGAATCTTCTAAAGGAGGCCGGAGAGCGGGAATCTATGCTAGTCCAGGCGCTGGAAGAATTGAGGCAAACCTTAAGCAAAAAGGAGCAACAGGTTCTGTCTTACTCGATCAAACCTGTGATATTGTACAGCCGGGATCTCATTTTATTGTTACTTACCTAGTTGGTGGTCTCCGTTGTTTTGCAGGCAGTGTTTAGGGAAGACAGGTTCCGTGGGGAAATTGAGAACCTTCAAAGGCGATATCAGGTAAATCAAGATGTTTCGTTGTCTCTATACATATTTCTTTCTTGGGTAACGGTCTTTTGTGTACTCACTCTTCGACAAGCCCATGATGGTTGAACAAACTTCTAGCTACTAATACTTTGTTCTGTTTACTGTTTGCTTAACTAACCTTTCTTATAGACTAGTGAGCGAAGGTGCGAGGAATTGATCACCCAGGTTCCCGAGTCTACAAGGCCTCTCCTAAGACAGATTGAGGCTATGCAGGTAGAAAATTGATCCTTATGTGTGTTTTCTTCAGAATTTTTTTCTTTGGTTAGAGACCGAAAAATAATTTGTAACATTGCATGTTTCTTATCTGATTGATGATAGGAAACTACAGCCAGAAGAGGAGAAGCTTGGGCTGCTGTAGAAAGAACTCTGAATGCTCGACTGCAGGTGTTTTGAACATCACTGCTATATGTTAAAGTTCAGCCAATTTTTTGTTTCTCTATCATTTTGTTCAATTTCTACAAATATTCAGGAAGCAGAAACTAAAGCTGCAACAGCTGAAGAACGAGAGCGCTCTGTGAATGAACGCCTTTCTCAAACTTTATCAAGGATCAATGTTCTAGAAGCCCAGGTTTTCTATGCTCCTTGACATTATTTTTCATCAATGTCACATGCTTTCTTTAAATTTTAGCTTATGCGGTTCTCCTACCCAGCTTTCATGCCTTAGAGCAGAACAGGGCCAGTTAAGCAAGTCTCTTGAGAAGGAGCGGCAGAGAGCAGCAGAGAATAGACAGGAGTATCTGGCAGCTAAGGAGGAAGCAGATACTCTAGAAGGTCGAGCAAACCAACTTGAAGTGGAAATAAGGGAATTGCGGAGTAAACATAAGAAAGAGTTGCAAGAAGTGCTGCTCCACAATGAGCTTATTCAAAAGGTGCTTCATAGTTTTGCGTACATAACTTTATCTAATAAAAATTATTTGTGTTAGAATTGCCCCATTGGTTACGGAATTAAAAGGACTGAAGTACCTAGCGGATTTAAATCAATCAAAGTTGTGCTTTCCAAACTTGTTCATCCCAAGTAGCATACTGTGGTCATCGTTATTTATATATTTTTTATGAGCTACTTGTAGCTTCTACTCGCATGCAAACTGTTCCAGTTTATTACAGTTCTTTATTTTCCAAATTGTTTATGAAAATGAACCGACTTTTTTTCAGGACCTGGAGAGGGAGAAGGCTTCACGTTTGGATCTTGAAAGAACAGCCTGTATCAGTTCCTCGGCATCCTCTGAACAGCTTCCCATAGCAAGGCAAAATTCTACCTTTGAGAATGGTGATGCATCTCTATCTGGATTAGTATTTAACAATTCAGGCTTTGCACATCTGTAATTCCTTAACCATGTCATCAGGAGGCTTGCCAAGAAAGCTCTCAAGTGCAAGCAGCCTTGGACGCATGGAGGAGAGCTATTTTCTGCAAGCGTCGCTTGATTCATCAGATAAGTTTTCTGAAAAGAGAAGCACACCTGAGGCAACTATGAGTCCGTACTACATGAAGAGCATTACACCGAGTGCTTATGAAGCCACACTTAGACAAAAAGAGGGCGAAGTTGCTTCATATATGTCCCGCTTGGTAGGTGTAGAACGTATCCAACTGGTCATTTGTGTAACTCTATTGGTAGGCTTTGCAATTGGCTTAGTAATTGGACTCCTTACCTTGGATAGTTTAAAGTGGGCCACTATGGATGTTGGAGATCGTGTTGACAGATTATGGGTTAGTTGAAGACTATGGTTGCCCTTCTATAAAAGCTGGTTTAGAAGGTTTAGCTCTACTTGGACGTAGTATAGGTTGGGTGTTATTATCATCACTAATGTAGAGAATCTAACTGTAAAAATTTAACGTTTCCTGTTGGTATTTGCCTTGGGACAGGCATCAATGGAGTCTATCCGAGATTCCCTGGCTGAAGAACTAGTCAAAATGACCGCAGAGGTATGTATAGTGCTGAGATTTTAGAGTTGATATTTTCTCCTCAGCGTCATAACGACATGGCATCTATATTTGGTGTCTCTGAATGTAGTGTGAAAAATTACGGGGGGCGGCCAATAGGGTACCGGGCATAAAGGCAGAGCTGGAAGCACTAAGGAAAAGGCATGCAGCTGCTCTGGAATTGATGGGTGAACGAGATGAGGAGGTAAGATATGTGAATAAAATTGTTGTGTATTCAGCATTAACAATGGTAGGCGTTGAGTTAAAACGCTTGGTTTGGGTGGTAGTTGGAGGAACTTCGAGCTGATATAGTGGACTTGAAGGAGATGTACAAGGAGCAAGTTAACATGCTGGTGAACAAGGTAAGACAAACATACACAAGTTTTGTCCAAGTGTTGACAGGCTCATGCTCATGGGTTCGTGCATTTTTGGGTTTACAGATCCAATGAGGGAGCAAGTGAAGATGCCGTTTAGTCAAAGTGTTGACAGGCTCGTTCTCATGAGTAGGGCCACCGAATCCTTCTTTCCTTGTATTGTATATATATTACATATAAGCTACCAACATAAACCCACGATTTCGTTTTTCCTTTTCTCAGGTGTTGAATCTGAGGCTTTTTTTATACAAACTTTTGCTGCTCGAAAGAAGATTTTCTTACAGTTTATTCGTAATTAATTATTCGGAGACTATTAATATAAAGAGTGTCCCTGTGTGATTGTCTCGTATATAACGTGTCTTTTCTCTCTGCTGATTAGCAGATTGTTTCTTGGCTTTGTTAATGTCTATCATATCATTTAGTAAAATTGTGATTCAAAGTATTTACAGCAAGAACCTGGGCCTTCACAGCTTTGATAGATCGCTTTAAGGCCTTAGAAGTATTCACAGCAAGAACCTGGGCCTCTTGTTCAATACATGCATCGTGTGCCACATTATGAATATACTCAGATATCTACCAATATCTTTGTTAGGAGGCATTAAAGGGGAAAAAAGCAACAGAGATATGACGGGTAAGAACAAAAAGGTCATACGCATATAACTAATAGGTATCTGCGGGAAAGATAGAAGGGTATAGCACCTGTCAGGATTATGTCTAAGTCTGTTTGGAGATTTGGGCAAAAAGTTCGTCCCTGAGTTCAACACGCTTCAAAGTTTTCTTGAAGAGCTTTCCAACAAGCTCAATGCGTTCATCTAAACTGGGTGGCGTTGATCGACCAGATAAATCAAAGCCCGTATAATTTAAGATGAGATGAAACAACTTGGTAGCACGTCTGTCGAGATACCTGTTTATCTTGAGCAGGGATGTGGGGATGGGATCCTGAAGGGAGAGATACTTGAGCACAAAGTCAATGGATTGTTACAAAGGAGAAAGGAATGAGAAGTGGAAGAAAAGACCTGTTGAAAGCAAAGCATATCCTCAAATGTGAAGCGCTCGCGGACATGAGAGCCAGAGTATTTTTTGAAAGAGAAGAGGCCACGCTTGCCACCAGAATGGATTTGCTTCTGCATAAGCCGCAGAATAGCTTCAACCTGAAAGCGATCGATGAGGGGAATGGCGACAGCAAGCTCGGCAGGAATTGACAATGCCACTTGAGGTGCTGGGGAGCTACGATCGTGTAATGTTTCAAAATTCAGAGACAAGTGAGGGAGAAGAAGAAGAAGAAGAAGAAGAGGACGACTTACAGAGGAGGAAGAGAAGACGATTCCGCATCAAAGTAGGTTCCGATTCTCAAGGCTGGTTGGTTCAGAGCAGATTCTCAACCAAAGTAACCTGGAACTTGTTCAGGCCAAAGGAGGAGATTAAGCAATGGGCACCAGCTGTTTGGTTCAAAAGTGGAGTTCCAAGACATGCCTTTACATTCTGGGTTGCCAATATGGACCGCTTGCCGGTCAAGTCAAGGTTAACAAATTGGGGAATGAGTGTTTCCCCTTTATGTGGTCTTTGTAATATCTTCAATGAAACAAGAGACCACCTTCTTGCCATTGCCAATTCTCAGAGGAGGTATGGCATCTAGTACTTAGGCGCCTGGGACAATCATCTTGTATCTTCATGGACTGGCCTACTTTGATCTCATTTATGCTGACCAAATCGCCTACAGTTTCGACAACATTGAAGAGAATTGTTATTCAAGCTACTATCTACTTTCTCTGGTATGAAAGGAACCTAAGGTATCATCAAAACATATCTTCCACTCCATCTGCTATGTTTCAGCGCATTGACAGGAACATTCGTGATACTCTATTGGCTCGCGGATACCGGAAAGGATGCGGAAGACTGCTCTCCCAATGGTTCGCTCATTCTTAGCTTTGTATTGTTCATAGCTCTTCTAAGTTCTCAATGATCTTCTCTTTAGTTTCATTATGCCTTTTTATCTTTTTTTGGCCTAATGAATCAGTTTGCCCCAAGTGTCGGCAGCGACTTCTGAGCCATTGCCAGAGCTCAATGAAAGTTACTGCCTCGTTGGCCCCTCCATCGCCGAAGAAAGAGAAGGATTGTTGCTCTGAAGCACAATTTGTCCACAAATTTGGGCAGAGGGAGAGGGAGAGAAAGAGAGAAAAGGCAAGAGTCACGAGAGATTTTTAATTGCCACTTCTTCCCATTCAATACTTACAATCATAATATATATAACCTATTTGGCCGATAAGCAGATTTTATTAAAATCGTAATTATGTCATTTTTTTATTTTTAAAAAATAAAAATAGTTTTAAGTTTCTCAGCTTTTTTTTTTACCTCGAGGTGTAAATGATCTTGGTCACAAGTTCATAATCCCTTCAAGCTCTAATTATACGAATTGAATTGGAGTGGAGAGAAAACTGGTTCTCTATTGGATACGAAGAAAGATCCAAACTTGTTGACTAGTCTCTTCTGGGTTTTGTCTACTTCGTCTTTTTGAGAAGTGGTTCGATTCCTCTCTCTTTTTCTCTCCAACTTTTGTATAAGAAGATTAGTGAGTGCGTCCGTTATAATTAGTGGTGTCAATCTTAAAGGTTATGGATTTCTGCTCATTTTCGTTGATTTTGATTTGGGTTTAACTTAAGAAAGTTCCGACCTTTGGAGACAACTGGTGAAAAAATGTTTCCTATCAGGAGAATTATGTTTCCATGTTTTAATTCGTTATTTGTTATTCATGTCTCAAAAATCTTACATGATGAGGTCGATAATATGATGAATTGCTTATTCAGGAATGAATGATGATTTTGTATCTTATTTAAATATATCTTTGAAATTGTTCAGGAAGGCATAATGAAAACTTTCATGTGGTTTTTTGTTTTATTTTTTGTAATGAAATTTGGTTTGTGTTGGATTTATTGATTTTGAGAATAAATTTGGATATTGGATTTATGGACACAGATTTTTAGAAACTCTTATGAATTTGGATTTATGGATTTGGGAAAATGATAATTTGATAATTTAATGAATTCTAGCTCTCGTATTTAAAAGAGTGAATAGTTTGAATGTGCTATTTATGGTACATCTAGTATATTTGGTTTTTTAATTATTGCAATTATGATATAATTAGTACAATTTGATATAACTATATGATTCTCGGACAAATGACTATCGGGCAAATAACTTTATATAGTTTGACTAAAGGTTGAAATATAACTTTTACAACTATTTGAAAAATTTAAATACATATAGTTATAATTGTAAATGATATAAAAAAACTCGATAACTTATATGGTAAAAACGTTTATTATATATGTTTCAAAGTTTAAGTATCATTTTTGTATTGATATAATAGATATTATTTGGTATAAGTATATTTTATTTTTTCTTTAAAAATAAAGTGAAGAATATTTTAGGGTTTTCATAAAAAATAAAAAAGAATGTATATAGATTAGAGAAGTGTGTTGAGTTTTTTATCTTTGTTAAGTGTATTTGACTCATTGATCCTATCCAGATTCGTTGCTCAGTTGTCTTTCTCGCTCAAAGGAAGAAGACTAAATCTGAAACAGACATTGTTTCACAAAAGAGAAAAAAAAAAAAAAAGTCTAGTGGATATTGAATAGGCTTCATGAACTACATTGCTACAACCGTATAAGTTTAAATCAGATCTGCAAGTTTTTATTGCACTAGTCCATTCTCTTATTCTAGGCCGTTTACAGCCAGCGCAGTGGTACACTCTGACCTTACAATGGGCCTTATGGACTATATTCCTAGAGCCACACAAGTTTTAATCAAATCTAACAACTGCACTACTCCATTTCCTTAATTATTAAAGGCCCGTTAAAAGCCCACGCTGTCTTACAGATCCTTCCTTACTCGATTGAACGCGTCCGAGTCTCAGACACTCCCCGGCAAGATGGAGGAATACCCGGAAGAGCTCAGGACGCCGCCGGTTAGTCTGGTGGCTGTATTCGGATATTCGGAACTACACACGTCCATTACTAAGCATCTCCACTCCCAGCAGCCGCCCATCAATGCTCTGGCCTTTCCTGACTTGTCCCATATCTCTCTCCTCCTTGCTCATGATGATCAGATCAACCGGACCTCTTCCGTCAGATATCCTCTCAGCGTCTCTGATTCTTCTTCTCCTATTCCTTCCAGATGCGGCGGCGTCTTGAAGCGGGATTGGTTCCTTAAGCATCGCACCAAGGTCCCTGCAATAGTCGCCGCCTTCTTTCCCTCACATCACATCTTCGGCGATCCAACTCAATGGCTACAAGTCTGCTCCAATCTCGACAACGTCAAGTACTTCCTCATCTCTCTTGTGTGTTTCCTTGTTTCAAAACCTCAGATTAATAATTCGATCTCCGTTGCTAGATCCGTAATCCGTCCCAAAAACATCAAACTGGTGGTTGTCCTGGTCCAGTCTTCTCCCCAGGGTAGCGTTTTTTTAATAATTTTTTTCATTTCTACAAATTTCCTCCGTCTTTGTGGCTTACTCCTTCCCGACTTGTTCTAGAGGAAATTAGCGAAGATCGTCTTGTGGCATTGCGGAAGCGGGCAGAATTAGATTCTAAGTACGTGCTATTCTTCAATTCTAGCATAGACTCTGAACTCACACTCTCTCTCTCCAGGCATGTTTCTCTCCTCTTTTCTTGTGGTGTCGTTTGCACCTGAACAAGAGGCGTTTCCTTCAAAGCCTCTCAAGTCTCAACACAATATGTTTGCAGAATCGCTTCTGCATTTGCAGAGTTGGCGCTTGCTTATTACAGAGAAGAAGGAAAGAGGATCAAAAGTCGAGTGGAGAAAAGGAGTTCCAATTCTCTTGATTTGAATGTTCGCTACTGTTTTAAAGTAAGCTTTTTCATTACCTTTGCTAAGTCGAATCATTTTGTTTTAAAGTATCTGGGAAAAAGGAAGGCTCATTCATCCCATGACTGCTAGGTCGCTGTATATGCAGAGTTTCGTAGAGATTGGGGTGAAGCATTGAAGTTTTATGAAGACGCCTACCATTCCTTGCAAGAGGTCTTCTTTATCACTTTTTTTTTCCTTTTTCCCACCCTTCTGTCACGCTAATGTATTCTGTTTCTAGTTAAGAATATGCTTTTGATGCATATATGGTTTTTGCTTTTTATAAGGTTATGTATATTTGTCCACGGTTTCCACACATTTCACGACCAATTTCTTTTATGCAAACAGATGATCGGGACATCGACTAGGTTGCCTGCAATACAACGCTTGGTCGAGATCAAGACCATAGCTGAGCAATTACATTTCAAGATATCCACGCTTTTGTTGCACGGCGGAAAGCTTATAGAAGCCGTGACATGGTTTCGTCAACATAGAGCATCATACGAAAAGGTTGTTGGATCCACAGAGTTTATATTTCTCCATTGGGAATGGATGAGTAGGCAGTTTCTTGTCTTTGCTGAATTGCTGGAGACGAGCTCAGCAACTGTTCAGAGCTATTCATCCTTAAACCAAGGAACAGCGGAAATATCTTTGACTGAGTTTGAGTTTTATCCTGCCTATTATTATCAGGTCAGTCAATTTTCTCTACCTAGCTCATAGTCAGAACATATCTACACTTGGTGCTACATTTGGTGTTAAATTTTTCTGTGTGTTTTACCATTTTTCTTAAACAACTCTATATAAACTAAATACCTACCTTGAAGCAAATGCTGGATGTATCATCCTCATGGAAAATTTTCTTAGCTCAGTCTGTGCCTAGTACAGTATGTTGAAGTATTTATATGTTCTTCTTATCCACTGGAAAAACTTCTCTCCCCCAAACAGTTGGCTGCTCATTACTTGAAGGATAAGAAATCTGCCCTAGAACTGTTGTTGTCAATGTCTGAAACAGCTCAAGAGAGTGATGGCAGCTCTGAATCCGTTACTCCTTCAGTCTATGTGGGTCAGTTCGCTCAGTTACTTGAGAAGGGAGAAGCTTTTACACTTAACTCGTAAGTTGTTCATAATTCACCCCACAAATCTGTGTAATATTAACTATGTTACCACCCCCTATTACTGTATGATTTTCTAATTTGTTTGCAGTATAACAGATGAAGAGTACACACGATATAAAATCTCAGAAGCAAAGAGATTTCAAGATTCCTTTGAAATTATTGCTTGGCTGAAGAGATCTTATGAATCCTTTACCAACCTCAAAGCCCAGAGGGTGGCTGCTCTTTGTGCAATTGAAGTAGCCCGGGAGTACTATGGTTTGGCTGATCCCAACAACGCAAAATTATTTTTCGATATTGCTGCAAACTTATACAGACAAGAAGGTTGGGTAACTTTGCTCTGGGAGGTGCTGGGTTACCTGAGAGAGTGTTCGAGAAACCTTGGTGCTTTAAAAGATTTTGTAGAGTTGTCCCTTGAAATGATTGCACTGCCTGTAACATCTCATGAAGATTCTGGGAATTTGAGAAACAAAAATTATGGTCCTGGAGGTCCTGCAACTATTTTAGGAAGAGAAAGTATACATCAAGAAGTTTTTACTCTTGTCTGTAGTAAAGCCGAGCTGATATCATCTACCGGAGAAAGTGGGTTCAAATTAGCCCCTGATAGCCCTCTTCATCTTGAGATCGATCTTGTCAGTCCTCTAAGACCTATTCTTCTAGCTTCAGTTGCTTTTCACGAACAAATGATCAAGCCTCATGCTTTGTGCTCTATTACATTGTCACTGCTTTCTCATCTACCTCTTCCAGTCGAAATAGATTATCTAGAAGTTCAATTCAACCAATCTACGTGCAATTTTTTCATCAGGAATTCCCAGAGGCCTCTTTGGGCTACTGCATCTAACACTGTGCAAAGTGGTAGCCAAGTAGAGAATGAACCGTCGCTGGTGCTTGTGCCTAATAACTGGTTAAGGTTAACATATGCAATCAAATCTGGTTAGTGTGATTTAATTATATGGGTGTTGTTTGTATCTCAGACACTAGCACGTATTGCAGTTTATTCATTGAAATTCAAACCTGTCTTGGACGTTTTCGTAGTCTTAGTTACCAGTTAGCAAAACTGAAGCTACATAAGTTATATTTATTCTATGGAAGCAAAGGGCAAACTGGTATTTTCTTGGTTTGCCCTTTGCTCACAGGATTTGATTGCCTAACTTTTCTCGCATTTCTTTGCTTTATTTGCAGAGCAAAGTGGCAAGCTTGAGTGTCTCTCAGTTCTTGCAAAATTTGGGCCTCTTTTCACGATCTGTTCAAGAGCCGAGAGTCCTGCTGCAATGGAGGATTTGCCTGTCTGGAAGCATGAGAATCGTGTGGAATCTCTGCCAACAAAGGACCCAATTCTTGCAGTCTTTGGCCAGAAAGCTACTCAAGTTGAAGAACCTGAACCACAGGTGGATGTCAGTCTAGGTGCCTCTGGTCCCGCCCTAGTTGGAGAAAATTTTACAATGCCTATCACGGTAACTTCAAAGAGTCATGCCGTATACAGTGGTGAATTGAAGATTAATCTAGTTGACGTGGGTGGTGGTAGTTTGTTTAGCCCAAGAGAAGCAGAACCATTTTCTCTAGAAAGCCATCATGTCGAAATCTGTGGTATTGATGATGGGGCAGAGGGCAACGATGAATTTGAGTCTGAAACAGGGAATATAAAGGAAATTCAGCAATCTTTTGGGCTGGTTTCTGTTCCAGACCTGAAGGAAGGTGAATCATGGTCGTGCAAACTAGAAATCATGTGGCATAGACCCAAGCCTGTCATGCTTTTTGTGTCATTGGGTTACTTGCCACATGGCAGTAAAGCCAATGCCCATAAAGTTCACATACACAACAGCTTGCATATTGAAGGGAAGATGCCTCTTTTAATTAGCAATCGGTTTATGTTGCCATATAGAAGGGACCACCTATTGCTCAATAAGATTAAGCCAGCCCCTGATTCTGAAGACATGTCTTCGCTCCCGCTGAAGGAAAAAAGCATGCTAGTTGTCAGTGCTAAAAATTGCACAGAGATAGCGCTGAAACTGGTGTCCATGTCCATTGAATTTGATGATGAGCAAGGGGAAACTTCATGTTTGATTCAGCAGGGTGGTGGGTGTGGAGATACTCCAGGCTCTGCTAATCTTGCGCCAGGGGAAGAGTTCAAAAAGGTTTTCACAGTAATACCAACAATGAAAATTCCAAAGCTTGGTTTGGGATCAGTACATTTAAAATGGAGGAGGCAAGGAGGTAACACAGCAGAGGCATGTGTTTCAACAAAGCACAAACTTCCTGAAGTAAATGTAGAAGCATCACCACTGGTAATGAGTTTGAACTGTCCTCCATATGCCATTCTTGGAGAACCGTTCACTTACGCCGTTAAAATCTGCAACCAGACACAGTTGCTCCAAGAAGCAAAGTTTGCTCTGGCTGATGTACAGAGTTTTGTCCTGTCTGGGTCTCACAGCAATACAGTTTCAATCCTTCCCAAGTCAGAACACGTCTTAAGTTATAAGCTAGTGCCTCTGACTTGTGGTCAACAGCAACTCCCGAAGATAACTTTGACATCAGTGAGATATTCTGCTGAGTTTCAGCCAGCTACGGTTGCTTCAAGTGTCTTTGTGTTTCCCTCAGCGCCACAGGCCGACAAAGTCAACTGTGCTGCCAAGTAGTAAATCCACGGGACTTGGGTTTCGAGATGTATGTGCGTGCAGTTTCAGCCACCGCGGTTAAGTAACACATATTGAATCAGTTTGGTAATTTTCTTTCGTGAGATGTTTGCTATGTGGTCTTATGTTGATAATAATGGCTATTTTCATTTATGGAGAACTCAGACTCGACTATAGAATTAGGATATGCATCTATTTATAGACACAATCTGTTTCGAGATTCAGAACAGCAATATGTTTGTGGCAATTGTTTTTCTTTCAATGCAAAAATGTGTGTGTTTAAAACGACCATTCATGTTCGAGCAGATAAACATGCAATGTAGTTTATATAATTCTACCAAGTATCTTTAAGCTTCGCTAGAATTGTAACTCTCAAATTACCTTGACGTTATGTTAGAGTTCTTTAGGTTGGTGATAACAAAGAGCCTGATGTTTCTTTGTTCAAGTCGTGCTCGCGTCTTTAATTCATTGTATTGGCCCTTTGTAAACATACATCGTGTTTCTCCTTGTATTGTGGGCCTTCTATATTGGGCCTTTTTATTGTAAAAGCTGCTAAGAGTTGTCAAGTTTTTATTCATTAAATTCAAGCTTTAAATCTCACAAGATTTGTAATCTGCCGTGCCATCCATCTTTTTAATACTATTTTGCCTTTAATGAGATGTTCACAAATGTCATCCTCTCTTCTCATCTCACACGATTGAATTGGACCTGCCACTTTCTTTCACACGAGTGACTCCTCTCTCCCCTCTCCTCTTTCCTCGAGCTCACGTGCCATCCCCTCTTCTCCGACATTGTCGCGCCTCCTCTCTCCTCTTCTCTCGAGCTCACGTGCAACCTCTTCTTCATCAATCCGACATCGTCGCCGGCTCATGATCCTCTCCTAACTCGTTGCAAGCCTGCATTTCATGGATTCCATCTCCTCCTTCAACTCCCAGAGAGTGAGTTAGATTAGGATTCATAGATTTAGGGATTTAGGGTTTTTTGGGATTTGGAAATTAGGGATTTGGGAATTAGAGATTTTGTAAAATTAGGATCTGGATATGAACATATGCTTAGTAATCGAGGTGTTTAAATTGGTAATTTATGGAATGTATGTGTTGAATCGTAACTAAAATCACGAATTAAGATGAAATCAGAATGAAATAGGACAAATGGTATAACTAAGAGATAATATGATTTATAGAACAAATGGTACAACTAAGAGATAATATATAAATGGAACAAATGGACAACTAAGAGATAATATATAAAACAACAAATGGTACAAATGGTACAACTAAGAGATAATATATAAATAGAAAAATAGTACAAATGGTTCAAATGAGATATCTAAATCGAAATTTTTTTAAAATTTATTCTATTTCCAGGGGGACATGACGAATAACAGACACATAAACGTACATTTCGACTATGGAGGGTACTATTCAGAAGAGCATGAGTGGAATTCAAGAAATTCTATATATGGTATAGCATTTAAGACGTCATCTTTGGAGGATATAAGTTATGCAATGTTAGTAGCTAAGATTTGCAAGAAGATTTTGATTGATCAAAAGTCAGGGCAGCTGAAATTGAGTTACAATATATTTAAATCTCGGAGAGAGTCATATATTGTAGATGACGAGGACGTATATGTTTATTTAACATCATTGGATAATAAGGGACTTCGTCCTATTTTGCATGTGGAGTTCTTCAAAGATTTGGAAAATAATCAGTGTGTAGAGCAACTTTCAATCACGGGTGCAGCTAGTTCATTTGGTATGAATTATGAGGAGTTGGTTTCAAATGACAGAGTTGATGATGTAGAAAATGTAGGGATCCTTACTAATGTGAGAGAGTTTGAAATAGGAGAGCAACAAGAAGTGTTGATTATTGAAGAGAATCGTGAATCTGCTGGTATTGAAATTTCTGTTAATGAAGATGTATCACATAACGACTTTGAGACTGTGGATAGCCCGATCAATAACCATGTGGATGATGGTTTGGATGCTAGGCATGAGTATGTTGAGGTTCCACATTCTGCAAAAGAAAGTCAGTATGTTAACGAATGGGATGATGGTACGGGTCTTGAAATGCATCAAGAATTTTGTTCGAAGGAAGTAGTGAAATGTTTGGTTTTAAGAGCTGCAAAGAAGAACTGTTTTGGGGTCAAAACTGTTAAGTCGGACCAGCAGCGACTGTTGCTACAATGCAGTCAAGCTTCAGAAGGTTATAAATGGTATTTACGAGTTGCCAAAATGAAACAATCAGATGTTTTTAGTGTCAGAGTTTATAGAAAGATGCATACATGGTCTCGGACTATTGCGAGTACAAGCAGTAGGAAACTGAAAGGCACATCAAGATTAATAGCAGCTGTTTTGCATGAAGACTATCCAGGAAATTTGGAGACCCCAAAACCAAAAAACATAATGAGTATTGTTCAAGGAAGAATTGGTGTTGAATGTTCATACTCTACAGCTTGGAGAGGGAAATTGCAACATGTTAGTGATGTGCGAGGGAGTCCTGAAAGAAGCTACTATGTGTTATTTTCTTATCTATACATGTTAGAACAAGTCAATCATGGGACAGTGACAAGTGTTGAGTTGGATGCAGAAAGAAGGTTCAAATACCTATTCATCGCTTTGGGCGCTAGCATTGAAGGGTTTGAGGCAATGAGGAAAGTGATAGTTGTGGATGCAACTTTTCTAAAGACTGTATATGGTGGTATGTTAGTTTTTGCAACAGCTCAGGATCATAATCATCATCATTACCCTATTGCATTTGGTGTAATTGATGGTGAGAAAGATGTTAGTTAGACCTGGTTTTTCAAACAGCTGAAAGCCGTTATATCGGATGTTCCTGGATTGGTATTTATAAGTGATAGACACCAAAGTATCATCAAGGCAGTTTTTGAGGTGTACCTGAGCGCACTGCATGCACATTGTATATGGCATTTGTCTCAAAACGTGAGAGGACATGTGAAGAATGACAAGGATCAAGCTGCGGCCAAATTCAGGGATTGTGCTCATGCTTATACTACATGTGAGTTCAACAAATAGTATAGTGAATTTAGGAGTAGGTTTCCTAAAGCTGGTGCGTATCTGGACAAGAGTATAGGGCTTGAGAAATGGGCAAGATGCCATTTTGAAGGAGACAAGTACAACATAGACACTAGCAATTCCGCAGAATCAATGAACAGCGTGTTTAAGAAAGCAAGGAAGTACTCCCTATTACCTATGATTGATGCTATTCTTGAGAAGTTTTCTGAGTGGTTCAACAAACATAGGAAAGAATCTGGTGGTGCACCGGACACAAGGAGAGTGGTGCCTTTTGTGGAGAATGAATTGCACAAACGATGTTTACTTGCATCACGATTAACGGTGACTGAGCTAAACAGCTACCAGCTAGAATACAATGTCATTGGGCTTGATGAGAAGACTTATTTGGTGGACTTGAAAATGAAATCTTGTTCTTGCAGATGTTTTGATATAGACAAGTACCCGTGTGTCCATGCAATAGCCGCAGCCAGGAACCTCATGAGGAGGGAAGATAGGACAGGGAGTATCCAAATCTATGAACTCTGCTCGAAATATTACTTGATTAAGACATGGGTGTTGGCCTATTGCAATACTATTTATTCAGTGCCACATGAGTCTAAGTGGGATATTCCTGCTGAAATTCAAGAGATGTTCGCCTTACCACCAGAGAAAACCAAAAAACATGCGGGAAGAATTCAAGAAACACATAATCCATCCATCGGAGAATATCACAAGAAGAGGAGGAACGTCCCTACTCGTGGCATTAACTTGGGGAGGTGGTTGGAGCCTGAGGAGAAAACTTAATTTCTGTGTTTGTATTTGTATTATTAATAATCGGATTTGTACTAGATGGTTGTTGTGCACACTCAGTTGTACTAGTTGACTCAGTTGCTATTTATTATTTCGAAAGATTCCAATATTATTGTGTTCATGTCAACTCAAACAATGCTACAAACATCTAAAACAACAAATAAACAAAATTAAATCAATAGAGAACCAATTTCTTATTTTTCCATCAAATTTTAGTGTTTTCTTAGAAAACACTCTATATAAACTATGGAAGATTTAGTAAGATGTCAACTACTCTGAAGAAAATGTGGTGAAATATTAATTTTTTCTGATTTTGATTTATAAAAACATCAAACATGATAATTAGTTGTGAAAAATTATCTGGCCAACTACAAAATAATAGTTTATGCTAAGGTCCAACTACAAATACACAAAACTAGACAAAATCCAACTATGTGGATGAAAGTATAACTGGAAAACTGGTGCGGACAACTATGTGGTTGACAGGACAACTAGTAAACTTGACCGGACAACTATGTTTTATCGCCAAAGTCCACTATGCCACGTAGCACTTTGACTTTTTTACATTTTGTTTTATTCAGCCGAAGATTCCTCTCTTCTCTCTCTTATTTTCCTTTCTTCTTTCTCCTATTTAATACTCTTCTTCTTCTTCTTTCTTCTTCTCTCTCTCTCTTTTTCTCTCAATGTGTAGGATGGTGGGCTGCACATATCTAAGTTTTGGGATATTGCAGTAGATGAGGAATTAAGAAATATAGGAATCCGACTTGATGAGCAGAAAAAATCAATACGACACGCATTCCGCTACGGAGGTGGTGCTAATCCTGTGTTGGAGTCTATTCGTGAGTCGATGCAACAAATGCGTGTTGAAATTGATGACCTTAAGGAACAACTATCCAAGAAAGACGACGAGATGCGTAGGATGAAAGAGTATGTTGGTATTTCAGTAGTTTAGAATGTTGATTTGTAAGAATTTAAAATTTTGATGTTGCTTTGTAAGTCACTAATTATGTTGTACTATTAGGTTCAGTTGTGCCAATTTAGTTGTACTAGTTGGTTCAGTTGTGTCGATATAGTTGTACTAGTTGGCTCACTTGTGCCAATTTAGTTGTACTAGTTGGCTCAGTTGTGCCGATTTAGTTGTACTAGTTGGCTCAGTTGTGCCAATTTAGTTGTACTAGTTGGTTCAGTTGTGCCGATATAGTTGTACTAGTTAGCTCAGTTGTGCCGATTTAGTTGTACTAGTTGGCTCAGTTGTGCCGATTTAGTTACACATGAGTCAGTTGTGCCGCTTTAAGTTAAAGCAAACCTTGTTCATAAATCCAACATAAATCAACACCAACATAAATAAAGACAATACCAACATAAATCTAGTTCATAACACCAACACCAACATAAATAGAAATGGAGTCTTCAACCTTGCTACTCTCGAGTCTTTCTCATTCGCTTCGGCTCAGCTACATATGGTGATCTAATCAACCTTGATGATTGCCTTGTTCGCCTCTGCCCATTTTCCATTCAACTCCATTGTCCTTCTTCTCTTTCTTATCTCTCTTTCCTTTTCTTTTTTTTTTCCTTGTGTCTCTGTCTCAACACCAGCATCACGGACTCCACTAGCCTCCTCACCTACATCAAATTCCGAAAAGATTTAAACACAAAAAGTACACCATTAACTCAATCAAATTGAATCAATCACTCTAGCAAAAAGACTTACTTATCTAAACATCCATTGGATCAGGGACTCCACTTGGATGTTCTTCCTCAACAACAGCCTCAACATCTCTAACTGTCCCGGAATGTTCACCCGCAACTAACTGAACTGCACAAAGAAAATCTTCTACTTCCTTCAATCTCTTCTCCATGACATCAAGTTTCTCATAAATATCCTCAAAGCCTTTTTCCATCATTTTCTTTAGTTCTTGCTTCAAGCTTGTTATGGGAACTCCATCAACCTTCTTAGCAGCTCCATCAACCTTATGAGGAACTTCACAACTTCGAGCAGCCATGTCCAACTCGTAGAGATCTTTCCAACAGATCTTCTTCCCCTGTACGGTTAGACGCTGAACCCAACTCTCAACGAGACTGTCTATAAAACCAATCCCATCATCAACAGAATCAGGAATGATTTGCGCCAACATAGCTTTCTCATAAGAGTCGGCTTCAAAGATGTTCGTGATATCCTGTGAATTTCAATTCATTCTACTTCATTCAATCTCATAATGGATAAAAATACAAATAATATTACAACAAACTCTAACCTTTGTGTTTCCAAGCTCTTCATTAATGTCTTCCAATGGAAAATCTTTCATGCAACTTTCGGAGAACTTATGCTTGCACAACCGGGGACAATCCTTCTCAGCGGGTACAACGTCTCGAAAATTACGTCCAAGATGTGGAATGCACTCTAATGCAAAAACCTACACATTGAGTTACAATATCTCAAAAATATTCATTAAAGAAAAAATACATTATCTTGATTGAATGAGTTAATAATATTACCTCAAGAGGGAAAATAAATCCACTAAAGGAGGCTTGCTGTCTTGGTTTTACTTCGCCTTTGAAACTCTTGACAAACCGCCTAATCTCTTCTATAAGATCATCAAAGGTGAAACGCCTCCAAGGAAAAGTCTCACACGCATCCACATCATCTACAACACTAAGAAGGAAGGGATCAATGTTTCCATCACTTTTGGACTTAGCTTTCACTACCTTGCATAAGAAATACAAGATAATAAGCTTCTTCCTGTCAATACACCCCTTCTTCTTCATCATCTCTTCGAGCTTCTCTTCCACATCTGAGATTTTGATCCCCTTTTTCTTCTTAAAAATCTTCTCAATAAATTTGATGTCACCCAGTTTCTTCCAATTCACGGGGTAGTCATGGCAGTTCAAACCTGTCAACAATGTGTGCTCCTTGATAGAATACCTAACCGGCACTCCATTCACCACAAACCAACACTCATTTTTCTTCTCTGTATATGCTGTTCGGAGAAGAAGCATCCACATTCTTTGGAGCATGTGGTTTGGCTGCCTATGCATGTGGAATACATGCTTGAACTGATCATGTTTCCTGAACCACTTCAATTCAGAGGGAAACTCTTCCTCAATGTATTGCACCACCTGTTTTACACTACACCTCGTAGCTATCTTGCAAGACTTTTGGTACTCACTCTGACCAAAGAACAGCTTCTCTGGCTGCGGTGGTTGCATATCATCATTATCCTGCAAATTCAAACCAAAATTATTAACAAACTGATCCTAAGTATTCCTAATATTTACTACTTGTACTAGTTGTTCCAGTTAACCATAAACCACAAAATATTCTAAGTTGTACTAGTTGTTCTAGTTACCCGTAAACCACAAATAAAACACATTTGTACTAGTTGTTCCAGTTAACCATAAACCACAAAATATCCAAATTTTCTAACTAGTTCTCCAAACTTTCACCATTATAAATCAATGTACATACCTCCGATGGTGCTGTAGGTTCCGAAGCATCATTTTCCTCCTCCTCATCACTTACATTCTCTGCTCTTTCCACTTCCTCTTCCTCATTTGACTTCGTCTCCTCATCATCTTCATTCTCTGCTCTTTCCACTTCCTCTTCCTCGTTTGACTTCGTCTCCTCATTTTCAGTATCATTTGTCTCTTTTTCCACATCATTTTCTTCCTCACTAACCATATCTTCATCTTCTTTCGAATGATCCTCTTCTTCAACCTTTTTTGGATCCTTTCCTTTGGTTGATTCATAAGTACCATCCTTGTCTCTTACCCTAGCCATTGCTGAAAAACAACAACACCAACAAAATTTCTCAACAAAATTTCTCATCACAAGAACGCAACTGGTACAAATGGTACAAATAAGAGGTTATGCACTTACCAATTTGAAAGAAGAGCACGAAATTGCGAATGGAGAAGTTAGGGTTTGAGAAATTACCGTTTGAGAAGCTTACGGTGACGACGGCGGCGGATGAAAGAGGCGACGGCGGATGTTGAGGAGTTGGTTACGGCTCTGGCGGATAAGAGTTATAGCCGATTTCGCGAAGTAAAGAGGATATGGAGAAGTTGTTTCCCAGGTTTTCTTTTTTCGCGAAGAGAACAAGTGGGATGCGTTGGGGGTTTTTTTTTCTTTCAATTTTAAAATTAAATGAGATCCATTGGATTGTTGGGTTTGATTCATTTCAATCGGATCTGTTTGGGTTGGAAATTGTAAATTTAAAAATACCACAAAGATTTTTGGTAATTGTTCACGTTTTACCATTAAAATTAAATGTGAAAGAAAATGAAAAAATAGAGGGTGGCATATAAAAATAAGTTTTCCCCAAAAGAGGCATATAAGAAATTGATCCGAGTTAGCGTCGGTTTAGATTGGAGTTGGATCCTCGGAACAAGTTGGAGGACATTGATGGAAAGGCGACCGGGAGTTTTGGTGGTCGGATCCTCTGGTGTCGGCAAGCGCACCCTGCTCTCTCGTACGCGCTTTTCCCTTTGAATCCGAGGCCAAACTTTTGTTTTGCGCTAATCTAGGGTTTCCTTTGATTCGTTATCACTTCATTTGGGGCTGTTTACGGGAGATAAATATGTGAATCACAGGATTGCTCTCTGTCGATTTTGAAGATTCATCGGAGTCATCATCGCAAACAGAAGTTCATGGGTAAGGTGTTTTATGTGTGTACCAACCCATTTCCTGAAGAAATTTGTTTGAAATTTTCTGTAACCTGTGGGCAGCTGGACGATCAACACCAAGTATTACACTGCGGATGTTTCTGTATGGATTTCACTTATTTGCGATGACTACTCTCTACCCAATCCCCCTCAGTCCCATCCACTGGTGGCGTTAGTTATGGTCTTCGACTTGACTGAGGTTTTGACTCTGATACGCCTGTGGCTCATTATTCTCACCTTACCATCCGCATAATCCTTTACCCGATTCTTTTCAGCTCTCAACTCTCGTTGCTCTTCAAGACTGGGTTTCTCATACTGACATCAACAACTTTGATATATTGTTGTGCATTGGGAACAAAGTAGATCGTGTTCCTCATCACCCAGCTCATGATGAGTACAGAAGACGTCTTTTGAAGGCCACTGACTCCTCTAGAAATCTGTATTCGGACATTGATGAGTTTGGGATCTCCGGAACTGAAGGAAGTAGGTTGTTGGAAAGTGAAGATACATCATTGGATATCAGGGGCACATGTCTTGAGTGGTTCTGTGAGAACAATATCGAGTTCATTGAGGCTTGTGCGTCTAATCCTGATTTTGACAAGTGTAAGTTCTCTGTTCTTCATATTGATGGAGTAACCTGGGGTACTGCAATATGCATTTTTTATCTGGGTACTCCTTGTTTCCATCACAATATATAAAATAGCATGTACTGAACTTGTTAAGAGTTCCACATTTATGGGTGAAAAGTGAGTGAGAAAGGATGAACAGAGAATATGTATTTTTCTCTAGCACTAATGAGGCTCAGGGGTGGGTCCTTGTAGGTTTATCAGTCGATGGTGATTCTCAAGGGGTTGAACGTCTATTTGGTGCTCTTTCAGCACATATGTGGCCTGAAATGATTCTGAAATCGGGTGATAAGATAAATGAACCAGTGTTGCCTCTTGGGGAAGGTTATTTTGTTCCTTCCATTTTCTTGTCCCATATATTTTAAGGGTTCCCGTTGGACTTATGTTGATAGGATCTTATATTTCCTCCTTCTCAGAGTTGTCAGAAGAAGAATCTGAATACGAGCTGGAGTATGAAGTGCTATCAGCAGGCTCAGCTGATCCATGGGAGAATATCGATGAAAGATGGGTTTCTGCAAGTGAAATGCATTCACATGCAGATGCTGGTGGATCCATTTCACAGAAAAACCTCCATGTAGAAAATAAGATGGTGAAACCGAAGAAAGTTGTGGATGAAGAGTTGCGGCCTTCAGGGTCAAGGTTAGAGCCGCAGAATGAGACTGACAGAGCGATAGTAACAGATAGAAAACGGCAAATGTTATGAGTTTGAAGACTTGGAACAGTTGATGTCAGAAATAGGGAACATCCGCGACAACTTGCAATTGATGCCTGATTTCCAGAGGAGGGAAATAGCTGCAAATCTAGCAATGAAAATGGCTTCCATGGTTGGAGGTAACAGTGATGACGAGGAAGAACCTGAGTGAGCCCGGTTTTATCAAGTATTGCTGAAGATCAGTGCGAGCCATGGTTTTATCCTTTCTTTATACAATGTTTTCGAAATTCGTTTCATGTTTGTGATAGGTTTTGGTAGTAATAATCAGTTGCACGATGTAGTGTGAAGCCAGTAAGCTATTCTAGTTATCTGGGGCGACATGTAATGGATCTCATTACTTTCTTTTCTAGATATCTAAGAGCGCTAGAAATTCGAGCCTAGAATACAGACATGCTAGTTGGAATTTGCTCTGCACTCATTTTTGAATATTAATCCATATCGTTAGCAGGAACAGGTTTCCAGGGCTAATATCTCCAGTATATTCCATCTCCGTGGAACGATCTCCAACCCTGACAATAGTGTGCCCCTCTATAGGTACAGGAGATAATGGCTCAGCTTCAAGATCAGACATGCTTTGGTCTTCAGAGTTACTCATATAAGAGGCTGTCGAGTGACCAGTGGTCTTGGAGCGGAGTAGAGTAGCTCCAGAAGCTCGAAAGGCTGAGTTAGAGGTGCTGACACTGCCAAAACCACCAAGGGTCTCTGTTGGTGGCTTTTTCGCTTGGCCATGCTTCTTCTTCACAGCCATGTGACATTTCTTCAACACTTTTGCCATTTGCTCATCAAACACTGCTTTCTTCATGTGTGAACCCATCTGCCCACATCAACAACATCAATTGTTGCTTGATTCCTTACTTTCAAGCCTTCTCCAGTGCCATTGTTATGCTATTGTATATAGCTTCGTAGAAAAACATATATTGAGAGTGAAGACTGAGATTAGGATAATGTACCTGAGTAAGGAGTCGTACAATGGAAACCTGATGTAGCTGCACAAAATCAAAGCTCCCTACGCTGCAAATATAGCCAACTTGTTCAGCTCGATAGAATGGTTCCAAGACAGATCTAACAATTGTTTTTTTCACTAGTGAAGAATAAAGCTTTACCCAAGAGAAAGTTTTATGATGACAAGTTTTAAATCCGTGGAAGCAGGATTTTAGCCCAAACGAATACTGCATGCCAAATTAAGGAAATGTAGTAGTTACTTAGAGAAAACATCAGACAAAAGACAAACTATTGTGTTGCAGTGTTGGGCATAGAAAATGAGAAAGGTGTTAATACCCAGACCCAGAAGAAGTATGTTATCTGGATAGCATTCTACAAAAAGAAGAGGCATTAGAAAGAAGTTGTAGCATGGAACAAAAGATGAACACAAGAATAGCATACATTGCTGAGTTTGTTAAGATCTAAAAACAATCCAAGAACCTGAAATAAGGCAAAGTGAAGAAGAAGAAGTAGCAATAGAGGGCGATTGAACCAAAAGTATTTATCTAAACCAGGCACAAGAGGTATCCCTTGAACAACTGCATCTCTCTCCGTGATTCCCAGAGCCATTCTTGTTAGGATCGCTTGAAGCTTCGTACTGACAGCTAAAATGATCTGCAAGGGTTGTAAAAATGAGACTTACAAGCCCCTTACACAGTAGAAGATTCGCTCAAGAGCATAATTGTCTTACAACTACAGGTAGGATTGACGCCCAAAACAATGTTTCTCATTCTAAATAGAGAAGGGAGAATTATTCAGTACACTAATAACCAATGATCCGGTAAAGCAAGCAAATGCAAAGCTGGCTCACTTTTAATATTCAGCAGTAGAAAAATCACAAATGAGGCCCACAGAAGTGGACTGCAGAGAAATACTTTATCAGCAATATCGACAAAGACCTCATCACATTAGCATTGTGTATGCGTTTTGTGTTATGTACCTTATTCCAACTACCACCTTGAAATCGTCTTCCAATGATCTTTTGATGTATTTTTGGAAGTTGAATTTTCTTCCCGGAGCTAAATAGGCCTAAAGGAGACTCATCCATAAACATCACCAAAAGTAGACAGCAAATACAAAGAGAGAAGTGAGTTTTGCCTTACAGCTATGAAGCCGTGGCGGAGTCAAGTAGTCGGTCCTCCCAACAGATCGGAAGAACAGCTGTAGGAAGCACCCCTGTAAATCAGAGCATATATCAATTTTTCATCAACAACTTCATGCCACGAGGGCTTCTAAAGAAGAAGGAAATGCTTCTCACAGCATAAAATAAGAAGGGGGGTTTTGTCCAGAAACTGGAATGTTGGCTAACGAAGGACGTCTCATAATCATGAGAAAGTGTCTCCTGCTCCCACTTTTTCCAGCCACGGATCTGTAGTTACAGAAAATGATTAATATATAGGAAAGGAAGGTTTTCAGAAAAGGAAGTCAGGCTTGGCGTACCTTGAGTCTGCCAAGCATCATGGTGATGAAACTGTAGAGAATATGAAAGACAGCCATGAAGAACAATAAAATGTGTAGCTGGTGTAAACCCGTGACAGATATGAATGGTTCATGACCCTGCCGAAAGCAAAAGAGTGTGATAAACAAAAGAGAGAACGTAAAATTTTATTAAAAGGGAAGCTAGAGAGAGGACCTCATCGCAGGGGGAAGAGGTAGTGGCAGAAGCTAAAATTTTATTCAACTCCACGATATATGGAATGTATGAAATACGTATGAACGGACGTCTGCGGTGGGTATTTTCTTGGTCATGAGTAAGAGAAGGAGCTGGACAAGGTAACATAGAGGCTGCAGCCTTTTCAGGAATACAAATCTTGAGAATGTACTTCTCTCCGAAGGTGAGTAAAAAGGAAATGAATCCTAGAATCATCAGCTCTGCATCCATTTCATATATACATCTTAATCTTCTTAACCAAAGACAAGAGTAGGAGAAAACAAGTCTCTCATCTTACCGGCTTTTATTTTTCCCAAGGCTTCAAACAGAGAGTTCTTATGTTTCTCCCACAACCACTGAGGGAAAAAAAATGTTTGGAGGGGAAAAAATGCGGAAGGGTAACTAAAAGAATAGGGGGGGATTAAGGTCAAACCGTGGCAACTCTGTGAAGAGCTTTCTCGAGGAGAACGGAGACAAGGATGAAGAAGGTGCAGACGAGGGCAACAGCCCAGGTGGGAGTCTGGGAGAGCCCTTTCTCTTTGGCGCCGTCTGAAGAGGAAGCTCAGGCGCAGTCAGGAAGCAGCAGAGAGCAGAAGAGTAAAGTGGTCCAACACAGAAAGCATCTTGTGGCCATGGGAGCCAAAAGAAGAAGATCCCTTATCCTTGATTACGTTGTACAATGAAGAGGGCAAAGAGACTAAAAAACAAATAAACAAATAAAGGCAGTGTTGACTTGAACGTCCGTTGACCGTGATATGTTAGAAAGCAATAAATTATGTGAAGAGATCAATCATCAATGTTGTTTGAAGATAATCGTCCAACACACTCATCAATCCGTATTGACTATATAGTTATGCTTTTGTGATTTCTTTCCGCTATTTAGTTAAAATATTTGCCAACTTGCAACTTTATAGATATAGAACATTATCTAACTCGTGGCCATATTGCTCCACTACCTACCACACCTTTTTCGTTATTTCTTTATTTACCTAAATATTGTTACATACATGGAGGAATCGGCAAGCATGGGATAACTAATATCATATTAGTAATACGATTAGAACAAAAAGGCGCCTCTTCGCCTCCTTCAAGTTTGTTCTTTAGTCTCCAGTAATCCGATCATGTTGTAAAGCTTTTCTGGTAGAGATATATACCTTAACATTAGACCGAAAAAACTTACATACATTCTTAGTTATCATCTACCGTTGATCATCGATAGTGGCTGGACCCCGCTGTGACTTTGATACCGTGTTTGAATGATTTGGAAACTAATGGGCTAAGCCCGGCCTCACAATGCCTGCTTCATCCATAGTACCTACATGGGCTCTTCTAGGCCTGTATATCTACTTAGCCGGATTGGGATAACTCATAACAGTAGTAAACGATGTCCTTCTGTAGACACGCCATTTCCATGTGTGTATGTGCTGGGTTGGGATCAGCTTAGCAAAGTAGCTTGTGAAAGTCTCCCAGATCACAGTCATTAATTTATGTAATAAAGTATATAGTATGATGAGTATATATTATTGTGGACTCGGCATCGCTGAAGCTTGGACGTCAAACTGAAGAGATATTTCGTATATATCATGTCAGGTGGTAAAAACAAATAATAATATGATTTAAAGGTCAAAATTGGCCACTTCAGAAAAATGTTAGCCTGTGACAGCTTGGCTTACTTACTTGTGCCTCCTTTGCTCGAATATCTAGTATAGTATATGTTGTAATCCTTTTGTTAAAATTTCAATTGGAGGCCACGTCACAAGGAAAACAAAAAAAGGGAAAAAATATTTTTAAAATTGTTTATATAGGGAGTAACTAGCAAGAGCATGCCGAGTCTTTCTTTGACTCTGTCAACATTAGCCTGAGACGATCCCAAAAGCCTCACGTCCCTTTGAATCTTCTAATTTAGATACCCATGTGATTCACATGTGCACCACCTGAGACCAACAGAACCCAGAAGCCAACTTGTCTTTGTAATCCCTTGCATGCCTAATGCCTTCTCCTCCTGTTGAAAAGTTGGACTCTTCTTCTTAATTATTCATCTTCATGTACCCCCACTCCTCTGCGTATTTGAATATATACCCATCCATTCTCCCCCATCTACACCAGACAGCCCGAATATCAAAACTCTCATCTCTATATCTTACCTTGACTGCTTCTCTTCTTCTGCAAGAAACCATAAAATAAAATAAAATAAAATAAAAAATTAGGGATGGGTTTCTTAGAGTTGTTGGAGGTGGCTTCAATGCCAATCGTCCAAGTTCTACTTATCAGCGTCCTTGGTGCTTTCCTGGCAACCGATTACTGTTCTCTTCTATCTGCTTACACCCGAAGATCCGTGAACAAGGTAACCTTCATCTCTGCCCCTTTAAAAAAAAAATAATAATAATATCATCATGACTAATAAACATTTCCTTTGTAGCTCGTCTTCGTGGTCTTCACCCCCTGCATCATGTTTGCCAACCTTGCCCAGACTGTCACATTACAGGACATTATTTCATGGTACGCAGTACCCTTTTTCACTCACGCCTATGAGAAAACGTGTGGCTTTGATTTAAGCAAATCAGTTTTGCAGGTGGTTTATGCCCATAAATGTTGGAATCACCTTTCTAGTTGGAGGCATTCTTGGATGGTTAGTGGTTAAGCTGTTGAACCCCAAACCTCAACTTCATGGCCTCATAATTGCTACATGTGCCTCAGGTAACATTAATTCCTCAAAATTCAATCGAGATGATTCCTGGAATCTAATATGATTCATATATATGTACTGTCCCATGTAGGCAATATGGGAAACCTTATGCTTATTCTGGTGCCTGCCATCTGTGACGAGGAAGGCAGTCCTTTTGGGAATCGGAGTGTCTGCAGATCCATTGGACTCTCCTACGCATCTTTCTCTATGGCCGTAAGTCAAACCAAACATATGATCTTCTCTGCGCAGACTAGCAGAATTAATCGTGACTTTTTTCCAAGTGTAGCTTGGGGGTTTCTACATATGGACGTACAGTTACCAACTGGTAAGAAACTCTGCTACACAGTTCAAAGCTCTTGCAGCCGCCGGATCGGTCAAGTCTCCCAACAAGGACATCGACTCTGATCCCCACACTCTTCTCCTCAAGCCGCACCATAATCAAGACCTTGAAATCCAAGTCAAACAAAAGGTGTCTACTGGGACATACATCAAGGACTTGCTCCATCAGATTCTCGAGGAACTTTTCGCGCCACCCACCGTTGGTGCCGTAAGTAAAAAAAGATAGAAAACAAGATATCATTTCTCCAATCAGAAGCTACTTAAACCAATGCTTTAATGGTTGTTATCTGTTCCATTCAGATTCTTGGATTCGTCTTTGGAGCAACCAATTGGCTAAGGAATCTCATAATCGGGGAGAATGCCCCATTGCGAGTCATCCAAGACTCAGTAAAGCTACTTGGGTACGGACTCGTGAGCACGTTTATATTAGATATGGAAATTACATGACGACGTACGACTAATAGTTGACTTGGCAGGGACGCCACAATTCCTTGCATCACACTCATACTAGGGGGCAACCTGATTCAGGGTCTGCGTTCCTCCGCCGTGAAGACATCAGTGATTGTGGGAGTGATCTTTGTGCGCTATATCATCCTTCCCGTGGTAGGAGTTGGGGTGGTCCAACTAGCAGGAAATTTAGGCTATCTTCCTCCGGACCCTCTCTTCCGATACGTTCTCATGCTTCAGTTCACACTGCCGCCTGCCATGAATATCAGTAATTACTCGTCACCATCCCCCTTCATTGTTAGCTAGCTCTAACTACGGATAATTAATCGCATACATATTATGGATTGCAGGCACAATGGCACAGCTGTTCGACGTGGCTCAAGATGAGTGCTCGGTCATCTTCTTGTGGACCTACCTGGTTGCATCCCTAGCCCTCACCATCTGGTCAACCATCTTTCTCTCCATCCTCTCCTGAATCTGATTTGAGAAGAAGATGGAGTTTCTTGGTTGTATAAACTCTTTTTGTTTTGTTAATACTCTCCTAGTAATTCCTTCATGTTAATTGTTGCCAAATAAAACAGAGAAAAACAAAAAGAATCTGTTTATGGGCTTTTCTTACTAGAAAAAAAAGGAATGAAGTATGGGCCCACAGAGAAAGAGAGAGAGCCCAAATTGGAGAGGCGTGTTCGAGTTGGCCACAGGAAGAAACGTGCGCTGCATCCTCCACGTTGCCTAGCTTCAATTGGTTCAATAATTTATGAAACTTGTACATTTTTCACACCTGTCCGCCCAGCCTTTCCTATCCTTGTTATTTTAATATATTAAGCTTTTTTAATATTCTAATTCAACACCTCATCATAAACTGAAGTATGTGATTAAACTAACTGCCGGCAAAAAAAAAACTAACACGTGGCGGTTGATCCAGTAGGAGTCAAAATTTCAGAGATTAAAGCGTAAAAAAGTTTCTTAGATTGATAAACCCCAAACTACAATTGCCTATATGATCGAAACATAATAGGATACATTGAAAATTTAGCTAAATGATCAACATATATATTATATATACAAATTTTAAATTTAATTAAATTTTTTAAAACATAATTTTGGAAAATTTTTATAGTTATGCAACGGTATATTCACCACTTCTCCAATGAGAGTTCATAAAGATTTTTAACTGGAAAAAATAAATATTTATCATTTGACCACACAAATATCTACAACACAGAGAGTACACACCATAGCCTATTAACAAGCATCTTCAATTCCCGTGAACATTTTATCGATCACACAGATCTCGTCGGTATGAGATACGATCAGGAAGCGGGATCGTCCTCCAAATCGCTGCCCAGGGAAGACACTCCTCTTTTGGGTCCCGAACATTTGTCGTCACAGCCTAAAACCTTCGCGAATGTCTTCATGCCATTGTCGGTACGGACGTTCTCGGCCTTCCGTACACCTTTAAGAAGACCGCATGGCTTTTGGGCCTCCTCATATTCCTCTTCGTATCATCCCTCACCTTCTTCTGTATGATGCTCCTCGTCCACACCCGCCGGAAACTCGAGTCCTTCTCCGGCTTCTTTCGGAAATCTCTGCGAAGCCGTCTGTGGACTCGACGGCCGTCTCGTCGTCGATGTTATGCTTGTCCTCTCGCTATCGGGCTTCTGCCTCAGTTACCTAATCCTCGTCGCTACCACAATGGCCAGTCTACTCAGCCGTGGCACCGATCATATTCTAGGGCTCGATCCTTGTTCGATTTACCTCTGGGGGTGTTTCCCCTTTCAGCTAGGTCTCAACTCCATCCCATCGCTGACTCATCTCGCCCCTTTTGAGTATATTCGCCGGTATCGTGGATGTAGCGGCGACCATGGTAATTATGGTGCAGGATGTTTTCATCTTCCTCAAACGAAGCCCTCCGTTGAGAGTCTTCGGAGGCGTCTCTGTTTTCTTCTACGGATTGGGAGTCGCTGTATACGCTTTCGAAGGGATCAGAATGGTTAGAAGACAAATTCCTCTAATTGACTCTCTATGTGTGTTAAACTAATAAACCTTATATTGTGGATGAATGTGAACAAGTACTGCCACTGGAACTAGAGCCCAAATACAAAGACAAGTTTGGTAGGGCGCTGGGGCTAGCTATGGGCTTAATCTCGATCATGTACTCAGCGTTCGGTCTGCTAGGTTACATGACTTACGGAGAGGAGACGAGAGACATCATCACCACGAACCTGGGGACCGGAGTGGTGAGCACTCTGGTTCAGCAGGGCCTAGCAATCAAGCTTTTCTTTCCCCTCATGATGCACCCTGTCTATGAGGTTGTGCTGGTCGCTCGTGGCCCTTTTCGTCCCTAATTTTGCAAACACACAAATCGATCTAAGTTTTATGCACTCAGATCAATCGATCCTCACATGGATTGATCTATCCGTCTTACTAAGGAATTAGCCGTGAATATCTAACTGAGGATTGATCGATTCATTATCCTAAGACTTTGCTGTGAGATTTTAAATCGATTAGACGAAGCCATATCGATCAATCTAATTCTGTTTCGCATTTACTGCCATCCGCTTTAATTAAGTCAAAAGTGTGTGTCGTTCCGTTTTATCTGTAATGATGAATTCTCTAAATATGGGCCTTATTAGAATCTTGGGCCCATAACTTAATCGAGCTTAAAGAGGTTCTGTGTTCCGGGTCCAGGAAATATTTAGGGCTATTTTTCCCCCTTTCGATGCCAAAGAATAGAGTTTTCTCTGTATTACGACGAACCAGAGAGAAGAAGACCTTGGCGTAGAGCAGGTCATGTACGGATCTAGAGGGTAAGTATTCTTACATGTAACCGCGATTTATTCTACTCGATTAATTATCCTGTTGAAACTGAGTGCCTGATTTGTATTGTTAAATCGATTTTTTGAGGGTTATAATGTATATGAAGAGGATCTGGAATCAATGTGCTAGTTGTTTTCTTTATTAGTTTTGTTCCCTTGGTTATCTGTGAGTGCTGAGAGTGTCATTGCTCGTTTAGAATGGGTCAGTCTTATTAGGGAAGGCATAGAGATAAGAGTTGTAGATGTCAGGGAAGACTGGGTTGGGTCTGGTTATATATTAACTGGTTAAGTTGGGGGATCTTTCCGGGTTTCTTGTTTGATAATTGAAGGGCCATGTTGGGGAGCGGGGGGTACGAGGTGGGATCAAAGAGACAAAGAATGATGCAATCAAATCCCTACTTGGCAGTTGGCAGCGGTGCAACCAGCTTTCCATCTTATGGATATGACGGTGTATTCCCTGTCGTTCGCCTCAGGGGTCTTCCCTTCAACTGCGCTGACATTGACATCTTCAAGTTCTTTGCCTTCCTCGACATTGTTGATGTCCTGCTCGTCAGCAAAAACGGTAAATTCTCGGGGGAGGCCTTTGTGGTGTTTGCTGGGCCAATGCAAGTGGAGATTGCACTACAGAGGGACAGGCAGAATATGGGCAGGAGATATGTGGAAGTTTTCCGGTGCTATAAGCAGGATTACTACAATGCGGTGGCTGCTGAGGAGGGAGCGTATGAGTACGAGGTCCATGTTAGCCCACCTCCTGCCGGGCCATCTAGAGCAAAAAGGTTTAGTGAGAAAGAGAAGCTTGAGTACACAGAGGTTTTGAAGATGCGAGGCCTCCCTTACTCGGTTAACAAGATTCAAATCATTGAGTTTTTCAGCGGGTACAAGGTCATTGAAGGACGGGTACAGGTTGTGTGTCGACCTGATGGGAAAGCCACGGGAGAGGCATTTGTGGAGTTTAAGACAGCGGAGGAGGCAAGGAGGGCAATGGCTAAGGACAAAATGTCGATTGGGTCAAGGTATGTGGAGTTGTTTCCAACTACACGTGAAGAGGCTCGAAGGGTTGAGTCCAGGTCTAAGCAATGACTCTGTCCTTCACTATGTATCACCATATATTATATATAATCCTTTGGACTAATTTTGTTAGGTTAAATCTAAAATGTTCATCAGTGGAATAATAGGAATGTAAAGACCTGTCTGGTTCAGTTTCTGCCGTGGGATCCTCTTGTCTCTTTCGAATAAAGAAAATTATTAAATTAGTGACATTTTCCGAATAAATATGTAGCTTGAAATGGGTAACGATCTATTGGTGACGATGTAGGGGTAATGGGTGACGATGGTAACTTGTATAACTTTCTTCTTTTATAATCCGCTTATTAAATTTATGTCCTTTCACCATAAATTAATTTATTGATTTTGCATTACAAAAACCCAGTTTGCATTAATAATAAACTGAAATTAATTAGTGATAGCTGTTGAAAGTGTAAAACGAAAGGAAACAATGGGGCTCCATTTGCACAAAGTTCAAAAGGCAAGCTATGGCATCAAGATCTGGGCTTGTGCAGACGAGGCCGGTTGCAGAAGATCCGTCCATTGGCCCTCACCAGTGCAGTGACTGCCACACTGATGCCTACCCACACCAATGAGAAAAACAAGTGCATATAACCACGCCCAACTGCACCCAAACATACACCATCCTTGTCAGCCTTCACAGGCCTTATTATTATTCCTACACCAATTCCAGGGATCAAGCTTACCTTGTTTTACATTGTTGCAAACCATAGACTGATCAGAATCACTGTCAATGCCACCGGAAAGTTCTGAAAAATGAGAGTTATTACTGGCCGTATATAGTTGTAATAAATTAGCTGATGATTGCTTACGGCTACAGCCTCAAGACCTCCCTTTTGAGGCACAGGAGCTATGTCTCGGCTCACAACAACTATATAGTGTCCTTGCACAAGATCAATCGCATCCTTTGTGCAGGACCAAGAAGATGAACAGTAATGCCCTGTTCGGGACATAGTCGTTGGCGGCACATAACTGCGACACAAATTAAATCATAAAAAACAAGTTGCTTGCCATCTAAGATTGTGTAGAGTTTGCCGCTGTTAATGATTACGGTAACGCTGTGACATGTTTTCTAGTCGCTGATTATATTTTTCCACATAACGTCAGGTTTCCTGTTGTTGAAAAAGTCAATTGTTTCATAGATGTTTATTCCTGCAACAATTTCTTTTATTTTTTCTTTGTAATTTGTGGTCGCCGGAATGTGTAGCAGCGACGCCTAAAAGAACAAAGTTTAAGTAAAAGTTGAGTACCAAGTATTTGCAAACACTTGTAGTTAGAGCCACCAACCTGCTTAGTTCCATGGGCAAAATTGTTCAGATAGTAGCGTGCGAGGGCATTCCAGCCATCTTTAAGGACCCCTTGGGAATATAGTCCAAGAAGGTACCTGAAGAAATATCCTTTGAGTGCAGGAGTGCCGGAGTACTGAATGCTAATGTCATCACCGTGATTAGCCCACACTGAAGGCAAGATAAGCATCAGATATGATATGAGATTGGAATTGCGTATCTAAAACATTCTTTTTTTAGTGCAAAACCACATCTCCTAGAAAAGGAAAATAAACTACTGACATATCTTATAGCATTCGTTAAAATTTAGATGCGAGCTTATAGCTTCTTCGGCTCCAAAAACACCAATCCTTTTGAGTTGAAGTTCCAACATCTTTCGACCTATCATGCTCTGCAATTTGGCAGGAGGATGAGCAAAGAGCAAAGAGACAACGGATGTCTAAGAATTGTATACTAGCCTGGGTGACATTTGTACGGTCTAAGCAATCTATGCAGTTTGTGCGCACAATACCAAGCTGCTCCATTTTCTCAGCCTTTTCATTCAACAAAAAGTACCTGTGTAATACAACATAGTATTAGTAAATCAAGATTAGATGCCAGGAGATGTACAATGAAATTAATACCCGTTTTCTCGAGAAAATCCTCCATGTGCTCATACAGAATTGATAAGCGCTCAAAGTGAATATGCCCACAGATGCGATGGAAATCAAAATGCAGGTATCTAGAGGATCAGGCGTACCCTTGAGTGAGTCAGGTTAGTTGATAATAGTAATAATATCCTTTAGTAGCAAGGATGTTATAGGAACGCATAGCTACCTACATCACCAGTAGTGATGTGCTGCATAGTACCTGCAAACTTCGCGCTTAAGCACCCCTCGCCTCCATGCTGATTACAGAAGAAATATTTAAGGAATAAGAAATTGAACTACCTCTCTCTGCATTTCACTTCTATTTACTGGAATATTTACAATTGATGGTCAAGAACAGCAAACTGCCAAAAATTGTTCCAAGTATATTCAAATGGATATGCACCTTATTGACAAGATCAATGGCCAAAACTGATCCATACTTTTTCGTTAGGTCCAAAAAGTGACGCTCAGCTATCCTGGCCTGTAATTGGAGGTTACTTGATATTATAAGGGCAAATGGTTAATTACAAAATCATACTCACAGCTTCTTCAAGCTGGACAATCTCAAACTTGGGCTTGTAGATCAGATCTACAATTTGCTCCCATATAAAAGGCATGGATCCTCTAACCTGCAAAATGTATAACAAATGGTAAGTCCCAACCATGTACGTGAATGAATGGATCTATAAATGACCAAAGATTTTAATAGTCTGCAAACATGTAACAATATCACCTGAACAAATGATGATGTGTATCCGTTCATGCGTACAATTTGCTGAGTCTCCACAAAATTAGCAGCACAACCATCAGGGTCAGGTCCTCTTCGCCACATGTGTGTACCTTCCAAATGTTCATAAACATAATCACAAGGCATATATCATATGAATTCCAAACTAAAGCTAATCAATCATAAGAAAGTGTCACCATGTAGAAATAACCTGTAGAGAAATGCATACCATTTCTTCTAGTGCACCTCCTAGCAATCAGAGTAATGTCAACGATATCTCTTCCAATGGCTGTTTGAAAACTAAGGAAACGTGATTCGAGGTTAAGGAATATTTTCTAAAGTCATGGTCCAGGAAAAAGATTCGACTAACAAAAATCGCAACCATGCAGAGGAGAGGGAGTGAAATGACTGATAGAAAAAGGATATTCCCTTGCATTACTGGAAGCAAGAACTGATCAAGCTACAAAATTGAAACAACCAAAGGTGATATATTTTGCAAGTAGACAAAACAGAGGAGTGAACTTAAACAGTTTACTAACCTTATTATCGATAAGAACTTCTAACATATAATTGTTCCAAAGAAATCTAGGCTCAGCCTGCCATGAAGATGCAAAAGTTACTTTTCAGTTCACCAACAAACAAGCAACAAAAAGGATAGAAAATGAACAAAAAAGTGTTTTGCAAATTGAATTAAAATACACCTGTCTCCACAGAGTAAGCGACTTAGACTCAGCACCCAAATCATGCAAAGGCTGTGCACTGAAACACATACACACATGATTTGCAAAACCTGATCTGTTTTTTTTTTCTTTCAGTATAGCATTTCCAGAGTGTATCAGTAGCATAAATAAGAAAACAAGTGATTTTACCTGAGTGTCAGTTTAGCTTCCTTCATATGAGAAGTAGAGACCAGTTGTCCTCTCTGCAGCACTTACCAGTCTAGAGAAGTCAGTCTCCATCTTTTTCTGTAAAGGGCATTACAATGATTTGAGAGCTGAGCACCATTGTTGTTTGCTGTTCATAGATATATACATACATGAGAAAAATAAAATACAGGGGTCACCTGTTCGTCAGGCGATTTTTTAAGTGAGTGATCTCAAGGAAGAACCTTGAGGAATTAATTTTGAATATAGGATGGTCCAGAAACGAGCCAACAGATTCACTCTCTGTCACAACTAGTAAGTATGATCCTGAAATCCATACGGAAACCAAAAATAGAACAGATGAAGATGAAAACATTGATCAGAAAACCATGTAGACAAACCTGCCAGGAGCTTCAGCATCCCATTCACACCGAAAATGGAACGGATTTTAGGGACACACAAAGAGTTGCATTCTGCGACTTGATCTGAGAAAGGAAAGATGGTCGATACATATATGAATGAATGAGAGAGCAAATAATGGCAAAACAAGTGCAACAGATCAATGAGCTTCATGGAGCCGTCAAGACGACTAATGTCCAGACATGAAGAGCCTGAACCATCAGTTGGCTCGATGACGTACTGATCAGGGAATCCCCATAAACGCTAGCCAGAGTGTAACTTGTGCTTACCCTCCATTGGCTTCAGCAAGAGGAAGAACCAGTCACCTTCTTGTGGAGATTAAAAATGAGGGTGAGTGTGAGATCTCTAACTAGGCAAAGTAGAGTGAGACCCGTTCAAATTGATTCCGTACAACTCGGTCGACCATTAACAAGTCGACGTTATATCTTTTCTCAAGTTATATATAGTTGCATTGATTTTATCATTAATCGATCATCATCAGTTTTCTGCACTGAATAGAGAAACTCAAAAATTAATGGCCCAACTCACTTCAGCTGCTTCCTTTCTTTACAATAAACATCTGGACAAGTGTTTTCTTGATTTTAACGTTCATTACACAAAAATGAACGACTTAAACGCAAGTCATATGTATATTGGTCCAAAAGAATGTGGTAGCTCACTAGCTGTCGGCTCCATTGTCCAGTGTCCGCCCAACTAGGAAAACGAGAATCTTGAAAAGAGGGATAGACCTGAACCCTCACTTGCCGGACCTGAAGTCGCTTCTGTTGTTGTTGTTGAGCTATGGTAGGCTTGTTGACACTTCTGGATCTGCCATTTCCATCACACATGGTTGGTTAGGTTTATTACAACTACATAAAGACTCAGGATGGTCCAAGCCTAAGATCTAACCTCCTCTGGACTGAACTGAAGCAACATTCCCACCACAGGTAGTAAAGCCTCCACTTCACCTGAAATCACCACAGGTTATTCTACCCTACAACATCCACTTTGTGGATCCACCTTCAATCTCCAGAGTTTTACCTGTTTCTAGCAGTTTTAAAATCACATTCTTTAGGTATGTCATATCTACACCTTCTCTCTTCTGTTTTCTTTCCATCTCCCTCAGCTCCGTCTTTAGCATGGCTTCCTGTAATCAGCATAATCCCAAATTTTGAAACAAGACCATAAGAAACTGTCAAAGTCACCAAACTCTCGTGTAATCACATACCTGTTGACTGTGAAGACAGTTTTCGCGCTCAAGCTCCTCGATTTCCTCCTGATTCAGAATAAACAGTTAATAAGTGAAACAACAGCAGAAACAGATTATAATCAATTCTACCAATTCTAGAAATACCTGAAGAGCTACAATATGCCGCTGTGTCTGTGCTAACTCTTCTTCTCTCTGAGCTTGTTGCCTTGCCAATATCTGAAATTTGAATTATCATGTGTGATGATTAACTCTCACTCACTGTCTCATATCGTTATATTTGAATGAAATTATGTTCTAGGATTAAAGATCACTCCTTGCTCAGCCAAGCAGACGGCTAACATTACAAAATCCTACCAGAATCTGGTGTTCTGCTGCAGAAGTGCCCAAGTTAGATACATCCTGCTGCTGTGACTCTGAAACTCCGTTTGAAGAAAATATTAGGTTAGTTGATGACTGGCAACCCTCTGAATCCTTCATACCGGGAGGCCCTCCTAAAATTATATGATATCAGAAAAAACTATTGTACCTGTGTTGTTGTTCCCATAGTGGTGAACCTGAGAGGGAGATTTGTTCTACTTAATGTCACATGAAGAGGGAAATATTAAAGTTCAAACTGAATGAAAAGTTACTAGCTAATACCGATTAAGAAAAAAAAGGAGAGGCAAGATAAACAAACACAAAAAAGTATCATCTATGTACCACTGGCTTTGATTCCATAGATTTTCGAAGATTTTTATTCTCATCCACAAGTCTGGATATCTCTCGATCCTTCTCCACAATGAGTCTATCTGCGAGCTCACGTACTGATTCATGCTCCTCCTACAGGTATGCCAGTTAAACACAGAGTATCAACAAACTTTCTTATTAAACCAGAGCACAAATTAGCAGGATAACAAAAAAAAAGATTTACCTTCAGTCGTTTATTCCGCAGTTTAGTATCTTCTAGTTCTTTTTCTAGATCTTCTGCAGAAGAGGCTTCATTTTGAGCGGTTAAAGCTTCACATCTTCCTGTAAATTACTGTAACCTTTTAGGAAAACAATTTAGATTTCCAAGAACTAATGACCAAAGAATCGAATTTTGATTTCAATCAATTACGTCGCCATGTTTCTTCTAAAACCCGAAGGTCTTCTTCCCATGCTTGCTTCTCCGCCTGGTTGCAAGCAACAGAGGAAGCAAGCCTCAATTCAAGACTTTTGATCTGCTCACTGGCATCTTTAAATGTTCCAGCTCTGAAATGGATATGAGATAAAAATAACTCAGACGACCTATATATGTCTGAAGAACTCCACAAAGCAGTCCCTTGAGAACACCATTTCTTAGTTTTTTCTCGGGCCAATCAAGGAGAATTAGCAGCCAACTTCCGGACTCAAACCTGAAATTTTTTTTGTCTGAATATATATATATATATATACCTTTCCTCAAGTTCTTTCTCAAGGCTAGCCAAAGCACCCTGAAGATCTTGCCGTGCCCTATCCCTCTCTGCAGATACCAAATATACTTCTTTTTCAGCTTCCTAACACCACCCAAAAAGATAATTAGCTGGTAAGCACGTTGATAAACATCTAAATTAGCTCCACCTTTAAATTCTAGGTAACTTACCTTTAGAGCTTCCTCAAGAGATTTGATCTGTTCAGAGTCTTTAACTGCAGCCAGCTCCATGTCTTTCTTTTGCAGAAGCGCGTGAGCACGGATCTTGTAAGAAGAGAATTCACTTTGGAGACAGCTGATCTGTGAACAGTTACAAGAAATTTAATATGGTTAATGTGAAGACAAGCTTCAGCAGAACATTCCTTAAAGCTCAAAATGGCTCTTTGATTCCATGATAATTCGAGTTATGCGATCAAGAATGGATGACTGATAAATCCGTTCTTACCCAACCAAGCTACAATATTTCTCAAAAGGCCAAAAGAAAACTCTATACCTCTTCTCTTGCATCTTTGAGTTCGGCATCTTTTGTGCTTAGCATCTGGGTCTGCATGGACATTTCAGATCCCAGCTGACCTGACCATTTATATGAATGAAAGGTATAGATTTTCATCGACAAAAGTAAAACATAACTACACTTAAGGTTACAAAGTTTCATGAACTCCATATTACTTCTCATTTTGCCCACTTCGAATTCGGCACGTAAGTAGTTGCTTTCAGTGATTTCCAGTTTAGATTTAAGGGCATCGCATGAAGCTTCCCAAGTCTCTTTTTCCTTTTCCTGGAGGAACAAAAAAAATTCTTGGCTTCTACAATTATAACAGAAGAAAATAGAGGAATTTATATGGTCAAAGAAACTGAAAAGCTGTCTGATGGCTAAAGACTGGCACCTTAAATCATGTTTACAGTTATTTATATGTACTCCAATGTCCATTCTCTGGTTAAATCATGACTAGTACATCTGCTAAATTGACGATGGAACTCATTTATATACTAGTACACAAAACAAGTTCATAGAATAGAGGAATGGGAAACAATAACGAAGGAAAAATGACAGGAGAAAGATATGGCATCAGAGAGTCATGGGAATCCATCTTTTAAACATTCCACTTACATTCTCCGCTTTAAGGTGTGCAAGCTCTCCTTCAAGAGTCTCTGCAGCAGCCCTTAGCCTTGCTGCTTCGCCAGTTGCAGCTGCCTCCATCTCTGCAATTTTAGATTCCTTCTCTCCAAGCAGTACCTAAAGGAGGCGTAAAATGGAAATACTTGGTGTGACGAATTCATCACTAATTTCAAACTATTATCTCTTGTTCATTGAAAACCAAAGCACAGCATCAAATAATAGAACTAAGGAATTTAGTAACAGGACTAACTTGCAGTGACGAAATGGTTTCTGCTGCTTTGTCCCTCTCAGATAGAGCATCTATGATTTGTGCTTCCAAACTCTCTAAGTTCTGTCAAGAAGGTATAGAGAAGAGAAAACCTTGGATATCATCAGCGGGCAATCAAAAAGACAATGGTGGCTCATAGCATATAAGAAGCAACACAATAATGCTGATGCTGACTACCTTTTGATGTTGAGCTGACAACTCAGTAACTGCAGCTTGCTTTCTCTCTTCCATAACTTGTAATTGCTTTTTCAGGTCCTCCAGAATCTAGGATAAAAGCAAGTAAGCATATGAAGCAGAGTATACACAGCCATCCATCTCTATCTCGCTGTCTCTTTTGTCTCTCTCTACAACTCTCAGCTTTTCTATCTATTGTAGACTAGTATTACAGAAAATGAAACAGATCAGACCTGGTCCTTATCAAGAAGTGACTGTTGCAACGTCTCTATCTTATTTTCTTTAGGCTCCAATGAGCCGCGTAGTTCCTCGATAGTATCCCTGAGCCTGTGTATGGGAAAGTAAGAGAAAACTCAAGTATTCAAAATCTGAGAGATAGCTGGGGAAGTGTGGGAAAGATGACATTCGTTACATAAAGTTCCGAATCTAAAGCAAAACCAGAAGGCTGTCTATAAAAAGTATCTTTCTGTTATTTACTTGTTATTGGCACTCCTTAGTTGTTGCCTCTCCGCATCCATTGCTTTCAGAGCTTCATTTGCCCGTTGCCTAGTGCGCTCCAGTTCTTGTTGGATGGATGAGTGCTGAGAAGATGCTCGTTCAGCTGTTTCACTCACTTCCCGGAAACGGGTGTCAAGATCATCTTTTTCCTGAAGATATCAATATAGACCATTGAGATTTAGACTGTGCAGAAAGCAGTGAAATGATACAGCATAGAAATTTCGAAATAGTGTAGGAATAGAAAGGTAGAGGTGGTTTTGGAAACTCATTGCGGCCTCAAAGTGGCTTAACAGAAAGCATAAAATGATGTACAGATGGAGATTCACCTTTTGGATTTCTTGAATGCGCTGTTTAGCCCTTTTGTGAAGCCTGGTGAATTTGGCGTCCAGGTCGGCATATTTCTCTTCGCGCTCTTTTATTTCCTGGTCCAGTTTCTGTTGAACTACAACAAAAATGAATCGCACAAGTTGAGAAAATAAAGAAGGAATGCGAACATGAGAGATCCTGCTTCGTGAGCAAATAGAAAATATGGCTGACCTTGGGAAAACTTAGTGGAGTATTCTTGGGCTTTAGCATCAGCCTCAGAGTATGCTTCCCTAAGATGCTCTAGAGCTTGCTCAGCTGCGACTCGAGTTTGTTTTTCAACATCAATTTCTATACTCAATGATGCGACCTTATCGTGAAGTTGTTTCACTAGTGCTATGTCAGCTTCCACTTGCTCAGTTTTGTGGTGAGACCTAGCTTGCTCTACTTCATCCTTTAACCCATTAAACTGGGATCTGAGAGAGTCATTCTCTAATCTCAGTTCAACAATCATTTGAAGTAGCTGATCATGGTTGTCACCCAAGGCAAGCGATCCATTTTCTGTGAGATTCTGGTTTGACGCATCATTAATGTCAGATAACTCCTTTTCTTCTTGCGCATGGCTCTCCTCTTCTGCAATCACATCAGGTTCCTTGTCTTCGGACATGTTTGGCATAAAGAGTGGGATGAGCTCACTCAAGAGCGAGTAGAGTAGAAACAATTAGTAAGCGTACAATTGGAGGAATCGATATGTAATTTGAATTAATTTTCAAAAGAGAACGGAAAATAAGGAGCGATTGTATTGTAATCGCCAGTGTTATGCCAGAGAAGAAGCTTACCTTGAGATAAGGGATCAGAGAAGAGTGTTGGAAGCTGAGAGGGATGGAGAGTGAGACGGCAAGGAATCGCGATTCCGATTATTGGATCCAAGGTCAAACATCGTCGTCTCTATCCCGTCGACGACGGACGGTACCCATTGATCAGACGGAGAATAAAGGGAAAAATTGCATTGAGAACCCTCAACTATTAAGTATTTGCATGAATAACCTTGAACTTTTTAAAGAGGCGAATAAGTAAATCCACGATGAGGTTAATAAACACCGTTAATTTGTTGTCACGGAGCTAAACGATGTCGTTTGATCCAGAATCATCAGGTTGTCGGTTGAAAACAGAGGACACATTTTGGTTTGCGATCAGGTAAGGAAAGGTTAAAAGAAAAAGTCCTCTTAAAACCTCGACTAGAGCAATTCAGTTTTCGCCTCTTCTGTCTCAAAGCAGAAGTTCTTACTGTCTAGGAGATGGGTCTTAATACGGCTGTATGTCTAACATCTAATCTATATGATTTTACAGATCAACAGCGATGGTGGCTAACTTACACTGTTCTTCTATATCTTTTCACATACTCAGAAGAAAGCAGAAAGAACCAAGGTATAATTGTACATAGAAGAAACTAGAGACAAAAACAAATCAGCAGCATCGGCACATGAACAAGTCTAGGCAAGTGTAGGGTCTTGATTTTTGCTCCATTTCATATGTTGTGGGCAGTGGCTCCAAATAATAGTTTCACAACATACATTGTATATGTTCCTGCACATCCCTCTGCTAAAAGGATGCACTCGTTGTGGCATATTCCACAAATATGGAATACGCCTTCACCTCACAAGCTCATACAGTATGTTGTTTGATTTGTCAGAATCAGGTAGCTGCACAAATTACAAGTAAGTAAGTAGACAACTCATATGTTTAAATTAATAGACACTATCAAGAATTGCAACTCTCCCCACCTGTGAAATAGCAATAGAAGCAGCACAAAAAACAAGAAGATCGCCAAGACCAGCAGTAGTATGATGATCGCATTCTTCCACCTGTTCACATTCCCATTCCACCTGTTCATGTCATATTGAACCTAAAAATGGCTTAACCACGAGGAGTAGAAAAAAAAAAGATTATACCAAGACTTTGATATGTTATCCAGGTAGTCTATGTACAAGATGAGCGTCCAGATGCATAGGGCTGTATCTCCACATACATACCACCTGATCTCAATAGGAAACTCACAAATATCACTATGTACCTTTGGCTTACCAGAATTTGCAATGATTATTCTGGCCTATACATGTCCCGATCCAAACACAGTGATGATCAAACTGAAGAACACAGTGATCACAATCATGACAATGTTTTGATCGTGGAGGCTAAAAAGCATCACATGTTTCAAAAGGAAAAAAAAGGGTGAAACTAGAAACAATGGGTCCGACGATGGCCAATCAAATCATACAAATTCCAAATGCATGACCACTAGCTTTGTATCTGCTCCACATGACAATAGCTGCATGTCAAATTTCTGCAAAAGTATAGGAGAAGGAAAACAAATTCAAAACGTTCTCCCAGATCACATAGAGGATTGAAGCAGTAGCAAGTGTTGAATAAAGTTGATATATACCTAAGAGATGTTCCTGGAGGGTACAAGTTGAAAACCATCTTAGCGCAGGAAGTTGGAAGATTTCCCCAAGAAGCAGAATGGCCTCGTTCCACAGTAACAATTAGGCTCTCATTTTGGCTTGAAGGAGATTGTCTTCTCTTAAACGGCATAATAAGACAAGAGTGAGAGTAGTCAAATAAGGCAAGTCCAATTTCATCAAACTCCACAAAACCAAATAACCATTCTTACATTGAGGTGGTCACAGGTGCTTTGCAATACACTGCATAATCGTCCCTCATTGCATCGACAACGTGTCTGAAAACCATATAAGAAAAATCAAAGGAAAGGTCTCATAAACGCTATGTTGATAGCTGAGAAAGATATAATGAGAGACAGATAGATGCTAAACCCAGGTGAAGAAGCGGAAGTAACGAAATACTGCAAAAGCGTTGCGAAAAATAACAAGCAATACGAGCCCATGTTGATGTACCTGCTCCGCAAGCAAATAAGAGCATTTGGAATTTGTATGATTTGATTGGCGAAAAATTGATTGAGCATTACCAAGGATCTCGTTCAGCTTTCCCAGGAAATTTGAGGAGGGGAACACCCGAGAAGAGGAAGTGCAGCGCCACCACTGCCAATTTCATAACCAGAGAAGATCTCCGAACTGGTGACAGTAGAAATACAAAAAAAAAAAACAGAATTGGATGGAATATGGGATGTGGCCACTAGGACTAACGAGAAAAGTCAGACCGGGATCGGAGAGACAAGGAAGGAGGCGGAACCATTGGTCACCTGCTCGAGCGACCAATGCAGATCATCTCTTATGATGATGGGAATGGTTTTATTGGGCCAAAGCAGCACATTAAGGCCCATTATATATTTTGTAAATACATGGCCCAGTTTACCGGCAACATGATATGATATGATGAATGCAATAATGAGAAATGTTTGGCCAAGTCAAATCCATCAATAATAATGGCGGAGGGGAGAGTCCCATCATCGGTGTCGGTCACAGTCGCCCACGAGCTTCTTCTAGCCGGCCACCGCTATTTGGACGTCAGGTACGCCAGCTTTCTCTCTTGACATTTCAAACATCATCATCATCAACATAGCAGTCTATTAAGTCTCGTAATTAGTGATAAATGATATAGGACTTCAGAAGAGTTCGGGCAGGGACATGCCTGTGGGGCGATCAACGTTCCTTACATGAAGCGAGGAGCCTCAGGTTTTTGTTTTATTTTTGTTAATTTGGTTAGGTTTTTTTGGTAAATTTGTTTTGGTTGTGATTGATTGTGAAGCAGCAGGGATGTCAAAGAACCCCGACTTCCTGGAACGAGTCTCCTCCCATTTCGGAAAATCTGACGAGATCATTGTTGGGTGCCAGAGCGGAGGACGATCTTCGAAAGCCACCACTGATCTTCTGGATGCAGTAAGCTTCCGACAAAGTTTTTTCTGAGTTTAAATATTTGTTGATGATACAATTTGGGATTCCAAAAAATTTGCAGGGTTTCACGGGAGTCACAGATATCGTCGGTGGCTATGCTGCCTGGACCCACCATGGGCTTCCTACACAAGACTGATGATTCACCATCTTATTCTTCTATTTATCTCTTCTTCGATGTAAAATGACCCTTCTTCTCCTACCTTGGTGGGCCTCGTCATCTGTTTTCCCCCACAACCTATTTATATATATATTTACAAGTGTTGTGTTGATTGCATCGAAATGTCTATTGCACATAAATATAGTTGAAATTCAATTTTAAAAAACAAGATGAAGAGGAGCGCCATCCGATCACGTTGTTGGTAGATGCAGCAGAAACAAGGATATTGGAGAAGGGCTCAAGTTTTATATTGTTACACAGAAAAGAAAAATGAATATAGGCTTACCCTGCATGCTGACGACATGTCTTCCTTGTTGTGATGCCACACGATGTTACATCTCTACAAGATTTACCTCCAAGGTCAATCTAGCCTCGGCACAGCCATTCAATGATATTTGTGTATACATCTCATATTGAATGTTCAGTGTGGAGATCAACACAGCTCATATGTTCAAAACAAAACAAGTAAAGTGAACTACCGGAACAAACTCCAAAGTGTGAGAAAAGCTACGAGAGAGGGCTGAGATATTGACACGGCTCAATCAGATGAGTTAGTCAAAGAGGATCTGAGTGAACCAGGCCAATATCAGAGGTACTCTCTCGGACACAGATCTTAAAAGAACAAGAATGGAAGTGAGAATGTCTGTAGGGGATTAAGAAGAAGAAGAAGAAAGGACCAAGGGAGTGAATGTGCAACTGCAATTCTGTGAAGCATTTATTAAACTCTGCTACTTTCAATGCACCAAATCTGGGCCACCTCATTTATTTTAATCCTATTTTAATTTTTTTACTTAACCCAAAACCAAGTGAAAAGGGTATGTTGGCAGGAAGTTACAAAGTCCTTTGTGTAACCATAGTTTCAGGGAATCATTCACACTTCTTATCATTTACTGCTGTCTTCTTCCTTCCACAAGTAAATAATTAATAGCTCCCCAATAAAGAGATATTAATAAGCACAACCACATCTCTTCTTTCCTCGTGTAACCCCCCCCCCCCCCCCCTCCTCTTTCGTTTTGTTTGCTTCTGCCCTCATTAGTTCTCCTAAATCATCTTATTGTCATTTCATTCAAAGTTGAGAGACACATATACATACACTGAAAAAATTGCATTCATTTAGTCTTCTTCCATTTACATTTTACACATTCCCTCGTACATACGATACCATCAATCTAAGTGCATCTTATATTTCTCTCCATACCCTTTTTCATCCCATTTGCATTCTTATTTACATCCAGTCCTTTCTCTGCTCCTATTCTTTTCTCTACTCGTAGCTCTCAGGAATTGTGACACCCTTATATACAACCTGAGCTGCAGCCAAAACAACTCCATTATCACTTATCAGTGTCGCTTCATCAATGCCTCTCAATTCAACAACTATTATATACTTACCTCAAGTTCCGAAGCTTCTTTAATCTGTCTCTCCACATCGCTGCAAAATGTGATCCCAGAGAAGAGAAAATAAAAAATTCAACAAGTCTTCAAAGCACACTGAATATATATGTCATCCAGAACAGTTTGTATACCTGCATCGATGTACCTTTCCTCTTTTGAGACCAAATCCATATTCCTCACTAGTTTAAGCTCTTCCGATATGTTGAAATATAATCATATTTTCATATAAGATAAAGTCATAATTCATATAAATCAGTTATTAAATAAGAGTTATGAACCATAATTTGTAAAATTGTCTCTCTTAAATTATACGATCACATTGTTTCGATACAATAATTCGATCGTATAAATTAAAAAAGTACAATTCTAGTCGTTGCAGTGTCATTTCGTGTAAATAAAACAAATTTCAGTAAAATAAAAGTTCTCTCTAAGTTTTCCGAACTTCAATAGATCTTCATAAGCTTTGTTTCTTTCTTTTCATTCATAAGTTGACGATCTGCTTCTATGGCTTAATTTTCGGCGGAAACTCCGGTGGTCTTTGTAAGAATTTTCCGGTAGATCAACACGACGGTTTGATCTTACGGTAACCAACACGACTTTCGTGGGGTGGCGTGGGTATTGGATCCTAATTGAGACGGCTTGAGCCATGGCTGAGTAGCGCCTACGATGCTCGCTGTAACCTGGAGCCCATAAACCCCCTCGCTTTGTCAATACGGTTAGCGTGAGATCCGACTTAGTCAATACGGTCTATCGTCGGGTTCTTGCTTAGTTCATCGTGGGTTCTCCCTCGTCTGTCAGGATTTTGGCAACTCGGTGTTCAACCTGAAGATCAATACAAAACGGCATTCTGCCTACCGAACCGCCACTTACAATGGAAGGTTCTACCCTTTGGTCTGAAGACAGCACCATCGCTGTTCCAACAGGCGATGCTAAGGATATTCAAACCATTGATACATACGGTGTTAATCTACATCGACGACATCCTACTGTTTTCAACTACAGAAGAAGATCATATCAGAGACCTTCAGAAATTCCACGAAATCGTGAAATCATATGGTATCAGAGCCTAGACTTATGTTTTGATAGAGTGAATCATTGTTTATGAATGATCGATTTGAATGTTCTGGAAAACTATTTTCTAATCATGTCTATTTCCGAAAATTCCGTTCTTGATTCCCAGTTTGCTATTTCTACTTTACCTAAAAATAAAAACCAAAATAAAAATCGTTCTTCTTTTCCTACTATAAACTCTTTATATGAAATCGAGTATGTTCCAGGAGATCAACGTCTCCCAGAAACTACTCTTCCTCTTGTCAATCCATATGAAATCTTTTCCAAGAAGCCAAGTGCTTTTTCGGTAAACGGAGTTCGACAGCTCATCCGACCATCCTCACACAGGAAGGTTCGCGAATACGTGCAGTCAAGCAAATTCTCATCTTGCCAAGTTCCAGCTACAGAAGAAGAGCAGTTCATATCGCTCAATCTTCCAGAGAATCTACCACAACTATGGCAACACCAAGGCTATACGCATCTACACTTCGGAGTAGTTCGTATCGGTCTGACCTTACACGCACGGAAAGGTCTACCAGTCTACGCGAGAATTGCCCTGCTCGACTCAAGATTAAAGTCTTACCAGCAAGCATGCATTGGAACGGTACAGACAACGTTAAACGCCGGAACAGTGTTCATTACATTGTTTCCAAACTTTAATGTTTCTTTACAAGATCCACATCTTTTAAAGACTTTAAAGGTCCAACTACAACTCACTGGAGCCAGAATGAAAGAAGATAGTATCATGGCAACTATTCATCATCAAATAGTCTATCGGGTTCAAGACCATGCTCTTGATCTCATCCTGCCATCCTCTGACGAAGCACTTTACCTTGAAGTCACGTCAGCATCACAAGCTCCAAACGCTGTCCAGATTCCTCGACAAATATCTCGAGAAGAACTCATCCAGCAGCTACCAGATAAATGGATAACTAGCTACGAAAAGCTACATCAATCGGCCCAAACTCCGATTCAACTATCTGAAGCTAGCTTTCACACACGAAACGACGGTACAACCGAAATCAAGTTCGAGAAACCAAGATCATCCTCGTTTCGCAAACAGCTGTTCACTCAGTTCTCCATTAGAATTGATGAACACGAGTTCTACGGTCCATACAAAGAACAGATGCCAAAACCAATATCCTTTGGTCAAAACGGCTCTGTCGTATTCCCGTTCAAGGACGAAAACGGTCATCAATACTTTGATGTCTGTTCATGTTCAGCATGTATGGAAGCCGATTACGAATCTGATGAAGAAATCCGACAAAGAAGAAGAAAGAAGAAGGATCCTCTCTATCGAAGATATCTTGATGGCGATCCTACAGTCGGCACTTTAGGCGAAGGAACCGGAAGATACGAATTCTTGGTCCAATATTCGGACAAGAAGAAGGAGAAAGAAATCATGATGATGAGTCCAGACGACTTCCCTCCTTTTCCCCCGCCTGAAGACTTCACAAGAAATAACATAGCGCATAGTCCAAAGATAGTATCAAAAGCTATCAATTCATCTGGACCAGAGCAATTAAGCCAAGGAGAAAAGGTCCTCAACTGGCAAACAGAAAACGCTATTGCTCAAAACCATATTTTGAGCAACATGAACCAGAAGTTTGACCAGATGAATAGAGACTATGACAGAAGACTAACGTCTCTCACTAAGTCAATCGCAGAAATCAATGCTCGACTCGAAACGCTCCATCACGAGATGCTAACAATGTCAAAGCAAATGATGGTTAATACTTCACAGTTTCAGAGCAGAGAAGCCGAGATGACTAATCTCAAGTTCCAGTTAAAAGATCTGCTAAAATACTTTGAGAGCATGCAACAACAAAGGCCGTCAGAAACGTATTACCCTTCCTATGGAAATACGTTCTTGAGCACTCCAATGCCTCAAACATCCTATTCTCCAGGATCCCTTTTTGGAGGTCAAAGTCAAAGGCCAAAGACATCCTCACCAGGATTCTTATCATCCGATGAAGCGCTCATTTCTCGTTATGCCATGACGACGCCTTACCAGTACAAACCTAAGCCAACTCGAGAACGAACTAGACGGTACAGAGAACCTGAAGTTCAAACCAAGCAAGCGCGAACACCTGCACTAACTTCATCTCACTCGAGCCAAGATTCCCTTGATGATCGCAAGAAGAAGGGAAAAGATAAAGACATTGGAATCATCGAATTCTCGATGACCAATCTGCTCAACGACATGGCAAATCAAGCTCAAACGGCAGCACAAACCCAATCAGCTAACGAGACAGTGCAAAAGCCAGAAACAAAACAGGCATACTCATCACAACCAGTGGAGACAACGAAATCACCAACCCCGATAATAGAGCACTACTCGGACACGAATTCAACTGAGTCGCAAACCGAATCAGAAGAAGAATCAATGCTGAAACAATTTGCTATCGGAGAAAGTTCTTATACACCCAAGCGAGAGCCAAGTGTAAACGAAGTTTTCTCAAGCGATGAAGAGATGAATTATCAACATTTTCAAGAACACAAAAAGCCAGAAAAGCAATTCGCTTCAAAAGTCATGACGTTTACGTTCGATGATATTCCGTTCGAGAAATGGAAAGAACGTCTTGACGAGTTTCACGCTTGGATGAATTCTGAAGCACTAACTTCGACAACGTACGCTGTCATCCAACAATTTACTGCAAGGCTTTCTGGAGCCCTCAAAGAATGGTGGAACTCACTAGGTGATTATAGACAAAACCAAGTCTATGACACTACAATACCGATGTTACTCGGAGAAATCCATCGAGAATTTATCGGTACACCAAATCATCAAAAGGAGCAAATACAAGAAGAATACTTTGCAGCAAAGTGTTGTTCATTGAAGAAGAAAGATCTGGCAAAACATTTCAAGCATCAAGCGAGAAGGTTCTACGCTTTAAACGGACTCAACAATCCGAGCTTGAAGCACGTCTACCTCTCATCAATAGACGAATATCTAAGCCAGCAAACCAAACTCTACATCAGAGATCAAGGTCAGACGGTTGAAGAAATCTCAATCGGTCAAATTCAACAATACATCAATCGGACCCTTGACAAGTTATGCAAACAGAAAGAGTTTTGGATGGAATTCATGGATAAGTCTAAACAACTATCCAAGATTTGTGCAAGGCCAGACCTATCAATCAAATGTTCGAAATCAAAAAAGACATGTTCTTGCAACACCAGACACAAACACAGAAAACAAAGAAGAACAACACGAAGAGACAACTTTAAAGGTTTCCGACGCAGACGATTTTTCAAGAAGAAAACGAGCTTTCGAAAGTCAACCAAGTGTTTTCTTTGTCACAAAGAAGGACACTACGCCAAGAACTGCCCAAACAAGTCAACGAAGAAAAGGCAGTATCTCATCAGCTCAATATCACGCATAGCGCCGGATATCGACCTTGAAAATCATGATCTCGAATCCGTCCTATCTTACGACAGTGATGACAATGAAGCAATATGTGGATACTCCGACTATGATACTTCCTCAGAAACTTCAGATGAAGAAGCATTTGATGATTGTTGTTTCAAAATTTGTCAGATGCCGCAACAAGAAGATATCATGACAATTCCACACCTACCGGTCACAATCTTTGATCCAACAGAAGCTGAAGATCCAATCCATGTCATTGCATTCATCGACACTGGAGCTCACACGTCGATACTAAATCCAAAGATTCTACCTCCATCGATGTGGACACCATTTGAGCAAGAATTCAGAGTGGCAAACTCAGGAGCTTTAAAAATCAAACTCAAGTCCAGGCCTATTACAATCGAAGTTTTCCCTGGATGCCAATTCACTACAGAAGTCCTCGGATCATCCGCACCCGGAAAAGATCTAATTCTCGGATGGGATTCCTACAATATACTGAAGAAAAGGTTTGATATTTCAATCGAACCAGGAGGAATCAAATGGAAAGGACTATTCAAGGCTTTCACAACATTGCATAGGTTATTTGCAATAGAAAATCCTATCGCTCCAACATTTGAAGAAATCAAAAAGGAGATTGCAGCAGTCTCTTGTGCAGATTCACATGTTGAATTTCTGACGAAATGCAAAACTCCTCTATGGCTCAACCAAGACTTCTTTGTATCACTTCCGTTCAAAGAAAAGATGGCAACAACTCCTACTAAAGCGAGTCACGCAGGAATGTCTCCAGCTCTACTGCAACAAGCCAACGACGAATGCGACCAACTAATCCGACAAGGAATAGTCTCATCAACTAACTCACCATGGGCGTGCAAAGCATTCTACGTCAACAACCGAGCTGAACAAGCACGAGGAAAGCTAAGACTGGTAATTGATTACAAGCCACTAAACCAATACCCACGCCACCCCACGAGAAATGGAAAGAACGTCTTGACGAGTTTCACGCTTGGATGAATTCTGAAGCACTAACTTCGACAACAACATGCCAAAAGACGTGAGAGGCGAGTAACATGACAGACGAGGGAGAACCCACGATGAACTAAGCAAGAACCCGACGATAGACCGTATTGACTAAGTCGGATCTCACGCTAACCGTATTGACAAAGCGAGGGGGTTTATGGGCTCCAGGTTACAGCGAGCATCGTAGGCGCTACTCAGCCATGGCTCAAGCCGTCTCAATTAGGATCCAATACCCACGCCACCCCACGAAAGTCGTGTTGGTTACCGTAAGATCAAACCGTCGTGTTGATCTACCGGAAAATTCTTACAAAGACCACCGGAGTTTCCGCCGAAAATTAAGCCATAGAAGCAGATCGTCAACTTATGAATGAAAAGAAAGAAACAAAGCTTATGAAGATCTATTGAAGTTCGGAAAACTTAGAGAGATTTAGAACATGTTTAGAGAGAGAAAATTTTAGAGAGAAGTTTTTATTATTTCTCGATGTGTATTTTACAATGGGGGAGCACACATTTTTATAGGGGGAGGTGAAGACGCTGACATAAGCGCTTACCTCAGCGATGACATCATGTTTACATCATGATTACATCATCGCTTACATCACACTACTTATATATTACATCATCGCTTACATCGGCGATGACATCACACTTATATCACACTAATATCATGCTGATATCATCTTGACATCATGCTGACATTATTTATTTAGCATAATAATTATACATAATTAATCATCAAGCTTACTCAATGATTCATCTCGAAATCTTCAATGTGCTTCGTGCAGCATCCGTACTCTGTTCCTGGGCATTTATACTGTGGTTCTGGCTCAGAGAAGTCTTCGGGGGAGTCCATATTAACGTTAATATTGAACTCTCGTCCGATTTCGTCGAGATCCATAACAGGATTATCGTCTGGTGACTGAGCGTCTTGGAAGTATTCTGCTGGACAGCTTGGTGAGGATGGTTCTGGTTTTGCTGCTTTGAAATGACGTTTTTCTTCATTAGACATGAAGAATTGTAGATCTTCGTCTAGACTCATTTGATAGTCGATGGAATAGTAGGACCAGTTCTGGTTGAACGGGATATGAAATGTCTGTCGAGCATTGTTGAGGCGGAATGCATGAGTTTGAAATTCTTCGTACAGAGCATTATCGCGAACGTTGAAGTCTGGTCTGATTCCATGCTTGAAATCCTTGTGATGAATGAGGTTGGGTAGTGCGTGAACCTTTGCGGTTCTGTCGTTGACTTGAATTGGTCGATGGAAGAAATAGATAGTGTGTGGACTAAAGAAAGGATTTAGACCACCTGGTTCTTTGAGTTTCTTGTAGGGGATTTGCATCGATTTTGCTGAATTTCGTAGCTTGCCACTCCAGTTGACTAGCGGGTTGAACCATGTGAGGAATGTTGAAAGTCCTTCTTGTTGACCTTGTTGTTCGTTGACGTATTGGTATAACCATTTGATATCGAATGAGATACCAATAGTGTATACTGCACAGAGATACCAGAGGAAACAGAGAACTTCTTCCGGCATATATTTGTTCTCGATCCTGTACAGATGAGCGAACGGGTAGTCAGGATGAATGCCTAGCGGTGCAATGTATCTTCCGTAGAGTCCGTGGTTTGTTAAGACGATTGATTGGTAGTGGAATATCCTGTTTCGCAAAGTTTCTCGAAAATGTCCTTTTGTGATGAGAGGCTTCACGTCTTTTGGCATGTTGTTGTCGAAGTCATAATATGTCTTTGATGATGAAGAACTCGCCATGATGTTTATGCCTTGGAGAGGCTTTCTGCTGAGCATATCGGCTAGAATGTTCTTCGTGCCCTTTAAATAGACGGTGTCGAAGTCGTATTTTGAAAACCATTCACTCCATCGTAAAAGCTGTTGATGCGGGACCATCTTCTGCTTGAATTGTAACATCTTCGGAAAAGAAGACATATCCATTTCGATTCGAAATTTATGTCCAATCAGATGAAATTCAAACTTTTCGATTGCTCGTTTGACGGCTAAGATCTCTTTGAACGTTGAGTGATAGTGCATCTCCGAATCTTTAAAGCGTCCACTTTTGTATCCACATATTTGTCTTTTTCCATTTTCTTCTTCCAGTAATACTGCACCCCAGTATTTGTCACTTGCGTCAGTCTGTAGAACCCGTGTTCCCGTAGAGGGAATCTTTAAAGGAGGTAGCTTCTGAATCTCCTTTTTTAGGTGTCTGACAGCTTCAGTTTGTCGTTTTGTCCACTGTTGAGGATTCTTTATCAACATCTTTCGTAGTGGATGAGTCAGCTGCGAAAGTTGCGGGATAAAGTCGCCTAGATAGTTGATCACACCAAGGAATTGCTGAATTTGTCGCTTTGTCAGATTTTCTTCTGGGAAGCTCAGAAGTTCTGTAGCTAGATGGGCTTGGGCTGCGAACTGTCCTTGAGTAATTTCCATTCCAAGAAATTCGATACTAGATTGGGCTATGATCATCTTTCGGGCCGAAAGCATGATACCATATGATTTCACGATTTCGTGGAATTTCTGAAGGTCTCTGATATGATCTTCTTCTGTAGTTGAAAACAGTAGGATGTCGTCGATGTAGATTAACACCGTATGTATCAATGGTTTGAATATCCTTAGCATCGCCTGTTGGAACAGCGATGGTGCTGTCTTCAGACCAAAGGGTAGAACCTTCCATTGTAAGTGGCGGTTCGGTAGGCAGAATGCCGTTTTGTATTGATCTTCAGGTTGAACACCGAGTTGCCAAAATCCTGACTTGAGGTCGAATTTGGAGAATATTGTTGCTCCTGAGAGATGTTGGAGCAGCGATCTTTTGTTCGGTAATGGGAACTTGATGTCTTGAAGGTATTGATTCAGTGGCTTGTAATCAATTACCAGTCTTAGCTTTCCTCGTGCTTGTTCGGCTCGGTTGTTGACGTAGAATGCTTTGCACGCCCATGGTGAGTTAGTTGATGAGACTATTCCTTGTCGGATTAGTTGGTCGCATTCGTCGTTGGCTTGTTGCAGTAGAGCTGGAGACATTCCTGCGTGACTCGCTTTAGTAGGAGTTGTTGCCATCTTTTCTTTGAACGGAAGTGATACAAAGAAGTCTTGGTTTAGCCATAGAGGAGTTTTGCATTTCGTCAGAAATTCAACATGTGAATCTGCACAAGAGACTGCTGCAATCTCCTTTTTGATTTCTTCAAATGTTGGAGCGATAGGATTTTCTATTGCAAATAACCTATGCAATGTTGTGAAAGCCTTGAATAGTCCTTTCCATTTGATTCCTCCTGGTTCGATTGAAATATCAAACCTTTTCTTCAGTATATTGTAGGAATCCCATCCGAGAATTAGATCTTTTCCGGGTGCGGATGATCCGAGGACTTCTGTAGTGAATTGGCATCCAGGGAAAACTTCGATTGTAATAGGCCTGGACTTGAGTTTGATTTTTAAAGCTCCTGAGTTTGCCACTCTGAATTCTTGCTCAAATGGTGTCCACATCGATGGAGGTAGAATCTTTGGATTTAGTATCGACGTGTGAGCTCCAGTGTCGATGAATGCAATGACATGGATTGGATCTTCAGCTTCTGTTGGATCAAAGATTGTGACCGGTAGGTGTGGAATTGTCATGATATCTTCTTGTTGCGGCATCTGACAAATTTTGAAACAACAATCATCAAATGCTTCTTCATCTGAAGTTTCTGAGGAAGTATCATAGTCGGAGTATCCACATATTGCTTCATTGTCATCACTGTCGTAAGATAGGACGGATTCGAGATCATGATTTTCAAGGTCGATATCCGGCGCTATGCGTGATATTGAGCTGATGAGATACTGCCTTTTCTTCGTTGACTTGTTTGGGCAGTTCTTGGCGTAGTGTCCTTCTTTGTGACAAAGAAAACACTTGGTTGACTTTCGAAAGCTCGTTTTCTTCTTGAAAAATCGTCTGCGTCGGAAACCTTTAAAGTTGTCTCTTCGTGTTGTTCTTCTTTGTTTTCTGTGTTTGTGTCTGGTGTTGCAAGAACATGTCTTTTTTGATTTCGAACATTTGATTGATAGGTCTGGCCTTGCACAAATCTTGGATAGTTGTTTAGACTTATCCATGAATTCCATCCAAAACTCTTTCTGTTTGCATAACTTGTCAAGGGTCCGATTGATGTATTGTTGAATTTGACCGATTGAGATTTCTTCAACCGTCTGACCTTGATCTCTGATGTAGAGTTTGGTTTGCTGGCTTAGATATTCGTCTATTGATGAGAGGTAGACGTGCTTCAAGCTCGGATTGTTGAGTCCGTTTAAAGCGTAGAACCTTCTCGCTTGATGCTTGAAATGTTTTGCCAGATCTTTCTTCTTCAATGAACAACACTTTGCTGCAAAGTATTCTTCTTGTATTTGCTCCTTTTGATGATTTGGTGTACCGATAAATTCTCGATGGATTTCTCCGAGTAACATCGGTATTGTAGTGTCATAGACTTGGTTTTGTCTATAATCACCTAGTGAGTTCCACCATTCTTTGAGGGCTCCAGAAAGCCTTGCAGTAAATTGTTGGATGACAGCGTACGTTGTCGAAGTTAGTGCTTCAGAATTCATCCAAGCGTGAAACTCGTCAAGACGTTCTTTCCATTTCTCGAACGGAATATCATCGAACGTAAACGTCATGACTTTTGAAGCGAATTGCTTTTCTGGCTTTTTGTGTTCTTGAAAATGTTGATAATTCATCTCTTCATCGCTTGAGAAAACTTCGTTTACACTTGGCTCTCGCTTGGGTGTATAAGAACTTTCTCCGATAGCAAATTGTTTCAGCATTGATTCTTCTTCTGATTCGGTTTGCGACTCAGTTGAATTCGTGTCCGAGTAGTGCTCTATTATCGGGGTTGGTGATTTCGTTGTCTCCACTGGTTGTGATGAGTATGCCTGTTTTGTTTCTGGCTTTTGCACTGTCTCGTTAGCTGATTGGGTTTGTGCTGCCGTTTGAGCTTGATTTGCCATGTCGTTGAGCAGATTGGTCATCGAGAATTCGATGATTCCAATGTCTTTATCTTTTCCCTTCTTCTTGCGATCATCAAGGGAATCTTGGCTCGAGTGAGATGAAGTTAGTGCAGGTGTTCGCGCTTGCTTGGTTTGAACTTCAGGTTCTCTGTACCGTCTAGTTCGTTCTCGAGTTGGCTTAGGTTTGTACTGGTAAGGCGTCGTCATGGCATAACGAGAAATGAGCGCTTCATCGGATGATAAGAATCCTGGTGAGGATGTCTTTGGCCTTTGACTTTGACCTCCAAAAAGGGATCCTGGAGAATAGGATGTTTGAGGCATTGGAGTGCTCAAGAACGTATTTCCATAGGAAGGGTAATACGTTTCTGACGGCCTTTGTTGTTGCATGCTCTCAAAGTATTTTAGCAGATCTTTTAACTGGAACTTGAGATTAGTCATCTCGGCTTCTCTGCTCTGAAACTGTGAAGTATTAACCATCATTTGCTTTGACATTGTTAGCATCTCGTGATGGAGCGTTTCGAGTCGAGCATTGATTTCTGCGATTGACTTAGTGAGAGACGTTAGTCTTCTGTCATAGTCTCTATTCATCTGGTCAAACTTCTGGTTCATGTTGCTCAAAATATGGTTTTGAGCAATAGCGTTTTCTGTTTGCCAGTTGAGGACCTTTTCTCCTTGGCTTAATTGCTCTGGTCCAGATGAATTGATAGCTTTTGATACTATCTTTGGACTATGCGCTATGTTATTTCTTGTGAAGTCTTCAGGCGGGGGAAAAGGAGGGAAGTCGTCTGGACTCATCATCATGATTTCTTTCTCCTTCTTCTTGTCCGAATATTGGACCAAGAATTCGTATCTTCCGGTTCCTTCGCCTAAAGTGCCGACTGTAGGATCGCCATCAAGATATCTTCGATAGAGAGGATCCTTCTTCTTTCTTCTTCTTTGTCGGATTTCTTCATCAGATTCGTAATCGGCTTCCATACATGCTGAACATGAACAGACATCAAAGTATTGATGACCGTTTTCGTCCTTGAACGGGAATACGACAGAGCCGTTTTGACCAAAGGATATTGGTTTTGGCATCTGTTCTTTGTATGGACCGTAGAACTCGTGTTCATCAATTCTAATGGAGAACTGAGTGAACAGCTGTTTGCGAAACGAGGATGATCTTGGTTTCTCGAACTTGATTTCGGTTGTACCGTCGTTTCGTGTGTGAAAGCTAGCTTCAGATAGTTGAATCGGAGTTTGGGCCGATTGATGTAGCTTTTCGTAGCTAGTTATCCATTTATCTGGTAGCTGCTGGATGAGTTCTTCTCGAGATATTTGTCGAGGAATCTGGACAGCGTTTGGAGCTTGTGATGCTGACGTGACTTCAAGGTAAAGTGCTTCGTCAGAGGATGGCAGGATGAGATCAAGAGCATGGTCTTGAACCCGATAGACTATTTGATGATGAATAGTTGCCATGATACTATCTTCTTTCATTCTGGCTCCAGTGAGTTGTAGTTGGACCTTTAAAGTCTTTAAAAGATGTGGATCTTGTAAAGAAACATTAAAGTTTGGAAACAATGTAATGAACACTGTTCCGGCGTTTAACGTTGTCTGTACCGTTCCAATGCATGCTTGCTGGTAAGACTTTAATCTTGAGTCGAGCAGGGCAATTCTCGCGTAGACTGGTAGACCTTTCCGTGCGTGTAAGGTCAGACCGATACGAACTACTCCGAAGTGTAGATGCGTATAGCCTTGGTGTTGCCATAGTTGTGGTAGATTCTCTGGAAGATTGAGCGATATGAACTGCTCCTCTTCTGTAGCTGGAACTTGGCAAGATGAGAATTTGCTTGACTGCACATATTCACGAACCTTCCTATGTGAGGATGGTCGGATGAGCTGTCGAACTCCGTTTACCGAAAAAGCACTTGGCTTCTTGGAAAAGATTTCATACGGATTTACAAGAGGAAGAGTAGTTTCTGGGAGACGTTGATCTCCTGGAACATACTCGATTTCGTATAAAGAGTTTATAGTAGGAAAAGAAGAACGATTTTTATTTTGGTTTTTATTTTTAGGTAAAGTTGAAATAGAAAACTGGGAATCAAGAACGGAATTTTCGGAAATAGACATGATTAGAAAATAGTTTTCCAGAACATTCAAATCGATCATTCATAAACAATGATTCGTTCCATCAAAACATAAGTCTAGGCTCTGATACCATAACATGACAACCGAGGGAGAACCCACGATGAACTAAGCAAGAACCCGACGATAGACCGTATTGACTAAGTCGGATCTCACGCTAACCGTATTGACAAAGCGAGGGGGTTTATGGGCTCCAGGTTACAGCGAGCATCGTAGGCGCTACTCAGCCATGGCTCAAGCCGTCTCAATTAGGATCCAATACCCGAGTTTTGCATTTCGTCAGAAATTCAACATGTGAATCTGCACAAGAGACTGCTGCAATCTCCTTTTTGATTTCTTCAAATGTTGGAGCGATAGGATTTTCTATTGCAAATAACCTATGCAATGTTGTGAAAGCCTTGAATAGTCCTTTCCATTTGATTCCTCCTGGTTCGATTGAAATATCAAACCTTTTCTTCAGTATATTGTAGGAATCCCATCCGAGAATTAGATCTTTTCCGGGTGCGGATGATCCGAGGACTTCTGTAGTGAATTGGCATCCAGGGAAAACTTCGATTGTAATAGGCCTGGACTTGAGTTTGATTTTTAAAGCTCCTGAGTTTGCCACTCTGAATTCTTGCTCAAATGGTGTCCACATCGATGGAGGTAGAATCTTTGGATTTAGTATCGACGTGTGAGCTCCAGTGTCGATGAATGCAATGACATGGATTGGATCTGCAGTTTCTGTTGGATCAAAGATTGTGACCGGCAGGTGTGGAATTGTCATGATATCTTCTTGTTGCGGTATCTGACAAATCTTGAAACAACAATCATCAAACGCTTCTTCATCTGAAGTTTCTGAGGAAGTATCATAGTCGGAGTATCCACATATTGCTTCATTGTCATCACTGTCGTAAGATAGGACGGATTCGAGATCATGATTTTTGAGGTCGATATCCGGCGCTATGCGTGATATTGAGCTGATGAGATACTGCCTTTTCTTCGTTGACTTGTGTGGGCAGTTCTTGGCGTAGTGTCCTTCTTTGTGACAAAGAAAACACTTGGTTGACTTTCGAAAGCTCGTTTTCTTCTTGAAGAATCGTCTGCGTCGAAAACCTTTAAAGTTGTCTCTTCGTGTTGCTCCTCTTTGCTTTCTGTGTTTGTGTCTGGTGTTGCAGGAACACACCTTTTTTGATTTCGAACATTTGATTGATAGGTCTGGCCTTGCACAAATCTTGGATAGTTGTTTAGACTTATCCATGAATTCCATCCAAAACTCTTTCTGTTTGCATAACTTGTCAAGGGTCCGATTGATGTATTGTTGAATTTGACCGATTGAGATTTCTTCAACCGTCTGACCTTGATCTCTGATGTAGAGTTTGGTTTGCTGGCTTAGATATTCGTCTATTGATGAGAGGTAGACGTGCTTCAAGCTCGGATTGTTGAGTCCGTTTAGAGCGTAGAACCTTCTCGCTTGATGCTTGAAATGTTTTGCCAGATCTTTCTTCTTCAATGAACAACACTTTGCTGCAAAGTATTCTTCTTGTATTTGCTCCTTTTGATGATTTGGTGTACCGATAAATTCTCGATGGATTTCTCCGAGTAACATCGGTATTGTAGTGTCATAGACTTGGTTTTGTCTATAATCACCTAGTGAGTTCCACCATTCTTTGAGGGCTCCAGAAAGCCTTGCAGTAAATTGTTGGATGACAGCATACGTTGTCGAAGTTAGTGCTTCAGAATTCATCCAAGCGTGAAACTCGTCAAGACGTTCTTTCCACTTCTCGAACGGAATGTCGTCGAACGTAAACGTCATGACTTTTGAAGCGAATTGCTTTTCTGGCTTTTTGTGTTCTTGAAAATGTTGATAATTCATCTCTTCATCGCTTGAGAAAACTTCGTTTACACTTGGCTCTCGCTTGGGTGTATAAGAACTTTCTCCAATAGCAAATTGTTTCAGCATTGATTCTTCTTCTGATTCGGTTTGCGACTCTGTTGAATTCGTGTCCGAGTAGTGCTCTATTATCGGGGTTGGTGATTTCGTTGTCTCTACTGGTTGCGAAGAGTATGCCTGTTTTGTTTCAGGCTTTTGCACTGTCTCGTTAGCTGATTGGGTTTGTGCTGCTGTTTGAGCTTGATTTGCCATGTCGTTGAGCAGATTGGTCATTGAGAATTCGATGATTCCAATGTCTTTATCTTTTCCCTTCTTCTTGCGATCATCAAGGGAATCTTGGCTCGAGTGAGATGAAGTAAGTGCAGGTGTTCGCGCTTGCTTGGTTTGAACTTCAGGTTCTCTGTACCGTCTAGTTCGTTCTCGAGTTGGCCTAGGTTTGTACTGGTAAGGCGTCGTCATGGCATAACGAGAAATGAGCGCTTCATCGGATGACAAGAATCCTGGTGAGGATGTCTTTGGCCTTTGACTTTGACCTCCAAAAAGGAATCCTGGAGAATATGATGTTTGAGGCATTGGAGTGCTCAAGAACGTATTTCCGTAGGAAGGGTAATACGTTTCTGACGGCCTTTGTTGCTGCATGCTCTCAAAGTATTTCAGCAGATCTTTTAACTGGAACTTGAGATTATTCATCTCGGCTTCTCTGCTCTGAAACTGTGAGGTATTAACCATCATTTGCTTTGACATTGTTAGCATCTCATGATGGAGCGTTTCGAGTCGAGCATTGATTTCTGCGATTGACTTAGTGAGAGACGTTAGTCTTCTGTCATAGTCTTTATTCATCTGGTCAAACTTCTGGTTCATGTTGCTCAAAATATGGTTTTGAGCGATAGCGTTTTCTGTTTGCCAGTTGAGGACTTTTTCTCCTTGGCTTAATTGCTCTGGTCCGGATGAATTGATAGCTTTTGATACTATCTTTGGACTATGCGCTATGTTATTTCTTGTGAAGTCTTCAGGCGGGGGAAAAGGAGGGAAATCGTCTGGACTCATCATCATGATTTCTTTCTCCTTCTTCTTGTCCGAATATTGGACCAAGAATTCGTATCTTCCGGTTCCTTCCCCTAAAGTACCGACTGTAGGATCGCCATCAAGATATCTTCGATAGAGAGGATCCTTCTTCTTTCTTCTTCTTTGTCGGATTTCTTCATCAGATTCGTAATCAGTATCCATACATGCTGAACATGAACAGACATCAAAGTATTGATGACCGTTTTCGTCCTTGAACGGGAATACGACAGAGCCGTCTTGACCAAAGGATATTGGTGTTGGCATCTGTTCTTTGTATGGACCGTAGAACTCGTGTTCATCAATTCTAATGGAGAACTGAGTGAACAGCTGTTTGCGAAACGAGGATGATCTTGGTTTCTCGAACTTGATTTCGGTTGTACCGTCGTTTCGTGTGTGAAAGCTAGCTTCAGATAGTTGAATCGGAGTTTGGGCCGATTGATGTAGCTTTTCGTAGCTAGTTATCCATTTATCTGGTAGCTGCTGGATGAGTTCTTCTCGAGATATTTGTCGAGGAATCTGGACAGCGTTTGGAGCTTGTGATGCTGACGTGACTTCAAGGTAGAGTGCTTCGTCAGAGGATGGCAGGATGAGATCAAGAGCATGGTCTTGAACCCGATAGACTATTTGATGATGAATAGTCGCCATGATGCTATCTTCTTTCATTCTGGCTCCAGTGAGTTGTAGTTGGACCTTTAAAGTCTTTAAAAGATGTGGATCTTGTAAAGAAACATTAAAGTTTGGAAACAATGTAATGAACACTGTTCCGGCGTTTAACGTTGTCTGTACCGTTCCAATGCATGCTTGCTGGTAAGACTTTAATCTTGAGTCGAGCAGGGCAATTCTCGCGTAGACTGGTAGACCTTTTCGTGCGTGTAAGGTCAGACCGATACGAACTACTCCGAAGTGTAGATGCGTATAGCCTTGGTGTTGCCATAGTTGTGGTAGATTCTCTGGAAGATTGAGCGATATGAACTGCTCTTCTTCTGTAGCTGGAACTTGGCAAGATGAGAATTTGCTTGACTGCACGTATTCGCGAACCTTCCTGTGTGAGGATGGTCGGATGAGCTGTCGAACTCCGTTTACCGAAAAAGCACTTGGCTTCTTGGAAAAGATTTCATACGGATTTACAAGAGGAAGAGTAGTTTCTGGGAGACGTTGATCTCCTGGAACATACTCGATTTCGTATAAAGAGTTTATAGTAGGAAAAGAAGAACGATTTTTATTTTGGTTTTTATTTTTAGGTAAAGTTGAAATAGAAAACTGGGAATCAAGAACGGAATTTTCGGAAATAGACATGATTAGAAAATAGTTTTCCAGAACATTCAAATCGATCATTCATAAACAATGATTCGTTCCATCAAAACATAAGTCTAGGCTCTGATACCATAACATAACAACCGAGGGAGAACCCACGATGAACTAAGCAAGAACCCGACGATAGACCGTATTGACTAAGTCGGATCTCACGCTAACCGTATTGACAAAGCGAGGGGGTTTATGGGCTCCAGGTTACAGCGAGCATCGTAGGCGCTACTCAGCCATGGCTCAAGCCGTCTCAATTAGGATCCAATACCCACGCCACCCCACGAAAGTCGTGTTGGTTACCGTAAGATCAAACCGTCGTGTTGATCTACCGGAAAATTCTTACAAAGACCACCGAAGTTTCCGCCGAAAATTAAGCCATAGAAGCAGATCGTCAACTTATGAATGAAAAGAAAGAAACAAAGCTTATGAAGATCTATTGAAGTTCGGAAAACTTAGAGAGATTTAGAACATGTTTAGAGAGAGAAAATTTTAGAGAGAAGTTTTTATTATTTCTCGATGTGTATTTTACAATGGGGGAGCACACATTTTTATAGGGGGAGGTGAAGACGCTGACATAAGCGCTTACCTCAGCGATGACATCATGTTTACATCATGATTACATCATCGCTTACATCACACTACTTATATATTACATCATCGCTTACATCGGCGATGACATCACACTTATATCACACTAATATCATGCTGATATCATCTTGACATCATGCTGACATTATTTATTTAGCATAATAATTATACATAATTAATCATCAAGCTTACTCAATGATTCATCTCGAAATCTTCAATGTGCTTCGTGCAGCATCCGTACTCTGTTCCTGGGCATTTATACTGTGGTTCTGGCTCAGAGAAGTCTTCGGGGGAGTCCATATTAACGTTAATATTGAACTCTCGTCCGATTTCGTCGAGATCCATAACAGGATTATCGTCTGGTGACTGAGCGTCTTGGAAGTATTCTGCTGGACAGCTTGGTGAGGATGGTTCTGGTTTTGCTGCTTTGAAATGACGTTTTTCTTCATTAGACATGAAGAATTGTAGATCTTCGTCTAGACTCATTTGATAGTCGATGGAATAGTAGGACCAGTTCTGGTTGAACGGGATATGAAATGTCTGTCGAGCATTGTTGAGGCGGAATGCATGAGTTTGAAATTCTTCGTACAGAGCATTATCGCGAACGTTGAAGTCTGGTCTGATTCCATGCTTGAAATCCTTGTGATGAATGAGGTTGGGTAGTGCGTGAACCTTTGCGGTTCTGTCGTTGACTTGAATTGGTCGATGGAAGAAATAGATAGTGTGTGGACTAAAGAAAGGATTTAGACCACCTGGTTCTTTGAGTTTCTTGTAGGGGATTTGCATCGATTTTGCTGAATTTCGTAGCTTTGTCAGATTTTCTTCTGGGAAGCTCCGAAGTTCTGTAGCTAGATGGGCTTGGGCTGCGAACTGTCCTTGAGTAATTTCCATTCCAAGAAATTCGATACTAGATTGGGCTATGATCATCTTTCGGGCCGAAAGCATGATACCATATGATTTCACGATTTCGTGGAATTTCTGAAGGTCTCTGATATGATCTTCTTCTGTAGTTGAAAACAGTAGGATGTCGTAACATGACAACCGAGGGAGAACCCATAACATGACAACCGAGGGAGAACCCACGATGAACTAAGCAAGAACCCGACGATAGACCGTATTGACTAAGTCGGATCTCACGCTAACCGTATTGACAAAGCGAGGGGGTTTATGGGCTCCAGGTTACAGCGAGCATCGTAGGCGCTACTCAGCCATGGCTCAAGCCGTCTCAATTAGGATCCAATACCCACGCCACCCCACGAAAGTCGTGTTGGTTACCGTAAGATCAAACCGTCGTGTTGATCTACCGGAAAATTCTTACAAAGACCACCGGAGTTTCCTCCGAGAATTAAGCCATAGAAGCAGATCGTCAACTTATGAATGAAAAGAAAGAAACAAAGCTTATGAAGATCTATTGAAGTTCGGAAAACTTAGAGAGATTTAGAACATGTTTAGAGAGAAAATTTTAGAGAGAAGTTTTTATTATTTCTCGATGTGTATTTTACAATGGGGGAGCACACATTTTTATAGGGGGAGGTGAAGACGCTGACATAAGCGCTTACCTCAGCGATGACATCATGTTTACATCATGATTACATCATCGCTTACATCACACTACTTATATATTACATCATCGCTTACATCGGCGATGACATCACACTTATATCACACTAATATCATGCTGATATCATCTTGACATCATGCTGACATTATTTATTTAGCATAATAATTATACATAATTAATCATCAAGCTTACTCAATGATTCATCTCGAAATCTTCAATGTGCTTCGTGCAGCATCCGTACTCTGTTCCTGGGCATTTATACTGTGGTTCTGGCTCAGAGAAGTCTTCGGGGGAGTCCATATTAACGTTAATATTGAACTCTCGTCCGATTTCGTCGAGATCCATAACAGGATTATCGTCTGGTGACTGAGCGTCTTGGAAGTATTCTGCTGGACAGCTTGGTGAGGATGGTTCTGGTTTTGCTGCTTTGAAATGACGTTTTTCTTCATTAGACATGAAGAATTGTAGATCTTCGTCTAGACTCATTTGATAGTCGATGGAATAGTAGGACCAGTTCTGGTTGAACGGGATATGAAATGTCTGTCGAGCATTGTTGAGGCGGAATGCATGAGTTTGAAATTCTTCGTACAGAGCATTATCGCGAACGTTGAAGTCTGGTCTGATTCCATGCTTGAAATCCTTGTGATGAATGAGGTTGGGTAGTGCGTGAACCTTTGCGGTTCTGTCGTTGACTTGAATTGGTCGATGGAAGAAATAGATAGTGTGTGGACTAAAGAAAGGATTTAGACCACCTGGTTCTTTGAGTTTCTTGTAGGGGATTTGCATCGATTTTGCTGAATTTCGTAGCTTGCCACTCCAGTTGACTAGCGGGTTGAACCATGTGAGGAATGTTGAAAGTCCTTCTTGTTGACCTTGTTGTTCGTTGACGTATTGGTATAACCATTTGATATCGAATGAGATACCAATAGTGTATACTGCACAGAGATACCAGAGGAAACAGAGAACTTCTTCCGGCATATATTTGTTCTCGATCCTGTACAGATGAGCGAACGGGTAGTCAGGATGAATGCCTAGCGGTGCAATGTATCTTCCGTAGAGTCCGTGGTTTGTTAAGACGATTGATTGGTAGTGGAATATCCTGTTTCGCAAAGTTTCTCGAAAATGTCCTTTTGTGATGAGAGGCTTCACGTCTTTTGGCATGTTGTTGTCGAAGTCATAATATGTCTTTGATGATGAAGAACTCGCCATGATGTTTATGCCTTGGAGAGGCTTTCTGCTGAGCATATCGGCTAGAATGTTCTTCGTGCCCTTTAAATAGACGGTGTCGAAGTCGTATTTTGAAAACCATTCACTCCATCGTAAAAGCTGTTGATGCGGGACCATCTTCTGCTTGAATTGTAACATCTTCGGAAAAGAAGACATATCCATTTCGATTCGAAATTTATGTCCAATCAGATGAAATTCAAACTTTTCGATTGCTCGTTTGACGGCTAAGATCTCTTTGAACGTTGAGTGATAGTGCATCTCCGAATCTTTAAAGCGTCCACTTTTGTATCCACTTATTTGTCTTTTTCCATTTTCTTCTTCCAGTAATACTGCACCCCAGTATTTGTCACTTGCGTCAGTCTGTAGAACCCGTGTTCCCGTAGAGGGAATCTTTAAAGGAGGTAGCTTCTGAATCTCCTTTTTTAGGTGTCTGACAGCTTCAGTTTGTCGTTTTGTCCACTGTTGAGGATTCTTTATCAACATCTTTCGTAGTGGATGAGTCAGCTGCGAAAGTTGCGGGATAAAGTCGCCTAGATAGTTGATCACACCAAGGAATTGCTGAATTTGTCGCTTTGTCAGATTTTCTTCTGGGAAGCTCAGAAGTTCTGTAGCTAGATGGGCTTGGGCTGCGAACTGTCCTTGAGTAATTTCCATTCCAAGAAATTCGATACTAGATTGGGCTATGATCATCTTTCGGGCCGAAAGCATGATACCATATGATTTCACGATTTCGTGGAATTTCTGAAGGTCTCTGATATGATCTTCTTCTGTAGTTGAAAACAGTAGGATGTCGTCGATGTAGATTAACACCGTATGTATCAATGGTTTGAATATCCTTAGCATCGCCTGTTGGAACAGCGATGGTGCTGTCTTCAGACCAAAGGGTAGAACCTTCCATTGTAAGTGGCGGTTCGGTAGGCAGAATGCCGTTTTGTATTGATCTTCAGGTTGAACACCGAGTTGCCAAAATCCTGACTTGAGGTCGAATTTGGAGAATATTGTTGCTCCTGAGAGATGTTGGAGCAGCGATCTTTTGTTCGGTAATGGGAACTTGATGTCTTGAAGGTATTGATTCAGTGGCTTGTAATCAATTACCAGTCTTAGCTTTCCTCGTGCTTGTTCGGCTCGGTTGTTGACGTAGAATGCTTTGCACGCCCATGGTGAGTTAGTTGATGAGACTATTCCTTGTCGGATTAGTTGGTCGCATTCGTCGTTGGCTTGTTGCAGTAGAGCTGGAGACATTCCTGCGTGACTCGCTTTAGTAGGAGTTGTTGCCATCTTTTCTTTGAACGGAAGTGATACAAAGAAGTCTTGGTTTAGCCATAGAGGAGTTTTGCATTTCGTCAGAAATTCAACATGTGAATCTGCACAAGAGACTGCTGCAATCTCCTTTTTGATTTCTTCAAATGTTGGAGCGATAGGATTTTCTATTGCAAATAACCTATGCAATGTTGTGAAAGCCTTGAATAGTCCTTTCCATTTGATTCCTCCTGGTTCGATTGAAATATCAAACCTTTTCTTCAGTATATTGTAGGAATCCCATCCGAGAATTAGATCTTTTCCGGGTGCGGATGATCCGAGGACTTCTGTAGTGAATTGGCATCCAGGGAAAACTTCGATTGTAATAGGCCTGGACTTGAGTTTGATTTTTAAAGCTCCTGAGTTTGCCACTCTGAATTCTTGCTCAAATGGTGTCCACATCGATGGAGGTAGAATCTTTGGATTTAGTATCGACGTGTGAGCTCCAGTGTCGATGAATGCAATGACATGGATTGGATCTTCAGCTTCTGTTGGATCAAAGATTGTGACCGGTAGGTGTGGAATTGTCATGATATCTTCTTGTTGCGGCATCTGACAAATTTTGAAACAACAATCATCAAATGCTTCTTCATCTGAAGTTTCTGAGGAAGTATCATAGTCGGAGTATCCACATATTGCTTCATTGTCATCACTGTCGTAAGATAGGACGGATTCGAGATCATGATTTTTGAGGTCGATATCCGGCGCTATGCGTGATATTGAGCTGATGAGATACTGCCTTTTCTTCGTTGACTTGTGTGGGCAGTTCTTGGCGTAGTGTCCTTCTTTGTGACAAAGAAAACACTTGGTTGACTTTCGAAAGCTCGTTTTCTTCTTGAAGAATCGTCTGCGTCGAAAACCTTTAAAGTTGTCTCTTCGTGTTGCTCCTCTTTGCTTTCTGTGTTTGTGTCTGGTGTTGCAGGAACACACCTTTTTTGATTTCGAACATTTGATTGATAGGTCTGGCCTTGCACAAATCTTGGATAGTTGTTTAGACTTATCCATGAATTCCATCCAAAACTCTTTCTGTTTGCATAACTTGTCAAGGGTCCGATTGATGTATTGTTGAATTTGACCGATTGAGATTTCTTCAACCGTCTGACCTTGATCTCTGATGTAGAGTTTGGTTTGCTGGCTTAGATATTCGTCTATTGATGAGAGGTAGACGTGCTTCAAGCTCGGATTGTTGAGTCCGTTTAGAGCGTAGAACCTTCTCGCTTGATGCTTGAAATGTTTTGCCAGATCTTTCTTCTTCAATGAACAACACTTTGCTGCAAAGTATTCTTCTTGTATTTGCTCCTTTTGATGATTTGGTGTACCGATAAATTCTCGATGGATTTCTCCGAGTAACATCGGTATTGTAGTGTCATAGACTTGGTTTTGTCTATAATCACCTAGTGAGTTCCACCATTCTTTGAGGGCTCCAGAAAGCCTTGCAGTAAATTGTTGGATGACAGCATACGTTGTCGAAGTTAGTGCTTCAGAATTCATCCAAGCGTGAAACTCGTCAAGACGTTCTTTCCACTTCTCGAACGGAATGTCGTCGAACGTAAACGTCATGACTTTTGAAGCGAATTGCTTTTCTGGCTTTTTGTGTTCTTGAAAATGTTGATAATTCATCTCTTCATCGCTTGAGAAAACTTCGTTTACACTTGGCTCTCGCTTGGGTGTATAAGAACTTTCTCCAATAGCAAATTGTTTCAGCATTGATTCTTCTTCTGATTCGGTTTGCGACTCTGTTGAATTCGTGTCCGAGTAGTGCTCTATTATCGGGGTTGGTGATTTCGTTGTCTCTACTGGTTGCGAAGAGTATGCCTGTTTTGTTTCAGGCTTTTGCACTGTCTCGTTAGCTGATTGGGTTTGTGCTGCTGTTTGAGCTTGATTTGCCATGTCGTTGAGCAGATTGGTCATTGAGAATTCGATGATTCCAATGTCTTTATCTTTTCCCTTCTTCTTGCGATCATCAAGGGAATCTTGGCTCGAGTGAGATGAAGTAAGTGCAGGTGTTCGCGCTTGCTTGGTTTGAACTTCAGGTTCTCTGTACCGTCTAGTTCGTTCTCGAGTTGGCCTAGGTTTGTACTGGTAAGGCGTCGTCATGGCATAACGAGAAATGAGCGCTTCATCGGATGACAAGAATCCTGGTGAGGATGTCTTTGGCCTTTGACTTTGACCTCCAAAAAGGAATCCTGGAGAATATGATGTTTGAGGCATTGGAGTGCTCAAGAACGTATTTCCGTAGGAAGGGTAATACGTTTCTGACGGCCTTTGTTGCTGCATGCTCTCAAAGTATTTCAGCAGATCTTTTAACTGGAACTTGAGATTATTCATCTCGGCTTCTCTGCTCTGAAACTGTGAGGTATTAACCATCATTTGCTTTGACATTGTTAGCATCTCATGATGGAGCGTTTCGAGTCGAGCATTGATTTCTGCGATTGACTTAGTGAGAGACGTTAGTCTTCTGTCATAGTCTTTATTCATCTGGTCAAACTTCTGGTTCATGTTGCTCAAAATATGGTTTTGAGCGATAGCGTTTTCTGTTTGCCAGTTGAGGACTTTTTCTCCTTGGCTTAATTGCTCTGGTCCGGATGAATTGATAGCTTTTGATACTATCTTTGGACTATGCGCTATGTTATTTCTTGTGAAGTCTTCAGGCGGGGGAAAAGGAGGGAAATCGTCTGGACTCATCATCATGATTTCTTTCTCCTTCTTCTTGTCCGAATATTGGACCAAGAATTCGTATCTTCCGGTTCCTTCCCCTAAAGTACCGACTGTAGGATCGCCATCAAGATATCTTCGATAGAGAGGATCCTTCTTCTTTCTTCTTCTTTGTCGGATTTCTTCATCAGATTCGTAATCAGTATCCATACATGCTGAACATGAACAGACATCAAAGTATTGATGACCGTTTTCGTCCTTGAACGGGAATACGACAGAGCCGTCTTGACCAAAGGATATTGGTGTTGGCATCTGTTCTTTGTATGGACCGTAGAACTCGTGTTCATCAATTCTAATGGAGAACTGAGTGAACAGCTGTTTGCGAAACGAGGATGATCTTGGTTTCTCGAACTTGATTTCGGTTGTACCGTCGTTTCGTGTGTGAAAGCTAGCTTCAGATAGTTGAATCGGAGTTTGGGCCGATTGATGTAGCTTTTCGTAGCTAGTTATCCATTTATCTGGTAGCTGCTGGATGAGTTCTTCTCGAGATATTTGTCGAGGAATCTGGACAGCGTTTGGAGCTTGTGATGCTGACGTGACTTCAAGGTAGAGTGCTTCGTCAGAGGATGGCAGGATGAGATCAAGAGCATGGTCTTGAACCCGATAGACTATTTGATGATGAATAGTCGCCATGATGCTATCTTCTTTCATTCTGGCTCCAGTGAGTTGTAGTTGGACCTTTAAAGTCTTTAAAAGATGTGGATCTTGTAAAGAAACATTAAAGTTTGGAAACAATGTAATGAACACTGTTCCGGCGTTTAACGTTGTCTGTACCGTTCCAATGCATGCTTGCTGGTAAGACTTTAATCTTGAGTCGAGCAGGGCAATTCTCGCGTAGACTGGTAGACCTTTTCGTGCGTGTAAGGTCAGACCGATACGAACTACTCCGAAGTGTAGATGCGTATAGCCTTGGTGTTGCCATAGTTGTGGTAGATTCTCTGGAAGATTGAGCGATATGAACTGCTCTTCTTCTGTAGCTGGAACTTGGCAAGATGAGAATTTGCTTGACTGCACGTATTCGCGAACCTTCCTGTGTGAGGATGGTCGGATGAGCTGTCGAACTCCGTTTACCGAAAAAGCACTTGGCTTCTTGGAAAAGATTTCATATGGATTGACAAGAGGAAGAGTAGTTTCTGGGAGACGTTGATCTCCTGGAACATACTCGATTTCATATAAAGAGTTTATAGTAGGAAAAGAAGAACGATTTTTATTTTGGTTTTTATTTTTAGGTAAAGTAGAAATAGCAAACTGGGAATCAAGAACGGAATTTTCGGAAATAGACATGATTAGAAAATAGTTTTCTAGAACATTCAAATCGATCATTCATAAACAATGATTCACTCTATCAAAACATAAGTCTAGGCTCTGATACCATAACATGACAGACGAGGGAGAACCCACGATGAACTAAGCAAGAACCCGACGATAGACCGTATTGACTAAGTCGGATCTCACGCTAACCGTATTGACAAAGCGAGGGGGTTTATGGGCTCCAGGTTACAGCGAGCATCGTAGGCGCTACTCAGCCATGGCTCAAGCCGTCTCAATTAGGATCCAATACCCACGCCACCCCACGAAAGTCGTGTTGGTTACCGTAAGATCAAACCGTCGTGTTGATCTACCGGAAAATTCTTACAAAGACCACCGGAGTTTCCGCCGAAAATTAAGCCATAGAAGCAGATCGTCAACTTATGAATGAAAAGAAAGAAACAAAGCTTATGTCTGTACCGTTCCAATGCATGCTTGCTGGTAAGACTTTAATCTTGAGTCGAGCAGGGCAATTCTCGCGTAGACTGGTAGACCTTTTCGTGCGTGTAAGGTCAGACCGATACGAACTACTCCGAAGTGTAGATGCGTATAGCCTTGGTGTTGCCATAGTTGTGGTAGATTCTCTGGAAGATTGAGCGATATGAACTGCTCTTCTTCTGTAGCTGGAACTTGGCAAGATGAGAATTTGCTTGACTGCACGTATTCGCGAACCTTCCTGTGTGAGGATGGTCGGATGAGCTGTCGAACTCCGTTTACCGAAAAAGCACTTGGCTTCTTGGAAAAGATTTCATATGGATTGACAAGAGGAAGAGTAGTTTCTGGGAGACGTTGATCTCCTGGAACATACTCGATTTCATATAAAGAGTTTATAGTAGGAAAAGAAGAACGATTTTTATTTTGGTTTTTATTTTTAGGTAAAGTAGAAATAGCAAACTGGGAATCAAGAACGGAATTTTCGGAAATAGACATGATTAGAAAATAGTTTTCCAGAACATTCAAATCGATCATTCATAAACAATGATTCACTCTATCAAAACATAAGTCTAGGCTCTGATACCATAACATAACAACCGAGGGAGAACCCACGATGAACTAAGCAAGAACCCGACGATAGACCGTATTGACTAAGTCGGATCTCACGCTAACCGTATTGACAAAGCGAGGGGGTTTATGGGCTCCAGGTTACAGCGAGCATCGTAGGCGCTACTCAGCCATGGCTCAAGCCGTCTCAATTAGGATCCAATACCCACGCCACCCCACGAAAGTCGTGTTGGTTACCGTAAGATCAAACCGTCGTGTTGATCTACCGGAAAATTCTTACAAAGACCACCGGAGTTTCCTCCGAGAATTAAGCCATAGAAGCAGATCGTCAACTTATGAATGAAAAGAAAGAAACAAAGCTTATGAAGATCTATTGAAGTTCGGAAAATTCTTACAAAGACCACCGGAGTTTCCGCCGAAAATTAAGCCATAGAAGCAGATCGTCAACTTATGAATGAAAAGAAAGAAACAAAGCTTATGAAGATCTATTGAAGTTCGGAAAACTTAGAGAGATTTAGAACATGTTTAGAGAGAGAAAATTTTAGAGAGAAGTTTTTATTATTTCTCGATGTGTATTTTACAATGGGGGAGCACACATTTTTATAGGGGGAGGTGAAGACGCTGACATAAGCGCTTACCTCAGCGATGACATCATGTTTACATCATGATTACATCATCGCTTACATCACACTACTTATATATTACATCATCGCTTACATCGGCGATGACATCACACTTATATCACACTAATATCATGCTGATATCATCTTGACATCATGCTGACATTATTTATTTAGCATAATAATTATACATAATTAATCATCAAGCTTACTCAATGATTCATCTCGAAATCTTCAATGTGCTTCGTGCAGCATCCGTACTCTGTTCCTGGGCATTTATACTGTGGTTCTGGCTCAGAGAAGTCTTCGGGGGAGTCCATATTAACGTTAATATTGAACTCTCGTCCGATTTCGTCGAGATCCATAACAGGATTATCGTCTGGTGACTGAGCGTCTTGGAAGTATTCTGCTGGACAGCTTGGTGAGGATGGTTCTGGTTTTGCTGCTTTGAAATGACGTTTTTCTTCATTAGACATGAAGAATTGTAGATCTTCGTCTAGACTCATTTGATAGTCGATGGAATAGTAGGACCAGTTCTGGTTGAACGGGATATGAAATGTCTGTCGAGCATTGTTGAGGCGGAATGCATGAGTTTGAAATTCTTCGTACAGAGCATTATCGCGAACGTTGAAGTCTGGTCTGATTCCATGCTTGAAATCCTTGTGATGAATGAGGTTGGGTAGTGCGTGAACCTTTGCGGTTCTGTCGTTGACTTGAATTGGTCGGTGGAAGAAATAGATAGTGTGCGGACTAAAGAAAGGATTTAGACCACCTGGTTCTTTGAGTTTCTTGTAGGGGATTTGCATCGATTTTGCTGAATTTCGTAGCTTGCCACTCCAGTTGACTAGCGGGTTGAACCATGTGAGGAATGTTGAAAGTCCTTCGTGTTGACCTTGTTGTTCGTTGACGTATTGGTATAACCATTTGATATCGAATGAGATGCCAATAGTGTATACTGCACAGAGATACCAGAGGAAACAGAGAACTTCTTCCGGCATATATTTATTCTCGATCCTGTACAGATGAGCGAACGGGTAGTCGGGATGAATGCCTAGCGGTGCAATGTATCTTCCGTAGAGCCCGTGGTTTGTTAAGATTATTGATTGGTAGTGGAATATCCTGTTTCGCAAAGTTTCTCGAAAATGTCCTTTTGTGATGAGAGGCTTCACGTCTTTTGGCATGTTGTTGTCGAAGTCATAATGTGTTTTTGATGATGAAGAACTCGCCATGATGTTTATGCCTTGGAGAGGCTTTCTGCTGAGCATATCGGCGAGAATGTTCTTCGTGCCCTTTAAATAGACGGTGTCGAAGTCGTACTTTGAAAACCATTCACTCCATCGTAAGAGTTGTTGATGCGGGACCATCTTCTGCTTGAATTGTAACATCTTCGGAAAAGAAGACATATCCATTTCGATTCGAAATTTATGTCCTATCAGATGAAATTCAAACTTTTCGATTGCTCTTTTGACGGCTAAGATCTCTTTGAACGTTGAGTGATAGTGCATCTCCGAATCTTTAAAGCGTCCACTTTTGTATCCACATACTTGTCTTTTTCCATTTTCTTCTTCAAGTAATACTGCACCCCAGTATTTGTCACTTGCGTCAGTCTGTAGAACCCGTGTTCCCGTAGAGGGAATCTTTAAAGGAGGTAGCTTCTGAATCTCCTTTTTTAGGTGTCTGACAGCTTCAGTTTGTCGTTTTGTCCACTGTTGAGGATTCTTTATCAACATCTTTCGTAGTGGATGAGTCAGCTGCGAAAGTTGCGGGATAAAGTCGCCTAGCTAGTTGATTACACCAAGGAATTGTTGAATTTGTCGCTTTGTCAGATTTTCTTCTGGGAAGCTCAGAAGTTCTGTAGCTAGATGGGCTTGGGCTGCGAACTGTCCTTGAGTAATTTCCATTCCAAGAAATTCGATACTGGATTGGGCTATGATCATCTTTCGGGCCGAAAGCATGATACCATATGATTTCACGATTTCGTGGAATTTCTGAAGGTCTCTGATATGATCTTCTTCTGTAGTTGAAAACAGTAAGATGTCGTCGATGTAGATTAACACCGTATGTATCAGCGGTTTGAATATCCTTAGCATCGCCTGTTGGAACAGCGATGGTGCTGTCTTCAGACCAAAGGGTAGAACCTTCCAATGTAAGTGGCGGTTCGGTAGGCAGAACGCTGTTTTGTATTGATCTTCAGGTTGAACACCGAGTTGCCAAAATCCTGACTTGAGGTCGAATTTGGAGAATATTGTTGCTCCTGAGAGATGTTGGAGCAGCGATCTTTTGTTCGGTAATGGGAACTTGATGTCTTGAAGGTATTGATTCAGTGGCTTGTAATCAATTACCAGTCTTAGCTTTCCTCGTGCTTGTTCGGCTCGGTTGTTGACGTAGAATGCTTTGCACGCCCATGGTGAGTTAGTTGATGAGACTATTCCTTGTCGGATTAGTTGGTCGCATTCGTCGTTGGCTTGTTGCAGTAGAGCTGGAGACATTCCTGCGTGACTCGCTTTAGTAGGAGTTGTTGCCATCTTTTCTTTGAACGGAAGTGATACAAAGAAGTCTTGGTTTAGCCATAGAGGAGTTTTGCATTTCGTCAGAAATTCAACATGTGAATCTGCACAAGAGACTGCTGCAATCTCCTTTTTGATTTCTTCAATTGTTGGAGCGATAGGATTTTCTATTGCAAATAACCTATGCAATGTTGTGAAAGCCTTGAATAGTCCTTTCCATTTGATTCCTCCTGGTTCGATTGAAATATCAAACCTTTTCTTCAGTATATTGTAGGAATCCCATCCGAGAATTAGATCTTTTCCGGGTGCGGATGATCCGAGGACTTCTGTAGTGAATTGGCATCCAGGGAAAACTTCGATTGTAATAGGCCTGGACTTGAGTTTGATTTTTAAAGCTCCTGAGTTTGCCACTCTGAATTCTTGCTCAAATGGTGTCCACATCGATGGAGGTAGAATCTTTGGATTTAGTATCGACGTGTGAGCTCCAGTGTCGATGAATGCAATGACATGGATTGGATCTTCAGCTTCTGTTGGATCAAAGATTGTGACCGGTAGGTGTGGAATTGTCATGATATCTTCTTGTTGCGGCATCTGACAAATTTTGAAACAACAATCATCAAATGCTTCTTCATCTGAAGTTTCTGAGGAAGTATCATAGTCGGAGTATCCACATATTGCTTCATTGTCATCACTGTCGTAAGATAGGACGGATTCGAGATCATGATTTTCAAGGTCGATATCCGGCGCTATGCGTGATATTGAGCTGATGAGATACTGCCTTTTCTTCGTTGACTTGTTTGGGCAGTTCTTGGCGTAGTGTCCTTCTTTGTGACAAAGAAAACACTTGGTTGACTTTCGAAAGCTCGTTTTCTTCTTGAAAAATCGTCTGCGTCGGAAACCTTTAAAGTTGTCTCTTCGTGTTGTTCTTCTTTGTTTTCTGTGTTTGTGTCTGGTGTTGCAAGAACATGTCTTTTTTGATTTCGAACATTTGATTGATAGGTCTGGCCTTGCACAAATCTTGGATAGTTGTTTAGACTTATCCATGAATTCCATCCAAAACTCTTTCTGTTTGCATAACTTGTCAAGGGTCCGATTGATGTATTGTTGAATTTGACCGATTGAGATTTCTTCAACCGTCTGACCTTGATCTCTGATGTAGAGTTTGGTTTGCTGGCTTAGATATTCGTCTATTGATGAGAGGTAGACGTGCTTCAAGCTCGGATTGTTGAGTCCGTTTAAAGCGTAGAACCTTCTCGCTTGATGCTTGAAATGTTTTGCCAGATCTTTCTTCTTCAATGAACAACACTTTGCTGCAAAGTATTCTTCTTGTATTTGCTCCTTTTGATGATTTGGTGTACCGATAAATTCTCGATGGATTTCTCCGAGTAACATCGGTATTGTAGTGTCATAGACTTGGTTTTGTCTATAATCACCTAGTGAGTTCCACCATTCTTTGAGGGCTCCAGAAAGCCTTGCAGTAAATTGTTGGATGACAGCATACGTTGTCGAAGTTAGTGCTTCAGAATTCATCCAAGCGTGAAACTCGTCAAGACGTTCTTTCCACTTCTCGAACGGAATGTCGTCGAACGTAAACGTCATGACTTTTGAAGCGAATTGCTTTTCTGGCTTTTTGTGTTCTTGAAAATGTTGATAATTCATCTCTTCATCGCTTGAGAAAACTTCGTTTACACTTGGCTCTCGCTTGGGTGTATAAGAACTTTCTCCAATAGCAAATTGTTTCAGCATTGATTCTTCTTCTGATTCGGTTTGCGACTCTGTTGAATTCGTGTCCGAGTAGTGCTCTATTATCGGGGTTGGTGATTTCGTTGTCTCTACTGGTTGCGAAGAGTATGCCTGTTTTGTTTCAGGCTTTTGCACTGTCTCGTTAGCTGATTGGGTTTGTGCTGCTGTTTGAGCTTGATTTGCCATGTCGTTGAGCAGATTGGTCATTGAGAATTCGATGATTCCAATGTCTTTATCTTTTCCCTTCTTCTTGCGATCATCAAGGGAATCTTGGCTCGAGTGAGATGAAGTTAGTGCAGGTGTTCGCGCTTGCTTGGTTTGAACTTCAGGTTCTCTGTACCGTCTAGTTCGTTCTCGAGTTGGCTTAGGTTTGTACTGGTAAGGCGTCGTCATGGCATAACGAGAAATGAGCGCTTCATCGGATGATAAGAATCCTGGTGAGGATGTCTTTGGCCTTTGACTTTGACCTCCAAAAAGGGATCCTGGAGAATAGGATGTTTGAGGCATTGGAGTGCTCAAGAACGTATTTCCATAGGAAGGGTAATACGTTTCTGACGGCCTTTGTTGTTGCATGCTCTCAAAGTATTTTAGCAGATCTTTTAACTGGAACTTGAGATTAGTCATCTCGGCTTCTCTGCTCTGAAACTGTGAAGTATTAACCATCATTTGCTTTGACATTGTTAGCATCTCGTGATGGAGCGTTTCGAGTCGAGCATTGATTTCTGCGATTGACTTAGTGAGAGACGTTAGTCTTCTGTCATAGTCTCTATTCATCTGGTCAAACTTCTGGTTCATGTTGCTCAAAATATGGTTTTGAGCAATAGCGTTTTCTGTTTGCCAGTTGAGGACCTTTTCTCCTTGGCTTAATTGCTCTGGTCCAGATGAATTGATAGCTTTTGATACTATCTTTGGACTATGCGCTATGTTATTTCTTGTGAAGTCTTCAGGCGGGGGAAAAGGAGGGAAGTCGTCTGGACTCATCATCATGATTTCTTTCTCCTTCTTCTTGTCCGAATATTGGACCAAGAATTCGTATCTTCCGGTTCCTTCGCCTAAAGTGCCGACTGTAGGATCGCCATCAAGATATCTTCGATAGAGAGGATCCTTCTTCTTTCTTCTTCTTTGTCGGATTTCTTCATCAGATTCGTAATCGGCTTCCATACATGCTGAACATGAACAGACATCAAAGTATTGATGACCGTTTTCGTCCTTGAACGGGAATACGACATAGCCGTTTTGACCAAAGGATATTGGTTTTGGCATCTGTTCTTTGTATGGACCGTAGAACTCGTGTTCATCAATTCTAATGGAGAACTGAGTGAACAGCTGTTTGCGAAACGAGGATGATCTTGGTTTCTCGAACTTGATTTCGGTTGTACCGTCGTTTCGTGTGTGAAAGCTAGCTTCAGATAGTTGAATCGGAGTTTGGGCCGATTGATGTAGCTTTTCGTAGCTAGTTATCCATTTATCTGGTAGCTGCTGGATGAGTTCTTCTCGAGATATTTGTCGAGGAATCTGGACAGCGTTTGGAGCTTGTGATGCTGACGTGACTTCAAGGTAAAGTGCTTCGTCAGAGGATGGCAGGATGAGATCAAGAGCATGGTCTTGAACCCGATAGACTATTTGATGATGAATAGTTGCCATGATACTATCTTCTTTCATTCTGGCTCCAGTGAGTTGTAGTTGGACCTTTAAAGTCTTTAAAAGATGTGGATCTTGTAAAGAAACATTAAAGTTTGGAAACAATGTAATGAACACTGTTCCGGCGTTTAACGTTGTCTGTACCGTTCCAATGCATGCTTGCTGGTAAGACTTTAATCTTGAGTCGAGCAGGGCAATTCTCGCGTAGACTGGTAGACCTTTCCGTGCGTGTAAGGTCAGACCGATACGAACTACTCCGAAGTGTAGATGCGTATAGCCTTGGTGTTGCCATAGTTGTGGTAGATTCTCTGGAAGATTGAGCGATATGAACTGCTCCTCTTCTGTAGCTGGAACTTGGCAAGATGAGAATTTGCTTGACTGCACATATTCACGAACCTTCCTATGTGAGGATGGTCGGATGAGCTGTCGAACTCCGTTTACCGAAAAAGCACTTGGCTTCTTGGAAAAGATTTCATACGGATTTACAAGAGGAAGAGTAGTTTCTGGGAGACGTTGATCTCCTGGAACATACTCGATTTCGTATAAAGAGTTTATAGTAGGAAAAGAAGAACGATTTTTATTTTGGTTTTTATTTTTAGGTAAAGTTGAAATAGAAAACTGGGAATCAAGAACGGAATTTTCGGAAATAGACATGATTAGAAAATAGTTTTCCAGAACATTCAAATCGATCATTCATAAACAATGATTCGTTCCATCAAAACATAAGTCTAGGCTGCCGTTTTTTTCCTTCTATTACTCCATTGTCAAATCAATATTTTAACATGGTATCAAAGCTTATCTTGATTTTAGAGCATGTCCAACCAAAACAAGAATAAGAAAAAGTCTGATGCGAGAAGAAGAGAAAGATGGAGACAATAAAATCAACGGTGAAAAACCGAAACAAAAGGAGAAGAAGAAGAAATAGAAAAAAGAAAAGAAAAAGAAGAGGTGACAACAAGAGAGAGCACCATCAACCTTCACAAACATATTCACAAGTAGTACCTTCAAGAAGAAGGCTCCAAAAGCGATGAAGAAGATAGAGAATCTTCTAAAAAGGCAATGGAGAAAATAGATGTGGAGTTGGAGTTGTGGAAGTAGAATTCTAAAACTTTATTCGACACGGTACGAGATGAGAACCGGTTATACAAATAACCAAAAAAAGACGTGGAGAAGGTTCACGCATAGCACGAGATGGAAACCGGTTACACAGATAACCGAAGAAAACGTGGAGAAGGTTCACGCATAGCACGAGATGAGAACCGGTTACACATATAACCAAAGAAGACGTGGAGAAAGTTCACGCATAGCACAAGATGGGAAGACGTGGAGAAGGTTCACGCATAGCACGAGTTGAGAACTGGTTACAGAGATAACCAAAGAAGATGTGGAGAAGATTCATGCACGGTACAAGACGAGATTCATGCATAGTACAAGACGAGATCTGGTTACAGAGATAATCGATGAAGACGTGGAGAAGGTTCAAGCATAGCACAAGATGGGAACCGGTTACATAGATAACCGAAGAAGACGTGGAGAAAGTTCACGCATAGCACGAGATAGGAATCGGTTACACAGATAACCGAAGAAGATGTGGAGAAGGTTCACACATAGCACACGTTGAGAACCGTTTACAGAGATACCAAAGAAGATATTGAGAAAATTCATGCATGGTACAAGATGGGATCCGGTTACCGAGATAATCGATGAAGACCGTAGAAGAAGACTTGGAGTGAAGACGAAATATGATTAATGGGGAGTGTTGGAATATAATCATATTTTCGTATACCATAAAGTCAAAATTCATATAAGTTAGTTATTAAGGAAGAGTCATGAACCATAATTTGTAAAGTTGTGTCTCTTAAATTATACGATCACATTGTTTCGATACAACAGTTCGACCATATAAATAAAGAAATACAATTCTGGTTGTTGTACTATCGTGTCGTGTAAATAAAACAAATTTTAGTAAAATAAAAATTTACAATTCTTGTTCTTTAAAAAAGAAGAGATAAAGAATTATCTCCCTTTTTTTCCTTCTATTATTCTATTGTCAAATTAATATTTTAACACGATAAAGGATCGGATCCCTCTGGAGCGCTGAACAAGAACAACGACTATGTGGTTAGCAACTGTGACAGAGTGCCTAACCCAGGATACTCATTAACAAACTAAAAACATGTCAAGAATAATATTGAAGATAGGCTATGTGCTCTTCGTTCTACACAACCAATCCTGATAGCATCTTCCAGGATTATTGCTTTATTCACATATATTGGCGCCTGTGATATGACAAACAAAAACAAGTTATTGCAGAAAGATAGTGAGTTTAACCGTAAATTGATGAAAGCGTGTAACCCTACCTGGCATATGCTCTTGCAACGTAGATGGCACCTGATGGCCGTGAGTCAATGCATATAACATCATTGTGTCCTGGCTGCAGAACAGATGGTTAACCTTAGACATAATAGAGTTTTGAAAAATGTTTCCTAACTAGGAGAATCAAGTTACCTTGCCAAGATATAGACCTGCATAATAAGTATTTACAACTCTACTTGTAAGCTTCACCATTTTAACCTGTTAAATAACAGAGTACAACATGTTAACTAAATGACAGGCAACTATAAATGATACTCTAATTCGAGGTAATTAATGGGAATGTTGGTCACGAGACTGTACTTGAATCCAAGTTTGTCGACAACAGCAGACAGAAACTGGAAGTGATCAGGGGATTCCTACAAGATAAGAAGAAAAAGGAATATTTGGAAAGATCAATAAAGATGAGAGCAGCGTTAAGTGGCATCAGATACCTCAGTCTGGCCTTCCAGTGGTTGGTCTAATAGTTTCTCAACAGCAGCATCCCCTGCGAGATGAAAGTTAGCAAGCAGCAGATATAAGGAGGAGCAATGTGCTCAAGGAATTGACGTACAGTACATACCAACAACAAGGGGAATCTAGTAGTCACCAACACAGAAGATCTTAAGAAAAATAGTGGGGTGCTTGAATCGACGGAGAAAGCCAAGTTCAAATAGGGAAAACGCCAACCCTAGAATCACTAGCTCTTACCGCAAATGGAGGTAAACGCCTAGAAGATTGCCACATGGAATCTTCCCGGAATCCATGTTGTTGTAATGCATACTTGTCTCTGTGTTTTGTTAAAACCAGCAACAAAATGAATGCAGTTGAGGAGATCTATGTTAGTGGCAATAACATAAAGGCATCAAAAAATAAATCACGATTGAGACCAACTCCCATAAAGGTAACCCTAAAATTGAGTGAACATTATGAAATCATAGAAATTAAATTCTGGGGGGAAAAGTGGACCTGCAACGAGGACCATTGCTGATAATGCTGGGGAAAATACGATAATGCTGCATCACCTGGTCTTTTATAACCATTGCCGATTCCAGATGCTATTTGGACTGATTTGTCGATGAATTTTATAGATGGATTACTAAGTTCTGATGGAAAACCAGTGATATTTGTGGTGGTTGATCGATTAAGCAAAGCCTCTCATTTCATAGTTTTGAGTCATCTTTATATTGCAGTAACAGTAGCACAAGCTTTCTTGGATAACATAAACTCTATGGTTGTCCCAAAACAATTCTTAGTGACAAAGATTCTGTTTTTCTTAGTAAATTCTGGAGAGAATTGTTCACATTGCAGGGTGTAGATTAAATTTTTTTCTAAGTGCTTATCATCCACAGAGCAATGGCCAGTCTGAAGTAGTAAACATATGTGTGGAGACATGTTTATGTTGTATGTGTCGTGATAGACTTCGTCTGTGGAGTCGTTGGTTACCATTGGCTAAATTTTTGTATAATACCTCTTACCATACAGGTATTCAATCAATTCCTTTCGATGCCGTTTATGGTCAAGCTGTTCCTATCCATTTTCTTTATCTTCCAAGTGAATTAAAGGTGGCGGTAGTGGCTAAAAGTTTACAGGGACGAAAAAGCATGATTCTCATTTTGAAGTTCCATATGTTGAAAGTTCGACATCGAATAAAACAGTTTACAGATCAGCATCGAACTGAAAGGTGTTTTGAAATATGAGCCTATGTCTATATCGCCAACAATATGTAGTAATGAGATCAAATAAAAAATTAGTTTCAAAGTACAATGGTCCTTACAAGGTGTTGGATAAATGTGGACAAGTAGTTTATAAGCTGGAGTTGTCATAAAGATCTCAAATCGATCCAGTCTTCCATGTCCTTACAACTTAAAATGTTAATAGGTAATGTTCACACTTCAAATCAATTACCTACTGTATTGACCGATGTGTTGGTACAAGAACCTGAGATGATGCTGGATTAGAAAATGGTTAAACGTTAAGGACGAACGTGGTGTTGATCAAGTGGGTTAATGAATCTTATGATGAAGCAACTTGATAGTTTTTGTATGACTTACAGATGAAGTTTCCAAATTTTGAATATAGTGGTCAAGGTTCTTTGGGGAAGTATGATTTGTTATAGGATTAAGAAGAAAAGAAAACCGAGTTTCAATCATACCGGTTTGCTGAGAAGGGAAAATGAAGAAACGTGGAATCAAACAGAGGGTTTAGTAGATAGATGGTCGACACGTAGATGCTCAGGATTAATCCTAGCTGAGAAGAAAGTTTGTTCCATGCATTGAGTTTTGTTGAAGTTTGTTTCAGATATCGATTTGATTCTTTAAAAATTGTATTCTTTCTTCTCTCTGTAAATCTCTGGTTCATTCCGCCATTGTTAAAGCTTGATTGAGCTTAGCATAGGTGAGTTGTTTCGATGTTTTTTTATGAACATTGATTCAAATTTGTGGTTAATAAAGTGGCGGTTGAGGTTTTCTTTGTATCAAATTGAGATTGGGGTTTTTATTTATCACAGTCACCGACGATGAAATCATCGCTGGCATCCGGGAGGATCGACGATTGAGAAGAAAGGGAGCGTAATCTTCGGGGGAAAATCAGGGAGTGAAGAGAGGGAGAAAAATCAGGGACTGAAGAGAGGGAGAAAGAAGAGAAGCCTGAGAGGGGAGTAGAAGAGAAATGTTATGTGGTGTGGCGAGCTGCATTATCGGAATCTGGGTGTCGGAGCTTTCTCCCTCTCCCTGGCGGTCCGATGTATTGGCCTCTTTCATAAATGGGCCTATTTAATGGGCCTCTTTAAAATAAATGGCCCGAGTTTTGGCTTCGTTTTGATTATTCAGTCAATCTACCAGACAACTGAGTAGAAATATTTTTCCCAAGGGAACTCATCTTCCTGCTGCTCTGCTTCTTTCTAATCTGGGTGATCGATCCCTGAAGATTTGAAATCCTTTGCAAATATGATGGCGAGATCGAGGACTCATCGTCCTTCAGCTCGGAAATCCTCCCACTCAAAGCTCGTCTTCGCGGTATTAATCATGGCCACTTTCGTGATTTTGATTCTTCTCTCCCTTGGAATTTTCTCCGTGCCTAGCAACAATGCCGGTTCCTCCAAAGCCAATGATCTCACTTCCATTGTCCGAAAAAGACTTGAGAGGTACGAAATTATCCCGATTAATTGGTCAATTTAGTGGGCTACGATCTGGCCAAATTATGTTTTGGAGCTTATTGTTCGTTCTATTTTCCCGTAGAAATGGCGAGGGTGATTCAGAGAACGAGCGTTGGGTTGAAATTATCTCCTGGGAACCCAGAGCTTCTATTTACCACAATTTCTTGGTGAGCCTGTCGATTTACAGATTTGGTTGTTTCTTTCCAATGTCAATCTGTTTTAGGTATGTAGTTATGTCTCCCATCTCTATCTGTAGTTCCAATGCCGCATGTAGATATTAGTGGTTTCTTTAGAGATATGATCAATGTGAGGAAGGTCCTGATACGGAAACAGAACTGACTGTGATTAGTGATTAGCTATGATTTGATTTGCTCCCTGGTTAACAGCTTCTGATGGAATGGTTTTATTCTGGATAGACAAAGGAGGAATGTAAGTATCTAATAGAGCTAGCTAAACCGCATATGGAGAAATCAACAGTTGTCGATGAGAAGACTGGACAGAGCAGAGATAGCAGGTTTCCTAGTTCTCATTCAATGCAACCATGTAGTATTAAGTGAATTCTCAGAAACTTATTCTCCTTTACTCCATCCATCTCCTCCTCAATAGGGTGCGTACAAGCTCTGGGACATTTCTTGCAAGAGGGCGCGACAAAACTATCCGTGAAATTGAGAAAAGGATATCAGATTTTACATTCATACCAGTTGGTATGTGGATTTCTGTTATTTTCTATTTACATTTTCTTGATCCCGTTTCACCCTAGATTTCTTAGGCTGCCCTTTTCTTTTCGGGCATCATATCAATAGCCTGACTGTTGATGCTACAATATGCAGAGCATGGGGAAGGTCTTCAAGTTCTGCACTATGAGATTGGGCAAAAGTATGAGCCTCATTACGACTACTTCATGGATGAGTATAACACTAGGAATGGAGGCCAGCGGATAGCCACAGTTCTCATGTACCTGTATGTAACTGAAAAAACTTTGGGATTCCAGAAGCTTGTGCTACGTTCTTCCTTTAATGCTCCTTAGTGTCTGTGCAGATCAGATGTGGAGGAGGGGGGTGAAACAGTGTTTCCTGCAGCCAAGGGGAACTATAGCGCAGTGCCATGGTGGAGTGAGTTGTCAGAGTGCGGGAAAGGAGGGTTGTCTGTGAAGCCGAAGATGGGAGATGCATTGCTTTTCTGGAGCATGACGCCTGATGCGACACTAGATCCATCTAGTCTTCATGGTGAGTAGATGAGTTTTGCAGGCATGTAAATTGATGATTGAGATGGTTGTGGAAGGTGAACCCTTATTTTGATCCATTTGGGCAGGTGGATGTGCTGTTATCAAGGGGAACAAGTGGTCATCCACAAAGTGGTTGCGTGTACACGAGTACAAGGTTTGAGGGAAGATTGAGGTAAGTTTGTTGAAGTGTAAGTGATCTCTGTGCGTGATGGGATGAGTCATACTTGTTGCTTAAACATTTTGTAAAAGGATGGAAAAGGTAGAAAGTAAGGTAAGAAGAAGAGTATGTATTAAAGTTGGGATGCTCTGATCCTAGACAAGTTTTGAGGCAGCGGTGGGAAATCAGCAGCAATAGAAAATACATGGCATTGTACGCTTCTGATTATATAGATATGTTTTATGGATTGATTGATGAAGTTGGGTGGTTTTAGTGTTTCACGTATCTTAAAAAACTTTGTACTGCATACTAAAGAGAGAAATGAAGGGGATTTTTAATTAATTGGGAAGCAGAAGGGCGGTGTTGAGGCGGAAATCCAAAGTGACAAGTGGTGAAAGAGTCTCGTCTTCTTACCCACTCCCCGTATAATATTCAATCAATCGTAAGATATTTTGATTAACCCATTCAGACGCGTGATTTATTATTTAAAAAGAAATTTGGTCAGTGGAGAGAAGGTTCTATTTGGCTGTCTAATTATGAACGCCATATCCTCAAACTCGAAGGCAACCAAAAAAAAGGATTCCTTTTTCTTCTTTTTCATACAAGAAAACAAATCATTCACTTCCCTGCCTTGTTCTTCATCTCCTCCAGCAGCAGAAGAAGAAAGCTATGGATGATTCTTATCCTCTTTCTCCTCTTTCCCTCCTTCATCGGCTTAAAGATTCCTTCCATTTCGCCGTCTCAGCGCTCCTCGCCAACCTCTTCTCCGCTCTCTTCACCTTCTTCTTCGCTTTAGGTTCCTTCCTCTCATTTCCTGAGGAATTTTATTATTGTATTCCTTATCTTTGCAATTATGATTGGGGTTGATTGTTTTATTGGCTGTCTCTCAGTGGGGACTTTGCCAGGAGCATTGACAGGGGCTTTGATCGGCCAAGAAACAGAGAGCGGATTCATCAGAGGAGCCGCCGTTGGTGCTATCTCAGGCGCTGTCTTCTCCATCGAAGTCTTTGAATCTTCCCTCCTCCTCTGGCAATCCGATGAGTCTGGAATTGGATGCCTTCTCTACTTGGTAATAAACCAACCAATCCTTTTTTTGTTCTCTTTTTTTATTTTTTTATTTATGCTCATCAAATTCAAAACCTTTTTCTGTCCATAGATTGATGTCATTGCTAGCCTTTTGAGCGGCAGGCTTGTTCGTGAGCGTATTGGTCCTGCCATGCTAAGTGCCGTCCAGAGTCAGGTAAACTCCCAACTTAACCATTCATACTCATTCAAACCAATACTATCTCATGCACCATCCAATTTGTAATAATTAATAAACAGATGGGAGCTGTGGAGTCCCAGTTCCAAGAGCAAACTGACATCTTTGACACTGCCATTTCAAAGGGTCTCACAGCGGACTCTCTCAACAGGATCCCTAAGGTCCGAATCACAGACACCTCTGGGGAGATGGTCTCTTGCTCTGTCTGCCTTCAGGTTTGTCTCTTTAACTACTCATCTTCGATGTAATAAATGGATACATACTATACTGTATGTTGGAAGGTTCTAGATGTTTCCATTAGGTGCAAGGAAGAGAGACAGGTTGTTACAAGTGGTTGAAAAGTTAATTAATTTGAGGTGTGGTGACGAAACAGGAGTTTCAGGTGGGAGAGACAGAAGTTTGCAGCAGTGCCATCATATGTTCCACCTACCATGTATCGACAACTGGCTTCGCAGGCGTGCTTCTTGTCCCTTGTGCAGAAGTCATCTTTGACTTTAACCTCTTTCTTTTTTTCTCCTCTTCTTTGTAAATGAGGTACAGGCACACACACACACAGAGAGTACAGTACTAGTGTTCATTGATTATTTAGGTTACACATTACAGATTTTGATGCGCCAATCATTGTCACTTCACTTTAACTCATTTTTTGGAGATCCTGCTTATTTATGTTATTCTTGGCTTTGGCTTTAATCAAAAGGACACATGTTATATATAAGGTCTTCCGTTTATAGAAAGTTTGGGATCTGGTTTGCAGAGGCTAATTCAAGACAAGAAACCTATGTACATATCCTTTTTGTCGAACGCAATGCTCTACTCGTAAGAACTAAGAAGAGAGATATTACATTATACATGAACAAGTCTGAGTACAAAAATAATTGGGATGAGATCCAACATGTCAGTAGCTTCAGTTTAAAATTATACATTTCTGATACCAGAAGAGTGAACCCAAAAGATATATCAAACAGGAGAAAGAAAAAGATATCTTTGGTTGGATAAATACAACTACAAGATGGATGGAACCTGGTTTTAGAGTTTCTTGGGTAAAGTAATACCACCACCACGGATAGAAACAGAAGGGGTTTTGAGAGAGGAGGCTTTGCTGAGGAGATTGGTGTCCAGGAAGAGGACGACCACAGTGATGTCATCGTGGAAATGCCTCCTGACTCCTCTCTCTATCTTGTTGAGATCAGAGTATCTCATCTCTCTTTTCTTTGCCGCCTCAAGCAATGCCCCTTTAACCAGTCTCCTCGCTATCCCCTGCATCAACATTCTCACTTTGTTTATCTTTAGGAAATTCATAAGTGGGAAGTAACTAAAACAGTTAGTGTCGCATACGTTTCTTGGGTGGTTGTGAACGATTTCAACAGCCTGTTGGTTGGTCAGCTGCTCCCAAAGTCCGTCTGATGCAAATATGAGAAATTGATCATCAGGTTGGAGATCATGCACCGTTATGGATGGTTCCCCACTCAAGATGGGTCTTTTCATTGGCTCCCGCAGTCGGTACTTTGTGTACAAAGGTTCCCTGTTGAACTCCGGTTTCTTAAGATACACGTCTCCTATGGATCTTGATACCTGCACAAAGGAACAAATGATAACAAGGCTTTCAGACTTGACATTAATTTGCTCAATAAGATATATGGAGGGAAATCAGATTTATTGGGTAGAGAATGAGAGTATTTCCAAATAACTTGAAGCACCTGAATGAGGCCCTTAACACGCCAGACATTGTGCTTTAAGAGGACAATATGGGAGTCATCGGGGTGCAAGGAGTGCAGTTCCTGCCTCACAGACTCTATGCTTACATTATGTTCAGCTGAGAGCTGAAGCGCAATAACCTCAGCCGTGGCCTTGATGACCTTTCCCAGAACCGCACGGGAATCTCCAACGTTAGCCACGTAGAGCTTCCCCTCGCACACCACACCAACGAGGCAGCATGACCCAACCGCTGCTATATGTGGCTTCACTGCCCACTGCTTCGCCACCACCCCTAGGAACCCTTCCTCGGTCGCCTCATACGCCTTTCTTATTACATCCACTGACATGGAACCCTGCTCCACTACGAACCCTAGCAGATTTTAAGACGGATTATTCCAGTTACTGTTTCTGTGTACTAGTACATTGGGTCACATAGTAACTTACTCTTGAGATGGTGAAAGAGATGATCGTTGACAAAGCGGGAGGTCTCAGGGCCGCCATGGCCGTCATAGATACCAACAAAGGTTCCACAAGGACCAGAAGGGAGAGTGGTCAAAGGACCAGATTCGACCTGGCTCTGATCCTCGAGTAGGTTGTTGGCCTGGACAACGGCCATGGAGAAATCACCAACAAGGTGGTGAGCAGAGTCCTTGTACCAGAGTAGGCCTTCTTGTTTGCCTTTGGAATCGGAGTAACTGTTATTGGAGGAGGAGGAGGAGGAGGAGGAGGAGGAGGATGGCCACAGACAAGCACTCAAAAAGTTCATCAATATCGATAACATCCCTCATCTCATCTCATCTCAGGAAGAGAGCAGCAGAGTCGGAAACTTCCATTCAAATGAAATCCAACAGTTTCAGTAAGGAAGCAGCAGCTGGAAGATCCAAAGTAACATGTGGATCCGAGGCAGATCCAGACGCGGGAAATCTGAGAGTGAAGACAGAGAGACAAAAAAAAAAAAAAACTGTCTTTTTTTTAATAATAATTTCAGATCTTTAGGAACAGAGAGAGGGTGGACCTGGAGGCTTTATGCTGATGAACTCTCTCCCAATATTTACTTACTGGATCAGATTTCCAGACCCCTACGTCTGATTATGAACTCTTCTGCTTTTTACCCTCTATCTTTCTCATATTTCCAGTTTATACCCTCCCACTATTCTCTTCTTCCATTTTCACCCCTTCCCTAACGGACAAGAAGGACACACATACGTGTGCACGTGCACTCCTTAACTTCCCCATGTGGGTACATTAGCTGTTCCCATTATTATTTTCAGTTCACATTATTTTATCAATATTTACGTCCTTTGATCAATATGGACCCCATCATCCCCGCTTTACATATTATGGGCCCTTTCTCAATATGGCCCACTAATATATACAACTTAACTTCGGCCTTATGAGAACAACTCTAGTCCGTGGACCTTGTCCAAGCAAATCGCTTCAATCTTTTTTGAAAATTAAAAAAGATAATTTGTTTTCTAGAATCGTCCATTTCTGTAACTCCGTCGCGTTTCAGTGGCATCGGCCCACTCCCTCGCCGCTGTTTGGGCACCAAGCAAGGAACACTTCCTTCGTCTTCTTCCTCTACTCTCTACTATCTTACCTATCTTCGATCTAAACCTCGCGAGCTCTCCCTTCGCAGGGTCTCCCTCGAAGGTATCTTTTTCTCTTCTTTCCCTGTTTGTTTTCTTGTTCTCGATTTTATAGGTGACCACGAGTTGATCAGTGTCCAATTTTTTCTACGGGATGATTCGAATTAGCAAAAATTGAATGGTTGAAGGTAGTACTAGTTGTTGATATGATTTAAGTTTGTGGTGAGCGTAGGGGGAGCAAAGGCGCAGTCGAAAGAAGCTGAAGTAAGTCCTCTGGTGGATGCATTCAGTAATCTCAAGCATCTTCTTCTCCCAGTGATTGATCGGAATCCTTATCTTTCTGATGGCACCAGACAGGTTAGCTTTTCCGTTTGTTATCTTTGAGAAATGGACACCAAAATCTGAATCATTTTTGTTTGATAGGCTGCTGCTACAACTACTAGTTTGGCAAAGAAATATGGAGCTGATATCACTGTTGTAGGTAGGTAAATGTAATGTTGCAACAATAAAATCAACATATGAAATGAGCCATTTGATGATAATCTGACTGAAATCATCACCAACCACTGTTGTTGTTGATTCAGTCATTGACGAAGAAAAGAGAGAATCATCTTTTGAGCACGAGACTCAAGTATCCAAATTCCGGTGGAAGGAATGTTTTGCAGGTGGGTTCGAGGAGTTCAAGCTGTTGGAGAGGCTTGGGGAAGGAAAAAAGGCGACGGCCATAATAGGAGAGGTGGCAGATGAGCTGAGGATGGAGCTTGTGGTGATGAGTATGGAAGCCATCCACTCTAAGTACATCGACACCAATCTTCTCGCTGAATCATCCCCTGCCCCGTCCTGCTTTTACCCTTGTGAATTGTGAGCAACCAATCCCCATCCCTCCCGTCAAATGCTACACCATCTTCTTCTCTCTTTTTTTCGTAGAAGAGCATCAAGATGTGTCGAGGTTTGAGATGCATGTGTCAAACATGTTCTGTCTTTTTGTGGCTCCTTTGTTTTCTCCGTAAGTCATATTCCATCAGTCGGCCAAAAATAAAACTGAAAAAATTTTCACCCCTAATAGTTACTCATATAGTACATGTAGAATCAATATAACCCAACAAACAGACCCTATAAATATGATGGCACGCAGTTAGTTAATATATTACCTGCATGCCATCATCCCAATACCCCTCTGCGGTTGCAAGTGCATGTCTCTTCCATTATAGTTACGGTTAGAAAATGCGGTTTGGTTGCCATGCTCGTAATTGCGCCTGTTTCCATGGTGAAGACCATCCCCGCGAGGGTAAGAGCTGTATAGGAAGTTTCGACTTGAGCACAGGACTTTATCAGAGAGGAGCAGAGACAGAGAGTAAAGAGAGGAAGAAACATGTGTTTAGTTTCCTTTTCAAAGCTTCTCTCTTGCTTTCTTTCCTTTTTTTTTTTGGTTGAAAATCGGATAGGAACTGATTGATACTGAGGCTCGTAGGGAAAACAATAATACACTGCTCAACTTTTTGTGAACTTTTCTGGTTCTTTAAATATTTGTATAGGAAACAAACTGATGACAGTTGATAAATCGAATTTTAATTAGTTGGTGTTGGCTGATAACTGGTATAGATAGCTATCCTCGTGTTCCGTATGATGACAACAAAAGAGGGTGGAGATAAAAGTGAAGATGGACTGCGAAGGATGCGAGAGACGAGTGAGGAAGTCGGTGGAAGGCATGAAAGGAGTCAGCAAGGTTACTGTGGATCCTAAACAAAGCAAACTCACGGTCGCAGGATTCATCCAACCAAACAAGGTGGTGCAGAGGGTAATGCACTGGATGGGGAAGAAGGCAGAGCTGTGGCTTACATGCCTTATGAGGTGGTGCCACACCCTTACGCACCTGGTGCCTACGACAAGAAGGCCCTCTGGCTACGCTCGCAATGTAGTCGCTGACCCTCTAGTGACCCTGCTTGCTCGTGCCAGCTCCTTCGAGGTCAAATACACTTCTGCCTTTAGCGATGACAATCCCAATGCCTGCACCATCATGTGATCACCTCGCGTCTGTAGTTAGTGTCTGTGAGTGTGTTTGTAATATACACTTTAAGCAACACTTGAAGTCAGTCTGAACGTTCTGTGTCATGTAAATTCCACTGAAATTAAAAGGGAGAAACAGAAGAAGAAAGATGTGAGGAGATGGAGGAGTAATAGGAGAAAGAAGAGAGAAAGGTGAGAAGCCATGAATAAACAGATTAGGCAAGCCATGACCCAAACAGGGTATATCAGAAGCAGTGTGTAACACACGACGAGAAGACACTGGCAGATGAGACTCAGCCCTCTCTCGATAGCTTCTCCCACCAGCATATCTTGATTTGCCTTTCGAATCATATATGCTATGCTTCCTTTTAAATACTGAAAAATATAGTCGTTGGGAGAAAAGAGAGAGACATGCAAAAGAAATTGTTTCCTCTCTCGACGGGACAATGCATCCTGCATTTCTGCACACCCTTTGCTTCTTGACTTCAGTTTACATCACAAAAGCGTGTTTCGTTCTAACTCTCACGGAACAGTTTCCAGGGGCAAGTATCCAAATTGGTAAGAGTTGAAACGCATATGCTGTCCAATAACGGGGTCGTTATTCTTTTTAGAACTCATTATTCTCACATTCAACAAAGCTAGTTACTAGTTCGGTATACATGATTGATTACATATGCATATCTGAACAAAACACCACCAAAACTCTCTCAAATAATAAATCTTCATTATTTGGAGAATGCACGGAGCGTAACATCCAACGCCTCCCGGTCATAGTCTCCCGTGAATACACAGTTTCCCAGCGGATCTTTGAGAAGAATGAGCCTCGGCAGTCCGTCCGCCACTTTCTTGTCCACCTGCATTAGCACACATATTTCAATTAATCTCTAGCTCAGTAGGTGCCAACTTTTTTTCATTTACATCTGGATTTCACCACAAACTCACCGCCATTATGGACTTGAACATGCTGACAGTCATGCTCTCTGGCTGTGTTGTAGGCCATTTTGCCTGTTTTAGGATCTTGTTCACTCTCTCAACGATCGAGTTGTCGATCCAACCAAGACGATATGACATGTCCACAGCCATTACCTGAGTATAAATAACAGTGTGAACAAATCTTAAATTTGGAGAGAAGAGGATGGTTAGCAGAATGGCAGAGAGGAGATACCGTGCCAGCAGCAACAGCTTCTCCATGGAGTCACTCTCCATACCCGAAGCCAGTTTCTATGGCCTGCATAAAGAAATGATAGGTGATGAGTGGATCTTGGCCTGAAAAGAAGAAGCGTCCAAAGAGCACATCATGAACTACTTACATGGCCAAATGTATGACCCAAGTTCAGGGTTGCTCGCAAGCTGCTTTCTTTCTCATCTTGTGACACAACATCAGCTTTGTTTTCACATGATCGCTTTATAGCATAAGCTAATGCCGCTGGATACCTGCTATGAAAATTATCACACCATTTTTACAGGGGTGGACACATGATCCCAATGTTTTTATTTTGGGAACATTTGTAATGTTAATAATTACCTTGCCAGCAACGCCTCAATATTTTTCTCCTGCCATTCAAAGAATTCGGCATCCCTGATAAGGCCGTACTTGATCACTTCAGCTAGGCCTGACGCCATCTCCCTATCTGGCAATGTGTTCAACGTGTCAGTGTCTACTAGCACACACTATGGTTGGTAGAATGCACCGGTCATATTCTTTCCAAGACGATGATTTATGCCTGGTTTTCCACCTACAGAAGAATCAATCTGCCAGGCAATGAAATGAAGCGCAGCGACAAATAATAATGTCTTTCTGGATGTTTAGGAGAAGAAATTCCAAGAGAGAAGTGAAAATACGTACCTGTGCCATAACAGTAGTAGGAATTTGGATGAAATTAACACCACGCAGGTAAGAGGCAGCAGCATATCCATACATATCGCCTATTCACACCACCTCCAAGGGCAACAAATGTAGATCGTCTATCTAGGCGAGACTCAATCGCCTTGTCGAAGACTTTCATGAGAGTATACTAGAAACTATAAACAGGCTCAATAACGGAAGACTCACTATCATGACCCGGCGACGTTAGAAGAGATGGAAAGCGAAATAGTATTGGCTGCCATGGGAATCGATCCAAATCAGAAGTCGGGTTAGGAGGGAGAGAGATGAAAGGAAGAATTTGGGTTGGTGAAGACTGAAGATAAATACACTTGCGGGGTTTGGTTTGGTGAAGCTTCGGAGACGGCGTGGGGTTGGTGAGTCGACTCTCAGGCCATTGGTAATCCCCTACAACTCAGCGTACGCTAAGTCACATCAAAAAGTGTTATTTGACGGTCCTAATGTACCACGTGGGATCGGCGGTCCTGACGTAGACACGTCACACAAAGACCTGATTACTAGTAGTCTTCTCATGTACGGCTCAGATAAGAAATGGTGCCGTTTTACCGACCCGCGAAAAATCTGAGCGATGAAGTGGGTTTAGTGGAGCGCTGCCGGTGAGGATCCAAGTTATCGGAAGTTTTCTACGCATCTGAAAATTGGAAATGGTTGTTGAGACTTGACTCGAGTGATCAATTCCCTTCGTCTTCCGTAAACCCTAGGCGATAGGGATTTCTGAAAGGTTTCGGCGACGGGAAAAGGAAATCAAATGGTTGACAAAAAACTATCGTTGGAAGATGGATCGTATAACTTAAGTTCATCGAAATCGAGGTCCTCTGGAACGAATCCTAGAGCGTCGAAGAGAGCTCGACTTTCGGGTGCTACGGATTCGAGTCATGTAGATAAGGCCTGATTTCTCTCTCTCTAAATTGTATCTCCCTAAGTATATGTTGATGAAAGTCTTGAGTTTCGCTTTTGTATGTCACGCAGATCAGATTGTCTTTTGAAGATTTTGATGAAGCTTTAAGCGGGTTCAAGGTATCTTCTGGTACGCCGCAATTGCCTCTTTGGTCCACAACTTTTACTTTAATTGCTCTTCCCTACGGTTTTTCGACTACTAGCAACTTTTAATTTGCTCTGTGGTCTCTTGTTTAGGTTATGAAAGGAGCCAGAATACGGATTTATGGGTTACCAAATACATGCCTCGCACCTTGGAAGAGCTTGCTGTTCACAAAAAGAAGGTTGCTCTTTCTTCTCTGTTTTCCTTTTGCCACTGCTTTCTCCTTGGTTCACGTACCTATATCCTTTTTCCTTTTTTTATGCAATCTTCAGGTTGAACAAGTTAAATTGTGGTTTGAGAAAAGTTTGGATTTCTCAAAGGTAATGCTTGATTTATCTTTGAAATTGATTTATGATTTCTGAGCTCCTGATACTTGATTGCAGTATTCATGTTTTTTGGTTTTCTGTAGGATGGTTTTAGGAATAATGTTCTACTAGTCACGGGGCAAGCTGGAGTCGGAAAATCTGCTACCATCCATTTGATTGCGTCTAGCCTTGGAGTCACAGTGTACGAGTGGAATGCTCCTATTCCTACAATCTGGCAAGAACATATACATAACTCAAGTTCAGGTACTTTGAAGAAACTATGTTTGTTAGTTACTCATTTTTGGCTCTGCAATCACAGAACAGGAAATGTTTGTTGGTATTAATCCAGTGGTTATCTGCTAAATTATGACTAATTCTCCTAGGACTAAAATACACATCAAAGCTGGATCAGTTTGAAAACTTTGTTGAGAGTACTAGGAAATATGGAGTGATTGCTTCACCAAGTACTGGGGGGACAAAGGGGTTTGTTGTTCTTTTGATTGATGACCTTCCTCTAGTCAACGGGAGGAATGCATTTGAAAGGCTGCAAAACTGCTTAGTTCTCTTGGTAAAATCAACACAAATGCCAACAGTGGTATTAATCACCGACTACGATAAAGCAGACTCCTCTGACCAGACTGCCCGAAGCATGGAGGACCTTCAGTCATCTCTTGAGCAAGCAGGGGCTTTAAAGGTTGCTTTATCTAACTATTTGCAGTCTTGATCTAATTATACATATGTTTTTTTTCAACTGTAGTTGATTGTCCAGGAATATATTCGCAGGTCGCTTTCAATCCCATTACGAAGAACTCAATTAAGAAGGTACTTCAGAGAATATGCAGGGAAGAGCGTTGTAAGGTAACCACTGTGGAGGTTGATCAGATGGCGAGTGCCAGTGGAGGAGACATTAGACATGCTATTACATCTTTGCAGCTCTTCTCCGTTAAGCCAGAACTAAATCATACTGAGATAAAATCACCACGGCCTGGCATGGATAACAGTTATCATGGAAATGAGCAGACTATTGACAGTGGTTTGGATAGTGGAATATCTTCTTGTTTTGGTAGAGATGAGACCCTTTCGTTGTTTCACGCCCTGGGAAAGTTTCTCCACAACAAAAGAGAGACTGATAATGTTATTTTATCAGGTAATTCGTTACTAAGAAATTTGGAGAATGCAATTTAGAGCTCAGGATCACTATCTTCTAAGCTACTGTTTGTGTCAGATTGCAGTGACTCTCTTGTGCATGACCAGTTTGCAAGGTTACCACTGAAAATGGCGGCGCCGGAGAAGGTTCTCAGCCAAGCTCATGGACAAGCAGGGCGGGTTGTGGATTTTCTACATGAAAATGGTTGGCTCGTCTTGACTATCCAGTATTTACTTAGCATATGCACCATTTTCCTCCTTGGTAGAGTGACACTGAAGAGCATACTTAAACTTACATGTGTGCATGCTTATCCAGCTGAAAAACATTTTCTGACATGGACTCGTAACGTGTCTGAAGTGCTAGATTTTGTGAGTGACGGAGCCATAGAAGATGCCTGGTCTGTTTCTTCGTATTTGGCGGATGCTGATCTCCTTCTCGCAAATTTAAGAGGAAAGATGAGTGGACATAACAAAACAGAGGATGTTCTACAGTCAGCCGGTGCCTCGGTTGCTGTTCGTGGTGTGTTGTATGGAAACAAGCAGCCATGGTCATCCAGGTTTCGTTTACAAAACGGATTCTAGTTGATTGTATTGTAGTTTGTATGTTTGAAATTAATATTATTGATTGATCTGCATTGTGAGTATGCAGATGGCACGTGATTCGGAAGCCAAAACTCTGGCAGGTGGAGCAATCCTCAATACAAACCAAGGTCCGGGCATTTTCTTTTTCTTTTTTTTTTTTTGAGGAAAAGAAACTAATTATACATGTCCAAACTTTCTGTATATGCTTACAAATTTGATGTGTGGATGCAGAAGAATCTGAAAGAGCAGAGGAACATGGGCTATGAGGGGTCAAGAGTGGCAGATATATCAGTGATGGCCACAGAGTACAGCCCCGTGCTGAAATGGCTAAGCTACAGAGCATCTCCAGATGCGTTTGCAGAAATGGGGGAAGAGAAGGATGAGGAGAGTGAAATTTCTGAAGATGATGAAATACAAGACTGGTGACACTTGATACATTTACCTTGTTCAGTCGCTTAACTGTTAGGTCAAATGAAACTGGTATGATAGTTCATCAAGACAAGGGAAGAAAAAATTAAAAAAGGCTAATTGTCCTCCTTCCTAAATAGGAAATAGACAGTTACTTCTCTATCTAACAATGAGCACAGTGAATTCTATCCTTGGTTTGATCGAGGTCGACCAAATTAAATCCTTTTTTTAGTTGCTTTCGGGATCATCTTCAAGTTAACAAAAGTAGGGTCAAGTTCCTTCATTTACCTAAAAGATGGCTTATATGGTTTATTTTCTGAAATAACCCATCTGTCTAGCATTAACACACAAGGTAATTGCATATTAACTATGTCTTGCATTGGAAGTGTCTCCTCCGTTTGTGAGTTTCTTGATGCAAGAAGAGGAATGGTTTCTCTGTTTTCTCGGAAAACAAGGTAAGATATGGAGGCTAAGTAGATGGCCATGTTTGGACAGCTTTTTAGTTTTCTTTCGGTTTAGTTGGCGAAATCGAATCGAATTACTAATTCGCTGGCCTAATATGGGCTGACTCTTCGAAAATTTTGTCTAGAAAATCTTTGCTTTGGTGGGCTACTATATTTATGGTATCATTTATATGACCTAGTACCATATGGGCCAGGTCTTATTATCTTTATTGGAATATTGTTTGAATTTGCAAGGACAAAAAAAGAGAGAGAAAAGGAAAAAGAATAGCGCGTATAAGGTCTGATCCACGTAGAGCAGGTGTCACCAAAATCATTAGTTGAAGATAACTCCCACGCTCATGAGAAGCGCGTAGCGCGCGTTTACTAATTCGACTAGGTTAGTCCACAAAAATCAGACGGTTTTAGAAAATTCAGGAAAATGAGCTGAGCGAGGCGCGTTTGACAAATTTGCCAACGTTGACAATATAACAAAGTGCAACGTTGCCTTTTAACGATCGAATATCGGCTAGGTCAATAAAATTCGGTTAGTAAAATCTATGTTTATGGAATAAATCATACTGGGCCGAGCAAAAATTTTATTGTTTTTTAATCTGATTGTATATTTAATTAAGAGTATGTAAGGCATTTGCTATATACTATTAAAATTAAAACTAAAAATAATTTTTTATCCTTATGGTTTTAGAAAATATTATACTAAATATCATTATGTTTACTAAGAAAAAATGAATTCATTAAAGGTAATTTTAAATTAACATTAATCTATTTATTCATGTATTCAAACAACTTCCTAACTAATTCTCTATAATCTATACAATCAAACACAATTATTTCTTTATCTAATATTTCGATTTTAATAGTATAAATTATAATTTTCCTGACATTTTTTATCTTATTTTTAAATTAATTTAAATTATTATATAATACATATTATTAATAAAATTTTAGATTTTATAAAATAACATATATTACTTAATCGATGAAAAAAAATGTGTATTCAACGTCCCATATCGACTCAAAAAATTTGGACAATGGTTCATAGTCATAGTATAAAAAAAACAAAAAAAAAACTTATCAAACACCCAAATTTAAATGTTTTATTCTGTTTAATCAAATTCTTTAGTTGAATAACAGAAAAAAAAATCTCTTTTATATTTTCATAATCATTAAATTTACAATATTTATTGATTTCAGCGCAATTAATTCTCTAAAAAAATTAATTTACATAGACATATTTTTGATTAAATATTAAGTCATCAAAATCTTTGATTTAAATAAGTAATATATTAAATATATATTAATACACTTTTTTGATAAAAATTAAAAAGTTGAAGTTAGTTTTAGAAAACAAATAGAAAATAAATTTCTATATAATTATTTGAGAAGTACATTTAAAAAATATTTTATATGCGTTAGTTATTATGAAATACAATTAAAGATATACTAATTTCTTTTAATTCACTAAGGATAGAAATGAGACTTTTTGCCAATAAAACTTTTAAAACTATTATCTGTTAGGGGAGCAATTAATTTTAATATTTTCTCATTTTAATTATATTTTATTTTATTTTTAAATAAAGTTATTGGTATTAACTTTTAAAATTTTAGTTGTATATTTCATGATCATTAATTTATTTTTCTTATTTGAAATAATATATCTCATGTTATTTCTATTGTTTCAAATATTTATATAAATTACATTTTTACATCTGTTTTTTTTTGTTTTATTATTATTTAATTCATATTTATTTTAATGGTATATATTAATTAAAAGTAGTCTACATGAATTATATCTTAAAAATAATTATTGTGGGATCAACAATATTATATTGATGTTGATATAGACATCTTAAACTCTATTATTAAATATATAATTTTTAACTTACAAATGTTCAACCTTTTTAATGTTGTAGAGATACAATTACAACCCCACTCAAATAAATGATTATTTGTAAAATACATGATAAAAGACTGGTATTTTGATTACTCATGTTTTTTTTTTAAAGTACATTAAATCCATTCTAATCCAAATATAAGTAAATAAAATCAATATTGAATAACATTTCTTTTTAATATATTCTAAAACACACAAACAAATGCTTAATATAATAATACTGGATTTTAATGTATTTTATCAAATACATAATTGAATACCACTGGATTTTACTTTGAATTTAAAATACATTCTACTTAAAACACTACGTTCAATAACACCACCTAATAAATAAATTTCAAATATTTCGACCGTTGAGGTTACTGTTTACATCATACTAGCCGTTGGGTTCTCAATTTGTTTCCTCCTTTTGTCCGTCATTCTAGGGAAACGTTTTTCACCTATTTATTTAGAAGAAATTTGGGAAAATACCCTTAACAATTGTTGATTTTCGAAAATAGACTCTCTTATTTTTTTTTTATTTTTTTTATAAATATTCTATTCCACGAATAAATTACTAAATTTTTCTTACTAAAACTTACTAATAAATTAAATATCTAATTTCTTTTCAAAAATAAAAAATTGTGTGGGAATAAGTGATTACAATAAATCTTTTATTTTAAACTAATTTTTTAAAAAACTATATATATATATATATTTCTTTTTATTATGTATATATATATATATATTCTTTTTATTATGTATATATATATATATATAACTTTTTCATATTTACTTACAATTGATAATGACCCCAACAATGATCCTATATATATATATATTCTGATTCTAATGATCTATTAGTAAAGATTTTATAACTCTTTCGCAGATTAATTTTTTTGGTATATTAAAAAGGATAAAAATTATTATCTTTTTATATTTTAACGAAATTTTAAGGAAAAGATTTGTACGTCATTAAAAAGAAATAATGATAGTCTTTTAATTAACAAAAAAGAAAGAAAAATATAGTGAACTACTAAAATTGGGTCTTAGGCTGACAAAAAAGCCATAAACTAATTAAAAAGCCCACACAAGACAATATTACGTTTGGTAAATATCCATTTAAGAACAAATACCCACGCGCACTACACGCGAGTTAAAACCACGAGCCTGAATTCTGTAGGCCAACCCCTTCTACAATATGCTGTTTTTATAATATTTAAACAATTAAGCGCGTCAGTTTTTTTTTTTACTTTCGGACATCTGTTACTGACATTAGCGATGGACCTCGAATAACTGACTCAATTGGACCGTTAACTGGACCGCATAGTAGACCTATAATAATTAAAGGCTATCATATTCGGGCTGTAAAGAGCAAATAATAAATAAAATGCATATTTTATTGAGCCTAGCAGGCCCACTTGACTCTATTTCTAGGGCTTGAGGATTCCTGTGGGCCTCAAGTGAGTGGGTCGTAGGGTTTGGATCTCTATTTCTAAACTCCTGGAACTTTTTTTTGGGATTTTAAGACCCTGCGGAACGGTAACAAACAGTCAACAGTGCAACTCTCCGTACCCAAATGCAGGATTTAATCAGAGTTGGTTAGTCATGGTTTGGAGGTATCAAATCAAGTTAAAGGACAAACCAAACAATAATCAAAGATTGATTGTTGTGGAGCTGGTCATGGAATCAAACATCAAAAAGTACATAACTGAGAATGGAGACCAAAGAGAGGCCTTTGAGGCTGAATTGAGATATTGTTCTATCAAGTTTCCTTTGGAGGGCCTTTCTTGGCTGCTTCTGCGGCTGCCTTTTCAGCTTCGATCTCGGCCACAATTGCATCAATTTCGGCTTCTTCTAGCTGGCGCAGCCCACTTTCCTCACGTGTCATTACAGCAACCTCAATGTTCTTTCCTCCGCTCTCAACCACCTGCAAAGGCAAAAGCCGATATTAGCTCAAACCATTGGTTCAGGCTAGGCCATGCCAATAGATGTGATCTCAAGGTCCAATTTAGTGACATGAAATCCTGAAATAACAAAAAACTATTTTTTTGAGCAAAAGAAATGGAAACCTCAAGGAGAGCACGGATAGCAAGTTTAATAGTTTCTCGGTCAGAGGTTTCTTTGTAGTTCTTCTCAAGGAATTCCCTAATTGAGTTGGAGTTTCTGCCGGTTGCGTTAGCTTTCCAAGCAGAGAAAGTGCCAGATGGATCAGTCTGATAAAGGGAAGGCACACAAGAGTAAGGGTCAAAGCCGACAATAAGAGTAGAAAGACCAAAGGGTCTGACACCACCACTTTGGGTATACTTCTGCTGAAGGCCAGCTATGTAGCGCGTGATGTACTCAACAGTAACAGGGTCCTCAAGAGTAAGCCTGTGGCTTTGACACTCGATCCTTGCTTTGTTAATCAAGACACGGGCATCTGCCTTGAGCCCCGCGCATGCCAAGGCAATGTGATTATCAAGGCTCACAATTTTTCTGGCTGATCTGTCAGAAACAAGCACAGGCAATCAGCTGGATCTTCCAACTACTTACAGAAAACACATTTATCTCACCACTAACTACAAATAGAGGTTAGGCAGCAGTACAATAGAATGATTTATTTTGCAGGGAAATACCAAAAGCCATATATATGTTAGAAAGGAAGCTGAGTCCCTAGTAAAAGAGTATCTGAGACATTCGCATCATTTCTAACTAAGGAACAAGATTCGTCTAAAACTAGGGTTTCAGCTGCCGATTCCACCAACTAACATGTTATACACTCATAGACTAAAGCAAGCATTGGCATCAGTCAACTAGCAACTGAATAAACCAAGCGATCCAAATTCGGATACAAGCAGAGATCGAATAAAAACCTAGAATCCTGAAGCTTGGGAGTAGATTTCTTCTCGACGGCGAGGACGACGGTGTCGGTGCCGCGGACTCCGACGGCGGCGTTACCCTTGCGGACGGCTTCGAGGGCGTACTCGACTTGAAAGAGGTGGCCGTCGGGGGAGAAAACAGTAATTGCTCGATCATATCTAGCCATCTCTCTCAATTTCCTCTTTCTCCGATGATGCTTCTCTTTCGTTTTCAGGGCAATAAAAAGTAGAATCCCAACTTAAGCGACAAACAAACAAAAAAATGTCTCAGATCTTCAAGTTAAGAGACTACTTAATCACACTCATTCTAATTAATGCGCCTAAAATGCCCAAAACTTCTAAAACAGGCCCTTATTTTTTGTTGTCAATTTCAAAACAGGGCCCATTAAAAGTATAATGCTCTATTTTACCAAACCGTTGATGTATGTAATGAGTCGAGATTTTCATTTGATACAAAAAGAAAAAGGGTTTTGTGTAAAAAAGACTATCAATATACCCATTTTTTGCAAGAAAAAATTTCATTTCAAAGTTTTGCAAGTCAATCATACTATTTTTAATATAGGGATTCTGCATATCGTTGACATCGACATTTAACGTCCCGCTAAAAAAGTAACAAACCGATCAAAAAAACGTCGATCAAAATCAGAGAGACAATTTCTTTTTTTTTTTACGAAACCCAGTTAACGATGTCGTTTTGTGAATTTTGATTTTCTTGGTTTGATTTTCTTGAATTTTGGTTTTGAGAGCTAACCCCATATCTATATGATCAAAACCAAAACCAACCTTAGTTTGGTTTCTATAAATCAAAACTAAAATCAATCCTCGTAACCGGAGTCTAATAAACCAAAATCAAAATAAAATTTTTATTGAACCAAAACTAAAATAAAAAATAAATCTCTAAACCAAAATCAAAATAAAAATCTTCATTAAACCAAAACTTAAATCAAAACTAAATCTCCTCCTAAACCAAAATCAATCTCTCGATCTCTCTCTCTTCATCTCGCCACCGGAGATCACTGATGGTAGTGGTGGAGGAGCACCGGCTCCGGCCGCCGTAGTTGCTACTCCGGTGTTCCTTTCTCTTCTCTTGGTGATTGGAGGTCTCGACTGTTGCTGAATCGCGAGCTGACTCCGGAGGCGTTGCTCGAGGACAGTGACGAGAAGCTCTCTAGGATTGTGAAGCCGCTCCTCGGTGGCCAACGGTGGGTCTTTGCCGCTCCTCTGTGAACCTGCAGTGATGTGGCATATCTATTTGGGCGATTTGAAGCTTCGCTTGAAGCAACGAGGTGGTTTTTCTCAGATCTGAGGTTAGCTCTCTTCATTTTTTAGTTTCAACGCTCCGTTGGATCGTCGATGAGCGGAAGCAGAGCCAGGGAGCCAGAGACGCCGCATCAAAACCCTAGCCTCCGCACGGAAACCGCCTCGCTACATCAAAGCCGCTAGGATTAACGTCTCTTCCACCAAATCGAAATCCACTAAGAAAATCAACACACGATCCATGGTTTCACCTCCGTGGTCTCCTTCTCATTGTGCCGCTTCCTTGTGTCCAAACAATGCCTATGCTTTAAGAGTGGTGGTTGTGGCTGTGGCGACAGAGGAAGAGGAGGATGAATTGGTGGTTTGGTTGTGGCGACGGAGGAAGAGGAGGATGAATCAATGGTTTAGTTGTGGCGACGGAGGAAGAGGAGATGAATCGGCTGTGAAGACGGTACAAAGGTGTGAAGAGTTGATTTGATTAATTTTGTTTATGAATTAAAGGTGTGAATTTTGTCCGAGAGAAGATGACGTGTTGTTGTTAAATGTTGTCATTAATTTGATTAATGTGTTGAATGAAGTCGGAGAGAAGACGACATGTCACCGTGTGATATAGTTAGCTTTAATCCACCAAACCGGATTAAATCTCGGGTTAGCTCTCAAAACAAAAATTTAAGAAAATCAAACCTTGTGACTATATGATCACAAAACGACATCATTAACTGGGTTTCGTAAAAAAAAAATTGTTCTCAAAATGACGTGGTTTTGATCATTCTGTTATTTTTTTAACGGGACATTAAATATCGACGTCGACGATGACGGGACATAGATTAATATTTTTTTGCACAAAACCAAAAAAAACGCGGTACAATCAAGATTTTACATATTAGCGCACGCAACACAATCATCCCAAAAACAACTCTCTTCTTCTCCGTTGTTTCTGAGAAAATTGAAATAGAAAAGTACGAATCTACATGGGAGCAAGCTCTACAAATAAATTGGACTTCTCAAGAGGTCCGCCTTTTAGCGGAGAAGAAGGTCGTTCGTCTTCACCCTTCACTTTCCACTTCATCTTCTCTTTCGTCTTTGCTTTCTCTTGATTTGCAGACAGACTCATTTCTGTGACTTGTTTGATCTGCAAAATCAACACCACCTAGTATAGTAATTTAATATCTCTCTACTACACCACCTAGATGAGTAAATGTTTCTTACCATTTTCCCGGGAAACAACTTCTTCAGCTCAACTTTAGCGAGTTTCGAGTAATCACTGTCTTCTCCGGCCTGTAAATAACATTTCAAAACCCGTTTTACTACTGTCTTTAACCAATTCAAGAACATCAAAGTGTACCTCATAGAGATGAGCCAGGCGGAGAAGGACGTTCCCAAGATCCAGCTCCTGAAGAGTGATGAGAGCAATGTTTGGAGGGAAGGTGTAGAGAGGATCCATGGCGGTAACCTTTGACGGAATTGGAGGCTTTCCATTTATTCTTGCTCTCGTGTGTGAATGCCATTAGAAGAGGAGAGTATATTTCCTGGCCAGTCTCTCGACTCCACCCCCCCCCCCCCCCCCTTCTCCTACATTACTTATGCTTACATGGTAATTCCCACGAACCTTCTTTTACACAAGTATAGTATGGATCAAAGAGTTTTCCTCAGAAGCAAACCAATATCTTCATACCGTTAATCCAGCGCAGGTATCATTCATACACACACTTTTCTCAAGGCTCTCTTCTACTCCTCTCGAATCATCCAAGCACACACGCCTGTTTCCATGTATTTCACACAATATGTAATGTTTCTTGTCTTTTCTAAATCCATACTAATAATTAATACTGATGAAATTTGGAACCTGTGAAGCATCAATTCTATTTCACCGTCCTTAATACTTGCACCCCCAGTAGCCCGATCAACCAACACCGACAACTCTGCTTTCTCGTCTTTTGTGTACATTCCAAGATTAAGCTGAAGAATCACACTAACAATGCGTTAACACTGCAAACCTATGCGCAATCGATCTACTCCAAAAAAAATTACCGGATAGTAGTTTCCTGCTATTAGTTCATTCACTTCCAGAAGCCAGTCTGTTCGGTAATCCCGGACGTGCAATAGAGTGTACATGAAGATACAAAATTGTGTTTGAAATATGAGATTATAGAAAACTGTGGGTACCCGTTTCAAAAAGCCTCTTCCGTTAGAGTCAGTATAGAAGGCTTTATCTGTAGTCATATTTGTTAGCATCCGCGTGATAATCTCTTTTCCTGTGAAATGTCTTTTCTCAACAGGAACTGGACCAATCTGCTAAAGAGAATGAGCCTCAAAGATCTTTCTATCCAAAAAAAAGAAAAAAAGAAAAGAGAGAGAGTTCTGGATAATACTTACGGTGTACTCAAACTCGGCATGCTCTTTGTCTTTGTACAGTCTTACCACCTAGATAACACAATGTATAAATCAACTAAGGACTCTCAAACAGTTATCTGCCACCAATTGTCATTGCAACTACCTATGGATAGCAATTTTTATGGCATTAGAATTACCACAAAACGTGACTTATCTGTGCCACCCACGGACTAAACTGCTGGTGCACCTCATCTTACCAAAGGACCTCGCACAATCTGCAACTTTGGCTGCACATTACCATTTATGTGAGTATACCACCATTACCAAAACACTAATATGGATTATATATTACTTATATATCATACCGATTTTATGGGAAGTTTTTATCTAATATCTTGATGATAGAACCTCAGCATCTCAATGCTCTTGGAGTATCCAGTTATGATCTACATATATGTATGGCTATATTGTAGTACTAATTCATGAAGTCACTTTCGACGACGAAACAGCATAAGCCAGGGAACCATTAGGTCTAAAAATATATGCACTGGAAATCTGGGGATCTTTTGCGTCCCCTACATTTGAATCATACCAGAAATAGTTCTGATCCAGCGGTATGTCAGCCTGAAAGATATTATTAGAAACAGTTGTGTTTGAATCTTTTGTCCCCAAATTAATGTACCAAGATTTTTCAGTAAACGAAACGTTACTCCTGTTCTGGAGTTGTACATTCGTTGGAGAAAACCACTCTGGAGAAAACAGCATCTTTAAATTTCCTGGACCAACTTCTGTCGTATTGTTCACTGAACTAAGCATCACTGAAGAGTGTGTGTGATTGCTGCTTCCTATATCATGCATTATACGAAAAGTGAATCATGAGGGAAAGGAACATGTGTAACTTTCTATCGAATTCGTACAGCTAAGCATGAGCCTTTCTCTGCATACCCTCCGCAGATGCTTTAGATATGAGGAATGTTTTCCAACCAAGTGGCGGCTCTGTTGCTTTAAACACGAGCCAGTACTTTGGAATCTGCAGTGAAGATATTCCCAAATAAGCTTTTGTATAGAAACTTCTGAGGTTGCTCGTGACATTATCCATGGGGATGTATTGAGCGTCAAGGTGTTTCCAGTTGAATCTTCCACGCTAAGACCTGCATCATTGACCTGTTACATACCGTAACTCTTAGTAAAACATAGAAATTGATCTCAAAGGAGCAAGTAAAGTAAATTAAACTATCAAACAGACTCATGAAATATAACCGGTATCCTGATGATTTCTGTACGCTTCCATCCAAGGGAGTTATACGCCACCAGAATCTGAAGATCAAACACTGAGATAGTTGGAAACCTGAGCTATATCTTAAAGATTGCTAAGAGATGTGATGGAATTACCAAACTCTTCTGAAATGGTTTCTATTGTAGCTGGGCAATAGCTGATATTCATCAATGAGCACTGCTCATTTGATTCCAAGACAGGGTATAAACCATGTGATTATTAGAGACACACAATAATCTTTTATTCTGAATTCCAAGAGTAACCAAAACGAGTTGTATGATATATAACCTGGCTGAATGCTATTGCAGGCTTTGTGCAGCCACTTGGTGCCTTGCTCAATAAGCATGCCAGCGCAGAATTCACCACAGCTTCTGCCTAGGGAATATATGATGAAATCAATTACAGATAAAAATAATCAGGCAAAGGAAAGAGAAGAGTGTTTATATAGAGTTCCAGTATCTTACCTCAGAAGCAGCAGCAGCTAGGCGTTTCATGTAATCATCTGTTACATGCTGCTTGGCAGTTCCAGTGACAGCATCATGGTGCTACGCTATTCCTAAAGCATCCCCTAGAGTGCAAGTGTTTGGACCTCCAGGTTTCTTGCCCACCAGATATTCAAGTTGCCTTGCAACCTGTTCGGAAAATAAAAAGAAGACAAATGCAAGGCGATGTTCATGTTTGTACTTGACTAGGAAAAAGAAAAATCGGAGTCTGGATGCAGTTTGATACCAAGTAGTATCCGCTAAGAGCCCGAACATATCGTTTAACAGCAGAACGGCTGGTGAAGTAACCAGTCCAGTAACCCGATCTGCATATCTTCAAGAACAGAGAAAGTAATATGAAGATTAATTCAGATGTTTAACAAGGAATGTTGATTTATTTGGTTACAAAAAAAGCACTCACGGGTAAAAGTCATGTTTCTTGAGAGGCCAAGTTAGATTGGCATCATTCATGGCATCAACATAGAGAGATGGTGTGGAGTACAAGGCGTTCACACGGCCATCCTGTAATAATTGTTGAATGGAGCCGGTGAGAATCCAGTGTCCAAGATAGTGAGATTGAGCAAGAAAGATGAAAACCTTGTTAACATAATGGATGAGTCCGTCCATCTGTCTGAACCAAGACTCAGCAAACTGGTACTGAAAATCATCACCCATTGTCCACATCACATCGTTCCCTCGGCTCACATTGGCCTATATATATCCCCATCAGTTGACTACATTCAGAACCTAAGATTACAACACACTATCAAAAACAAATTCTCAGACTTACATAAACCAAAGAAGCATTGACGAAATTATCAACCGCCTCCTTAATGTTATAGCCATAGAAACGAGGGTCGTCCTGGAGGGGCACGTAATCATCGGTGACTTCATAGTGAAAGCCATAGGGTGAGCCATAATGAACAAGGAAGACATTGGTGAATATCTGTGAAGAAGAAGCGAAAGTTTTGAATCCTCTCCAGATGAATTCTAGCAATTCTCGGCCTTGCGCTTTTCTCTGTCTTGGTAATCGATTCTCGCGAAGTGCAGAGAATCTAACCCTAACTGCACCCACCAACACACAAAGTTCAATACAAAATTTTCAACATCTTTGTTTTGTTTTTAGAGAATTGATTTGAAGGACCTCTTCTCCATGGAGATAATAAGCTTGGACAGAGGAATGACCAAAGGGATCGATTTGCCAAGCAGCACGAGGAGTTATGTTGAAATGTTGCTTTATAAACCGATGCCCCATTGTGGTGTGGTCTATCATATCTATGTAATGGCACGTTTTCTTCGTCGTTCATACTCCATCCTCTGTTTCTGGACACCATCAGCATGCATTCATGATCTGTGAATTGCTGCATCACTACCCAAAATGATCAAATTATGTGACCAAATTACACAACTCTAGTTGCCCGAATTTCACAAGTGTCCTCACTTGCTCTTTTGTCTTGGGGCTTTGTTCTTCCCACCAACGCATGAAGAAAGCCTTTTTCCAAACATATATGTATATATTCACATCATATATAAGAGAAGAAGAAAAACATGGTTCATGATCTAAAAATTCATAAATTAATTAGAGCAATGTCAATTTCACCATTTCTCCGAAAACAAACTTTCTATTAGGATCGCGAAGTAGAGAATCCACCACAGAGTCCAGCACGTTCCTCATGCAAGCTTTCTGAAAATCTCACCATTTTTATTGAGGATTTTTAGTACGTACGTTAACGTTAGACTCGTGTCTACAAACATATATTTATAGATATTATGAATCTTCTGTATACATACCTGGATACTGTTGTTAGATCCCACATAGTACTGATCAACTGTTTCCAACCACCCGACATCGTCATGGGAATGCGGAACAAGATGAACATTTCGTTTCCCCGAAACCACTTTAGCTTCGGTGCCGTACTTCACGTAGCCACCATTAACCCTCTCAACAGACAGCTGAAAAACAGAAACAATAACACAAACAGCTGCTTTCAATAAAGACAAACTAGGTTTCGCCATTCCGATGGCAAAGCGCTCGAGCCGGACGCAAGTCTCAAATACCACTAATCGAAAAAACATGATCTAAAAAGTCATTTTTGGGTTATATACAAGTATTTGACAAATCTACATACATATATAGTAATGATGTCAAGCAAAACACAGTATTACTTAAAACAACTGAGTACACATACCGGATCATTTTCTCTAATAAATGGTATTTCAGACTTTGATCCCAATAAATGGAGAGAAAAACAAGGGTCAAAACAAAAGACCAATCCTAGTCGTTGCTGTTGCTCAGATCCGACAGTCTCACTGAGTGTTTCTCTATTTTTAATTGTGACTGGATTCTCATTTCACCACAATTACTATTTAATTAGGTCCACAATAATCTTATTATTCTATAAATTTACTTAAAATCCTACTTTTTTGTGTCATATAAATGTATTTAAATCCTACTTTTTGTGATAGAAAATATTTTGTTAATTCTTACCTTTTTATTTCTTTGTTGTCAATAATAAGTCTTACTAGCCCACTTTATTGAAGACTCCATATAGTATAACCACGTCCATATTGTACAGACAATTACTGAGGAGCATCAACTCGGCAAAATTGCAGCTTCGCTATGCTTCAAGACTTGCAAAGAAGGTTGAGGTTAGGACTATCTTTTTGTTTGGCTTTGAGGAGATTTCAAAACACTACGGTGCTGATCTCATATGTACTGCGCTCTTTCTCAATTGAAACAAGGCAAAATCCCCAACAACACCTCTCAGTATTGATATGCCTGTTTCCATGGATCTTTCGTTGTAACAGATCAAGCCACTCATTAACTCACATGGCATGTTTGGAGTATGTCTTTGGTTTAGAATTGATGTCGTATATGTTTTCATATTGCTCACTATATTCCAATAATCATTACTAATGAAAAGTTAGAACAGTTTAGTGACTACCGTAACATAATGCAGATAGTCTAAATTGATGAAAAACACATATGAAATGATAAATAGTAGAATGGTTTTCTTTCACAACTCAATCGAAGGTTTGACACGATGGTAAGCAAAGAGCACATGCCAAGATATTTCATCAAACCAATTAAGATTAAATTCGATTAATGCAAAACACACAGCTCTGAAAATTAGATCTCTCACAAGAAAAGACAGTATTATATACAAATCTTAGAGGAAATCTAGAGAGTTGGAAAGACTAACAAAACGCAGATCTCAAACCAGACATGCAACTCAATCTTGAGAAGTTTGTTCTAAACATTTCAGAAAGAAACCCAGATCGATACATACAAAGTTTAGACGGATCCACTAACAAAAAGTAAGAAACTTACGTATATCGATTTCCCAGTATCTCACCTCCTCGGTCATTGATTCACTCTTCGTTCTGTTTACATCACCGGAGAGCGTGACGTCCACGCGCGGTCGTGCTGGTAAATCTGAAAGGAAGAAGGAGTGATCCGTTGAGGTTGAAATCAGTTGATTTCGTGTGGTTAAGGAGCAGCTAGGGTTATGAAAAAAGGATGATAGTCAGAATAAGGGATTAAGGCCGATTTGAAGGAGATGGAAAATGATCAAAGGGATTAAGGATTTTGTGTTTGTTTCAATGGAGGAGAATGATTTTTTTTCATTCTAAACTTAATTTATGATTTTTAAAAATTAGGTTGTTTAAAAAAAATTTATGCTGTTTTTATAATTCTAGAATTGATAAAATTGACATGCATAAGTTTTTGAATGATGTTATTTTTTGTAAAAAATGAAAAGTTTGATGTTTTATTTGCAGAAAACGGATTTTTTTATTAAAGCCTCTGTAGAGAGTCGAAGGTTTAGGTGAAGAAAGTAGCAAAGCGACCGCCTGAAACTGAGAAGCCATCGATCGGCCGAGAAAAGCGAAAAAAAGAGATAAGATTCGTCGTCTTAGGCTGTCTACTACTCTCTTCACTCTTACGAGTTTCGCTGGCAACTATCGTCCTCAATTCCATCTCTGCTTCTTTTCCCGATCTCCCTGCAAAAATTGGTCAATTTCTCTCCCTTGCTCTTTTGCTAAAATCCCGAAATTTCTCTTTGATTCTGATTTAATTTGATTCTAGAGGGATCCGTGACCAAAAACGGAATATGTGGAGCTCTGTACGTGGCAGATCCTCTGGACGGTTGCTCACCGATGCTCCACGTCGCGGCAGCATCTAACTGGACACGAGAGAGAAGTAAGTTGGCTTTGATTATCCGAGGGGAATGCTCTTTCGAGGATAAGCTGGTGAATGCACAGAAGTCAGGTTTTGAAGCTGTGATAGTCTATGACAACATTGACAACCAAGATCTCGTCGTTAGTAAGCCCCAAGTTTACATTTCTTGGTGTGAATTGAATTTCATTGGGACTAAATTTAGTCAACGAAAACATTAATGAACATGTGTTTTGCACAGTGAAGGTGAACCCTCAAGACATTAGAGTGGATGCAGTATTCGTTTCAAATGTGGCGGGTGTGATACTGAGAAAGTACCCTCGAGGCCGAGAGGGTGAATGCTGCATTTATCCGCCAAGCAAAGGCAGCGCTTGGACTGTGCTGGCCATCTCATTCTTCTCTCTCCTTCTAATCGTTACATTCCTCTTGCTTGCCTTCTTTGCACCCAGACACTTGACCCTATGGCGAGGGAGGGGAGGCACTACCCAACCATCAGGCTTGATGCTAAGCTCGTCCACTCTCTCCCCTGCTCCACCTGCACTGATTCTCCTCACCACAAGGCTGGGGATACATGCGCTATATGCCTCGAGGATTATAGATTTGGAGAAACCCTCAGACTTCTCCCCTGCCAACATGGTAATAACTTCTTTTCTTTTCAGGCAAAAAATGGATAACTGTATGGAAGCTTATGCTTAATCTACCAAGACTTTGATTGGCTTCTCTTAGATTCTAAGTTCCCATAGTTCGATTTTTTCTTGGATAATTCTCTCTGCTTTGGGGTTAAGGTAACACAATATTCCTTTTCCGTCAGTTCCAGTTAGGCTAGTTTAGCTGTGAATTTAAACTTTTTGGTATTACATTTGCTAGAATGGTATATGATGGGTCAAAATATGAACATCAGAAGATTCATAAAAGACTTGTACATGGATACTTCATATCAGTTTGTTGACTTATGCTGCTTTTCACTTGAGTTGCATGACTCCTGGTTGACAAAATGGGGTACATCCTGCCCGGTCTGCAAGCATGACATAAGAACCGAGGCTATGTCTTATGAGGTGATCTCCGTTTCCATATGTATTGTCAAATTTCTGTATAATCCTCTGACTAGTTATTTTGTGTTGGTAACATTACACTGCTTTTGTCGTAATGTTGCAGGTACATAAACGAGAGTGTCCGAGAACAGATACAAGTACGAGTAGATTTACCTTTGCTCAATCCAGTCAAAGCCATTAGTTTTATTTATTGGCTTATAGCAGCTGAACACACAGATCAGTGCAGGTCTGGTGGACCAGGTCCAGGTTTGCATGGAGATGACGTTCCAAAAGATATTGAATGTGGCGGGATGTGTAGAGGTAAAGCCACTGGATTTTCCATACTGGTCGATGCTGTGCTGGTTATCCCACATCAAAAAGATCTGAGTTGCTTTACTTGTTGTACATTTGCATAAGCTCGGAGTCATTCTAGTTTATTTTTTCCATATAAATGATCATTTGTGTTTGTGTTTGTCTTGTTTCGTGGTCTTTTTTATCTGTTCTATTTTTGTGTTAAAATATGAACTGTGTACATAAATGCAAACAAACCAATAGAAGCAGTCTTTTATGTTTTTTTTTTTAATTTTATTTTGGCATCTTAAGCCATCTTTTATGTTATCTTGTTGATTCTAAAGTGAATTTCTTGTCCAAAGTTTGTATAATTAAAGTATTGAATCGGAATCCCTTACATTGGGGAGTGAAATCCATCGTAGCTTTGATTTTGTCTTGTCCGTGATAACAAAAAAGGTGGAAGGAGAACACGTCATCCTCATCCCTACCTAACGGTTCATCCAATACAATGACTCATTCATGGGGTCGTTAGGTGCGCAATTCCATCACCATAACTTTGTTTCCATCCACAAAATACATTTAACTAAATTCAGCCAACATTTCTATCTCAGCCTAACCTCATCTCATTCAATAATCAGCAAATATGAGAAACGTGTCATCAAGTTTATATTAGGTAGATATTCCCACAATTTTCTTTTCTCACATTTTTTTTAGTTAAAATTGTGAGAAGTGAAACGTTTTCTATATATATAGACTTTGGATCGCACTTACCAACTACCATAGCTGTCCAAGACTATCTTATTGTGGATTTTCATTTACTTGCTTGTGTCTGGCAACACATTTCTAATGGTAAAATCATATACCATTTATATTGACCATGCATATGTGTAAATGAAAAGGAAAAAAAAACAATTTCCTAAAAGTGAACTACATTATCTCTGTGTTTTTACCCAAAAAAAAACATTATCTCTGTGTTGGGTCCGATTTGCAGGTTTTATTATTCTCTACTCTCCTCCTAAGCTTCCTCTTTTGTTTGAAAAGAAGATAGAGAAGAATCTTCCATCAATGTCCAGCCCAAAGACAGAAGAAGTTATTAGTGTTGATGTGAAACAAGCCAAGACTCTCCTCCAGTCTGGGCATCAGTATCTTGATGTTAGGTGAGCTCTATTATATCATCAGCATCATCATCATCACTATGCATGTACCAGTTTGAGCTGCTAAATTCCTTGCACATGCAGGACCCAGGAGGAGTTTAGGAGAGGCCATTGTCAGGCACCTAAGATCGTTAACATTCCGTACATGCTCAGCAGACCTCAAGGTAACCAAAACCAACCAACTTTTAGATATCGAGCAACATAATTTGAACCCTTGTGATCTGTGTGATGCACCAGGTGAGAGAAGAATCTAGACTTTTTGGATCAAGTCTCTTCTCTTCTCCATCCGGCTGATGATATCATTGTGGTAACTCTTTTCTTCTTCATCACACCTACAAGAAACTCTTTTCTGCTTATTTATTTTTCCTTAACTTTCTGCCCATGAAAGCTCAAAACTTTGTGAGATATATTCGCATGGATTAAACTCACATGAAAGTCATTATTTAAATCATTATTGAATGCTGGTAATGATACACAGGGTTGTCAGAGTGGAGCCAGATCCTTGAATGCCACAACTGAACTTCTTGCTGCAGTAAGTCGTCCCCTAGCTAACTTATATACACCAGACTCCAACTAAGGAGTCAAATAATCACTGATTTTATAAATTAGGGTTTCAAGAAAGTAAAAAACATGGGAGGTGGATACATGTCTTGGGTGGATCACAGCTTTGCCATCAACAAGGAGGAGCCATCTGCAAACTAAGATTCATCTTCTTATTTTCTTATCAAATAATGGCAGTGTGATGTAATAATCTATATTTCTATTTTGAATTTCAGTTTGTCGTTATCAGAAACTTCATACCAAATTTAATAAAAGCTGTGTTTTTTTTTTTTTGGTTTGGAACTGTGTTTATAAGTTACACATGAATAAGTAGAGTAATTTTATTAAATATTCCAAATTTCCAAAGAACAATCAAACTCACCAACGAGAAGTAAATCGAGACAGTTTTGCTGATCGGTCAAACGGTATGGGCTTTTGAGTATAAAGAGTTGGGCTTCTCATTTCTCAACCTTAAGCTTCTCTTCTCTGTTCTCGTCCAGCGATTCTCCGAGTAATTTTCCGACCGAACAGTCTCCTTTTCTCTCTATCTCTGCGGTTTCTCATGGAAGAAACGTCCAAGCTGCAGCAGCCGGAGAATTTCATTAACTTTCTAAAAGCCAATGGCATTGATCCTTCAATCTATACTCACGGAGATTCAATTCCACGCTATGTAAGGTAACTCGAGACCTCTTTTGTTTTACATGTAACTATCAGTTTGACGCATGCCCAAGATGAAGATGTGGTGGATCAGTTCCTTGCTGAAAATTCTTCTGTAGGTACATAAAGTATAAGTTTTAACGAATTAACAGCATTTACAGTGGTAACTGTCATGGAAAAAAAAAGTCTAGTATTTCTTCTTCTTTATTTATGGACTAGTGGGGATTCTAACAGAAAACTGGGTTATGATGATGCAGAGCTACAAAAGATTGAAACGGCCAAGGATTGGCCATGTAAAAGTGGTGGCACGCATAAAACATTGCGTTTTGACCCTTCCACCTGCAGAGAAGAATGTATTGTGATGCCTCTGTTATCTATTCAAGTCTCACTCATAAAGGGTCTATCTGAAGGTTGATTACTACTCAAGGTTGGCTACTTTTAGCTTTATATGTATGTCTGAAGAATATAAAGTGGATTGCTTAGAGCCATTGGGTTTGCCTAATCCCAATCCTAAATCATAAATTGCAGCTGATTTGTGTCCACTAGAACTTGCTGTCTCTGCAGTCCCGCCTCTTTTCAAGTGTCTCATTTTTTCTGTACATTTATAATTGTGAGGTTGATTTTAACAAAAAGGCACATTTACATATTGGTTTGTTGGGTATTCAATTCAGAAACCAGTTCCTTTTTTGCCGGACTTCTTTTTGGATAGGCCTCTTTACACATCCTCATCACTATATGTGGAACAAAAAGCGGATTATTCAAAGGTAAAACAGCAATAACTTCACTAAATTCGGTGACCATAATTGTTTCAGTGCTGTGTAAGTAACTCAAAAGAGCCAGATCATAAATTGTACAAAAAGTTGAAGAGAAAAGAAATCACAAAAGTAAAAGAATATCTGAGAACGGTTCTTGAAGAGTCTCCGGTGGCCAGATCCGTCAGCGCTGTCCCCAGCAACGATCCCGGTGGATTTTTCGATGACTTTAAACTTTGACCAAGAAGAAAAATGTTAGGAGTTGGGAATTGTGTTTTGTTGATGCAACCAAAAGTCAGGTATCTGTAATTTACCTATGAGAGTTGGGACAGAAAGTGATGGTGTAATCAGTAGCTGAACAAGTAAAAGTGCTTGAAGCGTCATCGTAAGCGTAGCTGTAGGATTTGGGACAAGCCGTCTTGAATACCAACGAGTACTCCGACGGTTTACACGTGTCTGGCGATCCGTAAGCGCCGCTGCAGCAATACTCCGGCGTCCCAAAAGCGTCGCACGCGCTCTTGCACGCTGCACCTCCCGCGGCTATCAGCTCCACTGGACACCTCCGGTTCACATCCGTCGCGCAACCCGTGGTGGCGCAGCTTACAGAGCCACCTGTAGTGTCGACGACCACAGGAAGATTATAGCCGTCGACCATGCTGACGTCGTAAAAGTCTAGTGATCCGGCGGCACCCGAGCCGATGGTGAACTCGGCTAGAGTCGCTGGTGGAACCGCACCAGCTCCGTTGCATTCCAACTGACCGGAACCGCAGTCTCCGACGGCGCAGGAGCCTTGACCTTGGACGTCGAAGTAACAGCCCGTCCGAGCCCAGAAGCGTCCGGACCAACCGGAGGGAGCTGAGAAAGAACGGGAATCGCCTACAGGAAGCTCGAACCCGGTAGAGTCGAGCTTGGAGCAGTTGGCGCTGGCGAGGATTCCGGGCCAGACGGTGAAGTCACACTTGTTGACTAATGTAAAGGTTGCGCCTTTAACACATGTGCAGAAGAAGCAGAGAAGCAAGGCAAGGACTTTCATTTGAAGAGAGAAGAGAGCCATCGATTACGTTGGAGATAATGGGCGGGAGAAGAGACCTGCTTTAACTGCTCTGTCTGTTGCCTTTCAGTCACACCTCTGCTACCTTTTTATACACAATAAAACATTATCGACTCACTGAAGACATTCTCCATCGTCTAGTTACGTGGCCATTTTTACTGGAATGTTTGATGCGCTAGTTTCTATACACGTGTATGCCTCTTTTTCGAGAAAAAGAAAACCCCAAATATAAATTCGTACCGAAACGTGGTTTTTTACACGTAGACATCTACTGTAATTCTTACTCCTTTTCATATTCATAGTCCAAAAATAAAATTAAACTAGTAATCTAAGCTATGTATATTTTAGTTTATATAATTATAAATTATTATTAGCTTTTTAAATTAGATTTATTTTAAGTTTTTATTATTTTATTTATTTATTATTATATATAATTTATATTGTGTTAATTAAAATTATTAATATATAACTATGTAGGTACGGTGTATATTTGTAAACAAATTTATTTGATAATTTAGATTATAACATAATTTTGTTGTAAAAGTTATGTGGTTTTATGTATATATTTTCACATTATTTAAAAAATCTATAATAATTTGATTTAATCTAATATCAATTATTATCAATGATTAAAAGTTTGATTTGAGATGCGTCATGACCCATTATGACTTGTCTTTATATGTTCTGATTATTCTTGACCCGTCCTGATCCATTGTAAAAATAAAACATTTTAAAATCCGTCTCTATCCTAATTCAAATCTGATTGATACAATATTGGATCCGTTGAAACTAAATCATTATACTCGTTCAACAATTTTTAAAAAACTATATAATATTTTTGACATTAAAATTGATAAAACCTTAAATTTTTATAAGTTAAATATATATATATATAGTAATAAGATTATAAACTTTTATATTTTCTATTAAAATTTAAATATTTATAATATTTAAACTAAGTATTTAAAATATATTTTTTCTTTTATTCAATGACACTATTAGTATAACTAAAGAACCAGAGTAAACGAATATTTTGTTTTTTAAATTTAAACGCCTAATAACTCAAGTTTTTTTTTCATTCATATTTGAAATCATTTTGCTCATTTTTATAATATGATTCAGAACGATTGCTCAAATGTTTTAACCGATATAGAACATTGAACACATTTTTTTTTTCATCAATTGAGTAATATATCTTCGTTTCGAAAAATTTGATTGACAACCTATGCAGAAAAAAAAATTATATTTTTATTAACTATATGTATTATATAATAATTCAAACTAATTTGAAATAATATCAAATAAAGATGATAGTTGAATCATAATGTATATCTTAACAAAATCTTTTAAATATAATAAGTTAAAATAAACAATATTGTAAAATTATATATCACCAATTTTGATTGATTAACAATTTTTAAAAAATAGTTTTAAGTTGCGTCCATAATTAATAAGAGAGACAAAGTGAGTTTAGTTTTTTGGAAATTAATAATATTTAAAATATTATTTATGATTTTTTAATTTAATTATGTTAGTTTTATGATTATTACTGTACGTTTAATGATTTTATTTAAAAATTATTGCTCAAATTTTTAATCAATATAGGACATTGAACACATTTTTTTTTCATCGATTGACTAATATATCTTCGTTCTAAAAAATGATTCACAACACAGAAAAATCTATACTTTTATTAAGTATATGTATTATACAATGATTCAAATAATTTGAAAATAAAATCAAACAAAATTTGATAAAAGAATCATAATTTTAAATCTTAACCAAATCTTTCAAATATAATAATTTAAAATAAATAATATGAAATAATTATATATCAAATCTTAGTTTTTCAATTTTTATTGATTAACAAATTTTTAAAAATTATTTTTAATTTTCGTCCATAAGAAAGAAAAAGTAAATTTAAATTTTTAGAAACTAATAATTATTTAAAATATTAATTATAACTTTTAAATTTAATTATATTAATTTTGTGATTAAATATCTTTAATGGATTTATTTAAAATATCTAAATAGTAATGACATTTTATGTAATATAATGCATGAAATGTGGTTATTTTCTTTTTAATATTGATCAAATAATAGTAAAATAATAGTATAGAGATTTAACAAAACATTAGCAGCAATTTCACGGTTTGTAGCGAGATATCGAACATGTAAACATCTATTTCATAAAACACTATATATAACATGAATAACAAGTGAAAAAGACTAGTTTTGAGGTAATGATGCTCTCTTTTGAATGTTCATGGAAAATCCTTGAGAAAGAAGCAGAAATGAACATCAGCTTTATCTACATAGTAATAATACAACGCCATGCGAAGCTTCCTTAGTAGAATTCAACATTCCACTGCTCACTCTTCTTCAATTGTTTCTTGTACTCCAACCAATCGATCCCTGCTCCCACCCAGACAAATCAGTTTCAAAAACATGTGCATAGGTTACTTCTGAAAATGAGATGAATGTCCTTACCATCTTTAGCAGCAAGCGAGACCATAATCTCATCGATACCCTTCTCCATACCCTTGAGACCACACATGTAAACAAAGGTGTTGTCTTTCTTCAGCAACTCCCACAGCTCTTCTGCCATTCTTGTCTGAATGTACATCTTCTCTCCCTTGTCGTTCGTCTGCTCTCTGCTCTCTGCTCATCGCAAAGTCCAGCCTGAAGTTGTCTGGATTCTTCTCCCTCATCTTCTCAAATTCCTGTCATTACCCACACACGTCAACAACTTTTGCTACAAACGAGCAACATTGGTAAACAAGCTAGGGTTTATAGCTCGTGTACCTCCTTGTAGAGCAGCGAGCTGCTTGTGGGTACACCCAAGAAGAGCCACGCCAAACCATAAAACTGCACATATATATATTTATAATTTTGTGGAGAGATACACAATAAAAAGCCAAATGTAAATTGGCCAGAGAGTTACTATAATTGACATCAACTGAGTTTGCTTTAGGTTTCACCTTGTAGCCCTCGTGCTCCTCAAAGAACATTTTCCACAAAAATGATCTGAATGGAGCTATTCCAGTTCCTGTTCCAAGCTAAGAAGACAGAAAATCAGAACCGATCACTACAACAGTTGATTATATATTACAAAGTTGTTCTCCATTATCGGACATACCATGATGATGGTGGCATTTGGGTCTTTTGGCATAAGCATTTCCTTCCCAACAGGTCCGGTGATCTTTGCTTCATCACCTGGCTTCAAGTCACCTGAAAATAAAAACACCACAAGCCCACTAAGAACAGTTTAAACCGTAATCGATCCATCGCAAAGCCATTATTGTTCTTCTTCTTACACAAGAAGTTGGAGTAGACTCCCTTAACAATCACTCCGTTATCGTTTGTGTAAACTAGTCTCTTGACACATAGAGAAACCTGCATAAACCCCATTGCAGATAAGAGAAGATCATCATATGTATTGGTCTTGATTATTTGCATTGTTAGAAAGAAAGCTTACGGTCTTGGAGTCTCCGAAGTCACCAATGGCACTGCTGGCGATTGAGTATAACCTCAGCTTGTGCGGCTTCCCGTTCTTAACAATTCCATCAGGAATCATTCCTATCGATTGCCCTTCTCTATACGGAATCTCACCTAATTCATCAAGCCTAATCAAATCTCGCTCTCAATCCAAATCCATCATACCTTCGGTGAAAAAGCGTACCTTCGGTGGTGAAATGTGCCAGGTTTCACCGGGAGCGTCATCGCCGGTGATCCTGGTGTTCAAGAGGCATAGACCAGTGTAAGGGTTCTTAGGTTTGAATTTGTTGACAACAATTCCTTCTTCCTGTTTCTTTGACTCCTTCTCTTCTTTCACTGGCGCCTGGGTAGCCTCTGTTGTTACCTGAGCCTTCACTGACAACTCTGCCCCCAATACACGCGTCTCTGTAACACAGTGAGCTCTGTAGTTGCAGCAATTATGCATGTCAAGATCCAGCTTTTGTGCACAACTACTAGTTAACAGATGACAACTTGTGATTATAACAATGATTAATGGAATAAAAATGATACCTTCTTGAGGAAAATCCTTTGCGGAGAGACAAAGGAGGTTTTGGTAGGGAGAGAAGAGGAGTTGGAGGAAGGAAAAGAGACTGCAGCACTTATAGCAGCAGCCATGTTTGATCAAAATCGCAAAATAAGAAGAAGAAGTAGTATATGATCAGGTTGTGATTGGGTGTGTGTGGATTGTGTTAAGGGCAATGTGAGGCCAAGTGTAAGAGTATAAGCTATTACAGCTTATCATTGTCCCAATTTCATGCGCCTATTGTTCACATTTCACTGTCCTAGTACACACACAGAAAAATGCCATCTCGCACAGAGTCTGGTAGTTACTGGGCTATCTAATGGGCTCAAGCAGTTTTTAATGGGCCTTCTGTACTTTACTGCACTTGATCATGGTCACAAGCTCACCGGCAGCTTAACATATACACATCGGCTTTCATCCCAATTTGGCAAATTACAGGAAAATAGTGCAAAAAAGGCTCAAATAATCAATGATATTGTCTGCAGATATGTGAATCTGTACGGAACTTATCAACCGGAGAAATAGAGAGAGACAGATCAACTACAAAAAGCTCCAGCCAGCCTTTTTGTTCTTGATTTACAGGGGTAAGTATTAAACAACGTGGTATTCTGAGATCAACATCAAAATCGAAACAATGGATCAATTGAAATTGAAACCCCTGGATCCTCTTGACTGGTAAAGGTCCAGTCTGCTCTTAGCCTCCAGTAACAGAGTTTCTAAGCTCTCTAGCTGTGTAACCCAAGACTGCTTCGAAGCCCACTCCAAGACTGCCAGAACCTCGTCCTTTGCCAGCTGTTCACTGTCTGGAACATTGAGTGCTATGTAACAGAGGAGCTCTAATGCCGGAATCTGAACGCCACTCTCTCCAAAGTAGGCCAACTGCACCAGATGTTTGCTCCCTCCAGCTTCTATGATGCCCCTCGAGTGATCTTTGTGCAAGTAATTCTCCGTGCAGGCGAATTTCGTGAGGGCAACCGCAGCATCCACTGTCACTTCTGGTTCTTGTTCGTCCAGAAGCTTTACTAGAGGCCCGATCATCCGTGTCTCGGTTGCTCTGAACGTTCTAGCAAGGTTGCCAATGGTTTTGATGCAGGGGATGAGTAGCTCCGAATCCGCAATCTCGATGATTCTAAGCACTTGATCAACCACAGCCTTGCAGGCCGGCGAATTGGGCTTGAATGCAGAGCGTCTGAGATCGGCGTCCTGCTCTGCAACGGCAGTGATCTCCATTAACGCCATGGCTGAGTTGTATCTAACCTCCTCGTTGCCCTTTTCAATCAGAACGGCGAAGCAGAGGAGAGCTCTGGACTCTGTGATGCTTTTGCAAATGGTGGAATTACCTTTGGCCAGTTTCCACAGCGCTCTGGCCGCCGTCGCCTTCATCTGACACTTGGTGGCTGAATCTTCCAGCTCTCGAGTCTTGGATGCGCTAGAAGTCGAATTCTGGTGCTGGTGCTGCTGTAGATTAACACCATTACTCTGGTTCACGCCATTGCTCGTCGACTTCTTAGGAGGATTTGCCCTAACCGCCATGGTGTTGACGACCACGTTGTGCATCTGATTCGGCATTTGCTTCCCCATCGGATGAGGAATCGAGCTCTGATCCTCATCCAAACCCTTGGCCAAGGCGGTGGCGGAGGAATTAGGGCTTTCTTTAGCAAGTGCGACGGCGTGGTGAATGGAGGTAGCTTTGTTGGTGGCAATGGCGTATTTGCTGTGCTCCTGGACTGTTTCGAAGGCCAAGTGGCCGACGAGTAGCCGAATGGCGTTGTGCTGAGCGAACACATCCTGGCATTTGGGGTGATTCGACACAAGCTCCGACGTGGCCCACGCAACCATTGCCTGGACCTTCATCGGCGCTTCTTTGAGGACTTTGCCGAAAACGGAACAAGCGCCGCCGTGGATCATGTGCTCCACGCTCTCCGGGTCCCGACCAAGTAACCCTAACGCACGAGCCGCGTTCTCTTGCCCATCGGGTTTCCCTTCCTTGAGCAGTTTAAGGAGAGGCACTACACCTCCCTCCTCGATGATAAGCTTCGTGTAACGATCGTTATCACGCGCCAGCGATACCAGCGACGCCGCGGCATCGGATCGCTCTTCTAGGGGTCCGGTGTAGAGAATCGCAATCTGCTCCCAGATCAGGCAGAGGATAGGCTCGTTGGCGGCGATTGGTGGAAGACCAAGGTAGCCAGCGTCGCCGCGGTCTTCCGCGGGAGCGGAGACACGGAGGAGCCAGGAAACGTCTCCGATGGAGTTCTCCAACTGAGCGGACATCTTGCGGAAAGCGGCGGCGGGGATGATGGTGAAGACGCGCTTCATAAGGCCGTTGGCTCGGCACTTAAGGACAAGAGAAAGAGCTTTCTCAAGCATCTGTTCCGTGTCATCGATGATACGGCGAGTGGGACGCTCGTAGAGGTCGTTGCTGGCGCGGGCAGCCTGACGGAGTAGACCGGCGAGCTTCTCGGTCTTGGCTTTGAGTTCGCCGCACTCCTGCTTGAAGGAACTTGCCTCATCAGCGGCTTTGACCACCTGGTCAGACAGTTGGATCGGCTTCGCTAGGATTTGCTTCACGATGTCCGCCATCGTCCAGATCAGATCAATGGCGAGATTCAGAAACCAAATAATAAAATTTGAGAAATTAGAGGAAACAGGAAGAGATTTTTCTTTTCTTCTCAAGAAAAAGACAGGATCGGAAATAAGAAAGAAAGAGGAAGAGGATCCTTAGATGAATCCTTACTTCCTTATGTCAAAGAAAATGTCAAACGCGGGCTATTACTGCCTCTGATTAGTATTACTGTCCGAAATGACTAATATACTCCCTCCGTTTGACTGACTTTTCCCATATTCGGCCAAAACCATATGCATTTAAATATACATATTCCGTTTTTCATGAAAATTTCTAGTTTTAATCACATCAAATCTAAATTATTACTAGTAATCTATAAAGGTGACTCACTAGTCAATAGAGATCACGTCCATTCACATATTCACCCGATATTTGGTATTTCATTTCAAATCTATTTAGATTTATGATATTCTCATTTTTTTTTAACAAATTCGTTGGAGGGGGGCGAGAGCCACTCAGATCCTGGCTGGAAGACGATGGAAAATAATAGAAAAGGGTGTGCTTGGTGCTCTCGCACAATATTAAAATTCAAAAATATGGGAGAATGAGAATCAAATCACAGCTGGCTCTATCTTTGGTGGATTTGGCCGAGCCAGGAATGCCACGTGGTCTTCTCCTCCCAAACACCTCTCTCGTATTTCATCAATGGACAGTTCCAATAATCACTCCTCTGTCTCTTTGGTTTGGCTGCTTCAAACAACCAAACTACTTTACTTTTTCAATACAACACCCAAAACCCAAACTTATCTTACAACCAACATTTCACATAAGATCAGACCAATCACATCCCAACATACTCCTCTTCTACTATACATTTTCTGACTACCGAGGATTCCTGTGACTTGCAGGACTTGTTACTCTCTGTGAACTTATGCTCGCTGTTCTTAGAAGTCTCCTGAACTCATGCAGGCTTATCTTCCCATCTCTGTCAATGTCTGCTTCATCTAGAAGTGGATCTATTGAGCCTCTTAACCCCGTGTGCTGACAATTCACCAAACAAGTCAGTTTCGTTTTTCCATCATCTCTACTCAACACAACGGAATAACAGCAAAAGGTAATGCTTACCATTCGAAGTTCCTCAGGCGTTATGTACCCGTCTTTGTCTATGTCGAATTTCTCAAATGCTGCTCTTGATCTTCGCTGCCATTTCTCTGAATCATGTTCTTCCAGTTGATGAACATGCAGAGCTGCTGCTACAAACTCTGTGAAGTCCACTAACCCATCAGTGTTGCTATCAATCTGTCACCAACAAAGATACAACACCTCAGATTATGAAACTCTCTCTCTCTCTCTCTCATACCCCCAGAGATGCAATTGCAATGGAAAACAAAACTTTAACTACCGCTTGAAGGATCTCAGCAACTCGTGAATCCTTCAGTTTCCACGGAAGATCTTTCGCAAGTGCCTGTAGAAAAAAAGATACAATATTAACAGACCAAGCTGCCTTACATGTAATATTGTTCCTAAGCAAAATATCTGAGCTTTACCTGTCTCATCTCTTCAAGACTAATGACACCATTTTTATCTACATCAATCGCATCAAACTGATCTCTGAGGTCAGAAATCTCTGCCTCGTCAAGTGTGCTAGCAAGTGCCTGCCAGAAGACACGAAGCATTAGAGACATGTCCTCATCTCTTTGTTTTTATCCATTCAAAAACTTTCTTACAACTTCCTCATTCAGCTTACCCGTAGAGCAAATTGCTTTAGACGGCTGTATCTCACAAACTGGCGTAAGTTGTTAAGAACTGAAATGTCCACAGGGATATCAGTAGCATTCCCGCCTTCTCTAACCCATGCATGTGCTGCAGAGGGAGGAGGAAAAAAAAAAGCATTGGTTTAAGATTCCGCTGCAGATGATAAAAATAACCAATTAGTACTTGAAAGCAAGAACCACATACATAGGGCCTGTGCAGCAGTTAGCCGTGCTCGTGAGTCTTTTACAAGTAACTTTTTAACAAAATCTTTTGCGCCATCACTTATAGTTGCCCATGGTTTGCGTCGGAAGTCAGGTTTGTTCCTTAAGACCTATATACATATAGTAAAGATTAGTAAGAAGTCAGAAAGAAATAAGAAAAGGTATACATATATCCACTGAAAGAAGTTTTCAACTACACCTCCTTAAATATACCGTCTTCTGTCCTATTCCAAAAAGGCCGCCTCCCACAAAGTAATATATACGTAATCACACCAATGCTCCACACATCTGATTCAGGCCCTGATCTGCGCTTTAGGACTTCGGGAGCAACATAGTAGGCGCTACCAACAATGTCATGGAACTTTTTCCCTGAGAAAGATTGAGTTGTCTATCACACAAATCAACAGAATAGGCTCTACCACTTTGTTTGTGTGGATTTAGATAGCTTCTACTTACCTGGTTTAATGAAATCCGATAAACCAAAATCAACAGCCTTTAGAGGCGAATCCATTTTAGCTGATTTGAACAAAAAATTCTGCAAGAAATTGGAGAAGGGCCTAAACAAAGATTAATTATACAAACAAAATAGCCAAAGGATCACATGAGCTGTTCCTAAGAATTATACAAGTGAGTGTACCTCTGGTTTCATATCTCTATGTACTAGACCGTGTAGATGACATTCTCCAGCGACTTTGAGCATCTGCCTTACGACAACCGCTGCATCTTTCTCGGAGTATCGACTATCTTTCCTGACAAAGGAAAAGAAAAAAAAAACCATTAATAATAAGATAGTAAGTTCTTTCTTACGATACCAGTAATAGAATAGAGCACTGAGAGATGCTAACTTAGATAATATCCTATCCAGCAATTCGCCTCCCTCGCACAACCTAGAGAAAGGTAAGAGTAAAATGTGAATACCGATACATACAAGGATAAGATTAGTCTACCATGTAAAGAAAAGAATGACCTTAGGAGACTCACTCCATAACAATATACACGTAGTCTTCATCCTCAAAGGCATTGTGGAACTGTACAACGTTCTCGTGGCCTGAAAGAGCTTTAAGTATCTGAATCTCTCGCTTGACGTCATCGACCGCAATAGGAAGAACCATCTGTAAGCAAAAATGGATGCGGTAACTGTAGAACAATGTTGCAATCAAGATGTGAAACAGAGAAAGAGCATTTGTAATGGAATCGTGACATACATATACTCCCTGGGAATAAATGGAGAAACTAATCTCCGAAATAAAACAATATTGAGGAGCATAAAAAAGAAGAATGAGCGTTAAAATAGATTTAAAAAAATCCCAACTTTTTAATGTGAATCAACATATATTGATTAGATAATAGAATCGATAAACAGAAGGAGATGATGGAGGAATAAAGGCAAAAGGGAATCTGAACAGAAAGAAACCCTAGCCGTTGAAAAATTGGATGGGATGAGCAATAGCAGAAGCAGTAGCAGCAATACCTTACTCTTATCAAGTCTCTTAACGGCGACATGATCGCCATTGGCCTTGTCGATGGCAACATAAGTATAGCCGAATTGACCATGACCCAGCAACTTGCCAATGGTGTATTGGTCCTGGAAATCTTTGGCGTACCCAAAATCGGTACGCTTGCCACATGAGATGGCGCCGGCGGTTCTGCGCTTGGTAGAGGCCTTCTTATCGATGTCCTTGGGATTTGGAGCCTTGGTTTTAGGGTTGTTGCAGCCTTTACGATTCTGATTATGACAGTTGGTCTGAGTCTGACTACTTCTTCTACTGCTGCTAGCACCAGTGACTCTAATGGCGGAGAAACACACACCCATGGCTGCTTGGCTAAATCTAATAAAGTGGAACAAGGATTTGGGAATCGAGAAGGATTAATAGAAGAGATTTGGAGCTGATGAAAAAGAGAAGAAGAGAGGAAGGAGAAGAGGGTTGAGTTGGTCAAACCCAAAGAGGAAAGATCCTTTCGTCTTTCCCTCTTCGCTTTTTCATTTTTTTTTTTCTTCTTCTTCTTCTTCTTCTTCTTCTTCTTCTTCTTCTTATTATTATTATTATTATTATTATTATTATTATTATTATAAATATACACTTCTTTACATAGTAAGAAAATTATCTGAAATTTTTTGTCACATTTTTAACTGCCATCATTATTTCACTACAAATACTTAAAAGAGCGTAAATGTATGGTGTGAAAGCGAAGACCAGTGGAAGCTCCCTGTGGGTCCCCGACACCATTCGGAAAGACTTCAAGCCTGGATTCTTGGTGTCGCTGTCTCCAATGCCACTTTTCCCCTTGTAATTTCCCTTATCACTTGTATGCAAATATGATAATATATGTAACCAAGATTTTTCCTAACTGGAACTAATCAATCTTTTATTTTTTGGTCTACCAAATTGACTTGCTCTTTTCAAACAAATTTTCCATTTTTCTAATGATATTTATATAAGGCGTATACGTTTTCTTTTTCAGTGGGTCGAGTTCTTACAATTGAATTTTGGCAGTGACTAGTGATCTCTTTTGCAAATCCGGTGATGGTAAATATCACATTCACGTGCCAACCCAATGCTTTTTTCTTTCTGCCCGTATTCCAATGTTACTACTAACTCACAAAATGTTAGAATTTTCTTAAATTTTATAGTTAAATCATATACTATAAAGGAAAAATTGTTGATTTATATATATAACTAAAATATATGGAAAAAACCGGAGTGTGTAATGATGAAGGGAGGACTCACTTACTTGGCAGTATGAATCTGAATTGCTTTTAATTATTTTTATAGTGTGCCATGTCAGCCTAAACAAATGTACCTAACGAATATAAATGTTGATTATAGAAGATGGGCCTTGAGATGTTCATGGGTTGATCATGGCTTCAGTTATGTATTAATTTTTTTAAAATTAAATCATCGAAAATCATTGAAAATTGCTCAAAATCACCAAAAATCACCGAAAATTGCCAAAAATCACCAAAAAGTCAAAATCGGCAGAAATCGCTATTTTTAGTTTAGAAAAATTCGATTTTGACATAGATTTTTAGGGACCATGGATCGACTATTGTCCAACAGTGTCCAATCCATTTTATCCGTGGATAAAATTGGACCTAAACATTATGTAAATGGTTTGTTTATAAACCGTATATTATGTATTGTACATGGACGGACAGATCATGTACAAGACACCCAGTTCGACAACTCTAAACCCCTTTCACCAATTCTGATCACTAATTAGCAAACCGAGCTCACTCCATGTTTAGAGCCCAATCAAATGTTTCGCTCACATTGAAATTGCAATTGACAAGGTATGTAATCTTTATAAAATATTTGGCTTTGCTCTCCTTGTGTTTAGGCACGGCCTGCATGAAGATGTGGAGTGTGTCCTTACGCACTATCATGACAACTTGACAAGCTAAACTGACGGTACGTTGCATGTTTTGATATACATATATCAAAGTATGTGGAATGTAACTAAACTGAAGTATTTAGTACTTTGTCATGTGCAGGAACGGTAACCTCTCCTTCGATCGTGCCTACACAACCGACCCAAAGTTGTCCTTTTCTCTATCGCTCACTTTTGTTCTTTCACAGAAGGAAAATCCCAGAAACTACTAATTGAGATCCAATGAGTCAAGTAAGTCTAATGATTGTCTTCCTCCTCACTTTATCCCATGCATTTCTGGGTTTACAAAAAAACTTATTAAAAATGAAAACCGTATTAATAATCTTCATGGACCTTATAAATGAATGTCAAAAATGAAACTAGATTTGAGTTGATCTTCCTCGTCGCTGATGCCGTTACCGTCCGTGACACCACACGTCGATGCATTTACTTTTCCTCGGGCTATTGAGTCGCCCGCTTCCCACAAAAAGCTTTTCCTCGGTGGCACAGATTACCGTCAAAGTGGGTCTGTTTGTCTATAATGCACGCACACATCCGTCGCTTCTTATATATATATATATATAAGTGGCTAACTTGTGCGCGCAGGGATAAGATGGTTTGATATCGAAGGCAAGTTCGTGATTGTAACGGTCATCGGAGTCTACCTTGAAGCTATGGCAGTGCCGTCACTTTCCGTTAAGTGGAAAGGCAAGAATGCAAATGAGTTAGCGGAATCCATCCCTTTCTTCCGTCAAGTCATCACAGGTGTACTTCATTACGTGCAAATTTAATTAAAACACTTTTGTCTCTCTTCACGCGATTTGTCCAGTTATAAAGCTGAACACGCTATTTACTACTTTCTTTCTTTCTTTTTTCTTTCTGTTGGGGGATCCAAAAGGTGCCATTGAGAAATTCGTAAGGGTGACCATGAAAGTGAAACTAACGGGGACACAATATGCGGAGAAAGTAGTAGAATACTGCGAAGAAATCTTGAAATCATCAAGGAAATACACAAGACCGAAGCCAAAGCCATCGACGAATTCTTATTGGTCTTCAAAGGCCAAGATTTCCCTCCTGGCTCTTCAATTCTCTTCGCTCTCTGCCCAAAAGGCTCTCTCACAGTGAATGGGACCTTATTATAAGCTAGCTATCATTTTGGTTATAATATATTGAGTGAATATTGATCTCTTTGTTATGCATGCAGATTGCGTTTTCCAAAGAGGAGAGAGTCCCGTAAACAGGGAAAGCCGTGATCAAGAATAAGTTGCTGGGGTGAGGCAATTCTTGAGTATATGATTGGGAAGAATGGTGTGTCCCCTGCAACACGGAACAGCCTTGCTGATAGATTATCTATGCTGATGTACAACAAGGACCAAGACGATAAAGCTAACAAAGTTCCTAGACAGAATTAGTATTAATTATTCCAACTCGCCCAATCTTGTATTTATAGTTTTAAGAAAATAAAGCCCAAGGATGTTATGCGGGCTCTTATAATGCAGCAAAAACTAAAGATTGCTGTGAACTTATGTGTTATGACCAAGTAAATTACTATTATTATTTTTTTTCCCTACCAAGTAAATTATTATTTTTTTCTAACAAAAGTGATTATCCTCAATTGGCTTATTTTAAAGAATAATTTATATTTATATTTGAAAAAGAGTTGAAAACCTTTATACAAATTTGAGTATCTAACTATTTATAAATATTTTAAATTAACATTGTTTCTGAAATTTCTAGTTTCATTGTATTTAAAACCTCAAATTTTTGAATAGATTCAAAACTTTTGGAATCAGTTGTATTTTAAAATATTGTTTACAATTTTTTGTTTTAAACCAAATTGTTTTTTGAAGTTTTTCATTACAATTTTAAGATTACCTGATTATGGAAGTGTGTATTATTTTTGTGGACCTTATAAGAAACCATGTGGGGGGGGGGGGGAAAGGCCCATAATCCAGAAGAACGACAACGGCTAGTTGAAACGGCTCCTTCCATTTCTACGCCCAACGGCTACTTTATTTCAAAACCTTACCAACTGTGACCCTTTCTCTATCCTTTTATATAGCAACCCCATTGCAATCCTCACTTTCACTTTCTCTATTTTCTCCCTTTGCGATTTCTGTCTTTTTCCTCGCTTCAACTTCACAGAAACTGTTCTTCAGATCCAGGGTTGTAAATCGTAATGGAGACACCATCATCAACAAGAAGAGTCACGAGGTCTCAGACCCGTTCTGCAATTAAATGCTCCGCCACCAACCTTCATCTCTTATCCTCAAGTAACTCTCCATATTCTTCTTTTGGTTTCCCAATTAGGAATTATTAGGTTTCTATGTTGATATTGATAATCTTGATTCCCGGATTCTGTTGATTGCTTTGGATTTCCGCTATGATACGATCTTCTTCTTAATTGTTTTCTGGATCTGATCCATTTTTAATTTATCTTCCAGATAAACTAGAGGAGTCGGATAAATTTCAAATGAAATCAATACAAAGAAACGGTGCAAAAGCAAAGCAAGAGAGGTCAGCGTTGTTCGACATAACCAACGACTCGCCGATCGTAGGTCTGGCGATGCAGACTCCATCGTCAGGATTGGTGGGGAAGAGGAACATGAGCAGAATCGAGAGCACTCCTGGATCTGGTGAGGCTCTCTTGAGAGGCCAAGTCAAGACTCTCTTGCAGAAGGTTGAAGAAGATGCAGAGCTCACCAAGATTCCAATGGAATCTCGTCCCTTCATCCATCTCGTTACTTCTCCCATGGGACTTCTAGCCCCAACTCCGGCCAACACGCCCCAAGTTCTTGATTTCTCAGACGGAGTGCAGGTTGTGATCACACCTCCGGTAGTTGCAGGTCAATTTAGAGCAGCAACTCAGGTATAACTGTTACATGGGTTCTCTGTTTTGGGTGATAGGTGGAAGATTAGTGGATTCCTATAAAAGGTTTGACTGGTTTCTATTTGCAGGTGGAGGAGAGCAACATGTTTGATAAGAAAGAAGAGATCTTGGAGCTAGAGAAGAGCCCCAGCATTACTCGGTCGTTGCTGCTCGAATTCAGTGATAAATCAGAAGTATGGGAGAGCTCGGACTGCTCCTCTGTGGTGACTCAAAACCCAGAGGGTGATAAGTCCTCGGTGTGGTCGATGCAGGTCAATGCAAGTACCAAAGACGTAGAGGATGATGAAGATGAAGTGTATTCTTACAGGGGAGAAGATGAAGAGGAGTACTACGATGAGGAGGAGGAGGAGGAGGAGGAAGAGGGAGGGATCGTAAATGGGTTGTGTGAGGGAATGAGGAAGATGAGCGTGGAGACTGAATTTGCGGGGAAACACACTCGATTTGTGTATGACAGTGAAGATGAGGAGATAGTGGTGGAGGCTAAAGAGCAGTCTCCACGAGTGTTGAGTTTGAAAGGTTTTCCCACTCCAACAGGAAAACATGTCAGATTTGCCGCCGGTGATGAATGAGAATCTCAGTTGTGACAAAACCCCTCAAATGTCTCGACTTTCATTTAACTCTAAGTGTAATCGGATTATGACGTTTTCTTTTCTTTTGAATACAACGACGTGGTTCTGTTTCAAAATTCAAACCTCAAGTAACCGAAATCAAGATTAGAAAGTAGCATTTGAACATCATCCACGTTCCTGCAAATTGTAAAATCGTTACAATTCCATGCTCTTCACAATTGTTATAGCACCCACAGGCAAAAAGGTTTAAGTTTTCTTGGTTCATCGATTCTATTGCAAAAAATAAAGAAAAAATCTTTGGTGTCAATAAAAACCAATGTACTTAGTCAATTACGGATAATAGTAAATCTATGGTTCTTATCAATAAAAACCACTGTAGTTTGTCAATTACAGATAAAGACAGAATTAATCTATTATATTGGATATCCGTGAGTTATCTCAAATAACAAAACTCATGTCTCTATTTGTCCTCCAAATTTGTCAATACCTACGATGACCGTATCAATATTATGTCTTTTTCAAATTGTTATGGCCGGTGAATCTCAATGTTAAACAAGGCAAATAGATATACAATTCATTCTATTTAGTATGCCATTATATTTGTGTATTACCGGTGAAAACTTCCACATGTGAGCATGTGAAAACCATCAGGCGTGAGTAAAGAACAGTGACCTGCATCCTCTATTTATTATGTAGCAGGGCCTTAAGACAACTCCTTCTACTCTGCCCCATCTTGTTATCCATTCGTAGACACAATTCTTTCCCTGTCCATTCGACACAAAGTATGTATATTTTTCCATTCGACTACCAAGACAACAACAGGTTTATTTTAATTGAAATATGAGCCACCTAACAAAATAAAATGCTTTAAAAGGCTATTTGCATGCAAATGAGATGGTCTTAAAATGTCCCGACCATGTTATAAACACACACATTAAATGTACCATTCACAATAATTTGAAGCTGACCGGCCTTAAAGGATTTTATTATCTTTGATATCTGGAAATTGGAGGTCTCAACACTAAGAGATAACAAAAGAAAATAAGCAAAAGATAAAACCATTTTATGATAAAACTGCGCCTCTCTTAGATCATTAGATTCTCGTTTATATATAAAACACCACATGAGAGCCAGCTGAAGAGGACACACATAAACGTCAATTCATCATCATAATAAAAGACGAAGATGAAGACGAAGAACTCCAGGCTCCCGATTTTGTTTCCCCCAAGTAAAACCCAACTCCAGAACCACCGGAGATAGGGAGATTAGTGTAACCCCTATGACTCTCATCATGATCTCTGCCGTCTCCAAGTCCACGCCTCGCCGGCGACAGACCGGAACCAAAAGTACTATAACTCCACCGATACTTATCACAGTGAAGCCGTGGCCGACTGCATCGAGTTTATCAGAACGAAGAAGGCCATCCACGAGGAAAACGCCCGCTAACGTTGTTGCCTGTTGCTTTTAGGTAGATGACATGTATAACCGTCACCGGTTCGTAGTTTGGGGATTGTCGGTTTGTACCGGCTGACATGTATAAGTTATCGTGTATACGCGAAAACAGATAAGTTGTTTGGGAAAAGGTTAATTATCTTAGACGTTTCAATTCTATATTTATACAGTTCCAATGACCGACGTTATCTCTAGATTGACACACGCGTATATACGTTTTTTATCTCTATATTCTGTCCTTATTCTAATATTTTCGTAATATTCTCCGGAGATATTATGGTATTACATCTTCTTATAGGAACAAATCTTTTCTTGTTTCAACACTTTCTCTCAAGTTGGAGCGTGTAGAATACATTTTCTGAGATGTCATCGTGTTACATGCTATCAGAAATCTTTCCTTGTTCCAACACCTTGCTTAAAAGTTGATATTTCATCCTTTTCGACATTGAGTGATTGAGTTGATATTTTAGATATCAGTATTTAAAGTCACTCTACATAACTTTACATCTATTCAAATCATTCTAATTGCCTACGAAAAAAAAACATACTAGTTCATGCATGTTCCATTAGCAAGCAAGTAAGGTTTACCGATATAAATGTATTGTTTAACTTTACTTTTTTTTTTTTGTATATCGTTGTTGTAATTTGTAAACACTGGTGATTTTTGCATCCGTTCGTAACTTAATTATTCTTTTTGCTCTGTATTCTGTAGCTGTCAGTAATTGATATTGTTATAAGTTTGAAACCGGTTGATGGTTAAACTAAACGATCCGTAATCTTGGAAAGCCTTTGGTTTGATCGTATGAGCCCATATTAATTAAGCCTTGAGAGCCCATAATGAAAAGCTTGGCCCAAATAGAGAATCGCTGATATCAGTTAAAAAGGCGGTGGGAGACGTCGATCAACTGCTAGGGCTTCTACAGCCAGTTTACCGATCACCGGCGATATTGGTCTTGGCGTTGGACAATATGGTTGGTAAGTATTGATGGTGTCATGAGATGACCTTTTTCGGCGGTTTAACTGATTGTCCATATATGGTGGAATTTGCAGAGAAAGAGGAGCGAGTTTCATTGGAACTCACCGAAGAAATTATACAGAGCATGGAACCTGGCGCCGTTTTCAGAGACTATGTAATTTCTCCGGAATTAAAGATTTGTGCCATCTCTCAAAGTTAATAAATGAAAGAGCTTTGGGTTTCAGAATTGCAGGGTGAGCTCGATTGACTTTCACAAAACTTCGACTTATATGGTGACGGCTAGCGACGATGACTCAATTCGTCTCTATGATGTTGCAACCGCTTCGTAAGTTTGAGCTCGAATACCTTGCCTTGATAATTTCTCTCTACCATTCCAAAGTTCGTTTTATTTTTTGGCAGATGTCTGAAGACAATCAATAGCAAAAAGTATGGAGTCGATCTTGTTTGCTTCACTTCGCATCCTACAACTGTCATCTACTCTTCCAGAAACGGATGGGATGGTCAGCCATCCCACGCCCTAATTCATCTCTATGCTTTCATTCCTCTTTATCTAAATTAACTTACTTTGAATTATCTGATTAGACTCTCTGAGGCTTCTCTCTTTGCACGATAATAAGTACTTGCGCTACTTCAAAGGACACCATGACAGGTTTTTTTTTGTTTTCTCATTCTTGTTGATCTACTTGCAACGTGCTCCCTTCATCACCGGATGGTGTTGTTAACTCATCTCTATGGAACACAGAGTTGTTTCGCTTAGCTTGTGTTCTGGTGGGGAATGCTTCATCTCCGGTTCTCTTGATCGAACTGTTTTGCTTTGGGATCAAAGGGTGGAGAAATGCCAGGTAAATTACCTTTTCTTAACCTGTAGCTGCTTATGCTCCGCCTAATATAATTGATCATTTGTTTTAAGAATAGGGCCTCTTACGAGTCCAAGGAAGACCTGCTGCAGCGTATGATGATCAAGGGTTAGTTTTTGCAATTGCCTTTGGTGGCTACATAAGAATGTTTGATGCCCGTATGTACGAAAAGGTTTGTTATTTACAAAAAGTTACCGCTGATTTTGCTGTGTCTTTATCAGCTTCATGGACCACCTGTATTCACGTTTTGTTGTTTCACATTGTACATATATCTTTTTCTTAATTTGGAAACATTTCTTGCACAGGGTCCTTTTGAAATTTTCTCCGTTGGGTGTGATCTTTCTGAGGCAAACGTTGTGAAATTTAGTAATGATGGAAGGCTCATGCTGCTGACAACCATGGATGGGCATATTCACGTGCTTGACTCATTCCGTGGAACACTTGTACTCGTTCAGTTTTCCTTGCTCTTATCTTCTCATGGTTTTTTCATACATACATAAACGGGTTATGTGAGTAATTTTATGGTCAATTACATTGCAGCTATCCACATATAGTGTGAAACCAGTAGCTGAAGAAGCTACATTGGATGCAACCTTCAGTCCTGAAGGGATGTTTGTTGTTTCAGGTAACCTTGAATCTATCTGATTCGGCTGATGCATTCATACACACTTGATCCACGTAAAAACAACTATTTTCTAAATTCCTCATTGTTTGGTAGGTTCAGGCGATGGTAGTACCCATGCATGGGGTGTAAGGAGCGGAAAACAGGTTGGACTAGCTAATGCAGCCGTATTTTGTTGTTCCCTGGAAACTTTACTTTTGTATGGTTTGTGTGTTTATTGGGTGATTGTATGTGTAGGTTCATAGATGGATAGGTCATGGCAGTGAGCCGCCAGTCATAAAATGGGCTCCAGGAAGTCCTATGTTTGTCACCGGCTCATCCGAACTTGCTTTTGTAATCCCTGACTTATCTAAATTGCCTGCTTACGCCATACGGAAATAGGACGACTTTCACGGTAATGTCTCAAGCTCGGGGTCTGGCCATGTTAATGAGTCATCACTTAGGCTCTGTTTCAGAATGTGTCGTGGGTTTATTATACCAGTAACTTATTTCTTCACTCTGACTATTTTTGCTTGTCTTGTGTTCTAACAAATACTCTTATACCTTTGTTTCTTGTACCCTACGACTGGTGAATCTCAAGTCTGTCAAATTTTATTCGTGTAATTTACAAGTTTTTGATTGCGTCTCATTTGATTCTGCCACAAGATTAAATTTGGGAGGGAATTGATCTGAGAGGTTGGCTGGAAATTAAAATATTGGGCCGGTCAAATAGATTAGTAAAGCTTTGAGTAAGGCCCAAACTCAGTAATGGAACTAAAGCTGTTATCTAATAAAGAAATCTGTTGCCATCGGGAAAAGAAAAATCTGTCAAAGGGAAACTTTGTGCCAAACTAGTTTGTGATTCTAAAATTAGACTTCTCAAATAATAATATTCGCTTGTTAATCCTAAAGCAAAACGACCCGTCAACCCGACCCGACTTCATTGCCTTCGTTTAATCGGTTGATCGGCCGGGGCCATATTGCGTTTTGCCTCCCGAAATCTCCGGCTAAAGTGGATCCGGGGTTAGTCATTCATTCATTTGATTTTCCGAGTTTTTGTTAGTCTCTTGCAATTTGGTTATAATAATATCTTGTTTTTGCCTTAACGGTCGTTGATTCTGATTACGTTTTTCGGGTTATGTTTGTGATTGATCTTCTTGTTTGGATTTTTGGTTATCTTCTTGAAGCTTTTTTTTTTTGGGCCTAACTGAGTTTTCTTTTAACAAGTTGATTTTGTCTTTGTTTGACTTTGGAAATTTCGTATTTAGCCATACTTCAACATACATCTTCTTGATCGTGTTAATAATGATAAGTTTGTTGTTATGTTGGCCTAAGACGTGTGTGCTTTTGTGGTTAGTTTCGTTTCTACCATATTTGTATGTTAGCCTCTTCTTACAGATTTCAGCTTTCTGTGATTGAAGTAGGTAAGCCAATGGCTGCAAAGGAAGATGTTTCTGCCTCATCTAAGATCACTGAGGATCATGACATCTGGAATGTTGAGGAATCTGCTCTGGTTTCCAAGGAGCATTCACAAAAGGAGATTGAGATTCTCTGGAGACGGGTCAAAACTGCTACAGCGTTTTTGACCTACCTCAAATCTAAAGCAGCTACAGTGGCTGCTGCTGATTCTGGATTGTCTGAGAGCTTTGCTTTCTCGCCATGTGATGGTGCTGATCCTCTGCCAAGGATGGAGATTGGTAATACGAAACAAGGATCATCAATAGATGAACATGACGGGAGTTATGTCACTGAGATGCTTAAGCATGTAGAGACTGTTACAGGCGTAATGGAGTCTCTCGCTAGGCGTGCTATAATCGCCGAATCAGAAGCTGCAATCGAGAAAGGGAAGGTTATGTTAAGCCAAGAAGAAATTCAAAGAAAGGTTGGCCAAATCGAGAACATGTCCATCAAGTTAGAAGACATGGAAAAGTTTGCTCTTGGGACCACTAGTATTCTCTGTGAAATGCGGCAGAGGGTTGATGCTTTGGTCGAAGAGACGTCTAGACAGAAGCAAAGAGCTACAGAAAATGAGCAGGAACTCAGTCGTGTCAGGAGAGATTTTGAGTCGCTTAAATCCTATGTTACAAGTCTCATCAGCGTCAGAGAAACACTTGTCTCGTCTGAGAAGCAGTTCCAAACAATCGAGAGACTTTTTGAACGGTGACTTCTTTGCACTTTCCATCTTTTATGAAAAAGCATATCTTCTACTTCTTCCTTGGTTTCCATCAATATGGCTATTCACTGTGTAGGCTCTAGAACTTGTCTTGGGTAGTTGATCACCATTACAGAGCAGATTAATCATCGTTTCCAAGTGTGCATTCATGGCTAGCTGCTTTAGGGATTATAAACACAAGTCATCCTTGGGATTGGATATAAGATAGTTATCGGGATTCTCATCATGTTTAATCTAGTGTTGGGTGTTTGATAACGAGTAGTCTCAAAATCTTTGTACTTGTATGTTTAATTAAGAGTAATTAATTGTGATTGTGTGTTCATGGGTTTCAATGATGATGATGATGATCGAAGCAGGCTTGTTGCAAAGACAACGCAGTTGGAAAGCGAGAAGGTGCAGAAAGAAGCAGAGGTTCAGAAATTAATGGAAGAGAATGTAAGACTGACGGCTCTTGTGGATAAGAAAGAGGCGCAGCTTCTGGCCATGAATGAGCAGTGCAAAATGATGGCCCTAAGCTCCATCTGATGATTACAGATGAAGATTGCTACTGAAAAATCTTTCTTCCACATGTAACATAAAGAAAACCCTCATTTGATACCACTTCCATGTTTGTTGTTATCCAAAAAGCAAGAAAATATTGACTCCATATGTGATTGTACATTCTCAGCACACGAAATTGAATTGTGCTTAATTTGGCTTAACTTAGCTTGCTCCAGGGGTTAGGGTTTTAGGCTTGTTAGGATCGGTTGAGATTCATAGTCCATAAGGAAAATTGTGGACCGGTGGGGTTTGGTCAGACCGAGAGATCCACAATGATTGGCGGCTGCACGAGACTGTATGGGCTTTCTGCTAGATTTCCGTTAATGGGGTTTTTTTGGGTATTACATCATTGCTCCATCCAATTTTTTTGTCCACAGAACATGAAGAGCCGTAGTCGCCCATGTTCTCCTCAGCAATTTGAAAATCCCGACATTAATTTTATATATTACATATTATGTGGTACATGTAATTTCTTCAGTCATCACCGTGAAATTATATGATCTTAATTAATGAATAGAAAACATGGGGAACTCGCACTTCATTTTGTCACACAGATTGATGAAGCTGCCAAGAGTGTAGTGGCATATTTTTATATTTCTTATTCATCTCTAATTGGAAAAGTGTTGCACATGGTGAGTCCCATAACGTTGAAACATCATTTTAATTAACACAGCTTAATTCTCTATGTGTGTGGGTGCAATTAACATGTGAAACTATATCATATATAATATGTATGTGTGTTTGTGCATATAAATATGAGTCACCACCACTTTCTTTATCTATTAAGTCAAACAGAGAAGCAAAAGACTGAGAGCTGCAAAAAACTAGGATATATATTAATTTGAGATCGATGGGAGCAGAAAGAGGAAGTGGTATAAGGCTCTGAAGCAGATGCTAAAGAGATGTTCGAGTTTGGGGAAGAAGAGCAATGTCGACGTTAACTTTAACGGCGTCCCCAAAGGTCACTTCGTCGTTTACGTTGGTCACACCAGATATCAACATGTCATCCCCATCTCCTTCCTCACGCACCCCGTCTTCCAGGTATATATATATAGATCTTCTTCTCAATATTGATTTAGATGTGATACGTAATCATATATATATTCCTGAATCAGGTGTTGCTGCAACAATCTGAGCAAGAGTTTGGGTTCTACCAGGACAATGACCTGACCATCCCTTGTGATGAGCACTTCTTTCGATCTCTCATTTCCTCCATTAACCCTTGACTTGACACATATAAATATGAAGAAGAAGATGATAATATATAATTCTCTTGGTGTCTATGTACCTACTTTTGTGTATATATTTTCCTCCTAAATTAATTAGTTCTATGTATTAAGAGTGCATGTCCTTTGAGAGTTGTAGAATTCACGTTACGTACGTACTTCTTATTCGACCTCATTTTCTTGGATATTTCTAAAACCAAAAACCTTATTTCGCAAGGACAGATCACATTGCCTCTCCACCATTTTTTGGATATTCTGATTATTTTTGTCCTTCTGCAATTATAACATCAACATAATTTCGCCGCCCTCGACAAGCATGGACCCTTCTTCACCAGATAGAGAGGGTCAAGCATTGGTCACATATAGCTCTCCACACACGACCAAAAATTGTCAAAGTTTTGAAAATTTCTGATTATTATTCGAAAATATGTTAATGTTTATTATTATATATTATTATAATTAATTTGAGAAATTGATCTTTATAAATAATCTACTTCACTCCGAAGAAAACGCGCATGAATATGTGTATTCACGACACAAAGCCTACCTTGAAAGTGGACTTTATCCATGATGGTGTCACAGATAAAGCCCTAGTCACCAACGAAACAGTGTTTTATGTTAAACAAATCTTGGAGGTGGAGGTGGAGGTGGTATGTCACCACCAAAACAAAAAAAAACGACTAGACTTTCCCCATCATTATCAAATTTCAGATTAATTAGCAAAACAATAATTTTATGTAAGTAAATGTCCTCTACATCGCATAATTTTTTGACATTTGGCTCAAAGTATGATTGCATCATTTTTTTGCTAAGAGAGTAAATATCATATAAATGAATAGTTCAGGTGTTACAATAGCTGATAGACCTGAGTTTGTGTTCCTTGCCAAAAAAGATTATAAAAAAACTAGGAACATGATGCAACATTCTTTAGAGTTAGAAAATTTGTGGATCCATTAGCGGAGCGGAGCCACATTTGTAAGACTATTTCCGTAAAGTGTGGTCGATGTATTAACGATTTAATACTTAAGTTCAATTTTGTATTATATTCTGTAATTCTAATACATAAATGTCGATATCGTAATGGATCGGTTCGGTTAAAGGTATTAGAATTGGGTGTGTTAATAACCTTCTTCCCTTGCCCATTATATTATTAATGTTCTCATTTAGTTATGCATATATAAATATATGTATTTGATATATGATGGAAGTTAATAATATGTATTAATTAAAAGATGTGATTAATGGATGTAAAAGACTCACTCACTATTTAAAGGAAAAGGCAACGTGAGTGGGGATTTAAGTGATCAGACTTGATCACATGAATAACTTCCATCAATAGAAAGAGAGAACATAGAATCAGATTGAAGAAAGTAAAAATTCTATTCCATTAAGGATTGATCGAAGCAAAGTAAAAGGGATTTAAGGGAAGAAGACATTAACGGGATTCGAGAAGCCAATCGGAAAATCACGTCAACGGATAACGGTTAATCATGTTTCTTCTTCTCTAAAAAAATATTCATGGTTGGATTAAAACAAATCTAGAGATGTTGGGATATCTATCATCAAGTTGAATTAACAACATTTGCATGAGCTTTCTGAATTTCTTCATCTTCTTTCTGGCCATGATCGTGTTGATGACTTGGCGGTCAGTATCTTTGAAGATAGTGAGCAGCTATACTACAACTTGGTTGTGAATCAGATTATTTCTTTGTCTCCAAAAAGTGTATACCAGTGCGTGTGCTAGCAGTAGCCTCAAAGTTGATGGAGATGAAGTGTGTCTAACCTTTGTCCAGTTTAATAAGGATGCCCAGTTTGTGAAATTGGTAGGAGGTAGCCTGATCCTTTGCATTATGGAGTCCAATTGATTTGCGAGAATGGACAATGTAGAAAGAGGTGGTCTCTAGTCTCTATCCCTCCTGAGCAAAGGCAACAGACAATGGAGTCCTGTAATAACCAAGACGCTAGGCGAGCCATGGTAGGTAATCTGTCAAGATTTGTGATCCTTTGAACCATACCAGTTTGGCCCAGTCCTTTTCCGATTCTCTAGGCCTTAACGCCTCCCATGTTTTACTTGAGGAGAACTTTCCTACTACCTTGCCATCTATTTCCTATTCAAAAGAATCATCCGCTTGTGAAGCACTAGGGAGATGAATAGATGACATGTATATTTGGAGGTTGAGAGCTTGATCCGATCTTGGGAAGCCATTATCCATCCATCTGAGGTTTTAGCATTAAGAGGAATCCTCAATCTACTCGGATCATCGTCCCTCAGATAACTTATGAGCGGTCCTAGAGGTGTCCATGTGTCGTGCCAGAACCAAGCCTTTGTACCGCTTCCAATATTACAACTGATGAATTTTTGGGCCAAGCCTCTAAGTTTCATCAAAAATTTCCAGGACCAGGAGTCATTTGTGTGTTGAATAATATTCCAGAAGTTTACTGTATCAAGCATGTGGTGATGATACTGCCAGGCAACCCATAAGGATCCAGTGTTGGAGAATAACAACCATATTAACCTGAGGCATAAGGTGGTATTCCAAACAGAGAAGCTTCTTAAGTCCAGACTTCCTTCACTTTTTGGTAGGAAGACTGTTGACCCATGCAACTTTAGCTTTACTATGAGTGTCAATATTTCCTGACCAAAGAAACCTAGAATACATAGACTCTATCTTCCTTAGACAGCCTTTTAAGAGCATGAAAGTAGAGATTCAGAAGTTTACCGTCCCATAAATCACCGAGGCAATCAGTTGAGTTCTCCCTGCAAAAGATAAGGATTTGATAGCCCATCCTTTAAATTTGGTCGTCATCTTTTCAATAAGAGGTGAGTACTCATTGATCCTTAGTTTCTTGGACATTAGAGGAAGATCTAAGTATCTCACTGGTAGGGTACCATTCGGGAAACCATAAGGTTGGATATCTGAGGTGAAACAAAGTATTTTTCTCCTTATTCATATTCAATCCAGACCAGCCAGCAAAGGTAAGGATGTTAAATAAGATTTTTAAACCCGGCCCTGCATAAATCCTTTGAAGTTCGACCCTATTTAAGTCATAACCCTATATGAGCCTTGTATATTTTCTAAAACCCTAAACCATATACAAGTCCTATATAAACCATGTACAAACCAAACAATTTAATTTGTTTCATGCTTATAATTAAAGTATGTATTATTAACTTTATTTCACGATTTTTTGCCAAAAGCAAAATTTCACAATTTTGACAAAAAAATATATCCGAGATTTTGCGGTTTTGGCAGAAAAATGTTATTTCCGTGATTTTGCTGTTTTGGCGGGAAAACATAGATCCGAGATTTTGCTGTTTTATCAAAAAAAACGTTATTCCGTGATTTTTACAGTTTTGGCGGAAAAATGTTATTCTGTGATTTTACGATTTTTGACGGGAAAATATTATTCCGTGACTTTGCGGTTTTGGCGAAAAAATGTTATTTCTTGATTTTGCGATTTTGGCCGGAAACGTAGATCCGAGATTTTGCGGTTTTGGCGAAAAAACGTTATTCCGTGATTTTTGCGTTTTTGACCGAAAAATATTATTCTATGATTTTGCGATTTTGGCGGAAAAACGTAGATCTGAGATTTTGCGGTTTTGGCAGAAAAACGTTATTCCGTGATTTTTGCGGTTTTGACGGAAAATTATTATTTTGTGATTTTACAATTTTGGCGGAAAAACGTAGATCTGAGATTTTGCGGTTTTGGCGGAAAAATGTTATTCCGTGATTTTTGCGGTTTTGACGGAAAAATATTATTTTGTGATTTTGCGATTTTGGCGGGAAAACGTAGATCCGAGATTTTGCGGTTTTGGTGAAAAATGTTATTCCTTGATTTTTGCAGTTTTGGTGGGAAAATGTATTCCGTGATTTTACGGTTTTTGGCGGAAAAATGTTATTCCGTGATTTTGCGGTTTCGGCGAGAAAATGTAGATCCAAGATTTTATGCTTTTGACAGAAAAGTAAATCTGAGATTCTGCGATTTTGGCAGAAAAACATAGATCCAAAATTTTGCAGTTTTGGCGGAAAAAGTTATTCCGTGATTTTTGCGGTTTTGGCGGAAAAACGTTATTACATGATTTTGCGGTTTTTTACAGGAAAACATAGATCTGAGATTTTTACGGTTTTGGCAGGAAACTATAAATTTGAGATTTTGCGGTTCTGGCAGGAAAATATTATTCCGAGATTTTGCTGTTTTTTGGCAAAAAAACATAGATCCGAGATTTTACGCTTTTGACAGAAAAACATAAATTCGAGATTTTGCGGTATTGCTTAAAGAAAAAAATAACGGCATGGTTAAAAGTTGAAAAAGAGGAAGATCAATCCTGTTAAACCCTAACCCTTTAAAACCCAACCCTAACCTTTTAAAACCCAACCCTAAATGAACCTTGAAATATCAACTAAAAAAATCAGGGTTTAGAATCAACATAAATTAAAAGGGTTAGGGCCAAACCCGAAAGTATTAGCCCTTATTAACATCCCCCTAAGCAAAAGCATCAAGTGTCTCATAAAAGCCATGTAACGACGAGTTCCATCAAAAAAGACCATGACGTCCGTCGGCAGACATAAGGTGTGAAATTTCCAGGTAAGAGGTGCTTGGGTGGTAACGGATGTATCCAGATGCGAACCTTGACCACAATAACCTTGAAAAAACTTCCATAGCTAGGACAAACAAATAAGAAGATAAGGCCTTAGACCTCTGGAACTTTTGAAAAGCCTATCTGTCATACCATTTACTGAAATAGAGAAGATAGGCGTCCAAAGCTGTCAGAGTGGATATACACTCCTTAATCCAATCAAATTTCAGGAAAAACATATCTCTATATATATTTCACAAATTCTATTCCCACATTTATCAGTAACCGTAATCTTTCTTCAAGTTTCTTCCTTGCTTTGACGATTACTTAAGTTTATCCTCGGTTTCAATTAAAAAATTAACTATCTTCAAACAGTCAAATCACAAATCAATTCCATTGTTTACCATTCTTAATAAACCCAGATTTAATATCCGATTCAAACTTGGATCTCTGGTAAGTAAGTCCGATCAATAATTTTTCACATCAAGATAAGAACAAAGGCGAAGATGGTCCACGAAAACTGGGGACGATGGCTATATCTGACAAAACTTACTTTCTGATGGCCATGAAACCCTCGATTTCTTCATTTTTTATCCCAACAAAATCAATCGGAAATTTAGACTCTTTTCTATGTCTAATCAAAATCCACTTCTAGACGAAACAAGCAATCTGATTTTCGTATTAACCAACTCTCAGAAGAAACGTCTGATGAATTTATAAATAAAGTCCCTGATGGCTCCTCCTATTCCTAATCATATTTTAATTATTATTATTTATATTACTTCAACGACTCAATTACAATTTCCATTCATATTAAATCTTTTTCGACATAATAATAACTCTTTTTAAAGTTACGTTTTTTTTTACGTTTTAAATTTTGAATTTGAAATGGACTACCAATCGTGGAAAAAATATCAACAGTTATCTAAAGTGGCTACTAAAGTCCGTAATGGTGGAACGCAAGCCCATTGATGTATATATTAAAAGCCCAACAGATACATAAACTAATGGTAACGGTCAACGCTTGCCGGCGATTTCCCAAACAGAAGCAGTCTGAGCTTTACGTAGCCTTGCAGATTCACCTATAATGTAAAGTTACTAAACTAACCCTTCTCTGCCACCTTCGTCCATGGCCTATATAAATAACAGAAGCAGTCTGAGCTTAAATCAAACAGTAAGCGCGCCCCTCATTTCTTCTGATCCGATCTAACTCCTCCCAACCCATCAATGGCGTCCCAAGCAACGTCTCCAGATCTCCCAATGCCGATTCCCACACTACGCAGCCGAAGAAGATTGCACTGGTCACCGGAATCACTGGCCAGGATGGATCATATCTGACAGAGTTCCTGCTCGAGAAAGGCTACGAAGTTCATGGCCTGATCCGACGATCTTCAAATTTCAACACTCAGCGAATCAACCATATCTACGTTGATCCCCACAATGTCAACAAATCTCACATGAAGCTCCACTACGCTGATCTCTCCGATGCTTCCTCGCTCCGCCGTTGGCTCGACGTGATCAAACCAGACGAGGTCTACAACCTTGCTGCTCAGTCGCACGTTGCCGTCTCCTTCGAGATCCCTGACTACACGGCTGACGTTGTCGCTACTGGAGCTCTCCGCTTCCTAGAGGCTGTCAGATCTCACATCACTGACACCGGCCGCACCATCAAGTACTACCAGGCCGGGTCCTCGGAGATGTTCGGGTCAACTCCTCCTCCGCAGTCGGAGATGACACCGTTTCATCCAAGATCTCCTTACGCCGCGTCCAAATGCGCAACTCACTGGTACACCGTCAACTATCGAGAGGCCTACGGTCTGTACGCGTGCAACGGGATTCTGTTCAACCACGAGTCACCCCGCCGAGGCGAGAACTTCGTCACTAGGAAAATAACACGGGCCTTGGGAAGGATCAAGATCGAATTGCAGACGAAGCTCTTCCTTGGAAATATACAGGCTTCAAGAGACTGGGGATTCGCAGGAGACTATGTGGAGGCAATGTGGCTGATGCTGCAGCAGGAGAAACCAGATGACTACGTAGTTGCAACTGAGGAATCACACACTGTTGAGGAGTTTCTGGGGGTATCGTTCGGGTACGTCGGGCTCAACTGGAAAGATCACGTCGAGATCGACAAGAGTTATTTCAGGCCGACGGAAGTAGACAATCTGAAAGGAGACGCGAGCAAGGCGAAGGAGGTGTTGGGGTGAAAGCCCAAGGTTGGGTTCGAGAAGCTGGTGAAGATGATGGTTGATGAAGACCTTGACCTGGCCAAGAGGGAGAAGTGCTCGTCGATGCTGGTTACATGGACGCTCAGCAGCAACCTTGATTTCGAGCTACCTAAAGAGGAGTCATCATTGTCTGTTGTTTTATTGCATCTAATTTTGTTTCATTTGTTGTTTCAAGTTGTTACACTCATATACTGCGAATAATCCATTGTGGATTTTGTATCGTACATCTGAATTTTTCCCATATCACAACAATGACTTCCTACTGTTCCCGAGCGATTATACAACTCAGAAAATAAACCAACGTAAAAATATGAAAGCCTAAATATGAAATGACAAAAGAAAACAAAGATTCATAACAAAAAGAGATCAATCAATAGCATCATCATTCATCTATGCAAAGTCAAAGGTGAGCATAAAGTAGTGTAGAAATAGACGTATTTCTGTTCACCAACCTATCTACAGTTAAAAGTATTTACTCTTATGCCTCTGGTTTAGAAGACAGAGTAGTAGTGTTTACACTGACCAAATCAGGTGATGCAAGAGCAAAAGGCGTCACTGTTGACCTTAGAGATTCAGGTCCCTCAGAATTAATTCTCTTACATAATGTATCACAGTTGCTGATCACCTCTGTTAACCTTCCTTTAAGCTCCCCGAGCTCTACCTGCAAACCATGAACTAAAAAATATATTCCACATATAAGATAAGTGGGGAATGTAGTCTGTGTCACACCCATCTCCATCTTCTACACAAAAACAATCTTAAATACCTTGAGATAAATGCTGGGAAGTGGTCCTCATTGCAGAAACTGAGTGGTTAAACCTCTGTAGAAGTTTAGTCGCCAAAGCATCTGCCACTTCTATCTTGTTTTCTATATCTTCCTAAATAGATGATGCAACATGTTATAATTCATTTCTCTTGATTGCCTACACCTAGAGACACCATGGTGATGCAAACCAAGATTTTAGAACAAAGAAGCACAGTGGTTTTTCAGTTTCAGTTCACTCAAACATTAGAGCCTAAGAAAGTAGAACATCTATAAGAGATTACATTCTTTGCACCAAAATTGTGAACCAAAGCTCAAAACTTCCACTATAATTTTGCCTATTCCAATTTGAAGGAACCCTTAGGAGTAGGTTTAAGTCTAACTTTAGTTCTCCGCAAATTGCAAACAATTTATAAAGACTTCACTCACAGACCGAAGAGGAGAAATTTCCACCGCCAATGAAATAAGGAAAAAATAAGAGTAAGGGTTCGTGGACATTCAAAAAGGAGGAAAAGCTGACCTGTCTCTTGGTAATTTCTTGAGTTTTGCTCCCTTGCCATTCCCGGTAAATGGAGAAGAGCTCTACAAGTATTTGAGGATCCACAGTATCTGGGAAACAGTTGAAAGAGCAAGAAATTAAACATGGAAAAAGGAGAGTTGTATGAAGAATGAACACAGCTTGTTCGGGACAAACACATCATCATTAAGCTTTACTAGTAAAGGAAAACAAAAGCAGAAAAAACAAGTTATGTCATCTTTTATGAAGTGAATTTTCTTCCACACAATCCACAATCCATCATTTTGAGCTATACTAATACAGCAAATCCTCTTCCTAAACATCTAAATTGAATAACAAAAGAGATATCAAATACACTCACTGCAAGAGGAAGTCGAGAGAGCTTTCCTCACTAAGATGTCCGTTAAGCTACTTTCCGTCGGAGGCGACTTCAATATTGGCCTGCTCTGCATTTCACATTTAAGCTCCAAAATACATCAATAAGCTTTCGATTTCGACGAATCGGAAACGCCCAAAGACAAAAAAAAAAAACAAAAAAAAAAAACTCACAACTGTGAGGGATTTCAGATTCTCAAGAACGGGATCAACTATTTCGGATCTATGAGAGATGGTCGTGATCACATCTCCACCTCTATTTTCCTGTAAATCCATCACAAATTGAATAATTTCATAAATACATCGGATGGAGAATCAAATCACGAAATCTCATTTACCTGAGCGCCTAGCAGAGTTGAATCTGATGCTCCCATCTGATTTACATACGCCGGAAAAACTACTGAGAGGATATTTTATTCAAAACTTGGAATTAGCTAGCAGCTTTGGAGAAATTTGGAAACGTATCAAGGAGATTTCAACTTTTAGAATGACGTTTCGCGCATTTGCAATCCAACAGCGTGCCGTTTTAAACCCTAACGTTGTTCAGACGACAATGTGTTTTCAAACAGATGCACGAAACGCCGGCTCGTTGGGATATCAAATGGCCGGAGTCAGCATGAGTAACACAAACCATGCTTCACCGCGCATGGTCGACAAAGCCCATATTTATTGGGCCCACCTAGAGCCCACTTTTGTTAAATACCTTCCTTTTTTAACTATATAAAAGTAATTTGTGTGGATTCGAACTTATATTATTAAGTCAGTGAGTCACTGGTACATTATATGAAAACTGAGTGAGTGTAGAGGATTATATATATCTTATTCGATTCTCACCTTCTATTTATCCATCGGAAATCAATTCCTTCGTTGAATTTATTACGACCTTATATACTTAAATCCAAAATACGACTCCGTTTCTTGTGCATGCATGCATAGAAACGATACCAAAGACCTCAAAGAGCCTTTAGTCTTCGCCACTCATCAGCAGTTGAGACGCCACGAATTTATCAAGCGATCTCCAATCAGTGATCCTCTGCTCGGCGCTCACCTCATCTTTCCGGTGATTGTCCTTGGAAATAGTACTCTGCGGAGTGATTTCCGACGGAAGAGATGGGCTCACAAGCTGAGGAAGCTGGAAGAATTGATCATCGTCGATGGGGTGAAGGTACATAGAGCCCAAGTCTCCATCGTCGATATGATTAGTCTCGGAGAGTAGTTCTTGCTTAAACGGTGCGACGGCGAAATCAGTGTTATTTCTGGCTCGCTTGTCGAGAGGTTTCAAGAGAGAGGCGTCGTAGAAGAAGCAGTTTGGGTCCCAAAGTTTCCTTCTTTTGGTCGGGACGATCGTTCGTTTCTTGAATGCTCTACACACTACCCATCCTTCTTCCTGTTTCACCATTTTAATCTTGATCAATAATTGTTTTTTCTTTTTCTTAATCCGTATACTTTTCAGACCAAGAAAAATAGATACAAAACACTTGATTTCTAGTTTGAATATGATGAAAAGTGAAACTTCTAACTTGATAGAAAAGGTGAGAAATCAATGTGAATAAGAGTCTTAATTACCTGTAGAGGAGCGTTCTGGTGTGACTCGAGGCTGTAGTATTCGTGAATGATCCAATCGGATTTTTGGCCATTAGGAGCTCGCCCTCGGTAAAAGACGAGTGTTTTTCTCATACCAATAAGTTTGGAGTTGAGGTAAACGGCCTTGTCCCGGCCCGTTGCTTTCCAGAATCCCGCCACGGTGGCTCGGTTAGTCCTAGTTCCAGTCGGATACTTCTTGTCTTTTTGGCTGAAGAAGTACCACTCTTTTTGCTCCTCGTACCCTATACATCTCTCTACACGTATAACCAATATCATAGGTTGCATATATCTTTCAAGTTAAACTCTAGCAAATTAATTTATGTAGAGCATAAAGTTTGCTTACATGTGTAATTGATGTCGATCTGATCGATTATTCTAAATTTCTAAGTTATCAAAAGCCTAACTTCTCGTTAAGTTTACCTTTTACATGTAGTCTTATATATTATTAGAGTAGATCGGGCTCATAATTCAAAAATTGCATATATCAAAGACGGAACCAGCGTTCTTTAGTTGGAGTATATTATATAAACGATCGATCACATGCGCATATATTGGTATTGAGAAGTATACAAGAGAAAGAGATACCTTGTAGATCCCATGGTTCGATCTTGTAGAGATCAATTTCTCTGATGACATCGAGATCAATCCTCTGGGAGGCGACTTTCTTCTTGAGATAGTATCCGACAAGTTCTTCATCTGTCGGATGAAACCTAAATCCAGGCGGTAGAGTACACGAATCTTTATCCACCCTCATCATATCTGATAAGTATCTTCTAGGGTTTATTTTGTTGCGGTCTCTTCTTGATCTTGGAAAGATCGATCACAGAAGAAACCCGACCGACTCTATCAAGGGGAAAAAGAATAGAATGAAAGTCTTAGTGAAGATGTTAGTTATAGAAAGAGAGATATGGACCGTGCACTTGAAAGATGACATATGTGTTTAGATTTCAGAGTGTAATCATATGCTCATTTCGCGTTGGCGATCACTCCTTATCAACCGTCTATGCGTGTTTATACATATTTCACATTTATATACAAAAATTTTATAAGTATATATTGGAAAATATATGAATCTATTAATTAATATATGAAACGAATGTAATGATTAGGTTCGAACCTAGAATGGAGCTACAGGAAAAAATAAACAAAAAAAGGTGGGTGGCTCCGTTTTGAGAGAAACGGGAAAGAGAAGCTGTGAATATCATCATTTTGTTTTGTGTTACTTGATGCTCCAAATGATGTCTCCTTCTTCAATCCTGTATTCTCTATTTTAAATCATTTTATTATATAGTTTTAAGTCTCTAAATTATGAAAGGAATGGCTACTGGAAATACTGATGAACATCGAGGTCATAGTGCTACATTTTCAGTTACAATCTGACATTTATGTGTCAAATTAATGTGCTGATGTAAAACTTTTTTTGTCAGTTTGTCGTTAAATCTCGTGTCAACACTATGATCTCAGTTTTTGTCAAAACAACTACATGTTGCTCTCTCTCACACTCAGTCTCACGTCTACTCTACTATATATATGTTGTATTTGACCTATAAAGCTAGCTGGGGAAGCACTCATCCGATCGAGTATATAACTTACTGTAAAATTGGATAAAATTCTTGTATTTTCGTCAGCCAAGAGGTTATATATATGAAATGATTTAGAGTGAATAGAAATAAGGATTTTGAGATGAAAAACACGAGGGACAAGACTGCATGGATCTTATATAAGCATTAAGCAAGAGATACTCTTTTGTAGAATTGGAGATTGGAAATAGTGGAGCCCCTCGGTTTTTGCAAGGCTTTCATGGTTTATGTATTCTTACCGGCGGTATTTTTGTCATCTTCAAAGCAGCTGCTGAAAACAATACCAAAAATGCTAGGAAAAAGAAGGCGAAGTGAAAAAAATCACACGTGGCCAAACTCCATTGGTTAAACGGTTACGTAAACAATGGACCCCACACTTCGCCTTCGCCGTGATAAAAATCAGATACAGTCGTATTGACAAGTAAACGTGAATTATGAATCATGCTCTGGTTTAAAAGGAAGTGATTAATATCCATTTCCACATTCTTCAAAATTTATGTATATAACGAATAATTTTCAACATAACCATGATGAAGGATTACATGATTGAAAAGCATTCACTCTATAACACACTCCTAACCCCATTCAGTGAAAACCTCTAGTGTTAGTGTTTTGACTTTAGCCGCTCATACACCTGAGAATGATGATATTTGAAGAATATATAGGCATATTTTTTTTTTATTACGTCTGTTGGATATTAATTTAGAAATTGGCTAGGCTTAACATTCGATTTATGATTACGATATATATCGTGATTGTTTCATTCCCAAAGGACTCTGTTTTTGCCTTTAGGGTTGATGTTGTTTTAGGCACCAGAGCTTTTAAATTCCTTTTGAGTGTAACGTTATATTTTAATGAAAACCAGGCACTATACCAAAGAAAAGTTATGGCAAATTTGTCTTATAAAAGAATAATTATACGAAAAGATACTGTGTGACTTACATATAAGAGTCTTCTTTAATTTGAGGATTAACCTCATATTATGTTAACTTAATTTTTTCCATTTGTTCACATACTAATGTTCGTCTTGGCATACGTTTGCTTGAATTGTTATAGTATCTTGGACATGGAGATGAAACTTTAGAGGTTGGTTTATCATCAATCTGATAATCCATTTCCATAGATGAGCATAATCACGGAAGCCACTACCTTCAAATTCATTAATGGAAGAACGATTTAAATCAAAACAAAGAAAGAAGATTGCGAAGATTTGTTTCGTGTGCTTTAGAGTTACAAAAAGGAGAGGGACAAAACGCTGCGTTTCCAAAGACTAGATTTCTTGGGACGAGGTGGTCTCAAAGCAAAGTTGATGCCAAACATCTCCGTGGAAGTTAACTTCATGTCCACAAATCCATGGAGCTTAGCAACGAGAGAGGCGCTCTCTCGTACATGACCCATGTCTTTGTAATCGGACCAGAGCCGGTACGCCAGGTGGACCCGCCTGTGGCTCGCGGTGGGCCCGATGCCCCATCTCAAGAACAAGTTCTCTCTCTCTTCTTTCGACAGTTTACTCTGCATCAGCTTGCTCAGCTTATACCTCTCCCTCGTCAACGCCTTGGTGCTGCTTGTGTTTATATATTACATTAATAAGTCAGTTAGTGTCTTACTAAGCCAAAAATTAATGAGATAAAAAAAAAACAATGTGGATCGTTACCTGGAGATTAGGGTCGTATTGTGTCCGTCGTTGCTATTTTGGGCAAAAGATTCTCTGATGTACTTAAGTCGACGGAGTTCAACCTCGAGGTACAAGCAATCTTTCTGATCTCCTCTGAACAGAAGGAAGAAGTAGCTTCTGTGGGCCATTGAGACGTTACACATGTGCCACAGCTCTATTATCTCCCTCTGTAGCCTCTTGAACTCCACCGGCCAATTCAAGGGCGTGTCTAAGTAGTCTTGTATTGGGTCCATTGCTGCGTCCTTGAAACTCTTTGTCGTACTCAAGGCCAAAAACTTCTGTTCTATTTCCTCCATCTGCCCACATGACAGTTTAATGACACTGATTAGCCTGATTTACAAAAGCATTTATATATTCTGGTTGCGCCCAGTAAAGCAAAACTAACCGAGCGATGAATTATTCGCTTGTCTTTTTGAGCAGCAGTCTCCTCTGTTCTGTCCTGGCTTGTTGAAGCTCTACCACTTGTCTGAAGCTCAAACACAGAAGCATCAGATGGCCGGGACGGTGATTCATTTGGTGATGACATTTCGTTACTGACACCATGTGAAGCAGCCTGCGTTGTTTGACTGTCACTCAAGCTTCTATCTAACCAAGTTGTTGGCATGCTCCTCCCGCTAAGCTTATCCTGCAACAACCTCTCGTTCTTGTTGTCGCACATTGCCAAGTTTCTCTCAACTGTTTTGAAAAATTCTTTGTCGTACCAGCTTGGCGGTGTATCAGCATCTTTCTCAAGCCAAGAGGAGGAAGAGCTCGATAATAAGCTTGCTCTGCAGCTTCGACTTCTAGTCAGCTTCATGCCTCTGAATGGTTGTGAATCTCTCTCCGTATGCCAAAAGAAAGGCATTTTAGGAGAGGGAGTGGTAAGTGCTGGAGGCATCAGGTTTCTTTTAAGGTTAGAGATGCTTGTATCAAACTCATCAGGAGAACATTTGATATCACAGAGTGGAGGAGACTTTAAGAATCTGCTTTCTTGTTCTGGTTGAGGGGAGGCGCCACTGACTTCCTTTACTTCTTCGTCTTCAGCTTCTGTGGGCGGTCGTAAGATCTTTGGCTCTGTCACACATACTGGTTCTTCTGCATCCACAGCCTCGTATTTGTCTGGACTGCTCTCCGGCATATTTTCTTCTGGACCTATAGTGATATCTGACTTCTCCATTTCTATGCACCGAACTTCCCGGCAGATATCCTCAGAATTTACATCAGCTTGTTCAGCCATTTCATTAAACCATTCCTCTTGAGCAGGAGGTTGATCTGCAATTTCCTCTACGTGAATATGAGGTTGATCTGCGATTTCCTCTACGTGAACATGAGTTTGATCTTCAATTTCCTCTATGTGAACATGAGATTGTTCTTTAGTTTCTGCCCCGTGAATATCAAGTGGAACCTTAGGGATATGAGTTACAAACGGTAGCTGTTGAAGTGGACTACTTGATGCAGAATCTATCCTGAAATCCAAAAGCTGGAAGACATTCTCTTCATAACTGTATTCAGTTGATCGTGGAGATATACTGGAGCGGTGAGCTGATATAGGGCTTAGTGGTGTTGTATTCTCAGAGTCCCATGTACTGCACATCCGCAGCTTGGGGTATTGATGTTCCAACAGAACCTGAACAAAGACGAATTAATAATTGGCAGTGAAAGGATATCCACACTTTCTTTAAAATCAAGTGAATATAACAGACATTTAAATCTACTGATTCTGTTGACATTGTCTTTTTTTCTGGTTGTTTTGCTTCAACAATCATTCGTCGAAGATCCTCAATCTCAGAACGAGCTTGCTCTAGTTGTTGGGCTAGTTGGATTACTTCTTTCTTTAGCTGTAAGAAATAGGATACATCATAACTCCAACCTCCAGGAAACTATAGCTCAATTGGATTGTGAGCAAGACAAACTCAATAAACACAGGGAAAAAGTCAGTACCAAAGAAGATGATTGTTATAATAGCGAGTTCATGGTACAACCTGTTTCCTAAGATCTTACAAGGGTGATTGGAGTATATCCAGCTACCTTTTCAACCTCGAGGTCTTTCTCCGTCATTAACGCAGTTTTGTCAGAAGCAACTGAAGCCTGACCAGGGCGTCTCAACTCACTTTCCAGTTTAGCCAACTCCCTCTGCAAGTGTTTTACTAAAGCTTTATCAGACATGACAACATTGACTTGTGCATTTGTTGTCACCTCCTTAGCGCAGCTCGCAAATAACAGTGTATTTCTTGATTGCTCAACATGGATTCTTGCAGGACTCATAGTGCAAATTATGGCAGTTCTTGCATTTCCTCCCAAGGAAGACTGAAGTATGCGTGTCAGCTTTGAATCTCTGAATGGAATGTGCCCAGTTTTTCCTTTACTGCATAAAGTGAACCACATAAGTTAGTAAATCAAGAAAAAGGGAGCCTTGTTCATAGAAACTGACAAAAGGTAAAAGAGGAATAATACATCAAACTAACATAAACATGGTAAAAATATTAACAAACCATGATATTTACTTGTAAGCTCAAATACCAAATAGTAGTCTCAGGTGAGACAAAACATAAAATTTTACGGAAGCTAAGTGCTTTCAAGCTTACCTTAGCTTACGGATCACAGTTCCCAGTGTTAACAAACTTCGATTTATATGACAACCTTCTTTTAACCTTGTGCCGGCTGATAATGATTGAGATGCACGTTCACTTCCAGCAAGATCAATGAAGTTCTGCACGACAAGTAGTTAATGGATCCCCTTTAACTGATTGTTTAGCAGATTATGTGATGGAAGATTAAAAGATATGTACCACTGTCGCTGCTAGTGTCCTAAATTTTTCATTGGTGAAAAATTCACGAGCAGTGCTTTCAACTGTCTGTAAAAAGGTAGCAGTACTAAGATATAAGTTCAAAATACATCATGAAGAATGCAGTGTGGAAACATAAATATAGATCAACAAGATGCTTTACCAATCTCAAAATCTGATGAGAGCGGGAGCTAACTTCATTTAGAGCTGTCTCTCCATTCTGCCTTTGCGCTGCAAATGGTTAGACATTTGTCAATATTGTTGCAAAACATCACAAGTACAAATTTGAGATACCATTTTGAATCACTTTACCTTCGCAGACAGATAGGAGCTCCTTGAAATGACTCCAGTCTCGCAGAGTTTCCTCAGTGAGTTTCTCAACAACTGTCCCTTTCTGTCAGAAAGAAAATGGCCAGCATGAGAGATTGCAAAAAAGATCAGTTGTTAGAAATGACAAGATCATATTTACCTCAGGGTCATCTAGAAGTCTGAGTGGACTAGTATCTGTACTTAGGAGATCTCTTACAGACTCATTATAGATCTCAAGGGCAGAGAACTTTAGAATGAATTCTCTTTCCTTGTGCTGCAGAGAGTAAATACATAACTACAAGGGCAACAACTGTAGAAGGGGCTGGAAAATAAAGTAGTAAGATATGAGGATAAAGTTTACTTTCTTTACCTTGTCAATGTAGTCATATATATCAACCAAGGCCCAGTCAGTAATTCCACTCATAGTGTATGTCTTTCCACTGCTTGTTTGCCCATATGCGAAGACACTAGCTGAAAACATGCATGTGAAATATAAGACGAGAGAGAGAAAGAGAAAAATACACAAGTAAGGAAGGCATACCCTTAACGCCAGTGACAACGGAGAAAGCCACTTCCTTGGCCCCTTGGTCATACACCTGCCTCGTACAACACTCAGGGCCAAACACTCTGTCTAGAGGCAGAGCAAAGGCTCAGTAAGATAGAAAGAAGGGATGAGCTGTGATGAAGAAAGGCCAATTTGTCTTACCAAATGAGTAAGCAGAAGGATACATGGAACGGTCAGAGATAGAAAGATGGCTCCTGTAAATGATACTAGTATTGTTGATGCACTCCCAGTCAGGAACATCATTCATGAACTGCTCCTTGTCATTTAAAGGTCGCAGACGAACAGAAACATAAATCTTTTCCTCACTGCCGCTGGGTCCTTGCATCTGATCCTCTACCTCAAAAGAAAAAAATGAAAATAACAGAAACAACATTATATAGAGAAAGAGGCATAGGCAAAGTCTGTATAATGAGAGACAAAACTCAAATTATTGTCTCTCAACAACTCAATCATTGCAGCTGGAAAGTCCAATGATGTACTCGTAAAATTCCATGTCAAAGAAAATGTTTTTAATAATAGAGAATGTAACAGAGAATGCAAAGCAAAAACAGAAAACAGAGATTGTTTAGTCCTGAATGTAGAGACAGAGTTGATGATATAATATATGGAGTTATCTGGAAATGGTCCCCTTTTTGCAAGTGTAACTAACATAAGTATGAAGCCTGGGCTAATATTACTATTATGTATATTGATAGAAGCAAAATACTTAATGAATGAAGTCAATTACCTAAAGATCTCACAGCTTAACGAAGAATCTTTGGTAACTCCATGTGCAGTCCAATTATTATCCTGGCTTCAAAGACTAGTTACCTCAGAGGCCCTGCGATAAACCCCGAGAAGAAGAAACTAAAAGAGGAGAGATCCAGGCAAGCAATCTCTCTGATAAATCATAGTATTTAAGTTTTGATGATATCAGATTTTTCCAACAACATGTTTTTGTTATTCCCAAACAATTAATATTGTATTCACGCACAAATAAGTACACTTATCTCAGATTAGTAACAAGCTTAATTTCTGCTAACGACTACTTAATTACTTGCATCATTTCCGCTAAACCTAATCACCTATCCATCTTAGTAAAGTAACTTGTAAATGCTTTTGCAAGCAATATGGTTCATGTTTGTACCAACAAACATTAGTTTTCATTTCATTTTTTTGTATCGTTAAGGTCGTTTATTAATATATTCATATAACAAAATGTAAAAAGCAGATTAAAAAAGAAAACCACAGCACATGGGTGTTCCGTTTTAGTGCCTTTAATTAATGTACATCCCTCAAGCAACGCATGTGCATGTGCATGTGAACTCCTCTTTTTCTTTCTTACTTACCTTACTTGCACCTTAAGTACATACATCCTATAAAGGTGTGCTCGATCAATGCACATATGCTGATATGCATAATTATGTCAAATTGAGATGTTTGTTTTTCCAAATTAGATCATTGACATTTACGTGGCGGAACAAGTTTAAAATGATTTGTTTAAGAGAGCAAGTTTTTTTTTTTCTTTTTTCTTTTGATGCTTTGTATTAGTGCTATTGAAATCGGATAACGTTAAATCAATTTCTAAAACACGTTATAGGATTAACTGGATACAGATGTTGGTTCATGCATGATTAATGGTGGTAGTTGAAGTATTAAAGAGACTTGTGTTTTTCTATCGTTTCATCAAGTTGTTTATTTAATGGAATGATGGGTGTTTTTCTAAATATCCTTCTATAATTCCGTCAAGGACACCAAAATTCATTTCAAAGTGGATCTTCGGGGGAAATAGACATCTAAATAAATTAGAGGGCCATTCATATGATGTGGATATGGACAAAACCAAACAGTCTCAGATTCACAATTATGAGATGTCACATGATGTGCCGACAAGTCAACGCTTCTACTTCTTTTTACATTTTTTTTCTAACTACTAACTACATACAGCCTCCTCACAAATGTCTCAGCTCTCAACAAAGCCCATATTAAAGAATAGCCAAATTGATGGGCCTCAATACATAGACCAATGAGACCCAGTCCTTACCTACGTAGGTCCTTTTCTCTAACAAAATTAGAGAATTGCAAAAATAACACAGGTATGACATTATACCAAAAATATCTCCAATCAATTGTTCTGTTATACAGCATACATTGAGAACAGACTTTGTTTTTCAAGTCCCGGCAATTGAATTTTTTTTCTTTTGCTTTCTTGCTCTTCCAATTTACATACCAGCAACATCCCTGAAAGATACTCATCCTTTTTTTTTTTTTTGTCAACAAGATATTCATCCTTTACAGGCCAGGCTTGGGTTGTTTAAGCCGATCTTGGACCTCATGACTAACTTTGCCCCACATAACTCACTCGGTCCATTATTGTTAAGCCCATATGATCCAAAGCCCAAGATTCATCAGAAAGTTGCCGTTGAGAAGCTCTACCCCCTCTAAAGTCAACAAGTTAGGCGAGGTCGGGGAACTCACGTGTCTTCTATTCCAATATTAACGCTAACATTTTAAATTTACAATTATTTTTACTAATATTTTAAATTTCTAAACTATTTTTATCATTTTTTATAATAAAATTAGACGAAACATATAATTTTATCTGAATTTCTTTTAGATATTTTTTTAACCTCGTTGATTCGGTCTTTTTCACTCCAAAACCGTCAAATTTTGTTCATTTTTTCTATTTTATAACATAATTTTCGATTATAAAGTTTATTCTGTTTGAATTTCAATTTTTAAAACTCATTTTCATTTTTTTTCACTCATTTTCGACGAGGTTAACGGTAAAAATGTGAAACTAATTTTGCAGCGCATAAACTAATTTAGAGATTTAAAATATTAGCAAAAATAATTTGATGGTTTAACATATTAGTGTAATACTGTCAAGATTTAAAATATTACCATCTGTATGATTTTGAAAGTTAAAAATGCTATTTTTCTATAATAAAATCAATCATAATATCAAAGATTCCCTTTCTTTTTACTCAAAGTCTAAATATCAACTTTTTATTCATTTTTTAAAGTGAACTGCTTTTAAAACCATGTCTTTTAAGGAAAAAATATATCGTAGTCGAGTTTTTTAGTGTCTTAGATGCTAGACTACATGATTCCATTTTGAAAGTTGATACCATTATCGATTACTCTTCATTTGAATTTGGCACATCATGTTTCAAATTTGATTACCTATATATTTATAGTGAAATGAGGAAGAATCTATAAATTGTTACACCTGTGACGTCAGATCATAATTGAAGATAGTAAAATTCTTGAATTTATTTGATAGCTTGATTGTGTGAGGTGGAATAGTCATACTACCAAAGACCACTCTGTTGTTGGCTTTGCTTTTTGTTACCGTTATCATTTTCTTTTTATCAGCAGAACCCTCTGTTTCAATCAAAGGTGTAGTTTTGATACTTTGATGTTTACAGGTCACATATACTCGTGAAAAAGTTGGGTCATCACGTATAAACCAAACAATTTGATTCTAACTACATATATTAAATACCGTAATTGACCAACCCTAATCTAGATATGCATTCTTAACGCCAAATACATGTTAGGTTCATGTGACTTCTATGTCATGTCATTAAAACACACACACACACATTGCCAACCACATAATTTTCTAGTATATCATAGACACATATCATACGCAGAAGAAATTCATATAAACAAGTTTTTGAGTTTTTTGGTAACTAAATCTGAAAGGTTTCATGTTTACAGTCTATATCTTTCTTTTTTTATAATATATAGCGACTGTCTATATCTTCTTCTGATTCGAATCTGGTAAAAAGTTGTTCTCTATCGGCTATCGCTAGTTTCCAAATTCAAGATATGATAATACTTTTTTCCAAGAGAGTTGGAACGTGAATGACCTCAGGAAATCAATAAACACGTATGATTTCAATGACAAAAACGGAACGAACAGGAAGTAATCCAAAACGGTTAGGGATTAAGAGTTAATTAGGGCTCATCCTTCACTTCTTTAGTCTAATTAAAGGCCATTGTTGAATGACGTAAATAGCCATTGGAATTATAGCGTGAAAGTAGTCTTACAGCCGAATGCCGAGATGGGTTAAATGGTAAATCTACTAGACGAAGCGTAAAATGAACGAAGAGAAATAGTAACGATAAGAATGTTGATCCTAGCACATGTCTTGTTGGGCCTCACTGACCTCCCTAGTGTGGGCACACACCTAAAAATTGAACTTTCATGAAAACAATAACCTTTTCTTATCCATTACATACTAACTATATTCTGGAAAAGAAAAACAATATTTTGAAGTTTTGAACTTTAAACAACGGGAACCAATACATAACTGTTAAAAAAAAATTGTAATTGAATGAGTCTAAATTAGCTTTGTTTTTGTTTGTAATATTAACAATTAAAAATTTGGACTATAGTGATTTATAATTTTTATATAAATATCAAATAAAAATTATTAAGCAAATTTAAGAGACTTTGGAGTAAGGGAAAGTAGTTGGATGGAACGGGTAGGCTATGTCAATCACGTGACTCCCAAGCTTTCCATTTCCTTTTTTCACCATTTTGTTTTCCCGTTTTCTGCAAACAAATTTTCACTTTGCAATGTGTTTAAAATCTATACAACTATGTTCTTTGGATTTTCCTCTTTGGAAATTTCAGTTATTACCATATGGTTTATTACTACTGTTTTCGTTTGATCTGAGTGAGTTGGAAGTCAATACCAAAGTGTTTTAATAGTATTTTGCATCCTGTCCCACAAAAGGTTTTGACCTGTATTTGATTACGAGTTTGTCTAATCGAAAGAATTGTTTCCGTGATATAACATTTTTAACACAACATATTCCATATTATTATGTGCAATACCCCTTAAGACTTAAAATTGAAAGGTAAATTTGTACACTATAGTTTTTTGCTTAACAGTTTTCTTAGTATATAATTTGTGGAGTTTGTGAAATTGCATTTCAAAACCTCTGGTTTTAACAAGAAAAAATAAGTCGAGAAAAGAGTATCTATATTTATTTTTAATGACTTTCGAATTTAGAGCTTATACAACACGAGCTATGGCACCTCGTGCTAATCCCAACTAACGGTCAACGAGTATAATTCTATACAAATAACAATTACATAAAAATATCCAATCCGTTTTTTCGATTATTTAATGAGTACAATTCTCAATCTTTCTTGTTACAAGTTCGTAGAAACAATAATTATCATCTGACACTGTCGGTATTTTCTCAATAGATATAGTGATATATAGAACAACAGTGGTTCTTGAACGTAGAAGATATCGGGCAATAACCTATATATACACATAATTAACAAAGAAAACAAAACATATGCGTGTAAATTACTGTTTTATGTTAAGAAAATTATTCAAATAAGCTGACCAAGAGTGATTTTTATTATATTACCTTTTATGCAATATATGAAATTGACGATACGGCGTTGACTACGTGATTTTGTTCTTGGAGTGTTGAAGCACAATTAATTAATCTTACAAATACCGAAGTCAAGTGCAACAAGGAATTTGATTAATAAAAGAGTTGGAACTTATCTACTGCAATTCGTGAAATTTGAATTCTCATTTACGAATGTTACCGAGTCAACCATTTTGGCAGTCAAAACAAGGCTTCTCGTCATTAACTCGTGTGTTTCAAACAAAAAAAGTTAACAGTAGTACCATTTTCACGTTAGTCGATGAGGAAACTACGAGATTAAATGATGAACTAAACGATTTCTCCAATTTGTAGGGTAAATGACATATTCTCTCATGAATTATGTTATTTTATAGCATATATATTAAATTTCTAGTCGTGTTTGTAATTATGCAATTTATTATTAAATTTTAAATTTTATACATGAATTTAATCAATCCGTGAAAAATCAACAAATCGACGAATGATGTTACTCTTCCGTTAAAAAAAACTGACTAATACGACACATTACCCATTAACGGCTGTGTTAATGCCAAATCTTAATGCCAAATACTATTTAACCATTCATATCACACAAACCATCAGGCCATTGCACCGCCTCTGCCACTCCCACCAGTCTGATGAAGCATTGCATCGATCTCATCACCATCCTCCATGTCAAGCTCGTCGAGAGTTTGCTCGGCACGCATACGATGACTATCAAACAAGAAAGCAATGGAGTTAATGTCTGCCGGTCACAGTAAGCATTCATCAGCTTCTTCAGATGAGTGCTTCTCTTGATTCTGAAGAACACCTCATTCTCATCTTGTCCCTTGACTTTCCGATTGATGTGAGCTCCTCCGTCTCCTGGCTTCTTGTTTTCTTCCTGGTTGCCAGACATCTCTACCTTCTTAGATTCTCTGATCTCGTGATGAAATAGGAATTTCAGGCAGTCAAAGAGTAATGACTGAGAGATTAAATTTGGCAATTTTTTTTCTAAGTCGAAGTCAAGGAAAACAACTCTGCAAATCCTAATGTGGAATACTACACCACAGTGTTTTTTAATCATTGGTTAGATATTTATCCAAATATGTTCTTATTCAACTGTTTGATGAAACAAGATAAAAAAAATGAACAAGATTGTTTTTAAGACAATCATATGATCTCCAAAACCATATATCTTTACTACAGCTCATAGAAGAGACCAGTAGTGAGAATCAAAGTATTAATCCAATCACGACCATAGTTATTGTAAATAACATAGATAGAACCATAACAAATTCGATGAACAGGTAGATGAGAAAGAAGACATTACTAACATCAAATACTTGACCTATTTAATCATGCTTACAGACAGAAACAAATCTTTGATCTACCCACATCCTATTTAACCGCCATATACAGTGAAATAGGTTTGTTTGTGTGCCCAAATCCATGTGAGAAATACGTTTTTTCCAGTATAAACTCTTTCTAATTCGTTATTAGATTGTCCAGTTCAAGTTATTTCAAGATTGAGATCGCTAAAAAACAAAAACCATATCCTCGTCAAAGCAATTTGGATGCTACAATGACCTAGGACATCCTGTGAAGGTACTTGAGCTTCATTAAGAGCTTCACCTCCTCAGCAGTTCCGTTCTACATAGATTAAAAAATCAGAACAAAAAACATTAGCATCTTTCTCCCAAAATGATCCAAATCTTAGACGCGGAAAAATCAATCCCAACATGTTAAAATATAGTTATAGCCAGAAATTACCACACAGATCCATCAAAGTTAGAACACGAGCTCAATTCAAAATAGAAAAAAATGAGATCCAACATTGAATCGACAAATCTCAACTATCGGTATTAGTTCAAAAACATCTAATCGATCAAGGCAAACATCAGAACTATCCGATCTCTTTCCAGTTATTTCGCTTGATCGAGGAGGAAACAATCAGATCAAGGGTGAGCTACTATCAGTGACAAACTCAAAAAACTAAGCAAAGATCACGAGAGACACTTGAGAGTCACAGAAACAACGATGGAAAGAAAAAGATAGATCGAGAGTGTTAAGTGGCCGTTGTCTCTCACACGAGTCACTAATAACAAACGATGTCGTTTTGTGTGAATTACCACAGAGTTTAACGGATACTCAACTTTTTTTAACGATCGAGTAATATTATCTGTCTATTTGTTAATTTATAATGGATTAAATTATATTTTATATAATTATAATCACGACTAAAAATTTGATATGTATAATAAAGTAACATATTATGTGGGAGAATTGGTCGTTTACAATAGACATAAATACATATACGTTAAATATATGGAAATTAAAAGCTAAAAGGAAGTCGTTAAATAACGAACAAAAATATTCTACATAACAATATCATTTGGAGTTTTGGGTTAGTCAGAAATTTTCGATAGGTATTTTAGGCTTCCGTTCAAAATTTTAAAATATATAAGAAAATAAGAAAGAGACAACGCCACATGTCGCGTGTCCATGATACACTGCATAATGTGTCACTTTTGGTTTGGTCCATTCATTAATGCAGTGTTCTTTTTAAAATTGAAGTTGTAAACTAACTCGAATGGTTTCAAATTGGTTTCAACTTTGAAATATTCGAAATGTGACGTACCAAAAACATATGGAAACAAACCTTATGCCTATAACTCAGAACACTGAAGTTGGAAAACTTAAACTGAAAAATTAATGCGAAAGAGTACAATACAATACGAGTTTTTGACCTAATCAGTAACTAAGAACTTACCGACACTACTAGCATGAAAAAATCAAAATACGGTAGAAAAAAAGGAGAGAGAGAGTAAATGCTAAATTAAATGAAAGTAATATACAAAAATAAGTCAATGAGAAACTAACTCGAGGCTACAACTGAACCGGGTGGGATCCTAAATCTCTGCTCTAAGTAAGGCTCAATTTCTTCAAAAACTTGGTACAGCTTGTGGGAACTGAACCAACTGGTTCAAACCGGTTTCGTTGTCACCGGTGGACTCCTTCTTCCGCCTCATCTCCATGACTTTCCGGTGGTGGTTTGAGTGGAGCTCGCTTGAGAATGTCGGGCTACAAGCGGGTCTGTATTCCGGTAATAATCGACCCGACTTATACCGGACACCGCACGCATTGCACAGCGTCTTGGCTCCCATTGGCCCAGCTCTCCACTGCGGGGTTTTTTGGACGCCGCAATGGCTGCATCGTCGCGGAGGTTGCAGCTGAGCGCAGAAATCAGACTCAGCAAACCTTTTCTTGTGCTTTTTGGGAACCGGTGGTTTCTCGGACGTGACCACTGGCTCGAGCAGCTCAGCGCCGGAGAACCACGGGCTCGAAAGACCTGATGAGGAGGAGGAGGAGGTCGAACCCGATGAGGATGGACCCGAGGATGACGATGAACCAAGCGAGCAGACCTTAACTCCGTTGCGGTCCCGTTTGCTACGGGCTTTAGCCGGAACAGGGGATTTGAAACAAGACTCTTCAGTCACAGGGTGTTTCCGGTCACCGGTTAGCCATGCCGGTTGCTCAGTCGGGTTTCCGGTGAGGTTTGGAGCTGAATAATCCGTGAAGGAGTCCTCTACGAAATGAGATAGCCACTCAAGGTTCGCTAAATCATCAGCCTTTACCAAAAAAAAAAAGAAAAAAAAGTTTTAAAGAAAGACCAAAAAATAAATATATAAATCTATAATGTTAAATTAATTACCGGAACAGAAAGTTCGCTTCCAAAATCATCACAGCCGGAGAAATCATTGCTCCGGCGAAGTGCGTCTCCGTCGTCGTTGGGTTCCTCGGAGGAAACACGGACCATTTCTTGTTGAGGCTTGGGTTCAGCACCTTCGTCGCCGAAAACGTCCTCGTTAGACAAGTCGAGTAAGTCGTCGACAGAGAAATCGTTGAGGGAAAAGCCATTCTGAGCGGTGGTGACAGCGAGAAACTCTTCGTAAATCGGTGGAGTTTTCAAAGCCATCTCTTTCCTGACACTGCTCTTCAACGCTGCTTCAACACGTTCCATTTTCTTATCAAATAACCTAAACAACAACCAGAAAAGAAAAAAAATTAAATCGAAACTAACCAAATAAATTTACTTTCTTTTTAAACGAATCAAAAAAGGTTCCTTTTTTCCAATTCCGAGAGAGATAAAAAAAAGAAAGAAAAATAACGAACCCCCAAAAAAATCTGACACCCGGAAAACCCAATTCTGAAAACGACCCACAAACAGAGTCAGTCACGAGACTGAAAACCCAACGGATGAAGCAAATTCAAAGAGAAAGAAAAGGCATGCGAAACCCTAAAAGACACTTTTTAATTACCCTAAAATTGGGTAGAAGTTGCGAAAAATACCTGAGACAGAGAGGCCTAGAAGAGAGAAAGGAGGAAGGAGCGGTGGTGAGAAAACGAAGACGAAGAAGAAAGAGATAAAAAAAAAAGGGTCAGGAGATGGTTTTATGAGTTTGGTAAAGCATTCAATGTAGTAATCTCAACCTCTCCCTTGTCTACTAAAAACTTCTCCTTTCTTATCTCTCGTCAATTCCTTTTTACTCTCTTCTTTTCAAAATAAATACCGGCAAAAAAGTAGTTTTGTAAGGATGAAATTTACCAAACCGACAATAAATCTTAAATTTTGTGTATATTATTACATAAAGTAGCAAATAAGATCTTCATGAGTCAGACTGATTTTATCTGCTGCCATTTCTTTTCCTTTGTTAAAACAAATTATATTTACTTGTTTTCTCTGTAATTTCTTATATATAAAAAGAGTTAATCGTTTTCCTTATTTGCCCTCAACCGCGTTGATTGCCGCTCATCTTGGGGAATTATCCTTCCCGCTCATTGGTTTTTTTATTTTACATCAAAGTTAAAAATATTAAAATTAAAAGGTAAACGTCCTCAAGTATTTTTATCCCTGTTCTAAAGCGCGCTCTAGACGGCAGCGGAAGTGGTAGTGAGGCGGTCGTCGGCTTCCACCCGCCGGAGATACAACATCATCGGACAAAAAATTGGATATTTAAAATAACTTTAATATTTTGTTTGTTTCAAGTTAGAAATTGATACTTCTATGATAAATTTATCATATTATGTTAAAGAAAAACAAATAAAAATGAAGAAAATGGTGAAAAAACACGAAGGCGACCGGATTAGGGTATGCAAAAATCTCTTTTCTTAGGAAGAAGATGAGGACAGAAATGTATATTTACCATTCATTAAACAAAATCGCAAAAATGCTTTAAACACTTCCACTAGAACTGGAACTTCTGACCTCGTGACCATTTATATGATATTAAACCGTTAGACCAAACAAATTTGTCAGCAAAATAGCCCACAGATAATATATAACGACATGTATACGTCAAAACCACAAAAAAGTTAATCATGTTTAATCTCTAAATTATTTTCGATTAATAGATTTGGCGCTACGTCAATTCCAACCGCCCGGGTAATACCTAACAAATTTTAAAACATTAATTATTATAAGTGAATTAGATTAAGATGCTAAAATGACAATGATAACCCTGAAAAGAGTAATGATGGAGAAAAGTATGTCTTTGGAGTAAAGTCAAAGTGAGTAACTGAGATGATGCAGAAACCGAAGACATATCGCGGGCCAGCTTTTGTCCTTCTAACACACCACGAGAAAATGATTCTCTCTCATTATCCTTCAAACAAAACCAATAAATAAATACATTATTCTTCAATATCACCAAAAATAAAATTTAAAAAAACCATCGAGAAGACAAAAAGAAAAAGAAAAATATCGTGGAGATTCCTTTGTTTAATGTACAAATCTACCATTATGTAGAATCTCTTCTAATCTTGATAACTATTAGTTTAATGGGGATCAATCTTAAATTTTGTATGTTAGCATTAGCCAAATTGAACAAAATATTAATTACCAGCCTTTAAGTTTAATTGTTTGTTTGGTTGAAGAATAGTTTTGGCATTTTGTATACACTAAAACCACTATAAATTAATAATGTTGAAACTTTGATATTTTATTAATTTATATGGATATTAATTTATAGATAGATTAGTGTTAATTGGTTTTTTATTTAAGATTTTATTATAAAAATTTTAAAATTTTAAATTGAAATAATTTGATGTAAATAAAATTAATATTTTGGATGCTATAAATCTATAGTTTCGAGATGAATATTTAAAAGAAGAAAAATATTGGTCAATAATAACAAAATCTATTGATGAATTTACTTATATAAACAATATGTATAGATTTAAATTTGTGATTAATAACTTTAGTTGTCCTATTTCAGTAGCGTGTAAGATTTTAGAAATAAAAATGATACATATTCATAAGTTAATACAATCCTATAGTTTAAAGCACAATACACAAATTATTTGATTCAATAAAAATAAAAGAGTTCTAATGGTATTCAATTTTAAACACGCTAAAACCATTTATTAGTGTGTATATATATATATATATTTGATTATTAATTTATGATACTAATGAAATCATATATTTAATAAAATTAAAAAATTATCTTATTATTTTATCAAATTTTGTTAATTTTTACAAATGTTTTAATTCGGAATCGGAAGATTTTATTATTTTATAATATTTATTAATTTATAGAGGTATTAGTGTATTTTTGATATAGAATTTGCATGTTGTATACAACTGTTGAATTTTAGAGCAATGGAAATCTCCTAAATTTAGAAAATGCGTGATGATAATCAAAATCTAAACAAAGGCGTCGTTATATAATCTATATACATTTAATTTTGTGAGGTAAAAGGAAAATAAGTGGAAAACGTCTTCGGAGCCGAGCCGCCGGCTTGAGAAGTAATAGCCACGTGTAATGCTGACGTGCCGTGCTCTATTTGGCTGTGTATCAGGCGTTTGACGTGAGCTGACCAATCAGAATTCCCCGAGGGCTAATCTATCGTGCTTTGTTTTTCCATAATATAACCCTCGATTTCGTTCCACAATTATAAATTCACTCTTGCCTAATTTCCGCTTAGAATACGTATATTCTTACGCGGGGCCATAAATCCCTCTGTTTTTCAACGAAACGGCTAATACGATATTAATTTGTTGGAAAATAATAATTGGCGAGTAAATGACTAAATTACCCTCGAGGTATGCGTCGGTAGAGCTGCGTTTCTTTGATGGGGGGTCTTTTATGTTTTTTTTCCTCTATTTTCTTTCATAATTTTGAAATGTCAAATTAAGAAGCAGAGGAAGGAGAAGAAAAGTAGAGAATCTGCGACAAAGAGAGAGTGAGAGAGGAGCCACGTCCCACGAGAATTGTTAGCCACTTTTGAATCTTCCATCTCTAATTTTTCTTTTCTCATTGACCGTACCGTACCAATAATACGAGCGCGGTTTCTTAATTTAAAAGGGAAAAAACATTGGAAGCAAGTTGTTAATTTAAAACTAGAAACACTTGTTTGGTTTTATGCATTAGGACATAGAAACAAGAGAAAAAAATCAAATTTGAAACTTGGAGCGCCCGGCCCACATATGCGTTTGGAGCGGGAAAATCATTCAATTTTGCCACATACTGACTGCTAAAGTCCGTTCTACACTTCTAAAACTACCTCACCTTGTAAAGTTTTCTTCTATTTAAAATGAGCATTACGACCTTGTTTTTCTTTTTCTATATAAAATAAAAGCAACAATTTATTTAATTAGACAATCACTATTTTGTAAATGTGATTTATTAATTTGCTAGTAATTAACAGATTAAAGTTTTGTAGGTGGATTTTGAGAGAGAAAAAAATATGAGGGTTAACGTACTTAAATGTCATCAATACGAGAGGAAAAATTAAAAATTTACGAATCCGGGGGATTGAAGCAGAAGCAGAAGCAATAGAGGAGATATTAGGCAGTCAACCCTAAAATAAAAGCAAAAGTTTATTTGTCTTTTTGTATAGGAAACGAGTTTGAGGAATCTAAAATGATATAAAAAGATGCACCGAAAGTAAAAACTAAGAGTATTTGAGACAAGAGGAGGTAGTCATCTACTAATAGTGTTGACTTTTGAGAAACCAACATGAATGATGCTGGCGCCATTTTCTTGCTAGAGGCAAAGTCTGTTTATATTTAAAATCTTGACAAATGACAAGGTGGGGTTGGGTGTTTGGTCTAGTAGTATGATTCACGCATCCTGTGCGAGGGGTATCGAGTTCGATTCTCAGTAAACCCCTTTTGTCAATTTTATAAATTAACCTTTCTTTTCTTTTCAAAATGGGCCTACACTGAGAGTCATTTCCTTGTCTCTTTTGTTTATCGTATAATATGGGCACATTATGGAAAGCCCAAGGAAACTAACTGCATGTAGATTATAGATTATAGAATCTCCCAAACTCGCCATTGGTGTGAGATTGTTTTGTTCATCTGATCTAATCACAAACTGGGCCCGAAAGAAGCATTATGGCCTGGCCGCGCGTGCTCACTATAACGCATGTATCTTATCCATTTTTGTCACAAATTAATTTGTCATTAGATAATAGTACACTGCAATCTAGATGTTGCCTCTCCCAACGGCAATTTTATTAAAGTAATCACATTTGTTAACCGGTGAAATTATCGGGTTAAGCAATTTGCCGGAAAATCCTATTAAGATCACAAAGATCCAACTCGACCCGACCGGATGAAACAAGAAAAGAGAAGATCAAGGAACAATACGGCTAAACTTTCTGCATTCCGTAGAAGATCTCTGCTCTTGGCCTTGGCAGAAGAATAACGTCACCGGACACCACGAGAAGCAGTTTCCGGCGAGCTGCACGTTCGCTGATCCAGGCTTCAGCGCCATCAAAGGACCCGGTACAACTCCGAATAAGAAATTGCCGCCTAGTAAGAGTCTCTGAAATCCGGAAACTTTGGATCCGGGCGATACGGTTTTCCAGACGTACTGGGTCGGAATCATGCCGGAGAAGTGGTTGTTCTCTAACGACAAAGCTGAGAGCTTTGGTAATAGACCCATGAACAGAGGTAACGTGCCTTGGATCTGGTTGTTGCTGAGATCGACGGATATTAGCTCGCTGGGGAGACCAAATGGACAATAGTAGGGTGAATCTAATGAGGTGAAGCCATTGAAGGAGAGGGTTAGTTGTTGGAGAGTTTGATGAATGAAGATAAAGGATGAGATTGAGCCACTGAGTTTGTTGTGGCTAAGATCGATTACTTCGAGAGAGTTTAGATATCTGAAGCTTTCTGGGATGGTTCCTTGGATGAGGTTGTTTCGCATGGAGATTTGGACTACAGATTCGGGTAACGATGACGGGATCCGACCCGATATGCGGTTATCGCTCGCGTCGATGTAATACAGGTTCTTCAGTGAGCTCAGATCGGGGAGTTCGCCGGAGATGTTGTTAAGCTGGATTTCTAGCCGTTTCAAGCTATAAAGACCGTTGATACTGGCCGGGACGGAGCCATCGAGGCGATTGCTGTCGAGGAGGAGCTCCTCGAGGACCGACATCGACCCGACCGAATCGGGTATGGATCCTGAGAAGCTGTTTCCGGAAACGACGAGGCGGGTGAGGCGGGTAAGATTGGAGAGCGTGTCAGGAAGAGGACCGGAGAAGTAGTTGCCGGAGAGATCTAGGGTCTGTAGATAAGGGAGGTTGAAGGAGACGGAGGAGAGGGAGCCAGAGTAACCGGCCTGGTCTAGACTGAGTTCCGTGACCCGACCCAATCCGGAAACGACGGAGTCGCAGCGGAAACCACACATAAACGTGTCGCTGAACAAACTATCGCAGGGATCGAGGGAGAAATCCCAGGTACTCAGACAAGAGCCAGGACTCATCGATTTGACATCCACGGAGTTCTTCAAGTCTTTGAGAGCTGCCACGTCAGCCCAGAAAGTCTTGGATTCTGCTGAAGAAATAGTGAGCAACAGAAGAAGAAGAGAAAGAAGTGAAACCATAACTAAACAGGTGTTTGGCTTCTAAGAGATATTTTGAAGAAGAAGAAGCAGAGAGGGTATGGAGTGAAGTATAACCGTTGGATGAGAGGAACAAGGCGTGTGATAGATCTACTGAACGTTGTTCTGAAACTTGAAAGACGGAAGAATTTATATATACAGATAAATATATATATATATATATATATGTAGTAAATTTATATCATGTGTGTGATGGTCCATCAGACATATGGGTGAGGACAACACCTGCAGACTGAGGTGTGGTTGGCCCTATCACCATCCACTATAACTCACAGGTATGAGCTTTAGATTCTGTTAAGATTCCAAAGCAGAACAACTCGTGAATTCGGATTACTACACATATTTACCTATTCGGAAGTCATAGATTGACAAAGAAACTTTATAATCTTTCCATTCCCCAACAATGACGTAGCCATTTGACCACAAATTGTCAAAACCTAAAATTAAAGTGTTGGTTGTTGACATAAAAAGCACAACTAATTATAGCCTTATAAAGAACAAGTAATTATAGCCAAATCTTGCCTCTACCTAACTTTAAATCAATGGAAAAGGACGAAAATGTTTTAAATATATTGGGATCACTCATTGGCGTTGGGTGTATAAGAATCAACAATTTGTTGTGGAGCTTGATCAGAGAGGTATGACTTTGAACCATGTTCGTTTTAAAACTTTTCACATCCGTTTTAGAATCCGCCTCTTGCTTTCTTCCCTTGGTCCACTTTTCGGGAGTTTTCAGACTGATGTATTAGTCTCCTTGTGTTTATTAATGTACGAGAGAAATGAGATTCAGTTAGAGAGTTTGTTAGGTTGTAAATATGAGTTGGTTAAGCCTCTCTGTTTATTGGTGTTATATAATAAGGACAATGTAAACTTCATTTTCACAATTTAGTGAGAAAGAATTTTATCGTAATCAAGCTATAATACTGTTCTTTTTCATACACTTTGTTTCTTATGACCCTGATCTCCCACTTGCACCGCCTTTTCCTATAAAAGCCAATCTTATTCTCCTTCTCCTTCTGGTCACCTTGTTCAGTCTCTAGTTTCTGCGTCATGGTACTCTCTTCTCTGCCCTTACCTTCCCTCTTTTATTTTCCTCTACGCTGTGACTTTTGCTTATCATCATCTGGATTATCTTCACATGTAGGGTGCTATCTTCGCACATACAAAAGAAGAGTGGATCAAGAACAGAGTCAAACAAAAGGAACTTTAAGTTTCGTATGCCTAGATTTACTTATGTGACGTCGTCTATCTGATTCTCTTATTTAACACATCATCGAGAAGAGGGGCCATAACTCCAGGTTTTTGCACTTTTGTTTAACCCATCAACGCTCAGTTTTGGGCTATTTCATCACCTGGTCAATCATATTTCCCTACTCATTCAATTTGGAATTGTTTTTTTTTTTTTTTTTGTAAAACCGTGTGTTTTAAAATGTTATTAACTTTATATTTTCTCCAAAAAATGAGATTCTAATTTACTCAAATAGTTTTTCATTTATAATTCACACATATTATTTTATTATCTTTAAATAATTTCATCAATCAGCCGGTCTGTGTTTTGCAATAACGAATGGAATGGGATTAACAAATAATTGATCTGGTAATCGTGAGATAATGGGCACTACAGTAATGTCTTCTCTTTTATGCTGCGACGCTAAATAAAATTCGGTTTGGAAAGCTTGATGTCGTGGACCTACCAGGCTTCTGTTTTGTCCCCCCTGCAATGCAATGATGTAATTGGAACTTGTCTCTCAGACGTGGCACTCTCTTATTGGTTTACAAAGAAAATTCCCGTGGCCCCAGTTGTCGTTTGCTGCTTTTATCCGTCTACAAAATACATATACATATTATTTAAGCAACTCTAGAACCAATTTAACCAGCTATTACGTGTTATATTACACTTATTATTATTGTATTTTCATATATTAATGACCAAAAAAATTAATCTCTAGAAAAATAAAAAAATTAAAATTTTATACAACCAAAATCCAAAAAAAATTCCAAACAGATTTTTTCAAATAATTATTAGTTTCTAAAAACTAAAACTTATTTTCTCTCTCCTAATAAATATAAACAAAACATATTAAAATTAAATTTTAAAATTTTTTATCCAATCAGAAAGTAAGATCATATTTTTCCAAAATATAATAATTAAATTGAAAAATGACTTAGAAAACATACAACAAAAATAAAAATAAACAAAAATGGCCTTTTAATAATAATTAAATAATTTTTTATAAGTACATAAATTAAATAATTTTTTATAATTACATATATATAATATAATAAATATTTTAAAAAAATCATACTCACATGTACATTTAGTTCTATATTAAAATGAAATTATATATATATATATAATTTTAACAAATCATATTAGTTTCCACATCTAAATATTTTTAAATAATAAATTGTGATATTAAATATATATAATTTTAACAAATCATACTATATCCACATTTATATTTTTTGCATAAATATGAAATTATGCAATTACAAGTTTAAGATGAAATAAAATTTTATTACCTGTATTACATATATATATATATATATGAGATCTAAAATATTTTGTACAGTATTAACATAATTTTAATTAAACCATAGAAAATTTAAATATTCAAAATTTGAAATCTAAATATATTATTGTGCGAATTTTTTGTGTAACAGAATAAAAAACTTATTTGACTTCTAATAAAATTACATATAATGTCATTACTTTAAAATTAATCAAAAGACGAAAAAAGTTAATTATTGTTAATTTCGTAATTAATAAATTAGATTTTTATCCGATTTTATAAACTACTTAATATCTCTATACTCATATTAACAAATATAAATATTTGATACGATTTGATTTTAAATTAAAATAAAAAAAATCAAATCTATTCAAAATAAATAAATTTAGATCAGTGGAATAAATTCAAACTAAATTATGGACAAAATTAAAATTATTTAAAAAAAAATGAAATAAAGTTTAACAAAATAACAACCCTATTATTTCCCCTAATTTAAATTTATTTATTTTGAATAGATTTGATTTATTTATTTTAAACTGAAAAAGTTAATATGAAATTATGCAATTACAAGTTTAAGATGAAATAAAATTTTACTACATGTATTATATATATATGAGATCTAAGATATTTTGTACATTTTAAAATTAATTTTAATTAAACCATAGAAATTTTAAATATTTATAATTGGAAATCTAAATATATTATTGTGCGAATTTTTTCAGTTTCATAGAATAACAAACTTATTATTTCCCCTAATCAAGTTAGGCTATAATCATGGTATTCAAATTTTTTTGTTTATAGAAACTGAAATATTCTCAATATCGAATCACTGCACACTAAAAATAAATTAACAGAAAATTAGGTATATATCATGTTAATTACATAGTTTAGAAACTATTGATTTTTTATAATTAAAATAAGCCTCATAAAATATCCTCCCAACAAAATATTGATTCGTTACTAACTAAAATTTGTCAAATAAAATCATAAAAATTAATGTTATTTTTTCTAATTTTTAAATTAATTGTCAGCCTTCAATCATGACTTCTCTATAAATTGAATGAAGAGTTTTATTTTCAACCCCACATCTTCTTTATCACACATTGTCTTCTTTTTTAAAATGATAATGATATTGAAAGCGGAAAAAAACTCGATGAATAAAAGAACATGACACAGAAAAAACGAATTCAATCAAAACAGTGATCGTAGCCAATGATGGTGATCATCACGTACGAGGTAGTTCTATAAATTTTATTATGTTTTCTAGAAGATTTCTTTTTATTTATTGGTAATTTGTTGTCTAACGATGTCATTAATTAATTAATTTTGTTATTTGTGTAATTATTTGGTTATTTTATAAATCGTTTAATTCATTGAGATGTTAATGAAATGTATAAATCGTTTTGTTTGTTTAGTTGTCAACTCTTAGGTTTTAAACAGAGATGTAATCAAGGGTAATTTTCATCCATATTTTGATATGTATTTGATTTTATCTTCTTTTAAAAATAAATTTGTTATTCATGTGATCATTATTCAAATGCACTTATCAAGTATTTCAATCATCAAAGGATTCGTATGTCTGTATCCTAGGTACTAATTCAATTGGTATTTGAATAATTGACATATATTTTCAAAACCTTACAAAAAATGTTTTTCTTTTTTTTAGATAGAGGTTTTTAAATGATTTAATAATTTTTTCAAAATATATTATTTTTAGGAAACAAAAATTAAGTAGATCTTAACAATCAGATCTAGTGATTATGTATATGATCTATAATAAAAAAAATTATACTACCTTAAATAAAACGTTATGAATATAAAAATATATACATGCAAAACGTTTTTTAGAATATTTTACAACCTATACATTCGATAATTATAAAAATAATTGCCATATATTTTCAAATTCTTAAAAAAAATTTCTTGATTTTTTAGATACGAGTTTTTAAATTATTTCATAATCTTTTCAAAATATCATATTTTTGAAAGAAAAAAAATTAATTAGATCTTAACAATCAGATCCAACGATTATGTATATAAAAATTATTAAATACGTAATAGCAAAATTATTAGATTTATAATATCTAAAAGATTTAGTTGAACAGAAATAAGATTCAGTTTCAATCTATAATAAAAAAATTATACTAGCTTCTAAAAAATTAATGAATATAAAAAATATCAAAAGAAATATATGCAAACATGTTTTAGAAAAAAATACCGACGGATAGAAAAAAATGCATGATATTCGATTGGTTAGTTATATTTAAGAATCTGTAGGAAATTTTCAATTAATATAAGTTAATACTATATTTTAATAATATAAGAAATCTTGAAAATATATTTTTTACATTGATATGATCATATTTAATATGTTACCTGATATGTGAAATAAACATAACATCAAATATTTAACCATTGACATAGATTTATATTTGATTTCATTATTTATATTCAGAATAAGTTAATGACTTATTTATATGATAAATGATTTACCATGTAATGTGTTTGTTATATATATCAATAGGGGAGTGAAGTGGAGAATCAAGTCCTCAATAATTAAATAATATATTAATTTAATATCATGTTATTTCTTTATAAATAATTTTTAATAAATTTTATTGATATTAATAGTTTGATATATTTAAAATTAAGATAAAAAAACAAAACTTTTCTTTTTCTTATAAAACAAAAAAAAATATTGGTTTACCCCAAAACATATATAATTGTATAGTAAATTTGTTTCTACTAAACTGATAATATATTTGAAATTAGATAATGGGTCAGGCCGATGTAAACCTAAAATTGTTTGATAGGTTATCGGAGCCCGTACATTGATTTATATGGTTTATGATTTTCTAAAGTATTTGATATTTTACTTACTATCACTATTAAAATGTACTAAAATAACATTTGAATATTTATAAATTACAATATGTTATTAGCATTTTACATATATTAGTAGTTCATAACTACCATAAACCCAAAACATATGTTAATAATATAATATAAGATTATTCTTCATAAAATCAAAATTATTATTATTAGTCTATTATAACGTAAACAAACGAACTAAAATTAATTTATGCAAAATTTTTATTATCATGTACATCGCGAGTTCCTAACATATTATAAAAGTTCATCATATTATTTATTTTTACATTCATTACTAATTTATAATTAACACAACACAAACCATCTATAACATTAATAAAAAATTCTAAGAACAAAGAATACATATAATCTAAAACATATTAGTATAGATTAACACTAATAATAATATAGATTATATAACAAATTTGAATTACCAAATAAACATTTTCCCTGCACAGCGCGGGTAACTATCTAGTATATATATATTTAGTCAAATTCCATATATTTAATTACGCTTAAAAAATTCTTTTTTACATAGAGTCTAGTGAAAACTAATAATCTTATATGGGAATATAAGTTTATAGATTAATGTAATTCTAGTAATCAACATTATCCAAAATAAGGAAAGGTACGGAAAGAAACTAATACAAAACGTAAATCTAGGATGATACACTAATAGAGAAAAACTAAGAATTAATAAAGGAGCAGAACACGTCGTTGGGATATGCCATTCAAAGTGGTGAAAGGCTAACCGATGTATGATGATCAGTTTCCTTAAGATGCAATACTTCACGAAATATGAGAGTATTCGTTGTATTTTGAAAATCCAAATTTGCGCATGAAATGTCGAAACAGTCGATCTTTGAAAATGGTGGTGACAAGTGAGACGAGAGAAAACTCTTGCGAAACCCGAATTGAGAAAAGGTTTAGATGCCAACGGTGAGAGAGCAACTCTTTGAATTTATGATGCCGTTTAAGACGATTCATTTAGCATCATTTTCCATAAAAGCAGAAGATACTGTCATATGAGAATTTTTGAAGATGATAATTTCTTTCTATGAGATATACTTATTGAAAATAGTCTGCTCCATAAGAAGAGAATCAACACTGAACGACTCTCCATAATAAAGGAATTAAAGATACCACGATCCTTTTCAGGGGATATTAGTGATAACAAACTCTCCATGATCCTTTTAAGGGGATATTAGTCTTTTTCTGGAAGAGATGAGTATGTGATTTGGCAAATACAAAGTAACCGCATCGATGTAAAAGATAAGATTATCGATTGTAAAGAATACACAAAGGCTGGAAAAAAACAGAAATCTCTTATTGATCTCTCCATAAAGAAGGATGTTTATAATCTATGGCCCAACACTGCATGGACAAAACTAAAGGGTTCAGCTTGATTGCAGCTCAATGGACGACATATGGGGCACGATAATTTACCGGGCCAGGGCCCACTAGGGGAGAATTGAAGGGATGACCCTTGTTGATACATCGATTGGTTTCACCGATGGATCATCGGCATCTGGCCGTGGAGAAAAAGGGACGACTGGTCAGTGGAGGAAGGGGGCAGCTGCGACTGAGAGATTATGGGGTCGCCTGAGATTCCGTGGAGATGAGGAGCCGTCAGTGGTCTTAACAGAGATGAACCTCAGCTCAGAAATCATAGGCGCGGTGGACCGGAAAAACCTTCTTGGATATTTGCGGCTAGTGGGACATATACCGATGACCAACGCCAATCTGAAGAGGCCTCTAGACCCTCCAGGAATTGCTGAGCTTCTTTCAAAACCCATTCTACGGTGGTCGTTTTCTCTCGTCAACATCTCTTGTATGTGGCTTAGGTGGGAGACCCACCGAGACATGGTTAGATATAGTCGGAGAAAGTGAGAGAGAAAAGAAGAGCTATAAGATCTCTCCACGTGGGAGGATTTACTCTGACGGAAGAGCTTCAGATCTCGCCGGAGGTACCCAGAACCAAGGCCAGAAGGCTGATGAGCAAACTCCAGAACTGAGTGGGTGTAGAAGGTTTTGGCAAAGTTAAAGGTTCTTCCAGTTTTTCTGGAGAAAAAATCCAAATATGTGGTCATCCGACGTTGTTCTGTACCGGAAGAACCTTCACATATCGATGACAGGACCGAACGCGGAAGAGAAGGAGGTAACTGGCCGGAGCCGAGGCGAATGAGACGATTCCGGCGAGCTAGATCTCCCTCGGCATCAGAGAAAGGTAAGTGAAGAAGGGCCTCGATAATAGCGACAATAAGAGTACTGCACTTTTTCTCAATCTCTTGACTCGATATAATCCTACTCGAGAGGTGAGAAGAACGATGAGATCTCTCCTTTTGGGAGGAATGGCTCTGCAGGGCGATCTCCAAGTCTGATCGGAAATGTTCGGCATCCAGGATAGAAATGCGATGTTGGCCACACTTTTGAAAAGAAAGGCTGCAGAGGGCGATGGAGGTGTTGAGAGGTCTTTGAAGTTTCCAGGGAAAGGTGCAGATTCAAAAAGAATCTTCCAATATCTTCGACAGGACTGAAACCCGAAAAGAATAAAGCACTCGGTCGGAGATGAGAAAGAGGATGCGACGCCGACGAGATAGAGCTCCGCCGACGTCAGAAAACGTCAATGTTTGATAAACCTCAATAGTTGTGTCAATGAGAGAAATTTGAAATTCGCAAATCTGCAGAAATATGTGAGGTGGATTTGATATCCTTTCTACGTGCAATATCCTTTCTACTTGCAATAACATCAAATTCTTGACAAAAAAAAAATAAAAGTAGTTAAGTATTTTCAAAAAGTAATTTGTGAGGTAGTAGGGAAGAAAACTCGGGGACAAATCAGCTGAAATCAGGTGGGTTTAAGGTTTAATGGAACCAATTCAACTATATTATGTTGTAAAAAGGCATGAGTTTTGTATCCCCATGCACCATTTCTTTTCATGTAACAAAATAATTAATCCGAATTAGTATAATATCAGCGCGTCTTCCGATTCTTTTTTTTGCATCTCATTATCATCATTATGGCATTTTTGAGGCGACATAAATTGAATGATGAAAAAGAGAGCGTTAAGGAATCATTTGGGAAAGAAGAGTTTTTAGGTCCAAACAAAAACACCTGCAGAAATGAAGACGCATACCAATTTTATTCCTTTTTCTGCCCCTCCCCACTCACCCTCATAATCCGCCGAATTTAACCTCTCTCTCTCCCTACCATAAGAATCCACACACACATACATATTATATTTGACATGGAAGTACATTTACACCTGCGTGCATAAACTTTTGGAATAATATCGTATAAGAAAACCCATATGATGTGGCTAAACAATGCACACAGTAACGTACGTTTTGAAAACTAAACCAATGTAAGTATGAATATTGTCATGTGAATATTTGGGTTTTTTTTTCTTTTGGTAGAAATGTGAATATTTGGTTTTACAACAGAGTAGAACATGTTACTATGTATCTCTCTCTGGACATATTTAAATGTACTGATATTATATCACCACGCAAAATCATAGAACACCTAAAGAAAAAGGCTCAAATTAAATTGAAATATAACACGAGGCCATATTGCCGAAGATAAACTTGTGATTACAAACATGAAACCTCGACACATGTCTTCATCGAGATTTCAATATGTATTGAAAAAAGGAGCTAGTATTCGACATTAATATTTCTACACGCTAATCACATCTGCAATTAATTGATCTAACCGTAAACATCTCAAAAATTAATAATTTGACAAGGTTAAATTATGTTTATTTAAACGTCAAAATAAAAGTAAGTAACGTGAAAAGCTGACAAGAACAAGGCTGAGTTTAACGATCACAATGAAAACTGCCAGCTGGGATGCTGTGATGTGAGCTTACACAGTTACAGACTCGTTGACTCTTTTTACAGTTGAAATTAGAGTAAATTACATTAATACAAGTACTTTCAAATAAAACATTATAACTTGATCTTCCTTCAAGAAAAACGGAACATAATAATAAAGATCAGGTTATAACAATTAATTTTAAACATAAAACATTATCTCAGGTTAAATTTAAACATACTTGATCTTCCTTTTAAATTTAAACATAAACATACTTTTGACAACACATATTAATACCGTAACAATCTAAAATAAAAGGTTATGACATGTTTATCTCGCAGTGTGGAATTCAAGATCTTGGGTTGGAGAAGAATTGCGTACCAGTCATGATGTTGTTGATAGGAGTAGGATAGTTAAGTGAGCTAGGATCGATGTAATGATCTGAAGTGGAGCCAACGACTCCATCGTTGCAGCTCACGTTTGGGCTTGACGAAGAGGCAGATGGGCGTGCGGTTATGAGATTCAACGGCTGAGATCCACCGCCTGAGGAGCTTCTCTCGGGCGGGCCTTGATCGTAGAGAATACCTTTGAAGACGTGACCGCCTATGCTCACAGCTGTCTTATATGCATACTCGTCTTCTTCATCTTCTACGGAGCTCACACGCACGCACCGAAAGATTGCCGGCGAGCTAACTGCCGGCGGAAAGTTCCCAATCTCTAACCCTAGGTGGAGAAAATAACAATTTTGATTATATATATAAAAAGGGTTCGAGCAAATTGTAATTTTTAAGTATGTATGTTTAATAATAAATAAAAGGTAATCACATGATATAAACAAAGATATTAAGATCGGCGAGAACAGTTTCTTCCTGTCAATGCAAGAGTCAGTTTTACTCACATACAGTATTTTTCATAATAAAACAAAAAAGAAGAAAATCATAAACTTTTTTTTCCTCGAAAATGGAAAAAGAAAAAACAAAAAGCTGATAAACAGAATAGGGTTTTCTGCTTCTGCAATTGAAACCAATCAACTCAACAAAGTAAAGAAAGCTCAACTGTTACGTTCAGGTTTGAATAGCAAAGCAAAACTTAAGAAAAGTTAAGAGATACCTGAGGTGTTGTTAGTAGGTATACGAGTGCAGACAAGGGAAGTCGATCTCGCCGGAAAATGTTCTCTCAGCCGTTTAGGGACACTCCCACCCTGCGGCTGTGGCTGCGTCTGCGGTTGCTCACCGGACGCAAGCTGCTGCTGGCGTTCTCGGCGTTTGGCGGCAGGAACCCACGTGCTCTTCACGTGAGTAGGACAATGAAGGCCTCGGCTCTTGCAGCAAGTCCTACACCTCATGTGAGAGCAATCTTTCTTAGCTTGATTCCCACAATCCTGGCAGCTCGGCCCGCTACCGCTTCTCATCATCATCAAGGCGCCGCCGGAAGTTTCAATTAAGCTCCGGTTGCTTGGTCCGACGCCTAAACAAGCAGCGGAAGTGTAAAGATCTAACCTTTGTTGTTGCTGCTGCTGCTGCTGGAAAATGAGTTGTTGATTGTTTGGGTGCTGCCATAGCTCAAGGGTTCCTTTGTAAGAATCTTCAGCAGCAGCGTTAGAGTTAGGGTTCTTACACCAAAGCCAAGATTCAGTTCCCGATGGAGAAGGATTAATATTAGGGTTGGTTGTGTGGTGGTGCTCGTCTTGGCTGCTCCCTCCTCCGTCAACTCCGCCGTTGCCTAGCGAGAAAAAGCCTGCCATTTTCCGACACCACCAGCCATAAATATATTATGAATTTTCCCTTGTTCCCAATTCCCAGCACATATCTTCTACCAAGTAAATAGAAGAAGAAAGATCTCTCTTTGATTGGTTAGAAGAAAGATCTCTCTCTGATGAGAAGATGAAGAAGAGGAAAGAAGTGGAGTAATGTAGAGTTCTAGGGCTTATTTAAGAATCAAACAGCTTTTGGGACTGAGAAAAGTTGGTTTGTCGGTATGGGAGAGTATTTAAGAGAGAAGGAGAAAGATGGATCAGAGAGGTTTCTGCAACGCCGCCATGAACTTATTACTCTCTCCTCTTATTAAATTCTGTGTCTCTCTTCTCTTTTTTGTTTGTTTTCCAGATTTTCCTACATATCGCATTCACTTCTCGGTCAAGATATATTTCACCGTTGATCATAACGTGTTCAAGATCCTGCGGTGAGTATGTTGCCACGTATGTAGCTTTGGCTTTAACTCTCTCCGTCTTTTCTACCGGAAAACACGCTGCCTCTTCTCCCTTTTGTTTGTGTGTTTACAAATATGATAAAAGTACAATATTGTTTACATTTTTTATTTAAAACCATATTGATTCTTAGTAATAATACTTAAAAGAAGCTCTGTTATTAAACAAATTTTTTAAATCATATATCCTTTTATTCAAAGTTAAGGACTGATTTTCACCCAAAGAAAAAAAATTGAGGACTGAAGACGAGGGGCACCAATTATCGGTGATAGTTATATCTTTTTAGATCCTCTGGTTGTAGATTCGATGCAGATTTTTAATATAATTTTCAATATAATATAATTCTTGTTTTGGTTGTGCATATATATAATGTACATGTGACTTTAAATTAAGTTCATAAAGGTTGCAACTGGAAAACAGATGCTTATCCATGTTTCCAAGGAAGCAATTTACTACATTCTATTTATTATTGTAAATACAATAAGTGATAAGAGTATATAGATACAAAAATTGATAAGGAACACCTGTACAAATTCTCCATTATTTGTGTTGTGATTGTGTAATAAATTTAAATGTTTACGTATACAAACCAGATACTGAGATATCATTGTCCTGTGTACCCCGTAACTCTTAATTAATTTACCAGTTAATCAAAGTAGTAGCATAACAAATTTAGGACTGATCTAGTGCTTGAGAATAACAAAATGCAGATGATGTAAAAAATGGAGGATAGTTTAGGGAATTTCTATAAGGATGGGGAGAGTTGACTAAAGCAGAGAGAGAGAGGCTGGAAAATGACGTACCTGTGAAATGGATAAAAGTTAATTATATGTATATATATAGTTAGAATAATCATCTTACCAAATAATTCAACGTATAAAAAATGTTAGTATGTATTTATGAAATGGATGTATACTGCTGATTTAAATTGTATACAAATGTTATGAGTGAATGGAATTGAGGAGAAGAAAAGGAAACTGAATTCGATGAATAGATGCAATCATTTAGGACCGAGAAATTAAGAGAGGGAGTGGGCAAAAGGGAAAGTGACATTCTCTCAGATTTTATTCTTCTGTATGACTAAATTACAAATCCGTAGAGTACAAATATCTTAGTAAGTAGTAACATCGATTATCTAATGCAAATACCAACAAACTCGCACAATGAAAGACTTCTCATCATTAGTTTTCTTTTATTTTGGAATGTGAATCTTGAAAATAGTACAATTATAAGAGTTTTCCCCAAAAAGCAAAGTTTTAAAGGTGAAGAGTATTGTCTCTTCTCGAGCTTTTGTTCCTTTCATTGTATGATCTCCAATTGTGAGAATCTGATGAATTTCATCTAATAAAAAAATCAGAACTAATAAAAAATCAGAAAAATAAAAACTATGAGACAGTTTCAATAAAAAAAGATTTTAGAAACTGTGTTATAAGTTTTTGTAACACGTATCATAATATTATTGGTTCATTATTTATTTAATAATATAATATTAATAAAATTATTAAATTTTAAAAAAATTATTAATTTTTTTTTTTTAAGAAACCATCGTGGGTCTCATGGATGAGGATGCTCTTAATTTTTTAAAGTGAAGACTAATTTAAACAAATTTAGTTAAAGTTCCTCACCCATTTTTTAACTATTTAACCTTCTATCCGCTTCATGTCCTAGCAATGAAAATAATTGGTTGAAATTTCCACTGATTCTTTTGCCATTTATCTGCACTTCAGAAGTTCAAACGCGTATAGTCATCTACAACTCTACCTGACTCCGCATATTATCTGTTGGGCCTTTAAATTGTATTTATGCGCATGAGCAATAATAAATAAGGAAATATGGAAAGAAATTAGTAAACTAGCAATAAGGAAAAGTGTTTGTTGGCTTCGTATATCACTTCGACATTATACCAAAAAAGATCATCACTTTTTTTTTTCTTTTTGTCAATTGGATCATCACTTCTTAATATACATTTTTCTTACATAGACAGAACGAGAAGAGTGTTTACTACAAAAGAGGCAAGCACTGGTTTGATTTTTAATTTCACCCATTCATTGCTCCTCTACACTCCTTTCTAGTTTTCAAAAGGAAAAAACATAATTAATTAAGTATTAACCAACTCTTTTTAGCTTTGAAGCTGGAAAAGCAGGACGGCATAAAAAGATTTTATGGGTTATGTTTCTTTTGTTTCAAATGCAAAGAGCCAATAGTTTCTTACATTCTCTTCAGCTCAATAGTAGTTTCTGTCCTGTGTATTATGTATCTCTTCACAAAATGATAAAAGAAAAGAGTGTCATTCAGCACAATATCTCTTCAGAATCTGCAGATTTCAAGCATCTATAATGTTATTATATATCTGTCATAACTCATACACAACAGATAAACATTGTGTGTTCCACATGGATATATATATATATATATATATGGTTATATATTTCTCATTGCTCAAGAGATTTCATCATTTGAAAAAGAAAGAAAATAACAAAGCTGAGAATAGATTTGGTTCATGTGGGGCCCGAGGAAGTGGAGTCATGGTTCCTCCAAATGTCATGCTCATGCACATGCAAACGCGTATACTGTTTCCAAGCTGCTGTATCAACTGAAATCTACTTATATAATCCACTCGACTCACTTTGACACAAAAATATTACTAACCAAAGGTTCCAGACGTTAATTATATAACAAGTTTGCAAACTCAACCAAAACTGCTACAAGTATATATCCTACTTATATATATAATCCACTCGACCGGGGAATTGCTGTTGTAAAAATGGTAAAGTTAAAAGTGGATCGATCGGCGCTTGGCTCGTGGGTTATAGAAAGTCCCCAGTCCCCACACTAGGAACCAAGGGTGGTATTAAAGTTAATAATATAGAGGCTGCTGGAAAAGGACCACTATTTTTCACGCCTAATTTTCTTAATCGATCTATTATTGTATACTTTGTTAATTGCGAAGTTGCAAACCCTACTTATAGGGCTATCTTTTGTATTTATAACATGCTCTTCTGAAGTTTTATTTTCACCCTTATCACAATCATGTAGTTTTATAGTATCTCGTATAAGGTATACGCATAATATTGCATTCTTGTTTGATAGTATCATATATGAATTGATTACCATACGAAAATTAGTTAATAAAAAGTAGAGTGTGACTGAAGTGATATTTCGTAAAGCAGATAGTGTTGACAGATGTAATGAAAAAAAATCAACTCAAATACAAATGGTTTTACAAATAAATAAATTTATAAAAGTTTGAATGGAAGGGACAAGCAGAAGCATATAAACCGTCCGATCTTGTAGAAAAGAGAGACAGTAACTACACCGACCAGAGATAGTAACTTGGCAACGTCCATGCTTTTTGGCATAAACTCCCTTTTTGTCACTATAATATAAGAGTTGTAAAAGTTTGGTTGACAAAAACAAAATGTACATAAACGATTTTATGAATTTTTATATTTGACGTTTTATCTAAATAATTAGACCATTCTCATGGCTTTCACGTTCACATTTGACTGTGTAGTCCACTAGCGTGGCCCGAAATTCTATAACCATCTTTTTTTGTGTTCCTTTTGATTTTACAATCAATTATAACCCTATATAGTTTCACTATTACTCCAAAGCAAAGTAATTACTTTACTATAGTCCATAAAACTTTTGATTAGAACTAAACCATAGTGGTTCAGTGATTAAATAATATCCCAAAAAACTAATGTGTATAATTTGCAAAAATTAAGAAACGAAATCGTGGAAGCGAATGTTTGAAAATACATAACGGTTTTTCTAATTTTTTCGAATCAGATATGTTTTGAAAGCATTCATAAAAACTAATTAAATAGATTAAAGATATATTTTTTTTAATTACGACAATCAAAATTTGTTAACAGAAGACTAAAAGAAAAACAAATATTTAATAGTTTTAGTGATATGAATATTTAATTTATTTTAAAAGTTTATATTTTATATCCAACAAAAGATATTAATATGGAGTGATTAAACATAATTGAACATTTCATAAAATAAAAAATTGAACCACCGTGAAGGAATAAAAATAATTGGGCCTCGATGATTAATCGAATTGGGCCAAAAAGGAAAAAAATTCAAAGTATTACAAACAAAGCGTTTCCGGACGCTTCCAATCCCGGAGCTCCACCGGCGCTTCCGTGCAAGATAAGAATAGATCAACTACGAAACGAAATATTTCGTCACTTAACCAAAGTGATGATTCATCGATTGAAGAACCAAACGCTCCGAAAAATTAATTCATCTCGTTCGTACCTATCTTCCTTAGTTTTCCGACGTGATTCTCACTCGCAGGTTCGTTCAAAATCCAATCACGATCGCCGGAGAAGAGAGTACGAGAGGAATGTGGAAGGTAAGGAGAAGAAAGAACACGACGGGTTGTTTCTGTGTAAGAGCAAAGGCCAACACCTTCTTACAAACACCAGAATCCTCGACGCCATTGTCCGAAGCTCCGATGTCAGGCCGACTGATACAGTCTTAGAGATCGGACCTGGTACTGGAAATCTCACGATGAAGCTTCTAGAAGCTGCCCAGAATGTCGTCGCCGTTGAATTAGATAAGCGTATGGTGGAGATTCTCCGCAGAAGGGTTTGTGACAGTGGTTTTGCAAATAAACTTACGGTAAATCTTGCTATTTCGTTGCAATGCCCTTGATAAGTCGTTTAGTTTTTTGGAGAAAAGAAGAGCTTTTTTTTTTAATGCCAGGATTGGCTTAGGGAATGTAATTATTCATTTTTGAAAATTAGCTTTTAAGCGCACACAACGTGTTCGATGAAATGCTGAAGAGGAGACTAGGGAATACAGTGACTAACCTCTTTTGTCACTTGTTGTTTGTCGTATAGATTATTGAAAAAGATGTTCTGAAGACAGATTTCCCTCAGTTTGATCTGGTGGTGGCGAATATTCCTTACAACATATCTTCTCCTCTTGTGGCGAAGCTTGTATACGCCTCCAATACCTTTCGAAGCGCCACACTCTTGCTTCAAAAGGAATTCTCCCGCAGGCTCTTAGCAAATCCAGGAGATTCTGATTTCAACAGATTAGCGGTGAATGTGAAATTAGTAGCTAATGTTAAATTCGTGATGGATGTGAGTAAAAGAGAGTTTGTTCCACCCCCTAAAGTTGATTCATCTGTTGTTATCATTACACCAAAGGAGATGAAACCTGATGTTAATGTTCAAGAATGGCTGGCGTTCACTCGCACGTGTTTCGGGAAGAAGAACAAGACGCTTGGTTCAATGTTTAGGCAAAAGAAAAAGATCATGGAATTGCTGAGTTTGTGTGCAGGGAGGAATGGTTCCAAAGTTAGGGTTATGAAACAGACATGTGGTTGTTTTGACAGTGATGTTGAAGAAGATGAACATGAAGATAATTTGTTGGGTTTGGATACAGATGCAAGTATATTAAAAGAAAAGATCATTGGAATTCTGAGATCAAATGGGTTCGAAGAGAAGAGACCATCCAAGCTTTCTCATGGTGACTTGTTACATTTGCTTTCTTTATTTAACCAAGCTGGAATTTTTTTCCATGATACTACGTCACAATTACTAATGGATCTACATGAATAATGGTAAGGTTCTGTAGTATGTATATCAAAGAATAATTTTTAGTATTGGGCGTGATCAAGTCACCTTTGTGTTGAATCTAAAAAATGACAATAAAGGAAGAGAAAGATCTAATCTTTTGTTGGAGGCTGTTTTAGCAATTTCAGAACATTTTCGTAGACGATGAATGTGATGGATGAAGCAGGAACATTTTTCAGAAGATTAGCGGTTAGTCCCCTGTAGAAACCTCTGAGACCCTCGAATCTGCAGAAACCCCCCAAGTGTTACTCAGTGACACTAACCAAAAGATCATCTTTTCTGACATAATTGAGACCAAGAATATGCCCCTAACCTTGCAGTTTGTCTGATGACATGTAAGCTGTCTATATATCTTGGAATTCCACTATTACTAGGTCGTTGCTGAACAAGAAAAGATAAATGTTTATGAAATCCTCAAATATTGCAGAAGATCAAAGGTTCAAGGAAGTTCAAGGAATTTAGATTTGAGCTAATAATAATAAGATTGAAGATCATAGATACCTGTAATCGTGCTCGAATAACCTGAAATGGATATGTAAGAAGAACTGCAGCGACTTTGGAGGAGCAGCCAAGTGCAGCATAATCTGCCGAGTTCTTAAGAAAAAATGCAAGTGGAGTGTGTCATAATAGTGATGCTGAAATAGGCGTGGGATTAAGATTAATGTTCCTATATAACACAAGAACAGAGGCTATGAAGAAGAGGAACTCTTTACCAATAAATTGTCATCGGATTCGGAGTTCCTTCTCTTTTCTTTACAATCCACAATGCATTTACGGAGTTCCTCATACGCTGTGAACTGAATAGCACCATGAGAAATCTGATGAAGAAACGAATTCAGAATCAACCCAAAAATGTACATCATTCATTCAATCTGTAAGACCATTTCCGTAACTAATACCCATATTTGGATAGTTCCAAATCTGTGGCTATTGTGGTAGTTTCACGAAAGAACATGACAAGAGAAAGATCAGGATAGTTACTAACCAGTACAAGACCAGGGACAATACCCTTGTAGAGCGCCCTGGTTCCTTCTTCTTTCACTATGGTTCTAAAGGCATCTGAAGTTCACGAAATAAACATTTATAAAAGAACACTAGAAACAATGAAAACTGAATTTGTGCAGCATAGTGCAAACCTAATAGCCCAGAGTATGGTTGGGTATGATGAAGTGGTGTCTGAAGCTGTAATCTTGTTTTGACAAGCCAAATCGGATTTGTGCATAAACAGACCTGAAAGTATCATAAGCTTGAGACAAGATCGAAATTAAAAAATAAACATAGGAGAAATGAGATGTTTGTGGTAGTATCTGTTATACTCACCAAGGCCCCTGCTTCAGCAGCAGAAGCAAGGTGAAGACCAGGGCTGAGTTTCTCATCGTCCCTGCCTCTAGCATATCTCTCCTTGGCTCTTCCATAACTACAGAGAGAGAATGTATTTGTTTCAGATCATTTAAGCAACATCCACGGGTAAAACAAAAGTGGAACCTCCAGGGTCCTAACAAAAATGTGTTGACAAAATAAACATCCTAAGAATAATTGATGAAAGACATGAGCTAAACAAATGTTAACACTCACAAAAAGAAGTATAACCCCCAAGAAAGAGTAGAACCGATAACAGCAGGGAAGAAGCCTGCATAAAGTCCTCTCAAACCCTACCGGAAGATTACAACTAAATGAGATAAAGGTAGAGAGACAAGAATTGGAATTCATAAAAATCCATTAAACCAGAAATGTAGCTGGATCATGCAAACCTCGAGACGGCCAATGGTGAAGACAGCGTTAGCTGTGTTCTTGTACGTCGGGAGACTTGACCCTCTACCATCGTTGAATGTTCCATCAAGTAAGCAACTTTAAACAAATTGATGAGTTGAAAAATCGAGTTTTTGGTCAGTTCCAGAAGTTAAAAATCGGACCTTGGAATCGCGTACGAACAACATCGAGAGGGTGCAAAGCAGCGACGGTGGCGAATCCAGCGACGGCGCCGGCGGTGGCGTTTTCCCACTGCCACGACGCCGCCATCAACGAATCTTTAGATGGAATCCCAGCTAATTTAAGATTGGTTGCAGAGGTAATAGGAAGTTAAAGAAGCGATAGGACAGCTGATGAAATATTCGCCGTCCTCCGGTACGATGCCCAATACTTTAAACAAACATATATAGTCCTCCCTATACTTTTAATTAATTCTAAAACAACCCAATATTTGAGAAATCACAGCAGCGAATCACTCTTGGGCTTCTACGCTTTTACCTCTTCTTGATTTGGGTTTCTACATTAAGTTCCAAAATATGTGTTGTAATTGGGCTTAAATACTGGGCCATAAAGGCACTTGTTTTTTTCCCTCGTATTATTTTATCAGAAAACCATTTATAAAAGCAAAAAAAAAAAATATATATATATATATATATATCTCACATTTTATTAGTTTTCGAAAATATTCAAACACCAAATATACATGAATACAAAGAAAGAACCAAAAACTCAATCACACAAATGACGTCCATGCAAAATCAAAAGCAATAAAAACCATTTTTTTGTTGTGGTACTCATAGAGATTTGATTAATAAGCATGGTTAACCCTCCGACAGATTCGCCGGATCTCTCCCTTCATGCCAGTCAACGGAGAGATATTTCCCATCTTCACCATTGATTTAGCAAACTGCTCGAAGAAGGCCTCCTGATTCTCAGCGTAGAGCTTCACCAGCTCCTTGGACTCTCTGTTCTTCGTGAACAGAACCTCATCAGAGCTCAATAGCCCTTTGTACATGATTAGGTTCTTGAAGTAGTGGTTGTCGAACTTGAACGGCGTCACGAAGTCGAGGAAGAAGAGGTTCTGGTCACCACCGGATCTAGGACATCGTTGACGCAACACGGAGGCATAGTATTGGCTAAGAGTTAGATCAGGCTTTCCGTTGCCGGACTGGTTGTATAACCTCTGTCGGAAACTTGTGCACCTCGAGTTTCCGATGGTATGACTTCCTGCAAATCACATATAACGCTTTACAATACCTTCTAAAAACTACAACCGAACTCAGCGGCTTTTGAACATTGGTTGATTAAAACGTATTGTGTAATTAAGATGGATGGATACATACCAGAGAGGGAGACCATATCGACGAGATCTAGGCCTTGACGCTTGAACTTAGTAAGTATGGTTTGAAAAGTGTTGTTAGGAGCAGGAATGTCATTGTTGGAACCACTCAAGCTTGCTCCTCTCGCGTCTCTTCTGCCTAAAGGTACTTCCCAGCTCGGTCCACCCGTCTGTATACACATTTGTTCATTTGTCAAATTATTGATAATGATCAAGATAATTTTGTGTGTAGTGAATTGTGATGACTTACAATGACAGTTGAGTCTCTAGCGGCTAGAGCCAAGATATCTGCGCAAGAAACTGTTTCAGGACACACTTGTTCTAAGGCATGTTTGATTTCTTCGATGAGTTCAAAACCACGGGCGGAGTTTCGGTTAGGGTTTGAATGCTTCTCGCTGACTATGGTTCCGCTACTGTCCAATAGTATCGAAGCATCACATCCCTGAAGTACCAATCACAAGGAGAATAATATATTAAAAGATTGGAAATTTTCCCCAAGTTAAACGTTAATTAGAAATTTTGCTAAGCTTTGAGACCTTGACAAAACAATCGTGGAAATGGAGTCTGATCAAGGAAGCAGGCATGCGAGGATCATGTGAGAATGATTTAGCGACAACAGACTGAACAATCTCTTGAGCTTCAGGACACGAGTGGTCGTAGAACTGAGGAAAGAGATAGCCTCCACTTCCATAGGCTTTGGAGCACAAACAAAGCGGAAAGAATGCGATGAGGGAGAGAACTACGATAAGGCTATTCAATGACTTAGCCATTTTTTTGGAATTTTTTTCTCTTGATGACTCGTTAACTCGGTTACTTGTACTTGGTGATTGTGTGTGAAGAAAAGGGTTTCATTTATAGAAGTATCTATTGTGGACATTCGAGAAAGACGTTGGAGTTGGTAACTAATTTTAGCTGTGTATTGGATTAGATGGATACATTCATCTTAAAGGATTCGTATGAATACCAAATTTGTTAGACTTTTTTTTTGTATATTCCTCATGTATGACCACTTTATGTACTTCATATCATATGATTTTTTGCAGTTGTTAAAAAAAAAATTGTGTTACATGCATTAGCAACATAAGTAATTAAGTATTAGAGCGTATACATATTTTGCTTTTAGTTTGTCAAAATTCATACCAAACAGAGAAGATGTTTCTGTGGAATTACGATATTAAATTAAGAAATCAAACATGTATTAAGCTATGCAAAACAATCACATCCAGAGGGTTTTACTTAGTTGACAATTGACCAAATAGTCAACAAAAAATGCTAATTATTCTGCAAGCAAAACTAATAATCTTATTGTGAGCTTAACAAATAGATACGGTTGCTAGAGTACGACAAAGACATAATAAACGGTACATAATGACAAAATCATTGAGAAACAGCTTCAACTGCTCTCTCTCACAAAACCAAACCAACTATTTTCCTTTTCCTCTCGTGCAGTAATGACAAAGAACCATTCAACATAAAGAATATGACCGGACGATGTATAATAGACTTTTTCAATAGGTCGTTTGGTCTTTTATGGTAGAAGTTCATGTTTCCACGTCTTTCATTATTTACCTACCTTCAGAATAATAAAAAGTACAAATCTCCAATATATTTCATATATAGGCCCGACCATCAAATCTTATTCGCCCTAAAATTAAAACCCAATACAGCGGAGAAGGACCGAGCTCGAAAACAGGCCCAATCCAATCGGTAACAGTGTGCTCTAATTGATGCTACGAGGGAGAAGGTATGACAAGTACTAGCACACGGAAGCAGAAAAAACAGGTAGAACAATAAAGCAGATATATAGATAGATATATGAAAGTGCATAGTTAATACAGACATCCCAGAACGTAAAAAGAACCTGATGCTCATAACACACTCCTCTCTTTCACACTCATAAAAGCCATAACACATCGCAGGACGTACATACATAAAAAGCACACATACAACGACCGTCTACGACTGCGTTACGAACCCTCCTTACTTATACTTATATGTATACACGTTTGGTCCAAGTTAACATGCAATCTATTTTAACGACCACCACTACCGGGAAGCTTATCCTTAATCTTCTCCATCATCCCCTTCTTCTCGTGGCGCTCTCCACCATAACCGCTGGCATCATAACCGGTGGTAGTTCCGGTTCCCATCCCCTGAGCTTGACCGGACTGATCATGATGACCTGACAACTTTTCCTTAATCCTACCCGTGATTCCCTTCTTTCTCCTCCCACCTTGTCCATCATCCTCCTGTTATATGTAGATAACATACATAATCCTATATATACACATGTTTATATAATATAGTAATCAACACATCATAAATCTTGTTCATATATACACTCGGTACGTACCGAGCTAGAGCTGGATCCGGATCCAGAACGGTGAAGCATTCCTCCCAAGCCACCCCCACTTTCCTTGTGGATTTGCTGTTGTCCATGGTGTCTGGCTCCTACGCCAGTTCCAAAAGCTCCAGTCCCAGTCTCAGTCCCGTATGCTTCGCGACCTGCCCCGTAGGTCCCACCCGTGGCTCCTCCGCCAGTTCCATAACCTCCTACGCCAGTGGCTCCCACACCACCGCCTGTTCCGTATCCTCCGCCGCCAATCGGGTTTCCGTACTCGTCCAACTGCTGGATCGGGTTTCCGTACTCGTCAGTCGCCTGACCTCCTGGACGGTTCTGGTAAGACGCCATCTTCTTCTTCTCAGCTAAGCTATAAATCAAACACTTTCTTTGTGATATGATACTTTGATGAGTTTGATCGATGAAGATTTGTTAACGCATGGAAGCTACTTTATAGTCGGGTTTCGGATATGGATCAAGTTCTTTAATTAGTGAATCATTATTTGGAAAGTGACGCGTGGCAGCAGTAGAAAATGTCGGCGTGGTGCTTAGGGACACGTGTCCATAAATAAAACGAACTGTTCCGGATTGATTTATTTCCGAGCTTTAATGTGGACACCAAGTACGTGTTTATAAAAATCCCATGACAGGGTGATGAATAAAATTGGAAAGTAATGTATCTGTCCTCTTCTTTAGTGTCGGTATACGTAGAAACAGGACACGTAATTCTCTCCTTGAAAAACGACGCGACGTTGTTAATTATTTACATACACGACGTATACCCATCCATTCATACAAAGATTGGGTGGATGTGAATTCCAAGGAACTTGGCTGGGTCTAACAAGTTTGGGCCCGTATTTGGGTCAAAGAATCACTGGTAAAACTAAGGCCATACACAATATATTTTGGGTCAAAGAATCACTGACTAAAAAACATGAATTTGTAGTTTCTTAGAATATCGATGTGGATGCGGTGAAGTCGACCCTTTCGAATCTGGCATTCGGGAATGTAATGGAGGCAGCTGCTAGAGCTTATTAGAAGGTAAATTAATTTCTTTTGTTAATGTACTTATACGCCATCTACTACATATGCTTCCGAGTTGTCTGAGAATTTATTTTCCTCTTGCCGTAGGTGATTTAATGATGGTGGATCAAGAGACGATAAATAACTTGATCGGACCAAATACATATAACATAATAACATTTTCCCATTCTTAAAATGGGAATTGAAAATAGTAGACATTACTTTCGAATCAAAGAAACGACTAGAGTAACAGTCGTTTTGTCGGTGCAGCTAGTATGTTGGGACACATGGTTTGCAAACTTGTTAAACAACGCGTCGATAATGTCAACTCCGAAGTGAGCTACAATTATCGATTCACTGACCGCTCTTATACAGCTAGCTTCCTTTTTCCCTACACTCTGTGAATGTAACTTATCGTTCTCATCGTGGTTACTCTGACCAAGATCAAATCCATGGATCTCCAAGTCATTGATCTCGAAGGAGCCTTCGTTTCCAATCATTTTCATAACTTCCTCTTTGCTATGATCATAAAACGGCATGTTGAAAGAATCAACCTTTGATGCACTCACCAGACCCTGTATTGTGGATCATAAGCTCGAATCTTTAAAAACCAACATATTTTAAATGTCGACAATTAGTATTTTTATATGTTACCTCAGAGACTAGGTCGTGCAGTGATTTGGATAACAGTGTCCAAAAGTGACAGCAATCCCTATACAATGGACACCAAGAGTGTTTCTACCGATGAAACTGAGAACCATGCGTACGTCCATTAGAAACCATCTCCCCAGAACGCATTTTTAGAAATGTTGTAAAGTCGCTTTCGAATTGATTCAAGTAAGCCTTGTATGCATTTGGAGGACTTAAAAAAAAGTTGTTATGTACACGCACGAGGTATTCGTCTCGAGTCCTTTGGGAACCTAGAAAGCTCACAGTTCCATCATATAACCTTTTTTCTTAATACAAATTTTAAGCAAGTAAGCAAATAAGTAGCCATGAGAGCTTAGAGAGCCAATGTAGACTGTAAGATGAATGTACGAAATGGAGACTCTTGTGAGGAAAGAGCCTCGAGTAGAAGGAACCGGGGACTCTAGAGACGAACCACAATCTTTTGCTTTTGACCTTCTTGTTGAAGAAAGGTATGAACTTGAATGTGGTGTTGAAATCGTTGTCTGGAAGATCGTTCAGACAACAATCAATCTCCGGTGGCCTTTGGTTACATTGTTGACATAATGCATTGATCGTGTTTACGATCTCATACATCGTCAAGAACGTGTTCTGTCCAGAAGCACATCCCAAATCAGCTACTTTAATGTAATTAGGAAACTATTAGTTATTATAAACAATTAGTGTGTGCATGATTAATGAAAAAGAATTATATGGAAGACGGAGGAAACCTGAAGAAGAGAATTGGTGGAGTAACTGTTATCTCCATTTCCGCCGTTCATACTTAGAGCATTCACAAAAGGGTACCTCTCATCTTACCCACTATACTTTTCCATTATCACTCTTAACGTCTCACCTGCATCGCAAATTAATATACATCTATGCTAATTCAACATACACAATAACACACACATATATAGAGATGCACCCTCCATAGGTTGTGATTTGTGAATAGGAATCGGGAGACTAAAACCTCGAGGAAAAATTAGTGGTGTCGATTAGTCTTGGATCAACTTCTCCCATTGTTATTAAGTTGTGTCTAGAAATAAGTTAATGTTTTTATGGAGGCTTACCACTTCACACAATGTTTTTATTGAGGTGGGTGGGTATTTGATGTACTATATGGTCAGAGTGGCGCCACAGAGACATCCGTAATTCATTTCGTAATTAATAACCCGTTCCGTTTTATCCAAATTTGTAAAATTCAAATATTTGATTTGACATCCTATATATTTTGCAAAAGGTATATTATATGTATATAAAATTTCACTGTTTACAATATCTATTGCTAAAAACACTTAATTCTCTTCGTATTTTATTTTCAGTTGATTACGTATTCATAATTTGTTTCGTTTTTAAAAAGATATTAATTAAATAAATATTTGCTGACGTATGTTAGGTAAGGTCGAAATTCCTTACGGAAACGAACCACTAGCTAGTGGTAAATGCATGCATCTTGTATTTTCAATATTTTCAGGTTTTGTCCTCAATGATCCAAGGCCACGTAGTCACTCGCATGTGAAACACGTAATTAATTCATATAGAAATTGATTTGATATATAACTGTGGAGTATAATTTAGTTTCAGACCAAAATCGATATTGATTTTGAAAATTAAGTTTTTCTTTTCATATTTGAAACGTTTGAAATAATAAACGCTGAGTCGTACGAGACAGGCCTGTCTCAAATATAACATGGGTCTAGTTCCTTATTTGTATCTGGGCCCTTTATTTAATAAAAAATCTATATATTCTAAAATATGGACCCTAGAATATGAAGTAATTTGTGTTAAAACAAGTTGGACCCAGTGTGCAAAAACACTTGCAGCACATTCCTAGGACCGGACCTGGTACCACACTTTAACTAGTAGAACGATTCATCAACCATCACAGTTGGTTAAACAAACACAAAAGTATATCTGTCATTTTTACTAATAAATTTCAGCCACTGAATGTATATAGTACGCAATGTTTTGTTTATATAAATCCCGATCGACATGCATGATTTAAGAGCTTTTTTCGTGACACTGTTCTTATTTCATTTAGCCACTGAAAACTTTAATGATAACAAGAAAACTATTTAATAACTATTGCTAAACTCTTGTACACAGAACTGTGAATTTGGGTCCTACGCACAACTTTAGCCACATGAAAATGTTGTTTTTTCCGTCATATACAATAATATATGTCATATGTGTTTCTGTGTACATAGGCATATAAGACAGATAACTTAACTTGAGCATAACTAACAAACATATCAAAAAACATAATTGACCTATATATACATAGTCCATTCAAAAATACAAAATTCCAAAATAAACTGTGTGAATTGTTTTATCCGAAACAAAGAAAAAACTGTAAATAATGTTACATTTTTTAACAAGAAGATAAGATTGCGTCTTTGATATATTACCTCAAATCTCTTCGCTAAATTTAGCTTGGACATACAATGAACAAGGGATTAATATGGGCCATTTTGGCCAATTCAAGATCACGACATATCTAGGTTCAATATAACTAAAGACGACAGGTCTCATATCCGTTGCAGAAGCCTACTCCTATAAGAAATAATGATGAATTGGGCTTTGGGCCATGCTTTTAGTAACGATTAAATTAGCCCTCGTCAGAGTTCTGTTTTGCTATGCTCTCTTGTCTCCGCTTGAAATTTAATCCATTCTCTCTTTTTTCTTTTCTTTAAATCTTCTATTCTCTGTGTCCTGTTTTTTTCATTGCTCTGCTTTATAGTATTATATTACTACATAGGTATTCAAATGGGTTCAGTTTATATAACTGAACAAAAAACTGTCAGTGTTCATCTATCCCATAATACTAGCATTTAAGATATCACAAAATAAAGTTTCAGAGAATATATTTTTGCGTTCTCAGTAAAATATTTTGAACTAAATTATAATTTTATCCTTATTAAGACATCTTATAAATTGGAGATAATATGTTGACCAACAAAATTAGAACTCTGTTTGGACAATGATCTTAAGTTGATAAAGTAATATAATATAAATTTAATATTTTTCTTAAATTTATTTGGGAAATCTTTAAACGAAATTAATTTGAAACAGTTAAAAACTTTTTTTTGTCAACAAGCGCCAATGAAATATCTGGTTAGAAATTTATAGATTTGTCTGCTTATCAATCATCGTTACTAAATATAAGATTATTAATTTGTTTGAAGAAGGTATATAGTACATGAAATTTTAATTATTCTATAAACCCAATAATGATCTAAATTTATAATGTGCTCTTGATTCTCAAAGTAGAAATTTTCGAACATCGTATTTCCATAGCGTGTAGAAATTATTAACGTCAATTATGCGAGACTACGCCTAATTAATAAGTAAAAAACAATTAAGGATAAAATAAAAAAGGTCGTGAGTATTCGATGTCATATCCAATCAATATATTGTCTTTTTATGTGTCTAAACAAAAAAAAACTTTTAAACCTATATATGAAGGATGTCGGATACACTCTTAAGTAGGCACTCAGTTATTATTGTTATTGGATAGGCACACAAATAATCAAACACTAGGAAAATCCAAAAAGTGTACAATATAAGTTTTAGCAACAAAACAATGCGTGGTCAGGGTCCGATATCAGGCACGTTGGCGTTTAAACACGTAGCATATACGTATAAGTGATGATACTGAAAATTAGGGAAGCAAGTAAAACTATCCTAAATAGGCATTTGATATAAGCATTATATAATTTATGTAATTTTGGTCGACCATTAATGAGAATTTGAGATATATCATAAAATTGCAAACTATATTATCCATAGATCATATGGGATATCCTCTATATAATTTACCGCACCATCCGCATTATCCTTCATAGTAAAGGATAGTTTAAGGTAATTAATATTAAGTAGTCATAAATTTGAAAAAGAGAGGAAACTAGGAAGCTAGATTGAAGAAAACTCAGCATTGACGAGTCAACATTAATTCGTTATGATATCAAATATTAAGTGATCAGAAAAAGTAGGAAATATCTTGAAATAACAATTTTGGAAACAAGTGAAAATTATAAATAGACACTTTCACATGTAATTATACATAGCTATATAGTTAAATATGGATTTACTTGTTTTTTTTGTTAAACTTGTAGATTTCAGAAACACAAATATTTCCAACGTAACAATGATAATATTTGCTAGATTTTTATGAATAAACTTAAGAATGATAACTGCGATAAATTTCTTCATATATACTTATACGTTATATTAATTTTCAATTTAATCTCGAAATTGTATACCGTTTTGTGTAAAAAATAAGGGCCAAGTGATGGGAGTAGCTTAATGACAAATCCAACAGCACCAATAACAATAGCCGCTCGAGTGGAAAGTGGAAACTATCATGATTTCTCCTAATTAAAGAGCCCCCATAAGAATTAATAAATGCAACAATCAATAACCCAACAAAATTCTTTTAAAACACTAGTATTATGTAAAATATGGATCGGCTCAAATCTGTCAAAAAGGGTAAAAAACCGACTTTTTTTTTGGAGCAGAGATTACGGGACTTAGTGAAAAATAAAGCCACTTTTCTTCTTAATTTTTATGCGTGGGTGTCTACATAAAAGTCAAAATTTTTATGTTTTAAAATTATTACACTATGATTGGTGCCAATACCCATCAGAAACACGGCCACTTTCTTGTGGTAGAGAGCAAGAAACTATATGCTGAACACTGGGATTACAAGTCTAAGACATGGATAGGCTTTGCACTCTGTTTCGGCTAATCTACATCATTTGTTATTGGCTAGGAATTACATGAAGGTGGCGAATGACATAAAAAAATGTTTTATCATAGATTTTATGGTATGTGTGGAAATCACAGAATCAGTTAGTTTTTGAAAATACAAGATTAGAACCAACATGTTTGATACAGAAGGCCCGTGACGAAGCGGATATGTAACAATCAGTCAACCAAAAAAGGTATTTGGCGATAACAATGATGGTGAGGCGAGAACTGGACTGCAGAATTGGATTAAGTGTAGCATCGGCCACCCTTGGATTCATCCTAAACGAAATAGTGGCACATGATGGATCACTAGAAACATCAGAGGAGACGTTCTTCATCATAGCCGAAAATCCTTTTCCAACGCAGCATCAGACATGGAAGCAAGCATGTTCAGTCTATTATGGACAGTTGACTGCTTAAAAGACTTAAAACAACATAAGGTAATTTTTGAAATTTCTACAGGTGATGCATGTGATGCCATTAAAGGCCCACGCGAATTGCCAAGGTTCATAAACTTGCTAATGGAGATCCACAAAGGGATGGAACGAATTGGAGAGTGACAATTGTGCTTTGAGAATAACACAAAGCGTGACTACAGACCACAAATACCAGTCATATATCGCAAAGGGAAGCCCACAATGACTTCATCTAATGTTACAAAGAGAAGCTGGACAAAGGCTGTAGGAGGAAGAAATTACGTCACTCTATTTTTAATATAGGAAGAGGCTCTGTTTTTTTTTCAAACCCAGAAAAATGCCATGTTCTGTATGCATGGGGTAATTATGTTTCATCAAAACCGTTATACCGAACCATCCAATAGCATTTTCATTAGTAAGAATTTTTCGTTAGGTTTTTACCAATATTTTTATTATAAATTATATCGATAAATATTTTTAAAAAACTTTTTTAAAAATCAGTTTTTAAGATTTTTAATTAAAAACCAATTTTTAACTAAAATTTTTAAAACACGTTTATCAGTATAATTTATATTTTCTTAATCTTAAAAATTCTTTTTAAAAACCTCTAAAAGAAATGCTCTAAATGGTGGTCTCGATTATCGTGTCTTCGATACACTACTATGTAATATTGGAGAACTTCTCCCCCTTATATTATAAAATTTTATTAAGTGGAAAAAAAAACGGCCGCTTCAGCAAATTAATAGTACTGTTTTTATTGATTAAAAAAATCTTATAATTAGAAATGAAGCATTATAAATGAAGTTTCCTTCCATTTAAAATAATATGTTCCTAGACCATCAATCATTCTACATGAAGCATTAGAAATGAAGTTTCTTCCATTTAAAATGATATCATTCAATTGTTACCAATCCCAAAATTGTTAGTCTGTTAATAAGCATTTAAAATGATGGTAATAAAATAAGCACTCTCTTTTCAATTGTTACCATTGGTAATATATATATATATATATATGTATATATTCTAACATGTTAAGTATACCATTGTTAATTTCATTATAGAACATCTGGTTAATCATTGCTATAAACACACCATATGCATTGGTGTATGCATATGTTTTGTGGAACAAAATAGAAAACTTGAAACACCATTTTTTCGGAATAGAAGAGTATTTAATTTTTGGAAATTTGCATCTAATCTATAGATTTAGTGTACAAATCTCCACGCTTCGAATCTGTCTGAGTACATGAATATTCTTGCATGGTTAATTATTGCAGGCATGAGACTAGACGGTGTAAAAGTCCAAAACACCATTATGAGCGAAATATTAAAAATAACTTTATTGTTTGCCGTCTACTATATAGAAATATAGTTAGAAAAAACTATTTATGCATGCAAATATCATCGACTAAGTGATTGGCTCGTGTTTAAGAAGTTCTGGATGCAAGTTTGAAATCAAAATTTGGAGGAATGTGGGGGGGGGGGGGGATTCTAGGGTTCTGTATATTACACGTTGAGTTATATCATATATAGATTTAAATTGTTTGGGCAGTCTTAAACACGAGCCAATCACTTAGTCGATGATATCAGTCTTCTGTAAATTGTTGATAGCTATTTGTTTATTGGTGATATTGATATATCTATATTATATATATATATATAAAGTAACCCGAAGACTTGATGGCAAGACAAAAAGACAGACCTAGATAGATTGTTTCTTAGATAACACAAAAACTTAAAAAGAGTTTTGGTGATGCAATAATTCTGAGTGTCACGAGACAAGATTTGTTCTTGAAGTTTGTATCATTAGACTTGAGGAAGTGACACTCGTTGAGACAAGTAAAAATATATATATTATATCTTTCTTAATATATAAGCAACAGAGTGGTTACTACTGTACATAAAAGGGGTGATATTTGCACAAAACTTGTTTGTTTGTTAGTTGTTGATTCGATGATAATAGAATTGATGCTTTTTAATTAGGCTTTGTTATGGACAACGACGGCTAAAGATTCTTGACGACGAAACATCAACTGTTTGGCTATGAAAGCTTCGATCGTTTTCTGAAACTCTTTGTTGCTCAGTTTATCCTCTGGATACTCCTCTTTCACTTTCTCCATATTCTTCTCTATTTCTCTGCATTTCTCTGTCTCCGATCTCTGTAGAGAACGTTTGATCCCCATTTCTAGACTCTGTTTTGCTGAGACGTCGGATTTGCTTCTTCCATAGAGTTTTTTCTGATCGGTAACGGTATCGACGTGATGAGGAATATCCTCATCCACCATTTTATTTGAATTCAAATCAGTGAGGATCACCTGTTTCTCATCGTAGACAATCTCATCTATTAAACCTTCATCGGACGGCTTAGATCGATTCTCTACAGATCTGACGAACGCCTGGTAGATTTCGGTTTCTGCGGTTTTCTGATCCGAAGACTTGGCGAGAAGAACAACGACGATGGAGTTCCCGAGGAGGAAGACGAAAAGAGGAGTCGAGATAACGCCGGAGATACGGCGGAGAAACGCTCCGGAGATTTGAACGGCGAATGGAAGGCGCGTAAATGTCCAACAGATGAAGAGGAGAGCGACGAAAAGCTCCGCCGCACGGAAAAAACGACCGATTGTACGGAAGCGGTTGAAAAGCCACAACGCCTTGGCTTTCTCAGCTTTGACGTGATCGAAATCAGTGGAATCCATTGCAATGTTGAAGAGAGGCGGAGAAAGAGATGAGATAGAAATAAGGGAAAGAGAAGAAGAAAAAGTGGAGCTATGCCTCTTCTCTTCCTTGTCTTTTTTATACACACTCTCTCACCTTTTTGTTTTTCTCTTCGAATAATTGAACTTTTCCCTCCTCTTTTCTTTTGAATATATATATATATATATATTATATCTAAGTTGGATATACATATCCCCTATTATATTAATATCTATTCCAGTTCCGAAAATATACTTAGCAGTTAATCTTGATTTTCTTTTTTTTTTTATTATTATACCAGAACAACACTCTTCTATCATTTCTAGGAAACAAATTTCTTCTACTCTGTTTTACTGTTTTCGTTAATTTTGTCAGTTATTTCATTTGTTTATTTTTATTCACCTTTAATAGCTAGCGGTTATATATTAATACTTTTTCATTCAGATTTTGATAGACGAGTAATTGCTTATCAAACATTGCATTATCAAATGATTCCGTTTTAAACTGAATCTGTAGACTTTGTTAGCTATATAAATTTTAAGTTAGAACGATTCATAAGTTTCAACTACTCAACATATATTATACAGCTGTTTATGAAATAAATAAAAATATAAAAACAAACAAATTTGGACCGAGCAAAATAGTAAACAAACAAATTGTTGTTGTTGTTTCACGTGATGAGTATGGCATCCGTATAACCACCGCTCTTAGAGTGTACCACTTCGTATTTGCTTAACTCTCTTTTCTTTCTCGTGCATTTCACCGTTCCATTTATATGTCTATCCATGCACCAAAATATATAAAATAAAATTCCAAGTCTCTCAATACTCAATAGTGTATATTATTACTTTTTATTAAAAAAATCAATGCAAACTGTTTTATTAAAGAAGTCAATGTAAAACTCTAAGGCTATATATATGACTTATATTTTGATATACCTATTATTATTATTATTTTCAGTTATATTTAACTTATTTATTTTTCCTGAAACAAGCGGGGTAAATTATAGTTTATGAACAAACAATAGTATTAACCTCTTAATTGTAAGATATATTAAACGAGGAGTAATATAGGTCGGTGACTAGGTGGGGTTCGGACATTTGACCGGATCGGAGAAGAACTCATCAAGAAATAGAGTTCAACGTGACGTTACAACTATGATACTTAATTGAGAAATTGACAAAAACTGGAGTTCCAAAACCTGATTATTATAATAACATGAATAGATTAAAATTTGTTGCCAGACCCAATTGATGTAACAAAAAAAGAAGAATTAATAAATTAAGATTTCTCTTATGATTGTTGAATTTAATGGCAAGTAAGACTACTCGTTGACTCTCGTTCACTCCCTTTGCGATTAAAGAACGAGATATCGGTCGGATTGATTAAGATATATACTTACTTATATATAAGGGGAAAAAAACTTATCAACAAAACACAATTTACTAAATGTACGACTAGTTTTGTGGCACTATAGTACTGGTTACATCCGCCGTACATACAAGCATACTTGATTACATGATTAAATAATCAAAGAGGAACTTAATCATCTTGTGTAACAAAATAATACGGACCTTTTTTTATAACATCCTAAATAAGACCCATCTACTTGTTTACAATATTAAAAATGAATAGATGGACTTTATAAAACATCAATTCCTTCGAATTAAATGAATATGCATTCTCGACAAAAACCATGCATATGCATACGGACGCAATGTTCCAAAATATGTAGACCTTTTATATTAAAGCTCGTTATCATCAGGTTATTAAAGCTGATAAATGATTAAAAAAAATTGAACAACACTTGTGAACATCTGCATCACCAGCAGAAAAAAAATAATAAAACCAGATAGAACATTAATTTCAGAAAAAACTGCGGTAGTTCGTAAAAAAATATCATAAAGATATTCGTGCCCAAAAAATAATGAAAAAGCTTCAGAATGGTGTTTTTTATTTTTATTAAGAGCTTCAGAATGGTGTGTGTTAGTAATAGTTACTTAAAACAAAAGTTATACTGACAAATTAAAAAAGTTAATGGATAATACAGGCTGGTTCGATCCATGATAAATTATGCGCATGTAATACCATTCCCAAGCATCATTCTTATACCCACACACGCACACTTGCACGCACGCATAGATTTATATTAGTATAAAGTTATAAATGTATATCTGTATCTTCGTATTTACTCAAATATACACACTAATAACTTGGTAAAAGTGTCGTATATATCACTGGAGAAGACGAGTAAGGAACCCACGTAGGGCAGAAGATTGTTTCCTTGTTGGGGTCCTGATTCAAAACTTTGACCACTGTAAAGCTACGTTGTCAGTAATAAAATCATCATGCATTTCAGGACTATTTGGTGCGACACGACACCGTATTCACCCGTTTAACTTTCAAACATGATTTTTTTCTTACTTTTTCATATTTGGCTCTCAAGTCGTCTTCAATATCTGCCACAACACCGTGTAAAACTGTACTTTGTAGATTGAGTTTGACAGAGCGATAGACGCATCATCACATCATTCATCTTTGAATATATATATATTGAAAAACGACACCCAGTTTTCACCTCCAATGACAAGACGCTCTGGCGTGTGGCAGCCCACACTCCACAACCTAACTTCAGTTTGTAACCTCGTGTAACTTAATTATCTAGCCTTCTTAGTTCTTAGTGGTTTACTTTTTCTGTCCATATTTATGTTTCTTTATAACTGCACATTAATTAATATTAATACAAAGTTTCTTGGAAAAAAAGAATACAAAAGAAATTCAACTAAAATGCACGACTTGTTGTAGATCAAATTAACACTACTACTCCATTGCTTATTAATTTAAACTGGATGTGATTATGGTCTTTCTTTTCAACAACTTAAACATATTTAAAACCAAAAAAAAATCTTAAACATATGTACTTTGCTAACTTTCTATCAGAACCGTAGCACTATAGTATAATTTCCAAATGGATTGTGGTATTTATATATTATTTTAAGTTTTTAACCAAACCACAACCATTAACATTATAAATCGTGATGACAATTGGAACGAAACGGGCGAGACAAACCGTAAAATTTAATACGTTTATGGCAAGTAATAACATACCGACGCAAGTAACAGACCAACATGTGCACTATCTTTTTCGTTTCATTTTGAAATGCTCCATCAGAATCGAACTTAAGCCGAAACCAAAAATTAAATTTTTAGATTGACGCCACAAAAAGTATATATATATTTGAGAAAACTTTAGTCTGTTGGTTCAATATAGGCAAGAGCTTGCCATGGAAAATTTTGGGTTCAAATTAAACCTTGAAACAATATTCTTGTAATTAGTTTGTTTTGTTTTGTAACTTTGTTTGCAAAAGATAAAAATTATAATTTCTGGATTTATTATGTCCAAATTTTAAGGCTAGTCCAGATTCCATACTTTTTCACAATTCAGAATCTCATTCTTCTACATATGGAATGAAAAATAAGCATCTATTGATGTATGTGTGTAACTAATTTAGTGTCTTTGTGTATTGATATAGTAGATGTGTGTGTGTATATATGCATGTAAATAAAATCATAAATAAACCTTACTGACACATGATTATTGAAAAATTGGTTTTGGAGTGAATATTATTTATAGCAGAGGGTCCATAGTTTGATGGATATAAATTTTTTTTGGTCAAAACAAACAACAAGTGATATTCTTAAAAAAAACAAGTAAGATTATAAAGAGAAGAGAACATTCTTGTAGAGTAGTAAACCATGTCCTCTAAACCAAGAAACCTATGGATTTTTCCAAAAGCTCCGAAAGTAATTATTACTTTTGAATAAAGAACTATAAATATAGTCATGTGAGTACAATAGAAAAGCTTTTATGTGCGAGAATCTATTTACACATCAGCCTGAATGTAATAAACTATAAAAGATAAACAAGAATATATTTTAAGTATACGTATAGTAATTTAATTGGTCAATTGTTTGTTCTATCTTTATTTTTTCTCTTTACAAAGTTTGTTTAGCATATTCGGCCTCCAATATACATGATTTTTTTCATTTAATATACAAAAAAATTTTATTCATCACATGCATGTCTAAAAAATTCCAAAATATGCAACAATGTTCTAAAACGATGAGACATTTATAATATTCTGAAGCATAAACGACGTGTACACGGCTTCCTCACCGTTAATGCATTAATTTGATCATATTCGGGTTTCATAAATTTAACTTATTAACAACTTCTTTTCATTTTAATCTTTAACTAATACTTTTTCTGTTTTTAAAAGAGTGTTATTATGAAAATTTTACACAAATTAAAAAAAGAAATTTATTTTCTATTATTTATTAATATATTAAATAAGTTTATCTCTTTAATTAATCAGCTGAAATAATAGAGGTAAAATTGATATTTAATTTTAAATTCTGTATTGAAAACATAAAATTATATTCTTTATGAAACAAAAATTAAGTATAAAAATGACAGTTTTTAAAGAACGGAGGAAGTATTCTTTCACCTATATCCATTGGTTAAGAAAAAGCACAAATTCCTTCCAATAATCATAAGAAAGGTAGAGTTGACAAAAATAAATCATCAGAAATGTAGAAGAAACCACAGGATTGGCGGGTTTTAATTGGGCCTAAAAATTTTATGCAAATAGTCGCGTTAATAATTTAGAACTATAACTAATGGGCCTTTATGGGCCAATTTAACAAAGATCAACAGGAGATCACAATTTGCCACGTGTGTGGACATGGTTAGAAAGGGAATTATAAACACGTCCGCAGTAGAGATGAAAAGATAAACGTTCATCTTCATCGTGTAAACATTTTCATTTTCATTTTTCGCAACCATACATTGATTCATTTTATTAACATTTGATCGATCTTAAGAATTCAAAATAATATTTTGTAATAATAACCACAACTTCCCAATCTTCAACAGATTTTCCTAGTTCGTCATACAAATCACGTAATCTGTTCCTTCTTCATCTTTATGATTTGATCCTAAAGTATATGCTTGTGAAGCGATTCGTTTGGTTTGACTTTTTATTTGGATATGGCAGCGTCATCATCTCTTCTTCTCCTCCACAAACCCACCTGTAATTTCCATTTCACTTCCGCTCGATTTAGAAGTTCTCGCTCAATCTTCCCTTTGAATCGAAGGAGATTCTGGTCCGTGTCTGGCTCTAAAACTTGGCCAATTTAACCAAAACCAATGCTCGGAGAGACGGCGAATAACGATCTCAGGCGCTCGAGCAAGAGGCTTTCATCAATAAATCTTCGGAGCTCCAGAACGAGGTGGTCGCCGACACCGGCGGTGAGATTGAAGCCATCGCTAATCGTCTGGTTGGTATTCGAATTCCCTGTTTCATGTAATGCTCTGGCAATGAAAGATGGAAACACAAAGCAAAGCTTGTTCCTTTCGCTGCATTTTGGTAACTAATAATAAAAGATTCTCTTTTGTCAAATGGCAGAGGAAATGGATTGTAGCTGCTCTATTTGGATCCGTTTTGCTTCTACGACATGATGGTGCAGCTTTGTGGGCTGTGATAGGATCGGTTTCAAATTCTGCGCTTTCAGTAGCTTTGAAACGTTTATTGAACCAAGAGAGGCCATTTGCTACACTGCGTTCTGATCCTGGGATGCCTTCTTCTCATGCCCAATCCATTTCTTTCATCTATGTGTTTACTGTCTTTTCCGGTAAACAGCCACAATTGCTAGGAGTTTTCGATATCTGTTTCCTTCTGGTAGGCGTTTTCGATATCTGTTTCCTTCTGGTATTTTGATCAACTCTTAAGATGACTTTACTCTTATTTCCGCAGTTATGGAGTGGCTTGGAACTAATGAACTCTCTCTGTTCCTGAGCTGCCTCATCCTCGCATTGGGTTCTTACTTTGTAAGTCTCCTCTCCATTTTCTTGAAATGAATCAAGTTCAAAATTATCGTAGAAACAAATAAACAGAATCTTCCATTTACGTGATAACTGATGCTTATTTTTGGTAGACATTGTTAAGGGTTTCTCAAAATCTTCACACGACAAGTCAAATGGTCGTAGGTGCAATCGTGGGTTCTGTTTACTCCACCTTATGGTATATAACTTGGAACTTACTCGCTCTTGAAGCCTTTACCTCATCATTCTCAGTACAAGTAGCTGTTTTTCTTGTTGCTGCTGCATCTGCTTTAGATTTTGCAGTGTATGTGCTACTTAACTGGTTTAAAGATGACAGATGACAGAGAGATGAATGATTAGTACGTAGGATTTAAAAGGAATGCCTTTGATTCTCCTTTCTCTTCATATTGATTGAGGCATATTAAAATCAATGTTACCACTTGTGCTATTGTATTAAGGCCCAAGATTGTTTGAAACATGTTAGAGTTAAGAATCACGGATATGAATAACAAAACTCAACAGCTCTCTTTATTGCACAATCAAATCTATGAGTACATAAGCCCTTCCTTGTGACGACCAGCGTTAACCAGCCATGATACGATTGCTGTCCATGTTACGGTATTTCTAAAAGGTATTTCAATAAAAACTCTGCAACTCTTGTCGATCTTTCCAATTCTGTTGTACATATTCAGTAAAGAAGTTCCCACGAAAACAGAGATCAGCAGCGAAGTTTTCAACGCATAAGCATGTAAAGATTCTCCATATGGAATGTTGGAACTTTGACCACACGATTTGAGTGCAACACTTAAAACAGAGGTATCGGGTGAGACGGCAAGATCAATAAGCATTGCGGGGAACAAATTCAGTGCTTCGTCAGAGTTGGTTGCAGTTACGTATCCGTTAATGATGGCTGTCCATGAAACAATATCTCTGTGTGGCATTTGGTCAAACAGATGGCGAGCAGTTCGAAAACTCCCGTCATTGATGAGATGTCGAAGTTGAGAGTTGGTATCAAGTGTGAACAGCTGTTTCGAGTTACGGACAATTTTCACCGCTGTACAAAACCGTTGGATTGTGCCGCCATTCTAGTACCTCTTGGTTCAGTCTCTGGATTAAGAAAACTCAATAAACTCAAACCATGGAGAAGCAAAACTCTACCGGAAACTTGTTGGTACCCATATCCTCTTCCTACACTCGTGAGCTACCACTTTGGGTTGTAACGGTTGGTTCAGAGTTGTATAAACTAGGCGGAAGTAATACTAGCTCCTCCTGCATGTGGGTTCGGATTGGCACTGCCTGGCTTAAAGCCTCTAGAATGCCGGTCCTCGTGCTCGTGCCATGAATGCCCGTGCAGTGACCCTCCATGGGAAAATATATGTAATGGGAGGGTGCAAGGAAGATGAATCCACCAATTGGGCAGAGGTTTTTGACACAAAGACTCAAACTTGGGAACCTTTACCGGATCCTGGCAAGGAGCTCCGGTCTTGTTTACTTAAAGGAGTCCGGGCTTTCCAAGGAAAGCTTCTTGTCAAAGTAAGCGATAAGGAACATATGATGAAACGTTATGTTTACGATCCAGCAAAAGGCTGATGGGACTAAGTCACACTCTTGAGACCGAAACAGAGAGTATGTCTTGACACTTGTAATCACAAATATGGTTACTGGTATGACTCGGAGCTAGTAAAGTGGAGAGTGGTCAGGGGTTTGGATCTACTGCACGGCTACGTTTTGGCTGAAATTATTCATCATGCTGGAAAACTCATAAATCTTTTTCTGGGACAGGTTTGGCCAATCTGATTCAAACAAGAAAATTTGGTGTGCACTCGTTGCGCCTAAAAGCGCCATGGTGGTGAGGTTTGGGGCCATAATGGACTGATGTCGTGTTCACACTCCCTCAGGCATCTACATTCGTCAGCTGTGCAGTCGAACGGGTATTATGATCATACATCACTTTAGTTTGCCTTGGATCATATTGTTGCTTAGCGTTTATATCTTTCGAACAATAACAAGTTTTAACTAACTGCTTTTAGGGTGATTCAATGTCTTGCTGTATATAGCAGATCATTCATTTTAAATGGTAATTTTCTTCGATGTTCGTCCACTCATATAAACTACATTCCGGCCAGAAACTACTATATATTATGACATCTATCACTATTAACTTTCCTGGACGACCTGAGATCGTCGCTATAAAAGAGCAAATATTAGAAAGTTTAATTTTCAGTTTCAATTTTGTGAACTCTTTTTCTTACTTGTCCCTGGCCTCTCGCTCTCTTCCTTCTCGCCGCATTGATCATCCTAGCGAAGACTTTTCGAATCAAAGTCAACTTGCGGGATTGCTGAGCAATGACGTCAACCGTCGACGAGCTTTGGCTAAGTATGATACCATACCCATCTTGAAAATTAACCATTCCACTTCCCAGAAGTTGCCAGAACAATCCTCCTGCTGCTGCACCGCCTCGTTTTGCAGACCCGTAAATCTTGCTGTACACGGTGTTAAAGACAATGTCTCTCTGTGATGGGTTATAGCCTGCTTTCTTCATTGATTTACCAAATTCTGCTAATATTATAGGTTTGTGAAGAACGTTTTGTGCGTCTTGGATGTGTGCGTCAAGCCATTTGCTCAAGAAATCTATTTGGGATTGCTCGCTTGAGTCTGGATACCTACAATATAAAATGTAACAACACTATCAAAGTTAAACCAGGTGATAATTGTTTTAAGCCAACATCTAAGTTTTATGGCATTACCATTCGTCTGGGTAAGAGTGAACCGTAACGAAATCAATCCCGGGGATGCGGTTATTGGCGATGAAATCGGTTCCAAATTGGCCTGGTGGGTTTAGAGTCTTGCTTTGAGGTGAAGACTGACCATAGAAACCTTCGAGGCCAGCTTCAAGCAAATGGTTTCTGTCTAGCGATTTCACATGAGCAGCCATTTCAGTAATCCAAGCCTATTATATGGAAAAACAAACCAAACCAAACCAACAAGTTAGGTCCCAAAGAAAAGAATAGACAAGTAATAGAGTCATGGTGTGAAAAACGTGTATTAGGTGAAACCTGAATGGTTCGTCCGGTTGGATCTGAGGGGCAACGGGGCTCGTTGAGGAGCTCCCAAGCCATAATGGTTGGGTCATCTTTGTAATGAACTTTGGTAAGGGTATTGAATCTGTTCAACACAGCCTGTAAGAGAAAACAAAAGCCATCATTTTTTGCTTTTGGTTGAATTTACACAAGAGAGAAGATTTAGAGTTTTGATTTGAAACCTTGATATGATTCTTGTAAAAATCTTTAACAAGAGAGTCTGTGAAGAAGTCGTCTTCAGAAGATACGGGACGGCCTCTGCTTCGAGCCCAATCCACATATTGCTTCTTCCCTCCGAAGCTAACGTAGTTATTGGCAAGGCTAAGTATTATCTTTATTCCATGCCTTCCTGCCTCAGCTATCGCAAAATCCAAACCCTTTTCACCAAAGTTTGAAAACAAAAAACAGATTTTTACAAAAACTTAAACAGAGAGTCTCAAATTTTCCCAAAAGATCCACAGAAAATTAAACCAATAAACAAAGAGAAACCCAAATTGGTTTGATCCAACTGGCGCATTGTTAATAAAAGTTCTATAAGGGTATTATATTTTCTGATCTAAACAAGTTAGCTTTAATGGCGTTACCTGAAACATATCCTCGTTGTAGGAGCCAGGGGAATACTGGAGAGGCCTGTAACCGCCATCGCTGAAAGCCCAGGTTCGAGCAACGGTCAATCCATGGCGAGAGGCTTCTTGGAACGCGGCGGAGATCTTAGGCCTTTGGGACGGATCAGAGGCAACGTACATGAGCCAGTAGGCATTGAAGCCATTAGCATAATAAGGATAGCCATTGAGACTAAACTGAACACCTTTCGTCCTCACGAAACCACCGCTCGATAACGCATCTGCTCGTAGCTCCAAAAAGCTTTGTTGAATCAAGATCGTTAGAAATGTAATCAGACCCAGAAGCTTCATCTTCTTCTTTCTTCTTCTTTTGTTCTCTTTCTCACACTCGTCTTTCAGCGTGTATTTATGGAGTAATAAAAATTACAACGGTTTGGGAAAAAGGCATAAATCTCATTTAAGATAGTGCATAACTACTTTGTATTAGTGGTTGGTTTATGATAAAAGAAACCAATCTGTGATGCTGATATCAGTTGGTGTAAGTAACATTTAAACTTTAAAAAGGTGTTTAAGTAGGAAACAAAGCAGGTGATTCCGCTAAATGGGTCCCATTACCGAAACAAGTCGTAAGCGTGAAACCAGCAAATGGGTTCCACTACCGTAACCCTACACACGTGGCGACATCTTATGACAGCAGCCCACGCGTCTTCCGCTTCATAGATACAGAGCCTCTAACTTCATTTTACTCTTTTTATGGGTCGGCCTCTCGATTTAATTTAAAGGCAGAGACAATAGTAATAAAGAAACTCATGTGCCGTTGCTCTTAGATTTTTGGTTGAGTTGACGACAAAACAAGGACAACATTTTATAAAATGAATAGAAAATTGTTTTCTTTTTAGTGGGTTTTGCTTCTTTAGACTCACTTTCAAACAAATCTCACTCGTACCTTTCTTTATCAACAGAAGAAGCATAGGCGCAATAAGCGGATCTAACTTTCACCGACCCGACCCGACCCGACCCGACCCAACCAAACACGGCAATTCACTCTACTTAGTACCCGCCATAAATTACGGTTCTGCTTTTCAAAAAAGTAAAATTTCATGTAATTGTTTAATCATCAGTCTACTACATGTGATTATTGAAGAGATGGGAACATTCATTCAATGGGTTAATTGAACAAACTCAAAAGCACAATACAAAAAGAAGGGTTCAAATTTCGGAAGCATTAATGACAAAAGCTAGTCTGAGCCATGTCTGGTAAATACAAACAAAAATGGGGAACAACTAATCTGAGCCGAGTGGTTTGCACTTTCTCGTTTTCTTCAAGGCCCATTTGAAGCCCATAAAGCACCACACTACTACATAGCCCGAATCTGTCCTCCAGCCGTAATACTTGAGAAGTCCCTCGTCTTGTCTCCAGTTCTCTTTCACTTTCACTTTCACTTCCACCTTCATTCAACATTTTCTACCATTCACTCAGATTTGTTAACCTACTATAGTTGGAATACCATTTCATGTAATCAATAAAATTTATAAGCGTACCTCGAGGAACACTTTTTTTTCTGAAGGAAATCTTCAATGTCGAGCCGAGCAGCCGTTGCTAGCGTTTTCAAGGCCTTCCCTTCCTACATTATTACATTCAAATCCATTCAATCAAATAAGTCAGCACTAAACTAATCTTGAAACCTTATTTTGCTTTAAGAAAATCTTTGAGCACCCAAATTGCAATTCCCTCAACAATTGACAATGCACTTTATGAATGTCTGCAGAGTCTAGCTACGGAATTTTATATCACGAATGACTCAGTGCAAATCAGCATTAACACGTTTGGATGTTAAGGGTTGTATACACTTACTTTTCCTATAAGGATGATCTTCTGAGAATTTTTATCCACTACTACTTCCACTTGAATAAAATCTTTTGCAGCTGGTCTAGTTTTGTAGCTCAGCACGTTCACCTGTATTATGTAATTACAATGATTGATTCTTAAGCCCTAAACTTTTTACAGGACTCAAGAGAGAAGAAACCAAACTTGTCATTCTAACATCCTCTATTCCATGTCCATACTTTGCACTTACAGGTATAACTTCATCAACATCTGTAAATTTTTCATACCACTGCAAGGAGTTGCAGCATCTATTACGCAAAGAACATACCATGACTCCATATCTTGATCTCAAGTTTATAGTGAAGCATCTTCCACCACTGCAAGTTCATTCTAGAATGGTGGGAGGATTTGAATAACAGAACACCAAGAATCCGATGCCTCGTGGTTTGAGGTTTATCGAACATCCAAATGGAGACGACGAAATTGGAAGATCCACTCAGACAGAGGAAGAAGAGATGGCAGTGGAATGATGATAAATTGAGATGACATCGTGCGAGAAAGAGTAAAGAGATAAGATATCTACAGAGGAAAGGAGGAGGGAAATAAGAAACCTCTTCTCCAAGGCTTTCACAATAGACACCCAAAACCTCTTCACCAAGGCTTTTAGACCGCCTAATCGCTGGGTTTTGGGAAATTATGGAAACGGCTGCGTTTCAAAACGATTTGCACATTATGTTCAGTGGCGTCAGAAAGCCGTTGACGTGGCATCTCCTCCTGTTATTACAATTTCGGTGTAGGCTTTTGTAGATCATGGGCCTAAGTGTATATTCGTGAATTTGTAAACCCAGTCTGATAACTATAATAAGTAGTAGTAGCTTTTATTTTCAAGAAAGTAACATCTAATTGACTGTAGGTACGGCTGGGCCAAAAAAACCCAGACCCAAAAAACTTAACCAAATCCGCCGAGTATCCAAACTTAAACCAACAAAATAGTCAAATGGATTCTAAACTTATATATATCGAATCAATCCGAACTAAACCAATAGCTGATAGTCGAATGAATATCAAAAATATAATTATATATCAAACAATATTAATTATATATATATATGATATAATCTAATAATCCAAAATTATAATATACTAAATATATCAATTATGTTAATACCAAAATATTCAAAATAAAATACCAAAATTTTTAATGATATTTGTGAAAATTTAACTAATTTTTTATTTAAATTTAATTATTTTTTAATTTTTCCCAAATATTCTGGATACATGAATCCGATACGAAATCAGATGGATCCAAACTAAAAATTATAAATACCTGTATGAATCTTAAATTTATAAACCAAAAATCCGAACAGTAGCCATGTCCTAAAATGGATGCCCAAAAAAATAATCACGAACTTGATGTAATACTAAAATACATAATATGATCACGAATCGTGAATTTATCTTCTTTTTTTTTTTTTTTTGACAAATCGAGAATTTATCTTATTAAATTGTAAATTTTATACATGGATTTCTCCACAAAAAAAGAAGGCAAAATCATGGCTTTTATAAACGAGTTTTTCTACTTTGTTGTGCCATGTATGTATGTATTCATCTTGTTATTGAAATCGGAGTTCTTTCACATATATACAAACCTCTGTGAAATCTCTCTCCATGTATATTGATCTACCTGTGATATATGACAGGTCCATTTGAAGTGGCATCCCAAACGCCTCCTTCCTTGACATACTCCAAGTACCTACCGAATTCTGGTTTCGCAGTCGTCGCCTTCTTTGTATTCTTCTTCCTCTTTAAACTCACATCGAAGAAACTCAATAGAGGGTGAACCGAACCACCGGTTTTCTCTACCCCCGGGGATTGACCATGAACATTCGCTGGAACGCTCTGTGGTTTCCCTTCTAAAAGCCCAACGCCAGCTTCTTCTGAGTCACCGAGCTTCTTGTACCTGCCTCTATCCCTCCTCGTGCTCAGGGCTCTAATCATCGTGTCTTGTGGTTTTGATTAAGTCTATGTGATGAATGCCTGAATGGTGCTGTCTTTTAAGAAAGGGTTAATAGAGAGTTTTGAAAAGGACACATCTTTTGACTTCTCTTGTCCTAATCCCTTATCTTAATGATGTTTCCCTTTCACCTACTTCTTAGCGCCGGTCGGTCAATGCTGCTTTAAGTTGACTGTGTCTTCTTGGTGTTTGACTTTGCACAAAAAGACAGTTCCACCAAGAATGCTTTAGACTTTAGTGGACTTGTTCTGTTTCTTGTCACAAAAGAGTAAATTCTAATGCGGAAAAAACAAAGTAATTCATATGAATAAGCTGTGTCCTGCTGCTTTAACCAAATCTTTCTTGTTCGATTTCCCTCTCAATTCTGCAACCATATCCCATTTCCCAATCGCTGCATAGAAATTCGAAACCAGCACATAGATGCCGCGTTTTCAAGAACTGTCTCTTCGATAAGCCTCCTTGCTACATATTCGCCTCGCGTGACATCCATATTAAGACTACAAGCACTAAGTACCGGGACCCATATAGCACAAGAAAGGTTTCGATTATTGTTCTCCATCATTCTCTCAACTAATCTCCATATCTCTTCTGTATCACCTGCCTTGCTCAAGATATCGATGAAGCATACGTAATGCTCTATTCCAGGAACCAACTGATACTTCTCCTTCATCATACCAAAACATTCCTTACCTTCTTCAACTAGTCCTGCATGTGCACAAGCCGATAAAACAACCAGAAATGTCACTGAATTGGGTAAAACTCCGCTTCCTTCTTCACACATTTCCCTAAAGATTTCAAGAGCGTTAACCCCATCCCCATTAACTGCATACGCATCTATCATACTTGTCCAAGAAACCACACTTTTAGACGGAATAGCTCTGAAAATAGTACTCGCTTGCTCAATCTGACCGCATTTTCCGTACATATTCATTAAGCCATTGCATAACTTAGAATCTGAAACAAAACCATTACGTAAAGCAACAGTGTATCTGTTTACCAATCCAGAGATCAGAGTTATCAGAGCAGCCAGCAAGAGAACTAATGAGCACTCTCAAATTGGGTCTCTGATTACTCATAAGAAAAAACGCTTCCTTGTAATTTCGGTTTCGAATGCAACCTGATATCAAAGAATTCAACACCACCTCGTCCGAATGAACGTCCAAACTGGCATAAACCTTCATGGCTTCACTCATCAACCCTACACTCGAGTAAAAACTAAGTATTGCAGTTCCTAAAACAACGAGATCGCGTCCCGTGACCAACACCGTGGCATGAACTTGCTTCCCTTGCTGCAAAATCTTGAGAGAGGCACATGTTTTAACAACAGAAGACAAAGTGAACTCACTGATTTCAACTCTTTCTCTATGCATAGCTGCGAAAACGCCAAGAGCTTCTTTACCTTTACCGTTTCTAAGGAAACCCGAAAGCAGAGCATTCCAGGAGATGACATCTTTTTCCTCAACACTCTCAAATACCGTAACGGAATCAACCAAGTGTCCAACTTGGAGTACATATTAATAAGCGCAGTTTTGGATATGGTTCCTGTCTCAGCGCCTTGTTTGATCATCAAGGCGTGAATTTGACGTCCTGTGTCTGGATACGACAAGAGGGCACACGCACCAAGAACAGGAGTGAAAGTGTGGGAGCTGAGATCAGGGCTATCCCTATGCATCTTAAGAGACTTGAGAGTTGAGAGTTGAGAGTTGAGAGTTGAGAGTTGAGAGTTGAGTGAGGAGAGGTCTCGGTGCGGCAATTCGTCGAACAGGTGGTCGGCATGGGCAGCAAAATTTCGCCCAAACACATATCCCAATAGCAAATTCGTGGATTTCACGGTGACGTCACCCAGACGAATAAACCGTCCAGTAAGCAAACATGCGAAAATTTGAATGGAAGATGACGATACTCGTTGGCTTACTTGTTGCCGCTACAGATATGAGACCTACAGAAACAGAGCCAAAATAGCTATCTTTATATGAGCTGTGAGCATATGAACGCCTGTGGTCAACCTAATACGACAAATGTCTGTCTGATCAACAATTTATTAGACACAAATGGAAGAAAAGGTTACAACTTTTCTTTCTCAAGTTACAAGAGAGCAAAACCCCTCAGAAGACAGAATCTTTAACACACAAATGAATGCCTTCAAGCTGAAAAACTTTCCCAGTAAGCGCTGGCCAATGGATTTTAAACCCAAGAAAACTTTATTGGAGAAGCAGGAAATAAAGTTCTTGTTTTTTTTTTCCTTTCAAATCCACACAAATCAAGATTCTCAAGGCGGCACATGTTAAGGGCCTCGAGCTGTTTTTGGTACATTCTCAGAGAGCGCGAGATCATTGAGTACTGTATCATATTCTGCATCGCGAGCATTCTTCTTGTGTAGAAGCTTCTTGAAATCAGTCTCATCCAAGTTCTTTGTGTTTTCTGCGGCGTGAACTTGAGCTAAGTTGGAGTACTCCACAGCCGAACTGGAGAAGAAGGCCCTTTCTTCTTCTGTCACCTTCCGCATAAATCTAGCTGGGTTGCCTCCCCAAACCTGTGAGAAAAAACCAGAATTATAACCTTCACCAGAGCTTAAAGAAAGAACAAAAGTTTGAGAAGCTAACATAAGAGTGTGTCTAAGAACCTCGCCAGAGGGAATTCTAGTGTTCTGCCTAACAAGAGCTCCTGAAGCAACCATGGCATGTTTTTCAACATGAGCTCCATCCAACAGGGTTGCACTTGCACCAATGTAGGCCTCGTCCTCGACAGTGCAGCCATGTAAGACAGCACTATGACCTGCTCAAAATTCAATTTGCTTTATCCATTACCCTGACTATAAAATTCACACGCCAGTTTGTGACAAAAACTGTATTGAGAATTTACCAATAGTGACATTGTCTCCAATGACAGTAGGTAAGACCTTCCCACTTAAGTTGGATTTAGCAACGTGGACAAGAGAGTTATCCTGGATATTGGTCCCAGCTCCAACACTGATGCTGTTAGCATCTCCTGCAGTGCAAGTCGTTAAATCCATGGAAATGTCTGAACTAAAGAGAGTGCTTGTCTTCTCAATGAAAGCACATTTGAGTCAATAATGTCAGCTACTCCAGCAGCTTACCTCTCAATACACATCCATACCAAATGGAAGAACCTCGTCCCACATTGACATTACCAATGATAGAAGCGCTAGGAGCCACAAAAGCCTCCTTATCCACACTAGGGGCTTTGTCAAAAACATTCATGAGTGTGCGGTGCCTGGATACTGGGGAAAAAGAGTTTCATAAGCAGTTAACTTAATAGAGTTGACATGGGAAAATTAAGCAGTTAACTTAATTGAAGCTTCATCTGAAAATGGCTAGAGAAGCTAATCACTGACAATAGGACGGGTCAACACTTGAATATTTCAACAGAGGAGGAACTTGCAAGAGGAGAACAAAAACTAGCAGAGAAATGAAGAGAACCCTACAATCGTTTGATCTTAAGCTCTAAGGTCAAATCAATAATGATATAAACGATCATCAACATCAGAGAAATCTCGGACCGTGACGAGCAAAACGCATCATACAACCAAATCTAAACTATGAATTGACTCGAGAGAAGTATCCAAACTTTACGAAGAGAAATCAAAAGAAAATTCATCACTAGGATTCGAATGGAACTAAGAAAGACATACGCTGTTCTCGGAAGTGATTTTTTCCTTGGAGGCGACAACCAAGCCGATCGAGAGCTTGACCAGTTTCACGGATCCAAAATCCTACGTTGTAGAATGCTTTCCCCATCGTTCCCCTCTTCCTATTACTCTTTAGAGTAAAGATTGATTTGCGTTTATCAGTGAAATCGAAAAGGGATTTTTAGGCATCTTCTTCTTCCCCTCTTCCAATTACTCATCCCCATCGTTGGTTTTGTGCTCAAATTTCGGTCGGACCGGTTCATGTTATTGCATGATGCATACCGACACTGTAAATTTTCAATTTCTGGGAGCGAAAGACTGAAAGACCGTTTTAGTAAACCGGCAACACTCCGTGTCTACTGAGAATTGAGAAATAGTTATCATTAAGCAAAGCAAACCCTTATCTCACGACTCGAGAGGTCTCAGTTTTTTGAATGAACTAAAATGAAAGTGATCTCGTGCTCCTTCACATTCGACCATAATCTCTGCGAGACGATGTCTTTTCTCCAGCGATGCTCAAAGCAAGAAGAACTGAAGCAAATCCACGCTCGGATGTTGAAAACACGCTCAGATGTTGAAAACTAGCTTGACGCAAGATTCATATGCAATGACGAAGTTTCTCTTTCTGCATTTCTTCGAATTCTTCCAACTTTTTTCCTTATGCCCAGATTGTATTTGACCAGATATTTTCTTGTGGAACCTAATGATCAAAGGATATTCGTGCTCAGACGAACCGGAGAGGTCTCTTCTCCTCTATCACCATATACTCTGTTGTTCAGTTCCTCATAACGTGTATACTTTTCCATTTCTTCTCAAAGCTAGTTCGAATCTATCTGCATTTGAAGAAACAAGGCAACTTCATGCACAGATCACGAAATATGGATACGGAAATGTGACAGTGGATTTCTTGATGAAGCAAAACGTTTCATTCAAGAGATGCCTTTGAAGCCAAATGCTGTGATATGGGGTGCATTGCTCAAAGCCTGTCGGATTCACAAAAACATCGAATTAGGAGAGGAAATTGGAGAAATCTTAATTGCAATGGATCCATATCATGGTGGGAGATATGTTCATAAGGCTAATATTCATGATATGGCCAAAAAGTGGGACAAAGCAGCTGAAACAAGAAGATTGATGAAAGAACAAGGAGTTGCAAAATTTCCTGGATGTAGTACAATTAGCTTGGAAGGGACCACACACCAGTTTTTAGCGGGAGACCGATCACACCCAGAGATAGGTAAAATTCAATCTAAATGGAGAATCGTGAGTAGGAAACTTGAGGAAAACGGGTACGTACCAGAGTTAGAAGATATGCTGCTTGATCTAGTTGATGATGAGGAAAGAGAGGCTATTGTGCATCAGCACAGCGAGAAACTAACTATTACATACGGGTTAATCAAAAGTGTTTCAACAAACGTACTTTGTGTGTTTGATGGTTATTTTATCACCCAAACCATTATCAAACTGCAACTCATTAGGAGCATCGAGATAGACACAATCTACAAATCCAGGAAAAGTGACTGCATCCCTGGTATGTTAGAAAATAAGGAGTTAGAACCATGAATCATGTGAAACAAGATCTATAGTTATGCCAATATGCTTATGGAAGAACGAAACTTTATGAAGAAAAACATACACAAAACCAACCTGTCTTCTTTACCCTCTATTGGGTTCTTAGGATCAGGATCCATATTGAGAGTTTTACAACTCTTTAGACCTCTCAAAGGTGCCCCCGCCGAAGAAGCCTGATTTACCCAAAGAAATTATAAGAAGAACAAGTTGTATCAATGGACTCAATTTGCAAGCCATAGTATCAAAAAATGGAAAAAATCACTTCAATTCCAAAGCTGATTGACCCTAAACTACAATGTTTAAACGAGAAGACGATTTAGTGCACATACCCAGAAGTAAGTATGCAAGGCAGTGCTGAAAGAGAATGCTTGATTGTCTGTGTTTATTATCTTTAGCTCGGTGGAAAGGCAGTCTGCGCCAACAATGACCTAAAGTAACAAAACAAACTCCTAAAGAAAATGACATCTAACATACAAGAGTGCCATTAATCAAAAGGCATCACACAAACCTTGTATAGAGCCTTGAAACCAAAGTCCCACATGGCTCGACTATACGGACCATCCCTGAGCTCAAGAGTAACAGTGGCATTATCATCTGCATTCTCGGAATCGACAACAGACCAGTCCATGTTCCTTCCAAACCCATGCTAATGATTCCAAAATGGTTTAAGACCATGTAAGCATAAGTAACTAAAAACAGATTTGATCAATCGACAAAACTTATAATGAGTACCTGTTGAATTTATCCAGGTCCCAACTGTGGAAAACAATGTGGAATCCCTCCGCTAAATCCAATAAACAAGCATTATTGTATTAAAGGAAAAAAGACATTAGTCTCTGGTTTAGTAAATTGGATAAAGTAACAAAATGTTAACGTTCACACAGACACACCTAATGGGCTTAATCTTATTGAAGACAGCGTCTGGTCTGACGAAAAGAAGATCTCTGCCACTCGCAACTTTCCAAGATGTAATGCAGCCTCCAAACAGATATATCTCAGCTTCCAATAAAAACAAACCCGAATTACTTAATTATGATGAGGCAGCGAGAATGGTCGATAGACTTACCTGTTCCGAGGAGAAGTGAGGACAAGTTTTGGCAAATTGCCTTGTCCTTCTGCGACTCTCACTCCACTAGTTGAAGAAGAAGCCATGGCAGAGAATCTTCTTCTGCAAAATCCAAAATTCAAGGGAAATGTCAAGTGCCCGGATAGAAAAGAGTTAGAGACGGAAACAAACGCATGTTCCTCTCTCGATCTTTCTATCTATGTTGCTAGTAGCACAACCAAACTTATTTGAAATAAATATATATCCGGAAGAGACAAAACACACGATAGAAATGGCTCGAATATCCGACATTAGTTGGAACAAACAAACAAAAACAAGTCCATAACGCTAGAGAGAAGCGTCGAACCTCTGACCTTGTGGTTAACAGCCACACGCTCAAACCAACTGAGCTACTCCAGCCGATTGTTTTATAATGTAATAGTATTTGAGGACGATTGATTTTGGTACCAATAATAGTTTCGGTCAGTAGCTACTAATTACTCAACTACTAGTAGCTAGTGACCACATCCTGCAGCGGCTTTGAACTATTAGTGCAGTTGCTAGTTGAGTAATCAATCTGCACTAGCCTTTGAAACTATTATTGGTAACCCATCAATCCTTTGAAGTGCAGTTGCTAGTTGAGTAATTAGTAGCTACTGACCACATCAATTTGGGGTAGTTTCAAAGCCGCTGCAGGATGTGATCACCTGCCGAGGATGGAGTCTTCTATTCTATGCAACTAGCAACTGCACTTTAAAGGATTTGCCTAGTTGAGTAATTAGTAGCTACTGACCACATCAATCATACCATTAGGATTGATGCTTATATGGTTCTTTTTTTTTTTAAATACTTGTGTTTCGTTTAAGGATTTTGGGAGTTCCTTTTCTTTCGTTTTCAGCATCAATTTGGGGTAGTTTGGTATTGTGATTTCTGGAATTTTTTGTATCAATAAAAAAGAAGAAACCTAATAATCATCTCAATGTTTACACTAACAAACATATTTGTGAAAGACAAGTTCACCGATAAACACTTTTCCTTAATCCGGTGAAATGTTTAAATATTTCTCCCATTCAAAACTGTTGTTTTCATCTAATTTTGAAGCTGTCTTTGTAGATTTTTCACAAATCAAGTAGCCATGCTCTTGACTGAAATCTTCTCATCTTGAATATTCCTCTGCAACGCTCTCCTTTCTTCACTGTTCTTCACTGCCTGTAACTTCAAAAGAATAGGCAACGTTCAATATCTAATGCTTTTGATATTCTCAACGACCTAAAATCATGTAAGAGCACGGTAAAATACCAGTTTTAGGGTTCTCGGTAGTAGCATCCCGCGCCTTTTTAATTGGTTCTTTTGCAGATTCAGCTGTTTCAGAAGTGAAAAGGAAAGAGGTTATGGGTCTAGTATACAATATGATGCACTCGATTCTGTGCTTTTGCCAACTGAGTCTATTCTCGTTGTTATTCACTTCCTTACCCTTAAACTTTCTCTTCTTCTTAGCTCTCCTTCTCTTTCTCTCTTCCTGTGTAAGCTCAGACTCTTCCTTAATGTCACCTTTCCCAGAAAAGATTTCCTCTGGAGCAAGCATTGCTTCACTTGTGACGGCCACAGGTGCAACCTACACAGTACACATGGAAGAAGTAAATATGCTCCGATCCCAATTCCCTAACAAAAAAAAATAAAGGATTTAAGAAAAGGACGGAAATACCTCTTCCATTGCTATGGCTGGGACGTTTGTTTGTATAGACATTTCTTCTATTACCTGAAAGTTTGTGGGGAAAAAAGTAGTAGTTTAGTTTCGTTCCAGAGCAACTATGTCTAGAAACTTGAGGTGATCAGGATTTAGGACCCAAACGAGAAACATACTGGCTTAGGTGTGAAGTGGAAGTGGGAGAGAGCATCCAACTTCAGGCATAGTTTCTTGAATAGAATGCTTGCCTGATTTGACATTTATGTGTAAGAGTATGTGATTAATAACATCAAAAGGAGAAGAACGATAGCTAAAAACACAAAAAAAAACCCAGAAAAAATAAGGATCAAATCAAGTTGGAACCTCTTTCTTTAGTTCATCAGAGAAAGTTGCTGGAGCAAAAGCTGGATTAGCCTTCTGAACGTATTCTTCCTACAAATAACCAAATGGACCAAACCGCATTTGCTAAGTTTGGTTATCCCTCAAAAAACGTAATAACAAAATCAAATATTGTACATCATACAAACCTCGTAAACTTCGGCAAGACCTTTCTTGCTCTTGCTATCATCCTGCATATTCCCAAAAGTATCAGTTCGATTATACTGCAATTCATCAACTACTAAAAAAGAGGACACATGTAATAGTTATTAATTAGACTAACCAATTCCTTGACTTCTCTTTTTGCTTTAGTGGGCAGACTAGGAGCTCGTTGAACATCATCAAAACGAGCCTAAGAAGTCACAAGATCAGTTACGCAAAACAAGGGGAAGAAACAACGGTGATCTTTGCTACAAATAACTGTAACAAGTAGTTACCTCAATGATTCTGCTCTTGATCAAATCTTCAAGTGAGGCTGTGACCTCTTCTGTGATGACAGGAGCAGGCCTGACATTGTGCTCAAAATCTAAATCAACTTCTAGAGCACTGTTCTTTGGCCTTTGTGCAGCAGATATCTTTCAACAAGACAAATCATACATAAATTTAGCTACAGAAAACAAGATTCCTCTTTTACAGTTTAATCGTGTGGAAAAACATGGCTGGCTACCTCTCCCTGCATAGTCCAGTGTTTTGGATCTAAGTTTGCTTTTTCCATCTGTTCAATCTTGGCTTGAAGATTTAATCGTTCTTTCTCATGGGTAGAGAGTTTTTCATTGCCCTAAAGGAAGAAAAATTAGTTAGGTTAGGTCTCGCATACAATTTCATAAAATACAAATCAAGTAAACACATATCACAATGCTAAGAATACGGTAAGTATTATAGTACTTGGTTATTTCTTTCAGTTTCCTCATCTTCAGATACATCTTTCAACTTCATTTTTGGCTCCTTTTTACCGCCAAAGAAATCTTGATACCTATTATCATTGATAAGAAAAAAAAAACTTAAGAACAAATCTAGAGCGAAGTCTTCATGTCTAATCTCGTTTTTTAATGCTCTAATTAGTTGCATCAGTGTATAAGTAGAGAGTAAAAAAACCATACCTTGCCTTCCCCAATTTATCTGCCTCTTCATTGTCAGCACCAGCAAAAGCATCAAACTAGAGGACATGGAACAATAAAAGATCATTCTAATAAGATAATTTTAATCACGCACTCCACTTTATATTCTTAAACACGAGTATGTGGCTTACTTCGTCATCTTCTTCTTCATCCTCATACTCTCCATCGTCTTCTTCATCATCGCTCAAATTATGTTTCTTTTTCTTTGTCACTCCCTTATTGTTTTTGTAGTCAATCCCATACTCTTCTGCTTCACCCTCCTCTAAAAATTCCTCCAATTCTTTTATCTTGAAGAACTTATCCTCTATTCCTTCATTGTCTCCATCCTTTTCCTCCTCTTCTTCCGCTTCATCTTCCTCTTCTCCTTCGCTTTCATTAGCTTCTAGCTCATTATCCTCATCATCATCAACATCATCCGAGTCAAAGCCATCCATATCCATCTCATCGACATCATCCTCATTAGAAACCTTGAGGGCTAAATTCCCAAGCTTACAAATCTCTTCAGGGTTTTTAGCAAACCGCTTAACTTCCTGCCGCAAGCTTGACAACAAAGGTTGAGACTGCATATCAATCTGCTGCCAAATCTGCTCTGCATCAAACCCATCAACCAACAGCTCATCAAAAGGAGATTTAGGATTGTGCGGCTTCAACTTCGTGAAGAGGTACTGAGATGCAATGCGAGCCACCTCAGAAATTGAGCTTGGCGCTAGAAAAACTGGAGCTTCAGTTGACTTAAGCTTCTCAAGGGCTTCCAAGCCCGAATCCTTTACAGTCGCCATAGATTAAGCGGCCAGACGTATCAAATCCTTGCTTCCTCAAGATTGATTTTCTCAGACAGTAGGGTTAATTAATGGCGGTGGTGAAGGTTGTTATAAACGACAGTTAGGTATTGGAAGGGGGAACACGGCGACCGCGACAAGAGAAACCTCAATGGCATCTCAAAAACCCTGACCAATTAAAAACTCCTTATTCATTAGGCCAATATTTGGGCCTGGAGCATTGTATTTAACCCAATATATAAACCTTTTTTCTAACACAAACTTATTTCTTGATTAGACACTCATAAAATCTCGAATCTAGCCCAACTACTGTAGGGCCTATTTTGTTCAATCTTAAATATTATTATTTAGACTATTTTGTAAAGTCGTCCAAATATTTGGACTATATTATAAGTTATCAAAACAGTTGGGGCTAAAGTAAATGAGTATTAAAACTTAGGCATATATTGCAATATTTTTAAATTTTGGACCTCTTCTGTAAATTCTCAAAACATATTAAGGCTATTTTGTAAGTCGTACAAATATTTGAACTATTTTATAAATTAAAACTATAGGGACGAAAGGGAAGCTCAGAAAGAAACAGATAAAACAAGTGGCACGAGTGAGTGTGACTTGGAGTTGAAACGTGAAGAGTTTTGGTCAACTGAAGAAGGAGAAATGGAACGCGGTGGTGATCGGTGGTGGCCACAATGGCTTAACCGCCGCAGCGTACTTGGCACGCGGAAGTCTCTCCGTCGCTGTTCTAGAGACTTGAAAACAATCCAACGACAATAATCTCAGACTGCAATCCTAACTCTTGTGTGTAAGTTGTTTGAGTACCTCTGTCTAGGCCGGATGTTTTGTGGTCCCAGATGCGTGGACACAGTTGTTGGCAACGAATTAAAAGCTTCCACGTGTAACTTTACCCAAAGTGCCGTAAAGAACAAATATGGAAAGTGCCCTAAAATTAACGAAAATGGAAAGTGATAAATTACAAGCGAGCGACAACATCGGCGCCGCAAAAAGGGAGAATGATATCTCTTCCTCTCCGAGGCGACGCTGAGGAAATCGACGCAGACGAAGCCAAAATGCTCCTCATAGGCGATCATGGTATCAACGGTGAGATTGTCTCTCCTCTGCGAAACGGTGCACCGGAGCTCCAGCAGTATAACATCCGCTCCATCGAGTCAACGGTTGTAATTCGTCAGCTGACATCACAAGGTCTCTCCTTCCAGCTATGGCCAGCCGCTTCTACTTTCGTCACGTTGCTGGATAATTACCGCTGTGACTCTAGCAACAGCCCACTCACCGCCACACTCTCGTCGCTTAGATCATTGAACATACTCGAGCTCGGATCTGGAACCGGGATCGTCGGAATCGCTGCGGCAATCACTCTCTCTGCTAACGTCACGGTGACGGATCTCCCACACGTCCTCGACAATCTCAACTTTAACGCCGACGCGAACGCTGAAGTTGTGGCGAGATTCGGCGGGAAAGTCAACGTGGCACCACTCCGGTGGGGAGAAGCTGATGATGTGGAGGTTCTAGCCGTAACGTTGACTTGGTGCTGGCCTCGGACGTGGTGTATCACGACCACCTCTACGGGCCTCTCCTCAAAACGCTGAGTTTGATGATGACGATGACGTTGCTGTTAGAGGGGAAAAGGTTAATATTCCTAATGGCTCATCTAAGGAGATGGAAAAAAGAATCTACCTTCTTCAAAAAAGCTCGAAAGCTCTTCGATGTTGACATTATACACTCTGATATTCCTCAAGAAGGTTCCAGAATCGGCGTTGTGGTTTACCGTTTTGTCATGAAACAGCCAAATCAAAATGGTCGGATTGTTTCGTGTTAAGAATTGTTAACAGTTGCACTTTGAGAATTAAATCTCCTTAATAAAACTTGCAAAAATGTGTGCCAATCTATTCATGTATATTTTAAGCATTTAAAGCTATTCATATCATTTTTCTCGAGGTTAGAAATTTTTCGTTATTTAGAAATTTATTCACGTATTTTTAAATTATGTATATTCTACGTAGTGATAGTTTTCGTCCGAACTACTTACTTTACGGCTCGTGAACAGATATATTGCAAAATATGAAAACACATAATTTTTTCCAGATAAATATTTTCACCTGACTTTCATTAGAATAAGTCATTAAACCAACAACTTAATATATGAGATTTGACAATAAAAATAAAGATTTTACGTATTGTCCAAAAGAAAAATCAACTAAGGAGCCTATGAAGAAGGGAACTTTCGTACCATAGATTTTTAGATTCTGATATCAATGTTTGCTTCTTTTGGAGTTTGTGGTCGAAGATTTCGTTGGCCGTTTATTGTATGCCAAATGGTTGAATAAATTAATAAGTGAGAGTGTATGTCAATTAACTACTCTCGCAATCAAAATAAAGACTGATAATTTGTATAATTGATATTCTGTTTTTCTAAATATGACATAATCAAGATACTGAAATAGTTATATTAATCAACGTATATATTAACTTATGTTTAATGGTGTGAAAGTTGAATGGACGAGGCGATGTAAGGTGAATATGAAACCACTGTTTCGTCTTCGTAACTTTATAAGCCATCATCCATCAAATGATTTTATTCCTGGCACGTGGTATGATAAATTGATAAGGAAGAAGATAAAGTAACAGAGAAGGAAGAAAAACGAATGACTCTTTTTTTTTTTTTGGGCAAAGTCTCCTCTTACTCCGAGTGTGTTTTTGTTGTCGTGTGCTATTACTAAATATTGCATCCATGCTAAAAAAAGGACCAAGAATACACCACATGTTCTGGAGGAAAAAATACTAAAGCCCAAAAGAATGTTTTGGAAATTAGTACTATGGATTTTGATCTGATTACTTTTATAATAAAAAGCAAAAAAATGGAATAAATATTCGAAAGTGGTTACATAGTAATACACATATCTTATATCTTCAATATACTACAAAAAAACCATAAACGTAGGTAAAAAGCTTTGACTAGTATAGTAGTGTTAGATAATAAATGAGCATATTTAGATAGCATTAAAACACATGAAAGAGATGTTTGTATCAATAAATTCAAAAGAGGGATCTAATAAACACGAAAAACCGTAATGTTTGCTTCCACATTCAAAAATTCAAAAGGTCGATTTCTTTGTTTGTTTGGTTTTAGACTGTGGATGAGCGAGGCATTGAAAACTGCACATACTTTTTCTTTTTCTCTTGCTTCTCCCTTTACATCTGTAAATATTTGCAATAAATTCCATATTCTTATATTTTCAGTTATAAGAAAAGAAAACACAATTAATGTCCCCTTGCATTCCTCATGGGCTTCCTAAACGTCAAATTTCTCTATTTTCAGAATTAGGTGAGACATTTATTTTATTTTATTTTGATAAAAGGTGAGACATTATTATAAATTTTAGAAAACTGTCTAAATATGTGTCCGCCACTTAATTTCTTTAAAGTTTAAACTACAGCAGCTTCATCCTTGCCTAGTTTTGATAATTAATCAATCTTTTTCTTCTTTTATTGATATAAAAATATGAAGAAAATAATTTATCATTTGGAATAATGCAATACAAATACCAAAGATATACCTACAGTAAAAAGAAACAGTGGAAAGGGAAAAAAAAGAGAGAGTTTATAAATAATTAATTTAAATGATTAACAAATGAGTGGGATTTTGGTTCTCCCAAGGCGTAATTTCTCTGAACATGTGTGGTGTTTAGAGTAGTTGAGATTCTTTCTGTTCTCCAACAAAAGATTAATTTATTAAAATTAGAGATAAAAATAAAATGGATCAAAACCGAGATCTCCTTTTTCAAAATCCGAATATATATATATATATTGTTTTTTAAATAATCTGTCTATCTCATGATTTAGGATTCCAATTGATTCCCTTTCCCCTCTTGTTCTCTCCATATTCTCTTCAGAAAGAGATATACTTTGGTTTTTTTCTGTGAGGGGTATTTTATCAGAGCTTTCTTCACAGAGCCGTCTCCAATGTCGTCAGAGAAGTCCAGCTCCAAGGGTCAAGCATGGTGAAGAGTGCTAACACTGATTTTAATAATAATATTTAAAAGTATATCTGTTCAATGCCGGAAGAATTTTTTATTTTTATTTTTGGATGCAGGTTTTGTACGACTGGCTTACCTAGCGACATTGAAATCGAAGTTGATGACATGACATTTCATCTCCATAAGGTGTTTAGAAACTCCTGAGTTTTGTCTTCGTCTTTGATTTTCTCAGTTTTTTTCTTCTTCCCTCTCACAGATATTTGTTTCTCTGTGTTGTTTGTGGCTTTTCCAGTTTCCTCTGATGTCAAAAAGCAGGAAACTTCACAGGTTGATTACAGAGCAAGAGACAATATCATGTTCCATGGCGTTAACTGTAACGGAACAAAGAGTAGAAGAGAGAGACAGGAAAGGAAAAGGCCAAGAAATCGAGGATGATGAGGAAGAACAAGTGGAAGAGCAGGAGATCGAAGAAAATGGTTATCCTCACATAAGACTTGAGGATTTTCCCGGTAGTTCAGAGAGCTTCGAGATGGTGGCCAAGTTCTGCTATGGCGTCAAGATGGACCTCTCCGCTTCCACTGTTGTTCCACTTCGTTGCGCCGCCGAGCATCTCGAAATGACGGAAGAGTATTCACCGGATAACCTAATTTCAAAGACCGAGAGGTTTCTCTCCCATTTCGTCTACAAGAGCTTGCGAGAATCCATTAAAGCTCTCAAAGCTTGTGAGTCAGTCTCGCCTTTAGCTGGATCGCTTGGTATAACGGAACAGTGCATAGAGTATATCATCTCCAGAGCTTCCTCAGCTGATCCCTCACTGTTTGGGTGGCCGGTAAACGACGGCGGTGGAGGATTCGGAGTCGGTGGCAACTCCGCCACAGATCTGCAGCTTATTCCCGGTGGCGCCTCGAAATCTCGAAAGAAACCGAGTAGGGATTCGAATACGGAGCTGTGGTTTGAAGATCTGGCGCAACTGAGCCCTCCGATCTTCACAAATGTGATCCTATCAATGCGATCGGGAAATCTGAGCCCAGATATCATTGAGAGCTGTTTAATTTGTTACGCTAAGAAGCACATTCCCGGAATTTTACGTTCTAACCGGAAACCGTCATCGTCATCTTCAACTGCAGCTTCGGAGAATGAACAGAGAGAACTACTGGAGACGATAACCTCTAATCTTCCATTCGATAAAAGCTCTATCTCCGCAACCACGAGATTCCTCTTCGGCTTATTACGAACCGCCATCATTCTCAACGCATCCGAAACTTGCCGCGATTTGCTGGAAAGAAAGATCGGATCGCAGCTAGAGCGAGCCACGCTCGACGATTTGCTCGTCCCTAGTTACTCATACCTCAATGAGACCTTATACGATGTCAATTTAGTAGAGAGAATCTTAGGCCACTTTCTCGACACCTTGGAACAATCGAACACCGCCATAGTCGAAGCTGACGGACGATCTCCGTCGCTGATGCTTGTCGGGAAATTAATCGACGGATTCCTCGCGGAGATCGCATCGGACGCTAATCTCAAATCGGAAAAGTTCTACAATCTAGCGATCTCACTCCCAGATCAAGCTCGCCTCTACGACGACGGACTTTACAGAGCTGTAGACGTATATCTCAAGGTGATGGATATCCTCCAATAGCTTATAAAAAATCATCTCGGAGATCTGAGAATTGGATCTGATTTGTTTTGAAATTTTATGTCTCTGCAATAGGCGCATTCATGGGCATCGGAAGCAGAGAGGGAAAAGATATGTGGCGTCATGGATTGTCAAAAACTGACGCTGGAAGCGTGCACGCACGCCGCGCAAAACGAGCGGCTTCCACTACGAGCCGTCGTACAAGTCCTCTTCTTCGAGCAGTTACAGCTCCGGCATGCGATCGCCGGGACGCTATTAGCAGCTCAATCGCCGTCACCTTCACAGTCAACGGATCCGAGACCGTCAGCAACAACAGCAATAAGGAATCTAACGATAACGGAAACTGTAACGGAAGGAGACGGTAATGAAACGAGGAGAGAAGGACAGGTGGACGCGGGGAAATGGAAGAAGACGGTGAGAGAGAATCAGGTGCTTCGCTTGGATATGGATACGATGAGGACCCGTGTTCACAAGTTAGAGAGAGAGTACTCGAACATGAAGAAAGTGATCGCAAAGATGGATAAAGAAGGTTCACCGGCAACGACGACCGATCGGCCGAGAAGTTGGTCCATTACGAAAAAATTCGGATGTAAATTGAAGACACAGGTCTGCGATTCGCACGAGGCTACGATGGTTGAACATAGATCACGACGTCCTTGAATTGTTTTCGATTTATCTTTTAGTACAGAATCAGAAAAGCATATTAGTGTGTGATTCTTGGATTTTAATTTTTATTAATCCTTCCAGATTTCTTGCTATACTTTAGTAAACTCCTAATTACTCTCTACACAAATGTGAACCATTTTGCATTTTGAGTTTTGTTGTATAAACGAAATAAACGGTTTCGAATTAGTAAATCCACAATTAACAGGCCTAAAGCCCATTTCTATATTTGTGTTTAAACGTCTACAAAAGAGACAAACTCAGCCCATTTCAGAACTATCTCAAATTGGGCCGTAACTATGGGTTTGAAGTTGCCTTAATAGAGGGTCGGTGATGTTTATGGCTGCCGTTTCACGTATATACATGTCGAATGTGCGCCGTTTAACGAACTTCAGAATCGATATTAGGACTTTCATGTCGGTTTTCCTAAAAACCTAACCCTGCTTCTATTCTGCTATATAAATTTAACCCTTATTACTTTCTGCAAATTTCATCCTTTATTCGTAGATTTAGTTCTTTGTCATTCCATCTTCTTCGTGGTATTAGTTTAAATTTCGTGTGATCAACCGATCTTAATTGGTTTCTAATCTGTGAAAGGAATCTGTTAGATTCGGCATATTATTATTTTTTCAAAACGAAGCGATATTTTGTTGTTGTTGTTGTAAAGGGAAACGTTGTTAGTGATGAACAAAACAATAGATGATGAGTGGGGTGAATCCATTCATAAAAGGATGGGGACAATGGAGGCATTTGTCTGAGAGGATGAATATTCTTGTAGTACTAATTTATGGAGTGTTAGGAACGAGTAAAAGGGTTTGTCAGTGAATAGATGATGAGTCCGATCAATCCATTCTTTAAATCGAGGCATTTGTCTGAGAGGAATCCTTTTATATTCAGCTAAAAAAATATCACTTTAAATATCGTTTTAGAACAAAGGCATGATGAGGATTGTTTATTGTCATCTGATTCATCTTGACGAATCAGAACCTCCTCTACTCATTCTGACTTGCCTTTTGTTTCTATAATTTCTCTTCTTTCTAATTTCCAAGGAAGCCCAAATAGGCTCCACAACTCTCGTAACCAACAATTTTGTAATTATTTTTACGCTATACACGTCAGCATCCCAGACTGAGACAGTATCGATATCTCGACTTCAAATTTCTACACGTGGCTAGAAAAGAACCAGTCACTCCGATTCCCACGAAACAAACCAATTAAAATCGTCGCCTTATCCAAATCTTATCTCACTCCTTTGGATTATTACGCTTTAGTCTTTACTTTCCTCTGCTTTGGATCAGAAAAATCAAAACCATCTGAGACTTTGTCGCCATGGCAGCCTCTCTCCAATCCGCCGCCACATTCCTCCAGTCGGCCAAGATCTCCACCGCTCCTTCTCGTGGCACTGCTCACCTCCGCTCGGCTCAGACCGTCGGCAAATCTTTTGCACTAGAAACTTCTTCTGCTCGCCTCACTTGCTCCTTCCAATCTGACTTCAAGGACTTTACCGCAAAATGCTCCGACGCTGTCAAAATCGCCGGATTCGCTCTCGCCACCTCTGCTCTCGTCGTCTCGGTAACTTTTTCTAATCACCTACGTACTCTTCTCTGTCACCGATTCAATTTCTGATTACTATGTATTGAAGTCGTTACCTGTGTTGGGGAATTTGAATAGCCTATCGTTTGATGATTATATACGAATTGCTAGTCTGATTGGATCGGATTTGTAGAATTAAGGATGTTAATATTGTGGTGTAATGGAAGGGAGCAAGTGCTGAGGGAGCTCCAAAGAGACTAACTTACGATGAGATTCAGAGCAAGACATACATGGAAGTTAAAGGAACTGGAACAGCTAACCAATGCCCAACTATTGACGGTGGCTCTGAGACATTCTCGTTCAAGCCCGGAAAGTATGCAGGCAAGAAGTTCTGCTTCGAGCCTACTTCCTTCACTGTCAAGGCAGATAGTGTAAGCAAGAACGCACCTCCTGAGTTCCAGAACACAAAGCTCATGACCCGTCTCACCTACACTCTTGACGAGATCGAAGGACCCTTCGAGGTTTGATTTCGAGCCTTAGCTTCTATCGCAAGAATTGGTCTGCTTAGGGTTAGGGCTTGTGATTGATCGTCTATTTATTTGGTTTCGAGCAGGTTTCTTCAGACGGAAGCGTCAACTTCAAGGAAGAAGACGGAATCGACTATGCTGCAGTCACTGTCCAACTTCCTGGGGGTGAACGTGTGCCATTCCTCTTCACAGTCAAACAGCTTGACGCCTCAGGCAAACCGGACAGCTTCACCGGAAAGTTCTTGGTTCCATCGTACCGTGGCTCGTCCTTCTTGGACCCAAAGGGTCGTGGTGGGTCCACAGGATATGACAACGCCGTGGCATTGCCAGCTGGAGGCAGAGGAGACGAAGAAGAGCTTGTGAAGGAGAACGTGAAGAACACAGCAGCTTCGGTGGGAGAGATCACTCTCAAAGTGACAAAGAGCAAACCAGAGACAGGAGAGGTGATCGGAGTGTTTGAGAGTCTTCAGCCGTCGGATACTGACTTGGGTGCTAAGGTACCAAAGGATGTGAAGATCCAAGGGGTGTGGTATGGTCAACTTGAGTGATCTTGTTATTAAATTGCTGTTGATTGTGTTTGATGATAATGAAAACATCTTTTGATGCTTTCTTCGTTTTATCTCTCGTATATAAAAAAATGCACATGCCCTAAATCTTGATTTTTTAAAATACATTTATGCCATTGAGGCAAGAATGATCGTAAACATATAAAATAGAGTAGCAGTTTTAACCTTATGGGTTATTGATGAGAAAAAAAGCATAAACTGTTTGTTGCAATTTTTTTTATAGTTTTTTGGTTTTTGGAAAGTTGTGAACCACATGTTGAGCAGTTTGTGGTGAGTGTTGTGAAAACTAAACCAAAATTTTGTCAAAACCTAAACGAAACAAAAACGTTCATCCGGAAACGCACATCCCTAATCCGATGTTTGATAGTTCAACGGGCATATCACCTAGCCATCTAAAAGAAGAGAGTCGGGATATTCTCGATTTCAAACATCGGGTATAGAGATGATTTGTTTAATATACTATTATCTCCGGTCCGAAGCGATTCTAAACGTAGATCACAAAGCTTCTTGATTACCCAAAAACGAAGAGGATTAAGAATGTTAAAGAAAAAATCACCAGTGACAATCGAAAGAAAATAGCCGTTATGATAGAAAAAATATAAAAAAAAACCTTTTGTGACATGATGGGTTTTCTCCTTCTTCTCCATTTAAGTACAACTGTAAACAGTTCTTTCTTCTTCTTTTTTTTTCTCCAAAATATACCTTTTTATCCATTTCTTTGCTAATATTCGAATATCAACTGTAAATAGATTTATTGAGTTCAAAGGTGATAAATAAACTGATTGGCCAGCCTTTGCTTATAAGCTTGATGAAGGATCTTGCATAAGTCCATAGTTATATATATACTTATAAAATTAGAAGTTTACAATAAACCTTACTTTGATAATCAGTAAATATACAAATGTCTGGTTGGATTGTATGGTACTCTTGTGATATATTTAGATGAAATTAGTTAAATAGACCGGCGAATAGCAAGTGGAACTAATGTTACATTTCCTGTAAATAATTCAGTCTAATCATCTTGCTCCTTACCTTGTATTTAATGTGCATGGGTTTGAATATTAAACAAAACAGTATTTTGCTTATAAATTAAATACAGTGGTCTGTGTTTGGTCCTAAATCTCGTGACACGAAAGAACACAGACAATTGCATTGGCGTGGGACAGCACAGAACAATGCATACAGCAGACAGATTCTCTCTTAAGTTTTTAACCACTGGCATTAGTATAATTAATCAAAGTATTTAATTTTCTTGGGCACAACATTTTGTTTTAGATAATAGAGAGATCGGATACATAGCAAAGTATAGTACAAATCTTACATCACTCGCCCAAAAATTCCAGATATATGAACAGTAGATTGTATCAGCGTGTTAATAATACCTCCTAATCTTATGCTCTAAATCTAAAATCTTTATTTACCATTGTTCCGAAGCAAATTAAGCTCCATTTTATGGATAATAGACTTAAAAAAAAATTCAAAAAACAGTAACAAAGAGTTTCAAATAAATTACGAAACATAAGAGAATTTCAACTAGCGACAAGAATATGCCTCGTGCTCAAAATGGAAAATCGGAAGCATAATTGTATTATTGTCTAATTCACCTCATGTTATCGGAAGCCTTATATCTGCATGTCATCGCCGTGGGAGATTTATATCCACCAAACCTGACGAAAAAACCATTATTTTATTCTTCAAACAAAATAGTTAACAGGAACTTGGGATAAGTCCTACGTATGTCAAAAACCAAAAGATACATATCAAACAAAAAAGCAAGTTAAATAACAAAAAAAATTACATCCATAAATTAGAGACGTAGTTGATTTCAGTCCCACAAAAATATAGGAAAGAAGAAAATATATTATCTGTCTGTGTGTGTCTGTAAATAATAGGTTTAAGCTATGTTATATTCAGAAAGTATAAAGTGGTAGGGCAGCTAGAGATTTACTTATAATTTTATAAACATTAATCTAACTAATGAATTGCTTACTTTGATAACAGATCCTATTTCAAATAAATATCTACATAAAAAGCAATAAGTCCACTTAAACATAAAAAGAAAGACGATACCCTTCAACAAATCGATCTGACTTAATCATTAAAGTATGCATATAATATCGTAAACACATTACAAAATAAGACTCTATACAGCATTTGCGTACCATACAACATTAAATAGGATCCGATACTCAATAATCTATAGGTTTTAAATGCCACATCCATGCAAAACTAAAAGTAATAATAAAAATATCATGGTAGGTGACTCTTGTATCTACCAAAAGGGTCCAAAAGAATCTAATGGGACCTATGGGTCCTACTGACACATGGCAGTAGTCTCAGTTGTCTTCACGTGAGATCTAGCCCACCGGTGACGCTAAACCCCCGGCAAACTCTAACTTCTCTGCTTGCCGGCCATGCCTCTGTCTGCCACGTGGCCCCCTCCTCCTTCACCACACCTATGCTCCTTCCTTTCTCATTTCGCCACGTTCTTTCTCCTTCTTTCTCGAAATACCCTTGGCGCGAGGGTTCATTTGGTAAAATCCCTCTGAAAACAGTAACCCACCATGAGCTGTCATGTTATGTTGCTATCACTACACGACAAATCCGACGTGGACATAGATTATCGAGGCTGTCTTCTTCTTCTTCTTTCGTATATATAAACTCGTTACCAGGTCGTATCTTTCAATTCACAATCACAACACACAACATCGAGATCTTTTCTTACTCCATACAAAACTTAAACTCACGAGTCAACTCAGAGAGTTACGTTTTCAAATACAGATAAACAAAAATGGGAGCTTGCGTTTCACGTGAATCTTTGAGGACCGATTCGGCGAAGCTTATATTGTTCGACGGGACTTTACAAGAGTTCTCATCTCCGGTCAAAGTTTGGCAGATCTTGCAGAAAAATCCGACGAGTTTTGTCTGTAACTCAGACGAGATGGACTTCGACGATGCCGTTTCTGCTGTCGCCGGCAATGAGGAGCTCCGATCGGGGCAACTTTACTTCGTTTTACCTCGGACGTGGCTCAATCATCCTCTACGTGCGGAGGAAATGGCGGCGTTGGCTATTAAAGCAAGTTCAGCGTTGACCAAGAGCGGGAGCGTCAGCTGGGTTTCCGGCGACGATGATGTATCGATTTCGGAGCAAACTTACGAATCGAAAAACGTCGCCGGGGTGAAGACAAACGGCGGTGGCGGAAGAGTTTCTGGTAAAGGGAAGAGGAGATTTACGGCGAACTTGAGCACGATCGTCGAGTAGGGTCAATTTAGTTATTTTGAGAAAATTGGACCGACGTATAAATTGTAATTAGAGATGTTTGACTCTTTTTTTTTAATGGAGAAAAAATGATCCACTAGATTTTTGTTTGCTTAAAATTTGAGAAATGGGCACGAGGATGATGTGATTCCAATCTTAATAATAATGCAAATTTCGTAGGTAAATGAATATTTTCATGCGTAATGATCAATTTACTTATTAAATTTATGAATCTCAATTTCTTTATAACCGACAACCCTGGATCTCAAATTTATTCGATCCATCCATCCATTCCAATCTCTAAAATAATTTCGAAATTCGAATTGCAAGATGCAATATATGACGGGACCCTTTTTTTAAGAAACATGATAAAGTTGTGGTCCATTTATACTTCTTTTCTGCATATTCATATCACCTCTGATTCTCATTACATGCGTTTCGCGTGAATCTTCTTCGTTTAGATGTCGAACAAACAACAATAATTAAAGATGATTATAATAGTTTAGCAAACTAGAAATTTTTGAGGCAAATAAGGCCGGACCCAATGGCCCTATAAGCATTAATGGGCTTTAAAAGCAACAGAAGAAATTAAATAGCGGTTGGGTATCTGTCTGTCACATGCAGCACAGACAGCTTCAGGAGATCGATCACTATTTCACATGCCATGACCCTCTCTTCCTCTTACTTTGTATCCTTCTACCAATCCACATATTCTTTCTCCACTATACACATCTCTAATTATCTACTTTTAACGTATAGTTTTTTAATCTCATTTTTTTTATTTATAACTTTAATGGGTATATAAACGATGAATATTGATCTTTTCAGAATGGCTATAATTCACCACACCATCCTCGTGGCACTTCTCGCTATATCCACCTCCACCGTCGTCATCTCCGTCGCAGCCGTCTCTCCGGCAGCTAAAGCTTTCAGGGACGCGCACAACAAGGCCAGAGCTATGGTCGGTGTTCCACCATTAGCTTGGAGCCAGACGCTGGAAGCAGCGGCATGTCGGCTGGTTCGTAACCAGAGGAACCAAAAGAAGTGTGAGTTCGCAAGTCTTAACCCAGCGAAATACGGCGCGAACCAGCTTTGGGCTAAGGGTTTAGCCGTGACACCGTCTCTTGCGGTGGAGACTTGGGTGAAGGAGAAACCTTTCTATAGTTACAAGTCCGACACGTGTGCTGCCAACCACACGTGCGGGGTCTATAAACAAGTCGTCTGGAGAAACTCTAAGGAGCTCGGCTGTAGTCAAGCCACGTGTACGAAAGAGTCAACGGTTTTTGACTATTTGTTTTTGTAATCCTCCAGGGAATGTAATTGGCCAAAAACCTTACTTGAAATTGTAGTCAATATCAAGCTTTGAATAAAAAAAAATCGTTTGGTGAGATTCAGTTTTGGAACTATAAATCGAATATTAATTATGCTATGATCTGATTGATCTTAAGCTGTGAATTAATAATGAAAAAGCCAAGTAACTGTGAGCAGACATTATCATAATCAGAAAGTGGGGATATAGACAGCGATTTCATATATGTACACACACATATGTATATATGATTATGAAGTTTTGAATAATGTTCATCTAGCAGCTTCGCTAAGAATTAGATATCTAAATGTAAAGCTGTGAGGGATCCAATCAATGGGCTTGCGTGATTTACTATTAGATTGACATCTCTTAAGACATTTTCTTGAAGATTCCGGTATACTCTGGTTAACCAGCTCCGTCAAACCCGCCAGACATAAACCTGACTCTTTGGCAAACGTCTCCACAAGCTTTGGCAACTGGATTTTCTGATTGCGCATGCTTAAGTTCATTCTTATGTACACTTCTTTCGACGTTTCAAGCTCTTGCTGGATTCTTTTGGGTGTATATACACGAACCTGTTTGGAACAAAGCAACAACAAAGAAGCAGAGATTTAAGCTTCAATGGCGTTAAAGGGTTTAGTCTTAACTGTTGAGAGTTTAATAGATTCTTTAAGTATTTGTTAAAAGATCAATACCGCAGGATCGGAGTGGCTGCCTGAAGTAAGAGCAAAATGTAGGAGAGGTTCGGGATGATCGATTGCGTAAGCTAATCTTTCATCTCCCGCTTTGAATTTCCTCGAAGCAAATAGTAGTCTAAGCCACTAAGAGAAATAAGAAGAAAAAGTCTTAAAGTTTTGTGCTTCGAAGAGTAACGTTTCAGAATTTCATGATTTCTCTCATGTACCTGTCCAGGATGAGGCATTTTGCATCCAAGAATCGAACTTTGTATAGCTTCGGCGCTAACTGTGTGTCCACCAACGTTATATGCAGCCTGGAACAAAATGCAAAAGCACGATAATTTCAGAATCTAGAAATGATGGTTCAGTTGTATTCATTCTCCTTGCAAGAGATGTTTGTTACCTTGAGTAGCAGTAGGACTCTCTTCACATTGTTTTGTGGAATCCCATAAGCTAAAAACGCCTAGAAAAAAAAATTCAATAAGAAATCAAAATCTAGGCGTCGGGAAAATGAGATTGGTTCTTGGAAGAAAGAGATTTTACATGCATCACAAGTGCATTATGCACATTTATCCAGAACGCTAGCTTCTCTTCATGTTTCAACTTCCTTGGATCTACTTCCTCCAATCTACTGATGAGCGTCCTGCAAGAGTTTAAACATTTCAAGATTGTGCATCAATAGATCCTAACTCAGTTCCAATAAAATTCTACCCTCATATATAACAACTCTAGGACCAACTTTAGTCTCTAAGCAAATCTCAAAGGGACTCACTTGAAGTTTTGCAGAAGATCTTCAACCTCACTGGCCTTTTTGGCGTCTCTATAAATGCAAAGCACTTCAACCATGGTGCTGTAAGGTCCACTGAAGTCCTTTTCTCCTTCTACATGGAAAGAGTTATCTAACCGAACATCAAAAGAGGAGTTGTTTCCGAATCCTGGGCTCGATGTATCGTATTGGTCAGAGGGCGAAAATGCACACGATGATAAAGACGAGTTTGGAGATGAAAGACTGTGATGTAGTACCGAAGGCGGCTCTGCAAGCTTGGAGTATATTTCTGACATACACTTGATCATTCCTTCAGATAACTTGTTGGGTGTCTCTGGAACATGATCTGAGATTCGGGTGCCAAGATGTTCAGCTAGACTGATTAGATTTTCTCCATTCTGCACATATAGTGGTTGAGAGTGACAAGAGCGGATAGCTTTACTCCAAGAATCTTCTGGAGAAGTTCTTCTACTCTCAAATGCTGAACGCTGCGAGTGGCTACGTTGAAAACTGGGGTCTACCTGGTCTATGTCACCCGCAGGAATCTCGGTTTTCTTCAATTGATTTTGATCATCATCAAGCAGAGGATTAGTAGGCTGATGATCTGTTTTCACATCATCTTCACAAAAGTCTAGACGCCTTCTAGGGGTTGTTACAGAAGGAGATTTTGACTTCTTGTTCTCAGAATTCGGTGTTGCTGAAGAGAGTTGCTGCTCAAAGGCTTTCCTATATAATGAAAGAAGATACTGTTCCAAATGTATAACTTCCATCTCAAGAACCGCAATGTCTTTGATTAAATCAGTAGCTGGCTGAAGAAAAGAAAAACCAAGAATGCATCTTTATAATGCACAAAGCTCATTTCTAATAAACATATAGTTTTGGGAAATGTAAGTAAACTGACCTTAGGCATGGGAATGTTGTTTGTTTCACTCAATAAGTAAGAAGAGGCTGTTCGATAACCTAACGCCTTCTCTAATGCACAACGAACCTTAAACTGATCTTGTAAGCTAGACTCTAGCTGATCAATCTGTGATTCCAATCACAGGAATAAGGTAACTGAAACTAACCAACCGAACAAGGACATGAACCAAGTAAAAAACAGACATACATTACCTCTTGCTTCAGTGAAGTTTCGGTGTTTGAAGGATATTGATTATGCTTTGATTCCTTCGAACGACCCATGTCCTACACCAAATCAGACAAAATCCATAAACTGTCTGAGAAGAGGTTTTATAAGAGAATTTGAAACAGCTTTGGACTCACTTTCATTTATAAGAGAGATTAGTTTCTCATAATTTGATACCAGAAAGCAAATTCCTTTAACAAATGTAAGACAAATAACAAGGATACAAAGAAGAATAGCGAAACATTTGTGTAAAGGCTTTTCACAAAAAAGATGTAAAAGAAAAAAGCAGCTTGGGGGAAAAAAGATACTTATTAGTCAAAGAAACAGAAAGATAAATCCAAGAAGGCAAGAATTATGTCTCAGCGTCTTAGGCTGTTCTTTAACAAATACCAATACACTTTATCTCAACTTTTACAAGTAAAAAAACCCAAAAGATGATCCTACTCACCAGCTTGATTCGTTGAGAGGCTTCATGAGAGGTTTTATCTCCCTCACCTCTCTTCTTTTCTGGAAAGCTGGCACTGTGCAGAAAAAACATCTACCAAGAATCACTCTTATAATCCAATTTGTATCAGACAAAACTAAAACATTGATTCTTCACCCACTACACAATATCCTTGTTCAGGACCACAAAAACTGTAATTTAAAAACGGACAAGAGAATATCTGAGTGATTTTGCAACCATAACTCTCAATTCCATTGGAGAAAATAGAGACACATTTAGAGAAACCTACAAATTAGAAAGGAGAAGTTAATAACGAACAATAGAGTGGACATTTTACCTCTTTGAACGCTTGTGATTTTGGACCATCCTCAAATCCAACATTCTACTACCTCCACTACCTACTCCATATCCCATTTGTCTTAAAATTTACCACAAAGGAGCTCACTTGTTCTCCTTAGCAAAAGAGAAGCAATAAATGCTTCAAGAGATCGTAGCAAAACTTAAGTGTCACCAATCCAAAGCAGAGCTTGGGCTACAAACCCATCAAAAACAGAGCTTTAAAGGGGGATGGACTGAAAAGTTGGGGACTTTTGGAGAAAAGCCAAGTGAATCTTCTTCACCTGTAAGATGCCAACGGAAACTATAAACTGGGGAATCTTCTATCTTTTAGCAATAAAGGAGGGAGCTTGCTAACATTAAAAGGGACAAAATAAGCGTGGTGGGTTTCAATTGAGTTGGCTATGGCTCATGTTTTCATGGAAATGGTACGTGAGAAGGAGAGAGTCGACTCGTGTCAAAAAACCAGTCACCAGTGTGTACAAAGACCCCACGAGTCGTCGTCACATTCTCAACCAAATCGGCAAAAAAAAAGAGAGCTAGAGATCTACATAAGTGGTTAAAATAGACTGTTGACAAAAAAAAAAAAAAAAAGTGGTTAAAGTAGACAAAGTGACAATAGTGTTTTTGCCTTGGAAAAATAAAAGTTAATGTGGTGTTTATGGTGAACAAACTAAATAACCATTACATTAATTTATCTTATACATGTGTATTAAAATAATACCCAACTTAATTTTTATTTTTAAAGTTCATGAGTTTTACTTTGAACAACTAAAAATGGGATGATAATAAGGTAAAAACAAACATTAGAATGTTTACAAAAAATAAAATAAAGACATATTAGGTTAATATATTTCTTCCGCTTGTGGGCAAGCAAGTCGGAGTTGTTGACCGTCCCTCCACCTCCTCCACAGTTCTTAAATCACATGACCCCATAGGCACACGATAGTATATTTTTAGCTTGATTAATTAATTTATATGATTTTTTTGGGGGTCAAACTTATATTATTTATTCATATTTTTTAGTTCTATAATCTATGCAAAACTACTTCAATGGAATCAGAAATTATTTTCCAGTGAATTGAGTTGAGTGCACACAAATTTATCAGATGGTAAAGAGATTCAGCAGCAGCTATAACATAGGAGATGGTACAGTGAGACATTTGAAGGAACACTATAGTCTGCAGTAAACCCGTGAACCCATGCTTCTGAAAAGCCAAAAGTGACCGCTATACATTAAAGAAATCTACCCGAAACAAAGGACATGGTCGAATGCATCCAGCACATGAAAAAGGATTATAATGGGGGAAGCAGAGGTTAAGGAAAGAAGAAGAAAGCTATAAAATTCCAAATGTAAGTAGCTCAACAGATAAATAACAAGGAAGAAGACAGATAAAAAATGACCTCAAAAGAAATGAAAGTAAAAAGGGCTAAAAAGGAAACATCAAATTTTCGAAAGAAGCTGATAGCTTTTGTGTTCTTGTGACTTGTCTATGTGTCTTTTTTTTTTGTTGGGGTTTAGAGAGAGATGAGAAAACTTGAGAAATGCGATGTCCGGAGAATTTGTTTGTGTGTGAGAAGTGGACTTCCGTTTGTCAAAGAATCACACGAGAAAAAAGACATTAAAATTGAAATGTGAAACCATAAAGTTTTTTTCTTTTGTGTGTTCCTCCGAAGATCAATGCATAAAGAAAGGTGGGGCAATCCAGGTCTTCTCTATCTTGTCGTCATCTTTACACTAGTCGTTACGTAATTAAAAATTAAATAAATTAAAATATAACGTTACGTATCCGATCCGATTTTAGTTTGGCTCACATAATTAACTAAACTGTATGATAAACAAAAAAAAATCATGTCATAAGACTCATAACTCTCTCATTGGATTCATAAACAAATTTGAATATTTTCACGCCAAATAAACAGAAGTAGCTACAATCCGTCTGTCAATTCTCGAAAGTCCACGCAATAAAAAAAAAAGAGAAATATACATTTGACTGAATCCAAAATATTAACGCGATATTCGATTTCAATTTGGTTATACTTATATAAGGAGTTCGAAAATTATTTCAAAGACAAAGTGACGATAGATTGAAATTACAATAAAGAAAGGAAACAGAAAATGGAAATTCTGGTAAATATATATAAGAATTAGACATGGAAGCAAGAGAACAAGAGTCTGAGATAAGACTTGAGCGAGTTGCCAAGTGAGTCAGTGGTCTTCTTCATCTTCATCACCTTCTTGTTCTTGAACCACTTCCTCTGTTTCTTGGCCGACAAGTTTTCTTCCTCCTCGTAGCTATTGAACGTGTAGCTTCTGAGATATTTCTGCCGGTTAGATCTGTAGATCTCGGGACTTATGAATCTGACGTAATCTCCTGGTGATTGCAAAGGTACGTCTTTTGCAATCATCTCGACTCTGATTGCGTTTTGAACATCTTTGATCATCATTTCTGTTATATATTTCTTGCCGACGAACCTCCACTAAGTCTGAGCCTTTATATATATTATGGCCTGCTGAAAAAGAAAACGATTATAAACTGTCCTTTTGAAGATTGAATTAGTCACTGGTTAATACGACTTTGTAGTTGGTACAGCGCAGGATAATTGTTTTAATTCCCATTTTATTTGTTTTTCTATACCTGATACACGTGGAGGTGTAAATATAGGTTTAATCAAGAGAGCCATACGTCACTCGCGTCTCGCAATTAGTCGACACGTATTTGAATTTGATAGTTAGGTCCGTTCGGTTAAATCCGGTATATGTAAGTTAGTTATGAATTCGATTGGATTTTTCATTATAACAAAACGGCTGCGTTTCGATAGGGAATCCCCAACTGGGATCAACTATCTTCTATCTTATATATATATATATATGAAGTTACCTTTGCACTTTGAATTCTTTGATAGCTTAAACATGAAGATCGAGAAAGAGTTTCCTCTTTTTTCTAGTGGAGAAAGAAACGATGAACAAAGCTGAGGAGGAAGAGAGAAGATTGCCTGAAACTTGCTTAATCTCTCTCTATTTTCCTCATATGTGTTGTTAGTTTCGAAACAAACAGGACAACCAGCATGGGATGGTAACCAGAGGTACTTGCCTGTCGATAGTGTAAGAGTTTCTATTGGATAACGCTTACTTGAGACTCAAAAGTAATTTGGAATTTGTGCCTGTAACTCTGGTCTGGTCCACATATACAGGTCTCACAAAGGCCAATCCTGGGGCCCAACAACACGCTAATAGGCATGGCTACAGAATCTCAAAGGAATCTTAAGTTAGAGCTGGAAGAAGGAATATGCCAAGTGTTAGGGCACATGTGGTTGGATCCACTAGTGCAGCTGCATCATCATCAGCTTCTTCGTCTTCTTCCTTCACTCCTCCAGCTGCTAGTGCGTCAAAGAAAGGTGCTCACTCTGAGTTAGAGAAGAAACTGGTGGAGTTTTGCAAGAAACAGACGAATCACCGGTCTACGGTCTTGGATTCAAGAAAGTTAACCAGATAGTCATAAACTCCCGTCTCCATAAAATCCTAAGAGAGATTCGACACTGGACGAAAACCCGATTCAAATCTTTGATTCAGCCATATAGGATACGACACATCGAAACATACCCCTCTACATATAATATATATATATATATACAAACGCACATTTTCAAGCCATCACCAAAAACCTTTGTTCTCGGCTTAACTGCTTTGGTGTGTTTGATATGCCGTAGTAGAACTAGTAGTACACTTGTCTTTATCTTTTTTTGGGGGGTCAAAGGTACACTTGTGTCTTTTTAAAGAATTTAAACTGAAAGATAGACATGACTACGTCCAATTATGACATTCTATTCTCAGCAAGTCATCATAGTACAATTATGCCAGATCAGATTTCCCCGTTTTGCTAAATGTCAGGTCTTGCTTGTCTTATCAGGAGGTTTTGATATTTTTCTTATAATTTTATCAATCTTAGTTAGTAAATGTTACAATGATGACAAAGAAAAAAAAGTATAGTAAATGTTACAATCAAAGTGTTTGTTTTGTTTATCATGATTTATGTTTTTTCCGGGGAAACGTTAGTTTAATGTGCTTGCGGCACGTGTATCAAAACAGCTGGTGGTTGTTTGGACCACTTAAGTGTTTTTGTCTTTCTTCTTCACGCCAACTACCTTTTTTTCTTTCTCCTCTCACGACCCGACCAATTCAACACTCTGCGGCTCCATGGTAACTGGAAACTTCTGGAACTTTCCAAATGAAGAAAAGAAACGGAAAGTGGTTTGGGCTGCAACGAGACCCAATAGGCATGGCCTCTTATTCATCTCACGAGGGGTTTGGGTGAGTTTTTACTTCAATAATTATGTCAACTCTCCATCTCAATTTCGTCGGCTCGTTAGTTATTAAAATTGACGGCTTGATCCTTCCTACAGCTTCAAATCATTAAATGGGTCGTTCAGCACCGCATCGGTGTTGGTTAATCAAATAACTTGGAAGTCAAGATACTAATCGTGTTAGGATTAGGATCAATTAAATTAAATATTAAACTTAGCCTTATCGAGTTAGGATAAGATAAGAATAGATTCTATTAGGATTTGGTGTTAGCAAAACCTAATGTCATAGGGATTAAGAAGTTGAGTTTTCTCCCTATAAATATCACAAGCTTTGAGAGCTTTGATATATTGAGAATCACAAGAGTTGTTTAGTTTTTGGTGAAGCTTTTCTAAACATTAATAAGAAAAGAGAGTTCTTATTAAATCATTCTTGTGACATACCAACCAAGAATTGGTATCAGAGCTATTGGTTATCAATCAATCAAACACTAGAAACATACCCGAGCCATGGGAGATGCTAGTGTCCCGACTACGAGGTCAATGACGACGAGGTCAAAGGAGCTTGGACCTTCATCAATTTAATGTCCAATGCTCAACTCATCAAACTACACGGTGTGGGTGATGAGAATGAAAGTGAACTTGCGTGTTCACAAGGTATGGGAGACGATCGAGCCAGGATCGACCATAGACGAGAAGGGATCGATCGCAGCTCGAGTTGGAGGCGTGATCAAACTTGACGTGTAGGTCAAGAAACCTTATCGCGACGAGAAGGTCAACATGGAGGAACCGAAACTTGTGAAGAAGTTTCTTAAATCCCTAACAAGGATCAAGTTCAAGGAGATGAGAAACTTGATAGGAGTTCAAGACCTCACCAAGACTAACTTGAAGCTTAAGGGGGTGAATGTTGGAGTAAGCTTAAAGATAGCTTGATCCAAAAGGAAAACTAATCCTAACCGAGTATGGATTTAGGAGATTAGGATAAGAATAAGATTTATATTTAGGATTTATCTAAATATATATTAGGATTTATCTAATAAGGTTTTCTAGTTCTCTTAGGATTTGGTGTTAGCAAAACCTATTGTCATAGGGATTAGGAGTTGAGTCTTCTCCCTATAAATATCACAAGCTTGAGAGCTTTGATATATTGAGAACTACGAATAGGCTTGATCCCTTTCAAGGGTACGTAGGCAACCTTCAAGGTGCAGCCATCCATCAATGAGAGCTCTACGAGAGAATGTGAGTTCTACTAGAGTATGATAGTTCTATGAGAGAACAAGAGCTCTATGAGAGTTAAGAAGAATTCTACGAGTTCTATGGGAGAACAAAAGTCCTAGAGAGAGAGCTTTGAATGTTTAGTTTTGAGAGAGTGTCTAAACATATATAATAAGAGAGTGATTCTTATTACAAAGCAAGTTTGTGTTTGATTGAATATTAACCCTTGAATTTGTATCTGAGCAGAGATCAAATTCATCATGGTATCAGAGCCTTACGAGAAGGGACCAATCGCAACTCGAGGAGGAGGTGCGATCAAAGCTTGACGTGTAGGTCAAGAAACTCCATTGCGACGAGAAGGTCAACATGGAGGAACACAAGGCGATCACCGCAGCACCGAGGGTGAAGGATTCAACACCTTCTTCGGTACAATTTCCTATGCTAAACACCACAAACTACACCGTTTGGGCCATGAGAATGAAGGTGGCTTTGAAGGTTCACAAAGTATGGGAAATCATAGATCCAGGCAGTCCAGATGTTGAGAAGAACGATATAGCAACGGCTCTTCTCTTTCAATCTATACCCGAGAGCTTGATTTTGCAAATTGGAGTGCAAGACACGGCAAGGGGTATGTGGGAGGCAATCAAAACACGTCACATGGGAGCTGATCGTGTTAGAGAGGCACGCTTACAAACTCTAAACTCGGAGTTTGATCGGTTGATGATGAAAAACTCGGATACAATCGATAGCTTTGCGGACAAGCTATCCGAATTTTCATCAAGAAGTGCCGCCCTAGGAGTAATGATTGAAGAATCGAAACTTGTGAAGAAGTTTCTCAAAAGTCTACCACGAGACAAGTACATTCACATTGTAGCTTCTCTTGAGCAAGTGTTAGACCTCAACACAACCGGATACGAAGACATCGTGGGAAGATTGAAGGCGTATGAGGAACGTATTGGGGAAGATACACACAAGGAGAGCCAAGAAAAACTTATGTGGGTAAACTCGGAGTCCCAAAACTCTCGTGGAAGTTTTGGCGGAGGACGTGGTAGAGGACGAGGAGGTGGACGTGCTCAAGGAAGAGGAACTTCGGACCAAAATCAAAACCAGTCCAGCGATAAACAAAAGAAAGACTACTCTAAAGTTATGTGCTATAGATGTGATAAACTTGGTCACTTTGCAAAAGCATGTCCCGAAAGGCCTCAAAGACAACAAGAAGCAAACTTAACTGAGACGCAAGTGGCGGATCAAGCGTTATACTTACATGAAGTTGTGCTTCTAAATGAGGAAAAGGTAATACCACAAGATACAATGCCGAGAAGGGAGCTAATCGGTGTTGAAGACCTCCATAATCCAAGTTCAAAGATTAAGGGGGAGAATGTTGGTTAATCAAATAACTTGGAAGTCAAGATACTAATCGTGTTAGGATTAGGATCAATTAAATTAAATATTAAACTTAGTCTTATCGAGTTAGGATAAGATAAGAATAGATTCTATTAGGATTTGGTGTTAGCAAAACCTAATGTCATAGGGATTAAGAAGTTGAGTTTTCTCCCTATAAATATCACAAGCTTTGAGAGCTTTGATATATTGAGAATCACAAGAGTTGTTTAGTTTTTGGTGAAGCTTTTCTAAACATTAATAAGAAGAGAGTTCTTATTAAATCATTTCTGTGACATACCAACCAAGAGTCGGCATCTAAATTGGGGAATTTTAGAATAACTCATGTGAAACTTTATCGTTATAGTCTCTGCATTCCACTTTTAGGTCAAGTGGCTTGCTCTTTGTGAATCTTCGCTCCGATTCTTGTTCCTTTCCATATCTAATTCATCTCAGGTTGGATCATGATAAATTTGCAGGGAAAAGGTTGGCCTGATCGGTGAAAAAGTTGGTTCCGGATGAAGTTGTGCCTCTCCTGCTTCAAATCCTCTACTTCTGAGGTAATATGATATGTTTGATTGTTTCTTTTCCCAGCCAAGTTTACTTACGTTTGGTTTCAACTTTAAATGCCTCTTTTTTTCCTTTCTGTACTTAATTTGGCGTCTGAAAACCTGTAGGATCGTTTTGAAGCAGAAACTGGTCTTGCCATACAAGTTTCACAGCGTGATGCTGAGGAACAAGAAGCTAAACAGCTTGATTTGGCCATTCAAGAATCTTCTCGAAGTCTTCGTGAACAAGAGAAGGGAGAGGAAAGAAGACGCACCAGGGAGTTAGAAAAGGATGCGCAGATAGCAAATGGTCCTCTGTTCGAGGAAAGAGAAAAGCAGATCAATAATAAAACTGCATTGGAAGACAAAGAAGATGAGCAGCTTACTAAGGCTGCTAAGAAGAGATGAAAGGAGAAAGGAAAAAGAAAGCAACTTGAAAATGGTCAAGTGGAGAATGATAAACATCATGCTCTAATGGTTCAGGAGAGTCTAAACTTTCCTCCACAATTTGAAGAAATTATCAACATTTCCACTAGAGCTCCTGTGGATGAAGATGAACAGCGGGTTATTTGGGAGAGTTTGAAGGGGAATGGTGAAATAAAGCAATCAGAAAATGAGGTGGAAGAAGATAGAAAGCTCCCAAAGGTGAATCCTCCTCGTAGGTAAGCGTATGCATCCGTTGCTAGTTTTCTTGCGTTCATTATCCCAACTTATAGTGTTTAAGAGTGTTTCTCTTGTAGCAACTCTGTGATAGAACATGGAAGATCTGTGAATGTCTCTGGTGTTCTTTGGCATCCTGAATGTTTAATTTGTCATGCTTGCGACAAACCAATTGCTATCCAGGGGGTTGAAAACTATGTACGAAAAACTCCTTTTGAAATTGCTTGACTATCATTTGTTTTTCTGGATGCAAAACCTAAATTTTTTTAGTAAATCCTTAGGTTTCAAACTCAAGAGGCAATTTTCACAAATCCTGTTATAAACGGTACTGCTATATCTGCAAGGGGAAGGTATTGGATTCTCTGTTAGTACTTTTCATGGTGAGGCTTGGATGGTAAATATAATTTTCTTCTTTCAGTTTAGAGAGTTTGGTACACATCCGTTCTGGAAGGAATTATACTGCCGTAGTCATGATACTGATGGAACTCCCAAGTGTTGCAGTTGTGAACGGTTAGAGGTGAGTTTATCTTTCAAACAAGAAAACACGGCAAAGGGGAATGATATGAGATGAAGAATTAACCACCATATCGTCTAAAGAAGGAAACTATATCCCACTGTGTTTGAGTTCTTATTATCTTGGTTAATTTTCTTTGCAGCCTAGTGGAACAAACTTTGTAATGCTTGATGATGGTCGATCGCTATGCCTAGAATGTTGGGAATCTGCTGTTATGGATACTGATGAATGCCAGCCTTTGCACTTTGACATGCGTGAATTCTTCGAAGGCTTACACATGAAGATTGATAAACAATTTCCTTTTCTTTTGGTGAAGGAACAAGCGCTGAATAAAGCTGAGAAGGAAGAGAAGATTGTGAGTTCATTTCCTAACTAATACTTGCATCTCTCTCTCTCTCTATCACACACTCATATATTTTGTAAATTTTTACAACAAGCAGGACTGTCAATATGAGGTGGTAACCAGAGGTATTTGCCTGTATGAAGCCCAGACCGTCATTAGTGTAAGAACCTATACTATATTTAGATTCTAAAACTAGATTGGAATTCATGACTTTTAACTCTGGTCCACATACAGGTTTCTAAAGCGCCAAGGATGGGGCCGAACATGCAGCTTATGGGCATGGATACGGAATCTCAATGGGTCGATCGTGAGTGCGAGGTCACTGCAATTCTCATCCTATATGGACTTCCTAGGTACTGTAACATCTCTTCTACCTCACCATCTCCCTTCTAAATACTATCTTGCGCCAAAAGACTCGGATATAAAAAAAAACATCTTTTCCACCTCATCTCCCATTTGAGTACAGTCTTGGGCCAATATGCTCAAATCAAAATCTATGTTCAAACACAGGTTACTAACTGGATATATTTTGGCTCACCAGATGATGCATGTTTATCTTAGACTCAATGGTACGTAATGGTCAAATACCCAATAGTTATTATCATCAAGAAACATGAGGGAGAGGTCTAAGCGTTTTTGCTTTTGTTACAGGATATAGGAATCTTAACAAAGGTCTGGAACAAGGATTATGCCAAGTGGTAGGTCACATGTGGTTGGAGTCTCAGACATACGCCACTGCTGATGCCACAGCAGCTTCTTCTTCTTCTTTCCCATCTCCTGCAGCTAATGCATCAAAGAAAGGTGAGGGGTGGGATTTCGAGAAGAAACTCGTGGAGTTTTGCAAAAATCAGATAGAGACAGATGAATCTCCAGTCCACGGTGCTGGGTTCAGGAAAGTTAACCAGATGGTAACAAATTCCAGCCTCCAGGAAACCCTCAAAGAGATTCTTCGCTAGGGTTGAAGAAGATCCCAGATTCAAAGTGCCATTTACGACACAGGCCCTCATAAATATATCACAGACGAACGTTTTCTAAGGTTCATGTATTCATCCCTTACGTACAATTTTCGGCTTCTCCTTCTGTTGGTGTGTAAACTATTTCTTTCTTTCTCATTGAAACTGTGAATGTATTAAACGATCTTGCCGTGGATCCTTTCCCGCCTAAACTAAAGGAAGTGTTTTTCCATGTCTTTTCATGTTAATGTTCCATAAAATTCCTATATAAATCATTATCATTTCATACAGTCAAATCTGTCTTTGGCACTTTGGGCTGCTTAATTCATTTCTTGAGTCGTTTCACCAAGCACACCAAGTGTTCGACCATTTGTCCCAACCACCAGTTTCTTCATAGGGGGATTAGGCTTTTCATTTTGATTGTCAATGTTATTTCAGATGTTTTCTCTTATCTTCTCGAACCCTGTTAAGCCAATTAGCTCCGTAACTATCCAGCAAATTCGATTATTTTCCCGTGACCCATTCCCCAACAAAGTCCAGCACTACCTTAACCGAGCAAACCTCATCGATTCTATCCGTCTCAGCCTCCGCTCCACAACCTCAGATACGACACTTACTTCTCTTCTAAACCACCGTCTTCTCGACTCCTTTGTCGTCAGGAACGCTTTACGCTCGTCTCCTTCCGTCGCTTCTGCTTGGTCTATCTTCAAAACCCTTAGGAAATACCCCACTTTTCATATCAAACTGAGACACTTCACGCCTTTTCCACTGTTCTTGCAAAGTTTCAGCGATCTTCAGAGCTTAAATCTCTTATTGGAGTTGTCAATGCTGGGAATCTCATGAACTTGTACGCAACTGCTGGTGATTTTGACTCTGTTTTGAAGACATGGGACGAGTATAGATGCTCAGGAGAGGAAAAGAAAGGTTGCACTGAGTCCTATAAAATTGTGATGTAAGTTTACATGAGTCTAGGTCAAGATTCTGAGGCTGTGCAGACTTTTGATCTGATGATCAACGAAGGAGGGATTCCAAATTCAAGAACATTCACAATTATGATTGAGCATCTTGTGAAATTGGGGAATCTTGATGCAGCCATGAAGGTTTTTGAGACCTTGCCTTTGATGAGGATTTCGCGGACTCTCAAGCATTATTCGGTTTTGGTTGAAGCATTTGTTGATGCTCGACGGTTTGGTGAAGTCAAGACTCTGCTTGCTGAGATGAAAGCTGATGGGAAATTCCCATGTAGACGCATGCTTGAGCCTCTGAAACGTATGAGGGAGGCTGGATTTGAAAAAGAAACAGAGCAGTTTTTGAAAGAAATGTTGCCAGATGTGAGGATCAAGGACATTTCTATGTATTCAATGAATAATCTCAGCGATAGCGAAGAAGAAGGAGATGATCAAAATGATAGCGAAGAAGAAGAAGAAGTCATGACTGGACCCAAGAGCTTTAGCAAGCTCGTTAAAGAACTGGAGCTCTGATGCAGTCACTGCTTTGGAAGAAGCTAAATTCGTCTGGACAAATCTATTGGTCTGCAAGATGCTAAGAAACTTCAGATCACCTGAAACAGCATGGAGTTTCTTCTGCTGGGTGGCGGTTCAATCCGGATTCACCCATGACGCCTACACGATTGAGAGAATGATGGCTATGTTAGCACGCAATGGCCAAGTTGAACTGGTCGATAAGCTCATCTCGAAAGTGAGAATCGAAGGGATCAAATTACCATTCAGCACTATCAGACTAATCATTGATCTCTACGGAATTTCAAAGAAACCGGACGCAGCCATCAAGGTTTTTCACCAAGACAGAACTCTCTGCGGTTCAATATCGGGTTTCAACCTCATGCTGCTTTACTCATCCCTCTGGAGAACGTTAACAAAGTGCAAGAGAAACGCAGAAGCTTTGGAAACGTTAGAGGAGATGATATTGGCCGGAGTTTCTCCAGATATCCAAACGTTTTCGGGTTTAATGTATCACTTTGCATTGCAGGGAGAGATTCAGACAGTTGAGAGATTTTTCTCAATGGTGAGACAGATTGGTCTGGAACAAGATCCTTACATGTTAAAGCTTCTTGTTCAAGCGTATTGCAGATGCGAAAGATCAATACTTGCTTACAGAGTATTCCAAGAAATGAAAGATTCGAATCTGATGCCTGTCAAAGAGACGAGAGAACTGCTTGTGAGGAGTTTGTGGAGAGAAGAGAAGCGGAAAGAGGCGGCTGCGGTTGAAGAGAGCTACGAGGAAGGGAATCATAACAAGAATAATAGCGGTTTGCGTTTGACGTTGAAGGGTCATGTGTGGACTATTAGTTCTACAGACATCGCTCGAGTCTATAATCTCTACCGCGATTGTGTTCTGAAAACGTCGAGTTAACAACATTTCTATGTACTGTTTTCCCTCTATAGTTTTATTGGGCCCGATGATCGTTTGAGGCCCATAGAGTCTGTTCTGGTAAGGTCACGCCAGTCAAACTAGTCAGTATTCAAATCACGTATTTCATGTGACAAATTCAACGAAATCTTTATCTGAGGTGACAAGACTCATAAATTCATATGTAAAATAGTAAAATAATTGGCAATCAAATAAAATAGTAAAAATATGCTATCTAATGAAGTGTGCAGTTCATTATATATTGATTTTTCTTGTTAGAAACTCTAAAATTTAGCAAATCCATGTAAAGGGTTAGGTCCAAAATAAATAAACAAAAAAGAAGCATCAAATATAGATTATGTTGAAACCACCTAGCATCTAAAAAATATAAACATTTTCATACAAAAGTTTGTTGTTGAAAGCACATAAGCCAGCTATACTATAATGTTGACCATCTATGAAACGGGATGAATCTACACACAAGAAGGGAAATCCTTTTCTATTATCATAATTGTGTTATTTCTTTACAATAGTTTACAGTCGCCGCCGTGGCCCCTGGGTATATTCATTCGAGTGAAATAGGTAAACAGAAAAAATGTAAATACAAAGACTCTTTTTATTAAGAGATGCGAATATACGAATTTAGAGACACGAAAATATGAAGATAGAAATATTTTCAACTTAAAAAATACATTTAAAGCTCAAAAAACTCTGTAAATTTCGCAAATATATATATATATATATATGAAAACGTGTTATAAGATATTATATATGATTCTTTGACCCAAAAAAAAAGACAATCTATTTGCATTTGTATAATATAGTTTTCTCTTTTCCTTTACATTAACTTATAAGAAAAGCTTGGCCACTAGTGTGTTTTATTCTCCCTCTGCTCTTCTCTGCTCCCCTAATATCTCTCTCTGTCTCTCCCTCTCGCGATATATTCAAACATGAAAGCAAAGTGACTCTAATAATATTTCAGGAAATTTCTCAAACCTCTCATTGAAACTGTAGTGAAGTTTCCATTTGGTGGAGAAGCAAAGAGATTTGGTGTTCAGAAGTGAGTTTCAGAGTATGGGGTGCTTCTCCTGCTTCAGACATGATCCATCTAAGGTTTTTAGATTCTAGTTGTTTGCTTATATTACAAGTTTTTAATTTGAAAAACCTAGTGGTCCATTTTTACTTGCTAGACTTATAACTTTTGGCCATCTGAAACCGTCAGGATGATATTAAAACCGCCATCGAAATTTCACGGTATGTAGAAGAAGATCGCAAAGTTCATCGGAAAAGAGAAGAAGAGGATGAAAAGATTGAGATTGAGAGGGTAAAGAATATAAGTTTGGAGGAAGCTGAGAAAGAGAAGGCAAAGAGAAGATTAGAAGAGTCAGAGGATAAAGGCAAAAGAAAGCAAGTGGAAGATGATCAAGAGGATGAGCAGCTTGGAGAGAATAAGATGGAGACTTTTAAGGTTAAGGGACAAACTACGCGTTCCAAAGATGCTGTGGAAGAAGATGTGAATCCTCCTCCTAGGTAAAGCTTATATGCTTCTCTGCAAGTGTGTGTATTTTGAGACTTTTGGCTCAAATCGAATATGTTTTACTTGACCTGTAGCATATGCAATGGCTGCAAATCTGATATTGGAGATGGAGTATCTGTCAATCCTCAATGGTCATGTTGCCTTCATTGCCACAAGCCAATTTCTATGCACGCGGTTTGAAACCAACATATATATATACCAATTTCAAATTTATTGCTGCTATGATTCAGTTACTCCTTTGACTACTTGTTCTCTCATGTCATGTGTATAACTCCTTAGATTTCAAAGAAAGGAAAGTTTCACAGACTTTGCTACAAGGAGCACCGTCATCCCAACTGCTATGTCTGCAATAAGAAGGTACGATAAATTCTCACTAGAAAGATAGGTTTTGTGAAATGAAAGTGCAGTTTTGTAGTCAAGTGTCTTGTTATGACTTATGGATGTAAAATGTAACTAACTGTATAATATATTATTTGAGATTCCTTCAACTGAGGAAGGTGTAAAGTACAATGAGCATCCGTTCTGGAAGGAGAAATACTGTCCATGTCATGAAAATGATGGAACTGCCAAGTGTTGCAGCTGTGAATGATTAGAGGTACGCAAGTGTAGCAACAGAGAAGATGAGCCATGTGGTTTGACTTGTTGTTTGCAGCCTTGGCGAACGGGCTATGTGTGGCTTGGTGATGATCGGTGGCTATGTCTACAATGTATGAGATCTTCAGTAGTCATGGATACTTATGAATGCCATTCTTTGCATTTAGAAATCCGTGAATTCTTTGAAGGCTTACTCTTCAAGATTGTGAAAGAATTTCCTCTTCTTCTGGTCGAGCAACAAGCCCTGAATATAGCTGAGAAAGAAGAGAAGATTGTGAGTTAGAAAACACACATCCCTCACTTTGTAAAACTCACCCATCTCTCTGTATCTCATATTTTTCAACACAAGCAGAACTCTCATCATGTAGCCGTAACCAGAGGTCTTTGCCTGTCTGAAGAGCATGTTGTCACAAGTGTAAGACCATTATACTCACTTTTAAGAGACTTCAAAACTATAGTGGAACTGTCTAGTTTCATGCCTTCCAACTCAAACCAACTTGACTATGCAGTGAATTAGTCAATGATTTTCACTGTGGCTCCACATATGCAGATAAAAAAGAGGCCAAGGATAGGACCGAACAAGAAGCTAACAGAGATGGTTACAGAGACTCAAACGGTGACTGGATGCGAGGTTACAGGAATTCTAATCATATATGGACTTCCTAAGTTACTAACAGGATCTATCTTGGCTCACGAGATGATGCATGCTTGGCTTAGACTCAACGGTACGTATTAACCAATGATTGCTCATCACCAAGAGACATGGAGAAACTTCTCTTTTCTTTTGGTTTTGATCACATGCAGGTTATAGGAATCTTAATTTAGAGCTTGAAGAAGGATTATGCCAAGCTTAGCCCTCAGGTGGCTGGAGTCTCAGATATTTGCTTCTACTGATGCTGCTGCTGCTGTAGCTTCTTCTTCTTCTTCCCCCGCTCCTCTAGCTCCACCCACGTCAAAGAAAGGTGACGAGGACTGGTCAGTTTCGAGAAGAATCTCGTTGAGTTTTGCATGAATCAGATCAAAGAAGATGATTCACCGGTCAACGGTCGTGGATACAAACAAGTTCACCCGATGTTGGTCTCAAATCATTACAACCTAAAGGATACTTTGAAAGACATCGTTATCGCTTCCAAGACTATACCAAATTCAAAATTTTGAATCAGCAACATCTTATTATACCAATAACGGAATAGTTGCTAGTCTTTTTTGTTCTTCTTTGTTTCGATTGTCACTATAATTTCAGAATGTTTTCTACAAAAATAAAAAGTCAACTCTGTTTAGCATATGCAATGATTGCATTCTGAGATTGAAAATGGAAGATTTTGCCAATGCCTTTGGTGCTGTTTGGCATTCTCGATGTGTGTATGTTGCCTCAAACCAATTGCTAATTGCCTATAGTATTCGTGAGTCTACTACAGTCTCTACCACAAATTGTGTTCTGCAAACTTCAAGTTGACATTTCTGTATTTGTTTGTGGTTGAACTGTTTAGTTTAGTTGTATTGGGCCCAATGATTGTTTAAGGCCCATAAAGTGTGTTGCTATTTGCTAATATCTCAAATATTAATTGAGCTTAATGGACATGCATGCCATTCAGATTAGTCAAGCGAGAATGTGCCGTGCCTCTCACGCTCAATTTTTTTAATACTTGATAGCAACTTTCCAACAACATCCGGATCCTGACTAGGCTAACCACGTGATGGTCTATCCTTTTTTTCAAATCGTTTTTAAAGATCATACTAAATTACCAACAATAATTTTTGAAGGAAACAAAATCATAATAGTAAATTGATTCCTAGATTTTTTAAAAAAGGATTCCACTGAAAAATAAAAGCCATATAATTTATTAAATATTATATATGCGTGACAAAAGAGTGGGATACCATATATAATATACTGTTTTCTTTTTTTTTTCATCTCTATATTGTTTTCTAAAATGGCAGATATTTCTATAGTTATCGCCTGACATTCAAGAATCAAGACCATATCCGAGTTACTCTGCTCGTGGTCGTAAAGGTGACCAATTACAAAGACAACAACAAAAAGTTGGACTGGAACAGAACTTGACAAAATTCATTTATGAAGATAGCGATAGTTTTTAGACTTTGGACTTTGGAGTAGGAGAGGTAAAACGATATGTTTTCAATAATTGATCGGTAATTACTGTTTTTTAAATTGTTACTGTTCATCTAAATTCAAAACTAAAGCTACAGTAAACTTTTATAGATACCGGAATTCGAAAAACATAGCTTACAAATATAATCTGGAATCCCAAAAATCAAAACTCATCAAACGGAAAACAAAATATATACAAACAATTAGAAAAGTACACCAAGCCAAATATTTTGGACCACTAGTTGTACCACCTTTGGTCAAATGTGGTATGCTATCAATTTTTGTGGTGTTAACGTATAAACGATGAAATTTTTAAGTTTTTTATTATGTAAATTGTACTATCATTTTATGCGTCTATTATATGTATACAGCCATACAGGTAGATTGTTGTTGTTAAAATTCTTTAACATAAATAATGTAACATATGAAATCTATACTATTAAAAGGGAAGCTAAACTTGTAAAGAAACCTTTAAATTCTAATAAAATTACATATATTACCATTGGTTTAAAATCATTAATAGAAAAAAAAAACCTCTTTTGGATAATTCTGGAAAAATACAAATGAGAAAAAATATTTTGGAATATTAAAAAAGTCTCTAAAAGTCTCTATTAATTGCTATTTGGATATCTAATTATTAATTGCTCATTTTATTGTTTCCAAAATCTATTTTATCTGAAGATATGAATAGTTATTATAGTTAATTTTGTAATTAATAAATTCGATTTTATTTGTAAACTACTTAATATCTCTCTACTCATATTAAGAAATTAAAAGATTTCATATGATTTTGTTTTTAAATTAAAAATAAAAAAATCAAATCTATTCAAAATAAATAAATTTAGATCAATAGAATAAATTCAAATTAAATTATGAAAGAAAATTAAAATTAACTTTTTAAAATTTTTAACCAATTAAAAAATAAAGATTTGAGATCTATAGCATATTATTTATTTTCGTTATTATAAATTCAAATTGGTCATTCAATGAAAAATAATCTAAATTCAATTAATACTCGAAATATACATTAAAGATTAAATATTCAAATTTAATAGTAATGTTCACATTTTAATTTATTTAGTTATTAAGCATAACTATAATATTAGATTTCCTAAAATATCTCAACATAATTTAAACGAATATATTGTTAAATTTATAGTAACTGTTCAAAATAGATAAATTTATATCAATAGAATAAATTCAAATTAAATTAAAGATGAAAATTAATTCACTAAATTTAATTTCAAATTTTAGATTTTGTGTGCAACCACAATATTTAATTTCAAATTTAAATCGTTAGTTCTTTAATTGTGATAAAATATATTTTAAACTATAAACACAAATTTTTTGAAAATAAAAATTTATATCAATTGCGGATATGATTTTATTTTTTAAAAATAAAAATGTATATATCAATTGTTATGATATTCCAAATTATGATATTATTTTGAAAATTTGGAAAGTATTTATTTGTTATTAATTTAAATCTTTCTAAAGAAAATCATAACAATTAAAGTAATTTTTACTAATTAAATTATTTCCAAAACGATTTTGAAAATTTTGTCTTGATCCCTAAGTTCAATTTCGGATCTAGTTCCGACATGTATCGGTGAATAAGCTTCCGATTAGATTCGGAATGTCTTTTTTGTTTTGTGCGGATGTAGTTTTAGGGATTTTGTTTTGATGGGCCATGTTCCCCTTTGGTTTTCCAGTGAGATAGAGAGTCTCTCTTCAGTCATCCGTTTCTTTTATTGTTCTTTCAATCCAGACTTTGATAATCCTTAGTGGAGCAAATGTTTCTTTGTCAGATGAGTCTGAAGTGGATAGATAATATGATGCATATGGAACGTGATTTGGTCAATATTCTGTTCTGATCTATTGTATTCATGCGTATACTCATCTTCTGAGAATAGTGATTCAAACTTAAGTATTTCCAGTTTGATCGTTGATTCTTCTTTTCTGGAATTTGTCAAAATTCAATCTTTTCTGTTTCTGTTTATTCGATTGTGTTTTTTTTATTGAGGACAACTTGAAGAAGAAGGAAATTTTGGAGTTTGTGTGTATTTGTTTCTATTTTAAAAAAAAATTCTACTTCATTTTCTGTGCTTTTCTTGAAAGTTTTAAATTTGTAATTTGTCCCCTCCTCTTTTCGGAAATTCTTTGTTAAAGATTTATAGGAAAAAATCTTTGGCGTTTAAATAGAAGAAAGATCGAAATTTTGTTTGATTTGGGGGTTAAAGATCAAAGCTTTAGATTGAGGAAGATTAGTAACGGACTTCTGATGGAGTTGTATCACAATTAGATCAGTGTTCGTTTCGTACTGTCTAATTTAACATCATTATCACGATCAATTTTGGTTTGAAATTGAGAAACTTTATTTGTCCTCTTAGTGAAAAGCCCGGGAATATAATTAAATTGAGAAATTTTCTTTGTCCAATGTTTTTGTTTTGATATTATTATTTGTTGTTGATTCCTAATGTAGAAACTGGTTTAGGCCTTGGGTTAATAACTTCGAGCTCTACTATGGTTATTAATGGAAGAAGAAAAGAAGTTTCTTCTTGTGGCTTTACTTCTGACTGTATGACACAACCAAGGAAATACACATTTAAAAACAATTGAGGTCAAAAGTGCGCAAATATGTAAAAACTCATCTATTTATGTGTTATACCATGAATAGAAAAAAAGATACGAAATTTTTATATATTTATACATGCATTCACATGTGTGAGCACGGAAAAATAATTTAATACACATTCATAGATACATACCTAATAATTGTCTCATGTCATATACGAAAAATAATAGTCCATCGTTAGTGATGAGATCATTTTTGTCTATTATATTTATTTTGATTAAACAAGTCGAAAGAAACGGCCAAGGATTTTTAACAAGTGTGTTTATTTTTGTTGGTGTTTATATTTCGTTTTCATATTTATGCCTGTGACATAGCATAAACTTAAACATTTTAAATGGTGAAGACACAAGACCAACTTTTTATATTTATAATAGAAAAAAAAAGGAAAAAAGGAAAAAAGGATAAACATATGCCTTATTCACTCACAACAAGATTGGAAAAAAACTTGTCGACATATTTGGAAAAAAAAAAGCAAAACGCAAAAGCAATTAAACTAAATTGACGTCAAATATTTTCCTGGCCACATATGTAATAAATATAAATCTTCACGATACCATGTTTAATAATGTTTTGCGTTTGTTGAATAAAATTTAATATTGGATTATTCATTGACTTTTATGGATTCTCATTTTTGTATGAATGATAATTTTCAGCAAAAATATTCCCCTAAACAAGGTTTATTGATTTCGGGATAATTATGGATTTCTGAATAATTATGATATGTACATCTAAGATTTGTTCATATGTATTTTCACTGAAAAAGCTTAATTTTTTATTAAATCCATAACTTATATTTAAATATCTTTAACTCGAAATTGCAGCTTTCAGTTACAAACGAAAAATTGCAGCTTGATATTAAAATCATTGTTGAATAACATAATAAACAAACTATCACGAAAAAAAATTGGAATATAGATGAACCAAAATGTGGGTTTTATCATTCTTAAAATTACCAATCGATAAGATGTTTTTATCGAAACATAACAAAAAAACTATATCCGAATAACAATTGGAATATTACGGTGAAGACAAAGTCATGATAACATAAACATATCAATCATATAATTATAACATAATACACACTAATACAAGACAAAGGATAACTCATACATATATATGCCCCAATATATACAAGTTCATTTATTTATCCTTCCAATCAATCAAAGATGCATGTACCATAATTACATCTCCACACCAACCCAAAAACACAAAGCTAAACTTAAAATAAAAAAGGAACAAAAAAGGGGCAATAATACTAATTATTAATTTAATTTAACTTTAATTAATACATATTGATATCATTAGCCATGGTTGGTTGGTTAGAGTAAACCGAACCACCCCAAGGATTGACGCCATCATCGTAATATCCGCCGTTGCTATTAATCCCAACCGTACGATCATCAAATCCACAGGTCAACACCAAATCCTGCACCGTTGATTGATCGTCAAAAATATATTATTTAGATTTTATACCATGAATATAAATTTTAATTCACAAATATATATATATATATATATCTTAATCGAATATATACTTTGTTTATCTTAAAAATCTAAATAACAAAGAGATTTCCAGTATTTTCAGTCCAATCTAAATAACAAAAATTTCCATTTAACTTTATATATTTAATATAATAATAAAAACATTTTTCGAAAGATTTTTTATTATAAAAAAGATATGACAAAATTTCAGATAAAATTACGGGATCTAAAAAATTTTGAGTAGATAAACTCAATTCTTAAATTCCTATTAATTTGGATAAATGTTGAATATGGAACGGGTACGAATCCACTTCGAGATGGGTATTTTGAGAATTTTGAGTAATTTTTAAAAATATTTAGAGAAAATATGGGACGGGTAAGGTCCTTTCGAGACGGGTATTTTAGGAACTTTTTGTAATTTTTTAAAATATGTAGATAATTTTTTAGAATTATAAAATTTTTGGATAATTTTTATTAATTTTCTAAAAATTTAATATTCAAAAGGGAATACAGACATCCTATCTAACTTTTTTATGATTTTTTCAATTTCTCAGTAATTTTGGTAAGAGTTCACTGTGTGACGGGTAAAAATCTATATGTGAAATGTATTTTAAGAATTTTAGGTAATTTTTGAAAACATTTAGAAATTTTTTGAGAATTATAAAATTTTTGGATAATTTTCATTAATTTTATAAAAATTAATATTCATTAAATGTCCTTTTGAAAAAACATAAATGCTCAAAGAAAATAACATTAAATATATTTTCATATGTATATGATTTGATTATCTAAACTATACCAATGTTTTTAAGTAATTTATTTTATTAACTACATATACTTTCAAAAACATAATTAAATTTTGGTTACTCTAATATTGTACAAAGACGAAATCAATATGTTATTTTAAAAACCAGTCTATTTCTGGTATTGGAACGGAAAATAGTGGGTATAAAATGAAAACGGATAATTCGGATAACAAAAAATATTACTCGAACGATTTTTGATTAAAACAGGACAAGAATTTTGGATAACAGTACGAGATCAAAATTTTTGGGTATGTAAACTTAATTCCCAGTAATTTTGATAAGAGCTGACTATGTGACGGGTAAAGATCCATATCGTGACGGATATTTTAAGAATTTTGGGTAATTTTTGAAAACATTTAGAGAAATTTTGAGAATTATAAAATTTTTTGGATAGTTTTCATTAATTTTATAAAAATTCAATATTCAAAAGAAAAATACTAGTATTCCGTATAAAATCCTTACTCAATCTCTGATAACAAAAATTGCTGAACGGGTAATTTTTTTTTAATTTTCAAACGAATAATTATTTTTAAAAAACGGTTATACGACCGAACGAGATGGTTTTCGGTTCTAAAATGGATACACCTATCTTATATACTGAAACAACACAAATTAAAACCGAATCAAAATTCGATTTAATACCCTAATAAAATTGTTAGTAATGTTTTGATTAATTTTAAAAATATACATGTAACATCACTTAACATTACAAACTAAATTATATTTGAAATTTAAATATCAAATAAATTCGTTTTACAGATATAATCCCGCAAGTATGAGTATGGGACCGAACATTTCTCCTCCTAAAATGGATAGCTTTAAATTTATTTACTAAAATATATATTTATTTAAAAATATAACCCCACGCACGCATAAGTGCGAATCTGATTCTAATTAACACTTAAACCAAATTGCATCGATAATATATATTTGATAATACCGGTTTATGTTAAAGTTTCACAACATTCTGATAGTTACAAAAATTCTATCAGCATGTTAAGATAAACAAAACTTTATCAAAACACTAAAATAAAATGTCAAACGTCAGCAGTCATACGTATTGAGACGTACGTCAGCCTCTAAGTAGAAGGATGTTGAATGTTTTTTAATCTTGGCTTTTTGCTTTGTTATTGAATGGTTGTGATTTTTATATTATTTCTCGACCATTGAAAAATCAAACGCTTATTAAATCATACATTCAACTTATTGAAAGGTTTTGATTTCATAAATATTGAGAGAAAAATTTTCTTAATTGTATCATTATTACAATGCAGAGACTGAAAATTTCATAAATTTGGTTTTTTAGTCATTTAGTGGTCGGTTTTTAATTAGAGAAAAGTCTCAGAAATAAAATCAATTTAGTGAATCGTTATACAAAACGTATATTCTTTCAGGAATATTTGCTTCTTATTTTTTAGTCTTTTTAAACAGACTTCCAATCTAAATAATTGTATTTTGAACCATTTGATTGGATGTTTTATTTGTTATTCTAATAACAAGTAAACAGCAACGCTTTAAGAAACTGGGGTAAACTCAAGGTTACCATGGTCCACCACAGGGCGAAACCCTATGAACCACTAGTGTTATTCTATATATATATATACATATATCTCGCAAAACATTCAAAGATGAAAGCAAAGTGTTCTGGATATTTCTGAAAACTCCCATACATAATAATGTAAAGTAAAGAGCCTTCCCCCAATTGATGATAAAAGGAGATCAGTAATTCCCAGATTAGTGAAGAAAGTGAGTTTTCAGAGTATATGGGGTGTTTCTCCTGCTTCAAAGACGATCCATCTGAGGTAATTACATTCGATCTGCTTGCTTCTATGAACTATATGTTGAAACCTTTGGCGATCTGAAACCTGCAGGATGAGTTTAAAAACGCCAAGAAAATCTCACAGTTTGCTGAAGAAGATCGTCTTGCACGCCAGGAAAAAGAAGAAGAGGAAGAAGAGATTGAAATGGACAGAGGAAAGAAAGAAAGTTTGAAGCAAGCTGAGCAAGATGAGGCGAGGAGAAAATTATTAGAAAAGTCAAAGATGAAAGGCAAAGGAACGCAAGTGGATGATGATGATCATGTGGAGGGTAAGAGACGAATTAAGCTTTCCAAAGATGTGATGAATCCTCCTCCTTGGTAAAACCTTCATTATGTGCTTCACCTATAATGTTTTTACTTTTTTTTATAATAAAATCTCAACATATATATATATATATATATATGTTTAATTAATTGTAGCATATGCAATGGCTGCAAATCTGATATTGGAGATGGAGTATCTGTCAATCCTCAATGTTCATGTTGCCTTCATTGCCACAAGCCAATTTCTATGCACGAGGTTTGAAACCAATATATATATATATATATATATATATACCAATTTCAAATGTATTGCTGCTATGATTCAGTTACTCCTTTGACTTGTTGTTTTCTCATGTCATGTGTATAACTCCTTAGAAAGCAAAGAAAGGAAAGTATCACAGACATTGCTACGAGGAGCACCGTCATCCCAACTGCTATGTCTGCAAAAATAAGGTAAATAAATTCCCAGTAGATAGATGGGTTTTATGAAATGAAAGTACAGTTTTATAGTCAAGTGTCTTGTTATGACAACTTATGGATGTAAAATGTAACTAACTGTATAATATATTATTTGAGATTCCTTCAACTGAGGAAGGTGTAAAGTACAATAAGCATCCGTTCTGGAAGGAGATATACTGTCCTTGTCATGACAATGATGGAACTGCCAAGTGTTGCAGCTGTGAAAGATTAACAGAGGTAATCTTATTAATTGGGCTTACTTTCATCAATAGAGAAACCCTCTGGTTTGTGACTTGTAATGGTTGTTTGCAGTCTTGTGGAACAACGTATGTAATGCTTGCAGATGATCGATGGCTATGTCGAGAATGTCTGGAATGCGCGGTTATGGATACAGTTGAATGCTATCATTTACATATGGAAATGCGTGATTTCTTCGAAAGCTTAAACATGAAAATCGATAAAACATTTCCTCTTTTGTTGGTGGAGAAAGAAGCACTCAATAAAGCTGAAAAGGAAGAGAAGATTGTAAGTACCGACTACATTTCCTTATCTCTCTCTATCTTTCACTCATATGTAAGTTTGAACACAAGCAGGACAATGATTATGGGATTGTTACCAGAGGCATTTGCCTGTCTGAAGAACAGATGGTCAAAAGTGTAAGGCATTAATTAAGATCTAGATGATACTTTTTAGAGACTGAATCTAGACTTAAGTTTTAACTCTGTTCCACATATATATACGCAGGTCACAAAATGGCCGATTGGGCAGAACAAGCAGCTAATAGAAGACATGGATTGCAAATCTCAAATGGTTGAACGCAAGTGCGAGGTCACTGCAATTCTCATCTTATATGGACTACCTCGGTAATCGATCAACCTCATCATGTCCCACCTGAATGAATATACATACTGATCTCTCCTTGCCTCCAATAGACTAAATAAAATCTATCTTCACACACAGGTTACTAACTGGATATATCTTGGCTCATGAGATGATGCATGCGTGGCTTAGACTCAACGGTATGTATTGTAATGATCAATAATGAAATACCTAGTTTTCAGTAGCGATGAGGAGAGATCACAAAGTCCTTTTGGATTGATCATCACAGGTTATAAGGATCTTAACAATGTTCTTGAAGAAGGATTATGCCAAGTGCTAGGCCACATGTGGTTGGAGCCTCAGACATACGCCACTACTGATATACCATCAGCAGCAGTAGATTTGTCAGCAGCTTCTTCTTCTTCCCGCACTCCTCCAGCTAAGAAAAGCGACACATCTGATTTTGAGAAGAAGCTCGTCAAGTTTTGCAAGAACCAGATAGAAACAGATGATTCACCCGTCTATGGTGTCGGATTCAAGGAAGTTTCCAAGCTGATGGAATCAAATGATTACAACCTTAAGGATACCATCAAAGACATCGTTAGCGCTTCCAAGACTCGACCAGATTCAAAGTTTTGAATCAACCATATACCAATAATACATACATATACATAAGTACAGGCACACTTTCCATCGTTGGTCTGAACACTCTATTGCTCTTTGTTTCTGTGTGTTTTAAAACATTTTCTTCTTCATTTTCTGGGAAAGTCTGAAACTTTAAACGATCATGAGTGATATTACAAATGTAGTTTCGTTGCATTAAAATTCTTGCTTCATGATCATGATAGTAAAGGAGTTTTTAACTGTCCACGCAATCCTACCAGCGTATCACTAGAGCACACCAGGTGTTCGACCATTTTTCCCAATCACCGGTTTTCTCATCGACTTAATTAGTACCCTTTTTATTCTTCTTTAATTTCCTAGTATTTTAATTGTACATCATTTTTGCTCGTTTTATTATTTTGCTCCAATTGTATAGTTCATGCTTTTTAGTTTTGTTAACAAAAACTTGTTTTTTCTTAGTTGGCCTACAACGTGTGAACATAATTTTGTTACGTATGCTTTTCTTAAAGTTAGAGAATAATATTTGTTTGAAAAAAAAAAAAAAGAGAATCAATTTTGTCCCACGCGGCTGGCACATTTGTGTATATTCATACATTTATTCATTATTTAATTCAGCTGATCCCAGATTTTTTTAAAAATTTAACGTTAGAAATAATAACAATATCAATTTAATCGTTGGATATAAAAATCATACTATTAGTTATCTAGCGTTACCTCATTCCATAAAGTAGAAAAACAACAAGGTTAACACTTAACAGTTAACAGCATGACATAATTTTTTTTATCTTGCTAAAACTAAAATATTCTCTATTTCGACGTTTGTACATTTAATAATTATCCGATTTAGAAGAAAAAAAGAAAAGAATTACGAATTTACGATCAACGACCGGATTTAGTAAAGTCTGGACGATGCATCTTCTGTAGCTTGGTAAACCGATCGATATCAAAATCAAGCATTTTAATCAACTGTTTCTGCTTCGTCTCGAACCGGCTTTTGTAAAAACCTTCGAAAGAAGGTTCTTTTGAAGTTCGGAGAAAGAAGGCATAACCAGCCATGAAATAAGTCGAAGTTACGTAGAAGCATATGGGCTCCATCACGTCCCACGACAGTTCCCAAAACGTCAGCCTAAAAAAACCAACTGTTTGAGCCATTATTAGGCCTAATCCGGCCCATAATTCTCGTCGAACCAGATCATCGGCTCTTTGGTCGATATCTGATTTAATAATCTCAAGTTGTTCGAACTCTTGTCTTGTCGCCGCGTCGCAAGTGGGTTCGAGTGTCGGAATCAGACCAGCCATGGCGCTTGTTAGCTGTAATCAAACAATCAAAAAATTAGTACAACAAATCATTTGAATTTAATTAGCAATGGTTATAGTAATTTTTTAGTGCGCGGCATGGCATGCATAATTAATTACCTGTTCGGGTTTAAGGCAGACAAAATTTCCCAAAACGATGACGTTTCCAGCTTCGTCAAGCATATTCGCGACCCGGTTTCCTTGTTCAGGATCCGAACTGTTTTCTCCACATACCCGAACAAATTCCGAATATGGAACCCAATTCTTCCCAATCTCTTTCAGCCTCGATTTCACCATCTCCATTTCCGCTGCCCTCATAAGCTTCTTCACGTCTTCCACCGTAACCGCCGGGAAAACTTCCGGTGACGTCTTCGCTGGCGAAGGCGGCGGTAACATCTCGTCAAGTCGAATCTTAGTATTCGACAAATTCAATTCCCTGAGTTTCTCCATCAAGTTACTCCCTCTTGGAACTATCTCCGGCGAGAAAAATGCCCTCTTGTGGAGAAATCTCCGGCGGATTCCAGAATCTCCGGCGTCCGGAATAATGCCTGGTTTGGTCGGACGCATTCGGGTAAGACCCGAAAACCGGGAATAGGTTTTGGAAATGTTGAAGAGATTTCGAACCAGGGTTTTCTTCGACGCCATCGTCGATCTCTAAAGCTACGTTAGAAAGAAAAGAAGAAAAAAAATTGGTTTGTTTTTGGGAGAGACAGACCACGCTTTGTATTTTGGTCCGAGATTAAACTGAAGACTTGCGCTGCCTTTTATATTGACGTAACGTTGGTCAGACTACAGAGAAACGAAGCAACAAACGAGAAGTTCCTAAGAAACAGCATCTTATCACGATATTTTAACACGAGAAGTACACATAGGCGTTGCTTATCTATTTCCTTATTAAACTATTTAAAACGTTAGTTATATGATACAGCTAATAAATAAAATACTGCATTAGTTAACAAGGCTAATAAATGTATGGCAGGAGTAGAACCATAAATTAGTTCAATTTTTTCGTTTACTCATTAATGTGAATACATTCATAAACTCATATCTGATAAAATATAAATTATTGACGAAGAATTTCATTCAAATTTTTAAAACATGTAAAATAATTAGTTATATATGTTTTTATTTTCACATCAAATTTGAAATTGTTTCTTTAACCAAAAAAATTGATACTATTCGTTAACCAATAGAGTAATTTCCCTCTTGAGACATGGGACCACGATAAATTGGGATTAGATCGTCAAGTCACGGGAATAACATAATATCGGTCACCTAGTGCTGATGACCGTACGTGGCAAGCTAAGCTTCCGACGTCATAAGCGACTCGCCACGCATTGCCGTCCGATCTTTTGAGAAAATCTTATTTACACGCGAAAGTCTTCCCAAACCAATCATCTTCTTCCACTGTCTGTCCATTTTGTTTGTTATATTAGTACCTATTAGTTATTACTCCAGTGCTAATTCGTCTAAAACCCTCTTAACTATATCAGATTGTCAATACTCTGGAACGATTTTAATAATATAAAAGTGTGTTATCTATTAAAATGTATTGTCCTCAACACGTAGATTCAGAGAAGTGCAAGCAACATCTCTGTATTTTTTATTTTATTTTTTTAAATCGGTGGGTTTATTAGATAAGAGTTCTTTTTCAAATATTAAGCCAATGAGGAAAAATTCTACAATTGGATTACGAAGACACGGTAGACCGATTCATATAGGAGCATGTATTGTTCGAGAATCTGCAGTTGCCACAACTTAGAAAAAAATCTTAGTGGGAGACAATGATGTGTGTGTTTAAGTGTAACAGTGTGAATGTAATATATTTTAGTTTTAAATTTGGAGAGAGTGTTATAAACTAGATTGTGCTTAGAACAAAACAGGCATTACGCTGTGTTTCATTGAAACATGGAGTTCTATTAGTCGGTTTTGAGATTCAAAAGTTGATATAACATAGTTTTCTTTTATACTCGGGAGATTTATTTTTATTCTGAAAATAACCAGGAGATTTTAACTAAAATTTAATGTAAAATTATCTACCCATTAATAGCTGGCGAACCAATAGGAATAATTGGTTTTGTTATAAGTTATAACATATCTAGTTCATCAACGGATAGTTATTTTATACAACTTTAACGTAAAACTGACGTAGAGTTCAGTTTCTGCACAATTTGACATACGTTACGTGAATCTCAGTTTAAAAAAAAAAAAGGCATTAAGGGTTTAGAATAAATAATAAATGTGTGAGGAGTCGCCACGTAAATGCAAAAGAGAGTTTGGAATCGATGAGTGTGTTGGAGAGTTGATATCTAAGGAGGGTTTTGTTTAGTACAAAAACTCAGGAGGCTCCAACAACTACTTCAAATTTCTTGGTTGTTTCTTTGTAATTAAAAAAAAAAAAAAGCTGATTCCCCAGTTGAACTCTAAGGTTATTAATCATTCATCCTCCTCCTCCCTTTTCTTGACCGTCCATTTCAAATATTTTCCAAATTACCAAGTAACCGATTTTCTTTCTCTCTAGAAACTTAGGTTTATATCAAACTGCAAGGTCACAAAATCAAACTGCAGTGGGCCTTTAAAGCCCAATATAAAAGTCCACAACTCTCTACAAGATCCCTTTCTATGAAACTAAATTAGCAAGTGATCTGTTCCAGACCTAGAAGTCTCCCTAAAGCAATGAATTTGCTACACTTATCCGCATTTTCACCAACTTCTTCAATTTTCTCAGTAAACTCATCTACATTCTTCTTGATTACTTGCATCACATCTCTTGTCTTCTCCTCTTCTTCTTTTATCTCCACAGCAAACTCCGCAGTCTCAAGAATCAACGAAATCATGATTCTCAGTTTATCAACTCCCGCTCTTATATTCTCCATCGCTTCATTATTAACTTTCACGGCGAATCGAATGATAAGTTGGTTAATTTCTGTTCTCTTGACGCACAGCACGCCATTGATATATCTGGAGCTAAATCTGGTTAAGAAATGCCAAAACCGAAAGGGGAAAAAACAGAGATTCAGGACATCCTTAGAGTTTACGAAATCAGACAAGTTAGCAAAAACCTTTAAATCAAGATAAGTTGGAGTTGAAGAGATAGATAAAATTACCTGAGCTTCGGTCAGAATCTCGCTCAAGACAGGAGGAGCTTACTTGTGTCTCAGACCAATAGGCTTTTGAGTTGTGATGATTATATGATTTTAAGTTTAACCAAATCTCAACAATTACTCAACCTTGTAAATGGACACGTCATATGATTCGTCTTTTTTTTTAATACGCGTTTTTCTGTGGAAATACTTGTCATAATGACTGTCCATTTACTTCGACTTAGTTGAGTTAGTTGAAATGTCAAATCAAACTATATGCAGCTTTTAGAAAACTTACTCCATTTGGGTTTGAAAATCATTGCCAAATGAAATATAATAAGTTGTAAACACATACTGACATACACAGCTTCACCATAGACTCATGAGAGAGTTTGTGCTAGAATCAAAATGATCGTGTTGTCCTCTGTTAACTGATTAAGATAAGATTAGTTTTTGACTTTGGTTTATACACTCTGTCTCTCATAATTTGATCAGAGAGAGAGGCCAAAGATTGAAACTTTTCACAAATCCAACATTTTAGTCTTAAATCCTTTCAAATCCTCTCTCTAGCAGTCCTCCTTTCTTTGCACGCTAGAAAACTAGGAGGACTAAATTATACATATATATATATATATAAGCAACCCGCTAATGGGTAACATTACAGAATAAAGCAATAGTGGGCCTAAAAGCCCATAATTAATGATAAAATTAAAAAAATTCTCGACTCCGGAGTCTTGAGTGAACAAACTCCTCATCATAAACGCCATTGATGATCCTTGTTCCCTTTCTACGAAACTGAATTGGTGGCTAAACTCAAGAACTAGAAGTCTCCCCAAATCAATGAGTTTGCTACACCTCTCCGCATTTTCACCAACTTCCTCGATTTTCTCAGTGAACCCATCTACTTTCTTCCATCGCAAGTCTTGTCGCCATTTCTTCTTCTTCTCTCTGCACAGCAAACTCCACCGTATTCAGTATCGATGAGATTCTTATTTTCAGGTTATCAACCTCGAATCTTATATTCTCCATCGCTACATTGTTAACTCTGGCGCCAATCTCCAACGATAAAACCAAACCTATCTGTCTCTTCACAGCCTTCTCGTATTCCTTCCACATCTTGCCACACCATTTCCCTTCAACCTCAATCGGTACGATCAATCCAGATGCAATCGCACTCACCACCGAAGGTGCGATCATTGCGGCTGCAACTACCCAAAATACGAAAACAGAGACAAACGCAGTCGCAAAAACCACATTCGACAATATCTTCCATGCCTTAACATTTCTGTGTTTCTTATCAAGCTTTGCTTTCAGATTATGCAACTCCTCCAGAAGCAAAACATGATGCTTGTAGACAGACTTGTACTGAGTCACGAACTCACCATCAAAAGGATCTCCCATGGCTTTAAACTTGTTCAGCTCCTCCAAGGTTTTTGCGTACTTCTCCTTCTTACTTCGTCCAACGTCGGTGTACACCGATTCAATCTCGAACTGTTTCACCGCGAATCGAATGATAAGTTCGCTAATTTATGTTCTCTTGACGCAATTCTCAACGTTGTTGCAGAAATCTAAGGTCTTTGAGGTACTTTTGAAGTAGACATCAACCAAAGACTTGAGATCTTTGTTCTTCCAAACATCTTCTCTGCTTTCGATGATGACTCTTACAGCAGCTTGGTTTTAGTTCAAGAAGAAATCCGTAGACCTCCATGAGTGAGTCTAGGTTTAAAGATTGGGACTTGGACTGAGCAGCGAGAGAGCTGATGACGCTGTTGGTTCGCTGGTGAAGGGAAGAATCAAAGGATTTGAGGGTTAAGTCAGTTTTACAAGCGGTTGTGTAAGAACTCAGCTCTGCTGCGTATTTGGACAGCATATTTGTTTGGACCGTTTTAACCGGTGAAGCATTGCTTCCGTTCATGTTAGAACTGGAGTTTCCCTTCATGAGCTCCCACAAGAATCCACAGCACACCATTGATATATCTGGACTTCTGAAATGCCAAAAGCGAGAGGAAAATACAAAGAAAAGACAGAGATTCAGGACACCATTCCGAGATCAAACAAGTTAGCAAAAAAAACTTAAAAGCAACGAGGTAAACGGATCAGGATGAGTTGGAGTTGAAGGGAATGAGAAAATTACTTGAACTTGAATCAGAATCTTGTTCAAGACCAGTATTATCAAAGACCAATGTAATCTGATTTGCTGGAGTTGAGGATGATTTAAAGATTTAAATCCCCAAAATCAGCAATTAGTCAACCTTGTTAATGGACACTCATATGATTCGGTCTTTTTTAATATGGTTGTGGGAAAACTTTTCATAGTAAATGTCCTATTATTTTGACTTGGTTGAGTTTGTTGAAATGTCATATCAAAGTACAGAAGAAGGTGAATGTTTGAAATATATTTCCAATTGAAAGAAGATATGTTGTCAAATACGCGATGTATTTGTGCTAAAATCAAAATGATTGTGTTATCCTCGGTTAACTGATCAAGAGAAACTTAGTTTTCGACTTTGCTTTATACACTGAGTCTCTCAAAATATGATAAGCCGAAGGAAAAAGGCTAAAGATCAAACCTCGCTGAAACACCTTTCTACAAGTGTCGACAATGTCCATCAGTAAACATCAGTTTCGACTTTGAACTTTATTTCCAGTTGACTAGTACAATGTTGTGGTAAGTATACAAGAGGTGTTATACAACTACAGCAGAGCATATATTAAGCTATGTCTATGTGACATACCACAGAATCTCTTCTCAAAAACCACCGGTTCACTTATACAGTCTATCACTCACAATGTGATAGCCTCAATCCTGACCAAAGAAAATGTTAAAAGAGTGAGCCAAAAAGAATCAAAATTTTACACAAACCCAACGAAAAAAGAAGAAGAATTTGAAAACCACAACTTACAAGTTTCCTTTCTCTGACTCTGACCTTGAGGGGAAGCTAAGAATATGCCTTAGAACAATTGTTCTCGCCAATGTGATGTCTTTGCTACACTTAGCCGCATTTTCACCTACTTCCTCGATTCTCTCTGTGAAAACATCAAACTTCTTGCTGATCTCTTGCATCGAAAGCCTCACAGCCACCTCTTCTTCTTTCTCATTGAGTACAAAATCAACTTTTTGCATCATCGATTCCAACTCAATCTTCAACTTATCTACATGGACTCCAATGTTATCCATGTCTTTCTTAGTAATATAAGCACCAATCCTCATCGACAAAACAATATCTTTCTGTCCTTTGACAGAGGTCTCATACTTATTCCAAAGATAATTACACCATTTCCCTACAGATCCAATTGGAACCGCCAACGCAGCTGCAAGCGCAGTCACAACAGGCGGTGCAGCCACAGCAGCTGCAACCACAGAGAAGATCAAAACAGAGACAAACGCAGTCACGAAGACCACATTGGAGATTTTCTTCCAAGTCTTAATGTTCTTAAGCTTCTTATCAAGCCTCCTCTTTTGCTTATGAAGTATCTCCAGAAGCAAAACCTGCTGCTCGTAAACGGACTCAAACAACATGAAAAATTCTCCATCAAACGGATCACCAGAAGCCCTAAACTTGTTAAGCTCTTCCAAAGTTTTAGCGTACTTATTAGTACCAGGTTCCACGGATTTTTTGTTCTCAGATGACTCCATCTCAAATTGCTTAACAGCAAACTGTAGAAGCAATTGGCCAATCCTGGCGCGTTTAACACAATTATCAACAGCATTGCAAAAATCTAAGGTCTTGATGCTACTATCGAAATAAGCATTCACCAGATCAGTCAAGTCCTTGTTGTCCCAGGCGTCTTCTCTGCTTCCGATGATAAACCTAACGACATCTTGGTTCATCTCGAGAAGACAGCCTGAGACTTCAATGAGCGCGTCAAAGGATAAAGATCGAGTTTCAGCACCGGAGGCGAGTGAGTTGATGACTCGGTTGGTGCGTTGATGAAGCGAGGAATCGTAGGATTGTAAATCTGGATCTTCTTTACAAGCTGACTTGTAAGCAGAGAGATCGGCAGAGTATAAGGAACCTATGTCGGTACGGATCTGTTGACGAGGAGGAGTGTTGGCTCTGTTCCTGCTGGAATTTGATTTGTCTTCCATGGTTTTGGACAAGAAGCCACGAACCATGGACAGTGAGGGGACGAAGAAAGCCCCCAAAGATTTTGACTTTTAGGACAAGCAAAATCCAGAACAGCTGTTTTGAGAAGAAAACACCCAAAAAAACTAGTGAAGAATCGTACTTGATCTGAGAAAAATCTGGTCTCTAGGAAGCAGAGTGAGAGAGTCAAGAAAACAGGTCTCGTTGAGGGAGACTGGAACTAAAAGTGGGATCGGACCGGAGAGAGAAGAGAGGCAAAAGTAGCTGAAAATCGATGTGGATCCGGAAGAGATAAGATTGAGCTCAATCAGAGAGTCAATAAGGGAGTGGGAAAGAAGAGGAGAGAAACAACTGAGTTGCTTCTGTCTTTGACTTGTCTTCTCTTTTGATTTTCCCCTTTGGTATTGGTCGTCCCTTTGATTTCTTCCACGCAGTTTCACTAGTCAAGTCGCCTTTTTTAATCATGCTCTTTTCTCCACTATAATTCTTATCATTTTTTGTTAAATATTATTATAATTCTAACCAAGCGACCAACTACAGTTGATTTGTATTCATGCACATGATTATAAACATAATCTTCTAAATTTAATCTACTATAAAGAAAAAAAATGATCATGTATCGGCGGTATATTGGATTATGAATTAATCGTGAACCCGGTTTTGGTTCATGTGCATAAAATTGTACATCGAAGTTTGAGTTTTCTAAATGGTCGCAAATATAAAAACAAGTCCGTTAAAAGGTTGTTCAGCAACTTTTTTGCTTATTTATACAGAAATCCGAAAGTTTTGTTTATTTACATCACCCAACGTTTCCGCCTAGTTACACAAAACCCAATACTGTCAGTTATTTACACGATTACCAGAGACTTACAGATATTTACAATTGTACCCTGATGTTACAGTTATTTACATATGCATAAAGAATATATGTACTTATTTACAAATTCACCTGGTAAATTTGGCTACTTGCACGCATTACCCGATGCTTTTGGTTATTCACTAATGTTTCTGGAACTTGTTCTTACTCATATATTTACCAGTTTAATTTAGTTATTTAGATGAGAAGTCAATACTTACTTGTTATTAATGCACCTACACATAGAGCTACTACTTTTGACAATCTACAAAAGTACGGTTATTTAATTCACACATAACTCAGACCTGTAGCCGGTACTTGTGACGTATTTTTTTATCACAGACAAGCCCCACTAATTTGGTGACCCGTGACCTGCCTCGGAACATACTTATATCTTCACTACGGGGGAAAGAGAATCAGATCAAAGGTGTAAAGTTGTTCACATAAATATCTGGGAAACAAAAAAGGCTGCAAGTGTTTGGCTATAACTAGAGCATATGAAAAGAAAGCTTGCTGGCTAAAAAAGTTGGTCTCAAGATTCAAAAGTTTTGTTCTCGTCTAAATATGGAGGTTTCGCTTACTTTACGTGACTGTAGAACCATTTAGGTGATTCTACTTATGGTAGAGGTAGACGAAGCTGAACACAAAGAAACCAGCCATCTGAGTCAAAGAGCAAAGGAATGAAGATAATGATTAGCTTAATCAGTTGTACCTGTGTGTGTGAAAAAGAGAGGAGGGAAGGATTTAGGGTTTACAGTGGTAAAGCAAGCTCCGTAATAAGGATACGCAGTTGGGATAAATCTCTCATACTCATTGTGTCTGTAAGGCCGAACCGGAATCTGCAAAAACCCAAATTTCTATGCATCATATGTTTTTGTCTGTTAAGTGAGCAAAACTTTAGAAAATAGTTACTCACCTGCTTTGAAAGAGATAATGTAGTGTAGCCGAGCTTTTCATATTCAACCTTAAACTGGAATACACCATAGACATCAGGAACCTTGAAAGATGTATGAAACAGACCCTGTAAAGCAACCAATAAAGCAGGCTGAGTTCAACTTCTAAAGCTGAAAGTAACTTAAATCCCAAAAAACAGAGAGGACTCTGCTTTGGAGCTCAGAAACAAGTCACCTTCTTGTCTGTTGACAGGGTTTTTAATACATATGGGCTCATCATGTAAAACTGAACCTGAACATCGTTAGCAACGTATGGTTCCCAGCTCTTTCCTGACCATTCATATATCTCCACAGAAAATTCCTGCAATGAAAAGGCACATTAAAAGCTTGCTGCAGATTCCCACTAGATACCAGGCGATTATCACCTAAGCTAAGCACACGACGTTGGGGAGTCAGAAGGTGTAGAAGCCATACCAGGTCATCCTTTATCCTATATATTGCTGGCTCATCTGTTTCTCCGACCCTATGGTGTACAAGACTACCAGCCTGGACACAGAAGATAAGTGAGGAAGCAATGAAGGAAAAAGAAGTGACTAATTAAACAAACAAGCTACCATCTGATTTATGTAAAGGAGAGATCAAAACAAGTGAAAATGACTATCCATATACCTTCAGATGGCCTCTTTCGTGGAAGACCCATTTGCTTAGTTCAGTCACAAACTGTTCATTGCCAGATTTTTCATATCTGAGAAAGTTTTACATAAGATCAGTTAATCTTCTTTCATAATGTAATTCAACATCTATTATTAACAAAAGAATCCTTCAATCTCTGTAGTTACATATCATGCGAACTAAAAGTTTCAATTGATGAACTATGTGTCTACTTACTGGTTCGGACTCCCTGCTTTCTGGACACCAGATCTGAATAACCTGCCTCGTGCAAACCAAACTCTGAGTCAGAAACATCCATATGCATGAATTAGCTGGAGGAATACCTTCAAACATTTGCTCACCTATCGCTAAACAACTGCAAAGAGCCTGAAATCACAACCCTAGCATTGTTCCTGGCCTGCAGTTTTAAAATATACATCAAAATCTATGAACTCAAGGCATTGAATGAAAATAATCTTCAAAAGTTAAGAGCTAAGTGCAGCCAATACCATGATATCTGGTTACAGAAGAGAGACAAACCTGCATGACGGACACTAGAGAAATTGAAGACCCGGTGAGCTGGGGGGGACTCGACAACTTTGAGCTTGGGTTAGCAGAATACGCAGAGGGAGAGGCTGAAAGAACTTTCAAAACCTAGCAATGGAGAACGAGGCATAGATTGAAAAAATTTAATACCCAGATCAAGGCATAGTTATTCTTATGAAGACACTATAATATTGTACTTATGGACATCAACTAAATGCAAGAAACAGGCATGCCTTCAACTCACCAGATTGTTGGTAGGGTTCAACGAATGCGCAACCCCTCTGAAAAGCACGGGAGCCTGCAATTCATAAACCAAACACAGAATGAACCCAACACCCCCAGCTTTTCATACATTATCTAAAATCCAAAACCTTACGAGACACTTGTGAGTATTACTCACATAATACGGCTAGAAAGTTACCTCGATTTTGTTTTTTCCTAAAATGACATCGGATTTCACTAAATCGTCAGCCGCAATCAAGGTATGGTCTCCGTCAACATCAGAGCCGGAGAAGCTAGAATGGTCAATAACCATCGCTGAAGAATCCTAATTAAGGAAAAAAAATAGCTAACAAATTAGAATCCTAAGTCGCATTTTGTTCCAAAAAGAAGATAATTCCGCATTCTAAGAAACCAACCAACCTCATCAAAATCAACCCCACACTCAGTGGCAATGCCCAGAATCAGATCAGATGCAGAAGTATCCGCCGATAAGATCAAGTCACGACCGGAATCAACAAAGTCAGCAATGGATTTCGAGTCCAAGGATCCTCCAAGCCCTATACACAATGAAATGACAAATGACCAAATCGATTCCCAAATATAACAAAATTGGTGTCGATCAGGCAAATCAGAGATCGAAGATCTTACGTTCTGTCGACGGGGCGAAGATAATCAACCCATCGTACAAGTACTGGCCGTAACGTTGAAGCGCGAGCTTCGAATCTTCAGCTAACTTGAAATCGAGATCAAATCCACGGGACTTGAGAGTGTTAAAGAAGATAGAATGAGAGGATTTAAGTGATAAATCGTCGAGAAGAACCAGAACGCGCCGATCCGTCGGATTATCGATGGAGAAGGAGAAACTAAGTAACGGAAGAAGGAACAAAGAGATCAACGCGACGGATCTCGAGAGATTCATCATTTTGTTGCCTCCTAGGGTTTTTTCACCGGTATAGAGTGACTAACCACTAGAGAGAGAAGAAGATGAAGAAGAAGACCCGACGGTGATGGATCGCCGATGACGATCACGTTACTCTCCAACTGCTAGAAACATTATTAAAATGCACCAAGACGTATTCATTCTTTAATAGGCTTGAAACTTTAAACTAATGGGCTTACTTGAGATTCTATTTGGGTCAAGACGAGCCGAATTCTAGTGGGTTGGGTTTCATTTTACCGTCAACCTGAGACTACAACACTACATGCATGAAGAGTATCGTTCTCACTTTGAAGCGATCAAACTCGGCTATGTTCAAAAAATCATATACATGTGTTGACATGTTAGCTTAGAATTCGATTTTGTTGAACCAACGATGGTTTATGTATTTCTCTTGTCCTTATTTCTGATCTCCTCTGTAAACCAAGATATTGATCGCATGAATTAATAAGTTTTAGAAAGAACAACAAAAAAATGAAATGGCTAATTCGATGACTTTCGTAAGGTGACCGAGATGGTAGGTGATGTTACCGTCGGTGATGGCAGGTAATACCAATTATTCAATCTTATACATTATATATAATTAACTGTCTATCATTGTGGCAGGTGATAGATTGATTGGATCGCGTAACATTGTGACATATGATGGATCCGTTGAACCGTCTTCTTGCAATTTATTTAGCCTGTTTAGTGTTTTTCTAACGTCGGTCGCGCCAAAGAGTCTAGTATACTAATTTCAATAATTCACTCAAGTCACAAAACGGTTAAAGAAATAGAGTGATAGCGAAACCAAAAGGACCATAATTATCAAAAGTCGGACCACTCTATGTATCTAACAAATCAGTGAGATGAATTGTTAAGGTGATATTTAGTTATTTACGTAAGACGGATCGGCTTTCCAGCTTTCCAGCCTTGACTTACCATTTAATTTTACAAGTTATATATTTTGTCTCATTAGAGATCACGGGAATAATAGTACGTAACTACGGAGGTAGCGTGCGAAGAAATTAAGAAATTTGGTTACAAAACATTGCATATAATAAGTTCTTTATATTTGTTTTATTAGAGACCAGGGATAATATATTACGTACTGACGTTAATTGCAGGAGAAGCATCAAGAAATTTTGGTCATATACATTTATATAATTAATAAACGGAAAATTTCAACAACAGTGGTCCAATTCTGATTTAAGAATCATTGATGATTCTCTGACTGCCATAATATTAGTATAATGTTCTTTGAATGAATATGTTTAATTTACGGCATCCACAGGCCACAGGCCACGGCATCCTTTGGGAATGAGTGATCTTGATTAATAAAAAACTGTACTATGATTTTTAGGGGGAAAATGATGAATTTGATATATTTTCTGAAGTAGTAACCGCTTATAAGTTTCTTTTATGATGAGTGAATTTATTTTCTACAATTTAAATGAATATGGTCAATGTGAATTATGTAATTTATACAAGATTAACCAATTTTTTTTTTAAACTCTATATAAATTTATGTAAACTATATAATTTTGTAAAATGTTAGATCAAAATGATAATAATATTTAGATGTTAAAAAAAATTGTCTAAAAGATTATATGTTCATCTGACCAAAAAGAAAAGTTTTATTGGATCTCAGTCTCTTATTTCACCCGTGATCGTGAGCCATGTAGTGGATTAGTTAATTAAAGTAACAGATGGGATTGAGTAGATAACGTGACCAATTTGTTACCAGTAATCATATACACGACAATCCAAATAACGAAGAAAGTAGGTTTGGTTTGTTACAAATGGAAATGGTTGTGGTGTTTGTTATTAATTGATTTTTAAAAATAATTTAACCATACAATATTGCTACAAGCCTGAAATTGCAGTTCAGCGTATTTAGCTACTTTCATCATAGAATCAAAACACAAACGATGTTTCTTTTCTCCTACAGTTTCATTTTCTTCTCTATTTTTTCGATATAATGTGTTATGTGTATACATATTTTTCACCAGTAAAAGATGTATACATATTATTTAATTACTATTATTTTCAAATTAAAAAATATTACTGGGCATGTGATCCACCATCTACAACGTGAGCCTGATCATGTGGTGATTAATTTGGTCATTTTTCTATAGATTCCTCAAAGGATAATATTTGCTCAAACACATAATTAATAATCATGATATAAATAATTATATATCATAATACAGCGTTATGTAGGACAATTGAGGTGGTAGCTAGAACTTGATTCATGCCAAAATACAGACAATTATATACCTCATTTGTTTGTCACAATCATTGTGTATATATATATATATATATCGTTTTGTTTGTTAGTAATCGAATTAAATTGTTTTTCGTAATGGTGAATTCATATCTCCGTTTACATTTTACTCTAATTGACGTTAAATTCTACAAAATATTTTTCCATTATTCATCTTAAACTAATAAAAATTGTCAGAATAAAATTACATTACTTTTCTGGATAGCTGTATTACTTGCTACATTCATTGAATATGATACTGCTTTGTTGTTTTAAAATTCAATTTTAATTTTCTTATTAATTGTAACTTTTTGTACGGTACCGTCTAGATTCGAATAAATAAGGATTCGACAAAACTAATAACCTAATTGGTTTCTCAGTACTGTTGTTCTTGTATTGGCATCCCTTAGCAAACCCTGAGGCCAGTTTATAATACGTGCTTATGTTACAAACCGAAAAACAAAAAGGTAGAAAGCAACTAGTTGCGTGGGTTCATATTGTTTTTTGATAACAACGAAGTAGAATTAAATATATATATATATATATATATTAGGTTATCCGTGTTGTTCGTAACTAAACTTCAAACTTGTGTTAATGAATGAAATGGTGGCTACTAAAAGTAAAAACAAAGACTCCCACTGGTCTTTTTACTCCAGATCTCAATTATGGTCAATGCTTGACCAACGTGCACAGCCCTCTGCTCAATCTGCAAGTAATTTAAACACAGTCTACTAATTACACCGACAAGGCGACAATATATCGTTTTAATTTTAATATTTAATATGTGAGCATTCTTGCAAAATAATAATAATAACAAATTTCGATATATTATACATATTAGTCGGTTTCAACCAGATAAAAAAACATATTACTCGACTCTCGAGAAAATCATATAGATAATGATATAGTTGGGTATAAAGAGTCTGAGCATAATCTTAATTAGTATAGCGTAAAATAATCATGATTGGTAATTACAGAATAGTGAAATTAAATGATTTTATGAGTTTTAAAGTTTTCCTCAACTATATTTTTGGCAGTCGCGTTTTAGATTTGTTTATTCCAGCAAACTAACCAAAAAAGTAAAATACCTAAAAACTCATTAGGTAATTCAGTAAAGTTACATTTTTCGATAAATCGTTATGCTGTTTCATCCTATAAAAATATATCGACTTCTACAAACATTGATATCATAATCCAGTTTAATTAATGTCTTGGTAAGACCATGTGCAACCTTAATTTTTTAAAAAATACAACTCACACCCAAACCAAACCAGCCACTGACCTCGTATATTAGCAATGTGGTATCACTACTGGTAACTTCTACTATTAAAAGAGAAACTTACAAAATTTAACACAAAATACATGATTCTATTAGATTTTTTATATATCTTTGTTTTTCTCCATCATAAGTTTTCCCTACATTTTATTTAAAGTATAGTAATTGTATAAAGTAATTATGAATTAGTCAATACATTATAGATGGTAGCTTATTGAAACCAAAAACTACGCTTTAATACATAAGAAAATATTTATTATATATATGCCCTGTTCTCTTTGGGTCAAAATATACATATTTTAAAATTTTATTTTATCATCTAACACAAATATTCTTGTAGTCTATATATAATCGTTTCTTAACTAAGACTGGGTTCATTACCAATATTTCTATTCACAAATAATTACAGAGTTGGCTATAAATAAGTAACCCATATGCAAGGACCATACAAACCCGAGCAACAACAAAAGACGTACAAAACAAATCCTCTCAAAATTAAACAAAATAGGCAACTGAAGAAGAAGAAATAAAAATGCAGATCACAAAACCACACGCCGCCATGTTTTCCAGTCCCGGAATGGGCCACGTCATCCCGGTGATCGAGCTTGCAAAACGTCTCTCCGTTAACCACGGCTTCCACGTCACTGTATTCGTCCTCGAAACCGACGCAGCCTCCGCTCAGTCCATGTTCCTAAACTTAACTGGAGTCGACATCGTCAATCTTCCTATGCCGGACATTTCTGGTTTAGTGGACCCCACAAACCACGTGGTGACCAAGATCGGAGTCATTATGCGTGAAGCCGTTTCATCCCTCCGATCCAAGATCGCTGCGTTGCATCAAAAGCCAACGGCTCTGATCATCGATTTGTTTGGCACAGACGCGTTATCTCTCGCACAGGAATTCAACATGTTGACTTATGTTTTAATCGCTTCCAACGCACGTTATCTCGGAGTGTCTATATATTATCCAACCCTGGACAAAGATATCAAAGAAGAACACACTGTGCAAAGAAAACCACTCGCTATACCGGGGTGTGAACCGGTTCGATTCGAAGATACTATGGATGCGTATCTGGTTCCGGACGAACCGTTGTACCGCGATTTTGTTCGTCACTGTCTGGCTTACCCAAAGGCGGATGGCATTTTGGTGAATACATGGGAAGAGATGGAGCCCAAATCATTAAAATCCCTTCAAGACCCGAAGCTTTTGGGGCGGGTTGTTCGTGTACCGGTTTATCCGATCGGTCCGTTATGCAGACCGATAGAATCATCTAAGACCGATCACCCGGTTTTGGATTGGTTAAACAAACAACCTGATGAGTCGGTTCTCTACATCTCCTTCGGAAGTGGTGGTTCACTAACGGCTAAACAATTAACCGAATTGGCGTGGGGGCTAGAGCAGAGCCAGCAACGGTTCGTCTGGGTGGTTCGACCGCCGGTCGACGGCTCGTCTTGCAGTGAGTATTTCTCGGTTAACGGCGGTGGAGCCCGAGATAGCACGCCAGAGTACTTACCAGAAGGGTTCGTGACTCGTACTTGCGATAGAGGTCTCGTGGTTCCATCATGGGCCCCACAAGCCGAAGTCCTGGCCCACCGGGCGGTTGGTGGGTGTTTGACCCATTGCGGTTGGAGCTCGACGTTGGAAAGTGTCATTGGTGGCGTTCCGATGATCGCATGGCCGCTTTTCGCCGAGCAGAATATGAATGCAGCGTTGCTCAGCGATGAACTGGGAATCGCAGTGAGAGCAGATAACGAAAAGGAGGCGATTTCTAAGTCGAAAATTGAGGCGATGGTGAGAAAGGTTATGGCGGAGGAGAAAGGCGAGGAGATGAGAAGGAAAGTGAAAAAGTTGAGGGACACGGCGGAGATGTCGCTGAACATCGACGGTGGTGGTTCGGCGCACAAGTCGCTTTGCAGAGTCACGGAGGAGTGTGAACGGTTTCTAGAACGAATAGGGAACTTGGCACGTGGTGCTTAGAAATAATAATGCTTATACTGTTTTCAACCTCTTAAATGGTGAAACTGCGTATCTGTTCTTAATATTAGAGTATTTCTATTGTGATAGAATAATCGGTGTTTTGTAATATACTAATGGTTTTAGTTTTATATTTCTCAACCAAATTTCCATTGTAATATTGAATAGTCGGTACTTTTGTAATGTAATAACTAGTGTATTATGTTCATTTTAAAAAGACATAAAATTGAACTGATGAATCATACTCCCTTCATTCTGCAAAGTTCTATTTCGGTGTCGGTAAAACAAAACAAAACCAGACCAACTTTTTTACAAAACCATTCGGGCCGAAATTCATAACATGTAAAGTAATATATTTTTGCTCAAATTCAAGACGTGGTCCAATTCTTCCAAAACATGATTATAGAGTTTAATTGGTTGGTTGAGCGACCGATTCAGGGTAAGATAAAAATACATTCTTCCCATTAGTTTTAATAAAAAGACGTTTAGACGATTCATTACTTTATCGTTTTCAGATTTTTAACGTTTAAATTGACAACGATTTTCTAATCTACGATCCCTTAACTTACATCTCGTTGACCTTCTAGATAAAATCATAAAACAATGACAAAATTGCCACACAAAAAAACGATGGTTTCTTTTATTTTATTCGGCTTCTAATTTAATATAGCTCACTAGTTGCTTTTAGTGGAGCACAAAACCAGAAGAAACAAAAAAGTTACATCGTCTGGACGTGACATTTCCTCTACCTCACTAATTTCGGTTACACTGGAAGCATATTGTGGGGATCAACTAATCAAATATATAAATTTATTATGATGACAGATTCCAAACATTTCATAAATATAAAAGAACATATACCAGACTCACTTGGATTATTATGCACTGTCCACGATACATATGGCCAGATCTAGGAGTTTTCTATCAGATGGCAATTGTATCTTAAATATATATATATATATATATATATATTGCTTTGATTATTCTGGGATTATTCGAGTTGTATATTGCATGTATGCAGAGAATCCACACACGAAATTCATTTTTATTACCTCTACATTGAAGCAAAAAATGTGAAATTGGCTACTAAAAATTGATAGGCTTAGCTTGTTGTTTGAAACATTTTTGAACAGTTATAAAGTATAGAGAAAAGTAAATTATCTTACACAAATTTGATTAGGTTTTTAGTTTGTTTAATCATGAAAACTATATAAAATATTATATATAGATTATTATCGTTTTCATTTAAAATTCGAATTGAATAATAAATTATATTTTCAGTAAGAAACTAAGAACAATTAAAAAATCTCCATAAAGTTTTTATTTTAGTTTTGATCGAATCGTCATAAAGTTTCTTTTGGTGTAAGAATTACTTCTCAAGTTTCTAATATAAATTTTCGGTGATTGGTAAAGAAATGTAGGAATTTTTTACATCCTTTAAAATAGTTTTACATGATTTATTTTCCAAGTAGGCTTTGAGGGCTACATCCCCCATATTCCATACGTATATATATTTCATGTTAAAAAAAAACTAAATTAAAGTTTCAAGGGCTCAATATATTCTCTTTATAAACGGGCCTTTCTGGCTCAACCGTTGTCACCAACTGTTGTCATCACAGATTCACACTACACAAAAATTGAAAGTCTACAGCCCATATAATTCATTAGCTAACGACGCCAGCCAGTTTTTATTTATTTTATTTGCAACCCGCCTTGTCAGTTGTATATCACATTTCTTCAAGTACAATAATATTTAAACAAACCACATATAAGTACCGTCCATCAATGTCATATGTCCGAAAATTTAGGTTACGGGCTTCAGTATCCTGGCAGCATATCCCGTTTTTCAACTTATTCGATATGATATCATCAGCTCAGCTCACAATTTCTCCAAAATCCACCTTTAGTTCCGGCCTCATAAGTGTAGTATGGCGGCGGCTATGGTTTAATGAAAATAGACGTTGAGTATGGAAAATAAATAAATCTCCATCAATTAAAAATCAAGTTAATAAAAAAAAAAAAAAAAAACACTTATCGTTATACTATCTGGTGCGCCATATAAAAATTGATTCGCATGTTGTGCTAACTGAAAATATTATGGGAAACAAAGAAACATTTATCAAACAGAAAAAAAAACCGTATAATTCAAATAAAGCCCACTCCAGTGTTGTTGGATCTAAGACAGCTTCTTTTTATTCCGACAAAAAAATTGCGCTAGAAAAAAATGTCGGCGCCAGAGCAGGACACTTGTTTTTACATATGTCGCTAAGTAAAGTAATCTATTACTAGTAATAATAAATCATTCAAATTAATTAACATCTTTTTATGAATTTATGATTAACAACAGTTGTTATCATGTGCTTAAAGTTGGTACATGTATCATGTTTTGTAATTTTGTTCGAAACGACAGCTCGGTATAATGTTTATACAAGCGGACGATGGGGATCCACGTGACCTACTGACCCATCAATTTTAGTTCGGTTTTCTCTTTTATTTTAGTGGTGAATAACGTTTATATAACTATTATCTAAATTAATATTATAATCTTTACTTGGTATCTTGGCCACTACAAAGTAGACAGCACTTTAATTTTCTTGGTGATGTTTTTTAGCTTTAAGCTTTACTGTAATGACACCGTTTCAGAAAAAGTTGAGTTCCATTGAAATATAAAACATTGTTAAGTATTTTTTTTGTTAATCAATATTGTTAAGGTATGATACTATATACACTGAGAACTTAAGTCATTGAAACATCCAAATACAAAAGTATTGTCTAGATATCGCAAATACTAGAAATCGGTTTTGCAAATGTTGCTGAAACAGTGTTGTAGAGACTATACATATGTACACGACATTCTCTATAGTACCATATTTTAATATAATTATTGTTTTGACATTTTTAGCACTAAATTAACAACAAACTAGAAGCAAAATAAGCAAAATATATATATTCATAAAATAATACTTATTTTGATACAACAAAAAAACTAGTCTAAAAACGATACACTATAACTTATGATTAAAAAATTTGTAACGGAGAAAATATTATTTTGAAGTACTACTATACTAGTAAGAACGACTATGTCATTTGACATTTAGATTTAACTCCAGCATTTCAATATAATAAATACGTGCAACTCTGACCTTTTTTCTTTTTTTTCCCGTAGGCCGTAGATTATCTCTTAAAGAACTGACGAATAATTTGGCTAACTATTAAGTTTTTAGCTGAGACTCGATTATTTATTTGATGATTTTAACTAAATTAGTCCAAATAGGCATCCCCTGGGTTTTCGAGAAATTTACATCGCGCGGGGATTAATAAATCACTATATAACTCCCTAAATTAAGGCGGAATTAACTTGGGGGTCACCAGCTACTCCTCATAAAAGAGGTTTAAAATTTTTAATTAGTGATATTCGGATTACATATTTTCATGCAATTTCCTTCTTTTTTTATAAAGGTTTTTTCATGCAATTTCCTACACTATTATTTATGAAATTGTTGAAACATAACATATGTTTACTAATAACATGTACGGATGGACCTACAAATTAGTTACTCGGACTCGGATCCAAAATTCTCAAATTTGATTTCTAATATATGTAAATAAACAAAATACTTGGATCCATCTGAAATCTATAAATTAATTAAAAATTATATTAAAAATTAACAAAAAAAAATCGTCTACAGCTCACATAGGCTTCAAGATTAAGATCGTTATTATTAGTAAAACCCATTACGTTACAAGCCTGAGTCAGATATGAATAATTCTATACAATCTAAAAAATAGAAAACTTAAATACCATACAGAAATATGTAAAATTCACCATTTTCAAACTAATATAATGCATCATTTTCATATATGAATGCCTTCATATATGTACTCCAACGTACATGGATCTGTATATGGATGTCCAGATTAAAAAATATAAGTATTCGAATAACGATTTGGATCGAAAATTGAACTGTATGGAGCCTAGTCCAACTAATTTGAGATATTAAATTTTAAGGATAGAATTTTAGATCGAATCTTGTATGCCATATTTTGGATTTAGGATAATTTGTCCATCCCATTCCCTGGAGTGCCTACTTCGAAATACTCTTAGTCTCTTACTAATTAAGTTTATTATTCCTAATCAGTTGCCAGCCCGGTCAGAATATAATACGATAATTGGAGTACGAATGTGTTTTTTAATTGATTGGTAAACTTTATAGTAATTAATTAAAGTAATCAAAAACGTATGGAATCTTTCTACCCGATTATCTATCTGTTACGTAAAGCACTGAGAAAGTTGGGAGTACGGGAAACAAGGAAGGCAAATGTTGGGATAAACATGACATTTAATTCTTTTAATCATTTTGCTTTAGTGATAGTTAATTCGGATTAATATATTGAAAAGAACGTTATTATACAATTAAAAAGGACAAATAAATTGTAACTCCAAACTCAAAAGCATATGAGAAAAGGAATCTATCTTCTTCCAAATGCGCATCTTCTTTCACATACGTGTATATATATTATATATATATAAACCCTAATCAGCGACTGTATTGATTTTATCGTTACTTTCAAACTAGCGTTTGACATTGGTGGTAGGGTTTGAATCCCCATCGCATATTAATTACCACTTTTGTCTTTTGTCTTGAATGCCATATCAAGACAATAGTAAACAAACCTACGCAAAACTCCTATTCTTATCCATATGATATATTTTTCATATATATGAGGTTTAAAGCTTAAATAATCCGTACGTTATACATGTTATTAAAGTAAACCAAATTAGCCACACCTCTCCACCTAAAGTCTAAATAAGACTATATATATCGCTTAATAGTTAAGACTTAAGTGAATACAAATTCAATCGACCTTTTGGTGTGACAGTAATAGAGAAAGCATGTTGTCATCCAATGCGACTAACGAACCGATTAACATAAATAAGAATGTAGTGAAATTTCTTAGTTGCAAGGTATTTCAACATACTGCTTATGTATTTCTCAGCGAGTTGTTTTGACAAAAAAGAAGGAAAAACTGAAATCACACGATGGAAAAGACAGGAGAAGTGGAGAACGATTATCAAACAATGGTATTTCAGTGCTTGTTTGAATGTTTTTTTTTTTTGAATAACTTTATGGATGTCGAATTGATAGAAGTAAAAGTCAACTTATCTCTTTAACGACCGTTATTTTTACACTACAATTGCGGAATATAAAACTGGTACGTCCTGTATATAAGAATTTAACAAAAATCATTACATAAGAAGATAAAAAAAAGGAGCTGTGTGTATGTTAGGAGTAAACGCTTCATTTGTATTTTATACATACTAATTAGTGAGATTTCACTTTTTACTATAGGTGAAAGATATACTTTAATAATAAAACAACCAATTCATAAAATACTGATCAACAACCAATTCATATTTAAAAAAAAAAACAATTCATAATATTTGCACAGAATAAAACAAAATGAAACGGTATAGTCAAAGGTGGAATCTGGGGCCGGAGGAGGAGGGAAGATAATAGGACACGTGGCAAAAGGAGAAGTGTGGTCCAAAGAAAAGATAACAGGGAGACGACACGTAACCCAATTAGAAAGCATTCCCATGTGACCTCTTCACTTTGCATCACTCATTCACTTGCGTGGAACTTGTCTTTGTCACCACTTTCCTTCCATCGTCATATCTCTTTTTTACTTATTATAAATATATATTTTTTTGTGCAAATGGGAAACACATTTAAAAAAAAAAACAAATTTCCAAAATAATTCTTATTTGAAATTTGCGCATGTTCATCTTCACATTATGAAAAATAAATTGGCCAACATCTTATCGGTTATAACTATTATCTTGTGTGTCTTCTTTTTTTTGGGTCGGATATGTCAATCCTAACCAGATTATTATGTACGTGTACTTCCAGAAATAGCAAGTGTTGGTTTTTCTTTTTCTTTTTTTTTACGTACGAAACCAAGTTTTATTTCGAAATACGTTCGAGTTGAGACATATATAAGTCTGCACTAAGTCCATCAAATTTGAGGATGTGACGTTATAAGAGACAAAATGATGGCCCGAGACACCATTTCTAATTTTACATATGATACATGTCCAAGATATAATGGAAATAGCTTTATTAGATATGAGTTGTATGGTGTGTCTTCCTCCAATAGTGGGAAAAGCTAATGGGGGACATATATACACACAACTAAGAAGACTTTTATCGGTTTCATGTTGTGATTGGATGAAGATAATTACGTTGGTATTACCCGGAAATTTCTGATAAACTGTACTCAAATTATTAATTGGTTATAAATAGATATATAGAACATGAAAAAGCTCTCTCTCTTTCTCTCTTTAAAACTAATCCATTTGGTCTAATTAACTAATTACTAACATCTATAGAGTTACGTGAAACAGTTTGACACTCTGATTCGAAGTCTTTCTTCTTTTTATTTTTTTAACCTGCAACGAAAGTACCGATAGATTTTTTTTTTAAAAGTACCAATAGATAAGTTGAATTTTATCCTCGTCACCATTTGAAGGCCACGTGAACATCACGTGCATAGCCGTCACTCAATGTCGGAATACATTTTTCTTTCCTTTCTCTCGGAATTTTTTAGTTCTTCCTAATTATATACCTTCCCATGTTTCGTCTTCGTTGCCTACACATTACTTTCTCTCTCTTTTAGCCAGTCCCCTAAAAAAGGCGTACACTATAACCTTTTTTTTATCAAGTGACCGTTTTCCCAAGATGAAACTGTAGAAACGGATACTATTTTAAACCCTCAATAATGTCAATTCTGTATTTGTGTGTTTTTTTTTCCCTACAATATTTATCCTACTTTAGATAAGCCAAGGTTGAACAGCTTACAAACCAGAAGCAACACAGTGCATATATGAATTTATGGTTTGAATGGCCATAAATATAATCGAGATATATAACATGCCGGAAAAGACAGGAATGAATATATGGCTATGAGTGACAAAAGAAATAGAACAATGGATGCACAATGAGCGTAATAAAATTTAAATGACACCATTATAAATATTGCACGGAATATAATAACTATTCACTTTTTTTTTGACATTTCGACTGAACGTGTAAACAATTTTTAAAATATTCCAAATTTTAAAATATGTACAAAAAATTGAATGTGATGGCGTACCCGCTAGCTGCTTTGACATAAAAAGTGTGCAACTCATTTTCTTGGTTATTGTGTGCAAGTGTGGTACTTTTATTGAATTAAACAAAAGCTAAATTTTATGTGAAGGATGGCATGAAGGCGTCCTGTTTATGTATGCCGCTTATGGCCAGCCTTTACGGCTTTACTCCACTACACCATTCATGGTATGGCCTCAATGTACGATCGATATACATCTATATTTATATTACAGTAACTACAATTTTTTGGGTTTTCTGCTCATAAACTTTGGTTTCCGGACCAGAAACCACAGGTTTACATATAAATAAGTTTCCTCCCCGCTGGAATATTTTAACACTATTGAATAAGAAAAAAATAGAGAACGGTGTTAAATAAGTAAAGACAGAAACTCGGGAAGATTCGTGGTTATTATGGTTGCACATGATTATCCGGATTCGTCAGATATTTAAATTTAAATTTTAAAAACAAAATTGAATATCTATATTCGGTTAAAAAAAATTTTTAAACCGGATATTTAGAATTTAAATATTCGTTTTTTTACATTTAATTTTTATAAAAAAATTATTTTATTTTTGACCGAATCTAAATATTTAAGATTCAAATCCGGATCTGCACAATAAACCTAAAATTTTGGTGGATTCAGATCTAAATTCGAATATCTCCAAAATTCTGAATATCCGAATTCATAATTAATCTCTAGCTAAAGTAAAATATTATTAAAATGGAAAATTCAATGGGGAATGAGTGGTCTCGAGCTCCGAAAACAAAGAAAAAATAACCTATAAAATTGACTAATTAACAGAAAACTAAAATAAAGACAGACTGTTTGTAGAAAAAATAAATTAATTAAACTTAAATACCCAATGGTTATCCACATATGATCGGATCACTTGTTTATTCTACTTACTGCAAAACTTGGTCGTCTTCGGGATCCACACCACGTCTCTTGTCCAGAATTGTCGTCACCCCCTTATTTATATGTTTGATTTACTTTGTTTCCTTATTATTATCAAACGCAATTTCTGATGGGATGCGACAATAAAATTTGGTAATTATAACCAACATACATTTTTATTATTAAAAATGACAATTAAATGTTTTAACACAAAATGTTTGGATGAATTATTTTACCATTTGAATAAAGTAAAACAAAATGTTAATTCCTCCGTTTTTACAATTGTTGTAGATTGTGCTATGTACTAAATAATAAGTAATATCTCAATAGATGTAAACGTATACGTTTATTATCCTTTATGGTACTTATATCCCATAGAACATTTTTTTGAAAATATGTATATATTCAGTCTGTATCACACATGATAATTCTTTTATTCAATTTATTGTCCCTACAGAAAAATAATAAATGGCATAAGTGTAAATAAAGAGGAATACAACCCAAGAATAAGGTCACAGTCGTCCAGCTTATAAAAAGCATCTCGTAGGACTCACCTCACAAAAGTCATATCCTATTGCATCCTTTAACCACAGTCAAAGAAAATAGCAACTCTTGTCTGAAAACCCAGAGAGAGTAAGAGAAAGAGATGGATCATGGTAGATTAATGGAGGATCAAATGGTGCTAGGCTCTCAAGTGTACCCCTACACGACGCAAACTCATCATTCACAGTGCATCATCGTTAACCAGATCGATGGATCATTATCAGCCGAAGGATCAAAAGCGGTGAAGCGTCGGAGGAAGAGGAGGAGCAAAGGGTCATCAGCCACAATCGAAGGAGACGTGGCGGAGATCGGAGGGATGTCGAGGAAGAGGAAGTTGACCGATGAGCAAGTGAATATGCTTGAATATAGCTTTGGTAACGAGCACAAGCTTGAGTCAGGGAGGAAGGAGAAGATCGCCGGAGAGTTGGGTCTTGACCCGAAGCAGGTTGCTGTTTGGTTCCAAAACCGCCGTGCACGGTGGAAGAACAAGAAACTCGAGGAAGAGTACGTCAAACTCAAGAGTCACCATGACGCCGTCGTCCTTAGCCAATGTCAGCTCGAATCTCAGGTATAATTTTATTTTTTTCATAACAAAATACAGAGAACTTTAATGATTTTTTTTGTGTGCCGAATTTCATGTTAATTGTTTTTCAAAGATGAGAAAATTTTATCTTTTTCGGATATATTTGAATTACGTATAAGTATATGAGAAATAGTTTTTATAACTATATACAATCATATGGTGATTATTAGTTACGCATATGTGAAATGTAGTTAAATCGAATTTAATTACTTAGGAAGCTTCGTCGTTAAAGTTAATTAAAATAGTCAAATAAATGATGGGCCACAAATACCACGAGTGGACATTTCGTCATCTTATTCTTTCCACCATTATTTAATAAAACAGATCAGTCCGTACAATCTCAGTTGGGCTCATGATAGCCCATCTGCAATTACCACTCATTTAATGCCACGTAAAAAAATCCTTTTTTGCATTGGGGCTGACATGTCAGAAATATCCTCGTTTGATTTGTTAATAAAGTATTACAAAATAATAAAATTTATTATTTATTCAACTTATCAGAGGAGTTGCATGTTGTAAACAAAAATCTTTTTTTCCGTTCTAAATTTATTACTACTGAACATAATTAGATTGATCATGGAAAAGAAAAACCTATAATTTTTACTGAAAATTTAGAACGTAATGTCCGAGGAAGATAATTACGTTTTCTTTGTTTGCTGAAAGGGTTGAGGAAGAAAATTATGTTGAATAGTAAAATACAATATTTTTCTGTGAAGAAAAATATGTCTTATATTTGTTTTTAGTACTATATATTCGATGTTTATTTCACTTAATGGTTAACATCAATACTGATTGTATACATGGGTGTTCTTTTCTGTAGGTGTTAAAGTTGACAGAACAATTGAGTGAAGCTCAAAATGAAATTCGAAAACTTTCGGAACGACTTCAAGAAAAGCCAACCAACAGTTCAAGTTCATCGCTCTCTGTTGAAGCCAATGATGCACCAATTGGGTTCGAGTTTGCCCCGGAAACTAATTATAATATCCCGTTTTATATGTTAGACAATAATTATTTACAGAGCATGGAGACTTGGGATGTGTTGCATGTATAATTTATCAACTAAATATTTTGAGTTTATGGGTGAAAAGCATATTATGAGTAATGTAGAAATAGATGTTGGCAAAACTATTGTAAATGTGGCCTTTTCAATATTTATCTTAATATATTATTTGGTTTTCACTTTTTTCTAGTTCCATATATAAATTTTGAATTATATATCTAGATTAAGAAATGATTTCATATAAAGTAAACAGAACCTAGTTTCCATTATTATAAATATTACATATACAATAATTTGATACCATATTTGTTTTATATCCTGCTGAAACAGAAACTCCTAATTTCATTACTTATACAGGGTTTTCATTTAATAATCAAAAATCATGTATATATATAGTTCCTTTTTTCTCCAACAAGATAAAGAATGGAGATTGTGCTAAATTATTAGAACAATATATATATATATATATACATACATAATGGATTAAGAGTTTAAGATAAATCATGTACTCTACTTCATGTTAATTTATCAGATAAAGCATCATGAAAAATGATCAGAACAAACCTACCTCACTCATTTTAGTTTTTTCCCAAATAATTATTCCTTTCTAAGGTGTTTTATTGGTCAACAATCTTCGTTTAGAAGTTATAACAAACGTAAATTACCAATTAAATGTGTTTGAATTTGTTATTTCGGATGACATATTATAAAGTCTTCCCCTCTTTTTCCCTCCCGTTCCACATCCAGTTCCCTTTTTGAAAAATTTAAACTTTTCGAAAAAGCTCCCCAAATTTTATAGAGTTTACAGAAACACCCAAACATTTCGCGTATATAAATATCAGCGTCAAACTTTTCTCTGCGTCGTCTTCGTCGCTCAGTTGAGAATGAGACCTCGCGGGTACAAACGAGCTCCGTCAATGGAGGAAGCAACGGAGATTCCGGCGGATAAGACGCTTCACCCAAATTACCCATTTCTTATGTCCTCACATGGTCTCAAGTCGTTTGAATCGGAGGACGACGAGGACTCAAACCTTGAGTCCAACGATCAATTTGCTTTCAGTATCAACACAGATTTGCTTGTCGATCCCAAAGATGTATCTATAGGGGAAGTAATCGGCGAAGGTTCATCTTCAAAAGTCTACAAAGGATTGTGGGTTTTTTTCGATTCTCAATTCCTACTTTAAAATCTATCTTTTGGTTATGGGTTTTGATGAAAAATGCTATTTTGTTTTTCTGTTGTTTGCTTTCTTGATTTCGGTCTTTATCTGTTTTCTCATAGTGTTGGGGTTTTATACTGTTAAGTTCTTCAAAAAGTTTGAGTCTTTAACCTATTTGAAGAGTATAGGTTTCAGGATATATTGGTGATTGAAACGAGCTGCTGTTTGAATTTTGGCTTTAACCTTGAAATTTGGGATCTTTATACTGGTTAGGGTATCCGGAAAGATACTTTTTTGTCAAAAGTTAGTGATTTATGTTAACCTGCGGTAGTGTTGAATGGACAAGGATTTTGCCACTCTTAAATTTGTTTTGAAATTCGATTAAATCTATCAATGGTGTGGGATGAAAAAGGTAGGAGAGAGTGTTTATGTTGTCTAAGCTTTGGTGTTACAGAGAAACCATGAATTACACTCTCAATCTGTTAGATAAGAAGAAAGTTTCTAAGTGTTTTATTATATGCTCCATCAAATGTTTAGTGTATGCATAGTTCTCTTGAGTAGGACTATTGTGCCTCAAATCATTTGAATAGTCCCAATGGGGTAATCAACTATTTGAAAAAGTAATCTTTGTATTGCGGCATAGTTGTTGAATTAGTAAATGGGATTAAAGAACATTTCTCTATCGATGAGTATAGGTTCAGGAGAGTTATCCCTGTGTCAGTGAAGATATTCCAGCCCAAAAGAACATCTGCTGTAAGCATCGAGCAGAAGAAGAAGTTTCAAAGAGAGGTTTTGCTGCTCTCCAAGATTAAACATGAAAATATTGTGCAGGTAATTTGGAGCATTTGATGTTTGATTGTTTTTCATATGTTAGCATTATTCGTAGGTCTTTGGTAACCTCGCGTTGTGTTGTGAGCTGAGATCTTTTTGGTGCAGTTTATTGGGGCCTGCATAAAACCAAAGCTGATGATAATTACCGAACTCATGGAAGGCAATACTCTTCAGAAGTTTATGCTGAGCACTCGTCCAAAGCCTCTCGATCTGAAGCTCTCAATTAGCTTTGCATTGGATATTGCTCGGGCAATGGAGTTCTTGAATGCAAATGGCATCATTCACCGTGATTTGAAGCCAAGTAAAATGATTCATTTGGTTAATCTGCAATATCACCAAAAGAGGAATCGGGATTTGTGAATCGAGGAAGATTGGTTTCTGTGCAGGTAATCTACTTTTAACAGGTGATCAGAAACATGTAAAGTTGGCTGATTTTGGACTTGCTAGAGAAGAGACTAAAGGTTTCATGACCTGTGAGGCTGGTACCTACAGATGGATGGCTCCCGAGGTGGGTCTTTCAAGTTTCTTGATCCATAAATAGATTTAAATCTTTTCTTGGTTTCACACGATGTTTGTTTGTTTCTCAGTTATTCAGCTATGAGCCGCTTCAAATTGGTGAAAAGAAACACTACGATCATAAGGTGGATGTTTACAGCTTCGCCATTGTTTTCTGGGAGTTACTTACCAACAAAACTCCATTCAAAGGAAAGAACAACATCTTTGTAGCTTATGCTGCCAGCAAAGTAAGTAAGCCACAACTTAAACTCAAAATCACCTGAATTTGAATTGATAAGGTAATTTAAATCTTTTGATTTCTGCAGAACCAGAGACCAAGTCTGGAGAATCTTCCAGAAGGAGTTGTATCTATCCTGCAATCATGCTGGGCAGAGGATCCTAACGCTCGTCCTGAGTTTAGAGAGATTACAGTTTCACTAACAAACTTGCTCAGAAGCTTAAGCTCAGACACTGATGCTACTTCATCCAATAGCAAAGCCAATGTAGCTACTGAGGATTCAACAAGCAGTCCAGTTCAAGAACGTGTTGTCTGTGATTGTCCCGGGCTAAAGATGACTAAGATGAAGACGACAGCAAATAAACTGATGAATATGATTGTCCCTTTTCTCAAGATATTCAAAAGTTGTACGTCCAAGTGACGAACGGAGAAGTACTGGTAAAAAAACAAAGAGTATAGCAATACGAACTTGATAGGGTAAGGAAAGAAAAATTAAACATATTTTGTTCCTTTTTGGTTTGGTATTTCGATATAAATTGTTGAGAAACAGTATGCCTACAAATTAATGTCTGAATTTGAAAAATTAAATAGCTGATCATCGTAATTTTACTCTACAAAACCATGCTTTTTTCACCTTAATAAACAGAACAATACCAATTTTATACAGTATTTACGGATTCACGTTTCATAACGATAGCTAGACTATAATTTGATTCCGTGAAAATACACAGAAAAATCATGAATTTGGTGGGCCTTCGGTTTACAAAATTAAGAAAACGAAAAAAAAAAAAAAGATATCGTCCAATTTTAGCGGGATTGGACCGTTTGAAAAGAAGATCAGTTTGGTCTCTTAAGGTTAAGGAGATGTGACGTAGGAAACGACGACGGTGATGTCATCAAGCTTTCCTCCGTAATACAACTGAAGCCAGTTTCCTGAGCCGCGGCTGAGAAAGGGCTCTGCCGTTTTCTGTCTAATGCTCTCTGACGAGCCAAATCCGCAATCTTCTGAGCCGTGGCTTTCGAGTCTGAACCAGCCCTAACCGAACTAACCACCACTCCTGTGATCTCTTCGTTGTATAGATTATCATACACACCATCTGTTCCCGCTACAATCACATCTCCAGACTTGACATCAATCCTGAATACCTAATTCATATACCCACCAGTTTTAGAGCGTGTTCAATCTGTATAACCCGAACCAAACAGAAAATAGGTCTTATTAAGCTTTATAAGGATGAATACGCTTACCTGACCGGAGCTAGGGACATCACCACTGTTTCCACTCTCTAATTGATAAGTAAAGTTGAATCCGTGCTGCTGAACCGGAGACTGAAACACCGTGGTCCCATCCCTAACCACCGTGAATCCACTGTCTCCAAGATTAATCGCGTGTAATCCCTTTCACAAGAAGAACAAACACTTTTCAACAAAAAGTACCGGAAAATGCAGTTTTTGTTCATTCAAAAGCAAAACTCTCTGAACTAAAAACTAACCTTATCTGTCAAAGCGATGATACAAGCTGTGGACGACCCTTTAGCTCTGGTTTGAGAATGCGCTTTCCCCAACACCATTAACGGGTCAATAGAAGAACCTTTAGGCTGTTCTTGACTTGCTGATACTGAATAAGACATTAGCTCACGAGAAAACAGTCCGGCATTAATACCAACTTCTGCCCAACCGCCAACTCCATCAGCAACTCCAATAGCTTGCTCTTCATCGCAGATAAAGTGAGCGTCTTCTCCACCTGTAGCTTCCTTTTCGGGATGCGGGAGATAACATGACCCTGACACTAGCTTCAGACTCCTGCTCAAAATCAATACCTTGAAATCATCGTTCTCTTTCCTAGGCAACAAAAAGATTTACATAGTGAGAAGGAACTTACTTGAGAGATATAATAGTAGGTGGTGAACCTGAAAGCTCTGAGTCTTGAGAACCACCGTTAAGTGAACACAGCTCATGAGCTGGTCCTAACGAGAAAGAAGCAAAAGAGTATGTATGAACACTCTTTGACGATGTTCCCCCAAAGAGGGCACTTGTCTTCTCAAGCGGATCAACGACAGAATAGTGACAAACCAATCGGTTCGTCGTCCCCTCTCTCTTCCTAAGTCTCATGCTAGCTATTGGACAATTAACGGTGAAGCTACCACCACTTGAACGTGTCTTAGTGAAATCTAAGCCATTTGAACAAGTTGTAACCAAATCATCCAAGCAAGCATCCCCAAACATTGGCAAAGAACCAGAAGCAGCCATGGCTTGACGAAACCGGGAGCAATCAGAAGAAGCTCTTACTTTTCCCAGCTACAATTCTTTGGAATCCAAATTGAGAAACTGGGTTTAATCTTGAGAGAGCAGTTGCTAGTGACTTACATCATTGTTTCCATGTCATCCAGTGAATATTCCTATTATCTGCCTTCTGACTCTACCAGAAATTTGGTATACCACTGTCAACTTTGAACATATAGCTTTCGGTATTAAAAAGCATGACATGACGTATGTCCTGAGATTTAATTAATATCTTTTTCTCTCCTTTTGAAAGAAATTTGGAAGTCCAAGAATTTAGTGTACTTTGTAGATATTCTCTTACAAATGCAAAAACTTGGACTTTAGAACCATGAACTTCTTGTAGCAGTCCATGTAGGTTTCCATTCCTCTTTTTTGGGTAATCCCAACTATATTTTTATCTTCTTTATTTCATGTGTCATTTGGATTTAGATCTCTTACCCAAACAAAAAAGATAATTTAGAGAGATTTATTTATTGTTGTGAAACTGCGCCATAAAAGCGAATAATCTCAATAATTTTTTTACTTTTAAAAGAGGTGTGTGACCTGAAGACTTGTGATTGATACGCATAAACCCTAGATTTTTCCTTTTAATTCTGCTTTGCGTAATTGTGAAATAAGTGTCTCCGTACACATAATGAATATGTACAGAAAGATGGGTCTCTCTAGCGACTGTCGGAAAACCATTGATAATGAAACCTTATGCATTGCTTGATCCATTTGATATCTAAGGCCCAATATTAATAAGTTTGTGAACGAGTATTAATGGGCTTGAAATGTATACGGATTTGGGTAAATTATCTTGCTGTAATGTCTAATCTCCAAAAGACATACTGTAATGCCTTTTTGGGTTTGAATTGTCATGATAACTCCATCACTATTATGGAATGGACCTACGCTGCGATTGAAACATCAAAATCCAATATCTTTGGTCGATTCTCCAATCAAATCACTGGTCAAGTCAGCTGGTATATTTCAAATTAGCTTGGCCAAAATTAGACCATTTTTACTTTTGACATTTTTAGAAAAATATCTCCACCTTCCAAAAAATGACAAAGTTATCGCATTAATGCAAATTCGATTCAGCGTTTTAAGACAGCAAGCAACACACAAATAATATAAACTTCAAACACCATTGATTGCTTTCACATGGAACACCATCAGACGACATTTTTAATATAATGGTTTGTTGCAAGTTCATCCCTTGTTTTAAAAGCCGGATTCAAATTTGAAAACGTGTTACGAATGGTAAATGACAAAAGAAAAAATGCAACATATTTTTGAAGTTGCTGCTAGGAGCTTCATGTACTAATAAGAAAACCCACATGGGAAATAAACACTAAAAGCTTTCACTAAAACAAGATACCAAAAGATCTAACACCTGATACATACTTAAAAACTATATTCCACACTGTTCTTCTAGGTCATGTCTTTGTCTCTCTTACGAACTTCTACCAATGTCTTTGCCTGAAAACTCCCCAGATCCGAAGCCGCCACCGCCTATAGAAGTTAACAGAGCAGACAATCCGCTTCCGGTGTTACCACCATTACCAACAGCTCTTCCCAATCCCAGAAAGTCAAGTGTAGTCTGTTTCGGACCAAACATCGATGAATTCCCCATCATGAGCTCTTTTAGACCTGATCCGCTACCACCACTGTTACAAGGCAGTCCAAGTCCAAGACCAGGAGCTAAGGACGATGCTTCGTGATTGCTAAGTTCCATAGATGACGAAGTAGTTGAAACTATGCCTAACCCGCGAAGTAACGAACCTCCTGATCCCGTGGAACCCATTTGGGCAGCTTTTTGGAGCAATGCGGTAGCTGACATTGCGGGTTGGGGAAGAGGGGTAAGGAAATGTGGCGGGTCTTGTATTGTTGGTCCGAATAAAGAAGGGTTCGTTGAGAGACAGAGAGAGATGGGTTCTATGGAGGAAGATGGTGCGAATAGACTTGGAGAAGAGGTTGAGGAAGCATATAAACTAGGCGCATCTGTTGATGATACAAACAAGCCAGCGTATACACCATCGTTACTGTGATCGTTTCTTAGACCCGCTGCGCTGACATTGAAACCAATCGTTCTTGAAGCTTCCTCGATGATGACTTCAGGAGGGTTGTTTTCTGGAGATTCTGCAAACAAAATGAAGTAAGTGATGATGGATCATCTAAAGTGTGAGACTTTAGAATTCTGTAAAATGTATCAACAGGATCAAATTATGGGTTTTGATTCTTATCTTATGGAAATAGCCAAGGAAGACGACGAGCACGATTTAGTTTTTAACAGACAAATTCGACGCTCGGAAATATAACAGCGCTAAAGACAAAACCAACTAAACTCCAAGATTCAGATATTCTTGGAGGAGTTGTTTCAGTCAGAGAGTTGAGAATTTGGTTTCATGTAGCGACAAAACTTAAGCCAATATTGCCAATTTTTTCCTAGAAGCAGAGAGTTGGTATTATTGTACCTGAAGAATTTTGAATCGGTAAAACCGAGGAAGAGATGATTTTGGCAGGCTCAGTCTCAACCGAAATAGCCGGTGTCGGAGTTAGAGCAGCCGACGGCAGCGGAGGAGGAGAATCAACGGCGGCTGGAGATTTCTGCTCAATTTCTGGATTCTTTCTAGTAACCGTCTCTGGATAAAGTTTCTTGCTTTGAGTATGATTCTTAGCACTCTCTTCAGCTAACGCATCACAAAAAGCTCTGTGCGTTATAAAGCTATCTCTCCTGCAACAAAACCCAATCCACAAGTTAGTAAAATTCAGAAGAAAGATCAGATCTTTATTGGGGTTTTTTAAATCGCACCTAGAAAACAGAGTTCCACAATCGCATTTATACTCCTTGGTACCGCAAATCTTAGCATGAGCTTTCCAATCTGATTGAACAGCATACTTCTTTGAGCATTTCTCACACTTCCATTTCTTCTCACCGTGTTTCCGACAAAAGTGTTTCTTGATTCCAGTGAGATCTCCAAGAGCACGTGATGGCTCGTGATGAACACAGCCTGTAACTGGACAAACATAAACTTTCTTCCTCACTTCTTTACTCGATCTCTGTCGAAGTTTCCATGGTAGATTGTGACCACGACGATGAAGCTGAAGATTCTGGTCGCGTTGAAAACCTTTGTTACAGATTTCACAAACGAATCGATTCGTTGCCATAAGTGTTTTAGGTGATAAAGCTATCACTTCCGCGTCTGGATCTGATTTAACCCCAAAAAGACAACAAAATCAGTGAAAAATGAAAAATGAAACTTCAAATTAAAAAAAAGTGAAGAGTTACGATTTGGAGAAAGTACCAGGCATTCCGGGGAGATTCCGTTTCTTCTTCCCCACGGATTTAGGAGTTGGATTTTGGTTTCCGGTGGACGAGACGCTTGCATCGCCGGAAACCGTAGAGGAGTTATCTAAATCAACCGGCATGTGTAAAGATACAAAAATTTGATATTTTTTCCCACACAGATTCGACACACAAAAAAAGGGCAAATCTCAGCTCAATTAGGGTTTATCATAATCTGCTTCTTCTTCTTCTTCTTCTTCTTCTTCTTCTTCTTCTCTCTTTCCTTCAACTCTGTTTAGTCTCTGTCTCTCTCTTCTTCAGCTACCAGTCAATCTGCTTTCCGTAAAAACTTCTTTTTCCCCTTTCCGCCACCAAACTTTTCTAATAACTCACTCTGACCTCTCTTCTTCAAAAGATTTTAAAAATTAAAGTTCAAAACTTCATTACCCAAGAAATCTCCTAATCATTTAACCCAAACTCTCTCTTCCACACGCTTTCTCCATCCACCGATCTGATCCAACAGCTGAGATTTCACCCAAGATGAGTTTATCAGTGCTTCCGACTTCCTGAAAATTTGATCCTTTATTTCTCTAAAGAATCACCGAAGAAAAAATAAGGCGGCTTTTGTGAGACTTTGTGTGAAAGCTTCAACCTTTTTTTTTTCTTTTGCTTTGGTTTGTCCGACGCAAAGGAGCCTCTTCTTCTTCTCTCTCTCTCTCTCTCTCTCTGTAGACAATTATACTATTTTTTTTTCAACTTTTCAGCAATTTTTTAATATTTTTTTACCAACATTTTTTATAATTATGTCGACTTTCAAGTTCCAAGTATTTAAATCTGATTTTTGAGCTCCCATGCAAAAAAGTAAAGCACCAAAATACTAGAAGAGTAAAAGAAATATGTAATAATTTTTTCACCTTTTTATGGAAAAAGGTTATGTGAATATATCATAGACGAAGTTGTACTGAAAAAATGGCATGTGAATATGCAGTACCCAATGAATGTAGTATCAGGTTTTTATTAATTTTGTATTGTACATGTTACGTAATCAACTGACCAAGTATTTAATATTCGTCCATCGCCACAAAAATTTTCTGTTATTTTTCAATATAGAATTTGTTATTAGTGTTTACCCATTAGATTTTTACTTATTTCAAAATACTCTTTATATGGTTTTCCTAGACTTTCAAAAGATACGGTAAATGAGGTGATAAAATTATTTACGAATTAAATCACTTTTTATTATTTATAAGTTATATTTTGTAGTAGTACAGATGAAATTAAAAATATATATATATATTGCAGACCAACTGTGATTCGTTTTAATAAAATAAATAAATCAAAATTACAGTGGATTATGATCCACCCAAAAATGATGATTCAGTTTGCTAATAGTTTTGTTTGCCCCATTCACCACATTTATTCAAAATCTTGAAAAATCATTCGATTTTTAATTATTCAAAGTTAGGATTTATGTGTTTGGTTAAAGATTCAGTATAATATTCCAAAACTAATTTAAAATCTTAGCTTAGTTATTAGCAACTTGTAAAATGCATATTTTGTTAGAATGTTTAAATATTCTACCTGATATTTCGAAATTAGACGAGATGTACGATATTCTTAAGAAAACCCGTGCGTAAAAAAATTAGTGTCACACTGTCTGGAGCTGGGGACGAAGGAGTGTATTACCATCACGTTGTCGGACCGTAAAATTCATTTACCAACTTTGTTGTTGAAACGAATAAGGAAGAACAACTCTGGAAATTTAAAACAGCAAAATTAAAACAATAGTTCCATTTTTGTTTTCTTTTTTGGGTATTTCTGATTAACGAAACTATAACCCATTTAATGCAATGTTCGTCTGATTTTGTTGACTTTGACCTTTTGGTATTATTCATTCAGCTTTTGTTTTAACGTTTTCAGTTTCATGCCTTGTAGTCGTTTGAGAAGCTCAGATGCTGCCACGTGTCTATTGTTTCCTGATTTGCGTCCGTTGGATAAACATGACGATGACAGGTGGAAGAAAGTAACACAGACCAGCTTGGATTTCTGCGTTATGTTACACCGCCAGTCCTTTTAATATATGATATATGTATATCTTGTATTTTAAAAAAGGTTAAAAACGTCGGGAAAATCTACTGTATTTTTAACGCTATACATAATATAAGCAGCCGTTTTTTTCTTGTGTGGACGAGATCTGTTACACTACAACACAAATGAAGATTAAGATAAATCTTTTCAAAACACTACCTTTCATGTAATCAAAATTTTTAGTTTTATTCTCCTGAAAAAGTCTTACAGAATGATTTATAGAAGATTAATTCATTCAATTTAAAGATTTGGAAATAATTACGAGTTTTCAGCATTTTAAACTTCATGTTCTTAATAGTAATAAATCTTTTGTTGGTTTTCTGTCTCATACAAATTTAAAGTAAAGAGAAAAAAGTATTCAAAATATGTCTTTACTCAATGACATACTTTATCTTTCAATTTATATGTATTTTTAAGATTTTAAACCCCAATTAAGAAAATAATAAATTTGTCTTTTTATCCCTTGTTAGTATATTAGATATTTTTATTGGTCATTAGATTAAAATAATAAAGTTAATAATATAAATTTATAAAAAACTGCATTGAACATTTATAATGAATCAATTTAAAAACTTTAAAACTACACTTAATATGAAATAGAGAGAGAGAGAGAGTATTAAACTGATATTGCAGTTAGAATAAATTTTCTATACACTTGTAACATAAATATTTTTTTAAAAATGATAGTGAACGACAAAAACAAAAAATCATTTTTCATTTGTTGCGTGTGTTTGTATGTATCTTAGTAAATGGATTATTATAGAAAAAATAGTTTGTACCACTAATAAAATGGTCAAGATGATTCACGATAGAGAAAAGTGCTCTATGATATTGAAGTCAGAAAACCTCACAAGAGATCGAAATGATTGAACAACTTCTCATAAAATAATGTTGTTGTACGAGAATGAGTATTTATCTCTCTTCATTTTTGGTTTTTAGTGTGTTTGAGATGATATTTCCTTTTTTGTAAGTAATAGCCTAATAGGTAGCATGGTACTTACGAGATTACATTTGATTAATGACTGTTTATCCTTATTGATTTGCATTAGATGGCTTGTCGTGTTAAAAACTACTGTCTTAAGATGGAGATTTAATTCAAATTTGTAAAAAGATAGTAATGTTCCTTTTATACATGTCCATTAAAACTAGCATTTGACTTTGCAAACATTTAATTAATTAATTTGGGCCCCTTATATCGCCTTTTCTTGTTAGTTTCAAAGGATGAATTATTTTTGGCTTACATGGGTCCCCCCCATAAACACACTATTCTGCCAGCTTACAAATTCCTTAACATATGGGCCAAAAAAACAGTTCCAACCACTAGTATCCAATAATCTAAATAAGCATTATATCATTTTTCTCTTTTAGTAATATTGTATTGTTGTTCGATGATCTTGATTCTTGATACGTATAAGTTATAGCTAAGTACTTTGAATCACTTTCTCCGTACACATTGGTAACATTTATCCAGAAAGATGAAATGGGTATTATTCAAAATCCGAACAAAGTAAAGATGTTCTTAATGTAAATAATGATCTTATGGGGCTAAATTATTTGTATCTTCGACCTGAGTCCTAACAATCGAGCATCAATATTTTAAGGCCTTTCAGTTTATGCATGTAAACTGGAAAATGTTAGCAAAATATTGTATGCATGGTAATTTGTTGTTTGTTCTATTTTTCACGTTTTCCCCTAAATTGCTATTGTTTGTGATATTTGGGTTGGACCAATTACTGAGAAGGACAAGGCTGACCCTGGTTTTTAATGAGTAGTCCCCATGGGAGTTACGTTTATTTACCACACATTATTTACTATCTTTTATGGGGAAATAAATGGTTCAAATTGTTTGTCTAAAAATGCACACATGAATGTCTTGTTGTTTTACACATATGTTGGGAAAAAATAATATGAGATCGTTATTTGTTACCGAAAAAAACAAAAAAACTAATATGAGAATAATATTATAATTGTATCGTACGAATCCTAAAGAAAAGGGCAACCCAAGTCCCAAGACCAACCAAATAAATTTAAAATAAAAAAGTATGGAATGATCGATTTTGATATAAATACTAATATTATAATTTTACGAAACGAATCCTAACGCAGAGGGAAACCCAAGACCACGCAAATCAGTTTTAAAATATAAAAATTTCCAAGAACTAAAAAGTACATTATACTGAAGTTATATTATTTATCCAAACTCGCAAATTTAATGGAAATTTTATCTAACGAGCGCCAAGTGTTGCGGTACTATCCCATATCAGTCTTTTAAAAAATTTCTGCAGATGAATGCATGCATGCTTCATATATGCGTTTTACTTGTGTACAAAGTAGAGTGTATATTGCAACTTCAAGGTCGTATATATTGTTTTCAAGAAATACAATGCTATTATTGAGGACGTTTGTGGCTTCTCGAGAAATTAGAGAAGAACTAAGAGTCTAAAACGAAAATTCCAATTAAAATAGCCTAATTGAAAAGGAGAGCCACAAATATCAATGGGAAGACCTTTAAAAACAATCAAGCGAGGACGAAACAAGTTTTGGAATCACCAGTTAACGAAAAAAAAACAAGAGGTTTCATGAATGACAGTCGTGCTGACAATCTTCGAACCATTTAATGGTTTCATTCATTCGATCGCCAACAGATCAAAGGAGAAACAAAGGAACAGGAAGACTAGTAGGAGTGGAAAGTGTATGAGGAAGCTGTGTCCGAACATAGACAAAGTCGATGGTTTGGAGACGGTCTTTGAAGTTCCGATACCGGAGGAGATGTTTACCGGTATGGGAAATAACGTTGCGTTGAGATGGCAGAATATGATGACGTGGATGAAAGCTCAATTCGATCTAATTTATTCGGTGATTAAATGATGTTATCATATATTTGCTTTTTAAAAACTCGATTCCTCTATTGTTTGTATCATTTATAAAAATGTAACGAACATATTGAAAATATGATTAAAAAACCAAAAAGATAAATTTCATTAATCTGCTTCGTAATACGGTTGTAGCAAGTTTCGACGGCGAAATACATAGTGCAGTAGTACATAGCACCGACGGGAGGACCGGCGGAATTAAACGCCGTGAATAGCTTGTGCGTCACCGTCCAAGTGAAGATGACGGCGTCGGAGTTTCATCAAGGAGATGATTCCGGCGCTAATCTCAAGAGTAAAGACGAGGTGGGTGGTTTCGTTTTGTGGCAGAAGGATCCAGATCTTTGGTGTTTGGAGCTCGTCGTTTCCGGCTGTAAATTCATATGTGGAAGTAACGGTCAGCTTTCATGGCGACATTCATCCAACCAGCAAACTCCGGCGTCTGCCGGAACGCAGAGACCTCTCCGCCGGTTTTTACAGGTACCAATCCGGCTATTGAAAATTTCGATGTAATTCTGGTTATGTTGAACCGGTGATTTGTTTTTGTTACCAGGGATTAGATCCTCGTTCGACGGCGAATCTGTTCCTTGACGCGACGTGCATCGGAGAGAAGATTATAAACGGTGAGGATTGCTTTATTTAAAAACTGGAGACGAGTCTGGCGATTCGAGAGGCTCAAAGCGGTCCTAATTTTGAGATCATTCATCACACGATTTGGGGTTATTTTAGTCAAAGATCGGGACTATTGATTCAATTCGAGGATTCACGACTTCTGAGAATGAGGACGAAGGACGACGACGACATTTTCTGGGAGATTAGTGCTGAGTTGGTGATGGATGATTACCGGTACATTGACAATGTGAACATCGCTCACGGCGGGAAGACCTCGGTTACTGTTTTCCGATACGGTGAAGCGTCGGCCAATCATCGGAGAGAGATGACAGAGAAGAGGCGATCGAAGAAGTTGATTTTAACGTTTGGGGTCTCTCGGTGGATTAATTTCTTCCTCCGGCCAATTTGCAAATCGGGAAATGATTAGTTTATTTATTTTTTATTTATTTTGTCATTCGTTGTCATGAATTTTGGTTAGTTTTTGATATATCAACCGCGTCGGTGCATTACGTTTCTGATAACTTCTGAATTTTTGACACACACAAATATAAAACCATCAAGTTCTATATGAATATCAAAGCTTTTTGTCCCGTGGATCTACTTATAATTGACACATAAAATCGAGTAGAAAGTTTTCTAAACTTGAAAAAATAGAGCCCGACCAATACAAATATGCAAAGCGCTTTGGTTTGGCTTAACTTTAAAATATGTACAGCTACATTCACTCAAAATTGTTTAATATTTATTCGGTTCGATCTGTTTAAAATTAATGCTTAGTTAATCAAAATCTTAAGATTGATCTATGATTAATCAACTATATTCTTCGTGTACGTGCAACAAAAAAAAGAAAGAATTACATATAAAAAATTCTTTAATAAAGTAAAAAAAATAAAAAAATGGGATATGTGTTTTGATATTTTACTGTCCAAAGAAATACAAAAAGGATATGTCTAATTATAATTATGGGATTTGTATATAAGCAAACAATTTTGTCCCATTCTTGTTCTTTCCAGATTCGGAAGAGAAACCGACGCTTCCTTTACAGATTCAACACTCCGATTTGCTCAACTCTGCGCCAATGAAGGATGGAGACTCCTTACCATTAAGCAATCCTTCCGTCGCGGCGACGACGGCGAACGGCAAGAAGGAAACCGGATATTCCGCTCTCTTCGCCAAAGGCCGATACAAGTTTTGGGCCTTAGCTGCGATTCTCCTACTCGCTTTCTGGTCAATGCTTACTGGCACCGTGAATCTCCGTTGGTCCGCCGGGAACATTAACCATTTCACCGACGATCTGATCTTTCCGATCCACGAGGATCTCGATGTTCTTGTGAGTCTTTTCTTCTTGATCTCGTTTCTGTTTCCGATTTCGTAATTTGTTGGTTAATTTTTAATTGAATTTGATTCTTGTGAGAGTAGGAAATGGAAGAGAGGGAGAAAGTGGTGAAGCATATGTGGGATGTGTATAACAATGGCCGTCGTATTAGATTACCGAGGTTTTGGCAAGAAGCGTTCGAAGCTGCTTATGAGGAGCTTACTAGTGATGCACCTGATGTCGTAGAAGCTGCCATTTCCGAGATCGCTAGGATGTCTATTCGCTCCGTTGTCATAGATCCGCCTCCGGTTCATTCAACGGTCAGGATCTAACTACTGAAACTGAAACTGCACAGTGCTCTCTCTGTGCGGTTCATTGTGATTAGCTTTGATTATACACATTTGAGTCATTTCCTAATACCTTAAAGAAAGATAGAGATCAGTGTTTGAGGTATTGTTAAAGTATTGCCAACCATTATGTCATATATTATGGAGAATGGATGCTTAAACTGGGTTTAGATTAGTATAATGCATAAGTGTTAGTAGGTTGGCTTCATCTTCTATTTGTTCTTGGCAGCTCTTTTATCTTTAGACCAGCCAAAGAACTGTAGTTTCTGTATAGCTAGATCAGGAAACTAGGGAATAAAAACATGTCGTTGCTCTTATAATGGTCGAGGTCGCATATCTCATCCATAATTCTAATTAACCAATATGGATGTTGGCTGATCCTTTTTGGAGGGTTAGTGTTCCAAGTAGGGTGTTTGAATGTCAGGTTGTTCGTTTCTTGGCTCTGCGCTCTAGATTGCGCTGTTGAATAGATCTGCATAACTATCAAGTGATGTTAGTCTATTTGCAAGTTCAATTACACAGAGGCTATACGGTCTGCATTTAATTCCACACTAGGCCACATAAATGCTCCGATGTTCTGTTTCTTTCCTCCACGTGAGTCGTGACATGTTAGATGACAGTAGCATTCGTTTGTTAGTGCATTGGTCTGGCTTCTACAATCCACTTGCCTGCTGTTAATGTGCTCAATCGTAAAGGCTACAGTATATACAAAGCAGGGTTGATTCTCAACCCGATTCTTCTTGCTAGATACTAAGTTATTTAGAAACCTTGAGTTTGTTTGTTTATTGTGGATGGTAACGAAAACATTTCTTATTTTCTTAATTGAGTTATTTGTTGGCATTTCATCTGTTTTATCCACTTTGGTTGCAGAATGTACGAGAATTGACAAAGACTCTGAAACTTGCGGACAAAGGAAGAACAACCCAAATATCAAAACCAAGCAGCCGTAGATTGAAATAGCTACAAAAGTTTTAAATTCGCCCGAGTTTTACCAAAACAAAAGGTAGTGTTGGTCGTCGGCCGGCATGGTGTGAACATACATGTACTTCATGTCAGAAAGATCAATCTCATCCCTAAAAAAATATTTCCATCATTAGTGTTATTTTTTCTTCCACTATGGGCATGAATCATTTCACTGTCATCTTATAAACAAAATTTTGAGCAAGTTTCTTATTCACCGGCTTTTATTTTGAATGGTTACGTCTTTTTTTTGGATTTATAAATTTTATCTCACCGCTCTTAAGTCAGCCCAATTTTCCAAATACCCAAAGCAATTTCATTTTTAGCTAGCCCATAAATGAAAAATATTTGTCTCTGAAATATATATATATATATATATATATATATATTTTGGACGAATGTCTATGTTTTCTGGAGTTTATTTTGTTCGTGAAGAAGAAGAATTAATTTTCAAAATAAATTCAAACTCTAACAAGAGTATGATAATTCTGCATATATGTTGCTATTTTGTTAAATCACATGTCACCGGATAAAACAAATGTGTTATCGATATAATTATGTGACAATATTGTGAAAACGCGTTAGATAAAATTCTAATTTAACCCTACACATTTAAATTATTTACCTAATTATCCATGGTGATTTTCCTAAATACTTAAATCATTTTACGAGCGTTCCCTATTAATAATTGTAAATATATATAAAATAATTATAGCCCAAAAATTTTAATATCAAAAGAAGTAAATAGATATTAAAATCCCGACACTGCAACAAATACTCTTATCTTTTAATTCAACCTTAATAATTTCGATATCCCCAGCGAACCCCGTCTCCGTCCTCTCGGAAAACCCTAGCTAAGCTCCGATCGCCCTTCGCCATGGGGGACTTCAACGATCCTTTCATGCGTAACCAAAACGCCGCCGTTCAGGCACGCACCAAGGCTCAGAACCGATCTAATGTTCTTCAGCTGAAGCTGGTTCGTCTCTTATCTCGGATTTTCCTTTACGCGCTTAAACTCTTGTTTAATCTGCGATATTGGTTGCGACGTTTCGATATAAAGTTTTTCGATGGAATAGTCAAGTCTTTCAATGCTTGGTTTTGTTATATATCAGACTGTTTATAGACGCTTGAAACTGTATTCGAGATTTACTGATATCTATCACTGAGATTTCGATACTAGTGACCTAGATCGCTTCTGAATATCAATTATGCCCACTGGTTTCAAATTGGTTTATTAGAGTCTGGAATTAATACGCTTCTAATAATAAAGTCTGGATTCCCCATGAATTGCTCAGAAACCTCTTTGGAAGTTAATATGATCTCTTACTAATTTGTAGATGGGTCAAAGCCACCCGACTGGCCTAACGCCCAACCTCTTGAAGCTCTTTGAGCCACGACCTCCATTGGAGTTCCAGCCACCACCGGAGAAGAGAAAATGCCCTCCTTATACAGGTCTGAGCTTAGATTCTGAGTTTATTTAACTCTACTTATAATGGGCTCTAGAGCTGATTTTGTCCTGTATTTTCATTGTAGGCATGGCTCAATTCGTGAGTCACTTTGCCAAACCTGAAGATCCAGAGTATGCTCCACCTAAGCCAGAAGTTGAAACACCTGTATGTCTCACCTCAATATGTCTCTCTGTTATACTTATTCCAGTGATATGTAGTCTTATATGTTTGTTTCACGGACTAGGCACAAAAAAGGGAGAGAATTCATAAATCACGACTGGAGAAAGGGGTCGCAAAGGCTGAAGAGGAGCTTAAGACATGTAATTCACCTTATATTCATAGCTATAGGCTTTTTTGCGCATTCATGCACTTACAATTTGATGAATTGAAAGTTCATCTTTGAAATTTTTCTGCAGTTAATCCAAATAATGATCCTAATGTTTCTGGAGATCCTTACAAGACATTATTTGTTGCCAGACTTGTAAGTTGGGCTGCTTTCTTTTGAAATGACTTCCATAATCAGGTGTCTTTTTGGTGCTTGACTTTATGTACCGCTTGTGCTATGCAGAACTACGAGACCTCTGAGAGTAAGATTAAAAGGGAGTTTGAGGCTTATGGACCAATTAAGCAGGTATGTATTTCTAAGCATTCCCTAACAGGTTCGGTAAGAAGTTATGAGATGGCTACTCTCATTTTCTCTTTGCAATATGTTTGACTTAAACGTACAGAAGTCTCCAAGGTTCTGATTTTTTACATACAACTTTTTCCTTTGAGACCAGTTTGAGTTGTTTCTGAATTGCCATGTTTTGCCTTGAATCTCTACCTTCTTTTACTATGTTTAAAGCCGTGGTGCCTATTTCTCATAACGCGCTAAAATAAAGTAAGTAGTAAATGATATTCTGGTCAATACTGTGTAATATCACAAACCTCTCTCCGTGGTGATTGGTTGAGATATTTCGGTGCAAGTCCGAAACTATAGGAACAGGTATAGATCAGGTAACTTTACTTTTGTCCTGTGTATTTAGAGGATATATACTCCATTTACTATGATATGGAGTGTGTACACTCACAGGTTTCATAGTCTCTGAGGTATATATTTTTATTGAAACCCATCCTGGTAAGCTACTAAGAAATATGTTGTCCCCATTTTTCCTATATCCACTTTGTTCCTATGAAAATGCTTCATCCTATTCGGGAAGCAGAAATTCTGGGGTTTGGGCAGTGAATGTAAGATCTTTAAACACAATCGGTAGTTAAAGTAGGGAGTATACCAACTCTTCTCTCTTTTTGGTATTTTAAACAAATCTACTAAAAATCTGTCTTTTGGCTTCAAAGGCTAGCAAAAGTATTACCAGGTACTATGAAGGTGATCTGGTAAATCTGTACATTGTATATATATACATATATATCTTAATTTTATAAAAGTTTTAAAACCCTGGTAAGGGGTCATTAAACCCTTCAGAATTGGTAAAACTTGCTGCCAAGGAATCCATTTTTCTGCCAATTCTTGATGTGGTGATCATGTGGAAGCCTGTTAAGAAAAAGGTTGCCTGTGCTTGTTTGACATGTAACACACTGTACCTGAATGCTGGTTTAAGTTCTCACAGAGTTTGTGATTTCTTGATGTCTTTCTTTGTTAACTCTTCAGGTTCATTTGGTGATTGATAAGGAAACCAAAAAGCCCAAAGGCTATGCCTTTATCGAGTACTTGCACACCCGTGACATGAAAGGTGCGTTTGTAATGTTTTCTCTGTTCCAGAATATGAAGTTTCTTGCTAACATACAGCTGTGGTCTCTTATAGCTGCATATAAACAAGGTGATGGAAGGAAGATTGATGGTAGAAGAGTTTTGGTTGATGTTGAGAGAGGTAGAACAGTCCCAAATTGGCGTCCCCGTAGACTTGGTGGTGGACTTGGTACATCTAGAGTTCCTGGTGAGAAGATTGCTGGCGAGGAGGAACAACCACAACAACAGCTAGGAAGAATGTCCCGCTCTGAGGAGCCAAGAGCCCGTGAAGACTGGTAAGAGTTCTTTCTTCATGATTTCTTTCCTCCTGTTGTCATTCTGTTGTTGCTGATAATCTTGTGGATGGCAGTGAGAAATCACGTGACAGGGGAAAAGAGAGGGAACGCGAGCAGTCGCATGAGCGGACCCGTGAGCGGTCTCATGAGCGGATCCGAGAACGTTCTAGTGAGCCTTCTCGTGATAGACCGAGAGAAAGTCATAGAGAGGAGAAGCACCACAGAGATCGGGACCGAGGCAGAGACAGGGAAAGAGAAAGAGACAGCAGGCGCGACCGAGGAGACAGAGACCATCGGGACCGTACTCGGGATCATGATCGGGAGAGGAGTCGGAAAAGGGAACAAGATTACAAGAGTGGCGAGTATGAAGACGATGGCGGAAGATCCCGAGAGAGAGAGGGGGAATATGAGCGGGGTGGGGCAAAGCAAAGACGAGGTGAGTCAGAGGAAGGGCGTAGGCGTTCAAGTCATTATGAGAATTACGAGCGTGAGGAGGAACAAGGAGGCGGTGACCAAGACCGTTATAATCAGTATGGTGACCGTTATGATCGAATGGAGGAAGATGAATACCGTTATGATGATCGTGAGTACAAGCGGTCAAAGCGATCCAAGTCTCGCGAGTATTGATCTGATCACCAGCGATGGCAATAAAATCTCTCAAACTTTCTGTGATGAAACTTGTGTGAATCTCATGATAACTTGTTTTTGTTTTCGTCTGACAATTTTTTTCAGCTTTAATTTCATATCTACCTGCAAAAGATAACCAAAACCATTTAGCGTCTTATCTTATCAGTGTTTTTCGTTCGCACAAGAAAAAATGACGTTTTATTAAATTAAAACTTGCAAGTAATTATTATAGATGATACTAATAAAGGGTTTCTCCAATAAATATTATTTTCAGTCAACAAAAATACACTATCTTTCTTCAATGCCCATACTGTTTTGTGTGTGCGGTTTTCTAAAAATGTATCATAAATAACCAAAATCGTAAATAAGGGAAATGTTAGGGGGTAAAAGTGACAATTCAATCTTCCCGCCCTAAGGCGCTAGTCCCAATTTAATAAAAAAATCGAAAATAGGGGGAAAGTGTGACAGTGTGTCTTTTCATTATACCCTCGTTTGAATTTTCTCTCCAAAAGCGACGGAGACGGTTCAGTTCGGTGTTTTCTCCCGCCGTTCGTATTTTTTTCTCATCGGAATATCCTTTTCCTTCGACGGTTAGTCTGCGCTCCACCAAAATCGCTCCGTAAGTCTCCCACCTTTACTTTTCTTTCTTTCTTTTCGGTGTTGTCCCCGGCGATTTCTGGTCCTTAACGCTCTCCAAATTGCTCGCTCTTCTTGGGGGTTCTTTATTTTTATCTCTGCGTCGTTTTGGGTTCTGTTCTCAGATCATTAGCTTCTCTGTTCATTATTCATTTCTCATTATAAATTTTGGATTCTTAGGGCTTCGGTAATGGCCAGCGACGGCAAAGCGGAGAAAGATGCCTCTGGTGATTCACCAACTTCTGTTCTGAGTGAAGAGGTTTATTCTGTGTTTTACTCTTTCGTAGTGTGGGTTTTGTGAAAGCATAGCATAATATAATTGAAAAAGTTTGTTTGCTCTTTTTTTCCCTTTTCTTCTTTTAGGAATGTGATGAAACAAGGTGTGGTTTTTGTAAAGGGGTATCACTTTCACTACTTGATTTGGCCTTTTTTATGATTGTGAAGGAAAACTGTGAGAAAAGAACTGTTACTGTTGTAGAGGAAGAGATACTTGTAGCCAAAAATGGAGATTCATCTCTTATTTCTGAAGCCATGGCTCAAGAGGAAGAGCAGCTGCTCAAAATTCGGGAAAATGAAGATAAAGCAAACTATGCTGGGTCTGGCGATGCTCCTGATCTTAATGAAACCCAGTTTAATAGACTCGATGAGCTCTTGACGCAAACTCAGCTCTACTCTGAGTTTCTCCTTGAGAAAATGGAGGATATCACCAAAGTAATCTTCTTCTTCTTTCTCTGGATTGTGAGTCAATATCCTTATTTGAGTATTTGTTGATGAATTTTGTTTTGCTAGAATGGGATAGAAGGCGAGGATCAAAAAGCTGAGCCTGAGAAGACTGGTCGTGGACGCAAAAGAAAGGCTGCTACTCTGTACAACAATGTTAATTTCATTTATTTTTTTCATCTACCTTGACCTTGGATATATTTGTTGGTTTTCTTTTTGTTTGGAAAATTATCTTACTTGGATGCTTTGTTCCTCATTCAGAATAAGGCGAAGAGAGCTGTTGCTGCTATGATTTCAAGATCTCAAGAAGTTGAAAACCCCAACTCAGATCTGACAGAGGAAGAAAGAATTATGAAAGAGCAGAGTGAACTAGTTCCTCTTCTGACTGGTGGACAGTTAAAGTCTTATCAGCTTAGAGGTGTTAAATGGCTAATATCCTTGTGGCAAAATGGTTTGAATGGAATCTTAGCTGATCAAATGGGACTTGGAAAGACAATTCAAACGATTGGTTTCTTGTCACATCTGAAAGGAAATGGGTTGGATGGCCCATATCTAGTCATTGCTCCACTGTCTACTCTCTCTAATTGGATCAATGAGATCGCTAGGTACTCTCTTGACCGTTCTTCTTTATAAAGATGCAAAGCTTTGGTACTCTGTTAAATTTTTTTCTTCCCCTTGTTGATTAGGTTCACGCCTTCCATTAATGCAATCATCTACCATGGAGATAAGAAACAAAGGGATGAGCTCAGGAGGAAGCACATGCCCAAAACGGTTGGTCCGAAGTTTCCCATAGTTATTACTTCATATGAGGTTGCTATGAATGATGCTAAAAGGAATCTGCGGCACTATCCATGGAAATATGTCGTGATTGATGAGGTAATTTTCCAGATGGCTAGTGTAGGCTTTTGAGTTTGTATCATCAAGATGATCCTTTTTACTTAATTTTGTTTTTGTATTATATAGGGTCACAGGTTGAAAAACCACAAGTGTAAATTGCTGAGGGAATTAAAATACTTGAAGATGGAGAACAAGCTTCTGTTGACAGGAACACCTCTACAAAATAATTTGTCTGAGCTTTGGTCACTGTTGAATTTTATTCTGCCTGACATCTTTGCATCACATGATGAATTTGAATCATGGTATAAACATGGTTCTTTACTAATATCCTTAACTTGTATGTTTTGTTCTGTTGTTTTACTTTATTATAGGAAAGCTGGTGGGTGCTTTTTGACGTATATTCCTTTCTAAGTATCTAGCTAATAGAATGGGTCACTTACAGGTTTGATTTTTCTGGAAAGAACAAAAATGAAGTAACCAAGGAAGAAGGAGAAGAGAAACGAAGAGCTCAAGTATGAGCCATTATGGTTAATTTTACTAGATTTCTTTGATTTTATATAATATTTATGTCTCATGGGAAAAGTAAATTTTTTTCTAGGTTGTTGCGAAACTTCATGGTATACTACGACCATTCATCCTCCGAAGAATGAAATGTGAAGTTGAGCTCTTACTACCACGGAAAAAAGAGATTATTATTTATGCTACAATGACTGATCATCAGAAAAAGTTCCAGGAACATCTTGTGAATCGCACGTTGGAAGCACATCTTGGAGAGAATGCTAACCCAGGTACTTGATCTTCTCTGTTTTTGTTTGATTATGTCATTTTCTGCATTGCTTTGTTCATCTCGTATTCGTCAGGTCAAGGTTGGAAGGGAAAGCTTAACAACCTATGTGTTCAACTTCGGAAAAACTGCAACCATCCCTACCTTCTTGAAGGGCAAATAGATGGTTCATGTGTGTCAATGTGCCCTTTTAGAAACGTGAGAAAAACTTGTTTTACAGAGTTGTCTAATTGTTCCTTTTTTCTTGACAGATCTCTACCCTCCTGTTGAAGAGATTGTTGCACAGTGTGGTAAATTCCGCTTATTGGAGCGATTACTTGTTCGGTTATTTGCCAAAAAGCACAAAGTATGTTTCAGACTCATGGCTCGTAGCTCATTTCCCTTGAGAACGACTCTGATCCTTTTCCTTATGAACAGGTCCTAATCTTCTCGCAATGGACCAATATTTTGGACATTATGGATTACTACTTCAGTGAGAAGGGGTTTGAGGTTTGCAGAATCGATGGCAATGTGAAGCTGGAGGAAAGGAGAAGACAGGTCTCTCGTGCTTATGCTGCTTTTGCTTTTATGCAACTTTCTGACCATATATAACTATAAGGTCTCTCTCTCTCTCTCTTGAAACAGATCAAAGAGTTCAGTGATGAGAAGAGCAACTATAGAATATTTCTCCTCAGTACCAGAGCTGGAGGACTGGGAATCAATCTCACTGCTGCGGATACATGCATCCTCTATGATAGTGACTGGGTAATCTAATCAGTCGATTTTCTTGAAGGAAAGTCTTTCCTGGTCTTCTTCTCTTTCGGGTTGTCTCTAACTGTGTTTTGTCTGATCTCCAGAACCCTCAAATGGACTTGCAAGCCATGGACAGATGCCACAGAATTGGTCAGACGAAACCTGTTCATGTTTATAGACTTGCAACGGCTCAGTCAGTGGAGGTAAAACTGTTTGTTGTTCATATCAATTTATCTTAACTCCAAAACCAATGAGATTGTTGCCACATGAGATTGGTTTATGGCATTTGCACAGACCCGGATTCTGAAACGAGCGTACAGCAAGCTTAAGCTGGAGCATGTGGTTATCGGCAAAGGGCAGTTTCATCAAGAACGTGCCAAGTCTTCAACATCACTAGAGGTTTAGTTTCTCTCATAACCCAATCCATTTTATATATACTTACTGAAAGTATATTATTCTAATTAAAAGCTTGAACCGAACAAAAACACAGGAAGAGGACATACTGGCGTTGCTGAGGGACGATGAAACCGCTGAAGATAAACTGATACAAACCGATATAAGTGAGGAGGATCTTTACCGGTTGCTTGACCGGAGTGACCTGACGATTATTTCACCGGGAGAGATAGAAGCTGATGAAGCTTTTCCAGTGAAGGGTCCGGGTTGGGAAGTGGTCTTGCCTAGTTCTTCTGGAGGGATGCTGGCTTCCCTTAACAGTTAGCACCATTAAATCACGCATTGAACCCACTTGGGTGTGTTTGTTTTTCCGGTTTCTTTTGGCCGAAAGAATTTGATCAGTAGAGAGGCTCGGAAGTTTTTTTGGAAGTTAAGAAGTCACTTAAAACCTTGAAAACATGAGTTTATGGTGGTGATTAGCTCTCAGCGATGAAAACAATTGGCCCTCTTATCTTGCAATTGCGGGTAAGAATTTGAGTTTTATTATTCTAATCTTATGTTGCCTTTGTATTCCTAAATGCATTGATGTATATCTAATGAAGTTTAGGAACCGAACCCGGGTCTCCTGGGTGAAAGCCAGATATCCTAACCGCTGGACGACAACGGATTTATTGTTTTTGTTTAACATCATTACGGATTTGTAACGGTTTCATGTTTGGTCCTAAAAACGAGCACGTGAACGCTGACAAGTATAAATCGGCACCAAACATTTGGGCAAGTATATGTATGGGGTATTATTGACAATTTGACCCTTACAAGAGCCTAATGTTAAGGGGGATTTAGTTCTTAAAGCAAACCGTTTTAGCCGTAATTATCGTATGAGAGTAGGGGTAACTAAGGGAATTAAAAAAAAGGTCATCGTTTTCCATTTTTCTTTTAAAAGCGCCTCGGTGGCTATCTCTCACTCCGCTCGCATCCTCGTTTTTAAGGAACCTTTCCTGCGGAATTAAAACTAAATTTCGTATTCATTTCTTCTCTACGGATTCGCATTCAAACTTGATTGGCTTGTGGAATCTAAGAAGAAGATGTGGCGCTGCGTCTCTCGTGGCTTTCGAGCTCCTTCTTCAAAGTCCTCACTCTTTGATGGCGTCTCTGGATCTCGCGTTTCCAGATTCTTCTCCACTGGTTCCGTATGATCTATCTCTCTTCCTTCTCCTTCCATTTTTTAATTTTCCAATTCGATCGTATGTAATACGACCTCTGATTTATTCATGACTCAATAGTTTTATCCGCCATTAAAATGCGTTTTAGTAGCCGAGCGCAAATGATGAAATCGGAGAAATTATCTTTCCGTTGAGTTTAGCTTTTGATTTTGATCGATTCGCGATTAGACTTCTATAGTTGGTTTTGTGTGTAACTGTTGATCATGTAGCAGAACGATGGAAGAGGATACACGATAGTGGATCACACCTATGATGCGGTGGTGGTGGGAGCTGGTGGTGCTGGACTTAGGGCTGCGATTGGATTATCGGAGCATGGCTTTAACACTGCTTGCATTACCAAGCTTTTCCCCACAAGGTCACACACTGTCGCTGCTCAGGTATTTTTTTAGTTACGAACCTCTTGTCTATTATCGATTTTAATTGGATTTTGGCTTCGTTGAGATTGAGTTTATGATGTGGTAAATTATCAAGGGTGGTATCAATGCTGCACTGGGAAATATGTCCGAAGATGACTGGAGATGGCATATGTATGATACTGTCAAAGGAAGTGACTGGCTAGGTAATCTTCGTCTTTGTTGATTTTGCTCGTTTTAGCTGTTATGTGGTTTTGTGAATCGATTAGTGAGTTTCTTTCTTGTTTTTTTCTTTGTGTAGGTGATCAAGATGCTATCCAGTATATGTGTAGAGAGGCACCAAAAGCAGTGATTGAACTTGAGAATTATGGGCTGCCGTTTTCTCGTACTGAAGAGGGGAAAATTTACCAGCGTGCCTTTGGTGGTCAGAGTCTTGACTTTGGAAAAGGTGACTTGTCTAATGTCTTGCTAGCTTTTGTGCTCTTATTTATCGTTTTAGTAGGTTTCTCATATTGGCTTTCTTGTTATTCTACCATCAGGTGGTCAGGCCTATCGTTGTGCTTGTGCTGCAGATCGGACTGGCCATGCTCTCTTGCATACTCTCTATGGACAAGCTATGAAGCACAACACACAGTTCTTTGTTGAATACTTCGCCTTGGATTTGATCATGGATAGTGATGGTAAGTTTATGACAATTATTCTTAACTTCTGTTTCTGCTAATGCAACATTGTTAGCCATGATCAATGCAACATTGCTATCTCATATGCAGGCAGTTGCCAGGGTGTAATTGCATTAAACATGGAAGATGGAACACTGCATCGTTTCCGCTCTGCACAAACAATTTTGGCCACTGGGGTATACTCATCTGATACAAATTTTCATATGATACACTCCTAATGTGAAAGTATACTCACCTGATGGCTGATGTTTTTCCAGGGGTACGGAAGAGCATACTTCTCTGCAACCTCTGCACATACATGCACAGGAGATGGAAATGCCATGGTTGCTCGAGCTGGTCTTCCACTTCAGGTTTCGTACCTGTTTCCTTTTTTTTTAATGCGTATGATGTATGTCTGTCATTTATATGCTAATAATCTTATTGTCTGGTAAATGTATGCAGGACTTGGAGTTTGTTCAATTCCATCCAACTGGTATATATGGGGCCGGATGTCTCATCACTGAAGGTTAGCATGTTGTCCTCGCATACTTGAATTTTTCTTGCAATATAACGTTAAATGTGTTTTGTCAAAATGACATCTTTGATGTTTGCACTATTATACAATCTCAGGATCTCGAGGTGAAGGTGGTATCCTTAGAAACAATGAAGGTGAACGTTTTATGGAACGATATGCTCCTACAGCCAAGGATCTTGCATCAAGAGATGTTGTCTCCAGATCCATGACTATGGAAATCAGGGAAGGTCGTGGTGTAGGTATGCTTCACTGAAAACTAGTTTTAATTTTCAGAGCAAATTCTCATTAAGTGTTTTCAAGGTGTATCCATACTTGATTTTGTGATTCATCTAGTTTTATTCTCACCTCGGACAACTTTTTCTGATCTCTTCCAGGACCACATAAGGATCATATCTATCTACATTTGAATCATCTTCCACCAGAAGTTCTAAAAGAAAGGCTTCCTGGAATTTCTGAGACCGCTGCCATCTTTGCTGGTGTTGATGTTACCAAAGAGCCAATACCTGTCTTACCCACTGTTCATTATAACATGGGTGGTATCCCAACAAACTACCACGGCGAGGTAAGATTAGGAAACGTCTTCAAGAAACTTAGCTGAAATTTGTGTGAAGTGAAGTGTAAGATGCATTATTAGAAGCCTACCAGTCAAAGTAATTCTTTTAATCCTGCAGGTAGTTACCATCAAAGGCGATGATCCAGATGCAGTGGTTCCTGGGCTAATGGCTGCTGGGGAGGCAGCTTGTGCATCTGTTCATGGTGCCAACAGGCTTGGTGCAAATTCACTGCTTGACATTGTTGTGTTTGGTCGTGCTTGTGCCAATAGGGTTGCAGAGATAAGTAAACCAGGTTAGTCTTTTTTGAGGATCTCTAGACCATGCTATTACTATGAAAAGGTAATTCTCTTCTGATGTTTTTTCTATTATTCGATTGGTGCAGGGGAGAAACAGAAACCCCTTGAGAAGGATGCGGGTGAGAAGACTATTGCATGGTTGGATAGGTTGAGAAACTCAAACGGGTCACTTCCTACTTCAAGTATCAGATTGAACATGCAGAGAGTTATGCAGAACAACGCAGCTGTGTTCCGCACGCAAGAAACATTGGAAGAAGGTAAAAAATTATTTGAATTTGTTCTGCATTCAAAGCTCTCACATGCAACTGCAAGCCATTTTCTTTACCATTTTTTCCCGTGAAACAATCACAGGTTGTCACTTGATCGACAAAGCCTGGGAAAGTTTTGGGGATGTCCAGGTGAAAGATCGGAGTTTGATCTGGTAATAAGACAAGACTTAATTCACATGGGATTTGCTTATAATCTGGTAAAGGTCTTGTTAACCCTTGAAACTATGAATGAATTGCAGGAACTCTGATCTGATTGAGACATTGGAACTGGAGAACCTTTTGATAAACGCATCAATAACAATGCATTCAGCTGAAGCTCGAAAGGAAAGCAGAGGAGCACATGCTCGGGAAGATTTCACGGTTTGATTCCTTCCTCAGCATTTCAACATTGATTGATTATCCCATAGATGATGATGAAACCATAATATAATATATAATGGTGATGTGTGCAGAAAAGAGAGGATGGAGAATGGATGAAGCATACGTTGGGATATTGGGAAGATGAGAAAGTGAGATTGGATTATAGGCCTGTTCACAAGGACACTCTCGACGATGAAATTGAGACTTTCCCTCCCAAAGCTCGCGTCTATTGATCGAGCCATGGCTTTGTTTTGTTTGTCATCGGAATATTAATAATCAGGAACCCAAAAAAATAGAGAAGACAGAAGTTTGCTATTTATGAGCTGAGATGGAGCACAAAGGAGTGTTCTGAACTGGGTTTACATTTTACACCAAAAACGATGAAATAAATTGATAAAAAAAAAACCTACATTTATTTTCTTATCTGTTCCTGAGACTATTACATTTTTGTTACTTGTTACGCATTGGTAATATTCTTGTGATTTTTATTTTCTTTTTAAAATGTTAGGAATCGGTAAAAATTATATTGCGGTGATAATAGGTATCAATAAGTGTCAAAACGCGAGATTCAGTTTTGTCTGTACAAATTTGTTTTTGGTAAAACTGGATCAGTCAGAGTTGGAGTAAAAATTTAGAGAGGATCTGATCGAATTTAGATTGGAAAATGAGTAGTTTCTAATGCCTCTCTCTTATAGTTGCCCACTTGCTTATGTTAAATGCTAAAAAGTGATCTTAAACATGTAATTTGCAATTACAACCGTTCTGATTAGTCATGTAATTTAATATGTACTAATCAACTATATTTAGATCGTCATCTACACTCTCCATAGTCCATACACTACTATAAAACTAAAGTCCCGCAACAATTCTGATTAGTCATGTAATTTAATATACATTAATGTAAAACTAAAGTATTGTATTTATCCGCGTGTGTATTTTGTTCTTATTCCTAACTAGAACCAATCGATGACAAAATCAGTGTAACAAATTAAATCAACCAGTCGAAGTCGCCAACTAGCTTTATCTATTAAACTTATTCATTTCATAATATTAAATTATTAATTAATCCTTTTAGCAATGTATAAAACGCAACGTATGAAAGAGAAATGGAGGAACGTCGTGATTAAATTATCTAATCCTCATCTAACCTTTTCAATAAAGTAGATTTTACTCACACACACCTTTCCTTTTCTTATCCTCTCATTTAAAGTAAAAATCATTTTCAGTTTTACTTTGGCCGGTTACATATTTATTCAATGTATATTTGATTTATGACTTTACATACACTTTCTAGATTCAGTAATGAATTCATTTGTATATAACAATATTTTTATGTAAAAATTGAAAGAGAGGTGTGTATTGATTTGAAAATTTAGGAAACAATGGCAAATTATAAGAAGTTGGGTCACCAAAGTCAGTGGCATTTTGACGTGGAGACAACGGTGCAACCCAAGAGAGAGATAGTCGAGAGCTAAGAGACTATAGAATTGCTTCCTCCGCTATTTTCTTCCCATTCACCTTTTCTTAATAAGCACTTTTCCCAACACACAAATATAATAAAAACTCATACTAAGTGTATACATTTCTAGAACAAAATATCCATTCACAAATACTCAAATTCGAGTATGTTTGGTCACTGCATTTAACATGGTGCATGACTTTAAAAAGATACAAAATGTTTTTTAAAGTATAGTATAACTGTATTGAATTCGAAATCCTATATATGTTTTAAATGACTCGATCTCGTAATCATACAAAAGGAGAAAATAAAAGAAAATAAATTTCATATATTTTTCCCTTTGCTCGATTAAGTAGTCTGATGATATTTTCTCTTCTTACTATTACTAGAGTCCAGAATATTCTAAACTTGCTAATTTTTTATTGTTGTTTGTTTAGTCTTTTTTGAATTTTTGGGTAATTTTTAAAGCTTTTTCCGGCTGCTTCCTTCTCCATTAGTGGAAGATCGGTCCACTGAACCCTTTTCCGTATCATATTTTAGAACTACATGGGTTGATCTGATCCATGGGCCCATCAGTGTCACCCTCAAACAAAGTGTATAAATTATACATACGCGTAAGCAACTATTTAAGATTTAAATGAATAATTGACAATACAATTGAGGATATGTCTATATTATTTAATTGCGTTACGTTGTCTCTATTGTATCATGATGTTAATGTTAATAATTTACATACAGACAAATAAATATCGCATGTATTGCTCTTTTTATTGAACCATGAAAACAAAACCATCTATTTAAATTGTTTTGTTCTATTGTTTACAATTTATTTTGCAGGTAGGTGACTCATAGTTAACACTGGTAAACGAGTAATCCTGTGATCCGTGATTTATGATCCGTAATCTACAAGTTGTAAAAAAAAAATTTAAGTGTTTGAATCTACTTGTAAAACTACAGATATAAACTTAGATCTGCGATCATTTTATAAAATTATGTGAAACTACGAATATACTGTAAAGTAAAAAAATATTCAAAAATCCGTAAATCTACAAAACTAATTTTGATGATGCCCCAGCCAGTTTTTGTTGGGTCTAAGTTAGGAGTTAAGATCAGTTTTGCAGATTGGCCAAAAATATTAGAAATATAAGATGCGCAAACTCAACAGTCACAAATTCGCTAATTCGTAATAATATAAACCCCACTACACTAAACATGCAAAAATATAATTTTCATATAGCATATCCAAACCCAAGATGCGACTGGATAAAAACCTACCGATTCGCAGGGATTTGACCACATTCACATGTATTTGACTACATTCCAAGCAATACTCATACTCAGAGCAGTTTGTGAACGGCAGGGATCTGAAGATGTAACTCTACAGTACAATGACGTCATCGTAGACCGTGGTGGACCCTACCTGTTGTACCCCCGGAAAGAACGGGATGAGACGGTTTCATACACAAAAATAGAACAATGTTCTTTTCACCCTTCTTTTTAAATATCCTCTTTTTTTTGCTTTTTTTTTGGTTAAACTTAAAAACTTCTTCTTAGGTTTTTTCATATTTCAAAATACATATTTGACATCAGTCTGATCCTAGATTTAAATACGGTGTCATGCTCTCTTGAATTTTTTTCTTACATAAACAAATTCGAGTAATAATACTCAAGATCGAAGATTAAGCAAAAAAAAATGAAAAGTAAGACCTTGACAAGGAAAAGACAGAGTCTATTTGTCGATATTGTGGGACCCATAGCCTCGTCCCCCACTGAGGTTTCCTTACCAAAACTTTAAATATTAAACAGCAAACATTTTGTTAAAATATTTGGTCCTTTCCATTATAAATGTTTAATTTTGTTTTTGGAGCCAGTGTCACGTGAATAAATTTACATAATTTATATCGTTATATCCCATAGAGACATTAAGATGATGAACATGTTATTAACCTCGGTGATTATATGATATATCATCTTTAATTGTTTTTTTTTGGGTAAATAAAAATAATTGTCGTTACAATATTTGATAATAGTCGTGATGAATTCAGAAAACAGATTTAATCTAAAACCAAACATTTTGAACTCGCATGCAGATTTGATATCACTAAAATAACATTCTTTCATCCGGTTATTATTCTAATAATAAAACAATAAAATATTAAGCTAAAAGTTATCGCATTTAGATAAACTTAAATAAGATTTGTGATTGTTTCAATATTGAACAAAATAAAAATATGTATTTTATTTCTTTAACAAAAAAATATATTTAGAAAGGTAGAAATGTGTTTGTATCTTTGTAGTTGTAGGCATAAGTGGTTAATAGGTGTTTATAATGGTATTATTACCGTTACAAAATTCGTGTCTATACAAGAAATAAATAAGTATTAAAAATCAAGAGTAATAGGACCCACAGTGAAATCAGACGGACGGATTTAAATCAAACTCTTTAGGGCTGACCTTTCTTTACCTCTCTCTCTCTTTCAGTTTGAGATCCCACCGTTTCACTCTCTCTCTCCGTCATCGTCATATCTGCAGGTGACAGTGGTTTAAAGATCGCCGGGGATAGATCTGGGCGTAGAATGGCTTACATGTGCACTGATAGTGGCAATCTAATGGCGATAGCTCAACAAGTCATCAAACAAAAGCAGCAACAAGAGCAACAACAGCAGCAGCATCAAGACCATCATCATCCTCTCTTCCCTTTGTCTCTTAATCCATGGCCCACTCCTACTCTCGGTTTTGGCCTTTCCGGTTCTGGTTTTTCCGACCCGTTTCAAGTCACCGCCGGCGGTGATTCCGGCGATCCTGGGTTTGCGTTTCCTAGCTTAGACCACCACCACGCCATCGCTGGTGGGTTTAGGCTGTCTGATTTCGACGGTGGAACTGGCGGTGAGTTTGAGTCCGACGAGTGGATGGAGACTCTTATTAGCGGTGGAGATTCTGTGGCGGCAGCGGACGGTCCTGATTGTGACACGTGGAATAATAATCACGATTCTGTAATCTACGGTCCTGATTCTTTCGCTGCTTACCCGAGTGGACTCAGTGTCCATTCGTCAGATCTCAACCGAGTCATCGATACGTCGAGTCAAATTCCTCATCCTCCGCCGGTTTCTTCCACCATGTGGGCTCCTTCGCCACTATCGATTCATCCGCCTCCTCATGAGATTACTAAAGAAGATCCAGAGACTAACGACTCCGAAGACGATGACTTCGACCTAGAACGGCCTCTCTTAAAAGCTATCTACGACTGTGCACGGATCTCAGACGCTGAGCCTGACGACGCTTCTAAGGCGCTTGTTCGGATCCGAGAATCCGTATCGGAGCTAGGTGATCCGACGGAGCGAGTGGGGTTTTACTTCACGGAAGCTCTCTCCAATAGACTAAGTACTCCTCATTCAGTACCCAAGGATTCGTCGTCGTCGTCGTCTCTGGGGGATTTAATCCTATCTTACAAAACCCTAAACGACGCATGTCCTTATTTCAAATTCGCTCATTTGACGGCGAATCAAGCGATCCTAGAAGCTACAGAGAGTTCCAGTAAGATTCATATCGTCGATTTTGGAATCGTTCAAGGTATTCAATGGCCTGCTCTTCTTCAAGCTCTCGCTACTCGTTCTTCTGGAAAACCCATTCAAATCCGGGTCTCGGGTATACCTGCTCCATCTCTCGGTGAATCTCCAGAACCGTCGTTAATCGCCACCGGGAACCGCCTCCGTGATTTCGCCAAGGTTCTGGATCTGAATTTCGATTTCATCCCAATTCTCACTCCCATCCATTTATTAAACGGGTCAAGTTTCCGGGTGGACCCGGATGAGGTACTAGCCGTGAATTTCATGCTTCAGCTCTACAAATTACTCGACGAGACGCCGATGATCGTTAACACCGCACTGCGGCTCGCCAAATCGTTAAACCCGAAGGTCGTGACTCTCGGAGAGTATGAGGTGAGCTTAAACCGGCTTGGTTTCGCTAACCGGGTGAAAAATGCGCTTCAGTTCTACTCTGCGGTTTTCGAATCCCTCGAACCGAACTTGAGGCGTGATTCGGAGGAGAGAGTGAGAGTCGAGCGAGCATTGTTCGGCCGGAGAATCTCGGGTTTAATGGGACAGGAGAAAACCGGAATCCATAGAGAACGAATGGAGGAGAAAGAACAATGGCGGGTATTAATGGAGAATGCCGGTTTTGAATCGGTTAAGCTGAGTAATTACGCAGTGAGTCAAGCGAAGATTCTTCTGTGGAATTACAATTACAGCAATTTGTATTCAATTGTTGAATATAAACCAGGCTTCATCTCATTAGCCTGGAACTATTTGCCTCTTCTTACTCTTTCTTCATGGAGATAACCGACCGACCCGGTAATTTTATTTCCGTTTTGTTTCCAATGTAATTTTCGGTTAGACAACAAAACATTATATTCAATTGTTAATATACTCCTTGCCTATGGTTTGCTGCTCTGAGTTGTTTTTGGTTATTTTCTCTAGTCGAATGTTGAATTATTTCAGGAGTAGGTTTTGAATTTCTCTAAATCTTATCTGTGTGTGTGTTTTCACATCGTTGGATTTGTGAAGTCGGTTAAAAGTTGTTAGTCTTTTTTGTTTTCTCTTTAGATAATTTAAATTGTTTATTTCATCTTGGATAAGTGGCTGGTTCTGGTCTTTTGTCTGAGATGTAATTACTATTTTCATAAGGTTAGGTAGGGGAAAACCAGTAGTTTTTTTGTAATTACTTTTGTATTTGTAAATTTACGCAAAAAATATATGTAATCCAGTTTTGAGATGAGTATCTTTAATCACAAGTATATGAATATGGTACAGCTTATGAAGCTAAATGTGAATACGTACAAAGATCTGCGAATACATATAATATCAGAGATGATAGTGAGATGTGTGTTCAATTTAAGTGTTATTTTCTTTTCACTATAAAGCTACTTCAACTTCATCTTCGAAGTTCCCACACTTTGCTCTATTTGATGAGTATTTCAGTGTCAACTCTTTTTTTGGTGAGTGTGCCAATGATGACATCACCTCCACGTCCTCTACTCCGTCTTCTTTAACGGTCACGTGGCCCCTACCCTCTTTTCTCGGCCCAACTTACTTGGGCCATTCAGATTTTCTTGGTAGCCCAAAATGGTAAAAGAAGATTTGTCATAGAAATCTGAACCGTCTCTTTGCTCAAGACGTGTCGCATTCTGATAAATAAGTATGCAACACCCAGAAAAGAGGAAAAGAAAATAAACCTACGAGTTTCATTTTTTCAAGAAAGGGGAAAAGAAAATAAACACATAATCATTTGTGTTAGCGTGATCCAAAAAAGTAATTCTTGATATTACGAAATGGGCTCTGATAAAACAACGAAACAGTAACCACTAACCACTACTAGTTTATTAATAAATTGGACCTTATAAATTCTACAGATGTCTTCCTAATTGGGCCTTGGGTGTTTACAATGTACAAGTAAACGTAATAAGCTTCTATCAGTGTTTAAAAAACATAAATATTAGTTAGGGAAGGATCGTATTTGGTCAGTAGAAGATACGCAGCACATACTCCAACTAATTCTTGACAGCTCATTGTTTCCAGTTGTCAGCTTATCCGAAGCCAACCATTTTTAAGACTTTACTTTTAAAATACTTTTTGGGGGTTTTAAGTTTAAACTAATTTCTATATACTCGTTGATATAATACATTATTTAAAAACTACGTAAGAGACAAAAAGAAAATTAAATTTTATTATTCGTTGCATTGTAAAATTTAAAATAAAACAGTTGTAACCCCGCACGTACGCCTCCGTAGTACCCTGTGAACAGCTTTGGATCAATGCATTAACTAGTAATTACATTAACGTTTTAGACGGAAAACAGTATCATGCATAATCATATTGTTATCATCCAACTATAAACTGAAGAAAACATTTGATCTTTTCAAATTAAAATAGGGAATTCAACTCGACATCCAAATTATTACACTCGTTTTTTATGATAAATAATTTTATTGATATCAAATCAGAATTAAAAAGTTAGTATGTAAAACTTTTAAAAAACAAATTATTACATAAGTAAATATATGCATTATATAGTGAAATAAATATAAAAAATACGAATTTAAAGATCGTAACCAATAATACTAAATTTTAGAAAGAAAAAAAAAACTGATTTAATAACATGTTTTTGTGGAATAATCTAGGCTATTATTGGATTTTTTCCAAAAAGTCAATTAATTATTTCAGAAAATAACATAGAGCTATCTTTGACCAGTCATGCGGATGAGAAAATAGGCCTCTCGGTAGACCGACACGTGGCATAAACCCACTTGCCACTCATCACCTGAGAAAAGCGCTCTTCGAACCATGTGATTGACAACCAGTGTCCTTTGACTGCACGTTACAAATTATATTTAATATTGGTAAAGATCTATACTAATACAGTTTTGATATTTTTTCATTTTCCATTGACGCCGACTTCAAATATTTAACATAATCAGACCCAAACCCAAGCTTATGATCAGATGGTTCAGAAACGATATCAAATGCCATAATACCGTTCGAAATATAAATATATAAATTCTGCTTACAGCAAAATACATGGACCAGTTAAACAAAATATTACCAGTATGAATTAATCTTAATAAAAGACATAAGAAACTAATCGAGGGGAGCAAATAGAAGCTTCTCACGTGCCCATGTGATCTTAACCTTAATAGTTAATACAGTAAAAAGAAAAAAAGAAAAGAAAAGGCAATGACTTAAATATTAAAATGTGATTTCGAACTATTTATACCTTAGATAATGATGACTAATAGAATATAATCACGTAAGCAATAGCAAAAATACATACACATTTGTTCGTTAATCAATGACGAAATATGTGCATTTTTGCCTCTATAACACAAAATTACTTGTAAATATATACATAAACACACAAATATACAAGTGAATGTAATAGAGTGAGCGATGCAGACGAAGCACGTGTGGGGTCAGGCAAAGGGTCGGCATCGCCAGCTAATAACCTTCTTTTCGCTGTCGAGTCAAATACCAGTCAATGCAAGAGAGATTGTGGTTCGTATCTTTTCCTTTAAAACCATTCAACTTTTAAAATATAATACTGCAAATAACATATCAGCTGCAAAACTGTAAAATGGTGACATAAATTTGTAAAATTGATTAGAACGTGTTATAGTCGGCTGCGGACAACGAAGTAACGTGTGTCAGTGCAATAGTGAGCTCATGACGTGACGTTAACATTTGTAAGCATCAAAACTTCATCACTTGGTATCATTGAAAAAAAAAATTGTAAACAAAAAAATATCATTAATAAATTGACAAACATTTTTTTGGATAGGTTATGAGTCTTATACGCTTTAAACATATATTACGTAAAACAAATTTTAACCAAAATGCATAAATTGTCATGTTAGAAAAAACAATTACTAATTTTTTTTAAATAATACAATTATGAAAATGCTAACTAGAAATCGTGATCCTCTTGTAATTGTATTTATCAACAAATGTATTGCAGAATGACTACGTCTTTTATATAGTTATTATGTGGGTTACGGTCAAAATTAAAATATTGATCTAATACTTTTTTTTGTCTCCAATTCTTTATAAATTATTATAGTTTCACACAGTTACAAATATTATCACAATCTAAAAGTTGCTGGAAATATTTTTGTTTTTTGTGTTTTTTAGTGTGTTGCTGGAAAGGGTGAAATACTTTTAACTCCCCGTAGGAAAAGAGTGTTAACTTTTACGAATCTTTGGTCGAATTTATTGCACGAGAACATATACGAAAAGAACACTATGGCTGTCCCAGAGGCTCATTAACTACAATTTTTATTTTTATTGTTATTTTCATATCTTTTAAAAAACAAATTATTTACGAAAATTGTTAAAAAACAAGAGGAGTGACGTAGCTTTCAAAGGCACTTCCGTGGAAGCGATGCCATCTCTACAAATCTGGCTGCTATGACACTTTCCTTTTATATATTTTCTCCGCTCATTTCTTTCATTTTTATTGGTGTTCTCAATTATTCAAATCTGAATATTTTGTTTTCGACCCACGATTATTTTTATTTACCCAATGTTCTTGATATTTCGTTGAAGCTGCAAACCTAGCGGTGAAAACTACCCAAGGAAGGATCTTTTCGTTTACACCACCAGAGAAAAATGTAAGTAAATGCAGGTTCACCATTTATATTTTTCAAAATTAACAACCTGTTACAAAATCCTCATTAAATAGGTTCCTTTCTCTTTGAGAAATTAAAAAAAAAACATTAGAGTAAATCAATACCAATATTCACTATAATGTTCACGAAATACCAACATTAATATGTGTTAGAGTTATGATATGGCGACACCATTAAATTCTAATATTATGTTATAACTAAGTACTAGTCGTCGAATATGGTGTATTTGTTTTCAATATATTTTTCTTAATAAATAGTACATTAAGCTATCTTAAGGAAAGAAAAAACACTGTACAATATAAAATATTGAAAACAAATATACCATATTCAACGACCAATACTTAGTTATATCATAATAATTAAATTTAATGGTGTCGCCATATCATAACTGTAACACATATTACCTATAGTCGAACTGTATTTGAAACACATAGTATACAACAAGAGATCTCCACTTTTCACACAGAAGAGAGATATTAATTGATTTGGGCTAGTGAACTACAAACACTAAAATTCACACAATTGAGAGTTAAGAAAAGAAAAAGATGGTATATATTTGAATATCTACTGTAATTGGCATGGACTTTGATTTTTGTTTAATAAGAAAACAGTTCCATGTGTTTTTAATTTAGCAACTGTGTCTCAGCAGAAATTCTTGGGCCTATTTTTGTCCAAATTCCAATAGCCGAACAGCAAGTGGACACGTGTGCAAGACATTACCAGGCCAAGTAATTACTTTCGATGGTACTGTACAGATTGGTTTGTTAGATCAAATTTAAATATTGGTCCAAACTCCAAACAGCATATAAATAACTAATCACATACCAAAAAAAAATCAATGAATATTTTCCATCATAGCACTAATTACAAATGTTTTTTAAAATGAAATAATATTATAGTATGTAGGTAATTATGGGTTCATGATTGATCCTTTGTGCATAAGAACTAAATGGGTATTGGGTACTATATAACACTGCACAAGGCTTCTCAATGCAATTGACTGTCCCTACCAGAATTAACTCTCCTTCTTTCTCTCTCTCCAAAAGAGTCTTTAAAGTGAGTTTATATATAAAGTTCGACACAAACGAGCTCTCTCTCTAATGGCATGCTTAGAAATGTACAACTCCAATGGTGGTACTCCCATGAGTCCTAGAATCTCTTTCTCTAATGATTTCGTTGAGATTAGGCCTGAGATGACCAAGACGACGAGGTCAAGCCCTCTCTCTAAACCCGAGGCTTCTGTTAATTTCGAGTTCTCTGTCTCAAACTACACCATGATGCCAGCTGATGAACTATTCTCTAAAGGAAAGCTGTTGCCTTTCAAGGAAACCAATCAAGTCCAGAGAACGTTGAGAGAAGAGCTTCTCGTTGAAGAAGACGAAGAAAAAGAAGAAGGACCTCGTGATGCTACCAACATCTTCTCTCTCAAGCCACCCATTTTCTCCTCTTCTTCTTCCTCTAAGGGGAGGTGGAAGGGGCTTTTGGGCCTTAAGAGGGCCCATGCTGGGTCTAAGAACAATGAAGAACGATTTGTTCATATGATCAACAACAAACAATCTCATCAGGTTTTTCTCTCATCTGGTTGGATTTTTTGTCAAAATTTCGATTTTTGTTTTCTGAGTATAGATGAAAGTCGTATGATTTGCTATTTTTCTAAAATGGGTTCTGTAAAAATATACTTTTTTCGAAATCTTTAGGAAGCAATGGGTGGAAGAGAAGGGTCAAGTTGCAGGGAAATGAAGAAGAGTACGTAAAGCTACCACAAAAAACCCTGTTACTTTGTTTTTATCTAGGAACATGGTTGCTTCCAGATTTTTTTAAATTTTAGATTTATGTTAATCTTAGATCTGAAAAGTCTATTTAAAAAAAAATAAAAACGGCACTTATATGTTGTTGACGAAGATGGTTTATTTCATTAACTCTTTTCCACTACTCATGTTTCATCGATCTTCTGATTTTGTTTTTTAGGGTGCGGATTAGATCTGTCTTTGTCTTTGGGATGGATGTAGTTTTATTTGGGTGTACAAAAGGAAAAAAAAAACAGAGAGTGAGTAGTTCAGAAAATTTAATTTCCAGTTTTAAAAATTCAAGTAATTGCATGTCTTTGTGTTGGTCTTTATATCTAGTATGTCCATTTGTTATTACCATTCGACTCCAACTTCTCTCTCGTTGACTGCAGTATCTACTGATTAACGCATCAGAGATTCAGAAAATAAGTCAAATATACAAAAAATAGCATTTATTTAGTGCAGTTTTACCATAAAATGCAGCGAGTAAATTACATGAGGAGTTGGAGTAAATTAGCCAGGTTATATATATGCAACACCAAACAGTTTTTAGGATGGATCTTTTTCAAGGGGAATCAAAAGCTCTTATGTTTTCCTTACTCGGGATCAAGATACCAACATGTTCAGGTTATGCTCAGTTTCCTCCTCCTCAACTTTCAAATTTCTCATTTTCGGCTTCAACCTTTTCCACAAGAATCCAGTTTCTTCATCGCATTTCACTTCCAGATTCTTTAGATTCCACACTGAATCTGGCAACTCACATCCTGAACACTTCCTCATCGAAATCTTCTTCAGCTTCTGCAGTTTGCCAATCTCTAGGGGCAACTTTCTCAATCCTAAGCAATCAGAAATATCCAGAAACTGCAAATTGCTGAGTGTCGCAATTGTTTCAGGCAGCTCAGAGAGATTAATACAAGAACACAGCCTCAACACTTCCAGCTTACTCAAGTTGCCTATAGCATCTGGAAGTATAGAGATCTTATTACAGTTTGTGATGCTAAGGGTCTTCAATGAAATAATCTCAGAGACCCAATACGGCAACTCATCAAGATCATAGCAATAATCTATGTCAATCTCTTGTAAACTCGATAGAGCTGTAGAGACAACTATATCTTCTGTGTCGTAGAAACTACACATGAGCAAAGATAGCTTCTTGAGACTGAAAAGTTGCAATTGGAGAATGTGCGGCCAAGTGATTGAAACTTTCTCCAATTTTATCCGTTTCAGGTTTGGTAATGAGCTGAGACACGAGAATTTACTTAATCTTGAAGGAAAGAAACCGTGATTCGTGATCGTCAAAACCTTTAGCTTCTTCATTCCAGCAATGAAGCTTGGTAATACATAGGTTGATGATGATAGATTTAGAATTAAAGCCTCAACATCTGGGCAATCCATTTCAACCCATTTTGATGAGAATGCATCATCTGTAACAAAAGTAGATCAATCATAGTTACAGTATAGTCATATCACCAATGTTCTAAAATAGTTAGCTTGGCTGCGGACCACCATATCATAGTTATCGGTGGATATTTTATTGTAAGAAGAAAATAAAAAACATAAAAATTTATGAGCATACAGTATGCATATATTATCACACTGCACATTAGTAGAAATAGCAGAGATTTGTATTATCATTAAATTCAATTGTAGAAAAATGTGGACTCATAAGAATTACCTGTAAAGATAGACAAAAGACGGGCATTTATAGGCTGCATTAGATCCAAACACCATTCTGGAAATATATCCTCTTTTATCTCCAAATTGAGTCTTTTTCTTTCCAGTTTTCCCTCGGATTTGCTTTGATAGATAGCCAACTCTCTCAAGATATCATGTTGTGTGACTAATAAGTCATTGTAGAAACCATCTTTGTGCTCCTTTCTCCTGTTTTAGAGCAAATAAATAAGTTCCTCAACTAAATGACAACTTTTAAGTTGATACAGAAGAAACATAAATTTTGAAATACCCGAGAGGAACAAGATCAAGAAGATTCTGGGCAGCAAAGTCTTCGAGGTACTTCATACACACAATACTATTGCTTATACCATATAATTCAACCCATATGTCAATTATTATCGAAGCACGGATCTTTTGGTCCTCAAGAAACGAACCCATATCCGAGAAACAATCTTTGAGATTGGAGTCTAGGGCATCGAAACTAGGCTGCAGACACTGTAGCACAGTAGGACGAGGATTGTCAAGAACTGTGCCTCCTTCAGACCAGCTTATCACTTGGCCTTTCCATGAAGTTAGAGAACGGTCTTTAAGCGAAGCGCCTACTACTTTAATCACGAGTGGGAATCCGTTGCATCGTTTTAATATCTGCAATTCCCACCACGTAAAGAAAAAAAAAGACTGAGACTATTGTTTCCCACAACATTCACAAATTAAAGTTTTAACTTGAAACTATCAGATTTCTTAGAATACCATGGATAGGTTCAATGGAGGAAAAAAAAAAACTAATACCTTTTGGAGAAGTTCTTCATACTCATCTTGAGATGTGTGCTCAGGCCGAGATGCCCACTGAATGAGAAGGGCCTTGGCATCTCTCTCTTCCAAAGGTTTCAAATGATAAGTGGGACCAAAACTCGGAAATTCAAACCGAGAAGTCACCAATATTTTAAAATCCGATGAGCTAATTGGAAATCTCTGATTTAGCAAGGACTCTGCTTCATGCCACACATCATCCAACACCAACAATGTTTTATTTGAGTTTTCTTTGAGTTTATCCATTAGATTTCTTAATCCATTATCTGCTTGGTGATCGTTCTCAAATGTAACTGCTCAGTAACCGTTGTGCTGGAGTAAATTCTGTACCATAACCCTGAAATTAGGGTTACTTGACACAACGCAAAAGAAGATATTCTTGAATTCTCCTGCCAATGTAAACTACGTGAGAAACAAGAAATATAATTCAAGAGTAAAATCAAAACTGACTAAATGCATATATATATATATATATATATTTGTATACTTTGGATATCTGCATCGTGGCAAAGCTGAGTAACCAGCGTGGTCTTCCCGCACCCGGGAGAAGCAGACACCACAAGACTGTTGACGGAATCATTAAGGAGCTTCTTCTTTAGCTCCTTCAATGGCCAATCCAATCCAACAGGAACCATATTAAGCTTGGGAACCGAACAAAGATCCTTAAAAACAGGCGCACCGTCAATCTTGTTAAAGAGGGTTTGGAAATTATTATTATTGGCTTCTATAGACTGCAATTGGTAGTTATGCTGAATAAGCGGTAGAATAATCTGACAGAACTTAAGCATATCCTTATCGACTTGCTCGATTTCTCCCTGGAGATTAGATTTGCAGCAGAAATAAAACCATCGAACCCGTGTACATTTGTCAACCACAATCTCAGCTTCTTTCATCGTTTCCCTCAGTTCTTTTAGTTCCCCAACATCAAGGTCTAGCCTGTCTCGGATCAAATCGATATTTTCCGCTATCGGAATCAAGTTCTGTAAAGTTGATTCGAGATCCTTGAACGAGGATTTGAAAATTTTCACCTTCTTTACCTTTGCAATCAAAAGTGTTAGAGCCTCGGCGACCAGAGCTCCCCCAACCAAATCGGCCATTCTTTTTTCTTTTACTTGACAAATCAAAAAGAAATCAAAGCAGAATCAGAAAAAGGTTTAAAGAAAAGGAAAACTCAGATTTTGTCGGTAGAATTCTGAATTTGAAAGGAACAATCTGAGAAAGAGATGTCTAGTGTATTGTTGGCAAATTGTAGAAAAAGAGATAGTAAGATAAGAGAAGGAAGACGAAATCAGAAGGAAGACGAAGACCCTCGTCGTTGACTTGAGAAAATTCTCCGTTCCTTCCTCCACTCACGGATGCGTCTATTCCCGTAGATTAGAAGCTTAAGTTGAGAAAAAAAAGATTAAAAAAAAAAAGTCAATACAACTATTGCAAAAATAAAAGTAAAAACTCTCTCTAATTACTCTCTTTAGATTCTCTTAAGCCGTGAGCATTTTCTGCCATTTTTGAATTGGCTCGTTTGTTTCTCGTCGTTTCTTACATACACATATATGTAATTTGTCTATTTTGTATAATTGTCCAGTGAGAGCGATCATAAAAATCAAGAAGATATACAGTTTAAACAAAACTAACAGGGAAGGGGATCCGTGCATCCCTGCTACTTGCATGTGAGCTGTAACACGGGTTAAAATATAAAAAGAATCACGTCTCTGTAAGTTTTTCCTTTCTCTTTCGTGCTCATTGCATAAAGACGACGAGATCAGCATTGCTTGTTTTTCTTTCTATGAACCAGCAACTTATCGTCAAGCTCCTTGGAAGGAGTGGTTGCACCAAGAGAAAATTATTTATTTCTATAAGTCAGAAGTACACACAAACACGTACGAATTCATACTTTTGGGAAAATTATCTTCTTCGAGTAATACCTTTACCTTGACCATTAGCTGATGAGACTCCGATTCCGAACAACATAATAACAAGTAAACACTTCATTCAAACCCATTTTCTTTAGAGGCACATGTGAGAATTGTTGAAAACCCCTTTATATATTATACCTATATAGTCCCAAAGAACGCATGTGTTTACCCGAATTCCTTGCCAAAACATTAGGCTTTTCGTTAGTCTTCTCCTCCTGCCCACTCTAATTTAATTTACGGTTTTTTCTTCGGCCTTTAAAATCACACCTGAATCCACCAAGACTTTCTGGTCTATAAAATTGAATATGTGTTTTTTTAAATATATCATCTTAGTTTTTAAATGTTTGTAAACTAATTTAATGAAATGAAATAGTTGTTTGGTAATAACGATAATTAGAAATTTAGTGTAATGTGATCTATCAAATGTTGTTTTCAAAAATATCTACGTTTTTAATATTTAGTATATACTAGATTAAAATTTGTATGATACACGGATAAACAATACTGAATTTTATTGATTTATGTATACATTTTTATTCTGAAATTGATAACCCATATAATTGGAAATAATATTTTATGATTTTACTTAATTTATTTAATTTTCCAATAATTTTTATTTACATTTTCTTAATTTTTTTTTCATCAGTTTTCCATTTTTCATTTACATATTTGTATGTTAAGCTTTTAATTGATAACCGATTTTTTTTAAAGTTTCTATAAGGATTTTAAATCTCTTATCCGAACTATTTTAAACAAAAAAATTGAATCGAACCAATTCAAATACCTGAATGTCCATGCTTAATTAGGAAGGAACTATATTATATCGTCTCCCGTTTGAGAAGACGTACATCACTAAGTCCAAAACCTTATTGTCAACAAAAAGAAGAAAGTGTTTTCTTTTTCTTATTATTGTCCACGACCCAAACTTCTCAAGATTGCTCTTAAAAAACGTGATTTGAAATAAACTGAACATATAATCCATTTTTTGAACCATTAATTTGTTTTCATACTACAACGTAAACCATTTTACTTTTGTTTAACTTAGCAAAACAAAATTCTCATATTCTCACATGTTCATGACCCAAAGCTGTAAAAGAAGAACCTTACTTATAAATTACACAAAACAGACCGAACATAAAATCATATTATGACATACGATTCGATTTATCTTCACTATGTTATATATATTCAATGGACTAAAAGTAAAACACAGTAAACATAAATATACACTTTTAATAAATAAATTTCCAAATAAAAATCGTGATAATAACGATCTCAAAGAAGGTATTTTTTTACATAAAATCTTAAATATTTAAAAGTCTATTGCCCGGTCTTGTTGGGCCTGAAATGGAAAAAATCAAATATATGTTCATAATTTAGTTGTTTTTCAAATAAATAAAATATCTGATATTTATCAACTGATAAGATTAGGGATTGGGCTTTTTATTTAGGACTTGATTAGTTCTCCCGCTACCACTCATAAACACAGCGTTTACAGACGGTATTTTACAAAAAATACAGAAATTTATTTTATACTGCTTCAAACGATTGAAAACCGCAAAATTTCAAAGCTCCTTTCCGCAATCAATTTTTTTTCTTTTTTAATCAAGGTCTATATAAACTTATGACGTTACCTAATCGTTATTTAACCTAATCTCCACTTTTCCCTTTTCTCTATTGAAATTACGGTTTCCAGCCAAGCAGAAGAGAACCCATAAACGAATGTAAAACTCCTAAAAATCTTATTTACTTTTTTTTTTCATTAGTTATGTTCATACTTTTGCTGTTATATTGTGTCTAATTACACTTGATTTTAGCCATAAAACCAATAAAGCCCTAACTGTTGAACGACTAAAAGTTCTCATACGTTAGGCTTAATTATTCATAATTGATAATTTAGAACAATGGAGTTGATTATAAGTTCCGTCCATAGAAATTTGTCTACATCTGTTACCTTCATGGCTTTGTGATCTTTTTGTTTTATATGTGCTTCGTCGACATCTGTTCATGGCATCGTGATCTCTTTGTTTTATATGTGTTATTTTCTTTTTTGGTCAATTATATGTGTTTTTATTCGTATGGTAATTAGCAGATTATATGTTTCTAAATAATATATTATGTTTTTGTAATTGACTATTATGTTTATACTGATTCTCGAATAGAAATTCATTTGGTCGGGCGAGATGACTCGTTTGTTGTTAGATTGGAACAATGACAATGAATATACAAATGATAATGAATATACTATGAAATTTATTTGTTTTTGAATAATTATTTAGTGCTTTATCAATCATGATGAACATTTTTATATATTTACAATAATAGTATGGTTTTCGTGTTTTTATAGTTTTTATTATTATTATATATTTTATTAATTTTGATGATTTTTTGTTTACCTGCTACTATATATACCGGTTAATTAGTTATAAATGTTCTGTAAATACTCCCATTTTCAATCGTTAAAACAATTGTTTAATAACTTTTGAAACCGTAAACTCCGAAAATTTCCACAGCCACATTTATACCCATCGTGTTTAAACCAGCCAGGCCTTGCGGTCCGTGTCCGTCAGTAAAAAATGTGCGTACTTATATTTTCACCGTAATTCAATCTCTGAAAATGCCACGTGGAATGATTATGTGGGTTTGGATTATCTACTCTAACTAGTCCTCACGATCGTTTCTGGTAAACAAAATTAACCCAAAGATTCAAACACGCAGCTCTACTCTGCGATCGCCGTCAAGAGAAGATTGAGGGAAAAATGGATTCCACACCTGTGAATTGGGAAGCGCTTGACGCTCTGATCATCGATTTCGTTAGCTCTGAAAACCTGGTCGAAGACACCGCCGCCGCCGTGGATTCATCTACATCTTCATTATCGTCTCCGTCTTCTTCTTCCTCTCCTTGTATTTCATCCTCGTCTTATCACGCCAGATTGATCATTCGCCGGATCCGAAACTCGATTGAATCCGGTGATATTGAGACCGCCATAGACATCCTAGGCTCTCACGCTCCTTTTGTCCTCGATGATCATCGGATTCTATTTCGACTGCAGAAACAGGTAAGTTTCCTTAAATCTTCTATTTATCCTAGCATCAATCCCTATTTGGTTTCTTAGGGTTGCTGGAAATTTTGGATTTCAGAAATTTATTGAGCTGTTGAGAAAAGGAACACATGTTGCTGCAATTGCTTGCTTGAGGACTTGTGTTGCTCCCTGTGCTCTTGATGCCTATCCGGTATTCGCTACTCTATTTTGATTATGCTTTTAGCTCCAAATTTAATGCGTTTAGGTAATTGATTAATCAATAATCATCATCGAAGTTTTGTTTTCTATCATGAGTTCTCAATCTAGTATCAAGTTCTCACCTCTGCATTTATATATTTCAAGGAAGCTTATGAGGAATTCAAGCATGTCCTTCTTGCACTCATCTATGATCAAAATGACCTATCCTCTCCGGTAGCGAACGAGGTATTCCACGGGTTTTTTTTGTTGAAATGGTGCTATACATCATGCAGAATTTGTATTTTGGATTATAAGGAATGTGCTTTCTGTTCTACAGTGGGCAGAGAAAAGAAGGTATGAAATGGCTGGAATGATGTCATCTGTCTTGAGAGCTTCTTTGCAAGCATATGATCCACTATTTTCAATGACACTAAGATATCTCATAAGGTAAGGCTATCTTTGTTATTATCTCTTGTCTTCTTTTTCGCTTACTCTGATTAAGCCTTTGTTCTACCTTTACCAGCATACATCAAGGATTTTGCTTTCACCAAGGAATTTCCTCCGCAGTTTCTGATCTCACCCATAGACTGCTCCTGGAGGAACGTGACGCACCAGCCACGCCTCTGGAAAGCATGTATGAAGTACCACCATTTGATGAGGTAACGTGGCACTTAGCTTCTTCATCATCTTGTATGTGAAATGTGATTATATCTGCAACACTCATTGTACTGATTCTGAATATAAAATTCAGGTGGACATACAGGCTCTTGCTCATGCGGTTGAGCTCACTAGGCAAGGTGCTGTTGATAGCATGAAATTTGCCAAAGGTGACCTTTTCCAGGCATTCCAGGTTTCAATCCTCCGTTTTACCTTAGCATTTCTTGATACTTTTTCTGCTTTATTCTCAATTCTCATCAATCCTCACCATATCTACGCTGCATAAATGGTATCTCTTACAAACACTTTTAGTATGCGCATAAGTTTTATATTATTGTTACATTACTTACGTACTATCATTGTTCTGTAATTTTATATATCTTGCATGGCAGCCTAATTCTTGCTTCTACTTATTGCAGAATGAACTGTGCAGGATGCAGTTAGATGTTTCTGTTCTTGATGAACTTGTGAAGGAGTACTGCATATACAGGGGTATTGTGGATTCAGGTTGGTGATCAACCTCTAGGCAGTTTCAAGATCCTTGTTTCATTATTTACCTCTTTTTCATTTTTTGGCTATTATGAATTTCTGATCGTTTTAAACTTCAATCAGAGATGCAAATGATCACAGGTCCTGCCAAACGCAAGCAATCGGAGGTGGGCCATAGCTTATCAAGAGATTGTTCTTCTGAAATAGATCTCAACAGAAGTCAACATTCAGATATTGAGAATTATAGCGACAAGAGCATGCTTGATGGCTCGCTCACAAATGACACTGAAATGTCTAGCGAGCAAGGAGATAATGTTGGCACATGTTATGGCAGTGAACCAACCAGCGGTTGTGAAGATTGCAGCACTAGCTGGTCAAACCATTGTGAAAATACTAGAGCTCTTCTCAGAATTAGATCCCATATGAATAGTGAGAGGAATAAACGCAAAAGATGGCGAGGGAGAGCTGATGAAATGGATTGTCGTCCTGATCTTTCATTTGCCAAGTCCGAATCAGGCACAAACCCTGTAGAGGAAAAGTATGAGATAGCCTTGGCACTGAAGGAATTGGTTAGCAGAGGAATGGCAGCAGAAGCTGTTTACGAAATCAGCACCATGGATCCAAAAATTTTCACACAAAACCCAGGTTTACTTTTCCATCTTAAGCAGGTAAGGGTGCAAGAACAGCTTAAAGCTCTCTATGTATTTCCCCAAGAGATATTGTATGTATATTCTTCGTTTTGCTCGGTATCGGAAGATAAACTTATTTATATATATAAAATGTACAGGTTGAATTTCTGAAGTTGGTGACTGCTGGTGATCACGATGGAGCCCTAAAGATCGCCTGCTTGCACTTAGGTCCCTTAGCAGCCAATGACCAGTCTCTACTGAAGACATTGAAGGAGACTCTGTTAGTTTTACTCCAACTCGACGGAAGCAAACCTGGGAAAGATTTGCCTTTGAATCATCTAGCAAATACACTACAGGTAACAATGTTTTAAGTTTCGATGTCTTCTTCTGGTTTTGTCTAATGAAAGCTCAACAAACAACTGGTGTTTGTTTCTGCCATTTTTAAAGGTTTCTGTCGGTAATAGGCTTGGGATCGAAGAACCAAAGCTTATGAAAATAATAAAAGCGACGCTTCACACGCATACCGAGTGGTTCAAGCTTCAGATGTGTAAAGACCGGTTCAATAATCTCCTGAAGATAGATTCTTTGAAAGAAGTGAACACTGATTTGATCGGTGCTATCAAATCAAGATCAGATAAAGATAGCAACACAAACTTCTCGTCTCAAATCACGACGACGTCTTCAAGCACCATGACCTCTGAAGATGGTGGAAGCAGCAGTTTGATGACTCAGACTCAGACTTCAACAAGAGAGGCTTTGTGGGAAGAAAGTGCGATTCTTAAAGTAATGGTACGTTTTTCAAGATCCTTGTGACCGTTGGATCAATTTCTTTTTTTTTGGATTTGATTATTATAAATATTTAGTCACGAGAGATGGTTTCAGGAATTTCTGGCGTTGCCGAGGTCTGATGCCATTCAACTTCTATCGCAATACAATGGAAACGCTGAGGCTGTGATTCAGCAACTCTTTGGTTAAAACCAAACTAGACTATACCAAATAGAACCGAGGCCGGATTATTTAAATTTGGATGAGTTATTATTTTATTTTTGAATATGGATGAGTTATTATTGGTTTATTCATTTCTGCATTTGTTGTATGTGTTTGTATATCTACATTACTTTATACAGATACACTTTTTGTTTTTTATGAAAAAGAAATAAATAGTTATGTCAGTTAAAATGGTTGCACGTAAAAAAAAATGGTTGCACAGGGAAAAAAAAGGATGTGGATGATATGAGCCTTAATTTAAAAGGCCATTTAGTCTTTTACGATGACTACTTGGAATCCGAAACTGCAAAAGAGATAGTTGAGAGTGAATGGCCTCCGAACCGCTAGGGGTTTGATTCGGAGTCATACCAACTTTAAGGTTGTAAAGCTAAAGCAATTCGGCTGTCTTTTTTGGATGAAAACCTTCACGTTTTCTATTAATCGAACACTATGATCTTTAGTTTTGTTTCCGACACGTAAATTTTTGTGTTGATTCATTTTATCAAATTGATTCTGTCTTCCCGCTCACACTTTCCAATCTTCTTGAATTTTTTAGAAACGTAATTTTTTTTATTCCATTAATTGCATGTTTTTCTTGCACCAATCATTGTATTTTACAAAGAATATAATAGCATTCGACCTACTTTGTAGTAATGTTAACAAATAAAATCGAATTTAATTAGTTATTTTATATTCAATAATTGAGCAGAGTAATTAATTAAGCAGGTACAATCTCTATATAAATGCCCCCATAGAAGCAAGTGTTACTTCACATCACCACTCTCAAATATTCTCAGACTTCTTAAAAACGATATTTAGTTTTTCTTTTTTTCTGTTTTCTTTTTATCTCCCATTTTTCTTCCAATGGAATCTTCTTATGGGTCAAAAGAAAACATTGTCCGCTTGTGTTGTTTTAATGATAGTGTTTTTTTCTCGGGTTCAATTGCGTCCATGGACGAATCCTAGAAATCTGAAAGTTGATGATAATATTAATGATGGTCAAGATGATAGCAAGGCAATGAAGGGGATGCCCAATGATATGATGGTTGATGACAAGGCAGTGCAGTTCTCGCTGCCGCCGTCACCAGCCGGAGGTAAAGGAGCAGAAGATTTCAGGCCTACAACTCCCGGTCATAGCCCTGGCATTGGCCATAGGTTATCCCACAACTACTCATTTTCATGTGTTTCCACATATGTGTCTAAGTGTCGCGAACTTATGATTTAATGTTGTTCGCTTTAATACTTCTTCAATTTGCTTCGTGGAATAAAATGATTTCTGTCTTTTACGAGTACGTCTAAGCAATCATTTGGGACCTACAAACTAGACACATTAAATATGGCCAAAATATTTATAAGAATCACTAACTAAATGTTTTTTACATAAATAATTTAAGTAAACACTGGCCACAAATTTTACTTTTGTTTCACAAAAATAATATACATTTTCAATTTTTAAACTTTCAACATATTTTCTCTAATTCAGTTTACTAACTAAAAAGAGAAAAGTAGCTGGGTGCGTTTTCTATCTGTATATTCTATCATGTTAATAAAGAAATAAATTTAATTTTAACATTTGTATTTGGATGTCATCAAAAACTCAAAACACTATTTATAATAAAATGGAAACAAATATACTTAAATCAGCCTAAAACACTATAGATATATCCATTAATTGTAAATAATTCTTTTGGACCCTATATGCTTGAAACTATCAAAGAATAACCATGTGATCACATGCAAAAAGACCATACAATTAAAGGTGTAGTAAATTTCTTATGTATTTTACTATATATATATATATATAGAGTGTACATGCTACATATAATCCGTGGGTTTTTTGAATGGTAATAATGTTGGTAACGGGGTTGGTTCTGCGGTGCTTTGAGGATTGAGAGTACTTTGTGAACTTACAACTTAATAAATTAAGACACAACTATATAGTCCATATCTCTCGTTACGTTAGTGTTTGATTATTAAATACGAATCATGATACAATAATAACCTTGAGGTTGATGGTCGAGATTGTAATATAAATATTGACTTTTTGCTTGTCATAATTATGAATCAATGGCCTTCACGCCTTTTAAATTTTCCTTCACTTTTGTTCTTTTTATGTATCAATAACATTTGGTGTAGTCTCAGGATCAATATTCTGCAACCGTGTAATAAGCTCACGAGCAGACTTTGTGAAGTTCTTCAATCCCACTCCTTGGACGTCCAAAATAGTTGTGTTTGATATACTTCTTTGCAGCAATGGTGCAGGCAGGAAACTTGATTATAATTTTTTTTGTGATTGGATTTGAAGATGGGGGAGGTGAGCGATTAGTACAACCAGCAATAAACATGAAGTCTTCAATTGAGCTGCCGCCTTTTCAATTGATTGAGGTGAGAGCGGTTTCTGTAAAAGTGTATGAAGAGTAAAGTTGCCGATGAGATGATTCATTTTCTTCGATTTTGTTAAAATTGCATTGTTAAAAATAGAGATGGACATGTGTCATTGGTTTGTGAAGCCAAGTGTCAAGCTCGGGAGAAAGCCCTTCTCCTTTTATATTAAGGATAATGTTCGTACTATACAAAACCCTATTAATTGCATTTACTTTTAATCAACTATAACAAATTGTTTCTTAAATACAAAACATAGCTTTGTGTACAGAATAAGTTGATAAAAATAACACAGAAAAGATCTGTGGTCGGAGACTATGGTAGGCCCTTCAAAGGACTTCCCTGCGTGTGGGAACAAACCAAATAAACAGATCAACCTTTTCACTTTTCAACATGCCATTATATAGCTGCATATACTTTTTATATGTAGCACCATTGTTCAAAATTATGGGATATTCTGACGACATGTGTATGGCACGAATTACAGCTAATTAAACACATTTTTTTCAAAAAGTGAGAAATTCAAGTTGAACGTATGTTTCATATAACTGATAATTAAAAATAATCGTTAGATAGTTCTTCACTTCTTTTTTGTCTGTCCATTGTTATACACTTTTTATATTTATATTATCATTGGCATATAGTCATAAATAAGGACTTATTCTATAAAACTGTAAAGAACAGAAGGAGTATATATTAGTCGAAATCAAACATTCATTGATACCAAAAAAAAATTCTAACGTCTACAGATTTTATTAAGGGCATAGGATTATCAAAATATTAACCAAAAAATGATTACTTTGATATATATTTTTTTGTTAAATAATTTTGTAAAACTATTGCATGTTCTTAACAAAATAATTTTGTTAAAAAATGATTACTTTGATTACTTTGATATTGCATGTTCGTACAGACTGTAATAAAAACTATCCAGTATCCAAGCCAAAAAATAAATATCAACTAAGACATTCTTTTATAATTTTCTATTAGAAATTTACTAAGTGAGATTTGTTTTTTTAGGTTTCATTAAATGGGGTTTTATATAAAAATACATGTATATCGAAATAAACTGAAAATTGTACTGAGCAGTGAGCACTCTTGACTTTGTATGGTAAGATTCTGTTTTATCTAAAATTTTGGTCTAACCTATTTGTTAATAAAAAGACAAGTTAAAAATAATAATAATGACACACGACAAAGAAAGAGTGAGTGGTAGGGAGGAGTTAGTGGTTTAGTTGATGGCGATGGTGTCTTTGACTTGATTCTCTTCCCTCACTCACGAACTCACTTTTCTTCTCACTCGTTTTTAATTAATTATATTGTAAAAATAATCATTGTGATTTAAATAAATGTTGATATTATACTCTTACAAGCATGGTGGCGTTGTCGGACAAATTATAAGTTAAATAATGTATTTAAAACGGACGGACAAAATAAAGGAAAACATGTGTCCATATGACTACTATATATACATAAAACTTTCACATGCCGACATTAAATTATTTATTTTATCATTAAAAAGTATTTTTAAATGAATTTTCTGGCATTGGTTCAACAGGTTAAGTGTTCCAAAAAAAAGGTTCAAGTGTTCCGAATTTCACAATAACACTTCGGTTCAAATTTTTTACATGTTATAGTGTCAATATAATTACTTTAAACGAATGATTTGGTTTAATTATATATATATGTATACAATCTTTAGAAAAAATAACTGATGTTTTTTGTTTATCAAGTTCGAATTTATCGGTTTTTTTCAAAAACAATATATATATATCGTTCGAAAATAAATAGTGTACGTTTTATATGCACCATCGATGGTTAATGAACTTCTAGCAAAATGTATACAGAACAAAAACTAAGATTACAAGAAAATGATTTTCAAACGTCAAACAATGACACAAACACCATGATTACACTTATGCATACTTAAAATCATTCAGATACAAAACAAAAGAAGATAGAAAAACGAACGTATATCACACAACGGTTCTAGAAGCCAAATTAATATAAATACGATATTATATTAGTATATGTATTAAGAGGAGGTATAATATAATGATTAAAAAATTTCATACGAAGAATATTTTTTATAAATCTGACCTGATGGCAACCAACCCTTTTTGGTAGTGGAGAAGACCTTATACTTGTGAGTGGGGGTCCAACTACTATAATATACTCAGGAGTCAAGAATATGATCATAAAAGTAGAGAATCTCAAGAATTGCAATTTTGGCCATGTTTAAAAGTTAAATTAAAGAAAGTCTCTTTGATAAAAAAAACATGCACATAGCAAAAGATTTGAATATATATATATATATATATATATATATATATATATATATATATTCCAGTTGCCAACAACCGTCTACATTTATATACTTTTTCATATACTGAAAATTACTAAAAGTTGAAATGTAAACTAAAAACGGGGTTCTTTCAAGATTTGTACGATTTTATTCAATAAATTATGTAAAGTATATATAAAGCTTTTGTATATATTATCTATGGAGATGGCCAGATGGGAGAGAGTCCTTCTAACATCAGTGCCTTTCTGTGGGTAGGGAAGGGCGGGTTTTGTAGGACTTAATTAGCCTTTGGAAATTTATATGTATTACATTCCAGTACTAATAAATACCCAATTTGAACATAGAAAAACAATTGTTAAATCATGATTGAACCAGGGGAAATTGTTTCCGTACATGATTATAAACTTTTTTCTACTCTCTCAACTGATAACTTCTGATATTTATATATTAGAATATGAACCCATGATTAAAATCTTAATTAGCACTAACCATTTTTTTTTGTCACCAACCATGTACTAATTTCACTGGAAAATTAACAAAATACCAATTGACCATTTAAAATCTCTTTTTTCCAGTTTGGCTATATGCTGTCGATATCGATTTATCTAATATAGCATATGTTTAATAAAATTACCCTTCTGTTTTTTTAATTCACACTGTGCATTTTTCTAGTTTTAAAATTGATACACGAACGGTCCAAATTAAATCACTGTGCTCATTGTTCCACTCACATTACACTTATAAAAACGACTATCTTTCGAACAAACTTCAAAACATAAAGCCAAAGTCGTGTAATCTCAACCTTCCTCCCCTCACCCCAACACACACACACACACACACACACACACACACACACACACAGAATCTTTCTTTTGAGATGAATCTCTCAATTTATATCATTCTTAATATTCTCTTAATTTCGACGGTATTTTATAATATACAGTCTGACAACGCAAGACAGTTGCCGAAAACCGACAACCAAGATCATAATCGTCATTTCACAGTCGGGTACACTGATGATATCGGGCCTACGTCACCGGGTAACAGTCCGGGCATTGGTCATAAGATGAATGAGAATAAAAAAAATTCTGAAGGGTTTAAAGATGAGTTCAAACCTACGACGCCAGGATATAGTCCCGGCGTTGGACATGCTGTCATGAACAACGAGCCTAATGCTTAGGAAAGGTTTAATAGTTTAGCGGACTACTTCATTGCTTTTACTAAATTAATATGCAATTTAGATTATTGTGTAAGTGCAATTTTAATATAGTGTGTAGCTTATGATATGTCACTTGTAAGTGGATCGATTAAGCATTATTCCAAATCATTAATAAAACTAAATACGATTTGTGTTTTAGTTCATTTGAGACTTTATATATATACTTTTTGTTAAAGAAATTAAATTAAATTTTCTTACATGAGTTTGCATGTTAATATATATAGTGTTGAATACTTCGTAGTGAGCTTCTTATTGTGTGGATACTTGCCATCATGTAAAAAAGGTAGAATAGCAAAGCACATGAAAACTAGTTTTGGCGATGTTTAAAATTTTTATAATAAATAAATAAAAAGATATCTTAGAATTACAGTTTAGTTTGTAGTTTTGTGATGAATCGCACTATAAGACTTAAATAGTTCTATTAGGCTGTATTAGCTTACAATTAATATGACGTCTCTCAAGGTTTTAGCGACATTTTTATCAAACAAAAAAGGGTTAACGTGATTAGGGTGTTAAATTTTAATGAATATATTTAAATTTTAAATGGTAATCGGTGCTCCCTTTTCTTATATTTTATTTGGTAAATTTCTCATATCGGTCCCCATAATTTTTTTTCAATGAAATAAATAGGTCTGAGTCGGTGGCTAATTAAGAGGAAGAAAAAAAGAAACTAGCTTATACGAACTTTTTTTAGTATATACTATATAGTAAAAAAAAAGAAGAAGAAGACCTTAAAACCCTAGATATATTAAATTTCACCAAGCAAGAATCCAATATCCCGATCGATCAGTCAAAACCATGCCTTCGGTCAGCGGTAAGATCCGTCTGTATCTCTTGCTCGAAATTGTTAATTTTTCCTTGTAGTCAAAGCGTTAGATCTGTTGTGATATGCTTTTACCCTTATTGATTTTGGAATTTGACGTGATGGATTGGTCATAGTAATGAATGAATGGATATCTAATGAGTTTTGTTATTTTGTAAAACCTAGGAGGAGGAAGGCCTAAGACATTGGTCTTATGGGATATCGAGGATTGTCCGGTCCCTGACAGTCTCGATCCTTATACTGTTTGGCAGAAAATTTGTTCGGCCCTTTGGGATAAGGGTTATGTTCAGGGTAGGTTCGAAGCCATCGGTTTTGGTGATATCTTTCAGACCGAGAGTAACTTTGGCGGCGCCGGAATCGGGATCTCTCACGTACCTAAGGTGTAAATCACTAACATTGTTTTTACATATATAATTAATAGGTTATTTGTTGATGATCTGCGTTGATCTTTCAGGAGAGAAAGATAAGAGACGTAACTTATAGTAGTGAAATTTCTTATCGAGGCAATTGGCGCTGACTACGACACAAATTTTGTGTTCCTCAGGGCTCTTAGTCATTTGAAATCCAGAACCTCCAACCATGTTATATTAGCACAGCCTGCTGTGGTATCACGTAAACTAAAGCTTGTTGTAAGTTCGGCTTGGCTTTGGTCAAGCCTTTCAGCTAGAGGAGACCCTTTCTTTCACCAAACCAAAACAACACGACCGATGATTTGTAACGAGGGGCACTACATAACCGCTAACGCTGCCATCTTCTGGGACGTGAAGGACTGTCAAATCCCTGATGGTCTCAATGCTGCTGTGGTTTTGCAAAACATTAGATCGGCCCTTGCGAATTGTGGTATAGTATCCATCGATGAAGTAGTACCCATCTATGCTTATGGTGATACTATGAATCATTTCCAGGGCCTTGAATCACTTGATATCGTGCACAAACTCTCCCCCTCGGGTTGGTTCTTAAACTCTCCTAATTAACACTCTTTAACTTATCTTGATCTTGTGTTTATACATGGTTTCAGGATTAGATAAAGATGCCAGACTTGAGAAGATTTTAGTGGACTTCTTCTGCTGCTTAATTGACAAGCCTGACACAACAAATTTGATGCTAATCCTGGGTGACATCTCAGGACACGGCCTTTTCTTCTCTTAGCCCAGCCTTAGCCCAGCCTCAAATCGCATCAGAATATCTACAATATATTTTGGCCAGGGCCAGGTACAATATGGCTTTGGTCAAACTTATCAGCTGGAGGAAAGCCTTTCCGCTGAAGAAAATTCTCCCAAGTTTCTCTGCTTCTTTGCTGCCTGCTTCTATGGGGTCTCCTACTACTGTGTGCCAAGGATCCTTTAGCTTTCTTCTGCTCGGGAGCGGACTCAGCTTAAGATCTCATTTAGTTTTCTGGTTGTTTTTTTTCTTTTTCTTTTTTAATTTGGTTTGCATAATAACTCAGAGCTTTGAGTATTGTTGCTTTGCATCTCTATCTATTTGCTTTCCTGTTTTTGTTTAAACTCATAGATCACAACCAACGCTTTCTCTTAATGAATATATATATATATATATATGTTTCTATCTCTCACATACATCTTTATCTGCTGCACAATCGCAGGCTCCATTGTGATGTGCTGCCATTTGTTCAACTAGTACTATGACTACCAATTAAATTTTTACCAACTTGCTCCAGAATAACTTGCAGGCTCCATTGTGATGTGTCGATCTTTGTTTCGTAAAAAATATATATACTCAACATTTGAAATATTTTTATTTAATGGTTTTGGTAAAGAATTATCCTCAAAATATCAGTTGTTTTTTTTTGCTTTGTTTTATTTTCTAAAAATGCTACAAATTTTTGTAAACTATGTCGTATCTTTGAAATTTTAAGATTTTGGTGGTACTAAACAAAACCTATATGAGCACATTATGTCAAACTCATGAATTTTTACAAGATTATCACAAATAAATTTATTTTCAAAAAATCATATGCCTAGCCTATACATATATATATATATATAATACAGCATAGACTGGCCGCAAAACACCGGAACAAGAAGATCGAAAAGCGATTCTATGCATGTGCAGTCAAAAAGACTAATCTAATGCAAATGGTAAAATTCTGAATTAAGAGATCTCGTGGGAATATTAATAAAATAATGTAAGAAACTTAGTAGAAAATGTATATATAGTTAAAAGGTCATAGTTTCTTCATGAATCATGACAGTCTTAACGTGCACCCATTTTCTTACACTTTTCAACGAATGACCACATTCACCTTAATTTGGTCGGACCTCTGAACTATATGGAGTCCGAGGGATATGCTTTTTATTATTCGGTGCAAATATTCATCGAAATCGTGCCCTTTAACAAATAAAAAATATTCACCGAAATCATCATATATCTTTTCTTTAATTGTATTCTATTGATTCAACGGGAAACTTTCGAAATTTAAAATACAAGTTTATAAATATCTGATAAATTACAACATACCTGGTTAATTAGTCGTTACAGATCAAAGGATTGTTATTTAATGTTACTTTTTTCCTATATCAAAATTTTTGGTCACTTCTCCAGTTCTCCTACATAATTAAAAACAAAATTATAGCTCAAAGGATAATTTATTTGTATTATTTTTATTTGGGCATGCATGGAAATTTCACTCACAGACTAATGTTTACAGCAGCGCCATTTCTTGTTCGCTGTTTTTTTGTTACATATGTTTGCATATGAGCTCTATTCACGGAATCTTGCCAGAAGCTTGGAATTTATAATTACACTCTTAATTCTTTTTCATTTGTATGAATATTAGATTATATTGGCTTTATTTGTTGAAGGTTATAAATAAATAATTTATTGGCTTTGTTTGTTGGAGGTTCGCATGCAAGTTCCAGCTAGTCATTTTTCTTCTCCATAAATAGCCATCTAGAGTTGAAGCCATTGATACATACATTCAACTCGTATTCAAATAATCTTCATCATATATCAATATTCCCAAAGGTTTTCTTTATTTGCTTCGTTTAATCTAGAAAATATATAACACTCTAATTGCTATGGCTAAATGCACTTTGACTAGCTTGGTTTTACTACTAATAGTAGTGGTTCTCATCCAAGAATCTCACATCGTTGAAGGTCGACCGTTAAATCCTTCGGGAATTTCCAATATCTCGAAGAAGCTCGTTGGTCGTGACTCGAATCTGTCAAGCAAGTTGACGACAGAAGATCATTCCTTGGATGCGTTTCGGCCTACTAACCCCGGAAACAGTCCAGGAATGGGTCACTAGCTATATATATATATATATATTGTTGCGACAAAGTAAGATGCTACGGTTATGTTTTTAGACATCTACTTGTGACAAAGTAAGATGTTGTTGTGAGTGGGTCGACGTGTATTAGCTAGGATTTTCGTATATTCTTCGTTGTGTGTTTCTCGTAATTGTAATCGATCACTCTTGAACTTTAATTGAACCGCTTTGTTGGGTTTAATGGCTTGATTTCATATATGCGTGCAGTTAATTTCATTAACAATGATTGATTATATAAGATTTCAAATAAAATATATTAGTTTTAAAGTATAATCTTGATCATATCAAAATTCGTCAAAGGGAAAAATATTAGGCTGATTCAACCGATTATGTTTTAATAAAAAACTTCTGGAATCAGATTATGATCTTACTAAATTGTGTAGTTACGGATTACTAACAAGACTTGTAATTGGTAAAGTTGGCAAGAAACTTAAATATTTCATGACTGATACAAAGTTAGTAGCACATGTATATGTTCGTGGACACATTCATATTTAGTTTAACTAGTACATCGATCTCCGATATGTTAAACGAAGTATTTTTTTGGACATGCAACATCAGAATCGTTTCACCAACCACGAACTTTATTATGATTAAACAAATATATTATAAATCAAACATGTAATCACGTTTTAAAAAGACGCCCAAGGAAATGGTATAAAGCGACAAGTCTAAATGGATCCATTAGGATTTGTCCTTTATAACATAAAAGGAGTTGCACCTCTTTAATTACTGCTACTTCTCTAGATTTATTTGTAACACAACATTAAATTCCTACATATACTTCATAGTAACTGGCATCACCAAGTATGGTGTTCTAGATTTCTACTTGGTGATAGGCCTCCGACATAAGATGAAGTTGGAGAATATGAAATTTAAGAAATCTCCTAGCTAGTAAGCGGAAGAAGAAAATTTCTACCTTTTTCATTTTCTCTTTTAAAAGTCCGTGAATTTTCAGAAATTAATTTTACTATGAAAACTGAAAACGTAATCGATTTAATCTGAAAAGAACATCAATTTGTTGTAAAAGAATTCAGCTCAAAATAAATTTGAATGCATTTGGTTATATTGTACCCACGACGTTTAAAACTGGAAACATCTATAACTAGAACTTATATATCATTTGTGTTAGTGTGATAGACGTATCGTTGTTTGAATTTTATTTAACAGGTGAGTTAAAATAAAATACTATCTTGAAGAAAACAAATTCAGGGAATTACTTGTCCTAATCATGGTGGTGGGTCTGACCAAAGATTATGCTGGTCTCTAGATCTTTAAATTGACGGTTGTGACTGATTTTGAAAGCTAAGAGCCAACTAACCCTATTTTCCATATTTGGTTTAATCCTTAATTAATGATTAGTGGTCACAGGCTATAGTGGCGTTAGGGCGTATGGAATAGTGGCAAAAGACACTCTGTTTGTATAATATTATAATGAGAGCTTTTCCCGTTGTACTAATATATTTGATAACTATAAAGGTGTAGCTCTTGAGGAGTTTGAAGGGCGGCTTGAAGCTCGAATATCGATTAAAGTATTAAAAGAATACAAAAAGCGATACAATATAATAAGCACCCAATGGTCTTGGAGTACTTAAAGCCTGCTCTCGCTGTCGATCAATATGTACTTAGCCTTTTTTAACATTTGTAGGTCTCATAGGTAATGGCTCGTTAAATGTCAAGTGTGATTATTATACATTAAATTACGGTTACGACATTATTTATTTATTTTCCAAATCGTATCGATAACTAAAGCTGTTAATGTTTGGGGCGTTACAAGAACGCGACGAACGCACCACCACTATCATTTAAATTCAAGTCAACGAGCCTAAACGTTTAAATATAAAACTTGTTCATGTGTTTTAGCTATGCCGCTAAATACGTCGCGGCAACAACACTTTCAGTCATATCGATTGAGCAATTCACAACATGCTGTTTGCCTAATACTAGAAGGAAGCCAAGCGAAGTTCTATCCTATAAGTCAATGGTTCTCCCACGAGTAATCGTATCATATAATTTGCATCTATTTTGATACTCCAAATGTTGTTTTCTCTTAAATAGATACTCCAAACTAGCTCCCTTTTATAAATGCAAAATTTCTTTTCTTTCGTGACCACGTTAAACTACGGTATTGGTGAGTAAATAATAGGCAACTAGGCACAAAGTGTGACGTGGTGGCTGTGAACCTTTTAGCTAGCTCATCTGAGAAGTTTAGAGCTAGCTTCTTTCCCAATTCACTAAAACCATTTATTAATATAAATTGTTTAAACTATTCCTTCCATTATTTAAAGATAAATGTTTAGGAAAAAAATGATTTATAAAAATGACTGTTTTGTATTTTCAAATGCAAAAGTTGTGTAATATTCCTTGTTTTGCTTCTATTAATTAGAGTTAAAGTGAAAAATATAATTAACATTTTATTAAAAGATAGGAATATTTTAGGTTATGTAAAAAGTTTTTTAATATATATGCAAAAGCTTAAAATTTTATTTTTATGGACGGAAAAAATATTAGTTTTAAAATTGGCCAGTACACTTTGGTTAATTTAAACTATTTTGGAAAAAAAATAATATTTACTAAATGTGCTAAACCCATAAGCCTAACTATGGTTCACATGTTCCTTTCGGTGCCTATATATAGACAACCTTAAACCCAAGATTCCTTGAACCTTTAAAAATTCAAGACTCTTCACATGACATCTCTTGACTGCTATTTATAGATTCTGATACTTTCTCCCTTAAAACCCAATACAGATAAATAAACAGATAGACGATCATTCTTATTTGTATTTTTTTTTTACTTAATTACTTCCTTACATTCTTTATTAACAAAAACTCAATCACTATCAATGGCGAAAGCTATGTCCTTGTATTTTCGCACAATTCTTCTTATTATTTCCATAATTGTGTGCCATGAAATCATACCAATCGAGGCAAGAGATTTGAGGACTCATAGAAAGCCAATCAAGAACAGTACTCTCAAGGTACATGGCGGAGCCGGTGGCTTGATAACCGCTGGCGGCTCGGTGAACAGTGGTATTAGCAAAGAAGAATACAGCGTTGACGAGTTCCGGCCTACAACTCCGGGGAACAGCCCCGGCATTGGCCATTCCATTAAAACCTAAATAATTAAAAGATTTACACACTTGCAAAGTGTCCCCAAGCTTAATTTGTTTCTCTTTTCTTTTCAAAATATTTGTTTCCTTAGTTATTGGTTAAAGTCTATTATATCTCGTACATATGATCAAATTATTATTCGTAGCAATCTACGTTTGGATTTTACTTTATATATGAGGTTTGCTGAAATAAGAAGTCATATACGGAAATGGAAATATATAGACAAAACAAAAAAAAATCAAATTTAATAAAAACAAGATTTTCACAGGTAAAAGACATATATACCTAAAATTTCGTCGTTAATCACATGTTATCGTTAAATCAGTGTTTTAATTTCTCATTTTTGTTTCTGGAGAAAATTGTCAACAGATTTTCTATTTTGTATCCCGGGAAAATAAAGTACAAACTTTTTACTAAAGTTCTAATAAACGTGTAACCAAAACCGATCCTTGTACAGGAAAAAAAAAAAAAAAAAAAAGAAAAGGTAAAAACAACAATGAGCGACTCCTGACCCGCACAACATTTTTTTGGGCGGTACTAAAAGTGAAGGCCCGTTAAGTTTTATCAATTATGAGTTTTTAGTTAAGCCCATTAAACCTATAATCGTAAGTCCGTAACCCATTATACATACTCCACTTTTTTCGTTTTTGTTTTTGTACATAGATCTGTCAAGACCTTCACTGTTCAGAGTTTTTTTTTTAGTTCACTATTCAGAGTATTGTGTATATAAACTACATATCATCATAATATTTCTAATTCGCAGCTCACTACAACTCCATATTTTACTCCCTTTTTTCCTTAACCGTAAGTTTATATATATATATATATATATATATATATATATTTGTAAGTTCTGTTAAAAAGATTAAAGACTTGAAAAAAAGGACCAGGGATTTCTTAACTCCATATTTGCTTTTAACTTATTAATTCGTATATAACAACTACTATCTATTCCTAATTTACACACCTTTTAACATTGTGTGTATGATTATCTAATACTTACAATAACAAAACTTAAATTGTAATTACTGGCTTAATTCTAAATGACGAAACTTGTGAGTAGGGATGTTAAATAGGGTTTTTAAACCCAGCCCTCCTTAAACCCTTTGAAGTCCAGCCCTGTTTGAGCCATAACCCTATATGAACCATGTATATTATATAAAGCTCTAACCCTGTACAAACCAAATAATTTAATTTATTACATGTTTATTATTAGAACATGTATTATAAACTTTAATTTTTATTAATTAATAATTATTTTTTACATTAATTGTAAAATTCTAATTGCAGTTTTCGAAGAAAAAATATAATTCGAAGATTTTATAATTTTTACAGAAAATGTTATTTCATGATTTTTCCTATTAATAAAATGATTCACTATTCCGAGATTTTGCGGGTTTTGGCGTGAAAACATATATCCAAGATTTTGCAGTTTTAGCGGAAAAAATTTATTCCGTGATTTTTTACGGTTTTGACGGAAAATATTTATTCCGTGATTTTGCGGTTTTGGCGGGAAAACATAGATCCAAAATTTTGCGGTTTTGACGAAAAAACGTTATTCCGTGATTTTGCGCTTTTTGGCGGAAAAATGTTAGTTCGTGATTTAGCGGTTTTTGGTAGAAAAATATAGATTTGAAATTTTGCGGTTTTGCGGGAAAATGTTATTCTGTGATTTTGCGGTTTTGGCGGGAAAATGTTATTCGGTGATTTTGCGGTTTTTGGCAGAAAAATGTTATCCCGTGATTTTGCGGGTTTTGGCGGAAAAATGTTATTCTGTAATTTTGCGGTTTTGGCAGAAAAATATAAATCTGAGATTTTGTAGTTTTGGCGAGAAAATGTTAATTCCGTAATTTTGCGGTTTTGGCAGGAAAACGTAAATCCGAGATTTTATTCCGGAAAAATGTTATTTCTGGATTTTGCGGGTTTTGGCAAGAAAACATAGATCTGGGATTTTACGATTTTGGCAGAAAAATATATATCCAAAAATTTTACGGTTTTGCGCAATGAAATAAATAACAGTGTTATTAAAAATTGATAAAAAAATCAGAGCCAACCCTGTTGAACCCTAACCCTTCAAAATCCAACCCTAAATAAGCCCTAAAATATTAACTACATAAAATCAGGGTTTAGGCTCAACATAAATTTAAAGGGTTAAAGGCTAACCCTGGAAGTGTAAACCCTTATTAACATCCCTACTTGTGAGCGTGGTCTAGAATATTAGTCGCTGTCTAATTAATACATGGCTTCATGGTTCGGTTGGTGCATGTAGACTAGTTAATTATGAGAATCTTTGTTTACTTTAAACAATATTTCCATAAGTTAATAAACGCTTGATATGATGACAGAATAAAAAATAAATAAACGATTGATATGTGATTAATACGTCAATTATATAGGTGTCTTTATCTAATGAATTTAAAAACGTATTCATGTTCCACTTCTTAATTCTCAGCCGAACGATCATCCATATCTTTACAAAGATCAAAGATGTGACCTTTTCGTGGGCCCTAGAACCGCGAATCGAACAATGTGTGCAACACGTCGGGAGGAATCTCTTAAGATAAACGCCGTTAGGCATCGAGATTCCCCGTTATTAACTCCGTTAGTGAAGTAACCGTTCGAACCTGTACCGGTTTTGTCGTAGGCAAACATAAGTCCAATACACTCGCCTCGCCTCGCACCCCCGCGTGTATAACTCCAATTTTGCCCCCAAAAGTCCAATACGGGTTTTCTTGCCACGTTTCAAATAACGTATTTGGCCTTTCAAAAATAAAAATTCGTTTTCATAAAATTACGTCAATTTACCACGGAATCTCGTAATTATATACGATATATTTTCTATGTCGATATATATACTAGTCTTTTTTCTTTCGGCATATATAATATTGAATTTTTTAAATATTGATACTTGATCAATTGTGTCGTCTGACTCCGTAAATTGTAAAAGCTTAAACTATAGCTTTGTATCTCGTATGGTTACAACTATTTAGCCAATTCAGCTACAAGCTAAGTACATTTCCAGTTTACCAAAAATGACTAATAAATATTTAAGTACATACAAGATTCCAGTTTATTTGAATGCATCAAAAACTTTTAGGAATCTCGAAAACATTTGTAAGACTTAAATATTATCGTTAGTTAGAAGACAATTTTAAAATGTTGTTAAATCTTTTTTTTTATAATAAAGCTTTTCTTTTATATATTTTTTTTAAATATGTAAAACTCCAAATTTTGGCGTGCCACAAAAACTAAAATATAATTATCTGAAAATAGTTTAAGATTTTGGATTTATGATAGACACCTAAGTTTCTAATTATGAAAATTGCTTAATATCATGTACCACAAAATGTTTTATAACAGGCTGGATGCTAATAGAGCATTTGAAGAATATGATAGACTACATATGAACGTATGTCCTAATTAATTTGTCAAAATTAAAGATTTGCGAACTTGATTGACAATCAGAGGTAATATTTTTAGTAAGATGTATATATGTTTTTGATTGTATGATATATATATATATATATATATCACATTCTGTATTTTAAATAGTCGAAATTTCATAACTAAGACTAATACATACTTTTTTATTACAGCTAAAACACGTTTTTTGGGTCAACACAAATTTATTGAAACGTAACCGTACAAAGAAGTTAGTTAACACATGCATCATATATATAATCCACTCAAGGTAGGTATAAACTCATTCAAGACATTAACCTATTTTAGGATCAAACTAATTTCCTCGAACTGAGAAATGACTTGTGCCTAATTTATGAGTTATTTACCTAAAATCTATAGCGTTTAAGGAAGTACAGATATGAGAAACTGATATTATTAGGAAAAAGTACATTTACACAATACCAGAATATATAAATTCAAAAACTAAAGAAAAAAAAACTCCAAGATATTGTACCCATATTGCTATGTTTGTATTATAGTGGCTTTTTATTGTTTATAATTATATAGTGGTTTTTATTGTTTATAAGAATATAGTGGCTTTTATTGATAATCGGTTATTGAAAATGTAATGTAATATTAGATATCAATTTTCAAAAATATATATTTGATAATATAATGAAAGATAAAGTATATCAGAATCAAGTTTGAATAAGATAACTAGTTTATGAATTATATATAATATATAAACAATGTTTGAATTACTTAATATAAAACAATGTTTGAAAATATATGTGTAGACCGTTTATTTAAGTTTAGAAGTCACACATTCACACAATTTTCTACGATTTTGAAACTATTTTCAGTTATTTAATATAATACAAGTTCAGTCTTTATATTGTTAACGTTGTTTCTAGTTTAAATTTTGAATAATTAAGGGTTAATTCCAAATAGTCTGAAACTATACGCATGCTCGCATAGAATAAAGGCCATGCATGAATTTTTGTAGTTCTAGACTTCTAGTATTTGTTTTTCAAAAATCGAATCTGAGGTAATTTATGATAATTTGTCGATACTATCCGTAACTCAAATGATTTTCTTACACAGTTAAATTAACTAATTAGTATAAAGTTAGATAAATCCACCCGTTTCCAAATTGAATTGAAAATGTCATCAGGATAAAAGATATAGAAATTCAATAACAAAAATTTAGCATAAAAAAAGGTGTCTAAAATATCATCAATATATAAAATGCTCTTTCGAAAATAAAAGTAAAAGGAAGACGACTGCATAATATTACGAAAGGACCAACAATAGGGATTAGGAGTTAGGTCATTTACAGAGGGCAATATAGTAATTGCAAAAGATGAATATGTCATCTTGTTCCTCTTCTTTAATATTTCCAGTGTATTGGTCCTCAGCCTCCCTTCCCTTCAGGTGGCGTTGCTATCTCGTCCCCAAGAAAATCGCTCTTTTTTTTTTCTTTTTTCTTTTTTCTATTTCATCTTATTCTTACAAAATCTTAAAAAATCCCTAAATTTGAGACGATAAGTTCTAGATGATTCGATGCTCTTTTCTGACATGGAGCGAAAAACCCTAGCGACGACGCCTCCCTCCTCCTTCTTCCACCTTCGGTAAATCCTTTTTTTCTTTTTCTTTCTTTCTTTCTCACTTTTTTTTTTCCGATGATGGGTCTTCGATTTTCACGAAAGTTTTAATTTTTTTTTGAAACATCAAGTTGGAGTCTTTTCTACTACTCTGCTTCTTCTATCACTTACTGTTGGTTCTGGGTTTAGTTCCATATTCATAGAAGAGTTTTAATTCGGCTTTTTCTTTCGCTATCAATAAGAAAAGTCTCTTCCTCTTTGTCCTTTTTGTTTATAGGACTATTTCTTGCTTCTGATTTCTTCAAATTACATTCTCTTTTTTTTGGGACTATTGAACGTTTCATTTTGTTTTTTACTCTTTACATTTTTGGGTGATTTTTATTTCCTTGAATGTTTTTTTAACTTTTTAAGTAGTTGGTGAAGCCCCAAAGTTACATATATATGCTTCATTGTTTGTTGATCTTTTAGGTTTTACCTCTCTTATGTGTGTTGTGTTTATGTGTTAACAGAAGAGCAGCATTTGGTTCATCAAAGGCGTTTCATTGTCTTCTCCTTCTCTCGTGTCTATTGCTTTCCTCAGTCAATACATTGCATAACTTAGCTGAGTATGACTCTTGTGGTTTCACTGGCTACAACACTGTTTCTGCTGCTAAGGGGATTCAGAGCTTTAATGGTGAAGTTTCTGAGAGTGTAGTTGACCTGAATGTTTGTCCCAGTTTACAGTTGTTCTATTTTCTTTCAGCTTTAGAATCAGAGAATCAGTCTGATCCAATTGTACCCTTTTTAGGGTTGTCCTGTCCCAAAGAATCTCGGAGTAGCTCTGCTCTCATCAGAGAAAATCTATCTGGTGTTGTGTGGTTATCTCTAAAGCCTGTTCACATCATAGAGTTTCAGCCTTTTACTGGATTCTTTCACATAGAAGACACCACTTGTTACAAGCCTTTGTCGAAAGAGCTCTATACTAAGAAGAACACAAGGGAGTTAAGTATTCCGGTTTCGGGGAATCAGTGTGGAGGAACTGTTTTTTTGGTGAACCATCAGTGTGAAGGATTTACATTAGACCCAGGGGATTCCATCAAGTTTCTCTTTTACTACCAGAGTGAACTCTCTTGGGCATCTGGAGTTGCTGTTTTTGCAGTACCTATGAAGGCTACAGCCCCTGTTTTGATGCTTAATCTCTGCAAAAAAACGGTCTTTTGGGTGCGAACAAAGAAATTCTCAGTTGGGGTTCTTATAGCTGCTGCTTTACTCATTTTGATATTTTGCTTCAATGATCACTTCATCGAGGGGAACAACAAGGGAAACAATTCCAACCACATGGAGTTGAAAAAAGTTAAGAAACCATCAACCATCACAATCTCCCCTGAAATGGATTCTCTGCTAAGATCCATACGCAAAGAAAGCCTGCACGGGTTCGATGAGGTTTCCAAGAACAGCAGCATAAACCCAATTTCTTCTGTTTCTTCTTCTTTTTCTCATGAAGAAGCAACAGAAGCTGTGAATCTCACTGTAAAGACTGCAAAAGACAAGAAGAAACGCCGTAATAAGAAGAAGAAGAAAGGAGGAATCAGCGGATTAACACCCGAGCGAACAGATGTTTCAAGCAGTCACAGCGGAACCTCAACTCCGAGCTCTCCAATGTCACCTGAACCATCAACTACTCAAGCAACGATGATGCCTGTAAAGCCTCCTAAACCGTTTCTATCGCACTCTGCATCATTTCCAATTTCAGGGGTTAAGTCAATGATCATACAACGAAGCTCTCTGGCTCCAAATGTGAGAGCTCCTGGAGCGAAATCAAGAACTGAAGTGAAAGAAGAGATGGCAAAAGAGTATAGGTATGATATATGGGGAGATCACTTGACAGGGCTTCATTTGATGGATAGGTTTAAGGAAGTGAGAGAAGGTAAAAGCTCAGGTTTTGGTGGAGATGAGTCTGAGAGTTTCTTTGTTAAGGGTCCTCAGAACTTTTTAGCAGACTCTCATGCCAGGTTTGTAAGTTTCTGCAACCAATGGGGCTAATAAACAAATAAATAAAGAATAAAAACAAAAAAAAGAGTATTTTATATAATAATGAAAAGCCCAGTGGGCCTTATGAGCAGAGTTTTGTAATGGTTAGATCTCGTTTGGGCGGGATAAAAACTGAAAAACGTAACGGTCAAAAGATTAAAAAAAAACAAGAGATGAAGGAGGACACATAGTTACGCTTAATTTTCTCAGCTTTTTTTAATAAAATATCTAAAAACGGCAGAAGTTAACAAACATGCTCAACATCCAGAGTAATAATTAAGCGAAGAACACCATCCTTGATTACAGTGTAATAAGTTTTGAGAAATGTTTGGACCCTCAAGAGTGAGTGAAGGCAAGAATCACAGTCGTATACAAAAGGGAAGCTCGAGAAACGGATGATTAAGAGAATCATGAGCCTAGGAAACATTCAGAATCACAGAGAAGCCTTGAGAACCGATGATCAGGGAGCTTTCCTACGATGGCCTGGGAAACAGAAATATGTGTAAAAAGTAAGTTTACTTGCAAAAGAGACAGGTATCAAGTGCGTATGATGATTAAAAGATGTTACTCACAATGTGTGTTACCGAAAATTTGGTCTGTAAGTGTCTCCTTCTCTTCTGTGGCTGGCTCCATGGTTGTAGCCACTATTGGAGTTGGAATGGTAGGTGTGCTGATTAGTGTATGGTCTGCGTGTGACCTCACTCTGCCTGTATGTACCGCTTTCTGGTCTGTGGCTTATCACCATATCCACAAAATGATTCAAGTCCCTCATTCCGAGGTTGTAGTCACTGTTCGAGCTGCCCTGGTGAGTATGATAGTTCTGGTACGGTCTCCTCTGATGTGTAACCGTCATAGCCTGTGTATTGGCCTGTGGGTTGAAAGATGCTTGTCCCTGCAGGGAATTAGAGGCAGGTCTTGTGTTGTAGAAAGCTGGTGGTGGTCTATTGTTTGTTTGGTGATGTTGTGTTGAATAAGTATAAGGGTGGTAAGAAGGAATGTTTGGACGAGGTAAATGTGAATGGTGAACATTGATAGGAGCTTGGACAAGGAGCATATGTAAGAGGCGCATGTGGTCGAGGAGCATATATAAGAGGCACGTGTGGTCGAGGAGCATATGAATGGGAAGTGTAGGAATTAGGGGGGTTCATATTTATCAACTGAGCTGGATTCTTATGGCCCTGTGAAGGATTTTGGTTTGGAAAGGCAACAAGTGAATGGTTAGCTGGGATGTCTTGTCTAAACCTCCGGGTTAGATTCTCCTTATCTTTCTCGTTTTTTCTTGTGTTTACTTGACAAGGCTTCTTCACATGACCAGGCTTTTGAAGTCTTCCATCTGGTTACAAACACAGAAAGATCAGTAAAAGAAATCTCTAATATATAAACATACCCATAACAAAAAAGAATAAAGCATCACACCTTTTAGTACATAGCCTGACTTTATTTTCCTTTCTCTCATAATCTTTCTTGCTGCAGCACCACGACTATACTTTTCAGAAAGAACTTTTACTCTGTCTTCTTCATTAGCCCATCGCTAGAATAAGTAATGGAGCAACCAACTCATAAGTATATGCAACTGGCAAGACTCATAGACTGAATATGTAAAGTAAAAAATACAACATTTTGAAGACAACTCACCTGCCTCAAGGTCATTAACTTATAAAGAACTCGTCCTTTCACAAGTAATGGATACAAAGGAGGCAATTTCTGTATCCCCTCGCACCAAAGCACTTCAATCTTTGGTAATGAAACAAACCAGATAGTTAAGTTTATCAGGCTGGAAGTGAGAATAAACCAGGCAACAATATAGAATGGAGCAAGCTAATCACATAGTGATGAACAACATTTGAGGTGATACTTACAGTGAAAGTGTGTTGCTGTTTAGCAGTACCATAGCTTTCTTTAACAACCTGGCCAGCAACAGTTCTTCTCCCCATAGTCTTTTCACTCCTTTTCATCTTGTCACACCTATTCAACCCCAAGATCTATGATTTACAACAAAATATGAGGCTATGGATTGATAAAAGTAAACCATGAACCAAGAGTTAAAGAAGTTATTACTTGTGATGAACCTTCTGTGTAAACAAAACAGTGTCTCCTTTGCAGACATCACCTGCATCAATATCTGAGACTCTGCTGCAAAATTTCAACACTAACACAGTAGCATATCCAAGAAATAGATTTATTACCTTTACAATTGATAGCAAAAGATGATCTTGGATAGACTGCTAGTCCGCTTCCATCTTTTATCCTGAAAAGAAAAAAAGATTGATGAGAAGAAGAAAAAAAAGATTGATATCCCACAAGACATAGAGATGCAAGGCAGATGAACTGCAAATACCTCCAATGCTCAACAATTCTCTCAATACAAACAGCTTTAGTGCCAGATAATCTTAGACCATGCTTTCTCAGATATGCTTTGCACTCTTTCACATTTAAAGATTTCAAATCGCTTCCGGCTACAACAAATCCAGAGTATTTTAAATCAGAAATAGTCATGTTTCAGTTAGCATCCCAACATCAATAGTATGCAATTAAATTAATGTTTAGGTCAAATAAGAAACCTGTGAGTAGACGACTGACTTTTTCATCATCATCGCCTTTTTCCCCGGTCTCGGCATTTTCATCGTATTCATCATCTGACTCCATACCATCATCGTCGCTCCAATCGCTATCATCCTCACTAACAAGATCCATTTCAGAATCTATGAATAAGAGCTAGATTCAAAATAAGCAAAGAAATCCATGGCCAAATACCTTGAATCTGTATCTTCTTCGTCTTCTTCCATTTCCTCAATGCCCACATACTTATTCTCATCACCCAAAACTTCTTCTTCCTCCTCGTCCGAGCTACAGAGATCGATGATTACTTTCTCGTCCGCCATGAGAGATCTGTTCTCAGAGGAAAGAAGAAAATTCAAAAAAGAAACGGCTCTTCGGAAATTAGTAATTTACGTTTTATATAAGAAAATCCGGAATTTGATAGTGGATGTTTCGGACCCAGGGGAATTTAGCTATTTGCATCATTTACTTTCAAGTTTATCTATTTACAAGATTTATCGAATTATTTAACTATTAACAAAAATGGAGGACCCTTCAGTTTTTCTCAATTTCCCTGTCACATCCTGTATTTTCCATTTTTATCATATAGGTCCGAAACCAGAGAGATTAAACTGTAAATATACAAATTTTGTATAGTCAGTTTAAATTGTAAAAAAATAAGTTATAATTTTATAGACATCTCGTAAATCCAGGAAGAGCTTTCCATATTATCCATTGATCAGAGATTAAATTTTTTAAATGGATCTCAATCTAAAAATGATACAGACCTGAAACCAAATGTACACAAGAGAAGACGTCGTTAAAAATTATTATACACAACGATGAAAAATTTACATACAACAATTCTTCTACCCACATGATTTTTCATTCATCCCATTTGTTTCCCACAACCCTAAACTCTGTATACGTACATTCATACACATACGTAAAGTAGTAGCTTCAAATGTTATCGTTGCAGCATATCAAAGGTTATCTGAAGACACGCAGGTGCTTCTCCGGTCACTGCTAAGCTTAGGTCGTTGGGAAGGAGACGGGTTTGGAATAGCCTCCAGAGTGGACCGAGGAGAGAGATGGGGCACGATTCCGTTTAGATCTGGAGACCGGAGCTGTTGTTGCTGCTGCTGCCCACTTTCACTGGAGAAAAAGAAGTACGCGTGAAGAAGCTGGAGAAAGCCAAACAGGCACAACAACAAACAACACAGGGAAACAAACAAGAACACAGGTTTCACAAACATATTTGGAATTTTGAAACAAGACTTAATATGTGAATGAAACTGTGATGAGAATGATTACCTCTTTGAGGATGTCACGTTTCTAGCTAGCGGAACCTGGTCTAGTTTGAAATTTGGTTTCTCTCTTCTACTGCTTTGTTCCTGTCAATGCAGGGTGGGAGATCAAGCTTATTATTAATGACATAGGTTGGTCCATGTATTGAGGTTTTGCTTACCGTTATGTTCAACTCGTTGATTAACTGAGAGCAATTTGAGACATCGCTGTTGCGTGGTGAGATTGGTTGCAGAGAGTTCTTTAAGAACCAGTGTTCTAACAACATAGCCGCGGTTGGTAGCTCAGCTGGATTTCTCTGGAAGCATGATCTGAGAAAGTCTTTACCCTCAGGTGACATTGATTCAGGTATCGGTGGACTATCTCCCATGACCTTGAACATAGCCGCAGCCTATGATAAGGCAAAATTGATACAAAAAGATTTTAAATATCAGGAGACAAAAACTCTCTTTAGTTTAGTATAAGACAATATGAGGGACATGTGTATGCTTACCCCTTCAAACTCACTCCACGGAGGCTTCCCAATGAACATCTCAATGATTGTACATCCTAAACTCCATATATCCATAGCAAAAGCGAGATCTGGGTTGCTATCTTTTTGCATCACAGCTTGCATGAGCTGTGTGAGATAAATAATATATTAGTATATATATATATATATATATACATGGTTTATAGAGTTAAGTGAATTTTAAAGATCATAGAACAAAGACTACCTCTGGTGTCATCCAATACGGGATTCTCTTTAACGAGAGATCAGCTCTTTGCCTGGTAAGCCGAAAAAAAAATGAAAAGAAGAGCCTAAATATTTGCATTCGGCTGGTCACTTGAGAAGACAATTAGCAACATTAAAAATGAAAATAAACCTATAGAACTCACGTGTTTTAGCCATGCCGAAGTCAACAAGCTTGACAACTCCAGAAGCATCAACAAGAAGATAAGCACCTTTGATATCCCTAATGAACATTAACACAAGGAAAGCAATATGCTTAAGCTTTCAACATCTAGAAATATATTCACCAAGATTGATTACACTATTTTTGTGACTTTACCTATAGGCTGTCTTTTTATTGTGCAAATAAGTCAGGCCATACAAAATGTGACGAGTAAAATTGCGAACAACACCTTCTGTCATGGTACCACTATGATCACGAATATATTTGTTTATTGAACTCGGGTGAACATATTCCAAGCATATAAAGAAATGATTTTCTACCTGTACATACAAAAACAAAGAATTACTCGTGAATGTTCAGCCATGTTGAATTCTATAGGTAGATTGTATGCATGAAAACATATGATATACTCACTGTCTCACTACCAAAATACTGCACAATGTTTGGATGTTGTAGATTACTTAGAAGTTTGATCTCCTAAAATAAAAGAAAAAAGTTATGAGGTAGAACAAACAAACACAACCGTGATTCCTATAGGCTCATTGGATCTTACATGTTCTAGTTGTTTTATACACTGCGGATTTTGGATCATCGGAAAATAACTCAACTTCCTTCATCGCACACAATGCTCCAGGAAACTGCAAATGAAAAAGCAACTCAGCATACACTATAAAAAACATTTTTTGCACTAAACAACTGTAGAAAAAAAATAAAAAGAGGGAGACCACTACATGTTGCTAGCAACATAAACGCTTCCAAATGTACCACGACCTATAAGCTTCCCTTTCTTCCACTAGGAGTTAATCAAGAACAAGTCCAGTTTGAGAGGAGCATATGGGGACGGAACATAAGCAACTGATGAAGAGGGACAAGTAGCTCCAGGAGAAAGAGGCAAAAGATGAACATTGGAGTTTTCACAGCGTCCATTGTTAACATCAATGGACATCCTCGGATGCAATTGTGAGGAAATACTATCCCGTGGTGCAACCGACTGATCAGGTGATAGCATAGAATGTAATGGTGAAGATGGTCTGCTCGGTTGTGGGCTTCTGATCTGTCTACGTGGACTTCGAGGTTGTGGGCTATGGATTGGAGAATTGTCAGTACTAAAGGCAGTGATATCGTAAACTGCAGGAGGAGGAAGCCCAGAAGTATCAAATGGCATATCTGGAGCAGATCAAGCTTGTTTGCTTTTAGGAGGCAAATAAAAAAAAGGCAAATCATGACCAGTACTCTTCCTATGTGGACTAGGCACAGGACTCATGTATGGACTCGTAGGAGCACTCATTGTTGGAATGTTCACCCAATAACAATTTATGTTTCTTGGACTATTTGCATAGGTAAAGTCTTGATATGATGAATTTTCCGTAGCTCCCCTCAAGTCACGAGCAAAGCCATTGACGCTGATTTAACAACATCAAAGTTTTCAACACATGATTTGAGCAAAAAAAAACGGCAAAAAAAAAATCACATTTTTGTTTGTTATCCAAATTAGGATCAAATGTAAAAAAAAAACTAAAATTGAAATTAAAAAGCTACCTGGTGAGAGGAGGACCAGAAAAGGTACGATCAGCAGTAACTCTCTCAGGATCACTCTCATCCAATCGTCTTCCGTTTCCGGCATTTCGATTCCTCGAATCTCCGGCAACCTCAGGTAACGGAAGAGGCAAAGGTAACGGAACGGCAGAAGGGGAGCGAGGAACCGCCGTGAAAGCGCTGGGAGACCGGGTTAAACCAACATCAACGGTGGAAGAAGACGTTGATGCACGACGTTCTCCCAAAACATCGTCATCGGTCAAGTGACGAAGCTTCCTCTGACGCGTGAGCCTCCCACGGTTACAACGAAACAAACGGTGATGAAATCGATCCCGATCCTGATCCGATTTGGATCCGGAGATTCAGAGTATGAAGCCAGAGGTTTCAAAGAAGAAGATGGAGAAGATAAAGGAGATGAGAACGAGATTTGCGGAAGCCAACGCATAACGAGAAATTCATGGTATACTCATACAAAATCTCCACATGAATCTTTTTTACGATTAGAATCAACCAGAAAGATGGAGATGGAGGCGATGGCGATGAGGATCCATGGATGAACCCAACGGATTTAACAGAACCAGAAAAAAAACAACCAAAAAAACCAGAAAATAATAACAAGAGGAATGATTATTACTTATTAGGAGGACCAATTATTATTTTATGGGAAATTATCTTTTTCGTATAAATTAATAATACTAATCGACAAGACGAAAAACTTGAGAGGCGGTTTGTGTTTCTGCGGCACGGTTAATAACGGCTTTATTCTGGTCTTTTCTCTTTTTCACTGTAATTTTATTTCATTTGATAATTCGTATTACCCTAATTTACCATAATTTATACATATTAACAAAAAAATAGTTTACCATAATTTATACATATTAACAAAAAATAGTAATTTATAAAGTATAATAGAATTACCCTACTGTGTGACTACGTTGGACATAAAGAAGGGGTCTTAGAAATTTATAATTATTCGACTGGATGACTAAAAATTATAATTTAAAACTCCATTTTACACCAACTATATGGTAGTTTCTGATTTATTAAACTTTCACATGTTAAAAGAAATATAGTTTTTTCCAAATTTAGTATCCAAACTTTCGATTTTTTTGTTTCTCTAAATTTAATTTTCAATTTTAGTTTATTTTTCTTTCTTGCTCAAAAAACAAGGTAGTGTCATAAATGAGATAAGTCATTGTTACAAAAAAAATGGCTATGTTTGTGTACCCTTGATTGGGTACAACTGATTTATTTCCTCTTTTTACATGAACCTACTCCATCATCAACACTATATAAATAGACTGGTTTTTCATTTACATAAAGACATTACACAATTAGTGGAGCTAATGGGTTATTATACTATTGGACCATTCTCACTTTTGGTCTCTTCCAACCAACATCCGGTGGCTTGCAAGCCTCGAAGTTGTGTCTTTTTGTTTGTTTATGTTTTTTTTTAAGGAATTTCGATCTACTTTAAGAGTTGAAGGATTTACGATTTATTATAATGAAGCTACCTTCTGGGTTTGGCTATGATTTTGAAGGATTTGGAGGTGACGATGTTTCGCCAATAGTTTCTGGCTGCATCCGCGATGTTTTTGTGTTATTTCTCGTATATCTATTTTTGAGTCTTCTTTTTTGGGAGGTGCGTCCAAACTAGGTCTTCTAGCTGGTATCGGTGGATATAATGTGGTGATGCAGCAATGGTTTTCGATAATAGTCGGTGAAAGTTTTCGTTTTTTTGCAGTGGTTTTTTATCTTCTTGGTTTTTAATCGAGTTTTCTTAGATTTTCATGCTTTTTGAATTTAGATTTCTAAATCTGTTTTTCTGTTTAAGGTTATGGGTTGTTTATTTGCATATATGGTTAGATTTTAGTCAATTTTTGCTGTCTATCCAATTTAAATTTGTTTAATAGGGACTTCACCGAAACTAAATCATAATAAATTTGACAAAGACAATAAAAAAAAAAAAAATTCTATGAGAGAAAATAAACTATTGGACCATAACAAACTAACCAACAGGGGGGAGTGTAAAGTCTCTAAAACCTTTATGGGCTTCTTTTTTTGGAAATATGATGTGAACGGGAAAAAAACGACAAAATGTCAATTTTCTAATACACAGGCGTCAAACCGATGCCCAATGTAAAAACCGTAGGGTACGCATCTCGAGGAATTGCCTAGATGTAAACCTGATTTAGACCAACTTAGCCTTGGTCATTAGTTTATTTAACTAAGCTAGTGACCTTTCTATATTGTTTTCGTCGACTAAAATTACATTGTTTTCGGAGTCGTTCAAAAACCACAAAAGCAACTAGAGGGTCTAGTGTTCTTTAACTTAGGGTTTATACAAAAAGGGTTTATTCTAAAAACTGATTCTTTCCTTCTAGAGTTACCACAAATGACAATTTTCTTTTTTTTTCATGGAAGAGAAACTTCAGTACCCATTAAAGAACTTATTTTGTGCTTGAATAGCTTCTGGTTCTTTCACGGGGCTAGTGGCGACAATCTTACACACAGGCATAGTTTCATTCTTGCTCAATAGCTTCAATGATGGATGAAATACAACGTCTTGCATCAACACTTTGTCTTCAATGTCGAGTTTACTCACATCTACTTCGATTTTAGATGGAATGTGTTCAGCTGGGCCTATAAGTTTCAGACTGCTTCGGATTGTCCGTAGATTTCCCCCTGGTCACAGTCACAAACAGTCAGGATTAAAACATCGTGATAGCAAAACAAAAGACCAACAGTTAGCGTAAAAAAAGAAAAGCTTGTTAAGTATCAAACAATGGTAAACATTCAAATTTCCCTTGCTAAAAAGATTTACATAAGAACTAGGCTATTCCCCAATGTGGAAAAGCGAGAAGGAATGAGAGCATTAGCAACAAGAGCTTAGCTCAATCATAAGAACGGTTGTATAGCAGTAAGAGAGAAGGAATGAGAGCATTAGCAGCAAGCTAAAAAAGAGATCTGCAAAGTTCGCATCAGTTGGAAAAGAAGAATCCTAATTATAGTTCAAACTACCTTATCAATCAAAAGAGAAAATATCCAAATCCTTTGAAAGTTGTCATATAATTTATCAGTAACTAAGTGTTACCTTTCTTGAGACAGGGACAATCATCTAACCCTTTGAAAACAACAGGAACATCAACCTTTAGCTTCTCCCCATCATCAGCCCATACGAACACTAAATTAAGTATCTTTCCAGTTTCTTCGTCTCTATGAATCTGATACAAACACCAAAACCATACTTATCCCATCACCAAATTCACTTTACAATACACACGACCACATATTTGCATTTTTCGTAAAATTCATGGAATGATCGCGACTGAAATTGAAATCCGTGAAATTTGAAATACCTTGAGGGGAAGTACTCGACCCGATTCAACTAGCGTCGAAGAGCCTTGACCAGCTCGGATCTGGAGCTGGAAAGTGGTCGAACAGAAGAATGGGAGACCAACAGAGTCAATGATCGACTTAATCTGCTTCTTATCCGCCGTCAAAAGATGTTTCCTCGATATTCCTCGTTTCGAAGCGTCAGTCTCGAGAAGCGACTGCGGAAAAACCACGGCGGGAATCCGGCCAATCGTCCGATCCCGAGACGATACTCCTCGACCCGTAGCTTCGCGTGGAATCGCCTGGATCGTGGAATATTGATGAATAATCCGAATCGATCGACCGAATGAAGATGCCGGCAGATCAGTCACCTCCGCCGCCGCGGATCTCAGTCCGCGCCACAAACATTTCGCCATCTCTGTTGGTTAGAGTTAGAGTGACGTTAGGGTTTTTTTTTCTTCAAACTCAGACGTTGGAGGGGTTTAAGCTCTCTGGGCTTTATATGGATTCTTTAACAAAATTATTATTGGGCTTTTAGTGACCCATTGTGATAATTGTACTTCAATATGTGTGTTATTTTGTCCTGGTTTCGGCCTTTTTATGGATTTTGATGATACGAGCCAATTGTAGTCGTATAAAAATATTTATTAAGATATAATCACGAACCATTTGTTCGTGCTTTCTGTCTTTTTGGTAATAACAACATTCTTTCATTGTCCTGTTCTGATTTTTCCGGACCAAGTCGTATTAGTATGCAGTTGCTCACACGCTAAGCTTATATTTATGTCCATATGCCAAAGATGCAAATGTCCATACTCAATACCTTCTCTAACTATTTAATTTGACTTCTTTTTTCTTACCAACCAGTATTACAATACTTAACCCTTTATAATCTTCTCGTTTTACTCATGATATTTGGTTTCCATATAGTTAATTTTCTCATATTCTTTCGGTTTCAAAATATAAAATATTTTAAGTTTTTTTATTGTTTCAAAATATAAAATGTTATCATACTTTTATGTAACTTTTAATTTTATTAAATTTTGTGTGAGTAATAGTATTTTTCATTTTTTCATAATTGGATGAATTTCTTTTATTTTATATATTATATAATTCTTTTTAAAATAAAATTAACTTCTTAATCTCAATTTTTTTTTGCTAAAACATATTATATTTTGAAACCGAGAAGTATAAAACATTGTTTTGGTTAAGGTAAATTTCGTGTTTTGCCGAAAATTTTTATAGTATATATTTTGTCCGGGATTTTCTCTTTAGCAAATCTCAAACTAATTCTCTAAACCCCACAAAAAAAATAGATTAATTTGGATTAATTTTTGTCATTGAAAATGTATATGGGTAACCAAAGATAAAAAAAAAATTATGCTTATTCCATATGTTTTAATTGTTTACATCAAAAAAAAATTATTAGTATTCAAACTTAAAAATAGTTGTTTTTGTAAGACTGTAACTAGAGGGGAGACAATCAGAATATTACAATAAGACTCACAATAACAATAATATCATGCAAATGAGAGATGGTCTAATGCACGTGACGTTGTCTAATCATCTTCTTAGCAAATAACAAAGTCAACATGCTGACAATCATATATAACAAACCCAACAAATTTTTTGAACTTTTTACTTAGAATATATGTGTTTCGGAATGAGACATATAAATATATAGTGTTTACCTTATTACATCTCAATTCCTTCTACAAATTATTAACCTCGCAAGTCTCAGGCCATAAGAAAGAATAACGAAAAGACAAACAAACAAATATTCGTATTTACAGCATTACATAATTTAACATTGAACCAACAAAAAAAATCCTACTCATAACAAAAATATACATCTTTATAACTGAAAATTAGTCGCGAAACATAAATTTCATAATTTTTAAATCAGTGTAACAAAAAATATAAACGAAACTGTTAACTTTAAATAAAGAAATAAATAGTTTTTATCAGAAACAAGAAAAGGAAAAAGAAAAAATAGTTGTGCAGTTTTAATTTTTTTTTAATATCTGCCTAATAATATGTTGCATAATTACAATAAACATGTATATAAGCAAGTTATTTAATTAATCTTTACGATGCTGTGTTGCATGATTAAACTTTAATAAATTTATTCGTTTACTAAAACATTTGATTTATGCATAAAGCGATGATGATTCATTTATCTTCTCTTCGTCTCTGCTTAAACGGGTCCCACCATAAAACTTCCGTCTTATTCTATTCGCTACGGATGACGTCATCCTGATGGGCCCAGACGTCGTCCGACTCTCGTAGTCTCGTTCTACTCTAATAGTTATTACAGCAATGCCATCGGATTTGCATGAACGAAACAAGTATGTTGTTAAAGTCTAGAGGTCCACGTCTGAAAGATCGGAACTTAACTCCTAGATTTTTTCTTTTCTAATGTTTTCAATATATTCTTAATTTTTCTTTAACAGTGAACGATTTTCTTAAACCTGGAAATCTGGAAAATATATTTATTAGAGAAAACCCAATTGTTGAAAAAGTATAATGCGTACGAGCACGTATGAAAAGTGCCATGGTATTGTATATTTTTCGTATATAACTTTTCTATGTTTCTACGTTATTTTCGCCTAGGTTTCATAAAACTCAACGATACAAACGGGAGACAAAGGTGAACGCCAATACTCTATACTCCGTGGGTATTTGCGCACCCTTTAAACGTTTGAGTTTTTAATAATTTTCCGACCTAAGCGTTTTCTAACTATTGGAGTAATTGTTATCTTTCTCATTCAAATTTTTTTTGAAGTGTAGTAGTTTATTGTCTGTAATTATATGATAAATAATAATAATTGATTGTTGGTTAAAAACAGTAATAGTCGAGTTCTTTAACGTATTATCTCCTTTTTTTTTTATCTTGTTCGTTTTGAAGGAAATATATTGTGAAAATGATATGTTTGCCTGCAAGTATAAAACTGCCTAAGCGTGAAAGTGTCGTTTTCAGCTAATTAACCAATGAATTAAACTACACAAGGTTTGGAATTATTTTTGTTCTCTAACACAAAGTTTGGAATTAATTGATCGAAATCCTAACTAAAATATATCGAATATAAACCCGTTATCAAATATATATATATATATATATATATATGGAATATCGAAGTTTTGAATCATCCGCTATAATCATGTATTGTATGTTGCGTACTAGATACCTATGCCGGAGTTTTTTTTTCTTTCTCCAAATCTTGTAAATTTTTAATAAATGATTGATGAGACAAAAAGAAATTGCCTAATTACTAGCAAAAATAAGCAAAAGTCCATGAGGTAAAAATTTGACCAACTTTGTTTAGCTGTGTTGATTGCTTTGGTCAATAAAAAGTTGGGGTAGACATCGCTTAAGGATCCGGTTAGACGATAATTTATATTAATACGCCACATTTTTTTAAATCGATTAATCAAATCGGTAATTCGGTTCAAGCGTTTCAATTCTTTTCAAATCAACCAATTCGTCCGGTTAAATATTTGATTAATATTTTTTTTCCTAAAACTCTTTAATTTTTCTTGTATCTTATAGGCTTATACTATTATTAAGGATTATTGTGCCTTAAACTTTATTATTTTATATAAGCTTCTATGATGAAGTTTAATTTAGAATTAAAATAGTTAGACATTATGTACTTCTATTTATATTATTTCATATAAAAAACAATTTATATTATTTTTATATGTCAAATTACTATATAAATATAAAATATTGATAAAAATATTTAAATATATAAAAATAGTTTATTATTATCTAGACCTCGCCTATACTTCGATTAATCCGTTTATGGTGTAGACTTCTACTGAATGTTTAATTTTGATTTTCGCCTATACCTACGGTCTACCCATTTTTTGAAGATCATTTTGATTTTGGTTATGGTGCACGTGCGGCAACTCATAGTGGGCTTGGTTTCCAACTACAATAATACCCCTACTAATGGTCAACATTTATCAGCAATGAATGCTTAGGTACCTTTATTTTACGAATTTCTTTTTCTTGAAAACATGGCTATGATATTGCATTCAATAAGTTTATTCAATGCAGATTAACAAAAACAAAAAAATAATCATCAGTGATGAAAACACAACCATGTGCTACATTAGGCTTGTGTTGAACATAACGAAGCACTTTAATTGGTCATGTGATATTACACATATACTAGAAACTATAAAGTACGTATTTGTGAATAACTTGAAAATTTTATATTTCTGTTAAGTTATATACAAATCTATGCTTAAATATTTGATTCAATAATTGTACGTAGGACTGAACTGTAATAATGATTTTGTTAATGGAAGGAAATAAAAGAAATTGTTGTATTCGTGGGGCTGACTTTTTCAAATTTCAGTAACTGTTTAACGATTTCGTATCAATTTGAGATTTGAAAGATGAAAATGACTTAACTCGAGAATAAGACAGGAGTTAGAGGGTAATTTAGTCTAAATCAAATATAATAATTTAGGGATAAAACAGTAATTACGCAGGCGGTTGCTTAGAATTAAAACCCCAAATATTAATTATGAGATCGGACGGCTGTAAATTGCCCTCTCTTCTTAATCTCAACGGCTAAGGTTTATGGCGTATCCGCTGATATAAAAGATCGTCCTCGTCATTAGAAAAGCCTTCCCTTTTTTTCCCATATTCTTCTTTCTTCTTGATCATTATATTTTTTTTCTCTTCGTTTTATAAATCTTGGGCCTTAGGGCAGAATAAATCGGAGATCAGATCATAAATCGGGGTTTTCTGGGTTTTCTCAGAAACCTAAGAGTCCGATAGTAGCTTACTACTCCCTCAACCTATCTCTCGATCGATCATGGAATCAGGCGATGAAGAGAGTGAGAAACGAAGCTAGCTTCAAAAATATCAAAGAGAGAGGTTTTTAGGGAAGAAGAAGATTCGTTTTGAGGTAAGTCTTATTTTTTCGATCGATATGATTTGATTCAGTTAAAAAGTTTGATTGACAAAGATTGATATTGATAGATTTTTCTTTTCATTTTACTTTCACCATTTATAATGATTTATATTTTCTTTTACTTTTGGAATCTTTTGATCTTCTTCTTTTACTACATGTAAACCTAATTAATTTTCCTCTAATGACTTACACGAAGCTTCCTCGATGCATTTATTTTCACGATCCCAATTTTCTTATTTAAAAAAAAAAAGTTCTATTTAATTAAAGAAAATGATTTTCTGTTTGTTCCTATCTCTCAGGCTCTTCAAGTCTCTCAAGAAAGACAAAGATGGCGTCTTCAAGCTCTCCTTGTGCGGCTTGTAAATTCTTAAGAAGAAAATGTACACAAGAATGTGTATTTGCTCCATATTTCCCACCAGACCAACCTCAAAAGTTCGCATACGTTCACAAAGTCTTCGGTGCAAGTAACGTCGCTAAGCTTCTCAACGAGCTCGCCTCTAACCAAAGAGAAGACGCAGTCAACTCTCTTTTCTACGAAGCCGAAGCTCGACTTCGAGATCCGGTTTATGGTTGCGTCGGTTTAATCTCAATACTTCAACATCGTCTTAAACAGCTTCAACACGATCTTGAAAACGCCAAGAAAGAGCTCGCTGTTTACGTTGGTCCTCAAGCTATGCTCCCTCTCCACCAACCGCCTCCTCAAGCTCAATTCATGCCTCTACCTCCGGCGCAACCGCAACGACCTTCATCTTCTTCAGCATCTGTGCTGACTCAGCATCATCATAACATGTTGCCAATGATGGCTATTCCTACTGGACAATTATACCAACAGCAACAGATATTTGAGGCTCAGTTAGCAGCGGCTAATGCGGTTGCCAGAGAGCAACAGAATGAGATGTTTAGAGCTTATGGAGGAGGAAATGATAGTCCACACCATCAAAACCAACCTCAAGCTGAGATTTTGAGATTTAATAATGGTTTTGATTCTGTACCGGCCGGTTCCGTTACAGTTACTGGGTTTAATCAATTAAGCTCTACCGGTACAACTGTAACCGGAATGTCTCTTGGAGATAACTTTGTTGATAGTCCTCCTACGAATAGTAATTACCATACGGATCAGCAATTACACCATCATCATCAACAGCAACACCATGAGGCTCAACTATTCATACCTACACAATCTTCTCAACTGCTACTGCTTCAAACGCAGGAGACGCAAACGCAGCCGAATTCAGAGAGCGAGGAGGGTAGAAGGAGTGTCATTGGTTCATCTCGCTAATTAAGGAACAATAAAAAAGAGAGGGATATTCAAATAATATACGCCCTTTGACCTTCTCGCTTGCTCGATAAACTCCAAAAGTTTTCCTTAAGGTACGTGGAAAAATTCGATTTTAAATTTTCATTCGTGATAATAATTAGGGTTTCGATTTTGTTTCATGATATTTTTCATTTTCTCTGCATTTTGAATGTTCTTTATTTATGGTATAGTAATAGTACAGTTACAGTAGTACAGAGGAGGTTTTGCTCTTTGGCTTGATTGGTAGTGCATATTAGTGGGTTTAACGCTTTTTAAGAGCTAATCATGTTTTGTTAATTGAGCATAAAAGAGAGCATAAGGTCTTTTAAATGCTCGATAGTGCACTGCTAAAATCAATAGAGATTTTCTCAAACATAGAGTTTTAAAAATTATAAAAATACTATTTTACCCTTATTGATTTGATTAATTTTCTGTATAGCCAATCATGTTTTGCATATTGATATCTATAATTGTAAATATGTGTACCAATCACATGTAATCAATTTAATATAAATGACTTTGCTAGTTCTGCTACTCACAGCTTATGCTTCTTATAGTATAACCCTTACTAATCAAGGCCTTTATATATAACATTTAATGAAAAAGCCTTGTCATTTCTTCAATAACTCTCCTACTCTTATTGTAGCCATAGCCCATATTTTAAAAACTTCATTTTTGTTGGATTCTTGAACAGTACTGCATTAACTAACCTAGTTATTTTAAGAAGTGGGGTTTAAAAAATATTCATGGTGGGTCACATCACATCCCCGATTTTTGATTTAGATTAGTCTGATATGGTCATTATTTGATACTATTGGGTTTGTTCTACACATCTACCTAATAGAGATGAAAAGAGATAATTTGTGTAGCTCTAAGCTTTGCTTACACCTTTCTGTCTGGAAATCTTTCAAGTGTTGTCCCATTAGTTACACTTTATTCATCTGCATCAATCACATCGATCATGGTCTTTATATATATTAATTCTAATATTGTTTTATCAATCTCTGTTGGATCCTTTGCTTTTATTAATACTTATTTCCTCGACTTTTCTTGCAGTTGAAAACTCTGACTTTGCTCAAGGCATTACGGACGCAATCGAGTTTTTCTTTCTTTCTAACTTTGTTCGAGGATACTCACCACGTAAAAGTCAAACAACATACACAGAAGTCAGCGTTATTTGGTTGATTTTGAGTATAGTATCAACCAAAGTTTTGGTGAAGCGTACAAAGTATAACCCAAAGGCTCGTATCAAACTGAACAAAAGATCTCCACTCCATCTCTCGCTACGGTTCTTTGGCACGGAAACTAATATTATTTTACTTATATCTCGCATCTTCTTATTACTATTATTTTTTGACATTCCTTTTCGTTTAAGTAAAAAGGAAAAATTAGTGTTTTTGGAAATCTGTTTGTAAATTAGATGCCAAGACGAGGGTCACTACTTGGCCTAGCTAGTGGGTTTGTCACAGATCCGTTGTCAAACCGAACTATTAAAATAAAAACTATGGAATCATCAATAATCCATCTATGTTTTATCCGCGTTTAAATTTGTACATCGCGTTTTTGCTTAGATAGTTTAACAGTTTCGTTTTTTTTGGTTTTACAAGTAGTATTTATAAGGTTTACATGTTTATTTAAAAATGTTAATAGTTTTGTTTCTTTTATAAATGGTATAGTTTTGGGGGATAACCCATTTAGTAATTTGACTACCGTGTCACATTTACTATAAAAAGAAAAATGAGATAGACTGAAAAGGTAAAAATGTATAAAACATAAATAATTACACAAAATCTACAGCATTTTTCAAAGAGAGTGTGTCACACTTATAAATAAACGAATATAATAATCATCAAGTAGCTAGATGAAGCTAAAGAAGTAGTTAAGTGTGAATGCTTGGCAATTAAGATTGTGTTGGATCATTCATTAACACTCTTTGACCACTCACCAATTTATTTTTGGCTCTCTCTTCCATATCCTCACCGTTTTATTTTTATAAATCCTACCTCAAGACCCCATACAACGGGATGTGTTTAATTCCTACTTATTGACTGGAATCAAAAGCGGCTAAAAAAGATATACAACCACCATTTAATTTTACACAACCATACCAATCTAAAGCATTTAAAATTTCATTCAGTTCAATATATTTGTCCACAGCATGATCATATCAATCAGTAGCTATATCAATGCGGGTGAGCTTTAGATATTTGACCTGATGATTCATGAGAAACATGGATACTTAAATGTTCATGTGCATATGCATGTGCATGTGCATATAATAGTATATTAATCTCACCAGTAGGATGCTTAGTATAGCAATAAAGAGAAGGTGGTGAAATTGATGAGCGTCGGTCATTAAATTAAGCACTGACCCATTAATTGCGCAATTACCCATAAACCCAATTCACTCCTTTTATTAACTTAAAAATAAATTATACATACATCTCTACCTCTATCTCTATCTCTAAAACACTAGTGAATAGTGACTAGTATACCTTCTTGGTACTTTTATCAATGTCTCGTGTCGCAATAAATCTATATAAAGATTTCTAACTAGGTCAATCCAACAACCAATTTAATACAACAGTCCGTAGTGGATTCTAATTTAAGTGACTACATATATATATATATATAGACCGAAAAAATCAATAAGTTAAAGTTTGACTATATGTCGTATGTCATACAAATATGAGAAAATGCTAGTCTGGCGCCTTAGACCACTCGGCCACCCTGACTTTACAAAATGCTCTTCATCCAACTAATCATTCATGGTGTAATTGGGCTGACTTTTTGTATCTAAAGGCCTTTCTATAACAAAATAGAGGCAGGCCCATCTTAAACAGCACTATTTTCGAAATAGTGAATCAGATCTTTACATTCAAATGAAACCTAAATTGTGTTAGTCCCCCAAGAGTCTTAACTATGATACTAACTCATTCGAAATCTCTGATTAGCAAGGACTCTGCTCCATGCCACGCATCATCCAACACCAACAATGTTTTTTTTTTTTGAGTTTATCCATCAGATTTCTTAAGCCATTACCCGCTTGATGATCCTTCTCAAATGTAACTGCTCCGTAACCGTTGTGCTGGAGTAATATAACCCTGAAAGTAGGGGTCTTTGACAAAACACTAAAGAAGCTATTCTTGAATTCTCCTGCCAATCGAAACGAGAAATATAATTCAGGAGTAAAGATCAAAACTTGAAGAGTAAATGCATATATATTTGTATACTTTTGATATCTTTATCACGACTGAGTAACCAGCGTGGTCTTTCCGCACCCGGGAGAAGCAGACACCACAAGACTGTTCACGGAATCATTACAAATTTTAAAAGCATACACCATTGTTTCCATTTACAATGGATTGCAGCATGAGAATACCAAACAACATTACAGAATACACACAAGCTATAGACTTTTTTTTTTGTCTTTTTTAGAAATAAAAACTCTTATTTCAGTCGCAACTTAAAACATTTGAAACATGTTCAGGTTATGCTCAGTTTCCTCCTCCTCAACTCTCAAATTTCTCATTTTCGGCTTCAACCTTTTCCACAAGAATCCAGTTTCTTCATCGCATTTCACTTCCAGATTCTTTAGATTCCACACTGAATCTGGCAACTCACATCCTGAACACTTGCTCATCGAAATCTTCTTCAGATTCTGCAGTTTGCCAATCTCTAGGGGCAACTTTCTCAATCCTAAGCAATCAGAAATGTCCAGAAACTGCAAATTGCTGAGTGTCGCAATTGTTTCAGGCAGCTCAGAGAGATTAATACAAGAACAAAGCCTCAACACTTCCAGCTTACTCAAGTTGCCTATAGCATCTGGAAGTATAGAGATCTTATTACAGTTTGTGATGCTAAGGGTCTTCAATGAAATAACCTCAGAGACCCAATACGGCAACTCATCAAGATCATAGCAATAATCTATGTCAATCTCTTGTAAACTCGATAGAGCTGTAGAGACAACTATATCTTCTGTGTCGTAGAAAACCTCACCGAAACTACACATGAACAAAGATAGCTTCTTGAGACTGACAAGTTGCAATTGGAGAATGTCCGACAAAGTGATTGAAACTTTCTCCAATTTGATCCGTTTCAGGTTTGGTAATGAGCTGAGACACGAGAATTTACTTAATCTTGAAGGAAAGAAACCGTGATTCGTGATCGTCAAAACCTTTAGCTTCTTCATTCCAGCAATGAAGCTTGGTAATACATAGGTTGATGATGATAGATTTAGAATTAAAGCCTCAACATCTGGGCAATCCATTTCAACCCATTTTGATGAGAATGAATCATCTGTAACAAAAGTAGATCAATCATAGTTACAGTATAGTCATATCACCAATGTTCTAAAATAGTTAGCTTGGCTGCGGAGCACCATATCATAGTTATCGGTGGATATTTTATTGTAAGAAGAAAATAAAAACATAAAAATTTATGAGCATATAGTATGCATATATTATCACACTGCACATTAGTAGAAATAGCAGAGATTTGTATTATCATTAAATTCAATTGTAGAAAAATGTGGACTCATAAGAATTACCTGTAAAGATAGACAAAAGACGGGCATTTATAGGCTGCATTAGATCCAAACACCATTCTGGAAATATATCCTCTTTTATCTCCAAATTGAGTCTTTTTCTTTCCAGTTTTCCCTCGGATTTGCTTTGATAGATAGCCAACTCTCTCAAGATATCATGTTGCGTGACTAATAAGTCATTGTAGAAACCATCTTTGTGCTCCTTTCTCCTGTTTTAGAGCAAATAAATAAGTTCCTCAACTAAATGACAACTTTTAAGTTGATACAGAAGAAACATAAATTTTGAAATACCCGAGAGGAACAAGATCAAGAAGATTCTGGGCAGCAAAGTCTTCGAGGTACTTCATACACACAATACTATCGCTTATACCATATAATTCAACCCATATGTCAATTATTATCGAAGCACGGATCTTTTGGTCCTCAAGAAACGAACCCATATCCAAGAAACAATCTTTGAGATTGGAGTCTAGGGCATCGAAACTAGGCTCCAGACACTTTAGCACAGTAGGACGAGGATTGTTAAGAACTGTGCCTCCTTCAGACCAGCTTATCACTTGGCCTTTCCATGAAGTTAGAGAACGGTCTTTAAGCGAAGCGCCTACTACTTTAATCACGAGTGGGAATCCGTTGCATCGTTTTAATATCTGCAATTCCCACCACGTAAAGAAACAAAAAGACTGAGACTATTGTTTCCCACAACATTCACAAATTAAAGTTTGAACTTGAAACTATCAGTTTTCTTAGAATACCATGGATAGGTTCAATGGAGGAAAAAAAAAACTAATACCTTTTGGAGAAGTTCTTCATACTCATCTTGAGATGTGTGCTCAGGCCGAGATGCCCACTGAATGAGAAGGGCCTTGGCATCTCTCTCTTCCAAAGGTTTCAAATGATAAGTGGGACCAAAACTCGGAAATTCAAACCGAGAAGTCACCAATATTTTAAAATCCGATGAGCTAATTCGAAATCTCTGATTTAGCAAGGACTCTGCTCCATACCACACATCATCCAACACCAACAATGTTTTATTTGAGTTTTCTTTGAGTTTATCCATTAGATTTCTTAAGCCATTATCTGCTTGGTGATCGTTCTCAAATGTAACTGCTCCGTAACCGTTGTGCTGGAGTAAATGCTGTACCATAACCCTGAAATTAGGGTTACTTGACACAACGCAAAAGAAGATATTCTTGAATTCTCCTGCCAATGTAAACTACGTGAGAAACAAGAAATATAATTCAAGAGTAAAATCAAAACTGACTAAATGCATATATATATATATATATATATATATATTTGTATACTTTTGATATCTGCATCGTGGCAAAGCTGAGTAACCAGCGTGGTCTTCCCGCACCCGGGAGAAGCAGACACCACAAGACTGTTGACGGAATCATTAAGGAGCTTCTTCTTTAGCTCCTTCAATGGCCAATCCAATCCAACAGGAACCATATTAAGCTTGGGAACCGAACAAAGATCCTTAAAAACGGGCGCACCGTCAATCTTGTTAAAGAGGGTTTGGAAATTATTATTATTGGCTTCTATAGACTGCAATTGGTAGTTATGCTGAATAAGCGGTAGATTTATCTGACAGAACTTAAGCATATCCTTATCGACTTGCTTGATTTCTCCCTGGAGATTAGTTTTGCAGCAGAAATAAAACCATCGAACCCGTGAACATTTCTCAACCACAATCTGAGCTTCTTTCATCGTTTCCCTCAGTTCTTTTAGTTCCCCAACATCAAGGTCTAGCCTGTCTCGGATCAAATCGATCTTTTCCGCTATCGGAATCAATTTCTCCAAAGTTGATGCGAGATCCTTGAACGAGGATTTGAAATTTTTCACCTTCTTTACCTCTGCAATCAAACGTTTTAGAGCCTCGGCGACCAGAGCTCCCCCAACCAAATCGGCCATTCTTTTTTCTTTTACTTGACAAATCAAAAAGAAATCAAAGCAGAATCAGAAAAAGGTTTAAAGAAAAGGAAAACTCAGATTTTGTCGGTAGAATTCTGAATTTGAAAGGAACAATCTGAGAAAGAGATGTCTAGTGTATTGTTGGCAAATTGTAGAAAAAGAGATAGTAAGATAAGAGAAGGAAGACGAAATCAGAAGCTTAGCTTTAGTTGCAAAGCAATCCCTCGTCGTTGACTTGAGAAAATTCTCCGTTCCTTCCTCCACTCACGGATGCGTCTGTAAGAAGCTTAAGTTGAGAAAAAAAAGATTAAAAAAAAAAGTCAATACAACTATTGCAAAAATAAAAGTAAAAACTCTCTCTAATTACTCTCTTCAGATTCTCTTAAGCCGTCAGCATTTTCTGCCATTTTTGAATTGGCTCGTTTGTTTCTCGTCGTTTCTTACATACACATATATGTAATGTAAAATATCATATCTGTACATATATATATATATATATATAAATATTTTCTAATGTTACAAAACCTTCACACACACCAGCAAATTGACATTTAGAACATCTGAAACAAGTTGAGGTTATGTTCTGTTTCTTCCTCCGTGATGGTCAAATTCATCATCTTTGGTTTTAATCTTTTCCACAAGAACGCAGTCTCCTCGTCGCATTTCACTTCCAGATTCTCTAGCTTCTTCACTGAATCCGGTAACTCGCATCGATAGCAATCTCTCATCGAAATCTTCTCAAGTTTCTGCAGATTTCCAATTTCTAGAGGCAGTTTTTTCAATTGGAAGCCACCAGAAACATCGAGAAACCACAATTTGCTGAGCTTCTCGATTGTTTCAGGCAGCTCCAGGAGATTAGGACAAGAACTGAGTCTCAACATTTCAAGGTTCCCCAAATTGCCAATAGCTTCTAGGATTCTGCAGAGCTTGTTACAATTTGTGACACTAAGTTTCTTCAATGAAACAATTTGAGAGATCCAATACGGTAATTCAACAATACTATAACAATAATCAATTTCGATTTCCTGTAAACTCTGTAAATTTTCAGAAACATCAATCTCTAACTCGTTGAGAACCTCAACAACATGACACAACCATAAAGACAGCTTCTCTAGACTCTTGAGCCCAAGTTTAGGAATGTCAAGCAAAATGATTGAAACTTTCTCGAATCTGATCCGTTTCAGGTTCGGTAACGAGCTGAGACACGACAAGTTGGCCAGTTTTGCTGGAGCAAGACCGTGATTTATGATCATCACAACCTTCAATTCCTTCATTGTGGCAATGAAGTTTGGTAATGCATAGTTTGATGAAGAGAGATTAAGAACTAAAGCTTCAACATTTGGACAGTCCATTTCAAACCAAGTTGATGAAAATGAATCATCTGTAAACAAAAAGAAGAAGAAAGAAGATCAATCATATAGCTATAGAATATAGGTCTGGTGAGCATTATCAGAATTCGTCGGATATCCAGATCTAGATCCGAAAAGGCGGATATCCGGATCTGGATCTGAAAAGACAGATATTCGGGATTACGGATAATCGATTCGGATAATAAGAAATTTTGAAACGGATATCCGTGGACGTGGATACAAATCTGGATACCCCAAAAAATCCAGGATAGGACAATAGAATATGGTTAAAGAGTGTGTGAAACAGAGTAAATAAATTATTATAGTACCAGTAGAGATAGACACGAGAGACGCATTCATAACAATAGGTTGTTTTGAATTTAAACACCAATTTGGGAATTTGTTTTCATGTATCTCCAAGTTTAATCTTTTCCTTTCGAAAATCGAAGACGACTCTTTTAGGCATTGATTTATAGCAAATTCTCTAAGGTTATTGTCTTGTTTAACCAATAACTCATTGTAGAAATCATCTTCGTACTCATTTTTCCTGATATTAAAGCAAATAAACAAGAGATAATTGGGAAAACATCTATATAAAAGAAGCTAAAATAAAAAAATAAAAAAGTTTTTATGGTTAGCAGTATCTAGGATTTATGGTTTAGTTTTTAGGGCATTAAGGTTTAGAATTTAGAGTTAAAAATTTAAATATATTTGACTATTTGTTAATTTATAAAAATCTAGACTATTTTCTATTATTGATATAAAATTTCGACTAGATTGACAACGCTGCCAATAAACAGGCTATCTTATCTAATAGTTTTCTTGGGATCTTAAGTCTAGATTCAACAGATATATAGTAAGATCAAGAATTGGTAGATGAATAGAAAGTAACAAACCCAAGAGGAAGAAGTTTAAGGAGATTGTGGGAGGCAAGATGTTGAAGGTAACGCATACAGAGGATATTCTCTTTACCATATAATTCAGACCATAAGTCAATTAATGTGGAAGCCATTATCCTCTGGTCTTCAAGAAATGAGCCCGTGTCCAAGAAACATTCTCTAAGATTGTTGGGCAAGGCATTGAAGCTTTGGATTGAATCCATAATGGTTACTTTGGATGGAAGATTGTTGGGCAAGGCATTGAAGCTTTGGATTGAATCCATAATGGTTACTTTGGATGGGAGGAGTATTATAAACCTACGACTTAAATACAGATAACAGGGAAGTTTAAGAGAACTTGTCTCTCTTGACCGACTCTTTTATCAATCAAAACGTGACTCTTCACAAAACCCATTAGAGGGGATACTTATAACGACCAAGTCACGCGGGACTTTGAACAAAGCAGAGAAACTTCAAAGAAATCAATCACAAAATGTAGAAGTTTAAATAGAAGTGGAAAAAGATGACTTGAATTGAAAATCTTGAACTACACGCAAAAGCAAGGATCATGCTCGGGGAAAGAAGTAAACAATTTAAACCAAAACAAAAGAAAAAAGTAAACAATAATCTTTATGTGACTTAAAGAAAGATCTCTATAGAAGAGTTTGTTGATTCAAGAAGTGATGATTTTGCTGGGAAGAGCAATTAAACATTTTCAAAACTATTTAAATCCAATATGACCCCCCTAGTAATTAATATGAAATATTTTTCTTGTCTCCTTTTGATTCTTTCTTTTTGTTAAAGTCTATTAGACACAGACTTCACTATTCTAGGATTTTCAAAGAATTTACCAAGGTTATATTCTAAAATAAAATGAAGAATGTTGAATATTCCTCTCATTGATAGTCAAAAATGTTGGTGAATTACTCTTTTCAACTTTATTGAATTTAGACAAGGATGGCAGATCTAATTAATACTATTAAATGGTTTTAATTGACGTATGAAAGAAAAATCTTCGGCCACTAGATAGAAAAAAATACTTATGAATCAGGTGGTCTTTTGTAAACAAACTCTTTTGAAGTTCATCAATGGAAAACCTTAACCAATTAAGCCAAAAAATCTAAATTTATCATAAATTTTAGGGAAAATTACTAGAATAATCTTTTAAATGATCTAATTACTAACTTAACTTAGAAAAAATTAAGGTTAACTGAGTTTTTTTTATCACAAAAATGTCATTAAAATCATGTGTTAGGAAAAAGTAATCAAAAAGTGTCATTATCAATTAATAGCACATCAACATTTTTTGTTTTTTTAGCAATAAAACAATTATTTACGACTTTGTCACTTATGACATATAAATCTACGACATAAATTTGCGTCTCTCTGTTATGCCAAATTTGTTTGTATGAAAGTTTTAAGTTTTGTTGCAGATTTTTTTCGCATATTTACATATCTTAGTGGTGGTAGATTTTCTAATTCATCGTAAATTTATACCTCCGTAGATTTATATTCTGAAGATCGTGATAGAAAAAATAATCTTTTCTATTTCTCTAAACTATTAGAATTTATATGGCATATTTAATTTTTTATCGCATATTTGTTTTCCAGACTTATTTTGTCACCGATTTTTTTTGTTTTACTTGTAACATAATTTTGCTAGATTAACCTCATCGTTACCGCATTTAAAAAAAAATTATCACACAGTTATTTTTTCGGAAAAGTCAAACATTAGTTTTTATAGACTTTTCAATTTCCTTTATTACAGACTTTTTTTACTAAAATAATTTTTTTAATATCTGTAGATTTATTGTGGCAGATTTGTTGCCGCTATGTTAAAACAAATTTTATACCACATATTATGTTTCAATGACATCGGAGAGTTTCTAAATATTTTCACTAATTAATGACGAAAAATAGAATTTAAAAAAAAAAACTATACCTCTATCGACGAAATATTTAGGGTTTTATCAACTTTCTTCGTCTTCCACAATCATTCATTCATTTTCAAATAATTCATTTTCACGATATTTCATCTTATTTTTTTCTATTTGCAATCTATTTTATTCTCTTCGTGATTTTTTTTTGAATAAGCTCATTGTGCGATAATACTATAGAATATGTAATCCTTATATATGGAAAATTGTTCCTTACAATCGTTCATTTTTGTTTTTTCTCACGCAAATTTACCGAAACTAACAAAAACTCTCAGATTGAATCAATAGAATCTGAGTTTCCGAATCTCTCAAGTGTCAAATGTAGTATACTTGGTGAATGTGGAAAACGATAGCAAGTAAGGTAAGACAAGGAAGACGAACGTAAAAAGCTTTAGCTTAATTGCTTTAAAGACGAAAGTAAAAAGCTTTAGCTTAGTTGCAAAGCAATCCTTGACTTTTCTGCCTACCGCACAATTGCCTGGAAATTGCGTTTTGGCGTTTCTACGTAACCGTCCATATCGTCAAGAGAGTTCGTCTTTAACGTATCTCTGGTCTCGTGCCCTATTTACATTTTTCTATTTTTTCTTGCCAGCATCAAAGCGGCCCCATTCATATAAACTTTATAGTATTTCTACTATGGGCCCCAAAACAAAATGGGTGATTTGGTTAAAAAGCTCACAATTTTAAATCCCATACAATACAAATGGATCATATTTTAGTCTCAGAGCAATAAAAACACAGAGACATAGCATGTGACTGTCCATTATTGTGAGAGCTTCCACATGTCCGGAGAGGGTCAGCCCATGTCGACTCTTACGTTTTTACTCGATTAAACTAAATTGTGATTAACAGACTGGAAGAAAAAATAATAATTAAGAATCAATATTAGTGGTTAATATTTGAAGTAAGAGAATTATGCTTAATCAACTGCTCCCCACATGCTTCCTCTTTTGTTGTAATAATCCTCCCGACACATCATTATGCTGCTTAATGCATGTATGTATATACATACGGTTTCTTGTATGTATTTTTTATATTGTCGTCTTTTGTTGACTCGTTTCTTATTGATTGTTCACCAAATCAACAATCAAACCGTAATATTAAGATTTACATAAGCGAACGTAACTAATGACTTAATTATTTAAACAATGGAGTTGCGTTTAGTATTCTGCATGCATGGACCTTTGATATGCCGTCAAATCATAACTGGATATGTAAACAATATACTACATACTATATCAATTTAACTATATTACTATAATATTTTGAAAATATATAGTCTGTGGGTGGACCATATTTCAAAAATTTCATCATTATTCCGAATGACTATTTTAAAACTTGGAAATGTATCTAAAAAGAAATTAAAATGATATTTTAATCAGATTTGCAGTAAATAAGCAAAGAGCGGCACAACTTTCAACAACGCCGATGACCATGACGATGATAATAAATAAATAGACGGATACTTCTTTTTCACAACAGACGATATGGATAATCATTATTCACAACAGAAAGTTCGTTTTTACTATTTAGTGCCAAGAAAATAAAATTTCGTTGGCCGTGAACAAGAAGGAAACTGCAAAAGGGCGACGAATCCAATCAGCGGCGATTAATTAGGAAATATTTTTCCTAAAGCCAAAATTCTTGTCTTTTTACTCAATTTATTTCCTTTTTAAAGTATTTCCATTTAGCTTTATATGTTATTGGTATCGGAATAGTCGAATAATGAAAGCTAAGCTTTGGCTGGAAGCAATCAATAATCATAACCAAAACGCGTGAAACCATTCAATTCCGTTGTCACCGCATTATCCACTACCCTTTTTTCACACTAACAACTTTTATTTTTGTTTGGTTTTCCCAAAATTTTACACTATTAACCCAAAACAAATTATATATTTTTACAACAAACCATACCAGCAAATAAAATGTGAATGATACTGAATAATGTGTATAGATCAAATTGCCGACTAATATGTAAAAAATTTATAATCCTGGTATAAACAAAATCTGTGTCTAAAATTTAAGGGTGTAAAAAGTAGTTGAAGTTGATTTATGAGCAGTTGAATTTAATTTATTTGACCAAACGAAAGCAAAAAAACTCGCTCGAGACCTTCACCGTCATTGATTGGAACCACCTTTGTGACTCTCTTTGTCTCTCACTTACTTATGTCACCCATAACTCTCGCTATCTAATTGCATTTTTATAGATCAGAGTCCCTTCATTTCTCAACGCCATTTAGATAAAGAGTTTTGAGCTGTCTTCAATCTCTTATCTGTATCATTCGTTTAGGAAGCCATGAAAATGGCATCAAGAAGAACAACAATATCTTTGCTTCATCTTATACTTGGAGCTTTGGCTCTGTTGAGCAGTTTGGTGACAGTGAAAGGAGAAAGCCCTTACAAGTTTTACACTTGGACTGTGACTTATGGCATTATCTCTCCTCTTGGTGTTCCTCAACAGGTACAACAACACCAGTTTCTACTTATGGAACGTTTGGAATTCATTTTTTGTTATCAGTTCAGACCTTTTGTATTCTTTATGGATGTTTTTGTTTGTTTTTAGGTTATTCTCATCAATGGTCAGTTTCCTGGTCCAAAGCTTGATGTTGTAACTAATGACAACATCATCCTTAACCTCATCAACAAACTTGACCAACCCTTCCTCTTGACCTGGTAATATCTTTTTTCTGATTCAGAAAACCCTAAAGATTTGACCTTTATCATTTTCACATGCTTCCAAAATAAAGAAATCCTCTGATTAATATGTACATTACATTTGATTTCTACTTAACTGACACAATTTAGGCATTTGGGGATTGGGGTTCCCTTAATTCTCTGAAAGGTTTGATCTTTAGGATCTAAACTCGAAAAAGCTGAAAACTTTATCTATCAGTTCATACTCGAAATGTGTATTTGATATTTTTCAATGTTTTTTGATTTAGGAATGGAATCAAGCAGAGGAAGAACTCATGGCAAGATGGTGTATTGGGAACAAACTGTCCAATCCAACCAAACTCAAACTTCACTTACAAATTCCAAACCAAAGATCAGATCGGAACTTACAATTACTTCCCTTCCACTGCTTTTCACAAAGCCGCCGGTGGATTTGGAGCCATCAATGTCTATGCAAGACCTGGAATCCCAATCCCTTACCCTATCCCGACCGCAGATTTCACTTTACTCGTTGGTGATTGGTTTAAAACCAACCACAAAACGCTTCAACAGCGTTTGGATTCTGGTGGGGTTCTTCCATTTCCCGATGGGATTCTCATAAATGGACAAACCCAAACAACATTTACAGGCGACCAAGGTGAAACATAGAAATTTCTCAGCTTTCTACAAATTGTTCTTTGAGTTAAGACTTATGATTCTGTTTGTTTTACTTTTTTGTCTCTTGCAGGGAAGACTTACATGTTGAGAATCTCCAATGTTGGGTTAACAAGCACTTTCAATTTCAGAATCCAAGGACATACCATGAAAGTAGTTGAAGTTGAAGGCTCTCATGTAATTCAAACTGATTATGATTCTCTTGACGTTCATGTTGGCCAGTCTCTATCAGTTCTTGTGACCTTAAACCAATCTCCTAAAGATTATTACATCGTTGCAAGCTCCCGCTTCACAAAAAGCAAACTTTCTGTTACGGGTCTGTTGCGTTATTCTAACTCCGGCGTCCCAGCTTCTGGTGATACACCTCTTCCACAGGGTGAGCTTGTTTGGTCCATGAGACAAGCTAGAACATTCAGGTAAGAAAGGAACTACTTATAAGAACGTTTAGTTGGCATGATTTTGGATCATTAATGTTGATTTCTTTTGGGATTTTAGGTGGAACTTAACAGCAAATGCTGCTAGACCAAACCCTCAAGGATCATTCCACTACGGACAAATCAACATATCGAGGACATTTGTTTTCTCAAATTCAGCTCCTTTGATCAATGGAAAGCAACGCTATGCAGTCAATGGAGTCTCTTATGTGAACTCAGAGACGCCTCTTAAACTCGCTGATTACTTCAACATCGGCGGAGTTTTCAGTACCAGTGCCATTCAAAGCTTCCCCTCTAGCTCTCCTGCAACTGTTGCAACATCAGTTGTTCAAACATCTCTCCATAATTTCCTTGAAATTGTGTTTCAGAACAATGAAAATTCAATGCAGTCTTGGCATCTTGATGGATATGACTTCTGGGTCGTTGGGTGAGTCTTCTTCTTGCGCCGCTTTATAACTTTCAACTCAAGAGTTAGATTTTTGCTAAAGTTTCTATCTTTTGAATCTAGATTTGGTTCTGGACAATGGACACCTGAAAAGAGACCTCTTCACAATCTTGTTGATGCTCTTACCAGACACACAACTCAGGTAAAAAAGTCAGATAAAAGGAAAAAAGTCTATAAATTTTGATTTGTTTCTTGATGTGTTCTTGGGGATACAATGCAGGTCTACCCAAACTCTTGGACAGCAATCTTGGTGTCTTTGGACAATCAAGGAATGTGGAATATGAGATCGGCGATATGGGAAAGACAATATTCGGGTCAACAGTTTTATCTCAAAGTAGGGAATCCAGAACAGAGTCTTGCCAATGAATACAATCCTCCTGATAATCTTCTTCTCTGTGGCAAAGCTATTGGACGACAACATTAGACTAGAGAAGATCCTCTTATAGTTTCCTCTGGTCTTTCTTTAAGCTATTATTTGTTTAAGGCTCTTCTATTCAATTTGGTTGAGGTTTTGCGTTTGTTTTTCTGCTCATAATATTATGTGGCTATTTGCAGTCATTTTGTAGCAAACATAAGGAAGAGGAAAGTTATGGCCTTTGGTAGGTTTCTTCGGATTGAAATTCTGAAATAATCTATTGTACAATTTTATTCAAATATTCTTTCTTCTTTATTTTCCTATAAACGGAGACGTCATACCACTGTGCCTTTCGAGTTTTTTTTTTTTTTTATCGATTTTAAGATTTTGCAAATTCTAATATGCTCTAAGATTAGGAGGATATAACAGAAAAATGATAATCTAAAAATTGTTTATATTTTTTCCCATCAATTCGCCCACATTTTTCCTAGTCAAAATTTCTGATAAAAATTCTAAATTTTCGAATGAAAGAGAGACTGGAATAAGCAATCGAGGCAGAGAAATTTGGCAAAAAGTTTTTTTTTTTTTTTTTTTAATTGTCACGACGATAGATGGTGGGCCTAACTATTTACTGAAGTAGGCCTAATTAAAGCCCAAATAGAGAGTACCGAAAATAGTAACACAGAGCTTTGAATGTGATTGGATCCAACTCAGACTTTTACTTATCTGAGTGGGTCCCAGACTTCTATTTGGACAAGTCCAGTTTTTGGATGAACACGTTTTGCTTAAATCAAACGACGAGCAGAGAAGAAAAAGGTTTGCAGTTTCTTCAAGTTTCGTCGACGATCATAATAAATCTCGGCAAATCATTACTTCTTCTCGAAGAATCTGAATTTCTCCTACTCGATTTTTTTCTCCGGTAAATATGAATTGCGAAGTTTGTCAGCTCAAGGAACTGGTAAAAAATTCGGCATTTTTAGATTAGTTTAATTTTAGTCATCGAGTCGTATATCTATTTCTGGATTTGTTCAATAGCGTAAGGTCTTGTATCTTTGTTTCATATTTTCAATTTTTTAAATTCGCAGGAAGTGGAATCCTTTGAGATACGCGAGGTTCTATGCTGTAAGCTTCTGTTTCCAGTTTTTGTGTTTGGTCATGTGCTCTGGAATCTAGTAGCTTGATTATAACATCGGATCCTACTGATCAGATCATGTTTCAATTTTGAGATTCGGAACCTAGATTAGGTCTTTGTCATGCTTAGACATTGAGATGGCTTATTGGTTTACTTATCTGATTAGTTGTTGGTTAAGTTAAACCGGTTGTATAGCAGTGTATATAAGTCGATTGTATAGAACTGTATAACGTTAAGTTCAATAAAGATTACAGGAAGTTTTTCTAACAAACTTTTTCTTCTCTCTTCCGCATTGCTAACTGTAATTATTAGATTTGGAGTTTCTTAGGTTGAGCTAATCTTGAAGGTGCGAGCTCTATTACTGTCTGATATGGCCGGAGACTTAGTCTTTTGACAGTTAGATGATGTTTATGTTCTTCTTTCTTCCTGCGACTTTGATTTGACAAGGTTCAAATTTGATGCAGGCATTCTACATACTATTGTCTTTCATCGAGCACTTGGTCTTATCCGCCCTAAAGATATTGATTTGGAGCTTTTTGAGATTACTTACGTAAAACTTCATTTCTTTCTTTCTCTCCTCTATGGTTTTGTTGTGCCAGGGCTTCATGTTTTGCTTACTTGATATCATTTTATTTGAGATTGGTGGCCTAAATGATGGAGTATCCATTGATTTTGATATTTTTGTGGGTTTTTCCTTTTCTCGATATGTCACAGGTACAATGTGGTGAAATAGAAGTTGAAAAGAAAATTGATGAAAAGATTGAGCAGTTCATAAGCTGGATTGAGAAACATCCCAACAAGAAAACTCAGGTATATGCCCAAAGCAAATGTTTTGATTTCCATATGTTACTCATAGCTTACCTGCGAGCAAGGATTGAATATTTTTGCAGCATGTTGGGTAGTGTATCTTATCATATCTATTCTTTGTGTTTGTCTAATCTTTTTTCACAGTCTTCATCCTTTGTGGCTATTAATGATCTCTTTTGGTGTGTGTGTATGTGTCATTGCCAAGATATGTCTATCGTTTTATGAAGTTAAAAGCAAACAGCCGTCTTGGTTCACCAACAAAATCGAAAGGCTGTACTGGGAACAATGGTACATCAATCTGAATGTGCTTCAGCCCACTAAGTCTCCAACTGGCAAGTCCCACCATTCTAAACTTGTTATGGACCCTGGAGGTAAGATTGATGAATTTCCTTCTCTTATCTCCAAATATTTTACGCCTTTTTCTTATAAGAGTGGGAAGTGATTGTCATGTACTAATGCAATGATTATAGAGGCTTCTGAGGAGAGAAGTTCTCGTAGGACACTGCTTGAGCAATCCCTTCAAGAAGTCTTATTCCAAATCATAAAATTCGTGAATGAGAAAAAGGATCACGTTCCTCCCATTAACGATGGCGTAATCTACTGCCCCTTTGAGATCACTATCCCAAGGTACATCATTCTCCACTTATTCACATAGCAAACTGTTTTCTATGGATCTTTAGGTGCAGTGATCCCAAAGGACATGGATGAGTGAAGAGTATTTTTTTATATTTTGTTGTTGTCCAAGTGTTGAATTGAATTTGTTTTGTTTCAGCTCATCGGACTCAGCCTTTGGGATGGATATGATCAAGAGGATGCTCCACAGTGGCCATCCTTCGATGCTCAGCTAATTCCATTATCCACTCAATTTAGGTACATATACAGACTTGATGTTACTTGACGCATCCTAACTCCAATCAATACAGTCCTACTTGCATTTTCCCTGTGTAAATAAGTAATAATCCGAACACTTGCATCTTCCTTTGACTGGGGTCGTTTTATGGATTCTTATCTATGTAAATAAGTTAGGACAAACCCTCAATCAAATTCGTGAAACGATGACGTTCCGACCAGTATTTATCGTCGAGGACATATGATATATGAGTGAAGAATTGTCATTATCTTTTGTTTGTCTCTCTCTCTCTCTCTATACGCAATGTAGCAACTCATAAATTAGACATGCACTTCCTAGGGACTATTGTTTTTTCAAGATTTCCAAAGTTGGAAATGACATTAATTAGAGCCAAAAAAAAAAAAACGTTTCTCTGATTTTGTAGTTTCGTTCACAAGTAACCTAACTAAAATAACCAGACACTACTAGAGATCACTAAAATTGAAAGTTAGACACTCGTAAAAGAAAATGAGAGATTTAAACCCTCCGATTGAGGAAGAAGCTGCTGTGATAGTCTCTCTCACGCTAAGTAGTCTCCAGACACGAACCCGGCTTTGCTCTCTGGATCTTCGAACTGCCACGTGGCGGGTATTTGAGCTACGTGGCTTGTAGTAGTTGCAGCATCAGTAGCGCCAGTTGAAAACGGCCAGACCGTTATTCCTTGTGCAAATCTGACATCTTCAAAATACGACCCGTTACCAAGCCCAAGCCCAAACCCGTCTGGTTCATTAAACCCACCACCAGGCCCATTTCTGCTGGCCGCGACGTTGTAGTTGAGCAAAGAGGTGAAACCGCCATAGAGCGATGACGCATTTCCCTTCGCCGCCGTGCTAACAACGTTTGAAGACTGAGGGAAAAGAACAGGCGTCGCTTGTAACGGAGAGTTCCGGCTTCCGACAACGGTGGTAACAGCAGCGGAGCAAGTTCGGGAGCGTTTGGAGCTTTTACGTGAAACGCCACCGACGGGAATGTCACGGAGAGTACCTCCGTGAGTCCAGTATCGGCGACAAGACTTGCAGAAATGACGAGGCTGTGAAAAGTTGTAGTTGTTGTAGTAACAGAACTTGGTGTTGGTTGAGTCACATCGAGGACAAGGAAGCTGGTCTTGTTGTTGATCCGCCGGAATCGCAACTGCTACGCCGTGAGGAATCTTAGGCATCCGACGTGATTCGCTGAAATCAGAAGGCATGATGAAGAGAGTTAGTTCCAACTTAGAGCTTTAGAAGGTTTGAAGTGTGTGAGAGAGTAAGGTTCCTTTTATGGATAAGAGAAGGAGAGAGAGAGATGGGGAAGGAAGGAGAAGAAGAGATGTGAAGCTTTTTTGACAGAGAGTGTTGGGTTTATTGTGAACATAGAGAGATGCTCTGTTTTTTTCTCTCTCACTATACGTAGCTCTGGCTCTTCTTTCAAGATTCTCTGTTTTGAAATTATGAAAAACAACAACAATTCTCTCTAATCTCTCTATCCATAATTTGTCACACGTTTTGTTGGGTTTATAAACAATTTTAATAAACACTCTAGTCTTTGCCTAATTATCAGAAATGCTTCGTGATCACTGATGAGGTCCACATGACTCAGTTGCTGACTATAAAGTTTATTAAAGTTTAAATTTTAATCATCCTAGTAGTATTAGTTTGTTTCCGAGTTAAAATGAAAATGGGAAAAAATTTAGAGATGTTATTTGTCATAAGTAGGTGTCTATACGGGACATTGGTGAAGACTGAAGACAGTAGGCAACGTGTACTCTAGTAGATTCTTGCGATTATCGATGTAAAGCAGTTGTCAATAATCCAACCATTACATTGTTAAGGGATTATGGCTAATTACCCTAATTTACTTATTTTAAATAGATTATTATGATAACTGATGATGCACTTGTTTCATCTTTTCCAACAAAAGGAAGAAAAATTAGTAAATGGACCTAAGAGATTAATGGTGTGTGTGTATATATGTGCCATCAATTAATACCATTCCTTAATAGAATACCTGTAGGAGAATTAATCAATGCGTCCTCAACCTCAAAGACTACATTTAAAACACCGAAATTTACTTATCAAACAAAATAAAATAAAATCACAATATGGTACTAAACCAACTTAATTATAAATTTTACATTTTATGTTTTAGCCGCTATGTTTATCATTTGGTAGATTATATAAATCTTATCTTGTTGAGGAGCTATAAAAAGTAAAAATCTAGACAATACAACGAAGACATAAATAACAACATGATACTACGGAACAAGACAAATGGATCTTTATTCTTTAAGGAATAGAGAGAGACAAATGTGATTGTCGCAAGGGAAAGAAGTGGGTCGTATTTGTAAAAAAAACGGTCAAAAGAGACAGAAGAGATTCGTTTAGAGAAGAGACAGAAGCGGAGGTTGTCGGGTAAAGAATGGATATGGAAGAGTAAGAAATAAGAAGCATGCAAATCTTCACTCCCTTTCACACCAAAAGCATCCAACATTTTCGAGAGAGACATTATAAGTATGTGTGAAGACGTGTCTCCACTGCTTCATAGCCGTCCTTATTCTGTACCGACTGGTCTAATCTGCTCAAATTATCTCATCTTTTTGTCCGTTTCCTCTCTCAGCCTGAGTCCTTCGAAGGGGCTGTTTTCGTCATTATTGTTTATCCTCCGGTCCGTATTTCTAATGGGCCTGCTTTTTTTAAGACGTATGCCACTATATGGGATTTAGGATTCTGCATTTTATATGTGAATTGTAGACCCCTCCTAAATAAACCCCATTAATCCAACTATTGCTTGCTTTCTTTCACAAAACAATATCTAAAATCTCGTTTCTACCATCCAACACACACATACACACATCAAATTTTGTGTTTATTTCATGATTAAAACAATATTCATGTTAAAAAAACAAAACAAAAAACAATTTCATATAGAAACATATGGTATACGATGTCGGCCGGTTCCTTGAAGAGTTTAGTTTATTAATACAAAAAGACTATGACTAGACTTTTAGTTATAGTTAAAACAAAGTTCAGGTTATATTATAACTCTTTCACCCAACCAAACTAGAGCGATTTTAAATCTCACATATACAAATAAAATAGCAATTAAAAGCACATATCCAACAATCTATAGTAAAATACGACGTAATGTATTGTGGACCGTGTAATATAAACTAAATAGGTTGAGGGGAGTTTATAAGAATATATTTTTCAAAAATATGAAAAAGCAAACACAACGGGCTAGCACAATAACAAGGTTAGATCCTCAAGCCGAGTCTATAACATGACGTAAGAGTGTCTTATGTACGGCGAACTTAGTTATGGCCCATTTCATTGGTTACAATTACAAGAACAGGAAAAAAACAAGTCGCATTGTTGGGCTAATTATCCTCTCTTTGTGGCTAAGGCTAACTAATCTCTAATTAGTATATTTATATCTGTTCCAACCTTATGCCATTTCAATATATTTCTTATTTATATAATAGGTGTGATGTAATTGTATTTAAATGATATGCAATCTGACATGACAGTGTAAAGAAACCATGCAATAATCGTTCTCTGTTATAAGGGCCTAAATAGAAGGCTTTTCTTTTGTGTTTGTGCATGTTTCACCAAACATCCCATTATGAAAAATATTCAAAGCTGTAAATACCTTTATTGATGCATGGTCATCTAAACCACGATCTGTGCCTCCATTTCGAAAGTGAAAACTTGGTCATCATCATAATAGTAAAAGGTGCCAAGGAAAATTAAAGATCAACATAAATAAAAGGGAACAGTAATTATAAGTTATAAACCAAGCATGTGTCAGTCGTAATTCTTTGTGATAATTCTTTTTGGGTCAAGAACAAAGAAGTCACGAGTTCGATTTACGTTAGGAAGAATATGTTTTTCTAAAAAGAATTAATTTAATATGGTCTAACCCTAAGGATATGCTTTTCTAAAAAAAGTTAATTTAACATGGTATGAATCGATGACCTATGAAAATTAGGAGTCTACGAACTCTGAACCTCCTAATTAAAAAAAAATATTATAAATTACAAACAATAATTACAAAAACCCATTATAAAAACGATTAAAAACTTACTAACAAAACAAGTAGATATAATATACAAACTCTTCAAACTTTTTCTTTCCAAAACTCTTCAAACTTTTTTTATGAGAGCATTCTCATCATCAAGTTTCTCACAATTATAATAATATTATTTTGATATAATTTAATTAAATAGAAAAAGAAGATGAACCAATTAATAAATGACATGTGTGCATGGGTATCTCATAGAAGTATCTCATATTTCTTTGCCTAGTTGCAAACGAATTGTGATGAAGATAATGAACCTTTGATCAAAAAATTAAAATAAAAGAAGTTTGTAAACTGAACCAGAACAATTACTAAACCGAAAGCTAAGCGGCAAATCTAAACCAACTAATCGATCTTCATAATTTGAAACAATTCGTAAATTTATTTGACAGAGAAATGATTAAACACTACAAGAATATATGTGCCAAAAGACATCACTTCTCTACTATACTCATGAAATTGGGTGCGACGTGCGTCTCCACTTCCGTTGTTTTATTTCCACCGTCGGACAAGTGAGTGTGAATGTCACATTCTCATCTGTAATGTTTTTTTTTGTCTCTATATATGTGTTTATAACTATGCATAGTCCATAGGAAATTTCAAAAGTGTTCAAATTAGAAAAATCATATAAGAAATTAATTAGTAAAATCACATCGAGAATTTGTTGTCCATGAAAAAGCCACTTTATGAATAATGTTTTGAGTAGTCAAACTTACATGATTTAATCAAGGATGAATATGTAATTTTAGATATATAGTTGACTACCATTGCATGAGTAAGCATTTTGGATTCGATACCAAGCTAGGTTTCAATGGCAATCGAATTCACGTCTGTTGTTGCCTTTACTTATACCACTACTTAATTTAATTTAGTTTTCAGATTTGCAAGAAATATATAACTATCCAGAACATATAAGTTATTAACTGTGAGTAAAAAGGGTGAGTGAGCTGTTAATAAACACAATTAAATTATAAATAATTATAAATTATGGTATACTAAGATTGATTGTACTAAATAAGTTTGTGATTCTTATCAGCAGTAGATGATTAGGATTATCGGTAGGAGACTAGTATACTTATAGCCTTAAAAACAAATATTGAATTTACAATAATATAAACAAATTTTCACCTTTTTTATTGTTTAGTTTTTGTGTGGATCCACATGTTATCTATCGTTATAGATATTAAATTACCCTATTGTTGAGTCCCCACATCACCTACTAATATTTAATTTAATTTTTAAATAAATAGAAATATTTATTTGGCAAAATAATAATTTTTGGGCCACTTTAATAACTACAACCAATAAATGCGTGGGTTGGATCATAAATTGGTATATTTATTATTTACTTGTTCAAAACCGTTTCAGATAGATATAGAAAGAAGATTGGTGAGGCAGACGTATTCCGTAATTAGCACTTTCAGAAAATACAAAAAAAGGGACTTGAATAAAAGGAAGTTTAATATCTCAACGGCTAATTTTTAGTTTAATTATCTTCTATGTAAGTCTAAAATTAAAACAGCTAAAGTTATTTCGTCAACAACAAACAACAAACAGCTAAGTTTAGTCAATTACACACAAACGACATATATTAGTAATACTAATTAGGAGTATATATTTTCCACAAATTATTAATTAATAGTATAAGTTGATAAGCAAACAATTGAGAAAAAGTATATATTAATAATGTCAAAACAATTTTGAGATTTCTGAGTTTGAGGTGTTAAAAAGACGAAAGATAAAGAGATTTAGCATAATAGAATTAATTAAAAGAAAAGGAAAAGCGAGGATCTTTAGTTAGTTGTATAGAGCCAGCTAAAAAACCTTCAAGAGCCTCACACAATGGAGAAAAGAAACTGTAAAGAAAAAGTGCAAAGAAAAATAAGCTTTCATGGGTCCCAGAATAACCAAAAGATATCAAAAATTACATTAAAAAAATAGAATAATCATATAATATAGTTGCGTGGATTGATATTGATTGATTAAATAATAGGAAAGAAAATGATAATTGGAATTGGAACAGCAAAGATTAGGCATTTGATTGATATAAAAAAAGTCAAATAGCATTTTAGTTTAAGGGACGGGAGATACAGAGAGATTATACAAAACATTCTCTATATTGTTACTTTGATGTAAAAGGACTCAATTTTCCCTTTAAGTTGGTGAGACGAAGAACATGAAGCTTCTCTGTTTATCTCTGATTTTTTAACTCGTAAAGGTTTTTTTTCATTTTCTCTATTGATGGATCTGTTCTTCTGAGTTTTTGGGATTGGGGTCTCTTTGCTTCGTTTCTCTATTCAAGATGGGACAAGGGTTTTGACTTTTGATCATCTTCTTACCGAATTCTCAAGTTTCATTTTTTTTTACCTGATCTGGGACTTTTTGTTTTTCTTATTTTCTCCTCTCGTTTCGGGTTTAAAATCGAAGTCAATTCAGTGGTGATTTTGGTTTCTGGGTTCTTTTATGATCCGAGGTTTTTAAATTAGGGAGCTTTATCTTTTTCCCCTTTTGATTACTGAAATCTAAATTAGGGTTAGAAAAAAAGAAGCCAATCTTTCGTTCCTAAATCGTCGAAACGTGAACTGTATCTGATTAGGTTTTGTTTGATAACAATTTAGGGATTTGATGCATATCTCACTCTGGAAGCCAATTTATCACTGTGCTGCTGCTCTAGTACTGGACAAGAAGAGCAGTAGCAGCAGCAGCGGGAATAGAGATGTGACTCAGCGGAAACTCCATGAATTTAAGCTCAGAGAAGCTCTCGAACAAGCATCTGAAGATGGGTTACTCGCTAAATCTCAAGACATTGAAGAAGAAGACGAGTCTCAAGATCAAAGCCTTGGACGCTCAAGATCACTTGCTAGACTCAATGCTCAACGCGAGTTCTTGCGTGCTACATCTATGGCAGCTCAAAGAGCATTTGAATCAGAAGAAGATTTACCTGAGCTTGAAGAAGCACGTAAGATGTTTTTGGAGATGTATCCAAAGTATCAGTCTTCAGAGAAAGTTGATGAATTGAGAAAAGCTGAGTATGACCACTTATCATCACCATCATTACCAAAGGTATGTCTTGACTATTGTGGATTTGGGCTGTTCTCATATCTTCAAACAGTTTATTACTGGGACACTTGCACTTTTAGTTTGTCGGAGATTAGTACAAATCTAAGCAATCATGCTATTTATGGTGGTGCTGAGAAAGGATCCATTGAACATGATATCAAGATTAGGATAATGGATTACTTGAACATCCCTGAGAATGAGTATGGTCTTGTGTTCACTGTTAGTAGAGGCTCTGCGTTCAAATTGCTTGCAGAGTCTTATCCATTCCACACAAACAAGAAGCTTCTGACTATGTTTGATCATGAGAGCCAATCGGTTAGTTGGATGGGTCAGTGCGCAAAGGAGAAAGGCGCCAAGGTTGGTAGCGCCTGGTTTAAGTGGCCTACGCTTATGCTGTGTTCAATGGATCTTAAGAAGGAGATTTTGAGTAAGAAGAAGAGGAAGAAGGATTCCGCTACTGGTTTGTTTGTGTTTCCTGTTCAATCAAGGGTCACAGGGTCGAAGTATTCTTACCAGTGGATGGCATTGGCTCAGCAAAACAATTGGCATGTCTTGCTTGATGCTGGTGCTTTGGGTCCTAAAGACATGGACTCGCTCGGGCTGTCTTTGTTTCGACCTGATTTTATCATCACTTCGTTTTATCGTGTATTTGGGTATGATCCAACTGGGTTTGGTTGTCTGTTGATTAAGAAATCTGTGATTAGCTGCTTGCAGAGTCAGTCCGGGAAAACGAGTTCAGGAATTGTGAAGATAACACCTGAGTATCCTCTGTATCTAAGTGACTCTATGGATGGTTTAGAAGGTTTGACTAGGATTCAAGATAATGATATCGCTATTAATGGGGATAATAAAGCCTTGGGAACTCAATTACCTGCGTTTTCTGGTGCATATACTTCTGCTCAAGTACAGGATGTCTTTGAGACAGATATGGATCATGAAATTGGTTCTGATAGAGATAACACAAGCACTGTGTTTGAGGAAGTGGAGAGTATCTCAGTGGGTGAATTGATTAAGAGTCCAGTTTTCAGCGAAGACGAGTCATCAGATGGCTCGCTCTGGATTAGTTTGGGTCAGAGTCCTACTGGTTCTGATAATGCAGGTCATCTGAACAAGGTAAAGAGCCCCTTACTGGTTCCACAAAACCACAAACGAAGAATCTCACCTAAACCAGCTTCAAATGCTAATAATGGCAATAATGGTGGGAGCCATGTTCTCTCTTTTGATGCTGCTGTTTTGTCAGTATCACATGAAGTGGGCGAAGAAGTACCAGAGGAAGAAAAATCTGAAATCAATCAGATAGACACAAGTCGTCGGTTGCGAGTTAATGAGATCGAAGAAGAAGAAGGGAACAGTAAGATAATTGCTGATGCAAACGGAAATGGTTCAACCTCCGGAATCAAAGAGAGTGCAATAAGAAGAGAAACTGAAGGCGAATTTAGACTGTTAGGAAGAAGGGAGAAGAGTCAGTACAATGGTGGGAGACTTCTTGTGAATGAAGATGAACATCCCAGTAAACGAAGAGTATCATTTAGATCAGTAGATCATGGAGAAGCATCTGTGATCAGTCTTGGGGATGAAGATGAAGAAGAAGATGGAGGCAATGGAGGAGAAAGAGATGATGATCTGAGAGAACCAGAGATTGTTTGCAAGCACATTGATCATGTAAACATGTTAGGTCTCAACAAAACCACATCAAGACTCAGGTTTCTTATTAACTGGCTTGTGACCTCTCTGCTCCAGTTAAGGCTGCCTACATCAGATTCAAATGGAGAGCACAAGAATCTTGTTCAGATTTATGGTCCAAAGATCAAATATGAGCGCGGATCTTCTGTGGCATTCAATGTTAGGGATTTGAAAAGTGGAATGGTGCATCCTGAGATAGTGCAGAAACTAGCTGAAAGGGAAGGAATATCTCTAGGCATCGGTTACCTCAGTCACATAAAGATCATCGATAGTCAAAGCGGAGATTCAAGTTCTTGGAAACCGGTGGATAACAATGGGTTCATAAGAGTTGAGGTTGTCACAGCTTCTCTTGGGTTCTTGACAAACTTTGAAGATGTTTACAGACTATGGAATTTTGTGGCGAAGTTCCTGAGCCCAGGTTTTGCTAAACAGGGAACACTCTCAACAGTTATTGAAGAAGATGATTCTTCAGAAAGTTAAAAGACATAAGCAATTGATAACATTTTTCCTACACTTCCTTTACTGTACTTACTGTTATTATCTGTGAACATTCTCATGTATGATTTTGGGAAGTTATTTGAGCAGAGATGATCTCAGACACGATAGCAGCTGTCTGCATATTGTAACTGTTCATCTCGCTACTATCTGAGTCACACAATTCATTGAGGAAAAAATAAAAAAAAAAATAGTCTAAAAAGACTTTGTTGAACTTGCTCAATCAAAAATCTTTTCATATGAGAATTAAAAATATAATATTTTCATACAATGTTTTAATTAAATTCTATGTAATAATTAATAAAGTAAATTTGATTTGTTATCTACACGTGTCAAAACTCTAGCACCAATATAATCTATATTTAATTGACGAAATATTACTCTTTTAATAGTCTTTGAATAAAAATCGTAATGGGGTGTAGCCAAGCGATAAGACAACGGGTTTTGGTCCTGCTATTTTAGAACCAGAGGAAATATCTTAAACTGTGCAATATCTATTATTGATAGTTTCTCTTCAGGAATCCATCATCTTTATGAGAAACGCGATTTCTAACGCAGATTCCTTAGTCTGCCAGAACCAGTTTTCTTCGACAATGTCAGTTGTCAAGTTGAGTAAGACGCTTCGGGTCATGAAAGGTATTGTCACGGACTCTTGCAACCCATTTCGCAGCTTCCCATACACCAAATCTAACAACAATGTGAGAGAAGAAATCTCACTCTTAAATCTCAAACATCAATAAACTCGCCAAATAAGAGGAATGGATACTTACCGAGTATTGAATGAGGAACTTGGCACATTGAATGTAATCTTTTAATGGAGTTAAGTTTCTTTGCACCTCTTCCGTCTTGATGCCACTTCTTTCCTTTCCCTCCTCCACCTCTGAAAAAAAACCCGAGAAGAATGGATACATGAAGGAAGCCTTTGCTTCTTGCTGTTGAAAGCCCAAGTATTTGAACAGAGAAGAGAAAGATGGGACTGACCATTTGCTTCTTGCTGGTCTGCATATGCAAGTACCCAGCAACGATCAAGGAGGCTTTTAAGTTCACTATGCCATCTCTTATCAAGCATTTCACCATAAGCACCATGAACATGAAGCAGACCAGGTTTTCAATTTTCCTATTTCTGAGCTCTCGAATAAACAATAGTTAACGGAACCATGGCTCCATCATGAGAAGAGACTTCATGGTAATCACACTGCGTAAAAATCGGTTAAGTCATTCCAGAAGTTGTCATTCTCGGCAGTAGTATCCTCAGTATCAAAACTGATAGTTCTGGTGCCTCAGGGTATATTAGGGCCCTCGGTGGAGTTTGCAGTGCCATATAAAACCCGTGTTCTTTCGTGAAGCATGTTCTGCTGCTGTACAATATTCCATTTCCCATTTAATAGATCGTAATCAACCACCGCATCAGGCATCTGCAGGCCAAAAATATTAAAAACTTAAAAACACTAGCAACTAAAAAATCTACTACGGAAGCAGAAAACATCAAGTTGAATTGTTCTCCTACCACAAGAGAAGAAATCTTGAACCGCATTGTTGGAGAATTGAAGTCGTAGTTAGTGCCAGGAAATTTTTGAGAAACGTGCTTCGGAAGAGGAAGATACCGAGGTTTAATATCTCTCAGATGAACTGGTACCTGTTTATAAAAAAACAAGCATGGTCAAATTTATTCACAGAGCATCAATCTGATCGATGAAAGTATAAGTGGAGTACAGCTTTACCCGCTCTACCGTGAGAGGTAGATCAACCACACAAATTTTAAAGTTCTGCATTTCCTTCACAACGAGGGATAGATGTGTTTTGCAGAAATCAACATCCTCTATGATTAATTCAGGGTCGTTGACAAAAACTTTCTGCAAATAAAAGACCAACACATACAAATCAGAATGGAGTATAATACTAACCAGCAGATGAAAACAAATATTGTACCAGCTGAACCAATCTCCCAAATCCTCGGACCGGAAGAGAAGTGAACAGGACTTCGAAGAAGATAATGATGGTCGAGTGTTCCACTGTCGTTGGAAGCATCTGTAAATAAATAGAGGAATACTTGACGATGCTCGATTATGCAGTGTGCTGGAGCATTATGTTCCCAAACCAATGCCAAACCAGAAAATGGGTCAGCTGCATTTATCAGAAAGACCTAAGACACAATACTTGTTATGATTACAAGTACGTCAACAAAAATATTGAAAAATAAAAAGTTAAAAGCTTTAAACATATCAATTTGGAGCTTTCACCTTTGAAAATGTAGAAGAGAATGTGTTTACAGTCCACAAAGTGGAAGTCTTTTGTATGTCTTATGTTAACATGAACATTGTCTTCAAGTTCTTCGTGAAGCAAACCATCTTCATCCGTTGACCCGATGGTGCTACAATAAATCCTAATAACGACAATTATGACGGATGGTTCGACAGGGATGGCTCAACATTTCCCTCCGGTTATTTGGGGTTTTTTTGCCTCTTGAGGGATTTTCATCATAAAGTTTCATTACTCAACCTTCTAAATCATAAGGAGGCTTCTATCCGAAGCAAACTCTAAAGATATTATTTCACACGATGATGACGAAGCATCAACATCATAATTTGGAAAAATCATTGGCGCAAGTAGTCCATATTCTCACAACAAAGACTCAAAACATGGTTTCTTCTTTGATAAAGGGAACGTGCTTTAAATGTTTCATCCGGGATGCTAGCCAAACAAAACGTTCTCATTAGAGTGATACTGATTACGAAGAAGGAACATATAGCAGATAAAGTGTTACAAGAGAAACTATCTTTATGTTCCATTTCTATAGTTCCCTCATCTTCCACATATGTTTTATGTATTCGTTTGCATTCCAAAATTTTTGTATATTAACTTTAAATATTTATTTAAAAAGTAATGAAGTAATTTGCCGGAAAAAATGAATTTACATAATTCATATTTTAAAACCAACATTATTCAAATTTTCAAAAGTATTTCTTAACATACATCATGTTAACTTTAAAATCTTATGAAAATATCATAAAAGTGTAGGAATTTTAATCAACTTCAACTACAAAATTCTAATGAAAATATTACCTGTTTTTTTAAATCATAAATCTATTAATAAAAATATTAATAAAAAATTTCAAGTGTTACTCTTTTTGATCATAACTTTTTGATATTTATAATTGTTTTATTTAACAAAGATTGTGTATATGCATTGTGACTTTTTCATTTAATAGTTTTCACTTAAAATCGCATCTCTTTCCATTTCTCAAATGCTACAAAATAAAAAATTATGTTTTTAAATGCCACCCAAAGATAAAATGACCCTTGATAAAATATGAGTTTCGATCAACTCGAGTTATATATCTGTAATTGTAAGTGATACCAACAAAAATGCGATAACGCAAATGATTTTAACATGCGTTGTGCGCCCATGGTTCGAATCTTATTTTTGTGGTATAACTGGTACAATTAACATTCAAATTTCTTATACAACTGGATACAATTAGGTACAATTACTTACAATTATTTGAGAATTTTAAATACAAATAGTAGTGGTTATAAGCAAAACGCGGTATCTCATATAGTAACGACCCTTACTTGAAAATTCAGGATTCAAATCTCCACTTTATATTAATACAACTGTGTATTTGATAATGTATCATTGTCACAGTAGCATGATAGATTATTTCTTGGCATAGAAGATTATTTTGTTAAAAGAAAGTGGCATTTCAGCATTTACTTTTCTAAAAAAAGTGGGATTTTAGCAATTGATCCCTATTTTTACCTAACAATCTCAACATCTTTTATTGTAATTCTTAGTAAAATATATTTTACATTTATAATCGTTAAAAATTTGTTTGAAAGGTTACATCTTGTCATTATGAATCTTTATTTCATATTTTTTTTACTTAGGTTACATCTCTTTGTTATAATTGTTTGTTTTTAATTATCTTTGCATTTTTATCATAATCTTTTAATTAAATATTTCATTAACAGATGTGTCTCAAATTATAATTGAATCTCAGGTATTTTCATCATAAAGCTTCATTACTCAACCTCCTAAATCATAAGGAGGCTTCTATTGACAACATTGTCCAAATTCCAAATCATTTGGTTCTTACTAATCCTATCTTGTTTTTTCTTTTTAAACAGCAATAATTATTTCTAATTCATGAATACGTATCTCTATGGTATTGATTAAAATTTTTAAATGTAAAGAGACTTTGTTTTACATTATCCTCTACTATTATAATTTTTGCAAAGAAGTTGATTAACATGTACATCATGATCTATATATATACATGGATATCCATATATGTGAAATTTAACATATGATGATATATATCACATTGGTTCTACTCCGAAGAATTATCCAGATTTTTTTATAAAATCGATGTAAAAAGATCGAAAAGCATAATTATGCATAATTCGTTCATTTGTAGGTTGATCTGCCCATCTCAAAGGTCGAGGAAACTCATTGGTTATCAGATTTGTTCTGAAGCCTCCTCAAGCACCATAAACTCCTTGTTTTAAAAAAATATGATCAGTATTTAAAAGACAAACTATTATTTTCAAAATTGAAAAACAAAACACAACCACATATAATATAATAAGGTTAAAAACAATCAATCTAATTCTAATTTCTTATCACTCTTTTTTTATTGTAAACTCGGTCGCTTGACTCGGCTGAAAACAATCAAATTTGTAATCAATCATACTATAATAAAAAAAAAAATTTAAGAAAATTGAAGTAACATGTGATTTATATAATTTATATACTTAACTAATATATTTTAACTTAAATAAACTTTCAAATAAAAAATCATGCGAGGAATTACCATCCTATCATTTGTGGGCTTTAAATAGCCAAGAGACTCATTCCAAAAAGAACGGACAATCGAGAGGAGTGACTAATGTAAGTTTTGTCTCTAGTTCGTTTTTGTATTTTGATCATATATGATAAATTGACGGTAATTTTCAGTGGCTAATTGCTCAAGATCCCAACAGTCTGAACAATCCTGGTGCATCTCCTCAAATAATTTCTGATTATAAGAGTGGCTCAAACCTTTAGAAAGAAACTTCTTGTCTTTTCTATGATTCTAGTTTATATGCATTTCATTGAACCAAGATAGATTTGTAATACTTTCTGCAAAACTAAACCAATTAATAATAGATAAATGTTAGATGATGTTCTCGTGTGTTTCTTAAATGTTCTTACTCTCTTTCTCTCTCTCTCTATTTTTTTTCTTTTTTTATTTGTATGAAAATTACTTTAGGTGATCTTAGTATGTTTCCATGCAAATAATATAATGTGTTTTCCATTTTTGTTTTGGTTTTTAATTTGCTTCCACAAAATATTTTAGGAGGGAATATCTGCGAATCGAGACGGTAAATAAAAATAAATATTACTTTCTAAAGTTTGTTAATTCAGCTGGAGTTTACAAATGTGTCTTAAGCATAAAACTCAGAAGTTAAGGAGCTCTACACATAAATAACAAGAAACTAGGGGAGAGAAAACAAAAGTTATGATTTGTTTTCCTTTTTTTTTACCTTGTCAGACTTCAGAATCACATTAGATAGATCGTCTCGTCTTTTCTTATAAGATCCTCTGTTTCTGAGATCTTCTTGCTTCTTTATTTAATTGAATCAATCACTCCTCAAAAAGTCTATTTACACAAGAAAGAATGATTGAAACTGGAAAAGACCTGGAATTTTTCAAGGTCTTTCTCCCTGAATTCAGTTCTCACGAACTGGTATGTTTCTCTATCTCAGTTTCTTCTTATAAATCATAATAAGTTTCATGTTTTAAAGGAAACTAATTTTCAAAATAAATCTACAGGTGATTCCTCCAGCATTCATCGACATATTAGAGAAGCCATTACCTAAACAAGCGTTATTACTCGATGAGATCGGACGGTCATGGTCAGTGGATACAAAAACAGAAGACACAGAAGAAAGATTTCGTGTTTTGTTCAAAAAAGGTTGGAAAAGTTTCGCTGACGATCAATCTCTTGAATTTGGAGACTTTCTAGTGTTTAGCTACGACGGCGATATGAGATTTTTCGTTACGATTTTCGCTAAAGACGGTTGTAAAAAAGATCTCGGTGGCGTCACAGCCACGGATAGATCTAGGGTTTCTGTTGAGAAAGAGCCGGTTGTTGTTAAACCGGTTGATATTTGCACCAAACCGGAACGTAGGAAAGGATGTGGCATGAGGGTTAAGCGGAAACGGAAACGCGATTCGGTTAAGGAAGAGCCTCGTCAAGATGAACCGGAGTATGTTTCAACTACCAAAACCAAACCGGAATTTACTCAGAGAAATGTTAACCGGGATGGAGGTAATTAAATTGATTGGTTTTATTCTTTTATCCAATTTGATTTATATATTCTAGTGCTTTGAATCATATATTGTTGGGTGTAATGTAGATACTGTTGACATATCATGGGTTCTTGGGAAGAAACACAAAGGATTTAAAGAACCGGTTTATGAAACGAAGAATCCACATTTTGTGAGGACAATTAATTACGCTTCAGTCCATAAATTGGTGAGTTCAACTAACAGGTTTATAAATCTGTTTTAATGGTTTACATAAACCAAAATCAATCTCTATGGGTTTTTGTTAGGAAATACCGACGACGTTTCTCAAATCGAACGGGATCCAATTGGAGGAAGACATCGAGCTTTGTGATGAAAATGGAAAGAAGTGGCCATTCAAGATTGTGAATTACAAGAGACAAGTCAAGTTCTCGCGTGAACCATGGCTAAGTTTCTGTAAAAGCCATAAGTTGATCAAGAACAATAAATGTTCATTTGAGTTTATTGTCTCAAGTAATGGGAGATGCAACGAGATTCAAGTTCGTATTTTCCGTGGGAGCTTGCTTACTACTATTACGAAAAGTGGATACCGTGTTCTTGCTATATAGTACTTCTTCAGTTCTTTTATGAATATTTTTGTGTTACTGTTGTTTCTTAGTTGCACTAGTTTTTAGAATTGATCGAAGAATACCAAGGCAAACAATAAAAGGTTGATGGTTGAAGAAGACTATAACTTATCCAACAATTTGGGATACAAAATGTTTTCAAGTTTCACCGAAAGATTTCGTTTATTGTACATAAAATAGGGGTCATCGACTGTTTAGGTGTCATAACTCATATATTACTTCCCGTCAAGTAAAACAAATTTCCTCTTTTATTCATAAATGTGATTTCGAAACGGCCTAGCTCTTGTATTTTGCCAACGGTTTTGTTTGTGGAATTGTATTCCGTAACATTAAAAATATTGGATATAGATAATATACCGCTATTCCACGTTTTTCTCATTTTTATTATTAATTAATAACATTGTTTTAAGTTTTAGAAAAGTGATTCTTATAGTGTAATGTAGAAATTAAAATTGTAGTATTAGTTTAATCGATATTATTTTGCTAATTGTAAAATATGAATGTCATATCGTCTCGTTACGCAAGCAATGACAAACATTTAAGGGACTAAGAAGGCACTAATTCACAAGAGAATTGCAATATCTGAATGCGAATTTTCACCAATCCATTCATCAATATAAACACATACGAGTGTGTGTTGTTTACTAAACAATAGTATCTTCTTTGTTCCATCAACAAAAATTTCGAAAAGCTTTCTATTTCAAAGAAAAAGTTTTAATGGAATCAGTGATTTCGAATCGACTTCAATCGGAGGAAGCAGAAGAGAGTTTGAAAGATGAACTAGTGTCCAAGCAGCTACATCTTAAATCGTCTGAAACGCAGACGCTGAACAAAAGAGCCGTTCTCAACCGCATCCACAACGACAAATGTATTCATGAAATCAAGAGTCTTCTTCACACCACCGCGGCTAATAACGGAACCACCGTCGATACTGATTACCGATGGATCGATAGCGGCGATGTCTTCTCTTGTCCGTGAAACTGTCAGAGATTTTCACACGTGTATGCCAACGCCACGTGAATGTTTCTGATTCTGTCTTTGTCTCTTCGTGTATCCAAGTACAAGTTGTGGGGTTGAATGTAAAATCTAATGATCATCATAAAAATTGTAGATTTCGATTTTCATGATGAGTTCTCAGAATCGATACGATGAATTGTTAGAATTGATGATCACCATTGATCGTTAGCAATTTGATTATTGGGTTTCGGTCTATGCAAAATGTGGGCCATTAATAAATTTAAAAAAACATTGGGCTTTCTCTAAAGATTAAGTTAAGCCCAATAAGTACAAACAAATAGTGTAAGCGTTTTAGGATTGAAAACCATACAAACCGACCAGAAAGAGCAAACAATTGAACCAGATAAAAACTCTATAAACCACAAAGAACAAAAATATTAAATGCTTCAAATTAAATTAATAATCAGCTAAAAACGAAATTTGAACAAAACAAAACATTTACTCCAATACAACTAGAAAACCAAAAATTCATAACAAAAGCCTAAATAAAAAACTGGAAAGGATCTTTACTCGTCGTACATATCTATCGCAAAACCAAGTTTCATGAGAATTAGTTCATCATCAAAATATATTATCACTTAAATTAAGTCATAGAAGGTTAGATCTCCCTCGAGACGAGCTCTTGCTCTCATCAACAAGACGATGTGGTAGAAGTAGACGAGAAGAGCCGACTCCGTTTTGTAACTAGCCTTAAAGCAACCCTGTCTTAACCTCTATCAGTTTCTCTCAAGCTTTGAAATCGAGAGAGACAAAATATCTTCATTCAAATGTAAAGTGAAATACAGAAAAAGCTTAAATACAAATGAAGCTAAACCAAATACAATAAATAAAGTAAACCAGAACAAACCAGCTACATACACTCTAATATTCCCCCTCATGATGAGAAGAGATTTTCATCTTGGACACGAAAACTTCAAGTGATCTTAGTAAAGAATGAAGTTGAATCCTCAGTTAATCCTCATGCCAATAAAACCAATCAAATGGATCATTTAGAGGGTCCATCTTAGAGAATATGCATAAAATCACAGCCGTTGATACCGAACCATTTCAAAGTACAATCGGATGGGCCGGTGGCGCATGAGACCGCTGAGCCAAGAAATACCAACCTCAGACTTAGATTGTCGTTCATTTATTGCTGTGCAGTTATTCAAGTAAATCGAGAAAGCCAAAATGGACGATATAATATTTGTCGAGAAGTCAAGCCAAGGAAAAAAATGTGAAATAACTACAAAACTATATAGTTATTGACTCTATGAAATAAGAGAGGGAAAGATAAAACATATGCAAAAGACAAAGTGGAATCACTGGAATGAGACATTGAATATAAATGGAGATGGGACCTTGCCTCAAACACCAAAACATGCCAGTAAAATTATCGTTTCCCACTTTATAATTTTTCTTCTTATTTTCACATTTATTATCCACATACATGAATAGATGTTCCAAACAGAGTTTTTTTTTAAATGTTCCAAACATTTTTTTTAAAATGTTCCAAACATTTATTATCCGATAAAATATTTAAGATTCATTTGAAAGAAAAAAGAATAATAATTCGATAAAATAATTAACTTTTATCAATTAAAAACAGATTATTTTACTGTCAACAAGTAAGACAATTTAAGTAAATGAAGAGAAAAAGTCTTTGTATAATTTATCTTTTGTTTGAGGCCTATATATACATTGAAATGCAAGAAATAGCTGAAAGCAGATTATTTGTTTCTTTTGAGAAAAATACTACACAAACACAAATTATCTGCCAACCCAATAAAAATATTAAAATTGCAGCGTTGCTTTGCCCATTTCAAGCTGCCTGAAGTAATTTACCGTTACTCTCCTCAGTCTTTCTCGTCGATTTTGGAGTTTTCCTGATCACTTTGACCCTAAAAGCCGCCTGATAAAACCAAACCGGATATTTTTATCAGAAACCAAGACCGATTAGTATAAAACGGTTCGGTAAAACCCAACCAAGACTTGGTAGGTAATACATGTATCACCTTCTTATCCGAACCAAACTCGATGATATCGGACGATCTAAACCGCGCCGGAAAATTTGGTGTCGCTCTATATCTTCTTCCTTCGTTACTAGAAAACATTCAAAATTCAAATATTTTGATCAGAATTTTAAAGATAACCCAAACAGCAAACCTCTGTAGACTTACTCGGTCACAAAGGTTCCGTGTTCGCTTCGAATATCCATCAAGAAGAAAACTCCATCTTTGTAAATCACACGCGCATGCATCTTCGAAACCTAAATCAAACATTTGACAAAAACAAAATTATATTCTTTGACTGGTCTCTGAAGCTTCTCAAGTCACTATTAGATACAGAGTTTAAAATAATATTACCTGAGACGAAGGGATCACAATGCGCATTCCAGGAAAATCTTGGTCTGGTTCGCTTCTGCAAATAACAATATATCAAAGTTTCAAACTTTTAACAACTTTATACTTTCCTCGGCAATCATTGATTGAGCATCTTTTTCATACCCGATGATGCACGGTTGATCCTCATCTTTGGTTAGACATACAGTTTCCGAAACGCAACAATCGTCGCCATGTGGAATCAGATACCATCTGCAATGAAATTAAGACTCAGACCAAAGCAGAGTATAGAGAGCAAAGCTGTTTTTTTTGGTAGGTGAAATATATGGAAGTAAATGTTGAATTTAAGAATTTGTGAGTACATACTCTCCGTTAATAGTACGTTCAAGAGCGTCGTCGTCTTCAAACCACTCTCGAAGCCGGTCATCGGCCTTCAAACAAAGATTTAAAGTTCTATATTAGTCACTAAATGAATTTGGTTTGAGTGAAACAGAGAAAGAAAGAAACATACTTTATCAGTTAGTCTGCAACTAGGTGGTCTTCCTTCGAGTTTTTCACTGTAAAAGAGTTGTTGACTTTACGGTCTGTTACTGACAGCTAAACATTTCAAGGTCTACTTTATAGCTGAGTAAAGAAAGATCTAACCTGTTACCTCCAAGGACCCAGTTAAGCATCAAAGGCATAGCAATGTCTATGAAGAATCTCCCACCAACTCTTCCAGGATGCGGTACTCTAAACTTTGTCAAGAACTGCAACAAAAGATTTGGAATTGAGTTAAAATGAACAAACAATGAATAGTTTCGTTGTATAGCTATCAGTGGAAACTATAAAGATACTCACAGAGAGAGGACCAAGCCCAACACCTAGGTATGCTTTGTAAGTAGAAGCCATAATTGCAGCCATCCTAGCCATCCCATGGATAATAGCGACTCTGAGTCTTCTAGATTCCTCATATCTAAAACCAATTCAAGAGCATGTTTAGTATTCATCAGGTTCCCCAAACTAAGCAAATTTGTGTTTTAGTTTTACTTTAACCTTTTCAAAGAGGAAACAACATCAACACGTGTGTTACTTTCAACACTTTGTTTCCATGCTTCGTCAAGCTCCAATGCTAGTTGATAACTATCCTGCAAAAACATCAAACATTCCACTCAACGACACTTTTCCAAATCAGTCAAGTCATTGAGTTGATTCACAGATTAGATAGATACCTCAATGGCCATGCATCCACCTTGACCCATATTTGGCTGCATCGCATGAATAGAATCCCCGAGCAGCGTAACACGCCCTTTACCCCAAGTAAAACTAGGAGTTCTATCATAGATATCTCTTCTCAGAATCGCTTCCTCCTCGGTTGCATGCAATAAGTCGAGTACATTATCGCACCAACCATCAAATATTTCAAACAATCTTTTCTTCATACCTGCAAACTCAAAAGAAAAAGAAACTTATGTGATCTGATACTAAATCCAAAACCATAAAAACAAACCAAACAATGCAGATATTTACCATTTGGAGCATCAACTCCACCAGCTGGTTCCTCATGAAATGCGTACCATTGCATTTTCCCACCACCGACATCCGAAGAAACAAAGTACTGTTTGTGTCCCAAGAAAACCCGGTAGCTTAACGAGAGAATGAAACAGTCCCAATATCAGAAACAAAGATTTATAATCAGAGAAGAGATGCATGAAACTTAGTTTTGACTGCAACATACCCAACAGACTCGATATCAGCCGGTACAAAATCTGCAATGCCGGTGTAACAAGTGTAGCCTGAATAAGTAGCCTCACTCCGACCAAACAAATGATTTCTCACCTATAAACAAAACATAAAAGGCATAATCTTTACTTATATTTATCCTCAGCAACAAAAGCTATGTGTTAAAGTCTCTATTTTCAGTTAAAACATACTTTAGACCATATGCCATCTGCACCGACAAGCAGATCACCTTCATAGCGTTGACCATTCTCCAACACCACAGTAACCTAAACAAACCAACCCCATACAGCTACATTGAAACATTTCCTTTAAATGAACAGTCTTTTAAAGTAAATATGAATCTTCACCTTATCTCCAGAATCTTCAAAATCAACAACATTACTCTCGTTTCTAATCACTTCTTCTCCAACCGCGCAAGCTAAGATCTGCTGCAGAGTCATTCTGCTAATTACTCGAGTCACAGGAAGTCCCCGTGACGCCGCAGGAGTGAAAGTATCAAACTTAACATACCTGATTGATTTGTAAACAAAAAAATCATCAGAAATTTTCATTTTTTTATCTATTACAATCTATACACAACAAAATTTCTCAATCTATATATATATATACCTGACAATGAAATAAAAAAAGTTACTTCACGACTCCTAAGCAATTTAAACACAAGATAACAACCTCAACTCATCAAGAGGCAAAAACATAAAATTACTTAATCCAAGTTCTCTGACTAAATTTCTGGATTGGTTGCTAAACTAAGAGAATTCGGAGAGACTCACCAAGTACCAGAGACGCCATCGACGAGACCATTAATCCGATCACCAGTAATACAACCAGCTTCCATAACTGCTTCAGCAACATCAGTATCAATAGCTTCCAAAGCAGCCAAAGCGTTGCTCTGTATTTGAATCGGACCTCTGTATTGTCCTTCTCCTCTTATAGCACTCAAATCTTTCTCAAACACTAACACATCAAACCCTTTCTTCTTCGCCGCTAAAGCAAACACTAAACCTCCGATTCCACCTCCGGCAACTAAAATCCTCGATTTCTTCTTCTCCATCACTGTCTCTCGCTTCTTCTCCTCCTCTACTAACGCCGTCGCCGCCTTTACTCCGACCAAAGTTCGACGGCTCCTAAACCCCGATAATCCTACTCCAGATTTTCCGGAAAACGATGATAAGTCTAAGTAAAAATGTTTAGAAACGCGACTAAGCACATGAGTTTTCGTAAAATCAAGTTTTGATGGACATTGATTGATTGAATAGCAATACGGAGTTGAACCCATCTCGAATTTTCACCGGTGAGAAGAACAAAAACTCCGTTTCAGAATTCTTGATAACAATCAAGACTTTAGCTGTAATGATGCCTCTGACTCAAACAAGAAAGAAGAAGAAGAAGAAGAAGAAGAAGAAATGGTTTGAAGGAGGAGGCAAATGATGGAGGAGGAGAAGACAGGTGGCATCAGCAACGCAACACACTTCATCTCTCACTTCCTACAAATATCGCTTCTGATGTTGACATGTCTTTTCTCTCCCCCATTAGAAATTCATTAATAAACTAATAATAATTCTATTTAAGAAATCTTTGGTAAAATATTTGAATGTGACGTGATAAAGAGCTTGCGGTGGATTTTTTGAGGATTGTGAATGGATAAATCATCATTTCTGAAGTTTTATTTTCTTATCCCCATTTTAAGCCACTAATTCATTTTTGGATGACGTCTGTCAATTTTTATCTTAAATAATAAACTGAACATAAATATAATTGTGTTATGTCGACAAAAATAATAATACTATATAATTGTGTTGTTTTTCCATCATCACAATTTTCACAGTATCACACGATTTATTAATTAATTCAACTAGTTTTTTTCATTAAATCATTAACGGGCCAAACTTAACGGGCCATTTATGAATTTCAGATTTTCACTTTTGATTTCAAACATGTCCACTTGACGTTCGTCTGTGCATGTCAATGCATCTAATTAGTTTGTTATTTTACAGATCTTCGTTTTCCTATGTAGAAATTTACATATATAACTTGTATTTTATTGTATAACCATTTGATTCAATAACCACAGTACTAAACATAAACTCGATATAATGTTGACCGTTTTACACACAAAAACTTAAAACCCTTTATGTTATAAATACATCTCTATGGATTTGGAAAACAGAGGAAGGGGTTAATCTAGTGGCATTCACATAATCATGAAGTGCATGATTCGAAATCCAAGGGAATATAATCCCAAAAACCCTACCAACCTTCAACAACCATCCTTCCCTAAACTCCGATCCCTTTTAATTCCCAATAGTGAAGCTTCTTATAAGCTCCAATATACCATTGCACATCATCCTTATAATCCCTCGCAATGAAAAATCGTTTTCGTCCGATTGCTCTCTCAAAACCTATAAAGTCACATAAACTGTATTGAATAAGATCTTGTATATCTTTTGCCAACAATAATGAAGTGTGAATATGATATACCTTTGCTTGATAGTGTCGGTCGTAGTAGATGCAAATGACAAAGTGTTTGAACATCAAATCCTTATCGTCGTATGGAAATCTTGGAACAACGTTGTTATTATAAACTATTCTATAATACTTTACATCATATTCTTCTAATTTCGTCTCCATAAATTCACCAAACATGGAATCTCCAACCCTAGGTTGTCTGTAAGTGTACACCCCTTGAATCCTCTCCAACAAGTCAGTCTCGTCGTGAATCACGAGCATAGCCGTGAACAATATCGCGAGGGCTCCTCCTAAGCTATGATCAGTCAGAATTATTTTAATATTTTCATTCTGAGCGATCAGAGTTTTCAAAGAGTCTCTGAATTGAGTAGTAAGCTAAAGGGGATAATCGATTAGGATTTGAGACAGGTTCCTTTGGCCAACTGCAATTGTTTTGAAGCCCTAGAGCTTTCATGAAACCACCATGGATCCTCCCAATGTTTGGGAGCTCATACCATGTAATGTCCAAATCTGAACACCAATCTTCGGAATTAAACGGCTCTGTGCCTCTAAATGCAACCACCACCGTCGTTTCTTGACCGTTGGATGGTTTTGTGTTTTATTAGTAGACATTACGAAGGCTTGTGTTGTTTCCTTTCCTTGATATTCTGCCAACAAAATCAAAACACCAAAACATTATAAAAATGATTAAATTGAATAATATTTATTTGCATACCGTTCCAATAGTCAACGAGGCCTAAATACTTCATATTCCAATGATTTTCAACGATATCTTATATACGGGCTGAGTTTTCGTAGGCAATTTTTGAAGACATCATGGACAATGCAGCATAGTGTCTGTCTCCATCTTCGGGAATCATCGTCTTGTCTAAATGTCCGATAAATGACTGATGATTCTCCGACGTCGTTTTCGGCACCACCACTTCTCCTGCATGTATCCACAAAGTTAATATAATTTGTATGTTTATTATTATCAAAGAGGAATTAATAGAAATCATCAAGACCTTGGAGGAAGAAACCGGAGAAAGAGTTATCGGAGAGGAAGTTTAAAGAGAATTCTAAGACGGTGCCAGGGAGAGCTAAAAGCTCGGAGAAGAATCCGAGAAGCTTGAGAAGGACGACAGAGACGAAGATAAGCCATCGACGTCGGAAACTTGGTTCTTTGGTTTCTGAGCTATCGACTAATCTCGACTTTTCGATATCGCCGGAGAATAACAGACGGAGAAGTTCTAATGGCCGGAGCTCTTCGGGTCGGAGAATCAGACATCCTCTCGGAAACTCTTCGTCACCGTCGCTGTTGATCATGTTGATTCGATTATTTGTGAGTTTTGTAATGTAAATGCAAACATGTACGTATGATTATATGAAATTATTAACCTATTTTATATTGTGTGAGGATTAGAATGGACCGTATCTAGAGGTGTCAAGTTTTGATTCAACTTGCGAGTCCTGCGGGTTTGACTTGTCGATGGAGAATAAAATTTTGCGGGTCAAGTCAAAATTTTGAATTGTGGGGTGGTTACTAGTCATAAGATCAAAACCCGTCGATTGGCATATAACTTGCAAATAATTTTTTTTAATATATATTTTGCGGGTCGGAGAAATACATTAAAAACGGATTAATAGATTAGCAAGTTAACGGATTGAAAATCTTTTAACAAAAAAACATGTGGATTAGCGGGTTTTAAATATGATATGCGGGTTAATAGTTTACAACTGGATTCAAATGTTACAGGTAAAGTTTTTAGCCGGTCGACAGGTCATGACTGGCCAACCCTCAAATTAACCCATTTGATAGCACTAACCGTATTGTAGAGTTGGAATACTTGAAGTTGTGGGAAAACGAGATTTGGATTTTTTTGTAAAGTGGTTATAGAATATGATGAATGTTGCAGGTGGGGTTGATAATCGTAATTATATGGATAAAAATAAGAAATGAGGAAACATCTCTTTCCCTATTGTAATGGTTCGAACATTTCAGTAATATAATACCAGAAATTTAATCAAAAAAAAAAGAAAGGAATGATCCTAACTAACCCTATTTTCCTCTTCTTCTTCTTTTTTATTTACATTTTACGGTAACTATATAAGTAAGCAATAGTATACTCTTTCAGCTTTTCTTATAAACGGAATGGGCCTAAATACAAATGGGCCGTGAAAATAAGCTACGAGGGCCATTGAATAGTGATCTTCAACCCAAATTGTCAAATGCATTGGATTTTCATTCCACAAGCACCGATCTTTTGAATAACCATTATCTATTAAATCGTTGATATTTGAGATCCTTTGATATTAATAAGAATCAAAACATAATATACTTATAATATTCCGTTATGATCAGTAGGTGGATGGATGTAAACAAAAAAGGAGTATATAGATGCATATTACTAGTTGTATTGTCAAATCTATATACGAAAGGAGAAAATATTCTGATATCGATATCATCGAAATAAAAAACTATCTTATATCACACTGTGAGGTGCACCGGGAAAATTATAAATGAGTACGTTTAACATAGCACAAGAGACGTAGGTAGGTGCGAAGAGTCAAAGTGCACCAACAAACGAAGATTTTTAAAAAAAAGATAAATTGAATAAAAATACATAAAAATGGGATCTGCATTCCAGCACCTACCCATTTTAAAAACATACTATTTTATATTCAATAAAAATCAAAATCTTCATCAACCCACCTATTTGCTTGTCCCTATTCTTTCCCGAATTTTGTTACTTTTATTTTTTCCAAATTACTTAAATCATTACATCTACGTTTTCGTCTTAGGACGTTTCTACCTTCTAAAGTTCTAGATTTTGACTTTTGTTTACATCTCGATATATACATTTTTTATGAAAACTTATAACTGGTTCGATTTTTTAGTTGAATCCTACTAGTATATGGTAACTTTATAATGCCGTTAATTTGAAAACTAGATTACTTATTGTTCCCATCTTTGTATTGATCATTTAAGTTTCCATGCATTTGATATAAAATAATATAAACAGATTACAAAAAAAACACAAAAATAATAACAAAGAAGGGTGCATGAACTTTATCCTGTCACAGAGAACATGAGAATTTATCCGAAATAAAAAAGAGAGATAAAGAGGAGGGACGGAGGAAAAAGGCATTGAAGAAAAGATAATACATGAAACAAAAAAAAAACTCAATTTCTTCAATATTTCAAAGCGAAAACAAAATAATTAAAAAGAAAAAAAAAAGAGAGGAAGATGATAGAAATGTGTCAGAAGAATACAGAGCATTTGCCCAATAAGATATTATAAGAAAGTGTCTATATAAATCTAATCTTAAGGATATTGTAATGATCAGAGACTCTATGTGGTGATGTTGGGACCTTTGTGGGATAACTCACGTGGGACGATTTTTTTTTCAGTAACCAAACAACAATGTAATTTTCTATAAGAGTGAATATTTTAGTTATTTACTAAATTCTGTGAAAATATTTGGATTGATCTAATGTAATTATTAATATAAATTGGATTGTTAGTGGAGCAACGAGCAGAGATGATGCTTGGGATATGAGCATGATTGTATTGCTACCTTCTCCTGGGAGGCAACCTGTCTCAACTTTGGTATCTTTCACAATTTTAAAAAATAATAATAAACAAAGAAAATATGCTATTTGTTTTCAATATTTAAATATGTTATTCTAATATACTTAGTGCTCCACCATAATACATAATTTAGTAATATGTGACAATATCATCGTTATATTACCATTTAGATTTAAATTCTGATAATACCATTGATCACTGGAAACATGTTATGTACCACTGCAGTATCAAATAAAACTCAAATTTGGGTCTGTGTCGATGATTTGCATTTGGATTTGTATCTTTTATAACTAACAAATTTCGGGTCAAACGCTGCATATATTTATCATTTAAAATGTTGACAGTGGTAAAAGAAATCACATCGATTTTTATAGATAGCCCGTATATAACTCATTCCATAGCTTTAACACGCATGAAAAATCCTCTATCAATCCATTCGAAGAAATTGTTGGATCACATAGCTACCGATTTGTATTGATTTTACCATGATTAGTTACAACGCTTCAATTACCGAATTTGTAACCATTTGCATCGAATTTGATCATCAATATCAGAATTATTAGCATACAATGGACTGAGAGACAGCTTGGCCATTGCCATGCAGAGGTTAACCAATCATATTCATATCTCTTAGACATGTATACGTACATATGTCTGTGGTCCTGTAGTTAATATAATTTTTATTCATGTATTTACTCTTCCTTTGCTCCCACTGAGCTGTCACATAGATTCCTCTCAGATCTTTCGAGAGAGAAAAAAGGGAACAACAAATCGAAGGTCAAGACTATGAAACAAAGTTATGGAAAAAAATCCGATCTGTAATAATCGAGATGGACCCGTATTTTATCCTCTCGTTTTGAATTCCACAAGTCTAGACTATATACATCCCCTTGGAATTTGATCAGTAACACTGCATAATAACAAAAATTTCAAAGAAAGAGACGTCAAACATAGTAACAAAAACTATATAGATATTCCATATTATTAGTATTAAATGTGACGGTAAGTGGAGAGACAGTTTCACAAAACATGAGTATTTATTGTAGTGAGGTGAAAAAAGTGGATAAAAAACGGTTTCTTGATTGGGAGTGAGGGCAGTGATACGTCCGTTTCGTGGGATTTAGCATGTTTTGGTATCAACATTGAAGGGTAAAACCAAGATCGAAGCACTTGCTTTGTCTGCCTTTGTTTATCTAATTATGGGGAATAACAATCCAAAATAATCTGAGTTATATATAGATAAACTAAAAACAAAAACCAGTCTTAAATGAGTTAAATGTGATTTTGTACAAATAAAGTGAGACAGATCTTGAAAGAACAGTGGTGTCTTTTGGACTTTGTATATGTTGAAGGTAAGAATCATTTATTGTCATTTGTTTAAAACTTTAAATTAGTTAGAATGCTGCTTCTTGTTGCATTTTTGCTTTATATCCATCATTATTAATTAGTTACAGTCATGGCTTACAGAGCACTGTTTAAATTAAGTTATAATTCGTGAGATACTTTATGTGGAAGATTTCTCAAGGATAAAACTTATGAATATAAATGTGATCACTATTTTTCTTTAGCCATTTGCAAATTGGTTATATATAAAAAAAAACTCCTCTTTGTTGGGAATGATATCGGGTTGTCAGAAGCAGCAAATTTATTTTTCGATCATCATAAGTCCTTTGGCTAGAAAAAAGCAATTTACAAACAAAAAAAAAGTTGACAATTTTCATATAAACTGAAAAGCACCTCCGCCAGAAGGAAAGTCAATGGCGGTAAGCAACAAAAGTATTTTGATAAAATCTAAAAATAAAGTAAATAAAAAATGTGTTTCTGAAACAAAAGATATGGAAAAAAATGATAAAATAAAAATGGAATTAAGTCGTTCTCTGATCAGCTTTGAGAAGCGTGCCATACGCTAAGGTTCGATGTCAATTGAGATCCGATTAATCATCCTCCATTATCATATTTTTTAAAACATCTCGTTATCTCTTATCTATACCGTTATACACGTATTAAGATATCAACCATTTCTCGTTGTGAGGTATGAATGTGTTAATTTAAATTTAATCAACAAAATTTACAGAATAAATTAATGCTACCTGGATTCTGACATATTTCATGTGGATGTGGGGTAATCGTATAAATCAAAATGATATAAATTATAGGACTCTCCCTCCTATTCTAATATTGTTGGCAATAATGTTTTTTCTTGGATTGAATAACTTTTTATGTTAATACTTAATACATCAAACCCAGTGGATCATCTTGTACTCCAACTAAATGACTAATTATAAGAGGTGGAATGTAAAATAAAATAATAATAATAATAATGATGATGATGATGGGAAAAATGGAATACCATGAAAAACCTTTACCAAAAAAATGGAATTCCCGTTGATGTGCTGGTGAGACCGGTTCATGCACCTTGTTTTGTCGCGTTATTATGCCTTCTTTACGATAAGTGGGTCTGGAGACCAATAGATATAAGACACGTGTCTTTAGCAAACATGATCTGGACGGTCGAATGCGATCAAAGAACCATATAGCCAATCCCTGCGTGAATCGACGGTTGCTATCGATCCTAGTAAATGGAACTATTTTTCTTACTTCTTTTAGTCTATTTTATTTGTTTTTTTTCATTTTTGAATGCAAGTTATGTTTCGTAATAATTCTACTTATAGTAACTCTAACATCTACACGCTTTTCCATAGCTTCTCTTAGCAACCGAACACAATCTTTGCGACCCAGTAGATCGTTTCATATAAATATATAATTGTTTTATGGCAATATATAATGATATAATGATTTGTATTCTAAAATGTTTGGAAATTTTACTTGGCTTGTTAGTTGTTACTTTATGTAGTCTTGTTTTATGATAGAGATTTCTTATAGTAGGAGTCGATATAACCGATCTAAATAGATAAAATATTATGCATCAACAAATCATGATTGATGCTATTAAATGGTTTAAAATAAAATAAAAAATCTAAAAAAATTACAAGTTTAGAAGATTTGTGTGAGATTTGTCTCGGGATCCCACATATATAAGGGGAATAATCAAATTAACCTATAATAGTAAGTTTGTCTGATTGCATGTGGAAGATTGGAATTTTCTCTTAGACAAGAAGACAAATGTTAACATTGAGCATTTGAATATAATACATAATTGCCCATAAATGTGAGAATTGAAAATGGGAAGAAATTCCTAACAATTATATATATATATATATGTATATTTATATATATGTAGCATAAGTTAAAGAAGATGGATGGGCCACAAGTTGCTATATAAATCGTTCCACTTCTTGTTGTATTACTTGAGTTCTGATTGGGCACAATAGTACCATTGCCATTTCTCACACATACCGCCTCTTTCTCTCAGCATCAATCATCAATCATCTAAAAGAAAACCCCTAAAATTTCATCTGTAAGCTTTTTTATCAGTTTCTCTCCATACCCATTTCACCAGCTTCTCCATATCCCTCTATGGATTCTGACATAATGAACATGATGATGCATCAAATGGAGAAGCTTCCTGAGTTCTCTAACCCTATTTCATCTTTCTCCTCTCCCGACCACAACAACAACACTTACCCTTTTCTCTTCAACTCAACCCATAACCACTCTGATCACTCGATGACCAACGAACCAGATTTTCGGTACGGTACCGGTTTACTCACTAACCCTTCTTCTCACTCTCCCAACACAGCCTACTCTTCCGTTTTACTTGACAAAAGAAACAACAGTAACAACAACAATAGCACGAACATGGCAGCTATGCGAGAGATGATCTTTCGCATCGCCGTTATGCAACCAATACATATCGATCCCGAGGCGGTTAAGCCACCTAAGAGGAGGAACGTTAGGATCTCTAAAGATCCACAGAGCGTGGCAGCTCGGCATCGAAGAGAGAGGATAAGCGAGCGGATTCGGATTTTGCAACGGCTTGTTCCTGGTGGGACGAAAATGGATACAGCTTCGATGCTTGACGAAGCTATTCATTATGTGAAGTTCTTGAAGAAACAGGTGCACTCTCTAGAGGAGCAGGCGGTGATTAGTGGTGGCGGTGGAATGACGGCGGAGAATGGTGGTGGCGGCGGCGGAGGAGGAGTGGTTATGAAAGGGTGTGGAGCAATGGGGACTCATCGGATGGTGGGCAATGCACAGATTCTTAGATGATTGAAGATTTTAAATATTATTATTATTATATTTAAAGTTTGAGAAAAGTGAAAGAAACAGATGATTCTGGGGAGGGGTGAATTAATCTATATTAACACTATGAGCGTCTTTTAACTTTATTTTCTTGTTTAGATCATGTTTGTGATTATTTAAAAGTCAAGACTCTCCATGGTTTTTGGAGCGGGTTGTAAATTAGGAAATATTATCATCGTATCCTTGTTAATGAAATAATTAAGCATCAATGAGATTTGCTTTCAGCTTCAGGCTTGTGTTGACTTTTCTTTGTCTAAATGCTGTTTTCAACATGCTAGTATCCGTACTTTTTCGTTGTTTAAATGCCATTTCAATATAACTAACACAAGAACCTTGAACAAAACATATAAAAAAACTAACACGAGCATTCAAAGTCCTTCATTTTGTCTTTTTTAATTGTCAATATTTAATTTGATGGATATAAAGAATAAATTAACATCATTAAATCAATCAAAATCTAAAATTCTGTATTTCAGTTCTAAAAACTCATTCATTTACTGTTATTGCAGTTTGAACCGTTAGGCACATAACGTCATAACGTCCGATTCGTTCCATTGTTTATTTATTAGCATATCTCGTTTCTTTTAATCGTTAGACACGTAATGTAGCAAAGTTCTCTAGAATAATAAATCTAGAAAACAGAAATGTAGTTTTAATAAACTTGTTTATCGGAATAAGCATTTATGATTTTACTATTCAGCATTTTTAAAAATGTATTAGGATAGGATTAAATATAACAATTCTGGACTTTGCCTTGAATTGGTCATTGACAAGATGAGTTTGTAAAAGCTCAAACATACTTCATTTATATTTTCTTTAAAGATCCAGACATAGGGCACTCGTTTCTACAAGATGGGTTATCTTTTAAGGATCCAAAAGAAATTAGAACGATCCAAAACACACAACTAAGCTATCACAAAACATATTTGACAAGGTAAAGCCCATCAAAGGCTACTCGTATACCAAAAAAAACATAACAAAGCCCAGCCGATTAATCTCTCGTAAATAAGGCAAATAATCCAACGGATCACAACCAACCATTCTCACATCTTTTATCATACACAGTGTCCCACCAGATTACTCATCTTCCCACTCACACACCCAAAAAAATCCCTCACGAAGCTCGAGGTCCATAAATGGCGCATTAACTAGAAACCCCAAAAACAGCCTAGTATTCACAACTGTAAACACCCAATCACCTCTTCACATGTGACTAATTCTTGACTCTCTCTTCTTATTTTCTTCTTCTTCTTCTTCGCTTTCGTCTTCCAACAATCGCCATGGCAGTTCCGTCTCTGAATCTCCTCATTCTCTTACTTCTCACCTTCATTTCAATCCCGAGATCTGAATCTTTCTCAGAAAATCCATCTATTGTTCTTCTAGGCGACGGATTCGACTGGCCGATCTCTCACGGTGACGCATTCGACATAGACGGAGAAGAAAGCTACGAAGATGCAGTGGAGGAAGATGACGGCAGCGTAGATCGACGGTCATTGTACTGGCGGAGGAGGAAGTATTACATTTCGTACGGTGCATTATCGGCGAATCGAGTCCCGTGTCCTCCCAGATCTGGAAGATCGTACTACACTCATAACTGCTTCAGAGCCAGAGGCCCAGTTCATCCGTACACTCGAGGCTGCTCGTCGATCACTCGGTGTCGGAGATAGACGGAAGATTGTTTATGCTTTGCATTATCGTCATGGGCATTTTCGTAATTTCGCCAACCATGGATTATGTTTGTATTGTAGTGTACGATGTATTGTAAACCGTTATTAATTACGTTTTGCTAAATTAAACCGCAGCGATTACTATTTCGAGTGCCGCAGTGTAATGTAGCCAAACTAATTTGGTGATTACTCATGAGGGATGGATTGGTCATTTCCAACTTGTCTTGTGGTTTTTGTCGGTGAACTTTTAAATGATTCGTTTTTACTGTTTATGGATTTAAATCCGGGCTCACATGTATTTGGACTTATATTCAATTTGATAAAGTTCCAATATCCATGTCAACTGAAATTAAAATATGGTTCGACCGCGGTTTTGATTACTTATTGGGCCTTTGTTATCACTGGGTTGTTGTTATTGTCAGGCCGTTGCTTTTTTGGCCCAATTTATAAATTTGGGTCTTAGGTCATACTAGAGAGTATAACAAAACGGGACTTGCCTAGAGAGTTATTGTCGTTATAACAAAACAAAAGCAATTCATGAGGTACTGTCTTTACAATCACATGCTAAATGGGCACATAGATAGAATTCTACAATATATCACATGAGGTATGTACGATTTACCCCTTAAAAAATAAAAAGTCTATGTACGATTTCCGCTTTGAAATCTCAATCGAAAGTTTTCATACACGTTGAAGGTGTGATTCCAGAAAAAAATCGTATTTAAAAATGCGACATATACACACGTTAATAATTACTTCTACCACGCATTATTTAGCAGGCAAAAAAAATCGCTTTCATGTTTCGAGGCACTTAATTTTGCAACCTAACAATATACCGCATATTATAAAACATGCACGTGTAATTAAAGCTCATCCTTATCGTGAACAGTCAAGAGACGGCTTTTTGCGTTTTCTTTCGAAATTTCAAACTTGGAAGAAACATTTGAAAAGACTTGTATTTGGTATGTTTTAGAATGACCTTTGACCCAACTTGATAGTTTAAATTAGAAGAAACATGTTTAAATTGAAAATGCATGAACTTGAGTTTGGCGGCTTATTATGCGTTTGGTTTAAGATGACCAATATTTGAATTTAATAAAGACTAATCGTCCTTGTCCCAAAAGATATATGTTTTAGTGTGACTTTTAATATATACTCCTATTCAAAGGGTGTGATATGACGTTGCCCTCTCCTAATTCAAAGGGGTCAATCTAAATTCCACAGTCGAAGGAATATTCCAAACTTTGGATTGTGGATATCTTCAAAGGACCCCTATTGACTTGCCTACAAGGTTAAATCCACTTGGACGTTGAAGATGAATTCGAACGTGGAATAAACCAACTATATTCCGATTCATCTTTTAAAATAGAGTTTGTGTATGAGCCCGACCGCTATACATAGTACTGTTTTTTATATTTTCATTTCCGCAATTTTTTGTTGAAAGGCCTGTTTTATCTCAAAATTGATGAACTATCATCTATTGGTTTAAAACATGTATTAGGTTATATAAAATTATTTATGCACAATTCTACTTGGATATATGTCATCCGACGTACATATGCTGAGGGATTTGGAAATTATTTTTTTAACTATGAATAAATTGTTTGGGATATAGCTATTTGTGGTGAAATGATAAAATACATAGTATTTTCACAATGATAAAATCAAATAGAGGTTCTGGAGAAATTAAGGTATATACTACATACTTCTGATATAGTAGAGGATAAAGATTATTTTTCGTGGTACGTGCCACACCATATATCAACAGATCTCGAATTTGACGTGAACAACATGTATAGATTGTAGAAAGATGCCTCGCAAGCTGTTGGAATCCTACAGCTATAATTTAATAAAATTTAGTAGTTGTTATTGTTAAGGTGGCTGATTACACCAAAAGAAATCAAAATTATTGATCGAAAATCTCCAAGAAATAAACTGTGGGCCTCATTTTACTAAATTAATTATTCCCGAGTTTATAATAGTATATAATAAGCTATCAGAAAAATAGGATAGCAAGTCGCCTGCTCTCTTCCTCGGATTCAGTGAATCACCCAAGTCGCCTGGGCGGTGTTGGTTCATACTTCAATAGCATTATCCATTTCTCTGTTTTCCAAAATAGCAATATCTAAAAAAAATCAATTATATGAATAATTTTTTTTTTTTAATAGCCAAAGCAAGTTGTAGTAGACATGCTCGTAGAGATCGCAGCAACTCCACCCAATCTAATGGCTAGGCATCACGTCCATGTGAAGCTTTCTTTAAAAAATGAAAAAAAACTGAGTATATGATTGGTTCATATTAGGTCTGGCAAATATTATTTGGATTTGCTGTATATCTAGATTAGAATCCGCATTCATATATGAAAATTGATATTTAGGATTACGGATACAAATCTAGATAATACAAATTTTTGAAATGGATAATTGCAAATATTTTGATCTGATCCAAAATAAAATAAAAATACCAAATATTCGTTTTTATCAAATATATGATTTTTACACCATATTATATATATATTATTTTATTTGATCCAAATGTATATATATGTGGATCCGTCTAGATATAAATACAAATAATAATATTCTGGATATCACCAATACGAATCTGTAACTAGTTCATATGGAACATTTTTTTGTTGGTTATTTCACTTAATTTTTAAAGTTCCATTTCTAGATTCTTAATAAATGAAGCATGTGACGGTGATGGAGTTACAGCTACTGCTTACAATTTAATTTACAAAACAACTTTCCTTTCTTCCTTCAACTTGTCTACGTCTCGATCTTCGTCAGGCTCCGTTACAACGTCAATTATCTTTTTCTTATTTACAAAAAAATATCACAGAGAATAATTCTATTTAATTTGAATAAAATATTATTATTTATGTACTGAAACAAAAATAGAACTCAGAGCCGCCGCAACTTGCGAAAGTCTGTTGGGGTCGAATGACTTCAATGCGAAGCGCTCCTTCCCACTCCCGCGCTTTTTTAATATTTAATTCAAAATGAAACATTGGCAATTTCGAATAAATTATCATTATATCAAACGTTAATGTTTTCTTGTACGATTTAATGAAGTCATGCCTATAGGACTCCATACTTTTGCAGGCAAGTTGGCCATGAAGTAACAATATGAAAGCATTATAATAATAGATATGTGATTAATCAAATAAGAAAAATGATTGGAAGAGTTGTCGGATAAAGTTTTTTTCGTTTATTGAAGCATGCAGTTGCGTTACTATTGGATATGGTAAATTAACCACATAAACAAACGTTTAGGGTGCAAACTTTTTTTTCCCTTTTAGTAAAACTTATGCCCAAAGTTTTTAACTAAAAACAAGCAAAAATATCATAATTAATACTGGAACTCATGACTTGTAAATTTAAAATGATGATTTAAATCACTATACCAAACTTTATTTATATATATGTTATATACATTTAATATATATAGATGTTTATATATAAAATTATGAAAATAAATCATGTTTTATCTTTGATTAATTGATTAGGTCATAGACCATCTTTGACCGCCCAATCAACACCTAACGAATTTTAAAACATGATTTAAAAATATAAATTCTGTTTCTTTCGTTTGATGATGAAAAATGTCAATATTATGTCGGAAAAAAAATTAATCTTGCTTAAAATCTTCGTTATTGTTGGAACGGCGGAAAATATCAGGAAATTAAAGGGAAAATGTTGAAGCGTTTCCAACGGAGAAGGATTTGAATGTTGAGTTGGTCAAACAAAAAGTTGCAACGCCAACTTGCTTCGTATAGTTTTATACTGCCATTTGTCAATGGTCCAGAAAGAATATATCCATAGCAATTTATTTTATTAGTAACAATTTGGATGGTCATGAATTAGTTATAAATTGCATTAGTAGTTTCTTTTTTCTTTTACCCTATATATCTGCACCTCTATTTGACAATATTCAGGAGATCGTGGTTGCATCATTTTATAACGGGAGTTTTTTCTTTCATGAAAAATCTTTTTAATTAATTGATTGAGTGACGATACACAAATTAGAAACACCATTATTATCATGAAATATATAGAAATCATGTTTTGTAATTGCACGAAGAAGTGGCATATGCGAGGAGGATTATATTATATATATGGCTATTCACACAACATATGAAAGGAGGAGAGTCCAGAGCAGCGGCGAAGAAAAGAATATTATCTGTATATAATATATTTTATTTTAGTTTATTAATTTATGTTTACAGCTACAATCGGAACAATATGAATGCTAAGTACATAATTTCTGTTGACAGGTTAAAATAATGCTTTTCTAAATTGCACATTCTTTATTTTATATTTTATACGTTATAAATATGTTTAATAACATATTACGCATGGATAAATTAGTGTGATCTGAAACCTAAATGAGTTACATAATTAAACTTGATTCAATGCAAATTCAATAGAAACTGACTACTCTTAGCAACAATAACGATCATTTTTACCCAAAAAAAGAAAATAATAACGATCATGACCTCATTGAATATCAAGCATGTTACTAGTTTAATTACCGGACAAAAATAATATCTACCTCGTGTGGAACAGTGATATTCAAATTGTTGCATCAAAACAATAGTCGTGCCGATGATATTTATTTTTACAATACAGTAATGAAAATATAACGTGTAGCTTAAAATTTCCTTCTACCTAACAGCCCAACAAAGAAAAATCTGCTCTCGTCACGTGCATTAATTTCTCCCAAAAAAATCACTTTGCAAATTTAATTATATTATTTATAAAAAAAATCGTAACCTCAAGTTGTTTTAGTTTTTTCTAGACAAAAAATGGAGAGAAAAAAAAACAGTATATATTGAGCAACTCAGCACCAGGAAGTACCATTAACCGTCACGAGCTGTAGTGCTCTGTTTTTTTTCCCCTTCTCTTTACTCTGCTCCAATATTAAAATCTTTAATCAAGTTTGATTTTAAAAACAACGGACTTCAAATTATCTCAGAAATATCGTCGGAGATTTGCTTCAATGGAGTGGATTCGAGGCGAAACTATCGGATACGGTACTTTTTCTACAGTCAGTCTAGCGACGCCGTTTAATAATAATTCCGGCGAATTTCCTCACTTTATGGCTGTGAAATCTGCAGACTCATACGGTGCTGCTTCGCTTGCGAACGAGAAATCAGTTCTAGATAAACTCGGAGACGATTGCAACGAGATCGTACGGTGTTTCGGCGAGGATCGGACGGTCGAAAACGGCGAAGAGATGCATAACTTGTTCTTGGAATACGCTTCGAGAGGAAGCTTAGAGAGTAATCTCAAAAAATTAGGCGGTGAAGGTCTACCGGAATCCACCGTGCGTCGTTACACTGGATCGGTGCTTCGAGGTCTACGACACATCCACGCGAATGGGTTCGCTCACTGCGATTTGAAACTCGGGAATATTCTGTTGTTTGGTGACGGCGCTGTTAAAATTGCGGATTTCGGATTGGCGAAGAGAACGGGAGAAGTAACGGCGTCGATTGAAGGAGTGGAGATTAGAGGTACGCCGTTGTATATGGCGCCTGAATCCGTTAATTGTAACGAATACGGATCAGAAGCTGACGTGTGGGCTTTAGGATGCGCCGTAGTTGAAATGCTTAGTGGCAAAACGGCATGGAGTTTTAAACAAGGATCGAACTTCATGTCGTTATTGATACGTATCGGTGTTGGAGACGAGCTTCCGATGATTCCCGAGGACTTGTCGGAACAAGGAAGAGATTTTTTGTCAAAGTGTTTCGTTAAAGATCCCAAGAAAAGATGGACGGCTGAGATGCTTCTACACCATCCATTTGTAGCCGTCGATCTTGATCACTACGATATAGAAGAAGAAGGATTCGTTGTTAACCTGAAAACAGAGGAAGTCTCGACATCGCCGAGATGCCCATTTGAATTTCCCGATTGGGTTTCGGTTTCATCCGGTTCACAAACGCAATATCATCCGTTCGATTTGGCGGAGGAGAGAGTTGCAAGTTTGGTGACTGATTTGATCCCTGATTGGTCTGTCACCAACAAGTGGGTCACCGTACGGTGACGGTAACGATTATAAAACGGGACAAAAACAGAGTTGTAGAGAAAGGCTAGAACTTTTTTTTTTTTTTATCATAGTCAGATCCAACAATTCTAATTAAATTCGTTGGATAAATATTTGTTAATAGTAAAAATTATTATTTCTTTCCCAAATTTCTTTTATGTGTAAATAACAATTTTGAATTCATGATCCCAAATCTTGATATATATATATTTTTTCTTTTTCTTGAACAACTCTAAATCTTAATGTGTAAATACTAATCTTGATTCGAATTTCATATAGATCGTATCTTTATGGATATGCTGATCACAATCACACGAAATAAGTCTAATCTAACAAAACAAATTTTTAGAAAAGTAAAGATTAAGAGTTTAAGACTCTTGGACAAGGCTCGTGGCCACCACAGGACAGCTTACTTCAAACTTAGCTTTATCTTCATCAATCCAACTCACCAATCCATAAACCAGGTTCTCTTGCAACGCTCTTGGACTCTCCAATCTCACAGTGTAGCTTAGCTTCTCGTTTTTATCGCTGAAGATTAGTCTCTTTGGCTCTACGACAACGTTTAGAACATTAGTCTCTTTGTCACTCTTACGCTGTAACTTCTCTTTGCTTCTCCCACATTTTGTCAAGGTCCTCCGAAAGATCATGAGACCGTTTTGATCGGACGTAAAATAGGCAATGATTGAAGGGTAATTGAGATATGGAGATGGGGTTTTACACAACTCAGAAAGATTCGATCTTGTGATGATATTGATAAATTTTATCGATTGTTTTGCCTCGTGACAAAGGAAATTTATGAAATCTTGTGGAGTTGTATCAAAGATTAGGCCAGGGTTCAAGACTCTGTTCGTACTCACATGTCCTGCTACTCCCGGAGCTGGTTTTGTTCCGATTACAGTTTTACAAAACTCTAGCTTTGCAGTCGCATTGTTTTTATTGCTTGATGCGTAGTTTTTAATAGTTTCTCGGTGATTTGAGCTGATGAATGCTACCGGAAGCTGGAATTTGACTGTGTCTTGTTCTGTAAGTGACTAATCTGTTATTATTACTGCTGCTACAGCTCCGGTAGGCTTGTTGAAGTTTGCTTCCGATGTTAACGTTTCCGTTACAGACTATGATTCTGTTCGCCAGAGTCTTGTTTCCTACATTGCATGATTCGATGTACGTTAAAGGAAACTGAACCGAAGGGAAATCTCCTGGAAACAGAGACGGAAAATTGAAAATAACTCTGTTCCCTAACGTTAGGACCCCTTGAATTGTCTAATCAAATGAAGAATAAAAGCATGAAAGAAGTCTCTCATATGAGAGATTTTCCGTAACATGCATGGTTCTATATTGTATAAACGAAGGTTTTTGACAACCGCTTGCGTTACATATGTTTAGAGAATTCAGACACTATCCTTGTAATGTATAATCTGGGCAAATGTTTTTTACTTGAAAACTAACACAAACTAACTCAAATAATCTACAATGAGCAACAAGGAATAATATAACAAAAGGCGACTCGAGTAATAGTGGATGGACAAGGATTCATACCTCAGAGATTGATATCAATACGATAAGTTAAGAGAGTGTTTGATGCTACTGATGAGCTTATAAGCACAGTTTGTGTCACAAGAAGATATATATATAAGCACTCTATCTCATTTTAATTTATGAGGTCAGTAATACACATAAATATATGTGCATACATACATAGACGTGGTTAATGGATTTAGTTACTTTGAAAAATAAAAGGTATATAACAATAAAATTAGGAAACAATGCAAGTATAGCTGGATTGTGCATATTTATCTGAACAGAGAACCAGTTTTCTCAATCAATTTAAGAAATAAGTTTTTTTTATAGAAAATATTTATATCTGTTGTATTTACTCAAATGGAAAAATATCACTTTATTACATTGAATAAGTATAAAATTAATTAATGTTTTATCTGTCTCATTAGAAGTAGAACGCTTTTGAAACCGAAGAAACGCATGTTATTTTCTTCTTTGATAAATGCTACACAAGTTCACAACACGATGACCAACTCCATTAATTGGGCCCTTGGGGTCTTAAAAGAAAGTTTAGGTCCAACTTACAGAAGCCTAAAAAGTGCATAACGGGCTTGGTGTTAAAGAGAGTGATAATTATGGAAACGACATCGTATGTATGTTGCTTTTTTTTCCCTGAGGAAGTAGCTGTTTAGCTAATTTTTGGAAATCGTTTTTTTCTCAACGGCTAATTTTACTGAATTAAAACTCTAACGGGCAAAGTTTTGTCTATAAATATAAAGCTCTTTAGCCAATTCTTGTGCAAAGAAAACTACAAACTAGATTTGGCTTAATTATATATGTTATCATCTCCTTCTTGCTTTCTTTAATCCAATTCAGGAGTGGAAAACAATCAAATCCATTGGTCAAGTAACTTTTAAAATCAAATCTTTCTCAATTGCTATGTTTTTCTTCGTTTTCTGGTTCATCTATATATTTGTTTCCTATGGTGAGATTTACTTTATGAAATGAGTAATTCCATTGTGACAGATGTTGGAAGTCTTCGGAAAAACCTTAACATGACAAAGGTGGAAGCTTTAAACACAGTTGTAACAACAACTCAAAAAGAAGATGAGGGATGTCCGAGAATCTTCTTAGACTCATTGTCATAGGTTTATTGGTTTGTAGTGAATCTTAGTTTCTGTGTCTCTTGCTTGTTGTCTAGAAGGAATTTCAAAGACCGCTTCACTCGACGCGTATGTGATTGACTTCGTATAGACACGTTATAAAGATTTCAAAGAACGATAATTTAGTGAATAAACTGTCATGCTTTCTCGTTGGTTGATTTTGTTTTGTGTATTGTCAATGTTTTGATAAACTATGATATTTAACTGTCAAGTTTCACCATTATTTTTGATAAAAGTTTTGAGTGTTAGATTTGTATAATTGTGAAAATAACTCGAACATGTTATCCAATCATTTGATCGTTAGAGGTATCATCTTGATTTGTGTTCACACTTACTATAAATTTAGCACTCAAATTTTTAATCAAAATTAATGGTAAAATTTGAAAGTGTTAAATATCCAATTATTAAGTATACACAAAACAAAATCAACCAAGGAGAATGCTAAATTATGAAAATAAATGGAACCTAATAATATCCAGTTATTCTCTATTCTCACAATTCATCGTATAATTTTAGATTGTTTGATTAATTAAAAGAAAGTGCTTTCAGGTGTCATATTGTCTGGTTTGTTTTTACTTTTTACTTTACACTCTAATATAAATTTAGCACTATATCTTATTAATATTGTGAAAAACAAATTTCCCATCTCTCAGATTTGTTTTTACACGACGATAAAATATGTCTCTCTCCAACCATGTATATAGCTTTATATATTGTCTTAATAATAATAGAATTTTAAGTATTTTTGACTGTGAAGTTATAACAAGTTAAACATATATTTTTGATATATATTTCGTTGATGATTCTCGTTAAAATGTGAATAATGAATTAAGTAGGTTAGAAAAATGTTATTGTATTTGTTTTATGTTTTTTTTTCTTCGGGTGTTTTGTGTTAGTTTCTCACAAAGATATTAGAGATGTTAAACAGTTAATAAATACTATCATGAAAGTGTGATATTTTTCATTGGAAGAAGCAACAAAACAAGAATGTCCGAACGCATGTGACCACCGTTGGCCAAAAAATATGATCAAATCAATAAGCTGGGTAAAAAAAAATCTTATACAACTCTGTCAATTGTTAATGAACCAACCTCAGTTGTTGATTCTATTAGATCTAATATTTCTATTCGTAACAAAGGAGCAAGATTGAGAACCTAATTTGTGAAATAAAAGTATTTTAAAATTTATAAGATAGATCAAACACAAATGATAAATTCTAGCAAAATTTATAATTTACAATTACAATATAATTTCTATAATAAATAACACAAACATCATTGCTTATTTTGATTTAAAAATAAATAATTTTACAAGATCATTGCTTAATGTCAACGACGAAATAGTATGTTTGGTGTAGAACATTTAGAAACGTAGTCTGATTTATTATAAGATAGAAAACGGTGTTTTCGCTCCAAATTGAGCTACTTTTTCGCTCTAAGATTGGTGGGAAAAATATTCACCCTTATCAAACAAAACAAAAGAAAAAAGTTATATCTTTTTTTTTTTGTAATCTTAGAGGATCAACAAATCGATGAAGCCCGCGTTTTAGTACCTAAACATCCCTTTTGGCTTGTCCTTACAATAACCCCCAAGCAACAGTAGATCCAAACATCATTCGTATTTCTCTCTCTCGCTCTCTGCCTGCATTAGCTTAGGAGCGATGTCAGCGTGCATCAATGGCTTATGCAGAGCTGTAATACTCTCTCTTCTTCTTTCTTTCTCCTTCTTCTTCCTCTCCGTTTCTTCAGCTTGCTCTAATGGAAATTGCCAGGTCTTGAAACCGGGTTCTTGATTCTCTTTGCTTATTTTTCTCTGGTTTATGGTTATCAAATTGGAGTTTAAATCTTTAAGGAATTTGCATTTTTTGGTCTCTCTCAGATGCTGGATTCATGCTCCTCGGCCACTGACTGTGCCTCAGGTTTATACTGTGGAGACTGTCCTGCTGTTGGGAGAACTAAACCCATCTGCACTAGAGGCCAAGCCACAATTCTAACTTCCATTGTAATAGTTGGTTCCTCTATTTAATTGTGTTCTCTCTAGATTTGCCAATTTGAAGATGGTCTAGATCATTTGGTCTGTATCAAAAGTTTTCAACTTTGAAGATGGGTTTTGCTGAAGATTTCATCTGTTACTTCTGTTTGTATCAAAAGTTTTGAACTTTGAAATTTATGTGTGTTTTGTAGATCAATGGATTGCCTTTTAACAAGTATACATGGTTGATGACTCATAATGCTTTTAGCAATGCAAATGCACCGCCTTTACCAGGTGTTGAGAGGATTACATTTTTCAATCAAGAAGATACTGTTACTAATCAGTTACGAGTAATGTCCTTATTTACAAAGTTTCTTAATTTGGATTCCCTCTCTTTTAGGTAAAAACTCTTTAATGTGTTTGTTTTCCATTTGCTCTAGAATGGAGTTAGAGGGCTAATGCTGGATATGTATGACTTCAACAACGATATCTGGCTATGTCATTCGCTTCGAGGCCAATGTTTCAACTTCACCGCTTTTGTAAGATTTATCTTCAGCTTTACTTTTGTGGATCAAGAGCTTGAAATCCGATATGAATTTTGTTTTCTTTTTTTGAATCAGCAACCTGCAATTAAGACACTGAGGGAAGTTGAGGCATTTCTGAGTCAGAACCCAACAGAGATTGTTACCATCATAATTGAGGATTATGTGCATAGACCTAAAGGCTTATCAACTCTGTTTGCTAACGCTGGTTTGGATAAGTACTGGTTTCCTGTTTCGAAAATGCCCAAAAAAGGAGAAGATTGGCCTACTGTGACTGATATGGTGCAAGAGAATCACAGGCTCTTGGTTTTCACTTCTGTTGCCGCCAAAGAAGATGAAGAAGGCGTTGCGTATCAGTGGAGATACATGGTTGAAAATGAATGTGAGTAATCACAGAAAGTTCAAATCTTTATTTTCGGAATTGTCTCTGAGAATAATAACCTCCTCTTGCCATGTTCTTATGATTGTGTAAAGCTGGGGATCCCGGGGTGAAGCGAGGTTCTTGTCCTAACAGAAAAGAGTCACTACCTTTAAATTCAAAGAGTTCATCGCTTTTCTTGATGAATTACTTCCCGACATTTCCGATTGAGAAAGATGCTTGCAAAGAGCACTCAGCTCCACTTGCTGAGATGGTTGGGACTTGTCTCAAGTCAGGAGGGGATAGAATGCCAAACTTTCTTGCTGTTAACTTCTACATGGTACTTAATCAAATCTTTAAATTAATATATGAAAGTTTTTGTGAGATTTTACTAACAAACCAATGTGGAATAATAATATTGCAGAGAAGTGACGGAGGCGGCGTTTTCGAAATTCTGGATAGAATGAATGGACCGGTACTTTGCGGTTGTGAAACTCTTGCTGTCTGTCAGGTAATAGCTTATCTACTCGTGATAACGTTAAGGATATAAAATAAGATCTTACAAGCCTAAAACATCTAAAACCGGCACCTGTATTTTGGTTCTTGATGTTGCAGCCAGGAGCAGCTTATGGTTCGTGCAAAAATGTTACTCCACCGACAAGAAATCCAAACATGGATTCAACGGCTGGAAGTAACTCAGGTGGAAGCTACTCAGGTTCAGTTCAGTTCTCGAAATCCTTAGCTTCTGTTGTCTTTCCACGAAACATCATTGTTGTCTTCTGCTTCTCATGGCTTCCATTGCTGATGTTTCTACTGTGACACAACAAACCAAACCACTTGGAGAGATTCTTAGGTTAGAGAATCTTGATCACTTCTAAGTTCAGGAAACGTGAATTGCCTTAGAAAGAGTTTCTGGTTTGATTCTTGTACTGTAGACTGCAGATTTATAGCAAAAGTCATGTGTATGTGTGTCTTCAGCTTCTGTTGAAGGTTATGCAACTTATATATATAGACACAGTTCTGCTCCTTTAGAAACTTTACAGAATAATTTATATATGTTATTGATAAGAGAACACAGAAGATATACAAAGATTCAATTTTATGAATAACTATTCACAAAGAAGTAATGTAGAGCAAAACACTAGACAGCATGCAACAATGGTGGTGGATTCTGAGCATTGAGGAGCATTTCAATGGGTTTGATCTGAAGGGCAGGACTGATAGTAAGTAAAGCAATGAAACAATCCACAGGAACTCTGGTTCCCCATAAGTTGATTGATTCAAGTTTTCTGCATTTGTTTACAAGAACCAAAAGGCCTCTCTCTGTCACATGACGGCAACACCACATACTGATTGTCTGCATAAGGGATTCCAATTTCGAATGAGTGATTCTAATGACTCTAGAGAAAAATGGATATAGACTATTGTTGTTACCTTAAGATGATGGCAGCGTTCTGCAATTGTGAAAAGAGACTCATCGGTTATAAATGTTCCTCCTATGTTGAGGTGTTGCAATGAAGAAGTTCTTGATATCTGTCAAATCCATTTCAAGATTCTCTGTAATTATAAAACAAATCTTCAAGATTCAAATTCACATTAAACGGCATTACATTACCAGTTGAACAACACCAGAATCAGTAATGGCGGTCATGCCCCATAAGGAGACTGAGCTTAAATTGGCAACACATCTTGCAGAAGCTATTTGGTAAAGACCATTATCAGTTATATGACAACCCCATCTGCTTCGAGATCTGCAAATATGAAGAAAAAACAGTGTTTAGTTCTGTATTGTATTTGACCAAAGTCAATATCCTCAAAAAAAACCCAAAAGGTAAAGTTGGAAACTTGACCAAAAATTCCAGACAATCTTCACAAACCCACCAATGTTTCGCTTTCAATAGCGATCGCCATTGAAGGTCAAAACCAAGCTCAGAAATGCGATCATAGAACAACAAGGAAACGCAGAGCAAAGCAGAGAGAGATTACATGTCGAGTTCTTTGAGGTTGTAAGCAAGATGAACGAGACGAGAAGTGGAATCGTCGTCCATTTTACAACCAGCAAAGCTCAGAGATTCTCTTCTCGCCATGGATTGATTTACAGCTTTTCTCCATTTCTTGCATACCCCACTTGCCCTAAAACCCCCAAATATCACCAAAAACTTCAATTTCCCAAACAAAGATCAAAACTTTGCAACGATCATCAAACACACTTACTGAGCCAAAACGGTGAAAGAAGTAACCAACGAAAATATATAAGCCATAAGGTCTAACGGTAAACGATCAATCGCTGCTTCTTCATCCATCACTTATCAGTTCAGTGCTTCTTAAATTAATTAAAACAAAATTCAAAAAAGTTAAAGAATCAATATTTGCAGAAGATTTTTTGTATCCTCAAGTTTTTGTATATATCATTAGTTCATCATAATTGCAGAGGAAGAAGATGTTGTCATTTTCATCGAGCTAACAACAGAAGATGTGGTCATCGTTCCGTCATACTTTTGAATCATATTGTTTTTTGGAATTAATATTTTGTGATTTAAATATTATTTTTAATTACGGGGTCCAACATTTTGCGTGGGAAACTACTCTCTCGACTCCGTCTTTTTCTTGTGTACGCCACGTGGCAACGTGTTAAAACCCTACGCATCTTAATCAAATACATTAGTTTTTGTGTTGCTTCACAAAATAATTAAAGGTTTAGAGAAATAACATATACTACTTTAATTGTTAAATTTAACGTGACGTTATCTGTAATTTCTTTCTTACATTTGTACTTTCCGTGTTTATACAAGAAGATCAAGACATGTCAATTGTTTGTTAATAAGTAATTTTGCTGACAAAGATTTGTTTCACACAAGTATATAGAAGGAAAATTTATCTAAATAGATTCATTAAATTACTTAAGTATACAAGGAAAACTTATCTAAATAGATTTTGCTGACAAAGATTCGTTTCACATCTCCATATTTTTTAAAGACACGAACTAAATTTGATTTCGATTATTTTTACTATAACAACACATTCAAAAACTCTGCATCAGTCGATAACTTATCCAAAACACCAGACGGTAAAACACGTTTGAATCTCTCGATGTATGAATGGTATGTTGCAAATCAAATAAAACTTGGTTTAATGCAACATGTTGCTAGGTTGACACACCTTTTATCATGAGGCTATATATGTATCTTGCAAAAGACCACAAATTGTTTGATGTTGTTGCAGGAAAAAGAGCAAAAAGATGAGTAAAAGAGACTAAAAAGAGCTCAAAACGTTATCAAGAGGTGTGAGTTTGTGTTTAGAAATCAATACGAGACTTGCCAATATTATAAAGAGTAACGTAAGTTGCTACGAATGTATTATTTTTGGGAGGAGGAAACATATCCATCAAAAATAAAGATAGACGGGTGATGAGTTTACAAGTTTGAGGCTGCATTTGTAGTTAGCTTGTTTTCCATTCCTATCAAGTTGTTCAATCCTATCATAGAAGACGAAGACGGCCTTAACTGAAAAAACTCTTCACTCTTACAATTGCTCAACCCTTACATGATTTTCCACTTGTTAGCTCTCAAGTCGTACTCATTAACCACCATTACGCCCTTGGTAGCCTCGGTCAAAACTCAAAACTATAAAATTTCCATCGTAAGCAGCCACTTTCCATGACATCATTCTTTTCCATTTACACTATCTCATTCGGAATTCGTCTCACGAGTACCCACTTGGTGGTGTTCTCCAAGGCATAAACGTAAATACCTTCCTCTCTCGCCGTTAACAGAGTTAGCCCAGGGGCAGTGCACAACAATGTTTAGAGTTTGGTAATAATTCGGTTTGAAGCATGCAGTTGTGCTTCCTCAGTCACGGTATTGAACGTTACGATGCTTCCGTCGTTTCTTTACCAGTAAAGAACTTGGTTTAAGTAAACAGGTCTCATACCCTTCACAAACTCGCTTGAGTGGCAAGTAATGGTCGTTTTCGATAATATCCAGAACGAATCTCCTAAAGTCACCTCGAATTGATACTTCGTTCTTGCCTCCTCCTCCTCGTTGGCCTCGATTAAGAAGATAATTTTGAATCTCTGCGTGTTTTGATCGATCTCATCGACCGCAAACCCGATCCGCACCAGTTTCTCCGGATCAATAACTCCAATGCTAAACATGTTAGCCAAAAGCCTTGACCAAGCATAGTTCACGAGTCGATACTTCCATGTGATAGGGTTTACAACGAAGAGTTTCTCGACGAAGAGTAGAAGAAGGCCGGAGCAGCAACCGAGAATCCGAGACCTCAAGTCGCCGGAGGAGAGGTTGTGATTGGAGACGGGAAACAAGATCGATTTGTATTCTTTTTCGAAACTCGGACATATGCTGCCGGAGATATCTATTAGTGCACCGCATCCTTGCCATATCTTTGCTGTCCAACCTGAAGAGAGTCTCGTTAAGCACAAGCCAAGGTAGGTTGTCCATGACGGAAGAGATAGAGATTTCTCTGCGAGTAACTGGCTAGGCCTTTCTCAAACATATATATATAGAGGTATATATATAATCATGTTCTCTATATATTAATTTACGAAGCAAAATATAAGTGTACATAATGAATGGAATGTGATGTAAATTCTTATGATTATAGTTTTATTTTACTTTGTAGTTCTTATGAGACGCCATGGTAGTTCTTGATCCCAGTCGCAGGGAAAAAAGAACTGAAAAGCCCCGGGAACAGAACTAGACAACTGAACTGAGCTTGATGTTTTTAGCCTCGGCGTGAACAAACTCCACACCTGAACCATCACAGCTGATGAAAAATGAGACAGTATCGTCGTCGTTCTCTACCTTGACAAGACGACCAGCTAAAGGATAGAAACGATCAAGTACAAGAGAGAGTGAAGCTTGTAATCGTGAGATTATTATGTCAGTTTTGGTATCAGGTTTGGGATAGAGAAGACCTCTTTGAAGATAACCAAAGCGAAGACGAGAGAGATCCCATGGTCATATAAATCTTCTTAACAGAAGTTGACTTGCTAACGTTTCTGGGATAGACGATGGTCTTCGAGATCACCGACAATTCTTCTTCCATCGTTTTACGTTTTCTTAATCAATGAGGTTTTGGGTTACGTGACGCACAATATCTTTTCAAGGCAATTGTTAATTCTCTAACGAATTCATATTTATTATAGTACTAATTAAAAGGACCAAGAAACACATGTCACATCTTACTTTATGGTGTATGCGACTATGTCTATGCTATATGATTGGTTCTTATTGACTTTATTTTTCTTTTGTTAACGTATGACTTTATCTTGATTTACAAATAGTATAAAGTTCTCTTGCAATATATCAAGGATAGACACACAATATTGTGATAAGATTAAATTTATATCCGATAAAGATTAGGAAATTTAATTTAATAGGATTAGAATCTAAGTTAGACCGATTTATCTCTTGTATAGATATCAAAACTTATTGAATCAATAAAACAAGTTAGTTTGATATCTAATTCTATATGGCGGTTGTATTAGGTGAAATAAAATGGTTTTGGAGTTTGTTAAAATGATTAAGCATCGACCAAGCTGCGACAACTCACCTTTATTGTGATAGTAAATCAGTTTGCAGTTAATCTAAGCCTCTATCAACGCACAAAACATGTAGAAAACGATTGTCATACGACTCAAAATGCAGTATGTGATGATGTCATTTTCACTCATCATGTTCTAACAAATGGCCAGATAGCTGACATCATGACTAAAATTTTAGGCTGCAATCAGTTTCTTAGTCTAATGTCCAATTTGGGTGTTATCGATATACACGGTTCAACGTGAGGAGTATTACAGATAGACACACAACATCTCAAGCTAGGAGGAATAAAGTCTAAGTTAGACCGTCTTATGTCTTGTATAAATATCAAAGCTTATTGAATCAATAAAGCAAATTAGTTTGATATCTAATTCTACAATACACATGTATATGAATCATTTAACAACTTTTATAAAAGCATATTTATTAACTTCAAATTAAATTCTAATATTTGTTATTTTTACTAATATGTTAAATAAATTATATAGTAGAGATCTACAAGAAGTAGGCGTGTTACGAATCCAGATATCCTAAGTTTTTTAGAATATCTGAATTCGTATCTATAGTTTTGTTATCCGTATTTGTATCCGTGGATATCCGTATTTTAAAAAAATCTCTGGATATCTGGTAAAAAAAAGTTATTGGACTGGATACGAATATCCACGGATATCTGTTCCAAAAGTTTTTAGTATCGGCATGTGGATCCGTTTCGCCCATATATCCATTTTTCAGAGTGGATATCATATCCGAATATCCGACGGATCCGAATAATCATGCATATGCCTAACAAAAACACTCTTTATAATTAAAAAAAAACATAATTTACAATATTTTTATTTACTGAGATTTGATTATTTTGTATTATTATTATGATAAGAAGAAAAGAAAATATCTTTTATAATTATAAAATAAAAATTAAGAAGAAAGAGGGAGAAAGGATGATTCGACGAAGAAAGTTGTGCCGAGTACAATGGAAAAAACGTGTTGACTTTGGATCTTTGCATTAGAGAAATGGTGAGCAGAGGAGAATCGAAACATCGAGCATGACTTGAAAAACATAGAAAACTCGACGATCCTTATTGATTCCTCTGATTCTAAAGAGTCAGACCATGAATGGAAACCTAAAGATAAATCAGAGTGTTCTTTCTTGGTGGTTTTCTTCCCTCTTCGCTCTGTTTTGATTCAATATATGTATCTATGTGTTTTGTGTGGTGAGGATGTTCATATTGTTGCGTATATACTTTGTGAACAAGAGAAATCAGTATCAGCCCTTTTTCTGTCCCTGAGAATCATTTGATATTTTGAGGATTAATTTTCATAATCGGCTCACATAAATTTATGGCAAAATTCTTATAAAATTTTATTGTCAAACAAAAATTTTTATGTTCTGATTTTACAACTCTAGGAATCTTTTATGTTCGTTTTAAAGAGTCCATTTCAAATTTTGCCCTCGATTTATTTCTTATCTAATCCGCTGCGTATGTGAAGGACCTAGTTTCGTAGCTCAATGGGCTAGGCCCTCTTTTTTAATACATTAAGAAAAGATGTTCACAGGGGCCTGAAAGACTCGGTCATAGGAACTCTTTTGGGCCCCATTTAAATCTTCAGTTTTATCCATTACTTGAGCCCTTACAAGCTCCTGAAAGGCCTAGTTTCGTTTGGGCCCATTTAAATTATCAGTTTTATCCGTTACTTGGGCCCAATAATCTCGTACATGGTTTCTTCCGGAGAATCGGCGGTGACGATTGTTGTGATGGTTGTCATTGAGCTGCCGCAACTATCTGACGAATGGCGAAAACTAAGCAACAGAAATCTAAGCCTAAGAAACAACCGCATCAGGTTCATCATTCTGTTTTTTTTTCTAATTTTCGAATTTAAACTTCATCCGTTGCTGCTGCTGCTGCTTTGGTTCAAGGTTTTTGGAGTCAGATGCGTTTTCTGATTCAACTAGTATTGGCTTGTAATGCTCTGTCGAAGATTGTGTAATTTGTGTGTGTTTAATTGATTAATAGGTGAAGAAGAAACAAGGAAAGGGTGATAGTGATCTCTCTCAATTTCGTGCTCAGCTTGACTCCTTAGGGCTTAAGATAATCCAAGTGACTTCAGATGGTAATTGTTTCTTCAGGTACGTCTTTTGTTTTCATCGTTTCTTCTTATGGTACACTTGAGTAGTCTCCATACATCATCGAAGCAATTTATTAGATTGACATGGTTTCACTTGACAGGGCAATTGCTGATCAATTGGTAGGCAATGAAGATGAACATAGCAAGTACCGTAACATGGTTGTACAGTATATAGTGGTACAGAAGCATTTCATAGAGATTTTTATAAGTCTGGCAATTTTTTATCCCCTATATACTCAATGATCTTATTGGCTGTAACAGAATAATCGTGAAATGTTCGAACCTTTTATTGAAGATGATGTTCCATTTGAGGATTACTGTAAAACAATGAACGATGATGGCACTTGGGCTGGGAATATGGAATTACAAGCAGCTTCTCTTGTCACACGCAGTAATATATGTATTCACAGGGTATCTATTTATGCTTCTTTGAGAATTTCAAGTATCTAATCCGTTGAAATAGTTGGAGTGAAGTTAGACATACGTTTGTTTCTGCATTGGTCTAATTTATTGCAGAACATGTCACCGCGTTGGTATATTCGCAATTTTGAAGATATACGAACCCGCATGATCCATCTGTAAGTACTTGATTCTGTTGATGATTTTTTTATCCGTTTATTGTATGATCTGCCAAGATGGAGATGGTTGAATTTTCCTCTAGTTAAAAGAGTTTCTCTTTCAGGTCTTACCACGATGGGGAACATTACAACAGTGTGCGTTTGAAGGAAGATGCTTGTGGAGGACCAGCCAGACCTGTTGTAATTGAGGTTTTTCTTCAAGCTTTAGCTCGGTGTTTATCGTATACATAAATGGTCTGTTTCTCTGTTCTAATGAATTCCAGTTTTGTGAAAGGCTGATGCTAAAGTTTCAGCCGCATCTAAACAAGCTAAAGCCACAGAGAGCAAAGCCAAAAACAAAGCTGAGAAGTGTAATGTGAATGCTGGGGATATCAAAGTAGTCATGTCAGGTGGTTGCTGTGAAAATGCTGAGAAAGCTGAACAGGTGATAAGCCGATGTTTGGTTAATGTGTGAGAAAATATTGTCATCGGTCCTCTCTCTCTGATCTGGAATTTCCCCTTAGGTTCTAATACAAGTAAACGGTGATGTTGATGCTGCGATAGAATTCCTGATAGCGGAGCAAGGAATGGAGTCTTTGACTGAAAATGATTCAGAAACCGCTTCTGCAGCAAATAACACAAATCCAAAGCAAGCAAGTGATAGTACAATGGAAAACACTGAGCAACTCAGAGAAGAATTAAATGAGGAGGAATCAGCTAGCTGCAGTCACATTGAAACAGTCCATGCCAAGCGCAGTTCACAGACTGTTGATAAGGTTTATTGGGTCGCTTAAACCATGAGAGAGCTTCGTTCCGTAATATTTGCGTAAAAATGTGATTTATGAAAGTAATTTTTTGAAAACTGTAGAAGGTCTCGAGGAATAAATCGTGTCCATGTGGTTCAAAGAAGAAATACAAGTCCTGCTGTGGAACAGCAGCTGGGAGATCCTCTGTTAAACTGTTAGCGTAAGTTTCTTAAATCGGTTCAACAAAACACGCAAAACAGGGCTTAACTAAAAGATCAGTGTTTCTTAATGAATTATGCAGGAGCCGAGCAATGGAGTCGAAGAAGGGGAGAAAGGATTTGAGGAGAGGAACATCGAATGAAGTTGAAGCAAATGCACCAGATGTTGGTGCTCTTTGTATTTAATAGTGTCTCACTCTCACTTAAGGTGGTCACTTTTTCGCTTAATTCATTCACACCAGACTCTTTTGTCTGTTAAGCAAAAACAGTAATTGGTTTCTTGTAGTAAATCGGGTTTGTTTTGTCTCTTTTACAGGGGGAAAAAGATTGTCACTGAATTCACTGCAAATGTCACATAACAGCTTGCTGTGGTATGAATTTTCTACTTGGGATTTAGATTTTGTTGTCTGATTAAATACCAGAAGAAATAACTCTTATATAGAGACTCAAGAGCATATATGTAGACATGCATACACAGAGCCAAAAATAGCTCGAGAAATAACCAGATTCTCTAAAGCATATCTTGATTCACTCTAGCTTAGATGATGATGATGATGAATCAGGGACGAGAGAAGTGGAAGGTATGAGGATTGTGGTGTTGCCAAGGAGAAAGGTGAGGAGAGAATCCTGATGATGCTGCCATCCCCACTCGCTTTCCTCCACCGTCCGATTGCTTTTCCGATCTCACGGTCGTCGTTGTTGCTAGAGATAGATCGCTCCCTGATAATCTTTCCTCATCTCTAGTCTTCTTTCTTATGCTCGCAATCTTTAAAATATCATTAAACCAATTTTAGTTATATTTCGACAAAACCACTAAATACATTGTTTTGAAATAACTAACATAAACACTTGCCTCGGATTTGAGTCTAAGCTCTTCCAAGTTTGACTCGCCTAGACTTAGATCAAGATTATGGCCATTACAGTCCTCTGTTGAATTTTTTTTACCATAAACTAGATGATTAGAGTAAAAAATTTTCTTACGTAAGGCTAAAAATGTAAACTCAAATTTACCTGGCTTAAGCTCTTCCTCGTATACTTTAGGGTCAAAGTTGGTAACTGCGTCTTTCCCATGACACTTTATTGCCGCTTGATCATAAGCTCTATAAATTCAAATTTCACGAAGAAGTAAAAAGTGAACTTTTATATTTCGTACAAAGGAAAGGAACATTTGTTTCTCAGACCTGATGATGAGACATTGAACAATAAAACAATATCTAGCAGTATCAATCTCGGTATCAAATAGACCCAAATAAACGTACCTGAGAAAAAGCAAACAGGACACTTCAAATTAATAAGAAACAGATACAAAATTAAATTTTGCCCCAAAACGTTTACATAATTATACTTTTTGTTGAGAAATTGACCCAATCGAGCCTCCCATCTTCCACATTTATGCAAAGTAACACCTCTATATTTAGAACTGCCTCTGGGAAACCCAGTCCTTTGCCTTCGAAGAAGATGCATAAACTCTTCCTACGTCAAATTTCCCATCTGCGGAAACAATAATTTATTTGTTTGTTCGAGTAATAAGTAATTAATTCACTAGAACCTAAAGTAGATAAAAAACCTATAAAATAATATATAACCTGTTTCAAATCTTCCACGTACTCTTCAATGTCAAGCTTTAAGTCTTCTGGCACCTGAATGAAGATCATAGCATAGAATTGTTAAAGGACGGGAATTAAGCCAACCTTTTGTCTATTGGAAAACTTATTTTGGAAAAACTTTTTAGTTTTTATGTTTCTAGCGGAAACTTAAAACGATATATGGAGGATGTGAAAGTTAATCTAGAATTCGATAATCTTCAAACTGTTGAATTCAGAAACTTAAAACGATATATGGAGGATGTGAAAGTTAATCTAGAATTCGATAATTTTCAAACTGTTGAATTCAATAATCTTCAAACTGTTGAATGGGTGGACATTAGTGAAAGTTTAGCTTTTGCCAGATTCGTGATTAGAGTTCAATAAAAGTACTATGGTCGGTTGGATTTGATTCAATTTTCTAATATAAATACTGTAAAATTTTTAATAAATACCAAAATTCTTATTGAACCTACAAGGACATAAACCAATTTAATTAAATTTAACATTTTGTCCGGTTCATACTTGTTTTCGTGACATAAAATATTTTGCTCAAATAACAGAAAGAAAAGGCTCATCAAATATCAAATCAAAGCTCCAGTTTTGCGAGTCTTGTGTTGGACTTATCCACCTGTATTCTTTCTTATTCTGGTATCTTCGCATTTCCTTCCCGTTTAATAATAACAAACATAAATAGTTTGATTAGCAATATAAAATTAATCAAAGAACGGTTAATCATATAAACTAGTTACTTTTATATATAAATATGAAATTTGAAAATAGCGCTTTTGATATCGTTAAAGTATAGTTTTTTTATTAATAACTATTTAAAACTATAAACTATGTATCGATGTAGTATGAAATATCAATTAAAACTGAAAGAGTAGAACTGGGGAAAAAATTGATGCAAAAGAATTATGATTTATTTTTTTCCTAGAAACAAAATATTGGCATAATGAAAATTTAAAACTCTGAAGACGATTGCTAAAGAAGAATTTTCCCCAGTTTCTAGAAAAATTATAAAAAAACGAAGAAATGCAATACTAATAATAATAATAATAATGATGATAGTAATAATACATATTATTTATTTATGCAACTTACTTTCCCTCTGCCCCTTTCACATATAAATAATATAAAAGGCATGGTGAAGGAAATATATATTTTACGTAACTAAAGTTTATTAGAAAGACATCTAAAAAAAGCAATAATAATAATAATTTGCAATAATATAACTTGAAAAAGATAGAGCATATAAAATCTAAATGGCACCCACAGAACAAATAGAAATGGAGGAGAAGATAAAAACAAAACACCCCAAGTCCCCTGACGACCCAAAATCTTATCCGTATGTGCATTACACATGTATATAATAACTTTATGAATTAACAGACAAACCAAAAATGTGGACTTTATTTATAGAGATAGACAATGTCAAGTTGCTTTTATATGATATGCATGTAGGTCATACTTTGTCCCATTATTATTATTCAACTTGATATCCCATCCCTTCGATTTAATCTTCCTAACAATCCCCTAAAATTTATAATAAGAAGAGTGCATTTTCAAAACGCCTTCGAATATTTTTAAACAGTTACTATTTTTTTAACCTTTCTAAATCAGCTAAATAAAGATTTCCTAGACATTATAAATCAGTTGAAAAGTTGTCTTATTTCTCAATAACAAAGTTATATTATGGGTATCTCTCTTCAAACACTAACTAAAACACTAACTAAAGTAAAGAAGACAAATGAATGATAGTTGGAAATTGGGCGAATTCCATTAATGAGTAGAGTAATATACATTTTGCATTCTTTAAGCAATAGCCTAAAATTCCTTAAACCGAAAAAAAAAACGCAACAAAGAAACAAACAACAAAATTTAATAACTAAAAGCCCTAAAAATCCAGAAAATGCAAAAAAAAAAAAAAAAAAAAAAAACCATAAACGGCGCTAATGATTCGCAGAGATAAGCCATAACGTACGTTAGCAACAGCCACCGCTCCGAAATATATTTTTAATATATTTATTTACTTTCCCATTCTTCATCGGAGCTTTCCGGGTCGGGTAGCTTATTCAAGTCAACCCGATCCGATAAGCGGCCGCCAGTTTTCAATCTCTTGTCATCTTCCTCTTCTTCTTCTTCTTCTTCTCGCTCACCGTTTTGATAATTCCGATGAAAATTCTTATTATCATCACTCTCTCGATTTTGACCAAAAACACGGTGGCGGTTATTTTGCACAGCCGTGCCTAAAGCGTCTACCTGAGCACCGACCTCCGTAGCTTTTTTCCTGATCGTCGCAGCCGACATATCCTCGTCAGAGAATTTCTCTCCCGGAAGAAGCTCCGGGAAGTTTAGCCTCGCGGTAGGTCCTCTGAGATAGAAAACCGCCGTGTCATAAGCACGCGCCGCCGCCTCCGGAGTGGAGTAAGAGCCAAGCCATAACCTAGACCTCTTGTTAGGCTCTCGAATCTCCGCTACCCACTTTCCCCACTTCCTCATCCTTATTCCTTTATAAGGTCTCTCTCTCTTCCTCGTACCGGCGACTGCCACGTCAGTTTCTCCGCCGCTATCCATGGGGGAATCTTTCTAAACCCTCGAAAGAGAAAGACTTTCGATCTGAGGCTTTCTTCGAGAGCTTAAAGAGAGAGACAGCGAATAAATATGTCGGAGCAGGAGAAAGAGAGAAAGAGGTTGCAGGTGGTGTTATGATGATGGAGGAGAGATAAATCCAAATTCACCGACAAAAGATAAGTAAGCACAAGGAGAGGATTTAGAAGTTACTTGTTATGATGTTTCTGTCGATTTGTTTTCGAGTTATAACAAGTTTTTTTTTTTGTCTTTATATTTGTTTCGGAATTATCAGTTATTAAAAAAAATGATAAAGAAATATAAATATTGGGCCGATGATGAAAGCTGTATCTCCTGTGAAGATTTTTATTTTAATGGAACAGAAACTTTTTAAGAGGATAGGCGGAAGAAGAGGTGGTGGAGATGACATGCGCATACAGATTCTTATTATTATTATATTCTTCTATAAATAGTCAAAGTTTATTATACTATATCCATATGTATTATACTACGCAAACCTCTGAGTGTTTCTATTATTTGAATATTTTTATCTACGAAAAATACCCCCCAATACATACTATTATATTTGTACTTACTAAATTATTATAAATCTATACTAAAGATACCTGATCCAGATAGACAAAGCAAGATATAGATAGATATAAGTTATAAAATAGCAGCAAGCATATACGAGACTAATTGCATTGTGAAAAATAACAAACGGAGAGTCATATATGATGAACATTTTGACTCTGCCTTGTACACTTTTAGAGTAAATAGTAGTACAGTATAGTTAGAAAAACAAAATAGAAAAAAATAAAATGAATTCGAAAGATCTATATTTTGATTTGGGGAAAAAGATTACAGAAAACAGTGTTTTTTCCCAATCAAAATATAGATTCACACTCCGTTCTAAAACGGTACGAAAAATGAAATACGGTGGAAGATAATAATATGATGTGTATATTATACGGAATACGGTAGAGGATAGTGGAGGAGGGAAGGTAGGTCGGTGGTCGGTGGTCGGTGGCTGGATACCGTTAGGAATTGACTTTATGTGTACTCAAATTACAACACGTATTGTGTATTGTCCTTTTTGTCCCTTTGATTCCTCCGTTTGAATACTTTTGTCCTCTTTCCTATTTTCTTGTCCTTTGATATTCCCAGGGAGAATTACGGTACGTATTCAATTTTCTATTTGAACCCACTTACGCTCCATCGTCATATGTTATTTATATACAAACCAATCAAGTACGGTTAAATAATAAATTTGTTTCCCAAACAATGTTAACTACAACAACCACAACATCGAACCCATTAATGATCAACAAACTAATCATAATAAATGTTAGTTTTCTTTGTTTTTCCTATTTTTCAAAAATAAGTAAATCTCCTAAGGGTTATTCCACGGTTTTTGATAATATATTAACTTTAATTTTGTTTGGTTAAAGTACACAAAACATTTGCCCATATTATGTAGGTTTTAACTTAAATATTGATAACAGTAACACAGACAAGTAAACTATAGTATGTTGTACTCGTTATGCCGTTATCTATCCTAAACAATAGACATAAATTAATTGGTACTATTCAAAATTTTAATATTTTATATAGCAGATGGAAGGTTGTTTATAATTAGCAATATGCTAATCCGCGAAGGAACCGATCTTTGAATGATTATTTATGTTATTTTCAGGAGTGCCAAATTGTATTTTCTCCATTAAAAATTGATTTGGATAATGGTCTTTATTCTATAAAATGGATTATCTATAGCATATATATGATTAACAATAATCTTTATTATATTAATAAGTTGGAGCATATTTTTATGATGTTGCTGCTCTCTTGACTTGTTTCTTGACGATTTCAATAATATGCTTGTGATGTGAACCCATCTACTATATACCTCCATAAGTCATAATTTTCTAAATGGACAGTTTTCAAAGGCATTTTTATTTGTTTTAAAAAATTTGTTTGGTGGTCCTTATTATGTATACACGTCAATTTATAGTATATCATAAATTATTCCAATTATATTTTAACGTTTCTAAAAAAACATATTTATTGTATCGGAACCAACAAGAAACAATTACAATTTTTAACGATTTTAATTAGCAACTTATGTTCCTTTCATAATAACTCCATGATCATTTGGGAAACGTTACACGCAAAAGAATTATAAAAATCTTGAGATTAATATATATAGAAAAATCTGTAGGGTAGGACTTGAGTGATATTTGGATTGTTCCCACGACTTTGGTTTAAACTAAAAATATTAATATTACAAGAATAATTACAAAATAAATAATTTCACTAAGGAAATGTGAGATATAATAATGAAACTTTTAGCTGTGACCCAGTTTGCACGTGAACATGGTGCCAATTACCGCGGAAAAGCAAAATATCAATACATTTTATAGAAACTGGACCACTTTGTTACATATTTATTTTCAAAATATGGGGTTGCCATTTACTTAGATATCGTTTTGTTTTATATTTTTGTTGTATATGTTTATAACATAAATGAATACAAGAGAATCAGTCCAATACAGTTATATACCCTTTCATAAATTATCATATTTGATATTTTATTATATCAATTAAACACATCGTAAAAGTATTAAATCACCAACCAATTCAAAAGGTTAAACGTGGCAGATCTTATTAGAAAAAAGAAAGAAAAAAGATTCGACTTCACACGAACAAGATGTCAAAAAATGGTTCAATGACTATATGCTTAGCAGCTTAGGAAACGAAGGCGAATATTTTCCTAATCTCCCTAATCGGGTCCAAAAACAGATCTTCCTAAAAAAATTGAAATTAATTACGTAACGAGGCGGCTTATTATCTGGAATGTTCTAAATTTCTAGTTGGATAAGAAATCAAGTCAACACGGTGTATTGTATCAATCCACGAAATAATTCTAAACGATCAATAAATCAGAAACTTGAATTTAAAATTAAGAAATAGAGCTCTGTGACTTAAAAATGTGGAAAAAAGGACCACCTGCATATCTAAGTGTTATAAAATCTTTGTATTTGGTAGTGGTACTATGGACATGTCTAAACTGGGCCTTGTAAGATAGCTGTTAACTTATATATGGAATTTTGTTCTTGTAGTTATGGGCTCTCAATTGTACAATGTTCTGTCTCTAAATCCAAATATGAATTGATATACTTTTGGCCTTTGGGCTCAAACGTAAATTTTAAAGAAAAAATGATTGGTGTTTCTACAACTATTTAAAATTTGTACCTTTGCTTTCCTGACTACATTTATAAACGTTGGTTTGCTTTCGGACAGCATTTTCGACTTACATTTATAAAGGGACATGATACTGGTTCGTTTTTCGTATTTTAAAATTTTAACACTTAAAGTTTTTAAAACTTTATATTTAAATCACGAGTTATATTTATAAAATATAGATTTAGGAATCCAAAAATCAAAACTGAAAAACAAAATGAAGTGTTAAATTTGTATTACATGTAAACATATGAAACTTATAACACTTCCAACAATCCATGAAAGCAACTAAAAAAAAACATGTATGTTCTGTTGATTTTGTGTTGGTAACCTTGACAATGTAACGTGGTTCGTTTTGAGACCATCGGACTCTGCATCAAATCAAATCAAAGAAAATTTCATGAGAAATAATGATCATTATCTTATACTTAAACATATATACTAGATAATAGATAGAGACAATAAACCATGTATTTTGGTTATTTTTTACCTATTCTGGTGGCTGATGGGAGTGGAGCTTCCTCTTTCCTATTCTCAGCGGATTTCTCATCGAACATTCCTTGGATTTTCTTCGAGACTCATAACCATCGATCAGTTTCTTCTCTCTCTTTTAGGTTCTCACCACCGCCATCGATGGGTTTCTTCTTTTTTCTGCTCGAGTCGTAAGCTTTGTTGAAGATGGTCATAGACCAAATTCATTCGTCTTGTTTGTTGCAGAGGAAAACAAGAGAAGAATCAAAGTTTGAGAAAAATAAGTGTAAGCTGGCTGGGATTATATAGAGGATTGTATTTCCTTTTTCTAATCCTCATCTGATTTCCTTTTTTTCTTCAATTGATTTCACTTCATGTATAGTTTTGTATTATTTCCCTTATTTTGCTACAGTAAGTAAGATTAAAATAACATTATCGATAAGCTTCTCCTTAATTACTGATGGCTTCAATGCCTAGAATGAATTCGATTTTGATGATAGCAGAGTGTTTACGTTTCTTCATATTGTTCACAACCAGTTTCTTAATCGACCAACCCCAGCAAATCTAGTCAAGGCAATCTATGTTATTTTTACTCTCACGTGATTGAAATTCCAACTGCTTCTGAAACTACAAAGGCATCTTTCAAGTTGATCAAAACGAGAGCTTTTGGGCTATGTGCCAATGGAGCTTTTATAGAAATAGAATAGACCTGAACCTAGTGTCATCTGCTAGGAGTATACATACTTCAAATAAAAAAAAATCATCTGAAGGAGCTATTGAGTAAGCTGTCAAGGAAGAGACAAAGAGAAACGTTGTCTCGGTGGTTAATATATTATCTTATACTCTTTCAACATTGTTTATGATCTTCAGTCCTCATTTAAAATTCTTGAAAAGGTAATACATCAATATGTACTAATTAAGGTCTACCTTTCACTATTATTCTTTCAAACTCTGTGGTTAACATTGGCACTTCTTATTTATGCTCAGAGTGTATTTATATACAGAAGTATTTGATCTCACAAATTCAGGCTCCATTTGATTTTTACTGTTTCATTTTGATTTTAGCCTATAACTACCTGTTGCCTTACTGTTAGAGGTTTATATTAAAAGTAACATTTTTTTTTGTGCGAAGAGTAGAAGCCTACTTATAGATTACAAACAAAACAAAATTCATATTAATGCAAAAAAGTACATTTATAAAATTAACGTTGGCCTCCCTCATTTTGGATCATAAATATTCTGTCAGAGGTGGGGCCAAAACCCACAACTTATTTGTGGTGAAGAAACCATTTTCAACGGTAGATATCATCCACGGAAAGAAAAAAAGAAGCAAACTTCTTTGACTTTCGTCCTCTAAATTTAAATCGTATTACGATGCCGACCCCACATCCTAAGAAAATTACATTCAGGCGCCTATATTCTTCATTTCTCTAATTTAACCCCTCCTTTGAGAAAATTGGTCGGGGGAAACCTAGGTTTCATCGGAACGGATTGTTCTCTTCAGCCATAACACTCTCCTTAATCTCCTGAATCATCTTAATGACTTGTCTCATCGTAGGTCTTTGCTCTGGGGATGTCACACGGCAAAGACAGGCTGTCTCAGTCATCATCCCAAGCCTATTATCCTCTGATCCTTCTTCCTCTTCTCTCATGGCTCTAACCCAATCAAGCATATCATGAGGCGCCATAAACGGATGCCTCGATGCATTCTTACCAGTCAAAAGCTCAAAGATTAAGACGCCGAAGGAGTAAACATCACATTTGGAAGTTGGTCTACGGGATGATTTTCTGATCTCAGGGGCTTTATAGGAGGATGAGTCAGGATCGTCAGGTGAAACAGAGGAAGAGTCTGTTAAGACACTGAGGCAGTAATCTGTTAAACATGCTTCAAAGTCTTGTCCGAGGAGGATGTTAGTGGATTTAAGGTTGCCATGGACTAATGCTGATGATGATTGGTGGATGTAATATAAGCCTTGAGCTACATCTTCTGCAATCTTTAAACATGATGTCCAATGTAATGGCTTTGCTCTTGACGATCTTGAACCTGAATGAATTTTGAGATTAATCAGAAGCTTGGTCTCATATGGGTACAAAACAATATGGGACCAAGAAGCAAATCAAGCACCACAAGAAGTAAACATTCTTAGATGTAATCCTCTCATTTTTGGAAAATGTTTAACACTTCTAGTAATGAGAGTATTAATTTTTTCAGGCGTTTAAGCACTAACACAAGGTGTAGACTGTAGAGACAAAGCAATGGCAAAAGACGAGATTTCACGTGGAAAACAGCACAGAGTTCCACCAGGGTTTCTGTCTTGTTCCACTAATGTATAAGTAATTGAACGGAAATTTCAAAAAAGAGCAAAAGAACAAACTTTTTATATATATATATATATATATATATATGTGATAATAAAATCCGCGATTGTCGCTGTGTGGTCATCTTCAATGTTGAACAAGTTCCCAACTGAGTCATAAAGCTGTGGCACAAAACCCGCCACACATAAAGACTCATGCTTTCATAATTTGTGTTTAATTATGCTTAAAATAAACAGAAGTGGGTCAAATTAGAGTCTTTATAGTCTCTACATCAAAACAAGTATTGGTTAGTCACGTCATGATTGAGATCAACAAAGAGAATCAAAAATAGTCATTAATTAACAAAAACCACCAACTCGGAAGTGGTGACTCAGTGAGTTTGAACCAAAGATCTAAAAATTCCAGTTTTGAGAAAATATTACCGTGAATGAGATTGAATAAGCTGCCATTAGGATGATAATCATAGATAATGATTCTCTCTCCGTTTGATTGAAAGTAAGCTCTAATCGGAACAATATTCAGATGTCCGAGTCTACCCACTATCTCCATATGATTCTCAAACGCTTCATCACTCGTCACCGCCGTTTTGGCTGCGTCTAGTCTCTTCACCGTCACAATAAGCTGATTATCAAGCACCGCCTTATACGTAATCCCCACTGATCCTCTTCCCAATAGCTCCGCCGAAGCTCGCATTAGCTGCTCCAATGTGTACATCCCTTGACTCGCTATTCCACAGAACACCAAATTCCCGCTATTTGGTAGCTGCTGCTCCGTAGCTTGAAATTGAACATCTTTTTCATTTCCTCTTTCGAGCTTCTGAGATTCATAATTCGAATTCAAAATCGGAACAGTTCTTCTTGGAGTTTGATTTTGTGAAGAAGAAGCTTCTCCTTTTGGATTTGGTTCGTCGTTTCGTTTCTTTATCACCAGAGAGAACACGACGAGGCAAAGACCAAGAACAATAAGCGAAGCGAGACCAGCGGTGAAACCCAGAACTAAACCACTCTCTTTACCTTTCTTCTTCGTAACAACTGGCGATATAACCACCGCACCACCGTTCTGCGATTGAGCACTTTGTCCTAACGGAGCTTCCGATGACGTCGTTTTGTTAGTCGACCCGAAGAACGGAGAGCGTGAAGCGCAAGCTCTGTTAATTATCTCGCCGCAGAGTCCAGGGTTAGACTTAAATGCTGATGCGTCGAATCTGGAAAGAGTCGTTGTGACGGGGATAACTCCGGTGAGATTGTTAACGGAAACGTTAAATGACGTCAGAAACGACTGATTTAACGACGGGAGAGTTCCGTTAAATCGGTTAAATTCGAGATTTAATGAAGTTAACCGGGCAAGAGCGTTGATCTCAGACGGAATCGAACCGGTGAAGTTGTTATGAGAGAGAGATAGAGTCATTAACCGGTGAAGAGATAGAATCGAAGAAGGAAAAGTACCGGAAAACTCATTCCGGCTAAGGAAAAGAGATTTTAGGTTAACGAGTGGGGAGAGATCAGGAATCGGGCCAAAGAGAGAGTTATTTTCGAGACTTAGAACTCGGAGCTGGTCAAGACGGCTAAGAGTGGCGGAAGAGAAGTAGCCACGGAGGCCAACGCCGGAGAGAACAAGACGAACGATACGACCTTGTGCGCATTTGACGCCGCGCCATTGACAGTAATCGTAACGCTCGACGAGGGAATACAAGAGCTTGTTATCGAGATCGGCGGTGGATTTGAAAGAGAGTAAAGCAACGGCGTCGGAAGGAAGTAAGGAGTTGTAGTAATTTGGCTCCGATGATGAGAATACGGCGGAGACATGGAAGAGGATGAAAAAGAAGAGGCAGAGAGGAAAGTTCAGTGTCATTTTTTTTTGGGGAACTTTTTCCTTTTTCTTTGCAAATTCAAACTCATATTAAATGCTTCGGAATCCTTTCTTTAATTTTAAAAATAATTAAATATAAAGGAGCTGCGTGGTACATGTCCGGTGAGACGAGGAGAGATTTTGGGACTGCTCAGTGGTCGTAGAAAATTAAATATTTACAAGATCATAATTTTTTAAAAATATTTTAAGCATATCTTGGATGTTGAAAATATAACTTTTGATCGAAATTATACCTAACTTTATATGTATTGTGTAGGTGTAAGAAAATGACACCATGCAGTCCATAAACTATCCATTTATATTCCTTATTGTATCTTGTAAACTCTGAACCATAAAAAGTCATTATGAATGTTAAGCAAGACAAAAAATTTGGGACTCATGAATCCAAAAAGTTACTGCGCTGTTTGTTAAAATTAACAGAATCATGCATTTCTTCAAAAGAGTTTTTATTTTACCCAATGCGGTCAAATCATGTTTTCCGAGAAGAACCAGCATTGGGACTGAGAGTAGCGCGCGGAGTGAAGCGCGTGTGAATCAGCGTCTGGAGCCGTTAGTGATGGCTTGAGCGAGTCCGTGAGTGACTGTAGCCGTTTGCAGATTTGTCCGTAGGAAAAGACTAGACTCCTAGCGAAGTAGTAGCTGTGGTCCTTTTTTGTTTTTTGTTTTTAGCTTTTTTTCTATTTTCCTTAAAAAAATTTCTCATTTCTGAAAAACAAAAGAAATGCATATAGTTCGTAGTTGGCTATGAAATTTGAAAAAGAAAACAAAAAACCATAATGTATTTAATGGAAATTATAGGGAAAGAATAGAAATAGTTAATGAATATGTGGGAAAGTATGGAGAGTTTCTACAGAGTTGTACGACTTTGTCCCTACTCTTCTTATGTTTTTTATTTTTTTTAATGATCACTTTTCTTATTGCAACTTTCTTTATAAAAGATTGAAGATAAGCACAGAGCGTGCTCCTTTTCTGATTCTCTCCATTTCTGTCATTTCCTTAAATATTGAGTTTAAAGAATACAATAAATACTCGACCTTTTTTTTTTTTTTTTTTTGTCTAGAACAAAGGTTAAGGAGAATATTAGCTACAGTGATTTTGACTTCATCATTTGTACAAAGAATCTAAAAAGAAGCGCCCACCATTTCTATAATTCTATGGTAGTATCACTTAAAAAGGTGTTATTTCGTATTTAATTAGCTAATCCTCGGATATTAAAGAAATATATATAGGGTCTATTACTATAGACTTAAAGCATCAATTCCGAAATCTGTATAGGCCACAAAGCCCAAACTAAACAAGGCTTTGTTATATGACCATATCAGGTGGATTTCAGTTAGGGAATGTTTTGTGGCAAATGCAAAAAAAATAAAAAACGAAAAGTCCAACCTGAAATAAATTGAGCTCCACGTGACGATTTTTTTCTTTCTTTTTCAAAACTTAAAAAAATACTGAAGATGAAACCAATTCCAAACTAACATATTTTCCCACAACAATTACTGTTCATAGTTTACCATTACTTGATTTCACATGATTATATTTTCCGTAAAAAAAATTTGAGTAAAATGGAATGGTTACTTTTTCTGCACCTTGTAAGAAAATGTTAACAACACGTTATAAATGATAGCATTTATACAGTCAGTAAGAATTAAAGGATAGGATAAAGCTGGTTCGTCTTTGTCCCACTGGTAACTAATAATCGAAGAAGTCGTTTACTGAATACTCTCTTCAACACTGTTTTTTTAACAATACTATATGATTATATTATTTGAATACACAATTCAAAATTGTATTCGGTAGGAAAGAAACCAAAGAATAAGAAGGGACAAAGACTAGTGGTCTGTAATTAGTTATGGTGGCACTTTGCAGTAACCAAAACGTCGACACCTCTCTTTTCCCTTCCCCGTCTCACCAGCTCCATGCATGTACGGTACAACCACCTCTTAACACACGCACATCCTCCCTAATTATTTACATTTTATTATTAAACTTATCAAACTTATAACCAAGACAAACATTATGTGGTTTGTTCTATTATTATTTGATTTACCCAAATTTGTAATCTTCCCACCAAACAACAACTCGTATGTCGTATTTTTGTTTATAGTTTTAAAATTATCGTCCTTGTAATTTGATGGATCTTACAAGTACACATTTTTGTAATCCATGCACAATCATTGAACAACGTTTTTCAACTCTAAAATATAAAATATCAACAACCTCACTAACATCCGCGAATTAGTCGTACTTTCACTATTTTTTGATATTTTGTTTTATTATAATTTAGTTTCACCACATTTTCCCTTTCCAACAAACCACAATGCGTGTGATAATTTAGGACTCGATTGATAATACATTTTCTATTTTCTGCCTTAATTTTATGCACAATCCTAATAAACGTAGGATAATTTTACAATTTCCAATCGGGGCACTAACCGTAAAAACCAGTCTAAAGCGTATATTTATATTGTTTTTTGCAAATTTCAACAACGACATCAAGATCCGTTTGAAATAGCCGCACTTTCAATGTGTAAAATTTACTGGACACTTCCAATTTAATATGATTTGTGAATGATGTAATGTTCGTGTTAGATAAATGATCTATGGCTTCTCGCTTTTGTCTTTTTCTTCACCATCGCTTTTCTCCTAACTCTACTCTACACCAACGACTCAATCAGCCCTTCTAAAAACAACGCCTCCACCGCATCCTCCACCGTCAATTCCGCCACCGTCTCCTCCGCTCCGATCTCTCAATTGCCAACGAGCGTCATCAATGCAATGCTTCACTACGCATCAAGATCTAACGACAGCTTCCACATGTCTTACGGAGAGATGAAATCGATCTCCGACGTCCTCCGTCGATGCTCTCCGCCGTATAATCTCCTTGTGTTCGGTCTAACACACGAAACGCTTCTCTGGAAATCGTTAAATCACAACGGCCGTACGGTTTACATCGAAGAGAATCGTTACTACGCAGCTTACTTCGAAGAAATGCACCCGGAGATCGATGTTTTCGATGTTCAGTACACGACGAAAGCACGTGAGGCGCGTGAGCTTGTGTCGGCGGTGAAAGAAGCGGCGAGGAACGAGTGTCGTCCGGTGCAGAATCTTCTCTTTTCCGATTGTAAATTGGGTTTAAACGATTTGCCGAATCACGTCTACGATGTCGATTGGGATGTGATCTTAGTCGATGGACCACGTGGCAACGGTGGAGATGTACCGGGAAGGATGTCTTAGATTTTCACAGCGGCGGTTCTTGCTCGGAGCAAAAAAGGCGGGAATCCTAAGACGCATGTGTTTGTTCACGATTATTACAGAGATGTTGAGAGACTTTGCGGCGATGAGTTTCTTTGCCGGGAGAATCTTGTGGAATCTAACGATCTGCTTGCGCACTACGTGTTGGAGAGGATGGATAAAAACAGCACGCAGTTCTGTCGTGGTCATAACGCTCTGTTTCTTCTCCTTCGCCTTAAATCTTGTGGACTGTGGAGAGTCAACCAGATAGGCGGTGGTGATTGATACGTCAATCGCGGAGGAGTTTGTGTATAATAAACACGTTTTTTTCCTATCTTTAAATCTTTTCTCCTACATTTTGAAAACCTACTTTAAGTTTCAATCATGTGAAAATTCAGTGTATTAAATTTTCAAAAAATCTCTAGCCGGTAATTAGTTTAAAATTACCACTAACTTAATCTATTTCTAGTAATTCTTAAATGAACTAGCAAAATAATTTTGGAATAAAAATTTGGTTTATAAGTGAAAGTTTACCTCACAAGATATCAAAAAAATCTAGTTTATAAGTGATGAATGGTGATACAACATAAAACCCAATGATTCAAGAACGTGTAAATTCAAGGGAACTCTCTAAAGTCTAAACCCTTTGTGGAGACTGTTGCAGCTCCAGAGAATCTATTTTCTTCTTCTTGTAGAGTGGAACTCGTCCTCCAAGCTCTTTTAGCTGATCCACAAGATCGTATAGAAACTCAAACGTCAAAATATTTTGAGCATTAAGCTGTTCTCTAACCTGTGGGTGAACCCTAAACCATTCTCCCAACATCTTATGAACGTGAGATCGAATCATCCTCCATGGAACAGGATGCTTCTCACATAACTTTAAATACTCAACAACTAAATCTCCCTGATCTAAACCTCCATCGACAAATCCCTCTTCTTCTTTCTTTGTTGCCCATTCAGCGGTTCTAAACCCAGCAAAGACCGCAGGGTTTTCAAGAAGCGTCTCAGCAGAAAGAACACCTTCAACACCTGTCTGTTCGATACAGTCATCAACATCTTCGATGCATCTTACATTCCCATTTGCTAGAACAGGGATTCTCAGAGCGTTTTTCACTTCCTTAATGGCACTCCAATCAGCTCTAAACTTTTTCCCATCTTTCTCATCTCTTGTTCGGCCATGAACAGCTAGCAGCGAGCAACCAGCATCTTCTAGCATCTTAGCATAATTGAGTGTATCTTGAAGTTTCGGGAATATCCGGATTTTACAGGAGACAGGAACATTGAGGTTCTGAGTTAACTTTTCAACAAGTGATTTCACCAAAGGAAGATTATCCATCAAGAATGCACCATAATTTCCTCGCCTCGCTATACGCTGAGGACACCTAAAACCAAAATGCCCCAAACATTCTTACTCAATAGCCCCAAGACTCAAATCACTGAATTCAAACTACTAAAGCTCATTGAATTCAATCATAGTTATCAGAATTAACAAACTTGAACAGTGAAGTGATAAAGGTTCCATCTTTATTGAAGAACCCTAACAAAGAAGATGTGAAAGAGAGAATTGTACTTACCCTAAATTGATATCAACATAATCACAGTAAGGTTCGACTCTTTTTGCAGCTTCCAATAGTGTATCAGGATCATTAGCACAGAACTGCACAAACAATGGCCTGTCCTCCTACAATTTTAAAAATCCAATCAAAACCCTAAATCCATCAGAAATCAAATCAAATTGATAAATTCAGTTATCTTACCTTACAAGTGGTGAATTCCTGATTTCGATACTTCTCAGTCTCGGTGAAAATCCTAGAATGCAACATCGGCGTATAAGCCGCCTGAGCTCCGTATTTCTGGCAGAGCAATCGAAACGGAAGCTCAGAGTTATCCACCATTGGAGCAACGATATACTTTGGTCTACCAAGTTTTTTCCAGTGTGCCCAAGCTCGTTCTACCCTAGTATCAATGCTTAATACTCGACTGGAAGAGCTCAAGCTCGCCGGAGCTGCATCGAGCGTTTCCTCAATCTGCACATCACGATTTTGGGTCATTGCTCGTGTCTGGGAGATGAACGATTTTCGGGTACGAAGAAATCTGAGATTCGAGAGATTTAGTTTCATGAGCTGACGACGGAAGACGAACTCATTGCCGCCGCCATAAATTAGGGGTCGAAGTCGAAGCTAGTCGCTTTAAAGTTTTGGGTTTTTTATTCCATTAAAATAATGTTTTTTTCTAACAGTATTGGGGCCATATTGGGCTTAATATTCAACTTAAAGGCATGGGCTTCTATATTCATTTGAATATGAGAATATTCATCCTAATTTATAGGAAAATTAATTTCGTGGGAAGTAAAAAAATGAATTTTAAAGGTAAATAAACAACATTGTATTTTCAAAATAATATTTCTGAAGAACAGTGTATAAAAATTTGTATAATCTTAATCCACTTGTAGAACTTGCTTAAAAATAAAGGGAAAACGGTAGCCTAAATCGTACGACTATTATTCTTCCGTTGACTGCTAACGTAATCTAGCACCAATCATTAAGGGCTGATTAGTTTAAACGTATTAGTTACAGTTGTGGATGTAAAAGTTATAAACATTATTAATCGATTTATATGACTGATTAAACCAATCAAATCCTAACTAACGTAGAATCTTACTAATTATAGACGTGCTTTACCAAAATCTCCTTTAACAACATAAACGCCTCAACCTCTCACTAATATATCGCCACGTGTAACTCATTTTACATAAATCCAACATTGCTTTTCCTTTTCAATTTCGAATTTTAAATAATGTCCGTTGTACCAGCAGAGGGGTGGTAACCACAATAATAACATTAATTAAGATAATTAAATCTTTAATGCAAAGTAATTAATGAATTAGTCTTAACAGACACCTTTTCCCTCTTTTATGTTTTTTTTTCCCACTTTTATGTCGTTCGTTCGCTCTAACTGTTGAGAAGAAGGAAGAAGACGATGAAGCTCTCTGTGTTTCGAAGCTATTGGAACCCTCGAGGAAGCAGTTTCAGATCATCGCCGTTTTTAGATCCGTCATTCAATGGAGGTTTCGTCAGCAAATCCCCATCATCTGTGTTTTGGCTCGTCATTCATGGTCTCTGCTGCTTGATCAGCTTGATTTTAGGGTTCCGATTCAGCCATTTATTCCTCTTCTTCATATTCTCGACTTCAGTCACCAATCTATACACTACGCCATTTCTCTCTGACGCCACCGGCGGCGTAAGCCAGCTTCTCCGGTTGAAACCTCTGGAAACAACTAACAGCAAGGTGAAGAAGAACTCTCGAGTGGTGGTTGGAAGACACGGGATCCGGATCCGTCCATGGCCTCACCCGAATCCGATTGAGGTCATGAGAGCTCATCAGCTGCTTGTGAGAGTACAGAAAGAGCAGAAATCCATGTACGGTGTGAGGAGCCCTAAGACTGTGATTGTGGTGACGCCGACTTATGTACGGACTTTTCAGGCGCTTCATTTGACCGGAGTTATGCACTCGCTCATGCTCGTACCTTACGATTTGGTTTGGATCGTTGTGGAAGCTGGTGGAATCAGCAACGAGACTGCATCGTTTATCGCAAAATCAGGATTGAAGACGATTCACATAGGGTTTAACCAGAAAATGCCGAATACTTGGGAAGATCGCCACAAATTGGAGATCAAAATGAGACTTCAGGCCTTGAGGTTAACCTCCGATTCACTTTTTGTTTCCTATTTTGATTGATTGATTCTAATTTTCACTTAAAATTTGTTCTTGTGTGGATGCTTGCTCATCAGAGTAGTGAGAGAGAAGAAGTTAGATGGGATTGTTATGTTCGGTGATGATAGCAATATGCATAGCATGGAGCTATTTGATGAGATTCAAACTGTGAAATGGGTTGGTGCTCTATCTATTGGAATACTTGCTCACTCTGACAATGCAGATGAATTATCATCAGTCTTGAAGAATCAACAAGACAAGCACAAAGAGAAATCTTCAATGCCAATCCAAGGTCCTAGTTGTGATTCCTCTGAGAAATTAGTGGGTTGGCACATTTTCAACACTCAGCCTTATGCAAAGAAGACTGCAGTTTATATTGATAAGAAAGCGGCTGTGATGCCTAGTAAGATGGAATGGTCAGGGTTTGTATTGAATTCTAGGTTGTTCTGGGAGGAACCTGTAGATGATAAACCAGCATGGGTTAAAGGTCTCAACTTTTTGGATGATAATGTGGAAATTGATAGTCCATTGTCTATGGTCAAGGATCCTTCCATGGTGGAACCGCTTGGAAGCTGTGGCCGACATGTCTTGCTTTGGTGGCTTCGGGTTGAAGCTCGAGCTGATAGCAAATTCCCACATGGGTAAGTTTTCTTTTACATTCTTCTCTCTGGAACAAAGCTAATTTCTCATCACATTATCCCATCTTGACTTGCAAACTTCTACTTGTGTATGCAGCTGGATAATAAAGTCGCCTTTAGATATCACAGTGCCATCAAAACGGACACCGTGGCCAGACTCTTCCTCAGAGCTCCCAGAGGTGAACAAAGAAGGAAAAAGCAACGCTAAGCCAAGATCAAAGAGCAAGAGCTCCAAGGGGAAACAAGAACCGAAAGCTTTTGATGATGTCAAAGTATCAGCAACTCGTTGAAGAAGACGTGAAAGATACAAAACTATAAATACACGAGTTTCGATTCATATTATTTTTTTTCACCGTAAATATCGGAAAATTGTTTGGTGTGCATTGGCTTCATCTATACAATACAAAAATCATATGAAATGTTTTGAGTTCTTCAATTGGATACTTTCGTCCTTAAAACAAAACTTGGAAGACAATAGTCTCTGACTTCTCCTAACCTTTAAAGTAGCCAAAATTTAATACTCGACTTTGAGAAACAAAAACAGGCGCAGTGAACTCCACAACTCGAGCCATGGTTGATTTTGTTAAATCATTACCGTGTCTTTGACAGTTTTTTCTCCAGTTTGACTTTGAGGTTAGCTATAATCTTATCCTGAGCCTGGATCTGAAATTCCTTGGCTTTGAGTTTCTGCTTCAATTCTTCAATTTCATTTGAAGGACCTTCACAGCTGTTCACAAAATCCTTAGCTTTGAGTTTTTCCTTCAGTTCTTCAATTTCTTTTAAATGATCCTCGCAATGATTTACATTTGCTTCTCTGGCCTCCTCAGATTCGTCTTCTCTCCTCTGTCTCTTACAACTCACATTGTTCTCCTCTGGGTGAGGTCTCTTTGTTGTAGAGGATTCACCATCGTGAACCATTTTACGAACGTAAATACTTGCTCCTGATCCTGAACTCAGCTTACACGAAAACACTTTTTGTGGCAAACCTCCTTTATCCTGAAAGAAGAAGACAACAGAAACTTAGTATGATAGTTTCAGATCCTAAAATGACCAGAGAGATGATCCTAAATACCTTAACTACATCTCCTTCAACTTTTTCAAATGCTTGATTTGCTTCTTCTGGACTATTAAATTCAATGACTGCCGTATAATAACCTCCTTGTCTTTTTGGAGGCTGCCCAAAAACGAATCACAAAAACAAGATCCTTGTGAGAGAGAAATAAAAAAAATAAGTATAAGATTAGGATGTTCGGATGTATTATATTACCATAACTTCAAGTGTGAAATCTCCGGTAATAACACCTTTCAACTCTTGAGATGGGACACTGTGAGGGATTTTATGAAGGAGGAGTTTTGCCTTAGCAGCCTCTCTTTGGTTTACATTTGCTTCTCTGGTCTCCTCAGACTCATCTTCTCTATTCTGTCTCATAGAATTCACATTGTTCTCCTCTGTCTGTGCACTCTTTGTTGCAGAGATTTCACCATCATGAACCATTTTACGAACGTATAAACTAGCTCCTGACCCTGAACTCAGCTTAAACGCAACCATTTTTTGTGGCAAACCCCCTTTATCCTGAGAGAAAAAAGACAACAAAACCTTATTATATCGATGTTCTTGCGATAGTTTCAGATCCTGAAATGACAAGAGAGATGATCCTAAATACCTTAACTATGTCCCCTTCAACGTTATCAAATGCTTGATTTGCTTCTTCTGGACTATTAAAACCAACGACTGCAGTATAAAAACCTCCTCTTTTGTTTGGTGGCTTCCCATAAACAAATCACAAAAACATTATCCTGGTGAGAGAGAATAGAATGATTAGAATGTTCGGATTTATAATATTACCTTAACTTCGAGTGTGAAATCCCCGGTAAGAGCTCTTTGTAACTCTTGAGATGGGACATCGTGAGGAATTCTATGAAGGAGGAGCTGTGACTTACCAGCCTCATGTCTTGTCTTCGCAGACTCCAACATCTAATAAGGATTTCGCAGACAATTATGTATGTGTTTCACAAAACTATTAATATATAATACACACATTCATTTTGGAACTTAAAGAATGATTTGTGAAAATCCGCTTTACTTCTTCACTTTCTGGAAGTGTAGTGTCTACTCCTTTTTCTACAACAGCAAGTACAAGTTTCATGGCAGCTGCTGCGTCATGAACACAATTGTGAGCAGCACCGACCATTCGCACTTCTTGACCCAAAACAGACTAGAGAAACAAAAGAAATACACAAACCAATTTATCAATCATACACATTCAGGGTTCAATTTCTCAATAAAAGCTTCGCATGCTTGCCTTGGATAGATTATTCAAAGAAGGTCTTTGAGTAATTGGTGCATTGACATACTTAAATACAAATGAAGTATCAATTACTCTCGCATGATCTATCCTCAACACTGTGATCAAAGTAACTCGTGAGCACAATTGAAATTACTAATATTTCAACACATATAGAGATAAACTGAAGCCTTTTGATTACCTTGAAGATCGTTGTGCAAACCGTGACCCACCAAAATAGTTCCCATAGAAAGAAACCTCCGCAATTTTTTTTGAATATCTGTAACAGACAGAGTAGCTTTCTCAAGATCCTCAGCAGAAACTCCAGTAATTTCTGTCTTATAATTAACAACTGGTTTGTCCGGTTTCACAAATTTGTCAAGAACCACCTGATTCATGAGCATCAGAATAAAAAACAACATGGTTACAACTTAACGATAGTAAAAAATCTAAAGGTATTTAACTACTCTAAAGCCTATACCTTTAAATCACGGTCCACAGCGCCAACTCTAACTACAGCTTCGCTCCCATCTTCACAAGTAACCATCTCACAATCAATAGAAAGCATTCTAGTCGATTTCATCACTTTCGACTTCTTCTTTCCAAGCTCGGTTACAAACCAATCCTGTTTTGCATTTTCATAAAACGGTTGAGATAATCTCAAATGAGAAATAGGAAGAAGCTAACAAAGTTGATAGAAAAAAAAACACAAGCCTCGGCGTAGGAAGGGAAAGCATAAGCTGTAGGGTACTGGTAATGCGCAATAGTCATTCGAACTAGCCTCTGCACTGCCAACAACATAGTTATGAACCAATTGCATTAAACAAACCAAAACATATAATTAGACATCATCAAAAATGTTGTCAACCTGCTCAGGAGTCTCTTTATCCGGAGATTCGTCTTTGAATTTCTCAATCATATCACGATTAACACCACACTGAAGAACCCTAGCTAATAGCTGAGAGTGAAAAACCAAGAATCAAATATATAATAAACATGGTAAGAACTAAGAACAATGAGTGTGTGTTAAGTTTCAGATAAACCTGCACATCTTCTTTCTTTTTGAATGTCATTAGAAAAGCGACCAATACATCATTGGAACGTCTTGAAGGATCACTCAAACTCGATCCGAATTTTTTGTCGTAAACATTTAAAAACTCTTTCCATCCTCCATTTTCTCCTTCTAAACCTCGTTTCTGCACTAACTTCACCAGCTCTACTAGCACCTAAATTCATCATCCCATGATATATTTTAATTTACCAAACTCAAAATTCGGAGAGGAGTATCTAGTAGTGTGATAACAAAAGAGACTTACTTGTTTCTCAGCAGTAGCTAGTTTATGCTCCATTACCAAGAGTTTGACGGACGGTGCCTCTTTGAGTTTTCAGAGGCGGCGACTGGAGTACGGAGAATCGAAAATTAGGGTTTTATTCTGTTTCTTGCCTTTGTTTTTTTTTGTTTTGTTTAATAATTTGTTCGGGAAGCTTAGCTTTTAATTACCATTTTGTTCAATTCAAGGTTCCTTATTTTATTTTATTTTATATTTTCTAATAACTTTTATTTTTCATCATTTCTAATCACTTTGGTGAATTATATGAATGGTGAGTATTGTCATATGTTCAAGGCTTCGTAAAAAAGTTTAGGTTATTCAGCATAAACAGTTTTTGATCAACTTGGAGTATATTTAAAAGATCGAAGACCGTTTGAACCATTATAATGTCCCTTTAAAATCATTGCTACCAAAATAGTTTCCTATAACTTAAGAACAAGATGTCGACGCTACAAACAACCTTTAATCACTTATTTTCTACACATTTTCTTCATCACTTGTAAATAAAATTTTGTCCACTCATACGGTATTCTCCTATTACATTTTATTCTCAATTCATTCACATCATTGATGAATAATCAAATTCCAAACAGAGAAAACAAATAAACCCGGACGCCAAATCAACAGTCAATAGTCAATACAATAAATATTCTTCCTTGGAATGACTTTTCTAATTGACAAGTCTTACACACAGCTGAAAGTGAGAGAGACTTACAAATAAAATAGACTGAAATTTCACTTAAAAGGATTTTTGACAATTACCGTTTTTAACGTTATAGCTGATCAAGTAGAACTACTAGCATTATCATTATGAGACCATCTCTTGAATGTGCAGGTTACCAAGTTCCTTCCAGCAAGAAACCCTAACTTTGACCTAATCGTCACTAATCTACTTCCTCCATTGTTGCCACCACCATTACCTGAACCAATCTCCGCCACAGCACCACCGGCTTGACCCACCCTTGGCTCCTCCACAACGGTTTCAACTTCATTATCCACCACTACCACCGCTTCGGCTTCATCACTATCCATACTCACCACAAGTGTCCTCCTTTGTTCTCGCAGCCAATCTCCAATCTCTCCAGTCACCACTCTACATTTCTTCACCTTCAGTTTCACCAGATTAGGACAACCAACTGCGAGCGCTTCGATCCCTCTATCCGAAACCGGACATCCTTTAATACAGAATTTCCTCAAAGCTCCACATTTCTTAGCAATGCAAGCGATCTCTGTGTCGCCTATGGTTCCACTTCCGCAAAGTGCTAATCTTTCAAGTTTCTCACAGTTTGAAGCAATGGCTGCTAAACTCATATGTGTTGCATTAACACCAATCAGCACAAGTTCTTGTAAGTTTAAGCAGTGTTTAGCTACAGCCATAAGACCTTCATCACCAATCCTATTAGTCCTCCAACCATCAATATGAAGTTTCCTCAGCAGCTTACATCTCTCAGCTACAGTAATTAGACCATAGTTTGAGCATTCTGGGGTTTTCACTATATGCAAAGTCTCTACATTTGAGCATTTCGAAATCGCAGAAAGCCCAATATCACTCACTTGGAGCCTCTCGAGGTGAATTTCACTTAAAGAACTTTTACCATCTCCAATCATTTGAAGAACTTTATCCCAATCACCCAAACAACGAATGATTTTCAAAGTTTTCAATGTTCTTGTACTAGCAACCAATGGTTCAAATACCTGGCCATTAACGAGCTCCTTCAAGCAAATTGACCTGAGCGAAGAAGATGAACCTTCTGCTGGAAGCTGAATCAACTCAGCTGCTTCGTTGATTCCTCGAAGTCGCTTCACCGACAATTCCTCCAGAAGCTTGCAATGTTCAAGCATCGCGTTCACGCCTTTAGCTCCAAAATTGCAAGATCCGACTGAGAGCTTCTTTAGATTTTTACAATTCCGAGCGAACTTTTCCATTCCCAGATCCGTGATCTCGCGACAACCACGAAGCTTAACACGAGTCAGATTCAAACAACGAACGGAGATCGTTACCAAAGCTTCATCGCTTAAGCTAACAGACTTCCGATCACATCGGAGAGCAAGCTTCGTCACCGAATCGAATCGGTTAAACATAGAGGTCAGAAATGAAAAGATCTCATCCTTAGCATCTAGAGATAACCGATGACGATGCTGACCGTCAACGAACAACCACCGTTTACAAACAAGAGAGCATCGCTTCCGATCTCCAGCTCCAAGAAACTGAAACACATGAGCCAAACACTCATCCGGTAGATCTCCGGTAAAATCACGATCTCTAACCGCAGTAACACCATTTCCCAAATCCATCGATTCTCCTCCAGCAACAATCACCGGAGAACATAACCTCAAATCTATCTCTCTTCCGTTCGATTCCGCCGTAGACGACGGCGCTTGGCCCATCAGAGAAGGGTTTCGCGTCCTCCTTTCCTCTGCAACTTTTTTTTTTCGTTTTTTCTTTTTGTTGGGTCTTTTGGTTTGAGGAACTATAAAGTAAATACAGTAACGGCTCATCCGTCAAATAAGGGAACACGTTTCTTTATTGTAGACGACATGCTCGACCCAACTCACATTCACACGCGCTTTTTTTATTCATCCTCAGCCGTCCGATATAGAATATGTGTTGAGCTTATCGTGATCGTTAATTCCTTCGACTTCTTTTACTTTTGTTTTGCTTTTTACAACCTCTCGTCACGCTCGTCTCTGCGACATCATTATTTCTCGTGTTCAACGGTCAAACTTCAGGTTCTCTAGACAGTCGACTTTTTTTTGTATGCTATGAATATTCAATATATTACTATTAAATCTCTTTTTTGAAAAATTGTCAAATACGTTGAGACAGATACTTTATATAAATTATACCCACCAGATGCGACTCTTCCCATATGCACGGTCTTTTGTATGTTTTTTTGTTTCTTAAAATGTATTTATAACAAATTTTATTTTATAGTGGGGGTGATATATTGATGAGACATCAATGCACTCGTCTCCCAACCCATTCCCCAATCACAAAATATATAGATTTTTTATATATTTTTTGTAGTTTATACATTTTGTCATGATATTTTACTAATGTAATAGATGTATCTCCAAATCTCACATCTCGGTTTTTATAATATCTCAAATTTTTTTACAAGACATTTACATGAATTCTAAATATTTTTTTCTGTGAATAATCTCACGTGATAATATTTCTACATTTTTATTAATTCATATATTTTATAATATTTAAAAAATTTTATAGACTTTTAACTCGTAACTCAATTCATTCAAAAGAAAATTTCGTTGATATGTGTATGTAGTGTTAAAATTGGACAACGGTGAAAGTATCAAATGTTTTGAATAATTTAACACATGACTAATTATGAAATGGTTTTTTCATATTTCTTTTTGCAGTTTATATCTTTCAACAATGACACTATTTAAGAATATGATATGTGAAGATTTTTACAAATTAAATTAGTAAATTAAATTTGATATAAAAAAGACAGGTGAGGATATTAGTCTAGTGTAGGAGAAAAGATCATCAGAGTCATCATATATAATCTCTGACATTTCTTCGGACCGCTTTGTCTATCCAATAAGAATTATCAACTTTCTTAATTTAGATGCCCATTTTAGAAAGATGAGTTGGATCCAAATATTTATGAAAGCCCATATTAAGTTTGATGGGCCAAAACGTATAATTCGGAAGAAAGGAGTACATAATTATCAAATTCTAAATTGTAAAAATAATTGGACTAAATGCTAAAAACTAAGAAGTTTTTTTCAATGAATCAGATTGGGAATAGAGATGTTAAAGCCCTGAGCTAAAAAAAATATTAAAAGGAAGATATACAAACCCTCTGAGGTCTTTTCTTCTTTTTAACGCATGTTTTATTAAAATACATTACGTAACGTTTATGATATATAGTATCATTCGTAATATTTTTGGAAGATAAATAAAAATATTAAAATATAATTACTTGGCTGATTGCTATTTTACAAATTTTATCAGCCCTCTATTGCATTATCTTGGAATCAGAATAAATATAATATCTATGAATAAAGAAAAGTAATATCCGAAAACTCTGAAAGATGATTGTGGTGAGGAAAAGTCAAAAGTTTGTGTTACTTTTATATTTCGGCACATTATGCATTACTGTTTCGACAGTATTATTACGAAAACTTAATAAAGGATGTGCCAAATTTAAATGGGTTTGTCCCTTTTTCTCCAACCGAAAAAACAATAATAATGCTGTAAACCAAATACAAATAGTACAACTTTTTCCATGTTTGACTCCAGATCATATGATCAATTGATAATTCCATGGCTTAAGATATTTTCAATAAATCCTGACACATACTTACTCAATTCCATACAACATTAACATTTATATATATAAAGTATGATTGAGGGTGACAAAAAATAATAATGATTAAGTACTTAAACTGAGGTTGGTGTTAAAGAGGTTGGATTATGTAATAATGAGTACGTTCATATAATGCCAGAAGGTTTATTACCCATTTTTACACTGTCTTTACCCTCTTTTGACTAATATCGATTAAATTTGACTTTTTTTCTTACCTTATTATTTTCTGTAACCATATATCCATCCAGATATATAATCATTCGATTAGAAATGTTACGGATTCGAATATCTAAATTTATAATCCGTGATATCCGGATATATACGTGGATATTTGATATTTTTAAAAAAAATATTAAATATTCAAAAAAATGAATATCTGAAAAAAATGAATATTTAGAAGTGAAAAAAGAGATATCCAAATCGAAATTTTTTAGTATTGGGATTCGATGTCATATTTAAATTAACAAAAAAGAAGTCACGCGTACTTAATCAAATTACAGTATGCACTTTACTTTTGCACTCTCTTTAAAATTTAGAGAGTTTCTCTTCCAACTATCTATCCTATTAGTATAGTTATATGGATCTAATTAGCGATACATAGCTGTGATAAAAAAAATTGTTAATAACCATCAAAGCGATATACATTTTACAGTTTCGGTAAAGGTTACTAATCAAACAACATATATGTTATAAATTAAATTACACAGACTATTCTATGTCATTGCCAATTTATAAAAGTTACTGGTTTGCAGCAACCATCGTTTGAATTCGGATAAAGATAAAAGATCGAAATGCAGAGAAGTGGGGACAATTATAATAAAAGAAAAATAAGATGTGAAAGGTGGAAATGAGAAGTCGCTATTCAACTTTGTAATAATCTCTCATATTCAAATTTGTAATAATCTCTCAGATTCAGACTTCGCTTGTTACCAATGGCTTCACATCTTTCCCTCTCGTGATTTACTTATACGGTTATACCTACCTATATGTGTGTTTTCATCATTCGTTAAATACAAATAACATCTAAAATCTATAGTAATTTATCTCAACTGCGAGTTTAAAGTTAAACATAAAATAATACCAATACAAATCCTTAGACTATATGTCTACCTCTGTAATCTTAGTTTAATACGAACATTTTCGTCCGAGTCATGATAGATTATTGTACAATTCTAAAATAAAAACCGATATAACATTCGTAGCTGTTTTTCTATCCTCGATAACATTACTGATTTGTTTATTCGTTTGTTTTCGCTTCATTCATCTCTTTTTTTTTTAATGTCAACATGTTAAGGGGGTTATCTAAAAAGCAAGAAACTAAATTATTTCTATTTTAACGAGGTACATAAGAATGCATTTTGGCCAGTAATGTGGTTGTTAAAGTTTAAAACATCCTTTTTGGATACTTTAATTTTATTGTCAAGGGCAGAATACATATACTTTTAATTTGCTAATCGCATTTTTTCTAGCCTCGAATCCGATTTTTTAGCATATAAAGAAGTGAAGCAAATTCAAATGAATTAATCGCCTTTTTAAAGAGATCTTTATAGGATACATAAAAATACCCTCTAAAGAAAAATTAAATAAACAATTTTTTTTTTCTTGCTTTCAATTTATGTACAGTGGACCACAGAATCTGCAAAAACCTATATGTATCAAGAAAGACGTGACTGTGATAAATACCACGAACAATAAATAAAATTAGATTCATATTACGAATCTTTCTGTATTCCAAAACTAGATATAGTCTAAAATACGTGTATTTCTCAAAAATGTATCATCCCATATTTAGGCGTCAAAAGAACATATGTCATTTTACTAAAAGAAAAAACTAATGGTTAGATCTGTGTTGTAATCAATGATAAAACTATTTAATATCCACATTGGGGAAAAGAAAAATATAACGAAGATATTAAAACTACTCAATCCGCTAGATAGAGGAGCGTAATCATCACGATCCGATCGAGATAGATGTTTGTCGCAATCGTACGGACAGGGAATAGGAGCGTGTCTTCACGCGAGATTAGTAGCGTGGATTAATATTTTACAGACTGACAATACACGCTAATTAATTCGTTAATCATAATAATTCATCAATTTTCTCGCGCGCCAAAGGCCAAACATCCGAATATTAAAAAAAAAAACAGCAGATAAATTAAAAACAATAAATTGGAAATAAAAAGAAATGAAAAAAAGACAAGCGTGAGAGATAAAATAAAATCCCTTCGCTTTCTTAGCAATTTGTCCGGTCTCTCTCTTCTTTTACTCTCTTTACTGAAGAATCCGTCGATGAACTAGTTTCAATGGCAGAATGAACACAGATATTTACAGTTTCTTCTTCCGAGAAGAAGAAGATGGCTTTGGAGAAAGAAGAAGAGGCGTCACAAAACGCACCGTTTTGTGTTCTTGATGGGCTCTATTGTGAGGAAGAAACCGGGTTTGTGGAGGAAGATCTTGATGGAGATTTACATTTTCTCGAGAAATCAGATGAGAGTGTCTCAAAGTTTCAGTTTTTACCACTTTTGGATATGTTTTTATGGGATGACGATGAGCTGCTGAGTCTAATCTCAAAGGAAAAGGAAACGAATCCTTTTTTTGTTTTAGATGGGTTTATGGTTTCTTGTAGGAAAGAGGCTTTAGATTGGGTTTTTAGGGTTAAATCTCATTATGGGTTCACTTCATTGACGTCTATTCTTGCTGTGAACTACTTCGATAGGTTTATCACAAGTGTAAAGTTTCAGACAGATAAGCCATGGATGTCTCAGCTTGTTGCTGTGGCTTGTTTGTCTTTAGCTGCTAAAGTTGACGAGGTTCACGTTCCATTGCTCGTAGACCTTCAAGTTAGTTTTTTTATTGTCCATCTCTTATAATGTCGTTTTTAAGTGTTCGTTGAAATGCCGATTTCTAATGGAGTTTTGTTGTGTGTCTGTTGTGGTTTTAAGGTGGAAGAAGCAAGATATGTCTTTGAAGGTAAGACTATACAAAGAATGGAGCTTTTGATTCTTTCTACTCTTCAATGGAAGATGCATCCTGTGACTCCGATCTCCTTCTTTGATCACATTATTCGGCGATTTGGCTCTAAATGTTACCTGCAATTGGACTTCTTTGGGAAGTGTGAGCGTCTTCTGATCTCCGTTGTTGCTGGTGAGGTCCCATTTTAAAACCTTTTTTGATGGTTAGTTGGATTCTTGGTGCTGAACTCTGGATCTTGGTTGCAGATACGAGATTTATGAGTTACATCCCTTCTGTGTTAGCGACTGCGATAATGATATATGTCATCAAGGATTTGAAACCATGTGACGAAATTGAATACCAATCTCAGCTCATGTCTCTACTCAAAGTTAATCAGGTATTTGCTCTTAAAACTCTGTAATTAGTCGAATTATACTGTTACAGATCAAAACCTGATTCAGCATTGACTTCACAGGAGAATGTTAATGAATGCTATGAGCTATTGTTGGAGCACAATCCAAGCAAGAAGAGGATGATGAACAGGGTTGATCAGGACAGTCCAAGCGGTGTATTCGACTTTGATAACAGCTCAAACAGCTCCTGGACTGTCTCTACTGCTTCAGCATCATCATCATCATCATCATCATCATCTCCAGAGCCTCTACTCAAGAGAAGAAGAGTGCAAGAGCAGCAAATGAGGTTGCCTTCAATAAACCGAATGTTTCTCGATGTGCTCAGTAGTCCTCGCTAGTACCTTTCTTTGATCGAATATGTGAAATTACAAGAACATAAATTCAATCTCTCTTTTGCTTATCATCATTATCAGAGATGGCAATAATTTTAAGGCAGAACATTTTGTGTTAACTCTAATGCTAGTTTTGAGCTAATAACTTTGTCTCTTTTAATATTCATTCATCATTATGCCCTTGCATCTTCAGTTCTTCACAGTAATAATATCATTTTTATATAAAAATATCAACTTATTTTGTAATTAGATTAGCTGATTAATGTTCATGTGAAGTGTAGAAGAGAAAATTCAAAACTCAAAAGTAAGAGGAGTACACTACATCGTCCTTGAAATCTCAACAAACACCAGCAATATCTAGGCTAAAGACTAAGAATTGACTGATTTAACACCATCAGTAACAGTAATAAGTAAAAAAAAAAGCAAGTCTCTTTCTCTCTTTTCCACTTTCATGATATGTCGACAGAAACTCTTGTGCCTCTTTAAATTTTGGGAGATAAGACTGGAAAAAGAAGTATAAATGATAAACCTGAAACATCTGATTTCTTCTGTTGGGTTAGTAAAGCATGTGAAAGAAAACCTCAGTTGTACCTTTTGAGAAGACCCAAGCAACACCAAGAAGAGTGGTTGGTTTTTTCCGTAATTAGTTTTAACTTTAAAATAAATTTCTTTGAGGTAATTTTGATTTTAAACGAAAGGATTTTGAGACCAGACAAAGGGTGGTTCAAGTACTTGTCTTGTTTTTATCCTTGAAAATGAAAGAATTCTGGTGGACATGTATGTATATGTAACACTCCCCTATGACTTTAAATTACTGTCTCATGTCTTGTCAAAGACAATAAATATGTTTATTGCTTTTAAGCTCCATCTGTGAATAATCCATTGGACATTTATCAGCATTTCACATAAATATATGTGTATATATATATATTTATAAATTCTGACATATACATGAATTATTGTAATGTTTTTTTTTATTGGGATATGATATTTGGATATGAAACAGAATAATTTTTAACAAGTTTTTTGTTGGGTTTTAGAGTATTACTTGAGATATTTACCGAATCAACTAATCAAAGATTCGTTCTTATTCAAATGGGTAATTAGTCGTTTTGGTTGAACCGGGTTCCGGTTTAGTTATTGATATTGATATTTGCTGAAATAGGGTCTCCACTCCAACGGTTGGATCCTTTTATTGAACAAAACAAAATAAGCCTGTCAAATGACAAAGTAACAACTTTATAGAAAAGCTTGGATTTTTTCTAATAAAAAGTTTTGTACGTTGTCGTGCCCACCTTTAAACATCCCACACGGCAAACTCACGTTTTTGTACTCCACGGTTTTATACGTTAAATCCTGATTAATATAAAAATAATAATTCAGCAACAACAACAAAAAAGCTAACTATAACATTTAAGCTCACGTTTTCTATTGTTATCATATAATTCTTCTTAATTCATGATATTTGTAACCAATAAAAATATGGATTGTTCGTAGTAGAAAAGAGAAAACCGATTGATATCTTAGGTTTTAGAGATGGCTTCTTTGGGTGGATTCTAGAATTTTTATAGGGAAAACACAAAATATCGGTGGAAACTAAGAATAGGGGTCTGATACTCTGATAATTATTATTCGAATACAAAGAGGAATTTTTACCATTGTGGAGTACTAGAAAATTAGCAACTAGTAAACCAATTATTTATTTTCTTGGGTTTTGAGATATGACTTCTTTGGCAGATTTAAGGGTGGATTCGACTGCAGCGGCGGCTCCAACGAGAACGCCTCCACTAGTTTTAGGATGAGACTGATGAACCACTTGTACATTCTTTTGTTGTGAGCCTTTCCCCGCCGACGAACGATGGTCCGTTGTTTCCACCACCACGTTTGTTTCATCCTCTTGTCTTTTTTTTGTCTCCGTTTCCTATTTATAAGTATAATCACTTGGAAATAATTATTATTTATATTGCCAAAAGAAACACAAAGAAACATACCTGCAAGCCTTTTAGGTTCATATCTGATAAAATTAAATTGTTACAGTTTTGTTTAGTAATTGGAAATTGGGAAAAAGTAACTTGTACTGATAGAAAATAAGTTTAGAAAAAAGGTTTTTAAAAGAGTAGATACATTGTTAAATTTGGATGATGACTCCACCGGTTCTTGCGTTTGTCTTTATATTTTTTCCAAAATATTGGTTGGCCAGCCTGAGTCTTAGGAAACATTTTGGCTTCAATACTTTGAACTTCTACAATTATTATCACATGAGATTATAAGATTATAAGATATGGCTCCAATGCTGGGATTAATCTGCGATTTCTCCATCTATCACACGATTTTTTTTCCATAAATTAACTGAGAGGTGGGGCCTCATGTTGTTTACATGGATACAAGAAAGCACCGTGCAGTTTTCCCCCTTAGTCGGATGGGTATTATTAGATGGTGGAATCAAATGAATTAAGAATATTATACGGGTTGACCCAAAAAAAAACAAAAAATTCAAAAAATTTTAAAGTAAGCGAATTTTAAAGTAAAATATTAATTTTATAAGATTAAAATTTTCAAATTTTCAAAAATAAATTATAAACATAAATGTTAAATCTATGTAACGATGCAAAAACATATCGAATTTTTGAACACCAATCAAGTCTCTCATTTCTTCAAACTTTATCCTCGCCAAAGCTTTTGTCAATATGTCGGCTTTTTGCTCCTTCCCGGTTTCTTCTTTTTTAAGTATTCGTAGGGGGTCATATTGTTTAATGCCCTCGTTGAAACTTTATTGATCAAGTAGGTTGAATGGCGAACAGCTTCTCCCCATAGATAATTTGGGACTTTCTTGGCTTTAAGTATGCTCCTTGTCATCTCCATAACAGTCTTATTTCTCCTCTCAACAACTCCATTTTGTTGAGGAGTATAAGGAGCCGTAAGATGTCTCTTGATCCTGCTTTCTTCACAAAAGTTTTGGAAATCTTTTGAGTGAATTCTCCTCCTTTATCAGTCTTTAAAGTCATGACCATACACCCATACTCCTTTTCAATCATCCCTTTGAGTGTCTTGAATTTTTCGAACGCTTCACTCTTTTCTCTCATAAAAATCGTCCACATATATCTTGAGAAATCATCTACTATAACAAATATGTATTTGTTATGGACGATTGTAGATGGAGTTATGGGACCGCATAAGTCACCGTGTAGCAGTTCCAAAGCCTTAGAAGCTCAAAAAATAGAGCTCTTAGGGAACGAGTGTCGAGCTTGCTTCCCGACCAAGCAAGATTCGCACAACCTCTTCTCTTCTTTAATTTCCGGTAAACCTTGAACAAGCTCGTGTTTAGACATGAGATTCAGTGTTTTAAAACTTACATGCCCCATCCTAGCGTGCCATATCTATGCTTCATCATCTATTCTTGAGTGAAAACATAACGGTTTACCGATTTGTACCTTGATTTTGTAGAGCCTATTAGGAGATCTTGTTACTTTCACTAGAAGCCTTCCATTTGGATCGTGTATCGTGAGATGATCTTGTCTCATTAAGACCTCACACCCAACTTTCGTAGCTTGTCCTAAGCTAAGAATATTACTCTTCAAACTTGGAATATAATAGATGTCCTTGATTAGTGTTTGTTCTTCGGTTTTGCTTTGGAAAAGAATCGAGCCTTTTCCACCTATCTCGACACAAGATCCATCTCCGAATCTCACCTTCCCTTTGATACTTTCATTGAGCTCACAAAAATATGTCTTCACACCGGTCATATGATTGCTAGCTCCATTGTCGAGATACCAAAGTCCTTCTTCTTGATTCTCGGTTTCATAGTTATTCGGTTGAACTTTTTCTTCATTCAAGAACATTATCTCATGGAGATAGAGGGGTAGATCCGCTTCTTCCGTCTCAACTTTGTTTACTTCTTGAGGCTTTTGCTTCTTCTCGGGACAATTAGAGGCAAAGTGACATTTTTCTCACATCGAAAAAAAGTTATCTTCGAGTAGTCTTTTCTTTTTCTTCATTTGACTTTGCTCCGTTTGCGAGACATCTTGGTAGTTTGATCTTCCACAACCTCTTCCTCCTCTATTTCCTCTGCCCCCTCTTCCAAAGCCACGACCTCTTCCTCCAGCAAAGGTTTGTTGATCCGTATTTGTGAAAAGCAACTTATCTTGCGTCTCCCCATAATTATCTTCATGAATTCTTTCTTCGTACGCCTTGAGCCTTCCGATTATATCCTCGAAGCTTGTTGTTTTCAAGTCTAGGACATGTTCAAGAGAAGCAACGATTTGGATATACTTGCTCCTTGGTAGACAATTAAGAAATTTCTTCACAAGTTTAGCCTCCTCAATCGATTCACCAAGAGAAGCCGATTTTGAAGCTAGTTCCGATAGCTTTCCGGCGAAGCTATCTATCGTATCCGTATCTTGCATCTTGATTCTTTCAAACTCAGCTTGGAGAGTTTGAAGCCTCGCCTCCTTAACGCGATCAGCTCCAAGATTACGAGCCTTGATTGCTTCCCAAATTCCTTTCGGAGAATTTTGCTCACCAACTTGTAAGATAAGAGTCTCCGAGATTGATTGGAATAGCAAACCGGTTGCGACAACATTCTTGTGAGGATCACTTGAGCCCGGTTCGATCGTTTCCCATACCTTATGAATTTGCAACATAACTTTCATCCTCATGGACCACACCATGTAGTTAGTTGAATTCAACATGGGACATTGTAAGGATGTAGGAACTACATCCTTTTGTTGAACAACGTTCGTGATATCTCCCATCTCGAAAACGTCACATTCTTGTCTTCTATTGATCTCTCTCTCTCTCTCCAAGGATCAAACACCTTGAATCTCTCTTTCTCCAAGGATCAAACACCTTGAAGCTCTCTTCCTCCAAGGATCAAACACCTTGAAGCTCTGATACCAATTATTGAAAACAGAGAATCGAAATAAGAAAGAACAAGAGAAGGTTTAAGAAATCCTTTACTTAAATTGTATTAGAAAAATCACTCAAAAACTAATACTCCTTAACTCTCTTCTTTTCTCTTAAACCTTGACACAACCCATCAAATGTTTATATAGGGAAGGCACACCTCACCTAAACCTATTAGAATTAGGAATTAGTAAATCCTAAATAAATTCAAACTTATCTAATATTATCCTAAACTTATCTTATAACTTAATAAAACCCTTAAACACTAAACCATTCTTTCAGTATAGAATTACTTGGTTTATAAATTAACCAAAGCTTAAAACTCCAAAAAAAACATATCGAATTTTTGAAATTTTTAACGATCAAATGACATGATTCAAAATCCGACTTATTTTCGTACCATTATGTAAAGTTAAGGATCCAAATTTCTCATTATTTTTTTGAAAATCTTTATTTCAAAAGTAAATGAGTTTTAATAAATAATAAATATATATTAGTATTTCAAAGATTGAAAGTTTCACTTTTTTCATTCAAATAGAAACTTGAATACTAAACATACGTAACAATGCAATAACAAGTCGAGCTTATGAAATCTCTAACAATCCAATAATTATATCAAATGACGTGATCCAAAACCCGAATAATTTTTTACACCATTTTATAAATTTAGTATTTAAGTTTTACATTAAACAAAACTGTTTCATCTAAAACAATATTATAATTTTAAAATCTATTCATCTTCTATTTCTAGATTGAAAAAACAAATATATAAACAAAATTAAAGTGAGATAGAAATTGACCTGGCTAATGGGATGTATATTCGAGAGGAGATTGGATTGTGAGAAAACTTTCTTCTTGGGCTTGTGATTTCTTGATGGCTGGAATTTCTTTCTTTTTTTTGTTGGGTTTCGTAGAGCTCAAAGGGTTCTTATGACTTGGTGGTAGCTTTGTATCCGAGTTTATCCTCACATCATCAATAAAGTCAAGTTCATCCTCGCAGCATAAAAATTAAACAAGTTATTCTTGACTTATGCCAAGTTATTTATCTTTTAAAATTCGTTGAACTCGAATAAAACACTCAACATAATCCAACTCAAATAAAAAATAACATGTTAAACCCCATTAAAATAGACCTATTTAGATGGAGAAAATAAAGATTCAACAAAAAGGAAGTTTCATTCAGAATAAAAAACTTATCTAAAACAGAAATACCCAAAGTCAAGGAGAAAAAAAGAAAACTCTAACCTCACTATAAAAGAAGAAGCACCATCTTTCATCATTCATTTTGAAATCGGCAGAAAAACTCACATTTATAAACGTTAATTCACCTAAATCACTCTTTTGTAATATGAATTACGAATAATTTGATTCTTTATAAACAATGTATGCAGTCTTTCTCAAGATGCAGATACCCTATCAAATTCTTCTCTTTTGAGTTAGTTCAATTATTCTTTGTAATCTTTGAAGTAAAGATTCATTAATAACAAAAGTCTTTGAATCTCTTTGTTTGTAAACTGGATGCAACATGGAGAGAGTGAGATTTGGTATCAAGGGAATCTTGGAGTTCTCTTGCGATTGCAAACAAGAGGATGAAGTTGGAACTTGGGTTTGCAAATTTTGTTTTGTTTTATTTCACGACTGATCTAAGTAGAACAAAGAAAGAAGAGAAAAAACAAAGATCCGTCATTCTTTTTCTCCGATACGAATGTAAGAAGAGAAGTTTGAAAAAAGGGAAAAAGTATGTTATGATCTCTGTATCACTGTATGTATTGCGCTCTCATATGATATTGGGCAAATACATATTTATAGAAAAGACTTAACGGTATTGAGAATAGTAAATTTACTTTTTTACTCAAAAAAGGAAAATCTCAAAATAAAACGATTTCCTTCTTTTTTTTTACCAGTCCACGATTTTATGTCGGTTTTGCAAAAACACCAAAAAAAAAAGGAAATTGTTTAGAACGTTAGAAACATGAAGCATTGGAAAAAGAGGAGTTGTCACTTGTCAAGATAACGGTTAAGGTTTGTTTCCTTTGACCATTTGTTTGTTATTATTAAAAGATCTAATCCATATCAAACTGCCGTCTGGAAACGTCAACATACTTGTAACTCACAAAAACTTAAAATCATTCTATAATGTTACTAATCAATAAGATGTAGGAGCCATAACATCTAATACGGTTATACCATAAGGTTTGTCACAAAACATCACAACAAAGATATTTTCAACAGATTAACAATAGGTTATATAAGAAGTGGATTTCAAACATAAGAGTAGATTACTCTGAGAGAGAGAATATTTCATAAGAGAGTAGCTTTTGTTTTGCAATCAGCAGGTCAAAAGAGGAGATGAACCACTGCATTTGACATCAGATGCATCAGAAAGGCGTTGTCTTGGAGAGAGTGATGTTATCGCCGCAGTATCAACGTCGAGATTCACTATGAGTTTTCTCTTCTGTGACTCCATTATTACATTGTTCCTTCTCTCTTCTGATCCTTCAGCAATGGGACTCAAAGTCTGTGTCTCTGCTTCTGCTACTGCTGCTCCTACGTCTTCTCCATCTCCTGCGTATAGGATTCTTTTTATGGAACCAACAAGCTGCAGGGGTAAAAAAGAGTGATGATGATTAAAGACATTTTATGGAATTTTTGAATTGAGACAAAGAAAAGGACTTTGCTTACAGGTAAGTGCTCTGTCTCTGGATTTTGGCAGAGAATCTCTACATCTCTTAGTTTAGAGAAATAGAAGTCTCTCTCTTTCTCCAAGCTATCTATGTAGAGTTTCAGTTCTGTGATCTGTGATGAAAAGAAGTGAGTTACTGAGCTTTTAGACTTTCAGAAATATGTGTGTTGAGAAAAACACATACCTTTTCATCATAAGCAGGCACTGGTTTAGTTTGTTTAGATGAAGGTTTTGAAGAGTGGTGATTCCCATTTGAAGAGTGATGATGATTCCCAGTGTTGGAGGATTGTGGTTCGTGTTTACGGGTTCCATTCGAAGATGAAGGTCTAGGTGCACCTGAAGAAGAAGAACTCTTGCCTGATTGTTGTGTAGCCGCAGCTCTCTTGGTTGCTTCTTTTCCTCCTTTGCTGGCTTCTCTTCTCTCCAATGCGTGGTAACTAACAATGCAAACCAAAATACAATTCAGAAATGAGTATATGAATCTGGATCTTCGATAATGCTAAACTTCATAAAAACAGTATATGAACTAGACTGGTGGATATATATCAATTCAGCAAAGCCAGCACAAATGATACACGAACTCAATTTTCCTCATCTAGGAACCATGATTCAAATAGTCAATTTTGGTTTTTCTTAATGAATCAGAATCAAGAAGCAAGTTAGCTTAAGGCTGGGAGTCATAGTTGTAAAACTTACTTGTGAAGCTGGCCTCCATTTACAGAATCGCAGTACTTCTTCATCCATTGCATGAACTCCAAGTTATCCAATGGTCTACCCTTAACGAGTTTGCTCACTTCGATGTGCTACAGAGCCAAATTAACCACACAAGTCAGCTCTACTATGCCTAAATCAAAACCCTCAAAAATCGAGGAAAAAAAGAAAAAGTAAGAAGATGAATAACGACCTTAGTGAGCTTGAGTTTGTTAAACACATCCTGAAGCACTTTGTAATTCTGTATCATCTCGTACTCACTCTTCGCATCGAAATTAACCTTGTGCATCGGAACTATTCCAGGATGCATCGAATCCATGAGCTGACAGTGAACAGCACCTGAACAAGCCTATAAATCCATAGATCCGTATTTAGATCCACAAAGAAACAACACGATCCGATTAGAATGTCACCAAATCCGTATTCAAATCCAGCAAAACAGCTAAGAATTCACCGAATCCGTATCCATAGAACTCGTACTTGCTACTCGTATACCAAATCGAAAACTAGGTTTTGTAAAGAGAAGAGAAATTAGTCAATAGATTACCTCTTCGACTTTGGAGAGATTAAGTTGGAGAGTGGAGTTAATCCAAGCCAGAATCTCAGATCTCCCTACGAAATATGCTGAATCCATCATCCCAATGTTCGTTGCCATCTGCAGATTCAACTCGCTTCTCTCTCTCTTTCTCGATCTCTCTAACGGCTCTTTTGAAATTAGAGAAGAGAACACAGAATACAAAATAGAAGACGAGAGCGGAGTTTTCAATTCAAAATGCAAAATCCGAATCTTTACCCGCTTTGAATTTTTCAGATCCGGGTTATTTAGTGGGTCTATAGTTAGTTTATCGTACTTACCAAGGCCCAAACCCCCCGATGTGATTTGTCATTTTCTCTCTTTTAATTTGTCAATTTTATTTTATTTCTTAAAATATTCTAGAATACAAAATTTTGTCACACAGCAGAAAATATATTTGTAACTAGTTCAAATAAATTATTGTCACTAAATCATAGAAAAACAAAAGTAAACTCAAGAATCAGATGGCCACACGAGAATTTTAAGAAGATAAAATCTGCCAATCAATCTAACTCTAACTACACACAGTCAAGTTATTAACTCTTTCTCGATCTTAATTATTATCATTACTGTTGAATAAGATGAACAGGGAATCTTTCTAGAACTTGCAAGGCTTCTTTGATATTGGGCCTTTTATGTGGTATTGGAGAAGCACAAGCTAGGCCCATTTTTAAACAGGCCAACACGGCTTCTTCTTTGCCCTCTAGCTCAGCTCGTATAGCTGCATCCGCCATCCGTATCGCCCGGGCACCATCATCGATCACAAGCCCATTTACCTGTCCAAGCTCATCCACCACCACGATCTTTCCCGTTAGTAACTCAAGCAGAATAACTCCAAACGAATACATGTCCCATTTTGGGCTCGGCTTAATATTCCGGAGAGATTCCGGAGCGTTGTAAGGCAACCCGATGGAGCTTGGGCTTGGGCTTGGACTGGGTCCAAACTCAAAAGATGTTGTTGATCTCTTGCTTCCGAATATTGGAGCCGATCCACCGGTTCTGTAACTCATGTCGCCAATTAAAAGCTTTTCAAGCCCAAAATCCGCAAGTTTGGGTTCCATGTCTAAGCCCAGAAGAATATTACTAGGCTTGAGGTTACCATGCATGTGCTTCTTGTCGTGGATGTATGTTAGCCCGCGAGCTATACCTTTTGCTATCCTGAACCGAGCTTCCCAAGGTAAATGACAAGGTGAGGATCCCACTTTCCCTGCGATTAAAAGGAAAAAAGAGTCCCAAAAATTAGATAAAAATGAAGATGTGCATGTTAGCAAATCCCTTACTGTTTACTTATCAATACAAAAAGACAAAAGTAAAGCAAAGCATTTGCATCTATCAATACAAAAATACAAAATCTCTCTTAGATGGAATCAACAGAGAGATTTCAGAACCGTCACTATCATACCCTGAGATAGCTTAAGATGAAAAAAGAAAATCAGTTTTGGGAATTGCCGTTGACTCTCCTCCGATCATTAAGTGACATACTTTTTTAGTTGGAACCAACTCTCTGACTCCCGAAACCGACACTTTTCACTCTGCCGCTCATGTTAGCCAACAATGTACAATCCTACTAACTTAAGCGCTAAATCAAAGGAAACGGAGGAAAAGGACTTACGGTAACGGGCGTTAGCGAGGCTGCCGTTAGGGACAAAATCGTAAATGACAAGTTTCTCGTCGTACCCCCAATAGAAACCTCGAATTCGAACAAGGTTTGGATGTACCAGTTTAGCCACGGCTCGAACCTGAGTCTCGAAATCTTTAAACCGGTTTAAAGCGCATTCAGCAATACGTCGAACAGCCACAGCTGTGCCGTCTTGAAGTACCGCTTTATACATTATGCTCGAACCTGTAGCTCCCAAAATGTAAGCTGAAGCTTTCAGAAGCGTTTCAATTTCAAGCTCTTTCTCTGAATCGACATTCACTAACGTTCCTTTCTTGTCTTGATCGTCCAATCCCGATCGTCGATTTTGCCCGACCTGATTCTCTTCGTCGGATTCGAATTCCGATGTCTCGGATTCCTCCTCGTTTTCACAGTCCCTGTCGACGTAAACTGTTTTGCGTAGACAATACCATTTTGATAAGACCGTGGAATTTGTTGATGACGTGGACCATTTTGACGTAGCCGTTACGGTCTTCCGTTTCCTTGACTGGTAAATGTAGAAAACCACAATCCCGAGGATCGCTAAACCGGCGATGTCACCGACAACGATTCCAATGATAATCACCGGTTTAAGACTTGATTTGGATTTAGAATCGCGTTTGGAGCTAATTGGGTGATTGGTTAAGCCAATGGTATTGGGTATAGCGGCTAAGGCAGGAGGAGAATTAGGGGTCGGCGATGGAGGCGTAGAGGTTGCTTCGTTGTCACAGCAAGGGTGTTTTGCCGTGTCTGATCCGTATAGACCAGGGTTCCCGGAGAAAGAGTTGGATTCTTGGTTATCGAGAACTCGGAAACCCGGGATTTGACCCGTGAGCTGGTTGAAGGAGAGATCGACGGTGGCGTTTTCAGGGATTTCGTCGGCGAAATCAGACGGAATCTCACCGGTAATTCGGTTGTAGGAAGCATTGAAATAGCGTAAACGATTACCTCCGAAATCTAACGGCAACGAGCCTTTGATTAAATTTGACGATAGGTCAAGATACTCCGTCGACTTAAAATCCCCCGGAATTTCGCCGGAGAAATAATTGTTCTTCAGTGAAATCTCCGTTAAGTTCCGATTCCAGCCTAAAGTCTCAGGTAATTCTCCGACGAAGGAATTATCGGAGAGATTCAGCACATGGAGATTTGAAAGCGCGCCGAAACTCGCCGGTATTTCGCCGGAAATGTGATTATCCGACAGATCAATAAATCGAAGCTCCGTTGCGTTGAGAAGAGAAACCGGGAAAGATCCATTGATCGAATTGTTGGAAAGATCAAGTCTTTGAAGTGAACTGAGAGAACCCAAATTGGAAGGAAGAGTTCCAGAAAGCTTCGAGCTCGGAAGTGACAGAACAGTCACGTGCCGGGAAGATTCATCGCACGTGACACCATGCCAAGAGCAAGGAGTCTCGTCGTCGAATCTCCAGCTCCGTAAAACTGAAAGAGGATCGTCGACGATTGAGTAACGGAAAGAGAGAAGAAGAACACCGTCTGTGTTCAGAGCAAAAGATTGGTAGAAACAAAGGAGAAAGGACAAAACGGTAACTACGAAAATATGACGGCGGAGATCGGCGGTGAATGTCATCATCGTTCTTCAGGCTTACGCATCGATAGAGAACTAAAAGAATGATTTTTCGAAAAAACCATGTGATTATGAGCGGTATGAAAGTGTTTATCTTTTTATGGAATTCTTGATTTTCGTAAAAAAAATCATGTGTAATTAAAAATTGTATATCCTATGTAAAGGCACGGAATGTGATAACAAAAATTAAAACTATTCTCCGATTCGTAAATTATGCTGACGTCGCTTTGTTGTTATTCACGTTTATAATCAACGTGGACCCTATATGGTTCATCACTGTTTTAATTTATTTTCAAATAACGTAACAAAACCATAAAATTTGGATATTTTAGTGATAAAAATCTTAGGTAGATCACTAAACTATATAAATATATTGTTTCTATTATTCCTTCATGATTTTGTGATGTTCTAATAAAATTTTGACGTGGGATCATTCATGTCATGTGATGTGTGTGAAGAATTGTATTATTAATCGATTCACTAATATTTATGGACCTTTCCAAAAAGAAAATATTTATGGAACATGTTCAGCTGGGAGAAGAGTATCTTTGCTATAAGACATTCACAAAACGTTCGAAGTTTTGCAGGTCTCTCCTTGACTTGGATTTACTTCTATAAGACCGTTTAATATTGTTTTCTCATAATCATAGTACATCTTATGGATATAGGCTAATTAAACTACTATACCTTTTGAAACATTGAGTTGATGCATGCATGAAGAGGAACACACATAAATAAATAAAGACTAGTTTTTCATGCATAATATTTCTAGATGTACTTACTTTTTTTATGAAAGGCTTAGATATATTTACTTTCTACATATATATATATATATATATATATATATTCCGTTCGAGTGTTTTACATTGAAATTCAACAAAAAAAAATATTCGTTTCATTTAATCTTTGCTTTGATGAAATGATAACTTTGTATATATGCAAAACAAATCAGAAGATTCTTTATAAATGAAGGGCATGCAGGCATATAATGCTTTAGTTATAAGAAGAATTCGATTTACTTAAAATTTCTGGAATCTTTATATAGTTTAACATGAATGGTAATAATTCCAACAGATCACGAGACTTGAATTGGTTTAAAGAGGAAACATCAAAAACACTATATAGTTACGTGTTCCATCAAAAAGATATAAATGTTGTACTGGATCAACCAAGAGGTCAACATCACACGGAAAATAAATGCATGTCAAGATTAATGTACATCCGGTCAAATTAATATCGGTCCCCGTTTTAATTAAATTTCGTGAGCGTCATTGTGGTCCTTGTTACATATTATTTGATTGCCAAATCACAAATTGTATATAATACTTATATATTTTACCGGTCGGAATGTAAAATTTTGTTCAACTTTATATGTCACGGTTTTTTTGGTTAAAATATATGTCACGGTTGCTGGAACTATCAAGCAATCATATGCATTTAACCAAAAAAAAAAAACTATTAAGCAATAATGAAATGAGCATGTTTTTCTTTAACGAAATTTCTGCAAACCAACGAAATCAGTGGACCGAAACAATGGAACGAGTAGTACTAATTGAAAATTTTAAATTCTCTAAGTATCACAATTACGGCTAGTTAATTTTTGAACAATAGTTCTAATAAAATCCTCATACCCAAGTTTAATACAATTTTAAATGCTACATCGCCAGTCATATAACATGGTTTTATACTTTTATTATTGTACTCCCTTTAAATATAGGATGGTTTATGTGCACATTCAACTGAAGTATGGTTAATGCGTAGGTACTCAAAATCAGATATCAGAATGTTCAAATTTCCAAGCTATTTATTTTTTCTTTTCCTTTTTGCGGGGTGTGAAACAAAACATATGAGTGTAGTGTAGTCCAAGTTTCACACATTGGGTTCATTAATTACCACATAATAACGATTTCATATTGACCAGTAGTTATTCTATATTTTGATCTCATTATTAAATTTAGTTTGTTTTCATTAATTAGAGCTTTATTTTTACTACTCATATAAAATGAATATTAATAAGTGAACAATAGCCATTACAGTGATAGACTTCATAGTTTAGTTTGACAACATATAGTCAGATCACATTTAGTTATAGTCAAATTTCATGTTACAAATTAGATAGGATAGATTTTGAGATTCAAGTAACAAAATATTAACCATTTATTTTTCTCCTTCTGATTAAGGTAAACATACTCGTTCGTAGGTAATTAACCTGTAAATTAAAATACGACTATATAAAAGCTGTAATAGTAAATAACTAATTTGAGAATGGCCACTAGTTTGGCGGTGGACAAAGACGGGAGATACATAAAAAATGGTGTTTTCTACATACCATTTAGCAAAACTCCAGACTTATAATTGTCTTGTAAAATAACAATTCGATCCCAATTCGACAATTTTCCAAACAGTGAATATATAAATAATAGAACACTGCGCACTGTCACTTGGTTGGTCGGGTGTTTTTGGATATATTAATGATATCTGTTATGACTTTTCATTCTTTTTTTTGTTCTCCACAAAAATGTTTTGTTTTTTAATAACGGTCAAGAAATTTGGTATTACTAGAGTACTGATTATGTCAATAATACTTAGATATTTAGATTGTTCGATTCTATGAAGTGAACAACGTCGAAGCCAATTCTGGTAGTAAGCTTCTGTCTACTAAGCTTTTAACAACGACAGATGATTATAGTGATCAAGTGAATTGGGTCACGATTATATAAATATCTATTGACATATTCGAAAGACAAAAAGCTTTAAACGACATTTGCTTTATTAATGATGTGACAGAAATAAAGAGAGAAATGTCCTCTTCTTTTTTTCACTAATCATATTTATTCTAGGTTTATAAGTAACTAATCGAACAATTTACAAGGGATATAAAAGAAAATAACTAGGATATACTATTATTCATCATGTTATTACATCCTGGCGCGTAATTAATTTTGTAACATTTATTATTTAGCTTTTCAAAGAGGTGTAATGGTCTTGAAGATAATACTACTATATTTTTAATCCCTTAAATTTTTCCTTTTTTATGTAACCTTTTGGAAAGCTATAAAGGAATTGGGCACAAAATTAAAAGCTTGAAAAGCTTCAAATATGGAAACCTAGGGAATAAAATTTTGGCAAACCACGTGTAAGTGGATTCGAGAATACTAAAAATAAGATAAGATACTTTAACGATAATATTAATACTATTATTAAAAGACATTATCTCATTGGATTGATGTCAAAGACAAGAAAAATCTCATTGGATTGGTTTTGTGCGTCCCTTAACGGGTAAGCAAAAAGTAATGTGAAGCCCAATGGCAGCGAAAATTAAAAGCTTATGGTCAGTCGGTCCATTGGTTGGGCACTAGATTCTTTGTTCTGTTTTTTTAAACATTGTAAAATACAATGATGCTTATCTAGTCATCAGTGTAGTAAGTGCACATATAAGCTTTAAATAATCTGTGAGAAATCAACTATAACAACTTATGCAAAGCAACATTGACATTTCGGTTCGGTTAGAATCTTTTTTATTACTATTATTCTATCTGCTTTTGGCGGTAAAACATCAACTTTGGTTTAGTTACAGTTTGGATTTAGATCTAACCGGTTCGATTAATATGCTCAACGATTACACAATACAATCACGCCTCATTATAACATTACCGGATTCCTTGTAATCACAATTCCATTACTAAACCCTTCCTCTTTTGCTAAACCGTGAAGGACTAAACCGGCCAAGATCAACAGAAGTGGCTACGCCGTCTACAATAAGCTCAGCCAGTGCAGCACCAGTGGCTGGACCATTAAGAATTCCCCAACAACTATGCCCTGTGGCTACATAACAACCCTTGATTCCTGGAATCTCACCGATCACAGGGATTCCATCTTCCGTGCTGGGCAAGAAACAAGCTTGCTCTGCTTTCACTTGAGCGTTTTCTTCGTCTAGATAGCTCGAGACTGTTTTCGCTACTCTCTTGAGAACCTGGATCGATTCAGGATTGCTTGTGACCTGATCTGGATCATCAGGTACTTCTTCTTGTGATGACATTCCACATAAGTACACTTCACCTATACCAAAAACAACAAATCAGACCAATCATATCTCATCTTCCATTACTTGTATTAGGAAAAAAAACAGTTTAAGTAAAATGGTTTCTTTCAACTTCAAATTCACAGATTAGATAATCTTCTCACTCAATGCTTCTCCACATAGCCTAGAGCCTGACAGATCGAAAAGACTACAAAAGGTAAATTCACCATCCATATACATTGCCAAATAACAAGACTTTTGCAGGATGCTTTGGAGATCAGAAGATCACACTTAAAAAACTGGAATTTGCAGTAATACTCAGATATTGAATTTGATAGCAACATGATCATAATTTCAACAACAACATTTACCAGTGGGACGAGGATATACTTCTGGATCCAAAACTTCACCACCATGAGTAGGACGATAAGTTAAGAAAAGGGCATGAGGTGTTATAGCATTTGGTTCCTTCGGTTCCAAAACAATGCTATGAGCTTTCGTACCATAAACCCTAAATATCGAAGACAAAAGCTCAAATTTACTCGACCATGGACCCATCGCCAGAACCACCGTATCAGTGTCTATAACTCTCCCACCTTCAAGCACAACTGAATTAATACGCCCTAATTCCACTCTCACCTCTTCCAATTTCCCGATCACAACCTCAACACCGTACTTCTCTGTCGCTGTCGATAACAGTTTCCGAGTGAAAAGCTGAGGATGCACTTGAGCTGTGGTTTGAGTCGTACCAATCGTCGATGGGCTTTTAGCTGGACCGTTGACCCAAGCTGGTAAACCTAAACCGCCTGAACTGGGTTTTGATTCAGTTACAGTGAGGCTAAGAGTCGTAAGTGGTCTGTATCCGTACGATTCGACGCCGTTTAGCTCCTCAGCGAGCGATCGATGGAGGTTAAAGCTAGCACGTGCTAAAGGCTCAACAGGACTTCCATCGCACCAATCGAAAGCAAGAAATCCGCCGGCTTTACCAGAAGCAGCGCACGCAACGGCTGATTTCTCGATGAGGGTGACGGCGATTCCTTTCTTGGAGAGGAAATACGCCGTGCACACGCCGATTACGCCGCCGCCGCATATAGCGACCCGCTTCGAGGTTTCTCCGTTGATTGGGTTCTTTGCCGCCATTGATTTCGATGGGTTGGAGCAAATCGTGGTTGTTCGTCTAGATATTGCGGGAGGGAATAATAACGATGAGATCACCGCCATTAACGAGATGAGGTGGATGACTCGGTGAGTCCACACGTTTGTTATAAACTATTTAATTGGGCATGGTTTCTTATTGGGCCGAGCGAAACAAAATTCTATTAAATAAAACGTGAAGTAACAATGACTATTGTGCAATGCATCATCTCTTAACCAAAATGGAATCAATGACAACAAAAAAGAAAAAAAAAACCAAAATGGAATCAATACAAAATTTGAGTCAAAACAACTACCATGAGGACTATGTTTTGCTAAAGTGTGGGTGGCCATATTATACTCTCTTTTTAGCATGTACGAAAATAAAATCATCAAAGGTTAATCCAATGATGAATATATTGCTTGAAAGAAATTGATTAGTATTTAATTATTGGCTTCAACTAATTAATTATTTATTTATTTCTATAGATTGTTTGTTAATATGCTCTATGCATTTATTTCTACATTTTTACGGGTACTAGTTTCGATTATTTATTTTAAAATCGTAGTGCTTCATTATTTGTAATGAAATTTTTTTTAATGTGATTGATTTAAATGTTAAAAAAAGACGTGAAAAATAAATAAAGGAAAATGACAACTGACCTATTAGCAATCACACAGGCCATTTTAAATCACTTTTTACCAAGAGCCCATTTATAGGGCGGCTCTTCTTCGGCCAGCCTTACATTAACCACACATACACACACTCCTAATGATTATTTAATATTTAGAAACAATATACACTGTAATGTTGTCAACTTTCAGTTAAACCCGCCGAACTTTTATTTTTAATATTACATATTTTATTCTGTTTATAATCATTACATTCCGGTACTTTGACAGATGCCTCTGGATGAAAAAAAAAACAACCCTCTTTGTGTTCATTTAACTTGTCTTCTCTAATAAAAGTTTCTGCAGTTCTAGAAATATAAAATCGTTTGATTAACTGTACTCACTTCATTAATTACTAGATGAAATCTTATCAAGTTTTACAATTTACATGAATAGCGGATATAAGATTAATATTATTAATTTATATATCTAAATAAAAATAACCACCATCTTAAGAAATACCACAAATTTTACATCTAATTATGTTATATAAAATTATGGGTTGATGATGTAAAAAAACAAATTATGGGTTGATTTAACTTGTAACTTATATGTAACTATGATTCATAGCATAGTACCATTAAATTTTCTATAACTGTATTTATTTTGATTTTGATTGAAGAACATGTTTCTCTTTTAATTTCATTTTTATCATAGTTTAACCCTTTATACTAGTTTCACCATTATACTATCGTTTAGATTTAAATTTGATATAATGCTTATCGAAAGTAGAAGTGTGATTATAACTTACAACATTATCTTCGTACGCATTTTTAATTATTTAGCAAGTGTGATTCTAGACCCGTTTTCACTATACCTTAAAGTTAATGATGTGGTCGATATTTTATCCACAACAGAATAACTATTGTTTCTGAAATATAATAAGCAACTAGATATTAACTTATGCTATCCAACGTAGAAAAATGTCAATTTCATATTTAATTAGTTTATATAAATATAAATATAGATTATTATTTGTATTTTATATTATATTTATAACAATGATATTGTATTTTATATTAACAGTAATATGATATAAATTATAAAAATATTTAACACTTATGCATCATCTAGTATTTTTGTAATATAGTACATCATAATTAATTAATTTATCATCAACATTGATCTAGAGATGAAACGAAAATTGAACAATATTTATTATATTTTATTGAGTATTGACCAAAAAACAGTGTAGGAATATATTACTTTCAATATAGGACAATAATAGTGTTTTGGGTTTGTAAATTATTTATATTTAGTCAGAAAAAGCCGGCGGCCAATGTGGGGAAAAAGTTTCACACTTTTGATGTAATCAGTTTTTGTTCCTAACTTTATGTATATAGGCCCTCACTTTTGCCTGTTCATGACTCGTATGATGCTGGTTCGTAAAACTTGATCCCATGCACTATCTCGTTAATATTTGATAAAGATTATCGAATTATTATGTTAGTCATGATATAGTTTTTTGAGTTACTAAGTTGATAGATTCATCATGGATATCATGTAAACCATGCATGTCAGTATGTCACGGAATTAACATTACTTGTTTATAAATCATTAATTTCTAATCGGATTATTTTTGATTGTTTAAGAAACATTTATTATTTTATGTTACCAATCGGATGTTCAGTTTTTTTAATAAAAATCTAAGTTGGATATCTCATATATTGTGCTGACTACTAAATTTTCCACATTTGAAAAAAGACGAGGCGGCCCTTAACATGTAAACGAGTTTTGCAATATCATATGAGTTCTAGGTTCCAAAAATTAGAACAGATCGATAAGTTTTACAAAGCAAATCAAATAGTACTCGGTAGGTACTGAATTAAAACGTTTTTATTCCGCACATAAAAAAAAGAGTCACTTTTTATTTGTCGTCCAACAAAGAATCGCTTTTGAATCAAGCTATGGTAGAGGTGTTAGGTTAAGCAAAGCACATATCAGAAGACCAAAATATTTTATCTTACGCACGGAGGTTACTGAACGCCGTCGTTTCCAGGATGACCATTAATGCAGATGCAGATGTGTGCGTGTGGCTATATACATGCACACGTGTGGAAGGGGGAGGTACAAAATGTGCATACGTCTTAGTATAAACGAGAACGGAAGGATATTATGTAGCATCATCTTTCTATTCGATGCAAATGAACCACATGCGCATTTTTGTTTTATTATTGTTATGAATATCTGTTGGCAGCATTAAGGTTTTAATAATGAAGTTATTCAAATTTTTACAAAATAATATAGATTGGATGTGGATAAGGAGTCTACATTTAGAGGATCGTGTTAATGATTTCAAAAGATATTTTCCATATCCATTTTAAAAATCCGGAAATATATAATTTATAAGTCTATCTACTTTCAAGTAAATAGAGTTCAGTTTTCTTCCGTTTATACATTCGGTAACAACTTCTGGTTTTAATCCCTGGGTATAATCTTAATTGGCAGAAAACAATGGAAACAAGTATTTAAACGTCACTTGAATGTAATCGGCATAATTAAACAAAAATAATCGTAAAATTTACTAAAAAATCACTGATTAAGTTAAATGACTTAAATTTTCCATTTTATAAAAATAAATCAACCATTCTTTTAAATTTGTCCATTACCAAAAAAAAAAAAAAATTGTGCTTATAATATCTGTTTAGGTAAAAGTCAGGTTTTTCAGGTTTTTTTCTTTAAATTTCGTTGTCAGTTAAACTTAAACCCCGTATGAAACCGTTAACAACTAGTAAAATGTTACACCTCTTAAAACCGTTAAAACCAAAAAAAAAAAAGGTTACTTCTCTCATGCCAAAGAAATAAGAAAATAATGCAAAGTGGAAGAATATCTAACCACGTAGACCAATAGCAATTACAGTTGCAGCTTACACGACAGGAGGAACAAGACAAGAGTAGTTTTGCTTTTGCCTAGTTAAGAATAATGACCATGACACGTCATAGAAATTTACACGTGGAAGTGCAAGACATGTACACGTGGATAACTGGAAAATAGCTGTTAGATATTTGTCCGGTTCTCATTATTTAAAATTTAAAAACTGTATTTTGCCCGATTAGGTCATGTTCCACGTGCCTTTTTTCTGCACCACTCCCTCTTTTCAAAAAGAGGGGCAATGATTTTTTGGTCCAAAAATATACAGTTGCAATCTTGGACGGTGTGTCATAATTAAATAATTTTTGGACTGTGTTTTAAAAGTTTATGTTTTGGATGTTCTTATGTATTTCTCGGTGGTCATTTCAGTCACAGATTTTAGCATAACCGGAAAAAATATCTCCAGTTCTATAATTGACGATGGATGTACGTTGTTGTGTATTCAAGTTTTCGTAGATTTTTATATGTGATAGTTTGAATTTACTTACTTACATTATGGTCTTGTGTACCATATGTTGTGACGTTTACTTACAAATAGTCAGATTAATTATTCGTTATAAACTTATACATATCAAATTATCTTTTATAAAATGATATGAAAAAAAAAAATGGATCAAGGTAAAAATTTTAAAGAATGAAATATTGTTACAAGCCCTTCAAATATGACAAAATTAATTAAATCTTTCAAGAAATTTGGAATTGTCTGATCTTTGAGTGGGCTAGACATCGTCAATCAACCAACAACATCATCAGTTATTGATCTATCTTGGGTTTGAGGAAAATGTAAATGTAAAACAACTCCAATGAAATACTTTTAAAACTAGCAGACCAAAACCGACACTCGGACAATTGATCATAGCAACAACGAGCAAAAATATAGTAATATTCTGTTAAGTCTCGCAAAAAGAACACATAAACCAATATAATAACTACGCAAGGGACATCTGCAGCTTATTGTTCCCATCACAATAATCTCTTGCCATTGTTATTCAAAAATTCACTCAAAGTATTTAATTGGAGATTGCTAATAGCCTAATGTGTGTATATAACTAGCAATAAATCCTCAACTGTAGATATCTAACTCAAATCATATACATTGTTTATTTTCACACAAATGGTTATCCTAGAACTGAGAAGGACTTATTTTGTAATTATACAGACAAAATTTTGTTAAGTTTAACAGAAACGTCAACCAAAGAGAAGAATAGAGAAACCTGTTTGATTTATGACTCGTAACACATTTTCTAATACTTCAACAGTTTAGCTAAAACTAGTAAAGAAAATGTTGTTACATCATTGATTACGAAAATTGTTTGTTGGTTTTTACTTGAAAGTTGAAATTGTATGTATAACTTGTTAATTTCATTTTCGACATCCTTATAAATGATTAAAAAAAATTAATAATATAAATTTAAAGGAGAATCTGGGCATAAAACCAAAAATTCGAAAGTTACATCGAAACCAAACAAAAAAATCTAAGTTTTGATATCAAACTGAATAGTATAAAATTCAGAATATATTCTAAAATATTTCTATCTAAATTATTCGAATCGAATCCGGATCGAACTAAAAACCGAATAATATATGTGAAAAATCAAAATAAAATATTTATCCAAAAATATTATGTATATTTAGTTATAATTTTATATCCAAAATAACAAATAACTAAATATATGAAATAAACTAAATATCTAAAAATCTTTAATTATATTTGTAAAAAATATACACCATTTTGCAAAAATGTAACCAAATTTTATTAAAATTAGACAAATTTTTAGTTTTTTTTTTCTTTTGAAAACGCACCGATATGAATGATATTAAATCTTTTTACCTGAATGATCCTAATCCAAAAAAATCTGAGGAGTATAGTTGGGAAGCGGGTTTATCCATGATCCGCGACCTGCGAATTTTGAAGAAAATTTCAAATATCCGAATCTGTCTCGCAAAACGGTTAATATAAATTAGAAAATCCGCGATTGTCCTGTCAAACCCCACAAAACTTGCAGATAAATCTCCAATAAAAATGAGTATTCAAAAATCCGTAAACCCGCAAATCCACAAACCCGTAAAATAAAAAAAAAAATCTAAAATCCTGTAAACAAATAAATTCGCAAATCCGTTAGAGCCTCTTAAGATTGGACCACGACCAAAATTTTTTAAATCAAAATAAATATTAATCCAAAAACCACAAATATTAGCCCCACATGATCTGTAGTCAAAACCCGCCTAATCCATAACATTCTTTATCCGTTTTGCTATTTTTCATATTCAAATCCATTTTGCATTAGATAAAAATTTAAAGACCGGCAAATAAATAACCAATTTCCCACTACTAAGGAGAGGTTGCTAAGGCGTTGGGGCGCGCGTGCACGAACACACTACCTGACGCTTACCGGCCTGACTCATACCGTACGTACAGAATCTACAGATCAGGAGACATTAAAACCGCGTTTTTTGACCGACACGTGTCAATTGGTAAATGGATTACAGTTTGAGTTTTATTAATTGTTTTTGTTTGATCAACCAGTTTACAGCCTGGACTTTATTAATTTTCGATGATAAATCGTTAAATACTCATATCTAGGAAATAAGGCAGTGATGATTTTGCGTCCCAATTCGGCAACCTATCTTGTCGTTTTCGACCACGTCACCAATTGGAAAATCACGTTTCTTAAACTGAAAACTAATATTTATTCTTTTCAAAATATAGCATGTTTAAAAGAATTTTGTTTGTTTAAAAAATATAAAATGTTTCCAAATTTCAATGCAATTTTTGTTCAATTAATTATAAAAGTACATAACTAAAATAATTTTTGTCAATGAAAAACAACATTTTCAATAAAAATAATTTTTAAAAAAAATTCGACACGACAAACATAAAAGATGTTAATTTTACAGTATTAGTTTACATGGTCCATCATGACGCTTCAAGAAGTTTCTTTCTATATGATTATAACAATTCGATTTGATTTGTTCGTTTTTAATCAAATTTAGCATTAGTCTTGTCATGCACAGATTTAGATGTTGTGTTTTGTCTCGTAACTATACCCTTTTAAAATGACAATTTGTTTCTTTTATACAATTTTGTCAATAATTTGATAGTTTTATACCCGGGAAATCGGTAGTAGATATTATCAAAAGTTTTATGAAGTGGTATACAGGCTGGCTTCGCTACTCTAAAGTCAGACTAACATAAAAAAAAACTGTCCTTACCCAAACCTAACGGTTATCGTCTTTATTTCAGATATTTCTTTTTAATTTTTTAATTTCCCCAAAATTTAAATTCACCTCAGATTGTGCGAATATTGTAATAGCTTTTTGCTAGTTGGGTTTCGTGATTTTGTCTCTTTATCTTCCACTTCACTCACGCGCTTTCGAAGCACGTGTTCTCACAACTTCCTACATAGACCTCGATTGATCTCCACGCTCAACTGTACGAATTTGCGATCTGATAAAAATAATTACGAAAACGACAAAACAAAACACATCGACGTAGCCAGTCTTCGACGCGTGTCCACTTACAGCTGTTTCGCAAACTTTGAAAAACCGCTTGCGTGGAAGAAGCGTTGCCCATGACTTCTCCACCGTCTAAACCAGTTTCCGGTTGCACTCTTAAATTCCTGTATAAATAATTTTGTCCTCTCTTTGTTTTCTCGAACTTGTTTTGTTTCTCTCAAAAACAAATTCACTAAGAAGAAGATACACAAATTATACAATCTCAAAATCAATGGCAGATCGGATTAAAGGTCCATGGAGTCCTGAAGAAGACGAGCAGCTTCGTAGGCTTGTGATTAAATACGGTCCGAGAAACTGGACGGTGATTAGCAAATCTATTCCCGGTAGATCTGGAAAATCGTGTCGGTTACGGTGGTGCAACCAACTGTCGCCGCAGGTTGAGCACCGGCTGTTTTCTGCGGAGGAAGACGAGACGATCGCACGCGCCCACGCGCAGTTCGGAAATAAATGGGCGACGATTGCCCGTCTTCTCAATGGTCGTACGGACAACGCCGTGAAGAATCACTGGAACTCGACGCTAAAGAGGAAATGCTGTGGTTTCGACCACCGGTTCGATGGTACGGAGGATCCTCGACCGTTGAAGAGATCGGTGAGTGCTGGGTCTCCTCCAGTTATAACTGGGCTTTACATGAGGCCAGGAAGCCCAACTGGATCTGATGTTAGTGATTCCAGTACAATTCCGATTTTACCCTCTGTTGAGCTATTTAAGCCTGTGCCTCGTGCGGGTGCTGTTTTGTTACCACTTCCTCTCGAAACGTCATCGTCTTCTGATGACCCACCGACTTCGTTAAGCTTGTCACTTCCTGGAGCTGACGTAAGTGTGGATTCAAACCGTAGCCACGAGTCATCGAATAACAACACTTCAAGCCGTCACAACAACAACAATACGGTGTCATTTATGCCGTTCAGTGGCGGATTCCGAGGTGCGATTGAGGAAATGGGGAAATCGTATCCCGGTAACGGCGGAGAGTTTATGGCGGTGGTGCAAGAGATGATAAAGGCGGAGGTGAGGAGTTACATGGCTGAGATTCAGAGAAATAATGGTGGTGGTGGTGGATTCATCGGAGGATTCAAGGATAATGGAATGATTCCGATGAGTCAAATTGGAGTTGGGAGAATCGAGTAGACAAGTGAGATGTTTAGGAAACTGTTCAAATCGTTATGGAGAATTGGAGAAGAAAAAAATGCTCTGTTTTTTCTCCTTTGGATTAGGCATAAGAATTTTGGGTTTTTAGTAATGCATAGAGGAAATGGAGTGAACAAAGCTCGAGAATCGAGATATGGACCTAGAGGCCAAGACCGGAGATAAAAATTCAAAATTTCTCAAACTAGTTCAAGAAAATTAAATAAAAATTTCCTTATTAACTATGATAAATTGATAATGATAAAAACGCAATATTTTTAATTGATACAAAATATTTAAGTGGAGATAATGATTCACTTAAAGGATAACTTTGTCCAGGATTGGTGGTCTTCCATTTGGCAACTAAAGGCACTGGATCATTGAGCCTGAAGCCAAATTCAGTACAACTTGGGCCAGGCCCATTTCTGGATACGCTCATCCACCAATTCCAAAAGGCAGAAACTTACCACGATGTCTCTGTTTTGAACCTCAGGCTTGAAAGCCTCTGGTTCATCCCATATCTTCGGGTCTCTCTGAATAGTCCATGCAGTGATAAATAGACAATTGCCACGTGGAATATCATATCCAGCAACTTGCTGTCAGCGGATAACGCGCGTGGGACAAGTAACGGCGTTGCCGGATACAGACGGAGTCTCAGAGATAACATTGTTGAGATACGTACACTTGCTTGCATCAGATTCATCCAGTAAAAGCCCTTTTATCGAAAGGACATCATTTAGTTCAGTTTTCGCTTTCATTAAAACCTCTGCATGGTTTAGAATGTTAGCCATAGCTCATTTAACGTGACCACCGTTGTTCCCGTTCCGGCAAGGAACATAACTGAATGATATAATTTTGAATTTTTCCTATCTTACGATTCCAAATCAAAGAATTAAAAAAATCACGGACCTGTATTAGCCCTTTGATGATATCGTCTGTGTAATGTTCAGGTTCCGATTCACGAAGAGATAGCAGATGAGTGATCATCGTTTTCTCAGTCTTTTTTTGTCCTCTGTTTCTCCTATGCTCGTAAGTAATTTCTGCAAAACTTGTCCAATTTTGGACAGAGTTTCTTCCCTCTCTTAACGTATCCATCGAGATCGAACAGTCTCAGAATCGGAAGAAAATCGCCGATGTAAGTAACACCACCGACCTCGAACGCTTCCCTAATCAGCTCCCGAACCTCTTTAGCTTCACCCTCTTCCTCTCCGCAGTATCGTTTTCCGGCGACCATGCTCATAACGATGTTAAAAGTAAGCCCATTACGCAACGGTCTGAGTTTCAGTCTCAGAGACTCATTTTCTCCTCCTGATGTTGCCACGTGGATCTTCCGAAGCAGAGCGCTCACTTCCTCTCTCCGAATCTCCGTTGAGTCTCACAGACGACCGGCGGAGAAGATCTCGACGGCGCAGAAACGGCGGAGTCTGCGCCAGTGTCCGCCGTATGGAGCTGCGATAATCATTGTGTGTTGTAATCCATGTGGCCTTGTTCTTTTTCTTTTACAAAACGCGGCTACAACAACAATTAGAGCAAATTAATTTTAGTGAAGAGAAAAAAACACAGTAAAGCGAGACAATCTGTCACAGAAAATAAATGCATATAATATTAATGTGTCGCTGTAAATTTGAGCGATCCATATGATACCAGCGCAACTTATCAATTGTCATTGACAACTAATCTATTATTGTTATTTTTCGTTCTTCTACCATCGTTTAACTTTGATGTCTAACTTTACGTATTTCATTATTTCGTCGCATTCGATACCGCATCGTTCAATTAAAAAACATAGCCTTAATTAAAGTACCAATAGCCCTGTTGGCCAAAAAGGATGTCGTTTTCTTGAGAAAAGAACTCTTGCGCAGCAGAAGTTGACGTTGTGACTACGACTCGACGAGAGCCTAGTCGGAGAAAAAAACATCGTCGAACTTTTGAAAAATTCATGGAGGGAACGGTGAACTGGTTTTTTTAGAAGGTGGAGGTATCCGATCACCGGGAAACCTAAAGGTTTGGTCGTAAATTCTTCTTTTTTTTTATTTGACTGGAAAACATACGCCACTGCAATTCATCCGCCGATTGAGTAAAACCAAATCATACATGACCCGTATTTTTTCAAAGTGTCATTTCCAACTTGTACAATCAGATAATACTAATTTATGTTTAAATACTCAAAAAATTAAAATTTAATACACAAACTAATAATATCATGCATAATTTGAAGTTATAACATTAAACATCGTCGATCCTTAACTTTTTTCCGCGTGATTTTAGTGGTTGATTACAACCATAGTACGTGTATAACTCAAACTTTTAAATAAATAAACATTTTAAATAAATGTTTAAAACTAAAATATTTAAATTTAAAATATTTTAATTAAATGTTAAATTTAAAATAATATAATTATTTTTAAATGTTTAGTTTTAATTTTAAATTAATTTTTATATAACGTTTATATAATTTAAATTAAACATTTAATTAAAATGTTTTAGTTTTAAACATTTTAAAATGTTTGAACATTTTAAAATTTTTAAAAATTTAAACATTTAAAATTAAAATTAAAATTAAAATTAACATTTAAAATATTTTATAATTTTAAATAAAACATTAAATTAAAATATTAGAGATGTAGTCAATAATGGTTGTAGTCAAATAGTAAATAACAAATTAAAAAGAGTTTAAGCTCGAAAATTCGAACTTTGCGTTCACCAGAAAATTTAAAATTGATTTTTAAAGATTTAATTTTATATATTTAAAATTTTAATTTATACTTGTTGTTAACCCGTAAAAATCAAGCGGTAAAGGGTTACCTTTACCCGATATAATGTCTACTGTTAATAACATGTTAAGTGGGTTGGGCCGAAAAGATGAAGTTTTTGGATAATGTTAGGCCTTATTAGAACCATCTTGTGATTTGCTTACCCAGAACATTTCTCGGAAATTACAAATATCATCATGTGACGAGGCTTAAAATCTCGAAAAATCTTTTTAAGCTCTGTTTGGGCGACGTTGTTTGCTCCAGCTCTTTCTTCGATTTTTATCACTTTTCGTGGATTACGGTGTGATTTGAAGGTCGAATTTGGATTGGAGATGTCTTCACTAACCTCCGTTGAATTGAATTTTCTGGTTTTCCGATACCTTCAAGAATCAGGTACGGTAAATCTATCCTTGTTCTTGCTGAATTTTGTTTTTTTTTAATGAATTTGTATATGTTCTTGTAGCTACAGGCTAGGGTTTACGATTTGGTTTCGAACTGTGAGTGTCGTTGTCCTGTTCTACCAACTTAAAACAATTTTTAGGGGTTTTCTTAGATTTCGTCTTAGGGTTTCAGCGATGGTACGGAAAATTGTAGTGCTTAGGATCTTCGTAATGTCTCAGTGGCTCAGAATCGTTTAGATCTTGTAGGTCGTACTGCTACTTATGACTCTAGGTTTCTTATTATGTCGAGCTCTGAGAGCTTGAGTTATCTGGATCTGAAGATTTTTCACTAGAAGCTTTGTTATGTGGTAGTAGTGTTTTACACTCTGTTTTTATTTGAATCTTATCTTGGGTTTGCAGGGTTTACACACTCTGCATTCACCCTAGGTTATGAGGCAGGGATTAATAAATCCAACATTGATGGGAATATGGTTCCACCTGGTGCTCTTATCAAATTTGTTCAAAAAGGACTCCAGTACATGGAGATGGAAGCTAACTTGAGCAATGTTAGAATATTTCTCATTTTTTTTTATTATTATTTTTAAATCTCTTGCACGGTCTTTGGTGTGGTTAGGCTGATTTGTGTTCTTTTTGCTTGCAGACCGAAGTGGACATTGATGAGGATTTCTCATTCTTTCAACCGTTGGATCTGATTTCAAAGGATGTCAAGGAGTTGCAGGATATGCTTAGGGAAAGAAAGAGGAAAGAGAGGGATAGGGAGAAGGAAAGAGACAGATCTAAAGAAAACGACAAAGAGGTTGAACGAGAACACGTAGAGACAGATCGCAACCGAGCTAGGGAAAAGGATAGGCATGAGAAACAGAAAGAACGAGAGAGGGAAAGGGAGAAGATTGAACGAGAAAAGGAAAGGGAAAGAGAGAAGATTGAACGAGAAAAGGAACGGGAAAGGGAGAGGATGGAACGAGAAACATTCGAGAGAGAAAGGGACAGATTGAAGTTAGAGAAGGAACGAGAAATTGAATGGGAGAGGGAAAGAGAGAAGATAGAGAGGGAAAAGAACCATGAAAAACAGCTTGGAGATGCTGATAGGGATATGGTTATTGACCAAACTGACAAAGAAAATGCTGCGGATCTAGAGCATGGCCGTTCTACAGGTCACTCTTCTTTTTTACATTTCAGAATTTGCTGATATCTTGTGACATGCAACATCTATTTTCCAATATGAATCTGTGTGTTTTTTTTTTGTTTTTAATTTGAACAGGCGCAGAACCTATGGATATGGTGGTAACTCCTACATCTCAGACAAGTCACATTCCTAGTTCTGATGTGAGGATTTTGGAAGGGCATACTTCTGAGGTATTTTATTAGGTGACTTTATCCGTCAAATGAACATGTTCTATTATTGTTTTACCACTTCAATGGTATCTGTTTTCATTAATCCTAGTCACTCTTATGCTGAGATGACAATTCTGTCGGTATTGCTGATTTAGGTTTGTGCTTGCGCATGGAGTCCATCAGCTTCACTTCTTGCATCAGGGTAAGTAGTCTGTTGAGAAAGATAAATGCACTTTGGGAATATTTTATATCTATATATATATATATATTTTTTTTTTTCCTTTTTCCATTTATACATTTTTTGCAACATATCAGGTCTGGTGATGCAACAGCGCGTATCTGGAGTATTCCAGAAGGGTCATTCAAATCTGGGTTGCATACTGGTCGTAGTATCAACGCTTTAATCCTGAAGCATGCAAAAGGCAAGTCAAACGAGAAGAGCAAGGATGTGACCACTCTTGACTGGAATGTGAGGGCTGATGAATTTTCAGAGTAAAAATATTTATACCTGGATACTGCTAATATGTATTCTGAATTCCGAAATTTCAGGGTGAAGGGACTTTACTTGCAACTGGTTCATGTGATGGCCAAGCAAGAATCTGGACTACAAATGGTATGTCTATTTTGATTTCTGGTGTGACTCCTCTATGAGATATCCCTTTGTATCACTATCATCTCTATTTTATGGAAATTAATCTTTTTTTTTTTACTATGAATTGGTGAAGATGCTTAGTCATTTATGTCTAAATTAATATCTTTGTTTTCTTCTAGCGTTAGCTACAAATTGTGATGTCCAAGTTGTGTGGGCTTTTGATAATAATACAATTTTCGCGATTGGAACCAAAAAAGCTATCAGCTAGTAAAAAAACTTAACTCTGCATTGGGTACCTTGACAAAAACATTTACTGGCCTTTCTGTTATGTTTTGGAGAGTCAGCGTCTAAATTACAAATTTCTCTATTCACGTTTCCAGGTGATCTGATAAGTACTTTGAGCAAACACAAGGGACCTATTTTTTCCCTCAAGTGGAACAAAAAGGGTGATTATCTTCTAACCGGAAGTGTTGATAGAACCGCTGTTGTTTGGGACGTAAAGGCAGAGGAGTGGAAGCAACAATTTGAATTTCATTCAGGTCAATTTTTTTCTTTTGATGAATATGAATCATTTTTTTCTCATGCATATGTCATTTGATAAAACTGGAAAAATAGGACCAACACTTGATGTTGATTGGCGCAACAATGTGTCCTTTGCAACGAGTTCCACGGACAGCATGATCTACTTATGTAAGATTGGAGAAACTAGGCCTGTCAAAATCTTTGCTGGGCATCAGGTTGTGTCTCTCATCCAAGTTTCACATTCCTAATGTTTAGTTTTCTCAGTCCAAGTCAAAAATGTCTCATATTAACCAACCCTGGGGCTTCGTAATTTCAGGGTGAAGTTAATTGCGTGAAATGGGATCCTACTGGTTCTTTATTGGCCTCATGCTCAGATGATAGTACTGCTAAGGTTTTCTCAATTAACCTAGCTTAAGTTTATATGTGTGTTTTCAGTTTTTTTTTTCTGTCTCTTTATAGATGTATCTTTTTTTTCTTCAGATATGGAATATAAAACAACACAGCTTTGTTCATGACCTCCGAGAGCATGCTAAGGTAAATTGTAAATCCGCAGTCTGAAGAAAATTCAGTAAAATGTTTTTGGTCTTTGAATAGCGTCTAATAATGGATATTGTACTTCTCTTCAGGAAATTTATACAATCAGATGGAGCCCCACAGGGCCAGAAACTAACAATCCTAACAAACAGCTAACTCTTGCGAGGTTTCAAAACTCTTTAAAATTGGAATTCTTTAGAAAACAAGTGTCATTGTAACATATCATTCATCATTGTCTGTTGTTTTTGAATGGAACAGTGCATCATTTGACTCGACAGTAAAGCTATGGGATGCAGAACTCGGGAAAATGCTATGTAGTTTCAACGGCCACAGGTAAAACTTAACCCTCAACTATGATTTTGCGGTTAACAGTTAACCGTTGGTTCTAAGTTGACACTAGTGGTTTTGATTTGAAGGGAACCGGTTTACTCGCTGGCGTTTAGTCCGAACGGGGAGTACATAGCGAGTGGGTCTTTGGATAGATCGATACACATTTGGTCAATTAAAGAAGGTAGAATCGTGAAGACATATACAGGAAATGGAGGCATTTTCGAAGTGTGTTGGAATAAAGAAGGTACCAAAATCGCGGCTTGCTTCGCAGATAACTCGGTCTGCGTTCTTGATTTCAGAATGTAGTGTTTTTTTCCACGTGTAGTAGTCCTAATAACACACTCTCAGTTCCAAGTTTTTTTTTGGGTTGTTGCACATATTAATAACACTAAAATTAAGCAAAAAAAAGGAAGAAGGCAAAACTGTATTTGACATCAGTATTTTGTTGTTTTTATTTAATCTTCACAACTTTTGGGTTGACTGACGAGTCTTAACAATAAATTGAAAGAAAACAAACTGCAGAAAATTACAAGATTTACATCCATTTCGTCGAATTTAGTCCACTAGCTGGATTTGGATTCGAAGTGATTTATTGCAAATTGAGCTTTATGGGGACAGCAGCTATAAAGACATTGGAGAAAAATAAATAAAATTCTGTCTTTATGTCGTAACCGTTGGGTGAGCGTGAAAGTGAAACCATGAGAGTGGATGGCGCGTGGCGAGAGCTGACGGAGTCGTGTAACCCCCAAGCCAAGCATGTTTCGTCGTCTCTGAAACGATTTCCTTTAATTTTTCTGTTCACCACGTCGTAAGTTTTTTCTCTAATAAATATAACTTCTTACTATATACTAACTTATTATATAGTAACAATTTGTTTTTGTTAATTAAAAGTCCAATAGATGGCGGAACGAACCGGAATGAAATGACGTACTCAATGAAACAAATTAAAACCGCATAGTTTTTTAGTTTTTAGAATTTAATTCTCTGAGGATAATGATAGTACCAAGAAGATTCGATAATCCCGAGTTTCACACGTATTCGGCAGTTATCGACAAATGTCCCGCGCCTCTTTTATATTTCAAATAATGCCATTTTCCAACATTGACGTGGCATAACACCATTGGACAAATCTGAATTATCTATGTTTGATTATAAATTAAGCAATAAGCAGTAGAAGAAAATTTCAATATATAGTCACTTGGCAGTAGCAGCACCGATTTCGAATTAGCATTTCACCGGTAAACATGTCGGAAACGGAGAGAGAGCATCCGTTATTAGCATCTGAGGAGAGAGCTTATGAAGAAACCGAGAAAGTTCTCATAGTAGGACTCGACGAAGAAGACGACGCTGATTACGACGACGAGCTCGGAAACGCTCCTAAGTTCTCATGGAAGAAGCTATGGCTATTCACTGGACCTGGATTTCTGATGAGCATAGCTTTCCTCGATCCAGGAAACCTCGAGAGCGATCTTCAAGCTGGAGCCATCGCTGGGTACTCTTTGATTTGGCTCTTGATGTGGGCTACGGCGATTGGGCTTCTGATTCAACTTCTCTCTGCTCGTCTTGGTGTTGCGACGGGACGACATCTGGCAGAGTTGTGTAGGGAAGAGTATCCGACTTGGGCAAGGATGGTGCTTTGGATTATGGCGGAGATTGCTTTGATCGGAGCTGATATTCAAGAAGTTATTGGTAGTGCTATAGCTATCAAGATCTTGTCTATTGGATTCGTTCCTCTTTGGGCTGGAGTTGTAATCACTGCTCTTGATTGGTAAGTTTTCTTAATTTGGTAATTATTTAAGAAAAAGCCCTAATTTTGGAATTTAGGGTTCTTTATTGTTTGTTTGTTTGATCATAAATTCTATCAATTTTGGAATTTAGGATTCTTATTTGATGTGTGATGGGTTAATTGCAGTTTCATCTTTCTATTTCTGGAGAATTATGGAATAAGGAAACTAGAAGCTGTGTTTGCTATTTTGATTGCAACAATGGCGCTTGCATTTGCTTGGATGTTTGGTCAGACAAAACCCAGTGGCACTGAACTCCTTGTTGGTTAGACCCAAAAACATTTTGGATTCTTTTCTCTTTTTGTTTGTTTTGTCTGGAGAGGTGAAAACAAAAATGGTAACTGTTCATGTTTTTGAACAGGAGCATTGGTTCCAAAACTTAGTTCCAGGACTATCAAACAAGCTGTTGGAATAGTGGGATGTATAATCATGCCTCACAACGTGTTCTTGCATTCAGCACTTGTGCAATCTAGAGAAGTTGATCCGAAAAAGAGATTCCGGGTCCAAGAAGCTCTCAAGTACTACTCCATTGAATCCGCTGGTGCTCTCATTGTTTCCTTCATAATCAACGTCTTTGTGACCACGGTGTTTGCCAAATCGTTTTACGGGACAGACATAGCGGATACCATCGGTCTTGCAAATGCAGGACAGTACTTACAGGACAAATACGGTGGCGGGATTTTCCCCATACTCTATATATGGGCGATTGGAGTCTTAGCTGCTGGTCAGAGTAGTACCATCACAGGTACTTACGCTGGACAGTTTATAATGGGAGGGTTCTTGAATCTCAAGATGAAGAAATGGGTTAGAGCCTTAATCACTAGAAGCTGCGCCATTATCCCGACAATGATCGTCGCGCTTGTCTTTGATTCATCAGATTCTATGCTTGACGAGCTTAATGAATGGCTTAACGTTCTTCAATCTGTTCAAATCCCTTTTGCGGTCATCCCTCTGCTTTGCTTGGTGTCGAATGAGCAAATCATGGGCAGTTTCAAAATCCAACCTTTAGTCCAAACAATCTCATGGATTGTAGCTGCTCTTGTGATAGCCATTAATGGGTATCTAATGGTGGATTTCTTCTCAGGAGCTGCGACGAATGTGGTTTTGCTTGTGCTCGTGCTCATCTTTGCTATTGCGTATGTTGTGTTTGTGCTTTACCTTATCTCACGAGGCCTCACGTACACTCCTTGGCAATTAGTGGCTTCATGGAGAGAAAGAGAGAGGGTGATGATGAGTAAGTAAAAGCTAAGAGAGCTTTTCCTTGAAGAATAAGAAGAGAGATACGTGGCTGTTTTTACTTAATAGAAACTGAAACAAACAATAGAAAGCTGGTTTCAGTATGGTAACAATATCATGATGTATTTGTAATAGTGTTTATGGTTTTAGAGTATAGTTTTGGAAGAAGATATTCGAGTCTGTCTTCTCTTAGAATCTGGAATGTATCTTTTTTGGGAATTTTTGCAGAATAAAACGGTAACACGAAGTTTGTTTTTCAATTAAAAAAAGATCATGGTACAACAGATAAAAAAAGATCACCTAACAACGTTTGATGCAAGACTCGCTACGGGTCTAATGCATTTATTAAGATACAGGCCATAAAATATTGTTATTATGACTAATAATAAGTTGGGAAGACCACAAAAATTTGACAACGAAGTATTTGCTCTTACCGCGCTTCCCCGGTTCCAATCTTCGCCCTCTCTGATAGCGAGCTGAAACTGCCATTTCCCGGAGGTCAGGTTTTTGAATTTGAATCAGTAATGAAGCTCAAAATTGATGTTTTCTTTGTTTAGATTCAGAGCTTTTCATTTGGGTTTTATTATATTGACTTTACCGTTGACTTATTCATAGTGTTAAATGTGTTAGGATATGTATACTTAACATTTGTCTATATTGTATATTTTCCAATTCTATCTTCCTCTACCTTATTCTCTAAGCTTCTCCACTCCTATATATACTCTTGTAAAGTCTTTCAATATTAATAAGAAGAATCAACTTCTATAAAATGTACAATCCTTGTTTTGCTTCTATTTTGTAAATAAATAGATTAACATGAATTGGGTCCTCAATTTATGATTTGGTTTCAATTATCATCTTTTCTTACTTAGTTTTTTTTGCAGTTCTTGTTTCAGGGTGTTTTGTATAAATTGCTTCAACTTTTGGAGAGTTGTTAGAGAACCATAAAGACTCAATTTCTTAAATTTCCTTTTTCGTTGATTCAAGAGTTTATTTCATTACATGATGGTAAGCTTCTGAAATGTCTCTTAAACTTAAACAACCTTTGATTTTGTTTGTCTTACTAATTATAAACTTACGTTGTTGTTGTTGTTATTTGGTAAATGAAGGTGCAAATGGAGGTGTCTTGGATAAGAGTTCTTCTAGATAACATCTCCTCATTTCAAAGTTTATCATCGATGGAAAACTTATATTCAAACCCTGCTCGTACCAGAGGTGAAGATATAGCAAAGCTTCTCAAGCCTGTTCTTGAGAACCTTGTTGAGTCTGATCCAGCTCCTGACGAATTGCTTAACAATGGATTTGAAGAACTAGCTCAAAACGTTGATGAACTTAGAGAACAGTTTGAGAGCTGGCAACTTCTTTCATCTACAATCTTTTATGTAAGTTATAAAGAAACACAAATTTAAATCCACACTTTAACTGTTTCTCTGAGCTAACTCCTTTTCTTTGTGTATTATAAGGTTCTTCGAATTGAATCATTAGCAACAAAGTTAGTTTAGAAGTCTTTCAGCTGCTCAAACACTGCGAACAACATTTACCTGCCGACTTGATTTCACCATCTTTTGAAGTAACTAAAATCACGATGTCAGCTTCATATATGGATCTGTGTGTAGTTTTACTTTAGGATCTAATAATTGATCAAGCTCCTCTATGTTGTGTGACATTGTTCATATTGTAGGACTGCATAGAATTGATGAAGTTAGTAGGAAGAGACGAAATATCGTTTACTATTGATCTAGCTTTGATAGATCAAAAGGAAGGTGTTGGACCTACTTCAGAGGTTTTGGTGAAAATTGCTGAGAGTACTGGTTTGAGATCTAACCAGGAGATTCTGATTGAAAGTGTAGTACTTTCAAATATGAAGGAGAATGCTGAGCTTACTGAAAATAACATCGACGTTGCGTACTTAGATGAATTGATCTCTCTAACAACAAGAATGCATGATTACCTTACAAAGATAAAACAGGCTCAGTTACGTAGTCCAGTATCTGCACCTTCTGACTTCCGTTGCTCTCTATCTCTTGAGCTTATGACTGATCCAGTCATTGTAGCATCTGGTCAAACCTATGAACGGGTTTATATCCAGAAATAGATTGATATGGGACTCATGGTTTGTCCAAAGACAAGACAGGCTTTAGCTCATACCACTTTGACACCTAACTTCATTGTCAGGGCTTTCATTGCTAGTTGGTGTGAAGCTCACAATGTCTATCCTCCTGATCCATTGGAGTTAATTAAGTCAAATCAGCCATTCCCTCTTCTTGTTGAATCAGGTTCTGTTCTTGATGATTCACTTAACTCAGAGAGAGCTTCATCATCAGAGAATTCATCACCAATGAAGATTGCAGCAAATGGCCATAAAGAATGCGAGGAGCTGCTCAGGTTCTAAAGAGGTCTGCTTCTGCACCAGGCGTTGTCTCTGAAGGGGTTTCCAAAACCAAAAGAAGCACTAAAACTGCTGCAAAAGATAGATCGGTCTCACGGCCACCGGTTGAAACCGCTTGGCATTTTCCACAAGAGAGGCATTGGCGTCACCCTGGGATTATCCCAGCGACTATAAGAGAAATTGGAAGCAGTTCAAGTCTCGAACCTGAGGTCAAGAAACTGATTGAAGATCTCAAGAGTTCATCTTTAGATACAGAAAGAGAGGCCACAGCTCAAATAAGGATACTATCAAGAAACAGTACAGACAATCGAATTGTGATTGCAAGATGCGGAGCAATCACTTTGTTAGTCAACCTGCTTTACTCCAAAGATGAGAGAATCCAAGCGGATGCAGTGACTTTCTTACTAAACTTATCCATCAACAACAACAACAAATCTGTCATCGTAGACAGTGTAGTTATCGAACAACTCGTTCATGTTCTCAAAACAGGAATCTTAGAAGAAGCCAAAGCAAACTCAGCAGCAACTCTGTTCAGCTTATCGGTTATCGAAGAGTACAAGACAATGATAGGAAACGCAGGAGCTATAGAGTGTTAAGAGAAACAACACCGTTTTATTTCACTCAACGAGACTCTCGAAGAGCTTGATCCATGGAAAATTCCAAAATCTGCCAATTGAAGAGAACAATCTCTCAACAACTCAAAGATCAATCTATACAATCGATAACCTCTAAAACAGAATAACAAACAAGCTATATACTATTCTACCTAGAGTCACGAATCTTCTTCTTCTCTTCAGTCCACGTCAGCAGTCAACTCTTCCTCATTATCCAGCTCAGCACGCTTCTTCTTCCATACACTCTTAACGGCTTATCATAGAGCCACTTGTTGATCTCTTGGGAAGTTGAAGTCTTAGTGTGAAGTACTTTAAAGCGCACAAACAAGGCAATCAGAGGAGAGGCTGATCTGAGGTTGTTCTAACATATACATACATGCTACATATATTTATTATATATATGAAACTGTTAATCTTTGTCCATGTTAGTTCGTGAATTTAAAAAAAAAATAAAACAACAATTTTTGTCTATATATTATTTTGTCAACTCTAAAATTGTGTTATTTTCTACTAGAATTTAATAAATAGTTGGTTTATTTGTAAAGAATTTTCTCTGTGCTATATTCTTCTTCTTCTTTTTGTCATCATTTCTTCTTCTTTTCTCACTGAAGCGAATAATTCAAATTGAATTAATGTAGTGGGGACTGAACCGATGGACGGTCCCGCCCATTTGATGATGGAAACATATTGTCAACACTAAAAACATGATGTTAGATTTTAACTGTAGTTCCCAGAGTTTAAATAAAATAGATCGAATATATATATATATATATATAGGTATACTTGTATTATGTCGAGTTTTATAATTGAGTATTTGTCTTTATTTTTAAAAGTACGTAATACGTTCAACAATCTATGTACTTATGTTAATGACAATGTTGTTAATATAATATAATCTCTTCGCCTCTTATGCCAAAAGGCCTTTGAACATCAGTGCTTTAATCATGCCAAACACCACACCTTATCAGAATCTATGATGCAAAAAAAACAAAAGTAAACACACCTATATGATATTTCACTTTCATATCATTCCGTTTTTTAAATGATGTTTCGTCATACGTGTATGCCTCCCCTCATGTCTCTACTCGAATAACGTTAAACTAGTTTAAACTTTTCTATTGTACGCTGATTGATATTAATAACATTAGCTATATGAATGTGTACCATTACAATATGTATGTGTTAGGTTATTAGATTGGGATTCATTTAAGTAAACTTGGAAAATTTGAACAGAACACAATTGGAATTTATATGTGTTAAAGTAGTATACGTTAAAAAAAGGTGTTAAATATTAACGGATCTAAAATTCAAATTTAATATTATATTTCTAGAAAGACTCTTACTATACCTACTTTCGTACAATCAAACTAAATTCGGAACGAGCTAATACTTAAATTTGTTTGAAAATTAAATATACATTTGATTAAAACCTCAAAGAAAACAGAAAATCATATATATATATATAATCTTAAAAGAAACACCATAAACCTAAAAATTCGAAAGCGAAAACGATATCTTAAAATAAAAAATAAAAATCAAATCAAAGACTGGTAGTAAGTAATTACATTAAGTTCAAACTGTTGGTTATAAAATGAAATGAAAACCAAAAACATAAATCATTTGAAAAAAACTAAAGTATAATTGATAATTAACACTAACATACAAAAAGAAAATTACGTACGAAATGATTAAGCACACAAGAAAAAAATACATTTGTAATATTTTTAAAAAGAAGAAAGAAAAAGGGAAGAAGAGAAAATCAGGGCAAGCTTCTTCTTCCATGATCAACGACAAATCCTACCTGTGATAATTCTTTCAACCACTCAAACGTTCTCTTTCGCGCCATCGCCGTTTTCTCTTCTTTCTTCGCCGTCTTCTTCTCCATCATCTTCTGTTTCTCCTCCGTCTCACCGGATGACACTTTGATTTTCACAGGTACCATCGTCTCCGTTGACATTGAACACTTACAATCAGCAAACAAAAAGCTTCTTCTCCAATTCCTCGATCTCGATTCTCCAGATCCTGTTTTCTTCGAATCCGAACTCGTGCTTGTACTACTACAGCTACTGTTTCGACTCACTGATAATTTCGCCTTTCCGGCGGTTTTGAGTTCTATCTCCGGCGTACGGACGAGTCCTAGCCGGAGAAAATCCCAAATCGAAGATGATTTAGGGTTTCTGATTGAATTCACACGAGCCGTCATGCTCGATGATCTTCGAATCTGTGGTTGTGGACTCGGTTGACTGTAATCGATGAAATTGTTTTTCGTTTTCCGGTCTGATCTAATTTCGGTTCGTCTGAATTCAATCGATTCAGACCTTGTAATTAGCCGGTTTGATCCGGCATCTAAACTGACGGAGTGAGGTAACGGCAGAATTCGGCCTTTGAAGAATAATTCGTCGGCTGTACTCATCTCCGGACCCGGTTCACACGAATCCGGCCCGGCTCGAAGCGATGACCCGATTCCAAATTCGAAATCGGAATTGAATTCCTCCTCTTCTCTGAGAATCGATTGTAATTCCCCGATCTCGTTCGGTAAATTCACCGGCAAATCACACAGAGACAACGCTTCTTCTTCTTCTCCGTCATCGTCTTCTTCGTCGTCTTGATTACGATGAGAGATCAAATGGGTTTTCTCATCTTCCGTACAAGTCCTCGCCATTTTCAAAGCTTTCGAGTTTCCAACGAAGAGACAGAGGTGTAAAATTTTAATTTAAACACATAACGAAAGGGTAGACGACGAATTTGAATATTTAAAGAAGAAAAAAGTAATTACACACCGAAAGTTATTTTCTTTATTTATTTTCTACAAATTTTAACACAAAAAAAATCATGAGAAGTATAAGTCCTAGTTTACTTGACACGGTTATTCTTTCTTCTTTTTCTTTCAGAATCGTCACAATTTTCTACAGTAGGTGACATCATGGTCAAAATATTCAAATATACAAATGAAAACATAAATATTAAAAATATACAAAAAAAATCAAGAAAATAAATATATAAGAATAGCTAAGAAGGTTGGGTCTGTGGAGGAGTGGGCCTAGGCCACTATTTTTGGCACGCGATAGCTACACTTTACCCAGCACCATCACTATCCTCTTCCACATGCATACATTTATTATGATTATTATCAAATTTTTATAATTTCTCTTGCTGTTTTGTTGTTAATTATGAGCGTTTAAATTTGTTTCTATATGTATATGAAGAATAAATAATAAAATTATACATCGTTTCCGTTTCTGTTAATAAAAGAGAAGAGACACAAAGTTACCCAGACTAGATCATTCTGATTGAATTGTAGCTAGAAATTAGGAGTTTGATTTATTTATTTTCAAACGCGTAATAAATGGTCTACACAAGTGTTTCCCTTTAACTGTAGAAACATTAAACTTTGACGACATACATAGTTACAAACTATAAATAGAATGAAAATGACTCTGCATATTTACTCAAATTGATCTAGAAGGAATAAGCTAATAATAATCGTGAAAAAGAAAAACTTTACCCCTAGTCGAGCCAATATTTTCATCTACAAAATAAAAGGTAGAATTGATTTAAAATCATATGTTACGTCTACGTCGAATTGTATAATTATAAAAGTAGTTTTTGACTTAAAGCAGTAGGAAAAAAAAAGTGAGGGTGGTGCCATAAATAGTTGAAACTTGCGGTGCAAATCACAACTATATGTTTTTTTTGTTTATATGATGGCCACTATTGTTCATTGCTATTGTGATTCATGTGTGGCTTATGCCATTGTTTTCTTTTGTATGAATAAAGGGCCGCAAGAAACGACGTATTATATTTTCGTTTCTACTTTTTCTTTATATTTTCAATTCATACTTTCAAATCTCATAATCGAATTGTTTATATCACACATATTAGTGATTTTCCTATGCAAAACTTTTTCCTGTTAATCTGCATTGGGATTTCGTTAGTACTATCTTTACTTCTTTAGAACACTTTAAAAAAATATAAAAAAATTTGCTCTCTTATTTTGTAAAATATATTGAACCAACGTGAAATTGAGTTAGTGGTAATTATTTATGGTCAAAGTCAAAGAGGTCACGAATTTGATTTCTATTAGGATTGCTATTCGAAGAAAAGTTAATTTAACATTGGTCTGTACTCTGTCCCAAAAAGATTAGGAATCCACAGACTCTGAAACTCGTACTTATTAAAAATATATATATATATATACAAAATATTAAACATTACATTACACATATACGTAAGCTAACGATCGAATGTCAAATATATATATATATATATATGTGTGTGTGGATATCGTTAATTGTGTATGCCTAATGTTTGGTTTCAAAATCTTAAAGATGTTTAGAATCAGGCAACGTATATCGCTATTGGCCATGGCAGGCATGATACGAGCATGGACTTCTGCAGTGTGTAATCTCTTTGAATATCGTCAACTTTAACATTATTAAATTCACTATATATTTTTTTTCCTCGTCTAAATTCACTAATTTAGAATAACGCGCACGCGCGCGTGCACACACAATATATAGTGATATATATATATATATATATATATATGTGTGGAGAAATAGAAAACAGCAAATAAAATACCGAAAATTTGATAATAAAGGTTTCAAACTCAAATGGGCTCAGCATTATAAAGCCTATTATATTACACCGTCTTTGTAAAGCCCATTACCGAAATCTAATCATGATTTTCTATTTGATCGGTGACAAAAGGAGGTTTTCGACCAACAAATTTTAATAATTGATCGTCAATACATGCCTACGATAATATTTTCAAAATCCAGAAACTCTAACTTAGTTGTTTTCTGTATATACAGCCTAGTAAACGAAATACCTTATTAAGTCGTAGCTAAAATTAAAATTGTTGGTACGGTAATGATTAATCTTTTGACTTATGTACTATTAGTATTAACTTTTCCTTTTTACGTTTCATCTTCATTAAATATTCAAGTCACATGATAAAACACCTAGAGACCCAGTTATTGTTGTGGCCAGAGAATTATCTTTTTTTTTTAAATTAGAAAAGCCTTTTAAACAGACTGCATGACATTTTTGCTAAACAGAGGTCTTATCGAAAACGGCATTACAATAACTGTGACACCTTTTTCCATAAAAGCCCTTTGATTTTCTCATAATTTACCACTATGTCCAGCTAATTGCCACGGGACTTGCAACCACGTGTTTCCCATCTGACCATTCAATGCTCCCAAAGCTGTTAGATCCAGACGCCTTAGAATCTACGGTGAACGTCCCTGTATACGAATGTTTCTCGTTTGCTTCCCTAAAATTCAAAATTGCCGGTTCAACCGAAATCTTGACTCCTGTTGTTTCCGAAGTTACTTTAACTGAGTAGGTCCCAGCTCCTCCCACGCTCGTTACAGTGCGCGTGTATTTGTACGCGCCTGCTTGTCGACGTTAACGGCGAACGACGGGTAGTTTAAATCGGTGAAGGAGTACGTTTTGCTCGGATCGCAGGTGACATTGCGTTTCGAGATGCTTCTGATTTGCGACGATGAATAGTTCAATGCGCAGAGGAAATCTAACTAATCCTCCGTTGTCAGATCGTAGTTGAGTCCTGGATCAATGGCGGTTGTAGGTGACACGTGTCCTGCACCGTGATCGAACGGCGTTGAAGGTTTCCCCGTGGCGATGTCGAGTAACGGTTTACCGTCTTGGTAGGTATTGTAAGAGCCGATCGAATCGCCGCCGGGCTCCACTCGGGATGCACCGCCTTGAGAAGAGCCCCTAAGCCACTCACGTGAGGGCAAGACATCGACGTTCCAGAGATGATGTTGAATTGCACACGGCGAGTATCGGGCGCGAGTCCGGTAGGTCCCGCAGCTCCGGTCCACGCGGCGAGAATGTTGACTCCAGGAGCAATCAGATCCGGTTTAAGAATATTTGGTGTAATCGCATTCGGTCCTCGCGAGCTAAAAGCCGCAACCACAGGATATGGCTTAACACCAACCACAGTCCCTAAGATTATTACCGAAGCGGTGGGATTTGGATCGGTTAAGACGTAATGCCGGATAAGATCACCAGCTTTCTCTCCCACAGTTGTCGCCGGTAACAAATGAGCATCAGCTACAAGCTCTTCTCCATTGGCCGATGTATTGGCCAGAATCATTCCAGCTCTACCAGCTGCTTTCACGACAGCATCTTTCTGAACTCTAGCATTCACTCCTCTGTCACGCATCACAACTTAACTAGTACATAATAAAAAGGAATTAGCCTGGAGGATATAAAATTATGTATTTCCTTTATTTTCATTTTAATCTCTATTTTTATTTTTTATGCTGTCAAATACTAATATTTAGAATTATGTTCTCGTTATTCTTAATTTATATATATATATATATATATTAATTTAATTTTAAATTATTATATTATGACCCGGTTAAAGAAGCAGCAGGCCAAGTTCAATACCAGGTAAATTCTCAAGACAATCAATGAAACCATGAATAAGGTTCCTGTCCCTGCAGCTAAAACAAATCTCAAAGGTTCCTGCAACAGATTTTCAAAGAAAATAATATTATAATCTGCACTAAATACATCTTCTTGCAGAGGCTCTGGTTTCGAAGCTCACTTTGGAAGGATTAAAACTAGCAGCTGCAATAGGAACTCCAAGAACAGTGAAAGTGACCAACCAAAGACCACCAAGACGAAGAAAGAATTGGCTTGGACCCCATGAATACAACATTCCTTCCTTCAAAGACGAATACTCATCCTATAAATCCCAAAATCAAAACGTATAAGTTTACACACTCAACATCTTCACTATTTAATCAGAAAGACAAAAGTAATTGTACTTACGGGTCTTTAGTCTGAAGGAACTTCAATCTCGGAACTGGGATCCCAGCATTGTCCAGAGAAACTCATGCTTCTACCGTAATTACCTTCTCTTCCACTGCTTTCACCGATAAGCTTAGAAGAAGCTGTTCCTTCTTACCATCATCGCCGATTCCGCTATATTTGATGATCGAGGAAGAATCATAGTAGCTCCCGAGCTTACTGTTACTACAAACTAGGTGAGATTTCTTGGGAATCAGAGGGTAATTAGCGACTAACCTGAGCATTTCTCAATCTGATTCTTTCTCAGAGTACCGTTGATTCAAGATTAAAGGTAAGTGGAGCAGAACACCTGAAAAACGACAAACTCTACACAACCAGAAATAAAATTAAATCAGTTTAGTTTTGTGTTCTTCTGACTTGTGGCGTTCCTCTCTCGCACGTGGCAGATGCTCCGTTGCACGCAGTTTTCGTGGGTATCTCCTCGTCTTTCCACGAGCCTCTCTCGCTCAGTGATGTAATCTTTATCATTGGGCCACTTAATGGCCCATTAAATTTTTCATTCTACCCATATATATACATTTCAACAAACAAGTAGCCCATACCTATTTTTGTAAATATTATTTTTTCCTCTAACCAAACTTTTGAATTTTACCTGATCTTGTAAGCGTAATATAATTACTTTTATTTTCGTTCGAGCTAATACGTAACTTCGTAAACCAAAACTTGATACGATCAAATTTTTATTGGCTTATAATGTAAATATTGTTTTTATCATAAATTTGATAACAGAATACAATATATATAAAATATTAGACGCTTCAGACAACATTCGAATTCAGGATAAAGTGTTTTAGAGTTGGACAATAAGAAACATCACCTTCTTTTACAATAATTCTTGAAATGAAAAATAATATCATCACCAGAAAGTTTGGTAGATATATATCTCTAAAGTCTCATTGACTTCTCATTCTGCTGGTTTCTGCTGCCCTAACTTGGGCAAAAAAAGCGTGTGCCTGTCATCAAATCAACAAACCATATTCAATTACTTACCTGATATGTGATTAAAACAATAAACTCGGCTTTTGTTAGTTTTCTGTTAGTATACGTACCATGGCTTCTTTTGCAGTTAATCTGTCTTGATGATCATACCTGAGTAGCTTGTCGAGGAAATCAATCGCCTACACGGTTTAAGATACAACCCGTTAAAACCCAACTAAACCATTTTCTAAAAGAAAAGGACTCAAGAAAAAGACTATACCTCTGGTGAGACTAAATGCTGATTATCTGCGTTGATGAATTTGGACCAAGGTTTCCTGCTATGCCTGTGTGTTGTGTTCCATAGAGAATAATACAGCACTTCTCTTAGCTTTTAGCTCACTACATGGAAATTAGATTACAGCAGAATGTTGAAGATTCACATACCTCCCAACGAGTGCTTCGAGTTGTGGCTCAAGTTCTAACTGGTACTTGTTCAGATACTCATTCAATTCATCGGTCCCAAGTACCTGTGAATAAGAAAGAGAGTTCATGAAGACAATGGAACCGGGAGATCAGCCAAGTTTTAATACTGAATTATAAGTTATACCTTAGCGATTTTCACTAGTTGATCCTGATTGTCATGACCGTAGAAGAAAGGTTCCTTACGGAATATCTAATATGATGAATAATTAGCTAAAAAATCAGATCACCATTCTGAGAAAAGGAAAATCATACAATTGTTACATCATGCACTCACCATCCCAGCAAACATACAACCAAGGCTCCACATATCCAACGAATAGTCATAGTCTTGTAAATCCACAAGAAGTTCAGGTCCCTTAAAGTATCTGATACACATTTGGAGTTAACATCAGAGTGAAGTTTGGCTACAGCCGAAAATTGAACTAAAGGATATAAAGTAAAACCATACCTTGAGGCAACACGGACATTATACTCTTTTCCAGGATGGTAAAACTCAGCGAGACCCCAATCTATAAGGCGAAGCTTACGCAGCTCATGGTCAATCATAACATTGTGAGGCTTGACATCTCTGTGCATTATTCCTTGTGAATGGCAAAAGTCCAGTGCCTGCAACAAGTAGTCAAATGAAATGTGAGTATGAAATCAAATGGAATACTTATAAATCCAACCAATACTAGAAGTTATATACCTTCAACAGCTCATAGATATAGTAACGAATGTCGTAATCAGTCAACTTAGGATACAAAACTTTAAAGTCTGTGCTGTTAACATATTCAAATATCAAGCTTGGAGTTTTTGAATGTTGATCTCTAACAACATCAAGCAGCTTGACAATGTTTGGCCCGCCGCATAGGTTCTGAAGTATTTTAATCTCTCTTCTTATCTACGAAAAAGGATCATAAAAATTCAAGAAACAACCAGAAACTAATAAAATCCAAAACCTTGTAAAAGACAATTCACCTTCTTTTTCTTAACAGGTTTGAGGATTTTGATTATACACTTCTCCTTTCTGTTCAGATTTACGCCCTCAAAAACTTCACTATATTTTCCACGACCGACCTTCCTTACTACCTCATAATCATCTTGCTCCCTGAGTGAGCAAAGAACAAGATCAAAACTTTTAATTAAAGAATCATTGGTTTACCATGAATAGAAGAGCTAAAAGCAAAATATTCATCATCTAACAGATCTAAATTTGTGAATTCAGTCACAAATATTCTTGAGCAGATATAAAAGCTCAGCTTCTACATTAACAGTATCAATCTCATTAGATAAGCTTTAACTGGAAGTAAATTTAGAGCAAACTGAAATCAAATTCACTAAAAACCCTAGAACAATCGATTATTTTACCTTAACATCAACCAATTCAGCTGATCACAAAACCAATATCCATGACGGTTAATTTAAGAATCTTACCCCCATTGAACATTGAGAGACTCGTAATCCCAATAATCCTTGGGTCGAATCAAGTTGACGTCGGTGTAAACACGAGCCTTCGACATCGCTCGCGTCTGGTTAAAAACAGAGATCTCGATGAGAGAATCGGGATCGATAGTACTAGCAGAGACGTCGGAGACAGCTTTCGCTGTAGGGGTGAAGACAGATGAGCGTAGGATAGGAGAGTACGTCGTATGGTTAAGACGTCGCACACTAACAAGAGACGTCGAAGAGGAAATGCGGAGATGAGGAAGAACAGCGTATGTATCATTCACTACGTTCTTCCGCAGCAGATTCTGATTTCTTTTTCTCTTCCGTTTGCGTAGTTTTTGCGCAACACAATTTGTCAAAAAAGGCCTGGCAATGCTATATGGGCCAATATTTGTATAATTCGACCCAAACGGTCGGCCCGCTTATATAAAGCCTAGGTGTCAATCAGTGGGTATGGTACAATTCCTGGAGAAAATACTGCAATAATGGGCAATAAAAAAGTTCGTAGACAAGAGAAAAAGGTGGAAATTTTCTATTTGTGTCCCCAGGACAAAGTTTTTAAAAAGTTTGATCAGAATGCTATCACTATCAATGGGTTCTTTGATAATAAATGCGACAGCTAATTGGTCGTAGTCGTATATACGCTCGAAGATTACTAACATATATGGTTATTAACGGGGAGGAGATTCAGGAGTTGAGGTTTCTTGATTAGATTATATGCATTTGAGAGATATTGAGGCATATGATTGGTTGGAGAGAGGTCAATGTAATGTGTTAGTGTGGAGTCGACGATTGTTAACATCGGATTGCAAAAGGTGATTCTTGATTCGAATGTTAAGGACTACGAGGAAGATTTTGTCATCTTACTCATTAGAGGAAGTGAGTTTATTTAACTGAACAAAGTTATGAAAACAACTAGAGGTAAAAACAATAAGATTCATGTAGTGTTTTTAAGGTTTTTATTCTCTCTTACTATTTGATATTTTTGATTTTTTCGTTGTGGACGTCTTATATTATTTATTCAGAGACACAATTTATTGCAAGATTGAGTTGAGTCTCAATCACAATGTTGAGGCATAAAAGTGACTTCAATTATCAGAAAAAGGAAGAATTTAAAGATGTAAGACTCTTTGTAGGGACAAAGATTTCATCATTCATGTTCTGTCACAAAATCAGGATTCTCCAGCTTACTCATTCTCCTTCCTTCTCCTCTCCTTACCATAAACCAATATATACCAAACATTATAGTATATTTGTAAGAGATATATACATTTGCGGAGAGGAATCAATTCTCTATTTTTATTTGAATTTGGAATTATTTGTTTTGGTCCAAAGATGTGTCCGATCCAATTGGACTCTTCTAAATTCTTCAAACCAATCCATTACCACACACGCAAACACACTCCTTAGACAGCCTCTCTATCTTGTACTCTCCATGAGGATTACATAACTACCCTTCTGTCCTCTAGCTCTCTCTTGTTCATTGCTCTTGGTTGTAAGGGTAGTTTGTGGTTTTCATTGTTCGGAGAATTTGGGTTCTTTTTTTTTTCTGTTTGGTCACAATTATTAGGAGGAAAAAAGAGGAACATCTTTTCTCTTTATTATGTTACGGCACATCTTCTTCATGAGAAGGACTTGAGATAGTGTTCCATGGTGGATTTCTTGAGTGAGAAGAAACTGCGAGCTAATTGTTCGTAATATGTAAGCAAAGAAGAAAGATCTTTTGTCCTCAGCCATGCAGAGAACCAGTGAATGGTTCTTCATTCTCTTCTTAGATTGTTTTGTTTCTCAATCCATTATAAATACTTTTTATCTTTTGTTGTGATAAAACATAAAAAAACTCTTTATTACATCGTTTCAGGATTTCTTCTCAGGAAGTCTCTAGTGATGTCACTGTTCATGTAGGAGAAGCTTCGTTTTCACTGCACCAGGTAATTTCTGGATCTATATAATCCCAATCAATCTCTATGATGTAAATCCTATGACATGAATTGATCACATTCTTGCCGATTCGTATTTATCTCTGAAACTTGCAGTTTCAACTTATTAACAAAAACAAAACAAAAAACCTTGCAGTTTCCACTCTTGTCAAAATGTGGGTTTATCAAGAAACTTATGTCGGAATCAAACAAAGATTCAGATTCCAACGTTATCAATATCCCAGATATCCCTGGAGGCTCTGAAGCATTCGAGTTAGCAGCTAAGTTCTGTTACGGCATTAACTTCGATATGAGCACAGAGAACATTGCCATGCTACGATGTGCAGCAGAGTATCTAGAGGTGACAGAGGAACACTCTGTTGAAAATCTTGTTGTAAGAGCTGAAGCATACTTGAATGAAGTGGCTCTCAAGAGCTTATCAAGTTCGATCACAGTCTTGCACAAAACAGAGGAATTGTTGCTCATTCCTGAAAGACTGAAACTTGTGAGCCGTTGCATCGATTCCATTGCTTATATGACTTGTCAGGAGAGCCAATTTTGCAGTCCTTCTTCTTCGAGTAATATTGGAAACAATGAAATTGTGGTTCAGCAGCAGAGAAAGCAGCCTGTGGTTGATTGGTGGGCTGAAGACTTAACGGTTCTCAGGATTGATTCGTTTCAACATGTTCTGATCGCTATGATGGCTAGAGGGTTTAAGCAGTATGGACTTGGTCCAGTGCTTATGCTCTATGCTCAAAAATCTCTTCGAGAAATGGTGAGTTTCCTACAAACAAGAACACGAGAAAAGAACAAAATTTGATATGTTTCTTTCTTTGCAAATGCAGGAGATTTTCGGGAAAGGAATGAAGAAGATTGAACCAAAACAAGAACACGAGAAAAGAGTGATTCTTGAAACTATCGTGTTGGTAAACTAATGGAGAACTATATGGCTGAAATTGCTTCTGATCGAAATGTGAGCTTGCAGAAATTCATCGGTTTAGCTGAACTTATTCCTGAACAGGCTAGAGTTACTGAAGATGGGATGTATCAAGCCCTTGACATCTACCTTAAGGTAATATTAAGTTACTATACATTTACATTCATTTGCACTACATTGATCAAATACTGACTCCGTGTTTTGAAACCTCACTTGAAACCTTGTGTTTAAGGAAATGTTCACTATGTTTCGTTCTTGCAGGCGCATCCGAATATGAGTGATGTAGAGAGGAAGAAAGTGTGCAGCTTAATGGATTGCCAAAAACTATCACGAGAAGCCTGCGCTCACGCAGCTCAGAATGATCGTCTTCCCGTTCAAACCATTGTTCAAGTTCTTTACTACGAGCAACAACGTCTACGAGGAGAAGTCACTAACGATTCAGAATCTCCAGCCCCAACACCACCCGCAGCAGCAGCTGTTCTTCCTCCCAAACTCAGCTCCTACAATGACGAACTCTCCAAGCTAAAACGCGAAAACCAGGACTTGAAGCTCGAACTTTTCAAATGAAAATGCAGCTTAAAGAGTTTGAGAAAGAGAATGATAAGAAAACATCAACAACAACCATGGGCAGCCTGCCAAGTTCGCCCAGCTCAACTGCTTCCATGGATAAGCCTCCACTGCCGAGAAATTCATTCATAAACTCTGTTTCAGGAAAACTCGGAAAGCTAAACCCTTTTGGCATCCCACTATACAATGCTAAAGGAAGAACCAAACCACCCAAAGATCGAAGGCACTCTATTACTTGAAAACCCTATATATACACACATAAGTATAAGTATTATCTTCAATTTCTGCTGGAACTTCTAAGTTCTGATTCAAGGATTTTTTGTTCTTCTTCTTATCCACATTTAATTTTTTTGTGTGTGTGTTTCCGATGTTTGTTTGTACATAAACCTGGTAATATTTTTCCTAGAAATATTCTAAATAGCACGAAAATAAGTTTTCAAAATTATTAAATATCACTATGTTTAAGGTCTACTAAAAATTCCTAAAAAGTATATGAAGGGTTATCAAATGATTAGAATCTCATTCTGAACTTTTTACAACTATTTCTAAACCTAAAGTTTGTGAAAACAAAACATAAAATGTGAAACACAAATCTTCTAGTGAAAAGTATTTTCTTCTTGGTCGATATATATATACCTATAGTTTATATATGTATAGATAAACTTTATGTGTGGAACTTAACACTTATGAGTATAGATCATAGATTCAGAGAACTTGGAAGTCTAAAGCTGATAATGATCGGTGCCAAAGAAAAAAAAACTGATAATGATCAGACAAGATCGTGGGGTCATGTACTCATCTCGGGTATGAAAAAAATTACAGATAATTTACATTTTAATATTTTTTCCTTTTGGAAATTAAAGAAAATCTAAATCAGAAAAACAGAGGAAGTCGGTGATTGTTGAAGCCTAAAGGGAACATGCCAGCAGATAGTGCATGTTCTTGTCCCTTAACTAATTCATCATTGGCCCCTTTTATAACTCCTCCCCTATTAATAATAGAAATATTAATAATGATAATAACTTAAGTTTCTTTCTTTCTCTTTTTTATGTGTATATATAGATCCTACATATGATTAATTTCGAGCTCGTAATATTTATCTTCGAAAACAAGTAAAACATTAATACTGATTTTATTTACAGAGCCCCTAAAAAGAAGAATATTACTGATAAGCATTAAAAGAAAAAAAAAACGATCACCTGATAAGAAGAATGCTAACATTCTCATCAGAAAAAGAAAAAAAACTATTAATGAAAAAAATAAAATGCAAATCTATCTCAAAACACAGTTAAATTAATATGATTTATTATTATCAAATAACATTCAAGGTCAATGCTTGAAGCCATGGCTGCCTCTGCTTCTGATGTTTCATCAATCTCTCTTGCCTGACTTGTTCTTCAAGATTGTTGTTATTATTATTGCTTGATCCTGTCGAAGACGAAGAGAAACTCCGACGACCGGAATTCATCTTTCCGTCCATCATCTCCGGCGAAGAGTTTTTCTTCTTCTTCTTCTTCTTCACCCTCATCAAATCACCACCTCCACCTTTGTAACTAGATGGACCAAGCGTTAGCTCGATCTCGCTCTCATCCATAATCTCTATATTATTACCGCCGGCCTCTCTTCCGCCGGGAAAATTCGCCGACCGGTCAATATCATGGTCAACTCTTCTGATGAACGTTCCTAGTCCTGATTTCACATTATTTTCCTTGGTAGACAATTTATTGATTTCCATGTTCTTCATCAATATCTTTTGGACTTGATATAACCTATGAAGTTCATATACCTGAATGTGCATAAAAAACCATATATTAATTTCAACATGTACACATCTATGACGTAAGATGAAATGGATCAGAATCTACTAATTAATCACCTGTTGCTTGAAAGTTTCTTCGTGTTTAAGCATAGCCATTTTCATGTAGTGCTTATCGTACGGATTAAGAAGCTTCTCCATGTTTCAAGATTTTATTTCATCAAGATCTCAAAGAGATTTGATATGATGACGAACTTCGCTTTGTAAGAACCTGTGAAATTTTGAAAACTGTTTGAGACCAAAAAAAAAAAAAAATTTGTCTACTAGTACTCGATTTAGATTCTGCAGTTTTTAGCCACTAATGTTATAAATCTGAGCACACATGCACAAAAATATCTTCATATATATATATATATATATACAGACAAAACTTCAAACGTATTTATCGTACTTTCGAAACCAATTTGGTGGTCCATGTTATTTCCCTTAGCCGCATGTCAATCTTATCTTTTCATTAATAAAGATTCTTTTACATTCTTATGGAATTTTCTGGTTTTCACTGTAAGAAGTTATGTCAAGTTCGATGGGAATAATAATAGAGGTGTTCAATCAAAATGAAACAAACCAATCTGAAAATGGAACCAAATTATAGTTTTGTTTACTTTTTTAACAAAAATCTGAAAACAGAAATTAATATATACTAGTACAACCTGATGATCAAGAAATGGCACACAAGTACATATCAAATTAAGAAGAGATCATTAGTAGGGGTTATCATTACTGACCTGAATCAACTAGGTTTAGAAGATGATTATATGATGAAAGAAGATAATGAAAAAAAAATTAAGAGACTTTTCTGTTTTGTTTTGTGAAGAGAATAATGAGCTTGAGAAGCAGATATTGATTATGAGCTTAGAGAAGAGATATGGATTGCTGCTTCACATTCTTTGTAGTTATTTATACTGCAGATAGATTATTTTAAAAGAAGTTCACTAGTTTAATGGTTATAAAAACAAGGTTTAAGTAATCATTTGTTTAACAACATTAATTAATCTCTCTCACATATCACAAAAAACCAAAGTGATTGTTGCAAACTCATGCCCAAACAAACAACAGTGTCTTTAGCCAATAGTCTTCAAAGGCTTCTTCTAAGAAATATGCCATATGCCACCTCTTCAGACAGCTCCAGCAAAGCTTTACTTAGAATCTATATAATATATATGTTATCATGTATATAACTATATATATATATGTCTACATAATCGTATACATAGTTACATGCTTGACAGATGAGACAATACTAGATTCAATTTCGGATCCATCATCCACATGATTAAATTCATCCATAGAATAATATTAGACGTTTTTTTGTTGATAATGGAATAATATTAGTCGTTTTTTTGTTGATAATGTAATAATATTAGTCGTTGCTTGTGGTTTTCTTTTCATGACCACGACCTTGGGGTTATGATTCCTGAATTTTTATAATATGTCGTCTGATATTATACATTTATATCATGAATAATGATTTTTTATTTTATTTTGCAGTCTTTTTTGGGTAAATCCTATAAATTCTTAACTCATTGAGAGAAATAGAAATGTGTGTTTTTATATATAATAATGATGTAAATTTTGTAGGGATCCCATAAAAACTTCTTTCGAGGAATGGGCTAAACCCGGTCATTTCTCAACGTGGATTCGATTCGATCCGATGAGAGAGATCAGTCTTTTAGGGGTCATCCCCGAGTGGACGAGCTAATTTAGTGGTTGTTGGAGACTTAATATATATATATATATATATATCTAATAAAAATAGGATCAGTTAATAATTATGATTAAGATATAATAAAGAGCGACGGGGAACATCTTATATCTTGCTGAGCTTGAATCACATGCAACCCAGACTAACAAATCAACAAACCCTGTTGTCTTCATAAATTAATAATTATGTATTATAACGAAGTATGATAATTAGTATTTTTGTAGCAAATGTAGATATGCTAAAATAGTTAGAACAGACTTTTGGGAGAATAATTTGGTATTTAGGGGAGAGAGCGAATCAGAATCTGAGAATAGGTGGCAATGTCGTGGGTCCGGCAAGTATGGGAGAGAGATCTTAGCCGTTGGATTTTGTCAAGGATGTCCTTTCGAACTATTCAAAGGGCTCAAACTGACCCAACAGAATCTGATCTCCACCGTATCTACAAAACACACACATAAAAGTGACCAAATAATTCTTCTATAAGTAAAAATCATGATTATTTTTCGTATTGTTTATATGAAAAGCTTTTCTGATTAAATGTCCCTAGACCGACTTTTTCCCTAAAATAAAAATTTATTATCCCGTTGAGTTTGCATGTTATGTCAAATTTGAATTATTACAAGACATGGCTTTAGAGTTGGCCGTTTGTGTTAATTTTAATCTTCTATATTAAGTCAATTTCTTATGTAATGTGTCACAATTTCAAATCCTTACAACTCACTAATCATAATTATATATTACGAGATAGAATGATTAAAGAGATAAAGCTATAGTAGCAAAACTGTCATAGAAACCATATACTTGTATAAGAAATTTTTCGATCGTATGAGTTTCCTGCATTTCTACTGATATACCCATTATGTTTATTTATACAACTTGACCTATGAGTATATTTTACAAATATAATAATGGGAAATGTACCTATTTAGTAATAAGAATATTGAATATTAACTTTTAAAAACAATTAAAAAACACGTTTTGAAAGATCTTTTAGATCTCCTGATAAAAAAATATGTGGGAATTAGGTAATTATACTAACATGTTTTATTTTTGATAAAATATGCTAACATGTCGAGTTAAATTAGATTAAAAACCTAGCAAGTAACTCTATCCTTTTCTTTTCTTTTTGTCCACCGAACTCTAACTCTATAACATCATATATTATCGTTATTTACATATTTAACCATCTGTAACATAATATAAATAAAAAAATTAACCATCTGTTTATGTTCATATAAAACATGTGACATCTAGCTACTAACTTTTATAACCAAAGTAAAAAAACAAACGTGCTTAGAAATTTGGGATTAAATCATGCAATTGGAGAGATAGAGGGAGAGAGGCACGCGTTGCCGGAGAGAGGAGGAGCAATGGCATGGAGCCGTGGGTCCGATCGACGCCCGAGTTTGTGGAGTGCTCACTCCTTCCTCGGAAATTGTTTTTACAACAAAGAAATCAATTATTTATATGTTTTTGGAGTGTCTACATGATTAGAATATCAGCGCTGGTTCCGAGTTTTATAAAAAATGTGGATCGGACCCAACGGAGTTAGATATAGACTTCAAATTAAAAAGAAATGAAAGAATGATCTAGAGTTGTGAAGAAGAGGAAGAATGTTGTAGTAGGTTCTTGAAGCAAACGAGACACTGACTTCTGCAGTCATTTCTTGTCCCTCCTACCCTACGACTACGCGCTTTAAACTCCTCTGTCTCCTTTAACAAAAAAAAAAAAACTCCCGTCTCCTTTCATATATTTAAACTAACGATGCCAAATTTATATGCAAATAAGGCTATTTGTAGTTTATAACTTTAGTCTTTAGACACATGAAAATGTGTGTACACATGCGTGTCTTTCTTTCTAAGCTTTGAAAATATGGTTTCATCAACAAAAAAGAGTAAACACATATACATGCGAGGTGTACACACAAGAATACTACGATATGCATGAGTAAATCATGTAACATTAATTAGTATAATTTTGAAATTAAGAAATTTCAACAGAATAAAATGCTTTTAAACTTTTTAACAATATTCAAAATGTTTTCTTTATATTGTAGTTTAAAAAAAAACTGTAAATGATTCAACCCATACAATTTAGATTGTTCTTAGTACCTATAAATAGATAATCAAATTTAAGAAAAGTAATAACTCTTAATAATTAAGAAACTGTACTCATGAAACATAGAGACAATTCTCTAAGATTGGGATTTGAAAAAACAAAATTCAAGTGTAATGCTAAAGTGGTACACTAGTTGTAGTATTTAATAAGGAAATGGAATTTTGTTTTGAGGCATGTTGAGAAAATCAAGGATCACGGCCTTCTGAATTTCTGAACCTCGGGTTTCAAATTTCATAATCACGAGCTTGATTATTAGAATTAGAAAGTAAAATAAGATGATTAAACAAACTATTTTTCAGTTACGTGTCACTAAGGGAAATTATGATGACCAATAGGGGTGGTGACATCTCCATTTTATAAAATGTCCCTTGTTTTTAATGAAATAAAAGATTCGACTTCAAGTCTTTTTTTATAAACAGTAAAGTACTCTCTTTTCACCTTTTTGTCATCCTAAACTAATTCACCCACAAGGAAGAATCAAAGAAATACAAAAACCAGAGCTAAGATGGCACCAAACAACAGAGAAGACACAGTAGAAAAACACAAAATCAAATCCTCGCATCTTCCCGGATAAGGTTATGGAGCTACGCTGGACCATCCGGGTTAAGATAGTATTAAACCAACAATTACATGAAAATGGGCATGAATGAGAATCTTTTATATATATAATTACAATACTTCCTACAAATTCTAAAATTTTAGTTACAATTTTTGCTCTGCACGAAGATGACGTTTGAGTATATCCTTTCTTAGATTCCCAAGTGTCAAATGTCATGCTTCTCGTTGCTAAAGAGCCTTTTAAATTCCATGAGACGGACCCACCAAAAAAGTTTCTTTTTTTCCCCGTCGAATAATCTATTGCGAGAAGAACCGAAAAGCTGTAGACTGTCTAACTTACATCCTTCAAGGAGGACTTTAACATTCATGGGCCTGAATACATTGACCAACGAAAAAACCCATTATCAAAATTGGGTCGAATACAGAAAAGAAGCCGGAACTTGCATCATCATATCTAAGCTTTTTCTAAAGATTTCTACTTGAAAGTTTAAAGTTGTGTGTGCGCGCACGCGCTTTCAAGAGAGCAGGAGCTCCTTCCTCTCTTACAATTGTTTGAACACAAAGATTCATTGATATTGTTTGGCTGATCCCTGATAAAACATTAAGGATTTAAAATGTTGCATATGATTTTAAATATCGTTTTGTTTTGTTATTGTTACGTAGATTAAGCATTGAAATGTTAATTTTAAAATTTTCAAAGCTTTTTTAAAATAGAAATTTAAATTTTGATTTTAAACGAATTTTAAATGTTGCATATGATTTAGAAATAGAGATTTTAAAATATTTGAAATACGATTATATAAACAAAAATATTAATTATATTAATATTTGATATAATCTAATTATCCATAATCACAATTATAAATCTGAAATTATTAGTTATTTTATACCAAAATAACTAAAATATTCGAAAATATTAGTGAAAATTTAACTAATTTTGTAGTTTTTTCGATATTTAGAACATTCGAATCCGATCTGAATCATATTGAAACCGAATTGAGTCCAAACTAAAATTCTAAAATATCTAAATGAATCCTAGATGCTCAGAATTAACATACGTGAAACATGAAAAAACTGATCCAAACCTGAATGCCTTTACCTATACCCACATACATGATCCAAAGTCAACGATAAAAACGTCATTTTTAACTAATTCAAATCCCAAATTACTCGAGAAGCAACTCGTCGGCCATCACCGAGATCGTGGCTCCAAGTTACATATATGATTCAGCCTAATTGGAAAGTTTCTTCAAAACATTTATAATTTATTTAATAAACATTTGATTAAGTCCATTCACAACTCTATAAATACCTTTCCATAGTTTCATCATTTTTCATCAACTCACACCATCTCTCGGCTTAAAACTCATCAACTTCAAATCTCGAGCATATGGCACGGTCCGGTCTGGTTCTAGTCGTGGCTCTTTGCCTCGTCATCTCTGTGTTTCCGGACACAACCACTGCTCAACTCAAACGCAAATTCTACGGAAACTCATGTCCAAATGTTGAACAAATTGTGAAAAATGTCGTCAAAGAAAAAGTCAAACAGACCTTCACCACCGTCCCAGCTACTCTCCGTCTCTTCTTCCACGATTGCTTCGTAAACGTAATGCTCAAAACTTTGCTGCTTTTTAATATTTGAAACCTATCATATGATTTCTTAAAATTTGTTTATATATATATAGGGATGTGATGCGTCGGTCATGATTCAATCAACACCTAACAACAAAGCCGAGAAGGATCATCCAGACAATATATCTTTGGCCGGAGATGGATTTGATGTTGTGATCAGAGCTAAGAAAGCTCTTGACGCTATCCCAAGTTGCAAAAACAAAGTCTCGTGTGCTGATATTCTCACTTTAGCCACCCGAGATGTTGTTGTCGAGGTACAATTTAGAATTTATTTTATTAGGATGATATAAAATGTTTTTGGGATTTTTTTTCACTATAGGCCAGAAACACCGAACTTTCTAGTTATTTAAAGAAATTTGTTATCTACAACAATGATAAATGTAGCTTTAATTTTGTTCGGATATGTTTAGGCTGGAGGACCTTCGTACGAAGTGGAACTCGGAAGGTTTGATGGTTTGGTGTCGACCTTGGCTAGCGTTAATGGAAACTTGCCGGGACCAAATGACAAAGTTGACAAACTCAACGCGCTTTTTGCGAAAAACAAACTTACTCAAGAGGACATGATCGCTCTTTCAGGTAGTTTGTAATTTCAAGTTGGTTAAATCAAATCTTAATCAATATCGGTTCATTCAGTTTGGTTATGCAAAAAATCGGTTTTCATGTTTAGGGTTTTAATACAAGACCATTTCGATTGATTTTATATAAGTATTTCGGTTAAGTTTGTTCCATTTCTGTATTTTTGTCCATCCAAAAAAAAAAAAAGAAAAAAACCACTTATATCATCAAAATAAATTTAGTCTAAGCAATTGAAAATTTTCAACAATGCAGGGGCTCACACACTTGGATTCGCCCATTGTAGCAAAGTGGCCAACAGAATCTACCACTTCAACCGAACTCACTCCGTTGACCCAACTCTAAACAAAGCCTACGCTAAAGAACTTCAAATGGCTTGTCCCGAGAATGTTGACCCAAGAATCGCCATTAACATGGACCCAATCACTCCAAAAAAGTTCGACAACGTTTACTACAAGAATCTGCAACAAGGCAAAGGACTATTCACTTCTGATCAAGTTCTCTTCACCGATGGTCGCTCTAAACCAACCGTTGACGCTTGGGCCAAGAATTCTGTTGCTTTTAACAACGCATTTATAACGGCTATGACCAAACTTGGCCGCGTTGGCGTTAAGACTAGACAAAACGGTAACATCCGTCGTGACTGTGGCGCGTTCAACTAAGAGGGAAAATAGAAAGAAAAAAAACTGATATTTCCTTTTTTGGTTTGTGTTTTCGAGATTTGTTTCTTGACGAATTATGAATTTTATTTTTTTGGTGTGTTCTGTTTGTTTCCCTTCTTGTATTTTTGAAAAACATTAACAATTTCATATCATTGTGTTTATTTCCTTTGGCTGTAATATTATCTTATTATTTCTATTAAACTTGTTTAACAAATCCAACCTCAGCATACAAATCAAAACAACCCAAAAGATATATACACAAAATCTAAAGATGTTCAACACAAACTCTTTAATGGAAGAATCCGATCTATCTAGCTGTAGAGTTAGCTAGTAGCTTGTCTGAATCTGAAGGCAAATCCGGTTTGAGTAACCGGATCTTCTCAAGCTTTGCAGGCCAATCTTCTCCGAGTATCGATGGGTTTAACTCCATAGCTACTTGGAAAATCTACCAGAGAAGATGCTGATGAACCGTTACTCGAAGAACATACTTCTCCTCGGCTACTAGACCTTGAAGCTGCTAATTCAAGACACGGATTGATCAATCTCTCAAGAAAACATCGAGCCCCCTCTAATCCTTCCTTTGTTAATCCCAAGCCATCTTCGAGTTTCTTCTTCTTCTTTTAGCAAAGTGTTGTGTAGACTTATATTCTCCTTCTTCGTCGTCGCGATAGACTATGTTAAATTAACTCTTTTTAAAAAAATAAACATTTGTTAACGTAAATCAAACTCGTGACTTCCTCAACTTTAATCTACCCGAAATAACCACCAGAGCAAACTGCACGTTGGTATAGAAATAATTTTGATACTTAAAAATTTATGTAATCCTCCGAACGGAATCACACAGATGAAAAACCTACCAAAATAAAATATAAAAATCCTAATTCGATTCCCAAGAGAAACAGCAACAACGGAAAATTAAACACCATAATTTCTCAGTTGTGAATAGTGAAACACCAAGTCTTTTTATAGATTCGGCAATCCACGGAGAACCCAAAAAAAAGTAAAACTGCCAAATTTTAACTAATCTTGAGAAGAAGAAGACCAGAGACAAAACAAAGAATTCGAATCGAGCTTGGAGTGGAGAAAAAGAGAGAGAGGGATTTTGGGAAAATTCAGATGAATAGATCGTATATTCTATTTTCTTTTGTTTTTCTTTTCAGAAACTTCTGCTTTGAGAGTGTCAACGTTTAGTCAACGTAGCACGTGCAAAAAACTATACAGCTGGAGAGTTAGCTAACTGACCAATCATGTTAATTTGCAAAAATAAAAGAATTTGAAAGTCAGCACATTCAGACACAACGGGTCGAGTCGGTTTAAAAATTCGTACACTTTAAGTTACTGAGCACTGATCCTTAATTAAGGTAAGTTAAGCATCATTGTCTAATTTCAGCTCTATATAAGATCATCAACCCCATTAACTGGTACCCAAGCTGAGGCAAACACAACACTATGTCCCTTCCACGTCAGCACAAAATGATCTACGCCATCATCTTCATCAACGTCTCTCTTCATTCCCCAACCGGTGGCGTGTTCTTCTAGCATCGTTTTAACCTCCATCACCGCCGCCTCACCGAACCCAACTCCGGCGAACTTAGCTTCCCTCATCCGCTCGAACCAACGGCTCTTCGGCTCCAATCTCTCCACTCTCTCAGTACCTTCCTTGGCCACCACGTTATCTATCTTCCAACCAATGTCCGCCTCGTACCACCGCCTCTGGTCGCTGCCACGTGCCAAAAACGTGTCGGCAGTGTCGTAAGGGATCCACATGTAGTTATAGAGACATCGTAACCTGAACATATGATCACATATTGTACTCAATAATATGTATCATTTTCATAGTCAATCTCATTGAAACTTTTCGTCAAGTTTTCACTAATTCTTTTTGTAATCTGATTATAAGATCAAAAATTCGTTTTTGAAAGTTTAACTTTTTGCAATAGAATTAACTATTATCCATTAACCAAAAAAAAAGAAAAGAACCTGGAGATAAAGTTAATCGAGGTGAAATCCGCGTCTTCGTCGATTAGGGTAACAATCGTTGGGTTTAGACTTCGAAGCTCTTTCAAGAAAACTGATCGGGGAGGATTCGAAGTTAAGGTTTCGTCTGGGATGTAATGAAGCATCATGTGGCAGTTAACGACGAGAGCTTCGTTGAAAACGAAAGGGTCGATTCTTAGTTGTTCGATAAGAGAAGAGAGACCGTCGGAGTAAGAATAAGAGATAATTCTAAACTCCATTGATATGTTACGTGTTGTTGCAAAGTTTACTAGCTTTGACCCGAGTTCTGCGTAGGAGATTCCTAGCACTGGAGGCGGATGAGATTCGGCGGCTCCGTCAACGACAGTGAGTTTGAGAAGTGGAGGAGGTTTCTTGTGGAGTTTGTTTGCCATGGAGTCTATAAGAGTAGGGAGTTGCATGCAGTGAGTCAAACTTAAGTCAACGATGTGAACGGAGGAGTAACCTTCGACAGCGTCGAGTATTGCGGCGTTCGCAGCGATGAATCCGAAACGATGCCACGGTGTAAGGTCGACGAACTCCGCGAGCTCGATGACGGAGAAGCGGTGAAGCTTTTTCTTGGAGACGACAGAATCAGCAGCAGCGACTGATAGAAAAGCGAACACGGGGCTTTTGGAGGTGGCGCGTGAGATAAACGCGCGGAGAAAGGAGGCTACAAGTCTCTGTGTGGAGTCGCCGTCGGGGGAAGCGAGGTTGTTGAGGATCCAAATGAACTGTTGAGCCAACGTGGCGTCGTTTGATTCGATGGCATTTGCGCAGTGGAGGAGAAGCTGCTCCACGCAGTTGGCATCGCCGCATAGAGATTTGGAAGAAGAGAAACCGGGCCAAACGGGTCGGATTGGGTTTAAAATCCGGGCTATGTTCGTCATTGGATGTTAGACAAGGGAACAGAAATAACATATAGGAGGGAGAAGCTGAAGGCAAAACTATGGGAATAATAAATGCGAATGCGAGTTTTTGAGAATATGCAAATAAAACAAAGAAGAAAGAGACGAGACATATTGAGTAGTCCTTATCAATATGAAACTCACCGTTTCGGTCCTCAAAACGGGACAAAAACGTAGGTGTACAGCTTTTTTCTGGTCATATGCTTTCGTTTTCTATTCTCTGGGTCTTAGTTCATATTGGCGTTAATATGTCTGAAATAGCTAAACTTAGGTATACTGTAGTCTTATGCATTATCATTTTTAGTGGCATCTCTATGCACATGTACAAAAAATCTAACATTTGTAAAAGTTTGTACATTTTTTTACCTTCTGGTATGTCCCTCCAAATTCTTGTAAGTTTCAAAAATAGAAATTAGTTACCTCATACTAAATAAAATAAGCATTGGAGACAAAAAAAAAAAAAAACATTTGCTTATATAACTAAACCACTTTTCAATTTTCTAACATGTGGCAATCTCAGTAACGTAATTACATATTATGAAAGTAATTATGGCGCCGTATACATACAATGCTTGTATACTACAAAATGTGAGGAAAAAATCCGACCAGAGAATATAACCAAGTGAGTACATCATATCTAAGACATGCGCACACACGCGCGTATGTGTATATATATAGCCATATAGGTTTTGAACCTTGTAGGAGGATTCCTTACCCTCAAGATAACATGGACTAGAGGACATACTTACTAGGGTTTGGTGTCGTTTCATTACCCAATGTTGAATTAGACACCACGACAAATACAAAATTGTCGAACATAAGAGTTGATATGTCATTTTTATAAGCTATAAATTCGTTGGGTACTCTGATTAGACAAGATATGTTTGATTAATCAATCTAATCTGGTCTTATTCAGATGCTTAATTAGCACTTAAGTGGTCAGTGACATTTACTGTAAGAACTATTAACTCTATATGCCAAGACATGTGTAAAATGATGCTAATTGCATCGCTCTAACGGCATTAGTAATTCAAACTTTTGCTTATTCTTTGTTGGCAATTAATCTCTTGTTTACTTCAGAGTTCGCGAGAGGGTTCTCTCATCCTATTTGTCACCATCTTCTTCAGGGATCGAATGTATCGGCATTTTAATCGCAAGTTTGGATTCTCAAAATACAACAGATGTTTTTGTATTTTGTGAAATATTGCATCTTGGGGAAACCGATCATCACACATCGGTTAGCCTTACACCGCTTTCGAATGCATATTCCTACGGTGTATTTTGCTTTTTCAAGAGTTTTTAGTTTTTATCTTTTAGAATATCTTGCTCGACTTATGTCTTGTATTTACTTGTTATCGTATCCTATATTTGTGCGGATAACGTGGATCGTTAGAATTGCATTAATATGTGTTTTTGTTTAAGAGAATTTGTAAACCGATAACTTAATATATGAAGTTTAATGATTAAAAAAAACAATTTTTCGTGCAATGTGTGTTTGGCGAGTACGATTCATGATCGGCCCTTAGGACAACTGGATGAAGCAATGGTAGATTAGAAAGATATTCTATTCATGATCAAGAGTCAGTTAGAAAGAAATTCTATTACTACATCTACATATAAGAAACATACTCTACATTTCATTTTAAAAGATGTTTTGAAAGTTGTTTATGTTTTTTATTTAATTTAATTTTTCAAGTTTAATGCAAAATTAATAAAAATGTGAAATTTGTGAACATTTTTTGTTAAAGAAAAATCTTAAAACCAAATTTATTATACGCAGGGAATAGTAGATATTTCTGGAATAATCCAAGACGTCAAGACCTCATATTTAAAGTTTAAAACTAATTTCAACACATAAGTGTATCTATCGGCACACACGCACGGTCGAACGTGGGTAAAGGAGTTCTGGGTCCGTCGGACGAGGGGCTATTGGCAAAGCTGTTGGGCCTGATAGCAATATTTACTAGGGCCAACTTATATTGGGCTTAGTATAAAATGGTATTAATGTGCCCAGAAAGCATTGGACTTCAATGATAGCCAGTACAAATTGAATTATTGTAAACAAACATTAATGAAAAACGAAGTTACCCACCAAAATGGATCTAATACAGTCACATGTTTTTTTTTTCTTCCCTTTGTCACATGAGAGTGGAATTATTTTACGAAATTTATCCTATGTGCTTTAAGTTTTAAATTACTCTCTGTAATCTTCACTTGCGTGTAAATGTAGTTAAGTTATGTGTTGTGAGAAGATTAGTTAAGTTGTCAATTCTTTGTCGGCCCGAAGAGGCCAAGACTGGATAAGTTCCGGCGATGAGGGAAAATGTCACGTGACTTTCACGTGTTCGAACACTGGTCGGCCCTTATCTGGATCGCTCTCAAATTTCCATTGGTCCCAAACCCCCTGATTCTATACGGCTCCCATTGTTTAATTTCCAAATTACCCCGAACAGAACATTCTCGATCATCTTGTTTTTATTTTGTTTTTCTTTTTTTTTTAATACAAGGAGATTTTGGAACAAAACCCGTAATTTTTCAGTTCCAAAATCACAGCGTCCCAAATGTCATTGAATTCTGTAACTTCTAAATTTCGTCTAATATATTTTCCAGTCGAGCTAACGATACTTAGCTATTCTTTATCCTCTTGATTCTTGAATAATATGCAAACCAATGACGTTTTCATATAGAAATGAGTATTACTTTGTTTCCAACTCATTCTATTAGAATCCAACTCAACTCATTCTATTCGATCTCACATGAAACACTAATAAACCCATTTGTTGAAAAAAAATACACTAAGAAACCCATAAAAGCTATATCAACCTCTAGAAGAAATAAACAAACAATCTTAACCAGGAGTAAGACTTATCCTTTGTTTCGGGGTAACGCAATCTCAAATCGTACACATGACAAGATTTTGAATAAACCCACCAAATCTCATTCCAATATGAAAACAAATTCGAGATACAACCATATGAGGTATCTCACGATAGAATTTTTGTTTAACAATCATGTAACCACATTTTATATACATTTTTTGTTGAACTTGGTGTTTAATAATTTTGTAAACTCATTTAAGAAATTTTTATACTCCCTTTTAAAAAAAACATAGATGTTTTTTAATGTGTTTGATAGATATTTTATATTTTCAATGCAAAATTTAAGTAATGTTTCTTGTTTAACTCTATTAATTAGAATTCAAGTAAAAAATAATAATTAATATTTAATTTAAAATAAATCTATTAAGTTATGTAATATGTGTGTAAAATTTTTAAAATGATTTTTGTGGAACGGACAGAATATTTTCTAACATGAAAAATAATTATTACATTACGACCAAAAGTCACAAACAACCAAAAGTATTTAACGCACACTCTGAAGTCAATGGAATTATAACCTTAAAAACTTATTAATTACTTTTAGGTCAGATCCGACATGGGTGGAAGGATCAATAAACAAGCGAGTGGATTAAGAATTAATTTAGTTTCTGCTGAGTTTAAAATTTCCGTAGTGGATGACGTGATAATGTAACCAAATACAAAGTGCGTGGATTTGTAAAGAGTTTATGGATACGACCAATAAAATCGTTGAAGGGGCATATGTCTCTTGGACTCTTCCATGTCGAAGGATCGTTTTAAAACCCTGAATAACTTTCGCCTGTTCATTAGTGGCAAAAACAACACTAGTGACCTGGCTTTTGTCGTAAGACTATCTGACCTCATCTTATAAAATCTTTCAAGGATTTAATTCCCTATAAAATACTAAAACACCAAAAAAATAAAACAAGTTAAACCTAATCATTTATGTCGTTCTTAGGTCTAAATTAAAGAATTAATTTCCATTCTGATCATTTATGAATGAGATTGATTCAATTATCGGTTTTCATAATCTTTAAAAAATATTTATCCACTGTGATAAGTTGATAACATTTTCCCATATATGTACTGTATCATTGGCGCAATGGATGAAGCTAAATATTATTAAGTCAGCAACTGGGTTCAGAGACGTAAGGTGAAGGAAAAAGACTTAATGGGCCCTACCGGGTCCAATTACAACTACGCCTTTTTACATCCAGCACGAGTCATCCGATCCGTCCCTCAACATTAATGACTTCAATTTGTATTTCGATAAAGTTTTATCTCGTAATTTCTGCAATCTTGAGACAAGTCATCGATGATATTTTCTTTCGATATGAATTAGGTTAAAATGAAGAAAAGACCATTAGCTTTTCAATCATATATTATTTTAATAAGAAAATCTATATAATAGTGCACTCGATAATTCTTCACCTCAAAAATGGCCATTGTGAACAAACAAAATATAGTATTAATCCAACACTAAATTGTTAAGTTGACAAAAAAAAACATTTAAACTGTTACTGCTTTGAACTTTGAAGAGATGGTAAACTTACATAAACGCCAAAAATAGTCATGTCATTATATTCCAAATCCTTTTTACAAGGGATATTGTCTTCTTCTTTCTTAAAATGATTAGGTGGAACTAATTAGTTATTACTGTGACTGGAACGGACGGAGCAGATTGAAAGATAGAGGGTGACGTAGGACCAACCATCACGTTCCCAAGATCGGTGGAGATAACTCCTCATATCAGGGAAGATAGAGATAATTTATCAAGGACATCGATTTCACATATTATAAAATGCCAAATAAATATCGATTTAAAGTTAAGAGCTTGTTGAAAAAAAAGGTTCTTGCATATTTATTGACTTAAAAGTTTTTTGCTCTGAATTATGTTTAATTAAAAAATTAAATGTGGATAGTGGAGGCAAGAAGATTGGAAAAACACGCAAATTTAAAATTAGTAAAAGAAGTCGTAGACGTCAGAGGAAAGGAAGAAAGCTGACGTGGACCACTGCATCTTGCTTGCCATTAGATGGTTGAAAGAATAATTTGGGGGGGGGGGGGGGTCCCATGTCATAACATCCTTTTATGATACTATACAACCTTATCATAAAACCAAATCTCATCAGAGCCGAGTTATAACTTATAACTTACATTTGTATTTACATAGGGATAGGGAATTAGGTTTTCTATACATCAAGTTCAAGTTTGATTCTGTTACTATATATACTAAACCTCTATAAATTAATATCTGATGAATTAATAAATATTATACAATAATAAAAATTTTAATCTAAATTTAGATTAATGTAAAAATAATAAAATTCAATAAAATAATAACTATTTAGAAATTTATATGTAAAAATATGGTCAAAATAATATCGTAAATTAATAACTATAGATCTTAAGCATATATATTTAAAGAAATTTAATAAAATATGATCTAAGATTTTTTTTTCCAAGTTAAAATTTAGATGGATCTCATATTTAATTTTCCTTAGCTTCAAACAAATATGTGGTTGTCTTCTCAATCTGCGTAAAAAAATGTGAAGAGTTCTAAACATAATAATTGTTTTTTACATGTAACGGTTTCCAATGATATCATATTATCATTTTCAACTTTAGCATTAACATTAAAGACAAAAGTCATGATTTTGTTTTATGAACTCCTAAACATGCATCATTTTCATCCAAATAGTCGAATAGGCTATTGATATTCATTATGTTATGACAACCAAGATTTTGATAACAACTTCGAATTCATGAATATCGTTTCAACAAGTTGATTCATTTTCTAAATTCTTTGATACACTATTTTCTGTACGAATTTTTCAATGATGAAAACAATTTGTTATTATTTTTTGATGAACATTAATTGTCCAAGTCGAACCATCAAAATTGATAGTATTAAAATATTGATTTTGTCAGAATTAGATTGTCCTAACTTGTAAACTTCTAAAATTTTATGTTGAAATCTTTTACAATAATGCATATTAAAATCTCTTATTATTCCAGCATCAACTCAGCATTATTCAATTCTTTAATTGTCTCGTCCGACCAAATTGGAGAGTCGATCCAAAACCATCGGATTAAATTAATAAAATAGAAAAACCTTTTTCTAAAGTTGAATATTAATAATATGAAGATATACATGGAGAAAAGAAGAGTGTGTTGAAGACTATTCCATGGGTGAAAAATGGCTCTTTGCGTCGTCCAAAAGCCGCCTCTAATACAAAGGCTCTTATGTGTCATGTGTGCCTCCTCTCCTACCATTTGGTCCAACTACATGCTTAAATATTGTTTATCAACTTTAGTTATTATTATTATTGTACACATTTAACTATATTATTTATGTACGGTACAACTATCTCAATTGTTTCGATATTTTTCCTCTCAAGTTTATTTAATGTGGTAGGAGTCCATTGTCCTGGTTTGGAACAATTTTGAATTCATATTCTTTATGCTTTTTTTTCTTTTTTTTAAGCTTCTAAACTTTGAATATCCAACAAAATATAAATAGGATAGATCATATATATATATATATATATATATACACACACATGTGGCTGTCAACTAGTAACTAATTTACTAGTAATATTGTATGTGAAGAATCGATCGGTGCTTCTTACGTTCAACTATTTTGAGTTTATTCTATAAAGTTTAATCATTATAGGAATGTTAGGATACATTGTTATTGGACTCGGAAGAAAAATGAGAAATAGATTAACACTGTCGAAATTTTAAATTTTTCACTCAATAAAGTTTTACATTGGTTAATAACTCTAAACCGAGAAAACAAAACGACGTAGTTAACTCACCGGTCCAATCTCCATCCACGAAAAAGGAGAAGAAAATGTATAAAATTACATTTTAAACCCTAGCTAAATCAGTAAAAACCGACGCCGTTTCAATTAAACAAAAAGGTTAAGCAGCTTGTGTGTTTCTCCTCCGTTTCCGTACAGATCACCCTTGTTACAAAACGACGTCATCGTTGTTACGGAGTCCTCTGAGTTCATCGACGGTGTTACTGATCGCCGCCGTGTAGAAGACGGCGTTGATTTATTAGGGGAGTTAGGGATCAGCGATAGACCAAGCTCCGAAGATGGTTGTTCTGATGCTAATCGCTTACGTTTCGTCGGAGAAGAAGAATCAAGCGTAGATCTGGATCTAGAGCTTGAAAATCGAGAATGATGGTAGATGTTACGATCGGTGGAAATCTGCTGGAGATTTAACATTTCAGTGCAGATTTCAGATGCTTCTTCAGATGTAGGCGATGGAAACCCAGCGAATCCACCGCCGTGAGTGAGAAGCTCCGGGATCGGTCTCAATGATCCACCGCGAAGCACCGTCTCAACCGCTGCTTGACAGATATTCCAGTTTCCAGTCCATAACATTCCGATTGCTCCATTTACTGGATTCACAGTTCTTCCACAAGCTTCATAGAGCAAAGATTGAAACAAAGCTGCAGAGACAATCGGAAAAAGATCAGAAAATGAAAACTAAATTCAAAACTGATTGAGATCTGGTTTAGTGAAAATTACCAGGACGTTGAGATTCCGGTACGGCGGAGATAAAGGACATGAGACCGGCACGGCCGAAGAATTTAGCGACGAAGACGGTGGCGTGACCTTGAGCATCGGCGGTTTCAATCCACTGAATACATGGCCGGAGGATGCAATTCTCGCTGCAACCTTTCCGGAGCACACGGCACCCATTGCAACTCATTTTGTCCAATTCAACTTTAAATAATTTCTCTGGTGAATTGATTTTTTTTGTTATTTAATTTAAGCTTTCTCTTTTTCCCCTGAATGTTGCTGATGTATGGGAGGAGGAGAAGATGAAGAAGAAGAAGAAGATTTTGCTTTGGGAGCAAGAAAGTGATTCTTTGCACAGAGAAAAAGAGAGATTAAATGTTTCTGAAGATAGAGAAGACCATATATATATATATACACATATGTACATACATGTTATAATCCAAGTTGGTTTTTAAAAAATAATAATAATAATAAAATAATTAATAGACATTGGAAACGAAGCGTATTGGTGCGTGAGGCTCGCCGCCGTAGAAGAATCATACACCAATTAAAATAACAACAATAATTACTGCGGTTTATTCCAGAAAAAAAAAACAAATTGAAACGGATTACATTTTTAATAATTTTTATCTCCTTTTTTTTTGTGAAGTGACCTTAGAGAGAGTGGTAAAGATTCCAAGATGATGGGTGCGAGCGGCTCCGTGTCTCCGCGAAAAGTTGTGTCTTCTCTCAACCGTTAGTTTTTAAAATTTATTTTTACGTCTAATAATTATTATTCTTTGACCAAAAATATATATGTTATCTCATTTTGTATTGTCCGTCGACACTATCTGCAGCTTCTAATTCATGACAACTGTGAAGTAAAATGGGAGCTTCTTACTTAAGGGTAGTAATCGATTGAATTTGCCAAAAAAAAAGCATCAATAATTGCTTCCACATCTTGCTAATGATTTGGTGAGAAAAATATCTAATAATGGTTTAGGCTTTTTAAGAATCTTATCTTCCATTGAATGCTAATCACAACAACTATTTTTGGTATGATATATAAAAAGATCACATGCAATGCAATACAAGACATATAAAGAGTTTATTATATGTTCTGCCCCCTATTTTCCACTAATTACCTAGCTTGGATTTAGCTGAGTAAGATACATATGAATTTAAAACAAGAATATTACAAGATTTAAAGAGGACAAAACTATGGGATAAAAATATAATAGTTTAGTGGACTAACCTCTAAGTCGACCCCTGAAAGAAAGAGAGAAGCTATTGACCCTATAACATACTTAAGAGACCTACCTATAATATTAATAATGTATAATTAATATTCATTTTTGAAATATAAGTCTTCTTCTATTGTCACTCTCCACTCCACACATATAAAGCGAGTCTTTGCATGCAGTGATGTCAGGGATGACGAAATCAACGTTTTCTTTTTCCCACATACTAATAATTGGGATAAAACTAAGGGCTTCTTTGGAAAACAAGGTAGTTTTAATATGGAACGTCGTCGTTTGTGTTAGATACTCTGATAGCATCTTTATCCACAGCCATTTCCTTGACCTGTCATTTATTATAATCATCTTTGCTTTATAGACCATTGTTTAATTGGCTGAAATTATTTCTAATGGCCCGAATCATATGATGTTGCAGGCTATACGCGTACCGAACCGTTTTAAATAACATTTTTGTAGTTAATGAAAATATATTAAATATGGACGAGTACGCCGAAGTGGGACTCGAAATTTGGGTAACGGAGATAACAAGATTTCCCAATAATTTACCATTCTTAGGCAAATGGGCTTCAGGATGATTAAATATACGATGGGCCATGATTATATTATCTTTACTTGATTTATTTAATGTTTTTATGATATGAGGTTCTATTTCAAGAAAGTGCAAATTATGATGAAGACAAATACACCAAGATTTTTATGGTGTAGATAGATCCTCATCTTATATGGTGATTTCGTGCTAAGAATAAAATATTTATCATAATTGTGGTATGTAAAATCTATATTTTATAGGTGCAAATATAATTACCCGTTGTGGATTTATTTATATAATTATTCATTATCTAAATACTGCATGGGGTTAAATTTGTTTATTTTGTAATAAGATATGATTTAACAATAATATAATGGACGATACAAATTAATTTAAAATAACTCCGAGCTGAGACACATACACTGATAAACCTAATAGATCCATACTAGATTTGATCTCATTTCAAATACAAATTTTATGAACCCCAAAAATATCACATGTCCGTTTTCCTAAGTCAGATAAAAACTAACAAACCATACTCAGATACACGTACATAACTGGATTTTAATCTACAAAAATATGTTTATAATGATGTGTAGTTGTATACATTTTAACAAAAAAATATGTATAGTTGTATACGTGTTTTGGATCAGGTTATTTTAATTTCTATGTTATTATATTTATATGTTAAGCTGCTTGACCCTAAAATAAGGAAGAAATAAAAATAAATAAATAAAAATTTGGAGAAGTAATGAGGTCACAAAGTCCAATACATCAGCAGGCATTTTATGTCTTTAGCAATGACATTACATACGTAGCGTGATGTACAATTTTGGCATTTTAACTTATTTTATTACACGAAAAGGAAATAACCTAGAGGTTTACAACTAATCATGCCCATTTGATAATGATTATCTTTAGTTCTTCATTTCTTAATCAATTTTCAACTATTTATGCGGACAACAAATAAGATTTTAATTAAACTCATGAATATTCCAAAGTAATGTTTCAGGCAGTCGCACGACACACATCAATTTTTTAGTGATATTTCATTGTTTTAGCTTTTAGGTAATATTTATTTTATTTTATTTTGTTAAAAGGTTTATAACTATATAAAAATCAATATGCGTAATACTGTATTTCTTTTAGGTAATATTTCTTTAACTATATAAAAATCAATATGCGTCGAGATTTTAATCAATCATGTAGCATACCGTGTATAATATGTAAAGATATTCATTATTTGTTTCTATATTCGACCTTCTAGCTTGTTCTCTAAAGATAATCTCTCTTTTTTCCAAAAAAAACAATCTCTTATAGACATCAAAAAATAAAATCTCTTATTATATTTAAAGTCCAGCATCTTCGTATAGTGTAACTTTTTATTATTTCATTTTATATAGAATTCGGATATCATAGATTGATAGATACCGACTTGTAATTTTGACGGTGGAGAAAATGTTATTAATAAAATAAGTTATAATATAAAGATTTTTTCATATTAATCTATAAAGAAGTTATAATATGAAATTTATATAAAATACTTGTTCGAAACTAAAAGAACAAAGAATTGTGTGTCATTCAAATTAGTTTTAATAAATATATTTTTCAAGGGAAACTATACTTTGTAACCAAGAGTGTGTGATCTAGTGTTTTTTTTCAAGTCGATAGAAAATTCATGAAATAGAGGGGGGAAAACATCAAAACTGTACTTTTTAATATTAACGACTTGATTGGTAATTACATATGAAGAGATAGAGAAGAAACTGGAGATACGAATCCAATCCAAAGAATATGAAACAAGTAAAAAAAAAAAAAGTTGAGAGAATATTGTGGAAAAAGCAAGCCGTCTGATCGCGTTCCTTACTTATATTATGATTAGCGCAGAAAGATGATATTCCACTGTAAGCTAAAGATTGCTAAGAGCACCTTTGTAATTCTCTTAAATATGTTATTTATTAGCCAGAAAGGTAATTGCTTTTATTCCAACTGGTCCACGCCGAGAACAAATCGACGGCCTAAGTTTCAGGAGAAAATTGCCGGACCACCAGTCTTATTATGCCGCGTGACAGATTCTTCCTCGGATTTGTTCATCGGAACCGAGCCGAACCGAACTTTTCTCTCTCTTTCTTTTCAACCAAATCTATCAGTGTTTAGTAATCAAGGTTCTGGTTAAATCCGGTAATGTGATTTCATACTCTATGTTAGTTATTTCTCGTTTGGTTAAGCTTGTCCTTGAGGAACTTTATCTTCTACATTTGCACTAAGTGAACCAAACTATTCTCGTATGGTTTCTTTTCCTGTTTCGATTCGAGAATTAGAAATTGGTTTGGTCATGAAACACGTTTCATGGAGTTGGTAAAAGTTCAAAAATCACTATCGTGTCATATATGCAAATTGAGTATGATTGTAAATAAAGAAAAAGGACTTCGAAAGGGAAAGGGATATCGAGGTGATGATCATATGGAATCATTATGACATCAATTACAAGTTTACAACATATATATGATGAATGTTTAATGTTTCTAATTGATCTCTATATTTATATTTTCAGCAAATTATACATAGGCATAGCTGAATATATATCTATGTTTAAACGAAATTAAACCAAATGATTAAAGGGATCGTATAGCTAATCCTAAACCCACCACGTATCTCCGCCGCCATTTCAACTTTTCTTGTTGTAGCTTCGGTCGACTTTTTCTTGCATTAACTTATTATATTCCCAATTTCTTTTTTTTCGGCGTGTATGTTCTCATTTGTAAATGACTTCGATACCCAGCCATATCAATCAGCTGCATAATTGGTACATGAGCAGTAATAAAATATTTTTAAAATGAACTAATGACCCGTTATTTATATTATTTACCATACGGAATATACATCTGTCTCGTGGATGTGAAAGAAAGTATATATGTGAGTGTATGTATTAAATAATATATAATTTTTTTTGCGTCAAATAATATTAGTTTCTAATGTAAAGTTTTGGATGTAACGTAGTCGCAGTGCGCATGTAACTGGAAGAACTATAAAATGCGATAGAAGTTAGAATCGTGGGTTGTTAGTTTTGTATCCGTCCATATTAATATAATTTTAAACGGAGTTAACATAAGAGCCGTGATATTCCCAAAAAATATTGCTGCTATACACGAATCATAACCGGATCATCAACATAAAAATATAACCAGATATGCAAATTAAATATACACATAATTTAAGAAGAATCGATAGAGCTCCAAAGAAAGAGCACTAACTACAACATTATTTATTTATTTTAAATAGAGAGAGAGAGATAGTGATGATTAAATAAAACGCTATTCATATAATTAACTAGGGAGAACAAAGCAAATCTAACTATATATAGCCTAATGACAAGAGCCACTTTGTGAAAGCAATCAATCTGCAATATTTGCAAGAAGAAAAACACTTTTAGGTTTTGATTTCTTTGTTATCCGTACGACTTTATAATACTTAAGTCTAGCTGATAATCATGGGGAAAGGATTTGAAGTAGTTGTGGTGAGAGAGTATGATCCAAACAAAGACTTAACGAGAGTGGAAGAGCTAGAGGAAAGCTGTGAAGTCGGATCTTTGTTAGTGGATCTCATGGGTGACCCGCTTGCCCGGATCCGACAATCTCCCTCTTTCCACATGCTGGTACTTGCAAGTTTATGTTCACTTGTTCAGTGATTTTGATTTACTCTATTGCTAATTATTCTTGTTTTTGGCGAATGCATGTGACAGGTGGCAGAGATCGGTAATGAGATAGTTGGAATGATCAGAGGAACGATCAAGATGGTGACACGTGGTGGAAATACATTACTTGATCGACGTCGTGGCGCTTCGCCTGAAATAAGCACCACAAAACTTGCCTTCGTCTCCGGCCTCCGAGTCTCTCCGTTTTACAGGTTCGTAATCTAAAATCTAAATAGTAACTTTAATATTAGTTCATTATAATGAAAATAAAGAATTAAGTACAATCACATCTAAAATTTTAAAATATATGATGCTTACAACTTAAATTATACTATCTTGATACTACATAACGCCTAACAGAAAAGGAAGGTATTAACGACTTCAATTTTTTTTAATTAAATTAAAATAAATATTTTAGGAGGATGGGAATTGGACTGAAGTTGGTGCAACGACTCGAAGATTGGTTTCGACGAAACGGCGCCGTTTACGCTTACGTGCAAACTGAAAACGACAACGAAGCTTCGGTCAAACTGTTCACCGAGAAAAGCGGTTACTCCAAATTCCGTACACCTACTTTCCTGGTCAATCCTGTTTTCAACCACCGAGTCACGGTCTCTCGCCGAGTCAATATCATCAAACTCGATTCCTCCGACGCTGAGTCACTCTACCGCAGTCGATTCTCTTCCACTGAGTTTTTCCCTTCAGACATCAATTCAATCCTCACCAACAAACTCTCCCTTGGCACTTTTATGGCCATGCCATGTGGTGGAGATTACGTTTCCGGGTCGTTACCCGACCCGACCGGCTCATGGGCAGTAATAAGTATCTGGAACAGTCAAGACGTGTACAGACTACAAGTCAAAGGAACGTCGCGTCTCAAACGCACATTAGCGAAGATATCGCGCGTTTTCGACGGCGCGTTCCAGTTTCTGAAAATCCCGTCGTTTCCTAATCTTTTCAAGTCATTCGCGATGCATTTTATGTACGGCATAGGCGGTGAAGGGCCACGCGTGGCGGAGATGATGGAGGCGCTTTGCTCACACGCGCATAACATAGCTAGAAAAAGCGGTTGCGCCGTCGTGGCAGCAGAGGTGGCGAGCTGTGAGCCGCTTAGAGTTGGGATTCCTCACTGGAAAATGCTCTCGCCGGAGGATTTGTGGTGCTTGAAACGTCTCAGAGATGACGGTGACGTTGACGGCATAGATTGGACCAAGTCACCACCTGGATTGTCTATTTTTGTTGACCCTAGAGAAATTTAATAATTTATATAGAATATTATAAAGGAACCTACCAACCAAACACAAAAACAAAACAAAAATTACAAAATACGAACCCTCAGTGTTATACTTAATTACTCTTATAACACTTTTTAGTTTTATATTTTTTTTCATGCTGAATAAATTGTAAATAAATTGGATTACAAGGACAAGCTAGTAATGATTGTTACTTTGTATACTGGAGCTTGAGTTACATATAGTTACGTATTGTTGGTGTTCAGTTAGTTTTTTATTGGTTTGAAAATAGATTTGTAAATTGAATTTAGTGATTTCGCTGTTTAAGTCAAGTATATAGAGCAATTTGATTTCTTTATATGTATTTTTTTCATTTAAAAACCAGTTATAGAAGGATTTACAAGCTAAATAGTTGGTGACATTTTAATAAATCTCCAGTTGTAGAGAATACTAGAATGTAATATCTCCAAACCCTTAGCGAGGGAAGTCAAAACCAAAGCCTTGGGTTGTTTGTTATATAGTTCGTCCTTTTTCAGAAAAGAAGAAAAAAGTTTTCTTTTCAGTCAACGAGGAAAAAGTTGATGGATCCAAAATAAATAGATAATCAAAGTAAACAAATTACTAAAATGAAACAAACGTAAACCTTTGAAAGTATATAATAAATGGGATGACGTAGAACAAAGAAGCTCATGGAAAATTAGTCGACTTTTCTTTAGAGTTTTAGGTCAAATTTGGCCGGCTAAAACCTTTATATCTTTTTAAATGAGCGATTTTCTTGCAAATTATTATTATTATTATTATTATTATTATTATTATTATTATCATCATCATCATCATCATCATCATTATGATTATCATCATCATCATCATCATCATCACGAAGGAACAGGTTCGTTCAATTGATACGAAGTTTGCAAGTAGTCTTCAACAGATATCTTTGACATTCTTGTTTACTTTGTCTTATTTTTTTGAAAAGCCAACATTTAACACTGTTCCAGCAAAAAAGAGAGGCAATATTAGAATTTGGATTTCTCAAAATTGTAACGGTCACATAACCAAAAGCTTTGGGTTATAATCACCAAATCAACCCAAATTTGATCTAAACCAAAGTTAGCTTAAGAAAAGCCCTAATTAAAAAAGCCCAAATTGTCTAAGTCAAGACGATGATCCTCTCCGTCGAGTCGACGGCGTCGATTTATCACCGACGGTAGTGACTGAGCTACTAACATCTCCGACTCCATCTCTGTCTTTACCTGTCCAAAGCTTCGAGAAAATCCGAGACATTACAACTCCTCTAGCTTTGGTCTTCTCAGAACTACTCGTCTTGTCTCTTGTCGTCGTCGTTGTCTCCTCCGTGGCAATGACAGAGTCACATTCTTCTTCAGTCGTCCTCCTCGAACTCCGTGAGAGCTGCTCGGTGGAAGAGAGGGTTTTGTAGTGGGACACGTGGCACGAACTTGCTCGACGAAGAGAATCTACACAACGACTCGTAAAGGTAACCTCTCGTTTAGGGTTTAGGCGTGAGCACAAGCTTCCAGCGATAATTTCCGGCAATCCATTAATCGGCTTATTGATTTCTTCTCGCTCTTTGTTATTCCTGGATGTTGCTGTAAAATCATAGAGAAAAATTGAGTTCCAATTAACATAAATTCGATGCATTTGGTCATAACCACAGCTTTAGCAGATAAAATTGAGAAATTTGAGAGTAGAAATTACCTTTAAGAACATGTCAAAGGCACGATAAACTCCATCATGTGATGATCTCGGGAAATTCGATACCTTTTCTGCAATTGTGATGAATTTTAAAGGAGACAAATTGGGTTCGATTCTCGAGATTTCAGCTAAGTAACCATCGATTAACTTGGCGACATTGGAACTGTCTGAAACAAACCCATCTCCTTTGTTCATGTCGTCTGAACAATCAAGCTCGTTTCTTTTTTGTGTTTGTGTAGTAACAAACTCATCGATTAAGGTTTCAACAATGTCAATGTCATACTGTTTCACATCCATCTGGAGCTCTGATCAAGAGATCAGCCACACTTGCTTCCTCTTCTCTCCGATTCTTCTGCTTAACTCTTTTCTCTCTTCTTCTCCACAATCTAAAGAAACAGAAGATTTCAACAGATTGATCAAGAATCCACACGAAACACTCGGTTTCTCACTAGGAAGCATTGAAACTAATGTCTCCAACAACGATCTGTGTTTAATCACATCTTCCTCCTCATCATCGTTTTGGATCATGAAACCAGGTATTCTCTTCGCTGCATATACTTCAAGAGCTTCTCCGATAACCTCAGGCAAAACCCCACCTTTTCGTATTATAGTCGAGATCACTCTTTTGTATAAATCAATGTTAAGCTCGGCGACATCCTCGAATCCACCAATCTCTTGGTACACCATTCTTGTTGTTAATGTCAGGTGGAAGAAGCTTTCTGTTAGAATTTGCGGAACAAGATAAATAGAATAAGAGAATAGGAGAGTAGAAAATAGTAGAATGGAGAAAATACAAGAGAAATCTTTTTATTAATCTTTGTTGAAACAACACATTCAAATATATAGATTACAAATTCAAAATGAACATGCATCATAGAAACTCGTAGATGCTTACATGTGCTTACAGTGAAAGAGAGAGACAACTGTAAAAATTGACATGAGATGGGATCGTTAGATATGAGGTTTGGATCGATGAATTCCAAAACTTTCGCACAAGTGGAGACGAGCCGGAATGATCGATCCGAGGTTGGATCGATTGATCCCAAACCTTAAGATAGAATGTAGGTGAGGTGGGATCGATCGATCCCAAAACTTATGGTCGATCCCAATGTAATTCGGATCGACTGATCCAAGATAGGATCGATCGTTCCAATATGATCTTGATCAATATTCCCCCTCAAAATTAGCAGTAAGGACACCAAATGCTAAGCTTGGAACTCCGTGAACATCACCTCAGTAAAAACCTTATCAAAGACAACTCATTGGGACAAAACATTGGTAAGAAAAAAATAATATGACGTCCACGGAGAGAAGATATTTGATCACGGACGTGAAATGTCTATAAGTTCAAGTTTGCGATGAATGTAAGTGCACACTTTTACCTCTTTAAACAATTGTAGGATTTTGTTGAAAAGTGTGAATATCCGATTGAGAATAAAGCAGTTTTTGGTTTGTGTTGAGGAACAAATTGAGATCGATGAGAGTTGCTAAAGGAGCAATAAAAAAAAAAGATATTCTGTTTTGTTGGTGAAACAAAACAATTATCCAAAACCACCCATTTATAGAAAATTAAAGATACAATAAAACATGATTTTTAGGTTTTCATTTCGATTTTTAGATGCCCACTAGCAAATTCCAGCAAAAGAAATTGCAATTAACGAAAACTCATTGAAAATATGGAGAGAAACGGGTAAAAGAGAAACAAGACAGGGGAGTAAAAGTGTGGGCTATCCTGTAGTATCAATTCGATGAAAGTATGCTTCCTTTATCATTTCCACATTCTGACTCTCTTACTGTCCCTCCCTTTTTTTTTTTGGTCCACATTCTGACTCTCTCACTGTCCCTCCCTTTTTTTTTTGGTAAAATTCAATTTTCCCACTAGTAAAATAATAGTTTTAGTGAATATATATTCATATGTATTTAACTATTTATACATATTATTAGTCAAGTCAATCTTTTCGGAGTTATGATCATCCAAGGACTTGTGCCAGTTCTTTGGTTTCGAGGGCATGGAAACCGATTTTGGATACACTTTTTTGGATCGAAACTCATATTAATTTCGGAACCTAATAAAAAACGAATATTGTAGTTAGTTAAATTGTTGATAATGGCTAAGATGGACCTTAGCAAATTTCAGTGGAATCCGTTTCAAGGCCTAGATCCATAGAAAATGCTCGAATTTAAACATGATTTTCCCCATCAAACTGAACATGAATGAATTATAAGTACATAGTAGTTAATTTAATTATAAGAAAATGCTTACAACACTTCGAGTGTCATAACTCGGGGCGTTTTTAGTTTCTTTAAATATTTTTAATTTTTGTTTTTTGAAATTTTACTTTAGATTTATGTTTTACTTTTATGTTTTATGGTATTTTATTTTTGTCCGAATTACGTGAATCGTTATGATTGCATTAATTCGTGTTTTTTCTATAAAAAAGTTTTTAAACCGTTAATTTAATATATAAAATTTGATGAAAAAAATAATAATAGTTAATTAATAAAGAATAAATTGCTTCTTCTTTTTTAAAAGACTATTTTTTTACCTTGATTTTGTTTTTATTACAAATAGAAGAGAGCCAGACTATTGAACATACACAAAGAAGAAAGGAAAATAGACAATTTGATTTTTATATTATATTTACTTTCAATAAATGATAGATCGATAAAACTAAGTGAACCCGTCTTTTGCCCTGAGACCGCACGCAACATTCTTTGTTTAATATAGAGAATGCTCGCTTATTATATAACTTTTGTCATTTAACATTCAAAATTATATATCTATTAATCTATACTATGTAAACACCAATTAACTCTGTAAAAACTATCAAATTTGTTTATATTTCTTCTGCCATTTAATTCTTTCTACAGTCCCCAACACTGAAATCCAAAAGGGATCCAGTGTCAATTAAAAATATGTTTTTAGTGAAATAATATAAATTATCCTTACTGATATTTTAACATTGCTTTGTGCCACGTCACTATTGGGCGATTCCGCATAATGTGCTTCATATATTTTATAAGATATAAAAAATATTTTATTTGCTATAAAGAATATGACGGCCATCACCCTAATTTGTAAGGTGATTAACGAAGAAAGTGAAACATAATTCGAGCTCATCGATAATACTTATAATTTTCTTATAATTTGCTAAATTTGTTTTGTCAAAGTCACTATGCACGATAAACTATTTTGTTTAGACTTCGGGTAGCTCTTGAAGACAAATTTAAATGTCAAAACTAGTAAAAGGAATAAATTTAGTTTTAAAAAGAAGAAGCATAATAATGAAATTAAATTAAATAAGGGTCACATGACTATGGAGAATAAATAAGGCATCCTTATTAAGAGTTTGGTCGGGTTAGGGGAAAGCTGATGATTACTTCCAACGGTTTTGGTCAATGGACTTTTAAAGATCGAACAATAGTACATGTCACATATGCTTCGTGGATTTTTCAACGTCCTGTATCTCAAATTTTTATTAAGTCAGAGTTACTAAACTTAGGAACAGTATTAATCTCAATCATTTGATGAATGACATAATAATGATCGAAAATATACATTTCGGCTCTTCACTACCGGCCCATTTAAGAAAAGCCCAAGAAACAGTTAAATGGGTCTGTTAAGCTGGCTGGTTTTGTTGTATTAACTGGGCTTATATTTGAATATTGAGATGGTGGGTGACCCGTTTCGTTAATACTCGATGATGGTCCACGGCGTAAAGAGCCGGTCACCAACCCCATCGCTATTTTCAAGTCTCTCAAGAATTTTAGTAAAATGATATACGGTTTCAGACCTTTCCGTTCTAACTGAAAAGTACTTGGATTTGAATATTCATCTAAAACAAAAGTTAAAACCATTTTTCAAATAATAATTTGGGTAGAATTACAAACAGTATTAAATTTAGTTCCGAAATGATCCCGTCCTTGTTTTTTTATTTTACCAAACAGCTATACGATTATGATTTAGCCGATAGTGTATAACATTAAAATTCATTAATCGAGCAAAATCTCTAGTTGCACACTTGATAATTCTGAACAAGTCAGATCGAGTGTTCCTGATTTTGATTCGATCAGACTTATGCCGTGTTATGACTTAGATCACCCAGCTCCTACTATTTGTTCTTTGTGTTTTTTTTTCTATATAAAACGTCGCAAATATTTATGACTTGAAAATATGACAGACATTTATTTATGAAATTATTATATATAGTTTATGTAAGGAACAGATCACTAGGAGCTGGGTGAATGACAGAATTCAAGTGGCTTTCCTTTGCTTGCGGAAGTAAATGAAGTGTAGATTACGAACAAATAAACGATTAAAAAATAAATAAGAAATTTCAGTATTACAGAACAGTCCACTGTATAATAACGTGTACGAACCAATCACCCATCTCTGCAATTATTATTTTCTTTTCTGTAAATATTTCATCATCCCAATTGTTTCCTCTATTTATAAACAAATCAAACAACAAATAAACATTTCTTTCAAAATAATAATATTAATGCAATTGCAAATGCAAGTCCACTCCAATCATTTTCATTACAGACTCAGTCAAACCGAAGCAACTGGAAAGAAACGACCGTTAATTACCACCGTCCCCTAACCCTTCCTCGCTTGAAAGTTGACTTTTTCCCAAACCGAGTCAACGTTAAGAAATCGTCACTGGGACTTGTCGGCCGGTAAATTTAAGTCAAATCCACGGTGCCCGATCGCGCTTTGTTCCGATGATCTCTCATCATCCACATCGCTGACGTCACTACCAGCAAGGACCTCTACGCTGTTGCTACTTCCATTACCGTTACCGTTATTGCCACCGTCATAGTGACACCGTTTGTGTCCACCTAAGGCTTGACCAGACGAAAACGACTTGAAACAGATAGAACAAGTGTGAGTCTTTCCGCTTTGACTAACACCGTTACTTGTATTACCGTTACCATTAATAACAACGGAGCCACCGTTACTGTTACTGTTACTGTGACTGTTATTAGACAGTTCGTTGTTGCCGGAAGTAGTACTGTTATTCGCCGGTTTCCGGTGACTCGTCTTGTGTCCACCTAAGGCTTGATAAGACGAAAAAGATTTCCCACAGACTGTACACTTGTAATCTCGGTAATCGGACGGTGAATAGCGTGGCGGCGGCGGAGGAGGAGGAGGAGATTGTACGGTGGAGCCACGAGCGAGCATGAGGAGACAAAGAGCGAGATACTCTTCTTCAGAAGGTAGGTTCGAATTCGTTTCTTGATTCTGATGACTGTGATCAAAACGTTGACGTTTTGTGCGTTTTCTTTTAGCCCATTGCTCGAGATTCTCCGGCTCCATTTCCTCATGATACCGGAGAAGAGGCCGAGCGGTGGTGGGTGAAGTCGGGGAATTGAGAGTCTCAAGAGCCATATGGATTTAATTTTGAGATGTGATTTTGAGGTATTTAAGAAGAAGAAGGACAAGGAAGAGTGAAGCGTCCGATGTATTGTGAGCACGTCTTGTGTTTGTGGTGTGTTTGTGTTTTTGAGGGTTGATTTTGATAGATATATATATATATTTTGTAAGAAATCTTTAGAATTGGGATTGAGAGTGGGAACGTGGCCTATGAGTGATCAAGTGGTGTTGCTCTTGCTTTCTTCAATCCATTAAATTCCTTTATTTTATATAAAGATATCGATATAGAAGTAATATGTTGTCATTCATTTTGGAATATTATAGGATTTATTTACTAAGTCAATGCAGTGTTTTAAGTTGGGAATTGTTTCAATTACTGACAGATATCTTAACATAGTATGTTGAATTGTAAACAATTACTATTCCTCAATATAACATGTGTACATAGACCGGCAAGTTTATTTACTAAGCTAATGATGTTAGAAACTTTTCAACCTTTTGTTGGGTGCTAATAGTTATAAACTTATAACCATTTCCCATTTTTTTAGTTGATCCCAACTTTTTCTTTGATGCTAGTTGTTCTTAATCCACGTGCATTTTCTTTAATTTTTCTCTCAAGGCTCAGCGATGTGAATCAACCTTACATTTATCATACGTAAAAGACGAAGTTTCCACCAATTGTTTTAATTAAAAAATATACAAAATTGTGATGAGTTCCAAGTTGATTATGTATCACACTTTCCGCGGTAGTCATCTAAACATTATTTATTTGATGGAATACGTCGATTAGGAATGTAAAAAAAATAAAATTTAGGAGGACAATTGTTCTTCAAATAGAGTGGCATATCTTCGGAGTTGTATTTAAATAATTAAATAAAAGAGGAAGAAGCTTTTGCCTTTTGCCACTCTGGAGTATATCTTGTTCGGTTTATGATATGTGATCGCATTGGGATACTGCTTATCTGGCATTCTCTTATTGGGTAAAGAAGGCTGGATTGTTCTGGTGGCCCACGTGGCGTAATAACAATGGTGAAACTTTCCGGTGGATAGTTAAAGTCGTCGGTACGAGACTTAAGGCTGAGGCTAACATGACGGTGACACTTCGTTGCACCACCGCCAACACCGTCACATACACTATCTATGTTTGTATCTTAAATTCATACAAATAATAATAGTACGCTCGATTTTCTCATTTGAATGTAAATATTATAGATGAATGGGCTTGTGTGGTTGTGTAAGACTTGCCCACTAGTCAGTAGTCACCAACAGATATAAACACAATAAATTGTTGAGTTAAAAGAAGAAGAAAATGAAATTAATTAATGTGTTAAGTAAACAATTGGGTCTCGTTGACGGGAGATTAAAAAGAAAGTGGAGTGGGTCTTAGTCTTCGAGTTGTTGCATTATGAAGTGGGTCGTCGTTGTTCATAACAGTTTTGTCTACTTAGTCAATTTAACTGCCAAAAAACGATTCAACGAATCTTAGAGCTGTCGTTATGCAGATTAGTGGGGAATTTTCTACGCTATTTTTTCTTTTTTAAAGATTCTTCTTATTAGATGAAACTACCTTTAAATAATTAAATGCATACACATTGATTTTATAAAAACATACAAACAGCTTCATTAATTTCTCAACTAGTTTCTTCGCCATTGTTTCTTGTTTTTCATTTGGCTACTTGAAAGGTCTCTCCACTTTCAGCCATAGTCCAAACTCTTCTTCATTCTCCTCCATGGTCCGTCAAATAGAATAATTACAAACATTAGTGTAAATCAAAATAAGTCAAAATAGTATTTAAAACATTATAAATATATAAAAAAACACTATTGCAAAAAATATAGTTAATCTCTAAGATGCCAAAGAAAATTCTAAGGATAAAGTTGCAAAGTTAGGTTTGTTTTTACAATTATGAAATTTAATATTTACATTTTCGATTATTTTTCTATTAAAAATATTTTAATTTAAAATTTTTGGGTTTATAATAACTATTTTAAAATGTTTCTGTAAATAATATTTGTAGTACATAATATTTATTGACTTCAGTTTTTTTTTTAAACATTTCAAATTGTTTATATGTTATGTAAATTTAACATTTCACCTCTAATAAATCAAAGAAAGTTCTAAGAACATGATGTTAAGTACGGTTAGTTTTTACAATTTTGAAATTTACATATATATTTCTTTAGTAATATTTTATAAAAATATTTACTTAAAATATTATATACAATCTTTTTATAAAAAAAAATAGTCTAAAAATTGAAAATCAGAACTTAAGTATACAGAAAATTAAAAGAGAGAACAATAAATTAATAAATTGAGCAAATGACCTTATATAAGCAGCTTTCTTCTCTTGGATCCAAAATAAAAGACAGACTTTGGAGTTTGAATGGCAAAGAGACGAAATGAATATGTAAGTAACAGCCGGGTTAATTAGCTTCTTCTCCTTTCACTTGTCGCCATTGTTGTTCTTCTCAGTTGAGAAAGTCACGAATTTCAGTTATTGTTAAGACGAATCAGGCAGTAGAGATAATAGTTTATGAGAGAAAAATTTGCAGATTCAAGAGAATATCTCATCTTCAATCTTCTTATACAAGAGCATTGAAGAACATAGAGATTGATATGTGGACAATCTCCACTTGTTCCTAGTGAAACTTAATTGAGGAAGTCACAAATCTTATTTGCTGGAAAAATGAAAGCTACTAGAAGAGGATTGAAGATTGAAGAGGTATAAACAGAGGAAAGGAGTAAAATTGTGAAAGTGAGTTAAAAAAAAGCGTGCTCCTTTATTTATTTGGACTGAAAATATTTAAATTGATCACAACAACGGTAATAAAAATGTTACCGTTTTACCAAACGGTCTAGTGCGGTTTATCTCTCTTGAGGTCAATTCATAGTCCAATCACTCAAGTCAGCGTGCGTATGCTGCAATATATGGAAAGTTTTAAAATACGAGGAAAAACAAAATAATCATGTCAAAAAAGAAATCGGTGATCCTTTCGGTAATAGGCGTATAAGAAACAGCAAAGCCCATCAACAATATCAGATAGGCCCGAGGAAGTTTAGTATATTGATTAACAGTAGATATGATACTGATACGAATAGATATGATATCGAGAATAGATCATCAACAGAATCAGAGTGGCGCAGCGGAAGCGTGGTGGGCCCATAACCCACAGGTCCCAGGATCGAAACCTGGCTCTGATATTTGTTTTAATTTTCTTTTCCCGATTCCTTAAAATAAGGTCATTTCGTTTTTAGTATAAAGCCCATTAACGTTGATAAGTGGGCCGATCAATTAGTAACAATAGTTAACTTGAACCCTAAATGATAAAAGAGTCTAATGTAACCATGATTTTAAAATTAACAAAACTAGATCTCATCAGAAATAATAATTATTCTCACTTGTAAAATATTTTATCTGGAAAATCTTCCTTGTTCTTGTTTCCGTGGTTTCTAACTTCAGATCTTCAATGGCTACTGACAGATCTCAACTCAGAACAAACCGGCAATGCTGATAACCTGCGAAAAAAAATCAAAATCTCATAAATTTCCAGTCTATTTCTCTATCGAATTTTACGGTTAATCTGTTAATTGGGCATACTTGGGTCAGTTGGAATAAGCATGGCGGTGCCACCGAAAGAGCAAGTGCCTCCGTTTCGTTTAGTCTTTGGCCAATAACTGTTGAAAGCATAAGAGGCATGAGCCATGACTGTGTCTGGGTAGAAACATATTCCATGAGGCTTACTCTCATCGCAATTGGCTCCTCCTCCTCCGCATGCAAAATCCAGAGACTGCTGCAATGTCTCCGCCGCTACGCTCGGTTTCGGTATACACCATTGCCCTTCCTTTTTCTTCTTCTTCGCCGGCGACGGTGCCGGAGAAGGAGGATAGCATGGCGGAAGAGAATTCTCTAGATTTGTAATAGTTGATAGCTCCGGTGAGAATTGGGGAGGGGAGGAAATTGAAGGTAGCGGAAATGGGGGATTAGGTATTGTGGGTGGAGCTAAAAATCCGATTGAGGAGTGAATTGGTGAATTTTCCGGTGATGGAGAGGGTAACGTTGGGAATGTGATTGTGAGTTTGCTGCTAATATTGATTAAAGATCTCAAATTTCTTCTTGTCATCGTCGTTGTAGATTCTTGTTCTGGTTCAGTGTTTAAGAAATTGACTTTGTTGAAGCTCAAAGATCCGAACTTTTCCACGGAATGAAGCAAATCAAAATGATTATCAGGTGAAGAAAGGAAATTTAGAGGTGGGTTTATAGTGAAAGTGGAGTTTATGGTTTTGAGGAAGATGAGAACAGGTTTGAACATTTCTGGGTTGTTTAAGCATAGGTAAGAGAAGCCAGATGAGACTTTGATGTTCTTCTCAAGGCCCCATCTTGTTAGAGAATGGTATAGGTTTTTCAAAGAAGATAGAACCAGATCAAAGCTGGGGTTGTGTTGTGTGGTTTGGCAAGAATCAGGGAAAAAGACAACAATGGTGGTGATTTTTGTGGAAGGGTAACGAGAGAGGATATGGGTTTTAAGCCAAGTTTCAGCTTTTATGATCCTTGGGGAAATCTCAGTAATGGTTTTGTCGTCACTCACAGAAACAGCGAGATCAAGATCAGTAGTTTGGGGAAGTTGAATGAGTTTGTGAGGGAGATTCAGAGCATAAAGTTCGTTGCTTTGTTTGACTGCTTAGTGTTCACAGCTTATAAACTTCAAATTGGGATTTTCGATTTTGAATAATGGCTAGCTCAACAAATATATATAATCTAATGTAAATCCGGTGGGTAGGTGTCAGTTTGCATACGATTTTTGATCAAATAGCTCGTTAATTTTCAAACTAAATCCAGTTTGATTATTTTTGACGGAAGGCACAGACATCGTAGGCCCTCGGTACGTTGGAAAATAAACAATTTGATGGACTTTTATATCTAATTTTTATTATGAGTAGGCCTTGAAGTGGTTGTATAGAACTGCAAATAATGGGCTTTAGTTAGGGCATCAAGCCATATGCAAGGGCTTAATTAGACCTCTAGTTCTTCGCTTCTTTGTCCAAGTTCAGCCATTTTTATTTGAAAGGGTTGTGATTAGATTGATATTACTGAGTGAAGTGGGGTGGGATTCTAAAATTGCTTTGAACGTTTTGAATAATCCTGTCATAATCATTATGACAACACTAGCAAGGGATTTGTGTAGTTGCTTTATCATGATTACCACCTCAATTTATAATTAGTTAACCAGATGATTAAAAAACACTAACAAATCAGAAGATGAATTTTAAAATCCAAGTATTGACCCTTCCGACCCATGATCTTCTCGGATCTGTCGGTCTGGTTACATGCTCTTGGTAGTCTTATTCAACGTTAATTTCGTTTTACTACATCAAGAAATTTGTTTGGGTAAATATGTCTTTTGCAAAAGGCAATATCAATATTAGTTAATTATAGGTTTTAATTAATTAAATCAAATAGAAATATCAAAGAATGACAATAATGACAGAAAAATGAGTACAAAAGTGTCGAAGAATATTATTTATCTTGAGCTTTAAGTATATCTATAGCACAAGTGTTGGGCAGATTTCTGTTTACGTGGAACAGAAGAAAATTTTTTCCCAGGAATATTTGTTTCTTCTTATTGACAATCCACAGGCAATTTCTTACAAAAAGCAGCTAAAATTTTTAAAGATACAAAATACACAAACTTGAAATTACTATTTGAAAAATAATAATGCAAGTTACTATTTAGATTGAACCTCTTTTTTTTGTTGTTGTATCGTCACACTACTCACTACTAACGTTCATTATTCGTTTTTACCCAAAAAACAAAAAACAAAACAAAAACGTTCACGATTCGTTAGTCATTATTCGTTAAGAGTTTCAGGGCACAATTGTAAATATGAGTCATATTACCTAGCAAATGAAAAAAAGAGAGTATAAAGATGATGAAAAAGTTATTTGCAAAAACAAAAAAAAACTAAAGAGAAAAGCAAAAATAAAGCAAAACGCTAGAGAGCGTGTGGTTGACCCCTTTGTTCTACATTTGTCAAATATCATTAATTAACGCAAATAAAAGAGTGAGAGTCGGTGGATCTTTTGCTGAAAAAAATAACAAACTGAACGAATAAAAGACAAAAAGAGATAGTAAAAGATATGGACGTAAGGTTAAGCCCGTTGTGTCACTTTATTCCAAAATTACATGTATGGGTCTTCTTTCTTACCTTTTTATTCACTAAATATATATATATATATATATATATATGTTTTTAATAATAGATTCGCTATAAACTTGATTTATACGTGTTACCTGTTTCATGTATCTATATATATATATATATTTGGATATATTTGCTATAAATTTGATTTATACGTATTACCTAGTTCATGTAAAATAATACATATTTAATAATGGAGAACTTCTTATATTAATAATATTTTATTTGGGAGCTAGCTAAACCTACCGACAGTTTTACAGTTTGTTTTCAACTCGAGAAAATCTTTGTTCGTAATTAAAAAAAAAAACTTTTAAAAGTCATTTGAAAATTGGAATTGTTGGGCCATATACTGCTATATGGTGGACTGGACCACGGATGATTGAGTTTCCGTCTATAGACTCAGCCGGACTAGGTTTCAGTTAAAACCAAAATTATTATATGGTAATATAAGAATAAAATAATTCTGAAACGTAGATTTCCAACTATAAGAATAAAATCGTAGATAAATAATTCGGAAAACAGAAAATACAATAAAATCGGAAAGTCGATGATGGAGTGGTATGTTCGTGTCTTTTTCCACCGTCTTGGTATCAACGAAACAAAATCGGAAATTTCTACGTTGGACGGAAAAGGACAGTCAGATTCGCCGTTAATTGATACATACTTAGGGACGTTTTCGTCTTTAAGCAGCACAGCCAAACTTGATTGTTGAATTTCACGTGGCGAGATTTCCAATACTTATATATATTCACAGCATAATTAGAAAATGAAATCTAACAAGACAATAAGAGTTATTTAACCAAACAAAATAAAACAAGACATCCACAATTTAAGACCAAAGCTGAATTTTTATTATAATCTTAATAGTCAATATCCATTACTGGATGTGAAATGTTAGGCTGTCTATTCTTCGTTTTTAATGTCTTTTACTTCCAAATTGTTCCCGCAACTAGTAATTTCATATATATATATTATTTTGTTTTTTTTTAACATATGATTGTTGCACACAAATACATTTTGTCACGGCTACAAATAATGCGATTATGTTACGTGCTAATTACCAAATAAACGGATAATTAAATGAACTAAGAAAAAGCTTAAACGATCCCGGAATGCTGACGTCAGCACATAAATCTCAGATCTCGAAACGAAACGAACTTTCGCTGCCTCACCTCTGCTGCTTACTTTTCCTTTTTCACCTTTTTTTTTTTTTTTTCTTTTTCCTTTTTATTCCATGAACCATTTCTTAATTTCTCTGTTGAAAGAAGGAAAAAAAGAAGAGAGCTAAAAAAAAAAGTAGGAAGAAGATGAATTTAGCGAGAGAGGAGAAACAGGATTCGCCATGAAAGCTCTTCCATCCAGAATCTTCTTCTTCTTCTCGATCTCTGTTTCCATATTTTGCTCCTCAATTTCCGTTGCTGGCGTCAACTTGAATCGATTTAGTACTGAAGTTAAGAAGATTCATCGAAGAATTCTTCATCAGCCGCTTTTTCCGGTGACTTCTACTCCTTCTCCACCAGATTTCGAATCGACACCGTCTCCTCCTATAACTCCAGACACTCCCGATCAGCCATTTTTCCCGGAGAATCCTTCTACGCCTGACCAGAGTCAATATCCTCCTCCGCCCCCTTCTCCTACTTCCGCCAACGTCAATGGCGGATTACCTATTCCGACTGCTACTACTCAATCGGCGAAACCTGGGAAAAAAGTTGCCATCGTCATTTCTGTTGGAATTGTCACGCTCGGTATGCTCTCTGCTTTAGCTTTTTTCTTGTATCGTCATAAAGCGAAGCACGCTAGCGATACACAGAAGCTTGTTAGTGGAGGAGGCGATGGCGGCGGTTCTCGTAGGTTTCAGGAAGATCCGGGACCAGCGACGACGACGTCTTCTACATTTCTCTATATGGGAACTGTTGAACCGTGTCGTGAATCAGCGAGTGAATCTAACGGCGGACGTAACGGACCGGTTAATTCGTCTCCATACCGGAAATTAAATTCGGTTAAGAGATCGGATCGTTATCGTCCTAGTCCGGAGCTTCAACCGCTTCCTCCGTTAGCTAAACCGCCACAACCGTCTGATAATTCTCCGTCAGCTTTATCTCCTTCTTTATCATCTTCCGACGAGGAATGCCGTGACACGGCGTTTTACACGCCGCACGGATCTACGATCAGCAGCGATGAAAGCGGTTACTACACGGCATTTCCTCGCTCTGCCAACGGCAATGGAGGATCACTTCCACATTCGAAGAGAACTTCTCCGAGGTCTACATTTGGATCAGCTCCGACGACGGCAACATCTAGGTCGCCGGAGATGAAACATGTAATCATTCCGTCTATAAAGCAGAAACTGCCGCCACCAGTACAACCTCCACCTCTAAGGGGATTTGAAAGTGATGTACAAGAGCTTTCGTATTCACAGAACAAACCTAAGTTCTCGCAGCCACCTCCGCCGCCGAATAGAGCCGCGTTTCAGGCGATTACGCAGGATAAGTCTCCTCTCAGCTCACGAGTGGCTCCACCACGGCGGTCTCCTCCTCCACTACAGGCGCCACCTCCACCTCCACCACCTCCTCCTCCGCGGTTTACTCCTCCTCCACCTTCTCAGAAACGGCTGAGAGATTTCCCGATACTACGAAAACTCACCAATTCTGAACCAACAACAAATTCAACAGCGTCTCCTTCAAGAAAACAAGCATTCAAGACTCCAAGTCCTAGATCGAAGGCTGTTGAAGAGGTCAATAGCGTATCAGCCGGTTCTCTTGAGAAAACAGGAGACGGTGACACAGACCCAGGCAAGCCAAAGTTAAAACCACTCCACTGGGACAAAGTACGAGCGAGCTCGGATCGAGCCACCGTTTGGGACCAGCTCAAAGCAAGCTCATTTCAGTGGGTACCAGTGTTTTACTTAATTGCTGTGCCACATACAATTGAATTTGATCTTTTCCAATAACATTTTTCTTTGAACTTATGGTGTGATACAGATTGAACGAGGATAGGATGGAGCATCTGTTTGGTTGCAATTCGGGAAGTTCAGCTCCAAAGGAACCTGTGAGAAGGTCATTGATGCCTCCTGCTGAGAATGAGAACAGAGTGCTGGATCCAAAGAAATCGCAAAACATTGCTATTCTCTTAAGAGCACTGAATGTAACACGTGAAGAGGTGTCCGAAGCTCTTACGGATGGTATTTTTTTTGTCTCCAATTTGATTTATTCTCGAGGGTATCGTTTTTTTTTGCATTGAGGTTCCTCTGTTCGACACGTAGCCTGTTTTTGAGTATTGATGCCTTGATGGGCTAATGGAGATCTTGCTGATAGTAGGAAAAATAAAAGTCAGAGGTAACATAATAGTCAGAGGTAACAGTGGTGCTAATCTAAATAATACTAAAAAAGGCTTAGGCCACAAGTTATAATCATTTACAAGAACAATGACCTATGAAATTATTTTCTCTGCTTTATTTGCTTCGGACATGATTGTTCAACTTGTGAAATAAACCACATGTAAAGGAGAAAAAGGGACATCCTTTAGTTTTGCAGGACTATCAAACATGATGTAGTTGACATTCATTAAGATTCTCTAAACAAAATTGATTTCATTATATATTGTGGTAAGTGGTCCCTATTATTTCAATTTAATTAAACCCGTGGCACTGTAACAGGTAATCCGGAGAGCTTAGGTGCAGAGCTTCTTGAGACTTTGGTGAAGATGGCTCCAACAAAGGAGGAAGAGATAAAACTCCGAGAGTACTCTGGTGATGTCTCTAAACTAGGAACAGCTGAAAGATTCCTCAAAACCATTCTCGATATCCCTTTTGCCTTCAAAAGAGTTGAAGCAATGTTGTATAGAGCCAACTTTGATGCTGAAGTCAAGTATCTAAGAAATTCTTTCCAGACATTAGAGGTGAGTTACTCTTATTGACACTTGATGACGGAATTTTGCAAACGAATTGTCCTAATTTTTTATCCGTTGGTTGCTTTATAGGAAGCAAGCTTAGAACTAAAAGCAAGCAGACTATTCCTAAAGCTCCTCGAGGCTGTTCTAATGACGGGAAATCGAATGAACGTTGGCACTAATCGAGGAGATGCCAAAGCCTTCAAACTCGATACACTTTTAAAACTCGTTGACATCAAAGGAGTTGATGGCAAAACCACATTGCTTCATTTTGTTGTTCAAGAAATCACAAGAACCGAGGAAACAACAACAACAACAAAAGACGAAACCATACTCCATGGAAACAAAGACGATTTTAGAAAGCAAGGATTACAAGTAGTTGCTGGACTCAGTAGAGATCTGGTTAATGTGAAAAAATCAGCGGGAATGGATTTCGATGTACTGAGCAGTTACGTGACAAAGCTTGAAATGGGTCTTAATAAACTCCGATCATTTCTCAAGACAGAGACAACTCAAGGCAAGTTCTTTGATTCAATGAAAACGTTTCTCAAAGAGGCAGAGGAAGAGATTCGAAAGATCAAAGGAGGAGAAAGAAAAGCTTTGTCAATGGTTAAAGAAGTAACAGAATATTTCCATGGAAACGCTGCAAAAGAAGAAGCACATCCTCTAAGAATCTTCATGGTCGTGAGAGATTTTCTCGGAGTTCTCGATAACGTTTGTAAAGAAGTGAAGACGATGCAAGAAATGCCGACGTCGATGGGTTCGGCTTCAGCTAGATCGTTTAGGATCTCAGCAACAGCTTCGTTACCGGTTCTTCATAGGTATAAAGCAAGACAAGACACAAGCTCAGAGGATGAACAAAGCAGCAATTCTTCTACGTGATGGAAACAAAAAAAGCTGTACAGTTATTTTTTACACCGAGACAAGCATTAAATTGGTGTTTCTCTAACCGGAGGAGATGTTGAGTTGGTTAAGTCGGAGAGCACGGACCGGTTAAGAGAGTAACAAACACTATAATGATCAAATTTTCGTAACGAATAAGAACTTTTTTTTTTTTTTTCTTTTTGTTGGCAATTAAAAATATATATAGAACCTATTTTCTGTACACTTGTACCTCGTCCTCTCTCTTTCTTTTTATGGCTTTTGTCTTGTTCTACGTCACTTTTTTCCCACCACGATCTTTTCGTTTCCATTTTTGGAGGTATTAAAAATGACAAAACTAACTTGGGTCCTCTTAAATATGGTAGATTCTCCTGCTCTTTGTCTTGTTTCTTTTTCAACAAGATGACTGTTTACTACCAATTTTGCCACTAAACCGATCCTTAAACCGGATTTGATTTTCAAACTTATTAGAGACTTTTATCCTTTTGCCGACCAAAATATGTTTCTTAATTTCAATTTTTCAAAATTTATTATGTTAAACTTGGGATCAAAAGAAACGCTTAAAACTCGCCTTCTTGGGATTTGAGAAAATGGTGAAATCCTGAGACGACGGATTTAACAGCTGGTCACCGGTAAAAAGAAAGAAGAGCCTCCGATTTTCTTACTCCCTAATACATTCTCCACCAGAAGTTTCCATCTCACTTCATCTTTCCTGCTCTGTTTCTCCATCTTCTCCTTAAAGTTTCTGTTCCCAATAAAACCACAAAATCAGACACAAGACCCAAAATCTGGTCCGAATAGTACAGTCAAGTTAGACACTTTTTAATGGTTTTTTACCTGCATAGAGGGACTTGACATTGATCAGAATCTGCGCAAACACGTGAATGCAATTCAAGAAGGTGCCACATTCTCTTGCATTGTACGCAACCTCCTGGAACTCTAAACTTACAGCCTGCGAAATGCCGGATCAGTGATTCAAATCCCTTGCAAGCTTCATAGTGACACGGTGCGTGGTGTGGTTTGAAATCTTTATCATGTGGTCCTATTGTTTTACATCCGTATCTGCATGTATGAACAAGAGCTTCCATTGCTTCGTATAGCTGCGAATATATCCTCTCCTCGTTGCGTTTTCTGATCCTCTCTTTTCGTGCCTGCGTTCATATTCAAGATTTTAGATTTTTGTTGAATATATAGAGTGGTGAAAAAAAGTTTGTTGAATTACTTATATCTTCTTCAATGATCACAGAGTCTCTAACTTCTTTCTCAAGAAACGGATGACTTTTCTTCATTGCTACCCAAGCTTCTGTCGCAGGAAGCTCCTTAAAGTGTTTCATGATCATACGGTGGCATATGACGCTAAGCCGAGGGTAATCACAGAGCAGTGAAAACTGGAACACATCAATTACGTTCTCAGTGTTAAGCAAACCATGTTCTAGATGCCATTCACAGAGCCGTTTCAGCTGAGGAACCATATACACGTGCGATAGAAGTAGCAAATGCATGATAAACACATTCAGTTCTTCTTTCTCATAACTACACAAAGAAAGTCAAGTTTAATCAATACTATGTTTAAAAGAGGTAGAACAGATAAGTAAGTATTAGAGCAATGTGAAATGGAATTTATACCAAGAAGAGTAGAGGAAACGGATAAAAACTCGGACAGCGTCATAAGGAACACCACGGATTGAGTTTGTGTGCCACTTGCCATGTCTTTGGGCTTGCTTCAACATGTCTTTGATCACAGTGGAAGCACTTCCCTGTTAATTCAATAACCATGCACAAAGACTAAGTCAATATATACCAAGTCTAGGGCTTTATGGAACTAGGAACACTTTCAAATCTAACTGCTGAAGATCCTAAGTAGTTCATAGAAGTTTTAAGGAGAGCTTACAATTATGTTGGCATGTGCATAGATGATGTTGCCATTATCTGTATAGATCACAACAGATAATGGCAAACGATTTAGAAATCTCTATTCCTCAGAAACAGCTATAGCTTCGAACACCAAATCTACCAATAACCTCCTCCTTCATTTGAAGAGCAGGAGAAGAAACTCTATAGAGAAGCTTCAGAGATCACAGATCTCCTACCATTATATAAACTCACACTCACCAAAACAACAGAAGGCGTCAAAGTTTTAGAAAAATCCAGCGAAAAGGATATTTATTTTAATTTCCTTATTTTCTCTTTTTTTTTCTTTTTCTTTTCATCAATAATTTAAAGATATTTTCTTCTTCATCACCACAACACAACACAACCACCTAAGAAACACCGAGAGTCGCGTGGAGCCTACGGTTACGAAACGGACGGGTGAGAATCCACGCGCCTTAACGGCTTTCTTTCTCATTTTGATTTCCTTATAAGCTTCGTCAAGTGGTTTTATTTTCGCTTTATCAATTGAGTCACGACTCCGCATGTTCTTTTTTAAAATAACTTATTTAATTTAAGAGCCGTACAAAAACAGATCTGTTTGTCCTTTGTTTTGTGTTCTTGTTCGGCGCTTCACAGCTCATATTTAGCTGTACATTTTTTGGATTTTTAGTATACTTTAGTTTTTGGTCGGAGTATGGTAAAATGAATCTGGTCAAATAAGAAAAGAAAAACTTTCAGTGCAACGCAATATTAAAATCTTTTTCAAAATGAACATACTCTGTTCTGTAAGTAGACTTTTACTGGTTCAGGACCTCGAGGCCCTCCGATCTCACCGGTATCTTTGTTCACAAACTCTTCACCTCCCTCTTCTTCTTCCTTTTCCTCTTCCTTTCGCATCTGCAGATTCTCCTAGAGTTTCTGATCTGGCTTCACGATGTGCTTTATATCTTGATTCGGAGACGGAGACTGCGGCGGGGGAGGAGTAGCGGAGCTTAAAAATCGTGCCACGGGCTCGAGTAATCTAGAAGAGCGGATCGGTTTGGTGCTATTTAACGGACGATTTTGTTCGTCGCCACTGTTAGATGTGTCGGCGAAATGAAACACCGATCTTGGCGATTTATGATATACACTGTACAGGGTTCCGATGGTTAACTGTTTGGGCCGTAGTTTAATAATATAAGCCCAATGGGCCCTATGCCAGAAAGTTAGCACCAATGTAGTTGAGACTGAGAGCAAGAGCCCTCCTCTCACCGGCCTAATCGGAACCTTCACTAAAGCACTTGTGCCACATCAACGTCTGTAAGTGGTTTGTCACTAAAGAAAGTCACAGGCTGTTATTAGAGTAAAGGATATTCGTTATTTATTTTGTCTACGCCGAAGAATAACAAACCAAGTAGTCGTATTTCTTCTATCTTTACCGCTTCTCCTCCAAATCTTCGCCGATCTCTTCATCTCCGATCAACCATGAGCAAAGGTCCAGGACTATTCACAGATATCGGCAAGAAAGCCAAAGGTAAAGATCATCGTATCGCTCGTCTTCTATTTCTCCCTTCTATCGTCGTTTCGATTCCGGTTTAAATCGTTCAATTATTGCGTGCATCTATGTCTGTTCAGTGATTCGAAGTGCTGGTGTTTCAAACTTATTGATCTGTTTGATTCTGATTGTTAGATTTTGATTCTGTTTGGGTGATTCTATCGATTTTAAGCTGATTATGTGTATTTTTCGTTTCCCTTTTTGATAGATCTGTTGACGAGAGACTACACTTCCGATCAGAAATACAGCATTTCCACTTACAGTGCCTCCGGCGTGGTACGTGCTATATCGATGCACCTCCTTCCTATTCTCAGATTGTTCGTTCGACTTCGATGCGTGGTTAGATAATCAAGTATTAACCAGTATTATTCTGATTTTCTTTTACCATCATTGTATTTTCGTCTTTTGCGTTGCTTAGCAGCGCTTAGAGTATATGCACTTTGATCTGATCGATCTTATCCTTGTTAAAATCAATTTCATAAGTTCTGGATTAGATCTCTGGTAATTGTATAGGGTGAAATTACATGTGCTTAAGAGCTACATGTTTGATAATGACTGAAAATGAGGTCAACGTTGCTATAGCTTTGACTTTTGTTAAAAAAGCATGCCATAAGGAGTCTACTGAATGGTACATTGTATTATTGCCTGAGAGTTGTTTTCAGGGGAGACAAAGGAGACTCAATCAAAGCATCACTTTGACGAACTTAAGAGAAGCGCAGCGGTTGGTGAGGTTTACAGGAAATTCTCTACCAATGAAAACACGATAACAGTTGGTGGATTGTATGCACTTGATCATTCGACTACAGTGAAAGCTAAGCTCAACAACAATGGCACGCTCAGTGCTCTTCTTCAACATGAGGTGGTGCCCAAATCACTAGTGACTGTTTCCAGTGAGATTGACTCAAGGGCATTAGACAAGCATCCAAGGTTTGGTCTATCTCTTGCTCAGAACCTTGAGAACACACGCACACCGAAGATCCGCTGCTTGAATCTCCGTACCTTTCTCGTATTCCTCTCATTGTTGATTTCTTCTACGGCAGGACCCGAGAGTTTACGTTTTTTTTTTCTTTTCCTTTTACGGGAATAAATAGTTCCGCAGTGAAATTGACGGATAATTCTTTTTCTGATATGTTCGGTTTAGATTTTTGACCTTTTCGAATGAAGCGGTATCCTCGATACGAAGTGATTGTACAAGGACTCGTTTTCTAAAGTTGTTCGATTTCAATAATATCAGAAGCATGATAATTGATAAGACTTCTCATTGTCGTCGTTCCAATAGAGGATCATTTACATCTAAACAACTTTAAATCCCAATCCAATTCTTCGAACATTATTCAATTTCATCAGCATACAAATATAATAAAAAATGATGGTACATTGGTACCAAAACACAAAAAAATTGATTTATCTATATTATGTACCTATCTAAATTATAAGATGAAGTGGATTGAAATTTCTTAACATTAAAAGTTAAAAACAAAAAAAGAAAGTGGAATGAAATGGTAATGGTTATACTGGCTAGTTGGAGATAAAGAAATCAGAGAAGATCCATTCAAAAGTTTAGAATAAATCCACGCATTTCACTAGCACTTATTTAAGACTATCATTTGATAAGGTTCACTAATAAAACAAAACTTGCCACATCACATTTGAGTAGTATCTCTTAACAATCGGATTAAGAAGCCACCAATGTCATCCCGTGTAGCTCACGCTCCTAAGATAGCGCGTCACGCCCATTCGTGGCTAACCAGTCAGGCTTCCACAAGCCAAATAAACAACAAATTTTATAACATTTTAATAACCGACTTAAAAATATATTAATTTGGATCGTTAAAGAGTATTCTGCGCAATTTGATTCACTGTCACACCGTTGAGCCTGTTTCAAAATTTTCTTTGATTCTTCCGAATTTTTTTTATTTACTGGTTTTGAGATATGGATGTTGCAGCGGTGGTGAGATGTGTGGGAAGTTGCTATATAACACCGGCGCTCGGACGGTTACCGGAGCAGCGGTTTCTGAGATTATCGTTGTCTAGCTCCACAAGTTCGGATTCCGCTGGTTTTCGAGGTTTACAGTTTAGCGGGAAATGTCACCGGAGACTGAGCTTCGTCCGTCCGATCATGGCGACATATGAGTCGATTTCATCGCGTTCCTCTGATTGCGCCGGTAATAACTACATAATTCCGATATGATACATAAAGCTATGATTGGCTTTGAACAAATGGATTTGACATTGGCTAATTTCGGATTTTCTCTGTTATATAATCTGTCGGATATTTTTTTGAAAATGTGCTCTTTGCGCTGTTAATCCACTTGAAGAATTCGTTAGATTTCTCGTGCAGCAAGACCAGAAATTTCCATAGTTTAAGCATATAAATTAGGATCTAATTGGATGAACATATCCATGAAAAGTAATCAAATATGTATATGTATATATGAATGGATCTAATCTTCAAATAATCTAATCAGGTGAAACACATCAAATCAATGGAAATCAAAAGAACATCGTCTGGCACAATTGTCCCGTTACTAAATCCGATAGACAAGAATTGATAAAACAAAAGGGATGTGTGATTTGGATTACTGGCTTAAGTGGTTCAGGTTTGGTTCTTAGTCTGATGATTCATCTCTAACTACAGCTTGAGGGTTTTCTACTAGATTGCTTCAAAATCTTTTGTAAATTTCAGGGAAAAGTAGTCTGGCAGGTGCTCTTAGCCGAGCTTTGCACAATCGTGGAAAGCTTTCGTATATACTTGATGGTGACAATGTTCGACATGGTTTAAACAGTGATCTTAGTTTCAAAGCAGAAGATCGAGCTGAAAACATTCGAAGAGTTGGCCAAGTGGCTAAACTGTTTGCAGATGCTGGAATTATCTGTATTGCAAGTTTAATATCTCCTTACCGTAGGGAACGAGCTGCTTGCCGTGCATTGTTACCAGAAGGAGATTTCATTGAGGTTTATCGAAATTCATAAAACTAAAACGGAATGTGAATCAAGAATCAGGATCAAAACTTAACCGATCTCCTTTGGTTCGTTTGATAGGTATTTATGGATGTGCCACTCCATGTTTGTGAAGCTAGAGATCCAAAGGGCCTATACAAACGTGCACGCGCTGGGAAAATCAAAGGTAATCTTTGTTTTTTCTCTGCATCTGTTTTCATATCAACCCAATTTTATGTTGATTATCTTTAATTATAACCTTCATGATCCATGCATTTGATTATGTTAAATTGTTCACCAAACATCCTTGCTTTAGGTTTCACAGGAGTAGATGATCCATATGAACCACCTTTGGATTGCGAGGTTCATATATATCCAACTTTTGTCATTTAAGTTGTGGTATGTTACATTCTCAATTTCGAATTTACTGTGTTTTTTTTTTCTGACTAAAATTTGCAGATTGTGATTCAAAACAATGGAGACAAGGGTTTTTCGTCATCGTCTTCTTCTCTGTCGGAAATGGCAGAGATTGTTGTGTCGTACTTGGACCAAAATGGATACCTCAAGACCCCTTACAAACACTCCACAAAATCATAAAATTGATATAATATATAATTTCCTTGTAATAGGCTCAAAAGTAGTCTCTCATGTATCATTACCCGCGTGTTAATTGTTTGTTTGAATGCAATAATAATAATAAGATCATTATTGTAACATTCCTTAAACCTTTTGATGATCAAATGGTAAAACCATAATTTTAAGTTTCCAACTCACAAAGTCTCCATCAATTCCTCTTCTGCAAAAAGCAGACTTGCAGTGTTGTTGATGCTGCATCTGCTTCTGTTTATGGAAGAAGTGCTGATGCAGCTAAAGCTGGTTCTAGTGATAAGATAGCTGCAAGATAGCTATGCATATGGCTGGAGATAGCGCACCTGTTAATACCAAAATGGTTAGGTTCTTGTACAGAATAAACTCGGTTTAAAGCTTTGTGTGTGTTGTTCAAATGTTTGGTGCTTTTTTTTTTCAAGGTAAAGAGCCGTTATGTCGTCGGGTGCTGCTTCTTGTTCTTTCACTTCCACTGCATTTACTCCTGTAACCGAAAACGATTTTGAATTAATCAAAGTTGAAACGATTCAGTTTCACACAACACATGGCGATTTGAACATCGAACTATATTGCCATATAGCTCCTAGAGCATGCGAGAATTTCATCACTCTCTGTGAACGTGGTTACTACAATGGAACATCAGGTATACATATATGCCTGTGGTAATCTGTTTTGTTTTAAGAAGCTCTATCGGGTTATTATTGACTAATAAAAACGTCTTCTTTTGACCTTTTCTTCTCCCAAGGAACTTCATGATTCAAGGTGGCGACCCGACTGGCACAGGAAAAGGTGGTGAATCCATTTGGGGAAAGCCATGCAAAGACGAGCCAAACTCAAAACTGCTTCACTCCGGGAAGAGGCGTAGTCAGTATGGGTAATAGTGGTCCTCACACAAATGGTTCTCAGTTTTTCATCTTATACAAATCTGCAACCCATTTAAACTACAAGCACACAGTGTTTGGTGGAGTTGTTGGTGGTTTGGCAACACTAGCAGCAATGGAGAATGTACCTGTTGACGAAAGTGACCGTCCTCTTGTAAGTTTCAAAAACTCAACGCGCTCTGTTCTTGAGTCGTTTCTGTCTCCTGATATGGTATTTTGTAATTTCTGCAGGAAGAGATTAAGATAAATTGGGGCAAATGTGTTTGTGAATCCATACACGGAACCTGATGAAGAGGAAGAAAAAGAGAAAGCTGAGAAAGAGAAGAACGAAGACAAAGACACTGTTAGTCTTACATCCCTTCCACCAAATACTAACTCTCCTATTTCTCTTTGCTTTCGATCTGTCTGATAAGGTTTATATATATCATTGGCATGTATCAGGAGAAAGCCGGGTCGTGGTACAGCAACCCGGCGTCAGGAACAGCAGTAGCTGGAGCCAGTGGCGGTGGTGTCGGGAAACACTTGAAAGCTAAGAGTAATACAGCCACTAAAGACACTAGTGGTTTTAGACTCTGATATTTCAACCATAGGAATGTCTAAGAAAAGAAAAACAACTACTGCTTCAGCCTCCCCAGGGTTTAAAGATTTCTCCAGGTACCAACTTTGTAAAACTGTTGACTAGTTTTGATAGAGCCCAAATCTCATTGTACGACAACATTGTAACTTTATGTTCAAATGCTGAAGCTGAGTAAAAGATTTATTAGAAACAATGGTGTGTATGAAAATCACCTAATCTACAAAACAAATCAACAACAATGATCAGCACAGAGAGATTGGTATTCAAGGCAGTCGCCATTTACTGTGCCAGTAGATAGACACTCTCGACCACTTCGGGAAGCCGAAACTAAACTCCAAAGGCTGATCAGCGGGTCCACCTATAACTAACGGTAACCACACGTATCTCGAGTCCCGTAAATCAGCCGGGTTCCACCTATCTGCCATGAATATAAACGCACCAGGAACACCGGGTAACGGAATAACATATGTGCTCTGCGCAAGGAATGTTGTTAACCGGAAAATTTTGTTACCACCAATACACGGATTTCCCAGTTTCTCCCATGGACCCATTATTGATTCAGCCGCATGAGCCAAGGCTTCATTTGGTGCCCAGCCAGTGCACCAAGAAGTGACCATGTAATAAGTATTCTGATGCTTAAATATAGCTGGAGCTTCCCTGTGTTGTCCGACCATTACTCTCTTCATAACCGGCGTCACATCAAGGTAATCTTCCGTTAAGGGTCCGATATGAAGCACGCTATTGACTTCAGACGAATATATCAGGTAAGCAACACCATCATCATCTTTGAAGACAGTCATATCCCGGCTATCAAACCCATGTGGACGTTTGCTGTATAGATACTCAAAAGGACCTGTCGGGTTATTGCTAATGGCTACACCAACAGAAGCTTTAGTGTAGTTTGCATCGTCGATATGCATCCACATCACATACTTTTTGGTCTTTTCATTGTAGATGACTTTGGGTCGCTCAAGAACATTGGATTTATGCAAATCATGAGTCTTGTTTGTTTCTTCAGCTCCGAGAACAATGCCTTCATTTTTCCATGTCCATAAGTCCTTGGAAGAGTAACAACCAACCCCTATAATATCAACCTGAAAGACAACTCAAAATCAAAATTTTACCTCAAAATCCCGACAAGGGAAATGCTAATGAACCATAAATGCTACTTACTCTAGCTGGTCCTTTCTTGTGAGCACGGTACGTTGGTCCGTCTTTATATTCTCCATACCAAAAGTATGTGTTAGATTTCTCATCGTGCAGAATCCCACCGCCATGGGCTTGAATTGGATTCCCTTCTGTGTCCATCCAAATTTTACCGGGGAAGTAATACGATGTCTCGTTTCCCATATCCTTAGTGGGACCAAAGGCAGCTGTTTTTATACCGGGAAAGAAAAGATGACGGATTGGTGACTTCTCGTCAAGAAACTCCTCAACCAGAGGAATCGGTTTTCTTGATTTCCGTTTACTAGTACGAGGAGAACGCTTCCTAGGTGGCGGCAATCTCAAGGTCTCTTCTTCAACTTTTACAAGTTCTTGAACAACAGGATGGCGAGAACGAAGCTGAAGTACTTGCTGATCAGAAGAAACTTGTTGATGAATGTTATCTTTTATGCTAAGATGAGCCACCAGGAAAAATCCAACGACGGTCCATACAATAGTAAGCAATGAATATCTGCAACCTCCTGCATCATTGCAATGCAAAGATGTTGGTTTCTTATTGTATTTGTTCTTCTTCATTATCTTCTTTCTTTCTGTCTTCTAAAACACTGTAAATATACAACACATCCAAATTTTGTAGATCCAAACATATACATCACCATCAGATTCAAGATTCTAGCAAAGTTGATAACGCAAAGCTATGAACTCAATCCTAGATATCATCAGATCCAAATGAGCAGAAGCTTAAACCTAAATACTACGAAGCTGAAACAAACTAAGCTTTATAAATCCGAGCCGAAATCATTGGAAAACTTACCTGAAAATCCTCGGACACCGGCAGAAGCGGAATTTCCCGACATGTAGAGGATTCTCAAGTAGCTTAGTTTTCCCTGAAGCAAACACCAAATCGGACACTTCTCTAGATGCGAAGCTTGAAATTAGGAAGCTGAATCGAGAAATCAAGAGCTAGATTTTTATTTTTTTTTGGGAAATTCAGAAATGAGTAAATTGAAGTGTAGTTGAAATGGATCTATCAAGGTCTTTGATGATTCCAACGTGCGAACGAAGACGAGACTGATGATGATTCTAGTCTTCTTCTTCTTCTTCTTCCTCCTCTGATAATTTTATTTTCTGCTTTCTCGGGGATTTTTTCCCGTTGTATTTTTAAGTATTAAAATAAGTAGTGGTGGTCATTATTAATTAGTGCATTAATCTCTATTATCAATGTTTAAGTTTTGTACTATTTAATGCATATCATTATCATTGATTTTAAAAAATTTCTTATTCTTTTCCTTATATTCATTACTCTGTTTTAGAGATAGAATTCCAGTTGTAACCGTATTTAGCATTTACTAATGGTCTTAGTCCTTTTATAACTAGTAATTTATGGTCTTAGTTTTTTTATTTACTCAAGTTATATATATATGATTCATGCACATGAAATGAGATATGGCTTCTTGAGTGGTTGACAAATTCAGTTGAGACATTTCTTCTCTCTCATTAATTGATTTAAGGTTCAATTAAAAAAGAAAACTTAACTTCAATGGAAATAAATGATAAAACATCTATGGTAAATGGTATTCTGGTAATACTTTTTGAATGTAGAGAAACTTGTTGAGTTACACTTATTACAAATGTTTGGTACAATGTCATAATTACATTTGTTTTTAAAAAAACACACTCTCTATCTCTCACTGGTATTTTCCAAACAAAAAAATGTAAAATTAAAAAAAAAAATCCATTATAATATATATACACACACTAACCTCTATATATTCACTTGTCGTCTTTCTGTAGAAGAGGTTGGATTAATCGAAAACCAAGCAAAACTCTTTCCATTCTCTTGGAAAGCTTTAGCGAGGAAGAGCAAAACCAGAACCAACATGACAAGAGAGAGGGCAAGGATCGATGCCCAAAGGCGATACATCGAAGCCCTAAAGGGTTCACATTGGTTAGAGAAAATGCTTGATAACGTGTCTTTCACGGCAAGGCATTCTGTTAGGTTTTGAAGAGAAGGCAAGATGTCTAGCATGCCTTGAGCTGAGTTGCTGTAAGCATAGACCTTGAGGTAAGCTGCTTCCGGAATGAATTTTCCGGTTATTCTGCAAGTTTCCGGTTGATCTTTGTCGTGGCATGTGAATCTTGAAAGAATCTAAGAACACAAAAAGGGTTTTTCTCGGTTCACGTATTCATGATTTACACTTGGGTTAGGTACTACTAAGCAGATTTAAAAGACTTACATTTGGGAATTCACCTATTGGAATGGCGCCATTGGAGCAGCTTTGTGGTGTGTAGCTATTTAGTTGTTGTCCGACAAACGGATCACATATGGGTCCAGATCCCTGCGCCGACGAGACTGTATTGGTCAGAGCAGTCAACGCATGAGAACGCATTGACTCTGTTACTTTTGAGTTTAACTGAACAAGAAACAGAGGATTTGGATTCAACCATTAGCCAGAGTTAGTGGTTGTTCTTGTAAATGAAAGAATTCTATCCAGTAATTATTAATACCTCGGTGATGAAGTTATGAATCATTAAGCTTATCTCGGCTAGGGTTTTATCAGAATGCAGAGGATCCATACAAGGGAAAAGATTAGTCAGTGTGCTGTTTTGTGGGTTTTGTATGAAGCCACTGAAAGCTGAACAAAGGTCTTCTGCGAAGCTGCGTGAGTGGAAATTTAAGGAGTTAGGGTTTAGGAACACGTGGGGATTTTGGTCTTAGGATTTTATTGGCTTACGTGTGAATGAAGATATCAAATCCAGTTAGAACCCAAGAAAAGGTGGTTAAGATCCAACACAGGAATATCACCCTTTTAAGAAGAAAGAAAACAAAAATTTTAAAGGTTTAAAATCCAGTATAACAACAGGAACAATGTTTGATTCGATTTTGAATTTACTTACATGATGAATCCAGGATGCCAGTGAAGCAAGAGAGGTGCTAGAGACAAAAGCAAAAAGATCCATTAAAATTAGTCTAAGGACTAAGGTCATGATTTCACAATTTAGTAAATGTTAGATGATCTCACCAAAGGCTAGAAGCAGAACGAACAAGTTGGTCGATGCAATCATAAGATGAGATACATACCTGAAAGAAAAAACAGAGCAAAGCAATGTTGGATTATGAATCAGACAAGATTAAAAACAAAGATGAGTCGTTATCTGATCATACGAGATTTTGATGGCGAGATTAATGGAACGACCGTTATGATGAAGGAAGCTATGGATAAGGCGAGATCCTTTGCCGAGTCGATGGGTAGTGACATTGAGAAGATGAGTCGTTTTCTGATCGTACGGAAGCAATAAGTACTGTATCTTCGTTAACGACACTATCACTGTACGGATATTTCTCTCCACATCTTCCCCTGCTTTGTCTATGGTTTCTTTCATTTCCACTGTTTTGTTCTTCGAGCTCTGGTTCGCTGCTATCACTATCCCTGTCGCTGCCCTGTTTTGTAAACCGAACATAACAATGTATTTTGGTTTCCATAAAAATTCATCAAGCTTGTTTTACATGAATAAACAAAAACACACTTGTAGATGTGTATGAGTTGTTTGTTTTAAAAGGAGACTTGCAAAAATCTTTAACTTATAAGCTTACATGGAGAGAAATATGAAGAGGAGGAGAAGTAAGAACAGAGGAAGGTAACAACGGTCGAGATATCGACGGCGCGTGGAAGAAACGCGTCTTCTTTTGTCGGAGAAAGCTACATAAAGTCCCAAGCAGACACCGACAATAATCAACACTCCGGCGACGGCATAACCGTGGATTCCCGTAAATGTCGTAGCCTGAGATTCCATTAACACTTGATTACCGTATTAACCTCAATGTTAACCACATAATTAAAGAAGAAGATAGACTCACTGCCCAATAATGTTTGTTTCGAACATCGAAACCTCCGTTGTAATATCTTAAGCTGTTAAGAGGATCGGGTCTTTTAAACCTACCATGATCTCCACCGTCGGATAAACTTGAAACCACCAAAATGGGAGAGATCACGGCTGTTAAAAGGAGCCGAGACAGAACTCCGATTATTCTTGGTTTTGTCATGTTGAAGAAGTTGATGATTGAAAATCATGTTCCTTCCTTTTTGGGGATTCTTTGAATTAAACAGAGATTTATGAGACTTTTTAATTATAAAAAATTTGCCTTTCTTCTTCGTGTGCTTGGCTTACTTACTAAGGTAAGGATAGCTTGCGGCTACATTGTTCTTAAAAGAGTTTTTGTTTTGTTTTCTGTTTTTGTTAAATTGAAGAAAGGAGAGTGACTGGAGTAACGTATCTTGAGCCGTTTTATCTGGGTTTTATTTGACTCGCTTTTTTACTAATTTAAAAGGTAAACAACGGGAAAAATATCAAAATATACACTTTATTTATTACTAAAGTGTACGTAATTTAAATAAAACCAGACTCCCCAGTTTGTTAAGCTCGGACCAAGTTTTCTTTTTTAAAACTCACTCAGCTTTGCAAGGTAAGGAAGAAAAAAACCAGTTATTTAGTGGCTTGTTTGGCTTCAGGTTTAAGACTGTCATCGATTAGGTTTGTTTAAAACATGCTAAAAGAGAAAGAGGTGTTTGTTTTGTCTCGCATTCTCACTCGTTAAAAGTCCCACATCGCTAACAAAAGAAACGTGAAAGAAAAGAGAATGGGTATAAATACTGAGGCCATGGCACTTCACAATTCATACCTTTCTCGGCCTTTTGGCTAAGATCAAATGTAGTATCAGTTCTTATCAGTTTAATATCTGATATGTGGGCCATCGGCTCACACGATACTAACTCTATCATTTGAGGGAGAATGCCCATCAATATAGCTTCCTATCTGGGCTTTCACGAGTCGCCTATACGTTGCACTACTGCACGGGCCTGGCTTAACCCACCAACTGATCATACTAAATTTAAAATTTAATGTAGGAAAATAGAGTTTATTAATTTAGGCTTCAATTAAGCCTGCTGAATAATTAATTTAGAAAAGTGTAAACATGTTTAAATAGTTATAAATAATCTGGGTCGGTTGGATCATAATTAGGTCAAATGTTTAAATATTATTAAACCTACAAACATTTTTTTTTAAACATAAATAAATGATTCAAATCGAATTAAAAATCCAGTATGCACCCACTAACCGCGAGTAATCCTTGTATTGCCCATTAATATTGGGCCTAAAAATTCTATAATCAAACCCACCTAAACGCCTCTACACTATTGACCAAACGGCGCGTATAAGTATAAGCTTCCAATCCCCACCACCGCCAATTTCACCTGGAATCGCCACTCACCAGCTAATCAGTGGTTAGTGTTATCACGCGCCTCCTTAACGTGAGTGGTCGCGTGATCTATAACACATTCTTTTGTTTTTATCAAAGCCAATTCTTCTTCCGAACTTCTGTCCTATCGAATCTTTCCTCTGATTGGCTTAACACTATTTTAAAATGTTAGCTCCATGATTTTCGCTGTGTCACACACATCTTCAGTTTTCCTACAGAATGAATTCTAAACAAATCTTCACCGTTAATCTCACCACGTCGAGGGGCCCACATAAATGTTGCCGACTTTTAACTTTAATTCGCTGGCTCTCTTGCTGTGTTTCGATTTTGACAGAAGCAAAAAAATCTTCAATGAGATAATAATATCGGCAGCGAAGAGCGGAAGAAGGGAAATAAAAAAGGAAAAAATAGCTTCCGTTTTTGCCCATAGAGATCTGTGTAGGAGAATTTCTAGCAGACCGATCTGCTCTGTCGTCTCTGTATCTACGAATCTCTGTCTCTGTCGGAAACTTGACTTTTCTCTGAATCGTAAAGTATGGGTTTGTGGGATGCTTTTCTCAATTGGCTTCGTAGGTCAGTTCTTATTTCTTCTACCACAAATTTACTTTCGTGATTGATGTAATTTTGAACTTTTGGATTGTTTCTCTTTGGTATTTGAGTTCAATGACAGGAAAAGAAACAACTATTTCCACCGAATTTCAATTCTGATTTGTAATTTAACGACAAAAATTAGGGATTTTATAAGTGATACATATTTGATGGTTGATTAGTAGATGAAGATTGCTGCACAAAGAGCGAATTGAACAGTTGGTTGTATCCTCTTAAGTATCAACGATCATTTTCGTTTTATTAGACAAATCTCCATTTTCCCGAACAGTTAATTTCCCATTTTCCCAATTTGCATTGTCTCAATTGTATCAATATACATTTTTGCAGCCTCTTCTTCAAGCAAGAAATGGAGCTTTCATTGATAGGACTTCAAAATGCAGGAAAGACATCACTTGTTAACGTTGTTGCTGTAAGTTGTATGCTTCCACACTTACCGTTCCTTCTTTATTTTTCTTAAACACTCGTTAATGGCTTCGTCTTACCTTTCATTGTTCAGACCGGTGGATACAGTGAAGACATGATCCCTACGGTGGGTTACACAATCCCTATGATGCTTTACTTTAATCAACAAAAGATTTGCTTGCTTTTTCATTATTAGTTAAACGGATTCTTACTCTTTCTTAGGTCGGATTCAACATGAGGAAAGTGACTAAAGGAAGTGTCACAATCAAGCTTTGGGATCTCGGTGGTCAACCTAGGTTCCGCAGCATGTGGGAACGCTACTGCCGTTCTGTTTCCGCCATTGTGTAAAGACCTAGTGAATTTTTTTTATCTTTAATATGTTAGCTTTAGGTTTCAGATGATTAAAACTCTTGACTGTTGCCACATTTTTCTTCCTTGTGATTCTAATCTCAGGTATGTAGTCGATGCTGCTGATCCTGACAACCTTAGTGTCTCGAAAAGTGAACTCCATGATTTGTTGAGCAAGACGTCACTTAGTGGTATCCCTCTTTTAGTCCTTGGGAACAAAATCGACAAGCCTGGAGCTTTGTCCAAAGAAGCCTTAACCGATGAAATGTAAGCTTTAAACCGAAAACACAGTAAAGGAACTGGCTTCTTTTCCTTAGATTCTGATAACGAAGTCCATTGTTTTGCACAGGGGACTCAAGTCACTTACAGATAGAGAAGTCTGTTGCTTCATGATATCTTGCAAGAACTCCACCAACATTGATCAAGTCATTGATTGGCTTGTAAAGCATTCCAAATCAGCAAGCTAAACTTTGCGCCAGAAAGAAACAGAAGTCAAATTCTCTGCAGTTCTTGATCTTTCTCAGTCTTCTTGTGCTTGCTCCTTTAATGATGATGATGGTGATGGTGGAAGAAGACAGTTTTTTTTTTATCATGTGAAAATAAAATTTGTCTTTGTTTTCTTCTGATTCCTTATCGTCTTTCTTCTGCGTCTTCTGCGTCTTCTGCTGTTCTCTGTATATTAGATTTGATTGATTTTCATCTTCTTGGGGGTTGAAGTTTTCAATTTTACGAGTTCATTGCATAATTTGAAAGAACAAAAACATATTAGGCGCATTTCGTAATTTTGAATAACTTCAGGCCAAAAGCGGATATTTAATAATAAAAAGCGATAGGATAAAATGAACGCTCACTTCGCTAATCACTATCCTCGCAACAATGGATGCTTCGCTGGTGAGATTTTATCAATCGCCGGCAAGTGTACCGCCGGAATTTGAACCAGATATGGAGAAGATTAATCGGAGGCTGCTCAAGTACGGTGTTGATCCTACTCCTGAAATCCTGAACAATCTCCGAAAGAAAGAAATTCAAAAACACAACCGTAGAACCAAGCGCCAAATCGAGTCCGAGTCGGAGGTGTATACGGAGGCGCAGAAACAGTCTATGGAGGAAGAAGCTCATTTTCAAACCCTAAGGCGTGAATACAAGCAATTCACGAGGTCAATTCGGGAATAAGTGGCGGCAATGGTGTTTAATAGTTGGGAATCCATGGGAAGGAATCGAGAAGGTGAAGCTGAAGGAGCTCATTAGTGGTGTCCGGAGAGAAGAGGTTAGTGGTGGTGAATTGAAGAAAGAGAATCTAAAAGAGCTGAAGAAGATATTTGAGAAGGATCTTCGTTGGGTTCTAGAAGACACATTGATGTGGAAGAATACGATTTGGACAGAGAATTTGATCCTGCAAAACGGTGGCGTAACGAAGGAGAAGCAGTTAGAGTTCTCGTTGACAGGTTTGACACTTTTTTTTCATTTTCTGAAATTTATCATCAAAAACTTTTAAAAAGACGAAATTGTTTATGTTTATTGGATTGATTTCGTCATCAGATTGAGTGGTAGAGAAATTACTGAGAAGCACTGGAAGTTTGTGAGGATGATGAATCAATCAGGGCTTCAGTTCAATGAAGATCAGATGCTTAAGATTGTTGATCGATTGGGACGTAAACAGAGCTGGAAACAAGCTTTAGCTGTTGTTCATTGGGTTTATTCTGATAAGAATGAACCTTTTTGCTTTTCAGAGAAACCCGCAAATTAATTGTCTTCATAATGCATTAATGCGGGTGGGGAGGATGAAAAGACTTGAAAATTGCAAACCGCTCGAGATTACCTTCACAGGACTCATAGCGGCTTCATTGAATGGTGGTCATGTTGATGATTGCATTGCTATATTCCAATATATGAAAGATAAATGCGACCTGAATATAGGAACTGTGAACATGATGCTTTAGTTTACGGAAGGAATGATATGTTTTCAGAAGCTAAAGAAATGTTTGAAGAGATTGTCAGCAGAAAAGAGACTCATCTAGTCCCAAACGAGTATACGTACAGTCTATGCTTGAAGCTTCAGCTATATCACTGCAATGGGAATACTTTGAGCATGTGTATCAGACGATGATTCTTTCTGGTTACCAAATGGATCAAACAAAACACGCATCAATGCTTATAGAAGCATCAAGAGCCGGGAAGGTATCAAGTCTTCTTATAGTTAGTGTTTCTCAAACCTCTCAAAGTCATTGAAGTCTCTATGTGGGTCTTCTTCTTCAACACAACCGTTGTTAGCCGTAGATGTAACAATTCAAAGTCAGAGCGAGAAACCAGAGGAAGATTTGCTTCTTCATGATACAACAATGGAAGTTTATAATAATGCTAATGGTGAAGCTTGGGAATTTACGGAGACTGAACTCGAGACATTGGGTCTAGAAGAACTCGAGATTGATGATGAAGAATCTAGCGACTCTGATTCACTTTCAGTTTATGACATTTTGAATGAATGGGAAGATGGTAGTAAGAAAGAGACTTGAAAATTCTTGTCAATTTTCTCAAATCTTCAATGTGATTTCGCTTTTATCTTATAAAAATAGAACAAAATCTAAATTACTAGCTTATTCATCTCTCTTAAAATCAGTTTCAATGTTACTAAACAGATCAGTCTCATACAATAAAAGACCAGTTTTACAGAATCTCAGAGAGTCGGAGAAAAGAACATACATATGATCACACTGCGGATTTACACTGTTACTAAACCAAAAAAAGAGCAGAAAGGTTTGAAAACTTTTAAACTCTGCATGTGATGAGATATCGCCTGATTCAAGATCGAAACTCTTGAAATAAGAAACCGATAAAATCACTATGTATATATATAGAAACTTCCCCATGATGGTTGTTTCTTTCTGTTTTACCAAGTATAATTACGGATCCTGAACTTCAAAGCTTTCATGGCTGCCTTAGCAAAAATCTGAGCAGCATCAGCTTCGGCTTCTGCTCTTTCTGCCTCTTTTGCTGCTTGTCCAGCCTCTGTGATAGCAAATTCTGCCTCTGCAACTGCTCTTGCTGCAGCCTCTGCAGCTTCTTGAGCCGTCATGCCTTTTATCGTAAGTAACTCACTGTCCACTCGAGACTTAACGAGACTGTTGGTGCCGTTCTCCTCGGGTTTTGGTAGGTCGTTCTTGTTGTTTCCTACCAAAAAGAGTTGAGAAGACTTTTGTCTTGCTCCTACGGTGGTAATAAAATTAGAAGAAAACCTGTACTTGTGCTTTATCTGAAAGAGAGAAATCACCATGTCAGCCTTTGTAAATGCTGAGAGTAATTAAGAGTTGTTAATCATGAATCTTGAATAAAAATCTGTGTGTTTACCTTAACTAATGTTCCATTTGATGATAAATGCTTTAATCTTACTGCCACATGCCTTTTCATATTCGGCGGAGTCTTGAAATTCTCCTGGAATGTTACAGCTTACTAAGTATGCAGCAAATCCCAAAGAAACATAGAATCCCAATGGTATAGAGTTACCTCTATATACATAAAGATCGATGTTCTGTCAGAACCGCGTAGTTCCCTCAAGTTGGTTATAGCCTCCAAGATGATCTTATCCAAACTACAAGAACAGATAATAGCTCAAAATCAAATCTTTATGAAGTTAAACACAAGTAAAAGTCTATATGTGGTGCATGAGTCAGGACTTAGCATGAACCAAACCTTGTAATTGATCTCTTAGAAGCACAAGTTGGTGGTGATCCACCACCAGAACCTCCAGGTGAAGTTGGTTTTGCTCGTTCATCGTCATTAGCCAAAGCCACAATGGTAAGAGCTGTGTTGTTATCATTCTGTTTGGAAGCCGGTGGAGTCCTTTTAAGCGCAAGTTTAGCCTTCTTCCTTGAACCCCATAACGCTGTCACGCTTATATTTCTCCACTTGTCCTGTTAGGCTTTGAACTATCAAGATTAATCCGAAACATGCAATCACAAACTCAAACAAAGCAGAACCCTTGAGCCAAAACCCGTCAATTAAGTTCCATGAGTTCTATCTGTTTTACCTTGAGATCAACATTTGAGCGAGACTTTAGAACTGAACTAAACTCAGGATCGGATAGTATCGTACGCCACTTGCCAGTCCCATGCGTAAGTACTCCAGCTTTAAGAGCTGCTTCTTCTTCCGGCGTCCACTTCTGCTTTGGGGCACCCATCCACAGTTATCAAAAGTTCTCACTTTTTTTTTTTTAGAGTTGAAATTCTTGTTTCTCTGCCAAGACATGAAAACATTACAAAGCCTTAGAGAACTTGTGAATGAACAAAAAGACTAGATCTATGAAAAAATTAACAACATCAACGCTATTGTTGAGCATTTAACTGCTACGTAGCATCCACCAGAATCTAAAATTTTTGAAATTTGAACAAGCTCCATGAAATTCGAAGAACCTATGGTTATACCGTAATAGAGTTTGGGTCATATAACTCATATTTATGAATGCTTTTATACATTTTTACAGAAACAAAACACAATGGGATCAATCTAACCCAGCAGGTACACAAAGCCACAGCATAAAAATGTAATCACGCAAATCGAAGCAAGTGAAGGAGAATTAGCTACGCCCAAAGCTCAATTCAACAAATCAATGGTTCAAGAGATTTCTAACAAAAACATGGATCAAATCCCAATGTTTTCCAGTGATTTTATATTTCCATTAACGACGTCGAAAAATCAACAGAAAATTTGGAAATTCGGACAATAATAAAATATCATTAGCGAAATCAGCTAATACAAATGTAAATCATCAACCAAAATCAAATGGAACGATCGGAGAAAATAGCAAATCGGAAAATTCAGAGAATAGAAGAAAATAACCAGAAAGGAGCAAGGAGGAGAAGAAGCATGCCACAGATCAAACAGAAACAAAGGAGAGTTTTCAAGAGAGACACTTGATGATGAAAGCTAAATCTTTGTGTAGATATGTCATGGATCAAATGTGAATCTTAGAATTTCGCTCAAACGAACGAAGACGAAGACCAGAGAGAGTATTACAAGGAAGAATATCCATAGAAAATCTAAGAAGGCGAAAAAAATTTGTATTCAAGCTACGGAGGATGGAACCCTTTATATCTTTACATTCACAAATTTGCCTCAAATTGTATCAAATTACACAACAACACCTACTACTTCTAAATTATGTATATGATTAGTTTACGAGTTATTAATCTTTAACAACAAGAGAATTTATAAACCAAAAATATACTACTAATATCCCATTCTTTATATTTCTTTCAATAATATAGGAATCAACAAATTTTTTTAAGTAGCTTTTGGTAGTTTATTCCAAAGAAAATTGGAGAAAAATTGGAGGATTGGGGTTAATTGATCTCATAAACAATTTAGGGAGATTTAAAGAGTTTTACATAATAATAAGACTGATAGGATAAATTTGAAACGTTTAATGGCTGAATTGAAAAAATGTCTGTTTTTCTGTTTCAAGCTTCTACCCTTTTCATCGCCATTTTCCTAAAATCTACGGAATAGAAAAAACCGAAGAGAACTCAAAAAGCTCAGAGATTATTCCAGATTTCTCTTTGGCGTGACGATGGCGCTTCGTACTACTCAAGGGACTGGCCGAATCGTGGCGACGCTCCGGCGTGTTGCTCGGCCTTTCTCCACTGACGCGGTGGTTGAGTCGGATTACAAACGGGGCGAGATCGGGAAAGTCTCCGGAATCCCTGAGGAACATCTCACTCGGAAGGTTAGTAAGCATTCGATTCCTTCATTTCTTATGAATTCAGCTCAGAAATTAGAATTCAGGTGCGGAAAAACTCAAATCATGATCGGAGAGTCGTCTTTGTCCGGAAATTGAGTTGTTGATTTGATTTTTGTTTGTTGATTTGATTTTTGCAATGTAAGAGACTCAGTTGGAATTTACAGGTGATAATATACTCACCTGCTAGAACTGCTACCCAACAAGGATCTGGAAAGCTTGGAAAATGGAAGATTAACTTCGTCTCCACCCTTAAGTATGAAACTTTCTCTCTTATTCTTAGTTTCCCTCTTATTGGATAGTTTTTGACTCATTTCCTATCTTAGTTATGTGTAATGGCCTTGGCATGTTTGTTTGTAGGTGGGAGAATCCATTGATGGGATGGACTTCTACAGGTGACCCCTATGCCAATGTCGGTGACTCCGCTCTTGGTTTTGATTCCGAAGAGGCTGCAAAGTCATTTGCAGAGCGTCATGGTTGGGACTATGTGGTATGTTGTTTCCTTCTTCGTTATTAATTTCACTTTCTCTCTTCACATTCACATTTTTATGAGAGTGTCATGGTACTGAAAAACGCACATCTGGCTCATGGCAGGTCAAGAAGCCGAAAACACCTTTATTGAAGGTTGGTAACTATCTTTTAGCTATAATACCACTTTTGACTTACAGAACTCAACTCATAGGAGGTGTTTAAACCTAAGCTGAATATTCACAGGAACACCTTCGATGTTAAAAAGATTTTATATTTTAATCTCTAGTTTTAAGATTAGTGCCATTAAGGAACTGCTTTAACTTAACTCATATTGCTTCATCAGAACTGGTTTGCTGCTTTGGACTAGTCTCTAGTTTAAGATCACTTAATTCGGAGAATGATTCGCTTTCGTTCATTCTATTTCTTGGTTGAACATTCTCTTTTGATTAAAGTTTGAACCTAACTCCGTGTGATGGTTCATCTACCATAAATGCAGGCCAAGTCTTATTCGGACAACTTCAAGTGGAAAGGCAAACCTCAACCAGAAAACTGAGCTTACACCTTCTTCTTCTTCCATTGCTCTTTGTTATTTAGCATCTTTGAGCTTTTGTTTGAAGGAATCATTATACATGGTTGGATTCTGTTTTTATGTTTCATTATTACAACAATATGATATTGATGATGAAACACAGTCCTTTGATATATTTCATCAACTTTTCTGATTATTTACAGATTTATTATTTCTCAAAACTTTCAAATTCGTACGACTGAAAGAGAGACATGATCATGGTCGGAGTCGACAATCCATAAGATACCAAAATTTAAAGACAAATTCGAAGCGAAAGAAAATAACAACAGAAGAGATATTATTGAACGAAAGAAAGTCTTGTCTTTTACATAACATTACATATATGGAATAGAATAGTTGACTGTGATGTCAACTTAAAATCATCCGATCAGAAACATGCATCCAAGAGACAGCAACAACAGAGCGCAGCCAAACTGTGATGTATGTGTAGTAAACAGGGAAAGACGTTAATATTATTCAATTAACAACCAAAAAAAAGAGACGGAATCAAGAACACGTACCATCCTTCAAGCATACCGGCTTGTTGCTTCTGCTGTGGAGCTTGAGAGTATTGCGGCGGAGGATAACCTTGCGCAGGGTACCCCTGAGCATATCCCGGTGGCGGATAACCAGCTGGAGGATAACCGGCCGGAGGATAACCGTCCTTAGGTGGATATCCTTTAAACCGTAATTCAAGAGTAAATTAAACCAGCAGAGAAGAAGATAAACTAAATATCCAAAATTAAAGAAAAGAAAAAAAAAAGAGAGAAACCTTGGGGAGGAGGAGCACCGACAGGATGATGTTCTTGGTTATACATCTTTCTTCTTCTTTTGAGTTCTTTGAGTTTCTTTTTTTTTTTCTTTCTTTTTTCTCTCTTTAAGCACTCTCTGTTTCTTTCCTTTATCCCGAAGCAATATAGCCCGTGAGGAATAATAATATTTTTATTGTGTCTGTTCTTCAATTAATAAATCAGAAAGTAAAGAAAAAATTCTTTCTTGCATCATAAAGAATTAAAGATTACGAATAATTTTTTAAAAAAAATTAGGTGATCTTCTGTGCTTGACACTCGACCGTAGAAGAATACTTTTTTCAACTGCTACTAGATTTAATAATTTGTATAATACTTTATAAAGATGGTTAATATAAACACTAAATATGCTGTATCATGTGTTTAAAATCTAAAAGAACTAAACAACTTATGTGAGAAATTCAATAAATTTATATGAAGGTACTATTTATTATTAAATTAATTAAATCCTTATTTGAAACATAATTTACTTTTGAAATACAACCTCCTCGCTTGAATAAAAAAGTTTGAGGAAATTTCAGAATTTGAGAAAAAAGTATGACTTTTATCCATCCACCCACATGTTAGTTCATGTTCCCATGACATGGATAATCTTATCATAATATTCGAATATTATTAATATCAATACTAAAAGATTCACAGCACAATAAAAAAAGTAGAACCCATTAAAGACCATAAAAGGAAAACAATGCTCATTGCAATGTCTACACACAAAGATGTTACAACCTAAGAACCAATTAGGATCGTTACAACAAATCGTGATTCTTTTTCTTTCACAAAAGCTAAAACACTGACAAGTCATAAAAACAATAAAGCAACTTTACCTACAAGACCTCTCTCTTTCTCTACACAAAAGAGTTCATTTTCTCTCTAATCGGTTTGGGACTTAAACCGGCTTGGTTCAGAACCAACGCAGCCACTTCCGTGGCCGGTCTGTGTTAGGAGACTCTTTCCTTGGAATTACATTGATCCTATCCGCATTTGCTGCTGCCTATTTACCAAACCCGGGTGAAGAAACCAATTCTTGAACCGCCTTTGTTATGCTGTCCTTGGTTAGCTTTTTTCCATTCTTCTTTAGTTAGTTTGCTCTCTGGAGTTTTATGGAAAGAGGAAGAAAAAGTATCTAATTCAGATGGTGGAGATTCTGGTATCCCGTTGATTCCTGAAAACAAAAGCTTATTTAGTGGTTTTAGTTTACGTTTGAGATGTGATTTAAGAGGGATTACAAATCAAACCTCGTGATGGAGAAGCATAAGTAACACAGGTTGCGAAATTCAGAAGCATCAGGACTCTTTCGCATGAAGTCATGGAGATATCCCGGGACAGATGGTACATCAGCATAACGAATTGCTTCCCATATTACTAGCAGTAAATTCATTGGAATCCTAGGCAAAAGAAATCAACATACATTCAAATTATGAATTTTCAGAGATATGGATGCTGCATGATCACACGAACGAAAGATTGATGTGCTAATGTCAATGGAGCCATCTTCTGTCAGAATAAGTTTCCTCACAGTCGAAAAATGCTCCACACAAGGATAGAAACGCCCCCGCAAAAATGCCCACCTGTAAAACCAAAATGCGGATTATTTCCTGACTGATCCAAGGCGCATCTCTAACGCTCTAACATTACAAAAGCTACAAAGTATTGAACATTATCAAAACTTACATACAGGAGTGTACATTTCCCATCTCTGTTAGCAGACTTTGAAACAAGCCACGAAGAAGAAAACCACCAAAACCAAGCTGAAAGAAGGAATAAAATATTGTGAGAGGTCAGAGAAAACCATGGAGCAAGAGAGAAAACGAATTATTCAACAATCACCAGGGATGAGTATATGAACAATGCAAACGAACGATCCGTCCAGTTGGCAAAAGCTTCATTCCCTGTACGCATCAAATTAAAAAAGGCGAAACCAGAAAGTTAATACCCTCTATATTATAGGTTAACTCAATAAACGGACTGAACAAAAGATATCAAGTTACCTGAAAGAGGACGTGCAACAGAACAAGGATAAATGCCAACAGCCATGGCACTAGTATAGTAAAAACGCTAACGATTTGCTCAATGCAGAAACCGAAGCCAACAAAACCGCACCCTTAGAAACATAAATAATTCTACAAAGCCGAAACTGATAAATTAGAAAAGTAGAACCAATAGCAAAACCATAAAGAAAGAAAATACTACTTAAACAATGCGATCAAAGGAAACTGAAAAATAAAACTTCTACAGCTGATGTTCCCAGAGTGACCTTAGATGAGCTAGCTACTCTAACATCAAGGACTTTGTGGTCAAAGGGTGACATTGTCTGAATCCATGAACCCTTAGAAACTTTCTCCCACCGACTTTGAGGACACATTTCGACTGCACGCGACAAATTCCTACAAACATACAAGCCATGATTGATATATAACTATGATAAATGAATCATATCTTGTTATTTTCTTATAGAAACTGGTTTGGACAACTCACCGGTGGAAGCAAACATCTACGTTAGTTGTATTCCCAGCGGTTGACGCGTTAGCCATTACCATCAGTGAATGTGCATATTTGTCTATATGTTTAAACCTACCAAGTCCATGGATAAGTATCCTCTCACAAAGAGAGGTTCTAGCTGGCTTCAATCCAGGGGAAGCCACTAGGAGTAACTTGAAGCGCTTTGGTTTCTCCCACAACTATTCATGGAGTTACAAGAAATTGACCAACAACACAAATATGAATTCTTTCAACTGGATTAGTAAATTCTATACTAATTTGTCTTAGTTGCTTACCAGAACAGAAAAAGGGTTTTTTAGACACAGCTTAAAGCGGAGGAATCCTCCAAGTGGAACTAATAAAAGTCAAATTCGAGTGCTAGTCGAAAAATCTTAACTTACCCGCTCAAGCTTACTGGAGAAATAAACCTTAAAATTCTACAATCTCAAAGCCAAAACCCACACAATAAGGATAAATAAGAAAACTTACCGAACAGAAGTTCATCAGATGAAACAAGATAAGAGAAAGCAAATAGATATTGCAAGATAATTCCGATGACGACGACGCCGGAGTTTCGGATACGAAGATAGTTACCGATCGATTTCTGGATTTTTGAATCCGAAGCAAATAACAATACATCCTGAGGGTATTAATGGTAATTCGAAAGAAAAAATAACCTACCGTGGATTCTCGGTCATCTCTTTCGGAGTTTTTTTTTAACGTATATTTTTATTATCATTTTGAACAAAAATTTACAAAATTATATATATATATATATTTTATATATTAAAAATAATATGCTATAAAAAATAAATTTGACTATGTTTTTTTCAAAAAAAAATTATTCACTAACATATAAACAAATTTGTTATTTTTTTCTCCGTACTCAAATGATTCTTGATTATCATCTACTTAGAAACACCATATTAACTTTGCAATTTTTAACACATTAATACATAAATTTTTCAAATTTCACATCAATGATTAATTCTGTAAAATTTGTATTATTTGTTTAAGTTTTAACAAAGACCGACATAACCAATTCTATGAAAAAAACATAAATAACTTATAATAATAATAATAATCAAAGTAGAAATTACGATATCCTTCGCGGTTTAGGAGACGAATAAATTCCTTTGTTTTTTCTCTATTTCTTACTTCTATTACCTTATTCAAATGATTTTTATTTCAAACCCGACAAAAAGAAAACACCTACTAGTCACACTTTCTCTTATTTTAACTAGGCTTTGAAATTTTACAGGAAAGTATTTTAAATCATAGAGTTCTCAATGTGACACAATAATTCTTCTGTTTACATTTTTTGGTATATAGTTCCAAATAGTGAAGAATTGCAACCATTTTTTGTGGATATTAGGTAAGATTTTTTACCGAAAATAAACGCTTAAGATCAGTTGGCTAACCTATTAATGTGTTTTAAACATAAATTGATTTTTCTAAAAATTCTACAATTTATTTTATTTATTTGGAAATAGCTAATTCAGCAGTTTTAGTTTTAATACGACTGGTGATTGGAATATTTTTTCCATGATTTGGCTTGCCAAAAAAAAAACATAAACTCGATTCTATATTTTACTGTAAGCAGTATGCTGCAATTAAAAATAAATGCTTGAAATTAATTTGGTTAATGATGTCTCTGTGTGTATATATTTACGTCCAATGCGGTGATGCTTAAAAAGTATGGTTGCTTCGATGATCAAAGGTCGACTATTAACGAAAATGAGAATGATTGAGCCGTTAATTACGTTACGTTGAGTTAGCTGAACCAAAGGGAATTATGTACGAGTCAATTTAATTATTGACTGCATAACTATGATTGACAAAAGAGGCCGACCAAATGAGCTGCCAAACAAATTTTAAAGCAACAACATTTACATTTTTTTCCTAACTACAAAAAATGACTATTTATACAATAAGTACAGTTGGCTTAAAAATCGCTAACTCCTATCATTTGTAAAGTTGACCGGTCGTTAACGCCTAACATCTTGACATGAACGTTATGATTGGATGTCTTGAAATTTTACGGTATAAAATCTAATTAGGTTGAACATGTAATTATGTAATGTTTGAACGTTAATGTCTTCTCATTAATCACACAATTAATATATATAGAGAGTATGTGAATCTATGGATATCAACAATATATGGTAATTGCGATATTTTGTATATATCGTATCTTAGCAGAACACAACAACAATATATAAAACAAAAAAGACAACAATATCCAAATGTATAACGAATTGTCGGTTTACATACATTGTTAAGGTAATAAATGCTTCCTGGAATCTGCCAAGAAAAAAACTCCGGTTATACAATCAGTAGGTCCGGTACTTGACACACCTCATTTAAGCCAATTAAAATGTTTGGACTGAAGCAAAAAATAAATTATTTTGAAGGTATCATGTCACAAACAAAATCGAATGAACTAAAACGATTATTGGTCGACAAAACTATGCATAACTTTGTAGGAAAAAAAAGGAAGAAGATCTTTTCCATTTTCAACAATACTTTTTCGTTTTCGCATTTTCGATAACAAAATATATATAAACAGAGAAGTTCATCTCAGATGTCATCAGTCTTGTATACATTGCCAAACTAATGTTTGTTGAGAAATCTCAGTCTCCAATATCTTTAAAACTCTCGAATATTTCAAATGTATGTTAGTGCAATTGAAACGATTAAAGTTCTTGAAATTTTTTTAGACTGAATCTCATAAAAGCATATATAATGATAACAACGCTTTACATAAAACTGTCAATGTTGTCGGACAGCTGCTTTAAGATATCTACGCTTTTGAAGACTTCTCAGGAGGATCCAAGTTCCGGAATGCTGCGTAAAGCTGGCCTCCACCCACCGCCACCTCTTCCTCCGCCGTGGCTACGCCTCAGAAACCCATCTCCACCGTCTTCTTCGGCGACCTATAAGATCGGTCCAATTAAATAAAGCATCCTTAGATTCTTCATAATGATCAAACGACACAGCAATGAAACCAGAACCGTCTAAGACTATTTGAAAGTCATGGTTAAATTTGATCAAATATATACTTGACGTCATAATTGTTTTTTTGTTTACTCAGGGATCCAACTTATATTCATATATATATATATATATATATATATATATCTTTTTTAAAAATCTATGAAATAGGAAATTTTAATCGGGTTTGAATGCATCATCTGGACGTGTTAAAATAGTGCTAAATGAGAATATATGAGAGCATTAACCCACTTACCGTATCATTAGCCCCATCTTGGTTCGGATCCGGATCCGAATTCGAGTTGACTCGGCCCGTTTCCTGATCCACGTTCTTCCTCTGTTTCTTATTCTTCTTCTTGGTCATCTCAAGTCCTCCTCCTTCCAATAACTTGCCAAGCTTCACACACTTCTTCGTTGCAAACTCGTTCAAAACCTCTGCATGATAAATTATTTATTTAACAGTTTTAATAAAAATATTATATAATTTTTTGAACGAAATGATTTTATTTAAAAAATCAGAGAAATTGAGTTGGAATATATACCTTCGAAGCTGACGAGACGATAGACATTTCCGATGAGTAAAGTGTCCTCAGGACGAAGGAGCTTGAGCTGCTTCAATGGCGATCCTTTCTCGTTATTCAATGTTGGTGACGTCACCACCACCGCTACGTAATTACCAGGATTGGATCTCATGACGTCACTCGCAGTCACCGACCAGTAAATCCTCTCCACCTTGTTATCCACCGGATGATGAATCAAAACCGTCGCTGCTTCCGCCGCTTGACAATTCCCCATTTTTATTTGTTTGTAAAATAATAAAAGTTTTGTTGGGTTCCTGTCTGAAATTGAAGTATATAAGAACAGATTTTTTTAGCAAAGTGATGTGTGGGTTTTAATAAATAGTGACGTAAGAAATCTTCATCATTTGGGATTGTCAAACCTGACAAAGAGGTCGCTGGAGACCGATAAAAAGGACTAAGGAAGAAGAAAGAAAAAAACAAAGAGTAGTTTGTAAATTAGAGATGTCGACAGAGATTAAGCAATGAGACGAATAATAAAGATTAAGCAATGAGACGAATAATAAATAGATCGATCTATTAATTTTATTTTGATTTTTAATGATAATGACATTCGAATTCTATAAGAAATTAATATATGTTATTAACGATCTTGCAAATCGCAACCAATGAATTAATTAGCAATATGTTTAATTCTATTGAATTATTAAGTTGATAGAGGTTTTATGGTATTTAATAAAAAACTAAAACAGACAATAAATTTAATAACGAACCATGTTTCTACAATTCCACTGGTACTGTTCAACAATTTACATTTATATTTTTTAGAAAGTATATATTGATGATTGGATAACTAATGTAGAAATCTTTTTAATGGATGACCCAACAAAAAAAGAAATATTTTATTTTGTTGGCTAAATAAAAATGTTTCTTTAAAATGTGTTAAATCGATATATTTGAGAAAATATTGATAACAAGTTTTGTTATTGTTTTTTTGTTTCGTCTTTACAAAATTTGTTTTTTCGTATGGACTGATTACTGTTTTATAGGACTTTAATGTGCGATATGGCGCTCCGAAATGATATCCGAGCAGTACGCAAAACTAAGTCCATATTACATGTTTTTAAATGTAGTTGATATTTTACGCAGTCTATATTAATATTCATGTATAAACTTAAAATTTTCAAATGTTCATCAAAACATTTTGTTTGTTAAATATTCGTCTAATAAGTAATAACCATTCAAATATTCGTTATATATTAATGTGTATTTTGGACTTTTTACGTGAAAAATAGTTTTCAAGTTGAACTTTAAAAAATTCTTTTTGTAAATAACTATTTGCTAAATGTTGTTTCAGATTTACAAAGGAAGCGTGTTCATTTGGAATTACGGTAACAGTCAGAGATATATGCTGTAGTGTGGGACCCATAACGAGTCGAACATGGATTTATAACCGTTGGATTCACATAGTTCTCATTCTAGACCGTCGGATTATGAAACAATGTCTTTGATACCGTATCAGTATCACAATGCCAAAAAGACACTGCAAGTCTGCAACTCTCTAGTGCCTCTAGTTCCGATAGATTTGTTCGATTTTTTTTTGGAAAAAAGATATTAGCCTAATTAACTTTGAAATTGGATGTAAACCAAAATAATAAATGTCTCCCTTGCGTCAACGCGTTTTCATTATTATAAACGCTTTACAAGCATTTATTGTAAGGGAATTACGTGTATGTATTTATACAATTGAAAGTTCTTATTTTTTGACCGGAGTTTATAGTTTGATAGTTTATATTAGTTATGGGGTGGTGTATATTGTATTCATATTCAATTTGGTAAGAAGAGTGTAAATTGTAGACGATGAAAAATAAATGTTCGTATTTTTCAAAATTAATTTTGATTTTCGATCGGTTGAGTATAAGTACTCACAAACGTGTAATGATTTCTTTTACAAGCGAGGTGTAAAGTGTAAACTAAATGAAAATCAATACTTGAGTTTGGATCCATTCGTTTAATCGTTCCATAAGCCGTTTGTTTTGATTTTTTAATTCAAAAAGAAGCATACACGTTTTTCATAAATTTGGTTAATTTTCACTAAATAAGTTAAAATTGACGGAACAAGCAAAATAAATTCGTTACACCAAAACACGCCACCAAAAACCGATAAAGTCTGGTAAGAGAACACTCGTAATTAATTTACTCTGATGGAAGACACTTTTTTCTAAATGCGTGTCAAATTTGCGCACGACACACGCATATATGTGTTTAATGATAGATTCACGCTATACTCGTGAGTTGGGCTTAGAGCCCATAAAATCAGGCTAGAAAATCAAATTAGTACTAAACCGATCCATAGTTGTTGAACTAGTGCACTCGTTACAACTTATAAAAAAAAACATAAATCCAAATTCTACATTCTAATATTAGTTATCACAATACATAAAGATATCATAATCATAGATCATATCATAAAACATAATTAAAAAGCACACAAAGATGGATCCTCAGATCTGCATAGCATCTTGTTCATCTCCTACAGAAGCTTCATCGGTTTTGATTGGTTCGCTGAACATATACTGACTCTGATACTCGACAAGATACTGCATCGATCTCCTCACATCTAAGAACAATCGATAAACTCTCTCTATATCTTCAACCTCCACCACTTTTGCTTTCCGTTTCTGGCAAGACAACACAGCCGCGGTTATAAGATGAATCGCATACCTTAAAGAAGTATCACGTCCTATCAATGTCAAAAGCTGCTTCGCCTCTTTATTCATCTCAACGTCTTCTTCTTGGCAACGGATATCTAAGATCTTCCTTATGTCTTCATCTGTGTAAGGTTGGGTAGTGATGATGAGAAGACGATCAAGGAGATCGATCGGAATCCCATGGGGTGATTTCTGGTTTGTGCCACGGATTGTCGTCACTCCTCGGTTTGTTGCCACAACGAGGATTGGTGACATTTCGTTTTCAAGAGCTCGGTTAAGGAATGAGAAGCATTCGATGTCGAGCATGTGAACTTCATCAATGAAGAGAACACCTGGAACTATCTCCGCTTTTCCTTCTTCTCTCCATTCTGCCACTTTTGTATCGATTTGTTCCCGGACTTCTGATCGGATTTCTCCAGTATCTCCAGTGAAAAGGGCTAGAAACCCTTGTGTCCTGCAACGAACAAACAAGAAATACTCAAAGTCACTTCTTTTTGGACTATCAATTTATGTCTCAAAACCTCATTCCCGCAACCTATATTGGTCAAACAGAATTACTTATGTAGTTACAGAGACTGTTCTGACAACACACTGCTCTAAAGAATGTTGAAATGAACACTGAACTTGAGAATGTCAAGAACATATAACGCAATGAAGTAATCTCAACTTTGACACATCCATCTGAAATTAGCAAACCAGAACAACTAAAATCCCAATCATCTAATTCACCAGAAGTCTCAATTTTGCAACCTACATCGGTCTCGTAAGTACCAAAATCATGATTATTAATGAAAAATATTCAAGGAATGTAATATTACCTGCTGTTGATAACATCAATCTCGTGAAGTGTCACACAATGAACAACCTCTTTCCTCTTCTGCAACTCACCATCAGGGCACTGTACAAACTTAGTCTGTGCCCCCATAGCATCATAATCTCTAGACCTCGAAAACGATCTTCCAAGCTTAGTAATCTTCCCAGTAGCTTTATCAATGGCAATAACATCTCCACTCTGCACTTTCTCCTTATTCAAAGCTTCAATCATCTTCGCTCCCATATCGTACACTGTCTCCATATCAGTCGTCTTCATCGTCATCTTCCCAGATTTCGAAGCAGCACCAGAAGAAGCAGCCCTATCAATCTGAACCTCCACAACTTCACCTTCAATAACCTCAGTCTCTTCTTTAATCCTAACACCAATAGCTTTACGGAAAGACTGAGTTAAAGCTTCTGTTTTCGACATTTCTAATGAGAAAATCTCACTTCCTGCAATCATTGCAAAAGGAGTTTCCAAGCCTAGCGATTTCGCCATACCCATTGCAATTGCGGTCTTACCAGTTCCAGGTTGACCCGCAATTAGAATTGCTCTACCCGCTATTTTACCTTCCCTAATCATCTGAAGTATTACGCCGGCGGCTTTACGCGCCTTCACTTGACCAACCATTCCTTCTGAGACAGCTCGTGGCTCAAGCGCCGAGTCGAGACCCAGTCCTCGGATGTGAGAGTGTGCGCCGATTCGCTCGACTCTGGTTAAGTCCCGACTCTCTGATAGCTTAAGTTCCGCCATTTTCGATAATCGTCTTCAGCGATTGAGGCGGAAGAGGAAGAAAGGTGAGGTTTTTAGGGTTTAGAGAAACGCTATACAATGGCAATGGCGATGTGATTTTTAAGTCCTCTTACTAAGGGCATAGGCGGAATTTCACGAATAATTAAAGTAGGAATTACTACCAAATTTAGCAATGTACCCTTGAACATAAAGTAAATTAACCCTTACATAAAGATCCTTACAATAGTAACCATAATTAGGAACGATCATGGATATGAATTGGTTTAGAACTCTCAACAGCCAGTTTCTTTGCTTCTCTCCTCTTCTTAACTTTTCTTGTCTTATCTTTGCCATCAAATTTCTCTACCAAAAAAAAAGGAGAAGCTCAGACACGTAATGTCATTAATACACAGAAAAGACAGGTTTCAAAAATGGTACAAGACAACTTGAGCTCGTGGAATTTGACCCAAGTCAAAACGTTTTAAACAACTTTATCTGAATATCGTACGGGTGATTATGAAATCTAGTTAGATGTGTCCGAATTGTTAGGATTTTCCCATACTATTCGAAACTAAAGATATCGTCAAAAAGCGTACCTTCTTTTTCTTGGGCATTTGGTCGAACAGGTTGTAAGCAACTCACTTCTTCTTCACCATCAGAATCTGCAGCGCTTCCATTAGTGGTCTGAAACATTTCTGTTGGAAGTAAAGGTCCGATAACTTTCTTCCGTCGAGCTACTTCCTCTTTGAGCATCTTCTTCCTTAATCTCTTCCTCTGCGCTCGACTCGGTTTCTCTCTAATCCCAGTTTCCTCTCCGGTTTCGTTGTCATCCCCGTGATCTGATGAACTGATTTTCAAGTAATCCTCTGAATAAACCAAATTTAAATATCATTTCAAAATATTTACAATTCGAAATTCAACGCAAACATCAAGTTAAATTACATCAATCGTACCTGGGTTTATGAGTGTAACATCAAACGATTCGTCATCAACAACCTCTACCTGAAAATTCCGAATGAAACAATGGCGTAAACAATTGTCGATTCAAAAACGGAAAAACCCAAACCAAATCGAGAACAAACACATCGAAGCAAATAGAGAATGAGAAAATACCAGAGACGGAGAAGAAGAAGGAGACGGTGGAGATGAAGGAGGATACAGCGTTTGAAGAAGGGCTTCGTGAAACTCTCGACGCTTCTCTTCTCGCCGTCGCATCTTCGAAGATCGCTCACCAGTCGACAGCGGAAGCTCCGTTCGATCTAAAATCTGCAACTTTTCAGTTTGTTTCTTTTACGTCCCTAAAATTTAGTGGTATTTGTGTTATCGGCCCAAAAAAATTGTTTATGAAGTACACAGGCTCAAGTCAAAGAGTTTATTACGCTGACGTTGTGTCCTACAGAGGAAGAGAAAATACTCAATGTGATGTAAACTTGAAGGACTGCTCTCACGCCTTTGGGGAGACAAAAAAAAATCTTATTGTTTGACTTTTTTTTGGATAAGCACAATTCATTTCATGATCTCATCGTCATCTGTCTCGCATATAATAATAACCTAGAATTAGTTGAAATGTAACTAAAATATCAAAATTGACATAATGTTATGTTATATAAGGAGTACCTTTTAAGTTAAAGTATGAGTTTAAACTAAACGTACATATCCGAATAGATCGAATGGACGAAAATTTTAGGAGGTTCTATTATATTGTTTTGACAACAATCTATGTGTATTTCGTAATGAAATTTATATACAAACAAGAAATGTATAACCACAATTGAACAATGCACACAAAATCAATCCCTTGGCATTTTGGACACTAACCAGAAATGAAAAAAATAACAACAACAAAATTAAAATTTAATCTGGTCTTCGTTTATTTCTTTGACGAGTAAGCGAACACTCCACCGATTTTTCTTTTTTTACAATCAAATGACAAATCCTCTTCTTCAAACTCATCACAAGCTTTCTCCTCATCAATCCTCCCCATCACCACACAACTATAATTTCTCCGGAGATCCAACGGTCGTCTCATCGCCGCCGTCTCCACCGTGATTTCTCCACCGCCGGCGGCACGTGAGCAGCTTGAGACAAACCGACAACGTTCATGTGGTTTCGTGGCCGAATTTAGGGTGAAACTACGAGGGAGTGTGGTGCTTTCTGCTTCGCAGATTTGGAAATTACCGGCCGGTAAGCCAAATCCTCCGAAGCCACCACCACCGCGGATGAAACCGACGGAGCATGACGTCATGCTACGTATGTATGCATCGCGTGCCATGATCAAGAAACGGACCGGAGATTTCACCAACCTTGCTAAGTTGCTCTCTTTCTTCATATCTTTAGCTTTCATGATTTTAAGTGAAATAAAGAAAAATCGAAGAATGAAATGAAAAGAGTTTATATAACAGAGAGAGAAAGGAGATGCGAGAAGAGAAGATGCCGTGTATGGACTTCGTTATATAAATGTATATTTTCATTTCAGCAAAAAATAATAGTTATAATAAGGGTATATATAAATGTGTCTAGTTGGATGTTTACATTTTGGCAATACTTATCTTACTAAAAATTACAAAATGTGAATCTAATTTAATAATGTTGTGCAAGTCAAAATGAGGTTGAAGTTGCAATGTATGGGCCGGCAGATTATTTTAGAAATTTCCAAGTATTTATCGTGGACTGTTTAAGCTAATAGAACTTATTTCAGAATAAGTAGCAAGCTGGGATCTATCCACTCGACCATATCCTAGCTTAAAAGCTCAATACTTAAATAACAATTGCCAAGTTGTCGTCCGTATATCCTTAAACACGTTATCCAAGAGATATGACATCGTAGAGACCGAATATATAATAAAGTCGAAATTATCGTGATTAGATGGACTGAGTTATGTCACCAAATTTCTTTCATTAAAAATAATTAAATAATGATAAATACGATGGTGAGTTAAAGATTCATTTGATGAAAAAGAAAGAGTTGGAATATATGACACTGGTTACAGTCGACTTGATTTGATCATAGAGAGACCAATTTCATTATCAAAATTCAAAACCAATTTGCCAAACAAGTGTTGCTTCACCTTGATTGTTTTTTCCTAAACTGATGTTTTACATTCATAATGTTGGCAACGTAACATAAAAAGCAATAAATTTTTGTCGGAAAAAAAAACAATAAATTTCTTCGTCAGCACTTTAATAATTTTATAATCATAACTTGCCCCGCCTATCATAAAGTTTTGGAAAGTCAATTTGAAACTTGTACGTATAATAAATTGGATACTACTACTATATTAAATTTTAATTTTTCTTCTTTTTTACTCAGTTTGGTTTTGCATCTTTAACAACTTTGCACGGATTGGGCTAACAAAATCCAAACAAGTACTAAGGCCGTGAGAAACATTTTGATGTGCCATTGAGAAGTCCATCACAGCCCAATAGAAACAATGTACTTTCAGATAATCAGAGGTTTTTTGTTTGCTTTTTGCATTTTAATTTATTCGATAACCAAAGGCATGGCAAATTTATAATTCTTATACGATGCTAGTTAGGCCTAATGCAGTATATGAATTCTGCAATAAATACATCAAGGAAAATAAAATCAGTTTAATCATGTAAAATAATTTTAATTATAAAAAAAATAAAGTTTAATAATATATTAATTTATTAAACTGCAATTCAACCATAGCAGGCCTAGGCACAACAGTTATATATGTTCTGATATGGTGAATGTGTTCTATTCATCCAACCAGTAATCAGAACAACCCTAAATAGCCTATACTTTTATGGTCACTAAGGTGTAAGGATCCTATCAAACTGCCATTTTTAGTGAAAAGAGCTAATTGTATCATCGGCTAATTCTTTTTTATACCACAATTAATCTCAAACTCACATGGTTACTCTTTATCACAAACATGTCACATCGAATTAAACTCTTGCCGGTCCGCTTTAGGTTTACTTGTTTGACTGGGAAACTCATTTAAAGAGAACATCATCAACATTCATATCATTCACTGCCTATCTATTGATTACGGGTTCTTTTTTTTAAATATATTTATAATAAGTAAATAAATTGAAAATATGAATTCGATCAAATAATAAAGCAACTTTATTGGAGATTATAAACTAGGTAGTTCAATCATATTTCTGTCAATATAGGCTTGTTCTTTAGTGTGCCGCTAGCGACAAGGTTCTGCGACTGAAAATTGTTCTTTTCCTCCACCATTTCTGTCGTTGGATTGTTGTTTTGAGATAACTTTTTCCCCGGATTTTAACCGCTGGATGTCGCTGAATTTGTTAGCGATCAGTTGAACTGACACGACGACTTGATTTTCTTTGAAAATCATCTGGAAACTTGACGGTAATTTCAAATCTGAATGAAAAAACAGTTATTTTTTTTTATCGCGGAGTGGTGTCGCAGCGACACACAAAAGAACAAGCCCTATATTGTTTATTCAATAACACATAACAGAAATTGAATTCGTGTTATTTATCTTTTAAATTGAATTTATTATATGAAAATTTGTTTGAATATCAAACTTTTGCATTTCTGGCACGGTACTCAACTCCAACAAAACAGCACATGAGCTCAGATCTCTGCTGACACTCCCATCAATTTTCGCTTATTAATAAATGATCTTCATTAAGTAAATTTTGTAACATTAAAACAATACTTATTTAATTTAATAATCTCGATGAGTGGAAACTAAAGAGACACGTGGGAGGATACAAGTGGCAACAGATCAGTTAAAGGCGAAAAATACAGCCAACCGAGACACGATCGAGGCGTCCAGTCAAAGCAATCCACTGTAATAGTCAAATGTCTAGCTGGAGCTTTTGCATGTCTTGTGCCCCACATCCCAAATTTGTTAGTAAATACTTTTTTGGTGCCAATCTACTAATCTAGATATTAACTTGACGCCAAAAGTAAAAATAAAATAACTACAAATATAAAACTCCATAGAAAACTATCAAAAATTTCCATACAAAAAAAATTAGGGGATTATCAGAATGTTTGTCATTGCTATAATAGCAATGATAATGATTCGAATAAAGGTTAATAAAGTAATTAAGTCTTGAAAATTATCGTCGCACGTGCCTTAACCTGTCTTCGTGGGTATTTGGAGTTTAGCATGAGACTGTGAGCAGCTTTTTTGACTACGTGCGGGATTTTATTTGCTCATCATTGGATTTGACAATTATACCCTCCACTTCTCTGCATTAGCCACGAACTTTACTTTCAGTAACAAAAAAAAGTGAAGAGAGTGCTCAGTTAAACGACAGGCATATTTTAATGGAAAGAATACTTGTTCTAAAACTATACGAAATCACTTAAATTAATTAAAGAAACAATTCTTCTTTTTTAGACGAGATTTCATTTGATAGACACGATTTAAAATGGTCACAACTTATAGGTAAAAGAGAGGGACAGAAGGGGAATTTAAACTCAACATTTGAGCTAGCACGTGTGGCGCACGTGTTCAAGATGAGTCGGTAACCGGGTATAGCCTGTGACTTCAGTCACATAATCTGCATTTTCAATTTTTCAAAAAACTTATTTTCCCAGCAGAACGAGAGAGAAAGAGAATATCTTTTTTTTGTCCAAACCAAAATAAACGTTCCCTTTTTTATTTGTCACTTTGCGTTAATAATTTTCTTCTCACTGAAACACCACAACCATTATTTTTCGTCTTACCATCCATCTTCTTTGTCCTCTCTAATCCTCATAAATTCGTGAAATTTCATCATCTCGATTTTTCTTAAATTCTCTCTATTCTGAGATCTCAGGGTTCACTCTCGATTTGCTCTTTACTTGGGCGATTCGATTTTTTATCTTTTTAAATCTCCTGAAACTCATGGAACAATCCATATTTTGGTTGGGGAGCATTATGATTAATGATACTGCTGTATCATTATTATTTATTAATATTGAGAGTTGAATGTTTCCTTTTTGACCCTTTTTAAAGCCAAGGAAGAAGTAGTTTTGTTTTTCCGGATAAATTTGTCGAAATGCCAATGTTTCAGCCTTCGAAGAACGGTGGATTTGATGGGCATACCTTAGATCTTCACACGGCGGTTAAAGATGGTGTTCTCGGCGGTTGCGGCGACGGAGCTGGAAAATTGTGGTAGTTGTTGCCGACGAGAAGAAATTGGATTTGAAGAAGATGATTTCTGAGCTTGAATTACCCGAAATACCCTCTGTTTTCATCTGTCCAATCTCTCTAGAGCCGATGCAAGATCCAGTGACCTTGTGTACTGGTCAAACCTACGAGAGGTCAAACATTCTCAAATGGTTCAACTTAGGGCATTATACTTGCCCTACGACGATGCAAGAGCTTTGGGATGATTTGGTCACTCCTAACAAGACACTTCACCAATTGATCTACACTTGGTTTTCACAAAAGCACGTTTTGATGATAAAACGATCGGAAGATGTGCAAGGAAGAGCTATTGAGATTCTGGGCACATTGAGGAAGGCTAAAGGGAAAGCAAAGGTTCATGCTTTGACTGAGCTTAAGCAAGTTGTGATGGCTCACGCAATTACTAAGAAGACTGTTGTTGATGAAGGTGGAGTCTTTGTCATCTCTTCTCTTTTAAGTCCTTTTACTTCTCACGCTGTTGGATCCGAGGCTATTGCGATTCTCGTTAATCTTGAGCTTGATTCTGATTCCAAAAGTGGATTGATGCAACCTGCTAGGACTTCGTTAATGGTTGATATGTTGAATGATGGTTCGATTGAAACCAAAATCAATTGTGCTAGATTGATTGGAATATTGGTGGAAGAGAAAGGTTTTAGAGCAGAGCTTGTTTCTAGTCACAGTTTGCTTGTTGGATTAATGAGATTGGTTAAAGATAGGAGACGAAGAAACGGAGTTTCGCCTGCTTTGACTTTGCTCAAATCAATTTCGGCTCATAAACAAGTTAGAATCTTGATGGTTAGGATTGGAGCAGTTCCTCAATTGGTTGATGTTTTGCCATGTTTGGATCCTGAGAGTTTGGAATCAGCTCTTTTTGTTTTGGATTCGTTGTGTTTAGAAAGCGAAGGGAGAATCGCTCTGAAAGATTCGGTTAACACGATTCCTAATACCGTTAGGTTATTGATGAAAGTATCTGACAAATGCACAAACTACGCGATTTCAATTCTTTGGTCAGTTTGCAAATTAGCTTCTGAAGAATGTTCATCTCTTGCTGTTGAAGTTGGTTTGGCCGCAAAGCTTCTACTTGTGATCCAAAGTGGATGTGATCCAGCTTTGAAGCAACGTTCAGCTGAGTTATTGAAGCTATGTAGTCTACATTATTCAGATGCAATGTTTATATCCAAATGTAAACTCACAAGAACTATCCACTAGAGACTATAATAAAGTTTTCACTTTTTGGGTCAAAGATGAGGTTTTTTCAGTACAGAGATCATCCACAAAACGGATCTGCCTCGTCTAGTTGATGTATATAGATGAGGAAATTTGGATTACAAGTAATAGGTCTGATGGTACATTCGAAGGAGAAGCTTAAGTAGGATGAAACACTGCAACGAGTTTGGTTGACGAATTCTATTCTGCAGCGATGCAAATAAACGCTAAGAAGAAGCAAACTGTATAAATCTCTTTGTTGTTTTGTTTAATATTCACCAGAAAAAGATATTGAAGAAAGGAATCAATTTTTAAACCTCTTGTAACTTATTTAGCTTCTTCTGAGGCATACATACATTATTGGAGAAAATTTTGGTAAATCCTTTTTTGTTGCATATGAATTTGGCACTCTTATTACCCTCTAATGGTTCTTCGACAAGAAATGTGAGAAAGACCAAATCTTGATTGGGGAAATAAAACAAATGATTGTTGAAGAACAGTAGGATTAGAAATCTGAGATGGCTGTGTCAGCGTTGTGGAGGAGGAACAAAAGCCATTTATTAACATGTATTGGTCTGATTTGTCTTACTGTATATATGAATATGAATGAAAATTTGAAAAGGAAGGATTGATTTGACAAGTGAATCATTACAACTGTGTTAACTGTTTGTTTGTCCAATAAGACACGTTTATCTTTGGATAAGAGACTCTGAACATATCTATCAACGAGTGTGACGTCAGTGATGTGAAAGCTCTTGAATAAAATCTTAGCAGTTGCCAATCTTGGTTCTCGTTTGTAAAAAACAAAGGTCTGATTGGCTAGAGTAAAATAAATACGTTGAAAAGAAATTACTCTCACTTCACCTCAATTTATACCAATCAGAATATTAAAAAAAAAACAAATGGAGTAAACTTGGCTTCCATTTTGTATAAGAGTAAAACTAATTACTCTACTTTTTTTTCTTTTTTTTGTTACCGTATATACTTGTTTTCACCTTTTTACTCTCATTATTTTGTCAGCTGACTTACTCTATTATTACCAATCACACCCAAAAATAATTGGCGTAAGATGAGCCATATCAGCTTTAAGCTGTAAGAATCACGCCGCAACTTCTGAGATCTCTTAATATGGGCCTTAGTCGAACTATATGGGCTTTTGTGTAGGCCTAATAATAGCTGATGGTCAATGAAACGACGTCGTTGCTCAAAATGGAATTACGCCAAAATGACGAAATTCGTTTAAGATAATAATAAGATTAAGATTAAAAGATTTTAATTAGATATTAAGATTGATTTAGAGTCTTAGACGGAGCTCTCATAATTATCTCTCAGGGTTGCGTAGCTTCGAGTACGAGCTGTAAAAAAAAAAACTCACGATCGCAACTAGTGTGAGAAAGATTCAGATATGGCTTGGTTAGCTAGATCCATTGCAAACTCACTCAAGCTCGATGAGGATGATGAAAAGTATCCGCAGAATTATCCGCCGACGCAATCTGTATCGCATTCACAGTCTCCTCGAGGCGTTAAAGAAGACATTACCGAACTTACCAAGACCTTGAGAAGCCAATTTTGGGGCGTAGCTTCGTTCCTCTCGCAACCTTCTTCATCTCCGGATCTTCATGAGAGAAATCAGACTCCCGATCATGCGAAGGAAGGTGAAGATGAGGATCTGATTGCTGGGATTAAGAACGATTTCGCGGAGATTGGTGGGAGATTCAGGACGGGGATTTCGAAGCTCTCTGGAAACTTACCAGTGTCTGAGTTCACAAAGATCGCTTCGAATTTCTTACAACTGGGTTCAGAAGGAGTTGATCCCAAGAATTACGAAGCAATCGGAGTTACAGAGGAATTAGTTGTGTTTGCGAGGGATCTTGCGATGCATCCTGAGACTTGGTTGGATTTTCCTTTACCTGATGAGGACGATAGCTTTGATGGTAAGTTTTCGTTTCAGATCTTACACACTTGTAGTTTGCTCTAATCACAGATATTTTGATTGTTCTATGTAAAGATTAATTTGTTTTTCCTGTTTTATATTGTTTGTGATCAAATCAATTGACGATAGTGAAGTTTAAGTTTGATTTTTGTTTTGTTTTAAATTATTTCATGCTTTCGAATGAATTTGGTATAAAGTCTATTGCTAAAGTCAATTTTCAGACTTTGAAATGACCGATGCTCAATACGAGCATGCTCTGGCTGTGGAAAGGCTTGCACCGAGCTTGTCTTCTTTGTGGATTGAGCTTTGCCCTGAATATATGAGTGAGAATTGCTTCTGGAGGATTTACTTTGTACTTGTGCATCCTAAACTCACTAAAGACGATGCCTTGCTTCTGTCCACTCCTCAGGTAAGTTTAATTCTCAACTCCTTTGCAGGCATACGTTTGTTTCTTCTGTCGTTCTCAAGTTTATGCCTTTCACATTGTATACAAATGTTTTCATACTCTTCTAGAAAGTATAATGGCGATCGATTTTATGTCAAAACGATCATTGTTAGTAAATAGTAGCATGTCAATCAGGTTTGCTAGATTTGTAAGTGGTTCTAAGTCAGGTTTCCAGGGATAAAGTTAGATAATATATTGTTCCTGTCGCTAACTTTTTTTTTGCGTTTGCATATAAAGGTACTAGAAGCAAGGGCAATGTTATCCCACGAGCTACAGAAAAGAAACAAATTACCGTTACAAGAAGAGGGTTCGGAAGCTAATGCTGTCATTGTCGAACCTCTTACTGTGGCTGATAACCCTTCAACGCAATCAGAAACTGTCAAAACCGTAAATCCAATCGAGTCATCCAACTTTGAAACAGAGAAGCACCCAATTGAGAGCAAGGAGATACAAGTGGTTGACATATCTGTCATTGAAGAAAGAAACACATCAACTGCTTCTTCATCTAGATTTATCAATGTGCAAGTGGAGGACGAAGAAGAAGACGACACAGATGATTGGTTGAACGATGAAGAGACTTCAGAATCTGTTAGCGCCATTGAAGGAAGAGCAACTACAAATCATCCTCTTGATCTAGAAGACGAAGATGTATCATTCAGTGATCTAGAAGAAGAAGACGAGGACGAAGGAGACGTGAAGGTGAGTTACAAGAACGTTACTAACTGTAGTTCTGATTCTTCAGACAAGAAGTCACCAGATTGAGTTCAGCTAAAAGAGGTCAAAGAGAAGAAAAAATTAAACGACTGGCTTGATGTTGATGAAATGTGAAGTGGTATGGGAGTGACCACCAATGTTCTCTTGGTAATATATATCAAAATTCATTCTACGTCTTCCAAAAATCTGACCGTACCGTTAAATTGCTGTGAATGTACCATACTGTTCATCAAACCCATATAAATTCTTCGGTAGAAACTGTATTGTTCGTATATACGATAAATTTCGTTTTAAATTGACTTGCAAAGTAACCAGAAATAAGAAAACCCATGTTTGATTGCAAAAATAAATGATCAATGCTTCAAGTATCGGGGCAAAACTGGTCTCTCTTGTCTGGTTCTTCTCGAGACAATTCAAGATACAACAATTGTAAAGAGCTTGTGTAACTAAATTAATACGACAGCGTATAGTTTCTTCTGCAACTATATATTTTAGTATCTCTCGAACTTGGTTTTACCGCCGGCTCTACCGCCACGACTTCTGTTATACTTATTAACGGGTTCTCGCTTGCTCTTGTACCCTCCTTCCCGATCTATCTTCAGAGACACTTTGGGAGGAGATGAGAAACCGAACGAAGCGGCAACATCCTGCAGAAAAAGCAAATATTTCGGGTTAGGTTTACATCAGATTGCAGAACACAATTAAAAAAAAATTGTATTCCCGGTCTTATAACATTTTGGAAATGTTATATCTGCAGATTTGGTTACATTGAGATCAAGTCGGCGAGCATTAAAGACATCTTTCATAGAGTGAGAATCATATCCTGAAATGAAAGTCTTGTATGCTTCTATTGCTGACTGGTGCAATGCATGGTTTTCTGATATCGTCTTCTCCTGCAATATAACATTTTAATTAAATCTCTCAAGTTTTGTCTCTTCAATGAAATAGTTTTCAGAAAGAGCAAAATGTTTTACCAGAAAAGATTGTGCATTGAGCAATTTCCCTTCTTCAAATTCATGTTCATAAACAGGAATTTTCGCTGCCTACAATACAATCGAAAACAGATTCTTCTTAGCTCAAAATTTCTATAAATGTCAAGAGTTTATTGGATGAAAACAATTACATTAAGATACTGAATAAACTGCAACTCAGCTGGAGTTAGAACAAGCAGAGCCTTTCCTTTTGCTCCTTCTCCACGAGCTGTTCTACCAACTCTATGAATATATTCCTAAATCAAAAAGTAACATTCAAGAAACTGAGTGATTTCTTAGCCTTAATTCTCATTGCCAAAAAAACTAGAAACTATAAGCAACATACCGTAGGGTCATCAGGAGGATCATACTGCACAATCCAGTCCTAAACAAGGAGACAATAATCACAGATAGTTGATTAAAGACCAACATATTCAGATTTCTTCAACATTCAAATTGTCAAGGAAGCATACCACATGAGGAATATCAAGACCACGTGCAGCGACATTAGTACACAACAAGATACCAGTTTCCGCCTTTATGAATTGGAAAAATGTTGAAGTTCTTTTGCTCTGGTCTATCCCTCCACGGATTTCAAGGCAATCTATTTTGATATATCGACAGAGTTCGGTATGGAACTTTGTCGATTTTACCGTAGAGAAAAACACCATGATTTTCTTTTTCCCCTGGAATTTTCTCAAGAAGGTTAGTAAGAAAAGTAACCGCTTCGCGCTTGGCACAACTATATAACCTTGCTCCAAGCCTTCATTTGTAACCTACACAGTTTCCAGTTTTCACAAAAAGAAAATAAGACCTGCTCTGGTAATGAAGTAAAAATGCTAGAAAAGGTAACAGAAACTGTGTTAATCGCTACCTCTTTTCGTCCTTCATCCACATCGATATAAACAGGTGACGCAAGTGAAACCCGAGCAAGATCCTCGACCTGACGGTTTAACCGAATTTCAACCAATTTTAATAAACGAATACTAATAAAGAAATAAGTGACTAACCTATACTGATTAGTAAACAAACCTTGGAAGTCTGTGTGGCAGAAAACAGTGACGTCTGCCTTGTCTGCAGCAATAAGAAAAGACGGTTTACCATTCTCAATAAAACGTTGACATCAAAAGAAAAGTTTACCTCTCTAAGATTCAGGTAAAACTTGAGACAATGTCCCGGCATTAAAAACCAAGCCATGTGAATACCTTTGGTAGAAGCTTAATGATCTTCTTCATGTCTTCTTCAAAGTTTTGTTCCAATATTCTATCAGCCTCATCCATTACAAGAAACTGCAATTTAACACAGATTAAGAGTTGCATTAAATCAAAACCAAGACGAAACCAGCAGTACCCAAAATTGAAATCAGACTTTGTGTTAACCTTCAAGTTCTTGTACACAAAACCATCTGTATTTTGAAGGTGGTCGAGAAGTCTTCCAGGGGTTGCTACTAATAAATTAACACCTTTCTGAAGAATTTCAGTTTCTTTCTTTCTGTTCTCACCGCCAATAACCTTTCCTACAGTCTGTGAATGATACTTAAGAAGTTCTTTTGCAACTCCATACGACTGAAACATAAATGACGTATGAGAATCACTCTGGACTGATTCCAATATATATATAAACACAATGCTAAATTGATAGAAATGAATTGGCAAAAGCTGAGAAATTTAGTATCAAATAAAAAATTTGAACCTGAATAGCAAGCTCTCTTGTTGGACAAATGACAATAACACCGGTTCCATTGCGAGGAGTAAACCGGACATGGTATAGAAGCTCTATAGCCGGTATAAGAAAAGCTAAGGTTTTTCCAGAACCGGTCCTGGCAGCTCCAAGTACATCTTTTCCCATCAACAATGGTGGAATTGCTTTAGCTTGGATCTGCAAAGATTAATTTAGCACTAAAATTTTAAATCTTGCTCTACAAACGAAAAGAAAGATAATATTCAATTCCAAAATATAACCTGGGTCATGCGTTGAAAGCCCATCTCTTTGATAGATTTAAAGGTGTTATCAGATAATCCCAATAACTCAAACGCTTCATTAGTCATTATACCATTCCCAGTAGTTACCACCGCCTTGTCTTCGTCCTTATTTTCTTCTTCTTCAAACTTCACTTTCGCATCCTTCTTCTTTTTCTTCTTCTTCTTTGGTTCTTCGTCAATTAACGCTTCGTTCTCACGTTCTTCCTCCATTTCTCGCTGGTCTAGTTTCTTAGCTTCGTCTCTCGCTCTTTTATTACTCTTCTTCTTCCTCTTAATCTCTTCGTTTTCGGATGAATGCTGCTCCGTATCCAAATTCGCCATGCTTGCTTATACGCCGCCAAATCCAATTCTCTTGTCGGGTTAAGAAATCCAAATTTATCTGCAGATTGTTTAAATTGGGGCTTCTCTCCCGCTCAAAAATCCAACACTAGGGTTTTCTACCTTTCGTCTTCAAAGTCGAAATCGAGTGTGTTCTTTCTAATGAGTTTACCGGCCCGTTAGGGTTTAAAAAGGTCTCTCTGATTTCTTTCAAAACTTTAACTTCCTGTTATACCCTTTGGTTGACTTGTTAATTACCGTAAATGGCAGCTGTCAAAATTCAATAGTTAAACCGAACCGAAATATTGATCTGAGTTGTTGACACCAATGTGGAACCCAATATCTCAAGAAAATGGGAGAAATTTTGATTGGCATATCTCTCAAAATGTTAACACAAAATTATCTTTCAGTTTATTATGCTTTGGTAAAAAAAAATATAAACTGATATTGAGACGACAGAATATTTGGTTTCATATTGGTCTACTATTTATGAAAACATTAAAATTGCAAACGTACACCCCATTCTAGATTCTTATTAAGAACAAAAGAGCATTTCTGTTTAAGTTGAATTATCTTCCATTTCAATCTGCAAATATTCCTAACTCAGCTATATTTACAACGATAATCACGAGAACGACAGAGGCACAAATCCCATTTAAATCAACTAATTAAACATTTCACAACGATCTTATGGACGTCGACAATCTCTCTAATTTAGACCAAACCAATCTCCCAATCGACAACTTAGCTTTGTCTTGCTCCAAACTATCACTCGATGAACCCGTTAACCTCCTCGACACCATCCCAACCGCCTTACCAGCCGACACAACCGCTCCTCCCAATTCTCGTACAACCGCATTAACCGCGTTCGCATCCGGCTCGCCACCATTCACATCCGCAACATAGAACGAACCAATCGCAATCTCACCTTGCGAACTCATCTCAGCTCTCGTTATCGACAAACCGTTTTCTCTCACAATTCTAGTCACATCCGACAACAAACCCATTTTGTTCTTTGTCCGAATCTCAAGTTTCCAACCACGTGAAGCGCGTCTCGAAATTGCAGCAACCAAGCAATGTCTTAGTCTTTCTCTCTGCACTTCCGTTTCTAATGTGCACCCGTTCTTCTTCCTTATGTAATATTCTTGCTCCGCCGTGGAACCTTTAGCTCCGGCGACAGCGTGAGACACTACGAATTGCAACTCTTTCAAAGCACACACCGTGTCGAAAAGTAGTTTTGGTCTATCTCTACACTTAACGTTCACCATTGAATAACCATTGCATGCCTCGACCGCCACATGTATCCTCTCGCATCTTCCTCCCCACAATGCATCGCACCTATCACATGCCGTCGAAGATAGACCAAATCAATTTAAATCTAGACATCTAAATCTAATTGGTAACAGTATTTTTATGGCGAACAAAAGTGATCTAACCTTTAAAACTGAACCAAGCCTAATATCAAAAGTTTCAAATTAAAACAATGTACACTATCAGTTGAGGAACATATACCAGACTAGTAGAACCGGTTTAAAATATAAAAAAAAAAAAAAAAAACTTACGAAAACCCTTTAAATAAAATAAAAAACCTTCCTAAAAACGCAAACGCACCTGTCGCCACTGAAGCAATCGCAGTCGAAGCAAGTCTCGTAGTCTCCCTCGGCGTACATTAGCTCGTGAAGCCGTCGCTCAGTGTGGGCCCACCCGACCGGAGCTCCTTTAGCCTCGACGACCCTCACTATAACCCGAGAATCGTCGCCGTCTCTGTTATGGGCCTCCATGACTGTATCTAAATGATCCTTTACTTGGGCCTTTCTAATTGGGTCGATAATGGGTCCACCCAAAAACCCGTCTTCTAGATAAATAACCATCGCCGCTCGCTCGTGGTGGGTCCACGCAACAGCAGCTGTCACGTGACATCCAATGTCGGAAAGTACGGCGGAGATTTCGGACAGTAGACCCGGTCTGTTGATTCCGGTTATCTCAAATGCGGTGTGCTCTGTTGACACGTGACGCTGTTGCACCTCCCGTTTTAGGTTACTCTGCATCTCCTTTGTTATACCTCCCGTTCTACTAGAACATATTGCCTGTATTATCAAAAAACCCCAAAAAAAAAAAAAAACTTAAACTAAAGTTAATGGTTTGTTTTTATTATTTTTATTACTAGGTATTGTTATAAGATTTTCCCCTAAAGGTGGTATGGTAATTATTTTATTGATTTTATGTCACCTGTTGAATGTATTGAATAAGGCTTCGGTCTGTGAGCTTATTCCCGAGTTGGTTCGTCACGTGAAACACTAACAACGAAAAAATCAGATGTGATGTCATATATTTGGCCCACCATGATAACATGTGAATGATGATGACTACGACTTACCATCCATGAACCATTCACCATCGGATGAGATGTAAGATTTGGAGATAACGAGATCGAGATCGGCCAAAACCTGAACAATGTCCAGTAATATCCCGTACTTATTCGCGCTATCTACCTACATATATCAAGCACATGATTAATTTAAGGCTAATTACTCATTATTTATGAGTAATTATATCTTTCAATATAAAATATACCTTAACAAGTGTGCACTCTGGGTCTGAGTCGTTGTCTATACAAACCCTAATCAGAGTAAAAAACAGTAAGATTAAGATTAAAATATCTAGTAAAAGAACAAACGAGAACAATATTAAGTATGAATTACCTGGGAGGATTGATTCTCTCAACGAGTGATTCTATCTCGGAATCAACCCGAGGCTCATAAGCTGTTTCCATCATCTTGTTAATTAGCTCTCAGAATCCAACCTATGTATATTATAAACAAACATCTTTTATTAGTCAAGGAAGAAGAAGAGGAGCAATGTATTTAAATTTCTTAGTTATAACAAAATCGTACATTTCCACGAAGAAAACGAGGTTTTAAAAATAGTAAAACGTTTAATGATTATATTAAAGATAAATAAGAAGCCGCCGATTTCTTCAGTTCAGAATCAAATCTAACACCATTTTTTTTTAAAGGGACTCATTTAACCGAAAGACATGAGAAATCAACTTATAGAGCCAAATAAGTAATAACTGGAGATACTAAAAAATCAAGCTGTTTTATCCCTTTCTGGATCAAAAATTTTGAGAACTCTGTGGTTTTGTAAGATTAAGATAATTAAACTTGCATTGGAAAAGATACTTCGATTACAAACAGAACAGATGACAAGCAGAAGACGAACCAAAAACTGTAAATTCAGGAGGGAAAGAAAAATAAAGATTCGATCTTTGAGCACACGAGCCCATATACGAGAATCTGAATCGTCTTGAAAAAACGAGAGAGAGTTTTAGTTTTTTCTTTTCAAGACGAAGAAGAATAGGAAAACGAGGGGAGAAGGATGTACCTGAGGGCTGAGTTGAGATTCTGATTCAAACAGAGACTAATGGAAGAAGAAGAAGAAGAATCCTAAAAATGGAGAGATTCTCTGAAATCAAATAATGAAAATTTATTAATTTATGGCTAGAAAAGAGGAGAAATATTTATGTGTTGGTGGACGAGAAAGACAGAAGTCGAGACAGAAGCGAAATTGTATCTACGATGTACTATCATATAACGTAAAAAGGAGATATTTCCTATAATTGTTTTTATACAGTTATTTGCGGTATAAAGCAGCCGTCGATTCTCCGAAGCCTTGGGATCTTGGATTTGCTCGAAGCAAATACATCACCAAAATGTATTTTAAAACAAAAAATAAAACATAAGAAGAGAAAACCAAACGTGTAATTTCGCATGATGATGTGTTTTAGCCGGCCAACATAAGATTTGCCACGAGTAACGTTTTAAAGCAACGTGGCAACATGGGTGGACTCTGAGAGGCTCGCCTCTTCGGAATCGCAAGAATCAGGCGGTCCACGTGTCTGATTTCCATTTCTGGTAAATTTCTTAAAATTTCGTCTACAAGAATATATATATTTTATAATACTATTTCTTCTTTTTAGCAGGAAAAGCAATTTGTAGCAAAGGTATACAACTATACATTATACATTCATGAACAAATCTTGAATGATGTTTATACAAAACGTGGCCCGACAACAAAATGGGGGCCATTCCAGCTGTAAATTACCTTTTTTTAAAAAAAATCCTTGTTAAAGAGATTAGTATTAACTGAAAAATGCCAGTCCGTTATTCCATTTGACAAATTTTACAAAATTATTAACACATTATATCTCGATTAATGAATTATATTCAACACTCTAAACTGAATTTTGATAAAGAATTAGTAGACACTTACTTTCCGTCAAAACCAACGGAATGGTTTGGAAAATGAAAATATAACAAAAATAGTCAACACGAGTTGCTTTACGAGAAGTTGTTCTGGGTTCATTGAAATCCGGGAAAGTGGAGAGGAATGCTATGAAATTCATGATGATGGTGATGATGATGATACAGCAATTTGTCAAAAAGAGTGAAAATAACAACAGATGCTATTTAGGGTTTATCATTCTCCTTGAGTTTGAAAAAAACGTGAAATGCAAGGCACGTACGTTGTTATCACCTCCTACAATAAATAAACAGTGCTTCCTTGCAAAACACTTTGTCGAAGCTCTTTAGTTATGGTCCTTGATTTACATAACTCTGGTCATATCTAATAGTCCAAAACCCTTTTAAGGAGATGAATCCGAGCTCTTCTTCTCAATGTCTTCCTTTCCAACAGCTTCTTCTCCTTGGACCTTCTTCTTCTTCCAATATTCATCAAGCGGAGGCCCAAATATCGCTTTCCCTGAAACCACACCAATCCTGCATTGCAAAACAAACGTAATGAGATTGCTTCACCACAATAATGAATGAATCAGTAATTTGTTCATGTTAACAAATTTCAGGAGATTTAACAATTTGAGCTTTATCTATGATAACAGAGAACTATGATTGTAGATAGATCCGATCCATAAACTTATCAAAAGCTCGGGGAACGGTAAATCAAAGTCTAGAAGTTAAAGGATCACCTCGAAGCACAGAGATTTGATGATAATAGAAGATGAAGATGATCGAAAGAGATTGAAGAAGATAATTGATGTTTGATTGATTGATTCTCGTGAATGAGAAAGGGTTACATAGAGTTTGGTAAACCAAACAAACAAACCGAACTACAAAATTAAAATCACTAAACCGGAAATTAAGAGAATTGAGAATTGAGAATTGAGAGTTTGGTTCAAGAGAATTAGGATATGATTATCCTGTAACAATCTCAGATTAAGAGATAATCACGGAAGACTGATCTGGGATGCTAAAATTATGTACTAATTTTCATAAATTGAATTCTATCTAATTTTGAATATTATCTCAGTGAATGCTTTTATATATTCGGATCGATTTTTGCTAAATGAAGAAGAAAACCAAATTAAAAATGGATGATTTACAATTTTGCTATTCCCAATCTACCAAATCATAGCATTCAAGAGTTAGATTTTCGCCGAGAAGACGATAAAATGACTACTTACACAACTGCTCCGATCACCATCGGGAAAGATAGAAACCTATTCCTCCGAAACATTGTGTTAGATCGACAGAGTGTCGCCGCCGCTCTGACAAATCTCCGGTTGCCGTCGCTGGAGCTAATATCCCGCTCGCCGCCGTTGGCGACGAATCTTAGACCTTAAAAGTTAGGGTTTCAGATTGTAGTTTATGACGTGCTAAGTTTAAAATGGGCTTGGCCCAATGTACAACATTTCAAGCCCATCAAGAAGCCATTTGTCTGATTGTTTTTTTTTTTGGTCAACGCCTTACATACGAGGAAAATAAAAGAGAAGGGATCATAAATAACTGTCACCCACTCTTCTTCTCACCGTCTTTTTCCTTTTCTCCACTAAAACCTTGTGATCTGATTTCGACCTTTTCCAAAAGTCTATCGCAATATTTTTTTTTTATATTTTTTTCAAATATACATATATCAACAACATACATTAATACAAACTTATTAGACTAGGAATTTTAGTTGGTCCAAACCTCCCTTTCACCTTTTGTTTCAGATTTCATAATTTCTTTGTTTTATTTTTATAATCAATAATTCGCTTACTTCTTTTTAACAATCAAACTCCTACATTAAGATCGATGAATGGTGTATAACATTTTTCTGGCAAAAATATAGATTTACGATCCATAGTTTGTCACATCGAAATTAGAGCGGAATGACACCGAATTGATAGTTTTTACATTCATAGCTTTAAACTCCTACATCCATCAAATGTATTTAAAATTTTTGTATCATTCTTAACTTTAATGACTTCGACATATTAAAGTTAAGCTCTTTAGTTAAATCCAATTTAATTCGTATGAAGAATTAATAAACCAAATCAATTCTTGATTTCCGTTGAGCATTTCGTTGTAAATAAAACGTGTGTGTGTCATTGACGTATATATTATTGTAGTTATATTTTTAACATCCACACATAATTTCAAAGCATATTATATATGTCTCATTATACATTTATAGAGATATACAGATGTGTCATTATTTGAAGGTGTATGCTTTTATTATCTTTAATGCGTGTGTGAGGTATGAGAAATTGGTGCTATCAAAAGCAGGGATTTAATTCTCACAATGAAGTTAGCTACTTTCAATAAGACCAACACAAAAGAAAAAAAAATCAGATGAGATTAATTAGCTTGTGTGGTTTGCAAGAAGTCTCTAACTAAATATCAAACCTTTATTATGAATAAACAGTAAAAAAACAATAATATAATTCTCACTGATTGATAAATACGCATATATTCAGATTAAGTAACAAAGATACAAACTTTTAAGTATAACTGTGAAGTAGTTTGGTTAATTATTAAGAAAGAACAAAGTGCACAGGAGAAGAACTGAAGTGTTGAAAGTTGATATAATACACACCATATATGATAGCTAGATAGTAATTATTATTTCAACAAGACAAGCTATTTAGTCATTTAGGGATTGTGGTTTTGAGTGTAGATGTAATCAGTGTGAGCTACTAAAGTTCTTCGTATCAAGAAGCATTCTTCTTCTCCAACACCTTCGCAGCTTTCCTCTCCTTGTTCTACTTTCTGCACATAACAAAAAATAAACGCACGTAAAAAACTGTTAAATCTCGATTTTCAATCAAAATTATTTTACTTTTTGGTAATTACAAAATCCGGAGCCGATACTAATCTTACAATTTTGATCATGTATCTTAATTCTCTATATATAAATATACACCATGAGGATGAGGTTAGACCTTGAAGGAGATTTCTTCCGGATGATGAATGGAGGTTGGAGTAAGCCGGGCTGATGCGTAGGATAGCGTGGAGCAGAGGAGGAAAGCAATGATGAAGAAGAAAGTAGTAGTGGACTTAGCCATTTTCTTGATATGACTAAGTACTATACGATTCTTGTTATAACTATGAATGAGAGATCAAATATATTGAGAGAGATATTAAATTAAGATGAGTGGAGGGAAGATGTACGAGATCAAAGTTGTATGTTTGAGGCGTATTTATAGCGAAAACATGAGATGAGATCAAAGTTCTGCAGAAACGTGAGCCATATAATCTTTTAAGTAACTGTACGTCATGAAACCACTACCATACCGAACACGCACATCATCACATGTATATTACTACGTATGATATTCTTAAAATTTAGTTTTGTATATAAATATATAATGTTGACAAGAACAATATATCTAATAGCCTTCATTTGCTTTGTTAATCACTCAGCTTTGGTGAGTTTGATCAATATATGTGGAGTCAACTATATTTTAAATTTTGTCTACTTATACATTTACTAGTATTGAGCCCGTAGACCAAATCTATAATAATTATAGTAGATATTTACAATCTAAATTCTTACAACAATCAACAATAACAGACAATGAAACATAGACAAGTAGAGTTACTAAGAAAACCAAGAAAGGAAAAAAAAATGGTAAAAAGTAGATGAGCAAATTACCTTTCATCTTGTGATTTCTGATAAAAAATTTTGTCAACATCAACAGATATCTACAATTATACGAATAAGACAATTTTTTTTGGTTAAGCGAAGAAAATACAGAAATAAATGAAGAATAAAGTGAGAAATGATTCAATTATGATTTGAAAATAAGAATCTTTTAGGCGATAGAGGTAGAGATAAAGTGGAGATCGTAGAGATTGTGGGAGTTAAAGGAGGAACATTATTTATAATAAAAATAAATTAAAAGAAAATTTAAGAAAAGAGTTTTCAGAAGTTTTAAAATAAATGTGTGTGTGTTTTTTTTAAATAATGTTGAAAATTTGTAAGAATAACAGCTAAGCAAAAACTAGCGTGTGTAAAGTGTAGAACGCTGCAGTTAAAACTTGTGATTTAGTATAATAAAATCAGTATAATAAGATAAATCATTTTGATATAATAAATTTGTATCCTAACGTCGAAGAAAGTTGGTGACGGATGTGGCTGTATACTGAGATTTATATCAAATATTTTGCTTGGAGCCATGCTGCAAATCGTTTCTATGTACCGTTATAATTCTGTTAGGTTTTGTCTCCCACCAAACATGAAAGCTAATGATTTTTTAAAAATGAAAAGCTAACTTAACTTTTATAATTTATATGGTTTCAGTGTAGAAACCCATATTGCACATGTTCTAGACTATTTTTGTTTAAAACATTGTCAATTCATCCAATCATCGTGTCTCTTTATTATAGTGATTTGGAGAAAAATAAAGAAAAAAAGAAAGACTCGAGAAGAGAAAAGAGAGGATAAAAAAGCTACGGTTGAATTTTTGATATCGAGAATCTTGAAAATCTTTGACATGAGCTTCTTGACTTATGACAAATGAGAAAAAAAGGAAGAAATTGGGTAGATACTAATGAGATTTAGAGCCGACAAACAGAAATTAATGAGATTTTTTAGAATTGGATGTTACAGAGAAAACAAATTCAACAAGTTAAAGTTACTTTTAATTAATTGTTCACGATAAGTTGCTTTTAAAAAAATGATGTGAGAGATACATCTATATAAATATACAATATATAGGCTTGTTTATGTATAGAAACACTAACTTTCAAAAATAAAAAAATCGATTAGATAATTAAACAATAGATTATTTCTAATTTTCCTAAAACCCCTTTGTGTAAGAACTTGATTAGTTGATTGAATTAAAAAAAAAAAGCCTTAAACCAAAAACTAAAAAAAGTTAAAAACCCCATTTAAGGCCGTGAGCCTTTCATAATTTCATTACAACTTTGAACTAAAAAGGCCCAAAATATAGGCTCATTTAATGTGATATCATATGACTAAAAGCCCATAAAAGCTCAATGAAACCCTAGCGCTACACGACTAAAACCACCATCACTATATATAGCCACTAAAACACTTACTCGATCTAATCACGCACCCTGAAAGACATAAATCAAAAGCTACGCCTCCTTGTATATTTCTTTATGTTATTTTACCCCTTGAAAATGCATGGTTCGTTCTTTTTTTTTCTGTAAAGTTTAATTTATTTGTGTTTTTATTTTCCAAATATTGATCCGAGAAGAGAGCGGTGATTATAAACACAAGATTATAATTCTGATCTGCTCAATCTATGGGCCTGATAGACTCATTAACACCCATAGAATATGAGCTCTCTTCTCAATCATCAATTTCCTGATATTTTTTTATCAGTTTAGTTTTAAGTTTTAATATGTTGTTCTGCTGTGCCCAGAAAATATGTCTGGAAGTTATTTCACCAGGCACTCTTATCAAAAGAACAACTAACTTCATTTTTTAATTAGTAAAGACCAAAATTTGCTTTACAGGCGGTTTGAATATTAATTTACTTGAATAAAATGTGTAATTATTTAATTGACAGAAAATTTTACATACGAATGAAAAACGTTGCACTGGACTTGAAATATTATAAGAAGTAATTGATGATAAGAAAAAATGTGTAAAGTTTGTACTATATAAAGATTGAAAATTTGCATAAGAACGAACCAAGCAATTTGTCGTACATAAGTGGGAATTGGGATGTTCTGAAAGACAGGAAAATTATCAAGGCAATGTTTACTAGTTAAGTGTAGAGAAAATAGGCCCATTTAAGTACCAACTTATGTCACTTATAAGCCTATAAAGGCCCAACAAAACCCTAACTTTGAATCCACCTACAGATATCTAAATATCCAATAGACACCATTCGTCTTCATTCTGGACTCACTCTGCAACAAAGTCAAAGTAACAACCTCCATCTTCCTATTTGCTCATATCTTTTTTTTTTTTGGTTAATTTAAATTTCGGTTTTCTTCCCCATTCTTTGATTTTGTTTTTTGCCACTTCTCGTTTAATCTCGTTAGCTGTGAGTGTTCATATGTAGAGGCGATGATGACAACAAAACATTTCTCGATGCTGAAACTTACTTGAGGGACCAAAAAACTCTTGTAATTTTTCATAATGTTTATTTTTTTTGTGCGTGTGCGAGCCTAATCCGTCTTTGTGAATTTGTATTTATTTTGAAATGTTTTTTTTTCGTTAGTTAGATGGAGAAGAAATCGATTATTATAGTTCAGTTTTGATTTATGCATAATTTATGTAAATCCTATTGATATTTACTGATATATATTTTTTGTCAACAATTGAGATATACCGATTTTTAATTAGTTTTTTTCCGTAAAAATTTCAGTCTGGTCAGAATCGAAGCTATGGAAGAAGCAGATCAGTTATGTTTATCTGCTAAGTCCGGAGATTTAAAAAAGGTTCAAACTTTGATAAAATCCGGCGCCGACGTTACACACTTTGATAGTGAAGGTCGAACGCCGTTAATGCAGGCCGCTAAAATCGTAAACGCCGAGATCGTAACGGCGTTACTCGAATCAGGAGCTCCATGGATCGCATTATCTCCAACAAATCTCTCAATAGGAGATTTCGCCATGGAAGCAGGACATCAAGAAACCTTCGATCTCCTCCTCTAAACCGGAATCCAATCAGAACTAATCTTAGGAATAATCGCAAGAAACCAAACCAAAAACGAATACTCCAATCAAGAATACCTTCAAGATCGAGTTAGTTTCAGTGAAGACAAGATAATGGATAGTGAAAGCACAGGTGTGATGGTGGCTTGGGAAAAACCATTAATGGAAACTCACGCTAAAGCAATTTGTATCAATGGTGGTCACATGCTAAACGTTGGATTCGGTCTGGGACTTGTCGATTCAGCGATTCAACGATACAATCCTATCAAACACACGATCATTGAAGCTCATCCTGAAGTTTATAAGCGTATGATTGAGTTTGGTTGGGGAGAAAAAAAGAATTTGAAGATTGTTTTTGGAAGATGGCAAGATGTTGTTGATAAGCTTTATGATGATTCAGGTTTTGATGGGATCTTCTTTGATACTTGTGGAGAGTATTACGAAGATTTGAGAGAGTTTCATCAGAATCTTCCGAGATTGTTGAAACCTGATGGGGTTTATTCGTATTTTAATGGGTTTTGTGGGAGTAATGCGTTTTTCATGTTGTGTATTGCAATTTGGTGACTTTGGAGATTGAGAATTTAGGGTTTAGTACTTAGTTGATTCCATTGCCGTTTAAGGATTGTCTTGGGGATGAAGTTTGGGAAGGTGTCAAGCAAAAGTATTTGTCAGTTTAGTGACTGAAGTTTTATGAAATTCAGCAATTTTGTAATCTTTCATTAGATTTTGTTAAATACTGATAATATTTTGAAGTTAGGTGTCACGAAGTCATAGTAGAATCTGTGTAAGAGTTCAAATCATACGCAGATATAACGTATGTATGCTTCGACCATTTCCTGCTTTTCGAAATCTCGTAAAACCCACAACTCAATACTTTTACTTCTTCCGTTAACAGTGAGCAATTTCAGAAAAAAGTGAACCTAATTTACCATTGTAGTTTATCAGGTTTCCATGCATTGGTGTAGTTCATGGCTTCTTGGACCTAACATCAAAGCAAACGATTATGGAAACCCCCGACATATTTCTCGCTACATAATACAAACACCATTGATACATACCCCATCCAGTTTAGGTATATGTGGTATGCAATATTCGATCGTTCTCCATTATGGTTTTTTGGTTCCTAACGCCAGTACTTGAGTTCCAAATGTCCAGGCGAGATGATCATCTCTTATATATAACGAAAACGAAAAGCCCGTGGACAATACTTTGAATTGTTTCTCAATCGCTTCATATATACCCAAAAAAAGAGTCACATTATGAGAATGAATAAGACCACGATCAACTTTAATGGACTTAGATTTGAATTGGGCTTTAAAAATAGAGCTGGGCTTATTATTGAAAACGACATTGAATAATTTCTCGGTCCTTTCGTCGCCACGTGGGATTAATTTCCTCGACTAATTTCTCTTAAACTCTCATCATCCATTTTTTGTTTTTTTGGTCTGGGTCTCACAAATGGCGATACGCTCTCTACGATCTCCAAGCTCCTTGCCGCTCATTTGTCCGACCATTTCTCCTCTGTGCTCTAAACCCTTGTATCAAATACCATCCAATTTCTCATCTTCGATTACTTCTGTTCCCTTCACCAAACAAAAATCCAATAACACGTCCGTTTCTCCGATCTTTAAACCACGTGTGGTTTTCGCGAGAGCTGCCACCGGAGCTACTGCGTCCGTCACTGATTACAGAGAAGATATAGGCGAGATCCTCGGCGATGTCTCTATCTTTACTGCTTCTGGAGAGCGTGTACAATTCAGTGATCTCTGGGATCAGAACGATGTATGTTAAGGATGCAGACAAAGAAGAGTTCTTTTGATTCTGTCTGATATTTGCGTTTGAATTGTTTTATTATATATACACAGGGAATTGCTGCCGTTGTACTTTTGAGGCATTTCGGATGCGTTTGCTGGTAATTTGATTCAAAACACTTGAAAAATTGATTGTTGCAAAGACTTTTAAAAGCACTGATAATGAATTCGTTTATTTTGTATATGAAAGTTGGGAACTTGCTACAGCTTTGAAAGAGGCGAAACCGAGATTCGATGCGGCTGGTGTTAAATTGGTAGCTGTTGGTGTTGGAACTCCTGATAAGGCTCGTATACTTGCTTCTCGGGTAAAATAAAAAAACTCCTCCATTATCTTGGATCTATATACTTTATCGTTCAACTGAGTCTAATGGTGTTGTTTTCATTGTTTTAGTTACCTTTTCCCATGGAATGTCTTTATGCGGATCCTGAACGCAAGGTTAAACAAACAAACATACATACCTTGTTTCTCGATCTATCTTCTTCTGTTGAAATTGTGTTTGAATTATTGAGTGGGCTTTTTCTTAAATATGCAGGCATATGATGTTCTTGGTTTATACTTCGGTTTAGGCCGCACTTTCTTCAACCCAGCTAGTGTATGAACCACTTTTACTTGCTTGATTTCATATACACTATCTCACCTCGAAACATGTTAGAAACTCTTCGATTATTTGCAGGCTAAAGTCTTCTCAAGATTTAACGAGTTACGAGAAGCTACAAAGAATTACACCTTAAGTGCCACTCCTGAAGACAGAAGCAGTGTCTTGCAACAGGTTTGTTGTTTGTTTAGTTCTTCATAAGACAAGATTTTTAATAGATAAAGTTATCATCTTCTTTATGTTTGATCCTCTGTTCTATCTTCTTCTCAGGGAGGTACATTTGTGTTCAGAGGCAAGAAACTGTTGTACGGTCGAAAAGACGAAGGTACCGGAGATCATCCATCTCTCGATGATGTCATCAACGTCTGTTGCAATGCTATTGTTGTTTGAACATTCGATCAATGTCTCTCTGGTTTGTCGTAATACTTAAAGATCACTGTATATTTGTAGCTATTAATTAATGTCTTTCAATTTTGGAAAAAGTATCAACACTAAGAGCAATCTATGTCTAAGTCCAATCTCTCTCCGCTTCTGTAGATTTTGAAGACCTCAGACAATTCATTGAACCACACAAGTCTTTTCTTATGTAAGACAAGATAAATGCTTGGTTTTTGACTCTGCACTTCGGTTGAAATAACTGGTGGCTATCATCACATTGTTTTAAATTAAATTATATTTCAACATCTTTAAGTACTGCCATTTGGATATTTGTTATATGAATCTTCGTTGTAATAAGAACCCACATGCATTATTTAAGATGAAATGAATATAAAATATGTTGGAGAGAAATGAATATATATTTTTGTCAATAACAAATGTATGATGTGGGTTTAAACATGAATGATGATGCAACAACGATACTAGTAGAAATTAGTACAGTAAATTCAAGAAATAGTAACAGGTTAGCAACTCTGACAAGTCAAGAAGAGGGGCTATCGTATACCATCAAATGTCTACAAACTTAAAATTTTAATTTATTTTAACACAAAAACAAATCTTCAAACTAATTTCTATTCAAATTAAAACGTCGAAACCTCCAATACATACAAAATCATAATTCGAAATCTCAGAACACATAGATTTTGGTTTTAGTTGGTTTATTGTTAACCAAACAAATGTTAACCGGATTAGAAAGAGTAAACCGAATTTAAACTGGATTTTCATCTTCCTCTTCAAACTCTATTAAAAGAGTTTAAACTTTTCAACTTCAAAAATTCATAACTTCTTCAATTCTTAACTTATTTTAGTGATTTTAATATCTATGTCACTGGGATTTTTGAGCTCTATTCAAATATTCCATTATTTTATAGATATGCAAAGTTTTGATCGTCTAAAATTCAGTTTATAGTCCGCCAAAAAAAATCGGACTGTAAGTTGAAGTTTATACAGTCACAACATCGCAGATCAAAACTAATGATGGTATGGTTGGATGGGGCTCAAAAGTCCGAGTGAGGTAGACACCTAAACCACTCAAATCCGTTAAGAATTGAAGAAGTTATGAAGTTTTCAACTTGAAATCTTTTAAGATTTAGAGATGTTTTTATTTTAGGATTTGTTTTTGTTGTAAATGATTTGTAATCGGTTTAAATCCAATTTATTTTTGTATTAGATGGTTAAAAATAGTTTAGTAAATATTAAAGTGATTTAAACCATATTTATTCGTAATGAGATTTTGAACATTTAAATTAGGGATATTAAAAATTACAACTTCTATCACGTGTGGATATGGATAAAAATGTTAAATTTGTGTATATACAGTCTCATGCAAGGTGTGGAAATAGATCATCGACGAGACCTATCTACTTTATTTCCCTTTCCGATTTGATTTGATTAAATGGGGCTCAGGCTCAATCATAAAAGCCATACATTAATTTGATCGTCTGATAATGTATGGGCTGGGCAGTATAAGAATGGCCCACGTTACATTAGGCATACTCACACCAACTATACACAAGTTACCAGGTTTCAAGATTAGTATGTGTTAAGCCGAACACACAGACTAATCATATATGATATATATAAAGCCTGTAGCTTCTCATTTTCCATATGTATGCTTATTTATAATTGGTTTCAAAACTTGGGAACTATTTGGCATACAAACAAATTACAGTATATCATATGGAAAAGGAGAGGGAGAGACAAATACAAACTGATATAAAGACATAAACATAAGTTGACCATACTGTTTGTTAAATTGGTATCCAATGCAGGTGGGGTTTTTTTTTGTCAAGTTATAATTTTGGTTTTTTGTGTATTGGCTGTGATATGACCTACCCGATTCTAATATAAGACCGACCTGTATATATACAGAGCAACAGTTTCATGATCAACAGTCTCCCTAATGATTTAAGCCTTTAAATTGTAATCCTTTTTGATAGCCAGAAATCCAAAGGTAAAACCTAAACTTATTTATTAAGCCTATATAAACTGCGGTTTCTTGTTATTTAAGATATATACAGTAGCTAAGGAGAAGACAAGAGTAGAGATCCGTAAATGAGAAATTCGACCACCAGCTATATGAACATTCAAGGAAATACAAAGATGTACAAAAATATGCATAATACATATCAGGTTTGGGGATGTTAAATGGGACCCACGTTTTCAATTCTTGGAACATGAATAGTGGAAATTAAGAAAAACAAAATCTGAAAAAGAGAAAGAATCACGATGGTTGTCACAAAATGATGTTGTTGATGTAGGGACTTGGGGAGGGTAGGGTCTTATAACCTATACTTTTCACATGCATTTTTAAACCCTATTTCTACTGCATCTCCATGTGCCTCCCCTCACGTCTCTATTTCCTCCTCTCTCTCCCTCTTTTTTTATTTTTATTTTTAAATTCAGCTATAATATGAATATATACATAAATTTTCCCAATTGCATCATCATATCTTTAACCAACTAAAACAAGTCTGAAGTGCACTTTCCATATATACAGTCCAAACTTCGTCAATTTTTATTGAACTTTGTTGAAGTATTTATAGTTAATACATTTGGTGAAATATCTCGGTACTAGTTAAAAATAAATTATTTTATAAAACAGTAGAGCAGAATTTTTCCAAAATTATGTTTACTTGTTTTAACTAGGATGATTTAAAATTTATAACAATCACATTGTTGAGACGGTAGCATTTTGCTCATGAAGAATAAAACATATGTTTATGGTATCAATTGGCATATTTTTAGCAGTGGTGATGTTTGTTTGATAAGAGAGAAATTTGATCCCAAAAAAAGAGAGAATATAAGTACATACTCCCTCTGTTTTTGTTTATTTGTAGTTTAAAGAATATATTTTATTACAAAATAAGTGATGTTCTCACTTTCTTAAATAAAAATTGTCACTATTTCATTTTTTATTCTTATTAATTAAGGTTTCATATATCTCTAGTTGATAAAATATTAAAAATAAACATGGAATATAAAGTTATAAATATATTTTATTTACTTTCTTAATTAATGTATAAAATCATTAAATTACAAATAAATCGAGAGAGATAGTAACTACTATATATAGTGGTCTATCTTGATTCTTCAATATATATAATCTAAAAAGCTCCATGATACTAGTCATTTAATTAAATGATTGCATTTATGAGTTGATATGATATCTTTTGGTTGTTTCAGTAGACAGAATCAAGAATAAGATGATCAATACCGAAACATATGGCTTCATCATCAATATTATTTCACATGCGATTTTCCAAAGGGTCGTATTGCATTTTATCATTATTAAAATTTGTTATACGAGGACCCATTTTTATCATACCAATCAAATCGATTTGAGCTTTTAAAAATCTTCAAAATAATCTGAGAAAATCTCCGTCTGATTAATTATTAAAAAATAATTCAAAAGTGGGTGTTCAAATTGAAATGACAACGATTTCCTGACGTCAGAAAAAATTCATGTAAAAAACAATAATGTTTTTTTTTGTAGTTAAGAGACAATAATATGTTATCTACCAAAGAATATTCCAGTTAAGTTAGTTATTAGTTAGAGTCAAATTTAAATCGAACAACGTCGCCTAAGAATCTGGGTGCATAAGTTAACCAACGGCTACCAGCATTGCTTTGATATCGTCCACCTGTTTTTTATGTTAATATAACTCAGTAAGATGGATTAAAATATTAAGTTATTATAGTATTAATCATTCTAGGTCCAAATCAATGAATCACTCATTTCAAATCATTTTTTCATTCAATTCTTTAAAGTTTTTTTTTTAATCCCATGTTCCAATAAATATTTGCACATCCTTTACTGGTGCTTATTTCAGATAAAATATTGTTTTTTTGGTTTTTATTTATATTTTAATTTTCAGGATGAATATAAATTCGTTTATCGGTTTTCATTTATTTATTTTTGTAAAGTTGGAGGATGATTATAAAATTCAACAAAAACCACATTAAAAATAGAACTCTTCTCCTTTCAACTAGTAGGAGACTCTTAATTTTCTTTGTCAACTAGTAGGAGAACTTTAATCCTTCAAATTTTGCTTTATTTTTATTATGGGTATCATTCACATCATTCTTTCACCGATGGCCGAAATAAGTATTATCAATACGTTGCATTCAACAATATCTGGCTCAACATATACATAAAAATCCGATGGAAATTACAAGTCCGATAAATCTGTCAATTACAAAACTGAAACATCCTGGTCAGTAAAAAAAACATATTTGCATTAACAAAATTTTTTTTACATGAATATGATCCCACCAAAAAAATAAGTTAATGTCAATGAATAGAGGAATTAAAAGAGGAATTAATGGCGGACCAAGACATTTGGGACTACTAGAGATAGGGAGCATAAATGGTCCTATTTGACTTACCTTCTTCCGTATAAAAAATGTATATTTACATGTATAAAATGTATATACGTATATGCATACGTATACAAGATCAATTTAACGAGCCAAATCAATTTCTTAAGGCGATCTGATGTCGGTATGGCCATTACATTTGATCGATCCCCACTTGTCTCTTTTACCCTTTCGTGTATGTCATTTCCTTGCCTTCCAATTTTACGTTTACTACCCTATTTTATATTATTAATATCATACAAGTCAACGTGTTGACAGTTCATTGCAGAAGCCGATAGTAAAATGTTCATAAAATGCTCACAACTTTTATGAACAAACTACTCACATTGTACATATTTATTTAGAATTTTATCAATCTATAAACAGTAATTATGAGGTATTTATATTAAAAACCGCTAGAAAAAAATATTAAACTCCATAGAACGCATTTTTTTAATAATCAGCTTAAAAAATATTATGACATTTTTTTTTTTTTAATTGCTATGTTTGGTCCCTAAAAGATGGTTATAATAAGGACAGTCCGGCGGTGACGGAAACGCGTAAAGACTAATTATTTTCGTAAATACTAAATATAATTATTTTAATCCATCGTAACTATCCATTCATTTTTGATCCCGATTAATGTTAAAAATTATTATATAATATGCGCGAATCCTAGAAACAAACAAAAAAATGAGGGAAAGAAGCCCAAAATTATATTTGTATGTATATAGAATTGGATTTTGTATTATTATTTTAACACATCCAAAATTAAGATTTATTGCTCTGTGTATGAATGCAATACTAAATAGAAGCTCAATAATGGACCATTCTTATTTTCAAATAAAAACAAGAATTATTGCAAATTTGCAATTCAATAATCATTTGTTTTTGTCAAATTATAGCTGATTAATTATTAGCGATAGCGTTAAAATCAAATAAAAAAGAAGTTGTCTCACATGTCTTGGCGAATATCTACTAAAACTATCCTAATGTCTGGACGGTAAAAAAAGTCTCTCTAGTTTCTGATTCTGTTGTCAGTTTTTTTATTTTTTGGAGATAAAATGTCGTAAGATTATAATCAATATATATATATATATACCCCAACATACCCATTGCAACTCCAACTACATCTCACTCTTTCACCAACTAAAGCGTAATCCAAGATCTCTCTCTCTTTTTCTCTTCCTACATTAATCTTCTCTTCGACCAAAATCTCTTGACTTTAAATCAGAAAATGAAACAGCTTTCGACAAAAGTGACAAGTAATGGTCATGGACAAGACTCATCCTACTTCTTGGGATGGGAAGAGTACGAGAAAAATCCTTACAACGAGATCAAGAATCCTAATGGGATTATCCAGATGGGTCTTGCAGAAAATCAGCTATGTTTCGATCTAATCGAGTCATGGTTAGCTAAGAACCCAGACGCAGCTAGTATAAAGAGAAACGGTCAATCCATTTTCAGAGAGCTTGCTCTCTTCCAAGATTATCATGGCATGCCCAAATTCAAAAAGGTAAGCTTCTTTTGTTGACATAACGTATATCACATGTAATGAATCAATTTCTTAATTCTTATGAGCATTTTCTGTTTTTAAGGCTATGGCTGAGTTTATGGAGGAGATAAGAGGAAACCGAGTTACGTTTGATCCGAAAAATATTGTTTTAGCCGCTGGTTCGACCTCTGCGAACGAAACTCTCATGTTTTGTCTTGCAGAGCCTGGCGATGCTTTCCTTTTGCCTACTCCTTACTATCCCGGGTAAATTACAACTCTAACCCTACATTTTACTTGGATGCCAAGTAACCCAACAAAACTCTATGCTTACGTTTTGGTTTCTTTTTCGTATACAGATTCGATAGAGATCTTAAATGGAGGACCGGAGCTGAGATAGTACCCATCCACTGCTCGAGCTCTAATGGCTTTCAAATCACGGAATCAGCTCTACAACAAGCTTACCAACAAGCCCAGAAACTTGATCTTAAAGTCAAAGGAGTTCTTGTCACGAATCCATCTAATCCACTTGGCACTGCGTTAACCAGACGTGAACTTAACCTTCTCGTTGACTTCATTACTTCCAAGAATATTCATCTTATCAGCGACGAGATCTACTCAGGCACTATGTTCGGGTTTGAACAGTTCCTAAGCGTAATGGATGTCTTGAAAGACAAGAAAATCGAAAACACCGAGGTTTCAAAACGAGTCCACGTCGTTTATAGCCTTTCCAAAGATCTGGGACTTCCTGGTTTCCGTGTGGGAGCGATCTATTCCAACGACGAAATAGTCGTTTCGGCAGCTACAAAAATGTCAAGTTTTGGTCTTGTTTCTTCTCAGACACAATACCTTCTCTCTGCATTGCTCTCCGACAAGAAGTTCACAAGCCAATACCTCGAAGAGAACAAGAAACGACTCAAGTCTAGACAGAAACGCCTCGTGTCTGGTCTCGAGTCCGCCGGGATAACATGTCTGCGAAGCAACGCAGGTTTGTTCTGTTGGGTCGACATGAGACACCTCTTGGACACTAACACATTCGAAGCAGAGATTGATCTCTGGAAAAGGATTGTTTACAACGTAAAACTGAACATCTCGCCTGGTTCGTCATGCCACTGCACCGAACCCGGTTGGTTTAGGGTTTGTTTCGCTAACATGAGCGAGAATACATTGGATTTGGCCTTGAAGAGGCTCAAAACTTTCGTAGAGTCCACAGACTGTGGACGAATAATTTCAAGAAGTAGCCATGAAAGGCTCAAGAGCTTGAGGAAGAAGACAGTCTCTAATTGGGTTTTCCGGGTTTCATGGACCGACCGTGTACCTGATGAACGATGAAATTATTCATCTCCCTAAATTTGAGACGACGAACAATAAAAACTTCACGATTTTTTCGTCTTCTTTATTTTCTTCATTTATTTTTGTATTTTGGAAAAGTATTTTTTATTTTCCAAGATATCTATAATTAATGATATGATATATATGTAATATTCATTTATGTTTGGGTGAGTTTTAATGCAATTTTTCGGGTGTAAAATTGTTACTATAAGTGTTACTATATGTTTTTAAAAAGCACTCAGTCCGAATGTGGATTTGCAGTGGCTATATATATAAAATATATATATCCTGTTGTAAGTTTAATGAAAGGTTTGCATGTGTATTGTACCCATAAAATGTAATTCACTCTTTTTTATATATATTTATATATTTGATTTCATAGATATGGTATAATTTTTGAATTGGTTATGAATTGTGATATATTCTCCTTTGACTTTAAAGTCTATACTGATTGTTAACGTTAGTTAGGGCATATAACAAGGAGGGTTAGTTTACTGTCAACTGAGTAATTACTAGCTACTTGATTAATCATTTATATTGCAATGGCGGGAACTGGTAAACTGAAAATCAAAAGTAATGTAACTTAGGTGAATCAAGAAAGATAGCATGATTTTTTTGGTCGAAAATGTTCGCTGCAGCCTAATTAATAAATAAATCGACGATAAAATCTTTAAATAGTTAAAGGAAACAAAATGTAGCTTCTAGCCTTCTACGGCACTAAAGTCTTGAACTAGCATTCGACTAGGTACGTTGCATTGCATAAGTATGTCCATGTCACATATTGTTTTCCTGAGCTAAAATTATAACCAATTAACTTTTATTTTAAACCCGACTAGCTTATTTAAATCTAGCATCAGTAGATGATCAAGGATAAAATGATGTATATATCAGAAAAAGAAGAGCCTTTATGGGTTCAAAATACTAAGTTACTAACATAGGAAATGCAAAATATGGAATAGACAACGGTCGAAAGACGTTGAAAATGCGATCGTGTAGACCGTATTAGAGAAACTTTGGCTAATTCTCATATTTTCCCCTTATATAGTTTCATGTTTTTGAAACTTCTCTATCTTCTTCTAATATTTTTAACTAAATGTATGCTTAATTTTTTTTCTTTTAACTCTCAAAAAATTGTATGGTCTCAAACCACAGTTGTAATCTTTATGTTATTAAATTGCAAATTTTTATTAAAAATTTAATCGATGTCCCAATGAATACAATGATTAAAGATTATACATTGCCAGTACAATTCCGATCACAGCTATCGAAATCAATAATTTTCAAAATTTTGGAATTTTAAAGGTTCCAATCATTTGAATAGAAAAGGCGTTATAGCCATTTTATTTATTTCGTGTAATTATTTGCGTAGGGATAAAGTAGGCTAAACTGCTAAAGTGTCACATCATAGGCTAATAATAAGATACCGGTCTAAGGTATGATGCGAAGCCTGTTATAGACAGAATATATAATATATACAAAATAAATAAATAAATAATCAAAAATGCCATGAGCTTTGTTGCCTTGTTGGTACCCGATTTCTTTTTTGTTATTCCAAATATATAATACAACTTTTAGTAACCGATTTTATTTAAGTTTAGCATCATACGCGGCTAGACCCGCCGTAACGGCAAATGATACTTACATGTGAAGAGTATTAATTTGGCTGTTGAGTCCCCAAAATATGTCTGAATTAACTAATTAATCGATTAAAAAACTCAATAGAGATATGTACGTACTTGAGAAATAGTAAGAGATTGATAATTTGGTTGGATTTCGAGAATCCGTGATGATTATTGTACTTAAAAGTCTTAACAGCATATGACCGACCATAACTATACAAACAGAGATTATGTAGTCCTTGTACCAGAACATTTTCGTCATTAATTGATCATGGTCTTAGTGCTACTCACAAATATTTTAAACAAAATGGAATGATAATGTGATACTATAAATAATTTTGGTACGTCAACTTAGCTACATACTAATCATATTGTTTATGATTTTAAATTTGTTATTTATTAAAACTGAGTGAATGTTAAGTTCCAACTTCCAAAGTGTAAGAATAAATTTTAAGCAACGCTCTACTAAGTAACTCGTTTTCCTATTTTGAAAAATAATTAAACCTGATTGTGTTAATCCACAGTTTTGGAAATATAATAAAAATTGAATTTCTTGTTGAAACAAAAATAAACGCTCGAAAACCGTTTACAAAAAAAGTAAGGGCAGCCAATCATGTCATTAGTTAATTGAATCGGATAAAATTCGACTGTCTAATATTGGTGAACTTTTTAATGGAGGGAACTTAATCAACGAGATCCACGGTTTTTTTTTTGTTTTAACCTTTTTCATGATATTATGACAACTATGTTAATCCATATTTTGTAGTGTTGTCTTTCCTTTTATTTCCACATTATCTTAATCTCTTAGCAGACTCTTTGTGCAACATTCTGTGTCGATTTTTTTTCTTTTAATGGTAAATAAAGAGTTTTAAGCCAAAACTCATACTTTACCCCATCAAAAATCGTTTTAAATCTCTTCTAACCAAAAATCAAACTATTAACTTTTTTTTAGAGAGGTCTGACACTTATCACTACCCCAATATATCGTGTCAAGTTTTCTACCAAAAAAAAAGAGAACATGTAAATTATGATTATCTATATCAACGTATTGAGAAATTTAAGTTTATCTATATATATCAACGTATTGAATTGGGATTAGGCTTGGTCGTGTCTTTTATTTTCGGTTTGTGTGTGTAATTTGAAAAAAAAAACCAAAAAAAATTAAATACGAAAACCTTTTACCAAAAAAAATCAACGTATTGAAAAATAGATATAGATTAAGATTATGTAACATATGTCTAAGTTTGAACCAAGCTCTGAGTCATGTGGGCTTCACGAGTAAGGCCATACCGTGACATAAAAACATATAACATCTCTTATATTTCCACATATAAATGATCAAATTCATATGCGTAATGGTTTTTAACGATATTTCCATGACTCCATCTCTGACTTCGACCAATAGAACAAATCATATGGATTCCAAAGTACATCAACTAGACGCGAGGACCCATATGATGTTCTTCATGTATGCATGAGGGACCATCTACGCATGGCACTGCAACTTACATTACACATAACTTGAACTATTACATACATAGTGGAAAAAATACTCGGAATTAAAAATTCACATTTATAAGCTCTAATATGGCATGTGGGTCACGTTAGCTTTTATCGTACGTGATGCAGCTTATGAATCGGAGAGTCACTTGACGTATTTTGTATTTTTCATATATACGATTATATTTTCAGTTTTATAATATAGATACAACAGGCCTTAAATTACTCTTGTGCTTCGTATATACATCCACTTAATATGTGCACAATTAAAAAAGAAGATTCATCGAACATTTTTTTGCTAAAGAAACAAGTATCAAATCGCACAAAGATTTGTTTCTTTGGCTTACATGCACCGTCTGAATTATAATATAAAGTCGATTTATTAATGCTCATGGAGTTTATCAATGTTCACCCTCTTCTTCTCATCTTTTCGAACATTGTTTAGTCCCAATTAATCTCTCTTTTAATTCTTTCTATTATTTGACCTTTTGTTTATTGTTTTTTCAAAGATAATAAATTTAGTCGGCTCTTCCTGCCTTTCAACCTAAGCAATTTATTAGTGACATATGATGCTTAATTCCCAGATTCAAAACCACGACAACGAGTAATTTACCCAAGCCGTTACAAATGGGCTTGTATGGGGCCGTATGAGACACATATTGTTGATATCTTATAACGTGCCATATGTTTTCTGTTTCAAATGGGCTTTACTGGGCCTTACAAGTCTCTTTTAAAGCGAAGGCAAGAATTGGAGTAGAAGGTAACTTTGTGGGGATGTTTTTGATTTTTTTTTTTTTTTGACGTCGGGGATGTTTTGATCTGGATGTTGATGTTTTGTAACATAAATAACAGAAAAGATAGTGCGAAAGTAATATAAGTGAAACTAATATTTTATTATTTTATTTAACGTAGCGGACAGTTTCCCTTATCTATATTTTTTCCCCATAAGCAGATAACAAGAAATAGCCAAATCTCATCTACGTAATGGAAACAGTATTATAAATTGATTAATAAAAATTTAAAACACAACAAAACAATCAGACAGACGCGACATTACTCCCAATTATACGATAAAACATTTCATTATTTTATGTAAATAAAAACAAATTTCCTAACTTTTAAACGGACAGAAAACAGAAACACAAAGTTGAAAAGATAACTATTATTATAAAAGAACAAAAAAAAATTCAGGGTTAATAATATTAACATGTTAGTGAGTGCCACCATCAGCTGCATTATATAAAATTATAATTATAAAGTACGTTGGTTCCTTTTTGACAATGGTCCAATTTAAATGGTTAAACAAAGAAATTATATTATAAAAATATACAAAAATGTCGTCGCGGGGCGAATTGTCGCGAGGCTAATCAAGGTTTTATGTGGTGTTGTTTTACTTATCGTCTAGAGGTTTGACAGAATGTACCATTAATCAATGCATTAAATTATCATAAGCGAGTCCGTATTATTCGTATATCTATAAACTCTCGTTCATATATCGTTTGGTTCCTTGATTTCTTCCCAACGATAATTATTCCTTTTTCCTTCTTTTCATATATTGCTTTACCTTTACCCAAGAAGGATATACATATAATTATCTATTATTGGTTTCTCAAAATTTCCAAACTTAAATCTTCAAAAAAAGAGAGATAAATTCCAAATTTATAAAATATTGAAACTCACTCTTTTCTGTTAAGCATAAATATTGGACAATGTGGAAAAGAAAAATGTACACTAACGCTTTTCATGATTCTTTTTTGATTATTAAGAAATTCCGGGTCTTTGGCTAAACCTTTTCGAATTAGGAAACAGAGTAGGTTAAATTAGATATTATATTGCCAAAATTCGAGCTCTTAATTTTAAAGAAATTCTCATATATATCTGATAGGGTATTTCGGTAGATGAGAAATGCTTTAATAAAACTATAAAATAACATTTTTAATCTTTAAAGTGATATACGTTAGTATTTTAACTTTGATAGTATTATATTAACATTTTAAATCTTCAAACTACTTTTGCTAATGCTTTAAACTTTTAAATTAGTTCTCGCGCAATAAAACTAATTCTATATTTTTTTGCTGTTAATCTCGTCAAAAGATAATGAAAAATGTATAGTGAAAATGAGTTTTAAAAATTAAAATTTAAAGAGAATAAGTCCCAAAATAGAAAATTGTATTATAATAAAGAATAATTAAGCAAAATTTGAAAGTTACGGAGTGAAAAATAACGAATCGACAAAATTGAAAGAGAACAAAATGAAGAGAGATTCATATAAAGTTATCCATTTTGTCTAGTTTTGTTGCGAAAAAACGCAGAATCTAATTTGAAAGTTTAAAATGTTAGCAAAAATAGTATAAAAATTTAAAATATTAATATAATATTATTAAAATTTAAAATGTTAGAGTAATATTATCAAAATTTAAAATACTACCATTTGTCGTTTAGAGGTTAAAAATACTATTCTCCTCTTTTATATATTGTCCTTAAGCGTATCTATATACAAATTTGAGATTAACAAAAACATTCTTCCTCGAATTAATTATTATATATTCACGAATAAATAGTAATCAACCAAGCACGGCTTAAAATACCATAAATAAAATGTAATTTTCTAGAAATAAAAAGAAAAAGGTTTTAAATGTATTGGACTGTTCGATACTGATTGGTTAGTGGGTCGTAATATCGAATTTTTTTTTATGTGTGCAGTTAGTGCATCTACATAAAATCTCCAAACGGTTTTTAAAAATTTACACTTTGACCAATTATATAGAACAAACGAATTGTTATTTTCGTTTTGTTTTGTTTAAAAGGTGAACATAAGAATTGTATACATTACATATTCCGTAAGTGAAATGTGAACACCATGTTGGCGCCGTATATATATTAGATCATGTGAACTGCGGAAATTTACATCTTGTAGATTTATAGTATAATTATTGTCTTCCTCTTGAGTGGGTTAATAAACCCAGGGGCGGACGTAGGTTATAACTGGGAGGGGTATTTGGTCCGGGTAAAACTTTCAAAATTAGTGTTGGTTTATTAAAGTTTTTAATTATGTCTCTCGATATCCTATTTGATGCCCACAGTACTTATGTTTTTCATATACGTTTTGATCATACAAATACAACATATAAAACCCAATATATTTTTAGATCTTTTTGTTTACAACTTCATATTCTTTTAACAAAATGAAAACACATAAAATCTAATTTTTTCATCCAATACACCTTTTTAAAAATATTTAGTTAAATTTTCCAAACTAACAAAAGAAAATTACATATTTTCATTTTGTTAAAAGAATGCAGACCCCTTAAGTGATTTAGAAATTTTGATTTACCTTAACTAAACTTTTGAGTTTGTTTTTATTTTATTTTACGAAATCAGACCTTAACTTTTAATATTATTATTTTTTGTTTTTTTCTTTTTCATTTTTGTTTTAAATTTTAGTCAAATTTTGATTTTTTATCCGTTTTTATCAAAGATAAATTCTCGTGTTCATGTATTAATTATTTTCTATGCTAAGAGAATTTAGTTTGGTTCCTTTGTTTCAGATTTTTTTTAATGTTTTTTTCCTAAAATATTTTAGAAAAATTATTTTCGTTTAGTAATAAGAGTTTTTCTCTCTTTAAACTTAGGATATTTTTTGTTAGATATTATTGTGCTTTAACATATTATTTTATATTATTTTATAATTTAATATTATTGCTCCGGATAAAATTAATTTCTGGATTTTCCATTGGATAAATCCATCTATTTATATATGTAGCCTTTTAAAAGTCAATGTAGAATACGAATGTTTGTCTCTCTAAACGTAGAGTTATAAATAAATAAATTAAGTTTTTACTAACTATTTTCAAAAACTAAATGTGTTTACGTAGAAACCGAATTTTTTTATTGTATATATTTGCACAAAAATAAAAATATTTTTGTTTATAGGTTCATCGTCACCATTCCTTTTCCAAAGCGTAATTGATATCATCGATTGAGAAAAATAAATCTGATATAAAATTTAATCAAATCATATTAACGATAATCGTCCCAATAATGATAGTTTGGATATTTTTTGCTTTCATTTTGGTAAATGAAAATAATGATACACGATTTTTCACTCCAAATAAAAATGGTAGAGAAGAAATGATTTTATTTGGAGGTTTGAATGGGCAACGATATGTGTCAAACTCAAACAGGGAAAAGAGAATTTTGAGTGACATCATTTGATTATGTGATCTTCAAATTCCCAAACTGACTAGAGAGAGTTTCGAAGCTGTACGTACACCACCGTTGAATTGGTAAGACAACTCTTTCTCATTTTGTTAGGTATTTCTATATTTTGTACTATCATTGTTAACAATCTACAAGAGAAACCACCTCATAATGTATATTTTAATTATTGTTAAAACATTAATGGTTTCCAGCGACATTGTGCATTGCAAACCGGAGAGGTCCAAGTAGTCCTAATTAATTTAACACTAATTATGTAAGGGAAATAAATGATAATTAGCATTTATATAGTTGTGCATACACACACATATGTGTATTCGAGTGTTTGTCGGAGTATCTCCTTAATAATAGATTCAAATTCCAAATATCTCAGCGATGAAATAAATAATTAGTGTTTCGATCGAGTTAATTTATATACAAAAGAAAAAAAACGAGTTGATTATGTGTATCTTGGTTTGGCAAAATTTGACTGGCAGAAATCATTCACTGTTATGAAATGAAAAATGTATCATATATATATATATAAACCCTAGTGCAGTTGAATAGAAAACAGGGGAGAAAATCATCCTTGGATTCTCCATTACTGTGGGCACCTAACAGTTACTGTTTAACATATTTCAAACTATGTCATTTATATAGATTAAAGATAATTAAAACTTAACATAAATATATACGAACTTTTTATTAAGAAATTGAAGAATTTAGTAATTGGTGATCGATGTTTGTGCGTTCAAAAGACAATCCTCTTTTAGGCTCTCAAATTTAGATTATAGTTGTTTCCTTCTTTTTATGTCACAGATGTAATTTGCAGAGATTGTAAAATATCTAAAGACCTAATAAATTAGGGAGAAAAAGAAGAAGCTAAAAGGCAGAATCTCTTTCACATTTATAAAAGCACTAACCATGAAGAAAAACTCAAAAAGATCATATATAATGTTCGTGAATAAAGCTAATTGAAACTAAAATAAACAAATCTCTGATGGATATTAATCTTAAATCCATATAATTTCTCGGCCACCCCCCCCCCCCCCCCTTAAAGACACAAATTTATACAAAAAAACCCTCTTTAATATATAAGTTAAAATGAAAGAAAAAGTTACACATGATTTGGCCCATTGAAGTAACTAGCATCTTCGGAATTAACAAGAGAAGTTATATCCTCCCAACTTATCGTGCTTTGATCCGCCGATGTACTCGTCGTTCCTCCAGCCAAAGCTGCTCGAGCTCCAGCTACTGAGGAATCTCCATATAATTTTGTGTTCTCGTTGGTCTCAAGATTCACTATGTTGTTGTTGTTGTTTAAGAACATATCGTTGATTGCTTCTGTCTGAAAATTACTATTTCCAAACCATGGAAGAATCTCTTGCTGCTGATTTTGATGGTGATCACCACTTGTGTTTGGTAATGGTGAGTTTGTGCTGCTGCTCATGATAGCAAAATCTCCTTCTCCTCCTCCTGTTCCCAAGTAGTAATTAGGATCTAACAAAAGATGAGAGAAGGAGAAATCAAAAGGGTTTGTGATAGAATCTTGATGATGATGATGATGATGATCAGGGTTTGTCCTCTCCGGTTCTACTTCAAGCTTCACCATGTTCTTGAGTGTAATCAGTGGCTTTTGTTCTAGGTTACAAGACGGTGTCGTTTGGTAGAAATTGCAGCTTGTTGGCTCCAATGCTACATGGTTTATCACATGTTGATGAGGATGAGGAAGCTGTGGTAGTAATGGCCATGGGGATGATCCAAACATGTTGTTAAGATAAAGATCCGTACTACCATTACTTTGGCCTTGTCCTTGTTGTTGTCTTTTCATCATCACCATCTCTTGCTTCATTCGCGCTTCTTGAAACTCCTTCCTTTGTTTGTTAAGAAGCTTCTTCTTCAGCCTCGTGTTCCAATAGTTCTTGATATCGTTGTCTGTTCTTCCCGGCAGTTGTGCAGCAATTATAGACCACCTTAAAGAAATTCATATAAACATAAACATAATGATTCTCTAATTCAAGATTAAATGTGTTATATATAAGTATAGTACCTGCTACCAATAGTAACATAGAGGTTACAAATGATGTTGTCTTCTTCCTCGGAGAAGCCACCATGTTTGATGTTTGGTCTCAAATAGTTGAGCCACCTTAGCCTGCAACTCTTCCCACATCTCCTTAAACCTATATTATGTATATAAGTAAATAAACATATCACATGTACATAATATACAAGAAAATTTTTATGTGCTAGACCGTCTCAAACTATTTTGAAACTCGGTGCGAATTTAAAATCAAAAGTGATTTAAGTATATACCAATCTTTTGAGGTAAAGCGATCCAGTTGCCTCCTGTGCCACTATTCTCGATGTAGTCTTTGAGTTTGGCGTCTTCCTCGGGAGACCAAGGCCCTTTCTTCACGTTGGCCTTATCACAACAAGGTGCTCTTCCCATCTTCTTGATTCTTGATCTTGTTTTTTTTTGTATCTCTATTTCTCTTTCTCAATTATGTTAATGATGAAGAGAAAGAGGAGGATGGTGTATGATGGTGCGAGTGTGTGAGGTTTTTATATATACATACATGGAAATGTGTGTAAAGGAGAAAATTATACGTGAATGGAGATAAATAAAAAGGAGAGAGACTATATAATAGCTGGAGGAGATAGTCCTTCATGTGATGAAGATGTCAAAAGTAGAGAATTAAAATAAAAATTAATCAAAAAGTGACTTTATGGAATTGGAAAATTGATGATAAATTATGTGATAAAATAATAGTAGAGTTAAGAAATGACAGAGAAGGGGTAGACTAATGTTTTTCTCTTTTGTCTTTGCTCCTACATCAGAATCTAGACATTCAATTAATTCCATTACTAATTTAACAGAGAAATATCTTTATTTTATTATAATTTTCTTAATCATTAAACCCACAAATTATAATTCTTGCTTTATAACCCGCCACCCTTTGACTCTTTCTCTCTTCCTTCTTCTTCTCTGACTTTTTCTTGTACTTTCTCCCACCTCTGTTCTAGACTATAGGCTGTGCTCATATAACTGCAAAATATATTCCTACATTCAATTTAGGATGATCTATTAACTGCAGTGAATGTGTACAAGTTTTAAGTTTAAATCAAGAACAAGGTGGAGACATGTAAAATATATATAGTAATATGATTACATTATTTGCATCTAATTCTAATTTTATCATTTTTGAGTTTTGTCTAAAATTAATAGATTTATTAGACTCGAAAATGTTAATACTATTTAGGCTATAGCCTATACGTTGAAAATTAATCGTTGTGTAGTCACTGTTTATTTCCAGCGGTCGATTTTTGTTTCTCCCTCCATTCTATGTTTTTAGTAAATGTGTACGCATCTATATGATTTATTGTATGATATTACACGCTATAGAACTTTCCTCATGGTTCATGTCCGAGCAAGTAGCGAGTTATCTTTTTACATTATTTAATTTTGGTAATTATATCTGATCCGGAGTTTAAGAGTGTGATTAAGAAAACGACATTTCTTATATAATCTTATTAAATAGCATGCAAAATCGAAATTACTTTAAATTCGAGTATAATTGAATGTCATATGGATTCATTAATATGCATATATATATATATATATGTTATTACATAAAATTTTACGAAAGCTTGAAAGCCCCACTTGGATGGCAGCTTACGAATAAGAAAGGAATACCGATTATGTGTACTTTTATTACATGTGATAAATAGGACTTGGTCACCAAGAGACAAGAACAATAACGCAATTCAATATTTTACAAAAACTTTAACCAATAATAAAAAAATATATTATATATATATATATATATATGTCAGTCTAATTCAGTCACTTATTGGTTCAAATTTTTGCTATATATATAAGCTACATGTATTATATAGTCAACATTTTTTACTAATTGATTTTGTAGTATAGTGCAAAGGAGTGTATTATATGTTGTCGAGATAGAGACAAATACTTCGAATGTTTGGTGATAGAAATGTATGAATTAATTAAGAGAATTTAAAACTCATTTTTATATCCTCATACTTCTATTGAGAAATATATATACTACTAGTGAAATTAAATAAGAACATGGGAACACTGATATTTTACGCATCATCTTAATTGAAGTCCATCTTCGTTTATTATAGACAGTTCATCAATTTACCGAAAAGAAAATAGATAGTCCATCTTCGTTGTTATCAGAAAAAAAAAAAAGTTTAAATCAAAGATCAAAACAAAAGCATCGTATTCGATTAGTTAAAGTCCTTAACTATTCGCTATTTGGACTAAACGTTCTTGGATCATTACAAATCAACTTATTCATAGTATATCAAAATTTACAAGATAAATCTTCAAAGCCATCAATTAAATTGTCCAAAGAAATAGCACCAATCATGGGATCACATTTGGTGGATGGTGTATCACTTGCTCTTTAAAATATATTTGTCTTTTGAAAAGGAAAGGAGTTAATGATATGTACCAAAAGAGATGAAGATAAAGGTCGAGATATTGAAATTTGTGAGAGTAAATTCCGTTATGGTTGGTGAACAAAATTTTGCCAACCCTCGGAGAAAATTTACCACTAACAATTTTTATGGATTTAAAAAAAAATCTAGATCAGATACGGTACATAATCTATTAATCTCCTTATTTGTTTTTTTTTTTAAACAAAAGAGAGATTATAAGACGGCAAAGTTTCAAACTACAGTGATAATAATGAATTGATAGACGGGTTTACTTAATTCATTTAAAAATGTTGCCACTTCATTATCGTGCAGTATTAAAATTGAACCTAATGACGCCTGTCCCATGGACCCTAAATCAAAATTTAATCAAAGATTTGATAGGGATGTTATTGATCTAACAATTATAATTTAATTCAATAAAATGTACTGATTACACTTATTTTCCACGGCAGCTGAGATTAAGGAACAAGAAAACCCACGATATAAATGGCGTCACAGTTTTTGGACCTTCTTGTATAAACGCGTATGGTTAAGAATGTTTTTTTTCTTTCTTAATCTTCTATGTAAAATAAATTGGTCAATTAGGGTGTATTGTTAATTATAATTTAGTTCCTTGCAAAACAAGTGAAATACGAGAATATACTTCCTTAACAATATGCAAATTATAAACAAATATATCATTAACCTTTCATAAAAAAGCAAATATATCATTAATTGTAACTTTTAATTGGTTCATTTTCAAGTTTAAAAAATGAGCCAAAGGCTTCTAGAGGGGAAAAAGGTTGACTTGTCTTGTGATGGTTAATAAAGGGCTATAAAAGTCAAAGCACTTGGAGAAATATAAAGTCTTCGAATTATTGAGGTACATTCACTGTGTTTATATGTTTTTGTGGAATAAAATATGTATCGTCATGTATAAAATATCGTTATTATGGAAAAGTTAAATAAAGTTTGAACTTTGAACAGCACTAGTAGGAAACAGGAATTGGTCTTGCAGGGTAGGCCATCCCTTTTTCAAATTTTCACGTACAAAATTAATAAAATCATTCTTTTTTTTTGTCAGACAAATAAACTCATTCAAAAGTGTGTAGTATTGATCTTATTATAATGCTATTGCCAAATTTATCATGCATATACGTGAGATTTACGCTAATACGTTCCTTTTGTTTTCCTCGTCTTATTTTTTCAATAGTAACCACAACTCGTGTTTACAAATATTAAGTTATGTGGTTTATAATTACTTAAGACGTGCTAAAATTATTAGAATTTAATCGGATAAGTAATGATGTGTTATTAGATTTTCTATTTATAAAATCATGTTTAGAAAATCTATCAGAGATAGTTTCATATTTCGAGTCTAAATCAATATTTTCAAATAAATGAACTTAGCTTTTAAAATATTTTAGATGATAAGACACTTGATTGACTAAAAATCAATTATTCATTATACTAACAACTTAAAAAAAAAAAGACTTAGTGAAATAGGGAGAAAAGAAATGGCAAGTCAAAAGGTAAAAGCATAGAAGAGGAAGGTCACTGTAATATATATATCTCAAGGCATCTTCCTTCTTCTGTTTGATTATATCTTTTCTCATATTTTTTTAGGATCCATTTACTTTTTGGAAGTATTCTTAAGATGAAAAAAAAAGCGAGTTCGTGACAAATACACACAGTCCTTTTGTTAGACTAATCTAAAAATAATTTAATAGAAAACATGTAATTATATCGTAATCATGAGATAATCATGACATTTAAAGCTCCACGACTCCTATTGTCGCTAGAAGCTTTATGAGTTTAATAAGACCACCTTAAGTATAATAATATCGACTGTAGAGCATATCATTTTTCAAAAATAATCTGAAAAAATCAGAAAACAATTGGATTGGATTAGATTACTTGGAGATTGTTTATATAAATCAGTAAATACTACGGGTTTGAATCAGGATAGGAGGGAAATGTGTCGGTCCAAAACACACAGATAGTAGGGTTTAGATTCGATTTTGGGTAACTAAATAATAATTAGTATAAATAAAATAAATACACGTCAAGTTGCATGCAGAAGCTGTCACTCATCAAGCAAAAAATAAAAAGAAAAAAAAAACGCTACAAATCAGTGCCGAGTTCTTCTCCCATTTTACACGCAAAATATGTTTCCAGTTCTTCGCCATAGCTTTCTGATGCTACCACTTACCATAGCTAGCCTTCATCATCATTCATACACTAGTGTTTATCATTCATTTATCCATCTATTGATTCATATTAATCTTATGTATTTACTGAACTAAGAGAATGAAGTTGATGTGATTGTGGTTCATATACTAAGAGCATATCTACTTGCCAAATATCTCTAGAACGTACTACATCAACAATAGACAGTGTTTGAGAATCCACATTTGGAGAGAGCAAGGTCAGAAATCATGTACATCAGGCAGTTTTGGAAGAGAACCGTATATGAACATCAACGCCATCTTCAGATTCAACATTGTATTATAAGAACTTTCTTCAAATAACTTGTCAATGAAAAGAGATTCACCTGGATGAATATAAATCCATCACATAAGCAGTTACATATCAAAGATCACACGTAAAACTGCAAAACTTTAAAATACTGGAATGAATATCGATTTTAAGAGATGAAACGAAGAAAATCCAACATGAGGAATCGCTTTGAACTTTGAAACTGTGATGTAAGATCCTCTTCTTCTGTCTTTGACTGTCTACTGTTTTGAGTCGTGCTGATACGTAGGAGTAATCCTCAGTCTACTTTTTGCCCTAAATTGATTATTCCTATTTTCTGTCATTTTCTCAAGATTATAATAAAATCGGTAAATCTAATGCTATGGGATATAAAATGGATTATTGGATATTGATCATTTTTTTTCTTTTGTCAAGTTTAATATAATGGTCACTGGTCAGATCATAATTTTACGAACTTTTGTGGGTGAACTCACTACATAACCCTATTTATTTTTCTTTTCAACCAACTTAAATTAAAGTATGATTTTCCGTATATTTTAAATTAATTATTGTTACCCTAGAAAACAAATATTTTATATTTTTTTGTATCAATTTTGAGGAGTTTATTAAATATTATCTATTAAAAATTATATTGAATATTAAAAATCTTTAATGCAAAACGAAGATACATCTGTTAGAAGGCCAAATCTTATTACTTAAAAACTAAGGCCTTTGATAGACTTCTGGCCCAGCCCACTTTCGTAGTTAGATAGAGAAGAGAAATAAATACTGATTTCAACAGAAAAGAAAATAGAACCTTGAAACTGATTTCAACTTTCAGTCTTGAAACCGACAAATCATATTCTCAGGACACACACTGCAGCACACAGGAAACCAACGATTCTTTCCTACCTATATCTTACCTAACCAACACTACTCACTTCAAATCTGAAAAAATTTAACTGACTCTTGGGTTATCATCACATCAGAGATAGAGTTTTAAAACCAATCAAATCCATTTACATACCTTTCTCTTATCTAAAACAATACCCAAAATATTTTTTAAGAATTTCTGCTATCTTTCTGAGACCAAATGTGGGGGTTATTATCAGGTGAAGACTTACATGTACCTTATATGCATATATCTTCCGTTACAGCTTTTCCTAAAATGCTTATTCATCCTTCATCAAGCTGACTCATGTTACAATGCCACCATCAGAATCCTTCTCCTTTCTGTTATCCAATTCAGCTTCTTCCCAAGTCACTGTTTCAGATGCGTTTGTCCCGGTCTACAGCAAAGGCAAGAGGGTATTATTCATTTGTTATCAAGTTTTGCTGAGAACAACTATGATCAACTTTTGCTTTTGAGAAAACTACCTGATTGCAATCAATATCTTCATTCTCTCCTCCCATCTTTTTTCCTGCTTCAGAATGATTTTCTGAGCTGTTAAGGGTTGTGACTTTGTTGGTGACCTCTGTTGTCTGGCACGTTACAGTCGTGATCTTGACGGTTTCACTGATGACTACCACACTACTTGGCGTCTGGGGTTGGCTTGATGGCAGTTCATGTTTGTCCTCAGGCATGTTTTGAGGGCTTGAAATGACACTGAGAAAAAGAAGATACAAGATTCAGCTTTGATAACACAACCACGAGAAAAAGAAAATGTATAAAATTTGCTATTGAATGATCAGATTTTACCTCTGGGTATCAGCTGCATCAGAAGATTTTTGGGTAACATCATGTTTCCTCTTCTTGTTATTGCTTGGTTCACTAGTTTCATTTCCAGATGTGTTACCTCTTCTTTTCCTTCCTGCTTCAAGTCTTTTAACTGCAATAGACAATCCCTCGGTGTAGGCTTTTTGTTCTCTTTTCGATGAATATAGCTTCAACTTTTCTGAAGGCAATCCTCCTCCTCCATGTTGATGCATTAGAGGTGATTTCTCTGGAGAAGTCTTGAATATCAGATTAGTGCATCGTTTCATCCATGAAAATGGAGGGGCAGATGAAGGGGTTGAGCCGTTCTGTCTGTCCATAGAAGAGTTATAGCCATCTTCGCTATTACTCACAGTGCTGACTCCGTTTTGCATGTCTAATTCATCATCCCGAGTAACAACCTTCTGCTTCAAAGCAGAAACCTTTTCCCAGCTACGCTCTAAATTGGACAACTGCATTTTAGCCATAGACATATCATCCAATGCAACTTTCAGATTCTCTAATTTCTTCAGTTCTTCAATCTCATGTCGGATTTCTTCTCTTTCAGCTCGAAGCATATGCCTTTGTGTCTCTAGTTTTTCTCTTTGAACCTTTAGCTCCTCAACCGAATCCTTTAACTCAGCCCACTCCCTCTCTCTCCTTTCACGATCCAATTTGATCTCCAACCTCTCAGCATCCAACCTCTTTAGTTCCACTTGGACATGTTCTAACTCTTTCTCCGCTGTTTCCTTGAGGGACAGTATACGCTCCTCTTCCAACTTCTTCTCTTGCTCAAAAGCCTTCTCTCTCTCCCTCGAACAATTTTCCAATTCTTCTCGTTTATTTTCGATGCAATACTCCAGCTCTCGTTTCTGCATCTCAATACCTAACACGAAGTCAGCACGCTCACGCTGTATCTTGCTAAGCCACTCAGAATGTTCCTCCACCATCTTATTCATGAATTCTTCACGCTCTCGGTTTAGCGCCTCCACATCATTTTTGTGCTGAGTTCTTAATGCATCTCTTTTCTCTCTGATGTTATCACGCTCGTCCTTGAGATACATTGAGAAAGCCTCCCTTTGACGAGTTATATACTCCGCTTCCTTCCTTAACTCTTCTCTTTTCACATCAATATGTTCCCACTCAGCTTCAAATTTAGCTTTCTCCACCTTCAATCTATCTGCTTCAGCTAGCAGCTCAAGCTTTTGAGCCCTCAAATCATCTAGCTCCTCCTTGAGTTTCATCTCCAGAATAGATAATTCGCTCGTCTCACTCTTCAAGGCTTCAAGTTTCTCCGTTGTACAATCAACATGTTTTCTTTTGTCTTCTAATGACATCAAAGCCTGCTGCAGATCTAAGTCTAATTTTCTAAGTCGTTCTTTCTCAGTCTCCAGCAGAGTTGTCTTAAGGTTAGTATCATTCTCTGTAGCATTCAAATTCTTCTCTTTCTCGTCTAGAATATAAGATCTCTCTGTTATGTCTTTTTCTTTCTCGGCCAATGCCCTTGACTGAACTTCCAAGTCATGCTCCTTTTCAGCAAGTAGGTCTTCCTTCTGCCTGATATCAACCTCCCTTAATTCCCAAGCCCGTCTCTTGCTCTCGATTTCATCATCCACCAATTTGCACTTACTTTCCAATTCAGCTTCCACATCAGATTTTCTTTTCCTCAGGATAATTTCTTGATTCGCTAAGACCTTCTGAATTAGTTCCTGTATCGATTTTTAAAGCATTACAAACAAATGAGCACAACACTAAAAGTATTAAGAATAACTAGAAGGTTGGTTGGATTGAACATGTAAACTCACAGATTCCTTGCTGGATATTTTTTCTTCAGCAACAAGCAGCTCTAGCTCTCTTTTAAGTAGTGAAGATTTCCTTTCAGAGACTGCCTGTTTTTGCAAGGACATAAAACATGAACAATACTATCTAGTCTCTTGGAACTTTTTTGTTGACGTATTAAGCAAAACCAGTAATAACAGATACTTATGCGTATACAAACCTCTTCTCTTTTAGCAAGTGAAGCTAATGCGATCTCCAAATTGTTTTTTTGGTCTTCAAATGCTCTACGTTCCTCCTCAAATGTGGTCCTTGCAGACTCTAACCCCGTTTCAATTTCAGCCAATTTTTGGGATCTACCAAAAATGTGATCTTCTCTTTGATTTAGTGAAACTTGTGCATTCAATATCCTTTCATCCTCTTGCTGCAAGTTCTTAAGCCTCTCAGTTAAAGTCTGTCTCTCAATAACCATCTCATCCTCTTTTGTTTCAGACCTAAAACATGGAATGAAAGAACCAAACAACGCCTTAATACCACATCTAAATAGTACAAGTTCTAAAGTCCAGTTAACCAAGACGAATGACTTACTCAGACTTGAAAGATGCAAGACGCCGAGAAAGATCATCTTCACGACTTTGAACTTCCTTCAATTTTCTCTCTGCAATTCGGTGATAACGGTTGGCTTCTGCTTGCAAAGCTTCTGCTGCACGAAACTTTGCTTCAGCATCTGCATCTTTCTTCAGACCATCCTCAATCATACTATGCGCTTCAGACATTTTACTCTCAGCTGCAACTTTCGTCTCGGCACATTCTGCCCGCATCTCATGCAAAGTCTTCTCCAACTGAGAGAATAATAGCAAAACAAAATCAATATAAAGGATTTAATGGGGAAACAATCTATTTTGCTCGTTATCAAAGATAAAGGTCTTACACTAGAAATACACTCTTTTGCAACCCCTACATCCTTCTTCAAACTCTCTTCTCGTTTCTTCGCTTCAGCTAAGGCAGAGACATATGCAGATAGATCTCGCCTATGTGCTAGGTTGGCCTCATCCACAGAGGCCTTAACTTCCTCATACTTGGACAACAATTCGTTTTTGTCCAAAAGTAAAAGACCCATGTTGTGTTGGTAATCATAAACCTACATGAAAGTTGCGATCAATCTCTGTCAATAGCTTTTTTGATAAAACACGCAACAGGAAAAAACTGGCCAATATAACAATCTCAGCGAATCAAGCTCAAAAGAGGAAACAAAATCGAAACTTTAAAGCTTCCAAAACCAAAGCAATAATTGCAGTAAACCAATTCCATCAGATAAAATGTCACGGAGATGACAGTAACAAATCAAGGGCATTAACAAAAGCGAACGGTCATGTAATTCCTCTCCATACGCCCGGGAGAATTGAACTCATATGAACTGAAGAAGCAAACTTTAAGGGCACAAGCTAATCCCCAGTAGATTATAACACTCTCGTTTCATTGTATTCCCGCGTATAGATTACTCTAGTCAAAACAATAGCTAATAAAATTTCTGTAATTTTAGCTAACGAATAAAAAATCAGAAATTAGCGAAACTAAAGAACGAGAAATATCAAGAAGAATTATGAGACAAAACCTCAGATTCCAGCTTGGCGATGTAAGCGATAAGGGCGGCTTTATCCCTCTTCTTGATCGATTGTTCATCAAACCCAGCTTCTTTGAGACGCTTCCACATGACTTCTTCAGTGAGAGGGCTTTTCAAAACCCTAGAACCAGGCGTAATCGTCAATCTATTAGTAGCTGCCGAACTCGGCGTTATCGGGAATAGCTCCGAACGAGAAGTTGCCATCGTCTCTCCCAATCGCACAGAGACGATGAATCGAACCTAAATTCCTCCGATCTCCGATCAAGAGCGCGATGATTGTCTCTTCACTTTTTCACTCTCTCTCTCTCTCTCACAAAGAACAAAGAGTTCTGTGACAGTGCGTCGCAGAGAAGTCTAGTCTCTCTCTTTAGGTCGACAATTTAGGTGGGTTTTACTGAATCAAATAATTTAATTGAATTTGACTGAATTCAATTAGATACATAAGCTATAGATTTTCAAGTATTGTAAAATTTTTTAAAGTAATTATCCTTAATAGAGTTTAAATTTTCAACATTTTAATAGAATCTAAATAGAACTTTAAAGGTATCAATTTTTTAAAAATTCATGTGTTTTGTTTCCATCACGTTTATCTTGCATGTATTTCTCCAAATCTTTTTTGGTTACATAAAACAAGTAATGTCCTTAACAATTATACTAATCATGGATGTCACAAAAAGACAAACCACTCCAAAATCAAATCAAGACAAAAATAAAAATAAAATTGATTGAACAAAAACAATTACCTATTATGGTTTATGAGTTGCAGCAACTTTATTACAAAGAAAATTTTAAAAACAAAAAATATATATCAATTAATTTCCAATCTGTAGTATTTCTCAACATCTTTTCATCTTTTCACTCCAAATGTTTGCAATTTTTCTGTGTTTGTGTCCCAAAAAACTCTTTTATATTAATTTCATTGATATTATTTGCATTATTTTCATTGTTCACTTTAACAGAGAATTCAGTTTCATTTGATCGACATTCTTTACAAATAAAATTATAACATGATAAAACCAATCCAACTAAAAAAAGTGTAATTTAAAAAAACGTAAATCAAGATTTAAACATTCCAAATATCTACTCGATCACAGTTTCTCAAATAAGCATGACGAATATTAAATAACTTAATTGGAGTTTCAAGATCACATCCCTGACCAGCAAATTCTTGTAAAGGATACTTAACACTACGAAATTGAACTAACAAACTAAGTCAATTTGCAGATCCACAATCAGATAGAACTTTTACCGAAAATTTGAATGATATATATTATTGTAGGACACATGATCTATAAATAAATTTGTAATTATTTAACTTTGTGATATTTGGAAATTGTTTATTTTTCTTGTTAAAACATCAATTTTAACACTTTTGAATTGTGTGCTGAACCTCCCATCCACTTAAAACATAGATATAGATGAAGTCACTCAAGGCCACAAATGATAAAGTAATAAAATGAAAACGCGTATATACCCAGTGTTTCGGATCTTAGAAATTTGCGCTGGTGACTTGAATCCAGTCCAATGACTTGCCAGCCAGTCACGTTTTGAGGAATATAATCTTTACGTGTCCCAAATTCTTCATTGAGGATAGAGCTTACTTTCTTTTGAATCTTATCAATATCTTCTGTCCAGATTTCAAAAGCTTCTCCTGGTAGATTTGAAGTGATGAGGGGTGGCTGCGTTTCACCTATCAACAAAAAGTAGCATCTTATTCAAAATACAAAATTTTAAAAGAGAATAACTAAAATGGAAACTGGAATTGGGATAAAATTATTTCCAAGAGATGGATGATAAAATAGCCAGACCTTTGGGTTGTTGGAAGGACGGTTCGTCTATCTCGTTATGCCCAGAGCGGCGGTAGCATACTAAATCAACAATAACATCAGCAGCAAGCTCACATGCATGCACTACTGCTTCAATGTCATCCTCATTAACATTTGAAAATCGGGGCACTTAAAGCCTTTGCAACATCAGTGCAATACTGTGAAGACCTTCCTGCCCTGGGATCGGTTTGTGAAAAAACCACTTGATTATTCACCACAATGTGCACTGTTCCACCGGTAGAGTAGTTACGAAGTGCACTAAGATGCAGAGTTTCATATACAACACCTTGTCCGGCAAAGCTACCATCCCCATGGATCAAGATACCCATCTTCTTTCTTCTCTTCTCGTCTTTCATGTAATATTGCTTCGCTCTGGTTTTACCCATCACAACAGGATCTACTGCTTCCAACTGACTGGGGTTTGCTAACAAAGACAAGTGAAGATGTTTGCCTCCTCCAGTCGGGCGATCATAAGATGTACCCCAGTGGTATTTCACATCACCTGTCCCGGTGTAGAGCCCAACTTCATCTACTGGCTTAGTACCACCGCTAAACTCGCTGAATATTTGGCGTAGAGGCTTTCTGACAACATTATCCAAAACATTAAGTCGACCCCTGTGAGGCATACCGATTCTCTACCCCGAGATCTGCAGCCCTATCAAACATCTCCTTCATGCCATGAATCAAAGACTCTGTACCTTCAAGTCCAAATCTTTTAGCTGTGGTCCACTTAGAAGCCAAGAAATTCTCAAACTGTGTACTCCAGGTAACCCTATTATAAATAAGCATCCGACGCTCACTATTGTAGTGTCGAGGTGTTGGGGTCTCGATCTTATCTCTCAACCAGTTACATTTATCCCTATCAGCAATGTGCATGTACGCATACCCTATAGTCCCACAGTAAGCCTGCTCAAGCCTCGACAGTATAGCCCTCAGAAGAAAGCCCGACATCCTCCACAGACCCAGAAAGAACTCCCGATCAAGATCAGCCTCTGTAAACCCATAAAGACCTGGCGTGAGATCCTCAGGAATCTACTGCTGTTTTCTTGATCTATCCAATTGGTCAGGGAAGTTTTTCTGATGTGATAAACGATTATTGTATCGGTTTTGTTAAATAGAGGAAATTGGATGGGAACAGCTAAGAAGATTAAGTGGAGATTTAACGTTTTTCAGCTTTCACATTCTGTAAGTTTAGGGGTTTCTTCGAATTCTTTGGATAATGGATAATGGATAATGTGATTAGTACATTGCATTTTATATGGCTCAGTCTTCGTGTGACATGTGAGTTTTGTGTTCTTAACATTATCATAATCATCATCATGTACAGAGGTAAGAAGGGAAGAGCACACATCTTAGAAATTCAACTCAATAGAGACTATCCTAATTCCCCACCTTATATTTCCGATTTTTTCGAGGTTAACGTTCGCTCGGCGCAGGATGTGCCATAGATGTTTACTCTAGAATGGTCAACAAGCTCAAGATTGAAAGATGTGATGCACCAATTCCAAAAGGTTTAGCAACCGTCTCTCTCTTTGTAATCACTAATCAGCAAACTCATAGTTGTTAACAGCATTTGGACAATCTTCAAGAACTATGGTCTGTCTTGGACAAATTTATCTGTGTTGTTGATGCTAAGCAACCCTCTCCTATCCGTCGGATTCATGCTGGTTCTGTTTTCTCTAACCTCATTTCAATTGTTTGTTATAATAATTCAAATTTATCCATCTACTTGGTTCATTTTTCTCAGGGAACGATTGCGTCATCATTGTTCATATCAACTTCAACGATCCTAAATCCCTACCAGAGTATGTTTCTAGACAATCGCACACTCACAGTAACCTCTTTCTCAACATTTTCTAATGAGTAAATTGCTTAGACGGGTGCCGATTTACATATGTTCTGGAGAAGAAATAGCAAAAAATGGTAAAAATCTTTTGTCTCTTCCCTCCCATTTTAATTCTCTTTCGATGGCTTATACTTATAGCATGGATTCAGGAGAAAAAGGGAGGTGGTTCTATGAATTGTTTAAAGCAGGAATCACTAATAAATTATAATCACACAGGTCAAAGGAAAAATCATTTCCTGAGAACCTCGAATGTCTTCTAGGTACTGAGCTTCCAAAGCCTCCAGGTCTCCAAAAGGAAGACGATCAACAGCAAGTTGAATGTGGAATTTGCTATGCGCAGTTTCAGAATAGTAATTTGCTCTGATGGTTCACTAACTTGGCATTTACTTTAAACTAAGATGGACCATGCGAAAACATCAGTTGCAATAAGTCTTTTCATAGCCTTTGCCTCACAGACTGGTTAAGGTCTATCACATATTTTATACAGTAAGTATAAACCTTTCTCTATCTCTCACATATTTTATACACAGACGTAAGCCTTATGCTTTAAAGCTCAAGTATGATCCAATTTCTTACAGGTCATTTGATGTTCTGTTTGGGAACTGCCCTTCCTGTTCAGAACCAGTTGCAGTCAAATTCAACAACAAATAAATTAAACAAAACCATCTTCTTAGGCTCAAACCCTTGAAGACATACTTGCTAATTTTGAATGTTCTAGTGAAACGTGATACAAAGAGAAGAGTTAGTAGTTAGTACAGTGATGAGTAGTAGTGAGGACAAAAGTTCCGTTTTACTATTTGTCTTCAGTTGTGTTTTAGATAGAACTCATGTAGCTTTCAAATAAGTAATGTACATGTACCTTCCCTTTTACTTGTGGCCACTCAGTTACGAAGCTGATCTATCAATCACCATCAATGTGGTGTTTCATACAATAACTCTTTTTACTTCGTCGTAATTGAAAAAAAAAACTAAAAAAAGGAGAGTATGTGAATACTTTTATTCGCCTTCTCCAGCTGTAGTACTGTCGGTGGCTTATATATCAATCTATGTTTAAGAAGAACTCGAAAGTCTTCTAATTTCTTCAAATTATTGCCCAACCAATCAAACCTGCGAAAATTAGGTGGTTTAATCTAAGAAAACTTTGAATATAAAGACGGTATTACCAAGACAACTTTGTTGTTGCAATAACTAAAAACAAATTTCATTTTGAATTTGTAAGTAAGTTCGAATTTGACACCACTAGTAAATTTACTTATTTGATTACATAATATATCATTTCATAGAAGGTGAGATAAAGCTCACACCAGTTTATACACTATGATACTCTTTTGCTTTTCACTTTTCAGTTTAAATAGTACTTTGGTTTATTTTCTAAATACTATAAGTGATAATATTTTTGATTAATATGCATTCAACAAGAACATCATATAATTCGAAAAGGAAGAAATACTTACTAGGACGAAACTAAGTGAGAACTAGTTCGATTCTAAAGTTGACAAAATAGATATTACACCAATTCCCGTTCATTTCAATTGGCTTTCTTGGCATTTCGTAATGAGTTCCACATTATTTCAACAAGTTCTGAACTTGATAAGACATTTTCTTCCTTAAGGTTTAATGCAAATCTGACGCCTTGTTGGAAATATGGGACCATATATATATATAGCTCAACCAATAATATCTTCTTCGTGCAACAAATCGTTGTTGTAATACATCCACATAGGTTTTGATTCATTTATTGTTTGTGCTCTGTTTAATTTTTAGTTAAACTAGAAAGTTGTGGTTTATCAAATATTTTGTAAAAAAAATAGAGTTCACGTAAGCCACATAATGATTAACACTTTTTTTCGCCAACTCCATTTTTATTACAAATAACCAAAAAATTAACCTTTATATCTATACACACTTACGTACGTCTGCACCATTGCATAAAAAGACAACACAATGGACGTTTTCCCACAATTATATATAAAAATCTAGTACAAGACGAAACATAATCATTGTAACGCACGTATGGAATTATTTTCAAGCACCGCACTCGGGTGGTGGGACCGGATACCTAGACCGATCGGTACAATAATCATAAACCATATGGGTTACTCTAACCCAATGGTAACGTCGAGCTTCGGCGGCGTTAAGCGACTGATAAGCATAACCTTCCCACCAATTGCGAGGGCTCGATGGACAAAAGGTGGGTCCAGGAACCGGACAACCTTCAATGTCGAAATCTTTGTAATAAGCACAAAACGGAGCTTTGCTCCAATCAATTTTCTCTAATCCGCCACGTGTCGCCCAATCATCGGCTTCCCATAACGTTGAGTAAACTGTCATAGGTTGTGATGTTGGGTAAGCTATGTTCTTAGCTTGGTTGTTTTTGTATTCTCTTATTGGCACATCGTCTACGTAAAACCTGATTAACCAAGATATAGATAGCCACGTTAAATTAAGTTTTTTTCAGACAGTAAACGGTGAATATTTTTGAAAATTTTGTGATGATTTAATTTAAATAATAATATTAACTTATAAGAAAATAGTAATACACCTTAAACTAGAGTTTTTTCAAACTGTCAATGGTGAAAATGTTGAAAGTGTTGAGATTTTCCGATTGAAAAAGGAAAACTTTTAAAATAAACGTGAAGTTAAAGTTACTCAAACTAGTAAAGATGAAAGTAGAAACTTTTGAACCAAAAGAAAAAAATAAGGTTTGAAAGTATAAATGAAAAACCTTTGAAAATGACTGGCTTATATACAAAAATGGTGGAATGATTGATGAAACTTTGGATGATTCAACCGAAAAAAAAAAGAGTACGTACTTATAAAATAAGTATACGTATAACCCATGTCAATCTACTATTTCATATTATGGTTAAATTTTGAAATTTTTAGGATGATTTTATTCGAAAGTATAAGAAGAAGCTTACACAATGTGTTTGTGTGACCATAGGATAGTGTAAGTGTGGAAATCCAAAGCCGGGTCGAACCAAAGATTAACCCTTTGTTCTCTATCTCCTTTACCATGAGCAAATATGTTTGTCTGTACTGAATAAGGTTGGCCACTTCGGTTTCCCAAGAACTCAAAGTCTAGCTCGTCTCTCACCGTGTCCGTATCCGAGTTCATCTATAAACATACGAATTATTAGACCATTAGTTAATGTTTCAAGAATATGGTATGTTTAGGAGGAAGAAATGTTTTGGGGTGAATGTGTAAATTTTTAATACCAATGAGGTTAGACGAAAGACTTACGTAGAAGGCGGTTACCGTACCGGCAGAGTCGCCGGGAACGAGTTTGATCTTCATGCTCACTCGTCCGAATAAATACTTTCTTTTGGAAGCAAATCCACATCCTTTGAAAGAAAATATGAAGATGTATTTGTATGAACATTATACATAAAATAGTCTAATTTCAATCAAGGAATATTTGTATGGTTTTGGTGTGTGCACCTGTGCTCTGGTCAAGGATAAGCTGAATAGCTTTTCCACCATCTACTTGGCGGATGTGAGACTCTGAATAAGCGGCTTTGAAATCCTCGGCAAATGTCATGGGCCGGGCGGAAATTCGTATGAACATTAGTATAAAAAGGGTGAGAATGCAAAGAAAAGGAGTTTCAGGAAAAGACGGGAAATATTTCTTAGCCATGGGGACTTTGTATCCAAAAGAAATGTGTGATTTTCTATTGTGAGTTTGTTTTTGAACTGAGAAGAGATTGATAAGTGTGCATGTGTTTATATTCACAATTTTTATTTTTATTTTGCCAATGGGAATTGAGGGTTTAGGAGGCTAACGTGGACCGGTAACATCTAAGACAAGGAGACATCGTTTAGCTTTCCACACAGCTACTTGCGAGCAGTCCCTTGGCCTACCAATTTATTAAACGATCGTTTGTATCCAAAGAATGACCTAAATCTGATGCCAATTTAAAAATACAAGGACGTGAATGGTTGTCATATTATATTCATATTACAATCTACAAGATTAATCTGTTAAAATTAGTTATATCTACATAATTTAATATTCTGACTACACCACTTGTTATGTTCATAATCTAACATATGGTTCTAATTATTTTGGGATAGAGAATTTATGTATGAGGTTTTGTATCCATTGATGTCTCCCATGGGCCACCTATATACTAAATACTTGGTTCTATCCAAATTTGAATACACCCAAAAAAATGTTTACATATTTCCGATCATATTTGATTTTGTAACAAAGGTGAGTCGAGCGTAGATCTTAAAAAACTGCTGGTGAGGTCTATTTCGACTCTACCTCAAGGGAAGAGAACATTAAATAGTATAGGTCCGTATAATCGTGATGTTTACACGAAATATTCAATATACATTTACTGTCCTCTTAACTTCAATTTTCATTTTATGTTTTGTTACTTCAAAACCTTAGTGAGTCGCCGACGTTGAAGTGGTGGAAAAAATCGTCAATTTGGGAGAAAAGAGAGAAAATATTAACTGTTAAAAAAGAATGACCGCAGTTAGGAAAACAAATTATTAAAGATGTACTTCATTTGTTTCATAAAGAGTGAATAAATCATTCAAATATACTTAATGTAGTATAAGGAGAAAAAAATAAGATGTTTATGTAAAATTGTAACCAACAACACGCTTTACCTTAGTAAGGGTAATAGAAAAAAATAACATAAAGATATTAAAGTAAAAAAAACAAAACTTCGTACTACCTTTAGTATGGATAACAAAGCTAATAGCTTTTACGATTCACAACACCTAGAAATTATCATCCAAAAGATCACAATCCAAACGAGAAATAACGTTTTGTTCCTGCCCTGCTTTATTACAAAACCACACAATAAACTCTCACTTGGAAATCTGTCTAGAACATAACAAGAACTCAGGATCAGATCATCGTTCATACTCACATCTCAGTATGGCTCATACCAACCGCACACAGATTGGAGTTTCCCTCCGTCCTGCATAGTTTGAGTGGAACTGTTAAATCAGTGTTGAGACCATTGTATGTTCTTGATATCGATACCTTCTTTAACCATTTCATAAAGCGGGCTCATTTCCCTCAACTTTTCAACTTGTTTAACAGTAAGCTCAACCGCTCTATCGATCTCTTCCTCCGTGGTAAACCTACCAATCCCAAACCTAATAGAAGTGTGAGCCATGTCCTCATCCACACCCAAAGCTCTCAGCACATAAGAAGGCTCCAAACTAGCACTAGTACAAGCACTTCCACTAGACACTGCAACTTCCTTCAACCCCATCAACAAACTCTCTCCTTCAACATAAGCAAACGACAAATTCAGATTCCCTGCATATCGACTCTCCATTGAACCATTCACAACAACCCCATCAAGCTTCTCTCTAATCCCATTAAGCAACCTCTCCTGTAACCCCTTAATCCACTTCTCATCATACTCCATCTCCTTCATAGCAATGTCACAAGCAGCCCCAAACCCAACAATTTGGTGCGTAGGCAACGTGCCACTACGTTGTCCCCTCTCTTGACCACCACCATTAATCAACGGCTCAAGCCGGATTTTCGGCCTTCTTCTCTCATACAAAGCACCGACACCTTTAGGTCCATAGATCTTGTGAGCACTCATAGACATCACACTAATATTCCATTTATCAACATCAACAGGTATCTTCCCAATAGCTTGAGCAGCATCAGTATGAAATGGAATCTTATGCTCTTTGCAAATCCTACCAATCTCTTCCATAGGTTGAACCATACCAATCTCATTGTTCACAGCCATAATAGAAACTAAGCCTGTGTCAGGTCTAATAGCTTCTCTAAGCATCTCTAAATCAACTAATCCATCAGTTTTCACAGGCAAGTAAGTAATCTCAAATCCTTCTTGCTGCAAATGCCTACAAGAATCAAGCACACATTTGTGCTCAGTCTGTGTGGTTATAACATGTTTCTTCTTGTAAAAATGCATCACTCCTTTCACCGCTTGATTATTAGCCTCCGTCGCACCGGACATGAATATGATCTCCTTTGGTGAAGCTCCGATCAGTTTGGCAACCTGAATTCGTGCAACCTCAATTGCGTTCTCAGCTTCCCAACCGTAAAGATGCGTTCGCGAGTGAGGATTCCCGTAATTATGCATCAGATACGGAGCCATGGCGTCGTATACCCTAGGATCAACCGGAGTCGTTGATTGCATATCTAAATATAGAGGCCTACCTGAAATTCGAACTCCTTTCATCATAATCGATTCATCCGCGTACGAATCCACCGCCGTCGCGGTGGAAGTAGTAGCAGCTGCAGCGGCGGACGATAAGTGGTGACGCCGTGAAACAGCGCCGTGTGGTTTGGTTAGGGCTCGGCGGATTGTGGAAGATATAACCTTATATGCCATTGATTCTAAACGTCGGCTTGCGTTTTTTCGAATTTTCTCTAGTTGATTGATTCTGTGTTGAAGAAGAAGAAGATGCTGATCTTAAGAGAAAATGATAGCGTCACTGGCGGTTTCGTGACAGAGGCGACGTGGTCGCCCTGAAACCCTAAATCGAAGACAGTGAAAGTATCACAGGCCTTTTAAGATATAATGGGCCTCAAGTAGCTGCCCGATATAATTTTCTTTTCTTTTTTCCTAAGAGGCTCTTGTATTGGTTTTGGGTTTTTGAAAGAACTTAATATTGGTTTTATAGTTAGAATTAAAAGTTAACAATTGTTTTATGTTTGACCAAAAAAAAAAAACAATTGTTTTATATTTAAAAAGGAAAAGAAAATAAATCTTTAGAAATATAAGAAATCGTATTTTTGTTATCTGCAAGTTTTATATACTAATGTTATAATTTGGTTTTAATATCGTTTGGATTTCATGACATTGAACATGATCATTAATAAAGTGTTTAGAAGAAAATAAATAAATCAGTTATGAGAAATTGCAACAGATATATAGAAAATCAGTTGTCTTGGAGTAGTTTACGCAAAAACACTTGTTCAAGATACATTGGGTCTGCATAACCTATAATGTGCCCACCATTGAGGCGCTGAATTAAAAATATGATTCACATTCATAATCCCGTAGAATTGGTCTCGTATGTCCAGCTGATGGATTCTCGAGTTAAGTTCACCGACATTAAGTCTATCCTCTGGTGATTCCAAAGTGCCCATATAACTAGCTTGTCTAAGTAAGCTAATCGCAACGGGATCATTAACATTGCGAATATATAAAGAAGATGAGAAACAGTTCAAACATGGCTGTTTGACATGCATAAATACACAAAGTAATAAATTACTTAAGCTTCAACCGTTATCAAAAAAAATTATTATTTAAGCTAACAAAGTTGGAAAAGACCATATAAAACAAGACTATTGTTTGACAACAAAAAAAAGGACCATATATAACAAGACTACATGAGCATAGCATAGTTCAGCCCAAGATTTGAAGATCACAATTAGGTGCTCAAAGATTCATATCTGTCACTTACGGAGATTAGGTGTGTACATGATAGGTAAATCGCAACGTTCACATCCATTGGCTTCATGATCTCTAAGTATTTTCTGATCTATCTCTTCTCCTCTGATCCGCTTCCTTATTACGAAGGTGACGGTGCTTTACTAGGGCTAAGTCGATTTTGTAATTGTGTGTTTCGTCTTTGAAATATCCTTTTTCTAACATAAAACACACAAGTCGGTTGAAAATTTCTCAGAGCCAACTTCTTAAATAAATCAGTAATTATTTTCATTTTTGCTTTTAAAAAGAAAAAGGGAAGTTGCCTTCTCGGTCTTGGATTCTAAGCAAGAAACGAAAAAAAAGTTTTTTAATTAGTTTTCTAAAAGCCCTACTTAATTTAAAACAAAATCCAACCAATAACAAGTAACAATCCTAGTCGGATTTTGTACATTGGACCAGCCTAATAAAGCCTATGATTATAATTAGACGAAGAACGACATCGAGTCACTCCAGTGACTTCTTCTCTTTGAGCAGCTCTACTACTTTCCTCATGGTCGGCCTGTTAATAGGAAACGACGACGTACAAAGCAATGCAACGTCAAGAACTTTCTCTATCTCTTCGTGCTCGCTCGTTGAAAGTTCCATCTTTGGATCCACAAGCTTGCTAAGATCTCGATAATTTCCAGGTGAATCTCGATTCATGGCTTCGTTTTGTGGTGATGGAGAATTGTAACACAAAGCTGCGTCCATTGCAAACTTGACAATGTCTTTATTCTCCCCAAAAGATGAATCATTTGGTCTTTTTCCGGTAATCAATTCGAGTAAAACCACTCCAAAGCTATAAACATCGGTCTTCTCGTTCACTTTTGACGTATAACCATATTCTGCAACCACAAAACGACCATATAAATTTCAAATAATGTTATCTAAAAACACAAAATTAGTTTAGAGTTCTGACCTGGAGCAATGTAGCCGTAGGATCCAGCAACGCAAGACATCGAATAAGCATCGACGACACCATCATTGTCTTCTCTCTTCAATGGTTTAGCTAAACCGAAATCGGCGACACGTGGCTTCATCTCATGGTCCAACAATATATTATTGCTTTTGACGTCACGGTGAACAATCGGCGGAATGGAGTCATGATGTAGATAAGCAAGTCCTTGCGCAGCACCAACTGCGATCGAAAATCGTGTCGTCCAGTCCAGTGGAGAAACGGCATGATGTTCTTTCTCCGAATGCAAAACATCACCCAAGCTTCCGTTTTCCATGAATTCGTACACTAAGAACCGAAACGCCTCATCGTTGCAGCACATAAGAAGTTTCACGATGTTTCCATGTCTAATCCGACCCAGTGTATCCACTTCGGATCTGAAAACGGATTCGGATTCCGATTTTTGACCCGCTCCTCCCAAGACTTTCTTCACCGCGAGCGTTTGACCAGATTTGAGTTTTACCCTGTAAACAAATCCTGAACCGCCAGATCCGATTATGTTAGCTTCTGTTAATTGCGGGTATATGTCTTCCGCCGTGAACCCGATCCGCTGGAAAATGGTTATATTGTTGGTCCGTTTCGGTTTTATCTGGAACAACGGTTTGGTTTTGATGAAGAGCCAAACTAAAGCTCCGGTTAGTGCAACGATGCAGATGATGGAGATCACGAGGATGTACCAGGTATGCAGTTTGGATCGACAAGGTCGAATCGGATCCAAATTCGGGGCACAGAGATTCGGGTTACCCAAGAAACTGGGTCGAAAAATATCCTGCTGGAATCCAGAAGGTATCCTACCGTATAGTTTGTTATCGGAGACGTTAAATTGATTAAGCTTCAGCTTCAACAGCTCCGATGGAATCTCACCAGTGATTTGGTTGTTGGAGAGATCCAGATAATTTAAAACTGGTAAATCACCGAGTTCCGGTGGTATTCCGCCTCGTAAACGGTTATTGGAGAGATTTAACTCGGTCAACTGAGTGCACGAACTCACTGACCTCGGAATCTCGCCGTCGAGCATGTTCTCCTGCATCTCCACTCTTTCTAGATTCTTCAAACGGTGAAGGCAAGACGGCAGAGATCCTGAGAAACGGTTGCGGCTAAGATCGATGACTCTGAGGTCTCGGAGATTACATATTTTGGCGGGAATCACACCGGAAAAATTGTTACGGGAGATTTCGAGCTGACTAAGATGACGAGCATTGGATATTGATGGAGGAATCGAACCTTGTAATTGATTGTTGGATAGCTCGAGACGAGTGAGAGAAAGTTCCCAAAACCTAACCGGAACTTTGCCGGAGAGTTTGTTATTCGCCATACGGATGTAATTAAGCGAATGACATTCGCCGTACAATTCCGGAAGTTCGCCGCTTAATTGATTGCTGAAACTGATTATCTGTTGAAGTTTATTCTTGTAGCAGAGATACGGCGGCAATTCGCCGAAGAATTTGTTCGTCGAGACATCGAATTCAGATATTTTGGAGAATCTTCCGAAATTCCAAGGTAACGTTCCCGTGAAACTGTTGTTGAAGATCTTGAATCCGACGAGATTAGGATTCAAAGCTACGATATCTGGTAATTCTCCAGTGAAGAAATTATCGTTGAGATTAAAAGAGATGAGTTGCAGAGAAGCGATCTTTTCCGGCAATTCTCCGGTGAGATTATTCTGCGAGACATCAAAATTCCTCAGAGCTGTTAAATTTCCGATACTCTCCGGCAATTTTCCATATAACTGATTATCATAGAGCTCAATCTGATAAATCGATTTGAGTCGTCCGATGCTTTCAGGTATTTCGCCGGTGAGACTATTCATAGCCAAATCGAGATTCTCTAACGAACTCAGATACCCGATCGAATCCGGAATTTCTCCGATGATATTTGAGTTAGTTAGCCGAAGATAATTCAGCTTCGTCATGTTCCCAAAGGTCGATGGAACTGGACTAGGATCGAAACTGATGTAAGCGAGTTCGAGACGAGTTAACTCAGTGAGATTACTCAGAAACGCCGGTACGATTCCACTAAGCGAGTTATCATTTAGATTCAGAACTTGCAGAGCAGTAAATCTCCCGTAACTCTGAGGAATCTGGCCGGTAAACAGGTTTGATTCCAATTCAAGGACACGTAAATTACGAAACTCCGGCGAAAATTCGGGTAAATTCCCGGAGAAGTTGTTTACAGTGAGGATCAAAACCTGAATTCGAGAACAGAGGGAGAGAGGAACAGAATCAATCGTACCGTTGAGAGTGTTTTGGGAAAGATTGATGCTAATAAGCGTACGGATACGACAGAATCCATAAGGAAACCCACCGGAGATTCCATAGCCGGAGAGATCTATAGCCGAGACGGCGACGGAACTACTGTTTGTGGTGTCGCATGAAATTCCTGACCAGTTACAGGGACTCCGATTATCTCTGGTTATAACCCAATCTTGCAAATTTCCATCCGGGTCTAAAAGTCGGGTACTTTTGACCCGGATCAATATCTCAGCGTCTCTATTGGAAGAAACTCGGAGAAAACATGAAAGAACAAGTAGAGAAAGAAACAAGAAGAGAGGAGAAGTGATCATCGTGTTGGGTAGAAACACAATGAATATGAGAATATGAAATTCATAGAATTCTGATGGGTTTTAAAGATGGGCGGAGAAAGTTAAGTAACGTTTAAAGAGTTTAAGATTGTTATTAAAGATGAATGGATTTAAAGGTTTTCCAATAAACTCTTCCTTCTTTTGCGTAGGTTTAGTGTAGTGACTGCTTTTTTAAAAAAGTATTTGGAGTCTGCTCTATAAAGAAGTGCGGATAACTTGAAATGACGAAACTTTTTTTTTTAAAAGGCTATCTAGAAAACTTTTTTTTGTTTTCACTTTTTGAAAATCCCAAAACTATGTTCTTAATTTTTGTAATTGGAGTCTTTAAGCAAATTTGGTGGACATACCAATTAATAATTAATGTATGGTAAAGTCGACTAATCTAGAAAAATCACCTTCCTTTTTTTTACCAAATATTAAGTTTTATACCATTTTTGATTTGAGACACAAGTTCTAGAAAAATCATCTTACCATACGTTTATACAAAATTGGTTATTGTTTAATATGTGGACTGAAATCTTGTCAAATTTTTAGAGATTTGATTATTAGAAGTGTAACGGTAAGTTTGTAAAAAAAAAAAAGAGTGAATACGAGCAAAGCGTGGGTTAAAATGTCCAAATCTCTTTCTAGATTACATTTACAAACAAGCGAAGGTGGTAGAATGGTAACTGAGTTTGAAATTTCCACCAAAAAAAAAGGGAAAATGCGGAGTAAAACCAAATTTATGAATAAAAACACGTAAGTTATCACAAAATGAAAAACATATTTTCTTCTACGTATAGTTTTCCCACTAATTATAGTTTTAGTAGTGTCCAAAATTTTAGAATCAGAGTAAGATTACGTTGACGGTTAATTGAACAACAGTAGCATTGACTTGGAGGATGGTAATAATGTCTCTTAAATGGATGCATGGAGAACAGAGAATATTAGGTAATGTGTAGACTTTCATCAATTCTTCTTTAGTCTTCAGTTAGGCGCAGTTAATGTCTAATCTTAAGATTAGCTCAGAGTGAAATTAGACTTGCAAGTTTCTACACTGACAAGTTACAGCTTTATATTCTCTCCACTCTATCCCCCTTTTCAGTATATTTCGTTTAACTTTTAACATTTCTTCACTCATATATAGACACTATTGGTTTACAAAATATTTTTAAAATATGATTATTTTTATAAGTTTTGGATTTTTTAAACATTGTTATATAGTTATTGCTAGGTTTATACAAAAAGGTATATTTGAAACTATAATTGAATTTAGAATTTGTAATTAAAATTTCATATCAAGGCCTAATTAAATTGACCAGCGGATTAACCAACCCACCAACTTTCTCATTTTACTTACGATGATCAGATGATAGTTCTCTAGTTTGATGGTAGGGCAATGCTATAGTGTGTAAAATTAACTTTGTAAGTAAATGGAAGGAACCCAACTTGGGGAGACACTAGAACCACATTTACGTACGACTCATCGAATTCGAGGCTTCTACTTAATTAGCATTCAATTATCAATTTATTTAACGGGAAACACACTCTTTATTTTTGCTGTGGGGTTAGCAATTGCCGGAAGACTCTACGTCGCCTTGAAGACTCTTTTGTCTGATTAAATGTAATTTAAGTCAACATTTTTCTTTCCCAAAACTCCTAGTATTTTTCTTACTTCAAATAAATGCGTTCTTAGTCATTAATACAAGTACATTGTCCAAGAGAAAAAGAAAAAGAAAAATATTTATAACTGGTACGTTACTTAACATTAAAATTGTTTTCATATCGTAAATGTTGTTGAAAAATAAAGAAATCATATAGTGAATATATTAAAATGGATATGTTTTATCAATTATAAGCCCATAACTTTAGAAGGTTGCTGAACTGCCCCCTTTTATATATACGTTTTTTGTTTTCTCACTTTCTTATCCACGACAGTCTCCTCCACTTATGTTGTGTGTCGCTTTTTATGCATGTTAAATCATTTTGTGTCTTCTCTTTAACACAACGTTGCTCTCTATATAAAACCAAGAAAAACGTTACTCTCTATATAATAAAATAATTAAGCCCGTATCTGTTTTATATTTTATTTTGGCTTTACTCATGCCTAGTTATTGACGATAAGAAACCTCTATGTTTATTTCAAAAGAAGAAACTATTATTTTAATATATTAGCCACCTTCATCTCTGGATGTTCGTATATTATACGAAAGTAACGGTCGAACGCAACGGATTTCTTCTCCTTAGTCGTTAGTCTCGTGACACTTGCGGAAAATTAAGGGTGTTTTCGTCATTATAGCATGTCTGTTCACGACGCAGCGTTTTCACTTGCTTACGCTATTGGGCCTTTTGTCTTGAAAGGTAAGAGCTCATTCTTAATCTAGTGATATATATGGCTCTCCAGGGCCCATTCTACGGATTCACCAAGTGATGGATTCTCAATCTTGTGATGTCAACCTTTACTTGAGCTGTTGAGGTTGATAAATGAAAAAATAAAAAATAAGTAGAAGATGAAACAACTTAATTGGTTTAATTTTGATGAAATGAAATGCAGCACCTGCTCTTTTCTATAAAATGCAATCTATTCTTAGAAAAAAAAAAGAACAGAAAAAAACGGCAAGATGATGATGGGCTTGGTGTTAAAAACAAGATAATTGGGCTATTAGATATTTTGATAACCCAAAATAATATTAAGAGACCTCAACGGTAACAAAGCGATTCAATTTTTTTTGACGCCACATTTTACTGTGACAGCTGTAACGGGAACACCAAGCAAATATGCCAGATGTAATAACATAATTCGTTCGCTGTAAGAAACTCCGTAACACTGTCATGATATAGCCGTTAATTTCTGATAGAAAAAGGAAATTGGATAAATGAAAAAAAGGAAATTTCTAAAAAAGGAAACTACAAACAGAAAAGGAAATAACCGTTCTGCCTCCTCTTTATATATTCACGTTCATCGGAGCTCTGTTCTATTGCTCATTCACATTCACGCTTTCATTTTTTATTTTATTTTTGGTTTTCTATATTCAAGCTTTCTTCTTCATCTCTTATCATTCATCATTAGACTAAAGTTTGTTCCTACAATCTAAGTTTTCATTGTTTCTGTTTTTGTTCATCTTCTTCTCTCTTTCGATCCATTGATCATTGTTGAGTTTTGCGTGAGCTATTGAATACCTCTCAGTTAATTTTTGTAGAGAAATAATCTCTGATAGTGCTTAGCACTAGCCCAAGACCGTAATACCCAAGAGACCCGAAAGAACCAAAAGACCCTCTAAGTATGAAGGAGAAAATGGAAGGACACTTTGAAGAACTTGGAAAACTCTTAGAGAAATTAAGAACTTATGAAGAAGGACACTCTTTCTTTAAACTTAGCTTTTATTTCACTTTCTCGACTTGTGTTACAAATGAGAGAGGGGGGAGCTATTTATAGGCTCCAAAACTACAAATCTTCTTTTAATCTCTAGAACTCTCTAACATAATATCTAGATTTTTATGTTAAAATTATCTAGATTATTCTACACTAATCCTTAAATAATTTATCTAATAGAATTCTCTAGAACACTTAAAGGAGGTGATGATCTTTAAGATATTTCTAGAGACATTCTAGAACTTGGGCTTAATTTTGGGTTTAATCCAATAATGGATAATTAGATTATAAACCCATAATTAAGTTGAATCCAAAATCAAGTTTAATTTCAATACTCCCCCTTAAACTTGATTTTGTCAGCCATCCCAAGCTTAGAACGAAGTACCTCGAATTGACCTTTTGGTAATGCCTTAGTGAATATGTCTGCAACGTTGTCTTCACTTCGAACCTCCAAAACTTCAATTGTTCCATCAAGCACCTTCTCCCTTATAAAGTGATGCTCTAACTCAATATGTTTTGTCCTTGCATGAAACACCGGATTGTTAGCCAACTTGATAGCACTTTGATTATCTCCATAGATTGTCACCGGCTTGTTTGTAGGCTCGAACAAATCTTCAAGGAGTCTTCGAAGCCATATACACTCTTGAGCTGCGAGTGTAGAAGCTTTATACTCCGCTTCAGTGGTAGACAATGACACCGTTGCTTGCTTCTTGCTGCACCATGAAACACTTGTGTCTCCACATAAGAACACATAACCTGAAGTAGATTTTCGATCATCTAGATCTCCACCAAAGTCAGCATCTGTAAAACCATGTAGAGCGATCTTTGTATTGTACTTGTACACCAAGCCCATCCCAAGAGTTGTCTTGACATACTTCAATATCTTCTTTGCTGCTTCTAAGTGTGGCTTCCTTGGTGCTTGCATAAACCGACTTACGAGACCTACTGCGAAGGCGATGTCAGGTCTTGTAATGGTTAAATATAGAAGACTTCCCACAAGAGCACGATAAGGTCGAGGATCAGGTAGTAAGGATCCTTCATCACGTCTAAGCTTGATATTCACATCCATCGGAGTAGTGCGTGTCTTTCCTTCGTGTACTCCGAATCTCTCAACAATTCTTCTTGCATAACTTTGTTGGCCAATGAATATTCCATTTTTCACCCTTTCAACCTCTAGGCCAAAAAAGTTATTTAGCTCACCCAACTTCTTCATCTCAAACCTAATCGACATATCCTCTTGTAGACGAGTAATTTCAGCTTCATCGTTTCCCGTAATTATCATATCATCCACATAAATAAGAACTACTACGTGGACTCCTCCATTCTTCTTGAAAAATAAACTTGGATCGGAATTTGATGCCCCATAACCGCAAAAGTGAAGATACTGAGCAATCTTACCATACCAAGCTTTTGGAGCTTGTTTTAACCCATACAAAGCCTTCTTAAGCTTGCACACATGATCAGGATGCTCTCGAGATTCAAAACCAAGTGGTTGCTCCATGAAGATATTTTTATCAAGCTCACCATATAGAAATGCATTTTTCACGTCTAGTTGCCATAACTTCCAACCAAAGCTTGCAGCTAAAGATAAGAGTAAGCGTACCGTAGTCATCTTCGCTACTGGACTAAAGGTTTCATCATAATCTTCTCCGTACTTCTGAGAGAACCCTCGAGCAACCAGTCTTGCTTTAAACCTATCAATGCTCCCATCTGCTTTCCGCTTTATTTTATACACCCATTTGCAAGACACGGGTTGGACATCCTTGGATTTTGGAACTAAAGCCCAAGTTTCATTCTTTATGAGAGCGTTTATCTCCTCATTCATTGCAGTTTCCCATTCTTGAATTCCTTTTGCTTCTTCATAAGATGATGGTTCATCCTCATCTAAAGGGGCTGCAAAGAAGCAAGAGAAGTTAGTGATAAACTCTTCATCTCTAAACCGAGCAGGCCTGACAATGTTCCTTTTTGGTCGTTGATCAGCCAAGGAGTCACGATCTTCCTCCTTTTCTTCTTCTTGGTCATTGCTTCCCCTTTCACCATGCATCTCATTTCCAGAACTTCTACTCTCACTTGGTACTTGGAGAACTGGTTTATCAATCCTGGAGGAACTCGCACCATCTTGCTCAACCAAGACTTGAGGTGGCCCATAAAATGAGGAAACTTCATCAAATACAACATCACGAGACACGATGTATCGATGTGTCTTAGGGTCCATACACCTCCATCCTTTCCTTTGTTCATCATAACCAACAAAGATGCATTTCTTCGCCTTTGCCTCTAACTTTGTCCTTTGAGAGTTGAAAACATGGACGTAGCAAATTGATCCAAATATCCTGAGATATTTTACCGTTGGCTTCTTCCCATGAACCATCTCATAAGGAGACTTCATATTGTTTGGACTTAGTGGCATTCGATTGATGACATACGCTCCACATTTCATTCCTTCCGCCCATAAGGTTTTAGGTAAATTCTTGTCATGTAGCCAACTTCTACACGTTTCGCTTATGTGTCGGATCTTCCTTTCCGCTACTCCATTTTGTTGAGGTGTATATGGACATGTAAATTCCCTCTTGATACCTTGATCTCGACAAAAAGAGAGAAACTCCTTTGACATAAACTCTCCTCCATTATCCGTCCTTAGAGTCTTGATCTTCCGACCCAACTCGCCTTCCACGGTAACCTTGAATTCTTGAAATCTTGAAAATACTTCTGATTTTTCCTTTACGAAGTATATCCAGGTGTACCGTGAAAAATCATCAACGAACAACAACATGTATCGAAACCCGGAGTATGAGGGTGTTCTCGTTGGACCCATCAAATCGCTATGGATCCTCTCCAAAGGAGCACCGCATCGTGAGGTAGAATTGTCAAATGGAAGCCTATGTGATTTTCCATATTGACAACCTTCACAAAGTTTTTCGTCATCTTGAATCTTCAACCTTGGGAGCCCATTAACCAAATTCTTATTCACCATAACTTTGAGCTTAGTCATATTTATATGACCAAGTCTGGCATGCCATATAAAGGCATTATCATTGGTGCTCATCTTCTCAACATACGAGTTAGAGGCCGATAAAACATATAAGTCTTTCACTCGAGCTCCAGTGTGAACCACATCCGCCTTTAATTCTTCTATATTTTTCAGGAATTTAACATCTCTTGGGCCAAACAATACATAGTTACCTGAGTCCACCGCATTTACCACAGAGAGAAGATTCTTCTTTACTCCAGGGACATGGTATACGTTCTTGAGAGTAATTGGACTTCCGTTATCTCCTTCAATGACAATTGTCCCTTCCTTCTCAACGTGGTGGATTGAATTGTCAGCGTTAATGATGGCTTCTTTTTCGTCATGACGCTGAAGACTAGAAAATAACTTCTCGTCTCCGGTAATATGATGGCTACAACCAGAATCCACAATCCAATCATTTCCAAGATTTTTAATTTTGGATGTACCTGAAGATGCATCCTCCACCGTGAAACATTTTCCCCATTCTTCGTCTTCAGTATAACCTTTTGATTTCGCCATATTTGTTTCTTTCAGCTTGACTCGACAATCTTTTTTGAAATGCCCAAGTTTTCCACACCGGTAGCACTTGAACCGCTTCTTTTCTCCCATAGAGGATCCTTCTCGTCCATCATTATTTTTTGCACCACCATCTATGGGTTTTTTTCTGAAACTTTGTTGCCTCCGAGCTACAAAAGCGCTACCCGAATCATCATGAATTTTAACTCCTGTCATTTGCATGGCTAGAGATTCTTGCGAAGCTAACAGATTTTCAAACTCCTCCAAGGAAGGTTGTGTAGCCCATCCTTGAACTGAAGTCACAAACGGTGTATACTCGGGTCGTAGACCTCGAATAATAGACCGCTTCAACCGAGCTTCCGAAATGGACTCCTCCGGATTAAGAGTATTAATCTCAGAGCAAAGATTTTTTACCTTAACGAAAAACTCTGAGATAGAAGACTCCCCCTGCTTCGCATTCGCCAGCTCATTCTCTAATAATTGTAACCGAGCCTCATTTTTCTTGTTGAATAGTTGATCTAACGCTCGCCAAATTGAACTAGCGGATGTACACCTTGACACATGCTCAAACACTCCTGAGGATATTGATCTCTTCAAAGCAAATTCCGCCTTGGCATTCTTCCATGTCCATTCTTTTATTGCTGCCGCATTTGCAGCATCTCCCGTTGGTGGTGTAGTGCTACTACCACCGACGACATCCCATAAGTCCTCACTCACCAAGTATGACTCCATACATGACTTCCATAACCGGTAGTTAGATTGGTTTAAGATCTCCATTCCCAATCCAACAACACGACCCATTGATTCCATACTTAGAATAAATCCGAGCTCTCTATAACCCCGATCTTGATGAGCACAAAATTAGAATGGCTCTGATACCATGTAGAGAAATAATCTCTGATAGTGCTTAGCACTAGCCCAAGACCATAATACCCAAGAGACCCGAAAGAACCAAAAGACCCTCTAAGTATGAAGGAGAAAATGGAAGGACACTTTGAAAAACTTGGAAAACTCTTAGAGAAATTAAGAACTTATGAAGAAGGACACTCTTTCTTTAAACTTGGCTTTTATTTCACTTTCTCGACTTGTGTTACAAATGAGAGAGGGGGGAGCTATTTATAGGCTCCAAAACTACAAATCTTCTTTTAATCTCTAGAACTCTCTAACATAATATCTAGATTTTTATGTTAAAATTATCTAGATTATTCTACACTAATCCTTAGATAATTTATCTAATAGAATTCTCTAGAACACTTAAAGGAGGTGATGATCTTTAAGATATTTCTAGAGACATTCTATAACTTGGACTTAATTTTGGGTTTAATCCAATAATGGATAATTAGATTATAAACCCATAATTAAGTTGAATCCAAAATCAAGTATAATTTCAATAATTTTTTTTATCATATAACATGAGTCTGCCATAACGGAAGCGCAAAATCAAAGATTTTGAAATCAGGGTTCTGTCATAATCGATGCGTTTTGTGGTGAAAATTGATGTTTGGATGGTATGGAGCGAACTTGGAGAATGATTGGATGTGCACTGATGTCTGTTGACCACTTCTCAACCAACCGACTTCGCTCCTTCCGATTAATCTCATGTAAGATATTTTCCTATCTTTTCTAATTTCTAATTTTGCTCTGCTGAGAAAAAAATCTCGATTTCTTTTTCGTGGAAGACGGCTCAGCTCTGTCATGTCTTCACCTTTTTCCTATTATACTAACCATTGTTTGGGCTTCTTAATTTGTTTCAGTTGAGATTCTACAAGATGGGTGTTGTGCTACTTAGCTTAACTGGGTCATGGATTCGCTTGGTAACATTTTCTCGAGTTTTTAAATAGAAAACATTTTCTTTGATTTCAATGTTCTTTTTATCAAAGATTTTAAATTTTGTTTTCTTCTTGCGTGATTTTAATAAAGTTCATTAAAATTTTGTTTTGTTTTCTTAAATAAATTTAAACTTTTTTCAATTTTGGATACTAAATTTACTAAACAATGTGAAAATTAACTGAATTTTGGATCCTATCATTTAACATAGTCATTTGATTGTTAGAGATTTCACAAATTCAAATTGTGTTATGTAGATTTAACATTCAACTTGTTAAACATAAAGATTTTTTATTTTTATTTTCGAATGGATTTTAATAATAAACTTCTTTATTTTTTAACAATTTCAAACTTTATTTTACATTTTGATACTAAATTATCAAACAAATTTTGGATTTTGTCATTTGACATATAGTGATGTTCAATTTGATCATTAGAGATTTCACAAGTTCAATTTGTTTTATTATTATCATTACGTAAATTTAGCTTTCAAAATTTTAAAATATTGATTTAAAATTTTAATATTTTCTTATGGATTTTTTAAAAAAAATTATTTAAAATTTTTTCTTATAATTTAAAAACATTTTTATATTCGATATTAAATTTACCACAAGATGTGAAAACTATTGGATGTAATTAGGAAACATACCATAAAAAACCTCCAACTTGATAAAAATTTCCAACAAAAACCTATGACTATTTTTGTTTCCAAAACAATCCTCCAAGTATAAAGTTTTGCTTACTTGGGTTTCTTCATCCAGGGTTTCTTCATCTTTTCAAAATCAAGTTCTCAATTTTGTTCTCTATCGAAGGTTGATTGTCAATCAATGATAACATTCGTTAACACAGTAAGCGCATGTTAATTTCGTCGATTTTAAATAAAAACCCTAGATGAAAAAACTCGATTTTGATCCCTATTATGGATTGACTGACGGTCAATGACAACTTCCGTTAGTGTTGTTCACACACTAAACGCATGCTAACTATTTGTTAACTCTGTTTTCGAATAAAAATCCTAAATGAAGAAATCAATTTTTTGTAATAAACTCAGTTTGTCCTTAGTAAATAGCAGCCAAATCATGTGAAAAGAAAACAAATAGTTAACATGTGTTTATTGTGTTAACTAGAGTTGTTGTTGACTGTCAGTCGATTTTTGATGGAGCTCAAAATTGAGAATTTGAGAGTTTGAATAAGCAAAACTTTATATTTGAAGGTTTGTTTTGGAAACAAAAATAGTTGGAAGTTTTTGTTGGAAAATTTTGTCAATTTGGAGGTTTGTTTTGGAAACAAAATAGTTGGAGGTTTTTATTGGAAAAAAGTTGTTAATTTGAAAGTTTTAAATGCTATTTTACCAAATAATTATTTGATCTTTAGAAGGAAAAATAAAATAAAAGTGTCTGTTGTTTTATTCATCAATAAAAACAAGTTATTCATGTCTCTCTCCCCTTGTACGATTAAATTTCTAAAAATTTGGCTTGTTATTGTTAAGGCGTGGTTCGCAATTTATCTTATTGATTATCATCGTTGGTCTGCGCATAACAAAATTTTCAACATAACTAGATATTGTATGTGCGCATGTGCATAACATGTAATAATGCAGTAATAATTACATATCAGACAATTCATTATTAGGAGTTTGATCATTGCCTGGTAAAATAAAAGAAGGCAGATCATGCAAAAATTATATTCCTGTATCTTATAAATAATGTGACGAGTGAACTTTACAGCTAAATTATAAACGAATTAATTTTAAAGACATACGTGTTTAAAACTCCAAAGGATCAGAAACATATGGACCCATTTCTCACTTTTGATTTTTAAAATTGTTTGTTTGCAAATAGAAAAATAGGCACTAACCAGTGTCTCTTCTTCTTTTTCTCCTCTCATCGTCACCTTGCTATTATAACTTTCTAAATTTAACCATGCAATTAGTTTGTGATGATAATTATCTGGTTACAAAATAGATATATCTCCTCGCTCTTCCTTAAAAATAAAATGGAAATGTCATTTTTTATAGAAAATGAAAACTATTGCAATCATAATATATAAATACATTATTACTATTGAAAACTCAAAGTACAAAAGTGATTTTACTTTCGTTAATAATGATCAACCATGTGTTTTCTTATAAATGATCAACCTTATCAAATAATTAGAAAGTTTCTTGTGTAATATTATTATCAAAGACACCAACGCGATACTGCAGTTCTTTTTTTATATAGATTTAACATAAAATGTCAGTGTGATTTTGTTTCATTTTTGCTGTTAACAACGTGATGTATCGTGGTACGTTAGCACAAATTAGACCACTATACTAATGATTAATTTTGTCTGATTCGCATTGAAATTAGTGATCAGCTTTGTCTTCAGAGAACTTCTGTATAGAGTAAAAAAATTAACTAAATGGATAAATGTGTTAAAGTATTACGAAATTGAAGACGAATCCCTACCTAACATTACGATGCGATATGACATATAGATAGAGAGATGTCGGCCTTACCTTGACGTACCATGAATCAACTTCATCTACTAACTATTTACGTCCTTTGTTTTACTTAGTTCAGTCACATGTCACGGAAAAACAATCGGTAATTATATTGACATATGAAGTCTCTGCATTTCAACTCCACTAATCATATTGACATACAAAATATTTTGTATACTACACGAATTATGTCAGACGCAACCGTAGAGTTTGAAACCTCATAAATTCTGCTTTCTGTCAGGAAAATCTGTTTGTATAATCCGTTTTATATAGAGATCTATTCCAAAACACTACATAATAAAAACAGAATGAGTAAGATTTGGGCCAACACAACAGTCACATGTTACATGAATAGTGAAATGTAAGGCCATTCTTACATAATTAGGCACTTTCGTATATTATTATATAGTGCTGGTAAAAGCAGACCCGATCAGGAACATAGGTTAGTGAAGCAATGCCTTAGGCCTTAGGGCATGCAAAACGTAATGAGCATATTTTAAGTTAAAATAGACATTTTGTATAAAAAAAATTATTATAGATGTTGTTTTATCAAAACAAGACTAGTTAGCTTTCTTTTAACAATGTTAATATTTTTTAATTTAACAATACTCTAAATGGATAGAATTATTAAAAATTTAAGAATTTTAATATTAAAATTCTCTGGTTAAAAAAAATAAAACATTGACGAATAGGGCATATATTTTCTTAATTTTTTTAGGACATGAGAAAATGTTGGACCGGCCCTAAGTAGAAAAATTAGTTATATATATATGGTAAGTGGTAATTAACAATTAGTGATACCTACACTAAATTCTGAAAATTAAATCAAATGAGCAACTTAGACCAAGTGGTATATTACTACATTTTTCCTATGAGTGGCATTCCGCATATTCCGCATATTCCGCATATCAAATCAATGGATAATTTAATTGTTTCTTTTTAAAATTTGTTATTGTAATTTACCTTCGTGTAAGGATTCTCTTAGCAACTACGAGGGATGGGACATAATTCTGTCGGGGAAAACAATGAAACTAAGAAAAGACAAAACTGACCCATTCAAATACAGTGCACTCCTTTCTCTTTTTTTTCTACATATCTGTCTTATCATAATCATATATTCCACGTGGCATTTTCATCTCTAAAACTTACCGATATTTGATATTTATCTGCGCCATAGAAGAGCTGATAGGCCTATATAAAGCGTAGACACAGAGTAAACTGAATTAGAAAATTGGAGTCTAATTTTCAGTGCTTGTGTGTTGTCACAAATGAAAATTGTTTGAAATAAGAAAGTTCCAATTAATAGTTTTGCTTTACTGTCCGGAAATTACGCAAAATGTGAGAATATAAAGCTGATATGAAAAGACAACAACTATTTTTCTTCCCTTTTTATTTTCATATCTGTGATACATCGAACATGAATATTCCATGGACGCGTCGTAAAAAGGAAATAGTTCTTACGTGATGAAATCGTGATCACACATATCAAGGAAACAATCATACAGTTAGCTATGAAATTTAAAAACTTTTAACAAAAAAGTATGAAATTTAATTTTCTAATAAGCACAAGTGAACTTATACGAAATTATTTTTAACAATATATATATATTATACGAAATTCTTTTTAACATATACTAGCTTCGATTTTTTTTTCCAAATGATATTATACATATTCTGTAACGTAGAGAAAAAATTATTTGCATGTATATAATCACCGCGTTTTAATATCACTTAATTCGAACCATGATTTTGACCAACATAAACATTTCATTTATTTACTTAGACTGATACGGATCACTTTAAAATGCAACTAGTGTTTAACGAAACCAAGAACAAAATGCAACTAGTGTTTTTTTAGCATCATCAATACTTCCTAACTTTACAAGTAAACTAAATTACAATTTAATGTAATATGTTATTATAGCTGTGATAATCCGTACGAAGCTATTAATTAACCTTGATTTAGGCAATTACCTATAAATGTGAACAAACATGAAGGTAGCTACAATTTTGTTTGTTTGACCCAAATGTTCTCATATAAGAACTACAATCATCATCATTGGAATCTATGTACAATCAAATGAAACCTAAATAAATGTAAGTTGGGTGTGGCTTACATTTATGAGTGAGAAATCATAAATGCTTAACATAGACTAAAAATTGCTTCATGGGAAGGGAAACGAGTTAGACGGAGAGATCTCATCAAAAATCATTAAAGACTTTAGACTTGGTATATATTTTGCATGTGGGAGACAATATTGTGAATGTGAGAGGTTTCACTTTCTTACCTTCGCATATTGACTCAAAACCAATCATTATCTTCCCACCACATTTATACCTTTGAATCTTTGATCTCTCCGACTTTATACATATGCTTTCTTCTCTTTACTTTTAATTCTTCCAAGTTACAATGTTCACATATCTACTAGCGTGTATTTGCATTTTAAATATCTATATATAAAAATTCAAAACCAACACATAAATCTCATGTGAAAATATAACTATATCAAACGACTGTGAAACGATTTTAAAGAAAAACAAAAATTGTTGTTTATCAGTTTATATATTCCTTTTTAGTATGCAAGGTTTTAAACACACTTTGTTTTTTTATCAGATTATTTTAAGTTACTCAAATGATTGTAATATAGTATCATCTTGTTGATCGATCGAGATCAAAAATAAAATTTTTGTTAGATGCAGTTTTGTTATTGTGCTGGTATAATATCTATAATTAACAAAACTTTAAATTCTGAAAATATTACTAGCAGTTTCCATCAAAAACCCCAACTGTACATCTTCATTCGTACAAATTACAAACTAAAATAGAGCCCATAATAAAAAGAAAAATAAAAAATGTAAAAGCCGAGGAAAATGAAACACATTTAAAAAGAGTAAGAAGCACAAAACCAGACTGAAGAGATAAATAAGTAATTAACAATCAAATCTCATTACTAAAAACCATTTTGAAAAGGACAAATTTACCCTTCTACCGGAAACCCTAGATTTTATCTCCGGAAATCAGAAAAACTCTCAGAGATTGAGTAGATCTGGCGGACCTTGACCACCGGACTTCGGCGAAAGCTCAATGTCCGGCGTAGATTCCGTCACCGGCTGATCCTTTGACGGTGGCAACTTCGGGATCTCAGTGAGAATCTGAACAACTTCTCTCATCGTCGGTCTCTCAACGGCTTGTTCTTCGACACAGAGCATCGCTACGTAGAAGACGTGCGTCGCTTCGTGAATCGGAATCGAAGAAAGTCTCGGATCCAACACTTTCAGAACCGATTCTTTATTCGAATCAGTCATTTTACGGACCCACTGCACAATATCGACACCATCTCCAAATTCTCCGACGGGCTTTCTTCCGGTGACAAGTTCTAAAAGAACCACACCAAAACTATACACATCGCTCTTCTCATCTACCTTCAACGTATACGCATATTCTACACACAACAACAAACACCAAACAGTTTAAAAAACAGAGCAAGAGTTCGTAAAGTTAGAAACTTTCTGAAGTTTTTAAAACAGAGCACGAAATTGTAAAGTTAGAAACTTTTACCTGGAGCTATGTAGCCGTAAGAGCCAGCGATTGCAGACATACATTCAGAAGTACCAGAATCTTGAAGGAATTTAGCAAGACCAAAGTCAGCAACGTGAGCTTCAAAGTTTGAATCGAGGAGGATATTGTTTGATTTAACATCTCTGTGAACAATCAATGGAGAACAATCGTGATGAAGATAACAAAGTCCTTTTGCAGCTTCAAGAGCAATCTTGTACCGTGTGTCCCAATGCAAATGTCCTCCTTTCTTACCGTGAAGCACCTCACCGAGACTACCATTAGGCATGTACTCATAGACAAGTAGATTCGTCTCGTGGTTAGAGCAAAAACCAAGAAGCCTCACGATGTGTCTGTGTCTTATCCTTCCTAAGGTTTGAATCTCTGCATTGAATCCGTGATCGTGTGAAGATCCACGAGACATTGCAGCGAGTCTTTTGACAGCAACTTGATCACCGTTAGGCATCACGCCTTTGTAGACAATACCAGCTCCTCCTTTACCTATAATGTTGTCTTCTTTGAGAGAATCCAAAACATCGTCACAAGTGAAGTCTAGTCTCTGGAAAGCTGTTAATCTCCAAGCACGTGACTCGCTCGCCTTTTTCAAGGATCTAGCTTTGATTATGGCTGCAACCGCGAATGCAATAGAACAAACAAGTAGTCCAAGGACGAGCAATAGCTTCATAGAAGCTGATAAAGGTCCTTTACTATGAATCTGATGAGCTCCTTTAGCAACACCGTCTTTACAAGGACCAAGATAAGGACCACAGAGATCAGGATTGCCTAAGAATGATGTGTAGTTGAAGTAACTGAATTGTCCGGTTGCCGGAACTAAACCGGAAAGATTGTTGTAGGAGAAATCAAGTGATGTTAAGCTCTGCATTGACGAGATTGAACCAGGGATTGATCCCACAAGATGGTTTCTCGACAGATTCAAGTAATTCAATATCTTCATACCAGTGATCTCGTTTGGGATTTCACCGGAGAGCTCGTTTCGGCTCAGATCGACAAAAGTTAAGAGCTTGCAATGGCTGATCTCAGGTGCGATTCGACCGGAGAACAAGTTGTGGCTGAAATCAATCTTTGATAGTTGCTGGAGCTTCCCTACCTCTGAAGGAATCGGACCTTCGAACTTATTACCGTCCAGGAGAAGTTTCTGAACGCCGGTGAAATTTCCGATCGCCGGAGGTAATGGACCTGAGAGCTGGTTGTTTGATAAACTGATCTGACCTAGATTGACGGAGACACCACCGGCGACTGGTAATTCGCCGGTGAGATAATTATCTTGGAGCTCCACTTGAGTTAATTTGGGTAATCCGAATAGACCTTTAGGGATTGACCCGTTTAGGAAATTCTCACCCATTCGGATCCGGGTCAAGGACTCACATTTGCCAAGAGAATCAGGGATTGAACCAAAGAGGAAGTTTCCAAGAGTGATTAAAGTTTCTAACTTGTTACCGGAGCACATGTTCGGCGGTAAAGATCCGGTGAGTTTGTTGGAAGAGAGATCGACTAGATTGGGTTTACTGCTTTCCCCCAATTTCTGCGGGATGCTTCCGGTAAAATTATTTTCCCAAAGCTGTAACACTTCAAGCTCCGGCAATTCTCCGATGAACTCCGGAATCTCACCGTGAAGTTTGTTTCTGAAGAGATTCAATAGTTTGAGATTCTTCAGCTCTGCGAAACTCGTTGGAATCTCTCCGGTGAACATGTTGTTAGACAAATCCATTGATTTCAAACTCGAAAGCCTTCCTAGCTCCCAAGTTAACGGACCGGAGAACACATTCACTTGCAAGAAAAGCGTATCAAGCTTTTGAAGCTTTCCGATCTCCGGCGGAATCTCACCGGTCAATCCACAATTAGCGGCGTCGAATCGGACTAGCTCTGATAAATTTCCGATCTCCGGAGGAAGACCGTCTTCGAAAGCGTTATAGTACCCGATGTAGAGTTCCCGGAGAGTCGTTAGGTTCCCGATCTCCGGAGGGATTTTCCCGACGAGCTCGTTTCCGGAAACCGCTAAGTACTCAATAACTGGCCAGCTTCCGTAAGACGCCGGAATCGTACCGGCGAAGTAGTTCCCGCCGAGGTGGAGATGCCGGAGCTGAGTCAGATTGATGACGGAAACAGGTAAATCTCCGGTCAAATTGTTGTTGTAGACATCAAGAACTCGGAGATTCAGTAATCCAGATGAAATCTCATCGGGAAACGAACCGTTGAAGACATTGTTGGAGAGATTTAGGTGACGAAGACCGGAGAGATTTGAGATCTCCGGCGGGATTGGGCCGGAGATTTGATTTTCAGCGAGTGAGAGATTCTGAAGAAGAGGCAAATGTGAAACGTCTGAGGAGAGAGTACCGGAGAGGTTGAGACCGGAGAGATCAAGAGAGGTCACGTGACGGCGAGAGATGTCGCATGTGACACCAATCCATGTACAGAAGCTTGTTGAGACTTTCCAGGAAGCGAGAGGCGAGTTCTTGTCATCTCCGGCGCCGGTGAGAGAAGATTTAAGTGAGAGAAGGGCACGGAACTCGGAGATTGGTCGGGTTGTGGTAAAGGAATGAGAAATGTGGAGGAGAAATAGAAGAAGAAGAAGAAGAAGTTTCATTGTTTCTCTCTATCTCCTCTTCTGTGTGAGAGATGGTTAGGGTTGAGAGGTGGTGTGAGTGTGGAGAAGGTAAGTGAAGAAGAAGAAGAAGAAGAAGAAGAAGATGAGGAAGGCGTAAATTTATTTTATATTGGATATTACTTTATTCTTTGAAAATTCTTTGTTTATTTTTATAACTGAAGCCTGAAGGTGTACAATAGAGGACGAGAAATGCCACGTCAGATTTGTGATTTTTTATCACATAACTCTCATTTCAAAACTAAAATGTTATTTGGAGGCCTCGTAGTCGTAGACTAGTAGTCACTAGTCAAGTAGATAACCACAAATTACATAAATCAATTGATACTAGTGCTAATTTGATATAACAATTAAATAATAGACCGCAAACAAAACAAAAAAAGAGTAATTTTGATTGCAGTAATTTATAATTATGATCCAGCGATTTCACTGACAATAATATAAATGTTTGAAATTGTAAATTTGATTATAATGTATTTATTTTATAATTTATAATCTAACATGTAAGTATGTAACTATAACATTTGCAAATAATTCAGATTCCAACCATTATGTTTCGAGTCTTTGACTAAAATACTATATATAAGTTTGTACGATGGAGAATATACTATTATTAGAGAAGGTTCATTTATTTTGTTTTGGAGCCATGTTGTTCTTGAAACATTTGAAAGGTGATGTTCTCAAGTCTTGACAAAATTCCTACAATTTCTCATTTCATCCGGCTCCATAATTTTTATTCGTTTTCTAATAATCATCTCTCTTTTTTTTCCTGTATTATATACGCACATGTTTAACTGTAATTGGTAGTGTAAGTAAACAGAGTAATTGCTTCTTCATCTTCGTTTTTTACAGCCACACCCAACCCACAAGGCAATTGTTGATCATATCCAAACAAAATAAGTACAAAGAGCACTCAAAAATTCGAAAAAGGTGACAAAAGCTAAAAAGAGACTGGTTTTTGGATGATTTAATTATTGATTTTCTCTTCGCATTTTGGATTTTTCTCTCTTTTCTAGCTTTAACATTTTTCAGAATGAGAAAAAATTATCTTCACTGTCTGGTATGCATATCTGGACGTAATCCAACTTTACTATTTTACTTTTGCTGTCCGGTTTATTTCCGGCTACGGTGTCAGCTATCATTTGCTGCTTTATTGTCGTTGTTAGTTGTCGGCACCCAACTTTTCCTTTGAGTCGGCATTGTGGTTTGGTTATATATTTTGTACCATCTTCCTCCTTTCGTTTTTGGAATTGATAGTGGTGACTTCCCTTCATTCTGGAGATGTTTTCTTTCGTATAGCTACCGTTGGAGAAAGCATTGAATCTTTATCTATAGGGATCTCCTCCGAATTTTGTCACCATTTATTTTGAAAGATTTTGATCTTTCAACTAGGTGAGCAAAAAATTTGTTGATAGGCACGCTGTTTAGCATCTCGACTTGAGATGATCGGAGACATCAACGTCTTTCATGTTCCGGTGGTGCTAAAGTGAAGCGAGATGTGCTGACGATATGTGATACTATCTTTGAAACAGGTGGCTTTCTCTTAACCATGACGTGGTTTTGTTTACCCTTTACATTTTGATGTTTCTTCGCGAGGAAGATATATATAGTTTTTATATTTATTATGTTTTGATATTTTAAATTAAATTGGTATTTACCCGTCCTCGAATGACCGTTACTTTTTTGGGCACGAAGAGAAGTGCTTCGACTCCTAATTTCTTTGAGATAAGAGTACATGATAGTTAAATTAATTTTTTTGAAAAAAATATATTTTTTAACAGAAATTGAATTCGTAAACTCTTTAATCTTGACCCATATGGTAGTCCAACTCCACGTTGGTAAAGAGATTGAGTTTTACATTAATCATGAGAAGAGTTAGTGAATTTATTCTAGATAATAAGTCATTCCGATGGGTAACCAGATAGTTCTGGTGTTGTTCCAACCTTTACGACAACATTGAACAGAGATATAACACTTTCATGTACGGTTTTTGGATAGTGGATTGCCCCTGATGTAACGAGTTCCCGCCTAATTGTGACATTTTTTTTTGTTCCTTCAATGCCTTCTTATTTTCACGTGCTTTTTTTTATCTCTAGTATAGTTATCCATGTGTTTAGTGGAACCTATCGTGGCTTCTATGGCTCTGTGTTCATTATGGATGTATCTGTAATTGTTTTGTGAAATATTAATAAATAAGATTTAAAAAAAAAAAAACTATTAAGAGATCGTTTATCAATAATCAAACCTCATACGTAAGTTAATGATGCTAACGAAAGCCCCAATAATCAAACTAACTAACGGTCCAGATCATGCCAAGCGCCTCCACTGTTGATCAAAAGTTTACCATTGTGGGACCCGCCTTTTAAAAGACAGGTTTATATTAATTGGGCCGTAAATTTTGGGCCCATGTGTCCTTAAAGTAAATAGTCAATTATTCTCTATATATATATATATATATTTTTTTTTGTAATTGTGCCTTTTTGCATTAATAATGGGTCGTATTTATTTAATTTGGTAAAGAACAAAAATTGCGGTAGGTTTAGCTATATCGTTTTAGTAGCTTATATATATATATATGATATTAGATCATATAGCAAGATTAATCTCTACAAATAATATTATTATTTTTTGGGAAAGAGGAGCAAAAATATGTTTAGACAATGAGAGGGAAAAGATGAAAATTACAAAAGGTAGAAAGTATAAGAAAAAGAAAGGAGAATGTGTTTATCAAGAAAAAGAAAAGAAAATCCAAATGATTGATAATTATAAAAAAAAAAGAAATAATTTTGCTTGTGGTAGGAAATTTAACTGAAAATTTTTGGTCAATTATTGATTTGACTGAACCGGAAATACATTCTTGACCATGGAACATCTACGTAATTACATATTTGCTATAAATTGAATGGACTGCTCGTTACGTTGCGATGAATGGCCAAATCACCCTTCGAGTCCAAACCAGCAGAAATTGTCGGTTTCTCATTCGTCGTCATTAGTATAGCCGTCTGAAGAGAGGAAACTAGGGGCACGATCGTAATTGTAAGTGTAAAGGGCGAGACAGTAGTCCAGCTAAGTTAGGTTACCTTGCCAGTTGCTACAGTCAGTGTCACTGATCTATCTATCTCTAATGATTTCTGCATTCTCGTTTCAACAGTCGGAATATTTAAATACCAGTCTCAAATTAATACTATTTCATGTAAAATGAACAGCTAATTAAATATGGATTCCAACCTATTATTCTGTAATCTTCTTTTTAGACTTGGAGAGGGAGAATAATGAATTATTTGTTGCAATAATATCATATCAAATGTCAATATATTTTTAAATAAACCTCAAACAAACAAATTCCGAATATTATTGAGCTAAAACTATAGTGTTATTTGCAATCCGATTTCGTAAGCACGTGTGAAGGGAACTTTATGTAAGAAACTTTATGAAAGTAGTGGGAAGTAGGTGCTTAAGGAGATTCGTTTATTGGTTTAACATATCTTTCTTACTTACTCTCTTCCCTATTCCCAAACTTGTAAAATTTTTTAAATTGCCTTGAAAATTGAAATTTAAGTAAATAGAAAAATAGATTGAGATGAAGCATTATGAGGAAGCATTGGGCTAAGAGTTAAAAAGAGAAGAATCCAAAGCCAAAAGCCAAGTTTTTAACCATGGAATCACGTTGAATCCATTAACCAAGCTTTTGTTTATTTTTGGTTTTGTTTATTCTCTACCGCATCGTCTCGTGTTGTGTTCCTTTTTGTCTCATGAAATGCACATCTCCATAAGGATTTTTATTAGTTATTACTAGCATTGGAATTGGAAAGTGGATATGTCCGTGATCCGTGTTAATTTTGTAAAAATATTTTGAGTGTTTAAATTCGCTTCGCAAAACAACGGATATAAAATATTAAATTCGCGACTATTCCGCCAAATTTTGCGAATTTTGGGAGTAGACTGAAAAACAAAACCAAATATCCAAAAATCCGCAAAACAAAAATAAATATCCACAAATCCGCAAACTATCTAAGCTCATAACTAAACTAACCGGCCTATTTTATGTTTGATCCAAAGTAATGTGAGTCCCGTAAATCCCGTGGATAAAAACTTGTTAAATCGCACTGATTTAAAACCCGTCCTGCTATAGGTTATGTGGTTTTCATAACTTATACACGAACCCGTCCCGCAACAGATAAAAATTCACAAATCCACAAATAAAAGCTCACATTCCCAGCACTAGTTATTACCAACACAATCTTGATTCAAATCCTTACCAAAAATAATATAGGTAGATGAATGGAATGATTATTACCATATTCATAGTTTTTTAGATAATATTGTACTAGTTATGTGAAACATATTTCTAAAGATAAAAAAAAATATTGATATTATTGATTATATTTTCTCAGTCGTTTGGACCAAGAGTAAACGGAAGAATAAAAGCTCAACAACCATAGTGAATTTAGCAAAATTAGGAATTTGAAAGTTTATTATATTAGGAAAGACTGAAGCATAAAGTTAAGGTTTAGGCAGTGATATGTTTTGCTTGTTTTGAAATCATGTAATAATAGAGACAACATGCTATGAAAGCGACGCATGCTGAAGAAGAAAAAAACCCAAGACAATGTCTCAACAAAGTCATTTTTTTCCTTTCGGTTTAGAAATTGATATTAGAAAAAGAAAGCTCTTTTTTTCTGAATAATGAAAGTGAAAATGGGACCATAAACTTGTCATCTTCACATCACCACTCTGTTTCTGAGTCCGACCATCACGGACATAAACAAACATGATCCAATGATAAGATCCCCGTAACTTATCTCTACGAGCTACTCTGTAATATAAAGGTATTTTTAACTCAGAAATACTTGAAAGTGTATTTTGTATTGTGAAAAAAAGAGAGAACCAGAGTGGAACATTTTCTGTAGGATTTAGTCACACATAATGGTGTCAGATTGAGCAATACATGTTAAACATTTTCTGAACATTTCAAGTCCTCTTCCATTTGCAGAATTTAGTTGAACCTAATGGTGTCAGATTACGCTTGTGCCTCTTCTACAAGTGTCGCTATCCTCTCTTCATTGTTCTGGTCTATGCAAAAGACAACTATATATACTAACATTCTCTTCTTTTGTTTGGAGAGATCCAAGAACCTGTTTGTCGTATTTGGAAAAGACTTGAAGGCTCTTTTCTGCGAGAAAGTATTTATCGTAAATGTTCTTGGTTACATCACCTACAACTTTGTGATCGGAGCTTATTCATATTGGGGACCAAAAGCCGGGTTTGGTATCTACCAAATGAAAAACGCAGACATGATTTTTGGAGGACTTACAATCATCTGCGGGATAATTGGAACATTAGGTGGAAGCTATGTGCTTGATCGCATAACCTCAACACTTCCCAACACCTTCAAGGTAAAAAAACAAAAATTCTCAAAACAACTTTTAATTACAATGAAATGATCATTTTTTTCTGACAACCTCTTAATTGTTTTATATACAGTTACTAGCTGCATCAACTTTGCTTGGCGCAGCGTTTTGTTTCACTGCTTTCTTGATGAAGAATATGTATGCCTTCATCGCTTTATTCGCGGTGGGAGAAATTCTAATCTTTGCACCACAGGTAAAATAATCAAATCTTTAAGAGTTTAAAGATAAAAGCTAATCTCTGTTTTTTTCTTTCGACGTGTTTGATCTGAACTGAACAACATTTGCTTTCTTCTTCAGGCTCCAGTTAACTTTGTGTGTCTACATTGCATTAGACCAAACTTGAGACCATTGTCAATGGCTACTTCAACTGTTTTCATCCATATATTAGGCGATGTTCCTTCTTCTCCACTTTATGGGAAAATGCAGGTTTGCATTTTTAACTAATGACCAATCAAAGATTTTTTTATTTTCCTGTCTAGAATTAGATTTATTTAACTCTCTCATTATTTTTGCAGGATCGTCTCAAAAATTGGAGAGCATCAACTCTTATCATTACTTCAATCCTCTTCCTCGCAGCTATCGTATGGGGAATTGGCAAGGACTCAATTTTTTTAAAGTTTTTTGTTCATTTTATAATCTTTTTGTATATATATTTTATATTAAGTAATTTTGTTTTGTTTGTAGGGATATTTATGAATAGTGTGGACCGGTCTAATGAAGTAACTGAAGATGATGAAGTCGAAGAAGAGAAATGGGAAAGTAAAGCAGAAAACAACTCTTCTCCCGTCTAAATTTTGAAGACATTGATCAATTTTTTCTTCTACACAACCAAATAATTCTTAGTTCTCCATTGTTTAATTCAACAACAATTCATTTGATTCAATTTATTTTCCTTACATTCTTAGTTTCTTTTGTGTACGTATAACCTAATTCTTTGGAATAAGATTTTGTTCTTTATTCCCTTCAGATTTAACCATATTTACTTCCTGAATTCAGTATTTTCATTACTTTATGAGCATTTTCTGTTTTATGTTCAAACATCTCCATACTTTTAATATTCATGGAAGAAAAAAAAAAGAAAAAATTGCCCTCATTTCAATTGGAAATAATACGACATATAAATCAATGGGCCACCAAACAAATGGGTGTGTTTTCGACATTTGTCTACTAATATTATTCTTTTATTTTAAATAATCATTCTTACTGAATTTTCTCATAAAAAATGGGGGAATTTGGGAAAAAATAAACTGTTGTCTTATTGTTGGTTTGAAACAAGGTATGTTTTCATCATCATCATCTTCATGACTTAGAATTTAGGACCAGCTGCAAGAATCTCTTCAGTCAAGTTTCCATCATCACCAATCGTATGGCTTGTGAATGTCTCAAAATTGTTTCTAAACAAACCAGCCAATTTCAACAATGTGTCCGTATAAGCCTCTTTGTCTTCCCACTGCACCAAAAACACAAACACACATGAAACAACATTGTCAGTTTTTAAACAAACCAGCCAAAAATGTTTTTTTTTTTGTCTCTAGTCTAACTTACTGCATTCATAGGTTCAAGAATCTCAGAAGGAACTCCTTCAACTTCATTTGGAATCTCCAAACCAAAAATCTCTGTTTTTTGGTAAGTTGCATCCAAGAGACTACCCGAATGTATAGCATCAATAATCTTTCTTGTATACGCCAACTTGATTCGACTTCCAGATCCATAGCTGCACATTTTAACACCAATTTTATACAAAATTTAACCTTTTTGTTCTGTCTTGCGGTTGTAGTTGAAGTTAGAGATGGATGGTTTACCTTCCACCGGACCAGCCGGTGTTAACAAGCCAACCGGTGGCTCCTTGAGCTTGCATTTTCTCAGCTAACATAGCTGCGTATTTGGTTGGGTGAAGCATAATGAAAGCAGCACCAAAACAAGCCGAGAAAGTTGCTCGAGGCTCCTTGACTCCTTCCTCTGTTCCCGCAACCTTAAAAAAATCATAGATTCAACACATGTCTGATTACAAAAGAACCAAACGAAACCGGTACTTACGAGAGCAGTGTAGCCACTAATGAAATGATACATAGTCTGAGCCAGATTAAGCTTGCTAATTGGTGGCAACACACCAAAGGCGTCACAAGCCAATAGGATCACGTTCTTCGGGTGTGGTCCCACGCATGGTATCTTCGAGTTGGGAATATACTCTATTGAATAAGCCGCACGTGTGTTCTCCGTCACTGATTTGTCTGTATAATCCACTTCTCTCGTATGCTCATCAAACACAACATTCTCCAAAACTGTCCCCAAAACCAAAACTGTTGTAAGGCAAAGTTTTTAATTTCAAGATGCAAATGTAAAATGTAAATTACCAGTTCCGAACTTGATAGCGTTCCAGATATCAGGCTCTTTCTCCCTCGATAAATCAATGCATTTCGCGTAACAACCACCTTCGATATTCGAAACTCCAGTCTCGCTCCAACAATGTTCATCATCTCCGATCAAATACCGGTTATGATCAGTCGACAATGTAGTCTTTCCGGTTCCAGAGAGTCCGAAAAAGAGAGCAACATCTCCATCTTTTCCCATGTTACAACCAGAGTGAAGTGACAAAATCTTTCTCTTAGGCATCAAATAATGCATTACACCAAAGAGTCCTTTCTTCATTTCTCCAGCATATTGTGTCCCTAGAATCACCATCTCTCTTCTTCTTAGGTTTATGTCTACACTCGTCGATGATGTCATGTAATGAGTGAAACGATTACACGGGAACTTTCCGGCGTTATAGATTGTGAAATCGGGTGTTCCGAAATTCTCTAACTCTTCAGGTGTTGGACGGATACACATGTTGTGCATGAAAAGTGAATGGTAAGCTCTTGCTGAAACTATTCTCACTTTGATTCTGTTCTCTGGGTCCCAATTTAGGTATTGATCATTCACAAACACCTGAAAATCAATAATATAGATTTTTTACTGCTTATATAATTCGACTACTATACCATTTTGAATGTCTATGTTAAGTTACCTTGTCCAAAGAGTTTAAGTAATCAACAGCTCTCTCTCGGTTCACCAAAAAAGTTTGTTCATCCATTTCGATGTTTGGTGATCCTCTACAAGAAAAAATTATTTAATTTCATGAGTTTTTTTTTATGGATATCACATTTGATGTATGCGTCTATATAATAATAACACTAAATCAATAAAACGTTTGTATAATTTGGTTTGTTGACATATGTAAAATGTAGAGAGAAAGGGACTCACTTTCCCCACCAGAGCTCGGACGCAGTGGTCTCATCCTTAACCACACGCTTGTCTTTAGGAGATCGACCGGTTTTGGCTCCCGACAACGTGGCCAACGCACCGGTCGATGTCACAAACGATCCTTTCTCATACTTAATCGCCTGCTCGTATAACTCTGCAATAATAATACGTATGATATTTTATTTTTAAACATGTAACAAAGTCAAATTAAATTGGTCCCTTGATTAAACGGTGGCGTTTTAGGGGGTGTTACCGGCGGGAGAGAGGTTGTGAAGGACATGAGTGAACTTCAAAGCGCTGTCACTGACGTCAGCTGCCGGAAGTGACGTAGGAGTTTGTGGCACGTGTGCTACTTTCGCCGCTGACGTCGGATCTCCTCTAATTAACTTAGGTCCTGTCTCTCGCGTCAATGACGCCAACGATGCACTGTCGAATTATCCACCAAATGTATATGTACATTCATTATCATTGTTTTCTCAAATTTTATATAATTATCGACCTCGTGTTTTTTTCTTTGGTGGTTTATCGATTAGAATCCAACTTCTTTTTGGTAACGTACAAACATATATTATTATTTTTGATAAAGAAAAAAAAAAAAACTTTAACAAATATTTTTTCCATTCCTCATATTTTTAAAAAGTTGTCAATTGGACATTCTGCTATATTAATAACAAATGTATATGGATATTTATACCTGACGGATTTAAGCATTGTCTCACCGGAAACAGGAGTGGTTGGGCCACTGGTTCCGATAATTCCGCCAGCCCCGCCTTCTTTAAGAGGAGTGGTCGGAGCAGATCGTTTCTTTTGGAGACTGTGAAGCTCGTCTATGGTCTGAAAGTTGACCCGCGGTGCCGTATCATCATGGCACACGTCTCTCGACGCCGGAGATTTGGCGCCCTTCTCCGTCGTGATCCTCGGAAGTGCTTCACGCGCCGCCGCAGCCGAGAAACTGAATTCTCCATCCGTGTTTTCGTTTCCATTTGCCGCCATTTCCTCTAACTTCGGGTTAAGATCAAAATATACAATTAACACACGGAGACACACACATATAAAATATATACACGTATATGGATTTAAAGAGAGATATGAAGAAAATGTAAGTACCGCAATCTCTTCTTCTTTTTTTGGAAGAATGAGGATATATAAAGACGAAAAAACAAAATTTGTCCGGAGGAGAGGTTAATGGCTGTGATGGAGAAGAGCAAGAAGAAGCCGCTTTTATAGGCTTCCTTTGACTCAGTACGCGTCTTTAATTACGTTGTGGTTCTCACGTTATTCATAAAGCAATGAATATGTATAATTTTTCTCTAAGGGACTGTAGATCAAATACTTTCTAATATTGTGTACATAATAGATAATGCTACAGTTAATCCACTAATTAGTGATAATTAGATGACTAGACATTACGTTGATTTATACACATTTTAAAATCTTATAATAAGCATACTAATTAGTTACTTGTGCACATGGGTGATCAATTTGCGTTGTACTCGCTGTCCCATGGATGAGATAATGTATTCATGTCTTCACGTTTGTAATAAGATATAATTCCAATAATATTCAACTAATTAATACATTCCCGTAATAGTTTAAGAATGTGACTGGATTTCAAATGTATTAAAAGTGCAGTACATGTCATTTTCCAAAATCTTATCCGTACATACAAATAATGTATAGTATATTTTTGCCATACAAATATTGTTTATTTATTGATTGTATAAGTTATATTGTTCATGAAAGGGAAACTATTTAAAAGACTATCAAGTCAAATAATAATAAGTAATAAACTCCATTATATGATTGTATTTTAAAATAAAATAGACATTTAAAATCAATATTTTTGTTAAAAGTCCACCGTCGAAGAAAAAACAAATGGAATATTTTCAGTATTTAATTTATAAATAATATTAAGCTAAAGTCGGAACCCGATTTTGAATTTTACGATATTTAATTTAAAAATATTGCTGGTAGGTTGCAAAGCAAAAGTCATGAATAAATAAGTCAGAAATCATATCCTTGAAAGACAATCAAACGTGGGGAGTAAACGGAAACAAACTTGAAATTAGATAAATTTAATTATAATTAAACCTTTTACAAGCCAAGTGTCAAATAAGGTCAATGTTTGGCAGCTTTCCGCACATCACGACCACGTCAGCTGGTTTATCTATACGCCGCTATACGAGGAAATTGACACGTCGATCTTTTCAGAGTTGACCAAACTTTTGAAAATGATTAACAAACAATATTTGTATGAGAATTCGGTGATTAATAAATAACTTTTTGTTTCATTTTGTTGGAAATTACTACTACTAAAGGTTCTTTTTACTAACTATTTTTAAACGTTATCTTAGAGCGTAGTTAACATATATTTTAATGAAAAACATGTAACTGAAATATAGCTAAAGATTATATATCGATGATGAATCGGTGGAATAATACCCTTTAAATGTAAAATTGCATGGATGAAAGATAGAAAAATTCAATTTAAAATCATAAAATATAATACTTTTTATTTTGACACATGAAACAAATTCTGGATGTCGATAATAGGACGCGACACCCCATGCCCAAGCCCAACGATGTGATATAAGATTATATATGATGTGAGTGTGGAAAAAAGATTTACAAAAGGCTTTGCTTTTTAATTAGCCATAAATTACATAAACTGGGCCAAAGCCCATAGGACCAATTTATAGCTTAATACATAGGCCAGACAGTGACAGGCATGAAAGGTAAATAATTCATTTTGGTAAAAGCCATATATTATTAGGCTTACACACTCTTTTTTTCCCCTTAATCTCAATGGTTTACACGTACATAGTAAGAAAAATTCAGCTGAAAGGTTTATATGGTGTTTCCATTTTATAATATGGTTATCAAAACACAAAGTATCTATGGATACCATTTACATATTAGGGTTAATCATAGATTAGCACTTTGTGTAATTTGGCCATATTAGTTCGAGACTCTACGGCCACTGACCATTTAGAAAGACATCGAGAAGTGAACCTTTGACAATAGTTAATCATGTAGTCCATTTAATAATACACATATCATTGCATTAAATTTAAAAATTTGCAAGTTGGCGTTAGATATATAAATACACTGTTTGTATATGTCCTTTTAGAACCACCTGGAAAACCTTTTTTGGTATCCTTTGGAGTTTTCCAGTGTTAAAAAATCGGCAGATGGTAGTTAGACGGTCAGTAAAGAGCTAGTGTCGAGGCGAATTAATCATTGTCCAAGCCGAATTTAGGTGTTAATAATTATTTACATAATTTTAAAATGTTTTAATATTTATATTGTAAATTAGTATACTTAAAAGATTTTAAGAAAAGAAATAAAACTAAAATCTAAGAAAACTAAAAATGTATTCAAAAACGAAATTAAAATCCAAAGTAGAAACATATCTAAAATAATAAAATTTAAACCCAAGTAATCTTTACTAACAAAATGAGCAAAAAACATCAAAAAAATGTAAAACAAAACGACTTCAACTAACTTTTTTTTCTTGCAAGCATTTCCACGTCCATCACATGCTCATTATATATTCAAATTCAATATCATTGATAATATCATATTCTTCATCAAAATCAATATTTTCTCTAAAATCATCATTTGGAGTTTAGTAAACAAGTTTACCATTACATTATTCACCCATTTAAATTGGCATCTCCGCAAACCATTATTTTGTAATTTTTTCATTTCCAGTTAAACATTCACAATCAAATTGGAAACAGCAAAAACAGAACAAAAAGCAAAAAAAATACATGATGAAGAAAACAAAAAGAAGAATATAATGTGAAACAGCTAGATCTTCGTGTCTCTCTCTCTTTAGGGTTTACAGAAAGCAGAGACGCAATAAAAAATAAAAAACTGAAGAAAAAATAAAATAATTAAATATATACCCCACTACGACACTACCCCTAATTCCCTAACAAAACACACTGTCTTTTTAACAAATTGAGCTAAAATACTTAAACCTAACGATTAACCCGATTTTGCCGTTGTAACTCGATTTGACCCCATTTAAGATGATGTTTTCAGAGTTTATCGTATAAACTATTTGCTCCATCGAAACAAAGAGAATCGCGGTGTTTATAGATGGATCCTGAACGCCTGCCTACCGATTTGGCCGATTTTTAGAACACTGAAGTTTTCTATACCAAATAGGGTTTATCACATGACTAATTATGGTCATTCATATGAAAAATATAAAATCCTATAAAATATCTAAAATCCCTATAACTTAAACGGCGTGATAATATAAAGTAAGTAGAAATTAACTTTTGATTTTGAAGTCCAGCATTGTAAGCAGACTCTCCAATCCACAATACCTCACTTTTGATTATAGAAATATATAAAAAGCAGACTGCATCTATTTGATCGACAATCTTTTTTCCCTTTCCAGTCATTAAATTTCGAATTTCTGAAGATTACAAAAGGATGAAGATAAAAGCTAAAAGATCAATTAATTCTCATGTAGGGTCTCAAACTCTGCATACAAAAGGCCACACCCGTCGGCTACTGCTTGTCGCTATCATGCACCTAGTGGGGTCCTTTCTAAAAATCATACTTCAATAATTATTTATACCTTACTAAATTATTGGTTATACTTATGTGTTTATATACCATAATATATTCAAAAATTATTGGAATGGAATTTTTGAAAGAAAAAAAAAACTTAAAATCTGGCGTTTTCCAAGCCGTGCATATCGCTGACCCGATTTAAATGCTTCCTCATGATAGCCACTTTCGCCAATTTCTCGGCGGCTCTCCAACCCGAAATCGGTGTAAGTTGCTCAGTTTTTTCTTCGGCTCGGTTTACTAAACCGTTTCTTGATTTTAGCCGACTCAGCTCAGCTAACTCAGCTTCTAAACTCTTTAAACTACCATCCGCTTGAGATGCATGGGACCGAGCCGTAGTTAGAACCAGATAAGCTCCAGCTAAATCTTCACGCTCAATTAGTCGGCGTGAATCAGCTACAGCGTGGCACACCAAGTGTAATTTCTTAAGCCGTTCGATGCTCGGAGATACAAATCGGATGGATTGTGGCCATGGGATCAAAAACCGTTTTTCTTTGGGACACGTCATTTGCTGAAGTGTCTTGCGGTCAACTATCGAAGACTGTACGGACATTACATGGTAGGACCCGCTCGATGAAGTCGGCACTTTGAGCTCAACGAGAAATTCTCTCTCCTCCTCCGCGAACAGATCGCCGACTACAACAACCGAACCGGATACGAAACTCTCGGGCCGACCCGTTAGAGAGTAAACCGCTGAAATCTCAGCCAACGGAGATCCGTTGACTAAACCGAGATTTAGCTTCACGTCATGGAGAGCCACGTTGAGCAACGACGCGATTCGCTCGGTGAACGCGTCTCGAAGCGGCGCGTAATGCAACGCACCTGGAGAAGTGATCCAAACAGAATGAACCGGGATCTCCGGACGAGAGAAGCGCGTGGTTGACACGACGAACGGCACGCGCGTTGTCGATAATTTAGCTTTCAAAACTGCTTCCGGTTGATTCTGGCCATCCGATAAAACAAAGATGCTCGTCGATGGATTCCTCTCCCGCCGGTCTTCAACGATTTTAACCGCTTTCTTCAACGCGTCGTTAACGCTCATTCCAACGCCGCCGGTGGTTTCAATTCCGCTGAGTGCGTCGACCATCCGCCGCGCTGATCGCCTTCCTTTCGCCGTCATCCGCCGTAACGGCATTAATCGTTTCGATCCCGTCGAGAAAACGACGATCGATAGCCGATCCATTTCTCGGAGAAGAGAGATCACTAATCTCATGGCGTGCTTAACCGTTTGCAAATTCGCTCCGCCGTTGCTCAAATCGAGAACCGTTACCAGATCTATCGACGGTCTACGCGCCATGATCGAATCTGTGATCGACGATGACGACTGAGACGCCTTCAATTTCATCAAAACGACCTGCGTCTCTTTCCTTTTCCCGGTTTCCACAACGGCGGATTCCGGTTGCAATCTAACGTCCAGATTCCCGGAAATTGAAGGAATCGGATAAGTCAAAGCTGACGTAATTGAAGAATCGGTGAAGAATCCGGGGAATTCATCGTCATCTTCAACATCATCATTTTCGTCTGACTCCGGTATAGTGTTGATCTGAGCAAGAGAAACCGGCGAATAAGCTAACGTCTCATCGTCGTTGTAAACTCTCAGCGATTTCCCCGTCTTGATTTCTCGGATCTCCGGTCGTCTATTCAAGTCGGATCCGATCTTCACAAACGGTGAATCCCTCTTCGGCGCGTGACTCCACGCGGCGGAACAAAACGGACAACGTTTGTCTTCTACTCTAACGGCGCAAGAGAAGTGAAAGGAATGTGAACACTCCGACGTGAAAATCGCCGTCGAATTGTTTTGACCGGAATCAACTCTCTGCAAACAAATCCCACATCTGCTACTGTTACTCTGCATCCCAAAACAAAACAGAGCTTTAGATTAATTAGTTAATTAACTCTAAACTTGCAAATTAAGAAGTGACTAATTCAAACTAAGTTACCTTGTTGAGAAGAAGCGTAGCACGGAGAAGAGAAACGCCACCGTGAGATGAGGAAGAAGAAGAAGATTTAGGAGAAGAAGGATTAGAGAAAAACTTGGGACTTGAGCTGTTACTGTTTCTTGGAGTAGCATTGCTCGTAGTCCTGCAATGGAGTTTAGGGCTAGTTGGAAGAGATGGGATAGCTGCTGCAGTTGAAGCGGCTGAGCGGCAACTAATTCCACCACCACCGCCGCCGCGAGATAGGATACGGGGAGTTGATTGGTTGGAAAAAAAACTAAACTTTGATCGGAATCTTGGTGTGGGAATTGGAGGGTCAGTGTGTGGAGATGATGATGATTGTTGATTACTTGAAACGGAAGTGCAAAACGTTTTTCTCCAACCAAACACCATTGCGAGTGAGAAAAAAAAGGAAGCTTTTGTTTTCTTTTTATCTCTTTCTTCTTTTTCTCCAACAAATTATGGAGAAGACGAAGGACTTTGGGCATAGTTCACAAGGAAGATGGAGAAAGTAAATAAGATAAAGACTGGAGAGAGAGATTTAGATATATACTTTAAAATGTTTATTTTTTTAATTGTAGCATTATTGAAAGGTAAAATTGTGAATTTTATGCATCTGAAATGGCTTTTGTTTCCATTTGCATGTAAATCTTTCATAATTCTTTTGCCTCGAAGAAAATCAACACTGAATCACTGATTCGTTACGTCCCCTTCGATTTCTTTTTTAAGGTCAAATTGTTATTTTTTTCTCACTATGATATAATCTTCCTATATAGATATTTCAAATGTTTCATTGGTGAACGATAAAGTAAATGTCAACGCTATGACCGACCATATGCATATGAGATTTCATTTAACTAAAGACGCGGAGATCTTTGTTTTTCCATTTGCATGTGAATCTTTCTTTTCAAAAATATTTTAACAATTTGATTGTTGAATGTGGATTCCCTCTTTAACCTACCACAATGTGGTTCTATTATAAAAATTAAATCAAAATTTTCAAACTCGTCGGATTCTTCGAAATACAGATTTTGATAGAGTGAAGGTCAAACATGTGGCACGTGGCATTAGAGTTCGAGCGATAACGGTATTTTTAAAGAATAAAAATGAAAATTACATAGAGAAGATAAAAACTCCGTCAGACTTGGTCGTAGAGATATAGTCCAATATCTTTCAACATTACTCATACTTCCATTTCGAGTTAATTGAGATTTATAGATAATATGGTGGTTATGTTCTTTTGGATAATCTTATACTTATATGCTGACTGGATGAATTTAACTCTAGTTTTGGGTTTGGGATTATACATGAAAAAGTTAAGATCTTTGTCGTCTTTTAACATTTCGAAGGATCCAAATAATATTATTATAAGGCGACGACAAGAGCTAATGATATGACATCAAGATTAGACTGGTCCAGCAAATTTTGAATTCTTGCTATGGCAAATCAGTAGTTTTTCTTTGATTTTGACTTCGATAATTCTTTTATTTTTTTAATCTTTTGAGAAAGTAGTTCTTTTGGCTGATCAAGTGATTTTAAGATGGTTCTATATTATTAGATCAAAGGGTGTATGTATACTCCAAAATGTAAATCATCGTAGTTTGTGGCATAAAGTATTTTGGAATTTTGCAGCGGGGCCACGTGATGACTGATGAAACAATAAGGATTAAGACTATGTACTGGTGATGATTATGTAATATTACGATAACCAGTGCTCTTTCTATACCGTAATGATAAATGCTTTCAAATCCAATATATTTTTTGTTTAAAATCTTGTTTTTATGTCATTAAGATAGATGATTTGTAAGTCATATGCAGACTTTACATAACATTCCTAAAAATGGAAAATGAGTTGCCATTGTCAACCGATAGCATAACAGATTAGATCTGACAGACAAACTCTGTCGCAACATATTTATCCAAACCCCCAAAAAATATATGGCATTAAAGTATATACTAAATACGAAACATTTAAATCATATAAGTAAAAAGATCTATTTAGGGATAAGAAAAAAAAAATGAGTGGTGGAGTTCAATTTCCGTTCTCTAACCCATAACCAATGTGAATTTGAAATTTCCTTTGAAACCCTCAGAATTTCTTAGTTCGTAATGGTTCGTTCCATGCCTCATTTCATAGAAAACCTCAAAGCAATTTTATTTTATTATATCCAATTCATATCCCAATTATATTTATTTAATATTTTTTTGGTGTCGTGATATATTATTTGATTATTTAAAACAGAACACATTTAATTTTTCCTTTCGAATATGTATTATATAAAGTATTATACATTCTTTTTGAACAGATAGATCCAAATCTCATAACTTGTAAAATTTTGTGTATTCTTTACCCTAAAATTGTTTAGTTACGATTATGTATTTCATAAGAATGATAACTAGATTAAAAGGGATATTATTTGGGATTTAATTAAGCATTTTGTTAATATGCCAAAACCATTCCAAACATCCTACGACTACAAATACTCTTCAAAATATTTAATTTTACGACGAACAGAGGAGTAAGCCATTCTAATGTGTCTTGGATGATCCACATCGAAATAAGTATATGTAACAAGAGGCTGCTAACTTAGAATTGTAATTAAGCATTTGCAAATTGTTTGGTAGCTTTTAAGTGGCTGCCATTGAAGGGACAGCACATGACTTCGTGCGTGCATGCCATGAAATTATTGATTATCCACATAAAATTACTATTATTTTGGTTAATTTAATTTAATTAGATTTGATTTAGCGTTTTAAAAACTTCTACACAAATTAATTTGAAAAATGTGTGACATCTTTTAATGTCCTACACAATCACAAATGTACATACTTGGTCTATCCGGACAAAATACCTAATCAAACCTTTAAAAAATGGAAAATAAAACCAAATTAAACAATAATAGTGTTGATACTATTTTGCCCCCATATTAGCTCATGACCTCACATGATTGATAGCTGATAAGAATTATATGGATACCATCAATTAGGCGGGTTGTTGAAGGTCTACCAAATCGAAATACATTCATTCTCATAATCGTATATACATTTATCAACCTTATGTTATATGATTTCAACTAATCACCAATTATTTGATTTGATCTATTTTGTTCCAAAATTTATTCCAAAATTTACCTATTGGTGATTATTTGAACTGAATCAACGAATCCAACTCCAAGCAAACTACTCGATTCAGTTCCAAAATTTACCTAAATTCACATGTTTTTGGAATTTCGGTAAATCAAACACCTAATGCTAACTAATATATACACGCACATTATTATTGTGCGTGAAATTGAGATAATCAAATCACAAGGATGTATAATTTGTTTACATTTACCAGTTACCATTTACTAATAATTACTTTTTGGGTTTACCGTTTGATGAAGAGATAGTTTTGGAACCAACAACTATAGATGAGTGTTAAAGATAATGCCACGTTCCATCGTTGAGAAGCATAATTCAACTCCTATCTTTTGGAGACAAATTTGACATGTCATTCCCTAAGTCTATTTCATATTTAATTTTAGAAACAATGAATACAACTATATGATATATCAACTTGCATATAAATACATAGAATTTGCACAAATATATATAGAGTATGTCCCATAAGAAATAAGTGTCATCAAAACGAAACGAAATAAATGAGATTCACGACCAATGATTGTTGCTTATAAGCATACTATTAAGTTCACGTGAAGCTAACAAGAATCACACATATATCCATTGTTTGGATTAAAGTAACAAGACTGATTTAAATTCGACCCGTAGATTCTTTTAAATTATGAGAGTAAAGGAGTATGTATTATTTTGATCGAATATATGCTTTGGAATTGATTGATTAAGGCCTCTTCGAAAAATGGATACTCTAACTAGTATAAATTTCACTCAAATTGTGAATCATTTTTTTTTTATTGTTGATACTCCTGCGGAGAATCTCTTAGGGGCGAAATAACCTTTCGTTTGGCCATTTCGGGTGAGGTTTAATCATATTGTTTTGTCAACGAAATTATTAAAATGAGCGATATATGATATCTTAGAAATAAGTTGTTTAAAACAATAATTAATAAGCAAACCACCATTGCCAAAGCAAAGGACGCACTATGTTTTCACATTTAGAACAGAAAATAATAAAACGTTCCTTGAATGAGATACTTTTATATAGAGTCCATCTTCATGTATTTTTCATTATCTTCCTCTAAAGCGATGTTATTCGATACTATTAAAATATAGCTATTCACTGATTGCTATATGCCGACAAAAAAAAACCGGATTCGTTGATATTTATGATATCTTCAATTAGAGAGATAATTTTGACGAGTGTAAACCCACTCATGCGAGGGTAATCACATTTCTTCTTATTTATTTTGTCTCGTAGCTTTTGGTTCTTCGACCTGGATTATTCATGTTGGTTTACAGATTTCAATCAAACTGATTTAATTAACTAAGAGTTATAGGCAGTTATTTATATGTAATCTATATAAATTAGACATTGTAGAGAAAATTTTAGGGTTAGACACTTTGACTATTAGAAAAGATTTAGAGAGATAAATAAGAAACAAATTTGAAGGGTACTTACTATTTGTTATTGTTATTCCACTCATGGCTTTTGTGCCCATTTCCCTAAATATTATAGACTAGTTTCGCCGGTAAATTGGATCAAAGTATCTGTTATGGTTTAACGATTCCTTGTTAAAATGTCTTACAATTCAATAACTCTCCTCAATGTGTTGGCTTAGATTTAAGATTGCTTTGCAAATGAATGCAAAAAAAACCCTATGATTAATTTGCATTTTATACAAACTTTAAAGTTGATGGAAAAACAACATATGCAGGTTTAATTTACAATATCCCTTTCTTTACAACTCACATGCTACTAAAAAAGAAATGGTCTACACGAATCGTAGAACTGCAAGGAAAATAATTTAGAAATGGTCTACACGAATCACATGCTTATAAACGAATTGGTTTTACTAATTGGGCTAGGAATTCGAAGTTAAAACCGAATTTAGCGTATTCCCAACCAAATTCTTTTTAATTATATATATATAATCATATTAGATAAAATTAATTTATATTAATCACTGTTATAACATATCTTTATTAAGGTTTTGGAATAAAACCAAACCGGACCAAAATACAATTCGATTGATCCAAACCAAATTACAAAACCGGAAAACCGGGGGAAACACACACAAAAACTAAACGGAAAAAAATGTCCATCTCCTCAACAAGAAAAAAAAAGAGAAGGGGAGAGAATAAAAAAAGAGAAGGAGAATAACAAACATTACATCAAATATCTCAACGTAAAAAGTCAAGCACACATCCAAATCAAACCAAACATAAACGAAACAACGACCACTTTTACTGGTTCGACTAAAGCAACAAACAACAAAAATAGATCATTTTAATTCTTCTTCATTTCCTTACAAACCGAGTCTTACTTCTTCATTTTTTTAAATCTCAGAAACTAAAGATGTAGATATTTTGAAATTTAAAAACACCACCAAATGGGATAATCTCATTCGCACATATTTTGTATAATTACGAAAGCTTATGTCATGTTCCATCTTTAAGCTCTCATCTTCGATTTCTCCATTGCTCTGGGTGCTGCAGCTGCAAACATCACATTGAATAATCAGATATTTCATAATCAAAAGACCAGACCAAACTCCTATGAGCTTTAAAGATTGTTGTTTTTATGGCATTTGCATTTACATGTTAATTCTTTGTGTTTAATCCCAAACATGATGTGAAAATTTTCTAAATCGGCTACATGTGACTCTCCTTACACTAAAAAACCTCTCTACACACACTTGTAATGGATATTGAGAATGAATTTTACGAAAAAAGTAGTTTGGGTTGTATCATAGGAGCTGAGAAATAATAACTTACCTAACCCAATGGCATCACAGCCTTTCATTATCTTCAGCTTCTTGCAGACATCAATAAACATCCTGTAATATACATTGGATCAGAAATCACTCAGAAACGCTTCTTTAAATCACTATTTAATCTTCTATTGTATGTTAGATTTGATTCTAAGCTATCTTGGTAGAGAGTAGAAAGCTTCTAACATGATTTCAAAACAAGAGAGGAAACTTACTCCCATGGAACGTCTCCAACTAGCATCCAGTCGCCATCTTTATCCTCATAAGTGAGCACATAGTCTTTTCCATTTAAAAGATCCTTGAGCTTGGTCTCACTAATCATATCCTTCCCAGTACCTCCATTTGATCCACATTGACCTAACATCAAATAAACCGTGCAGGTTAACCACTTTGATTGCATTCATTCATTGATCCAACAAGAGAAAGAGGTATGCAAATACATTACTAGCTATCACAGAAACATCTCACCAAGAGTGAAAGTTGTGAACATTTTCTCCAAGGCTGAAGAAAGCTCCCCGTAGTTAGTGTAGCTCCTCAGGTCAACTTTCCTCAGATAAGGAGCACCATCCATACTGACCTTCACGAAGAGGGCACCAGAACCTGGCCTTCCATCAACTTCATCACTGTTCTTACAAGTGGTGGCCAATGTGTTCTTCCTGTAGGATCTCACAGGAGGCCAACCGACAATTTGCGCCCTAAAAATCCCAGACTCCAAAAAATACAAGTTAGCTGATGAAAGTAATTCATATCAAATAGGGTGAATGATCCTATTTTCTGGTCATACTTGGCTGCAGGTGGACTAGAGCTATTATTTGTAGTGCTGGACTGTCCTTTGGGTATGTTTTGTGGCACATCCTTCTTTGTTACAGACTGTGTGGCTGCAGCTTCAGGAAACATCCAGTTTTTCTCAGTATAAACAGAACTTCTAGCTTCAGCAAACTGATCTATTGTGTCAGAGAAGCCTCTTTTGTTTCCTGAACCAATGTTTTTTTGCGAAGACGAGCATATCTCATCTTTCGTAGGAAGCAAAGGAAAGAATGGCTTCTCATCTAGCTTTACAGGACTCAGTAAGTTAAGATCTTTATCTCTCACAGGAGATTGCGATCCAGGAAGACCAAGTGTCAGTTCTGTGGCCTTCAAGCTAATAGTAGCTTTGTCATGCTCCGCAAGCCCCGAGAGAGTCGAGCTTCCAACAGAAGAACAATCAGAGAGACCTAAATAGTTATGCTCCTTAAGTCCTCCTGATGTGTTCCTGGAGATGCAATTGCTAGTAGGTGAAGAACTTGCCACAGAGACATTGCTCTGTAGCTCCTCTTGCGGAGACATTGGATACTTAAGGTTTTTCTTGAACTGCTCCAAAATCGCTAACCTGATTTACACAGCATAAAGTCTTCGGCATCAAATTCACATAACCATAATATATATTCAAACAAACCCCAGATTAAAAAATCAACAATAAACTCCAATTTTCTAAACCATATCAATTAGATTACATCTCCTAAATCAACCAAAACCTGAGGTAGACATAGAGAGCAAACGAAGCTCGACATAACAAACAAAAAGGAAAGCAAGAAATTACCAAAAAAAAGAAAATGAAGTCAACTCGAGGTCAGACTAAGAACTGAAGCGGTCTCAGATACATTTTTCAAGCTGATCTCAGATTTTCACCCTCGACGATTTCTATCTACACACTACTAACCTAGCAGGTTTAAGCCATGCGAACAGAAACCACAATTCGCCATAAAAATAACCTCAAGAGTGAAAATATCGAAGAAGAAACTCAATAGCTCGTAGATCTAGTTACTAGGTAACACATATTCACACACAAACATCAACAAAACGAAGTTCGATTTGAACATCTAAAAACAGAGAAGAAATGGTTACCTCAAGGGGAAAACAAATCGTGGATGAAAATGGAAGCTCACAACGAAGAAGATGACCGAAAATTAGAGTCAGACATTTGCAGAGAAAGAGAATAGTTTATGAACTGTAGAAGAAGAACAACAAAGGGAGAAGAGAGAGAGGCGTCAAGGTCCTTCCATTAAAGCAGAAAAAGCTTAATTTTCATCACCCAGAAACTCGTAGCCGATATCAAAAAATTAAATTAAAATAGAGTGGCAGAATAGCAAATAAGTGGAGAAAGTTGCGCATTTATGTTTACGGTTTCTATATGATCCAACGGCTCAGATTTGATCATGTTAAGAATCCTGGATCGTCCGATCTGTACCAGCAGATTTGAACCGTTGATATATTGTCGGGAGTCGGATCTTTTTAATTTTCCACTTTCTGGCTCCACCGGAAAGGGGATGGTTGTCTGCAAATATTTAATTCCGATTATGTCATTTGTCTTTAATAACTATTAATACCCTCCCTATGCTAATAACGTCATTAAAGAATAGAGGGTAAAATGGTAACTATAAAAAGAGGAGTGAGAGGGGACAAGAAAGCGGCATTCTAAGTCCGTTTGCCGGGTGATGAATGGGACATCTAACCCCCTCCACTTTCTTCTCTCTCTCTCCACTTTAATTTTAATTTTTTTAATTAACTTCTTAATCTTCTCATTAGCTAAATTAAAATCCGCCACCCTCCTAATTTCTTTTACTTTCATTATTGCATTTCCTTATCTTCCCTTTTTTACTTAGATTGGCCCAACTGGATGGGGCCCATTGGACAAGTGTTAGTGCCCAAACTTAAATTTTTCTTTTTTTCGTTTTGTATTTCTTTTACCTTTTGTTCTTCCTTTTTTGGTTCATTAGTCTTCTAGATATATGAACGGTAAATACTAAATAGTATAAATACTTTCAATAATAACTATAGATTAATTTTTTCATACGGTTACGTGTCTAGACTTTTGTTATTGGTTTTTGGTGCAATTGTTAAGAAAATAAACTAGTGAATATTTTAAAAGCATATAAGTTTTTCCGGTAATCATGTAAGTTTATTATACGGTTATGTAAGTTTCAACCAAATTTTCCTTTCAATATGTGTTCTCGCTAACGAAGAAATTAATAAACAAGCATTATTGTAGCTCAATAAGCTTAATAAGATAGAAACTTAAACTTGAAATTAAAATAGCTCATTGAACTTTACTAGATGCAATAAATATAAAAAGGCAATCTTAAAGTAAACACACCAAGATCAAATTGATTCTTGAATTGATATCATAAAAAAAAAGTTGCTTTGTGACAACCATTTACCTTATTATTTTTAGAAAATGCATATTTATAATATTCTAAACTTGCATTGAGTCATAAGATTAAGTTTGTGATGGGCTTTATTTGTGTTTCAATAGCTAACTCGTTTTAAGATTTGGCAAATGTGGGAGAATGTACCAAAATTCAGTACGCACTTTTTTAGTTATATTTTTAAGATTTAAAACAAATAAATTTTTGTTTTTGAAATTGTATTTTTTGGGTGTTATTGTTCAAATTCCAAATTTTGATTGTGAGAACAGTTATTATTGATAAAATATGTGCGAATTGTGCTATTTTAAAATCATCACTTTTAATTTATAATATGTTATATGGATGGTATAACGATAAAAGTAAACTTGAAGGTAGTAGACAAGTAAATTGCCTATCAGAGTAAAATTTGTTAGCGAGTAGATTAATTATATCGTTAATGTATTCACCAATTAATTATATCGTTAATTTGTTAGTGTAGTCACCATTTATTTTAAAATGTAATTAAATAAAGTAATTAAAAAGAAGGTAATAGAATGAGTCGGGAGCATAATAATAATAATAACAAGGGGTGAAATGGGATTGAACACGCATGGGAAGCACAATATCTGACCGTTGGATTTGATGGTAGGAGGCCTGTGTCCGTTCATCATCACTTTCTCTGACTCTTTTTCATCATCACTCTTCCGTACAACTCACGTTATCTTATTTACCCTCTCTTTTAGTTTATTTCGTAGCAAAAGATTAAAAGCCGATTAACATCTCCCAATAAAAAGTCTTTAAACCTTATGTACGAAGACTCAAAAAAAGAAAAAAAAAAACTTATGCACCTTCCAAACACAAGACGGCTTACCTCCTTCATCAAAATTCTACAATTTTTCTTTCCCATGTTTTTATTTATTCAGTCACTAAAATATCCTATAAATAAAGGTGATAAATTATCAAAAATTACTACAGTTATCATCAAACTTATGAAATCTACCATGTTTAATTAATATTTTGGTCAAAAAATTTGTGATAAAGGTATGTCTTTTTCAACAACAAGGTATTTCTGCTTTTATAATTTTATTAACATATACATAAAATTCAAGTTAAAAACATACAAAAAATAATACTAATAACGGATTTGGGGGGGGGGGGCAGAGAAAAAAAGTGTAAATCGGAATTCACGCAGAATATATAATATTACGAGTACTTAAATTTTAAAAATAGGCTGCTAATTAATAGTGTGATTAGTAAAGAAACAGTAATACTCCTAATACAGATTTGCCTTGCGAATTTGCGAGTACAAATAATGCAGGTTGAGGCAAGACAGTGGGACCCAAAAGTGCTTTTGTCCTTCACGCTTATTTTATTTTGTCTTTGATTAATGAATGATGATGCACTACAGTTAACGAAACAATTTTTTTTCCAAAACATTCATGTTTAAGAAACGGATAGAGTATGTAATTAGTTAATAATTAAAGTGGAGATCAAAGACAAGATACGTTAGACTGTTACTTGGGCCTAGACTTGCACACAAGAATACATTTATTCATTGGGCTTGAATTAATTCATTCGCAATTCATAATATAGGCCCGTAATTTGTTTCTTCTTTGTAGGTCTAGGCCTGTTAATTTAGTATACCTAACCATCGTTTGAGGTTTGAGATTTCGAACTATCGTAAATGTACGTAAGACTTTTCTTCGTTAGGCAGTCGATGTTGCTGTCAATGTTTATATTTTTTTTTGTATGCCCGTTTTAATCGTTATTATTCTACTATATATGTATTACCCAAAACGACTCTTGACCCAATAATAATAATAATAATAATGTATACGCAAAACGACTAATTAATTATAGTGAAATTGTTTATTTTATCGTCTTGTATACGGTTAAACAATGAGCTAGTAAAACGGATATTCACGTTTTAATAATAGAATACATTAAGACATTCGTATAGGACAATGTAATAAGGCGTGATCATTAATATACGAGAGGGACATTAAAATAGATTTGACCAAAATCAAATACACCTTCGAGTTTTCACATAAAACCTCCATTTAGATATTTCATCCCTGATAATAAATTAGGATATATCTAGCTGTAAATCACTTGGCTTTAAGAAAAGAGAAGACGAATTTTAATATATTAAATAACACCTATGTATTAGTAATTTAGTACCTATCGCTTTAGGTCTTAGTCTACATCAACATGGTCCCTATACAGCTTAGTTTTACTTGTGCAACAGGTTTGGATTTTTCTACAAAATATAAGCTATAAATGCATATCAAATCGATTTCTCTGTATATCAATTTTTTTTGGTTTCTAGAATTGATGTCACCGAATCAAGAATTCGCTATATGTATCTTTGATTAGCCTGGAGAAAAGAAGCCTGCCAACAAAAAAGAGAGAGAGAGAGAAAAGAAGGATTAGCGTCACTCTCAAAACAAACCCAGCATGCTGCATCCCCATCGAGATCGTAATTAGTAGATAACATGTAGTTATATATTAAAAAAACTAATAATTATAATGGTTTACAAAAATCGTTTTGTGGAATTTTTTTCTTGATTGAAAGCAAGCTAGCATACAAGTTGTGATATGAAAAGTGTAAGATGGGTTTAGTGGATACATACTCATTGACCCTAAAAAGAAACGGCGGTGACCAATTTAAAGACCCATTCACAGTTCACACTTCACGAATTTGTTGTTGTGTTTACAGGTTAAGATAGTAAGTCTACCTCTTTTTTTAAAAAAAAATAGGTATTCTACTTCCAAGTAAAATTTCTAATAGTTTCTGCTTTGCATGAAAGTATTATTTGCTTGTATTTCATGTGTAGTTTACAATTTGTAAATTATGTTTAAAAAAAAACTTAATAATTGTTACATTTTATTTTACATTTATGGAAATATTTTTGAAATAATCAAACTATATACTATAAATAGTAAAATTCTGAACCATAGTAAATGAATCGTTTTTAGACGTAATGCTTTGTTGAAGTCAATTTTTTAATATATACTCCTTCCGTTTTTTAAAGATGAATGTTTTAGAAAAAAAAATTGTTTCACAAAAATTGATGTTTTCTATTTTCAATGCAAAAAATTATGTAATATTTCTTATTTTCCCCTATTAATTACACTTAAAGTTTAAGAAAATTAACATTTAATTAAAAATAAGGGTATTTTAGATTATGTAAAAAAAAATTTAATACGTGTGTAAAACTTTAAAAATCTACCTTTGTGGAACGGAAGTATATATATGAAACAATCCTCTAGCGAGAGATTCAAATAATTGTCCTTGATTTCATTTTAGTTGCATACGGAAACTCAAGTATATAGTTTTACTTAGAAACCTTCTCAATCTCAAAAATATTTGTGTTCTTAATTATGTCAAGATAATTGCTATAAACATGTTGCTAGCGTGTTTTTACTTATTGCGGATAATGATATTTCTCATTGAATAACTGAACGATCAAAAACATATCCCTGTTTTCTTCGGTGTCTCTTAGCCGTCTCAGTCTGACAAGTAGCTCATCCTTAGCTAACTCAGCTGGAACCCATCCTAAGCCCATGCTTCATCTATGTATTGATGATTGATACACAGATAAGCTTCTACATTATTACAATATATGACCAAAGTGAATCCAAGCTCAGACATAAGGGAAGGTAACCACTAAACTTCGGAGGCAATGCAAGCTACAGATCGATATTTCATTTCTAAGGATGATGATCGGGAAAAATAGCTTTTTATTTATTTGTATTGAATCACACATAAAAACCCAACCAAAACCTATCTTGGTGTTTTTATATTAAACTTTCTCTTTTTAGTTTTCTTGCATCTAATAAAGCTTATTGAGTTATTTCAATTTCTAACATATTTATCTATGTTAATAAAGCTTGAATCTTTAATCCTACTTTATTTGGATTCACTCACAATTTGTTGGGCAATTGATAAGTGCTTGCCAAAATACACCAAAAAACGTCATTGAGGTGTAATCGTTTCTGTTGTCAGCCTAATCCGAAAGACATGTATTCGAAAATGAGTAGAAAGTGTAGAGTCAAGTGTCAAATACCACCAAAATAGCAAAAAACCCGTTCAGCAGCAGTCTAATGATCAAAAGTGGATAGCTGCATAAACTGCAATATTTTATTGACAATGTATGTTAGTTGTATCTATACAAGTCAATGTCGCAGTATTAGCAAACGACGTGCTTGCTGGTTTAGCAGAGATCGTATAATGTATTATGATCCTAATACTTGCGACTATATGAAATTCTAAATCTCCTATAAAATGGAAAAACAGATTGTCGTATAGACATAAATAGATAAATAAATATTTGTAGATAACTGATTTTGGCGTTATTTAAAATTAAATCTTCAAAAACAAAATACAGCTCTATATACCAAAAAAACTATAAGTCAGAATTTAAGTAAGAGTTTTGTCAAATTCGAGTTCCACACGGCAGCTACTCTTTTGCTCTTATTAGATTTTAAAAGCAGCCGTAAAATCTAACGCAATTTTGACTTTAATATATGGGTTACTGATATTGTCCCATGCTACAAGTTTTAGATTATTGTTATATTAGCAATATTTATATATCATTTTCTTGGTATCTTCAACGATCAAACATGTTACGTTTATTCATTAACAAAACACATACACGTCAAACACTATAAAAAATAGAAAAAAAAGTATTCCCAGATCAATCTTATCATCGATTTCTGTACTTTCAGTTGTGAAGTCGTTTAAAATCTATGGACCAATATTTGTCCCTTAGGAGCTCAAAAGGCCAAAAGGCCAAAGGTCCAAAGCCGAAGACGTTCAGGTCCATTTTCGTAATTTCAGATCTAGTATGGTAGTTTTGAGTCGTGTGGGTTTTCTCTATTTGACAACATTTTATTTATTTCTTATAAAAGTGTCAAACCCATTTTCTAATTAAATTGAAAAAATTAAAGAAAGAAAAAGTTGCTACGCAGTGCCGGCAAAAGTCCCAAACTTTTGACGTAAATATGTTTCACAGTCATCCAGAAAAATTTGAGTTAGTTCGATATATTACAGGTTTTGGCCTTTTTGCTATTTAAAAGATTTACCCAAAAAGAATCTTTTGACGTAAATATGTGTATTGTCGGATATGAGTAATTTTTTTTTGGGGATTTACTTTTGTATTCCGAATTTTATGTAAAATGTGATTATTAGATGTCATCTCTTGATTATCAACAATTAAATCCTATCTATTGTATTCAATCAAAATGAATACATATGAAAAAAATCAATATATTTTGTTGAAAATTTTGAAATCACAAAAATAAAATAAAATTGGTGACGAGAGACTCAAAGCCGAAAATGAAGAGAGCGTACATTTGTGAAGGAGACATGTTAAGGTGCAAGTAGGGACTAATTGTCTTGGGACGGTGTAGGTTTTGTTGTTCCACATTATCCGTTTTGATGTTCCACAACTTCTATCAAAAATAAATGTTAGTACACCTTTTTTCTTAAACTGAGAACACCTTTAAGATAAAAAAAAACTAACGAAATCAAAAACTGAATGACGTACGTACGATCAACGAGTACTCAACTTCTCTTCCAATCGTTACGATCCGGGTGTGCCTGTTAACACGACCACACATAATCAATGCACATGGCCATACATTTTCGTCTTTATAGAGAGCGTAGTTCAAAAAGAAAAATAGTGTAGTTTCAATTTATCATTCAAAGTATGAAAATATATTAAATGCGTTATCGATTTTAAAGGTTGGCAATATATAATTATATATATGTATGATTAAGATATGTAGATTAGACTTTAGTGGTTTGTGTTAATGTTATTGTTGCATCATTAATAAATATAATTCATATTATGTTTGTTGTTGATAAAAAAATATAGAAAATACTATGTCTTCGTGATTAATTTTATAGCTTTTTATCTCTCCATTTAATAAGAATAATATTTGTAAGATATTAAGAAATCATATTTTAGAAAACAAAAAATTATTCGAAAACAGCATCCATCGCCAAGCGTATGGAGTACCATATAGTATTTAGTTTTTATATCATTCGACATTCACACTTTCTATTCAAATTTTGTTCTTGTTTATTATTTATTTTAATAATGTAGACACTTTTTCATATTAACAGATCAAACTTGTATTTTAGATATCTTATGACACGTGCAAAACTTTTAAACTTCACTTAACATAAAACAGTGAAATGCATAAAAATTATTTATGTCTATGTGGTTTGGTTGTCGATAAAGGTATGTGTATATTAAATCGTCTATTATGATTTTGCGCAGGGCATATAATTATACAGTGGATAAAATAACTAAGTATATTTATCATATCAGGAGTCAGGACGAATATCTACTAATATGTAACTAAGATTAATCTCTATCAGAATTAATGAAATCGTTGTTCAAATCGATCGATTAGAGACAAATCATGTGATAACTGTTTCGATTTGGTAGCTAGCATAATAGTACGTACGAGCATATACTTTCCTTTCGCATTAAAAAATGTCTAAACCCCTATTATAAAATGTGAAAACTCATGAAAAATCTAATAGAATATCGTCGGTGGAGATCGACGGGCCAACTTTATTCGTTGAATAAACAAATAACAAAGCAATATTTCTTTATCGTTAATGACATTAAGTTTTAATCATGTTGTCCTAAAAGTTACTCTTTCTAACACGACTTGATTTGTATTTTAAACCAGAAAGAATACATGAGAGTCTTACATAAATATGGAGAAGTGTTTCATTTTGGGTTTATTATAGAGGAGAACCTAAGATTTTCATATCGAAGTTAGAATATAGACAAGGGAAGGCGTAAGTTAGTATCTTGGGTTAGGAGTTGCTAGTGTCTATAAGAGCAAGATTAGGGTAATTAATGAAGATTAGGTGGTAACGGCTACAAAGATTAACATGGTGGAGCTTCGAGCCCACGTCTTCTCCGTACAGTCAGCCCCCTCTTTCCACGTCCACTTTCGACTTTCCACTCTTTCCCATTTTCAAGCCATTAATCATTTGATTAAACTGAAATCAAGCTTTAAATTGATTTTTTGGCAAACCTTTGATTAAACTGTTATCTTTAGGAATAAAAATTCAAACATAAATTTTTTTTTAATACATACTACTCATTTTTTTTTTTTTTTTAAACTAGCTAATATTTAATTGTTTTATCATTTTACTGATTATCAGAAAACATTATTTCGTTATTATGTTGATCAATCAAAATATACTCATTTGTTTTTCATCTTATATTTTTGGAAGTGCCTGTCATTAATTTTAGCAAAAGAATCTCACGTATTATTCCAATACCAACATCTGAAAAGAATAAATGTTTGCTAAATTTATCATCATGGAATACGATATTTAGTTTTCTGATAAATCATTTTCACTCATCGAAACTTAATTTTCCAGCAGAAATAGAAGTTACTTAATCATTTTCACTTTTTATAAATAGAAGTTACTTTTTTAGTCACTGTATAGTCAAATGATAAAATGGTTAAAAAAAAGTCGAGAAACACAATCCTTATATTTTTGAACAAAAAAATCCATCCAACAAAAAAATCCATCCTTTGATTGATATAATTATTAATGGGATTAAAAATTTCAACGACGAAAAGAAAAGGGACAACTTTATTGTACAGCATATTTGCTTTTTGTACTGAGAAAGAGTTTTTTAACAGTTGTAAAATAAAAACATTTTAAATATTCCTAAAAAATAAAAATTTTGTTTTATAAATAATCACTCCCTATCTCCTACTGCTTCCTCGTCCCCTGTCCTAACCAAACTCTCTTTCTCTCTCTCTAACATATGAGAGAACAAAAACATCAGCTTACAATCTCAGCCGTCGATTATATCGCCACCGCAGTTGTTGATGGAGAACACTCAAGAGTTCTCGCCGCCGCACATGGACGCTTCTCGGCCTTCACTGGGATTCCCTCTCGGCACAGCTCTGCTTCTCATCATCATTTTCAGCCTCTCCGGAATATTCTCTTGTTGTTACCATTGGGACAAACATCGTTCTCTCCGCCGCTCTTTGGCCAATGCCTCCTCTCATCCCTCCGCCGCCTCCGCCGACATCGAGTCTAATCCGTTTAAACCTAAACCGCCTTTTCCGGTACCTCTCTTCTCCCTTCTCAAATTTTAATTTAATTCCTAAATTGTAAATTCTGGACCTCGGTCTCGGTGAAATATAATTTTACCAACGTATTAACTTTTTTTTTCCTTATCTCGCGTTTGAACTACAATTTTAAAACGTATAAGCAAAAAAAATTAGACTGATGTAAAAAAAAAAACTGTTGTTAATAGTAATTTAGTTTCCAATTGCTTTTTTTTCCTTTTCAAAAACTTTAATTGCTAAATGTAAAGTAAATACATAATAAGGGTTTTTATTAAATATTTAGAAAAACAACTGAAAATAACATTAACAAATTTGTAAACGATTTATAAACATAAAGTAAAGACAATAAGTCGACTGATTAACGAATAAAATGATTATTATGAACAGGATTTGATGAAAAACCAGAATATGAGCGTACCGGTATTAATGCCTGGAGATAATACACCCAAATTCATAGCATTGCCGTGTCCTTGTGCACCACCTCGGCCGGAAAAGCTAACTGTCGATGTTCAAAGTCCACCGCACTCGCCACCTGTTAAGCCGCCGCGTTTCCCCGTTCCTTTGTATTAGATTTAACTAGCTATATAAGATAACCAAAAAAAAGGAGTAAAAATGTCGAAATGTCTCGTTTTGATGTGCATATGGATCATAAATTTTACATCTTAATGTTTTTACTGATTATTTATTTTTGTATTCAGTTGGTAACAAAAAAAAAGGAGTGGCTAGCTTGTGCAAGTAAAAAAAAAACACACAAGAAAAATTCATTATGGAATTTAAGGTTAATTATTTGTTTACGTAATTGTTTGATTGATAAAAAGCATACTTAAAAAAAGAAGAAGATAAATTTGCATAGTCATTGATAAAAAGCATCCTTTAAAAAAGGAGTATGTTGTTATGGTTAAGATACTACATCGATTTGAGCTACTACCTTATGTAATAACAAAACACATGGCACGTTTCGTCGGACGATATTTTCGATGTCGATGTCCTGATTCAGTTCTGTTTTCTTCGGCTACAGATGAATTGCTAGACGAAACATAATATATATTTTTTTGTTACAAATAAAGAAATTTATCATCTTCCTTTTTAAAAAATTGTTTTCACCAAAATAAAAGATTACTACCAACTTAGGACATCTCGATATTGTTTGAATTGTACCAGAAATAGCCAATGAAGATTACATTTTTCTTCATATCTCATTCTATATTAATAAATCCAATTTAAAAAAGGTGTTTTATACAACCACGTTTGATCGATGCTTTAATTAGAAGAATTGCAAATCAATGAAAAAGTTATTGTTTCATTTTTGTGCGTTGCAACAAGAAGTCTTTGTGTTGATCATTCAAAATAGTTTTTTTTTGGGTCAACAAATCACTAAAAATAGTTAAACATCTTCGAAATGTAGATGATATAATTATTACATTTACAGTATGGACAAGGAAAACAATAATTATTTTCCACCAGTAGATATTTAACTCTTGGAGGGTTTAAAATAAACAGATAATAATACCATATATTTTAAATTTCTTACAAGAAAAACTGAAAATTACAGAAATTGACGTCTAACCACCAAAAGGGAATTGGGTTTAGATCAAATACGAATTAGACGTCAATAGCTCTCCGTTAATTACGATACCCATTCCGTTAATTGGCAAATAAAAATCAGAAATTCCATACTGTTTAATAAAGATTTGGGACCCTCAAAATATCAAAAGCTTAAAAAAATTGGCACTAAATTTTCCAATCGAAAATTGACGTCACCAGCAAGTTTCTTAACCAAACACATCCCCACCACTTGGACCCCTCCAACTTAACAATCAACTTCATGACCTTAATTTCACTGTTTTTATTTTATTTTATTCTTATATTTTCTGACTTGTTCTTTAAAAAAAATCAATTGGTTGATCCTAATATTCTAATCCAAATTATCCTCGAATCTGATGGATAGAGATTTATCTTTTGCTCAAGTTCACTAACTATCAATTATTTTTGGTCAACCGATTTTTATTTCATACTAAACGCATAAAACAGAGTTTGACAACGAGAAAAGTTCTCGTTTTGCAATTGAACCAGCCTCTGCTGTCCTCGGAGAAGCTTTCCATTTCCATCGATCGCGAGGTTTGGAAGTGCCATCCAATACCTCCGTCACCTGTTTTCGCATCCACAAATACTCTATGGTTTCTTTCATTCAGAGTAGTTTCGTTTGAGTCTCTCCCTAGAGGTGAAGAGGGATGTGATCTCCTGCCAGGCCTTTGCTTCTTTCACTGCTTTGAAGATCGTTTCAGATACAGAGAAGGCTCTGTTATTGAAGACTAACAGATTTCTCGCTATCCAAAGGTTCCAGCATAACCAATGGTACAGTTCTCCCTTATCCAATCCCGACGGTGGTAAGTTTCTAGTCCCTTTCGTGATTTGCAGGAAGGTAGAGAAGGAGCTACAGTTCATCGAGTGTAGCTCATTGATCAGAGCTTGCTGCCATACAGCTGCTGCAAATTCGCACTCCAGAAGTAGGTGATCTACTGTCTCTCTCTGACCGCATCTTTTGCAATTGAATGCATCACTCAATCCCCTTGTTGCTAGCTGTTTTTGCTTTCCAGAGGAAGGTTTTGATCTTTGGTGTTTCCACCTGAAACTTTCAATCGGTTCTTTTTCTTCCTCAATTGCTAGCAGAGCATAACCTAACTGTGTTGAATATTGGCCTCTCTTAACCGGAAGCCAGATTCTTTTATCTTCATTTCTGAGCTTCTTTATGCGATTTGGTCCTAAGGATTTCTCTTATGATCTCCCAATTCCATGCTTTTGTGCTCGGGTTGATGAGGTCTGCTACCAACAGATTTTGATGTTCCTATTAAGCGTGTCTAGAAATCCATGGGTTAATAAGTTAAGTCGAAGTTTCGAATCAAATCTGTTTTTGAGCGTATCATGTTTTGAATTTTAAAACGCATCACAACAAGACAAAACAATAACAGCACAAAAATGTCAAGAATAAATTTCATTCTATCGAATAAGTAATTAAATGTTTGTTCAACTTGAGAGTTAGTATTTTAAACGAAAAATGCAAAATAATAAAGAGTGTTGTTGTTTCAAATGCGTCCTACACTACAAAGTACAAATTGACTGTACACGGATTCTATGATGACGTTATCTATGCTTCGTGGTTCTTCCACGGCCATTTTTTGTGGAAATGATTTTGTTGGTATTTAAATCTATCGCATGTCTACTCAAATAGATCCATTAATAATTGTTATATTTATTACCTAAGAAATTAAACCGATTATGAACACACCAGTAACATGGAAGCAACTTAAATAAATTAATTCTTTCTTAATGTATCGAACTAAAAATTACAAAGTACAAACTCTTGGGTTACGAATTGTTTTTCTTTTACTACCGTGTACATTCAAATCACGTGTTTATATGTTATAAAATTTGGTTAACAGATCTAACTTACTATAGGGAGGAAGAAAAACGCAGAAGTAATTTACTAGATTATTGTTTTTGAAGTAATCGCAGTACTACCTATTTAAATATTGTCATAATATTTAACAAACAAAAAAATATGGTCATAATATATTATTGTTAATAATATATGATCGTGAAAACCTATTTAAAAATACTGTAGTCATACGAAAGCATGTGAGGGGACCCCAATCACCGCTGATACCTAGGGATCATGCCAATTTATCTTCTTTATTTGTTTTCGTTTTTAGCTGAGAAAGTATATAATAAACACTAAAACCAACTAAAAAAACTAAACATTTCGCTTCTTAATATAACATAAGAAAACTGTTGACAAAAAAAATAGATAACATAAGAAAACATATTCAGATAAAACATGGTATGTGTGAGTTTTCCCTGATACCCACTTTACAATCTCAGAAGATATCGTATAATAAGATTAATATCTTAAAAATATAGTGGAAATAAAGCACATTTATTTTATTTTTTATATGAAATCAGAATCCCGGCACTATTCAAAAAGAATAAAACCCTAAATAAACTTATAAACTCAAAAACAGATTCTTATTTACAAAAAGCTGCCAAAAGCTTTACAAATTTGCCAAAACTATTTGAATTTGAAAATAAAAAATGGTTTCACAATACCTTTAAAATGGATTTTTCATAATTAACTTTTTAATAAATTTCCGTGATAGTTGGTACGCAATACGTACATTCCTGGAAATAACTCAACAGTATATAGTCAACTGAAAAATTAAGAAATGTATATAAGAAAATAAAATAATTTATAAGTAATGATGAAAAGTGAGTAAAATGTAAAACGTACGGATGATAAGCAAGACAAGAGCGGGCCGGAGAATGAAGAAGGTCACATGGGGGAACATCTCCTAGTGCTTCTCCTATCCTGACGTCACCTTTTATTTTTTTAAATTTTTTTTAATTATTACAACAATTATTTATTTATTCATTCATTCTTATTCTCTTTTATTCAGTACTAGCTACAATGAAAATAAAAGACATCGAGCATTTCAATTCGATTTCATAATAAAGAAATTCTTTAATCTCAAAGACGGCTATAGTGGAAATCCATGAAAAATGTTAGGTACATGTAGTTTTAATTAAAAAAAAAAATTATATGGATGAGTACCAACTCCTGCTTTTCTTTTCCAATTAAAACCACAATTTGCTAAGAAACATCTTTTTATGGGATTGGCAAATAATTAAAAAGCATTCACATCTTAAATAATGCAAGTTTATATAGTTTGTGGACTGTAACCTCTCGGAGGTTATTATCCATCATAATTAGGCGTGAGACTAATTGGATTATCCATGTAAAATGTTACCTACGATCAAACTAAGTTTAAAATATTTTGTTGAATAATGCTTTATAATTTATTAGAAATTATCATCATCATCAATCCGTATCTGTCCCACTATATATATATTCTCTCACTTTTTCGACGTATCTTTTGTAATATCTGTCAGGTATGAATATGAAAGGGCTGCTACAAAACTTGTTGATCAAAATTCAAAAAGGACTCATCATTAGTTTCCAAAATGTAGATAATGTTAAAACATTGATTTGGACACTGTTATAGACATTATATTGTATGTGTATGTATATGCAAGTTGCATAACTGAGATCCTTGGTAAGACCTGACTAATTATAATTTATGATAATTTCTATTTCGAGCCAGTTTTATGTTAACTGAGACTTTGTTCTTGTTCTTGTTTAACTTTTTTTAAAGTAAATTTTGATTTATAATTGCACAATTTTCCAATCATAGCGACAGTATTAACTATTAAGTACAGTTATCTAATTAAATGAGAAAAACTGACGTATCACTAAACGAGTGAAATGAATCTTAGCCTCTTAGGTCCCTTTTTAGTTGTCTCCGGAGTATAGCGTAGCCTTGTTTTCATTGTGTGCCACTTAGTTTTGCTGTGGCAAGTTGTTTCATAGTCCCCAAGTGGAGTTCTTTCTTAATTAAAAAAAACCAATCTGTTTTGTGATGATCCCTAGTCCAATGATTATAGTTCCCATTTGTATAAATGAAATAACTCAAAGGAAAATTCTATTTTTAGACAAAAAAGGACATTAAATTTTAAATCCAAGTTGTCATCTCATCAGATAAATTATAGTTTTTTTTGTTTATAAAAATAGCTCTCTAAACTTTTCACACAAATTAATTACTTCAGTATTTTAGCAAATTTTATTTAATATGATAAGCACTCAATTTATTTAAAACACCAAATCATCTGAATGTAAAAAAAAACCCAAGTTATTTGAATATTAAGAAAAAAAACATTTTGAACATTTTGAAAACTTTATATGTATATACATATATATGTATATATAATATAAAATTGGGCTACAAAATAAAGCCCATTTAATCTATACGTCAAAGTCTTCAAAACTGTTCTTTAACAGCCTACTAATATACTGATTACGAGTCCGGACCAAGCAGCAAGACCAGTTCTAATACAACTCATGCTTAGATTGTCAACTCATTTGACTAAAAATTAGAAATAATTATTATGTCAACTGGCCTATTGGGCTTTCTTTCTCAATCTTTTGCAGAAAAAGAAAAATAGAGTCAAACTCCCACATTCAAATGTATGCATATATATATATGGTATCACCAATTACGCTAATGAATCCGAACATAAACCCAGGAAAAACTTCTACAATGGTAACGATCTCACTTAATATGGGCCTGGTATGTGACAAAATAAATATGGTCCTAGTCAGTTATTGTTTAGGCCCAGGGGCGGTGCAGTATTAGGGGGGTCAATTGACCCCTATAAATTTTAAAAATCTACTACACCTTCTTAAGAGTTATAATAATGACCCCAATGCATTATATTTTTTGACCCCATACAAAATTAATTTAACTACATGAGATAAAAATTGTAACTGAAACAATAGAAGCCCAAATACTAAGCTGGGTTCATTAGAATTTTAAACCCAATGATAATGTAATAAAATTAAAAATCCATGTCTTAATTAAAAAATCCAGCTAATAATCTATTGTTATATTTACTTATAAAAAACACCCACAAAATTTAATTCTTCTTCTGCCTTTGTTAATTTTGTAGACCGTAACTAAAAACTCTTAAATATCATTTTTTGTTGATTTTAAGGTAAATATTTCATTTTTTCTTATGTGTAGATTATTTCTAGACAAAACTAATAATATTATTTTTATAGTGTAAATTTTATATTAAAAAAAATTGACCCTATAACAAAAATTTCTAGCTCCACCATTAATTGTTTAGGCCGAAGGCCGAAATTAAAATTTGCGCTGATTATGTTTTATCGCAAAGATAATTTGTTGACACACTGATACTGTGACATGTAATGATGAAAGGCGTCGAATTGGCAGAGACACGATCATTAACATTGTAATCACTCTTATGATTAGCCATTAAAGCTTTATGGTTATTGCCCCGTTTTTAAATATCTTTCCTATCTTTTTTACTTCGTTTACCAGCTTGGAATATCTACGCTTTTATTCGATGTATCTTTCTAACTAGAGACATCGGTCACTGTCATATACAAACCCTAATTTCAATTATCGAATCATTCCCTCAAATGAAATAGAACTTAAACTTGTATAAATTTTTCGTAATCAATATTTTAATCCATTAAATAATCATTATATCTTAATTCGATCATGGACTTTTAATTAAGGATATAAATGTTGCCAACATATATATATATATATATATATTATGAATGTACATTAACCTCCAATTATTCTCCAAGAAAAACATCTCTTTTTTATTTTCTTTTCTCTTTATACAACTCATAATGTTTTCCCCTAGAAAATCATACTCGCAAGGGAATTAAACACCAAACATCTAAAGTTTAAAAGCGCTAGCATTATTTATAAAAAATTAATAATGTTTTGGTTTATTAATTTCATCACAAAAACTCCTTACAAACAACTTCCTCCATAACCAGCGTTTCTGAATAATGCTTGCTTTATATCTTCCGGGGTGATAAAATCTCTCTGCTCAGCTGCCTATAAAATCACACACACACACGCAACACAAACTCATCAATCTTATCGTTACAAAATCTATAATAAAAATACCACATATTAATTATCTTTAAATTTATATTAATAGATGTATATGCATGTATATATGGTACCTCAGAACAAGAAGCCTGCAAAGAGAAATCACTGAAGCAGCTTATAACACATTGTTCAATCTCTAAGCCTAGAGTCTCTAATGTATTAACAGTCGATAATAGCAATCCCGGTTTCGGCGAGCAACATATATCAACCCGAGAACCTTCGTCTCTCCGATCTACTTCAAACTGTTTAGAACATTAATAAAATTAACAAAATCAACATCAAACTATGTTTTTCTGAAAAGAAAAAAGGGGGTTGTTGTAACAATTCAGAAATATAATGGCTATTATGTAATTATATCAGAAACAAGAGCATTGATATGAAATATCTTCGTTCTTTGTTGCTATACCTTTGGTGAGTTTCTGACCAGAGGTTCGTTTGTATTAAGATCCTTGAGATCACCGAAGAGCTTAGAGTGATGTGAATTGTTGCTATTTCTAAGTTCTTGTTCCTCGTCTTGTAATTTGTTGATTGTGTCTAAAAGCTCCTTCATGTAATCTATGGCATCTCCTAATATCGATGTCCTGTCCATCTGATTTTAAACATACCAATATAATCATTATTTTTTAAGTTTTATATGATTTATCCACTTTCAACCAGTTCTGAGATTCCCATAAAAGTAAGAACACGATAATTAATAATCTTGAAAAATAGGTTCGAACAAGAAGAAACAAACACATAATGTTAAAACGAAATAAAAAGGCTAAATTTTTATGAAACCAATTAGATATAATTAATTCACTCATTAAAAAGGGAAGAATCTTTTGTTGAGTTTGGTGAGATCGACTTTGTTATAATTATTTGAATCGAAGGTTAAACAAATCTTGGAAGAACACAAAAACCGTAGCTAGCTAGGGTTAGATTTTAAAATTTAATCAAAGTGTTTCGAACAAGAAGATTAAAAAGGCTATTATCTTTATGAAACCCACATAATAATACATTAATCCACTCAGTGAAAAGGGACGAGTCTTTCGTTGATTTTGACCATTTTGATTACAATTTATTATTTAGAAAAAGGTTTAAGATTTAATAATTTACCTTACTGATTTTTGGGACGATGGATCGGAGCATAGAGAGTCGATCGTTAAGTCGTTTCCTCCGTCGTCTCTCCGCCATGAGATTCTTAGAAGGTTGGCCTTCGAGCATTTTACTCCTCTTCTTGTTTGTCTCTCCTCCACAGTAACCAACACTAAAGCTTTTGCTCTGATCAGACTCCATCAATGGCGATGGTAACGACGTCGGATTATTGAAGTTCTCTTCTTGATGAGCATTTGGGAGGATCAATGGAGGTGAAGAGGAAGAAGAGACAATTATCTCTTGCAACGCCTCAAGAAAAGGGTAATCGAATGTTGCGGCTGCGGCGGAGGGTAACGACGGCGATGGTGGTTGTAACGGTGTTGGTTGGTGAAGAAGCAAGGGAGGAGGTTGAGAGATTAGATCCATGAAAGAAGAAGAATAAAGAAGGGTATTTTCGTCTTCTTCTTCATTGTTGAAACAGAGGTAATCAATATTCCATCCATTTGGGAATAATTGATGATGATGATGATCAAATCCGCCATTAAAGCTTAGATTGTTGATGTTGTAACTGTTGTTGTCGGTGGTTTCTTGCTTTGTCGGAACAAGAAGCTCTTCGTACACATTCATTTGAGTCGACATTTCCATTTTCCCCTCTCTCTGAAACTCTGATTTCTGGTAATAAAAAGGAAGAGAAAACAGAGTGTGTGAGCTTGTGTATTAAAGAAGATGATGTGTAAGTGTATTTATATATAAATCCAGAGATGGGTGTGTATGTGTGTGTTAGTATACTGTTAATTAAAATAAAGATTCCCGTTTTAATTTGTGATTATTGTTTTCTACCAACTCTATCTAATATCTATAATGTATGGATTTTATTTTGTTTGATAACAAATTTTATTGTTATCTCGTGACAAATAATAAAAACATTTTTGTTTGCTCTAGCCTCTAGCTAGAAATAGGTGAGCTATATATATATATATATATTACAAGACTTGACATGAATCGATGTAACTTTTATTTTGGTAACTTAAAGGTGCTAATGTTAACGGAGTTATATATACTCAAAACCATATAAACACACATTAGTAGATTATTCCATTGAAATAAATACACATTTTCAGCCTAAATGAAGATCCATGTGTTTGCTCTTATCCATTTTCCAGTAAAAGTTAGAATCTCAATATTTTAAAATTATTTTTTTGTATTATTAAAATATGTGTTTATTTTTTACATATAGTGCCATGCATGGATCATGGTCTTATTATATGTATATCAACGAAAAATGTATTTTATCTAACTTATTGAGTTAACTAATTGACAAACAAAGAGAAAGAGTGTAATATACGATGATTGATTCCCTTTCCTTACAGGAAAGCTTTGATCCCACAATTTTCATGTCTCGACGAAAACGGATGAACATTTGTCTACCCCTCTTGCTTTTTTTTGTCTGCCAAATTTTTATTTATAATAAATTGAGAGGGAATTACTCGTATCTGGTCACAAAAGCGTACGTAATTGTTTATTGTGTATACGCGAACACGAAATTGCGTCTAAATTTTGCCTTAATTTGATAATCATCATCTATTATCGTCTAAATCAAGGTATTGTTTGTTAATAGTAATCTCTTTTTCCAGCGCAGGCATATTAATTAATAATTGCCCTATGTTCCACATTTGTCTTACGTTTGATACGACGTTTATTCTTTTAATTGACATCTTGCTCCATCTCCTCCGCAAGAGCAACCACCTTAGTGGTATTTCATATGGGTTTTTCCTCAATTGATAAACTTTGGAAAGAGTTTCTTCACTATTTGAGATATTATTCTCTTTTCATATATTAATTGGTGAAAAACCTATGTAAAATAACTAATGTGGCTGCTCTAAAACCGTTAAAAATAATTAAAAATTTCACAGAGTATATAAGAAAATTAATAGAGAGAGAGAGAGAGAGAGAGAGCACATGGTAAAGAGAAGCTCCATGTTCACGAAAACAAACAAAATGTCTAAGGCCTCTCGCGTCCTTTCAGTTCACTCACTTTCAATCTATAATAATACACATTCATATAATACATGCATGTGTGAGTCTATATAATACATATATATGAGAGTGTATTTGACTTTGAAAATACTAAACATAGGGCTTTTTAATTATGCGATTAATGACGAAGAAAAGCACAATCAAAATATAAGTGAATATCTACACATGTATAATTTAATTTGTGTATTTTATATCGTTAACTTATCCCAAAATTACATCAAGTAACAAAAGATACAATATAAAGTTCTCACAGTTTGTGACATATAACATAAAAGCTATAATAATATATAACGTCTCAGTAGTTGAAATTTATTATATTGGCTAATATTAAGACTAGAATTATCTAAATGACATTTCAATTACGATGAGCTGATACAGACGTTTTAAATAAGAAAAAATATTCAACTTCATATATGTTGGAGATTAAGTTAGATTTTGCAGAACCCTTTAACAAAAAAAAATTAGATTTTGCAGATCGAAGTTATATTGTTTGTTATCCAAAATAGTGCTCCTCAATTTTTATCAGAAACTTCGTCTTCTCCTGTACTCGTTATTTCCATTAATTTGTCTTTGGATTCTAATCATAAGTCAAAACCCTTACTAGATACAAGAAAAATCGACTGGAGGTTGCCATACTAAACGATATTTTGTTTTTAGTTTACATCTATATCAACGCAGAAAATTTATCAAAAAAAAAAGTCTACATTTGCTGAGAGATTTTTAACTTTAAAATGTTAAAACTAAAGAGGCCGGGGTAAAGTGTAGTGCCAGCTAAGAACGAGTGCCGATGATCTTTTTAAACTTTGATACAGCTAAAATTCCAAACCCTGGTTTTTTTTTTTGTTAAAGAAACCCTGGATTTAATTTGTTGTAAAAGGCTAATATTATTAAGTAGATAGTTTATTATTTCCTCGACCCAAATTAAACCAACCTTTGTGTGTTTACCATCTCATTAGTCCAATGGTTAAAAAGCTCATATTGAAACTTTCAAGATCATAAGTTGCTGATTTTTTTATTGAAATGATATAAAATTTTGATTGTTTGGTAGATCATGAAAATTAGTCTAGATTTTGGTTCGAAAACCCCGGATATATATATATATATATAAATACGTAAATTGTAAATGTATGCTCACATTTTTATTTATTATATATTTAAAATAAAACTCTAACTTGTATTTTATATAAGATATTTGAGTAATAAAAAGTATAATTCATCTAAATTTCTTATCGAAAAACATAAGCAATATTTCATTCTAAAAAAAAAACCCGAAAAACATAAACAGATCTAATACTCAAGAGCCCAAAAAAATAGATTGAATACTGAAGTAAACTTAGCTTGAGCCTTTGGAGAACAAATAAAAGAATGTTAAAATAAGCAAAGATTGACCTGATTCGGTTCTCAAGTTGAATGAATGTATGACAAAGAGAAGGAGCCAAGACCACGTGAAATTTTCCAACACAAACCTACGTGGCAGTTTTTCAAGCGTCCACGTTTTCATGTTACCCTTGCCAGTTGCCAGGCGACCACGCATCTTTTCCGTATGCGCCAAACTAAAATGCGAAGAAATAGAAACCTTTTTTTTTTTTGCAACAAACCCAGAACTCTCGTTAGCTTAAGTAAAATAACCAAAAAACAATACTTGTTACTGACAAAAACTAATTTTTAAAAGTTTATGAACAACAGTTTATTTTTTTATAATATATGGTGTGTCATTTAGAGAATTCATGAGAATAAGGTTGAATCGGGAGATAAGATGCAGATGCAGATGCAGAAAATGTTTTTTTTTTCTTGATTTTTAAAAAAATACTGGGAACAGTTAGTTTGACTTCCACAAGAAAGCATCTTATGTATCGTCTAATTAAGGACAATTCCTCTAATCATTTTTAAATCCTACCAGGTCTATTTAAGACCACTTTCGTTTAGAAGAACAATTGTGTCATTTTCTAATGATTTCAAATTATCTTTTATAATATACTATCTGAAAGAATTTCGAAACGCTTTCTGGAATATTTCTTGATTATTCTAAAATAAATTATTTAAGATGTGGAAAGAGTTGAACACTTGGGTAGTTATTTTAAATATTTTATCGTTCGCTAAATATAATTGTCTAATTATTTGTCCTAATTGAGAATCTCTAGCTAGAAAATAGTTGATTGAGATTTGAGAATCTCTAAATATTTTTTTAAAAGCTAATTATTTTAATTTTTCGTACGTAACGAGATTTTGTTTGCATTGCATAAAATCGGTGGACAGCCCATAGTTTCGCTTTTCCCTTGTCCACATTTTTTAATTTGCTTATTAATATTACTATAAACTTGTAAAGGACACTTATTGTTGACAAACAAAAGAAGGACACACATTTCTTCGTTTTGGGGCCGTTAGTAGATGCCTGTGTTAATTTTCAATTCTTATAAATGTTTAGATTAAGGTTAAACACTTTAACACCCTCCAAAAATAAATGATTTAGGTGAAACGAATGACTAATGCCATACGAGGAATACAAAAAGTTTCGAGAATTGTTGTAAGTGAAGTATGTTAAAACCAAAACCGTTTTAAACTTATTATCTGCAAATTTCATGATATATATACATAAATAATTTTGTAATTATAAGTTTAGGAAAATTAAAGATACCAATTTTTATTCCGTGCGTGCATAAAAAAAACATTTATGAATATTTTCAAATAGGAAATTGCGCTATACTAGAATGCATTTTTTTTTTAGAATGCACTATTTACCTGTGCTAAAAGATATACTGTCTCTAATTGACATATATATCATTCACCATTTTTTGCATCTACATACAAGTGAGCTGGATATGTTAGAGATTTCAAGTATATTAAAACAATCAATTTGAAGTCTAGATGCTAATAAAATTACTAGATCACCGTGATTATATAGTTTCTATTATTAATTTATTATTGTTATTATTATTAGCGTGGTGTTATCCGGTTATCCAAATATAAAGACAAATGGTAATTTATAACTAAATGGTAATTATCCGTATCGAAACTAAAGTTATTCGGTTATCCAATATAAAGACAAATGGTAATTTAATCAAAACAATTATTTCTCATTTATCCATGATAAAAAGCCGAAATCACTGTTAAAATCAAATGGGACGGGAATATATTATTTTAATAACCACAAATATAAATATAAATACTTACTTTGAGCTAGATAAAACTAATAAAATGTTTTTTTTTGTCTAATTTTATATGGCGTTCATATATGTCAGTAATATAGTATTAATGTCATATATTATAAATTATATTAGTTATATAAACTAATCTTGCATGAAGATGCCAAAATATATATATAATCTTGCATGACAGCAAAAAATATCGTTTTATTCTCAAATGAGTTGCAATAGTTTGTCTCGATCAAGACCAGTCCAACCTTTTCATATGTTCTTTTTGTTAATGTATATAAAATTTAAATATTTTCTTCTCCGAAATCTGATCTTATAGATTTGATGTCTAAAACCATACATTATTTTGCTTGTGCTCGAAACCGTGTATGGTGTCAAGCGAGAGCGCATTGTCATAAGATATGGGATTTGAAAAAAAACGTGATTGAGAGGGGATGGAACGGATGAACAGAAGCATGATTGGAATTTGGCCAACCCATACAAAACGTGGAGTTTATACAATCACTAATACAACCATTTTAAAAAACCACAAAAAATCATTAATATACAGTAGATATAGTAACGATAATGCGTATGAATAAGAAGTTAGCTTGCAACGTCATATTCTCCGTTTCATATATATAGTGTACGTTAAAGTAAGAGCTTACGTATAGTCAGCATGTCACATTCATTACATTTTTATTCATCCAACATGCTTTTCCAATCATGCTAGAAGTTATGGCGTTTTAATAACGACTTTTAATTGGTCCATATATACACATATTTCTTATTAAAATGTCGAAAGATTTGTATGAAAATAGTGTTGCATCATTACTTTAGATTTTAGCATAGACTCTCACGCATACACACGATCTCGGGTCCCCCGGTTTTATCTCGTGTCCACTCTACTGATGTAATAATATTCCCCGGTTTTATCTCGTGCCGGTTTGTGCGAACTAAAGTTATATAGTTATATTTTTTGCACTTTGCGTGAAAATAAAGGCAAAAGATCATTCCAATATATTCTGAATTATTGACGCATAACTTAGTAAAAAATACGCGACCGAGAGTGAATCAAATTGCGGCTGTGGTGTTTAGTTATCGTTATACTTTAATTCCAAATCATCCTTAACTATCATGATCTCATTATGAAAAAATTGGTCACCAAAATCATTTATGCCTAAACCATTTACACCGCATGCATGCGATCAAAACTGCTGAATCCTAGTTTACGTTTTGCCGTCTAAAATATAATGATTACTACGGCAACCGTTTAGCGTATAAGCGTTGCCTAGATTACCGTCAATCTTAATAAAAACTTGCTGTCTAGTTTATAATACGGCCAGAGCCTGTCAAGCATCTAAACGTGCTTAAATTGTCACCTACTTTGATGTATTGAAGACTACTTAAAACCAAAGTGGTTATTTTAACCGATTGAATATGAGTTTAAGTTAAGAGGGGAACATCATCAACTTCTCAAAATATCGCTTTAATTTCATTAAGCAAAAATTATAGCAAAATCTTTTTAAACCCACAGTTAATATAAATCAAAGCTATCTCCGGCGTATATGGTTCATGTTAATATAATAAATAAAATCCCGTAGATATGATTTAAAAAAGAAGAAGAAGAGAAGTCCCTAGATATTTTTTGTCTGTTCTTTTTGGATTCATTAATGCAAATCTTGATATAACACCGAGAAACAACTATAACCAGTTCGGCACTACAAATATGGATTAGGTTCAAAATGCATCTCCAGCTATTCTATCAGCCACTAAATAACAATCTCTTGGATATAACATAATTAGACACTTTTCAAATTTTCGAAGAAAGCCTCGATATCTCGGGGTGAAGCACAAGGCCATATACCTCAGGTCCATTCAATCCACTATTAAAAATATCAAATTAGTCAAAAAGTTTTGAATTCTTTTGTTTTATGAGACACTAAATATTAAAATTCGACACGATTACATTTCCTTACAAAGAAACGGAACGACTTTTAAAACAACAACAGTTGAACGAATAGAAAAAAGTGGGGCCATTCAATTATTACAACATAGGAGGGGAGCTTTACGAGAACACCAGCCACATTTAATTATGTCTATTTTTGGATATATTGTTTATTTTAATTTTGTTTTCACCACGGGTTTTGTACGAATAATCATAAAAGTCACATTCACATGTCCAAAACTATTCATTTTACCCTACAAATCAAGCTAAATTTAAATAGGTATCTTCCAAATTTCTTACAATTCTAATGCCAGCTTGCAAATTAATTATATCGCCAAAGTCAATTTATAAAATAGTATAAATTAGAATTACTAATGCTATTTTATTGCTCGTGTCGTGTATGCTAATTATAATTATAATAATTATATTCCTAGTGGGAGATAGGAGCTGATTTGTTTCCGCATTTGGGGCCTCTAAAAGTAAATATATTAGGCTACAATAAATCCCATTATTTGGTGGCCCGTTAATAACTGGACTCAGAAGACTAGCTATCATGTAACAGTTAGGTAACCAGCGAATCAACCGGTCCATGATTCTATTTGGCCGGTTACTGAAAAGAATCTTCCAATATTGGTTTTAACTTTTTAAATTAAACATGTTTCCCTCTTCTCAGTGACCAAAACAAAACTAACTCTTTAAATTTGTTTGGGAACTTTTTCTATGAATCGTAAGAAATTTCCAAGTAAATTTCAGCGTCTAGGGTTTATATGTTGGAAGGTTAAAGGAATGACCATGAAGAAAATGAGAAATCTCCAGAGTAGTTGTTGTCTTTTTCAGAAAAGCTTGTTGTAATGAGAAAATTTTCGATTTGAAGTAAATTGTTATAACGTTTGAATATGTCTTTAAAAATAAATAATATTTGTAGAAGGAAAAATAATAAGAAAAAATATCTAATAGTGGATGCTGAGCTGTCACGGGCCACCACAGTTGTGCAAGTAGTCCCCACTTGGGTTGTTGGGCTTAGACGCTACCCTTTAACATCCACCTTCTCATTTATTACGGATATGACCTTTTCTCTGCGACTCTTTTTTTATAAGTTTTCACTTTTCACATACATAATAGATTTAAAAGTTATATTGTTAATATTTTTGATAAAAAGTTACTATTCGTAACGATATGAGTATAGTTTTAAAAAGTGATCTAAATAAAATCAGTGGATGAAAATTAGTAGTATCAAACAAGAAATGTATCATTACAAGAAAAAATTGTTTCTATCTAAAGCTTAGCTAGAAGAATTTGGCCCATGACAAAATATGCTCGTATATAATATAGAGTCAAATACTAAAAAATAGTTTATTGTGAAAAGAAAGCTCAGAAAAAGGGGGTTGGGGAAAATGTTTTTAAAAATAGAATCCAACGGCCCAGATTTGATTATTAAAAGTATATATATATATATATATATACCAATAACTGTTTATATTCTTGCCTGAACTCTTTCTCTCCCTCCCTCTCTTATCTGTTTTGTTATCTCGTTGTTCTTATTAGTGTTCTTCTTGTTTCTCATAAACTTTATCAAAAGGGTTCAATCAAAATTTCTGATAAGTGAATGATGAGGTCATGAACAGTCAATATTCCGGGTAAGGGTAAGCTTTCCTCGTATTGATGGCTCCCCATTTTTCTTTTCAAAATCTCTCAAAATTTCGTCAAAATAAATCATACTTAGGAAATTGAAGTTGTTTTCGAAAATTCATTTTTTTTGTCTGGTCGTCGTCATCGAAAATTTGAATTTATTAAATATTATGAATTAAATTAATAATAAAGCGGTGACCGTGATGTAGCGGTGAAATGTTATTATGAATTTGAAATTGTTTTATTATGTTCGACTTCTTATTCATATTTGTATTTGTCAATTTCAGGTAGGTTTTTTCGTATCAGTTAATTATGAATTGACGATGTATGTGTAATCTTTAATTAGCTTGGTATTAGGGTAACCAAAAAGGTTTTAAAGCTGCGAGTATTCGTTCATATAAACGAGATCCTAGCTGTCTACACGTGGCGATGGCTGATCTGGCAAGGAAGAAGCGGCCAATCAGAGACTCTGTAAAAAAGACAAAAAGTCAGTGTGGGTCCTATGTAGAAGTCATTCGACATTGAAATGACTAGTTTGCCTCTCTCTCTCCATTAACCAAAACAAAAATGGAAATCATTTAAAAACCCTATCAATTTTTGTTAAAAAAACAAAAACAAAAATACACACACGACGCCTCACGAACAAACGGCTTAAACCTCGCCACGTGCCAGATTTACCGGGCAGGTAGATCGGGCAGCTTCATCGACCATATATAGACCGTCAGATCTAAATTCAACGGTTCGATTTAAACGAAGCGTTATGTCGGTCAGACTCCAATGGCCTTTAAGAAGAGATGGTGCCTCCCATCTTCTTCTTCATCGGTCATCTCGAAAACCCCTCCTTTATCCTTTTTTTTTCTTCAACCTTCTAGCTCTGAAATTATATTTTTTCCCGATCGCCTGAATTTTCGCGGGTGATGTAAATTTCCCGCCAATTTTTGTGGAGGTAAAAGTTTTGAAGAAGCTCACAAGAGTGAAAACCGCGAAATGACCTTGCGGCGATTCGTATGGCACCGGCTGTTTTGGCTACCTTAAACGAACCGTCGTTCCAGGAACAATGCGGCGCCGCTTTTATGAGGAAATTTACAAACCAATCCGTCGTCGAAATTCCCAATAATCCTCCTCTCTTCAACCCTAACCCTAACCCTAATTTCGATTCCATTTATCGGAGCAATTCGAGGAAGCTGTTCGATGATTCGTCGGATTTTGGAGGCTACGCTACTTATAATGTCGCTGGGTACACCACGACTCAGCTCAGGGAGCTAAAGAAGCGCTTGACCTCGGAGCTCGAGCAGATTCGGATCCTTAGGGAACGGATCGAGTCAGGGACGTTCGAGACACAGCAAGTTTATACTCTACCAGAGGTATCCGCCGTTGGATCAGCTCCGGTGAATAGCTTCGCTGGTGAATCAAATGACCTAGGGCCGAAGAAGAAGAAACAGAAGAAAAATGGGTCAGGTCTGAAGCGATGCAATCAATTTGCTGCGGAAGAGTCTCACATGAAGCGACCGGCGGCTTTGGATCCAGAATCGGAGAAACTGTTGACCGTTATGTTGAATAGTTGTGGTCAGATCTTGGGTAAGCTGATGAAGCACAAATGGGCGTGGGTGTTCAACACTCCTGTTGATGTAGTTGGGTTAGGGCTTCATGATTATCATCTGATCGTGAAGAAACCTATGGATCTGGGGACTGTTAAGTTGAATCTTGAAAAAGGGTTTTACATTTCGCCGATTGATTTTGCTACTGATGTCAGATTGACATTCAACAATGCAATGGCGTATAATCCAAAGGGACAAGATGTTTATGTTATGGCAGATAAGCTTTTGGATCATTTCGATGGAATGTTCAACCCTGCATTTAAGAAATTCGAGGCTCAGCAGCTAAAACTCACTGGTTCTTCATCATCTCGTCTTGAACCTGAGTTCAAAACTGAGTTCAAGCAAAGACAGTGGAACCAGAATCAGTGGAACCAGAATCCGATGACGGTGAATCCTAGGCAAGGAACCGAACAAATATCTATCGCGAAGAAGCTTGATTCAGTGAAACCGCCACAACATACATTGCCTACTCAATTAGTTGAGCTGTCATGTTTGAAATCTCCTTCTCTTCCTCCTCCTCCGGTGGATCAGCCTCAACCGCCACCTCCTCCCCAGCCGGTTATGGAAGTGGATGGACCTGTTCCTGATGTGAATGAAGCAACAAAAGCGAGGAAAGGGAAGTTGCCGAAGCCTAAGGCTAAGGATCCAAACAAAAGATTGATGACAATGGAGGAAAAGTCAAAGCTTGGTATGAATTTACAAGACTTACCTCCTGAGAAGCTTGGTCAGTTGGTTCAGATTCTCAGGAAAAGAAACGGACATTTAGTTCAAGATGGAGACGAAATTGAGCTAGATATAGAAGCTGTCGACAACGAGACGCTATGGGAGCTTGATCGTTTCGTGACTAATTACAAGAAGATGGCTAGTAAAATCAAGCGTCAAGGGTTTATCAGGAATGTGTCAACTCCACCTAGAAACATGGTAAGCGAATTAGCACTGCCTTACTATCAATCTACCATTTTGAGAACTGTGATTTCAATACTTAAGTTGTTTTCTCTTCCTTTGTCTCTCTTAGACCTCGGTGGCAGAAATGGGTAGTGCGGAGAAGAGAACAAGGAAAGGGGATGCAGGGGAAGAGGATGTAGACATTGGAGAAGACATACCAATCGAAAATTACCCATCAGTAGAAATCGAAAGAGATGGTACTGCATTGGCCGCAGCTGCTAGTAGTGGGTCTAGTTCTTCAGGCAGTTCCAGTTCTAGTGGTAGTTCCTCGTCTAGTGGTATGTTTCTTTAAACCTTTAAACTCTCCTTTATATTGTGTTATCTCTAACATTGAACGCTTATTTGGTGAGTCAGGGTCAGGTGGGAGTTCATCAGGTAGTGATTCCGATGCAGATAGTGTTCAATCGCCATTTGTGGAAGCAAAAGAATCTCAATGATAGAATCTTTTGGGGATTTAGCCCATTGATTCTGTCCTCCCAAGTTCTAGGAACATTTAGCCGTGGGTGTAAAGGGAGAAACTGAAAGAAAGGGATTTGATTTTTCTTTGGATAAAAACCTTAGGGAAGCAGTTGTAGTTAGAAAAAAAAATGTAATGGGTAGATAGAGAGAGAAAGCTAGTTTAAGCAAGGAGAAGAAGAGTTCGTCTTTTTAACTACCTTTTAGATTTAGGAATTGTTTAGTGTATTGTGAGATGCTGAACAGAGTCAGAGTGAGTGGGAAATGTAGGAGAAGAAGAAGAGGAGACGGAGGAGATATTTATTTATTTTTTCTTTGTTCTTCGTGTTAAAGAGTCTGGTTGTGGTAGGAAAAACTGTGATGGAAGAGAAGAAAGAAATCAATGCAATGTAGTAGTTGAGAAAGAGATGTAAATGGTTTGCAATATTAAAAAAAAAAATCTAATTTGTTGAGAAAAGTTGATTTTTCATCTTGTAAAACGTCTTTTAAAGTTGTTGCCAAATGTTGTGAAAATATAAGAGTTAAGCAGAAGCAGAGGCAGCCAAGAGTCCATTGTGTCTGAGAAGAGGCTCTGGTGAAGGTACGCGTCCTCTAAACTCAACAAACACCTGAGGGACATAAGATGGAATAAATTAAGAATGAAATGGCCGTAACTATTGAAGCTATTATATGAAATCAAACTAAATGGTAAATAAATATACCTTAAGAGGCGCTTTTCCTCCTCCAAGAGCAAGTATGGTGTTTCTGAACCTCTCTCCTGTTTCTTTAACAGCCTGTTTGCATATATACATATGTTCATAATCTCGTGTTTAAGGTAAATGTATAGAAGGATTAAAGCAACATATATAAAATACCTTAATGTCGTCCAGTCCAGCGTCTTCAAAAGCTGAGAATGCATCTGCAGACAAAACCTCTGCCCACTGCAAGTTTTTCGAGAAATTCGGGTGAGAATTAAACAGAGTTGGTTAAGAGTTTTGCTATAAAGAAAGAGACTCTCGAATATACCTTGTAACTGTAATATCCAGCTGCATATCCCCCTAGAAATTCATCAACAAGTGAATAGGTGAATGGTTTGGTCAAAAAGCACCAACGATATTATATATATCTCAGGTTTTTTAGAGGATTGTTACCAGCAAATATGTGACTGAAGCTACAGAGGAATCTATCCTCAGGAAGTGGAGGAATAACTTGAGTTTTTACTGATACCCTTTGATCTACGTCATAGATGGACTCTGGTCCACCTGGTACATATTTTGTGTGAAGCTCAAGATCAACACTGGCGAATTTCAACTGAAACTCAAACATGAAAACCATTATTAATACAAACCACAGAATAATAATATATAAAACATTAGCAATTTGTTGTCATGTAGTACCTGACGAAGACTAAAGGACCCTGCTCGGAATGTTCTTGCAGCTAGGAGTTTCTTGTATACTACCTCTGGGAGTGTTTCTCCTGTTTGATAATGCTTGGCGATGCTCATTAAAGTGTCCCTGAAACCCCCTCATTCAGATACATATCACTCATTTAACATAATTTTACTTGTAAATTACATAAGAGGATAAAATTTCTGTAGTACCTGTGGTAGCACCAATTCTCCATAAACTGAGATGGTAATTCAACCGCGTCCCATTCGATATTTCGGATACCAGCCACTAACCCTTCATCCTGCTTGGTAAGCATATGCTGAAGAGCATGTCCAAATTCATGAAATACTGTCTCTACCTGTAAATTAGAGTGATATTTTAGTCAGCAAGTAAGAATTTTCGAGATTTCATGTCAAGCTAAGATATAAGTAGGTGATTAGTATAAGATATAAGTAGGTGATTATTATAAGATATTTTGTTTACCTCACGGAATGTCATAAGGCTTGGCTTTTCACCTACTGGTGGAGTTTGGTTGCAGACCATGTGTGCAACAGGCAGCCTAACTGAAGAACCTTTCTGAGCCATGACTCGGCTCCGGGAAACAACCTCATCCATCCAAGCGCCGCCTCTTTTCTCAGACGGTCGAGAGTAAGGATCAAAGTAAAAGTAAGCAATCGGCTTCCCAGAAGAATCTTTGACACGGTAGAACCGAACATCGCTATTCCAGACCTTCAAATCAATAATGTATGGCATTTAACTGACTTTAACTAATATATCACGATATGGATATATACTAAGGCAACTGGTAAGATTCCAGATTTTACCGGAGCTACACCATCTGCTGGCTCAATATCGATTCCAAATAGTGTCTTAGCTAGACTGAAAAGTCCATCCATCACCTTTGGTAGGGAGAAGTATGGACGAAGTTCTTCCTAAAAAGACCATAACGAAGTATAAGGATCAAGACTTTAAAAAATAATTGGTTATATCACAAGCTAGAGAAGGACAAAGAACCTCATTGATATCGTATTTGGATTCACGAAGCCTTTCACTCCAGAAAGTGGTGTCCCAGTGGGTCAAACTGTCAGATTCTTCAGCACCTTGGTTCTTTGAGAAACTCTTGATGTCTTCCATGTCTAATTCATACAACGACTTAAGAAATCAAAGTTATTAGGCCAATGTCAAGCCATGGAGTCCCATGCTAAATCTGACTGTTACAACAATTGCCAACTTGTTTAATGAATACATGTTGATTTGAATATATCTTCTCTCTATGTTACCTTGAACAGCTGCATCCCAGGACGCACTACGAAGCTTCTCTAAAAGCTCTGCTGCTTTCTCAACAGTAGCCATTTTCATAGCCATGCTTACCTAGAATAATAGAGAGTCACATTAAGCCAATTAGAAAAAAAGAACAGTTTTATTTAGGCTGATGACTCTACCTCAGCGTAATTGTTGTAACCAAGAAGCTTAGCTTTTTCCAAGCGAAGGTTCAAAATCTGATCGATAATTGCTGTATTATCCAACTCACCAGAAGAGGCACGAGATAAATAAGCACAGTAGACTTCCTCACGCAGAGCTCGGTTTTTGGCATGTTGCATGACGGGAAGATAACTAGGAGCATCCAGTGTAATAATCCATGGTCCATTCTCAGCAGTTGCATTTTCATGGCCCTTGTAATCACATTTAAAGAAGCAAACATTGACAAAACCCAAAAGAAAAGAAACACGGAACATTGCAAATCTTTCAGTTAATATTGATACCTTGGACACAGCAGCTTGTGCGAATAGCCCAAGAGCGCTTGGAGGCAATCCCTCGATCTCTTTCTTGTCTGTTATCAGCTTTTCAAACTTCTTTGTAGCATCCAAAACATTCTCAGAAAACTTATGGGAAAGTTTTTCGAGTTCCTACAATCAAAGAACAAAAATTGAGTAGGCATTAGATGAGAGTTCTTGGAAGAAAAAGCTACGAAAAACATAGAACCAAACCTGTTCAATTTTGTTAAACTGTTCTCTCTTTTCATCATCAAGAGCAATACCTATGAGAACCGCCTCCTTTATTTGAGCTGAAATCGTAAATGAAACCAAAGTTAGCATATTTATTACACTAACAATTGCAAAGATAACGAAAGATAGGTACGTTCTTCTTCTAATGCTCCAGTTAGAACTACTTGCCTTCTACTAAACGTTGACGAGCTTCACTGAGTGATGACCAATCAGGAGATTCACGAATAGCTTTAAAGGCATTGTAAATAGGCTTGCTTTGCCCCAACCTGAGCTGGAACTTCACCTTCTCTGGCTGCAGAATAACAGTGTAGTTAGTCAAACAAGACACCAACACAAACTTGCATGAGAACGCATCTAATATCTTACCTGAACGTCTTCAATGGCAGCACGAAGCTCAGGTGTATCCTTAACAGCCTTAAGGTGATTGATCATTCCCCAAACAACAGTCAACCGATCAACAATTTTCTCCAATGGTTCCACCAGATTCGGCCATGATGGCTCCACAAATTTCTCTAGCTGCTCCAATTCAACTTCCTATAACAATCCGATCAAAACACATAACAATCCGATTAAAAATACATTAATCTCCGATCAGAAACCGATGAAGGAACGAAGAAATGGAACATACGAGCTGCTGCAATAGAGCTCGAATCCCAGGACGAACATGTGTAGCATCAACGGAATCAAACGGAGGGAAATCGAAATCCTGTAAGAGAGGATTCGAGGAGAGAGTCTCGCCGGAGAAAACGGCGGCGGAAGACATGGACGGAGGCGAGGAGAAGGGACGGAAGGAGAGAGAGGTGGTGGATCTAGGAGCAGGAAGACAGAAAGAGAAAGAGGAAGACCAGATGGGGCCAGGATATGAATTACGAAAAGTTGAGGGACGAAAATGAGAAGAAGAGAAGTATTTGTTAGCGTATGGTTTAGGATGAGGTGAACGACGAAGAAGATTGAGAGGCTCGAGACGTAGTCGCCGTTAGAGTGTTGGCTTATAACAAGCGTTGCGATTATTGTTAGTCTCTTCATTTTTTATTTTATTTTTTCCCCCTTTTTCTTATTTCTTGAGATTTTTTTTTGTGTCGGTGTGACTACATGCCCTTATGTGAGATTCCAAAAGTCAATGTCAAATATTATAAACTAAACCAAATTTATTTTTGTTACATAAGGAAGCTCTATAGCTACAGCAGATATTTTTAATAGATTGTAAAAACAAATTATTTCACTATTTATTTTTCTTCGATATTATTAACAAAAAGGTGGAATAGCTCAGTTGGTTAGAGCGTGTGGCTGTCAACAACAAGGTCAAACTGTTTTAAAGATTTTTATATACCGTTGATTTTGACTAGTAGATTTATAAGAAAGTTCAAAAAAAAATTCAGTGATAGTGATGTGTTGAATTAAAATAAATCCTCCTTTTCTTGTCCGTTCTTTACTTCTTCAATTGTGTTATATTTTCTGTAACCTTAGATCATTGTTTTATTTTTATTTTTCTTGTAAAATCTTTGTTCTTCCTCCTCTTCCATGTCAAATTCAATCTTCTTCCTTTCTTTTGTCTTCTTTTTCCCTTTTCTTGTTGATTCACTTTACTATTTTCTGGCCAGGTGATCCCGAAAACATAATTTACCACGGTGATGCAACTCCTGATGAAGATGGAATGGTGAACTTCAACAACGCTAAACATACATCTCAGGTTGGTTGGATTACTTATTCCAAGAAGGTGCCAATATGGAGTCGTAAAACTGGTAAAGCTTCAGACTTCAACACAAGTTTCTCCTTCAATGTCGAGTGACCTTTCAGCGAATGGTCATGGGATCTGTTTCTTTCTTGCTCAGATGGGAGCTGAGCTCCCTGCATACTCAGCTGGTGGTTTCTTGGGTTTGTTCACTCGACAAGATATTTACTCATCTTCGTTTCCGCTTGTTCATGCCGAATTTGATACATACAACAACCCAGAATGGGATCCTAAGGACGTTGGATCTCATGTTGGGATCAATAACAACTCGCTTGTTTCTTCTAACTTCACTTCTTGGAATGCAAGCTCACATAGGGAAGATATTGGTCATGCAAGGATCTCATATGATTCTTTGATAAAGAACTTAAGTGTGACTTGATCTTATGAACTTACAACTTCTGAGACTAAGGAGGATTCTTCGAGCCTTTCTTACATCATCGACCTTGCAAAGGTTTTGCCATCAGAAGTTATATTTGGTTTTATAGCTGCTGCTGGAGCAAACCCAGAGGAAAATAGACTTTTATCATGGGAGCTCAGTTCAAGTTTGAAAAGCGAGAAAGTTGATAGCATGGTAGGGTTGGTAGTTGCCATTTCGGTTTCCGGGTTTGTTTTCTTGACACTTTTGGTCTTCACAACCGCGGTGGTTTGGTCGCGGAAGCAAAGAAAGAAGAAAGAACGAAGACCTCGAAAGAGAAGCAGGACTAAAAAAGTTTTTCTTACAAGGATCTTGAGTCAGCAACCAACAGATTCTCAAGCCATAGAAAGCTTGGTGAAGGAGGTTTTGGAGCGGTTTACGAAGGAAACTAAAATCAATACAATGGTTGCGGTGGAGAAACTATCCGGTGATTCAAGACAGGGAAAGAAAGAATTTTTAAACGAAGTTAGGATCATTAGCAAACTCAGACATCGGAACCTGGTGCAACTCATCGGTTGGTGTAATGAAAAAAATGAGTTCTTGCTGATATATGATTTAGTGCCAAATGGTAGCTTGAACTCTCATCCCTTTGGTAAAAGCCCTCATTTACTATCTTGGAACATAAGATACAAGATAGCTCTTGGTTTAGCCTCTGCTCTGCTTTATCTTCATGAAGAGTGGGATCAATGTGTACTGCACAGAGACATCAAGGCAAGCAATATAATGCTTGACACTGATTTCAATGTAAAGTTAGGTGATTTCGGGTTGGCTCGGCTTATGAACCATAAGCTTGGTTCCCATACAACAGGATTGGCTAGAACTTTTGGATACATGGCACCTGAATATGTGATGAAAGGAAGTGCGAGTAAAGAATCTGATATATATAGCTTTGGAAATTTTTTATTAGAGATTGTCACAGGAAGAAAATCGCTGGAGCAAACACAAGAAGAAAACAATGATACAGAGACTGATGATAAGAAGAGTCTTGTGGAGAAAGTTTGGGAACTTTTTGGAAAACAAGAACTGATGACTTCATGTGTAGATGATAAATTGGGTGATGATATCAATAAGAAAGAAGTTGAATGTCTTCTGGTTTAAGGGTTATGGTGTGCTCATCCTGATAAAAACTCGAGACCTTCGATAAAGCAAGCGATCCAAGTCCTTAACTTTGAGTCACCATTACCTGACCTTCCATTGAAGAGACATGTTGATGTGTATTACATCTCGTCTTCTTCTTTTCCCTCGGCTAACTCAAGTAAAGTTTCAGTAACGTTCTCAAACATTGAGTATGGTCGTTGATTAGCTGAAGATTAGAGATTATTACTTGTGTTCATGCTCTCTGATCTATTGTTCCTCTGTTTTTTTCAACATGTATGTATTATTGTTCATGCTCTTGAAGCGTGATTATTCGTTGTGTAATCATCTTTAATCTTAATATGTATGTTGTTATGAATACTCTTTAACATATTCGTTTTGGAGACGAGAATATGAAAATATGTTGTCATGATAAAAGCCTTTTCTGCAAATTGTATGTTACTTTGTCTCGTTTCTGTGTCTTCGTTCTTGAGTTATGTTCACATCTGACATTTCTTAAGCCTTTTCCACTAAAAAATTGTGACAGCGTAAGTACTTTGAACATTCAAGTGTCTTCCTTCTTTAGTTTTTATATAGATCAAGCCATATTCCACAAAGAAATTCAACATAATTTGCAATATTAGTGGGAATTTGTTTTCAGGCTTTGAATGTTTCAAACGCCAGCTTATGCATAAATTAATGACGTTTTGTAAAACACTTTTGCAAAATATCAACGCAAACGAACGGCAAGTAGGTAGTTTAAACAAAGATTATAAGCCTAGTTTGTAGAAAATGTAAATGTATTATACACATAGTTATAAAGTTTGACTACCAGTAGTTTTGTAAATATGTATCCACGTAGAAAATTGGCGCTTATTGGTCTATTTATTACACGTGGAACGTTGTTAATGGTCGGAAGCCACAAGACGGTCCAGACCGTTATTGTCTTTCCATCAGCAGACTTACGTTGGATTTGGGCTATTTCTAAAACAAGGCCCAATGTATTACTAATGGGCCTCCACGAATTGCCTCTTCTCTCTTCTTTTTCATTTCTCGTGATTGGCTTCACATCACAATCACATGTTTCTATTATTATTAATTCTTGTTGTTCTTTTTCTTTCTGTTCCAAGATCCCCGTAAATAATAGTACCATCTCTAACTCGTATAAATGTATCATAAATTAATGAAAAGGGTTTTTTTTTTTCTTGCAAATTACGGCTGGAATAAATGGGAACAGCACATAAATCAGGTGATATGCTTCTACAACGTTTGATAACGATATAAGATTTGATCAATCTGATGAAACTGCGTCTTTTACCTTGAATATTTTTCCTGTCATGTCTCTTTCTCGCTTTAACCAGTTTAAAATAAATATAACAACTTTTAAAACTCCGTAATAAATTTTGTGCTGCCCTTACAAAAAATATCAAAAGAAATAAATGAGATCCGAGTTCGAGAATGCCAAATGTGGAGAGAATATTCATTTGTACAAATCTCGTTTTGGTTTCGATTTATAAAATGTATAGATAAAAGAGCTAAAACTCAACGGTTAAGATAATAACCAACATATAGATTATTTTTTTTACGCAAAGACGTTTCTGTCGATGTATAAGTGGATATATATCAAGTTTGGAATTTTAGAATAGAACTCTTAAGTATGTGGCTTTTTGCGGATTATGGAGGATCTTATAAGTTATAGTATGCTGCAATTAATTCGTTTCTAGTGTCAAGTCAACTGTAAAGTAGTACAATTCATCTCTTCAATTGAAGATAATTCTATCCATCCGCTATATACAAATTGCAATACATCGTTTTTGTTATATGATTTTCAGCAGTAAATTAATGTTGTAAAAATAGAAAATTACTAATTTATGTAGTCACTTGAAATATACTCACTAATATAGTATTGCCCCACAAAATATTTAAGAATAAAAAAAATAAATGGGTGTAAGTTGTATAATTGTGGATGATCGGTTTAGTCTCACGAGAGATCCATTCCTCAAGGCTCTCACATGTTTCCCATTTTAGCTTCTCCGTTCTCTCGTGTTTCTTCACAGATGGAGACGTTTAATATATCAATCATATCGAAACACAATCTCCTCTTTTCTATTTTTGGATTTATTATTCATATATAAGACTTGTCTGTATTGGCCACATACAGAAAAGATAAAACCCAATTCATGAATCTGATTTTGATGACATTTTACTTCAACAAATGTCAATTATTTTATTTTTAATTGAGAACTTAATCTTATGTATTAGCGATAACAAAAAAAATTGTGAACGAGTGCAAAAGATGTCAGAGGACTAATCTAGCGTTACTTTCTCTCCTTCGTTAGCATTACAAGATTTGTATTCTCACATTAATTTCGTTAAAAGTATAATTTTAAAATTTCTGGCATAAACGCAATAGTAATTTAAAAGATATATATCCAGAGACAAGATATATTAATGCTTTGTATAATTTGTCCCAGTAGTTTTGGTTTCCTTGATAGAGTTGCATATGCGCTTGACAGCTACAAGTAAATAGCTGCATGTATATAAGAATATATGTAAAGATGGTGCAATGCACACTTCACACATATATAAAAACGTTACTTCAACAATAGAAACAAGACACATAACAAATTCTATCCGATTTGTTCCGATAAATTGAACAGTTCTATATGTTCTTCTGTCTTTTCTGCCACTTCATGTCTCTCCCCATCTTCTCTTTTTGTCTCCGTTATCTCAGTCTCTCTCCATGTATACGTATATGTCCAAAGTCCACTTATAGACATTAACTACAGAGAGATTTTATGAAGAATTAAGCAAATGTAATAAAAGAACACCACAGTTTTGATCAAGAATGGCGGTTTCCTCCAACTTTGCAATGGAACAAGAACACAAAGACCAAAGTGTACAAGACAGAAAATATTGAGATTCTCCATATGAAAAAATACTATACATGGTATTTTAAAGTTTTATTATCGGTAGAAATTTACATCCAACTCAATTATCACGGTTTTAACTGTTAGACACAAATACTAAAATACACATATCTTCTAACCTATTAAATATTATGTTTATCTGTTAACTTTACTATCAAACATTATGTAAATTATAAATGTAATGTAATTTTGTTCTATTGACTTACAAATTTTAAAATTAATATCAAAACACAACATATTAATATAGTTTTATTATAATAATATACACACTCTTCCAATTTCTATATACAAAATAGCACCGAAATACATTTTTTTATTTTGAAGTAATAAAGTCTCTCCAGCTTTTTGAATTAAAAAACATTTTTTATTAATTACCTAAAATAAATACATATCTATATATAATTAAGCCAGTTTTAACATAAACCGGACAATATCCCCATATATATGTTCACGTTTGCAATCATCATATGTATATAAATATAGAGCATACGAAACCCTGTTACCGACTGTTCTCTCTCTCCTCTCCTACTTTACTTATAACATTCAAAGCAAGAAATCGAAAAGGAACAAACTTTCTTCTTCGTTTTTCTCTCCTCCCCATCATCATCATGTCCTCCCATCCCAATCTCCTCTCTCCCAAACCGGTTCCTAAACCAGATCACCGCATCTCCGGTAAATCCCAAACCAAGAAACCACCGTCTTCCTCCGTTGTTCAAGACCAGCAAACCCTAAAATGTCCTCGATGCAACTCTCCAAACACAAAGTTCTGTTACTACAACAACTACAGTCTTTCTCAACCTCGTCACTTCTGCAAATCTTGTCGCCGTTACTGGACACGTGGAGGCGCCTTAAGAAACGTCCCCATCGGTGGCGGTTGTCGGAAAACCAAAAAATCCATCAAACCTAATTCCTCTATGAACATAATTCCTTCTTCTTCTTCCTCTCATCAGAGGTTTTTCTCTTCAATCATGGAGGATTCTTCCAAATTCTTCCCTTCTCCGACGACAATGGATTTCCATCTCGCCGGATTATCTCTCAACAAAATCAACGATCTTCAACTTTTGAATAACCAAGAAGTTCCTGATCTTAGGCCCATGATCTCCTCGGGCCGGGAAAACACAACCGTTGATGTTGGGTCGGGTTTATCCTTAATGGGTTTTGGAGATTACAACAATAACCAATCATCGGCTTCTTTCACAACCGCCGGAGCAACCGACGGAAACTTAGCTTCTTCGATAGAAACTTTGAGTTGTTTAAACCAAGATTTACACTGGAGGCTTCAACAACAGAGGATGGCTATGCTTTTTGGTAATTCTAAGGAAGAAACTGTTGTTGTCGAGAGGCCACAACCTATTCTTTATCGGAATCTTGAGATCGTTAACTCATCATCGCCGTCGTCTCCGACGAAGAAAGGAGACAATCAGACAGAATGGTATTTTGGTAATAGTAGTGATAATGAAGGGGTGATTAGTAATAATGCTAATACAGGAGGAGGAAGTGAATGGAACAATGGAATTCAAGCTTGGACTGATCTTAACCATTATAATGCTTTGCCTTGATTTTTGGTAAGTTGAAGAAACTATATATTATATTTATATTTATATTTGTTATGTGTGTTGTGATGTAATGCCAAAACTATTTATGTATGTAGTTTTTTTTTGGGTGTTCTTGTAGTCAGCTTTTGTTGTCGTTGTTGGTTGTTTTAGTACTTTAAGTTTCAATTTGTCTAAACAAAAAAGAAAACAAAATTGGGGGCGAAATTCAAGAATGGAGAGAGATACTTCTATAATAGATTCTCTATATTTGGTGATTTGTCTGTATTTTAATTATTTAATGTTTGGAACATAATTTACTGTGCTTAATTATTGAAAAGCTTTTGGTTTGTGGTGAAATGTTCACTTAATGACTTTATTGGGTGGTTATTTTCCCAAGGTTTACGACTCCCTCTATTTTTTTAAATATCACACAAATTAAGAAAATATGCAATTACAAATTTGTCATAGTTTAATATGTCACTATTTAATTGATATTAACTAAAATTCAAATAATTTTAAATTTGAATAGAGGGTAAATTATAATTTTGCTTTAACAATCACATTAGAAATGTAAAGTGACATTCTTTTTAAAACAAAAATTCAAATGTAAAATAACATTTAAAAAAAACGGAGGGAAAATAATTTTCTAAAATTTTCTTCTAAAAATTGATTTTCAGTAAACAAATAATGTCTCCTTGGGATTATCTAGAGTACCTTCAAATAAATTTACTTTGCATTATTTTGTCTAACTGAGCCTAATTATACAGACATTGATCCAAACAGAATAATTGATCATCCAGATAATTTGTAATACCCAAGTGAAAAAACAAAAACTGATAAATAGTGTGTAATATAATTTAAACATCGATATTTGTGCGATAAGCTGAAAATCTATATTGATGTTACATTAAAAATATGTCAGTGAAGTGTGGTCTAGTTAATATGTATGAGTATATAGCATCTTAGTAGACACTGAACTATGTCGATTCTATGTGAAACATAGAGACCAGGCCTTAGCCTTCTTTTGCAGTCTCTCGTTAACCTCATCATTAGCTTCTCTCTACATATATTAACTAGAGTTAGGTTGGCAAGAAGCCAAGAACTAATTATAAAGAGTTATGCATTACTAGGCATGTCATAACGGACTACACTTAATTGTTTCATAGATTGCGTCAATTGTCAAAAAACATACACACCATTGTCGTTTCTTAAACACTATCGGTTTTAGATATCTATGAGTTTGGTTTCAATTGTAACGCTTAATTTGAATTTTGGGTTTATAAAGAGAAAAGGAAGACAGATGTCTTTGATTCACTTTTGGGGGTTCTAGAAGAATATTAATTTGACAATAATAAAATATAAAGTTTTTACTTTGTAACTTTACTTGTTTTAGCTTCTTTGTTTTTTATAAGCCATGCATCCGACTATTACGTTCTTTACTCAATTACTTTGATTATAAAGGAAATTGCGGTCCTACTATGTAGTTAATCTTCTACCTTTAGCGTTTAATGGCACATTCTGAAATTACCCTTTTATTTACTTAAACAGTGCATCAGCAACTTTTTATCATTATTTTTAGTTAAACTCGATTTTGTTTTCCTTAATGAATTAATTCGATACTCATCATACCCTTTCGTGCATCGCAATCAACTGTTTTTCGTGAATGAGTTATTTCATTTCTCACCGCATCATCAAAACTAAAAATTATATGTTACACAAAGGTTTACTCGTTTTCGAGTTTTAGTGTTATTATTCAAAAGACAAACTTCTACGAATACTTTTTCCCAAATTTGTATTCGATTTCACTAAATTTTTCTTTTTATTTTTAACTTAATGTTATTTTATTTCATATATAAATTGATATTAACACACACATACAACTAGCTATAAGAATTACTTTCTAGGTTCCGATCGCTTAAATTCAATGTTTCGTTTTATTTAATGGCAATGTTGGCACTTTTGCATACTACAATCTCCTTTAAGCTTTTTATGATTGAACATGTAAGGTTCCTTTATGCTATTTTTCATCCTAAGAACATTATCTTTCGGATATCTTAACTTTTTGTTTTCTTCTCTTTACATCTCTCTCTTTTTTTTAATTATCCTAAAAAGGTGATAAAAATAAAAAATTAACCCTTTTCTTGCTTTTTGTCGACGACCATGAACGTTAACTAGATAAATAAAAAGCTAAAATTTAATGTCATTTATAACAATTAAATATCTTTAAAGTGTAATATAATAAATAAAAAAATAATGATCGAAATATTTTTTGTTGATTTAATGAAACGGATAGTTGGCAAAGGAGCATGATGAATGTGAATGTACAAGTGATGTAACTGCTTTTATATCATACTATATGATTAAATTTAATATGTCGCTGTTTCACGGCTTTGCCAATTGCCACAACCATCTAAGCCAATTGCGAGAAAGCTCACGATTTACGACTCACTGTATAATTATATTGTTTATTTTAGACTATTTATTATTTTATGATAGTATATTATATTTCTCCGGTTACCTTGAGATTGGTTAAATGCAGTCCCTAGTTAAATGCAACTTCTTCATCTTTGGGCAACACTGATACGAAAAATTACGTTGCGTCGTGTAAAATGTTTAATTCACATACATCACATTTTATAATACTATCTTAAAATACCAAAATCGGAATTTTTTTAGTTTCGTGTTAAATCTAGAATACCATACTTATTTTAGGTTAAGATGAGGCCTTTTTATATTTAATTTAAATAGTAAATAGAGCATACACATGCATGTATGTGAACTAAAAAGCGGGCGAAAGCAGTAAATCATTCCACTTAGCAAGATAGGAAAAAGTGGGAAAATTTTATTTGTTATTCCAAATGAGTAAACAACGCAGAAAATAATACAAAAGATTTACAACTTTTGCTTTTCTTATGAATCGAGTTTCTGTACATAATCTTAAAAAACAAAAAAGTTTCTGTACATGTGGCTGTCGAACCGAACACAACTACAAAATTTGTAATAATCTTATCACAAAATAACCTCTTTTGGTAATGATAAAAAATAAAGGAAGAAAAATTCCAACCCAAAACGAGTTACATGATTTTTTGATCACATCATTACGTTTTTCTTCTTGGTAACCGAAATTATATTATTATTTAACGGTTGTATTTTGGAGTTATATATAGCAAGTTAGCAACACAAAAATACCTAAATAATTAGATTCAAAAGAGTTTATCTATAACTTTATTTCAAATTCGATATTGGCTCTAACAAAAAGAAATTTATTGAAAAAGTTTAAGTAAGTCATTAACAAATGATAATAGCTGGATTTCTTTTTTTTTTAAATGCCATGAATGAGAAAAATAAAGAACGTATCACTTAACTTGATTCTTTCTTTTTTTTTGTTTCTAAAATGCTAGAAAAAATTGTGCCAATTCTGAAGAAAAGATAACTTTTAAAATCATAAATCACGTTTTCATCAATTTAAAACCTAAATAACATGGAAAGAAAAACGGATATGCAAAAATGAAACGCGTGTAAATAAATAATTTTTTTTGAAAACATGAATCCATATATATATATATATATAACTAAAAATATATACTGAAACATCAAAACCATATTTAAAATTTTATTTGAAACCATACAAATCCAATATATAAGTATTAAATAGATTAAGTAGAGATAAAATATTATAACTATCAAAATAAAATATTTAAATCAACATCTTTATTATTATTGTTAAGCTATTTAAAATTTATTATTTGAATAATTATGAGCTATTTTATATCCTTTAGATTAATTAGGATTTTTAAGTCAAAGAAAACAATCATATATATATATATATATAATAAGTTTCCAAATTAAAAAAAGTAAGTTTCCATTATATTTTAAAGACAAAAACACACGTTTTTCAAATTATGATTTTTAGAAAACGTGTTTCCGAAATTTTTCATCGCATTTCCAAAAATTGCTATTTTTAAAACCGAAAACAGACATCGAATGGAGTTTCATGCTATCTAATTTAAAACATTGTATTGACCATTTGACCATTTTCTGCTTTTTTAATATATAACATTGTATTGACTACAACCAATAATACAAAAATATTGGGCTTATACTATTTCAAAGTTCAGATGAAGTGGGTTTGAGCCCATACTTTTTACCAATAATCTCCACACGAACAAGACCCATCTCTGAAATGATGAAACCTCTTTGAATCTCTACAGATAATTTCTCTCTTTTTAACTCTTGATACGATCTTGATCCAACTGTGACAATCAACACAAACTCTAAGGTTCTTTAGAATTCTTATACTCCCACCAACATGTCTCCAAACTGCAAATGCAATGGCCAGTTTTTCGCTATGTTGATGCAAAGATCTCTCTTTCGCGGTCTCCTCCATGTCTTGAAACACACAGCTTCTGTCTTCAACATACCCCAAATCTTTAGCCTCCTTAATCAGTTCTGCAAGAGTTTCAAGAATCTTCTCCGAGTTTGGATACGAAAATAAATCTCCAGCCATGAATGTATGCGTTTCTCTATCTGCTTCAACCCAACTCATTGCTGGATTCTTCTTCAGCTTTATCTCCTTCATCCCGCACTTCATCTCAATCACTCTGTCCCATTTACCCGTGGATGCGTAGAGATTTGACATTAGAATGAGAGTTCCTTCATCCCCAGGTGAAATCTCGAGGATCTTACTCTTTATTCGCTTTGCCAATTCTACATTTCTATGAATCTTACAGGCGCTAAGCAGTGTCCTCCACAGAACCAAATCCGGGTTTATCACCTCGGTTATAAGCATTTCCGCCTCCTCTAATCTCCCTGCTCGTCCAAGCATATCTACCATACAAGCATAATGATCATTCGTTAACAAGATCATGTCCTTTCTAAAGGAGTCGAAGAATTCACAACCTTCTGCAACTAATCCAGAGTTGTTACAAGCCAAGAGTACGCTCAAGATTGTTACATCATTCGGTTGCAGTTCAAAATTTATCATTCTCTCAAACAACTCTAGTGCTTCGCGTCCGAAGCCGTTCTGTGCATAACTATAGATCATTTGTTCAAAGATATAACATCAACTTCACTCAAGGTATCAAAAACAGACCTTGCCATGTCTGAGCATCCACATTTCCCATACAGATCAATGAGCCCTGATCCGGCATACTTATCTCTATCAAAACCATATTTAGTCACTATCCCATGAATCTGTCTGCCTTCTTCAAACATTGCGAGATTCGAACACCCCCTGAGAGCACTTGACAATGTAAAAGAGTTGGGCTTGATCGAATCACACATCATCTTCTTAAATTTGGTTAGGGCCATTTCTTCTCTACCGTTTAGAACAAGCCCCGATATAAGAGACGTCCAAGTTACCTGATTTGGGTACTCAATACACTTGAAAACCCGCAAGGAATCATAGACTAAACTGCACCTCAAATACATTGTAAGAAGAGAAGTTTATGAAGCAAGAGCAGACTCAAAACCAGACTTGACCATAAGTCCATGAATCAATTTGCCGTTACCTATATCCTTTAAGTTGCCACAAGTTATCAATACACTAGCGTAAGTATATTCGTTAGGCTGAACTTCCTCCACCAACATACTTTGAAATGCCTTTAAAGCTTCTGTATCTTCACCCTTCTGCGAGTAACCAACGATCAAAGCTGCGATCAAAACTACGTCTTTCTCTTCCACTCGGTCCAATACTAACTTCGCCCCCCTCGTTTTGCCAAACTTCACATACATATCTACGAGGGCACGTCCAACGAACACGTTTGATACTTCCAAACCCAGAATCACGGCAAGTCCGTGGCTTCTCTGAGCTTTATATCAATAAACTTATTTATGTGTATTTGTCAAATTAAGGATTGTAATAATATTAACAGAGATTGTGGATGTGAAAGAAATCCTTGATTGACATAACATTAACATATGAGTAAGATGATAATTTAATTAGTTGGTTGATTTGGTTAGATCATTTATATGAGCTTATGACAACAATATCTTAGATATAAAATAATATTGTTCGTCTTTTTCATTGATGACTATAACTATTTTCCATGTAGCGTAAACACTTCATCTTCATGTCACATCCACTATCTCTGTGGTTCGGTTAGATTGTATACGTGATTGCACAAAAAAAATTGTAATACATGACATGACTGCATTTTACTAAATACTTTTCTCTTATTCGTTGTTGGGTTAAGTGATTGCCTCTTAAATTAACAATTAATTCAGGATACACGTAACGCTTTCCTGTTTTTTCGATTACTTATTTGGACTGCACAACTTAAGAAAATTACGACTAACACATCAATTGGATTTTACTTTCGTAGCTTTGATTACTACTGGAGTAATATCGTGCATACGCACAATCAAATTGAGTTATGAATTTAAATATGTTATAATTTCTAAATATCATAAAATTTATGATTTAATAAATTATCATTGAGATCATGAACACATAATAAAGTTGAGAATTCATAAATATGTTTTATAAGAACTGAGATTTGAGATTCAAATATCACTTAGGAGGATATCGATAGAGTATACAGAGAAGAAGTAAGCATCAAAAAGAAAATATGAAAATACCAATTCATGTCATAATTAATATAATAAGGTATTAATTTATCTACGATAGATGACAGTCTCTCGTTGTTTATGTGTTACAAAATTGGAGAGATTTAACCTCTTATATATATATATATATGTATATGATTCGTCCTAAACCACTAGATGAAAAAAATCGGATTCAAGTTCAACGGACATTATGCAATTGTTACACAACGATCCCTTAGAGGCCGTTCCAAGCATGCGTCCCACCGAATATCAACAAGAGGAGTTAATGCCACATCTCATCATTTCCTTAGTAGGGTTTCTCCCTAAGAAGAGTGTGTTTATTGACTGTTTAAGTCAGAACGAAATCGGTTAGACTGACATCGCCGACAGACCTTGGCATTGGTGAGTTTGGTGGCCATTTTGATTTGGACTTTGGGGCCCAATTAAGAGAGAGCGAGATTAGAGTGGAGTCGTCAAATTAGTTAAGGGGTTTAGTTCACCCACTAAGCAAGAAACCTCTTTTTCCCGCTATCACCTTTCTCACTGAAATTACCAATTAACTAATCACTTCATTTGTAATCTATTACGTTAAGAATTTCTTATTTCACCAAAGACTACAAAATAATTCATTTTTCAGCAACAACTTCACTTAAACTCGTTATTTTTATATGTGCTCGTCTAGATAATATTACAACAAACAATATACACGTAAATGCAAACCTCCTTTTGTAAATTTTGTTAAAACTTGTGTTAAGTAATGATCACTGTACCTTTCTGAGTGCTACTTTACAATATTGAATTTCTAGTTATGGCAAACTCGTACATAAGCTTGCTAAGTTTCTCCCACGAAATTAATTTCGAAGAAGTTTTGCTAGTTAACGACTCAACTTTACTAAACCCACATCTGTAGAGGACGTACTTATGTTTAATAATAATATTGATGTTTATAGTTATTTTTCGACTTTTCTTCCATTTGAGTAGTTCTTCTATCTAATTTATAATCACGATCGCATCACGTTAGCTTAAAAAATAAAAAATTGTGGGTCCAACTAAATAAACCATGTCGCCCCTGATGGCGGTTCGGATAAAGGTTTTTTTTAACAAGCTTCATGATGACTCGTGACTGCCGTGTCGTTAACCAAAACAATCTCATAAATGTTGTCTATCTTTTTCATATGTTGCCTATCTTGCTTAGTTAAAATTTTAGAAACGTGAAATTGATATTTACGAGTTTATATAAAAAAAAAAATGTAAATAATAACAATGGCTTGGCCTAGGGTGGTCAAGCTTCTTTGCCATATGTTTCCTCTCTCGTTACGAAGGCGCCACGATAACAGAAAATAAGATAGCATAATCTTACCTTGAAAAATTCACATTCTACGGCATTTCATAAATTAGTTTTGTGTTGGTTACATTAATGAAGAAAATTGCTTGACGAGAACAGAACAAAAAAAACAAAAAAAAACAAGATGTCAGTATTTCACATGGCTAATATTAAATGGCAGATTAACTGTTCTGCGGAAAATATAAATCAAGAGAAACTGAAATTCTCAAAAATAAAACTAATCTCAGACCATCTTTCAAAGCAAAAGAGGATGTCTTGTCTTCTCATTAACAGTAATTACGGAAATGCCATTGACCAGCTTAAGATATTTCAACCGTCGTTAGTTTATGACCTCGTATCTTTTCATTTTCTTCATAATAATTAATTTTTCCTTTGTTAAAATAAACTTAAATTTCAAAAATAAACATTTTCAAAAAGCAACCTTGACTTGCATGGTGGAGTTGTATAAATATAGCAGAGATTCCAATCCATTACCAGTCATCAAAATCTGGTCTTCTTCTCCCTCAAACTTTTTTGCTTTCTAAATCTTCTAAGAATAACCATTTCTAAAGATAATACTCCTTAACGATACAACAACAAAAAAACACAAAACACAAACCTGTCTTTTCCTGTTTGTCCGGTTTCTCTCCGGCTCTGTGCTTTCTCCCTTCTCCTCACGGAGATGTTACTCTGCTTCCGTCTTTTGTGTTCCTTTTGTTTTCTGGGAGAAATTTTTATTAAGCTTTGAGCTTTTTTTTTTGTGGGCATTCAAAGCTTCTTACAGAGAGAATTCCAGAAGACGAAATTTTTTCGAAGCTATGGCTGTTGAAGGTAAGGCCAGAGTTAGATTTTTTTTAAAAGAAATTCGTTAATTTACCGAAATGGTTTTCTGTTTGTCTTCAGTTTTTTTTTCCATTCTGGGTTGCATCCAAATTAGAAAAGTTTACCTTCTCTGTTATTATTTCCTATTGAGGAATTAACTCAAACACGTTACGTGCATCGAGAAATTAGATAAAAATAACAAATATTTGTTTGTTTAATTGCAGAGATGGAGAAGAAGATCAAAGGAAGCTATGAAAAGCCAGAGACGGAGCTACGGAAAAATGATTTAGCTATCGAAGATCCATCGCCAAGATGCGTGCTTGCAATTCCGGTAATGAGTTCAGATTCCGATAATAGCAGCAGCAGCAGCAGCAGTTGTAGCTCGTGTTCGCCTGATAAATTATCTTCTCCATTATCAACAACTCCTACGAACGCTTCGTCTTTTTATCACCACGGTCTTCAATGGAACAAGATGATCGACTCTATCAAGAAGAAATCTATAAGGAGATTCTCAGTTATTCCTCTCTTCGCTAGCTACGAGCTAACCCGTAAAAACATGCGGCGGAAACAACCAAAGTTATCTCCGTCGTTGGAAAACGAAATCGATTGTGATCAAATCCTCGTCGCTAAACCTTCGTGGCGGAATTTCACCTTCGAAGAGCTCGTTGCTGCCACCGACAATTTTAATCCCGGTAAAAGTTCAAAACTTTTAAAAGACGAAAATACCCCCATTTTCTGAAGCGGATTCGAACATGGAAATACTAAATTTTTACCCTCCCAATTTCAAATGAAACAGTGTTTTCTGAATTGGGATTACTCCAATTTTGTGAATTTTGGGTTATGTGAAGAAGATTCTGACATGGGTCTTTGATTTGTTGTTATTAGAGAACTTGATTGGGAAAGGAGGGCATGCGGAGGTGTACAAAGGGGTTTTACCGGACGGAGAGACTGTAGCGATCAAGAAGCTGACGAGACACGCCAAGGAAGTAGAAGAAAGAGTCAGTGATTTCTTATCGGAGCTTGGGATAATCGCACACGTTAACCATCCAAACGCAGCTAGGCTTCGCGGTTTCAGCAGCGATCGTGGTTTGCATTTTGTGCTTGAGTATTCTCCTCATGGCAGTCTTGCTTCTCTACTCTTTGGTACACTCTTCATGTGATTTAAGAGAAACCCTTTCTTGTTGTTGGTTTCAGACATTGCTGTTATTGTTGAATGATGTATTTGAAACTTTTGTAGGAGGTGAGGAGGAGTGTTTGGATTGGCAGAAACGGTATAAAGTGGCTTTGGGTATCGCTGATGGTTTGAGTTATCTTCATAACGATTGCCCTCGACGGATTATTCATCGTGACATCAAAGCCTCCAACATTTTGCTCAGTCAAGATTACGAAGCTCAGGTATTGATTGATTGATTCAACAAAAATAAAAGCAAATTTTTTTATGTGCACTGAGAACTGATATGAATCGGTTTCGCAGATTTCGGATTTTGGACTTGCTAAGTGGCTCCCAGAGAATTGGCCTCATCACATTGTTTTCCCCATCGAAGGCACATTCGGGTCAGACAGAATTCTACAGCCCCCGTTCTCTTATGCGAACCTTTTTCTCCTGTGTTTAAAATCCAAAACCTGGTTGGTTCTTTGTTTGTTCTTACAGATATCTAGCTCCAGAATACTTTATGCACGGGATTGTCGATGAGAAGACGGATGTGTTTGCGTTTGGGGTACTACTTCTAGAGATCATAACTGGTCGTCGAGCTGTTGATACAGCTAGCCGGCAAAGCATAGTGATGTGGGTAATGATCTGCATTTCCCTTCTCTTTGTATGCATCTTCCATCCTTCTGAATCAAACAGTTAAAACAGCTTGGATGCTTTTTTCGTATAGGCCAAACCTCTTCTGGAGAAGAACAGCGTGGAAGAAATAGTTGATCCTCAGCTAGGAAATGACTTTGATGAAACTGAGATGAAACGAGTTATGCAAACAGCTTCAACGTGCATACACCATGTAGCCACTATGCGGCCTGATATGAACCGGGTATGTCCCAAAACACAAATCTGTCCCTCTATTAGATTCTAACAAGCAAACTTGGATGATGAATTGTTGTGGTTTTGGATGCAGTTGGTGCAGATGTTGCGTGGAGATGACCGGTTAGCTGAGGTGCAACAACAATCAGGCGGAACAAGAACAGTGAGTCTCGACGGGTGCGACGACTTAGATTACACCTCTTCGTCTTACCTTAACGATCTCACTCGGCATAGAAAACTCGTGATGGAGTAACAAATCTGATGAAATCAATCAATACAACAAAAGAAAAATGAACAACAAAAGTTTTTTCTTTTCTTTTGTTCTTGCCTGAGATTTTGCTTCATCTTCTCCATTGTAAAAGTCTCCAAAAAAAGAGGGAAAATGCTGTATGTATAATTTGGCTTAGTTAGAAGCTTATGCTTTTGTCTTCAAACTGTGGTTATCTCTTTGTTTTTTCTTGTAAAAGAGTTGTAGTCAAATTTTAAAATTTGGATGAGAAATTTCACAACTTGTAATGTAGACAAGGGAACAACAAAAATTAATTAGAAAATAGTGGGAACCAAACACCGAGCCACACTCCAAACCCAGCGTCAGTTAATCCAAGTCTCTCGTGCCCGAACCACAACTAAGAAATCTCAATCTCAGGCTCTTGCTAAGACGGCGCTAACCGAAGCCAACGATGTGATCTCGATTTCTCCAGATGATGCCGCCAGTCACATCGTCCGTGCCTTAGCTCTAGATCTGCTCGGTCACCACACTGCTGCTCTCAAATCGTTCGATACGGCGCTGAGTTATCCGCGCCTGAAGTCTCTTTCGGTGGGAGAACGCGACGAAGCGCTTGTGAAAAGAGCTGAGATTATGCTGGCTGTGAATCGGCGGCGGAGGACTGATTCGGCGATCGATGATCTGGAAGAGGCGGCGAGGCGGGACAGATACGGCGAGATTATTCCGTCTATTGGGCGAGTGTTATGACCACAAGGGCTTGAGAGAGAAGGCCCATTGCGCTTTTAATGAAGCTTTAAAAGCCCAACCGAGTTCGGCGACGGCTCGTGATGGATGGGAATAACCGTTCTCTATCTTAGCTTATTTTCCTAATAACATCTTTGAATTTTACTTTGTACCCCGCTATTTTTCACTATTTTTGGTTCGTATTGTTTAATTAGAAAACTCCATGGTTGACCCAGGACGAACTTCTGCCAAATAGATTTTTACTCGGATATATAATTTAGTAATGTGTTCAATCTGAAAAAAATATTCATAAATGGAAACAGGGTTACACCGATAAGCCGATTACAATAACAAAAGATTATTAAAACTGATAACAAAAAGAAAAAACAACCAATTTCCACCACTCAGATAACATTAATACAAAATTGATCCAAAAGTTTCATTCTGTTAAGCCTAAACCGATCATCCATGGTCGTCTTACACCGTCTAAGATCCTCTTGGACCGTAACCTTGTACCCAAAATAACTGGGTTTGGACTTATAGTGCATGGTGATCAATCTGATACGAAACTTGACGTGATGGCTTTTGGAATTGCTTTTGCATCTTTTAACGGGGAGGAATTGGCCTGGTTTGCTCAAGGCAATGTCAATGAGCCAGACAAGCATTCTCAGGGATTTGGATCAAACAGCTGGTAAGTGGCCACTCGAGTTAGCTAAAGAGTTTGGTGCGCTTGCAGTGAAGTGTTCTTCAGTGAACAGAGGAGGAGGGGACATGGATTTTTCAATCAGAGAGATAATGGAAGAGCTTGATAAGATAAGGGAAAAAGCCGATGAGTTTAAAATCATAGGAGGGTACGAGGAAGCAACCAATTCAAACATCAATGAAGGAGATCCAAATGACATACCGAGTGTTTTTACGTGTCCCATACTTCAGGTCAAGTCAAGTCCATATCTTTTTTTACTTCTCCCTATAGCAGTGATTCACAATCTAACTCTTTATTGTTGCAGGAAGTAATGAAGAATCCACACGTTGCAGCAGATGGGTTTTCGTATGAGCTTGAGGCAATTGAAGAATGGTTAAGCATGGGACATGACACATCTCCTATGACAAATCTGAGACTGGATTACCAGATTCTTACACCAAATCATACTCTTCGATCTCTCATTCAAGACTGGCATAGCAAAAAAGCAGCACAAGCTTCATCCTAGATTCTTTTTGTATAAAACCTTAAAAGGTTTCTAATTATGTATTTTGATTCAGATCTCCTTTTTTAAGCTATGAAAACCAGAGATATTGTAGTAATCAGTAAAAAGGATCAATCTTGACAAGCTTATCCCCAAAAGAAGATGATCAAAATGAAAATAATGCACATAGCTTTCATTTAACCCTGTGCTTAACAAAGCAAAATCTACAGGTTCTTAGAAGTTTGCTGCTAAAATTCGTATTATCTGATACTATCAAACACAAACAAACAAGGGACAGAGTCAACAGTGAAGAGATCCACAGCAAAAGAAGAAACAAACAAGAGGAAGAAGACCCTTTTATTTCGTCGATACTGGAGAGAAAAGACGAGTAATTCGATCTTTCTGCTCTTGGAATCGACGTTCTAAGAAAGTCTCCAAGATCTCCATGACGGAAACGAATCTCTTCATTTGCTCTAGCCGACGGCTTAGCTCAGCTTCTCTCGCCCTGGCTCGTCGCAGCCGCGCCTCGGTTTCCGCGAGCCGGTCTCGAAGATCGTCGACTACTCTATCGTCCTCTCCGTAGTGCGATCGGCGACGGAGGCTGCTTCGCGACAATAACGATTGATTGTGACCGTAACACATCGTAAGAAAAATATAAAAACAAAATCAATTCTTGGTTCGGAATTGTTTCTGATGAAGATCAAGAAACTAAAACGAAAGCATACCGGAGGGTGTTTTGGTAAGTTCAAACAACTGGTGGTTTAATTAATTAATTTAATGGTCAACCTTCCTATTCACCCAGAGGGTTAAGGTTTTATCTAAATCACTCACCGGCGGTAAAAGCAGAAGAAGCAAGAACTATGGCGAAGCTCGAATCTTCTTCCTCAGCCTTCTTCTCTCAAACCTCTTCTCGTCTCCCAGACGACACCGTTTTCTTCTCCATAGTCCCCGACTCGTCCCTCTCCGGCACCGGATCGGAAACCTCCACGGCTCTTCAATCACTACACTTGGAAATCATTGATTTCGTTTCTCCGTTTACTTCTCCTTACATATGGCAGCACGAACCTTTCTCCCTCTCCATCGCTGTCTCTTCCTCTTGCGCTTGTACCGATACTCCTAGGCCTCATCTCCATGGGAAACTCAAGTACGGTGACAATCTCGAAGACGAATGGTTCGCTGTGTTCTTGCTCTTCCGCATCTCCGCCGCGTTTCCGTCTAATTCAATCCGTGTGTGGGACACTGACGGCGAGTTTCTTCTCATCGAAGCTGCTTTTCACCTCCCGCGTTGGCTTAATCCGGAGACTAGTCTCAATCGCGTCTTCATTCGCGGCGGTGACCTTCACATCGTTCCTCGAAGCCGTTTGCCGGATCCTTCGTTAGTTGCGTCACTAAGATTTCTCATCGAACGTAGTCACGAATCTCGTGCGTCGGATTCAGTTCAATCCGCGTTGAAGAATCGGATTTCTGATTATCCGGAAAGAGCCTGGAGGAATATGCATCGTGTTAGGGTTAGGGTTCCGATATCAGTAGCTCAAGTGCTAAAACACGAACCTTTCTTAATCTCACTTGCAGTGGAAGGCTTTTACGATCGTGATGTGGATTCAATGAAACACGCAGCGCAGATGGAAAATTTCCTAAGCAAAGGAAGAGAAGAAGAGCTTGTGCTTGTTCTTGTTAAGATGTCTCGTGCAATGTACGCTCAGCTGATTCAGCAGAAGTTTCAAGCACCAAGTTGTTATCCAATGCCGAGTGTCCGCGACAGGGATGTTTACTCTGAAGCTGAGCTAGGGATGAAAATAGCTTGTGGTATGGAAATGATGTATCAGCAGAGGAAGAAAGAAGAAGAAGATGGGAAAGGAATTAGTTGGAGCAAGTATAAAGCCAATCTTGAGAAGAATGGTTATTTTGAAGGATTGCTTTCTGGTTCAAAGGAGTACAAGAGGTTGATGGAGAATGCTGAGGAATATTACCAGAAGTGTTCTTCGTTTTCAAGGACAAGGTAAATGCAGTTTTTGTTTGTCATTTGTTTCTATTGCGAGTGAAAAGGATTCATCTTTGAGTTGTTTATGATCTTGAGTTCTTCTCTTTTGTTATGTGCAGAGACATTATGAGTGCGCCGGTGAGACGTATTGATGAGATTCTTGCTCTACCTTACTCGGAGGATGACTTCAAGGGTCAGGAAGTTCCTGTTTCTGACAATGATTCTTGGCTCTACGATGGTGAAGATGAGCTAATCTCTGTTCTTCAAGAGAGGCAGAAAGAGATGGAGTTCTATAACTCAAAGAAGGAAAGCAAAAAAAAAGCGAAGGAGAAGCATGAAGCCGGAAGCTCATCTGATGCAAACATGAACAATTTTGATCTAGGTGATATCTCAAAGTCGATGCAGCAATTCATCCATAAGGTATCAAGCTACAAAGGAGCAGAAGTGCCAGAAAACAGGTTATATATCCTCTTAAACATTGATAATGAGCATCTATTTGTCAATTTCAAGCTTAACATCTTGTATTTTCTTTGCTTTGACTTGTGTAGGGATTTCAAAGAAGTGAATCTAGATGTTGATCGTTTCATGAAAGATATTGAGTCAATGCTAGGCAGCCAAGGTGGTGACGGACAAGCTGATGATGACAGCGATGGCTCTGAAGGATCTTCTATGGACATGGATTTTGGTATCTCCTATAAGTTTATTGCTTTCTCTCCTTGTGGTAACATAACCTGATCTCTGTGTGGTGTGGAGTGTGAGGACTTATTAAAAATGTTTTGGTATGCAGATGACTTTGAAGATGATAGCCTAGGAGAAGAGTCTAACGAGGATGCCAAGGAAAGCTACGAGAATTCCTACTATGGAGCAATGAATGAGGAACTGAAAAACTCAACTCTTGAGAAAACCTTTGAACATGTGAATCAACATTCTTCTAAGGCAAACGAGGTAACTCTCATAACTAGTTATGTCGTGAATTTTGGAGCTCGGATCTCAATTTCAATGGTATTAATGTGATGAGTGTGATTGTCTCTGCAGGGATCATCAAAGACTTTGGATGAGACGGATGATGAATTTACACCAATTGATGCAGATTTCAACCTTGTTAAGAACCTACTCGAATCCTACTCTTCACAACAAGGACTTCCTGGTCCTGCTTCCAATTTGCTAGGCCTCATGGGTTTGCAGCTTCCAAAGGATTCTACCGACAAAAACTGAATACAGATTAAAAACGTAATTTGGGTTTTGTTTTTGTTTAATGTTTATGACTTTGCTAAGTTTCTGGTAGCAACGTCTGCAACGTTGGAGTTCTTGTGTTGTCCAAAGTAAAACGCATGACATGTGATTCAAGAAAAAGAAAAAAACTATGTACATGTACATACACTAGTGTTACACATGATCAACCACAAAAGAACAAAAGAAATAGATATTATATCCGACTAGTACATGTAAATACTCCAGAAGCTATCCACGAATCTTTGCTTCTTTCTTCTTCTACTTTTTTTTTTCGTTTTTAGATTATTCGCTTATTTTGATACTTCAAAACAACAGAGAAATAGTCTTACTTTTCCCAATCTCCAGTTTATAGCTTCCCCATAGACGACAGCCACTGTTCCATATCCTTCCCATCTGCAGTTACCAAGAACGATTCAAATCAGCCAAAGACTTCAAGCAGTTATGGTAAATAAACAGTTCTCAGCGATGAAAAGGTCAAAGCTTTTAGCAGATTAATTAATATTGCAAAACATTAAGATCATCTTAAAATATGCAGCTAATTCACATAATTGCCATTAATAACGAATGATAATAGTAAAACCAAACATTACCAGGAGCAGCAGGAGAGAAGAACAGATTTGGAATCTGATTCCCTGAACCATCCATAACCTTCTTGTAACAAGGAACCAAAACCACAAACCCACCACAATCATCATCCTCAGTTTTAAAGCCTGGTCCATGTGGCTCAACCCAACCAATTGACCACTCAGGTTCATCTGGTTCAGGGAAAACCACATTCCCCATCTTCTCCTCTTCTCCTCCTGCTCCACCCCTTCCAACCCATCCTCTCTTCGTCTTCTTCACCGATGAAGAGGAAGAAACAGTCTTAGTCTTCTTCAGTGAATGGTTCAGTGAAGAAGATCCTTTAGGTAATGACTCTTTCTTCTCTCTCTCTTTAGTGTTACCACCACACAACCACCTCGGAAGACGAGGGAAATACACTGCCATCTTTTTGTTGTTTCCTTCCTTGAAAAAAAAAACTCCGAAACTCCGGAGAACACTCTTATCAGTCGGCCATGGATCGTTGCTTTATCTATCTTCTTCTTCTTCAACCTGTTCACAATAAATATCCACTTTTTAAGAACCTTCATTAATAAAACCCCATCATAATGTCACCATAATGATGACACTGACCAAACAGAAACAAATTCCAAAGCCAAAGAGGAAATTTCCAATCCATTAATACTGTTTATGATGTGATCTATTAAGATTTAACACATCACATAGATCAAACACGAACTTTGCTATAAAAAAAATACACATTTTGCAGTCAGATTTTGTCTCCTGGATTTCAATTTCAACGAAATTTCAGGCTAAACACAAAAAGATCTCAAATTTCGTTTTTCAATTTAAATTTCCCTCGCGGATTCATCATCAATGGAAAGTAATAAATGCTTCATCAGATCTATGGTCCAAGTAAAGAAAAATTGCCAAAAATAGAAAAGCGAAAGCCAACGACATATGATGAAACAAAGGAAGATTAAAGCCGTCCCATGTCCGTCAAAACACGGCAAGGATTCGCCGGAAATTTCCGCAGAAATAATTGCAAAAATTTCGGAAGAAGAGAAAACCTCCGGTGATTCTGAAACGTAAAACCGAGAAAATAAGAGAAGAAAAAATCAAATCGTCGATCGAAGAAACCGTAGAAATCGCGTCGTTTCGTTCGTCGTGTCTGACTCTCTTCTTCTCTTCTTTTCTCTGACTTGTACAGAGAAGCTCATCTTCTGCTCTGCTTCGTTTATATTACTCTCTTTTCTGCTTTTTTTTCTTTTCTTTTTTACTTTTAATATTATTTTTAATTTATATTCTTGCCGTTTTTATTGGAATTCGCTCTTGCAAAACCAATAAAGATTAATCCAACGGTTGGTAGCGGTTTACTTGCTTCCTGGCAACTGTTGGTGTACAGTTCGACTGTGGACTTGATAACACTTGATTCTAACCAAGAATCATTCTATACTAATAAGAAATAAATGAATACAATGAATTTATCAATGGATTGCTCCTTCTCATTAAATCATCAGCATACGATTTTTTAAGTTGCTATGATGTAGCAATTAACCAGACTTTCTTGTGGTTTCAGGATTTGGATGAAAGTTTGTTGATTTGGTTTGAAATTACAATGAAATTGAAGATAAAGAAGGCTTAGACAAAGAGGAGAATTCAGATGGAGAAGATCTTGATGGAGAATTCAGTCTGGAATCTCTAAGTTTGCTACTGATGGATGTAATGCTTTTAAATTTGCTTTAAAGGTATCATGAAGAAGACCAAAAGAGATGATACATTGGTGAGACGGAAACTAGATTCTTGAAAACCGTGATTTTGAATATGTTTTGGGTTTGTGTAACAGGATCCAGTTTTATCAGCACATTTAAGCATCTTATTGCACATAAGCTAACTGAAGAAGAAGTTGAACATCAAGCTAGAAAGGCTAAACATTTCGTATGGTTTTGATTTTTGTATTCACTATTATGTCTATGTTGGTGTTCTTTGGATTATTTGGAAACTATCATGGAAATTAAAGGCGTGATGGAGAGAGTACATTTTGTTGTTGTTTGGCTTTGCATTAAAATGGATTTTGAGTCTCTTTAGTTTTCTTTGTCTCCCTCTTTTTTTGCTTTGCAGATCGAGTGTGAACAAGACTACATTATTCCGGACTTTGAATCGAATCCTGACATTGATTAGAAGCCACCAATGTCTCTATGTGAGTGCCTTGAGAAGGTAAAGTCTTTTATAGTGGCTTACGAGGGAATCAAGGATCAAGAAAAATGAGAGGTAATGATGTTCAATTTCTTAATTTGTAGTAAGATCAATCTATGCAAATTTTGTTTCCTCTGATGATCACTTGATTTTCGATCACTACAGTGGTCTTGATCGAGTAAATGCTAAGAAACAGAATGAGGAACTCGATAGAATTGCTACAACAATTCCTTGAAGATGCAGTATTAATGCTATTGACCCAAATACTAAGAAGATTCTCATTCCTTGAAATTTATTGATAAATAAGTATTGTCACATTCCTTGGTGATAATAACCATACAAAGATTCTTTTGGTATTGATAATGATAGAATTTGTCATGTCTAATGCAGATTTTCAATGGTCTTTTCCTTAAAGTCAACAAGGATACAATGAACATGCTTTGCCGTATCTTAATTTCTATTTAGAATTTCATAGTGATGAAAGTGTTTTCTATTTAGTAAGATGAAAACTACTTAAAACATTTACATAACTTAATCAATTATTCTACTAACAATTCTACCCAAACAAAATTTATAGTTTAATTACCACAAGGAAAACACAGTTATAATTCGAAATATATTGCATCTGGTGACTAACACGGGTTATCATATACATGTTTTTACTAAAAGACAATCTATGAATAAATGAATATTTGTACTAAAAGATCATCTAAATAGAATTAAAACATATAGTTGAGTTAAAACCACACTACCTAATTAATTTGAATTCTGCATAAAAGTTATATAATTATATTAAAAATTATATAATTATTCCAAATTTTTTATATCCACAAAAAAATACATTCCACTTTTACTATTAAACCTTTACATATATTTTATAAATCTTAAGATATATTATCATAATCTTATTTAACTCTTATGTATTACAATACATATCTAATTATAACAAGTTTAAAGTTATATATAAATATTGACTAAAGTAATAACTGTAAATTTGATTTTTCTAATATTTTTTCTCTTTTTTATTTTATCCAGGATTATTATGTACAAATATTTATAATTGACTTAAATTACAGTATATAACAAATTATACTTAAAAAAGTTGCACCAAAATTGTTTGAAAAAACCTCCACTTCAATTGGTATTTTTTCACGAAAAACAAACATCAAATAAACTCAGGACGAGTTATGAATCTAGTTAAGATTAATGAAATAATGGAATACTGTTTGCATAATCTCGCTTCCTATGATTTATCCCCGGGGAAATTTAATAGGAGCTCGTTTCTTTTGATCCATTCAACGTCTGATTTATCATGTTTCTATCTATCTTAGTCAAAAAAAAAAAAACACGTTCAGTACCTTAAAAGAGACAAAAATCTCATTTATAATAATATGGTATTCTAATAATGCAGATTCATACCCAATCCAATCAAAATTATACTCTTTTTATTAAGGCCTGAAGAACACCAAGCTAAACACTATCAAGAATCGATTTTTGTTTTTATTATAATCACTAAAATATAAAGATAAAGACTTTGAACTAATCAAACATGACACATACAATCAGGAGCAGGATAAGTATAAATCGACTGTTTGGGTCTCCTTAACCGGATCTGTCCTTGTCTATTCACATGTCCTTCACCAAGCGCCTGTTGAAAATCGATCCAAGTGATGCTTTTGTTCAGGAAAAGCTGTCCGATCAACGCCATGTTTGGTCTAATTGTCTTGAGATTCTCAAATGTTCGATGACCCACAAGAGCATTGTGCATGTTTCCAGGTGACGCAGAGATGAAAATGTCACTGTGCATGCTTACATAGTAATCGAGTGCAGCTAATAAAGAAGCTTTGCCTTTGATTCGAGCTCGTTCTTCAGAAGAAGCAAGACTTCTTTTGTCTTCCATTCTTGGAAACACTTGTCTTAATGTTGAGATTCTAGCTTCTCCTCCATACACCTGAAATTCAATTAAACACAAACTGAACGTTATGTTATGATGCAGCAACACAAATAAACATTTTAAAGGAAAAAATCGAACGGAACCACACCAACATGCTAATTTTAAAAACCAACATACTGAACCCAAATTTTGTTTAAAGACTAATTGTTTTAGCTTGTTTAAAGTCTAGTTATAAACAAGCTAATGTAGTTGAAGAAATCTGACCTTGTGGGAAGCAAGATAGAGACGAGTATTGTTGTCGAATCCGAAGGCAGCTAAAAGAAGTCCCATTTCTTCTGGAGTTAGAGGACAGCGTCCTTGACTTCTTAATTCTTCATCTGTGAATTGAGAATTCAAAACTCTTCCTTGCCAAATCAATTGTCGGTATTTCGCCAATGCAAGTTTCTCAGCTTTGCCTCCGCCAAAATCACACGCCGAATGTGCAGCCATGTCCTATAAATGTAACAAGTAGAAAAAACTACTTATGATCAAACAACTCAAAAGTCATCATCACATGGTTAAGTAGAATGGAAACCTTGTCGAAGCGAAGATGAAGCACTGCAAATTTCCCAGGCTCTTGTCTGCTGTGTGAGTTAGTCATGTCCCCTAAATGATCCACATTTTTCTGTTCCTTGTTGTTTCTCCAAGATGGGTTTCTAAGACGGTTCACAAGAGCATCACCAAGTGATGTAATGTGAGGGACAAAGCGTAAAGCTTGGAAATTCACTTTGCATCTTAACCGTTGGATCTCAGCAGGTAAGTGATCAAACGATAGACGATGAGAGAATGGAGAAATCGCAGCAATCCCATAGCTACAAAACAACAAAAGAAAGCTCCAAAATTTAAAGTCCGAAAGTGGAAAACTTCATTCTTTTTAATTTTCCACTAGTCAGATTAAGTAAAAGACATACCTTTGTAGAACCGGTAAAACGTTTTCGATATACCACTTCGCAGAAGCATGAACAGGCGCAGTTTTAACTCGGGTTTCGCGGACTGCTGTACCGTAATACTCTCTTGTACTCCAAGAGTATTCATCAGGAAGTTCTCTAACTACCCTTATGTCATCCTTTAACGAATCGATAAAATGATCAACATCAAAGATCTCAACAAAAGAACTGCATACAGATAGAAAAACACACAAATTCAGCTTCGAGAGGCAACAACACAATCTTCAAATGCAGAGACTTTCTCAAGAAACATTACCTTGAATCTTGCCAAACAGGATTCACTTCAAGATATGGGATCACGAGCGTGGCGTTTAATATCTTAGCAACCGCAACTGCATCACATATTCCCATTCGTTGTTGGTTAAGTCCTCCATCAAGAAATACCTGAACATATCCCTCGGTTTTATCCGGTAACGCTGCTCCAAGACAACAAGTTAAAAGAAAAAAAAATTAGACAGAGACAGAGATCAATATAGAATCTGCAACTTTATGAGAAATTTTCAAGACTTTTAGCAAAACTTACAAGGGGAATTTCCTAAATCAATACAAGGACTCCATCCTTGATCGGTCAATGGCCTCCTTAGATCAGACTGTTCTCCACTTGACTGAAATTATAAGAGAAACCAAAAAATAAGGCATAAATTCTATTACTTCCATGATCGAAACTAAACAATTAAGAGATAATGAAGAATCATTCAAATCATTCATTTTTTTTACCCGTTGCAAAGCACTCTTTAGCAAAGATAAATGTCTTGGCTTCACAGTTATCACATCCTGCAAACAAAAGAAACGGTTTGATATTCATCACAAGAGAGACTCTTGATTTAAAATTGAACAAGTGTGTTTATAATCTGGTCCCAAAAGTAGTCAAATTCTTAATTAATCCAGAGACCTATAATCAAACCGTTAATAAAATCTTTAAATTCAACATACCACAGTAGAAGAGTCAACTAAGAAACACAACCAGCGTTAATGTCTCTTTCTATAAATGTATTAAAATTGAGAAATTTCTTCAATCGGCAAGTTGAAACTACTATTTCTGGATATCATGTTCACCGAACTTTATAGAGAAACAAAAAAAAAACACCCAGAAGCTCAAGTGTTTTATTTTCAAGGAATCCGACCAAAAAAATCCCGGGAAAGTAGGTAAAGGAAGAAAATTTTGTTTTGTTTTGCTTACAGATGACGAAGACGAAGTTGAAGCGTTGCACGACAAAACGACAAAGAAGAGCAAAAAGAGAATCCCTCTTCTCGTGACGAAATTGTCTCTCGCATAATGATTCATCTTTTTATTTCTCCGGCGAGTAAAAACGAAAACGAATAAACCCAGATCCAGTTTCCGGGAACGCTAGAGACTTTCATCAATCAAAACACAGAAACCAAAATAGAACGATCGATCACAAATTTTCCCAGAAAACGACACAGACGATCAAAACGTAACGAAACCAGAATGCTCTCTCGTCTTCGTCTTCTTCTTGCTCTTCCTTTTTTTAATGTTTCTTCTTCTTCCTCTTCTCACTTTAAGTGTTGGGATTAAGAATCTAGAAGAAGTTATGATAAAAAAAAATCCCAGAACGGTTTATAAAATGAAAAGAGAGAAGCGCGTGAATGCGTCTCACATGGACACCTGTTCATTAAATTTGCTGTGTCCCCGTGGGGTCCCCGTCTTTCTTGCTTCACTTCAATCAAAATTTTATTTTTTTGATCCTTGCGGCGAATTTCACATTTATTCTCGTGACACAAACGGGAAATTATTAATTAATTTTTTGACTCCTGAATGACAACGTTGCATAATTACAGATAATCAGATTCACTAAGTGACAAAACAAGATACGATGTAATGTATACGGTCTTAATAAGTCATCTTATCTTCAAAATCTAAGTAGTATGGAAAAAAATCAAGAGCTATATACCTCATATGTTATATTTGTTTCTTCCTTTTTTGGGTCAAAATGTTATATATATTTTTCTATAACTCTCTGTTTGGTTGTATATTTCGTTTCTATATGTGATGAATCACTGATGATACTGCAAATGATTTTTTTTACTGAGTATAAACTTAAAAAGAAAAATTGTGAAATAATTTGTTTATGTTATGATGATATAATGATTAAATATTTAACTCACGGGCATTAACAAAAAAACATAACTCAGGGTTTTATATATGTGTTCAGTACAGGATTATATATTTTCAAGCCTTTGTCATAATTAACACAACTGACACCTACTATTTATACACAGTTTGAGGAAGAAAACAAAAAGAATAAATGCGCACAATATTCTTGAACGAGTTCCATAATCATCAGGGAAAGGTTTTAATACTTTTATTAGTTAGGGTCATTTACAATTCTAAAGCCATTAAGATTACCATTAATAGTACGTCACCATCACTAATACATAGACACAGGCTAATGGCCGTGGATTATATTAGTGGCGCTATCTAGAGCTATTTGCTTATTAGCTGTTAAAAAAAAGAGAGACGATGCCTATTTAATCCTCGTGAAAATAAAAATAAATAAAAAAAATCAAAAGAATGGTACGATAAAAATTAGAGGTGGGCAACAAAACTGTATCCAAGCACCCGAATACCGACCTAAAAATTTGTATTCGAATTTGAATTTAAATTCGACAAATTATTCTATTATAATGTAAATTTTTAAATTCAAAAATTTGTAGTTGAATCATATCCGAATCCAAAATTTGAAAATTCGATCCGAATAGAAAAATCTAAAAAAAACAAATAACCCAAAAATACCTAAAAGACAAAAGAAACAAAAAAATTCGAATCCAAAAATTATATTTTCGGGCTTTGAAGAAACCCGAATCCAAAAAATTATAGTCAAACTAAATTCGAACCCACAAATTATTCTTTTATAATATAAATTTTTAAATTCGAAAACTCGAATCCGAATCCGAAATCCGAATATCCAACATTATTAATTTTATTGTTTTATTAGATTTTTGGGCCGGTGGGACAGATAAAGACAGCTTTTAAATTTCCGAAAAGACAACCTATATATATGCATGGTTGAACGAAATTTGGTTTTTTTTTTATGGCTTGGTATGTAAAAATCTAAGAAAATAATATACTCTAATTAAATAATTTACGAATTTGTTTTGAGGCACCGACACACTGTGTTATTCTCATTATACCTTGACTTAAGATTTTCAGATGCATCAAAGATCTACTATTTTTGTTTTGTGCTAATTTCTCCTCTCTTCTTTTCACCCACTTTTTTTTTCTTTTACTTTTTTAGTTTAAAATTTTAATTTTGAATTAATAAATGTGTCATGTAGCTCCATATCACATTATTCTTATTTCTACGTTTAGCTTTACATCTCACAAGTTACTTGGGCTCGAAGACCACTCCTACAAATATGCCCTTTACGTTAGGCGACATTCAAACAAAATTACAAAATATTTCCGGTTGGTAAATTAGCCTATTAGAAAATAAATAATGAATAAGAAGTAATGTGATAAATAATTTGCTATTAACGATATATAATGATAGGTTAAAGTTAAGGATATTTAGCTTAAAAAGATTGATTAGGCGACAGCGTTAGTAGTTTATTTGGATTACCACATAATTAAGATATTATGGACGTGCTTTTCAAAGGACCAGTTTTTGATGAAACAGCATTCTACGATTTGTTGGCGTGTGAACCGGATTCTTCTACTCTCTTCTTTCCCCAGGATTTGTCATATATTTTCTTCAAATAACATAAGCAATTATTTAGTCGTAGTCGTACGATGATACGTGTTTTTAAAGGAAAAAAAATTAGTCTTACAATTTCAAAAGTTTTAAAAGCATGGGGAAAAGGTATAGGAGATGAGTTGAATGACATCAAAGTGTTTCGTACATAAAAAATCGTATAAAGTTAAAGTTTTGGAATTACTCAATTGTTTTCGGATACAATTTCCCATAGAACGAATTATCAAATAACGCAAGTCATAAATTTGTCTAAAGGCTATATAAAGTGCAATTAGAGGAAATAGTACCACAACACCAAGAATCTAACCATTTTTTTATTAGAAATTCATTAACAATTTTCTTGTTAAAAAATCATTAAACATTTTTGGAATAATATCGTTTTATGTTTTTTACCAGTCCAATCCAGTGGGTAAAATGAAGAAATTATTACTTGAACCAATAAATACCAACAAAATACTGGAATCCAGTAACATCATTTGAGTTTTTAGTATGCTTTAAGCATTGGCATTAAATATCCCTTGAGCTTTTTCAAAAGTTTGTAATTTTGGATTACTAAAACATCTGGGCCTGGCCCAATTAAGAAATGGTCCTTTCTTTTGAGTAGATTGTCTAAAGGTCCAAAAATGTTAAAACTCTGGGCCTTTTAATTAAAATTAACTGATCTTAACTACAATAGTGACAATTTTGATTTGAGCATTGAGAAATTAATCCCTTCACACGAGCTCAAATTTCTCCACTTGTGTGGTTCTTCTTTAATAAAATAGACCCACCAAAATTTGTAATCAAATTTTTTTCTCTGTATAAGTAATTAAATACTAACAATTTTCTTTCAATGACACGCTAGCTATATGGTCGGTCCAAAATTCTAAAAAGAATTAAATGACAAAAGGTAAAAAAAAAAATCATCAGCACCACACAGATCTGCGTGTGTCATCATCATTTAATCAATTAAAATTCGATTTCATTGTACCTTGACGCTTGTCATGATTATCATCTTATAGTAGCATCCTTTATCGTAATAAATTAGTAATATATACAGCGACTACTACTGTAGATACTCATTACACCGTAATTTTGAAGTGTCATTGTGTTTATTTTATAGTCTCCGTATCTCAATTAAATTTGTTGTTGAGATTAGTATTAAATAAGGACGGAAGTAAAATAATGAACCAAAATCGAACACGAGAAGGCGTCGTTAACGAACAGCACAAAATACTTTGTGTCTCAAAAGACGTTTTGGTGTCTCTGTCATTAGTTCACTAATTTTAATTGTGTTAAAGGAAGAAGTATCAAAACGACATCGTTCGATTCTCATAAAAAACGGCCTCCGCCTTTCATTTTTATTATATCTGAGAGATAAAGACAAAGAAGCAAACCGGAAAAAATGGAATTGGAGGTAATAAATTTCAAAAACATTTGAATGCTTTGGCTTCGAATCTGAGGTTTCTGCAGCTGAATTGGTTGTGGGTTTGAGCTCAAATCTGGAATAGGAATAGGGTTTTTTGTTAGTGGATTTGAGATATGGCGGAGCAGAAAAGTAATAATAATACTATAGATAGATGGAACTGGGAGGTGAGTGGATTCGAACTCAAGAATTCGTCTTCGAGTGAGGATGGCGTTAATCGGACACCGTCTCCCATGCTTCGACGGTACTCGATCCCCACGAATTCGCGTCCACCGCACTCGTCGGAGCTTGCGTCTAAGGTTCAGAGTTTGAAGGATAAAGTTCAGGTGATAATTGTCTTTAATGTTTCTCTGAGATGGGAATTTTTAGGGATTATGATCTTTGGGTTTGAATGTGAGTGAGGTTGAATAAGTAATATGTTTTGTTCTTAATGTAAAATTTCTGTTGATGAGTTCGGAATTATGGAAAAGATGATTTTTTTATGTTTAGATGAGTATAGAGCTGAGATAGTAAGAGTTCTTTGGTCGAAGCTATTGTTTAAGATAAATGGGATTTTGGTTGAACAGCTTGCAAAGGATGATTATGTGGGATTGAGACAGGAAGCTACTGATCTTCAAGAGTACTCTAGTGCAAAGCTTCAAAGGGTGACACGTTATTTAGGTGTTCTGGCTGATAAAAGTCGTAAATTGGGTAAGTTATTAGTTCCCACCACTGTCTTATTCCATGCGGAGTTTTGAGACCAATGCAATTTTGTGGCAAAAATAAGAATTTATGGATAAGAAATGTTGAGAAGATAAGAATATATCTCTTGCAATAGGATTGTAGTGGTGAAATTCGGGGAACGTGTTTTGTTCACTTATCTGCATAGCATATCACAGATCAATATGCCCTTGAGACTGAGGCTAGGATATCTCCACTTATCAATGAGAAGAAAAGACTGTTCAATGACTTATTGACGACCAAAGGTGCACATCTTCCATAACCGACGTGATCAGTCTTTTTCTCTGTCCTCTTTCTCTATCTAAAGTTTTGTTGATATATTTTACAGCAGTTTGGATTGTTTATATGACCTGAATTTTTAGCTCATGCTTTATCTTTCAGGGAACGTGAAGGTATTTTGTCGAGCAAGACCGTTATTTGAAGACGAGGGTCCCTCTATCATTGAGTTTCCTGACAACTGCACCGTACGTGTAAACACTAGCGATAATACTCTGTCCAATCCCAAGAAGGAATTTGAATTTGACCGTGTTTATGGACCTCAAGTTGGACAAGGTAAGATACAATACTTTACTGTTAATGTAATCTTTACCTTGCTTAAGAACTGTTTCCAAAAAAAATTAAAAAAATTCATACATTTGGATTTACAAATGTAATCTATGTATTTGTTCCTTAGAATGCAGAACTTATTCAGTAAACTTTCCTCAGCTTCACTGTTCAGTGATGTCCAACCTTTTGTGCAATCTGCTCTGGATGGATCTAACGTCTCTATATTTGCTTATGGCCAAACTCATGCGGGGAAAACATACACCATGGTTGCCCCTCCTTTCCCTTTCCTCTCTGAAATTTTGAAATTAGATATAGATCTTGTTTGGCGTCCATATCATTGATGCTGTTATGCTTTTAGTATCTAAGTTGAGTGTACATACATACAAAATAAATTTGAAGTTACTAATTTTAGGTGTATGAACAGGCTCCTAATATTCTCAAGCTTTTTATAGCTTATTTGCATGTTTATGCTTCCTATACTTTTTGGCTCTGAACCAAGCCCAGGATATCTATGTGAATGAACTTTGAACTCGAAACAAAAAAATTCATGTTAATTAACAGGGTTAAAATATGAGAGGCAAGTTCATGGACGTTCATAGTATTACCTTATCTATTTACGAGAGATTTCTGTATCAGGCAATTGCTGCCTGTTCATTTAAGTGACATGTTGTTGGATTTTTTCTCAGGAAGGATCTAATCAGGACCGTGGTTTATATGCTCGTTGTTTTGAGGAACTTATCGACTTGGCCAATTCTGATTCAACTTCCACATCTCAGTTCAGTTTCTCTGTTTCAGTTTTTGAGCTCTATAACGAACAGGTGCTTCCTTTTTCGTTTTAAGTCAATTCTTTTGGATTTCGTTTTATAGTGAACATGATAATGCAATTGAAATTGGAAGTCTTTTCTAATTCAGAAACCTTCATTTTTTAGATCAGGGATTTACTCTTGAGTTGTCAGAGCTACTTGCCAAAGATCAATATGGGTTTACGCGAATCTGTTATAGAACTCTCGCAGGAAAGAGTTGGTAATCCATTGGAGTTCTTGAGAGTCCTAAAATCTGCATTTCAGAATAGGGGGAATAATAAATCAAAGTCTAATGTGACCCATTTGTATGTTTTATTTTGTGCTTAACTCCTATTTTATGCATCTAAATTCTCTGCTAAGATTTTCTATTCATGTACTTTTTTTTGGATTTCTGCTCTCTTGGTAGGATTGTCTCAATACACATTTGTTATAGCAACACTTGTACGAGAGAAAATGTAAATAGCAAGCTCTCTTTAGTTGACCTGGCTGGAAGTGAAGGTTTAACTGTGGAAGATGACAATGGAGATCATGTAACTGATCTGCTCCATGTAACGAATTCGATTTCCGCGTAAGTTTAAGTGTCCTTTCCCCATTCTCTCTTTTAGTTTGCTCCCTTACAATTGAATATAATACCTAACTTCTGCATATTTACCAATATAGTCTTTGACACTTTTCTTCATGTGTAGGCGTCGTTAGCGTGAATCTTTGAACTAATTAATTTTTTTTCCTTTACTGTAGGCTGGGAGATGTTTTATCCTCTTTGACGTCAAAAAAAGACACCATTCCTTACGAGAACTCATTTCTTACAAGAATACTTACAGATTCACTAGGTAAATGCTTCTGCTTTCCAGTGCATGTGCCTCTACATTTACTATAAATGTATTTTCTTGTCATTGAGGATTTCTCCACAGTGCTTGAGGTTCTCTTTAAATAAGAACAATTTCCTGCAACGTGCAGGGGGGAGCTCCAAAACATTGATGATCGTCAACATATGTCCACGTGCAAGGAACTTGTCTGAGATAATGTCATGTCTCAATTATGCCGCTAGAGCTCGAAATACTGTACCAAGCCTTGGGAATCGAGACACAATTAAGAAATGGAGAGACGTGGTAAGTGGAATTAGAGTTTTGCATCTTACTTACTTTCCTTATTCTCTCATCTCTTGACATTGATACATTTGACAGATGGAATTGATAAAATGTAAGTACGCATTCATAGGTTTTGACTTGGTCACCTAAATAAATTTTAAAATTCAAATACATATTCTGGGACGTCAGTAATACCTCATGGATGAACAACAAAAAGTAAAATTTCTATAGCTGAAAGTAAAGCAGTGCATGAAAGGATTTACTTGACAGACATCTAGCACTTCAGTTAGGATTTGACTTCCTTTGTAACTTTTTTTAGCTCAACGTGCTATTTTTTTTATATATGTACATGTAGTTTGAAAATATGCCATGTAAATATCCTTTTCTCCTGCAGGCAAATGATGCTCGGAAGGAGGTATTGGAGAAAGCGAGGGAAACTCAGTGTCTGAAACAAGAGGTTACAGGTTTAAAACAAGCACTTAAAGAAGCAAATGACCAATGTGTACTACTCTACGATGAAGTACAGAGAGCGTGGAGAGTTTCATTCACATTGCAATCAGATTTAAAGGTTCCTCTGTGCTGACTGGGATAGTGTCTGGTTACTTCAATGATATCTTATAAGATTCCTTTCTGCTAATGATTTACTTGTTTGTTTCATGCAGTCAGAGAATACGATGGTCTCAGACAAACATAAAATAGAAAAGGAGCAGAATTCTCAGTTAAGAAATCAAATAGCTCAACTTTTACAGTCAGAACAGGAAAAAAAGCTGCAGGTGCAACAACAAGATTCCACCATTCAAAATCTCCAGGTTTGTGCTTCATTAGTATCTATTTTCTAAACTTTGGCACATGTCTCTTTGCCTTTTATCTTAAACATCTACGTAACAGAAAATTGATGGTGAAATTGCTTTCAAGTAGCCTTCTATGAACATGATAGCCATGACACTCACCTTTCCTTTAAATTTTTTTTTATGCAGTCTAAAGTTAAAAACTTAGAATCACAACTAAGTGAAGCCCTTAAGTCTGACATAACAAGATCTAGAGATCCCCTGGAATCTGAGCCCAGAGCAGCTGGGAACACAGTCGATTCTTCTGCAGTTACCAAGAAACTTGAGGAAGAACTGAAAAAACGTGATGCACTGATTGAGGTTCTGCTTCGTCTTCCTATTGAGCACAGTTTTATTAGTGACTTTCATTTTTCGAATTACCCAAATAATATTTGGACCTGAACATTTTTCTGAAGAGAGTAACTGTTTTCTGCAGAGGTTGCATGAGGAAAATGAAAAATTGTTTGACAGATTAACAGAAAAGTCAATGGCTAGTTCGACACAGGTGATTCTTTTCTGTATCCATTGAGCATGATTCAGTATCAGATCATGGATGCTTCTCTTTTTGAATCTGTTGGACGAAAAAGCATTCATTTTCTTCTCTTCATTGAATGTTACTAATTGTCATACACATGGAGATTTACCTGCTCCAGCTAGCCATTTGCGCTTTCTCACCCATTGTTGTATACAGGTATCTAGCCCCTCATCAAAAGCTTCACCAACAGTTCAGCCTGCAGATGTTGACAGGTAGTTATTTGACCACTTTGGAAACATTTAATCCAAAATTTTGTCTTCTCTATTTTTGTTTACCTTCCTTACCACTTGATCTTTAATATTATTCTCCAGGAACAATAGTGTGGGTGCTTTACCATCTTCAGTGGATAAAAATGAGGGCGCGATTACATTAGTAGAATCTAGCTCTGAAATAGTAAAAACCACTCCAGCTGGAGAATACTTGACAGCTGCATTGAATGATTTCGATCCCAAACAATATGAAGGTCTTGCAGCCATTGCTGATGGCGCAAACAAGCTTCTGATGCTGGTACTTGCCACTGGGTTAATACTTTGATGTTGAGTACCCTTTCAGATTTTTCAGGGATGTAAATAACTGAATATATGTTACCACTATTTGAAAATAAATTGCTAACAGTAAATTCTGTTTGTCACACTATACACATATCGCTGCTTGAGATTGGTCTTAAATATTTGTAGGTTTATATGTTAAAGAGATTTTATTGGTGTTCTTATTGACTTGCAGGTCTTGGCAGCTGTCATAAAAGCTGGTGCTTCCAGAGAGCATGAAATCCTTGCTGAGATCAGAGATGCTGTCTTTTCATTTATCCGGAAAATGGAGCCAAGAAGAGTAATGGATACAATGCTCGTCTCTCGAGTCAGGATATTGTACATAGGGTCCTTACTTGCACGATCACCTGAACTCCAGTCGATCAAGGTGAGCATAACTAAATTTTATTATATAATTCTTTTTTAAGCTTTTGCCTCTCATGTGTATGACTAAGTCTCTTCTCCCGGCAAGTTTAATCTCACGTTATCCAATTCTTTTAGGTTTCTCCTGTTGAGCGTTTTTTGGAGAAACCTTATACTGGTCGAACTAGAAGCTCCAGTGGGAGTAGCAGCCCAGGTTGGTCGCCAGTTCGATATTATGATGAGCAGATTCATGGTTTTAAAGTAAATTTAAAGCCAGAAAAGAGAAGTAAGTTGGTATCTGTAGTTTCAAGAATACGTGGACATGACCAGGTAAGATATCTATGATTCCCAGAGATGCTTCATTTTAACCTAATAACTGAGAATCCAAGATACAATCATACATGCTTCTCTTGTTTCTAAATTTGGCTTAGGATACTGAAAGGCAGCAAGTGACTGGAGGAAAGCTGAGGGAGATACAAGATGAAGCCAAAAGTTTTGCCATTGGAAACAAACCTTTAGCTGCTATATTCGTTCATACTCCAGCTGGTGAACTGCAGAGACAGATTAAGTCATGGCTTGCAGAAAGTTTTGAGTTTCTTTCTGTTACAGCAGATGATGTTTCAGGAGGAACCACTGGCCAATTAGAGCTTCTTTCTACGGCAATTATGGATGGTTGGATGGCTGGTGTAGGAGCTGCGGTGCCACCTCACACAGACGCTTTGGGACAGCTTTTATCTGAGTATGCAAAACGAGTCTACACTTCTCAGATGCAGCATCTAAAGGTATATATGCCATAATTATTTCAGCAGTAACTGATTTGAAATAAGAAATCTGTCGAAGTAGGGGACTTTATGTTGAGATCTAGGTCTTATTCGCTGAAGAACTGGTTTGCCATGTGAGGTCTAATATGGGCCTGGTTTATTAGGATATTGCTGGTACTTTAGCTTCGGAAGAGGCAGAAGATGCCGGCCAAGTAGCGAAGCTTCGATCAGCTCTTGAATCTGTTGACCATAAAAGAAGAAAAGTAACCTCCAAAAGAGAAACTTATGCTATCATATTGTAATACTCATTCTCATTGTCTCGTGCCTCACTTTCCATATTTCTCCTCTTTAACAGATTTTGCAACAAATGAGAAGTGATGCAGCTTTGTTTACCTTGGAAGAAGGCAGTTCTCAGGTTCAAAATCCTTCTACAGCAGCCGAAGACTCAAGATTAGCTTCTCTCATTTCTCTAGATGCCATACTGAAGCAAGTCAAGGTAACCCTATCATCACGAGTCTTACTTCATTAACTACAAAAAGAAGAAAAGGTTAATAAAAACTGTTTGCTTCTTGTAGGAAATAACAAGACAAGCCTCTGTCCACGCTTTGAGTAAAAGCAAGAAGAACGCATTGCTTGAGTCTATTGATGAAATTAATGAGCGAATGCCTTCTCTTCTTGATGTTGATCATCCATGTGCACAGCGAGAAATTGCTTCAGCTCTCCGGTTGGTCGAAGTAAGTGAACGTGACAAAAGATCCATCCAAACTGTTGAGAGATTTGATATTTAACTTGTTACTTGCCGGTTTTATTTATTGGACTGCAGACAATCCCAGAACAAGAAGACAATCTCCAGGACGAAAATAGACCTTCATTAGATTCTATATCCTCAACCGAAACCGATGTGTCTCAGTGGAACGTTCTGCAATTCAACACGGGAGGCTCTTCAGCTCCTTTCATCATAAAATGCGGAGCTAACTCCAACTCGGAGCTCGTGATCAAAGCGGACGCCCGAATTCAAGAACCTAAAGGAGGGGAAATCGTGATAGTTGTGCCAAGACCTTCGGTTCTAGAGAACATGAGCTTAGAGGAAATGAAACAAGTGTTTGGTCAGTTGCCCGAAGCTCTAAGTTCACTGGCCTTGATAAAAACAGCTGCTGGCACACGGGCTCGATACTCTAGACTCTACAGGACTCTAGCCATGAAGGTTCCCTCTCTTAGGGACCTCGTTGGAGAGCTTGAGAAAGAAGGAGTCTTAAAAGATACCAAATCGACATGATACAAGAAAAAAAATAGTTCATTTGTGTAGTATGAGACTTTTTATACTTTGGATTTACTCTGTATTTTGTCACCGTCACCAAGTGGTATTGTGTATTTTTGCTAAAGGTAGCTCTCCCTAGAATCTTCCATGGAGTTCTAAAAAATTACATTATTAAATCCAGTGATTCTTATTGAAAATGTAAATATTTTAATATCAATCTAAATGTAAAAATACATTAAAACCCCAATTAATATTGATAATAAAATAGAGAGGTTCCAGACTTGCAGTTATGTACAAAATTAGTGGTAGGTTTAGAGCACAAGAGAGACCAAAAGCAACTAGACTAGTATGGGATTGTAACCTTTCCGAATTTACTATTGCTTAGAAAACTGTACACATCAGCTCGAGTAGACTAGATAAAAAAAAGATCTAACCAATGAACAACATTTTTTCTCTTTTTTTGGCTTATTATTGGTTCAAATAAAAAAATAAAAACCTCAATAAAACGTTCCAACAGATGAGTCATGATGATCCCGGTTCCAAACCGGTTCAACTCCACCAAACAAGTAATCTGATAAATTCTCAATACCTGACGAGTCTTTTGTGCTACATGAGCTTGTTGTGTCCGATGAGCTAAACAGTGACGATAAACTTCCACTTGACGAATCCACACGCGGCAATAAACTGCTACTACTCTCTCTCTGTTTCTTCTTGTTGATGTCATGTCTTGACGGAATTGCAGCCAAATTCCTTCTTTCCTTTGATTTCCGACCACCTTTCTTGCTCATTGCTCTCGGAGAATCTCTGTCCAAGAAGACGATTTTCATTTACAAAAATAAATAAGATTTTGTGTCTTTGATAAGTCCACTCACCTTGCATAGAGAAGCATGTATGCTCCCTCTAGTAACACTGTCTCTAATTGAACCGGGGAAACCTGCGAATTCGAAATTAAAATCAAGATTTGAGGAAAAATAATAATAACATCATTGGTATAATTATGTCACTGAGACCCACATTGCTGTCATCAATCTTGAACCAATATCCATCAAGGGTTTTTATGTAGCAAACATAATGACCTGAAAATGAAGAGCTCATAGCATCTAAATGCACGACCACTGCATAGAGACTATACACGGAATGATCCCCTTGATTTGGGTTACTCATATATGGGCTTATATCGAGAAGCTCGGGAAAATGGATGGGTTTACTCAGCTTCCCAAAGTTATCAGACTGCATGAAGAACACAAATCATTCTTCTGAGTAAACCCAGAAATAGTAGACACCATCAAACTTCCAAGAGGAAGGAGAGACTCTCACCTGAAAGCGTTTCAACACAACAGTAAGAATATTGGGTCCTTCCAGTATCATCAATTTCTTTTTGGCTTTCTGGTAAGATTTACATCTGTGATTGTAAGAAGAAAAAAAAAGGTAAAGCTGAGAATCAGTAGTTTTAAGTATATATTTGGTTTCCAAAAGACAAATTCGACTACCTGCCACAGAAGTACCGGTTCTCTCCCTCTAGGACTTCGTAGGCTGTAAATTGAGTAAGTGCTTCTTCAAGGCTTCCTATATCCCCATCAATCTCAACAGTTAGATCCATCATCAGCTCTGATCGCTCAGATTTGTGAAGGCATTTCATGCATTTAATCTGTGTATTATTCAACATGAATTTACTTGACTGTCATAAGCAACAAACAAAGCTCTAAATGGTACTAAAGGCAAGATAAAATTGCTAAAAATATAACCTTGGAGTGAAGATATCCACCAAACGTAAGGCCTACTAAAGTAGTTTCTTCAGCAAACGGACCAGCTGCATCAGCCTCTTTGAGGAAAACAGATTGCATTGTATCAACAGCACACCTGGCATTCTTATGAAAGAACAATGTAAATCACCTTTGCGAAAATATTGAACTAAGAAAGAAACAATAAAAGGTACTAATAGCATAACCCATATGATTCACCTTAAAAATTCGTGTGCGTCTTCTTCCTTTCCAGGGCCAAGATGCTTCCCAATCTTTTGTAATTTTGATAAGATCTTGATAGGTGATAGAGGAGATTCTCCTCCCTTTGCCTTTAAAATTAAATATTCATACTCACAAACAAAACACCAACTCTTCTTTCGACCTGAAAATCCAACTATCAAGATAAGATTCCACATACTTACAATAAGAGCAGTAAAACTGACTTTGGCATGCAACTTACATGTTTTAGAGTGTAATCCCCTTATAAGGTATGATATAAGTGGCCGAGTGAATGCCAAGCACTGAAGGACAGCATTTGCATAACAACTACAAAAGTAATAATATAAGTGATAAGCACAATTTTACTTAAAACAGAACTACATTATAAAATGCTTAGTAAAGAACTTCATACTACTATTTCTCCCAAATTAAAGAGTAAACAACACCATTACCAAAATTATCGCTTCGTATATTAGCACATTGGATCATCATGCTATAAGCAAGAAAAGTTAAAGATAGATTGATAGGTACCTGTTCCCCAAGTTCACAAGGCCAAATGGTTGTAATCCTACTCTATCACAATAAAGTTTCACAAACATCTCATAAGAGAAGCTCATCTGCACACAAAAAAAAACAGTAACATCAATATGGGATACTGGCAGAAGGTATATCAAGGTACAAATTTTCTAGTAACCTCATCAATGGAAGTGGAAGGTTGAGACAGTTTTGATGACTTTGGGGGTCTAAAATGCTGAACAACTTTCTGCACCGATGTTTTCAACCCACTACTTGAAGCTTGTGACACTTTCAACTTACTATTAGCTTTCGAAGGTAGGAAATTAGTTGAAGACGACATTCCAGCAGAAGCACTAGATGGTTCAGATGTAATTCTTCCATGTCCAAGTGCATTCCTTTCTCCTTCATACTCAACTGAAAAAAATTGATCTGACACGAACATTTCAGCCGAATCACCTGACCTACGTGGATTTTGATTGTCAATTTGTTGCGGCTTGTCATCAGTAAGAACAGCAGTTTTGCCTCTGGAATACTTTCTCGATGATTCAACCTTCTCTGCGCGATGATGTGATTTCTTTCTACTGAGTGGCCTTGTCTGATAGAAATTATCCCTTTTGTTCAAAGAACTAGTGAACTCCACAGCTTCAGATCTGGCTTGAACCTTTTGAATACTAGGCCTACTTGTAGATAGATCCCAGGAAACATCAACAGACACGCCATTATTCATCATGTCGTCGCCCTCGGTTAGCCCATTTGGAGACATATCTTCTGATGATTCAAATCCAGACCCACGAGACTGGAATTCAATATTTGATTCAAATCCTTTTGCATCTGTAGAGTACTTCAAGTCATCAAAAATACGCACCAAATGTGAAATCTTTCGAAATAAAGTTATATTACCATCAGATTCATCAGACTTGTTCTTTTCTTCATCGTAATCAGGAATCGAAGGCGGTCTACATTCTTCCTTATGACCTCGTCGCCAATGAAGTATCTGACATTTGCTTGAACTACAAGAAAACCAAAAACCAAAACGTACATCAAAATGATCTCTTTAAGAGAAAACAAAACCAATAAAAATCCGAACTTTACTTCGTTATCAAGGATTCTACAACAGCCCAAACTTCAATCTAATCTAAATTGAGAACGAACCAATAACGAACGGATTTGCATTGAGCGCAACGAGTAGTGGTGGGATAGAGACAAACAGCGCAACGATGAATATCAGAAACCGAGTCACCGTAAACTACAGTGGCAGCTCGAACCTCAGCAACATAAGATTCCTCAGTAGCTAAAGCAACAAGACGAAAAACTTCATCTCTCCTCACAGAAGCAGATCTCCATTGCCGACGAATTAGAAGAAAAACCAACGTCATAAATCCAATCAATAGAAAACGAAACCCTAGGGTTCCATTTTCAGAAGGCACCGGCATAATAACGTTTCAAGGAAGAGAGGCCAGAATCAATCGGGAAGAGAGAAATCGAAGGAATTGTCTAGAAAGAAGAAGAGTGATGCAGAGGAGGTGGGTGTAGACGACGACAGGTGATGATGTGAGTAAGAGTAAATATGGAATCCAAGACGACGGAGAAGATGGTGGCGATTAGAGAAGCGACGGAGAGTGAAGGATTTGGGCATCTGGAGAGATTAAAGTTAGAGAGAGAGAGAGAGAAAAAAAAAAAAGAGGAAGAAATCAGAAATGGTATTGTAGACAGAAAAAGTTGTAAGAAGGAGGAGGGAATAAACGTGCACTTGTTTTTTTGTCGTTTACGAATTCTTTCTTCTTTTTTTCTACAAATATTCTGCTAAATTTATTTTTTAATATATATATTAAATTATTGCGTCGGTTAGCAATACGTCGCTTTGGCCGAGTGGTTAAGGCGTTTGCCTCTAAGTAAATGGGGTTTCCCCGCGAGAGTTCGAATCTCTCAGGCGACGTTTATTTTTCTTCTTTTTTTTTATCAAAGTGGGACCAAATAAGAGACGTGTTAACACGCGCGTGATTTAACCGTTTTAGCTGGCTTTGACACAGTTGACTAGAGTCCGCGACCAAACTTGGTCCGTTGCATGACAAATTGTGTTTTTTCTTCAACTTTTTTTTACTACATACACCGGACAGTAAACTCTGTCTTCCCGCCTCTTTTTTTACTACATTTGCTTTGGTTCAAAGAATAAAAACTTGGCAATGCCCAAAACTTCACCATACCCTACCAATGAACCAAACACAGTAAAACAAAAAGAACCATTTGTTCACTGGCTCACTATGTCTGCTACTAGTAGTTGTAGCCTCCTTCTCTGTAATCCGTCGAATCTTTACATAGCATAGACCTGAGTTCCATCATCGATCTTGGTGGCTCCAAGTGCTCGGGCTTCAGGGTATTCCCAAGCAAGCTTTGCATTTGTGTCGCAAAGATTTCATCTAAAACCTGAAGTCACCAAAGAAAAAAAGAGACAAATAACTTTTTTTTTTATGGCTCCCAGAAGAGTTTAAAACAAAAAAACTTACAGAAACTGCGATTCTCGGGCCTTTGTGCCATGTTACATTATCCTTCCTATCTTCCAAAAGACGAAGCACATCCTGAGAAAAAAAAAGAACAGAACTATGAAGGTCAATGCGGCAGACAAAAACCAAACCCTAGCAAGGTAATAGCTTTAACAGGCTTAACAAGACCCATACAAAGCCTAATCAAAGGCCCATATTCTAACATTTGACTTTAAACAGTGTCAACTGGTGGGTAAGCTAAGGCACTAAAGTAGTAGCGTCCATTCACTCGCTCTTCTCGAAAAACCAAACCCTAGCAAACCTTCTCACGCGCCGTAGGCTTTATACTCTTAAAGTTTATTTCAAACAACATCCTTTCGTTAGAGAGTGTTTGTTACTCACGCGCAAGTGAAGAGAATTTTCTTTTACAGCTCATTATGACGAGACATTTTTTCCCTTTTTCTTCTTCTCAATTTCTCTTTTCTTCCAGAAATTTCCTCTGATTTCAAATTTTTTCCGTGAAAAAAAAATAAGAGAAAAAGTCGAGATCTTCTCTAATGGCGACGACGTTAAGCAGAGATCAATACGTGTACATGGCGAAGCTTGCTGAGCAAGCTGAGCGTTACGAAGAGATGGTTCAATTCATGGAGCAGCTCGTAAGTGGAGCTACACCGGCCGGTGAACTCACCGTTGAAGAGAGGAATCTTCTCTCCGTCGCGTATAAGAACGTGATAGGATCTCTTCGCGCCGCCTGGAGAATCGTATCTTCGATTGAGCAGAAGGAAGAGAGCAGGAAGAACGAAGAACACGTGACCCTCGTTAAGGATTACAGATCTAAGGTTGAGACTGAGCTTTCTTCTATCTGTTCTGGAATCCTCAGGCTTCTCGATTCGCATCTGATCCCTTCTGCGGCTTCAAGCGAGTCTAAGGTTTTTTACCTGAAGATGAAAGGAGACTACCATCGTTATCTGGCCGAGTTTAAATCTGGAGATGAGAGGAAAACAGCTGCGGAAGATACGATGATCGCTTACAAAGCTGCTCAGGTATTATTTGATTTCCTTGTTCCTTGAATCGATCCAGTTTTGGTTGCAAAAACCCTAATTCCGATATTACTTCAATTAAGCCAATCTGTGGTCAGTTGTTTCGTAATAGATAAATTGGTCTCGAATCGAGCTATTGAACAGATCAAGTCGTTTAAAGTTGTCAACTTTTACGTTTTTTGGATTAGTGACCATTCGATTGCTTATCGGCTAAATCGGGGGAAAGCTAGTATTTTGGATCATTTTATGGGTTATTATTTTGAAATGCAAACGAATCTCTTACACGAATGTTGTCTCTTTTTCTATGTAATGTCTTTGAAGGACGTTGCAGTTACTGATCTAGCACCTACACATCCGATCAGGCTTGGTCTGGCCCTCAATTTCTCAGTGTTTTACTATGAGATTCTCAACTCTTCAGAGAAAGCTTGTAGCATGGCCAAGCAGGTATTCTTTCTTCATCCTTTAAATTGCATGTTTGTTTCAAGTAGTGTTTCTGTGTCTGATACAAACGTAAATCATTGTCTTGAGTTTTGATTAGGAAGAGTCTTTCTTTGTTTCTTTTGTTTCTTGCTTGTTGCTTTGAGTCGCTAATTGTGACCACTTGTTTTACTATTCCTACTGTCCCAGTCTCTCATTCATTGTGCTGAATTGATTTATGAATTTTGAAAATTTTTACTTGAAGTAGAGTTGTTGTTTAGAAAAAGTAACTCTTCTTTCTTTCTGAACGGACCCACTTCTTTTATTAAACAGAGATTCTAAAGAAAAAGACATTCTGCAAAGTCCTCTTTTTATATAACTTTTTTGACCTACGTTTCACAGTAACCAAATTATTCCTTCGGTCAGTAGAATCTCTTAGAATGACAGATTCGAAAGTTAGTTGAATTTGTTCATTGGGATTTAGGTGCATGTTGAATCCGGGATATCACACATACAAGATTTAGTTAGACTAAAGAGATAACTGATCACTGCATTTCTAACTTGTGTGTGTTGGATTCATCACCTGTAGGCTTTTGAAGAAGCCATTGCCGAGCTGGACACATTGGGAGAGGAGTCATACAAAGACAGTACTCTCATCATGCAGTTGCTAAGGGACAATCTAACCCTGTGGACCTCCGATATGCAGGTTAGTCCAAAACTTTACTTTTCATATTCATAGAAACTCACAGTGTTGTGATTACGGTTTAATTATAGATACCTACTCTTATAAGACTATTCGAATAATGACACCCCTAAACTCAATAATTGACTGTTTTGTTCAGGAGCAGATGGATGAGGCCTGAAGGTCTTTATGGGAGAAAAGACTATGTAATGTTCTAGCAACTGTAACCTAAAATCGAGTTCAAAAAAAACTCTTTGCTCTTAAACTTGTCGAAAAAATGTTTCTTTTGTGACAGATTATGTGCACAGCTTTGGTGTTGTCTGCTGCTCTGTTCCAACTTTGCCTCTCTCTTTTTTTATCCTCGTCTTTGCCTTTTTCGCTCTTCCCTGAAAATTTTATATTTCAAACAGTTATTCAGTGTCCTAAATCTTAGCTTGGAGCCTTGGACTGTGAATTCCTTCCAGAGGCCTCTAGTGTGGGATGAAACGCTGCGTGCAAGCTTATGGACAAAAACATTTTGACTTGGGAGTGGGTCAATCTCGTTTATGGTTTGGTTTGGTTTGGTTTGGTTTGGGTTGTTATGGTTTGTGGTTATATTGGATTTAGATAAATTAAACCAAAGAACGATCGGAGAAGAAATTGGAAAACAAACTGGCTACGGGATCAGCTAATCTGGTTATATGACTTTTGATTCTAGATTTGGTTTGTTTTGGATTTGGTTATTTATATAATATGATTAGACTTATTTAAATATGTAATAAAATATGAAAATTCAATAAATTTGGTTTATTCAGTTCAGTTTGGTTTGGATTCAATAAAACCAGTATTGGTTAGCCTTCTGTTCTGTTTTTTAAAACTTCTTAAGTAATGAAAGTAATTAGTTTATTAAAAAAAATTGAATTGTATTGGTTAAAATATAACAATTTGGTTACGGTATTTTAACACATCTCTAGCTTCACTTTTCAAAGCTTCTTGCCTTTCTTCTTCGAGCCCAACCCTTACACTACAAATCCTATAAAAAGGCCGTTTAAACTTCGGATTCGAACCATCAGGATATGTGATTGGATCAAATTCTTGACTAAGTTGACCATACGCGTGCATAAAACACGAAATTATCAAATCACTGTAAAGAAAGTTATAAATGTAGAGAGGGAGAGAGAGAGAGAGGCAGAAACTACAAATTGAGAATCTTAGAACACACAAAGATAAGCAAAACATCAAAAGTGTACTTGAACCACTTTTGTCTGGCGTTTGCATGCATGAAAAAAAAAAAGAAATCATAAAGAGTGAGTCTTTTCAGTCTAATTCGAAAAAACATCTTCTTAACTTGTCTTTGCTTAAACCTTTGTTTCTTCTTACCAATCCTTTCAATAAAGATAAAGACTGTAAAACCACCCAAGTTTATTAGCTCCCACGTGATTCTCAATTCACGTTGTTACTACCAACAAAAAGAAGAGAACACCTTAGTGAAACCATTTCATTTCTTTTATATTTTTTAGGATTCTCCTTGGTAGAAAATACTAATCACCTTGAAAATATACTAATGTAGAATCGTTGGAGGTAATAAAGAACTAGTCATGGCTTCGAAGACTTGACCTCCACTTGCATGAGAACAAAGAAAATTATCATGTATAAATAATAAAGACCTCATAGTTAATCTTATATGTTGGGTATCTTTGGGTAAAATAAAACCATATTAAAGAATGACCATATTGTGTAAAAAACAAAGACCATATTGTGCCAAGAGCAGAGACCACATTCAAACTCAAATTAGTATATGACATCATTTCTATACAAGTATACAGTATGCTTATTTCATTCGAAGGTATTTGCAATGATGTAGTTATTGAAATTAGTGTATCTAAAAGTGACCCTAGAGTCAAAAACTGTGGTCGAAGATCAGCCAGAGCAAATTTTTCAAACATCATTATTGATGGATTTTGAGTTAAAAACATCTTTTTATTTATGGCATGTTAATTTTAATTTACATTAGTTTGTTTGAATCCTTTTTCTTTTGTTCATTTGGATTTAAGAAAACAAAATATCATGGTTCCACGAATATTTAAGCCAGAAAAAGAACGATATCGAATTGCATTACATTACCACAAATTTTTGTTCACTCTTATTTAAAATTTTTAAAAAATAATCTGATTATATTGAAATTCAAAGATTTTTTAAAATATAAGACTTTATGAATTTGGTATTGTTTTAATTATTAGTCAAACTATATTTATTGCAACTAGAACAAATAGTAAAATTATGTAATACAAAATAATATATAGAAACATATAATGTAGACACATCTTTCAACATTGCATATTTTAGCATTGTTTTTCATATACAAAATGTAAACATGTTACCGCGTGCATAAAAGACCGAAAGTAATATTCCAAAAAATACATAGCGGGAATCATACCGAATTACCAACCGATAATAACTAGATTCATCATCTAAAAAACTAAAATACAACTAAGAAAAACCAACAAACTCCATTAAATTTCTTACAACATTCCCATAATTTTCCAATGAGGAAACATTCATTACCATGGTAGTCAATTCACTTTCTAAAATTTTCAAATTTTCTTGTATTTCATGCTCTTCACCCTTCAATTATCTCCCACATTTTCAACTTACCCTAAAAACCACATTACTTCACTTCCTCGATAAAAAAGATTTCCCCTTTTAAGTTTACCATCAACCCCAAAACAAAAACCTCCACGAGGGCAAATAGAAATATCAAAGACCCAATCTTTCTTTCATTTCCCAATCTCTTGATGACAATCCTTCTGTAATTTTCCTAAAGATATATTCTTTTTAGATCGAAAACAAACAAAAAAAGGATCAATTTTTTTCTTTTTGAACACTGTTATCAATGGCAGAAAATCTAGAACTAAGCCTTTTATGTACAGAGACCAACTTTGATGATGAAGAGAAAGGCTTAATTGTTGAGAAAATTCCGATTGAAACTCCGATTTCTCAGATGGGTTTTTTTCAATCGGAGAGCGAGGAGATTATCAGAGAGATGCTGGAGAAGGAGAAGCAGCATTTGCCAAGTGAAGATTACATCAAGAGACTCGGAAGTGGAGATATGGATTTGAATGTCAGAAGAAGAGAAGCCCTTAATTGGATTTGGAAGGTTCTGATTTTTGTTTGATTTTAATTTCTGATTCTTCAATTCGCATGTTGATGGGTTTTGAATCATCACTATGAGCTCAAATTCTGAAAATCACGTTCATTTTGATGAATAATCTGACTATAAAGATTATGTTATCATGTATATTAGATCAGAGGCTTATTCAGAACAGATAAAGAGATTTTGCCTTAAATCTGTGAAAATCTGATGCTCAATTGACTATAGATTTACTTAAATCTCAGAGTTTTAGATCTCTAACAGTCAGGCTGTGATGTTTTGTCTTTGTTGTGATTACAACAGGCTTGTGAAGAACACCAGTTTGGACCATTATGTATTTGCTTATCAGTGAACTACTTGGATCGATTCTTATCGGTTCATGATTTGCCTGTAAGTTCACATTGATTCAACTAAAATATTCAAACTGCTTTTTAGCCCTGCATCTTCTAAAAGTCGCATATTTTAGCTTCTTGATTTATGATTCTTCTTGTAGAGTGGCAATGCTTGGATATTGCAATTGTTGGCTGTGGCTTGTTTATCCTTGGCAGCCAAAATTGAAGAAACTGATGTCCCAATGTTAATAGATCTTCAGGTGCTATTATTCTCTCCCTCAAAAATCGCTAAATTGTCGAGATGTTCTTTTTCGATTTGAATTCAGTTGCGGTCTGATCACATTCTCAGAACAGGTTGGAGATCCTCAGTTTGTGTTTGAGGCTAAATCAGTACAAAGAATGGAACTTTTGGTGTTGAACAGATTGAAATGGAGATTGAGAGCGATAACTCCATGCTCATACATAAGATATTTCCTGAGAAAGATGAGTAACTGTGATCAAGAACCATCCAACACATTAATATCCAGATCACTACAAGTGATAGCCAGCACAACCAAAGGTGAAAAAGGGTATTCTTTATGTTTTTGTTTTTCTTACTTTTGCTTTTTATGATTTTTGGATTAAAACGGTGGTTGTATTGAGTGAGCAGAAATTGACTTTATGGAGTTTAGACCTTCTGAAGTTGCTGCTGCAGTGGCGCTTTCTGTTTCTGGAGAACTGCACTCACTGCACTTTGACAACTCTTCCTTCTCTCCTCTTTTCTCACTTCTTCAAAAGGTAAAAACAATCCACCAAAAATCTCAACTCATAAATCTATTTTTTTAATATCACATACACACACATATGCACATATAAAGTAGTAAATGGTAGTTCAATTTCAAGGAAATGCCAGTTGTGGAGATGTTTGAAAACATTAAAGATTACACATTTATATGTGTGCACTAACTGATGCATTTGCATACACATGTGTAATTATATTTTAAAAAGTAAAAGTAAAATAACAAAAGAAGAAAAAAGAAAAAGAAACTGGTTTATGCGTCTGAATCCTTTGACTTCCAAAACTAGTGGAGAGTGTAGACCAAAGACCACTTTAAATAATATAATTCTCTAGCTGTATGTCTTGTGACTCTTTTTCTCTCTCACACACTCTAGTCACATCTAAAACCAAATCTTGCCCCCACAAAACATGTTGTAGTATAGTTGATTCTGATTCTGATTCTGATTTGATCTTGCAATCCAAATTTTTTCATCCTCTTTTCTCCTCCCCAAAAAAAGGTGACGAGATCTGTGTATTTGTGTTGTGTTCAAAAGACAAAACAAAAATGCCAAGCTTTTTAACCTTTGTGGTTCCTTAACTCTGTTGCAGGAGAGAGTGATGAAGATTGGGGAAATGATAGAGAGTGATGGCTCAGGCTTATCTTCACAAACACCCAATGGGGTTTTAGAAGTATCAGATTGTTGTTTCAGCTTTAAGACTCATGATTCTTCTTCTTCTCATACACATCTTTCTTAAATTTTCTCTGTTTTTTTAATTATCATTATTATTATGATGTCTGGTGAGAGAGATTGAAAAAAGAAAAATAATTAAAGAAATATGTTAAAATAAAAATAAGTGTTTCAATTCCAATATTTGTTTTATTTCCAGCTTTGGTTATACTTAGCTAATAAAAAAAGAAAAAATGTCAAAAAAACCACGAACTTACATATTTAGGCCATTTAAAACACGAACTTTGTTGTAGGCCATTTAAATCATAAATTTGCGTTGACTAATGTTTTGAAACATGAATTTTCGTTGACCCGGCCAAATAAGACACGACGTTAAATCCGATAACGGATCAACTAACGGACGTTAACCTCTCTCTGTCAATAACAAAACGACGTCGTTTTGAAAAAAATAAAAATGTCAATAAAATCACAAACTTTCAAAGTTAAGCCATTTAAAACATGAATTTTTTGTAAACCATTGAAATCATCAATTTTTTTGTTTATTTCTCAATATATACTGTTTGTATTTTTTATAAAAAAATGTTTTTAATAATTAAATCTATACAATTATGAAATAATTTACAAAAAAAATTAATCCAATTAGTTACAATTAAAAAACCGTATTTCAATCAGTTTCTAAATTTTTAAATTTTTTATCAAACCAAAAACCATTAATTATGTATTGTTTTCTTTCTCAATATGTATTGTTTGTATTTTTTTTTATAAAAGAATGTCTTTAATCGTTAATTAATGGTTTTTGGTTTGATAAAAAATTTAAAAATTTAGAAACCGATTGAAATACGGTTTTTTAATCGTAACTAATTGGATTAAATTTTTTTGTAAATTATTTCATAATTGTATAGATTTAATTATTAAAAACACTCTTTTATAAAAAAATACAAACAGTATATATTGAAAAATAAACAAAAAAATTGATGATTTCAATGGTTTACAAAAAAATCATGTTTTAAATGGCCTAACTTTGAAAGTTTGTGATTTTATTGACATTTTTATTTTTTTCAAAACAACGTCGTTTTGTTATTGACGGAGAGTGGTTAACGTCCGTTAGTTGATCCGTTATCGGATTTAACGTCGTGTCTTATTTGGCTGGGTTAACGAAAATTTATGTCTCAAAACATTAGTCAACGCAAATTTATGATTTAAATGGCATACAACAAAGTTCGTGGTTTTTTTGACATTTTTCCCTAAAAAAAAGGATGGATGTTGTTAAGATTTTTTTGTTGGTAGGAAATAGCAACAAACAAACAAAAACAGAGGTCTTTTTTTAATTGGTTCCCGCCAAATAAATATAGCGGGAAAAAAAAACCGTATCGGTTGCGTTGAGCGGCAAGAGTTGACTTATTGTCAAACGATGTCATAGTAAAATAAGACGCGATGGGCTTAGAATTGGGCCACGACCAGAAGTGTTTGACTAAAAGTTGATGTAAAGACCAAATCTAAGCAGCTTGTTTGTTTTTTTTTTCGTCAAGTAGCTTGTTTTACGAAGCTTTTGTGTTTTGTACCTTTTTATCAAGTATCGACAAATAGATCTCTCAAACGAGCAAGTCCGTGACTGTCTGGATTACACCCGCTAGAACCGTCGACCGCACGGATCAATCCGTCTAGGATCGCGATTTCAATTTATATATTCATATCCGCACCCATAAATAGTAGAGGTTATGTGGGTAAAACCGCGGACGCTGTTTCTCGTGGCCAAATTCCGACGATGTTTCTCGAATTCTCGTCTTCAAGACAACCATGGTCGAATCATCAATTTAAAAAATCTGTAAACTCAGTCGAATCATCAATTTTGAAAATATAATAACTTAATTTTTCATTCCGATAACAATTTTTCTTTGTATTGAATGTGTCGGTGGAATTATACCACTACTGTATTTGCTGGCATCGCAACTATTATCGCCGCAAGTCTAGCAAACGCAGCATGTGTCAGAGTTTTTAGGTTAGATAAAAATTTCAGAAAGTTACAACAAGTCAACAACAACAGTCAAAAGCTTTATCGTCAAGAATTTTCCCTTGGCAGACCATCCGTTGGACAGCAAGATCGTACGGATAATCTCGCAGAAACCACCAGATTGCTTGGCCATTACCTGCAACGTTCACACTTTTGTGGACATTCCTTCACATGTCCAAGTATAATTAATTACCAGAATTATATACTAGCAAATGCTAGTAGGTAGATACGTTAAACATGTATAATTTTTTATGATGAAAATAAATATGTTAAAAACAAAAACTAATTACGATAAGTAACAACTCACAAAAATTGTTGTTTTGAGTTATTTTCTATATTTCACAATAATCTATAAAACTAATAATCGTCTAATTGGAGAATGTGAAAGATTTTTTGTGACAACTAGCTTTACTTAATCCCTGAGATTCTAGAATTCCGCCTAGCTTTGTCCCCGACCTTTCACTCAACAAAAAATCTTCGTGTTTAAAGGGACAATTTTGGGATCCGCATGATACGTACACGTTCAGAATTCATACTCACGCACTATATATGTGCGTACGCGCTATGTAATAAAGTATATCATATGTGTGAGTGAAAATTTGAGAAAACAACTATTTGGACAGTGGACTAAGCAAAGACATGCAACGACACAAAACAAATAAACTTATAATTCTATCATTGGGCTTTGTCATAATGAGTCGTCGTAGTCATTCAACTGTCCAAAAGAATATTTTATTTATTGCTTTTGCTAAAAGTTATGGCTTCGAAACTTTTTCAACCTTTGCTTTTTCTTTTACACATATAACTAAAGAGATAATACTTTTCCTTTTCTTTTTTTTTTGCAACTCTTTGTATTAGATCAGAGAATCCAACAGAAATCCAACTATCCCTTGAGCGGTAGATACAAACCCGAAAATATTATTTTATAGAGAAACAAACAAATTACATATGTCTTTAATTAAGTAATTACATCAAATCGTACAACGATTTGAATTATGGTTTACTAAGTGGCTAATTAAGTACAATCTCAAGAATCAGTAATTAAAAATTAATATATAAAGGGGAAAGAGAGAGAGAAATTTTATCCATTGCACGTGAATCATCATCAGCTTCCCAAATTAGGGCAATTTTTGTGAAGCTAAGAGTATGGCAATATCATATAGTTTAAAGAAAAATAAAAACCCTAACCCTAGCTGGTCCTATTGTTTTTTTGTCCCACTTATATATTCATTTACGCAATCGAAATCGAACGTTTTTTTTATTATAATAATGTTACTTGTTTCGAAACTTAGCTTGAAAGGGTGGTAATAAACCCTGCTTGTGGGTCACATTTAGATTCCCTAAGTGAAGCATAACGACAGTAACAATTCCACAGTAAAAACGCTGTGAGAATGATGATGATGATGATGATATAAACGTATACACACATGTATATATTTACGGTACACAAGATACACATTGATGGGTCGTTGTCCGATGGGTTTCTGCGTATTGACTGAAAGATTCCATGAAGAGGACCACAGTAAAAAAAAATCCATATTTAAAGATATATTTTCATCTGATCAAAACATTTTGTACATCGATGTTTAATTTTACCACAAAACCAAAAAAAACAAAACTGCATTTTATTTACATAACTGCCTTTCACTAGTTTCTATGAACATTTTTTACATATCCAGACTCCAACGTATAGTACAAACATTTCTCATTACTGCATCAGCCGAGTAAACATTTTTCACCTCTGAAGTATGAATAATTTTTTTAATCATATACTACTACGACTACAATACATGTCCTTATCATTGTTTTTTTATTCATTTATGAAACAATGGAGACTCCTCAACCAAAATTATTTTTTCTAGAGTAACTCGCACTTTTAATTAAAATTAAGATCTCTCTAAACCAAGATTTGTATTCAAAGTTAAAGATCAGCTAAAATTTTTGGTTTTCTATAACTAACTAATTACTCTTCCATTGAGCTAAATGCGTTTTGTTTTATATAGTAACCGGAAATTTTGATCCGTGCAACTTTAAAAATTTGAGATAATATTAATGGTAGATTTACAAACGTTAATCATTATTCCCAAACATGTTTTGATCAAAATTTAAACTCTATCCGAGACATCAACTAGTTAATTGAGCTAAGCGCGTTTGAAGAAAACAAAATTTTGGACCCAACAAAAAGAAAAGAGAGAAATGAAAGAGGACCACAGCAAAGTCATCTTTCGCTCTTGGAGTTTGCAGCTTTAACATAGACAAGAATGCGTAGAGCTAGATTGCCTTATCAAGCAAAAGCATCTCTCTCAAGTCCCTTCATTTGTGTGTATATTTGTCTCTCTCCCTCTCTTTTTATTGCATTGTTTCAGAGAGAGAGAAGATGGAGAGGTTGAGACAAGGCTAAATATGGAAATGCCGTGAGATGGGGACTCGGGATCTTATCTGCCTCTTCTTTCCTTTTACAATAATTTTGGTTCCCTTTCTCCTCTGCATATTTCACTCAAAACCCTAAATTTCATTTGAATTCAACATTATTGTTGGTATAAAAGGATTACCTCAGTCAATGATTTTTTCATACACCCACTTGAATAAATTACTAGCTAGGCCGCACCACTTTTAAGTTTACTATAGCTGACGACAAAAATAAGTACTATAACTTCACGTTGTTGCTACTAAAAGGTTTTTGGGCGATTAAATTGAATGTAAATGATTCAAATTATCATAGAATAGTATATAGATGACAATAGCAAATAAGTGAATTATACAAATGAATAATATTAGGAAAAGCAAACAAAATTATACCAGGTGAAAGTCTAGGGATTTGGAATAAGAGAACATCATTAATGCAGTTATATATGTGTGCCCATATGTTTTTATCTCTTCTTCTTGCTTCCAAAGAGCCCACATGTCTCCTTCCCCAGATCTTCAAAGAACAGTACTATATATATGGATATAAATATCGATACTCATATATTTAAATAATTAGAAAGACATAAAGAGGATGAAGCTTTGGATGCATCGACATGTTTGAGTTTTTGTCCCTTTTTTCAAGTGAAGAATTATTTCCCAGGAATCAGAATACTGTTGCAGCTGCTAGCTGATGTTGTTTTACCTTTTTTCATTTCCAAGGGGAAATTTTTTAATGATTTATAAGTGAACAAATACTATACTAGTATACTATAAATGTGATCAGTGCATGGAAACAATGGTCAAGCAAATATAATACCACTCTCGAACATCAAGAACTTAAGAAACAAGAAAAATGTCAACAAGTAGAAGCTTAGGGAGCATTGAAAGATCTACACATAAAATGAAACATGTTAACGATGACACGCATAATATGCACGAGTTCATGTAAATTCATACACTAAACATGATAAATTCAAACATTCACCATGCGATGCAACTTATAAGGACGTCACTAGTTGATAACTACTAGACGAATAAAGGATTTTGCTAAGAGATTTAGAAGTGAATAATGAAAAACGTAAATTAACCAGAAAGATCATCATAAACATTATCACCAAATACGAAAATGGGTACATAATTTAAACAAGAAAAACCGTCTCTCAAATTTCTCAAGTAATTAATTAACTAAATTAAAACCCTAGTGATCAAGATATTCAAGATTCATGGTTGGGGTCTTGCTCATGATGAAACGAAGACTGTGGAGGAGGAGGAAGCTGATGATGATGAAGTGGAGGAGGCGACCTACCAAGAGTGTGTTTGTTGTTATGTAACCAAACCTTAAGAACTTGTCTCGGGACTCCAGTCTCTTGACAAAATCTCTGAATCACTTCATCGTCTTGTCTCTGAATTCTCCATCCAATCCTCTCAGCTAAACCTAACATCTTTTCCTTTTGCTCCGCCGTGAACTTAGTCCTAAACCTCTTCCTTATCCCACCTCCTGCCTCCGCAGAAGAAGTCTCCATTGGATCTTCTGATCTCTCTCTTTGTGGAGGAGGAAGAGCGAGCTGAAGTGGAGGAGCTTGTGACGGTGGTGGTCGGTAACTTAAAGGACCTGGAAGACGGTAAACTCCTTGTGGAGGAGGTGGAGGCTGTTGGGGCGGCGCGTGGTGAAAGTAAGGTAATTCCTTGCGGTGGAAGTTACGGTGACAGCCACAAGCGGCGCATTTTAGCGCGTCGATGGTACCTTCGATTCCAGCTGGCATAAACTCACCACAACCATCAACCGCGTGTCCTCCTATGTTCACCGCTTGGTTCTTAAGACACTCACGGAACCTGAACCTGCTTCCTCCTCCGCCGTGAACCACCATGAATCCTCCACCACCGCCGGTGGAAGTTGTTCCGGTAGTTTCATGACTTTCTGTCGAGGTTTTGACGATCACCCGAGAGGGAGGAGGGGAGTCGTAAACGGCGTCGTCCTCTTCTTCTTCTTCCTCGTGAAGATTCATGTCGTCCTCTTGCTCTTCGTTGTTGTCTTCAAACTCCATTACAGAAGTGGAGAAATGTTGAAACTACTTCGTTTCAGGAGAGGAGGTTCTCTAAGAAAGAGAATAAGAGAGAGAGAGTGGACATTACAGAGTTTATCTTTCTCTCTTTATCACTCTTTCTTTTGGATTTGTGATTTGAGAAGGGGGTTCTTTTTTGTTATTTACATTCTTGTTTATTGGAAATCGGAATCTTATTATAAACCTGTCCTCAACCACACTTTGTAACGCTTTCTTTTATCTTTTAGATTTTTTCTTTCTTTCTAATTTGAATTAGTTATTCCTATTATTTTGGTCAATTTGGTCGGACCGCTCTAAACATGATAATGGTCTAAAAGGGAAAACTGATTTGAGTTTGTCTTTAATTGATTCCATTTTTACTGAAAAACAAAAGATAGTAGGTTATCACTATTCTATAGATGGTTAAATACATATAAATCCAACGAAAGGTTAATTGATTTCTACGATTGTAATGCTATTTGTTTACATATGATATGTTAATAGCGATGTAACGAGTTACTAACTCATATAACACGTGATTTTAATCTCAACAATTGAAATTTTAAACATTATAAAAAAAAATTTAAGCAAACATTTTACAAAAGATACACGAATTCGAATTGTGAGAGAAAATTATATTTTTGTCAAATCGTGTAAAAAATCTATCTTCTTAATCATGATTTTGCCACTTTGCCTTAAATATTCTGGTATTTGACAAATTAACTCTAATTTCTACAAGTTCTTTCAAAAGAAAATAAGTTTTTGTTTTTTATCGAATAGTTTAGTTAGTATAGGATTTAAAAAAACAAATGGAGGGGGATATATTTTAGAGATAACTTTTTGGGAAACTAAAAAAAGGGGATAGAATCAAAATAAACGCGATAATTATTTTTGTCCATATGCCAAACGCATAAATATATGCATTCATATTTCTGCAATAAAGTGATTGGCAGTCTAATCATATCAAAATCAGTAATGCTCTTAATAATTTCAAGGTCTGAATTTTTTGTCAACTTTTCAGAATTATTTAGCATATAGTTCAGTAGATTGTTTTATTTTGAGTCATCAAATAAACAAAGTTTAAAACATTTAGATACATGTAGATAATTTGCAGAGTTTGAAGCAGAAACGTATAAGGTGATAATTTCTCAGTCCATCACCGTCCGATTAACTTGTGCTGACGTATGACCTACGTAAGAAACATTTAGATACATGTTTTTACTTTTATTAATACAAATTATTTTTTAATGACTAGTCTCTTCATTCACTCGAGGGTCATTTGTCTGTCGACACGAAATTACATGATGAATTTACATAATCTGTTTGTTAAAAGGAAAAAAGGAAAAACTAAAATTCTTTGTGGAAGTTGGTTTGGAATTCCCTTAAAACGAAACATTTTCATATCTTATTTTCGAGTATTTTCTTTAAGGAAGTATTAGGATTGGTTCGTTTGTTGAGATTCGAGAAGGAAATCAAGATCCGCACTCATTAATATTTATCTGATTCAATCTCATATTAAAGACCACCAAGCGCAACTTTATGAATTAATAAGGGGACTATTATATATTTTGTCTCAGAATTTAGAGATTTTCATTATTTAGAAATCTATTTATATATTTTTAAATTAGATATATTTTACATAGTAAAAATATTCGTGCAAATTATTTTGTAAAATACATTCTATTTTTATGTAAATATCTCAATTTCCATCTAATTTTTGTTAGAATAGAGTCACTAAACCAACAATTTAATATATATGGTTTGACAAAAAAAGAAAAAAAGGCTGGAAACTAAAATAGTTATACAAAAATAAAATTTTTGATCTAACTTAAACAATCGATACGAACAATGGTTTTATAAGATTAAAATAAGGATCGTGTCGCATATGTAAAAATGCGAATGTTTTGTTGGACTCAAATTACGTAAGTAAAGGGTCTTTTTTTTATTGACATGCCAAAGTAAAGATTAAAAACAAAGTTTCTCCAGAAAAACTGAAAATGTAAAACAGCGAATCTGAGGAGGGGTAATCTAGTAATGAAGCAAATGGATACCGAAAGACGTTTGAGATGACGTGCTTACGTGTACTTGTTAGCTGGCGGGAAACCGCTTTCCTACGTGGAGACACACACAGGACTGGTCTCAGTTCCATTATTCATATGTCAATAATTTCGCATTTCTTATAACTAAATCGAAATTTTCAATCTATAACATGATGGATGGAATGATTTCGTCTCAAGAAAATTTAAAACAGATTTTCAGAATTCTTAATTCCAAAAGATAGTGTTTAGTGTTTAATTCGAAAACGTAACATAAGTCGCACAGAAGTGCACCTTATAAAAAAAAGAAACATGTCAAACTATTCAACATTACTGTAATACCAAACAGAATTTGAGTTCAGAAATTTCATATACTTATATACTTACGTATTGATTAAAATGTGTCGACGCAATCATTATTTAATCTGAAAAATATAAGGGTTATGTTTTTTTTTTTGGATACAAAATATAAGGGTAATGTTGTAGTCAATGATATGATCGTTGAAATTTATTTATTGCATATCTATATCAAATAAATTCTAATAGTTTTTCCACGAGAGCAAATATTTTTACTTTGTTAGTTTTTATTTGTTGGGTTTTAATGTAATGGACAGGGCTAGTATTGAGAACAGGGAAAACAATACTAAAACTCTGCTAAACCAAACAATTAATTCAAGAAATATAAGTAGCTATTGAAAATATATTATGATGATGATGAATTGCTTGTTAACTTTATAAAAACAAATCAGCTAAAACTTTGCAAGCGTGGGAAATACAAAACTTTATGATGATTTATAAGTCTGAATTTTCACAACCAATCGAGCTTTGTTATCTCATTATATCTATCATATATAGGCCTAAACTATATTTTGAAATGGGGGTAATCATAGGATTGTTAAACTCGATGTGTTCAATCAACTAGGATTGTTAAACTCGATGTGTTCAATCAACTATAGCACACACGAAATAGATCTTTTGACAAATAAAAATAAAAATAATTGTTTAAAGACTACAAAGTAACCGACAAGGCCAAGTTAATAGGTCATAAGGGTCGACTGAAAAAGAAGTAAAACTTTGTTACAAGTGGAACTCATAGATTATCATGAGAATCCATTTGACCATAAATACTTCATCTAAAGGACAATAAATTTTTTTTCTTTGGTAAAAAAGGACAATAATTTAACTCATCTTCTTTAGTGCACCTCCATGGCTCCATCCCTCTTTTTTTCCCATCGTTTTTGCTATGTTTTTCTTTTACTTTTCTTTTTTTGTTTCGTGGGTTAAACTCAATTTCTTCGAATAAAAATGAAAGAGTAGGATATCTAAGTAATATGCTTTCTCCCTAGCTATTAAGAAATTTAGGTTTCTATTATCGGGTGTTTATCGTAGACAAACTAAAATTTTGAGCCGCATAAGTGGATGTTCTGGAAAAAGGCGTTTATAGAAATTTTTGATTTTTCGACAAATTTAAAGAATTTCCCTACGATATAATTTTGTTAATGAGCAAGTCTAAGAAAACATTTAACGGATATATGAGAATGTAAAATAAAAATTGTAATAGATAAAAACAGATATTGGCTGGCTTATATAATTAAATATAGATAATTGTAGCAAAACATTGGGCACTTGACCTTCTTTGGTCACTCTCTACATATTGACACATACACATACACATACACATACACATACACATGTATCAAATCTTAACTTACAAGAAAAGCACTTCGATATACTAAAGTTTATTGGACTAATTTTGTTCATGGATCAACGACTAAGGACTAAACCAGAATAGCTACATCTCACAAAATTATAACTGCAAGATCATCTAATCTAAGTATTTGAGCAGCTCTTAATCACAAAATTATAACTGAATTATCGTAATGAAATGATATAAATTCCGTAAGAGAATATCATTTCATTACGATAATTCATAGTATCGGTACAAGTAACAATTCAAAGTTTAACCCCAAAAAAGAAAAGTTATAGTCGATATTATTCTATTCGTTTGATTATGTCGTTTTAAGTTTGTTTTATAAAGATGTCACTCAATCATATTTTAAATATCGATAATTCATAGTATCACTCACTCAGTTTAAGTTAATTATGTCATATAGCTATAATTTCTCTCTCTTTTAGCTTTAGTATCTTTTCTTTTCCCTTGAAGTTTTCATAGTTCATGAAACCGACTAGTTGAGATTGTGATTGTCATTGTAAAATACCGATTGTAAAAGTTGTAGCTTTAAATATAGAAGTAACTTTCAAAAGAAGCTGTTGTCATATTTGGTTGGTTAAACAAAAAATTTCAAAAATTTTAGGCGGTGAGTTTCTGTTAGAAACAATTTAAGGTGTGTTTTTTTTGTTAAAAGCATTTTAAGGTTGTATAACCTTTAAACCTGATTGGCCAAAGAAAGATGCATGGTGAGAGGAGATTTATAAAGGAAGAAAGAGCATGTTGTTAACGTTATAAGCCAAAATATATTATGAGAATATTTTCTATGCATGTTTATGTGAATAACCAAGTTATATAAATTGTTTTCGTATAGATAATAATTATTATTATTATTGTATTATATTGATTTTACATAAATGGCATCACCATCATCTCGTAAGCTAAAATTTAAAACGTATAAATGTTGTTAGGATTTTTATTTCAATTTTTTAAAATATATAAAAGTACTCTAAAGTCCAAACAAGAAATTGATGATTACTCTTTTTGATTAAGGAAATGAATGAGTTGAACAAAAAAAATAGAATGATTACTTGGTTGTCGGGACACTGTGGATCCAAACTGATATTCGTCAATGACTCGTTTCGTTTGTAACTTTGACTAACCTGGCTATAAAAAAAAGAACATGCAAAGTGTACAACTCTATAATTGTTGGGTAAGCAGTGTGAGATCACAGGGGATTCTGACGCAAGTGGGAAATAAAACTACGTTACCAAAAAAATACAATTTATTACATATAGAAACAATTTATTATCATGTGTCTGTAACGTGGCGTGGTTGTTTAATTTCAGTAGAACTCGAAAGTCGAAATGTATTGCTTTTTTTCCAGTGTTAAGTAATTAAATATGATTCACTATATTAGAAATCTCAACAACCCGAGATCTTACCAGTAGTATAGTAGTACGGCATTTTAAAAAATCATATAAAACAATATTTATCAAGTGTAGAGTCTTACCACAAAATGCGGTGTTTCAAGATTGCAATAGTTAAATATTTATATTAAAATAAACTCGTACCACACCTTTTTATTTTCTTTTATTAATTTCATAATTTAAAAAATCCATGCCGTGGCACTTGTGGCATAAATATGTTTGATGTCAACCAAGTATCGCGTCGACGCTTTTTTATAATTATCAATTATTTATTTGGTGTCGTAATATTTTTTTCATTGAAAACCTGTTAACAAAACAAAATTATATTTTCTAATTTTCCATATATATTTGAAATTTTTCATATTTGCAAAATTTAATAATTTCAGAATTGAACTGAGAGAAATATTACACACATCAATTCTCATTTTTAGAATTTCAGTATCTTTTCTCGTCATATTTTTTAATTTTAGTATGATGGTCAAGAACAATATAAACATTTATAAATAAATCTTATTATTTCGGAAATTATTTAATTCCAGAATTGAATTAAAATAATAGCCACTGGGTTTAGAAACAAAAAGCCAATTCATACACGACTTATCTCTCGTCTTCCATCCTCTTCCGACTCCTCTTATAATTTATATATATCCTCGCCTTAATAGTAAGAAAAAAAAGGATTAGCGATGAGAGGAGGCGGCGGAGAAGAAGGATCTGAATCAAGAGTTGCACTGTTGAAAAGTCCTCACACGGCGGAGGAAGACAGTGAAGGATTGAAGAAGAGAGTTTGGGTCGAGACAACAAAGCTATGGCAAATCGTTGGTCCGGCGATATTCAGTCGAATAACGACATATTCGATGCTTGTCATCTCTCAAGCTTTCGCTGGTCATCTCGGCGATCTCGAACTCGCCGCCATCTCCATAGTCAATAACGTCATCATCGGCTTCAACTTTGGTCTATTGGTATTATATAATCTAAAAATGTTCAATTAAAGGTTTATTTCTTCATTGAAAATAATAACAATAACAGTATGAGGATATGTGCAGCTTGGAATGGCGAGTGCGTTGGAAACGCTGTGTGGACAAGCGTTTGGAGCAAAGAAATATTACATGCTGGGAGTTTATATGCAGCGTTCTTGGATTGTTCTCTCCTTTTGTTGTGTCTTATTGTTACCCACTTATCTTTTTGCAACTCCGCTTCTCAAGTTTCTTGGTCAACCGGATGATATCGCTGAGCTTTCCGGTGTTGTCGCCGTTTGGGTCATCCCTCTTCATTTCGCCTTCGCTATGTCTTTTCCGCTTCAACGTTTCCTCCAGTGCCAGCTCAGAAACCAAGTGCGTAATCCATCCATCTGATTGTTTCAAACATAAGTTTCGAACCAAAAAAAACACATTTTAATCTTTTAATAATAATTTCTTAGACCAATGTTCGAGCTACTCATTTTTTTTTTGGGTTATTAGGTGACGGCGGTTGCGTCAGCTGTTGCATTGGTGGTTCACATTTTAATCTGTTGGTTGTTCGTCTACGGGCTTAAACTAGGAGTCGTGGGGATCGCGGCTACGATTAGTCTATCGTGGTGGGTCAACGTTCTTATTCTATTAGGTTACTCCATTTGCGGTGGTTGTCCACTTACTTGGACCGGCTTCTCCTCCGAAGCCTTCACCGGACTTTTGGAATTCCTTAAACTCTCTGCTTCTTCCGGCGTCATGCTTTGGTACCAATCAATAAATAGTATATACGTTCTGACTTTTTTCTAATATGTCCGACACAACTTTTAACTGTCGATTTTTTTTTTTTTTTACAGTTTGGAGAATTGGTATTATCGGATTTTGATTATAATGACTGGAAATCTTCAAAATGCTCGAATCGCCGTTGACTCCTTGTCCATATGGTAAGTCGTTTTTTGCTTTGTTTATGTTAATATGTTTTTTTACTACTATGTAATAGCAGAAAATGTCAATTAATGATATACAATCTTATCGCATCGTTTCACGCGACTGCTTTCTGGGTTATTGCAGAAAGGTTATAAAAAGTTTTGTACTTAATCTTCTAATTATTTCTGAATTATTGTTCCTTCTTAAATGTATGATCAATTTATGAAACAAACAACTTTTGGCAGCATGACGATAAATGGTTGGGAGATGATGATTCCTCTCGCTTTCTTCGCGGGAACCGGGTAAATAGCCACTCTTCTCTATTGCTAATTTATAATCCGGGTTGTGATAATGATCTAATTGGGTGTGGTTCAGTTTGGTCTAAATTTAATACAATTATATGAAGTAGTTGTTAGTTTGTTACAATGGACCCATGAATTAAAGGTTGAACTGAATGTGGAAAAGATGTCATAGATTTGTGACGATCGTGGTTTTTATTTTTCAAATAATTATGGGAAAAAAGCTTCGTGTAGTTACTATTCTGTATCTATCATCAACCATAAACTATTATGAATAGTAAATGCATATCTGCTTTCTGGTTGCCTGTACATTTCCATCAAGTCACCCAACTCTCTCCATACCCTACCCAAATTAGATGAGGGTAAATATTAATTACCCGTTTGAATGAAGAAAATTTATTCAAAATTAAAATATTTCTTTTTAAGGATCAATATTCTTTTTTGTATGGAAAATTTAAAAGTTGAAACCTAACATTTGTCAATAGAGCCTTAGAGCTTTCTTTCCTATCTTCTTCCGTGTCCACTTTTAGTTCTTATATTTCTGTTTGTCGTGTTGTCTGAATAAGACTTCAACGAGGATACAAATGAGAGACAACATCTCTAGCTATTAGTATTATTTAATCTATACTTTTTATATTCACGAGTCTCTCTTTTCTGTGGGTCTTTCCTTTTTGTGTGGACATCTGTTCATGTATATAGGTACAAGTAAACTATTAAATATGAAGGCCATATAAGACTACGCTGAGAATTTGACGTACGCATGGAAAAGTATTTAAGTGTCTAAAAATTAGTTACACTTATTTTTAAATGACTATAGATGAATAAACATAGAATACAAATGCAGTGGACAGTGATATTTGTTTGGAACCCTACATAATAGTACATATGTACAGCGCTTAAAACCATTAGTATTTGTTACAACAAATGAAAATATTTTGATAAAAACCATAGTTGTTATAGAAATTTGTAACAACATTCACAAAATACACCTTAAATGTATGAATGATTGCAGTTATATATATTTAGAACTTTTAAATATAGGTTTCAAATGTCGCAACAATAAGCTTATGTTTTTTGATAAAAGTTTTACAACAAGTTTAAGGTATTTTTTAAATCTGGAAAATGTTAATCCAGTTTGTTTGTATATATAATAATTGCAGTGTACGTGTGGCGAACGAATTAGGAGCAGGGAATGGAAGAGGAGCAAGATTCGCAACGATTGTATCAGTGTCACAGTCGTTAATAATCGGATTATTCTTTTGGATAATAATAATGCTTCTCCATAACCAAATCGCTTGGATCTTCTCTTCCAGTGAAGCCGTCTTAGCCGCCGTTAATAAGCTCTCCGTTCTGTTAGCTTTCACCATTCTTCTTAACAGCGTTCAACCGGTTCTTTCCGGTACGTCGCAGTTTATTATTTTAAAAATTTTCTTTGTATACCGAGTTAATGTTTTTTGCTCAGTATTTGACTTTTTCGCACTTGAGTAGGTGTGGCGGTTGGATCAGGTTGGCAGTCCTACGTGGCATATATAAACTTGGGATGTTACTATTGCATTGGGGCTCCACTTGGGTTTGTAATGGGCTGGGTTTTTAAACTCGGTGTCATGGTAATCACAAATTCCCTTCAAATATATTCATTTAACTATTTATATAGATTTGGGTTATCAAATAGAATAATGTTTTTTTTTCTGATTTTATAGGGAATTTGGGCTGGTATGATTTTTGGAGGAACGGCTGTTCAGACATTGATCTTAGGTTTTATCACAATGAGATGTGACTGGGAAAAAGAGGTAGATTGATATTTTGCATTTGGTTTTTTTCTGTTATTTATTCGTTTACTGAATTTGGATTTACTGATAACGTTTTTTCTTTTGTTTATAAAATTTGCAGGCGCAGAAAGCAAGTGCTCGTGTTGGCAAATGGTCCAACACAATAAAATGATGCTTGGATAGATTCGCATACAAAATTTTCAATTTTTAAGTATTTATAGTAAATTCGAACTCAATCCAATAATTTTAAATATCTAAACGATTTCTAAACTTCTAAATCTGAAATATCCGATTGAAATATACGAACGTCTAGACCTAAATGCAACTATAAAATAGTTTTGTAGCATAGTATTCTTTTTAAAAACCGGTGTATGTTGGTATCGAAATGAGATACAATATATTTATAGTCGGTTCAGATATCACAGAGGCTCTTGCAGTTATTGCAAAAAGGCCTTTGTAATTTTCTTTTTAAAGCACGCATTGTAATATTATTAGAGAAATTGTCATTTTATTTGGTTTTAATTAAAACAAATAAATTATTTTATTGGTATGACTCAAAAGTATCGTACAGGAATGCCTTCTTTTTATAGTTATGGTTTTCAATCTCTAGAAAATTTTCTACAAAATTTGTCAGATAGTTTTACTTGTTTATACTAGTACGGGTTTCTTAACGATTTTTTATATATTATTTTGTTTGTTACATTAATTGTTTATATATTCATTGATAACATTTTTTGTTATTAAACAAAAAAGCATATTTACTTCTAATATTCATATTCCAACCAAAAGCATATTTGCATGGAATAACAATACTAAAGAGACGAATACCAAGTTTACGAATTGAAAGAAGATTGTTACTAACCGGACCAGTCCAGACTGTATTTTAATAAGAAATTGATTTGTGTGAAAATGCAATCGGTTGTAGAAGACGAGACTCGTTGACTCTCCAAACGCTTATCTTCTGATTTTTCTTTTATATTTGGAGTAACGCCTAAAACCTTCGCAATGGACAAGTAACAATCTAGATATTGTTTGTACCTATGCAAAAGAACAAATTTTATAAACTATAATATTACATTTCATAAAACTGTGATTTAACATCTACCGAAAACTATTTATATATTTTTTAAAAAAACAAAGAATAACATATTGTAGACAACTTTTCAGTTGTTTTCATCTATATCCTAGTCAACCTTTCAAATCTCCCAACCAAAAGTATAACCAAAACATATAAATATAAATATCTTATCATTGAACCCATGGAGACAACTCTCTAGTAAAACGAAATGAATTTACTTTAAGATTACTCCCTCCTTTATTATAAATCAAATTACGATGATTACTATTGTCACGAAGACTATCTTCATCGTTATACCCATGTTCTGATTTAATCATCTTATGTATAAGAATAAGACAATTTAGCAGCCATGCACACGTCCGTCGTCAAACGTAGCCTGTAATAATCTCTTAGAAAATAGCCTTTTCCCATCACATTTTGTTTGATACACAATATATAAATGTTGTTATACTTTGGGACTATAACACGTATTATTAAAAAATGTGAGAGATATCAAACATTTATTGTTTCAGTGATTAAATCAATCAATTGTCTCATTTTAGCTTTACCCTTTTTCCCTCCCCTATATTAACCACGTGGATCAACATCAATATAAATGTTTAAACATACAAAATATACTATTATAATTAAAGTATAAAAAGTTAAAAAACAATACTCGATTGACATAAATCGATCAATAACTGGGGTTAATAGCTTTAAAGCCTGATTTTATACCATTCAGACGCTGAGATGTCAACACGCGTCGATGACATTACATTTCCAGTTAATATATTAGCTACCATCGGTCTTTAGTTTGAAATTTTCAAATTTTTTTAGTGGCAGCGACTAGCAACAACAACAACTAAAATCATATTTGTTTTATTGTTTTAACGACGACGACTGATCGTTGATTCAAAATTTAAGATATTTAAAATTTTGCAAGCAAAACTTTTAATTGCTAATCGCCAAAGTGGTCATTGGATGTCGCAAATTACAAAATTTAATAATTGTTGTTGATCGTGATCGTTACTGGCTGCCAACACTAACATGGCCATTATAAAAGCGAACGTATCAATCTTTTACAAAAAAAAAATCTTATTACTAAAATTTGAAAACTATTTCAGAAATCTTTGTGGACCAACTAACGGGCCTAACCCAAACGATAAATTGCAACTTGGGTTTTTTTACATAGGCTTTATTGTAAGTTAGCAAAAAAATTGAAAGGACGCGCCGAAACTAAAAAAGTGGGAAGGAAGCTGAAAAACTAATGTGATTGGTAGTTTTAGACATGACGCGGATCACTATACTAAACACAATCATAACCGTTGATCAAATAAACAGATGTAACGAACCAAAACAAAGGTTTCCCTCCGATAGGCTTCGCTATAAAAACTAATCCAGTCTCCAAAGCTATCATCATCAAATCTCTCAACTTCTCAAATCTCTATTGCAAATTTCAAAGTTCTCTTCGTTTGACGAAATGGCTCGTACTAAGCAGACAGCAAGGAAATCCACCGGAGGAAAGGCACCAAGGAAGCAACTCGCGACCAAGGCGGCAAGGAAATCAGCTCCGGCGACTGGAGGAGTGAAGAAGCCACACAGATTCCGTCCTGGAACGGTGGCGCTAAGAGAGATCAGGAAGTACCAAAAAAGCACTGAGCTTTTGATTCGTAAGCTTCCTTTCCAGCGATTGGTTCGTGAGATCGCTCAGGACTTCAAAACAGATCTGCGTTTCCAGAGCAGTGCCGTCGCAGCTCTCCAGGAAGCAGCTGAAGCTTATCTCGTTGGTTTGTTTGAAGATACAAATCTTTGTGCGATTCACGCTAAGAGAGTTACTATCATGCCGAAAGACATTCAATTGGCGAGGAGAATCAGAGGCGAGAGAGCTTAAGGAGATTGAAGTAGACCTGTTGGTGATCGAAACGTTTTCGGATTGTTTCTGTTTCGTTAATGTATATCTTCGTTTTTACCTAATTTCATATTCTAGCGTTTGGTTAGGTTAGCCTTTATGATGTTCGATGAAATGCCTCAATGGAACTTAATCAAGTTTTTTTGTTCTCTTAACTTTGTCAATACAATTCGCTGAAACGCTCTTAATTTATTAAATTCCGTAGCTATTCAGGATGCAATGCGAACATGAATCCCACTCTAAGAATGAATATTTTGATTTTTGCAAGAACACTAATCTTATCGCCAGACACGTATCTTTTTTGTATTATTTTATTTAACCAAAAAAAACAAAGTTAGAGTACAATGGTTAGTGATTACTAACGAAAGCATTGTGACATTTCTTTCTCTTCCATTACAGAGTAAAAAATTTATATTTTAATTTAAAACCTTTTCACGAGGCATAATTCATATTATTAGGCTGATCTCTTTTAACATTATTTTATTTGATTTCCTAAAAAGATTAGAAACATATAATGTAACACAACTGTTAAGAGATTAGAGTATCGAAAGATGTAGTTTTCAAAGGTTTATAATTGAATGTGTCACTATTAATTAATGGTCAACCTATAGTCACTGAGAATAAAGAGAGCAATTAATTTTTTTTGGAACGGCACTAAGTAAAAATTTCAAATGGCGCCTAAACTTTAAAAGTATGGAACTCCTAAAAGTGTCCTATCCCTAAAATAGATGTTTCTGATTGGTGGATTAGATCACGAGGACCGTCAGAATTTTATTCAATGTGCACCGTTGATTAGATATCAAATCAACGGATCAAAATCTCTTCCCTCCAAACAAATTTTTAAAACTCCCTCCAAATTTTCATCTCTTTTCCTCCATAAAAAACCTCAAATCTGCTTCAATTTTCCTCACTAAAATTTTCTATAGCAGTTTCGAGAAATCTAAATCCATAGTATACTCAAAATAGCTCGTACTAAGCAGATTGCAAGAAAATCTACTGAAGGTAAAGCTCTGAGAAAGCAATTGGCGACAAAGGTGGCAAGGAAATCGGCACCAACAACGGGAGGTGTGAAGAAGGCACACAAGTTTCGTCGAGGAACCGTTGCGTTGAGAGAGATTAGGAAGTACCAAAAGAGCACTGAGCTTTTGATCAGAAAGCTTATGTTTCAGCGATTTGTTCGTGAGATCGCTCAAAATTTCAAAATTGATTTGAGATTTTAGAGCAGTGTCGTCGCTGCTCTTCAAAAAGCTGCTGAGACTTACCTCGATTAATCCAAAAAAAAAATCTGAACAAAGAAATCAACTCGAAAAAAAATATTAGACGAAAAAGCAACCTCGATTCAGGAAGAAAAAAAATTGCAAACCTCCTCAAACTATTATAAATAAAAAACTACCATTTTTACAAATCATCCTAAAATCTCTGCAAAATATTTAAAAACTCAAATTCATTACCCTTTAAAAATTTTATTAAAAAAAACCTTAACCTTTTTCTTGTAATCACCGATTTTTAACATCAATAAACGGTTCTTAAAACCTTATCTTTTTATTTGATATACTCTTAGATACAACAATTTGTAAGGTCTGAATGCTAAAAAACGTCCACGAATTACAATTTCTCATATTAAATTTACTCCTTTCGTAAGCCTCCGATTCTACAGAGCTTCCCATCAAAATATATAATTTCTTCCTTTATCCAAAAAAATATCATTTCTTTGAAGACAAAGAAGAAGCTCATGTTTTTCCTTTAAGCAAAGAAAACATTGGATCAATAACATGTGTATATGATTAAAGTCCTTATCTCAAACGGTAGCAATTGAAAACGTCGCATAAATTGTAAATCATAATCAAACTGTCACATAGTTTTCAATAAATTAATTAGTTTGTTTCATAGCCAATAGATTGCAAATTTTATTCTCCACATTTGCTATTTTTATGTTATACTATTAAAATCGTCGATATAATAAAAAAGTGGCTTCAAAGTTGGAAAGGTCTCATTAGTTATCGTCTGCGGTCCTATACATACTTCAATATCGTCTTCTGGTTAAGGCAAATCAATTTGCATGGCCAACTACTGGACCGACCTCTATTCAACTTTATATATATATTTCTTTGCGTGTATTTGCTATATATCACCCATGACCTATGTCTATATTAATTGTATAAAATGAATGGTTGGTCCAGTGTATTAATACTACGATTGATTATGACATTTTAATTGGAATATATCAACTATACTGTAGAGACTCCGATATCTACTTTAATCTATGATTTACTTTTTTCTTTATCATCAACCAATAAAAAGATGGAAACGAATACAAGTGAAAACGCTGTAGTTAATGCATATTTTAAGAGTCCATGATTTCTATTAATCCTATATTCATACAAAATCTCTGTTTAACTTTAACTATAGTTTGCACACAAACAAAATTTTTTTATAGCGTACACTAACTATGAGTCTTCACAATAATGTCATTTCACGGCATATTATTACCAATCGCAATTTATAAGTTTATAACTATAATTAAATTAATGGGTTTTCCACAAAACTATGAAAAGTAAAAACTAATGATTACGGTCTAATATAAACTAGTGAGCCTTTAAAATCGATGCTGGCTCCAAAGTAGCGGAGCTCCATGGAGCCATTAAGATCCTGGTCCTGGATCAGACTCTCATGAATAAACCGGCGTCTGTCGTTTTTGCATTTAATCATATTTATTTTATTTTAAATCCCCTAAAATTCTTGAAATAACTCTTAAGATATCTCCAACACTTCGCTTAGGGTTAAGCTGTCGTCTTATTTAAAAACCCGCAGATGGAGTGAGAGGCCATTTCCCTCTCTCTCTCTCTCTCTCTCTCTCTCTCTCTCTCTTACAAAATTGGGTCTCTGGAGAAATAAAATACCACTGTGAAATCTCTCCCTCGCTAATATTTCCCAAAAACTTTAATGATTTAAAAGAATATTTGTGGGTATTAGATGAGTATTAGTTAACTAAGATCAATTCTTTGTTTCCATCTTTGATGGATAGTGTAGACACAGAGCAAAGATCCTTCTTTGGAGAAGAATAAGATGAGAGAAATGAGAGGATCGTTTCTTCGAGCTATACGACACGTACCGTAGATAGATCATAATCGTTAACGAATCTAAGATAGATTTGATTTCCTTTTTTTTACTACAATAATCTTCGATCTCAATAGTCCCGACGAAACAATAAGATGAAGAGATCACGTGGAAGCTCCGATTCTTTAGCCGGGTTCTTACCAATTCGCCATTCTACAACAGGTAAAAAAAAGTCATGTATACAATTGTATATGTCTTGATTCTAGTCAAATGTACAATTAACTAGAGGTTTATAAGTAGAGTTTTTATATTATTGTGTATTATTAATTTAATATTTTAAGTAATGATGTGATTCACACAATTGATACTATCGAGACGTTATCCTGACAAGGTTTAGTGATTACTCATGTCATGACACCATAAAAATATTCCATTAATTTGTTGAATTATCCTTTCAAGAGATTGGTTAAATATAATACTATTTTTAATGTATTACCGTGACTAATGATGTTACCAGACAAACAAATAAGTCCAAGACCAACAACCACCGGCTTTCTCTATTCCGGCGCCGGAGACTACTCGCCGATGTTCGACGCTTTAGAAGACGACGGAAGTCTAGATGACATCGGCGTTGGACACGCGTCTTCTATGACGGCGGAGAAAAAGCGGCGGTTGAGTGTAGAGCAAGTGAAAGCGTTAGAAAAGAATTTCGAGATTGATAACAAGTTAGAGCCGGAGAGGAAAGTGAAACTGGCTCAAGAGCTTGGGTTACAGCCGCGCCAAGTCGCGATCTGGTTTCAGAACCGCCGTGCTCGCTGGAAGACAAAGCAGCTCGAACGTGATTATGGCGTTCTTAAGTCAAACTTTGATTCACTCAAACGCGGCCGTGACTCGCTTCAACGAGATAACGATTCCCTCCTTGAACAGGTATAGTTTTTGTGAAACAAAATTGGACATAATTTGTTTTTTGGTCAATAAATTTGAACGTCTACGCACCCAAAAACACACTTAGCCATAATTTTAATTAAATTATCAAGAACGCGGTTAAGAAATAAACTATACTGTCTAAAATGAATTGTAGATATACTAAAACAAATTAACAATTTGTTTTGGAACGTTAAGAATTTGAAAATAAATTCAAAATGTCATGTTAATTAGTTAAATCTTATAGTAATAATAACTAAATTCTAAAACAAATTCAGAGTTAACCATTATTTTGGTAATTTTAGAGACAATTAATCATTTATCAACATTATATTTCCGCAGATTAAAGAGCTCAGAGCAAAACTTAACGTGGAAGAGAACGGCGTTGTAAAAGCGATGGAAGCGAATCAGAAGGTGCTGGCTAATGATGAAGTCTTAGAGCTAAGCCATCGTCCTCTTCCTCCGTCACCAGCGCATATTCCTACGGAAGCTCCAACATCGGAGCTTGCATGCGAAATGTTTAACATTTTTCCACGCACCAAAAGCTTCAGAGAAGATCCTGCCGATAGCAGTGACTCAAGCGCGGTTTTGAATGAAGAGTATAGTCCCACAGCTGCTGAAGCGGCAGCAGCCACGGCGATAAAATTGTCGACAATGGATTGTTTTGGCCACTTCGTGAAGATGGAAGAGCATGAAGATCTGTTTAGTGGAGAGGAAGCTTGCAAGTTGTTTGCGGACACTGAGCAATGGTATTGCTCCGGTCAGTGGAATTCCTAAGGTGAAAGAAAACGTGGGGATATAATTTGAAAACATTAGAAAATTAAGGGGATTTGTGAAAATATTGCCAAAGGGTATGGGGTTGGAAAATGAATTACTCAAAATGTTGGGGTCTTAGTTGAGAAAGAGGGAAATGACGCGAGATGGTAAAAACCGAACGAGCGATTTCATGCACGTGCGGCCGTAATCTTTTCTTTCGAGGTCGAAGATAGAGGACAAAAAGTCTAAAATAATCGGAAAATAAAATAAAAAATAAACAAATTTATGCGCCGAAAAAATCGTTTACATTTTTATATTGAATAATTTCGTAGATTAATATTTTAATGATAAAATCTTTAAATTCCGAAGGGTTTTAAAGATTATGTGTACACAGTTACGACTATGCAATTTTTTTTTCTCGTCGTCCGTTAATGACTGTGCACAACTCAAAAGATTCTACAGAACTCTTGCAAATTAAATAGTTTCCCGAAATACCTTGACAGTACTCTTGCAAATCAAAAGATTCTGCAGTACTCTTGCAATTTAAGTCTTTTACAGTAATCTGGCTTAAGTTTGGAATTTAGTTATAAAATTTAGTTATGCCATTGATTTATTTCAAGTCGTCATGGTATGATTGCTATTCAGATCCTGCATAATTTTTCCCTCTTTTTTGACAACTCATGCATCATTGGAGATAAAACATGAAAAGGCGAGCCACATAATTGAATCTCCCTAAATATCCGTGTTTGTTTCTAGCCGTTCTTTTTTCTCCTTTCGATACTTGCTTAAACTCTAAAGCTATTTTTATATGCTCCTTTTTGCAAAAATCAACAGGTAGTTATAAATAATATCTAAAAGTGTGATTAGTTTTAACGAATTAGAAAGAAAAAATAGTGATGGTAGATTTAAATTCATGCTACATTTGAGAATGCATAATTCAAGTCTTTAAACTATTTCACATACATGTATTTTTTAACGTGTATGCATCCCCAAAAGTAGCAGAATTTGAATGTAAATTGGTTTTTCTTTTTGTAAATTGGATTTTAATTTGAACGTTGAAAATAAATCATGCATTCTCAATTGTAGCATGAACTTTGACATAGTAGTCAGTACAACATTATGAATGGGAAACCTTTAACTATTGCCCAAGAGTCATTATTTGAAACTTTAGTATTAGATTCGTGTGTCAAGTGTATTTTCATTTTATTTGTCAGTGTTCTTGGGCGATGTTAATTTTGATTTTTTCATATATATAATATATATATGTTATATTGAGATGATTACTATGAATTTGTAAGAAAAAAAGTTTTTATAAGAAATATTATAAATTTAGTAAAATAACAAATAAATATTTGAAAATGTGAGACAAGACGAAGTGGAGAGATGCACATGGGATTCTGTTCAACGAGTTTCAGAAAACATTTGTTTAGTGAGGTTTTATCTCCATGCCGCGATCCGTATCCTGATCCCCGAATTTCAGAACGTGTCAAGCCGTACACGTGTAGGATTTTGCACGAGATCTTCTCTTATCGAACCTTTTTCTTGATGTTGTGATTAAAGAGAGGAAGGCCAAAAACCGAAAAGCTGTGGTAGGGCTCGGATGTGGCTAGTGGACCCCACAATACTTTTTGCGTTCTCCGTTCCGACAAAGACATTGTTGGAGAGGCATGTGATGTGGGACCCACTTTTTACATCGAAACGTCACTTTAAACGCCGTCGCGTCACCGTTTGTTTCACACGTACCTACCAGCAGACTCTTCTCCCTCTATCTCTCTTTATTTTTAGTTTTGGGACAAACATCAGATGCCTCTCTTTCTCTTGATATTTTAACGGTTATGGTTATATACACACGTGTATTTATAATTGTACCGCCGTCAAAAAGGTTGTTTTCTGGTCGACACAAAAAAGTTTTTCAAAAACTAGCTTGATTACAAATGTTAACGATAGAGAAAAACTGTGTTTGTGGATCTGTTACAGTATAGAAAGAGTAATGGAACTCTTTTGTTAAAGGAAGAAAGAAAAGACGTTGGCAAAAAAAATTTTAAAATTAAAAGAAGACTATAAAAATGTAAATCTATGCTCTTTAACAAACGAAAAAAAAAATTACTATAAAACTAAGGGGGAAGAAATATAAAATATAGAACTTATCAGACAATTATGTTAGCTGGATTTAAAAGTTTTTCTGTTAATTTTTAAGTAGGGATTTGGTAAGTTTAGTAAAATAATTCGGAATGCAACTACAGTGCTATGCAGGTTTAATTTTAATATATACATTTTTGGTTTTAAAAAATCTATAATTATGATTGACCAAAAAAAATCCAACAATTATAATTTAAATTCAGGTCAATTAACAAACTCAAATGGATTAGAAATATAATACAAAGGAGTATAATTCCCTGAAAAGAAACACAATAATAAATAAACTAGTGCATGTCAATTTCCACTATCATTCCTCTTTTAACCCAAAATATACGCACTATAATCATAAACAAATTTGGAATAATTATGAGTCGTAATTATTATTGGCTGTCTGATTATTAGCGTATTATTATAAGCCAAGGGAATAATTGATCATTAGCTAACACTTGGGGTGACATGCTCCACTCTGTCTAAGCAATGGCATCTTTGCTTGTTGCTCTCACTTTTTTTTTCACTCACTTTTGTTGTTCTTATATTAGCATTTATTTTGCTCTATACGTTTATTTATTATTTATCTATTTAGTTTAATTAAAGTTAGAGAATGCATGCATGCATAACTATAGTTATTTACAATTTCTATTCATACATGCTATTGTTTCATTATTGTATAAAACGAAGTTCAAACTAATTTAATGATATGAAACCGATATCCTTTGTATATATAGCCAGATTGTTTCTGAAACCTGCAAAATTTATATACTTTATTTAAAACATCTACAATTATAAAATAAAAGGTCAACAATGAAGTCCGTAGATGATCGTGGCGTAGAGTCATATGAGAGCTCTTCATCTCTTGAACGCAAGACTAATACTAAACCACCACTCCTTATCCATATGAGAAAACCTTATTACACTACAACCAATCGGTTCATTGCCAGATATTTTAATCGAAATTAAGTCCAAGCACCATAATATATATATAATAGGGATAAGATATATTCGACTGTTCGTATCTGTAGAAGAAAATGCGCATACTCGTAGCCCGTAGGCATATCTGTGGATACGGCCTAAAAGTTAGTATTAAAGAATATCACCACTATACCGCTTATTAATTGGAACTTCATCGGCAAATTGTGATTTTTAAATAAAATTATACCTAAAAAGGTACGGGCGACGGCATTATTGTTGTGTATATTTTTAATGCGATGCTTCTGTTTGCGCAGTAAGTAGAATTAATTAGCTAATCAAATATCATAAAACAATAAAATACCAAAATTAATTTTGCAAAGTGATTTTTGCTCTTGTGTTTGTTGCATTTATGGGAGTTACAAGTTATACTAGTCCAGCAAATCAATATATGTAGCTTTTCTGAATAATAATCATCCGTAATGACAAATCAACGGCTGAAGCATATGACCCGCGTATTTATTTCATTTAGTTAAGAAATAAATGTAACTAATCCAATATAATCAGAAAATTATGGTTTTGGTTAAGAATAGAATGAATCAGAATATCTTAGAATTTCAGAGTATTTAGATCCTAATTACAATGCTCCGGATGTCCTATTTTTACAAAGAATTGTAGCGGATATATATACATATGTATGTCTGTTTGAAAATATTAATAAATAAGCAGAAGGAGAAATTCTAACGATGATCGAGAATTTTGTGTAATGTCAACTTGATGCTTCCCAAGTTCCCAACCATGCATGTGCACTTATGCCCCTAGGGTATATGCTGTTTCCACATCTTTTTTTAGTATACATCGGATCAAACTTTAATATTAATCGTAGAGCTGGAATAGCGAAGGACAGCAGAAAATTTAAAATTAACTGGAGAGATCCTATTTGCCAAAACGGCAATTCCGATTACGTTGCAATATCGTCCAAGTTAGTTTGCTCGTATTCTCAAACCTGTTATTATTATTATTTTCTGAATTTGCAGTGGACTTGGATTTGTAAATTATCAAAAGCAAATTATCATATAAACATTTTTTGCGTAGATGTTTAGTAGTGTTGAAATAATAGTAAAATTGTTTACAATTAAAATCTTCCATAAAGGGACGTTGCTGGGCTCCACAAAGAAACAAGCTTGGCTTTCGTCTTGTCACCAAGTGGGACCCAGATTCACCCGTCAGCCAATTTTGACCCTTCTTCACGTACGCAGCACTAACCTCCGCCCGTTCCATATGCCTCGGAGTTATAAAAACGCGCGTTTGGGTAATCCAAATAGGTCCTTGATCCCCCGGTTCGGCTCAAATTGCATTTACCATTTTTTGTTTTCATTAATGGATTTCAAAACGAGTTATAACAGTGAATTTCGAATTAATATGGAGCTGATATTAGCTCGAAAATAAATCGTTTGGTGAGAATTGAAATATATGTTTTTAGTTAGGGAATTATGAACCGAACCCAGACTAGTTTCTGCAGTCTATAAAACACGATAATATTGTTGCAATTTAAAGCATTCAACTCAAGCATAACTGAAATTGCAATGAGATAATTCAAACCATAGTTCCCAAATTTCACAATAAGTTTTTCAACCACTAGACGGTCGTGAACTAATTTAAAATATATGTTTGATAAGTTGAGATATAGAGTAAATTATCATATGACTTAATTAAGTACTCACCTTTTTATTATTACAAGATGTACATTTTTTTGGCTGTCAAACTGATCACTGAGTATACAAGTCATTTATTACTATGCTGAAACCTAGAGCTGAATAATTCAGGTCCCATGATAAATTGCTTACAATCGATTTTTAGTCGCTTTCAATTTAGGGTTGGGTAAAAGTAATAACTAGTAATCACATTTGCCCATCTAGATACTTAGTTTGCTATATACAAGTGAACCCTAATTAATTATCTTCATTTCTCCTTTTTCCAATTGGTCGTTTGTCTATCGCTTTTCTCCTCCACGTGACAGTGTGATTTAATGTATGAAGCTGGTCCATTTCTTACGAATTGGATAACTAACCCATAAAAGTCGGAATTAAGTAAAATTTATGCATATAATATCTAATCCATAAAGAACATAGGTACTAATTCGTTTGGAGTTTTGTGTCTCGCCCGAATAATGCTAGACACGTGAATAACTGTAAGGCACCCTTGTTTTCAATAATTTGAATGCAAAATTTTGATATAAATAAGTACTAGTTGAGTTTGAATAACTTGGGGTGGTGGCACAGTTGGCTAGCACGTAGGTCTCATAGCTATTGAGTGATCCTGATGTCGAAGAGTTCGAGCCTCTCTCGCCCCACTTTATTTTGGATTTATTGTTTTATTTACTTGGGCTAAATGGGCCGTCAGTTATCCTAATTCCCAATTCGGCTTTGAGTCTCGTTGGATTACGCGAGTTCCCATGTCCATCAGAACATCACTATCACTCGGTCTGAATATTTAGAATATTTGAAGATCTTGTATAATTCGACCTCAAATCAACACAATTTCATTCTGATTGTTAGTATTATATATAAACGTAACAAGTGAAGTTCCGTTACCGGATTATTTTTAATATTATATATTGATATTTTTTATTCGTCAAAACCGCCAGGTTCATAGAACATTTAGAATAGAAAGGACAAACATTAAAAATTTTCGAAGGTTCATCCAATAAATAATGTTTTCGGGAATACATAGTTGTAACAAGAGGATCTACTTTGTAATCCGATCCAAACTAAAGTACTCATTCCCACGATCATGATGTCATCCTTACAAATTCTAGATTTTTCCTCCCCAATATTTCAATTTTCCAATAAATGATGTCGTCCTTTTTGACTACACTCTCACGTGCGCATGAAAATGAAAGCATACGGTAGCACCATTCTTCAAGAAACAAAATAAAATACAAGCAATCAAAGTGACGTAGACAATAAGTTAAATTAAAATTAGGAATAGATTAAACCAAAGTTGAATGCGCACGATTGGGTTTGAGGACCTTTTGGTACGCGTTACAAGCGAGTTCGAGTCCAGCGGCAAACGGTCACCGTCAGATGATACCTAACAAGTGGGTCCCTGTCATGTTGAGTGTTTGTATAAAATCACAACCGTCCATCGCTATCAAACCTATTAATTGCGTTTCTTTTGTTGACCCTCTTTCTCTTCTACATTGTGAATTGTGTGATGTGTGAACGACAATTGGAGGTTTTCTATGAATGTCACGGGCTGAGACTTCTCACTTGCATTACCAATTCTATAATCTTCGTTAACTAACTCTACAAAAATCTACATAAAACGATAAATAACTGTAATTTTAGTTTAAATGGAAAATAAGAAAGAAGTAAATCTAAAATTCCTAAACAGTAAATTAGAATCCAAATAAAAATGATTAATTAAAGTTAAAACAATTAATTTTAAATCTATTTAAATTTATTTAACTAATTAATAAAAAAACTAAAATATAAGTTAATCCAAAATTTTAAAGAAGCTAAATCAAATTTCAAATAATTTAGATGTTCTTTTTATAGTTGATCTTTTTCATGCAGTTAGATGATTAAGCAAAACATAATTTTTTTTATCAATCAATAGATAAACTAAACTATAATTATGTGGGAAAGATCTGTTGTTTAGATATTTCCCCCTAATTATATTAAAGATTATATTATTACCTTAAGTTTGACCAAAAACAATCATTTTTAATGTATATTGTTTAAATAATGAAAATCCAAAAATATATTTATTTACATAAAAAGGAAAAACAGTCATTTATGGTGGTCCTTTACACATCAGAGCTGTATCTTCTACGAAAGCCCTGTCAACATAGCGAAAGTTTAATGATTTTTCTTTGGTTATACCGACGTCGAAGCCCACGTGGCAATAATTCACACGTAGGTACACACGTGCGCGCGTGTGTATACATATATATATATAACACATATAGACCTAAATAAAAGTAAAAAGAAAACGAAGAAGAAGAAGAAAATGGAATGCAGAAAACACAATCACCAAAGCAACAAAGGAGTCTGTCCTTCTTGTTTGAGAGATAAGCTCTCTCGATTACCTAATACGACGTCGTATTACATCATTCACCGATCTGATCTATCTTCCTCCTCAACCGTTTCGTCTTCTCCGTCCTCGCTGGTGGCGGCTTTGAAGGATCACCGGAGAGCAGGTTCGATGACGATGTCATTTGCTGTGAGGGAAGCGTTGAGTGGTAATCTGATTGAAGCTTTAGGTGGAGAATTGAAGAAAAGCAGATCTATGGCGCATGTTCCTAGGGATTATATTGTTAGAGATTCGAAGACGAAGAATAAGAAAACGTCGACGGAGAAATTGAAATCTACGACGGCGAAGAAGACTGGATTTTGGACTAAGTTGCTTCATCTAAAGGGGAAAGGCGGTGGTACCGACGTCGGAGGATTGGTTACTTCACGGCAAAGAGTTTATTGAATGAGCGAATTTAGTTTTTTTTGTTTTTGATTTGTACAGATAAAAAAGAAAGGAAAATAATGAAAAGTAATTTCTGATATATGACAATAGAGATTGGTATTGGCCACCAAGAAACAAATATAGAAAGTATTACGATTTCTTACAAATTCAAAAATTGACCAAAGATACGCCATAGCTATAAAATTTCCTGGGATTTGACCAACCAATCAGTGATTCTGATAATATCCTAAAGAGATATAATGGTCATGATGACCCAACTTACGTGTTATATGAGTGTTCTCATAGTAAGCATGTATATCTATATTAGCAATTTAGTTTTGATGCTTCCCTCGTGGATTTTAAAATAAACAAATCAATCAAATAGTAAACAAACGTTAAAAATATTTTAAAAGCAGTTATTTCCATTATATAATCTGATAAATGTATGTATATAGTATAATCCAAAAGTATATAACATGTAATTAACAGTAAACATATAAAACCTACAACACAAAAATTGACCCTCCAACTTCCAAATGTTCCGCTGTGGGATTTGTAATATTCTAGTTAGCTTTTCAGTTTTCATCAGTTTCTTGTAAAAAAAATTCTATACTATGGTGAACAGGTCTGGTGCATCCTTTAATTTCTCTTACTCAGCTTTTGTTAAATGCAGAGTCTCTTTCATTTTTCATTACCTATGAATACCATCTTCATAGTCAAACATCATCATCATCATCATCGAGGTAGTGCCCGTGTTCTACAGATCGGTTTTTCAGTCTCTGGAATATCTCATCTAGAGAGTGTGGCACTGATGAAGTCAGTACTCTTGAGCTTGTGCTGGTTATTGTTGTTGTTTCGTGGCCTTGTCTTAATGGAGGAAACTTCTTGGTAGCTACATTGTCTTTAAAACTCTGGATTCCTAGTTTCATGTTTCGCCATGTAGAAGCCAAACGAGAAGATGGCTCTCCTGATCCTTGACCATTATTTGGACTCGAATTGCCTGTTTCCCTAGCTGAAGCCATGTTCTCTGGCTTTGTGATAGAAGAAGGCGAGTGTTTGTTCTGTTGTTCTCTAATGGCTGCATATTTGTTAGTGATTGCTTCTCTAGCTGATCCGTATTTACGGGACATATCGTCTTTTGATGAACTTCTTTTTACTGTGTCTATGTCATAGCTTGACGACATCTTCATTTCAACAGAAGAATTCTCCTGCAAAAATCTCATAGTCAGGCTTTGGAAGAAACACTGAGAGCTCTGTTTTTTATTTGTTAGGGGTTTACTACTTACAGAGAAATTGCTTCCTGGTTCAATGTCAACATCGTTGAAGTTCCTTGCTAATGGAAGAACATGCTCGCCGACTTTTCGTCCATCTTCGAGCCAAGTTCGATCTAGCGATTGTAAAAAAAAAGGATTAAAAAGACAGAGTTATTGATCAAATCTTAATGCGGAAAAAAGATCATTATGGTTTTTCTTTTACCCTTTTTAAGAATCATTAAACCCCAAGGATCAAAGCCATCCATATGAAATCTAAATCTTTTCCAGCTACCAAAGTAGTTAAATATGCGACCAAAGAAATTGCTTGGAACTAGCAATGTGTAGATAACCATTATGAGAGGATAGATTTCATTGAACCGTTGTCCAAAGACCGGGACAGTATCATCGATCCTACCCATTTTCTGCAACACCAAATGAAAAATATGGCAAAGAAGCCCAGTTTGAATATCCCAATTTTGAAGAGTGAATAATATGTACAGATGCACATATACACCAAAGGTACAAAAGCAAATGCCTGAAAGCAAAGTGATCAGGATTTAAGAGGAAGTTACTGGTAAGTCGAAACAATTTGCTACTATACAAGATATCTCTGTGCTCCATTGAACCAAAATGTAAAAGTACAACGTACCTTCACTAGCAATTCATCTGATTTGACAGATCTAATAAGAATTGAAAAGAGGGACAAGTCCAGTTTTACTAAGAAGAAGAGCTGACATAATCCCCGTAACTATTGCCAACACCATCTGAATCTGTTTCTTCAGCATACACCTCCACATAAACTCTGCAGATAGCAGAATTGAGCAAAACTATTGTCATGCCACAGATGAATAATTCAATCAGTAACTCTATTCAGGGATGTTTCATTCGTTTTTCTTTATCTCTTTTCAAAGTGGGTATAGTACAAAAGTATTTAAAGAGTTTACCTAACGTGTCCAGAAATGCACCAGTGACAAGTCCCAAAGTATTTGAACATGCCATAGCATAACCCAAAATGCTTCCTTTCCTGTTAACATAGAAGAACGCCTCAGTCAAATGTTCCAGGAACAAATGTAACTTCCTAAACCCAGTCAGCCATATATTTATGGAGTTGTGTCATGGAATTTTTAATAGAAGAGCTAATGACAAGGCACGGGATACAAAGCCAACATATAAGCATATTCGATCATGAATGGACAATTTACCAGTTCCTGTGCATCATGATGAGAAGAATAAGACCGAGAAGACCAATGAATCCCAGCACTAGATAGAAACTAAGTTGACATGCACGCTAGTCTTCAATCTCTCTGACACGGTAAAGTCTCCAACATCTTCGAAACCCTGAATAAGGGGCACCACAGCCCTGCTTAGAGGTGACGTAGTTTTAATATATGAGATAATGTACATCTATGAGCTACAAAACAATGAAGATGGATTTTTAGGGGTACAGTTTAAATACTCACAACATATTTACACCCAAAAGATAACAACCATATAGATAAAAACTTATTTGATCACAAACAGAAACACGTCCTGTCATGTTAAATAAGGAAACATTTTCAAAGAAAATCTGGTTCTCCCACCTAAAAATTGGATTTGATCAAAAGGAGGGGAAGACATGTTTCGTAGAAAAAAGAACTGAAAAGTTTGAGCAGTTCATACCAGGTGAGAAGAAGCGTACTCCAGTATGACCAACTCCATAAGAAGGAAATTGAGGATGTGAAGAAGAAGAAGATGTGAAGGATGTTCAAGGGACATTGAGGTACATAATGAGTAATAGGTTTCCGAACAGCGGAAACTATCCGTGCAGCGAAGGGAATCCGAGGGATAAGTTGGTCCAATGGGCTCATGGAGCAACCGGGATGGCCATTAATTTGGCTAAAGCATCTCAAGTGTTTCCAAAGGAAAGAGATTTCCGTGAAGCAGGAGAAGTAGTGTGGAAAAGTGGCTTGGTGAAGAAGGTAGGTTTAGCCGATGGAGTTGCTGACAACGCCTACCCTTTCTTGTCGCTTTATCGGTTAACCGGAGATGTTTTATACGAAGAGAGAGCAAAAGCATTCGCGAGTTACTTGTGTCGTGATGCGAGAGATCTCTTGAATATGACAAGGCAAGAAGCAGAAGATGATTATTCGCTTTTCCGAGGACTAGGTGGACCAGTATGTCTCTTGTTCATCTTGTGTCGCCGATGGATTCTAAGTTTCCTGGTTATGAGATATAATTTTACGACCGGGGTTGTTTAGATAAACCATCTTTGTGAAAGGATCTTATGTTCTCCATGTTTATTGATATATATATATATATATATTCGTCCAGTTTGAATCAGCTGAGATTGGAGAGAAACATTCATACAAAAGAAGAAAAAATAGTAACATGAAAACAGAGTCAGCTTAGTAATGGTTTAAACGGTGTTGGTAGTATCAGTAAGACAACGGAGAATGCAACCAAGACCAGCTCTCTGTGTCAGTTTTTAGTGAATCTCCAAACACTGTTCGCATGTGGGTTGGTCAACAGTCGAAAGGCCTTTGTACAAGTACCTGTTCCATATCATTCAAGGAAACAAAAAGCTTAACATGTGCTCATCAAGCTAACTAAAAGCTAGCAGAGAAAAATAGACTTACTTCATGAGAATGTCGTAATACTCTGCATCAAGAGCATTTAGCATTCCATCGATATCTTTTATCGCCATTATAGCTTTGTGCACAATTATCCAATTAGCTGACTGCAAGCAACCATTTATCATACGTCTGATCATCTTTTTGGTGAGGAACAAATCATTAGTGTGGTAGAGGAAACAGAGACCTTGCAACGTTCGTCGCGAGTTTTCAGAGGCGAACCTTCAAGAGCTGTTTTCAGAGCTTCGACATGTTTGTAACTGCACAAACGAAGTAACTATTAAAGGTCATCAAAGACAGGACAAAAAAGGGAACTTTAGGTTAATAATATACTGTTTGAAGTAAGCTTTCAATCTTCTGCGATTTGGTTTCGATATCCGCCATTACTGCATTATCAGCTTCAACAAATTCTGCTGCCCTAGTCATTGGATCTCTCTCTATCCCTTCTCCAGCAAAATTTATCTAAAACCTAATCAATTCATTTCATTTTTCCATTCAAATCGAAAACTTACTACATCATGAAACATAGAGGCAATGCAAAACTTGTGAAGTCCATAAAATGCCAAAAGATAAGTAACAATCACGAAAAATCCATTGCCGATGGTACACATATATCTCACAGCTTCAGATCAGATCAGCGATCCACAAATTTAGGATCAAACCATACAAGCATCGACCAGGGTTCGTAGCTGACCTGAAAATGAGATAGAATCAAGCGATCGAGAGAGAATTTTCGCAGTTGTGATACCAATAGAAAATTTCGACTACAACGAGTTTCTCATTAAGTTATTAGAAAGGTATTGAGAATAAACCATGTTAATTAAAATTCACATACAGATTGGTTCCGTTTTACTTGGATGCAATACCCAAAAACCTCATAAAACTGTTAATCAAGCAACAAATGAATAATAATACAACTCTGGATAGGAGAAACATGCCAACCAAAATCTTAAAAATATAATGTAAATTGAATTGGTTATCTAAGAGTTACAACACATGTTCTTCTTTGGTATCACTTGACCAGGACCTGGAACAATATCAATCTTCTTACTGGCCAGCGAACCGGGATTAATATTCTCTTGTTCTTCACTAGCAGCAAGACTTTTCTTGTTCACAGTGTTGAAGATCTCAGTTAAAACCGTGGTAAAAGCGCTCTCGACATTGGTTGCTTTAAATGCAGATGTTTCCAAGAAGAATAAGCCTTCTTTCTCTGCAAATTCTTTAGCATCTTCCGTTGGTATGGCTCGTTGATCTTCAAGATCTGACTTGTTCCCAATTAGGATGATCACAATGTTCTTGTCCGCATGAGCACGCAATTCTTCTAGCCATCTTGGGATATGGTCAAAGGTTTGGCGTCTGGTTATGTCATAAACCAACATCGCCCCGACCGCTCCTCGGTAATATGCACTTGTTACGGCTCTGTATCTGTTTGAACCAAAATCAAACATTTATAGAAAGATTAAGCATAAGATGAGCATAAAATGTGGTGGTTTGCTTATTGATTAATGATAATGTAGCCTAAGGTCTGAGATTAAGTACTGAAACATTAAGTTGGGGAAGCATCACCGAAACATGTATAAAACATATTTAAAACTTTCTAATTTTGCACCAATCATAGAACTATACGTAATCGTACCAGAATCTCAGTTTCTACGATTATACTTGAGATCCCCCGAATTTCGAATACAGATTCGATAAGCTTTACTCGAATTCGAAATCCTAAGGGCCTAAGCTGAGCTATCGGATCAAGAGAAACAGTAAAATCTTACGAGATCTAAGTTAAAGTAAACCGAATCGATTGAAGTAGAGCTCGGAGATTACCGTTCTTGGCCGGCGGTATCCCAGATCTGAGCCTTAACACTCTTGTGGTCAATAACAAGCGTCCGAGTCTGAAACTCAACGCCGATGGTGGCCTTAGAATCCAAGCTGAATTCGTCCCTTGCATATCGAGCTAGTATCTGCGATTTCCCAACCGCTGAATCGCCGATTAGAACCACTTTGAAGACGTAATCAATCTTCTGCGACGGGTCTCCGTATCCTCCACCACTCGCCATCTTCTTCAACCTCTCGCTAAATCTTTAGTTTCGGCTTTTTCAACAATGGAAGCGTGAGCTTTTACCCAAAAGGCCTGAGTTCTTTTTAAGTTTTAAACGCGGAGCGATCTGATACGGTTCATTGTTTTGGTATCGTCGTTGTCAACTATTCGTCATATAAGTTTATTATTGTTGACGTGTTTAAATATTCATCGTTAGATTATGACGGCTCGAAATCTAAGCGGTTAGATTTGACAGATACGACAATTATCTTTCTGTCAGGCGCATGTTTTTGGGTGCTGTCTTTGATAAGGTCATTTAAAATAATACAAGGGTCGAATCATAGTTAATAAAAAGTTTAAGCCTCTTACAATTGGGCCTTAAGCCTAAGGCCTGTTAGTCCAATAATAAATTGCCCGGATGCGATGGTCACGTGTCGCTATCTGAATCAACAACAAAAAGTGCCCTAAGCGTTTTAAAGAAAAAAAAGCCAACGTCGCGACGGAGACAGAAAGAGAGACGATGGAGGAAGAAGAGCACGAGGTTTACGGAGGAGAAATTCCCGACGTCGGCGAAATGGATGGAGATATGGAAGCTCCTAATCCGGATATGGATATGACTGCTGCCGATGATGATGCGGTTAAGGTGTGCTACTTTTTGTCTCTTGTACTGTATCGTTGATTTTGATAAAACTTGGTGATTGATGCTCGATTGGTTTTTAATCACGTGTATATCTGTTTGATTGGTGTAATTTATGGTGTTGTAATACTAGGAGCTGGATGAGATGAAGAAACGATTGAAGGAGATGGAGGATGAGGCTGCTGCTCTGCGTGAGATGCAGGCTAAGGTCGAGAAGGAAATGGGAGCTCAAGGTTTTCATCTCTTTGATAAATTTTTCTATAATTTGGCTCTTTGATTTCATTACTCATTCGTTGGGTTTTTCTGATTGTTAGTTACTTGGTGTTTGGATCTATTTCTGAACTGTGAATTAAGTACTTTCGATGCAGTTGTTTTGCTTTGTTGACTACAGTTTTTGTTCAAATTTGTTATTCCAGATCCTGCTAGTATTGCAGCAAATCAAGCCGGCAAGGAGGAGGTTGATGCTCGATCAGTTTTTGTTGGCAATGTAAGATACGATTATGTTTCTGCTTCTTGGTTCAATGGTTTCTTATTTCAAAGTTTTGACCTCTTATTATTGTTCATATGGTTAGACTTTGAATTGTGCTGAAATCACTAGCTCTCAGTTGATACGGAAACCTGTTAATCTTTGATGTTAGAATTTTGATTGTACACCTGTCTATTATCTGATTATGTTCTCTTCCTGTTCCATGATTTTATTCTCTACATGGTATGCCATCGAATCTTGTTCACACAGTACGTCTGTAGTGGTTGAATGTATCACTAGTTCACCCTGACTTTTTGTTTTATGTCACATCTTTGTTGCTATGGCTATGGCTATGGCTAGATGCCTGTTCTGTGAAAATTCTTGATTAGACAAAAATGTTGAATGGTAAAAGTTGGTGATTAGAATGAAAATTAGCGAGTGAGTTTTTTTGTTAGTGATATCGAGTTTTCATATTACTGATGGAACCTTAGCCTTCAGATATAAATGGAAACATAACATGTTTATTAATTTGTCTGTTCAAATTTGTGGATGTCTATAGTTTTTTTTTTCTTTTTTTATTGGCGTTGAATTTTGCTTTTCTTATGATTTTCTCACTACGATCGCAGGATTGTTCTCATTCCTGAAGTTCTTGTTTGCTCTGGGTTATCAATTAGGTTTTTTGGGGTCTTTACATATTTTATTTTATAGAGTTGAAAAAGATCTGTTCTGTTTTGTTGTGGAACATGATGAAAAAGCTAAAAAAATGCAAAAAAGAATTTAAAAAAGCTAAAAAAAAAGAATAAAAGAAAAAGAAGTGGATGCGTTTTATAGCGTAAGGAAATGTAGAAAGAAAAAAATCATGACTTTTGAGGGGGAAAAAGAGATTTGTGGAGAGGGTAAAATGTTGGAGTGGTCCGAGTGTATTTTACAATCCATCCTCGAGGAGATAGTCTTTGAAGAGCTGAATCAACATGCTGGGTGCTTTCTTGTCATGGCTCATAGCTGCTATCTGCTGAGATTTGGTGAGAGGCAGCTGTTTGATGCTAACATAAAATAAAGATTGGCATAAAGTTGATGCTCGGTACACAGCGTAAGGGATCTTTTCAACTTAAAGGCTGCTCAAGTATACTAGATTTCACTCTGCTTTAGTTACTGTTCTGGTTTAATTTGCACATATGAATATGTGGTCTGTTTAATGAAGGATGGTAAAAGAGGAATGTCTTTGCTACGTTTTCTTGTTTGGCTGAATTTGTGAATTTGATGGATTACTCTGTGTGTGCTCAGTGAAAGACTCCATGGGTTATGCTTGTTTGTTATACTATAACTGTATATTTCACTGTGCAGGTTGATTACGCTTGCACACCTGAAGAAGTGCAGCAGCATTTCCAAACATGCGGAACTGTCCATCGGGTGACCATTTTAACAGACAAATTCGGACAGCCAAAAGGATTTGCTTATGTAGAATTTGTTGAGGTCGAAGCTATACAAGAGGCTCTACAACTGAACGAATCAGAGTTACATGGTCGTCAATTAAAGGTACACATCTTACTCTAATACCATCAAACCAAACACTTTTACCATGAAAAAAACCTTATGATTACATCTTTTTCTCATCTGGCTCAACAAAAATTCAGGTCTTGCCTAAGCGAACAAACGTTCCTGGAATGAAACAGTTTCGTGGTAGACGATTCACCCCGTACATGGGTTACCGGTTCCGCAGACCGTTCATGCCTCCTTATATGTATTCCCCATATGGATATGGGTAAGTTCGTTTGAACACCAAGATATATAGTGATTGTGTCACACAGCTCTCCATTTCTGACACTTTTTTGTGTGAAAATTGTGCAGAAAAGCACCTAGGTTCAGAAGGCCGATGCGTTACATGCCTTACCAATAAAAAAGCCCTCCTGGTTAAGCATAGATTGGATTAGCTATCGGGAGAGGATGGGGCGTATGGGTGCTTTTTTTTTCATCTTTAATTGAGCTTTCTTTATGACTCTGGCACTTTCGCCTTTAGAACTTTGCTCGTAAACATTTTAGAATATGGACTGGTATTATAAGTTTCATATCCTTTGATATGATTCATATGATGATTGGATCAAGTGTTGCTTCTATAATGCCTGTGGGTTAATTATACTTTCAGCTGAAATCTGTCCAAAGAATGTGTGGTTGACTCGGTTGACAATTTATAAAGAGTTAACCACTTAGCAAATCAACGTTGACCCAAATGTTAGCTTCCGCGCACTTTAAGCTTTTATTGGCGACACTGCGCTACCTTGCGCCATTTGGTGGTGTTCTCTTTTGATGAGGACGGTAAGGTCGTAGCCATGTCCTGCAATGATGACCTGAGATTGAGTCAGTCACTTGTTGCAGATTCGAAAGACCATAATGTCCTTATCACTTCCTTCTCGATACGCTTTCTTCTCCGGCTCGACTCCTGTTCGCATCAGCAGGAGGAATCTCTACCTCGCCGTCTCCGCCGTACGACCTTCTCCTCAGCCTATCCTTCTCCGCCACGTCATCTCTACCCGGTCGAATTTCGAGATCGTGCGAGATTGTAGAGCTCATACGTCTTCTATCGGATCATACGAGGATAGCTCTTCTTCTACAGACCTTGAAGACGCCAATTCCGAGAGTTTTGATTTGGGGAGCTTTGTATCTTTTGCAGAGGCGCTTTGTATTTTATCTTCCGCCGTGATTTCGGTGGTTCTAGCAGTGAATTACGTGGTGGTTGGTGAAATTGGGAAAAAGGTTTTGTCATTGGGTTTCGTGGGATTGGTTGGGTCAGTCGCCACTGGTTCGTGGCTTAGGCGGCGGCAATGGATGAAGATTTTCAAAAGAACTAGAGAAGGTGAAGGAACGAATTTAGTTCGAAGGTTGGAGAAATTTGAGGAGGATTTAAAAAGCTCGACCACCATTGTTAGAGTACTTTCTAGGCATCTGGAGAAGCTAGGGATCCGGTTTCGGGTCACCCGAAAATCTCTTAAGGAACCAATTTCTGAGGTAACGATCCTATTGAGCTTGTTCTCGAGCTTTGCTTCAAATGCTTCCACTGTAACAATTCGATTCTCTCTGTGAAATTGGATGAAAGGAACAAGTTGTGATTTTGGGATTTGATTAGGAGTTCTCGAACGTCTGAGGAAGTTAATGTTCTAGTGTTTTAAATCAAGATTTTAGTCTGGGATAATCTTGCACAAAGTTTTAGTTCTTTCGTGGTGTATGCATCTAATGAGTTTGGTTTGTTTTGCTCAAAGACTGCAGCTTTGGCTCAAAAGAATTCTGAGGCCACAAGAGTATTAGCTGCACAACAAGAGATTCTAGAGAAGGAGCTTGGCGAAATTCAAAAGGTGCTGCTTGCTATGCAGGTAGATAGATAGTTTCTAACCCGAAACGGTTTGTTTGTTTCCCTATTCGTTATGTAAATGAGTGTGTGTCTTCTAAGATTCTGCCATGCCATTAAGTGCTTCATGCCTGAATTGAAGATGTCTCTACTAGTTTCCTTTGAGCTCATGAAAGCTTGTTTTTTGCTTTGCAGGAACAACAGCGAAAGCAACTCGAGCTGATCCTTACAATCGCAAAGAGCAGCAAGCTGTTTGAGAGCAGTAGTAGCAAGCAAGCGCCTAATGAACAGAAAGCTAATAAAGCAGAGGAACCCTCACAAAGCTGAGAACAAGTTTCTATGTCCTTGTCATGGCCCAAGGACCAGCACCACTGGTAATAACTCTATTTCTAAACATTCCAAGTCACATGATAATGCTAGTCGCTAGAACAAGTGGCTTAGCTCTTTAAGATGCTCTCATTGTGTTTTTGTTTGTAAAATTTGGTTGAGCAGTCGCTAGCCAAAATGCTAATTTTGATAGTTGTCAATGCCAAAATTGGACAATATCTTCTCTTATACAATAGAATGATCTAATTTTTGAAGATACCGCAAACTTGTTGAGCTCGGCCTCAGGACCTGTTGAAAGACACCTTGCTCGACCAAGTACCAGATCCTTCTCATACTCATCTCACGCTGCTCGAAAATCTGACCTCCTCTCTCTTTCCGATGGCTCCAAGTTAGTTGTGTCCGTCCCGTAATTTCCTCATCTCCTCCATAGCTCCGGTGATTGGTGAGCCGATATTTTTAGGGGTTCCGAGAATACAAATCTGAAACTCAGATTAAAATCGCCTAAATGTGTAATCGAAATCGATTTGCGATTGCAGATGTGGTCAAATCACAGGAGCTTGTTCGACGATATGTATTCAAGCATGTTTTCAAACGAAAACAAATAGTTCTACTCAATGTTTTTAAACCCGATCGGGATGACGAACCGGATTACCTTCCAAATCACTGGGTCGATCGTTGGTCAACATATTAATTAATTATTTATAATTTATTGTATATAAAAGAAAAAATGTAATTCATGTTTTAATAATATATCAAAATAATCATAAAGTAATTAAATATTTTAAATTTAAATTATATAAAATGAAAAAGTACTAAGATGTAAATCGTTAATGTTGAAATAAATTAATAATGCATCACATTAACTAATATTAATTATTATCATCATTATTCTGTTTATTTTTTTATCATATAGTAATTTTTTTTTATCAAAATCTAAAAAATCATAAATAATACATTTTATCTAAAATATTATATATAATAAAAATAAAAAATTAGAAAATTTAATCAATATTTTTTATACACGACCGACTCTAATAGTAATACCGGTTTTACCATGTTTATCGGATTATATCGAATTTATTGGGTTTTTCGGATGTCTAATTGACGAATTTTAACAATAAAATTAAACTGATATAGTAATCGGTTCATCGGATTTATCGGTCCGATCGCCGATCCGGATTGAGTCAAAAACATTGGTTCTACTCCTATTTTTCTTTTGTTTTGACTTTTATGCCTTTCAGACATCAGTTAAAAAATAAGTAAAAATAATTTACTCTACTGGTTTTTTCGTTCTTACATTCAAAAAGAAGAAATCTGTGGACTAAGTCCAGAGATTTTGCCTCCGTGTCTTCGACGCGCTATACCTGCGCCTATGATATATATTCTTCTTCCACATCGACCATTTTGGATTATCGTTTTATTTTTGGCCCACTGTGAGGCCTTGGATTGGTCTTCTGAGCCCAATACTAATTATATTTTTCTAAATATAATTTTATGGAGTGCCAAAGCTCTGTCATACCATCTCATTATTTTTTGTTGTCCTTTTAATAATTGAAAAAAAAAAATTGATAACAGAAATTTAGAATTAAGAAATAACCACCGGAACAGTCTTTGGTTGGTCTCTACATAGTATATACTATGGTATGGAAGATACGTATCCGTATAGAATGTTTCTATGAACACAAACATGTACGAGTTATAACATAAGAACACATGTACGTACATTCTAAGACATCAGCACACATCATGAATCAACGTATAGATATGCCAATAGCACCACATACACATTACACCACACAAATCCAGGCAAGTTCCTTTGAAACATATTTACACATACATTACATACCTCAAGATTGATAAGGAATGTCTCGGAATATGGAGTCATCAAAGAGCTGATCAGGCCAATCTAGAGAGGCTGTGGCTGCTCGTTCTTGATCATGGCTTGAGGAAGCCTGGTTGCCGCCGAAACCATCTATACTCCGAACCAAATCATCACGCATAGCACAAGGATCATGACAAGGCAACATAGCTTGGTGGCTCAAGCTTGGTGGTTCATGTAGCCATATTGGAGAATTGTTTTGACTGAGATGATTTTCGTCTAGGGTTTTGAGGGATGGGAGGTTTTGTTTGAAGTCTTGAAGATAACAAGTGAGGAAACCAAGGTCGAGATTATTGGTATTGCAGTTGTCTTTGATGAGGAGATTGAGAATTTTTAAGCCATTAGAGTTAATGCTGCTACTATTCATGGGAGCAGGAGGAGGAGGTTGAAGAAGGTTGTGGAACAACTGGACCTTAGCCATCTCAGTTTGGAGATTCATTAAAGCTTGATCTTCAACTGGAACACGTTGCTGCAGATCAACAAGTCCTCTTAGGTTAGACAGAGACAAGAGCTGAGATAAGCTTGCGAAGATATAATCAGTTCTTGGGCGATGAGTCATGGGATCAAAACCCATCTGAATCAGCCTTTTCTTCAAATGAGTGTTCCAGAAATTCTTGATCTCGTTGTCTGTTCTTCCAGGTAAGTGGCTTGCAATCATTGACCACCTTATACAATTGTAATTACATTTTCAATGAGATACGAAGCAAAAACTAATCCAGATAAAACCATGAATCAGAAGATCTTTACTTGTTGCCAAGAACCGCATGAAGGTTCAGAATGGCCTCTTCTTCTTCTGCGGAGAATTTTCCTCGCTTAATGTCTGGTCTCAAATAATTTGTCCATCGTAGCCTGCAACTCTTCCCACACCTGTTAAGACCTGCATATAGATAAAAAGATATTCACAATAGACTCATATCTAACACTATGAAACTAGCTTTCATCTACGTCTTAAAGATAGTACCAGCGAGCTTGGGAAGGGCACTCCAGCTGCTATGGCCATGTTTGTGAATATAACTGATGAGTTTATCATCTTCTTCAGGCAACCATGGACCTTTCTTCAGACAGGTTTCGTCTGAGCCTGGAGATCTTCCCATGTTTGATCAACTTCTGTATCTAACAACGGTCTCTCTTCTTGTTTTTACCTTCTCTTTACTGTTACTTGTTCAATGATTTGGTCGCTTGCCTCCTTTCTTCACAACCACTAACTGCTTCTTATTTATATTTATATTAAGTCGAGCTTCCCTCTCTCTTCAATGTCCATTCACCACGTGCTTCTTTCTTATTCGTATACCAAAACAACCCATGTGGCTTTCACCCTTCAAATTCCATTTTCTATGCTTTTCTATTCTTTATTCTCTCAGGTACTGATCTACGTACGGCATAACCACTTACAGTCCTAAGAAATACAGCAATCTTCTTCTCCGACACAATTCAAGATCTTGAGATCCTCAGTGTTGAGTCCTGTGGTTCACTGATTCATATCGTTAATTAGAGACCTGCAAACATAATAACATGATCATTGCCTGATGCTGAAAAGATTCCAAAGTTTCTACAGAAAGGTTTAGGTAGGGGAGAAGAAGGGCAGTATAGGACTTTGACAAGAAAGCTATAATCAAATCATTTTTAATCAATCGCTGACAAATCAAACTGAGAAATGTTTTTTTTTAAATCAAGCCAACAACAGATGTCACCTCAAGTATGGCCAAAAGGGACATCTCCTTGTGTCATTCATTTATGTATTTGGTATTCTATAATGTATAACAAATTTTATATTTGTATTTCCTTTGTATCAAGCCATGAGCCCTAAGAGCTCTTTGTCTCTGAAAATGAGATAGGTGAAGCATTGAAAACCCTGAAGTCCTAGAGTCTTAAGATATTGGAAAACAAAAGAAAGAAGCAGAACTGGTCCAACAAGGAAACTATGTCTTAAAGTCTTGTTCCAAATATTTCTTTTGATCTTGAGGAAGTCCTGATATAGCAAAATTAGGTAATACTTAGAGAGGTTTCCTACTCAAAAATGCTTTTCTGGTGAGAAGAAGTAGCTAAATTAAGAAACCCTGCAACAGAGAGCATATCAGGATACATTGGAACATATATATCTAGTTTACGTTTTTACATTTTGATCAGATATACAAGCTATATATAATCCTATCCTACTACAGATCAATCAATCATTCATAAGCACATAATTATATGTTTCAATGACAATAAAATGACGGACAATGCATAGACAGCAACAGGTGACAGACAAATATGAAGGACAAAGTAACAATGTAAAGTAGTATTGGTATTATGAGAAGAGAAGTTAGTGTTGATAGTGGTGACAGGCTTGATGTGACACATTTTGTTGAAAATTGGAAGGAGCTTGTTAGGGGAGAGGTTGGTGCTCTATATATCCACCATCTTTGAAACCTACAAGACTTTCTCCCTACTGCCTCTGCATTGGACCAAATGGCATTTTCTTCTGTGTCTTTTCCATAAAAAGAGTAAAAAATGATAGGGTTTTCAAATGAAAAGATAACTTGTCCTTAAGAAACAAATTGTAAGATATATAGAAATGGAGAAAGGAAACGTTTCAACCATATGAAGAGATCAAATCTGTGATACTTTACTGAATCTATGAACTAAATACGTATCTCCAAGAGGCTTTTCAAATGCTCAAAGTCTAGTTAATAACTTTCATGAGTACAGGTTTCCATATATAGTATAGCAAATGCTATTTTTGAGTGAGTGATTCGCGAAAAACAGTAGTATTCTTTGCGTTTTTGATTATCAAAATTAATTTTCTAGAAAGAAATAGAGATTTGAGTAGCTTGGTCATCAAGGGTTTCTCAGAATGGACCACAATCTCACTGGAGGAAGTAAATATTAAAGAAATAATTAATTAAACCCTTCTTTTCCTGTAATATAAGAAAATGGTTTTAAATGTCAGCTAAAACAATTGATTCGCTTCTTCTACTAAGTTCCTAACCAACACATCAAAACACTGACTTTCAAAGCCCCGTTCGAAAAAAAATTCACCTCTTCCTTATTCTCTGTAAATATGAAGAATATGCATCAATCTCAGGACTATACTAGTCAGATACACATACACAGTGTATATCTAAAGAGTAATTAATTTTCTACCCAATTGTTAATTTCTTGAAATTCAGGAGGTCACTATCCAACTTTGTGGATAACAGTGATATATTAACTATTGGTACTTACACAATTAAGAGAACTTCAAGATGCTTGTGTTGAAAATCTCATCAGCTGTAAGGATCCTGAAAGAGATTGCAGCGAGTTAACCAAAAAAAAAAGAAAAGATGAGACACATTTATTCTTAAACAAGATTTGAATTCATGACTATATTCAAACAACAACTTAAACTTCTTTTTTCAGCTGTTCATATGGAAACAAGCAGGAGATTCTATTTGGTAATTTCGTTCACACAATAATCTGATAATGGTTGAGTATTTCAAGATTTATTTATTGGTCTGGAGACTTAGTTTTCTTTCTTTATTATATAGAAATAATCTGATTATTCATATCAATAAATCGTAGACAAGACGATGGAGCGAGTTATTTGGATAATTTCCAAATATTTTTATTATTATTTTATTTAATTAATTATAATTACTATATAATTTGTTTGATTTAAAAAGTTATAAATTTTGAGATTTTCAAAGAAAATATTCTTTACTCTTATTTTCGGTACATCTACAAAGATCTCAACGAATTCGGGAAGTAGTTAATCTTATGTATTCTCAGACTAAATAATATCTTTGTATCTATCTAGTTTTCAGTACATCACAAGAACTCACCGATCAAAATCTTCTAGCATTACACTTTCCTTAAAAAGTTACATCTGCTAGAAATACATCACCACACGAAACCTCAAGAACATGGGACAGAGATAACAACGTATTACAATTTTATAATATAAAGTCATTCTATAGAATTATATGAACCAAATTGTGTGGGTCTCAAGTGTTGTTTTTTTTAGGCATCAACCACTATATGTAATTTTAGGTGGCTAGATTTCTATCGTTGGTGACATCAATTTTACAGCTAAAGATAGTGAAAGATGTGAGGGAGACAATGGCACTGCTACCTTAACTAGAGCTCCACACAGAATCATTTTAGATTCAAAAGTTTCATCTACCAGTTTGTAAAATATATAGATACCTATGATGCAAAGTTCGATGAAGAAATGCACCAGAAATAATATTTTCATTAAATTCAAGAAAACATAATTAGAGAGAATATGAGTATGATTACCTGAGATGATCCTGTATTGGATCTGACTTTAAAAGGTGTATTTGATCAAATTTATCATTATATGAGGAGGTAGATGTATGATTCCCTGCAGCAGGTCCTGAGACAGTATAACAGTGTATCTATCGAATCAGTGTTAACCATTAATGACTCTATGCATGGTCACAACTAAAATTAGCCCATTGGACTCTGTCACATAGCACCTATTGATATCTGCATGCTGGAATTGATGAGATTGATCTATTCCACATGTAAGTAAAGATAATTGTGTTCACAAGATTTACGTATTTATAGGCTAAGAGACATATATAAACAGCCACTGAGATATATTTTCTTCAGCAGCAAAAACTTTTAAATCTAATAATTCTCCCATGGAATGAAATCAAACAATCTGCATTGAACTCTCTCCAACCTAAAAAGAAGGATGCTACAGAAAAGCATGTATACAAGGTTGTAACTTTGCATTATCGAACCTAACATTTCTTAGAATCAATCCATGAAGCCAAAAAAGGACGTCTCCATAGAAGATCCGATGAGCTGAAAAGGCACAAATAGGTAGAACCAACCAACATAATCTTAATATTCAATCCAAATTAGAATGATGCAAGAAGTTCCTTAATCAACTTGGTTCAAAATAAATTTGAACTAAGGAAATGAACACTAAGCAAAATAGGCTTGTTACCCTTCTTAGACTAGAAGCCTTCTAAAGGATTTGGACAGTCCACCTAACCAACATTGGTCTAAGGCAAGCAAACCGCATTTGTATATTGATAGCACTAGTTAGTCGAAATGCTCATAGAGAATAACTATCTATATGTTTTTAGCGTAAAATATTTGTATATATGTCTAGAAAAAGGAGACAAAGCTAGTACAAGCTAAAGATTTGACAATCTACAACAAGTCTAAAAGCTCCAGCTTTCACATTAACAAAGAGGAGAACATATATACAAAGTACAACTGAAAAACTTAGAAAACCTTCGCCTAGCTAGATAAGTTATCTCATAATTTTCTTGTTACGAATGTTCTTGAATATTTCCTATATAGTCGCCTTAGAACGCCAATCAATATATATTGCTCAATCCCACTCAAAAATCAAAAAGTTATATAAGATGCATGAAAAAGGAAAGCAAGCTTGAAATCATGAAATGAATCAAAACTTGTAAGGAAATTAGTGATAGTGAATGAACAAAAAAATTGGGCAGAACATCAACAAACCTCAGAAGTTAAGAGAGTCGGTCTTGTTCAATGTTCATCATTTCCTTCACAAGCATCAGGAAGGAGACAATAAGAAAATCCAGTAGACCCTGCACAAGCACCATTTGTTGCTTTTAAGGAAATAGTAGTTGAAGGGTTTGAACTTTTTACGAAAGCATAAGACCAAGATAAACACTGATGAAGCTTTTTGCAGGAAACGCAAGTCACATGTTGTGATTCAGAAGTAGCAAGATCTTTGCATGAAAAAACTACGTAAAGAGGCTTACATAACAAAATAATCTTGTCAAAAGCATCATAGAAAGCTGTGAAAAGCTTTAAAGGACATGGCTGGAGTTGTTCAGACAGGTCTTCATAAAAATAATTGTAATAAAAATACAAAACTATTCATATGAAGATCTCATAATTGACCTTTAGATATGCATTTTTTTCCTAAGTCTCTTGTACTTTTCATAAAAGAGAAATTATGCATATCTTACAGAGCTTCAACATTGGACCCTATTGTTTCGCAGAAAAATTACGGAGCATTTCTCACAAATCTACGCAGAAAAGTAGAAGACTTGGCCAGTTTGAAATGCAGGATAAAAATCTCTTAGTGTAAACTGATGGGTGTGAAGAGAACAATGCAGCTGTCAAAGATGATTCTGAGAAAACAATAAAAAACTTTGCATACAAAAATCAACAGTGTTGACCATTGGTCATATATAATAATTGTGGGCAGATATATCTTTTGACTTAACCCTTAGATGTGAAGTAGTAGGTGAATTATCGCTGTCTAGATAACCGCTGTTCAACAGTTTTGTTATCACACTGAAATGGTAATGACAAATCAGTAGGAATATGTGAAAATCTACCATGGCTAGTTAACAAGAGAATCTCACATCAAGACATCAATAACTAACAACCTAGCATCTTGGCTACCTGAAAAATGTCTAGATAGATACCTGTAAGAACTGATCATACCTCCCTCGTCTTCGATAGCATACTCTTATTGCTTGAAACTGAAACATGACTTGTTAGTTATACATCTTTATTCCATATACAGTCCAGAATAAAGAAAGTAATGGATTCATTATCACCTGAATTACCAACGTATCAGGAGACGGTAGAACCGCTCCACAAAGAATAGCTTAGGAGAGGAATATTTCGATTAGCTATATCTTAATCAGTGAGTAAATACCTGAGATTATGTAAATAATATGAATCGAATCTGCAATCAAATCAAGTATTTTCAATAAGAAGTGGATGGGATTAGAATATTTTTAAAGCAGTCGTATTCAAACTTATAAGAAAAGAATACAAAGAGAAGAATGACAAATTCGAGATTATTTTATCAATAGTGTGTACTTGTTGAAGAAGATTTCAACACCACTGACTGAGAATGTTATTGGCCAGATATCTCTTAAATATATATATATATATATAACTATCTACTAAATTAATAAGGCGAGGCATTGTTGACTAATACAAAACTAAGAAGACTAGACGATGAAGATCATGAAACAGGCTAGAGTTTAAAGGAGATAAAGGAGCCTACCACATTTCCTAATTTTCCCGCCAAATTTGGAGTGTAAAGAAGTTATTAACTTATCACTTAATAATACTCGTTGTAGTTTGAGTTTCTCCATCAGATTAGAAAATATATTTTCTGATGAAACATTAAGCAAGGAAATTATACTTGAGGAATTAATGGAAACTAGTCAATGAGGAAAGTTTACACCAAAAGAAGATGGTTCAGCAACAATAACAGAGAGGAAACTACATGAAAGAGACTATCACTTTACGCAGCTTCTTCTGCTGCTTCTTCCTCTTGCAGCTTCTTCAGAGAAGGAGGTGGTCTCGGTACAATGCTTTTCTTCCATTGCCAATCAAGTTTCCTCGACAATCTCTTCCCTATTCCTCGTTCGATTTCCCTCTCTCTCTTTACTGCTAACATCCGCGCTACCTAAATTTTACCCACAACCCAAACGAACATATCTTTAGTACCATAAAACAAAAGAAACAGATGTAAGCCACAAATCAAGCGATCTCGACTTTAACTTGGTTTCCCCTAAATTTCATTTGTGCAATGGCCACTTAAACGACTGAACAAGACATTTGCAAATAGCTTAAGATTCATGTCTAAGACCATACGAGAAGCTCTATGCAAGACCCTATAAAACCTCAGCTCTAAGCTCTACAGAGAGATTGGACTGAATGTTAAATCTCTAATTCCATTCCATCTCCTACCAAACACATTATTAGATATCACAAAACTATTGTCCGGTTAAATTAGCAATGTCACCATTGTTAGAGTTTAGAGTTTACTATAATCTATAGAACACACACATTGATTGCATATTAGATTCCATGGTGATAGTTTGAGTGTTTTACCAATAAATCATAAATCACAAATGTGTAAAACTTTTCAAAGACTCTTAAACTCTGTGAAATCGATTCTCTATACACAATCGAAATTAAACAAAGAATACGAAGAAATTCGATGTAAATTTCAAGCAATTGCGACTAATTTTGTATCAATAAACAAACCAACAGAAGAGAAAGCTTTACTTGTTTCTTCATTCGACGAAACTCGCTTGATTTGAACTCGTTCCTTGCTGATTTCTGGAGACGAAGCATGAACAACTCTCCTTTAAGGTCAACAACCTCCTCTTGTAACTCCTCCGTCGTCTTCGATCTTATATCTTTCAATTCCGCCTCTCTTTTCGACATCAACACCACCGTCGCCTCCCAAGGTTTACCAGACGACGAAATCACCGGCACGCGAGCTGAAACCTGGTCCTGGATTTTTACACCATGGAAGGAGGAAGAAGTTGAAGTTGCGGAAACAGATCCTCTACGGAAAATCTCCGCCGTCCCCGGCGTAGCAATGGAGAGACTAAGCATTGTGGGTATGGCGGAAGAAGAGAAGAGTTCACTCTCGAATTTTGAGGATAACGACGAAACTCTTGGGATTAGGCTTTTTTATATCTTTCCGTTTGCCCCTGTAATTTATCTTTAATTACGAAATAGTCCAAATAGTATTTAAATTGCAAACGGAGTCACACAAAACGAACAATTTCTGTTTTCCCCAATATGTATTTCGGATTTTTAAAATGTTCCCTATAGTTTCTAAATTGAAATGGTGGTTCGATTTACATAACAATTCTCAAGATTATGATAAATGACTTAAAGTACACTTATGTATTACTAATTTACTATATGGAATTTGGAACCAAGCTATATATAATCTGAAATGTTTACAATCAAACAAACATCCAAAAAACTTCTCTTTTAAAAGCTACAAAGTACAAATGTTGCACCCCATCTTTTTCTGATATTTACAACTTATCCATACATGTGTTTCAAATTTCCTGATTCCGCCGCAGAATAAAAATAATCATCAGCAGCAACCCCCAATTTTGTTTTGAGTAATCACTTTGTTTTCAGATGCACTCATCTTCATTCTTGATTCTTGATTCTTGAGGTCTTTTTCCTTGATTACAATGTTTCAAAAACTCAAATCTATGTTGTTTCACGATGTCGAGTCGCCCAACTCGAGCTCAAGGCTCTAAGCCGTTGAAAATACTCACCGAGAGCCAATAGTCCCCGAGCCGCTTGTCGCGTTGTCAAGATCCGATACATTTGTTGCAATGTCTCGTGTCTCAAGTGATCAGCCTAAGAGACAAACAAACAAAATCAAGAAACTAATACTAGTATCTTAAAATGTGTTTCGAGTAACTAAAAAAATGATTTAGACTTTTACCTGATTTACAAAACTGACCAAAGCTTCTAATCTCTCCATTGCAGAATTCACCTGAGGAATGTAGCTTCCTTCACCGAGTTGTCCGGCTGCAACGCAATCCGCAAGTGTGTGTTGCAGCTTCTCCATACCTTGAGTCAATGCGTCTTCCGCTTGTTGACACGATTGTCTTAGATTGCATACATCAAGAATTTGTTGATCCGTCAAGATATCAAAATGTGGCAAAAGAACCTTGAGAAGATCCGACGGTCGAAATCCGCCAATCCAAAAGAAAAAACGTTCTGCTGAAGTTTTCCACATCCCTGACATAACGAAGAAGACATCCGCTTTTGCAGCGGTGGATTTCATTTTGAAAAGCTCAAAGTAATGTTTCATGGCGGTTTCCACTAGCATACGAAGCTCAATATCGTTAACATGTCCATGCAAAACCGTTCTCAGTTCGCATATCTGTCTGTTCTGTTCTTCAACCCAATGCCCATATTCCATCTCAAATGCAGCAATCCCTGCAAATCAAATAGGTTTGATCAACAATCAAAATCTTGATTCTTGTTATAAAAAAAAAAGACTCATTGTTCTTGATACAAACCTGGATTCATGGTTTCCGAGAAACCGAGAGGATTAGTATCTATTCCGTTCCCTACATAGAATCCCTGAAAACATCCAATTCCTTATAAGAAATTACAATATATTTTGGAAATCTAAAGAAAGTGAAAACAGATTTCATTTTCATTAACCTGTTGTCTAGCACGATCGAGTTCTTGCTCTAATTGAATTAGCTTTAACCGGCTTGTTTCCAACTGCTGAACATAAGCCTACAAAACATAAAAATCAGAATCAAATCTCCCAACTGAATAAACAAACAGAAACAAATTTACTAAGGTGCTAAATAATATCTATAATCTTCTCATACCTTCTTGCGCAAGCGACTTTTCCTAGCAGCCTCGCGGTTTTGTGCAAGCCGTCTCTGTATCTGTAATAATATAAAGATTCAGTCTATACGATCCGCAGAAAATTAGGATTTAGAAAATTGATAGAGAAGCATTTGTAAATTAATAGACCTTATCGGGATTTCTAGACGTGGAAGCTTCTTGATCGAACATGTGAGGCGTTCCTGCTGTTCCATGGGAAGTATCCTCTGACTAGACAAAAATATTTCAAGAAATGAAACTCTTTTAGATTTCTGAAAACAAACCAAGAGAGATTTTATCATTAAGAAAATGAGAGAAGTATGAAGCAAAACGTACCAAGTTGTTGTCTAGTTTCTGATTATTCGGTATTATAATGTGGCTTGGAGTGTTCATATTCCCATTGCCAATATTGCTCTTGAAACTTTCCCCCCACATACAAATTTGATTGAGAGGTTCGTATATACCAACTCTTCTCGGTGGCACGAAATGTGTCGATGTCGAATTCATGTTTTCCTCAACTGGAAATTAAGAAAATACAAAGTTTTTAAACAATGTGTGAAAGCATACAAACCAATAAAATGAAGAAGTTCCAACGAACAAAAACCAAAAAGAGATCAGCATATTAGGAATCTCAACCAAAAGTTAGATTACACAGAGTCAAACAAACAAAGGAAATTGTCAGAAAATTGAGATGTTTCTTCACCAAATTCCAGAGATTTTATAAAAAGAAAAGTATATGAGAGGGCAAGGAGATTCCCTAAGACATTGGAGAATACCAAAAGATCACAAGTGAAACAGATGTTGCAATGACAGCTAAAAGAACATAAAGGTTTTAACTTTAAGTCACTTTTCTATCACCCAATTCCTTATACTACTCCTACTGCAAATCTGTAACTTACACCGAAAAGACAAAAGATAGGAACTACAGAGACTTGCCTACCCTGAAAGAAAAATCATATCATCAACAGTGTTTAAATTGATATGGTGTCAAATAGATAAGATCGTAGAATTTGTGTTACGCAGAAACCAAAAAAGCTTCAGAAGTCAAGTTTCCACTTATTGGAATGTCACTTTATATCAGCACTAGTTGTGGACCAACTTAACATCGTTAACAATTTGAACACTCGCCTCAACAAATAAGAAAATTTCCATTCATTGCTTTATTAAATAATTTAAATTCTTGTACGCAAAAACTAGAGAAGAAAGGTGAAATCAAAATATGAGATAGCATCAAAAGAAGAAAAAAAAAAGCAAAAGCCAATCATGAAGTCAAACAACACATATCTAGAAGTGAAGATAAAGATTGAAAAACTTCTTATGCAATACTATTTTGGGCAATATTCGAACCAGTTCTTTACAGCTTCAATTCCAAGCAACCCAGAAAATGATATTGAAAGTAATCATCGAGTTAATACAAAAAAGGGGAAACATAATTAGCCAAAACAACCAATAAAAGAAAAAAATTTAGGCTTTTAAGTGGAAACAAGATTAGATTAGAACAGAGTAAAGTCAAAGTAGTGCTTTTGATTCATAAACGACGCCGAGAAATATAAAAAAAACACTCTTGACTTTACACTTCTTCTTTTTTTGTCTCTCGCTTTGACTGCTGACAAAAACATAATCGAAGATCCATAAATTCGGGTAAGAACAGAGAGATCTAAAGCCAAACCTTCTGATGCTTTCTGGCGTCAAGGCGGTGACTTGAAAAAGGCGAACTTTTGTTGCGAAAATCATGAAAAGGAGAAAGAAGATTTTAGCGACAAGATCGAACGTAAAGCCCAGAAGTCCGGAGTTCGAATCCGACCGTAAACAGAAGAGATTTAAAAAGCTCGTCCTTCTGTCTCTGAAACTCAGGTCTCATCATCTTCAAGTAGAAGAGGAAGAAGAATCATTAGAGAACACGACAACTTAAATGAGACCTTTGACGGAGTTATTTTAAATTAATCTTATATTATTTCATTATATATATCTTTTAACTATTTTTTCCTTTTTTTTTGTGGTGCCTCGGTGATTTTTGTCTTCAACAATAACTCAGCTACAGTGAGCCAAAACCAATTATTACATATTTATATACTATTTTTCTTCGACTTTGAATTAAATAATTCGTCTGTGGAGAATATCGTTTTATTCACATAAATGTTTGTTTGATGGTGCAACCAAACAAAAAAAAAGCGATTGAATTTTCTGAAAGAAGAATTTTGATTTGCAGCGAATTAATATGCAGATGATCCACTGATACCATTCGAGTCTTAATATTTAAAAAATGACTAATTTGATTGTTTAAGCTAAATGTATTGGCTAGTTATTCGTTTTTTATTCAATTGTCATATCTCCACTACCTCGCACGCTGATGTGCGCACCAGGTAGATCCAAACAAAATTATACTCTTCTAAATTCTCTATATTATAGTTTTTTTTTTCTTTAATTTTGATTTTCTATTTTTCTAGCTTGCGCACGTCTGCTTCTCTAACCTGCGCATGCGTCGGCAGTAACTCAAAATTCATTTGAAGGCAACCGTAGCTACACGCGCTAAACCGGAGCTTAGCGCGTGTGAAAACTTAGAATACCAACGGAACAATTTTCGCGGGAAGGAAATTAGCGGTTAAAAGAGAAGAAAATGAGCGCGTGTTGATACTCGCGGCACGGCGAGCGGGAGTATAGAGAAAACCCGGATTCTTCTTCGATTCTAGTGACGTATCAACGGCTACTTCTAAACAAATAATTAAATTGATGACAAAAAAATTATAATTGACTAATCGGTAATCAACATTCTTTTTTCCCAACAAGCTGTTATTTATACTTATAAAGTATAAACGAAAAAGAAAATAATTAAAAAATTACTGATGTATATCCAGAATCATAGCTGTCCCATTAGATATTTTCAGACGGTTGCGAAATTATTTTATAAGAAACAAAAACTACTTATCTATAATCTTTTTTAAAAACAACTTGGATAATCTTTTACATGCTGATATAATAATATTGGTTAAGCAACCCGACCTCAATGAACAGTTCAAACACGCAACGTTTATTTAATGTAAAATTCAAGAAGATATTAATCAACTATGTAAATATCATGTTAACGGAATTTGCATTTTCAACAGCATTCTGGCTAATCGGATTTGAATTAGTTGGAGGGTTATAGTTAGTATTTTAATGTAAATGATAATATTGATTTATATTGTAAACAATATCCATATATTCTTCTTGTTAATAATATAATAACTGCAATACGAGTATAGTTTTAAAATAAATAAATAGCCTATAAGAGTCCAAACCGGCTAGATTAGTAGACTTATTAGGCGAAGGAAAGCACCTAACTAATATGCAACCCACCTTTAATTGATATATTAAAACAGATTGGCTCTTCAAGCTCCACATGGGACATTGTGCATCTTTCATCACTATTATATCATTAAACAATAACTGTTTGGTTGTGGACATAATAAAAAATAGTACATATGTCTCTGTTGATTCCTACGTATCGATTTAGAACATAAGCCCATCAGTACACATAAATTGGATCTAGCTTAAAACTAATCGAGTGAGATTTTAGAAGTGTATATAATGTGTAAGCGTGGTCAATTTTGTTGGTTTATTTCACTTACTTGTATATTTGAATTTATGTGGTACGACTCTTTGTATTGATCAAAATAATGTATATAGCATTAAGTGTTACGCTCAATACATGACGTGAGATATATTACAAACATCTTGATATTATTTTCTAAATGGGTTTAAACATGGTAGTACGACATTGTGTCGTGGACCTCGTGGATGATAAAATTAACATAAATTCCAATGTAAATACAAAAAAAAAAAAAGATAAAGATAAATCTAAAAGGAAACTAAACGTAGAGAAGAAAACGAAGTAATCTTAAATCGTGATAGTTTCCAATTCCTCTGGTGTACTTTAATTTCTTTTTCTCTCTTTTTTGTTCCTGCAAAACTTCTCTTTGTTGTTTTTGACTATTATCTCGGTTGGACTTCACCTTTTTCCCCTGCAAAATCGAATTTATATTCTTAAAAGTAGAACTCTAGTATAAGTTTTTTGCTTTTGTTTTTGTCGTGAACTGTTCTATAAATTTATTTATTCTCTTTTTCATCCCATCTTTTCTAATCACTGTTCTCCTATTTTCTTGCTTTCTTAGCGTTTTAGAAAACAATGTTTCAGAATTATCCGAACATATACTTTTGTGTTATGATCGTGTATTAGTTATAATCTGGATATTAGCAAATATGCCTCAAATACGATATTTAATAAAAGCGATCCCAACAAAAAAATGCTTAGACGATTTTCTTTGCTTTGGACTGGTCAAAGGCTGAGGCGACTAATGAGTCTTTTCTTTGTTTAGTCGACTATTATGCGAATTTCGATTGGAAAACAAAGTATAGTAGCTGATATTATTATTAAATCGAATATTTATCAAAATTATTCACTGTTAAATCCAACTTATTAAAGCATGACACCTTTACACCTAAGTGGATATGTGGGATCTACATCTTCTAGCCTATGAAGTCCTTTCCGAGACCCGTAGGGGCATGGATCCCTTGACTTGTTTATTAATCCGTTTCTTTTTTTCAATATACTAATCTGTATTCTAATTTGATGGGTAATATTTCTTTTCTTTATCGAGAATCTCTTCTCGAATAATCCGTAAAGCACTCGATTTTTTTAAACAAGAATCAGATCTTGAAAATGTGTTAATATAATTTGGTATTTGTTTTTATAAAGGATATGAAGATCGCAATATGTTTCTTTACGTATAGTGCCTAATTTTAAACAAACAAAAAAAGTGCTTAATTAAGTTACATCGTCGTATGACGCAAACAATAACCCAAAACGTCTTCTCAATAGTGCATGCATTTATGAGCATATATCTTTCTTTTTTTTATTTTAATGTTAAGAATATGAGCATATATGTATGATAAACATGATATCATAATCGTACTTTCATAGGCTGCTTTACTTCTAAGTTCTAATAACGTCCCTAACAATATTTTAAGGAAATTTGGTATGATTTCACATTATAATTAAAGTTTTGCTAATTATCCCATTGCTAAACTTTGCATCTCCTTTATGCACATGCACGTGCCGTTGCATGAATACAATTCTATCAACATGTACATGCTAATGTTAATTTGTAATTTAAAATCTACAGCCTATGAAAGTATATAATTACTAATATCAGTACACAAAATGTTATACCAATTCATGAATTGCATTAAAAGTTTTTTTTGCTGCATTTGTTGGGTTTGAAGTGGTCTTCGATTTGTTTCAGTTTTAAAATAAACTCCTATTGTTAAGGAGTCAATGGCTTGTCCGAGTATTTCGTTTCTGTTAGTAGTGCTTCCTATTTCTCCTGTTTCAAGTATGTGTAGAAGACAGAGTCTTCATCTTAGGCTATATAAAGCCATCTCTTTCATCTCAATAAATGTATCATTCAGTTCCATTGTGAGTTTTGTCTCTGAGATCAACAAATCTGGTATTAGAGCATAATTCTGGGTAAACGGGAAACACGAGTGATCTGGTGAGGAAACACAGGTGAGAGATCAAGAGAGAAAATGGGAGATTCAAACAATTTTGCTCAGCCGAGCATACCGAGGTTTGACGGTGACTACGATCACTGGAGCTTACTCATGGAGAATTTGTTGAGGTCAAAAGAATACTTTGGCGTAGTAAAAGATGGTGTTGCAGAGCCGACGAATGAGGAAACGTTGTCGGAGGCGCAGAAGAAAGTTCTTGTTGATGCAAGATTGAAGGATCTTAAAGCTAAAAATTATCTCTTTAGCGCAATTGACAAGTCTATTCTCAAGACAATTACCTTGAAGGAAACCTCTAAACAGTTGTGGGACTCGATGAAAACAAAGTATCAAGGTAATTCAAGAGTTAAACGTGCTCAATTGCAGACTTTAAGGAGAAGTTTCAAGCTTTTGGAGATGAAAAATGGTGAATCCATCACTAATTATTTCACGAGAGTAATGGTGATTGCTAACGATATGAGGAACTGCGGAGATGATATGCAAGACGTGAAGATAGTGGAAAAGATCTTGCGAACCCTAACTGAAAATTTCAACTACATTGTCTGCTCCATTGAAGAATCTAAAGACATCGATAGTCTTTCAGTTGACGAACTGCAGAGCTCGTTGTTGGTTCACGAGCAAAAGATGAAAAAACTGAGTTATGGAGGAGAAGAACAAGTGCTGAAAATCTCCTATGAAGACCGTGGTGGCAGAGGCAGAGGAAGAGGAGCAGGACAAGGTAGAGGAAGAGGAAGAGGAAGGTTCTTTAACAAGGCAACCGTAGAGTGTTACAAATGCCATAAGCTCGGTCATTTTCAATATGAATGTCCGAGTATGGAGGGCAAAGCAAACTATGCGGAAGCAGACGATGAAGAAGATGATGTCTTGTTAATGGCTTTTACTGAAGAAAATGAAAGAAAAGGCAAAGAAGAAGTATGGTTCCTTGACTCGGGATGTAGTAATCACATGAGCGGAGACATGTCTTGGTTTTCTTCGTTTGATCAAGAGTTCAAACATTCTGTGAAATTAGGAGACAACACATCACTGCAAGTGGGTGGAAAAGGAAATGTGAATCTGCGGATTAATGGAAGATCACACATAATCAGTGATGTGTACTTTGTACCAGACCTGAAAAGTAACTTGGTGAATATAGGACAACTTGTTTTGAAAGGGTGTGAAATTCTGATGAAGGAAGGAGCTTGTAAACTATATCATCCAGAACTAGGATTGATCATAGAGTCTAAAATCACAAAGAACAAGTTGTTCAAAATCTCAGCAAACAAAGCCACCATGGAATGCACTGTGGAGTGTCACAAAATCTCTGAGATAGAAGAGTCTCAGCTGTGGCATCGAAGGTATGGACACCTTAATTACAAGAGCTTGAGCACGTTGCAGCATCAGAATATGGTGATAGGAATGCCTCAGATAAAGAAGACAGAGGAGTCTGAAAAATGTGCAGACTGTATTGTGGGGAAGCAACATAGAAAAAGTGTCCCAAAGAAGAGTATGTGGTGCACATCAAGAAGACTGCAGCTGATACATTCTGACCTATGTGGTCCGATATCTCCCGCCTCAAACAACAATAAAAGATACATTCTCACCTTTATTGATGATTACAGCAGGAAGGTTTGGGTTTACTTTTTGTCGCTTAAATCAGAAACCTTTGATCACTTCATAAAATTCAAGAGCAAGGTGGCACTGGAGAGGCACTTGTATGTCTGAGAATAGACAGAGGAGGGGAATACATGTCAAATGAATTCAAAAGCTACTGTGATGAAATGGGGATAAGCAGACAACTCACCACAGCGTTTACGCCTCAACAAAATGGAGTCGCTGAGAGAAAAAATCGCACAATTATGGAGATGGTGCGATGTATCCTAAGTGATAAGAAGGTTCCGAAGAGATTCTGGCCAGATGCTGTGAGATGGGCTGTTCATGTCCTTAATCGAAGTCCCACCTCAGCTTTAAAAGAAAAAACACATGAAGAGATGTGGAGTGGAATCAAACCTAAAGTGGACTATTTCAGAATTTTTGGGTGTTTAGCACACGTTCATGTTCCAGAGCAGAAGCGGAAGAAGTTGGACGATAAGAGTATTGTATGCGTGTTAATTAGAGTAAGCAACGAGTCAAAGGGTTACCGGTTGTTCAATCCAACCACAGGAAATGTCGTGACTAGTCGCGATGTTATATTTGAAGAAGAAAAAGCCTGGAACTGGGAAGAAGTTGTTGGAAAAGTGAATGATGAACAACTGGTTTGGGAAGACAATGAAACATATGGAGAAGAAACACAGGAACCAGCTGTGGAGAGGCAAGAGGATGTTTCTCCTCTGGTAACTCCGGTAACTCCTCTGAATATTTCTCTTCCATCGTCAAGGATTCGTAGACCACCATCATATCTACGAGATTATGAGACTGGAGAGGAAGAAGAAGAAGAAGAAGAAGAAGGAGATACAGTTGATTTCATCATGTTTGCATCATTGACTGATCTAACTACTTTTGATGAAGCAAGAGAAGAGGATAAATGGAGAAAAGCTATGGAAACTGAGCTGAATTCAATCGAGAAGAATGGAACATGGTTTCTCACTGAGTTACCAAAAGGAGCAAAGAAAATAGGGGTGAAGTGGGTATACAAGACAAAGCTAAATGAAAAATGAGAGGTTGAAAAATTCAAAGCTCGTCTTGTAGCAAAAGGTTATTCACAACAGGAAGGTGTGGATTATAATGAAGTTTTCGCTCCGGTTGCAAGATGGGACACCATAAGGATGATCTTGGCGCTGGCAGCTCAAGAGGATTGGCTTATTTATCAGCTTGATGTAAAATCAGCTTTCTTGCATGGTGAGTTGTCCGAGAATGTGTATATTGAGCAGCCGCAGGGCTATGTCAAGAAAGGAGAGGAGCATAAGGTCTATAAACTCATAAAGACTCTATACGGTTTGAAGCAAGCGCCTCGCGCGTGGTACAGCAGGATTGAGACATACTTCTCTAAGGAAGGTTTTCAGAGATGTGAGTACGAGCACACTCTGTTTGTTAAAACAGAGAAAACAGAGACAGGTAACAAAATTTTGATTGTCAGCTTGTACGTAGATGACTTGATCTATACTGGAAACGATGAGAGCTTGCTTCAATGGTTTAAGTCATCTATGGAAAAGGAGTTTGATATGACAGACTTAGGGAAAATGAAATATTTTTTGGGTGTTGAGGTAATTCAAGATGCAGATGGGGTGTTTATTCATCAAACGAAGTATGCAGGGGAGATCTTAGAGAGGTTCAATATGCTGGATGCGAATGAGGTGAAAAATCCAATTGTGCCAGGGACAAGACTTTCAAAATCCAAAGATGGTAACAAGGTGGATCCGACAACATACAAACGGTTCATTGGGAGTCTAATGTACATCACTTCCACAAGACCGGATTTAATGTATGTTGTGTGCCTATTGAGCAGGTATATGTCTGATCCTTATGAACAACATATGCAAGCGGCTAAAAGGGTAGTCCGCTATTTGAAAGGTACTCTTGGATTTGGCGTTTTTTACAAGAGAAAGCAAGCTAGTGAATTAATGGTATATACGGACAGTGATTATGCTGGTGATATTGATGATAGAAGAAGTACTAGTGGCTATGCATTTTTACTAAGTGGTGGAGCTGTGGCATGGGCATCAAAGAAACAACCAGTGGTGACACTATCAACAACAGAAGCAGAGTTTGTTGCTGCAACTTATTGTGCTTGTCAGTGTGTTTGGATGAGGAGAATTTTAGAAGAGTTTGGGCTAGAGCAATCAGGAAGTACTTTGATTATGTGTGATAACAGCTCAGCCATTAAGTTGTCCAAGAATCCAGTTCTTCATGGTCGAAGCAAGCACATTGATGTGAGGTTTCACTTTCTCAGAGATCTTACCAAGGAAGGAGTAGTGAAGTTAGTTCATTGTGTAACAAGTAAGCAGCTAGCAGACATTCTCACAAAGCCCCTACGGTTGGAGATGTTTGTTCATTTAAGGGAGAAACTTGGAGTTTGCAAGAAGATAAACTGAAAGCTACCGCATTCAGTTTATGATAGGCAATGTTGGGTTTGAAGTGGTCTTCGATTTGTTTCAGTTTTAAAATAAATTCCTATTATTAAGGAGTCAATGGCTTGTCCGAGAGTATTTCGTTTCTGTTAGTAGTGCTTCCTATTTCTCTTGTTTCAAGTATGTGTAGAAGACAGAGTCTTCATCTTAGGCTATATAAAGCCATCTCTTTCATCTCAATAAATGTATCATTCAGTTCCATTGTGAGTTTTGTCTCTGAGATCAACAACATTTGTATATGTATCGACCAACGCAAAATTAGTGAAATATTATGTGATTTTGCATTTTTTCAATCAATTATTAGTGTATACAATTATATCTGAACCATTTTTAGATACTGCAAATTTAATGACAATTCTTTTGACATTCCATGATTTTCAAATAATCTAATTTATTTCTACATGTTTCTTATGATATGACCAATTTTAGTATTGCTAACTTACACCATTATTAAAAGAAAAAGGATAAAGTATACTATATATTCTGGTTATAATAGAAAAAAAAACTTAATTGATATTCGTGTACATATTATTTAAAAAAAGGATGGAAAAAAAACACCTCGTTTATGCCAATAATATGAAAAACAAGGAGTGAAAATCCAAACACGCGGTAGCCACTCGTGGTGGCAAACCACTTTATAGGATGGCACTTGAGAATAATTCTACAAATCGGCAAAATCTAAGTGTTTATGCGTGACGTCTCTTTTTTCTATCTTCTTGTTTTTATAATTCTATATAATATTATATTTTCCCAATAGAATAAATATTGCTATATTTTAATGTGGATAGAGCGTTAAATGAAATTTCACCAATATCTATCATCCATGTTGGATCATACGGCTAAAAAGCCACCATCGTATAAATTGTGTAACTTCATACACACATCATTTGCACGATCAAAGTTTCAGAAATAAAGAGGATCGAGTTATTAAAAATGTTATTTACTTATTAAACTTATCCTGTTGTAGTTAGTTTCCTCCTACTAGACAATCCAATATTAGATCATGCATCTCTTTATAAAAAAATTATATAATCATCTTTATTGTACCTAATTTGTGGAACTTATCTGCTCTCTGTATATATATGCGTGTCCATTATCTGTCGTGTATTGATGGGCTTATGTTCTAAATCGATACGTGTCATCCACATATGGATCTGATCACTAGCTTTATATATATATTATAGGTCTGTCAAATAAAAATTTCGTAGTATTCAAGTGTTTGAAAGATTAATATATTAAAATTATAAATTAATAGTAATCCAGGGATTCATGATTCAATGTCTAAGCAAATTGTATTATATATGAATCCTTAGATATTATACACACACAAAAAATTATCTAACAAAAGTTAGTTTCAGATAGATTTAAAGTTTCAGTTAATGATCGGAAATCTGAAACCCCAGGGTAAACAAAAAACTTATGTTGCTTCAAGCCCATAAACAAGACCAAACCCAGTATTTATTCATACTATCGCTTCCAATTTTGTGAAATGGGCCTGTTATGAGGAAGAACATTACATTCTTGAAAAACGTAAATATAAAACAGAAATTTTGGAAACTCTCTCATTCTGATGATCTTATCTAATATTTACTATTCCACTTTGTTTATAAACGTACATCGTTAACTAAAAGATTTATGATAGATTAATGGGAGAATTAGCTAGAATTATCCAAGAAATTAGTAAAATAACTAGAATAACTCAGTTCTGACGCTCTAACTAGACTAACCCTTTTTTTTTTAAAGTCATTCTAACCATTTTTAATATATTAACGAAACTACTATTTATATATATTTTTTAAAAACGTTTTGGCAAAATTTAGATAAAAAGTCAAAAATTAAGATTTGGATAATTTTTTTTCTTCTTCGTCGGGTCTTCCTCACCTATTTTCTTTTTCTTCTTCTCCGGTGACCTCTTCTTCTCCGTTACGGTCTCCGATGGCGCCATTATATTCTCCGGTGACTCTTCTTCTCCAGCGTGTCTCGTCTGAATTTCGCCGCCGTTCTCGACAGATTGTACTTGTTGTTGCTGTTTTCTGAAAACCTTAATTTTTTCGATGAATTTGTGAAGTGTTTGATTGCGGATTTGTGTGTTAGGTCGGAGATTTAAAGGTTGTCGTTGTAGATTTATCAATTTTGTATTGCAGATTTGTTTGTAACACTTATTTGTGATCAATACACGTATCAAATTAGGTCACTTACTTACAGACCTAAGTTGTGATCTGTTGAGGACCACTCAACAGCTTCCACACAAAATTTTAATATTTTATAAAAAAATCCCTGACTTTTTGTTTGTATTTTTTTATGTTTTAAAAACAATTTATTTTAATAAAAAAATAAAACCGAGTGAGGCCACCTTATCACGAAAACAACCGGTACCCAACACATTGGGCGCGATTTAAAAACCATTAACCTAATTTTATATTATTTAAACAAGTGAAAATATTTGACCGAACCATATCCAATACCGCACGGCAAAGCACTCACTATAAATAGTTAAATACATTCTGGGTTGAATATCTTCTGATATATAAGAACCAGAGATAACCAAACATCAAAGAAAGAACCGGATATAACCGATCAATTTAATGGCGGACATAGCGATTTTGGTGGCGGAAGAGTACGAGCGTAGGATGGGACAGACGGCGGATTCGAGATCGGCGTCGACGGAAATTGACTGGAGGAAAATAATTCCGGCGAAGATGACGGTAGGAATTGACAAGATGAAGTTCGAGAGTTTGATGAAGAAGTTGGAGGCTAAATCTGAATTTTCTCTCGCCATCTCTCATGGCTTCTTCTCTGCTTGATTCCAAATCGTATTTAGCTAATTTCGTTTCTTAATTTCTGCTTTTTGCTTTTGGGGATTTCATGTAAATAACTAGATATGTAACCATATTTAAATCAAATGTTGGATATTATATGACTTTGTCTTCTCCGGCAAATCATTGAGAGTAAAAGTAACAACGGAAGATAAAACAAATCTCATGGACTTCCTTGCTTACGTGGAGAAACCTCCGGGGGAAGAATTTCAAAAATTTTAAACTTCATCATCCGTGTTGAGAAACTTCGACGTAATTTTTGCAGTTCGACCCTTGAATTCCGGATTTCTCTTTTTAAAAAGTGTTATAGTTTCTATTCGTACAAAATTTATCTCGAAAATTATAAATTCCGTAGTTGCTTTATCCGAAACCTCAAGAGCTAAGAATGGGAAGCAGCGATGAGATGCCAGTGGTTCTCAGGGAGAAATCGGCCATGCGCTGGCGCGTGAGTTTTCGGCGAATGGTTGTCGAGGATGGTGGCAACGAGTCGATCGCAGAGCACGATGAACGATTTGGAGAAAGATCCAAAGCTGTTTGTGCAAGAGCTCGATGTTCAATCGGAGCAGAGCGTGAGTAAAGTTTTGTCGAACGTTATCGGCAAGTTTGGTCAGCTCGATGTTCTGGTAAATAACGCCGGAGTTCAATGTATCGGACCTCTAGCAGAGATTCCAATTTCCGCCATGGAAAACACCTTCAACACCAATGTGTTCGGTGAATCAAAATTTTCGAATTCCTTTGCGAATGCTCACCATGTGTTTGCTAAAATTCCTGACTCATTTTTTCTGCAAATTCGAACTAAGTGATTTGGAATGTGAGAAATCTCTTTAAAGAACTGAACTTTAAAAAGAAATTTGCAGGTTCGATGATCAAAATGTTCCAGAGCTTACATAATGTAAAAAATAAGAATTCCATCAGAATCATCCTCGTTTAAATGAAAAATGAATTTAAAGTCAGATTCTCTATTTTTTAAGAAACATAAGAGTTTTGAAAAATAAAAAACATTGTAGTATTGTTTAACTCTTGAAAAGGAAAAGAAAATTTTTTTTAGGTTGGTTAAAATAATTGTAAGATTATAATCTACAACTATATAACTTTTAATTAAAATTTGTTGATACATGACATGTTTCAAATTTACATTAGAAGTATAGAAGTATAGAGGCTTTTCTTGTCAAATCCTGAATTAATCCTTGAATAATTCAGGAAGTTGTTGAGATTTATTTATGGATGATTTTTATTAACATTAGAAACAAAAACTGCAAAACAAAATAGAAAAAATAAAAAATGGATATGTGATAAATAGAAGTGAAACTTTTGGAAATAGAAGGATAAGACAAAATCTTATTTACACAAATTATAAATTGTGTATAAGTTGTGATAGTTAATGGTGATAGTAGTAGCCACAATGAAAATGATTAAAATAGAAAATTCGAAAGTTAAGAAAAAAATAGTATTAAGATGGAGCCAAAAATCATATATATATATATATATATCAATAATTAGGAAATATTCTCTCCATCTAGAATTAAATATATGTTTATTTATATTTATTGAATAAATCTAATAATAGTTATAAAACAAAAACAGTTAAGTAAAATGGGTAACAATTAAAATCTTAATGTGATAAAAAGAATACCAACAGAAACATTTGTGAAAGAGACTGTTCCTGTAGTGCTGAAGAAAAACCTACCGGTTTGGTTCTCTACGGGAAGGTTGTCCACAGTCATGGAGATTCTGCACCATATGCCCATTGTCATCAAAGATTTCTCCTCACTAAGACCATCTCCAATGGTTAAGAAACTCGAGTTTCTTACAAATATTATAACAATATTTTTAATGAAATATAATTGTATGATTTAATTTTAAATTTTTTAAAAATATATAATCAATCATATCAAACAAGTGTAATATGGGTTCTTATGGAGTTTCTAAAGTTTCTTGTTTAAGAAATCTTCTTATTCTCTCTCTTCATTTAATACTAAGAACCCTTTTAAAAAATCCATTAAAAACCCCCATTGGAGATGCTCTAAGAGCTTTATGAAAAAAAGAGCAAAACCGGACTAGTAGTAGTGTCTTGGTTAAAAGAAACTGTTTGAGTGTATCCTACACGTAAAATTGTTGCCTAACCATTTTGCATTTTCTATTAAAGGATTAATCACGGTACTAATTTAGAATGGAGTGTGAAAAAATGAATAACAAAGGAAATGCGGCAAAGCAAAACCAAATTGAATTTAAATAAATTTTATACGATTTTAGTTTCTTCTATGAAACCGGTTTTTACCTGGAATTCGAAACAAGACAAACACTGTAAAGCCAGAATGTCTACCCTTATAATTTGGTGCAAATATTTGTAAGGGAAAATATCATGTTTCTATAATGCATGATACTTCATCAGAAGATAAAAGTTGTCAGAACTATGTAAAACTGTAGCAGAAACGCTTCACTCCTTCGCATCAACCCTGTTTGGCTCTATGTTGTTCTTTAAAATTCCAATTAGCTTTTCATTTGGTTTAAGTGTAAATGGGTCATGACCCATTAAACATTGCCTGGGCTGGGCTGTATCTCTTTATTTCTTCTTTGCTTTTAATAGAAAACACTTCATAAAAAAAACTATGTAAACTGTAAAGCTTACTAGCTTAAGAAATGTTCGTTCCCCTAAAAGCTAAGAATGGCAAGGATGTCTGTAATGTTTTATGAGAAAACACATATTTATTTACAGCAAAACTTGAACATTAGATTCATAATCCATAGATACAATCTATTTCAATGTAGTTAGATCCTTTGAAAACTAAATTAGATTATATTCCAAAATAGTTATATCATTTTTTATAGAAATTTGGTAAAAAAATTAAAGACAGAATTGTTGTTAAATAGGTATTTGAACAACTGACCTGAAAAAGAAAGGCAATGAAGCTTTCTCAGAATGCATGAAGTATGAAAGCTAACTAAGAATTCTAAGGTCCATCCATATTAATAATGTACGGTCAACATTTTCGAAATATATTTAATATGTCGAAGTTTAAAATTCAATCATCACTTCAAAATAAAATAAAATAAAATAAAAACAAACGAAAAAAAAAAAGTCCGTAGGCCACAAAGTCCTTCAGTTCAGGAGGAAGAAGACGACTCTCCTTTCCGCTCATCTTTTTTTCTTCTTCTTTGTCTCAGAAAATCTCAGAGGCACGGAAGATGGATCTAAATCCCTAATTTCTCCAAAATATCCACAAGAGTTTTCAGATATCATTATCACCACCAATTTCTGGCCGTTGATTTTTCAGATGGGTAAAAACGGACGAATCAGATGGAACCCTTTCAACCACAGATCGTCTTCTTCCTCATCATCTTCAAGACAACAACAACAACCTCCAATCGAATTCCTCTGTCCGATTTCAAAGTCAGTAATGTCTGACCCTGTTGCTGTATCTTCAGGTCAAACCTTCGAACGAGTCTGTGTTCAAGTCTGTCGCGACCTAGGCTTTATACCCAAACTCAACGACGACGACGACGAAGACTCTCTACCCGATTTCTCCAACATCATCCCTAACCGAAACATGAAATCAACAATCGATACTTGGTGCGATAGCGTCGGCGTCGAACGTCCTCAGCCACCTGGTTACTCCGCCGTCGAGAGAAAGTTATGGCAACAGATGCCACCGGCGGACGTAGATATTCGTGTCTCCGAGCAAGAGCTTCTCAGAGCGGTATCTGACCGAGCTCCGGTGATGATTCATCACGCTGATTCGGAACTCATGGGAAGGAGAAGACCTCCCGGAAATTTCAACTCTACAAGCTCATCTGATGAATCTGTAATCGTCGCTCCGAGTCCATACACTCCTCTTCCTTTAACAACTCGACCCGCTTGTTTCTCTCCATCTCCGTCATCTTCTTCCTCCGAAATCGAAACCCTAACACAGCACAATTTCTTCTCCAATTCCACTTCCGTCGCCGCGGATTCTTATCCAGAAGAAGAAGAAGATATCTACAGTAAGCTTACGAGCACTGATATTTTCGATCAAGAGCAAGGTTTGATTATGATGAGGAAGATGACTCGTACTAAAGACGAAGCTAGAGTTTCACTATGTTCTCCTCGAATTCTCTCATTACTGAAGAATATGATTGTTTCGAGATACAGTTTAGTACAGACGAACTCATTAGCTTCGCTTGTGAATCTATCATTGGAGAAGAAGAATAAATTGACAATCGTGCGGTTAGGATTCATTCCTCTTTTGATCGATGTTTTGAAATCTGGAACTAAAGAAGCTCAAGAACACGCCGCTGGATCAATTTTTAGTCTATCTCTTGAAGATGATAATAAAATGCCAATTGGAGTTTTAGGAGCACTTCAGCCATTGCTCCACTCTTTACGAGCCGCTGAGAGTGATCGGACACGTCACGATTCGGCTCTCGCGCTTTATCATTTGTCATTGAACCAGTCGAATCGATCAAAGCTAATTAGGCTCGGAGCTGTGCCGGCGCTTTTCTCGATGGTTAGGTTAGGTGAATCAGCGAGCCGAGCGTTACTTGTTATCTGTAATTTAGCTTGTTGTAGCGAAGGACGATCGGCGATGCTTGATGCGAACGCAATTGCGATTCTCGTAGGGAAGCTACAGGAGGAGATAACGGAGGAATCGATGGAGACTCGTTCGTCGTCGTCGGCGCGTGAGAATTGTGTGGCGGCGTTGTACGCGTTGAGCCATGAGAGTCTTCGATTCAAGGGATTAGCGAAAGAGGCGAGAGTAGTGGAAGTGTTGAAGGAAGTGGAAGAAACGGGAACGGAGAGAGCGAGAGAGAAAGCTAAGAAGATTCATCAGTTGATGAGAGAAAGAGTGCCGGAGGAAGATGAAGAAGACGGCGAAGGAACTATTGATTGGGACCGAGTTATCGACTCGAACGGGTCAATTCGGTCGAGATTCCGAGTTGGTAGAAACAGAATGGTTACTCAAAACTCATCTGGATTCTAATTAGTCACATTCCATTTGTTATTTTGTTTTTCTTGTATAGACTTTGAAAATGTTTGTGATTAAATTTTTTTGTAACCTTGACGCCAAGTAATTGAAAAGAACACGACTGACGTAAGTATTTTGTATAAAAATCAATTTGAAACAAAAAAAAATGCATACTAGATATAAACTGAAGTCTTAACTATGTTACATTTGAAAAAAAAAGATAACGTTTCTACTTTCTACATTGCAACATCAAATTAAAATAAAGAACTTGGGGTCAGAAGAAACTATCTAAAACTAAACTAATCGATTTTTAAACTTGTTTTTAAGAATGGTGTGGAGGTCCAAAATACATCATACCAGGTGGCCGAAAACTCTGACCTTGTTGAGATTGTTGCTGAGCTGTGTTTGGTTGATTATTCATCATATGCGGCGGTGGCGGTGGTGGTAGCTGTCCAGGCGGCATTAACGGAATGTTACCAAATCCATAAGGTAGAAGCTGTTGCGATGCGGCTGGATTTGGGATCATATGATACTGAGGATCTGAAGTAGTATTCGATTTGGTTAGACCAGAAGTCTGTGTAGCTTCGGCTGCAAATGAAGACAGAACAGAATGCATAATCATTGATGAATTTGTTGATGAAGTTAGCATTTCCGCCATTGCTGCGATTGACGCAGGAGTGATTTTCGTTGATTGACCAGATGTTCTGTTGTTATTGTTAACCGGTGTTTCGTTGTTGAGCCGTTTCTGCATGTTTTGGACTTGTTCGGTTTGTTCTTGTGCTACCTAATGAATACTATAAAACTTTTAGATTGCAAAATAGTTCTCAGGCGTAACAGGATTAAACCAATTCAGATTATTACCTGTATCTGAGATTGAAGATTTTCCAATTCAGATTCCTGACCCACAAAACTCTTTAAGTAATCGAATTGTCTAAGCAAATTATTGAACTTATAAGAGTGAAAGACCTTTACCTGTTGGCATAACGCTTCTCTAAGATGATTTACGAGGGATGTTCTACTTTCTTCAACAGATTTAAGTTTCTCAACAGATTGTCTCACAACATTTTCTTCTTCTTCCAATTCTTTTGCCAATGTCTTTCTCCTCGGGCCTTTTGCTAAAGCCACACAATTAAAGATTGAGAACCAGTATGTGTTTTGACATTTCCCAATGCAAACGAAAATACGTAAAAGAAAATTTTTAATGTAAGGTTAAGAGCAGAAGAATATGTGCTGATATATATATATATATATATATATATATATATATACCAGAGGAGCAGGCATATTCAACATCTTTCTCCATCTTTCTGATACGTTTAATTGCATACTTGCATTTGTTCATCTCTGTCTCTTCGTTTGAGTTCTCTGCACTAACCAAAGTAAAGGCAGATACTATCTTCTCGGTCACACCTCCACTTGACAATTTCTGGTAGCAAAGAAAGAGTAAGTGGAGAAATAATGAATCGAATTAAGACTCAGAATAGTGAAAACCGTGATTAGAGAAACAAAGAAGAAAACAATGTTACCGTTTTGGCAGATTTTGAATCCCGTTTCGCAGATTTGGATACCCGTGATCGTTTTTTATTGACATCAAGCGGTGGAGGAGCTTCTTCTGAGAGCATTACATCTCTAAGACTCTTTGAACGGGATCCAAACACTCTTCTCTCTTCCCATATATTAACCTAGAAATCGTGAAAATAGAAAACTTATGAACACCTAAAGACTCTCAAAAACTCAAAACTTTCAACAACTAAGAGAATCACGCATTCAGCAGTATTGAAAAACAACGCAAAAGACAATGTTTAAGATAAAAAGCCATCAAATCCACTGAGTAATCATTAACATCTAACACTAAAACAGTATATACCAAAATGAAACATAAGAGTGATGACTAAACCGGTTTTTAAACATAAGTTCCACTTCACTCAAATAATCAAAAGTATAAACACCAACAAGAAAAGTACCTGCACCGTAGAAACCAAAAAACAAATCCTTTCCCTCAATCAGTTAACATATTCAATCACAATGGTTCACTGATTTCAAAATCGTAATTAAGCACGAAAGAACAGAAAGACCAATTGTGCTGCAATCATTACCAATCGAGAGACTACGCCTTTTCCTCGGTCATCTCCCAAAGAAAGAAGATCTTTGAGAGCCCCAGGGAGAACTTTCCAGAACTCTTGCACAAACTCATTACCCTGACGCTTGCTGTTCTGTAGAATATCATTGGCAAGGTACAAGAGAGGCACTTTCTGAGCCATCTCCGTACTGTGAAACTGTTTCTCCCATGTCGTAACAACCAACTCAGCCTCACTACGATGGAGTATACACCATTGTGACAGAACTAATCAAGGGTCAAGGACCAAACAATCAAGATTGCAATAAACAAAACACACAGATACAGTCAAACAGCAAGAGATTTAACTAGAAATATCAAAAATCGACGCAATGTGAATGAGCTTTTTATCCAAAAAGGGTCAAGAACCAAACAATCAGAATTGCAATACAATAGACATAGAGATGTGATCAAAATATTGAAAATTGACGCAAAGAATTCGAATTTGTTTTTAAAAAGGATACTTTCGATGGATTGCTGAGTGCTGTTGAGCTTGGCGAGCTTATCAATTAGTATGTCTTCGCTGAACGGACTACTCATCCCCAACCCAAAAATCAAAACTAAACCCTAAAGCTTTGGCGAAAGAAAAGAGTCTTTTTTCTTCTTTCAATCGACGAGAAGCAAATCTAACGGCGGAGCCGTAAACCAAACCCTAGAAAAGACAGGTGAGAAGAAGGCAACGAAGTTTGAAGAACACAAGAATCAATCCCTTGAGACAAAGAAGAAGCGATAATTGCACGGAAGATAATCAACCAAACCGTTCTCTTTCCTTTGTCCTAACGCCGTCTGCCATTAATTTCTCCTTTTTCTTATTTTTTATTTTTTTATTTTTGAACGTCTGGCATTTCATATTTAAGTTTTGAACGTCTGGCATTTCTTATTTATTTATTTCATGGATCTCATTTTACATTTTCTAACTCATTTTTTTGTTCCTGATAAAATATTTTTTCTTGTTTCTCAGCATAATGATAGTGTATGCTATATTCGATATTTCGATGTTTTAAAAAAATCAATATATATATATATATATATATTGTTTAGCTATCATTTTGGGCTTTAATGGGCTTATTCTGTATTCGGGCTTCTATGACTTCAAACGTTAATTAAGGAGTTCGATTTTTTCGTATCGCTCCTCGAGGCCCGAGAGATCTATATCATACAGGGCCACAGCATAATTAATAAAAGCAACAAAAAAAAATTTTAAAAAAAAAATTTTTAAAAAAAAATGTGGATGTGTCCCCATTCCGTTATCATCATCTAAATCAAATTTCAAAGAAGTCATCCCCAACCAGTTCACCACATACATAAAACGATACCTAACTTCATACTAAAACGTAAACAACAAATTGAAATGTGACGGTTAATTCATTTGACAACTTTTTTTTTTGTCGTAATTCATTTGACAATTTAATTGTCAATTTGTTAACCCATACTTTTCTAACGTTTTTTCTGTTAATCCAGACTTTTCAAACGTTTTTGACCTGCTACACTCCCCAAGGAAAAAAAATTCGGTTTTTGATAAAGAAAATTTACATGATGTACTATAATTATATATTCATATATAGATTTATGGGATATCACATACGGCACTTTCGTGGATTGGGTCCTAAGAGAAAACTTCAAATGTCGCGGACAATAGAAAATTCTTCTGTTGTAACTATGTCTCTTGTCGGGAGATTCAAAAATCTTTCGACAAGAGTATATATCTAGATTACATCTGGGAAGGTTAATTGATGAGTTATGCTGATATGTCTGTCATGCTTACTTAATCACAGTGACTAAACTGTAATTATATAAAAAATTAAAAATTAAAAATTAAAAATATGAATTTATGTGATAAAACAAATAAAACTTACCCGAGGCATGAATATTAGTGATCAGAGTTCGAAAAATATACAAGAAGTCAAGCATCATAACATCTTCTCGTAAATATAAGTTTATTATTTTCTTCTACACTGACTAATACGATGAAAACTCTACTCTCAAATATTTGTCGTTGTCTAATCATCTTATATATCATCGGAGTTGACATCTCCCCTACTTTAAAGACATGATTGTCCAAATTTACGTGAATTCGACACTAAGCCACCCCCCCGGTCATTCCCAAATTCGATAACTAATCAACCTAATCTCTTTTTTTAAAACGTTGTTAGGATCCAAATTTTACGTAAAGTCGATTATTCGTGGGATTATAATCATTATATAAACATGTGATTTATATATCTGTTTGTGTATATATAATAGTGTGATCGATGGAAATGTTAAAAAGGTTTTTACCTTTTTAAATTTACGAAACAGTAAATAAAAATAGTGGGGGCATAGCTACTGCTAAAAAGGCCTGTCCTGTCTTGCCTATGGAAAACGCATTATAAACTCTACTCTCTTTTTAGTTTTTTTTACTCGACAAGTGGGTCTTGTATAAAAACTACATGCTAATTTAAAATTTTACAGTTACATTTACTGACTTACCTATGAAAGTTTGTATTTAATGGGAATCGATGTTTTTTAATCAAAGAGTACTAGGTCAATTGTTTCTATAGTCTTTTTAGACAAGAAGATAATGCAGCTGCATAATATGTGAATTATATAAGAAATTGTTTACATTTTATGATTGATTATACTGATAATTTTCAACTGACATCAGATAATTTGAATTCCGGTTTCCTAAACCCACATAAGAACATGCAAATCTGTAAAATAAAAATAAAAATTTGTATGACGTAACTACAGATCTTAGATACGATCGTATTCATACGAATTACATGTATAATATGATCGTGGGAACATCATTGCAAAACAACAAAACTCTTTTGTTTTTCTCTCTCTATCTCTGTTGTTGGAATATAATTGTTTGCCCCCTAAATCTTCTATAAATCCTTTGCCTAATGATTTGGATTTCAAATCTCCACAGGAAGATATGAAGAAAGAGTTTTATTTTTGCAAGAATCCATGTTTTTATCAATCATCAAATTTGTATATATAATTCATATTTTGATAGATACATCAGAAAGGCTTTTTCCTTTATCTGAGTTGTTTACTTTATTATTCCTTTTTAGAAGCATTTGAGTAAATAAATTAAATATGTGGAAAATGGCAGAGATATTTTGAATTAACCAAGCGGAAAACCCATTGATTTACCCCCAAGCTACAAAAATAATAGAAGAATATCTTGTTATATCAATCAAAGGGATTCCTGTAAAAGTGATGAAAGATTCAAGTCACCTACAAAAAAATGCCTACTTTACCCAAAACGGTATCGTTTCACGCCTCCTGATTAGCAAATCTAACTGACATATTTTTGTCAGTCGCAAAATTTATTGGGCGGGAAAAATGGGTATTGCTTTCATCCATGATGATGGAGCAATACTAAAGTATAGAATGATTGTTGAGTAAAAAACAAGAGCATATTAACACAATTATTATTCAGTAATAAACCGTTTCTATAAGAGGAAAAAAAGGAGAGAAGTAGCCAAAATCTTTTGATTTATTTCTGTGTGATTGAAGCAATGCTTAGTTGCTTACTAATGTGAAATTGCCCCATAGATGTAACCATCAAAGTTTGGTTTGATGCATTATAATGGCGACAATTATGATTACAGAAATTACGGGATATGACGTTGTGACGTATTGAATGGCGTTGGTTTTTTCTACGGGATGTATCCCAAGGGACAAATGAAGTATATTTAAAACATAGAATTACAGTGACACGATTTATATTTTTTATCAAAAATTTAGCCTATGATAGATACCAAGAAAAAAAAGATGAATATATCGAGAAGTGTCATGTGAGTTTCAAAAGAATATGATGAATTTAGGATAAGCGGCGGCTAACGATTCCCTATATCTCGCCACCAATCACTCTCAGAACTCTACCTATTTTCTTTATATTATAGGCAAATAAAATAATACTGTTTCATGTCCTAACAATATTGCAAGGTTCACTTTTAGGGTTCATGCGCAACCCTAATAACAAGAGAGCTTCAACATTTTTCTCGGTCAAAGAGGAAGCATGTTATTTTTTGGGATCCCTTGCGAGATACATGTTTGCTCTTATAGACGCATGCTTCTTTATCTTTTATGTATTTGTCCCTTAACTAAACGAAATTTCAAATTATACCAATATGTCATACTTATGACTACGAGGCCGTTGAAATTTCAAAGTATTACCAATCTCATACCCTATGAGCCGATGTTCAAAATCACACACATCCAGTCCAATAAACGGAATAAAACCGATATATAACATTAACATAAGTAATTACATTGTTCGAATATGTAGAAAGTCATTGTTAATAAAGACCATAGAAGCTTTAGAACATAAAAAGATTCTAAAATCTGTCCATTCATCATAAGTTCCGTTTTTTTATGGCTACTGATAATAATAAATACGACCATAATGTAAAACTGTTAGACGAAACTAATCAGAAGAAGAGATCCATGATAATTCCACCATACCTTCGTTTCTCACCGCCGCTAAATTATTCTCCGATCCAGAAGTAACCGGTGGTCTGTAACCATCGGATCTTTGCACCATGGATTGATCATCGCCATTGATGGTTCTTTACAGATCATTATTATTCCCCGCTTCAGAATTCTTCTCTGATCCATGAACAATATTTAGGGCTGGCTGTGTCATCGTTGATGAAGAAGAGACGATAATGTTGTGAAGACCCTCAAAGTTTGTTCCAACGTCTACGTGTCCAAAACCATTACTCGTTCTCAAGCTCAAAGGTTTCGACTTCCCACATAGAAGTGATTGATCCGTTAAAGGGTTGTTAAGAGATTGGTTATTGAGAAAAGGATTCGTGATGTTTTGCGTGTTCATGTTGACGAAAAGACTCTGGTGATGACAATCTGTAAAAGGAGAATTTAGGTAATGAAGATTCGTCGTCGATTGAGGGATGAGTTTGTGAGGAAAGGGTTTCAAGGGTCGTGAGGACGAAGAAGTAGAAGAAGAACCGAAGAGATCAAATCTTGATCTTGGAAAAGAAGAAGATGATGATAATCCGGTGAAAGGAGTTGATGGATTGCCGGTGAATTCCTGAACCATGGCTCTGAAGTTGGTTGTGTCGGTGGTTAAAACAGTCGTAGGCGCTCGTCTCGAGACTCGAGATCTCTTCTTTGGATTCCGTGTTGTCGCCATGTTGTTAAGACCGTTTTTCTTGTCGGTTGAGACGGAACAAATGGGACTAGTCGTGTCTGTGTTTGTGTTTGAAACTGTTCTCAGATTTTGTTGAAGTGGGTTTGTGAAGAAGACTGGTTCTAATGAGATGGGTGGTGGTACTGGTCTAGAGCCATCGGTGGGCTTTGTAGTCGTTATTGACCAGAGAGGATTATCCGTCGACCAAGAGGTGTTGAAATAGTTAGCTATGAGAGAGTCAAGCTGTGATGGAGCAGAGACGGTGGTTGTGTTGTTGTTGTTGTTGTTGTTGTTGTTGTGGTTAAAGAAAGCAGAGATTGACTGATCGGCGCGTGAGTCGTACTCTTCTTGATCTCCTCCGCCACCACCGCTTGAGGATTGCATGCTACTACTGTTTCCGGAATCCATGGCAGAGATAGAGAGAGTAAACGAGAAGCAATGGTTGAGAGAGAGAGGAATGAGGATGAAAGAGGAGGTTATGATGATTTTTTTGGTTGTAGAGAAACTCAAAGAGAGGAAAGAAGAGGGGAGGAGAGGAGAGTGTGAAAGGAATTGATGGTTGTGTGTGGAGAGAAAAGCGAATAAAAAGTGGACAGCTTTTTTAATAATTTTATTTTTTATAAATCTTACTTTTCACTATGTACCTTTTAGTTCCCCTTTTTTCTTTACTTGAAACTTGAAACTTTGAAACGTGGAACTAGGGTTAATTACATCTTGGTGTATAAAAACTCGAGTTATACTTGAATTTAGGATTTGGATCGTTAGTCGTAGATACATATCTATTAAGTATTAACCATGGAATTCCGGCACATAATCAATATAGCATTTTAGATTTTCACTTTACAGTTGAAATTACGAAAAAATAATGGTTAAAACTTGGAAGATTCTTTTTATACAAAACATATACTATAACTTAAAAGTTCTTATTAATGTAAGTATTTATATACCATTTTGATCTTTTGTTGTTTTATTTTATATATGTGTGGTAGTTATATTAATTTATATTAATTTAAACCTATGTGTGAACAACTAATTCTTTTTATAGATATATTTTCAAATGACATTCGCGCTAATATTTAACACTTTATAAGATATTCTTAAAATAAATTGATTGGCCTTGAGGCTATACAACCGATTTTCAAAATTTAATTATTTGATAGTTGAACAGATTTTAAAGCATCGACAAATTCTATTTCATTTCATTAAAATATAATCAGTTTAATGTTATCATTTCAGCTTTTAACGAATGCTTCGAAATGTTGTTGCATATGTGAATGGAACAAGAGAATTGTAGACGGGTTATACCAATATTGACTGGGGGGTGTCTTGGTCACTTATTTATTCTATACATGGCATGTTTTATCAATTAGATTACACGTACAAATTTTTGTATTTAAATAATTTAATGCTAATACTCGAAACGCTCTTAGGATTCTGGGTAGATGTTGTTACTCTATTGCTCCTGAACTTTCTTCTAATATTTTTTAATTTTTTTTTCTTTTAACATATCATATAAAAACATGTTTTCCCTAGATTTAATGATTAGTATTTAAATTTAAGAACCGTATTTGTACCTTTTTTCTATAGCAACTGTATTTGTACTTGTGTATTCCTAAAGTATAATTTAAATGAGAGGCTAATACTCAACAATCGTCTCCTATATGTACTAGATGCGTAATTACATGTGAAATATCAAAATTTGGTATGTTTAGCGGATACATGTATCAGAAGTTGTCAAATAAGGCACAGTCTTTGACCCAGTCAATTACAGGTGAGACTAAATTAAATTTAGGAAATGGAATAATCTAATATTTTCAATGATTCAATCCTAGTTGTTGTACTTTTCTTCTATAGATAGACTAATGTATTTATGGTTAAATTCAACAAAAGCGATTCGGGGTGGTTGTAGTCTTTTTAAAATTTTCTAATAAAAAAAAATCTTATTTCATGATATATACTTTTTTTGTCGGCCCTTAGTCATGATATTATAGATATTAGAAATGTGAGCATTTTACGTTTTAGCCCAGAAAAAGAAAAAGAAAAGATAAGCATGATGTTCTAAGTTGGAACTAGAAATTAAAATATAATTAACCAAAATCATTGTTTTGTTATTTATAAAATACTTTTCCCATTTGCGAAATAAACATTTTTGCAAAGGAAAAGAATTATAATTTTTTTTTAAAGAATAGTAACTTGGAATAAACAAGTTTACTATTATAACTATTTTTATAATAGTTTAAATATTAAAATAAACAATATATACTAGTTTACTTGAAAAAATTAGCCATTTTCACTTTGACAAATAAATAAATAAATATGGTCTTTTAAAAGCTTTTCACAATTAATTAAATTTGATAGCTATTGTATTATTTAAATCATAATTTAATTTTTGGTTTGGATGGTAGACACTCTATTTTTTTTGTATGTGACATTTTATAAAAAAATTAATGAATAATTTAGACGGACAGATTCAGTTCAATCACACACCTACACAAACTACAGAGTCTACAGAATGCAAATCCAGCAAACTTTTCCTTAAAACAAAATAAAAGAAGCCTTTGGTGGTACTTTAGTTTCTAGAAAATTACTCATTTGTTTTTAATTATATTTTAGCAGTGAGTATTTGGGCGCTCATAAGATATTTTTGTGGTTTATCCGATGTATAAGATATATTGGTTAATAATAATATCCTTGTGAAAAAGAAAAAAAATCAGTGAGTATTTGGGTCCTTTGTCAAACCCGAAGTTAGTAGTCACTTACCAACTCTTCTAGGAAGTTAATCTGATGTTTGGAAATATTTTTCTACAAACCCATCATAGATTAATCGATTCGATCGAAGTCCAAAAAGCTTAAATGGCCTAAGCAAACTCACTTCAGTTTACAATAAAAATCAATCTCAGACTCATTAAAATCAAAAGGATGCAAACCCAATTTAGTTAATTCTACAATGTATATTATTTCAATCAATGATTTCATGAGTATCCTTGATTCAAATAATTTAGAAGAGTATATTAACATCGATTCCATTGTTCAATGTTGTATCTTTTTCTCAAGGATGCCTAGAGTTTCAAAATCTTGTTTTATCACGGATTTAATTATTTACTGATGTTAATTTATGGATAAATATGAGGTGACTTGTACTTGTCGAGGTCATTGTCGTACTATTTCGTAGCTGTTGGCTACTTGCCTATACTTGCCTCTTTAAAGACTAAATCTAGAAGTGAAATCCCGAGATCTAACATTTTTAGCTTGTTTGAAAATTACTTTATTATTAATGAATTTATTTTGAAGCAGTAAAGTTTATAATCAAACTGTTATCAACGCTTTATTACGAATTCCCATATTTATTATGGTGTTCAACATACTTTCGCCGAGTTTACGTACAGAAAATAGTACCATATACAATTTAAAGTTTAATATATTTTACGGATACAAAAAAACTCAAAAAGTAACATATTTTCAATAATTTCAACATGTTATATATGGTTGGTTAAAAACACTATTTTCTTTTATCGGAGGAGAGCCTATCGTCTAGTGGCTCGTCCACTAAAGATCAACATTTTATCACATAAAGTTCCACTCTAAAAGAAAACAATTTTCATCGAATTCTCATCGTAAGTTATACTTTGCAATCTGTTTTTTTGCGTATTATTATGTGAATACCAATTCATAGTTACATATTAACTAGTTAAATAATCCAATATGTGAATTGAGAAACAAGGATGCAAATCTCTTTTATTTCGATTTCAACTAGAATCGTCAATAATATACATCGTTCTATAAGATATTGGAATTAGTATAAGTTTTGATCTTAAATTACTAGATTAGAAAAAATGTGACTAGAGACAACATCACACGTGTAGATTACTTATATAATGTTAGATGACACAACAAATTTTGTAAACATTCAATAGAATGTTAGGTTACATCTGAATCGGACTATAAACTTTACATTCGGAGTACGTTAGAGACTTAGAGCTATCAAATCACTCATCTAATTATATCTCGTTTATTCTGTTGCGTAAACTAATCACCCTATTTATTTCAAGGCTTAAACTTTTCATTTTATACAAAGTATCCAAACTTCGATTACATATAAAAAAGAGTAAACAACAAAAATGTTTGGAATTGAGTTGAAATGCTGATAATTACCTTTAACGAAAATCAGAACATATACGATAGCAACATATCTACATACAGACAGTGGTGAATGTAGGAGTGTTTTTATAAAAGTTTGATTAGACCTTCCTCCAAAAAATCACAATTTAAATACACTTAACATAACCCTTGACGCTGTTACCTTTTAATGGTCCCCTGAAAATTATTAATTAATACATTACATAGTTGATATTGACCGGTGCTAGCCTTCACATGTCTAATTTCTTTCTTTCTAACTTTTAAGTTTTAACCAAAATGAATCATAAATGTTTTATGAAATATAAAATTTAAATTTAGATTTCAAAGATATTACTGCATAGCATATATTGATCAATCTGTTTCTTTTTTGGTCAAACCTTACTTCATTCCAAATCTATCTGAAAAGCGAATTAATTATTAAGATGGTTGATATGTATTTTTTTAATATCCGAACAATTGAAACAAAATTTGAACGGTATTCAAAATGTTTAATCAAATTCTTGCTGAATTCCATATTGAATATCTCCAGACAACGTATATATAAATACTATATTTTTGTACAGCAACAATTATATTTTTTTTATTATATATGAAATGAGTAGTTGAAATCTTTTAAACGTAAGAACCATAAATTGCACAGAAAAATAAAACTCAAAAATTTAATTTTGGATATACACACACTATGTATTATTATTTTCTTATACATTATTTACGTATATGAGTATCTATTTTAATTTCCCTTTTCAAGCGAATGTCTAAGCTGTTACCCACTTATAACAATAAGCTGTTACAAATATATTTTCAAACAAAAAATATTCCTTCCACTTATAAGAATATATTTTTTTTGTTTTGTCCGTTAGGTTTGTTGGTTTCCTCACTGGTTTTATTCTTTGACATCCAATCACTCGCTGAGAAACCACACTTGATATCTTAATATCTAATTTTACAGAATAACAAGTACATTAAGATCATACAATATCTATTATATTACCTTTTTCCCTGATATGATTTATTGTATGCGAGTTGCGACTACAAGCTAAGCTAAGCTAAACGAGAAAGGTGTTTTGAGTCTTGACCAAAAACCACTGAGAAAAGGTGCCAATTTATTTTATTAAAGAGTTTCGAGAAAATACGATTAATTTGTAATAAAACATTTTTCATGATTACATCAATGTTAGTATATTACTGACTACTGTTAACAATAGCCGAAAAAATCACGTGATACCAATTCAACTTATTAATTAAAAAATCAATTATTGACTTCATATTTTTCTTTTGACACATAAATAAAGCTGAGTTTTTCATGATCAGGGATTCAGAGGTTCGCCAAATCCCAACAAGTCATCTAAAATCTTTTATGATTGTAGCAAAATTGATTCGACACCACTAAGACGAAAATACAAGATTTACCCTTTATTCATTTATTAATTTATTTTTTTACTTATGTTTTTTTATAAAGACTTTTTGACTTATGTTTTCTGGAATTGGGTTCCCCAAGTTTCTGATGAAAGTATATTTTGGAGGATTGAATAAACCAAACCAAAACGAATACATAATTGTATTACTACGAAATTTTCCAAATAAAGTATGTCGTAAGGTCACAAACTCGAAATTTGAGATTGGAGAAATGACTGACTTTATCTGTAAATTAATTATAGTTTCTGGCCGGATGAAACTATTAGTCAAACACTTTTTTTGTTTTTTTCAATAAAAAGCTGTTTTAATAGGATGTGAAAATGAGAAAGAAGGTAAACCGATCTATTGGACTTAATTCTGAGAGAAATAATATTCTGATTAGTAGTTTGCGACTATATAATACTAATAATTAAACTGAATACTAAATATCAATATACATTCTAGTTTTCATATGTACGATGAGTCGATGACATTCAAACAAGTAGCATTCGACAAAAGAGTATTTCAACCAAACAAAGAGACATACACGTGGCGCCTCTATTTCAGATGATTGGACCGTTGACTTCTCTCTTGTAAGATTTCTAACGTTTTCGTTATAAGAAGCTCAAGACCCAATACAAATTGACAACGCTCATGTCTTTCTTTCTACTCCTCTAATTCATATTTTGTATTTGCAATGTATTCTTTTGACAAAATTATTAGTATTATTCATGTTATTTTAATATAATAATTAATAAAATGTATTTTATATTAATAAAAGATAATTTCTTGTTTTTTAATTAGTGTGCAAATTTTTAAACTACAAATAAACTAAAATAGAGGAAAATACTAAGAACTATTCTCTCCGGTTTTAAAGAGAGTCGTTAAAATTTTTGCACACTATTTATTTTTTCTATTTGAATTTCTATTAATACATTATATAACTTTTTATTGGTTGATGTATTAAAATAGTAGAGATAAAAGTGGAACGATACATATTATAAAACAAATTTTAAGTTTTAGAACTAAACTCTTTGAAAAAACAGAGGAAGTACGCAGATAAAAAGACCGTTTTATCAAAATCCTCAAGAAACGGGTTTTGGAAGGAATACGAGACCCGATGATCGAAGCCAGAATTAAGAGAATGAATCACTGGGCCTTTCTTATAAATAGGCTTAATACTTACGTTAGAAGTACCTGACGTAATCAATTCACACGTGCCCTTAAACTTCATTCTCTAGATTCTCCACGTGTCGTCACCATGCACATTTCTCTCATCTTCCTTTCACAAAAGAATTTGACCAAAACCGAATTCCAAACGTTTCAGCAGATTTTGATCAAGCGAACAGAGAATGTCGACTGTCTTGCGGTTGTTGCGGCGGAGAATCTGCAGTCCAGCGGCAGAGAAAGTACGTTTGAGCAGTAGCTTAAGCGGCAGAGGCGACTTTCCGGTGTTAAAAGGTCATAAAGCGGCTCAAGACTTATCCAAAGATACTCTCAAGTCACATGAAACAACAAAAGAAAAAGAAGGTATGAATCTTGCAAGTCTAAATATATTTCAAGAAGCAGTGATTTAATCGAACTATATCTGTCGATTTCCAACAGGCCAACATAAAAGTAGTTAAGAAGGAGTTCAAAATTTACAGATGGAATCCTGACAAGCCTAACTCTAAACCATTTCTTCAATCTTTCTTCGTTGATCTTTCCACTTGTGGTCCCATGGTAATTAGTTAACTGAAATTCTTGATTAAGTTCCATAGAAATAGTCGGTTTTGAGTAACATGATCATGTGCTGCATTAGGTTTTGGACGTGTTGCAGAAGATAAAAGCAGAGGAAGATGCGAGTTTGAGTTACAGAAGATCATGTAGAGAAGGGATTTGTGGATCTTGCTCGATGAACATTGACGGTACTAATACTGTCGCATGTCTTAAACGCATAAACTCCGACACGTCGAAACCTACCATAATCACTCCAGTGCCTCACATGTACGTCATCAAAGACCTCGTCATCGACCTCACTAATTTTTTCTAACAATACAAGTAAATGAGGCTAGCTGCCAACAAGTATGTTCGATGGTATGCAATATGGAGTGACGAATTCAATTAGAGGCTAATAAAACTTGATTTAAGTGAACACTTGCAGCATAACACTACTTTGTTTTGGGCTGCGAAACCACAAAATGTCTGAAACAAAATCACGATTTCACAGAACTATGTGGTTAATTAAATTTTACAGAATTCGTAGAACTATCTGTCATTTACATGTGTTACCAATCATAGTTTACATATCTTTTTTCCTACTATATATTCTTCATCCATGTAGGACTATATTCCTTTGATTTTGGATTCGAAAAATACAATTTTTTAGGATTTTTATTATGAATTGCATAATGGTGATACATAAATCCTGTTGTCATTATTGTGTGATTGGTTTAATTCTACAAAATTGTAGAACTATTCAGCGTGTTACTAATCATAGTATACATATGTTTCCTCTACATAAACTCTATCCATGTGAGACTATACTGTTCTGTCTTGTATCTTTGAAATTAAAGATCAATGGAGCCATGGTTAAAGACGAGGAAGCCGCCAGAAGACGGACGCGAGTACCGGCAATCACCAAAAGACCGGAAGAAGCTAGACGGGTTATACGAATGCACATTGTGCGCGTGTTGTACCACATCATGTCCTTCTTATTGGTGGAACCCTGAGGAGTTTCCAGGACCTGCGGCTTTAATACAAGCGTATCGTTGGATCAGCGACAGGTAAAAAGCTAAAGATCAAAGGTTTTAATTACTTGCTTGTCTTTAAAATCGAATTTTTGTGTGTTTAATGCAGCCGTGAATGAATTTAGAGAAGAGAGATTACAGGCGATAACAGAGAATAAAACCAAAGTATATAGGTGCAGAACAATAAAGAACTGTACGGCCACTTGTCCTAAAGGACTTAATCCAGCTGGTGCCATTTTCAAAATGAAGGCTAAGCATTTTCTCACTGATCGAGCCGAGAAAACCGAGAATGTCTAACCGGACCATGAGTTGGTCCGGTCCGGTTATATATATATATATATAAAAGCGTCCTTCTCTCTGGATAGGCATTGGAATTAATGTTTGAATACGTGTCTTTCTAGTCTCTACTCTTTTGATTGATATAAATCATATAATAACGGCTTTAAAAAGATCATCAAACACGTTTGTTACATAAAAATGAAAATACGTGCTCTCCAGTCTCCATATAATCTTCTAAAAATGGAATCAATTGGAGAAAACACGGATTAAATTACGGACAAATCGCCCACTTTCTTTCTTTCTGAATATTCCCTCTCTCTCTTACACGACCGAGTCAGCAGGCAACAACCATAGAAAAATATCAAATCAAATAACAAAAAAAAAAAAATAAGAGCTGACAGAGAAAAAAGAAAAGAAAAACAGAATTGGCATGATTTTTCAAACTAACCACCAACTCATTTGACATCGAATAACAAAATAAAACATTTCAAGTCACCGTTTTTCTTTTCATTTTGGTAGTAAAACCAAAAATCACAATGACACTTAATATAAAATTAATGACACCAATACAAAACATGAAACGGAAGAATCTTCGTTCCTCTTTACCGTCCGGCCGAGAAAAGCCTAATCTCATCTTTCTCCTCTATTCCTCTTTTTAATAGATGAGATCTGTCTCTTCTCATCACCATTGATCTCTAGTTTTTTCTGTTATGATTTTCTAAAAATCTTCTTCTATTTCTGAATATTGATTTGTTCTTTGGAGGGTGAGGGTTTTCCAATTCTCAGGGCAGTTCTTGTGATGGAGGAGAACAGGGCGGCGGCGGATAGAAGATCCGGTTGTGGTTTATTGACTGTAATGTTTGGTAGACGTGGCTTGTCGTCCAAGAAACCTACCACAGCCGATAACGGTAGCCAGAAAAGCACATCTACGGCTGCAACCACCACCAGCAATATTCAATTCACTAAATCTCCCGGCACCGAGTTAACGAAACCTCGCAATGATCAGAAGGTTTCCGCCGAGCCAATCCAAAATAACAAGATCCAATACCAAAATCAGAACCAGAGATCCGTAGTTCCATCAAAACCCTCGTTGAATCAATACCCTAATAACCATCAATTAGGGAGTAACGAGAATCATCAACAACAACGAAGTAGTTATAACAACAATAGTAGTAGCGTTGATCCATATCGAGGAGGAGGACAGAGGAAAGTGCCGAGAGAAGCCATTGGTTTATCAGGTGAGCTTGAAAGCATGATCACGGATCATCAGAAAGCAAGAGGAGCCAATGGATTGGTTCGTGCATCTTCTAGCAATGTCATGTTATTTGGGAATCTTGGTAATTTGAATCAGACCGGACCAGTAACGGGGTCAAATTACGGTAGTAGCAATGGATATGTGGTGAAGAAGACGACGGTGGCAGCTGCACCGGTGACAACAAAGAGTCAAGATCAATCAGGATCTTTGTGTAGAGCAATCTCAACAAGAATGGATCCAGAAACGTTGAAGATCATGGGGAATGAAGATTACAAGAATGGGAATTTCGCAGAGGCGTTAGCATTGTATGATGCAGCCATTGCAATTGATCCGAACAAAGCTGCTTATCGTAGCAATAAGAGCGCAGCTTTGACCGCGTTAGGGAGAATCCTCGACGCTGTTTTCGAATGCAGAGAAGCAATCAGAATCGAGCCTCATTACCATAGAGCACATCATCGGTTGGGTAACTTGTACCTCAGGTAATCTAAAAAACCTCACAAGTCTTACGTTTTCTTATAAACTCTATAAAAATCTTATAAATTTCGATAGGTTGGGAGAAGTGGAGAAATCTATATATCATTTCAAGCATTCGGGTCCGGAGGCTGATCGAGAAGATATAGCAAAGGCAAAAACCGTACAGACACATCTCAACAAGTGCACAGAAGCTAAGAGATTACGAGATTGGAATGGTTTGATTACTGAGACAACAAACACAATATCTTCAGGAGCTGATGCAGCTCCTCAGGTCTATGCATTGCAAGCAGAAGCTTTGTTGAAGACGCATAGACATGAAGAAGCTGATGGTGCTTTGTTCAGATGTCCTGTTTTCGATGTGGATACCAGTACTAGGTACTACGGACCGGTCGGTTATGCTGGTTTCTTGGTCGTTCGCGCTCAGGTTCACTTAGCCTCTGGCAGGTTTGTTTTCTTTTGTTTCTTCTATACAATTTGATCGGTTAACTGTTACGATGTTTGGTTTTCTTGTCATACATCGTTCATTTAAAATCTCGGTTATTTCTTCGTTTAAATGTTTGAAACCCGGTACAGAAGTTATGTACAGGTCTTCAATTTGAATATTCCGGTTTAACGTTTGATTTTATCAGATTCGATGAGGCGGTGGAAGCGATACAACGCGCCGGCAAGCTGGACGGGAATAACCGGGAGGTTATCATGGTTTCACAGCGAGCCCAAGCGGTGACCGAAGCTCGGCTCAGAGGAAACGAGCTGTTTAAAGCCGGGCGTTTCCAGGAGGCGTGCGTCGCTTACGGCGAGGGACTAGACCACGATCCGAGAAACTCCGTTTTGCTCTGCAATCGCGCCGCTTGCCGTTCAAAATTGGGTCAATTCGATAAATCTATTGAGGATTGTACTGCGGCGCTCTCCGTCCGGCCAGGATACGGCAAAGCTCGACTCAGAAGAGCTGATTGTAACTCCAAGGTAACAATAAAAACCAATGGGGTTTATTTGAAAAGAATATGAAAATTTGGGATTTTTTCGTAATTATAAATAATTTCTAATGCAGATTGGAAAGTGGGACTTAGCAGTGGGAGATTATGAGATATTGAGAAAAGAGACGCCGGAGGATGAGCAAGTTACCAGAGGATTATCAGAAGCTCAACAGCAACTCATGAAACGACGTGGACAAGACTCTTGAGAAACTTTCCGGCGATTAAAAATCATCGTGAGGCTGTATATGGATTGAGAAAAACACCGCCGGAAAAATCCTTGTTGGTTTTTCTACTTTGGGCCGGCGAGTGACACTTAAATGACAAATTGCGTGAATTGAATTCTATAATTTTATATTTTTGGGTTTGGATGATTCAGTTATTTGTATAGAAATGAGATTGTGGAGATGCTCTGTTTAGCTGTTGAAAAACAAAAACTTGTCCATGATAAAAAAAAGGATTTTTTAAATCAAAGTTTTCTGATGGTCGAGCGTTAAATATTTAGTGGGCCGTTGGATTTCGACTTCAAGTTTTCTTTAGTTGGGCCAGATAAGACCCATATCTTTCCAGAGGGGACAATTTGGTTGAAGGTTGAACTTGGGTCGGTTAAATCATTTTTTGTTAAATTTCATATCGGTTCAGTTGGATTTGGACTAGATCGCATTTAAATATTAGGTCCGATTGTAATTTATTTTATTCAATTTTATTATCACAATGAATGAATTCTATCAAAAATATACTGAAATATGATTTGTAATGTATTTTTTGTTATTCGGTGCATGTCACTATGTATTAAATATTTGTTGGTGTGGATAAAATTACATTTCTTTCATACATAACAAGACAAGCTGGTGATGACAAAAAAAAACAAGACAAATGGCAAGGAACTATGATTGTCATCAAATACAAATGGCAAGGAACTATGATTGTCATCAAATATCTTACAATTGGCTGTATTGATTTCATTTTGTAACATGAAATTTAAAATTTTAAATATATTCTTAAGACTCGTGGACTAACACCTATTAAATTTCAATATTTATAGAAAATAGTAAAAGAAATAAATTTAAAACTTTTAAATAACAACGTTACAGCAAATTTCAAATTTTTCAATTGAGGTCTAAATATTTAAGTTGCTCTCAAAACACTCTTGTAACTACAGACATTTTTACTTAAGTTTTTGAAATTTTAAGTATTATAATACAATAAGACAATTGCTTTCATTTTCTTTATTAAGAAAAAAACACACAATATCTCAACCACACACGAAAACATCACATCGATCGGTTTCATTGATCCCAGAAAAAAAATAAAATAATAATGATAATCTCCCATTCACATCGTGGGAACAACGACTCGCCGATTCTTGACCAATTCCGAACAATGATTCCTAATCGCCGATAGCTCATACGGCGAAGCATCACGAGCCAACCATTGCTCCACCGTGAACTTCTCCTGAGAACAACTTCTCCGACGATTCTCACTCATCGTCACTTCCACGTAGTTACAATACCAACCGTGATGATCACCGGAGCCATCGGATGTCAAATTCATCGCACAAACCGGACCTGAGAGACAAGAGCCTAAACCGGTGAAAATGTCAAGATTGCCCCTCTCGAAATAGTCATGAAATGGACCCATTACACCTCCCCATGACACCAAATCAGAGATAACTGCGTCTCGACCGTAACTGTCGTAAAGGCGGAGGCTCATGGCGGAGTCTGTACCGGCTTTCCATACCGTACCAGTTCGTATATAAACCGTGAACACGCACATGTCGTCATCATTGTCCAACTGATTAAATAATATTATTCATAAAAATGTTACGATTAATGATTTGTAATATTTGATTTGTGTTGCAAGAACTGACTTACGGCGAGAGCGATTGCGACAGCGGTGAGGAGTAGACGGAGGAGGACGGTGGAGCTTCGGCGTAACATCGTTGTCTTATTTAACTTTTTTTGGTTCGTAGAGCCAAATTGTATGAAATCGAGGAATGTTTGAAACTTTGATTTTTAATGTAATCCTTTACTTGTTCGCCTAAGCGAAGATTATTAATTATATATTTGTGGCTCGCGAGATTATTAATTATATATTTATTAATAGTTTATGTGGATATTCCAATGGTGTATCTAAAATCCGTTCAACTAATTAGTTGTTTGATTTTTTCCAACAGATTTTTTTGTTTTGTTTGTCAACTGCGCATCCCAAATTTTTAAATGATATCTGATATTTATTTTATGATGTTAACTAAATTACACTTTTCAGTTGGGCTTATATAATCCAGATTAGAATTTCGGTTTTATTTTGGGCCGTATGAGCTTTATGTTTATATATATATATACTCAATTCCATAATGTAATGTCTTATTAAGTCCACTTAAAAAGCAAATGTTAATATTTGAACAAAAAAATGAGTAAAATTGTAATTAAATTTTTTTTGTTTCGTAAACGTTTTTCTATTGTATAGTAATAAACTTAGCATGCCTTTTTGTTTTGGTCAATGTATTTGCTCCTTATGATTAGAACAATCAATATTCTCTTGAGATATTAAATTTTGTCAACATAAACCATTAATTTATTTTCCTAATAAGTTTCTACTTTCGAAACTCGGGGCATAAAGTTTTATATACGGCATCATTATCAGGTATATTCGTATTCCAACTGAAACTAAGTTGGGTGTGTACCCACCATATTAGACGGCCCAGAATAAATTATCGCAAGAGTCCCAAAGCACATCACATTTGATTAAATAATTGCAAATGTTTCTCTAATAGTTTCTTTATAAAAGCATTTCAAAGAGTGATTTTGTGAACCGCTGAGGATTCCATCAAATCCGATCTGATATCGTTTTAACCACTTGTAATTCATACTTAAATATGCCCTGACCTCAAACTAGTAGTTGAATAATTGGTATGTTCTACCTTTAGCCAAAAAAATTGTACGGTTCTTACCGGTTCTATTCTGTCCTTTTTTGGTACGTGGGTTTTCTTTTATCTAACAATAGAGCATGCATATTATTACAAGTTATTTTAACGAGCGTTGATGGAATTACTTTTGATCGTACATACACATTTTAAATATGATTTATTTAGCCATATATGATATGAATTCGTTTTTTCCTTATGAGACACTCCGTACCGCACATATCAGTTTGGAGTCTAAATGTACTGGATTCGATAAGTCGCACCCCCCAAACTTGAACATGCAACAAAACTAACGTAATATAAAGTGTTTCATTCTCGTTTCATCATTTGAATACATAAGTTAAGGAAAATAAATGTTAGAGGTCAAAATCTTAAAATCACAAACTATACAAATTACATTGTATCAAGAGATCAAATGGCATATATTCATTAGAACCAGTTAAACGGAGTTACTAGATGTTACTTTAATTATTACACATGTAAACTCAGTGAGAAATTTTTATTTTCCTGATTTTCTTGGAATATTCTGATTTCTAAAAATATATTAAATGCTAACTTTTCAGACACTTTTGCTAACCATGCGGATTTGGGCGTGATAATGCTAGATTTTCTCTCCAATTTATTTATTTCCACTTATTTGTGATTATTTTTAAATTCCTTATAAAATTTTAAATCCTTACAATTTATTGATATTCAAAAATTAATGATAAATTTATTGATTTTATTTGTAGTTTTATAAATTATAAAAAAATATGGCTGTCTTAAAGTATTTTTATTAATAAATATTAATATAATAATTATGTATTTTAATAATTATTTTAAAATAAAATTATGGATTTAGACAACAAATATTATTTACCTCTACCACTTTCCTACGTAACCTACCAACTTCCTACCAAAATTGTAAAACCTAGATCTACAAAACTTAATCTCACCTTGTAAAGTGATCGGAAAGCTCTGTCCACAGAGACGTGTTCACACGTTGTGTCCTACGTGGGTCTGACATGTAAACAAAGCAAGGCACCTTTGGCTTCTACAATCTTTACTCTCGTTTAGTGGAACAGTTTCTTGAGTTCCTGCCTTCTTAGTCTTTTACGTTATGTAGAAACCGACAAAGATTATTTATTAATTCGGAAATTATACATTATATAATCTGTATTGGATTTTTAAATTATAAGATAACATAGTATAAAAGAAATGAGGCTCAATTGAACCAAAAAAATGAGGCTCAATGTCTATAATACAACTTTTGATATTATTTTTGGATTCTTTATGAGCTATTGTTTACTTGAGGAAAAGCGTGGGACTTAGGTTGTTTCTCGTGAATTTTGGCTACTTTTTTCACTTGTGGTTTTTGAAGGTATTTATTTTTATACCGAACCTTCAATTTCTTTTAGTAACAATAAACAACAACGCCAACATATAAAGTGAAAAAATCTACCAACAATCATTATTAGACCAAAGAGCGCACAGTTCGACTAACCATTTCAAAGTAAATGTAAACCACGGCTTACTAATAATTCCAAATCGGATTAAAATAAAATAATTGATTTAGTACCTCTTTTTCCATTTTGATGATATTGTTACCAATAAAACATACAAACCCAATAAAAACATAAGTTCTCTATAAAAAAAATTAGTGAGAATAAAATTTGATCAATAAACAAATCAGAATTATTGTAAATGAAATCAAACAAGAGCTAATTAAGTATGTAATCAAACAAGACACCAATTTTTAAGAAGATAAGTAATTTTGTAGAAAAAATTTCCAGCTTTAAAGAAACAGATGAAAAAAAATCAAGATTGAATTTAATTTCAATTTTTAGATTCATAAACGAAAAAGAATTGAAAAATCCTAGTAAGAAAACATAGAAAGCCAAATTATATATACACAATTTAAGGTTGTGAGAAACTTAAACAATAATTCCTAAATCTACCTAACTTTATATAATTACTTATAATAATATTGATGTTGTATCACACTTAGATTCAAATTTGATAGAAATTAGAAAGGACCCGAGAATTCTGGACGAAATTAAAAACCATAGAACCAAAAAGAACTCGAGATGAAACCGCTAACTCGTTGACTATATAGCCTATAGGCCATTCTTTTTCAAAAAATATTAAATAGTTAACTTTTGCATTTCAAAGCAGAAACAAATCAATATCCCCTATTCTTAATTAGTTCATTACTAACCTAATAGACATGATTAGGTAGCTAATCAATATTTATCATGATTCCATGGACCCTCTATTGATTATCAGTACGGATTGTCATACCTCTTATCTTCACTTAGAATTCCCAACAATAGTTTAATGAAACTTTGGTTATAGATATTAATAATTAAATCGTTTTTCTTAACCACCAAATTCTTTGTAAGGGGCATTAGAAGTAACAAAAGGATGAGAAATCAAATCGAGTAATGCCAACACAGAGATCAATATGGAAACAAAGAACGGAAACAATTTGCTAGAAGAGCCAAGTCCAATACTAAACATAGATGCAATATCAAATGATGACAATAGAGTTAACAATACATACATGAGTTGCTCAAGGAAGACGGTTACAGAGTCTTACAACATCTAGACCAGCAAAGAACATACAGTACCTAAGTGTTGTAGTGTTCAAATGTTCTCGATGCTTTCTCCAGATTAATCTTGTGATTTTCTCTCAACTCTTTCATGGCCACGAAGCTATTCTGCTGCAGATTATCAATAACAATGGACATCAAAATACAGAACCCAAGTTTTACAGACTGAAAAAACCCATTACTAGTTTGGATAAGTTTATGAAGTTTTGTTCTGAGAGTCCAACAGAAGCTCTGAGGAACTTACAAGGTGCTTGCTTTCACGAGCCAAGATACCTTCCATGTTAAGAAAGAGAGATGTCCATTGACCCATGAAATCAGATTCTTGATTTGTGGAGTTATTGGAGTTTTCAGAACCATATATATCTGTTGGTTTTGCTTTACCATTCCTTTGGATCAAGCTACTAGCTTCTTTCTGGCTCTTCTTCAACACTGCATTCAACACACATTCATATGACTATACATGGAATTAACCATTATTTATCGCCTCTGAATTTTGCAGGGAAATGAGAAAAACTTACCAGATAATCGACCTTTGATATCCTGGTAGTGAAGATCTGACCAGATATATGCAGCTGAAGACATTCATTACATCCACAAAACGTTATCTCATGTTATTAAAAATTAAAGAGACGGTAATAAGCAAAAATAACACTAAAGAATCAGATAACCTTTTAGGCAAAAAGAGCAAGGGCAAGATCTAAGCTCATTGTCAGCTTCCATGTCGTGATTAACAGTTCCCATACCATCAACATTCGAACATCTGTTCATATTGAACGATTTGATACTCTGAGAATTAGGTAACAACAAACCCGTGCCTTTGCTATTGCTGCTACTGAAAACAGCCATGGCTAAGTCTTCACCACTAATAGCATCGGTTTGACTGGCACATACATTCATGTTCGAGTCCTTCTCACAAGTCTCCTTCACAGCATCACTAACATCACCTTTAGAAGGTTCAACACCCATATCTACAGCATTGGTTTCACCCTGAGATTCTTTTACATCAAAATTCTCCGAATCGCCATCAAAACTAATCTTATCATCAGAAGAAGAGCCTTCATTTGTATCACTAGTCCTAGTACTCTCCTTGACCAAGTCGTCAACAACTAAACATAACCTCTTCGAAAACTTAACCCCGGCGCCTTCACGAGCAATAGTCTTAACAGAATCATCTCCAGATTTCAGAAGCAAATCACCTAGAATCGATGAAATTCCTCTCTTGGTTGGAAGATTAGTCATATCAAACAAAGCGAGACGTGTTTCCTTGGACACAAAGCTGAAGCTATCTCCAGTCATCTTCAAGAATGACCAACAAACAAACAAACAAACAAAAGAAGATGAAAACTTTCAATTTCAAACTAGAAATGCAACAAAACAGATAATCCAGAATCAAATTTCACCAGATTGAAAAGCGAGAAGTTAACCAAAAACCCTAAAAATTTGGAGGTGCAATTAAGACCCCAAATAAGAAATTGAACAAAACCCTCTTAGAAACCTTGAATTCGGAATTATAAAGTGTCAAGAAGCAAGAAAATGAAACGATTCGTACATTAGAAATGTAAAACCCTAAAATTAACGAAGAAAGAATTCAATTGAGTTTGGGGTTACTGACCAAAGGATTGATGGCATCCGTAGTTGGCTCAGAAATCTTGGCTAATCGGAAGAAAAATACTCAGTGGCTGTGAGTAGAGAATTAGGGTTTTCTTTTGAGCTGGTTGAGGCGGGAACCTGTTTGGATTTCCCGATCTTAGATTTCTTTTGACCCGCGTTTCGAATTACGATTTGGCGTCGAACTCGGGAGTCGCGCGCGGTCCCGCAATACTTAATGGGCCCAAATTGATTCATATAAACAAAAGCCCAAATGTTTTACTGGATCTAAAACTGCTGTTTATTGGCCTGCGATACCTTTTGTTACGTCAGATCCTAATCTTTTTTTTTTTTTTTTTTGTCAATATCAGATCCTAATCTTATCAGACAGAAAAAGGCAGGATCTCCTCGAAAAGCACAACATCACACGAGCCAAAATTTTATCCACTTATAGAAGTCAAACCTCGTATATTAAGTTATCGGTTTAAATCACGGCATCTTCCTTGTTGTCGCTAAAGTATTCACTTTTTAATTCAGAGACGATTTTCTTATTTTTCAATTTTCATAAATCCGTTAAGAGAAAAAAATTTCAACTCATAGAAATGGAATCGCGGTGAAGCAATCCGATGGCGGAGGAGGAATCTTCTGGTCTAATTGCGGCGAGGCGGATCATGCAATTATCTTCACACATCTCTCCCGCCGTCACGGCACCGTCGCTGCTACCATTGGTGCAGACGGAGTCGTGTTCGGTGACGTCGAAGAAGCTTGAGGTCAATGGCCAAGCGTTGTCGCTATACATGAAGGGAAACACATGGATATACAGGAGAAAATATACGAGTATTTCAATTCTCGTCTCGATTTACAGACGCCGATCGAGATCTCAAAGGAAGATCATCAGGAATTGTGTATGAATCAGCTGAGAGGGCTTGTGAAAGAAGCTGGGATAAGGCCGCTTAGGTATGTGACTGAAGATCCGGCTAAGTATTTCGCAACTGTGGAAGCTGTTGGAAGTGTTGATATGTCTCTTGGGATTAAGCTGGGCGGTCAGTACAGGTTTGTAGTTTTGCTTTTACAATCCATTGGATTTGGAGATTTAGAGATTTGAAGCTTTGAATTTTGGGTTTTGTGCTATTGTTCTTGATGAAAGTTTTGATCTTGTTTTGTATTCAAAATAGGAATATGTGATTACGTTAGTATTGTGATAAGAATTTAACCGATTTTACAGAAAGTTTGATAAATACAGATATGTAAGATTTGTTTATTCATTTATTTGTAGTCTTTGGGGAGGCTCTGTGATCAATTTAGGAACTAAGAAACATAGAGACAAGTATTTCGATGGCATTGACAGTTTGGGCTATACTGGTTGCTTTGCCATGACTGAACTTCACCATGGTAAGTGATGACTTATGCTGCCTCAGCATCTAATACTCTTTCCAAATGTCCTATTACTACATATCTGTCTTTGTTTCCTCAAGGGTCAAATGTCCAAGGTCTTCAGACCACTGCCACATTCGATCCATTTAAAGATGATTTCATAACTGCCACATTTGTTTGCTAGTGTTTTCGCCAGGCTCATCCTTCCAACTCATGATTCTAAAGGAGTCTTGCATATGGGTGTTCATGCCTTCATCGTTCCAATAAGAGATCTGAAAACCCACTAGACAGCTCCCTGGTGTTGAAACCCAAGACTGTGGACATAAAGTGGGCCTTAATGGAGTGGATAATATGCATTGAGGTTCCGTTCTGTGAGAATACCCCGTGATAGTCTTCTCAATCGCTTTGGAGATGTGTCCTGAGATGGGAAGTATACAAGTACTTTACCAACAATCAATAAAGATTTGGGGCAACACTTGGTGAGCTGCTCAGTTAATCTCATCAAACGAATCTCTAGATCCGAATTCGTATATCCACATGCTTCACGAGCTACAAGACACGACGTTAGGGTCGTTGTTATCAGTTTTGATGCATCACTGCCGCCACAACGGCGGTTTTCATTGGAAAAAGGTTTGGCTCCGCCGTGGTGGCCAGGTGGCCAAATGGGATGGAATTGTGGTGGGGAGAAAAGGAGCAGCGTTGTTCGAGCACGGTCCACCGCCGTATCGTAAACTGCACGATCTAAGAAAAGCTTGGAAAGTGAACGTTTAAGCGGCTGTGATTAAACTCATGTCGCCCAATTTGGAGAGAGTGAGACGGCTCGCGAGACAGTCCAAGTGTTTGCAGGATAAAATTTTGGCGACATAGACTGATAATTGGTCTCGTGTGTTGAACCAAGAAGAATCTCTTCTCAAACGCCTCAAGATCTCTGACGACGAGGATCAAGATCAAAAACCAGAAGGATTCACTTGTTTTGATCAAGAACCGTCGCCTGCTTTCTTGTAGCGCAAGATCAAAATAATCAAGAACCGACGAGATTAATGAGGAAAGACAAAAGGGTTGATCAAAAATATTCCTTGAACAATTGTTTTTTGTAGACCAAGGTCAAGAATCGGAGAGATTAGCGAGGAAAGACAAAAGGCTGATCAAGAATGGTCGCTAAATGCTTGTTTGTAGATCAAGAACCGTTAGGTAACAAGAGAAACGGTGAGTTTATGGAGCAAGAGGCGAAGTTAGCTAATGTATACACTTCCCAAAACTCGAGTTGTCCTTGAGTGATGTGAGCTTAGGATTCATGGACAAGAACTTGTTGACAGGTCACGAGATTGAGTGTCTCTACGGGGCTCAAGAGACAATAATTCAGAGTAGCGGTGGCTCGGAGGGGTTTGTTCGATCGATGACTACGAGTGATGATGATTACAGCACGAGCTCGAAAACACAATTCAGAAGAGATTATCATAATTAAGACGGAAACTGTGGCTAGATTATCTCTGGTTCGAAAGGTTACATGACATGGATTTGAACCAATTACCAGATCATTCTAACCATGAACGAGGAAGATTTCTCCTTATGGGACATGGGTTGTGAAGACAAAGATATTTATATGTCTCAAGATTGAAATAGATCCCAACTTTCGAGTATATATATTCTCTAGTTACAATGTGTTAAAAACAGAGTTAAGAGAATTGTTGTCTTTTTGTTGATGATCAAAAGCTATACAATCAAGAAATAAAACTTTTTAATCAATTTTTGTTTCAAAAAAATTGTACCAATCTTAGTCATAAAAACTATGCCTTTGTGGAATGCAATCTTCAAGAACCAATTTTGGAGCCGCACAAGAATAACCTTTCCTGAATCTACCTTTGTTGAGACTCTTCACATCAACTTCTACTGCAAAGATTGCGCAAACCGGTCTGTGATCTGAAAACCGTGACTCGCCTCGAATATATGAAAGCTGTTCTATTCTTTCTCCTCTCCATAGAATCCGATCACACCTGAAAACATTCCAAATCCACAAAACAGAGGTTTTTAGGAATCAAAACAAACCAAAAAAACGTGGTTTCGGTTTAGAATACAGGGATTAGGTAGTACCAAGCAGGAGTACGGCGTTTTTTCTTGGACTTGGTGTTTTCTCCGGCGTAAGCATCTGAGTTATGAGAGTACTTATAGGTCGGAGCAAAGAGGATTTGACCTTCTTGAAATCCAGAAAAGACTCTTCCTGCTCCTCTTTCCATGTTAAGCTGAATCATTAGAGATCATAGAAGTTGGTAAATCGCTGAAAAGAATTGAGAATTTAAAGACGTTAAAATCATTTATATATACAACAAAACCTGGTCTTTCTCAAGGAGAGTGTCCCAATCATTGTCTTCTAGTAATACCCTTGTCTCTTCATAGGTTAACGCAACTCTGTAATTCAAATCTCCAAGCCAAAGCACTCGGCTGCAAATTAAAAAAAAGTCTTTTAGCGGTTTTTATTTGCTAGTATAGAGAGAACGGCTTATGAGTTTCATGGAAACATACTCATGATCAACGATTCTTTCGGGTGCGCGACAAGTAGGGCTCTTGGTGAGTTTAGGGAACTGAGTATGTTTCATAATCTCAGCTACGTCTGCGTTTCTTCTCAGCTCATCACCTTCTTTCTCACCAGAAGCTAAATGGCTACACACAAAGCAAAAGCTCGTTTGGTGCAAGGACATGCTTATAGCAATACATCCCTGTAAAAATACAAAGATTCAGATTCTTTTTGCTTGTGTCATAGAATCTTTGATTTATAGAAAAAACGTTATTTTACCTTGTTCCCCAAGCGACCCATGATTCCTCTTCCAACAGAATCAAGTCTAAGATGAGATATATGAGGAATCAACTCTCTTCTAGCCCAAACAGACAAAAACAAACCTACCATTTGTTTACTCGCAATTAATCGATAACCCATTTGTCCTGGCATCTTCGTAGTTGCAGGAACTTCATCAAACAGGAAATTCTCATGAACCCTAAAATTCTCAGCCTCCACACTATTACTGTTATCTGATATAGGATCACTAAACCTTTTCGATCTCCGAGCTTCCCAACCAACCAAAGTATCAATAACCGGACAATTACAAGTCTTCAAGAGGCTTGAATCGACTCGAAAGTTTCTACTTAAGACTTTAAGATTCGGTCTTTGAAAGAAACTAAGACTACTTGGTGTTCTTGATTCTTCAAAGCTACTACTACAAGTAGTTGTTCTTGAAGCAGAGAAAGCTGCGTTTGAATAAACAGAGTCTTGTTTCGGTTTGTTTAAAGCTTGACTTATTAGAGCTAACCATTTGGCTGCTGGCTCGTTATCTTCAACTACTAATACGTTTCCTGCACTTAGAGGAACAATCTCTTGAAACCTGAGAAAATAAAAATGAGAAATCAATACAAGAATTGTTATAAAGATTGAAACTTTAATAAGACACATGAGTCCAAAATGATTCAAATTTCATTCATACCCACAGATATATAAATCTGCTGTGCCTTCAACGAGTAAGAAGTCTTCGAGGTTAAGATCATTGTTTGGTGTTCTTCCTCCTACGTTCCAGGTAGCTAGAAACACCCTGAGATTTAAAGAAAACAGAGATTTTGAATCTGAAATTAAAAAAAAAAACAGAGAGATTGATTAATTTACAAACCTGAGTTCACGAATCTCTGTTGTTGGTGCCATAGGCCTATCGAAACTCGATAGATTCAAGCCTTCAATTCCAGGGCTTGACTTTCTCTCTAACGAATTTACCAGAAAACAAACAAAAAATCAGTACTTTACATTATTGCAGTATAAACCCTAATTTTCTTTTGGGATCTAGAAAACCCTAGATTTTTTATTAAGACCTTGATGAAGAGACGAGTCTATATCAAAATAAAAAGAAAAAGTCCAAGATTTATTTCGCTTTCTTAATTATGTGAACAATGTCAAATTGTCTGGGTAGGTTACCCAAAAAATCAAATTATTCCTAACCACACATTGAATTTTATTTCACAGAATGATCAATTTACCAGAAACAGTCTTCCAAATCATTGGAGAAGTGTTGTCAAGAATCGATTTCTTTTGAGAAGCCATTCGTCGCTCCGAATCTAACAAGCATGATCCAAAAGACATTTAATTGATAAATAAAACATTTGTTTTTTTTTCTTTTTCTTTTTTCTTGTAATGTACGTAAATAGGTTAAAGAAGAAGCACCATTGAAAACTCCATTGTTGTTATTGTTGTCTTCGTCATCATTATTTCCTCTGTTGTTCACATTATTTGACGCATCTTCTTCTTCTTTACCACATCGTTTTGATCCGAAAATCTTCGGAAGACTTGACTATACAGAAATGTCCACAAACACCAAAAAGAATCATAAATTGAATTAATGGGTTTCACGTCGTGACATTTTCGAAGAGAATTAATTTTTTTATAAAATAATTGAATGAGGAAGAGAGAGAGAGAGAGAGAACCTTCTTCTTCTTCTCGCTTCGGAGGCTATTCTCAGAGTCGCTATCTTTGTTGGAACTCATTCATAAAATCTTCTAAACAGAAATTTTTAAAAATTGGAAACAGATGAGGTAATTAAAAATTTAAAACATTAATCTGGGTGTTAATGGATCTTGGAAATCGTGCGGAGAAGGGCATTTATTTTTTTATTATATTTTATTTTGTTTTATTTTTGTTTCTAGGGTTTGATTTTTCCACGACTACATAGAGTATTGACATTAGGAAAATTATTTATTGTTTATTTTTGATTAATTAATTAATTAGCAGAAGTGGAAGTTAATGATTTCTTGTTTTTGTTTGAAAATATCAGATTTTGGCGCCAGCTCCTTCGGAGGTTTTTAATAACAGCAGAGATATGCTCTTAGTTCCAGATGTCCTACGATTTAAATTTGTGTTAGAACTGATAAAAATATTAAATATTGCGTTGTTTTGTTGGATCGATGAATTCATATAAGTACTTTTCAAAACCGGTAATCAATAAAGTTAGAGGAATAGAACACCCCCAATTTAACAGTATAGATTTTGACCAAAACAGGTAATTAACCATATAAATTAAAATTGACCCAAAAAACACCTATAAATTAAAATTCAATAAAATAAGTAAGATCTTTTGTTGATAATTTAATTATGTTTAATTATATTTATTGTAACAATTATCAAGAATTGATAAATACTACAACTATTTTCATATGCAGTAATTAATTATAAAGATATGATTTTTATGTTTTGATAAAAGGATGAAAATATTATATTAAAAAAAAAGATAAAGGTTGAAAAGATCTGATTTGATGAATCATATTTATATTTAAGAAAATCTTTCTCGTCCAATTTTTTAAAATAATTTTTCTCTTTGTTAAGGAACAAATTAACCTAAGATTTAATAGTTGATAGTATATTTTATTTTCCCAATAAAACTCTATGGTATTACCGTATTGGTGTCGATCAATAAAGTAAATAAATACTTTATCAAAAAAATAAGGTAAATAAATATCAAACAGATAAATAGCGATGGATTATAATATATGGTCTGGGTTGGGCTCGATTTTTTGTTCTACAAAAAGGGTTACGATGGGCCGATACATCTAATAAATGGGCGAAAGCTGGATGTACGCAAGTATGACAATGACAGCTAAGACAATCAATACTATACCGCCTTTCTTTCTGAATCAATTTCTTTTTTGAAAAACTAAAAGAAAAACAAAACAAAATTATCTGATATCAATATAATTATATTTCCCTGTAAAAGAAAATTCAAATTGTTGAAAAAAATAAAAATCAAATTTTACAGTTAATTCGTTACAAAGAATATGCTATAACTTTGCCACGAAGGAAAAGTGACAGCAAGCAATTAAAATAACAAAATACAAATTTTAGCTTATAGGGCTCTTCACGCTGAAAAAAACAAAAACTTTTATAAACTCATCAATTTGTACTTTCGGATAAGAACACACAGCATTTGAAACTGTGATACTGTCTCCGAAGGTACAATAACAAAGATCGATATTTTATTTGAAGTTTTCTCTAGAGAAAACAATTTTGTCCTTCTTTATACTTTTCCGTATCAGATGGAGAAGATGTTTTAAAATATGCAGCTTCTTTATGATTTACAAGTATGAATCTTTACATTTTTAGTTTTGAATCAGGATGATGAACAGTCAGCAATTGATGATGGTGGTTACTTGAGAAGCGGGAAAGTCTCCGGTGGGTTGTTGCCGGAGCTATATCCCGGTGACATTGCTCTTTCATCCTCTGTTTCCAGAAATTTCTTCATCTTCCCAATCTGTAAGAAATTTCTTTTCATTTCGTTTTAACAGATACTTAATATATATTAACAAGATCTAGATTTAAAAGCATGTGGTATTTAAAATTATATTTTCACTAAAAAATTTGTCTAGTATCCAATCTATTAAAGTCCTTCACTAATCACCTGTAAGAATATTAACAAGGAATATTATAGCCTTTCAGATCATGTAATTTATTTTAGCAAATTTTAAAATTATATTTTCCCTAAACAATTGTGTAGTATCCAATCTGTCAAAGTCCTTCACTAATCATCTGTAAGAATATTAAGAAGGAATATAGCCTTACAGATCATTTTTTTTTTAATGTTTTTGCAAATCTTAAAATATGTAGTGTTATGCTGTTGTTGCAAATTTTTACTATCAAATTTATGGGTTTCACTCAAAATTGCGTAGTATCCATCAAAGTCCTCAACTTTCATTTGTATATTTTCCTACAGCAACTAAATCTTAACAAGAAATCTAGATTTTAAAAGTATGTTTTTTTTCTTTCTAAAAATCAAATTGTGGGTTTCACTAGAACTTTCATACGTATGTAGTATATGCAAGTGCATGCGTATCTATCTAGTGTCCATCTATGTTCTGTATAAAGTGATTAATTAGCTTCTAGAAGCATAGAGATGATACCTCTGTTACCTGGCTAGCCATACCCTGGTTCTCTTCTCTCAGCAACTTCTCCTATTTGGACAATAATCATAAGGTCATTAGTTTTCTAACAAGTTCTAAAACGTCCTCAGCAGTTCGGTAATTTACCTAGGGAGAGAGACTCAAATTTGATCACCAAATTAACTAAGACAAGACTAAAAGACATATCTAGAAACCCAAACTTGGTCTAGTGATCTGCATAATCTGAGGTTAAAAGGATTCATGAACCAGCATAGCCTACAATGGCCGGGACAGCGAATAAAAACCAAAGCATTAACCTTTTCCTGAAGGTTATTCACAAACTCCATCATTAGTTGTGTCTGCAACAAGACATTGAGGATTGTGTCAAATTGGAAACATGATCCAAAGACAGTTCTTGAAAAACGAAGTAGATAGAAGGAATCACTTATACTAGCATCAAGTATACCTTCCTAGCTCTAGTTATAGACAGAGCAGTCTTGAGCTGCTCTTCCAGGGAAATTAGAGAATCTACACTTACACTGTCGCTTTTAGCTTCTTCAAGCTTGCTGCATATATATTCATAGATCAACAAAAGAAAAAACCAACTTTTTGATCAGAGGAAGAGAGGAAAAAACGAGTTTTAGTGCTAACCTTTGGAGGACTATTTCTAGTAACTCCTTGTGTAAAAGATAATTCGGAGTCTTTTCAGCAAGGTCCTGCCATGAAATAACGATTGTAAATCTCTTGTGTTTCCAAGAGACACAAATGATTATAACCCTCTGCGAATTAAGTTTGGTATGCGACAAGTTTAGAACCTTGTCGTATACTTTTTAGTGCAAGCACCTCTATGCCAGTATATCTACACAATTTTACGGCACTACATACAATATCCACATAACCACCATCTCAATGGACTATAATCTAGCTTCTAAATGCTCATCTCAGTTACCTATGCGTGTGTACCCATGCCTTGCCCGTGACCAGATATGCAAGGTTTTAAGAAACACTTACCAAGGTTTTAAGCTCATCAGCATGTTGTGTTTCGTAATGACTGAGGATCTTGGCCATGCTGGAGAGAGATCAAGAAAGAAATAAAAAGGCAATTAGATATATACATATATATATATATATATATAATCCATGCCGAGATATTTTGAAACTACGAAACAAATATCAGTAGAGAGACTCCTATAGAAAAGAAACCTTCTATACATATAAGCGGTAATTTGTGTTATAGACTTATAAAATCAATTTGTGTTACTACACTACACTTTAAGGCTTCTACATAAAAATGTTAGTGTATATCCGCTTAAATAACAACCACAAGGTTTGTTAGCTAAAACTTTTTGTATTTTTCTAAAGATATATCCATATTTTGTGATGGACTTAAGTTTTAACTTTCAGTATACAATCTTCTGTTTCATTGTAAAGTCAATGCATCTATTTAGGTAAATTTACTACTTAAAAAAGCAAATCGAATACTAAAATGCTAGCTCTAATTTCTAACTTTGCAATTAACCACTCTAATCAACTTTGCAGTCTCTGAATTTGTTTCGACTTAGAAAGGTTTTAGATATATATATATGCACAATATGAAAAGTTTCTTCCTATATGAGTTAGTAATTATTACCTCACTACTTTCTTATCACTATCAAAGCTAAATCAATGATCTAATTTTTGTTATTTTTCAAACTAACAGCAGCCGAGAAAAGAATCATTAGATATATAGATTGAAAAATATTTTCCCCCTCAAAACGAAATTTTGATGAAATTTATGTTTGTACGTGAAAATCTTCAAAAGTTGGTGATATCAATATTGACAATTTATATACGTAAAGCTATAAATATCCTCCAATCTTCACATGGTATTGAAGCTCTTACAGAATCAGCCAAACTGGAAAATTAAAAACAAAACCTTTGGGTATATAAGATATTGAAATACTCCTTGAAAGTAAGCCAAAAAATGGGGTTTATCACCACAAGATAAAATGTATTGAAACAAATCTTTGTCCCATGAGACCCAATAACTCAGCAAAAAGAATAAAATGCAGAGCAAAAGAGAAGGGGAAGAAATGGCAACTGAGTAACGTACACATGCATCTTGTGAGCTGTTATATGCACACAAAGATTACAGTTAACGAGGGAGAAAATCAATGAAAGGGGCTTGCAGTCTATTGGTTTGTACTTTGTAATTAATGAGGGATATAACACCGTTTGTCACAATTCGGATTCAAATCCGAGAGTGTGCGTGTATGAGGTACCGATGAAAAAGAAAAGGAAAAAAACCAAAGGAGTTATGTAGCACATGCATGTGTCAAAATTATCAATTAGAGTCTTCCTTATAGTTATCCAAACACTACATTTGACCATTAAAATCAAGTAGAAAGCTTTTACTTAAGCAACAAATCACTAAACAGGGGATAATAAATTAATAATAAACCATCTAGAATTTAGTAACTAACCAAAAGTTGCAAATATACCGGATGTGCATTGAATTGGATAAAGAGACTAGTGAGCCTAAATTAATCTCAAAATTAAACAATTTACATTGTTCTTCTAAAACTCTACAACACAAAAATTAAGAAACCCCAACAGATAAACATAAAGTACGGATTACCACCTGTAGAAAACTCTCTGCAATTGCATGCATGCAAAAAAAAAAAAAAATCTTTGCAACAAATTTTAAGAAAGAAAGAAAACGAACACCAAGAACATAGTATCTTTTGGCCGCCTCAATGTTTGAATCTTAAATTTGGTTAAAACCTACGCATCGATTATGGTTAAACAATGCGTTTTGATAGACATTAGTCGTTAGACAACTATTAGAGCATGTCGAATTCCTTGCCGGCGCCCACTTTGTGTCTTTCAATTTAAATCTTAGTTATTAATTTATGATCTCTTTGTTAATAATATAAAAAGGAATACAAAACTCAATATGTGTTTTTTTTTGTTTTTTTAAAGATAAAACTCAAATATGTTGAAACTAAACCCTCATCATATTACGTATTAAAATTTTGTAATCTCAAGTAAATTCGAATTTCTTTTTTAAAATTTATTATCACCGTAGTTGCAAGCAAACCTTCCTGCCAAGGTCGGTTCTGCCCCTGCCCATTTAAAGACCTTGAAATCTATTGTCCTTTAGATTTGGAAACCTCTATTTTCCATGTAAAAAAAAAAGGCGTTATCATCAAACGTCGTCGTACGGGTAATAATACATCTCTATGCATTGATTTTTGGAAACATACTTTAAGCCGCCAGCCTGCAAAGTGCAATTGTATTGCCACAAACATTACATAGACACATACACATCATGCATACCGAGGGAGTACACGTGGCTTTGGCTTGCAATGTGGTGGTGCCAACACAACCGTGAATGCACTTGTCCTTATTGACATAAAACATTTAGCATGGACGATGCCATCACAGAGATGATCATCATCAACAACAACATATACTTCATCTCCTTCCTTTTGCTTTCCTTTTAGTTGAAAAGTAAAAAACTATAACATATTTACCAAAAAAAAAATGAATGACTGGAAATATGGGCCCACATCGCCCATTTGTTATTATAAAAAAGTTAGATTATTCATTTTACTGTAGGAAAACTGGATTTCCAATGGGAGATGTGGGTTTCGGATACTTATAGCCGATAAAGAAAATAAAGAAAAAACAGAATTATCTGATATCATTCTGATTTAAACCCATTTTTTATTTACAGCTAAAATTGACTACTAAGAAAATGCTTCCACGAAGGAAAAGTGACAACTAGCAATTAAATAAAAATAATAATTAAGTTTGCACTTAGGGTTCTTCACGCTGAAGAAAGCAAGACTTTTTACAAACACACCAATTCCAATATTCAGACCAGAACACACAATGCACACGAAATTATGATTCTGTTTCCGAAGGTAACAACAAAGATCCATTCTTTGTTTGATGCTTTCCGCTGGATGAGTTTTTTTCTTCTTCAAATTTTCCTGATCAGGGAAACAAGAGGATTTTAACATTTGTAGCTTTCCTTATGAATTACAAATTTGAATCTTTACATTTTTATTTTTGAATCACCAGTAGATGATGGTGGTTACTTGAGAAGCGGGAGAGTCACCGGTAGGTTGTTGCCGGAGCTATTTTCCGATGACATTGCTCTTTCATCCTCTGTTTCATGAAAGTTCTTCATCTTCCCCATCTGTAAGAAATTTCTTTACATTTATTTAATCTACGGATACTAAATATTAACAAGAAAAACTACATTTACAAACATATTTTTTTGAAATTAAATCATGGATTTCCCACTCGAAATTGGTGTAGCTTTCATCTAGAGTTTTAAAACATGTTTCTTTATTAAAACAAATTAAGATTATGGGTTTTACTCAAACAATTTCTACCATTAGTTCATACTTGTATAGTCTATGCAAGTGTATTTGTGTATATAAATGTGTAGAAATGGTTTATGAGCTTCTAGAAGCATAAGAGGTAATACCTCTGTTAGCTGGCTAGCCAAAACCTGGTTCTCTTCTCTTAACAGCTTCTCCTGTTTGAACAAGATCACAACTTTATCTGTTTATAACAACTCCTAAAACAAGTTCGGTGATTCACCGAGGGGAATAGTCGAAATAGATCAATATTTTTAACGTTTCTCAATCAAGTATAAATCAGGAACTAACACAAGACCTGATGACATATCTAGAGAGCTAAACTTGGTCTAGTGATCTCTAGACTCAAAGTTGTAAGAGAATTCAAGAATCAGCATAGCCTGGGATGGCGAATAAAAACCAAAAGACTAACCTTTTCTTGAAGGGTCTTCATAATCTCCATCATTAGTTCTGTCTGCCACAAGACATCAAGGATTATGTCAAACTGGGGAAATGGTAATGAAGTCAGGCAAGGTCCAATTATTATATGGAATAATCCGCTAAATCACTTAGTAGCAGCATATATACCTTCCTAGCTCTAGTTACAGACAGAGCACTCTTGAACTGCTCTTCCAAGGAAATTAGAGAATCTACGCTTATATTATCCGCATTGGCTTCTTCAAGCTTGCTGCATATTCATAAGTAAACAATAGAAAATAAGAAAACAGAGAAGCTTTATCAGAGGAAGAGGGTGAAAAAGATAGTGCTAACCTTTGGACTATTTCCAATAACTCCTTGTGTGAAAGATAATTACGAGTTTTCTCTTCAAGATCCTGCCATTAAAAGAAAAGATTGTGAATTTCTTGGGTTTCCAAGAGACACAAATGATTTCAATCTCAGAGAATTAAGTTTAAGTTTGGTATACTGACAAGTTTAGAACCTTGCCGTATACCTTCTAATGCCTCATAGGCAGTGAAGGAAGAAATACCTCTATGCTGATCTCTCTCTACAATGTTAATGCACTACACAAAGCATTCACATAACAACCATCTCAATGGACTATTCTAGCTAAGCTTCTAGTTGCTCATCTTAGTTACATATGCCTTAGACGACTTTAGGAGCAATGACTGTGGATGAAAAGATATGATTCTAACCCCCAAAAACTAAGTTTAGCATACGACAAGGTTAATTTATTTTTAAAACCTTGTCGTAGACTTTCTAGTGCAATTACTAGCAGTGAAGAACAGAGTACCTCTGTGCCGGTCTCTCTCCACAATGTTAAGGCAAAGTATCCATATAACAACCATCTCAATGGACTATAAGCTTAGCTTCTAATATTCATCCAAACACCCATTCCCGTGACCAGATATGCAAGGTTTTAAGAGAAACTTACCAAGGTTTGAAGATCAGCATGTTGTGTTTCATAACGACTGAGGATCTTGGCCATGCTGGAGAGAGATCAAGAAAGAAACAAAAAGACTATTAGATCTAATCCATTCCCAACTATTTTTAAACTATGAAACAAATCTACCATCAATAGAGAGACTCTTAGAGAGAAAGAAACCTTCTATATATGTTTTAATATACCTTTATCTTGTGTTATAACATCAATTTGTGTAACTAACACTTAATTGTAGTTTTGGTAATTAACCTAACTCTAGGCTTCTATATATAAACTATTAGTGTATATCACTTAAAATTAACACATCAGCTTTTGCAGTTAATAGTTTTTTTGAAAAAAATTCCAACGATATATATCCATATTTTGTGATGGACTTCTTTAGTTTTTGTTTTCAGTTGAAAATCTTATGTTTACTACTTAAAGGTACATCTGAAACTCTGTGCTCTGATTGTTAACTTTGCAATTAACAAATCTAGCAACTACCAATTCTATCTCTAAGCATTTGTTATTATAATATCAACTTTGCAGCCGTGACTTCGTTTCAACTCAGAAAGGTTTTTCTATTTTAACTCACTATTTTAGTATAAAAACTACATCAATGATATATTTTTGGCTAATTTAAGAAATTAACATCAGTCGAGAAAAGATTAACTGGATAGATAAGCTGAAAAAAAGATATTTCTCCTTAAGATGAAATTCGTGTTCCAAAGTGAAAATCTCCAAAAGTTGATGAAATCAATCTTGAAAATTCATATAGGAAAAACTATAAATACCCTACAATCTTCACATACTATGGAAGCTCTTACACAATCAACCGAACTGGAAAATTGAAACAAAACCTTCGGCTATATACCATATGATTTTGAAATACCTCTTAAACGATAAGCCAAGAAAGTGGCTTTAGCATCTTAGGGAAGGTTAAAACTGATAGGACTGAGCCCAAATCAAGCCCACAAAGACGCATCACAAAAGCTAGCTTATGTGTGAAAGTGCCTCGAAGGCTTGGAAGGCATTACAGTTTGTTCTACTCCTAACCGATATGATATTTTTTTTAGCTATCTACATTCTTTTCACAAATTCTACTTTATGCTGTACTTGATTTATTACAAGATTTTAATTTATAGAGTGAATTTGATTCACTTGATCTCTATGTTCTTGATAGCATCCTAGGTTATGATTTGAAACTATGCAGTTTGTGAAGCGCATAAGAATCACAATCTCAATTGAAAACACTTTTTATGTATATTTGCCACTAAATTAAGGTGTCAAAGGAACTGCCAAGAAACTAGCTACTAATAGAATTTTGACTATTGGGAAAATTGAAGCAAAAAAAAAAGTTCCAGTGGTCCTATCTATCATTCGAGCATGTTAGTTGCCAATTTAACACACATACTTTCATGATCAAGCATTTGTGGTGTTAAAAATCAAGGCAATGCTAAGAAGCTTTATATTTTGTGACAAATGGCTACATTCTCAACTCTACAAGATCTCAATTCGGGTCATTGTAATCACATAGAAAAGGCTATAAAGAACAAACACAAGATAAAATGTACCCAAATGATTGTAGAGACTAGTTTGTTTGGCCCATGAGACCCAATAACTCAACAATTTTTTTTCTTTACAGCATTGCAAAACAGAAAGGTGTTTTTAACTCATGAAGATAAATAAAAAAAGCTACGTACTCAGTATGTACTCATGCATCTACAAAAAGAATTACAATTAAAGAGGGAATATGATGATTGGGGCTTGGAGCCCAATGGTGTGTACTTGAGTTCAAATTTAGAAACATGCAAATCTGCATCCGATCAAAGGAGTAATGCAAACACCACATTTGACCATCAAAATCAACTAGAAACCATTTACTTAAGCAGCAAATCATCTACAATACAGTTGTGGTAAACCAAAGATTATTATTATATTAAAAAGGCATCCGTTCCAATCTAAAGACTTATGATCTACTGCATTACTCCAAATAATTTCTCTACAAATCTACCGGAAGTGCGTTGAGTTGAGTAAAATTAGGATAATCTCAAAATTAAACAATGTACATTAATTGTTCTTCTATGACTCTACAAGCTGGAGACGAAGTACACAAAAATTAAGAAGACTTGAAATCTCAATAGATAAACATAAAGTACGGATTACCACGTGTAGAAACATCTCTCCAAGTGCATGCAATAATATTCTCAAGCTAAATCAAAGAAAAAACAAATCTCTGCAACAAATGAACAATAGAAAATGAAAAAAGCACAAAACAAAAACACCAAGAACATCTTTGGCCACCACATTGTTTAATCTTAAATTTAGTTAAAACTACACATCGATCATGGAGCTGAACAATACACGAAGATCGGCTTCAAAGATTCACAGGGGGAAAAGAAACAAACCCTAGTTTTCTAGGTTCTACTTTTCTCGAGCAAATTCAACCAAAGAGTATCTAGAAAAGCGGAAAATATAGTGTTACCTATCGCCGGAGGAGAAGCTGTAGAATTTTCCGGTGGCAGAGACGATGGCAACAGCAACGGAGGATTCACAGAGAATTGAGAGTTGACGAGCTTTCTCCATGAGACCATTGCGTCGTTTACAGAAAGTAACTTGTCGACTGCTTTTGCTCTCAATTCGTTTGATCTCCACTTTTCTTCTTCCCATGACTTCTTTCTCCGACAAGTCGTTTGCCCTAATTTGATTCTGAGGTCCGTATAACTGACCGGAGATATTGTACGTTTGTGGTTTTTTATCCTTTACTTTTTTATTTTGTGGTTTTCAGCATAATTCAAGCTGTATGTTGATTTTGTTTTTGTTAAACGAGAGAGACAAAAAAAAAATTGAGGGAGAGACCAAAAAAAAAAAGAAAAAAAACACAATGAGAAGTGAAACGATGCGTTTTGATATAGTTTAGGCCACGTATTATTAACTCGTGTCGAATTCCCTGTAGGCGCGTTTCGTTCCTCTTTCGTGTCATTCGATTAAAATCGTAAATGCCGTAAAAAAATATCTGATTTGGTTTAATGATCAATCAAACTAAAAGAAATACAAATAGGATAGCTTTGCCACGTAATGTAAGACAAGTAATCACACTAGTAGCAATTAAATAAGAGAAACAAAAAAATAACAAGCTCTAGGGACTAGGATTCTTCACGCTGAAGAAAACAACACTTTAAATACAATCCGTACTTTCGGACAAGAAGACAAACACACGACCTCTGATCTTGTCTCCGAAGGTACAACAAAGATAGATACTTTAACTTAGTTTTACAATTCTTTTCATAAAAGAGAGCTTATATTTTTCTACCTTAATTTCCACATTAGATTTCCTCTCTTTTTTTATTGTGAATCAGGCTTTTGAGTTAAAGTGAAAACTCAGCCGTTGATGATGGTGGTTACTTAAGCAACGGGAGAGTCTCCGGTATTGTATGGCCGGAGCTATTTTCCAGTGGTATTCCTCTCTCGTCTCCTGTTACTAGAAACGTCTTCTTCCCCATCTGTAAGAAACTTTCTTACATTTCTTTTTCTACATCTACTAATTACCATTAACAAGAAATTCATCTATACTGTAAAAAAGCACCATGTTTTTTTTTCCTTTTTTCAAATTTTATAAAATAAACGATGGATTGTTGTGTAAATTTCATCCGTGAATTTTTTTCTAACATTTCTTTTTTTCTACAGCTACTAAATACTATCAAGAAATCTACATTTTAAAAGCAGATTTTTCTTTTGAAGTTTTTAAGTTAACTTTTTCACTCAAAAATGTGTTGTACATATTCACCAGTCTTTGAACTTTCATCTGAAAAAATAACTTTCCATTTCTTTTTCTGCAGCTACTAAATATTAACAAGAACATTACATTTTAAAAGCATATTTTTTTATCATAGATTTAAAGATACAAAATTATGGATTTCACTTATTTGTCTAGCATTTAATATGTTTCTATGCAAGTGTATGTGTGTATACATTTATCTTTATTGTGTATATTTATCAAGTGGTTAATTAGTTCCTAGAAGCATAAGAGATTCTGTCTTTGTTACCTACCTGACTACGCAGAACTTGGTTCTCTTCACTCAGCAACTTCTCCTGTTTAGACAAGATCATAGGTCATTAGTTTCTACCAAGTTCTAAAGCTATCTATAGACACGTTTCCTTCTCGAAGGTGTTTCATCGAGGGGAAAAAGTCAAATTTGATCAAGAGATTAACAGTGCTTTTTTTTTCTTTTTCTCATTAAGGTTTCATTTAAATGAAGCCAAGAAAAAATCAGGAACTAAGACAAGACTTAGAGATATTTCTAGAGCTAAACTTGCTCTGATTTCTGCAGACTCTGAGGTTAATAGGATTCAAGAATCATCATAGCCTACAATATGGCCTTGATAGCAAATAAAAACCAAGGCACTGACCTTTTCTTCAAGGTTCTTCACAAACTCAATCATTAGTTCTGTCTGCAAAAAGACATTAAGGATTATGTCAAACTGGAGATATGATCTGGTGTCAAGCAAGGTCCAAAGATTATAATATGGAATTCAATCACTTAGTAGCAGCATAGACACCTTCCTAGCTCTAGTTACGGACAGCGCATTCTCGAGCTGATCCTCCAAAGAAATTAGAGAATCTACACTCACATTATCGACATTTGGTTCTTCAAGCTTACTGTAATCACAAGTGGACAAAAGAAAAAAAGTATTTTTTATCAGAAGAAAAGGGAAGAAAAGGTGTCTTAGGTGCTAACCTTTGGACTATCTGTAGTAACTCCTTGTGTGGAAGATAATCCTGAGTTTTTTCCGCAAGATCCTGCACATGGAGAAAAGGATGGGAAAAGTTGAAAAGATTGTGAAGTTCTTTTGTTTCAAAGAGACGCGATAACTGTAACTCTAGATACTTGAGTTCGGCATGAAATGTTCAAAACATTGAGTTATATCTGGCTCGACCAGCGCTACTATCTCTTCTTAACATCAACCAGCGCATCGAGAAGAATATGTTAATGATGTTATTAGCTAACTTACTAAGGTTTCAAGTTCATCCGCATGTTGTATGTCATAACGATCGATGATGTCGGACATGCTGGAGGTATCAAGAAACCAAACAAAAAATGCATCAGAACAATATTTATGCAAAAGCATTTCGAAACTAAGAATCAGATATAGCGTCAGTATAAGCCGCCATTATAGAGAGAATGAGCCGGGGAGAAATCAAACTGTGTTACTAACCAATAATTTTTGTTAATCAACTTTAATTAGGTGTCTATTACAGACCTTCAGTGTTCACTATTAGTTTTTGTATGTTTCGAACTAGTTACTCTATTTTTGCAATGACCGCGTCAGTTTTACTTTTCCATTCCATCATATCCTCTTTCATTCATATTCATGCATATAAATATGTAAAAGTTATTAAATGAAAATCTGAAACTCTAATGCTCTAAATTCTAACTTCACAATCTCATCTAGAAGATCCTATTATATATAATCAACTGGCAGCCGATGGAAGTCATTATTTCGACATCGAAAGGTTTTATAAATGCACATTAATTGCAGACGAAAAAAGCAAAATCTGATAGACTATAAAAGACATTCCCCTCAAAGACAAAATCTCGGTTAAATTCTCGTTCATACTTTAAATGAATTTTTCTAAATAAAATAGTTCTAGAAGTTAGATACATCAGTTTTTTTTTTGACTATTTATAAATGAAAAAAAACTATAAATACCCAATAGATTAGCTGACAGATGACTGCTTCTAATATGCATTCCAAAGTCCCACCTACTATTGAAGCTTTCGCACATGCAGTCAACCGGTCGGAGAATTGGAAACAAAACATTTGTCTAAATGATGTTGGGATACTCCATAACGATATATAAGCCCACGCCTTGAATCCTAATTTGTTTCGTCCATGATCTATTGCAATAATATGAATATAGTGGCTTCAAAATCCCTTTTCTTCACGTTCTTAGTAATATCTTAAGTTGTGAATTAGTAAATTTGCCTTTAGTCACAAAAAACGAAGAAGAAAACTAAACAATTAGTTAGGCACATAAGAATCCTAATCTCAAATCAAAAACTTTGTTTAGTGCAACTAAGTTAAGGTATAAAAAGAGCTACCAAAGAAACTAGCTACAACGTAACTAGAGTTTAACTATTCTGAAATGGAGGCAAATAGAGAAAGTTAATAATAGTTCTATGTATAGCCTGTGCATTGCTAGTTACAATTTAACATATATACCTGCATTATCAATAAGTTTCGGAGTTAAAATCAAAGGTAGTGAGAAGGAGCATAAATACACATAGTGATAAGGGTTACATTTCCATTTTCTACAAGACATTCATTTCGTATCCCATTTATGATTTCTCTAAGCTTTAGATAGGAAACACAAATACCAGTATTGATTTGTCAATGTAGTTTTGTTTTGGTTCATTGTAATCGCTATCGAAATATTAAGAAGAGAAGTGGTTGAGATTTCTTCTAGCTATATAGAAAAATGTCAAAAGGTGTTGCAATACATATATGGTGGTCGTAGACTTGGTTATAGTTTGAAAAATGGTTGTAGTCTAGTGGTTCAACCTCTCGGTAGAAACCAGTGATCATTTCTACTTAGTGAATCCACTACAAGACCATTGCGACACATATATAGTGGTCGTAGACTTAGTTATAGTTTGCTTATCTTCAGCAAAGAACCCCAAATTAATTCATTGCAAAAAAAACAAAAGGCACAACAACTTGAAGAGCAACAAAGAGTCGCTCATTAATCTAGCCATATATATTGGATGGTGTGATTTGCACACATCGGTTACTATTAAAGGGAGAAAACCGAGATCGGATTAGATAAGTAATGTAGCATGTGTAGCAAGTATCAATGTGAAAAATTATCCAAGCACTGCAATCAACCATCAAAATCAACTAAAACCCTTTGGACGATTCTAAATCAATCAAAGGGAAATTAATTTGAAAAACAAACAATTTACATTTCGGATCAGTAATTGCCCAATTTGGCACCCAATTTAAATTAAATATTCTTGATTAATGTCAGCCATTAGTCCCAGTTAATCTCTCAACAAATCTACCGGAGTGCATTGCAATATTAGATATAAACCAATTCTCAAAATTGAACAATGTACATTGTTTCTTACAAAAAAAGGATCTTGAAAATGAACAACAGATGAAGTACCGGTATAAAGATTACTTAAACAACATTGAGCATGTACCAACACGTGTAGAAAATTTTCTTGAATCACATGCAATATTAGATTTCGTAAAAATTAAAGGTAAAGAAAAATAAAAAATCTCTATTTAAAAAAAACACAGAAACAAACACCAAGAACATATCTTGGCCACCACATTGTTTAATCTTAAATTAGGATTAAGCTTACGCATCGGCTATTTTCAGACACAAAACAATGAGGAAATCTCAGTTGATTTGAAGGAAACAAAAAAACCCTAGATTTGAAGTTTCTATGTCGGAAAAGTAGTTAAACAAAGATATAAAGAAGAAAAGCTCGTGTAAGACCTAGAAGAGGAAAGTAGCTTACTTGTCGCCGGAGGTAGAGTTGTAAAGCTTTCCCGAGGCAGAGACGACGAGAAAAGCCACGGAGGATTCACAAAGAATCGAGAGCTGTCGAGCTTTCTCGATGAGACCATTGCGTCGTTTGGAGAAAGTGACTTGTCGACTGCTTTTGTTCTCGATTCGCTTGATCTCCACTTTTTTTCTTCCCATGGTTTCTTCCTCCAATAAGGGTTATGCCCTAATTTGATTTTGATATTCGGAGACGCTAAATGCTTTTGCTTCTTTTATTCGTTTCTCCTTTCTTTTCTTTTTTCCTTTTTTGGTTATTGTTCTTGGACAGATGACAAATCCCAGGTCACTTTGTTTTTGTTTTTGTTTTTGTTAAACTAGAGGGGAAACATAAAATAAAAATGAAGTAGAAACGATGCGTTTTGAGGGAGAGGAAGAGACGTATTTTTTACGCATGTTGAGTTTCCAGCGAGTACCATTGACTTTTAATTCACCGGTTAGCCCGGTCCGATTGTCATCCGAACAAAAGTTAGTTTGTAAGTTATTTGGTTTAATTTAAGATTTGTATATTTTAATAATATTGATCATACTTTTTTAAGAAACGTCTAAAATATTTATGGAAATATACACTCCGGTCATCTGCTATGACATGCCTCATTCATTCCCAACTGACGATGCACAAGAAAGCTTCAAGAGAAGAAGAAGACAGTCCGAAATGGTAGAAGTACGGAACTGGTTTATGTGATCATCAGACAGTGCAAGTTCTTCATGAACCAATGGAGGAAGACGTGCACAGACACCAAACCACACCAATAGAGAGCGCACGGTGGAACAAAAGCCACCGGGACCAGGATGAACACAATCTTTTGGATCTGTTGAGGGTCGAAGAGTAACTTAATACTTCGACCTCTTAAGAGAATCAAGGCAATTTATTCCCCTAAATTATTCTGAATCCAAATGATGTGGTAGTCCAATTAAATTATGACAATGTTAAGTGTGTTCCACCATTAAGAATAGGTGGTGGTTTGGTTTTGATGTGGAAAAAGATGTATTTGTTTCGTTTTATGATGTTAATGAACGTATAATCGATTGTAAAATAAATCATTTTATTTCTTGTGCATTTATGGTAATCCAATTCGAAAATTACGACACATATTATGGAAACGATTACAACGAATGGCTATTCAAAAGAGAGGCACATACTTAATGTGTGAAGATTTTAACAAAATTCGAAATGTTAATGCAAAAAAGGAGAGAGGAAGCGAGAGAACTGGAGTTTAGTAGACTTCTGTAACATGGTTCAAGTATGTCAAATAGTACATGACTCAAGCTAAGAAAGCGAAAAACGTATACGGTGGAATCATGGTTAGATAGAGCTATGGTGAATAAGGAATAGCAAGCATTGTTCACAGCCTCTCAAATGGCGTACCTTGAAATGATAGAGTCAGATCATAAGCCAGCAATCATAAAGATAAGAAGAACAACAGAGCAAGGGAATATACTTTTTAAGTTTGATACACGACTAAGTAAAAATTTAAAGAGAATAGAAGTTAAATTTAGTGGTACGCTTTGTGAAAACAGTCTGATGAAATTATAGTAAAAAATAAATAAATGATCCAAAATCTTAAATTATATTTATGATGTTTATATATCTAGAGTTTTATATCTTTTTATTATTTTTTTTTGCAACCATTTTAAGTTACTTTTGTTAAAAAAAATAAAATTAGATAACACAAATATCTATATAAGTATATATTAAAAGTAATTATTTTTAAAGACCGCAGTTTTACGGTTTTAAACCAAACCAAACCAAAACCGAAATCATTTTTATAATAGTAACCGAATAGATTTTTAAGCAAAACCAAAATTAAATCAAAATACAAATTTACGATTTAGTTCGGTTTTGTTCGGTTTTTTTAGTAACGGTTATTTTGCCAGATATACAAACACTTTGGGGATTAGGATATCAAAATGTGGAGTTTGATTGTGATAATGGTATTATCACCAACAAGGTTAATAACTTACGACTACAACACCAACTACAAGAAATCCGTTAATGGCGTCTCATGTTTGATACGATACATTTCGATCAAGAGATCATAATAAGTGTGCTGATTTATTAGTTAAAACTATTATTAGGCCCGTTCAGCCATGATGTTTATATCATTCTTGTCCTATGTCTTACTTCCCTTTGTAAACCAAGATATTGACTTTGCAAATTAATAAAGTTTTAAGATGGTAAAATAAAATAAAATAATAATAATACTAATCAATAGTACTAAAAACATTTATGCAAACATTATCTCAAAACTCAGTTTGGGACGGCAAATTGGCTTCCGCAATCTCGCTATGTGTTCCCTAACTTCCGTTACGTGATCAGCTGAACCACAATCGGCCCACGATCCTAACCAGGTTAAACCGACACTTTTCTTGTTCCCTATCTAGACTTTTGGCTTTCCGAACGACGTCGTTTTAGAATCTCCTCTGATTTGGAATTTAGGATTTTGACCCGGGTTGACGAAAGGTGTAATCTTAAATGGGCCCAAAACTACATTAGCTAACTAAGGCCTATATTAGTTAAGCCCGCTTCATTTACCAAAACGCTTTGACCGCTCTAATTCAGTCAAACGACTCCAATTTGATTCTCGAGGTATAATCAAAACTTAAAGAGAAACTCATGGGTTAGCTCCCCTAGGGTTTTGCTGATTACTATCTAAGGGTTTTTTTTGGGTGTAATAAGCAAAACTTGCAAGTTACTTTCAAGTTCTTGTCTTAGTGAAGTGAATTTAAAGTGTCTTGGGAAGATTTTCCTGATTAAGCCATTCGATCAGATCACGTGGGTATTTTCCTGTCAAATCTATGTAAAGAAAATCTATTGCTTTTGATAAAAACTTAAAAAGTTAAAAAAAACCTTCAATGTCGGGGAAATATATACATAAGTGATACGTGGGATTCTCTTTAAAATGATACAAACTGATATACTAAAGTGGTACACAAGTATACACTTGTCTATGCTTTTTCTATCAAGTTGGTAGGAAACATCAATTATACATATTTAAATAAATAAATAAATAAATAATAAATAATAAGGATAAATGGAATCTATTGGTACAGAAACAAATACTTGTTTTGATTCTGCTTTTTTTTTTGGTGGAGGGTCAAGAGATTCATGGAAATAATTTGGTTTGGCGGGTTCCATTGTCTCACAACACTGGTTTTAACTTTATTGCTGACCTCATGTACCATTAACTGATTCCCCTGTTGTTTATTCAACACTCACGTTAGTAAAAACTAATTACAAAGTTGATGTGACAAAAAGTTCTTACAGTTTGTGGAGCTGTCTGAATATTAATAATTTTTAACTTTATGATTGTACTTAGTTACATATGTACATCAGATCAAAAATTTAATAATATTTTGGTATCTCGGGAGGTTTTAACTTTTGACTGAAGTCGAGACTGTCAAGAGTTTGAATCGAATGATACTATTTTTCTCCAACGATTTGAAATCACCTTTACTTGGAACGATTAAAGAAAAAAAGGTGAGAGGCAATGAGTAAAAAATAAATTGATATATGGAAAAAAAGATAGTGAGACAAGACAGTGCAGCTAATAAGAAGAGGCTTATGTGTCGAAAAGTTTTTGGACATTTTGGCCACGCATTCATCCATTTACATGTCTACAGAACCACACTAACTTTTCTTCTGTTCTTAATGCTTATAACATCATAACTCTTTTTTAATGATTTAGTTTCTATATAAGCAGGGATATATCAGTCCGATTCAATCTAGTTCGGCTTGTATAAGATCTGGTTCTGGTTTGATCTCAAATTTAAACATAATGTTGATCTGATTGCAAATAAAATCGATGAGTTTAACCGGTTTGACTTGACTAATCCAGTTCGCAATGATCGAGCTAGCTTTATACTAACAGGATCGGACTTCCCTTTTATTTGTTTTACAGTAGTATCCACATATTTTTGTGCATCATATCTACGATACGTACTTAATTTCTTGTAATTCTTCTGTAGATTGAAGCAATAAATAATTAAAACGATAATCTTGGGATTGAATAAGGGCAAACAAATAGGGTATGAAAGTCGAACTTTGTTACGCAATCTATGATTAACTAATTGTCTTAACTCTTAATTTTTGTTCTCAAGGTTCATTACTGACACGGTTACATCAAATATGATTAATGATTATCTATATGTACAAAGGAAAAAATTTTAATTGGTAACTAAAGAATGTTAAATAAATAAACAATGTTATCTCTACAATTAAATTTTCCTATTTTTCTTTTAAATAACTTGTGTTTTCTTCTCTTCCTCCTCCCCTTGGGTTCTTCTCCCTCTCTCACTTAACATTCTTCTTCTTCTTCTTCTTCTTAGGTAATGGTATTAGGAAAGCGTCATGGATCACTGATCAAGAGAACAACAAGCATGAAAATGATCACTGTCGATACAGCCACGATCTATGATGCATCTAAGCCGTCCGATCATCTAAACATCCATCGACATCATCATCATGCTCATAATCCGACGGTGGTGATGGCTACTAACAACGATGATTTCTTGAGGACTTGTAGCCTCTGCAATCGAAGTCTCTGCCATCGTCGTGACCTTTATATGTATAAGTACGATTTTATGTATTTTTAATAAGTTTCGTAATTGTTGACAAAAAAAAAAAAGTTTCGTAATTTGATATCGTTATACGTTATGGTTTAGTGAATATTTCTAGTATATATATGATTAAAAAGGTTATATTGTATCGTTTTTGTAGAGGGAACAACGCATTTTGTAGCTTAGAGTGCAGGGAGAAACAAATTAAGCTTGACGAGAGAAAACTGAAATACGGCGTCGTATCATCCAAGAAAACAATTCGTATTTAATTGATCATGTATGATTTATAATAATAATAATTCTCCTTAATGGGTAAAATTAATAAGTTTTCGTTTTGTATGTATTAGAATATTGAAAATTACGAGAAAATGGAAAATGAGACTAAATGATTGTAGTAGTGATCATAGAATGTATATGAGATGTATATTGTTGTATTTGATTTCCGTGTGATTTTTCTTTGTAATGTCTAATATGTAATATGTAGTATAATATGTTGATGTATATTCAGGTAATCTACTACTTGATTTAACATATAACTGCAAAAATAAGAATGTAAGTAAACGTACTGTGATTTTATAACACCAGATGGACCAATTCATAAATGTAATAAGAAAATAAGAATTTGTGATAGGAATCAGTTCTGAGCAATTCTATTAATAAAATGTAATCGAATCTTGGGTGACGAAAACCAAAAGATTTTCCTATTTTTTAAGTGGAAATTCCAGTTGGCCGGCTAAATTCCCTGATATTTAAATTTACAAAAAAATAAATAAATTATATTAGATTATTCTATATAAAGTACTATCAGTTTCATATCATATTAATATCAATGTATTCATCCATCTATATTGCAGAATACAGATAATATATAATCATATAAATATGTACTAAGATTCAAGTCTTAAGCATACACATTATTGTCTGGATGATTCAAGACTTATGTTACAGTTACCGATTAATTCTTATTTTTTTCATTAACAAAACAACCGCATAAGTTAGAAAAGAAAAGGGAAAAAGCAACTGGACTTTTTTCTTTCAAAATTTTAAAATAGAGTATAACGTAATTTCTTAAATGAAATACATTTCTATTTAAACAAAAAGAGTTATATTTTAAAATTTCCTTTGAAAATTGTAAAATAGAGTATAACGTAATTTCTTAAATGAAATACATTTCTATTTAAACAAAAGAGTTATATTTCTATTGCCGACTCTTTACATTTACAAAAATATATTTAAAAGACTACGAATGTTTCTAAACATCTAGACAAAAGGATAGGCCTGAAAAGTGGGCCGAAAATAATGGGCCTAACATCTGGGCTTACGATATCAATTTCCTTGTAACCTTTATAATTACCAAATGTCCATCCCGAGACATATGTCCAAGCATGTACTCACTCGTATGTTCAACATTTTTCTTACAACAAAATACATATTTTTCTTAGTTGAATTTGAATGTCAACATTTATAATATTTATCAATATCTATTTTTATATGAGTTGCATTCTCTTGAATCATAGAGATATTACATTTTAAATGAATTTTAATTTTTTCGTTCTATCTTATGAATTTTATTTTGGTAAGACTAAACAAATCACTACAAATTTAGGTTTGGTTTGATTTTGCTTATGTCTAGCACTGCGAATTGCAGGTTTCTTTGGCCCTTTTTTTTGGATTTGTAGATTCCTTCAATGGCTAATCAAAGCCAAATTATAGTTTTTGAATCTATGGAGTTGTTAATTTTGGGTTGGTTTGTTTATCATCCTTAAGAAACTTCTGGAATGCGCCAGTTTTTCTGGTGTGGTATAAGTGATTTTATGACACAGACCATAAACTTGAAAATTAAAATCGTGTGGGTCCAGATAAAAGTTTTTGTAGTTCGATTCTTGATAAGATCTTGTATCTAGACGATAACACTGATATTATTATTGTTATCAAATATCAAAGGTGGTTTCACTTCAATATTATTGTAAGGATCATCGTATTGTGCGCACACACTAGAGTTAAATTTGCTTGGACTAACGAAGATGTGCATCAAGTCATGATCTACTCCACACATGTTTTTTTGGGGGTTTTAATGTTAATAAATCTACTGTCTATTATACTCAACAAAGATAAAAAATAATAATAGATAAATCCATGACCACTTACGAAGATTCTCCAATGGATAAGTCCATGACCACTTACGAAGATCCCGAATCTTATTATCACTAAGAAATACAAAAATATTGTGTTGTGGATTACATAAAACTATTAGAATATTTGATCATCCTCCATCATAGGTTTATATAAATACAGAGTCTTTGTTCCATCCATATCCATCAACAAAACCTAATCTTTGATTGTTTATGTTATTCGATTTTTTAAGCAAACAAAAAAATGGGTGTTAGGGAGAAGACACTTTGTTCACTAAAATGCGAAGTGAGAATAGTAGAAGCAAGAAACGTAGAGATCAAGTCACAAGCTAGTACTCTGTTCGTTAGATTCTATCTCTCTGCAGGACACAACAGAAAGATCGAAGTAAACACGAGATCGATTTGTTCGAAATCAGACAAACTCATTTGGGATCAATCTCTTGGTTTGGAGTGTCAAGGGAATAAAGCAGCAGTCGAAGAGTTGAAGCAACAAAGAGTCGTTTTTGAGCTACGGAGGAAGAAAACGTCGTCGTTTCTTAGGAAGTCATCGAAATCTGAGGTAGTAGGGAGAGGAGAAGTTTCATGGGAATCGGTTTTCGAGTCGCCTGGCATGGAGATTGAGAGATTTGTGGTGATGTGTGAGTCGAAAAATCGGGTTTTGGAAGATGAAAAACCTATTTTGTTGAAGATAGCTTTAAAGGTCCAAACTTTAGAAGAAATGGAGAAGTTGTTGAACAAGAAAGAGAAGAAGTTGGAGAAGTTTTGTTGTGTGTGTAGTAGTAGAGATTGTGGTAATTGCTTAGATTATGAAGCTTTTGCTTTAGCATGTGCTTTAGATTGTATTTAAAGAAAGAAAGAAAAACATATTTTGATTCAAATTTAACAAACTCATAAGAACATTGATAGATAGTTGCAGAACCAGTTTCACAACTCTTTTAATAAGATCAAACCAGGCAGTAAAAAAAAGGAGAAATCCCAAATCGAACTAGTTTCAAGCATCACCATGTCCAAGAAGAGCAACAAGCATGTCCTCGTAATCACCAGAAGTGTCTTTGGAGATGGCACGGTCCAAAGGAATGCTGTTCCTTCGCTGATATTCTTCTTTGATGCGTTCCATGTCAACTTCAGTTCGTGTCGTCACGACTCGGGTTAGGCCCCATTCGTCTGTTCCCATTTTGTTGATTGCTTGACGCAAAACCTTCTCAAAATGCTTCTCAGGGTATGTCAAACATGTGATCACAGCTCTTAGTAGTTTCAGGTATTCGTTGTCAGAATCTTCCTTCAAGTTCTGCAGAATCTCTTTTCATAGTCAGCTGTCTGAACAAAGACATTGTTACAGCAAATTTAAAAGAAGCTTGTTATTATGTTTTAACCTTGTTAATGGCGTTTCCATACTCATTATTGTAGTGGTTGAGTGTTGCACCTAGCTGTGCTTTGCTTCTGGTGGTCAAGATTCTGATGAAGTCATCGTCGCTGTAAGCTTTCTCCGAGACCTTCTCGTGAAGTATCTTAGCTTCAGATCTTGCAAGCATCATGTTAACATCGTCTCCTTCATACCTGAAAGTACTCACAAGAGGAAGCAAGAGCTACACAAAAGAGAACACACAAAGATGTCAGAAAAATCAGAAACAAAAAGTAGACAAACTTGGTTTACAGATTGATTGGGTTATTACCTTACGTAGGTCACCAGATGTGTGTTGGGCCACATCTTCCTCAAGTGATTTCTTGTATCGAGCTTGGTAAGATTGCTTGACCTTGAAAAGCTCAAGAGCAGGCCTTGTGCAAGCAATTTCAACAAGAACCCAATTGTTCTTGGTGAACATTTTGGTGGATTCTTTAGCTAGATAAGCATCTCTCTCCGCTGGATCAAGAGTCCACAACATCACAGCTCGCTGTTTACAAAAACACCAAACACAGTTTTGTATCTCCAAATCAGTTCACTAGATTCTTTCAGAGATCCCAAAAGAAAATGAAAACAAAGAGTTAACCTCAAAGTCACTTGAAAGCTCTTTATCTAATGCCTTGAGAAGATCCTCATTGTAGGTAGCTGCATAAACGCTGCGGATTAAACTGCGTTGTGCTGCGTTCCTGTGAGCTAGAATTGATATGATCAGCTTCTCGTTTGTACCCCATCCTGTTTCAGACCAAACCAAAAACAAAAAAGTAAAAAAAAAATTAAGAGATATTTTATGTCACAGACACAAAAATCTTCCAAGGAGAACATAATGTTTCTCTCTTGTTAAGACAAACAAGTACATGTGACATTTTCGAAAATTTGGATTTTTTGTATCGCTGAGAACAAAAAGAAACATATTTTCATCATGGTATATAAGATCACTTCATCAAACAAGATCAAAGTAAATCCCTAATCACTAATATAGTCGTGACTAAATCAACAATTAAAATAGTGATGTATATAACAAAACCGATTATAGATTAGATCGTAGAAGAAGAAACTAAATCTAGATCAATTGATTAGTGAAAAGAGATTTGAGTGATGAAAAGGAAAAAAAAAAAGGAGAGACCTGAAAATGCCTTGTGAAGCTGCTCGGCATCTTCTTGGGGAAGAGGAACATGACTGGGGACTTTGAGAGACGCCATTTTTGGGATCAGTCTTAAGATCTCTCTGTATTGTAATGAGAACGAAGCAGAGGCACGTCGTCTGACTTTAAGTAATGTAACGGGAATCCCAAAATTATTTTAAAAATATAAAAATGTTATTGTCATTTAAAGCATTTAATAATTATATAAATAATTCAATATGGGCATATTTTTTTCCTATAAAATATTTTAATAGTTGTTTCTGACGCAAAGAGGAAATAACAGCTGAATCAAGATATATTGTAGTATTTTTTTTTTATGATATTCTAAAGAGATATAATACCAAATCAAGTTACATTACTTTTGTTAAATTCTGTGAAAACAATGTTCCTAAACATCTCCAAAGTTGGCTACTAATAAACCAATATCAAGGAGAAACTTAAAAACTAAATAGGCGAATACGAACCGTGTTAAAATAAATGATGATTATATATAACTAATAAATAAATTGACCGGTACATATGGAATGTGATTTAAAACGTGGGTCGCGGTTATAATAGAAGAGCTAATGTGAACGGGTACGTTTGACTATGACTCAGAATAGGTCCAAAAATGAAACTGCAGTTATGGTGTTCCTAAGTATTAAAAAAATAATGTTACTGGAGTAGCTAACCTAGAGAAACCGATGATTGAAACTAAAAATAATAACAATAATTAGAAAACGAGATTTTCATTTCTCAAGAAAACGACGGAGGGAGTCACGTGGTTGGTGCTAGGGAGGAGCAGTTACTTCGTCTACTCAAATTTCTACAACTAATGAGGTTAGGTTATCTGTCTTTTCTAAAACAATATAATATGAATTTGAGACTAGTTCATTCCACAAATTAATAAACAAACTACAAAACTATAAGCGAAATAGACAGGAACAAAAAAGACATTGAAAAAGGATTAACCGTGCTAAGACAACTACAAATGTTATCTTCAAAGAAATATTCCAAAATCTCCCAGGTATTTCTCACATACTGTGAAGTCAACTTTGTTATCCAATCATTATATTAAACCTCAATTACACTGACCCCTTGATTTCATCTCCAACTATAGATTATGGAAGTTAGCAGTTCCATTACCATGACAACTAAAATAGGAAGTTAAACTCCTATTTCCACGGTTAGTATATACATCTTCCTAAATGAAAGTAGACTAAATGTGGAGTTTAATAGTATACAAACCTTGTTTACTTGAGTATATGTGGCCTGGAGGGAAAGACATCAACTGTTCACAATCATCACTAAGCGCTTTCATCTCTGAAGCAAACCAGACAGAACCTATGAAGGGTTATAAACATTTTAAAAAGTAATGAATGAGGCAAGATAGAATAAGCTTAACCCCACTGAGGGAAAAATGTTACCATCAAGACCCCATCCAATGTAAAGTGGAGTGATACCAATGGCATCCCTTGCAGCAATAAAACTTTTATCGTGTGTATCAAGAAGCACAAAGGCAAACATTCCATCCAACATGTTGATAAATTCTTCTCCATGTTCTTCGTACTGCAAAACAATAAAATGCAACAATAGAGATGCGGTCACTTACTGGCAAAATTGAATTTTCGAGTACCTGCGAGAGAGTTCGATGATACGAGAACGTTTAGCTTGAGAGTTGTCTATGCAACCAAGGACAGCGAGAATCCCACACATTGTGGTGGCAATGAATGAATGAAACAATGACTTCTCTTGAAGAAGAAACAAGTGTGATTTATAGGGTGGCTTTCAACGACAGCCGTTGATTTTGACAATTTTAAAGATTTTGATTTACTTTTAACCAATTTTGCTGTTGTTTTGACACATTTTTTGTGATTGGCCAGAGATTTCTATATCCCACTGGATCATTATCACGAGGTCCAATGGGTTTTTGTTTTGTCAGTTACTTGGAATTAGCATATGCTACATTTCGAAATCACGGATTGAACGAATGCAACAACGGCTCAATATTCATTAGTATGGCTTTACAAATCAATTTGAAGTCGCATTATCTCATTCCGACGTATTGAAAGTGAATGTTGGTTTGATGAAAGAGACACTCTCGTTATAATTTGATCTGTTCTGAGTTCTGACATTTTCACCTTTTTATAACTCTACTTTCCACTTTCACTAATATCACCTGGTTTTAAATAAACATGTTTACCATTCTGTTTTTATGATTGACAATAAGTTGTACATTTTTTTTTAACAGCTACAAGTTCTTTTTCTAGTTTTGGCAAAGTTGATGGATAACGTTGCAATATTTTCCGAAAAAGTGTTTACTTATGAAGACAATAATTATGTTTTATATCTTGTCAAACAAATACGACGCCGCTCTTGTGGTTCCTCTCTTGAGAAGACGACGTCCAAAGTAGAAGGATAAAAAGCCTTCTACTTCTGCAAAGCACAATCCCATCGTCGAATCAAAGCGGAGGCGATCTTCTGGATTCTCGTTGGCCGGAGATTCATGGCGAAGCCTAACGGAGCCAATAGTCCGTCGAGTATGGGCCCTAAGGTTTTGTTTTATTCCATTTTGCTTACGCTTCAGTACGGAGCACAGCCTCTGATCTCCAAACGCTGCATCGGGTACGATCTCTGGAAACAACCTATGCCTCTATAATCTCTGATGTTGGTGATAGTCGCGTTCGTATTCTGTAATTTCGCGCGTTTATTTTGGGAAATGCGAGATTCGGTTTTGATTAGTTTTATGTAGAGATGGAGTTCAATTTCTGGCATCTGTTTTGTTGGCTTTTATCGATTCAGTCTGAGAATTGTGGTTCAGAACAGTGAAGGAAGCTTAAAATTTGAAGTTATATGTGACGATTATGATGTATTCTCGTTGTTAGTGTGAGAAAATACGATGATCACTGTAACACTAAGCCATGTCTTACCATCCTAAGTGTTAGGGATGAATTTGAATCTACTATTTTGCTAAATGGTGCCTTGAATTTTGTATTCATCATCATAGTGTTTTCAGGGTAACAGTTTGTTTAATCTAGTACTTGTTGTTGAGTTACTTTGGCAGATTTCGACTTCTATGCTCAAATTATGAAGCTAAATTAGCAGCAAAAAGGCCTCGGATAGTTAGAATCTACTAAGCTTGGTCACTAGTTCATTTTTTGTTTCTTCTTATCCAGTTAATGGATTGTGTCTATATCATGGTTTGGCCACACCTCATTCTTTACTTGGTATGATATTCGACTGTCATTATCATTTTTCAGGAAGGAGGTTATTGTAACTACATCTGTTTTGACGTGCGAGATTGTTAAGGTACTGGATCAATGTTTGAAATTTTACATTTATGATATACTTTTTCTGGAATTTCTTATGCTTGTGTTGTATGTCCTTTATTTTCAGGTCGTATGTGCTCTGATTCTCATGGCAAGAGATGGTAGTTTGAAGGTATTATCGAAAGAGTGGACGTTGATGGGATCTTTGACTGCATCAGGACTTCCTGCAGCCATATATGCATTACAGAACAGTTTGCTGCAGATCTCATACAGGAATCTTGATTCTTTGACTTTTTCAATTCTGAATCAGACGAAAATCTTCTTCACAGCTCTCTTTACATTCATAATACTAAGGTAATCTTCTATTTCTTGTTCATACGGTCTTGTTTGTGTGATCGAGTGCTTAAAGTTTTGAGTTCGTGGGGGTTTGTATTTTCATGATCTAGTGCCTACATCGCATTTAAGTTAGAGATTTGTTTTTGATTGCTAAACATAACTTTATTTGGCTGCTTCTCTGCCATACCTTGATGCCTACCTCTTCTGTGAAGCTCCTCCATGACAGCTGGAGTCTTCTTCGAATGATTTTATTAGATAAAGCAGCTGTTATCTTATTGAAACGTTAGAGATTTGTTCTTGTTTCATTCTTTTCAAAGTATGAAAACACGCTTCTTAATAATTTTTACTTTTTTTCTCGCTTATAGCTTTAGTGTTTTGAGGAGATTGTGACGAATTTACAGTAGCTTGATGATATTCAGACATGGCGATGCTTTTGTTTGAAAAGGGTTTAAAACTCATCATCCTGAATGACACCTTGTAGGCAGAAGCAATCGGTTCAACAAATAGGAGCTTTGTGTTTATTGATCATGGCAGCAGTCCTTCTAAGTGTAGGTGAAGGCTCTAACAAAGGTTCAAGTGACATTGATCCGGAACAAAAGCTGATTTATGGAATTATCCCGGTCTTGGTAGCCTCTGTGCTCTCGGGTTTAGCCTCTTCTCTATGTCAATGGGCTTCTCAGGTCATCCAGAGCTTATAATGCTACATTATTCAATACAATTCTGTAGTATTCATATGTAGCCTTAACTGTATCACCGTAACAGGTCAAGAAGCATTCATCATACTTAATGACAGTCGAAATGTCTATTGTTGGAAGTCTGTGCTTGTTAGCAAGTACCCTTAAATCTCCAGATGGTGAAGCGATTAAAAGATATGGCTTCTTTCATGGTTGGACTGCTTTGACACTGGTAATAACTATCTCTTTTTACCCTAAAACGATGGTGTTGTCAGAAAAACTTTTATTTTTCTGATTGGTAGTATGCACTGTGACTGTTCTTACAGGTCCCAGTAATAAGCAATGCCCTTGGTGGAATTCTTGTTGGCCTAGTTACATCACATGCCGGTGGTGTAAGAAAGGTAAAACAAAATAACCTCCCAATCTTGGTTTTTACACAATCAAAAGCTAAAATATGTATGTATATATTGTTGTTTTTTGGGCATTTCAGGGATTTGTGATTGTGTTGGCATTGCTTGTGACGGCGCTACTTCAGTTTGCATTTGAAGGAAAACCGCCTTCATCGTTTTGCCTTGTGGCTCTTCCTCTAGTGATGAGTAGTATCTCATTGTACCAGAAATATCCATACCTTGACAAGAAGAAGAAGAAGGTTTAAGAAGTAAAACCTTATCGATTCACAGGTTAGGTGCTAAGTTGAAGAATGAAAAATCTTAATGCCATTACTATTAACTAGAGGATAGTGATTTTTGTGAGCATTCGAAAGACATTGTATTATTACATTGATAGTTGTGGAAAGATATGCTAATACATGGAATGATCTGAATTCTTGTATGATGGTATCACTTTTTTAACGTATTATGATCATGTAAAGCCGATACTTACAGACTGGAATCTGAGTTCTTTGACCTCATAGCCTACGCAAATCAAGCAAAATCCCAGTACCATAATGGGAAACAACATTATGGGACAATTAAGTTAATTGCGATTTTTTTTGTTTTCTACTATTGTTTTTTTGCATTTAACATCGTTAGAATTTTTGACATAGCGATAGAAAATAGATTAAAGGCACAAAGTCACATTTCCCCCAAATTACCTAAACTGACTCGTAAAGAATCATATGTAACCCTTTTTCCTTGACTTTGAATCGAAAAATGGAAAAAAATATTATAGTTTGAATAAAAAAGAATTGGCGGTATCAATATAAAGGCGATAAAAATATTTGGAAGAGAAAAGAAAGAGAAGAGGGAGGGATGGGAGATTTAGGGAATGACAAGCTTGTGTCATTATTGTTCTTGTTGGTAACAAAACCGATCTTGTTAATAAAAGGTTAAACAAAATAACCGGTTCAATCAATAAAGATCGATAGGATGTTTCACAGAAAAAAACCCCATGAATTGTTGTGTGATTGATGATGATTCAACAACAGGCAAGTATCAGTAGAAGAAGGTGATAATAAAGCTCGTGAGTTTGGAGCTTTGTTCATGGAGACTAGTGCAAAAGTTGGATTCAACATTAAGGTAAAACATATCAATTAGTCCGTGTAATATATATATTCTGTCTTAAGTACAACATATCGTAACTAGTTGTTGTTTTTGAGTGCAGCCTTTGTTCTTTAAGATTACATCGGCGTTACAGACAGGGAAATGAGACAGTTTCTTGGACGAAACAAGAGGATGTGGTAGATGTGAATCTTAAGCCATTCACTAATTCATCTCAGGCAGCACATCAACAGAGCAATTGTTCTTGTTGATGATATTTGTACTTATAGACTCAGCAACTTATGATTTCATCAATTATTGTTACAATGGTTACACTAAAATCGATTTCTAAATCAATTTAATAGAATAATTTTGATTGAACTTTAACTCATATCTAAGGGGGTAATTTGCTACATTAAGATCACATTATGATTTAAAAAAAACCCAAAACCAAAAAATATAATCAGCATTCGTGTGAGAAAATGAATGGTGACGTGTCAACCATTTTGCCGTGAGAGAAGAAAGTCATCTTAAAGTCACACTTCGAGCAGCAAAATTTCTGTAATTTCCTAATTTTCTCTGCGGCTACACCGATGTTAGTGAGAAATGACAAGAACGAACTCTTGAATAATTTATTGAAATGTTCCAAGTTTTTAATTTATGGATTAAACAACTATTCGATTGTTCCTCGACCTTTGTTCGTCTGTTTCTATTTAAAATTGGGGGGGGGGGGTTTAGGGTTTTTGCAAAATGAGATTCGTGATTTTGCTTTGCTTTCTTGTAGATTTGCGCTGATGGGTTTCAGATCGGTTTATCAATCTCTAACCGAATTATTTCCACAGGTAAGCTTTGACTTAGCTCATTATCTGAGTTTTTGAGTTTATGAGAATCGGTTCAGCACAGTAACATTATTATTATTATATATTAGATCAAACAAGAGACTATATTTAATATTCAATCAATGTATATTTAATATCCAATGATTTGTATAAGAAATCTCACGTGCCTTTCATTTTGGTGTTTTGAAATCAATATTTAAGTTTCATATTGTATAAAACATACAGATTGATGCAAAGACTTTAAGAGGCATTGCAATGGAGCATCCAGATAATGCTGATGAAGCTGCTTCTGTTGTTATTTCTGAGATTTTTCCTTTGTCTTCCCCAAATTTCACTCAACCCAAGAACAAGCACAAGAACAAGACATCCCCACAATTGAAAGGTTAACTTGTTTGTTCCACACCTAAGATCAGCACCATTTTCATATTCTTTCCTTTGACAAAACTTTTGGTTGTTTGTAAATGCATTAGAATGTGGTACGCATACTGACAATGGGAGTTTGTCTCTGTCTCAATGGCTTCAACCATCTAAGCTTCCACAAAGTTATCTTGCATTGCTTAACCAAGAACCAACACCTGATGTGAAACCTCCTCAAGATTACGTCGTTGAGAAAGTGGTTTTGCCAAGTCGTGGTGGCGCAGGAGCTTCTGACAAAATTGGTGCTTCTTCTTCCTTGGTCAAACCTTCTATTCGTGTACAAAGCTGTACCAAGAATGAATTCTCTGTAAGCATCTTAAAAACATCTCTGTCTCTCTTTAAATTTACATCCTTTCATCGTATGTATCTGGAAGTTGTTAAAATCTACTTGCATTCTTTATATCAGGGAAGTAGCAGTGAGGTTCCTTTGGTTAGACGATCCTCTCGCAAGTCCACGCATCCATTGTCCCCAGACTACTCTGAGGTCCACGTTTCATCACATTATTAAAAGTAATGTCTGATCTGAAAAGTTTTATCTTTCGAGGAGCTAACCATCCGTTTATGGTATCAGAAGCTGAGAAGTTGGACAAAACGGAGCAACAACAATCGTGACTTCTCACAACTCTATGGTGAAGACAGAGATGAACCCTCAAAGAAATCCAACAAAAACAAGTGTTGTGCCAATGAGCGTGTAAGTTCCTCATATGATCGTGCTTGGTGATTCCGAATGCTGTTTGATGTTATATAAACCATTACTTGTATGTTTTATCAGGAGCGCAAGCAGCGAATTGAAGATAACATCAAGGCATTAGGGGAATTGCTTCCACATAAAGTTGAGGTGGCATTGTTAGAATTATATATTTCCGCCAGAGCTTCTGTCCACATTTAACTTGGGACTCGTAAGAGATTGAAACTTAATTGTTGATGTTTGTGATCTTGTAGGAGGAGACCCCTGAATCGGTACTGAATGATATTGTTGCTCATGTTAAGCTTTTGCAGCTACAGATGAAGGTATTGTCTTGCTTCACTTTTCGTTTCTTCTTTCTCGCCTTGTTTATGTAGAGCAAATAGCTGTTATATGGTTTAGAAGGATGGAACTAACCCAACTCAAAACAGAACCAAAAGATGTAAACCTTTCAGTTTACTTGGTTTCACATGTTTACTTGGTTTCAAGGACCAAAACCAAAGCTAATGTGATAGAAAACTAAATCTAAACCAAAAACTCTGAATCAAAAACCAGAGAAACTTGGTGAGCTGACATATTGGGTTATTATGGATATAGGAATTAAGTCGAAGCAGGTTGGGAGGAGAACCAGAATCTCATCCTATGACATTCATTGAGGTAATACAATTATGCATCTTAAGTAAACATACATGAACTTTTTTGAGAATGTTTGTTGTTTGATATAGGGATACGGTCACTACATTCATCATGAGCAGACGATGACAAAATCTCTGGAGGAAGTATTGGAAGATCTGCTTGCAAATGACCCTGATGCTGCGGCTAACTTGTTGGAAAGCAAAGGCCTTTACTTAATGCCTTTGTCCTCTGTCCACGGCTTCTGCTGAGTCCTTACTCCTCGCGATGTCTCCTTCTCATCTGCAAATCTCAAACACATGGAATAAAAAACAAAGTAGAAAACCTTAGACCACTCGTCCTATTAGTATAACAAGTATAGGAGATGGAACTTGTCTAGTGAGATATCAGATAACTTTCTCGAACTCTTATCTTGTTTATTATGGGATCTTCCAAACAAATGACAACAAATAGAAATTAATTACCAAAATGCAAAATTCCAATGGGCCAAAACTATCGTATTCTAAGTTTAACTACTTGAAGGTTCCAATTCATCTCAGGAAGAGTAACAAGAGGGCATTGTTATAGTCATAGACATACATATAGCTTCTTTTTACAGAGTTAGGAAGAGAATAAAACTATCTACAGTGTATGATTGTTGTTACAGTAGACAAGAATCATGTGTAAATGGAAGACTCTGTAAGAAACTTGAGAAATTGAATTTAATTTACTGCTTTCTTTTTTTCAACAAATCAGTAGGCTACATGATAACTAATTTACTTTCCTTTCGATTGTAGGTAACTCATTTCTTTTTTTCTTTGTCATTCTGGTAATCTATGTATTGTATGCTATTATGATTAAAAAAACATAATCTAATCATATAAACTCGTATGGGGATGAGAAAATAAATGATGACGTGTCAATTATTTTCCATCGTCACCAGAGAAAAAGCACCAAGTCACACTTTCACCAGAACCAACCTAATATTCTCTGCGGCGAGAACGATGCTCGGCGTTAGCCATTAAAGAGAGATGAAAGATAAAAGCTTGAGAAAGAGCAATTACAAGTACACTAGTTTATAAACTATCAATATTTCCCTCCCTTCGCAGAACCTTAGAATCATTACCATCTCTCTTCTTCCTTAAGATCCCACCAACTATTGATTCAATTTGTTTTCTTGGGTCTGCTGAAAGTTTCCGATTTGCTCAATTTGTCGAATTTTCCTTGAAAACCCAGTAAAATGCGTGGTCTTGATCGATGGATAGCTGAGGTAATCAGATCAGAATCATTGGATCACAATAGTCAAATCCTCGGCGGATTGTTTCTCGAAGAATATGTTCCTTCCCCGTCTGTCTCTTTTGTTCCCTCTAAGAATTGTTCCGTTAATTCATGTCGATTTATCCGAAAGTGGAGTTTTTTCAAGTCTAGGAGACGAAACGGGACCAGGGAACCTCTGTTTTTGTCCGTCAGTTTATCTATAAAGGAGAGTAATGGTGAGGAAGAAGAAGGTGAAGGGTATAATGGTCAAAACGGCTATAGATCGGAGAAAGATTCGGTGTTGATCGGTGGTGGTCAAGAAGCCGTGAAGAAGATTAGAGTTATGGAAAATGGATCAGGAGCTTTCAACACCACCAAGCATTTATGGGCTGGAGCTTTTGCAGCCATGGTTTCAAGGTCTCTCTATCCTGTTTACTTATTCTATAGGTTATATGAGATTGATTGATTAGTCTAAAGTTGTAGACTTTAAGTGTTGTGGTTACTTAGTGATATGTTGTAGTTTTGGTGGCTCATTGGGTTTTAGGATTTTGGTTTGAGCAGAACTTGCATTGCACCTCTGGAGCGGATGAAGCTAGAATACATTGTTCGCAGAGAGCAACGGAATCTTCTTGGACTCATTCAGAGGATTGCAACTACTGAAGGGATTAGAGGATTTTGGAAAGGGAATTTGGTTAATATCCTCAGAACTGCTCCTTTTAAGTCCATCAACTTCTATGCATATGATACATATAGAGGTCAGCTTCTGAAATTGTCCGGGAATGAAGAACCTACAAATTTCGAGAGGTTTGTCGCTGGTGCAGCTGCTGGAGTAACAGCTAGTTTGCTTTGTCTACCACTTGATACCGTAAGTGTAATCACAACAAAGACTTCCTTGAGCTTGTTTTACCATTCTCTTGAGATTCTTTAGCAGTACTTTGGTATTGAATTACAGATAAGAACGGTTATGGTGGCACCTGGTGGAGAGGCATTAGGTGGCGTAGTTGGTGCATTCCGTCACATGATTCAGACCGAAGGTTTCTTTTCATTATACAAAGGTCTTGTACCTTCACTTGTTAGTATGGCTCCATCGGGAGCTGTGTTCTATGGTGTCTATGATATTTTAAAATCAGCTTACCTTCATACACCGGAAGGTAAGAAACGGCTTGAACACATGAAACAAGAAGGTGAAGAACTTAATGCTTTTGATCAACTCGAGCTGGGTCCTATGAGAACTTTGTTATATGGAGCAATCGCAGGCGCTTGCTCAGAAGCAGCAACTTATCCGTTTGAAGTTGTGAGAAGGCGTTTACAAATGCAATCACATGCGAAAAAGTTAAGCGCGGTGGCGACTTGTGTGAAGATCATTGAACAAGGAGGTGTTCCTGCACTATATGCTGGCTTGATTCCCAGCTTATTGCAGGTATATTAACTTCTTAATGTTAGTCATGAACTAAACTCTTAAATCTGTCTGACAACCTTGTTATATTTCTCATAATTCCAGGTTTTGCCTTCTGCGGCTATCAGTTACTTTGTTTACGAGTTCATGAAAGTTGTCTTGAAAGTAGAATCTGCATAAGACAATGAGAAAGACACGATAACTGGTCTTATTGATGATGCCACTTCAGAGGAGAGATTTCCTTTTTTGGGTTATACTCTGATATTTGAAGGCTTTTTTTTCTTCTTCAAAATGGGATAGGTTGTGAAACATTTGATTGCAAGAAAAGTAATAAGATTTGGAAATTCCATATTGGTTTGTTGTGTTCTAACTTCTGATATATAAAGCTTGGTCGAGTAAAATAAGATCTAAGCATACATAATTATTGTCTATTACTCCATTTCATCAATATCACAAAATGTTTGGAACAATGCCATAAAAGACAGGGAAAACAAATGAAAATAGATTCTGTTTCTCGGAAATCTTCATTAATAGAAGCACAATTGCCTTTAAGACATCAAACAAAGAACACACCATATGAGAGTCTTTGAGCTCTTTTTACTGTTGCCATCCATATTGTTGGTTTCTAGCACCACCCATTGGGTTCTGACCTCTTCCAGAACCACCAGAGCTACCGTATTGACCACCACCTTGTGAGTAGTTAGGCGGTCCAACACCATAGCCACCACCATATGGTGCACCTCGACCTTGTGGAGGATATGATCCGCTGCTGTAACCTCCACGGCTCTGATTATTATAACCACCAGTCTGGTTTCCACTAGGAGGGTACCGGTTAGGACCAGGTGCACCACCACGGGGCTTTCCATAGTAATGACCGCCAGGTCCACCAGCAGCTATTTGGGGTGGTGGTGCATTATTGTTCACAGGGTGGTTTGGTCCGGCAGGCCAATGTGGAGCAGCATGAGACTGACCAACACTATGCTGCTGTGGAGGTAAACGAGAGGGTTGCTGCTGTGGATGCTGCAGTTTCTGTTTTTTGGCTGCTTCCTCGTTATGGCGCATCTGTTGCCTCTTCTTCTTTGTCTGGAACTCATGTGATGATTCATATGTTGGTAGACTGTTGACATAAGACAATTTCAGTATGGGCTGAAGCAGTCACTAATTCTTTTTTTTTGATAAAATACTCACTAATTGTTCTTGATCATCATTTGCTGATGTATGATAAACCAAGTGGCTTTTCATTAACAATAACAAGAAACTTGAGAGAATTTGATTACCTCTTCGGATCACACGGTAACGGATCAGTCCAAAAGTACTCAGCATCAAGAGCATCCTTTGCGGATATTCTCTGGACCAACAAAACGGAAAATTCTAAGGACTTAAATTTCACGACCATAGCTCTTAATATCTGCGATTAAGGACTTAAAAATCACGACCCTAGCTCTTAATTTCTAAAAAAAGGAAAATTCTAGGACTTAAATATCAGACAATAGTTCTCTGAATTAAAAAAAAATTCAGTACCTGGGATGGGTCAAGCACCAACATTTTCTCTAGTAGTTCAAGGGCATGGCGATCAAAGCTATAGCAGAAGAGAAGAACCATATAAGATCTCTCTTGGATCACAATAATTGCTGTATAAGTTTCCCACATAATGGTTTCCACTTACTGTCGGTAGATCTCCCTTACGCGTCGCTTCAAGGGCCGAGATGATTTCATTTGGTTATACCAAGGCATTTTCGAAACCCCAGGCCAGTTATTTTCATCAGGTGATCCACAAAGTTCATAAATCTTATTCAATTGTTCACCCTGGAAAAACAAACATTTGAGTGAAATGCTGAAAGTGGAAACATCATCAAAGAACACTGGAATAACACACCACAGATGATTAAAAGATAAAATTCTGACCTCAGTTTTCCCAGGCAGGATTGGCTTTCCATTCAAAAGTTCAGCAAATATACAACCAACCGACCACATGTCGATCGCTGGTCCATATTTCGTTGCACCAAGTAGCAATTCAGGCGGCCTACCACAGTAAAAGATGCATTAAATAGAGAATAAGAAGCAAGACTAAGCAATACATACTTTCCCACTCTTTTATGTATACAACTTCAAAGTTCGTAAACATACATACCTATACCACAATGTGATGACACGGTTTGTTAGGTTTCCAGTATGATCATGAGAATATGACCTTGCAAGCCCAAAATCCGCAAGCTTTAAGTTTCCCTCATTGTCAATAAGGAGATTTGAACCTGCACCAAGATATTATAGGTGAACTAGCAAAAAAAGGCGAGAGAACCAAACTGTAAACAATATATTTTGGGACAGTCACCTTTTATATCACGGTGAAGCACTTGATTGACATGACAATAGTGAAGCCCAGTGAGGAGTTGCTTCATGTAACACTTTTTTTTACATAGGTTGAAATGTCAGACAAAGTCGTAACAATTAGGTTTTGCAAGGCTACACAACAAGGTATCTAGCCATGCAATACCTTGATCTGAGGGACCGTAAATCTCAATCCAGGACGATCAGCAAGTCCAGTCAAGTCATGATCCATGTACTCAAAGACCATGTAGATTCCACCCTTGTACTTGTTATTATCTAAAATTGGTGCCAAGGGAGAAGCTTTAGGCGAGCATAAAGATTTTCAAATAGATCTATCTTAGCAATCTAAGTACTTAAAAAGAAATTGTATCTTGAGTAGGTTTCACTAACCTGGCTTTCCTGTATCATCCCTGTCTCGACCTTTTAAAGAAAAAACAATCTCAAAACTCTAAGTATGAACTTAAACGTCTCTTGGATGGAATTTCTAAAGCAATACAAGGTAAGATAAGTGTTCCATATTACCTGGAGAAGTCACAATCTCTTTTAAATGGATGACATTTTCATGATGTAGCTTCTTCAGAATTTTTATCTCCCGGATCGCTGTTATCGGAAACTTCATGCAAACAGTGATAAGGGAACTATAAGTCATACTAAACTCGCAAAGTTTGCAACTTTTCCAAGCTAGTAGTCACATGTAGCTTACCCCTTCTCTTTCATTGTCCATACGGATCTTTTTCAGAGCCACGATATCACCAGTTTTAATTTCTTTAGCCATATAAACTTGACTGCAAAACCAAATACAAATACATAAATCAATCTATACCCTAACTACTACATTCCGGAAAAAGCTTCAAATCAACTTGAAATCAAAAGATAAAGGTAAACATATAGGCAGAGATAGTTTCAGATGTTTATGCAATAGATACACTTATCAAGCATACAACAATCATGCAACTCGATTTCTACATGTTACGATAGAATCCCCAGTTCACTCAATCAACAAAAATCGAGTTTATAGAGGCAAGGTTAAAATTCTTCAAATCAACAACACATGGATCAATTAAGAATCAAAATCGCTTCAAAAGCCTATATATCAAGTTGCCCTAAAGTAGAGAGAAATTATATCGTTATCACGAACAATCCACAAACCAAATCAATTCGAATCAAGGAAAAAGACCCAGAAAATAAAGGAGACAAGAATCGAGAAGAATACCCGTAAGTTCCTTCGCCAATCTGTTCTAGCTTCTCGAAGCAATCGACACTACGAGATCCCCAAATCGGAGGAGGCTCCTCGAGATTCAACTGCCCAAATACCGCACCCGCCATAATTCGTTGTTCCTCCTACAGAATCTCACATTATTGAAGAATTCCTCAGATAATTTAGCTTCGCCCTTCTCGCTCTCTTCGCCTTTTCTCCGGATCAAAGTCTCAAAATACACCCCAAGTAAAAAGAAAAAAAAAGAGCAGAGATAAATCTCCTTTAAAATTATTTTTAAAATAAAAAATAAAAAATTATGATTTTATTTTTAATAAAATATAATTATCTGTCAAATCAAATTATATATTTTGAATTTGAAGTGATAACAACAAAAACACTATATCTTAATGGTTTAAATTTTTAGTGTGTGTTTAAAATTTGAATCTACTATTTACAGTATAATTAATTTTTTAATTAGTGCAACTACAATAGAACTATATGATTTTTACAGTATAATTGATTTGTTACAATTATATGATTTTTGGACAAATAACATTATATAGTTTGAACAAAGAATAAAATACAACTGGTGTAAATGGATATAATTTTGTAAAAATATTTGAAAAAATCTAACTAATTGTAAATGATAAAAAAATCTGATAGCTCATATGGTAAAAACTGTAAATATTCATATGAGTGGTATTTTTGCTCTGTTTTTCCAATAAAATTTGACCCAAAATTCTAGGGGATTTTTTTATAACTAATCTAGGTTTTTTTTTAATCAAAATTTGACATACGATTACAGACAAATACATTTGTTGAGTGGTTTTAAATTTTCTAAAACGCACAATTGACAAAACGTTTGTTTTTTAACTTATACAAAAGAATAATTGTTTTTGTATAAGTTAAAAAAACCAAACATCAGAGCATATGTTCTTCAATTATAGTGATTTTTTTTGTGCAAAACAATTATAATGATTTCTATTTGACAAAACTAATTTATTAAAATAGTATAACAATATTTCTGAGTACATACATCGAGTAGTATACTTATATTTTTACGAAGAGTTCCTAATTTCTACATCTGTACGTTGATAAATACCAGAGTCTTCTCTCCATTTCTAATGATTCAATAGCAAAAAAATAAACCAAGCAAGTTTTTAAGCTGTTCCAGTGATCAGTTTTTCGCGTTGATCAAATTTCTTAACCTTTATAACTCCGATTAGTACTTGGAGGCTGAAGAAAGCACAGACTGTGTATGCTATTGTAGCAGGTGTCTGAAAACAGAAAGAAACAAGAATATTGGTTTAATTTTGAGAGGTTATAGAGAGATTGGGTCTGATGAGTAACAACTTACTTTTAAAGAATTCAGATACAAAATCGTTGCGAGATTGACTAAACTTCCTGCAGCAACAGCCTGTTGGGAGACACATTGGATTAAAGAAAGATGAAAAGAAACCAACATGACATGCTTTCAAAGTTTCGAAGAAAGATTCTTGTTTTCGAATCGCTTCACATCTGATTTACTCTCTCAAAAGATGTAGAGAAAGACAAGAGAAGGGAAACCTCTACTTACACTTCCTACTGTTTTCTGAACAGCTGCAACGCGTTGAAATGCCCTCTCAGACTCAAGCGCTCGGACCCTAAGCTTCAAGTCACCTTGCTCCTGAGAAAACATAGATTTGAAAATGAACTCATAAGATCACGATAAAAAATTCATGCAGCTTGTGACTGGTGGATCTGTTAATATCTTACAAGTCGTTGGATGACTACAGCTAGCTTTTCAACTCTATCAGCTTGTCTAAATAGATTGTAGAATGCTTGTGATTGCCTGTCCCATCTCTTTCTCAGGTCCTACGATAGTTAATTTGATTGAATATGGATATAAAGCTATACAATAAGATCATATATGGAGTAAAAGATAAGCCTTCCTCTAAACCTTTATTACAACTTCTACTCCAGCTTCCCGAAACCGTAGCAATTCCAAAGCATAGCTGGAGAACAAAAGTATTTGAGTACTCGTCTGATTAACAATAAGATATAAATAACATAGTGTGTGTAGACTCACGGTTTTGCAATCTCCGTTATATCAAATCGAGGGTCAAGACCTTTGCCGATGCCATCCAATACTGCAGAGAGAGAGTAAGTAACCATTAACATACTTGTTGAGTTTGAACACAAAAACATGAAAAGAATGGTCGAAACGAATTCAAATGACATTACCAACCTGAAAAGGCTCTAACAACAAATGTGAATGTGGCGGGGAACCGAAAAGGTTGATCAGCTGCAATGGCTAATAAGTCTTCTCCGATTGCAGCCAACCTTTGCTTCTTTTTCTCTTGTTTTTCTTCCTTGCTTAGTGGCTTCTTAAATCCAAGCTCTTCTGCTGCTGCTAATTCTTCTTTCTCCTTTCTTTGCGCAGCAAGCCGCTCTTCGAAACTGTAACACAATCAGCTAACTGATATTATCAGAGCAATACTTGGCATCTATTATGCACACCACTCTCACACATACTTTAGAGAAACCAAACATGAAACAAGGATTCAATAGGAAGCTAGATCGACACGAAATAAGGGTATAAGGATCAATTAAATTACCTGTTGAGAAAAAACATTGCTGTTCTTCTGACTGCTGTCAAATCTCCAGTTGGCACAAGAACACCCATTTGAACCATAGCTTCAATGACCTGCCACAACAACATTTATTGATATATCTATGAGATCAGATCCTACAAAGCGGCATTGATGTAGAAGATTTAAAGTGAGAACACCGTAGTAAGTATACCTTATCTGGGTCCTTCTCATAGACGCCGTAGAATGCCTCCAATAAACCTTCTCTAATATTTGGGCTGATACTGCAAGAAACAAGAAAAAAACGATTGGGTAGAAGAACCATTAGTTTAGTCCAACAGGTATAATCGAGGAAATCATATATTCTTCACCATCAAATATCAATGAGCTGGTTTGCATGCCATGATGAAGCAGTTTTTACATAATAACATAGTTCTGTTGTAGCAGTAAATGAAGTACCTTCCCATCATTCCAAAGTCGTAAAATATGAGCCGCCCGCCATTGACATCATCAACCGCAATATTCCCAGGGTGCTGCAGAAAGATACACAAGCAAATTAGAGTTTGGTCCTTTTGTATTGGTACACCAAATAAAATATAATTGACACTAATAAGTCTAGTGTTTTTGGCTTTGTTACACTAATAAGGGTAAGGAAAATGATAGAAGAGATTTACAGGGTCGGCATGGAAGAATCCATGTGATAAGATTTGCTCCAGGTAAGATTCAACAGCATATCTCCCTAGCCTGCATTATCAAGTCATAAATCAACAACAAAGAAACTATTTGGGCTTCAAAGAGAAAGGATGAAATATTCAAGTCTTGAGGAAAAGATCGATGTAAGAAAATACAAACCTTTTTCGATCAACACCTAACTGATCTAAGGCTTGTATTTTGTTAATCTTAATCCCGGGGACATACTCCATTGTCAGGACCTACAAAGAACTTAATGTATAACTACTGCATTTGAGCTTAATGCTTTATAAATGTAAACTAATGGTCATAGGTAATAATAATACTTGAGGTGTAGTATATTCCCAGTAGATGGATGGAACTTTTACATACTCCAAGTTTTTAAAGTTATTAGCAAATAATTCCGAATTGGCTGCTTCTTTTGTGTAATCAATTTCCTGAAAAATATAGGACATTGTGTTATTACTAATTAGAGGTCACTTGAATTGGGGTAAAGAAAACAAGATACTATGCAAAGGTCACAATCACAAAAAAGAACTATCATTTTTTAATCACTAGAAAATTGGTCCAAAACTTATACATAAGAAGTGATGAAAAATAAACCACATTGCGATACCTGGTACAATACACTGGCACATTCATCGTAAATTGCAACCCAATCTCTCTTTGCTCCATCTGATTTTGGGTCCACTTTTTGGAGATACTCAGCGATCACCTAAATAGAAGCATAACAAAGCCAATAACTTAGCAGAACATGATACAACAATTTCAGAAGAGCGGCAGCAAAACATGATATAAGGATGCTTGTAACATGGAATAACTCTATATCGACGGTAGTAGAGACACTAACCCTCAAATTTTTAAGATCGATATCAAAGAGATCCTTCAGACCAGGTCTTTGTACTTTAATGACAACCTCTTGACCCTTTAATCTTGCACGATGAACTTGACCTGTACTTATTAAGGACAACAACAGTTATTATCATCATAGATTCATATTCTTGCAATATTGTGCAGATTATTATAAGAAGATTATCACAAAGACTTTACCAAGACTAGCTGCAGCTATAGGTTCATAATCAAAACGGTCAAAGATGTCATCAACAGATCCTCCAAGCTCCTCTTCAACAATCGATAAAGCTGTAGCAGAAGAGAAGGGAGGAACTTGATCCTGCAAAGTAAAAAATAAAGTTTAAAATGCAAAAAAGAAGAGCCTCACAGGTCACAAGTAACATTCAAATTGACTATCAAGAAATCAAACCTGAAGTTCTGACAATTGATCAACATACTCTTGAGGAAGAATGTCTACTCTAGTAGAAAACTGTTGCCCAATTTTAATAAATGTAGGACCTAATCTCAAAATGTTTTCCTTCAACCACTTAGCCAAAACCTTCCTTCTTAAAACCTTTTTCTCCTCAGTCATTCCCCCTATATATATTACACATGAATTTTCCAAGATTTAGACAAATGAGAATGGTTTTTTACATAAGCAAAATAATAACAAAGTATCTACCTTTATATGAGAACTTCTGACTGCTTAACCATGTCCTGAAAATAAACGTTAAAACAAATCCCCAAATCTCCAGTGTTCTTTGTATCGTTGAGTAAGTCTTGAATCTACTCCATCGACCACCTGGTGCTACAGATACCTGAAACAACAAAATTAGCAAAATTTCAAGAAAATTGAATCATTAAACAAAATGATAAAATAGAATAAAAAAAAATGTAACTTTAATGTTTATATACCTCAACTTGTTTTTGTTGAGTTTTCTTAAACCAAGCATCCTCTTGACCAATATCTTCTACTCTCTTCTTCCTCACTTCTTCTCTTCTATTCTCTGTGACTTCCTCCGTCTCCACCGCTACGCTTCCGTTCACATACTTCACCAAACTACCGTTACCGTTACTGTTTAAACGAGCACTTCCGTTATAATCTCCGTTGACGGATTTTCTAGCAGCGCCGTTACCGTTACTGTTTAAACGGACACTTCCGTTATAATCTCCGTTGATCACTACATTATCTCGATCTTCCACAGCGACATTATCGTCTTTAGAAGCTCTGATTAATCTCGTACGAAGCTGAAGATTGTGATTGTAGCTTAATCGATTTCTAGGTAAGAAAATTCCAGGGATAGAAATGGAACGAGAGATTGAAGATTGTCTGGAGTTGAAAATGATGTTTGGTAGAAGCAGAGATGACGATGGAGAAGAAGAAGAAGCAGAAATCGCCATTGATGGTAAGAGATCCCGAAATTAAAACCCTAATATTCCATGGATCAATTGCGTAAGAGATTTTGAAGAAGAAGAAGAAAACTTGTTGTTTGTTGGCACTTTGCAGTGAGAGGTTTTGAGGTTCAGGAGGAAGCAGAGTATATGGGGGAAAATGATAAATAAAGGGGTGGATATGGAAAGGACACGTGGCATAAGATGAGATGAGTGAAGCAGATGTTCGAGTATTTTGATTGGTTGTTTGAGACACATCATCGTGTTATCGGAGCAACACTCTGTTAATGGGCCATTAACTAAATGATTTTGGGTTCAGATATAAAGTAGAGATGGCTATAGATAATCTCGATAGCTTTTATGATCCATTACCAAAGTATGAAGTGTCCGGTCTGGCTATGTGAATTTCACTGAACACGAGAACTTACTCATTATCCAAGAAAATTAACTTATTTAATTATTGTGTCAATAATAGTACTCGCTCTTTGTTTTGGGCTTTTGGCATGGTTTGAAGATAAATAACCAATTCAAACTAATATTAATATTTTACAAATTATGATTTACGAAATAAACCATTAGAAAACAAACTAGCATGATTGTTGATCACAAAATGTTTGGAACAATGCCATAAAGACAGGGAAAACAAATGAAAATAGATTATGTTTCTCGATGATCTTCATTAATAGAACACAATTGCCTTTAAGACATCAAACCAAGAACACACCATACGAGAGTTTTTGAGCTCTTTTTACTGTTGCCGTCCATAGCACCACCAATTGGGTTCAGACCTCTTCCAGAACCACCAGAGCCACCATATTGACCACCACCTTTTTAGTAGTTAGGCGGTCCAACACCATAGCCACCACTAGGTTCTGTGACCAATCCCATTCATTGACCACGAGCACTTACTCATTATCCAAGGAAGATAACTTATTCATATTTGTGTAATTATTGTGTTAACAACACTACTTCTCGCTCTTAGTTTTGGCATCGTCTAAAGAAAAATAACTACTTCAAATTAAAATTAATATTTTACAAATTGTGATATACGAAACGAAACATTAAACCATTAGAAAATAAACTAGTTTATCAGATACATGTCTCACTAGAAACATCAAATCATCGTTAAAATAGAATAAATTATTAACGGAATTTATATCGAAAAATAGAATAAATTATTAACGAAATTTAAATATAGAATAAATTATTAACGAAATTTATGTTGGTTTAAAGATTTTCAAGTTGAATGAATTCTAGTTGAATCAATACATGATTTTACCCTCAATCGAAGAGAGGATCTTCTCTTCAAATTTGAATCAGAGTCGATCAATAGAAGCTAAGTGAGCTTCAATGAAGCAATATTTGAACCTACTCTACCACAGTTGATTCGTTTCCTCTCTCATGTGTCCTAAAGCTTGATCCTTTCTACACGAATTTGTAGCTCTGATTATGATTTCACCAAATATCAACCTGACTTATATTGCTTACCCACAAAGTCCTTGACTTTGCAATTGCTCTGTAATTTTTACTCTATTTTTTGTTTTGTTTTCTTGTTCACTAGGTTCTTGAGAGAACGAATGCCACGGGTCAGAATATTTATGTTGATGATCTTGCAGTGGTAAGAACTGAGAATTTTCAAGTGATTTTTTTCTGTTCAATCTCTTTTTCGCCATAGTTTGTTTTTTGGTATTGATACACAATTTTTGTTGGTTAGGCTCTGTAGATTTCTGCTACCGCTGTCAGAGAATCTTTAGCCAATGTAAGTCAACAGTCCCCATTTTTTCTCATTCTTCAATTTATAGACTTTTAAATTTATAATGATGTGATTACAGGTCTATGGCAATAATCTTGGTTCCTTTGCGACCAACTTTGAGAGATCATTTAATAGTACTCTAAGGATCCTTAAATTGATCAATGAATCCGCTGCATTTCCGCATCAGTTAGACAATAATAATGTTGGGAGTTGTAATTTAGACCGTTCTACAATAGACGGATGCTCAGACACCGAGCTATCTGCAAAGGAAACTTCATCTACTACGTCTGCTTATGAAGTGAATCAAGGCAGTGTGAGAACAACCTCTTCGATGAATGAGCTTGTCCTGCACGAAGAGACTAGACAACTTAGTGTCCCAAGAATCTCATCAATGTCTATGACCACAATCGAAAGGTCGTTGGAAGAGCAAGCAAGAGCAAACGACCTAAAGAGCATGGAGATTGGTCTTACAATGAGAAAACTAAGGTTGAAAGAGACAGAGCTAGCACTAAGCTACGAATCAAACAACCTGGGGAAATCGAAGCTAGAGATGGGTGTTTCGAAAGCTGCATTCAGAGCCGAGAAATTCAAAACCGAATTAGAAGATACAACAAAGGCCGATATGGTCACAAAAATCATGGATTGGCTGATCGTAAATGTCTTCATCATGGCGGTTTCTATGTCATTCGGCGCTTACAACTTCTCACATCAGAGAATCATGGAAGCTACCTCAGTATGTGAGCCATCCGAGGAAAAAAGTTCCTCTTGGTGGGTGCCTAAACAAGTTTCATTGATGAACGCAGAGTTCAACATCTTCATTTGCCGGCTTCGAGTTTGGTTCCAGATCTTTTTCGGTGCCTTAATGATCATAATCTTGACTTACTTCATAATCCAACGCTCATCACGTGCAAAGCAGACAATGCCGGTAACTTTCATCGTTATTATCCTTGGTATCTTTTGCGGTTTACCGAGTAAGTTTTGGACACATTGGGCGGTAGCGGTAAACTCTGGCTTTTTCTTTGGCAAGTGTTTTGCCTTTTGCAGTTCGTTGCAAATGTCTTGACATTTGGCTTTGTATCGTTTGCTTTATGGTCCGATAAATGTGAATCAAGGGACAAAACAGAACCGTTGTAACATTATGGTTCCGTATTGGGTACGGCGCAGTTTCTTAGGGGTGATTCTGTTGGTTCTTCCAGTGATTAACTGTGCTTTGCCATTTGCGACATTTGGTGAATGGAGAGACCTGTTGATTGGATCAGCCTCCGTTGATTCTTCCATAAATTAATGGTGTTTTGCTATGTATGAGTTTCTTGGTGGGTCAGGCTCTTATGTTTGAGGCAAATCCCTCCTTATATTATAATTTTATTGTTACGATTTGGATTTGGATTTATAATCCTTTCCTTTTTGGGAGGTTTCTTTTGTTTTTATGGGTGTTGTCGAGACAGTTGTATCGCTATTCCAAAGTTAAATATATTTGGTTATGAATATGCAAAATACTGTTTTGCTCTTGTCAAAAATATAAGATATTGTTACAAGTCAACAAAGTAACCAATAAAACTTACCTCTTTAGATTTATAGAATTTATAGAAATTCAATCTTTTGAATAGAGAAAAGTTAATCCAATATTAATAGAAGTACAAATCAAAACTGGGGACTGAACACTCAAAATATTATGAGACAAGACAAAATAATTAAATATTGTGGGTGGGTCAAGTGGGTTATGAGTGCGATACTATAATGTCTTTGAATTAGACAATACGGAGACCTTTTTTTTGTTTTCTCCATCCACTTTAATCGGCTTATCGGATCCGAATCCGGACCCGAAAGTCCGATAACCCGACGAGGACAACCATGTCCGACGTTCCATCGTCATCTCCGGATACCACGGCGTCGCACTGGTGCTACCACTGCAACAAACGCGTCGCCGTTGAAACTCTAGACGACTTCGTAGTGTGCTGCGAATGTAACAAAGGTTTCGTCGAGTCAATCCAACCGATTCCCACCGGTTATTCATCGCCGGCACCACCACTTTCCCCAGATCTGACCGTCGATGACTCGAGTATAGGCTCGCATTTCCTCCAGATGCTCCGCTTGTTAGCCCACGCGCCTTCGCAGCGGTCACCAACACACCTTGATTTATTATCTTACGAAGACGATTTCTTCAGATTAGAACTCAATAGCAGAAACGAAATCGATGATGAAGAAGACGAAGACGACGATGAAGATGATGAAGAAGAGGAAGAGAATGTAAACGTCAATGATGAAGAAGAAGATGGAGATGAAGATATGAGGAGGAGAAATCGATTCCCTCTCACGACACGAACAGGGAGAAACAGGATTCTCGATTGGGCTGAGATTTTAATGGGAATCGAAGACAATTCGATTGAGTTCCGTATGGAATCAGACAGATACACAGGAAATCCAGCTGATTACATGGACGACCCAGCCGGATACGATGCTTTGCTTCAGAACTTTGCCGAAGGAGACGGTAGTGGAGGAAGGAGAGGAGCACCACCAGCTGCAAAATCGGCGATAGAAGCGTTAGAGACTTTCGAGGTTGGTCTTTCGGAAGGAGAGATGGGTATGGTCTGTGCTGTTTGTAAAGAAGGAATGGTGATTGGTGAAACTGGTAAGAAGCTACCATGTGGACATTGTTACCACGGGAATTGTATTGTGCCATGGTTAGGAACAAGAAACTCTTGTCCTGTTTGTAGATTCCAGCTTCAAACTGATGATCCTGACTATGAGGAACAGAGGAAGAAAACAACTTCTACCTTGACTGATTCTGCTGCTGCTTCTTCTTCTTCTTCGGCTTCTCATCTCTAAATTGTGGCAAGGTCTCTATTTGTTGTTGCTACTCTTTCCATTTCAATTAAAACTTGGCTTTAGTCTCTCAAGAAATGTCCGGTTGCAATCAAAGAAGTGAGAAACTGAGAACAAAAAATAATCCGGCCCCAAAAGACATTTTTTAGTTATAAAGTGTGTTGTTGTATCTTTGGCCTATGTTCCCTCTCTCCTACTGCTTTCTTTGATTTTCAGTTGTTTTGAAGTTTGCCGATGATTAGAAGACTTCGTGAGCCTTCCCGAAGTACTTGTTTATAACCGATGACTGCACACAATACCAACAAAGTATATCAGATTTTGCCTAATATGCAGAGTTCCATTGACGAAATAGGAGATAAGACAGGAGATTGTAATTGTGTTGTACCTTCGTAATTCCTGCAACGTCGGGTGTGTCTGGTGAAGGCAATGGATAAAACTTGTACAACTTCATTTCTGATATTAACAAGATGAGAAGTAATTCAAGTATGGTATCATATTGGAAAACTAAGATACAGCACCTCAAGTTTGTCTATAGCCCAGTCATATTCACATACAACCTGCACAAAAGAAGAAGTAAGTTTGATCCAATATGAAAATCCCAAATTTTATTGTCAAACCAAAATAACTTACTGGTGGCTCAGAAGGGAACGTTATTTCAACCACAGTGCTCTGCTCAGATTCATCTTCCTTAAATGGGTTGTTGATATCTGCAAGTTAAAATGAAACAGTAATATTTAGAGGTTGATGTTGAACTCCAGGGGAAAAAAACGAGATACCAGCAGTGTCCAAGGAAAACACATTTCAAGCACATGAAGACATGGTACTGAGAATCTACAATGACTAAAACCAACTATGCATCAAAATTTATGCTCACAAGGCAAGAGTTGAATTTTTTAGCACGATCTTCCTTCAAATGTCTGAGAGCAGACCTGCAAATAACATATACAAAGATATGCATTACACTTTTTACAAAAACATATGAACTGTAACTCATTACACTTTTTCCTCTACAAAGCAAATGAACAAATAAACGTCTTCATGTTATTTACCTTCTCTGCGTACAGCCCAAGATAAAGATTGGAAAGTTCATTCTATCAACTGGTCTGATCCTGCAGAAGAACAAAAGCAGATGAAGTTAGCAACTCCCAATAAACATTAAAAGTGAAAATAGTGCACACAAACATATTATCTGTTTCTCTTCTCATTGACTAAGACCCTCCAATGAAAAGTGTGCGGTTACATTTGGAACTCAGGGCGTCTATATACCTTTCTCAAGCGGGATGTAAGGAACCCAATCCATTTTCATATCTTTCATTGGAATTATATCCTCAACCGATCCTTGAACAGATGTAACTCCTATCTTATCAGAAGGGGGAATGGATGATTCAATCTGTAAATAGCTAAGAAACAAGATTAACAATATGGTCTTGATTGTTAAAGGGACCTAAATTCACCAAATCACAATGCTGAACTTATATATCAAGAATCAGTAACATGATAGAACATAAGAAACAAAAGCTTACACAAACGACTGCGGGAACAAGGACATTCTTGTTTTCATTTTTGTGAGGGACTAATTGAGCTGCAATGATAAGATAGAGGATAACAAAAGACATGCATCAATGCAAAATTTAGATGGAATTTCAAGAAAATCAGACAAAAAAGATAAATGTCAGCTTAATAACTTACACTCAGTGCAACCAAAAACATAGACTTTCTTCCCGTGGAGCATTCCTCCTTCCTCCAGAGCTTCCTGCAATACAAAGAAAAGAGTACTTCTTAAGAAACTAGTTAAGCCAAAAAAAAAATTAACAATGGGCAATGAAACAGTATGATTAAAGCATGCTTACTTCAACATTTTTGAAATCCCAGTTGAATTCTTTAAGCGCATCCTGTTGGTCCCACTGTATTCACAATTGACAGAGCATAAACCACAAACACAACAGTTTAATCATAATTTAGAGAAAAGCTCGAAAGCCGATGTTAAAGCCAAACTTGTTGAAACTAAATACCTCCGTTCCCACTGGAAATGCAGCCTTCCATAGATCCTCCTAAAATGCACAACAAACATTACTTGATCAACTCTAAACTCCAAAATGAATAGAATCAAACTCAAATCTTAAGCCGAATTCAATATGCTATTAACAATGAAGATGAAGTTAATCTCGTTACGATTACTTGATGAAGTTAGGAAAACAAGCAAGATGAGTAAACTAGCATACCAGATTACGCTTGTCCTTGAAGTACTCAGTCTCAGCTTCTTGCGGCTTGGTCGTTTCGGTTCTGGCTCGCTTGGCTCTTGTAGTCGGTTTATTCTCTGTTTCCTTATCTGTCGATCTCCTACGCTTACCACGACAAAGTTCAGGTTGCGAAGAAGATGCACCACCTTGCGTCTCATCATTCTTGCTCGCAGTTTTATCCTTCTCCAGATGCATTGCTGAATCAGGTTTCGCTTCTTCTTTGACCTCCACCTCATCTTCTTTCGCTTCTTCTTTCTCCGCCTGATCCTCTTTCACCTCGTCTTCACTCTTTTCCTCCTCCGCAGGTTGAGATTCCATCTTCACCACCGCTTCTTCTGTCTCCTGAGTAGACTGAGTCTGAGTCTCCTGCGTCGAGGTCTCTACCAACGCCTCATCCTTCTTACTCGACGACGAAGTAGAACCAGTTTTGCGGCCTGCTCTCGAACCTCCCTTTCTCTTCGCTCCCTTCTTCATTTCTGAGACTAACTAAACCCAAAAGAAACAACAAAGATAACAGAGCAAAGAGGCGAATGAGAATCTTGGGGAGCTAGGTTGGATCGGGGGTTTTCGAAAATCGGAGAAGACGAAGAGTTTTTTGGACTGTACCTCTTTTTCCCAGTCGTGCTTTCTTGCGTGATTTTAGTGCCTCGCCCGTACACAAGAGGAAAATAGAGTTTTTTCTTTCCAACTTTCCCCCAAAATAAAATTAAAAAAAAGTAAGCGCGGGGGCTTACCACAGCCCACAGGGATAAATTCGTACTTATTTGAATCATCGATGCTGCAAACCCTTGATTACGTGTGTTATTGCTGACGTGTTATACATCCAACGGCTAAATGTTATCGGTTTTGTGTATTATGAACACGGAAATAGAATCTAGTTTCTACAAACTAATGGTCCAATTTGCCCCCATGATAGTTAACAACTTAACATAGGAAAGTTTTGGTTTGGTCAAGTTGGATAAGGTTATCTCCAAAACCGGAGAGATAAGGGCATTAATAGCGACAAAAATGAAAGTTCAGAGACTAATTATGGGCCGATAAATTCGCTTTACAAATCATTAATGGGCCTATTCGATTTGGCCCATACAGGTTGAAGCTGCATTTAACTTTAGTAATTAGCTATTCACACTAACAGTCACCTGATTCTACAATATCGTGTTAATTTATCATCCAAAACAAGCTAAGCGATGACAGAACAGTGATTCCGCAATTAAATTCTGTAAATCGATAAGCAAACAATCAAATAAATGACAATTATATTACAGCTAAGTCTATGCATTTCCATTTACAGTATTTGTTTACGATCTGTATATGTATAGGTTTTATATGAAGCCTAATTGTGTTGGCCTGGTCTTCCTGAGCTTGTTGGTGGCTTATTACCCTTACCCTTGCCCTTCTCTATGATTTCAACGGCCATACACTCGTCTTCATCGCTGTGAGATGACAAAGAAGATGAAGAAGAAGAAAAGGATGATAAAGAAGAAAGTCTTTCGAGACCAAAAAACTTGAAAAGAGAAATTGCTATTGAAGATTGATGAAAGAACGTAAATGGGATCCAACGAGAATCGCTTTCTCCGCCGTTTCTCAGATTCTCCATGGTTGATTTCTTAGATTCTTTATATTTGAATCTTGTTGAAAGAGATCTATGGTGTGTGTGTGTGTAGTTATGTTGATGAATGATGATGGAACTTCGTAACGCAGATGCGACTCTTTTTATAGGCAAGGATATTTCACCTATTACTTGTTGGTCAACTAGTTTTGTGTGTTGACCGGGTCTATGATAAACTGGTTTTGTTAGGTACACACTACACAAGACTTTGAAAAACTGGTGCCGGTATAACATTTTTTATACTATTATTCTATGTTCGGTCAAAATATAGCAGCATATATACTTGGACGTTGGGGAATTTTTGTCGTGGTCAAACTCAATTCACGCTCTTTGATTTCTTTGTTTTTTTTTTTAATTAAACAAATGTTGGATTTTTTGAATCCGTAATACAACAAATGAAAAATCTGTGATCATTCTAATAAATACTAATTTAGACCAGAGAACAAGATAGAAAAATACTAATAGTACTTTGTTAAATAATCAATGATTTGGTAAAAGACGTTTCTGTTGCATAAGAATAATAAAATAATAACTAGTAGTATTAGTTTTCACACTTACATATCACACATTAAAACAGTAACCAACATTCATATTATTATTCCTTTAGCTTAATGTACTTCTTTCCTCGCCATTGGCTAAATTAATGCATCTATGGTCATCAGACTCATCACTGCTGTGGTCCCTTCTAAATTGTACTAATTCATATTCGGGAGATAATGATTATTTGTACCCCCAAACTTTTATCCTACCATGCATTGTTGTGTAATCATGATTTTTCAATGACGTAAGACTTATCACCAAATGTGGCTTATGGGTTTTATCACTTTATGAAAATGCTTCTTCTTCTTTTGAATGAAGAGGTCAAAAAGGAAAAATCTGGTGTCTGAAAATCACAGTGAAGAATGTTAAAATTGTTTAATATTTGAAAAGTTGGTGCTGCTGCTCCTCGTAGAGTATTTGTTTTATCAATTATAAATCAATGCGTTACTCGTAGAGAGCACCCATGAATTTTGTATTTAATATTAGCTGGCATATAAATTTGTGAATATGATCATTGCCCCTGTTTACATCATTAGAAGTATCGTATTAAAAATATAAACCTAAGCAAATATATGAGAAATTACATGTTATTTTTACTTAAAGTTGGATAAAAAAACCCATAACGTTCGTGCATCGAAATTTTTTAGACTTCTCTACATTAATTTTTTTTTAATTGGTAACACGTTAAATAGTAAAATAGCATAATGATTTCATGATTTTTTCGTTTATTAATTTTGTCAACTATATACTATAAAATAAATATAAAGTGAGGGAGGAGACGAACTATTGACTCTTAATTTAAACCAAGATTACACCCATAGATTTACCTACCAAGAGGTAAAAATTTACTGTTTCATCTTTTAAAAGACTTACCGACCAATAATTAATACCCTAATTAATAAGACAATATGAGGTAGGACGAACTGTTGACTCTTAATGAATGTAATCCAAAATTATGTATGTAAGTCTTTAATGTTTAACATTGGTTATGGACAGATACGTTCGACATTAAATGCGCTCAATTAATAGCGATACTGGTGAATTGTTGATGGCATCAAATACTACAGTTTTGTTAAACCCAAAAATCACATCAAAATACTACAATTTCATGGACTGCACTATAGGGACGAAAAAACAATTCGTCAGTCTCATAAACAACGTATAAAGAAAATTTTAACCCGTATATTAATCAGGAACATAATGGGATTCTATGTTGTATTTTTTGCGTAAAGGGTATAGTATGAAACTTTGTAGAATAACTTTTATTTAACTACTGATGGACTTGCTTCAATTTTTGCGTCGGTAGATTGTTAATATTATTATAAGGTAAATAGTACAAATAGCAATGATGTTAAACAAACATTATTGACTACAAATAATCGAACTATAATTTAAAACTGCTAATTATGTTGGCCAGGACGGCCTGAGCTAACTCTTTCCTTCTTCTTTGTTTTTGCTTTGATCTTTGTGCCTCTAGACGTCGCAACAACGCCGTTTTTAATGCCCCTGGACTCCACAACGATCTCTTCTTTCGTAACAATATCTTCTTCTTCCTCCTGCAATTGGAAACGCATGTTTAATTGGGTTCATTTTATAGTATTACTAAAGAACATGATCATAGCTTTAAAAACCAAAATAAAGTTCTTTATTCTACTCAACATGTGATGTCATTGACTAATATTAACATTTATAATCAAACCAAAAATTAAAAAAAAACATTTATAACATGAACCTTATTGTCATCCAAACTTAATTTTATCTTAAGAAAATAAGAAACATGATTTCAAAATAAAAATAGCTAAATACTTTGGTCCTAACAAAAAAATGAATTAAAAAATAAAATAATAAAAATACATACAAACGCTCGTGATAATGTTAATAATCCCATATTGTTATGGAAAGCTTACCGACTGGTTTAAAGTTAGCGGAGACGACGCCGTTCCCGTCGCTGTCGGAGAATCTTGATGAAGAAGACCAAAGCATTTGAAGATAGCTTCGAGGATTTGGCTGAGGAACTGAAAAGGAATCCATAGATAATTTAGATAAGTTTCTTCTTCGCTTCGTCTGCCTAATTTCTCCATTGAGATCTGATGATTAGAAATAATGGGATTAATTTTGGTGAGAGGAGTGAAGCTATTCTTTAGATGTGAGTGATTAAGCAGAGAGATCAGAGAGACAACTTTGCCTTTTATAGTGGGGCTAACTCGGTATTTGGTGTGAGTCTTTAGTAGATTACATTTTCTTAAATCATTACTTTGGAATATGATTATAACTTTATAAGGCCCTTTCTGATTTTTTGATTAATTAGTTGAAAAAAATCAAAAAGATTAGATTAATTCATGCTTCATGCATATTAAATAAATTATACTTTGTTGTTGTTATTGGGGGAAATAAGCATGTGGTTTAGGCTTTAGGTGGGTTGATGACTCTACTGATATTTAATATATTGGTATAAACTTTACACACAAAGACGAAAACTGTTTACTCGTCGTGGTCCGATGACGGATATTTAAATTGGATTTTAAATATTTTTCCTAACTTATTATAGTAAGAATGTATAAAATAAAACTACCTATTTAACCAAAAGCAAAATTACCATTGAAATTTTGCATGGGCATTTAAGTTTTCCGAAAATAATAATCGACCTTATAATTTAAATAGTAATAAATTTGGTGTAGATGTTATATTACTTCTCATAGTTGCTTTACTGGCTTTTTGAATATTGATGTATTTAAAGCCACGAGGAAAATGTAAGAAAAGATTTTTAAATTTAAAAGTTGGCATTTGGTTCTCGTGTTAGGAATTTTTAATATTGAGATTTCAGGCGTTTACTCGTGGAAACCGGCGAAGAAATTATGTTGTATTATGTGTTTGATTGATCTAACGAACTTAATTATTATTTGTTCAAAGTATATCATTTCGCTAACATGTTATTAATTACAATTAGATACAGTTTAGTTATCTTTCAGACATAACACGTCGTCCCCATGCCAACATCTAGTAAGTTAGACATAAATTTTTGATAAAATTACTAATTTCGAAGTTAGCTGGATGCTATGACGATCAATACACATGGTACTAAATTACTAGCCAAAAAAGGGTAAATAAATATGTAAAATCAAGTAATCAGATTAGATATTTAGATTGTACAAGATATACGGATGCTTGATGAAGAATGATATACGTCTTCAAGAGTTAGTTCTGATTCAACTCATATAGTTCTAGTCTGACTGAGTCACTCTTTCATAAAATCAGACGTGTGGTCAACTATTGTTGTATTGAGAAAAAAAGGAAACAAAAATAAACAACGTACGACTCTTTCGCTAAGGGAAAATAAAAGAAATAGGAACAACGACTCATTGGCATTTGATAAGTCTCTTGGATTTTGCGAACCGTCTCTTTTCGATTCAAGACTTTTTAGTCCCCACAATTTTTTTTTGTTGGGTTTAGTATTTTTGTTTGACCAATTTTTTTTTTCTTTTAAAATTCAGTTTGTTACGTATGATTTTCCAATTTTCTTTAATAATTCACATAGTTAACGTTAATTTTCCTTACTTGATTTTTGGTCGCGTTTTCTTTGTAGGAGTATTCAATCTACATTTTAGTTCAGTTTTTGATTCAGGTTTTTAGACTTTTTAGATTGTAGTTTACAAATAATAATATATAAAGTGACTTTCTTTAACGTTTTTTATTAATCATTAGAAGATGTTTACATAATCTTTAAACAGAAGACTCCGTAAACATGTAAAGGATAAACATAAATTTTAGAAACACATTCTTGTCGAATAGTAACTTTTGCCAATTTATCAGCGATTTAGTTGCACTCTCGTGGTATTCACAAAAATCTAATTTGAGAAAATATATCCGTTCAACTGTCAATATCCATGATCGTGATCGCTGTTAGATTGCATCAAATAAGAGTTTGCAATCTTCTTCATTAATAACTTTGTGATATCCTCTACACCAAATGGATTGGATCAAATGCAGAATTGCTAGTGCTTCGGCCTAAAGTGGTGAGGAAGCTTGAATAAGGCGAGAACTCTCAGCTAGACGATAAAATCTTTGGTCATCACGATCACGGACAACCCATCTCCCCCCCCCCCCACCCCTCCCCCCCCCCCCCCCCAACCCAAATGTTGTACATTGAGGTGACTAGTCAGGTCTGGTCCATTTATACTCTTGTAAAGTAGGTGGGGCTGTATTACGGACAGGGGTCTCCAATGAAGTATGTGCAGCTCTGAGCCATTCATCCACATTCTCCTTTGATATATTGAAAATTTCACCAAGAGATCGCTTATTCTTGTTGAACAACATCTCATTCTTTGTTTTCCATATTTACCAACAAATCCAAAAAAGAAGGTGTTGTCGTTAAGATATTGTTCCTCGATAGAATCGTATTCGATAACCTCCAAACAGATGTAGACTGCAAACATTGAAAAATCAAATGATTGATAGATTCATGGGCTTGGCAACATCTTTGATATGTAGAATCAATAGGATTTCATCGTCTGCTAGTTCAATCTCCGAACCAAGAGCGGCGGATAACATTTTCCATAGAAAATGTTTTAACTTTGAGGGAATGGATGTCTTCCAAATACGAGCTTTGAGCGCTGGACTTTTTGCCGGTGGCTGGATTAGATTATCTGATTCATTTCACGCAAAAAAAAAAAACGAATCGCTGAGTTAACTCGTTCGTGCTGCCCCAACCATTTCTTACAAGTTTCTTCCAACTCAATTGCTACAATCAACAAATAATAAACCTTTCAAAATATTATTTAACATTTTAATCATTATCCGTTCAAAATATAACGGGATCTCTCATACAGGTTTATACAGTAATAGAGTAATAGTAAACAATAAAATAATAATAAATAATATAGATATACATTTAGAACGTACACAGTTTGTATGAGTTTCTCATATTATTTGAAAGATATGTAATATTTTATTATTATTTTTGTTTTATATTATTATTGTAGATTTATTTTTTTTTTAAAATTTTCATTATTATTATTGTAGATTTTTTGTGAGAGACTATAAATGTGTACGCTCTTAGCGAAAACAAGCAGCAAATGGTTTAGATGACACTACGGTAACTATCTACTAGTTGACTGTCTTTACTAGTTGACTGACTTGCGATGTGTGTGGACACAACCATTTATTTCAAATACAATTATAACAAATTTGTTAATAGTTTAATGAACAAAAATGAGAAGAGCAAACATTGATCGTAATCAATATTTTATGTATTTCCTTTAACAAAAAGAAAATCAGTATTTTATGTATTTGCCGTTGCCTTTTTGTGGTCTTTATGGATTTTATAAGTTTGCCATAATCACGAGTAGATTTAAATTTTAGAAGTCATGCATTTATTCGTGGAGACTCTCGACTCTCGAGACCGGTGAAGTGATGTTGTATTATGTGATATTGATCTAAACATTTTCAACAAGCTCTTCAGTTACTTTAGACCGGATTAAGTTGTTGTAATTGCTGGTTTCAGCGATAAGTGATTACAACAACGACCGCACATTTTATTTTATTTTATTTGTTTTCGTCAGCTATTAACGACATCAATTAAATCATTTGATGTCAGTCTTTACTGTTAGTAGTTAAAAATTTCAAATGCCCAAAATGATAACATTTCCAATATCGGATCGTCAAAATATGTAAGCGAACTAGCAATTACAAAACACATGTAAGCTGACCATGCATGTCGATTTATTTTTCCTCTTAACCAAAAAAGAAGAAGTTAAATTGACATGCAGCCAACATTCAGTAAATGTCTCGAGTCTTACCGCTTGGAATTGATGTTTTTTAGTGGGTTTTCTCGGAGTTTTTCACTTGTGATTAGCTTCTCGGGTTTGGTCTTTTTTTTGTTTTCTGTTAATTGCTTTGCTGTTTTCTGTAAATTTTGGATTTTCTGTATTTTTTGTTGTCTCCGTAACCGCTATCACAAACCGAAAATGGTATAAAACTTAACATTTACAAAAAAAAAAAAAAATTTCAAATTTACCACCGAAATTACCGCATTTAAAATAACTTAACGAATAGTTATAATAACGTTTCACGCAAAAAAAAAAATATACGAATCGCTGAGTTAACTCGTTCGTGTTGCCCCAACCATTTCACCTTTTCATATACTTACAAGTTTCTTCATTCTCTCCTACTCAATTGCTAAATCAAAACGTGTTAGTATGTTCTTTCTTCTATTCACAACAACTCCAATCATCTCTGTTTCTTAGATTCTGGTCTAAGAGAATCCTCGGTTTCTTCGGTACTCCTGTCAAGCCCGAAACACCTAAGAAATGCAGATCCAGCCAGCTTAAACAAATTACACGGATGATACAAACTCGAATCTTTCTCCAACGAACATTCTGCTTCCTCTATTCTTGTGACTCTCCTTGTTACAGCTGGTGTTATCTCTCCTCTTTTACTTTGAGAGCTTCCAATCTGTGATTACAAAAAAATCGATGGGTTCATTAACTGCATGGAGCTTTTTCTATGAACTAGAAACGAAATGGGTTCATAGACACAAATGGGTCTGTGATAAAGCATATTATCAACAGATCAACACCAATGCACGATGAATCCAATAAATAGGTTAGCGATAAAGTATTAGTAATCAACGCAAAGCTTGATTAGAACTAGTAGTGACTAGTGAGACAAACAAACACTCCATGTTAGCATCCTCACAGAGATAACCATATAATTCAGTTATAGTTTCACAACTCCTTTCCTACTGAAACTAGTATGGTACCACGCTGTGTAAAGAAAGCCAAGAGAAGAAGCTAATTGTAGCTTAAAGACAAAACTAAACATCTCTTGTGAAATCTAAGCAAGCAAAAAGCTTTAAAACAAAGGAAACAAAATCCTTGATTCGTTAACTAAAAGTTATACTACTAACAAAATTAGAAAGTGACAGTTCAAAGAATCAAGAACATCCAAACATAGATTGAGAGATCATAACACATACACATGTAAACCCTGAAATGACCTGGTCATGGCGTCAACGTGAAAGACCTTAGCTAATGGAAATTAACCGCAGCTAGATCCTATGTTTAGATTACTCTTACTATTAGCTAATTTAAGGACACATCATTTCAAATTTACGCTGTTACTACATGGTAATTATAGCTGCCACTTTCTCTTTTTTATTTTCTTCGTAATTTGCAATCTAAACCCCTTAAGATTCACTAAACCCCTGCAAATTCCCCACTAATTTTACTCCTTCCCAGAAACCACAATGAAGAAGCTGAATAAAGAATTAAACATCATCGATCTGACTTCAATCGTCCCAGATTACTAATTATCTAATTTAGCATTCAAAGATCAATTGAAACCACAAGAGATCTCAGTTTGGGAAAAATGAGCTAAATAGTAGCTAAGTCAACGTAAAGCAGGTAAGACTGAAACCCTGATTTGTAGACGAAATTGAAAGAGACAGATGGTTTTTTGAGTACCTGATTAGACTGGATGAGACTTGAATTGACGGAAAATCCCAAACCATGGTGGCTGATCGGAATCGGGTTTCCAGAGAGAAATCGCTTAGAAAGAGATGAGCCGGAGGTAGAAGGAACGAAATCAGCAGATGAGCTATTGCTACCACTGATATCTGAGGAGATTATTCCGAGGACACAAAGGAGGAGTAAGAGGAGGAAGAAGACGAACATTTGGATCCAAATTAGCCATGGGATACTGTAACTATCTACCATCAAAAACTCTTTCCCGGAATTCACCATTTTTCTCGAGAAAAAAAGAAACTGCGGGAATTGAGATTCTGAATCCTTCGAGAATCTCTTTTGAGGAATTCGAGTTAAGAGGAGAATCAAACGAAGACGACGGAGGAGTTGGGTGGGTGACGGGGGAAAAGATAAAGCGACGGAGCTGTGATTTTTTCTCAAGTTTGAAAGTCACCTGCGAGAAAATAACGGCAAAGAGTTGCCTTTGTTCTGTTGGTAGTCCACGCGTAACGCGTTAGATGGTTGAAACTTAAAAGGGTGGAAACACGTGATCTTGGTAAATCTTTTTTAATGAATTTCCCCCTAATTTTATGTAATTTGTTGTAGTGTTTATACAATATTTAATTACTTATTGCATTAAATTAGCTATGAGAAACTTATCTACTAAATTTATTGCGATTGGTGGACTTTGTGTCCTGTATTTTTCTGATATTTATATGCTTTGTAGTCAATTTTCTAAATTCAGTACAATCTAGTTTCAGTAACAAATGTATAAATTCAGCTATAAAACTATACTTTCTAAACACATATATATAACATATATATATATATATATATCTTAAATTATTATTAAATATATTTTCAATATTTTTATGAGGCTTTTACGTACATTTTTGAAGTTTTATTTTTCTAAATTACCACACTTTATTTCTATTTTGGAAAAATAGAAATTCAATACAGAACTTTATTTTATTAAAAATTGGAAGGCGTGAGTGGCAGTAGAAGCAATGTAAGTCTGTAATTATAGGTTTCGTTTTTAAATAATTAGTACAAAAAAATTATCAAATATATATAATCTTGGGTGATGCAGATGATGACTTTTGGCATATGGAAAATTTTATAAGTAGTTTAAAGGTGATTAAACACAAAAAGCTTGATTGGGAAAAATGGATGCTAAAGTCATGCAAGCACTAAGAGTCACAGCCTTTTGTAAACTGCGGCTATTCTTCTTTCTTTTTCCCTTGTGTATTTTTTTCACAAACTGTGGGTATTGAAAACCCAATACCCAAAACGTAGCTATGGAATGCAACTATTCAGATTTTATCATATGCTCTTTACATTTTCATGCGATATAAATGACAGAAATTTCTTGGATGCTTCACCTACATGGATATATCCACCACATATTATTACTTTCATTTTATATACATAAATAATTAAATTTTAAAATAAACATAAAACACCATTAAAAAATTTTAAAGAAAATATACATCTATTTATGATATAAAAATTGTGTTGATATGTATCCAAACTGTAATATACTACATAAATCAATCGCCATCATCAATTATATAATGATTATAATCTTGTTAAAAAATTCGTAGAAAACACAAACATGAAAATGATAGAATATAAAGTAGACGTTGAGTCTTGACAAACAAATTAGGAAAAATATAACACTTATGGAATATGGATAAACACGCATTAGATTTTGCATAATTGAAGAGAATGTTTGTTCTGTTAACTTTTATTTTGCATAAACACGCGTGTATTAAGGACTTATATAAACAAAATCATCTTTTGACATTTCCACACACAAAAAACAATCTCGCTACAGAAAAGTCCCTAAATTTCTCTAAATCTTAAGAAAAGCAAAAAAACCCTATATCAAAGAAGACGAGGAATGAGTTACAAAGTCGCTAGAGCATCGTAGTATCTTGCGATCACCGGTGGTGGGATCAAAGATATCAAGCTTGCGAAGAAGTCATGGGTGTTCCCATGGCAGTCATGCACTGTCTTCGACGTTTCTCCGGTGAACTACACGTTCGACGTTCAAGCTATGAGTTCTGAGAAACTCCCTTTTGTTATTCCGGCTGTTTTCAGAATCGGCCCACGCGTTGATGACCCTCACGCTCTCTTATTGTACGCCATGCTTATGTCTCAACATGATAAGCACTCGAATCACGTCAATGAGCTTGTTCAAGGTGTTATCGAAGGAGAGACTCGTGTTCTTGTTGTTTCCATGACCATGGAAGAGGTCTTCAAAGGTAAATAAACATACACGCTTTAATCACCTACTTGTTAATCGGAATCTTGCTTGATCTGTTACTTAGATTTATTTCTGTTTCGTTGAATTCGTATATGTATAATCTCTTGTGTTACTTATGTATAATACAACTATGGACAACCCAAGTTCTTGTGTTGGTGTATATGTATAATCTCTTGATCCTGTTTCATCGAATTGTAGGAACAAAGGAGTTCAAGTAGGAAGTGTTTGACAAGGTTCAGCTAGGGCTAAACCAGTTCGGTCTTGTGATCTACAATGCCAATGTGAAGCAGCTCGTTGATGTGCCTGGACATGAGTACTTCTCTTACTTGGGCCAGAAAACTCAGATGGAAGCAGCAAACCAAGCTAAGATCGATGTAGCAGAGGCAAAGATGAAGGTAGAGGTCGGTGCCAAAGAACGGACTGGACTCACAATCCAGAATGCTGCTAAGATTGACGCTGAGTCAAAGATCATATCTAGTCAGAGGCTAGGAGAAGGAACAAAAGAGGAGATCAAGGTGAAGACTGAGGTCAAAGTGTTTCAGAATGAGAAGGAGGCTCTTGTTGCTCAGGCTGATGCTGCACTGGATATTCAGAAGGCTGCTTTGTCCCAAAATTCCCGTGTGGCTGAGGTTGAAGCTGCCAAGGCTGTTGCTTTAAGAGAAGCTGAGCTTCAAACTAAAGTCGAGAAAATGAATGCATTGACTCGGACTGAGAAGCTTAAAGCCGAGCTCCTCAGTAAAGCAAGTATTGAGTATGAAACTAAGGTATTAATCTCAATCTTAAGACTCTGCTTGCATTATCTCTCTGTCTCTTTTAAAACTTTGCATCTTGATATGACATTGTTGTTATACAGGTACAAGAAGCGAACTGGGAGTTATACAATAAGTAAAAGCAAGCAGAAGCTGTTCATTACTAGAAGCAGAAGCAAGCGGAGGCCATGAAAGCTGCAGCTGATGCTAGCTTCTATGCGAAACAGAGAGAGGCAGATAGACTTGTCGCCATGGCCAATAATCAGGGAACTTACCTCAAGACGATCGTAGAGGCAGTTAACAATGATTACCCATCCGTGAGAGATTTCTTGATGATCAACAATGGGATTTATCAAGACATCGCTAAGACCAATGCGATTGCAATTAGGGACTTGCAGCCTAAGATTAGTGTCGGGAACCATGGTGGTGCTTAAACGGTGGTGGTAATGGTAATACGATGAAGGATATTGCTGGACTCTACAAGATGTTGCCACCGGTTCTTGATATGGTTTATGAGCAGACCGGGATGCAGCCACCAGCTAGGATTGGTACAATACATGGTGCTGAGCCCAAACAATCTCTTCAGAGTCAACAACACAGAGTTTGAGATCTCAAGAGTGTCTTTAGATAATTTATTTTTAGCTTTTGGGGTTGTTTCTGTTATGCTTTATAACTTGGAAATCAAGAAATCAGAGTCGGAGATCATACAATATAGCATCTGACAAATGTGACTTTGACTAGGGCTTTTGAAAAGGATATGTGTTTATTTTCAAATTTGACTTTCATCAATTGTGTTTACTATTGACCATTGCGTGTTGAAAAATACACTTCATCTCTTGAGGACGTCTTTAGTTGAATATATTCAATTTTGATCAACTTGATTACGAAAGAATATAATGGATTATACAATTTTGATTTAGGTTTGATTGCTTCAATAGTCCAATGCAAATCCTTGATGGGACCTTTCAGATATCTCTGAGAATTTTAGATACATATATTAGTCTCCATCAGATTAATAGTTCAACAACACCTACCACTTTATTACGATGGCTACTTTTTCGTAATCGGAATGCCTTGGGGGACCATTCTCTAATTACATTTCCATAATCGGAATATCTTTAAGAGTGGTCCTCACCTTCCTGTGAACTGCAAATTCCTCCTTTTAGCAAAGTGAATCAATCAGTGAAGTTGTGTACTGAATTATTGACTAGTGGATGAAACTGCGAAGTTGGTAGGTACCATTAAATTTAAAACTTACCAAAAAATAGTTATAAAAAGCTTGACTATATAAGAAAAATAACAGCTAAAACATTTTACCTAAATAGAATTTTCATGAAATAAATATAAAATTATGGGGGTTATCAATCAGAATCCAAATATCTAATTTTATAATTTTTACACAATCTAAGTTATTAATATGGTTCAACATTTTATAAAGAGAAAAAAAAACATTTTATAAAGAGTCAATAACAACAAAGAGAACTTTATTAAAAAAAAAGAAGAAGATAAAAAACACATTTTATAGTGGTTAAAAAACCCATCCAATGTGATTATCTATATAGTGTGATTGATTTTGATCTTGATTGATATAGAAAAACATCCAATGTGATTGATTTTGGAAAATGGGTTTTAAGGATATATGATCCGATCTCGTCGGCCTAATTTGAGGACATCACTAAAAAGCCCAAAATAAGGCCTTGAAAATGGCGCCATGCACTAAATTTCCTCACACGTGACATTCTCCCAACTGCAAAAGAGCAACAAAATATCTTTTGTCATCTGCTGTGTTACGGAGCTTTGATGATTCACTCTGCTCACTCAATCTTTTCCGATTATCCTCTCCCTAATCTTTAATCGACGCAGCTTGCATCGGGAACAGGACAAAGCCGTCGCAGTCGTTCCGAATGGAGGTCGTTTCGAGTAATAATTCGAATTCTCTTTCGTGTATTAGCGTCGGCGAAGATTTTCCCTTAGACTATGAGCAATGGATACCGCTTCCGGATCCGGAGAGCCGGAGAAGAGCTGGCGTTTTGCTCCACCCGACGTCGTTTCGTGGTCCTCATGGCATTGGTGATCTCGGAGAAGAAGCGTTACGGTTCATCGATTGGCTTCATTCTACTGGTTGCTCTGTTTGGCAGGTGAATTTCTATCGGATCAGGCATTCCTGTAATTGTTCCTTTTCTGAAGCTCAGCGAAGTTAATTGTTTCTGTATATCTGAATTGAACCTTGAATTTGTAGAGTATAGGTAGTTTTCGCCATTGATTGTTTATTCTGAATGATTGTGAATTTAATTTCATGAGCAGGTTCTTCCTCTTGTTCCCCAGATGAAGGAGGATCTCCTTATGCAGGACAGGTTTCTGGTTTTTGCCATATAGATTGCGAAATGAATGCTTCTTTCAATTGTCTTACTACTTTTTTTTTTTTTTTTTGGTTAACTCAGTTAATTGCTAATTGCTTCTAGGATGCGAAATGTGGGAATACGTTGTTGATTTCTCTGGATGAGCTTGTGAAAGACGACGGCTTGTTACAACCAATGTACATTTCTTCGTTATGATTTCTAATTGGACTCAAATTTCTTCTTTTTGTTTTCTCTCATCAAGTCCGTAATCTTCTATTAACCAGTGTTGCTGACTCTGTGAACTATCAAACTGCCAACAAATTAAAGAGTCCCTTGATAACGAAGGTAAACCATCTTTACTTGTCCTACAATGATCTGCTAAACCATCTCACTTGGTACTCTCTAGTTCACACAAATTCAGCATTTTACTGTAGTTTTCAAGTTAATTTTTTGGACTATCAGTAATTCTCTCTCTCCCTCTCTCTAGTTCAGTTTTTTTGGTTAAAATCTATCTTTTTATTCATTGGTTATAGTCACTGATCTTTTGGTTTGAGAAGTTAGGTTTGATCACTGGTTGTTTCTTAGGCAGCAAAGAGGCTCATTGATGGTAGTGGTGGAGATTTCCGTAACGACCCCTCTATATCATGTGAGATTTATAGAAATTAATTTTTTGTTTGTTTGTTAACAGTCTGCTGGCTTAATCTGGATGACAAGTTTTCACCGAAGATGTCATGTTTATTATGTATAGGTTGGCTTGAAGATGTTGCTTATTTTGCAGCTATAGACAATATTTTAAATGCATACAGTTGGTTTGAGTGGCCTGAACCGCATAAAAACCCTCATCTTTCAGCCTTGGAAGCTGTATATGAAAGTCAAAAGGAGTTTGTAAGATTTTGGTGCCTCTACCTAACTTCTTGGATTTGATTTCTTCATGAATTAATGTTCTGTGAAATCGGTTGAGGGTAACCTCTTCTTCTTTGGTGCAGATAGACTTGTTCATTGCTAAGCAATTTTTGTTCCAAAGGCAGTGGGAGAAAGTTCGTGAGTATGCACGGGGGAAAGGAGTTGATATAATGGGGGATATGCCCATTTATGTCGGATATCACAGTGCTGATGTTTGGGCAAATAAGAAACATTTCTTACTGGCAAGTAAATTCTTACATATGGAGGCGATAAGATCAATCTTATCGTATGTTCCAGGAAAAAGTTAGGCTTTTCTGAAGGTCACTCTTTTTTTTTTGTTTTTTAAATCTTTATACAGAACAAGAAAGGCTTTCCTCTTCTAGTTAGCGGTGTTTCTCCTGACTTGTTTAGTGAAACTGGTCAACTGTGGGGAAGGTATTAATGCTACTCACTCTAGTACTATAGTTTACCTCACAATCATGAAGTAAACCAAGTTGTATACTCTGGAACCCATGACAACGACACTATTTACCTTAAGTTGAGTTTATTTAACCAGAAGAAATGTATCTGCCCCGGAGATTTTTCTTGGTAAACAGATTCGAGGTTAGTGGGACAATCTGGACCAAGAAGAAAAGTCTAAGGTCATTTCACTAATCTCATACCATAAAATCAAATCGGTCTTTTCAGTTTAGGATTGTAAGATAATTAAATGGCGATTTCTTGGTGTTGCAGGCAATGAAATACCTGTCGATAGCTGAAGATAGCTGAAGACGACAATATTTCATGGTCACTCCAAGCTGCATTCTCTTCAATTGCTCAAACCGCAATCATACTGCTGCAAGACATTCTTGGACTTGGAAGCTCTGCCAGGATGAACACTCCAGCCACTGTGGTTAGTCATAGCTTTTATATCTACTGTAATTGTAATGAAATTTTTTTTTTTTGTTATAAAGTTGTAAGTCGTTTGCTCGAATTGTAATTAACCGTCTCTAACAATGTAGTTTTTGGTTTTGATCAAGTGAAATACACAGGCGGGGGAACTGGGGTTGGAGGATTCCGAGTTCAACGAGCTTTGATCACCTGAAAACTGAATCTGACAGACTACGACATATTTTGTCATTGTACGGACGGCTTTGAGGGAATCATCCGACATGCTAAAAGCGAAGAATCTTTCGGGGGTTTAATTTTTTTGGTTAAAAAATCTTTCAAAGAAATAAAAATCCGACCTGCCGGAATCGACCTAAAGATTATCTGCGAACATATACAGTAGTCCGCTCCACCAACTGAGCTTAGGACTGATAATAAGCAAATAAAGAAAAACGAAGCATATAATTTTGTTCGTAAAAATGTAATCGATGGTATGACTATTATATAATTTGGCATGCTTAATTTAAACCCACGCCCTTTCGGACCAGAACCTTAATCTGGCGCCTTAGACCAACTCGGCCATATCAACTTCGCTAATACTGGCGCCTCGTTGCTTGGCGTCCATGGGGTCGGTGGTGATTAGTCGAAGTTCCTTGCTTGCTCCCGTTGAGGTTTGAAGTGGTTCAAGCTGAGGGTTTTGTTCTGGTTTCTCGGAGGCTTGTAGTTTTGTGGGAGCTTCTTGGTTGCCAGTTCTTGTTTCTTCGGCATGGTGCTCCTCATGGTTTGTTTCTAGCTGAATCTCAAGGTTTTCTCTTGTCCATAATCCTCTTTAGTCTAGTTAGTGTGACGTGGTAGTGTTTGTTTCTGCCTTTCATTGATGTTGGTGTTGTTAGCCGGTTTGACAACGACATCTACAGGTTCTATGGAAAGTTTGGTGGGAGTCTCTTTTTCGGTTGCTCAATTTTAGAGCTTAGGTCGTATTTTTCTCTCATTTGGAGCTATATCTCTGTCGAATTAAGTCTCACTCGTTGTCTTCCTATCACTAGGACTATATCTCCCTTCCTTGATGGCTTTACCTTCCAGCTTATAGACTCGTATTGATGTTTGTATTAAGTTCACATTTCATCAATATTATACCCTAGATGACAAAAATAAAACCATTAAAACAACTAAAAGAAAAGGCCTTGTTCTTTTTTTTTGTAGGGTAATGTACTTTATTGTTTGTATCATGAATATAATAAACTAATCTTGAAATATATTTGATGCCTTGATGTGATTCTCTAACGGTATAATCACAATCAGATCGAATCTAGTTTGGCAGTTGCAAATCCATTATAAACTCAAAATCTAAAGTTATGAAGTTTGGTCGGGTATATAAAATTAATTTCATGTGTAGTCATAAACAGCAATAAACAACTAACTCGAGCAAACGTTGAAGGACCACATTTACCCAATTGCTAGAAATAGCCATATAATGCTTACAAAGTTAGATTCCAAAACCTAACCAACCCAAAAAAATCCACACCAAATGAACACAAACATCCAATTCATCAACATAAAATGAATCTTACAATGGACATTCAAAGTGTACGACATAAATATTTTAACATGTACATGCAATAAAAATCTGTGTTTCAAATTTGGTGTGGGTATGAGCATGAACAACTAACTAGAACAAACTATGTGTGACCCAAAATCTACCCATTTTTGCCAGAAATAACCATATCAGGCTAGTGCAGAGTTAGATTTCATAACCTAACCAAGTCGAAACAACTACCTACCGGTTTCAATTAACACAGAAGCTAATCCAAGATTCAAATACCCCCATATAAAGAAAAATGAATCTTACAAGTGATAGACATTTTGCATGTAAAGTCGATCAAAATCTAAAAGTTTTAAACTTTGGTGAGTAAGCATGAGCATGAACAAGTAACTAACAACAAACAATGTGTGATCCGAAAATCTAACCATGTGAAGCTACAAAGTTAGATTCCATAACCTATCAATGCCACACAGCTAATCCAGAACACAAACAATAAATCCAATTCATACAAACCCACATCAACAAAATTAAATCTTTAAGATAGCCAAATTTGAAAAGAAGTGATCTTACAGATGGAGAATGTGGATGGTTGTGAGAGAATTCATTGTAGTTGCTATTGTTGCTATTGTTGTTGTTGTTGTTGTTGTCAGTATCAACAGAGGGTTGATTATGAAAAGGGTTGATGAGTTCTTCCTCATTACCAAGACTGGCTCGAGAAGGATCTCTCTTGTTAAGTTTCCTCATCTCTCTAATCTTTGTAAAATCCATTGAATAATCAGGAATAGATCCTCCTTTTTTTTATCCCAATCTCCAAACTGTGGTACTGATAGCCATGGCGAGTTCTTGTTCTGCAAAACAAATCTCCATTTCAATTACTCTAATTTAAAAAGTAAAACCACAAAAAGACCCTAAAATCAATTGGAAATTCTGATTTTCTACACACAACAAAACTCAATGTTCACCAACAATTATCGACCAACCCAGAATCATAGACTAATAATATCTCACATCGAACTTAAAAAAAAAGAAAAAAAAACGATTTTGATAATCCACTTAATAAAGAAGAAGAGATTATACAACAAAAGAGAAAATGAATGTGGGAGATTTAAACCTCTTTTCGATCTTCCATATAATCAAAGTCTGTAAAGTAAGAGAATCCTCTCTTCTTCTTTTTTTTTTTTTGCTTAGATGATCTGAGGAAGATGATGAATATATAAGGTAATCTGTAAACTTAATACAGCAAAAGAACAGCTCGGTTGGTTGTATGACTATACACTGTCTGTACACAACACATCTCCAGTTTTTTTAATTTTTTTTCTACTTTTGTTTCGTCAAAAAGGGTAATCCAATATTGATAATCCAATATTACAATAGGATTTACAATTCGGTTTACAATAACGATCCACTTATTAAAGATTTGTTTATCATATAAAAAAAAACGAATTTGATAATCCAATATTTTAGATTTTTTTTGTTAAATAAAATCAAACCTCGCCGACTATATATCGTTAGTGATTTCTTTTTTCATCAGTGATTTTGTATCCACTTAATAACTACAAAAAGTCTACAATAAGTAATAAAATAAGTACGACTTTGTTTCGTCAATTATAAAAATGGCTATTAACATTCGAGATGTAAATCATGGAGGCAATTAACATAAATTAATGTTTAATGTTGAAAAACAAATGTTCAATGTTCTGAGCCGATTACATGATATATATCTATATAGCCATATAGGTGCCGATTACATAGTTTAGTTTATTTTTAATTTACGTTCGCAATTTTATGGTTAGCCATATAAGTGGACCCAATTCCCACACTAATTATAAATACTAACTCAATTTAATAAAAAACGAATAGGCTTTGATCATATCTTGACCAAACTTAAAACTAAATATGAAAACTTTTTCTCTTAATCTTGATTTAATTAGGCGATTAGAAAAGAAAAAGTATTTTTAATATAAACTTAACCAAAAAAAAGTTTCATTATTACGTGGCGTGATACTATCCATACAGCAACTTACGTGGTTATATAGTTCGACACGTGGCAGATTATGAGAAGTATCTTTGATTAAGAGGAGTTATGAGAGCCACAAAGAGGTAACTTCACCGGATTGTAATCTTCTTCCACACCACAGAACTATTCTTTCGTTTATTTTCTTGTGTCTTTTGTCTTTTGTCTTTATATCATTTTAAATCAAATATGTAATAATACTGAATATTAGGAACATTTCTTTTGGCATTATAGCAAAGATGATCCTGGAAAATTAGAATTTTATAATTGTGGAATGCATTTTGTTTGTCATTCGATAGACTCTGGAAACCAACCCCGCGACCAATCGATCTCCCATATGTATTGAAACTTTAACTACTTTATAAAAAAGTTAATACTGAGTTTTATAATATTCATGAAGTTTATCCCAAAACATATATTCGATCATTCAACATGAAAAATATCTGTTCAAATTTAATATTTGGTACACTACTATTTGTAAATCTTCATTCAAGTTTTATTCTTCTGCAATTATCATGCTTGTTTCATTCGTTATAATCGTATTTTTTAACAACGTTATATTCGTTCTTCATCAACAATATTCCCTCGACTCGTTCTATACATCTAAGAAGATGTACACCATTTGTTTCATTGTCATTAAAAATTGTATGTTACAGTAATAAAAAATTATAATATTGGTTTTTGTTAGCTTCTATTGATTTTTTTTTTGATACTGATATATATTATGAAATATTGAATAGGGAGAAAATAAAAAAGCTGAAGCAAAAAATCAAACAAAAAAATACAAATAAATCTCTTGGCTCACACTCAAACGTAAGAGAAACTCTTATCAAAGCTCTCTCGAGAGTTCTATCTCTGCTGCTGCTTTTTCTTCTTCTTCAGTAGAGCCAGATTCTCTCGCGACGAGTTTGCTGCTATTTCATCCTTAATCCACACTCTTCTTCTCTCTATTGAGCCAGATTCAAAAAACATGGGCTTATCAACGAATCTCCATAGCCTCGACCTTCGTTCCACTTTCTTCACCGGTCTCCGACCTTGCCCATCTCCAATCCCATCTAATTTCATCAAAATCTCTTCCATTTCTAACCCTAGACGCGAAATCTCCACCATCAAAGCGCAAGTCTCCACAATCAGCCTCGAGACCTCTGTGAAAGAGCGTCAAGACGACATCGAATCGCTTTTCTCGAAGCAAACCACCGACCAAGATTCCGATCGGAAACGAAACGGGAAGAATTCATCAAAAAACGGAGCTTCTGGGATTTCATCAGGTGTGAAGCTAGAGAACATAAGGAAGAGCTACAAAGGCGTTACAGTGCTCAAAGATGTGAGCTGGGAAGTGAAAAAGGGTGAAAAAGTAGGGTTAGTGGGAGTGAACGGAGCGGGGAAGACGACTCAGCTTAGGATAATCACAGGTCAAGAAGAACCTGATTCAGGTAACGTGATTAAGGCCAAACCCGATATGAAAGTTGCTTTCTTGAGCCAGGAATTTGAGGTTTCGATGAGTAGGACGGTGAAGGAAGAGTTTATGAGTGCTTTCAAGGAAGAGATGGAGATAGCTGAGAAGCTTGAGAAAGTTCAGAAGGCGATTGAAGGATCTATTGATGATTTGGACCTTATGGGAAGGTTATTAGATGAATTTGATTTGTTGCAGAGACGAGCTCAAGCTGTGAATTTAGATACCGTTGATGCTAAGGTTAGTAAGCTGATGCCTGAATTAGGGTTTGCTCCAGAGGATGCTGATAGGCTTGTAGCTTCGTTTAGTGGTGGATGGCAAATGAGAATGTCACTTGGAAAAATTTTGCTTCAGGTAATGATTGGTTCATTCTTAAAGCTTTATCCTTTCAATTCGATTGAACAGAAATCTAATGTGTGAATTGTGTGTTTTCTTTGTGAGTAGGATCCTGATTTGCTACTACTTGATGAGCCGACAAACCATTTGGATCTTGATACTATTGAGTGGCTTGAAGGTTATTTGCAAAAGCAAGATGTGCCAATGGTTATAATTTCACATGACAGGGCTTTTCTTGATCAGTTGTGTACCAAAATTGTGGAAACTGAGATGGGTGTGTCTAGGACATTTGAGGGTAATTACTCTCAGTATGTAATCTCAAAAGCTGAGTGGATTGAAACTCAGAATGTAGCTTGGGAAAAGCAGCAGAAAGAGATCGAATCAACTAAGGACTTAATTGCTAGGCTTGGTGCTGGTGCAAATTCTGGCCGTGCTTCTACTGCAGAAAAGGTTAGCTTACAAAAAACTGCTAAATTATTGCTGATAACATTATTTGAAATGTCTCTACTGTTTCTTAAGCATAACGATTTTCTGGCTTGCTCTTTTATCTGTGAATTGGCTTGAGACGTTAAAGCTTATGTTTCCCTTTTTGTGTGGTTTATAACAGAAACTAGAGAAGCTCCAAGAACAGGAGCTAATAGAGAAGCCATTTCAGCGGAAGCAGATGAAAATTAGGTTTCCAGAGCGTGGAACAAGTGGAAGATCCGTAGTCACAGTTAAAAACATTGATTTTGGTTTCGAGGATAAGGTGAGTTACTAGAATGAAATTCATAATATGCAAAACTCCTTTATTGTTCATGTTTGACCATGTGGAAAATTGTGTATCGTTGGAACCAGATGCTATTTAAGAAGGCTAATTTATCAATAGAAAGAGGAGAGAAAATCGCTATCATTGGCCCGAACGGGTGTGGGAAAAGTACATTATTGAAGCTAATTATGGGTTTAGAGAAGCCTTTGAAAGGTGAAGTTATTCTTGGAGAGCACAATGTATTGCCAAACTACTTTGAACAGAATCAGGTATGTTTTCACTTGGTTGATCGGTTAATGAGCTAAACAATTGGAGACAGGCTTGCACACTATATTTACATGGTTTCAACCCTTTGTTTTTCTTTTCGCTAGGCCGAGGTTCTTGATTTAGATAAAACAGTGCTTGAAACAGTAGTTGAAGCTGCAGAAGACTGGAGAAGTGATGATATAAAAGGTCTTCTTGGACGTTGCAACTTCAAGGCGGACATGCTTGATCGAAAGGTCTCTCTTTTAAGCGGAGGTGAGAAAGCCCGTCTTGCTTTCTGCAAATTCATGGTGACGCCATCAACTTTACTCATTCTAGACGAACCAACCAATCACTTAGACATTCCTTCAAAAGAAATGCTTGAGGTTAGACTTCTCTTCTTTCTCGAGATCTTTGGATACAAAACTGTTCTTGGACCTGGAGAGAAGCTAATTCTCTGGATCGTTTTATGAATCAGGAAGCTATAAACGAGTACCAAGGTACAGTTATCGCAGTCTCACATGATCGATACTTCATCAAACAAATCGTTAACAGAGTGATAGAAGTGGAAGATGGTTGTTTAGAAGATTATGCAGGCGACTACAATGTACATTTCAGATTGCATTCTCTACTTATACCAAGTATGATTTGATGATATCTGTATAACTTAACCGAATGTGTGAATGCCTCAGTATTACTTGGAGAAGAATCTGGAAGCAAGAGCAAAAGAGCTGGAGAGAGAAGCAGAGCTAGAAGAGAAAGCTCCAAAAGTGAAGGCAAAGTCAAAGATGTCGAAAGCTGAGAAAGAAGCGAGGAAGAAGCAGAAGATGCAAGCGTTTCAACAGGCTAAACAGAAATCAAAGGCCAGTAAGAATTCTAAGAGATGGAACTGAAAAAAGTGAAAGGAGTCAGATTTGTAAAATGTCTTCTTACAGTCACAAGATGTTTATTGTGGAATGTATATATAGATACTTTTAGAAATCCAGAGAGTATTATGTTTCTAAAACACTTGAGCCCCATTGGGTAAATTAAGAAACTTTTACTGTCTAAAAAATGGATTAGAGTTGTTGATCACTTTGTGGGATGATCAAGTTTATCTCTTGTTTTTGTGAACCGAAGAAAACCGATTGAGCCAATTAAACCGTCAAGTGATAATATTTCAAAACCATTCAATTCAATGGAAAACCAATTGGTCCAATTGAAAGTCATTCAATTTGATTAAAACCGGGAAAAAAACTCAAGGTTACAAGAAAACCCGGTTATCTCATAACCCTAACCGAGTTCTATTATTATGTTCATCCTCATTCCTCAGACAGACCTCAAGTGTTGCTTAAAACTTTCAATCCGCAAAGACATCGACTTCAAATTCGATAAAAACAAAGGGTTTCCAAACCAAGATCTTTGTTCTGCTCTGATCGGAGAAGTGTAATCATGGTCGGAATACTTCTGGGCTTTCCTGGGCAATGGGCAGAAGACGAGCTTGAGTCTTCTGATCACTACACCAAAATCGGCGGTCTTCCGGTAGTAAACCCCTTACCGTCTCTTCTTTCACAGAAACTTCAACCTTTTTTTTTTCTTTCTGGGTTTTGATCGTTGTTTGCTTTTAGGATTTGCCGTCTCTACCCGAAGGTGCACTAAGACCAGATCTTCTCAACTGTCGTTCATGTGGAAGTAAACTTTCTCTTGTAGCTCAGGTTTTGTTCTAAACAAAAAGCTTTACTCTTTTGGTTTAAGAACCTGAAAAATTAGAAGAATTTGGATTCTAGATTATAATTTGGTTTCTTTCTCTGCATTTAGGTGTATGCTCCAATCTCAACTGAAAATATAGACACCAAAGAGCGTACGCTCTATATATTTGGTTGCTTGATGCCTAAATGTGGAACTTCTGAACAAACGTTCTTCTGTCTCTTTCCCTTTATGATTCTGTCATCACATTCAATCACTTGTCAAATTGAGCTGTGAAATTTCGTCCTTAAATGTTTCAGCTGGAGAGCTTTTAGCGTTCAGAAAGTGTTAATCGTGAAACGAGATTGAAGAAGGAAGACTAAAGTTTGTTATATTCTGTTGAAAGTTACGGTTACAACAGACCTCTCTTATATAGAGTATTAGACATTCGGTTTACACATTGAACCGTAATACACTCGGTTAACACAACCGGTTTACTGTATATTGTCTAAGAGAAAGCTATAAACGAGAAAGAATCAAGTGGAATAGAGGATTCGCCTGTTGCATCGCATGTAGATACAGCTTCTAAAACTCATTGGTTAGATCATTTAAATGGTGATGATGATGATGAAGATTTTTGATTTGGAGAGTTTAGCTAAGGCGATCGCAGAAGCTTTCTACAACTGTGGCTTCCAGTTCGAAGAAGCACAAGCATAAACCAAGTGGTAATGCTAGTTCAGGGACTAAAGCAAAGCCTTCACCTTTAAAATCCGAAACAAAAGTTGCGGATCAAATTAAAGTTGAGACTGGTGCGGTGGTTCCGTGCTTCTACATTTATACAAAGGAAGAGATCCCGTCAAAAGAAGTCGATCGTTTCTCCATGAATTATTCGTCGCTGTCCATCAAGGATAAAGAAACTGGCAACAATGGTGAGAGTAAATCGGAAGAAACGTGGGAGGATGAGAAATATGAATATGACAAAGCCCTTCATGAATATAGAACTTACCTTAAGTGAAAAAAACGGCAAGATGCAAACCTGGAACAATGTTTCAGGTAATTTTAATCTCGCTCGTATTCTATGGTGGAGAAATTAACATCTTGAAGATCTTCATGAATGGTCTGAAGATCTGCTAACTTTGAAAACACAACTTTTACTATGTAAATTTATGCCATGGTCAGGTACTCGTATGGCGGTAAACCGCTAGTGGCTATGGATGACCTGATATCTCCCGATAAATGCGGGAATTGTGCTCTCCAAGGCTTTTCGAGATGCAACTCATGGCTCCTTTAATATATTTTCTACATGAAGCTGTTGTTGATAAAGGGCTAAAGCAATCACTGGATAAATGGGATTGGATGACCCTTATGGTCTACACTTGTTCCAAGGTATTATTTCTTATAGGAACTTCTCATTTATTCCAACGGATAAATAAATATTCAAGAACTTAATTTTTTAAAATCATTGGAGCTTAATGTTAACTGTTTGTAGAGCTGCGCAAACGCGGTGAATGGCGATTGGGCTGTTGCTGAGGAATGTATAGCAGTACAGTATGAGAAACCGATGATTCTTGATCATGCTAGCTTCTTCAGATGAGAAGTTTCCGGCGGCGAATCATTTGATTGGTTGGGAAGATGTTGCTCAAGTAATCATAGCCAAAGAATCTAGACAAGGATTTGATTTTGATTAAGAAGTCAAATGCGCCATGGAAATATCTTCTTCAACTGTTTTCGGACTGAGGTTCCCAAGAAGAGAATCAAATTAATATCCTCAAACCCATTTGGAAATGGCACTCCAGTTTTGTTTTGAGTAGATATTCATAATCAGATGTGTGTTTCAGAAATAGTTATTTAACGGAAAACAGATAAATTTCTTGTGGTGCCCTTTATCAAAATTTTTTCTGTATGAATAATTACATATATCTCTATTTTCAGTTAAAACTTTGAAAGGAGCCAATAGCAATGAGTCCCTTATTGTCCCATTAAATCTATTTAAGAAAAAATCAGTGAATAAATCCGGTAAAAGGGCCATTGGTGGTTAAATATATACTCCAAAAAAGAGCTAGGCCCAAAATAATGTAAGAAAGGCCCATTAGGCTGATAAATATGGGCAGACGTTTACTTTTACGAAAGGCCGCTGATAAAGGCCCATCAGTCTCGGTAACATTACTTTTACGATTTCCCATATTGTTCAAACATTTTGATTTGACATGAGAGCAGAAAATATATGAACGTTGTGAAACGGTAACATTTTCCGACCATTTGAATTTAATATTTTGAATGAAGAAAATGAGATAATAACTCTCTATAAGTACTCCTTTCTTGAGTCAAAAATCTGAAGCATGTTATTCAGTCTATTTCTTACAAATGTTGTCTTTATTTTCTTACTTCTGTTCTTCAGGTATCATTAGCTGAGAAAACAAACATAAATGCATATTTTTCTACTTTAAAACAAAGCTAATACAACCAGACCTTGATGGAATACAAACAAAAAGACCAGCAAGGAAACACAATACATCAAACAGAAGGCCCAGGCAAGGTAATATACTTTCTTCTAATTCCTCTAGTTTTTTTACCATTGGAAGATTCTTGTTAGTCTTTGTTAATCGCCCAGTTCGTCATCTTTCAAACCATTTTTATCGAGTTCAACAAACATTCATATGCTCTTTTTTAAATCCATTTTATATATTTTGTTGACTTTAACTTCAATGATGTGTGTCTCTAATGAACTGATTTGAGCTATATGTGTGTCTTTAGTAAACTGATTGCTCTTTAATTATATATCTTGTCATCTTCCTGTCTTGAAACTTCAATGATGTGAGATCAAAATTATATGTATGGTGTCCTAAAATATATGTTTTGTCTTAAATAATGTAGAATAGTTTTTTTTATTTTTTATAAAACGCATAGAACGAATGGGTAGTGAAAATTAATGTTTGTAACATAATTAATATGCATGTGCCAGAAAGTTGACAAACGAAAAAAACACAAATGTTAAAGCATATTGATTTTGATTAATTTTGCAGACAGTGAAGGAAACAAACAAAAAAAGCCTTTGAAGTTTAACAAACAAAATGTTAAAGCACCCAGAGTTTCTTCAATCTTCTGCTTGGCCCCAGCCTTTGAAGTTTACTTCTTGTAATATTATTGGTGATGCGTGTATATGCATGGAGACGTATGTATAAAGTTGTGGATGTGTGTGTATGTGTAGATGTATGTATAGGCTGCATAGACGTATGTATAGGTTTTGAATGTGTAAGTGTAGATGTATGTATAGGTTGCCTAGATGTATGTATAGGTTGTGTGGATGACTATGTATTGGTTGCATAGATAGCTTGTGTAGATGAATGTATAGGCTGCATAATGTGCAAGTGGGCAAGAGAGAGTCACCAAATAACCCACTAACTCGGACGCTAACTTCTAAAGATGAAACGAGCTAAACGAAATACACGAAATATACTCATACTAATCCGCCAAAGACCAAACGATCGCTAGACGATCGTAAAATACCAAGCAATGGCTAGACGAAACACATAAAAATTAAGTACACAAACGATTGTTAAACACAACCGATTGTTTAATACAAGAGACCAAACACATAGAAATTAAATCCCCAAATAAATATGACTATATCACCAAAAAAAACATAAAGCAGGCCGCCAAAAGCACATGCTGTAAAAAGCCGACTATAAAAAACAAACAAAACGAACAACCCAAAATCGAGTTAAAAGCGCCAATTTTTAAACTGCTGGAAATTGCCACTTAACACACAACTGGCCATTTCAAGACAACATCTTGAATTGGAGCTTAACGTTACTGTTTCTTGATTGGGTTGCCGAGGAGCGTATAGCTTCAAATGAACAGTTTCTCAAGTGATTGAGAAAATGTTGATGCTCAAGTACTGGACAAGGTTTTGATTTTGACAAGGAATCTGGACAAGGTTTTGGTTTTGATCAACAAGTCTAATGCGCCGTGCATTAAGTCTAATGCGCGTGCAAATATCTTTTTTTTGGTAATGTTTAATTAAACGAGAGATGCTTTCATTGTTGGATCAGTTTTGATTAATTTCTCTTTATAGTCAATTTCTCTTTTATTACGCAAGAACCGTTCAACCCAAAAAAAATAGGCTCTGCTTCTTTTGATACGAGAAACATGGCAACATGGCGACAATTCTTTCTCACCTCTCTCATCTCTGTCTTCTATCATTTCCTTTTCGCCCCTTTCTTGATATTTCTGAAGCTTTTACCTGATAGAAAATGAATGGATCAAGAAGAATCAGCTTAGGTGTCTCATTATTTTTCGTCATCATCATCTTGACCTCTGGGGGATTTTTTCCAGTATCTATAGATGGAGAGGAAAACGACGGTGTTGCAAATAAAGAAGAGAATTCGTCGATTATAAAGATCATATTTGGGATTTTTGGCAAGAAATTTCCTCCGAGTTCGTGGGAATTGATTCAAGGTGCAATGCAGAAGATCCAGATGAAGCTTTACCCTCCAAATCTAGAGTAAATGAACAAGCATTCATATACTATAAATAATCTCGGGTTGTAGCCAAAATCCGGTTTTTTTAGCTCATTTGTGTTGTTTTGTTGTGACCAGTTTCAGAACCAAAAGAGAGGAAGAAGATAAAGGAGAGAAAGTGAAAAAAGCAGCAACAAGGAGTCTCGAAGTAAGCAAAGAAGCCATCGAAGAGTCTGCAAAACTAGCAGGAGGTGTTGTAGGTGAAGTAGTTCATAAAACAGCTGAGAAAGTTACCAAACAAACCTTTCATGATGAAATGTAACCATTACTCTCATAAATGTTATATAAAGTTACAAAAACTCAGATTCAAATACCATTTCCATTTCAAAAGGCAACAACAACGACAACTAATCATAGCTTTTTCAAATTCAAGAAGAGCGAGAAGAAGAAGAGAGCTTAAGACACTCACTTTGACATCTTCTAAGACAAATGTCATTCCAATTAGCAACTTGATGCTGGTTAATACAGACGGTTCGAGCACAAGCATCAGAGCAAGCGTCAAGCTCAGACACGCCGCAGACAGTAACACAAGTGTCCGGAATCGGATCTTTAGAGAAAGCTCCAACTTTTTTGAGCATTCTTTTAGAAGTGCAAACTCTTTCACAAACAAAGATTTCATCAGAGCTCTTCTCTCTTCCTCGAGCACTCTTGATCCTCTCTTCTTCACCACGTCTCTTCTTAATCCTCAATGCTTGACCTGCTATGAGTGCAGGCACTGCTGCTCCTATCAGCGACCACCACACCTCCACCATTTTCTTGTCAAAGACTTTAACTTTACACTGCGCATTACAAAAAAATTGATCACAAACAGAAGTTAAAGGAAAAAGCTTGTCTTTTTAAACAAACTGATCACAATTGAACTTTAAAAATTCTAGCTTTCGTTGAGGCAAATCGATTACCAAAATTCCCTATGAGCAATTTCTAAACAGAAATGGAAATCAATCGACCGAAATCGAAACCAATATAGAATGTAAGAAGAGCAAATAGTACAGATTTAACAAGTTACTGAAACATGAGATCTCACAGGTCTGGAAAAAGTTCTCAGGGTTTAGGGTTTTTGAACGAATAGAAAGGGAATTAGGGTTTTTCAGCTGATTGTAGCAATTCAGAATCCAGAGGGGTTCAAAGAGAAGAAGATGCCATGGAAATGAAACTTGGATGGACCAAAATTACATACCTTCCTTGCCTTCTCTCGATGTTATGAAGTTGTCGTAACTCTACTGTAGCTCTATCTCCATTAAATTCCCAAGGAATAAAAAGTATATTCAAATGAATTGATATTCCAATTTTAATATAAAGTGAAATATCAACGAAGTTTCTCTAACTGTTTTTGTAATGTGGGTAGAGAATATGAAAATTAAACATCAAATTTGGGTATAAATCCCATACAATGAAACAGACTCAAATGATTAGATTGTAAAAATTCAATCCACAAACATTATTGTGATTTTGTTCACTGTTTTTATTTCGTTGCAAACAGTAATACATGATAACCAAAAAACATGAACATTCAAAGAATTTGCTATAAGATCAAACCCAACAATGTACAAACCAAAGAGGGTTTTACACACATATTCACTTTACCACCTACTAAGAAGAATTATAAAAGAATAATAGATGCAAAAGCAAACTTAGATTCATCAAGGTTTCTTGGAATGAGAAGAGCAAAACAATAGAAGAGATTTCAGACGTTAATATCCATTCGCTTAGATCTGGCACTACCATTGTTCATTGTTTCTTGTACACTGGAAAGAGAGTATCTCGGGATGCCGTAGTTCTCAGGTGTAGACACTGGTTGTTGCGGATATAGCGTGGGAGGTGGAGTTAGATTGCGTTGTGCTGGAAGTGGCGGTAATGTGTTGTTGTACTTGTATGGATCTCCATGGAAACTGCAACAATCTACCGTTAACACCAAACCCGACACAAAAATAAAGGTTTGCTTTTAGCGTTGTTCTTACCTTGTTCGCTTGTAAAACTGATCGTCATCACTTATGATCTCGTCTAACCGTTGGGATGCTGTGCTCGGAACGGGCGAAATAGACCATGGTGAAGCTGCCGGTAGTTCGTCTGAGAAATATCTTCTTCTTATCAACTAGAAAAAACTCACAAAATGTTGTTATCAGTTAAGGAAGGGTACTTGGAGTGTGACAAAGAAAAGGTGTGTTAATAGTTCACTAACCATTCGAAAAAATTTGTTCAAAGCTTCCTTATCGTATCTGGTTTCTTTGGCGGCCTGTGCAAAAACCCGCACCAGATATATCATTAAAAGCGAACAATAAATACTATCAGGAATTAGTGCTTCATCATATGGTTACTTACCGCTATGAGACCACCATTACCAGGAAAGCTTTCAAAGAGAGGAAGATCTTCACTTGAAGGAAGCAAACCTTGCTTCTCAACCCAATGACGAGCTGCATCAACAAGATTTCCACTGCTTCCTTTTGTTCCTTCTTTTGCAGCAATATCTGCTTTGTTGCCAACAACAATGTATGGAACAGGAAGACCACCCGGACCTCCCGAGGGAAGAGGAGCTGAAAAAGTTCCAGTTGCTGCAACCTCCAACGCCCATTTCTGCAAGCTTGTTTTTGTTCTTCTTTGAGAGAGATCATGAACAAAAATAACTCCTGCATATAAAAAAACTCGCTTTATGACATTGATTTTAGACACAATAAGGATGATCAATGTGGATAGGTTTGGAAAAGACCATTGATTTGTGAATAGAACAATGAGCGGCAATCTTTGTATCTCTCATGCCCTGATACATCCCAAAGTTCAACAAAGAAATCTCTCTCTGAGTCACCTTGAATGCTACTTGAAGAACTAGCTGGACTCCCATAAGTTATGTGCTGCAAAGTGAAAAAGTATGAGAAAATTAAAGGGTTTAAACTTTAGCTCCCTAACCATTTGGAGAACATTTGAGAGAATTAAGTTACCTTGACACCAACTGTGCATCCTATCGTTTGAGATGGACGAGCAATAGAAGAACCTCTGTTGATGAGGTGTACAAGTGATGATTTTCCGACACCTAAATAACGGCTTAAAACTCAGATATGAAAATCAACTCAATGATGCAGAGTATGAAATGACTAATGAGTCATGAGCAAAAGCAAACACAGTAAGTAACAGAAGTAAAACACTGTCGACATAAGATACTAAACTCTCAAGTTTGAATAAATGATATAAGCTCATAGACCACACAACAATAACTCCAAACCAAATTGTTCAATCCAATACAGAGGATCCATCTTCCTGACTCCCACATGATCAGGTATAGCAGAAGTATTCATGCGCGTCAATCTGCAATTCCTATAAACCCCAATCTATAAAAGTATGGTAACATTTAGAATTCAAAACGACTAACTTTATTTAGTTCCATAGAAATGGTCATGAAATCTAACAAATCTACATGAAAATAGAACTTGTTTATTACCTGAGTCACCAACCACCAATACTCGAACTTGCCCACATAATGGTGCTACGATCTGCTCTTTATTCTCCCTTTCACGTTCCCTCCAAAACTTCATTTTTGGCTAATCACTAGCAAAACCAGATAAGGTAAATGAAATAAACGCTAACACTGTTCAATCAAGTTCCACAGTCCCGATGAAACAGCTTCCAGAAACAGTCATAGCAACCTCTGATTCTTCACAATGGCAGATTTTGATGATTCAATCACCATGACATTACTGAAGCAACAACACACCGAGAATAATCAAAATCCCCGGAATCTGATTCTTCACCTTTCCCGTGCGATAAATTCTATAAAATGAATACTTGAAATCGATCGAAAGAAGCAGCAGATCTCTACGGATGCAACCGAGGATTTCAGATCAACTAAAATCAAACTTCTTCAAACAGATATCTTCAGCTAAATCAATCAAGTAGGGTTCGTCTTCCTCAACGAATAAATCTGGAAATATAAATTTCTGTCGAATTCGTTCCAAAATTCAAAGCAAAGATTCAAAGAGTAAAGTGAATCTGGATCGAGATCAGAGAGAGATCTATACTCATATGGTTGAGATTTGGGCGGACGAACAAATGAAATATTTGATAACGGTGAAAACTCAGGGACAGAGAAATCGTGAATAGAGATAAATAAGTGTAATTTCTAAATAAAATATATATATATATATTTTATGGAAAACCATGTAAATTTATGTATAAAATTTGATTTATGTAATTCACAATTTTAATGAAAAACATTCAAATAAATGGTATTTTTGAAATTCTTTTTTGTGCTATTTTGAACAAATATTATATTATTTTTAATATGTAATAACATGTAAAATATAACAAAAATGCATGTTATGTTTTGGGTTTGTCAAAAAATGATTACGGAGAAATACTTTAGTTGGTAGTGTTATATTTTTAAATTTTTTTATAATTTATATCTTGTTAATGTTAATACAAAATATAATTTTTATATTATTATTTGAGTAATGTTAAAAATAAATCAAGTTTTATGTATTATCTTACATAAAATGTTATTAAAATAAATTAATTTCAAAATATAATTTAAAAAATAATTAAAAGAGTAAAACAGTTCAGAAAATATGTACCAATCAAAAAATCACTTAAAATTTTTTTAACCTGGTTGAAAGCACGTGAGCGAGTTTTTTAAATTTGGTCAATATTTTACTATGTCTCAATATCTTTCTTTTTTCAACCAAATTTTTAGTTATTAGTTTAATGTTATCAATAAATTTAAAATAAAAAACAACATATTCTTTATATATTTATTTACAATCATAAAAACTAATTATATTACTTTATAAATAGGAGATAATTCATATGACAGCTGCACAGAAAGAACGTGAATGATGTATTTTATTATATTTCATTTACTGTGTCTACCAATTTAAATGCATCTTGAGTGTTGAGCAAGCGCGTAAGGACAAAATAGTCCGTAAATGCAGATAAATCTTTTTTTTGCGAGTGTCAGCAAAACTAGATTACTTATTTAGTGATTAAAAATTACTCTTTATCCAATTTCTCTATTTAACCGATGATATGGTAAGAACAAAATATTTTGAATTTTAAAAATCATGTCTAACTATGTAGTAATTGTTAAAGTTTTTGGAATTAATTACGTGACTAACCACCATATGGCAAAAAATATAATTATATAATTTTTTTAATATAAAAAACATATCAAAATGCGTGAATTTTGGGATCCTACTTCCGTAAAAAATGTTGATCTAAAATAATGTAATATGCCAATATTAATTAGCACAACACAAATTATATAACAATAATAAATAAAATATTTAAAATATTAAATATTAATAATAATATATGATTATATAAATTATTAAAATATAAATCAAATATTTTTCTGCGCTACGAAAAGTGAATTATTATATAATATTTTAGTATTAATGAACGCCTGCTACCTATCAGAAATTAAACAAATGCAGTCTTCTTCGATTCTTCTTTTAATAATCCAAGAGATCGGATCGACGCTTGGATAAAATCCTATGTGGAATTGGTAACCAGATTTTAAAAAAAATCCGACCTTTTTCTGTTTATTATTATTATTTTTGTTAGATTTCTTTATTACTTATTTACTCCGATATATTCATGCTAACCTAAACTTCATAATTATAAAATTACAAACTTTAATCCTTGGTTGGTGAGCTTTAAACTATTTATGGTAAAGCTCGCACCAAAATTTACATCCCAACAGAGAGGGCTTGGGTTAAGTCTTTGACATATTTATGCACTTACGTTTCATTACAATAACATACTGGAATAGACTAATAGTATAATACTGTATTGTTGCGTAAAAAATCATACTGAATTATATATATTTATGTATTTAATCATTACAAAGTTACAATAACATTTTCCCTCAGATTATTCTATACGATTATTTTTGTTCAACATCATTAGACATAGGCATAATATCCGAATCCGATTACTCAAAGCGAAACCGATCCAAACAGTGATTTGGATCGGATTTGGATATGTTCATTTTACCCATCAAATCCTAAACTCATATATCCAGGATATCAATTCGGTTCTCGATATTACCTAATACCCGATCGGATATTCAAACCCGAATACCCGAAACATCATACATTAACACATATATATAGATATGATATTTTTGGATATTTTAACACATTGTGGGTTTTTTTGTATTAAATATTTTGATGGGTTTGAGTATGTTCAGATATTTCGGATAAAAATTATCGAATTCGGATATATATATATATTCGAACCGATTTGTATCCAAAAAATTTCAAATTTTTACATGTAAAAATTTTTTGGATCTAAACCAATCTGAACTCTAATAGAATCGGTTCGAAACCGATCCAAAACTTTGTAGATATTTATACGAATTTAAAATTTCTCTATCCAAAAAACTTGAATCCTATTAATTTTTATCCGAATGTGACCTAAATACCCAAATGCCCAAACCTAAGCCTCATTATGTCTGTTCGCCATAATGGTCCAGAATTTTCGAATACACGAAAATTTAAATGTTAGAAAACACTCCCTCGAATTCCACCTCATATGCTAAAATTTTTAGCCCAGCCTCAAAAATACGAAGAATGAAAATCTGATAAATATTGCATAAAATGGCTCTTCTTTAAGAAATCCATTAACCTTGAAAATCAAACTAACAGATAATTATATACATATATACCCAAAACAAACAATTTATGAATTGGAAGTATGTTGCATCTCTCACAACTCTACTTGTTGTGCAAAGGATTTGGACCTGAGGGGATAAATCGCTTCTCGTCTTCTTCTTCGTCGATTTTTCTCCGGACTTTAGGCGATCTTCGTCTGAATTTATCAAACATTGACATCTCCGTGATCAAAAACTCGTGATGATTCTTGTAAAACTGTGATCGAACAACGCTCAAATTATGTTTTCTTGTTGTAGTGATGAATCTTTCAGCTTTGGTCGAACTTGAACGCGAGAAAATGATTAAAACTAAGATTGTAAAGATTATAATGATTACCACATCTCGTTTCATTGCATATCTTGAAGACAAAACTAACATATTATAATCGGAAAATAACCACAAAAAAATAATTCAATCTCTCTCTCTCTCTCATCTCGATAACTTCTTCTTCTTCCCCTCTCTCTCTTAGCTTCTATCGTTATAGTTAAGAGAATAACGTAAAAGTAGGAGGAGAAAGGGAGAATAAAGATAGAAGAAATAGAATGGTCAGCAACATTCATTAACTACATTAAATATGGCAGTGACATGACTAGACAATTATCATAATTGATAATTTTGGTACAATAATAAATTATGTATATATTAATGAATTTACAGTTGATCATAGATTTTTTAAGTATTCCCTATGATAATTGTCCAACAAATGCATTCGATTCTAATATTTATATCAGTTGTAGAAACTTTTCTGTAACTTTTACGAAGTCCAATATCCTAAACCCACACATTCACTGCGTTTACAATAGTCTAAGAAAAAAATAGATAGTTTGATTCTTTTTGTTGCCTGAAGTATTATGTAAACACGTATGCAAACAATCATAATGTAAATATGTATTTAACAAATACTCAAAAAACGAAAAATATGAAAGCACTGGGGCATATATAGACATCCTTCTTCTGAAATAGTACTCTCACCAAACTGCATTTATCCTCATGTCCATGTCTTTCCATTGGATGTCCCACCAAAATATTTTGATCTAGAAACATACCGGTGTAAAACAACAATGACTGATAACATTACGAGTTGAAAGAATTGTAGAAAACAAAAAAAATGTTATTAATGAACATACACACAACTCAAAATTGAAATTTCAAATGGAAAAATCTCTCTACAAACGAGTATATGATTTGATTGTACCGATCTATATATAAAACACAGAAATCAATTAACTCAAACGTTATTAAATGAACAGTAAGTAACAATTAAGTGTATTGAATTAATTCTCCCAAAAGTGCAAAACAAGTTTGGAAAAAAAACAAATTATATAACCGTAATTAATCCAAGAAGAACAAGTCCAAAGACCATGACTCTTCCGAACATAAAGTTGATCCTGACATCGTCACTTCCACTAACAATCTGAACAGGGAACAAGCAATTTCCCACGGATGCATTTTTCTTAGTGATCATTGCAGCTCCTTTGAAATCACAAGCCCTAACGTCTTGGTCCTGTATCTGGAAATACATGTTAAATGCGTATGATATATTTTGGATTTTGGTTAGCTGACTACACGTTGACCCGTCCTGCATCGCGGTGCAGTCCCCGTGGTAACATGCGTAATCTAGGTCGGTACCAACTTCGTCAAGATTGATCGTGTCGTTGTTCACTAGGCACCATTGTTTTTCTAAATATTGCACACCTTTCGCTGCCACGGGCACGATTTTGCGTCCTTGTCCCGTGAAATCTAGCATAAACTTAGGTGTCCCATCGTATCTAATCGGACAAATATTGGAAATAACGATAATTAATATCAGATAAATAGTAGAAAATCAAAATGATGGATTATGGAACACCAAAAACATTAGAACTGAACAATAGTTATCACCAGATCAAACTCTATATATGAAAATTAGAAAAGAAAGTGGTGTGTTGTTCAAGAAACCTAGTTTTGGAAGAGAAAAGTTCTACCTAAAGATTCCCCAATGTCTCTCAAAGGGTCCAGGAAGAATACTCTTCATGTCTTCATCAAGGAAACCGAAGAGATAAACCTCTAACCTCTCAGGTCTCAGTGGAGTCCCACCGTCCTTAGCAAGTCTTTTCATAAGCCCTGCATAAAATTTCTCCGCTAGCTTCGGCGTCGCAAACTTATGGCCATCCGTTGGCCATCCCACCTATTAAAAACCCGACTAAATAAAATAAACGATTTCAACATTTTTGATATTCCTTATAACCAATAACTTTCTTGTGACGTTACCTCTCCAACGACGATCTTCATATCATTAATACCAGCTTTCTTCAACGCGTAAACGAGGGTGTTGTAGTTCGCATCGAACACGTTATCGTAATTCTTTCCATTATCATTAATAGTCTGACCATCGCCGTCGAGAAAAGCAAACTCAAAAGGAAAATGCTCGTTTAGGTAAAGACTAAGGAAAGGGTAAATGTTGACGGTGAAAGGCAAGTCGTTATCGTGGAAGTAATTGACGATGTCGAGCATAGTTTGCTTCACATCCTTGCGGAAATCGCCTTCCGATGGTTTGTCGTTGGCTGATTGGTAAACTTCTGCGTTTTGTGGAATCGTAGCTTGGATTTTATCGGAGTGTCCAGCTTCTTTTAACGCCTTGTGAATGTTCTTTAAAGCTGGAAATGTTGTCTTCGCGAACGATCCGTTGTAGGCAGACAAAAACGGTTCGTTCCCCACGGCTACATACCTATACATGGCAGTCATATGAATGAATTATTCGGATCCTAAGCGATCAAAATCACACCCAAAACCAGAATCGGTTTATTTCATCGGTCAAAACTGCGGTTTAGAAAGTTTGAAGGATGTCTAATTTATTTTATATATTCATTTTTTTCTTTTAGCTGTTGCAAGAAACGAATAATATTAAAAATTAACTGAAATGGAAATCAATTGCCTAATGGGTGCGATTCTTTTTCAGATTGACAAAAAAAGAGCCAACCAAAATCGGACCATATTAATTGGTTTATGTGGTCGATCTGACCGGAAATCGAATATGATTAGAAAAAGGAAGGTTTTGAGGGTTACTTGATGTTGACGCCACCCTTACGCATATATTGGGTGACGTTTTCTTTGACCCAACCTTTAGCATTATCGTAATCCTCGGCGAGAGATTCAAGAAGGTTATTAGGGATTCCAACCATAACCTCCATGCCCGTACCGTCAAAGCATTCATCGTCCATGAATCGGCGTCAAAAAGCTTCACTTTATTGATCTTATTGTCCTTAAACATCCGAACAACAATATCTGGATTCAGTGGATGCGATGCGATATTGCCCCAATTCACACCGAAACCTTCGACCAAACTAGCCAGGGTCAAAACGGTCATTATAACCGTCCCGACTTTAACGAGCATCACTGCTCCTCCGGCCATATTGAGAAGGCGACGACGATGATGATATTCGGTTTGTTTGATCTCGAAAATGTGTTTTTGTTTATTTTTGATTTGTTTGACTGATTGATGTTTTTTTTTCGTAACTGTGGTGAATTTCTTTCTCGTGTCTTTAGGCTGTTAGTGAGAAATTTTAGCTTAAAATAAATTTCTACTTTTAGGAAGAATCATGAGTTAATATAGGTGTGTTTTTTTCGGACATCGATTGGAAGTAGTTAATGTCTCTCTTTTTTTTGGTTTAAGAGAGTATATAAATCTGTGTAAAATTGGTCGAACTTACTTTTATTAATATTGATTTAATTTGGTACATAAATTCGTTTAAATTGAAAATATATAACTTTTTTAAAAAAGCTAGCAAAAATACACATTGGTAGCATTAACTGATGTAGATCCACAAGTATATGATTATGGCCCAAAGCCCAAAAACTCAAAACTTTTGTTTGCAAGGCCAAAAGTGGGACCCAAAGAGAAACAGAAGTGGGACCCATAAGGAGCATGAAATCCACGTGACAGAATCTCTACAGAGTAATGCCACACGTCTATCGTCATCTTTCTTTCTTTTTTTTCTCTCATCTTCTTCCCTTCACCAACAATCCTTATCTTTCTTTACCTTTAACGCACCCAAAATCCCTAATTTACAAATCAATAAGAATCTCGAAAATCTAGGGTTTAGATCCGTTCGAGACTCCAATGGGGAAGAAGCGAAAATCCGAGGCCACGCGGCTCGATGAGGTCGATCGAACCATGTACGGTGCATTTCGAGGTGCTGCTAATTCGCTCTCTCAGCTCTATACACATGCCATGAACCACCAACGCGTCTCTTTCCTCGCCGGTGAGCGTCGCGGCATGGTCTGTTCTCTCTCTTTATCTTCACCTTGTTCTATATCTCGTTTCGAGTTTGGTATCTGGGTTCGATAGATAGGAGTGGACTATGTATGATTCGTCTCAGGGGAAACAAAAAAAAAGTTGAATTATCTTCTCCCCGTTTCTTGTTTTGATGTTAATTGACTATCTTTACTCGTAAATTGAAGGCTTATGTTTTGATTCTTTTGTTGTTTTGGTCAAATTGAGATTTTTCATATGGTTTGCTCTGCTATTGTCTCTTTGGGTTGTTTATGTTTGATTGGTTGTAGTAATTGAATCATTAAAGATATCGACTTTGAATTGGTTCTGATCAATGAAGCTAGTGTGGATATAAAATTACGTAGCAGTGTTACTATTCAAAGTTGTGGCCTTTTGATCTTGAAGTGCCTACTTTTGTTTTTATTCAGGCTAGCTAGATTGATGAACTAGGGATCGTTGTTCCCTTTTGGTAGCAATGTGACTTTCTTGGCGTCATTCAATAATGTTTCTTGATTATGATATTTTGAGTTTTTATTTGTCCAATCCAATGAATTATACTTTTTTTTTTCTTTTTTCTTTTTCTACAGGAGAAACTCTACCAATGGATTGTGAGACAACAAGAAGAAGGAACTAGAGTATCCACAGTTGATATTATTACCTACATGCAGGTTCATTTCTTTGAAACACTATCTGATTTGTGATTATACTTTCTACTCAGCTTCAAGCTCCTGCTCCGATTGATTATACCTTTCATGAATCTTCCTTTGTTTGACTCTGCTTCGTATACTAGTCCAAAGATCTTGATTTTGATCTTAAAAGTTATTCGTGTTTACTCTTTATGCAGAATGAACTTGAATTTGAACCTGAGGAGACGTCGATACCATTACCCCTGCAAGAGTTTCATCAGCATCAGTTTGCTCCACCAAACGTAAATACTCCCTTTGCTCATGTTCCTTCAAGTCACATAGCACAACACTATGATTGTAACCAAGAGAAAGTCTTGATTCCACCAAATGGTCTCTCAAGCCCGGTTCGAAGAACCCTTCAAGAGTTCAACTTGTGTGAGGCTGAGTCTGGTAACCACAATCCAAACTCTACAGGGGAGGAGTTATCTTACTGATAATTTTGTTTCATTTGGTCAAAAATGAAAACAAAATCATTCCATTGTAAAGTGTCAATTGTTCTGGTTAAACGATCGTCTCTCATGTAAGAGTAATACACAAAACAATTTTCCTAATCTTTGAATTTGAAATTGACCCCTAAGATTGATAAATCTCTGATAGCGATCTTGCCGAGAGGAAGATATGATCATTTTATGTGTTGTCTAGGCTCGCAAGACTTAAATGTAGACTTGTTAACAGTAATGAAAGAGAGACAAAGACTGATGATTCAAGTTGGGGTCAAAACCTCCCATGTGCTCTTATGGTCCCTCTTTCCATTTAACTTGTCTGCAACAAAACATTGCTCTGGCGTTGATCTTCGACGAGCTACGTGTTTCTACCTAAACCCCGAGAACTTTGAAAATTCTATGGACAGAAAAACAAAAGTTACAGAATCAGATTTTCTTGTTCTTTTGGTCATGGTGATATCTGTACTACCGAAACATTCACCAATGTGGCTGTCTGGAGATTGTCACTGGTTCTTGGTACATTACATTTTGGCTGATTTCTGGATTTTTCCAAATTTTGTTTCTTCTTTCCTTTTTTCAAACGTAAAAGTCTAATCAACTAATGTAGCTAATCATATGAAGCTGGCTGTTATAATAAAATTATAAAGTTTTAGAAACAACTTGTCACAAAGAATTTTAAATAATTAATTAGGTCCACACAAAATAATTTCAGGTCATATACATTTCATTGGGTACAATAAAAACGGTCAATAAAAGTTCAAACTCTAAATCCATACGTCTCATCAATCGTATCACAATACTATCTACAAGAATTGTCAATTTTTCTTCAAACATAACACCATATTAGAAGGAATAATTATGAAAAACAATTAAGAGATATTTTTCTTAAATTAATTTACTATTATTAAAGTGTATGGTCTGAATTTAGACTGCTTTGTGAATTTTTAAAAGGGTAGACTTCTTTTTTTAATTGTTTTATATATAATTTAGACGATCTTAATAATTATCCCATATTATTTAGATTTAGCAAATCAGTTTTGTACAAGTGAAGTATGACATTGTGCATCATATTTCATTCACGTGGAACAGTAATATCAATAAAATTTAGTTTTTTGGATGATTGATTTTAAATAAATGGAAAAAGAAAGTAGAGCAACTCATGTCGGAATTTATAGGTGAAGAAATAGAGCTATAATAATGAATGGTTAATTGGGAAACACATGACTCTACAAACTTTACGTCCTTTTTGCTATATTTAAGCACTCTCTAACATGTCCCCGACCCCCCACTCCGAATCGACATCTCTATATGTGGCCCAGTTATTTTAAATCGCAATTTTAAGATCATGTAAATTTCACGTTATTAACGAGAATCTCATTCACAATTTGGCTAAATGAACATGTCTAGCCTTAATATTGTCTTTAAATTTAAATCCTGAAAACTGATGATATATATATAGATCTCTTACGCTTATTCTCGATATATGAGGTTACTAATATCTCTCTTCCTCCAAAATTTAACTACATAAAACATTTATATGTGTATTTATAACAATATTGGATATAAACTTAGGGTTAACTGGATACAATGGCTTGCGCATAAACAATTTGTTCTCCATTTTCTGATACATCACATTCCTTCGAAGGACCACAACAACTCCATCTCCATGATCCAAAGACCATTCGATCTCCAATCATCTCTGAAATAATAGATGATATAGAGACACAGAGATTCCTCAAGATTTATATCTTCAAGTCAAAATCACTCAATTGAACATCTTTTAATTTATTTACTTTTTTTAATCAGTTTAACACGACATCAAAACAGATATTTGGTTTGTCAGTGACCAACTCCTAAATTTTATACTCAAAACATTGTAAAAGAAGGGTTAGATTTTCATAATTGAAAGAAATCTAGAAAGAGAGTACACACGTTTTTTAAAAAGAAAGTCTCAAAAGATCAACCACAAAGACACTTGAAATGTGACAAGTTGTTAATTTTCTTTCGTGATTTCATCCCGATCTATGTGTTTGATTCTCAATGAATTTTGACCAATTCCACCGCAAAATCATCCGGAGTAAAGTATGTATTCTGGTTCATACGCTTATACATACATCAAATGTCCTACGTAAACAAATTATGTATACATAGTGAAACGAAGCATTTTAATTTGTAGCGGAATTTCTATTTCTCATTCAAAAGAAAGAAGTGATGGCATAAATTATCATCATTGAATTCTTCTTATTTGCATTGCAAACAATACAATTTAATTTTGTGGGGATAGATCTATGTTAATGTGGGAAGACAGAGAAATATCGACGTCAAATTCTTAGACCCATATGTCTCAATAACTTCCAAAACGTTATTTAATCCTGATATAAAATTGGGACCAGAGGATCATCATAGAACCATTCATCTCTTATATATAAACACAAAAAGGTTCAATATAAAAGATAGATATATAGCCAAGTAAAAAACAGACGGTCTCTTCCAAAAATGGCAATTAGGGTTTCCTACAAGTCTCTCCTCGTTGCACTTCTTCTCATACTCTTCGTTTCTTCTTCTACTCAAGGTAAATTAATAGCTAATACCCACACACACACACATCACGGATTTATAGTAATATCAAGTATCAATACACATAAACTTGAATGAAGCTTTTTCTTTTGTTCAATGTCAAAATATGTTACCAACAAAAATGAGTTTTAATTTGCTTGAATTTTTTTCTATTTTTTAGCACGAAGCTTACGAAAGATCGTGAAGAGTAGAACGCTATTAATTGTAGAGAAGGGTCAAGAGAGTCGGAAACTAAGGCACGACGGTACTGGAGGAAGTGATGGTGATGGATTGGTGGATATGGATTATAATTCTGCGAATAAGAAAAGACCGATACACAATCGCTAATAAACACATATGAGCTCCTCGATTTCTTGTGAGATATCCAGAGATTCTAAGATATCCCGAGATTCGATCTTTTATCTACATAAATTATAAGAATTGCCTCTAAGAAGAATGGAGAATGTAAAATATGTTTATATAGGAACATATAATTAAATATAATCGAGTTTGTATGCTTACGTGTACAGCCTTATCTGGAGAGAAAACAATTTTATATACAAAAAATCATAGTTTGAGTAATTGATTGTGTTTTATGTATGGATTGCATCATATATATGGGTTTCTGTTTGTGAAATAAAGGTCAATAGTATATTATGTGTAAATCACAAATATCTTCTTTAAGTTTAATGCTAAATTGTATTAGTTCCCAAAAAAAAAAAAAAAAAAAAAATCGAACCGGCGAATAATATCCCATGATGCTGTGGAATCGGGGGATTTGAACCAATCAAAAAAATTACAAAAGAGAAATTACATTTTCAAAAATAAAAGTCGAAAATCGAGAGTATGTTCGTTCGTTTACATATATGTGGATGTCGTAGGTTTCACTTTATATTCAAGATTTGATTGTTCACGTTACCGGATCACGTATGTCGTGAGAACTGAGACGGAGAACGCAAACTTTGCAGTCACAATCCAGGATCACGTATGTCGTGGACATGACGCTAAAGATATACCGAACAAGTAAGTCAATTCCCATTTAAACCTATAAGAGTGATGGGCTTTTTTAAGTTGACTCAAATGGGCCAAATCTAAATATATGGACCCTAGAGTTTCAAAAGACATAAATGTCCCATTAAAAGAAACTGTACTAATTCGGCCCAAATAGTCTTTCTTGTCCAAGGGGGTTTCAATTTCGACGATTACAGTCTTTCTCTGAACTTTTGAAGTTAATCTGTTTCATCACCGGAAGTTTTCACCAATTCTTTCTCTCAATCGGAGTATTGATTCCCGGCGTCTAGCAATGGAAAGTCTCCGATTTCGCAGATCTGAATTTCAACTATCTGTTTCTAAACCAAATTCGTTGTCGTGTTGATTGCAGGAAGAAAGAGGGCAACTCGAATCATCGATTGATCGGCTTCTTAACGAAGAGAAACAGATGAGGCTCGCGGAAAATGTCGCCGGAACGAGAAAAACTGCTTCTGAGATTCTGAAGCTTTGTTACGAAGCTAAGGACTGGAAACTTCTCAACGAACAGATTTTGAACCTGTCGAAGAAACGTGGTCAGCTTGGGAACTATCTCTACTGAAATTGAGCAGGGAGACACAGTTTTTTGTGTGGGTTCGAATTGAAGAATTGAGGATATTAAAAGTTGAAAGGTCTCTGAATTTTGCAGGCTGTACAATCTATGGTGCAACAAGCAATGCAGTATATTGATCAGATTCCAGACATAGAAACTCGGATTGAGCTTATTAAGAATCTAAAAAATTTATCTGCTGGAAAGGTGCGGATTAGAATTGCCTAGTGTTGCACGAATCTTATCATTCGGTGAAAGTTTTCTCAATGAATGTGTGTGTGTGTGTAGATATATGTCGAAATCGAGAGAGCTCGTTTGACCAAGAAGCTTGCTAAGATTAAGGAAGATCAGCTGATCAGGGTCTGATTGCTGAAGCTGCAGATCTTATGCAAGAAGTTGCTGTAATCTTTTCTTCTAACTTTCCTGGAAATCGGTTTTTTTAGTTAATCCCTGTACATTGATTTTGATTATGAACTGCAGGTGGAGACTTTTGGAGCTATGGCAAAAACTTAGAAAATTGCATTCATTAAGCGATGTTCATATTTTCATATTTTCATAAAACTTAGAAAATCCTTCTGTTATATTTTCATAATCTTAAGCTATGTTCTTGTTTGTATTTTGTGGTGCTAATTTACTGGTGACCTAAACTTCTGAAGGTCCGCTTGTGCTTGGATCGACAAGATTTTGTTCGTGCACAAATTTTATCTAGGAAGATCAACCCAAGAGTGTTGATGCAGATACTACGAAAGAGAAAAAGAAACCTAAGGAAGGTGAAAACATGGTAGAAGAGGCTCCAGCTGATATACCAACACTGTTGGAGCTAAAGCGGATTTACTATGAACTAATGATTTGGTAAGGCCTTGTTTTGGTCTATCACATTCTATGACATAATTTGCATATGACATAATTTCGATGTACCTTAACTTTTCTGTGATTGTGTGATCTTTATTTAGTAAACATATAAAGTGATGATTCTACCGTGTAGGTATTATTCTCACAACAATGAGTACCTGATATGCTGTATCTACAAGGCAATATATGATATCCCTTCAGTAAAGGAAAACTCAGAACAATGGATTCCAGTAAGTCTCAGATCGTTGTTGGGATACTCGTTAGTCTACATTCTATAGTAAGCTTGGATTCACTTTTCTCCTGATCCTCTCAACGTAGGTCCTGAGAAAGATCTGCTGGTTCTTAGCCTTGGCACCACATGATCCGATGCAATCGAGCCTGCTTAATGAAACCTTGGAAGATAAAAACTTATCAGAAATTCCTGATTTCAAGTAATTCTCTTATCTTGATATAGACTTGAGTTTTTCTTTACTCTTCCCCATCTAAGACAAATTCTCAATCCTTGCGACTATATACTGTTGCAGGATGCTTCTAAAGTAGATTGTCACAATGGAGGTGGTTCAATGGACATCACTCTGGAATAAATACAAGGACGTGTTTGAGGAAGAGAAAAACATGATTGGAGGCTTTTTGGGTGACAAAGCTGGTGAAGATCTCAAACTAAGAATAATCGAACACGGAAAGACTCTTTGAGCTCTAATTTATTTGTATTCTTTCTTTGCATGATTGCATCAATTGATACCGCTCTTATATTAACAAATTTCTTCACACCTTCTGCAGAATATTCTCGTTGTCTGGAAGTATTACTCAAGGATTACCTTAAAGAGACTTGCAGAACTTTTAGGCCTGACCACCGAGGTAAAAATAGTGTTAAAAACAATCTATAATTGTGACCAGTATATATGTTTAAATATCTTCATTACTGGTTCATTATATTTCAGGAAGCAGAGAAGCATCTATCTGAAATGGTTTGTGTCCCAAGCCTAGCAAAAATCGATAGACCATCCGGAATAATATGCTTCCAGATCGTTAAAGACAGCAACGAAGTTCTCAATTCATGGGCAACAAACTTGGAGAAGCTTTTAAATCTTGTTGAAAAGAGTTGTCACCAAATTCACAAAGACACAATGGTTCGTAAAGCTGCACTAAGAGCTTGAGAAACCCGGTTTAGCCACACCTAAGAGCTTGAGAAACCGGTTTAGCGACACACCACAATGGAAAGAATCTTTCAGGTTATCGTCCTAGAATCATCCTTCATTTGAGTTTTGTTTCTGTTTGTTCGAACACATTTTTTTCTTTTGGCCTTTAGGAAACCATTTAATTTTATATACATAACTCTTTTTTTCTTAAATGTTTGTTACAATGAAACAAAATTATTATGCAAAAGTAAAATAATTATTAGAAGAAGAAAAAAACATGTGAAGATGAAAGTAAAGTAATACAAACCTAAACCCTATAATATTTAGGGAAAAAAAGCTAACAATATATAATCTTTTTCTTCTTTTCTATTACTGTATAGTAAAAGAAAAAAAAATGAAGCAAAGCCATCAGGAGGATGGACTATTATTATTGTTGTTACTCGTCTTGTCTGATGACCATTGCAGATCCTGGAGATAACCGGTTTCGTTAGCTGTTTCCGGTGGCGGCTGAATCACTGCCGGGGAAAACAGAGGACGAGAATGAGATGATGATGATGATGATGACGTGGATTGCATCATTGAACCTCCGGTGTCACGGAAACGCAACGGAAACGACACTTGATCATATAATAAACCCATAGATTGTTGATGATGTTGCTGAAACTGTTGTTGTTGTTGACGAGCCATCTCTAAGTAACTCAAGTTGTAAGATTGCATCAACGGCTGAGGATGAACGGTTTGATCAGAAGCAGGTCTAATGGGCAAAAGGGTAGTCGTAGAACCCGAGTTCCTTGATTGGGTTGGTCTCTGAACAGCCGTTTGGGGCACAGATTCTGCTGCAGCAGCAGCGGTTGAGGCGGTTGAAGCAGGTCTAACGAGTTTGACGTATTCAGGGAAGTTAAGTTTGGCTTTGTTGCCTCTAAACCGAAGTGCAGCTTCGTCGTAAGCTCTTGCTGCTGATTCAGCATTGTCGAACGTACCAAGCCAAACTCTAGCAGCTTTGAAAGGATCTCGAATCTCAGCCGCCCATTTTCCCCATGGTCTTTGTCTCACTCCTCTGTATCTTCTCCTAGGTTGGTCCCCACTAAACGACGACGTTTCGCTATTAGTATTGGTTGTAGTCGTGTACTCGTATGTTGGGCCTGCACCTGACATGTTGCTCGAAGCTTCTGTCCCTGGAGACAAACAAACATAAAAATTTCACACTTTTGTTTTCACTCGTTAATTAACAAAATTATTATTTTTTACATCAAAAAAGATTCGAAGTTAATGTCTGGAATAAAGATATTATAAAAAGTTATTTTGGAAGAGTGGATTATGAGAAAGTAATGAGGCCAAATGGGTGACAAAAGGAATGAACCAAGTAGATAAATAAAGGAAGTGGAAAACGACTCTTGAAGCAAATGGAGGGAGCTAAATTCTTTTCGCATATTACCATCATCATTTTGTTAATTTTATAATATCCAACCTTTTTATAACAATTCTAAAGTATATGTCTTAGGATATCAAGTACACTTTCGTTACTGTTATTCATTTTTTTTTATCTTTTGTCAACTCTTTCGTTATTTATATACATCCTTACATTGATTACTATTTTTTTACTCTTATTTAAGTTGTCATAGTTGAAGAAATATCTAGCCTATCATATTTATGAAATTTAAAAAAATAGAAAAGAAACCTAAACATATGCATTGGTTTTTTTATTAAGAACTATCGAACTGAGATTTCAATCATGTTTTTTTGTATCCAACTTATGAAATAACATATGGAAATTAAGGGTAAAAAACATCATAATTATCTCTCGTTTAGTCATTTTAGGTAAATTTCACAATTTTTATTTATGTTGTTTTTTTAGATTGCGTGAGGAGAACAAAAGAGCAACTATTTAGATTGTTTTGCAAACATATGATGTGACTCATACCTTGATGTATATACTAATATATTACATCATAAAATTCTTTAAAATACCATCAAATATTTTCTTCTAAAAAATTAAGAAAAACAAATAGTTTTATGTTTCGTGGATCCATGCCTGGAATTGGTATCAAATGGTTTGTATTAATGTCGTTGCGGTGGTTGAATATATTTAAAAAAAAACAACAAAATTTACCTTTAGAAGTAGAAGTACCGCCGGAGAAATATTGATCAACCGTCAAAGTATTAGCTGCTTTGACCGCTTTGCTGCCACCTTCCTCAACCTCTCTCCTCCTTTTCTGGCCGGAGGAAGAAGAGGAATTCGAAGTCCCTTCACCACTGGCTTCACCGCCACCGTGTTGATGAGGAGGAACATTTCCGGCGACGACGTGAGTCAAAGCAGAGACGATTGCAGACATCTCCATCTCTCTGCTGAAACTCGACATAAGAGATGACGAGGACGACAGAGGAAACGCCGTTGCGAAGTTGTCACGGTGGTGGTCATCTTCCGCGGCGAATAAATAAAGCCATTGATCGATTTCCGACAACGTTCGATGATCATCTTCTTGTCGAGTAAGCTCGGCTTTTTTGCCAACATTATCTTCCTGATTTGCCACTTTGAAAAGACACATACAAATCCCTCTCTTTCTAATCCTCTTCTCCTGTGAATCTTAAAAGCTTATAAATCCAACAAATTTAATTAAAAATAATGTTTTTCTTCGAGAGAAAGAAAACTCTGGAGAGAGAGAGATAGAGAGATAAAGAAAGAAAGACAGATTTTAGACGATGTTTTTATAGGACAAAGAACGAGGTTTAGGCTGATAGATATACAATTTATTTTGTTGTGTAATTTTTCTTTTATTTCCACCGCCGCCAAATCAAAAGAGTCGGCTTCTCTCTGTTTCGCCCGTGTGAATTGAAAAAATAAACGCACTTTAAAAAAATAAAAAATATATATAATAGAGCTTATAGCTAAATATTATAAATTTGAACTATAACAACAGAAGAAAATTTGATTTTGATGATTTAAGTCAATATGAACAAATTTTGTCATAAACATTGTTAAAATATGGAGACATTCAGACAGGATTATTAATTACAAATATTTATTGTTCGGTGATTAATAGTTACTAAAATAATGAATTGCTGAAAAATAGGTAAACCATCACATGGAATATTATTATAGTCAGATATTTGCCTAAACGGTGATCTTGATGGTCAAGTTGAGAGATGAGCCTTGCCGTGGCGGTTCTGGTAGACGTCAAAGGCTCCGTTTTGGACGGTGTCGGTAGTGAACAAGGCTAATGCATGTGACCCATGAATATTCTTCATTTTCGATTTTCCTTTCTCAGAAGGAGTCATATTAATTATTGGATTTTTATTCATTTTATTTATATATTGAGTATATATATACCACGTAGATTCAAAAATTCAGAATGCATATTAACCAAAAAAATATGTAAAAAATGTTTTCCCAGAAAGAGACCTTTAAAATATATAGCTGCGTTAGAAAGAAAAAAAAAAGTCATTGACAACCTTTTGTATTAGATATTAAGGTGATTGGTTGGGATTGTGTCACTTGCAATAGTTGCATGTTTTAGTGTAAAATCTCCTGCATCATTCTCAGTTTAGATTAAGTTCGAACTCCCATGTAAACCTAAAAGTCATCTTCTCTTTTAACAACAAGAAAAAAAGATGATAGAAATTAGAAAAACCTTTTATAAAAAAAGGGATGATAGAATTTACTTTTCCAGAAACGTCGTTAGTGTTTTAGAATTTGTTGTGTTTCTGTTTCTTCAACATTTGTTCTCTTTTTATCTAAAAAAAAACATGTGGTCTCTCTATCATTCGTCCGGTTCGATTACACTCGAACCAGTACTTTTTTGTTACAAAAAATATAATTGTGTCATTTTATATATAAAAATAAATACTTTTGTCCACATTGCATTTAAAGCTTTTAGAATGGTTCAGATGTACTCGTAGGTTCTAGTCTGAACTCTGAACACACAATATAGTCATTATATTTTATTATTTTAATCTGGGTGTTATTATATAGTATACGAGTAATTGAAGATCGTAACTTGAAAAAAGGAAGAAATTGAAGATAGTCGTGAAACGACATCGTATTACTTTTGTTTTGAACCAATCTAAGTGTGCTCCCGAGTTAACGTACTGGGTATTATCACCTTTTCTTACACGCTACGCTTTCGTATCGTAAAAACTAACAAAACTATATATACAGTGTTTGATTTCGCACTTAAATTCCACTGTTATTTCTTATTTAAAGATAACAACCACAAATTTTATTTTCCCTTAACAAAGCTATTAATACTGATAATTTAAATACAGAAATTGGTAAATCGAAAAATTCAATTGTTATTGCTGTGACATTTTCCTTAGCCTGATGTTCAAATCCATTTTAACTAATTATTCAGTGCGACAATATATTTTCTTTATATTGCTTAAAAATAGTGTACGACGATATCTTGATAAAGCTTTTCACCTGTCAATTCCCTTTTTAAAAATAATATTCCCAAATGATACCGATTGCATTTGACATTCGTCTAATCCAGTTTAATATTATTTCACTACGTAGGTAAAAATTACTTAGGCGATAAGAACACCCAAAAATACCTATTCATCATGGAATGAAAAATTAGTAATAATAAAACAAATTTAGGGATAAGAGTCTAAGGGGATTCAAAGATCGATTCAATTACGGAAACTCAAATGATTATTAAACAAAAAAATATTCCCCTCGTGTATGTGCCTATCGCCTAACCTATTCCCTGATTAAGCTAACATTAACACGATCATTAAGCATAAGGATTAATTACCTACTATATCATATGAATATCCATTCAACTTTTAATATTTAAACAATTCTAACATGCCAAACACAGAGAAGAAGGCGTGATCAGCTTCAATTAAGTTCAGGCGTACGATAATGTCTTTTTCATCAACTTGTCTTTTTTTCCTTATAGAAAATAAATAAGAAGAATAACGTATCAAACTATGTACCTAAAACTGATAGCACGAGTGCGGTTTATCGATATTCTTATAGAAGAAAACTATGTAATAACGTAGAGTTCATGTACCAAAATCGTATGTAATCCGCTATATTGAAATTGAGATCGAACCTCTATATAGTAATATACAAAATATAGATAAATATACTAACTGCTCATTTGTTTTGACTTGAAACTTAATGTCGTATATATCTATTCAAGATGGGTATTATTTTATTTTTAATGACTTTTAAAATATTTCCATGTAGGAGACAACAAAAAAGAATAGTTCGTATTTATACATATATAACAGTTTTATTTATTTAAGAATGTACTTATATTTTATTTGAATTAATAGAAAAAACTGTGGCCACTTGTATATAGAAATATCCTCAACAATTGGCAATTTGGCATTGCAACTTGATAGTTATCCTCTCTTTTTTAAAAAGAATGTGCGAGGAAACATGGGAAATAGTGATATAAAACTAATTAGTAATGCGTTAGTTATTAATGGATGTATCTGGTTAATTAAAAATAAAGGGATCTTATTTGTACGGATAAGTGATTGATAATTATAACACAGTTTATCACCTGCTTACTGCTTAGTCGCAATCAACACGCGATGACGCAATCACATTTAAGAAATGGGAAACAGCATACAAAACCTTTACTTCCGTTGTTATGGTTTAAATAAATTAAAATACATTTAGTTAAATATGATTTAATAAGATGTCGACATGAAAATTTGGAGTTTACTATGGTCTCTTTTTGTTTTTCTTTTAAAATGCTATGTATGATTCGAGCAAAACAAAACTTATTATAAACCGGTGTATCTACCAAATATATAAGATAAACGACATAGTTACATATATATATATACATATTATATATAATATGTTAGCATTATGTCCATTACTTGATTCATTGTATCTACCACGGGGTCTGAAAACTTTTGATATATATGAGAAAAAGAATTCCAATAACTTTTGATATCTGTGAGAAAAAGAATTCCAATTTGGGTTCTCGCTATTAAGAATAATAACATCTGGTTATGGAAAGGGAACGAGAGTTCTTGACTAATATATAAAAATATGTCTCAGACTCTCAGTTTAGGTTGATCACATCCTCTTCAGCCCCATTCACAATCAACCTAATTTAAATTTGGTCCGCAGAAAAATACTAAGATTCAAGATCAGTGGTTAGAAAAGCTATCAATTCGATGAAACAAATAAAAAATTGTTACATCTCACATCAAAAAAACATCATTAATATTTACATTTGTGAATAATTCAGAATTTATATATTTAAGAAAATATTTTTGGAAGCTATGTAATATATTATGTTTAGATTTTTTATTGTTCTTAAATGTTTTAAAATGCAATGGTATTTTTGTAATATCTCATATCTAACATAACTATCTTATTTTTAATTATTTTGAATTATAATATTATTTCTGTACTATAATTTTATTATATTATTTTATAATGTCATTGACTGAATAATATATCTTGGTTTTAAAAATTAGAATTACAACATATAGAAAAAATCTTTACTATTAGTAATTATATGTATAGTCTAATAATTCAAAATAATTAAAAATAAAATTAAAAAGATGAATATGGTATATTTATAAATCAAATCTTACTTTTCAATTTTAATTTTTTTTTTGGTCAATGAACTTTATTAAGAAGCAAACGTATAATCGTCATTTACAAATGACATTAGAAAACCTGGACAAATATTAAACAATCTTAATTTGAATTTGTTAAAAAAAAATTTATATTAATTTTTAATTTTCGTTTATATTTATTAAGAGAACAAATAATTTTAGCTTTTCGGAACTAATAATTATTTAAGAGATTATTATTGGAAACTATGTCATATATTATGTTTATAATTTTTATTGTTCTTACTTTTTATTTTGATTGGTTAAATTTTTGTTATAATTTTGATTGGTTAACATAATATCGTATAATATAATTTCAAATTTTAATTTTTATAATTTTGATTAGTTAAATTTTTTTAAAAATTAATTTATTTTCGTTTATATTTATTAGGAGAGAAAAAATAAATTTTTATTTTGGAAACTAATAATTTTTAAGAGTATTTTTGGAAACTATGTCATAAATTATGTTTGGATTTTTTATTTTTCTTAAATATTTTAAAATACAATGACATTTTTTATAATATGCCACATGCTATTGGTTAAAATGTTTCCAACATTGATCAAATAATAGTATAAATATATTTTTGCTGAAATGTGACAAAAACAAATAACGTCCTTTTCAAAATTACTGGAAATTCGTTCTTTTCATATGTAAGTAACTAATTTTGCCTCCTTAGATACATTCAATTAAATTGAACGATAGGAAAAAAGAAAATTAGCATGACTCTACTGATACGCACAAATCTAAAAATAATTCAGATGTTTAAACCAAAAATCCAACCACTTCTCTGTGCTACACAGCTCGTAGATTTAAGAGCACCATGTCACTTGCCAAAACTGAGCGAAGAAAATAAAAGCAATATGTAATGAATTACCGGCGGGATCATACTGGACCTGTATAATAATATTTTTTGGGCCATTCAATTTAAGCTTGTAATTCTTAGTCTTAGTATATTTTGTATCTTATCTGGTCCAAACTAGATGCCCGAGCGATCAAATCTGTTTATATAATCAAATGCTTATGATGGAAACTAAATATATTATATATATATATATATATAATCAAAGGCTTAAATCGGAGTACGGGACAGATACTAATCTTTTAGGAAATCGAAGAATGTCTAATATAGTTTGATATATATTTCTTTTGGTCAAACAGCATAGGATGACTATGATTTAGAATTCTTGAAATTTAGAACTTAACCGTTAAGAATGTCCGATATGGTTTTTAGTTATATTCTTTTTAACATCTAACCGTGGAGTTCGCTGATATTCCCACCGTTTATAAATAATTGTCGTTTACTGTTCCTTTCCACATATAAATAAAATAATTAAATTTTTTATTTTATCTATTATTAATATATTTTATAAATAAGTTTACCAAACATTTATTCGAAAATCTGAACGATATTTAATTTAAAATAAAATATCAATTCTAGAACGACACTTATTTATTTATTAACAAAAAGAATAATAACTTATCGAAACGATATAATCATGAGAAAATCCCTATTATGACACTAAAGGAAGTTTTTGGACCAAATTCAGCACCAAAATATCATTGATATTATTAACGTACAACAGCAAAACAACATCACTTCAATCGACGACGAAGAGATCTATGACGACGACGACGAGATAATGACAGAGATCAACGAGAACAATTGATCATGTCGACGAAGATCTAATCTCCCAAAGTTTCCATTTGATTGCATTCAGGCGATCGATCGTTTCTCAAATCATCAATCGATTCAGAGTTGCAACTGAAGTGGTCTGCTTCATTACAAAAAGACATTAAAACGATATGCTTGAGAACCCAGGCGATTCACTATTCATCAATCGATTAACATGTATTCTCTTGTTTATCTCTGTTTTTACGAAGAAGAAAGATTAACTCAGATTACAAAAATGTATTTGTTATATTCACAATACTTTGTTCACTCTTTCGTAGAAACAACATGTGATTCATAGGCATGTGAAGAGAAAGCCAAGTCGTGTTTATCAAAACAAGTCTCAACTTTTGAAGGAGTTTACATCACTTATCATGATCGAAAATGGATATATGGTAGTGTTCCATTGGATAGAATCGAGACAATGTTTCGTGTTTTGTAAAGACAATTGATTTTTTTTTTACAATAGGAACACGATAACTGATAAAACAATAGATTCAACTCCCACTTTTGTTGCCAACGTGACTCATAGTGTAGGTTATGTGGTGACTCAGTGTGGGTATAAAAACTATATGCTAATTTGATTTTTTTACTCACTGTCCAAACTGTTTGTTTTTCTATAATTTGAGTAATAGACTCCCAAGAAAAGTTTGATTTAATATATCTCTAAATTGTTTATTTGTTCAGATAGACCAATTACTTCAAGGGAATTCAGGATCTTACAACCTTTTACCTGAGTATGATTCATCAGGTCAGGGACATCAATTTAGTGGCGACTTTAACATTCACCCAACCATTCAAGAAAATTCAGGATCAAGACCTTTTTAGTTGATCGAGTAAACATTTAGAAAGTCTTTCTAAACTTTTATGAATACCTTCCTAAATTTTAGAAATTTAGGAATTATCTCTAAAATGTGTATTGACTATTTCCTAAATATCTAGAATTGTTTCTTAAATTTAGGGAAATTAAGAAGTTTTCTTGAGTTATTAAGAAGGATTCATAAAAATTTAGGAAAGCCTTTCGAAAATCATATGTTAATCTACTACTTGATCAAATACAAATTTAGGAAGTCTTTCTAAACTTTTAGGAAGATTTTCCTTTTTTTTTTTAATTTTTAGTAACAAATCTTATAAATTTAGAAACGTCATCCTAAATCGTATGTTAATTACTACTTGATTAAATAAAATTTTAGGAAGTGGTTCTAAAGATCTTCCTAAACCTTTATCAAGATTGACAACATAATTTAGGATCCTCTTAACAGAGACATCGAGGACCTCTATGTTCTCCATTTTTTGAAAGCTGTCATAGACAAGTGAGATGCTTCGTACACTGCAAGCAAAAACAAAAGATTAGCTAGGAAAATGCTAAAGACTCTCTTCTCTACTAATCTTTGCATCTTAGTAACTATATTGACATTTCACCAATAACAATTTTGTAAAGACTGATATTTATAAGCTGAGACTTTTTCGTTGGCATAAGTCTAAGAGATATGTAACATCTTTCTAACATCAAAATTCTACTTTTCAAGTTCAAGTCAAAAACCAGGAACTAAAACTCTCAACTATGAACAAGATTTTTATTTCAAATCATAACTCTCAATCAGTCAACCCAATAATATCCGAACTACGAGCTTAAGAACAGCAACAAAATTATGTTTTCTAGAATTGCTTGCTTACTTCAGGACAAGAGAACACGAGATAGAATCCAAAGCTACTAAATTTTGATTTTAATTGCAGTATCTAAACGAAAAATCGAAGAATCTAAAAAGAACGACAATACGAGATGGAAGCTAGAGTTACTATATTTTGACGACGATGAGAATCTTGGCGATTTCTAGCAATGATTCCGGCAATCAACAACGATTTCGGCAAATCCACAACGAATTCAGAAATCAACAATGATTCTAGCAATCGACAACGATTCCAATGACGATTATTAAAACGTCACGAAGAGGAAGAATGGAAAATTTGTTTTTTGTTTTTTGTTTTAATCCTTAGTGTTTGATGTTTATTAGAAATGAAGGTACCTTTGTCTTTTTCATTTTACCGAATGCTAAAACTAGAACCTTCTAAATGGTGATGCTAAATTTACTTACAAAACATAAATTGGTGTTATTTATGAGAATTGCTCTATAATCATTATGCATTAAACTTTAAATCAGTAGAGAAACATCGTTTTATTTTTTAAACGAAAATAAATCAAAGTTCTTTTCATAAAAGATTACAGATTGAAACTCCTCTTCTGTAATATTCAAAAGAGATCAGAAATATTCAATTAAAGAATAATTTGGCAAATCTTTTCTCTCACCACCAAAGAACAAAACAAATGGACAACTTCTTCATCTCTATATCTACAACACATTCTTGCAAAACTAACAATCTCGTTTCAAAATTAAATCTTTTTTTTTCTTTTTCTTTTTCATTCATCTAATGAACACAATGGAGTCTTTTAGAGGTAAACAGTGTCACTCTTACCTCTCTTGATCCGTGGGAATCAAACCTTTTTTCACCAACCCATCCATCGATCAATCAAATCACAAGCAGTCTAAACCACATATCTCGAGGATAGGACCGCCTTTCGCCACAAAGGGATTAACCCGAACCCAAAGAAGTGTAAGAATCGAGGCGAGGAGGATCGACCAGACGACAATAATGGTCGGCATTCTATCTTGTTTCCCAAGCAAACCTTTAAGGAATGGGTAAAGATGAATGATGACCCAAAGTGCAAAGAACAATCTTCCGAAAAGAGGTCCCCATGAATCATATCCATTGCTTATGGCATCAGAAACTCCGACTATGACTCCAATGACGTTTATGATGAGAAGAGTCATCGGCGGGATGAGAAGGGAAGTCCATTTGAAGAGGTAAAGTTCAGAAAACTCGCCGTCATCAGCTGCTTTTGATGTGACTGTGAAGTTAGTGTTGACACCAGCAAGAACCTTGAGGAGACCTTGGAAAAGAGCAAACAGATGCGATGAAACGCCTCCAATGACCCAAAATTGTTCGTTTCTCCACCAATCGTCGATCCCAACTTTGCCCCACTGCATCTCAAGAACACCCGTTACTGCAATCGACGAGAAGAGCGCCATGAAGAGGATACTCGCATAGTTGCTTATCTGCAAAAAGAGGGAACAATAACCATTTTTCTGGTCTTAGAACACAAAACTTGGAATTAAGATTCATACTTTGAGAGCTCAATATGATCTTTGTACTCTGAGGATGACGAATGTACACAAAACATGGAATAAAATGATTCATACTTTGAGAACTCAAGATGATGTTTTTACCCCGAGAACGATGAATTAAGGCACAAAGTGGTATAAAGATACTACTTTGCAGACTTAAGATGATTGTTTTACCTCGGGAACAATGAATTTTCCAGTGAGAAGACAGATGGCGGGGAGCGAACAGTAAACGATGAGCGGGAGTGATGTCCACGGGTAAACCACGGAGTTAATGTAGGACAACCTCTCAAGCCATTTCAAACCACCTCCATAACCATACCAAATAGGACAATGCCTACTCAAGAAAATCTCAACCGACCCAAGTGCCCATCGAAGTACTTGATGGAGACGATCTGAAAGATTAATTGGAGCTGATCCTTTGAAAGCCGGTAACTTAGGTGTACAGTAAACAGACCTCCAACCATGAGAATGCATCTTGAAACCAGTAAGAATATCTTCAGTAACAGAACCGTAGATCCATCCAATCTGAGATTTTCATCAACAAGAATCAACATCAAAATCAAGAACCGATTGCATAAAAACAAGAAAGAGTTACGGCCTTTGCTTACCTCTTTTCCCCATTCGGTTTTATCTTCATATCCACAACTAATGACTTGGATGGCTTCTTTAAGAAGACAAGCTGGGCTTGCGTTTCTAGCCATCCCACCATTCTCCATACAGGCGGATGCAACAAAAACAGGTGACTGCCCAAACTTCTTCTCCAACTTCAATTGCATCGCCTCAGTTGATTGTTCTACATTAGAGCCTAGAAAAGAAAAAAACTCTTTAGCAAAATGTACTGACCACCAAAAGAGTTTATAACAAAGGGTCTTGTAATGTACCTTTGGTGATCCGGCCATCTTCGATATTTTCTAAAGCGTGGATCTGCTTCGACGCTTCCCTGTTCTTCTTCTTCTTATCCGCAGCCACTGTCTTTGCTTTACGGTTCTTTCTTGAACCACAGCATAGGAAACACCATTTTGGCCAGCAATTGCATGTCTTACGTGGAGCCTTCTTCTTCTTTGGTGCATCAAATCCATAGAGCGCTTGCCTCCTGAAAACACAACCTGTCCCGACATATATAGGCCCTTGTAACCCATCCAAACCTTTCATATTGATCTGCAAATAAAGATTCGTTAATTGGAAACGTATAAAAATCTCAAGAAAAAGGGATACAATAGGAAAGTGGTGGATGTACTTACATCGAAGAACACAACATTGCGATTTGAGTATCGATCGTGCCGATCAATACCATCGAATCTTTGAGGGAACTGAACATAGCAGATTTTCTTTCCTGACTGAGGATCCATCATAAAACACATTGCTTCTCTAAGAGCTTTGCTGTTGTTGATGTAGTGATCACAATCGACATTCAGAAGGTAAGGAGCATTTGATAAAACCCCGGAAACTCGTATCTTCAACAAATTTGTATATGAATCAAGAGTCAGAAACAATTTAAATGGTGGGGAAAACTTATAGAGGTTTAAAAACACATCATTTTACCAGGGAATTCATAGCTCCAGCCTTCTTATGGTGATCAAATCCGGGTCTCTTCTCACGAGAAACATAAACTAATCGAGGCAACTCATTGTTTTCGACATCACGAACACCTTCACTTCCAAGGAAGACCTTTAAAAAAAAAAATGGGAAAAGTTTTGATACGAAGCACACCACAACATAAAAACGGGTAAAGTTTTGATATGAAGCACACCACATGGAAAGGCTTTTCAAAACTATGAAACATTTGAAACTCACCTGGATCATGCCGGGATGATCTCGCACACTATTACCAGGCCAAGGTGTACCGTCTTGCATAGTCCACCCATCCTCAGGCACTTTCTGTGCCGTTGCTACTAAAGCATTGATCTTTACTTTGAATTCTTCGTAATCTCTCTGTCAAAACCAGTAAAAAACACAATCTTTTAAATTAATTTCCAAAACACCACCTTTTTAAAAGAGCCAAAAAATTTCTCATGAAATCAAACTTATAAAGAAGCAAAGAAGTAGTAACCTTCATGGCTCGTCGTTCCCTGACAAATGCGGGATGGACTTTATTCTTCAAGTAGTCCATTTTATGGCAGAAATACCATTCGGGAGCACGAGGCTCGATACAGTATTTCTTACAGAAAGGAACCCATTTCCTTGCGAATTCCGCAGTCTCAGAAAGAGCTTCGAAAGTAAGCATAGCAGCACCATCATCAGATACATAGCAAGCAACCCTATCGACCGGATAATCAACCGCTAGAATAGATAAGACAGTGTTTGCTGTAATAAGCGGAGGCTCTTTCAACGGATCCACTGTACTGACAAATACATCCACAGGGGATAGTTCCGATGGTTTCCCTTCTTTCTCATATCTGCAAACAGAAAATCGAAAGATTATATCCCTTAAACAAAGTTAAAACATTTACAAGTGTAAAAATCCACAAGATTCAAGTACCTTAATGAGAGTCGGTCCAAGTATGTTTCTCGCTCGATCGGGTACCATTTCGGGAACTGATCAAGAACCCATGAAACCGCAAACCATATCTCACATATAACGGATATAAGCCACAAGGCATATGCATCTTTGACGGGGTGAAGAATACGGTAGTGAAAGAAGAGACCAAGAATCACAAGACGTAGAACAATTAACATCCGGTATGGATTTATCTTGCTCGATTTGATTGGTATCTTCCTAGACAATGGCTGCCTTCCCTCATCCATCCTAAAAAAAAGCTTCATAAATATCACTGCAATAGAAAATGACATAAACCAAAGTTTTTTGTTTTTCTTGTCTTACATTGGAAAATCGGCATCCTCGCCATCTTCAAAATCAGGATCTCCTTCATGTTTAACCACCTGAAGTTTCTCATTCTGCTTTCTCTTCCATTCCTCCATCCGATCTTTCCAAGCGACACTTCCATAACCATAAACCGCAAGATCTTTCTGAGGTACCATAGGTCTTGGATGTGCTGCAGTTAGAGAAAACAAAAGCTCGGTAATCATAGACAAACAAAAGAATAAATTTAATCAAATAGTAAACTCATATAGAAAAAACTTTACCAGCCACAGTCGGGTCAGCCAAAGAAACCGGATAAACTCTATTGCCATGACCACCAAGTGAAGGTGGAACAATTAGAGCATGTCTATCAGAAGAAATCTCAACATCCTGTTATATACACAAGAGAAATCTGAGAGAGCCAGTAGATAAAATTACTAAAGATGGTTAATTAAATTATGAGACTTTTACCTCGTCACCATAAGTCAGCAATGGAATCTGAGAGCCAGGTGGAGCTGAATCCAAATCAGACTGTGGGAAACCGGAGTTGCGACGAGAGATTGACATACCTTCAGAAACCTGATCAAATCCAATCCCATTGTTCCCATACTCAAACTCATTGTCTAAATCATCAATGTCATCTTCCTCTTCATCACCTTCAACCCTTGGACTTCCTAACAAAGAACAACATAGGCTAAAAAATCAGCAAATCTTATACATTGGCAAAACCACAAAACCAAAGAAATTGGTCTAATGAACAACAAACCTTTTAGACGTTTGAAACGGGTTTTGCATTGTGGACAAGCTTGATTGCCTTCTCGTCTTTCGTACTCATAGCAAGGTCTACACACAGGGAATGCACATTCGTTACATGCCACAAACGGTTCTCCATCGACGGTCAATTCGATCTCGTCTCTGCAGATTTGACATGTCTGTCCACTCAGCTCTTGCACTGATCTTATCTGCACAAAACAGTTAAGTTTAAAGTATCAGGCCATAGTGACAAGTATCAAAAACTCTTACTAAGAATCGAACAATACAAACTTGATCTCACAGATAAAGAAACATCACCAGATTCACTACTTAGCCTATAACATAAATCTCTGGAAGATGTAAGAGGAAATTCACTCATCACATAGCAGAAATCGAATTTAGAAATGAAGGCAGAAGTAAGACAAGTCAAATCCGCAAAAATCCTTCCGACCGACACAAGCAATTCTTGACAAAGTGAGCTACAAAAGTACGGAATCTAATATCTAGTACGGAAAACCCTAAATCATAATTGAAATCTACCGGTCAAACCCAGATCCAGAAGAAAAAGTAAAGTCAGAGACTTTTGCAGAGAGATAGAGAAACCCAGATCAAAAAACAGCTAATTGGAAACAATTAAAAGAAGAATCTTACTCTGGCATTCTCATCGGCATTAATGAGGACAAACTCGTTCCTGTTGTGAGAACCGGCGATTAAACGACCACCAGTGTTCATATTGTCGGAACACAGACACTACAGTCTTGGATTCACAGATCGATTCAAAGAGATGGTTAATTAAGCAACTCAGGAGAACTCGGTTGTGAGAGATCAATGAAGAGAAATCGGAGTCTGAAGAAAACCAGACTTTATTGTAAATATATATAAAAATACAATGAAGAAAAGAAATTAAAGAAAGAAGAAAGGAATAGTGTATATTGTATATATGGTGAATGGTGATGGTATTGATTCAGCTGCAAGCCACAGCCTTTTTTTTCTTTCCTCTCTCTCTCTTCTCTGAAAGTACTTTCACAGTCACAGAAATAAAGGACGATTCCAGAGCGAGAGAGAGAGTCAATGGTGGAGAGAGACAGACGCAAGCTGCGAAATGATAAAGAGGGTAGCCCAAAAATTTACAAACGCGTAACGAAGAAGAGAATGTGTGAGAGAGAGAGAGAGTGATTAGTTAAATGGTGAGATTATTAAAGGCAATTATGTAGATGAGGAAAAACCCAAAGGCCATATTTTTACCAAAATCAGTGATAATTAATTAATTAATTTTGTGTGGGGAAGGAGAAGTAAAAGTGTGTGGGACCCATTTAACCGGTGTATCTCTCTCTTCCCCACTCCACTAATTGTATCAGTTAGTAAAACTATATAAAAGCTTCCAAACGCATGTTATTAATTATTTATTATTTATTAATCAACTATAGTAATATATTTTCATTTATTTATTTTATTTCCTGATTATGTGCATTGAATCACCCTACCATTTATAATGTCTTTTAAATTTTAGGTGTTCTGAGTCCACAACAAAAAAAATTGGTCTATTGTTTTGTTTTGTTACAAAACCACCTATTTTAGAGTAAACTTCACTTTTTTTTCTTTCTAAAACTGTTTAATTGGTTTCGGTTAGATTTTTGTATTGAGATATTTTCCTTTTTAAAAAATACCAGAACATCAAATCTAGTTTGGATGATTTTTCGGGTTTATTTTAGACAATATATAAATTCTTGATTTTCTGAACACACAAATTCAATTCAATATCTAATTATTTTTATTATCTTCAAATATAGCCGATTTTTAGCCGAGACTTTATTTCATCATCAATGTAAAAATACAGTATTTTATTAATAGAATAATATTTTCGTTTTTAACTGTTTATCGGCGTACATTCATGTCTTGCAACATGTGCAAAAGTTTTGTAAGAAAGTAATACTTGTAATGCAAATTTATCTTAATGTAAGAAAAGGTTAGAATGACAAAATCAGGTTCTTACTACTGTCCGACTGGTGTGAAATATATATATATATATATATTGTCCTACTGTGTAATAAATTCCTCTTTTTAAAAAAGAGAGATTTCGAAAATGTTCGAAAACCGATATAGGACATTTACTTACCAGACACAAAACTATATTAATGTAAACATCGTGTCTAAGATCCTATTTTCTAGGTCTTTTTTAATCGTTCTAATTACTTTAATTATTTTCACTGCATGTTTAGATTATGTAAACTTTATGCACGGAACGTTTCGTTGTTTGTATTATATGTTGACTGCATTGGTTTTCACTTTTTCTCCCTCGTTCCTCTTTCACTTCTAATATTTGTTTGGTAATTTATTTGTAATATTTTGCCTATAAATTGAATACAAATGACGGATAAACATTTATTTGCTTGATCTTGTATTTTACCCTATTTCTCAAATAAATAAAACTTTCACCAGATCATATCTCTATATATCCTCTTAATTTGCTTGTAATAGTATCGTTATATTGAGTTTTCACTCCGATGCGAGAATAAGTTAATAACTATAATTACATGCAGATTCATATTTGGTCATCATTCAAGAAAATGGCCACGAACAATTCAACGCCAAAAAGACATACCACTAGAACCAGTGGCGGATCTAAGGCTTTGGAGGGTGGTGTATGTACCCCATGCACTTTCTCTTTTAACTAATATAATTTTTGTATTATGTATTAAAATTAACAAAAAATAATCAATTCTTTAAGATTGTACCCAATACAAAAATGGACTCTAGATCGACCACTGAGTAGAACATATATTGTTTCAAAATGGTAAAGCTAGCATCTAACTTACATGATGTAAGTGTAAAATCTGTATTTTTGCAAAGTATATTGTTTTATAAACAAACAAATAGTCGTTATTAAACAGTACAATCTGAAAAATGGCAGTAGAACATGTACCCTTCAAAATGAAGAGCATGTAATAAAAACTAAGCATATTTTTCGTTAGCTTTGTTTTAATTATAGATGAAATTAAATAAATAACTAGTAAACAGTATCGTGTCGACTATAATATTGTCGATTCAAAGCAATTAACATTTGGAATGCTCGACACAAAGTCAAAATATGATAACTACTGTATGTTATTGTTCAACTTTGATCACATTATATTTTAACATAAAAAAAACTGATCACATTATTATATCCGTGCTGTCTATTTTGCTATATTTTTTTGTTTGTTATGTCTACTGCCACATATATATATATATATATGTATTGATAAAAAAATTAATTATTTTTAGATAACATGCTTAATTTATATTTATTATTTTATTAAACAAACTCGGCTCCATTCGCCATATTGATATTTTGACACTTTTTTCATCCGTGTTTAATTAAGAGAAAAATGTGCAATTATTGAGACTGTGTAGACATTTGCCGACAAATAGTTCATGATATGTAGAACAATATTCTACCATTATTTTAACTTTGCTTGTAGAATTTTAAATTTTCTTGACTTGTTGATAGCCGGGAAAAAGTGAATATTATATATACTTTGCAAACTTATGTATATTATAATGTATATAAAAAGATCGAACTTTAGTAGGTTACCACATCAAATGTCGTTTTCATGATTGATTGAATGCTGTGTATTGTCTTCTCCAAGCCCTCGTGCCACATCTTCTTATAGAAACTGTCGGTGCCCTTAATATCATTCTTTTTATCATTTTTATATTTATTTTCAGGACTATGGACAAGAAAAAAACCCCATAAATTTTACGCTTATGCATAGTTTTCATAACTCTTTTTTTATATAAGATACACTTGTAAGATTCGAACCCGAGACCTCAATGTAAACATTTTATTAATTTTTCCTCCGAAATTTTCAAAAATGCCACTACCTAATGCATAATTCTTGTTTTGTTTACGAGGAATCTAAATAAATGAAATTTTAGAAAAGGATATCGTCTTTGGTCAACGTGATTAGAAATTCTAAATTAAACCCATTTAACTTGTGGGTTGCACTTCACCATGATTCGATCACATCACAGCTATTCAATCACTTGTTATATTTCAATTTTAAAATCAAATTTAAGGAAAAAAGGAGATACATATATAAGAATAGATTTATAGAAACCAATTTGTACCAGTTCAGTTTAAATTATTTTAAATTATACTGATTCACGATCCATATATTGTTGAACGACGCGGGACATAACGAACTAACGAGTGGTGAATACACCATTTTATGTGGGGTTTGTTTGTCGTTCACATGATTTTTTTCTCTGTGTTTTAGGTTGTTTTCTCTCGAAATTTAATTGTTCTCACTTTAAGATTACGCAATCAGAGGCTAAGGTTGCACACAAATTTACGTTTCATAATTAGCAAATGCACACATATATACATAATGAATTATATATACTTGCTATTTTAGTATTTTTAGTCTAAACTTCGTACATATCCAATGTGTCCATTAATCATATATGTATTAGGTCAAATTTATTATCGACCTTGACAAAGAAAACCATAATAATGTACATCAATATACATTTTTTGTCAGTTAAAACTTCGTTTTATTAATTAAGTTAAATATTGACGTTAATAAGAGATTAAACGTCATTAATACGTTCTACAATTGACTGAAAACGAAATTAGTTTTGATAGACAACTGAAACACTCATAGCGACATATCAAGTTAAATATTGACATTAATAAGAGATTATACTTCATTAATACGTTCTACAATTGGCTGAAAACGAAATTAGTTTTGATAGACAACTGAAACACTCATAGCGACATAGTTGTTTTGTTGCTTTAAGCCAAAAGAAGAAGAAGAAGAAGAAGCATATATATAGATATCACATAGTTGTTTTTTTCTTGTTGATACTTTTTATTCCTTTTGGATCCATTTTTGTTCTCAAAGCAATTTAATTATATCCGATTCCAAAATAAGAAACCGTAGAAATAAAGTGTCAGTTTTAACAAAATAATTAGAAATAAAGTGTCAATGTGTCATTGCTTTAAAAAAATAAGTATCTAAAAGAACAATGATGCACCAAAATATGATTTCGGGTTATTTATCCGAACAAAGCTCAAGCTGTTTCCCTAAACGGAAACTCAAATGTAATTATGTATTGGTCGAAAGTACATAAAGAGTAATTTTCTTGACGTGTACATAAATTTTAGTTAAAACGATTCAGCTAAACACGTGTTGCATTACTCAAGGGTGACTTTTGACTCGTGTTAGTTTACTAATTTGTTTCTAGTAAAAGTGTAATCATAACTGCGAGATAGTGCGCAATGAGTAGCTTTCTTTAAATATATAATTTACCTTTTTCTACGCTGGCAATTTCGTTTTGTTATTTTAAATTACTTACCTATTTCTGACGACCGAAAGGCACATAACATATTTACAACGTGAGCTCAAAGTAAGAATGTGGTAATTACATAACTCTCCGAAGAATAACATGTTATAACCTTTAAAATAATGACAGCAAATTTTATTTTTATTTTTTTTTTGTCAACAGCAGCAAATTTTTTAAAAAGTACTACTTTCTATATTGGTGATTTTGTTGATGTACTTTTAAAAAAAAATTTACTAGCATCAATTTTATTGTTGACAAAATGCAGAGAAAAATATTATCCTACAGAAGAGGGGGTGCTAATTAATTCCAATTACTAATTAGCTTTAACAAAAAATTAATGCCACGTATCAAATGAAAATTCTATTGTCTGTGGACGGTCCATACAAATTTTAAGATTGGTAAAATCGTAAAATTAAATATCTTAATTCGGTAGTATATTATACGGAAAATTGAAACTATAATGACTAAAAAGATTTTTAAGAAACATCAGTTTGTCACTCATGTATTGAAAAATGAAAATAATAGCTTAAGAAAAACATTTCAATAATTCATAGTCATAACTTTAGATCTCTAAATAGTCTGAAAAATGTCACAACATACCAACATGCACTATCCATTAATACGATATTTTGTAATTATTTGTGGTTGCAATAATTTTGAAAAGTCATGTTCTATATATAATTAAACCCAGAATTAACGGAAAAAACAACGAAATTTTAATAAAACAAATATCGAACAGCTGTGAGATTGCTTTGTTGTACTTTAGACAACCAACTAAAAAAAAGTCTAACTGGTCCGAACTAAGGAACTCAGATTTCGGGTAGCGTTTGAGATTTTTCGGGCAGCGGTCACGTTAGGTCTTTGCCTTTCGACGGACAGCTCATCGCCAGTTTAACTCCGCGAGTATAGTTCTTGAATTTATATTATTATATACTCGCGAGACTAGTGGTCCGTTATTACAGTTCTGTAACCGTACGTCGCCTGATCAGATGTGGACCGAACTAGATTGATTGTTCGGGTAAGAAAATTGACGTTTTTTCGTTTGCTAAAAGGACTGTTCAAGAAATGGTTATAATCTTAACGGGCGGCCATTCAACATCTAATCTACTCTCCAGACCTTTTTATATGTAATTAAAAAAATTAATATAGTATATGACTGCTAGTTAAAGGAAAGAATGATATATGGTGCTAATTGTGAAGTTGAATCTGTCTTACTAAAATAAATTTATAGGACGGCGGACAAGAGATTAATTAAATACAATACGAGCAAGAACACATGCAAAAGACTGGTCTTAATATGCTATTGCCATGTTCTTCTTTACTAGTACCCCGTATTTTTTTCCACCTGATTCTCTTTTGCAAGTTTTTAAAACATTTCAAAAATCAAAATCAGAGCTTCAGTTTCGTTGTCTTTTTAACTAGAGAATAATTTGGAGGAGAATCGATTTTTTATCTTCGGTTTGGGACTTTCAAAAGGTAAAGTAGGTACAATAGTTTCAGCAGAAAAGGCTTTTTAATTGATTCCAATGGGCAATCAGATAGTTAAAAAGTTTCGTATCTATTTTAGAGATATATAATAAACGCATAATACCTATTAACGAAGTAACTGTAGTTAAGTGTTGCGATCAATCGCACGGCTGTTAAATAAACAAGAACTATATCGTTTAACTGTAAGTTACAAGCTACAGCTGCGGCAGCCGCAGATGGCTGTGAAACGAACATGTGCGATCAAACCCAAACAGAAAAACAAGTCAAAGAAGACCCAAAAAAACATAAACGGAGAGAAAGACATGTAAAGAACAAAATTAAGAATTGTTGTTTTTTTAATTTTTCCAGACTTGGAACTGTACCATCAATTCACACTTGTCACCTGTCAAAAAAAGTGAAACAAAAATCAAAATCAATACTACTCATAAAAGTTTAAAACTGGTTAAAACAAAACAAAGAAATGAATCATTACCACTAAATCATGAGCTCGAAATTTTGATACCACTTTTGCATCTACCAAATCCCAAAAGAAAACCAATCCATATGCATTCGAATTAGTGAGGCAACAATCTGTTTTAAAAGACTGTTTACACACGAAAATAATCACTCATTATTTATTAATGTTGTAATTAAGCAGCTATGGTGTAATGGTTTTACGTTCTCTTTCAAACTAATGACTAACCTTAGATATATGAACTTTATACATGGAGTAGCTTCCCTGTGGTTCTGCAATTTTTATAGATATTCACAAGAAATAAGACAATATGCAAGAGAAATTAAAGTGTTTTTTTTAAAAAAATTTACACATAGTTTGGTTTGTTTTACCGGTCAAGTAGACGCAGAGTAGGATTCAAGCAACCTGCTAAAACGCAGTTTCCATCTTTTGATATCGATATACAATTAACCGGTTGGCCTAGGTTATCTGACATCTCCCTGATTCAAACAAACCGAAATTCGCAATCAATCTCAGAAGAAAGAAACATTACCAAATTTTTACTTCTTGCAATGAGTGAGTTTTTACATACCTACCAATACGCATGTCAAATGTGTGAATAGTTCCATCGACACTACCAACAATAATCTCAGTCTTTGTTAGAACAACAGACATGACTGTATCTAAAAACGTATCAATGATCTGAAAAAAACATCAATAAACAGAAAGGCCAGTTAGAATTATTTCTAAACTTTTCCATGATTTGAAACCGCAAAAGACGAGAGTAAAACCTGAACTGGCTCAACACTGTGAGATCTGCCGTCCCAAACACGTAGCAATCGATCAAAACCAGCTGATACAACTACAGATGATGTATCATTGAACTTCACTGCATTGACCTGATAAGATCATTGTTCATTAACAAAGAAGAAAAGATTAATATATATGTGAAAACTAAACCCTAAGGGATTCGGATTCCAAGTTTTGAGACCTTTACCTGTCCATCGTGGCCACGGAATTTACGGATTAGGCGTCCAGTTGAGACATCCCAATAATAAACTTGCCGATCACCACCACATGAACTCTGTGAAAAGAAAACCATTGAAACATGAATAAACACAGTCAGCATATTAGCCTCCACCACAAAAAACTCCTATTTGCTTAACATTAATGAAACACAAAATCCTAAAGATCTGAGAACATAACCAGAATCCAACACTCCTATTTTCGTGTCTTATTCAATCAATTTGAGCTCCAAGCAACAAAAAAAACAAAACCAGAATCCAACAATTTGGACTATACTAACTTGAACTGACCAAAACTGATCGATCAAGTATATGATCGAAAACATATATTCCAATTTCTTGACAGTAACTTAACCAAAGCTCCTAAATATGAGTTACGTTCTCTTATCTATTTAATTTTAGCTGCAAGCAACAACAAAAACACACACAACCAGAATCCAATAATTTTGATCTATTATAACTTAAACTGGAAAATTTTGAATCAAAATCACAAATATTTCAAAATACTGGAAAAAGAGGAAGAGCTGATTACATACGAAGTAACATGAACGTCGCGGACTTCGCGGCCATGGGATTGGTAGGTCTTGATTAGGATTCCACCGTGCGGGTTCCAGAGACAGATGGTTCGATCCTTGCCGCAGGTGAGGGCGTAGTTTCCATCGCCGTTAAACCTCGCCGCTAAAACTTCCCCCTCTTGTCCTTTAAGAACGTGTGCCTCCTTCGTCGCGCTCATCTCTTTTCTCGCCTGAAACTTACAGTGACATTGCCCAATAATTAGGCTTATACTAAAGTAGACTTAATAATTAGTTTGAAATAAATGGACTTCACAAAGCCCAATCTACATGGCCCATTAAGATGACCATAACGTCAAGGTAACAACTTCGTCGTGATTTGGTAAGTAAATGGGAAATAGTAATAAACGAAAACTGTATAAAGCTTAAAGATTGATCAAATAAATAATCAATTTGCATAATTGGATGTAACGGATACTTATAAAGACAGCGGTAAATGCTTAGCAATAGTGGATACCTAATCTAACACCACGATCACTTACGAGTTGTGATTATTAATATCAAAATTTAACCAAGGAATAAAACTTTTCATCTCCCTCATTTTTTTCCACTATATATATATATATATTCGTCACATCAGAAACACATAATCCCTTGCTAATCTCAACACACACACGAAAAGAAAACAATGGCCACTAAAACTACTTCAAAGCCTTTTCTGCTCACATTTCTAACAATTTCATATCTCATATTCACTGTCCACGTTATCACCGTCGCTGAGGCAAGGGATGTATAGATTAAGAGGTTGGCTGCGGACAATTCCGGCGCCGGAAATCTATTGGATTGTTGGAACGCGGCGTTGGAGCTGAAGTCATGCACCGACGAGATCGTTGAGTTCTTCCTTAGAAGTACCGGTACTTCGGAACCGGCGGTTTCCGGTGGAATAGACAAAGACTGTTGTGGAGCCATTGGGTTGATTGAGAAAGAGTGTTGGTCCGTTATGTTTACTTGTTTAGGACTTACGACTGTGGAAGGGAATAATCTGAGAGAGTACTGTGATATTCAGGCGGAGAAGCCGGAATTGCCTCCGTCTCCGGCGCCGGAACCTTTGGCTTTGTCTCCGGTTGAAATTACGTACCCGGGACTTGATTAAATAATAGAGTTTATTTTCTTATATTTTAAGTTTATAAAAGTTACACTCTTTCGGTGTTCTTAATTTTAGACGGTCTATGTTTTTCTACGCAAAATGTATGTAGTATTTCCTAATTTCTTTTTAATTAGTTTTGAGTTAAAATAAATGAACCATTTAATATGCAAGGATAGAATAGTTATATATTAGGTGATAATTATAAGCATCTAACTTGATGAAACTAATGAAATACAAGTTTCTTTCCACTTTGGAAATGAGAATCAACTACTTCTAGGAGTTTATTGAAATTAACATATGAATTACGTTTGCTTTCTCAATGCCACGCTCATAAATGGTTGATGTTTGCGTTCAGAGCGATAAACCAATTGGATTCCACCATTACCAACAACGTTTGGCCAATTTCCACGGATTTTACATTGAACCAACCACCAAACCGGAAATTCCCAAAAATTCACCTAAACCGGAATCTTTAGTTACCGTTAATTGTTTCCCGTGTTAGATTAAAATTCATCTTCAATCTTGAATTCTAGACTCACCTGATGACTTCCCCAAGCTTATCAAGATTCCTTCAACAAGCTTATCTTCACCAAAAGCATAACTCTTTGCAGGCTTCTTCTGCTCAGTGTCCCAAGAACCCAGAATTTCAAGTAAATTGCTCGTTGTTTCATCCCCTTTCTTCTTCTTACTTCCGTCGTTGCTCTGTTTTAAAGAAGCTTCTTCGTCCGTATCTGAGTCACAATCTTCTTCCTGTGAAAGAGATGGCTCATACTCATGAATCTTTTTGGAAATTGGACCAACTTCTTTGAATGATGAGTCAGATTCATATGGAGCTGGTGTTGACGAAGGAACAATGTATCCTGATTCAATCCTAGCCTCAGGCATCATTTCTATCAAAGACTGTAGTTTCGGATAACCGAGGTTCTGATAATCTAACCAGTACCCGAATTTTTACACAAAGTTTTTCTTGAAGTTACTCATGTTATAACCTCCGGGGTTTCCCTCTGTTATCTTCTTTATCAGCTTATGACAATCCGCAATTACCTCGCCTCTCTTTAGGTTTCTGGCTCATACCAATGTTCTTTGGCATTTTCTCACCATCTTCTTCGTCGCACACCGATTTTGACATATTCACAAATAGCAATCTCAATCCATCCGTAGCACAAGAATTGATAAGACAGGAGTTTTTCTCGATAACATGTCAGAAGGAGTCTCTTTGATCCATTTCTTCTCTGATATTAATAGAGATACTAAATCACGCATTTTGGATACATCAAGTGGTTTGAGAGATGAAGGTCCTTCGTCCTTAAGATTCTTAGCCATCACTTCTCTGACCACGTAAGCAGCTTACCATTAATTGAATGTTATTTCCCTGCTAGCTAATGCAGAAACATTGGTAAGGGAAAGAGAAGAATAAGAACCTTGATCTTGAGTGAGAAACAAAGACGAAGCCTCTTGGAGGATTAATGAAAGATTCAACATCCTTCCAAAAAGAATCTTATTGCAAAAACGTCATCTACTTGAGGTCCGGTTGCTGCAGCATTGCCGAGCTCAGTATTTCTTCCCCAAGAAAACGTTGAATCTCTTCACAAGCCGACTTAAAAGCCCTACTTCAGTGTCTGCTTTTACCTCCTTAGCAGATTCACCAGAGGTGGAAGATGCAATTCGAGATTCTAACTCCTTATCCATCACTTTTGCTTCACTAACAACACCTTTTCCTTCGTCTCCATTTCCAGAAATACCTTTCTTTTCTTCGAGATACTCTATTACCATATCAGGTGAACCAAACCATCGTCTATTTAGCTTCCTAAAAAACCGTCTTTTTCCTCGGAAGAAGAAACATCATCCTTGGCATTTAAAGCTATCTGATTTTCTTTGACGGGTTTGTCTTCTGCCTTAACATCCATCTTGTGATTGATAACAGACTCTTGAGAACTCTCTTGTGATAGGGAATCCTCTTTGACATCTTCATCATTCTATTTCATCTTCCGATGCATCTCTTCCACGCTAACAACTTTGAGATTCTCGCTACTTAGTTTCAGAGATAAAGCTTTGTTATCCATTCCCTGATTAACAGCATGAATACGAAACATACCATCGCTCACTGGAACAACCTGTAAGATCTTCGGCATAGATAACAAAAACCTCGAAAAACTCTTATATCCGTAAAACTCTCTACCTAAAGACACATTTCTCTTGCTCAGCTGCTGACGGAGTTAAGTAATGGATGCTCCCTTAGGATACAACCTCAATATCAAACCAATCTGCTTAACAACTTCTTTCGGGATAGGACGACAAGCCTTAACTGAAACAGCATTCGAATTCGATTCGCACAATTCTTCGGTTTTGACACTAGTACAAGATATTTGCTTGGTGGTGGTGGTGGTAGAAGATGAAGCAAATGGATCAAGAAGAGGAGTTCTATAGTGACCATACCAAGAATTAAAAGGACCATCAGGTGGCTAATTAAAGTGTTTACCTGCTGAATCTTTCCCTCTGACTAAAGCATCCCAATCCCACATAATAGAAGCAGCGCTGCACAATACACCAGGTATTGCTACTTCATTGCCCGCAAGCAAAATGTTGTAATTGTTCATTCTCAATCTGTGTAGTAAGCTTGCGAAATCTATGTCGCTAGAGATGAGGAAGAGATGAGCAGGAGGTGGATTCTGAGTAACCCAACACATTAGATCTGTAATTAAAGATCTATCCGTACTGTTCTTCCCAACTGTGAAATTGCATAAACCACATTAAAAAGTAAGCTTTTTTGCATAGAAATTAAAGAGGAGAATTTTTTTAGAAAAGAGCTGACCTTGAGGAACATGAGTGAGATTGATTCCAGTTACGGAGAGAGCTTCTTAGTTACTTCTGGAGAGCTGGACTACGTCTCCGAAGGCGGTGATGGTGATAGGTCCTTTGATTCCGCTGATTCTAACGGCGGATGTGATTGTTTGAGCCAATTTGAAGACATTCGCACCCGCCGGCAAATGACAGTTCTCGAAATCCCACCACACTGAAAACTTAAAATTCCGTGAATCATCGTCGTGATGAGGTCTCCTGGAAGTGAATTTACCGGAAACGAAGCTAGAAGAAGAGAAATTTTCAATTAGAACGGAGATCGAGCGACGCGGTGGCGGTAGCTCAACGATGGAGATGAAAGAGGAACCGGCGAGGCGGAGGAAGAGGGAATTGGAAGACCAGAATCGCATGATTTGGTTAGGAAATGAGTAGGAGTTAGAGAGGTTTCATGTGTGACTGTAATGGCGGAAATGATTTCAGGGTTTTAGCGAATTTTCCAGGAGTTTGGGGAAGAGGAAGAAGAGATTAAACCAGAGAGACTAAAACCCTTTGCTCACGTGCACATCACGTGATTAATGAAGCAATATGGGCCGTTGTGTGTTTGGTCCATAATGTAGAACCAAAGAGATTATATTATTTTCATGACTTTGTCTCGGCTCCAATTTAGCTTTGGCCCAAATTAAAAAACGTGGTATACCTTTATTGGCGGTCAGTATTATTCATTTCTTTTGCTTTGATAAAGATGGGAGAGGCGTATATTCCTTGAAGTCATCCTTCTCATAATTTGTATCAGTATTGAATATTAATAGGAAATGTTTATTTCGACGGCAACTCACTCACCAATTGTTGAATTAACTTCCACACAAATGTTTAGACATCCATTTATCTGTAACTCTTTCCATACATTAGATTCGATTCATATTAATCAGAGCAAATTAAAGCAAATTGGCTTCAATGAAAATACCCAAGTTTGAGAAATTTTTGAGTAGAACTAAATCAAACTTAGTTCATGTTTTGGCCACTTTACAATACACATTGCTGGATTGTTTGAATGATAAGATTTATATCATACAAATACAATCACCCAATCATAAATTGGTTAGTTACAAAAAAAGTAAAGTCGTCTTAAAATAAATTAAGATAGTCCATATATCCAAATATTCTTTATCAAAATCCAAATATTGAACAAAATAAAGATGTTTTCCAGGTTTCTTATGTTGGTTTCAACGACCCAGACACATGTTATATTATTGAGACATGAAACTAATAAAATATGATTTGAAAAAACCAGGGAAAGGGGATAGTAGAAGCTAAATATAGAAGGTCATGTTCGATGTGTATATTATATGTTGGTAGATAATACATGGATTAATTCTGCATGGGTGATAAAGTGACGTACGCGCTTACGATCACCTATCTAGTATGATTAGTTGAAAAGCTGTTTTTTTATGAAAACACATATTCACATATGATTTTACATAAATATTACGGGTTTAATTAATACTAGTTAATAATAACTGAAAAATATTGTTAGATTTCATTTGTACATTTTTGTCATGCTAACTGAGTAATTGTGATAAAATTGTCTGCTATTTTTTAATTTAGTTTTGTTACATATTTATAAACAAGGTCGTGTGTTAAAGGCCTACCCTTCAAAACTATACTTCACAACTCTTCATTGTCTATTGAGTTCGATCCAATCCTTCGTCATCGCGATTGTTTTCGAGAGAGATATTTCAGCATGGAAGCTTGGTTGGAATCTAAGACTCGTTGCAGTCATTTACTGCGTAATTAACTCTAAGTCATTTCATAATAGTTTCCCACAATGTAAATCGAATAATCTTATACACTCCTATATTAATAATATAAACGTGACAAATATGCAGGGATTCATTGTAACAGGCGTAGCGTAATATTTGCAATCATGGGTTATAGAAAAGAGAGGACCTGTCTTCTTATCAATGTTCACTCCTTTGTCTCTTCTCTTCACTCTCCTCTCTTCAGTAATTCTCTTGAGCGAGATCATCAGTCTTGGAAGGTTCTAAAAAAATCTTCTTTAATATTTAATTTTTTTCTTATCTATTCAATAAAGTAACATATATATGTGCATATGTTTTGTAGCATTGTAGGTGGATTATATGTTGATAATTGGACTCTACTGTGTGTTGTGGGGGAAAAGCAGAGAGCAGATTAAATGTGATAATGATAAGATCGATCAACAGAAGGAAAACGATGTGGTTTGCAATGAGGTGAAGGTTGTCTTTAGTTGAAAGAAAGTGTGTTAGTTTTTGTCTTATATATATATGTGCTAAATTTTTGGTTTATTATAATATTTGTGACTAATCATTCATATATTAGAGTCTAGAATAGTTATATTGTCTCTTAAGAAATCTTTGCTTTAATACTTTTGCCGTATCTCTTGTTTTATACTTTATCTTAGGGTGGTTTCTAACTTTTCATAGGTTATGTTTTAAAGCAAAAAAATATTATAATATGTAAAATATTGGCATAAACTTTATTAAAATTAAAGTTTCTGACAGTTTGTCTGTTTTGTTTTCGAATATCATTTTTGTGATTATTATAACAGTATTTGGAGTGCCCATTAATGGATTACTCAACCGGCTGAACGTCCTAACATCTATTAAAAGTCTAAAACTGTAGTTAAATTGTTAAACTAAAATTTCTTTATTTTTTCAAAAAGAAAATTGATTTTTTAGATTTTCTGCAAAGTGTACAACTTGGGGACATGCAAATAAACTACTTACCCCCGCAATAAAAAAAACAAAAAAAACAAACAAAAAGAGATATCAAACACGCAAATTGAATAAATCCATTATAAAAAAAGAAGAAGAAAAAACAAGTAAATTGAAATTGCCTAAAAGAATGCTAATTATTTTTTTCTTATTATTTTATAAACCATGACATGGTTTTTAAAAAATGTAATTTTAGCTACTCCTGATTGGTAATTTCTCTGTTGTCTCTCTTGTAAATCATTTGTTTCCTAAATCAGTCAATGTAGACTCTTTGACTTGCTTCTCCAAAGACACATTTTTTTTTCTTCCTCTGTTTTAGGCAACACAATTTCTTTGTCTTGATCAGATTTCTCAATCTTCTCTTTAGCATCTACAAACTCTGGAACCTCGGCCTCCTCATCAATCTTAGCTTTCACTTCTTCTTGATCAGTCTTAACCTCTGATTCATCTGTAACCTTAACGTTCGATGTTTCAGGAGTCTTGACTTCAAAAACTTCTAGAACTTTAATCTCTAACTCCTCTGGACATTTAACCTCTGAAACCTTTAGAAGTTCTGACTCTGCAGCTTCAACTTCATCAGTCTTAACTTCAGAAACGTCTGGAATATTCTTATCCTCTAAGACTTGAGGAACATCTGATTCTTTGGTAACCTTGATTTCGGAAAATTGAGGAGCAGAAACCTCAGAGACTTCTGGAATATTCTTATCCTCCAAGACCTCAGGAGCATCTGATTCTATTGTAACCTTAACTTCAGACAATTCAGGAGCAGAAGCCTCATCAGAAACTTCTGCAATCTTAACAACTTCCGCGGTTTTCGTAGCTTCCAATTCCTCTGGAAACTTAACTTCCCAATTCTCAGAAAAACTTACTTCATTCTTTTCAGATTCCTTAGCTTTATGAGTATCAGGAGTCTTAACTTCAGAATCCTTTGGAATCTTAACGTCGAGGTCACTTCGAGTTTGAACGTCAAAGGTTACACATTCTTCTGGATCTTTGAAATAAGAAGCCATTAGATCAGAAGTATCAAGCTTTAAAACATCAGAAGAAGGACCGGTCTTGTTATTGGTCTCTGGTCTTACCGGAGATAGATCGGTTGCTTCTTTTTCCACTAGTGTCTTGTCATGTAGGTAAAAAAAAGTCATAATCAAATTGATATTAAAAAAAAAAGAAACCAGAAATTCGGGATAAATATTGAAATGCCGGTATATAAAATTATTGTCCCTTTAGGTTCCACAAATTATTGGAAAGATTTTCCTTTTTAAAAAAGTGGTCCTTAAAACTTAGAAGCCAAGAGAAGGTTTTTGTCTTTTTATTTATTCATAAACAAATACCATCTCGTTCCTCATTAATGCTCATCGGCCGTTATCATTTGCTGATTCTATAACTACTTACATACACATTCTAATCTATAGCATAAATTTTATTGTGACAGTAAAATAAAAGGTATACTAAATTTTCATGTAGTTTTGTCGTCTAAACAACGGTTTAAAACATTCATAAATTTTTGTACATTTTTATACATTTTAATATATAATTTTATTGTGTATTATGAACATGTTAAACATAATAAGACAAAATGAAACATAAATAATCTACTAAAACCATTATTCTTAGAGTCATTTTCCGTTAACTATTAATGATAAGTATAGTAAACAATTTCTAGTTTTTAAACTTATTGAACAATAATAATAATAATAAATTATTCTCTTGAAAGAAAGAAGAAAATTTTTTTGAAAATTTACCTCATGAAACAAGTGACTGAGAGATGGGCGTTTGTGTTCCTCCACGTCATCTTCAATCAAAATCTCTTTACCCTTCTCGCTCCGTCGTGCCGCAGCCGCAGCTTCCTCCGCGGCGTTAGGAGCATTGTTCTCGGTCTTCTCCGCCGGATCCTTGTCGTGATCAGCCGGAGCCGCCGTCTCTCGTTCCACCGGAACCAGATCCTCGTCAGAATCTTTGAGAACCTTAGGCTTGATGGCACAGTTTCCCATCTCTTGCAACCACAGAATTCTTTTTTTAGTTTGGTGATGAGAAAAAATGTCTTCTCTCTCTTAATTTCCCTTTTTTATCTTGGGAGAGATTAGAGAGAGAAATGGTGAAATGGAGGTGGGCGATGGTCAAAGAAGAGTTATGTCCGACAAATTCTCTGCGGCCATGAAGGAGAAATATAGAGAGACAAAGATTTATTATTATATGGACTTTGTGGAACTACTAATTTTTTAAACGACGTAATTTGATTGATTTTATGGTAAGAAAGCTAGAAATGTAAATCGAATATTTTATTTTGATTCATAGTATATATTTTGTTCCTTAATCGAGCAGGAGACGATATTAGGTAAAAAGGGAAATATATATATATGCTTTTATTACTATCTATATTGCCCATTTGCGTTCCGACTTGCGAATGATGAAGGATTTCTTCTCCACATAACGGTAATATTACACGTGGCATTACATAAATTTAGGATAAGTTGATGATAGTTCTCATATTCTATACAGACAACTTATTGAGTTTTCCTTTTGCATTTTTTAAAAGAGTGCAATTGTTATAACATAAACATATATATATATAACAAATGAACTAACATTTTTTCTTATTAAAGTAACAAATTAGTTCAATATTTACCAGATTCCGATAACTAAGATTCTATAAAATCGCACACTAATGATCTTGGTTTTTTGTCAACAATATATATAATGCAGATTTGAATTTAAATGGTTATATACATCATTTTACTATTGCTCAGGTTATTAGTACGATGCACTAACTAAGATCGAATCATGGACAGAAGATATATGAAAAAGAAACTAGGCCCATTAAAGATCAGGTTTGGGTTTTATTTATTTAGAATTCGGCCCAAAAAGAAAACTGAAACGAGCCGGATGCGGTGAGTGAATGTAACGGGAATTGTGAAGTTCCCAAATTTATCGGGTCACCGGTTCGATCCGGTAAATCACTTTAACCGGTTTTCAAAATGTTTTCTAATTTCCACGGTTTTTTTCATCAACTGGTTCCTTAAATCTTTGTTTACGCCTGTGATTGTGGAGATCCCACTATGCTAATAGCAAGATGGAGAAGTTAATTATCTCTGAAAATCTCCTCCGAATCTTGAATTATCTTCTTCTAAGACATTTCATTCGACGAGTGTTTTGTCTGAGAATTCGAGAATAGTTCCCATTTAAATGTTTTTGTATTTTGGTCACAACAAATTCTTGAGCATTTTTCTACTTATTGTTTGGGATCAAGCCTTGTTCTTGAGGAACCAACGTCCTAACAAGACTTGATCCTAAATTACAATTACTAAACTCGATTCATAATCCGAGAAATTTTAAGAATAACTACAAATAGTTAGGAGACAGTTGATTATTTTGAAAAATGCTTCTATTCTTTTCTTTTTCATATTGATCATAACTTGCTAATCTATATGTACCTATTGATCATCTTCACCGCATCAATGTCACGTTTAAAATCAAAATAAATTAAATGGCACTATAATTAGATGCAACCGTTGTCGGCCCATCACATTCACAAATCACAATAGACATTTCAAATGCATTATTGGTTATATAATTAAACCAATAAATAGATCCCCAAAAAGTCGATAATAGACCTCAAGAACGATGGATATCAAACTTTTTAGTTACACCATACATTTCAATTCTCCCATTCTTTTACAAACACCCAAAATTTAGTCCTTGTCAAAGTCAAAGTCAATTTTGAACTAATTAAAAACTTATAGAATTAAATTATTTTTTGACTCGAGTTGATTATAATAACAAGAACAAGTATATATCATGAAGATGATCGGCTCTTACACTTTGGTACGTGCAATATTAAAAATTCAAGTTAACCGAAAAAGAAATTACAACTTCCAATTACAAATTCATAATAGATTATAAGAACAATAATTTTTTTTTAAAACATGATCTTGGCATCCAAAAAAAAACATTTACACCAGCTGCTTAAACTTCAAGAGCAAGGGGTGAAAGAGGAAACCCACTATAAAGGGAAGATTTAAAATAATTAATAGAAAAAAATAAGTAAAGACCTTTAGGCTTTCTCATGGAGAAGATCGATGCCAACTAAGTAAACCGATATCATTGTGTTTTCTTGAAGGACCAGAAGCTGGAACTGGGAAGTGACGTGGCAAGAATCCCAAGAACTGTTGAGATGAAGACGAAACGACACCGTTTTCTTCCTTGAGTGGTTTCGAGTTGAAGACGTACGTACTTGTTCTTGCTCCATTGCAGTGACCAAGAAGGAGGAGAAGAACAATGGTTCCTGTGAAGAAGAAGAAGAACATAGAGGTGATTTTTGATCTTCGGTTTCGAGACGACATTGTTGAGAAGAGGTTTCTTGTATAAGGGTTTAGGTGAATTTGTTTTTTTAATAGTGAAAGGTTTTGATTTTTGTTTGTTGTTGATGAGGAAAATGGAGATTTATGAATGAATTTGTTGGCAGCAAGAAATATGAGCGTAGAGATTGAGAAGAAAGAAGGAAACAGAGAGAGAATTTGACTGATAAGCGTATGTGTATTTAATTATTTCTGATGTTTTCTATTTATTTTCAAAAAACAAATTTTGAATAAATCATGAACCATGCAAGTAGTTGTAGACTTGTTGTCAAATACTTTTGGTCTACACGCCGAAGTTCTGTTTGGTGTTAGAATTTCTGACACTTAATTGTAGATATTTTAGGTCTTAAATTTGTTTTTCCGGTACGACAATTTGTTTTCATTTTGTTTTATTATTAAATTTAGGGCAATAGTGAGTGCTATATATCGAGACTCATCCAAAGGTTTGAAACATGATCGATTGTCAAAACAATGTAAGAACTTTAAGAAAAATTTATTTTTATATATCTTATCATTTTACATATTTTTAGTGATAAAAAAAGTTATATACCGGTTGTAGATTTTTATTATTGGTATATTTTTTTGGCTAAAACCTTAAATTCAAAAATAAATAAAGCAAATAAGCGCACATATTCTTGCAAAAAAATGACATAGAAAAGAAGCGTAAAATTGTGAAAAGTTGGAAAAGAAATTTTGTTTCCTGAAGAGGAGGGGAAGTTTTACTGAATGCTGTGGAAGTATAAACTTTTTGTATCCTCCATTATTCCATATTCGTCTTTCACTATTATGCGAAAGTTATTGAAATAATGAAATATCCAATGTTTTGATTAGCATGCATTCATCTATAATACTATCGCAATGTTTAGAACAATGTCGGTAAACTTGGTCACTGTAATGAAAATATATTTTAAAATAATCATCTAATAAAATAGAATTGAGAAAAGACGTTTGTACGGAACAATAGTGTGTTTTTTTATTGTGAATAGTTGGATAGGAAATATTCTATTTTCACGCATAGAAATTGTTATATTTCATACAAGGACACGTAGCGTAGACGACGTAATAATTTGTATTAGTATTATCGATGTGTCTCAGTCAAATTTGTGTGTTTTTCTATTGCATGTTGTTAATTAAAACAAAAGGTTATTATATTTACAACAAAAGCAACATGGTAAATATTTGTAGAGCTTCAGTGTTTTGGGGATTACATTCACTTTTATTGAACATTATTACTTAATTATTAATTACAACATTTAGTTCAATAATACTTTCGAAATGACATTTAAATGAGATTGAATTTATGTTGTTGAATTTTTTTTATACATTTGTTTTCTTTTCGTTTCTAAGTTCTGATTAGTTAATTACTTGATAACCACTAGTAAATATTTGTGCTATCAATGCTTGTTTTTCTTGAAATCACTTATTTCATTATTTATAATCATAAATATCATAATTGACAGCAAAACTTTATAACAAAGAAAGCTCGATTCATTTGTTTCTACAAATAGTTTTTCATTAATTTCTTATAAATTCCTTAGAACAGTTCCATCAGTGAGATTTTTAGGAAAAAAGTAATCTAAAATTAAATTTAAAATATTTAAATACTAAAAATCATTTTTTAATAAGACATTTTTTGAATCGGTTCTTACTATAATATGACTTGTTTTGATTAGATGTGGCTATGTTTTAGAATATAAAATTTGTTTGTTTCGCGACTCTTTCTTTTTATGGGATTTTTAATTATAAATTTTACAAAATTTATTATTAAAAAATTAATTAAAACTCTATAAAATTATTTACCAATGGAGATGATTTTAGTAAATTTAAAACAAAATATAAGCTCGATGCATCACCAGTGTTCAATGAAAAAGAAAGAACGGAGAAAGTAGGCAAAATGAAACTAATAATGTAAAGTGATATAGTAAGGTCAACCCTTTTCTATGTTATGTCAAGACGCAAAACTTCATATTATTTTAATTCTATTAAATTTATAACTTTATCTGGTTAGGAGAGAATATGATGGGCCCCGGTCAAGAAATAGTGACCGACTATAATTAAAAATAGTGATTGATTATAGTTGTCACAACATAGCTACTATTCAATCTTGTTTGCAAAATCTTCCTCGATCTAAGCTACTTAAAATGCATATATATTACCATTTATTGTATAGACACACGTATGGATACAGTGCAGTATATCAATCACCGTTCTTGCTATTTTCATCTCTTATTTACGCTACGTCCGTGGAGTTTGGGATTTTTATTTAATGCAACGGATGCCTAAGGCCATCTTAAAAAAAAACTCTATTTAAGTGTAAAAACTATATTATTTTAGTGTAATTTTAACACTAAAATTTTTTCCATCTCCAACCACAACACCAAATATTACACTAAAAAAAATATTCATTATTATTATATTATTAAAAAAAATATTCTTTATTATGATTTTATTAAATTTAAATTTATTTATTTTTAATTTAGAATTTTAATAAAAATTACTACTCTTCTAATTAATTTTTAATTAATAAAATAATTATGATAAATTAAAAACAGTAAATTAAAAAATGATAAAAATACATTATATCTTAATAATTATCGGAATTGCATATTATATTTTTTCAACTCAAAATACATTTATATTTTAATGTTTTAATTAAAATTTATTGTGTAATATTGAATTTAGTTTTTTAATTTCTGTTATATTTCAAATTTTTATAATAAATTTTAACTAATATCTTTTTTATTATTAGAGAGTTTAAATTTTAAAAAATAAAAAATAAAAAAATTATAGCGATGCTACAGTGTCACGCCAAATTTGGCGTAACACTGTAACAAAATGCATCAAAACTCGATTATAATGTAATTTATGCAGTTTTGTTGGAATGAAAAAAATTACTTTTTCCACACTAGAATAGTGGGATGAAATCTCCTTGGAGATGCCTTAACGCCTGTACGGTTTTATCATTTTTCATTCTCTCTTGTAAAAATAACTAAGCAATCTGTTACGAAGATGCTTGATAGGAGTAGATTATTTCATTGATAAGTCTCGATTCAATTGTGCTCTATTCTTAGATTTGAGTAAAGTGTATAAGATAAGAAGAATATGGTGAATACTTTTAAATGTCTAATGCTATTATTAACATCTCGTTAATTTAGATTTTTTTTGCCGTTTTAAACATATTTCACTCCTTCATATATTTTTTTTGTCAAAATCTAGATTATTCTATTTTCTAAATTTTATTCTATTTTCTCTAAATGAAAGATCTCATATATTAAAGTATATGTTTAATGACTATTTTCTAGGAAAAGTCAGGTGAGAAACAATATATTTACATTAAAAGAAATATACGAATTATTGTAATTCTAAAAAAACATATTATTTGGACAAAAATAAAATATAATAAAAAAGCAAATCCAAATTTAAAACAAAATTCTAAAAACAGAAACTAAGACATCTTGAAATTACGATATTGTAAAGCTACCACTTAAAGTATTGTAAAGCTAACTATTGTTTGGTGGTAGACATTGAGAAAATATAATACCACACAAAATATAAAATTATAATATTTCACGTCTTCACGTTTTTTAATTGATTATTGCTATCTAACCATTTGGCACTTCTAACATTCATCAGATTTTTACGCTTAGACAATTTGAAAAATGATTATGTTATTATATAATGCACGTGTCAGAAAATATAACTTAAAAGAAAATAAAAATTTATTAATGTACAAAAATAAAATGTGAACGTTTCATAATATATTTTTTATAAAGCATTCATTAATCACGTTTCGTAATTACTAAAAAACATAAATTGTATTCAGCTCAGTTGTTTTGCTTATATAAATATATCATACTACTTTGCAATTGTTCCACTATTCATTAAACGCATGAGTCGTAACCTGACTATTCTCACTATTAAAATCTTCATAATGTGATATTTTTTTTCAACATCTACATAATGTGATTATGAGACATAATATTTTGTACTCTTTTATGGATATTTAAATAATAGTTGATTAAATGAAAAAGAATTCAATGGGTATGGGGAAATTACCATATTATTCCTTTATATGAGGAGCAGAACAGAAGGTAAACGTAAAAATAGAAGAGTCGTAGTAATGTCAGTAACAGTTGAAATCTAAAGTTGGTCTAAGTCCCATACCTCTCTTTACTAATTCAAACACTGACTACGTCTTAGCTACTCCTACTATAAATCTAGCAATCGTACTTCTCCATTATTATTTCCATTCTTTATTAAAACAATATTTCAAATAAAATTATTTCATGCCAACACGAAATTGACTGACAATTCTAGCTAATCCCTATATTGGTTATACAGGGCTCTAGTGAAGAATAGTTATGGACCACTTATTAATATATAATATAACGTAGGAGACTATATACTAATTATAATTGGGTGTGCTTTGTCACATGATTATATATGGAGGAAACTGATTAATAACACAATAACCGCTTGTTGTACGATGGTGTGTGCTAAACATTTTTTATGACGAATATACCTTGATTTTTAACTAAAGATCGTATAATTTGTTTTATATCAACTAGAATAACTAACCGACAAAACTGTTTCGGTCAACAAGATTTGTTAGAAAAATCAGTTAATTTATATATATATATATATATACACGTGCGATCGTGCTTATGTGTGCGATAAGATAATAACAAATTGAGATCAACATTACGTACTTAAATACGCGTATTGTGTACGGAGCGGTCGGGGGAAAAGGTAAGTAAATCGTGAGTCATGAATATTCATTGAAAAAGATCGAGCATTCACATGATCGTGTCGCACCATATATCGTTTTCGAGGTTGTCATACAAAAAGTCTCATCCATATTTCCGACTATATATATATATATATAGATACTTGAGTATACTAAATTCTAAATATGATATACAATTTCGATGATCTTTTCATTGCTTTAAAATTAAAGTAAGGACCAATAGTTGATGGATTTTTATACTATCTTATGCAAATCTAGTAATCAATGCAAAATTCTGACACTACAAAAAGCATCAAATAGGTAGCTGAATAACTATGTGACCAGAATTATTTGCAACCCGAATTTATGATTTATGTTCAATCAACGAAACAAATGGATTATAATAAAAAAAACATGCATGAATGGGCATACTTATATCTATTATTTTCATGTTTTATTTCAATCTTTTATGTGTGATTTCTAATATGCATTTCTTAAATAATAGATTTTCTCATCCTGGATTAATCGATGCTATACTCTATATGAACTACTATATTTGGATCAAACTCGGGTTGTGATATTTTTTTTTTATGATTTTAACTAAAAATAATTGACAACAAACTAGGTTGTACGTATTTCACTTTTATGTGTGGTTTTTAATATAATTCAGTCGTATAATTGTACATATGTTCGATTGCTAAATTAATAAAGGTAGACAATTCTTTTTCCAAAATTTGTGTCTTCATTAGCATTTGTTGGATTATTTCTTTCCGTTTGCGGAAATATTAGTTTTCATAAACATGCGAAGGTTATAAATTTTGTCTTTTTTGTATATGCGAAGAAAAACACTTGGATCATAAGTTGACAGATATACTAAAGTACGAAGTGAATTAATAAATTGAATTATGTGTATTTGTGCGTGGAAGACACGGACGATGTGGTGAACTAACAAGTTAGCTACCTTTTGATTTTCCGATGAATTAATGTTCCCCTTTCACTATATGCTGGCAATTTATATTTTCAACCATTTAATTTCGGGTATCCAAATCATTTCCATCTCCTTTCTTTTTATTTTCGAAAAATATACAAGGACCTTTTCTGTAATAGTGAAAACTGTTTAAACTCTCATCTAACTGTAGAAATTCATTTTTAAAAAGCTGTCTTTTTATCACACTATGACAGTTGTAGTTCATAAAACATTAAATACGATTGGTTGGAATATCTGGTTTGACTTTGACCACCACAGCAGAAAACTAATCGCACACATGCTATGGTGTTCGCGTGTTTTCGGTCATCTCGCAAACTTAAACGTCAAATCTAATATTAAGGACCAGAAGACATTTTATTTACACGTCATGTTTGTGTTATCAAGATACTAAAAACGGCACGAAGTGTTCTCTCTTGCCTCTGAAAAGGAGGCTGCAAATGGCGTATATAACTATTCTTCTACCCGTTTAACTATAGTTCCAGTTTAATTGGTCAAGTTCCTTGAACTACTTTCAGACATTTTGCATGTGGAATCATTCTTAGATGATTTTCCAACAGTAAAGGCAGAAACAAATCAGATGGGCCTTGAATTACTAAATGTTAAGCTATAGGCCCAAATAAGAAACAACTAACGAAACCCGTAGATTCCACTTTCCAGAGATCGTTGAAGTTCTCGTTAACCGAAAATTTGTCATCTAACTTTTTTTTCTTTTCATATCTGGTTACCAAAACTATTTCTTTTCATTATATTTTGAGTATACTTAATAATTCTAAATTTTCAGTTGTTTAGGTATAACTGGCCAAAATTTTAGTTTTTAAAAAAGTAAAATATTCGTGCATTTTCATCAAATCCAATTGAAGGTATTTACGAACTTTTAGAAAAAGTCATTCTTTTTTTTTAATCTAATTGGGGTTTTTTCAACATATTATCTGATTGGTTCTGGATTCGAATCTGCAGACAATTTTTTGGGTCAGAACTAGCAATTCAAGATCTCTTTCAAATACTTATGAAAAAGATCTCTTTCAAATAACGTTTAAATTTTTTTGGTTTCTGTAATTAATCTTTATAGTTAATCATACATTTACCAACTTCTTATAAGATATAAAACTATGTATTAACTTCATAACCATGGACTGACTTTAAGCATTATGATTCATCTTTCAAATTTGAATGCTGAAATTATGTTTCCCCGAATATTTAAGAAAATAGATCAGAAAAAATATTTGTGATATATTTAAATGTGTGGTCAATACTATCTAGTCCAAATTATAGTTAGAGTTTCGGTTTTTTTAAAACTTCCATTTGTGTTTGACATTCATTTATACTAAACGAAAAAAAAATTAAACGTGGGGGACGCAGGTGTTTGAATAACCACAACACGCAGCCTCTCACGTGCAAGCAATTAGTTTATTCACTATTTATATTTTTAAAAGAAAATCTCGAAATTAGAATGCTAACTGCTAATCACTGTTCGATGCACGTTGTTTAGTGTTGATGATCATTATTCAACTTTGAGTTTTAAGTCTGACTTGGAAGTATTTGCCTAGAACACGAGTTGAGGGTTTAGATTTGTAATACACAATTACTTAGCGAATGTTAGTTTAATAAATAGCAAAAAAAGAAGGCTGCTGTGTCCGATTTTTTAACAGATACTCACTGATCTAAAGTAAGCTGAAAACAACATTTTAGCCCCTCTTTTTTGGTGAAATATTATATCTTTAATTCTTTTCTTTTTATTTTTTCCTTAGATTATATTCTTCTCTTTTTAATTATTCCATATCAAAAAAATAAAAACCTTTTTTTCTTTGAGTTGAAAATTAACATTCAACGAAAATAGACTAAGACAATTCATTAAGTTGAAGTTTCAAGGGTGAAATATTATATTTTTTATTCTTTTCTTTTTATTTTTCCTTAAATTATAATCTTCTCTTTTTAACTATTCCATACCAAAAATAAAATTCAAGAAGTAAACCTTTTTTCTTTGAGTTGAAAATTAACATTAAAATATACTAAGACAATTCATTAAGTTGAACTTTCTGTTTAACGAAACTTGGTTTATAACCTTAATTACGACGAAATAGACGATTTCCTCTTAAGATCAAACATTAAGACTTTTGAATATTCTTCTTGGTGCAGGTTTGTTGATAGAGAGAACGAGCTAAGGCAATCAAAAGCAGTTACACCTCAACCGCTACCTCGAGTGCCACTGGACCCATGGACGAGATCCCGTCTCACCAGGCAGTGCGCACCACCAAAGGAGGAGAAAAGTTAAATATAAAGATCTCTCTTGCTCTTTCACACCAAAAGATCATGTTTGTTTTCCCTTGGCAATGTTGTTTCTCCTTCAACCCATAGCTTTGTGTGTCACCTTATTCATCACTATGTTTGACGAAAGGTAAAAATAACAAAAGTAACTTACTTTTTACCCTTTGGAGCAGTTTAAATGTAGTTCCCCTGAATCATCAAGCATTTACCCATTTCCTTAAAAAGAAAAATTATGTAGTTTCTCTCATTCTTTATTGCATCTATAAAATAAAGTTAAAGAGTCTACAACCACTCGACATTTATGATAAGATTTTAAAATTTAAAGTTTCCTACTTTTTGTATGGTATGATTTATGCTTGATTGATTATCAATCAATGAATCCCAAAGAGAGATAACGGTACTACACTAATATTTGACACTACAATAAAGTTACAGTGAAAATCTCTCGTCTATCTTTTCAAAACCCTAAAACCCCAGTTTTCTTTACAATTTTTAAGCAGTTGTCGAAGCCCACTCATCAGCCTGAATAAAATTGGCGACAGAGTAAACATCAACATGTTTCTCTGGTATCTCACTACTCCAAGGAACCCTACTCGATCTAACCGATCCTGGACCAGTATTCTTATACTCACCGTAATACAAAGTCTTCAACGCGAAATCCCCATTCCAAGGCATCCATCCATGAGGACTAATCAAAGACTCAAGATTACAATTTACAAACACCGTCCTTGAAAACTCTTTCCATGGTCTTCCCAAGAAGTTCTTATGCCCTTTAGGATTAGCTTGAAACTCCTTCATGTATTCCTCTGTTCCATTAATCGAACAGTTCCAAAATACGAATCCCGTGGATTGCGATGCATGGATCCTCCCGTGTGCAGTGATCGCGTTGTTTGCGCCACCTTGCTCGAGTTTGGAATGTTTTGAAGCGATTAGGATTTCACAGTCTTGGAATACAGCAGCTGAGTTACCGAAGATGAAGTCGACACTGCCTTGGATTCGACATTGTTTGTAGAATTGACGGAGAGAGTGAGAGTAAAGAGTGTCTTGGTTCCCAAGAAACTCGCAGTTTTCGAGTACTGAAAAATCGCTGTCTGATCTAAACGCAACCGCTTGGTGCGCGTCCGCTCCTGCCGTGTTCTCTATGGTTAAATCACGAGCCATAAATCCATCGCCGAGAACTCCTACCAAAACCAGAAACATATATTATAACATTTTTTAGATGACGAAGTTAAAAAAACCTTGGAACTTTGTCCAAATCTTTGATTGAATCCAGCAACTTTCTTCCCGTTTTTTTTTGTTTCCGTTATGTTTCCCCAAGTAGTTACTAAATTTAAAGAAAGATTTTACGAAGTTAACTCACCGACAGTTGCAGAGTTAAACGTTGTCATCCCAGGTTGCCCTACATTCAACGACCCTGTAATTACCGTTTTACCCATTCCGTCTCCGATGATAACAACGTTCTTTTTCTCAAACGGAACCCTGACGGTTTCCTCATACACACCTTCTCTAATCCGTATCACAAACTTAACGGTTCCGTTAGTATCTGGCGCTGCGTGAACGGCTTCCTGCACCGTCTTGTACGTACACCCTTTCCCTCCGTTTTTACACACCGTCACGTCTTCCGTCAAACCAGACGGAAAACCCAAATTAGAATCCGTACCCGTACCCGTGCCCAAAGTCGGTACAGCTTTCTCCCAAAACCCATCTCGTTCCGTCGCTGGGTGAATCCACGAAACGACGTCATCTCCAAAGTTGTCGAACGATAACATCATGCTCAACGCGTTTCCGGTTAGGTTCACGAGATCTTCGAAAAACGTGACCGTGTCGACGACTTGCTTCGTGTCGTTGACGGTTTTGAGACCTGACCAGCAGTCGAACTGGTAAGCTAGAGCTGCGCTCATCCACGCACGAGCGTCTTTGATTTCGCCATTTTTTACGGCGGCGTCCGTCGATTCGGTGCGGTGTTGGGAGTAAGAGAGGATCTCTAGGCAAATGTTGGCGATGTTCGTGCGGTTTTTATTCCCTGCGGAAGAGTCTAGGATAGATTTGATTTTCGATTGGCCGGATTTGAGATTCTCCAAGGACACGGAAATCGCAGAGTGGATTATCTGAACCGGTTTAGGATCCGGAGGTACCCGACCCGGTTCTGAGAGGGAGGTAACGCAGTGGTCTGGGAAACGTGTTGCGTTACATGCGAGACGAATCTGAGCGATTGGGGGAGGAGAAGGAGGTTTCGGCGGCGAAGGAGGAGGAGGATCACCAGAGGAGGGGGATTGGTGTGGTGGGTTACGATGGTTGCGGGAGGATTTGGAGACGGTGGCGTAGATGAGAAGAGATAAAAGGAGGAGCAGAATGGAGGACATGGCGATAATGATGAGGATGCAATTACGGGAAGGGAATTTTTTCCGGTGAGATTTAATGGCGAAGGTAGCTAATGGAGTTGAGGAAGAGGCGGAGAGAGAGTACGGCAGTTTGGGAGAATCCATCGGAGGGAGAGAGAGATATTTGTGTATATATGTATATGTGCAAATTAATTCAAAATTAATTGAATGGAAAAAGAAATTGAAATTGAAATTGAAATTGAAGAATAATTGAAATCTCAGAGAAAAAAGACAGGAGTATGAGATTCAGGGATTGAGAGCGATGGCCATTGGAGATGAGAGAGTCGAATTTTCTGGGTTTTGCCCTTTTTGTTTTTGTTTTTTACGGCTATTATGGAAGAAAGGGTTTGGAAATTAAAAGTAGGGTAAAATTATGGGTTCTTTTTACCGGCCAATTATATACTTTTCAGCAATAGGAAATTTACGAGTCATAGGTGTAAAGTGTAAAGTGTAAACGATCTTAAAAAGCACAACCATACAACATGTCAACATCCTAGACACGGACCGTTGCACTAGCTAAATGAATTTGGGCCTTTGACTTTGCATATCCACTACCTGCAACCCGCAGATTTTTTATAAAATGTATGAGTGTTCAGACCTACCCCATAAACTAATGGATAGAAACCATTAAAATATGTGATCGCACCACCAATTTTTGCTATTACTCACGGATAACTCGTAAACAAAAAATGAATACTCGTAAATTCGCATATCTATATACCCGCGTACATATTTTTGAGGTCGAAATTAAGAGTTTTAGAGTTTGGACTGAAGAATTATGTTGGGCCGAATTAAAAAATTTTATTGAACCGAAATAAAATTTGGCCAAAAATCTTTAAATATGAGGCCCACGAAACCCGCGATTTTAGACCTGCTATCCCGCAAAAATATGAAACCCGATCTGTTAAACCCACAAATAATGATATTTATTTCTTCTACTCAAACCTTCCATGTGATGACTAAAAACCTACAAATCATTTTTGTCCACTTTTCCAGCACTAGTCATATGTCATACATGTGTGTTTGTGTACATTGCGTTTAAGACGAGACATGACTAAAGAAACTTGTCCACAACTGAACTATTGTGTCTCGTGGTGATGTGTTTAAGCTTGATTTCTTTAAATCCATACTGAAGTTTTTCGGAAAATTTATTGTACCACATCACGAAATACCTACGATCACAAAAAAAAAAAATACCCGCCACATTCCTAGATGGATTCATAATATACAGCCTGTGAGAAAGATAATTGTAGCAGAGTAAAACAGATGGGAAAAAGAATGTAGACATCAGTAGTTAGTATACTATTGGGGGTCAATAGCCATTGGCGTGATGCGCTTCCTAGCTGGTTTATTTGAGACCGGTGTGTTCACTTTGCTCTCTAATGGCTGTTTCTCTTCCTCTTGTCTTGTTTCCGTCGTCACTTCATCGATTTTCTGCATAACATGTTCTTTCTCTTCACCATCTGTGGTAAGTTTGTTCGGCAATGGCTGTTTGTTCTCTTCGTTTTGTTCAGATTCAGCCTGTTTATTGCTCTCGTCTGGTTCTGGTTCTGTTTCTGTCATCTGCTCATCGGTTTTCTCTAAAACGTGTTTTTTCTCCTCACCATCCACGGGTTTCTTTCCGACTACAATTAAATTGATTGGTCAAATCAGGTTCTAAAAGGTAGAGAGTGAAAGAAACAAACCTGAAATGGAGATGGATTCTCCTAGTTCTTTATCTTCAAATTCAACTAGTGTGCAGTAGCCATCTTGTGAGGACAGTGCTAGATACGAGGCATTGAGTGACCTGTTGAACAAATGATCATTGGTCACAATTCAAAACTATGAATAATTGGGGAAGGATCCATTCAGATTTGAAATGAGTATATTCTTTTACCAAGTTATATCAGTTATTGCAGCGTAGTGGAGACCTGCTAAGACTGCAATTGGAGCGACACATTCTGTGTCATATATGTACACAGAATTTAAAGTTGCAATGGCAAAGACAAGACGGTAAGGAAGCTTGAAGAAACCCTCTCCTGCAGGATCCAAAATACCATTTGGGATCACCAGAGTTAACAGATGAAAGAAACAACTATACACATCTAAAAAAAAGGTATAAGAAAACATATGTACCAAGGTTTGAACCCCGGAGTTTGAACGCAACAGGGCAAAAACGAACCACTACAACTGGTTTGCTGGTACAAGGAAGCTGCAGAGCAGGTCTGCTTGTGGAACAAAAAAGGAGAGAGTGTGAGACTTTGTATTGTTTTCTAATACATACGTTTACGCAACTGAGGTCGCTTGGCTCAGCTTAAAAAAGAGCTCACATGCCTACAATATGTTCCAAAAGCCTACGACTTCCAAACAAGAGAACGTGAGCTGATTATTTTACCTTGAAAGGTCTTTCCTAGAAAAGACATAGGTAGCATTTACAGCTTCTGATGTGGGTGAGACCTTGAAAGAACCTGCAAATGCAACACAGTGATGACAGGGACTGTTAGAAACATAAATAATTCCTGAGTAAATTATGTGATGATCTAGCTTAAGACTGATTTTTAGGGATAATCACCTGCTGGAATGAGTAAAAAAGATCCATCAGGTGACCATGAAAATCTTCGGAAGAAAGATGGCAGTGTCTCATCATGAAAGAGATAGGTTTTTATTGTCTGCATATCATGTAGATGTGAAATCAGGCATACTGAATATTCGCAATTAATCATGAAGAAATTCTATTCTTTCTAAAACTCTAACCTTAGTTTCATCTCCCTGTTGCTGATCTGCTTTTGTGACAACATGCTGACAAACATAGTTCATTTTTTCAACACCTTTACTCTTTGTTTGTGGCTTATTGACATATATACGGCATGTTCTGTCTGAACTAAGAGATGCTACATATTTTGCTAAGGGATCCCAGGCAACACCTTGAACATAATGACAGTGGGCATCCAGTATCTGATGGACAGAACCTTGTAGCAAATACGAAAGTTTGAGAACCAGAAAATCTCGAATTAACATGAAAACCAATTTATCTCCTCTTTTACTTTCTCACCTTTGTTGACATCCCATATAATGCAAGAGTTATCCACTGAACCAGAAATCAGATAAGCATCATCAGGAGACCACTGAAGATCCAGCACATCCTTTCGATGAAATCTAGCAGGGCAAATGAAAGTAAAAATTCTCTTTGCCTACATCTCAAGTTTCCTACCGTGGCCTACCACATACGATTGAATCCATTTTGGTAAATTTTGGTGAAACGTTCATACTTTTTCCACCATGTTACTAGCCTACAGAATCATTCTCCCCTAATGAAAGAGCAACAGTAATCAAACATCCAACCGTGGTTCTTAAAAGATGGTTCTTGCTATCCTCCAATAATAACAATTACAAAAACATGACAGTGTAGCTTATTATTCAGATAAAAGGACTCACGATAAGGACTTGTGAACTTTCCAGGAATGATTGGTTTCACTAGGATGCAACTTCCATATGATAAGCTCGCCTCCTGCATTATAACAACGCGCAATTGGATACATTACGCAATGAACATATAAGAAACTGCATCATAGCCACCGGACATATTCTCAGTCATACCGTCTGCTCCCGAGGCAAGTAATTCCCCTGCACATTATCATAGAACAATCGTCACCACTAGATATAAAACATGATTACAGCTTAAGAACATATCTGATAACACAAAGCTGATGTGTACCAGATGGAGAAAAACGAATGGTATTAACAGCACATCCATGGTAAGTAAGGCTACTCTGATAAGATACAGTGGGAAGCTTCTTCTCCGCTTGACCAGAATTTATTAACCATAGCTGAAATTTTTTCAATTTAGTCAATAGTGAGAATGCCAAGTCAACAATCATAACCAAAATCATCCAGATTTTAAATTCATGAACCGTAAGAGAAGAATCAAACAATCAAGTGGATGTGGAATTTCGATTTTCTAAATAATCGCATCATCAAACATTCAAATTCGAAAAATCACGATGATATTTAATCAAAACATATAAAGAAATTGTTCGAAAATCAGATTAAAATGGCAATACTTTGATGTCGTAATCGGCTCCGGCAGTGGCAAGTAAACCGGAAATCGGGTGAAAATCAAGTGTTAACACCGGTTTGCCGTCGTGCCAATTTATCTGTATCGTGCCTCCCTTCATCTTTGCGGCGGATTTTCTCGAGAAAATTAGGGGAAATTTCTAGGGTTTGTGCCTCCCTTCAACTAAAAGGGACTGTCGCGTTGGCGCGTCTTTGAGATCATTTGGGCGCGAAATATAGTCTGACGATTTTGTCCACCGACTAATCCGTTTTAGCTAAACCCATATTAGTTACACGGAGTAACTATTTAATTGACTCTTCGAATTAAACCCTCAGATTGCTGTGGCAATATTTACATCATACTTCAGTTATTGGTCGCTTATTTAAAATGAAAGAGAAAACAATAGTCACTGACCTACAAACACGTTTACTTCAATAACTTATATAAATGTTTTCACCTAAAATTCTAATTTATTTTATTGAAAACAAGTCGTGCGTCTTTTGCTTTTGATTCGCATATCAGTCGACGTCGTCTTAGTAGTTATGACTAATGAGGTCCATAATTGTTCTGGGCTTGATCCATTCGAGTTTTAGGTTCTACTAAAGGTATAGGATAATTTAGATATTGTATTTAGAATTCATTTAAATATATTCTAAAAATTTAGTCGGTTTGATTCGGGTATTTCTCGATTCGATTCAGTTTAGAGGATTTGTTATAAAAACCAATAAATCATCGGATAATTTTTTATTTTAGTTTAAATCAAATATTTTATATCTAAAATACCTAATATTATCTAAAAATCCGAAGTTATCCATTATTACCTGATTCAAATTTGAGACAAAATAATGCATAAAAATTAAAAAATTTCAATAGAAATTGTTTGAATTACTTTCAAAAGAGCAAGCACACTTCAAATATCAAAAAACATGCTAAGATACAAAAAAATAACAATTATTTGAAAAGAAACAAAAAAACGCTATCTTGCAAGTGGAGTTAAGCTAGTTCCAGCTTTTGACTTTTGTTCTTTAATGTTGTCACGAGAGTGATGAGAAGACATTTGTTAAATTAGTAGCCAAATCAAGTTACTACTAATTTCTCAAAATTTGTCAAGTTACGATGAAAAATATTTCACTTGATTAGTTATATGTAGCCTGCAATTTGATGGAAAAAAAACATATTCCTTTTCATTCGTCAACGTTAATTATATATAGCCTGTAATTTGTTGTGGGTTTGAAAAAAGTATCATGAGATATTATTCAAAAAGAAAACATAAGAAAAATGGTGAAAGAACAATATACTGTTAGAATGTTGACTTATTTGTCTCATTATGGGTGATCAATTTCTGTTAGATCCTAAGACATTCTTCTTAATCCTCCATTTCCTTAATTGATAACAGTAATTAATGGATTACTGTAAAATGATCTTCAGTTAAGTCATCAATTACAAGATACAAGATTCTATGAACGAAAGTAGCCATCATTAAGGCCAGTGAGAAGCAGCTAAACGAAGATATATGCTTTAGTAATCTTATATATATTGACATATTCTTATGGTTCAACGCATGACTCTCTCTGCAGACTCCATCTGTCAATTTCCAAGTTGGCTTCGTTAGGTATTAGCGTTTTGAATATCATAGTTAGTGCTTTTTTCTTTCGGGTACTAATTAGATATCCGGTAATATTCGATTTGAACTAATACTCAATTAAAATTTATATAAAATTCAATCGATTATTTAATTTTATTAAAATATTATCCAAATTTATTTTTTGTTTAGGTTCGGTCCGGATTTTTTGGATCCGGTTTCTTGTGGAGGCCTAATCGATACTTTTAAACCTTTATCGCAATTATAAAAGTGTAACATCTTACACATCCCAGAAGCGCGATAACACGCATATATAATGATATAGAGAAAGCAAAAGTTACCTAAGTATATATTCCATAAAACAAATATAAAAAATATCTTTACTTCCCAAGTCTTAGGCTTTTTCAATTCTCTCCCCGAATCTTTGGCACTAAACGCGACTTAAGATTTTGGTATAATTAGTAAACTGATAGGGAAATATAAAATTCCAATATTCAGATTCAGATTTTCTAAATATTGTCCCAATTTAAAAGTAGCAGCGAAGAGAAAAGTAATTACGTAACGGTATTAAAAGTTACAAATTCCATATTAAATTTATTTGATATTAATACGATATCTTAAATAGATAGTTTACCAAAGTTAATGCAATGTAAATCATTTAACAACGTGATCAAGAATTTCGGAGACAACACTACATATACGTTTCAAACTTTCTTCGCGCCGGCGAATCTCCGTCGGATAAACCAACTTTTTAACTCGCTGAAAAATATTCCGGCAAACATTAGGATAATCCTCCGCCGCCAACACATGCATGGAAGCATAGTCATGCTGGTATTGATAGACAGAAGAATCATGGTATGCACTTCCGTGTACTAGCTAAACCTTTACGTCTATCTGGTTTATCATCAAGATCGTGAATTGTTAGCCGGAGAGAATCTGCGGCGAGAGTATACTTCTTGGAGAATCTTGTAAGATTTTTTTAAGGACGGGGTCGTTTGTGGCGGCGGTTAGGTTTTTGGCGAGGTAAGTGGCGGTGGAGATGGCGTTTGTCATAGCAACACCCACCATAATGGCGGCAAGACCTTTTGTGTCGGTTGTGCGACTTCTTGGGTCGGATTTGAGAACTGAGACACAGAGGTCGTAGTAGTGTGTGGTTTTGCAAGTTGATTCGATCAAGGTTGTGTTAGATTTGGCTGAGATTAGGGCTGATGACAAAAAAGCTATGGTAACGAGGAAGAATATGATAGAAGTAGTCATTACAAAAAGGGTTTTTCGAGCAACTGTTTGCGGAGAGAAAGAGATGGAAAAAAGAGAATTCTTGTTTTATATTATGAGCAGTTTCTTGTTTATATACTTAATTACATAATATGATTTTTAGGATTTTTAGCGTCCGCTCATTTCATTACCTTTGAATTTGTTTACATAATTGTTGAACGATTAATTGATCACTATAACAAGATATAATTCAAAGAAATTTTCTTTGATCGATGAATCATTTTAACCAAAGAATCAGCCGCTTCATTATGCTATTTCGGAAATTTGAAAAAATGGTTTGCTCAACCCTCTTTTTTTTTGTTTGCCACTCTTTTCCCATTTTCTTTCTTACAATTATGCGATGTGACATCAAATTAAAAGCATGAGCCATGAGGTGTGTAGTAGTTAACAAATTTACAAAGTTAAATTTATGTAATATCAGAAAATTAAATCATTTAGCTGAAATATGTTGCTTATAGTCCTATATCAAATCAAAAGAATTCTTAATGTTCATAGGTGAAATTTCTTTTGGTCAGGTTGCCATATATCGTGTTAACATGTGAAAAACTGAAAATAGGAATCGGTTTTATTCTTTTTCGTTTGAAAGTAAGTCTAATATTTCCAGTCATCAGAAACTCTAATCAAGCTAGTTGATTCTGTAATCAGAAACAGAGCCTCCAGCTTCCGTGAACGAAACTCTCAGCTATCATCGGAGCTTCTTCAACAGTGGCTCGGCGGAGGATCTTCAACTTGACAGCTTCTCCCCCTTTCCTAATCCTAATTTTCTCTGATTCTCTCTCTGGAAGCTCCTCGACAAATCGTCTTCAAGTGAGTCTGACCATCAATTCATAATAACCAACCCAAAAATTGGTTACCAACTGGTTACTCTCTGGTTCTCTTCGAAAAATCTGGTTCAAATTAGTTCCTTTTCATTGTTTGTATAACTTTAAACTGGGCCTGGGCTGGGCTACTGTATTAATTTATTTCTCAAGTTTTAAATAGAATATCCTTTAACAAAAAAAGAAAGTCTGATACCAAAAATAAAAATAAAGAAAGAATAATATGTAATTTTTTACTTAAATGAAATTTACTAAATTACAAGATACAAATTGTCTAGTGGCCATGTAAATCTTATTTTTCATTAAAATCATGCTGGTTACAAGAACATGGTGTACGAATCTATGGACCAATAACTTCGGAGACACGACGACGACGAGTTGTGTTAGCTTCTTGGAACTTTATGAGTTTTGTTTCTGTGAAACCTTGTGATTAGTACAAATCATAAACCCTTGTTTGGCTGATTCCTATTCACGACAAAAACTCCCTCTGTCACTCCTCTTATTTAAAACTATTTTTATCTCTTATTTTCTCTTGTTTTTATAAAACTTATCTACTCCGTATCACATTTTGACGATGCATGATAAATTCACAAATTGTGTTTGATTTCTTTATTATTTTTCTTACCTTATTTAAACTATGATTATGATTTAGAGTTTTACATATTTTATTATAAATATATAATTTTAAGTTATTTTTCTTGTCAAAAATATTAATTAATTATAATGGTTCAGAAATCTAATCCACTTTAGTATTTGGAGCTGTGTCAACGGCTTCCTGCACCGTCTCTTTTGATAAGACAAAAAAAAAACATCTTACATTCCAGAAGCGATAACACGCATAATGCATATAGAGAAAGCAAAAGTTACCTAAGTATATATTCCATCAAACAAATGTAAAAATATCTTTACTTCCCAAGTCTTGAGCTTTTTCGATTTTCTCCCCAATTTTTTGGCACTAAACGCGACTTAAAATTTTGGTATGGTTAATAAACTGATAGGGAAATATTCCAATGTTCAGATTCAGATTTTCTAAAATATTGTCCTGCTTGGCAATTTTTACAAGTAGTAGCAAGGAAGACAAGTAATAAAGTAACGGTACTAAAAGTTACAAATTCCATATTAAATTCATTTGACATTAATACCATAACTTAAATAGAGAGTTTACCAAAGTTAATGCATTGTAAATCATTCAACAAGGCGATCAAGAATCCCGGAGACAACACCACATATACGTTTCAAACTCTCTTCGCGCCGACGAATCTCCATCGGATAAACCAATCCTTTAACTCGCTGGAAAATATTCCGGCAAACATTAGGATAATCCTCAGCCGCCAACACATGCATGGAAGCATAGTCATAAGCTTCATCATCAAGATCTTGAATTGTTAACCGGAGAGAATCAGCGGCGAGAGTATACTTCTCGGAGCAATCTTGTAAGACTTTTTTAAGGATGGGGTCATTGTTGGCGGAGGTTAGGTTTCCGGCGAGGTAAGTGGCGGTGGAGGTGGCGTTTGTCATACCTACGCCGACCATAATGGCGGCGAGACCTTTTGTGTCGGCTGTACGACTTCTTGGGTCAGATTTGAGAGCTGAGACGCAGAGGTCGTAGTAGTGTGTGGATTTGCAAGTTGATTCGATCATTGTCGTGTTGGATTTGGCTGAGATTAGGGCTGATGACAAAAAGGCTATGGTAACGAGGAGGAGGAATATGATAGGAGTAGCCATTGCAAAAGAGGGTTTCAAGTAAGAGAAAGAGATGGAAAAAGAGGATTCTTGTTTTTATGTTCTGATCAGTTTCTTATATTTTTAAAAATATCTACTATATATTTAAAATATATATATTTTTGAATGAAACCTTTAATATATACTTAAATAATATAATAACGGCTACTCCTACAATAATAAATATAATAACGGAATGATTTTGGTATGTTTTTATTTAATTTTGTGGTATAATAATTTATACTTAGCTATCTTCCGTTATAACACAAAAAATTTAATTAAGTTGACCATGACATTTGGACATTTAGTCGAGTAGTTTGTGCTGATATGACCACTATTGCGAGTACTTAAGACTCTGTCTGGACAACATTGTTTGAGCAAAAGAAAACAGAGTTTTTAAAAATATATATACTCTGGATTACTCTATTTATTTAGTTTTTTCCAGCTGCATTTTTTCTTCACTTTTAGTGAAAACAGATGGAAAAATGTCCCAACAAAAAATACAAAGTAAAATTTGATTCTCGGTATCATATTTATTTTCCCTCTATATTTACTTCCTCTTAGTCCAAATGTAAAGTCTAAAAAAGTGCTAGTCAAATTAAATTAGTTTTTTAGTGTCCGGTCATTTCATTGCTTTTTTATTTGTTTACATAATTGTTGACCAATAGTTAATTGATAGAACAAGATATAATCCAAAGAAATTTTCTTTTATCGATGACTCATTTTAACGAAAGAATCAGCCACTTCATTATGTTATATCGGAAATTTGAAAAAAGTATTTTGATCAACCCCCAAAAAAATAATTTAAAGGATTTTGCCACTCTTTTCCCATTTTCTTTCTTATAATTATGCGATTTGACATTAAATAAAAAAGCATGAGGTGTCTAGTAGTTATAAACTTACAAAGATAAATTTATGTCACCAAATTAAATCATTTAGCTGAAAATTGTTGCTTATAGTCCTATTTCAAATCAAAAGAATTCATAATGTTAGTAGGTGTTTTCCTTTTTGGCAGGTTGGCATATATCGTGTTAACATGTGAAAAACTGGATAAAGGAAATGATGTTATCTTTTTTTTGTTCGTTTGAAAGTAAGCCTGATATATCGTTACCCAAAAATAAAAATAAATAAATAATGACATGTAATTTTTTACTTATATGAAATTTACTAAATTACAAGATACAAATTGTCTAGTGGCCATGTAAAATCTTTTTATTCATTAAAATCATGCTGGTTACAAGAACATGGTGTGCGAATCTATGGACCATAATTTCAGAGACATGATGACAAAGAGGACGACGACGACGAGTTGTGTTTGCTTCTTGGAACTTTGTGAGTTTTGGTTCTGTGAAACCGTGTGATTAGTACAAATCATAAAGCCTTGTTTGGCTGATTCTTATTCACGACAAAAACTCCCTCTGTCACTCGTTCTTCTCTTATTTAAAACTATTTTTATCTCGAATTTTCTTTTGTTTTTATAAAACTTATCTACTGTGTATCACATTTTGACGATGCAGGATAAATTCAATACTCGCGTTCGGTTTCTTAATTTATTTTAATATCTTATTTCAACTATGATTATGATGATTTAGATTTTTACATGGTTTATATGCTTGTAAACATATGGTTTAAATGTTAAAACGAAGTTTAACAGCGACGCGGCGCGGTTATGTGGTTTATATATTCTACAAGCCCATTATAAGAGAACAGGCCCAAACTACCTTTTAAGAATTAATGGGCCCCGCTCCTTACAAATTGTGTTCTTTACCCATATGAGAAAAAATCCACCCGGAAAATTCTCCGACCCGACTTAGAATGGGATCGTCTGCGAATACAGAGACGACGATTATCACCGAATCTGCGGCGTCGAACCACCAGCATCCGGCAACAGGCTGTGTAGATGCGAATCTGAATCGTACTCCTGCGACGATACTCGATCGCACGACCTCAGAATCGGATGCGTCTAAGAAGAGAAGAACTGGTGTGCTTCCGCTCGAGGTTGGTACTCGCGTGATGTGTCAATGGAGAGACGGAAAATACCATCCGGTGAAGGTTATCGAGCGCCGGAAGAATTACAACGGTGGACACAGTGATTACGAGTATTACGTTCATTACGCAGAGTGTATGTCGTTTCCAATTTTGAATTTAGGGTTTTTGGGATTGGAACTGAAATTTCGAAAACTGAATCAGAGGGCTTGATTTTCATAACTCTTGTGAATACTGCAGTTAATAGAAGATTGGATGAATGGATTAAGCTGGAACAACTTGACCTTGATTCAGTAGAGTGTGCCTTAGATGAAAAAGTTGAAGACAAGGTAGCCATTGGTCTTCAAATTCATGAGCTTTATTTTCTGTATTTTACACTGAACAGAGAAGTGTGTTTGTGGTAATAGGTGACTAGCTTGAAGATGACACGACACCAGAAACGGAAGATTGATGAGACACATGTAGAGGTAAATAATTGGCTAACTTAAGTATAACGTTGTTGTATTTTTAGTGAGCTGTGTGATGTGGTTTATGTTCTGATGTTTCTCAATATTTGTATAGGGTCATGAAGAGCTGGATGCTGCGAGTTTGCGTGAACACGAGGAGTTCACGAAAGTGAAGAACATAGCAACGATTGAGCTTGGGAAATATGAGATTGAGACTTGGTACTTTTCTCCATTTCCGCCAGAATACAATGACTGTGTGAAACTCTTTTTCTGTGAGTTTTGCCTCAGTTTTATGAAGCGCAAAGAGCAGCTTCAAAGGCATATGGTGAGCAACTGTTTTTTTTCTTTTAATCATTTGTATTATTTGTAGTTGCAATTTCTTTATTTTGTCCTTCAGTTTTTTTTTTGAATTTCATACATACCTTTTATGGTTCATTCTTTTTACTTAACTTTTGCTCAATTGTTCCTTTTCTATGTAGAGGAAATGCGATCTGAAGCACCCACCTGGGGATGAAATCTATCGAAGTTCTACTTTGTCAATGTTTGAGGTAATATCCTGATACTTCATTTTTATATCGTTTTCTCTAGTCTTCTTCTTGCAGCAAGTGATGTTCATATATTCAGCTTTGTCACGTAGGTTTTATATCTGGAAGCTGATAACTACTTTTCTCTAACATTCAGAAATTAATTTTCATGACTTGGGAGTTTACTTGTATTATCTCACAGGTGGATGGGAAAAAGAACAAGGTCTATGCACAGAACCTCTGTTATCTGGCAAAGTTATTTCTTGACCACAAAACGCTTTACTATGACGTTGATTTGTTCCTGTTCTATATTCTCTGTGAATGTGATGATCGTGGATGCCACATGGTTGGGTACTTTTCAAAGGTACCAGCACTCTTTAGCTCTTGGGTCTGTTACCTAGAATTATCTAGGTAGTTTTGCTGAGTGGATTCTTATCTGTTTTTTTTTTCCTTGTGAAACTCATTCTGTAAGATGTCAGATACAACAGAATAGGTTAAAACTTCTTTTTTTTTAAACCACTTATCACAAAGAATTAAAGCACTCTTTGGTTTGTTTAAGAGAATACATATATGTTTGGTTTCAATCTGATGGTCTGATGAAGAAAATGTAATTTCTGTTGGTACAGGAAAAACACTCGGAAGAAGCTTACAACTTGGCTTGCATCCTCACCCTTCCTCCATACCAAAGGAAAGGCTATGGAAAATTCTTAATAGCCTTCTGTGAGTTTTTTTTGTTCTTATTCATATAACTCTCTTGTTATTTTCTCTTACATATCTCTATAAAAGCTTACATGTTATGTTGTGTTATAGCTTATGAACTCTCAAAGAAAGAGGGCAAAGTTGGGACACCGGAAAGACCCCTCTCTGATCTAGGCTTAGTGAGTTACAGAGGTTACTGGACTCGGATTTTATTAGACATCTTGAAAAAGCACAAGGGAAACATATCTATCAAGGTATATATATACATATTCTTAGTTATGCTTTTAGCTTATCCATCAACAGATTATTTCATATATGCCAACCTATTTTCAAATGTAGGAGCTGAGCGACATGACAGCGATTAAAGCAGAAGATATATTAAGCACCCTTCAGAGCTTAGAACTGATACAGTACAGGAAAGGACAACATGTGATCTGCGCAGATCCTAAGGTACTGGACCGACATTTGAAAGCGGCAGGCCGAGGTGGTCTTGATGTAGATGTTAGCAAAATGATATGGACTCCTTACAAAGAGCAGAGCTAAGAGCCAGAGTCACTAAGATCACTGGAGATGCTCTTCTTTTAATTTGCGTATCCTTAAGATGACTTGTCTGTAAAAATCTAACACGCACTTTGTTCAATAGATGTTCTTGTAACTGTAGAAATCTTTTCTCGGGATGGTATTAACGATCAGTAGTACCTCGTTGTTTCATTCTTGTTTCCATTAGTTTTGCTTCGCTTGTGTTGACAAAGGACACGTGTATTCTTAATAAACAACTTTCCTTGTGTCCTCCATCTTATGATAGGTGTGACTTATCTATCTGAAAATGTAAAGAAAGTAAGAAATCAAGCATAGAATTAGTACTTAGCATGAGAAGCGTAAAAAGCAATGCTTGACGTGAGCATTGCACCATATGTACCTTTTAAATTGGTGCAACAACAAAGAATCAGAAGAAAATTTCAGGTGTGATTCTTGTCAATGTAGAACAAATGGTACAACCTATTACTTTTGCAATGAATGCAATTTAGGCTACCACAAAGAATGTGTCGAGTCTCCTCCTCTAATCAAATCCCTTTATCACCCCAAACACCATCTCCAACTTCTTAGATTTGACGACGGTGAAGGAGAAATGAATTGTTGTTATTGTGGATCAGAATGTGGATCAAATATTTCATTTTTCTTTTACTATTGTTCTATTGTCGTTTTAGTTTGGATTTTGTTTGTGCAAAAAACCGACATTCTTGAGCATGCCCTCAACTACTTTCCAAGAAAAACCAATTTGATATCTGATGTTTGTGGGGTAGTTGATAACGAATCTCTCATATACGTATGTCTTCTATGTGATTTTATTGTCCATAAAAGCTACCTCGACTTATCATTTATCATAAGAATGATAAAAGGTTGCACTTATGAAGTGCATTCAAAGTGTACAACTCGGCGCGATGTGTGGAATGGAATAGAACTCAGAAGACAAACCAGAAGAAGTATATGAATGCATCAATTCGTTTGAGGTGATAGGGCATGGAATTATACAACATTTCAGCCATTCACATCACATGAGATTTGAAAATGAGACTGACATGTTGTATGATGAGAAAATAAGATGTCAAGCATGCATATGGTGATGTTTACAAATGTATGGAAGTGAAGTGTGATTTGGTACTCCATGAAGCATGTGCAAATCTTCCCCGGAAAAACACCAGATGGCACATCCCTATCTACTTACATTACAAGTGAGTGATACCAAAAATTATTCGTGTGGTTTCAGATATGTGTGTTCCAAATGGGGTGAAAGTTTAAACGTGTGATGTGCTACAATATCTGAGCCATTTGACCATCAGGGTCATGTGCATCCTTTGTTTCTAACCAATGAACTAGGACATTATAAAATATGTTCAATGTGTGGAGAAACGGAAACTCGACGTCTAAATTGTATCGAATGTGGCTTTGTTATGTGCTTCCGTTGTGCCACATTCCCATATAAATTGAGATTTGAGTATGATGAGCATTTCCCCACGCAAATGGCTTTATACATGCAATAAATGTGAGGTCACACTCCATATTGAATGTTTACTAGGGAAAGGTGCACCTTATATCAAGCCTGCTCAAAATGTATCCCTATTGGGTAAGAATATTTATGTAATTCCGAACAATGGTCTCACTCGTCTCATCTGCAATGCATGCGGAAGGCGTTGCCAAGATAAAACAATGTTCGAAACACGTCATGGAAGAGTATACTATGATCACATTGAACTCTAGCGTTATAGCTGACATCCAAAATAGGAGGGTATTCAAGGTCACAAATTCGAGTACATATGGTGAAAAACAAGACCTATTTAATGGATCTTCGAATCAACCTTAGGAAGTTATGGGTTTAAGATTAAATAAATATTGTGTTTGGTTTTATTTTTATGCATTAAGGTAGTTGTATAATAATTCTGTTTACTTGTAATAATGTGTAATTGTTAAAATTCTCCGTGTATAATTAAGAAATATATACAAATAAGTTGTCAAATTTAGCGCATATCTAAATAGATATTGTGAAACACCATATGATAATATAGCTCCACAAAACCCTACCATTCAATTCATGGAGAATGGAAAATCAAGTTATCAAACAAAATTATTTTTTTTAAAAAGAAGCAAAATTAATTAATATGACGAGAAAACCAAAACGATGATTTACTTTGGGTGAATGCAAAACTAATTTGAGAACCTGTTTAACATAGCGGTAAGGGATGCACAGTACTCGTTTCAAATATTTTTACTTTTAAATGGAGAATCACGAGATATAGATGATAATTATAATTATGATGGCTATAAATGGGCGTAATGATACAGAACAAAAAATGTTGGAAAATTTAATTAAGGTTCTTTGTGCTGCTTTGAACTGCAAATACACTCTGGGTATGGATTCTCATAAAAGGCTTCTTCAGTTCTAAACCGGGCACGCCCTTTGATCCCCTGTGTTGGTCCTTTCCTTCTCCTCGGTGCACCTTGTCTGCAAAACCAATCCAAACAATCTCTTACCGCACCAAAGATGTGTTTTTTTCATAGGTTTATTGCAATTCTGACTTATATAAGAAGCAAACTTGTGATTCTTTTGGTACCTGTCTTGATGCATTTGCTTCACAAGATTGGACAACTTTGCTCCTTCTTTTAACTGTCCTTTCTCCATCTTACTAAAGAGTTTCACTAGTCCTTTCCTGCATACAACACAAAACTTGTCATGGCCCTATAACACAATGATTAAAAAGAAGAAAGCTTTTTGAAGTTAGAAGGCAACAAAGAGAAGAAGATAGAACCTGTCTGGAGTGATAGTCCTGTAATGCCCTAGAAATCTGCGGTGACCTTCAACGGCTCTTGCCATATTTCCAGAATGTGAAGGAACAAACACATCACTCTCAACTGATATTATATAATCAAGAGCGGCTGTCTTAGTCGCATGGCCTGTGAAACCTTTTAACTCGTCTTTCACAGCAAGCGTTTCCTACAACATCCAGTACATGAAACTAAACCTTATATCATCTTTAGAATGCAACATGAAAAAATTTAGAGAGATGGTTAAGCAGACCTTAAAAATTAGATTTGGGAAGCGCGATTTGAGCTCAGAGAGTCTATCATCACCCCCATAGATTTCCCCTGCTGCAATATAAATAACTGTTGACTGAGAATATCCGAGAGCTTTCAGAAGTATTCCTACTTCTTTTGGAGTCAAGGGACAAAGGCCTTCCACTCTCTGCTCTGTTGAATTTATACTTTTGATCTTCCAATGGCTTGTACTTTCCCTGTGATCAAATCGATAGTATTTTGAGCTTAAAACCGTAACTTTATCCCGGGACAACGTTTTTTAAGAATAGATGAGCAGAGTAATCAATTACCGCATCACTCGTAGTTCTTCGGATTCAGCATCAGTGAGACCATAGGTACAACCAGTGAAAGCCAACATGTCTTTCTCATATCTCAGATGCAATGCAATATATCTCCCAGCACGTGACTTGAGTCTCTCAACCAGCTTCTGTGGTGTCACCGTCATGATTTCTCAGAACCCAAAGTCTACAGGAAGCCCCATAGGACACCTCTTAAATGCATAAACTACTGAGACTTATGTATGATAGAAAATATAAGTGTTCTCCTAATAATCCCCTAAGTGCATTACACAATCAGTTATTGATAGTTCTATCATTTAGTAATGAAAACTCAGTGGCCCAAATGACGTATTCGGAACTTGTATATGGCTATTCAATGCCCAAAGAAAACATAAACTTGAAATCTTCTGTGTATACAAAGTAATAAAGTTTTACTGCAGCCTATCTATTTGTGTGTAGGTGATTATACACAAGAACAGTAACAAGTAAAAATGAACAGCAAGAGAGTCCAAACCTGTCCAAGGCTTTCGATTGCAGGAGAGAAACGGAGACCACGATACAGTGCACGGCATCTTAATCTCTGAATGTCAATAGGCAGGTCATTATTTGCAAGGCGAGAATCTGATTTCGCGACATGGATGACCTGCATTGTTGTTATTCTGTAAGCGGTTAACAACATTGCTAATTATTCTGCAAGTTAGGTGCTAACAATGAGTACAAAGCAGATGAATGAAAACAGCAGATGCAATTTCAACTAGAAGTAGCTTAAGACCTTGTACTCCTTCCACAAGTGTCTCATTTCTTCATAATATCCCACAGTAGACCAAGAAGTGAAATGCTTCCTTGCTCTAGGTAGAGATTCCACTTCCTTTGGTAGCTTTTTAATAACCTTAACATCTCTTTTCAGGGATTTGATGAAATGTTCCTCGTCAAAAATATCTGAAAAAACACTGAGGCATAGTGAAGTGTAAGTTAGCAATAGTATAAATCTCATAACTACTAACTCAGGGCCGGAAAAAAAGAAAGAAAAAAACTCTAGTTTGTGTTTGTGTGAAGTTTCAAAAACCTTGAATCTTGCCAAAACGATCGCTTGTCCAGCTCAGGAAAGACTAAAGTTGCATTCATGATGTGCGCAACAGCCACTATATCCGCTATCTGTACAATAAACAAGCTTCTCGAATCAGCTGGGATTTGGGAGAAAAATTCATATTAAATATGAAAAAAATCAGCTTAATGGTTTCAGGTTTCGTATTACTTACACCAGTGCGCATTTGATTAAGACCACCATTACTTCTCACTGTTATATAATGATCTGATTCTGAAAATTCTGCAAAAGATAAAGACAATTGTGTGTTTTAAGAACAACATAAAGAAATGAACCTGAAAGGAATCAAAGCACAATTCCAAATTCATAAACAAGAACCATCAGAAATTGAAATTGAGCTCTTCTTCTTTCCTTTTTTTTTATTTACCTTTATAATTAGGAGTAGGTTTGACACATGGATGCAAACCAAAGCTGAAAGGAGGAGTCCAAAGTTGAGTCTTTTCATTCGATTTCTGAAAATTCCGTAGCTCCAAATTGTTATATCAAGAGTTTAACTTTCTCAATTGTTACGATCAAGACCAAATCAAGTCACTTCATTTCTTTATTCAAAACAAAAACCCACTAAAGTAAGAACCATACCTTCTTCGGAGGCAAATATGGAGGTGGAAATTCTACTGAATCAATTAGATCCCGATGTTGTTGTTGTTGGATTTGGTCTTCGGTTTGAATGTTTCTGGAGCTGAAGACAAGAACCCAGATGGTAAAAGCAAATACGAAGATCACGTAAAGAGAAATAGCTTTTATTGAGAATAATCTAGCTGAAGAAGAAGAAGAGATTATCGAGCGAGATAAGCTTCTGTGTTTCACCATCTCCGATGAAGAAGACAGATCTACAACGGTCTCTTTCCTCCTCCGGACATTAAGCTTTTGCTCGTTCAAAACCGGTTTGGTTTCAAATTTGCTGTTTTACCGGAAATTCGAATTTCATAATGTCCGGTTATGTCATCACCGGTAAAAAACATTTAACGGTGCGATTCTTCCAAGTACTGTAAAAAGACGCACCCTTTTTTAAGCACATCAGTTCGGTATCAAAATAACGTTTTTTCCATAAAACGAATTTTACTGTACATGTCCGGTTATATAGAACCGGTAGTCTTTAAAACGGTGCGTTTTTGAGAATCTGTAAAACGCACCGTTTCGATCGTCTCTTCCAATCTCCTTGAAGAACCCAGCTTCAAATTTCACCTCTAGAAAATTTGTTGCTATCGTTTTGCTGCACCTAGAAATCGAGGGAAAGGAAAAATCACTTCTATGATGATTTGAATAATGGCGTTTTATTTCTCGAGTTTCGTTAACTCCAGATTGGAGTAGAACATTGTTAACGATGGTTGGGAAATTAAAAGGAACAGAATGGGATCCTGAAACCTCTCACCGGATCAATTTTAGTGATTTTATGAAGCTGTTAGATTCCAACAGTGTTCAATATATGGAATATTCAAATTACGGACAGACAATATCAGGTTCGAAGTTACAGAAAGTTTATTATTTTCAGTGCTTTTTTTTTTGTTACGCATGCCAATGAAATAGATTTGCTCAACTGCGGTTTTAGTTTCGAAAAAATTTAGGTTCTTTTTCGGGGTTTCTCCTTCAATGATGTTATTGCTCTCTCTTTACTCTGATTTCAGAGTTTTCCAGTCTGACTGGTTTCTGTTTAGTTGGCATTACCAAAATTTTTATGTGTCTTTCCGAAATGGTATTCGATTCATTGCATCATGCTGTTCAAAGGTAGGATATGATATCGTATTTTCTTGAAATCTTTTGCTTAAGTTTTGTTGTTGGTGCAGTGATATTGCCTTATTATAAAGATGGGGAGCCCCAAGGACAAGAAGAAAACTCAAAACGGGGAATAATATACCGTCGTCACATTGTGGACCGAATGCCAATTGATGGTTGGAATGATGTATGGAAGAAGTTGCATCACCAAATAGTCAGCGTAGAGGTTTTTAATGTAGATGCGGTTCCAGCTGAAGTCTATACTACAGTTGCCACTTTTGTGATATGGTCCTTATGCGTTTAGGATTCTTCGATGGAGATCCGAAGAAGCAAATCTATGGCGGTTTGGTCCCTAAAGACGTTTGCACGCATGCGAATCAAGAACTAGCGGCAGAAGCAGCAAGACAAGGCATTGTTCTACTCAAGAATACTGGATCTTTACCGCTTTCTCCTTCAGCGATCAAAACGCTAGCCGTGATTGGAAAACGAAAATGTCACCAAAACCATGATCGGAAACTACGAAGGCACGCCGTGCAAATACACAATACCGCTTCAAGGATTAGCTGGGACGGTAGCTACAACATATTTACCAGGCTGCTCCAATGTGGCATGTGCGGTGGCGGATGTAGCTGGCGCCACGAAACTGGCTGCGGATGCCACGGTGCTCGTGATAGGTGCAGATCAATCCATTGAAGCAGAGAGCCGCGACAGAGTCGATCTTAATCTTCCTGGAAAGCAACAAGACCTCGTGACCCAAGTGGCTAAAGCAGCAAAAGGACCGGTCTTGCTCGTCATTATGTCCGGTGGAGGTTTTGATATCACATTCGCTAAGAATGACCCTAAGATCGCTATTGCTGATGTCATCTTTGCCCGTTATAATCCAAGTAAGACTTCTGTTTTTGTAATTGTAATTTCCATAATCTTAAACCGGTTAAGTAATTGCAATTTTAATGAACCGGTGGTTTTGTAGGTGGAAGATTGCCGACTTGGTATCCACAGTCGTATGTGGAGAAAGTTCCGATGACGAATATGAACATGAGACCCGATCATTCAAACGGGTTTTCGGGTCGGAGTTACATATTTTACACCGGAGAAACAGTTACGCCTTCGGAGATGGACTAAGCTACACAAAATTTAGTCATAGCTTAATCAGAGCTCCACGGCTCGTTTCTCTCCGTCTTGAAGAGAATCACGTTTGCCGATCATCGGATTGTCAATCGCTGGACGCGATCGGACCGCACTGCGAAAACGCTATCTCCGGTGGCGGATCGGCGTTTAAGGTTCATATTAAGGTAGGGAACGGTGGAGATAGAGAAGGGATTCACGCGGTGTTTCTATTCACGACGCCACCGGCGGTTCACGCATCGCCGAAGAAGCATCTTTTAGGATTTGAAAAGATTCGTTTGAGGAAGATGGAAGAAGCGGTGGTTAGGTTGAAGGTAGAGATCTGTAAAGATCTGAGTGTTGTTGATGAGATCGGAAAGAAGAAAATTGGTTTGGGTGAGCATCTTCTCCATGTGGGCGACTTGAAACATTCCTTAAGCATTAGGATCTGATTCCATGAAATCTAATTTTTAATTTATTTGAAAAGATATTAATATGCTTAAGCTTATGCAAGTTGGGAAAAAGAAAAGGAATAAATAGGAAATTGTGAATCTCTAATTTTTTTTCAATATCTTCTCTTACTAACAGAAATTTAGGGGTGCATATATCTCGAATAAAAGTTTCAAGTAAGAAAGAATATCTAAAATTACCTATATCAAAATATGAATGTAATCATTATCCGACCTAGTTAAAATTTGTTTAGTGAGTTCAAATATCTGAATTATATGAAGCACACCGCGGTCAAGGAGATGGGAAAGAGAGCTCAGGTGCAGAAAATGACGGTGACACTGGTGAAGAAGATGGTATTATCCCTACAGACTTGTGACTCTTTTTCAAAACATCCAAAATCTGTGAAATTCCCAACCTTTTTGATGCCCTTAGCTCGTTTTGCGTTTTGGTATATTGAAACGTCTGCTTCTTGCTATATAGAATCCCCATTTGGAAGCAATATGCAGCTTCTTAGCTGCAAGGACAACAGAATTAGAAACAGCTGCTTATCCTGCTTTGGATGAGCTTACCTCAAAGGTGGGTATCTCATTGTTAAAGTCATCTCCTGCAATCCAATTTTCAACAGTGTTTTTACATTCATCTTGTAGATTAGTAGCCGTAATTTGGATAGAGTTCGAAAATTGAAGAGTGCCATGACTCGGTTGACAGCTCGGGTTCAAAAGGTGAGCAGGTATCTTATATTATGAGTATTTGTATTGAAAGGCAATGTTGTCTCTTAAATTTTGTTATAGGAAGAAAGAATTTAGAAGCTTCATCACCTTTTGCATGTAAGCGATGAGCTTAAACAGTTGCTGGATGATGACGATGATATGGCGGATCTTTACCTTTCTAGGAAACTTGCTAATGCTTTGTCACCGATTAGTAGTGCTGGTGAACCAAATTTGTATCCAACTTCTCCAACAATAGGTTCTAAGATTTCAAGAGCAAGTAGAGCGAGTGTAGCCACAGTACGCGGGGATGTTGAAGAACTTGAAATGTTGCTCGAGGTTGGTTGTAACTGCACGAATTTCTTATTTCATCTATCTTCCATCCAAATGTGAAGTCTATAAACAGACGTTTTGATATCTTTACAGCCATACTTCATGCAAATCGACAGCACCTTGAACAGTCAACTTCTTGCTGCTCTCTCTTTCTGTTCTTACCGTAGTATTTTTTACTATTAAAAGCTGTCTTTCTAATTCTTAGTTTTTGATTTTGATGTAGTTACGTGAGTATATCGATGACACGGAGGATTACATCTGTTGGAATATAATCATATTTTGTATAACATAAATTCATGATTCATATAAGTTAGTTATGAAAAAGAGTCATACACAATAATTTGTAAAATTGTGTATGTTAAATTATATGATCACATTGTTTCGATACAATAGTTCAATCATATAAATAGGGAAGTAGATTCTGATCGTTGCAGTGTCGTGTCGTGTGAATAAAACAAATTTCAGTAAAATAAAAGTTTATACTCTTACTTTGTTTTTTCATTATCTTAATTGGTTGTGAAATCAATATTTTAACAACATTAACATCCAGGTAACCAAAACCAAACCTCCAAACTTTTAACATCTGTTCTTGAAATCTGAATCCTCGTAAGATCCTGAAACATATAGATCATCGGTTTTGTTTTCACAGCTAGACAATCATCGGGAATCAGCTGATTCAGGTAAGTGAATGTTGAAATCTGAAGCTTCTTTTTCTTTTATCATCTTCTCGAGCTTCTCTTCTGGATCATCTTCAAAATCCTGCAGTTGAGCTTGTGTTAAGTTCTGGAACCGTTACATCGATAAGCTGGAATTTTCGGGATGAACATTCCATATACATGGAACGAACACCATGGATATATCTTCAAATATGTATGAAATCAAATTTTTTGCATGAGAATGAAATGAAGATATCTTTCAAGAGTAATCTAAGTTTATCGGCTTTTGTTGTTGTTGTTGCAGGTCGTGAGCCTGACGGGGGACATTTTGTGCGCTCGTGTTTGTGATCATAATGTCGTACGCTCGGTACAAAGGGCTTGTGGGATCTTAAAGGCTGAATTTGGGTGGAGAAAGATTTTATGGGTAGAGAAAGGTTGTGAAGTAGCAAGCAGAACTGTTTTTAATTATTACTCTTGTTGTCGTTCTCACTTTTTGAACGAGCTTCACGATCGTTTTACTTGTCATATCATAAAATTAATCAAACATAAGCATTGTGACTCTTAATTTTAAAGATAAGTTTTACTCTCTGGGAAATCGATTCCTTACTGTTAGAGCATAAAAAAGAAAAATTAGTTTTATCTTCTTTTTATATCTGTATTAATAAATAAATAAACTTTGCATTTTTCTTACTAGGCCGATCCGGTGGAAACCCGTACGTATAAAAGGGCTTGGGCTGGATTTGGGCCTAATGTTGTTTGGTGAATAGTGATTTCACAATAGTAAGTATATATTTTAAAAAACGAATGCATGCGAACGAACTCCGTAAACTATAGATGAAGTCAAAACCTAAACATGACCTAAAATATTGCAACAAGGCTTTCGTGTTTCCACATACACATTTACCAGATATTATAACTTAAAAATGTATTATAATATAAAATAATATTGTCGACGTCAGCCGTTCGCGTGGAGAGTTGAGGCCGAAGACGGAATAGCCGACTCAACAATAGAATAGTAAGATTCCTTTTATTATATGTCTCTTTTGTACTTTTTATTTAATATATAATTCAATATGATTAAAAATATTTTGATAGATTCTTGCAGAGTTCCACCGTGCAAGGAACCTCACTGGCTGACGTAATAAGAATTGCCTCTTGGAACAACATAAAAATCAAATTCATTTATTTTTAAATAGTTGTTCTCATATGGTGTGGTCCTTGGCGACAATTTTCATCACACCACGACAAAAGTTGATATCAATTATATTAAAACATGGTCCGTGCTAAAATTAATAAACAAATTCTCTTCACAGCGCAGCGCACATCTAAATTTTTCTTCCCGGTAATCAATTAAATGCTCGGCTACTTCAAACGATGTATACATCTATTAAAATGATGTTTTTATTTAAGGAAAAATATATGTTTTAGTGTTTAATTACACATCATTACAGATTGTGATCACAAAAGCGTTAAATAGATGATCTACTCTTTTTTTGTGTGTTTCTTGTGGTTATTTTCTACTATATATATATGTATAAACTAATTACAATTGATGTTTGATTAAGAAAAGTTTAAATGTCTTTTGCTCGAATAGAAACTGAACATCTTAGCATGTAGATCTAGATGTAAGTAACGGACATAAACGAATTTAAAAATTCACAATTATTTTAACCTCAAAGTGCTTAGCATTTGGATTGTGGAATCTTGATATAAAATTTAATAATACTAGGTTTAATGGTGCCAGCTAATTCTATATTTTACTCATATTTCTGGCATGGGAAAATATTATTATTTTTGTCTCGTTTATCAAAAAACAGCGAGACATAAAATGACAAAAAAAACATCGATTTAGTTTGTAAAACTCAATCCGCTGATATCATCACATGATCACAATCTACCAAAAAAAACACTTGAGTTTTCATAAAAGTTAGAATGACGTCATAAAAAATTAGGAGAGGAATCAGTTTTGACCGGTTAAGACGGTAATCGGTCTATCTACAGAAGTGACTTGTCGAAACATCACTACCACTCGAGAAACCAGAAAATAAGGGGGTATAAAAGACTTTTTTTCCTTGAAAAGACGGCGTCGTTTTCATCGAAAAGCAATTTAATAAATTTCCCAAAATAGAGCGTTGTTTAATCCAATCAGAACCATTACAAAGGACGGAGACAGAGGGTATTTTTGGAAATTTAGAGTGATTCTCTCTCTCGCGGTTATAAACGAGAAGGACCTGAAACCTACAACACTACACGCTCATAATATCTCTCCTCTCTCTGCTCTTTTTTGTAGCCCGCTTATATCTCGACACCTGCTTCAGTCTTTTTGTTTCTTCTTCTACCTTGGATTTTCAGACGACGAGATTCTCAGTTTCCCAGGATTTTTTTTTCTTTGCTTACGGAATCTCTCTTTCAGATCCATCAGGTTTTTTTTTGTTTCTCTAAGTGTTTGTTTCTTTTATCACTGATTGATCGATTTATGAATGATGAATCCGAATGCATGGTTTATTTCTTTAAAAAATATTTGTAGGTTTACTTTATTTTATTTTCCTGTTTTTGAATATCTCTAGCTTGTTTCTGTAATTGCCTCTTATGTTCTTTTTAGGGTTTTTTCTTTCTTTCTGAAACTGGTTTTGTTCTTTCACCTTCAAGCTGTTATATTCTTTGTTTGTTGTTGTTGCACAGCAGCCCAAGTTTATAGTTTTGTTGTGAATTTTAGATCTTCTTCCCCAAAGTTGGAAATTAGTGAACTATACTTTTAGAATCTTGTTGATTCCATGGTGTTTTTTTTAATTATTTAAAAAAGAATTATTTCCTTAGACCTGTTCTTGTGTTTGGATCTTAATCTTGAGACAATGTTAATTATCATTTATCAAACAAGGTTGACTTTTGAGGTTATAATAAAAAGATTCAAGTCTAATGATCCCTCACAAAATTCAGACTTTGCTTTTGAGTAACAAATATTATTAATTGGGTTGTACTGTGTACTAATCTGTAAACCAATCTTATCTTATCCTTTCGTTCATTCTGCTTTTTTGGGGGAAAATCTCTAATTTTTTACTAATTTATTTGAGCAAAAAGAAAGATGTTCACTCACGTTTCACTTTTTACCTATGGCTACAATGTTGCCACCATAAGTCATTTTGGTTGGTACTTGGTCTTTTTCATACACAGTTGTAGCCAATTTATTAGTCTCCACTTTGAATCTCTCAACTTCCTAAACTGCAACTTGTATTACATCAATGCCTCAAGTGCCTTTTCATGTCAGTGTAGTGTTATTGCTCTTCTTGCTAACCTTTTTTTAAACTCATGCAGAAAAGTTCTCGCTCTTACTCATTCTTGAAGATGGATAGAGCAGACACCTGGGGATTTGTCAGTGGTGGGAGATGTTTTTATCTCAAGTTGCTTTTATGTTTATAGCTTACAAAGGTGTTCTAAGTATTTATTGTTTTCGACGTTCTATTTCCTCCTCTGCATTCTTCTGTCTTCTCTTCATATGGATTTGAACGAGAGTGTTGTTCACTATTCTCGTGCCAATGGTATTGCAAAGCTTGACAATTTTGGTGATACTGCTCTCAGCTTGAAATGTCTTGGAAGCAGTGCAGGGAGATTGATTGGGACCTCTCACCATAACCATAAGCTTTGTTCTGATGTTTCTAATTGTCCTGATGGTGGTTGCCGGTTGGTTCTCGGTTTGGGACCAACACCGCCTTTGTATTGTTACAATGTCAGAGTTAATGATAATACCAAAGGCTCAGCTTCTTCTGGGAGTTTTCAGGAGCTCTCATCAGGAGGTAACTCAATTCTGCAACTTGGTCCTCCTGCGGTGACCATGGATACTTTCAGCGGACTTGATTGTTCGTTGTTGACATATACAAAGAGTCATGTGTCTCAAGCTGCTGTTGATGAGGGTTCTACCTCGGCAAGGCGGTCAGATGGCTATATGCAATCACTTCTTTTTGCTCCAAGGACAGAAAACGTTAGAAAACCTTCAAGAATGCAAGAGTGTAGTACTAATTTTGGAGCTGATGCTTATAACTCACAGCTGAGCCATGAGTCAGAGTTCTCTGTAGGCGCTTTCTCTGACAGGACGACATCTGCCACGTCTTCTCAGAACAGGACGAGCAACCCAAAGAACTGTAAGTTCATGGGATGTGCAAAAGGAGCTAGAGGAGCTTCAGGGCTCTGCATTGGTCATGGAGGAGGGCAGAGATGCCAAAAACCAGGCTGCAACAAAGGTGCTGAGAGCAAAACTACTTTCTGCAAAGCCCATGGCGGAGGAAAGAGATGCCAGCACTTGGGATGTACAAAGAGCGCTGAAGGAAAAACCGATTTCTGCATATCTCATGGTGGTGGAAGACGCTGTGGATTCCCTGAGGGATGTGCTAAGGCTGCACGTGGCAAAACCGGGCTCTGCATCAAGCACGGGGGTGGTAAAAGGTGTAGGATTGAAGGCTGTACACGAAGTGCTGAGGGACAAGCTGGACTTTGTATTTCCCACGGCGGTGGGCGGCGTTGTCAGTCTTCAGGCTGTACAAAAGGTGCTCAAGGAAGTACAAACTACTGCAAAGCTCACGGTGGTGGGAAACGCTGCATATTTTCAGGATGTACAAAGGGAGCAGAAGGTAGTACTCCGCTGTGTAAAGCACATGGAGGAGGAAAACGGTGTATGTTTGATGGCGGTGGGATTTGTCCCAAAAGCGTGCATGGTGGGACGAGTTTCTGTGTAGCTCACGGTGGTGGGAAGAGATGTGTTGTGGCTGGATGCACGAAGAGCGCTCGTGGGCGGACTGATTGTTGTGTGAAGCATGGTGGTGGGAAACGGTGTAAGTCTGATGGTTGTGAGAAGAGTGCGCAAGGTAGTACTGATTTCTGCAAGGCACACGGAGGGGGAAAACGATGCTCGTGGGGAGGAGATTGGAAATGCGAGAAATTTGCTAGAGGAAAGAGTGGTTTATGCGCTGCACATAACAGTATGTCTCAGGATAAAGCTGGAAGCAAGATTGGTTTGATTGGACCGGGACTTTTCCGTGGCCTTGTCTCTACTTCTTCTCAAACCACAACTGCAACTACTGCTACTACCACTGATCATTCTCAATCTGGAGTTAGCACGTTATCTGATTGCTCGGACTCCATTGATCCTCCACTGACATTGCTGCGTCATCATCCTGAGAAAAGACAGAAGCTGATGATACCAATGCAGGTTCTTGTGCCTCCATCTATGAAACCCTTAAAGTTCTCAACAAACACAGAGAGAACCGAAATCGAAACAAACAACAACAGTAGTGGCAGCAATGGGAGGAACATCTTTGACTTTTTGATTCCTGAGGAGAGAGTTCATGGCGGTGGGCTTATGTATCTACTTGGAGGTAGCATGAAACAAACTCTCCATTGATGTAATTTGAAAACTTATCTATGTGGTAACAAAGCTAGAATCTGTGTAAAGCTTATCTATAGTTTTTGGTTTTTTTTTTTCTGTTTCTCCTTCTCACTTGAGTCCTTTGTACATTTCATGGGTCTCTGTTTTTGTCTGGTCTTGACCATCTAGCCGATGGCTCGAACCCAAGTCGTTTATTTAATTATTGTTGGGAATGTTGCAATGTAGTAAAAAGTGTTTTATTTGTATAAAAGCCAGCGGTTGCTGGGTCGAATCGAAACGTTAAAAGCATTTCCGGTTTAATAGTATTTAGTTTAAGTTCGTCTTTGACCGGTTTAGCGAAATGTCGAAGAAACTACGTCAAAAGAGTTCAAATCCAGTCAACTAACTAACCAACTAACCAAGTCATAAAATGGATCACGGAACCTTTTTGCCGTTATCTTTTCCGTTAGCTTTTATATAGACTGAGACGGTTAACGACATTCGTCTCTTTGAAACTGAATTTTACGATCGGATCTTGGTTCTTCTTCTCCTTTACACTTCAATCTTACTCGGATTTTGATTTCTTCAAGTTGTGATGATTCTCGGTAAGTTCAATCGTACTCCTACTGTAGCGACCTGATGGACAACAACGAGACGTTTGTGTACAACGAGGTGGATTACAAGACGCCGAAGCAGAGCCCTCAAAGCAGTCAGACGTGGCCGATAGATAAGATCCGGCAGAGCCGTTTTCAACAGAAAATGTCATCATCTTTTGAGTCCGGTGACTCCTAAAAGGAATTGTAACATTAGCAATGTAAGGTCACTCCTGCTGCAACGCTTTCCGGTTACATGCTCAGATGAAGGAATTTTGATGGATGGTGTTCTGGTCACATCAGCCATTGCAAAGAAGGTATCAGATTCTCTTCCTTCTCTCTCGGACGAGCAGCACGTTCTTCCATCTTCGGGAGTCAACACAAGAATACAGAGTTTAGCAGCCCTAGAAGCGAATCAGCACATAACCAGGTTACATCTTTTGTTCTTTGTTGTTTACATACTTGAAATCATTACAATTGATCTATAAGTAAAAACATCACTGAGTTAGCAAATGATGTTTATTTGCTTTATTATTTGCTTTAAATACTTGACTTGTTATTGCTATTACTATTATTACTTTCACTGTTTTTTGTTTTGTTTTGGTTTTATATTATTTTCACTGTTCTTGATATAAAGTTTAAAACTTACTAAGCAATTCACCAGATCAATTAAAAAAGAAGAAGAGCACAGCAGTAGGCAGCCCCAATGAATAGGAGTGTGTGGGTGCGGTGCTCCTCAACTTTGCTTCAGATTTCTCCAAGGTTTTAAAATCAAGAAAATAATTATATATATAATAATATGAACATAAAATTTCTTTAATATTATTATTCTTAAAAGGGCAAAATGGTCAAACAGATAAATCACATTTGAGGGGTTGGCTGATCCATTGCTTACGCTTACGCGCGCACATGCCCACGCCACACGCGTGATCAAAAGATCTCTGTCTTCTTTAGTTTCTCCTCATTAACTATCGATCAAATATATTTCTCCTCATTAACTATCATTTATACCAATAACATATTGAAAGCTAAGGTGGGTATTTACTATTTAGTGATCCAAAAAGTATATCCAATATACAATGGAGTAAAATGAATTGAAACAATTTTCATACAAATTGGATGATCATGTTAATCAAATGATTTCGAAAGTAAATTACTATTTTAGTTAGCAAAAAACTTAATTTCATCAGACTAAGAAAAAGAAAACAATAAATTTCTGATTGGATTGCTTAAGAAAACAAAGACACCAAAAATTATAGAAAGTAATCTTATTCTAATAGTAACAGATTAAGATCTAAACCAATGGGGTCATATATAGCTTAGTGGTACCAGTCCCGTCTCAGATGACAAATCATATACAAATGAGATTTTCTTACGTGTGAATCAAATACAAAAATAAAACAAATTTACATATTTAAACAAATTTATCATTCTAATAGACTTTTGTTCTTATTAGTGAAAATATTTCTAAAGTTTTTAAAAACTTTTATTGCCAATAAAAGCTGTTGAACTCATAATAAGTATTAGTAAAGTAACAGTACTACCTGAAATAATTAGTTTTGTAAATTAGCAATCTCAACGAAAAGACTCACCACAAACAAACAAACAAACAAACAAAAATACTAGGCTCTAAACAAATACGACAAAGAAAAGGTGTATTAATGTCGTCGATTAACATGGGCTACGTGGTGTTAATAATGGAGAAATGTGAAGTTGGAACAAATCAAAAAACAAAACAGAAGCAATGAATCAAACTAAACGCCGTTTATCTTACTTTCAAGTTATTACAAATCTCCAAAAAATTCTTTTTTTGGGGAAACAATTGTTTTATGCGAGTTCTTACATACACTACGAAGAAATGACTCACTCACAAGCAAAATGCCATAATATGATTTTGAATTTTGATGTCAAAAGAATGTAACACGACTCATAGTGCCATAGTAGTGACGTCCCATTAAGAAACACTTTTAAGTTTGTAGGAAGGTAAAAGTTGAAAAAGTATGATTTCTAAGAATGAGGTACATTATTAACACGTGCAGTTGCATTTTTAAAGCCTTTGATGTCAAAATCATGAAATATATTATAAACAATTTTAGAAAGATATTACAATCCAACACAAATCCAAGACGTGTGTATGTGTGTCTGTAACTGTAAATGTGATTTTCTTACTTTTTATATCTAAGATAAGGTTGTAAGAACAACCTAATCAAGTAAAGATTTAAAAAAAGAAAGACAGAGTTTACCTTTAAAGTTTAAAGATTCAACTTTTGCTCTCCATTTTTTCCCCTCTTTTTGATGTAAATAAATAAACAAACTCTGCATTAACTTTACATCTGGTGACTTAACTCACTATTGTTTCTGGTTTCTACATATTACAGACTTACAAGCATTTGTGAGACTCTAAGAGAGAGAGAGAGAGAAGAATACCTGAAATGAAATCTAAGTCAGGAGACGATGACAATACCAGACTGCCTGAGATGATAAAGAAGGAAAAAGTATGAGTAAAATGGTTTTACTAGAATTGCAACGGTTGTGATATGTTTCCTTACATCGTCTACTATGAATCGGTCTATGCTACTAAGTTGCGGTTGCAACCATTCAAGTGAATATGCCGCCGACAAACTTTTTGTCCCGTTTGTAAAGACTGATTCTGATCACTGCAGAAATGATAAAAGTAATTTGTTGTTTTAAAGTAAATGAACGAAGACATGCAGAGAAAACGAAAAATCAACGTGGAATTGGGTTAGTGGTTAAAGAGATCACGAGTTTGAGAAGAGTCTTAATTTAACACATTGGTTTGAATTTTATCCAAAGAAATTAGGGGTCTACAAATTCTGAACCTCCTGATTATTTAAAAAAAGAAAAAACAAACAAAAACGAAAAACCGAAAAAGAAAATATTCTAACCTGATTTTCGTATAATTATCTTATGTGTCACAAATGCCTGCAATTACCACAAAGGAGGGTACTGAGAAAAAAATCATCCTTTGAAACAATCGATGAAATATGGAAGATATTGAAATTATTTTTGTCTCAAAAATGAAACATATAACTCCTCATCAAAGACAGTCTTTGACTTGTCTTGTACAGATCTGCTATTTTAACATTTGACTCTTCAAGTTGCCACCATGCTCCATTGCCTAACCCTGATACGCTGAAAGAACCATTTTCAATTTATATAACGCAATACATCAAAGCGGCAATCCAAATCGAGAAACAAAACTAGTTTCCCTAATCATCCTCCATAGTGAATGCCGTTCCATGTTTTCGGAAGAATGCAACTGATCGCAGTTTGAATCAGAATCTGAGTTTTCGCAGAGAGATGCGTCAGTGAGCTCGACTACGTTCCCGCCGCGTAAAGGCACGCGGTGAACTGGCGGAAGAAGCAGGAACGCACGGTCTGTACAAGATGCGCCAGTGAGCATTTGAGATAAACGCAGTCTCGTCACCGCGAATCCAACCACACGCTTCATCTTCTCCCATTCTCTTCACGCTAGTGTTCCGGTCACTCTCCCGACGTGCAAATCTCGGCGACTACCCGGAGGTAATTAAGAATTTATATATGGGCTAAAAAGAGTAATGCCCATGGGCTTTAGTTAAACACAATCATTATGAGCCTTAAAAGTTAATAGCCTATATGAATCTTTCAGCTTAGTCTCCATTTTTTATATCAGTATTCACATTTGTTCATGGATTTAACGATGTCCTCATCAGATACCCAAAGAGTCAAAGAGACCAGATAAAAAAAGCCAAATTATGTAGTTGCAGTGAAGTCTAACATAAACTTCTTCTACAATATGGTGGTTATTACTTATTAGTAAAGTAAAACAAAGACAAGATCAAAAGTTTGAAAATTTTCTCATAAAACATGAACTATATATGTCCACATGATTTACAAAGTGAAAGGGCTTGGAGGAGGCTGAATGATTGGAAGTTTCGACATAGTTACATTTCCAGATATCACATTTTGCGCAATTGTATCCTCCAATGGTATTGTATCAACTTGCATTACGTTTTCTTGTATAACTTTCTCTCCATCAACCTTAGCAAGAACCTCAAAAAACCATTTCATTGTCTCAGGCTTTGTTCGCCACTCTGGAAAGTTTAAACCATCAAGATCGGCTTTCTTCATCTTCTTCTCTACACCAAAACCAATCTTCATAAATGTTCGAGCCGTGACATCCGCTTTCAACACCTTAAAGGAACCTTTTTCCTGAGCTTTGGGACCCAAAACAGAGGTCAGTAGCTTCTCAAGGCCGAGTAAGTTATGGTTGGAGCCATTGATTGAAGTAATAGGCCACATGGTTGTAAACTCTCTTGGGGTAAGAACAGTAGTAGTTGTAGCCCCGTCAATAGCTGAAGGACTACGTTTGTGTCTAGACATGGAAGATAGTTCAACAAGTCCTGGCGCAAGACGCTTCAGCTTGAGTTTGTTGTCAGGTGATTGTGAAGTTGATGCAAGAGAAGTAGGACCAACAATGCGGAGGGAAAGAAGTGGAGTTTCTTGATCACTTGAAGCACGTCGAAGCTGTTCAGCTAAGGAGAGAAGTCCAGAGGCAAATTCATTGGAGCTTTGGTTTAATGGAAGTGGCAAATCAATTGGATGACGCAAACTAACTGATCTAGCTCCTTTCACTGTTACAACAGCACCATCTGCTAATATCACTTTCTTCAAAACACCAGCATCCACATCATACTGCAGATTTAAGACAAATAAATCAATAAACAAAACCAATTTCGATTGTTCATAACATAACCAATGGATAACAAGTCTTTAACTTACTGGTAAAGAAAGGCGCATATTGTTCGCATCTTGGATCCAAAGTTCCATGGGACCAGCAAGTTGAAACGAAGCCAAAACAGGTAACGCATCACTAGATTTCTTCTTGTTCCTCATAAGAACTAAACCATTCTCATCCACGGATCCAATGGGTTGTTCTACTTGGAAAATTGGGAGATCAACGTATTCCCATCGGCTCACATCTTCAAGAAGCTTGAATGGAAGAACTTTATTGTCGATTTCTAGATCAAATTCATATGAAACAGTATGTCCTACCAATGCATCCCTTACATCAAACCCAGAAATTTTGAACTCATCGGATTGGAATCCAAGTCCCTTTACAATTGTTTCCTTCAAATCCTATCAGAATCAGAATTTTTTTTAACAGAATTCAAAGTCAGAACAGTGAAAACCTTTTATACATGAAACATTTTATGATATCATATTAAGCAAAGAATCAAACTTTCGTATTCTAAGAGCTTTAAAAAAAAACTCTTTTGTTCTTCATCAATGTTTATAAACACACGAGCGACCAAAAAAGAGAATCATAATCCAGAAAACCAAAAAATAGAAAAAAGGTAAATTTCTTACCGAGATAGCTTTAGGGTAAGGAGGATTAGCTTCAGGAGACGAAAACAAAGCGCTAGACGATGGAACAATGGTGAATAAAATCAGAAACAGAGCTCCGACATAAACTAATAATATGTGACCCATCATGGATTGCAAAAGAAATTAAACCCTCGAGATTTATATGATTACGAGACGAAAAGCCCTTAAGAGCTGATTAATTGCGAAGAACGAACTAAAATACGGAGCTCGAAGGTTTTGATTGTGCAAAATTAGAAGGACCTAAATTAGGATTGTGTTTTATTTTGTTGTTGTTGTAGTACGAATAAGAAGGATGTGGATGGTTCTGGAGTATTTTAAATGGCGTGTTATCAAGGTAGGAGATGATGACGTGGAGAGTATTAACCAATCAGAATAAAGAGAGTGATGTGGCGCGAGATCAACAAAGATGTGACGTGGGGAAGAGTCACGAAACAGTTAGATATAACGCCGTTGTTTGATATCCTCTGGGAAGTTAAAATTATTAAAGAAATACGTTACTTAAAAAACAAAAGAATAATGGCTTCGCCCGGGTTCGAACCGGAGACCTTCAGTGTGTTAGACTGACGTGATAACCAACTACACCACGAAACCATTGCGTACAGTGTCAACACTTATAGTAGATAGGATAACAACAATTATTAATAAATTTTTTTCTCTAAAAAGGAAAAAGGTTGGCTGTATCTCAATAGGTAAACTAATTTCAGTATCCATATTTTGTGATTAGAAAGTTTAGATAATATTGATACCGCTAATTGAATTTCATGGCTTCTAATATTTCAGATGAGTAGTCGTGAATGGAGTCGGTATCTTGGTTAATATGCGTATCCCTAGTATATTCCTTCTTTAGTATGTATGTGACAAAAAAAGAAGTAAATTTGTATGTTTGTTGTCACTGTCGCACATAAAAGGGCTTCTGCCAAAAGTGTCACTTTTGCCGAGTGGTATTCCGGAAAAGTTATTTGCTACAGTACATCCCTTACAGTGATGCTACATAACCATTACAGTGCCTATTTTTGATAATTTTACTTTTGATGATTAAAAAGAATTTTTTATCCACAAAAACACATAGAGACAAACACATAGATACGTTATCTATATAAATTTTCTACAGAAACATCTGAATACTTTCCAGAAACATATAGACATTTTATTTACATAAATTTTGTTTATATTTATAAAATGGATAATTTATATTTTAACTAAACTCAAAATATAACATTTTAATCAGAATAAAAACTAAAGCCTAAATTATTGAACAAATAACCTAAACACAATGTCTTAACTACCAAAATATAATTTTTATGTAACCAAAATATAATATACTGAGTGAAGTTTATGAAACTAAACCGCTTAATGTATAATTGGTATTCTATAAAAGACATGTAATAAAAACTAAAATCTATAATGTAATTTGAGAATTCAAACCGATTAATATATCGTCGGTCGTCCATAAAATACATTTTAAAAAGAAACTAAATCCTAAAATATAATTGAGAAATCCAAACCGATTGATATACATTATATCAAGATATTTTTTTAAAAAACTAAATCTTAAATTGTAAAAGAGGAATCCAAACCGATTAAAGTACAATATATCGTACATAAAAGACATTTAAACAAAATAACTAAACCCTAAATTTTCATTGAAAAACCCAACCGATTAATGTACAGTTGGTCGGTCATCCATAAAAGATATTTAACAAATAAAACTAAATCTTAAATTATAAAAGAGGAACTCAAAGAGATTAGTGTACAGTCAGTTTTCTATAAAAGACAGTAAAACAAAAAAAACAAAAGCCTAAATTGTAATTGAAGAATTCAAATCGATTAATATATACTCGATCGTCCATAAAAATATTTAAAAAAGAAAACTAAACTTTAAATTGTAATTGAGAAATCCAAATCAATTAATATATAGTCGGTCGCCCATAAAAAACATTTTAAAAAGAAAACTAAACCCTAAACTGTAAAAGAGGAATCCAAACCGATTAATGTATAGTAGATCGTCCATAAAAGACATTAAAACAAAAAAAACTAAACCTTAAATTTTTATTAAAGAACTCAACTAATTAATGTACCATTGGTCGTCCATAATAGATATTTAAAAAAAAACTAAACCCTAAATTGTAAATGAGGAATTTAAACCGATTAATGTACAGTCGGTCGTCCATAAAATATATTAAAAAAAAAATATTAAACCCAAATTATAAATAAAGAACACAAATTGATTAATATATAGTCAGTCGTCCATAAAAGACATCTTATAAAAAAAACTAAACATTAATTATAAATGAGAAATTCAAACTAATTAATATACAGTTGGTCGTGCATAAAAAATATTTAACAAAAAATTAAATCCTAAATTGTAAATGAGAAATTCGAACCGACTAATTTGTTGTGTATGTGAAAATAGAAATCATGCAGTAAGAACGAAAAAAATGAATGTCACTGCAATTGAATAAATAAGTAAAAACTATATTCTAATTTTTGTTATCTAAACATAATCGTTTCGTGTACCAAAAATATAATATAATTATTTATAAAAACTCAGTAAACCAAAATAAAATCTTTTTTTAACTCAAAAGAGTTACCTTTTTGGAGGGGCATTGGATCGTAGGTATTTTCGAAAGTCATTCCAGTTTTTGTGGCTTGTAATTAACTTCACATAAAAAGGAGCTAGCCAATGTAACGAAAGGTCACCACTTTATAGATCAAATCACAAACAAACCAGTTAAAAAAACTCGATCCTCCACAAAAATGGCAGCCACTTGAGTGATAACAACAGCTGCAGCAGCATCCGCCAGCCACACGACGTCGTTTTTGTTCACAAAGCGACCTTTTGTTCTGCCCACGCGGAAAGTATGCGGCTTTAACGGTCTCTGCTTCAACAAGAGAACCTTAGTGGTGAAATCGAAAAGACCCTTTTCTTGCAATGCCATTTACAATCCTCAGGTTTAGATAATTGAACAAGGCCAATCTGAAACTTTAGATTACAGAGTTTTCTTTCAAGATGGCTCCGGAAAGAAGGTAATCTCTGGTTTTTTCGTTTGTATATGTTCTGATTGGTTACTGAGGAGAAAACTGTGTTGAGGAATCGAATACTCTGTGTTGATCGAAATTTGTGTTTTTTTGGATTGAAGATTTCTTCTCTGACATTTGAGATGAAATTTTGGTTAGGTATCTCCATGGCATGATATACCATTACATTTAGGAGATGGAGTTTCTCACTTTATAGTGGAGATTCCTAAAGAGTCGAGTGCAAAAATGGAGGTTGCTACTGATGAAGCTTTCACTCCAATTAAGCAGGACACTAAGAAAGGGAAGCTCAGATATTATTCGTAAGACAAAAGAGTTTACTAGATTTGCATTTGCATTATCTTGTGATGATCTCTTTAGTTTGAGTAGCATATCTTATTTTTGGTTATATACAGTTACAACATAAACTGGAACTATGGATTGCTTCCACAAACATGGGAAGATCTAACTCAGGCAAATTCTGAGGTTGAAGGAGTTTTGGAGAGAAAGATCCAGGTAATAACATTTAGGTTTCAGGGTTTGGGTTTGATTCCAGAGCTTAGGTTAGTTTGGGTTTGTGTTTTTTTTGTAGTTGATGTTGTTGAGATTGGTGAAAACCAAAGGAAGATTGGTGAGGTTCTAAAGGTTAAGCCTTTAGCTACTTTAGCTATGATTGATGAAGGAGAGCTAGATTGGAAGATTGTTGCGATTTCTTTAGATGATCCTAAAGCTCATCTTGTGAAATGATGTTGATGATGTGGAGAAACATTTCAAAGAAGCAAGATTCAAGTCTTATGGACTTTTTTAGTTTAGCTGACTCTAGATGTTGCTTTCAGGGTACTCTTACAGCTATTAGAGATTGGTTTAGAGACTACAAGATCCCAGATGGAAAGCCTGCTAACAAGTTTGGTCTTGGAAACAAACCAGCTAACAAAGTAAAATCCTTTTCACTCTTGTCGCATCTTCTTTATAGATTCCAAGGAGAGCTTATTCTGGTCTTTTTTTTTCGTGTGTGTTTTACAGGAGTATGCTTTGAAGATCATTCATGAGACAAACGAATCATGGGCTAAACTCGTCAAGCTATCAGTTTCTCCTGGAGATCTTTCACTTTTCTGAAATAATTTAAAAATAATCCCGCAATTTTATATTCATTGGGTGACAATTTGCGCTTCTTGTTTTGATGAATTTTGATTGTTATTCAAAGAATAAGAAATAACAACCAAGATATCATATTGAACTGAGTTATGATAGAGATAAATCAATCTGAATCTGGAAATTTAATCAAACAATTAAAGAGTATCTTGATGATCTTTAATAATTTTGTTAAAGAGATACAACGTATACAAATGAAGGATTAGTTCATGTTTGAGGCACATTACTTTGTATAAGAAGGTACATAAAAGATGAGTATAAACCAATAAAATTCTTAGTCACATTTGAGGTTTTTATCTCATGCTTCCACGAGAAGAGGTGCAACGGTTGATTCTCTGGTCACTGCATCAGGCTCGGTATCTTCATTATATCGATCCACACTATTCAGGAAAATCCCTGTAGAGTAGTAACATGCGCAGCAAAATCATTACTTCTACATTAAACTAAAAAGAAGCTTTTAGTTTTTAAGTTTTCGATGTGTTTAAAAACCGAACCTATAAACCAAATTGCAGCAGCTGGAAAGAAAACAAATGTAAGAACAAGAGAAGTCACTCTCCAATTCTTCACGTAGTCCTGCGTGAAAAATGAGAATACACTCGGAAGTCAGATACAGTAATGGCTCAAACTAATCCAGATGAAGAACGTGCGTTTGATTGAAGCTTAATTTCATTAAGACATTGGACATTTGAATCAAGACTTAGAAACCAAACCTGAAGAACTCCAACGAGTGGTGAGGAAGGTACATCTCCGAAGAGATGGATAGAGACAGTAGACATCGCCATTGCAAGTGGTCTTAAACTCGGTTTGACACAATGAAGACTTATGAAATTCACAGGACCCTAAACATCATGAAATAAATCAAAAGAGGTGGATTTGTATAACATAAAATGATAAAAGCATAACAGAATTAAGTATTTTGAATGGGGGAAACCGAGATTACCTGTGTGGCAAAGATGAGAAGTTCACCAACAGCAAAAAGAGCTAAAAATGCATACATACTCTTGAAACAGAAAGCAGCAAAGCAAAATAATGCTCCTATAAATGTTGAAACCGAAAGAAGCTGCAAAATACAGTAACACACGATCAATTACTTGTTTAACAAGGTGAACCACAAGTGGTAGAAATTTATGTTAGGAATGGGAAATTTCTATCCATGGGCCATTTGGAGTTTGAAATTTGAGAATATTTGTCTTCCAAGTGAGGATCTTACCTTAAAAGCATTTGAAATTGTAGAATCCATGAAATCTAGAACAACTCCTCCTGATAATGTGCCAACGATTCCACATATAACAGTGATCCCTCCAAATATCAAATCGGCGTTTTCCTGCAAACGGATAAAGGCATCAAGCGATATACTTCTACACATGGAAACAAAAACGTTAATGGTAATTTTCTACCATCTTGTATATGTTATAACCAGCCTTCGGCCCCCAATATGAATATGCGCCTAAAACAAAGTTGTAAGCAATATACCCTGAGAAAAGAAAGAAAATAGTTACAGATAATCACTAAATCATATGGCACAAATGCTTAAAATTGTTTAACACATGAGAAGGAACAATGGTTACCAAGCACGTTTGTAACATAAACCTTATCTACCAAAAGCAGTTTCATATCTTTCATGACAGATGAGAACCCATGACCGGTTGGCAAAACGTTTAAGTTATCAGTCCGGGTTTTTCCTGTATCATCTGGAGCGAAACCTGAAGGTACAAGATCCATTAGAAATAACTCAAGTCCATCAAGGATATGTGTGCGTGTGTTTGCAACTTCAAACACGCACCTTTCAAATCCAAGGGTTTGATAACAAAACCAAGAACAGCAAAAGGAAGCATAAGTATTGCTTCTCCCCAAAATGCAGCACGCCAAGGAAGAACAGTCCCCACCTACAGGAAAACAGAAAGAGTGAAAATTGGGGTCACTGAAGGTGGTGTAAAACAGAACCATATAATCAGAATATCATGACACAGACAAAACGAAAAAAGAAAAACAACTCACAAGTCCACCATATACATAGCCAAGAGCAAAGCCTGTCGGAATGCACATGTAGAATATAGCAAGCCACGCAGATTTCTGGTTAAAACAAAAACAAAAGTGCCTTGTGAATAATCAGACCATAGAACTTGGTTACTGCTTCCTATATAAAATTATCACCATCCTTTTTCTAAAACCATGGATAGAATAGATACATTCCAGAAGCAAAAACCTGATCATGTGGGGCCTTATCGTCGATAAATGGGGCAGCAAGACTTACAAATGATGCCTCACCAACACCAACAAACCTGAATCAGGTGAGATAGGTATAACGGATAAGAATATGATTTTGAAAATATAGCATGAAAGAAATAGTTGAAAAGAAAATAGAAAGTACACCTACATGCGACAGATTGTGATGGACCAAAAATCAAATGAAAGACCACAGCCAATCACAGCGAGAGTCCAGATCGATAATCCAACCCCGATAAGTCTAAACGGATTAACACTGCAAAACAGAACAGTAAGTGAGAAAAATAACTTTAAAGATAATGAAATATAGATTCATAGTCACTCAACTGATACATTTCTACTCAGAAAGTTGAGGGATCCAGTACACACCTCTTTGCTACTGAAGCAAATATAGGAGAGGCCACAAGAAGCCCAACCAAGAAAGCAGAAGACAAAACTCCATCTTCAAAATTGCTCAAGTTGAAATCTCCCCTGTGTAGTACAACTATGGGCATTATAACTAGATCCAGAATTTCAATACCAAGTGCTTTAAAGGATAGACGGCAAACAAATGGAAACTTACTGTATTCCGGTGCCAGCTGAACATGTATCACTTGAGGTGCAAGTACCACGACTCCCATTGATACCATTACTCGCTATAGCTCCTCGATCTATATAATTTATTAAGTTGACCACACAAAACACAAAGAGAAGCCTGCAGAGACAACCCAAAATAAGCACATAAGAATAAGACTAACTCAATGATAAGTAAACAAAAGCATCACCAAATCACCCACAAATTTCAGGTTCCTGAGAGTTAAAAGACTTGCTGAAAATAAGTCCACAGAGTTTTTCCATATCCAAACCTCTCCAAAAGATTAACAATATATTAAAGAGTTATACAGCAACAAAGAACTCAATCTTCATGCCCAATATATTCACACCATCAACTTAAAGCTTCTACATTTGGCCCAATTTTGCCAAAAGTTCGGTTTTATAGAATGGAGAAACAAGAAAATTTACTTTTTGGGGGAAAACCATGAAGACTCTCCGATCTTATCTTTGATCGAATCGGATTCCCTCTCCATAGTTCTAGGGTTATGACCACGATCACCTTCTCCGTCAACATCCATGGGAAGCTCGGTTTTCTGAGATATTCCGAATTTTGGATATTCCATTGGGGTATTCTTGAAATAATCGTTTGAAGAATTTAAGGCAGAAAAAACAAGACGGTGTTTTGTTGGACCAAAATCTAAAATGCTTTTATACACCTCCTCACAAGTATATATAACCTTCTTCAATCCAATATACCTTTTATTAAAAAAAAGATAAATTTTATTCATCTTTCCTTTTTTTATTTAAAAAAATAAAATTAAAAGAAATAAAATCATATTTACACGTTGGACGAGAGAGATAAAAGTGAGAGAGAGAGAGAAATAAATGTAGTTGAATGTGATTGGTGAGAAATTAATGAAGTGGATAAATGTGATTGGTGAGAATTTAATGTGATATTTAATAAGGACCAATCAAAATTTAAAAAAAAATAGAATCTTTTTTTGTTTCTTCTTCTTCTTACCTAAGAAAATAGTTGATCCACCATAGCTCGAATTTTGAAGCTTTAATTGAGGTAATTTCTTTTGCTTTCCTTTTATATTAATGTTATATAAATGATTTGTTGTTGTTTTTGGTGGGTTTGAACCAATCTTGGAGGTTATAAATCTAATGTTGAAGAAAAAATTGTTGAAGATTTAAAAACTAAATTTGGTTTCAAATGTTCTTGATGTTTGTTTGCAATTTGGGTTATTCAACTCGTTTTCTTCATGGGTTAAAGTCGGATTTTGATAAAAGTTGTTAATTTTTGGGATTATAGAGGTGAAATCATAGAGAGTCGTAGTTAGAAAGAAATCAAAATCGTTGTATAAATGGCGAAATTACCCAGAAAATGAGTACAACTGGTACAACTAAGTATAATTAGTACAACTGGTACAACTAAGTATAATTAGTACAACTGGTACAACTAAGTATAATTAGTACAACTGGTAATACTGAGCGTACCGTAAAACTAATATTCAAATTATTTTTATGCGATTTCAGGGGAAAATGAATAAGAAGCGATGCATAATCATACATTTTGATTATGGAGGCTTTTATGAAACTAAAGGAGGAGGTTATATGGAATGGATTCAAAGAGAAGATCGAATTTACACTATTGCGATGAAGAAATCTATAGAAGAGGTAACCTATTATGAGTTAGTTCATACCATTTGCAAGAAGATGAAGAGAGATGAAACTGCTACAAAGCTGAAAATGAGTTACATTTCAAATGCAGATCCTAAGCAAAGACCATCATTTATCTCGGACGATGATGAATTATTTGCTTATTTTATGTCATTTCCCGATGATAAATTTGGGAGTATTTTGCATGTGGAAGATTTAGGGGAAAATGAGGTGTCTGAGGAAGTAGAAGATCAAGTAAGTGCAGCATGTGCTAATGATACACTTACTCCTTACGAAGAGGAACATGGCTTGGTGAACAATATTGAAAATGTTTCATATGATGATGATTTATTGGTGTTGGATAACCTATAAGAACTAGAAAGAGAAGGAAATAAGGATGGAAATGGTGCATGGGAAGATGGTGTAAATGTTATTTTGCATCAAGATTTTCATAGTAAGGCACAAGTGCAAGTTTTAGTTGAAAAAACTGCCCATCAGAAATGTTTTGAGTTTGATATTATCAAATCCGATACATGTTTATACGTGGTCAAATGTCGTGAAACAAAAAGTGGTTGCAAGTGGAGTATACGGGCTGCCAAACTGAAGGATGCAAATTTTTTCTCAATAAGAACCCACAACAAGATGCATACATGCTCTCGAGCTAGTAGTAGTAGTAGTAGTAGGAGAAATAGAAGGAAAGGGACAAAACGGTTAGTTGCATTTGTTGTGCGTGATGATTATCCTGGTGAATTTAAAACACCAGCTCCAAAAATGGTTGTGGGGTTGGTTCAAAGAAAAGTTGGTATTGAAGTGTCATACTCGACCGCATATCGAGGAAGAGTTCTAGCTGCTAATGAGGTGCGGGGCAGTGCAGAGGAAAGTTATAAGTTGATGTATTCATTTATGCACAATTTGGAGCTCCAAAACCATGGTACAGTAACACGGGTGGAAGTAGATGAGGATCATAAGTTTAAGTACCTATTTTTTGCGTTGGGAGCTTCAATTGAAGGTTTCAGGGCGATGAGGAAAGTTATAGTTATGGATGGAACACACTTAAAGAATGTACACGGTGGAGTTCTAATCGTTGCCACAGCTCAAGATCCCGAACACCACCATTACCCACTTGCCTTTGGTGTAGTTGATGGTGAGAAAGATGCAAGTTGGACTTGGTTTCTTGAAATGTTCAAATCAGTTGTACCTGATTCCCATGAGTTGGTGTTTTTAATGGATAGAAATCAAAGTATCATCAAGTCGGTGAGTGAAGTGTACCCATTAGCTGAACATGGATATTGCATGTATCATTTATCGCAAAATGTGAAAGCAAACGTTCATCACATCAAGAAAGAGTTAGTTGCTGCTAAGTTCATGGAATGTGCAAAATCTTATACGGAGGATGAGTTCACTATATTGTATCTCGCATTTAGAAAGAGGTACCCTTCTGCAGCCGAATATTTGGATAGAAGTGTTGAACTCAAAAAGTGGGCAAGATGTTATTTTCCAGGAGAAAGGTATAACTTGATGACCACCAATGTTGTTGAATCGATTAATGGTGTTTTTAAAGAAGCAAGGGAGTACTCACTATTACTAATGCTTGATGTGATTTTATCAAAAATATCTGACTGGTTTAACAAACATCGAAAGAGTTCCATTGATGTTCCTTCTACACAAGTGTTGGTACCTCATATCGAGAATTTGTTGACCGAAAGATTACAAGAAGCAATACGGTTGCAAGTGATTGAGCTTAACAACTTTCATAGTGAATACACAGTTCTTGGGCTTGATGGGATTACTTATGTGGTTGATTTGGATAGAAAAACATGTGGTTGTAAGCACTTTGATATAGATAAGTATCCTTGTGTCCATGCATTGGCGGCAAATAGAGCAAACATGAATGGAGAGGTACCATTACATGAACTATACTCCATATTTTATTGGGTTGAAATGTGGGCATTGGCATAATGTAGGACGATATATCCAGTTCCACATCAGTCTCAGTGGAATGTTTCCGACGAGATACGAGAGATGTATGCATTACCTCCGGCATATATCAAGAAAAAAGGTAGACCACAAAAACTTAGGTTCCCATCAGTTGGAGAACACGGTCGGAGGAGACAAAAATCAAGTAATAGTGGTCAAGGTTCGAACACGGTCGGAGGCATGTTTAGCTCGTAGTGGACAGTTCTTGTGTTTCTGTCCAGGTACAACTCAGTACAACTGTGGTACAACTATGTTGAATTCAATACATGTTTATTTTGCTTATTTGTAATATAAAGACCATATATGCTTGACATTGTGTTTAATTTAGATCAATATCATCTTTATAACTTATGAAAAAATGAAATTCTTTATTTTTGTCACATTACATCATATTTTGTCAACAAATGCATTACACTCTTAAGGTTTGTTTAGATGTGAAGCACTATAAATTTCGAAAATGGTGAAAAATGGTCTTTTATCACATTTGATTTCATGAAAGTATAGTAAATGCATCCTTTAGATGTAATAGCATTGGTACAACTATAAAATTAAATTTTTCAGTATGGTACAACTAACTATTACATAATCCATGAAAGTACAACTATGTACATTTCAGAGTACAACTGTAAAAGTTGGTACAACTACTGTATAACTATGTTAAATCACTTTGGCATATTTTTTGTCGGATCCTACATAGCATCTTAGTACGTGCAATGATTGCAATCATTTAATTTTATTTAATTTCTATTTAAATTATTTAATTTTAATTTAAATTATTTAATTTTAATTTAACTTATTTAATTTAAATTTTAATTATTTAATTTAAATTTTAATTATTTAATTTAAATTTTAATTATTTAATTTTAATTTTAATTATTTAATTTTAATTTTAATTATTTAATTTTAATTAAATTATTTACCGGATAAACATCCTGAGCATAGTTGTACCAGTTGTACCATTTGTACCAGTTGTACATGTTAATACAGTTGTACCAGTTGTACCAGTTGTACCTGAGTTAAAAAATACCCAAGTACAAACAGATCCGATTTAAAAAAAACCAAAGTGCATAAAAACCTGAGTTCATAAATACTAGAAATCATAAAAACCAGAGTCATAAAAACCAGAGTTCATAAAAAACCAGAGTCATAAAAAAACAGAGTTCACAACATCATCCAACCTAAATCTTTTGCTTCTTCTTGTTCTTATCTGCCTCCGTAAAGGGAGATTGCTGGTACTTAGAAGGTTTAGTCGCCCTGGAACTTTTCTTCGACTTGCGTTCAAAGACACATTTCTTCTTCAAACATGCCTTAGTACGCCTATGTGGCATCGGTTTCAACGGCTCAGAACTACCACGGGGCAAAGGACCACTTACAGGATTGACAAAAGGCTCAGGTTCGGCTGCAGGAGGGCTGAGAACTGGTACCGGAGAAGGCTGAGGTTTGGTTATAGGCGGGCTGGGAACTGGTACCGGAGAAGGCTGAGGTTCGGCTGCGGGCGGGCTGGGAACTGGTACCGGATAAGGTTGAGGTATGCCATCACCCATCTCAACATCCGTCTGTTCTAGTACATGAGAAAGATGAGGTTCATCTTCATCCCTTGCTGCTGAGCAACCTTCACCAAAAATGTCACGTTGCCACGGAGCTGAATAGTCAGCACCAATATCATCTGCATCATCATCAGCCTCAACTACCTTCTCCTTCCCCTTGTTATTCTGCTTAAAGATTGTCAGCTCATCTTCAACAATCTTCAACCTATCTCCAAACATATCAAGCCGGCTCATCACATCTCTAAACCCATTCTCCATCATTTCTGTCATTAGTTTCCACATTTCTTCTGGAGGATTCATGGGTTGTGGTGGTGGAGGTACCGAAGAAGCCTGATGGTCCTCAGCTACTTTCTCTTCATATGCCCTAGAAGCGACATCCTGAGCGTACAATGCTTCCCAAAATATCTTCTTCCCAGCCCTAAGATGAGCCATTATACCTTCAGCAACATCATCACGGAAATCCTTACGGAAGTCTCGAACCCAAATCCTTCTCATAAGATGTTCTTCTTCATTAAGAGAAGCTTATAACATGCTACAAATATCCTGTATTACAAAGATAACAACACAAGACTTTTGTATCACCAAAGAAAACAACAAATAAAATCTTCAAAACAAAATATACCTTTGTATCACCAAGCGTCGTATTGATATCTTCTAAAGGAAATCCTTTCATCGCTGTATGCACAAACTTTCTCCTGCACATTCTTGGACAGTCTTTATTGGCTGGAACATCTACATGGTACTTCAGCCTCAAAGATGGGATAGCCTCAAATGCCAATAGCTAAAAATAAAATTTAAAATAAATTACTAAACACATTAAATTAACCATAACATTTAACACAAAGTTGTAATTGTATTACCTCTAAAGGAACTATGAACCCGGGAAATGTCCTGGAAACCTTTTCATCTTTGACTACCCCATTGAAATGGTTCAACATATGCTCCAACTCATGTGAGCAGTCCTCAAATGTGTACCTTCCCCAAAGAAAGTTCTTGCATTCTCGTAAATCATCAACAATGCGCAGAAGAAACGAGTCGACAACTTGTGGTACCTTTGACTTCCCTTTCATGATCGAGGCGAGGAAGTACAGAACAACCATCCTTAATCGATCTTCACACGCAACCATGGAGATCAACTTGTCTTCTACCTTTGACAAGTAGATCCCCTCCGTTCGCTCAAATTGTCTCTGAACGAAATTAACGCTCCCAAGAGTCTCATATTCTTCTGGATACTCACCACAATTCAGACCGGATATCAGTCCATGCTCCCACAAAGAATAGCGAACAGGAACCCCATTCACGACAAACCACCACACTTTGCGCTTCTCTAGACGCACAGTCCGCAGAGAAAGCATCCACAAGCCCATACACTTCCTCGCTCTCTCCATGGGCATGTGGAATATGTGCTTGAACTGATTCTGATGATCCGTAAACCACTCCATCTCCATTTCTCCAATGGTCTTCCTCAACAACACAACCACCTTGGAGATTAAACATTTAGTTCCGATCTTGCACGACTTTTTATAATTCTCAGGGCCGTGGTAGAAGCGGGCAGGTTGCTGAGGCTGCTGTTGCTCCTCATCATCACTAATCTCCTACAACCAGAACAATATACTTATTAGTTATACTAAGATTACTAAGATTACGACATATACAGTTGTACCAAGATTACATATACATATAGTTGTCCCAAGATTACCATGTCATACCAAATTCAAAATTCAATAATTTTGTGGCAAAATAAAACATGCTATACAATTAAACCTTTCCCTAATAAGATTACTCAGTTGTACTAGTATTACCTGAGGCAATGGTTCAACCATGGAATCCCTGGACCTTCTGTTATCTGCTTCTTGATTGTCTGAGGATGTTCTGTCTGGGTTGTTTGAGGTGTTCTCTTTTGCTCTAGAGGTCTCCAACTCATCTATATCTACTAATGATGACTGACCCTTTCTTCGAACATTTCCGTTTCTTGTTCTCACCATATCTGCAATTCGAGCAAAATACACACATTACTCAAACACTAACACAAAACTTCAGATCTTTAAGACTAAGGTTTCCGTTTTCAACAAGCCTTAAGTCAAACAAGATATTTAGAAAATTTTATTCTATATTTATCCACATTTCTCACAAACACACCTCAAACAAACCTTCATTCACAAACATTTATAGATTTCGGACCCATTCAACCCTTACCCAATTCCCAATTAACCGATTTTTTGAAACCCTAGATTTTTGAAATTGAAAAATGGCGGTTTCATATTACGGACCTTAAAGACTTGATGTTGAACGGCGGCTGATGAAGAACAGAGGAGCGGCAGCTGAAGATTCACTGTCGACGACGAAGAACAGAAGAATCCTATAAGCAAAACGAAAAAAAAAATGGAAAATAAAAGGAACACGATGAAAGATGGAAAAGTATAATACGAAGATAGAGGGAAAAGAAGAAGAAGATAATGGCGAGAAGTACCTTTTTCGGCGGTTACAGAGACACTTTTTCGGCGGTTTTGAAAAAAGAAGAAGGAAGAACAAGAGATGAGAGAGGAAAAGGAAGAAGATGAAGTAAAACCCGGATCCGAATGGATATGGGTCAAACTTTTAGGGTCAGATTTTAATTGTTATTGGGCTAGCCCATTTGATTTCTTATAATAATTCGGCCTTAAGAAATAGTTCGGATTTTTTGTAATATTTGTAACATCTTTTGGTCTTTCAGACATTTAACCCTTTTTCTGATTTAAAAATAAATCAAATATATATTCATAATTTGAAGAGGGTATATCAGACGAGCTATTAAAGTAAAAGGGTATAACAGATTTTAGTCCTGTTTTGTTTTTCAGTTTTTCTATTATTTTATTTGGTTTTCATAATTTTGTTTTTTGGTTTTCGTTTTTAAATTTCTTTTTACCAATAAGTTCCGGACATGGATCTATAATATGCTCGTGTCATCGATCTTTTTTGGTCAATTAGGTTTCTCTTTGTATATATGAATATATGATGTTCAACCTCAAAACTTTGTTGATTTTCTTTTTGGATATAATGTTTATGTAATACGTAGCTTGAACTACCAAAACTAGGTGTTACTATTTACGTTTTCCCAAAAGATCAAGTAACGGCTAACTTGGATATTACTCTTAAGTCAAAAATTGTAATTGTTTTTTTTTATATATACTTTAATTCTAAAATTAACTCTCAAAATGTCATACCACACAATACGTTGCCAGATTCTGAAAGTAGATGAATAATATAAATTTTTAATTTTTTTTAAATCAATTAGATCGCCAAAATTCAGTTTAAAGCCAAATTTTTATTTCGCAAGAAAACGTAATTTACTGGAATCAAATTTCGATAGAAAAACCGCAAAAATAATCTCTTAACATCCCAAATAATAGAATTTTTTTTTAAAAAGAAATAAATTCCAATTCAATTAGGATCAGTTAACTAATATAAAATTAAGTAAAGTCTAACGACTATTTCCATATAATTTCCATTCCCTGCAAGGAATCTCATTTCAATCTTAACTAGGAAAATCCGTAATCATACAAATAAATAAATCACAACAAGAGATCCAACTATTAATCACTCAATAATCTCTCGTATTCTCCTAATCAAAAATCACTCACAAAAGCTTCCATAAATCCAGTAGCTGGAAAAAAACACTAGAAAACCACGATGCCCAAGTTACAAATCAACAACCATTAATTTCCACGGCTCCATCTTATTATGCTTCGGTCAATACAACAAACCCTCACGGCTTCTCGACGACGGCTCGAGGAAGAGAAACAGCCAATATAGAGCAACCTTCAGATATTTCTCCGACTATCAATTCACTCGACTTGTTAACCTACCGAACGATTCAAAATGATCGTACAATATCTAGAAAATACATTGCGTTTACACACGTTACTCACCTCCGTGGAAGAAGAGGCTACAACGGAGTTAAACGATACGATCTCGAGGAACAACGGAAGAGAACTCCATAATGTGGTGTCAATGTTGACGTCAGAATCCGATTACTTCGTTGAGATTATCAATCACAAAGAAAGAAGGATCAATACGCGTAAGGAGACTTCTTGGAAAATCACAAGAGACTGACCAACTCTTATTGAACGCTATCGTGCATAAGTTCATCGATATTATGACCGGGGAATACAGTTATTTCGTTGCGATAACCGCTTTCAAAGTGTCGGAAAGCTCCAAGTGGTCAATCTCACGCTCCGTGACGCGCTTTACTTAGCGAGCGACAATATCGGGTGCATCGCACTTAACCAAATCATAATCGAATCGAAAGATATCTTCAGATATAAATTCCTAAACAAAATCGCGGAGAATGCTGATTGGTTAAGCATGGACGATTCAGGAAACTTTGTGTTACAGTACGTTCTTAAATTCCACAACTTGGAATGCACAAACCATATTGCGTTTCGGCTTTATGGTTCTTACGTTGAGCTTTCGTATCAGAAACTTGGTAGCTACATTGTGGAGCAGATTCTTGAGTCTAGATCAATAACAGCTTTGGATTTGGTCGTGAATGAGCTTATGGAGTGTGGTGGGTTCACGTTGTTGAGGCTGGCTCGGGATGCATCTGGGAATTACGTTGTGCAAAGGGCATTGAGAGTCACTTGGCTTGATTTGTGTTTTGGGCCTTGTTAACAAGTTGTTACCTTTTCTAGATCTGTTATATGGATCTCATCACGGAAGGAACATTGCGGCAATTATCGATTCAACAATTATATGATTGTTTCCAGCAAATTAACTGTTCAATTTTTTTTATGAAATGTCATAGATGTAGATTAGGTTTTTTATTTTATTTTTATTTTTCCGATAAGTTTCGGACCTAATTCTAGTAGTATCCTTGGGTGAACATATCAGGTTAATTTAGGTTTCTCTTTGTCTCTGATGTTCAACCTCAAAAATTTCTCGTCTTTTTGTTGTATATTGCTACAACGTCTATTCAGCAAATCGGAGATTTAACCGGAAATTGATAGTGATTCCGGCAGCTTCATATTTGTCTATCAATTCTTTGGGGTGGAGGTTTTTCTCATATTCGTACAGCCGGATTGACACCGGACCATTATAACAACCCTTGTCCTCAAGAGCTGATTTTATTTTCTTACAAATCAAATAAGGATCACTTTCAGGGATTGGGAAATCCACCACGTACGTTACCCTCTGCCACGGAATCATTCATCTAATCAAAAAAATTTACTATGACAGATCAAAAATTCAGACCAAATCTAATCAAACATAGACCAAACAACTTCCAGAGATCTTACTGGCGTATATCTCGGCCCAGAAGGGTTCTTTTACGTGAGACATGGCTCCGCCTGAATACATGGTTTCATTGGGCTGGGCCTGGCAGATATCAATTAAGCCCACTTTTCCTAATCATTGCGGCGTAAATAATAGGTATTTCTTTCACCAACCAACCGCTAGTAACGTCTTCAACCAAAAACTTTTTTCCCATGGGTATTTCGGCTAGAAATATCCTATTCAAAACGAACCGAATCCTAATACAAGTTAAACGTTTGTGTTTTGTGATGGTGGTGTGTATTGGAAAAGAAACAAATAAATCCTACAAAATTTCATCAAAAATATGAAACCATTTTACAGTTAAACCAAAAGGTGGAACCTTTCACACATTTGAAACTCAATGCCCAAGCAAGTCTCTGTTCTTGATTCTGACAGTGTCTTCACTCTGTTTTCAAGTTACTGAGAATGAGTTCCGCTAAGATATCGACCCATGTGTCAGGAACACCGGGTAGGCACCAATGCATACAGTCTTGTCCCCATATAGCCACCGCGTCTTGCTTCCCTAACCAGATAGCAGGATGAGCACCTGCTCTGTATTCACTTAGATCGGTCAGATCAAGTAGCTTGATCTCTGTGGTTTGCAACTCGTTCTTGATGATTTTGTTAATCCTTCTTGCTTCTTTGTTCACTCCGTTGTTCCTGGGATCAACCCATAAGTCAAGCTGTCTAGGTCTTAGTATCAACATCATTTATCAGAACGCAAAAAACATTATCCCGCCATCTACGAGGAGAATCCAGCGAAAGAAGTAAGACCCGGCATTGAGAAAACCAGACTTTCTCAGTAAAGCTCATTAGCTTACCTGGTTTTCTTCGAGTGACATATCAAGCAAACAACTTCCATTCTGGTTCCAATCACCACCATAGAAGTGCCTCGGTGATTGCAAGCGCCAGAACTTAAGGGTCTTTGGATTTAAGAAACCATATGTTGCAGAACTATTCATACCCTTGCAATATATCAAGAAGAGGATTTATCGGGTTTCCCTTTCGATAGAAGACAAGATGTGTCTCTTTAGGAAACTTATCGTAACTCCACCTAAACCCAAAAACCAGACCCAAATACTCTGAATAATTTCCCCACAAAGTTGTAAGCATAGAGAAAAGAAGAAAGAAAAACCAACAGGTTAAGGATATAACTATTTACCAATGGCCAGAGTTAAATATAAGAACATCATAGAAGCTAGTGACGTTGATCCACTCACTTGCAGGAACATCAACATCAACATCAACTCGATACGTTCCTTGCACTCCATCTTGATTAGCTTCAGCAGAAGGTCTCGGCTGCCACCTTTTATCATATCAGTTTAGAAGAACATAAGCCTGGAGAAATTCCACGTATACAAAAAAAACATTCATTATGCTTTCAAGTATCAATTCAGACATAAAAAGGTTCATGAAATGTAGATTTGATCTAAGTGATTCACAATTCAGTAATCGCCACAAAATCTTTAGTGGCATTAAGAGCTAAAGAAAGGAACTGAAGTTTCTCATCGAACTCCGAAACATTGAGCAAAACCAACAAACAAGCCTATACCCACAATCCTGAGATCAAATTTCAATTTTTCCGTTTACTAATCAAAAGTTTGCTGGGCCTTAGATTTCAAACTCTGGAAGTTAAGAAATCTTACTTATATTTGGCGAGAAGAACAGCTCTGTGATAAGAAACAGTGACATCTTAGGGAAGTAGGCTCCACGCGAAGCTTTTTTCTTTTTCCACTTCACAGCACTTGGATCAGCCACTCTCAGTATACACAAGAACGAAACCAAGAAGTTCTCGTTCAGAGAATCCCCCACAAACCCAACATTCTTATTCCTCATCAGTCCTAGATATCGATTCGGGTCGATTTGACTCAATCCGCAGCCATTGAGTACCCATCTCCATGAATTGATAGCTTCCATGTTTTCTCGCTTGTTCCTTACGCAATTCCAAGCGTTTCTGTGGAAAGGGAAAGTCTCGTCGTACAAAAGGTTTCAGAGTTTCTGGTTGAAGATTCAGTGGCCGGAGAAGTGATCGCACGGCGGAGGAGAGACGAGGTTTGAAATGATCGGACGGCGAAGAAGGATTAAAGAATATAAGGGGAGTAAGAGGAGAGAAAGGAGTAGAAGACGTGGAAGAAGTGAAGATCGGAGCTTTGACGGCATCGTCGTGTAGATTCGTCTGGATCCGAACTCCATCGATTCACGCGAAAAATCTGAAGAGAAGACGATGAAGACTCACTGCAATCTCGCGCCTAAACCGGTAATTTGTTCCGGTTCAAAGTTTACTTGGGTTTTCGGTTTAAATCGATTTTGATTAGACGCTTATTCATTTGTTTATCTACTATAACCAGATTTTCGAAATCTGATGAACTAAATTAATTAGTTAAAGTGAAAAAAGAAGAAGAAGAAGATATTGTGAAGGGAAACTGAAATAAAATGGATAGAGATATGGATAATAATAATGGATGGTTCAGAATGTAAAATACAGTTTTGGTTCCTTTAGAGTTATGTTTTGGATTGGTTCGTACTTGTAACGTATGAGCGGACCTAGATGGTTCGTATACGTGGTCAGTATTATTGACGGCTCTCACCATTTTATTATTTTTGGTAGAAAGCTATTTTAAATTCATTTTCATTGGTCCACGTCGTGGCATCCAAAACAATTAAACGATAATTACAGATTAACTGATTAAAATAATTAAGAAAAAACTAACCATCCAACTAATCCATTCTTCTTCTTCTTCTCTTACTTGATTCACATCTTCTCTCATCCGCCTCCTTTGGGTTACTTGCTCGAATCTCCGGTAAGTCAACAAATGTGTATATACATATATGCATATCTTATATACGTATTCATCATCAATCTCTATGATTAGTTGTGTGTAAATGTCTACTTTTTCTGGGTTATTTTGTAATCATAATCGCTTGCATTGTCTCGCGTATTTTTCTTCCATTGTGTGATTTTGTAGCATTAGATTTAGCTCAGTTATTGGTTTACAGTAAATTCTCGTAGGATTTTTGTTTCGGCTGATTTTTTTTGGGTGATAGTGAACCACTGGGCTTTTGGTTATCTTGATTTTGAGTTAAATCTCATCCTTAAGATACTATTGGATGGTTTTGAGCGATTCGACTGGTGTTGATCTTTCGCTTCTGTTAATTCAAATTTGGTGTCCCGATTGTACACTTTAAGGTCTCTGATTCGGATTTTGTCTTAAAAAACGAAACTTTAGTTTTGGAACAGTGTGCATTTTTGCTTGTAAGTTTATTAGCTGCTACTGAAGTTATTTCATCTCTTTAACATATCCTAGTTGATGTTTTTAATGCCTCTCATTGAGGGTCAATGCTTGAATCAGTTTGCAGAAAATGGAGACTGGTGCTGGTATAGGTTTGTACCCTTTGCACCGCTGCAAAACTATTTACCTTGTGAGTGCTCTTATATCTCTTTGAGCTGATATGTGAAATCTATTATTTGACTGAGGTTTGTGTCAGAATTTGGGGTTGACATTATTGATTACACTTTTCAGGTGAGACATGCTCAAGGGATTCACAATGTTGATGGGGAAAAGAACTATAAGGCTTATATGTCTCATGAGTACTTTGATGCAGAGTTGACCCAACTTGGGTGGCAACAGGTATGGAGAAAGATCAAGCTGCATTTGCACCTCTTTAGCCAGATGTAAAAGAGATTCGACTTTCCGATTTCATTTCCTGAATAGATAGATTCTCGTGGTGACAGGTAGATAGTTTGCGTAAGCATGTTCAGTCAAGTGGACTTCACAAGAAGATTGAATTGGTTATCTCTTCTCCTCTAATGAGGTACTTTAGTCATGTGTGATTACAAAGATCTTTAGTTATGGCGTATGGTTTTTGTGGCTGTTTCTCTTCAGACTAATAGATGGCGTGAGATTATGAGCTGCAACTCCTTTGAGTAATTTTTAAAAGAAAAATGCATAGTTTATATTTGAACAGGAAATTTCACTTTTTGAAAATGTTAAATTTGTTAATATTTGTGTGTAGTGATGTTTTGGTTTATATGTAGAACATTGCAAACTGCCGTTGGTGTTTTTGGTGGAGAGGGCTATACAGATATGAGTGATGTACTACCTCTAATGGTAGCGAATGCAGGAAATAGCAATCGTGCAGCTATATCGAGTTTAAACTGCCCACCAATTATTACAGAGGAGTCCTGCAGAGAACATTTGGTATGCCTTTTCAGTTTAATGCATACTTAGCCTAGGAAACTAAATTGAACCGAATTTTGCATTTAAGAGTAGGTTTGACTGTAAAGATACACTACTATTTGCCACTTGAAGTGACCATGAAACAGCCACTACATTTCTATTCTCCACGAACGAGGCATGTCTGACTCATAACCTTAGATCTTGTCTCATCAGGAAAGAATAAAATAGTTATGCTTAGCTGCATCAAGTTTTCACTTTTCTATTTTTGTGGACACAGGGAGTGCATCCATGTGATCAGAGGAGAAGTATTAGCGACTATCAGTTTCTTTTTCCAGCAGTTGACTTTTCACTGGCAAGTAAAAATTGAGAGTCTTAGATGTACCTGGCATTGATTATTACTTGTAATCTTCTGGTTGCTCAATTAAATATTAGCAGCTTACAGCTCCGCCAAATAACCTATATGTGCATCAAATGACTTGTTCGCTTTTAAATTTGCTTTCAGATAGAAAGCGATGAAGACAAGTTATGGAAGGCTGCCGTTAGAGAAACAATTGAAGAACTTGCAGCTAGAGGAAAAAAGTTCCTGAACTGGTACATTCTCTTTTATACCTAACCTAAACGCTGTGTAAAGGTCTAGGAAAGTCTAATCTTTTTCATAGATTGTGCGGAACTTGAAACTTGGAAAAATCATATTCTTGTAGCCCTCTTGATCAACTAGAAGTTGGCATCAAATAGTATCAATTTCTGATAAAAGAAGATTCTTATAGTCTGAAGTTTGTACCTTTCAATGTACTTTGTTCCGTATAGAATTTGAGTAGTAATCTCAATTATTAGTCTTGTCAATTTATTGGAAATGGTGATGGAATCAGAACTGTGTATGATGGCTGTTTTTTTTTTATTTGTAGGCTATGGACAAGGAAAGAAAAAGAGATAGCGATAGTGACACACAGTGGTTTCTTGTTTCACACATTGAATGCACTACAAAATGAGTGTCATCCAGATGTTAAGAAGGAAATTTGCAGCCAGTAAGTTCCTCTTTTTACTACTCTTATTTGTTTTTAACAAAAGAAAAGTAACATGGATTAACCTAAGTGGTCACATTTTAATCTTTTGGGTCTATAATCTGATTTGAATTGCAGCTTTGCAAATTGCGAGCTACGTTCAATGGTCATTGTGGACAGAAGGTTTGAAGTTTCTTCATTAAATACAATCGTGGCTTTGAAGATGTAACCAAGTATATAGTCTCTAATGTCTTTTTCATGTTAAAATTCACAGTAAGTTGGGATCGGACACTTCAGTGACTGATTATCCAGGAAAGATTCCAAAGGGGAGTGATCTTCCAAGTGATGCTGTTGTAGATGATAACAACATTAAAGGTGAATGATACTTCTATTTAAACACTTTATTTGTCTTCAACTTTCTATTATTCCATTCTCAAACCACTTCTTTGTTGTATGCAACTCTCTTAGTAGTCTTACTGTTAGACTTATTGGTTAAAGATACTTCGCTTAGTTGAGACGTGAGTGATCAGATTGTCTTATACAGCACCACTTATTTTGCTTCTGACCTTATAATTGTGAGATTTAGCCAGAAGAAATACATATCAATCACGATCAATAAACATGTAATTTTTATAATGCAAACACAAATAATATTATTCCCCCAGCTCAGATAAAATCCTTGCGTTTTCAGTTCTCTGGAACAGCCCTTTGATTTGAGTTTGTATTGAGAAGATCGTAAAATATAGCAGGTTTCTTGGTAATTGGAGCTAGTTCCTGAAATACCAAAATAAACTCAAGATCCGAACCGTAAATGAAAGCTCTTACCAGTAAGAACCGGTAGGAACCAGTACTATTTACCGCCTCTATCTACTTGATCGTTTAAAAACATATAATTTCCTTGCGGCAAATCTGAGTTCAAAGATGTGTAGAGAAAGAGAGTACCTCAACTGCAGCAGCTAAACCAAGGACGGTAGCTTCGGCCCAAGGTCTTCCCATTATTTGTAATCCTATTGGAAGTCCTTCCTTATCATACCCTATCTGCGATTTTTGTTATTTGTTTCATTTCCATATGTGTTTAAAAGGAGAGTGATTAATCAGGCAAACCATATATGATTGCAAGAATATATAGTTTCAAGTTTTGGTTAGAGACTTGATAAAAAGAATTGCTTACCGGGACAGATATGGCCGGAAAGCCCAGAAGATTTGCAGCTAGAACAAAGCGCATTAAATAAGCTGGAAAAAGAAGCAAATTTGAAGACTCTCATGTATTTATTTTACACCAAAAATGAAGAAGCTTAGAGTTTTATTTGACGAACCTGTCACTTGAAAATTGGTTTCTCCATCTTTGAGAGCATCAGGGGGTATCACAGGGGCTGTCATACTGTTTGTACAAGACAAAGTTTCACCAGTGAAGTCAGAGAAACCAATTTTATATGAATTCTCTATTTATGGAATATTTTTCGTACCCAGATGTAGGGGTAACAATAACATCAACGTTTTTGAATATATCCAAGTGATACTCCATCAATCTTCGCCTGCAACAAATTATTTTATAGAAGCAAGCAGCCTCTATAGTCAGTCATCTGCTCATAAATAATAAGTAACAAACAGTTTATCTGCACGAAATCAGACTTTTATCCATATCCAGTTACTGACTCTTGACGTGGTGTTCTTGTTAGAGCATATGATTTGTTGAAAAATACATATATATCTGCTAAGAAAATAAGGCCATGGCAATTCTTGCAAAGACTTCAGGGACATCACTTAGTAACATTTACTCCTTATGCATGCAAAAAACTTTCACTCTTGTGATTGAAAGCAAAAGTGAAAGGTTTACACTTGTTCATTGTTGTTTACCTAAGACATTGGGCAGCAATATAGTCTGCAGCAGAGAATGATCGGAAAATCGCGAAGCTAGTGCGAGTATCATAAGATAATTTTGAATTTTTCCTGAAACGTAAGACAATGAAAAGAGTGGTTAGACCAAACTTATAATTAGAGGTATACTGCTACGGAAATCAGAAAAAAAGCTTTAAGGCATACCCAGCCTCACAGTAAGGAGTAAGAGAACACAGTGCTGCAGACCCGATCGACACAACATGAGCCGCTCTCATCTCTTCCAGTTCAGGAACCACTATTTCAACTACCTACAATGATACCATATAGAAATTGCAGCTGCCAAAACAATATAGTTCATGAGAGAAAACTATTGAAATGGTCAGCTTACTTTGCAACCATGATTGTTTGATAGGAGCTTAAGAATATCTTCGCATTTGTCAGAGATGTCACTCGAACTAACATCATTAAACCACTGCATGGATAAAAAAAAGGCACTAATATGCAGTCTGAAATAATAAAATCCAACTCAGATCCACGAGCAAGGATAGAATATTCACCGTTGTGTATTTCCCTAGTCGTAGAGATCCTATAGCATTGCTTCCGTTATGAGACAATAACTTTGGAAAACAAGATGGGCTCTACAGAATAATTGCAAAGACCAAATCATACAAGAATTACTAGATTATATGTTCCTGGGAACAGAAGTTGTGTATAAACTGAGATACTTCTACAAACGACTATATTTCATACCTTTTCATTAAAATTTAGTAGAGTGTTGTCTAGTATATAGTTATGGTTGAAAAAGTTACCGGTTTCAAATTCATTCTATCAGCAGATGAAGAACCCAAGATTGCAGCATACCTGTAAACACACACAAAGCGAGATTAGTTAAAAATCCAGACTAAACATCTGAAATAGATTATTTGTGGTTTTGCTTAGAACAGATTTTTCTTTTTTCGTTTGTTGCACCTCTACTCACTATTGTGGGATGCTTTACAAAGATGTCAAGAATTTAAAAGAATAAAACAATAACAGCAAAACTTTCTCGGCGTTCGCTAGTCTAATTCCCATCTCAACAAAGTTAAACTTACACCAAGAGGGCATCTTCCAGGGATGAAGCAAGTGGACCAATTATTTCCACTGTTCCACCTTCACATAATGACCTGTAGAGATGATGAAAGTGGTCAAAAAAGAAATCATATGCCATACACATCAGATCAGATTTTCTTATCATATGTCCACACAGCAGATCATTTTTTAATTGATGCGCCAATAATAATCCACTGCAGCATATAAGGCTGGGACTGGCCATGGACCGAGTCACCAAGTGCTGCTTCTCATATTTGTAAACAAAAAAATGTATGCAGTAAGCTCGTTGGTACAAAATTTCACTAATATCTAAACGTTCAGAGCACCGACATGGCCCTTATGAGCTTGAGTGGTTTCCCAACAACAATGAGTTTTCCATATTTTGAAAAATGTGAAATTATGTTAAACGTGACATCAACGGTGGATCCAAGAGTTCAAAAATATTTTTACCTAGGTAGTTACATAGCAACAAGATGAAAGAAAAAATAGAAACTTGTTAACACCAAAGGGAATAAAGACGTAAATGTTTTCTGTTAGGAATCCTGATTCTCTTACCCTGTCATATCTGTCCGACCATATGTTGTTTTCAGTCCTGTTATACCACAAAGTGATGCCGGGATGCGAACAGAACCTGCATTTCCGGAAACACTAAACCTACTAGGTATGCAGATCATAAGTCAGATCAAACAAAAAAATAACTTTGGTACCTCCACCATCTGTTCCTAGAGCAGCTGAACATAGTCCGGAGGCTACAATAGCTGCTGAACCTGAGGAAGATCCGCCCGTATACCTTTTAGGATCATGTGGGTTTCTTGTGGTTCTGCAATGCAGCATACCAGAAAAAAAATAGAGCATACACATGAAAAATTAGAGTGAAATAAAGGCACAAGAAACATATTGAAGTGCAACCGTATCAAGTAACAAAACAGTGTTATGTCTATCCCCAAGACAGATAGCATATATCATGTAAACAATATTTGTTTGTCCTCTGCTTTGTACCTTACCCGTAACTTGAATTGTTCCCTGTCGTCCCCATGCCTAACTCATGCATATTTGCCTTGCCAAGTAAGATTGCACCACAAGAACGCAGTCTTGAAACAACTGCTGAATCCTTTTCCACAGAACGATCCTCATGCAGCCATGTTGTTCCACCTTTAATGAAAAATCCTATGACAGGTCTGTTGTATGTGGAAGTATTTTAAATAAAATATAAGAGTGACAGACTAACCCTTTGTCGGATGGGGTAAACAATCAATATCGTCCTTGATTGTCACAAAAATTCCATCCAAAACAGATATTGGGTTTCCTACACAGCACACGACCAACATGGTCAACACAAATCTCTACGATCACGTCTAAAACCTCACTGAAGCGGACACTTTAAGCAGATATGAAATAACTGCCGCCGTGATCGAATTAGGTACTACATATATATATATATATATATCTAGCAGTCTATATAATTTACCTTCTTCAAACCTCTGTGTAGAAGCTTCAGCTTGCTTTATGACTTCATTAGCATCATAGCTAATCAAAATTGGTGTTGGAGGCTTGTCATAGCTAAACTCCTCTATGATTGAGATTATTTTTTTTGCTACCTAGCAATCAGAAACAAGATTCTCAGTTTGTGCCAAATAAAAGAGAGTAAAAAACTGAAAATTAAGATGACTAACCAGCAACGGAGTTGTCAGCTTGGATCTATAAGCATATGCATAATCACGAATCTTCCAGTACTGGAAGGATGACATTGGATCTGCGTGAAAGCTACGAGAAGGATCATATTGAGGAAGACACTTCAAGGCTGTTTCCAATCTGTCAATAGGACTTGCATCTTCGCCAACAATGACAACATCAAGCTCCGCTTCTAATTCAAAACCATAGTCACAGTCATATCTTTAGTGAAGTTTATATAGTGATTACTAACTGAAGTAAGTTTACACCAATGTTCCATGTAAGTATACAACATATGATGATAAAACGAATTGTAGCAGAATAAAGGACAATGAAGAAGAATATACTTTGAGGTGGGAACTCGGGTCTAAACATGGGCTCTTCTGGTATAACTCTGTTGCGAAAAATCTGCAGTCATCAATAAAAATGTAAGAACATTGACCATCAAAAACCCCTGAGGAGAAGCAATAACAAAGGCAAATGATGATAAAGTAAGTCTAATCAAAACAGACCTCGGTCATGCCATTATCCCTCTTCAATGAATCTACAATCAATGAGCCTATAAGTGGTGCTTCAAGCGTCTTAACGAACAACTTGAACAAAAAACCAGTCAAATGCGGGGCTGCAAACAGTATAAAAAACACAGTTCATTAGTAAGAGCTAATTTAAAAATACATAACCAATCAAATGCAGAAAATGCAGGCACATATACTCATGTGTATGAAATTCAGCAAACCCTCATAATTTAGTCTGCATTGTATAACCCAACCTTTGAGGTCTTCAACTTTGTATTTAACACCAGAAACCTCAACCTCCTTTGCTGGTTTCATGACTTGATACTTACCCATCTACAAACAAGATATCAACCAAGAAAATTTATGCAAGGTTGAATTAGTCTAATAATAGATCATACGTCACTGTTCTATAATAGAAGTCAATGCATTAGAGAATTTTACAAAAGCAACGCAAATCACAAACACAAAAATCGATGAGTCATTGTTCTGAAGTTTCTTCCACTATCATAAGAATCTATTATCCAGAATCAGAACAAATTAATTAGCTAGGAAACAAAATAAGCAAAATGACGCCAACGAAACTGATGAAATTTTTGAGAACCATAGCAAGAGAAAACAATCAGCTTAGACCTAAAAAAACTCGGAAAATCCAAGCAATCAGTCTAAAGGAAACCACAAGAAGGCAGAAATTTAGGTGAAAAGAAGAACCTCCAGCAGATTGAGAAACTAGAATCACAAGCGAAACGACCAATGGTTATGGAAAATTCGGATTGCGAACCTGAAAGAAGTAGACTGAGAACGTTGATCCGATTCAGCGGAATGCGGATGAGCGGTGAAGTTGTTGGAAACTTGAATGATCAGCTTAAAATATCCTTCAAGTTTTTTGCATTGATTTGCAGATAATTCAAGTCTACTGGTCGTCTCGATTCCAACAATGTTCTCAAATTGACAAAACTGCCCTCCTATTGTGTAAATATACAACTTTTACCCCTTAATTAATGTTTCACACCCCCTAATCCCTTTACATATTCATACATACATAGTACGAGGGTGAAAATTATCCAACATTTCTAACACAATTACTATCGAACATCGATTTCACATAAAGAGTGTACTTGTTATTCGATGAAATACTTACTAATCACGGCACCCAACACATGTTCTGTAATCTACAGTGAATATACAGTTTGTAAGAAAATAGTCACGTCAGAAATAAATATTTTGTTTCCTACCATCATGATTTACACCTTAGGCATGCTGGTGTGGTGAAATACGTCTGATATGAGTTAGAATAATTACAACAATTTAACGGTTTATAATAAGGTGCAAGTTGGCAATACACTATGGTATTTTTATTAGTTTTTTTTATCAGGCGCCAATAAATTTTTATAGTTAAATTATCTTTCTTTTATTGAGTAGAAGTAAAATTATCCAGGACATATAGCATTGCATAAAGAAAAAAAACATAACAAAATCATTGATCATTTAACAAATGTCTTCTAGATGTTGTTAAGAGAAATCAAATCTTCTAGATAACACAAAGACTATTCGGACTAAGATACTAATGTTTCAAACCTTCAATAGTTGTTATGAGTTATTTTATAAAAAAAAACGAAAAGAAAACGTAATCAACTCAATACAAAATAAACAAATACAATAACATTAACCAAAACACAATCCTCAAACAAATCTAGGACTGATCGGCGAAAAATCGAAGATGAGGACTTTGATTTCAACTAATACTACTGCTTAACTAGTTGAAAAAATTATGGGCTTCTTATTGCTTAACTTCAAAAAAAACACACATGTAAATGGCTGGCCTACTTCAAACACTAGTTGGGCCCACCACAGGTCCCAAAAGTCATATTAATCCAATAGAATGAATCAGCTAACGTCACAGACGGTGACTCAATAACATCACCGCCTTAAACTCATAATTCTGACAGGCCACGTGTAATAGAGCAATAAGTTAACGTACAAGGTCCTGTCAAGTTAACATTTGCCAACACCACCACCGTTTCGCATGTTCATAAAAATCATTTTAGAGTCTTCTTCATTTCTTTCTAAATTCTCTTCATAAGCCTAAAAGGAAAAACAAACAATTAATTGATTCCCGCGAGATGGAGAAATTCTCGTACAACTCTTATCCAGATTCAACTGACTCGTCTCCAAGATCTCGCGAGATCGAATTTGATAACCCGCCGCCATGGGATGAGAACCAGCAGCAGCAGCTACAGAGCTACAAGGTGAAGTTCATGTGCAGCTATGGCGGTAAGATTCAGCCGCGGCCTCATGATAATCAGCTCACCTATGTAAACGGAGAAACGAAGATCCTCTCCGTTGATCGCGGGATTAGATTCCCTGTTTTAGTGTCGAAGCTCTCAGCCGTATGCAGCGGCGGTGGAGACGTTTTTTTTAAGTATCAGCTTTCAGGAGAAGACCTAGACGCTTTGATCTCGGTTACCAACGATGACGATCTGGAACACATGATGCAAGAGTACGATCGTTTGCTTCGTATGTCGTCAAAGCCAGCGAGGATGCGTTTGTTTCTCTTCCCGGCTTCTTCCACTTCCTGTGGATTTGGTTCTCAAAGTTCGACTCAATCGGATCGAGATCACTTCGTCGAGGCGCTGAATACTGTTACTAGGCTATCTGAATCGGAGAAATCCGTAACCGCTCCTCCGAATAATGCGGATTTTCTGTTTGGATCGGAGAAAGTTGCAGTTCCGCCGCCACTGCCACTGCCTGAGGTGAAATTACCGGTACCTGCAGCGCTTGAACCGCCGTTATTCAACGATCCGTGTGTGATTCAACCTGATCACGGAGTAAATCCGATGGAAATTCAAAGACAAATGCAGGAATTTCAGAGGATGCATATTAGGGATCAAGAACAACAACAACAACAACAACAGGAGGCTGTATACAGGAGGAAGAACAACGAAGACGGTTTAATGGAAACTGGCGGAGGGTACTTCTCTCCGCCGTACGCTCAAAATCCGGCGCCACCGCCGACGATTCCTCAAACGAATCCACAAGCTCCTCCGATGACGAGCTTCTGGCAAGGAAACCACATCTCAGGAGGTGTATTTCCAACAACCTCACCAGGATTAGGATTGCCGGAGCAACCAGTATACATGATTCCATCTCCATCTCCGGTATACCATGCTCCACCTCCACTGCAACCGCAAGGCGTCATGAGACCAGTAGCTACAGGACAAGTAAACCAAGGCGGCTACTATCCTCCGGTACAGCGAATGGCTGCCCCGGATACTTACAGAGAACCACACCAACCACCATACAACGTGACTCAGCCGCCTCAGCCACCAGTGGGAACAAAGGTACAACAACAACCTCCTACGCCTTTTACCTCCGGTCCTCCTCCACCGCAATACACCGCAGTTCCACCACCACGACAAGTCGTCGGATTACCTGATACAGCAGCGTATACTCAGGTGACTTACGCCGGAGGTATGGGGAAACAAGTTTACTATACGGAGGCTCCACCACCGCCACAGTACCATGGAATTGGGTTACCTGTGACTGGTATGAGTGAATTGAGAACTGGATCGGACAGGAAGCTTGTTGCTATGAATATGACACCCAAAGTGTCATCGCAGAGTTCAGATTCGGCAGTATGATTATGAGGTATTATGGTTGAATCAGATTATTGTTAATCTATTACAAATTTCATCGTCATATATAAATAGTGTAATTGAGATCACTTTGGTATTTGGATGTCTGATAAATAATGTTTTTTCTTCTTTTTTCTGATCTACTTCTTTATAAACTTATGATGTTCTTAATTCTGCAACTTTCATAACTTTTTTTGCTTTACGAATTATTTGGTGAAATATAACTCCTGTGCTTGGCAGCATTTTTACCTTTTATTTTGGCCTTTCTCTACACGATTAAGATTAAACTTTTCTATTGGAGTGGTAAGTTATTTGGGTCGTTCCACATAAATGAAAAATGAAGATAATCATTTCGAACTTAATAATTGGGTTAAAAATATATAACGCTCTTCGTATATGATTGGATTTTTAGTTCAATGGTTTATACCGGAGGTTGTCGATTTATATTCCCTAAATTCAAACCGTATTTTTCTACAATATAGATTTAAATATGAAATGGTCCAAGTAAACTATATCAATCTTAGGGACAGGTGTAGTGGGAAACTATCTTATTCGGTTGAGAATTTTTGAACTTTTAAGAATCTAACAAAGAAAAGAAACAGCTTTACTCACTTATCGTCATGAAATGAACCCGTTTATTGTATCTACCCTTAACGACAATCATTGTGTCATCATCATCAACCTCATTGAATCACGCATCAATCAAAACAATCGAACCCAATCAAATTAAGATATCTAAACCAGGTGTCTCTTGTACACTAGCATATGCCATTGGATGTCTTACTTTTATCATTTTTTATCTTGGTCATTACATCCTTTGTCTAATGCATGAATCCTAATTTGTGAATTCCCAAATAACAATTTAAGAGACCAATTGTAGAACTTCATCTCCGATTTACATCATCCCAACTAATAACAACACAGAACACCAGAAACCCATAAACACAGTAATGTTCAAGACATCTCTCTGTTTTCCTTCAAACAAAATTTTCATCAATCTCCAACATCTGATGATATATACCAAATAATGTCTTACAAAATTAATATATCTGACGAAGAAAAACATATGAGATCCATAGTTTCAACATTTTACATAACTGTAAATAATAACCAACAGAAACGAATTAAAAGCAAAATCGTTGAATTATCATAAATAAATAATCTCTTGAAGACAATCATAGTTTCAAACTTGTGATTCAGATCCTGCAAGTTTACTTTATCAAAAGATAAGAAAAAAGAAAAACAAGAAAGGAAGTCATTTTTCACCAGATGATCAGCTTCTGGCGATTCTTTGTGTGGCTTGTGTTAATGCTCAGTGTTCTTGAGATTCAAGAATAGATCACAAAGCGCAGATTCACAAGCTGTTTGACCATCTGGTCCCAGACCCTTAAGGAGAGAATTGGTGAGTTTCAACGAAGACACCATTTGAAAGATCCTGCCACAGAATTTACGCACCTGAGCTCGCTTTGCTTGCTTCTCGGGCATCTTAGCAACTAGTTGTTTAATCAAATGACTCAGTTTCTGCAGATGGGTTTTCATTGTTTTTTTCGAATCTTCTTGGGTGTTTTCGTTTATAGGAACCAACGATCTCAAAGTTTCAGTGATCAAATCAAGAGCTTCCACTCTACGGAACTCAACCGTTGCATTCCCGCTTTTCTCCAGAAGGAAATCAAATAGCTGGTGTGCAATCCATGGTCTCCTTCTAAACACTTCCTCAAGAAACTCTATCTTCATTTGAGACTTCTTGGTATCAAAGTAACCAACAAGGACACTCCGAAACACATCCAAGATCTTCTCCAGTTCAGTTTCTGAGGATTTTTTCGAGTCAATTATCTTGAGAACCCAGTGAGTTGAGTTCTGGGCAAGGTTAGAAATCATCTTGTGTCGGTTCCACGTAGCTGACTGCTTCTTCTTGGACGGGTCAACCCCTGACTTCTTACTCTTGAATGGTTTTGCCGCCAGTTTCAGATTCTTCTCCAACAAAGAAGCAAGCGCAGGCAATTTGATAGATTCATCATTGGGAAACTCTTTAGCCCTGAAAATCTTCTTCTGAATGATACCCCATATGCGCTGTAGAAGCTGCTGACTACTTTCTGCAGTGCTTGGGTTCACAAGTGCCTGGGCTAAATTTAAGTACACTGTCATAACTTGAGGATTACCTGTTAAAACATCACCACAAACACAAAGCACATATCTCAGTAGAGACTAATATTGTGAATACCATCATTCCAAGTCATTGTTTTATGATGCACTTACCTGGATTTTCATGGAGGTAGATTTCAAGAAGGGAGAGGACACGGAGTTTAAACAAAACAAGCTGGGACTGAGCAGTTTCGCCGCCAGCTTGATTCCTCTTCTCCTTGAATATCTGGGCCAGGTAAGTGTCCATGCGGAACATTGCATCATCATCCATCCCATCATCATCAGAATCATCGGCATTTTCAGGAAATTCTCTGTCAACTGCCATAGGGACAACACCAGTTACTGCTTCAGAATCATCAGTCTGCTCATCGCTCTCACCAGTTTCACCCATTTCCTCGTTTTCTTCTTCTTCCTCTTCAATAGCTAGACAATCTTCGTCATCATCATCAAGATCCTCAGAGTTTTGGTCCTCCAGATGTCTAGCCGGTTTTAGATCTTTCTTGATCACCAGCAACATTCTCAGCAATCCATAATTGCTGACATCTTGACAAAAGTACTTGAAAACCTACAAGGGACATAAAATTGCGGTTTTCTATTAAAACTTAAGCTTGAGCCAATTGGAAACATCGACTCAAAGGATCAAATCATATGGAATCTCGTTTTAGCACCAAAGGATTAATAACTTCATATAGAGTAAAAAGAAAAGACTTTTTTTGCTTGTGGCTAGCTTATTACCTGCTCAATAGAAGATCGCATTGGAGCAGAAGAATGTGGCGACAGAGAAAGTAATGTGTCCACGAGGACATCCATGACTGCTGGTTCTTCTTCATCGTCTGCCTCACCTTCCCCATCACTTTTTAGAATATCAAGAGAAGAACTAAAAGCTTTGTCACAGCATACTGAAAGTTCACTTGCAGCTTCCGAGAACTCTCCCGGATGGAGGAGTATTTGAAGCAACAGCTGAACAACTAAGTGCCTCAATGCATGAAATTTATTTGCATCAACAGATAATCCACAATTCCTTTCCTGACAAAATAGTAAAATCTTACCACTTAAACATAGAAGCACATCAACATTTATTTTGGTAAGATTTCAAATTACAGTAGCATTAAATCAAAGCCAGCAAGAAACATACCTCCTTTAAAAGTTTACTTTCTGTTTCTTGTAATTCTTTGAATGCCTTCTCATCTGCTTCATTCAAGGAACGAAAGAGTGAAACTGAGGGAATATTCTGCAACGTGCTAAGGAATTTCATGAAGTACGAAACAGGATCATCAGGCTGCTCCAGGTCACTTCCTTTAGATAGTGGATTCTCAATCTTCTGAGAATTTGACAACAATAGCTGAAGCTGTTCAATGCACATTTTGCAAAGAGCAGTGGGAGTAGCTATTTTTGGCCACTTAAATTTCTCCTGCAACTCAAATGATGTAACTTCAGTACCCAGAGAAGCCAGAAATAGACCTTGAACAGCGAGAAATTTTAGGATCTGCTTTTGCACTCGCAGTTTTGCCTCAGAGGCCAGTTTAGCATGTTTTAAAATGCCAGGGAGAGATTCAATAACCCAGCTTTTCAGAACATCTGAGTTTCCAGCTGTACCAACTGAATCCTTCTCCTCGTTTGAACCTATCTCAGAATTATCATCCGTTGTTTGACTCTGATCTGAGTTCAAAGAGCAAGGTTCTAGGGACCATTTCATATTTGAAGATTCCTCAGGAACATGCTGTTCATCCACAAAAAGATTCATCAAGTTCTGGAGAAAAAGCGTGCAACCATCTTCAGTTTCAAACTCTGCAGCTAGATCTTTAACAGTTTTTGTACGAGTAATATTATCAAATTTTCCTTCACCGTGTTTCTGAAGAGCCATTGTAACAGCTACCCTCTTAGTATCGTCGTCTTTAACCCAGTCCATTAACTCCACAAGAAAATGGGTTGCAACTTTATGCAACCAAGAGTCCTTTGTGGAGAGTATATCCATGAGGCACTGAACAAATTTGAACGATAGAACATGCTGGACGAAACTTGCAGGAAGCTTTGGAAGAAGAAGAAGCAGGATATCAAATGCCAAATGCTTGCGATCATGAGATGAAGAGAGTAGGGTTCCTTCCATAAAAAATTCACAGAAATTCCTGATGTTATTTGTGGCTTCTTCTTCAATGGGATTGGACTTGCGGTTACGCTTTTGCTTTTTCGAGGAACTTGAAACCGATGTGACATCTTCGCTTTGAACAACTGCTTCCGGTAACAGCATATCACCTATAACAGACCATACGCTATGAACACGAGGCTGGCAGAAAGTAGATTCCTGTAAAAGTTCACACAAATATCCTTCAGTGGTGGGGAAAGTTCCCCAGAAATAGACAATCCATAAGATAAAAAAATCTCCTTAATGATGTTTCAATTAAAGCTTTAGGACGTTACAAACTCATAATCAATCTCAAGGCAAGATCTTAACATGTTCAACAATTCTACATTGCAAAAAGATTGGTATGTGTTGTACCTTCAAGCAATTACCAATGGTGGAAAGATGATCAGCAGAAAAAAAGTTCCCGGAATTGAAAGGAACTGGCAGTAGCTTGCTAAATACAGGATGATCGACTGAAATCTTTTCACGGAGTTTAAGCGCTAAGAGCAAAGCATCCGGGTTTCCAACCTCAGTGGCTTGTTCAAACCATTTATGAAGCTCTGGAGCTTCCATAACATGAGTCACAACAGGTTCAACAGGCAACTGCACAATGAAAAAGATGGCATCATAAAACTTCACAGTGCATGATAAAACCGCAGTAAACTTTCCACATAAGAATGAACCTATTATACCTTGTCAACAAAGTCTAGAAGAACATGTACAGCTGGTTCCTGCAAGTAACGCTTTTTTGCAGCAAGACCAATAAGAGCATTGGTAAATTCTTTGATTATCTGAGACTGAGTTTCTTTATCAGACTCCCAATCGTCAATTAGTCTTCCAGAGCGTGCAAGCGCACCATAAGCAAATAACCGACCTAACAAGCATTCCTTTACATCCTGTGTCAATTGCAAAATCAAAGTATGTGAGTCTCTATAATAAAAAATCACATAAAACGAAGCATAGAAACTGCTACTTACTTGCCCCTTCATGGATGAAGATACAGATAAAGAATCAGTAATGAGTTTCAGCAACGATCCAACATTAATGCTAGAAATTATGCTAACAGGTAATGTCAACCCCAAGGCAAATCCTTGTCTTGCACACTGTTAGAAAAGCATTATCAAACAACAACAAAATCATGGTTATTTATTCAGAGATTGCTAGAAAAGTAAGATCTTTGGAGATAAGAACTGAACCACAAAGAGATAGATACCTCTCTTGAAGAAGAGACTCCACGAATAAGCCTTCGTAGAGCGTATCTCAGATGCGGTGCACAGTTATCTAAGCCATCGTTTTTCTCAGCTTCAAGCATCAGACCACCGTCAACAGAATCCTTATCAGTTAGCATCTCGTATTGCTTTTGAATCTCTTGCAATCTCGATACCAACGATTCAGCAGCTGCTTCTCTAACGGAAGCATCTGAAGAAGCCAAATCCCTAAAGTAGTTAAGAGGTAACTCCGGCAACGTTGAAGAAGAGGAGGAAGCGGCGGCTGCTGGGAGAGACTCATCATCTGCTTCATCGGTGCTCGAATTGACAACCACATGATTAGATTTAGGCCGCGAAGCTCCACCATCGTCCTTGTTCTCAAGAGCTGCGCGTTTTCTCTCTTTGTCAGAAGCTTTCCTCTTCTTCTTCTTCTCCATATCTTTACCGGAACTGGCAACACCGGGAGCCGGAGCCGCATCAGTATCAGCATTAACCACGGCCTTCATCTTATCAGTCTTTGATTTCTTCTTCTTCACAAAAGCAGCATCGGTCTGATTCTTCTCCACCACCTCCGTTGAATCTTCGTTGCTTCTCTTCTTACTGCCCATTAAAATGCAAAAGCCACTCGATTTTGAATTTGGGAATTAGGAATTTAGGGGCAGGAAAAAAAACCTAAGTCGACGAGTTCTTGTAAGGGTTTAGGGTTTATATTAATATATTTACATTGGAGTCCCTAATATGGTTCTTGTACAAAAATGTTATTTTTCTATAAATTACAATAATAGTATTTAAAAAGAAAATATTGATGAGATGGTGGCATATAGAACAAGCTCTAGAGAGTAATCATATTTCGTCTTTAGGTTCCACACTTTCAAATTAACTCAGTTGACCAAAAAAAAAAACAAATTGACTCCAAGCTTCACGTATATAACTTAAATGTTTGATTAAAAACTTATACATTATATATAAGCTAAATAACTAGTTGAAAAAAGGTTAAATGGCTAATTCAATTTGTGGAAACAGTAGTTGAATGGTAATAAATTTAATTAAAAATTTGATGGCCTTAGCTTGATGTGTGTTTTTTTTCCTTGTCTCAAGCCGTGAAAATTAATCTTTCTCAAGCTTTGATGTCTTTGCAAAAGATTCTATACATTTCAAAATCCGTCGATGAACATGGACATTTTTTTTTTAATCTCAATACATAGAACGAAAATGTCAAGAAACCCAACTTCCTTGGGAAAATTAAAGCCCACAATGACAAATTTCACGAAAAGGAGAAAATATAACAAATAAGAACTTGGGTATGAGAAATAAATAAACACAGCCCAAAACTCGTCCAACGAGAGGAGTTTAAAATCCATACTTACTTCTCTATCTTTTAGTTATTCTTGGTTTTCAGCTCTTACATTTTTTTCTTTCTTTTTTTTGATAAAGGGCTTTTAATTTAAATGCAGAAGAAAAAAAATATATTGCATGCCCAGCCAGGCAATAACGTTTAATGGGTCAAGCCCAAATAATAAAAAGAAGCCAAGATAGGCCGAATAAAGAAAAGTATGGAACAGATTTGAACCAAATTAATGTGGAATATTCTCGAATAGAAGAAAGGAAGTAGCCACACTAATCTTTTACATCTTTAAAGCTTATAGTTACTGCCTCACCGGCTAGAAATTGTCTAATCTATGGGTGGATGTCGCACATGATGGGTCTATGCGTATTTACTATTCAACATATAACTAATTAGAGATTTAAGAAAAAATAGATGATTACAAAAAAATGTTTAGATGACGAATTAATTACGTTTATATTGCAAGTAGTAAAGCGATTTCCAATTTAAATTAGTAAAAATATTACGTGTATATGTGCTGTAAGTAGAAGCCGCACTCATTGACGTAAAAGCAACGTAGTCAAAGACCAAAAGGTGCCGCAATGTAGACTTCTAAAAATACTTCCAATTTATCCCCACACTATAAATTGAATTAAAATTCGTCCTTTAACTCAATAACCCACGTACGATTAGGGAATAATATATTGTTTAATAAATCTGTTCATTAATGTAGTAGTAGATCAGCAGGTAACATAACAATAAGTTGTCTTAAACCCATTTTGGTTTCTAACCAAGGAAAGTGTAGAGTAAGATTTCCAAATCTTTTTGATATAAACAATAAAATTAATTTGTTAAATAATCAATGGATGATCCATCACAATTACATTTTTCACATAGCTGCTGTAATTCCAAAGACCACAACATTGATTCGAAATCCCCAAATCATATAAATAAAATAATTGATAAATAATCAAAACTGCATGTAGGGCATTGCATGAGAAGGACGAGCAAAGGATGACGAGAGCAAAATTCTTTGTAATAGCATTAGTGTGCAGTTTCGGATGGTACATAGTCCCAGGCTATCTCTTCACAACACTCACAAGCATCATGAGTTTGTTGGGCATTTCCAAGATCAGTCACTGCTCAACAGATCGGTTCGGGAATGAGAGGTCTCGGTCTTGGAGCCTTTACACTCGACTGGACTACGGTTGCCACTTTCTTGTTCAGTCCACTTATCAGCCCATTCTTCGCGGTTATGTTCTTTTGATCTACATCGTATTTGCCTTGCATAAAGTTCTTTTCGAGGTTTCCTATATTTTCGTGGCATCTTTTCACCTCGGTTGGTAAGAAATACGATATCCCTGCGATCGTGAATAATAATTTTGAGCTCGATTTAGCTAGGTATGAGCAACAAGGAAGGATCAACTTGAGCATGTTCTTTGCTCTTACCTATGGACTTGGTTTCGCTACTATTGCTTCTACACTCACTCATGTAGCTCTCTTCTATGGCAGGTAAAACAACATAACAGTTTCTTTTATATCGACAGGGAAATTTTAGAGAGGTTTCGAGTTTCATACAAAGGCAAAGAAGATATACACACTAGGTTAATGAAGAGATATAAAGACATACCTTCATGGTGGTTTTACTGGATGTTGGCTTCTACATTACTTATCTCTCTTGCGTTATGTGTTTTCTTGAACGCTGAGGTTCAAATGCCTTGGTGGGGACTTGTGTTTGCAAGCGCATTGGCTTTCATCTTCACACTTCCGATCAGCATCATTACCGCAACAACTAACCAAGTAAGCAATATTGACCATTTAATCATGGTTAGTGTGTATATTTTTGCAAGGAGCTATTTAATTATTTTTCATCCGCTTTGTAGACACTAGGGTTGAATATGATCACGGAATACGCAATGGTAATTATTTACCCGGGACGACCTATCGCAAACGTATGCTTCAAAGTCCAAGGATACATGAGTATGGCACAAGCTGTCTCTTTCTTAAATGATTTCAAACTTGGTCACTACATGAAGATTCCACCAAGATCCGTGTTCTTGGTTCAATTCATCGGTACAATTCTTGCCGGAACAATCAACATTACAGTCTCGTGGTGGCAATTAAACTCTATTAACAACATATGTCAAGAGGAACTTTTACCACCCAACAGTCCCTGGACGGTGACCGTGTTTTCTTCGATGCATCAATCATTTGGGGATTAGTCGGACCAAAACGGATCTTTGGCTCTAAGGGAAACTATGCGACCATGAACTGGTTTTTCTTTGGAGGTGTGTTAGGACCAGTAATAGTGTGGTCATTGCACAAAGCGTTCCCCAAACATTCTTGGACTCCACTTGTGAATCTCGCGGTTCTTCTAGGAGCAATTGAGATGATGTCATATGTGACCGCGGTGAACTACAATTCGTGGATTTTAGTCGGGACTATATTTAACTTGTTTGTGTTTAGGTATGGTCAAAGTTGGTGGCAGAGAGGTATGATTACAATCTCTCAGCTGCTATGGACGCTGGTGTAGAATTCATGGCGGTTTTGTTGTACTTCTCGGTGGGGATGGAAAAAAAAAGTTTGGATTGGTGGGGAACAAGAGGTGAACATTGTGATTTAGCTAAGTGTTCAACCGCTAGAGGAGTAATTGTTGATGGTTGTCCGGTTAAATAGTGGTATGTTTCATTGGTGTGTTACAACAATGTATGATATATCTTCATCGAAAAAATGAATGATATATAATAGTATGATATATTGTAAAATCTTACAACTTAAACATAGAAGCACATCAACATTAATTTTGGTAAAATGATATTGATATATTGTATTATATATTGTAATGCTAATCATATATAATACAATAGCATTAAATCAAGCATTAACAAGTTTTCATCTTATCAATCTATGACTTCTTCTTATCAATATCATTTTCAATGGTATTTTCACAGCTCTAAAAAATGGTATATTAATATATTTAAAAAGAAAAAATTAAAGGGAAGTAGACATAAATTGAATTAACAGATCAGTTACGATAACTATCATGACAAATTTAAATTCAAATTCATAAGAAATTAATTCAAAAGAAACCTATGGAGCTCCACGTCAACTTTTCTCTCAGGCTTAAAATCCAGCAAAGTGTTATCAGTAATTTCATTGCAATGATGGAAGCTGTCAATGTCACTGTTACAGCGTTGATCGTCAGTTTTTCAACCGTACTCTCTATTACGCTATTATAAATAACATTTAGTGTTGTTTTTGTGCAAATAATTTTAATTTAAATAATTCATACCAAACCTTAATTAGTCACTCGTATTTTGGTAAAATTATATGCTCTCACACATCTCTTATTCTCATTTTTTCTTTTATAATAACAAATTCTTTTTTTTTTCATATCATAAATTCAACACTTTTTTCACCGATCATCTACACCAAGTATCATTATCTCTTTCCCGAATTCTCATACGTTAATTCATATATTTGATTTCGATCTTCATTTCATTTCGATTTCTGGATCTAGGTTATCAATTAGTCTTCCTCGGTTATTTATTAGATTATCATTAGTCTTCTTAGGTTATCGATTAAAATTTTAATTAAGTTATTATAGCAGATAATTAGAATCAATTTTGGTAATTCATTTGAATTTAATTTTGTTTTTAATGCTTTTCTAAAACTAAATAATTTTCGTTGCTTTACAAATTATATAAAAAATAGAGCTTGGTTTGGCTGTTAAAGCTCACATGCTTTTAAGACCATGTTTAACATTCACACGTTGCCATCAAATGAGAAGCTTTATTACCATTATATTCATATTCATAATGCATTATTTACCATATACTACGTGACAACACCGCAAGTACAACTTCCAAAACTAAACTATAAAAGTTTGTTTTCTTTTCCAAATGTTTACGTGGTCTTTCCTTTTTTGGCTATATAATTACTGCTGTTAATTATTTGTGGGTTTCTTTTGGATTAGTGATTTTCCAAAAGACTAACTGATTTCAATTTTTTTTCCTTTTAACAGTTTCGTTTGTTTCCATTTCTTTTCAAGTGTTTTATTATATTTATATACAGATCTATCATCTATTTCAGGGTCGTGGTATATATTACGGGTCTTGAGTTTGATTTTTCCTCATTAATAATAATCGATCAATTCGTTTGCCGAGAAAGTATAAGAACCGTGATGGCTTGAGAAACAAGTAACTCCGTATCTCCAAACAATCGCTATAAGTTTTTCTTCTTATACTTGTCTCGACATCGGCTTTATACGTTCTCGCAGTTGGTATATCCTTTCTTCTTCTTTGGTTTTGCAGTTTCGGAGATGGACAAGATCAATTTACTTTCAGATGACTTGCTGTTGCGAATACTGTTGCTTGTTCCCACAAAAGACGTCATCATGGGCGCAAGCTGTGTCTCGAAAACATGACGGTCTATTTGTCGTTTAGTGACAAGACTAGAATATGATGATAACAACTACCACAATCACAATGGCTCTGACTATAAGAGCTTCACGCAGTTTGTGTACAAGAGTTTGATGTCAAACAAGGCGCCGGTTTCTAAGAGCTCTTGCTTCTGTACCACTACTCTCAGAGGTTCCTAGTATGAACATCTACTTATATCGACTAGTTCATCTCGAGCTAAATACATGTGCGCAAGGTTGGTGGGAACTTCTCACTCAAATGCTCCAATATTCCCCAAAACTAGCATCTCTCAAACTCACCGATGAACATGAGCGGCCGAGTTCTGTTCCTGAGAGTCTTAACTGAGAGTCTTAAAACTTTCGCATGGATGGGTTACAAAGGGAGACGAGGAGATTTAGATATGGCTGTGTACATTATAAAGAATGTTACTAGTTTGAAGACAGCCAAATATAGGATGGTCAGGGACTTGGTGTCCGTAGTAACGCCTTCAACTTCTTGTCTTTTCCACTGAAGTTTTTAGAATGAGGCCTGTGTCGTTTGTTATACAGAAATTGGCAATTTTGTGTAACAAAACAAAGCAGAAATAGAAAGAAGTTTGTGTAGAAAAAAACTTTGGACCGTAAAATTTGTGTAACATACTAATTAGTGCAATCAATTGAGAAAACTTAATTACCATTCTCCATCATAATGCATTATTTGCTTAGAAAGGGAACGAACCCCCCAGTCTTACAAACGAAAGACCGCAAGACTTCAAACTTGCACTGGAAAATAAAAATATTGTAATCCAAATTCTCAGCATATCAAAGCTGAATATTGTTTAGATATGGAAATGAGAAATGGAACTCTATGCACTCAAGGAACCGGAGTTCTTCCTGCACTCAGACAACATGTCCATGTAGAACTGACACTTGTTAATCTCGCTTCCATAGCTGCTGAGGCACTGCATCCATTTTATTAAAAAAGACCCAAGCATAAGTGACATAGCCTTGGATTTGCATGAATTCAACGACGACAATGTGATTATCTAAGAGAAACAGAGTTCCAATGTAAATGCTTCAATAAAGTTTAAATACCAATCTTTATGTTTAACCACCATAAACCCATAATCACTGAGCTTGCATCAATTATTAAGCAGAGAATGAATGTAAATGCTCAGCAAACACAAGAATGAAATTCAAAAAACTCTAATTCACTTAGAATCTAGACAAATCTGAACCTAACAGAATACACAGAGAGAGTGGCGAGAGTATGAGAATAAGGTTCAACACTTACATCTTGGAAGGCCTTGGCATGAATGTCACAGCTGGAAAGCATGTTGCTTGCAGCAGGGGCTGCAGATGCAGAAGCAGCCTCAACACCTTCATGGTGAATGGTTCGTGGGCCCATCACAGAATCAACAGCTCTATGTGCAACTGCACTTCCAGTACCAAAAGCCATACCTAGTTCCCAAAAACACAAACAAATAGGTCAGGAGAGTCTCATTCCAACCAAACACTTTGGTCTAGACAAAGAAATGTTTCAATTTTACATAAAAAAAGGGCGCGTTTACCCTGAGCTATGGTTGAACCAATGCCCGAGAACATGCCACCACCACTACTCGCCTGAGCTGGAGCTGGAGGAGGTGCACGGTGTACTGAACCCCCCACCCAAAGAAAGTTTATAAACATGAAAAATCGTAAGAAAACATTAATGAATAGTCATAAACTAAAAGCTACCAAAACAATTTCAAATAAGATTTACCAGGTTGAGGCGCTGGGCTGCGTGCAGCAGCAGGGCGGGGACGAGGAGCAGATCTTCCTGAAAATGCAAACAAATGAGAATAATAATATTAATCATAAATCAATGTAGAATGAATCACAAGAGTATCTCCAATTTTCTACAAACTGAACACCAAATAAGGAATCGCTTAAGAGTATTTAGACTTTCTGACGCGTATTTTCAAAAAAATAAATATATGATAGAAAAAACGATGAAATGTTCTAGAATCCGGTAAACCCTAGATCGGGTGATGTACGCATAAACGAACCCACGAACCCCAAACCGAAAAACTACGGTTTCGTCATCATCCAAAGTCATAGAATCGGATAGATCTGGAATCGGAAAGGAGAAGCCTTACCTCCTGAGCTACGGCGACCCATTTTTGATAGAAAGACGGCGAAGAAATGAAAATGAGAGATTAAGTAAACGGAGATTGCAATAAGCTAAAAAGCAACAGAAATTTTTGGAGGCGGTTATTTATAAAAGAAAAAAATGGAGTCGGCTATAAGACGAGGATATATGTACACGTGCACCTTTTATTGTAACTTCATAACCTCTACAGACTTTTCATATGTCTCTTAAGTTTTTCTGGCCCAAACCTATATATAGAAAAGCCCAATAAATCTGGATTTTATTACATCTTCCTCTTTTTCTTTCGCGTCACTGCTCCATCAAATTTAACTTTCGACTTCGCCGGAAATAATAATTATCATTCAGAGCAAAGTTTTTATCAGAAGTTTTTTTTTTTTCACACAAAACTACAAGATAAATGATCTCTGTTTGAAATAGCATACAAAGTTGTAAAACAAAAAAAATGCTAGGGTTTGTTTGTTTATAATACAAAAGCTCCACATTTGGTTCTGACCCTGTCTGGTTGGTTTACTACCATGTAAAATCCTCATCTTTGGATGATAACGAACATATGTAGAGTACAATGCATACAAATATTCAATACAGCAAAACAGTCTACAACCTACAGACTTAAATTTCTGAGTTTTTCGCTTTGGTTACATTAGATTTTACGCATGAAATCTTAGTTTTGGATTACTATTGATTAGATTACTGATTGTCAGTAGAGTATAAATGTGTTTAGAATCGTAGATTCAGCTTGTATCACAGTTTTGCTCAGAATGTTTTGAGCATATGAAAGCTATAAAGTGAAGGGTTTCACACTACCACCAGTGAAACTCTGTTAATGGTAACAATTTATTAGCTTTGATTATCGAACATATAGAGTAAAAATACTGTAATTTTTCTACCATTTTCATAGCTAAGGAAGGTGAGACAAGCTGAAAAGGAAAGAACAGTCAAGTATAAAACGATTGGGTGAGCAAGTTTTAGCACTCCAAAGCAAAAAACATGTGACCCCTTGATCTCAAATTTTTATTTTGTTAAGATTTTCTACTCGAAAAGTTATTTGGGATCGCGGTTTCTATAGCAATATGACTCTTCCTCTAGCTCCTTTCAATCAAATCTGAATTCCATGTAGTAATAATGTGTGATAAAAGAAGAGATCAAACTGATTCCACCAAAGTGTTAATCTCAGTACTTAAAATAAAAAAAGATATTGTACAAGAGTTCAAAAGATCCCAAAGAAAAAAAAAAGAGATTTAAGTAAAATAAGAAACAAGCCGGAGCTTGTTTAGTTTTTGTTTTCTGTATGGCGAAAACTGTGGGGGTTCTAGTTTATGTTGTATCTGTTGGACAATGAGGTTTCACCTGTAAGGATGAAGGCATGAAGGAGATTTTGAGCAGCCTGGGTTTGATCAGGTGTTCCTGATATGACAATGATCCTGTCACTTGTTCCTAGAGGAGGTTCATGGACTATGACCCTCGCACCCGATATCTGATAATAAACACCAAATGGTATAAGCTATGCTTAAGCGGTTCAGGCCAACCAACAGGGTGCGGTGCTACTTCATCTTTATGAAACTAACTATTTGGTTTGTAGCTGATTATCTCAAGACTATATGGGGCTGTATAAAGTTTCCGTTTTAAACAACCACCACATTCTAAAACTGAGTAATGGGGTTATAAACAAAGAAGTATGGAGTTTCCGTGACCTAAATCAGTTTTTGAGTAAAGTTATAAACATCGTTGAGGATAGCCCTAATGACCTAGATTATTGGTGGTAAGATAGTTTGCACCATGTAAAAGATTTTACGTATGTGGATTTTGTTTTCTCATGCTTTCACTTCCGATTTGTTTTTAGTTGTTGTTGATTCTTGGAATATGATTTCAAGAACTAGAGAGCCAATGGAAACTAAAACCTATGGCTGCTTTTGTGGAGCAAAATATCATGGATGACGCTATGGAGAAAACCAAGAAAAAATTTGAAAGAAAACTATGTCTTACCTGTCTCAGTTGCTCCAGATTGTGGCCATGCCCTCCATACACAAAGCTCATAGCATTTTCGGGAACTCTAATCTCTACGGTTGTATTTGTAACTACGGCAGATTTGTGTCCACTGGAAAAGACCAAGCCAGCATGTAAAATTACGCAAATATCAGAGCAATAATCTCACGTTACTGTCTACAAGTGTATTGTTTTACCTGCCAAGTACAAGGCCAGCCCTTGCAGAAGATAATCCACCACTGGCATCAGATAAGCCTCTCGGAGCTGCTGGTGGCTGCATAAAGACTATGTATATCAGCTACAGAAGTTAAAATAGAAGCACAAACTTCTTTGTTAACTTTGAGGAAGCGGCAAAAATGTCCAAAATCTGTAAGTGTAGGGGTAGATCTAATAATCTAAATCCTTCAGTGACCATCAACAAGTACTTATTTATGTTCACCAAGTAGAGAAAGGGAAACTACAGAGAGATGGAGACATACTGGGGATGCCCACAAACGAGATGGGGCCTCAGTTAAGTGATGGGAGATATCACTGTGGTCCACAATAGGCTGCCGAGCAAAATTAGGAGAATAGCCTGCTGAGTGATTTAACCTATCAGAAAACGGCTCTTCTGGTCTTATGTAAGGACCTGTGCCAACAGGTTTGGAATAGTTAACTGAAGAGTGCGACCCACTTAAAAAGGAATCCTCAGATCTTCTGGGCAGACTTGAAGAGATGGTAGGTGGATGACTAAAGGATTGATGAGACCCAATAGACAGAGGATTATCTGATTGTCTGTGGTAGATTCTCTCTGTAGTTAAGGTGGAGTTGCTCTTGGTTACGGGATTTTTTATTGAGTTGGAGAAAAAACTGTCTCGCAGCCTGCTCGTAATATGGAAAATGGCTTCTCTCACATTTGGGAACTCTCCTGAAATCTATTGGCCAGCAAAGAATGAGTTTATGACAGACAACTTAAGAACAATGATGCTCACAAAAAGAAGAATATGAAAACTGCATTTCACAGTGTCCTTAAAAGATCAATAAAAAAAAAATGATCCCAAGTTAATCCCTCATCCAAGTTTACAGAAAGTGCAAGAATTTGATTCTCTCTGTTCGCATGAATGCTTCAATTTCTTTCAGAAAATATGATAACTAATTACCACAAAACTTATGACTAGCGTGCGAGATGCGTAGAGATCAACACAGGATTTCGTAATTAAAAGCAAAGCTCTAACAATTAGCATGCTGATTCCAAATTATGCTTCACAAATCATATGAGAGATTGTCACGATCACATTAGATCTTTTAACCAGTTAGTGCCTTGTAATGGGAATATGTACCATAACCATAAGGTCAACAAATAATCTAAGTACCTGCACAACTTGATCATTCTCTGAAACACATTTTGGGTTCTGCTCAACCTTCAAAATTTGAATTGCAGTTCCAGTGGTTTTCCGCATTTCTGAAACAATAACACCTCCTTTTCCCAGCAAACAGCCAATCTGACTTGTTGGGACAACAAGCCGTGCAGTGATATATGTCCTTGGGCCATTGTCTATGATTTTTTTAGTAGCAAGCTCAAATAATCTAGAAAAAACAAGCATAATAGCTTTCTGGGCTGGCGAGCTTTGACCTTCAGGGTTCTACATGATGAACAAGCAACAGTTATCAAACAATAAATAGTAAATAGATAGAATAATATTACAAAAGCATCCATGAAAATGAGAAGAGATAAAAAAGACCAACCTCTGCGGCAGTAACTGCAATCAAACGTTCTTCGCAGTCAGCAAGTGTATTTCCCACATTTATGAAGGCGCCTGTTTCGCTATGAAGCGTCCTGATAACTTTACCCCCAGTCCCGATAACTCCTCCAGCATTTTCAGTGGAACAAAGTATCTTAAAAACCACTTCTTGGTTCCCTACTTCCACTTCTGATAGAGCTGGTTTCATGGTGGAAGTGTTACTTATTGAAGCAGACTTAGTGATGCTGTGAGGATGAGTGTCTAAAGCAGAATTATAATGTGCAAGAAAATCTGCACTTGGCCGACAAAGAGTTTCTTGTAGGATTGTTTCAATAGGCCTTCCAAAAGCATCACCTGGAAACGACTCAAAAGGCATGCCCATAGTATCTCGTTGAACTATCTCGAAAGGTCTATGCAAGGAATCATGAGAATCATCCACCTCTGTACGCTGTCGGAAAACATCTCCCCTGACAACACCAGAAGGCCTGTATAACGTTTCTCGAGGACCTACATCAATATGCCTTCGTAAAGCATCTTGCCGGTTCGCATCAATATGCCTGTGTAAAGCATCGTGTCGGTCTGCCTTAACATGCATGCGTAAAGCATCTTGCCGGTCCGCCTCAATTTGCCTGCGTAAAGTACCCTGAGGATCCACCTCGATATGCCTATGATGCAAAGCATCATGAGGAATCACATCATTAGGCCGAGATAAAATGCCGCGATGAAACAACTCGTCATTTCTGGGTCTATAATCGTAAGGGTTAGCTTCGAAGGACCTAGGAAGAGACTCCTGAATGATTGTTTCTATGGGCCTATACGAAGATGCTGGGGACTCTTTTTCAAGGGGTCTGTTCCCGACAACCCTTATCTTGTTAATCGATTGACAATCTTGCAGGCAGCGGGAGACAGATACAAGAGCTTTCTTCACAGAGATAGCATTTCCTTCAATCTGCCACATAGTTGATGACTCAAGATGAGAAACAACACAATACAATCTACAAAAAAACATATATAGAGTGCTAAATCAACCTTTCAACTCACTCCTTTTTCCAAAGAGATATTCATAAATTCTATTTGACCCATAAAAATGTTGTAAGGACTGATCAAACTTGAATCCAAATCCTAAAACGAAAAATGGCAACTACACTCAAAACAAAGTAGCAAAGAACTCAATTTAGCAAATTGCCACATTTTTGTATCAATTTGAATTCGTGCCTCTATCATCTCATCATCAGCGTCAGCACAAATCGGCAAATTCTCAGTCCGTATAGCAATTTTGCAGCCAGTTTCTTTCCTAATGCTCCCAACCATTAGTCCACCTTTGCCTATCACAGCACCAGCATGGCTTGACTCAGTCAACAATCGGCACAAGACCGTACTACTATCCGCTTCCGCCGCTAAAAGTTCGAAAACCCTAATCAACGCTCCTTGTGCTTTGGATACCTCAACTTCCTCTTCCTTCTTCTCAGACCCTGCGTTTCCATTGTTATCAACACCCAATTTTAACCTATATTTCGAATCCGCTTGTGCGATTATCGTGATGACCCGATCCGGAGACCCAAACGGAGGCTCCTCCACCCGTATCTTAGCTCCGGTTGATTGTTGGAGCTGTTTGATAACGATTCCAGATTTTCCAATCACCGCTCCGACATGGGATAAAGGGCAGAGCAATCGAAACGCCGCGTGTCCTAACGGCACAACAAGAGGTCCGAGCAGCTGCGTGTGATGCGTCTTTACCCTCTTAGAAGATACCAATCCTGAACTCGGATCGACCGCTCTAGACCTCTTCTCTGTAGGATAATGAAAGCTGTTTCGCTCCATGATCTCTTTCTCTCTCTCCCTCTCTCTACAATCCCCTCGTCACGGCGTTCCCGGCGCAGGGGGTGTGAGGACTCGGGAGAAGTCTTTGACGCTACGTTGCTAACTTGCACCGAAGAAAAAAGACGGTTAAATTAAAAAAAAAAAGATGGTACCCGGTCGAAAGTTACCAAATTTAAGGCGGTAAACAAAAACGCACCGGTTAAATCCTTCTGACTAAACCAAACTTTATAGGACTAGCGTCTTAAAAATCTTTGATTCAAGAAATACGAAGAAAGGCTCGTTGTCTTTGTTTTTCTGATAAAGTAAAAAAGAACCCGTCGATCTTAATGTTTTGATGGGTAAGAACGAATTCGCCTGTGGAATGATCTAGAGTGAAGGCATGTGTTCCGTGACCCATCTAAAGGATCTACAACAACAACATAGGGACCATCATCTTTTATCCAAATGGGACTATCGTTGTCTTCGGAAGCCATTACTGCTACTTTTCCTGAGTTTCTAAGAGAGGACAAGACGATATTGTTCTGCAAAAAAAAACATGAATTGTAAGATTGAAATCTTCGTATGAAGTATGACAAAAAGAGGTTAACGAAAAACACAGACCGAGACAATATCAAGTGGCTTAGGGGCATCTCGGTCTGATCCACTAGAGGAATTAACAGAAAGCTTTCCGAGTGAAGAGTTAAAAGGAGAAGCGATTCTTTAAAATGTAGCTCATGTATCTGTATTTACTATTTAATGATAAAATAAAAGAGTGAGAGGAAAAAAAATAGAAGAGATATTAACGGTGGTGGACGCGTTGGTGGTAACAGAGCGGAGGCGGATCGATGGCTTGTAACATCGGAGAAACTTCTAGCATCAGGTGATCTTCAAGGAGCGAAGACATTTGCGATCCGCGCATGCGAAGCCGACCCGACCCGAGCTGAAGCAGCGGACTTTATCCTCGCAATCTGCGACATTCTTCTCGCGGGAGAGACTCGTTTAGGTGATTCAAACTTGCCAGACTGGTACACCGTCCTCCGACTCGGTCGGTTAGCTCAAAACCCTGAACACGTCGCGACTCAGTACCGTAGACTCGCTCTTCTCCTCAGTCCTTCGGTTAATCATCTCCCTTTCGCCGATCGAGCGTTTAAAATCATCTCCGATGCTTGGTTCGTGCTTTCTGATCCGTCGAAGAAGTCATTGTACGACAGAGAATTGCAATTGAGTCAACTCGACCAATCTGGTTTCTATCCCCAAACCCAAACGCAGCAAACATTTCAATGGAACCCTAGCCATAGCACCAACGTAGCACAAGAACAGCCTTCTGCTTCTCGGCCAGCTACGTCGCAGAGCCAAGCTGGGACCTCGACTGATCCTATGGCGACTAGCTTCTGGACCGCTTGCCCTTACTACAAAGTCATCAGATCTTTACCTTATTTTCCTTACCTTATAAAGCACCGAAGGTTACAAAGGGCCAAAGGCTTTCGATGAATGAAGCAAGCAATGTATTGACTATTTCCGTGGTCGTTGTAACTAGGTACTCTTTAATTATATATATATATATATATATTGACTATTTTTTAGTGTTTATATATCTTTTTTACAAAATGATATTACCATATAATTTATGTATAAACGGTCGTGTATATAATTATACAGTGTTCTACTGTACGTGTATTTTAGAACATTGCCGAATGTTGCTTTGAAAGAGAGGTATTATTTTATGACAGGGTTAGTCGTCAACCGTCGAAGTAAATACTGGGATCATGGTGCACGTTCGATAAATGGACAATGTCGGACACAAAATTGTGGTTAACGATTGGTCCATTTGGAGATGACCGAATTTGGTTATTCGATACAAAATGAAAGTTCATTCCAATAAGAGCCTAGATTGATTTTGGTTCGATTAGGTTTACATGCTGCTGACACTAGCTTTTACCAATTTGCCGCCACATTTTCCTAAAGTTTACAAACAAAATCGTTCTTGAAATCGGTTATCAAATAAATTTGACTAGACTGATAAAATGTGCTAACTCTCGGGTGGAATGTAAATATTTGTCTAGTGTAAAAAAACTATTCCTTTATAAGATTAGTTTATGTCAATTTGTATCTGCCATTATCAAAAGGATCCGATTAGCCCTTATGGTATGTAGTTAATGTCATGTGGCTAATATAGGTTGTTTTTTATATCTATATAACCCGATGCTTTTAACAAATCCAATTTATAACATTTTTGACTCTAACTAATTATCCATTTACTTTTGTTTGCAACACCTAATCCCTCTCATGACATTTACACATTCGGTGTGCGGTATTTTTGTATTTACGCCGTTAATATGGATAGCTGGGATTACATTTGGCTTTGGTTTTGGTTATGGATATGTCCTTTTCCTTACTCTTCAAGTGTAGCTATTGGTGTATCACTTCCTTACTTCATCAGCCATCTCTTATGCAACAAAATTCAAGTATGTGTCATGCTTACAAATCAGTTATATCCTGAGCAACGACTTCTTCGTATATTTCTGAAATTGATCAATGTTGTAGGATTGGTTAGAAAGATATCCAAATCAAGCCGCAATGTTAAGAGCTATTTGTCTTCGCGTACATCCGCAACAACAGCTTCCAACTGAGAGGTTTCTAGAAAATAAAAGAGTCCATTTTATTTTTACTAATTTCATATTCATAAGTCTAATTCCACTTTGATTAGCAAAAAATAAAAGGGTAATTATTCAGATTCAACGATTTTGTTGAGAAATTGATAGTGAATCTTTCAATTAATTTCCTTCCCATATGTGTTAATTAGAGTTAGATAAAACATTTAAAATCATATATAGGGAAACAGTTTCTACAATTAATATGATTATCTTCTGTTAAACTTTGAAAATCTGAATAATCTGTTTCCCTTCTAATTGCAGTAGCTCATCAGCACATTGGATTCTATTAAGACTGGAGTTGATATACTCCCATAAAATGAATTTGTAATCTTTTCAAACACCTTATTATATTGTTTTTTTGAATGCCCTATGGTTGCTTGTTTGGATCAAAGTTAGCAGTGAATTTTTTTTCATAAGCTGCAAAAACCAAGATACAAAGTTTTTTTTGGATGAAAAGATATAACCAAAATACAAAGTTCTTAACGTTTACATTGATTTATTGATAAACCGTTGTAGGATAGAAGACTGTGTAAACCACATAAATCTATTTGAACCATAAAATTTATCCATTTCAAAAAATTTAATAACAAAGAAAATAAAAAATTGGTATAATTTGTTTTTTTTACAAGAAGCAAGAGAAACATGTAGTTGTTTTGTAGAACTAGGAGAAGTGAAAACGGATACTTTGACAGATCATATACAATCATTAAATATTGAAAGAATAATTAGATTCTGTTACATAAGTTAAGGTTTTATCTATAAAGGAGGATTTAGATTATATAGTTATGGGCGGATTAATGTTTGCTCTATTGCTAACTATCCTTGTTTTTGGGGAATGCATATGACAGGTGGCAGAGATTAGTAATGAGATAGTTGGGATGATCAGAGGAACGATCAAGATGGTGACACGTGGTGGAAATGCATTACTTGATCGAGCTCGTCAGGACGACGGCGCTTAGCCTTAAATAAGCACCACAAAACTTGCCTTCGTCTCCGGCCTCCAAGTCTCTCCGTTTTTCAGTTTCGTATTCTAAAATCTAAATATTAATTTTAATATCAATTCATTATAATGAAATAAAGGATTAAGTACAATCACATCTAAATTTTTTAAATATATGATGCTTACAACTTAAATTATACTATCTTGATAATACATAACGCCTAACGGAAAAGGAAGTTACTAACGACTTCAAAAGTTTTTTATTAAATTTAAATAAATATTTTAGGAGGATGGAAATTAGACTGAAGTTGGTGCAACGACTCCAAGAGTGGTTTCGACGAAACGGCACCGTTTATGCTTACGAGCAAACTGAAAACGACAGCACAGGTTGGGTCAAACTATTCACCGAGGATAGCGGTTACTCCAAATTCCGTACACCAAATCTGACTCCTGTAACACTTTTTTCGATTTTGCTCTTTTTTTATAAACAAAATCGATGGTAATTCATGTAAATTTTGAAATACTGCTTAAATGATTTGGCAAAAAAGTTGTCATAATAGTATAGATTTTGTTGAAAAAATTAATTAAAGAAATTTGAGCCCTAAAAGTCAAATTGAAATCGATCTCGCCGTTTCGGGGATAGATTCTGATTTTTAATATGGATAAATGGTTCGGTCTGGTGTTAAATAAAACAAGGAGAAAGAGTAAATAATGGGCCGAAAATTTGATAAAATTGGGCTTTAGAGTAATATTAGGCCTTGTTTGTAATAGTAAGGATAAATCAACTCATTACATATCAGGAAAAAAAGAGCAAAAGCATCTCCAGATTCGAAGCTGCGACAAAGCCAACCAGTGAGAAAAGATTAAGCGATGGGTGTGGAGAAGCAAGTCATCAGACCCGGCACCGGTCCCAAACCCGCTTCGGGTCAAACCGTCACGGTTCATTGCACCGGATTCGGTAACCTTATAGCACTTTTCTCTGCAAATCTTTGAAAATTTTCATGATTGCGAAAATGGATGTATACAAATCCAGATAGGTGAAGAGCTTTTGGATGTGGTATATTCTCTATTTTCTTTGTGGGGGAAATGGATGTTATCAGGGTTTATCTTCTGCTAATACGTTGGCTAATTTGTTTACGAGAGTAACCTTAGGTCATACTAGTTAATTTGTAATTTTGTGAGATATCTATTTACTCATCTGAAACTTGATATGAAACCAAATTGAGCATCTTTAAAGATACTTGATTATCTTATAATCCGGTTTCTTGTATGGAATTGAAAGTTTCAAAATTTCTACTTTTATGAATCATGTTTTGTTTCTTTCAGGGAAAGGTGGTGATCTATCCCAGCAGTTCTGGAGGTAAATAATCCTTCATTTCATTCAAGGATCAAATAAAGAGCTTAGAAATGGATATGTTTTGTCTAAAAAAGTCTTATTATATTTTGGTATTTTCCTAAGACTAAACGTGGTTTTACTCTATAATAATATATAGTACAAAGGACACTGGGCAAAAGCCTTTCTCCTTCCAAATTGGTAAAGGTGCTGTGATCAAAGGTAATTACTTCCTCTCTTTCATGGTTTGATCATTTCATATTTATGGCTCTGTTTTCCTTTTTTTTTATTTGGGAGGACTAATCTGAAATTTTAAATCCTTTTTGTTTGGCCTTCAGGATGGGATGAAGGCGTTATTGGAATGCAAATTGGAGAGGTTGCTCGCTTGCGGGTATGAATAATGTTTCTCTCATTACGAAAACAGATTTGATTCTTAGATCTCCGTCTTCTAAGCTTTGTGTTTATCTTGAAAGCATTCTTGTCTCTAGCGATGCTTACTTAGATCTTTTGATATAGTTGAAACCATTTGCTGTATGTGTGTGTGTGTGCCCGGTAATATCTTTGGCGGTTTTTAACGTCTTTGGCGTGCAACTTATCTGTTTCTGCAGTGCTCACCGGACTATGCATATGGTGCTGGTGGATTTCCGGCTTGGGGAATCCAACCAAACTCAGTTCTCGATTTTGAAATCGAAGTACTGAGCGTGCAGTGATGATCTCTCCATCTCCTAAACTCTGGTAAAGGTGAATGTTAAATTATTAAGATGTGACAATCCTTTATCTTTATTGCTTCTGGGATCTTGATGAAACAAAACTTTGTCATGTCATGGCTCCTTGTAAAACTCTTGGACAACGTTTGATCTAAGATAAAAGACTCGTCTCTTGTTTCAATTCGAATGTTTGTACGTTGCTATCATTACGAGATTATGGTTGTGTAATTTTACAATTTTATTACTGCAAGTCTGTAAGTGTGGATGCTCAGGAGTGTTTTATTCAGATCAGCCGAATCGATTTGTATGCTTTGAAGTTTGAACGTTTACTATAGATAAATCGAATTGATCACGAAAATGAAAAAAACAGTTAAATTTTAATTTGTTAAAATTGTTTTTTAATTAATAAATATTTTCTTTGTGGGTCCTAGAAAACTACTAATTTATCTTCCGAAAAACTTCGAACACAATTATTTATTTTTCATTTTATTTATATTTTTGGGAATTACACAGATTTAGCAAATTACTCTGAAAAATAAGCAAAATTTATATTTTTAAATTTTTAAAAAAAATTGTTTTTAGTTTTCTAATTTGTTATAAATAATATTTGATGATTATAATAAATGATATCTTTCAGAATAAAAGTATGAGTTGGACCAAATTAGACTGTAATGTAATTTAAACGATAATGAGGTTTGAATTGAACACTTGTAATTGTAACAGAGACACAGTAATTACTATTCTTAATATCAAATCAAAGGAAGGAAAAGACGAAAGATAAAAACTTTTTCAGACAGGATATATTAGTTTACAAAAGAAAGGAAAATAAAAAGAGAAATGTGAGAGAAGTCGTGCGGGTAATTAAGCACTTAAAATTCCCGTGCATTTCTTTAATCATCACTTATGTCCCTTTTTTTCTTTTTCCTTTTTCATTTTCATTCTCATTCTTTTACTTTTCTTTCTTCTTTTTCACCCACATTCCCCAATCACATAAAGAGTTTTTATGATAATATTATTTTAAATAAATGAAGTCTACAAAATACGAAAAAGAAAACAAAAGTATGGTAGCTAAATTTGGCGTTGTATAAGCTAGATGCTAAATTGTTAATTAAAATTCAAATATAAAAAGGGTGGTTGGCTTTTATTCTTCTCCGTCACAATGGGTGTTTGAAAACACAACACGCACCTGAACAAATGTATTAGAATATAATTAAGGATGAAAAAAGCTTGAGCACACTTTCACTAACTTAGCTTTCAAAAAAATTAAAGATAAAACCTGAAATATTATTTAATTAGAAAATAATTAAGGATAATAAAGCTCGACCACAATTTCACTAACTTAGCTTTTAATAGAAATAAGAGAAAACGTATGAACTTTTACTTTAACGAACAATCAAGAAAGTCTAAGGAAGACAATATTGGTTAGAAAATTTAGGAAAAAACATATTATTTAATCTTAAAGCATAACCTGAAATTATGGACCGTGAGACTTTGTCATCATATATACCATAATTACGTATATACACACGTTCGGCCCCCTTGTCCCATTTCTTTCAAGCAAAGCACACAAAAATTTGCCACCGTTCTAATTACAAGATTAATTTCCACGTAACATTTATTTTTCCTTATTTAATCGAAATTCCCACTGCACAAATAAAAATCATAAACTTTGCATCTGCTCATGTATTTCCTTATAAGAAAAATTAAATTTTAATCTATGTGAAAACAATTACTAGATAGTAGATATATAAACTTCGAACAAAAAAAGAGAGAGAATGACAGTAGATATATAAACGAATAAACAAATAGTATTCAGAAACCGAATCAAATTTTATAAAAGTCCAACAGTAGATTTTTTTAATATAGTAAACCGAAGCGAAGTTATTAGTTCATTACAACCAAATCGAATAAACTGAGTAAATCAAAAGTTTTAAATTATATTTTATTACATAAGAAAAATATATTCAAATATTCTAAAAAGTATACTGTAAACTTACTTTTTATTTAATTTTATGTAAATCAAAAACCAAACCAAACCAAATTAAATTGAAAAAATTCCTAATTCAATTATGATTCCCAAAATAAATAAATAAATAATAACTCTAAAATATCTGAACGGACTCGAACTAAAAAACTGAATGTCAAAGATATAATTTAATTCCGTAATTAGTAATTGAGTGTGTTTAAAAGTAGAGTATATATAAGATGAGGGGTGATTTGGTAAGAATAAAGTAAGAAAAGGGCAAAAGCGTCATCAAATCTTTTTATAAAGCCTTGTTACTCTTGTTGCCACTCACCTCTTTAGAAAAACACTGCTCGTAAAACTGTCTACGGGTACACATTATTGCTCGTTGGTCACTTTCATCTCTCTTATCCCTTCGCTTTTGCATCGATTCAGCTCAACAAAAAAAAAAAGAACTCTCATCGTTTATCTGGATCTGAGCTAAAGATTGTTCCTTTGTAAGTTACATATTCGATCTTTCTCTCTTTACTTTATTTTCGATCTTATCGTCTGTATCACTGTTTTCTCTGTTAACATATCCGGAAATTTTGGTTAAAAAGGGTTTAAATCGTACGTGAATTGAGAAATATCTGTAATTTAAGTCTAAATCTAACTCAGAACATTTTAACTTGCGTATATTCTGAGTTGCAATTGTAAATGTAGCGTAATTTTACTGGAACTGAAGCCGTGAATACACTCACTTATGCTTCTGTTCTTTAAAATTGTTGTGATCTCTGGATTAAGCCCATTTATAATGTTGATGAGATGCTTCCTTTGATTGTTTACAGATACTAAACTATCAAAAGTGGATGATCAGAATCAATTAGAGTGGTATATAAAAGAGGAGAAGAAAGAGAAAACAGCATGTGTATTGCCGTATTCCGTAAAGTTTTGCGCTTGAATCTTTATTGCCGCGTGATTCTGTAAATCGGTTTTTACCTTTTAATCAACCTTCAACAGTCAAAATCAACTTCTTTCTTATTCATCTTCTTCCCCTTGTATTTAAACAATTTTGAAAATGGGATCCCAACATTTCTACGTGTACCATTGTGAACAAAGAATCAGCTAGACAAAAGCTTCTTCTGTTCTGTTTTCTTCTTTCCTTCCACATCAAAAGTTTCCTTCTTTGTTTGCTTTTTTCAATCAAGATTTCCTCAAAGTTATGGTTTGTCAATCACCTGGTAAGACAAGATTTAGAGGATTGAAGTACGAGACAGGTGACGCTAACAAACCAACTATTGTAGTCAGAGTTATTGAATGCTATCAACCGATGGATAATTGCCAGGTTTGTATCAGATATAATACTCTTGTTATTCATACTTTTAGTTTATAGTTTTGTGATTATGCGGGTTTTGTGTATTTCAGGCTGAATACTTCAGACTTCTACTCAAACCAGTCACGTAGATGGTTTGTGATTCTTTTCTGTATTTTCAATCTCGGGGTTTTTTTTTGTTTTCGTTCGTCTTTCTTATACTATTTACTCGAAAAGGAAACAAGAAGTATTGCATTCACCCAATTGAGCAACTTAAAAATCGGTATGTTAATGTTCCCTCATTACTCTTATAAAATTGTCAACTTTATCTTTCTTGAGCTGATTGTTGTTTCTCCTTTGTCCTGCAGTGTTGTACTTTTTAAAGTTTTCTTTAGTTAAACTGCTAAGAGCATGCCTCTAGATACGAGGCAACGGGATTTGCCTCAAGCTTGCTTCGAGGACATAGCAGCTCGGCCTGTCCATCCTGGAATTCCTCTCCCTGAGCTTGGGAAACTATATGAAGCTGAGCTTCAGGCTCGCTGTTTGCAGCCACCACCATTACACTCTTTACTGTGCAGTCATGATAAGGAATCTTGTGGAAAACGATTCTCACGGTCTGACCTGCAGTCTTGGTGCGCTGCTACTGCTACTACTACTCCACATGGAGCATTAGAGTCTTCTCAGAAAAGACTTTTGATATTCGATCAGTCAGGAAACCAGACTCGTCTATTACAATGTCCATTTCCTCTACGCTTTCCATCTCATATGGCTGCAGAGCCAGTGAAACTCTCTGAGTTACACGGTCTAGAGAAAGCTTTCAGGGAAGATCGTGAAGTGTTAGATGAGAGCCATTTAAATGGAAAAGAGTCTGAAATGCATGAAGACACTGAGGAGATCAATGCATTGCTGTATTCGGATGATGATTATGATGATGATTGTGAGAGTGATGATGAAGTAATGAGCACTGGTCACTCTCCTTATCCAAATGAACGAGTTTGCAACAAAAGGGAATTAGAAGAAATCGATGGTCCTTGTAAAAGGCAGAAACTAGTGGTTAAGGATAACAACATCAGCGACTCATCATCACTTGTGGGCACTAAGAGTTCCACACAACTCAATGGATCGTCCTTTCTTAAGGACAAAAAGCTCTGTGAATCAAAAAACATCTCGACCAAAGAAGACACTGGTTCTGGTCTGAGCAACGAGCAGTCAAAGAAAGACAAGATCCGCACAGCTCTGAAAATACTCGAGAACATAGTTCCAGGAGCAAAAGGAAACGAAGCTCTCTTACTTCTGGATGAAGCAATTGATTATCTAAAGTTATTGAAACGAGATTTAATGTCAACAGAGGTTAAGAAGCAAAACTCTACCAGTCACGAGTCACCAATCTTGTTGGTTAAAGAGACAACATGGGGAACAAGAAATCAAGGGACAGATAAGGCATGAAGATTCTCACGAGTTAAAACGTGTGAAGTGGTTTTTGGGTCCGTATCCTCAACACCAGCTTTTTAGCTGTATATAGTGGACTACTTTAGGTATATATGCTTCTGCAATTTCAAAAAGTTAAAGAAGAAAAGATGTCACTTTCTTCTTCTTCTGTGTGGAATAAAAAAGCCAAAATCGTCATGGTCATTGATCTACAATGATTATCTTTTTTGGCTGAGTGTGGATTGTGAAATCAAAAGGCAAATATTCAAAGGCTCATCTCTAACTCGCGTGATCTATGAATCTCCTCTCCCCCAAGGTAAAAAAATTATCTCTGATCCACACTCTCTTTTGTCTATATGATGACCAAGTGGGTCCATGATTTTTATGAATATTGATGTCATGTTTATGTAATTAGTTTTAGTGTCTGTAATAATGCAAACCAGTACTTTTGTCTTTTTGCTTCAACCCACATGTTACTTGGTTTTGTTGTGTAATGTTTTTGTTTGTTCATCTATTGTATTGTCAAATTTGGTTTTTGTTTTAAGTTTCATCAAGGACGTTAATAAATCAAATCTTTTGTCACTTATTCCATATTAGAAACCAATAGCATTAAAAATCCGTCCGTCTATTTATGTTTTTCCATCCTCGCTTCTTGGTCGGATGACTAGAGCTGTCAATTGGTCGTTTCGCCCATGGGCTAAGTCCAGTTCAAATTGTTATGGGCGGATTATGGTCACGACCAACACTTAAATGGTCAAAATAGACGGACGATCAATCTCGTCCACAGTCGAAACAGGTAAGACCGTATGGACATTGGGCACGCCCATGAACTTTAAAATGTAGGGATTTTTAGTTGTGGAAAATTAGATTTCAATCCCTAATTTCACAACTTCTCTCTCGTTCATCTTCTTCCATGAGAAATTTCTGAAACTAATCTCATTCATCTTTTTCCGTACGTATTTCTCTTTTTTATCAAGGAAGAAATGGATACAAAATTATGATTTGTGGTTATCTTTTACTAACGTAATGACACAGGTGAAAATCCCAATTCTAGAAAATATAAACGACTTGCACAAAATCTTGAAAATCTCCAGAATCGATTTTTATAATTATGTTTGACTATTTTTCTTGATTTTGATTAAGTACATAATATATGTGTTTTGTCGAGGATAGTAAATTTAATTAAATTTAAATTTGAAAATACATATCAAATTTAATTAAATTTGAAATTTTAATTAAACAAATTTACAAAATTTAAATTTTATGCATTATTAGGTATATTAGATGAGTTGTTAATTATATATCTATAAATGTAAATAAGTTATAGGGCTGGGAATTGGGCCCGCAGCCAGCAGGTTTTTGGGTTTTGGTCCGCGCGGGACGGGTTGGATTTTTGGGGGGGTTTGGCGGGTTTCACCATATTAGCAGGCCCCTATGGATACTACTACTGAGTCTAATGCATTCTACCTGCGGGCCCCGAGGACACCCGCATAAAAAAGTTTTGATTTAGGGTTTTTGTTTTGCGGATAAACCTGCAGAGCCCGCGGATTATTGCGGGGCGGGTGCCGATTTGGTTTTGAAAACTCGATGCGGGGCGGGTACTGATTTGGTTTTGAAAACTCGATGCGGGACGGGGTGGAGTTGGTTTGGGTTAGAAAAATTAACCCTAAAACCCGTGGATTTTTTGCGGGGCGGGACGGGTTGGCCCGCTTTCTACCACTAATAAGTTAATGTTAATTATTAGTTAAATTGTAAAAATTGACAAAATTTAAATTGGATTGTCCATAAACGTGTCATATGGACATGAATTCTATTGGATGTGGACCATTTTTGGACCATTGTCCATTATAAACCAACCAATTATACTTAAAAAAAATAATAGTCGATATGGACGCGTCTTATTGGGCGCTGGACCGCCCAGCTTTACGGATGACCCATGCAACATAATAACTTATATCAAATTTGGTTTTTGTTTTAAGTTTCATCAAGGACGTTAATAAATCAAATCTTTTGTCACTTATTCCATATTAGAAACCAATAGCATTACAAATATGGACCAACCAAAAGCTTTTTTTTTCTTTCCAAAAAATCAAATCAAGAAAACACAAAACCATCACTTCAAGAAATTGAGTTCCTCCATCGTCTTGGTTTCCTAGTGGGTTGAGGATCAACACCAACTTGTTCTCCTCCGGACATGTCACGAGTCTCTTGTCCACTCATCTTAGTCAGTTTACTTAGCTTCCTCCAACCGCTTGTCCACGCCGAAGAAGACGCTGTGGTCTTCACTTTCCCTGTCCTCTCAAACTGTCTTTGCATCACTTCCATCTCATTCTGAAGCTCAACATACTTTTTCTTCACCGTCTCTAACTCGAACTTCAACGTGTTAATATCTTTCTTAGCCGCAGCCCACCCTTCCTGTTTTCAAAGTTATCATAAGAAAGAATTAGAAAAAAGAATTTGTGTCAATTTTTATGTGTCTTTTCTCTTACTTGCCTGAAACGATTGTGGTGTTGCTTCGATCAATGTCTTGCGATTTGGGATCATTGGTTGATACGTACTCATGGCTTCTCCTAAGGTGGTTGACTCCTTGAGTGATGTGTTGGCTAAGGCATTGCTGATTTTGACTTGCTCCGAGAAGAGAACTTGAACCACCACTCTCAATGGTAACCGCTCGTTCTGTGCCGCGTGCATACACGCGTCCATTGATAGCTTTTGACAGTCCATTACTCGGCATAGCCGTTTCCTCTCGTGCTCGGACAATGTCGGATGCGCCTATCACAAAAAAAAAAGCAACATGATCAAAAGCATCACTGAAGAATGTAAGAAACTAGATTGACCGGATTGGTTTTGCAAACCACATAGTTATGCAGAATCACGATTTATGTTAAGCCATTAAGGCTAATCTAAAATAAATAAATAAATCAAAAGATATGAATTATATCAAATTTCAAATGATTATGCCAATCAATAATGCAAGATTTGATTCCACAATTTCATAGTGTTACTGTTGCCAATGAGAATATTTGGCACTATGAAATAGAGAGCAAATTTCAAGTTACTTTTTTAAGTAAAACAATATTCAAATCGAACAAAACCGAAATTGCATAAAACTGGATCAAAATCAAACCAAAGTAGAAATGATTTTACGGTATTTGGTTCCACCTTCTGTACTCCACCACTTAGAAGAAAAATGTTGAAGAAAGTGGTGGAGCGAATCGAGTGATTAAAAAAAAAATAAAAAAAATCCTAACCTTAAAATCCGGACAAATAAGTAAAACATTTTGAACTTGGAAATAAATAATCAATGTGGAATATTCTACGAATTTACCAATAAGACCTTCATATATATTACCTTGAGATATGAATCGATCGCTCTGTAAAGCCCATCGTCGCAAGTTCTAGCAGATTCCGGTAACGCCTCAGCCAAAACCTGAAACTTTGTCAACGGCAAATTCCGATCTCGAGCAACTTCAGTGAGATAACTATCCACAAGCCTCGCCACTCTCATCTTCGCATTCTGATTATTACTACCATTGTTACTATTCCCTCTCGGAATTCCGGAGTCGGCGTACATAGACTGCGACGGGGATGGCGACATTCGATTCGGACTCGAATCTTCCGTCTGTTCTTGAACAAGAAAATGTTCTAACAATCTCTGAACAAGATCAACATCGTACATTGTCTCTCCTTTGTTGTTGTAACCAGGAATCAGAAGATCTTGAAGAGTCCCTTGTTCGAATTGCATCCCGACGCGTTTCTCGAGCTCCGTGATCAATGCCGGAGCTACTTTGAGCATGTTAGCTGCTCTAAGAAGACGGAGGAGGAAGCTACAAGAGACTGAGTCTTTCTGTGGAGGGATTATGCTGATTAAAGATTCGACGATCATTCGTTGGTCTTTTGGGGTGATTCCGAGTCCGGCGAGACAAGCGACGGAATCTTGATGTCCGTTTTTTTTTCCGGCGGAGAGGACCATGTGAAGACCGCCTTTCCAATCGGGACCGGAGCTTCCGCAGCTTACACTCATTTCGTCTCCTCCTCCTCCTCCAACGGCGGACATTTCTGGAGCTACTGCTAATCCTCCTTCTTTTATCAAACCCGGTAGCCATTTTCCGGCGTAATGCATTATTGCGGCTCCGAGTAGTTCAAATCTCATTCCTTTCACCTGATTCAGACATTATAGTTGAAAGATTGAGATACGCACACCAAGTGTTTGCGAAAATGCTCTACAGAAAACAATCCATGTACCTTAATTGCTGTGATTACACGAACGAAATGATCGATTCTCAAGATAGAGACATCTTCAAACCACCAATCCGGAGGAACAGGCTGGCTATTATTGTTCCTACTTGGGCTACAATAGAAACTTGAATCCTTGGATTCGTTCAATCTAGGACTAGAACTCGCGAAAGCTGTGGTCGATGGAGATGGAGTTTTCCCTGTGTAAGCCCATCTTATCCCTTTTGGATTACTACATGCCTTCCAAGCAATAGATTCACTACACCTCCTCACAATCTGAAGATTCTCAGCCCAAGGTGAGAGCTTTTCACAGCTCTTTAGGACCAAGATCGAGTCTCTCCATGAAGACAGAACCACGTAGCTGAGAAAAGCTTCTGTCTTGAAGATTAGATTCCCTTCTTCAAGATCCTCTGTCATCTCAAGATACTCAGCTGCACAACGGAGTCCTGATATGTTAGTTGCCGTGAGATCCACGGGAACTCCATAGCAGAATTTGGATGCAAGCTCAAACGCTTCTGGTCCTCCAGGTAGATCATCAAGAATAAGGATCGTTGGATCAGGATCTCGTGACTCGTAGATCAATCTGTTCATCTTCCCGCTACGTGAAAGCAAAGGATACTAAAGGAAAGAAACAGAAACATTTAAATCCATAAATTTTCTGAAATTCCAACGTAATAATATTGACTAAAGAACATGAATATATATATATACCTTGTGCAGGTGAAAATTCATGTCGCCGATTTTAACCAGAAGATCGCTGGGGATATCCGTAGCAACAAACCTAATCAAAAGCAAAGGTTTTTTTTAATATGAATATTAACATACCTAACAAGGAAACATGTTGTTTTGCAGAGACTGATAGCGTTTTTAAAAGTTTAACAACGTTACCAAGATTGGCCTCTAAGCTCAAACCCATCAGTCTTGACGCTAGCATGCTTGTGAGGACTCAAAACTCCATTACCATACTCTCTTCCTCCTCCTCCTCCAACCCCGGCGTCACTCTCAGATTCCCACATCGTTCACAAATTTACACTCTCTGTGACGGGAGCAAGAAATGACCAAGAGAAGATAATAGAGAGGATGAGAAGATTGAAATGCAACAAAGAGTTCCAAGAAAGTAGAGATTGATTAGTTTTAGTTATAGAAATGAAAGAGAGAGAGAGAGAGAGAGAGAGAGAGAGAAAAGGGAGAGATTATCCCCACATGGGATGCTTTGAGAATTGGAGCTTTCTCTGAATTGTCTATTTTCTCAGAGAGATTTGAAAAACCAAAGTCTCTGATATATCTACAGCCTGTGAAGTAATGGGCTTTAAACTCTATGCTTCTCAATTATCATAATTCTTTTAATTTTTTTAGTAATATAAATTCTGCCCATTCTTATCATATAATTCAAGATTCTACATAACATTATTAGATTACTGACAGTTGTTATATGTTTTTTCAGTGAAGATATGAGTTGGTTAAGAGCAAGAGGAGGAAAACAAAAAAAAAGAATTAAAATGGGAGGGACAAGTTGGAGAGTGAGTGTCATTAAGTATGACAAAGCCTCGTTCCTTATTCTTTGCCTGTCTGGTTTTTGATGATGTTGAATCCTCTCTATGTACATTGCAATTAAATTTCTTTTCTTCTTTGAGGCTTCTCTTATGGGTCCATTTCTCTATTTTGCATATATTTCCTCTTGCTTTCTTTCATATTATTCCTCTTTCTTTCTTTCTTTCCATAATCTTCATGTTTCTAATGTGATTAGGTTTACCAATTAGAGAAACGTTGTTTCAATGTTAGTGAATTCAGATTTAAATGTAGTGTTACGCATTAAAAATTTTGTTTACACTAGTTATTTCTCCAAAAATATTAAGAAATATGATATGTTTTGTTTCGATGACATTAAATCCGGATTTATACATAATAAAATTGCTTACACCAGTAAAATTAAGTCATTCGCCGCTTAACAATTTGAGATCCAAAAGCACTATTTGGTTAGATATATAACGTATCATTATAGACGGAATTACCATCATAATATTAATTTTTGGGAACTTATGACTTTAGATATTTCTTCATAAACATATAGATAACGTTATATAAGTAGTCACAATAAATGGAAGGAAAAGTTGGAGGAAAATTAAAAGAGAGCATTAAAAACAAAGGTTGGTCATACATACATAAATTGAGATAGAGAAGAAGTGGTCCATAAGAATGTCATTTATATTCATATATATATATAATTAGTGTGGTAAATACAAAAAGATGAAGCATTCAAAATATTAAATTGTGAATTAATACTCCGGGGATAAGAGCTGATGACTCCCCAGAGCTCTTATCGACAGGAGTCATGGTACAGTAAGATTAGTCAGGTCCGACTAATTTTATCATGCGTGTGAAATTGTCGGTTCCAATCAGACCGGATCTATTCATCTGACGGTTGAGGGAAAACGTTTTGATCAAATATAACGGTCAGGATCGACCTTAAGTCACTTTCCTTTCGGTTTTATTTGGGCTTAAGAATGTGCCCAACAAGAGAGAAGAAATGTATATATATATATATATATATTCGAACCCTCTAAACTAGCAAGGACGTCTAAGGGTAAATCAGTAGATAGCATATGATCTGAAGGTCTTATTTCTCATTCGAACCAGAGAGAGTCTCTGTCACTCTCAGCAAAATCCTAATTCAGAGATTAATGTGGGTTTTAGGGGTATGCTAACGAGATCGAAGCTTGCGACAGATTTGAGCTGAAGATCTCGATTCTCACATCTGGATTTTTCGGCGGCGGAGAGGATGACGGTGGCTTATCGGGAAACTGTAGTTCCGATTCAGCCAACGAATGGGAGAAGCTTCTTAAACCATTCGATCTCGATTCGCTCAGGAATTCATTTCATAAGATCACTCCATTTCATCTCTGTAAACTACTTGAGTTACCTCTGGACGTTTCTACATCAATGGAGTTGTTCTCATGGACTGGTTCTCAAAAGGGTTATCGACACTCCTTCGATGTGTACCAAGTGCTTATAGGTAAGCTCGGTGCGAATGGTGAGTTTAGGATGATTGATAGATTGTTAATGCAAATGAACGGAGAAGGCATCGTTTTTAGAGAATCTATTTTCATTTCGATTATGAGAGATTACGACAAAGCTGGGTTTCCTGGACAAACTACGAGATTGATGTTGGAGATGAGAAATGTGTTTTCTTGTGAACCCACTTTTAAATCTTACAATGTTGTCTTGGAGATTTTGGTTGCTGGTGATTGTTATAAAGTTGCAACTAATGTGTTCTACGATATGCTTAGCCGAGAAATCCCTCCAACGCTTTTCACTTTTGGTGTTGTGATGAAAGCTTTTTGTGCTGTTAATGAAATCGATTCGGCTCTTTCTCTACTTAGGGACATGACGAAACATGGCTGCGTCCCTAACTCTGTGATTTACCAGACTCTTATACATTCGTTATCAAAGTGTAATAGAGTGAACGAGAAGATGTTTCTGATGGGTTGTATTCCTGATGCTGAGACGTTCAATGATGTTATTCTTGGTCTCTGTAAATTTGATCGGATTAACGAAGCTGCTAAAATGGTTAACCGGATGCTGATCAGAGGGTTTGCTCCTGATGATTTCACTTATGGTTATTTGATGAATGGTCTATGTAAGATAGGCCGGGTTGATGCTGCAAAGGATCTTTTTAGCAGAATTCCAAAGCCGAATGTTCTGATCTGCAACACTCTTATTCACGGGTTTGTGATTCACGGGAGACTTGATGATGCTAAAGCTGTTTAATCAGATATGGTAACGTCTCATGGTTTTGTTCCTGATGTCTGCACGTTTAACTCGCTGATCTATGGATATTGGAAGAAGGGTCTTGTAGGTTTAGCTCCCGAAGTTCTTCGAGATATGAGAAACAAAGGGTGTAAACCCAACGTCTTCTCTTACACTATCTTAATTGATGGTTTCTGTAAATTAGGAAAGATAGATGAAGCCTACAATGTTGTGAATGAAATGTCTGCCGATGGACTGAAACTCAACACTGTTGGTTTTAACTGTTTGATATCAGCATTATGCAAGGAACATGGAATCCCCGAGGCCGTAGAGATTTTCAGAGAGATGCTGAGAAAAGGCTGTAAACCCGATGTGTATACATTTAATTCAATGATATCTGGACTCTGTGAGGTCGACGAAATATAGCATGCCTTGTGGTTGCACAGAGACATGATATCAGAAGGTGTGGTTGCCAACACTGTTACTTACAACACTCTGATCAACGCGTTTCTCAGAAGAGGTAAAATCAAAGAAGCTCGTAAACTAGTCAATGAGATGGCTTTTCAGGGATCCCCGCTTGACGAGATTACCTACAATAGTCTGGTACAAGGGATGTGCAGGGCCGGGGAGGTCGATAAAGCGAGAAGCTTGTTTGAAAAGATGTTAAGAGACGGGCTTGTAACAAGTAGCATCTCCTGCAACATTCTAATAAACGGTCTCTGCAGAAGCGGGATGGTGGAAGAAGCGGTTGAGTTTCAGAAAGAAATGGTTCAGAGAGGATCAACACCGGACATTGTGACGTTTAATAGTCTGATAAACGGTTTGTGTAGGGCCGGTAGGATCGAAGATGGTTTGAGTATGTTGAAGAAGCTTCAGGCTGAAGGAATGTCGCCTGATACGGTGACTTATAACACTTAGATGAGTTGGTTGTGTAAAGGAGGTTTTGTTTATGATGCTTGCTTGCTTCTGGATGAAGGTATTGAAGATGGTTTTGTTTCAAATGAAAGAACTTGGTCAATTTTGTTGAGGAGTCTTGTTCCCCAAGAAACACGAGATAGACGAAGGTTTTGATAATGCAGTTTTCTGAATTTTTAGTGATAAGAGAAGAAGTTTGTTTGTCGTTGTAACGGAGGAATGTGTCTTATGGTCACCAAAATTATGAATTTATTCAGGTACCTCAATTATTCTATTTAAACGTCTATTGGGCTACGAACATGGCCTTAAGGCCCATGTTTTGATGGATATATCGCTGTTATATTGCTGTAACTCTTAATTTGGTCATTTGGGTTAATTTGTTTACGAGTAAAATATATACAAACAATATTCCGACAACTAATCAAGGCATGTTACCATATTTTTGTTGAAGTAAGTAATCACTTCTCTTTAATTATTATAACTTGTATCATAGATCATGATGATTTTGTTTCACTTAAAACACAACATTATTCTTCATCTTGTAATATGTATCGTAGATCATGATTCTGTTTCACTTTACAGTATTTTCCTTGGTGTTTATTATATTTTTATTTATTTCATTATTCAGACCAAATTAATATTTTAGACAAAAACAAATATAAAGTTGTTATGAAATCTGATAGATCGTAATATAAATAAGGATAGATACAACGCTCAAAGGATCAGCCGAAGAAACAAAAAAATATTCTGAGATGAACTAAAAAGGAGAGAAAAATAAGGAATCATCTCTAAACAAAACTCATATATATGTAAAATAAACTTAAAATGAAGCTTCTTTCCTCGACCCTACATAACCAAAACTGCAGCGGTTAACATGACCGCCACGGATCCGAAGACGGTGAAACTGTTCGAAACGGCGCCGCTCTGAGCAGGACCGGGAGCTTCAGTAGGTGAATTGGAGATCACAGATGGAGTAGCAGACGGCGAGTCGGATGAAGGAGAATCAGATTGAGGCGGCGATGGAGGCGAGGAGGAAGATTCTGGAGTCAATGCGGCAGCCGGAGAAGGAGAAGGAGAAGTCGCTGGAGCAAGTGTCGTCTTCGTAGGTGAAGGCGCCGGTGAGATCCGCCTTCCTCCGACATTGGATGGAGCTGGAGCTGGAGATTGAGCCATCGTAGAGGAAATAAGAAGAGTGGCGAAAAGAAGAAACCCTAGAGATTTCGAAAAAGCCATTTTCAAGAGAGAATTTCGAATTTAGCTGTTTTGGCAAGTGTCTTTTTTTTTGTTGGGAATGTTGGCTTAATTTGCTTTGATGTTTACGAACTCCGGAGACGGGTTCTTCTTATATACAGAAGAAGTGGGGTCCTCCACTGTTTTGAGGTGTATGTTGAATCTCCACCGTTAATATGAAAAAATAAGAACCGACTTACATCGAACGGCTGAGATATCATAATACAGAAGAAAAGCATTAAGGTGGGGACAAGCCTAATCAGAAAGAAAAAGTGAACGCGGTTGGTTAAACCCAACCCCTTGACTACGGCGCTAACGGCTCTATGACAGCTGTAATTGACGCGTCATGTAAAACGAAAATATTCCCGTTGTTGATCTTTGCTTCCATAATAACTGAACGGTCAATTACGCGGAGAAACGGTCCACTCTCTTTCTTTTTTTTTCCTTTATCTTTTCCTTTTTTGAGTTTTTATATGCTTTTTTCTTTTGAGTTTTTATTGTTGTAATATAATATTTTTAGGTTTACATTAATTTATAATAAATATATTGTTTGTGTATATATTTTTCAGTTGTATTTAATAAAATAATATCATTCCTTTTTAGTTATTTTTACCTTTAAAATCCGACATGGTTGTTTTAATATGACAAACTGATTATTAAATAAAATCTTTAGAAAATACAAAATGAAATACCAATATAAATATTAAGGAAAAAAAAGTATTTTGCTTTTTCCTTGTATCGTTTAGAATTCATACAATTTCTAGTGAATTTTTAGAGAGAGTCGAAGTGACATATTAAGATATATAAAACAAATTGAATTTGAATCCAAAAACTTGTTTAGTGTTATTGTTAAGGATATGACTAAAACTTAACTAGTCTTCCTAGTTAGTAGTACACATAACATCACATTAAAGTAGACATCATAACATACCCATGTCCTGAGCTAATTGAGGGCAATATATAGTCAGACAAAATTTCAACTTGGTCTGCAAATGTGTTACCGGTTAGCCAATATGAAGCACCAACTGGTTTCTCAAGCTTCCACATTTTGTTTCTTCTTCTTCATCTCCTTGTACGACTTGTCTTTGTTTTCTTTAGCTCCCAAATCACTTATCATCACTTTCTCTTTCCCGCTTACCTCTTAGCATCTGTTCACGAGTCTCTTTGATCTTCTTCACTCTTTCCTGTCTCATCATCACCCACCACATTCTTTCTTGCTCTTCTTCCCATCTTCCGAACCCAAATTCGGTTAGAGTGAATATTTATTTGGCTGAGAATCGGATCACGCGATGTTGAGATTGAGAAAGTTACAAAAACCCTCTTCACAGTATAATTATAGTTTAAATGTGAAAAAATGGTTTTACAAGGAATCGAGCAAAGGAGGATTGGAACACTTCAAAGCTTCCTCTTTTCGCAGCTCCACAAATCAAAATGATCCAGTGAATAACAACAATGATGAAAACTCGTAACACAAGGATTGTAAAAAAAAAAAAAAGAGATTAGATTAGAACATAAACCAATCTAATCAAATTTCTCAGATACAGATCAAAAGTCTTTTCTTCGTTCTGCTGTGTCAATTTCTTTCCTGCTTTTCCAAGTATTATCTACATTTCTTCCTGGTTCTCAAGCTTAGGACTCAGACTCAGACTCAGACTCTGTCTTCTCCACAATATCACCTTTGAACTTCAAGCCATACATGTGACCCATCTTGGTCCGCTTTGTCTCCAAGTATCTCTTATTCTCCTTTGTGATAAGACTCAAGAGAGGGACTCTCCCAACAATGGCTAATCCATATCCCTTCAGACCTACATACTTTGCGGGATTATTTGTCATCAGCTTCATCTTCCTCACCCCTAAATCCCTCAGTATCTACAATTTGAACAAGAATTAATGAATTACAGGAAAAAAGAAGCAACAAATGGCTTTCTGGATGTCAATGCGATCTTGGTTAATACCTGTGCACCAATTCCATACTCTCTAGAATCAACAGGAAGTCCTAATTCCTCATTAGCTTCAACCATGTCTCGGCCAGGATCTTGCAGATTGTAAGCTCGAAGCTTGTGTCCTAAACCGATCCCTCTTCCTTCATGTCCTCGGGCTTTGAATCTCTTGATGCAAGAGACAATATCGTTGTTGCCCTGTAACGAGCTGATACTCCCGTTGATGTACCATGCTTTGCATCCTATGAAGGCAATAAATGAGCAAACAAATTCGATAATCACCACACGGACCAAAATCGATGCTTTTTGAGAGAAAAACACCTACCACAGTTACTGTGAATGCAGTGCAGAGCTTTTCTTCGTTATCCTTTTGATTCACCATTAGAGGAAGGCGCAATCTCTTGAGATAATCATCTTTCATGCTAACACAAACTATACCAGTTCCATGTTTCACAATAAAAGCCATAACCTCAGGCGTTGCTAATTCAGCAGCCATTACCAAATCCCCTTCATTTTTCTCTATCTTCATCATCCACAACCACCACAAGCTGCAACATGACCGCCAAATCAATCGAGGGGAGAGGAAACAGAAAAAAAATGTGAAACTTTGATCTTCACAAGCCAAAAGAAAAACGAACCTTCCCTTGGCGTATATCTTCAATGGCCTCAGGTATTGAAGAGAAACCTAGTGTTGGTAAATCCAACTCAAAGTCATCATCTTCAGCAACAAAACCATAGGGTGGTGCAGGAGCTGATTCTGCAGCAAGTGTTCCAAGCGAAACTGAATCAGCCTGTAATGGTTCTTCGGTCCGATCATCAAGTGAGAGAAGCATTTGAGAGAGGAGCGTTTCCGTTGGTGAATAAGAGAAGATCATCTTCTCTAGAGACCACTACAGCCTTAACTTTTCCAGTGGTTTTAATGGAAAATGACGATGCCTGGTTAGATGGTAAACTAATACGATATAGCCCATGGAGCAATGTAGTTGAGCTTTGGCTTAATCTGCACAGAATCATCAAAATCATTAAGGCCATAAATAAGTAAAACATTATTGAAGAAGCTAAGCATTCAATCTGTGGAAACTATGAACTCATGATCGATTTCGAATCACAAATTCTTAGGTCACTAAAACAAATTACAAATCCTTAGATCATAATCTTTCATAGAGATTCCATCAGCTGGGATTCGAATAACAAATCCTTAGATCATGCATAATCATATTCATCCAAAATCATTAAGCAATGAACAAAAACAAAGACGAAGAAACGGACCCTCCAAGATTCCAAATAAGCTTTCGGTATAAGGGATAATTGTAATATAAAAATGCATATTAGACACAATTTGAATGGCAGCCCAATCGCACATATTTATGTTTTTCCATCCTCGCTTCTTGGTCGGATGACTAGAGCTGTCAATTGGTCGTTTCGCCCATGGATTAAGTCCAGTCCAAATTGTTATGGGCGGATTATGGTCACGACCAACACTTAAATAGTCAAAATAGACGGACGATCAATCTCGTCCACAGTTGAAACGGGCAAGACCGTATGGACATTGGGCACGCCCATGAACTTTAAAATGTAGGGATTTTTAGTTGTGGAAAATTAGATTTCAATCCCTAATTTCACAACTTCTCTCTCGTTCATCTTCTTCCATGAGAAATTTTTAAAACTAATCTCATTCATCTTTCTCCGTACGTATTTCTCTTTTTTATCAAGGAAGAAATGGATACAAAATTATGATTTGTGATTATCTTTTACTAACGTAATGACACAGGTGAAAATCCCAATTCTAGAAAATATAAACGACTTGCACAAAATATTGAAAATCTCCGGAATCGATTTTTATAATTATGTTTGACTATTTTTCTTGATTTTGATTAAGTACATAATATATGTGTTTTGTCGAGGATAGTAAATTTAATTAAATTTAAATTTGAAAATACAGATCAAATTTAATTAAATTTGAAATTTTAATTAAACAAATTTACAAAATTTAAATTTTATGCATTATTAGGTATATTAGATGAGTTGTTAATTATATATCTATAAATGTAAATAAGTTATAGGGCTGGGAATTGGGCCCGCAGCCAGCAGGTTTTCGGGTTTTGGTCCGCGCGGGGCGGGTTGGATTTTTGGGGGAGTTTGGCGGGTTTCACCATATTAGCAGGCCCCTATGGATACTACTACTGAGTCTAATGCATTCTACCTGCGGGCCCCGCGGACACCCGTATAAAAAAAGTTTTGATTTAGGGTTTTTGTTTTGCGGATAAACCTGCAGAGCCCGCGGGTTATTGCGGGGCGGGTGCCGATTTGGTTTTGAAAACTCGATGCGGGGCGGGTGCTGATTTGGTTTTGAAAACTCGATGCGGGACGGGGCGGAGCTGGTTTGGGTTAGAAAAATTAACCCTAAAACCCGCGGATTTTTTGCGGGGCGGGACGGGTTGGCCCGCTTTCCACCACTAATAAGTTAATGTTAATTATTAGTTAAATTGTAAAAATTGACAAAATTTAAATTGGATTGTCCATAAACGTATCATATGGACATGAATTCTATCGGATGTGGATCATTTCTGGAGCATTGTCCATTATAGACCAACCAATTATACTTCAAAAAAATAATAGTCGATATGGACGCGTTTTATTGGGTGCTGGACCGCCCAGCTTTACGGATGACCCATGCAACATAATAACTTATATCATAAAGGTAGTGAGCTTAGTAATGGGCTTGGCGTTGTGGTATTAACTTGCTTTAAGTGCGATTAGGATTTATCTTCCGGTCCTCACGTGCAATTTGGTTTTCATAGACCAATTAATGCGCTTTATTGGACCTTGTAAGCTTAGTAAAATCCTATTGGATTCATAATTCCTCGATTGTTGTTTTTGCCCATATCCTAAATTATGTAAATTGGTCAGTAATCAGCATAGGTAGAATTAAATGGCTGGCCAAAGATAATGCCCAAATACGGCCCAATTACTGAAAAATGGAAAGTCTCGTCTGCGTCCTTGCCGTTATTAAAACCTTGAAAATTCTGGGAAGAACAACTGAAGAAGAATTGCTTCTAACAAGAAATTGGAATTTGGGGAGAGAAGAAATTCAGAATAGAAGAAGACTAGAAACAAACACAATGGGAAGCGCACCAGCCCAGATTCCGACTAGCTTTGGCCACGAACTTAGAGCTTGTCTTCGTTGCCGTCTCGTGAAAACCTATGACCAGGTTTGTTTTCATAATTTTGTAAGATTGTGGGTGTTTGATTTCTCCTTCTAAGCTGGGTTTTTGTTCAAACAGTTCAGGGACGCTGGTTGCGAGAATTGTCCTTTCTTCAAGATGGAAGAAGATCATGAGCGTATTGTGGAGGTCACTACCCCTAATTTCAATGGGTATTTCATGAAATTCAAACCCTTTATTTAGTTTTCTTCTATTTCTTGGGTTTTGCGTTTATGGGTACTCTTTCTAAAAACTTCTAGGGTTCGAAAGATTTTTACTCTTCTGTGTATTAATTGTAAAGTTCTGAACTTTGGAGTGAGTCTGCTTAAGGATGAAATTAGACTACTTTCTGAATGATAGATTGTTGCTTCCTAATTTCTCAGATCTCATTGAACTTGCTTTCTTGCTGAATTTGTGATTTAAGTTGTAACATAATAATTAGTGGGGCATATTGGCAAAGTTATCTGCTTTAAGAGTCATTTTTAGGAAGTTAAAGTGAGAGAATTTTTTAGTGGATTGTAAGCTATCTTCATATTCGTAGATACTGATAGTAAGATTGTTTGCAGTATAATCTCTGTGATGGATCCAAGTAGAAGCTGGGCGGCTAGGTGGTTAAGAATCGGTATGTTGACTGCTCTCTTTAACTATTGACCTTCTTGTTTGAGTTCAGCAAACGGCATAGCTTCTTGTTTCCGTCAATGTGTTCTTATACTCTGATAGATTACTATTTCAGTCATCAGCACATCTCCACTGTATTAAAGAGTAACCATGAGATACATGTAGAGTTATATGATCCTCTGTTTCTATGAGAATGTGGCTCAGAAGCCTAAAACTATAAATTGGAATGTGGCTTTAAATCTGAAGATTTTCGAAATAGTTTGGCTCCTTGTTTGATTAACTGATTGCATGATGTTACTAAATTTCACAGGGAAGTTTGCTCCTGGTTGCTATACACTTGCTGTCGCAGAGCCACTCCCTGAGGAAATGCAGGTAAACGATTAGCACAACAATATTTTTATCTTCATGGTTTGAAATTGGACTCCACACGAATTTGCTTTGTGTTTAAAAATTAGATCATATAGTCACTGTTTGTTCACTTGTCTGGATTTTGTTTTTCACTCTGCGGTGATTCACTGCAGAACATATGCCAAGAAGAGCGTGTACAATATGTTCTGCCAAAACGCATTTGAAGCAAATCTATCAAGAAGAAGACAAGAATAGACTCTCATTTAAGATTCATATAACATTATCAAGTGCTTTATTTGTATCTTGTGATGTTGAAAATCTCCAAGAAGTCAGACTCCTTAGGTTTCTTCCGTCCGAAATAAAACCTGTCTTTTTTTTTTTGGTTAACCAAATAATCTTCTACTATTAAGCAAATATATTATATGTTTTTCTTCAAAATTAACGTAAGTGAACTGAACATGCATAAGAAAATCTCCAAGCACGAGAAACTACGTTATTTATTTGTAATACGCAGATGAATTCGATAAATTTGGTTTCAAGCCTAATTGCTTCTTTTTTTTTGTTTTTTAATCCAATAGCATCGTTTTGTGTCAAAGTTTGAGTAAAAGTATGTGTCTGTTAGTAGAATAATATACATATAAATGAAACGCAAGCCTAAACTTTTTGGAATTAGGAAACTTTAGGTACAACTAGGATATATTTTATGAGAATTCTAAGAAGAATACTATCCTTTTGAGTTAGAATATAAAGAAGACAAATGGCTCCTTGATAAATCTTGAATTAATGTGGGCCTCACGTGCAGTTTGGCTTTCATAGACTAATTAATGGGCTTTATTGGACTCATAATTCTCACTTACTTTAACTTAACGATTATTGGTTGGGTGTAGTTGACTATAATTCCGGTTCGTTTGGTCCGGTTAAGAGTAAGAACCGAAGACTTTTCGATACAGACATACAGTCAGTGTAATTTCACTTTCTTACTTACTTCACTCACCATCGTTGCTCGCCGGCGAGAATAGCACAGCGACTGACCAAAACTAAACACTTCGCCGTCGCACTCTCTCTCTGACTCTCTAATCGCCGGCGATGGAGAGCTTTGCACTTCACTCTCTCTCCACCACCGCCACTTCCACCTCCTTCCTCTCTTACCATCATCATCATCCTTCACGCCTCTCTCTTCTCCGCCGTACCACATCGAGATCTCCGCCTTCAACTATCTCCCTCCTATCTCACTCCGTTCAACCTCTCTCCTTCCCTCTTCTCAAACCAATTCCTCGATTCTCCACACATATCGCCGCCGCGCCACAAGACAACACTCCTCCTCCTCCTCCATCTCCGTCTCCTCAACCAACGCAAGGAGCGAAACTCGTTCCTCTAATTCTCTCAGTCTCCGTCGGTCTTATCCTCCGATTCGCTGTCTCTGTACCAGAAGGAGTCACACCACAAGGCTGGCAATTACTCTCGATCTTCCTATCAACAATCGCTGGTCTCGTCCTTAGTCCTCTCCCAGTCGGAGCCTGGGCTTTCATTGGCCTCACCGCTTCAATCGTCACCAAAACGCTTTCTTTCTCAGCCGCTTTCTCGGCTTTCACAAGCGAGGTTATCTGGTTGATCGTTATCTCTTTCTTCTTCGCTCGTGGATTCGTCAAAACAGGTCTTGGTGATAGAATCGCTACTTACTTCGTGAAATGGCTAGGGAAGAGCACTTTAGGTCTATCTTATGGGCTAACGCTTAGTGAGGCTCTGATTGCTCCTGCAATGCCTAGTACCACTGCTAGAGCTGGTGGCATTTTCTTGCCCATCATCAAATCTCTCTCTCTCTCGGCTGGAAGTAAACCGGGAGATTCTTCTTCGAAGAAATTAGGGTCTTATCTAATCCAATCCCAATTTCAGGTTACTTCTTGTTTATGCTCTTTGATTCCTGAGTTGATTTTTCACTTCTTGTCTCGAAATTGGATCCGTTGGCTCCAATGCTTAGCAAGTAGTGCTTGTGAGTTGATGCTGAGAAACAAAGTTTGCTGCTTGTTCCAATTTGTTTCTGAATCTGTTGAGCCATATCTTTTGCAGTTTCTATCATTAATAGTTTAATACAGAACTTTTAATTTCCATTGAGGTTGATTTATGAAAGTTTGTTTTTTCTTGTTAGTAGTTTGCCTTGAGAGAATTTTGAATTTGTCGAATTCATTCCATGCTTCTCTTCAATTTTTCGTGAGTACTTTGCAGCAGTTTTCAATCGAACAAGTCTTCCTTATTTTATTCTGCTTCTTTAATTGTGTTCTGATGTTTAACAGTGTGCCGGAAACTCTAGTGCGCTTTTCTTGACCGCTGCAGCTCAAAATTTGCTGTGCTTAAAGTTAGCCGAGGAGCTTGGAGTAGTGATCACAAACCCGTGGGTTTCTTGGTTTAAGGCTGCTAGTCTACCCGCAATCATATCACTTCTTTGTACTCCACTTATCCTCTATAAGCTTTACCCTCCAGAAACCAAGGACACACCTGATGCTCCAGGCATTGCTGCAACTAAGCTCAAGCAAATGGGTCCTGTCACTAAAAATGAATGGATCATGGTTGGTACAATGCTTCTTGCGGTCACTCTTTGGATCTGCGGGTAAGTCATAGTCTCATAGATAACTCTCATGGTTTGTATGGTAGTGTTGGTTAAAATCTGAGCATTACATGGGTTAATATTGTATGCAGTGAGACTCTGGGAATACCAAGTGTTGTAGCTGCCATGATCGGTCTCTCCATACTTCTTCTACTTGGTGTCCTCAATTGGGACGATTGCCTAAGCGAACAATCAGCATGGGACACATTAGCTTGGTTTGCTGTCTTGGTGGGAATGGCAGGACAGCTCACAAACCTTGGCGTTGTGACATGGATGTCTGATTGTGTAGCCAAAGCTCTCCAATCTCTCTCCTTAAGCTGGCCTGCTGCGTTTGGACTTCTCCAAGCAGCTTACTTCTTCATTCACTACCTTTTCGCAAGCCAAACCGGTCACGTTGGAGCGCTCTTCTCAGCTTTCCTTGCTATGCATATAGCAGCAGGTGTTCCAGGCATTCTAGCTGCACTTGCTTTAGCTTACAACACCAATCTTTTTGGTGCTTTGACTCATTACAGTAGCGGTCAAGCCGCTGTCTACTATGGAGGTATCTTAATATTCTCATCCAAGAACTATCCTTATGGTTAACTCTCTTAACTTTTGCGTTTGCTTCTTATTCTTTTTTTTTGCAGCGGGTTATGTTGATCTGCCTGATGTATTCAAGATTGGATTTGTCATGGCTACGATCAATGCGATAATCTGGGGAGTAGTTGGAACATTCTGGTGGAAATTTTTGGGTCTCTATTAAGAGCTCCCTCTGAAGAAGTTGTCTTGAAGCTTTGCAAAGACGGTACAATTCTTTGTTGATCATTTGCAATTAGAGAATCTGACATTCTTTGTCACATAGATAGATATATACAGAGATCTTCTTATGAAATATCGTATTTCTTTTAAGCAACAAGATGAAGATTTGTTTTGGGGGTGTCTTTGTTAAACCGAAAATGTCTCGGTGATAAAATAGAGAAAAATCTGATATAAAGGAGTGAATCGCCAAATTAACTATAATACACGGATCGATTTTCAAATTATTGAAGCGAGGAGCAAACAAAAAAGCTAACTTACAATAACTCAAAATAAGTTAGCTCCACAAGCATCAGTCTCATACTTGATACTATTTGTCATTGATGATATGATGTTTCCGTATGGCAATCTCCCACCATTTTGTTTTTATTCAGTAATGTGTTTAAAATAAAATGTTATCCGAAATGTCGAAAATATTAAAAAATAACTTGGCGTTACAAGGGAATCCTACACGAAAAACAATTTAAATGAGTTAGCTTATTAGACAAATTTGAAATCAATTTTAAAATAATAACGACTAGGATTCTGGTCACTGATTATTAGAATATTAATAAGAAAAAAGTCATATTGCATGATTTTGTAAATGTCCAATTGATACATGTTATACATCATCATATCATCGTCATTTTATTGATCACTAGCATCCTTATTCCATGCAGGATTTTTTTTCATTTCTGTTTGTCTAAACGTTTAATTTTATTTTATGTATTTAACAACCAAAGAAAAATATCAAATAAAAAATCATTTTCCCTCCTCCGGTGAGAATTTACACTTACAGAAATCGGATCTCTCTCTCTTTGCCGGCGATGGAGAGTTTCGCTCTCCGTTCTCTATCAACCTCCGCTTCTTCATCGGCCACTTATCTCTCTCTCTGCCGTTATTCTTCCAAATCGTTGTCACTACTTCCGCCTTCGATTTCCATTTACTCATCCCCAACCCTCAGATCACTCTTCATTTCCTCCCCTCGATTCATTCTTCGCGCCACCGCCTCTTCCTCGCCGGAGAAACTTAACAAACCTCAGTCTCCTTCTTCTTTTTCGCCGTCTCAACCGCCGCAAGGAGCAAAGCTGATTCCTCTGGCGATCTCCGTTTCGATCGGTCTAATCGTCAGATTCTTAATCCCTAGATCTGAACAAGTGACGTCACAAGGATGGCAATTGCTCTCAGTTTTCCTCCTCACGATCTCAGGTCTCGTCCTTGGTCCACTCCCTATCGGTGCTTGGGCTTACATTGGCCTAACCGCTTCAATCGTCACCAAAACGCTTCCTTTCTCAACCGCTTTCGCCGATTTTACAAATGAGCTCATCTGGCTAATCGCGATTTCTTTCTTCTTCTCTCGTGGATTCATCAAATCGGGTCTTGGTGACAGAATCGCTACTTATTTCTTGAAATGGCTTGGGAAAAGCACTCTTGGTCTATCTTACGGTCTCGCGTTCTGCGAAACGCTTATGGATCTAATAATGCCGTCTACGATGGCTAGAGCCGCTGGCGTTTTCTTTGCCGGTGATCAAATATCTTTCTCTCTCCGCCGGAAGTAATCCCGGAGATCTAACTTCCAGAAAATTGGGTTCTTTTCTGATTCAAATCCAATTGCAGGTAAACACAAAAATTCAAAAATTAAGATTCATCTTTTAGATCAAACCTCTTGGAACAATTTACAATCCAGAATCAAAAAAGACTCTTAAATTGATGCATAGCATAAATGTTTTTTTCTGTCTCTTGATGACTTTAGTTAAAGAGGGTTATGTTACTCTGTGGCGGTGTTCAGGTACTTCTGGTGCGCCTCTCCTCACATCAGCTGCGTCTCAAACTAGCAAGAGAAGTTAGTGTTGTAATCTCGAATCCATGGATCTCTTGGTTTAAAGCCGCGAGTGTTCCTGGGTTTGTCTCTACTTTGTACACCTCTCATCATCTACAAGCTTTACCCTCCTGAGCTGAAACACACACCAGAAGCTCCGGCTGCAGCTGCTAAAAAGCTGGAACGATTAGGTCCCATCACCAAAAACGAATGGATCATGCTCGGCGCTATGGGTTTCACCGTTTCTCTTTGGGTTTTCGGGTAAGATTTCTTGCAAATTTTGAACAAACGATTCTCATCACCTTTAGAGAAATAGCATAAAACTACATTAACTCGTAACAAAAATGCTAAAACCATCTACATATTTATATTTTCTAACCATTTTACGAATCGATATAATCAGTCTTTTAACTACATAGAATTCACTAACAAGTATGAGCGTTTTACCATGTTAAGAAGCTTTAAACGAATTCTTTTTTTGGGTTTTTCTCCCGCCAAAATAGATAATTAATTAACCGTCTGTGAATTCTAAAATCATACCGGTTTATAGATCAATCATTTCATCCAGCTTTTCATGGTGACTCCTTTCCGAGAGGGAATAGGAAGAGCAAGCGTTGCATCGGCGTGATCGGTCTATGACTCTTCTGCTGTTAGGAGTCATAAATTGGGACGATTGTCTAAGCGACAAATCAGCATGGACTCGCACACTTGGTTTGCGGTGTTGATTGGTATGGCTGGACAGCTAACTAACCTCGGGGTTGTTGCTTGGGTGTCGGATTGTGTGGCAAAACTGCTCCAATCTCTCTCCCTGACATGGCCTGCTTCATTCGTTATTCTCCAGGCTTGTTATCCCTTACTCCATTATCTAGTTGCAAGCCAAACCAGTCACGCAGGAGCTCACTATCCAGCTTTCTTGGCGATGCAAATCACTGCTGGAGTGCCGGGGGGTTTTAGCAGCGCTTTGCTTGGCATTCAACAATAATCTATCTCTGGTGCATTGGCACATTATAGCGGTGGACCAGCTGCTTTATATTATGGAGGTCCGTTTTCTTCTCTTTTTTATCTATTTTCATATGCTTAGAATTAGATATCGAATATATCCTACTATGTAGACGTTTTCTTACAATTTTCTCTTGGTCTGGATCTGCAGCTGGATATGTAGATCTGAGAGATATGTTTAGACTCGGGTTCGTGATGGCTCTTGTACAAGCGATCATCCGGGGAGTTGTCGGATCTTTCTGGTTGAAATTCTTGGGTGTCTACTGAAAATATAGAACCCAAACCTGAGCGCTTAATCATTCCCATCCAAACTAGTCTTGACTCAATCGAAGCTTCGATTTTAAGGGTGTCTTTTCAAAAATGTCTGCTAATCCACATGATTCGGGTTCACAGCCAAAAACCAACTGGTTTGTGTTAGTACAATAATAATAAAAAATGTAAACCTTAGAACAATCATTAATAGTGTTATCACTTAACGCCAATTCCATCTTATTTTCCGTCGTCAATGAATTTTGGTACTCCAACATGAACCGAAATCAACCATTTCATAACCACATTTAAATCGGTCCAATTTAGCTACATTACTTCCACATCGAAGACACAAAGTTCTGAAAACAATGACTCGAAATTGTAAAGGCCCAAGCCTAATCTTCACTTAAGAGTCTCACAATGTCAAAGACAAAAAAAAACTCTCCTTATTTCGAGTCGTGAAGCTTCTACTATATTACCTGAACCTGCAGCTGTAACGCATAACAAATAACAAGAATCTGAAGTCAATAAGAAACACCAAACATAGGTTTTCTAATATGCATAAAGAGAAAAGAACCGTTACTGTATTCAAGAGAGTTTTATACAAAGTAAACCTTTGCAATAAAGCCGATACCAAAAACTATAGGAGACTAGAGAGGAGATAGAGTAACATAGAAGAATCCAGAAAGATCCGCAATCTTCTTTCATACAAACATCGTTAACTCTGGTCGGCTATACACATTGTTCTGCTCATCTTCAAGAACCGGGTAAGCGGCAACAAGCGTGTCCTGAGCACCAATGTATAGAGAATTGTAAATCTTCCAGTACACTTCGCGGACTTTGCGCGCTGGATGAAACAAACCCTGCAAACAATAGTTCAGAATAACAGCTGCACCTAATGCCACTCGCATTCCTTCAATGGCTTCCATCACAGCATTAATGACGTGAGGAGATGTCTCGAAAATGTTGGGCCAAATGAAGTTAAGCAAGTGAACCAAAGCATCTTCACATCCCAAACCAGCTACACCTAAAGCCATATGTTTCACAGCTGAAGCAGCGGTTTGTCTGTGAACCAAATCTCTGTCCATGAGCGCATCTTCAAGCAACGGTGTGACGGCATATATGTAATCCTTTCCCATTTCTCCAATGTATTCAAAGAGGAAGGAGAGAGATTTCAGAACACCATTTTGGACGTTCAGCTCTGGAACACGGTATTCATTCATCAAAGCCGGTAAGACAGTGAAGGGAGAGCATGTCTCAGCAACTATGGCGATTGCGACTGTGGTGCAAACACGGTTCTGACGTTCTTGGACTTTGAGATTGTTCAGCAACGTTGCAAGAACGTCTTGGGGTCCGATGGCTTTGGCAATGTACCCAAAAGTGTTGACTGTGGCTCGGCGGATACCTTTCTTGTGAGCTTTAAGCATTTCAAGAAGCTCAAAACAGATTCTCATCCATTCTCTGGCTGGAACAAACTCAGCACCACGATCAGCAATCCTACCAACAAGATCAATACAATTCTCCTGGACTTTCTCGTGTCTGTTCTTCAAAATCGGGGTCAGTCTTGGAAGCAGATCCTTAATAGGAGGAGTCATCTTCGTCATACCAATCACGTTGACTATAGCTTTCAAAGCTCCAAGAATTGATCCCAAGACTTCTGGGTACTCTTCCCCAAGATACTCGTACAAGACAACACCAAGATGTCCCATCAACTGTTCCTCTCCACATTGCTTCATAACAACAGCAATTCTAGAAATAAGATCAGCTGCTTGTTGTCTTACCTTTGCACTCTTGTTGTTTAACCGCCACTTAATGGTACCACAAATCTGGGGAAGATAAGGCTTTACTCGCTGACCAAGAGCATTCACTATAGCACCGAATCCATTAAGCATAACATTAGTATCGTCATTAGTCTGTTCTTGGAAAGCATAGAGAATCCCATCTATGAGTAATTCTTCCAATCTTGCATCAATATCAGATGCTCCTAAGTTTGTGACAACCTTGTCAATGGTTTCCATAACCATACGTCGGTATGGTTCACTCTCATCCTTAAGATCTTCAACAACCCTCCCCACGATATCTGCAACACCAACCTTGTTCGCAATCTCCACAGTAGTTTCGACAAGCTGCCTATAGTTTCTCCTCTCCAGAGCCATTCTCCTAACCCAGAAATGCCTGAAAAACTCGGGCAGAATATCACTGCGAATGTAATCCGATTCAACACCCTCGGTACTTACACACTGTTTCACCACTTTGAGGACAATCTTCTTCATTTCTTCATCAGGCGACTGAAACTCACGAATCAAGATAACCATCACTTCTTTTGTATAGTAGCTTGCATAGATAGCATCCATCAGGGGGATGATAAAACCAATCGCCTTCAAGAATGCAGCTAAAACTTTACCACGGTGAGACCTAATACCTTTCCACAAAGGCTTCAGAACAGAATCAAAGCTCTCAATTCCATATGGAGCAGCAGCCTCGGCAAGAGCAGCCAGTGACAAAGCGGTAATAGTCCTAACCTTCTGGTTTTCATCACTGAGACCATGTTCAATAATCTCTACTAGAGACCTCAAATGAGGAAGTACGGCACAGCCAATTAGTATAGCAATCTGTTGAACAATCTTAATACCAGTGTGACGTGCCTGCCATGACTTCTTACTCTGGCACACAGCTTTCAAGAACGGTAAGAGAGCAGGGATTCCAAGAGCTGAAGCCACCACACTGAAAGCTCTTGCTGTTGTGTTCCTCACATATTCATCGATGTTGTCAATATCAGGACGCATAGCTGCAATCATAGTGGCTAAACCAGCTGCTTTGCTAAGGTTAGAAATAATCTCTCTTCCTTCTACACGAGCATAATAATCTTCATCAATCAACAAAGGCTCAATAACAACAAGGATTTTGTGGACGAAAGGCCTTACCAGCTCATCGAGTTTGTACAGAATCCTATCAATCACTTTGACCAAAAGATGCCTCTCTTGATCTTCCAAAGTGGGTTGCATGAGCAATGGCAAAATTTTATTAAACAAAGGACCAGCACCAAGCTCACGAGCCTTATCAGTAAGCTGCCTCAGAGCTGTTTTCCTCTGGGCAGGCGTTCCGTTTTTAACCTTTAACAACAGTTTCATTATCTTGCGTTCTTTCTGCTCATCAGGGGTCAACTCTTCTTCGTTCTCTTCATTCAACAGCGCCCCAAAATACTGATAATCCTCTGGTTTCATAAACGGCAACCCACCAGGAACTTCGGGGGGCACATCATACTGCTGCCCACGGTTTTCCTCAGGAATAAGGTAGCCAGGAGTTGCCATGGGTGTAGGGGTTCCAGTAATTTTATTTGCAGCGATTCTGATGGGAACATATGAAGCAGGCGGATCCAAAACCTTGTACCCCTCTGCAGGAAACATGGCATCAAGCTCTTCATCAGTCAATGGTCTGTTTCTCTCTTCAATATCCCTCTCCCACCTTAACAGATTGTATTGCTCCGGGGTAATAGCACCACGAAGATTGAGCTGACTCGGAGTTGGAGTAGCCATATCAATCCCACCAATTGGGGTAACACCAGGAGTGTAAGCAGCAGCAGGAGTCATTCCACCCATAGGTGTAGCACTCCCCATAGTGGCTGGTGTTTCATCCCACCTTGAACGTTGACGCTTAGGGGTAGGCGTTGCAAGCCCTTTTGGAGTGGCCGCATCCCAAGTAACACCTGAAGGAGTTGCACCCGGAGTAACACCACCACCTGGTGTTGCATCAGAATCAGTAACACGACCAGGTGTAGGAGTCTCATCCCACCTGTTCCTTCGTCCAACAGATGGAGTGGCATCAGAAGCCCTCCCAGGAGTTGGAGCATCCCATCGCCCAATCCCTGGAGCTGCATCAGGTAAATCCCAATCTGAAGTAGCTGCTTTAGCTTTCTTTGCAGCACCACCGTCTTCTTCAGAGAGGTCCCACCTGTTTCTCCTCTTGGAAGAAGAAGCAGGAGGAGGTGGTGGAGCAGCAGAATCTTTCTGTACCTTTGCAGCTTCTTCTTCCTCTTTCTTTTTCTTAGCAATAAGCCTCATAGTTTCCTCTCTCTCCCTCTGGTTAGCCGTCTCCCTCATATGGTCCGTGTACGTCCGAACACTCGGATCCGGCGTCTTCTCACCCATAGCAAACGCATCAACTCTATCCGGAGAGAGAACTCGATTCAGTCTCCTATTCCTATAATCACCCTCGCGTTCTGCAATAGTCTGCCTAGGTTTAAATCCTCCATCGTCGTCTTCGCTGTGAGCACGAGCCACGTCGTTGAGAATTGACCTAGGAGCAGTGTAAGACGCGAGCCGTTGAGCCACAAGCGAACCAGTGGTGTCCAGATTTGGATCCTCCTCATCGTTTGGTGCAATAGAAGTCAAGTAGGAATCACGGTCGTTATCTCCGTACAGATCGCGATCAAAAGTCAGAGAAGTGAGAGACGCAAGGTCTGCTTCCATCTTTCGTCTCTCCTCTTGAGTTTTAGCGATCTCTGGATCTAGATCCGCCATTGTCGATACTCAACGAATCTTTCTCCTACAACGAAAAAAGAACTGAGAAGTTAGAAAACTAAGAAGAGTAAATCAGAAAAAAAAAAAACGAGATATAGAATACAATTAAATCAATCAAATACAAGAGTAATGAATCGTAAATCGAAATCGGAAGAACTCACCGGTTATCGGAACTCGCCTGCATCAATGAGTGGGACTAGAGCGCGAGCAAAAAGAAGGAAAAAAAAAGAGAATTAGGGTTTAACCAAAACTAGCCAGAAAATTATAAATACGAGTTGGAGATGACGTGATTGAAACCGACCAATTGAGGGAGTCGGTTTTTAATTTCGGGTCAGAATTTAATTTGGGCTAATATACTCTTTTTAACGACTTGGATTCGCCCAAACAAAGCCCAAAAGGCATAACAGAAGCCGAAATATATATGTTTCTTTTTTTTTTGTCTGCAATGATGTATGTTTCTCTTCTTTTTTTTTGTCGTCACAATAATGTATGTTTCTATTGATCATAAATACACATCTCTCTCTTTTCTTTTTTTAACTAGAGAATTTAGTTGCAAAAAAAAAAAACTTCAGTATCTGATCATACAATTCGAACAAAAAAAAGGGAGTATGATCAACCAAAATCTTATGAGAATAATATTTTTCTTAGAAAAATAAAAGGAACTAAGTTGAGTTTACGTTTGTAAGAACATAGACACATTAATTGCTATCATTTTTTATCAAAAAGAAAGAACATAGACACATCTCTACACATGAATCGCATACAGATTCTATTTAGACCAAGAAACGTTTAGCTAGTGCATGCTTTAAAAAACTAATAAATTTTTTTGTTTTTAATCCAATTAAACGAGTCCAAAATATTTGTATTTGTTCAGCGCAAGAAACAAACAGATGCTATTAACCTTCCAACATTTGCAAACATACATAAATATAGAAATGTGAGTTAAAACCTCCAAAAAATTCCAAGGAACCACGTATGAATGCAACTTAGATAAGTATGAATGCAACTTCTGCCTAATCTACTGTACTTGATTGCTCCAAACTTCCATATTTCCCCCAAATTAGAAAAAAAAAATTCGAAGAAAACAAAAGGCTTGATTGATAGTTTATGTTGAATTCAAGTAAAAGGGTGTAAACGGTTTATATATTTGAGGAAGTTGTCAAGGTGAATCTAGTTTGCAATTTTATTCATCTTAAAATGCATCGTGTACAATAAATTTGTTCGCCAGTGACGGAACGACTTCGTACTTTCTAGAATTCACCGGAATTTCATTCATAGCCGACAGTAGCTGCCAAATCGCTCGACCGATTCCCGATTCTGCGCAATCGCTGATCTCGAGCTTCTTCTCCGACGTGAATTTGAAACCTCTCTTCGAATTAGGGTTTGCGAAAGGGACAACTGAAGGAAGAGAGGGTAAGAAGAAGAAGAAAAAACAGGTGACGAGAAATAGACGGAGTTTCTCGAGTTGGAGGAGCGATTCATCGGCGATAATGATGTTGCGGAGGAGCTGAGGAACTACAGCAGCTGCGGTTACAAACTCTTAATTGATTTATTTTTCTTTCTTTGGTTATAACTTATACGACAGCTCTTTAGTCCTGTTTTTTTGTATATGAGTTTCTATTTCCATTTAATTTCTATTTTTTGAATTATTATGTCCACACTACTACATAAATTGGATTTCAAACATAAAAATGTCAAATTATGGTTTATGGTAATCAACGAAAGTTCTTTTTGGAAAAAAAAAAAGAAGTTTTTGCCTTTTGTTACAAAAAAACTATATGACTGGTTTATAGATCCAAATTTAATTGCAATGCCTTGAACAGGAAGAAACAAGATAGTCTCTGTGGCTGATCTCTCTGTCAGCGAATTAAAAGATATGTACAAGCATGATTCCGTAAATTATCTTACAAATACATGTGAATTTTATTGTTATTTAACTATCACTCACTTTTAAAATGCCATTGTATAAGAAAATTTTGGGGACCAATCTTAAAACATGTATATTATACTATTAAAGAAAAAAAAAAGTAAACCTAGAGACCAATGATCATGTAAAATGTAAATTAAAAAACAAATGGTTAGTGTACAAAGCTATTTTCCTAGACGAGAGAAATCTAAAGGTACATCCTAATCAATCATGAGAGATTTCTATTCCAGCTGTATTTACATGGAAACCTAAATGATAGTTAGAAAGAGCATGGGAGGGGGGGGGGTGTTTATGTACGTGTTTTCTCAGTTGCAGTGATCATCATTAAATGCAAGACATGAAAGTGTCGTCATCCAAAAGATAATCTATATCGATTAGATCGTCTTCCTCGTTGTAATTCGCAGCTTCCTCTGTGTTGTTTTTGTTCATAGCTGAGCTAGAAGAAGCCTGCTCATGAATTTACAAACGAGTTTCAATTATTGTGGAGGTGCATCAGTCTGTTGTGGCGATTTTTAAATACACAATTGTTACCTCCTTCTCACGGAAGCCCTCAACCACGGTCAATAGCCTACGGTATTGAGCCCTTGCTTCTGGATATTGAGCCATAGACTTCACTCTAGTTAGAGCCTTTTGAAGCCTTTCCTCCGTTTGTTTCCTTCCTTCCTTGAGGAAATCATACTCATCTTCTTGTGTGGCAGGACATACAGGTTCTGGTGGCTTCCTGATTGTATCGCGTTTGAAACCGCGTAAGCCACTACCCTTGCGCCTCCACCGCAAGATGATTTTCTCAAGTAATCCTACCGACCAAGTTATGGCTCGGTATTGTTTCCTGACTTGATGTCCTCTCACATGAGCCTAAAAGGTTCCAGCAATGAGATAGAAGCCAAAAGAAACAAAAAATACTAAGCTTCACATCCTCAAACTAGAATTAAAGAAGTAAATTATTCAGACCTGAATCTTGACGATTCTTTGTCGGATCAAAAGGAACTCCTTTCTCTTCTTCCAACCACGATATCTTTTCTGAATTTGAACTGCAGCGGCATGAACAGCACCATTACTGTGTCCTGGCTTCTTAGTCTTTGCAGCTGCAAAAGAAACAGCTAACTCGTCGGAAAACTCGTTGTCGCCACCAAGCTCAGAGAGCTGTTTCCGTTGGAATGACTGCATCCTGAACACTTGATGTAGTCGATCAGCTGCTTGTGTAGCATTTAAGACAGCGGTAAGTGAATCCTTCAAGGAAAGTGTTTCTGGTACATCACCATAACTCATAGGAGTAGCTGTACGCTCAGCTACTGTTAGAACAGCTTTTGCTCCAGAGGAGTCAGCAGAGCTGTTTTCTTTAGCGTCCACTGTTAGCTTTTCAAGATAGCTAGTGAGGGAAGACTCTGCAAGGAAACCTGAAATTCCCCTATGTCCGTTTCCATAAGCCAAGTCAGCAGCTGTTTTACCCAAAGGATGTTCTGGAGATGGATCCGCCAATGCTCCGGCATCAGCACCCAGAGAGACAAGTACAGCGACAGTATCCTCCCTGAAGTTTAACAGTACACACAGAGTTAGTTTTGATATGGAAAATACAAACCAAATGTCAGAGTTTAAAATGAATCGGTTAAAGAATTTTAAGCGGAAAGAAAAAGAAGACTGAGAACTTTCAAATCCATAATGAATGAGAAGAAGTTTTTTATGAAAATAAAGCAATTGAAGGAAGATAAGCCTGAGCTCCTCGCCTGCCACTGAATGCAGCCCAATGAAGAGCAGACCATCCATTTGCATCGCGGAAGTTGATGCTAACTCCTGCTGATAAAATAGGCTTTATAGCCCAATCATACCCAAGTGCTGCAGCAAGGTGTAGAACACCCTGTCCATCTACATCTAATAGATTTGGACCCTTGCCCTCTTCAGTCACCTTATGGATGAGCCATAGATATAATTTATCTTCGAACTCTTCCCTAATAAGTCGCTCTTTTGCATCCAGCTCTGTCAAATCTTTCTCAGTTGCTCCGGGAAGAAGAGACTCCTTTTCATCCTTTAGCAACATGATTTTGCTGATTTTTTTTCGTTTCTGGCCAACATCTTCAAATATATGGTGTTCCCGAACAGAAGATCTGAGAGCCAGGAGATTTTCAATCCGCAAATGAAGTGATGCTTCATTTGTAAAGGCACCATAAATGTCAGTAGCATTTAACTTTTTGTTAGACCCAGGAAGGAAATCGAATTCTCGTACTTCACTGCAAGAAAATCTGTCAGAACATGTAATATAGAACAGGACTCGACCGACTTCATGCGGTGGAGCATCACAACAAAGAACACCATCTACTAAAATCTCAGCCGGAACCTCAACTTCCCCAAACATGCATGACCAGCTATAGCTAGTTACTTCCTGAGGACTCAACAGAAACGTCCCAATAACCATGACCTGTTCGACAATTAAAAGGGTAGATGAGAAAGGAATTATCTCCTTAAAAACCTCAAAAGCGTAAGAGCTGAAAGATAGGATCTAAAAGGGTAATACCAGTTCATTAACAATATACATAAAACAGAAAGAAACTGCTGTTATAAAGCGAACATGTGCTTTTGAGGTATTCAACGAAAAAAGTATTCAACGAAAGAGTATTCAACGAAAAAAGTATTCAACTGCTGTTCTTTTTTGTAATTGTGATATTGTTTTGCTCTTTCTCTGGTAAGAAATTTGAAGCTTTTTTCGTTGAACACTTGCAGAAAAAGTATTCAACGAAAAAAGCTTCAAAGTTCTTACCAGAGAAAGAGCAAAACAAAACCACAATTACAAAAAAGAAAAGAAAATGGTAAATTGGATTAACTAAAAACCATCTTAACTAGATGCTACACCACAAAACCTTTTTTCAAAAATAAAATAAAAATTACCTCAGTTTCTGAGTCTGTCTTAGTCCATTTGGGCCAAAAGTCAATCATAGTGAAGCGCTGATCCTCGGATAAAGAAGGGCTTAAGGAAGACCCAGCTGCTGCAGTTTCACATTCAACTGTGGTCCATGCAATACCTCCAGATGAAGACTGCATTTGCAAGTCCTCCATCTCTCCAAGTTCTTTACTAACCCACCGAGAAAAACTGTCAACCTTTTTCAAACTATCCTCTTTTTTTAACAACGATTTTCTAAGAGGTAGCATTTGGTTTGCACTTGCTTCATATATAAGATCCTCGGGGCCTAGTTTAGGTATATATGCTGCTTCAATACTAGTAAACGGAGCTTGGAAACTACTCCCAATAGGCTGCTGATTTTGATTGCCAGGAAGACTGGAAAATGTCCCAAAATTTTCATGTTCTCTTTGCCCAAGTAAGGCCAGATCAGTACCATCAGTCATTCCAGAATGTGAATCCATGGGCCATTTTTGCAATGACACATTTTCCTGAACAGGAATCTACAGAGATGACAATATCAAAATCAGAGCTTTTCAAATAACCAACATTCATGACAATAAAATGCATGCTTGAATGATTTGGTAAACAAATTAAAGAGTGGAACCATAAGAAAAATATAGGCACAAATCCTGCTATAAGTATGCATACAATACCTGCCAATTTACTTGATTTTGAAGAGGATTTCTGAGATGCTCTGCCATTAACATGGAACCTTTCTCTGTTTTCCCTTCCATGGGCACCAAAACAGTATTAGAAGGCTGCGTCTGAGTCAACAGAGCACTAAAGGAAGCATCCCATACAGGGATATCAACTGAGGTTTGGGAGTCACTTTCTTTGACTCTGTTCCCATGAACAGGAGGAGCTGATGTCCAACCATCTTGATTTCCTAGGAACGAAATACAATCTCAGTAAACATGTAGAAATTTGGTAAGAAGGTAGCTTGTTAAGCAGAAAGCAAATGTAGTACCCAAAACAGAGGTCGTGTTATAAGAATTTATTGTGCTAGTATTCTGACGATGCCTTGTCTGAGGAGCACCAGCTTGAGGTTCAGGATTTTTTTGCAAACTAGAACTTGCTTGACGGCTATCCCCTGTGTTAAAATGATGTAAGTTTGTGAGGAAAATACAAGCAGGAAACCAATCAACCACAGAGACTCATCCATTGACAAAACTATAAACCTAAACAAAAGATACCAACGCACATAATATACGAGAAATTATATACCAGAATCAGCATCTTCACATAATGGTGACAGTATACTGGATGGGATTGCTGTTGAATCAATATTAACAGAAACGGTGCCACTCAGAGAATTTGAATTGTCTTCTCTGATTCCACCAGTGTTCATCCGGTTACCCTGTAAAATAGCATGACGTACAGCATAAGATGACTACATCAAAACTACCCATAGAAGAGACAGCATCCACTTAAAAAGGAAGATTTAATGTTTCTTTTTTTTGCTCGAAAGAAATTTCATGTTCAAAGAATATATTTAGTACAGTACCGAAATAAAAGTTATACCTTAACCTCCAAGTAGTGAACGAAAACAATATGCATCAGATCCCTGTATCCATATAACACAAAAACAGAGGACATCAGCACTAAAACTGAAAAGTAACACAAAATGAAGAAGACTACCAAAAAGCACATTTCAATCCAGTAATTTAGGATTTTAGAGATCGTTTGAAATTAATGACCCTGGCGTTCCACACCTAATCATTAGGTTCACTCTTGGAAGACTAGGTTGCAAGAGGCCTTAGATGATAACATTATCCTCAATTTCATCTCACAAACCACGAATTGATGTTTTATCTAGCAGAATCTCGCAATGAATAATCACTAATACTGTCCTTTATTGGTCATATTCTGCTAAATCAGTAAAAAGGCCATTCCCAGGAGACTAGCAGAGTACCACCCACACATTACATGATACGATTATTAAAGAAAAGAAGCAGTAAAGAAAGCACAAAAATGCTGAAAATAGACAACATAGACGTTAACAGTATACCAAATAGAAGAAAACATATGAAAAATGGACAACATAGACTCACTGTTCAAGCATCCAGTAGCAACGCCTCTGGAAATGCTCATTGTCTTCCCCATGTGCATAGTAACAATGTAAAACATCAATGCTTCCTACCTATATATATATATATACACTTAAAAAATGTTACCCTCCATCTCCAACATTGAAATATTGCATTATCAGCTATATGCCTCAAAAAATCAGAATTAAAACCAAGCAAATGGTTTCACGGTCATTGCATGAGTTTGCACTAATAAAAATTAGTGAGGAGATAACAATAGAAATATTAACCTTGAGCTTTTCGTGAGCCTCTTTCACTGTTTTTCCATCTTTCTTCTTCCTCCAGTTGTGGTCATCTTTCCTAAAATATCTGAGCACCTTCCTATCAAAGAGAAAGAGTGAACCACCTAGAAGAGCAGGAAATTTAAGTCAATTTACAGAAGATAAAACAGTAGTAAATTGTTGTCAAGGCACACAACACACAAAAGTATTTAACTATTAAGGTCTAACAGGATAAACGGGGCAGTGTAAGTAACCCTTACAATCAGGACAACCCAAGCATAAACTTGGTTAATGCAAGACAGAATTAAAACCCAAGTAGAGGCTAATGTAGCTTATTCAGTATCTTAGTCATCACTAGTAGATACACTTGATAACTTAAATATCTTGCAACCAAAACAGAAGAAAATGAGCAAGAAACATACTGGGTGGTCGGTTGGGAGGCTCTGACGCAATATGAAACTTATGATGGTTGCGAAGAATTTCACAAATCTCAGCAGGCCTCAGCCATCTGTGTTGTGCTTCTGACAGCAACTGTTGGATATCTACAAGTTCAATAAGAGGGTAAGAAACAAAATTAATGCTACAACTCTTTGAATCTGCATACAGTTCCAGAGCTAACACTCTCTTGCACTAACCAATACCAATAACATCAAATGCAACAGAGCAATTCAACTAAAGTGGGAACCAAATATTTCATTTCAACTAAGAAGTAAAAGATCACCAGAATGTCGCAACAGAAAACAACAAAAACCTAATAATGATCAGATCCAAACTATCATAAGAAAAAGAGAAAAAAAAACTAGAAACCCGTAGAGACCTAATCGAGGGGCAAATCCGAAAGATCCGCGATCCGCCATGAAACATAAACCCAAATCCACCAGAGATATATTCTTGCTGTCACAATCACAGAAAAATCAACGAACCCTAAATCGATCTGGGTATGTATGAAGTGAGCTAAGCCCTTTATAATTTCCTCTTCTTTTCGAGCTTTCCAGGTGTGTGTGAAACCGAATCTAACTTTTTTCTTTCTTTCTTCTTTTCTTTAATCCTTTTTGGGAGGAAACCGGAAGGAGAGCGCTGAGGTTGTTTATAAAACAGTGAAGGAAAACACCTTTATCCACTAAATCTTACACGTGGATACCAGATGAATTTTGTTAAATTTTCTAAACTAGAATGATTCAAACTATTTTCACACTACTAATAATAATAAATTAGTTATTATTTACTTTATTCTGTTATTTAACACAAATAAATATTATAGTGAAAGTAATAATTAGTTGATATGCAGTAAAAATTAAATACATCATTATATTAATTGAATGATTATTTTGTCTATTTTTTACAATCATCATATTGAGGATGATTGATATCTTTATTGGCACATAAAAATTATAGTGAGTGGTTCCAGCTATGATTTTATAGTACATACAATATATAAAATTATGATGAACAATCACAACCAACACAAAATCCAAAGAATTATGGTGAACTCCTCTATTAATAATTCTGTCAGATGCAATTTCATTCAAATTATAGGACTCCACGAAAAAATAGTTTCATCTCTATATTTAGGGCTAATTTGCAAAAAAAAAACTAAATCTAGATATTCTGTAGGAAAATGACTATGCAGCAGAATTTTTAGGTAAATAATTACGGGCCCACATGCACAGCAAATGAAAATGACAAAACCATCGTTCCAATTGATTTTGCAAAAGTTTCTTCAACCATGTTGTTTTTAAAAATGGCAATGACAAAAAAAAAATGCGGCATCTGAAAAATATTTCGAAATTTTGAAAAATATGTTTTGAAAATAATATATTTCAAAAAACAATAATATAACATATTGAAAAATAGTGTTAGCATGACAAAAAAAAAAGGAGAAGTCCGACAAAGATCTGGAAGAAAAAAACGAAAATAACAAAAAAAAAATTAAATAGCATAAAATGAAGTGATAAGACGAAGAAGTCTCACTGATATTTGAAAAAAAAAACATAAATAACAAGACGTTTGAAAAAATAGCATGAAATGGAGATAAATGACATATGATAAGACGAAAGATTTCAGTGTCATTTTCCGATCCCATCAGATACACCATGTTCACGGAAGGTTATTTATTAAAGTGATTATCAGGTTATATTTTGCTATTCCCCTTATATTTACGATGAACAATTTCATGTTTTAGTATTATATTCTCCAAGAGTAGAATTTCATAAATACAGAAAAACCCATCAAAAAAAAAAAAAAAATTGATCAACCATTAGATCAGGAAAGTTCATGATATGACTATCAATAAAACAAAATTCATACACTCGAATGATTGTATTCTAATACACTCAAATGGTTGTATTCTAAGACACTCTCGCCAGTCAGTTAACCCGAAATAATCGAGACAATATCAAATCGGACCAAAATCCACGTATTGTGAACGTCACTTCAAGATTCGGACAAACTATTTATCCCAAAAAAAGGATTTGGACAAGCTGACATACTCAGAAAGGTGCATTCGTTCATGTACTCCTCAATATCATTACCATCAAATGCGATGCCGAGGCCTGCGGGGATCAATTTAACTATTTTCAGCTATTTAAAAATATTATTAAAATATAGAAAATAAGACTAATAACTTCTTTTTTGTAAACATATTAAATATGAATTACCGTTTTTGAATTGTGATTTCGATTACAAAACGAACTAACAAGACAGAAATACCATTTTAATAACATTTTAAAGAGAACGGAAAGACTTACAACATTTTTATAATTCTCTTTAGATTACCACATTTTAAATTTTGTTTTACTAAGTTTAATCATGCGCCATTTTATGAAGTATTTTTCGTTGATCTATGTACTGTGTTTTTTGTTTTTTTTGTTTTCCTAAACTTGTGTTATAAATAATAATATATGGATGCCCATTATTTTAAGGCTTATACTCTAAAAGGTTTTAGATTTACTTATTCCTCCAAGTCTTTTATTTATATATATATATATATATATTTCTTTATTATTCATGAAATAATAAGTTACATAATATTTTCTCCAATATCTTCTATTTTATAACAGTCTGATCTTTTTTCGAGGAAAAAAAATCCTTACCATCAAGAAGTCTACTTACTAGTTGCTACCAAAGCAAGGGTTGGATACGAACCACGTGTATTTAGCAGCATTGGCCGTGAAACAGCTGACTGCACTTGTTCTCCTTTCGCGAAACGAGTCTTCAAGAAAGCAGAGCTGAATCTTTTAGTATCCAAAATCTGCAGAACCTAGGAAAGTACGAAGTTAATCTATGTATCGTGAGATGAGTCATTTCGCTGTGAGTACAGCTTTGCGAAAGTCTGTGCTTGTCAACGGTGGAGGAGGAAACAGTCATGTTTCCTCCGCCGTTATCAAAACTCCGGCGGATATAACAAACCCGACGAGAATTCATGGTTGGGGCGGCGTTTCTGGTGATTTCAAATGGAAATTGAGGATGATTAGTTATGTGTCAGCGACGGACAAGAAAGATGAAAATCCGACTGCGAGGAAAGATCAAAACGGCGGTGGAGCGATGAAGGTTCCGAGTTACTGGGGTAGAGAGATAACGAAGATGAAAATTTCTCGGAAAGATGGATCAGACTGGCCTTGGAACTGTTTTGTGGTAAACTAATATTTATCTCAGATTTCATAGAAAAAAAACAATTTATATGAATATTGGTATTACTGGAACAGCCATGGGAGACATATCAAGCAGACGTGTCGATAGATTTGAAGAAGCATCACGTTCCGAATAATATCGCCGACAAACTCCTCCGTGTTCCCACTGATATCTTCTTTCAGGCATGCTCAGTTTAATTTTGGTTTATGATTTTATTAGTTTGCTTTTAATCGAAATCAAAATAACGGAATCCAAGGTTATAAACAAATTTGGTTTTGGTTTATATGCATATATCATATCAATCTATAATAGTTCACTTTATTTATATTCGGATTAAATTGTATCTTTTGTCGATAGAGACGATACGGATGTAGAGCAGTGATGCTAGAGACAGTAGCTGCAGTACCAGAAATGGTCGGAGGAATGCTACTCCACCTAAAATCACTCCGAAAGTTCGAACATAGCGGCGGTTGGATCAAAGCATTACTGGAAGAAGCAGAGAACGAGAGGATGCATCTAATGACGATGATGGAGTTGGTGAAACCGAATGTACGAGCGTCTTCTAGTGATACTTGTTCAAGGCATTTTCTTCAACTCTTTTTTTCGTTTATTACGTAATTTCGCCGCGATTGGCTCATGGGATCGTCGGATATTTGGAAGAAGAAGCTATTCATTCTTACACCGAGTATCTTAAAGATATAGATGATGGGAAAATTGAGAATATTGTGGCGCCGGCGATTGCTATTGATTATTGGAAATTGCCTAAAGATGCTACGTTGAAAGATGTTGTCACTGTGATTCGTGCTGATGAAGCTCATCATCGAGATGTTAACCATTTTGCCTGTTCCGTAAGTCTAGAACACAACTCTTTCATAATTCATACATTTCTTTGGGTCCAATATGGTCTGTAGTTCGGTGATAATAAAACAAGAAACCATCTAAGTAGTAGAGTCGGCATCATTTGGTTTAGATTTGATGTGTGGTTACAATTTCATGGTTATCTAATCAATATATTTTTAGATATAAGCCTATTTTTTTAAAAAATCGATCAGTCATATGTTGTGTCTGTGAATTGTTAAATATTGCGAGTTTATTTGCAGTAGAAGTGGGAATTAGGCCCGCAGCCTGCGGGCCCTGTTTGTTTTGATCTGTGCAAGGTGAGTTTGAGCATTCGTTTTTGAATTCATATCTGCGGGTTTGGTTTTTGGCGGGTTTATCGAGTGAAATCCGCGGGCTCCGCGGGTATCTGCATAAAAAATTTTTCGGGTTTATGCGGGTTTATACCGATTTTATACATGTTTATACCGGTTTTATGCGGATTTATACCGGTTTATACTGGTTTTTTTTATACTGGTTTTTTTTTCGGGTAAACCCATGGGACCCACAAGTTATTGCGGGGCGGATGCAGGTTTGGTTTTAAAAACCCGATGCGGAGCGGGGTGGATTGGAAAAATTTATCCTAAAACCCGTAGATTTTTTGCGGGGCGGGGCGAGTCGGCCCACTTCCCTGCTCTAATTTGCAGGACATTCGCAATCAAGGAAAGGAATTAAAAGAAACAGCAGCTCCGATTGGTTATCACTAGCCAAGTTCAAAGTGTCTTCTACCTGAGTTTCCGTATGATTTGAAATGAGTTTGTCTGAATGTATTACAGGAGTTAGTAGAATCTGTAAGAATTGTTTTTGAAAAATGTTGAGACCAACCGCCCATTTTGCGCTAACAGCAGTTACAGCACAATCGCTTAAATGGAACAAACAAAAACGTGGTTTACTAATCATTGTTAAACCGGTACGAACTAAAATCAGCGGTATCCGGTTCGATTCTATATATTTTTTTCTTTTTAGCTCGCGCAACTTTTTTTCTTCAGAAGGGTATAAATGTAATTAAAAACACACTATAGGGGCAAATTAAAAATCTCCGTATCTAGTAGATTCCATTGATTCATATACCAAGCTAAACCTAAATTCACATTCTTTCTCTCTCTCTTCTCCACTTTCTCCGCCGGCGGGAAAAACCATGTCGCATTTCGGAAGGTCAGGTCCGCCGGATATCAGCGACACCTACTCTCTTCTCGTCCTTAACATCACCTTCCGTAATCTCTCTCTCTTTATCTCTCTTTCTCAACCTTGTTACAATACTTGGACTAGGTTTCTAAAATATTGGGGCTTGTTCTGTGTGTAGGTACGACTGCAGATGATCTCTATCCTCTATTCGTAAAGTATGGAAAGGTCGTGGATGTCTTTATCCCCAGAGATCGAAGGTCGAATTTCTTCTTCTTTGAGCTCGATTGAGAAATTAGGGTTTCGTTATTTCTATTATTGAATCAGTTCAAGTTTTTTTTTCTGTAATTTTGGATACTTATTGTTGTGTTAATTTAGGACTGGTGATTCGCGTGGATTTGCATTTGTTCGGTATAAGTATAAAGAGGAAGCTCACAAAGCAGTGGAAAGGCTTGATGGTAAATTATCCAGATCTCTTTTTTTTCTATTCTTTCTTAGTGATTCCTGCTTTGTTATATCAGTTTATGTACTTGGTGCCTAGATTAAACATCAAGTTTCTATCTTCGTTTCAGGAAGAGTTGTTGATGGCCGAGAAATAACTGTTCAATTTGCGAAATATGGCCCAAATGCTGAAAAGATGTAATCTTCTTTCTTTAGTAATGATTGTTCAAGTTTCTTACCATCCACTGTTTTTGGACTGCCAAACTCATTTCATGCTATTCTAAGTTGCTAGTTATTCTTTGATTTGCTGGAGCTCCATATGAATGGTTCCTCTTGGACCATTTCCGGAATTTTGTGCAACTGGAACTTCTATGATATAAAAAAGTGCATCGGTAATTGTATTTTGATCAATTCTTAATTATCATGTCAGTTCCAAAGGAAGAGTTGTGGAACCACCTCCAAAGTCACGAAGGTCAAGAAGCCGTAGTCCTAGGAGAAGCCGTAGTCCACATAGACGCCGTAGTCCTAGGAGAAGCCGCAGTCCCAGGAGGAGGTAAGTTTCTTCTCAGTCTGAATTCCTATGTTGATGAGCGAACCACAGGTAGTTCATAGTAATGGTATGCATCTGAATAATTCTAATTGAGATACATAACTTTCAGGTCCAGAGATGATTATAGGGAAAGAGACTACCGGAAGAGGAGCAGGAGCAGAAGTAGAAGCTATGAGAGGCGTGAAAGGCATCAAGAGAAGGATAGAGATCATCGTCGTCGCAGTAGGTCTCGTAGTGCCAGCCCAGATGACAAACCCAGAGTCAGAGGCCGTTATGATGATGCAAGCCGCAGTCGCAGTCGCTCCTTGAGGTTTCTTCCATTGTGAACCTCTTTTTTATTTTCATGTTCTTTCCCCACACTACGATGTATAAAATATCCTGATTCCAAATTTTTGACATGCAGTGCATCTCCGGCTCGCCGCAGCCTCAGCCCTGGAAGTACCTCCCCACAAAAAATGTCTCCTCCTAGAGAAGTCTCTCCTGGGAGGCGAAGCAATGAGAGGTCTCCATCTCCTGCTCGACGCAGCCTCAGCCCAAAAAGTCCCTCCATGCAAAAGGCCTCTCCTTCTACTGAAAGGCGCAGCAATGAGAGGTCCCCATCTCCTGGTAGCCAATCTTCCCGGGGAAAAGATGCTGCTGCTTCTCGAAGTCCATCTCCTTATGCTGCGGTGGGTTAAAAAAAAGAAGCACATTGCTTTAAGATGTATATCACGAATGAAACTTGATGTCTGAATTGTGCTTGTTTGCAATTTTCTGCAGGAATAAACTGCAGCACTTGTGAAGGAGACATGGTGTGTGAAAAACATGTTTGCTTGTACTGATGATGTTTTATCGTCAAGCATTGGAACTTCTACCCTCTGTAGTATTGCTTGCTTTCCGTAGGTGCCCCCAAACTATTGACTGTATCTTTGTTTCCTGTTATCTTTCGGGTTTAGTGTCTGTGCAACGATTATTACTGTCTGTTATTTTACAACCTCTTTAGACTGGTCTGTTTGAATCGTCTTTGGTTTGGAATTCATAGGATGCTAACTCCATTCCCATGGCTTGTCTTGGATTTTTCTAGTCTTGTTCGAGAAAAGAATTGACTGGGAAGATGGCACAACCATGTTGAGATTTCTAGCTGTTGGTGCTGTTTATGAAACCGTAGATGATCGATGCTGGTCACGGCAATCTGCTGAGTGATAAAACTGTTTTGGTTAAGCAATGGTGAGATGAAGAATCTGTGTAAACTCCAATCTTCGAGTCTCATGGTAAAAAGTCTTATATACTTATGTTGCCAATAAGTCAACCAAATAAACCCTTTAATCTCCCACTCCATTCTTCTCCCCATCGCTCCTTTCCCAATCTTCCATACCACGCTCTCTCCATACTCATCCGCTGCAGATATCACTCCTCTCCTTGTAAATGACCACGCCCTAGCATACCGATCCTTAAACCAAGACCTCGGGCTCATTATCGAAAACCGTGATGGCTTTGTCGAGAAAACCTCTCTTCCTCCAACGCTGCTATCATACAAGATCCAGTTTGGCCGTATAGCAGAGCACGGACTACTCGAATTTCCATGGAGTCATTGTCATGGTCGAGGCTTCAAGTCCCGCAACTCTTAGGCCTAGTGAATTTGGAGGGTCCAACGAGCCGTCCATGGATCTCTCGACCTCGAACTCTCGTCCCGGGTTGTTTGATGATTTGCTAACCGAAACGTTTATGAAATCGGTTTGGAGAGTTGGAGTTAGTTGCAGAGTGATCCTTGATTGGAAATGCTTCTCGTGTTCTGCTGCTCCTCTTCTCGACACCAGTCTCTCGTCTACAAGCTTAACTACATCTTATCTGTAATATAATATAAAGATTAACAAATAATCCATTACATATGATTATAGAAGTTTGTAGTGCCTGATGTTGTCTATCTTCACGATCACATCGATCCACTTGCCTCTTAACTACAAATTTGTGATTGAATTGCATCACACCTTCAAGCTGATTAAACATGAGAGAGAACAACAATCTCGAATCAGCCTTTGGGTTGCTCGATCTCTCTACTTCCATAGCTTCAATCGGGCAATACAACTGCACTTTCCATAGTCCGTAAGCTGAAACAGCGTAAGAAAACAAAGGAGTTGTTGTTTATTTAGTGGACTGATGACGACGACGCTCAATGATCCAATTTGTTAACGCTAGATTCACCGATCTCATCCATTGTTCTTCCAAATTAGACCCTAGAAGCTTCATCAGAGGTACAGTCGCTTTCCGTGCATGCAAGTAACCAAATGGCTCTTGAGGGTATTGTGGCAGTTTTCACGGAGGTATAAAGGAGTTTCGTAGACGCAGACGACGAACGTGAGAGTGCGGAACACGGTGTTGAATATGTCTTTAAGACCGTTGATCTTCGATGAATCGGGATTAGCGATTTTGATGGTTGAATAGTTGGAACTATTGGAGGTATAGGTTAAGATAGATTCGACGAAATTGAAGATAAGAGAGATGATTGTTTGTTCATCGAAAGGGTTTGGTGAGTTTGTGTTGATGATGTTAAGTTGTTTAGAGGTCCAAAGATACAAAGGGGGATGATTATTGGATTGGACGATGATGGAGAAAGTGAGGATTGTAGGGTTAGTATTTCTTTGAGCTGTGAGATCTAGGGTTGAATTTGGAAAATTTGAAGTTGAGCCAAATGCTCTTATCAACAAGAAAATTTGTAAAAAGAAAATTTGTCACTTCAAATGCTCTTATCTTATTTTTTAAAAAGCTGCATAATAAGAGTTGACTAGCTAGTAACCGGAAAATGAAATTCAGATTCTTTGTCATAGTCACGAAGGGTTTATGTTCTTGCTTTTATCCAAATGTAAAAAGAAAATTTGTAAGAAAATAATTATTAGCCATAATATTCTTTTAACCATTTCCGCAGCGTGAAGTAAACAACAATAGCCTTTGCATTAATTTACTTTGCGTATTTCTTTGGTTCACCCGACTACTCTTGTTAGGATTTGTGAAACAACGAAAAAAAATAAAAAAAATAAAGTGTATAACAGATAATAGTACAGAAAATAAGAGAATGAAATAAAAAAAAAAATTATTTTAATTATTCAATTGTACAACACATTTATATATAAGATGAGAAAATGAGAGATGATAACTATTAATTACAATGATATGCATGACAACCATGAAAAAATGTCTATACTTTGCATGTAAAGCAGAGAAAAACATCACAAGTTTACATGGAAGAAAAAGAGAAATATGGAGAATTTAATTATGGAGAATCCAAGATATTCATGGACAATACTTTCCTCAAGTTTAGCCGCAAAGACACCCAAGGCTAAAGTTGGAACTCCATGAAGCATCACTTCATTAAAAATTTTATCAAAGAAAACTCATTCGGACAAAACTTTGACAAAGGGAAAAGAGTATGACGTCCACAGAGAGAGGATATCCGATCACGGACGTATAAGATCGAGATTGATGTGCGAGAAAGACTTTTGCATTTTTGATTGACGATTGTAGGATTTTGTTGAATCAGCTTCATTGATAACTACTTCGGTCTGCCACCTTGAGTTTACCACGCTTGAGTCCACCACCTCGATTTATCCCTCGGGTTCTTCCTCTTGAGACATCTACATCAGTTAGCCATGAAAAATAACTCCAACATATTCCCTCAAGATCAGTTGGAGAATAAGGACAGTCGATCTTGGCATGAAGAACATTTTGCACATCATCTCTGATGGTTTTGATTCATGTCAACCAAGAAAGTCCGACTCCACAAAGTGCGGTTCTTATGGTCCTATACCACAACAAAAAGTTTTCTTCTTTGAGGATAACTTGAATTAGCACCGATTTTGAATATTCCATGATTTTCAAAAAATAGAATGAGAGATTGAATAAGAGGGTTGTGGATTCATCAAGGTCTTAATGCTTATAAAAGCGAATCAAAGTTCTTTTCTCCCTACTCAACAAATAAAATGAGAGATTTGAGAAATAATATAAAGAGAATGGGAGAACTGGATATTTAAGAAGGGGAATTTGGATCCATCAAGGTCGTAAGTGCTTCTACTCCTATGAGCAAAGCGGACCAATGTTCTCTTCTTCTTCAAAAAGGATCAATGCTCTGGTACCATGTTAGAATTTGCGGAACAACGAGTGAATAAAAAAGAATAAAGTGTACAATAGATAATAGTATGAAGAATAAGAAAATAAAATAGAAATAAACTTTTTATTCTAATGATTATGATTCAATTGTACAACACATTTATATAGAAGAGTGAGAGACAATAAATATTAATTACAAAAGATATGTATGGCAAATATAGAAAAACGTTTATACTTTGCACGTAAATCATAAAAAAAACATCACATGTAAAAGAAAGAGAAAAATGGAGAATTAAATTATGAAGAATCCAACGTCTTCTACATGGTGATAATTTTAGATACAATCCCAATTTTTCTTATCTTACTGAATTGATCCTTGAAATAAGAAAATTACCATCATATTTTACTACTCCACTTTCGAAGTTTAAAATGGTTTTTGTCATCGGTCAAGTATCGGTAGCACAACTAGTTATAAATGTTTTCGGAAAATAGATATATAATATCCAAGTTTGTGTGTTTAAAAATAGTTCTTAATCGTAAATAGCATCAAAGAAATACGAAGGTACCCAAATATAATTATAGTTCAATAGTTTAACTAGTTGGTGTCTTTGAGATTATATGATTTCGCTGTCGGATCGGACTTTAAATTTTCTACTACTCAAAACTTCTTTCATTAGTATTATTCTCTTTACTGCATTTAGAGAGAAAATGAAATTACATCATCTAAGTAAGTTTTTACAAAATTAGATGATTAATATACACAAGTTTCTACCAAAAAATTAGATAATCTAGAGAGATAAATGTATTTGCCTCTTTTATGGTGTACGTTAAAACCAATAACCATCATCACTGCTGATTTGGACAGTCGTCTTTTCCTTCTTTTATCCTCTTTTTGTGAAATTAGATAGGAGATTGTACGTGTCTGCCAATATAAGCACATTAGGCCCATTTATAGGCCCATTTATAGGCCCAGGCCCAGGCCCAGGCCCAGGCCCAGGCCCAGGCCAATGTAATTTTCATTCTTGATCAAACAGGCAAGAACGTACACCATATAATAGGTAGTAGTGTGCTACAGAAAGAGTCTCCATAAACTTTACAAGTGAAAAAAGAAACAGTCTCCGCAAACTTTACAAGTGAAAAAAACTCATCATCATCCATTCACACCGCTTTTTCCCAACCGCTCTTTGCCGCCGAGTGTTTGAATTATAGCTTCCAAGAGTTTATTCTCCTTATCGCGTTTGGATCTCTGTTCTTGTATTCCTCGAAGCTCTTCCATATGCAGCTTAAAAACCTCTGCAAACAAGAGTTACAAACAAGCAAGTTTCGTTTTAACCAAACCGGATAATATGAAACACATATAAACTGGGGGGGGGGGGGGGGAGAGGTGATTATAAAGTTCTATGTGAGTTATTGTGAAGTAGGTATTTGTGGTGTTCTCGAGCTCTTTCGTGACCTCTTGAGCACGTGATTCAGCAGCCTTTTGAGAGGACTCAGCTTGGCGTTTTTCAGACCGAGCATGAGCAGCAGCTGTGATGGCAGATCCCTCTTTTATAATAGTAAGAAATTACCTCGCTCTTTTCGCTAGAGTTCCCCCTTTTTAAAGAGTAATAAATTACCATCTAGTTCTCTTTCTAGTGTTTGTGCCTCTGCTCAAGAACCTAAAACAAACATTGAAAAGAGTAAAGAAAATCTGAAACTATCTCAAAGACTCAAACATGTAACAGACTCTTTTAGCTTATACTTTAAAAAAAAATCTACTTTAATACAAAGGCAAACTTTATCACTTGGACACTTTATGGTGAAACCTCAAGGTCCAGCCTTTCAGGATTTGGTGATCATTTGCACCATCAATATGGTAACCACTGATTCAAAAGGCTACTAATGATCAGAAGATCTAGGTTGGTGCAATTCAGTGCTTTTAAGGCCCCAAAATTCTAAGTTTTTGAGCCCTTGTTTTACCCAAACAACACAATGCTACTATCTAAGTTCCCAAACTCACCATCTAATGCGATTCCAAATTCACTCTATTACACTGAGCTAGAGTAATACTAAACCTAACGAAAGTCGATCAGGATCAATCAGATCGAACGATCAAATCACAAGTAATCATCAAAATCAAAGAAAAGAAACAAAAAAAATTTCATCCAATTATCCTCTATCAAATTAAAATTAATCACCGCAAATAGGATTAAACGGACCTTGATAGTTTGGGCTTGTTCGGAGACGAGAGAGGCTCTAGAGAAAGTATCTTCTTCGACGAAGACTGCTTTCTTAAGGAGAAGTTTCTGAAGAGAATAGAGATTCGATGCCATATGCGTTATATTCTCCAATGATCCCTTCCATCTCTCATCGCTCCCTCCGATCTGCTCCTCCATCGGGAAGATCAAGAGGATCTCTCCCGGAGAATTTTTGACCGGCAAATCAACTTAGACTCGCAGTCGGTCGGAAAACAAATTAAAGATTCTTTGGGCTTTCTTTTGCACACAACTTCGGTCCATATAGGCCTTTTTTAAACCTGAAGAGAGTTTTTTAACCGCATGGTAATTGTTTATACAGTAAATAAAAGCTGATATCATCATTACGAACAAAACTAAATACTAGCCAATAAGATAAAAACATGAGTCCAGCTTCCAGAATATACTAATGACGTGTACCAATAATATCACGGGAAGTGATAGGATCTCACACTGCTCTTCTCGGCCACGAATTATGTTATTAAACCCAGCCCGTTATACGTTTTGATTGCGTTGCCACGTGTCGATATCATGGTCACTTGTCTTTTGATTCTCGGGAAACAAAAACAACAATTACAAAATATTATTCAAAAAAAAAAAATTGGGATTGTAAAAAAAAAAAGATTACGAAGCCTTAATCGTCTTCTGCCGAACATCTCTAGGAAGTCCTACCAAGTTTGTTTTTTAGTTTTTCGATCCAGCTTCGATGAATTGATATATTCGCTAGGATCTGCTGATTTTCTTTTTTCTGGTTAATTATTTGTATCGGTGAAGTTTTCTGGAGTTGCTGCTAGTGGAAGAATCTGTCTGACAGGTGAGCTTATTTTGCTGGGACTTTAGGGTCTTTTGATCATTCTTACGTTTGGTTGGAATCTATTTTGATTGAATTTAATTTGAAATTATTGATTCTTATCCTCAAGCAGCAGCAGCAGCTGTGGATTTCTCAGATTTTTTTCTTTTTTTGCATTTAGTCTCATTTAGTGCTTATTTTTTAACTGGGATTTTAGTTGTTTCGATTGCAGTGATAATAGGCTAACTCGAGTTTGCTAGAAATTACGAACTCGAAATAGATGAATCCTTCCATTTGATGAAGAGTAATTTTCTACTTTGTTTTTGTGCTATTTGCTATTTGCTATTTGCTATGAGATTTGACTTTTTGGCTGTAGAATTTGAGTCAACAATTTGGAATCATGAATTTTTCGGAAAGGATAGATTAATTTGAAGGGGTTTTGATTCTGGGATAAGAAAGAGCGTTCATATATACTGGGTTCGATATCTCTATTATTGGAGCCTTCTCCAGTTGTTTAATATCTTATGTTTCTTATTCAGTCAGAACCAGAACTAGTTGTTGGAGTTACATGTTTTGCAACAGAGATGACATATCGGGATAATGTGCATGATTTTAGTGGTGATTAAAGAGTCTTGAAGTTGGGAAGCAATGTCGGACTTGTACATTGATGAGGTTTGTTGAGTCACAATGATGTTTGTGTTTTGTAGAGTGTGTATTCTCTTTTGGTGATTTGTTTGTATGACGTCTGTGAGACTATGGTTAAAGAGCTTTCGTTGTTGCTCTTCTCGTATATTCCCAGTGAGATTAGTGGGTTCTAAGTCTTTTTAGAATATACAAGGATTTGTTGATATTTTACTTCTTGATATCGCTACCACTTGGATGTGTTGTATGGGTTTGGGGATTCTTTGTTATTCTAATTGGTTTGATGCTTCCCTAGCTTCTTTACCTTCGACTTGCTAATGCAGATTTTGAATTGGTAGTTGAAGTATTTTTCTTATTTTTTTTCAGCTAGACGATAATATTTTGGATGAATGGGAACGATGATGGTACAGTGCCAGACTCCGCATATGAGGATGGAGGTCAGTTTCCAGTTCTAGTTAGCAGCAGGAAGAAATGAAGATATGGGTAGCGGAACAAACCTTTTAAAGAGTAATAATTTTATCAAGATAGAGGGCGATATGTTAGGAAGAAATACATGGCCCAAAAAAAATAGTGGTGGCTCTCCGGTTTCTCGTGATGCGGGATCAGGCAAAGATGTTCAGGATATGACATCGGAGGATACAAAGATTTCAGAAAGTGGTTTCAATGGTGGCCACGTAGATGTTGAAAATTTCTGCACTCCGGATCCCATGTTGTGTGACAGTTCCACTGCAACACATGATGGCGTATATAATTATTCCCTCAACATCCCGGATGCTGAAAATAATCTCAGTTTTTTCGATAATGGTGATAAAGAAAGCAATGATCTCTTCTATGGTTGGGGTGACATAGGAAATTTTGAGGATGTGGACAACATGCTTAGGTAACATTTAGATATTCTCTTTTAGAAAATTTCTTAACACATTGGGGCTCATCGCTAATAGGACAAACATAGTAACATTGTACTGAGCTTACATCTTGTTTTTTGGACGCTACAGGAGTTGTGATTCAACTTTCGGCTTGGATAGTCTTAATAATGAAGATGACTTGGGCTGGTTCTCTTCTGCTCCGCCAAATGAGGAGACAGAAGGCTCGATGACAGATGATATAAAACCAGACAAAATGTTGGAAAATCAAAGAACCCCTATGTTGCAGGTTGAAGACTTTTTGAACAACAGTGATTCCAACCATGCTGTTGAAGATGAGTATGGATATACCATTGCGGGAGATTCAGCTCAAGGAAAATCATCAGAAAATGTATCTGATACAAGTTCGAAACAGAAAGATATATTGATGCTTGATGTTGAGGTTAGTCAATTTTTTATTACAGAAATTTTTGCGGCCTCCAATGCACATGCCACCACTAATTACATGGGATGTTTCCTTCTTTGATGACTTTGGCTACTTACTGCATATTTGGCATACACTGCATGTTTTCCTCGGTTAATTCTTTGGATATTCATTGGTGGTTTATTGTTTCTTTAGGGTTAGTGGATATTCTATTAGATAAATATTTCCCATTCCGAATCCTTGACACTGTTTCAGCAATTTCATATCTGCACATTTTTTTTTGTTCACAGGCAAATCTTGAAACGAAGCAGACTGATCATCTTCTTCATCTGGATGGGTACTCAGATAACAGTTTTCCTCTACAGAATACTGGTATTTCCAGGGAAATAATGAACACAAACCAGTATTACCCTCCCTCCGCATTCCAACAGCGAGGTGTTCCATACTCACATTATATTTGTAAGCAGCCTTCAGATCAAATATCAGCATGCGAAAGTAAATCTGGTATCAAATCTGAGAACAAATCCAACCCTTCCTCTGCTTCAAATGAGTCATACACATCAAATCAGGCACAATCTGTCGATAGCTTACAAAGTCCAACTGTTGATGATCGGTGTAGGAAGGGCTTCGAAAAGAGAGTTAACTTGCAGCCCGGGCAAGATATACCTCCTTATTTTGCTGCAAGTACCAGGAAGAGTAGCCACACAAAGTCCATGGTGTTTCCTGATGCTGCTCCTATCCAGAAGATCGGACTTGAGAATGACCAGAGAAAAGCTGCAGCTGAATTGGAAACATCAAACATGCAGGGGAGTTCTTGTGTTAGCTCTATTGTGGATGACATTTCACTGGAAGCAACAAGTTTTTGCCAGCTTCAACAAGTTATAGAACAGGTACAACTTTTCAATAGATAATGGATGATACAAGGAAAAGAAATTTCATGAGTTCTCAAGGTGATTGGTAAAAATTTGCAGTTCGTTTGTGATTGATAGCAAATTGTATACATCTTAATAAATTTACGTGTACATTTGTTTACTTGATTGATGTGCACTTGCTTGCTCCAGTTGGATGTTAGGACAAAGCTTTGCATAAGAGACAGCTTATACCGACTGGCAAAAAGTGCGGAGCAGAGACATAATGGTGGAAACAGACAGGATGAAGGTGCAGGCTCGCATATCGTAACTGGTGAAACAGACAAGTAAGCACCACCCTACATAATTCTCTAATATGTTCATCCTTAATCTCCTGTTACTAAGTAAAATTCTTGCTACCAACTTATAACTTTATATAGGATTAGACTCGAATCTTGGACAGATTCAGTAACTCTCTTCTTTGGAAACTTCCAATTTGGGCACTTGTACTCATCTTTCAGTTCGTGTATATTATAATCTTTGATATCTGTATTTGGTCTCATCCAGGTACGCTGGATCCATGGATATAAAAACTGATACAAACCCGATAGACCGATCTATAGCTCATTTGCTGTTTCACAGACCGTCAGACTCATCTCTTTCATCAGATAACGATGTTCTCACTTATAAATCTCATTCAATGGTAAATTTTACAAACCCTTAATTGTCACACAGCCCAATAGTAGTTGCACTGTGCCTCATTTTAGCCATCATGCTTCACAGATTCCTCAGCCCAATAGTAGTCCGAGCCTGAGGATAGAGAAACAAGAGGAAACTCCAGAACTTAGAAGCGAAACAGAAGTTATAACAATTGACAACAATTACTGATGTCAACAAAAACTGGCATTTTCACTGCTGAAGCATTTGAGATATGGTTGTTAACAGTAATCTTGATTTTGGCTCAGCGAAATTGCTCAGGTTAGTTAACAAAATCCTGACTGCTTCTTTCATAAGAATCATGGATTTTGTAACACAGTTGAAATTAAGTGTTGGGATAACTTGCTGGTTTAGAATTCGGGTCAAACCTGATTATACACTTGGTTGCCCGAACCCGGTCTTGAGACATGTTCTTTGCCTTTGTAATATTTTCAAGTTGTTAAGTAGAGGAAGAAGTAGAGACACAGCCATTCCGTAGATAAAGATGTAAGTTTTTTTTTTCTTTCTTTTTTGTAATGCCATAATATTCTGCTGTGTATTTGCTGATTTTTTTTTTAATTACTAAGAAACTTAGGGATTTGATTTACAATCATGTTTAATAATCCCACAAATACATTTCAATCTTTGACTAATTTCGTCATTCCGAAATGACACCAATCCCATTAATTGTAGATGAACCTGTGTAGCATGCTTTGTTACAGAAATTGGAATACGATGGTACAAAGTAATAAAAGGAGAAAGTTTTTTAATTGAAACATTCTAATCGAAAGTTTGCCTAAGTTGCATCTCGGTTTCACTTTTCCAAGAAGCGTGAGAGGATTGTCCTCTCAGTCTTTTGCTCTTCTCTTTATCTTTAATCGTAGATCCTTTCTTCTTCGCATCTACGTCTGGTAATGGCCGGTCACCACAAACAGGGCATACCATTCCTTTTGCACTTGTATATGTTTTGGGTATACCGCATTGCAGACACATCCTAAACTCATCAAAGAAAGCCAAATCAAGCTCAGATTGTGCAAATCTAGGTTAACCAAAGAAAAAAGAAGAGACCAAGGGTTATTCATACCTCAAGAGATCTGCAGCTTCTTCTGCATCTGGAATGGTTGCAGAAGATATCCGCTTTTCACCACTCTGTGAAGATGGTGGTGCATCAATATCGTTTATTACTCTCTCATGAATTCCTACGAGTTGAGGTTTTGCTTCCATGACAACACCTACAGGCCAATAAGCTGAAACCGTCAGTGTTTAGATCGAGAGCTAACAACAGTTCCATACACAGAACTATGAAACCGAGTAGATAGAGATTACAATGCAAAGTGCCTCATTTGAAATAACCAAGATGATAGAACGATGCAAACAACTCGTGGGTACCTTTTGGTTTAACTTTCTTCTTTTTGCGGCTAATGCGCTTTGCATGCTCTGCATCTCTAGCTGAAGCTTCTTCATCAGCTTCTGTGCGGTTGTTTAGAAACTCCGGTGGCCCTGAAATCTGCAAAATCCAATAGAAGCAAAGAATCATTTACTATAAGCTTTTAAAGTAACCAACACGTTCATAGACTTGCAATAGGGTTTTCACTATCAGCAGATCTCTCTAATGTTCAAACTCGAAAGAAACTTAGTCTCAGAATCCTAAAAATTATTGTTTCTCCTGATGAAACCCTCAAATTTCAATCACATGAAATCTACAGATCTAAGTAACTTTTCAACCTCCAGGATAAGAAATCACTCAATTTCACCGCCAATTTCCTCCAACACAAAGAGAATTCGATGACTTCCAGTGAAGAAAATTAAAGAATGACCTGAGAGAAAACGTCGTTAGCTGAAGGAAGTCCGGAGTCTTTAGCGGAGGCAGAAGCAGAGAAATCGAACACAGATGTGTATCTCCGAACACCATGGTCCTCATCTTCGTCGGAGTTCTCGTAATCCCCAATAGTTCTCTCTTCTGCTTCTTCTTCTTCTGCAGACGAATAGCCTTGAAGCAGCGTCAAGCTCATCTTTGATGCTCCAAAGATCTGTAAGCCGCATACGAAAATAAGAACAACGTTTGGTGATTTATGCTTTAGCCCCAACACTCATTGTAAATCGTCTTTTCAATCCTCGGATGAAACCAAACCGGAATGATCTGAAATTAGTATACCGAATTATCCGGTTTAAATGAAACGATTTATAAACCGATTTGGTCTGCTGATGCGGCAAAAACCTTGAAATGATAAGAATCTTCCCAAGCTTACGGTTTACCTCTTTGCTCTCTGCCGCTAAACCTTATTGCTCATCTTCGCCGGCGAGAGCACCACCGCAATACGCGTCGTTTGCAGAGGCAAAATCTTCTCCGGTGTCACATTCTTTCTGTATAATTCTCAAGACTCCATTGTTCCTTAGAACGCCGTCGCACACAACTCCTCTATCGGATGTTTGGAAATGGCACGACTGGGCGAAAGATCTGGCCTCCTCCGTAGAGGATTCTTCAATCAATTCCGACGATAGCCTTGATTCTGTCATTCTCTTCCGTGAGCTAAAATATCGAACACTCTATCGTAGACAATCCTTTGGTGATTCTTCACAGAAAGCAAAACGAGGACGACGGCGAGAAGAATGTGAAATTGAGAGCGTCGATGGAGGAGCTTTACGATTTATGGAGACAGAGCATCGAGAAGCATCGGCCGTTTCAGTACGTTTTCGGATGCGAACACTAGAGAAATATGGTGTTGTGCGTCGAGGAAGGAGTTCTAATTCCGAGACCGGAGACGGAACTGATCATCGATATGGTGGAGGAGCTGGTTACGAGAGATGAATGGTTTAAGAAAGGTTTTTGGGCCGATCTTGGGACTGGAAGTGGTGCAATTGCAATCGGCGTTGCTAAAGTCTTGGGAAGCCATGGGAGAGTTATAGCCACAGACCTCAGTCCGGTGGTGATCCCCGTCGCCGGCCAGAATGTGCAGAGATACGGTCTTGAGGTCAGTAGATTTTTTTCTAACTTGAGACAAAATCTATCAATTGTATACACGAGGGTTTTGAGCCCTTTGAAATATTCTTCTTTGGTTTCTTCTCATTATTGTGATAAAATTTGACTAATTCCAGGGGATGATTGAGGTGAGGGAAGGATCTTGGTTTGAGCCTTTGAAAGATCTTCAAGGAAAACTTGTGGGGCTTGTGAGTAATCCACCATACACACCAAGTGATGACATTCCAGGCCTACAAGCTGAGGTTGGATGGTGGTATCGATGGGACTGATAGTCTTTTCCATCTCTGTCACCGTGCTTCTCGGATGCTTTAACGTGGTGGCTTTTTCATTTTCGAGGTACCTAATTGTTTTCATTTTCTTTTTCCAAATCCTTTGTAGAAAGATACAATCGTTTTTGTTTCCTATGTTTCCTCTCTGTCTCTGCTACTAAAACTGGTGAAGTTAGTCTTGGAAGACGATTAAGATTGCTAAGTAAAAGATCAAGTCTTGCTTGGCATTTTTCATAACATGTAACAGTAATTGTTTTTTTCGTTTATGGGATTTTCTATGGTTATTGTTGCTTTCACTCTATCAGTAAGAAATTGCCATTTGAAGAAGATCATGATTGCTACTAGAAGATCTAAGTCTTGATTGCTCAATTTTCATTATTGGTTTGAAGATGTTTGCATATCTACTAATAATCACAGCCACCATGAATGGTTGTCGTTGATCCTTTTGGTTTATAATGATGCAGACCAATGGAGGGAAGCAAAGCAAGATGATCGTAGATTACATGATGACCAATGATCTCAAAGACTGTTTCTCTGATTTGAAAAGATAGTTCCTGATTTTGCTGGAATCAATCCGTTCGTGACTGGCTTTCGTCGTTGAGATTTTACACAACTCGCTGTGGTGCTATTTCCCACTACTTGTAGGACTAATAATTAAACTATACCTGTAGTATATTGGCTTTGTGAAGTAATATTTCTCAAAATCATGACATTTATGTTAACGAAATCGTAATGAAAGAATTGGGTTTGTTTTGTAACATCAGATACGAGTCAATTGTTAAAAGAAAAGAAAAAATACAGCTTCTGAAATCTGAAGATTATGGGTAAAAGGACATGTGATGAAGGTATTATCTAAAATTTATAATGAAATACGAATGTGGGCTTTGTTTAAGAGCCCATGGTAATTCACATTAGCTTGTAGATCTGGCCCATTTATACCCTACAAATTAATTCGATAGTCAGCTTCTTGCGATTAGGGTATTTTATTTTGGCAGTCTGGATTTCACCTTAGCTCCTTGAGCATCCGCCGCATCCGTCTACAGGTTCGTTCATTGTTCCATCACCCTTACGGAACTTCTTCCGATGCTTTAAGATGTATCGTTCTTCTTTCTATTTCCGATTTCTGAACATGTTCATGTTTCCTTGGTTTTGAAATTTCTTAGATTTTTCACACTATTTGATGATCGATCGTATGAGTTAAAAGATTTAGTTGAGGTACAGAAACCACAATAAAGGAAGATCTGTGGAAGAAGAACTATAGTTGTTGACTCGTTTTTTTAATTAATTGCCATGAGCTGTGAAATTATTCTGGTTCTTGATGATTCATCTGTTTAGCTGTATTACTTGAACTAAAGCTTTCTAGAGTGATCTCTCTTTGTGTGTCAAACATATTCTTTGTTCTCTTTAGTGCCCGTTGCTACAGTAGTTTATTCTCATCTATTGTTTCATGCTTCGATTTGAGTTCTTGTTGGTACGAAGATCTTGACATGCTACATTTGTGGATACAGAATGGAATCTCAGACCAAGCATGCCGTGGTTGTAAAGGTCATGGGTAGGACCGGTTCTCGTGGTCAGGTCACTCAGGTTAGAGTCAAGTTCACAGATTCAGACCGTTACATTATGAGGAACGTGAAAGGACCAGTCAGAGAAGGAGATATCCTCACTCTCCTCGAGTCCGAGAGGGAAGCTAGAAGACTCCGTTGATTTCGTTATCCATTCTCTTCCAATGTCTTCCCAAGTTTTTCATTTTCGTGGTCTCTTGTATTGTTTTTTTCTACTTTGTTTTAGTTACTTGAGGTTTTGTTAAGACAATGTTTGAATCTAGGAATGAAATCTTTTATGACATACACGACAATTTGCCTTTATTAATAATGTCAATCAAGTAAATTATTATATTCATTATACGTCGAAAAATATAAACAGTTTTGACAACTTGGCATTGATTAGTTTAAGGAAGTTTACCCATCATTCCCATGGTTTTATAGATTCAGTTTAGAAACTGAAGCAACAGCATTTACATGGGCGATCAGTTGCACTGATAATTTGGATTTCAGATCGGTTTGCCTCGAAGGTGACTCTAAGAATTTGATTCTGGCAATAAAAGAGCCGAAGGTGTGGCCAAAATTGGGGTGCTTCACAAGTGAATTTCTAGGACAAATTAAAGCAAAATTTGCAACCTTCCTTAAGCTTCACAAACATGTGTGCTGATACTACGCCTGAGATTTCAAAACCGAATGGTTCAAATCGGTTCAATATTAGGGTTATCTCATATTTCGATTAAAGGCTAAAATTAACTGAACAAAATATCGGTTCGGTTATTGTTTAATTTGTTTTGGTTATTTCGCAAAAATCCGTATAAAAATTGGTTTGTTTGGTTTATATAATAACTTTAAAGAAATTTGGTTTAATCCGGTTTTAACTTGGTCAGAAAAACTAGAAATTTTTTTTTAAAAAATCAACCAATGCGAAATAAAATCGGATACAAGATAACATAAATATTTGATTTATTGGTTGAACAATTTTACACCGTTAAAAGTATTTCTGACAGATGTTTGGATTTATGCTTACCATAAATCTAACAAAAATCTAGTTACAATGAAAAAGGTAAGATGTGATTGGTTACATATTTCTTTTAAGACATGACACACGTCACTAAAAACATAAACTAAACAAATAGAAGTTCTTTATTGTACATCTTTATTGTTTTGTTTGTAATTACCAAGTTACCATTTATGTTATTGAACAAAAAAAAAATTCTCATTTATGTTTTAAATGTCTTGTTTATCTATTGAATTACCATTCTTTCTTCTACACTACAAAACCTCATATTTTATTGGCTACACCAATTAGAGATTTCCATCATTATCTACGTTTATATGGTATTTTTTTATTTACTAGAAGAGTAGAAGTTATGAAGTGGTTTGTATTTTTGCTAATTCTGATGTGTATGTTTTCATTTTAATTCTCAGTTAAAACTATTCCAAAATATATCATATATCTTCATTTTTATTAGTATGTCACACTCATTTAACTATCGTGTGTTTCTTTTAAATGTTTACACATAAACTGGAAAATATTTTGACAAAATAAGATATTTTAGCTAAAATACCTTTTGTAAAAACGCAAACACAACAAATCCAAATTTGAAGTAATGAAGTATCTAAAAGGACATATTACTAGATGCTTAAAAGTGAAGACTTTTATATATGAATTCAACGGTTTTGTATCGTTGAAATTTCCACTTACAAAATTTGACGAAAACTAAAATAAAAAAATATGCAACAATTTCAAATTTGACATAGCGCAAACATATAAAAGAACACTTTGGTAGATTAGATGCTAAAAGCTATAAGAAAACATAAACTTTTGATTTATCAATTCAATTTTGTATTTTGTGGCGTTTAAAAACTTAACGAATATACCAAAATTTGTGTGGGCATTCGTCTAGTAACAACGATTAAAAAATCAAATATAATTAATTTATATTTTTAGAAAAAACCTTGTATGTGTCTTTCTCCCTCAACGGTTTCATTTTTGTCAAATCCCTCATTCACGTGTTTTAGCCTTCGTTTAATTATGATAATTAACGCTTTTAGCCTTCATTTAACTACGATAATTACCAATTTAACCCTCTCGCCGCATTTCTTCTTCCTTAGTTTTGTACCCCAATCATCTTCTATCTCTATCTGTCTCCTCCCACACATCTCTCCATATATATTAAATTTACAAGATCTCCAGTTTTTCATTCACAACAACGACGAAACACACCAATCCTTCTTCTTCCTCCTGGTACGTCGAATCTCCATCTCGTTTTATAAACCTAACTTCTCTTTATTCAATAGTTTTCGTTTCTTCTTCTTATATCTCGATGATGATCTTCTATTGAGATTCTCTGATTCCCTACATCATCGTTATGTCGTTTGTACAATTTCGGAGCATAGGAATCTGATTGGTTATCGCTAGAGCTTTGTTTGAGTAGCTCTGATTTTGAATTTGGTTTATGATCGAGGCTTTGATTGTATCTCATCCGCGTTCGATTTTGTGATCTGATCTTATGGCGTTGTTTAGGTTAAATTCTGGGTTTATACATTCATTGTTCATATGAATTGCGGAGATCTGAGTCACATGTCCTTGGTTGATTTTGATTTCAATCTGGAAATTGATTTGACTAAAAGTAGAATCTAAACTCTGAAGCTTATGCTACTTTCATATAGGATCCCTGTAAAATCTGGATGCTGTTTTCTTTACATTTACAAAGATCTTCTTAAACGCAAAATCAACAAGTATTATGTGCTTTGATTAAGAAAACCATGTATAGTAGTTTGTGATAAGCTTTTGGAGGCTTTGCCTAATATACACTCATATGTTCCTTAAGTTAGGGTTTTGTTTGGCTGCTTAGAGTTTTACAGGTTGTTCATTGTTAGGCTCATTCGTGTTCTGAAGCTGTACAATACTATATAGTTTTCAGAACATATTGTTTGGTCACAGGTGTGTGGAATTTAATGTCAAATAGGAAGCATATCATTTGATCAAAAACATCCTCCCATTTTCTTTTCATGTTCAATTATTAGCTTCCTTTAATCGATGTATGTTCTTCTTTGATAAACCCTTGGGCCTTGCTTTTGTTATTGGTTCAGGAGTTGTGTGTATTTGTTAACTAATGTTGTATATTATATTCTTTTGCAGCATTGTTTTGGTTTTGGTGGCATTGAGACATCATAATGTCTAGCGCAGATGATGTGAAAGGGCAATCAGCTGAAGGAAACCTCACCAATGAGGCAGAAAAGTCAATGCCATCAACTCAGCAGGAGGTTTCCATCTAATTCTCATACTAGATAACGATCAAATACCGTAGTTACTACGCTACCATGATCTAACTCTTTCTTTAATTGCATTGTGTAGGAGGCTGCTGTAAAGAAGAAGTATGGAGGTCTCATGCCTAAGAAACCACCTCTCATTTCCAAGGTATGTTATTATCTGATCTAATAAGGAGGTTTTTGGATTTTCACTTAGTTTTTCTAAGGTGCGGTTTTATATCAGGATCATGAGCGAGCATACTTTGACTCAGCTGATTGGGCTCTTGGAAAGGTAAAGTATAAAACTTCGACTCCACAAGTGTTGTTTATGTTGGGTTATCAAATATAAGCTCTCTCTCTCTAATTTTCCCACTCTCATGGTCTTATTATTTATGTCTTAAACAGCAAGGTGTTGAAAAGCCAAAGGGACCCCTTGAAGCTCTTCGTCCCAAGTTACAGGTAAATGAGCTTGAACCATGTTTCAGCTGCGAGTTTTTCTCTGCGGTCTGTTTCCAGAATTCCAGTTTTAAGATCGTGTCCCGCTTTTGCAGCCAACGCAGCAACAGACGCGTTACAGGAAGTCTCCATGTGCTCCATCCGAGGGCTGTGTAGGTAAATCTCTTTATCTAATCATCTCCATCTCAAAGCAATCTAAGGACTTACTGATCCATATTGTTGCTCTGATATCATTACAGACGGAGGAGCAGCTGCTCAGGCTGAGGGAGGTTCAGGCAACAAGGAGTAGAGAGATGATGTATTACAACTCTTTGTGTTATATTCGGATATTTTCTGTCCATTTGAAATAACAGACATGGATTTCATTAAATCTTATCTTGATCGCATTGCAACTCCAAGTTCCAGGAATTATAGTTTTAGTCTTTCGGTCTCGAATCTCTGGTTATAGCTAAACAGGTTTTATGAGAAACCTTTGGAAGACCTAAAATATCTGATTGGGTAAGATTGACATAGTTAACAAGTTATTGTAACTCCTATTTGGAAAATGATGCTATACCTGCCATGACACTGGAGTTAAAGGCTAAATAGTTGACTTTTTACTCCATGCAGGATGGAGAAATCTGGTAGTACACTAACTTACCTTTAAAGTTTTTCACTGTACGGATCTTGATTATTTAAATTGGTTTTACAACCAAAGAATACGGTAATATTTTATTTATTTGTAATCTTTCTACGTTTCATTTCATTGTCTTCACCGTGTATCATAGTTAATTTATTTGTTACTATTTACTTTGTTACTATTATTATACTGCCATTTTCGTTGGTTTAGTTTAACAATATTTAATATTTAATAGAGCTTCTAATATATATATATATGGATAGATATTCCAGTTTATGGTTTCATTTCAATTCGTTTTTTTCTTCAGTTTTACAGTTATATAAAAAATAAAATTATTTAGAAATCGACTGAAATACAATTTGTTATGTTTCAGTTTTTTTTCAGTTTACGATTTTAACAGTTTTAACCATGATTAATTTGGTTCGATTTGATTTTGGTTTTTGTACATTAATTCATGATTGTATAAAAATAATAATTAACAACTCAAAATCAAAACATTGACTTTGTAATTGTATTCGTATTTGTAAAAAGTCAAAATTCAAAATCGATTCCAATAAACATTTTTAAAGAAAATAAGAATAAATTCTAGTGATGCAGTTTGCGAGAACAATTTGATGAAACTCTAGTGATGTATATACTGGATTTGTTTTCGGTTTTAACTCTTAAAACTTTTTCTAGATATTTTTAAATTTTTTAATGTTCTTGGATTATTTTATGAATTATGATATTATTAAATAAAAATGAGCAAGATTACTCATTTAACTAACGATTTAGATGATATGAATCTGATTGATAAATATAAATATTTTACATCATAGTGAGTTGAGCTGAACGAAGTAGCTTATTTGCAAACCTCTAAATAGACCACAAGTATATATATAAAGGAGAGTTTCTCAAACAAATAATTTACAAAGGTGCTAAATACATAGCATAAAGCAAATGCAATAGTCAAAATTATGTGAAATTTTGACAATCAACTCGAGACATTAACTTTACATTAGCTAGTTTTAGTTAACAAAGAAGAAGAAGATAATAATTGTAGTTACCAGAATTATAGTAGCAGATTCCCCTAAATAAGTATGAAAAAAATCGTTGACAAATATTGTTGGAAGGATGTATTATATCATCGTTATTTATTTCCCCAAAAATTAAAGTCAGCTATTTCATAAATTTTGTTGATAGATTGGCTGAATGTAAGCCGAAAACCTGGTTTTCCACACAAAAACATGTCAACCAATACAAGACATAAGTTCGCAAATACAAGAAAAAAGACAAGTTAAATATATATATATATATATATATCAAATCCAGAATATTGATACATACACAGTTTTGTGTTCGTTGGAACTTCAAACACGTGACATAAAAAAAGCGAAAAGAAGAAGCCGGGAGATAAGGAAGATTTGTGGTTAGAAAAGCAAGTCGGAGAACATTAACCGAAGATACTTCCAAATACGATCCCCACTAATTACCGGATTCCGCAGCCTGTTTCCGACTCTTCTTACGACTTTGCTCAAAGTCAGCTTCCCAAACCTTATCAATTTCAATCATTTAAATCCTTATGCCTTAAGTCTTCTCTCGTCTGTAGAATATATTGGTAAAACTTTTTAAATTGAGTGGCCACCGGCCCGACCGCTTATTTATAGCAAATTTGTTAAGAGTTACTTTTTCAGGATAACAAAACATGTTTTGTTTTGGGAATTAAAAATAAAATAAGTTACATCATCCTACATGAAAGCAGCCATATACGTTAATACAATGGTACGTATCTAGAGACCATATTTTTAAAGTGATTTTTATTGCCTTTGCATTTATTTGGAATGATGATTACAATATTTTAATATGTATACGCAAATGCTAAACAATCATAGTTTGACACAGTCATAGTCATTATCTCAATCTTATTTTTGGTTGACATTATACCGGATCTATGTAATATAATAAAATCAAATAAATCGAGCTCATGACAAAAATAAAATCATGATTTAGAGAGGAATAGACAAATAAAGCTCAAAATATTCTTAGGATACATGATCTTCTAGAGCTTATCTCATAAAGTCAGCGGTCGTAATTCTGAGGAATAGAACAATGATACTTAATGAGTCTGACAGCAAAATTATAATCTTGATCTGTCTTAATACTAGCTTGTATAATTCTTCGTGTACTCAACATGTATTTGAACTAGTACTAGCCTTTGGAGAGATCATGTGGTTTTGTCCCCAAGCTAGTTTTTTTTTAAGTATTATAAGTCATTGTTTGCCACAAGTCGTTTAAACTTTAAGCACAAGAAGATATTTCTATAAGGGACCATGGATTTGTAGAAATTTCTTAAATTAGTTGCGTCCCTTTGCTTAACTCGGTATTTTTTTTATGGGTCATTCATTAGTCTTTCTTCTGATCATTGCACTCTAAATATCACATTGAAAAATGTGATTTGATATAATTAACGTTTAGGCTTTCTATGGTTTCCAAAACTATTTTGTTCAAATATCATATTTATAAGAAATGTACGTTAAAAACTGGATTACGTTTTACATTTAATTTACTGACCAACAATGATTCAAATCAATCACAGCGAAAGCTAATCAAATCATACGTATTTCATTACTACCACTAGTTTTGAAGTGAAATCTTATAAACCTTTGGATATTTTCATATTGAATCCACTTGGCAGACTTGTGCACTTTCTAAAGAAGTATATATGGTTTCCGTTCTAATCCCCTTAATTATTGAGATGTACCTACCAAAAATGGATGTGTTCTATTTTTCTTATAATAAAAACAAGTATCCTCATTTCTGATTGCATATTTTCTACAAATCAGTTATACTTGAACCAAAAATTTCAAAACTCCTACGTCAACAATATTTATATCACTAGATATATTCAATCAATTTAACAGAAACGCTCAAAACGAACAAATCCAAAACAAAATGGTTTAAAGTCAACGAGAAGACCAGCTCACACCGCACTGCCCAACAACACGCGCTTTGTGAGTTTGGAATCTCTCAAACGTCGTCCTTTTATCCCATCCTCACAAACACTGAAGCCGGTTTCGTTGACTCACGCGTCACTCTTTGATTCCTCAATCTCCATTATAAATAGTACTCCAAAACGAACCAACTCTACTCACTAAAATTAAAAACACACTTGATCTTCTCTGAAACATTAACCTATAAATATAAGATGGGTTTGGTTAGATCAGTATGCGTATTCATTACCTTCCTTAGCTGCCTCATCACTTCGGTTCATGGTCAAGCTGCAGCAAGGCGGCCTGGTCCGGTTTCTGGCACAAGGATCGGGTTTTACTTGACCACGTGTCCCACCGCTGAAATCATTGTCCGAACCGCTGTGAGAGCTGGTTTCAATTCTGACCCGAGAATTGCACCCGGAATATTGAGAATGCATTTCCACGACTGCTTCGTTCAAGGTTGTGACGGTTCGATCCTAATATCAGGAAGTAACACGGAGAGAACCGCCGTTCCGAACCTCAACCTCCGTGGATTTGAAGTCATAGAGAACGCCAAAACGCAGCTCGAAGCCGCGTGCCCTGGAGTTGTCTCATGTGCTGATATTTTAGCCTTAGCCGCTCGTGATACTGTCGTCCTTGTAAGCCCTAATCCATAAGCGCAATTGCATTAATACTACTTTTATTGTGATATATATATATATATATAACGTTTTACGTGCATGGATTGATTCGCATGCAGACGAGAGGGTTAGGCTGGCTAGTACCAACGGGACGTAGAGATGGTCGAGTTTCTGTGGCCTCGAACGCTAACAATCTTCCTGGTCCCTTTGACTCTGTCGCCGTTCAACAACAGAAATTCTCCGATGTTGGACTCAGTACCCGCGATCTCGTCGTCCTCGCCGGTCAGTCGTTTACACTTTACATACAATACTATAGGTTACCACTAATTCGAAAAATTAACATTGAGAAGCTCTTCATGTAAATTTCCAAAAAAAAAAAAAATATCTTCATGTGCATGCTCGTTAAATGATTGTTTTAAAAAATTAATTTCAACTGATTTCACCATTTTTTGTCCGCCTTAAAACTTCTTCGAAAATATAGAAAACTTTTATTAGGAATATTTAGGATGTGAATAATAACAGCATATACTGAATTATACATAAAATTTTAACAGGAGGACACACGATCGGAACAGCGGGATGCGTTGTATTCAGGAACAGGCTATTCAATAACACGGATACAACCACCGACCAGCCATTTTTGTCGCAGCTTCAAACACAATGTCCCCAAAACGGAGACGGTTCAGTGCGCGTGGATCTCGACACCGGAAGCGGAACCACTTTCGACAATTCCTACTTCAACAACCTAGCCCGTGGCCGTGGAGTCCTCGCATCCGATCATGTCCTTTGGACAGATCCAGCCACTAGACCCATCGTGCAACTGTTGAGGAGTCCTAGAGGCAACTTCAACGGGGAATTTGCAAGGTCAATGGTCAGAATGAGTAATATAGGTGTGGTTACGGGGACTAATGGGGAAATTCGTAGGGTTTGCTCTGCAGTTAATTAATTAACCCATTAAAATCAGTGGTGATAAACTTTCATAGCGCTAAGTACTTTGTTTCGAGTGTGATTTTAGTTTCAAAAAGTAATAAATAAACCAATAGAAAACGACGTATGAAAACCTCAAAAGTGGGTTCATGAAAATTGTATCTATAAGGTGTTGGTATTCGGTTTGTTTTTGGTCTTATTAATAAAATGTTATGTCTTCGCAAAAATATTATAATGAGTTTTCTATTTTGACTACTTCAAATTTATAAAACACTATGTTAAAACTTTTTAATTTTGTAATACTATGAGTGGAACTGTGGAAGACGTCCGAATATCATATTCATGTGCCATAATTAATGATTTGAAACTGAGGCGGGATCCAACTAAAGAAAGAATCATCAAAACTTAAATAATTTAAAAGTAAAGAAGTATTCGCTAAACTGATTTATTAAAATTATTTTATTTCAATTACTTGTTCTTTTCTAAATAAATAAATAAAACTTTAAAAAATTGAACCAAATTAAACAGCAGTCCAGATTACCTACCCAATGTTAAGTGTATTGAAAGGTATGGTTACAGCTGATTTTTATACCATAATAATAGGTTCGTAACTTTTTATTCTGATCTAGATAGTTAATAGCATAATGAATTTTAAAACTGGCCAAAAATCTCTTGATATTCTCAAGGAACGACCAAAGAGTCTTGTCTAGTTTTGCAAAACATGTTAGCCAACCTGTCACGATCTCTCTAATTTGATATTCCAATTATTTGATGCATTGCGAAAATTCTTTGGTGTAAAGTAGATTATTATATATTTGTAGCATTTTATTTAATCTTATGTTAAATCCGAAAGTGTATGTGTATGATTACTAACGCAAAAAATCGTTTTTTTGACAAACATTTAATTTACGGATTTGCTAACTAAGTAGTAAATAACTATATACTAGAATATAGTAAGTAAAAAAAATGCACAAAAGCGAGATCTTAAATGATATGTAGTCAGACATAGCTTATCTTCATCTTTGTCACTGCCATTTTTTCCCATGCAAATGCATATTTCAAATTTGATAAAAAAAAATATATATATATAAGGTCATACGTCAATAAGCTTTGGCTCCAACATAAGCTGAGAGCATCTATATCTCACAAATAAATAATAATATTTTAGTGAAAGAGTATCTAAAAAGGTTGGAAACTCTCACCAAACTTTCTCTATTCGTAATAGAAAAACTGTTGAGTGAGTTTTTCAAGATTTGAGATAGCCATTCATTTTTTAATTATTATTTTGTTTAGAGAAATCCATGTGAGAACTTTTAAGGGAGGTGTTCTAATATAGTTAATATGGTTAACGGAGGTGTTCTAATATAGTTAATATGGCCTACGCGTATTATGGGATTTTGATTTATGGGATTTTTTTCCTGTCCCCTAAAGTCTTGAAGATGATACCAGAGTACTTTTAAATAGAAAAAAAAATTACGATGATCGACGAATTTACAACCAACTAAATAATTCTTTCCTGAAATTTTATAAATCATGTAAATATAAGTGAGATAAATTGTAAACTAATAAGAATATATATGGATATATATATATATTTATAATGTAAATGACCTATCTTCAAGAACTTTTAATTGGTTAGTGCTTCTTGTTAAAGCATGTAATACTTTTGCGTCATGTACTGAACCTACCAATCCAGTCGAAACATATATAAATTCTAAATCAAAATTACATGCAACTAAAACATTTTGCGATAATTATCCTTTTCGGTTATTGTAGCTAGCTGTTTCTTCTCGGTTACATGTATTGTGTTTAGGAACAAGTTCTTCAACTACCATAACACAGGAAGTCTAGACCCTACCATCGCCCCGAGTTTCATCCCTCAGATCCAGTTCCAATGTCCTCTCAACGGTGACCCCACGACTCGTGTCGTGTCGTACTAGACACGGAGGTCAATTCGATACGTCGTACCTTAACAACTTGAGGATCGGTCGAGGTGTCCTCGAGTCTGATCAGCTCCTATGGACTACTCCCAACATCCGCCTCATCGTGGAACAGCTTTTAGGATTACGGTTTCCGTTTTTGTCGTTCGGACTAGAGTTCGCAAGGTCGATGACCAAGATGAGTCAGATTGAGATTAAGACGGGTTTGGATGGGGAGATTCGTAAGGTTTGTTCTGCGGTTAAGTGATTATTATAAAACTAATTAACCATTATGATAAATGATAAATTAATGAATAAAAATGGAGATAAGAAAGTTTACTAGACTCCCCAGCTTACTACGAATAATTAATAGAAGTGTTCAGTTACGTCTATGTAAGTGTGAGGACATATATTATACAGAAGAAAAAATGTTATGTAATTGTAAACTCTTAAAAAATTAAAACTAAGTTATGTGTAATTCTCTTTATATATGGCATTCTTAATTACGAAAAAATCTTTTGGACTAGCGTGTACATATTAAATATATACACAAACATTAATTTTGAACTCAAGGTAATGAATGAAAGTTACGATGAGTCATTTTTAAGAACCACCGTTTAAGTTTCATAAAATAGTAGTTGGTGTCCCGAGATTTTCGCCAATTTCCGGCCAAAAAACTCGGTGATAAATATCTGTCTCAATCTCATATCTACTCGGTGATGGGTGGAACTTGTCCTCCCTTCCTTTTTTCCAAATTTTAGGAGTATGATTGTTTTTTTATTTAAATTGGACGGGTATTAGTAAAAAACTTATAAATTCATAATATTAAATCATGTGTCCGGTGTATAGTTGAAACATTGATTTTGGTTCCTTTCATTATCTTTTATCTCGAACTTTAAATGTAAGTGAAATTGAATATGACTTTTACAAAAAAAATAAAAATAAGTGAAGTCAATAAAAGTTTGGAACGAATCAGTTTGACTTCACGCTTCGAAAATGAATCTAATCATTGGTGGACAGTGTCCATAATAAGGGTAATTATATAGTAGTATATCATAGTGGTTGACTTTGACAAAAAGAAAAAAGATAGTCAACGATATTATGCCGTCGAAGTTGTCTCTCATTAAACAAGACATCCTCAGTCAATTATCTGCTTTTTAAAACTAACCGTATATACAAATGTATTTATAATGATATCGTCTTAACCAAATTCATTTCATAAATAAAATTCTACAACAATTACACTATTTTCTCTACTTTATAAGAAATAATATGATCAATAACGTGTAAATTATCATTTATAACACCGTTTCCAGCCTGTAACAAAAAAATTCAGCTATATTAAAATATAATAATTAAATAAAATAAATCTCATTCAAATATATTTTGTAAATACTATACTATCAATATCTTATGGCCAGCAGAATAGTTTTTTTGTGTGTATGTGGTAAATATAATAGTTAATTGAAAAGGACCAAGTCTATAATAGTTAAAAATTATTAAATTGCTCTCCCGTTTGAGTTTTCCTTTTACAAGTACGCATAATGCCAGAATTTTTATTTATTTATGAATTATCTTCATAAAATCAACATGTAGGATTGTAGATTCCGAAGTTTCGATAACATATATCATATTAATTAACTGTAGAAAGCATATTTTAAAATGTATATGATGAAAGGAATATATAAAACAAAATTATTTCAACTATCACAATATTTTGTTTGCTAATTAGAAAATGTAAGATTTTCAAAATTGAGAATACCGTTTAAACTACATTTCCAACCCATTATCAAAAAATAATAATTATGATGTACATATTTTATATTAGATAAGTATAACTAGGTTGTTTGTATGATCTATTTAAAAAGTTATGTGTAAATTTATATCAAACGATTTCTTACGTCTAGAAAAACAAACATTTTGAAGAAATACCAGCTAATTATAATATGTGATCCGAAAAAGTATAAAATCAAAAGACCCACAACTTCAAGCTAAAAAATAGTAATCAATATGCATACAGGTTCTAATTTAACGGCCACACACGTTTTCTCGTTATCAGAAAGTTTACAGATATGCATGCCAGCTGTGAGTATTCTCGTTAGTTAAATTAATTCAGGGAAGTGATTAACTAATCAAAGCCATCATTATCCATATTCTCTTTGTTTTGTACCTCTTCCCCCATGCACGATCCTTTTGCCCGATCATTCACAGATTCCATGGCGGTGAATACTTTAAACTTTTAATTCTTCATAAAATTAATAGTATTAGTATTAGTATTACTAATCCAGAAGAATAGAAAGACAAATTAACCATTATAGTAGAGAAATTGACCATTTTAAAACGTCAACTATGCCGTTACATTTTCATTATCCGTAACCGCAAAACGTTCTGACCAAAACTTTAAAACAATATTATCACCACACAATTGGTCGAGCTAATCTGCGAAGCAATATTGACCCAAATAAAACATCACTACTTGTGGTACCAACTGGTATCGGAGATTTGGTTTTCTAAGCAAACTGATATATACGGGTGGATATTTTAGTTTACGATTTGGTTCCAATTCGTTTTTCAGTTTTACGGTTTTTCGGTTATATAGAAATTAAAATTATTTAGAAACTGATTGAAATACGGTTTGATATAGTTTAATTTTGTTTGGTTTACGGTTTTAACCATAATTAATTTGGTTTTAGTTTTGGTTTTTGTACATGAAATATTGTATAAAAAAATAATTAAAATTTGAAATCAAATCATTGAGTTTGTAATTGTATTCATATTTGTAAAATGTCAAAACTTAAAATCAATTCCAATAAAAAGCTTAAAAGATAATAAATGTCAAACTTACTTATCAAGGTTTTGAGAAAAATTTGATGAAATTCTAATAAAAAAATAAACGAATGATCTAAAATCTTAAATTATATATAAGATGCATATCTATCTACGATGTTTTATGTCTTTCTCTTTTAAATTCTTTTTGTGAAACTGTTTTTAAGATACTTTTAATAAATTTTCTTAAAACTAGTTAACTCAAGCATATATAACAAGTAATTTCAAAACTAAAATAAAAAATAAACGGTTCTACAGTTTTAAACCGAACCAAATTGAAGCGAAACCAAGATAACTTTTATTATGATAACCGAATGCATTTTTAAGCAAAACCAAAACTGAACCGAACTATTAATTTACAGTTCGGGTTTTTCGGTCATGGTTATTTTGTCCAATCCTATATATATATATATATATATATATATTAACAACACATGTATATATTGGATTTGTTTTCGGTTTTAACTCTTAAAATCTTTTCTAGATATTTTTACATCGTTTAACGTTCTTGAATTATTTTATTAATTATCATATTATTAATTAAAATGAGCAAGATTACTCATTTAACTAACGATTTAGATGATATGAGTCTGATTGATAAATGTAAATATTTTACATCATCGTGAGTTGAGCTGAACGAACAAATAATTTAGCAAAGGTGCCAAATACATAGCATGAAGCCAATTCAATAGTCAGAATTTTGTGAAAATTTTGACAATCAACACAAGAGACATTAACTTTACATTAGCTAGTTTTAGCTAACAAAAAAAAAGAAGATAATAATTGTAGTTACCAGAATTATAGTAGCAGATTCCCTAAATAAGTATGAAAAAAAATTATCGTTGACAAATATTGTTGGAAGGATGTATTATATCATCGTTGTTATTTTCCTCAAAAATTAAAGCCAGCTATTTCATAAATTTTGTTGATAGATTGTCTGAATGTAAGCCTAAATTTTGTCTTTCTCCTTTGTTGATTCTAAATTTTGTTCTTAATTTACTCTAATTTTTTTTGTCTCATGCAATGCATTTTAATGTTTTAAAAATCTCAATTGAAAACTTTTAAAAAGTTTTTTTTTGACTATTTCAATAATCTGGGTTCTTAATTTCCGGATTCTCGCTTGTATACTTCAAACAAATGTGCTTAGAAGATGTTTTAAAACGCCATAATTATAATCGTCGTCTCATAATTACTACGAGACATTACAAAAGAAAAAGTTTGTGTGGATTAAACCCATTATGAAAAAAGATTTCCAACTTTGATCAATTTATCAATGATCTTTTGTAACAATTTTCCGACCGATTGAAATCTCTGCCCATTTTTCCATATGTATTAGTATTATGTTTTAATTTAACTTTACTCGTTTGAAGTTTCTTAATTTGGAACCAATTTTTTCAGGTCTTACTCCAGGAGCTGCTGCTGGACTCGAGTCAGCGGGAGCTCTAGCTCCAAACCCGTCTCCAGGGAACGACGGATCTTCTTTGATTCCGATCTCGATCACAACCGTATTCTACACTGTATTGTTCGTATTGTTCTCTAGTATGTAAAAAACCAGAGCCTTTTTCACCAATTTGATTGGGCTGTATGAAATGGGTTTAGGGTTTATTAGAGTTTTAAACTTTGTGTGGTTTGGAGTGTTCTGTTTTGAAACCATATCGGTCTCTCTATTAGCATTTACTTTCCTAGTTTTGTTATTACTTTGCATTTGTCTTTTCATTCGAGTTATCGCTTATTCCTTCCTCAATTGTTTGTTTTTTCCTATCTCGTTGTCCTAATCCTACATAAAGAATAAAAAATTGATGGTTTTTTAATTAACGTCTAAATTCCATTAAAATACCAAATTACAAAAAAAGTTACAAAATCGAATACAATATACAAATTATATTCGCCATACACTAAAAATGAAATTAGAAAAATCGAAATTGAACATTAAAAATAAAACTAGAGAAAACGAAATTGAAATGCTACTTATTTTAATTGAACATCAACAAATGAAGATGGGTGCAGAACCATCTGACCGTCAGCAAAATTACAAGTACAACGAATAGAACTATAATAATAATAAAAAAAGACAGAATGGCGAAACCTACGAGTTCATACAAATACTTTTAGTGAAGTAATAATTTTCTTTATTGAAGTTTTTTTTTTGCTTGAAGTATATTTTATTGAATTTGATGAAGGAAAAACAAAATGTTACGTGACATTGTGGAAGAAGATTTTTTTTTCTCTCAGATTATTACTCCCGTTTTCTTCATGTGAGTATTTAATAACTAACGAGTTTCTGAGATTCAAAATTCAAAATCTCAATCTTAATAAATATTAAACTTTGGGGAGAAAAATGATTAATAAACTGTCGACCAAAATTAATCAACTGTCTAAAGTCTGCGTTGTGGAAAAATCACGTTTATTTCCCTCAAAGATTTTCAACTTTACATTAATTTAAAATGTATACATATTTACCATTTTACCAACAAATAAAAAAAAATTTCAACTTTCATTATCAGAAAAATAATTAAAATGTCAAATATATAATAAAGAAAATAAATAATTAAATAGTACTAATTACTAAAGACCAAAATTATATTAATAAAAAATCACAAAAAGTTAAAATAATTTCAAAGTATTGCAAACAATAATTACTTTCCCCTCTCTCTCTCTGTCTGCCACCAACAGCCGAGGACGACGACCGTATCCACCACAAACCGCTTCCGGCAGAGAAGGCGGCGATCGACTCCGGCCGGTTCTGCTACTTGATTCTGCTCTGAATTTTATTTGATTTTTCAAGTAGAGAATCTCGGAGAGAAAGGAAGAACGGATTATTGCTTGATTAAGCTGATCGCTTGGTTCTTTTCGTGAGATTTAGTTTTGTTTCTGGAGAAATTTCCGATCGCCTCCGATTTCCGGCGATTGGATGGAGTAGGATACGAGGACTCTCTATTTTCTGTGGTTTTTTGTGATTAGGTTTGCTGGCGTGGGAAAGTTTAGCATTGTGAAGCCAAAATTTCATCGATTGGGCATTGAGATTTTGAGCTTATCGATAGGCTATTAGGTTTTTGAGTTAAGGTTTTACGGATATTCCTAGGGTTTAGTTTTCCGGGAGAGAGAGGCTCCGTTAGGTTTTTCTCGAAGAACTCCTGGATCTGTTTTTTCGACGGATGATTTGCGTTTGTGAGCTAGGGCTTTCTATGCTTGGCAGATCAGGGATTAAAAATTATGGCGATGGGACGGTTTCTATCTCTGGTCAGAGGAGACTCGGCTGAGTCACCTCGTGAGATTACCTCACACAGTAATATCATCGGTGAGTCTGGTTCTAATGGTTGGCTTATTAGGTTTTTCGATTCTGCTTTCTTCTGTGAGTGGATTGCAGTTAGTTATTTGTACAAGCACCCAAATGCTGGTGTTAGGGATTACTTATGCAATAGGATGTATACGCTTCCCTTATCAGGTATTGAGAGTTATTTGTTCCAGATTTGCTACATGATGGTGCACAAACCAAGCCCATCTCTTGATAAGTTTGTAATAGACATCTGTGCCAAGTCACTGAAAATCGCACTGAAAGTGCATTGGTTTTTGTTGGCTGAGCTGGAGGATTCTGACGATAATGAAGGCATCAGCAGGATTCAAGAGAAGTGTCAAATTGCTGCTACTTTGATGGGTGAGTGGTCTGCTCTTATACGGCCACAGAATGAGGTCTCAACCCCAGGGAGCAAGAATCAGGTCCTAAATAGACTTTTATCATCAAAACAAAAGCTCTTCTCGTTAAAGTTATCTCCTCCTATCCAGAAGTCTTTGTCATTCTCATCTTCGCCCGGGACCAACTCGCAGGATGATGGTAGTCAGTTACCGTCTGAGGACAATAAGATTTTTAAGAAACTTATCCCGAGTCCTAAAGTCAGAGATGCTTTAATGTTTAGAAAGTCAGTTGACAAAGATGATGAAGAGAGTGAAAAGGATGGATTCTTCAAGAGGCTCTTGAGGGACAGCAAAGGTGAGGGTGATGAACCAACACTTAACTCAGAGGGTTTCTTTAAGCGCCTTTTGAAAGACAATAAATCAGAAGACGAGGACATCACAAACAGTTCTGAGGGGTTCTTCAAGAGGCTCTTGAGTAGTAAAGGAGAGAGTGAGGAAATGACATCGAGCTCAGATGGGCTGTTTAAGAGGTTGGTACGAGATAATAAGGGAGATGAAGAGGATTTTGGTGCAAATTCGGACAGTTTCTTCAAGAGGCTCTTACGGGAGGATAAAAACAAGGATGAGGAGTCAAACCCGAACTCCGAAGGGTTTTTCAAGAAACTATTCCGTGAGAGCAAACTTGAGGAAGATAAAGTTCCTAAAGCAGTGGATGATGAGGACAAAGATGGATTCCTTAAGAAACTTTTCAAGGAAAAAATTGATGACAAAAGACATGGTAATGAAAAAAATGAGGCCAACGGAACAGTGTCTGCTGATAATAAATCTGGTGAAGAGGATGGAAGGGAGGGGTTTTTTAAAAAGTTCTTTAAGGAAAAATCTGATAACAAGAAAGACGTTGTCAAGGCCGATGACGGGAATGAAAGCGAGGGTGATGAATCTCCAGAATTTTCTCTTTTCAAAAGATTATTCCGTATACATCCCGAAGATGCAAAGCCTACTTCAGAAAATGAAAATAGCAGCAATGGTTTAGTTGAAAGCAGTCCTGGGACAGAATACTTTTTCCGCAAATTGTTTAGAGATCGTGACCAATCTGTTGAAGATTCTGAACTGTTTGGATCGAAGAAACACAAGGAGGTTTGCCCTCATTTGACTTGGTCTTTTGTGTTTCGGTCTTATTGCAAATACTTGTTTCATTTTTTACGTCACTTTTCTTTCGATCCATATCTTCATATTCATTTGTCAAGATTCTTGTAGGATACAATCATATCTCGGAATTTTACTTGATGCAAATCTTAGCTGAAACAGGGTGGTTGTTCGACTTCAATTGATTATTTATCTATGCCGGACATTCATTACTGTCATATGTGCTGGATTCTACTTATACCAATCTTTTTTATTATAACCATTGCAGAAACGGCCAGATTCACCTAACCAGCGGAATGATACTCCATCTGGTATGCCCCCACTACCAAACAATACTGCATCACAGTTCAGGAAGGGGGCGTACCACGAGTCGTTGGAGTTTGTACAAGCGTTATGTGAAACGTCGTATGGTTTGGTAGATATCTTTCCCATCGAAGATCGGAAGATTGCTCTTCGGGAGGTGATTCTTTCCACCTGACTTTCCATATTGATGATTGATTTTAGGTGTCGATTTTTACTTTGTAGCAACTGACTGAATTTCATATTCTTTTGTCTGGTTTTAGTCTCTTGCAGAGATCAATTTTCATTTATCGGAAGCTGAAACCACCGGAGGTATTTTCTGAAATTAGATCGTAAGAGGAGTTATTATTTGGAGGTTTACTTTACTGGTGTAGCTCAAATATAGTGAGCCAAGATACATTATATCGATCATATATGCTTTTCTCTGAAATAGTATGTGAACTTTTCTAGCCCTGTCTATGTTGCCGAGAGCTAAATCATGTTGCTTGCTTAAAAAAAGTAGTATGTCCTTTATATCATATTTCTGTCGCACACATAAAGTCCAATGTATGATAGATGTTCATTGTTTTCTCTGATTGGGTTTTGAGAACATACTGCAGCCTTTCCACTCATGTTTAAAGAATCTTTTTTATTTCCACTCTTGTTTCTCTTTTGTCATTTATTTCCCTCTCTTGTATAGAATGTCCTTGGAATTGTATTTCTTTCTTGAAAGAATCATGTGTTTCCAATCATTCTGGCATATAAACCTCAGCTTTTGGAAGCTTTATCGGATTCTTTGTATTGTTTTCTGTCTACATTGTTTCTTTGTGATAAATGCTTTTGCTATTAGATACTGAATTTTATTTCCAATACCTTCCAGGAATTTGTTTTCCAATGGGGAGAGGAGTTTATCGCGTGGTCCATATTCCTGAAGATGAATCCATTCTTTTGAATTCTAGGGAAAAGGCGCCATACATGATTTCCGTGGAAGTTTTGAAAGCGGAAACATCCAGGTATATTTAATTTTCATTTCTATATCCCGTTAATCATACAAAGTGTCAAAGTTTTCATGATAAACACTCTCCCTTTGTTCTTTTTGTTTTCTGAAATTTGTTGTGGCAGTGCTAAAGTTACATCTAACTCCCAGAAGCTTTCTAAGGGAGGCATTCCATTGGCAAATGGGGACGCATTCTTGCAAAAGCCACCTCCATGGGCTTATCCACTATGGACTACTCAGGAGGTTTATCGCAACAGTGCTGACCGAATGTCGCTATCCACTGCTCAAGCAATTGATCAAGCAATGACTCCGAAGTCAGAGGTGAAGGTGAAACTTGTCAATGTAAGTCTCTCAGTGGAGGATTGTACTTCAGCTCTTGAATCATTGAGCGATCAGTTTGATGATGTTTTGGTGGAGGCCCCAAGGACTGGGCTGAACACTGATCTTGAATGGGTAAGGGTGGTCGTGACGGCTGAACCGGGACTTAGAATGGAAAGCATTCCTGATCCATCAGTTGCACGTAAAAAGGAACACCGTCGTGTTCCAAGTACTGTTGCCATGGAGGAAGTAAGGGTAAGTGTTTCTTGATCGATAACTTGTAGGAGGCTACTACTTTTATGTTTTTGCCATAAAAAATTATGCATGGCTCTTTCGAGTCATTGAAATAGTTCTTATACTCAGTTGGGTCAATGTTTACTTGCTATTTGGTCTTCCAATATGTTATGCACTCATTTACTTATTAAGGCATCTATGGTTAGAAATTTAATATATTGAAATTGTATGCGTTCTGTTTGGTGTTGTTTCTATTCCCGTCATTAATCCTTAATTAATACACTTATGCAGGCTGCCGCAGCAAAGGGAGAGGCACCTCCAGGCCTTCCTCTCAAAGGGGCTGGTCAGGATTCATCTGATGCACAACCAAGGGTGAATGCATGTTTAACATAGAATATGGATCTTCCTTTTCTTTGTCCTGTTCTAAATGCTGATTTAATTTATTTATGATTTGTGTTTGTCACTAGGTCAATGGTGGAATGCTGAAGGAAGGTGATGCCTTATCAGGTGAGCTCTGGGAGGGAAAGCGAGAGAGAATTCGTAAAGCTTCAATATATGGCAAATTACCTGGTTGGGACCTGCGTTCGGTAAGTGCTACATAAAGCCGTACCCTTTATCTCTTATACTGTGTTTCCCAATCGAGTACAATCCCCTAAATTAAGTTCTTTTGTTGAAGAAGGCCTCACTCAGTTTGATTTAATACCCTAAGGTTTCTGTTATTCGGGTTGATACTACTGATTTTCCTTGTCTGAAGGACTGTAACTCGTGATTCCGGAATGTTTATTAAGGAATATTAAGGTCTAGTTTGAGCTCGATTTTTTTGGATAAGTGAAAAATACTTATTTAACTATTTGACAGTCACTCGTCCTGATAATAGGATTTTTCTCTTTTAAGCCTGCAACAATGTAAATATCTAAGCAATGACTGATGCTTGAGTCTAGAAAACTCTCTGAAAGGATATGCTTATGCTTTTGGCTCTCTTTCCTGCTGCATTTGATATTAATTTGTGTTTGCTGTCATTGAAAAGCTGTTGTCGACGTTGTTAGATGCTTTCCTTGCTTAATATTTACTGAATTGTGTCCTTGTGTTTTGACCATTTTGCCTTATGATATTCCTTTCTACCACTATTTTTAAGTAGCTCTAGATTTTTGCAGATCATTGTGAAGAGCGGTGACGACTGTCGGCAGGAACATCTTGCTGTACAACTCATTTCTCACTTTTATGGTAAGTGATACTTTCTTATATCTACCAATATCTGTTAATATCCTATTTCTTAGGGCATGCCTTCTCGTTTCTTGGTTTTTAGGCTTTCTTGTTCTGTTATCTAAGATAAAGATATTTCCGCCTTATAGAGGAATTGTCTTGTTCATGCGCTAGATATATTCCAGGAAGCAGGTCTACCGCTCTGGTTACGTCCTTATGAAGTCTTGGTTACATCTTCATATACTGCCCTTATAGAAACAATTCCAGATACGGTAATTATGTAAAGCAGAACTCTTCAAGTATACTAGCAACAAAGTTTCTATATAGTTGCTTCATCATATCCTATAATCAATCTATTTCTATTTACATTGAAAGCTTATGTAAAAAGAACCACTTTCCCTTCCTACAGGCTTCTATTCATTCTATCAAAAGTAGATACCCCAACATTACGAGCTTACGTGATTTCTTTGTTGCAAAGTGTAAAGAAAACTCTCCGAGTTTTAAGCTCGCCCAGGTAATGTACTGCTGAGGTGGATCTTAATAGTTTGATTCAACTAGCATGTTGTATATTTTGTTTCAGGATTTTGCTTGCCTTTTTTCTGCCTGTTAAACATGTACTATTGAAATATTAGAGATGCCAGAACTACATAAACTGCATTTTCTTGAAAAGATATGCTGCATTGGACTTTGAAGATAGTTTCTTTATGGATGATTCTAAGGAAAGATTCTGCTTGGTTCAAACTGAAGAATTTTATGTGCATAACTTAAAGGACCCGGTTCTACCTACTTGTGTCGGAAATCTATGTTGTGTATATATAACCTTGTGCTTTGGCTTCTCATGCAGAGAAATTTTGTTGAGAGTATGGCCGGATATTCTTTGGTCTGCTACCTTCTGCAGGTGAATGTCTTAGTGGCCCCTTCTCTCAATTCGTTGTGTATTCATCTATATATATATATGGGCATCAAAGTGCGTTGAAACAGCGGGACCTGTAGGATTTACTCGTTCTGATGCCATTGTCAAGTATCATGAATAGCCTGCTTTGTCGTTTTATGGCTCATGTGCCCATGGTTGATTGCCTTTCGGTTCAGGTTAAAGATCGGCATAATGGGAATCTTCTTTTGGATGAAGAGGGTCACATTATACATATAGATTTCGGTTTTATGCTTTCAAATTCTCCTGGTGGTGTAAACTTTGAGAGTGCTCCGTTTAAGTTAACCCGTGAACTTCTTGAGGTATGGCGCTCATTCTTAGTCTCAGTTTTTCTGGTCATGTTTCTTTCTGCATAGCAGTTACAGAAAAACACTTGTCACCATCCAGGTCATGGACTCTGATGCTGACGGTGTTCCAAGTGAGTTCTTTGACTATTTCAAGGTATCCATATGACTTGCCTCTCACCTTTCGTTTTTCAATCACTTAAGGCTTTAATATTTAACCGTCTATAACTGTTATGTGGAATCAGCGCTAATTTTCAATTGTTCATAGGTGCTATGCATTCAAGGATTCCTTACATGTAGAAAGCACGCTGAACGGATTATTCTCTTAATTGAAATGTTACAGGTTCATAATCTCTAGCTTCTATATCAACTAACCTGAATCAGTTCTAAATATATAATATGGCTTATTCACCTTGTGATTACATTTTCTGATGTTGTCTCTATTAGGATTCGGGTTTCCCATGCTTCAAAGGTGGTCCACGAACCATTCAAAACCTAAGAAAACGGTTTCATCTAAGTTTAACTGAAGAGGTAAGCGATTTTTTATCTCCTTGGAATTCGCACGATCCAGTATACATCTACCTCATTCTTTTTTTCTTTGGGGATCACAAAACCAGCAATGTGTCTCTTTGGTGCTGTCTCTCATCAGCAGTAGTTTAGATGCTTGGCGGACACGGCAATATGATTACTACCAAAGGGTCTTAAATGGAATATTGTGATGTTCCAAAGAAGCAAACCTAATAAGGGTAAAAACTCACAACATACATATTGATAAAATGTGGGTTAGCTCATGAAAATGATGCGTTTAGAGGAACCCTTTGCATAGTTGTAGCAATCACAAACCTTCCAAAGGTAGAAGAAAAAGCCTTTCCCTGAAGAGAAGGGATCGTGTGTGCGCGCTCGTGCCTGCGTGGGAGAAGAAACCCCCAGTCACACACATGCGCGACTCACACGTGGAAGATAAAACTACAGTTTGTGTACAGAATGATTTTTGCAGAGGTTTGATTGTTATCTTACTTAGCTCTTCATTGTAAGGAGGAGAAAAATAAAAGGCAAAAGCCTGAAATTTTCTTCCTCCCAAAGGACAAGAGGGTAATGTTTCGTTTTTATTTGTTTCTTCTAGTGAATACTGATGATCTGATATTATTGTATAAAATTGTGTATTATTTTTTTGGGTTAAAATTAGAGTCTGAGCACGAAAAACAAAACATAACATATATATATACTTGATATTTCGTTAACATGAATGTGTAATGTGGTATCTAACTGTTATCATTGATTTTATTCTTATAATTCCATCGACGTATCAAGTGTGGAGTAGAATTCACATGTTTCTCCATGGTTAGGGTTATGGGTTGGAATACAATCAATATGACACAAGGAAAATTATCCTAAGCAGTAGTTTAATATTAGTACTACTAAAAACAAACTATCAAATGATAAAATCTAACAAATACTGAATATGACCAAGCTATTTAGTTTTATTTGATTCTTCAATAGATTTAAATCTGACGAGTCTGACATATTATTCAAAATGGATATTTATTTTTATTTTAAGGAAGAGAGAGCAAAAGTAAGAGGTTGGTGAAATCATCGAGCCAATGAGGGATGTTCGGGTGCTCCTTCGTTTCCTTAGCTGATGTAATTTTATTTTTTCAGTTTATTTATAAATGTTGTTTACATATCTCATTAAAAAACCCTGTATTCTTAACTCTTAACTCTTAACTTTGATAGCCCGAAAATGTATTTATCTATTTTTTTATAAATCCCATTTTCGAGTTGCCTAGAATTTTTATTTATTTCTCACCAGAAAAAAACGAACTTGTATTTCTATAATCTATATATTTGAAGGAGAAGAGATCAAAACTATATATTAAATTGTTGGAAACCAGTAACACATCCAAAAAGTAGAAGAAAAAAAAATGTAAAAACTTTATATATTGGTCTAAATACATTTATCATTAATTGCAAAGTAATCTCCAAACTTGATTTCTGTCTAAATAAACGCGTAATAAGATCCATATAAACCCAAACCCCAGCAATCTCTCACTCCCCCTGGTTTCTCTTTCAAGCTATTCACTCATTCTCTCTCCTCCGACTACAGTCGTCTGTTCCTCCGCTTCTCATTCTCCTACGTGTGATACTTCTCCGCTCTTTTATCTTCTCTGTTTGTTTTCCGTTACGCCGTTGAATGTTTCTCACTACTATGCTTCATTTTCCGATGTGATCTCCTCTTCTCTTCTCTCTTCATTTCCTTTCTGGGGTTTTCCATTTCTTGTGATTTCTGGGTTTCACATCGAGTTTTTATGGTTTTTAGATCAAAGATGTTAATTTTACTGTGGAAATCATTTTGCTTACCAAAATTAAGGCTTTATTACAAAAACCAAAATTAGCCCTAGAATATGTTGTTACTGTCCATTATTAAAATTTTCGTTCTTTTATGTGTTTGTGTTGCAAAACAGATGTCTGCTGCCATCTGCAAGAAGAATCCATCGTTTCTTTGGTGTGACTGTGGTTATATGAGCAAAGTGAGGTTGTGGTGCTTCCTGTTTTCAGACATATCTTGTTCAAACATTTGACTTTGACCTAGAATCTTTCAAACCTGCTCTTCAAGTTGTCTTCTTCCTTAGCTTCTTCACAACTCTTTGTTGTTTCAGTTTACTTAGTGTAGTAGTGAAAGTTTTCTCCTTTGGGTTTCTCTTCTTCAACAATGGGGAACACTAACTTGGCTCCTGGATTTCGGTTTCATCCAACTGATGTTGAACTTGTGAGATATTACTTGAAGAGAAAAGTTTTGGGGAAAAAGTTCCAAATCAATGCCATTGCTGAAATCGACATTTACAAGTTCGAACCACCTGATTTACCTGGCAATTCATTCTCTCTAAAACCCTTATTTGTTTTGAGGGAAGTTTCATGCTTGTAACTTAAAAGAGGCTTCTTCATCTTTTTACAGATAAGTCATGTCTAGGGACTGGAGATCTTAAGTGGTACTTCTTCTGCCCAAGAGAAATGAAGTATCCCAAAGGCGGTAAGGCTAATCGATCAACTGAATGTAATTACTGGAAGACCATTGGTAGAGACAGAGATGTTTCTTATAATAATGAAGTTGTAGGGAAGATAAGAACTCTGATTTATCACTTTGGGAAAACGCCTCGTGGTGATCGGACTGATTGGGTCATGCATGAATACAGACTTGAAGACAAAGTATTGGCTCAAAAGAATGTTCCTCAGGTAATGATATTTGGCTAGAAAAACACAGCTTTAAATTTGGTTTCTTGCAAGTTTACTCAATATGTTGTTTGTGTTCTGCAGGATACTTATGTGCTTTGCGCTCTCGTTAAGGAAAATGGACTTGGACCAAGACATGGATCTCAATATGGAGCTCCTTTAAGGAAGAGGACTGGAGCGATGAGGAACATGAAGATGTAGCTTCCTTCTGCAGAAAACTAGACTGGTCCTAGGAAAGAAATCAGTCTAGTTGCTATGCCTTCACATTCGTATGCTCCTAAGGATTGTTTCCCTGGAGTGATCTCAGAATCTTGTGTTTCTGATGTACCACCACTAACTACCACCACTAACTACCACAGTGCTTCCACCTCTAACAAGTGATCTTGTAGCTTATGCTCCCATGTCTTCTTCACCTCTTCCTGAGGTTCCTCAGGCACCTCCTGATGACTATGAGATAAATTCGATGCTGGATCTCTTTGTTGTTGATAATAATGACGACTGTTTACTTTTCGATGGATTCGACTACCAAAATGAGGTAAGTCTCTGCATCATGCTTTTGATGAATCAGATTCAGTGTTCCTTAAAAGATATTTTTGTTGATTGGTTCTGAATCTACAGGTAACACATGAGCCTGATGTTTCTGTAAACGAGGAAGCTCCAGATTGCTTAGGAGATGGCAATTTCATCGAAAAATCAAACTTGAGCAACGAGGTGTTCATAGATATGCAAGATCTAATTCAGCCAGCCACTCCTCCTCTTCCTCCTCAAGCCAGTAATCCTGGTGACGCAAGAAGAAACTGTCAGACTTAGGACCATTTAGCTGATTTTTATGATCTTTCTTGCTTTGATGCGCCATGGAAACAGAGACCAAATATGTGAAGCTTTAACCATAATGTTTTCTTCTGTTGCCATCTCTATCTGCACGAAAGAAGAGACAGAATCATGAATCAGAGACTTGAAACCATCAGATGTGGAGCCAGCTTGTATGTTATGTTTCTGTTATTGTGTTGTCTTTAGTTATATATTTCATCATTATTTATGTGGCAAAGACCTTCGCTTTAACTTGTGATACATCTCCATGGATTCTTAGCTTCAACTATATTGCCACCATTAGTTTTAACCAGAATCTATAGACTACAAGGGTGAATGTCATAAAATGGCGTCGTTCGACGTTGCGCTATAATGGGGGACATATATGTAAAAAACATAATACGGAGATGTAAGTTCAAAGTAACTAAAGTTATGGGGGCTTTTATAAGAAATATTGCTTTTCGAAGCAGATGACAAAACGAGTCGTTTCCTTCGCTCCCGTATAACAAATCCACGTGTCTTTTCCCAATAACTGGAAATAATTAGCGTTACAACATGGAGCGTATACACAAAAAAAATATAATTTGGGGATGCAAGTTTAAAATTACAAAAGTTATGAGGCTTTAATCGAATAGAGCAGGCGACTTTCTTCTTCCGATTAAATCCTTTTATCCTCTGAAAATCTCAACTTTAGAAGAAAAACGAAAATGGCGAGCCTTGTCTACGGGACTCCATGGCTTAGGATTAGGTATTTACCGGAGCTTGCTCCTAACTTCCTTCGACGGCGTCAATCTGCTCCATTTTACTGTTCTCGGCGAAGCTTCGCGGTGGTTGCGTGTTCTTCCTCCAGCAAAAATGATGGGTCTGTGAGAGTTCGCTTCGCTCCTTCTCCCACTGGTAATCTTCATGTAGGTGGAGCAAGAACTGCTCTATTCAACTACTTGTTTGCGAGGTTCGTGATCTGATTCAGAGTTCGTTTTCTTTCCGAACAGAACAATATCGAGAGTTTTGAGTTGGCAGGTCTAAAGGAGGGAAATTTGTGCTGAGAATCGAAGATACGGATTTGGAGAGATCAACACGTGAATCTGAAGCAGCTGTTCTTCAGGATCTCTCATGGTTAGGTCTTGATTGGGATGAAGGTTACTTCTTCTTCTTTTTCTCTTGTGCTAATTTAAGGTTTTTAGTGTTTTTCAATGGTGGTATAATGAAAATTGGGATTGAAATTTCAGGTCCTGGGGTTGGTGGAGACTTAGGTCCGTATCGACAATCCGAAAGAAATCCTCTTTACAAACAATATGCAGAGAAGCTTTTAGAATCAGGTCAAGTCTATCGCTGCTTTTGCTCCAGTGAGGTGATTATCTTCTACTTCGCTTAAAACCTTTTTGCTTGTTGTCTTCTATAGGTTTTTTACTTTAATTAATTGCAATGTTTATGTAGGAACTTGTAAAGATGAAGGAGATTGCAAAGTTGAAACAGTTGCCTCCAGTATATACTGGTAAATGGGCAACAGCTACTGATTCTGAAATAGAGCAAGAGTTAGAAAAGGGAACACCTTTTACTTATCGATTTCGTGTGCCAAAGGAAGGCTCTTTGAAAATTAACGACCTGATTCGTGGCGAGGTAAGTGTTGTAGTTTTTTTTTTGCTTAATTCTCAATCTATGATTTGATAGGCTGAAGTACAATGTTTCGTTGTGATCTTGGAAAATTACTTTCTAACTAATATCCACCATTTATCAGTTCATACCTGTTATGTAAAGCTCGATAATACCTTCTAGTAATTGACCATGTGTGATAGTGTCTTGAAGGTATGTTGGAACTTGGATACTCTTGGAGATTTTGTGGTAATGAGGAGTAATGGCCAACCTGTTTACAACTTTTGTGTTACGGTAGATGATGCTACCATGGCTATATCGCATGTTATAAGGTTACTACTCCAGTGTCCTCTTCTTCTTTTTTTCTCAACATGTTTACTGTGATCTTGATCAAAACTATTAACTTTCATTTGCAGGGCTGAAGAACATTTACCTAATACTTTGAGGCAGGCTCTAATTTACAAGGTAAGCATTAATTTATGTGTGTTCCTTTCTGTTACTTTTGAAAGTTATGTGATCCGGAAGATAGGAGGGAGAATTTGATTTGTGCTGTATGCATCGATCAATGTCAGGCTCTTGAGTTCCCGATGCCACAGTTTGCACATGTTTCATTAATTCTAGCTCCAGATAGAAGTAAACTGTCAAAGCGACATGGGGCAACTTCTGTAGGCCAGGTGTTTATAACTATTATTGCCTTGACTTTGCGTTCATTGATACTCAACAACTGATTCATAATCTAATTTCTGCTTTACGTTCCTTTTGAAAAAAAACAGTACAGAGAGATGGGATATTTGCCTCAGGGAATGGTTAACTATCTGGCCCTCTTAGGATGGGGAGATGGCACTGAAAATGAATTTTTCACACTCGAGGAACTTGGTAGGTCGTTTCTGTTGACTGTAATTTTGCTTTGTTTGATCTTAATAGTCATATTTTACCTTTTTGATTTCTTTGGTGAATGTTTGTTCTTGATTTGCAGTTGAAAAGTTCTCGATTGAACGTGTCAACAAAAGTGGCGCGATTTTTGATTCTACAAAGTTAAGGTGATTACAGAATTTGCTTAGCTGTTTGAATTCTCCAATCTTCTTCTCTCTTTTTTTCCGTATCTCTGTTTGTTGTCTACTTTTTGCTAATAAATAGCTTCAATGTCGCATATCTACAAATTCAAAGATGGATGAATGGTCAACATCTGAGGGCACTTCCATTTCATAAACTAACTAAACTTGTTGGTGAGCGATGGAAGAGTGCTGGTATCTTAACAGATTCCGAGGGGAGCTTTGTAGATGTAAGGTTTCTTTTATTATAAAGACTTGGAGTTAAGAACAACAGTTATTTTCTGTACAGACTTACTGGTTGAGCTTGTTAAAGTACAGGAAGCCGTCGAGCTTCTCAAGGATGGGATTGATTTGGTGACAGATTCAGACAAATTACTTTTGAACTTGCTTTCATATCCTGTACATGCTACATTGGCTAGGTAACTATCTCATTGTTTGTGCCCCTTGCATCACCTCGTTCCTTTCAATAAACACTATCAAACTGTTTACTGCACTTGATGCAGCCCTGAAGCTAAGCCTGCCGTGGAAGATAAGCTTCAGGAAGTAGCAGCCAGCCTGATAGCTGCTTATGACAGCGGTGAGATTCCTAGCGCTTTAGCAGAAGGACAAGGTTCTTGGCAGAAATGGGTGAAAGCCTTTGGCAAATCAATGAAACGCAAAGTTAGTCATCTTTCTAATCCAGTTAATACCAAAAAAAAACTGCTCTTTTTGAACGAACAAACTTTACAAGAGATTGTTCTGATGCTGGTTACAGGGAAAATCACTTTTCATGCCACTACGAGTGTTGTTAACTGGAAAACTCCATGGACCTGAGATGGCCACCAGTATTATTCTGATTCACAAAGCTGGAAGTCCCGGTATAGTTGTTCCTGAGGCTGGGTTTGTGTCCATGGAGGAACGGTTTAAGATTCTTAGGGAGATAGATTGGGAAGCTTTGAACAAAGGGGAGAGTGTGCCTCTTGAATCTACAGCGGCTCTATAAACCTGAGAAAACTTCCCTTCTCGTTTTTCTTTAATTTTTGGTTAGTTGTGAGAAAGAGAGCCCAGAGATTTGATTCCTCGTGCATTTCTTGTTCACTGAAACAAACGGCGCAACAAAATTTGTAGATTATATTATCAGCAAAGCAAACTTAGGAACAAAGCAGAGAGCTTATAACATTATCAGGCCAGTTTTAATTTGCATTGTGTGCTCTGTTTTCTTATTGTTTAATTTTTTCTTTCTCTCTTAAGATTATCTTGTAATGGTTAAACCTCTCCTGTTGTTCTTCACATGAAACATAGGCTCCTCAATTAGAGTCATAATCCAAAATCTGACCTGACTGGATAAAGTTCAGGTTTTTTGGTGCTAATCCGTATCAGACTCGGGCTTGACAAGAAAACAGGGTAAAACAGAGTTCCAAACAGAGAATTTTGGAGTTTAGAGAGGTCTGTGTGGTGGGAACTGAAGTGAAGCTAGCCACATAAACACTTTAAAGAGAATCTGAAAGACTGAAACTTGAAAAGCTTCAAACTTTGAGTAATAAGAAAAGATTTGGACTTTTGCCAATAGGACTGAAGGGAAATCTCACCTTATCCACACTGATGTCCACGTCATCTCTTCCTCATTCATCTCTAATACTAAAATCTAATCTCTTCCTTCCTCACTCACCAATCAAACCAAAAAAACACTTGAATTTTCCAAAAAGAAAAGAAAAAGAGATCTTTAATGGCGGCCATGAACTCGAGTGTTCTCACTTGCAGCTACGTAATCTCTGGTTCTGGCTCAGTAGAGCTAAACCAGAAAGTGGGTTTAGTGAATTCATCAGTTGGGTTTGGTCAGAAGAAACAGACGATTCCTGTGATCAAAGCTCAAAGAGTCGTTGGTGATGATGTTGATGCATCTAATGGAAGAAGATCCGCCATGGTTTTCTTAGCTGCTACACTCTTCTCTACTGCAGCTATTTCTGCTTCTGCTAATGCTGGCGTCATCGATGAATACCTCGAGAGGAGCAAAGCCAACAAAGTAAGTCTTTGAAAATCTGAATCTTGACATCTCTAAAGATCCTAAAGGTTTTGTTTTTTTTTTGAAAATTTTCACTATAGGAACTTAATGACAAGAAGAGATTGGCAACAAGTGGAGCAAACTTTGCGAGAGCATTCACTGTTCAATTTGGAAGCTGCAAGTTCCCTGAGAATTTCACTGGCTGCCAAGATCTTGCCAAGCAAAAGGTTTGTCCAAAATGCAGCGTTTTCTCTTTCTTTGGGGAAAAATTAAATAGAAGGGATTATGATGTTCTTCTTCGTTTTTCTATATGCAGAAAGTCCCATTTATCTCAGAAGATTTGGATTTGGAGTGCGAAGGCAAGGACAAGTACAAGTGTGGTTCCAATGTTTTCTGGAAATGGTGAAGAAGTTTGTTTGTTTGTCTTTATCTGTTCTTATATAAATCCAAAAATGTATCTATCTCTCTCTATTCATGAAAATTCTCATATCCATTTGAATCTATCAAGCTGAGAGATTAGGACGTATTATTATAGCACACATTCATCACTTTGGCGTGGATGAAAATCTAGTAAAAGTGAGCAAACTAGTTTGATTTTTAGTTCAGCTTTAGATACAATGTTCATTAATTGTTTTTTGGATTAGTTAAAATATTCCAGGAGTTAATACCAATTCAATCAAGCGTATAGAAGAATTATACACCACAAAGAGTAACATATTTTACTGTAATCTAACTTTACCAAAGAACCTCAAGAAAGATCTTTATCTTCAAGAACAGAAGAAAAATGCGAATAGCACAAACAAAGATAGAAAAAGAATTACCTATAGAAACGACCAAAAAAAAAGAAAAGAGTTACCCATAAAGAGTGTGTGTTTACTTTATACGTAGAAAAAGAGTGGGACTTGAAGTAAGTCTTCTCAAGCGATAGCGTAAGTGAGTTTCTACTTCATTGGGATCGACAACTTGATTTCTTAACAGAAAGCAAACCTTCCTTTTCCTTTGAATAAGTCATTTCATCGCTTTCACCATTGCTTCCACTTCTTGGATGGTCTCGGACTATCAGTTTCCCTTCTGGTCTCAAAACCCGATCCACTTCCGCTACCGCCGCTGTTAGATTGCACCTGTGAAGTAAAGGCTTTGTGTTATTACTATGTCCTGTTGTTTGAAACAGAGACTCTTTAATACTCAACAGACCTTTGTTTGAGTTTGGAGAGTAGATGGTCAGCGTGAAGGAGAATAGGTGGTAACTATGATCCCCGTTTTATGAGCAAGATACTTTCCTTTCGACAGGTCCAAAGATTTCCCTGTTGCATCGCAAACTACGCCTCCAGCTTCTGCACAAGGTTATTTTGTTCACTTCTTTTTATTTATAGCCCTCTCGTATTTTCCGTTATACATTAAAAGTGACATAAGTGGGTTTTAAATTTAGATCCTGTTGCTTTATAATGTGCATTAGAGCCAACAGTTCTCAGCGTTGAGATGGGTTTTATGTACTGTACCTGTTGTGATTATTGAACTAGCAGCATGGTCCCATATATACTCTCGATATCCTTTGAGAGTGAAACGCTAAGTATATCTCTGCATCTCCTCGCGACAAAGCCGCATACTTAGCTTGGCTGTCGATTCTAAAAGGTAATGCTTTGATCTCGAGTTTCTGCTCTAACCGTAAAACAGAATGTTTTAGTCGAAAGAATCCCACTTGGTTGTGGCCTACTAAAGGGTACACTGTAATACAAAGAAACAAGATGTTACCTTGGCAATGGTACCATGGATGGGAATTGATTTATGCTATGATTCTAAGAACTTCGCTTCTTCAAGATTCTCATTGTTACTCACTCGCACCTGTTAACACAACTTTCACTGTCTTTAACACTATCAAACAACTGCAGATTTATGACATGCTTCAGCTTTGGGCTGATAAATGATACCTTCTGTGGCGGAGAATTGCCTTTGAGCGGTTGCAGGTAAGCCCCTGAACCCCTTGTTGCAAAGAAAAGACAGCCAACATTTTCCTGGGAAGACTTATCCGTCTCACAAACTGCAGAAGCCAAACAAAGATTTGGGCAAGCCTTGACACCGAGCACCACTTTGCCTTCCACAAGCAACGCTAATCCCACAGCGTATTGCTCTCCTCTTACAAATCTAAACAAGCAGAGAAGTCCAAGTCAATGTAGACAATGTAGTCCAAGTCAGGACGTAGTCAACATCGTTGATATATAATACCGAGTTTCGTGTGAAACGGAGTTGGTGCAGTCGGTCTTTCGCTTAATAAGAAAATAAGTTGACGTTAAAGAAATAAAATTAAACGCCGGAAAATTAAATATCCTTAAATATGTAATATTATGTAGAATACTTTGACGGATTTTGTACGGTTGTCGTATTTTAATGATATTCGTAAGAGAACAAGAGTGGTCATATATATCACCTAACCAGTACAATAATTTCTCTCTAAATGTGATTTAGTATATATATATATATATATATATATATTTATAAGAAAGTTTCGACTGGAGTGTAATCTTCTTTCATGATCATCAAATTTTCTTTTTCATTTGTCATTTTTACATGTGACAGAAAAAGGCATTGTCTTTTTTTTTTTTCTATTGTCGAGTTAAACAACCTAGTAGCTATCAATTAATAGCTACGTCAGATTTTTTATAGTTTCCCAAATCTTCCCCCAAATTTTGCAAAACAGATTCACGCATTTCCGAATAATTTAAAAAATATTTCCACGAGGTTTGTAATACGAAAAAAATTTATTCTATATATATATATTCAAAAGAGAACTAGTGTTTTCTTATATATCAAAGGTGCGTTTTTATTTTTGTCTCTAATAAATAGACACTGATAAACACAGAGACAGTATAGCCAAAGCAACAACAATAAGTATTATTACAGTTGCGTGTTAGTGAAGTGTCGGAGAAGCAACTTTTTCTTCTTCATCTTCTTCTTTAATTGATTCTCTTACTGCTTTCAAAAGCCTTGGCAACAGTTTCTGCGTCGTAACGACAATTCCTCTCTTGTAATCAAGATACTTCCCTTTCGAAAAGTCCAATGGATTCCCTGCTGCATCGGTCACTTTTCCTCCTGCTTCTGAAAGATCCAACATCTTGATTCATCAACATTTGGATCAAAAGCTATCTATGTCACTGATAGGAGCTTCACAGGTTTGTTTACCTGAAACGATGATTGAGCCAGCGGCGTGATTCCATATTGATTCGGGTCTTGCTTTGCGAGTAAACCTTAAGTACACCTCTCCATCTCCTCTAGATAAAGCTGCATACTTAGTCTGACTGTTGATCTTGATTGGAGATTCTTTTATCCCCAGTTTCTGTCACAGCGCAAACAGAGTCAAATTCAGACTTAACAAGAAGATATATATAGCGCATGTGAGTGAGGAAGATGTTTGTTTACCTTAGCAATGGTGTTATGGATGGGGACAGGTGTGTGGTACGACTCGAAGAAACTCGCTTTCGCAGGATCATCTATGCTGCTTACCTCCACCTAATAGCGCATTTGATCATTTCTTTGATGTAAAACATATTGAAAAGATTCATAGTAAACAGAGTGGTTTCGAGTAGTTTACCTTCACAGGCAGAGAGTCAACATTGAGAGACTGGACATAAGTCCCAGTGCCAACCGCGCCATAGAAAAGGCAGCCCATATTTTCAGGTGAGGACTTGAGTGTGTTACCAGCAGTGGATGCCAAAGGAAGCTTAGGACAAGCCATTACACCAAGTACTACTTTGCCTTCCACCAACAATGCTAATCCTATTGCATATTGTTCTCCTCTTATAAATCTACAAATTGCAAATTCACGGGTAATAGTAAAGTTTTCAGTTCCAAGTACTCTATGATATTTCAATAATGTAAATAACAAAACCAAGAAAACAGATACTACAACTCTAAGATTGATTAGTCTGTGGCGTTGAACAATGTAAGTTTATATATTGTTCTCTTAGGGAAATTTGAGTAAGTAAGGACTCACCCTCTAGTGCCACCTATAGGATCCAATATCCAATGGCGACCCTTAGGACCTCCTTCTGATTTGCCACGGTCTATAGCGTTAAGCACATCATCTGAAGACAAAGGAGAAGCTGCGTATGGTTCTTCACTTGCAAGAGTATCTTTCACAAGCTCTGTAATACGTGCCAAAACAGTCTCAGCAGCAACTTTCCTTAGCTCACCAGAATCCTACACATAAATTACAGAAACAAAATCAGCCTAGTTTCATTCAAAAACAGAAAAAGCTGTAACGTTTTTGCATTTTTGGCACCTCTTCAGCCACTAATGACACAGGTTCATTCTGAAGTTCCCTTTCCAGTACAAGGCTAACCACTGCCTGCGAGCCTAAAAGAGCATTTCTTTTGTTTCATTTATGAGCCAACAAAGATATGAAATCTAAGAATAATAACAAAGAAAGATTCATATTTATGATCATATAAAAACAAAAGGATTCATATTTATGAGTAAGAATGATTACACATTTAAAACCCAGTTGAAACAAATTGCCAAAATGGGAAATGAAATCGCAAGAAAATAGTAAAAGAGGGCAAACCATAATCAGCAACAGTAACAGGACTTTCATCTGATTTTGTCCAAACGTCAGATACCAACAGAGATTTCCTCACTTCCTGGAAAAAAGCAAACCAATTTCACTTCTTAAATCTGATTCAAGTCTCTAAACATAGTACAAATCAAAGCAAAGTTTAAACCCAATTAAAAAGATCCAAAATTTCAATCAAAGCTATATATATCCCCATTGTTAATTATTCTTTCAGTGTTCATCAATCAAATTCCAGATTTCACAACCTTATCCGAAAATATCCATCTCAGTTGACCAAGAAACGACCAAAAGTCACACATTCAACTTATTTTTTTCCACAAAGAAAATCTGACTCTCTTGAACATATCACAATGTCAACGAGCAAAAAAAGAAGACTTTTAAAAAAATCTAATCTAGAAATCAAAGATGATCAAGTGATCTTAAAGATGGAAATGAGTGATCGTACGTTGCTGAGACGAGCAGCGAGAGAAACAGCTTTCTTGGCAGCAGCAAGCATCTCATCATAAGACATTGAAAAGGCAAAGGAAAGAGTACAACGAAGAAAAAGAAGAAGAAACAAAGAAGACGAAGACGAAGAAATCTCGGAAGAATCGATTTATGATATGATGAAAAACCTCTCGCGACTCTGAAACAACTTCTTCACAACTTTTAACTTTTTAATTATTTTTTCTCTCTTTTTTTTTTGTTTTAATATATAGTATAAATGTTTATTAAATTTAATTGCTTTTTGGTATTAAAAAGTATTATTTTCCCGTCTCTACCGTTGTAAGAAAGTAGTCCCCTACCGTTGAGACAATGTAAGTTTCGCTCACGTTGTGTCATTCCTCTATTATTTTATTCACAAAATTTTATATTTTTATTTGCCTACCATTAAATGCAATATTTTTACTATAATTTAGTACAATTTTTTTTTATCTATGCTCTGCAGATTGCAAATTGCCTTTATCTTGTAACTTAAAAAATGTAAATCAAGAAAACATAAATATATAAACAATCCAAAAATGAATTGGTCCAATAGGAAGATATTTTTCCTTAGAAGGAGATATTTAGACTTATCAAACAAATAAGAGATATTTGGAAATTTTATGTATTATATGTAATTTCAGTAATAATGCTTCTTTCTGGAGGTGAAGATAACATCACGTTTGATTTTATGTCGGCCAAGAAATAGTATATGATTGTTACTTTTTAATTATATGTTACTAAAAAGTTATTTTACGTACGTTGTATATATTTAGCTCAACCTTTTTTCATATGCTAATATTCCAAGGATGTTATGCTTTTTGTGTTTGGTAAAGAGCAGTATGAGAATAGGTTCTTCTTTATTCTACATAAATTAAATAAATAATTATAAGTATTGTAATCATAATTTAGTATGTCGCAAATTGCTTTTAGTATATTGTTAATGACGTGTTAACTTTTGGCCCGGTCTCGTCAATCTTTCGCTAAAAACAGGTTATTGTGCATTAACACAGCATTATCTTTTTATTTTTGATCAAAACACAGCATTATCTTGATTAACAGAGATTATCACTATAGACATATATTATACTACTATTAATCACATTAAAAAAATTTGCGCTTAGTAGATTTGTACTCGTCTATATATTATTTTAAAGTTGACTAACCAAACGATTACTTTTATCATGTGTCTGTAGACTCTCTATGAATCCTTCATCGTGAATACGAATTAGGGCATAAAAATTTCGAATTTTCAACTTTTTTCTTTTGGATTTAAAAGTTGCAATCCAAGTTTATATATTTAAAATGATAACGCGCTTACAGGTTACTTCCATGTTAAGATGGAAAGAAGCAAACGCGCTCTGGACACGTAGGGGCATGTTAACCTTTAACGGCCCATATCGGCCCAGACTAAATACTCTTCAGCCAATTACACTTGACCCAAAACAGAGACTCATTTTTCTTTGATTTTAGAAAATTGAAGAAATTCTCAGTGGTGAAAGGAAGTGAAACAACAGTTACAGAGGAAACAAAAAATGAGAGGACAAAAATCAGAGAGCTGAAGCTTTTTCTTGCTCAGCTATGGAGTCACGAACTGCTTTCAAAAGCAGAGGCATAAGCTTCTCGTTCGTGACGATGATGCCTGTGTCCAAATCAAGATACTTCCCTTTTGAGAAATCCAGTGGTTTTCCTGCTGCATCAGTCACAATTCCACCCGCCTCTGCGCCAAAAACAAACAGATAACGATATTGCTTTCGTTATCAAATCACATCGGCGTATCGGTATTGTAAAGCCAGTTCCATAAATAAAAAGCTTTATGTTACCTGTCACAACTATAGCACCAGCTACATGGTCCCAAATCTTTTCACGGTATCCTTTATGAGGAAACCGTAAGTATATAGCTCCATCTCCTCTTGATAAAGCTCCATACTTTGCTTGGCTATCGATACGTACAGGTGGAGCTTTGACACCTAGTTTCTGCGTAGAAAGAGAGAATGTGATCAAATGGATGCACAGTTAGTTATTCGCTCGAATCACAAGGAAGAAAGGAGATGCGGTTTACATTGGCAATGGAGCTGGATAGATCGTGAAGAGAATGAGCTCCTTCAAATGATTCGAAGAACGATGCCTCTTCAGGAGTCTCAACACTAGAGACTTGTACTTTGACGGGAGAAGATTTTGAATCTAGGAGCTGCATATATGTCCCTGAACCAATCGTAGCAAAGAAGAGGCATCCGATTTCGTTGGAAGATGAGTTGTTGTTGTTCGTTCCTGCTATGGATGCTAATGGCAAGTTTGGACAAGCAAGCACACCTAAAACTACTTTCCCTTCCTCAAGCAGTCCTAGTGCTACTGCGTATTGATCTCCCCTCAGAAATCTAAAATCGCCAAAACAAGCTCAGTGTCAGGAACACAACATTTGCTATGCCATTCAATCAATTTACCATTTTTTCTCTGAAATAAGTAGATATGACTTTAGAGTAGATAGTTTTAGAACTTACCCTTTAGTGCCATCAATAGGATCCAAGACCCAATGTCGACCATTTGGACCACCTTCAGATGTTCCACAGTCAATGGCTCTGAGTAGATCATCTGTAGATAAAGTAGAACCACCAAACGATTCCTCGGTGGCCAAAGTGTCTTTCACGAGTTTCGTGATGCGCTCAAGAGTATCCTGAGAACCGTCCTTGCGTAGATCGCCTGAGTCCTATATAAATAATTTAAAGAAAATGTGAGTTGTTAAATATAATAAACTCAAGATAAGTAATGTGAGAGACATCTAACAAAGGGTTATTAAGCTGTTTCACCTCCTCAGCCACCAATGATAAGGGTTCGGAATTGAGCTCCTTTTCTAAGACTAAACTAACCACTGCTTGTGAACCTGAAACTCAACACAAGACAGATTAAAAGAGCGAACAGATCGATCAAACTATGTGACTTCATAGCAATCTCAGTAAGATTCAAAGAGAAACACTTTCATAATCAGGGACATGTATAACTAACCATAATCAGCAACGGTCACTGGACTTTTATCAGATTTTGATTGAACATCTGATTGCAACAGAGCCTTTTGAACTTTCTGAAACAACCCAAGATAAACAAAGATAGATTCTGTTAAAGAAAACTTGGATCAAAGATTTATACCAGCCTCGAATATAGAGAATCAGATGAAACATTACACTATATCACTAGAATCTATTCCCAATTACAGATGCAATACACAATACACCAAATTTGAACGAAAGTAGGAAGAGTACAATAATGGATACCCTAAATAATCAAACTTTAGAATCTGGGTTATGATTGAATCGAAATAAAAGGGGAAAAATCAGAGACAGACAAAAACCGTAACCTGACAGAGACGAGCAGCGAGTGAAGCAGCTTTCTTAGCAGCATCAAGCTCTTTCTCGTAAGCCATCGATGAAACTACTCAGAGAGTAACAATGGAAGGAGAAGACTTGCTTCCGAATACAGAAACGAGACGATTCGATGAATTTCTGGATCTCGAAATGGCTTTTACTGCTGCAAATGTTCGAATGCAATTTATAGACATCTTTCGCCTTTTCAAGAGGATAAATGTCTTTACATTTTTTTCTGATTGCAGAGACAATTATTATTACTTTTCGGAATTACCATAGACACTCCACACACTATAGTTTGTGGATTGGTCGTTGAGTTTGGGCTAATGGCTATCGCACGTGGATGTTGTGACTAAAACGTAGACATTTATAGGTACGTGAAGATTAAAGATTCTTTTATCTACAAAGGCTTCTTGATAAATGAAGCCCAATAAAAATGGTTCCTAAAGATAATCAAAATCCAATATTAATGGGGGGGGGAACCAAATATTTTTCTTCAGACAGCACGGCGCTATGGCTTAAGAAAAGAAGAAATGAGTGAGCGGGAAAAGAAGATAACGAAATGAGTGAGTTAGATCTCGCGGAGGTCTAAGAGAAGAAGAAAGTGAGATTTACACCACTGCGATTCCCGCCATTTTTAAGGGTTTTGCTATTAACAAAGACATCGTGTTTTTAATGTCAAGATTTTTAACTTTCTTACTGTGGTTGCATTTATTTTGAATTTAATACAACATTATCGGGTGACCAATGTTTTCAGTGATTTATCGGTTGGCAATGCCTTCCATTTCCAAAGAAAATACGAATTACTATTAATAAATGTAATGTTTTCAACTTAACATAAAACCACAAAACCTTTGTCAAAAAAAAAACATAGAAGTAATATTTTCAGATAAAATTATTCGTTATAATTCCGCTTTCAACTTCTTTGTAGAGATGGAAAACAAGGTTTTGTTATGGTTTGACCCAAAACATATAAAGAGGAAACTTAGATTGTTGCAACAGTTCGGGATAGAGCTTGATCGAAGCACGATGAGAACATGCATAGCATTTTCAAGTCCTTGTCACCTAATGACACCTCCATCCGAATTTATTCTTGTACTATACACAAAATCAACAATTTTACTTCAACTTTCTCTTTGGAAACAACTCCAAACTCTACTATCACCAGAGCTGGTCTTCGAGTAAAGCAAGCGAAACCCTTGCTCTAGGCGCCAACATTATATCAAAAAGTAATTTTGGAAAAAGTGATGTGGTGTAGTCGTTAATTCCTCTTGAGATGAGTCTTCGAATCATAAGTTTGAATCCCAAAATGATAAATTGATTAATTTTTTTAGGCAGCAAATTGTTCCAGACCGAACATGACTATCATATATTGTATCTTGGTCGATGAAGTAGTAACGAGCGGCAAATTCTAAATAGACTATAAAATTAGAGAATGAGAGTAACCATATTCTTTGCTTGCTTTGTTCCACGGACAAGAATCGCACTACAAAATCAATGGTACCACATCGGATATGCTTCCTCCTAGCGTCTATCATTTTTGTTCTTCTTCTAAATGCAAAAATAGAATGATGTGAAACAATATAACAATTTTAATATATACTCCATCCATTCATCGAATACTAAGTGTCATTCAAATATTTTTTACACACTTTTAAGAAACACAATGTAAATTTCTTTTCTACTTTTTGAATACACTAAGAATGTTTATCTATCTAATCAATAAACTGAAATATAAAATTGAGATTTAGATTAAAAAATCAGAAACTGAAACAAAAATTAAACACTGATTGAGTAATAATTTGACAAAAAAAGAGAATATTTTAAGGTTTGTATTGGAACAGAGAAATCTTCAAATTTCAAAAATCAAAGGGAAAGGCGGGATTCCAAAACCTTCTATTCTTCTCAAATCGATCATCGGGAAACACAACTCATCTCCAGAAACAGTGTAGCTATGGCGGATAATACGGCCAGCCATAGAAGAAAGCCTCAGAGCTTGAACGAACGACACTATCATCTCCTCCAGGATCTTTCTGCGCCTCCTTAATAGCCTCCTCCTTCTTATTCCTGTACAAAAATTCTCCTCTGTCTATTCTATTGTTTTGTCTGTGGTTTCCGATTCGTATCTTTCTTTGATTTTAGATCATTTTTGTGGTTTCAGATGGAGAGGATGAAGGAACGAAGAAGTCCATGATTAAGCTTGCTGGACGACGTCGTCTCTGCAAGGCTTCGCTAAAGGAAGACGTAATCGATGGAGGCGACGGTCCTTGTTTGGCCGATTTCGATTCCCCAGGTAATCCTGAGATTTTCACCTAATTTTATGGTTTTTGGTATTACCATTTCTCTCCGTTTTGCATAAAGAAATGAGTATTTCCATTGACGATGCATATCCAAATTTTGTTCTAGTAGCTTAATTTGAAATAAGTTTTTTTCGAAATCTGGGTTTGTAGTCTATTGTTTGATTTTCGCTCTGTACATTTGTTAGTAAATTGCGTCAGTTGAGTTTACTCGAATGCGTTTGTTCTTGCATGATGCTCGAATCAGTTAAAGGAGATACACCACTCGAGGGAGCTGGATCTGGGAACAAATTCACAGCTTCGGATGGAACAGAGGAAGCTAGCACAGAGTTGGCTGACGAGCCTAACTTTTCAATAATCACAGACTTTGGTTCACCCTTTCCTCAGTTGAAGCAAAAAGAGGAAAGGCAACATGGTGGAGGAAGGAATGAGATCATGGATATTTTGACCTCTAAGCTTGGGACAATGTCGATTCAGGAGAAGAACGATAACCAAAACAATGATTTTGATGCTAGTCAAGTCAACAGCCGAGTTAAAGAATTTGATTTTGACAGCGTCAAATCCTCATTTGCATTGATATCGGATCCATCCAAGTCCTCGTCAGATGTGGTTACCGTATGTAATACTGGCGTTGATAGTCTCAATGAAAAGCCAGGAAATTTTGGTTTTGCCATCGGGGAAGAGAATACTAGTAATGAGTTTGCAGGCAAGTGGGGAGAAAACAAAACTCATTTTTTGATCAGCACTTTGTTGCTAAGTCTGAAGATAATAGGGAGGGATACAATCTTGACCGTGGGAAAGGGACAACACAGGGAAGTCGACCAAAGTCTGAAGACGACTAGACATATAGAGGTCAATGAGAAGCTAAGAACACTGGAAGGTCGAATGCAGCCAAGCTAAGAGAATTAGATGCGGAAGATGATGATGAAGAAAATTTACACAACTTACATATCAGTCAAATTCTTGGGATTTTTAGGGGTTAAACTAGAAAAAAATTTAAAAAAATCTATTAGTTGAAGTTGAAGCTAGCAGTGCGTCTCCATCGCCCTTTCAAGTATTCCTCAACAGAGATACTACTAGCTTCAGGGCTGCTACCAGAAGCTGCATCATCCTCCAAATCAAGCAATGCAAGGTTTATGTGTGACTCTATGTTTGTCAAATACGCTGTTTCGTCTTCTGAGGCTCTCACTTGTTGCTTTCCCCATTCTGTTGCTTCTTCGTCCCCTTGTAAGATCTTTAGGACCTGCGGTATGGTTGGAAGAAGAATATTAAACGACTTAAGGATTTCTTTCAAGGAAAAAAGAAAAGGAGAGCCTGAGAGATAAGGGATATGTAGCTTACGAGGCCAATTTGCGGACGGTCTTGAGGTGTGCGTTCGATGCATAGCGTTGCAGCTAACAAAAGTTTCTCGATTAGATCATTACTCTTATCATTTTCTAAACTTGGATCCAGTAACTGAGCAAACTTTCCACTCTCTAGAATTGGGTTTGCCTGGGAAAGAGATGTAACTTAGTCATTTAATATAGACATGGAAGAGTAACATTGCTTCCTCTAATTTGATTGCAATGGCAAATGGGTACAGAATAACTGTATGAAGTAGAAAAATGGACAATTATGCTTACCCATAAGACAAGGCTCTCCTGGCCTTTAGACTGGTCGACGCAGATTGGTTTTCTACCCGATAGGAGCTCGAGCAATACAACACCAAAAGCATAGACATCAATCTTGTCGGTTACTTTACCATGCATGAAGTACTCGGGTGCTAGGTAACTGTCAAATAAGGAGAAATAAGAGGAAGATTGATGGAGTGATGATGGTTTTAAAGGAAGGTGTAAAAAAGAAAGTTATATACCCAAATGTCCCGGCAATATCCCCACCCGACATGTGCTGTGAAGCACTTGAAGCCAGGCTGGCGAATCCAAAATCTGAAAGCTGAACCAGTGTGTTACAACAATGTCAATCACAAAAACTCAGCAAATTCTTATAGTTTGCATCTGTAAATGAATGCATAATAAGATTGAAATATAGCAGTACCTGTGGCTCAAAATCATCTGCCAGAAGAACATTGGAAGATTTCACATCTCGGTGAATAACTTCTGGATCATGAGTATTGTGTAGATAGTCTAGTGCCTCGGCAATACCCACTGCCACTTTATATCTCTCCAGCCAGCCAAAATTTGTTGCATCCTTTCTATTACCTGAATCAAGAAATGAGAACAATATAGATATTTCTCTACTATGACTGTATGAGAATCCAGAGGGAATATCAAATGTAGTTTATTTACCATGAAGGTTCTCTTCAAGGCTTCCTCGTTGTAGATAGTCGTACACCAGCATCAAATTATTATTCTCAAAACAGAAACCAAAGAGAGATACTATATTCTTGTGATGTAAACTTGTAATAACTTCAATTTCCAGTATAAATTCCTTCAACACATCCAGACAAGGCTTCAATATTTTGACAGCTAATTCCCTCCCATCTGGTACGTCTCCTCTATAAACATAACTATTACCACCTTCTCCAATCAAGTTCTCTGAAAACAAAAAAAAAGATGTATCCATAAGCAAAGGGTGAAAGTGAAGTCAGACCAAAACCAAATCCATGTCAGAACATGGAAAGGGACATACTGGATGAAAAGTTTGAGGTCATTGACAAAACTTCCTCGTATGTGAATAATCTACATGTGGAAGAGTATCTTTCATGTAGACCCTCCAGCACTTCCGGGATGTTGTTTGATCCAATGAAGGGAGAAAGAGGAGACTGCATAAGCTCAGAACCAAATCGTGAAATGGAAACATCGTCACCATCAATACTAGAAGAGCAATCTTCATCACAACCAGAATCATTCCGTTTCTTATCCAGATAGATTGTAGCTGCTGAATGCCGACCTCGCAGCCTCGAAACCCACTGAAGTACAGCCTTCTTAGCAGAAACTTTGGTCCAGCTTTTTCGATTACTGTAAAGCCCGGGGAGAAAATGCCAACCTGGTCCTGACTCAAGGGAACCTGAATCAGTCTCATTTGTTTGTACTGGCACTAAAGCCAAGGAATTGTCTACACCTACGCTTTCAGGAGACTGCAATGATGAACTGCGACTAGTTCTTGTCCAGCGTGAGCTCGTTCTAGCAGGGCTAAAGTTGTTTCCAATCTTTGCCACTTCAATAGCAATGTCTGGTGACCCACAGACCAAAGAGGGAAGATTCATATGTGGACCATCTGCACTTGCAAAGCCAAAACTTGCTTTAACAAAAAAAAACTACAACTAAGAGAGAACAGACCGAAGTAGACATCAACAGTTGACAACTCAGAACAAATTAAACCACCATTAATATCAGAAACAAATCTGTAGCTTACCATTAGTATTAGGAACTCTGCGGAACATAATTTTGCCACTCTTGACAGCAAAAACTGAGACATCCTTGGAAAGATTCCTAGCACAATACTTGGCTAAGGAAGCTGATGAACGGATTGTGTGATATTTCCTAGAGGAACCTACGATTAAACTTGTTGCTCCACACGATTTCACTTCTTGTACAAGAACTTTCCTAGCTGACTTCCCTTTGAAAACCTTTAACTTTAAATCTACCTGTTTACAACATTAGTGGATTTTAAAATAAATTTAATCCTCAAAAATTCCCAATTATTCACTTAAATAGTCACAAAATATGAGAAAACTTGCCTGTTTTAAGTTGCAGAAGCTTTCATAAACACCAAGCATTGTATCAAAACTCCTAACCAACGAAATAAGCGACGCTGAGCCCTCTACACATACAAAAATTAAAATTAGTAACAAAAAAAAAAGGTCAGATCGAAACGAAAACGAAGGTTTAACAAACCAAGAGAGTAGTCTAGAACGTGAAGAGCAACGATTCGATCTCCAGGACGCGCTACATTCACCAATGACCATGTTAGCACTTCTCGGCTCCATTCATCAGGCTTTACACCTACAATTAACAACGCCGAACCCTCCGACACCGTTGATTCGACTTCGGCGACTCCGCCTCCTCCTTCTCCGGTCGGTTTCATCTAAGCAAAGACGATTCCTTCCTTCTCTTCTCCTCCACGGTAAAAAATTGCTATTCACACACACTCTCTTTCTCTTTGGCTCAATGTATGAAGTATGAGTAGCAAATCTCTCTTCTCTCTCTCTCTCGTGTGTGGTCTGTGGTTTGTCGTTGAGCTCTTGGGCAAAGGGGAAAGAGAGAATCACGTTAACTGTCTCCGGGAGAAAAGTGGGAGAGAGAGAGAGATGTTTGTGTCCTCTGGTTTGAATGAATCTCCACCGTTGATTTCTGTATGATCAGATCATTAGTAGTATTTTATTATCTTGTAATTTACTAACGAAGGGAAAATTAATTAAGTAAGCACGAGTCGGGAATGAATGAATAATGGACATCGCCATCATCATTCATATTCCCTTTTTCTTTTTATTTTTCCCCACTTTGTCTTAACTTCTCCCTTTGAATTCTCATTTTTAATCGCCTCATTATATAATTAAATTTCATTATCATACATTTCTCATCCCCATTAAATCATGCATATTTCGTTTTCCATAAAGTCTATCTAACTCCTCCATTTAAAAAATAAAATAAAATAGCTAAAAGTAGAGGACAAAATAGATCCGTCGGTCAAGAGATCTAATGTGTTTTAATTGTTATATATGTGGTTTATTTAGTTTTTCCCCAATATTTTGCTATTCAAATAATATTTAGTATCACTTTTTATAACACACATTCTACCATCAAACTACACTATTTTTATGAACAAATTGTGAAACTATAGATATATAAAAGATGCCAGTTATTCATCAAGAGATGGAACATGGCATTTAAGAAAACCAAACTGATAAAATGTTTTTTTTGTCAAAATAATATATCTAGATTTGTTGATAGCTGATACAACTATTGCTTTAGTTTAGACTACCAAGAGTTAACTTATTTACATTGGGATTTGGGAGCGACAAAATAAACACATAAACTAAAATCATTCTCTAGATTTTGTCTTGAAAAGCATTAGTTAATTTATCACTAAATTACATTAGATGTTTCTAGTAAATTATTAAAGTGTATGTTCAAGTTAGGTAATAAAGATACATATCGCCCGACCACTAAGATTCCGTAGTGATTTGAGTATTTATAACGAAGCTCAGTTCTAACCATGATATTATTAACACACGCAAGATTAAGTTTGGCCATCGTTAAAAGAAGGCAGTTTGGCCATAAATAGATCTATAGTAATTGAAATCAGTTTTTAGAGGATTAAACTTTGTAGCCTAAGCTTATTAATATCTTTATTACTACTAACTATTATTAGAGGAGCCTAAACTTATCAACTATAAAGTCTAGAATCTACAAAATAAAAATAAAAATATAACTCCGATATTTATTACATTTAGTTTCGCAAAACGAATGATCGTATTCGATCGGAAAAGGAGATGTCTGATGACAAAATAAAAAAAAGGAGATGTCTTTAACATCATCTTCTCAGTTACATATTCTATCCTTTATTTTGAAAAATTTGTAGGAAGAAAATGAAAAATACCTTTCAAACTTTCATGGTGTACGAATAATTCTAATACGACTCGAATCTTTAGTTTGATTAAAAATCATATCACTCGAGAATGAAGACCAAGAGGAATATATTTACCAAAAAAAGAAGAAAAACAGATACACATTAACTCACTACCACATAACTAAATTAAAAACTACAAGAGATTATATATAATTTGGTGGGCACGATTCAGAATAGCACGTGAAAGATATTATATTTGACACATCCAGCTAACCGTGATCTACGCAAATTATGATTTCCAGAGTAAAAGTGGCCGTTTATTATTATTGAGGTCATTAAAATATATAAAACTATAAACCTAATCACTATGAAAATTCAAGTAATTAACAATACATCGATAGCTTTCACGTAATTAACCTAATCACTATGATTATTGAGATTCACCTCTCGGCAGCTAGCACAAGTTCCTTGTCTTGTATATAGGAATAGAAAGTTAAAGATCAAATTCGTCGGGGCCTTAGTGATCTCAATCAATAGATTGCCGAGGCTGTTTTGGTGTTCTTTTATTTGACAATATTGAGGAGCATAGCATAGGGAATCAAGTACATGCCTGACATGTTGAGGGTGTAGTGGATATCACGCTTCCGAATATCTACACCGAGCTCCGCAGGGTTGAACCGGGCATTGTAGAAGAATGAATTTTCGTGACTAACGACTAGGTTGACGGTGTTCCACAGAGTTCTGTGGTAACATCCATCATCTCGAGCTTCCCGAAGATAACGCCGAGTATGTCTCTGCTCAGACTTTCCCACTTGGGAACTTGTTCTGACTTCTCCATCTCTAGATTAATGCAGCTACAAAATGTACAATACAAACATTTTAGATCTTTGTAGATTCTTCAAATTCACATAAGAGAAAGAGATGAATGATAACGTTGAATTATAAGAATCCAACATAAAATTTTTGTACATATAAATTTTCTTGCACACAATTCTAGCAGACAAAAATAAGCAAAAGATGGTCTTTTTAGTGTGAACGTGCTGTTTCTACAAAAATTATGGGTTATACGATTAGAACCACATAAATTTAAGCATTCATTCTATTTTTACACATAACAACAATTCAATCGTTTAATACACACAAAACTAAAAATCAAATTTCATATCCACACAAATTCAGAATTCGAATCGTAATTATACATAATCTATAGTTAGAACTGGTTTAATCATAACCAGACACATAACTAACCGCTAAATATCTACAGTAAACCGCATCAAACACGATTACAACTTAACCAAACCAAAATCTCTAAATCAGAAACCTAAATCCCTAATTCGAAAAATCCCCAAATTGTGACGAACACTAAACCCAGAAAGTTAAAATATCTCTTTGAAGAAGCACCCGATTGTGAAATCAAACCCAAAAACAACGAAATCGATTGTTGAAAAAGATATTTGCAATGGCGTTAGTCATTAGCGAAGGCCCCGATTATGTTCTTCCGATTGTTGAAGAATCCGATTATGAAGAAGCTGAGCGGTATAAGTATCAAGTCGAGGAAGAGGTAGCTAACTTCAAGGATGAACCTTCAGTATGCCACAATGTATATCTTGAAAGTGACAGGGATGAAGATGTCGATGCTACAGTGAGAGTTGATATCAAACACGAGGATGAAAAACTTTATGAGAATCAATAGGTGTACAATGGTTTCGAATTCACTATGAAATCGACAAAATCGAGCTTTTGAAATGTAAAATTGAGCTTATATATATGAAATATAAGTAATAGGAGTAATAAATTTCAAACAAGGAGAGAGACTTACACTCGATTTCGAAATTTGGGATTTGAGAATTTAGGGTTCTTCGATTTGGGGATTTAGGTTGGAGTCGGGTTTTTCGAATGAGTCGGGTATTTGGAAAAATCTGGTTTAGAGTTACTCGGATTAATATCGGTGCCTTATAGAATTTAATTCATAAATCAGTAAGAATCTAATTTGTGTGGATTTAGAATTCGATATTTAGTTTTGTATATATTAAACGAATGAACTGTTACTGTGTGTAAAACTAAAATATATGCTTAAATTTATATAGTTATAATCGTATATGCCATATTTGTATGTAAATATCACGTTCCCCCAATTTTGTTGTAGATTATTTATTTTATCGCAAGCTAATATATTTCCTTTCCCGTTTTTTCAGTTTTCTTAGATAATTCCTTAAACTTGGGTTTTCCATGTTCTTCTTTCTGATTTCCATTACTCTACTAGCTAAAACAATTAGGTTAAGTGATAGACACGTTGACCTAGCGTTGATTTCCTTGGCCTCGTTTCTTAATTTAATACCGACGTTTAGGTAAATCTTACGAAATTAGAAAGTGGTCCTAATTATAAATAGATCCATTTATTCTGCTATAATTCCTTTTTGGTCAGGGCCAAATTTTGTAAGGATGGTATAATTAGAGAAAATTTTAGAAAAAGTAGAATTAGCGTTAAGAAAACAAAGACAGTTGTGAATCTTGTGATTAAATATATCATCAAAAACTTGCAAGTACTTAATGAGATTATTTTAATTTCTAACTACACTTGCAAAATTAAAAACACTAAAATACTTTGCACTATAGTCCTATAGGAGGATTAGGGCCTAAGGCCTCATAATAATTAACAATCGGTAAAAGAGAGCGAAAGTCAACGAGTTGACTAAAATGAAAATTTCGCCGATAGCAATCTCCTTTCTCCTCGCTCTCCTAGCGCCGGTTCTTCTACATTGCTCCGGCGATTCCAGCGGCGGCGTAGAGGATGAATCTCGGCCGACCGTATGCATCGTCGGGAGTGGGATCGGAGGCTCATCCGTAGCTCACTTCCTCCGTAACTACTCTGCTTCCACCGGCTTAGATCGGGCCCGAATCCTGATGTTTGAGCGTCACGAGATAATTGGTGGACGCATGAAGACCGTTACTGTCTCTGGTGATACTTTCGAGGCCGGAGGTTCGATTCTTCACCCGAAAAATTACCACGTTAAGGATTTCGTCGAGAGGTTCTATTTGACGAAGCGATTGCCGACGGCGATTGAAGAATCTTCGGCGCTTGGAATTTGGGATGGGAAGAGTTTTATCTTCAAAACCTTCGGTTGTGGTATTCCATTTCTGGATAGGATCATCTCTTGGGTGAATGATCTCTACTTGTTCTTCCGTTACGGGTTTTCACTGCTGAGAATGAGCAGCTTCATTGAGGTATTTTTCTCATCTTCAACTGAAATAAATTTGATTAGAACGTTTGATGTTAGAATTAGCTATTATGAATACAGGAATGCTGAAATTTATCTATCAATTCTTGAATCTGTAGCAATGAATCAGTATGAACCAAAATATTGATTTTGCCTGTGTGTGTGAATCCTTTTGTATGTTAACTGATGTACATTTCAATGGATGTAGAATACAGTTGATAATTTCTTGAAGTACTATGACAGCCTAGAATCAAGACCTATCTTCGACAATGTTGAAGGGATGCTTAAATGGTCGGGCTTGTACAATCTCACAAAGCACACTCTACAAGAGAAATTATCTGAAGCTCAGCTTTCTCCTTTACTGGTCAACGAGCTGGTTACTGTAATATTTCTCACGATTGCAGCTAAACTGTTCTTGTGAAGTCATTTTGATACCTTATTTGCTATATGGTTCCTCTGCATGAGATGCAGTGTGGTGATATGAAATACATTGGACAGAAACTGCAACAGAATTTATAATTTTCAACATATAACTCTTCTTTTTAACAATTGTTGCCAAATATCCTCTTGTTACAATTTTATTGTTTATCTTGTGGTCTCCAGGTTATTACAAGGATAAACTATGGACAGAGTGTACTCATCAGTGGACTGGCTGGTGCAGTCTCTTTGGCGGGTTCAGGTGGAGGATTATGGTCTGTTGAAGGTGGAAACTGGCAGATGGCCGCAAAACTGATCAATCATTCGGATGTTATGTTACACCTGAACGAGAAAATTGAATCCATTTCACATCTTGGTAACTATTACGAGCTCAACTCCACAAAAGGAAACAGCTTCAGATGTGACGTCACGGTACTTGCCACACCATTAGACGAGGTGGATATACAGTTCTCACCCGCGATCTCAATTCCCAAGAGGGAACTACAACACACACATGCAACATTCGTGAGAGGGATTTTAAATCCAGTAAGTATTAATCGCAGTGGAATATTAACTTTACTCTGATCATGATTCCGAGTCCCAACTAATTTGTGATGTTTTCTCTCTGAAAAGGGATATTTTGGGATGAAATCGGTTTTGGATGTTCCAGCTTTGGTGGGAACCCTTGAAGATCCTCTAATTCCATTCTCATGCATCTCAATTCTAAGGAAATATAGTGAAACAGATATGACATACAAGATATTTATGCGACAACCTGCATCAGATTCATTGCTTGATGAGCTCTTCAGGTAATTACAACACAACTGATTCAGATTCATCATTAACTCATATTTCATTAAAACATGTGTCTCTTCTTCCTCAAACAGTGTGAGAACCGAAACGGTTCGCATAGACTGGGGTGCATATCCCAAGTACCACGCTCCTGAAGCTTTTGCACCGTTCATATTAGATGACTATCATTTGTACTATGTGAATGCTTTTGAAAACGCGGCGAGCACAATGGAGACAAGTGCAGTGGCTGGTGAGAACATTGCCAGACTCATAATTTCCAGATTCACGACAAAGGAATCATCATCATCATTGTCCTCGGACCCAAGAAGCTGTAGTTCTGGTCTGCACTCAGACTTATAAGCAACTTAGATCCCCAGATGAACAAGGACTTTGACTGTGTTCTTTGAAGAATAATATGATGTTATTATGTATATACACAGAAAGCTGTAAAAACTGCAATTGTTTTGAGTTTCTGACTGTGGCTTGTTTCTCGTAACCTTAGCTTCGTTTGTTTTCAGTTCATTGATTCAGACCATTGACATAATAATTAATTACCTTGTTCATGATGATTACCAGATTCTTCTTATTGTAATTGCAACACGCACGCATACATTAAACAATGCAGAGCAAATTAAGAATCTTTTATGAGATATAAAAAGCTACACAAATTTATCTTATAAACTAATGATAAATTTCTGACCCAAAAACGAATTAGTAACGAATTTTACTTTGATTGGATCAATTTATATTCCCAATAATTGTATAAAGATTACAATAATAGGTAACAAAGCAAGTTTTCTACTTCGTGTTGTTTTCGATAAATTAATAATGTCAATATGTTTGCACAAAAAAGAAAAATTAATGTAAATATTGAATATAAATTGAAGAATCTGGTAAAGAAGCATATTTTTAGCAGAAGACACGTCGTAGAAAGCAGAGCGAAGAAGAGGTCAAATTCAATCCGATCGGAGATGATAGGTTTACTTTCGGCGGCATGAGCCTTAGATTCATCTATACATGTTAGATTTGATTTGAGAGACTCACATGATGTACAAGTTATATATGCACATCAGGAGTTGTCATTACACTATCACTCCCCATTATATATGCGAATAGAATCAATCTAATGGAAAGTTTCCGATAACAGAGATAACTCGGCTGAGTCCTTAATGATCTTCTGGTAGGGGATCAAGTTGACACACCTGATTTGCCAATTTTCAGTTTTTAACAGCGTAGCTTCGGCAACGGGAGATTTCGCTGAAGAAAACAAGCTTGGACAGGGCGGATTCGATATTGTGTATAAGGTGAATCAATTGAATATGAATCGTCTTGCCAATAATGTTGGATAGTAAAAAAATTCTCTTATCAGGAAAATCTAACCAAGGACTAGAGGAATTCAAGACCGAGATCTTGCTTATTGCGAAACTTCATCATGGGAATCTTGTTAGATTACTAGGATGTTGCATTGAAGACAACGAGAAGATGCTTCTCTATGAATACATGCCAAACAAGAGTTTGAATTCCTTCCTTTTTGATACGTTTTCATTTTTTTCGGGAGTAGGTGCCAAATCGATGTCTATGCGCAGATGAGATCAAACGGGGAAGTTTGAGCTGGAGACAACGATGTGAGATCATTGGAGGAATCCGAGGGGATTGCTTCACTTGCATAGAGACTCAAGACTAAAGATCATTCACCGTGACCTAAAAGCTAGCAATGTCTTGCTAGACACGGAAATGAATGAAGATCTTGGATTTCGGTATGGGTAGGATCTTCAACAACCGACAAGACCATGCCAACACGATATGAGTTGTCGGCACATAGTAGCTAGACGAACCTTGTTATTGGTTTATTTTCTCTTACAATATGAAACTGTATCGATTTCTTAGGATTGGTGATTTATCGCCTTTGATCATTGTCTTGTACCGTCTTCTTCTCTCGCTCTTCGCCTTCATTTCTGGTGCTGATTCTCGTTTACCTGATATGAATGTTCTTTCTTTCTGCATTTTTGTGGATATCGCTCTCTTCAAATCAAAATGGTTTTTATTTATGAATTTTGGTTTTTAGTTTCACATTAATGTTTTAAGTCGAGGTGATATTAGATCTAATTTGGATGAAACAAGAATTTCATCGATATTATGTTGAGAAGAGATCATAGTATCTTGGTTTTCATTCAGGTATTCGATAACAAACCTAGTATCCGTATGTGATTTCTTTGGCCACTTTCCAAAACCGAATATTTTCATTATACTTTTGAATTGGTTATTGGTTGTTTTAGGTCGTGTACGACAATATCTTGAATTACATATTTAGGAATTTAAATATTTTGAATCTATATTTGACTAATTATAATAGAATAATGAATATATCGTTAATCTACGATTTTGAACGGGAAGTTTCAGTTCTAACTTTTTAAAAGTTAAGACCGTATATTTGTATGTAGAACCATGTATTTTGGATAATCTGGTCTCAATATAATAACAAGTAGCAAAACGTATGGACATCTAATAATGATAATAACGAAAATGAGACATATAATTATCATCAGGTTTAATTTGACCTCTTACAATATCTAAATATCTGAACTAGGGGTGGGCATTCCGCTTTACGGTTTGGTTTATTCGGTTTTTCGGTTTGGTAGAAAATGAAACCATTTACAAACCGATTGAAATATGGTTTGGTACGGTTCGATTATTTCCGGTTTACGGTTTAACGGTTTCATTAAAACTAAAACCATAAGTAGTTCGGTTCGGTTTGGTTCGGTTTCGGTTTCTGTAAATTGTTCCATGATTTAAAGAAAAAACAATAAAAAACCATACTTAGAAAGTAAAAAAAAATATGAATCTTAGAAATCCACGTAAAAACAATAAAAAAGCAATATGACGAATTAGAAAGTTCAAAAAAATAGAAATAATAAACCCAAATTATAAATGTAAAACAAAAAAACGTAAAAAACTTCTATCATCATCATGATTGTTCACATATTCACATTGTTCATGAATCTCTTGTCAACACATTAAAATAAATCAATAATAAAAATTAACATATAAGTTCTAAATACTTAACAATCTAGCTTATGATGTGGCTTATAAGAACAATTTGATGAAACTCGTAAAATATGAATGAATAGTGAAAAACCCAAAACTTTGAACTTTATATAAGATACGTATCTTTTTAGGTTTTTCTTAAATCTTTCTTTAATTTTTTTTTTGCAATCATTTCTAAAATATTTTTTCAAATTTCTTTAAATCTAACTAACCGAATTAGCTAAGTATTATATCTAAGTATATATAAATAAAAAACCAAAAAAACTGAACAGTTTTACGGTTTTAAACCGAAACCAAAATAATTTTATAATAATAACCAAATGGGTTTTTAAACAAAGCCAAAACTGAACCGAAACACTCATTTACGGTTCGATTCGGTTCAGTTTTTTCGGTTACGATTATTATGCCCAGTCCTAATTTGAACCGAACGTATAAGCAAAGAAAATACTTAACATTAAAACCAAAAAAAATAAAATAAAGAAAAGACAAGTTGGATATGTCATTCAAAACATGAAACTCACGAAAATATTGACTAGTTTCTATACTTTCACACGTGTTAGTGACTAGATTATATGACTACGAATGTACGATCTACGTGCGTACGTGTGAATGAGTAAACACATTAACACAATATACGATCTACGCGAGTATGTTTCGAATGCATGTAGAATGTAATAAAACAAGCGTTTAGTGACTTATATATACTTTGAAAAGTATTTGAAACGCATAGAATTCGAATCTCATTGGCAATTAAACCTTAGATACAAAAATTTTGACGTAAAATTTACTTGTAATCTCACTACTGAAAATACAACGTTTTGCTTCTCATTTTCAAGGGGAAAAAATTAGAAAAAAAAACAGTATATGAATCAAGAAAAAATTACTTACCAAATATCGCTAGTTTAACTAAAAAAACTCTAAACAGAATTTAAAAGTTATAGAATCAAGTTACGTTTGAACAAAACTAATATTACAAAACAAATGTTTCAGATACAAAGATTACGAGCTCGAACTTCTTGTTATTAAGATATTAAAAAAAATAGTTAATGCAAAAAAGGTAAATGAAACGGTGAATTAAAGTATTAATTTACTGGTGAGGACCGTATTTTGATTTATTATGTGAAGAGGGACCTTTTGCAATTAAAGCATGTACTTCTCCTTTTTTAATAATACATGCAACACGACAAAAGTCAACAGATTACTGCGCGGTAAAAAAAACGTTACTACCTTCCATATTATATTGAAGTTACCAAAAAAGTCAAAAAGGCAATTGATGACATGGGAAATCTCCATGCGCCTTTATTAACCATCTACTGCTCTCACTCCTCTCTGCTCATACGGATAGTGAAAGAGAAGCTGCAGATTTCCCAATTTATCAAAAAATAGAAATATCATATTTTATAATTAAAATAATAGGTTCGCCCAAAAAAAAAAAATCTTCTGTGCCGGAGAGAGAAAGTCTGCAACTGTGATCGATGGCGGAGGATATGGCGGCCGATGAAGTTACGGCTCCGCCTCGTAAGGTTCTTATCATCTCCGCTGGTGCTAGCCACTCCGTCGCTTTACTCTGTACGTCTCACTACTCTTCTTCTTTTTTCACTGATTTTTCGGTTACGGAGGTAAATGATTACCGGAATTGTGGAATCGACGGCGTTAGAAGGCTGTGTTCTTCATAAATTCTCTTGATCTGACCTTTTATTGAATTTAGCTTCGTATAGTTTCTTTCGTCTTCTACTAAGGGCTAAGAGGAAGTAAAGGATATGTGCAAAAAAGTAAATAGTTTGATTTTGAACATTTTAATTTTATTTGTGTAGCTGGGGACATTGTTTGCTCATGGGGTCGAGGAGAGGATGGACAGTTAGGTCATGGAGATGCAGAGGATCGACCTTCACCAACGCAGCTTAGCGCCTTAGATGACCACCAAATTGTTTCCGTTACTTGTGGTGCTGATCACACCATTGCTTATTCAGAATCTCGCACAGAGGTCTACAGTTGGGGATGGTTTGTTTCTCGTCAAATCTTCTTCTATGTTTCACGTTTTTGTTTTTTTCTGTAGACATTGCTATTTCTATTTCGAAATATTTAAGCATTTGGGATGAGATGATGACTACAAGTTCCTGTCTAGGTTTTGTGTAGAAAACAGTTACTTATGCATTCATTTGCACACATTTTAAGCCTCATGTTCTCGCCCTTCATGTGTTTTTGCAGGGGTGATTTTGGGAGATTAGGCCATGGGAACTCAAGCGACTTGTTTACTCCTCTGCCAATCAAAGCATTGCACGGTATTCAGATTAAGCAGATTGCTTGTGGGGACAGTCATTGTTTGGCTGTTACAATGGGAGGAGAGGTTCAGAGGTATTTTCTCTTGGTTAATGTCCTTCTACTCACGTGCTTCGCAGCTCAACCAGCTCACTTGTCGATGATTAAAATCCGAATTTGATAATGTCAATTGCTTCAAGTGTAATTTTTATATAGTTTTGGTTATTACGTGCATTGCCTTTTAAACGTCTTTTCCTTTCTTGTCTTGTTTTCCAACATATCTCTATGTCTTCTGTATATAAAGTTGGGGGCGCAACCAGAATGGTCAACTTGGTCTGGGGGACACCGAAGATTCTCTAGTGCCTCAGAAGATTCAAGCCTTTGAGGTTTGTGTCGCTATATATTCTTCTAGTGGCATAATGTTAACATCCTTTTGTCATTGTAGTTTCCTGAACTTAGGCTTCAAAAATTGGATTGGGTCCATTTCTTCAACTTGATCTTAAAGATATGTTACTATGTAAGGGTTCACATCTGGTGAAGATGTCTTCAACATCATGCTTTAAGTTACTGAATGTAGTTGTGGTAAATACTAAATTAGCTGTCTAAATAATAGCTGCAACCATTTCATTATACTATCTGCAGATAGAAGGTAGGATCTATTGATAATTGCTCTGACTAGGTAAATTAGAAGATTAAGTGAATCGAAGACTGAGTTTAAGTAGTTAGTTTCGTTAATCTGCAGTGTTACATCAACACTTTAAACTTCTAATGGGTGCAGGGAATACGAATCAAAATGGTTGCTGCTGGTGCAGAACACACTGCTGCAGTTACAGAAGATGGTGACCTATATGGATGGGGCTGGGGAAGATATGGAAATTTGGGATTAGGAGACCGGAATGACCGCTTGGTTCCTGAAAGAGTTACCTCTGCTGGTGTACGCTCTCAGACTTGTTCAATATTTGTTTAAAGCACCTGCTACTTGTGTAAACTTACATTTTAAGTTCAGTATGCATGAAATAAATCGAGGATAGTTCAACGAGTCTTGTCTTCATTGCACTATACCGGTTTAGCTGTATAGATTGATGGAGTCACAAATATATAGAGTCTAGTTTAACTTGATAAATGTCATCGTAGTTAGAAGTGACCATAAAAGTTTTAGAATCTTAGGATCAAAGAACAATTTATTTTGTGTATTGTCAAGCCTTTTTGTTATCCTGAATCTGAACAGTGGGTGAAATAAAGTTTAGTTCATGGATCACTGATATCATGCAACCTCACCTTTTTACCAACTACTATTTCTGGATTTTATTACTTCATTTTTTTTTCTTTCGGTCTCTTTTTTATTTCGGCTCTCTTGATTCTCGTTTTATTGGTTGTGGAAACTTTAAATAGGGTGAGAAGATGTCAATGGTTGCTTGTGGATGGCGGCACACAATATCAGTTTCCTATTCTGGAGCATTATATACTTATGGATGGAGCAAATATGGGCAGCTAGGACATGGAGACTTGGAGGATCACCTTGTTCCACACAAACTGGAAGCGCTGAGCAACAGTATTATCTCCCAGGTTTCACCTTGGCCCTATAAATCCGTCCTGAAATACATATACATCTGAAATATCCAACAGATGGATAGCAAAGTGTTTTGATATTTGTTCTTATTCTAGCTGCATGAGTAAAATAGTAAAAGTTTCTGACAGTTATTGCCTGCTGAAGAAGACTGGTCTCATTGTATATGTTTTTGGTGGTTGTATTCTTCTGATTCAACATCTTCTGGACCTTCTTTTGTTATTTTTCCAGATTTCGGGAGGTTGGAGACATACAATGGCATTGACTTCAGATGGAAAATTATATGGATGGGGTTGGAATAAGGTCAGAATATCTTACCCCTTGTCTTTATCTGGACTCTATTTCGTAGGAATGTATAGAACGCATGCTATATCTACACGTTCATATGATATTTTCATTCAGTTGCATTATGCATGCATTTGGATGGTATTTTAAGAAAAAAATCAATAGACTTTTCAACAAGACATGCAATCCATATATTGGGTTTTTTTAGTAACTCGTCTTGAAAAAGGACAAGCTTCTAATCGTCTGTCTCTTTTAGCATGCAGTTTGGGCAAGTAGGAGTCGGCAATAATTTGGATCAGTGTTCTCCTGTGCAAGTGCGATTTCCTGATGAACAGGCATGTTTTCTTACAAAATTTAACTAAGCAACTTGTCACATTGTTTGGCTAAACATAATAATCAGCTAATGTCTCAATTTGTTCTGTTCTTTTCCGACGCACACAAATTTTCGTGGAACTTCACAGAAAGTAGTTAAAGTCTCGTGTGGATGGAGACATACTGTGGCTGTGACTGAAAGAAATAATGTGTTTGCTTGGGGCAGAGGTACAAATGGGCAGCTCGGCATTGGAGAGTCACTTGACAGGTAAAAAAGTGTGATCATCTAGACACTTATCAATTTTAGAATATTTTGGTGTTACGAACAAAAATATGAAAATTAGCCATCAAAATGATTGTTTCCGCCAAGATCATTGCTTTACAATCCCCTTCATTGATAACGTAAAACGGATATTTGGTTTCATGTTTGTAGGAATTTTCCCAAGATTATAGAGGCACTGAGTGTTGATGGAGCAAGTGGACAAAATATAGAATCTTCTAATTTTGATCCATCTTCAGGTATTAAAAAAAATCCACGTGGAACGATACTTTAGACGACTAAACAAGTGAGCCAATGTTTCGATTTTTTCATTGCCTTGTTGCAGGGAAAAGCTGGGTTTCACCTTCAGAGAGATATGCTGTTGTTCCTGATGAAACTGTAAACTTGCTTTTTCTTTTCTTTTTTTTTGTTAGTCCTACTAAATTTGATCCAATACTTTCACTACATGAAAACAATTGGTAGCAGAATTATATTGATCCTGCGTGCTTGGAAGGCTTTCAGAGTTTACTTACTGATTGACCATTCATGCTCATGAACTGAAAGCCTGATGATAGATTTGCTTTCAAGATTTGATTTTGAAATTGGTTTTGCTTGTTAGGGCCAAACGGATGGTTCAAACAAAGGTAATGGAGGTGATATCAGTGTCCCACAAACTGATGTCAAGCGTGTACGAGTTTGAATCAAGGCAATTTGGGTTGGGATTCTATTTCTTTTGTTGTTGTTTGGCTGGTTTCGAAGGTTTTTCAATGATCTCAATTGGGTTTGTACTATCTACGTCTGGCTAGTTTGGAATTTGCTTTTTGTTGTTGTTGTTAGTTTATAACTTTGTAATGCTTAATTCCTCTTTGGCTCTTACGCCATGTCTCTGTATTTTTAATCACCGTAATAATGCCTAAATTATGAATTGTCATATCAAAAAGACAACTTCTGTTTTTATTTCGTTCTTTTTCTTTGAGCAAAGACAACTTCTGTCTAAGATATATATATTTCTTGGCTTATTGTTTTGAAGATATAGATGAGCTGATTGCGAGCCATAGAGATGTTTCAAGTAATCCAAGGATAGAGTGTTGTGGTTTCCAGTCCAAAAGAAGATGATTCATTCAAGTCATAAAGAGGTGGGTGAGATAGCATGTCCATAAACTGGTGCAAATCCCACACTCGCTTGGATGAGCACATGGGTGATACTCTCGGGGAAGAACATGAGATTTTTCTGTCTTTCGTTCTTTCTTTTTATGAAAGCAATTTGATTTTTGAGGCGACCATGTTCCCACCAAATCTTTGATTTATAGAGTATTTGAAGCCAATACAAAACTATCACTCAGTTAAGTGCCAATTATTCATTTATTTATTACATCAATTTGTATGGAAATTATGCTTACGAATTTTTAAAAATTGTATTATGCACTATATCAAAAGTAGCAATTATAATTTACCCAACAAGCATTTATAAATCTGGATAGAAAATTAATATAACAAATTAAAAGCTACATTAGAGTTGATAAACAAATTTAAGAGACTGTAAAAATGATAATTTTAAATATAACATACAAAACGATGGCAGTAATGAATAACAAACTAAACTTAAGGGTCAATACGGTAAGGGTAAATTACTTCTCTTCACGCGCTCAAATTTTACATTTTTTAAAAATTAGCTGATTTGGCGGACAGAAAATGAGGGAATTTTTGCGAGTTATTAGCACGCTCTACTTATTCGACTGGAAAAGTTTCGCGCTGTAGTAATAGAATCAATTATCATTTGGGTTCTGCTAACTTCAAGTGTGCTTGGGCCTTGGACTTGGGCCTTGGTCCTTGGGCCTTGAGCCTTGAGCCTTAAGCATATTTCCTTAATAATTTGGTACTAGTCCATATTGTTTTTCATTCAACGGCCCATTTATATGGTTTAAGCGCTAGTGATTCAGTTTTCACTTATCTGTTAGTTCGATCATTTTCAGTTTTTTTTTTTATTTCCCCTCATTTTCTCCAAATTAAAATATGAAACCGTATTTTCTTACAAGCGCACATGAAAACCTAAAATCTTTCGTTTTTGCTCTGAAAAAGCAGAAAAAAAGAAAACAGGTCTTATAGAAAATGAAACCTTTTAGGCAACTTAATTACACACATGGAAGTTCCATGCTCTATGATCTTTACTAACCACGAAAATTAGAATATGAAGAATTGTTATCAACTAAACATTCTTAGCTAATATTCAAGTTTATCGTTGAAAATTTTCTAATTGGGGTGATTCTCTTCCAACCACAACCATCCAAATTGCTCTTTTAGTGTTTCTCTTTATGTGTCCGGTTACATTCGAAATTGATGTCACTTAGATTCGATTCCATTGTTATCACTTTTTTCAGTTCCGAATCACATCTTATAAACTTTCTAATGATTCTTTCTTCATGTCTCCTCCACGATTTTTTCCATTACCAACATCTTCTTGCTTCTTCTTTTTTTTTCTCAATTTCTGTAACATATTCATATTATTGTATATAATTTCTTTCTTTTTTTTTATTATTATAAGACTCTCATAGGGATATGTATTGTCTAATAAGAGGAAAATGTTGGATTAAACTTGATAGCTTGATCTAGAAGTTATCCTAATCTTACTGAGTTATGGTTTATAAAGGTATTAGGATTAGGAAGAATAATATTAGGAATTATTCAAATATTATTAGGTGTTTTCCAAATAGGTTTAGGAGTCATCTAAACTAATATATAAACACAAGTCGAATAGTGACTATGGCTTATGAGATTAGAGAGATTTGAGAGTTGAGAACTACGAATAGGTTTGATCCCTTTCAAGGGTACGTAGGCAACCTTCGAGGTAAAGATATTTCGTTATTTATATATTATGCGTTTATCATTGATCGATCTATTATGATCATGTATAGGACTTGAATTGTATTAGAGCGGTTAATTCTTGAGCCGACGACGGGATCTAACCTCATCGAAGACAACGAAACCGAGAAAACTGTGATCAAAGGTGTTCATCACCAAACTTTGTCACTGAAGGGGAAAGAAGACGAGGAGATGTTAATGATGGCGTTAACGCAGAAAACCGAGTCATGGTAGATACGTTTTCTTATTAACATTGAGGAATCAAGAAATAAGGGGTTGCAGCAAGTAGGATATTGGAGAGTGAAGGTGGCACATCGCAAGGCATAAAACACTAAAAAAAGGAGAATCTATGTTGATTTATGACATAGATAAAGAGAATCTCGGAGAACCTTTGTCGGGGCATGACATAGGTTAAGAGAGATTGTGTGAGTTTTAGTTTTTGAGTAAGTTTTCTAAAGCAATCAAAGAGTGAATCTTTTATTATCTTGTGTTCTTAAGTGATGGTGCAGAACACACTTGGAAGGATCAAGTTCAAGAAGATTAGAGATCTCATGGGAGTTCATGATGTGTCTAAGTGCAGCTTTAACCTTAAGGGGGAGAATGTTGGATTAAGCTTGATAGCTTGATCTAGAAGTTATCTTAATCCTACCGAGTTATGGTTTCTAAAGGGATTAGGATTAGAAAGAATAATATTAGGAGTTATCCAAATATTATTAAGTATTTTCCAAATAAGTTTAGGAGTCATCTAAACTAATATATAAGCACAAGTCGAGTAGTGACTATGGCTTATGAGATTAAAGAAATTTGAGAGTTGAGAACTACGAATAGGTTTGATCCTTTTCAAAGGTACGTAGACAGCTTTCGAAGTGCAATCATCCATCAATAAAGATATTTTGTTATTTATATATTATGCGTTTATCATTGATCGATCTATTATGATCAGAAATAAAAAGCTTAACAATCCCTACAAATAATTGATACCGTATTGTTCAAATTTTGTATTTCATTTAAGCTTAAACTTTTCTATTACATATTTGATAATTCAATTGGTTTTATTTATAAAGTCTCATTGCGGTTTCAAAACTCCCTATATGACTAACATCAAATCAAATTAGCAAACTTTCAGTAATCAACACATCGATTTTAAATTCACAGCACATGATATATATAAAGTACGCGAGATAAAATTATACGAAACGGAAGAAACTTCTATCATTATTCACATTTCCCCAAATTAAATATATAAATTTTTGCCACCAAATTTGTAACTTTAGTTTCTTTCTTCGAACGGTTTCTTCTTCTTCTTCATGGTTTTGTTTAATAAGTTGTCTTGAACGGCTTGTAAACCTTAAGGTCAAGCATTACACCGGCGATGGAGCCAACTCCGGCGACCACCGTGATCATCAAACAACCACAGCTCAACATTTGCAAACAAACCCACTTCATACTCCATCTCTCAACCTTCCTCTGTTTTATATACATTTCCACCGGAAAATAAACCGTCAAAGGCCAAAACCCTAACGCCCCTAAAATCCCCACGACGTCATTGAAAAACGGCATAAGCATCGATATCACGGTGGTCAAAACCACAAACCCGCTTCGGTAAACTGCTCTGAAAACGTTGACTTGGTACGGTGACCTAAAACCAGGGATTCGGATATCGTATTCCTTGGTGACCAAGTCACTTTCGGGAAACCTAGCGGCAGCTTGTTTTTCAATAAATGCGAAAATCGGCTGAGCAAAGACTTGGTAAGCTCCTACGAGGTGGACTACAATGGCGGCGTTGGCTACATCTAGGAGCCAAAATGGATTGTAGAAACCAAAACCGGTTAAGAGGTTTCCCGGTGCTGCATCTCCAAAGGCAGCGTAACCCATACAACCACATAACATGTAAAACGTCGTCGTAACGGCAATGCTGATTCTTGTAGCATTCTTCATCGTTTTTGACTCCGCTGGTGGAGATCTTACAGTGTCCTAATCAAAACGCCACCCCAAAAAAAGGTCAGAAATTTTGCTAAAATTTTATAGAAACAGATAATATAATTGACTGTTCTGCTCGTTCTATTACCTGAATTTCGATAAGAACAACGGAATATGAATATGCAAAGGCAATATCTCCAAGTGCTTGGAAGGTTCTCCATATCTTCTGAGTCTGAGTCACTGTTCCGATGCTAATTCCGGTGAGACTTCCCTTGAAAACCCCATTTGCTACAACCTGGATAATTCCGAGAGCTAAACCGATTCCAGAGTATGTGAAGGACATGATCGCGGCGACTATGGAGAGCCACCAAATCTGATCAAAATCTTTGATTTGAGAGAGTAAGATCTCGGTAATACCAAACATGATCATGTATGGATTGCTCGACATGTGACATGGGTTTTTTCCTCCGCTCTCGTGGAAACAGTTCGACCTCTTGATCGCCCTAAAAAACACCAGGCTTGTGTCTCATTATTAAGTTCTAAAAGAAACTACTTTGTTAAGAAAGAGAGACTCACATCATGCTTATAGATGCTGCGATTGTGTACCCGACCGTGATACCGAAGAGATTCAAATACTGAATCAGCCCACAAATCTTGAACCTAAACCCACCTGTTAAAAACAGAGCATTTCAGAACACAAAACAGAGTAAAACAGAGCAACCAACACAGAGAATAAATAGATGATACCTAGGATTGATCGAACAGCATCCATGTACGTATAGTTTCTCTTTCCGGAGACAGGATCTCCGGTTCTGTAGCAGTCGCTAAGAAGAGTCGAAGAGTAATAAGTGACAAAAGAAAACAAGAACATCACTGCAGGACCTGCGATCCAACCGAGTTGACCTATGGCCCAAGCAAGCGATAGAACACCAGATCCAATCACCGCCGTTATAATATGTGCACTCGCAGTCCAAACCGTCCCTGAAACAAACGAAAACCACGTCTTCGCTTTGAATCATTCATTTCATAAGTTGAAGTAATCGCAATGAGATTTATTTAACTTTACCTGATCGTTTAAGCCGACCATCGTCATCGAAGCATTTGAAAGCTGGCCGTGGAACATCCATCTGGTTTTTAGTAAGACATCAAAGTTCGAAATACTGTTAGGAGTAACGAATATTGGCGGTAAATAGTTTCTATATACAAAAAAAAAATTGAGAGAGAGGAGTAGTGACAGTACCTTGTCTTATTGAGACTAAGCTTTAGACAAAGCTATGAAGAGAATTAAACCCCGACGAAAAAAATGATATGCACAAAAAGAAAGAAATACAGAAGAGAAATAAGGAGATGGGTGGTGAGAGCCGTTGCTGCTGCATTTTGATTGTTTTTGGTTCATCATCTTATATAAGCCATCAAAAGTGGAGAATCTTTTATAATTTCTTAGACAAAAAAAAACTTATAGGTAAGATATGTAAATTCGGCCATGTTTATATTGTTTATTGTTTATATGATGTGGATATTAGAGTATCCGCCTTATGTATATACCATCTGATATACATATTAAAATTATATACTTCATATATATAACTTGTAAAAAAAATTCAGAATATACAAATAATATTGAAATGTCAATAATTTTTTTTTTCTTGGGATATATGAGCATCGACAGTTTTTGTTAGTATTTGTAGATGTGATCATGTGAGTATGTACATGCGCATAAATCTCCGGATGATACAATTCGGGTATTGCAGAGACAAAGACTATAAATGAATTTGGAGTACTAGAGTTGGAATAAGACAATGTGTTGTTTATATATATATTTTGTCAACAGAAATAAGAAAATGTATAAAAAGCTTTAAAATCAGTAGAATAGAATATAAATGGTTTTCTTCTCCTAGTCCCATCTTTCATTCTTAGTGTGAGTGATATTATGTGCACTCTTCTTCGCAAGTTTCCATTCTTTTCGCATCCATCGCAAAGATCATGTCATGGCTCAATCAAACATTTAAGGTTCTTGGTTAACAATATTTATCAAAATTTCGAATACTTACTTTTTGCTAAATTAATAGTGTATATATATATATATATATATATTTGTGTGTGTGTGTGATTTCATTAATTCGAAGATCCCAAAACATCCTAATTTTGGGACAGATCGATCAGATTTTTTGTCCTTGAATTGATATGTATTGCGTTTCTTGAAATATGAGCTAGCTACGAACAAATACTGATATAAACATCACGAACGAATTGTATTTACTCTTTGGCTGAACGTTCAATATATATATAATTTTGAGAGGTTTTTAAGGGGTTTTGATTTTCTCTATTCTTTAGTGAAAGATACGTAAACGAAAGAGAATCAAATGCTTGTTTTATATACGCCTCCATAGCTTTTGGATTCGATCTAATCACTCATATTAACAAAACTCATTCTTACTTCAAAATATTCCAAGTCCTAGTCTATATTAAGAACTTATGAATATTAATTCATTAGAGCATATGCCACATTTAGGGTTTTATTTTATCTATGTATATATATATATATAAGGAATATATGCTGCATTAGCGCATTATTATTTTGATATACTATAGATATTCATCGATTTTCAAATTAAAATGGTCTGAAATTTCTTCGAACATGCATACCATGTCGAAATGTATAGTAATTGATGCGCTTCATAAAGGAAGGGAGTTACTTCCTCTTAAATAAATAGAATGATTTGATAAACAACAGAGATCCAGAATATTATATTACTTTTAGAAGAGCAATTCTTAAAGTAAAAACTAAAATTTATTAAGATCGGTTTGATACTGTTTTGATTTCAATAAGAAAAATGATTTGTAATCATATACATGGTATGGAGGCACAATTTTGTTAGTTCTATAAGTTTAAGTTCCGAAATAAATTAAAAAAGATTAATTGTCAATTGTAGATTTTAGACCACAAATATTCTTGGTTTAAAGGAACAAAAATAAAGCCAAAATGCATGATCAGAAGAGAATCGAATTTTTTCATGCAAGTGCTATAATCCTTTTGCTTTTTGATATTGGGTAAGACTCTATAATCTACCTATTCTTATTTTTAAAGAGTATCTTTGAACACTTTCAAAATCTCCTTTTGAATTCCAAGATTCTTTTGTTTTTCTTTTCTTGTTCTCACTACATTCTAAAATGTGTATTATTCAAGTTTTTATTTCGAGATCCATGAAAGGAATATTGTTTGGAAATATGAGGTTTTAATCTAAAGGGGAAATGGTCTTTATACCTACTAAAATTAGGTAGTTACGTGACTCTTATTTACACGAATTTTTGGCATCTTATTTCACCTGCACGAATCTAACATTCATAGCGGCAACCTTTACATAACTTAAATTTCTAAAACAGTAAACAGTTGAAGCTATGCAAAAGTTGTCTGAAAATTCAAAATCTAGCCCACCGAATCTGATTGATTTTCGACAATTTTAGTATTCAAGACTCTAAAGCGCGTGAATCTTCTCACTCTTGAAACGTAATCCTATGGGTTCGTTAGGTAGAAAGTAAAGGAGTTGATAATAATTAGCAGCAACAAAAGATGAGATTATTTGCAAGTAGATATTTTTAGCAAAATGGTTTCGGTCAGACTAGAAAACAATTTGTTTTATGACAAAATTGTACAATTTCAGAATTTGATATATCAAATTTTTATTAATTATGACACCACGGATTCTGAAATTATCAAAATCTAAACTTGTTATATCAAGATAAACAATAATGTAAGTGATTCCAAACTGTTAGTTCTTACAACTCCAAACATATATAGAAGAAGGTGTGCAATTCCCTCGCCGAAAAAGCGGATATCGACCACTCTAACGACCATGAGCGAGAGTGGTTCACTCACAGAATCTTTACGGTCCAGTCCTGGTCCACTTGAACACCCGGTTTGCGGATAGTCAACACTTTCGTACCCGAGGAAGCTACAAGCCCGCCCATCCGCAGTGGTCCCATCTCAATCTCTGCCTTTTGATTCAACGGTTCTACCAGTGCAGTTTTTGGACCAGAGGCGTGTCCCAAGAGGATGATTCTGTCGATCAAGCATTGGGAAGAGAGACGAGCTTGTGGAGGAGCTAAGTTCGTCGAAGTAAGAATACCATTGGAGAAGACTAAGCGGCGATGGATGTAAGAGCCTCGTGTGAATTCAAAGCTTTTGCCATCGTCAATGTAGAGTTCACCATCTGCTTCTTGAGAACTGTTCAAAGCTATCACCTGCAAAAAGAAAAGGATCATATGCACAAAGAACTTGGACCAGTTACCAACCAATTGCGGCTTAACTGCCAATGAATCTATCTATATGTAGGAAGGTTCTTCTAACGGTCAACCTGGTTTAGCCTGACCAATATTGAGCCATGGTTTTGGTATTTAGGCCTACCTCTATTCGCTCTGCTGTTCACAGTTGACCACTAAAAGATGCAAAGAAAAACTGAGGGATGTGACGATTTTGGCTCTATACATGCTTGAACCAGGTCTAGCCCTAATTTTGATGGATTTTACAAGTTAGGTCATATAGTTGGATGTCACTTTCTGAGATATCTTTTGTTTCCGAGCAATTCACTATGATCATTGTGCTGAACTGCTGATAGAAGATGACAAAACGGTGTAAAGCAAGTGTGGTACGTACCAAAGTATAAGGATCATTGTCCATTTGAGAAGAACTTCGCCGAAACCGGTCCTTCCTTGGGATGATAGTTCCTGCCTTTTGAAAGGCAGGAATGCTTTCCTCTGGAGCGTCCATCTTGTGAGTCTTACCTCCAACATAAGTCTTACCATTTCTCAGGTCATACCATGATTCTTTGCCAGGCAAATACACAGAAGCATGTGTTGTTCCCTAATTTTGTATAAAAACAGAGACGAAAGTATGTGGCAGGTTTGATCATTTCAATGGAGATGATTGATTAGGTAAAGAGACATGAAGGCAAAAGTAGAAATCAGTAGGAAGTTGTACTTAAGCACTTGAAGTACCTTAGTGTAAACTCCTTGAACCAGTAGACCATTACCGACCATGAAGGCTTCATCGTTGCTAAAAGTAGCTTCATCTTGCGGAAATTCCATCCATAGTGGGCGAACAACAGGAACACCTGTAACATTTGCTTCTCTGAATAACGTGTAGAAGTATGGGAGCAACGTGTAACGAGTGTGAATGGCATCTCTCATGAGTTCTGTATTCCGTTCACTGAAACAAAATAAAATTGATTTGATTCAAATGAGAAAGTAAAAAATTTATGAGCCAGCAAAACAAAGCAGAGAGACCTCTGAATAACCGTTGCAATACCTAGTTGATGAAACTAATGGATTAACTATTAATAAAATCAACTGACTAGAGTGCAACACCTGGAGCGCTTATACTTAAATAATACATCTTGAAAAGAAATATATAAGTAGTAAATCACATCTTACCCAAACAACCAAGGCTCTCGTCTTTTGGTGTCATGATGAGCATGACCCCTGAAAAATGGATAGTAAGCACCCACTTGGTACCACCTAACTAGTAGTTCTGGTTCAGGATTTCCAAAGAACCCACCTATATCAGCTCCTGCAAAAGAAAGGAAAGCTTCCATTAAGAGAAAAATATATTTAAAAACGCCAGCAGAATTTGAACAGATATGTTTTCTTGTACCCGAGAAAGTAATTCCAGTAAGACCAAGTGTCAACAACATTGGAATGGAGACTCTAAGATGTTCCCATTCGGCTGTGTTATCTCCAGTCCAAATTGCTCCATATCTTTGAGTGCCAGGAAATATTGCTCTTGACAATACAAAAGGCCTATCCTTTCCTTCTCCACGCATAACAAGCCCATCAGAAGTCGCCATGTGAAAGTAATATCCATAAGCGTTATGAACTTCTCTGTGTTCAACACCCCCAACATGTAACGCATCTCTTGGCATAGTAACCTATTCAAAAAAAGGTCTTGTCACTCTTCATCCCAGTTAATGAGTGAATTTTCTCTATGATAACTGGTAAACCAACAAAGGCGAAGATAAGCAACCATAGCTTAAACTCCACTCTTCACGAAGTCACAGAGATAAAGATCCAATGTTAAAACCACATAAACATAAAATGGATCTTAAAATACTTGCATTAGAAGTGCAATACTTGATAAAAAAGTGTCAGTTCGTCTAAGATAACTGATGTATAATATAAATATCCAATCAGAGTTCAAACCTATCCATAATTACGCAACAAGAAAACAAGGGATTGCTATATTCGACCACAATCCCGAAATGAATATGAGAACTTGAGCTATACAGATTATAGAAAAAAAAATAACGGAACAAGCAAAAGACCAATCAGACAGAAAGTTATACCTCTGGACCATTGAATACGGATGGTTCATTCATGTCATTCCAGATGTATAATGACGGAGTTGAACCAACATAGTTCTTATATGAGAACCTTCCACCCCACCATTCTCTAATCTCTGGACTCAACATATCAATGTAAGATGATGAACCAGGCCAGCACCAACCATCAAAGTCTTTTCCAGATGAATCCTTAACATAGTATCCCTTCTGAGTAGCCTCCTTGTGTAAGAAGTATGAGTCATCCCTCTTGATATGAGGATCCACAATGGTCACCATCTTCCTACCCTTAGCAGCCAATTTCTTTTGCATCTCCTCTGGATGAGGAAACAACACACTATCCCAGGTAAAGTATTTCTTCCCATCTGTATGCTCAATGTCAAGCCAGAGAACATCATAAGGAATATCGTGCTCATCAAATTTCGAGTCCACCTGTGACACATCCTCCTCATCTTTGTAGTTCCACCTACATTGGTGATAACCAGTGGCAAACAACTGAGGCATGGCTGAAGTACCTGTCACACTTGCATACTGCTTTACTACATCCTTCGGTCCAGGTCCAACGAAAAAAAAAGTATCCACGATCCCTGCTTCGCTCATCCACAGTGTGTCGATCCTACTCTGACTAGAAGGCAAAGAAATACCACTCTCTGCATCCCACCCATTAGCCAATACATCAATCTGCATTTCCGCAGCATTCAACCAGAAAAATCCGGAAGTTTTACCAGATTTCCCATGTGAAACCATGAAAGGTATCGAACCGTAAAGCCCAAATGGTGATTTATGGTCGTATTCAAAAACATCTAGATTAAATAGTCGGTAGGGTTCAGATTCCTCAACTCCAGGTCCCTTAGTAGGCTTTAAGGCGAAGCTAGTAGCGTGTTCAGGAATTCCATAAACAAAACTGGAATCATAAAACGAAACATCGAAGCTAATGGATTGAGGACCAGATGGTCTAGAATCAGTATGAGTCCTAAATTTCTCTTCCCAGTTATCTCCATCAGTTTTCTTCCCCAACTGCTCAAAATCAAATAATCCATGAGAATTCAAAGACACAACGCGACGACGATCACCTGATTTCTCACGCACATACACCTCAAACGGATCGTGCCGCACCACCGCCTCGTAGCCGTCAGATACATAAACTGCTGAAGACGGACTAGTGTCTCCAGAGATGGTCTCCGTAGATATTTTCTGCAGCCAGATCTTCTTCTCCTCGAACTCAGACACTACAACATCAGGAACTCTGAATCTCTTTTTCGGCGGGTTCAACGAATGGTCCTCATCGATCCTCAGCCGTACGATCCCATCTATGTAAACCGAGAGAGATAGAATCAACGGCTTGATCTGATTCACATCGCCTTCATTAGGCGTTTTCGGTAGAAGCTTAGCTACGAGATCTCCATCGGTGATGGAAACATCTCCGACAATTAAAGAACACGCCCCGGGAGTACGGGATCGAGCGCGTTTACAGAATGGAGTTTGGTCGCAGCTGCGAAACTCCTCCTTCTTCCATGAAAGTGCTGATTGTGAGCAGAAGTAAATGAGTGATAGACCAAAGAGAAGAGATCTCATTTTGGTTCCTCGTTCATGGAAAATCCTTGGATTGAGGAAGAAACGAGGAAAACGAAGTTATACACACTGAGGAGGGAGACGATCTTTCCGGGTCGGATATATTCACCCATTTATCAGAAATAGGCCCATAAACCCAATATTTTGTCCCAAAATCCAGCCCAAACGTGATTTTAAATTTTGGGTATTTGAGTTTTCGGATCTGTTCTTTAACCAAAAGCCTGATTTGGAATCGTGATAGTTTCTTCAAGGTTTCAGAAGGATGATGCCGGAGAAGACGATTATTACATCGGAGAGTTCAAATTCGTCTCCGTTAAATCCTTCGTCTTCTTTGAGGATTATCTGCCATGTATGTAATAAGCAGTTCTCGCTGTACACTTGCCCTCGCTGCAATTTCCGCTACTGCTCCCTTCCTTGTTACAGATCTCACAGCGTCCAATGTACTGAATCATTCATGAGAGAGAATGTAAATGACGAGTTGCAGCAAGTTCGATCTGATGATCAAACCAAAACGAAGATGCTCGAAATTTTGAAAAGGTTTCACTCAGAAGTAGAAGAAGAAGATGGGGGAATTGATAGCATGACTGATGATGAAGGTTTGACCTTACCAGGGGATATTATTCAGAAGATTATGAACGGAGACGAAGTCAGTCTTGATGAATTGAGCTTAGAAGAGAGAAAAGGGTTTCAAAGAGCCTTAGCGTCTGGAGATTTAAGCAAAATGATTGAACCATGGGATCCTTGGTGGTTACATGCTTCAGCTCGAACGATCTCACTTGGACTCGGAGGTACACAACTCGTTCAATGTGTTGAAGAAAAAGAAGAAGAGGAAGCCACGATTGTGAGTGAGATCCCTCGAGGATCTGATACACCTCTGATCTCACTAAGCAAGCTCAGCTCAACGAATCCTTCTCCTCTCTTACCACTTCATTTGATTGAACATTGTATACAGTTCTTGTTTTGCTCTCTGTATCTATAATGGAGAGTGGCAATCTGATTCGTTAGGTTCAGCAACAATGGTGTTGATTGTTTCATCAGTTTTGGGTCACAATGCACAACCTGAGACCATTAAGGAAATGTTGTCGTTTTGCTTGGAACAGACATGCTCTTCAGCTTATAAAAACCTTGGTGGTGGTCTGAAGTTCGGATTGAATCTGGTCGATGATGTAATTTGCTTGCTTTCTCTTGGCTCTGCAGCTATTGTATGTCTGCTCTGTGATCTCCAAAAGTTGATTCTTGGTGCAATACAGGAAGTGAAATCATTAGCATCAGGGCGTGGGCTGAAGAAGAAACTGAAGTTTGCAGAGAGGAAAGTGTTCTTCATGATGTGTTGGGTCAATGAGCAGAGTTCTGAAGTCTGGCAAGCTCTGGAATCATCTGTAAGGGCAGAGTAGAACTCGGTGGTCGAGCTCAACGATTGCAAAGGGTTTTCAGAAATGAAGAAGAAAGGTCACGTCCGAAAAGGCAGCAGCGTTGTGATTGAGGAGATAGAACGAGTTGTAATGCTCTAGTTTATAGCTTAATAATGAAATGTGTGTTAACAAAATGGAGATCTTGTATATTGTTTTGGAGTTACAAACAAAGAAATACAAACAAACAAAAACTCTCTTCCTTGGCTTCCTTTAGTAGAACTCAGGTTTTTCTGTAACTTCTTGGTTAGACTGCTGAGGATTTCCTTCTCGACAGCTTTATCTTCATGGGATTGCCACCTTTCTCCTCGAAGATCACCAGCTCATTCCGAGAAGACTTAAACCATGATCGCGGAACATGATACCTAAGCCAAGTAACCAAGAATCATATTTGAATAAAGAGAGATATTCAAAACCAAATATGAGAACTTTAATGGCTTTTTAGGTTTCTTTAATGGCTTTTTAGGTTTACCATCTTTGAGATGGCTCTCCACACCCAGTGAGACATTTATCCGGCATGAATTTGCCTCTGTAATCACACTCTTTGACGCATTCATCATTCGGGTAGTTCTTTCTAGCGAGCCTGGGCCAGTATCTTCCAATCTCTTCTCCGTTTAACCACGCCATACCTTTCCCCATACTGATCATATCAAGCCCGACCGGTTCACTCCCAGGAGGTGGGTCTATGACAACCTACCAGAAAATCAGATCCTTTAGATAGAGGAAAACATAACTTGATCTTCTACAATCTTGGTTCTTGTCTAAGAGTTACATTACCTTATACCAAGTCAAAGGTTGTTTTTTGGGAGGTTTAGTAGTCACCGTCCATTTCACAGCCCTGGAGTTGCCAGGCTTGAACAGACCTAGATGCTCTCCTTGGACGCCGAGCTGCAAGATTTCATGGGACAGTGTTGAGAAAATCGTTAAAGAGAGAATCACTCGGAGCACATGAGAGGTTTCAAGGCAGAGATAAATAACCTTGTAAGACCATTTGCTGTTTGTCAAGTTCAATGTTCCACTGTTGAGACCTTTGATTGAGACACTTGTAAGCCCGGCTCCAAACCATTCGTAAAAGGATCCTGCATTCTGTAGAAGAGAAATTAACCAACTCAAAACCACAATGATATTTGGAACAGGATTTGAAACTTTCTGTTTATAGAATTACCGAAAGACCAACAGTCATGCTAAGCAAATCAATATTGTTTTTGCCCGCTTTAAGAGAAACTGATTTCTTGAGTTTGAAGGGCACATGAGTCCCATTCCCTGTCGCAGTTCCTAGAAACCAGTAGTCACATTTACAGGCAATCAAATATAAAATCGAGCGCAAGAAATAACAAAAGAATCGCAGAGAGTGTTGAAACTACCTAAGTATTCTTTGTTGATGAAAACATGAAGAGTATGCCCCTTTGATTCAATAAACAGAACCGGGCGGCTTCCCTTCTTCAGGAACTCTTCATTATCACTAACTGTTATACTGCAACAGATTGAATGCAACTGCTTCAGGTTCTTTCTCGACAAATTCAACTAATTAACAGTAACAGTATTCAGGTAACTGACCTTGTTGTGTACCAAAGATAGTCAGTTGTGTCCTTTGTGGTGTTGATATGATCAACAAGTTCGTTTTTCACAAAATCTGCTTCTCCCCAAATACCCGGTTTCTCGGAGAACACTTGCCATTTAAGACCTGATGAAGACTTTAAATCTTCAGGTAACATTTCAACCTTGGAGGACTTAGAAGTTACCTGTTGCATAACGTAATTAGCCATTTGTTAAGTTGTGTTTTCGTTACGTCATTGTCCAAACCAACTTTTTGTTACCTTTGCGGTGTTGTAAACCTCTTTCTTGCAGTCAGGTAGAATGCTAACTGACCAAGCAGGTAAGTGGTACGACGTGTTCCTAAACACAACCGTCTTATCATTTTTATCATCCGAGTTTGACAGAAACGCTGCACAAGTTCCTGAAGAGTCTGTGTACATATCAGCCTAAAAATTGACAAAGCAAACCATCAGAAAGAACATTCTGACAGAAACAGAAGTATTATTCGCAGCCGGTTGATAAACAGAAAGTCTACCTCGAGAGAAGGGCCTAAAGTAAAATTCTGATGCTCGCCACTGATCAGCAAGTTTTCAGAGAGCATTATAGCTTTGTGGAGATTCTTAAGGTGTCCCCATTTTGGTAATCTAGGCAATCCTACCAAAGGGAACAGAAACAAAGACAGTTATAACCGTTGAAGAGTTATCTCACTACATACATAGTGATCTTCTTTGTTACAACACTTACCATACTCATCGATTGGAGCTTCATAGTCATAGCTTGTTGTGATAAAAGGTCCTCCTGAAGTACGTCCAAAATTTGTTCCTCCGTGATACTACACCATATTGCAGACAAAACACAGAAAAAAAAAACCATTTAGATTGCAAACTGATATTAGAGCTAACTAATTTCCTCGTCTTGAAGAAACTAACTAATATTACCATGTAGTAGTTGTGAACACTTCCACCTTTCCCGAAAAAACGAGCAACAGAGTAAGCTACATCCTCTGCTGGTCTGTGAGGGTCTCTGCCTCCAAAAGTTTTAAACCTGGAAGAAAAAGAAAAAGAAAAAACTCTTTTTAGACCATGATAAATCAGATTTGCTAATGAAAAAGAAGCGCCATAAGACTCCAACTTTGTATGAAATTGAATTTAAGGAAAAGTTAGTGGAACCAAAGATCAATCTACTTACCATCCAGGCCAGTTCTCAGTCCAGATTTTGGGTTTATCTGGTGTATTAGGTGTGAATTGGTCACAGTAAAATCCATTGCAGGTACTAATCTGCAAAAGAAAATAAGAGAAATCCATCAAAACCCGACACATGTTCAAAGATTTGACACTTGTGTATCAGAAAGCACCTGCTAACATGTTGATGCTAGAAAGAGAGCAATGAATAAAAAAGATGAAGGTGTGTATAAATCTTGTGTTTGGATTTCGATATAGACTTACCACAGTGGCGGGAGCGTCCCATTGTTGGCACATCATCCATGGAACACCAATGTTCTGTGAAACAGCCATAGAAGCAGACCATTGAGCATACCGCTTCCCTCCTTCTCCGTAATCACGCTCATAATACCCATACTCGTTTTCCACCTAATGAACCACAACTTTAAGAACAACATTCCAAAAGGAAACAGAACGATGCTGAAATTTTATACGTTCTTGTTTCTCTTGCCTGAGACAAGATTATTGGACCGCCCTGTGGTGCGAAAAGCTTCTCTTTTTTCAACAGGTTTACCATATACGTCGTGAAACTCTCCATGTAATGCTGAAACAACAAATTCACAGAGGAAATGAATTTTCAGAGACAGAGACAAAAACCGGATTTTTGCAATAATATCCTTTCTAACCTTCCATGGCTCATTATCCGCTCTGAAGACAGTTCCTGGCACATAATGCAGCCAAACCGGAACTCCCCTACAACCACAAGATTCAATCACACAAACTACAAAGGTTGCACTATTAGTGACAAAAGGAAAGATTGTATAGAAAGGGCATTACCCGTAATTCCACTCGGCCGCAACAAAAGGACCAATTCGTAGAATCATATGCATTCCAGCTTGCTGAACAATCTTGATGAACTTCACTATATTGTATCTTCCGCCAAAATAATACTACAAACCAACCAAAAAAAGAAAAGAAAGATTGATGGACACAAAGCTCAAGAAACATTTGGAAGATATTGAAAGAGTAACAATTGCAAACACATTTGAGTTACTCATTCAAATTTCAACCTTTCCAGGAGATGGCTCATGGCCATTCCAAAACACATACGACTCGATTGCGTTGCAGCCTCCTTCTTTTGCTGTTTTAACAAGTGATGGCCACATCTGCAAGAAAATCAATCAATTGCATCATCAAGAAAATTCTCAACAGAAACATATTTCCAAATTAACCAGATTCATAGCTTGAGAACAGAGGCCTATACCATTAATCGAACCCAAACTCATAACCAGTAAAACTAAAGAACCCAGGAAAACACACTATGACAAGAGGATGAAATGGAATAAATTTAGATATCCCTGAATCAATTTGCCATCAAACCCATGCTTTTAATTTTCTGTTAGAGAATGATTCAAGAATCTCCTCTGTGAACCTCAAAAGGTCAAACTTTATTATATTAACTGTCCAACCCAAAGTAAGAGAAATCAAAATATGTAAGAGCATAGAGCAAAAAAACTCAAACTTTGGCATCACCAAACGCAAAATCAAAGACTGGAGAATGAACAAAAAGGAAGAAAGTCACTAACAGCTGGAACGCTTCTAGGATAATGAATAGCGGCGGAGATAATGAGCTGACGGCGAGAGCCGATTGAGAGAGAACGGTGGTCGTAGGTTACATTTCCCGTCGCAGTAGCTCTCCACGAGAAGAGAATCACCACCATTGCCACCAGAATCGCTGGAGACGCAATGCTTTCACTAACCCGCTTCATTTTTTTTTGTGTTTTTTTGAGCTCAATTATCAAATTAGTCTTCTTAAAGTTTTCTTCTAAAAGTGTAAAGCCCTGTTTTTTCCAGTCGAGAGGGAAAACAAGATTTATCCTTCTAGAGCTTCCAGAAATATATCTTGGTTTGTGTGCAAGTGTGTGAGACAGAGAGAGAGACCAAATCACTCCTCAGTGTAGATTATCATTAATTTTTTAAAGGTTTTGTCTCTTATTACTTATTAGTAGTGTAGGCTTTTTTGCTATATCGATGGCATTTGATGTAGATTATCAGATTCCGTTTACGTGTCTACGCTAATACATTTATAGGAAGCTACATGTATATATATATATATATATGTTTTCAACATAATTGACTGAGATTGATGTCATTGTTAATTAATCGTAAAATACATCCTCATAGTGAAATGTAGACTTTTATTCGCTACCGTATAGTTCACGTGATGTATGTTTATGTCTCGACATAAACGAAGAATTTGTTTTTTTTAATATATAACAAAAATAACAAAGACCCTTTTAACACGCACATAAAAAACCACACGATGATCTATGGCGTGGCGTTATAGAAGAGACATTCATCATGGTCCATAGATTAGCAAAGAAGTAAAGCGAACTTCGAGAAAGAAAAAGACATACATACTAAGTGAAGTCGTTAGCCTTTTATATAACCCTCTTCTGCCTTAACCAAATATGACTTTCCAACAAAAAGATCTTTTCAATAGATCTTAACCCTTTCTCCATTCCTTCGCCACGTAACGATCGTCACGACAAAAACAATAAGCTTTACACATCTACGAGAAAATCAAAATATTGTTTTTTCTTTCTTGATCATCTACTTAAATTTAATATTGGTTATTTGATCTGTAACAGTTTGTCAGTAGTAGTTTACCATATACTCTTTGCAACCTTTAACAAAAAGAAAACAAATAGTTTGTTAGTATTTTTTACTTTACCATAAATGGGAACATATCACATGCACGGAATAAAACCGATAGTAAATGAAGTAAAGATATGGCAGATTTTTGTACCGACAAGAGATTTTCAAAAGTGCTGCTCTCCAGCCAATCCACGTTTTCTCGTACCTTCGTGTCTCCAGGTTGCCTTCTTTTCTCTATTTAACCTACCAATTTTCTTGTGTTTTGATCATTTAATTTCCTCTACAGTTCAAATTATTACTATTACAATTCGTGCCTAATCATATAAGATAAGAAATAAAATAAATTTCAAGTTTTCCTAGGAATAGTTATGGCTTGGAGTTATGGATCGTAGTTAAAACGTAATTAGAAGAAGAAGAAAAAACATTCAAAGGCAAGAAATATGTGGTCCCAACATGCACACTGCCGAAAGTATTGAATCATAAACTTGTAGGCCCCACCGTCCCTGGGCTCTGCTTCTTGTTAAACCCACGCGACACTGTTTGAGCGTGAGTAACACATTCTCAGGAACGCGCGTGATTTACAAGGTTTGGTGGCTTCAAAAGTTAAACGGCGCGTGAAGTGTATGTGAACTTGGTGTCGGTGAAGAGACAACTGGATACGAGCGAGATCGGCGATTACTTCATTCATTTTATCACTAATTCATTCAGTTATTTGTATATAAAGTTTAGTCGACATTGACACATGTATAGTCAACTATAGCTGAGTATATATTTAAACAAAAATCCTGTATACATTAGTATTATATATCTTTTCGAATACTTCAGTCTTTTCAGTAAAAGGATCTAAAATTATGATTGGCACACCAAAAAAAAACTAGCAGACGCCTACAAAACTATATATAAATGACTTCTCGATTAAGAAGTGCCGTCAAATTACAAAGTAAACGAAATTCGTGAAACTGATGTAGATATATCATATATCTGATACTATTATATATGTTCTATCACAAGTTTCTTTTAAATGTGATACAGAGATAAAAAAAAACCTGTATATTTTTATTCAATATGTATATCCAACAAGATTTACGTGTGTTAAATTTTCATATCAAAACGACTTACGTAATATGTGTTGAATCATTCAATAAAATTTATTGATCACTGTGGTTGAAAAGACCCCCCAATTACCATACTAAAATAAAATTCAGGTAAAATTGAGATAGAGCTCTGTTCGAGCCAATAACCGATATTGTATTCAAAGATATCCCAAGGGATCACGACCTTCTTCTTCCAATACCACCAATAAAATTTCTACATCAATCAAATCCAAATCATACCAAAGAAACAATATTCAGATATAGTTTGTGGTTAAAATGTATAGTTATGGGCATGTCACACTTACATAGATTGAGAAGGATGTCCAGAAGAAGTGAGAAAGGAAACCCAATAACGACCAATGCTTTCACCATTTACCCATACTCGACATATTCAGGCCCATCGGCCCATCGGCCCATCACCATTCGGCCCATCAAATATCGTCTGCATAGGGTATATATATATATATATATACACATTTGTCAGCTATACATATAAATTATACAATTTTCCTTAACAACTATATATAGGCATACCTGGTACCAAGCAAGATGGTGGTTCTTGATGAGTCCAGCATCATTCGTACTCCACTTCACTCCCCCTTTACATTCCTCCGTTGATGTAACCTAACTTTTTCCCAAAGCAAACCCACCTTCATAACGCATACATATTAGGTTATGCATCAACGCAATCTTCAATCAGTTCATGACTCTCTTTTTCATCATCTTACCGAGTAGCCCCATTGAGATCCACTCAAATCGATGGTTTTTTTCCGCCGCAACTAATTTGTACTTTGTTTAGTCCATAAGATCTCCTCTCCATGTAAGCTACAGAGTCCTTTTATTCATAGGGGTTGAAGAAAAAGTGTCATGATCATTCTACTCGTTTGAGTGATACAAGAAAATACTAAACCGGGTTAATTTTGCTTAAGCAAACGTCTTACCGGTAGACCAACCATGCCGCTGAGGATAGATATATCGTTTTCTCCATTGATTAAGCTAACCGGAACTTGAACTTTAACCACCCTTATGCCTCTGCTTCCATGTCCAGATCCTACAACACCACATTTCCAATTTTGAATATTGAATACATTGGTAACCAACTAGAGAGTAATATATATATTTTGCAGAATAAGTACAATGGACAATCTTTAAGAAACTATGAATAATGAGGAAAAAAACAAAAAGCATTATTATTTTTATTTTTTTGTCAACATTTTTACCCAAGCATTATTTTATTAGTTATCCTTTATGTGGAAAAGTATTACTCCAAGAAAGTACCTGTCGATTATCGCATCTTTCAGCTTTACGTATGTAATGAGCCGGCGTGCGACTAAGATGACGTCATTCAAATGACATACGCAAGTAGTGAACAGAGAAGAAAATCAGGTGCAGAGAAGTCCACAGTAACACTCTTTGTAGTCCACTCACATGTCACTGTTCTTATATTGACCAGAGAACAACGTGCACAAGCTACACCGAGAAGCAACAGATTGTATCCACAAAGGTTCGTGCAGATGACGGAAGCAATGACATCATATTACTCTGTATGTCGATAATCCAATAAATCGAAGCCACGTGTAAATCGAAGCTGGCTGCGCGGTCAACGTTGAAAACAAAAACTGTTGTTTTGTCACACGTGTCAGGAAAGTACATTCATGAAATCTCCTCTTTATAAAAGCTCCATGGACTTACTCTCATTTCCTCGATTTCAGTCTCCGAGTTCAATTACAAAGATCCGATCAAGGTTTTAAAAGATCGAATCATATCCACAAGAAATTTCCTCCAAAATGAAGGCGGAACTGAATATGCCGGCGGGATTCCGATTTCATCCAACTGATGAAGAGCTTGTTAAGTTCTATCTTTGCCGGAGATGTGCATCAGAGCCGATTTCGGTTCCGGTTATCGCAGAGATTGATCTGTACAAATTTAATCCATGGGAGCTTCCAGGTAGAATCTCAAATCCACAACTACAAGATGTGTTATTTTGTATGTTTTTTAGTAATTTTGAGAAAAATCGAATTATTGTTGCAGAAATGGCTTTGTACGGAGAGAAAGAATGGTATTTCTTCTCACATAGAGACCGGAAATACCCAAACGGTTCGAGACCAAATCGGGCAGCTGGAACCGGTTATTGGAAAGCGACTGGAGCTGATAAACCGATCGGTAAACCGAAGACATTAGGAATAAAGAAAGCACTCGTCTTCTACGCCGGAAAAGCTCCGAAAGGTATCAAAACGAATTGGATTATGCACGAGTATCGTCTCGCTAATGTTGATCGATCTGCTTCTACGAACAAGAAGAATAACTTGCGAGTAAGCTTTTTTTATTCTAAATTTTGGATTTTTATTCTCAGTTTTCGATTTATGTGATGCTGATGATGATGATTAACGGGTTTTGTTGAAATTTTGCAGCTAGATGATTGGGTTTTATGTCGGATTTACAATAAGAAAGGAACAAGGGAGAAGTATTATCCGGCGGATGAAAAACCGACGGTGATCACTATGTCAGACTCGAGATGCTCAAGTCACGTGATTTCACCGGACGTCGCGTGTTCCGATCACTGGGAGGTGCAGAGCGACCCCAAATGGATTGATCTCGAAAACGCGATTGACGCGTTTGATGACACGTCGATGTTTAATTCCATTGAATTGCTGCAAAATGACACTTTTGTTCCTCAGTTTCCGTATCAGTCCGATTTCGCCACTTCGTTTCAGGACCCGCCGTTCTTGAATTGGAAGAGTTTTGCTCCTAAGGGATAAAAATCGGAAAATGCGTAAAAATTTGAAGCTTTCAGAGCTACCGTGTCGGATCATGACCGGAAACCAAATCGGGTCATACAATCACGGATTCGGGTTGTTGAGATGTCCAGGAACTAACCAACTTAACGGATTCTGGGTAACTGGGGATTTCCATTGGTGAATCACATACGCCAGCAAGTTTCAATTTTTGTTTTGTTAATTAAGTAGATACAGAGAAACTGTAAAAGCAATAATAACCATTTATGAATCATATAATATATACTCATCATAATCAATGAGCTTGAGCTTATTTTTCTTTGACGAAGCAATGTACATTTTTATCCAAGAGAAGAATACAGACTTATGCAGACAGAGAGAAAAGAAGATGATGATGATGATATAAATTCAAGTGTTATTGTGTGAAGCATTCGAACGAGAAGCCCAAATACCAAACACAAGAAACCAGAAGATGAATAAAATTGCCCAGTAGCGTGCAGGACCATACCTGATTCTAGTGAGCACAACCTGTTTTCAAGTTTTGTTGTGTTTTGGATTAGTGAAAAGTAGGAACTACGAATCTGTAACAATGAGATTACTCAAACAGATTTACTTACAAATCTGAAGAAGATGACTATTGTCAAAGCACAGAGACCAATAAGAAGTATGTAAAGTCCGCTCCTAGCAGTTTTCTGCACAAATTAAAACAACCATTAAAACAATAAACACTACTAATATACTTATAAGAGAGACTTAGATACACGGTTAGATCGATGGCACCTTTCCAACGCGCGGGGCAATGAGCCAGACCAATGTAACAGTGAGTAAACCGGTAGCAAGTAGAATCCCCGTACCTTCTACAGCCCATTTAGTTACACGGCTTTCAGTCGGCATGATATCAAAGTTCACAACACCTAAAGGTTGTTCAGACATAACCTGAGAAACCGCAACAGAACTACTGTTGTTGTTGTTCAGAGAATGAGGACCAAACCATGACGATATCTCACTAAGTCGTTGCCTTCGAATGGCAGCAACTTCATCTGGATCTATGGTCGAACCAGTATTCACGGGTAATACAGGGTTTGGATCTCCTCCATCAGCAATTTTTTCTCTTAGTGCCGTGTAATCTCTCAAGACAATGACCACTTTGTTGAAATCAGCAGTCTTTATATTTTCCGCCGCATGCCCACAGATTTCGCACACGGTGGATCCATGGTTGAGAAACCATTTGAGTGCACAAGCGTAGTGTACCAAAGCAAGCTCGTTTTTGCAAGAACACCCAAGCTCAAGCAATGCATCCTGATGCTGCTGGATTCCCATTTCTATATCGTTTGCGCAAATGATAACTTCCCCATCAGGACTTGTTATTTCGATGAAGCCAGATTCCACTCCATTGTTTTTGATGGCAGAATTCTTCAGCTCACCCTCTGTAGCTTTGCTGACATCGTCAGCTTTTTGGCCTGCATTCTTTTTAAGAGCTTCTGGATCTGGAGGAGTAATCCCCAAAATCACCAAGGCAACATCTCCTCGTCTGTCGGATTCTGCAGAATGGCATACACGACACGTTGGTAAACCCGAGTCACTGTCTGTACTGTAACGTGCCTCAACTGCTAGTTCTTTATTCTTGACGGGTGGACAATCGTGATCATTGACTCCACAATTTGTTGTCTCCAACTGATTCTCTTTACCCATCAAACCCGAAAAAAGAATATTTCTGTTTCTTTCACAAGACCAAAAAAAAGGTTCACTAGATGAAACTATACGTTCAATTTATAGACATTAGACCAGACAACTCAAGGTCCAACAATAGAAAGGACCTCACTGTATCTAGTATTGTACTCAACAATTACGTTGAAAGAGAAACAATCTGTGAGATAATTACTGCAGCTTTCCTACTCTCTTTGATTATCATATACAATCAAGTCTACGACAAGATAGAGATGGTCTATTTGGCATCTCATTCAAACGAGCTCCTGCAGCCAAAACATTAAAAAGAGATGTCATAAACATAAAAATATCATATTCTCAACATGAAAGCCATGAAATTGGGAACAAGCTTACGGTAACATACGCACTTTAACAAACTATATATATTTATAGAAACGGAACCAAGCTTACATGTAAAAGGGACAGACAATACATAAACTAATGAGTAATGACCATGAAGCAGCTAAATCCTAATTTAGTGATCAAGGTATACGGCTTATAGTATGAACGTGAAAAGAATACATCATTTATAATCAATTTGATCACAGATCCACTCAACCTTTCAGATATCAGAAGAGTCAACACAAGTTGAGATCATTCAAAACAAGAGAAAGTGGCTAAAAGACATGACAAAATGATGTCTGAAAGTAATAAGATTATGTTTCAGGTTGTAACTGAGCAGGAGATATTGTAGCAAATCCAAACATAAGAAACCACTAATAAGTATATAAATATATATATATATAGAAGCAGATTTAAGCAGCCGTTACTCTAACTTTTTAACTGAAGCAGATTAAGCAGCTATTAAGAAGCAGATACAAGTAGCCTTACTCCATTTTTTAACAGAAGTAGATTTTAAGCAGCCATTAATTCATTTTTTTAAGCTCTCCACCAAATTCCCACCACTGATGGGAATGAACAGAGATACTCATTGAAAAGACAAAAATCAGCAATTGTTCTCTCGTGGACCCATGGGTCACCGACTAAAATGAGAGATCAAGCATGTGCAAATCTGAGCAGATATGAACATTCTGGGTCAAAAAAATAACTTGGGAAAAAGAAGAAAGAATTTTGCAGGAACATAGAACAAAGGAAAATGAATCTATAGGGTTTTGAGTGAACAAACCTCTGCAAAATCTGGATTTGAGATCGATTGATGAGAAATTTAGAGTCTTTGAATAATCCAATCTCTCTTCATTTCTAAGTTCCTCGAACTGTGGGAATTTTGCGGAAAATGCTCGATCTGAGCTAAGCGTTCAGATTCGAAAGAGTCTTGCCACTACACCAACCTTTCACATGGTGCGGAGAGCTGAGTGGTTTTAGATTTTTTTTATTTTTTATTTTATTTTTCGTTATACAACTTTTTTTTATTATTATTTTCTTAAAATAGCTGTCCAGATTTTCCAATAAAAACCAAAGCAAAAAGATAATGATAAGTAATAAATAAATTGAAATATTATTTTTGAATTTATGGTTTTATACTTGCATAGCATATTTTGGGGAAAAAATCTTGACTTCATGTAGAAGATATAACCGTTTGTTTTTTCAAATAGTTGGAAAAAGTAATAAAATTGTCGTATTCAAATATATATATATATATATATTTCCTTTGATAAATTATAATTATTATTTGTTGACTAAAATTTCAAATTTTACAAAAATTGCGTACACTTTATTAATTGCAATTTCTTTTAAAAATAAACCCCCAAAGTGTTATCTGGATAATATAAAATCAAATGACATGTATTTTTTTTTTTTGCTCTAATTTTTTGTTGATCTTTTTGCCCTGAAATTTGAATTATTCTGTTTCCTTGTGAAGATAACTAGATATCTCTTTTTGGATCGCAGAATGGATGGAAAGGAGCTGTCTTATTTATCCAAAATTTTAAATATATACAACCATTAAGTGGAATGCAATCGTACTAGCATTAATGCATCAGATTCTATCATCAACATGTATTTGTGTTATATAGCAGTATGACGATGGATTGGATATGGTGTTGAATGTTGAATCCAATTAATGTTAATGATAAAAAGAAGGGATAATTGCACTAGATAAAGCCTAATATTTAAGGAAATAACTAAATAGAAGGGTAATTGAATGATAGTAAAATTTTGGCCAAAAATACCATTGATTCCCCTAAACGAAATATTCCGTGTGTTGGTGTAACATGAATCTCAAAAAATAAATAACATATGTAATAAGAAATGAAAAATCGTTTCTTTAGTTTGTAGGGGCCCAAGGGTCTGTAATTTAGGCGGTGGGTCGGGCAATACACGTACTTGAATCTTATGACACATGGAGCCGAATAAAGTTAATAACAAATGCTCATATAATCAGATAACTGAGATGGAGAAAAAAAAGCCTTTCTTTTCTTCTTCATGGCTTTTGTATTTACCCTAAAATGGATGTGTATGTATATAAATCAAACTTTCTCTAGTTAACACTTTTTTGAAGCCAATCTCAGTGGCTTTCGTATGGGCACACTATACAATGACACTCTTAACAAACACCAAAGGAAAATAAAAAAGAAACAGGGTAAAAAAGCAAAAGTCCGACGCTCTTCTTAGCATAAACACCTTCACACACACACACATCAATCCTTATCATCATGGGGGTTAGTTTTTACTTGCAACTTCACATATGCAAAACAGAGTTACTAAAAAATGTGTTTGACCCTACTAGCTACTACTAGATGAAAATTTGGTAATACCATAACAATTTGTGGTTACTGTCTTCAAACATTCGTTTTCTCTGTGTAATAATGTAAATGTTCGAGCAGTTTAATGTACACTTGGCTTTAAGAAGGTGTTGCCATATGATTGATGAGAACAAAATGGTGTGTACCTGCCCGTGGTGAGTTATCTCCAAGCAGCCAGGTTGCTGAATAAACGGTTCTCCATCTATTTGAACAGGGAAAGGACTTGAAACGTGTATTCTTATCACCTTTCCCTGTGCTAGCCTGTAGAAAGTTGTTGAATCTATTCAAATAAATCTTTTAACCTCACGTTGATTAGGGAATACGGCTAAAATATCTGCAGGTTTGAAGAGGACGGTATCAAAAAGTATCAGAAACAAGAGTAAGGAGCAATTCAAGATGAGACTAGACCTGTAGTTTGCCAAGGTGCCACGCTCCCCGGACACATACCACCTCTAGCATCTTGTCGTCCATACACTGACTGCTAAAATTATCATCGTACGTGTTCATAATCATTTTGCCAGATCTGATGCGAATCATAACCGATGAGTTCATTTAAATCCGTACCATGTGAGAATCAGATGGAATTCACAAAACCCTAGATTCTCCGAGAACCAGTAAAGTTTTTCTCCACTTTCCTTCTCCTCTTCAGAGCCAGCGAGAGGAGAAAGGGAAAGAGAGAGAGAGGAAACACTTTTATAACGAAAGGTGAAAAGCAAAAGGCGGGATTTGGGCTAAATACGCAACAAACGCGCCTTCCTCGAGCCAGAGACTCTCTTCCTCGTGCTGCACGACGTGCGGGCCACGGGTTCGTCGGCGTTGCCTTCTTATTGGGTTTTTTATTCTTTTACTATTATGCCTTTCTCTCAGATCTTGTGACGTCACTTGCATGAAATCGCATTACTTTAGATTTAGTGTTCACCAAGTCAAACAAAACCAAAAGTTTAATTATGAAGTTTCTTAGACTAAAAAAAGTAAATGAGCTTCAAGTCAAAATATTCTTTTAACATATTTACGCTTTGTTTTCTTTTCTTTTTGGATGAACTTAGTCTTTGTTTTTAATAGCATCTAATTAATTAATAATTTAATATTTAATCATCTAATAATGATATATATTTTTGTTATTAAATTGATAATCATAAATTTTAAAAAGAATCATAATGTTATATTAATCAAATATATTTCTTATTGGCTATTATAATTTATTTTCCTTGTTGACGTGGCAAAATATTTAAATATAGATTACGATTTAAGAAAGATTAAGGTCCAATGGGCCAAATTTATTAATTAAAAACTTAATTATCAAAAGCAGTCGATATCTCCATAGGAACTCGACGGATAAAATCATAAAAGGAAAAACCCTAGGCCGTAGATATAAGAATCTCTAGAGGAAAAAAAGAAAGGAAATTCTTCTGATTGCTTGAGGCGCACGCTATCAGTAAGCCTTAACCCTAATCCTTTTTAGTTTGTTCATCTCTCTGAGTTCATTTATTGTTTCGTCTTTTGGATTTTTGTTCAATTTCGAAGGAAACAATGGAGTACGATCGACAGAGACCATACTCTGTTCTAACGAAAGATGAAGTCAAAGAAAAGATGAAGAAACAGATCGATGAGGTCTCCGAAGTCTTCTTGTTACCAAAAGCAGAAGCAACCGTACTCCTCATGTATCTCCGATGGGACACGCATTGTATTTCAGATTTCTTGGGTGAAAAAAATGAGAAGTTGTTGACGGAATCAGGTTTGAAATCAGTTGTAATTGATTTGAATCGAGATTTATCTGAGATTTCTTGTGGGATTTGCTCTAAGATTGGTGATAAGTTTTACGAGTTCGATGATTATAATAAGAACGATGATGGTGATGTTGTTGATGATGCTTTAATAATCTCCACGCCCTTTTGTTCTCACAAGTTCTGCATAACTTGTTGGAGAGAGTATCTTGAGAAGAACTTCTACTCTGTAGAGAAAACTCAAACTGCAATCTCTTGTCCTCATCAAGGTTGTCGAGCTGCGGTTGGACCAGACACGATTGAGAAACTAACAATACGTGATCAAGATATGTACGACAAGTATGTTCTGAGATCTTACCTTGAAGGAAACCAGGACTTGATGAGTATCAAAAAGTGTCCTACACCGGATTGCAATCACGCCATTGAGTTTCGTCGGGAGTATGAAAATGAGGAGTCTAGTTTGAATATGGTGTGTCTCTGTGGTCATATCTTCTGTTGGAGATGCATGCTTGAGTCACACAGACCAGTGACTTGCAACAACGCGTCTGATTGGTTGTCTAGAGACTTAAACAAATTATCCGATGAATCAGTTGAATCACTGAGCCTTTCATGGATCGACAAAAACACGAAGCCTTGCCTAATTGTCTTTCTCCTGTGGTGCTTGATGGTAAACTACCAGGCTGGTTCTTGACTTGTACCTGTGGATCGCTGGAAGGTGTGTGAGACTTCACTGGAGCAAGCTAAATCCGATCTACAAGTTTTTGAGGAATTCAACATTAATCAACCGGGTGTCTTGAACGAGCAAGACATTAAGATTTTAAGAGAAGGATTGATACTGATTGTTCAATGTAGAGGAGTTCTTAAATGGATGTGTGTACGACTATTTCCACACAGAGTATGAGATCTCGAAGAGGGAATATCTACGATACTTACAAGGAAATGCGGGTGTGGCTCTCCTGAGATATTCAAACACCTTACAAGAGCAAATAGACAGAGTCTTCGCTGCTGCAACTACTTCTGAAGAGCCTGGTTGCTCCAACCGTATGATATCCATCAAGATAAGCGATATTGGGAACTACTTTTATCACTTCATCAAGACTTTACAAGATGGTTTGGCGGACGTGAAGGTGAAGTCCTATGACGACTGTGGTGGTCCTTGTTGGTTATGTGATCGCTGCACCTCTGGAAACAATTGGCTCCATAAGAAGTGTGAGATGTGCCGTGATGATACTGCCGTTCCTGTGGAGATGCTAAGTGATTTGTCTCTTAATTAGGTTGCTTTAAGACAACAAAAGATTCAGGAGACATTGAAACTTGCAACTTAAGTATTTTACAGTTCTTAACTAGTTTTCTTCTTGAACCTTTTTGGACAAATAATGTTTTTTCCTAATTTGACATGTCCTTTGTTGGGAAACTTGACGCCACCTTGATGCTTTTTCAAGGTTTTCCACCAATGCGTTTTCTTGCCATGGCTCAGCAACTTGTGTTTTTGTTTCTTTGAGTGTCTTCTATGTCTCATCAATCCTTCCACTAGCGTATGAAATTTCCCACCTCGGTTCTGCTTATATGTAGTCAGACCTTTGGATTCTGATTTGCTCCGTGATTTCTCTTTGTGCTTCTGGTGAAATGTAAATTTCAAATGCTTCCAAGCTGATGGCTTATGGCCTTGGTTCTTGTCGTGGTGGTGATGGTGGTGGTGGTGGTGGTGATGGTGATGAAGTACTTGTCCTAGCTTGTTCTTGAATCTTTTAAACCGCCCCATCACCTTTTTCCTCTGTTTTGCAGGATCGCTTGATCTGTCTCTATTTTTATGTGGAGGAGAAACATTAGCTTTAAACTCATCATTATTATAACTCTGTGGTGGATCTGATGAGTTTGACTCGGAGTCGGTGACATTCTCTGCCTGAGTTTCCCAGCTTGAGCCAGTGCTTGACTCTATTTCCCCAGAAGTTTCTTCTGATTCTTTCTCTGTAAAAACTAGTTCTTCATCGTCTTCCGAGCCTGTCCAAGACCCTGTTTTTCCACTCAAATCTTCGTCCCAAGTTTCTGTTTCTTGATCCAACAAAGTTGGTTTCATACTTAGCATCTTGTGTGATGTTCTATTACTCTGACTTGGCTCCTTAAAACCAACAGATCTCATAGCAAGAGGTGGTAATGGCGGTCGTGGCTTGATTTGAAGATATTGATCAGCAGGAGGCAAAACTGGATCATCATAGCTTCGAACTGTTACATCTGCAGCATTATTCACACTTGTCTGACTCATTGGAAATTTGTAATTGCTTCTTAGACCAGCCATAGAAGGTTCAAAGCTTTGTCTGAGTTCTTCAATGGGAGTTGTTACCGACTTGCAAGACCTTGTTCTATCATCAGAATAGACACGTCTAGAACAAAAACTTAAAGCTGATAGCTGTGTTTCTACTTGTTCGATTGCATCAGCGACTTCTTCTGTTAAACCATCCTTACTAGAATTTCTTTGGATATGATTAACTCTCAGATCTCGCTTAAGCGTTCCTTTTGCCTCCAATGGTTTACAGCCGTTGATCTGAGACGACATTGTAGGTGGCGGCGTCGCAGGAGAAGAAACCGCCACAATCGACGGTTTTAGACTTTTTAAATCCGCTTTAGGAGGCAAACCTAACTGTGCTGCAAGTATCTGTAACAACATCTAAGATTACAGTAACAAAAAATCAGAAGCAAGAATATAAAGATGATGAAGACGAACATAAACATGTGAATACAAAGTTTTTACTCTACCATGGATTGTCTAACGAAGAGTTGCTGAGTGGCAGAATCGAGCAATCGCTTTAATAGAAACTTAGTGTTCTCATCTAACTACGATTTGAAGGATCCTAGTGTTAAATTACTCGATGAAAGAAAAAAATATGATTCTGAAGTTGAAGATGAGAATTCACAGCAAAGTTAAACTCACCAGATATGCCTGGGGAATGTATTGATTCCTTGCATTTGTTTCAAGAAGACTGTATAATCTTCTCAGAGATCGAAGATCGCGTTCTACGTTATCAGTCTCCATCAAAAAGTAATTCAGAAAATAAGAAAGAAAGAAAGAAAGAAAGAAAGAAAGAAATCAAGAAAGAAAGAAGGAGATTTTCAGAAAGAGAAGATGAGAGTAAAGGAAGTGGAAAAAAATAACTCATTACATATTTGTTCTTTGCTTGTCTGAAACGCAACGTCGGTTTGTGTTTGTTAATAATAGTAAGCGACATCGTTTCTAAGTTAAATACAAACAACGTAGATTTTGTTCAAGAAACTAAAAACTCCATTTACGAGGAAGGCTAAATTAGTTATGTGTTCATTTTCCATTTTTATAATTTGAGATTACTTTTTTAAATTTAGATTTCCACTCTTAGATCAGTTGTTTTATTTAGTGATTGAAGGACTGACAAAACTATTTGTGTTTTTTCTTCCCTTTGACTGGATTGCTCGTTTAATTACAAATCTTCATGGGATATTAAAAACAAAAATTACAAGTCTTCGTGGACATAAAACTTGATGATAAGACTTTTTGTAAACATACAATTTAAATGAAGTTTTGCTCATACACAAATGCTTACCAACTTTTTGAAACTCAATTTACTCCTCAGTCCAGAAGAGAGCAACACTATATTTCTAAAATATGCTTTCAATATACGCTAGCAAAGCACGTCCAATCTCTCCCTCTCTTTCTTATACGCTTCTTCATGAAAAAGAAAAACAATCAATCACACTTAAAAGAGAAAAGAAATGAAATACCCAAAACCCCAAAAAAGAAGCATTTCAACTTGACGAGACTTTTAGTATTGAGGAAACCCACCCTTTCCATATCATTCACGTGCTAAGGTTTCTTTTGCTTAAACAGTTAAACTCTTTTCTTTTCTTCCTTTCCATAAACCGAACTCAGATGTGAAAAGGACAAAAAATTTCTTATTTATATCCTCCAAGAGGCCTAAACAGTTCTGGTTTTTTTTGCTTAAAACCTAAACAGATTGTTAATGTTTCCCTAAGTTAATATATGAATGAATATCATACGTTTTTAAAAGATTAAAATAAAATACTGTGAAGGTGTTAAACAAGATTTGCATGCATAGATCCAGATTTCTTTTTTTTTTTTTTCTAGTGAAAAGAACGGCTACAAACTCTGCGTAAAAAGGGCTCGAAACCCTTCAGAGTAACTAAAATTAGCTAGGGGAAGCAGTGAAACATATAGGAAAAAGCAGAGGATATTGAAGAGAACATAGTTCTAGCTATCTAAATTTTTTGTGAATGGTTACATCATAATTAACACTGTAACGTGATTAATAAAATGATTCTTGATGGACCAAAAAGCTTTTAAAAAATAGGTACAATGAATCAATGGCATGAAAAATGATATAAACTATGTGATTTTTTGTTGAGAAAAATGCGACAAATAGGTTGAGGGGAATGAAGCCTGGTCCGAGAATCATTTAGAGTTCTTGTTTAAGGTTAAAGAACGACTCTTCATGACCTCGAGCCAAACAACATTCCTCAAAACCTCAAATCGCTTCACAATAGGAAGAAGATGAAGAAGACAAGAATGTTGATAAACTTTTTGTAAGAAAAAAGAAGGAAGCATGTGACAGGGTAAAGAGACCCAAGTAGTTTCTTCTATTTATAGAGAGGACAAAAGATCTAAGCCCTAAATTCTTCCTTTTCCTTTTCTTACATTCATTTGGTAATTTTGGTTTAAAAGTTTTTGGTTAATTTTGGTTACTGTCTTTATATGGTGTGTGTGTAGGGTTACCTAAAATAGTATTTTACAGTGTAATCCAGAGTGGTAAAATTCAGAAATACTCCGAGTTAGTACATTCAAAGTTCAAACCCTTTCCGTGATTAAGTTCAACCTCCTTTTTAAAAATAATCTAAATGTCGTAAATTGTTTCTTGTATATATTTAATTTCAGTCATTTCCGAGGCCAACAACAATCTTCCTCTTATTTAAAATCATTGTGTATAGTCCCAAAACTATATCTGCCCATATTGCAATACATATGTGTATAGATATATAATATATCAAGTGTTGAGTGTTTGTAACTAGTTTTTACCTTTATGCTCACAAAGTAATTAGAACCCGATAGTTAGAACAATTTTGTTGTAATTTCTAGGCCAAATTAATATTGTCTTTCCGCTGCAAAAGTTACATGATAGCCATAAGAGCATATTATTTTTTAATTTTAGTGTCCAAAACTAAAATTTTGAAATATATATTTACATATATAACGGTAAATGTGTACACTGTGTATTGAATGCAAGACCAGTACGTTCTTCCCGATCTATTATTGTTTTTGGCTCCACCTCAAGGACTTACTAATTTTTGTTGTCTTTTTAAAGTAGTTGTATGCTTTTACATTTCTGATGTTTTTTGACCAATTCATGTAATGGTAGAATGATTGTGCGATGTTATAGGTTTTTACTAGTAACAAAAGAAAATTGAATCATGTTTGATCTTTCTACTGTTTTGCAAAAGTAATGATCAAAATAACAATGATTTTTTCCTCCTATTTTTCATATGATTCTACCAGTTTACAATATCCCAGCCGGAGTAAAGTTGGTTTGTTTGTCTAAGGGTAATGCATTGTACATACATAATAATTATTGTGAATGTTTTTTTTTTCTTTGGTGAGGTTTTGAGTTTGGTTATTTAGGGTGCGTCTGAAAGGCTCAGGAGAAATACCGAAGAACACGTCTCAACAAACTAAAGAGATAGAAACGGAATAAAAAGATTTTGATCGTCCGTTTGTAGTTGAATCGAACGGTGGAGAGCAACGTTACCTGGGAACCGGACATGTCGGTGTCAGCGGAAACCAAGCACCAATAACCGAGAAAAACAGCCCGGTTTACGAGGGAGAAAGAGAGGTGGTCTCTTTTTCACTGACCGCTTATGTCTGTCTCCGGTCCCATTTCTTGCCGCATCTTCATTAAACGCTCACAAAGTACAACACAAATGAACCTCTCTCTTTTTTTTTTTTTTCCTATATTATAGTTATATATTTTAATTTGTATTCAGAAATTTCACAGAATATAGAGTTTAAGAATAAGTCCAAATCCATGAAAGTTCTGCTGTTATGAATCTGAAATCTGAATCCATCTCATAACAAAAATTGTAAGTATGCAGAGAGAATAGATTTCTTTTTTGTTCTGTCATTGTATTTTATCCTCTCCAATATTGAATTTTAGAATGATTGTATTTGATTTTATTAAAAAAGAAAGTTTACCAAAAAAAAAAAACTTATCCTCTCCGGTAAATTCACTAGACTAACAAATTCCGTGAGATATCATATAGTTAGTAAAAATTAGTTTAGTGGGAAATACACCATTTACTATCTAGAATCAACATAAGTTAATGTATATCATATGATCTATTACACAAATCAAGGTTGTATTTTTGCTTCGTTTCCCCACCTGTTTCAGTACAATTAGCAGCTCAAAATACTTTCCAAGTTTATCTTATTTATGTAATACAACTTTCTTTTCAAAGATCTTCTTTGTCTTTCATCTTCCTGTCGATAATCGGATAGATTCTTGATCAACGGTGGTTTCTTCTTCATCCAAGTAGCTGGTAATGTCGGAAGCAACAATGCTTCTTTGTTCCTAACTTCTTCAAGCTGTTCCCACTCAGTCCATCTCTCAGCCAAATTGCCAGTCCCTTGAAGCATTTTGACCCCTTCAGACATCGCTGGTCTATCTTCTGGTGAGCCTTGCGTACAGAGAAGAGCCACTTGAACAATGGTTTCAACTTCGTTAGAGTCATATGAAGTCAAATTGCTATCAACGATGTCTCTAAGTCTCTGTTCTCTAAGCAGTTTCTTGATCTGTTTCATACACTTCCAATAGCTAAAGATTGGTTTCAAGTCTTTTCACACAGAAGAAAGCTTGTCAGAGAAGTAAAGGTCTTACATGATCAAGCAAGAGAACATTTTCCTCTTCTTCCAAGCGTGAAAAATCGATTGCGCACTGACCAGTAACGAGCTCAAGAAGGGTTATACCGTAACCAAACACATCAGTTTTTTCTGATGATTGTCCTGTGCAGAGATACTCTGGCGCAATGTGACCCATTGTGCCTCGGACTTGAGTTGTGACATGAGTCAGTGATGTACACAAGCTTAGCTAAACCGAATCTCCAAGAACAGGCTCAAAATTATTGTCTATAAGTATGTTTGCAGCCTTGAGATCGCGATGTATGATCTTCGGGTTACAATGTTCGTGTAAATACTCCAAACTATGAGCTGAACCGAAAGCTACACGCTTCCTCGTTGGCCAGTCTAATCCTTCCTCTCCTGCTATCAAATCTACAATGTCACATTATACAAAACACATAATAGAATCTTTTATTTGGTTGAAGAGTGTTATAAGATTTGAAGCAAAAAGTGTTGAATGGCCTTCTGAGCAGCCAACTGTTGTAAGTTCTTAAAGCAATGTAAATCTATTTATATCACAAGACATGGTTGTCTGTTTAAAAAATTACCGCCATTAACGTGACGAATTATCTGGTAAGAGTAAGACTCAGAGGTAGTTAAACCATTTGGCGTTTGTATTCTCAAAACCCAGACCACGTTTCTGTTTTTCAGAGATGGAGTAGAAGGCAGAGGCTCTCCACGGGGAAATAACAAAACATGTGAGTATCTCTGAAAGCACATAAGTTAAATAACTCTTGTGTGTGTTTGGTCCAGCATCTCACTTTTTTGTGTAAATTACTTGAAAAAACCAGTGGATTACAAGGCAGCTTAGCGTTCTGCAGAAACGCATCAACTAGGATTAGTCTTGCTCTGCTTATGTTTATTTTTGTATGATGGTCATGTATGTTTCATGTAAATGTACATGTATGTATATGTCTAGTGACATGTCCTGCTCTTAAAGTTGTTGGAATCAATTTGCTATTTTACTTGGATTCTTGTTTTTGCTTGCCAGTTTTAGCACAATCCTTTTGGTAGTGAAACATAAGCAATCCTCAAGCCATATAAATGGAATAATTATAATTTATTGTCTAACAATTTGTTGTGAATGGTAATGAGAATCGTTGAAGCAGAGAGAAAGTGTTAGAATTTAGGGGAAACCTAAAGCTGAGCTTCTTGTGTAATCATCAATCATCGGCGTTTTCTCCATCACTTTTGTCTTCATCAGCTCGTGTTGACCGTGGTGATTTGATCATAGACTCAAGCGTCTCTGCTCTAATCGGTAAGTTTCTGTGGTTTTATTAGTTTGCAAACAATGGTTTTGGGTTGAGATAATTATGAAATTATGATGATTTGATTTCCGAAACTGCTTTTATTACATTATAAACACCTTAGAAGAAATCTTCATTAGCTTTTGACTCGATAGATTGAGCTAAATAAATATTGCAGAGCAGGTGTTCGACAAAATGTCTAAATGAACTTTCTTTTGCTTGTGCAGCAAGTTTCAAAAGATATACAAAATGTATCTTATTATCCCAAATGTTCGTCCTTTGATTCGAATCATTCATTATTTCAATTTCAGGAGATTTTCAAAAAATGAATGTGTTAATCAAAGACATAGTTCCAGCGGCGCAGAACAACATAAACACGCGTTTCATCATCCTCGATAAAGCCAGATCATTGACACTGATGGCAAACGCGAAGAATTGCATTGCATTGGCGGCAGATGAAACAGCTGCGGTTCATATACAGTTGTGGGGAGATGAGTGGGATGCGTTCAAGGCAGGGGATATCGTGAAGCTCACCAATGGGATATTTTCGTATGTGCGAAACAGTGGGCTGGTTCTGAGAGCTGGGAAGCGTGGGAAGATGGAGAAGATGGGAGAGTTCACGGTTGCGTTTGTTGAAACGCCAAACATTAGTGAGATCCTGTGGAATCCTGATCCGGAGAATTCCAAACGCTATATTCAAAATGGCGTCGTTTCAGCCTATTCCCGCATTTTCCCTCCTTTGCCTTGAGTCTTCTACTTATTAAGGAGTTGGGAATACCATAACCTAATAGTTCTAAGAATTTTACTATTATAACTAATACAATATATTGTTAAAAGTTTTTATTTATTTAAACATAAGATCCAACAGTCCTCTATTTACCCCGCAATAGTTGAGGATTCTCTTAGTTTATGAGAGTTTTATCGAATCATACATTTTCGTTTAGATGTTTGGGTGTTTTATCAAGTACTTAGTGCTAATTAAACTATAATAAGAGAAAGAGTCATATAGTAAATCTTATAAACTTCAAAAATAGCAAAAGAAAGACAATAAATGCCAAAAAAAAAAACACAACACTTTCGGGAACCTATTTCCTGTTTTTTATTTTCGTCAAGAAAAATTCAAGATCATGATTTAGTTAAAAATCACTTCACCACACAGATCTTGATAACCGAAGCAGCTCCAATACGGTGCAGAGCCACTACAGCATCTCCATGGTTACACAGACCTTTCTCTGTCGCTGACTTTAACGCTGACTCAATTATCTCCTCTGTAGATTCACTATCACTTGCTTTTGCAGATCCTTCTGCCAAAACCGGAATCAAACCTCTATATATCAAACTATGCCTCGCCGGTGATTCATCGCTGCAACTCCAGTTAAAGGTATCACTGGTGAAAACCGGAACAACCACCGATAGAATTGGAACAGCCGGTCTATATTTAGCCACCAGTTTAGCCGTTGTACCTCCTCGGGTCAACACAATGATGAGTTTGGCTTTGGCTTTGTTTGCTGTTCGTACAGCTGATGATGCAAGACTCTCTAGTGTGCTCATTGGAAGTGGAGTTGCTCTAATCATCTCCTTGAAGATTGTGTTGTAGTCAAGCGATGATTCTGCTTCGATGCAGATTTTAGCCATTGTTTTCACTGCTATTTCAGGGTAAGCTCCTGCAGCACTTTCTCCACTGAGCATCACACAGTCCGTGCCATCAAGAACTGCGTTTGCTACATCAGTGGCTTCAGCTCGTGTTGGCCGTGGTGATTTGATCATAGACTCAAGCATTTGAGTGGCTGTGACAACTGGTTTACCTGCTAGGTTACACTTGTAGATCATCATCTTTTGAGCCAAGAAGATCTTCTCGATCGGAATCTCCATCCCAAGATCACCACGAGCAACCATAAAAGCATCCGTTTCACGCAAGATCTCATCGAAGTTCAGCACTCCTTCTTGGTTCTCAACCTTAAAAAGAAAATCAAACCAGAATCCTTCCTTCAAACAACTTTAGCCACAAATAAAATAAGGTGAGTGCGTGTACCTTGGACATCAACATTATACTCTTGGAATGTGATCCAAGTACTTTCCGGACATTAACAAGATCTGAAACTTTGCGAACAAAAGAAAGGGCAATCATATCGATTTTGTTTGGAACACCCCATTTAAGAATATCTTCAACATCCTTCTCAGTCAATGTGGGGAGATCAACAACAACACCGGGGAGATTTACATTCTTTCTTTCACCCAGCATCGCTGTATTTTCACATCGACATATAACAGTCCCAGACTTTGGATCACATGAAACCACAGCTAGACTTATGCTCCCATCTGCACATAGTATGGTATTTCCCGGCTTCACATCTACCGGCAGTTTTTTGTAGCTCATGGAAATCGTTTTCTCATCACCCTTGATGTCATAATCAGTGGTAATTTTGATCTCCTGACCTTCCTTTAGTTGTATAGGGTTCCCATCTTTCAAGAAACCGGTACGAATTTCAGGACCCTGTCATGTAACACTCAGATTATTTATTGAAAAAGGTAGTAAACACAGACTAATTAATAGACTCCAAACCATAATGTTTCTTTAAGCAACACATACGATCTGTCAGTCGCTAGTTTGAGCCAATGCCATCAATAAACATCTGTTTCTGAGATCTACGGATCCATCAACAATGACAAGCAAACTCTAAACACTAATGTTCAAACAAGCAACCAAAGACACTCTTAATATCAACCACGTTCTAATTTCAACTTCTTTCCGTTTTTCATAACATAAATTTCTTTCTCTCTACTGAAATTTCTTAATTGAAACTAAAGGCTGAAGCTTTCATGAAGTAAACAAAATGTGTAAACAATTCATGTTTACACACTTGAGAAACGAAGAGAAAGATAGACCTTAGTATCAAGCATAACAGCAGCGAGAATGCCCGTATTATGCATAGCGGTGCGGAGATTGTCAAGAGTCTCTTGATGATACTCATGGCTACCATGAGAGAAATTGAATCGAGCAACATTCATGCCCGCTTTTAGAAGCTTCTCAATCATTGACACAGAGCGAGATGCAGGACCTAATGTACAAACGATCTTAGTCTTTGGAGTCGTCCCATCATTAGGTAGCTCCTTGAGTATCCCTTCAATGTCTATGTTTGACATTTCTTCAATCTCCAAAAACCCACTCAGACTCCTGCTATGAACAATTCATCAATCTTCAATAAAATAACCAAAAACCTAAGATCAAGATCGTCACTTTCTCAAAAACAGATCCATATTAACAGAGAAGAGACAAAACCCACAAAAGAAAACAGAGATTCAACATCTATTCTTTGTACAAGAGGACAGATCACAACTAAATAAAGTCTACCAAACGTTTAAACTAGCAAAAAAGACTTTTTAGATTCGACGAATGAAATGAATGTTTTACACTAATTTTCGATTATGAGATTGGATCTAACGAATTCTGAAAGAGAGATATCGAAAAATGAAGAGATGATCGGAGACAACTGGATTTTACCTGAAAATGCTTCTTCTTATGTTTTTTTGTGAAAGCCGCCGGAGACTCGAATGTTAAGAGAGTTTTATAACGGTGTGAAATAACCACCACGTGGAATTAACTAAAATTATATATACCCAATGGGATTTTTATTCTAAAAAAGTATATCGCGGACTTGTTGGTTTATTTTGTAGTATTTTTTTAGTTTTCATAAAAGAGTACTTAGCTGAAAATTAATTAACGAACTAACATGCTATGACCATAGGACAAGGAATTTGAAGAATATGCTTTTGGATCCGAAGAGATGTGCTATTCTTTCGACAAGGTTTAAGCTTTTCTTCGTTATTTAAGTATTTTATTGAATTTGTCATTTTCTTTCATGCAATTGTCACCAAAATACCGTTATTTAAGTATTTTCTAGATCGTAGAAATTAATAGTCTATGCATTGTTACAAAATTAATTATTCCAATTTCATATTAACAACCATCCATTTAACAGTGACGCAGCGCCAAAAGAATTAAGTGAGTAAGTTTTATTAGCTATTTATTAAAAAATGATCAACAGTTAGCGCCAAAAGAAATATTGAAAAATCCTGTGCTTCTTCCGCTTCCTCTTCCTCCGTGTTCGCCTATAAGTATCCTAAACGTGTTTCTCTCTCCCTTTTCTCGCTCTTTACCACATTTGGGTTTCTCCTTTTCTTTCTGGGTTTTGCGCTTCCGTTTCCATCTCCAATTCAATCCGATCAATCTCTTGCTGGGTTTTGCTTCTTTTCTGGTAAGATTCAATCTTTTCTCCTCAATTTCGCTACTTCTTTTGTTACCCTAGCCTATTCTTCGTCCAATTTGTTCCCGTTTTGTGCTTCTTGTTTTGAATTCACGAAATGTGTTCTCTCGCGATTGCTTTTACTTCCAATCCGAGAGGTTTTACTGCGATTTTGGCCATTGAGGTATCTTGATTTTGTGACTGCCTTTAGGGAGACTAGATTGTTTTGAATCATGTGTTATTGATTTTGGTTTGTTTGATCATTCTCTTTGAAGGTTTGAATTTTAATCACCATTCTCTTCTTCTTCTAGTAGATTGTATGTATCAGTTACTTGATATGATCTTATATCTCCAAGATTGCTTTTAAATTCCTTATCTTTATATATATCGTATGGTTGATTCAAGAAAGATCAGAACTTTATTCTTTTGTCTCTGCAGGTTAAAAGGTATGGTGGAGGATAGTACTGAACGAGCTCCGAAACGTATGAAAACACTTGCGGATGATTCAAACGGTTTCTCTGGGAACAACTCTTTGGAAGACCAAAGGGTTTGGTTAGGCTCCAAAGGACTGGTCAAAAGGTCTGAGTTCATTACGATAATGATTGAGGCACTTCTGTCACTTGGATATCATGACGTTGCTACCCGTTTAGAGAAAATATCTGGCATTCCTCTATACAATTCTACTGCTAAGCAGTTTCTGGAACTAGTTAACAATGGAGAATGGGACAAAAGCATTGATGCATTGCACGAATTTGAACTGAAAGATGACACAGCTGTGATCTTTTTTCTACTAGAGCAAGATTTCTTTGACTTTCTGAAGATAGGATATGTTCTTGATGCTATGCTATTCTTGAAGGAAAAGATCTTGAAGGAAAAGATGGTGCCTCTTAATGCTAGCAAGAAGCGTGTAGATCAGCTTTGCATCCAAACTTGTATCAGCTACTGGTGAAGATACAGAAATTGTGAATTCAAGGTCCAAGGTTCTGAAGAAACTGCAAAAATTGCTTCCTCCTGCAGTTATAATCCCAGAAAGGAGGTTGGAGTATCTGTTAGAGAGGACCCTTGCTCGTCAGCGGATTAACTGTAAATTCCATAATAATCCTGATAGTGACTTGTCCCTATGGTCTGTTCATCATTGTCGGGAAGATAAAATTCCATCAGAGACAGTACAGGTAACAAGACTACACACTGATCCGCTAATGTTACTTTTGATCTCTTTATGATAATGCTGTTGTTTCATTTCTGGATGATAGCTAATGTTGAGAAATTAAGAGAGTCACATAAAGTTTGCTAACAGATTTAAAGTCAATGTGTTATAGTCTTAGTTTGTGTAGTTTGTCTCTGGATACATTGATTTACTTATCAGGCTCGTTTTATGCCTTTAATGACATATATGTGAATGGTTCAGACATTGGAGGAACATACGGATGAAGTCTGGTACTTGGAACTCTCAAATGGCAAATATTTGGCTTCATCTTCCAAGGATAAATTAGCAATTATTTGGGAGGTATGTAAACCAACTGTGGCGTGCTTTATCTAGTCTTTATGATGCTTTATATTAAGCCCAAAGTGAAGCAATCTGTTCAGCAGTATTTGCTGATTCACATAGATCTACTTTTTTCCAGATCGATGCAGAGAAGAAGCTTCGCGGAAACATGCACTTGTGGGACATGAGAAGCCTGTGGTAATGGTTTTGTGGAGTCCTGATGATAGACACGTCATTACATGTGGAGAAGAGGAAGTTATCAAGCGCTGGGATGCTGAGTCAGGACAATGTGTTCACGTGTATCAAAGAAATGGTGATGGTTCAGTTTCTTGTGGATGGTTTCATGATGGTTCAGGTATAATTGGTGCAATGACAGACAGACGTATCTATTTGTGGAATTTAGATGGGAGTGAGATAGAACACGAGCAAGAGCAACGGGATCAAAAGCAATCTGATGTAGCCATGACCACTGATGGGAAGTGGCTTGTAAGCATGAGCAAGGAGCGTGAGATCTCATTTTTTAATAGAGAAACCAACACAGTTGATAAAGTGATTGAAGATGAAGACATCACCTCATTCACGCTTTCGAAAGACAACAAGTATATGCTGAACAATCCCATTAACCAGGAGATTAAAAATATCTGGGGCATTGAACCTAATGATCCATATAAGCTTTTTGAATACAGTGGCCACAAGCGTCGTCGTTTTACCATCAGGTCTTGCTTTGGTTGCTATGAAGAAAATTTCGTCGCCAGTGGAAGTGAGGATTCTCAGGTATAAATCTCTCATGGAGAAGAAGACAAGTATCTATCTCTATTAGAATCTTCTGGTCTCAGAAATGAGTGATATATCTTTCTCTCTCTGTGATGTTGCAGGTATACATATGGCACATAGAAGATTCGGAAGAACCCCTTCGTGCATTGAAAGGACACTCAAGATCTGTGAACTGACATGCATATGTTGGCCTCAGCAAGTGAGGATGCAACCATTCGGATTTCGGGACTTGACAAGAAGTTGGAAGGTGATGTGTTGATAACTGATGATGAGGATGGCTTATACTGGAGATATGGTATTTGAATATGATGATTAGTATTCATAATGTACATAATGATAGATACATGTTATGTCGCTTCTTTGCATTCTTCACCACCTCATGTTTTTGAGTACAATAGAACAAAAGCTGAACAATACCAATAGTGTAAAAGATGGAAAATAGAAATATACATTTGATTGCTTCACTTAAACATTTTTCTTTTGACTATAATCCTATATTGCTCTTTATAGTTCTAAGCATTGTTTTTTAAAATAATTTAAAATTAATAAATCACTTATTTGATTCCAGTTTCATATTAACCACCCATTTAACACTCGAATTTGGTAACTTTATTAATTAATATGTTGTCATTTTATTGAAATTTTTTGATAAAAATACATATTAGTCGGCAACAGTGTTTTTTTTTTCTTTATTACGATTTTCATAGTGTCACAGCGCCAAAAGAATTTCTAAAGAAGAAATTGAATCAAAATCTCATCAACGTAAATTTTTCTTCTTCGTCTTCTTCAATGTGTTGATAGATTTCGCCTTTAAAACCCCTTATCTTCTATTTCACGCTTCTCTCGCTCTTTTGCACATTCGGGTTTCTTCTATTCTCTATCTGGGCTTAGCGTTTCTGTTTCTCTCTCCAGTTCGCAATCGCTAAAGCCGATCAATTTCTTGCTGGGTTTTGCTTCTTGTCCGGTAAGATTGAATCCTTACTCCTAAACCCCTTTATGTTTCTTCTTCAATTTCGCTACTTATTTGGTTAGCGTATCCGACTCTTCTTCCAATTTGGTCCCTTTTTCGTGCTTCTTTTGATGAATTCATGAAATGAGGTTTCTTGCGATTGAAAGGGTCAACATGGAAGGTATCTTGATTTTGTTTTGTATCAACTGTTAGTGAGTTTGTTTATCATCATTCTCTTCATCGTCTAGTAGAAGTAGAACATTCCTTCTTATCTGTATCGGTTACAAGATATGATGTTATATCTCCATCATTGCTTTCAGATTCGTTTTCTTTGTAAAAGAAGTGAAATGATGTAGTCTCTTTATGCCTCGTTGATTCAGAATTCGATTCTATTGTCTCTGCAGGATATGGTAGTTTTAGAGGATACTCCGAAACGTGTGAAAACACCTGCGGATGATCCAAAGTGTTTCTCTTTGATACACCAAATGGAAACGATAGGCTCCAAAGGTTACATAAAAAAATCTGAATACATTAGGGTAATCACTGATGCACTTTACTCGCTTGGATTTGACAAAATTGGGAACCTTCTAGAGGACGAGTCTGGCATTCCTCTGCACAGCACTATCGTTAAGCTGTTTCTGCAACAAGTAAAGGATGGAGAATGGGACAACAGCATTGATACATTGCAGGGAACTGAACTGAAAGGTGAAGAGGCTGTGCAATTCTTGCTACTAGAGCAAAAGTTCTTTGAGTTTCTTAAGATAGGAAATGTTGCTGATGCTCTGGAAATCTTGAGGGAAAAGATGGAGCCTCTTGGTGTTAACAGGAAGCACTTGCATGAGCTTGCATCCAAAATTGTATCAGCTACTGGTGAAGATACAGAAAGTGTGAATTCAAGGTCCAAGGTTATAGAGAAACTGCAAAACTTGCTTCCTCCTGCAGTTATAATCCCAGAAAGGAGGTTGGAGTATCTCGTTGAGAAGGCCCTTGAATTTCAGCTGTTTTGCTGTTCGTACCATAATTTTTTGGACAGTGATTTGTCACTATGCTCTGATCATCATTGTGGGAACCATAAAAATCCTTCTGAGAGTGTACAGGTAATAAGACAATGCACCAATCCGCAAATGTTACTTCTGATTACTTTGTGATGTTTTTGTTTCATTTATGGATGAGAAATATTATGATAGTCACATAAATTTTGCTAAAGTAACTGTGTTGCAGTCTTTGGATTAAATTTCCTGCTTCATGTTCAGGATTTACTAATTAGTAGTTTTTTGAGTTAGATTTTCTTAAATGATATAACACATCCATTAAGTTCTATATATGTGAATGGTTCAGATTTTGAAGGAACATATCGATGAAATCTGGTTCGTGAAATTCTCACATAGTGGCAAATGTTTGGCTTCATCTTCCAAGGATAAATCAGCAATTATATGGGAGGTATGTAAACCAATTTATGGATCGCTTTAACTACTCTTCAATTCATTTCCCTGAAGTAAGCTCAAAGTGAAGCCAAGCTGATTCATTTAGATGTGCTTTTTTCCAGATGGATGCAGAGGGGAAGTTTTCACAGAAGCATAAACTTGTGGGCCACGAGAAGCCTGTGGTAATGGTTTTATGGAGTCCTGATGATAGACACGTCATTACATGTGGAGAAGAGGAGGTTATTAGACGCTGGGATGCTGAGTCAGGACAATGTGTTCACGTGTATCAAAGAAATGGTGTTGGTTCAGTTTCTTGTGGATGGTTTCATGATGGTTCAGGTATAATTGGTGCAATGGCAGACAGACGCATCTATTTGTGGAATTTAGATGGGAGTGAGATAGAGCACGAGCAAGACCAACGGGAACAAAAGCTTTCTGATGTAGCCATGACAACTGATGGGAAGTGGCTTGTAAGCAAGAGCAGGGTGCGTGAGATCTCGATGTTTGATAGAGAAACCAGAGCTGGGAGACTGATTACAGAGGAAGATATGATTACCTCGTTCTCTCTTTCAAAAGACAACAAGTTTCTTCTGATTAATCTCATTACCCAGAAGATCCACGTCTGGAACATTGAAGATGAACCACATAAGGTTTCAGAATTAATTGGCCACAAGCGTAGTCGGTTTATTATCAAGTCTTGCTTTGGTGGCTATGAAGATACTTTCGTCGCCAGTGGAAGTGAGGATTCTCAGGTAAAAATCTCTCATTCTTTTACATTACAGAAACACATAAAAACGAACTTCAGAGAGAGATGGAGAAGAACATTACTTATCTATATCTCCTAGAATCATTTTCTTGTGCAAATGAGTGATCTTTCTCTGTTGTTGCAGGTATGCATATGGAGCAAAAGAGTAGTAGGGAAGGAACCTTGTCGTGTATTGCAAGGACATTCAGGAGCTGTGAACTGTGTGAGTTGGAACCCGACTGATCTACATATGCTGGCCTCAGCGAGCGACGATAGAACCATTCATATTTGGGGACTTGACAAGAAGTTGAAGTGATTCAATGCTTACTGATAATGATGACTTAGAAGACTGCAAATATGTTCATTTGACATTCATTTGATGTACATATGATGTATACCTTCTATGTGGCTTGTTGCTTTCTTCATCTTCCTGATGTTTTTGCTTTTTATGACCATCATAGAAAAAAAGATGGATACCAATAGATAAAATAAAGGAGATAGAATAATGCATTTGAGACATTTGCTATTATGTTGATGCTTCACTTCTCATTTTTCTTAGTACTATTGCTCTTTATGTCTCTCTTGCTCCAGAGTTATGAACTTTCCATAAAATCAATATTTGAAACTGGTCAAATGTTAACCTTGGTCAGTTTCAAAACATTTTAACTTGAATCAATCAAAATCGGCTAAGTTCAGAACGTTTTGTGTAAAATAAACTTATCAGAGTTTATATGAAAGAATAGTTAGTATAAATGTTAATTTCTTACAATTTTGTGGTAGCTTGAAATCTTTCCAAAGAAATGAGTATGTTTCAAATGTTTTAAGAAAATGATTGTTGCATCGCTCCATGGAGACCTTTGGCCGGGGATTTCTGTATAAACGATGTTTTGGATAATAACTGACACTAAAAAGAGATTTATGACTTTTGGTTAAAATAAATAAATGAATTATATTTATATTAAAATGATAACTAAGTCTTAAAATGTATATACTTAATATATACTCGTAAAAAAAACCTTTCATTTATTAAATTAAATTTCACTGCACTTAATCAATGAACATACAACTTTTTATTAAAATGCTTGATCAACGTAGGATTTTCTTAATATCATATTTCGTTCCTCTAGAGTAAGAAAACGATTAACTTTATTGTTATTATCCGAAATAGGAAAAAAAAGAAAAAGTACATTTAATGGATTAATGAAAAAAAAAGTTAGCAAAGGCGAGTGCAGTAACGGCGGCGATGGAAGCCATGGCAGCGACCACCGGAAAAGCGCTCGCTACGGCAGATCATGGCACAGTTGTGGTCAGACCAACACATGTGTTTGAAGTGGTGGCTCTTTGATTGGCACATTCTTCCTTCAATCCCAATCTCCTCTATTACACATTAATATGCAACATATAAGAATGGAGACATAGCAACTAACACTTCGCATATATTAGTAGTTACATGCATTGTTCTTTTATGCAACTTCTAAAGAATATGATGCTCTTTATATGCATACAAAACTATTACATAAAGAAGATGAATTTAGCAACCTCAAGTATGGATGGATGCTCTTAAACCGACTTTTATTATTTAGATACACATACGAACCAATGCATATGAGAAGGAAAAAAAATCAAGACACACAAAAAGCTTACGAGATGAGAAGAGGACGAGAAGCAAGAAGAAAGTAGCGAAAAACTTGTTCTCCATTTATAATTTTATGATATTAAGAAAATTTTGTTTTTCTTGTATATATGAAATGCTAAAAACGTAAGTGGTGTTGAGCTAGAGTTACATCTCCATGACTCCATATATAAAGAGTAGTTTGGTTAGGGTTCTTTTTTGGTCACGACATAGCGTACAAACATCGATTTAAGGTTAGTTGAGGTTAAAAAATCACCTAAAAACATCGAGTTTTGAATTATTATTTACTTCTATCTTACTCTTTCTGTTTTTTTTTAAAGATATTCTTGCGTGATGAAAAGGCTGTGAAATTCTTGCTACTAGAGCAAAATATCTCTGAGCTTCTCGAAATGGGAAAGTTTACTGATGCTCGAGGAATCTTTAATGAAAAGATTACATTTAATGTTCTCCATTTATGATCCTATGATATTGATTACTTGTTAAATGCTAAAAACGTAAGTGGAGCAAGAGCTACATTTCCATGACTCCATATATATAGAGATTCAAGTGTAGGTTTCGTTATGGTTCCTTTTTTGGCCACATAGTGTAGTTAAGGCTAATTGAGTTAACCTAAGCAACAATTAATTAAAAAGGTTAATTTTCTTATGGGGAAATGGTTAAAGAGAGGATCACGTCTGGGCTACGGGACAATGGGAACTGAAAATGCACAGTTTACCACTAACCACACTAATTTTGGTTGTCATGTGACTAACATTATTGTGCTAAATATTAAAAAAAAAACATTAATGTGCTACAACAGGCCAAACAAATATATGGGCCTTAAGCCGACAAGAGATGAAACGTTACAAAGGCCCATCAAATGAGGAATGTAAAACCAAATTTTCCCCTAATATAGATAACACATCCGAAAAAACTATCTACTTTTCAACAATCATAAACTTTAATACATTATGCGAGTTTGATGATCCAACAATGATATTATTATAAACCATTATTGATTACAGTTTGCAATATACTCTCTTTAGATCATGATGCGTGTACCAACCTACACGGATCAAGACGACTTAATCTACAACAGTTGTAAAATTTTCAAAAGAAATTACAAAAATTGTATACTCTAGCTGCTAATTTTTGTTTAATATATACATTTGACCCATAACGTTTTCCACTCATGATATCTAATTAAAAGCACATACAAATTTAAGAGTTCACTGAAAAAGATATAAAACAATATTATCCATAAATAATTATTGACCATTCTCTTGAATTTATGTATGAGAAAGTATGTAGCCACCCCACGTGGTTGACAATAACTTGGCCCATAGTACCGGAAAACAAGTTCACATGAGTTCTCATGTATCTTTATGGGTCATAAAATTTTCATCAAAACCTTAATATATATGACATATTATTATATAATATAAGGTTTGACAATTGAACCATGATATTTATTGCAACATGAAGAATGGTTATGAATCAATAAGTCTGTCATGTGATGGCCGGCTTGACTGCTCCAAATGTATACTTTGTGTAATTAGTAACGTACTTGGTTAGTTATGATCGGTTGATACGTACATGCATATTGTAGTAATTTATTAATCCAATAATCGAAGTAATGAATGAGGTTTGTCTCTTTTAAACCGACCTCGACCATGCGACCAACACAAGAAGACGATAAATAATAGTATCCTAACCCAAACACGGTTAAATTAGATGGAGGCAATTTTAGTGTTACTGAATATATATTCGGATCTAATGATGTGCATAAGAATAGAAGTAAATTTATGATTTACGTAATAGATTATACACATAATAATGAAGTAAATTTCCAAAAATCAGTAAAGCCTGTTTATAGTGCAATAGTTTCAGTTAAGGTTAACAAGGCAATTTGCACAAGTTATAACACGAAATAGTTTATTTTGAACCTTATTAAAAAATTCAGCTTAGCTTGTGATTTATTGGGAATAATCTATAAGAAACAAGGAAGAGTAGTTTATAGATAGTATTAGTTAGAGAGAATAATTAATGACCGTTAGATTTAACTGAAGCTGGTCATCGAAAGTTGAGCAACCTCTTCACGTGCCTCACTTCCATACCCATCTCCTCCGTTGACTCCACCATCATCGATACATACACATGAGTGTGAGTATACGCGCAGGTGTGGGAGATCCCCATGAAAACAACCCTTTATAAGATAGTGTATAATATATAAGCACACATACATAACTTGAAATTGATTTGGAGGAGGACGAGATGGACAAGTATGAGGTTGTGAAGGATTTGGGAGCTGGGAATTTCGGTGTGGCTCGTCTTCTTAGGCACAAAGAGACGAAAGAACTCGTTGCCATGAAATACATCGAGAGAGGTCGAAAGGTTGGATCTTTTTCTCTTGGCTACTTTCTTTGATTGGTTAGAAATTAGATTAAAGTCTTCAACTTTTTGGATGATTTGAGGATTATGATTTGACTTTTGATTGTAATATGTTGGATTGCAGATAGATGAGAATGTGGCCAGAGAGATTATCAATCACAGATCACTTAGGCATCCAAATATCATCAGATTTAAGGAGGTGGTTCTGACTCCAACTCATCTTGCTATTGTAATGGAGTATGCTTCTGGAGGAGAGCTCTTTGAAAGAATCTGTAATGCTGGTAGATTCAGTGAAGCTGAGGTGTGATATATCTTCTTCTTTCTCAAAATCCTAACTTGGTTCTTGTTCGATTTTTCAACTAATTCTTGATTTATGTTTCCATCTTTCTGTTTTCTCAGGCTAGATACTTCTTTCAGCAGCTGATTTGTGGAGTGGATTACTGTCATTCCTTGGTATAATTACATAACTAAACCAAATCGGAGAGATCTTTGCTTCATTGTGTATGATCTTTTATTTGTTTCTGTAGCAAATATGTCATAGAGATTTAAAGCTTGAGAACACACTGCTTGATGGTAGTCCTGCGCCGCTGTTGAAAATCTGTGATTTTGGTTACTCCAAGGTCCTTCATTCACTAGTCTCTTTTTGTTTCATTTTTTCTTCTCCAAGATCTAATAAGTCATATGTTACCATCTCCTTGTGTAGTCATCTCTGCTTCACTCTAGACCTAAATCAACTGTCGGTACTCCAGCTTACATCGCACCTGAAGTTCTTTCCCGAAGAGAATATGATGGAAAGGTAGATATTGCTCATGTCTTCAATGGTCTGATCCTTATTTTTTCACTTGTTAATGGAACAATTTGGTGATGATTGTGTTATGTAGGATGCGGATGTTTGGTCCTGCGGTGTGACTCTTTATGTGATGTTGGTTGGAGGTTATCCGTTTGAAGACCCCGATGATCCTAGAAACTTCAGGAAAACAATCCAAGTATTAACCAACTCTTTAAATTCCTCACAGCGCTTTTTGTACTCCAATTCTTCTACTAAGTGTTTTATGGTGTTGTGAAAATGTTCTGCAGCGTATAATGGCTGTCCAGTACAAGATCCCGGACTACGTTCACATATCGCAGGAGTGCAAACACCTTCTCTCTCGCATATTTGTCACTAATTCCGCTAAGGTACTTTCTCATTTCTCTGTGTTAAAATTGTTTTTTTAGTTTTCGACTTTCTTTTGATGAAATGTCATAAATATATGTAGAGAATCACACTTAAAGAGATCAAGAAGCATCCATGGTACTTGAAGAACTTGCCCAAGGAGCTTACAGAGTCTGCTCAAGCGGCATACTACAAGAGAGACAACCCGAGCTTCTCCCTTCAAAGTGTAGAGGACATTATGAAGATCGTTGGAGAAGCAAGGAGTCCAGGTCCGTCTTCTAGTGCCATCAAGGGCTTTGATGAAGATGAAGAAGATGTGGAGGATGTGGTTGAAGAAGAGGAAGAAGAGGAGGAAGAAGATGAATATGAGAAGCATGTCAAAGAGGCACATTCTTGCCAAGAGCATCCCAAAGCTTAAGAAACTCTCACATCTGTTGTTTAATAATATTCACCCTCTTTGTATCTTTCCGTTTATGTGAATTCGAAGTTTCAACATTTTATCTATGCAATTGACCAAATCAACCAGTTATCTTATGTCATAAACATAGCATTTTGATATTCAGCTTCATTACACAAACAAGAACAACAACAATCACCTCGTAGATAACATATCTCAGGTTTGAATAAAGTTAAAGGAAGTACCTTTTCTCGTATACATAATCAGATCTCATGGTGCTATATTCTAAATTCACAACACTAAGAGAGAGAGAGAGCGCAACAGCAGCACACACATCATAAACTTTTTCCTTGTGTAACTTAACAAAACCTAAAGAAACGAGCGGTAAAGAATACATATGTATGATGATGAGAGAGCTTTGGTTGTTTCAGTCACTGAAGTCTACACTTCCACTGCGAGAGCTGCTGCCATCGCGGCTATGCAAAGAAAGGCCTCTCATAGGACCTGGTAAACCCGAGGCACCATCGACTTTCTTCTCCTTGAAAAACTTTTCCCTCTCAACGTGTTTTGCTGCTGGTGGTGGAATCACAGCAGGCGGGGATTGCGAACGGCTATCACCACAGCGTGATGGCTCCTCTGATGGTAAAGGACGAATAAGTGGACGGTTAAGTCTTTCGTTATGGATTGATGATCCAGGTAAGCCTTGTGGCGGTGATGGCTCTTCTTTATCCTCAGGCATTGCTCTAGCTTTCCCTTTTCGCAATCTGCAAACAGAGACCCACATGGATCCTCGGGCTAAGCATCAATAATAACCATTTTAGAATCCAATAAACGTATGAGGCGATCAACTTCGTAACATCCAATTAGAGATAGAGTAATAATGCAAGGGGCAGACGTTCTGAATAACTGCTCAGGCTCCTCTTCTTCATCATCTTCCTCAAGCTTAAGATGGGCTGGGTTAGAAATAGAGCTGCTTGATTCGGTCTTTGCGTTAGAAGCCTTTAGCTCGAGTTTCTGGTGACCGTTTGAAGTAGGACGGACAGGTTCAAGATTGGAATGATATCCGTTGGATGTATTAGACCTGCTAGGCACTGTGGTTCTACCAGACAGCAAATCTTCATGTGTATTGAGAATTCTCTGAAGTTGCTCATTCAATTCAATTGCTTTAGAAACAGCCTTTTCATCCCTGCATAAAAAAATTGACTGATATACTTGAACTGCTTTAACATGTCTTCTAAACCAAGAGAGACAGAAAACTTGCCTCGATGTCATCACAAGGTGCATTACGTGCTCTTTCGGAAATGAACACTGCTCCACAAGATCAAGAGTAAACTCATCTCTTGCCCCCTGGATGGACAAAAATGGATCGAACTGGAGTCATCTCTCAGGCTAAGAGATAAAAAAGGGAGCTATTTGTTCAATGGAGGTAACGATACAAAGTCAAGAGGTATATTATATACCTCAGGGTTTTGAGAATCGACTGCATCAAGCACTTCCTTCAAAACTTCTAATGCAGTACTAGCCTTTTGTAAAATGCTATAAGAAAATAGAGCAGCATAAGATCTCTTAACATCAACTAAAAATTTAGATTACTGAAGATTTTCATATTCCTCTGGCCTAAAGTCAATGAAGTTCTCATCAAAACCAAAGGTATTCTGTTCTCCTTCATTTTCTGGATTTGGCTGAAGCTAGGGATTAAAACCCATGCTGACATAATCTGCACGATTCGATTTTGAAAGTTACTGTTTCTGTGGCAGCTTGTGGAGTTTGTCACTCTGATCTTCATGTGATGAAAGGAGAGATACCATTCTCTAGTCCTTGTGTTATTGGGCATGAGATCACTGGTGAAGTAGTTGAACACGGTCCTCTTACTGATCACAATATCATTGAAAGGTTCTTTCTTTTCTCCCCTCAACACTAATGGAATCATATGTTTTGAATTATTCCTGAATATGTCAACCTTTTTTTTTTCAGATTTCCAGTCGGTCTCGTGTAGTTGGAGCTTTCATTATGCTTTGTGGAACCTGTAGTAGGAAACTGTAGTGCTTTCAATTGGATTCTCTAATCTGAGACTGTAGTTTTTAGCTGATACTTTTACTCGGATACAGGGCCATGATGATTTATGTGAAGACTTCTTTGCTTACAATAGAGCCAAGGGAACTCTTTACGATGGCGAAACTCGTCTGTTTTTGCGGCATGATGGTAAATTGTGAATCTTGATTAGGATTTTTAAAACAGCTGGTGGCATGTTTGGAGAACCATGATTGTTTACCCTAATCACATTTCTCACTCTCCCGCAGACTCACCAGTGTATATGTACAGTATGGGAGGCATGGCTGAGTACTGCATCACACCAGCTCACGGGTTAGCTCCTCTACCAGATTCTTTGCCCTACACTGAATCTGCGATTCTAGGGTGTGCTGTTTTTACAGCATATGGTGCTATGTCTCATGTTGCTGAGATCCGTCCTGGAGATTCTATTGCAGTTATTGGAATTGGTGGCGTTGGCTCCAGGTATGTTGAAAGTGGAAATTTTCGTTTATTGCCTGATTTGATGATAGTTGCAACCTGATTTGGTTGCAGTTGCTTCTTGTATGAACATAATCATCTTTTGTTGCTTCAGTTGTTTGCAGATAGCGAGGGCTTTTGGAGCCTCGGACATAATTGCTGTAGATGTTCAGGATAATAAATTGCAGAAGGCCAAGACACTTGGTGCTACTCATATTGTCAATGCTGCTAAAGAAGATGCTGTTGAAAGGATAAGAGTATGGTTGATTAATGCCTATTCCTTGTGAAGATAAAACCATTGATTGATATTAATATGAAAAACTGCTTTCTTCTTGGTAGGAAATAACGGATGGGATGGGTGTTGATGTTGCTGTTGAAGCCTTGGGAAAGCCTCAGACTTTCATGCAGTGCCAACTAAGTATGAAAGATGGTGGAAAAGCTGTGATGATTGGACTTTCACAAGATGGTTCTGTTGGAGAAATTGACATAAACCGACTTGTTCGTAGGAAGGTTTGGATTCTTACTTTCTTTGGCCTACTTAGTAAATCTCTTGAGGTGAGAATGTCTTTTAAGATCACATGCTGTTGAATCTCTTTTTGTTTTTCCAATTTTGTGAAGATAAAAGTTATAGGGTCGTATGGAGGTAGGGCAAGACAAGATCTTCCAAAAGTAGTGAAATTGGCAGACTCAGGGATTTTCAATCTAACAAACGCAGTTACAAGTAAATACAAGTTTGAAGATGCAGGAAAAGCATTTCAAGATCTCAACGAAGGCAAAATCATAAGCCGAGGTGTGGTTGAGATACTATAAACTATAGAGTGTGTTGATTCAGGTTTGGTAATGACTCTATACTTCATACCTGATTCACTGAGGGCTTTTTAGTTGCTATAATCTTCAGACAAGTTCATTTTTATCTGATTATGAAAGCTTAATTGAGTCTGCTTCGGAGATGTCCTTCTGTCAACACGAACATTGTACTTGAGAATCAATAAAGATGAAGCATGTACTGTAAAACCAATTTGATATTTTGTCCATCGATTGATCTGAACAAAATGTTTCTTGCGGGAAATTAACCTTAAACACAAGACTTCCATAAAAATTAAAACTTTTATACATGATTTAGCCTAATATTGAAACAAAAGGAATTAGCACGTAAAAGGTAAAAGATATAAAATAGTTGTTGGAGCAAGTGGGCTAAATTACAAATCTACTTTCTATTCTCAGCGTCGGCTACTTCATAACGTTAATCACCGGAAGTTTCTCGCTTTTGTCTCCTCTCCTCCGTCGCCGACGCCCTCCAAGCTCAGCTCCTCTTCCGAATTTCAATTCAACATTTTATCTTCTTGCCGTATCCGGTCAGATCCTTACGTATTTCTATTTCCCTGATCGTTGATTTAGAAAAAACAAACAAAATAGATCGTATGAGTCTCGAGCTTTAATTGGAATTTGAAATTGGTATCGAATCTTTAGGTCTTTAATTAGGTTAAAGCACCGGAGCTCTGGATATGGAATTTTAGGGTTTACATCTGGTTATTGGTCTCTGTAGCTTGATAATTCAGCTGAACTTTTCATCTTTTTCTCCGATTTGGTAGTAAAGTTTCGTGTTTTTCGTTGCCGTATATAGATGAATTCTATTTCAAAGATGAGAGCATCCAGAGATTTGAGAAAACGTTAATTGCTGAACAATTTTGAAGTAAAGGGTCTGAATTTGTTCATAGGAGGAAGTTTTCTGAGGGATGTGTTTAATTTATCAGCTAATTCTGAAACATTTCTTTTGGAATTTGGTTTGTGTAATAGGTTTGTGAGGAGTCCTAGATTTGATTCTGTGAAGTTTCTTGCTTGTTAGTAATTTGGATCACTTGACTGAGTCTCATAAGTATTTGTAGATAGAATGCTTCATCTGTGAAAAGCTTTATAGCTCTATTTCTAGATAAATTACATGTACTGCTTCGTTTAGCTGATTTTTTCAAAGTTTTGTTTAAATTTTCAGGAAAACAACAAATCCTTAACTACGAAGAGGAAACCATTTAGGTGGGAATACTAAAAGCAATGGGAGATGGTGGTTCCACTAGATCCAACAGCTCGAACAGCAGTAGTGAGAAACCAGAGTGGCTGCAACAGTACAATCTCGTTGGTAAGATTGGTGAAGGTACTTATGGTCTTGTTTTCTTGGCTAGAACCAAGACTCCGCCTAAAAGACCAATTGCTATCAAGAAGTTTAAGCAGTCAAAAGATGGAGACGGAGTTTCCCCAACTGCTATCCGCGAGATCATGTTGCTCAGAGAGATTTCCCATGAGAACGTTGTCAAGCTTGTGAATGTCCACATCAATTTTGCAGACATGTCTCTGTATCTTGCCTTTGATTACTCTGAGTACGATCTCTATGAAATCATCAGGCACCACAGAGACAAAGTCGGCCATTCTATTAACACATACACAGTTAAGTCTTTTCTCTGGCAGCTTCTCAACGGATTGAATTATCTCCACAGTAATTGGATTATACACAGAGATTTGAAACCGTCGAATATCTTGGTTATGGGTGATGGAGAAGAACACGGAATAGTGAAAATAGCTGATTTTGGGCTCGCACGGATATATCAAGCTCCCTTGAAACCACTATCGGATAACGGAGTTGTGGTCACAATATGGTATCGTGCTCCAGAGCTGCTTCTTGGCTCAAAGCACTACACAAGCGCCGTCGATACATGGGCGGTTGGATGTATATTTGCGGAATTACTTACTCTCAAACCGTTGTTCCAAGGAGCAGAGGCGAAATCATCTCAAAATCCTTTTCAATTAGATCAACTCGACAAGATATTCAAGATCTTAGGCCACCCGACGGTGGATAAATGGCCAATGCTCGTTAACCTTCCGCATTGGCAATCCGACCTGCAACACATTCAAGCCCACAAGTATGACAGCGTGGGTCTCCACAACGTGGTTCACCTGAATCAGAAAAGTCCTGCGTATGATCTCTTATCCAAAATGCTGGAATACGATCCGCTAAAGCGGATCACGGCTTCACAAGCACTAGAACACGAGTATTTCCGGATGGATCCTCTCCCGGGACGGAATGCATTTATAGCCACCCAACCTATGGAGAAGAATGTGAATTATCCAACTCGTCCAGTTGATACAAACACAGATTTTGAAGGCACGACGAGCATCAATCTGCCTCAAGCAGTAGCAGCAGGTAACATGGGAGGAGCTCATGGAATGGGGAATAGATCGATGCCAAGACCAATGGTTGCACATAACATGCAGAGGATGCAACCTCAAGGCGTGATGGCTTATAATTTCCCGGCGCAGGCAGGGATGAACCCGAGTGTTCCACTGCAGCAGCAGCGCGGGATGGCTCAACCTCACCAGCAGCAACAGGTAAGAAGGAAGGATCCAGGAATGGGTATGTCAGGTTACGCACCTCCTAACAAAACCAGACGCCTCTAATGATTATAAGGTACAATCGATATCATCAACCTCAATCGGGTTAGATTCTGTGTTTGCCGCAGATCAGAATTAAGAGTAGAGTTAGATTGTAATGCAGCATGTGGTATGTTGTTATTCATTTGGATGGATTGGATTTTCTGTAGTTTTTGTAAAAACATCCTCTCAAGTGTTTGTTAATTAGCATCATTTCTCCTAACATTATTTCTCAAAGAGTAAATAAGAGACTTGCCAGAGAAAAAATATATTTGCTTATCACCACCACCGCTGGAATTATGAGCAGTTATTATGCATAATGTTTTTTTTTTAATAACTTTTTACGAAATTTGGCTTTCTTTACCTGCCAGTGTATCACCTACGCACACTAGAGATTTTCCTGTATATGTTATTCCTTATATACCACCAGCAATGTGACCAGACAATGTTTTCTGATAATAGAAAACCAAGAAAATTAAAAGATTGATCGTAATTGACTTAAACTTTCTAGAATACATACTTTGGAAGCTACTTCTATATGAGATTTGCTGCTTCTAATATTCCTTGAATCTCCCCTCTCTCTGTTTTGTCATAATATTTGATGAATTTCTTTGGTATCGAGACAACACCAACCCAATGTTCTCCGATAATAAATTGATGTCATAAACACTATTTTTCTACGATTATTAGATGTAAGTTTGTTTTCTTTTTAGGATATTTAGCACTATCCGAATTTCATCAAAGTGTCCAACTGTTTTCGATAATGAACCATATGTTTTTGTTGTCAATTTCCTACAAATCCACCACAGATCAAATATAAGCGCCCAAACGACAACTTATATAATCCAACAATCGATTAGAAAAGTTATGTGATGTATAATCTAGTTTAGTCAATGTGATAAATGGATAAAAGAACCACAACTTGGACCAGCCTGAAATGTTCGTGGAAGTCACAAACAGGTTTCTGACTGGGTCGGATGAAGTTTTTGTCGATCCGGTAGCCTTAGAAATTGTGATTCTGCACCGTGGGAGTTACAAACAGCTTTTTGACTTCTGATAAAGACAAAACTAGCTTTAAGAAGAAAATATGTGATGTGTGAATTGTGTCAATCCTAGTACGTCATATCTTCATATTTTATGTAAACGCTTTTGCATGCAATCAGTTTTTGTAAAAAAAATTTAAGTGTTGAATTTCGACAAATATGTGCGTAAAATGTTACACGAGACCTGAGAAAACTGTTGGAAGGAAATAAAAGGGTTTTATAACGAAGTAGATGTTTTTGCATTTTCATTGGCCTAAGAATATTCCTCAATACAGGTCCGTTTTCTAATCAAACAAAATTCAAAACCAATACAGCGGTTTTAGGGAAGTGACTGAGGAGTACACAAAGCATATGCAGATGCTAACGGATAAGATTCTTGGTTGGTTATCAAAGAGATTAGGGTTACCGCGTGAGATGTTGACGCAAAGTATAGGTGACGAAACGGCAGAGTATGTGCTTAGGGTCAATTCTATCCGCCTTGTCCACAATCGGAAGTAGTCATAGGAGCCGCGCCGCACACCGATATGGGTGCAATCGCACTCCTCGTCCCCAATGAGGTTCCTGGACTTCAAGCTTTCAAGGAGGAACAATGGTTGGACCTTAACTATATCACTTCCGCCGTGGTTGTTATCATCGGCGATCAGCTCATGGTCTGGTTCATTGTTGTGTTTTTTTTCACTTGAGATTTAAGAAATGTTTTTGGGGTTAATTTGTGGATTTAATTAATTGCAGAGGATGACCAACGGGAGGTTCAAGAACGTGCTTCACAGAGCAAAGTCTGATAAGGAAAAAGTGGACGAAAATCTTCCCAAATTCGAGACTTTAGTTTATAAAGACTATTTACTCCACAAGATTTTAAAACTGGACGCTAAGCAAGCTTCCTCTCTACTGAAAACCCATAAGATTTGATATAAATGATGATGAATGTGTATTTGTTAGGAGTTATAATTAAGATTATTGTTCTTTTCTATATTCTCTATGTTTGTCTGTCCAATTCAAAACAACGTGTTGCCGTAGTAGCAAAATCTCTCGTTCATGTCGCTTTAGGTTTTATATATATATATATATATATATATATATATATATATATATATATATATATGTTCATTTATTTATGGACGGCGCCTTTGGATGTTTCCAGTTTTTGTTCCTCCTAACAGTTATCCAATTTTCAGTTTTGTCTCTCTTTTGAATGTTACAAGTTATGGTATTGATTGACTCGCACGAACAACTTTGTTTAAAGCTTTACCAAGAAGTGATTCATATCTATATGGTCGTTATATACGTTCCGAATCATATCTATGTGGTTGTTTTTTTAACAACATAGAAAACGATAAAGAACGAAATCACAACGTCCTTTGAAGAAAAAAACCCAACAGGCTGAATTTGTTTTGGGCTTTTGCAGGAAGGACCACGAATTGAGTCAAACCAAAGCCCGAATTAAGGGTTGAGAGACCTTGCCTTACTCGTCGTTGCCGGGGATCGAATCCGGGTCACCCGCGTGACATGCGGAAATACTTACCACTATATTACAAGTTTTGTTGTAGAGTTGTATGATAAAATATTTAACTACTGTCTTGCACGAAAAGAAAAATACTTAGGAAAGAAAAGAGTCTTAACAGCAGCAGTATCAGCTCTTCTTCAAATCTCATCCATCATCGCATTCTTCAGATATTTACGTGTGTAGTAATTTTCTTTCTGGATGTGAGGAAGGATCCGAGGATGAACAACTGGAATTGATATATAGCGATGGTGGAGAGAAAATGAAAGGGTTCTACAAATTATAAGAAAATAAATTGTGTTTCTCAAAATGTAGAGGTTAGTTTAGAAGAGTTTCTAAATATACTAAATATATAAATATTTTATTTGAGAATCCTCTTATAAAATATTACTATCCAAGCAACACTGACCATTATGACATTATCAATGAGAGACTCTTTGCAATCTTTCAGAAATATAATTGTAATATTTTTAATATAGTTTAATTGAATAATTAAAATTTAAATTATATAAAAAAAAGAGTAAACAAAGGATGAGAAATAACATACGAGTCTATAACCGATTCTCATTTTCTCTTTTATTTTTATCAGTGAGCAATCTCCTAAAAGACTCAATAAAGTTGCTCTTACAAGCTTATACTATTTTTAAACGGACAAAGTGTTCATGAATTAGCAATTTTCACATTTAAAATCTATAGACTAATACATATGCATACCAATTTTATCTTTTTGTTCATATCATGAACTATTAATTAAAATCAACTTAGTTGTGGAAGGAAAATAACTTAAAAGAGACGATTACATACTCTCTCTCTTTCTCTCCTTGACTTTTAGATAGTTTCAATGATATAAAGAATATATATCAGAGTCACAACATTGTGTAAGTAGGTAGAGTAGGTATCACCAAAATACAAAATAGCCAGCGGATCACCAAAATAATTCAAGAGTACCACCTACTACTATATATAATTTTGGTGTACCTTTTGCACTATTATTATTACATAATGCGGGTTAGAAATACATTATCTTTTCTCTAGTGCTAACGAGAAAACAAAACATTGATTTCAAACTAAAACATTTGCTCGCGTTCATGAAATATATATGTATATTATTAATTGATTACATTCTAATCCTAATTTCTTGAAAAAGATAGTACTCTAAATACTCGTGTTATAGGGGAGAAGAGTTTTTAATAGGTCTAGTCTCTTGACTAGTTTTTAACTAGTTTGGCCGATTCTAATCGGTGTTTAAATCCGAATTATCTTTTGTGACTGAATGTTACTTGTAGGATTTATTTTAAACTCTTGATCTAGATCTTTTTCATCATATTTTGGGTTAAGTTTGACTCTCTGTACGACAGTAATTTGATATTTACCGTAAATAGATTGTAGAGGATATAAGGTTGGATGATCAAAAAGAAAGTCGTGTTATGACATATATATATATATATATATATATATATTATTTCCCTTTAAACTTATTTTAAAATACACAAAAGCATTTACCAAAAAAAGACGATAATAGGAATGGGTCAAAAGGGAAGATAATAATGTTTGTCGTAAATAAGAGTCAGTAGTGGTATTGTTGTAAATTTTAAATTGATATAAGAACAACTCCAATGGAACTTTATAACATCAAATTTGGTGTAAATGTTCTCCAATAAAACTGTAAAAGTTATATTATTATAGTGTGATTTTCTTTTTGGCTACAGTGTTACACTAAATTTGGTGTGACACTGTAACGACACTAAAATTTATTTTTTTTTTTTTAAATTTAAACTTTCTTTCTTCTTTTTAATAGAAAGTGTCATATGATGTATTTTTTTTTCTTTTGCATGCTTAGAATAATTTTTTTTTGTAGTTAGATTTTATGATATAGTAAAGTTTGGATTGATTTGGGATTTTTAGTGTAATATTTGGTGTTACGATTGGAGATGGAAAAATTTTTACTGTTAAAATTACACTAAAATAGTGTAATTTTACACAAAAATAGAATTGATGGTTGGAAATGGCCTAAATGTCTTTGAGCAAAAAGAAAAGATTCCTATAATATTCAAAAAGGTTGAGAATGAGATTTTGCAACGACAACAAACTGGACTTTTCAGAAGCTCCAGGTGATGTCGCAGAAACAGTCTTAGAACTAGCTATAGAACCTGCAGAGAAAATTAGGGATTGTGGTAATGATCTATTAAAGGCGTTGTGCGCCCTCATCAATTGAGCTCTCTAGTAAGTTCCTACTGAGTTTAAAATCCTTTTTTCCAATTATTTGAGAGAAGTTTTGCTATTTTATTCTAATAACCAAGAAATTATATGTTTTCGTAGTTTTTCCGGACTAGAAATCAAAGAAGGGGAAATAAGTTTTCTCCCCGTTATCGTATCTAGACCTTTGGGACTATGAGATATAATAACAAATTTTTCAAAACGTTTGGTTGACAGAAACAAAAAAAAATCGATTGCACGAGATACACATTAGCTGTTTTAGACAAAATTAATAGTCATATTCACGCGTCCTATAATCATTTCGCTAGTACAATTATTGTAACTTTGATTAGACCATCATCACAACATCCAAGTTGAGGTAGGTCATTTATAAGATTCTTCAATCATGCCATCCCAATCACGTCAAAGTATTATTTAATAAAGACAAAAAGGTTGATTATTTGTCTTTTCATATAATGCTAATTAGATTTTAATTAACATATTCCGGTTATTGTTGAAAGGATGTGAAATAGTTAAAATTTGGGAAATCTTCAAAAGGCTTTTTTCTCACTATATTATAAAACAAATATTAAAATGCAAAAGCTTTAAATCGTATACTTTATTTGTAGAATTATAAAATTTAACGTTATGTAGTAAAAACACACAATACACCAATCTTTATGATCAATCAATTGGTAGTTTGAGGAGCCTACGGTACTTAAAGTCCTCGCAAGTAATAGGCTTGAACTTAGAGGGATTATCTCCGGTGATTAGCTCCGGCAATGGTCCAATGACCATATTAGGATTAGCATCCACAAAAACCGGCCATGACATCCTTTGCTTTTCCTTATCCACTATAGCTCTATGCAACACATTCTTGTACTTTCCATTGCTCAGTCTCTTCAAAATCCACAAAAATGTTTTCAAAACCAAGTAATAGAGATATTTCATTAATTCATAACAGATTCAAACAAACCAGTATCTGATCGCCGATGTTGACGGTTACGGCGGAGGGAAGGTAATGGACATCTAACCAGTGATCGTCCTTGAAAATCTGAAGCCCTGAAACTTCATTTGTGACGATGATAGCGATTCCAATGATATCAGTGTGCTCTGGTACTCCAAGAGTCAAAGCCGATTTGGGGTTAGGAGGGTAATTATTGATCCTCATTACATACTCAGTCGATTCGCCACCAAGACCTTCCTTTAACGCCTCACGCCGTAACCCTAATCCCTCTGATAAATATCCCAAAATCCTCTCTGATAGCTTCTTAGTCTCCTTTGTGTACTCCTCAATCACTTCCCTATTATAACCACCATGGCCCAAAAATCAACCGTGTTGATAAATGATTACGGAAGAAAAAAAAAAGAATAAAATTCATGAATGGTATGATTTTGAACGTTTTCACGTTTTGAAAATGAGATTTGCTAATTTTTTAACTATCAATCAAAAGTCAAAACAGTCATCAAGTTTTATGTTTTCATATTTTCCAAAAATGATTCACTACATATTTTGACCATTTTAAATTATTTATAGAAAAAACGTCATAAATTCATAATATACAAAAACCATATAACATTTTATAAATAGGATTTTTTTGCGAGAATGTTATTCAGCTCAAATAAAATATTTTCACAATTAAATCATGCAACTATTCCCTTTTTTTTTTTTTTTGATAAAACTACTATTCCTCTATTGTATTATTCATATTGCATAAACATTCATTCATTCATTTTCCATTGAAATTTGCTTATTTTTCTAGTGTTTATTTGTTCCATAGTGAACGTAAATAGTTAATTTTTTAAGTGCTTCATTCCACCGTATGTTATCTCTTTAACTAGACAACCATTTGTATCCGAATACTCGCGCGTACCTGTATTGAGGAGGATTTTTAGGCCAGTAACTGAAATTGATGCACGAAGGTGGCCAGATTCTGTGAAAAAGATTCTCGGTCCAAACCTCTCCTTTTATATACTTGAGATTCGTCGTGTAACCTTCGAAGTCTTTGGAGCCATCTTGTTTGGCTACAGCTTTCTTCTCCGTCACCGGAAGCTCGAAGAACTGTGTACCAACCTCCTTTAACCGCCGTATTAGATCCATTGGGATCCCGTGATTAACCACGTGAAAGATCCCCCACTCTTCGCTCGCTTTCACCACCGCATGCGATACTTGCTCTTCGTCTAGGTTGCTTAAATCGATGATAGGGATCGTCTCGGTTGGGAGAGACGGTGGAGATGTTTTGTGTTGATCTCTCTCCGCCTCCATCGTTGTCGCTGGAAATAATGGCGACAGTAGAAGGTGAAAGAGCTACGTTTAAATAAAAAATATTGTTTATATGCAAAATATTCATTCATTACACCACTTGATCACCTACTCCCACATGGAAATTGAAATATTTTCAAGTTACAAAACTTTTGTTTGTTTGTGTCCTAACAGTTTCTGTCATGTTTGTTAATTGGATTTAACTAGTTTGAAAATTTAATAAAACTACTTAATTATCTTTTAAAAAAGAAATGACTAAAAAAAATTTGCAAGCGAAATTCTTCATCAGGCCGTATTCGAAATAATCAGACAGGGCGATTTTAATTATTTCTTTAAGCAAGAACTCTTTAGGATATGACATAACATCATTACATTAACAGAACGGATGATTTCATCATACAAAAATCTCAAGCTACCGATGAAAAAATAAACAAAATTCAAACTCACTACACAATAATTAATTATTTCATCCGTTCATCAACCACAACGTCCCCAAAACACGACCGTGAAACTAGACTCAGGGTTGGGTTCTAGAACATTCTAGATCCTACTAAGGACCCTCTCGGCCGCAGCAATTGTGAGCTGTATATCCTCGGAAGTGTGAGCCAAGCTCGTAAACCCGGCCTCAAACTGAGACGGTGCAAAGTAAACACCTTCTTCCAACATTCCCCTATAAAACCTACCAAACTTCTCCGTGTCGCTCTTCTTTGCGTCTGCAAAGTTGTAAACCGGTCCTTCTGCGAAAAAGAAACCGAACATACCCCTTATGTAACCGCCGCACATTGGATGTCCTGTTTTCTTTCCAGCTTCTAAGATTCCGTTGGTTAGTTCCTTTGTGATCTTGTCTAAATACTCGTATGTTCCTGGCTGCTTTAGCCGCTTCAGCGTGTGAATCCCTGCGGTCATTGCCAGCGGATTACCACTTAGAGTCCCTGCTTGGTACATCGGTCCTGCAGGCGCAACCTACAAGAAAAGAAAAGAAACAGTATTGATATATTTCTAAAAACAATAAAAACCGAACCAAGAAAACAGAATGGCAACCCCTAGTTTTGAAGCTTCTTAAAAGTATAGAGCCAGATCTTACCATCTCCATAATATCGCGTCTTCCACCGTATGCTCCCACGGGAAGACCCCCACCGATGATTTTTCCAAGAGTAGTTAGATCTGGCGTGATTCCAAAATATTCTTGGGCTCCACCATAGGCTAAACGAAAGCCCGTCATGACTTCATCGAAGATGAGGAGAACACCATTGTCTTTAGTCAGCTGACGTAAACCGTTGATAAATTCCGGTGTTGGAGGGATGAATCCAGAGTTACCAACAACAGGTTCGAGAATAACCGCAGAAATCTCGCCTTTATGCGCCTCAAGGAGCCTCGCAACAGCTTCGATATCATTGTATGGAGCTGTTAAAGTATCTGAAGTAGCAGCTTTAGGGACACCCGGTGAGTCCGGTAGCCCTAAAGTGGCTACACCACTACCAGCTTTAACAAGGAAGGCATTAGCATGACCATGATAACATCCTTCAAACTTGATGAGTTTCTCTTTGTTAGTGAAAGCTCGGGCGAGACGAAGCACACCCATACACGCTTCAGTACCAGAGTTGACAAACCGAACCATTTCAATGCTAGGAACAGCTGATATAACCATCTCAGCTAGAACATTCTCTAAGAGACAAGGAGCACCAAAGCTTGTTCCTTTCTTCATCGTCTCAGCTAGAGCCGCAAGCACCTGCACTAGATTTCGATATTTGATCAAAATACAAAGCTCAGAAACTTCAGTTGCACAAGTAAAGAAACGAGAAACAGTACCTCATCATCGGCATGACCAATAATAGCTGGTCCCCAAGATCCAACATAATCAATGTACTCATTTCCATCAATGTCCCACATTTTTGAGCCTTTAACGGAATCAATCAAAACTGGTTGTCCACCAACGGATTTGAAGGCTCGAACAGGGGAGTTAACACCTCCAGGCATTAGATTCTTTCATGAAAAGAAACCAATTTTTTCCAATAGTCAGGACTATAAGGTAACAATGAATCACATTTCTATGCTCAAAACTATATATTCTTGCTACTGCGTTTCCAGGACTCTTGAAACGAAGAAGTTGACTAATTGAAATTCCGACAGTTTCTCGATTCGGACAAATTCCAAAAGAGACAAACTTGGCATTCCGAACTAAGCTTATCCAGAATTTGATCATTCTGGAGACCTGAGACTTATAATCCAGGAGAAACTTCACAAATTTCAACCAGAATCAAACGAAATGCAATCAACCAAATCGGAATTTTGAAGCCACCAAAAAAAAAAGAGAGTATCAATTAACCTTAGCAATATTGAAAGCTTCCTCTGATTTCTGAAGAGTGAAACTTTTCTTCTTCTCGTCGACAGAAACAGACATCTTGATGCAGCATCGGTTAGAAGACGGCGAAGAAGAAACTCTCTTTGAGATCTTCGAGGAACACGAAAACCCCAAAGCAGTTCCTGACCCCGTAAGCGTCGCTGACATCTTTGCTCTGTCTCTCTCTCTCTGAAACTCGCTGTCTCTCACGGTCGGAGTTGGAGAATCGAAGAGGGTGGGTACTTAGGGAGGAAGAGTCAACAAGATAAGGCGATAGCGAGCAACCGGGTTTTTATATGTCAAAACCAGGTGGATCCGACCCGGATACCCAAGTCAGCCAAATCATTTATTTTGGTTTATGTAAGATGAATTTTACAAATGATTGTTTTTTTCTGTTTACTCCAAGTATTACAATTAATTATTTTGTTGGGTGTAAATACGACAAGGATACTGTAAAATAGAGAATACTGCAAAAAAAAAAATTTAGAAGAAGAAAACTAAAGATTCGAGCTGTAAAATAGTAACACAATAACTTTCTTTATTAAACTTGATTATTTACCATCTTAGTTACATTTTTGCTCCACCGACGAGCAATAGTATATACGACCACAAAAACGTAATTGATCATAATTATTTGTTTTTTAAAACATAATTAATTCAAAGACATATAAACCATAAGTACATAATTATTTCATATATCCATAAGCCCTTGGAACACTTTCATAGCCGAACCAGGAAGTCCAAGCAGTACATTGATACCCTTTCTGTCACTGCCAGAAGGCAAAAACAGAACCACTTCCTTCTCAGGTAAACCGACCGGTCCAGACACAACCGGTTCACCCCAACCGAAATCCTTAGTATCAAATGACAGCTTTGCCCACGACGTGATCAGAAGCGTCGCCGTTAGACTCGGCCTAGCCCGAGTTACCTCGAAGTAATCAATCGCTGACCTCATGAAACCATCTTTACCATTTCAACGGCTCTTTTGACCAAACCCACCGAATGAGAAAGAGGGTTTCAAGTTACTTCACCTCCCGTTGTAACGCAATAAGTGAACACAACCCCGTTTCCGGAATATCCTTTAGGAAGTGCCGGAACGAATCTAGACCGTCCATCTGCAGCAAAGAGAAGTTTTATCCGTTGCTCTGGTTTAAGTCCTAAGGCTTGACAACAAGCTCTCCATAGAAAATCGGTTAGGGTTTGAAAAGTCGTGGTTCTTGTCTCTGCCATGATCTTAATCTTCTCGATTTTTTCAGGTCCGAATAGGAAGGATTTGTTGACGAGTTTTTCATCGGAGTAGAATTTTCCGGTGCCGGAGATGTCGTCAAGATCCTCAAACTCGTTGTGTGGAAAATCGATCTTGGGTGGGGTCCGCGGCCGGAGAAGCGTGCGGCCTAAGAAAGGTGGAAGGGAGAGAGGGAGGCCACGAGCCGTCTAGGCCCAGCTGCGATACCATCGAACATATTGTGGTTCATGCCTAGTCCTAGCACGAATCCTCCACATTTGAAATTTGTCACCTAACAACCAAACAAAAATGTTGTATGGAAGCATAGTGTACAATGTATGCAATCAACTAAAATGTTATATTCAGTCGTATTAAAGTTATGTACACCATAAAGATTATATGAAAAATAATCAACATTGCAGCAGGAAAAAAAATCAAAACATATATACTCTCTTTTTCTATTTTTATATAGTTTGACAACATACTCTTTAATTTTTCTTTATGTGTTTGTATATATATGCAAACACTAAAACTTAATACTTTGACTAAATGTATATATATTTGTGAGTGTGGATAAACTTTTGATTTCTAAATTATATTTATTTTGAAACTAATATCGGACCAAACACTAATGCAGGTCATGTTCGTTCACTCACACAAAACAGCAAGCAAAGATGACGAATCTATCAATCAACCCCTCACCTGAACAACAACCGGTGGAATCTCAAGAAAATTCCGGGCACCAGGAACGTCGTAAACCAGCTTTTGAAGAGTCTCCGGTTGATCAATCTCCGATATAGCTTCCTTTATCTTCTCTATCCCACAATTGGCCTCAGCTTCCACCACCACAACTCCTTCTCCAGTGCAATCAACGGCGATCTTTCCTTCGGGACTGATCGTGAGTCTCCCGGCGGCAGGATAGTAGTGAACAAGAACCTCAGAGAGTGACTTCTTGATGACTTCATAAGATTCCTCGTTGGATCTTGCGTTTGATTTGAAGTAGTAGAATGTTTTGACGATGATGGTAATGTTTTGATCGAGATTTGAGAGGTAACGGAGACCTTTTGGAGTTTCGGAGGTTGGTGAGACGAGAACGGGTTCTTTTCGGTTTACGATGAGCTCGAATGAGTTTGCCATTTTGATCGGGTTTTTGTCGGTAAAGAAAAACCAAAGATGTTATATTTTTGGAGGATTGAGAATGGTTTCGATTTCTTGGGGTATTTTAAGAAGCTAGGGTTTGAGGTTAATTGTGGTACAAGTAAAGATTTCACCAAATGGTAAGATAAAAAATGAGAGGGAGTTGAGTCTTGAGGAACACATGTTTATCTGGCGGCATGATTAGTTTAAAACTTGGAACGATGTTCAATTTCCAGGGTAAATGATATTCTAATTTAGGGATGTTATGACTAATTAAATGGATCTAATAGAATTGATCGATCTATTAAGCTTGGTTCATAATAATTCCTCTCTTTTTTCTACTATGTAAAATATACTGATTTTTTGTTAGTTTTTTGCGATCCTGTGTAATTGTATATAATAAATATATGAAATTTTAAGATGTTAGAAGTTCATCAGAAATACTGAATTTGATGTAATGTGAACAAATTATACTCCAAATTTATGCGTAGATGGTTAAGTCAATGAAACAATTGAATACATATATTTAACAGCTGGTGGTTGGTTGATTGATATATAAATAGAAAATTATCAAATGGAGTCATCTTAGAAGAACTGTACAGCCTTGACATATATTAAAAATAAATTAACATAGTATTTGTTTAGTTTCAGTGTAAAATATAGGGAGTTGGTGACTATAGTCCAAAACCCTCCAAATTATAAACCAAACCCTACACAAACAAAGGTCTCATTTGGACAGTAGTTTTCCTTTAGAATAAAATATACATTCGATCTTGTGATTTAGTAGTGGATTCTATATATAAATAGTCTAAGTCGTTGCTAGTCCTATATTGATAATTGAACATAACTTGGCGTCAAGAAAACTGAATCTACCTCTCCACCAAGTCTCGACTTTTTAATACATATATTAACTAGGAAGGAATGGTCCTGAGTCCTTCGCTCCGGTCTTTCAGAACAGAAAACGAATTCTTTTCTGTCGACAACAACATGCATTATGCGCATTCAAGAGTAATTTTGTTAAATTTGCAGAGAATTTAAGAGTAAAGAGACTTATTAAATCTACAGATAACTTTTTGTATTCAAAAAATCATCAGATAATTTTATTATAATAACTTTAAAAATCAAAGGTATATATATTTGTCAATCGAACTTTTGATATATTTAGGATTCTAGTGGATATTCTCATATATTTTTGTCGATTGATTCAGACTTGTTTTGATTTCCTTATTAGACATTTATACGGATTGACACTTGAAAATACACGCTATTGTTTGTATCTTTAGGGTATTTCTCTAAAATAATGATAAATCCAAGGAAATAGCATATTAATTTTTTAATGAAAATTCTATGTTAAGAAAGATATTCAATGAGATATATATTAACATACATAGGTTGTGCAAACACATTCATAATACCAAGATTATTTTTTTAAAATCTAAAAGTTTCAACTTTCGTTTCATGATCCCACAAATCAGAAAACAGAAACATGAAATATACGAAGATGTCTCAAATTAAACCCAGAAAGAAGCTTTTTCCTATCAGGCTATTAAATAGAACAAGGATTAGAAAACCTAACAGGGGTGACATCTACACAAGAAGAAAAAGACACTGAAGACCATAGAGATTACATAGTACAAAGTATAGATTCAAGACTCTCTTGCTCTGACTCACACAGATGTTGTTTCAGTTTTGCTTCCCTTCACATCAGGTTTTGAGAGATGGAAAACAAAACTCTAAACTTAATCCTTTTGCTCTTCTTTTACTTCTTCCTTCTCTTTGTCACTTTCAGCCTCAGCTTTTACCTCTTCTTCTTCTTCTTCCTTCACTTTGTCACTTCCAGCCTCAGCTTTTTCCTTTACCTCTTCTTCTTCTTTTTCTTCTTCCTTCACTTTGTCACTTCCAGCCTCAGCTTTTTCCTCTACCTCTTCTTCATCATCAGTCATTGCATTTATGGCATCTGTAATAACATCCTTCACCTCTGCTTTTCTATGCGACAGTTCGACACCGAAATGGTCGCCTGACGTTATCAAAAACAGCATATGTTACCTAATAGCTCCTGAACATTGGGAAAGTAAACATGAATTTCAAAATAGATATAAAAGCAAAACCCAAGAACATACTCAGCTTCTGCAGAATATCTGATAGTGTAGCCTGTTATTAAGAAAAAAAAGTGTGTGAGAACATTTATTCAGGGGTTTTAGACACTGTATTTGGATTTGGGGGAGCCATCTTACAGTGTTGAAGTCTACTTCCTTCAGAATTTGACACACCACTTCAAGCATCTCTTCTCTGGTGGGCTCTGCTTTGGCTTTGCCTTTCTTAGTGGCTTTTCCTATATGCAATCCATGACAGTAGGTAACAAAAGTAAAGCAATCAGCTTCAAAGACAGAATAATTTCTAAGAAACATAAATCGAACGAGGCTAAGCTTTAGAAGCAGCAGCTGAGAATGGATGTTACCTTTCTCTTTCGATCCCTTAGCCTGTGGCTTACTCGGCTGTTTCTTGCTTTTCTCTTTAGAAGACTCAACATGATCAACTTTTTGCTTCTTAGCTGGGGATGAAGTTGACTTAGCAACTTGTTTGGAGGACTTTTCACCAGATTTTGCAGAAGCTTTGGCAGAAGCTTTTTTATCCTTACCTTTGGACCCTGAGCTCTTCTCTACAGTTTTTTTCGATGAGCTTTTCTTTGTGGATGGTTTCTCATCCTCTGCTTTGTCTTTCTCATCTTCAGTTTCAGTCTCTTCATGATCACTTCCTTCCACTGGTGTGGCATCATCTTCCTCATGAATATCATTAGTTCCTTCAGAATCAGCATCTCCCTTATCCTTGCCTTCTTCCATGTCAGATGGCTGATCTCGCTTTTTTGTTTGCCTTTTCCTCTGTGTGGTAACAAAACATACACAAACAAAGGATGTAATGTTTGTACAACCCGTATGTTTAACAGCTGATAAATCAAGTCACACAGATGAAAACAAAGCTAGCAAAGGAGCCAGTACACATTTAAAATCAAAATTCACATGAGCCATGTGACGAAAAGATTAAAAAACAAAGCTAGCAAAGGAGCCAGTAGCAAACAAGAAATACAAACAAGATAACTAAGATAAAATAAAGTACAAACCTTCGCTGGGGTGCCTGAAGATTCTCCAGAATTCCCCCTTTTTTGTGTGCTCTTGCGCTTTTTCAGTTGCTAAAATATATACAATCCCAAAAAGAGGAGAAAGAATTCAGTACTACCATACTGAGACTAAATAATGTACTGAATCATTAACCAAAACAAAAAATGTATTGAATCAAAAATAACCTTTTCTCGATCAGCAAGTACAACATTCCTTGTTTCCTTGGGAGATTCCAAAAATTCAAGCACTTTGACAGCTAGCTCTTCCTGACAGTATCAGGACAGAGGAATCCTTAGAATATAAAACAAGGTACAATAAATAGATAGTCCACATCTTCTTATCACTTACTTTTCTCATGTTACTTCTGTTTATAGGTATATCAAGTACATCACAAAATACGACTAAATTTTTTTTAACGCATTTGTCAAGCTTCTCTTTTATTCGTGCTCTCTGCTTCTCCTCCTGGAAAACATTTAATTACAAGTCTCAACACAAGGCAAAACAGCATACACATCCCTGTAACAAATAGATTATACCTCTTTCTCTGACCACACAAAGCCAGAAAATTGACCAATGTTTTTCTTAACCATCTGTGCCTGCAGAGCAATTTTCACAAAACTCTCGTTAAGTAGCTTATGCACTCTGGCAAAGAAAAATGCAAATTCCAGGACAACATCTATATTAACAGGGACAGAAGCTTGCAAGTGAAATATACAAATCAAATGTGGAAAAATGTGAGCAAGCTTAGCACCTTTGCTTTCTTGCCATAAAGAATGGTGTGTAGTAAGATCAGGTTGTCATCAGCTTTTCTCTTGGATAGTTTATGAGCCACTGAAACAGCCAAAGATAGCTTTCTAAATGTAAATAAATGTAAACAAGTCTCCGTCAAAAGAGCTAAATTTTTCACCCTCAAGTTAGATAAACAAACAAGAAAAAGAAGGATAGAACAGTTTATCATCTTCTCATCAACCACAGTGCCGAGTACCTCTCTGCATCACTGTTAGCTACCAAAGAAAACCCAATTGAAATCTAACGAAAAAAAGCCAAATCAAAGACAGTAAGGTAACAGGTAAACTGTGATAGCTACAAGATGTAAAATTCTACCAGAAAGTCAGACTATCAATATCCAATTGGTGGAAGTAATAAAATCCAAGTAAACCACATGTCCAAGCTTTTGTCATGAAAAAATATCATATCTATCTCATCTTCTAGATCTAAGATGTTGCAAACCATCAATTATTGTTCATTATTCTGCATGACAATAATAAGGTGGAAATTTCACAAATTCACAAGAATTCAATCAAAACAATCACAAATAGAATCGATCCACATACGTACCATTTGGAATTTCCCTGAGAGGTGTCCCACGACCCTATGAAAAACACACAAACCATAACTAATTGATACAATTCTCACAAACATAAATACGAATAAAAAAACCAAATTTTCAATTAAGATACCTTTTCAATTGAAACGGACTTGCTCGGTGTAGCCCGCATGGGAGTAGACAACGAGAAACGCTCAACCTTCTTTCTCTCCCTCGTTGGTCTTTCACTAGTTGGAGTCACCGCTTCTTTCTCCGACGATTTCTTACTTCCACTTCCTTCTTCCTCCTTTTCCTCCTCACTCTCTACATCGTCTTCTTTCTCTTTCTCCTCCAATTCCTCTTCTTTCGCTTCATCCTCTTCTACCTCTTTCTTCTCCTTCTCCTCTGCCTTATCATTTCTCGGCGAATCCGCTTTTTCTTTCTCTACCTCCTTCTCCTCCGCAGCAGCAGCATCACCAACACCAATTTCTTCCTTTTCCGGAGATTTCACTTCTGGTGTTTTCTCTTCTAGGGTTTCAATCGTCATGTCAGACCCAAACAACAGGCGAATCAAAACGGGTAAAGGTTTTCGCGAATTTAGAATTTCAGAAGTTTTTGCTATAACTCGAAAAACCTAATTCAACGATTATGAATAGAAGCAAAACCAAATTTGGGGATTTCAAAATTTCTGGTACCAAAAATTAGAACACAAAGGCGGGCTCTCTCCTCACCCAAAATTTCACCAAATTCAGATCGCGGCAAAACTACCCAATATATATATACACACATATATACATACATTCAACAATCTCAGCCCAATATTCTAATGAGCCCATTCTAGCTCCTAATGGGCCAATTTAAGTTTTGACTCAATACAAAGTTTTTAAAAAAAAAGGAAAAATGTTTAATAGAAAATAGATTTTGGAGGGAAAACGAAAAAAAAAACCAGTAACTTTCGCCGGCGAAATGCCTAGACGACGCCTGCAACTCCGGTACTCCTCCGACGAAGAAGACGAAGATGAAACTGGAACAAGAGGAGTTGCTGATTCTGTTCAGAGCGCTGGTCCTCCCTCTTCTGTGCAACCGGAAACTTCAGTAGCATCGAATTCTAACCCTAATCCCGGTGAAGCAATCGCTGTATCGGAAGTTGAGATTATCGAAGTCTTTGGTAATCCTAGTCCTACACCACCGGATTTTAGTGTTCCTACTCCGCATCCGGTTGATCCGTCGGAGTCAGAATCGGAATCGTACGGCGGAAATGAGTATAACTCGCCGATCGGTGAGGTTCTTTCTCGAATGGGGATTAAATTAAAGAGGGAATGGTGGTTCTCTTGTCTTGCTGGACTTGAAAGTTCCGTTCCACAATTTTACCGCCTCGACGTAGTAGCAAAAGCTAAGCATTGCTTTGAGCAGTTCCTGTTTTCCGATATGAATTTATGCGGAGGTGGTGTTCTTCCTCGGAATGTTGCGTCTATGAATCGTGTAGAACTCGCTGGTCCCTTTGTTCTGCAGGTTATCTAATTGTTTGGTTTTCCCCTTTTCGGTGGAACTGTATATAGAATGCACAATGTGTGATTTTGACTGAACCTTCTGCTAAATTCTTCTTCTTTAGGTTGATGAGATTGTTAACATTAGCTGCCCACTCAAAGGAAGATATGAAAACGCTAATGCAGGGATTAAGAGGTGCCTTAAGCTGTCCATGACTGATGGTGTTCAACTCGTTTTTGGTATGGAATACAGACCTATTAAAGATCTTCAAGTCTTGACTACTGCTGGTTTAAAGGTCTGTGTTTCTTCTTCTTGATGATTTGTAGTTGCGAAAATGGTAGATTACCTTTTTGGATGAGAAATTAGCATCTGAGATTTCTTCTTCGGCCACTTTACAGCCTTTAGGATTGTATTATAAGCACTGACAGGAACAGCTAAATGCAGATTGTTGTATCTAATGTACAAGTTCGGCATGGGCTTTTAATGCTAGTACCTGAGATAATACAAGTTTTAGGAGGAATGGTTGAAGAATTGGAAGAAGCACGAAAGCGTCTGGTTGTTGAAGTAAACAAACCTCCAAGAGGAAAAAGGTAGATTTATTCAGAGAATGGTTTACTTTGTTCAAAAGTTCATATTTCTCCAGCTTATCTTTCTCCCGCTCACTTCATATTCGAAAGTTGTGTCATGGTGTTTCTTCAGCTGGAACAATTATTTGCTCCAAGTATTTTACCAATTTTGTTGGCTTCTGCGTCTTTAATCTTGAGAAGTGTTACTGGTTTGGTAAAGGTCTTATGATTCATTAGTCTTATGGCAAATAATGGATTTGTATTCCTGGGTAAGATTATGGACAGTTTTGTTAGCCACATGTTATACATACTGTCAATCATCTTTTCTTTGTGCTTAATATAATTGCAGTTGTAAATTTTACCTTCTTGACAAAGTTCTTAAGGATTTTAACTTTTGCAGGGCAAGGAGCGGAGTGGTTCCTTCATTGGCAACCAGAGCAACTCTCGCTGCATGGTCCTTAAATGAAAATAGTACTGGTAATCATGTAAATAATTCTACATTGGGAAATGCTAGTCACTCCCAGGCCAATGGTCAAGGTAGGGGTGCTTCTATTTTAATCGCCTTGCATAGAAACAACTCCATGTTCATTCCTTCGTTCATAATAGAGTTCGCAAAAATAGCAAAATGTTCAGTAAATATCAACCCTGTGTTGGAGTAATCATATATTCCACCACAGGAAAGTGGATAAGTGACAATTTTGAATCAACGGAAACATACATCTCCTTTTTCTGGTTTATATTGTAAAATGTAACATACTAAAGCAGAATCACGATTCTTTCTGTGTTTCCTATTATGCTTCTTCACTTAACCATAGCAGAGTCGCAACAATTAAAAACAGTCGTCTATCCTTTACTTTTAGTACCATGAAACAACCACTTTCTTTTGAGATTATTTGTGGCTATTAACTCTCTTTCCATCAAAACACTTATGGCAGGCATTCCCCTGAATGTAACCAGAACCCATATTAGTCTGCGGATGATGGATGAGCGTCCTGCTTCCATCAATGGGGAAACTACTTTTTCGAGGGCTGAGCATATGCAGATTGATACTGCTTCTGCGCATAGGGAAAGAACGTTTTCTGATTTACACTCGACTTCTAGTAACATTCATAGGACAGCATCCACAGCTGGTACTAGTTGCAGTGGTACAAGCTCTTTTTCCAACAACTTTGGCCAAAATACTTTGGATCAACAAACATCTAACGTGACTTCAATTGTTGAAGAAATGCACATTGACAATGGTCGTGTAAGGGATACAACGTCTCCTGTATTAGGTTCAGGTTCAGGCGCTGTAAGAAATGCAGAAGTCAGTAATATGATAGTCGATTTGGAAATCCCTTCTTTGCGGTCTACAGATACAGAGAGGCCTTTCACTTACTTAGCTGAGTTGGCTCAAAAGTGGGCAGTAATGAAAGATACCATGCATTTTGTTCAAGGAAAGATCAAGGTAGTAGCACCACTTATTAAAGCACTCTCAGTCTTCAATCCATGCAGGTTTCAACTCTTGTAACTAAAGCATCCATTTTTCGCAGTGCTTTCTAACCGGAGTAAAGAAATTCCAATTCAAGCAACAGTGTACGTATGAGCTTCTATGCTATGTCGACGATGGTAGTCTGATCTGTGAGATCTTGCTCCATAACGATGTGAGTCTCATCTCTCATTTCTCAATTCTTTGTCTTGCTAGAGGAAAGATCGTCCATCAAGCCCATGTTTTCCCTTCTGTAGGTTGTACAGAAAAGGATAGGTCATTCGTCCATGGAGGTCTCAGCTGCCCTATCCTCTTCAGCACCGAGAACAGTAAATGCAATGATGAAAGAGAAACTCAAACGCTTCCAGTTGTTTCTGGCTGACTTCGAGGTAACTCTAACTTCTGTTTCCTTACATATCAATTTAAGGATGTCTTTGTTCTATGATCAGATACATCAAACATAAGTTGCTTTCAGATATAAGTTTAATATAAAAGTATGCTTAGTACTGAACGTGAAGACCCAAGCAGACACAAACCAAACGATTAGGAAGACTAGTTTTTTTTCCAGATTATTCATTTTTATGTTACTGCAGGGAATAATGGTGGTAGAAATGAATAGATCATCGCAATATCCAGTAGCGATTGAAATGAATCAGGGATGTTCAATAACGGATGCTCTGTTACTCTTAGAAAGAATAAAATCTTATGCAACAGCATCCTCTTGCCCAGTTGTTGTTTTATCCCCTTGATCCTCTAGTAGTCAACTAGAGGCTTGTGAATCAGTCAGAGCTTTTAGTGACTTGACTTCAGCTATATCTGCTTAGGTATTACTTCCTGCTTCGACTAAACCGGGTAGTGAATCCAGTTCTGGTTTTTTTCTTCTAGATAGTCATCTTTTAAATTAACAAGTTGATTATTTTTCAAACAAGTAGATTATGTGTATAAAAATTTGATATGAGTATGCTTTTATAGAATAAAACAATGGTTATATATGGCAGATTGTTACGAGTCCATTGTGATTTGGTGAACTTGATACGGCGTGAATCGTTGTAAATTTTGCTATTATCTTTATAGCAAATTTCGTGCTCTTGAATCCTTGCAAAATGTTGAAAAGCTTTGTACTATGTGATTTGTTTATGACATAAAGGTATATCTTAGCTTTTTTAATTTCGAATGCCTTTTATTGAATGTTGTAAATTTCACAATTTTTTTGTTTTTTAACTGTTAGATTTGTTGTTATACAGTTTATGGATAAACATTTCACTTCAGTCATCACCAATTGTGATAAAATTAGACTTCTTTTGTGGGAATTTAAAAGTTTGCTAAAGTTCTCCGGTTTTTTATTTTCTGTCAACTGATTTCCGGTTTTATACATCTTTTCTATCTGATTTTGATCACCGCATATATATTCGATTGTCCACTATGGGAAAAAAACAAGAATTGGGATTTTGATAAGTTTTGTTTAATTTGAGTGTTGTAACTGTTGTAGTCTTTTCTTCTTTTTAGTCCGAATTTAACTCGAGTCTTGTGTGGGAAAAAATAGTGTAATGTTTTTTTTGGTAGCTTCCATTAAAAATAATCGATTAATATGATAAAAAAAGTTTGAATAAGAAATGACTTTAAATAAATATACCACAAAATAGATATCTGATTATGTTCCGATTAAGTGGCTAGACGGTAAATCTACTCCAAACGTCTGATTACGCCTAACTAACTATTGAGCACTAGTTTTTTTTTGTTTTCCAATGTCAAGTTACATCGCTACAAAGCGATCGAAATATGGACCATTAGCCCATTAGACCTATAAAAGAAACGATTTGATATGAACTTTAAAGATAACGAAATTAGGCCTCTAGGTGTAATGCTGCATCGTAGCACACAATAATAGGTCATCTTCAGCCATCCATCTCATGCGATCCATCTATGCTTCTTTGCCTTTACACCCACTAAGTGATAGATGGGATTTAAAGACCTTTATTTATCATTTTTTCTTATCGAAATTCTTCTTTTGTAAGAAAAGTTAGCTTTCTTTATATTAAAAGCATTTTATTAATCATTGTTCTACATAGATTTGGCTCATGTCTAAATCTCAACAAAATTCTTGATAAAATCGAAATCATGTTATCATTTTCGACAGATATATTTATGTTTTTGTTTTCTTATGTCACAAGACCTGCATATCTTCTTTTATCGTGCACTGCTGTGTTTATTAGTATTCACATATGGAACTCGTAAACTGAGTGGACTTTAACAAAACAGTTGTAGTAACAGCATCTTCTATTTTTCTATACTATGGGCCTACACCCTTTTTGTGTGTGTTAGGCTTTCAAATTATTTTTATTTGTGTTTACGTTTGCATGTTATAATAATGCGATTATATTTAGATCGAACCATCATTCTTTTTCTTTGTATCAAACAATTATTTGTAGTTTGTAATCGTGAAAGTCAAATACGAAAGAAAATATAGGTTTGATTTTCAGGTTTACGTCTAGATTTGTAAGCGAATTAAATGAAATGTATTATATTTTTAAAATATATATAACAGTCTTATAACATATAAACCAAACACAACAATCAAAACTTTAGTGTACTCTAACGAAATTATTGTACTAACATTTCCTGTACGTCTTCACTTTTTCATTTTAAGATTTTTAGTTACATATCTTCAGTATGGTGCAGAACTTATGATTCGTGAGTTGAATGGCTCGTTGTAAATAGTTCTCTCACAAAATAGAGAAAAAAATAATAATTGAAGAGGATGAATAAATCGGTATATACATGCATACTAAGATGACAACGAAAGGAGAATATATTATTCGTTTGGCAGTTGGCGCCAATATTAAAAATCAAAAAATAATGAAAATAAATTATTGGTAATAGGGATGGATCTATAGAGCATCCACATTAGGAAACTCTCACAAAAGTCTCTTATTTATTAAAAATATAAATAATAATATTTATTAGAAGAGTTTTAAAAAAATTTTAATAATTTTTCATTTGAGAGATTTTGAGAGACTATCTTATTTTTTTGAAAAATTGTTATAATTAAATATTACTATTTATTATTATATTTTTCTTTTGTAAATGAAAGATTTCTGTGAGAAACTAGTTTAGAGTTTTATGAATTTCAGGTAAATGTATAAAAAAGACGTTGATGTTCCCAACACTTTTAGTGATTGGGTTAAGTGGTCGATTCAAATACGGTTCGGTCGCAATCATACCTAAATTAGTTTAATGAAAACCGGTCAAGTGTCTCAATGTGATAACAACGTTGTTATCGTCATTCTTTTTCTTAAACCGCAAAACTTTGTAATTTTTGTCTTTATATTTATTTGGATCGAACACCAAAACGGATTCTTATAATCTTTTTCCAAATTAATTTCAAAATGAATTTGACAACACTTACACACATATCTAGAGAGTAACATTTTCTGTTAATAAAATTTAAACAAAAAAAAAAACAATTTTTTGTTAAACGATTAAACATTTATTTTTTGTTAAAAATCATGATTAAACAATGCTATTATAATAAGCAATAGAGTGATGTCAGTTCCACTAAAAAAAATTAGGTTAAATTTAGAGACGACATCGTTGAATAATGTTTGCAACAAAACTAATATTAAATAATGTGTTTTGAGGTTGGAAAATTATGAATTTTGCTCTAAAACTTTTTGATATAAGAAAAAAACAGCGATTTATGGTTTATTTTTAATAGAGTATCGACTTGTTGTTTACTTCAAATACCGATTTACTTACCGAAATGATTTCGTTGACGTAACATATATTATTAAAGAAATTAACCGGGGTATGCTTGGCCACTCGATTATAGTTGTTTGTTATAACTACAATCGCTTAGATCTTTTTTTTTAATATACAATCGCTTAGATTACGTATACATCTCTTGCTTATAACCGCTGAAAAACTTTCAACTATCTCAACGTTTATACGTATACGTATATTATACACGTACATGCAAAAAATACGTAACTTGTAACGTATATATATGATGTCTCTAAGTGTCATGATTTCGATATTGTCGAAGGCATGGTCCCAAAGGTTAACAGAAAGAAGCAAAGGCCACCAAAACTAATAAATGCTATAACCCATCCACCCTTTTTCTCTTTTCACTAAAATAAATAAAAAATGTCTCTTTTTATTTTCCAATAAGTAAAATTTTAGTAGGATGCAACTTGAATAAACTTCTAAGATAACTAAAATATACTAGAACGTTATGAAAAATAACCAATAAGCCATTAGACAAAAATGAAAATTTTATTTATTCACTATAAACACACACAAATATCATTAACTATGGTTATATATATAGAGTTTTAAAAATATAAGATCCTAGTAGCAATTTAAACGTTTGCGCAAAGCGTACCATTAAGAATTACGATCATTAACGAGTGAATATACTTCTTGTCATCTTGTGTTAATCAAAACGTTTTGATTTGACGTTTATAGTTTTATTACACTAACCAATAGTAATTTTTTACCACCAGAATTCAACTTCCTCCAAAAATGAACTTGAGCTACCGACATTAGATATAATAGCATTTTGTTGTCATCATTGGATAATAACTTTCTACCCGATTTCTTTGTATATAAATATTCACCGTTTTCCTAATAGTTTACTCCGAGCGAAATACTAATTTACTTGACGGCACAAATAAGAAATGGATGTTTTTCTGAGCAAGAAAGAGAAAAAGATTATTAAAAAAAAAAAAGACGAGTTAATTTACTCTCTTTTTTCCTAGTATGAAAAAGTAAAGAGTAACGTACTAAATTTTTTCTTTAAATTTGTTTGTTTCGAAAAGGAATCGAGTAAATAGAAAAATACAAAAATACAAAACGGTGCGTCCAATAAAAGAAGCGACAAAAGTTGAGTACGAAAGCACAGGTTTAGAGGAAGTGGTGGCGGTCACGTGGGCTCATTCAGATAAACTGTACGACCTCACAGATGGCACGGACCCATCATGTGGGGTCCACGTTTAACACCGTCATATCACGGCTCGCTGTTACCTTCACGCTCCACGCACTACCTTAGGCGCGTGGAATTTCTGGAGTACTCCGCTGGAATAGAATGTTCTTTGCTCTCAGTTATGATGCGAAGACGTCACAAGCGCTTGGCACGTGCCATTGACGCGCGCCAAATTGATAGACGTCAGAGGAAATATACTTTTTAATTTTTCTTTTATTAAAAATACATACTAAGGATCTATATTACCTGGTTTAAATATAGAATTTGACATTATTTATTTGTAATTTTTTGTGAATCTGGCATAATAACTAAATATGCAAATAAGAAAAACGAATCTGAATAAATCTAGTGGAATATAACATATAAGTGATTAATTAAATAAATAAATTTGTATCTAGATAAATAAAAAATAACATGAAACAAATTAAATAATATTTTTAAAATTAAATTAATTATTAATGATTTCAAATGTTAAAAATGTGAGTTTTTTAAAAATTTTAATTTTTAATGGATTAATAATAAATTAAGCAACATAGAAATGCAAAAGAAATTAATATTAAGAATTAAAAAATTAATGAGCTAAAAATACATTATATTAGAATTTTTTGTATATTGAAATATATTTTTAATATTATTATAATATTTTACACTGAAATATATTGGTCTATATATTTAAGTAAATGTATTATTTTTAGCGGAATTAGCTTAAACATTTTACTTTGGTTTGGTTCGGTCCACTTTAATTTGGATATGAATAATTTGATATAAAAAGTTTATACCATTTGAATTATTTTTACATTCAATTTGGTTTGATTTGATGAATTTACTCAGATTCTCTATTTCTGCCAATTTCACATATTAGGCAAATTATGTAAATTTAAATGATATACTTTTCTCTTTATTTTTGTATATAGATTGTTGAACAAATAACATGAAAATGCAATTATTTATAATTTTATATAGATGAAATTATCTCTGTGAGTTTTATATTATGTTTTTTCATTATCATGAAGTTACACCTTTTATTTTACCAGTTATATTTATTTTATGATTTCAATTATATTTTTACAAAAACAACTCTTTAATTCGATATAGATAATGTGAACTAGACAGGGGCAAAATATTCGAATAAAAAAACAATCGAAATCAACCTAAAAAAACTAAATCAAATTAAAACTGATAAAATATCTCAGCTGATCGTTTTAAATTCAAAAAATCAAATCCAAATCTATACGGAACATAAAACCGAATAAATATTTAAAATATCTAAAATAAAATTATATATCAAAAAAATATTAATTATATTAAAATTTGATATAGCTCATACCTAAATTGTGAACTATTTTTTTGGGAAATTTTATGGAATTTTCACAGCAGCAACTGGTACCAAAATAAAAGATTCCACCATATTCCTCAACAACTCCACAATTTGTCCGGTACTATTTAGACCAAAACAGTATTTCTTAGATTGTGTTTAAAACCCATGGATCCAATTCATAAAATGGTAAAATATTTTTAAATATGTACTAAATGCTAGTATCAGAATAGTTAAAAAGAATTAAATATCATTTGTATACAATATTGTTTTTGCTATCCTTTTAATACCGTTTTGATGATATTAAAATGAAATATTTATACTCCTCTTGTTTTCGGGTTTTCTTAAAATATAGATCTAAATTTTATATTTGATCTAAAAATGTTGTGATGTCCATTCCGACAAAACTAGTGGATTGCCTAATTCAATTAAAAATCACAATTTGGTTACTAAAATTTTAGAGAGTATGATTTATTCCGGGAAATGTGGGTTTCGATTAATAGTGCTAAAATCTCAAAAAGAGAGAAAACAATAACATAGGATTCTTAATTAATTTTTTTCTTATGATTGAATTGATAGTACGTGCAACCATTTAATTTCTAACAACACATGATGGACACAAGATTAATTCTGAAGGAATAATCTTAAAATTTTAGTCAAATTTTAATAATAATAATAATAATCATAACACAATTGACAAACACCAATGTCATGTTTAAGATAAGGCAGGCATTTTCATTAACTTTATGCGTACAATAAATAGACCATCCTGTTTTTATAGCTGCAAAAGAATAGTGTTTCACTTAACTATTAGTAATAACTTATAGATAACTCTAAAAAACGTTTTTTTTTAGCGAATATTGTAGAAAAGGATTTATACTAGGCTATACTAACAATGTTATTTATAACATCTATAAATAAGGGACTATAAATATAAACATTACTGTTCTTCCACAAGTTTCCAACTAATTCCTATTTCCGATAACCAATGTATATATTATTGACTTTATATAATGGGAGTGGAATAATGCATTGATACCAAATATACTGAACAAGTCTGGTGCATTTAGTGTAGTTTTTGTTGCAAAACAAACACTGCAGCTATATAGAAGTATACGAGTGATTCAGCTGACTTTATTATAGTAGTGTAGTACTAAAACACTTAAAAATGACTGATAAATTTATGTTGATTATCATCTTGTGCAGCAAATATTAACTTTCTAGCTTTCTATAATATTGGTTTTCAAAGATTTTCTATTTATTCTATACTGAAATGAATGTATAATACAAACTACTATAAATTTCTTTATTTTATTTCTTATAGCCACTAAAAATAACTCATAATTTCCGAGTTCTTTTTTAATGTAAATTACACTTAAAAGTAAAAGAGCTGCACAAACACATTGAAAAGAGAACCACATGCTAAGACAGACAGCAAAGGTCATGTACCCACTTCATCAAAATTGTTCAAAATATTCCCCATTATAACCATTTTAGCGTTTGCGTTTTTAGTTTTTACATTACGATACATGCGTTTGGATTCTCGTCGCTGAATAATTGAGGCGGATAAGCATGCGGCGGCATTTCCATCGGCGGCATGGCCACACGAGGTGGTTGGTAATAGTAGTAGTAATATGGATTCTCTATCTTCCTCACCTCCACAACTTTTTCTCCCTCCCCACCACCACTTTCACCGCCTCCGCCATTTTCCGCCACTTCGCCTTCCCCTTTACCGCCATCTCCTTCTTTCTTTTCTTCGTCCGTCTTCGGCTTTTGGTCCTTCCCTTTTTCGCCTTTGGACTCTCCTCCACCGTTTTCTCCTTTTCCCTCTTCCTTCCTCTCTCCTTCCGCCGCCGCAGCTGCCTCCTCCGCTGGCGGTGGAGGCGGTGGGTCGATACTCGTGATCGCAGCATGTTTTCCTGTCCGTTTGTAAATGTGTTCTACGAGCTTTTGTGGTTCAAGCACTCCTTTCACCGTCACTTGAGAACCTTTTAAATCCGATTCAGCAGATTCCACTCCTAAAAAAAAGTTATTTCAAAGAAAAAATGAATTAGAAAGTTGAAGTTGTACTATCAAAGTGAAGGAACAAATACACTGTCCCCACTACATATCATTGAACAAAATCATATGTATGTTACATATATTTGCTGTCAATTAATATGATAATTGTGAATAAATGTATAGATAACACGTGTGTATGTGTTTTGAAGTCGAAACAATATCATATTGATTTGAAATTCATGGACCAAATTCGATGCAACTAACCAAAGATAATAAAGTTTGGTGAAAAGAAGTAAAGAAGTGCATGATTTTGCAAGATACTGGAATGTTTTATCTACCAATAATAAATTGGACAGGGAAAACTAAACTAAAATCCCCAAAAAAAACTTTAATTTTCTCTCATTTTAATGATTACCCGTTTCAGTGAATTTCCTTTAAAAAGTCAGAGTTGCTCTTCGCAAATAAAAAAGAAAACTAAATTCTTAAAATGTGCTCTTGGAAGTAAAATTTTAATACATGAATTATATATACAGATATATACATACGCATACCGCAAGGGATTTGTAAAACAGTAATAGCTTTTTGTTTTTGGTAAAGTCTAAAACAGTAAAAGTTAAACAAAAACTAACCTTTCATTCTCATGATCCGTTTCTTGATCTCCGTCGCACACGCTTCGCAGTGCATGTGAACCTTGAGCACCACCGTCACCACTACCGGAGGCTGATCCAAAGTTTAACCGGAAAACTAATTAAATGACACCTTAACCCAAATTCCATATACATATATAATCATAAAACCATCAAATAAAATATACAAAATCCTACCAATACACCCATGTGAAATCACTGCAAAGAGAATATTCCCTTTTTAATTGAATAAATAAATAAATTAATCCTACCCTACATAAATAAATAAAATAGAAAAGATAAAGAGGAAAAATGAATATTCGTTTCAATATCCCCAAAAGCAACAACAAATCCTCTTTATTTTGTTTGTTGTGTTGTCAAATATACGAAACAAGAAAAATGAAACTGAAAGCCTTGAGACCACAAAAGATACCTCCACTTTCTTCTCTTCCACTATAGGTTTCTCCTCCTCTGCTTTCTTCCCCGGCGGCGGAGACTGCGGAGGAATCGGAGAAAGAAGCACAACTTGACGGTGAGTCTTCCTCTGAACTCTGGCTAATACTTTCAGTGGATCAGCTTTTTCACCTTTCACCACCACTTTCCCCGTTTTACAATCAGTCATCACATCTTCCACTCCTAATTAATAAATTAAACCAAAAATCCAAAATTAATGCATTTTTAATGAAGTATATCATTTAGCTTACCATGTATACCCAAAAACAGAATTTATAGATTGAGTTTATTTTATTTTATATAATACTAAAGCATGACTCAAACTTTATGTGGTCCTACACTCAATATGTATCACGAATATTAACTATATTTAGATACGAAATTAACCAAAAAAAGCTATACGTGCAGACACAAGATATAGTTACAGTAATTGACATTGGTTTATAATCTGAAAGGTTTGTACTAATACTGTCGTCGCAATATCATTCCAGATCAACTCATGATTTATTTGTTAAAAAAAATACGACAAGATTTGGATTTTTCGAAATTATTCTATGAAAAACTGGAATGTTTTATATTTCAAAAATGTAATAAAAAAATCTATACGTAGATACGAATGCAAAAATCATATAAATCAGCACACATATACATACCTTGGAAGCCTTTGAGGCAACGGCGGACTTTTCTAGCACATCCTTCACAGTGCATGTAAACCTTAAGGACGATCTCTTGCGGCGGAGGAGATGGTGCTGGAGCCTCCGCTGCGGCTGGAGGAGAACTTTCTTTGGAATCTTTGGTAGATTCTCCTTCTTGAGTTTTCTCGTCAGAATCTTTTCCTTTTTTCTCAGGCTCATCTTTCTTTTCTTCTCCTCCTTTTTTCTCCTCTTCTGGTTTCTTCTCCTCTACTGCTTCTGGTTTCTTCTCCTCCTGAAACCCAAAAAACAAATTACGGAGTTTTAGTTAGACTAATATTATTAGTATTATTCATGGAGATTTGAAAGATGATATAAGAGTTGGGGATTTTCTTGAACCTCTCCCATATTTTTTTGGTTCAAGTTTTGTGTGTTTCTATGTTCACAAATTTTTTTTGTAATGCCCAAAGAGAAGCTTATAAATCTCTCTCTCTCTCTCTAAAACACCACTTGGGTGTGGTGCGAAGGTGGAACTGTGGACCTCAAGATCTGAAAAGAAATGTAAATTATTTTGTTTTATTCCCTTTTTAACATGACTTATACGTGAAAATAATATAGTTTAATTGGTTTATTATTTTAGTACTTCATTTAATATTTTGTTTAATTGTTTGCCAGTTAAAATATACCTATTACTCACGCAATTTGTGAGTTTCCTATATCTAGTTAAAACTGTAAAAGCACAATTCTAACTCTCGAGATTGACAGTTAGTGGATTTTCCAATCATACATATATATATATATATATATATATATAAGCATAACCCATCATTTTATTTTGTCTAGGTAATCTTTTCTTTAAAAAATGCTGCATACAAAACAAATATGGTTGTATACAATTTACATTTTGAAAATCTGTTAAAATCGAACGTTGGAATAAAAAATAATTAATCTTATATACAATTCATTATTGGAATAAAATGCATGTTGTTAACATGAGATGTTCATGATGAAGTGCACACGGCATTCTTGTCTCTTGATAACAACTAATACCTATGGCTATGGCTATGGCTATGGCTATGGCTATGGCTAAACCTAAAGTACCAACGAGCTTCTGTTTTGGAATTCACTCTAGAAAGGGAAGAACTATGGTGACATAATTTCACTATTTTCCCTAAATTCATAAAGCACATCTTTTAATTCGCGCGCACACGTGTGTGTATATATATATATATATTTAATGCATATACACCTATATACTGATTCATCAATATGGTGATACAATGTTTGTTGAATAGAATTGATTTCTTACCTAGAATAACAAAACAACTTAGATAATAAGTTTAGATGAGATATCCAATAAATAAATACTCTCTCTTATTATAAGTGAAGTTTTTCACACATATTAAATTTTCTATTTTATTTTTATTCCTAAATCATATAAAAATTTTCAATTGTTAATACATTAAAATAATATAAATAACGCTGGAAATTCTATCAAAAAGCTATATTAAAAATGTAAATAATATTTATTATGAAATAAAGTTAAGTATGAAAATGACACAATATAAAATGAAGAGGTTTCGTAGATGGTTGTGGTAATGGTTGAAAACGATGAGCAATTAAGTATGATTGATAACTTAGTTTAGTTTGTTCATTTAGGTATAAATGAGTCGTGAAGTGAACTTCCATTAAATAAAAGTAAGCGATGATAGTTAAATGGTTATCTTGGTCAAAGTTAAACCAAAATCTATTACTCCTTCCGTTTTAATTTATTTATAATTTAAAAATCTTGCACACTAACTAAGAAAATAATAAATTTATCTTTTTATCTCTTATTAATATAAAATATATTTTTAATTGATCATTACATTAAAATAATATAAGTAATACTAGAAATTTTAATAAAAATACATTTAAAACATAAAATTAAACTTATAATGAATAAAAATTTAAACTCTAAAGCTACGCTTAATATGAATAAGAGAGAATATATTTTTAATACACACATATATATATATATAACAAGTCAAAATGCATCAGATATTACTAACTTTTTGATGCATTAAGTGGAGTTCGAATCTATGTGTTTCTCAGAATTCTATTCTCACTGTCCGCAAACAGTTTATTCAAATACGGGTTTGTAAGGTCATCTTCCAAAATCAGCGAGGCACTAGCTAGTAGCTAATAAAAATAATACCAGTAGTAGTAGTTACATTACATCCACAAAATTTCACCGTGAACCTCGAGTGACTTCTCCAAGCAATCGAGATTATTGTTAGTATCAGTTATCACCTCAATTCTCCCATGCATTGAAAGCTGACGTGGCGCCAGATAAGACTTCGCACGTGTGGGACAGGAACTTAAGATCGCACCGTGGGACAAGCATTTGTATTCCCAAGGCTGTTGCTTACACATGGATTGGCCGACTTGGATTCAGCCCGTCTCAACAAAATTAAAATTTTAGATCTTAAACAAATTAAATTTGCAAAGTGTTTTTACAATATATATATATATATTGGCTTTTTGGTTTAAAAATTTTAAAAATTTTTTTGGTATAGATCCTAGATAAATGTCCATGTTTTCTAGGGCCAGAGACGAGCCTGCTTGGAATTTTCGTTTTTCTCGATTTGCATGTAAAAAGAGTATCTATCTTTCATACGTTTCTTTTTTCCTCCTTCCTATGAATATATATATATATATATATACACGTTACATATCACAAATAAATTCCAGAGAAAACTGAAGTACGTTACGAAACATAATTTTACAGAAGAAAACACCCGACAGTTGTAGAGGTTTGAAACAATTACGGAAATCATAAATAGCAAAAAGTTCCAAAAGATGATGTAAGTGCCAGTATTTTTATATAATATTAAAATTTTACTGGTGCCGATAACGTTAGTAATTTTAAAAATCTTATTAGTGCCAGTAAAATAGTGAATCAGTCAAATGGTGAATTTCATAGCTGGTAAAAGAGTCAACTAAACACATTCGTGATTAAAAATTTACTAAAAGTTCGTTATTTACAATATTTTTGATAAATGCGAAAAATTGAAGCTCGTCAACACCGTGATACCGGATTTTTATATAAACTTAATATGGATTTTAGTTAATTTGTTCTATAATTTTATATTTTGATTCATTTTCACTATGTTATAAATCCAATTAAATTTTTAAAAAATTAAAATTAATTTATATTTGATAGGTAAAATAAAAATTATATTTTAATTTTTTGTTTTCTAAACTAATACGTGTTTTAGGGAAAAGAAAAAGCTTTGAAAAGGCATTAATTTTTATTTTATTTTCCTACAACTTAAGATTCTTTGTTGAAAGTTTTACAATAAAGTTTGATAACATTATTTAGATTTTGTGATATCTTAAAACTTTTAAGAGTAGTAATATTATGCCCTATATATATTAACAAGAGAAATTCCCTAATCGATAAAAATATAGGGGCAGAAAATATACAAGTCATAAGAAAAATGATGATACAAAATAAAATAAAAACAACGAAGTCAAGCCACAACTATAGACCCAATTGGTATGACTTTAACCGGTGTATGCTCATATCTTATTATCCGGTTTGATGAAATAAAATAGTCATTCGGTTACATTTGATATTTGTCTTCTTTTTATAGCAGTGATATAAATGATGGATCTGGCAAAATTAAATGCTTATTAGCAGAGACAAACGAATCCAAGAGCTGACGAAGACACGTCAGCAATAATAATGATGTAACGGCCGTTTTTGTTGGCCCTTGTTTTTTTTTCTTCACATCATTCTTGCGTTGTGACCACCTCGAAGTTAACGGCGTAAGTTGTTGGCGTTAATAACAGTCAAACAAGCGTCATAATTACATAAATACCCTTTTAGCAGAAACAAAGTGGATTTAGGATTATGGTAAGAAATACGGCTGAAAGTATCAGAAATAAAGATAAAATGTGGTTTCACTGTATTAAATACTGTACAATCACATGGTGATTTTAATGTGTGATATATTTATATTCAGTTTATAAAAAAGATGACCATATAGCAATTCTCTTTTGTTAAAATGTATATTATGTTATAGAACTAAATACATGTGTTTGGTATAATCTCCTTGAGTTATGTTTCTTGTCATCAAAAATCGATTACCTCTTTGGGTTCTTACCATACGGCAACCTTATGTCGAAACATTGGAAGTTGAAACTATCGAAAATCATTACTCACTATAAATAAGTACGAACGAAAGAAAAAGTTGTTTGGTATATGCTACTGATTTTTCTGTTGAGATCCAAAATCCAAAACATTATTTTTTCAAATTCCTCTATGCATTCTAGTAAGGATAACTGAACAAGTAAAATCTATAATGGTATAGTTAATCTGAGACAATCAAGTTTTATCAATAATCAATCCTCTGATACATTTGCACTTGATGTCAATTTGAAAACAATTAAACAACTAATTAACTTAGTCAATCCATACATTCTCAAACGTTTGTTTATTATACGGTGAAAGTGATGCAGCATAAATTAAATATTTATATACCATATCTTGTTACACGTGATCCTTTTTACAGTATAACAAAGGTCACCGGATTTGAAGTTGAATAATACAATGAAATACTACCATCCAACATGTACTAACGAGGTCGGTCGCTTTTATCGTAACGCCTTCTAGAATTCACTTTTTTTTTTTAATTCAGTAACACATTAATGAAACAACTCAACAAGTGTTGAGATTGGAAGTAAGGAAAAAATATTTTTTTTAACAGATGAACAAAAAAATATGCTTTGTGTTTGTATCGAAAACAAGTACAGTGTGACACATTCAAGATAAGATTTCTTATCTCATTTTTTGTGGCTTTCTTCTTTTCTTTTGCTTTGTCAATGATGACCAATAAATTTCACTAGCAAATTCATATTTTACGATCAGTATATAGTCTATAGACAATCGATAATCGACTAGAATGTAGGATGTTTGAGTAAACAATAAACCAAATCCGGTTTAATCCAGTTAGAATTATAATTTCGCAATTCGACCCCCTTTTTTGAGCAATTGCACTACCAATTTAGCAACTTTCGAATTGAAAGTTAAAACTTAAAATCATGAAACGTGATTCGTTGCTTTTTGATAACTGAAAAAAAAGTGAAAGAAATAATTCAATTATCATTGGATGGATGATTTAAATTAATTATTCAATTATGTTTTTGAGATATAAAAAGCTAAAATAAAACTATTTAATATTTCCTCCATTTCATATCGTTTTAGAAATTAAAATTTCATATTACATTTTTATTGAAAAGCATATGCATATGTTTGGTAAAATTCCTAGTTTTTTCCATATTTTTTAATGTTTGGACTAATAAAATAAAATCAAACAAACATTAATTAAGGGTAAAACAGATAAATTAATTAGTTTTTTAATAAGTGTGAAAAAACCTTAAACGACTAGTGAAATAAAGTTTTCTTTGTTATTTAATGGTGGGATTAATATTTTCTATATATATATATAATATATATATAAAGCTCATAAAAAATTTCTGTTAGTCAATTTTGTAAAAATGCATTGAAATTATTCTTATTGAAAATTCTTAGGCAACCATTATTCTCTGATTGAAAAAAACAGATCCCATATTGCTTGGGCCTTGGGGCCTTGGGCTTAGGAAATAAAAGGAGGATAGAAAAAAAAATACTTTCCATATCAAATTAAATAATAATTTTAAATTGGAAAAGAAAAATCCTAATTTACCATATTATCTCTTTTTTTTACATAATAGTTTATAAAATAGTTTAAATGGAAAAAATCAGGTGCATCGCTGTCCATCTTATCCACTATTTCTCTAATCCATTTGACAAAACAATCCAAAACGCTCTTTGATCCAATCACAACGCGTAGATCCAATGGACAACAACAACAACCAGCAACCACCACCATCAACTTCCGTCTATCCTCCTGGCTCAGCCGTCACCAGCGTAATCCCTCCTCCTCCAGCTGGAACTACATCAATAGTCACCGGAGGAGGAGGAGGAGGAGCGACTTACCACCACCTCCTCCAACAACAGCTTCAACAGCTTCAATTGTTCTGGAACTACCAGAGACAAGAGATCGAACAGGTAAACGATTTCAAAAACCATCAGCTTCCTCTAGCTCGGATAAAAAAAATCATGAAAGCCGATGAAGATGTGCGTATGATCTCCGCGGAAGCACCGATTCTCTTTGCTAAAGCCTGTGAGCTTTTCATCCTCGAGCTTACGATTAGATCTTGGCTTCACGCTGAAGAGAATAAACGCCGTACGCTTCAGAAAAACGATATCACTGCTGCGATTACTAGAACCGATATCTTTGATTTCCTCGTTGACATTGTTCCTAGGGAAGAGATCAAGGAAGAGGAAGAAGCGGCGGCTCTTGGAGGAGGTATGGTGGCTCCTGCCGCAAGTGGTGTTCCTTATTATTACCCGCCGATGGGACAACCGGCGGTTCCTGGAGGGATGATGATTGGAAGACCGGCGATGGATCCTAGCGGTGTTTATGCTCAGCCTCCATCTCAGGCATGGCAAAGCGTTTGGCAGAACTCAGCTGCTGGTGATGATGTATCTTATGGAAGCGGAGCAAGTAGCGGCCATGGAAACCTTGATAGCCAAGGGTATATTCACTAATCTCCGATTCTAATTTTTCAGCAATGTAGCTTGTTGGATTTGATTATCTAGTGTTTTTTAGATTCGTCTTGAACATGATTTGATTGGTCTAGAGGAATTTGCTGTTTTGATTTCTCAATCCCTCATCCAAGAAATCTTCATTGATTTTCAAGAGCTGTTCATAAATATGCTAATAGGAATGTTTAGTGCCTCCAGAATTTTCTCAATTACTCTATCCTCTGCTCATTTCTTCAGCTTCATCAACACCAAATCATTGTAAATTGTTTTGAATTTCCATGATTGGTTGACTCACCCCTTTCAATACGTTTGTACAATGTGGTGCAGTTGAGCTATGGAAGCAGAAGCTAAGAGATTAATCATCGACCCTGCCTTGAATTTTGCATTCTTATATATGCCTGTTTGTGATTTAGTGGCTTACTCGAAAGAGAGAGAGAACGAACAAAAAGAGCTCTTCTCATTCTTCCTGTTTAACTTATAAGTTATTGCAGCAAAACTGTAGACTTTCTTAACTATATGCTATAATCTAATATGCAGATTCTAATCTATGTTTTGTATTTTATTGGAGTCTTGCTCCTAATGAACAGAACACATATGAGGATGTACAGAGTTTTTCTAAGGTTCTTTTACGGAACCAAGATGAGAAGTAGTTAGAGAAATCTCTTTTTGTTTTGTAGATCAATCTAGTTTGGTTTTGTGTTTGTGTATTTTGTTATTATACCTTTCATCGTTTACCGTTAACTAGTACCACCTCTAACAGCTTTTTTTCTAACCGCTAAATAATCTGTTAAACGAAGTTATCAAAGGAGAAAATATTGTTTGAGCATGAATCTAAAATTTGTACGAGACATGTCGCTAAGTTGTCTTTTTCATCTAAGGCCCAAGAAGGCCCATATCTTTCTCCAATCGACGGAACCGGACGGTGACTAATCTCTCGGAGCCGCTTTGTAATTCTCCTTGAACAATTCTCTCTTCTTCTCTATTTCGCTCTTTCATCTCGTTTCGTCTGCCTCGGCTTAGGGTTTATCAGTGGTTTGGCAATGGAGGCCTCGTCGTCCTCTGATCATTCTGCTTCCAAGTTTCTTTCTGACCTTCCATCTCGCGGTTTCTTGTCGTCTACCGTCGTCTCTTCGAATCCGGTAATTTTACTGCGAATTAACTCTCTCACTGCTACCATCTTTTGTTTGTAGTTTTAAAACCTATTTTGGATTCCGGATTTTGAGAAAGTGATTGGCTTTTTATATTATTGGTTCGAAATGGATAATCCAGCAGTTGTAGAAGACAACTCGGATCCTGCTGAATCAGATCTTGCTCAATCGATTGTAGTTCTGGATCGTTTAGTTTGGGTTGAATTCAATCAGATGAGTCTTGTCTGATAGGTTATTTTGAATTTGGGTGAAAGTTCCATACTTGATGCGTTTCTTTTGGGTTATGGAAGTATATATGCTTGAAGCTTTGAGATGTTTAATCGAATTCTGTAATGATTATTATTTGAATTCACTGGAATCTAGCCTAGGTTTATACTGCTGCAGTTCATGACAATCGTTTTGATAGATCCTTCATATCTAGTTTTCCTGTGAGTATATTTACTTGGCAGTTGGCATGATCTCAAGTTTTTGGTAGTTTATAAAGTTATTTCCTCTATTTGTGTAGCAATAGCTTCATCATACATTTAGTAACTTTCTTTTTGTCTAAGTTTGCAGGGAAACTTGCGGGTCTACATTTGTGAGCATGACACATCTCCCCCAGGTATTTCTCATCTATAAAACTCCATTTGTACTTCTTTTGTGTCGACAAGTTGTTTCCTTAGATACAGTTTTGTTGCAGCAATCTCATAAAGCAACAAGTGTCATTGTTTCTATTAGACTTTTGTTTTTAACTGTCTGACAAAAATATCCTAACTTGCTTATTGGTCATATATATATCCAGAAGGACAACATATCAAAACAAACCAGCAAAATATACTAATCAGGTCTCTCTTGTTAAAGAAGCAAAAAGGCGAGTCTAGTTCAAAAGATGCTAAAGGAACTGCTGAAGATGGTTCTAAAAAGAGGTAACAACCATTCAATTAGTTCGTTAAGATCATTGTTTATCCCTCCTCTTGGCTACAGAAATGGTTTGTTCATCTTTTTTTTTTTTTCTTAATTCTAGGGCTGCAAGTAGGGCTCTGGACGACAGTTACCCAGCTAAAAGAGCTGCTAATGTATCTAGACAAGGTTATATCTTTGTTCTTCAAATTCTATTCTTATTTAGTTGTCCAGAAATTTGCTCGTCACTTGGAATACAATGTATTTCGTCTGCACAGTAGGATCAAGCAGTCGCACAGGCGAAAGAGACTTTCAGTCTTTGACTGTTGAGAAACTCCGTGCCCTTCTCAAGGAGAAAGGCCTTCCAACAAAAGGAAGAAAGGCAAGTTAAAAATACATGCTAAAGTTTATTTGAAATCTGTATTAAAACTCTTTGAAGCTCCTCTATCTTTTATTCACAATAGTATCCTAAGGATTCTGTCTTCCACTATATGGTGTTGCTTCCGGTTGGTTTATCTTGGCTCTTGTTTCACTGATCAATTGTGGAACTTGACTGGTTTGCAGGATGAGCTCATCGCGCGTTTGAAGAATGCCAACTGAAGTTTCCACATTAAGAAAACTCTCAGGTGAATGTATGTATCTTTAGAGGTTACCAAATGGGAGAAAAGTGTGATATGAAAACTTTGTTGTTCTTGATCAATACAGATCCTTTTGATCTCTTCTTGGGAATTGGTTTATCAGGAATTATGTTACTTTAATTTATGAATCCGGTTTTGGTTTTGAGATGTTTCACCAAAGAATTATTGATCTTTGTAACATGGATTTCATCTTTTGATATGTGAACCAAATCAAACCAGAACAGACGGTCATGTAAAATCAAATGTGATGGAAATGCTTTTGTGCTATTATAGTATTACACTGATCAAGAGTTTGATAGTCAAAGATAATACTTTTATACATGTACTGTTAAGGATATGAGTAAACTGTATAATAAAAATAATATGAACTTTGGAGATTATAATTAGGCAAAACAAGATTTGACCCACAAGTGACCCACGGTGGATTTTCAGGAGGTTTTAAAGCGCTTTGCTTTCGATGTTGTTTCGAAAGTATCGTTGGGTTGGGATCCCGATTGTTTGGATTTGACCCGACCCGTTCCGGATCTTGTTATAGCTTTTGATGTAGCTGCGGAGATCAGCGCTCGCCGCGCCACGGAACCAGTTTACGCCGTGTGGAAGCTGAAACGTTTGTTGAACGTTGGTAGCGAGAGGAGGCTGAGAGAAGCGATCAAGACCGTACACAAGACCGTACACATGTCTGTCTCTGAGGGATACTATAATCAGCTTTATTATGGCGGGAAGAGATACTCCATCAGCGGCTATGACATGGCTGTTTTGGTTGTTGAGTAAAAACGATAACATGGAGAAGAAGATTCTTGGAGATGTGAAAAATAAAGGACCCTTAGGGTTAGGGTTTGAGGACTTAAGAGAGATGAGTTACACGAAAGCTTGCCTATGTGAAGCAATGAGGCTTTACCCACCAGTGGCTTGGGACTCAAAGCATGCAGCAAACAACGATGTTTGCCAGATGGGACACGTGTTAACAAAGGAGACAAAGTGACTTATTTCCCTTACGGTATGGGAAGGATGGAGAAGGTGTAGGGTCAAGACTGGGAGGAATTTAAACCTAACCGGTGGTTTGAGGAAGAATCAAATTACGGCACCAAACCGGTTCTGAAAAGTGTGAGTTCGTTCAAGTTTCCGGTTTTCCAAGCCGGACCAAGGGTTTGTATAGGGAAAGAAATGGCGTTTGTGCAGATGAAATACGTGGTGGGTTCGGTTTTGAGTCAGTTTGAGATTATACCGGTTTGTAAGAACCGGCCGGTGTTTGTGCCTCTTTTAACAGCTCACATGGCTGGTGGGCTAATGGTAAAGATCAAGAGGAGAGAGCATCTGTGATCCGATGTATTTAGTTAATTAAGTAATGCCCTTAATGATAGAATATCCAACGAATATGTAAAATGTCTGGTTCATATATTAAATCAGAAGTATATGTGTGTGATTCACAGTATGCTTGTGAATAGAAAGTGATATAAATCTGTATGTGGCCTTGTCGAAGTGGATACAATATATTAATCAGATGGTCATGGATAGACTTATCATATGATAAAATAATATGTGGAACTATGTGTGTACGAGTATATGTCTTAGATAAAAGAATCCAATATTAATAATAGAGAATGGGGCAGATATATAATTACAAACTGGCTACAGTGACGATTTGATTCGAACAGCGAAGAGATCGAATTGAACCACGTCACAGTACGGTCATCTGTGAACAACACAAAAATGTGTAATTATCCATTTGAAATGTTAGTTCGATGGTCATATATCGTTTTCTTATGCAAATGAAGGACACAAAAATGATTTCAATAACAAGGTTTTGTAAGTGCAGAGAAATCTTGTAAGACACGATGAACTCACCAAGATTCGGTAACATGCCTAATTTGAAATTATTTAAGCAATTATATTACAAGATTTTGTCTAATCGGATTACTAAAACACTTACTAGTTTGTCACCGACCAATTCCTAGCAAAACCAAAAAAATTAATTAGAACAACAACATTTTAATCATACAACAAAGAACGTTTACTCTCTCAACCTATCCAGCTGAATCTCTAAACCCAATTTTGTGGTCTCAAAAAGGGTCAAAGAAACGCTAAGGAACGTAATCCCTTTTTATACATCTTGGATCAAGTCATAACTTTAGATTCACATAGGATCTATGATCAATGTTAAATGAAGACCACATGATTCTCTGTTTGTAGTGTCCCAGTGATCAAGTGTTATCTCTGTCCAACATCTTGACAAATTTCATCATGTACGTTTCTCTTCTTTTGAACCCATATGTTTTTCATCTATGCCACAACTCGTAGTTTCTGCATTTTTTGTTTCTTTCACATTTTTACCTATTTCTGATATTCCATATGTAATTTCAAAAATTATTTGGATTTCAATTTAAAATTCTCTTACCATTAAGAATTGTGGAAAAATGTATTTGATATAGTTGGTCATTAATACATTATTCTCTATATACAAGGTCTTAATCTTGATTATGGCATGACATAACCAAGACAAACCACTCTGATACAAGCTCTGCTGAAGGTTTATGTCGTAAACTTAGGTCCCTTTTGCAAAATATGAACTTTTGTTTTATAAACAATGAAAATGATATTGCAACAGACGCGATACGAAGAGATTTGGATTGGCCGTCCAAAAAACACAATTAACGAAAAGGAGATTTGGATTGAAAATGAGATATACATAATACATCAATATATATACGTCCTTTCATGGTTATGTACAAGGTACACTAACTCACCAAGTATCTGGCCCAAATAAAAAATGTGACAATTTGTTTTGTTTTAATTTTTAGGTTGAAAGATAAACAATTTAAGAATAGGGGATTATATAAAGAGAAGTGGTCGCATAAGCATATGAAAACAAAGAAGAAAGCGATTTATCTATCTGCTTAAGTAAAGTAGAAACTCTTTCGACACTGCAACAAACCCATAGAGAGTGTTAACAAAAGGGTTGCAGAGCTCTCAGTTAATGTCCTTCACCAACCCACGAACCACAGATTTTATGGTACAACGGCTTCAAGAAGCTTCTCATACACTTGTCTACCAGATAAATCCTCGACCTGGTTTAAAGCAATATAAACCAAAATGGGTTATTCATTCGATGCGACAAGCAATCTTTGATCAGGGGACCTTCTTTCAGTGGTAAATCCAAAAGCTTATCATTTACATCTAAAAACCAGTAAGACACGAATCTTCATAAAGATTTCTCTAGAGAACTAATGTTAATATTTCAGAGAAACGAAGAAAGGGTACCACGAGGAGTTTCGATTTGCTATTCCAACCTCTTTGGAGAGTCATCTGGCTCAACCTTAAACCAAGCACCTGAAAGATCACATTGCGCTAAGTTAAATAAAGCCCTGTGCACATACAAAGTAAGAAACATTGTGTTAGAGAACAAATCTTTAGAAGTGGTTATCAAAGGATTGTTTTGATACCCTTCCCATGAATTCCAGAAGCTCGTTGTTAGCTTCCCCACGAGCTGCTGGTGCGGCAACAGTAACACGAACATCATCAGCGTTTACCCCTGCAGAGAGAGAAAAGAATGGGCCAATCAAATTGTATAATCAAAGACAGGGCCAACAGAAAATAGGTTTAGTGTCATATGACTATGTTTTACTTGTGATTGCTGAACGTTGTGCACGGTCTTCCACTTCTATTGCAACCTGAACAAGTCCGCCGTCGAGTTGTGAAATGCAGGGAGGTACTGGTGCATCCTGTTTGCCGCCATAACAGAATTAGTATCTAGTTTTTGATTTAGCAACTGAAAAATTTATTAGAAACCAATTGTACCTGTGGGTTAGTTTCTGCAGCAACAGCACTAAGTGCTCCATCAACAATGTAAATAAAGGACGCTGTTTCCAGATTCTCTTCAGCACGATAACAAACAAAAAGCTCACAACCGATACAGTTCATTCTAAACTGTCTCTCCATCTTTCCTTCGCCACTGGTAACAAACCAAACATAAGATAGAAATTTTTTAGAAATATCGACGTTAAACCCAAATTTCATGCTTAGGACAGGCTCATTAACACAATGTCAAACCTTACCGTCTTAATAAAACTTTTCCTCCCTCACTAGCATTTAACCTAGCAAGGTGCTTCCTTTTGTCAAGCACATTCGATCTGTCGGTGTTCCTTTTTGGCATCTTCTGCAACTGGGTATCTTAAAAAGAATTTAATTTAGTATACAAACACTATAGAAGGATGTCATATATTTCATTCGGCACAACTTTGTAAGTTACACTCGTAATCAGCAGCTCTGACGGAGTTACCAAAACTATAAGAAAGATTAAGTACATAAGCAAATCTCTAGAATTACATGAAACATGCAATGAGCTACGGTAGAAGAGCATAAAGAGAGTTGCAAGTCTTAACAGATTCCAACTTAGTTCAAAGATTATGGACATTACCAGAGTTTCTACCTGAATCAGAATGTAAAGCCTTCAACCTCAGTTTATACTCTAATATCCGAAGAATGGGAACTCGAAAATCATGTAAAATCATTTTGTTTTAGCCCTAAAAGTAATTTGTTGTTAACCTAAACTCGAGCATTACAGCAGGACGAAGTTGCCCATTATCTTAAAACGATAAAAACAGCAAACTACCACGGCCTGATGTTCAAAGTAATCAAAAGACTGAAACTTTCAATCACATCAATCTCGCAAATCATTCCACATAACGCCAATTCGAAATGAGCAAGTAGGATTTCACTCTAATTTCACGCAACCTAACCCTAACTTGAATCAAAAAGGTTTAAGGAAGTAGGTGAAATCGGAGAAACGAACCAGTGATGAGGACATGAGAACCACAGTGCTTGCAGTAGTAAACGAAGAGATCAGAATCGGGTCCATCCGGCGCCGCGTCCTCGCTCGAGTAGGTATGTGTCGTTCTCTTCGGCATCTCCCTTCTCTTCAACTAGTTCGTCTATCCAAGAGATTTGTCGAAACTCAGCTCTCACTTTATTTTGTTTTCAAATCTAAATTTCTAATAAAATTACCAAAATTGCCCAAACCGAAGATGGCTACCGGCGAGCCACGGTGGCGCGCACGGATCCGGCAGGTTACGGAGCCTCAAGGGCAAAACCGTCATTGTATTACTTCAATCTAATTTTGGTTAAATACCACTTTAAGGTTGTCCGGTTAATAAACAAAAATTAGTGATTGGTAAGGCTAGAGTAGACAATCAATCCAACAAAACCAAATGGCCCTTCTGTAATTGAGATTTGAAACAAACAAGAAAAAAAAAGTCGGTTTATTCGTGTGTTTTAAACCAAATCGAATCTAAACCGAATCTAAAACCGACTAAAAACACTTGTCAAGGCCTTCTCTTCTCTTCTCCTACAGACAAAATCATCTTACAGGTTACATATATATGACACATATAATGAATGCCTCTGTTCAATTTGCGAATCTGGAGATGATTCTTCTGGCCAGATAGCAGATTACTTAGGTGCAGGTGCGCCTAACTCAGACAACATGTTGTTCATATCCTCATAATGTGGCCAACTCGTCTTGCTTCTTTCATCAGCCTTGCACCCCTGCAACAATAAGTATACTCCAATCTTAGTTGCTAAGTTTAGAGAGCTTTTGATCTTGTAAACATGAACATCAAATCAACAGCTAAAGGAGTCGTATGTTTAGAGATAAACCTCGTATATTCTGAATAAGTGATGCCCAGAGAGATTTGCATTGTCCCGGGCTTCGGTTGATTCCTTCAGTTGATAGATTTAAAGAGATCTCTTCCCACAATGCCATTCTACCTTTCACCTCTTGAAATCTACTGTGTATCCCTCCACGCATTCTGATAAGTTTCTTAATCTCCTCCGGTTTCCATTTGTTCTTCCTCACACGTTTTGATGACGACTTTGTTTCAGAATCTGAAGCATCAGACGGATCATCTTCGTCTCTGCTGCTTTCCTTATCCTCTGTTTTAGGCTCTGCATCAGTTATCTTATTCAAAGTTTCAGTTTCACCTGGTGAAGGAGATGATGATGGATTGACGAATGATTTCCAAAAATCATCCGACTCTTCTGAAGAACTCCCAACGGGCAAATCATCACCTTCTGTGTATGTTGATGCTGCGGTTTCTTCTTCACCCAGTTGTCTTGCACTATCATTGATATCATCTGCATAAGTGAAGGATGTTAGATTACATACCAAACAACCAAGTATACACCTATAAATGTGTAAGTGAGATGGGACCTTCTAAAGTGTGATCTACTTCTTTTGGGGCATCTTCTTGTGAAGGTGCTCTCTTCGGTCGACTTCTTTTGTTATTCTCTTCAACAGCTTTCCTTAAAGCAGTAACTCCAGAACCAACACTTGGATCACCAGATAGCCTCGCACTGACTTCATCAGCTCGGAATACCATTGGATTCTCAGTGGCTATAGCAATGACTTCAGGCCTTTTACCACTGTACTTCCTCACAATCTTCCTCAGAACTTCGGAGACTGTTCTTTCCATGTGAGACAAGGGACAATTCGCAGGACAACTTGATAGAGCTGCTTTGTGAAGTGCATCTAAAAGTCTTCCTTTGTCAAGCCACATGCACCGCGTTGTGATTCTTATTTTTGCTTTCAAAGTGTTTTCTGAGACTCCCAGGCGCATGATTTCCATGCTGGATTATACAAAATCATACAAGAAAATGAGTAATTATTATATTAAAAAAAAGGCTATAGATAATTGATTGGTACATAAATTTAACAATTCAGATATACCTTAAAACTATAATGCCAGCAGAAGAAATTCTGATTCGTTCGGCAATGCATAGTTCACTTGATGTGCCAAATGCTTTTATCACCATCACTGTACATTAACTGCAGCAAGCCAAGGCTCGGATTATTCAATATCTACTCAAGTCATTTACCCAAGACAAATAGAACACAACAGTGACAATAAACCAACCTGCAAGAGAGCTACATCCATTGGACAAAACCCTTCTATTTCTCAAGTGAGAAACTCCAACCATCTCTCCATTCTTTATAACCTGAAGTTGGAGAAAGTAAAAACGAAAACAAAAAAAAAAACTTCAGCAAAAGTTGACCTAGGTTCATTACCAGACAAACAAGGGTTTTCAGAGATATTGAATGGGGAAACTCCTAAGAATATTTAAGGGAAAAAGGTTAAATGCCTAATTTTTATCTGAACATGTCTGAGAAATTCCGTTTTCACGATCGTGTTACCAGATGAAATTCGAATCTATTTCATGAAACTCATAGCAAAGTTGCATAACTTTCAGAAAATCTTCACAATCGGTACTTTCATATGTTAGCTATATATATACCGTGATTTCATAAATATTTGGTGAAAGACTTACAGTAGTGTGTCGAATCCCAGTAAATTTTCCGAGCAACTCATGCTCCTTAAGAAACAAAAGTTCTCCATGTATGGGTAGAAAATGTTGCGGTTTCAGTATTTTAACAACCTATTCCTTCAAAACAAGGAATATTTAAAATCATTAGAAACAAACTTTTTCCCTAGACATTCATCAGTATGCGCTAAAATCCTAACTTGTTGATTCATCATTTTCATTACTCATGATTCATTGCCTGGGATTAACTAGAGTAAAAATTAGACCGAGAGTAGATATCAGTTACGTTATCCCAGCCTCTATCTTATTGGATGCTCTTTAGCAGAAGTATGTACATTTTCATAAAACATCGCTCCACTACCTTGGCTGAGTACAGAATTATTATGTCTTCCTTAGTAAGTTTGAATGCGTGACTACTTCCATATGATGCAAGATTCAGGGCAGCGCGTGGTTCTGCCTGATCAGGGAAACTCCATGAGACTGTACACTTCTATTTGCATTGTCTGAAAATATATTATATAACGTCCAATTATCCTAGTGACTCTTTAATGTTCAAAGTCAAAATATGTTTGACTAAAAACTATTTGAAATAAATAATTATCAACGCAAGCATGACAAAGATTATCCAAGGTATAATAGTATTACACGAAGTGAACATGAGCTGTTTATTGACTTGGATATATTTTTAAATCGAAGTCAACTCTTCACATTCTTTTGAGAGCATTGTATGTAAAAATCATTACAGATCTGTTCCAAACTATGTATTTATTTATATAGAAAGGTGAATCACGCAGCAAATACTTAAGTCGACCCATTATCCAAAAAAACTTTATCAAAAGACTTTTATATAATAGTTTCCACTTTCCAAACATGGGTTCGACTATGAAAAGATTGTACCACTTGACCAAGTCGCCATAATTTTTGCTTGATTAAAAGAAAATTAAGAAATCTTTTTTTTTACGAAAAGAAAATTAGGAAATCATAAATTAAGTAATACCCTTCCATTGAAAGTCTTTTAACAACAAAAAAGTAATACAATTCCAAGTTCCAAGTGATAAATGAATTATTACTATGAAAAATTAAAGATAGCTACCTTATTCGATATTTATATACGTATTTTATTAAAGATGAAAACAACGTTGATTGATTATACTTTTTGTCCCCCACAGAATACTATAATATAAAAATAAATATACGTAAAGTTATTTATTCAAATTCAATGATTGGAAAATTGATTTTGAAAAGACAGAGTCCTTGCTCTATTATTGTTAAATACGATAACAGCGCATCGTATCGAACATATTCAAACTTCATTGCTGTAATCGCTATTTTTATATCAATGACTCATCACCACATCCATATTTGAACCACGTAGTGTATTAATAATGAAATAGCCGAAGCAATGAAAGCCAGATTCTAACTCGTATCCCATATGTAAAATGTGAATGGACGAGGCACAAGGCACACATCTTTGACTTTTAAAATATTCGATTTAGAAGGGACAGGCTGTAATAGTGTAGCAAAGAAAACAAAAAAAAAGAAAGGAAAAAAACTCAATTCCCAAAGCCAAGGGCAAGGCCTCAACCATCTGCATTTAAGACTTCACCCACCATTTCTCAAGCTCTCTAAGCTTAAGGTCTGATTAAACTATAAATTATAAAGCACTATAGTATTCTTTACAGAGATGTTATTAAATGGCGAGATTCGTAAATACTAATAATAAATTTTATAAATGTCCAATATATAACATACTAAATTTCAAATGTAGAGTCCAAATAAGAATATCACAAGTTTATTTATATGATAAATAAAAAATGTCTTTTTCATAAACAATAAAAAATAAGTTTGGTGAAACGAGTAAAACCATCTAAAACAATGTTTCAATCCATTAAACTTATTTGTTATAACAAAATTTTCCATGACTATTTTTTAATTATCATCTTTTCTATTGCAATCTAGCACAATTATCTCTAGTTGCTACTGTTTTGTTATTCAAAAATAATACTGCCATTGTTATTCAATCTAAATAATATGGAAAATCTGTCTGAGATCGGTTTTTTATTTTGGGAATTTTTCTGAAAATTTTAGAAATATGGTGAAAAGTTTTGAAAATGCGTTTTCTAAAAATCACAATTTGGAAACTCAAAGGAAATGTGTGTTTATGTTTTGAAAACGCAATGGAAATTTACTATTTTTTATTTGGAAACTTAATAAATATTTATGATTATTTTTTTACTTAAAAAATCCTAATTAATTTATAGGATATAAAATATCTCATAAATATTAAAATAAGAAATTTTAAATATTTTAAGAATAAGAATAAAGATGTTAATTTAAATATTTGACTTTGATAATTATGATATTTTTTTATACTTAAACTACTTAATACTTGTATGTTGAATTTGTATTGTTTCAAGTAAAAATTTTAAATATGGTTTTGATGTACCACTATATATTTTTAATTATATTATTTATATATATAATATATATGGTTTTATGTTTTCAACATATATACGTTTTTAAATTTTTTTGAAAAATTGTTTTCGCATTTCTACGTGTTTCTACACGTTTGGCTTTCACAGATTCGTTTCTGTTTGCATGCTAGTTAGCATATGACTATTGTTATTATGACAGCGTTGAACCTCTTGTCCTTTGGTTTCTTCCGGAATCACTTGGTCCCAACTATAAACATACAAATACAAAAGTCTTATTTACTAAATGTCTAAATAATAATGTATATCGAATAACGAGATCACTATTATAAGTACATGTTAGTGAACAAAAATAATTGTATACATTATGCAAAAAGATTTGTCTTTAAAATAATAAAAGAATAATAAATCAAAGAAAGTCACTTTCTTCTTAAGGTATGAGCGAAATAACCCCACAAAATTTAACTCATGCATATCGAAAAGAAAGATTCTTGTATATAATATAACTAGTGCTACTCTCTCACTTACCTATTCTCTCTTTCACGCGTTGAAGATTCTTGCTTTTTTTTTTTCTACTTACACGACCACTGGTATGTGTCGGTGATTGACAGAATCAGTTTTCTTTTTCCCATGCTTTATCGATATGTTTCAGTCTGAATGTTAAGAGAAAAAAGTGTTTGAAACTTTTGAAAAAAAGTGTTTGAAACTTTTGAAAGTTAAGGTACTACTCTGTTCTTGTTCTACTACATATTGATCTGTTTAGTTCCCAAGATTACTCTGTTTTTTTTTTTGGTTTTTGTACTACTTGGTTTCAATCCGAATATCTAAAGTTTTAATCTTGAAGTATCTCGTCTCTGTTTCCTTTTATTTATTTTTATTTTTTTTGCAGGTTCATCAAATTCAAATACTCAGATCTTGTCTGAGAAATTAAGTTGGAAATCTGATAAATGGGTTTCTTTAAATTCATCATCTTGTTATCTCTTCTATGGAGTTTCTACAGTTTAGGCTCATCTCAGCTACAAGCTTCACAAGCACAAGTTCTTCTTCAGCTGAAAAAACACTTAGAATACCCACAACAGCTAGACTCTTGGTATGATCACAGGACCAATTTCTGCTATTTACAAGCAACACCATCGATGAACATCACTTGTTTCTCTAATTCTGTCTCAGAGCTAAACATCTTCGGCGATAAAACATCGGAAAAAGCCAAAAGCTTTGAGGGTTTTGCTATTCCTAATGTCACTTTATCTGATAGATTTTCAATTGAATCATTTGTCACTACTCTGTCAAGGCTAAAAGCCCTTAGGGTTCTTACTTTAGCTTCTCTAGGGATTTGGGGACATCTCCCTGAGAAACTTCATCGTTTATCTTCACTTGAGTATTTGGATTTGAGCAATAACTTTTTGTTTGGATCAGTACCACCGAAGTTGTCTAGACTGGTAAAGCTTGAAACTTTCATATTTGATCATAACTTCTTCAATGGTACATTACCTAGCTGGTTTGATTCGTTTTCGAATCTCAAAGTTCTTAGCCTTAAAAGTAATAAGCTATCAGGAGAGCTACATTCTTCAATACTCTCGTTATCGACAATCGAGTATATTGATTTGATGTCGAACTCTCTGAGTGGTTCACTTCCTGGTGATCTGAAATGTGGAAGCAAACTCTGGTTTATCGACATTTCTGACAATAAGTTCACCGGAAAACTCTCACATTGCTTAAGCAGCAAGCAAGGCATGGCGGTCAGATTCAATGGAAACTGTTTATCTCTAGCGAAACTGCAGCATCCAGAATCTTTTTGTGTTAAAGAAGTTCGCAAGGAGGCTAAAGCTGAAGCTGAAGCAGAAGCAGAGGCTGCAAATGGATCAGGACAAAGAAAAGGGAAGAAAGGAGCTTTAGTCGGTTTGATCGTTGGTATATCAATGGCGATATTGGTTCTAATCTGCGGTGTATTCATCTTGCTTAGAAGAAAAGGAGTAACAAAGAATCATATGCACCATAGGACAGTCCAAGATAATCGTCCATCAATTGGATTTTCCTCTGAGTTACTCTCAAATGCAAGTAAGGTTTTCCCCCTCAAAACCCGCAATTCTTGAATTGCGAAAAAGATGGACTTACATTTCTTTTGTTTTGTATTCTGATTAGGGTACATTTCTGAAACATCCAAGGTTGGTTCGGAAGATTTACCAGTATGTAGACAGTTTAGCTTAGAAGAGATAGTTAAAGCTACAAAGAACTTCGATAAGACCATAATACTTGGTGAAAGCTCATTATATGGCACGGTAAAGTTCATGAAAACCAATTTTGTTCGCTCAGCAGCATCAATCTTCTTTAAATAGATTCTGACATTTGCTTAAAATCTTTCAGCTTTACAAAGGAAATCTTGAGAATGGAACAAAAGTGGCTATAAGATGCTTACCTTCATCAAAGAAATATTCGATAAGGAATCTAAAACTGCGGTTGGATCTGCTCGCAAAGCTTAGACACCCGAATCTAGTTTGCTTGTTGGGTCATTGCATAGATTGTGGAGGAAAAGATGATTACAGTGTCGAAAAAGTCTTTTTGATTTATGAATACATCCCAAATGGAAACTTCCAATCTTGTCTCTCAGGTTTAATCTTTATTTAAAGCTCAATTCTGTGTTCTTTTTTTTCGACTTAAAGATTCGATATTTCTGAAGAATACTAAAATCCTTTTTGCGGGTTTTCGGCTTTGTGTAGATGATCATTCGAGTAGGGGTATGAATTGGTCAGAGAGGTTGAATGTTCTCACAGGTGTTGCAAAGGCTGTTCATTTTCTTCACACTGGAGTTATTCCTGGATTCTTCAGCAATAGACTCAAGACTAACAATGTCTTGCTTAACCAACACCGGTTTGCGAAGCTGAGTGATTATGGTTTGTCCATTGTCTCTGAAGCAACCAGACATAACACAGTTAAGCTCGTTACTTTAAATGTTATGTTTATGTTTCAAGTTTCCATTTTTGTTTTGTTAAATCGATCTCCTAAACCGAAACCTAAACTAATAGTCACAAATATGTGTGTCTAGTAGCTAGATCCTAACCTCGACCTACCGAACAATGAACTTGGCCAAACCAGATCAACCACTGATTTCTCTCTAATGGCAAGATTTTCTTAATCAGGAAATCGCAAAATCATGGCAAATGTCAAGACTAGAAGACGATGTTTATAGCTTCGGATTGATTCTTCTACAATCAATCGTAGGAACATCTGTTTCCGCAAGAGAAGAAGCATTTCTCCGGGACGAACTGGTACGGTTTTTGCAAGATCACAGTCACAAACCAGACTTGATCTTTTTACTTCATTAAAAAGTTGTTCTGTCTGTTTTTCTTTCAGGCGTCGCTAGAGAGTGAGGAAGGGAGGAGAAGAATGGTGAATCCGACAGTACAAGCCACTTGTCGGAACGGATCTTTAGTAAGAGTGATAACTCTGATGAACAAATGTGTTTCGCCGGAATCGTTAAGCCGACCATCGTTCGAAGATATCTTGTGGAATTTACAACATGCTTCTCAGTTACAGGCTGCTTCAGATGGTGACCAATGTTAATAATATTCATAGCTTCTTCTCTTTCTTCACTTTAGTAAAGAAAATTAAAATTAAAAAACCTTTTAATTGTTTACAGATTCGAGTATTGCGTGTATGAAAATCCCCTATTCTTATGTAACGATTGAAAAAGGAATAAACAACAGTAGCTGTTACTTAATTGTCCCAAAAAGGAAATTTGTTTTTTTCTTTTTCTCACAATGAGATCTTCATTTGGTCAAAGACTCAAGGTCTGAAGGGAATGGCAATAAGTGTAAATTAATGTTATATTAAGGGTATATAACTTTTAATCATCCACGAGATAAAAAAACTCCGACCCAAATTAAAAGATCCGACTTTACGAAATCCGACCCGGTTACTGCTATATCCTTTTGACTTGTGCGAACGATAACCCTTTTCGAGAAAAACGAAGACTTTTTGAGCTAACAGAAGTGAAACTAGATCAGCTATGGCGACCGGTGGTGCTGCGGCCGCGGACTTGGAAGATGTTCAAACGGTGGATCTCATGTCGGAGCTCCTCCGTCGCTTGAAATGTGCTCAGAAGCCCGACAAACGTCTCATCTTCATTGGTATCTCACTAAATCTGCATTTTTTCCCGATATGACTAGCACACGCTTCCTTGTAGTATCGGTAGATCCAGAATTTTCATTATTTTGTGTGGAGAAGTATGCTGTGTTTATGGTGAATTTCGAATCTTTGGGAAGGGTAATTTTGGATCTGTCAGATGGTAACAGTGAGCTTGAGCTCGAGTTATGTTTCGTAATATTGGAATAATGAAATTAAAATTTTCCGAGTGATAATACTGAAGTTTCTTCTCAATTGGTTATGTTTGCTTTTGTGACCTGAGACTTTGTAGATCTAACATTTCATTATTTAGGTCTGATACCTAAGTTATAAAACCATGGTAAAGATAATTGGAATGTTAATGATGAAGTTTATGGTTTTGTATTGTGTTGTGAAAGTGTGTATACATTGTCTTAATTTCTTGGGGAATACTTGGAATGTTTATGGGGAAAGTGCAGCTTATTTTACCATTGAAAAGATACTTGGAATGCTGATGGTGAAAGTTAGGGTTCTTGTGTGGGAAATCAAGATGCAGATTATTGCAACTTTGTGATTTTTGGAGTGGAAATGTTGAGAATGATTTGTTTTGTGACTTCTGTGATTTTGCAGGACCTCCAGGGTCAGGGAAAGGTACACAATCTCCAGTAGTGAAGGATGAGTATTGCTTGTGTCATTTATCCACTGGAGATATGTTAAGAGCTGCTGTTTCTGCTAAAACCCCTCTTGGTGTGAAAGCGAAAGAAGCTATGGACAAAGTCAGCTCCTTTTATCTTTCGTTTCTATTTGCTGTTCATTTATTTTTCATTTAGTTAGGTTGTTTAGTGGATTTTTTTTTCCCCTTTTTCAGGGAGAGCTCGTCTCTGATGATTTGGTTGTTGGTATTATTGATGAAGCCATGAACAAGCCAAAATGTCAAAAGGGATTTATCCTTGATGGGTTTCCCAGGACTGTTACTCAGGCCGAGAAGGTGCTGTTCGACAGAAAACTCACTGTTTCTTCGGTCTCTTTTTTTGCTGTTTTTTTTTTTTTTTAATTGTAGTTAATATGTTAACCATGGTGCTTTTTCTTTTGTTTGCAGCTCGATGAGATGCTTAAGAGGCGTGGAACAGAAATCGACAAAGTTCTCAACTTTGCTATCGATGACTCAATCTTGGAGGAAAGAATAACCGGGCGATGGATCCACCCATCGAGTGGCAGGAGTTATCACATAAAATTCGCACCTCCCAAAACCCCTGGACTTGATGATGTAAGACTTACAAGAACTCTAGAGAGATATCTTTCATATGGTTATTCAAATCCCCTCCCAAACATCTGTTAACCAACTGGTTCTCTTCATAATATGCTGTTAAAGATTACTGGGGAACCTCTGATCCAACGCAAAGATGATAATGCTGACGTTCTAAAGTCGAGGCTTGCGGCTTTTCACACTCAAACTCAACCGGTATTGATTCGTGTTGCATATATCTTGCCTCTATTTGCAATGCCTTCTCTAAGCTTATTAAAATGGAAAATCTTGTATCTTTTTCAAGCACGTTCATGTTCTTCCCTTGCTTGCAGGTGATTAATTACTACGCGAAGAAGGCTGTTCTTACAAACATCCACGCCGAGAAACAACCCCAAGAAGTTACGTCAGAGGTTAAAAAAGCATTGTCCTAGTGATCAAAGACTCTCTTCAAGCAAATCATCTCTGGTTAGAATCCATTCTTTTCCTTGCTACAAGAGAGAGATACACATCTATATATCCACTCATCTGCGGAATGACAGTTTTTTTTTAGTCCTTGCGCATTTGCCCTCTCGACTCATTTTTAAAATCTAGAAATAAATTTTAACTCTTGATCGAAAGGATCTTGAATTTCTCTGTTGTTCTCTTGTCTGACATATGAGTTTTTTTCCCGACATTTTTGCAGTCTCTCTACGCTCTTATTTTTCTTAAGCAAAATAAGTAAATTGTCTAATCGTTTATTCAGAATCTGATATTGATAAGAGCTGGTACTTGAATAATGTTTGTAAGCAGAAGATAAGAGATCATCAAGAGCTAATTAAGTGAATAGATGACAGGTCAAAAACTCGCAACTTCAAAAATCTCAAGTTTGTAAATGTGATGACTACTTTTTTATTCTAAACTTTGAGTTGATACAGTGTAATCACCGATTCGGTACTTGATGTGCGACGATTCATGCGTAGATCATAAACAAATATTCTTGGGGTAAATTAGTGATAAAATAGAATTAAGGATATATATTATCATAAACGAATAAGATTGCTCATTGTCAAAAGACAAAAAAAATGGATAATATAGATATACTCTTACAATAATCGAAATTTATAATTTAATGGACGGCACGGCGTAAGCTATGTTGATTGTCGATTCCGTCTTATATATAAAGTAAATCTTAATGAATATTAATTTTATTGTTACTTTCATTAACTTTTTGAAATATACCAAATGTAGTAAGTGGCTAAATGCACCTAAAATTTATTGAGATATTAGTGTATCTTAGGTCAATAACTGGTCATAAGAGGATTTATTGAGAAACAAAATGAATGCATTGACTGCCAAAGTAAAGCTTAAATTTCTTTTAATTTGTGGTACACAGACAAACATCTCAAACATGTTAGTTGGCGGTTTATGTTGAAACTGCTGGCAAGGTTTTGCTAGCGTAATTATGTAATTAGGCATAGAATCCGCAGGTTAGGGTGAAAGCAAAGGTAATCAATGTTTTTAATTAAACATAAAATTTTATATATACGTATTAATCAATGTCTTTAAGCCAAATATAATTGATCTGGACCAACCCGAAAAGATAATATATGTGCAGCCTTCTTCTTTTAGAAAGTATGACACGTTTTCTATAACTGCAGTTACTATCTATAGGGACGTTTGTAAAGTGAAACCACTAAATATCATTTAACTTATAATTTATATATCAATTGAAGAATTAAACTAATTGATTATAAGACAATCACTTCTTTTGACTTTCAGGATGTGGTCTACATATGTAGTTAGTTATGTGTATAAACTATGAAAACAGAGTGGTGAAATTTACTAAATCTGGGTCACCATTTTTAGTTTTAGTTGGTGATTAATTAAGAGATGCATATTTAAATATTTGGGTTTTCAATCCAAAATGTTTATAGCTCATGTATATACAACCCTATCGAGCGACAATAAACGATATGGATTATCCTAATTAGTTTCATCTAATATTTATTTTAATCCTCTAGATTTGTTTTAAAAAGATCAAAACTACTTGTTTGGATTAAACATAAAGCAACTACCATATATAACGAAAAATGGAAGATGAGATCGAATGTTTAAGAAATCAAACCTAACTGCCAAGTCTCAACATCAGTCATCAGTTTCGTCCCACTTCCACTAGGGGTAGACTAATAATTATTAAGCATGGTAATTAATTACTCAGATGTTTGTAATAATGATAGGTTATTAGTAAGCTAATTACATGTCTCTACGTGTCCTCTTGCGTGTTACCATGCAAAGGTACAACGCAACACAAACCCATCAGATTTTCTAGATGCCATCGCTCCTTGGAACTCCCCTCCGATTCTACTTTTACTGAATGCTTTATATTTATATATACTTTCATAAGATTTTGACTCTTATGCCCCTAAGTTTACCGAATGGGGATAGGACCACGATGTTCTGCTTGCTACTTTAATACTACTAGTATACTACTACCATTTTACCTATTATATATACAAATTGTTTCTTCTGCACAAATAGATTAAGCCGAATTCAGCATCAACTTTGGTTTACATAAAAGTGATTAAAATACTATTATGCAAAGCAATAATGTTGAATATCACTTAATTTTGAAGTGCTAATTATTTTACATATTAGTATTTCGTTATGACCAAAAAAAAGTACTAATTAAAGAACTGAAGAAATCTATGGAGTACTATGTTCCATGTGTCGATAGGTGAAAAGTAAATGTTTAACTAATTATAGCTACTAGAACTTTACACATAGAAAAGAAACATTGCATATTTGATTACTACTCTGTTCCATGTGTCGATAGGTGAATAGTAAATGTTTAACTTAATGTATAGTTGCTAGAAATTTATACATAGAACAGAAACATTGCATATTGATGATGTATATATAGGCCGTTCAGTGTTCCTTCTTTTCTAAAAAGAGGGGACCTAACTCTATTGGCACAAAATTCGTCTCTAGACATGAGATCATTGATCTTGTCCCCCGAATTAAGATTTGAGATCTAGAGTCACGATCACCTTTAGTTAATTAAGATTCCACTACATTAAATTCAGAATTGGTCAATGATAATGTATGAACCCTCATCTCTTGGACCATGCCTAACATTACCTTTTTTTTCCCGTGCGATAGTACTATATTTTTAACCTAATTTTGGCATTTATTCATGATTGAAAGTTTGAAACCACAAACTACTTTTTATTTTACCAAAAAACTACATTTTGGAAGGTAGAAAATTCAGAACTAATCGGTTAAATGTTAGCTATGATATTCTTTTTAATACATGAATGTGCATAAATCCTAATAAAGATGTGAACTATATGTTTTCCTCTACATCGTTGGGATTTTTTTCTGATACTTAATGTATATATATGCTATGCATACCATTCTTTCGACTAATTCACTGGACCAAAATTAAAGTACATATATATATATATATTTGGGATTAATATCAGCATCTAATAGTTCGAACAATTTGTTTGCAGGCAGATGGAATTAAAAATCTAGATATTTTATATTTAGAATGGGAATCCGTATATGCGCATATGTCTGCACACGTAACCATATATAATCTTTCAAAACGTCGAAGTAATTTATGAGCAAAATATATGTTTGGCCAAGCAAATCAGTTAACAAGGGTCAAAGTGATTATTAACAAGAGCAGAAAACACAAGGGTCAAAGTGATTATTAACAAACCAACTACTACTTAATGTGCTAACATCATAATTTATTTCATCCCTAATTGAACACGCTAGCCTTACATTGGTATGTCTGCTAAATCAAATTTAACTTCGAAAGTTTCAATCGCTAAAATTCCAACTAATTTCTCTTTACATAAAACCACAATACTACTTACTTTACGGTAAATTAAACAGTGGTCACTATATAACGTATTTAAATATGTCAGAATTTAAAACAATAGAAAATGTAATTATTTACATATATATACTCATTAGTTTTTACTTTTTAGTAATGCGTTTGTTTCGAATTAATAATTTTTATTTTACATATGATTTGGAAATGATTAATTCGAAATAAATATAATATATTTTAGTGAAAGATAACAAATTATACACTACAAAAACATAAATATTTCTGATAACCAGAAAATTTATAGTGACATTTTTAAAATAATATAATATTAGTTTGAATAATTTCTCATCTGTTTCATAGAAAAAAAGACATAAAAAACCCCATGTGCAACGGTGATAAGCGTTTTCTAGACAAAGACACGCGTATGAACCGAACAGTTGTCATCCTCAGAGTCCCTATATAAAGCTTCACAACTCTCTTCAGTATTCTTTAAAGCTCCATTAAACCTATTAAATTTCCACTCAACATTCCATAGAAACTCTAAAGAGAGAAAGAGAGATGGACGGTAGGGGAGGTTGTTGCATAGCCAGATATGGCGGTTACGGTGGTAACTACGGTCTCTCCAAAGCTGATCGAATCATGCTTCGATTCCGTCCCATTGCTCCTAAACCAGCAAGCGACGACGGTGGTGGCTCTCCAGTCGTTGGAAAGTATGGCTCCACCACTACGAGCGGTGGAAGCTCCGATGTTTCTGTTAAATCTGGGAGAGGCAAGAGGAAGATCAAAAGGATAACTCCCGGATATGCTATCGGAAGAAGAGATCGATAACTTCCGATCTCAGCGATGCTGCTGCTGCTGCTGCTACGGCGGTTACACTTTCTCTTTTACCAGAGACGCCTGGTAAACGAGTATTTCCTGATCTGAATGTCACTCCGGTGGTGAAGCAGAAGCGGAACGGTCCGTTATGGTTGAGTTTCAGCGGCGACGGTAGTGAGATGTTAACGCCGTACAATACGGCGGAGATATCACGAAGAACGGTGGTGGTTTCGTCGTGTGTGACGGTTGAGCGTGTGACTGACGCTTGGATCGACGGTTATGGATTAGGGAAGACAGATGACGAGAAAAAGATGAATCTGGTAGAAGACACGTGTCCTGGTTTTATATCGGACGGCTTAGGGAGAGTCACGTTGACCAATGAGGCGTACAAAAAGATGGCTAGAGAAGATATTAATATTCCGATGGAGGAAAGTGCACCGGATATTAGTTACGATAATTTTCATGTGATCGTACGTTTGGTGATGAAGGAGAGGCCGATGCTAACGTACCCAGCGTTCACATGCAGAGTTAGATTACAGTACACGTGTCAGGATCGAGAAAGAGGATCCGTCACGGTGCCTTGTGACGTGTGGAGAATGGACGGCGGAGGTTTTGCGTGGAGGCTTGACGTTAAGGCAGCTTTGTGCCTCTGACGTTCTTTCAATCGCCGTTGGATTCAACAACGGTGAAAAATGATGAACGGTTCCGATCGTATACACATGGCCTTCTCATAACTAAAAATAGCCAGTGTTTGAACTTTGGTTATTTGATTTTCACCTTGAACATATGTACCTTTTTTTTTAGCCTGCTATTTTCTTTGGTTAAGATTTTTGTTTATAAAAATGGTCTTTTGTTTCTCTCTTGAGTTTTAATATGATAAATTGTTAATCTCCAATTTATGCTTTTTTAGCTATAACTCATTACACTATTTACAATGGTTTAATCATTCAATACTCATTTTTTTATCTATCTCATATTCTCTCTCATCCACCTAATCAATAAAATTATTTTTTATCCAAAAAATACCAATAATCACTAAAATAAATAATAAACATTTTAAATATTTTTAAAATCGAGATACCTAAAATTATTGTAAATATTTTTGGAATCGAAATACCTAAAATTGGGATCTTTCGGAGAAAAATAAAAAAATTACCTCAATTCCAGACATGTCTCTCTCTTCATTTTTTTTTCTAAATAATATATTTTCCCCTTTCAACATCATGAAAAACACCTGCATTGCAGATGGTTTTAGACAGTTGTATATGTATATGCCCTCTGCTTAAAGGGAAGGGGTTCACCTGACACCCTTTTATATATTATAAGTTAAATTTGTAAGGGTAATACAATAAGCGACATCAGTCAAATTGGTTAATTAGTGTCTTTTTGATCCTGTCCTCACACTTTCAAACCATCATCATGACATCATATTTTTATTTTAAGCAAATTTAACACAACATCTAATACACCATATTAGTATTTCCTTTTTTTCCTTGGTTCAAAATAATCAAGTGAAATTTAGTTTAAATTATGACATCGTAAAATAATTTTCTGGGCCCGTCACTGTGTATGCCTTTTTTAATCATCAGGGTGTTATCTTCACATTAGTCGTCTTTTAAGTGGTGTTCAGTCGGATTATCCGATCTGAAATGAAATAGCTAATCCGATAAATGGATACATTTTGTTCTATGTCCGACAACCTTCGAACTGAACCAAAAAAAAGCTATGATCTAAAACCGACATATTTTTGAAAATTAAAGATATATTTGATCAAAACTCAAATCTGAACCAAAACCAAAACTATAATACACCATTTAGGTGTTAGTTTAGATACCATTCATTATTCATAACCCAAAAAACTAAAAAATCCAAACCGAAACTTGCATTGAACATCTTGAAAACGAAATTGCCCACATTCGTTTGCAAAGGTGTAAACATAACATTCTTCACAAGCCCAAACAAAAAATATACGTAGTAAATAAACTATACTCTATGTTCCTAAAAAATTGATGTTTAGGAGGTTTTACACAAATTAAGAAACAATGATTATTATTTCTAACTACATTATTTATTCTCACCAAAAAATTATTCTAATAATTATGAACCAATAGTAATCTAATAAATGTAATTATTTTCAATCATTTTATTTTGAAATTTACAATTTATCAATAAAATAAAAAACTAAAAAATTCAATCTTTAAAAAAAGAAAGAAAAGATAGAATATTAATCTAATAAAGATTACAATTATTTTTATCACACTAATGGGACTCTTGATATTTATTAATGGGCCTTGGGGTCTTTTTAAGAGCCTCAAAATCAAAAGATTCATTGGCATGTGTTAATATCAAACGCTATTTACAAGGCGCGTTAAGTGAATAAAATAGTCAAAATGGAAGAGACAATGTCGGTCGGTAGCCGCGTCTGCTGCACGCGCTACATTAACACGTGTCATGCAGTGAGTGTATTTATGGGCAAAGGAAGTCAAGCGAAGTAAGCACTTAGGGTTTCACTCGTGGTTTGATACTTACATTATTCAATTTGCAGGAACACTGTGCATGGAAGTGATAGTCCTGAAAACGGCAAGCGTGAGTTTGGTGAGATTTCTTGTTTCTTAAAAATCATTGAGACATTGATTGTGTCCAGTTTAGTGGGCATTACTGTGATTTATTTAGAATGCAAATCAATGTGGTTCAAATTCCTTGTACAATCAAACTTGAGCACATAACTAGATTAGATCATACTTGATTTTCACAAATTGTTTGGTTTAATATATCTGTTTGGATTTGTTAAATCATTAAACTATTACTATCGCTTATTCATTTAATTAGTTTGACCAAGTATTCTCATTCCTTAGTTTGCCGAACTTTTAGTTTTGATCTGCTGACATTTTGACTCTTGTGGGTTGTGGTATAGCTCTGTGGTTCAAAGAGGGAGAGTTGTGCGAGTGGGATTCAGCTCTAGTTTCACGGCTTAGGGAGTAATTCGTGAGAAGACAATTCAATTGTAATGTTCTAAAAGAAATTTCCTTATATTCTTGTTACTGAGCAATGAGCTTTGATCTTGTTTTGTGTTCCTGATTTTGGCGGCAATATAATATCTGCCAGTTTATGGCTTTTACCAACTTCTTGAATCTTCTCATATATTTGATCACTTCTCATATAATCAATGAGTTATAGATTCATCCGCATTTGGTTCTCTGTTACAGAAACATCTTCAAAATCATTCATATTCACTCTACTTTTTAAAGCTAAGAGCATTAAGGGGACTAATTTGCAAACCTACGAGAGAATTTTTACATAATCGAGATTGTTTGTTTACATCACTGTACCGGAATCGGAATGAGTTTTATGACTAGAACCGGTTGGTATAAGGAATCTCAATTTCCTCAGGAGGAACTTCCCAGTGATCGTCTTCTTCGACTTCTCTGTATATATTTCTGTTCTTGTGATTTTCTGGAGTTGAATGTGGTTTTGGCCGCCTGTGACCAAATTTGAGATTTAGATTTCACTATTCACCGATTGCGTATTCAAAAATTTGAACTAAAGAGTGAAAAAATCTGACCTTTTCCGATACTTCTTAGCAGCTTCTTTGGTTTTACGCTTCCTTTTCTCCTGAGAGCTCTCGAAGAATCGTCGTCTTCGAGATTCATGCAACACACCGGCTCTGAAACACGATCTCTTGAAATCGTTCAACAGCTGCTCCTCCGATTCGCCGTCTTTAGGCGCCACCTCGACGTTGTAGTAACCGGACTTGAAGAACACGAGATTCGCGTTCGCCAGCGAAGGATACGCTACGCGATTGATGACGTCATCGTAATCGGCTGTGAATATCTTCGTCGTCATCGACAAGTGCTGTAATGGTATCCAGGAAGTACACGACGAAGGTCTAGTGATAGGTTTCAGACTCGGTGGCGACAGCGACGGAGACGACGGTTTTGACGAAAAAAGGAAGGAGAGGGGATCCATCGGAGAGGGAAACCATCGTTTCTAGCGCCATTTTTGTTTTTCGTCTAAATAAGTGAATACTCCTCAGTCCTCAAGTCCTTTCATCATAATTAGAATGTTTTTTAATTGTAATTAGTTTGCTAAGTAGAGTGATTAGTAGTTTACTAAAATTTGTTATCTGGTTGAAAACGACGACGTTCTAAGCGTATAAACGAGACCAGTGAACTTAGATCTTTGAAGCATCTCTTCTCTGTCTCCCTTTCTCTTTCTCTCGTTTTCTGGTAATTATGCTGAAAACAACGATTTCTCCAATTTTCTCATCGTTTACAGGTAAACCCAAGACTTTGAGGTTGATTTTTCAAGCTTTTAAAGTCGTTCTTCAAGATACCTCACCAAGTGCTCGACTAAATGCGTCAACTAATCTGACCACGTTACACCAAGGTCCACCAACCTCAGCCTACGTTCATCTTCCGTTCTGTCGCAAACGCTGCCTTTATTGTGACTTCCCAATCTTAGAACTAGGCTCGGCCTCTTCTTCTTCTTCAGCCAGACCGTCTAATGTCTACGAGGAAGGAAAAGAAGATGACCCTCGAATCACAAACTATGTGAATTTGCTCGTTAGAGAAATAAAAGCGACAAGAACTGATTATGATATGAACCCGAATTTAGAGACGTTGTTTTTCGGTGGTGGGACGCCTTCTAATTGTTCCCCCGAAGCTTGTTTCTTTGATTCTGGAAACATTGAGTTTGAATTTCGGGTTGAGTCCAGATGCTGAGATATCAATGGAGATGGATCCAGGCACGTTTGATGGTCAGAAACTGAAGAAATTGATGAAATTGGGAGTGAACAGAGTGTCTTTAGGAGTTCAAGCATTTCAAGATGAGCTTTTGAAAGCTTGTGGGAGAGCTCATGGCGTCTCTCAAGTGTATGACGCAATAGAATTTGTTAAAGAATGTGGAGTTGAGAATTGGAGTATGGATCTTATATCTTCTTTGCCTCACCAGACATTGGAGATGTGGGAAGAGAGTTTGAGATTAGCTATCGAATCACAGCCCAATCATGTTTCTGTGTATGATCTGCAAGTAGAACAAGGCACAAAGTTTGGAAAGTTGTAAGTGTATAACCAAGGTGTGCTTCAGATTTTGAGTATAGTTTGAGCAGTAATTGAATTGAGATCATGAACTTGTGTAGGTACACTCCAGGGCAATCCCCTCTTCCTTCAGAAACACAATCTGCAGAGTTTTATAAAAAAGCATCATCGATGCTCCGTGGTGCAGGTTATGAGCATTACGAAGTCAGCAGTTACTCAAAAGACGGCTTCAAATGCAAACACAACTTGATATACTGGAAGAACAAACCTTTCTATGCGTTTGGTTTAGGTTCAGCGAGTTATGTTGGAGGGTTGAGGTTTTCAAGGCCAAGGAGGCTTAAGGAATACACAAACTACGTCGCTGACTTGGAGAATGGCGCAGCAAGTTGGTGTGGAAATGGTAATGTTGATCTCAAGGATGTTGCAACAGACATCGTAATGCTATCTTTCAGAACATCTAAAGGGCTTGAACTTAAGGAGTTTGGAGAAGCTTTTGGCAGTGAGGTAGTGAGCTCGATCTGTAAAGTGTACGAGCCTTATGTGGAGAGTGGGCACATTGTATGTTTGGATGATATGAGAAAAGAAGTGATGAGTGATGATTTCAAAACCTTAGTTGCTAATGATGAAGTGAAGATTGAGGATCATGTGTGGTACCTTAGGCTGAAAGATCCAGATGGTTTCCTCCTCTCTAACGAGTTGATATCTCTAGCGTTTGGCGTAGTAGCTCCGTAAACTTTAAAGCTACTAACAAAATTACAGAGAAGTGACCATAATACGTTTTTGTTCATCCTTACCATTATATTGTGATTCAAACCAGATGTATCATTGAAATGTATGAAGATTCGATAAAATTACAGAGAAATTAATCACTATTCCTATTTCTATGGAAGGAATCATCTGTTTGTATAAGCTTACAGAGAAATCAGTTGCCTATGTAACCCATCTGATATCCATAGCAACTGGCTTCATAACGTCAAAGTCAAAGTAAACGCTCTCATTTGGGAATCCATAAAGTATCTGGTCTGAGAATAAACATCAAATTAGGAAAGGTCTGAGAAGGAGAAGTAATGTGGAAGATGTGTGATTCACCAAACCAATATCGGATTTGAAACATCCTTTGCTCTCTCATGAGCAGTTTGAAGCTTACCTTTATAAAATGTTAAGTAAGAATAGACTTTAGGAACTGGAAATTATTTGATGTACTACAGAGATTCTAGGCTTGTCTAGAGAACGAATTCTGAACCTTTTCTTTGATAAATAGATGTTTGAGAGAAATAACATCTTACGACGGTTTTGGTTTCTTTCCAATTTTTATAATCCGGCGCAACTCTTGTGTTCCGCTTCTCTTTTCTCTGTTAAAGACAATATAAACCACACAGTGACCAAAGACTTCTGAAGAACCAAGCAATGATGGAAAAAAAAAACAAGTAACATCATACTGTACCTTTGATATAAGAAGACTAGAATATAAAAGAGTGGGAGTAGCATCAAAGTCAATATTGAAATGGCGAGGTAGAAGACACCTGAGTTCTTCTGCACGAATTAGCATAGACCCCGATGTTAGTGAAAAGCGAAAACTGATATATTTATTTTTATTGGTTTCCACAAGAAACAGATAAGCAAATGAAAACAGATTAGCTAACTAACAACCTCATTTAACACACATAAATAACTGCGACAAATCTTACCTTGCCTCCTCTAGGAAATGGTTTATCTTTTCCAGTGCATGTATGAGCATCACAAAATTGGCGCAAAAAGTGTTCTTCAGTCATGAAAATCAAAACGAAATGGGGTGATTTGGGCACACTTCGAGTATACAATGAGCAAAGATTCATTTGGAAGGACTCTCAGCAAGGAAACATACCATGAAGACGGCTAGCTGATGGACCTTGACTCACTGGGAAACAACTATTGGCTACGCTCTAAATAAACAAGAGAGAGAAGAAACAAATAAGAAGTCATGGATCCAGAGCGGAAAAAAGCAAAGAATATAGAAAGCAACCTCGCAGAGATGACGGTTTTTGGCAACAGCTGCAGGGTTGCACTTGCTCTTGGGTTTCTTAGAGCTCAATACAAAGTCACAATGCAATGCACCACACAGGTTGGCCAAACACTTTGTATCAGTCTGAAGCATTTCAAAATAAAACTTCATATTAACGTTGGTATTCCAAATATGAGACAAGATACAGTATAGAGACCACGATAACGGAATCCACATACCGTATTCAAAAGATTAGAATGTCTACCGACGAAATGCTGGTCAAGAAATTTCTCATCATTGAAACTTTTCTTGCAGTAACCACATTTCCATTCGAACTCAGCCACGTGAATCTTATGTTGTTCCTGATCTCTGTACAAATCATTATCAGGATGAAGCCTACAATTCTTGGAAATTTGATATCTTTCCCGTTCCACAAACGGCGTCAAATACTGCAGAAATCCAAAATCAGCTCTCAACTTAAAATCAGCCAATTTAGAAACAAAAGATAAAATCTTCAACCAAAATCCCTTAGTATAGTTTATCAACTTACATCTTGTATAATTTGCCAAGCTGCTCGACTTCTTTCTCGGGAACAACGTATTTCTGGAGCATTACCTTCGTTAACCAATCTAAATTCCATGTCAAGACAATTAATTTAATCAGAGGCTCATGAGCTAACATGTTCAGCTGAAATCAACGGTAGCTGAAAGTTTTTGTTTTTAACAAAGGCAAGAGTTAAATCGAGCAGAGTTTAGTGGAGATTCACCTATTATATTCAGATTCTTCGAGTCCCTATAGAGAGCAAAACATTGATTATATTGATCAGAAGAAGGAGAGAGCAATGAATCGTAAAATCATGAATAAAGATGAATCTTCGAATACCTGAGAGAGTGATTGATTGAGAAGAAGAGCAAAGAGTAGATGTATCAAGGGAAGTGATTTCCTTAGTCTTCCCATCGAACAGAGAGATAGATGGAAACTATGGCGATTTTCCCCTGAATACTTTATGTGCCGGGAAATTAATTTTGTGTACCGGACTCGGTTAAGGCTATTTGGGAATGGAGTTATCACTGCGTCCAAACTGCGGATTTTTATACATTCTAGGCCCAACTTACAATTTATTGGGCTCTCACAATCCAATCTGTCAACCTCAAATTTAAACTATTTTTTTTTTTTTGGCATAGTCAAATTTAAACTATATTATCGCATTTTTTTTGTAACATCGATCTATTATCTCATTCTTTGTAAACATCGACGGATAAATCTCATTATATTTTGTGATCATTCTTCATTTTAACTCCTCAAAATAGTCACAACCCAATATCTCAACCTCAAAACTAAACTATATATTGTCTCATTCTTTGTAAATATCGACCGATTATCTCATTTTTTGTTCCTTGTAAACATCGACCAATAAATCCCATTATATTTTGTGATCATCCTTCATTTTAACTCTTCGAAATAGTCGTAACCCAGTATCTCACCCTCAAATCTAAACTATATTTCTCATTTTTTTGTAAATATCGACCGATTATCACTGGAGGATTGATAGTTTCATTTAAAAAAAAAAAAGATTGATAGTTCATTGTTCAAGGTTGAGTAAGTTGACAGATCCTTTTCATGTTGTAAAATCTTGTGCGCTAGCTTCTACTAACTATATATATTTATCTTCCACTGTTTTCGGGATTTATCAATTAAATTATATGTGACCCAGGCATGTAATCATGTAATACTCTGGTTTTATACTATACTAGTGACCAAGATACATAAAGTGTTTATACTTCTGTTTACATGTTAAAAGTTTAACTATTGTGTTTGCCAATTTCTTTTCCTTTTTGTAAAAATGATAAAACAATTGACCTTAGTATTTATAAAAAAATATCTGCTTTAAAAGACTTTTTCAATGTCAAATTGGTATTATTTTAACGCGGATGAAGTGATTACGGGATTTCGGTCCAAAACTTTAAGTTAATAACAAATAATAAAAAATAAAAAATAAGAAGCTTGGAGGAAAATGTATGAATTTAGTGATGATGCTTGACACATTTTTTTATAGATTTGTTTGTTATAAAAATACTTATTTAGGTATTACGGTTGGGAAAGAAGAAGAGGTTTAATGAATAATGGAAAAAGGGGTTTGATTTGGTTAAAGCTGTTGTCAACGACGACGTGTTTCCCTCTTAATGTTTCTCCCTCCTCTCCTCTATATTACAACTGCATTTCCCTTCTCTCCCCTCCCACCTCCACCTCTCTCTCTCTCTCTCTCTCTTGATCTTGTTGATATTTCCTCTTGCTTTTGATCTTCAACAATGGCGACGGTAAGAAGAACAAACAAACACCCATCGCTTCACATTTTGCTCTTTTCATCATGATGAATGATGTTGATGATCATTCTCCCAAAAAATCTATAGTTTTCTTCATCTTCAGTGAATACTCTGTTTTTGGTTCAGGAAAATAAAGGGAAGCCACTGCCAAAGTTTGGAGAATGGGATGTGAACAATCCCGCATCAGCCGAGGGATTCACAGTCATTTTCAGCAAAGCTAGTGACGAGAAGAAGACCAAGAAAGCATCCGGGGCAGGCCCTAATAGTCTGGTTTCACCTCAGAGAAACCAAAACTCCAATCACCATGATTCCCAAAATCCTAAATCTAAGGTTGCTTACTTTTTCTCATCACATCCAGCTTCTTAGTTCTATATCCACATGGGCCAAAAAAACCACAGATTGCTTACCTGATTTATGTTTTCTTGAGCAGAATAAATGGCTTTGCTTCCGTTAAATCCTGCCATCTTTTGAAGAATCCAAGGGAGGGAAACTGAAGAAGTTAGCAGAGAGACCTCAAACAAAAGGCTCAAGAATTAAGACCACATTTCAGTTTTCTTCTTCTTACTCTGTCTTCTGCTGATAATATACTTGTTCAGTATACTTTTTGTTCCTTTCTTTTTGTTTGCCAACATTTTGCCCACAATAGATATAACAAGTAACTTCTGACTCCATCTAAGAACTTGGTTTTTGATGGATATAAGGTTTTGGGACATAATGCTATTCCTCGTATCGTTGAAACAAGATAATAATAATATGACTTCTGTACACCCTTATAATAGTTTCAACCTCTCTTAACCCTAACAAAATTGACATTCAAGTTTACTGGGGGGAGGTTGCGAGCTTTAAATCTATACGATTAGACCGCGGTTTCAGAGCAAACACCTGAAGAATCTGCAGTCAAAAACATGCTGAAAACAGAATCTGTGGAAACTGGGATCACAAGATTTGATCCCACCATCTATCTGAAAGAACCCGAGGCCATGTTTAGGGCTTTGGTTTCAGAACAGTGAACCCCTCGTGCATGGCCATCCAATGAGGCTAACGACACTGCACCAGACAATCATGGCAGAAACACGTATCCAGACATAGAAGTAGGCAAAACTAGCTATGTACACATACGTTGTTTGGTTCTCCATTCTAGCAATTCTTTTAAGATTCAAATATGAACAAAACCAGGCAGAAATCCAGGAAAATGATTTCACAGGAGAGCAAGCAACGGAAGCCGAACAAAGCATAAAACAGGACAGGCTTCCATTTGACTGAACCTTGTGAAGAGTAGATAGTTACAGTTAAAGCGGGAGAACAAAAATTATACGGTGAGAATCCTGTAAACAAGCATTGACTTGCCAGATAGATAGTTTAGAGACTATATTTACCTAAATGTTTTTCATAACTCCAAAAACCAAAAAAAAGAGTTTGATCCTAAGAACTGAAAAGCCTATGATGGTAAAGACAAAAAGTATCCCTTACGCAGGCTTCTGAACATGTTGTGTCAATTCCAGCTGTCATCTTCATTTCCGTTGGCGCCAAGTTGAGGAGCTTCTATGGTTTGGGAGCAGCTGGGTGAGAATGTAGGCAGTATGGAATGATCAAATCTACAAGCTGGACCAAATTTACAGATGCCATATCGGCTATAGTGTGTGCACATGTCCTCATCCTGTTATAATAAAGAAAGAAAGGAAAAGGGGATTAAAGTGTTAAGCAGGGAAGTGTGTGATTGATCATAAATTTTGTCCTCAATCAAATTCACCACAAAGATCATGTTCTATAGCATCAGGAAGGAGGGAAGAAATTCAATTTTACGAACAATGGCTTCTTAGTACTAGCACAAAAGAACAGCATGGATGGAATAACTCACTGGTCTTAGGGGCAATCCCTTGTCATTGAAAGAGTATGGAGCTTGCTTCGGCAATCTATTTTTCGGATGATGGTATTTGCAATTATATTTGAACTTACAGTCCCCAGTTTTAAGATAATAAGTGCACTCTGGTTGATCCGGACGTTCTGGGAATTCCTCAGCAGGTATCTGCTGCTGGTATTGTGAGAATGAACTAGTTTCAGCCACGGAATTGTTCACCGGGTATGTTGAAGGAGGAAGCACACTTCTTTCGGGTGGATAGACAGCAGACGCCTACACAAATAAGAATGGAAAACTTCAAAAGTAAAGTACTATATTTTTATCAACAAAAAGAGAAAAATGAATCGAAATAAGTAATGCAAAGACAGAGCTGAAGTTAACTACCTGATACCCATTCCAATCTGAAGCTTGAGGCGAAAATCCACGATTTGGGGGAAACATGGCTGGAATAAAAGGAGCAGTACCAGTACCATTCATATGTCTTGATGAAGACCAGGAAGCTGAACTTGCTTGGGATGGGGCCTTTGGGGAAAATGATCCAACGGATCCACCATTATTACCACAGAACAAGGGAGAATCAACTCCTCCAATAGCCGTAGGATCAGGATGATTAAATTTGCAGTCAGATCCGAACTTACAGGAGCCATTGCGCATGTAGAAAGGGCATTCTTTCTCTCCCTGTTAATAGCTTACACTATTATAGCTTTCCATAAGGCTGTTATAAACAGAATGCTAGAATTGTCTAAACCAATACCGGTCTGATAGGAAGGCCAAGGAAGTTAAGCTCTGGTCGTAAGGCCAGAGAAGTCTCTTCTTTCATGTGGCTGAATCTACAAGATTCTCCATATTTGCACCCTCCAGTCCTGAAGTAGTACTGCAAACCTCGGCATTGGGGGGCACAGGTAAGATATAAGTTGGCAGAACTTAAGATTTATAAGGAGAGAGCAAACACATACTACAAAAGAGACTGATATGTGTATGTCCTTAAACCATGATAAAATATTTCGATTTAAGATGACAGCAGACTACTTATCATCAATCTTTTATAAACCAAGCACCTAAATCATCAAAGAATTTGCCATGTGCAGAAGAACAACTACACTAGAAAAAATAAATGTTCACTGTCTGGAAAACACACAATTAATCCAACGGAGAAAGCTTTTAAAATCACAGTCTAAGACGATAACTTTGACCCAATTAGCATACAAGTGTCGGAATGTTTGAAAGAACTGTGAGCATAGCAACATAACAAGATATTCAAGGGAATGCAAGACGAAAAGAAAATAATATAATCCTTGCTACGGCAATACAGAGGAAAGGAAAGAAATTTAACCTTGCACTCCATCAGCTTCGGATTCTCCACATCCTCTTCTCTTTCCCGTACTTTCTCCCTACCAATCTTCCAATTAACGAAACATTAGAATAACTATAAAGGTATACAAAAATATGAGTTCCGGTTAAATTAATATAGGCCCCTTTTCTCGTTCTAACACTACCTAAAGACTTCAATCCTAAACCAAAACAGCAGAGCAATAGAAAATGCAGCAAACTCAAAAATTGGTTCCACTCGAGTAGCCAGAACAGAATCCTAAACCAAGCTTTCCCCTTTTGGTCCAACAATGAAGTAAACAAATGAATAAACAGAGACTCATACACACATGCACTAGATTTTTAATCTATTTTTCTCTCTTTTGCCATAAAAAATTAACCTTTTACCCTAACTTCAACAGAAAACCGAAATTAAGAATCAATATCATGTCAGAAAAGCAAAATAAAACTCAAATTTTCTGTGATTTTTATAATTGAAACATGGAAAAATCATTGGTAAAAGAAAAGTACTTGAAGTTTCCTTGGAACAGGGTGACTGAACTTGCAACTTGATCCGTATTTACAGCTCCCAGTTCTCATATAAAATGAGCAATCCTCTGCATCAGGTCTCACTGGATACACCATCATTCTCTTCTGAATCGTACTCTCACGCTCGCTCCCATCTTCTTCCTCCTCTTTCTCCTTCTGAATCCTCGAATCCGTTTCTTCAGAGACATTAATCGGCACATTCAGCTCTTTCTCAGCTTCATACAAACCCACATTCCTAAGATGATCACTTAGCTCTTCAGAAACGTGATTGAGATCAGACGGAGGCCGATCGGCGACAGTGGTGACCTCATCGGAGGAAGATAGAGACGGTGGTTTCGGATCCGGTGCGGTAAGATTTGGGTCGGAAGTTTCTTCAGGCTTGCTCATGATTTACTCTAAATCACATAACAATTTTACAGAAATCCCTAATTTTCCACCTTGAAGACGATTAAAGGGTAAAGAAAAAAATACGACCGAAGAAGAAATAATCAAAAGTTTTTTATTTTATTTTTAAATCGCGTTTATGGCTTTATGGGTAGTTTTGTCCTTTTTAAAAGCGACACAAGTGTGAATGGGAATGAAACCGTGTACCAACACTGTAATAAACTGATAGTTAGATATGCCCATGCGGGTTTCAGATATTTATTAAAATTTTCAACTAAAACCCTTAAGTTGTCTAATGACTCGCCTCTCTCAACACATTATAGAATTTTGAACTTCGGTACTTGAATTTCTAATTTTTACGAATTATTTAATCCAAATGACTAGTTTTTCGAGGATACTAATTAATTACTTACCCAAAGCCCTTTGTTATAAATCGTTTATTAAGGTTTTGTGATTATCTGTTAATCTTATTTTGACCTTAATAATCAACCATTTCAAAATAGACTTCCAAATTGGTTATGAATTTGTAAAGATGAGTTTTCTGCATATCCACATAATTAATCATCTCAATTTTTTTAACTCTCTTTTTTTTTCTTCTAGATATAATCTTAAGTCTTTTGAGACTATGTAATCTAATGGTGTGTACTAGTGCTATGAATTAAAGGAACAGAAGATATCGTTGGTGGTAACACAAGACGGAAGAGATCATCACCACCACTAGATCTATAGAGATAATGGAGAAAAAAAACCAGTGTAGAGTGAGATACGCGTAATTTAATTATTATCAATAGCATGCAAAAAGTCATTTTGTCGCATGCTTACCAGTTACCCCATTTATAGTTTGTCACCTACACAAACACTTAGTCTCCTAAATCCAACATATCTCCTAGCACTTGTCAAAGGCACGACCATGAATGTCCTTGCACAGAATATTCTATAAAACTCACATTTAAAAAAAAAAAAAAATTGAAAACTGACTAATTTATGAGATCTTAGTTCCGTTTCGAGTCCATTCTGCGATCCAGTCCAAAACCGATGTATGGCTTGCATGCTCATATATATATAATTTAAGAGTGATTATTTTATCATACATTGTTTTGTTAAGTAGGTATAAATATGTCTCTAACTAGACTTGATATGAGTTAAATGAGTTTTTTTTTTGTGTGGTAAATATTCTCCTTTAGAGAAAAAGCTTGCTAATTTATCGAAAAGTTTGATTATCTATTATTTTAAATTATTTGTTATCTCGAATTTTAAAACTTAGTATTGTCTTTTTAAAAAGTGTTTTGATGTGTTTGAAAGAGTTTTTTCTTATTTATAGGATCTTCTCGTCATGCTTCTGGTTTTATCAAAGAATATAACAAAAAATCGTTTTTCTTACATGATTCATTAAAGTCTATTAGATTCATCAAAATCGTTTTTCTTAAATAGTTCATTAAAATTGTTGTTCTTTTTCTTATGACCGTTTGATATTTTAGTGTATATACTGTGACACACACATATCCAAAATATATACTCTTTGAACAAATATTATCGAATCATCCATCATCGACAAGCAATAACGGTAACAACAACCATGTCTCTATCATTGACACTATTCTTCTTCCTCCTCGTATTTACCGTCTCCGTGACTTCAACTCTAAGAAACCTCTCACCAGCGGCTGAAAACAGTGGAGTGGTGTGTGGTGAATAAGAAAGCGACAGATGAGCAGCTACAAGCCAATATAGATTGGTGTTGCAGCTTCGAAGGAGGATTCCGTGATTGTACAGCGATCAATCCTGGTGGACCTTTCTTTGAACCAAATACTGTAAGAGACCACGCGTCGTATGTGATGAACATGTATTACCAGAACCTTGGTTCACCAAAGCACAATGCACTTTCAACGGTACTGCACTCAAGTTCGTGCATCTTAGACCATCTTTAATGCTAAGGACGGACACAGATTCATAAAATTAAAATTAAATGAAAATAATAAAAAGATTAATCATCTGTGAAAGTTTTCTATGAATTGCAAAAACTGCATGAGATGTATTAGCTGTCACCTTGTGTCTTCTGAAAAAACTGTATGAGATGTATTAGGTGCCACCTTGTAAATTTGTATTGTTGTGATTGGTACAATTTTTGTAATTTAATTATTTAATTTATTTATACTGAAAATATTAATATTAAATCATGAAAATATTTTCCTTACAATCTCAGCTTTAAATATGCTCTTATTAACACATGCATGTTAAAGATGCTCCAATTAACACATGCATGTATGTTTCGGAACTTGTTAAGCCGAAGTTCCAAATAAGTTGAAAATACTTATATGCATCAATTTTCTCTAATCACTATAGAAGTTAATGTAAACTATTGGGAGTGTATTCTATTGTATCTCAACTTACCGAATATCTCAAAATTTCTCATATGCTGTAGATATTCCATTTTTTGTTCATCGTGATATATATATATATATATATATATATACTTGTATAATCTCTCTTTGTGAAATATTATACAGAAGTGTTATTGGCACAAATGGAAAGGCGGAAGTGGCTACGGTTTGGTCTGACTCATGAATCTTTGATAAACGACCAAAAAAAACCTTCAATCCAAATAGAATGATAAATGCAGGATTAATGATGAAGGGACCTCATAACGCAAGATATTCCAACTCATGAGATGTCCCTATCTTGAAAGAGCTTTTCACGGACAAGGATTTTGAGGCGATTGTACACATTAAACTTGCTGCAAATAGGAAGATTAATTTGAAATGTCAGGCTCTGGCAAACACATAAATTCGGGTACCATTTAAGTAATTAATTAGTATGAGCATGGAGAGATGGTTCTAGAGACAGAGACAAAACCTTCGATTAGCCCTTTGAAAAAGAAAGTGTGAAATCTTCAAACTAGCCCGAAGATCATCATATTTATAATGGAATCATTTATAGAGAATGGTGTATAATATTTATTCCTCAAATTTGTTTATAAATATCATAACTTTCAATGTCGTCGCAAATTTCTTTATGAATATATTTATTTATTTACTCCTCAAATTTCTTTCCCAGACAAATGAAAAAGTACATACATATATATATATATATATATACATATGTACCTGCACAAGAGGATAGACAACAAAATTTTGGGTATACTCTTTTGATTTGAACACTTGCAATGTCATCGCAACTACTAACACTTCTTCTCCTCCTATCAGCAGTCACGATCTCAGCCGTGACTTGCCGTGACTTGCAGACAATGGTGCATGGCGTTGCCTGAGACCACAAACGAACAGTTACAAGCCAACATTGACTTCTGTTGCAGCAACGGCGTCGATTGTATTCTGATCCAACCTGGTGGAGTTTGCTTTGAGCCTAATATTTTATTTGACAATGCGTCGTCTGTCATGAACGCTTATTACCAGAGTCATGGTCGCATCATGGATTCTTGTAGGTTCAACCGTTCTGGTTGTTTTACTTTTGGCGACCCAAGTACTGGCGCATGTATCTATTAAACCTAAAAAAAAAGAAAAGCTCTTTGATAATTGTCTTAAAATTGTGCTCTTGCTGGTTTGGATTGTTGTATATCCTAACCACATATAAATTAATACAAAAATTTGCATCTATAAAATTTGTGCGATTTTATATTTGATATCGAAAATGGAGTGATTGCAAAACTCAATATCCTTAACCGTCTTCAATCTCTTTATTAATGGACTGGAAAACAATTTAAAACATAGACTGAAAATGTATGCATCTAGAGAAACACGAGTTTAATTCTGTTAAAATGGATAATAATTTATTAGAAATGTATGGACTTAGGTCCGAAACATCTAAATGAACCCAAAAAAAAAACTAAGAACATACTTATGGTAAGATTCTAAAACTACTTTCATAGAAATTGAACAAATATACACAACTCATCAATAAATTTGTCAACTCGGGGAAAATGTTGGTGCATGGAAGTTCTTTATAACTTTTTACTTTTTCATGAGATCAACTTTTACTTTAGGATGATATAAAAGTATAGAAAAAATGTTACCAAAAAGAAGAAGAAAAATCCATAAATTTTAAATAGGATATTTGAATTTTGGGTTTTCCAATTTTAAAACCGAAATTAGGGTTAAAAACGAAATTAGGGTATAGTTGTAATTAGGGTAAATATGCAAGAGTCACGGCATCTGACAATTCTTGTTTAGTTTCCGTACTTGGGATAATCTATCTATCTGCAAAATTAAAATTAACCAACACAGATTTGAAGAATCCATCCAAAGCTTCAGATCCATGTCGAGAGAGAGGATCAAACGTGAATTACCTCTCGTTCAGGAGGTATTACTCGGATCTGCTTTCATTGTTTCCGAGTTTTCGATTTTTCTTCTCAAATTTGGTTAATTTCACTCGAATTCTTCTGTCTGCTATTACCTTTCGACTCTTATCATCAACATTGGTAAAAGGAGATAACACAGATCCTTGAATTTGATAAATTCTGACAGCATATTGATAAATTGCGGAAAGTGGTAGAGGAAGGCAATTGCTATGGAGCGTTGCAGATGTATAAATCTATCAGTGCAAGGTTCGTCTGCATTGACCTTTTTATTGGATTCTGGAAATTAATTGAAAGTTGGATTCTTGATAGTAGAGCAGTTATGAATTGCATTCATATTAAAATGACGAATGTATTTGATTAAAGATTAGCCTTTTTGGTTTGCAGATACGTTACAGCTCAGAGATTCTCGGAAGCTCTTGATATCCTCTTTGCAGGGGCATGCATTGAACTAGAGCACGGCCTGGTTTGTTCCCTTTCCTTCTATGATATTACATATATATTTATACTTGGAACCGTGAGGCACATGTAGTTTTACAAGGCACAACCTTTATTTTGTGTTAATAGAGGTAATTTCTTATTAACACAGCAAATTCTCAGGTGAATTGTGGAGCGGACCTTGCTATTTTGTTTGTCGACACACTAGTTAAAGCCAAGTCTCCTTGCAACGATGAGACTCTTGGTTAGTTTGAACCACATATAATCCCTTTGAACTATTGCAGTTTTCGGTTATACTGAAATATTTCCGTCAGATCGTATCAGGAGTATGTACAAATTGTTTCCTCGGGTTCCTGTACCACCTCATTTGGTAGATGTGAGCGACGATGAAGATGTCCAAAATCTTCAAGAATCTCTTGGGGAAGCCAGATCACGTGTAGAAAACTTGACTTCCTTCTTGAGAGCTGCTATAAAGTAAGCCTGAGTACATGTATTATTTAGCTTATTTAACTGGTACTGGCCATTGTTTTTGTGAACATGTATCAACATTTTAAAGTTTGAATAGAGGTTATTTTATAGTGCTGTTTCTTCTTTGTTTTAGATGGTCTGCTGAGTTTGGAGGCCCAAGTACTGGCTATCCTGAGTTGCATGCTATGCTTGCGGATTATCTTTACTCCGAGTGTCCTGAACTTGTAATCCTCTTGTAGCTATTTTTGATTATAAAGTTATACATTTCATCTTTCTTTGTTAATTGATATTTAAAATATTTCTCGCAGGACATGGTCAGAATATCCCGACATTTTGTTAGAGCTGAGGACCCTGAGAAGTTTGCGTCTATGCTGATCAACTTTATGGAAAGGGTCAGTCTCTTTATTGCAAATTGTCTCATCTCTTGATTTCTCTATTAGTTTAAAGTTTTAGAGTAGAAAAACTTTGCACTGAGATAGAAATTCAAGAAATGTCTGGATTTCCATCTAACCTCACGTGGATAAAATTATGTGTTTTCTTACTTGAATACTACTTTGCAGTGTTATCCCGGTGAAGATGACCTTGCCATTGCACGAGCAGTTCTCATGTAAGTTCATGCTTTATAACTGAATAGAGAGGAGAGTTTGAAGGGAACAAAAGAGAATGGATTGATTTTTTATTTTTTTTGGCATTTTAGGTACTTATCTATGGGTAACATGAAAGATGCAAACTTTCTGATGGATGAGATTAAGAGACAAGCAGAGACAAAAAATCCCGAGCTTTCAGAATCAGACCTTATCCAATTTATCTCATATCTTTTGGAAATGTTAGTTGCTCATGCGACAACATCCTCATCATCTTCTTCCTTTAGTATTCTTTAATCTTTTGTTGTAACCTGAAGAACTTTGATATCTGATACAGGTTGCAGAGGGATGCGTTGCCTCTTTTCAATATGTTAAGAGTAAAATATAAGTCAAGCATAGATAGAGAGCAGCTGCTTAGCGAGGTATAAATTTATTAGTTACTGGTCCCTAGTTTCTTCAACAAAATGAAACCCTTTTGTTTGGTCTCTGCATTTTTTTATCCTTGATGATTCATTTGATATATTTCTCTTTCACTACTGAATGAAAACCCGGAAATTGTGTTATACTTTGAAGTTGCTGGACGAGATTGCAGAGAGGTTTTACGGGGTGCAGCGTAAGAATCCTTTGCAAGGAATGTTTGGAGACATCTTCAAGGTAAATTAAATCGCTATATAGGATCTGCATATATCTCATATCTTGAAAGTTTAAATGCTTAAACCGCTGAAACTCTGTTTGTTCTGTGTAGATGATGGGCTGAGGAAGGAGATAGAAGAGGCAAAATTACTCCTTTTTTTGTCCTTTTTTATTTGTATTTGGCAATTCTAATAATGGATAGCGTTGGAGAGTTCTTCAGCTTATAAGTTGTTTCTCTAATCCGCAAGTGGGGAAGAGTTTTGTCTTTTGTAACATTTTACATTTGTTTTTCATTTTCATGATAAATGAAAATTAAAATTCAGTTTACATTACCATTTTGTCGAAAGAAAAAGACGAATCGGTAAGACCAAACATAAGCAAAACGAGTTCACGGTGAAAGACTCAAATCTGTCAGAATGTTACATCTGGCGCCACTTTAGTTACACTCAACCACCAACTAAAAGTATTTTGACAATCTTATCAACGTTGCCTTCAAGAAGAGAAGAACTGGCCTGATCCAGCCATTTCATGGTAATGAATCCACGCAAGTTTCGATACTATATAACGTTGAAGCGTCACAGACAATAACCAATCTTCGTCACCCTGCCATAGATGAACCAAACTGTCATTTCATGTTTTGAAGATCCGATGGATCGAATTACCAGTTGTCGAATCCCACTATCAAATTGCGATGTAAGCTCTCGAATTCTCCTTGTTGCCTCGTTTGCGCCTGAAACAAGTAAAAAAACTTTGGCTACTATATACTAAAACCTGAAAACCTCGGAGTGAATTTCTGATACCTGATTTGGTCGGTTAAATCCGAGTTTAGACAAGATCTGCATTTCTTGAGGAGAAAGAATGTCGTGGTTTCCAGAGATAATACTGAAGACAGAGAAGCATCTCTGAGTGTTCCACCAATAGGTTAGCCAGGGCATGTAGTGAGCCACTCTAAGTGCCCACCGGTCTTGAGGAAGCAAAACTGACAAATTTTTTTTGATATGCTACCAGCGTCACTCCTGCTAACCTAAACCATACCTTCTTTTCTTTTAACCAAGAATCAAGAATGAGATTGAAACACTGAAATCAGTCTGAATATTTACCTGTCAGGAATGTAGTGAAGACAAGACCAAGTGATTTGACCTCCCATAGAGCAGCCAAGCACATAGAACTTTTGGCCTAGTTGTAACCCATCGGCAAGTTCTTCTATATCTAATGCTATGCTTCTTGGTGTCCGGTTCGGTTCAGGATCACTCTCTCCATAACCGGGTCGATCAAATGATACAATGTATATCTTAAGTTCCTCCACGAGACCCTGCCAGTTCTGATTCTTGTTAGGAAATCCACTTTGTAAATGAGATGGGACATAGAATAAGATTATCCAATTTACTAATAGGAAGTCAATGAAACTTATTTCTTCTAAAAAAGGAATTGTTTTGTAAATCTTACCGGGGATATGGAGTAGGCGAAGTAGGCGTCGTGTCTACAACAATCAAAGCCATGAATATACACGACCTTGAATTTGGCGTGGTCTCTCGAAACTCCATATTCCTTGTAAGCCAAATGCCTCCCATCTCTTACTTTGTTTCTCGGTGAAGTAATCGTGAAAGCCTTAACCGGTGGAGGTTGGATTGATTTGTATATCCATCCCGCGAATACGACTAACAATTTTAATTTCTATAAATTGATTATGGAATTTGGTCATTGGGAGTTTGATCCATAAGACAATTTAACAACATCAATGGCTCGATCCACTTTAATACTATTCAAGGACACATACTGTGAGAATTGTGAACCCACAAAGCTTTAAAAAAAAATGTATTACAGGACATCAAGAATCCCGGACAACAGTTGAAGAAGAGAAGCAAGTACAGAGTCTTGACATGGTTGTGGCTTTAAGCAAGTTAGACTGTGCTGCATCAAGTAATGAATCAGCTTCAATGGCTTTCTCGAAACAGTATTTAGCTTCTTCCCACCTACGTTCAGCCACAAACACGAGTCCAAGGTTGTTGTATGCAGGTGCATAACCCGGTTTGAGTTCCAACGCCTTTGAGAACATTGCTTTGGAGACTTCCAACTGCTTTTTCTGTCTATAGAGGTTCCCAAGGTTAGAGAATATAGCATGAGCTTGATCTCCGGTTGACACTGCCAAGGCTCGCTTGTATACTTCCTCAGCTTCTGATTGCTGGTCTGATAATTGCAGTGATTTGGAAGTCTTGTATTCACGAGCGCCTTCTTATTTTATCGAAAATTCACATGAACGTTCTAATTTGAACTAGAACTCCAAAGATCATCACCTGTCCGTGGTGAATTTGAACTAACAAGAGAAGTTCTGGCCGAGCAATTTCTGACTCACAACCCAGTAAGATCTCTTCAGCCTTCTCATATTCTGGTATAGCCTAAAACCTTCTAGCAGTTAAACTCAATAAAATGATAATTATTCTTAAGAAATATCAGTGTAGCCTCAGCTCAAAGCCTACCTTTTGAGATTGGCCCAATCGTTGGAACATTAGACCAAGAATAAAATGAGCATGCACATTTTTGGGAATCTTCCTTGCAACATGAATCAAACCCTATAAGCAGAGAAGTGTTATCAGAATTAATATAGAGCATCATCATCATGAAACACTAGACCAATAATCAACTGGGATGAGCATTAAAAAATTACGAGCACCATCATCATTCTTTCTCCAAATGTTTAATGAAGAATGCAATGTTCTCGGAAACTTTATGAAATCGTAGTATGTCACTAATGTTGGCTGCCTCAATATGACTATAAATGACCGGCTTATTTCTAGATAGTGATGGAACTTTGTGGTGTAAGAAAAATCATTTCAATTAAAAATAATACTTGATCAGGTCATCCGCGATACCTAGATTTGGAAGAACGACCTAGCACACTTCCTACCATACTATGAGTCAATAAACTCACCATTTTGAGGTTGCTGATTTTTTCTTCCCGGGATGCAGGGACCCCTTGATCACCATCTGCATCAACTCCACAATCAGAGGAAGCCTCGATCTTATTTCTCGAGCGGAATTTCCCCACCTTGCTGATAGTTTTGGCTTCTATTTCTCTTGGTTCCACCTCCTTGCATGTTAATGTACCTCCCTCTTGATGACTTTCCTCGTTCGTCAACCTACGCAACACACAAATGTATTCGTCTGTGTTCTATGACCCCAAACTGGAAATTTCGCAAGCAATTCAGGCCCTGGCTTCAAATCAACAGCTCCAGAAAATAAATTTATACATCTGGCTTATAAAAGTCCAACACTTGAGCTCTTTTCAGTTTACAACTCATGGACCATTTCACTCAATAGACTTTACTTTGCCAAAACTTATCCATATCTCTAGCTCAGTTCAACTCGACAATAATTCTAGAACCTTGAAGTATTAATCTTTCACTGAAAGATATGATTTTTTCCGATTTGAGAAAAGAAAAAATCAGCAAAAGAAATGTAGTAGAAAGCAAACAGAAAGAAAGAGTTTTAGAGGAAGATTAGTTAGCAAGTAGAAGCAGAAATGGATACCTGGAGATGGGAAGAGTAGGGATTTGAATGGAAGAGTCAAGATCATCAGTCTCAGGAGGATTGAAATTGAGGTCAGCTAAGACTACAAGCTTTGGAGGTCGAGCAGGAGGCCTGTCCATGGCGGAAGAAGATGCAGGAGTATCAATGGTCATGGGTTCGTATTTAACGGCGATCGTCTCCGGCCGGTCCATCGATGTTCTGAGTGCGCCGGAGAGTAAAGGTGGGTGAATCAAAAAACGGACGATGAAAAAAAAATGAAGAGGCTGTTTGGCAACGAGGATTTGTCTGTCCTTTGATTGCGCTACACTTACCTACCGGAGGGATATCTATCTCATCGAGACACCGACCCAAAAAGAATTTTTTTGTTTTTTTAATAAGAAGTGAAGCACTCAATTTTTTTAATTATTCTTTTTATATTGTAAGATATATTTTTACTGTAGTATAATGATTTGTATTAGTGTGTTTAATACATGTTATAGTCCAAATTCAAATCCTTGCGTGACGATAAAAAATTATACTTTTTGCTCTATTTTACCTTAATTTTTACTATTTGTTATTTGTTGTTAAAATCGCAAGGAAAACTTAGTTTATAAATTTATTCGTTAATCTAGATGAAATCATAAGGTTTCATTATTATTATTTGGTATAACACGATTATTATTCACTTGTTGGAAATGAAATATATTTTCTATTTTATTTGAACAATAAATCTATAATCAAATTTTGGATTTAACTATTTAATTTATATCCACAGAAATATAGACCATCTAATCATAGTTTTTAATTAGTTCACTCTAAAATCATATGAATAATGTGGTTGTGGGTTATAAGTTATAACAAATTAAGTAATTAACAATGCTAATAACTCTTTTTCGCCGGTAACAACGTTCTCGTCCACGCCAAACAAGAACAAAAATACAATGAAACGAAAATCCATCAGAAATTAGAACATACGAAAAGATGTCAGTACAAAGACAAACACACAAAAACAAGAAAGAACCACATGAAAATATAAAAACATCTACTACCAACCAAATTCATACATATATATGATATAATTACCATAATATATAAAGAAACTAAGGAAGTATAGTAAAACGCTTAACACAACCATAAGAAGAAACTGATAGAGAATCACCATACTCTCCTGCACTCATCACTGAGTTGCAGAAACCCCAAACCCAGCAAGGATCCAGCCATTGTCCATGGCATGACCAACATACAACTCAAACTTCTCTTTTGCGTTCGGTATATCCAGCGACAAGTCATCAAGGCTTTCTTTAACGCGACCAAACCCTTTTGTCATTTGGTTAGTTGTAATCAATCCTTCACCAAAGCACTCCTCAAGCAAATTCAACAAGCGATCATTCTGCTTCTCCATTGCCATCACCAAAGCTTTCTTCACTACTTCGTGGTTAAAAAAGGGCATCCCTAGATCGCGGATACATTGACAAGCTTCTGATGTTACTCCTCCTGTTTCGTATTCTTCTAGAAGTTTCAAGATTTTGTCCTTTGCATCTTCAACTATCCAGCCAGTCCCACCGCCCCAACTTCTCAAGAGTCTTTCTCCTGCGTGCCGGGCGGAGATAAGAGACCGGGCTGAGCGGACTGTTTCGGTTCCGGTAGATTTTGGAGGTAGCTTGATTGAGATCTCTTCAAGGTTAAGTGGAGCTAAGACGTCATCAATCACAGCTCTAGCTAGGAACAGAGCAAGTTCATTTGATGCGTCCATGATGTCTAGAGCTGTATCTTCCGCGGATTCCAGGAGCATGATGAAACCGTTTATGAAATCTTCAGTTGAGAATAACTCCATGTGAAGAGCAGAAAGAAGAACCGAAGCCATTTCCTTTTCTCTGTTTTTCCTATCTAGAGCCAGAGTTATGAGCCTCTTCAGAAAGACCGGGTTATATTCAGGTTTCCCTAAATCTTGAAGACTGCGGATTAGCTCAGGAATGTCATCTGATAAGAAATATTCCTGAATTATATTCACTGTATCCTTTTTGTACTGCCTTAGCTTTCCATCTTCACTCGATTTCCCTCCATCTTGATCAGAGGTTACCTTATATGAATCATCCAGCCAGCCTCCAGAGATAGCCTTGGGAACTATCGAATCAAACAGCTTTTTGGCAGATGGGATATCCAAAGCAAGGTCATCGAGACTCTCTGCTACTCGGTGAAATCCCTTCACCATTTGACTTGAACTGATCAGACCTTCTTCAGCAGCTTCGTTCAACAGCTTTAGTATGAGTGACTCAGCGGTTTGAGATTCCATAGCCAGAACCAAAGCCCTCTTCACGACCTCGTGATGGAAAAACGAGACACCTAATTCCCTGATGCATCTACAAGCTTCTTGAGTGTCTCCGTTTTCCACATATTCCTTCAAGATTTCAGATATCTTTTTCTTTGTTTCTTCTACTGTAGTGTGAGTACTGCCTCCCCATTTCCTCTCCACTAGTTCTGCGTGGTGAGGAGCCGAGAGATAGCTCTTTTCTGCAGTTACAATAACCTGGAACCCCTTCGAAGATTCTGGAAGAATCTTCTTAGCTCTAGCCAGAAAAACTGGAGGGAGAATTTCGTCGACGATGGCCCGTGCAATAAACAATGCAAGGACATTAACAGCATCAAGAATGTCCACTGCAAGGTCATCAACAGATCTGAGAAGTCTAATAAACCCATCCCTAATTTGATCAGGTAAAATGACATCAGCATACAATGCAGAAAGTAACACTGAAGCCATTTCCTTCTCCTTATCGTGCCTGTCCATGGCCATAGAAACAAGTCGCTTGGTGAAGTAAGGATGATATTCACTCGAACCAAGTTCCCTGAGGTCAGATGCTGCCACTTTCACATCCCCGGTGCTAAAGTATTCCTCAACGATGGAAACTACAGCCTTTTTGTAATCATCCAACGGGTCAGATACAGGTGAATCAATAAGTCCATCATATGCTTCCTGTTAAATTGAGTATACAAATCACAGGCACATAAGTCAAACTACTAGCAAAGAATAGAATCAGCTGATCCTAGATACAATTCCTAAATTAACAAGAGCGCGAGCTAGCCTGTCTATAGTTTACCCGGGTATCCACTAGTGATAAAGGAAAGCAAACAAGCAAAGTATCGAACACAAAACAAAAAGCGCAAATACCTCTCCACTATCGTAATTGGGATCATTTTTATCAATACAGCAGTCACCATCATCTGTGTCAAGAAGCTTTCCCCAAGTTCCTTTTCCGCCACCACCATCTGAAGATATCATTGCCAAATAAGTAAACCATATCACCTACAAACCTGAACTCTTTAACTGAAAACTAAAATCTGGAACTGCTTCCATTTCAGCAAATTTGAAAGAGCAACTGATAAAAATATTGATCTCATTCACTAAAAAAGGATGTATTTGCCAAGAATCAAGCACAAAAGGTTCAAAAAGTTAAAGCTTTTTCATACCCTTCTTTACACGGATATGCTTCCCTGAGTGAGTCCGTCGCACATGCCTAAATGGAATCCCAGCTACTGGTCCTTTGCCACCAGTGGGAGACTTTATATTCAAATCAGCAAACAGAGGATGAGATTTCGGTGATGACGACAAATTCTCAGCATTCTGAGTTGCTAATTCAAGCTTTTTCCACTGTCCATCCGTCAAAATTCCCTCTCCCGATGCCATCTAAAACAATTAAACGATCAAAAACCTCATAATCACTGAAACCAATGAGAAAAACTGACTCTTCTGTTTCACCCCAAACCCCAAATAATGATCAGATAGAACATGACAAGTTTGCATCCAAACGAAATTTCCAATCTTTTGCAGTAAAAAAAATCAGTCTCGAAACACTGATAATACCATTAGAACAGGAAACTGAAAGACCTCTACTTCACTGTGAATCAAGAACACACACACAAGTGATATTTCCGAGATTCTACACGAGAGACGTTAACACCCAAAAAAATCGATTAGTTAAACAAACATCCCAAATACGTATGTATGCAGCTATATAGAAGAAATCTTAATACCTGTAATCGTACGAATCAAATTCCAAATCGTGAAACAAAGTCGTCTTCTTCTCTGCTTGGCTCGGATCTCGAGCCAAGACAGGAAAGATAAGGGATTGGATCTCCAGCACCGGAAACAAAAAGTCTCAACGTCAAGTAAACAACGATGTAGATAACGATCACAACACAGGAGAATCAAAAGTCACCGATTCCAGACAACGACGAGAGACGAAATGGATGAGGATCAACAAAAAATATATACAATATAATAAAGTTTATATATGTAGGTACACGTCATCAAATAAATACGTGGAGGGCTTAGCTTTTCTTTTTTTCTTTTTCAATTCGTCTCCAATTGTTTTAGAAAAAATCGATCCAGAAAAAGGGGCCTAATGGGTACGTTTGGCCCATTTAGTTAAATAGTTTGAGCTCTATTAAACAAAATAAACGTTTTAAGCTTTCATGGAAATGACTAGATCATGACATCTTGTTTATAGTTTTTAATCAGAGTGTTCTAACCAGATAAAACAATCGGGTTCTATCCAAACTAAGATGAATCCAAAAACTAAACCATGACTTAATATAGTTTAAATAGATTTATTTTTCCTATCTCGGAAAAACTGAATCTGAATAGACAAAAAAATCGATATAAAATTAATAATATATTTGATAAAACTCTTAATTCAAACACAAAAAAAAAACATAATAGATTAGGTTTTATTTTGAATATTATTACTGATAAATCAAATATTTTAAAAATAGATGAATCGAAAAGCTTGAACTAAAGCGGAAACCCAAGATTCAGTTTTGTATACTCTTTTTTTTAGGTGGATATTGTATTTAAAAAAAATTCTAATCTGATAGATTATGATTTAATAAATCAAGATTATTTTTATTTTGGTATATTAGTGAATATAATGTACTAACTACTGTCTACGTGTATTGAATTATTTTTAGAACACTGACAATGAGTAAGAAGTTGGCAAGTAGTTTTCAAGCAAAACCGGTCACATGCCTTTTGTCTGAATTAAGTCTATTTTTGTGATCTGATGGTTACCTTTCTATCTACCACCTTAATTCTAATCTAACGACTCCGATTGTTTTTTTTTTTTAAGTTTCTTGGTTTTTTTAAACAAAACATATCAATTTTTGGAATTGATTTCATATTCAAAAAAACTTCTAATGCCGAGCATTTGTCTAAAACAGTAATTTGTTTATCCAAATGTTTCAAGTTTCAGTTTGATAAGATCTAACTTGTATAATTGTCAAAAACATAAAATGGTGTAATTAGATATTATCATACTCTATGGTTACAAACTTTTTTTTTTTTGATAATTCTATGGTTACATTAACATACATGCGTGGTTAAATGTGATCAACTTTTATTATTCTATGAATTATGTAAAAAAATAGTGAAAATAGATATATGATATATACTAGCTTTTTCAGCATTGACAATATTCTGAAAATAACATTAATGTCGGTTCTCGAGTTTCATCACGAAACAGAATGATTTAGTAATCGAATGAATGTCCAGAACATAAAAAAATTGCCATTATTTTTTTGTTCTGCAAATTATGTACCAAAATACACAAAATTTGCTTAGATATTTAAAATGATTTTTAGTGAATACTGAATAGTAACAGTAATCAAATCACTAGACAAATTAAAACTCATGATGTTGCAAAAAAAAATTCAACTCATGATCAATATTTTGGTCATAGTTAGATTCATCAACATAAATGGCTATAGCAAATAAAATGTCGGTGAGACTTTTATAATTGTATAAAGTGATAAAGTTTTGAAGAAATTGTTCTTTTCAAGAAAATATAATATTTTAAAAGAATGGAGGAGATATTGGTGATGCAAATACTTCCCATGTGCATTGATTGTCAACACATCTTATACCAGCCAAAATTTTTACTCAGGTCTGATCGTTCGATACATTTACAGATATATATATATATATAGGAAAATAACATTTTTAATCGTGAATGTGACAAATGCTAATATTTTAAATTTTGTTAGTATTACACTAACACTAACAGTTTAAATCTTTAAATTATTTTATCTAATACTTTAAATATTTAAATTATTTTTTATGGTTTTTACGCTGTTTAAATTCATCAAAGGAGAACAAAGTGAAAATGAGTTTTAAAAAATAAAATTTTAAAATAATAGATTTTAAAATCAACAGTTGTGTTATAGTAGAAGATAAATAGATAAAAATCTAAGTTTTTTAAGTGAAAGAGAACGCTTCGACAATCTTAATAAAAACAAAATTAAATTTTTTTTAGATAAAGTTAACTATTTTGTATGGTAGAAAAAATGGGTTAATTTAAAAATTTAACGTGTTAATATAAATATTTTGAATGTTTAAAGTGTGTAATACGTTGCTACCAAAGTTTTTAAAGGTTTAAAATTATATTTTCAATATATATATATATATATATTTAAAAAAAAAAAAAATTTATGGAAGTATAAGCGTTATTTATTGAACGATCGGACTAGAGCACATGGTTCGGTGGTCCCAAAATCAAACCTCCATGCCCTATGGGCCAGTGTCGGCTCAGTTCTCCTATTCGATTCTTTTTGGTGGGACTCTTCTCTTATTCTTTTCTCTTTTGATTTTTCCCGCAAACGACATTTTATTAGACACCAAAAGAAAATCATTGTAAACCAAAAAGATAATAAGTTAATAACTAACACTCTAAAAATAAATAAAATTATCAAATAATTCAAAGTGCATCAACCATCTTAATGTTACAAAGATATATTCATTTATAAAAAATATAGTTAACTAGAAAGTAGAAATATTAAATTTTTAATAAAACATATGAATACAATAATCAAGTTTACCCACAAAATATTAGATGCGATTTTAAAAATATATAGTAAAACTGCTAAATGGCATGTACATGTGTATAAACGGTTAAACAAAAGATTATGATCACCAAAAATTTTAATTGAATTATTTATTTTGTATAAAACTGGCTATCTATAACTAAAATTGTTCTCTCTACACATTTCTTAAAGCTAATTTTATGAATTTTTGGAAGAAGTAGGATCTCCATTTTGATTAGACCTGCCATGGTTGGTGGTAGTCATTAGAGTTTTATGGGAGGACAACCACGATAATCGGTCTATAAATAAAATTTTACATTTTTGAATACGCTTTAGAAATTTATCAATTATTAATACATTACTACGTGGCGACCCCGTTCCGAAATTAAATTACGTAAATATTCGTACAAAGCATTTAAAACAAGATCCAAAAAAGAGAATAAAAGTATTGAAAAGTAAGACAGTATGACCTACTCTTTAACCCAAAAAAAAAATGTCTTTAACTTTACAAAAATACAATGTGAGCTAACTGTTAGGCTATTAATAATATCAACCGTAATAAATGTACAAGATTAAACCGTATTACTAAAGTACACTAACAAAGTTTTGACTTTTGGTGCACCCTACTTAGTGTTCACCAACATTCAACTTCAAGTTCGTTGAGATTTTAATTACTAGTTCTGTTTTTTTTTTCTTTAAGCCACGTGACTCATTGCTAAGCTTTACCTGAATGTTGGATATTGAATGCTATCGGTTTGATTTTAGTTATTAGAATGGTTCAGCCAATTATATTCGTAATGTTGACCAATAATACTCCCCATTCTAATTTATAAAAAACGTATGTTTTGGGGATTTTCACAATCAAAACATTATTTGCAATATCAACTAAATAATACTTTATTAATCTTAATGAGATTTGCATTATAATGTATTAAATTAATATGAGTAAATTAGGATTAAAACATTAATTATATATATATTGTAAAACAAAACAAGAAAATCTCAAAAAATATGCATTTAAAAGAAAAACTGAAAAGAAGTGTAAATATTCATTGGAAAAGAAACTAATGTTGAATGCATACGAGAGAGAAGGTTTTTCTTTCAACTCTCAGGATTGAAATATTGAAACTTTATTCATTTAAAAAAAAAGGAGTTCAGATTCAAGAACTAGTTAATTTGACCAAATGACTTTTGATTTAGTGGTGTTTCCTAAAACCTTCCAAAATAAATGAAGGTTGTGTTTTTTAAAACTGTTAGTTTGAATCTCAATTAGGATAAATTTAGGTAAAGCTTAAGTTAATTTTAGGTAGCCTCGTTTGAGTTCGTAATGATCAACACTGTTCTTCTCCGTCACTAAATGATTTAGGTTGATTCCATTCTCACAGACCAAAAATATTTCAATAAGGAAAAAAGCTAAAGGCAAGATGGGTCCATTTATCATCAAGTTGCATGCGCAATAAATCACCCGAAGTGTTGCTATATAGCCTATATTTTGCTTTGTCTTTCTTCCTTCACTCATATGTTTTGTTCTAAACCTTAAACTTTATCAACGATATAACAAGCCAAGAAACAACTTTATCAACGATATAACAAGCCAAGAAACATAATGCTAAATTCTTCATATGTATTCCCACTTATCTTTCTCTACTGCATTTTCTTCTCCGAACTCTCTTTGTCTTTACTCATTTCCGACCCCGAACTCGTCGTCAAGGAAGTACACAGGTATTGTACCACAAATTTACTATCTTTATGAATAAACTTGTTTGTATACACTCAAATATTTCGCCTGAAATGTTGTTAATTTATAAGCTCTTTCTATTCAAGGCTAATTTCGACATTTCGACCATGATCACAAACTGACTTTTGAGTACACTTAAATGCTTAATTACCTACGTCAAGAATATATAATGCTAATTAATATATTGTATGTTGGTTAATAATACTTATAGGAAAATAAACGAGTCTATATCAAGAAGGAATCTAGGTTTCTTCTCGTGCGGGACCGGTAATCCAATTGATGATTGTTGGCGATGCGACAAGGATTGGGAGAAAAACCGCAAAAGGTTAGCCGACTGCGGAATCGGTTTTGGCAAAAACGCAATTGGCGGCCGTGATGGTGAAATCTACGTGGTCACAGATCCAGGAAACGATAATCCTGTAAATCCTAAACCTGGAACACTAAGATACGCAGTAATTCAAGATGAACCACTTTGGATCATATTTAACCGAGACATGACGATCCAACTAAAAGAAGAACTCATAATGAATTCTTTCAAAACCCTAGACGGACGAGGAGCCTCCGTACACATCTCCGGTGGGCCATGTATAACCATACAATATGTGACCAACATCATCATCCATGGTTTACACATACATGATTGCAAGCAAGGTGGTAATACTGACGTGCGAGACTCCCCAGAACACTACGGGTATAGAACTGTATCCGACGGTGATGGTGTGTCCATCTTCGGGGGAAGCCACGTGTGGGTTGATCATTGCTCGCTCTCGAATTGTAACGATGGGTTGATTGATGCAATTCGTGGGTCAACGGCTATAACGATCTCTAATAATTATTTGACGCATCACAATAAGGTTATGTTATTGGGACATAGTGATACGTATGAACAAGACAAGAATATGCAAGTCACTATCGCTTTTAACCATTTCGGAGAAGGCCTCGTCCAACGAATGCCAAGGTATTTATCAAAACAATTTTTTTTCCCCAATGCCAAGGTATCGCTTTATATGTGTCACCAACTATAAAGGTCAAGTATATTGTCGGCTGGATTTATTCCTTAAAGAAAATAGCAAAGCCAAAAAAAGAACTGCATTAAATTTTAATACGTTTTTTTTCTGTATCTAAGATGGTTCCACCGAAATAAGTATGCTGTCTAAATTAACTGAAAATTAGTTGGGTTAGCTGAGCTAACATGCTAACTTTTTTCTAATGTTATAATCTTAGATGTAGACGAAAATTTCAGAGAGATAAAATTCATTCTGTAAGTAGAACATGAAGATTGATTTTAACAAACTAATGAAATTTTATGTATATATAGGTGTAGACATGGATATTTCCATGTGGTGAACAATGACTATACACATTGGGAAATGTATGCAATTGGAGGAAGTGCTAATCCTACCATCAACTCTCAAGGCAACCGTTTTCTTGCTCCTGATGACTCATTTAGCAAAGAGGTTCTTCCAATTTTTATTTTTATTTAATTTTAACCCAATGCTATGTGTATTAATGTCACTTGATTTCATTCAACGTTCTAAAATAATAGTCTTATGTTTTTGGGGAAATAAAATAGGTAACAAAGCACGAGGATGCACCCGAAGACGAATGGAAAAATTGGAATTGGAGATCCGAAGGAGATCTAATGCTTAACGGCGCATTCTTCACGCTTTCTGGTGCTGGACCAACTAAATCGTCAAGCTATTCAAAAGCCTCGAGCCTAGCCGCTAGACCGTCCTCTCATGTTGGTGAGATTACTGTAGGCTCGGGTGTCCTCAGCTGCAAAAAGGGTTCCCACTGCTGATGATAGCCCACCAACGTGTGTGTGTATATATATAAATATAGTATATATAATATTAATGAAACCAGCACTTGAAAGCTAATCATGTAATAATCTTGTGGCAAAGTGAATTAGTGTTGGAAGTTTATTTGGTCGTTGTGTTGGCTAGACTAATTTCACTCGGCATACTTACTGCTATTACTCAACACACTTATTAAATAGACCGATTCTATATATTTTTTCTATTTAGCTGATATCTAGAACGATCTGCTAATTAATGAAATATTAGAGAGAAGTGGTATGTGTAGTACATTAATTAACTTTTTAACAGACATCTACCTTTTACTTATTTCTCAATGTTATATATATGCATATTAAAACAAGGGTCCAAGGAAACTTTTATCAATATAGCATTCGGTCTGAACCGTATTAGAAAAGTATGAAACTGCCCGTTGCAGCTTATATTCAACAATAAACCATAATTCGATAGAAATACAATATGGTTAAGAAAAACCTAGTCAGTGGATAAAAATCGATTCGATGGACCTTTTAAAAATAGTTATTTATCAACAGATAGACTAACCATAAAGTTAGTTCCGTTACTAAGTAGTCGTATCTATAAATAAACACCATTAATCCCATTCACATTGTCACAATCGAATATATTCTCTACAAATAGTCTTCTCAAACATATATTGAATTGAGAGGGAAAGAAAATTAAAATGCATTTCGAAATGAACTCCCTATTTATTCAAACCACTATACTATTAGTCTCTGTTATATCAGTTTCTATCGTTCATGCCGGAAATATTCCAGCGTTCGGAGATTCGATACTCGATACGGGCAACAATAATGATCTCATGACCCTGACAAAGGTTAATTTCAAGAGCAAGAAAATAATCTTGGTATAGGAGTTTTATAATAATAATATTATAAAATAATATTGGTATAGGAGTTTTATAATCTTGGAGCAAGAAAATTCGCGATAAAATGGAACATTACCATTGGGTTGCTTGCCAGAAGCAAGCAATGCTCTTGGAGGGTTATGTCTAGAACACGCAAACGGAGTGGCTAGACTCTTTAACCAGAAGCTAGCGACCGAAGTCAACAACCTCAACTCGATGCTCCCAGGTTCTCGTTCGATCTACATTGACATGTATAACCCTCTTTATGAACTCGTCAAGAACCCTCCGAGATCAGCTAGACTCTAAAACACCAATATCTTTATTGTTAAACAATTATTTTGTATTAAAAGTTTTCACGATCACACTTTTGGTTTCTTATAGAATTTACCTCGCCGACAATTATAATAGTCTGATAAGCTCTCTCCGATGGGTGTCCAATGTCCCAAAACACCTGAAAATTGTTTTCTCTATGTATTCAACCGTACTCCAGGCCATAAAATATGTTCTCAATTTCTGGGCCCTTTTAAAAGGTTTAGGCCCAATTTCTTCTGAGCTCACTTAAAAATTGCCCACAGCTTTTATATTATCTAATCTTGGTTACCACATATTTGTTTTTATTTTGACCCCAAACAAAATTTCTTCTTTTTTGATAATTTTTTTTCCTTTGACTAATTTCAACACTGTATTTTAAAAGGCTAACACCAAACTACCCGCCACAGTAGGGAAAAAAAAAAACCAAATTCTATCCGCCTCGTTGAGAATTTGTGAGCCTTGCATAGAACTATTTTATTTTGTTCAACTTATTTTATTTAATAAAAACAACCAAAGTCATCCACTTATAAAAAGCAGACAAGAAAAAAGAAGATAAGAGTCCAAATATCAAGGAGTCGGCGTGCTTGGCTCCGAAGACCAACGGAGGGTGGTCAGGTCAACGGTCCTCCCGATGGTTGAGTTGGTCAACCATTGTGAGGGTAAGCTTTTTTTTTTTTTAAAGATTTAAAAATTTTAGTTTTGAATTTCGGCAAAAAATATATATTTCATTTTACTTTTTCATCACTTTTTTCATCCACCAATATTTTTATTTTATGTGTCGTGTTTTGTACTTTTTTCCAAACAACAAAAATTGTGTGGAATTTGAGGTACTATACATTGATTTTCAAAATAATTTTTGAGATTAATACTTGATGAAGATAAAATTAATACGTTAGTAGTAATTGTCAACGTCAGAAAAATAAAAACCTTATGTATTATAGATTAAAGAAAACGACTTACTTGTATTATTCTATAAAAAGAAAATGGTGTAATTTACGAAAATCGGCGACAATTTTCTTATGGACTTTTGTCAGTACACACATTTTGTGGATATCTATCGTTTTTTACAAGTACATCGCTGATTCATGATTCTTAGCAAATATTAATTATATATCCAAGGTCCAAACTCTTAAGGATAAGATCAGAGTCTAACATGCACATCAATCTCCAGTACTTCGAGAGTTCAAGTGGAGTATAAACCGTTTAGAATCTTTAAATGTTCAGTTATATTTTAATTCCCAAATGCTGATAACTTTTGGGAAGAATCTTACATGAAATCATCGAATCGATTAGATTTATACATCACTTTTCACTTTTCTCTTCCGTGTAAACTTATCCACAAGTTTTGGATTTTGTTGTTTCGTTTTCTTAAAGAGCCATTTGTGAATACGTAAAGTTTAACAACAACATGATTAACTTATCAAACATACATATTTGTAGATTCAATGAAAGGAAAACGTCCCCAACATGTACATATTATTAAACTAAAAAGTGTACATAAACTACAAGTCTACAACTCTTAAGCCATAAACATTAATTTGGCAATAGTTAGTAGTTAAATTTTAACATGGATATCTAAAAATTTTGGAACATAACATTTTGAGTCTGAATTCGTTTAACTATTCAGATTCATATTTATCCATGTCAGATATCCTTTATTTTAAAAGATAAAAGTTTACTTATATATGCGCAACATATAAAGTTCGACTTGACCACGTGTCATCATGTCAATGGTCAAGCTGGACAGTATGATTGGCGTAAATTATCAATTTGAAACATGTGGCATACTGTATACGCGGCATACTTTATTTCCTTCTCCAGTGTACCTGATTCTTCCAATTCCTTTGACGTTCAGTCATCTCTGTGATAATTAAAATTTTATAAACCACAATTAACTAAATCCAGTGGCAAAAATGGATATAAATCATAGAATAACAAGTGGCCAGACAAGAGGTCTTCCGAGTGGATGAGATTTAACAGCCACGTAGACGAGGAGGTGGCTCTTGGGAAGAGGCGAGGGTCGGTTTACTTCAATAACCGGCCTTTCTCAATTTTAGAATAATATTATCAACACTTTTCTTCGCAAATTTTTTGCCGGTTTTATCACTTCCCCACGTACGATAAAAACATAAACATTCGTGATGTCATGGGGACAAACATCCTACATGGTACCAAAAGCAATACTTGTTTGATTATCATCCAATCCCAAACATTAAAAAACCAATATTACTTATAGTTACTTTTAGTGGAATATTAAAAGTAATATATGGGTGTAATGTTGGGAATATAACAGAGTCGACATTTGTGTATCGAAAGGGGGAATTAAAGACATAATATATTGGTAATGATCTCTAGATTTGAAAATGTTCGAAGAAGTTGTTGGGTTTGTTTTCATTTATCAGTTCCTCCTGTCTACACTAATCTATTATTTTCAGTTTCGTTTTCAGTTTAGTTTATGATATTTTTAAAATGTAACAATATAACTATCAGATTTGAAATGTTGATATGGCTTAAACTTTGAAGTAAAAAAGAAGCATATGTATTAAAAGTTCTTTTTTAAAAGTCATATTTTGTATAGTTTGATATGGCTTAAACTTATGGGTTGTATAGACTTGCTTAGAAATAAAGATGGAGATGAAATCCAAATCCATTGGTTCTTTGATCTTAGTTTATAGCCTTACCCGCTGCCGTTTTAGTCAAACCAGAGTAGCTACTCCGGTTCACAATATATATATTCCCACCATTTTCTCCCGTATATCCTATAAAATGTTGGCCATCTCTCTTTAATGTTGAGGATGCGTACTTGAAATCCACATTTCAATTTTCTCTGGCCAATTCGGAAACAATGGATCCAGTTGCTGCACCATACCGTAGATGCAAACTGTTGGCCCCAAATGTTCCCGTTGAATCCGTTCTTCCCTCATCTTCTCAAGGATAGCTGCGCTCGCATTGTGCCTAATTCTTCCACACGCAATTGATGACAAGTCTTAGGTGTTAGCATTGAAGATTAAGATACTTATCTTTTGTGATCTTGTGACGATCTCTAGAGTTTTCCTTATTGTTGTTAGAACCAATAATGTGAAATTTCTAGCATAAAAAACAATGGAATTATTTTCCTTGTTTGTTATCTTAAAATACGATGACGATATGCAATGCAAATGAAAAAAAGAAAAAGAAAAAAAAAAGAGTAACCTGGTTTGAATTTTAATACATCAAACAAACACAAACTAATCGTACAAATCCTTTAACCTACATAAACTCGATAATCTCGGAACAAAAAGTAGTGGAAAATGCTCTGTTTCATCGAGAAAAACATATATGATTCAAAAACAATGAACAATCCCTAGTAGATTCAAGACTATACTCCAAAGTTCAGAGTTGGAACAACAACCCTATTAAACAGGGGGTATAAAACTCTTGATACTAGGAATCAAACTCGTAAGTGGTTAATCTCAGTCTTGTGATGTAAATTACTAAAAGTTGCAATTGCCAGTCTTTGAGTGCCAAGACAGAGAGACTACTATGACTCACTAGCTATGTTAGCAAATTCTGCATTTTAGAGTTTTGATGAATGTTAAACCATTTCTAGCTATCCTCTTTATATATATGAAGACTTAAAATTGATAGAAAAGTCGAAAATCCATCAGATTGTTCACCAACAAATACCAAACAATCTGAGAATTGAAATAAACAAGGATTTTCTATAAAACCATGGTAAATCACTACTAGGATGACAGTGGGACTTTAGCCTTAAGATGTCATCTACGATTCCATAAGAAAGCCATGTTATTCAGAGTACTCCAGTTAGAGCTTAAGAGAGTAATCTCATTGTAACACTTAGTTCAACAATCAAACTAGTTCAACTATCCTTAGAGAAACTAATGGTCGCTCAAATCGTTTAGACAATAACACAACATGCTATTAAAAGCTAAGCTTATGATTTGATACAGATATGAAGCAACCATACTATCACAGTGCAGTAGAGGAAAAAAAACATAATCTGGAATCTTTATTAGAAATTTGTGGACTAATGACAATGCCATGTCATCTCGAATTTGGAATCTGAAAGCTGCTCAAAGAAATTTGGAATTTTTCGTTCTAAATCAAAGAAGTATGCTCATCCTTTGAAGCCCAGTCATTCAGAATACATGAAAACCAAAAGAGAAAAGAAAGTAAAAGAGTAAAATTCTTACGGAATAGCAAAAAAGGGATCAAGCAGCAAATTCTAAGACTTGCGTCCAAGCTGTTTCCTGAGTTTCCTATACTTGTGCTTGTTCATCTTCTTCTTCCTCTTCTTCTTCACACTATCAGCGTAAATCACTATCTCTTTCGCATCTTCCTCCTCCAGCGACGCTGTTTCAGCTAGATCCAGACCTTGAACCGCTGTGGGATTCAAGAAGAACTCCATGGAGAAACTAGGATAAAACCGCATAGATTGTTTCGATTCATTTCTGGGGGCTGTATTCACGGGGTTAGCAAGAGAAACTGGATCCGGTTTCTCAATAACAGATTCGATGTTGTTGATGCAGGGCTTCTGATAAGTGACGAGAGAAGGAGTCAGCCTCTGGATTGAATTGAGGCAAGATTTGTTCTTGAAGAATCTATGCATTAGATTCGCCATTGCAGATCAAAACCCTAAGAAACCACACGAGTGATGGATGAAGTCGACGACGTCAGGGAGTTTTCAGTTTTGGCCCATTTTGGCATAAAACGACGCCGTATATTATTGTTAAAAAGGAAATGAAACTTGAAAAAAAATACAAAAACTACCCATACGCAAGATCGAACTATGGACCTTCAGTTTTTTACTCTGGCGCTCTACCACTGAACTATACGGACGTCTTGCTCGTCTTTTCCCATAGCCATTATATAAATTATTTCTTTTAATGACACATACAGCCGATTGCAGAGTGATCAGTTAGTGTGGGAAAGAAAGTAAGAAACCATAAAAACATCAAACAGAAACAAAAGTTGTTTATAAACTGTTTCGTTTTTTTTTTGTTTTCTAATAAACCGAAACCGAAAACAAAAGGAACAAAAACCCAAATGGCCAAATCGAAGTTCGATCAAACATAACCACATGAACTCATAAACGACGAACAACTGATCCGTTTGCAGAACTGATCCAAAGAACCTGAGAATCAATAACATTCAAATCAACAACTACAACTCTCGCTCTCCTCTCCTACCCAGCTTTACCATAAACATGATACCCAAATCCACCACCATAGCATAGATTCAAACCTTTGAGTTTACCACAGAAGTCATTGACATGGTCGTGACCCACAAACACTGATTTCACATCTCCTCTAGCTACCAATGTTGTGAAGAAACCCGAGTTTGTTGAAGCCCAGAATGTACCTTCTTGTCTCACTCCTTTGGTAACGTTTGATGAGTTGAAACTCCAAACTCTGGTAATAGAATGTGGAAGTAAGCTAGTCCTAGAGCTACACCTTTTTGAGGATTAGGCTTTGCGTTGTACTCTCTCTACAATATCATCAAAACAAGAGTCAAAAACAACACTGCAGAAATCAAAAAATGAGATTGTGTTTCATCAATTGATATTTATACCTGAAGACGTTTTGAAGTGTGGTCGAATCAGAATTGCTGAGAAGTTTTGACCCAATCATAACCTTCCATGTAAGGAACACTAGAGTAATCTCCACTATCGAGAAAATATAGATTAAGAACCGATTTGTTCTGTAGGCTTGAATCAGCAGCTCCATGGATTTGGAGATTGTAATTACCAAATCCATCAATTTAATGAGCAGCTTCAGGAGGATTCACTTGAGATAAAGTATTGGGAAGCTTCACAATATGATTCATGAGTTGTTGTCGAGTTAATGTCGATTCTTGATCAGGGTTTCCCAAAATAGCAACCCAAGGAATTTTAGACGCAATCGCTGGAGCAAACGCAGCGTTTAGAGACTTCACAGCGTCTTTAACATCAAATCCAAATATATTATCACCTGAAACGATACAAAACCCTTAAAGATGAATCACTTTGCTATAATCATCAAAATTAGGCTACTTTTATGTGAACAACCTGAAAAAAAAAAAAGATCAGAGTTTTCTAATAGAAATTTCCAGTCTAAGGAGTGGCAAATCGGAATTCGAATACGAGAAACAGATGAATGAATTAGTTTTTTTTTTCAATTTGGGGATTTTACCCGTGAAGAAGATGAGATCAGGCTTCTCGGCGGCGATGACACGCGACATGAATACGGTGGTGGTGAGGTCAGAGCAGTGAGCTTTCAGGCTAGGCAAAACGTTGAGATATGGCGTTATGGCGCCGTTTGCAAAGTGCATATCCGCCACTTGCAGTATCTTGAACTCGCCGTTAACACCGAGCCTGAGTTTCCGACGATGAGCTGATGCCAGCGGAATCGGAGCTAAACAGAAACATGCCAGAGACACAGAGAAAAGAAAGAAGTAGAACAGGCTTCTTCTTATTCGATTGACCGCCATTGTTATCCGACCAAGAAAGACGATAAGTCTGGAGTTTTTGTTTGTAGTGACTCAGTGTAGAAAATTAGAAATGTATGCAAGTGCAGGAAGAAGCCAAAGGGAGGACCTTTGCACAAGGAAGACTTTTAAATTTTGTTTATTTTAAAAAATGTTTTTATTTTCATCGTCTATTTAATAATGTTGGCATTATTGTAATAATGAGTCATGCCACAGGAGCCACTTACAAAATTGAACACACCACTACGACCATATATGGAGCAATCCATTGATTACATACAGCTTAATTAATTGCTTATAAGAAAATAAACACCACAAGTTTACTCGTACAGAGAATAGCTTACTCGTACCTTATTGGCTTAAAGCAATCAATGAAAATAGATTATTGTTGTCAAAAATGTAGTTCTTTTTTTTCCAAAATAAAAGTCGTTTATTAACTTTAGAATACTTAATGGTTGATGTTACCATACATTCCATGAGAAAAATACACACGTAAGTGAAACATCGAATACCAACTCGAACAACATTGAGTTATTATACAATATCTTAAGATTAAACATGAAGTGGATCGGACCAGGAATGCTTATTCCCCACTCAGCTTCATCATCAATGGAATCGAGGGCTTTTCAAGGTGAATTAGCGAGGACAATAGCTTCCATCATCATCATCAATATCACTGAGATAAACCAAGATCAAGAACACAAGCTTCTGGTGAAGACCTGAAGGAAGAAACATATCTAATATGTTTTCAAATCTATATCAATATCAAGCTATATATATTGTAATGTAGATAGATACACAAACTCAGAGAATTGTAGACATATATGTTGTGTGAGTGATAAAAAGAGAAGGTTTTTGTGTCGTTGTTTTGAGAGCAAAGCCGTCTTGTTATATCCCCCGCATGCGAAGTTTCTTCCTCAGAGGGAAATGGGTGTGGAAAAAAGGGTATAAAGAGATGACCTTTTTAAAGATGTGTTTCGCCTTTTTTAATAATAATGGGACCTTTTTCATTTTACCCTAAGTTTTTAACCTAATGCAGCCTTTACAACTATTCACCTCCATATATTTTGTAAGATTGGAACTTGGAAGTCAATATATTATCTAATTTGATTCCCCGATTCCTTTAAATACTTTTACGTCACGCGGGGATTGGGGATTGGGGATTGTAGGGAGTGGCCCAATGGGACTTTGCTTAGAAAACACTTCTATAATATCTAAAATTCGAAATTAGGGGACCACCAGATATAGTACTAAATGCTTTAACAGTGTTTTTAACGGTGATTAAAAAATTTAAAATGCAAAAGACAAGATTGATTACTTTCACTATTTACGATGCGTCGGTCGCGAAGAAAAAAAACAAATTTAATTTAACTAAAAACAATACTTTTAAAAATAACTTTTCTCTAGCTTTTTCCTATTTTTTCACTAACTTCTTTCTCTCTCAAATTTTTACAAGTGATTTTCCAAATCAATTTTTCTTTTCCATTTTTATGTAAATTCACCGGTCGGTGTCGATTCCGGCATCAGTCGTACTCTTTCTAATTATATTATAGAATTTATCTATAAAAAAAATCAGTAAATTTATAAATTTTTGTTTTGTGTTTTTTCTAATGGTAGATCTACCGGTTTGCTAGCCTTTATGGCATTCAATATCCTCAGACGCGGATTTAGATAGACAAAATATTTTGTCATCATAATGGTCAAGACATGATGCATTAATGGAAGTCAATGACAACCCTATCTTCGGTTGTAGTACAAAGTTTTTGGTGATATTCGTGTTTGGTCGGATTATAGACGACACCTTTCGTTATACTTTTATGACTATTTCATATTTAGTATATTTTATTGTTAACCAGTCTTCATTGTTAAAAAGAAAAAACAAATTTAACTTCCTCCGTGTTTCCAAGCCCAATAACAAATACGGCTGAGTCCGTGCCCGTTTATTAATACGCAGCGTTTTGGTAACCTGGACTTTTATTTTTTCTCTTTTTTTTTTTCCCTTTTTTTTTTTCTCTTAGAACGAGAAAGGGAGAGAAATGTTACAGTTTCCGACGTTGATGAGCCAGTTCCCGTCATCGACGAAGACAATTCCGGCATCATATTTGCTTCCGTCACAGTGGCCTCAGCCGCAGAATGAGGAGATTCTTCTCCCCATGTAAGAAGCTGAGTTCGAAGAAAAGGTAAGCTTCTTTAATTTTCTGTGTTCTCTCTCTCTCTTTCGGAATCTAATTGTAGGAAATTTCCAGATTCGGCTAATCTGAGCTGTTTGATTTCGTGTAATTGGAGCTGATTTTGAGTGAGAATCCTATTTGATACCTTCTGGGTTTCCTGTTATGGTTTATTGAGTGAGATTTATTGTAACTTTAAATAAAAAAATGCTGAAAAACGGCTCAATTTTTCTGTACTGCGTCTGCTGGTTGATTTTTCAACCAAAAAAAAAAATGAATTCGGAACACAAGAAATGTGTGGGTAGTGACTACTACAAAAGTCATAATCATTGAACAACTTCTAATATATTTTGTGGAGTTCCAATTTTTTTGTAATACTTATGAAGAATGGGACAAAGTTGCTCACCACATTCTTCATTCTTTAGTCCTCGGTCTGTCCCATTCACAAGTTGCGGAAAATTAGGAAGTCAACTAAAATATGCCGACTACCAATTTTTATTCGTATTTTCAATAACTTCTGATTATATAATATATTTTGATGGTCCTTTTTATTTTATCTTTCAATAATTTTCTGATTATATAATATATTTGATGCCCCTTTTTATTTTTCATTCAATAATTTTCTGATTATATAATATATATTTGATGGTCCTTTTTTAATTTTTTTCTTTCAATAATTTTCTGATTATATAATATATATTTGATGGTCTTCTTTTCTTTTTTCTCAAGTGGGGCTAAATTTTTTATCAAGTAATCAAAGGAACTCCGTGTGAGTAAATCTCATGTCCTTCTCTAATCCTGATGATACAAGCAAAAAGAAAAGCGAATGTTAACAAAATTTTTAAAATTACTTATCAAACAAGCAAAAGAAAAAAGAACCTCGTCAAGAAAAATAAGCTTGAGTGTGAAAGGCCGACACACGTGTTACATCTCTGACATTGACACGAGACGGTCTTCCAATCTTCGCCACGTATCACGTATTATAAAACTAACGTCGTACGTGCAACCACGTCGTAACGGCAGCCTAAACGGCTTGTAACGGCCACTAACAGCCGGGATGAATATTCCGTCTTGTTCTGCGTCTAAACTAATTTCTCCGCCGGTAACGTCTCCGAATCGTAATTGTAAAAGAAAATTTAATTCTTCTCTTCACAAAAACCCAACACATTGTAAAAAATTCAAATAACCTAAATTAAATCCCAATTTTTAATTTTTTTGCATTTCTCTCTTTTTCATATTTTTTTTTGCTTCTTGTCTTCGTCATCCTCGTATTCGTATCTATGGCGTATATTCGATTTTCCAGTCTCCGTCAATGCCAGATAAGCCTAGAGTCTTTGTGTACACGGCACGCATAGCAGCAATGAGATTCCTCCGATCGATGAATGAATCTTCTAGGAAGATCCGTGGGAGGTAAGCAATACCGAGATTGTAGATATCTCCCATACGCTGGAGATGGAGAGTTCGGTGGGGAAGGCGTGACGGAGAACAGCGATTTCGGAGATCGATCGCCGCTTGAAGACGACGGCGATTCGTGCTTTTGCGATCTCGGAGGCGATAGAATGGCTCGGATCTTAATGGCTCCGGATACGCGATCGTATTCCTCGATGATGTTCGTTAGATCCTCCTCTAACTTGAGGGAGATTAGAGTCTCGAGATCGCCGTTTGGTAATTGACATCTTAGATCAACGGAGTTTCCACAGAATTCACACAGTTTCTTCATCAGCTCTGGAGAAGAGAAGATAACAAACAAAACTAAAATCAATCTCAATTTTATGGCAAAATCGAAAGTCGAATCGAGCAGGAGGATTGCTATCAAATCAAAATTAAAGTGGAGACGAACCTTTGAAAGAGATAGAACGATCGACGGAGAGCACTCTGGTGAGTCCTCCGACGTAACGGAGCTTGCCGTCGGTAGAACGAGGGAGGATTCTACCACCGTAACTGCATAGGAACTTGAGACTGCTTCCACTGTTCTCATTATAATCAACTGCCACCATAGTTAGATATTTTTTAATTCTATTTGGTTTCTTGAAATTTTCAGAATTTGGGAGAGAATAGGGAAGTTTAGTTACGAGTGTTTGTTTTTCTTGGGTGTCTTAAACCTAGAAGAAAGGTTGAAGGTGGATGGGTTTTATAGGCAGGGAGTGACGTTACGGTGGGACCTTACGCGTATGGGAATTAGAAAATTCGTTGGACCTTCTATGGGCATTTTGGTCAGTTCTGTTATTCCATGACGGAGAATTTATTCTTTAATTGATTCCATGTAGAAGAAATCTTCTTATGTTATACTACTATTTGCTAAAGTAATTTAATTTTAATCAATGAAAGAAAAATAACATTGAATGCTGATTGCCTGATTCAGCATAATATCCAGACTCAATTACCCGAATCAAAACTAACCCAAAAAAACTTGTTTGGGTTAAGTTTGAATATATTCAATTTACCCATCAAATTTTAAACTCATATATATTTTGGTATCAGTTTAGTTTCGGATATTATCTAAATACCTATCAGGTATCCGGATATCCAATCGGATATCCAAACTTGAAAATTCGTTTCGGATATCTAAATATCCGAAACATAATACATAACACATATATACGTTTTTTATATTTTTGGGTTTTTGTATAATTTTTTTACGGATGCGAGCATTTTCAAATTTTTTTTGATATTTTCGAGTATTTCGGATAAAATTTATCAAATTCGGATATAATATATTCGAAAATATTTGAATTGATTTGTAGCAAATAAAATTTGGATTTTTACTGGAAATATTTTTTTAGATTTGAACCGATCCGAAACTGAAGATAACTAATCTGAATTCGATTCAAAATTCTATAAATATTTATACGGTTATAAAATTTCTCTACGTGAAAAACTCAAACCCGACTGATTTCTATCCAAACCCGACTTGAATAGCTGAATTCCCAAATCTAATCTCTACCATATTTATGGTCATATGAAATAAATATTGATTAATTTTGCATGACCTTATAGCCCATATTTTATTGTTTTGTTTGTTATTGTTGCGAGTATATTCGTTTGTTTTAAAATTATAAATATGTCAACTGTCAAGTATGTCGTTATAGTCCATGTAGTTTTATCACATGTAATATTAGTGACTCCATTTCTTAGAAAACTTATAGGCAAGTCAAAGATAATACACTTTTTCAATATTTTGGAAAAATCATATATAGTATATTCCAAAAAAAGAAATGTACAGTATATGGACTGGCACAGATGGAAACTCTCGAAATTCACATCTTAAATTTGAGATTTTCCGGAATTCGATTCCAACTGTATGCAAATAGTCTCTTTACTTTTCAGCATTAGACTCTTCATGGTAAGTTTCGATATAAACAAACTACTGCTTCGGTTAATTTGTGATTGACAAAAAAAAAAATTGCTTCGGTCCAACTCTTATAACCCATCAAGTGCTCACTGATGGCCCATAACATAAAAGAACTTAAATTCTCGCTTAAAGGAAAAAAAAAAAAAGGAAAAACCAAACCACTGAAAATTAGGGTTTATAATTTGGGAATTTGACTGTCCAGAAGAAATCGTAAAGTATCTTGCTTTGGTTCCTTTGCGTCTTTTTGTCTTCCTGCAGTCTCATCTCTTTGCATCAATTCGATTCTAAGTTACGCAGTGGAATTTAAGCGATAGAGAAACAAAACGAAAAACCAAACAATCTAAAGTTACGATGAGCTCGTATGATCGTAGATGTGCTGATCCGAATTCGTATCGCCAACGCTCTGGGTAAGTGAAAGCAATTTAACACTTTTCTTCAATTTTGTTTCATTCGATCTACAACCCTTATCTTCTCTATATTACTCTAGCGCCCCAGTTGGTCCATCTCAGCCGATGGATCCTTCTGCTGCACCATACAACCCACGGTACACTGGTGGTGGTGGATTTGGGGCGTCTCCTGTAATGGCAGGTGAGAATTCCGGCTATAATCGTTACCCATCATTCCAGCCACCTACTAGTGGTTTCTCTGTTGGTCGTGGAGGTGGCGGAAGAGGTGGATACGGTCATTACGGGGATAGAAGGGGAGGAGGCAGCGGTGGTGGAGGGAATTGGGGAGGAGGACGTGGTGGATCGAGTAAACGGGATCTAGATAGCGTTTCTCTTCCGAAACAGACTTTTGGGAATCTTGTTCATTTTGAGAAGAACTTCTACGTAGAGAGTCCAGCTGTGCAGGCGATGACGGAGCAGGATGTTGCCATGTATAGAACTGAGAGGGATATATCCGTTGAAGGCCGTGATGTTCCTAAGCCGATTAAGATGTTCCAAGATGCTAACTTTCCAGGTATTGATTGGATCGAATAAAGTTTTTAGTAATTTGAGTGCAAGTATGATTTGCTTTGAAAAGGATGGTTCAATGGTTCCTTTGATATCTGTTAGATAATATCCTCGAAGCCATAGCTAAGTTGGGATTTACTGAGCCCACGCCAATACAAGCTCAGGGATGGCCGATGGCGTTGAAGGGTAGGGATTTGATTGGTATTGCTGAGACTGGCTCGGGTAAGACATTGGCTTACTTGTTACCAGCGTTGGTTCATGTTAGTGCTCAACCTCGATTGGGTGAGTCTTTACGACAATACGGTATTGATTAATTGGATTGGAGCTGCATCTTTTTTTTGGGGCACTTGTTTACTTATGTTGTATTGCTGTGGTGTGTTTTAGGTCAAGATGATGGTCCAATTGTGTTAATATTAGCGCCCACGAGAGAATTAGCTGTTCAGATTCAAGAGGAATCGAGGAAATTCGGGTTGCGATCCGGTGTTAAAAGTACTTGTATCTATGGTGGTGCTCCTAAAGGACCTCAGATTCGAGATCTTAGAAGAGGTATTTTGTTTCCATTGCAGTGTTGTAGCTTTCATGTCTGGTTATTGAATGGAACATAAACCTTTATGAATCATGATTGGCTTGTCAGGTGTTGAGATTGTTATTGCTACTCCTGGTCGTTTGATTGATATGTTAGAGTGCCAACACACTAATTTGAGGAGAGTGACTTACCTTGTGCTGGATGAGGCTGACAGAATGTTAGACATGGGATTTGAACCCCAAATTAGAAAGATTGTATCACAGGTATGCTTTACTTCCTCCAGAGTTATCATGTAGTGTCATTAAGGAAAGGTTGGTCAACCAATGGGATTCAATCAATAGATCTTCTCTACTCGATTTTATGTTCTGTTGTTAAGATTGTACCTTCTTTTTCACAGATCCGACCTGATAGACAGACACTGCTTTGGAGTGCAACATGGCCACGGGAGGTTGAATCTCTTGCCAGGCAGTTTCTACGAGATCCATATAAGGTCTACTTAATTTCTTCTTTAACTCATTCGGATTGAGTGTACTGTCACTGGTTAAAGGAGGAGATGTTTATTTTTAGCATTGAAAATAATTGTTTATTTGTAGGCCATTATTGGATCAGCAGATCTAAAAGCTAACCAGTCTATTAACCAAGTAATCGAGATTGTACCAACACCAGAAAAATACAACAGGTTCTTAATATATCTGTAACTGGAGAAGAAATGATTTATATATATCTTTCTTTGCCTTCGTTTATGATATGATGTTTATGCTTTTTTCTCGTTTGATAGGCTCCTTGCACTGCTTAAACAGTTAATGGATGGGAGTAAAATCCTAATATTTGTGGAGACTAAGAGAGGGTGTGATCAAGTGACTAGACAATTGAGAATGGACGGATGGCCAGCTCTTGCCATACATGGTGACAAGAACCAAGCAGAAAGAGACCGCGTCTTGGCAGAATTTAAGAGTGGAAGAAGCCCGATAATGACTGCCACTGATGTAGCAGCAAGGGGACTTGGTAGGATTAACTGTAACGCTATGAGAGGATTAGCTTAGACCATTTCGTTTTTTCTTGGGGTTAAAAGATAAAAACAAAAGTCGCCTGGCTGCCGCTTTCCACAGTTTCCTCTGGTATAAGAAAAAAAGCCACATAGAAAGAAAAAGGGAGCTTTGAAGAATATGTTTCCCCACATCCAGCTCCCGGGCATGGAGCTGATTGGTTTTTGAGCAGCCTGGGCGACTGACACCCGCTTGCATTAATAGTGTTTTAACGCCGTCACACACTCCTTATCCCTGCAAGTTAAGGTGGGCACATTTACTTGGGAAAAATGTGTTGCTCTTAGTTTCTTGATCTTTTCAGATCTGCAGTTGTAGGGATAAGGGGGTTTGGGTTCTCTCTCCTCTCCTTCCTCTAGCCTTTAAACACCAAAATCATTTACACAAACAATTTTCTGTTCTTCTTCCTGCATTTGTGTAATCATATCAGTCTATGCTTTTCTTCTCAACTGTGTTTTTTTTTCTTTTGTGTTTTGTATTGCAGATGTAAAGGACATAAAATGTGTGGTGAACTATGATTTCCCAACTTCCTTGGAGGATTACATCCATAGGATTGGTCGAACCGGGCGTGCAGGAGCTAAAGGAATGGCGTTTACATTCTTTACACATGACAATGCTAAGTTTGCAAGAGAGCTTATCAAGATCCTTCAAGAAGCTGGTCAAGTTGTACCTCCTACTCTCTCTGCACTAGTTCGATCATCTGGTTCTGGTTATGGAGGTAAAAACTCAAATTTCTATTCTCTCACGTGAGAGCTAAACCAATCTTGCTTATTTGGTTTGATGATCTGATTCATGATTTGTTGACTTGTTCAGGTTCTGGTGGTGGAAGAAACTTCCGGTCAAGGGGAGGACGTGGTGGTGAGTTTGGAGATAAACGGGCAAGATCGACGTCAAACTTTGTACCTCATGGAGGAAAGAGGACTTGGTAGAAGAGAATCTCATCATTTTGATTCTCTGGATTGTCCTTGGAAAAGCTTTAACTATTATGATACTTAAATCACTGTTTCTTTTCGTTGTTGGAAGTACTCTTTTGTAGAGAACACATACGTTTATTTAACTATTAGCTGATTTCACATCTTTTGCATTCTTCTTAATGATATTATATCATTTCACAATTCTGTCAATTATTAATGATACGTTTATATAGTGATGTCGTCTCATATGCAAAATCGTTTTTTTTTCTTCTTCTTCTTCTCTGTTTCTCTTTCCATCCCGCTGTTGAATCTCAGTTCCACTTTTTTTGAACATATCAAACTTTTTCCTTGGTTCTATTTCTCTGTTCGAACCCTTTTTAATAGGATTTTCTGTAACCCAATCAATGCCTATGCCTCAAGCAGTTTGGGTTCTCAAACTGATTCCTTTGAAACCAGGTCAGTTCTACTAGTTACAGCTTCTAATCTCTTGTATATCTTCTTTACATCTGTCTATTATTAATTAGCCCATTCTGCAAAATAAAATAAAAAATGTCCTCTCTTCTTTTTCTTAGTTCACATATAAGGTAAACTTCCTTCTCTGCATCTTTCTAAATAGCTACTTCTCTTACTCTGGTTTTCTATATTCCATTTTATTTTGAATATAGTTCTTGTCATCTTTACCCTCACATATATTCTTTATTATCATTAGATCTTTTATTTTGTAAATTAATAAACATGCATTCAATGGAATAATTGATTTGTTAAACAAGGTTATAGGGCAAGATTTCATTCTTTTTTTATATGGTCATTATCTTTTCACATGTCAACAATTAGTTGTTGTTTTAAATTATTCACCTAACAAATTTTATTGAATGAATAATTTAATGTAATGAGACTGTAAATATGTTGTTTTCAAAGAATTGTTTTTTGACACAATAACTGGGCTTAATGCTAGTAATGTAATGTAAAATATGGATCCTTTAATGTAAAAAACACATTTGGCCGTCCTGTAATTTATATATGAGCAAAGCGTAGTCACACTAATTTTGTTCGGAATCTTTCAACTTGTGAAGAGACTCTTGAGTGAGAGAGACACTCTGAGTGAGATGGAGGCAGACGGAAGCGGAATATCTTTGCCGTCGGCATCCGACGGTCGTAAGCGTCGAGTCAGTTACTTCTACGAGCCGACGATCGGAGACTACTACTACGGTCAAGGACACCCGTTGAAACCTCACCGGATCCGCATGGCTCATAGCCTTATCGTCCACTATCACCTCCACCGTCGTTTGGAAATCAGTCGCCCTAACCTCGCCGACGCTTCCGATATCGGCCGGTTCCATACGCCGGAGTATGTTGATCTCCTCGCTTCCGTTTCGCCGGAATCTATGGGCGATCCTTCCGCTGCACGAAACCTTAGGCGATTTAACGTCGGCGAGGACTGTCCTATGTTCGACGGACTTTTCGACTTTTGCCGTGCCTCTGCCGGAGGTTCTATTGGCGCCGCCGTCAAATTAAGCCTACAGGATGCTGATATTCGCTATCAATTGGGGCGGTGGGCTTCACCATGCTAAGAAAAGCGAAGCCTCTGGGTTTTGTTATGTAAATGACATCGAGCTAGTGATAACGAAAAACCCAAACTCAATTTGACACAAGAAAATCTCAATCTGTGACTTTATTAACCATAAATATGAATTGAAGTTCATAGAAACAACCATTTATTTTCGCCTTGTCCAAATTCAATCAAATTTAACAATGGTGGAACGAACCAAAAAATTACAGAGAAAATAAAAAATACAAAATTTTCAAAAATTAATTCGATGATTAAAAAACAATAGTTTACATATTTCTTTAAACGCTGGAACAAATTCTCCTCAACTAGAAGTGTTAGAAATAATTTTGAGCGTACTCATGGTCTCATCTCTTTCTTTAATCCAACAATTTCAAACCTTCTACCTCGCATAGAGTCTTCCACATCTCTGCTTTCCTATAACAGCTAGGGGTTCTGGAGATTTTTAGGGTAAATGCTCGATTCCTGCTTATCTCATCTTTTTGCTATTCGTAAAGAACTTTTATATGTTCTTCTGAAAATGTTGGGGTTTAAGCTTATCTTATTGAGTAGATGAAACCTTAAAGTTTTTTTGTGATTGTCGAATGATACTTTGAATCTTTCATGTTTCTGAACCGCATATTACCTTAAAAAAATCTTGCATTATCATGTTAGGTCAAATACATCAGATGTTTCTGAATTCTGAGTGATACAGCTACAAGTTATAAATCCTGATAAAGTCACTCTGAGTTAACTCTTTTCAATATTTCCATGGCCAAGGGATATTGATGTGTTTGAGAATTGGGCAGACATAAGAAGTCCCTTCCGTATTGCCTCTTGGTTTGTTTGTTTCCGTCATCTGATTCTTCATGTTTCTTGCTAATGTTGTATCTCATTTGGATTCAGTTGCTTTGGTATTGTATTCTGATAGAATTGTTAAAAATGTTGAGTGCTAATGATGTTTCCATTGCTTGCCTCTTAATGTGCTTTCACGAAATTTCATTTGCAGCGGGTTCTCTACATAGATATCGATGTCCACCATGGAGATGGAGTAGAAGAAGCGTTTTACACCACTGATAGAGTTATGACTGTTTCTTTCCACAAATTTGGGGACTTCTTCCCTGGAACTGGTCACATAAAAGATGTAGGCACAGAAAAAGGGAAACACTATGCTCTAAATGTTCCACTAAATGATGGTATGGACGATGAAAGTTTCCGCAGCTTGTTTAGACCACTTATCAAGAAGGTTATGGAGGTGTATCAGCCAGAAGCAGTTGTTCTTCAGTTTGGGGCTGACTCAGTTAAGCGGTGATCGGTTGGGTTGCTTCAACTTATCTGTCAAGGGGCATGCTGATTGCCTCAGGTTCTTAAGATCTTACAATGTTCCTCTCATGGTCTTGGGTGGTGGAGGGTATACTATTAGAAATGTTGCCCGCTGCTGATGTTATGAGGTCTTTTCATCTCTTTCCTACTTCTTCTATGCTTTTCTTGAAAGGTTTGTTTCTGTTGCCTCCTCGCAGACTGCAGTTGCGGTTGGAGTAGAGCCAGAAACAAACTCCCATACAATGAGTATTTTCAGTATTTCGGTCCAGAATATACCCTTCACGTCGACCCAGGTCTAATGGAGAATTTAAACACAACAAAAGATATGGAGAAGATAAGGTAAAATCTTCTACTCCCCCTTTTATGGTCATTGTAGTAACTTCTACCTAATCCACTCTATTGTTAAAGAAGTTACTTGTTGCAATGTCAGGAACATGTTACTAGAACAACTTTCGGGACTAATACATGCACCTAGTGTGCAGTTTCAGCACACACCACCAGTCAAAGGAGTTTTGGAAGAGGTACCTTTTTTAATCATCCATTGCTGTATATCTCTCTCTTTGCAGTTTTAGTTTCGTCCTGTCCTATTGGGACCGACTCATTAGATCTATTACTTCAAACCGTTAGCCGGAAGAAGACATGGAGATAAGACCAAAGCCTCCCATTTGGAGTGGAGCTGCAGCTTATGAGTCAGACAGTGAGGATGATGATAAACCTCTTCATGGTTTCTCAGGTCTTGGTGGCCCAACTATGAACAGGTAATGAAAGCTTCCTCCTACTCCAACTACCAAACCCTTGATGCTCATTGTCTAACTTCTAAACAAAGTGATTAAGAATTTAACTAATCTCTCGTAAACTCATCAGGGACTCCACAAGTGAAGATGAAATGGAAGACGATAACAGGAGCCGGAGGTGAATCCCCCGTCGTCTTAAACCCGCTTGAAGGATGGTATGTCTTTTGCATATGGTAATGTCTGGATATTTTATGAGATTTTGTTTATCGTTAAATTTAATATATTAAGTTAACCGTTTAATGCCTCTTTATATAAAAAGTGAGAAAATAACCATTGTTTTGACGTAGGAAAAGAAAAATCTAAATTAATGGAATACTAACGATACATATTATTCGAACAACTATATAATTCAATAAAAAAACAATTCCAAAACATTAGTGTAGAACAAAACACGAAAACTAACAATTAAAAAAAAAACAGAACATACGCCAAGATATGCCACTCAAAATAGTGTAAGACTAATCAATGTTTGATGGTTGATATTCGGAAAATACAATCACACGAACTACAAAATATCCTAAGAGATTTAAGAGACTAAGGTGAGGAATGATTCATGTTTTTCAAGCACCTTTTGGAATTCTGGGAAAAACACTGGAACAGTAAGAAGGATTTGTCCTATGAGTCCAACGTTAGAATTTACAAATAAGAAGATGTGAAAAATGCACAGCAACTTTCTTGTGGCTTCAAACCTATTTCATAGGAATCCATTTCTGTTATCATTCAAACAAAAGCGGAAAATTACCTTTTGGGAACAGATTAATTTTTTTTTGTTAAACCCCAGTTTTTTTAATGAAATCCCATTTCTTTTTAGTTGATAAAATTCCTCGACATTTTTTTAAACCCCAAAATTAGTCTATTCAAGTTTGAGATAATCACCGCCCAAATTCATCAAAAATTGGAAAAATTGCCGAGCAGCCATGGCCAAGGAGCTTGTTTCTATCCAAAATCTCCGACCACCACTTCACATTTGTCGCCAGTTCTTTAGCCTCTCTCGTCCTTGTTCAACTCTCAATCTCCGACCAAAACCTCCGCAAAAACCGATCTTTATCCGCATCCACTCTCACCGGAACAAAACTTCCCACGACGACGACGGAATCCCAGCCGACGACGTCAAAACCCTGGCCAAATTCAAATCCCGCCACAATTACATCAGAGTCATCCAAGTTTCTCGAAAAACCAATCACCCACTCGCCGGTTCTCGTCTCCTCCTCCTCGATAATCCCGGTAACATCCACAGCATCTCATTCCTTCTCAATACCTTAACCGATAGTTACTTCGACGTTTTCGCTACTCTGCCTCCGATTATACCTCTAGGACCAATCGGTATTCTCGGATTCGGAGCCGGTTCAACAGCCCGATTGATTCTCGAGCTTTATCCTCCTGAAATCACCATCCATGGATGGGAGCTTGACCCTTCTGTAATTGACGTCGGTAGAAAGTTCTTTGGTCTCTCTAAGCTCGAAAGGGATCATAAAGATAGGGTTTTTATCAACATTGGAGATGCTTTGAACGCTAGTGTTAAAACAGGGTTTTCGGGTATTTTAGTTGATTTGTTTAGCAAAGGGAGTGTGATTAAAGAGCTTCAAGATCCTAAAATGTGGGAGAGTTTGAAATGTAGGTTGAGGAAGAGAGGTAGGATTATGGTGAATGTTGGAGGACGATGTGTGGAAGCTGAAGATTCAGAGAGAGATGGAGATTTGGTTATGGAGGAAACCTTGAAGGCAATGAGTTTGGTTTTTGGAGATAAGCTCTTTGTTCTAACGCTTGGAAATGGTAATGATAGCTCAGTGGCTTTAACCGGTGATTTACCGGATCTTGATGCGTGGAAGAAGAGATTACCGCGTAGCGAATTGAGAAGCTATGTTGATACGTGGAGACCTTATAGAGAATTCAGCTTGAGATCTTAGCCTTAAGTTTAGGTATGTGTGGATGCTTCAATGTCTTTGCTCCCTCATTTTGGATCAGAAGAAGCAATGGATCTGATTAGCTTAAACATAAAACTTGTTCTGTCTCAGAGAGAGTTATATAAGTGTACAAATTATTGGCTTAACCATTTTGTCTTTATTGTTGATGAATCTTTAGGCTTTCTATTTCTTTCATGGCTTCAATTTAGTGATAACTCATTTCTGTTATGTATGATTTGTTCTGGTATTTTGAAGCTAAAATTGACAAAGATCTTTGTATCGCTCTTTTTCATCCAAATTGAAAGATGGGACCTCTTCTTATCTTCTTTGGTGTTTTCGCAGTTTCTACACTGCAGGAGAAGATCTAGATAATAGGTTTGCTGAAAACCATTGAAGTTTCGATTACAAGGCAAAAGCATATTAGTCTCATTCATTCTTCGACATCATCATTTGGCGTGTACAAGAGAAAATAAAAAGGATGCACATTTTGAAATGCAAAAAAATTGTAACTTTACATAAAACATTTTTGCAATATTGTAAGCGCAAACGACAAACGCAAACAATGATAATTAATTAATTATGTTAAAGATGATTAAGATTGTGGATTCTTAGAACAGTTATATAACTAAATGCACACGCAAACAAACGATTAAGTTTTTAAGCTCATTTATCATCTCAAACTATAGAATCTACTTGAAGACATCTGAAGTGCAAATTCTTGATCTATTACTTGATAATCAATATTTTACATTTGTAAGATATGGACTATAGTCTATAGTCCCTACATCACCAATAAACATGCTAATAAAATTTATTAATATAGAAATATTAAATCAAAGTTATCAAACGCATGCTTCTTGCTAACCGTAGGCTTTTGTGCCCATAGGATACAATCTTACAAATACCAATTAGTTGCAAAGTATCATTAGAGTTTATAAAACACCCTAGGTTTATTTTCTAATCGTTTTTTACTATTTATAACTATATAGGAGTTAGAATATAGACTTAAGTTTTGGAATATAGCTTATTTGATCTATAACTCTTATAATACTTGAAAGGGCAACTATTGAACATATATTTACACTATTTCGTTTAAATATCGGTGTGGTGTCACGACGATGACACTAAAAACGTTGAAATATATTTCTAATAATGACAAAACAATACTCTCTCTTTCTCAAAAAATGTTATTCTGACATTTTTCAAAAAAAAATGTAAATTTCATTTATGTCTTCTATTAATACTTTAAATAAATCTCTCTTTCTAATTAATATGTAAAATAGTAGGGATAAATATAAGATTTAGTTTATAAATTTATGTTTTTTCATGACATTCTTTGTAAAACAAAATAATTAAATCTTAGATTGACAATTTCTGAAAAACAAAAAACGGAAGGAGTATATATCACTAAATTTCACGACTTATTGTTTTATTTTATATAACAACTTGTGTTTAAAAGCTGAATGAAATAAGTTATTACAACAAATTTGAAAACGGATGACGGAAAGAACTTTTCATCTAAGCATATTGGATTTCTTTCAGCGATATACTAGCAGATCTGCAGATGTGAAATAAATTGGCTAGGCCAAGCAAATTAATCTAAACAATTTTCATATAATAAATACGACAATTTCATGATCATATATACATAGTAAATGAAGATTTATAATTACTGAAAGTGAGGTTACATTTGTTTGACCCAACACGTGGTTAATTACTGCAGCAATAAGCAATCCCGAGGGAGAATAAAATCTCTATCTATTTGTCTTTTAATTTATTGGATTTTTTGTTTCTACAGACAAATAATTCCATATTAGAAAAAAATATAATGGTGGCATCAGTTTTATCTCGTCTTCTAATTTCTTCGTATCTTAAATTATATGATTGTAAGCTAGTTTTTCTTATTTGATTCTGCATATATAAAAACACACAAACATACAGAAGGACATACTCACAAAACTATTGTTTAATTTGCGTCACTGACCTCTCATACCTCCAACTTTACCTTCCATAATCAGCACACCTAGATTCATTAATTAAACATTATCTCTTATGTGTGTTGTTTCAAATGAGACCATATATATATATATATAATATAGTTTCTAGACATTCTTAGAGTCACAACATTTAATTAAATTACAAGAAGAAAAATAAAATGCGAGGGACAAAGTAGTACTGGTTTAGTTTGAGTAGATCATTTGTGTGAGGAGGACCCATATTCTCTCTCTCTCTGCAAACCTTTTATAACACTTCATACCCCCAGCTCTTAACTGTATCATTTTATATCCTTTATATGCAACCTCTCTATATATATATATTGAAGGTCTATATATAGATCAATACCCCCACTCTATAATCAGTTACTTTAAACTTTTGATGGTTTAATTTGTTATGTTTTCTTCTCTAAGAGATGTTGGTTTAGAGATGAGTATTCAAGATATAGATGTAATAATGTCTTGGTAAAATAATGATACAAACTTTCTCCACGGATTGTTTCTTTTAAGATTCTTGTTGAAATGAATATTTGAAACAACCAACTCATAGTTTTCCAAACAATTTTCAAACTGAATGTCCAAAGCCACTTTCAGCTATAACCGGAGTGAAATGAGTTTTATAGGCCTTAGCCGGAACACTTTCTAACTAACTGTTAGCCAGTGAATTTCTTGGTTCTCCGCGGGTACTTGTGGATTCAAGGGTACAAGAAGAGGAACACCTTTTGCTGCCCAAACCGCTATACTCCCAGGAAAAGCTCAAACGACCTTCAACAAAAGGGTACCTATACCCGAAACTAGCTAAAGCTTTACGTCTATCTGGTGGAGATTATGTTCACGCGGGTACAGTAATAGGTAAACTTGAAGGAGACAGGGAGTCAACTTTAGGCTTTGTTGATTTACCGCCAAATTTTCAATTGGAAAAGAAAAAAAGGTTGCTGTCATAAAAGACTTGCAGACCTTTGCCTGATGAGTTCTTTTTTCTTTTCTTGTTCCTCACAGGCAAGATCCCGCAAATTCTGACTGGGCTCTTGGTGCTTTAGGTGCAGCCTTAGCAATAAGATTAAGAATGGGGCTAAGCGTAAGAAGGGAGAAGAAGCATCTCTGAATGTCTTGATATTTGAAATTTTTTAATAATCAGACAAGTTTTTGTATCTTAATAAGAGAGGAACTCTATTTTCCTTTTTAGCAAGGAGTCCGAGACTGATTTCCTCTTTTAGCAAATAATATGACCTCTATTTCCGAACCATAATCCTAATATTAGTCACAAAATTAGTATTTCAAAATAAATAAATATGAAGACATTAGTTTGGTGATATAAAGCCTAGATGCTTCACTTTAGAAATTTACTAAATTCCCACCACTAACCACCATCATAACTTAGACCATAAAATAATAATCTAATGGATCTTGAAAGCATTACAAAGGCTAATTACCATAACATATTAACAACTTTCTAATAGTAATAGTGAAATTATCTCAGCTACTTCTCAATAAGGGAATTACTTATCATTTACTATTACATTTGAATTTTTGCAGTCTAACTTTATTTGAAATTCCTAGATATATTCATATATAGAGTTAATGTTCAAATTGAAATTTAGTGTTCTACATTATTCTGAATTAATTTATGTTCAAATTGACACATTTGATTTTTTTTCAAAAAACTTTTTGTGTCTCGATAGAGGTAATATAATGAATTCATGAGTATATATAGCATTTGTTGATATAGTCTTCATTAATTGTACAGTATTTTCTTTTGGAATTCGAGTGATCATGATTCCAAAATGTTTAAGAACTTAGATTTTAGTAATTTTATTTTAACAGTAATTTTCTAAAATATGTGCGTGGCATCATTTTTAAAACAATCGCTTTTTATATTATTAACACAGAGCTCATTAAGCCCTTTATTAAAAACACACAAAAATCATGTCACTGTGGAACTTAATGGTAAATTTCAATTTTCTAGGTGACACAAAAATGCTAATTTATTTTACTTTATAAATAGTTGTACATATAATCGGTAGTTTACTAATACCATCTAAAATGAATGTGTATATATCTAGATATAACTCAGTTGATCAATTAATCGAGACCAAAAATCTATTTACGGCACACACACATATATATATATATATATCCTTTCATACATTAAATTCTTTGGTAATCAAAGATGGTGCGAAATCTAAAGAAGAAGAAGACAGTATTACAAATGTCTCAATCGGTTGTCACTTCAAATAATATATACTCTAACACAAGTAACTGTTGGTGTGCTAACCCTAGCTATAGCTTTAAAACTCTTTGGACCCCCCCCCCCCCCTCAGAGTTTTTTTTTCCATTACAAAACCTATTAAAAACTGACTTGAGTTCACATGAAATCTCTTGACTTTTACTGAATTCCTGTCTCTACCTAGCTACTTTGGTCTCAAGAGTTCATTCTTGTTCATAAATATTATTTTTCGATTTAAATAGAAGTGAAGAATTAATTTGCCACACCTAGAAAAACATCAGAATATTCAATTAATTACTACTAATTTTAGGATGTGAAGATCTTTTGCTAACAATTTTTACCGCTATCAACGGTACTACGTACTTGCATAGTTAGTTGGCTTTGTTCTGTCGAAACCAGTCATATTCTTAATATCATGTTCTTTAATCCTCGTTGCAAATCAGGGGTTGTTGGAAATGTGAGGGTTTCTTGAGGTTCCAAGTCTTTGGCCATCAGCGCGACAGGTATAGAGAGATCATAGGGTATAAATACACAATGATTATTGATCATTTAGCTTAGGGTTGCTTTTGAGACTGTTAGGGAATATTGTTATCATTAAATGCATGAAGAAAATTTACAAAAGCTAAAGGTAAACAAATTAATTTAATGGGAGACAAAAGTGAGCACAGTGACTGATGTTACTATTATTCTTGAGATGAAATGTCATAGTCATTCTTTAAGGGACATACCTTCTCCAGCTCTTTCTGTTTATTAATTGTTCATTTGTTATTATTACACCTTGTCTTTTGCTCTTTCTCCTTCTTCTCCACTAAAAATTTTCTCTATTTTTTTTCCCTTTTTATTTGTTTCTTTGGTTTCTTTAAATTCTCAGGTTCTATACAAATCTTTCTCAATTCTTCTTGAAATTAGGGTTTTTCCCTTTCTTTGAGAGGGCTAAAATTAACCCTAATATATCCCTCTCATTGACTAAAGAGTTAAGCCTACTCTATCTACTTTGGAAACGAATTTCAAAGGGTAAGAAAAAAGCCCTTGAAAGAGGAAGAAAGATACAAGATCCTCAAAGAACCTAAAGATCTAAAGGCAGGTATATATATATATATATATATATATAACTCTATACATATGCTTTGATGTATGTATGTATGTATCTATCTAAATATATAAATCCCTAGATATATGCACGGCTTCCGATCATCAAAGACAATCCTTTTCTATTCTATGTTTTTTTTTCTATGTTCCATGTTTTATGTTCTATGCGCGATCCACTCTGATATTTCTGTCACTTTCCTTTGAATTTCTACTCTAAGAAAGACTTTAAAGGTTATCTACTTGTAGTATATGAGGAAAGGATAATAGCAAACACATGTGCTATATTAAACCTTCATCATAAAGTGATCTTTTTGACTTGACATAATTAAGATCAGATCTTTTTGACTCCCAAATTAGGATGGACTTGAGATCAATGGAATTGGTTCATTTCAACAAGGGCAAAGAGGGAGAAAAAAGAGAAGGAGGGAGATGGAGTTTAATTAACTAACTGATTTACGAAAGAAAATTTTTGAAATTTTAACTTTCTATGACAAGTTTACTTTTGGGGCATACAAACAGAATTTAAAAAATCAATATCATTGAGCTTCCCTTATATAAGTTAATTAGTTTCTTTTAACATAGCTAGGGTTGAGGAGAGAGAGGAAGATGAATAGAATGGTTAAGCACATAACGGCACAATTGAATCACAAAGAAAAATGTTTTATTTTATTTAGTAAAATATGTAGTTTATATATGAATTAAACAAGGAAAATGTAGTATATAATATGTAATATTGATATAAATACAGAGAGCTAATACACAAGGTCATATCTGACATAAGAAACTAAATCTGACCTTTTTTGTCCATGGAATTTGTACAAACATTTAGACTATCATGTAGTTTAACTTGAGTCTTAGACTCTTAGCTGATCCACATGTATGTCTTATATTAGAAAGAAAAAAGTGTGTGCGGGTATGTATATATATATATATATGTACTCTGTAAAAAACATGATAAATTAACTAAGTTTACTGGATTCAACTTTAAATCAATTTCCTATTATTTCTAGAGGGAACTTAAGATACTATAATATCTGTAGTAAGCGATTAAACTTGTGGCTAAATGATGTTTGTTTATATATAAACTTGACCACGTTCCTAAATTACATATTTGTATATCGAGTATAAAATTATAGCAAATTTTATGCTAATGAGGTTTATCAAGAAAACTCAGAGACTAAACTTTTCATTTTACTTTTTCGATGAAAGATCAGGTAATGAAAAGAAAAATAAGTGAAACCAAATAATAGTTTTCAGCATGTCCTGGAAAATCTTTGTGTTGCTAACATGTTCACTTAGTCTTCAATTTAAAGACCTTTAGGCTTTGTAAAATATAGTATGTTTTCCGTTTCCTTAGATTGGATATTGGACATGTTAATACATTCACGTGAGTATATATAGTGATACACAAATATGCAAAGACCAAGGCATTTACATAGAGACACAGACGTACACGTGCGTACTATATATATCAAGTCGACTTTTTCTTTTCTAAAAGCTAAAAATTCGAGTGTAAAATTTCCTATATTGTATCAATATAGAAGGAACACAACTTCTAAATGAAACCTAGGAGTTTCATCATATCCTAGCAAATTCAAATTTCATATGTACTTGTGTGTGTGTGTTTTTAACTTATTTTTGAAAATGTTATAACTGTTTTTAAAACTTAATATTAGGTATAAAAAACCAACAAAAATGGCGTCGTCGTCATCAAACTCATACAACTCACCATGCGCGGCATGCAAGTTTCTTCGCCGGAAATGTATGCCGGGATGCATATTCGCGCCATATTTTCCACCGGAGGAGCCACATAAATTTGCCAATGTCCACAAAATCTTCGGAGCAAGCAACGTCACGAAGCTCCTCAACGAGCTCCTTCCTCATCAGCGTGAAGACGCAGTCAACTCCTTAGCCTACGAAGCCGAGGCACGTGTCCGAGACCCTGTCTATGGCTGCGTCGGAGCCATCTCTTATCTCCAGAGACAAGTCCATAGGCTTCAGAAGGAGCTCGACGCAGCTAATGCTGACTTGGCTCACTATGGTCTGTCCACGTCAGCCGCCGTGGATTTGGTTTTTCAGCCTCAGCCGCTTCCGCCGCAGCAACCGCCTCCGCTGAATTCGGTTTATAGGCTTTCGGGGGCAAATCCAGGGATGACCCAGCTGCCACGTGGCACCGGAGGATCGTATGGGACTTTTCTTCCTTGGAACAATGGTCATGATCATCAGCAAGGAGGTAACATGTGAGAGTATATAAATTATGTGTACTCCATCTCTCAGCTCTCTTTCTATATTTATGTGTGTGTTGGACCATTGGCACGAATACTATATTATTTATTTACTGCATCGACTGTGTGGTAAGAATACTATGTGTGATTTTTTCTTCTAGCGAATTATAAATGCATGGACTGTTCTTATTTGTTAATGATGATATACATATTTATATACATTCTATGGTTTTTGGTTATTATTCGTTGGAAAGCTAGGATATAGTTATGATTATGAATTGGCCGACTGGTCGTTTTAACAACAAACAAGATAGGTATTTGACAGTAAATTGTAAAGTTGGGTAAAAATGTTGGATTGCAAAAACAAAAGAAAACTGGTGTTAATATTTTTAGTTTTTATATATATATGATTTTTATAATGGACCAAAAACATGATTTTTATATAATAAATATAGTCTTTAGTAAGATATTTCTAAATTTATTAAAAAAATTGTATTGCAAAGATAAAATGATATGTTTAGATCCGTTAGTGCAACTGAAATTATCACCTCTACATAATCCTTAAGCATGGGGGTTCGACTTTACCTCTCCAAAAAAGAATTGAGTAAAACGATTAAAAAATAAAGAACTTCTGTTAGTAAAAAAGAAGAAGAGTAATTAATTCTAAAACAAAAAAGGGTTTTCTAGTAGCATTGGTGAATTATATTGTTTTTATTAACAGCTATGATGACATACATATTATATGGTGCTGATTGTTCTTGCCCTGGTGGGTTTAATACCTAAACTAGGATTGTAGTTATGCCTGGATGTTTGAGAGAAGTTAAGGGTACTAATAATTGAAGGGTGCTGTTTTATTATTAGTTTAATTTTTTTAACTATATATATATTTATTTAATTTGTAATTTATAGAAGTAGTATTCATCGTATGGTTGCTTACCTAATATATGTGTATCTATCTAAGTATATTTATATTCTATTGATTCTTTGGAGTTATTTGCAAACCGACGGCTAGGCATGTGGATTATGAAGTTTCCTTTTCCTCTCTTTTAAGATATTTTTTAGTTATTAAAATATTTAATTATATTATTGGTGTGTGCAGCTTTTCATTCAAACATATAAAAATATGATAGTCAAAAATGTTAGTGCATTCAGATATTAATGAAAACTAGTATGAATTCTTTTCTTTTTTTTTGGGTATCCGATTATGGAGTTATCATGCGAAATTTATGATATACCAAAAATACTCCAAGACATGAATAGTGAAATTGAAGTAACAATATAAGAAAATGACGATTTTGGGATTAAAATTTTACCGTACAAAAAACAAAAAGAGTATTTGTCTTATAGTCGCTTTTGGACTAATAATATATAATAAGGTTTTGGTTTTTTTGGCAATACAAGAAAATGACGATTTGGAACTAAAATGATGTTATGTAACTAAAACACGGAAGTGATTACGTCATATACATTCAATTTTGTTCGATACTTACTAAGCCGAACTAGATATAATCGAGAAAGTTTGGTATATCAAAGCTTGTGAATTACAATAACATTTAGTGAAGTGATATAAGTATTATAGTTTGTCAAAAGAGATAAGTAATATAACCTCTTTTTTTGGGGGCAAATCTTACTTAGTTTAACATGTAACATATTTCAATCTTAAGGCCCAAACATAAATTTACCATAGCCAAAATTGAAACCACTCTGCTTTTTACCTTTGAATTTTCATCTTAGTATCCAATGAAACAATTAACATTAATTTGAGGCCTGGAGTAGTGAAAGTATTTATATTCTTTTAATGTCTGAGATATAGCTATCATGTGAGTTTTAACTCGTTAAACTTCTAACAAATGATGTTATTTTTGTTGAATATGTTGAAACAAAAAATGACTATTCTGAAAAAGAAAGTTGTACGTAAGAAATATTATCGCACTTATTACTATAAAAAAGAGATTTTTTTTTTTATAAATTAGTACCTCTATCTTTCTCGACTACTATATATATTAATATATATATGATATGTGCAGTGCAAATTAAGTGATCTTTATAGGATATATATATATATAGATATATTTATTTTTATATATATGTGAGTAAAACTAAATAAAATATTAAACATAGCCCATGGAAAAGACATGAATTAAAGCTGCTAACAGAAGCTTTTACATCTAAAGTTACATGCTCTTATATTTGGACAAAATAAAATAGATAAATAGGTCCAATTAAAAACTCTCTCACAATGAGATGATCGCATCATCTGTTCTTGTGTCTTATAATTATGTAAATAAATGTTGGAAAATGACTTTGGATATTGTCGCGGAGAAAATAATAGAAAGTCATCAAGAATCCATCAAACCCATCAATCAATCGATGTCTTTAAAGACGTAAAAAGGAAGCAAACTCTGAGTTTCTGACTTTGAACTAAACTACAAAACCCAACAAGACAATTTCTTTTTACATTGTGCGTTGGGGTCCTTACATATAAATAAACAAAAATGAAAAACTAAAACAATAATAAAAGCAAAGGGAATTGTAGTTTCAAATAAAGTCAAATTTCGAAGTTCGAGGATTAAGGCCAATCTTTTCATACCCAATGGTTTTCAGATTAGTTCTACTTGGGTTTGTTCTGGTCCTCACTATTGCTACTTTAATTGGCTTTTCTCTTTTATTTGATTTTCTTAATATTGATCTGATGAAATTGTCGATCATGATTGGACTATTCTAAGTTTTTTTTTCCATAAACATACTTGTATTTATCTACTTCCCCTTGGAAAGATATCGTTTACGAGTTACAAAGAGTTTGAACACGATATCGTTTAAAATGCAAACAAGCTAGTAGAGCTAATACATCAACCTCTCTTTTTTTTTTGTCAAACAAGCTAATAATACATCAACATGACAACATGCATCAACATACATCAACATTCTAAGTTGTTTTTGATCGGAGTTAGAGCAAAATCTGTTAATATAAAATAATACGGACAATGTCAAACTAATAAAGTAGAACATGTTTCCGATCCTATTCTAGTTCGTTAGACTGAGAATGTCTCGATTAACGTTTATTAAATCAAATAAGAAATCTTCCGATTAACGTTTATAAAATCAAATAATAAAATTTATTAGAAAGAACTGTAATTTTTCTTTAACAAACAAAAAAGAACTGTAATTTTTTCATCAAGAAATATCATCGGATAGATGAGTCTCCATATTTTATAGTTTGTCATAGTTGGTGGGTTTGATAATATATGATCTTTAGTCTTCCAATCATTGACTCACAAGTCACAAGAATATTAAGATTCAATAACGATTGAATAAATTAATAGCGGTATAACCGCCGACCACTGTCTCAAGAGATTCTAATAACAATGGATTTAGATTTGAAATTGGACCATGTTTCTTTTTTTTTAATTCCATCTTATAGTTTTTCTCACAATGATAATTTAGTTCTGGATTCGAAACTGATTAAATAATGTTCACATCAATATATAAAGATCATTTTTTTGCGATATGGCATTTTCTCTATGCCGTACTGATTTCTGGTCGATAAAAGAAAGAAAGACTTGGCCAACATAAAAAAGAAGAAAAGAAAGACTATACTATTTGGTTTATGGTTTATTATGTATTCTATACTCAATAGTGGATGTCAAATCGGTAAGTCTTTAATTTTAAATTAACTTTTGTTTGAGAATTTTACACAACTAAGGAAGTATATAAGAATATGAAGGGATACTCCTCTTATATTTTAGTTTGTTGCTCTCGAACATATATTTAATTTCACTAAAGTTAATGTTCGCTCTGTTTTGTAACAAGTGTTATTTTTATCGAATATAATTAATTAATTAGAGAATAATCATTATAGGATCTTATATACCATGAAAAATATATTTGTATTAATATAGAATTTAATATATAATAATAATAATAAAAATTCATAATCGAAGAATCACATACCTAATCCTAATTTAATCTTAAGAGTTTGTGGAGCAGGTTCTTGTTATTTAAAACATCAACAACTGTTTGAAATCGTAGTGACATGAACTAAGATGATAGTATTTAAACCCATCATGCTCAACCATTGGACCACTATAAATTGGTTGATAATAATAGCATTGTAATGCATAAAATTTTATAAAATGATTTAAATTAAGCGATAGTCACTATCATAAACTGCCAAAACCAACACAGGGTGCATGAAAATGTTAATTTATCTGTTCTTAATCAGTTATTTAAATATTAGCAACTACTTCCTTATGCATTATTGGTATATTAAAAAGCGTTTCTCCATTTAGTCCACTAATGTATTGCTGTTGTTGTTGCTATTTATATGCATGCCTTTGAAAGAAAATCATGGCAGCAATTATTGGGAACTCTTTTGTCAATCATAAGCACTATTCAGGATTCATAAGATCTGAATTCCCAACTATTCCTGCTATCGTGTCATACAAATATTTATACTAAAATGGAACATATAATGCTAATCATGATTATTAAAGCCGCATATGCATTGAACAAAACCAAAAAAATGATTGATAGATAGATAGATATATACGAGAATCTCAGGAATTGAAAGAGGTCCAGTTACATTTCTAAAAGAATATTCGAAGTGAGCTTCCATGATAATTTAAAATTAATTAGCAGTTTCATGTAGAGAATGAGATGATAATGATTAATAAGGTTGTTTGACTAATCTTTGACTATAATAAAGAAAAAGGCGAATACAATTATCAGTTTCTCAGTTGAGATGCATTACTGAATCCAACCGACACATGCACTTGACGAAATCTATATGGTTTTTAAAGAAAATATTAGGCAGATGTTGATAAAACTTTGAAATGGTTTAAAAAGGTTCTGGAAATATTTAGAAATGGTTCTGAAACGTTTAAGAACCATGTCTAAATTTGTTTATGTGGTAGTTTGAAAAACAAAAACTAGAAGAATAGTATCGTCTCTAAAACAATTACTTTACATCCAAGGTAAGATCTTTCGAATTTAAAATTAATTACTTCTCCCAAAATTTGAAGGAAAAATAATTTCCAGTTGTATCTGGAAACTTCACAGTACCGTAAATCAGTGTGAAAATAAAGATTAGATGAAACCCGAACAACAATTTTTTTTCGACGTATTTACATTAAAATCTGCTTAATATTTGTTTGAGCCATATGAAGAAAGTAAAAAAACGAGAGCTTTCACTTTCATTGCATTCAGTTCCTGAAGCAGCTCTTTGATGTCATTCAACTGCATGTAGCAATCTAATACGAGACAGAGGATTGAAAACAGAGTAGCTGTTATAAGAGAGATTTGTAAACACTAATGAAATATAGTCGATGCTTCTAAAAAGCCATCTCCATAGTGAACTGTGCATGAAAATTCATGAGTAGGACATTGGACGGATCTAGAAAATATATTTATATGGGACAAAAATAAAAATATAAAAAAATAATGAAATACGAGGCATCGAATTTTAGACTTCAACAACTAGAAACGATTTGACCAATGGACAATGGTGGATTAAAGGTTTTTTACAATTAGTCTAGATAGGGCACATGTTTCACCTCCTCCATCATTGGATCCGCCCCTGAGTCGGATTGTTTGCATCGATGTTTAAGCATGTGAATTTAACTCCCATAAGAGATGTAAAACAGCAAGATATGGTGGCGTCAATGCATAGTGTGATCTCTAACAAGATTGAAACAAACCCCAATATTTTATCCTTTGTTTCTTTAAGTTGATTTATAAATAAATCCAACAAGTAAAGCTATATCTAGGAATTAGTGAGGGATAATTGCAGCATACTCATTCCTCTTAGACCTTTGGAAGTGTAAGGTTCTTCTAAGCACTTCAATACAAGGTAACGAATCCCTTAACCCTATCTGCCTTGCATATTTGCAGGTCTTCACTACACATCAAGCACATTAGAAGATTAAATCTTATGTTCGGAGGCTAAACCGGTGAATATGTATATGAATCAGTTCATACATTTCACAAATATATATATATATATATATAATATTTTTTGACAAACGGTTCATTACAATAAATCATTTTTTTTGCGATATAAAAAAAATAGAGATATATATGCATATCAATAGAGAACATGCATATCAATAGAGATATATATATGTTCTTCAAAATATTTGAACAATATATATATATATATATATATATATATAGATATGTTCTTCAAAATACCTTTTTAACAGCTATTCTTCAAAAATACCTTGATGAAAACTGAAATCATATATAATATTTGTTCATCCCATTTATCACATGAATATAAGAATTTTTTTAATTATTATTATTCATTATACCATAGATTTTGTTTTACATGTAGAGAAAAGAAAAGAAACGAAGCCATCATGATAAATTCTGGAGTTATCTCTACGCTCGCATCTCTTCCATCCCTCTAGTCTTTAACCTGCATCATTAATTACCATAGAAACCATGTCAATTTCACTATGACACACACAAGTACATATATACATGCATATATAGAGAAGGAGAAAGAGTTTACAGCGAGTGTGAAGTTGAATGAAAGGTACTTGTCGATGGAGGATGCTCGCAATCCTTTAGACACTGTTTGAAGCAATTTGAAGTGAACTCAGGATCACGGCAGGTGATTTCACATTTAAATGTACATAAATGATCTGTTGCTTCTGCTCCAATGGCTGCCATCACCACCAAAACGAACATCATCATCACTACACTCCATTTTTTCTCCATTTCCTTTTCTTAAGTTGAAAATTTATATGTTTATAATATTATAGATTTTTAGTGGAAGTCTTCTCTATTTATAAAGATGAAATGACCAACTCTTTCTCTTGTTTCTGTTAAATTTCATGTCATTACTATGAGCTCTATTTATGCCAAGAAAGGGATGTGAAGTTTTGAATATTGACTTCAGAATTCTAAAAAAATGCATATGGAAGTGACATAATTTTTTAAAAAAATTTTGACTAACCGTTTGAATATAAATTGGGTACATTAACCATACAAACATTAAAATTGAAATCAATGATTATGTGGATTGGTCATGGTTCGACGTATAATTTACCCAACTGTGCTAATATTAACGATAACATTTCACTGTAGAAAATTTCTACAAAGTGACACCTAGGGATGTTCTAGATTTCGGTTTGGTTTTAGTTAAGAGTTTTCTTTTTATCGATAAATAATAATATCCAAAATAAATTCGAAAATGTTGTGGTACGGTTTCAGTTTTAATTCAGAGAAAGTTTTTTTCTTAAAAAAAAAACGATTTACCTTGCAGAAAGACTTTAGAAAAAAATTAAGGTAGATCTCTAGTAATCCACGAGAATTCATAGAAGTCATTAATAAGAATCTACAAAGAATTTTAAAAACTATTAAAATTTCCAAACTCTACGCAAGTCAACTTACCAATAACACCTATACATACTAAAAGTTACTAAACGCCTCTTCATGTTTGGAAGCTAAAACGTCACCGGTTCATCTGTAGTGAGCCAATATTAGTATTTAGGCCTATAAATGGGCCTTCCCAATTACGTGATCTTTTAAATTTGTATGTTCTTACTTGAAAAAAGCTACGAGCAGGACAGCACAAGATACTTGGGATATTTGATCGTATTGTTTTCTTTTCCATCGTTTTGTTTCTGCAGTTTTGAGGTATTTTACTATTACTATCCAAGCCGATTGGATAAGTCCCTTTCGTAGATGCCCCATTTATTTTCCAGCCGATTTGGCAATTCACCAAGCCGTTGGTCAAGCAATACGCTTCCCTGGTAACTTCCATACCAAATTACTAAGTTTTGATCGGGTTTGCTCAGGGGATCTGTTGAACCATATGTATTTATATAGTTTGGTTTATGTGAAGGTCAAGTTTTTCTCAGCAGAGACTGAGAAAGGAGTACTGCACTGAAGAAACGTTACCATCAAATTTCAGGAGCTAAAGAGGTTATAGGAGATCTACTAGTTTTTTCTTCTGTTGATGTCTCTCTAAACATGTCTATATAAATGTGTATATTTAAACATTATAGTGAAACCTTAATAGTAAAAGAACTCATTTTAAACCCTCAAAAAGGTAGCAGTATGCACAGAGACAACAGCATAAACATGAAAAGCCTTCCTAAAATTAAGAATAGTAAACCAAACACAACAAAAAGCATAGAGAAGAAAAAACTACAGATCATAGAGAAGCCCTGAAAAGTCAGAATTTGAGGGTTCCATGTTGAAGAGCTTCAAATCAGGTTAGCCCTCTTCAGGAATCTGATAGTTCTGCAGTAATAAGGCCATACTGATTCAACAAAATCCAAGTATTTCTCAATGATCCATTCTTGGAACTGTTTCAGCTTGGTGCGTGTGAGGTCTTTGTAGTCTGTGTTCTTGATGGCCACCACTGGTCGAAACACTAGATCTTTCACGTCGTCTCTAAGCTTTCCATGGGCAATGTAATGGTATGCTACAAGGTAATAAGAAGGTAGGTTTCTTATCATTTTGATGGTTTGGTTGAAGCAGAAGGCGTAAAGGGCACATAGCCCTTGGAACATTTTGATATAGAGGGCGACGATCAAGGGACCGGCTATCCACATAGGGGATAATTCCTTTGTAACTTCAGCTCCATAGACGGAGTTTACAGCCAGGAAAGCTGGAACACTGCAAAATGGTCAAGGTAAAAGTATAATCAATACACATACAAGGAACTTGGGGAAGAAAGTGGTTGTGACACTCTTGAAGACAGTTTTAGATTATAAGTTAGTTGATTTTCCACTATTGAATTGTTGTGGATTTAAGGATAATTAATTCTAGATTACCCCATCAAACAAAAGAAAAAGATGCTTCGATGTTGATACTTACAATAACAGCAACAGAATCTTGATAGCTGCGTCTAGACTCCAAAACAAGGACCAAACTGTATTTTTTGTACTCTGAAGACTTTCTGTTTTCCGGATTTCTGTTTCAGTTTCTGGCTTCGTCGTTTGTGGAACCTGTTCTCCTCCCAAAGCCTCGTCAGTAACATGAATAGGTGATTGTGTGCGCAATATTGTTAACCAGTTCTTGAATAGTTTCTGAATAGCGGGCTGCCTGGTGATCGAACCCTCTGTTTCCAAGGTGTATGAAAGCGATGTGTTTTGCGCCTTTGGGGAGCCATTCACATTATTTTCGTCATCATCTGAACGATAAGATAGTTTGACTGAGTTGTTAGTACCTTTCTTCCCAGCCTCACTTCCTCCTGATTCATTATTTTGGATGCCACCTTTGAAAGATGTAACTCTGAAAGGTTTTGCTTTCAATCCACCATTGCAAGGGGACCCTAAACTGCAAAAGAATTTCACAGAATCTCATGATTCCAAGAATAAACTGCAAAGGGATAGATATATGAACTATTGCAACTAAGTATCTATATAGTTTCCTAAGTGAACCTAAGCCTATTATGGAGTACATCAGATTCCCATGCAGTAAACCACGTCTCAGTATCTAACAAGGAATATGTTAGCTAACGATTAGGTCTCCGCCTATATAGAAGCACATTTCAATCCACAATAAGTAAGTATCTACCTTCCTAGAGTACAGGGAGAGGCGTGAGTCTCAAACTAAGCAGTACCCTGTTCTGTAAATGTCCATATGAAGGAAATAAGCAGGCACTTGTGGAATAGGATACTCACCTAAAACAACAATTTTGCTTCAATTTTAACTGCTTGTCTTTCCTCCCAACAAAGTGCACTGTCGTAACAGGCCTCTTTAAAATCAATCCTTTGGTCCATGTTGGTGAACTCCAACGAAACAAGACATGTGAACCCTACATGAGATAACATGACCAATAAACATCTATATTTCTAGAGTGGTAACTAAAAGAAGGATTAACAAGAGTGAAACGGAAGGTACAACCATTTGCAGATATAACCATTATAGAGATGCAAAATCCCACGGAATTTAGAACTTTGAAGATTGATGTTGAAGATACCTGCAATTTATGGGTTACCAACACCATTGTCTCTAGCTGAGCAGTGAATCATTTACTCAAAGGTCACAACCTGTCCATCATTTACACACAAACAACTTTAGTTACCCCAAGCGTGCAGAACTTGGAACGAATAACATGAGAAACATAAGCCAATGTATCCATCGACCCGTGATAAATCTCTCTCGCACAACACAGTAATCTATGCAACTTATATAAACTTGTCCTAGTTGCAGATGCGAACTTAAATTCATAAATATTGAATTTTTCAATCCTCTAAGCTACAAAAAGCCTTCTTCAACAACCAATTCCCCAACTCAGATTAAATTCTGCTAAACTATAAATCCAAAGCAACCACCATAAACCAGAAAAAATCCTCGGTTTTTGATTCCCTTAACAAATCAAATATATCGCCTGAGAAAAACTAACTACCCAAAGCTCTAAAAGAGATTAAAAAGTAGAATACAGCTGCCTAGAATTTGAGTGGGAAAAAGCATAAGAACGGACCTCAATCATGAGCTCGTTGTCTTTGGGTTTGTTCGTCCGTGAAATTACGAAAGAAAGAAACAGAATTTTCAGAAGAAAAGGCAGGAAGAAGAAGAACCCTAGTGAAAACTTGAAGATTTGAATCAAAAGGAAATTTGAGAAAGATTGGAATTTTAGAGGGAAGGAGAAAGGGGAAGCGGATAGATAGAGAGAGGGGATTGCAAAAGAGGAGAGGATATTGTAGGCAAGCGGTTAATCTCCAAGGTCTTTTTTTATACCAACACTCTCTAAGCGTCGTCGTTTTTGTAAGCAATTTTATATTTTTATTAAAAGTTACGGTGTATATTGAAATTTGTAGTATTTTCTGCATACAAATAATATAATTTCGAAACTAATTGGCTAATTTTTAATCAAACATGAATTTGGTATGTCACATGGGGAGGGAAAGAAAAATCTTTGAACTGAATAGAATTTCCACAAAAAAAGCATAAAACATTTAACATTTAAATTTAATAGATCAATGTTGTTTCGTTTGATATACAATTAATGTTTTTAACACGTATATAACATTTATCGTAATGACTTTTCAAAAAATATTGAAAGAAACCATCTTAAGCAAACTAAAACCGAAACTTGTCCTTTCATTTGGTTAATGTGGGCCTCCTTACTAGAGTGGGCTTTTTGTAAATCAATGGTGGTGCACTCTAACCTGTTTAAACGAATGCACAAATTTTAACCAAAAAAAAAAAAAACCGAAACCTGAAAAACAATTAGATTAGTAAACCAAAATGAACCGGGAACATCATGTGGGGGGAGTCTCGAGGCTGAATTGTTTAATTCACCGGGCAGCTACCCGAAATATCCCACTTTCCATGAACATGTCATCTGCCCGCTGACCGAACAGATTACCTTCTTTATTTAGAAAATACATTTCCTTTTTTTTCCTCTAATTTCTATTTCCATTTCTATTTATATTTCCACCGACTAAGAACATCTCCCTCCATTTCATTGACCTAATTTCCAAGCCCTTATATATAAACCAAACCTCCTTTACGTATATCCTCAACCCTCCTTTGTGTCTCCCTTCTGATTCCATCTTTCTTCTCCAGTTTCTTTTTTAAGTTTTAACTATTCTCTAACTGCAGAAGCATGTGTTACTTATCTTAATGTTATTGATATATGTTTATCATAGGAAATTCATTAGTACTAGTTGTTCTTGTTGGAGAACAGATCTGGATCTTGAGCGAAAGAAGTCTTTGTTTTATGATAATTTGACTTTTAGGCTTTGATTTACTGTATTTTTCTATTGTTCTGTTCAATATCTTATCTTGCTAGTTTGGTCGATTCATATTTCATCAGTTCCATTCCAGTACCTTTTATAGTTGTTTAGTTTTTCACAGTCAAGATAGGAGATATTCTCTTTTATGTTTTTCGATTTGAATACACGTAAAAATATTTTAAATATATATCTTATGACATGATGTGCAAAAATCTTCCATCCGAATGCCATGTCGTTTTCGTAGGCAGAGCGGCCATCTTTTGCATATATTGATTTTCAAATGCCTTTCTCATGTTTGTCCCTTCGTTGTCTACAAGATTCAAAAAAATGTGTGGAGTTTGCAAAAGCATCTGCACGCATGACTTTTATCTTTCAACTGTAAAAAAGCAATCAAAAGGTGAAAAAAATTCAACAGTTAAGTACTTGAAACAGATTATTAACTGTTGACTCTGCTCCCGTAACCGTAAATGACAATGCTGTTACTAATTGTGCTGCTCTGTTCAGCTGATGAAGTCTGTATACCTACAATACCAAAAATATTCCTTTACAAGTGTTAAATATGGATTAACCACATCGACTTTATTTATTGCCATCGGACAATTGTTCTCCGAATTTGGATTATAAATCGGTGCATACGAACTTCGTCTGTTGGAATATCAATTGATCTTTCGAATCCAATCAGTATTTTTCATCGGAAGTTCGGAAAGTTGTAGCATCGGATGCAACCAGCAAAGTTAAGTAATTAACTCAAATCTTACTCAAATCTTATTCCATTAAACGAAACACCAACATAAAGAGCACACTTAGACGTTCTGTTTTAAACAAAGCCAAGGATCTTTCTTTATTTGGTTATGTGACAATACCTTCCTTTTCATTATCTAAACACACTCTTCATTTCTATTAGTCTGCCTTATCTGAACACACTCTTCATTCCCAGCTTTGTAAGTAGACGCACAAGCTTGCCTTGCTTGTTACTCTCCATCACTCCTGCAAAATATAGAACATAAACAGTTGGGTTTTCTGACAACATGAATCTCCATCAGTGTGCAGAGAGTGTCTAGTTTTTTCTCCTTACTATCGCATCCACCGATGTGTTTCCCTTTGATGAAGACGTTTGGAACTGTGCTTTGTCCAGTCCACTCTGACAGAGCTGATTGGATCTCACCTCCATCACCTGTTAAATAGAGATTAGTTGTAAAACTAGCATCGAAATAATTCAGGGACTGAGAGGGATTTGGTTTCTTACTCATTTCATCAAGCTCAAGTACTTTAAAACTTGCTCCTAGCTGTGTCAGTAACTGCTTCACCCTCTGGCAATAACCACAGCTGTTATCTTAGGGAACATTTCCAGAGTCTTGGACGCTATGAGTTCCGCTACTGCCTCCAGAAGGTTTCTTGATGACCCTTCTGCAACTTCCTTTGCCAAGCTGAAATTATCATTCCATTTCCACACCAAATTATTATACAATTTTAAACATAGCTTATACAGCATATGCATCATAAATGTAGTCACTACATAACCTGTCACAATCTTTCCAAAACTTCAATTTCAGGGGATCATTTCATATCACTGTTATGGAGTCAGTGCCACAAATTATCTCATATTGATTTAAAGAAAAAACCTAGCTTGTAAATGTTCGACGTAGCTGATTGAATCAGCTAAGTTGTCTGATAGACCGGCCTTTTTGAGAGACTTACATGCATCTATGTGAAGCATAAACATCTGGCCCAGGAAGCGCTCCATGTTAACCATAAAATTTCAAACCTCTTAGTATTAGTTTGTCTCCCATCATTGCCATGTCTTTATCCATATGGTTCTTTTGTAAAACTCCATCAGCTTCTTTTGTAAAACTGCATAGAAGCTTATAGGCTTTGACCAAAAAATCAGATATTACATGGCAGACAACTAAAATTTTAGGTTTCTACGTCACAGCGATCAATTCTAACAAAAACGAATTACGATCATCATTGAACTAAGAGTTAAATTGAAGAAGCTTACGAGATTTTGACGAAGACAAAGCGGCGCAGAGGAAGGAAGAAGAATGGAAACGAATACGATGCCATTTCAATTTCTGATGTTAATGGACCTTGGACCTTTTGATATTTAATGTTTAGGGCTTTAGCCATTTTCAAGCCCAAATTAAATTAATGTTTTTTTGAATGTAATTAGTGGTTACTTCAAAAATTAGATCGGCCAATATAATGTATGTTTCTCGCTTTCCCCTCTTTGTATCCTATAATCGGCTAATCCAAATATAAATCTAGAATTTTTTTTTATTTTTTTTGTTAAAGTCTGGAATTAATTTCCACCCTTAAGTATCACATATAAATTTCGGCTGCCTACAGAAATAAATAAATACTTACCTCTAGTAAAGAGATGATTATAGTGGAAGACCTGGTGTTGGATTACATGCTTTTCGTTGCAGTACTCTTTTATGATTACTACATTGTCGATCTTTTGTCTCTGCGTTATTGGAAAGAAGACGAAGAAGAAGTAGAAGAAGATATCGAGCTTGGAGATGAGGTCCGACCTTGAGTTAAAACCTAACAAACAAGTGTTTTAGAAATCAAAATAATATAAAGATTTTATGGGCATCATTTTGAGAAAAAATTGTTATAGTGTAGTGGTTTTGTAAAAGGTTCTGTTTACTGAAAGTGGTTGAATGGGGAATAGGATTTACATGTAGTATCTTAGTTATTTCTAATAAATTTGAGAAACCCTAGCTAAAATTAATTTATTGTGAATCAGGGGAGTAATAGCATTGACGGTAGGGGATACAAGGGAATTGGTAGGCGCCATTATAGTGATCGGTATCCTAGTGGTCTGTCTCATTGGCATATTACCGGACCTTATAAAGGAACGTCGTGACCTAATTCTCGAAGATCGCAAGAAATCGCCAGACCTCAAAAACTGTTATGCTGCGGGCGAGTGGATCGTTGTCCTGCCTATCGTGAGGATCTCAAGGCACTACAGAAGGCACTTCATATGTCAAAGTGCAAGCATATTCCAACAACCATCTTAACCAGCTTTAAGGACAATCCATAGGTTTTCTGTTTTCTTTTTTTTCTCATAAGTTTAATTGACGAATGTGTCACTTTTTATTGTTTTGGTGGCATTAGACTTCAACCACTTTTTATAGTGGATATCTAAAATTTTAATAAATGACATGTGAAGAATTTTAAAGGTTTTAAAATTGAAGAAATACATATATTGGAAAACATTTGTGAATCCGATAGAATTTGCATTGATAAGCCCAGATAGTTGAGCGTTTGGGCCGCGAGAGCACATATGAAAAATCCAAAAGGACCTATAACTTGTAGGAGATTTTTAACAGGGACCCATCACAAGATAAGCACATGATAATGTTAGAGGACGCTAACATAAGAAAGAGCATTACTTTATCTTCTTGATGGATTTGTTTCTTACGGGTTTGGGCGGAACATAGTGTACACGCTCTTCTCGGCATAAATGCTGCAGCGAGATCGCCAGAAAGTGAAAACACAGTGAATGCCCGAAATTGGGTTTTTGCATTTCTTTTGGGTTTCATGTTCTATTTTTTTTATTTTTCTTTGTCGCCGGGTTTCACGTTCTAATAAAGTAAGATGTATAATATGATCACTCTTATATGATATAAGCATGAGCTTGGTTGCTCCACACTTTTTTTTTTCCATTCTGTATCTTTCAAAAATCATTCTTTCTACTTAAAAAAAAAAAAACTTCCAATCAAGCGTGGTTGCTTGCTTTGCAAGCTACTACCGAGGACTCTGGTAAGACTCAGGAAACCATCTCTGCAGTAGCCTATGTTTCAGCTTCACCAACAAGGCAAAGGCTCCATAGCATGGCAAATGCATCACTGCAACTGAGAAATACCTGTAAAACAAACCCCAATTATTAGAATGTCATCAGCCCTAAATTTTGCTAACGAAACAAAGGAGAAATTTATAAACGTTATAAAGCTTTGAAGTTACCATAGTGGAGCAAAGTGTGATGATAAGTCCAGGAATGGGTAAGGCCACCTATATTAATAAACAGTAAGAAATGATTACTGTCAAAGTTAAGAATGTTTAATCTGTATTATAATTTGAATGAAATTTACCATATATGGACTACGGAGTGGAGGGCCCATTGGAATATAACATAAGCTATTGTCCAGAAGAAGAAGTAAGCAATTCTGAAGCATGGAAAGCTCTGTAAATATGAAAATTCGGAATCAGATAAGAACCAATTAGAGATTAAAACAAATATATTACATTTGTTAGAATCTGATAATTTACCAGAGAATTAAAAGCAGCATCACCAAGCAAGAAAATCGCATTAAGAGAATGCATGTTGATTACCAGCTACAATATTGACCATACATATATTGATCAGCAAATATTTTTACATGAATCAAAATTTTAATGTGGCTTATAAAATTACTTACAACATTGAGGCTATAATCATGGATCTCAAGGAAAGGAACAATGATGAACCAGAAGACACAGTCAGTGAGCAAAACTGCACCTGCATTCATCTGTTTTAACCGATATCAAATCAAGAACTCATAAAAATTCGATATTATCGTGTCGCATGATTATGGATTTTGATCTTAGTTACCTGAAAGATTATCTGGAAAACATAACCCCAAAAACCAGCTGGATTACTAGAAAATTGACTCTGTTGGAGATTATTATCAGAGCCTTTGGATCTTGCTCTCTCTGAGTCTATGGCTTCAATGCTATCTACTTTATCACCAGCCGCTCTTTTGTTGTATTGGTAACATCCGTGCAGCGAAAGAAGTGAGCCTAGCTGTAAAAACACATCCAAAAAATGTAAGAAACTTGAGCAATGTCACAGACAAGTTAATAAGCAAAGTAATCAGGATTTGAGACAGAGCATTACTCCGAAATAGAGAGTGATCAGAGCAAAAGTCCACCTGCAAATCAAAACAACAGACATCAGAAAAAACTCATTAGAGACATTGGTTTATATCTAAGATAGGATTCAGTAACACTTTCTGCCCTCTATCTTAATCTAGAGTATCACATTCTTTCTTCTATATGATTGGTGAAGCTGAAAAAATCTTCAATTTCCCACTTAACGTTTCAATAATGGTAAACAAAATTTAAAAAAAAAACCCACCAGAAATCTTAAACCAGATGTCACATTCTTAACCCAAAAAGAAAACTTAATTAAGAATGTCACATTCTTGCCTCTATGCTTGTGAACCTGCAAAATCTTTAGTCACCCACAAAACGGTTCAAGAAAAGTATCGGTTTTTGAAAAAAAAACCACAAAGAAATCTAAATCAAGAAAAGTCACATTCTAACTCTTACCGAGAGAGGGAGAGAGAGCTTACTGAGTATAGTAGAAGAAGATGGTAGGTCCATCGACAAGGCCAATAACAATCAACATAACAAGAAGAACGAAGAAGGCAACGACTCGAAAAGCAAGAAGCCAAGCTGGGTGAATATTACGAAGACAAGGCCTCCAAGTTTCGTCTTCATATACATTTCCCGACCACTCTTTCTCTCCTCCGTCGTCAACGTCACTGCGTTTCCGGCGAAAGCCTTCGTATTTGAATATAAGAAAAGCAGTGATCACCATCGCAATAGCCATCCATATGCAGCAGATCATTACCCTCCAGTTAAACCAGTAGCTTGATTCAGTTGTGTTCGCTGTTGTTGATGGATGCCAAGCATCCTTTAACTCTGTATATGAAGATGGTGATAACAATGATGATGAAGATGATGAAGCCATTTTGATAAAGTTTCAGTCTTTCAGAGAGATGAGATAAGTTTTTTGTTGTTCAATGTTGAAGAAAAAAACAGAGTTGAGAAGAAACCATAAAAACAGAGTAAAACAGTGTGGATAAATTAGGATTTCAATTACATTAATCTTGAAGAGAAGAATTTAAAAACAAGATTTATGGCATTTGAAATCTTAAGTCATGAGGTGATTAAGATATTCGATGAAGCAAAGGGAGAGATTCGAAACTTTAAAACCATGTGTTCTTGTACATAAAGAAGAAGAAAACCATATAGCTGATCAGATTTAGAAAATTAGTAATAAAATAAAGAAAAAGGGGAAAGAAAGTGAATAAAGAAGAAGAAGAGGGAGCTGAATTCGAAGCCAAGAAAATAAATGATCCTTGCAAAAAGCCTGCTAATGTGTAAGAGGACACGATTCTTTGCTTCTTTGCTTTAGGAAAGACAAGTATTTTTAGACATAGTGAGAGAGATAAGTAACCGAATGCTCAGAATTATTAACCATAAATAAATAGATAATTGTGTTAAGAAAATGCATGTTCAATGTAGCATAATTTTCACTTTCAAAATCACACATATAAAAGAAAGATATTTATTAATTTTTGTAATGGATTCGAGGCAATCGGGTGAGGATTTATGTCTTAAAAGGAAGATATTTATTAATTTTTCTTTTTGGCATATACTCAAATTGATGCATTATACATTAGAATAATATGTATACGTGTATAAATGGTTGAATATGTTACATGTATGTTATAGATGATCAAAGGATAGAGAATCTATAAAGATGTAAATTAAAATATAAGGCATCTCTGTGTGAAGTCTCAATCTTTTTGCAAATACCCAAAAAAGAGTATAAAAAGTTAAAACTCTTAAACAGACATTGGGACGTATGCATTGTTTATGTGTCGTCTCTCTTTCACTATATATATATATATATTCTATATGTTACCTATTATACACATGTATGTATATACGCATAAACTGAGAGATTCCATGTGGGGAGGAGCACAGAAATCAGAAATTTGTTTGTGTTTACTGTTTAGTTAGGTTATATGGTTGCAATCCACCACTCAAAAAGGGAATAAATCTATTTAATATTTTAAATAAGTAAAAGGGAAAATAATTATGTGCAAAGGATACATTTGGGAGCTTTCTAAAGAAAATATGAACCGTTGGATTTTGACGATTTTGATGTGTCAATGACAATGAGAAAATTTAATGAAGGACCAGCTTTTGTTGTAGCCTATTAATATATGGAAATAAAAAAATGTAATGATAGGTTACTTTTGGTCAAAGGCAGAGAGACTGCGTGAGAAGAGGGCCCCATTAAACTCAACCCGAAGACTTTAAAGAGGTTTCAGAGATACATGCGAAGACCACAGTGTGGGGCCCCTTTTCATTCTTCTCAGTTTCAATATTAAGTGCTATCAAGAAATTTGTACATTCTAATATATGTTAGAGAACAAATATTTTTAAGTTCTGAAACTTCCATGGTAAGTTGTTGAAAATGGATAACGTGGTGTAAATATTACCGTCTGATGGGGAGCAATTAAAAACAAATTTGGCTAGTGTATTCAGCGTGATTACCATTGTTGTAGCGAAATAAACAGAAGAATCATATTAAAATGTTAAATAAAACAATAATAACTTTTAAAAAACGTTTAACTAATTTTAACAGAAAGCTTTTGGAAAATATCCGTTCTATTTCTGTAAGGGATATAAGTTTTGTTTCTTGGAAATAAGTCGGTAGCCATTTCTGGTGGGGTTTACTTGTTTAGATTTACTTGTTGATGATAATGCATGGCTTGTTGAATACGATAAAATATTCATAAGAAAAAGTACGATTATATTAACAAAAAAATGTCTGTTTTTAATGGGTCAATCATAAGGAATGCTTATTGGTAACTCCAAAAGCAAGAAAAAAATCTTTAAACTAGATATATAAACCAAAATATACAATTACTAGCGGACCAACAGTGAGAATGCTTATTGGCAATTCCAAAATATTTTGATGCCGAATGCTATAAGTCTTTTGTCTCTTGTCACTCAACAGCCAATGCAGTTTACGCAAATCAGTTTATTTTTCACAAACTTGATGCTTTGTGATAAATAATGACCAATACATTCATCAAAAATGTGTATCTTTCATGCAGCATAGTGTCAATTAATCAAAGTAATCAAATTTTGCACCTGTTATAAGAATCTAACAAATACCGTCTTTCATGGCTTTGTTAAAGTAAACTTTTCCCCAATTAAATTAAATTGATTTGTAGCGATTAGCGAAAGACCAAAACAAAAAAAAAATTGATTTTTCTGTCCTTGAAGACTTATGAATTGTGAATGTGATTTGTGAGGGAACAATTTCTGTCGGCAGTCGTTTATTTTCATTTTTTTGGAATTTCCCGACATTTGTCACTAAAGAAAAACGCTGTCAAGTGTCAAATTCCTTATTTTAAATTCCAACTTGGAAATGTCTGGTTAACTATGGAAATTTATAAAACGAAAATTCTATGATTTATTCGTAACTAAATTTTCCTTTGAACTCCAAAAGGAGTTTCCAAAAAATAGAATTTTGACTGGGATTTGTTTGTTTTAGCTATATATATTTATACTTGACCAAGAAATAAGCTATATACTTCAAATATTGGCTATGAAAGTATGAATGAAACTTGATGACAAAAAAAAGTATGAATGAAACTACAAAATAATTTTTCGATAACTTTTTATTTTACTGTCATATGTAATAGGTGAGGCTGCAGGTCGGTCACGTAGGTTTAAAAGGGCATTCATGTGTCACAGAGAGACAGCTGTCACAAACGAAGTCAAAAGAGCGTGCAAGAGACGACAGCGACGCGTCTTGGCCACTAAGTAAACGCGTTTGCAACAAACTGCTGTTCTCTTCACGTTACCACTACCACATTCCATTTTCAAATCGACAACACATAGTTCTAAGAATTTTTTTTCATATTTTGTCTCTATTATTTTTAATGAACAAGGTCACAAGGGTTCTTGTTTTTTCTTTTGGTTCTAGACAAACTTACAAGGTTTCTTGTTTTCTCTTTTGGTTTTAGACGAACTTACAAGGTTTATTTCACGATAAACAATTTTAACTCTTAAACACGAACCACATAATAATTTTAGAAATTAAAAAAAAAAAAACACATTAAGCATCTATTATTGTAAACATAAATTATTATTTTCATCCCACCGTATTTTCGATGAACTAAATTATAGTTATCAATATCAACATATGAGTATAGTTACATTGATATATGAAAACAAACACAAATATTGTACTTGGAAACGTGATATGTTGCAAGTTTGATTTTTTCCCCTAATAACACAAATTATGTGAGTTTAAATCAACGTAGCGATGCATCAACTACGTTACAAACTATTGAATTGCATGTCACGCTCGCTGAGATTTTGGTATTCATATTGTGAAAATTAGATTGCATTGACTATTTTAAAAGATGTATTTATCATAAATAACATTGTGAAGATTGATCAAAGAAAATGTTTATCTATATGGCTCCATGAGAAGATGTACAAACTCAGAAATTCGATAGAAAGAAGGGAAAGAGATTGGTACCTTTCATGGGTTCACAATTTTCTTGCAAGATATAATAATAAAAAGAAAGAAACACCCAAAAGAAAATAAAATGTTGAAACAAACGAAAAATATTATGTTTATACAACAAACAATTTTTTTTTTTGAAATGTGTACAAGAAAATGGAATAAATAAATGTAAGTGAGATTTAAGAAAGGGTGGAAAGCATGAGGAGCTTTAAAAGCAATGAGAGGAGCCTTGCCAAATTGGGGTTTTCAATAGGCAGTTAGTTAGCTTAGCTTACATGTTTCAAGTGCTTTTTCCTCCAAAGCAAGAATCATGTGTCCTAATTCCTTTCCTTTTCTTAAAAATTGGACTAAATAAATTCTAAATAAATAAGAGTATGTTTTGACAGGTTTATATGTCTTTCATCGAGACCCCGCATACAATATATAAATCGAATTTTTAAAATTAAACTTAACTGCTCTTAAATTTCGAACTATTTTTTAAATATAACTTTATGTTTAGAATCATTTATTTCATCTTACTTTTTTTTTTGAAGTTACTTCTCAAAAAGCTTTCAATATGTATGTCTTTACGTTACATGTGAAGGTTTCTCTCAAAAAAAATTCATGATGTCAAAACTTGTAACATTTAAAAAGTTTCTATAAAATATTTTTTGCAAAGTGTAAATGCAAATGCTAAACACAAACGTGGGACATATTTTTAGGCTTAAAGTCCATGAAGTTGAAGAACCGGGCCTGGAAGCAATACATAGAATGTTGTTATGGTATAAACGGGCCTAGTATATGTATTTTTGGTCCATTTACTTAAAACGACTTCGTTTTAGCCTAGGGTATTATTACTTTTGCGAATAACGTCGCCGTTTTCTAGGTACTGATTCCTTCTCCGACGAGCAGAGACGATCAAAACCACCGCTTGGAGCTAAACGGTGTCTCCATCTCCGCCACGATTTGACTCGCCTAAATCACACCACGAAGCAGCTGTTCTAATCCTTTCCTTCAAAGAATAGAAGTACGTTCTTCCTCTCCTTTCTTCCCCCTTGAATTGGTCTGAAATAGTCAGTATGATTGATCGAATCGAATACTAGATTTCGTTATTTACGTTTTGATAGTTAGAGATATTCGTAAATTGTTGTTTTCTATGCATAGATATCACAAGCAGAGGATCAAAAATCTTTCTGAAATTCTCTCTCAATCCAGTTTTTATGTACTAGCTTCGAATTAAGATGTCAGTGAGCAAAAATGCAGCTCACATGTTCGATGTATTTGCTCAAAAATCTCTGTGTTTTCTCTCTGTTAATGGGTTTCGCAGTGTTTCACTTAAGCTTTGATTCATAGTGAGTGTGATAACTACTGTTAACGTCATTGAAGGTGCTAAGTACTGACAATGGCTCTACATGTTTTCGATTTTTCATCAGAGTATTGATTTGTAAACGTTACGTTCATATCTGTTTCTTCTAATCAGTGACATAACTGATTTTTTGGAACAACAATCCTCTGTTGTTGATGTTAATGTTCCCATTGAATTTTTCAGGATTTAATTCTCTTATCTTCTCCTCTGAATTCGGGAGCCTCTTCGTCGACATAGTCTTTACTATTCTGTTCCCATTTTAATAGCTCAACGAACCTCAGAGATGAAAGTGTATGTCCTGTTTATATATTTCATGATCCATCTTCCAATTCTTTTTTTCTTTAGCTCGATTTCTTTATCTGTTATGTAATCAAAATCCGACAATGGGTATTGCAGAGTAAAGGAAAACGCAGGTGCACTTACCAATTTCGAGGTGCTTGACTTCCTAAACTCAAGAGGTGCATCAAAGGATACTACAAGAGTTATAGCTCCAATTGCTAGATCAGAATATAAGGTATTCCCCGGAAATTTTCTTTTCTCTGCTGTGACTTAAACCGTTAAGGGATTTTAGCTAATTCGAAAGATCTTTAGGTCTATGATTATTTGATGGAGACTGCTGCTTGCACTCAAACAAGAGAGAGCGTTAACAGATTCGCAGAGAAGTGCAAAGATTTCAAAGTAGCCAAAGCTGAGATTCTCAATATCATCAATCTCCGGCCTTCTTCTATTGTTGAATTGACGCCGGTTTGTGTTTGTTCTTTTGTTGTTCTATCTTCTCTACCAAATGACATGAACATATCTATCATTGCGTTTAGTATCTCTTTCTTCTTGTTTATAACGTTGTGTTGATTGTGACTCTCTTGTAGATTATAGAGGAATTCGACAATCGAGAAATCGATTCAGATGGTATATTAGAGCTTGTGAATGATTTGCTACCACCTCTGCCTACAACTGAAACTCATAAAGAAAATGATGAAGAAGAAACAGAGAACGGTGAACAGTCGTAAGTCCCTAACATGCAAATGAAATTCTCGAGTTATTATCTTTAGTTGAGATTTTTTTTTTTTTTTTTTTTTTTTGTAAAACCCATTTAATCAGTGATTTACGACGAATATGCCTTCTAAGTTCTGACTAGTTTATTTTCGTTTCCTTACATCAATGTAAGATGTGGTAATGGTATCAGATCTTTTTATCTTGGGAAACGTGGAAACCTTTATTGTTAAGATTAGTACTTCGACTTTAACTCGCGGATTGGGTTCCCATTAATTTTTCAGAACTGAAATATGCTTAACAAAATTTGAACACAATTTAGAATTTACTTTTACTTGTAAATCAGTTATTTATCTCCAACTGACTAACTTTATAGTCTTCAGAAATCATATCACATCATTTGTACATTAATTATTCAAATATTATTTTTCGAACCAAATCTGAGACTGAACCTACCCCAAACAGAGCTAAACTGAAATTGCACTAGCAAATAAATTTTACAATTTTTTTTTTTTAGTTTCAGTCTATATAAAATTTAAAAACCAAAAGTAACGAACCAAAATGTCCACCATAAAGAACTTCATATTATCTTCAAACAATTAGGTCCATTAAATTCATGATTTAAAAAGCGTGTAGGTACGACCCACAAAAGTATAGAAGAATATGTTCTACAGTTATACTAAAAAGGAATAATGGAACTTATTTAAAATACTTTTCTGGTCGAATATTATTTCAAATTTCGTTAGATAAGCATAGGGTTTGACAACTTGAAATTAACAAAATAGGTAATTCCATTTCTATTGATAGATATAGGGTAGAAATGTTCAAAATCCGTATATGTATGGTTGAGTTCAAGCATGACATAAAAAAAAATTCTTATGTTTGATACGTGTTCCAACCATGTTGTTGAAGAACATTCAAGACGAAAAATACATAGCCAAAAAAATGTACATATAATGCTATTGTTGGTTTGCGATCTCAATATTAGACCTGGTTTAAGTTCATTAGTGTGCTGGTTCAGTGGTAATCCCGGTAAAGGAAGATCGTAGTGTTTGATCAGTTCTTTTTTCTAAGTGGTTGATTTCGGTATTGAAATTAAACTTGATTTTGGATTCAACTTAATTATGGGTTTATAATCCAATTATCCATTATTGGACTAAACCCAAAATTAAGCCCAAGTTCTAGAATGTCTCTAGAAATATCTTAAAGATCATCACCTCCTTTAAGTGTTCTAGAGAATTCTATTAGATAAATATCTAAGGATTAGTGTAGAATAATCTAGATAATTTTAACATAAAAATCTAGATATTATGTTAGAGAGTTCTAGAGATTAGAAGAAGATTTGTAGTTTTGGAGCCTATAAATAGCTCCCTCCTCTCCCATTTGTAACACAAGTCGAGAAAGTGAAATAAAAGCTAAGTTAAAGAAAGAGTGTCCTTCTTCATAAGTTCTTAATTTCTCTAAGAGTTTTCCAAGTCCTTCCATTTTCTCCTTCATACTTAGAGGGTCTTTTGGTTCTTTCGGGTCTCTTGGGTATTACGGTCTTGGGCTAGTGGTAAGCACTATCAGAGATTATTTCTCTACATGGTATCAGAGCCATTCTAATTTTGTGCTCATCAAGATCGGGGTTATAGAGAGCTCGGATTTATTTTAAGTATGGAATCAATGGGTCGTGTTGTTGGATTGGGAATGGAGATCTTAAACCAATCTAACTACCGGTTATGGAAGTCATGTATGGAGTCATACTTGGTGAGTGAGGACTTATGGGATGTCGTCGGTGGTAGTAGCACTACACCACCAACGGGAGATGCTGCAAATGCGGAAGCAACAAAAGAATGGACACGGAAGAACGCCAAGGCGGAATTTGCTTTGAAGAGGTCAATATCCTCAGGAGTGTTTGAGCATGTGTCAAGGTGTACATCCGCTAGTTCAATTTGGCGAGCGTTAGATCAACTATTCAACAAGAAAAATGAGGCTCGGTTACAATTATTAGAAAATGAGTTGGCGAATGCGAAGCAGGGGGAGTCCTCTATCTCTGAGTTTTTCGTTAAGGTAAAAAATCTTTGCTCTGAGATTAATACTCTTAATCCGGAGGAGTCCATTTCAGAAGCTCGGTTGAAGCGGTCTATTATTCGAGGTCTACGACCCGAGTATACACCGTTTGTGACTTCAGTTTAAGGATGGGCTACACAACCTTCCTTGGAGGAGTTTGAAAATTTATTAGCTTCGCAAGAATCGCTAGCCATGCAAATGGCAGGAGTTAAAATTCATGATGATTCGGGTAGCGCTTTTGTAGCTCGGAGGCAACGAAGTTTCAGAAAAAAACCCATAGATGGTGGTGCAAAAAATAATGATGGACGAGAAGGATCCTCTATGGGAGAAAAGAAGCGGTTCAAGTGCTACCGGTGTGGAAAACTTGGGCATTTCAAAAAGGATTGTCGAGTCAAGCTGAAGGAAACAAATATGGCGAAATCAAAAGGTTATACTGAAGACGAAGAATGGGGAAAATGTTTCACGGTGGAGGCTGCATCTTCAACTACATCCAAAATTAAAAATCTTGGAAGTGATTGGATTGTGGATTCTGGTTGTAGCCATCATATTACCGGAGACGAGAAGTTATTTTCTAGTCTTCAGCGTCATGACGGAAAAGAAGCCATCATTACAGCTGACAATTCAATCCACCACGTTGAGAAGGAAGGGACAATTGTCATTGAAGGAGATAACGGAAGTCCAATTACTCTCAAGAACGTATACCATATCCCTGGAGTAAAGAAGAATCTTCTCTCTGTGGTAAATGCGGTGGACTCAGGTAACTATGTATTGTTTGGCCCAAGAGATGTTAAATTCCTGAAAAATATAGAAGAATTAAAGGCGGATGTGGTTCACACTGGAGCTCGAGTGAAAGACTTATATGTTTTATCGGCCTCTAACTCGTATGTTGAGAAGATGAGCACCAATGATAATGCCTTTATATGGCATGCTAGACTTGGTCATATAAATATGACTAAGCTCAAAGTTATGGTGAATAAGAATTTGGTTAATGGGCTCCCAAGGTTGAAGATTCAAGATCACGGAAAACTTTGTGAAGGTTGTCAATATGGAAAATCACATAGGCTTCCATTTGACAATTCTACCTCACGATGCGGTGCTCCTTTGGAGAGGATCCATAGTGATTTGATGGGTCCAACGAGAACACCCTCATACTCCGGGTTTCGATACATGTTGTTGTTCGTTGATGATTTCTCACGGTACACCTGGATATACTTCGTAAAGGAAAAATCAGAAGTATTTTCAAGATTTCAAGAATTCAAGGTTACCGTGGAAGGTGAGTTGGGTCGGAAGATCAAGACTCTAAGGACGGATAATGGAGGAGAGTTCATGTCAAAGGAGTTTCTCTCTTTTTGTCGAGATCAAGGTATCAAGAGGGAATTTACATGTCCATATACACCTCAACAAAATGGAGTAGCGGAAAGGAAGATCCGACACATAAGTGAGACGTGTAGAAGTTGGCTACATGACAAGAATTTACCTAAAACCTTATGGGCGGAAGGAATGAAATGTGCAGCGTATGTCATCAATCGAATGCCACTAAGTCCAAACAATATGAAGTCTCCTTATGAGATGGTTCATGGGAAGAAGCCAACGGTAAAATATCTTAGGATATTTGGATCAATTTGCTACGTCCATGTTTTCGACTCTCAAAGGACAAAGTTAGAGGCAAAGGCGAAGAAATGCATCTTTGTTGGTTATGATGAACAAAGGAAAGGATGGAGGTGTATGGACCCTGAGACACATCGATACATCGTGTCTCGTGATGTTGTATTTGATGAAGTTTCCTCATTTTATGGGCCACCTCAAGTCTTGGTTGAGCAAGATGGTGCGAGTTCCTCCAGGATTGATAAACCAGTTCTCCAAGTACCAAGTGAGAGTAGAAGTTCTGGAAATGAGATGCATGGTGAAAGGGGAAGCAATGACCAAGAAGAAGAAAAGGAGGAAGATCGTGACTCCTTGGCTGATCAACGACCAAAAAGGAACATTGTCAGGCCTGCTCGGTTTAGAGATGAAGAGTTTGTCACTAACTTCTCTTGCTTCTTTGCAGCCCCTTTAGATGAGGATGAACCATCATCTTATGAAGAAGCAAAAGGAATTCAAGAATGGGAAACTGCAATGAATGAGGAGATAAACGCTCTCATAAAGAATGAAACTTGGGCTTTAGTTCCAAAACCCAAGGATGTCCAACCCGTGTCTTGCAAATGGGTGTATAAAATAAAGCGGAAAGCAGATGGGAGCATTGATAGGTTTAAAGCAAGACTGGTTGCTCGAGGGTTCTCTCAGAAGTACGGAGAAGATTATGATGAAACCTTTAGTCCAGTAGCGAAGATGACTACGGTACGCTCACTCTTATCTTTAGCTGCAAGCTTTGGTTGGAAGTTATGGCAACTAGACGTGAAAAATGCATTTCTATATGGTGAGCTTGATAAAAATATCTTCATGGAGCAACCACTTGGTTTTGAATCTCGAGAGCATCCTGATCATGTGTGCAAGCTTAAGAAGGCTTTGTATGGGTTAAAACAAGCTCCAAGAGCTTGGTATGGTAAGATTGCTCAGTATCTTCACTTTTACGGTTATGGGGCATCAAATTCCGATCCAAGTTTATTTTTCAAGAAGAATGGAGGAGTCCACGTAGTAGTTCTTATTTATGTGGATGATATGATAATTACGGGAAACGATGAAGCTGAAATTGCTCGTCTACAGGAGGATATGTCGATTAGGTTTGAGATGAAGAAGTTGGGTGAGCTAAATAACTTTCTTGGCCTAGAGGTTGAAAGGGTGAAGAATGGAATATTCATTGGCCAACAAAGTTATGCAAGAAGAATTGTTGAGAGATTCGGAGTACATGAAGGAAAGACACGCACTACTCCGATGGATGTGAATATCAAGCTTAGACGTGATGAAGGATCCTTACTACCTGATCCTCGACCTTATCGCGCTCTTGTGGGAAGTCTTCTATACTTAACCATTACAAGACCTGACATCGCCTTCGCGGTAGGTCTCGTAAGTCGGTTTATGCAAGCACCAAGGAAGCCACACTTAGAAGCAGCAAAGAAGATATTGAAGTATGTCAAGACAACTCTTGGGATGGGCTTGGTGTACAAGTACAATACAAAGATCGCTCTACATGGTTTTACAGATGCTGACTTTGGTGGAGATCTAGATGATCGAAAATCTACTTCAGGTTATGTGTTCTTATGTGGAGACACAAGTGTTTCATGGTGCAGCAAGAAGCAAGCAACGGTGTCATTGTCTACCACTGAAGCGGAGTATAAAGCTTCTACACTCGCAGCTCAAGAGTGTATATGGCTTCGAAGACTCCTTGAAGATTTGTTCGAGCCTACAAACAAGCCGGTGACAATCTATGGAGATAATCAAAGTGCTATCAAGTTGGCTAACAATCCGGTGTTTCATGCAAGGACAAAACATATTGAGTTAGAGCATCACTTTATAAGGGAGAAGGTGCTTGATGGAACAATTGAAGTTTTGGAGGTTCGAAGTGAAGACAACGTTGCAGACATATTCACTAAGGCATTACCAAAAGGTCAATTCGAGGTACTTCGTTCAAAGCTTGACATGGTTGACAAAATCAAGTTTAAGGGGGAGTATTGAAATTAAACTTGATTTTGGATTCAACTTAATTATGGGTTTATAATCCAATTATCCATTATTGGACTAAACCCAAAATTAAGCCCAAGTTCTAGAATGTCTCTAGAAATATCTTAAAGATCATCACCTCCTTTAAGTGTTCTAGAGAATTCTATTAGATAAATATCTAAGGATTAGTGTAGAATAATCTAGATAATTTTAACATAAAAATCTAGATATTATGTTAGAGAGTTCTAGAGATTAGAAGAAGATTTGTAGTTTTGGAGCCTATAAATAGCTCCCTCCTCTCCCATTTGTAACACAAGTCGAGAAAGTGAAATAAAAGCTAAGTTAAAGAAAGAGTGTCCTTCTTCATAAGTTCTTAATTTCTCTAAGAGTTTTCCAAATCCTTCCATTTTCTCCTTCATACTTAGAGGGTCTTTTGGTTCTTTCGGGTCTCTTGGGTATTACGGTCTTGGGCTAGTGGTAAGCACTATCAGAGATTATTTCTCTACATTCGGTTTGGCTTAAACCAAGTTGTTAGGAAGTTATAACCATTTTGTTTTCTGAAATGCTTCCTCTAGTAGTTAATTTATTGTCGATCGAGTTTGCACAAATTTACATATACTCCTTAAGAATTTGTAAATTCCTTAAGAATACATATACTCCATTTTCACAATTCTCGAATTTCTAAAAATTTACATTTAGTTTATATTAAAGTTCTATATCAAAATAATTCACATTGTTCTATATCATGATGTTATACGGATGATATGATGATGTAACGACAGATAATGAGTAACGCAATGGAACAAAGATACGCGGGATAGATACACCTTTAAAAGTGGGTCTCACTAAATAGAGTATGTGTGCCAAAGAAATTGTCTTCGTCTCGCTTAGCTTATCTTCTGTGATTTATTCTCACACCATTCTCGATGCCCTTTTAGTATTCTTTTTCCTTTCTTTATATTAGTTTTTAGTTTTGTTCTTTTTCAAAAATAAAATAAAAATCATCTGAACCAAGTATGAAATATTCTCCCTAGATCCTTACAGCCTTCAGTTTCCTACTTGTCCCATATATTTATGAAGCTTTCCCTTTAAAGTTGTTTCTTTTTTTTGGCTCATTAATTCATACTGTATATAAATGACAACAATATTTGTAATCTTTAAACGTATTGTATAATTATGCATGTAACTATATAAGGTTTAATGAAGTTGATTAAAAATGAGGTTGTATTATCTTGATTTTTAATTCAGTAAAAAAATTGAAAACAAACGTCAGATTCAAAAGTAAAAAAAAAACGTATAATATTGTGTGTCGCAATAAAATGGCAGGAGGCAGGTGTCTTCGGCGGAATTTCCATTTGAAAATCCCACCATCAATCATGAAGTATTTAGTAGTATAGTAGTTTCTCTTATTGACGACCAATCCTAATAATAGGCTATTCGAAAGAGAAACAAAAAAAAAAGATTATATGTATCGCTATCGTAACATATATTAATTGTATGTGTTGTAAAAATTTAAACGCTTCATGGGGATCTAAAACTATGATATTTGGGGGTGTGCATTTTGTAATTGTTAATTTTCCCAAAACACCAGACTTGTGTAATAGTGTTTTATCATTTTCTTAAAAGACATGTACATTTAGTTAAAACTCAAAAGTCATGAAAACCTAACTTTTTTTTTTGGCAAACTTAAATATTTTTTTTTACCATTTAATTTAAGCTCGCTCAATAGTATAACTAAATTGTTTCTTAACTTAATTATCCTAAAAACACACAAATGTTTGTATACAGACAAGGCAAGTCAAGTACACACAAATGTTATATATAGGTTATTATACTTCGAAGCCGGGTTAAGAGAGAAACTTTTACTTATAAAAAAAAGAGAATTATAAAAGAGAAAAAGACAAGGAAATTAAAAATAATCTCTTTTTTCTCCATGATCAGTTAACGGGAATACTTTCTTCGTATCAACATTTACTTCATCGTCAACCACTTTTAAAATTTTGTATTTTATTTACCAAGCATTGAAAAGAAAAAACAATTTATTAACTAAAAATATTACTCCGTATTATTTTTATTATACCATGCATAAATATGTAAAAAAAAAAAATCGCGTATAACCAAACTGTTACATATATTATTAATACTGATTTTAGATTTGAGAAACTATACACTGAACTTAATAAAGTGAAATGCGTTTGATCACAAAAAAAAAGAAAAAGATTATACACTATAAATCTAAATTTTTCTGTTGATAAAGAAAACACTGTTACAGCTGCAACAATTTATATAGCTCAAACTTTTGTCCCTTTTTCTTTTTCATCGATCAAACTCTTATAACTTTTATTTCGAAAATTAATAATTAGAAAATATCAAAAGTAGTTAAGCGATTTGGATAATTAATAATGATTCATGAAATGAAAAAAGAAGAAGAAAAAATTGAATCATAATATTTACCACATGTAGAAGCAGGGAAAGTGACAGGTGACAAGAGAATAGATACTTTGCTTGCGAGGAGCGAGCGAGTGGAGCCCACGAATGGACCCACCTAAGTTCTCAAACTCTTCCGTCTTCTTCCTCTTTATCGTAACTCTCAAAGACAAAACTTCGAAAAAGATATTATTCTCTCACTTTTGTCTCTGTTGTGTGACGATCAAGCCGCTATTTCTGAACTCATCTGACGGCTAACCTTGTTTTCCTGGGTCCCATTTCTTAAATTGTAACCGTTGGATTAATAAAGATGATTGGACCCACCAAAGAATGTGGGTCCGAGGAATTTGGAACCACCGACGCTTTCTTTTTCCTCCGCCACATCCGTATATACGGTCCATCTATCTTACACACTAATTGACATATGTATCACTTATAGATTTATAATACAAAAATAACTCGAAATTAAAGTCTTAGCTTTTATCATGATCACCAAAGCGAGGCGTATTAACTTTCCAAAAGCTATATTTTGAAAGATTTTATTTTCTTCTAACTGGGAACAGAGCATAATGATAAACTAATGTCTTCATATATAAAAAAATAAGATGCCTATATATGATACTAAGAATTTACCCACCACTTCCTATTATTTCCAGAGAGAAAATTTAAAGGAAGGTCCGTAGTTCACGCTTTGGTAATCCATATAGGGGAATGAACTTCTGAATAACTGTGAACCAAAATAATAATTATATCCAAATTTTTCTTTATAACGATCAAAAGAATCTAAATAAAATTAAGGAATTTTTACTTTTATATTGGTACGTGAGATAAGAGTTATCCACGATAAAAAAAAATTGAATTTCAGATAGATACAATAAGCATTTTTTACCAAATTATTTATTAAATTGAAACGATTTCTTTTATTTTTGTATGTCAAACTAGTTGAAATGATATCTACTAGTATTAAAAATAGTATTAAACTTGAACCAGAAAAAAAAGTAAAAAAAAAACAAATAAGTGTGAACTGATAACTTAACCAAGGAGTAGAAGTAGGTTTGAGTGGAAACAGCAATCCCGAGGAGAAGAAGGGTCCTCTTCTTGCTTCCTTCTTATCACATCCCAACCCCAAACTCTTCCCTGATCATCTCCTCCTCTCTCCTCTCTCTCCTCTAGATTCTCCCTCTCTTCTACATTTTGTTCTGGAACTTGTCTTACATTTCTCCCTCTCACTCTCCTCAAACTAAAACAAAACACAAAATGGGTCTCACTTCTCTTCAAGTTTGCATGGATTCTGATTGGCTCCAGGTATTTCCACTTAGTCCTCGATTACTTAGTTGTATTTCTGTTTGCATTTAGTTTATGTTTATTTTCCAAATGAACATAAAACATCTAACATTTTAAGCTAAATTCTTTTGTTAATTGTAAAGATAAATGTCAAATGCAATGGAAGATCTGTTTGTGTTTGCCATGTACTTAAAAATATATAAAATAATTTATATTTTAAAATGTGAATTGTTATTTTCTAATGAATTTGTTTCGTCCCATGTAAGTGCAAATGCAAAAGCAAAAATTAGGATCGCAAAATTTAGAACCATCATTTTTTGGGGTGCTACGGTTGCATTATCATACAACTTCAATTATATAGACATTCCACATTTTGATATGGTTCTTTAAATTGTAATGTTAGGAAGCTGAGTCATCAGGAGGAAGCATGTTAGACTCTTCAACGACTTCTCCATCAGCAGCCGACATACTAGCGGCTTGCAGCACTAGACCACAAGCCTCGGCCGTGGCTGTAGCCGCAGCAGCTCTGATGGACGGTGGAAGGAGGCTGCGTCCACCTCACGACCATCCTCAAAAGTGTCCTCGTTGCGAGTCAACTCACACTAAGTTCTGTTACTACAATAACTATAGTCTTTCTCAGCCTCGTTACTTCTGCAAGACTTGTCGCCGTTACTGGACCAAAGGCGGCACTCTAAGGAATATCCCGGTCGGTGGTGGATGCCGGAAAAACAAGAAACCATCTTCCTCTAATTCCTCCACCTCCACTTCTTCCGGCAAAAAGCCATCCAACATGATTACTACTAATCCCACCGATCTCATGGCTTTAGCACATTCTTATCAGAATTACCAAAATGCCCCTCTAGGGTTTTGTCATTTTGGTGGGATGATGGGTTCTTACTCAACTCCGGAGCATAGTAGCGTTGGTTTCTTGGAGAGCAAGTATGGTGGTTTGCTTTCGCAGAGCCATAGACCTATTGATTTCTTGGACAGTAAGTTTGATCTCATGGGAGTGAACAATGACAACCTGATCATGGTTGATCATGGAAGTAACGGAGATCATCACCATCATAATCATCACATGGGTCTAAATCACGGGTTAGGTCTTAATAACAACAACAACAAAAATGGTAGATTTAATGGGATTTCTCCGGGAAGCAATGGAAATGGTGGTGGTGATCTCATGGATATCTCGACATGCCAAAGACTTATGCTATCTAATTATGAACATCAACATTACAATCATCAAGAAGATCATCAAAGGGTAACACCAATAATGGATGTGAAGCCAAATCCAAAGTTGTTATCGCTTGACTGGCAGCAAGATCAAGGCTATTCCAATGGTGGTGGTAGCGGAGGCATAGGAAAATCTGACCGCGGTGGTGGTTATATCAACGGTTTAGGTTCGTCGTGGAATGGTTTGATGAATGGCTATGGATCGTCCACTAAAACAAACTCTTTGCTTTGATAAGTTACTCAGAACTTTTTTTTTGTCGTCATCAACTAGTAGTGGTAGAGAAGCAATTAAACTATATATGGATTTGTTTCGTTAGCCAGTATTACTTCCGTAATTTATCGCTATTTGTGTGTGTTCGTGTGGTTGAGGTGTAATGTTTCTTACTATATAAGTAGTGCCTATTTTACTTTTGATAACTTAGCTCCATACGACTTAAAATTTATTACAAAAACTATGGAATAACTTCAAATCCGATTCCAAATTACGTTAGATGAATGTAGATGCAACAAAATAACTCTTAGCCTTCAATGGTGTTTCACAGGAATAAATGCAGACCAAACACCTTAAAATATTATAGATATGGAACTTTTGTATAAATTAGTACAAACATAAGCTATTTATTTTGGGTTTTATATTTGGAATGGGTATGATTTTTTGGTTAGAAGAAAAAGAATTTAAAAGAAGGAAATTGGAGAATGAGAAAATGTGTTATATTTAGAAATAACACGTAACAACATTATAGAGCTCCATATAACGTAACCCTAATATATTAGATAAAATGTCATTTGAAAAGAGAAAATAGCATTATTGAAACTATTTTTATTTATTTGACTTTTCTGTACCACCTTTTATGTATTTACACCACACTCTACGTCACCATCACTATCACCATCACCACAGTATTTAGGACTTAAAGAACCATCGATGACATAAAAACCAAGCTCAAGTTCTCGAGTGCCAAAAGACAACACTATACGCACCTTATCTTCTAACCTAGGAAGAACCACAGAGTCTAAGACTGATGCAAAATGCATAGAAGAAAACAGAGCAATTGAACAGACAACATGGTTTTCGAAAACCACACCTCTCCTTTTAAAACCTGCAAAACATGCTAGATGAACGAGCCAGCTGAATTGTTAGACCACCACCTTGAATACTAGTCTCAGCCTTGATTTTATTTCGTTCATAGGGTTTCCTGCACCCTGGACAACGCCCATCTCCATCGCAAATCGTCTTGTGGCAGAAAAGACAGAGCCTAAATCCGCAAGGACATGGAAGGAAATTTGAATCCGTTAAGTCCAAGTCTTCGTAGCAGATGGGACATGAAGAAGGAATCGCAACAGAGCTAAAACGCTTGTCCAACTCCGGAAAACTAAGCTGTTTCGCCAAATTAGGTAACCCCTGAGGGCGAAGGTCATCGTCTGGCCTCCAAGCTCGATTACTCTTCTGCTTCCGTGATGACATTTTCAAGCAATCCTGCTTTGCATCATTAACATTCATAACATCTGAAGAATCACTAATCAAATCACACACATTCGAAGCTGATTGTCCAACACTCTCTTGCTCTTTGGGAGACTCATGGATAAGATTTTCTTTCTCATTCTCTTCCTCAGCCGCTAATGCATCAGCAACAGCTTCCCAATCATCCACACACCCACCATCATCTTCATCATCATCTAAATTTTCCTCTTCTGTTATGTTACCAGAGCCAAAGCCGCTGCTGCTACTGCTACTTCTGCTACTTCTCCCACTGAAATTAATGCTTGAATCTGTACCTCCTATGGAGATATTTGAAGGTGACTCCATAAAACTCTCATGATGAAGATTATTGCCACCATTATTATCATCTTCTCTACGCACCTTATCTAAATTATCCACTGGGCTATCTCTCTGATGAGGCTTCTCACTGGGATTAACAATCCTCTCCTCCTCACATCCCTTATTGCTCACCACAACTAATAGTCAAATCAAACCCCAGAATCAGTACACAGACAAAATTTAACCAAACGAATACGGCAAAAACACACACAATTGAAACATATAAAGAAGAAAAAGGAGAAAGATGAAGTTTTTAAAATCATACCTTGAGAAAGCCATTGCTCACGACGAAGACCGAGCTTGTTCTGCTTCATCTTAGCCGACTTATTTTTCTGAAAACACAAATGCAATAACAAAACACAAAACACAAAACTATGAATCCAATTTCAGAGAAAGATATGAGATTTAAGGAGAAATGAAAGAGATTTAGAAGATAACGTTACCCTCTTCTTCTTTCCGAAATCTCTCGTGCTTGGAGCTGCAGTAGCAGAAGCGTTGGTGATCGAATCTGAAATCATAATTGGACGATGCTACACAGTGGAAAATATTTGAAGAATTGAAATTAAGATGAAGATTCTCAAAAACCCTAATCAGATTTGTCGCTTGAGACTCGAGAGAGAAGAAAGGTGAGATTTTTATCTATTTTATTTCGTGTTTGGTAATTTAATAAAAATCAAAGAAAAGAGACAAATGAGAGAGAATATAAAGGGATAACGGAAACTCCTCTTCTCCTCTCAGAAATTTCGTCTTTAAACAATTATTACTAATTACTAAATCTTATTATACTAAATCACAACTCACTTTAACTAAAACTGTCACATTCTAAGTTTGACACCTTAGCTTTTGCATAAGTGTTATTCTCACAAATTTTTCTACATTATTTTTTAAACATCTTTGTTTTAAAACTTCCACAAAATCTTTTGTTTTTTTCAGATTTGTTTTTGTTTAATTTATTTTTATCCTTTTTATCATAGATTTTTAATTCCCATGATTCCTATTTCCTCTCTTCTTATATTTTAAAACCTCCACAATTTTTTTGTCAGATTTGCTTTTGTTTAATTTTTTTCTATCTTTTTATCAGAAATTTTTAACTCCCACAATTTTTATCTTCATTTCCTCTTTTCCTATGTTCACTTACAAACTTTATTATGTATATATCTTTATCAGAAACTTTATTTTGAGAATCTTTAAAAAAATTCTTCAATAAATCGCAATATATATCTTATTTGTATAGTCTTACTTCTCTGATGATGTTGACGAGGTTTATTTTGAGGAATTAAATGGAAATGAGAGGTAATTTACTCATCTACTTTCTGCCATTTTTTTCTTTGCTTAATTTTTTCTGTAATTCTACTTATTTTCTTTATTTTTTTTGTTAATGATCTTTGTTTCTCTATTTTTGCCAACAATCCTTTTCAGTGTCTTATTCGAAAAATTTTGGATTCAAAAGAAGAAGAAAAAATTGTCTATCATATCTATGGAGACAATAACATATACCGTATAACACATGAAGAGGTTCCACTTTCCCCTACTCTCTAATCTAATTTATTTTGTTGTGTGTTATATGAAAATATATACACTGATATTTTTTTTTGTTAAATACACTTATTTGAGATTCGAAAGTTAAATGAAAAGAATCATTCCAATTACAAACAAATATTTTGCAATAAATTTATTTCACATATAAAAATATATCAGTGACTTCTTTAAATCTATAAATAAACAAATATATCAATGACTTATTTGCAATAAAAATATAAATCCTTCACATAATTTTTTTAAAAAACCAAAATCTATTAATAAATCCCTTGAATATAAAAAATATATCAATGACTTCTTAAAAATACCATCATTTAATTATTTTGTATACATAATACAAATAAATTTAATATTATTGAAATAAAATTCTATCAATTGGCAGTTATCGTTCACAAAAATCTAAATAAACAAATTATTTTCATATAATAAATGTTAATGTAAATTGCTTGAAATTTTATATAATAGATATTTGTCTATTATGAATTTAGACCGTGCACAAGCACATGCTTAATACTAGTTATCCCTAACTTTGACCTTAACACGATGCTCGTACGTGTGGGCTCTTTTGTAAGTCGGTGAGTGGGCACGTGTGAGCTAAACGACGTTGTGTATTAGAGGCTAAATCTGGGAAGAAAATATGCATTTACCTTTTAGTGTTCTCAAAAGATCTTTTATGATATTTTTTGGGAGTTACCTTGATACAATTGCAAAACTTGTAACCTTGTGAGTGAAGGCTCTCTTATGATTCTTTCTTTTTCATACAAAATTACAAAAGAATTTGTGTGATGAAGTAAAAAAAAAAACGAAAATAGTATGGGGTTGGTTGGTTTTCTGCTAGGTGTGTATCATTTTTCATATCAGTTTTTTTTTTCTTCGGATATTATGGCATATTAGTGATGATTGATACAAAGTCAAACAGTAAAAAATAAAACTATATACCAAAGCGGTAGAATTGAATAACCATAAAAAAAAAAAAATCCTTAGGATCTTCTTAAGTTATTATTAGTAAGTTAAAAATGAGAAGAGATTCATCTTCTACCACAATCAGATGGGTTTTCTTCATTTACAATTTGATTGGGAAAAACAAAAATACAAAAAGAAATCAAATTGACAAAAAGTTATAAAAAAAAAACAGAGGAAAAAAAAAGAAAATATAAAATTGAAGTATTTTTCAGCTGGTAGATTCTGATATGCTTTGAAGAGAAGGCTGCCAAGCTCTAACTTTGATGGTAGCTGCTGCTATGTTCATCCCTCTCTGCTTCTCATCTATCCTTGTCTGTTAATCCAAGCTCTAACTTTGTTATTCGTTGTAGCATCTACAATTACTCGATTGTTTCAAACATATAACTAAAAACTGAAATCTAATACAGAGCAATTGTGGTATGTAATATACAAACCTGAGTGCCTTTATCAGAAGCAGATTCGGATCTTAGGGTTAGTGAGCTCATCTCCTCTTCTGCAACAGAAAGCTCTCCATGGATCTTCTTCATCTTTTCAGATTTCTTAGCCCTTAATCCCTTCATCACCTCTATATATATATATATATATATAAACATACACACACACAAACAACAGAAGATTTTTATTAATCGGACTTCAATTATGATAATCATGGACATGGTCAAAAGTGAAAGCAGAACAAACAAATTGATTGAAACCCTGAAAATTGGGGCTTTAAATCCTGATTTGTGAATATTATACACTTCATCTGTGATTATTATAATCAAGAGTGAAGCAGAAGAAACAAATTGAAGAAAGCCCTAAAAATTAGGATTTTTCTTTACTGATTTTCAAATTCACACATGTTGTGAGTGAGTGATATGATTACCTTCGGAAGAGATGAGCCTATAGACATGGCCGAGCAAGAGATTATCAGAAGGACGAAGAAGCTTGATTCGAGTGACGCGGAGAGAGCCACCGTGAGGTACGGTGGAGGAGAGGAGGAGAGCCACGTGGTGACCGGGATGAGACTTAATCACCTCGCTCGCTCTCACTGTATAGTAAAACCTCACCGATTTACCGTCAGGTCGTTGAATTACCGTCGTTGTCGTCTCCACCGCTTGACAGTTCCCCATTTGTTTCTCTCTCACGGCGGAAAAAGTAGGAGAGAGGAGTTAAGAGTAATCGTAGGTGGAGAGTCTATACTCTACATTTATTAAATAGCTTCTTAGCTATATACTCAAATCATTTTATTTTTATTCTATAAGTTTTTCATATTATTTTCATTTTGTCACACTCAACAACTACAATTTTTAGTATTTAAATTCGATTCCAGTTTATATGCATTGTCATCAATTATTTCGCATTTTAGTGAATGTGTTAATGTATCTCCAGTTCTCCACTATTCAATAGTAAATGTTTTACATTAAACCAAAATAGAATAAAATAAAAACTTAAATGATAAATAAAGAAGTAATATATGGGGATAAACTATATTATAATTGAATACAAACAAAACAAAATGGTGGTGAAGTAATAGAGTTAGACTAAATAAAGAAATGGTATATTGCTCATTTGTTTTAATTTGATATGTTTTGGAGTGTCCGTACATATCCCCCCACGTGGTTGCTTGGCTGGAATCTTTCACTTAAAGTAGATTCTCAGTTAACTTTCAGTTAATCTTTAATCCTTTGATACTACGAATCTATTAACCATTTCTAATCAAGTACAATATGCTACTCATTTAGCTTCAATTCGACCTATGGCGAAATTAACCACTCTCATTTTATCACTCTCTTTTTAAAAATTTACACATATTTTAATTTCTGACTACAAATTTATCATATCACAATTTTTAGATATGACTACAAGTCTCATATTATTTTATTTTTCTTCTTGAAGTTATGTGTTCAAAGTTGTTGATGTGTCATTTACTAGGTTTAATAAAATTAGTTAATTCCAAAATTTAGAAAACTAATAAAATATAGTTCTTCAATTTGTATATGCAGTTTAAAAGATTTTTAATTCGAAATAAATATTTACTGAAAAATAAAGAATATGCTTTTGTCCAACAAAAGAAAGCAACTTTATAAATCTTATTCCCTCGTGCAGTCAACCCTATTCACATGCTTTCTGTACACTTTATCTCGATCTCCTGAAAGCCAGTGTCTTATTAAACGTTAATTATTGAAAATGGCTAATTAATTACGGAATTAATCGATCAGCCTTACAAAACAAAGTAATCTTAACTTTTAATTAAGATAACAAACAAAAGTGACCTTAATGTATTTGTATATATTTAATTGAATAGGGAACAAAAACCTCACGCAACAGTGAAAGGTCGCTCCCAGTCCTTCATATTCTTCTATATGACCAATTATGTGGTAGATGATAAGAAAAACAATTACTTAATTATCAAAATAAAAGTAGAAGTCAATACATATCACGTCATATCGTTGAAGTTAATCCAATCAAAGGTTCCTAAATCATAGTTTCAGTTTTAGTCCTCTTGTTTGTTATTTTTAAAATACTAAACAATAAACAATTATTTAACCTTAATTCAATTCTTTTCTTGATTCTATTGTTGCTCATAAGACATTCACATGTTTTTCTTTTAAATAATCGACATAATCAAACAATTAGCTTTAAGTAACAGATGAAAAAAACAAAATCTAATCAAAGCAAAATCAGACTAAAGATTTGTTTAGATACTAATCAAAATCACAAAGTAGTGTTCCCTTGGATTTACAAAGACAAAAGCATTAGAGAGAGTAAACAACAATGCTCTTAAGATTCATCATTCTTGTAAATAAGACTATAGAATGTGAGAGAGAGATATCTAAAGTTTCCAAATTTGAGAAAGGACCAAACAAAAGAACCAAGACACAGAGGTTAAAAAACTCTTGTTTTTCACCATTTTCGTTGTTTCCGGTAAACTCTTTGCTCTTCTTCTCTTCCCTTTTAGACAGATGGGAAATAGTTGTTGAGATTGAAAGGTAGAGAGTAGAATTCTTCACTTCTTGTGTCACCTTTGAAAGATCTAAACTTGTCCCACCAATGCTTTCCTCGGTCTTTCCTTATCGAAGAATCTTTCTTGTGCAATGTGTTGTCTAAGAAGAAGGCGACGCTGCCAGCAACAAAAGGCTCCGAGGAGAACGGGACATTCACCATATCGTTGAACTGTCAAATAAGTAAGAGAACAAGAGTTTCATTAGCTCAGGCCAAGGTAAAGTCAAATCTTCATTGTTGGGTCGAAATGTTATGATCAAATGGGTGGAGTTTTAAGCATTACCAGATCATTCCACCAAAAACCCATTCCCATGCAAAGAGAATTTTTTTTTACAATGAGTTAGTTTATTACATACCCAACGAGCACTGGTGTGGACTGGACCAAATCCTTTGATTGCGGTGTACTCATTGAAGTATTGAGGGATGGACAAGCCAAGAAAGACAGAGAAGCCTAAGATGAACTTAGTCCTGAAACTGTTTAAGTTGCAGAATTGAAGAAAACTCAAACCTCCAGCTCCTACGTATGCGAAGAAGAGACAGTATAAAGCAGCAATGATGGGTGCAGGAATCGAAGCAAACACAGCTCCAAATTTTCCTGCAGTTAACATGATGGATCATCAGTACAAATAAAACTTCAAACAAATTCTTCTTTTTTGGTGAAATAGATTTCGACTTTAATTTACCAAGAATAGAGAAGAATATCATGAAGCCTGCAGCTATCTGGACAACCCTTCGACTACCAACTCGTGTCAAGGCCAATAGTCCGGCATTTTCTCTGCACAACAGAGGAAAATGGTCCCACTTTCATACCGAAATATCCGGAGAAAATAATCAAACTAGAACATGTATCATCTCAGAGATGCTTACACAGAGACAGAGGAACCAGCACCAGTACCAAACAACCCTGAGATCAGAATCGCAACTCCCTGATCCACAAAACAGACGATACTTTATTTGTGGATCGATATTTTGGAAGCAACACTCCAATTTCAAGTGTGTAGCCGAGTTACCTGCCATCCAACACCCCGGCTGAGAATAGAAGGTGGCAACATTGTTGCACTTGCATATCTCGAGACAGCAATAAAAGCACCGGTTGACTTTAAAGATCAGCCAGACACGAAAGAAACAAGAAAAAAAAATGAATAAACAGAATAACAGAGTATAACCAATCTATTTCTAAAGACTAAAACGTGAAGAAGATAACCACAGACCTCAACTAGAGCAACAAAAGAAGCCATCATCATTGCAAAAGCTTCTCCAGCATCAAACGACGGGGCACCCCACTGGAAAGGCCATGGAACTCTTATCCTGAGTAAAAAAGAGAACTAATTTTAACAAAGTAACATTTTTTAATCACAATTATCTTTTGATGCTATATTTCTTTATGCTCTTTTGTTCTGCTTAAACTGAAAATTTCTAGTAGAAATGTTATTTTGGGAGCTGCAGCCAGATATGCAGAGCTGAGTTGTAACCACTTACCATGGGGCAGCACCTATGATTCCAGCACGATCTGTTCGGCAACTTGTTTGTGTAGTTGGTGCAGAACCATTGTAGGCCCCACCAACTGTAAGAAGATGGGCATAGATCCACACAATCACCACCGCGAATATTACAGCAAATCGGTCAAACACATTTTTCCCTGATTTGATCACATGAGGCAGGTACTGCAACAGGAAACATCAACTCATGAAATCAAGTAACTCTAAGAAATTATAAATTTGATTTTGGGAGTTAGGCAGGTTTAATTAGTAAGTTAAAAAGATTACCTGTGAAACGAATACTAGAATAAGAAGCTCAGGCAGCCCAATCTCTATGCATTTAGCAACCTGAAATGTAAAAGGGATATTAACAACTGAAAGCAAGAAGAGTTTCTGGTCTGCTTGTAAGTGCACATTTAAATTGTTTGATATTTCGTGTTTCAGTGCATCTAGAATAGACTTACCCCTGGAAAACCAAACTCATACAGCCCAAATCCAACGAGACCCACCAGCGGAACAGCTGAAATAGGACTCAAGAACCTGGAAATGATATACAAAAGAAATATACATAACTTCGTTAATGTAATGCTGAAGACATGTTGGAGATATCTAATGCTATGCAAGCAAATCGAATGTTTGAGACTATTTTCTCCTCCAGACTAACCTAACAACATTACGCCAGAGGCCACTGAAACCAAGAATCATCTGCAGGGTAGAAGCAACAATCAAGGCGCCTTGGGTTGCTTGCATTATCCTTTCAAAGCGCTAATCAAAGCAATTTAAACATGATTCTTTGTCGTTATACTAGCACCAAGAAAAATCCACATTTCACAATGATAAACCAGAAAGGCATCATACATCAATAGGGTTGGAGGTATCACTGAATCTGCCAGAGAGGAGTATCGATATTGTTGTTGGTACAAATGTGTAGGATGCTCCGATAACAGCAGGCAGTCTAGTCCCGAAAAGTGTTTGGAGCAATGTGTTGATGCCAGCAACAAAGAGAATAGTCTGGATCACCTTTGCCTTCTCTTCCTGAAATTAGAACATTAGAAAAACAAAAACATTTCAGTCACTGACACCATTTCATTAGTCTTCCTCTTTATATCAAAAGTTAACTCTTTGAGGCCTTACATATCCACCTCCCATCTGGGGAACAAGAGCAGTAGGAATGAGGACTGTAGTGCCAAGCATCACAAGGTAATGTTGAAATCCAAGAAGAATAGCTTCAGCTGAAACACAAGCATATGAAGAGAAATATATAAGTCTTTGTTGAAATTTCACGAGTCCAAATTGCAAACACCGAAATTTATATGTTCCAAAAGGAGACAAAAGCACAAAAACGAGACAAAAACGATTAATCCTCCAAAAGCTTGACAATTTCAACGGAAAAAAAAAACAGGTCTAGATGTGAAACTAAACGCTGAATCATGTGATTGAACATATGGAAGAGATCATGGTACTCTTTTATCACTCTGACATAGTCGAAACTGGAGACAAAACTATAGTAATATCAAACAAACAGAGCTTTAAATATTCATTTAACCAAGAATCCCACCCAGTGAGAACAACAGAAGAAAAAACCACAAATTTTGCCACAGATGCAACAAAAAATAGGCAATAACAGTGCATAAAAAACAAATCTTAGGAGAATCAAGAAGGTCTTAACAAGTAAACAAGAGTGAGTCTTAGGTCAACACATTATTCAGAAGAACTAAGCCGGGGAAAAAAAATAGTGAAAAAACGGAAACCTAATATTTTACACGCACCGACAAATAACAATCTAAAAAGCTTTCATTTTTGAATCTAAAAGCGTCAGAAAACAAGTAAAGAAGAAGAAGAAGAAGAAGAAGAAGAAGAAGAAGCTAACGCCAAGGAGGAGGACTGGTGATGCAATAAGAAATGTTAGGAAGTTGATCTTTAGGAGGATGAGGTTGAGGTTCATCTGCTTTGGGTGCTGGAGCTCCACCCCCCGCCATGATTTTTTGTTTATCTCACTCTATCTGTAAACATAAATCATCAGAAAGCAAAGCTAAAAAAACACAGTATGATAAACACTGAACACGGAAAAAAAAAAGTCCACCAGATCGGGGGATCTACCAGAAAAAAAAGAGCTGCAATGTGTAAGCAAAGCACGAATCAATGGAAAATTTTGACAAATCGGAAAAGAAAAGAGTGATAACTCACAGCAGTGGCAGCTTATGGGAAAGAGAGGAAGAAGACGAATGAAGAAAAAGAGAGGATGCGAGTAAAAGCCCAGCGATAGAGAGAATGTGTGCGAGGTTTAGGTACAAAAGGTAAAGCCACACATACGCAGACACAGAGCGAGAGAGAGAGATGGAGAAAAAAACAACTTTTATTTTCCTGCAAAACTCGAAGGTAAAAATATTAATATTGTAGTCAAAAATTAAATTATGTAAATGGTGACAAATATAGGTGCTAACGGTTTGGTGGAATTTCGAACCATCCAAATAATAATTTCCTGTTTCAGTTATTCTAGTTTATTTAGATTTCAAGTCGAAATTTGGTAGTCTGCAAAATCTTAGATTAAAATATCTAACGTACAGTCTTGAGATAGAAGTTAAGTGTATGCATTAGATAAAATAGAATCCCTAGTGATTTCTATTGACACGAATGTTATTCTTTGTAGGCATCACTTGAAGTTATCCATCTCTCTTTTGATTTCATAGTAATAATACTTTAAAATGGAGAATCTGATTAAGAATAGTATTTGTGCAAATTGTATACGTACGCATAAAACTAGAGGTAACGAGCAAAATAAAAAAAAAACACACAGAAAAGATAAATGTCACGTCCACCTTTTTCTTGTAGCCCCGTGAATCGTGATCCAGATATAAAACACTCTTAATAAAACAATTATAAAGATACTTCAACTTTAAATATCATTTGCCATAGAACTTAGTGGGACGTTATATATTCCCGATATGACTCAAAGTTTAATCTCGGCGACAAAGTACTTCTTGAATATTACTTCCTATTCAATGTATTTATACTTTGTAACCTAATTAAAAAACAATGAATTTGTTTTTTTATTCCTCATTAATATATTAGATATATTTTTATTGGTTATTATATTAAAATAATATGGATAATACTAAATTTTGTTGGACAAAAACTGCATTGAAACACAGGCCAACATTTATAATAAATTAAATTTTAAACTCTAAAACAACAAATAAATTGAAATAGAGAGAATACTATTTCATTAAGATAAACAAAGTTATAAAGTAACTATTCAGAGAATCAGAGATGTGTATATTTTGATTTTTGTACATTGAGTTGAGTCATGTTTGTTCTAATACGACGTTTTGTCAAAACCAGCGATGCATCGTTTTCAATTTACTAGTTTACGGTAATATAATAACTATAGTACACAACTAGTCTGACCTAAATTCACCTTATTTATCTCTTGCCGACAATTTGCAATCTTTACCATCTTTCAGATAAATACTATATCAACAAAAGACACTTTATTAAAACGGTCATGTTTAAATTTATAATTTTCACATTATAATGGATAACTGCAAGTGTTGCAACATGGTTATCTGTTTCTATCCAAAACATCCTCTAGAAATTATTGTATTTAGAGAAATATATTCAAAATCTTATGCATGTTTTGTTGAATCGATCTCTTCAAATTTTCTTGAAGGTCTTACACACGTTATCCATGATAGACTTCAAGGCAACACAAACATTGAAACGAGATATGCAGACTATTTACGTCAGTCATATATATACACATCAAATAAGTTTGAATATCCGACACGTGGATATGAAAATTCGTAATTAATTGATTGTTAGCAAGCTAAATTGTTTGAAGGAATTTTTGCACGTGATCGAGAATCTGGCTTGAAACATTATACTGGTATATTAATTAAACCACATATTAGTGAAACAATTCTTTGAGTATTTGTGAGAGTGAGGTTTCATAGTATTTTATAAAAATACCGATAATGACCACATAATCATTGAGATTGGAGACTCACAAGTTGGTGTCAAGTTGATTATGACGCAATATTCTGGAATTTTTGTATTATTGTTATTATTAATTTTGCCTTTAATTATCAGCTGTGGTTATGATGGCAATCTTTGTTTTTCTAAATCAGTTATGGTTCAAGTTTGTTTAGAATTTCTTTTTTTGCTCAAGATATAATTAATATAATGTCCACTAAATGATTATAGTCGGGCGAACTGGGAGTATTATTGACTCGTAGTTGTAACTGTTAACCCAGTCAAAACCGGCCTAAAAAGTGTGATATAGATTAAAAAAAAAAAACACACACACAGAAAGGGTTAAACGAAATTAAAAGCCGACATAAAAATGGATGAAATAGGAATTAATTAAAAAAAAAAAAAAGTGGGGACTGGGGAGAGGATAAGTGTGGTAGAAATGCGGGACAAGTGTCGGGTGTAACTAACAGAGACACATACATAATGCACCCTGTAAAATATTTATTTCTAATTAGTGTAGAGAATCTTAAAATGTTCACTATATGAAATTCGCTATGTAGTCCCACGATCGAATCCTGACTTGTCCCTTTAAAACACATTTTAGATCCGTCCGTGGTTGAAATCCGAGTATTTAGAGTTCAAAAATGGTTGTTGGAGATGTAATGAAGAATCTGACATTTTGGTAATTATCTCAACTTTTATGTGCACTTTGGTTCATTTTTTAAGAAAGCAATGACATGGTTGTAGAATATCAAAATTTGTGAATGGTAAAAGAAGTTATATAAGTGTTACGTTTCTTAACACGCGCTGATAGTGCCACAATACTTTTTATGTGCGAGTAAGCTTTGTATGTATTTAGAAATAGTAATAGTATAATCGAGTAATTGTAGTAAGGAATGTCAAATTTAATTTTGATGAGGAAAAAGAAAAGTTTGGGTCATGGTTGGTTTAGATTTACGAGCCCCCTCCTGTCTTTCTCTCTTCCCCATACCAATTAAAAGTTGAATTGTAACTCCGATCTCACCAACTCAAATAAATAAGTAATCATCTCGTTTACAAATTTATGACTTGATGTGTAAGTGTCGCATAGTTCTCTTTCAACCTTGTCCGGTTATACATACATATTTTTTTTTCTTTTTTATAAGGAAACGGGTCCGAGTAATAAAAATATTCTTTATCTGCCTAACAGAAAAGGTGCTTTCACGGACAAAAACAAAAGAAGAAAAGTTGCTTTAGCAACACAAGGAAAGAAAAAACAGAAAGAGGTACATTTAGTCTGGGCCGAGTTAGGCCCAATTTTGCTTTGACCGGCTCTCGAGCCCATCGAAATCTGTTCCATTATGTTCAGATAAAACTCTGCGTTTTGGTTTTTGACTGACTCCATCGTCACTGCTTCTGGCTCCAGCCGTTTCTCGTCCAGTCGACTGAATTCTTCACTTCCTCCGTTTTTTCGGCTTGATCGCTTCGTACCAGGTATCTCTCTCTATTGAAACTGAGCATTTGAATCTTATAACTGGAGCTTGTTTAGGTTCTAAACAAAAACTAAAGAACAAACTGAAATTGATGTCCACTTGATTTTTTGTTTTTGTTTCCCATTGTAAATCACCTTATCATTGATCTAAGCTGTTTTTAATATAATTGGTTCCTGCTCTAACAGTGGTTCTGGTTTTCTTGTCTGATCAATACTTACAATTCTTATGTGTGAGGTGGGATTTGCAATATGGAGATTGTCTGATGTTAATTCATAACAACATCATAGCAGAAGTTAGTTGTGTAATTTTACTCAATCCAAAACTTGTGAAAATAGTTTATTTACCCAAAATAGAAAGAACCACTTGAAAACAAGGAGTGAATTAGTTCAAAGATTCCTAAGCAATCTCCTAGAATGGAGAAAACTAGCTTATTATGTAAAACACCTCGACTTAATCAACCTCCATATCATATGATTTTGTAACTTAATCAATCGATCTTCAATGTGAATTACAATTAATTACATTATGGTTCCAAGCATTGAAGAAAATCTCATCAAACACTCTTAGCCTCAGTTGCAATTAATAATAGAAAACGTGTTTGTGTTCTGGTGATTGTAGCTCTGTTCATGATGATGTTTTCAACATAATTCTCTCACTCAAGCGATGTTACTAGGCCCTTTTTGTCCTGAAGCAGTGCTTGAAAAGTAGAAATTGTTACTCACTCTTGCATTATGTGATCAGAGCCAATTTGGTCATGAGCTGTACATTGTCCCTCCTGAGTCATAAGAGTTTCCATAGACAGAACTTCTTGCAAGAAAACGGAGGCTGCTGAAGTCGTTTCCTTTTTTGCAGATTTAACATAACCATCTCTATGTTTGCAAATTAAAGCATTGATTTGATGGGGACATGTGTTGTGTGTTTCAGTTACTCTGGTCTTTTCTTTCTTCTAGAGTATCTTAGAGATGGAACTTGTTGTTCTCAATCCTAGAGATGGCTGTAAAACCTGTTATAGACTAAAGACTGATTAGTTATGATAATTGGTGCTTAAAGAACAATCAAATCTTGAAAACTTCTAATCTCCTTTTTTTTTTTCTTTTGTCAGGTTGAAGCTGGAAACCTTTGGAACTACTGTCTCAAAATCTTGAGATGATCTGCAACATGAAGACTGTCATTGTAACCAACTGAAATTGCCTGACTACAGTTATATAGATTCTTATGTAAAAAGTTTAATGTCTGTATCAAGAGAGACAAAGTTTGGTCGCTTGTACTTGAAAGACAGTGATTTGACACTGGACAATGTAACGACAAGATATCACATTAAAAATAAAGGAAATTACTTAATTGCTATGGTAGGGCAGGTCCATTCGAACCAAATTCGACCGGATATAACCGGGTCAATTTAGAAAGCAAACTGAAAGAAAAAAACAGAGCCAAAACTGTAAATTCCTTTCCTATATTAACAGAAGTAATAATAATATTAATAAAATCTAACATTAGAACGAAGAAATCAAACCAAACTGAAATAAAAATACACCTAGAATCATGGTTTTGATGGAGATGAGGAGTGGTTTTAGTTTGGCCTTCCCCTCTTAATAGCTCTTTTGACTTTCTCTTTTCCTTTCCTATTTTTCTATAATACTCAAATACCATCATAACCATTATTCTAGGCGTATTTTTATTTCAGATTGGTTTGATTTCTTCGTTCTAATATAGATTTTATTAATATTATTATTACTTCTGTTAATATAGGAAAGGAAATTACAGTTTTGGCTCAAATTTTCTCTCAGTTTGCTAGCAACTAACACCCCTCATCTCCTTCTATGTCACCTGGATTAAACAAAATTTTAAATTAAATAAAAATGCTGCCCGAAGCTCTTGCCCGATCTGCCCGACTCCTTCCAAAGAAGTTTTCCCTTTTGCCCCGTCTCTCTCTTTTTCTCTTTTTTTTTTTTGCTCTCTCGCGATTTATACAAATTCCCGGATCGAAAAATAAGGCAGCTTTCGATTTGTGTTTTGGTCTCATCGCTCTATAAGGATTTACCGTTCCTTCTTGTTCGTGGATCTTCGCGGTTTGGTTGGATCACAAACCCTAGGAGTCTTAAAGGGGGAAAGAGAGATTCTTCTTCTAATCGTCGCGGAATTAGGGTTTCTCTTTTGGAATCTTATAGTGAAGAAATTTTGAAAGACGAGGGTTTGATTGTGTAATTTAATGTTGTTCGAAGGAGAAGATGAGAGAAGGCTATGCATGGGAAGGTTTGTGAGGAGAGGAAGAAGAAAGGTCATCGTTGGCTTATGTTTAGAGCTCCTTCGTGTCTAATTACGAGCTCCTTCGTTGTTCTTCGTCTCTTTCTATTTCTTCATCTACTTCCTTTTCTAAGGTAGTTTCAAATCCAAATTATCTACCTTTGTTTGGTGGGTGTGTCCAATTCAATTGATTGAATTGAAGAATTTGTGGAAATGAGTGGTTTTTTTATATCAGTTTATTGATCAAATACTCATTCTATTTTGTTTCGATTTTGTGTATTTGGTTCCCTTCTTCGGCTGATTTTTTTGAATCTTTCTCTGTAGGATGGACGCATAATTAGTGTTGGTGACTATGCTCTGTTTAAACCACCACAGGATTGCCCACCCTTCATTGGTTTGATTCGGTTGGTCATTCCTGAGAAAGAAGATAATAAGTTAAAGCTGCGTGTTAATTGGCTGTATCGACCTGTGGAATTGAAACTTGGCAAAAGCATCCTTTTGGAGGCTCACCCCAACGAAATCTTTTATTCCCTTCACGAGGATGAGATTCCGGCTGCATCCTTACTTCATCCGTGTAAAGTTACCTTTCTTCCTAAAGGCTTTGAATTGCCATCTGGTATCTCTTCATTTGTGTGTTGGAGAGTTTATGATGTTATGAATCAATGCATTTGGTGGCTCACTGATCAAGATTATATCGATGTGAGATTATAATCATAACTACTTCTCATGTTTTGTATAAATCTCTTTCTCTTTGGTGTTTTAAACCTTTTTCCCTCTGCAGAAACGTCAACAAGAAGTAGATAAGTTATTGTGTAAGACTCGTTCTGAGATGCATACAACATTACAGCCGGGTGGTCGTTCTCCTAGGTCAATGAATAGTCCGACAACATCGCAAGTGAAAGCTGGAACCGATGGCACGCAGAACAATAACTCCAATTCTTCACAGGGTAAAGGAAGGAAGAGAGAGCGTGCTGATCAGGGTTCCGAATCTGTTAAACGCGAACGTTCTAGTCGGACTGGTGATAGTGGTTCTGCGTTCCTAAGAACAGAAAGCAATTTGAAATCTGAAGTTGCAAAAATTACAGAAAAAGGGGGGCTAGTTAACTCTCAAGGGGTTGAGAGATTGGTGCAGCTTATGCTTCCTGAGAGAAATGAGAAGAAAATAGACTTTATTGGCAGATCAATTCTTGCAGGTGTTGTAGCAGCAACAGACAAGTTTGATTGCCTCAGTCGTTTTGTCCAGCTCAGGGGATTACCTGTTTTTGATGAGTGGCTACAGGAAATTCATAGAGGGAAAATTGGGGATGCGAGCAGTCCCAAAGAAAACGATAGATCAGCGGATGATTTTCTCTTGATCTTACTTTGTGCTCTTGACAAGCTACCTGTGAATCTCAATGCTCTTCAGACTTGTAACATTGGAAAGTCTGTTAATCATTTGCGAGCACATAAGAACTTAGAAATCGGGAAAAAGGCAAGGAGCTTGGTTGATACATGGAAGAAACGTGTTGAGGCAGAAATGGATGCAAAGTCTGGCAATCAAGGTACATCTTGGCCTGGAAGGTCTCGTCAGTCTGATGCAACCAAGGCGTCAGCATCACATCTACATCCTTCTAAGTCTGTGTCTGTCAAAATACCATCAGAGAACAGCTTGAAGTCTGCAACCACATCTCCAAGTTCTACTAGGTCTGCCCCATCACCTGGAACGGGTACTACTGTGGTTAATGATGGGCAGCAAAGAAACACTGGTACACTCCAAAGAGAAGTTGGGCTGGGCAGGAGTTTCTCATTGCAAAAAATCTCAACTTCTGAGAAAGGGTCTCAATCAACTCTGACACCTGAAAAGACTCTTGACGTACCTATGGGTGAAGGTTACAGTAATAATAAGTTGATCGTTAAACAGCCAAAACGTGGTCGCAGTCCGGCACAGAGTGGTAGTGGAGGCTCTTTTGAGGACCCTGCAGCGGTTAATAGCAGAACTCCATCACCTGTTCCTTCAGAGAAGCATGATCAAAACATGAAAGAAATGAATGATACGTACCAAGCTAATTTTTGCCCTGATGCTAATACAGAGTCTTCGCAAAACAATGACCTAAAAAATCTATCGACAGTTTCAGATGAGGTAGCTGGTTCCCCTTCTATTAATGCTGGTGATGAGCATGGCAAGGCTGTAAGTGCTTCCAGTAAAGTTGTAGGGATTCTAAAACCCACTTCTCCTACATTAGGAGACGATGTCAAAACTGGAAAAAGGCTTGGTGGATCACACAGTTCAATGAATGCCTTGATTGAAAGTTGTGTCAGGGAATCTGAGACAAACACATGTATGGCTGGTGCAGATGATGTTGGAATGAATCTTCTAGCTACTGTAGCTACTGATGAAATGTCCAAATCCCCTGTTGCATCACCCTCTGTATCCAGGGTTTCAGATTCCTTGATGAATGATAGCTCCATTGCGGAGAACCATACAACACAAGTTACAAATTCTTTGGATGGCTTACCTAGCGAGCAAGCTGAACCTGTTGACAAGGATCTCACAATTGTTGATAGAGAGCAACATGCTAGTAGTAGTGGCCATCAGTTGGCAGGTTTAGAGGATGTGAATGATTCTAAGCCTGGAGATGTTGATGAGAACTCTGATTCAGAAATCGAAGAACTGCAAAGGTTGGTGGATCAGTGCCTAGAGAATAAAAATTCAGATGATGTTGTTGCTTCAACTGCTGTGCCCAAAACAAGGATTGGGGAAAACGTGTGCGATGATAGTGATAGTGGGGTAGTTAGTGACCTAAAGACTGATGGTGCATCAGAGACAGATCAAGTGGCAGTGGCAGATACAACGAGACGGACAGTAAATTCTGTCTTTAGTGAATGTAAAGCCATTGGCATTAGTCAAAATGCAAATTCTTTGGCTGCTGAACATTCACTCTCAGACGTTGTTGGTGATAGTAAGAAAGAAGAGAAACGAAAGTTAACATTGAGTTCTGGGTTAGTTAATAAACTGGGTGAAGGTGTAGCTGCAATTGTTAATAGACCGGTGACTGAAAAAATGTCTGATGATAATGATTGTGTGATAGTTAACGACTCAAAGGCTGATGTTGCATTACTGACAGATAGCATCTCAGATACAGCAGAAAGGGTGGAAACCTCTGTGCCAGCTGAATGTAAAGCTATCGACTTTAGACCTAAAGTGGATTCGCTGGCTGTTGAAAATTCACCCTCTGGTTTTAAAGATGATAACAAGGAAGAGCAGAAACTCCAGGCAGTTTTGAGTTCTGTTATACCAGTTTCTTCTGGGTTCTCCAAGGGCATGACTGCGGGTGTTGATAGATTGGTAACAGAAAAGATCAATGACATGGGGGTTAATCATATAAACCAATCAGATAAAAAGAAGAAAACGCGTGTGACAGCTCGTCTGCACTCATCTGCAACTAACGGTGAAGTTGAGCATGTAGCGGCGTCTCTTAAGAGTATTGAAGTTGATAAACAGTGCACTGCGGAGTTGGGTACTCAAGTATTATCAGTTAAAGTTGCAGAAGATTGTAGGAGAGCAAATGGGTCTAGAGTGAGTGGTGCTGATGGAGATGAAGCGGAAGAGTGTACATCTGTTGCCAGAGATGTTCCTTCAGTTTCAGCTTCAGCAGGGTCAGAGATAGAAGCCAGAGTTGAATTTGACCTAAATGAAGGTTTTAATGGGGATGATACACAAAACGGGAATCCGAATAACTTCTGTGGATCTTTGTCTATGATACCTACTCCTTCACTACGCAGTCGACTTCCTGCATCCATTACTATTGCTGCTGCTGCAAAAGGCGCATTTGTTCCACGTGAAGATCTGTTGAGAAATAAAGCAAGTGTTGGCTGGAGAGGATCTGCTGCCACTAGCGCCTTCCGACCAGCTGAGCCAAGAAAAGTGCAGGAGGTGGTGCCACTAGGAATGAATAATGTGTCTTCCTCTGATGTTTCTACAACCGCTGGAAAGCAAACGAAGACTTTCTTGGACTTTGACCTAAATGTACCTGATGAGAGAGTTCTTGAAGATCTGGCTGTCCAAAGATCTGCCAATCCCACAAATTCCTCTGGGGTCCTAGATCTTGATCTAAACAAACTTGATGATCCAACTGATATGAATAATTACACAATGAGCAGTGGTCATCGGGTAGACTCATCGCTCTCGCAGGCAAACCTATGTTCTGGTGACCGTAGAGACTTTGATTTAAACGATGGACCCGCTGTTGATGAAGCGAACGTGGAGTCATCTATAGTTTTTAATCAACATTCTCAAAGTGGCTTCACATCACAGCCAATGATCTCTGGAATAAGAATGAATGGTGAAAACATGGCAGCTGGCTTCTCATCTTGGTTTCCTGCTGCTACCAATAATTCAGCAATGGGTATTTCTCAAGTCTTGCCTGAACGAGGCGATCAGCCTTTTCCAGTTATAACCAGCAATGGACCGCAGAGAATGGTGGGTCCAACATCTGGAGTTTCCTCATTTACACCTGATATGTACAGAAGTCCAGTCATACTGTCTTCTCCTGCAGTTTCGTTCCAGCCCACAGCATTTCAGTATCCCGGGTTTCCTTTTGGAACCAGTTTCCCTCTTTCCTCAGCAAAATTTTCAGGTGCTTCATCACCATATATGGACTCTTCATCAAGTGGCAGGCTTTGTTTCCCTCCTGTCAACTCTCAAATATTGGGTCCAGGAATTGCCATCCCGTCTACTTATCCAAGGCCTTATGTCGTAAACCTTCCAAACGGTAGTAGCAATGGTGGAGTTTCAGATAGCAACAGTGCAAAATGGTTGAGATCAGGTCTTGACTTAAATTCCGGACCAGGAGGGCATGAAACTGAAGGGAGAGATGAAGCAACAGTTGTACAAAGACAATTATCTTCCGGAGGTGCTTTACCTTTGAAAGATGATCAAGCAAGAATGTATCAAATGTCAGGTGGTTCTCTCAAGGGGAAGAAACCAGAGGGTGGATATGATAGATATAAGCAATCCTCATGGCAATAACATACCTCAGAAACTCTTTGTAGGCCGCTGCACTAAGCCTGTAAGTGTCTTGAGGCATATTTCACTCTTATTTAACGTTTTATTTTATCCTGTTTCTTATTAGTTCTCTCTGTCTCTTATTTTGCATATCGAATTCCTCTTTGTTCTGCTAGTTACTTTGGAGATAAAAGCAGATGTCTACGCCACAGAGGGTTTGTTCATCGGCTGGTGAAGACTAGGATGTTACAAGGCACTTGCGTTTTAGAAGCAGTTCTTTAAAAGTAGAAAATGTTACTTACTCATGCCTATGTGACAACGCTTGTAAGCAACAATGTGGATAAGTGATAAGAGTTTCTCATACACAGAACTTGCGCAAAATTGCTAAATGATTGGGAAGTAGCGGCGCTCTGAAGTGGTTTCCTTTTTTCTGTAGATTTAAGATAACCATTTTTCTGGTTACAAAATCTATATACATACACGGTTGTTATTGTCTTGATATCTTATGTATGTGTCTTTGGTTATCAAGAAATAAAGCATTACATTTGATCGGAGGTATGTGTTGTGTTTCAGTTATTATTAAATATAATTATTTTCTAATTTTCTTTTTTTATCTTTCCAATTAATCTGCTGTTTATTTGATCTCGTAGTGGCATTGTCCCCTGTACTTTTACCCTTATTTTAGGGGAAATAACGCTCAACAAATATTTTAGCTTCTTTTGTTCTTGTTCCTCCAATTAGAGATCTCTTAAATTAAAAGTTTTGGAATTAGCCAATGTAACCGTCATGTACGTTCGCTAACTGAGGCTGTCTTGTTGAGATACAAGTCTCAGGGCTCAGGCTATGACACAATTTTATGATTTGTTTTTCCTGTTTTATGCTAAAACATATTTATTACTTACAACTAGGCCTGTTACGGATTTATGATTTTGGAGATATTCGGATCCGGATCCAGTTTAAACAAATTTTTTTATATAAAAATTAGGTATAAAAAGACGGATATCTTGTAATTTTTTTGTTGACCGGATATGGATATTCGTTCCAAAGATTTTTAGTATCCAAATCCGAATCTGTTTTGTCCGGATATCCGATAGATCTATTTTATCTAGATATTCGATGGATCTGTTTTGCTTGAATATCTGACGGATTCAGATAATTATGCATATGCCTACCTACTACAACCTAAAGATTTAGTTATACACTTATACTATGAGTAACTTAGTATAAGTGTATTACCGTGGGTTGTTACAATATGCTGGCTGTAAAAAAATTTCACTCTCGTTTTCTCTCTGTCGCCAGGGAAAAACAAAATGGAAAAAAAAAAGAAAAAAAGCTCCCCAAAACTCCTGCCCGATCTGCCCGACTCCTACCAAAGAAGTTTTCCCTTTTGCCCCGTGTCGCTCTTTTTTTTTTTTTTTCTTTCGCGATATATGCAACTTCCTGGATCGAAAAATAAGGCAGCTTTCGATTTGCGTTTTGGTCTCATCGCTCTATACGGATTTATCGCAATTTCTTGTTCGTGGATCTTCGCGGTTTGGTTGGATCGGGTTATTCAAAAGAGGAAAGGTAAAGAGAGATTCTTCTGCTATTGCGTGGCGGAATTAGGGTTTCTCTTTGGGAATTTGATGGTGAAGGAATTTTGAGAGAGGAGGGTTTGTTTGTGCAAAATTAATGTTGTTCGAAAGAGAAAATGAAAGAAGGCTATGCATGGGAAGGTTTGTGAGGAGAGGAAGAAGAAAGGTCATCGTCGGCTTATGTTTAGAGCTCCTTCGCGTCTAATTGTGAGCGTCGACGCTTCTTGTTCTTCGTCTCTTTCTATTTCTTCATCTACTTCGTTTTCTAAGGTAATTTCAAATACAAATTATCTACCTTTGTTTGATGGGTATGTCCAATTCAATCGATTGAATTGAAGAATTTGTGGAAATGAGTGGTTTTTTCTATCTGTTTCTGACTTAATTGATCAAATACTCATTCAATTGGATCCCCATTTTCAATTTTATATGCAGGACGGACGCAAAATTAGCGTTGGTGACTGTGCTCTGTTTAAACCACCACAAGATTGCCCACCCTTCATCGGTTTAATTCGTTTTCTCATTCCTGAGAAAGAAGATAATAAGTTAAAGCTGCGTGTGAATTGGCTGTATCGACCTGCAGAGTTAAAACTTGGCAAAGGCATCCTTTTGGAGGCTCAGCCCAACGAAATCTTTTATTCCTTTCACGAGGATGAGATTCCGGCTGCATCCTTACTTCATCCGTGTAAAGTTACCTTTCTTCCTAAAGGCTTTGAATTGCCATCTGGAATCTCTTCATTTGTGTGTTGGAGAGTTTATGATGTTATGAATCAATGCATTTGGTGGCTCACTGATCAAGACTATATCGATGTGAGACTATTATCATTACTACTTCTCATGTTTTTTTATAAATCTCTTTCTCTTTGGTGTTTCAATACCTTTTTACCTCTGCAGAAACGTCAACAAGAAGTAGACAAGTTATTGTGTAAGACTCGTTCTGAGATGCATACAACATTACAGCAGGGTGGTCGTTCTCCTAGGTCAATAAATAGTCCGACAACATCGCAAGTGAAAGCTGGAACAGATAGCATGCAGAACAATAACTCCTTTTCTTCACAGGGTAGAGGAAGGAAGAGAGAGCGTGCTGATCAGGGTTCTGAATCTGTTAAAGGCGAACGTTCTAGTCGGATTGGTGATAGTAGTTCTGCTTTCCTAAGAACAGAAAGCAATTTGAAATCTGAGGTTGCAAAAATTACGGAAAAAGGCGGGCTAGTTGACTCTCAAGGGGTTGAGAAATTGGTGCAGCTTATGCTTCCTGAGAGAAATGAGAAGAAAATAGACTTGATTGACAGATCAATTCTTGCAGGTGTTGTAGCAGCAACAGACAAGTTTGATTGCCTCAGTCGTTTTGTCCAGCTCAGGGGATTACCTGTTTTTGATGAGTGGCTACAGGAAATTCATAGAGGGAAAATTGGGGATGCGAGCAGTCCCAAAGAAAGCGATAGATCAGCGGACGATTTTCTCTTGATCTTACTTCGTGCTCTTGACAAGCTACCTGTGAATCTCAATGCTCTTCAGACTTGTAACATTGGAAAGTCTGTTAATCATTTGCGAGCACATAAGAACTTAGAAATCGGGAAAAAGGCAAGGAGCTTGGTTGATACATGGAAGAAACGTGTTGAGGCAGAAATGGATGCAAAGTCTGGATCCAATCAAGGTACATGTTGGCCTGGAAGGTCTCGTCAGTCTGATGCAGCCAAAGCGTCAGCATCATATCTACATCCTTCTAAGTCTGTGTCTGTCAAAATACCATCAGAGAACAGCTTGAAGTCTGCAACCACATCTCCAAGTTCTACTAGGTCTGCCCCATCACCTGGAACGGGTGTTGCTGTTGTTAATGATGGGCAGCAAAGAAACACTGGTGCACTCCAAAGAGAAGTTGGGCTGGTCAGGAGCTTCTCATCGCAAAGAACCTCAACTTCTGAGAAAGGGTTTCAATCAACTCTGACACCTGAAAAGACTCTTGACGTACCTATGGGTGAAGGTTACAGTAATAATAAGTTGATCGTTAAACTGCCCAAACGTGGTCGCAGTCCGGCACAGAGTGGTAGTGGAGGTTCTTTTGAGGACCCTGCAGCGGTTAATAGCAGAGCTCTGTCGCCTGTTCCTTCAGAGAAGCATGATCAAAACATGAAAGAAATGAATGATACGTACCGACCTAATTTTAGCCCTGATGCTAATACTGAGTCTTCGAAAAACAACGAAAAAAATCTATCGACAGTTTTAGATGAGGTAGCTGGTTCCCCTTCTGTTAATATTGGTGATGAGCGTGGCAAGGCTGTAAGTGATTCCGGTAAAGTTGTAGGGATTCTCAAACCCCCTTCTCCTACATTAGGAGATGACGTCAAAACTGGAAAAAGGCTTGGTGGATCACACAGTTCAATGAATGCCTTGATTGAAAGTTGTGTCAGGGAATCTGAGACAAACACATGTATGGCTGGTGCAGATGATGTTGGAATGAATCTTCTAGCTACTGTAGCTGCTGATGAAATGTCCAAATCCCCTGTTGCATCACCCTCTGTATCCCGGGTTTCAGATTCCTTGATGAATGATAGCTCCATTGCGGAGAACCATACAACACAAGTTACAAATTCTTTGGATGGCTTACCTAGCGAGCAAGCTGAACCTGTTGCCAAGGATCTCACAATTGTTGATAGAGAGAAACATGCCAGTAGTAGTGGCCATCAGTTGGCGGGTTTAGAGGATGTGAATGATTCTAAGCCTGGAGATGTTGATGAGAACTCTGATTCAGAAATCGAAGAATTGCAAAGGTTGGTGGATCAGTGCCTAGAGAATAAAAATTCAGATGATGTTGTTGCTTCAACTGCTGTGCCCAAAACGGGGATTGGGGAAAACGTGTGCGATGATAGTGATAGTGGGGTAGTTAGTGACCTAAAGACTGATGGTGCTCAAGTGGCAGTGGCAGTGGCAGATACAACGAGACGGACAGTAAAATCTGTCTTTAGTGAATGTAAAGCCATTGGCATTAGTCAAATTGCAAATTCGTTGGCTGCTGAACATTCACTCCCAGACGTTGCTGGTGATAGTAAGATAGAAGAGAAACCAAAGGTGACTTTGAGTTCTGGACTAGTTAATAAACTGGGTGAAGGTGTAGCTGCAAATGTTAATAGCCCGGTGACTGAAAAAATGGCTGAAGATAATGATTGTGGGATTGTTAACGACTCAAAGGCTGATGTTGCATTACTGAAAGATAGCATCTCAGATACAGCAGAAAGGGTGGAAACCTCTGTGCCAGCTGAAAGTAAAGCCATCGACTTAAGACCTAAAGTGGATTCGCTGGCTGTTGAAAATTCACCCTCTGGTTTTAATGATGATAACAAGGAAGAGCAGAAACTCCAGGCAGTTTTGAGTTCTGTTATACCAGTTTCTTCTGGGTTCTCCAAGGGCATGGCTGCGGGCGTTCTTAGGTTGGTAACAGAAAAGATCAATGACATGGGGGTTAATCATATAAACCAATCAGATAAAAAGAAGAAAACGCGTGTGACAGCTCGTCTGCACTCATCTGCAACAAACGGTGAAGTTGAGCACGTAGAGGCGTCTCTTAAGAGTATTGAAGTTGATAAACAGTGCACTGCGGAGTTGGGTACTCAAGTATTATCAGTTAAAGTTGCAGAAGATTGTAGGAGAGCAAATGGGTCTAGAGTGAGTGGTGCTGATGGAGATGAAGCGGAGGAGTGTACATCTGTTGCCAGAGATGTTCCTTCAGTTTCCGCTTCAGCAGGGTCAGAGATAGAAGCCAGAGTTGAATTTGACCTAAATGAAGGTTTTAGTGGGGATGATACACAAAACGGGAATCCGAATAACTTCTGTGGATCTTTGTCTATGATACCTACTCCTTCACTACCCAGTCGACTTCCTGCATCCATTACTATTGCTGCTGCTGCAAAAGGCGCATTTGTTCCACGTGAAGATCTGTTGAGAAATAAAGCAAGTGTTGGCTGGAGAGGATCTGCTGCCACTAGCGCCTTCCGGCCAGCTGAGCCAAGAAAAGTGCAGGAGGTGGTGCCACTAGGAATGAATAATGTGTCTTCCTCTGATGTTTCTACAACCGCTGGAAAGCAAACGAAGGCTTTCTTGGACTTTGACCTAAATGTACCTGATGAGAGAGTTCTTGAAGATCTGGCTGTCCAAAGATCTGCCAATCCCACAAATTCCTATGGTGGCCTAGATCTTGATCTAAACAAACTTGATTATCCAACTGATATGAATAATTACACAATGAGCAGTGGTCATCGGGTAAATTCATCGCTTTCGCAGGCAAACCTATGTTCTGGTGGTCGTAGAGATTTTGATTTAAACGATGGACCCGCTGTTGATGATGCGAATGTGGAGTCATCTATAGTTTTTAATCAACATTCTCGAAGTGGCTTCACATCACAGCCAATGATCTCTGGAATAAGAGTGAATGGTGAAAACATGGCAGCTGGCTTCTCATCTTGGTTTCCTGCTGCTAACAATAATTCAGTAATGGGTATTCCTCAAGTCTTGCCTGAACGAGGCGATCAGCCTTTTCCAGTTATGACCAGCAATGGACCGCAGAGAATGGTGGATCCAACATCTGGAGTTTCCTCATTTACACCGGATATGTACAGAAGTCCAGTCATACTGTCTTCTCCTGCAGTTTCATTCCCGCCCACAGCATTTCAGTATCCCGGGTTTTCTTTTGGAACCAGTTTCCCTCTTTCCTCAGCAAATTTTTCAGGTGCTTCATCACCATATATGGACTCTTCATCAAGTGGCAGGCTTTGTTTCCCTCCTGTCAACTCTCAAATATTAGGTCCAGGAATTGCCATCCCGTCTACTTATCCAAGGCCTTATGTCGTAAACCTTCCAAACGGTAGTAGCAATGGTGGAGTTTCCGATAGCAACAGTGCAAAATGGTTTAGATCAGGTCTTGACTTAAATTCCGGACCAGGAGGGCATGAAACTGGAGGGAGAGATGAAGCAACATTTGTACAAAGACAATTATCTTCCGGAGGTGCTTTACCTTTGAAAGATGATCAAGCAAGAATGTATCAAATGTCAGGTGGTTCTCTCAAGAGGAAGGAACCAGAGGGTGGATATGATGGATCTAAGCAATCCTCATGGCAATAACATACCACAGAAATTCTTCGTAGGCCGCCACACTAAGCCTGTAAGCATCTTGAAGCATATTCCATTGTTTTACGTTTTTTAGATTCTGTTTCTTTCTAGCTCTCTCCGTCTCTTATTTAGTGTTTCAATTTCCTCTTTGTTCTGGTAGTTACTTTGGAGATAAAAGCAGATGCCTACACCGCTAAGTGTTCGTTCATCGGGCTGGTGAAGACTACTATGGACCGTTTTGTTCATATTATCTTGAGCAACCAGCATCTTAGACAAAATCTGACCCCTTCGTTCTACCATCATCATGTAGATACCTCCAACAGTTTCGGGTTTTCACTGGCGGGGTTAAAAAAAACTCAGTGAAACCAAGACCATCATCTATCATCACTCTGTTTATTTGCTCTCTATCTCCCATACAGAGGGTTAAGAGAGTTCTGACAGGGAACTTCGAAAAAACATTTGTTGTGTCACTCATTAACTTTGTCTTCTCTAACATCTATGTATCTAGCTAGACGAAAGACAAGAAGAGAAAAGATGTTTTAGTTTATGTTTTTTTTTTTAGTTCTGCTGTATAAAAATATGGTGATGGTCTTAAAGCATTATTGGTATGAGATCGAGAGATAAATCTGCCATGGTTTGTATTATATAGTCAGCTCCAATTTAATCACTCTTTTGTAGATTATTCTACTTGTGGTAGCTATGATTGAACAAGTACATCCATATTTTATCCCTTTTATTTCTTGTTGCAACAAAATGGATAATATATTGATTGCTATAACACGTTTGAAACATAATTGAGTTAACAATAAGCTCTCTATCTCTCTCTTTTTCTCTTCAAGGTTATTGATTAGAGGCTAATAATCTCTTACATGATTCAATATAATATATATATATATATATATATATATGATTCTCATTTATCACACAATCTCAAAAGTGGAGTTTATAAAATCATCAGACTGAGTTGGGCCATGAACATCTATCCCGGGTCACTATCCTCCCACATAGAACGTTTCTACCCATTAAAACAAAGGTGAAATCAGTATGCTTCGTAGGAATCTAGATGCAGAGTTGGGTGAAGATTTATTATATATACTTACGATAAGCACCCGTGATTCGACTTTTGCTTCTTCTTCTTCTTCTTCTTCTTCGTCTTCTCCTCTTGTTTGACCAGCGGTTTGATCACTTCCTTGATCGCAGAATCAAAAACTGCTTTCACATTCTGCAAAATGTAAACTTTCATTGGTTTGTCAATCCGAAGAAAAGAGTAACATAAAAGGGTTGCCTCATACTATGAAGGCAATTCAGTGTAAAGCTATCTATACCTGTTGAGTTTTTGAGCTACATTCAATGTATATGTCGCGCCAATTAGCTTCCTCTCCCTATCCCATAGAAATGTCAACTTAATACCATCAAGCCTCAACATGGAATTATATCTACAGTAAAAAAAAGGCTCTAAAACCAAACCTGTGCAGTGGTTAGAGGGGATAGTCCAGGATGATCAGCCAAGTAATGCTTATCTTCACAGAGATCTACATCGATGTTGTAAGATCGTAACTATGTAATATATCTGAACAGATAAGAGGAACAGTGCGGTAAATGCTCATCGGTTTCTTGCCTAATTTGGTACCGACAAGGACTAGGGGAACTCCTGGAGAAAAGTGCTGGAGCTCAGGGATCCACTGACTCGAAACAAAACAGTCATATAACATTAGAAATGACTGTTATCCTAACATTTTCGAATCTTATCGTTTTCAACATATGAGAAAAAAAGGATGAATACATTTTTTCCAAGCAAACCTTTTTAAAGACATTCTCGTAGCTAGCTCGGCTGACTAATGAGAAAGACAAGACGAAATTATCTGCACCTCTGTAACTTAAAGGCCTTAATCTGTTATAGTCTTCTTGCCCTGCAAACAAATGAAATATGTAAACTCAAATGACAAATCTTCAAACATAAAACGGATTTCGTCTATCCAAAAAATCAGCCAAATCAAAGAACTTGACCAATGATAATGTTTAAGAACACTAGAGGATTCAAAACTCAGTTCTTTCTACAGGAAATATTAACAATTCGATATAAATTTGGGAAAGAGTGTACATACCAGCAGTGTCCCACAGTCCTAAAAAAAATTCACAGTGGTGCCTTCAACTACAACATTTGCACTAAAGTTGTCAAAAACTGTTGGTATGTAGTCCTGTTACAAAATCAGTCCACAGTTTCAATAGATCAAAATCAAATCAACAAGATATAACATATGTTTATACTAATAATAATACTATGAGGAGAAGTCTGAAGACTCCAGAGGATGTTAGGAGAAAGAGAGAACATGAAGCTGAACTACAACAACGAAAAGGCTGCAAAAACCCAGATGCGCCACACATGATTTAACATGATATGAGTAAACACCTGGGAAAAGGGAACTGAATTTTAAAAATTCTCCAAAAAAAAAAAAAAGGGATCTTATTTCATGCACAATCCCTAGAAAAAGGAGCTAACTTTGAAATACCCAGCTAGATTCTAACAACTTTTTAAGGCAATGGAAACTGAAATTTGGAAAAAATATAAACTTGCAGTAGGGAATTTGTTGCTGGTGTAGCAGATGAGCATACAGGTTTTACCAACGGCACCATCACCAACAGTCACAGATTTGATGAATTTTGAAGCACTTGAAGCCATTTGATCTCAAACAAACATAGAACGCAAAACAAGAACTAAATGAAGATAGAAGAAAATAGAGAGATTAACGAAGTGATTACTTCAAAAGAGGAGTAAATAAATAAACCCACAGTACAATTTAGAAGGGTTAGGTTTGTTGCACAAATTTATGGTCCTTTTTTTTTTTTGTTCCTTTTTCCAACTTTTATATTTTAATGTTATTTATTACTCACATGATCCACCTTTCCTTTTCCAAATTCTTAGTTCATTTATTATTACTCTTACAAGCAAAATTTGTATTGGAATTTGTTAACCAAGCTATGAGGCTTCAATCCAGTTTAGATTTTATTTTTTAAAAATGAATTGGACATAAAATTGAATTTTATTTTATTTACAATATTTGAAAATGCTTTTTGAAAATTTTCAATCGGAATCACATTTTTTTATTGGTTATTTTTTACCACAGTTTTATTGGATGTAAGAAAATGAAATAATATGTTTTTTTCATGAATAATTCATTTTTCTTCTAGCCATTTATAGTTGATTTGGTTTAAAATCAATAAATCCTCTGAGATGTGCTATGTAATTTCGAATACTCGGTAAGCTAATAATAGACACAGTGACAACAAGTAAGGATGGCTTTATCATATTTGTATACACTATCTCATGTATCGTCGAATACATGTTTTGCTATTTTTGTTTTTCTCTCGAGATCACATATAAGATTAATATAGAGCATAACTTACTACCGACTGTTACATCAAATGTATAGGGATGTGTTACGTGTATTAATCACATAAAGTAAATTAGAACAACATTTTTATTAGAAAACCCACTGAAACCAACGGTTAAAAAAACGTTTATAAGTAGAATATAGCAAAATTTTATAAATTATAACGTTTTAACTACAAACTATAAAAACTGTTTCTACAATAGATAAATTTTATTTAAGGATAGTCATTTATTATACTTGGATTTAATGGCTTTTTTAGTTTTTTATGTGGACCTACATTTTAAAAAACTTATCAGCTAATTTACTCAATAATGTAAAATTGGCCAACAAGAGATTCGCTGGCAACAACCAGCAATGAAAATTCTCAAGATACACACAGGATCAACCAACTTTTAATATATACTGTTATTATAAATTGAGTACCCTTACCAAATAGTTCGTTTTTGTTTGTTAATGGATATAAATTGTACAGTCCTGGTTTAGAACGTAAAAGTGGATATTAATATATTGACATGTGTTTTAATAATGATTTATAGGTGGATGTTGGAGCAAAACTTTGTGTGGACATCTACCAAAAGCCGTAGATTAATGATTAACTAAGTTATATATAAGATAAGTTAATAATTGGAGTAATACCTACGACTATATCGACGCAACCACCATAACTATAAAATGCAAAAGTTTGTTAATTAGAGAGGTGTTCACAAATACAACCACGAAAAAAACTATTGAATCACTCAAATAAATGTACTAGTATAAATTTAAAACCGCGAGAGCATACGTCGTGCTGGTAGTTTCTTTTTCTTTACACAAAGTAATCGAAAAAACTTCTATTTCTTTATCAAAAAAAGGAAACAAAATATTAATCGAAAAAATTAAAGAAAGTGGAAAAGCTAAGAATAACCCAAAATATCATTTGGTGCGGACATAATTAACAGGAAATTCCGTAAATGAACAAACTTTGAAGATCCCAAATTCGAGTTTAAAGACACTAATTAACCTGATTTAGACTTCTACTCGAGAAAACTATAGACTATAACTTTTTAAAATATAAAAGGAACGATGGATACCTACTAGAAAATAAAATAAAATAAATGGATACCTATCAATTGTTTATTAGCTGATTCTTTTCACTAATCTAAACCAATTGAATTGGATTTGAGTTGGGTTAATATTGAAACGCCTTCAAAAACTGAACCACTAGATGAAAAGCAAAAAACTCTTTAGACTGACTAATCACAAAACTTTATGGGCCACGTCTGAAACGAGCCGACCGGCGTAATGAAAGTTCCCTGCCAGGTCACGTGTTTCTCCTCTTATTCCTTATCGGTCTGTTTTTTTTGTTTTTTTTCTTCTCATTTTCATTTTTTCACCTATTAAATTTATGATGATATTTTAAAAGTGTTGAGATTCCAACAAGAGTAATTTAATAAATTATAGAATTAACGGTAACTAGTTTTTTTCAAAAGCAAATAGTTCTGAGTAGAATTTTGAAATCAATATAGAATATAAAAATATAGAAATCATGTCAAGCAGCTAATTATTAATTAGTTATTTAAATCATGATTAACTTGTGATTAACTTAATCATTACTTCAACATATGCTATACGGCTAATTTACATAATTATATCAGCCAAAACAAGTTTAATATCCCCCAACAAAGAAACAAAATATTGCCAGAAAATTTCGTGAAAGAGAAAAATTCGATGATAAATAAATAAAATCAAAGTTGATCGTATTTGAATTACAAACAAAATTAATACAAAACGCAACTACCGCTACGGACCCCAAAAACGTAATCAGTCAACCATTTGACAGCCTATCCGCCGCCGCCGCCAGAAACGCAAACGCGCCCACTAATTCTCCGTTATCTGCGGCTTCAACGCAGAAGAAGACGGCGGCGAAATCGCCGGAGCTTTACCTGAGGAGATTGGAACAGAAGCGTAGCGAGTAGAGAAGCTTCGCAATCCACCCAATCCGACGTATTCATCCTCGTCGTCGTCATCGTCAAAGTTCAATGAGTAACTCAAAGGATCGTATTGAAATTTCTCGCTTGCGTCCCAATCGCGGCCGCGCCGTGGATCGCGATTGAATCTCCGTATGAAAGTCTTCCACCGTGGACCAGCTACGATTTCAGACCATTCTCGGATCTTCAAGGTAGCTCGGATCCACCACCGCGGCTCGTCGCCGTGGTCACCGCTGTGATTATTATCATCAGCGGTACGGATTCGTCCCCAGGAGGAGTATCCAACTGCGGTGGAGCTTCTTGATCGGAAGCTGGGGAAACACGAGCAGCAACGTCTATAGTATCGGGTTTCCGGATCTCGGCATGGGTCCGACTGCGGAACTTCCATGGCCGAAACTCAGAGAGGTTTCTAGTCAATACTGGTGAAATTAAACTTGATTGGAGTTTTAGCTGTAAATGAATATAATTGGCCCCATATATACACACTTGTAAATATACTAATAATAAATAGTTTCGATATATATACTTATATATTTTTTCTTCAATACTTTATTATTATATTATTTATATAGATTTTTATTAATTTATCGAATTTTATCTAATGTTATTGAAGTATTTGTTTGTACTTATAGAAAGTCAACTTCTCTTTCAAACTAGCGTTTAGGAAAAGACATGGCACCACAAACCTCAATGATTTGGTTTATATATACATATGTTATATGTATATACTTATCGGATTTTCTAACAAATATTTTGAATTTCGTTGTTCTTTTCATATTTGGTATCGTACGATACAAGCACCGTATTCGTATTCATACGAGTATCTTATGAATATTCGTATCGTAAAATTGAACCATCTTTATTCTTGTATCGTATATGCAACTTCCATTTGTAAAAATACGTGACTAGCTCATGAATAAACTCAGCTCAACGCTATATAACTTTCTCTACAAATGGCAGTCGAATTGAATAAAGATATATATATATATATAGACACATATCAAATTAAACATTTAGGATTATGACTTGGAAATTAGAGATGTGATAAGTCGAAGTATTGAATAAAGTTACTATACTCTTCTTCCACCAAAAACATTCTAGGATTATGACTTGTATAGTCGTTCGTTTTTACTCTTCTTCTTCGAAAAAAAAAAAAGAAATTTCAAGCTCTCAACCTCCACCGGAAACGTTTCTGTTATTTCAATTCCGGATCTAATCCCGGAAAAACCAATGAAATCTTCAACAACATTTATAGGAGAAATAACTACCCAAAAAACATGGTCAGGAAAGATCTTTGCTCGGATAATACTGTTCTAAGACTAAGATACAATGTGATAAAGAGTATATATAATAACGTCCTTTGGTTGTCTAATCTATCATATAGCATGATGAAGTGGAGAATAGGTGAGTTTTCAGTATTGGTAAAAGAGATTGATGATGGATTATCGATTATCAAACGAAGCATTGAAGAAGTACTTTTCCTTTATCCTCCCACTGATTATAATTGGTTTGAAGAGTGTCGTTAAAGACTACTCAACAACGGTGTCTTCGTTACTTTGTTTTAGTGTCTTCGGTACTCTGTTATCTTTTAGTTACATTTTAAAAACTTGTAATTAAATGTTATGATAAAAACTTATTTTGGTTCTAAAAAATATAACTAACATTCTGACACTTCAAAAACAGTTTACGAGATTAGAAACATCAATATTATTTTAATCTTTGTGTGATACTTTAGACAACTTTTCACTAGAAATCAATAATACATTTTATAGATAAGAATGGAAAAATATGATATTTATTAGAAACGACATGAACAAAAGACATGCATAGTGTAGTATTCTCCATGTGATCCGAACACTAGAGATACAAACTCCCATTTGAGATTTTAGTTCGAATAAAACTCTTGCACTCTTGTTTAGTTTCAGATCATAATAGTAGGCGTACAAGGCTTGAGCAGTTTTCAATGTCTTCGGCATTGTCGCAATCTCACCATTAGACATCAACAATGCAATTATTGTATCCTAACAGAAAAGTACACATGGACAATACAATCTTAGACCATTCTTGTTTCTGGATATCATCTTCCACAATCAACATCTCTGCATTTTCATTGTCGTATGCATCCTATTCCCTAGTTTACCAAAGTCAATTCATCGTGCTGATGATTCATCTCCAGAGTTAGGGCATCTGGGTCTGATCAAATTTTTTGAATATAACGTTGAACCTCACTATTTTAATGAATTCTAGATAATTCTTTTTCTATGTCCTATGTAATAGATAAACTCTGGTAATAAAATCGAGTTATCGTATTTTATATTCGGTAATAAAATTGATTGTCTTTTGATAGGTTTGTAGTTCAAATTTGACCAATAACAGATTAGTGCCCGAATATACTGATACTCAAAATCGCAACTTAATAATGTAGAATTGTATTTGTCTGCGTATATGAATGTTCTGGCATTAGAGTGAGAGGATAATAAGTAGACGACGAGAATAATGACCGAGTCATAATCGAGACGGTGATAACAGATGACCATAGCTTAGATTCACATTGGAACCTCACGAGTGACTTCACTGGGAGTCTCGAGAGTGTCGACCGAAACATCGAAAGGGATATGGATACTGTTTGACTTTTCTTTTTTTAGACATTAAAAAGGAAAATCTTTAAAGGAAAAATCATTGAACCAACAATAAGAGATCACTATAGTATTTTTTTTAAATAATAATTTGGAAATTCTTAGGATAGATAGACACATCACCCACATCTCCTAGAGTTCGGATCGGCCCTTTAATAAATTGTTTCCACCAACGGGCCTGTTTGACGGAGAGAAATATTGTCCAAAGCCTTGGATGTTCCTGTTCCTCCATTGCTTCTTTGGATCTCCCAATGTGAAAACTTGATAAGAATCCTCCAAAGTCTGTGTTCCTCTAATCATGCACAACACTTTGTATTGATTCTCAACATGATCATAACCGAATAGTCCTTCAATAAAGCTCCTCCCTGGCTTTTTTATTTGATCTCCGGTAATAAGACGGATTGTCTCGTCGTATGGTTGTATTTCGCAAACTGACCCGACCTTGACAAACAACATATTAATTCGTGGATATATTGATAAAAAATATTTTATCTTTCAAGTACTTTAAAAAAACTTAAGTAATATATGATCTATGATTTTGTTTTAGACCAGAGGATACAAATTTCAATAGATATTGGACAACCTTTTGGAAGTGCAAGAACAGCTACCAAAAAGCGGTAAATAACAGAGGATATGAGAGAGGCATTTGACAGATTACTAGTAAAAACTAATCAAACTCGTTAATTATCAGGAAAAAAGCATCCACTTATTGAATTCATCACCCAAGTCTCACCTCAAAACTACTAGCTACAATTACTAGACTCCCCCCTGCTGAGGCTTGTATGTTCTCTTTTATTCTTAGTACTAACTCAATTCACTAGGGAAACATTCAAGACCATCTTTATATAACCTCTGTTTCGATAATCACAATTTAACCATAATATTAAAGAACCACAAGTTGTATTGAAAAAATCTTAACTAATACAAACACATTTGTGTGTTTCAACATGATCCGGAACAATCCGGACTTCAAAGAAACTTCGCACCTTATTTTCTCCGGATAAGAACATTCGATTTCAACATATCTTACATAGTTTCGCTTCGGATCATAATATAAGACATATAACCTATCATGAGATAAGAACCACCGATTGACAAAAACAATCTCACCATCACCAGTAACACCCGAGAATCGCCATTTTCCAAAACCCACCATCTCGTAAGAGAAAATCTTGGACCATTCTTGCGTCTTCTCACCCTCCTCCATAACTTCCCTTTGTAGTTTATCAAAGTCGAATGGTGACCCATTTGTGTTCTCGGAGCCTTGATGTGATCAAACTTCTCGGACCTTACATCAATACCCACCAAGAAAAATATAGAACAATAAACGTATCATATGCTCCCTAATAGATAACCCCGTTGATGCAAACTGGAAAGAGCCATCGATTGTGAAGTCCAATGCTACATTGGATGCTTCTCCACTGCTTCGCCTTGGGATCTCTCAATGTGAAAACTTGACAAGACCGCTGCTCCATACTGGGTCGTTGTAGGGCAAATAATTAGGATTTATTCTCGAGAGTATCATATCCAAAGAAACAAGTGTTATAGAGCAGTGGTTTTATCTCCGGTAAGCAAAGATCACTGCCTTGTGGTAGGGTTATATATAAATGCTGCACAAGGACAGTCTGACCAACAATACACCAAGCCGCTGACGTAATGATGCAACTTTCCAGAGATTGAGACTGATTCTTTGTTAGTGTTATAAGTAGATGACAAGAAAGAATAAGGAGATTCTTCTAAATAGTGTTTTACGAAGAGATGGGTATCACGCGACAGCAGCTCAGTCAAATAACGAGTCACGATTGAGTCTATGAAGTCTCGGCGGCAGCTGATGATTGAGCTTTGAGACACATCGGAACCTCACAGGGGACTTTCCCGGGAGTTTCTTGAGTATCTCCACCGCTAGATCCAGAAGAATATTGTTATCGCCGGAATATTCTCCGGTGGAGATTTCAGGGCAATGAAGAAGACGTCGTGACGGTGACGGTGAGGTATCGTGGTTGTTCTCTTCGCTTCTTCTCTTCATTACGTCTGCTTTCTTAACCCTATAGATGTAAGAAAGAGTGTTATCTATTTTAATATATAGTTGAAAAATGAAATTTTAGTGAATATACAGAACGGTTTTGGTTTTTAAAAGTTTGAAATAGTGAAACCTGTTTATAAACCAATTTTAGCTCAGTTTTGGTTTAACTGTTTTGGTTTGGTTTCGGTTTTATTAACTTTAAAGTAAAATTAATGTTAAAGATATACTATAATAGAGTTGCACCGAATTTTAATTATGATGATGTAGATCGAATGTTTCATTAACAAGAATAATAAAGTTACAAGTTTGAAGGTAACATAAAAAAGAAAGAAAAAAACAGAGTAAAATAATAAAGATAGTTTAATCCATAATATCAGGTACAATTAAAATTTTAAATAAGTAAACTCGTGGAACGAGTACAACACCCACGTAGTAAATGTAACGTATGTTTGAGAAATAGAGAGGCACAGAGGTATTAAAGTGAGTGAAGAGGCGGGTGTTTCTCATGCATGGGGTACGAGCGGAGTCAACGGCTTAATGCTTCATATTTGAAACCACGTGTCATGCGTTTGTTACTCTACCCAGTTTCTGCTGATTCACAGACACTATTAAAATCCAATTTCCCTTTTGGTTGTAAACAGAAACCAAAATACTCCAAATAAAAATAAAATAAAACAGAACCCAGAAACCACACCAAAAAAACGAAACTATTTCATTAAACAAACAAAACTTATCCCAAACCAGAAACAAAAAAACCAAGACACTAAAGAAATTTTATATATAAACAAGAATCACAGAAAGAAGAATCGAATTAAACTTAATATTTTGTTTTTCTTCTCTCCTTTTCTTTTTGTAAAAGTATATTTGTTCTTTGAGATATAATCTGTAGAAGACACAGAATTCTTCTTAAAAACAAAGAAAAATGACGGACGCCCACACTGCCCGGACGATCGTTGGAATCATCGGTAAATGCCCACAAAATCTAATCAAACATGCAAAAATTAACTCAATCAACAGAACAAAACCTTGCTGATTTCTTTGTTTTTTCTGTTACAGGAAACGTGATCTCTTTCGGTTTGTTCTGCGCTCCAATGTAAGCACATAGTTAAATACTGGTGTTGTTGCATGATGTTAAATTAATGCATGCAATGACATATATCTATCTTTTTATGTGAAATTATGTAGACCAACGATGGTGCAAATATGGAAGATGAAATCGGTGTCGGAATTTAAACCAGATCCGTATGTAGCTACGGTTTTAAACTGCATGATGTGGACATTTTATGGACTTCCTTTCGTCCAGCCCGACAGTCTCCTCGTCATCACCATTAATGGAATTGGTCTTTTCATGGAACTCGTTTACGTCTCCATCTTCTTCGTCTTCGCTACCTCGCAAGTCCGCGTAAGCCCCAATGTTTCTTAGTGAATTGGCTGATATTATATTATATATATATATATATATTACTTTTATACTTGAGATGTAAATCGAGATAGTTTTGATCAATGAAAGTTGTGATTACATATACAGAAAAAGATCACAATAGCTATGGTAATCGAGGTGATATTCATGGCGTTGGTGATCTTCTGCACATTGTATTTTTTGCATACAACAAAACAAAGATCTATGCTTATTGGGATCTTGTGTATTGTTTTCAACGTCATCATGTATGCTGCTCCTCTCACCGTCATGGTATGCTCTCAACTCAACCGGTTGATAGGATGAATAAGTTTTGTGATATCTAAGTTCGAATATACACTCTTTATGCTTTTCTGACTCGTCTTTAAAACTCTATTATGGTCTTATAATAAGATACGAACCAACAGATTCATAAGTGATAAAACCATAGCATGCATGATTTGGATTCATAAAAATCAACTGAAACTCAAATTAATCCGCAAAGTTTGCAGAAAACTGAGATTTTTATGTCATAAAGGAGTCTTATAAACTTTTTTTTTGTCACGGATATGCAAACTTGGAGTAACAACCTTTTTTTGCTCCTTTTTGTCTTGTGAACTTCCATTTAATGAGTTTAATTAATGTGGAGCAGAAACTTGTGATAAAGACAAAGAGCGTGAAGTACATGCCGTTCTTCCTGTCATTAGCCAACTTCATGAACGGCGTCGTTTGGGTCATTTATGCATGTCTCAAATTCGACCCCTACATTTTGGTAAAGTTCTATTTTAAGCCGCATATTTTTCAATTCAGTCAATATGTACCTAAAAAAAAGAGGCTAATTCATTGGTTCATTCCGTGTAAACAGATTCCAAACGGTCTTGGATCGCTATCAGGAATCATCCAACTTATATTATACATAACTTACTATAAAACAACTAACTGGAACGATGAAGATAATGATAAGGAAAAACGAAATCCAAATGGTGGAATCGAACTTGGCCAGGCTTGACCATTGCAGCTAGGCATATCGGACCTTTTCCTTCTTTTTTTTTTACTTTAATTAATTTACAAAAGTATCATCGTCGACGAGTGCTTCATCCATAGGTTAAGATAGAATCATAAGAGAGGTGAAGTTGTTTTTTTATATTTTTGGAAGCCAATGAAGAAAGAAATGAAGAAGTGGAACCCCCGAAGTTATAAAGTTTTCTTGAGTTGGAAGAAAGGGGTTTCACTTTGTTGTTGAAATGATTATAACTTTGGCAACTTGAATCTATGTAATTTGTTACAATTATAGTTTTAATCGAAGTTTATTTACATTATTTTACAACTTTTATTGGAAAATGTAAGTAAAAAGAAACAAACTCGTTCATTACGATTTGGTGTTCAGAACAAAGTAATAGTAAACAGAGGTTCTCTTGCTTTAGGTTAGTTTTGGTTCGGGACGGTTAAGGATAATATAAACCAGAAATGAGAAATCTAATAGTACCAATTTAGAGAGGGGTAAAATTGTGTGGTTAAGAGTATGGCCGGTTTATTCGATTCGACGTGGATTCGATTTCAAAGACGAACCAATAATCTAAACCGGAATGCGACTACAATTGTGGTTTTGTGTCCTTAAAACACTGAGGACCAGAGATTCTGTTAGAGATGACGACTGAATTATGTTATCTTCATCACCGGCGGCCACCACCGCACATCCTCCTCCGTCGCCGGGAACTCACCAAATTCCTCTGAATCTACTTTCATCGCCGCAGATCATTACCTGCAGAGACATTTTCAAAACCTAATTTCGAATATCTGTAAAAACAACAATGGGTATCAATATGTACGTCATCTTTAGCTTTTCTCTGGCATTTCTGCGGATTTTACTAAAGGTTGATAGATTTTGAGTTTGGATACTTAACGAACATTGAAATCTATGTTTTGGTGAGATTCCAAAATCTTCTCTTTGAACAATGACTTTTCATTTGATCCCAAGCTCCTCATTCTTGTTCTTGATCAACTAACTTTGATTTGATAATTAGTGAGCAAATTGGCCCGCTAATACAATGTGTGTTTTTTTTCTGTAATCAAGTTATTACCTTGTGAGAGCTGGAGAATCTGATTTCGAAAGCTTAGGGATAATCAACACAAACCCGGTTGCCAAAACATCGGTAGATAGTGGATTATCAGAGAAAGGTAAGAAACAGACTGTGAACGCTGCGTTACAGTTAAAGGCAATGGGAGCTTGTGATCGAAACTGTTGGCTCTGGCCTTCCATAACACAAAAAGCTTATCAAGCTGCTGAAATCATCGCCGCCATCAATGGAATTAGTCGCAGGTAAAAATGATCCATTAGTCTCACTCTTTAGTGAGATTATAACAATGGAATTTAATCTTTGTTATGTTACTTACCTTTAATAGTACGTCTTTACTTGTTTTTTTTTTGCAGCTATATAGTTCCAGAGTATAGCTTCCTTGATGCTCGTGGTTTAGGAGCTTACGAAGGCAAGAAGCTAGATTCCATATCAGAAGTAAGATTCAACAATTTCTAGATTCAAACATGTAAATGATGAGACCGTAAGAAACAAAAACTGAGGTTGATTTATAATGCTGATATTGCTGATATTTTTCTATAGGTTTATGCATTAGACTCGATATCAATGAAGACAAAACCTTCTCCTATAGGAGATGGTACACCCAACGAGAGTGTATTAGATGTATTCGCGCGTGTGACACAGCTCATGTCCATTCTCGAGACTCAATACTCTGAAGACACAATCGTGATAGTTTCCCCTGATTCAGACAATTTATCAGTGTTACAAGCTGGTATTCAAGGCCTCGACCTTCGAAGGCACTCGGAGTTGTATTATGGAGCAGGAGAAGTAAGATTGTTAGATGCAAACAGCATCCCTGTGTATAAGCAACCTGCTTCTGCTGTATACAAATGTACAAACCCACCAAACTGTGACTAATATCATTTCTTTATTATTCAAATACACTTGTCACTAAATCATCATTTTGAATCTTACTTTTAATCTAAGTGTAATACAACCAAGAAAATGCTGTGTAATTGGTTTCACGCTTCCTAATATATCCAAGTGAATAACTTTCTAATATATATGAAATTAAGGTAATACTCTGAAAATAAAATTACATTCATATAAAAAGTCTGTATATATCTATCTAATTGCAAGAAATTCATATAATTTGTAATTATTTTTTTAATATGAAATAGTTTGATTATTTACGATAAGAAGAATATTCTATCATTTACGTTACACCAAAACCAGAGGGAGATTAGATAGATGAATGTACCTAACAATTAACAAAAAGAATCACGAAATCTTCTTTTTTAATCCCTGAAGTTTCTCCTTCCTTGTATTTTCTTCCCCGCAACTACTGTTACTTCACTCCAATCCCCATCTGTCTCCTCTTGAAAACAAAACCCACTCGAGCTGCATCGGCTAAAGATTTCGAATTCCGTTTCTGTATAGAGAGATGGACGTTTTCTAAACTAGTCTTAGAGTTTCTGCTTCTCTCTTTGATATTTCTAGTCTCTTTCATGGCGATTAGAGGTGTTAATTTCAAGTGGTTAGTTCTTAATTTCAGTGGTTGATCTTAACTGAAGCAGATTCCAATTTCGATCATCTATGTATATCTTCATTTTCATAATGTTTTTACTTAAAAAGTATCTGATTTTATGGATAAATTTTTGAATTTTGCTGCAGGTACGATGGGTTCTTCTTGTCGATGCTTGCGACTAGTGTGTATCCTTTATAGCGCTTCATTAATGGATTCTCCGAATTATGTCATTCTATGCCTTTGTAATTTCTTTAGCTTAGATTCGAGCTATCTAAATGATTATGATTTCATCACTATCCTTTTATTTTTGGGTATGTTTGGATCATTCAGAGGACAAGGAATTGACTAAAAAAGTTATATTTTTAGTGTTTTAGAGTGATGGAGAGAATCTCGGAAATTGTAGTGTTTCCTTGATGGATTTTATTGCTCTGTTAGGATCATTGTAGCTATCAATTGGAACAAGTATCATCTTTGCCACAATCCATTGCATATATGGATAGTGGTAGGTATCTCTTCCTTTATCATCTATCACCTTCTGTTCATTTGTTTTCTATTGCTTGAGGTATCTTCAAGTCCTTTTTGTCTAATGGATTTGTTCGTCTCTGTTTCTTTTAGGTCGATTACACAACCGTGTTTATCTTCCGCCTTTTGATGTTTGTTGACAACGGCCTTGCTGCTGGACTTGCCTTGTATGTTCCTTCTAAAGTTCCATGATTTACATTTTCTTGTAACATTTCTTGATGCGTAAATTAGCTTGATGAATATTATATATAGGTTGTTTGGTTGTTTCACATTGTTTCTTGTCTACTTGAATCATGTTAGGGATTTTGGAAGGCAGCAGCGTGATTCCCGGTTTTGTGGGAGAGCTGTGGTTTTGTCTATCTTAGCTTTGCTGCTGTATCCCTTCCTGTGGGTTTGGACTGTAGTTGGAACAATATGGTTTACAAATGCAAGGGACTGTGTAAGCAGTTAATATATGGTTTTATGATATTATTATATCCATATTAGGCAAATCCGGTCTCTAAGTTTATTAGGTACTTCTCGTGTCCATAGTTACCTGAAGAAGGTCAAAAGTGGGGTTTTCTCATTTGGCTAGTGTTCAGCTACTCTGGACTCATCTCCATTGCCTGCATGTGTGTTGGAAAGGTATAGAGATCTTTATTACTTCGTTTGTTGATTAAAGCAAAGGCGTCCTGAGCTTATGCGTGTGCAAATCTGAGCAGTGGTTGACGCGAAGACGAGCACAGTTATTACAAGCACAGCATGGAATTCCCATTTCAGAGTTTGGGGTAAGTTTTCAGGATCTCATGACTTCACTATCTTACTTTTTCTCAGCATAGTCGTTGTTTGGTTCTGTATCTTCATAGTTAGATCTAACTTACTACAGATTTTGATCAATGCATGTTTCCTTGTGTCCAGATTCTAGTTGACATGGTTCGGGTACCCGACTGGGCATTTGAAGCTGCAGGACAAGAGATGAGAAGTATGGGCCAAGATGCTGCTACGTATCACCCCGGGCTTTACTTGACTCCAGCTCAGGCAAGTCACCAAAACTTATTATGAGATAATGAAGAATAACATTATCTAAAGCTTAAATCTTTCGGTTTAACAGAGAGAAGCAGTTGAAGCACTCATTCAAGAACTTCCAAAGTTCAGGTTAAAATCTGTCCCAACCGATTGCACCGAATGTCCTATTTGCTTAGAAGAGTTCTATGTTGGAAACGAGGTAACTCAACTCCTCCTGCTTCTGCTTGTTATTGTGCGACTCTCTGTACTCTCTCTACATTGATGACTGGAAAATGTATGTCTGTTTTTATGTTCAGGTTAGGGGTTTACCCTGTGCCCATAATTTCCATGTTGAATGTATAGACCAATGGCTTCGATTAAACGTAAAATGTCCACGGTGCCGTTGCTCAGTCTTTCCAGATCTTGATCTCAGTGCATTATCCAACCTTCAAAGCTCAGATGCAGAACAACACTTCTCAAACATTGAAACAACAACGGCATCTCGGTACATCAGAAGCCAACCTCCTAGCCAGAGCTACCTTTTGAGATTACAGGGACTTCTTCGTCCTATCCGCTTAGAGAACGCAAATCCGAGGTTAGAAACCACTGATACCGCTCTCGAGACTGCAGAGAATGGTGGGTTCGTCCGAGTTCTGCAGAGCTGAACCGTTAAATTTGGCAGTGAAGAGTACAGAGGAGTGAACCTAAGGAAACTTTACTTCAAATTTCCCATAACGGTTTGAGCTGTAACTATCTAAAATGTAAAAAGCGAGGAAACTGATGAACTTGGTTAAAAGTATATAAAAAGAAAACGAACGATCTTGGGTTGTAAGAAACGAGAATTTTCCATGTCTAGACCATCAACATGACAGGGTGGGCAAACAGGAGTTTGGCACAGAATTTTGCGGAAACGGGAATGGAATGATAATTCACAAATAACAAAAGATGTTCTATTTATGTCCCATATAAAATTTAGGACAAAAAAGGAATAGAACGTGAAAAGATGAGAATGAGAATCTCTAAAACATAAACATGACAAACAAATAATTTATCACAAATGTGTTTGTTTAATAATTAAAAAATTAAAATTTAAAAACAACCCAGCATAATCTTTAACATAAGCTTCATAGTTATAAATTATTAAAATCAAAATAAACCAAAATGATTCTAACAATTTCAAATCCTAATAAACCAAGTAACTCTTGGACATAAAAATAAATTAAATAAACCAATTAACTAATCTTCCATGTATTTGTTTACCGAATCTTATATATAGAATTATAAAGACAACAATAGTAGTTAGAAAAAAACACCTTTAAACATAAAATAGCAAAATGTTTATATTAAAAGAATAAAAGTTATGATGTTTATATAAAATATTACACGTTATATATAGTTTGTTCCAAATAGAATTTCGAAAATGTTCGTTCTCGCTCCCGTCCTGTTGTGTTCCGTTCTCAAATGGGAATAAAAAATAATTCTCATATGAGACGGAAATTTAGGATTAAAAATGAGACGAGATAAGATGGAACGGGACGGGACGAGAATTTGTACACCTCTAAACATGATTATATGAGTCCTTATGTCTTATAATAAAATACATTTGGAAATTAAATATATTGGAATTCATATAATCACTTTTGATGATATATGCACTTTGCTGATGTGAATATCAAATCTTCCCACGCTTTCATCTGATTTAAACTGATCAAGAATGGCTTTTGTGATCGATTATTCGAAACAAAAAGAGATCAATATAAGAAGAAAAAGGAAATTGTTGTGACGATGGCTTATTGAAAGAATCATATGGTAAATACACGAATATAAAAAAATGGGAAATAAATAGGTGTGGGTGGGGTTGTTTTGTGCTTTAAACAAAGAACAAAAGCAAAAAATGCTTTTGATATTTTTACTTTTTTCTTTTTATTTAACTATTTATTTTTATCTAAAGGGAGAAGACATTTGATTCAAAAGGGAATGCTCAAAAAACTACAAAAGATTTGATAAGATTGAAAATAAAATAATTGATTAAAGATCAATGATGCTTCGCTTTAGCTTCGTCTTCGTCTTGGTGTATATTCTTTGTGTTTCTTAGATTACCTTAAACTTTTGTTCTGATTTTTATTGGAGAATCGGCTTATGTTTTTGGTTTGTAATATATAAAGAAAACTATGAAAACACAGTTTTTTAATAAAAGCACATGTGTAAAACAATAATGAAAAATATTAAGCAATTGAAATTTAGTTTAACATTTTCTGAACAATGAATTTATTTTCTTTGATTATTACATTTGTTAAACGGCGGAATAGCTGAACATAATTTGTAATTTCTACGGAATAACATAATATTTTAATTATCGAAAAACATATTTTAATAAGTATAAAAGATATGTGAAAATGTGTATATAGTAGGTTGATATTTTTCTCTAGTAATATGGAATCTTTACGAATGGTAAAAAGAGCAAAGAAAATCTACAAACACACATGCACAAAAAAACGTAAACAACTTATGATCGCGTCATAAACTAACGCGGTGCACCATCATTAGTTGATAACATCTGGGGTGCACAGACACATGCGTCACACGTGATCATTAAGGTTTAATTCTCACGAACAAGTGCCAAATGGGTCCAGTGCACCTTTTTATTCTTGTACCGCGAAAACATATGGTTGGGCCATAAAATTGACGTGTTTCAAGATTATTGGTTATCAACATTTGGGTGCAGGTGTACACATACATGCGTCACACTGGATCTCACCGGGTTTAATTCTCCGCGAAGTGGCTCCCGGACACCTTTTCTTCCGTTGCCGGGAAAACAATAAGAAGAGTTAAAGTTTATTTTCTCCTTCGCTTTCTCACTACCATAATAAACTACACACATACTCACTAAAGCTCTGCAAATCAAATTCCGAGAAGCAGACGCCGGAGAAATCAAATCGGTGATCATGAAACGGACTGTGTCATCGAACTTGGAAGCACAGAGTTACAACGAATCACCACACTCTCCTCTTCGATATCATTCTCCGCTTTCAGAGATCGGAGATCCACCGGAGAGCCGTTACGTTTCGCCTGAAGGATCTCCGTTCAAAATAGAAAATCCGAAATCGATCATAGCTGACAGTAACAAGTTCAGGCAGTTTTCGCCTCTTCCCTCGCCGATTCCCCCTCCTCCTCCTCAGTATCCGCCGCCGCGGCATCAGAGAAATGCGAGAGTTCCGATGAGTTCTTCTTCGGATAAGTCTCCGTCGTCTACGGTGGTGTTCAATAGCTGGGTGAGAGAAGACGGTCCACAAACTACGACGAGGAAGGTTAGACCACCGACGAACGGCGAAGAATCGGCGACGACGACGGTGGTGAACAGTGCAAGAAGAGACGAATTAATGAGTGTGAAGACGCTAGGGCTTAGAGTGACTGAAGTAATTTTGTGCGTGATTTCATTTTCAATCATGGCGGCTGATAAAACTCAAGGATGGAGCGGCGATTCCTATGATCGCTACAAAGAGTACAGGTCTCTCTTCTTTACACCTTTTAGGGTATCAAATTGAAATCTTAATCAGATCATTCAAATCATCAACACAAGTTTTTCTGCAGGTATTGTTTGGCTGTAGACGTTATAGCATTCGTTTACTCTGCATTTGAAGTTTGTGACGCTGCTTGCTACATCGCTAAAGGGACTTATATGATCAACTGTGAATTTCACTCACGACTTGTTCGTTTTCTCCATGGATCAAGTGAGTGTTGCTATTTAAACATTTAGCAATTTGTAATCTAACATATCGATTATGATGAGTTTTTTTTTTCCTCCTGATACTTTAGCTTCTTGCATATCTTCTAATGTCGGCATCTTCATGCGCTGCTACTCGAGCGGATGATTGGGTTTCTAATTGGGGCAAAGATGAGTTTACTCAGATGGCAACCACTTCAATCGCGGTTTCTTTTTGAGCGATTGGAGCGTTTGCGGTCAGCGCTTTGAATTCTTCTTACAGGCTCTTCACTCATGCTTCTTCCTAGTTCTTCTCCTTTGTGTTGCCTCCAACCAAACGTCACTCTATGTACAGTCTCTCTTATAGCTTAGATTGGTAATGTGATAAAAGCTTCAATATTAAAATAAGGTAAACAATCAAACGACTGAGTTACTTGTGTAGCAAGATATATTATTAAATTTAAGGTAGGTGGATAAATCCCAAGACCTAAATGCATGTTTTCTTACAATCAAACCTCATAAAGTATAAAGAAACCCTAAGTATTATTGTTTTAGTTCCTTTCTTGGCTGATAAGTTGTTCTGTTTCTTCTTGTATCTCTGTGATCTGAATCGATCCATCACCACCAGCTTCAGAGAACTTAGTGATCTTCTGTAACTCATCGCTCACACCTGACTGGTCATCACTAGCGGCAGCTGCTTCTTGGTCTATCTTAGCTTGAGGCTTAGGACGACGAATGGCCTCGGCTGCTTCTGGCATAACAACTGGAGGTGGTTGCGGAGGAACCCATGACCGTTGCCTCTGCATAGCTGCTGGTTCCATTGTACTTGTTTCATTTTGGTTACCGGTGAAACGGGCAGCTGTTGTTGTCTCGTAGCCAAAATCGGTGGATCTAGGGTTTTTCTGTTGCCACCATTGACCATTGATACTCTCCTCTTGCGGCGCTTGACCATAGTCCCATGGCTGATAACAATAGAGAACACAAGTTTAAGAAGTCTTGAAAATAAGTGCAGTTCCACACATTTGACCGATATTTATTTTGATCGAGGACAACTTGGTTTGTACCTTAGATTTAGGATTGAGGCGTGGATTTGTTAGTGGTTGGTTCAGATTGGGCGGCATGTCATTAATCTCCTGTGGATTTTAGTGAAAGTGCAAAAAGATTGTCACAACGAATCTACAAGGTTAGTTTAAAAATGGTGCCATAAAAAAAGAAAAGAAATTAGTTTTCAATTCACCCGTATGTTTGAAGGCTTCTCTCCTCTCTGGATCATAGACATTATCTGCAGCATCACCAATTGTTAATTAAATGTTACAAAGATTATTAGGAAGCTAAAAGGGAAAAGATTCATTATAAATCCAAGATTATGCAGCGAACTCAGAACATTACATCCATATATGACTTTGGATGAGGAGGCACAGACGAATCAGCGGGAGGTGCAGGAGGAGATGCAGATCGCACTGTATATTATCCATTAGTTAGAAAGAATCATCTAATCAAAAAACACTAAAACATGATGCAGACTGAGCCAGAGAGGGAGTGAGAGATAACCTGAACGTGTATCATAATCAGCGTTGCTGCCGTTTGCGTAGGGTTTCTGCATCACATATCAAGGTTCCTAATGTTACCAATAGAATTATGATATGTATTTATCGGTGATTACTAATGGAAGAGAATTGTTGTCTTTGAGGTGTTTTGATTTCAGATTATGTTTAAACTCACCCTTGCAGTTGTGACTGAACCATTATAGACCTCTTGATCAGCTGAATAAATCTTTGGGAGGTTGTTGGATTGCCCTGAAAGTAAGAAAGAGAAAGAAACAGAATAACACACTTTAGCAGTGGCTATTAGGATCAAGCCAAACATTAGGTAACTAGATCCTATATGGCTCCTCACAAGAGTTAAGTTGTAATTGTTCAAATTTAGATGTAGAATAGAATATGAATACCAAGACTAGATTTTCCTTTTTCAGTAGAGCTTGAATGCTTACCTTCGAGCTTACGGATATTATTGCTCAATGACTTCATTTCTTGTACTTGGACACCTAACAGGTGCGTTAAGTCCTCGAAACATTTCATCTCTGAAACAAAATGATGCACACATTTTATTTTAGTGGAAAAGAAACAACGAGCAAGAAACGAACAGAAAAAATCACAGAGAAAAAGAGAAACATATCTACCTTCACTCTTTGTTTTCATCATTTCTTGACTAACCCTGGCTACATCAGAAGCAGCCGCAGAAGCAGCTTTGGCTGCAGCTACTGCTTCTTCAGCTAAGCCAGGTTTTGCATCAGCTTTCTTCAGAGGATCAGTTTCTTCTTCCAACATAATACTGCGGACCCAGGATCTAAATCTGGGTATGAGAGATTTCTGAAACAAGAACAAATCTCACTTCAATGTGATCTTGATTAAAAATTTTACTAATTCGGATTTGATCTCAGCAGTATTGAATATCACTCTTATGGAGATCATTTTCATGAATTTTCTTGGCAACTATAATCTAATGGTTGAGTGTGAAAGATATGGAGTTCACTAGCTAAGCCAAAAAATGAATTCTGAAATTGTTATAGCCTGTTTCCGTTTCATTAAAGACCTAACCATCATATCCCATATTTCAATGTACTAAGTAAATTCATAACATAAAAAACTTAAAACACTGCATACAAATGGAGAGAGGTTCAAAATACCTTAACAAAAACAGCAGTTCCGGCACCAGAAGCTGCAAGTACTCCTAGAGCAAGAATAGCATGGTACCAGCGAAACCGAGAGAGAAAAGCTGCCTGTGGAGTGACAATAAGTGGAGCCGGAGCAGCTACCACAGGCTGCATGGCTTGTGTCTGTCCTTGTGGCTGAACATTTGACACTGCTTGCTGTCCAGCTGCTTGTAGTAATATAAAAATTCATACAAATACCTCCATTGAAAATTCTAGTCATCAAAGAAACAAAACAAATAGATATCTTTCTTACTTACCTTGACTAGCAACAGTTGTTTGCGAACTTGGTGGTGGATCCTACGATAAAGATATTAAGAGAGGTAAGCCATCAAAACACAGTTCTTTTTAAATGTTGTTAACTCTTTTTATCATCAAAACAAAGAAGAGTGAGGAGGAAGCTAACAGGGACACGAAGGAATGCTTCATCTATCTCTTCTTTAGTGAGACCTTTCCTCTCAAGAAATGATCTTCTATGTATTACAGGCGAGCCCCTAACTCTCGGGTGAGAAAGGAATTTGATAGCGTTCTGAATTTGATCCTCTCGTATTGGTTCTGAATTCTTAAACACAGATAGTGGAGGATCCAGCTTAACAGTTTCCTGAGCTACTGTAGCTTGTTGAACCTCATTTGTAGGCTTTGTAACCTCTGTAACAACACATTTTTCAACAACAACGTTCAATTAAAACCCTACTGTGTATTGTTCTACAAGATTTATTCCTGATCTTCATCAATTTCTAGCTAACAAAAATTAATATATCTCATAAGGCTCAATCATATCTGCTTCCCACCAAAATAATTTAGGTGGGAATTGAACATTCATCACCAATAGTTCAATAGAAATCTGTAAACTAAGCAATCGTAATAGTTCATCACAGAATCCACCAAAATAAAACATGAACAGATTTTTGTAACTGAACCTGAAATCTGGGATTTTGCATCAGAAGGAGCTTGCGTCTGCTGATGAGTTGCCATAGCAGCTCACCCAACTTCGAAGAATCCAAGAAAAAAAAACAATTGTTTTTTAGATGAGGTTTTGCTCGAATCGAGGCAGCGAGACTTTTAAGTTGGAAACTCCGACATCATCTGTCCTGATTTGTGTTTCTTTGGCTAAATCTTTTTCTTTGGTGAGTGTAACGACGAGAGGAGATAATGGCGTCGACTGGTTTTTTATTCTCCTTCCTCTATTATATATTGGGCCTAAAAGATGTATATAGACGATACCAAGTACTGAGCCCATTTGCTTATACCATAATTTTGGGATTTAAATGACAACACACAAAAAAAAATGTCTACCGTACAAACCGGACCGGGAACCAAACCAGAAAGCATTTGGGTTAACGGATCATTTGAAAAAACACAAATTTAAGATGAAAGGTAGTCTTAAGGAATTGTCAATTGGGTGTTACATCGTTTGCTTGATCATCTAATAAAAAAATTATATAAAGAATTTAAGAGTTAACTGTGGTTTGTTACAGATTTTACTAAGAATTCGATGTTAGACTAATATATACGCCTGTAAAATTTCTTATCTATGGGAACTGAAATTGTAATAACTAAAAACATCAACATCGATAAATAAAAGACGAGTGGAGATACAAAGGTTCTTCGCTACACAATTTAAAAAAAAAAAAACAGAATGACAAACGAAGCGTCTCTTAATCCCAAAACCAGATTTTGTTACTCCTGGTTCAACTTCTTGATGCCTAGCTTAATCTCCAACACTTCACCTCGAAATAAACTGGTAGGGACAAACATAAAACTCTCTAAAGGGCTTTGAGAACTTACTTCTATAAGCCTCTTCAGTCTTCACTTCTGGTGATTCGTAAGCAAGAATGTGTCCGTCGACATTGTACGAAAGACTGTACGAGAACTACCTTAGTTCTGGAGCAGATTGTGAAATAATTCTAACAGTAACGTAAACACCAAGTCTCTCCCGGAAACACTGAACCACAAAAACTAGTTTCTCAATAGGTTCCCAGAGAACTAAATTCTTATCGTCAATGTTTATCTGAGCATCAATGTCAAAATCTCCCAATATGAAGCAAAAGATGAACTTGATAGTACTGTCATCAATATGGCTACCAACAAAGTGATGGTAGATGTTGTATGAGCCAGTGTACTTGCAACCAAACTCAGCATTTCCTTGCAACCAAACTCAGCATTTCGACAAGGAACAAAGACTGATTTGAGAACCCTCTCTATTGAGAGGCAATGTTTATTACCAATGGGCAAATCACAACCAGGACCAGGGCACTTGTTACTCACTTTGGCAAAGCAAAAACGGCAAACTAAATGTCCATAATCACACTGAAATTTTAAACCAAACGAGTTACAATCTGAGACGACTTGCACCCATTTTTTTTTTTTGCACCGAATAATTAGTATTTTCATAAATAATAATTATCCTAACCGATCAATTAAAATTCAACTAATCATGAATAATAATTAACCGTCCCAAACAATTCTAAATTTTAGTCCGGAATTAAACAATAAATTATTCAATTTATTCTACCAGAAAATTAACCAATAAATCCTAAACCCAATAATTCCTGAAAAATAATTAGATCCAACCAGCGAGTCTAGATCATCCCCTCTTCCTCGCCTCAATCCCACGGTCACTCTTTTTCTTTTCCTGCATCAAATAAATGAGATGCATAAGTATTTCGAAAAATACTTAGTGAGGCAATCCTCCCATCTACAGGTTATACACACAAACAAATAAATTTATTAAACGTAATTAAACACGAAAATACCGAAATAAATCAACCATCTCATGAAACATTCGATCTAGATCCACCCGAGATCGTACTCGGCCTATAATCATGTAAAACACATCAACAAATTATTTGCTCAGATAAACCTATGGTCATGCACTCACCTTAGCCAAACGGTTGACTCCTCGATATAAACTCGCAACCGCAGAAAACCGCCTCAACAACAAACTCGAACGTTAGAATTACGATCCAATGTTGAATCCTTAGTCTGAAGTACCCTCAATAACTCCACCAATTTTCAGCAAGATCAGACAACGTTTGGACTTCCAAACGATACCTTAAAACAACCAAGTCGGACTGAAGTTTCCTGCACCAATCAGGTCCAAAAAGACTCACGTAAATCATAAACGAACCGTTAAAAATTCAATCTGTCCGTTGAATCTGGAACCTGCAGTTCCAGAAAGCTCTCCACCAAATTTCACCCTGATCAGACTCCGTTTCATCCTCCAAACGCGGCCTTGAATGAACCATCCTGGAGCTGACCCCTTTCTCATACTTAGCATAAAAACATTTGCTTAAGTCCACCAATTATTTGTCATCCAACTCACCATCACGTCACCATCACCGGAGTACACACACCGTGACTCACAACACCAACGATCCCAACACCGATCGACGTCACCGGCGATCTCGACATTGCGTGAGACACACGCCACTGTTCACATGTACAACCTGTCATCACCGACCTCCACATCGCTCTAACGCTCACACGAGCAACAAAAAGGAAAAGGAAGAGCTCGCTACCTTAGTGAAGAGAGATGGCGGCTGTAACTTCCTCCTCACGGCACCTCGACGACGGCACACAACAACGATCACCACTCTGCTTCCTTGATCCTCACGCTCCCAAGCCGATGTCTCTCTCACGCCACAAGGTTCCTCTCTCACAATCACACCTCTATAAGAGCTTCTCTTTCGCGATCATGGCGGCTGCGCTTTTAAAGAGGAGGAATGTAGGTTTTTTTTTCACATTCCTCCATATTTGCAGCTTGGTCCTTGAATTTTCTAAAATTCACAAATAAACCTTAAACTTCCAAATTGATCAAAATCAACCTCCGAAACAACTTCCAATTTGATCAATTTAACCCATAATTTTCGAATTCTCAATTGGACCCAAACTTTTTAATTGATCAAAATCAACTTCCCAGATCGGCCCAAAACTCTCTAATTGATCAATTTAGTCCAATCCTCTTGCGATTTATTTTATGGTTAAATTAATCCAATCCCCGATTAAAAGTTAACCCAAAATAATTAAATTCTTCTTAATTTAATTATTTAAATTCTCCAACTAAAAAACTAGAGTTAACCGACTCCGCTCCGCAACTCAGTAACCTTCACAGTTCCAATTTCCGGAACACGGGCGTTACACAATCAAAGCTGTACTCGATAAAAGAAACCAAACAGAGGAAATCAAATGCCACATGAAACAAAAATCAAATGCAAGTTCATAACATAACCTGGAAGGTGGGAACAGTGAGCGGCTCAAACACACTGGACAATCAAGAACATCAAGATCCAACAACTTAGCCGATCTTGTTTCATTCTCTGTACGTTGCCTCTTTTGCGAGTGAATGTTGCTACCTTCCATTTCGATAAGGTTAACTTAAAATGGAACTGGAAGAAGCGGCTATTAAAGCCCTAATTATATGTGTTTTGTCTTCCCCAATAGTTAACGCATTAACTCAGGCTCCGATTTCCGAAGAGTTTAAAGAAAAAGTTGTATGCATACATAATGACTTGGGATGGAATTCGAAGAGTTTGATGGGTTGAAACAAGTTACAACCACACACACGTAAATGACTTTTACGTTCTTACATGTTTTGTAGTTTGCACGTGTCAGTTAACGTAACATTTGCTCTTCAGAATATTTAAACATTGGGTTTAATGACTACTGATTCATCTCTCATCTACAATTATCTCTGTATCCACGAAACACTTATGTCAGTGTCGATCATAAACAGCCTCCCCACTTTAATAAAGTATTCTAAAATACATTTTTACGTAAATAAAGAAAACAAAGCACCATTCAACCAAATATGATGTAAAAATAACTCAACAGACGAATAAATAAAGAAATAGCTTACAGTCAAGTTTTTACTATAACAATCTAGCATGTTTGAGACTGTAATTGGGAAAAGAAAATCTACATATAAATTTCAGTTGAGAAAAAACTATATGAGAGAAGTAAACAATAGTGAAATTTTGAAATACGATTGCTTCTACTATTCTTCTTGGTCACGTTCATAGAGAAGAAGACTAGAACAAAATATTAAATGCATTATTTTTGAAAAGGAAAATTTTTAATTAACATTTTTAAATAAAACGTTATACACATGTCAAGTTATAAACTGAATTTGACATATGAATTATAACTTCGTTACATATAATATTGTGGTCAAACATATCCAACTGTATACTATAAGATATCCAGATCCATAAATTGAATAAAATGAATTTGATAAAATGCTACGCAAATTTTAATCCGGACATTTTATCAATTACCACACTTAAAATTTTGGTTTTCAATAACCACGATATTTAAAGAGAGGAGAATTTCTTAGCCTTATAAGGCATATTTCTAGAAAAAGAAGAAGAATAAATGGTATTTTTTGACTAATAATAAATATTGATGACAGTGATTTAAGATATTTTTCCTTTTTAATAACAAGACATTCAATAGAAAATCGGAACATTGTAAGAAAGCATATATACCACCATTTAGAAAATTTCATTATCTTTCATAATCTTAAGGTTGGTCTTACTAAAAATCGAATCTTACTAAAATGCTAAACAAAATATTAAAAAAAAAAAAGACAAACGAAATATAAGAAAATATAAGAAACTGTTGGTACCATTCAAATTGCGATCTTACCAAACCATATTCCTCTCTTATCATCTCTTTTCACTGTTTCTGCTTTCTTCCAAACGAGTTTCTCTGATTCTTCTTCTCTGATAGTCGAGTTGAACAAAAAGTTTGTTCTCTGAAAAATATTCGATTTTTAAAAGACTGATGATGACATTAAACTCATTATCTCCAGCTGAATCCAAAGCTATTTCTTTCTTGGATACCTCGAGGTTCAGTCATATCCATAAAATCCCAGGTTCCTCTCCTCTCTTTCTCGTCCTTTGTCAAATCTCTTTTGGATAAAAGCTGCAAATTTTCATTAGTTTTTTAAGCCTCTTGTAAATTTCGCCTGCTGGGTATTTTCAAACCGAACATTTGATCCGTATCTAGTTGTCCGAAGCACCCAATTCTCTGTAAACTTCCTCAGTTCGTAAAATTGTGGGTTACTTCAGCTTCAAAAGTTTAAAATTTTACATCTTTGGAGGTGTCACAGGTGGGTTTAGTTTGAGGAGGAAGAATCAAAGGAATGATTTTGGAAAAGGAGTTGAGTGTTCAGTGAAAGTGCAGCCACAACCACCTCCTCCTCCAGCATGGCCTGGGAGAGCTGTTCCTGAGTCGCCTCGCCAATCTTGGGATGGACCAAAACCCATCTCTATCGTTGGATCTACTGGTTCTATTGGCACTCAGGTTTTATATCCACTTCTTGTGTTCTTCCTCTTTGCCAAATGATTTAAGCTCCAGAAGTTGGATTTAGTCATAATTGTAAAGTTCTCGAGTAAGACCAGATAGTAATTATGTAGAGAAAATACTTTCTAGTGAGATTTCATATGTGAAGTTTAGATGGCCCTGAGTTACTGGTGAAGTCAGTTCTATCGATAAGAAGTTACTGAATCTTGTGTTATTTTTGCAGACATTGGATATTGTGGCTGAGAATCCTGACAAATTTAGAGTTGTGGCTCTAGCTGCTGGTTCGAATGTTACTCTCCTTGCTGATCAGGTAAATTGGAATCATGTAGTAATTTAGTACTTAGTCTCTCTCCAATTCGTCGTTCAGACCACTTGGAATCCATATTATTCCTCAATTCAGTGATAGTAGCATAAGCAATATATTGTAAACTAATTGTGTACCAAATCAAACTAGAGAAATCTGGTTCTTTCTTAATTTTTCCGCCTTCAGTGATCTCGAGAAAACTCTATATTATGGTTCTATCACTCTGTGACCCTTTTTTAAATGGTGGCAGGTAAGGAGATTTAAGCCTGCGTTGGTTGCTGTTAGAAACGAGTCATTGATCAAGGAGCTTGAAGAGGCTTTAGCGGATTTGGACTATAAACCAGAGATTATTCCAGGGGAACAAGGAGTGATTGAGGTCGGGGCAATTTTAAGTTTTGATTGTAGTGTAGATTTTCACTTACATTTTTAACCCTCATCGAGTTTTTGCTAATAGGTAGCCCGACACCCAGAAGCTGTAACTGTTGTTACCGGAATAGTAGGTTGTGCGGGATTGAAGGTATATACACTTTTCGTTGTTATTAAAATCTTATGAGAGTGTATGACTAAGAAAGTTAGAGATGATCAAGCTTGTTGTTTATATTTCCTGCAGCCTACAGTTGCTGCAATTGAAGCGGGAAAGCACATTGCTCTTGCAAACAAAGAGACATTAATCGCAGGTGGTCCTTTCGTGCTTCCACTCGCCAACAAACATAATGTTAAGATTCTTCCAGCAGATTCTGAACATTCAGCCATATTTCAGGTATGAAATTGCACGTAGAAACAAGTAATTCCACTTTCATATTGACTTAAGTTTTGTTCTTGATGCAATTTCTACCTCCGGAAATTTGAGTGAAACTTTTTGATTCCTTTTTATGTTCTCTAGTGTATTCAAGGTTTGCCTGAAGGTGCTCTGCGCAGGATCATCTTGACTGCATCTGGTGGAGCGTTTAGGTTTGTTTCGATATTCTTCTCTCTGCATGGAATTTTTCTTGATTTTCATTTAATGAAAAATGTTCAACTGGATTTTGAAATAGGGATTGGCCTGTTGAAAAGCTCAAGGAAGTTAAAGTAGCGGATGCGTTGAAGCATCCTAACTGGAACATGGGAAAGAAAATCACCGTGGACTCAGCAACGCTTTTTAACAAGGTTAAGATCATTTTCTTCTCAAATTGTACTCGTGAATTTTAAAAGTACCTTTTAATCAGGGTAGATGAGTTCTTGATTTCTTGAAACAGGGTCTTGAGGTCATTGAAGCCCATTATTTGTTTGGAGCTGAGTATGACGATATTGAGATTGTTATTCATCCTCAAAGTATCATACACTCCATGATCGAAACACAGGTCTTGCTATGAAAAAATAATAACTCCAATTTCATTTTCTGGTTTAAAAAAAATCCACGTAACATATATAATTGTTTTGTTCCATAGGATTCATCTGTGCTTGCGCAATTGGGTTGGCCTGATATGCGATTACCTATCCTCTACACCATGTCGTGGCCCGATAGGGTTCCTTGTTCTGAAGTAACTTGGCCAAGACTTGACCTTTGCAAGTAAGCAAACCGCATTTATATATTTTCTGTTTAATCAAGTGTTAAGCTAAGCTTAGTTGAACATTTTAACCACCACCAATAACAATCCCACAATCCAGTTTTCGTTTCGGTTTTGAATTTTTGGTTTTAAGTTTTAGAAACCGAATTGGTTCTGTTTTTCGTTTGGTTATTTTGCTACGGTTTTGGTTTGGTTATTAGACACCTCTATCACTATGAGCACCTAAACCCAAAAGTGGGTTACAACTTACAAATATGGATTTTGGCAGACTTGGTTCATTGACTTTCAAGAAACCAGACAATGTGAAATACCCATCAATGGATCTTGCTTATGCTGCTGGACGAGCTGGAGGCACAATGACTGGAGTTCTCAGCGCCGCTAACGAGAAAGCTGTCGAAATGTTCATTGATGAGAAGTAAGAACTTGTTTTCAACCTCAAGTTCTTGAAACGAATCATATTGTTCAATATTTTCTCCTTTGTTTACAGGATAAGCTATTTGGATATCTTCAAAGTTGTGGAATTAACATGCGACAAACATCGAAACGAGTTGGTAACATCGCCGTCTCTTGAAGAGATTGTTCACTATGACTTGTGGGCACGTGAATATGCTGCGACTGTGCAGCTTTCTTCTGGCGCGAGGCCAGTTCATGTCTGACGAATTGGTTGTCGGGAGAAGATTAGTGAAGTGATTAAGAAATGTTTGAAAGAAGATTAGTGCAGAGAATGGGTTGTTACTAGCGTTTTTGGTAGGATTATCGATTGTAACTAATTTATCTGTGATCCGAATAAGCCAAACTAGTATTGTGAAACCATTTTTACCAATAAAACAGAGCTTGGATTAAAAGTTTATTATAGTCACGAATCGTATTCGTATTAGAATAGGGATAAAGACAAATTAAAATGCACTATATGTTTAACCTACTCCCATCGCTAAAATCATTAGGAATAATTTTAACTTGCAAGACAGATATGAAATACCTTCACATTATATTAATAATTGTTTGGTAAAAGCGATTTCGAAAAACAGAAATATTGATTTGTTGACTCAATTATTTTGCAATGATGATGTTTTACTAGGAAGACAATTGGGAGATTTATGATCAAAAGCTTCTAAGTTATCATAAATCGTAACTTGCAAGTCATTCTTTTCATAATCTAATCTGATTATATCTGTTATCGGTTTACCTGAGGTGGTACTGCATTCCTAATAGACACATGTACAACTTGTAGGTTATACTTTAGATCGTATTTTGATTATCTATTAAGCAATGAGAGTCGTTATACTGCAAATCCATAATAAATAATGTTTGGATTAATTTGGTTGATAAAACGTTTATTTTTGCAGAATGATTACATTTGAAAGAGAAAAAAATAATAATAGTAAACAAAGATAATACGATACCGCTTTACTTTTATCATGTTTTATTTTCCACTTTACTGATTAATCAGAATTTGACAATAGACCTTACCGTATCATTTGAGGAATTACTAATCACACCCATTATTATATTATACAGTTTTGTATCTCTAATTCTACTCATTTAAATTCGTTGTAACATTCCACCGAATAGATTATACAGTTTTGTATCTCTAATCTTCTGAATATACTATTTTTATAGTGTAGTTGGGATGACCCAAGTCACTCAATTAATAGTGTGAACACGTATCTCTTTATTGAAACTTGAACAAGCTCTCAAGGCAAAACCAAACCAAACATTCCTACAATATCCACCTAAATTTTATATATCCAAATTAACAAATCCATCTCTATATTTGAAAAGGTATATGCGTCTCCACACGTTAATTTTTAACACGTTAAAGGACCACACACTTTTTGTGACTAAAAATAAAGAAACATAAAACACTTATCCAAATATTGAATTTATTATACACACATACATTACTTAATTTAGAATTAATAAGATTCATAAATGATATTTATCGTGTGTACACTCGAATTTGCCAAATCATATTGTTAGGTGAATAAATTCAACATTGTGACGAGCAAGAATAAAAATTGTACGGGTTTATTACAATAAACGAATAGTACCATATTTAGTCTCCCTTCAATTTAATCGACCACCAAAATTTATATATATCCAAACCGACACATTAAAAAAATATTCCAAAAAAAAAAACTTAAATTATCTACTTTCTCGCCAACACTCAGTATTTTCCCGGAAACTAAAAGAAAAAGGTTGAGAGAGAAAATAAAATAAAAAAGGTAAAAAGAAAAAAGAGAGAAAAAAAAAGTTAAGAAAAAGAAAGAAACCGAAGCCCACCCAAAGTCCGCGCCTTCGTAGTTTGTTTCTCTTTCACGAGAGCCACGTCACCATCAAAAAGGACGTAAATGACGACTTAGCCCATTCACATTTTTTAATATTCCAATCATATCCTTTCTATACGGTACATACGACTGTCGTTTTGTCTCTTCCCTTTCCTTTTCTTTCTCCTTGCCGCCATCTCCGTCCTCTTTCAACGGCGGTTCCTGATCGGAGTCGATACTCTTGTCGTTCTTTTTAACCGGCGCCGGAAATATGAGCTTCTCGTTTCCCTCGCTGCTGCTTCTTACGTACAAAAGGTTCCGAAGCTTCCATCGTTTCGAGAATCCAGCAGAATTGCTTTTGATTTTGCTTTGTGATGGAGAAGACGAGAGTCTTTGGAGATCATCATCTCCGGAATCTCTACCTCCACCGCTACTAGATTGTTTAGGTGTCCATACACAGTAAGTCTCCGGCGGAACACCGGTTAGATCCTCTTCAGCTTCCGACGATGAATTCAAAGTCGGATCTCGATCCTCATTCATTAGTTTTCTCAGCGCCGGTCTATGACGGCGAGGAAGAGTACTCTTCGTCGGTTGAGATTCTCCTCCTCCTTTGCTAGCTACCGAAGCATTTCCAACTCCACAAGCGTACGGATTCAACGGACGGATCTGACCGTTACAGAAAATCTCGTCGGCGGTAGCAAGAGGTTGAGAATACATGTGGCTGGGACAGTCGAAGGCGAAATCTGAATCATCGTCGTCGTCATGGTAGGGGTAGTCGGATTGTGTTTCTTGATCTCTGAATTCTTCAACGACTCGAGCTGCGATTGCGGCGAGGTCTACGGTGGAGGAGAAGCTTCCAATACTCGGAGAGTTGGAGGAAAAGGAGAGTAACTGACTCGTCTGCATTTGAGAAAGTTGTTTGCAGAGTTTTCTGAAACTGAAACGTTATTAGAGAGAAAGAGACGAGAGAAGAGAAATGGTACGCTTCGTTGGGTCCCGATGGAATATTTATATGGGAAAATATTTGTATTTTTTCATTCACGGAGAACAAAACAAATTGAAATGATTACATTAGTAAGATTAATTGTTTTCTAAGCTATTAAATTAAAATATCATGGTCTAACAAGGAGCGTAAGGAATATAAATCACTAATGACGTCAAATAAAATAACCCAAAACGCTTAAAATTAAGTTAAATCTCCACTTGTTGACAAAAATAAAATAAGATAAGTCTCTGCACTTTTTTAAAATGGTATCGGTCAAGAAGAATATAGTTCCTAGTATTTGGAAAACTATAACATGAAAAACTGTTAGTTATCTTCTTTGATGTCACGTTTAATCACATAAAATCATGAGGTGATAAACTTATCTATTGAGCTATTTTTCTTTGTATTATATGTTGATTATTACAAATGTTAATGATGTCACAAAACTGACGTATGTAAAACGTAAGTTAGGGAAGTCTGGTCAGGATTAAAAGACAGATGTATATAGTATAACTGTATAAGCCGTTGATTCCGTGAACCGATGTTCTAGCTCTCAATGAGTGTATATACGAACAACAAATTCTTTTACTTAATATGAATTTTGAATCTTTAAGAAACTATAGTAATTTTTATAATACAAAATAGAAAACAGTATCTTCTACGATAACTCCAGTATAATTTCTTTATTCACTAGACAATGATGTTTAACGTTCAATCCTTTCATCGTTATTCTGTAAAATTTATAAAAAATTAGATGGTATTTTCAAATTTAATCTTATAAAAGTTTTCCTTTGTCGACGGATATAGATATATCATTGATTAAGTATATAACGATTGATTTATATTTGAATGGTTTTTGTACCAAGTGCCCCAAGAAGTGAGTAGAGAATGTTATTGAATATCATCCCCTTTAAGATCAAACAATTTGCAAAATATTAATACAGTGTTTTGGTGACCACGATAGTTATGATAAATTGGACCCTAAGAGAGTATAATGGCAAAAAAAAAACAAAAGTAAAAGAAAAGAGAAGAAAGTATAACCAAACAATTATGTGTAACCAATCATAATTTATCACAAATTATACCAATTTTAACGCAACTCCTTCGATTTTTACTTGGGCCTTCTAGTATAGCTCACCTTCTGGGACTAGTGTAAATGGGCCTCGACTGATGAATCATACTTGTACGCCTTAAATAGTCTCTTTATTCAAGATCAAACTTGAGTTCAGTTACGGGAACAGTTCGAAGTTTACATCTTCTTCCTCATTTTTTTCCATAAATTGAACCATATGAACCCTAATTTAGATTTGAGGACTCATATGAACACTCTTGCAAAAATCTCCAAGCGCCTAAAATCATCCACGATGAATAATAATATCGAGAACTATCATCATTATCAGCAGCAGCAACAATGGCGTCCAGCACCAACACAGCCAAACGTATGCCCAATTTGTACGGCGCCGCACTTCCCTTTCTGCCCTCCGTATCCTCCTCCATCTTCCTTCCCGCACAACCCTAACTTTCCTCCTCACCTCAATTCACCTCGTCCTGGTTTCGATTCGTTCACCGGACCACCGGTTCGACCGCAAAATCATTATCCGTTCGGTGATCCAAGGCCGTGGCAAGCTCACCAAGGAAATCAATGGCGGCCGGTATCTGCTGACTATTGTAGTGTCGTTGATTGTGATAGGGAAGCTGATCGGAGCTATAAGAGAGCTCGGATTGATGCGATCGGCGGTGGTTCTCCCGGTTATGATGTTTCTGGGAGCGATGGTTATCAGAGTCCTCGGATCTCATGGGAGAACGAACGGAGGTTGAAGATGGTTCACGATCATGGTTACGGTTTATCTGCGCCGTCTCCGGGAAATCTAGATGGGAGGAGCGAGTTTAGGAATGTAGGTAAATTTAATGGTGTAGCTCCTCCTCCTCCTCCGCCACATCATTCGCCTCTGCCGGCATCGTCTTACGGAGGCTATTTCGGCGGGCCTAATGGTCAACCTCCTCTTCCGGTTTCTCCACCACCGCCTTTGCCTCCATCTCATCCTTCTTCACAGTTTCCTGTCACTACTAATTCGTCTGCAATAGTCCCTCCATCACCATCACCATATCCTCAAATGCCAAATGCTTCTGTAATGTTGCTTTCATTGTTTCCTTCTTACCTCTAAATATCTTATTTTACTGTACTGATGATTTCTTATTGTTTTGATAGCTATATTCTGCACAAGTAGCATCAACTCGGTCTAAAGTGATTGAGGTGTCCCATTTGCTGAAGCCTCCTCATCGATCTACTCGTCCAGATCACTTTGTAATTATCCTTCGAGGGCTTCCAGGTGGGTTTTTTCTTTTGAGCATTCTCTTCGCTTTTTTCGTGGGCTTGTTGCATGATTTCTGTTCTTAGCATAGGTTCTTGCTTCTTGGTTTCCCTTTTTTTCGACTCTTGTGTAGCAAACACGTTTATGACACTTGATCATTCTTGCAAGCTGATAGATATAATCTTCACAAATATTTGCATTTCATTTATTTGAGAAGGTGTTTGTATTAAGGTATATGTGTTACTGAATAGGGACTCCATTTGAATACATGCAGGTAGTGGGAAAAGTTATTTAGCCAAGTTGTTGCGTGACATTGAAGTAGAAAATGCGGTAGTGCTCCGCGGATTCATTCTATGGATGATTACTTCATGACTGAAGTTGAAAAGGTTAGTCAATCCTCATGATTTCAAAGTGGTTCTTAAAAGAAGGGACTCTTTACTTGGAACCACCATGAGATTCTTAGATCATGCTGCTTTGTCAATTTGAAAGGTTGAGGAGAGTGATTCAACTTCTCCAAGCTCTGGTAGAGGCAAGAGACCTGTCGTGAAGACGGTCATGGAATACTTCTATGAACCTGAGATGGAAGAGGTATCTTTTCAGCACTATAAATGAAAGATGAATACAAACCACAGTAATAATTTTTTTTTGTTAAGTTTCCTGGCACTCTTGAATTCACAGGCTTATCGTTCAAGCATGCTGAAAGCTTTTAAGAGGACCCTTGAAGATGGGGCCTTCAGCTTTGTAATCGGTAATGATTTTTATCATAACTGCAGACTAGAATGTATGGCATATATCATTTTCAAAATTTTATTTCCGTGCAAGTGGTATTTGATATGTGATCTGATGACATTATCTCTTTTGGTTTGTTGATGTTGACATGATGGGTACTACTTTTCTTTTTAAGAAAACATTTCACTTGATATGGTTCGTTAGTTTCTTAGTTTAAAGAACTTAATATCCTCCCAGCAGCCATCTTGTCTACTCAATGTATAGGGAGTAGTATATATTGCAATATGTAAGATCTTTCTTTAGAGATTCTATTCATCTAGTTTAGCTGGGAACTAGGTGGTGCAGTGTCCAAGCACTACTTTCATTTTCTCTAACCACGAATGCAGCTTGTTTTCTGGAATTGACCGTTTCTTGCTGGTATATGTCGCTCATCTTAGTGGATGACCGCAATCTGCGGGTAGCTGATTTTGCTCAATTTTGGGCAACAGCAAAGGTATATCCTCACTTCTTCCTGTATTACCTTGTGGAGATTGGATGTTGTTTGCGGATTCTATGGAAGACTCATAATTGTGAAGTCAACTAGTGGCTTTAGTGCGTAGTTATCCTTGGTTTCTCAAGTGTAGATAATTTCATTCGCACTAAACATTAGTGAAGTCTAAAATTGTTTTTTATTCATAATGTTTTATTGTAAGTTGACAGTTCTGACAATGTTTTGGTTATCTCAACCTTCTCAAGAATTAGCATAATGCTCAATCCAAGTTTAAGTGACCTTGCATTTCCCTAGATTTGAGATTACGAGTCTTCTTTTCCTCAGCGTCTTCATAATGTTTTTTGAAAACTATTTTCCTTTCTCCAAAGTTACTCCTGTATATTAGTTATAGTCTTACTTCCTTTTTAGCGGAAACCAAGGAAATGAATATGGTCTCTCTCTCCCCTTTTAAAACATTCTTGGTTGTGTGTTTATCATCAAAGAGGACATTGGCGTGGTGCAACTTGCAAGTTCTTATAAGTCCTTTCTCCTTTATATTGCTACTTCCCTCCTTTATAAGATGAGTTATTAGTGTGGTTAATGACTGTATGTACTATTTATAGTGGTATTTCACCTGCAAGTTGGAGTTGTTATTGATTTTTCTGCTTGCTTCATGTTTGCTAAACATCATGTGAGGTTGCCATTTTTTGTAATTCTGTAACCATGCATTCAGTGACCAATATACTCGGATTATTGATTTTTCTGCTTGCTTCATGTTTGCTAAACATCATGTGAGGTTGCCATTTTTTGTAATTCTGTAACCATGCATTCAGTGACCAATATACTCGGAATATGTCCTTTCCTGTTTATTTATGAACAAGTTGTGGTACTGTCTGCTTTGGGTCATCCCCTTTTTGTTGTTTGCCACCGTGCTCATTAGTTTTCTTGTTTATCTATGATTCCGTGAAAACGAAAGTTGAAGAATGTTAGATGGCTTCTTGACCAGCTTAATACTAATATGATTTAAAGAAAAGGCTTTAACTTCGAAAATTCACCTTTTCCTCTTTTGCTGAATTTCAGTTTTTTTTCAATCTTCTTTTGCCTCAATTTGGCAAAGTGACCAGTTGCTTCATTCTACGTATTTACTCGAAATTTAGAGGCCGACATTCTCTTTTCTGTGTATATTTGGATGCTTGTTGTAAATGATGAACCTTGAATTGTTACTTCTTGTAACATTTGAAACCAGTTCAAGTAAAACATGTCCATTGTCGAGTATTGAAAGTGAAAGATTTATCTTAATCTTACTTGGAAGTTTCCTTGACATTCTGTTTCTTTTGCAGAGATCTGGATATGAAGCTTATGTATTGGAAGGTACATACAAGGATCCGACTGTGAGTTCTTGCATACTATTTACTCTTTGATAACTTAAGATTTTATATCTCAATTGTAGTTTTCGTTTTTTAGCCTATATAAATAGGAGCACACTAAGATCATTATCATATTTGAATAGAATATCATTGACATTTCTTGCTGTTCTAAGAGGGTTCGAAATTACAGGGCTGTGCAGCAAGGAACATACATGGCATCACATTAGATCAAGTACAGCAGATGGCAGAACAATGGGAAGAAGCTCCATCATTCTACATGCAATTGGATATCAAGGTTCTTTTGCCGTTCTTTTCTTTCCAATATTGACCTTGCTTTTTGATTAATGGGAAGAAGATGCCAAATAATGCCTTCATGTATGATTTTGCGTTGACTTGAAGGAAACTAATCGTAAGATGAGCTTGCATTTTCTTACCATATCTTATGATCTTCTTTTCCTGTGATAGTCTTTTACGCGGTGGGATGATCTCAAGGAGAATGGAATCCAAGAGGTAGTAGAATAAGTTCTTTATACCTCTCTGTCCTTACTGACAAGGATTAATAAGTTCCTTGTTTTAACCATTGTTTCAATCTTGGCCTTCATTATATGATCCGACCTCGTAACTTCTCATATAATTACTTTAGGTGGATATGGACATGGAAGATGATTTTGGGCTACCAGAAAGAAAATCCGGTAACAGCACCGAGTCAGAAGGAAAGGGTGTGATAAAGGGTAAATTCAGATATCTTGCCTTGTCATTAAGACAACCCAAAAAAACTTAGCTGAGTTTTTCTTTTTGTTGATATCTTCTCAGGCGCTTACATAAGTGAGAGTAAATGGGAATCAGAATCTAGCACCCATACAGAAAAAGTGAAAGAACTAAGCACAAGTAAATGGTCAAATGTAGAGGAAGATGACGAAACAGAGAAATCCCAGAGTACAAGAAGAAACTCAAAATCGGTTTCTGGGTCAAGCCAAGAACGGCTGTGGAAAGGGAAATCTGTTTGGTGGGGAGATAAGGTATAACATGAAAATCTTTTAGCTTTAAAAACATGTTTACCGTCTGGAACATCTCTTGATCATACGTGCTTTTATTTTATGCGGATAGGGTGGAGATGCAGGTTTTTCAATTGGTGCAAGGAATATGAACATGCCTTCTTTAGTCATAGGTCCCGGATCAGGATACAACTTGAAAACAAATCCTCTCTCGGAAGCAGAGAGTCTTGCACTCGCTGATGCAATTGGAAAAGCAAAGGTAAGAGGAATTTTCCAGGATCAGCTTAGAGCAGAGCGTGAGTCTTTCAAAGCTGTTTTTGACAAGAGACATGTACGAATTTTTACAAAGGACGAGTAAGTGTATCATGTTCTCTGGGCAATCAAAATTTATTTTGCCTCATCCACGAGATTGAGAGAAACTTGGGATTGTGTATTACTTGTAAGATGGATATTATTTTGAGAAAATAAACAGTAAAGATCTTTGAGGTTGATTATAAAGTTACCAAGATTTGCTACTTGCGATAATTTTATTAGAAATATTCTTTTTATACAAAATATAAATTTAAATGTTATTTTCTTACCGAGCAATATTAGTTTGAGAATGCATTTTATCAGTGATTCAGTATTAACCAAAACCACCAAAGTTTATGAAATAGGTTTAGCAAAAGAGAAGAAAGCAAAAAGAACTTGAAGCATGTTATCATTTAACTAATTGGCCGCTATATACATTTAAATAATTTATCATGCCACAAAACTAGAATTCTAAATATAGAAGAACTTGGAAAACAACGTACAAAACTCCACAATTCTCGTTAATGAAGTAATTGTAATTATTAAATTTCTAAAATTAGATGAAGACCCTTTTGTAATAAAAGGGTAAAATCTTAGTTCCACAAGAAATATGTTAGAAAGTTTTCTATATAAGCTCTACCTAAGAAAAGATAAAACCAAACCCGAATCTTATTACAAAAGATGGGAGAAACAGAAAAGAAAGTGAAGAATCATGGTGATAATAAGGAAGAGGAACACAACAAGGCTGAGAAAACAGAGAAGAAGGATAAAGATAAGAAGGATAAGCACGAGGACGATAAAAATGGAGGAGAAGAAGGAGAAGACCAAGAGAAGAAGAGCAAGAAGGAAGATAAGAAGACGAAGAAAGAGAAGAACCCTGAAGATAAGAAAGATCCGGAGAAGTTGAAGATGAAACTTAAGAAGATTGAAGATAAGATTCAAGCTATGGTCGTAAAGAAAGATGAGATCTTGAAGCTTATTCATGATGCTGAACAAGCTAAGCCTAGTACTACTGCAGTAGATGCACCACCACCAGCCAACTAACTCATTCAAACACAATACTACAATCTTAAGTTTTGAAGTTAACTTTTATATAACAAATGCTGATGAATGTTATTTTCAGCGAACCTTGTTAGCGTTTTTCGTTATTTGTTTTTGTTTTCGTTACTACCAATGAGAGTTTGTAAATTGTACAAAAATCATCTGTTTTTAATATAATAATTTCAGTAATTCTAATCATTGAAAGGACTATAAAGTTTATGTCTATGTTTAATAATTCAAGACAATGCATTCAAATGGGTCAACTGATATTTAAATCGAATGAACTTCACCTCTAAGATGACATCAATACTTTTTATTTAAAATTAAACAAATTCATTAGTAGTTAAACTCATTATATCAGCTTATAATGGTCAAATAAAAATTATGTTTAAGGGAAATCAATCTCTATAATGTAGACCCATATGACGATAACTATTATACTGATCGCTTAATTATAATTACATGTAAAAGAATTGAATTTTCCAAAAGTTATCAAAGGTTCTAAAGATATCAATGGTCTCTTGTACATCTGTAGATTGAAATTATATAATCAATTACTATGCAATAATATATATAGTATATGGATAACATTAAAACCATATACATATATATATAGCATATGGTGTATATGGTAGGGCTTAAAATAAAATTTTGAAGAATGATTTTATTTTATATCTATCTTATGTACGTGTAGATAGCAAAGCTCATTTGACAAAAAAAACCTTATAGGGCAAAAATGCGTTGGCGTTTTAGGAGGTGGATGGGGCTTGGAGATATCTCTCTTCCTTTAAAGTTTAAACGAAGGTCATTTTTATACAGAGGATTTTATAAAAAAATCCAGGAAACAAATAAAGAAATTATCAACTCTAACACTGTTTGTTACCGTTTGTTTTTATTACATCTCAACATATTCTTGTAAAATATCTAAATACATTTTTATTAGTTAAAAGGAAAAATTATTGATATCAATTTCCAAATTATAAGGTTTGATGACAAATACCATTTTCTTAATAAAAATAATAATAATTCGGAAGTATTAAAGTTTCAAGAGATGACGAAGAATCGCGTAAAATACAAATGTTTAGAAGAGCACTGAATAGTGGTTTTGTTGGTATATTTGGCATTATTCTTATAGAATTGCTGCATCAAAATTGTGATTTGCATAACTTTTGCTATTATATTAGGCATTAATTTTTTCGAAATAGCACAACTCAACCATTTTGGTTTAAAGATGTTGTGAAGTAACCATAACCATAGAAATACACATTCGGAAACTAAAATCTCGTGAACAATTTTGCCGAAATTTTAATACAGTATTTTGTTCTCTCTGTGGATTTGAAAGAATAAAAAAAATAAAAGACACCATCCGGATCAATTGATACAGAACAAAAAAAAACAAACACTATAAGTTATAGTCTATAACAAACACTCGTTCTCAAGCCAACTCTGCTTTAAGTGTTGAAGAATCGATCATATCGTTACAAAAACATAAAGCGCACAAGAACAATGCACCTCAATAATCTTACTCCATCTTCATTTCTAATATACAAAAATATCCCTCGATCCCAAATCACAACACTCATAACGCAACAACAAATAAAACGTGGCGGGCTCAAGATTTTCCGGTTATTTTCAGCCTTAACAGTAATCGGAATGAGAATCATCGTAGTAATCGACAGCAGAAGAAGGCGACATTACTTCTTGTTCAAGCAACTGAACCACCTGGTTCATAGCTGGCCTATCCTCCGGGTTAGCGTCTGTACACCTCGCAGCTATCTCAAGCAATGCCTCAACTGAGTCTTCGTCCACATCAGTGCATCTCTTGTCCATTACATCCTCTAATCGATTCTCTTTCAACAAAGTGTTCATCTGAGTGAAAGAACATTTGAATTAGAAACCGAATCGTAGGAAGTAACAACAGAACGGTTCTTGTCAGAGAAAAGATCTGAGCTTTTTTCTTACCCATCCGAGTACGTTTAAGCCTCTTTTAACGAATGTCGGGTCTGTTGGTCTTTTTCCGGTAACGAGCTCAAGGAGAAGAACTCCAAAGCTGTAGACATCAGATTTCTCCGTCGCTCTCCCATTCTGCAGATACTCTGTTTCCAATATTCATCAGAAAGTTGGAAACTTTATTGTCTGAGATTTCATCAAAGAAGTTAGAACAGAACCTGGAGCAAGATATCCAAAGGTGCCAGCTACCACGGTGGTAACATGAGCCTCTTCATCAACAAGAAGCTTTGCGAGACCAAAGTCCCAGACTCGAGGTTCTAGTTTATCATTGAGTAGAATATTACTCGATTTTATGTCACGGTGAACTATTTTGGGACTACAATCATGGTGCAAATAAGCTAGACCTCTTGCGGAACCTAGCGCTATTCTCAACCGAGCGTTCCAATTCAACAAACCTCCTTCTTGAGAGATAAAGGAACCGAAAAAGGGATTAATACGACGCATCACAGACCAAAACAAAAGATAAGATATGTATGCATAAGTGCATTTACCATGGAGAAGATCGTCTAAGCTCCCCACGGTTAGATAATCATAGATGAGAAGTCTTGAAGTCAGTAAGCGGCAGTATCCACGTAGGTTTACTAGACTGATGTGTGTGACACTACCTAAAATCTCCACCTCTCGCTCAAAAACTCGGTCTGATCCTTCTCGACTCCTATCTATTTTCTTAACCGCAAAGGTTCCAAGATCGTTCATTACCATTCGATAAACTTTGCCAAATCCTCCCGAACCCACAATGTCTTCCTCGTCAAGAGACTCTAGCTTCTCGATAAGCTCAATGTGTGGATTTCAAAAGATAAATCAAGAATCAGAAAGTATGAATTCATTGTAGCTATGATTCGGTTTAATAATAGGATCTTGTCTGATTCATCAGCACTTTCTGCATGAGGAAGAACAACAGGGAAACCCATTGATGATATACATGGCTTGTGAATTTGCCGTCCGCAAAAATCCAAATTACCAGTGAATCTAAGAATAAAGACACAATACCACAATCAGAAATAACATCCTAGTCTGCCATTAGCAAAAATTCTTGATGTAAAACCAACAGTTATATAGAAGAGAAATCTCACGTTTCGACCTCCAATCTGCTGAGAACTCCAATATCCGGGATCTCGCCAGAGAAAAAGTTGGTTGACAAGTTCCTATATCAAACAAAGAGTTCAAGAACATATACATTATACAGAAAAATCTCCCACAGTTACATCTAAGGCGAGATTTTTTTCTACTTACAAGGAGCGTACTCGCGACAATCGACTAATTGAAGAAGGAATAGTACCCTTCAGTGTATTGCTTGATAGATCCCTGAAAATATTTCATACATCCTCAATGAGTATTGAAACTCACAAATTCTTTGAAACAAACAAAAAACTCACAACTTCTTTGAATCTTACAATATAGTAAGAAACATAAGGTTGCCGATATCAGGTGGAATCCCGCCTTGAAGATAATTAGCCCTCAAATACCTGAAAGCATGTTTAAACAGACACACCAATGTTCATGGCTCCGCACTCCTGAAGGTTTAATATTCACAACTGTCTTAATTTCAAAGATTTAGGAGACCAATGGGTAAAAAAGCTTGACTTACATAGCTCTGAGCTCAGTGCAATTGGTGATTTCACTAGGAATCCATGTAAGCTGTTCTGATGAAGTGCCCTACACAACTCCCACCATATTTGAAATGAAACAAACTACTTAAAGATACAAGATTTAGCATGAAAACCAAATCTTCATAAATTTATCACTCACAGTCTCTGCACTCTACTAAGTTTTCCAATGCTTGGAGATATTATCCCTCCTAGTTGCATGTAAGGTAAGTTTCTGCACAATCCATGGAAAAAAGAAACACACACACACAACTCATAAAGAAAGAACCAAAAGGTTGAGAATGTAGCAAAGAAGAAGACAAAGAGCATTTACATTGAAACGACTCTTTGGTCTTGAGGTTTGGTACGAAGGAGAAAGAAAACAAAAAAGATGAGATTTTTATCCCCAAACGAGAGCCCTAATTAGTGATTGGGTGTGAGTAAGACTCATGATGAAAAATCTTACTTTTGTTTTTCCTAAAAAGGATTCTTTAATTTATTTTGTTTTTGTTTTTCCCTCTTCTTTTCGAGCTAAGTGAAAGGTGAGATTTTTTGAAAGTCTGTACTCTTCAGAGGAGAGTTGTGCAGAGGAGAGAGAGTGAGAGTCCAGTTGCGAGGAGACATAATTCAAATATCTCTCTACCTATCAAAACACTCGCGAGTATTGTTTTCAAACCTACTCGCTAATCTTTTACTTCAGAAGACACGTGTCTGTCAAAGCGAGTAATTTTATAGATTAAAAGAAAAATTCGGAATTGATCGATCTTTTTCTCGAAACAAACGAAAAGGAAAGATACCTCTAGTGTGTCCTTTTTCTATTTACTGTCTGAGAGATCACTATCGAAAGCAAATGTGTAATCCGACAAAATCTACGAGTGTATTAACACTAATGTCGTTGATACAATCTTTTTCCACACGAAAACTATTATATACTATCAGATATTCATAGATTTAAGATTTCGTTTTAAATATCTTCAGAATAAAAATTTTGAAATTATATATCTGTTATATGAAAGTTACAAACTTCAAAACTCACAAATATTGGTTTTATTGATTTACAACATAAACCCAATATCAAACCACCTAAGTTCCAATCCAAACCGAATTAAAATTCGATCTGATCTAAGATTCCACACATAACTAACCCGACTTCTTCTTCTTTATCCAACCCGATTTTGAACCTTTTTATCTTTAGATACATGATTTTACGGATTTGGTTTAAAGTGGTTCATATCATCTTTCTAATTCACCACCCGAGGATTGAAATTTCTCTTGCAAAAATTAATGCGTCAAATCAGAAGAGCGACCAAGTCTAGAGACCCCAACAACTACATTAGCATGAGCTCCTCCTGGATCTTTTTTTGAAAACTGGTGCTTTAGCCAATGAAACACCTCCCACCGTTGGAACAAAATCAATCAACGTTTTACCGAAACAGACCACAAGAGTCTCTGAATCTCGTATATCTATCGTTAGATTCTTGTGATTGCATGTCACCATCGAATTTTAAACAACTTAAAGTTTCTCGATTGTAACGAAAACACAAGATGAAAGACTTGTCGCGTAGCAAAAATTTTATTGTTTCCGACAAGTTATAAAATATGTTTGCATCACTCAAAACGAAACGATATACAAACAGAGAATCAGATATCTATAAACCAAAACCCAAGAAGATTTATGATCAAAGAACAAAGCTTTAAGGTAAAAAAATTAAACCTAGATTCTTATTTACATGGAAACGAAAAACCCAATTCAAATCCACCTTAATAAAGATCATTCAACGGCGTTAGATGAAGAACAACAACAAAAAGAAGCAGAGAGGCGGTGCAAGAAAGATTTGAAAACAAACCCGAGATGGCGTTCTCAACCATTTTTACTATGTCCAATCTTAAGCACAATGACGACGACATATCCACTTCAACCTTCGAATATCTCGATTTGTTTTTGGATTTTTTTATTTCTGAATCGGAGTGGGGATTTTTGTAGGGTTATTGATTTGGAGATTTTCAATTTGAAGATTTTTCGGGTTGGAATTGGTTTATTAGTTGTAATCGGATCTTAAATAGACTATGTTTTGGTTTATTTGAGATGAAATATGGTTGTAATTAGAGTCGAAGTTAAGTTGTTAAATGTTTTCTAATTTTCATTAAACCAATGATAATCATAGAACTACGAATTTGTGTTGATTTCAATTTTGAACTTTCAAACTGTGATTGAAATTTTTTTGGTGAATATAAAACGAGGTTTTAAATTTTAAATTGTATATATCTAATCGTATACGATAATTTCCGTATGAAAATAGATCATACACCCTTATTGTTTACATCAAAATCAAATATATCTTATGTGTGGTTTTTTCTTCCGAAAACTGTTTAAATTTGCCACGAAAATGGGCCGAGCTCATACAAGAAATCCAAAGCCCCTAAGGCTTAGTCAAAGTTGAATTTTAGAACAATGGTTTTAACATTCTAATTTAATTCATGAATTTGAATTGGAGTAAGATATAGGAGCTGCCTCCTGCTGAGGTTACAAATCCCCACCCTTAGTCTACTTCGGAATCAGATCAAAGCCAAAGTACTTAAAAATAGATTAGTAGCTGAGAAAGCAAAGTTTCTGATACAAAGACCAAATATCTGAATAGAGATTAGAGACTTCATTGGCAACCCTATTGAACAAAAGCCTAAACGAAGGTTCAAACCAAAGACGGAACAGTTTTAACAACAAAAGAACGCAAACAACATCCGGAATTGAAAATACAAGCAGAAAAAAACCCTGCAACTGGTAGTTGAGGTTTTAAAAAAAAGAGTAGCATACGACTAAATTGGTTCAAAGGGGTTTGACTAGTACTCTTCCTCTTGTTGGTATTCAGCTTCTTCCTCATCATCGTACTCACCTTCTTCATCTGCAGTTGCATCTTGGTATTGCTGGTACTCTGAAACAAGATCATTCATGTTGCTCTCAGCTTCTGTGAACTCCATCTCGTCCATTCCCTCACCTGTGTACCAATGCAAGAAAGCTTTCCTCCTGAACATAGCTGTGAACTGTTCACTCACACGCCTAAACATCTCTTGGATCGATGTCGAGTTGCCAATGAAAGTGGAAGCCATTTTCAGACCAGTAGGCGGGATGTCACAGACTGTTGATTTCACGTTGTTGGGGATCCACTCAACAAAGTAGGATGAGTTCTTGTTCTGCACATTCAGCATCTGCTCATCCACTTCCTTAGTGCTCATCTTGCCACGGAACATAGCAGAGGCTGTGAGGTAGCGTCCGTGTCTTGGGTCAGCAGCACACATCATGTTCTTGGAGTCCCACATTTGCTGAGTGAGTTCAGGGACTGTGAGGGAACGGTACTGCTGAGACCCTCTTGAGGTGAGAGGAGCAAAACCCACCATGAAGAAGTGAAGACGAGGGAATGGGATGAGATTCACAGCAAGCTTACGGAGATCAGAGTTGAGTTGACCAGGGAACCTCAAACAGCAAGTCACACCAGACATCGTGGCAGAAATCAAGTGGTTCAAATCACCAACTGCAGACAGAGAATGAGCCAGGAATGTAAGCCATAGACACATTCAACAAACAACATGACCACATAGCAACATAGATAGCAGAAATTACTAAACCATAGAGCAGACAGTACAATTTCACAATTCAATAATCACCAATGCATTTGCATCTCTCTTATGATATACAAAAAGTACCAGATCATCTAATGACATTTCACAACAAAATATTACTCTAATAAGATTAAGGAATAGCAGCTAAGGACTTACTGTGGTGATGATATCAACATAGATAAACAGAGAATACTAAACAAAACCAATTACACATAAGACAGGAGCACATATAAGCAAGAACGGACCACTGGAAACAGTAACAAAACAACAAGTTATATATAGCCAGAGAGCATCAATCAGACGATAACTTGCAGATCCAAAACAATAACATGTTAACCATCTAGGCAAATCATTTTAAGCATAGAACAAAAGGCATCTCGCATATGTGAAGAACACAATTGGATAACAAAGCTTACAGCTGGGGGTAGTGAGCTTGAGAGTCCTGAAGCAAATATCGTACAAGGCCTCATTGTCAAGAACCATGCACTCATCAGCATTCTCAACAAGCTGATGAACAGACAAAGTAGCGTTGTAAGGCTCAACAACAGTATCAGAAACCTTAGGCGAAGGAAACACTGAGAAAGTAAGCATCATTCGATCTGGGTACTCTTCACGGATCTTGGAAATCAACAGTGTTCCCATACCAGATCCAGTTCCTCCTCCCAAGGAATGACAAACCTGAAACCCTACAGAGCAATTGGAAACTCACACTTCAAACTCCAGTACACAAATAAACCCTAGAATCGAATAGATCTACTAGAAGAAGAAGAAGATTTACCTTGAAGACAGTCACAGTTCTCAGCTTCCTTACGAACCACATCAAGCACTGAGTCAATCAACTCAGCTCCCTCCGTGTAGTGACCTTTCGCCCAGTTATTTCCGGCACCAGATTGGCCAAAGACGAAGTTATCAGGGCGAAAGGTCTGACCGTATGGTCCAGATCTGAGACTGTCCATAGTTCCAGGCTCTAAATCCATGAGCACAGCACGAGGGACGAATCTACCACAACTAGCTTCGTTGTAGTAAACGTTGATGCGCTCTAGTTGTAGATCTGAGTCTCCAGTGTACCGTCCGGTTGGATCGATGCCGTGCTCGGCGCAAACGACTTCCCAGAACTTGGCACCGATCTGGTTACCGCACTGACCACCCTGGATATGAAGGATCTCACGCATCTTCGGTTGAAAGAGTGAACGGAGAAGAGATTTGAGGTTTTTTGAGGTCACGAAATGTGAGAGAACTCTGGGCTTAGGGTTTTCAGAAAATGTGAGTGAGTTTTTAACTTATTGCTCTGTGTCTGTTTTTTCAACAATTATCTGAGGCGCCGATTTGTTTTTTCTTTTCGAAATTCAAAATTTAAAAATGGTCCGTTTCTTCTTCTAGATAGACTAGTGTAATCCCAATTTTTAGATTTTTCTTATTTTTCCGAATAGTATTAATTTGAGTTTTTTTGTCTGGATATTAAAAACCAACAAATTGCAAGAGAAGAATGTGTTCTTTTTGTTTTTTGTTTTTACAGTTTCTAATTTTGTACACATGTTTTTTTGCTTGTTAACAAAGGGAAGAGATCATTATATTTTTTTCAACGAATATGTTTTACAAAGATGAATTTCACTTTACCCAAAACTATGTGGTGTATTAAACTAGAGATTTGAAGTGATTTGAATTATAATGTGTTTTAAGAGAATTTGTTGAATTTTAGTAAATTAGAAAATTTGTTATTAAATTTTTTTAAAATCTTATGTAAAATTATGTGATTTGTTTTTGTATTTTTAACTAAGAAATTCTCTAAAATCTCAGTTGAAATTTTCAAATCCACATTTTAAAATATTTTCAATAACATTGAGTTGATTGTACATTTTAAAGTTATTAATTCAGTAACACTTGATTTTTAAAAATATTTTAAAATTTATGTTTGAATAACATATGATTTATCATTTTAAATATTTAGTTATATATATTCCCAATATATTAGGATTTAGGAGTTGGTTGTAAAAAAAAAGTTAGATTGAGCTCTTTTTTTATGGAATATCTCGTTTAATATTTTAGTTGGATTGTTTTTGTAGATGTTTGGGTTTCCAATTTGACTTCACAGTTGGGCCAACTGTTAATCAAAAAGCCCATTTTAAAATATCCGACTGAACTGAAATCACTTCTAAATAGATTGACCAACAAGCAAGGCAGAAAGAGAATCAGATCACGTAGCCGATTCGGCTTATTCGGTTTACGAAATCGAGGTACCGAATTAGTTCGGTTAGATTCGTACGTCGTTTTATATTAAAAAAAAAGAAGAAGAATATTGGACTCAAATTGACCACTATATAAGATTCTTCTTCAGTTTCATTTTACCAAAACTCTATGTCATAAACTAAATTCATTTTTTAAATATTTTATATTATTTGTATAAAATAAAAATGACTCGTAATTCTTATACATGATATATATGTCATGTCTAAAGATTAACGGTGATTCATTTTTCAAATACAAATGATATAAAATTATTAAGAAATTTTGAATTAGAAATCCGTGTTTCCAACAATAGTTCAGATTTGATATAAATTATTCTTTCTTGTTATTATTAATAAAAATTCCCCACTCATAAACAATGGGTTCAGAAAATACCATTCTTATTCGTAATCCTCTCTTCTTCGTTTATTTTATTTTATTCTTCAGAAAATCTCCAAATCGAATTTACATGAAACGCATTACGCATAAGAGAAATTAATAATGTTTATAATTCGTAGCTATGATGACTTTGTTTGACAAGTGGTTTTGACTAGACATTGCTGCTGCTGTGCTGACTACCACTACTACTCCGTCATTATTTATATCTAAAATTATTCGTTATAATCCGTTTTCAAACATATTCGATTACCATATATTTTTACTATTTCTGGTTCTTTGGTCCAACACTTTGCGTTAATCTAAAGTTATTGATATTAAAAACGCCATGCAGTTTAGTATTCCGTTACTTGTACAAGTGGAAGTATTTTAGACTTTTGTGTCCGACAAAAAATATTCGTTCAGTTTTTTTTTTTATATTTTTACTCAATTTTATATTTCTAATATCTTATTCCTAACAAATATCATATATTGACAAGAATCAATTTTAAAATCTTATGGCATCATAGTTTAAGAATGAAAACGACATTTTAAGAGTTAACCTCAAAAATCTTAGGTATAAAGAAGAAGTAATATATAGTTTTGTGACGTTCAAATGCAGTTAGTTCAAGTTGCAAGTCGGAATAGTTTTGATTTTTGAGGATCTCCCAGATATAACACATGCACTGAGAGAGATTACGTACGTTTGCAAAAGTCGAAGGTGTATTATCTAAATTCTCAATAATTTTCCTTGGCTAAATATTATTATTAGGCTATTATTTTCTAAAAAAATTTAACAAAATCGTCCTTAGTTCGGAGAATATGAATGTCAAAATATATAAACTTGGTTTATGGTTTAGGTTTTAGGGTCCCTGGGAGCTTAACACACGTAAAAATCTTTAAATAAAAGACGGCCTGAATTTTAAGTAAAACCATAATTGATGTCATAATAGCAACATATGCTGTTAATACTGTGTTGTGTACGTCACATATTTTCATGTATTTTCTTGAAGTAGTTTTTCTCTTTTTATCACAATTTTCTCCATTTAGTTATAATTAAAACTATTCACGTACTTTTCTAGCTAAACAGATTTAATAAATTAGAGATTACATAACAGGATTTTAATTTTATTTTTACAAACACATGTTAGTGGCATATATTCAAAATTGAAGAAGAAAACATCGGACCTTCTTCTAACAAGTACAAGATATATATGTTCTTTTTGTCATACAACACAAGTACGAGATTTGTTAAAACATCAATTTCGTGATATATAAAAAGACCCCATATTGTTGACAAAACAACGAACACATTTTCAAGTGGAACAAATTCAAAGCTACAGAATAAAGAAACAAACTAGAAAAACGAGTTCAAAAATCAAAATATTATATGCTGCTTGATGTGTGCAATTGATTTTGGACCTCTGAAAGTGCTTACACGTTAAGGTTATACGCATTCTAAAATGTCTGTCATTGTGATTAAACAAAATTTACTTTGGAGTAATCGATTAGATGGATAATAATTATAGTCAATTAAGAATTTGTTCTGCTCAAATTGGACCAACGAAGGCAACGAAGCATAGATTTGGGACCATTTTTAATTGAGTAGCCACTATGCAACTTCATTACTGTCATAACATAACTCGACATGTGGAATTCATCTTTAGAGAAAATTAATAAGATAAGTGAAAAGTGATAAATTTCTTGTGGTCCTTAATTTTTCTGAAGCCCAATTTAGAGTAAGAATCAGAACAGTTTTAGGAAAATGAAAATATTAGCGTGATGATGAGTTCTTTTATTCTAATAATTGAAAGGGAAACAATTTTTTTCTGTCAAAGTAAAGGGAAAACAAATTAAACTAGCTTTTCGACTGTCAAAGAGAATTCAAGATACTAAAAGTGAAAGAGAAGTGATTCCACGAACGATTGAAGGGGAATAAATATCATCCATCACTTAAGGAATCAAGAACATGTTCGTTTGATAAAAACAAATTTATTACTAATTAAACCAGGGCACTTACTAATAATAATTTATAATCGCAAATATATAATTCGAAGTTTATGATTTAAATGGATGATGCGATACAGCCGCATCCACCGTTTTGAAGAGTTTTTAGCGTAATATAGGATACAAACGCATCCACTGTTCGTGTGTCCAATACAACTTTTATCGCAAAAATATGTGGGAATTGGGATAACATTACTAAAAAGAGCTTTAACCAAAAAAAAAGAAATTACGAAAAAGAGTATTTAGATGCTAAACCACCATACTAATTACTACTGGTTAAAAATTAATCAAAATTATCATTTTACCATAAAAATTCACAGTTTATTTTTTAAGTAATGTTTGTCTATGTCGTACTCCTCGTTTTAACCATATTTATACCACTTTTATCTTTATAGTGAATCAACCGAATCAAACTTTTAAAATTAATCGCTTTTGCCATTTCCACCATTCATAAAACTAAGAATCTTATCAACTCACAATTTAAAAATGGTGACTTATGACTTAAATTTTGTTTTATCCAACAAATTTTATATATCTGAATGGTGTTCCTAAGATTATAGTTGGAAAAAAAAAACTTACCTACTTTAAAATATATTATTCATCAATCGTTAGACGCATAAATACATACTGATAAGTTCTCAAATTAATCCCAATTAGTAATTCCATCAATAGATATGTGAATGTACAGTATGGGCAGTGAAGAAAATAAAGTATTAAAAATTAACAGTTCGCACAAACGAATCTACCAAAAATTAGTGGATTTTGTATTATTGGTATGGTCTAGTGTTTGATATCATTTTTGCTAACTCGAATATTCTCACTCTATACATATATGTATATGATCCCAAGCAATGCTGTAAAGGTCGGATTAGGACTGTATCTCCACTTTATCCATAGCATCCTCTCTGAACTTTTCCTCGAGACGGAAGTACACGCTGATATATCAGATGTCTAAACGGTTAATGATACAACCAAATCCCATTTAAGGTAAAAAATATGAGTTTAATTTTAGTAAAAAAATTAGTTTCGACGGCTCCAAATGCAGTTTGTTTTTTTATTAAAAAAAGAACTATTATTTTTGGACTGTTTTATGGAGATATTAAAAATAAACTGATTTTTTTGGTGGTTGCCTCTGTCGTGGACGGAGATATCCTACCTACCGAACAACCGTTAAAAACCAGAGATTTAAATACTTTCCAATACATAAATTTGGTATTCCCTATAACACACATATATTGATCCTAGCGGTTGTCAATTAAATCTAAGTGCCGTGAGTTTAATCAAATCAAACTCAAAAGACTAACACACCAGTCTATGAATCAATCGACATTATACCAACCAAAACCCTAAACCCAGTCCAAACCAAACTTTATGCTAACTTCAATATCATTTGACACTTTTCAAACCGAAACACACCAAAGCAAAGTGAATGCATAGGGTTTCAAGTCTTTTGTCTTTTCAGGGACCAATTAGTCGAAATAATAAGGAAACAAGAAAAAAAAAACCGCTTTTAGGATACTTTGTCTTTGATGATTCCAGTTACTCATCATTTGTTATTGTGGTCGTATATATCTTTAGTGGCACTTTCATATATAAGAGTATCAATCACGATATGGACAATGCTATTCCCTCTCATCATTATCTTTCTAGACGCTAACTTCGTTATCAATAAATTCTCTACCAGATCTTCAACCTTATAGTTTGAGAGTCTTGATCCGATTAGACCGGATAATGGACCCAAGTGGAAATTATTAAATGCTTTTGGGTGTTTAGTTTGGTTGTATGACATACGTATAAGCTGGTGTGATTCTGCGTTAGATAAGATATATTAATTTTCTTAGCAGATATATCTCACTCTCATATATAATACTCCCATTTTTCAGATATAATAAAAAGTATATGCAATCTCATTTTTTCAGATTTGTTCATTACTTTTGGGTCTAGTCGTCGTGTAAACTAAATATTAGTAGGTCTGCATTTATCATCAAATATTTCCCAGGCCAAATAACGTTGTGGTTGTGCTCTGTCGACATTGCTTATAACCATGATCAATGAACATCTTTTTTTTTTTAAAATGAACATCTATTTTCTTAAGAGCCAGTCTTTGGTGTTTCGTGTTACTGTTTCCTATAAATTCCTCCCTCATTCTCGTCCAAATTGCATTTGAGAAATATCACTTTACTTTACGCATTTATTCGCAAATTTCGTTGGACCTATTATCGTTTTTGGCAAAATTTATATTAATAATGAGATTTTTAGTGGTTCTCTGTCTCATGGGTATATGCATTTTGTTCTCATTTCTACTTGATACATAAATCTATATATACAAATAGAAATAAAAGACCTCAAACAACTGCAAAGTTTTTTAACAAAAAAAACGACTGTAAAGTTTATATTTATAAAAAGAAAAAAATCGAGAAATGATGGCCTGATTGGAGAATTTTTGAAGCATACTGTTGAAATAACGACTTTATTATAAACATAAAGGCCTCAAACAACTGCAAAGTTGCAGAGAAGCCATGTCGAAGGTTCGATTACTTTTGCCACAAATAAACCTATTCTTTTTCATTTATTGTCGCCGAAATTAATTCTAGGAAAATAAACCTGATCCAGTTATCATTTCATAGTCGATTGTATTTTATTCAAAAAAGTTCCAATTTGTTTTTTATTCGAATTATGTTTCCAACTTCTTTACTTAATTAAAGCACACACTAAATTTAATTACACATACAACAAATTTATTGTCTGACTGCTTACATATCTATGTAGCACTATAATAAATAATATAGTATTTATATGTATATCAAATTGTCAAAACAAAAAGTTCGACCAAAAATATGGGAATAAATAGAGAAGAGAGAAGGGAAAAAAGCATTGGCAAGGCGTTGGGCGTTGGATGATCGTAAATTCGTAATCGCACTCTCCCTTTTCGAATATTTGATTTTGCTTGGAATCACTTTAATGGGTTGCTGAAACGGTACGCACTTCTTCTCTCCCATTCCATTTGTATTGCCAAAACGTGACGCATTTAGATCCTTATCCTCCCACTTCCCGGTTTAAAGAAACCCAATTATAACTTAATTAAATACTCGTCGATATAATCAACTCTAAACTAAATGAATGGACTAAAATGCATCTGACAGCCTACGCGCATTTACAACATGATTCACGTGATTCTATTTACAAATACAAATACAAATACAAATAAATCTGTATGTATTCTTATTCTGTTTCCTTTTAATTGTTTTTTTACATTAGAATGTGTAGTGCGTTTTCTTTAGCATTAATGAAATCTATTATTGATTAGAAATGAAGAACCCAAAGAAAAACTTGGTGAATTAGTGGTGAAGACTGAAGAGTACAGTGAGTTAGTGATGTTCTAAATGGCAGGTAAAGCAATTTAGATGGCCAAATTGACTCAAGCGTAATCTACTCATTTAACATTTTTATAAATCAAATTAATTGGCTAGTGTAAGACAATGTGATACTTAATTAGGTAAGTAAAACTGTTGACCAGAAATAAACAAAAAGTAGGCAAGTAAAACTAGAAATATGTCTCGAGTCGAAATGAAAATCAATATACCAAAGTAATCAAACCTATGTGTTATCGAACCACAGCAGACCAAAATATAAAAATGATCGAAAATCAATCTATTTGCAGTGACCACCCTATCGTTGTTATTCATGACGAGATATCCAACTTGCATTGCATCATTCACATTCAAAGTGTTATGTCAGACTGTGTTATATGTGGACCTTATATTTGCCAGTCTTTTTATATATCAACATATCTCATTTCTCATCTTAGCCAGTTTACTACTACGATTCACACATTTTATAGCTATTTATAAATTTTCACAAACCTTTTCTTAGTACTATCCATATTTTTCGTAGACCCGTGTCTCTTAGTTATTTGGTATGAGGATTTATGAGAAGATCTTTTTCCTAAATCTTTTTGAACCGTTACTCACATCCATTTTAGATTATGTTATTTATTGCATATGTTCCTCCACATTCCGTACCTCCATAATCTATTACAAAAAATGATGTTTGATGATATGTAGTTTCATCAAAAAAAAATTTCACAACCCGAGGTTCAATTTTTAAAAGGATTGCATTTACACAGAAAACTCATAAAGGAAGAAAAGAAAAAAAAAAACAATTGAGGTTGGGATAGTAGCAAAATGTGGGCAAGAACATCATGGGACAAATCACACCGGTCGAATGTGTTGCACTTCCCCAGCCAACCGACCAAACATAAAACAAATCACAAAAGGGCACTAATGTTGTAGATTATAAATCATACCTACAACATTACTGATCGGATCTTTGCTGTGCATTACAAAAAAACTGACACAACAATATACTGCCCTTTTTATCGCCACGATCATAATTTTTATATGTCTTCCTAATTGGGGTAGGTTTATATGCCTTATTGAAGTAGTATATCTAACATTTTTATATAGTATTCGAGTTAAGATCGATAAAATGTCCGATATCCAATCTGAAACTTATTTGGATCAATGTATCTTCTATGTTTGTTTTACGTTGTTTTTGTAAAAGAAACTGTTTTATGTTCTTGCATTGATACATTTTCATTTAATGCTATCATATACTTTAATATCAGTATTTTTTTTTGTTAAATTTTTTTTTCGTTTTCTATAGTATGTAAATTTATAACGAATTTATAACGAATTTTTTTTAAAAAACTTTCGCCTTTTCTCATGATTATTTATTTTCAGAGAAAAGTATATGTAAAGATTATGTTAATTTTGCTAAATATGCGAGTACTATTTTTTGTCCAAAAAAAAAACGAGTATATATATCGGGAAGAAACCACAAGATTAATGATTACAAATTCCAAGAAAAAAAATACTAATGATTAAAATGGAATAGCTAAAGGGTGATCTCCACTTTCTGTTGGAATGAAATTTCATCATAAATTGCACTATGCAAGAAAGCTTAATTATACTCTCATAGACTAATTACTCTGTGGGGTTTCGGCGTGATCATGTGGGATGATTAGTCTTTTTTCTTACTAAATCACTACATAGTTTTAAAAATAAAAGGAACATGTTGATTGGTAGCACGATCAGACGGTTAGAAAATAATGATTTAAAAATTCGGGGTTAAGCAGCATGAATATCACCAAAAAATACACAGAAAGGTGGCGGACGTTTGAGTCTTCTAAAACACATGTTTGCAGACCCATGCCCCTTAAAAGGAAATGGCTTCTAAGATACAGTTATATACCACGTAATCTTTCGAAGGGTTCTCAGTGACATGTATCAACTCCTCTTCAGGGACCCAAGAGTCTAGCTCCCAGACCCATCTCTTATTCGCTAAACATTTTCAACATGCAAAAAACCTTTACAAGACACGCCCAAGTATGAACGAACGTTGAATGTGTGTGCATATAGCTATTCAACCATGTCAGACAGGCCTTCCCCTGATAGATGTTATACTTATCTAGGAGCTACTCGGGCATACCCACCCATATGTGTCATGTCCCATTCGCCACGAACATATTGCAGTTAGTCACCCACTACTGATCAGACATATATAATGCAAAATATTCTAATCACACATAAACTCGGTTAGCGAATATGAGTTATATATCTTATATAAGTATCATTGCGCACACACAAAAAAAAGACGACTAGGGAAACTCATATCTCCCACACATGATGTCGACTCTTGTTTTGATGATTCTTCTTGATCGGATTGATTATTCACCTAGCCCGACTCTTCTCAAAAGCACATAATTTTTTTAGAGAAGGTGTTTCTCATTCTTCAAATCATTTTCTAAGCTCACTAAATAATCCTAATGGATCACATATCACTTTATGACGAGATTTTTATTACACCCATTTTAAAATCATCCAATTTTTCGATTCTTTGATCAGTCGTGTGATAATTTTTGACTTGATTATCATAGAAATTTTGGGAGGACTCTTCTCATTCTTTCCCCTGAAAATTATCTTGACCTTATTATCGTTTCAGGATCATATCCGCCTTCCCGTTAGTCAGCACTTTAGACGCACCACCGCTAGAAATAGATGGGTTTTTTTTCATCAAGCTAGAAATAGATGTATATATATATATATATATATATCTCATCATATGTTAGGTGCTCTACATACGTTTCCTCACGAAAGTAGGTCGAGACAATTAAGGCATCAATTTTTATTTGTTTGTTAAAAGGATAAAACACCAAAAATTGAAGATAGAATTTCATTTACTCTCCTTTTTGAGATCACCGAAATCTATATAATCCAACATTTTGTTTTACGAATACCACAAATACAACTCAACCATTTTACAGATCTCGAAAATTTGTCCTGAACAATTATATATAAAATGTACTCCCTCCGTTTTAGATAAAAATACGGAGTTTAAGAAACTATATTAAATAATATTTATTTTGTATTTTTCTATTTTGAAAACACAAATAAATATTAAATTTAAATAATCCAACCAATAATAAATAGTATTATACAATATTAATAATTACTAAGTTGAATATAATTAATTGTTTGCATAAAACCTTGCAAAACGTCTAATAAAATAAAACAAGAAAAATTGTCTAAAACTTCTTATAAAACTGAACATATGGAGTATTTATTATAATTAGATATGCATGCATACAATGAAACAAAATCATTAAAACTTATCGCAGAAATTTCAAAAGCCCAAATCTAACAAAACTAATGGCTTGAATAATATCAAAGTTTGGTTTCTTTCAGCCAACAAATTAACCTTTTTAAAGAAAAATGTTGTCTTTCCATTTGCAAGAAATATCGTTTCTCTTTTTCTGTAACTTTTTTTACAATAAAGTTTACAAAATGCAAATGAAATCCACAAATCCTTTCCGCCATATGGCATAAAATGAAACCTGCTGAAAAATGTAGATATGTGGCATAGAAAAAGCATATCTGTGTGTACAAAAAAACAAAGAACAGAAAAAGCATAGAAAAAGTTCATTGACGTTTTAGTGAGAAGTAACTGAAAAACCATAAATAAATAAAAACTAAGCTCAAATAGATACAACAAATCTGGCGTTTATCAATTAACAAACCCGCCAAATGGCATTTACACAAAAACTGGCAAATGACTTATAACAACAACAAAAAAAAAAGACTCAAATGAAGCTAACACAAAAACGCCCAAATTGACATTTTCTTAGTTTTCTAGAATTTGGCTCATGTACAACTACTTTATTTCGTCAATCCAATAAAATTAATTTGAACGAACACTAATTAATAGTATCTAAGAGGTTTCATACTAACTAAACTAATCATGGTGGACTGATCCAATGGTTGAAATTTGTTAAACCGATCGAAAACAAAAATTATATCTCATTTTCCTCTGTGTGTGCGTGTTTTTTCTTATAACTCTATACGTTTCAAATGAAAAGAAAGAGTGGCTTTTTTATACAGATTTTGAAATTAAATATGGTGATCCAGGATGTGTACGACTATATAACCAGTTTAAATAACCTCGTGAAATATAATCTCTCCGTTTCATCAAAGATGGTTTAACCTTTACTTTAATTTCATATATATATATATATATGTAGTTTAGATAATTTTTAAAATCTTTCTATATACATATTAATTGTTGTTTAGTTATAATGTTGCGATTCTGAAGAATGATAAATAAATATATTATACAAGGTGTTCGCGAAAAACTTTATAAAATCAATCTCGAAATCATGACAACATTATAAGTCAACGTCATTTTTACATTAAAATATAACAAAAACAACCTCACATAAACAATAAAATTAAGTGAAGATAAACAAAAAAAAGAAGAAGAAGAAAAGATAACTAAATAAGAAAACGGATGATGAAAAACAAGTGGACTGAAAATGGACGGCGAGCTTAAAAGAACGTCCCGTTATTAAGAGGGAGTGTTATGATGGGGCCACATCACTTGTTAATGGAATCTACATTTTTATGGATTTTTTTAAAGAATACGTTTAATTTTGGAGGAAAAACAAAAAGAAGATTAATGACTATTTTAATCTCTAGACAGCTCTCTTTCACGGCCAAATTCCCAGTTACCACTTTGTCTAGATTCCGACACCTCCACCATCCTTTTTCTTCTTACCACTATAAATAGAGCCAGCTCTAAGATGAAGAAAACAGTCATCATTTGCCTTTGAGACAGAACAAAACAAAATAAAAGCAACTTCAAAGTAATCACAGCCAAATGGAGAGAAAGCCTCTCGAAGTTGAGTCGACGGATAACCACCAAAATCCTTCCTCCGCCGTGTACGGTGGCTCTGTTACGGCAGTTGATTCTGTTGAGGAAGAAATTCCAGAGGAGAAGAAAGTCGTTTATAGAGGATGGAAAGTCATGCCCTTTATTATTGGTAACGTACCAAAAAATGATCATTTACAAAATTTTCTTATTTTTTATAAACTTTTCTTTTGGTATTGTAAACTGTTTTTTCTGTTGGTTTTGATGGATTTTGGAGAAAGGCCAGAAAGTTTATTTTTAAAATAAAAATAAAAATAAATGAAGGAAAACAACAGCCATGCACGAAGACTTGTCAGTTTGATTTTTGACGAGGATAGTTTCTTTTGGTTTTTTTTTTTTTTTTTTTTTTGTCGTCAGATAGTTTCTTTTGGTTATGATAGCTTCTCTGTGTTCTCTTAAACTTTGACTAAGTCAACGGCAATTTAAGACAAAGAGAGGGAGATCTCGTATTTTATCTGAGATTATATATCATAATTGGTCAACGATCAAAATTTAAAGATTTCATCTAGTTCTTGGTTTGGTTTTTGATTCATTCTAATGCAAAGTTTAGAACTTTATCACAACCCATCTTTGTAGTATACTAGATGATAATAAGATCTTCTATCTTTTTTTTTTTCCCTACTGTTGTTGTTTCTGAGATTAAAGTCTTAATGCTTTTTGTTCTTCTTGTGTTTATCGTCAGGGAATGAAACATTTGAGAAGCTTGGAATCATTGGAACACTATCAAACCTTCTGGTTTATTTAACTGCAGTCTTCAACATGAAGAGTATTACAGCTGCAACTATCATCAATGCCTTTAGTGGCACAATCAATTTCGGAACTTTCATAGCTGCTTTTCTTTGTGACACTTACTTTGGTCGATACAAGACTCTAAGCGTCGCGGTCATCGCCTGTTTTCTTGTAATGACCCTCCCTTTTTAATCTTTTCATTTTCTAAAACATATTGGTTTTGTAATCGAAAATTCTGATCAGTGAGTTGGGTTTTGTAGGGATCATTTGTGATACTATTGACTGCTGCAGTGCCACAACTGCATCCAGCTCCATGTGGAGCAGCAGCGGATAGCGTGTGTAACGGGCCAAGTGGAGGCCAGGTCACGTTTCTACTGATGGGTCTCGGGTTCCTTGTAGTGGGAGCAGGCGGTATTAGACCGTGTAATTTAGCTTTTGGGGCTGATCAGTTTAACCCGAAAAGCGAATCAGGGAAAAGAGGGACTGATAGTTTCTTCAATTGGTATTTCTTTACCTTCACTTTAGCGCAGATCTTGTCGCTGACTCTAGTCGTATACGTTCAGTCTAATGTCAGTTGGACGATAGGTTTAACCATCCCAGCAGTTCTAATGTTCTTGGCCTGCTTGATTTTCTTTGCGGGCGATAAGTTGTATGTGAAAATCAAAGCCTCGGGTAGTCCATTGGCTGGTATAGCTCAAGTTATAACGGTTGCTATCAGGAAACGCGGATTAAAGCCCGCGAAACAGCCTTGGCTTAACCTTTACAATTACTACCCACCAAAGTACGCAAACTCCAAGCTTAAATACACTGACCAATTCAGGTAGAAACACACAACAAAAACTAGCTTTTGACTGAGTTTTCACTTTCTTTCGATGTTTTATGTTTACTGAGAAAGCTTTCTATTTGGCAGATTTCTTGACAAAGCTGCGATCTTGAGTCCTGAAGACAAGTTGCAGCCAGATGGTAAGCCTGCTGATCCGTGGAAGCTCTGTACAATGCAACAAGTTGAAGAAGTGAAGTGCATTGTCAGAGTGCTTCCTATATGGGTTTCCTCATCAATTTACTACTTAACCATAACCCAACAAACGACTTATCCCGTCTTCCAAGCCCTCCAGAGCGATCGTCGCTTAGGCTCTGGAGGATTCGTGATTCCCGCAGCCACCTACGTGGTCTTCTTGATGACAGGAATGACTGTTTTCATTGTACTCTACGACCGTGTGCTCGTGCCTACCTTAAGAAGAATTACCGGTCTAGACACCGGGATAACCCTCTTGCAGAGAATGGGAACTGGTATTTTCTTTGCTACCGCAAGCTTAGTAGTCGCGGGATTTGTCGAGGAACAGAGGAGAACTTTCGCGCTGACTAAACCGACGCTGGGTATGGCCCCACGAAAGGGAGAAATCTCCTCAATGTCGGCTATGTGGCTGATTCCGCAGCTCACACTTGCGGGTGTAGCTGAGGCATTTGCAGCGATTGGACAAATGGAGTTTTACTACAAGCAGTTTCCCGAAAACATGAGGAGTTTTGCGGGATCCATCTTTTATGTAGGAGGAGGAGTTTCAAGTTACCTTGGTAGCTTCTTGATTGCAACGATTCACAGGACAACACAGAACTCGCCAGGTGGTAACTGGTTAGCTGAGGATTTGAACAAAGGAAGATTGGATCTTTTCTATTTCATGATCGCTGGAATCTTGGCAGTTAATTTTGCTTACTTCTTAGTGATTTCAAGATGGTATAGGTACAAAGGAAGTGATGATGAAGTGACAACATATGAAACCAATGAGGATGTCATCAAACAACTAGACAAGAACACTGTCTGATGATTATGGGCTTCTCATTTCCTGGAGCTTTCTAGACTTAGTTTTTGGTCAGCTTCAATCTCCTTGCACTTTCTTTGGATTTTCTTGGAATAAGCCATAGAGAAATGAAGTAATCGTATACTTGTCCTGGCTCTTTTTCCCCCCTTTTTTCTTTTCTGGTTACTGTGTTAGATCACATCTCTTTCTTTCTATCATTGTGGAGAAAAGGGAGATTATAACATCAATGTATTGCAAAATAAAATTTGTCTTGCATTTTTGAGGACTCTGTTTCTCATTGTCATACTTTATCATAATAACAGAACAAATCTTTAATCTCGGAAGAACCAAAAAGACTACTAAGGAATTTGATACTTATATGCATAACTTGTATCGAAGTTTCAAACAGAGACATTGGACCTTCTTGAAGGGTTTTGAGAAGGTTCTTGCGCTCTCTCTACGCCTCTCTCAGACGGTGTAAGCTTGTTGAATGGTTTCAATGTCGAGACCTTTTAATCTCACAACAGATTCAACGTGACCCTTGAGTGTGTGGAGCTCCCGCAACCTATCAAAGTGTAAGCAAGAATGAGACAGTAACAAAATGTTCTGGTTTTGTCCATTTATGCAGCTCAATATCCTAACACTGTTCCTTCTCTGACTTCACAGGAAGAAAAAGGTTTGATGTATTTTACCTAGCGATCTCAGCTCTTCTCTTAGCTTCTTCAGCCATTTGGGAAAGCTCGTTGAAATGGGTTCGCTCTGGGAACATCTTAGCATCTGGTGCTTGCAGGCCATGCAGGGTTCTCTGTGCGTGCGCCCACTGTAGCTCCCTTTGTTCTTTCCCGAAATCCTTCTGCCTTGTGAATGCAATCTATAGAGCACACGCAGAATAGATTATAATCAGAGACTTACATAGGGTATCCATTTGTGTCCACAACCCAAAATAAAGTACAGATAAAGCAAATGGAAAGAGGATAATTGAAAAGAAATATATTGCTTTTTGATACATACCCTTTGTTCGATAACAAGATCCCAGGCTCTGCCGCTAAGGGTGTAACGAATCAAGAACTTGATGATATCAAGAGGGATATAGAATACGATGTTGTAAAGCCAAATGACCCCGGCCCATCCCCACCCGATCCCTTCAATCGCAGCAAAGCTCCAATTTGCATAGACTGCAATTAGAGTAGCAACCTGTTCGGAAGTAAAAGGTAAGAAAAAATGGAATTTTATCTCTGACTTGAGTACCATAGAGAGTGAAGTCCCACACTAACCAATTGTGCAATGATAAATGCTATCACAAGCCACATCCCAGGACGTTCCACATAAGACCAACTCCGTGATCGGGTCACAAAGATAAGCGCCTGACTTATGATGCTGACTTGTAGGTATATTGCTGAGGCAAGCTTCCGAAAATCATCATGTGCTGTTTTCTCAAGAGTTGAAACTCCAAAAGTTCGCTGAAATTGAAATAATAAAACCTGGTTACTAGGATACAGAAAAAAGAAATTTGAGTTTATGATTATATCTTAAAGAGAAAGTTGTGTAACGGCCAGAAAATAACTTCTGAGGTGTTAATGGACCACATAATCCAACGAGACCAAAAAACAAGCAAAAGTATTGTTCTTTCTACTGAAGAACAGAGAGAGATTATACTGGGAAGAAGTCGGTTTTATATGCAGCCCAGAAAAATATAACAGTCATCATCGCCATGTAGCTCCCAAACACAACGCCGGTTGCAAAAATCTCTGACAGTTTCCAGCTATCTGGAAGAGGGGAAGGTTTCACCCTGTCTTTTGATATTGTCATGATGGTGCCTACAAAGTCAATGCCACAAGAGTTGATCAATATGATAGAACCCTAGGTCGGATTCTATCGAGAGAGTTATACGGTACTTCGAGAGACCGACAAATCTCCTTGTTCTGTTCGTTCGAGAGAACAGAAATCTCCATTGATCAATAAACTCTCGATAATCTTATTAAACGTCAAAGCTTCCCTATATATAGGGTACAAACCAAAAAAACCCTAAAGAGAATTAAGAAAAACATACTCTAAAACATCCCATAAAACCTTATTAATAATATAGAAATATTATAATTATCTCATAACTGTGTACTTAAGTCGGTGTCTATCACAATACAACAAGACTCTAGAGAAACGATAAGAACCAGCTAAAAGTATAGATATGCTGAAATCCTAGACCCATGCAATTTTTTCATCAATTTTGGCAAAATTTTAACAACACTAGAGACTGATATAGATTGAAGAATGTGAAAATAATAAACGAACCATCGTTCAGGATGGCAATGATAAGAACCATGAAGGGTGGGAAGTCAAACTTCCATATGAGAGCCAGCAACATGAAGCCAAGCTGAAATTGGATGGAGTGTCGAAAACGAAATCATAAGGAGTATAATACACATGAAAATCAAGTTGTAACAGGAACACTGAGAAAAAAGGAGTAGGAAAAAAACAAAAAATCAAATGCCAACTTACGACAATACGGATTGTGATGGAAACTGCATAGATCTGTCCCAAAAAACAAAAAGCGAGCACAAGTTATTTGGTTTATGAAACAACATAACCAATGACATTGAATTGCAAAAATATAGGACTAAAGTAGCTCCACAAATGGGGTATTGTATGCATGATACATTGCACAATTCCTCCATGAGAATGCAGAGAAAGTTTAAGATATGATGAAGGTTGAGAACAAATGCAACACTCACTGTATAATTTTTCATTCTCTGGAAAATTGCACGACTGGTCAAGACAGCACTGATGATAACACTGAGACCAGGTTCAGTAAGAACAATATCCGAAGCACTACGTGCTGCGTCAGTTGCATCAGCAACTGCAATGCCAATATCAGCCTTTTTAAGAGCAGGCGCATCATTTACTCCATCACCCGTCATTCCACATATATGCTTCCTTGCTTGCAGACGCTTCACGATCTCATATTTATGCTCTGCAAACCGTTTTCATGACAAATTTCGTTAAGTTTCCGAGTTGAATTAAGCTGGATAAATTTTTGGGAGCAACAGAAGCAAACAAATTTTACCAGGGAAGACGCCAGCAAAGCCATCGGCCTTTTCTATGAGATCATCGATGGGTAAGGCACCTATAGACTCATCCTTGTGCTGTCCCAGCAACGCAGATGAAGGGTACATGTTGGTTCCCATACCTAAACGCCGTCCCGTCTCTTTTCCTATAGCCAACTGATCCCCTATAGAATGCCACAAACCTTTAGCAAAGACAAATAAATCCGAAAAAAGAATAGAGGTAAAAATCTTCAACATCACTGACAAAGAATAAGAAGACTGTACTGATTCAGGGTTATCAATAAGAATCAGGGAAAGAAAAAGACATGTAGACTTTTAAGAGAGCCTACTCAAGTTTTCCTGACTAGCACCAAAAATTCACCTGTGATCATTTTGACATTCACCCCAAGATTTAAAGCCCTTCTAATTGTCTCAGCACTGTCATGCCTAGGTGGATCAAAAAGAGGCATGAGACCCACAAATTGCCAAGGCCCTCCAGCACTTTCCTTTGTCCCTTCAGGAACTTCCTGAAGAATGATAAACGCTTCCAACCTTGAATCTTGTATCAACTTTATACTAAAATATCCTGAGAAACTTGAGAAGCTGGTCTCCAATTACCTGGTATGCTACGGCAAGAGATCGCAAACCCCGTTCAGCAAACTTGTCTATTACAGCATGAACTCTCCGCTCAATCTCTGATTTATTGTGCGCGAGATTTAGGATCTGGGACATTGGCAATAGGAGGAATTATTAAGACTTTGCTCTAAACCAAAGAAATGTGAAGAAGGGGCATAATGGCAGCTTACTTGCTCAGGTGCACCTTTGCTGACCCTATGCATTTTACCATCATTGTCAATATATGTAAGAGCTGTCCTCTTATCAGTGGGATTGAATGGAAGAAAGTGAACCTCTTGAACACCAGCTCGTGCCTACAGAAAGCAATATTGAGGAAGCTTTAGAATAACAGTGTACTTCTGTAGCAAATTTAGTAAAAATACTGGTTTCTATGGAAAAATCAGTGTTCACAAAAACACCTCTTTAGGGTCGGCAAGCATCCCAACTATAGCAGCATCTATGGCATCTTGGTTTTCTAGTCTAGAGGCTTGAGCTGCCATTAGGACTACAGTATCCGCATCCACTCCTTTTGTGAAAACCTATACAAAAGAAACTTGCACTCATTCAGAACTGTCACCATAATCCAGGATCCTGGGAAGAGGAATTTATCTGAACAAGCCTACATTACCTCGATAAGATTTTTGTCGACTGTAAGTTTATTCAACGTTAAAGTTCCGGTCTTGTCACTGCAAAGCACGTCCATGCCAGCCATTTCCTCAATCGCTGTCATCCTCTTGGTTATTGCTCCCTACGATATATACCAGAATATATTCACATCACACGGGGTACCACATCCCAGCCAATCATTCAATATCAAGCAAGTTCAACTTCAAAACCAGATGAATCAACCATTTTTCCTTAAGATATTAAAAGAAAAATATAAAATATAAACAGAAACTCTACAAAAGATACATCTTTTGTGGATCTGGCTAACCTGCTGAGACAATCTGTGAGACCCAATTGCCATGGTCACAGACAGAACTGTAGGCATGGCAATTGGGATACCGCCAATCAAAAGGACAAGAAGGTTATCAATCCCAGGACGATATGCTCGGTGTTGAATGGGATACATCACGACAATCTCAATTAGCATCCCCACTGCAATAGAGCAGATGCAGAAATTCCCGATGGCAGTTAAGACCTGCACATTAAACAAATCAGATATAAATATTACTATAGTTTGAACCAACCTGAATTCTAAAACGTGTAAGAAAGAAAACATGCCTGTTGAAAATGGCCAACTTGGTTGGTCGTATCAACAAGATGCGCGGCTTTCCCAAAGAAGGTATGGACTCCCGTTGCAATCACAACTGCTTCAAGCTCTCCCTGTTTGCAAGTGGAGCCAGAATACACACCATCCCCTGGACCTTTGGTTACTGGGAGAGATTCACCAGTGAGAGAAGACTACATAGCATAAAGTACGCAAAACGTAGCAGTTTAATATCCAAGCAACCAAAAGCAGCACTAGATGAAGCGTATGCAGTTACAGTCATCAAGTTCAAACCTGATCGATCTTAAGGGGATCACCCTCGAGAAGGCGAGCATCAGCTGGAACAATATCTCCAAGCTTGATGCTGATTATGTCACCCGGAACTAGAATTGCAGCATCTTGCTCACCCCACCTTCCGTCACGAAGAACCTTCACAAATGTGTGACAAGAGATGCGAAAATACAGTAAGCAAATGGTAACAATAAATGAGTTGCTATGAACCAAACCAACAGACTGATGTGTCTTAAAACGAATTAAGAGCAAAAACCTAAAAACAAAGTATGACATTGGAGACTCTGTGGTTGAAAGAAAGTAGCAATAAGCAAGAATATCAAACCTTTGCTTTTGGGGCAAGACGTGCCATGAGAGCAGCAGCAGCATTCCCTGCGTTGTTCTCCTCAATGAAACTGATGGTGGAATTTATCACAAGCAGAGTAATAATACCAACAAAGTCTTGCCAATCAGGAGGCTTCCCCTAGTAAGCAAAGCATTATCCAAGGTTAATTAAAAACGGATCAAAAGAAGATACTTAAATAGTTAACTTTAAAGAGTCTTAGAATATGCTCACTCCTCCATTAGCAAGAGCAATGGCCATGACCGCAGCAGCTTCCATCACCCAAGAAAGAGGATTCCACATGAAACCAAGAAATTTCAGGAATTTGCTTTCCTGGAAAAAAAAAAAAAAAAAAGAGAGAACTTCGCTTCAGGACATAGAAATTATAATATTTTGAAAGCTATAGACCAAAACCCTCGAATCTAAAATTCCAGAAAACACACAAATAGAACATAGAGAAAGGAGTGGAACCTTCTTTTCTTCGAGCTTGTTATGGCCAAAGAGAGCAAGCCTTTCATCAGCAGCTTCTGTAGTGAGACCTTCTCCGTTACATCTCAGACTCTCAAAAACTTCTTCAATAGGCACATTTTCCTGGAAGCAAGAATAAAATTTCTTCAGACTCTTTCTCTCCCAAAAATATAACGTAAGAGAAACAAAAAAAACAAAAAACTTTGAGTAGATCTGTTACCAGATCCACAGTTTCTTTCAAAACGGCCTCAAGGACTTCTTCCTTGTCTCCCATATTCTTCTATCAGCTCCGAAGAAAAAAAATACAAGAAACCAGACAAATGATAAGAAATTCGCCATGGGAAGCACTAACAGAAAGCTCCAGTACTAGAATAATGGTTAAAAAAAAAATCTAAAAACATAGATGCAGAAACCTGATTCTTTGATTTCTTAATCTCCTTCTTCGTTATTTTGTTGGTTGCAGAGAGAAAGAAGATTAGAGAAGATGAGGAAACCGCTAAAGGTTAGTGGCAGTATGGGAAGCTAACTCACTCTGACCTCTCTCGCATCACTATTTTATCCTTTCTTTATTTTATTTCTCTTTATTTATTTTCTTCAATTCTCAGTCTTGTTTAGGTATCTTTTTCTTACTGTTTTTTTCAGAGCGTCAAGATTCAAAAGACCACAAATATATTCAGCTACAATGAGAAATAAAATAATTAATTATTAAACTTTAATTTTCCATTTCTTTTGTAATTCCGTAACAAATTAATTATCAAAAGAAACGTTGTAAATATAAAGTAGATGACATAAAGTTGGTTGAAAAATGTTTCAAATCATTTTGTTACAGACAAACTGGAGTTCGATTAAGGTTTACCATTTTTAGTGTTTGTTTTGTTTGGGTGAATACACTTTTTAGTTTAAAATAAATGGGTTAATTTGATAAAGCTGTAACTACGGCTTTTAAAAGCTAACATTATAGACTTGCTCTAGCTGAGATTTTTTTTGGAAAATGTCAAATTTGTAAGTGATTTTCTTCACCGACTTCAAACTCCCAATAGGCTGCTAATTTATTTTTAATATAATTTGTGGAATATTATAGTACACTCAATTAAATATTATTATGGACGAGCAGCTTGAAAGAAATACATCTTTTTCTTTAACATGAGATCAACTTCTGAGTTACATACATAAACAATGGTCTCCTGAAACATATAGTTCTGTACTTGAATCCAAATTTAGTTAAACCAAAACAGTCTTTTTACAATAATATACTCTGATTAACATCATGGATAAAATAATAACATGATCATTGATGTTTTATTTGTATAAGCTTCCAACGTTGATAAAATGGGTCAAAATAAGAAACGTACACGAAAAATATATGTTTCTTGTGAACCAAATCCAATGGAAATACATTAAAATTTAAGTACATTTGTCCTGCCTAAACATATTAGAATATAATTATAGAAAATGATCAAGTTATGCAAGGTGGGTTGCCATTTAGAGTAGAACAGGACGACAACGTATTGGAAAGAGTTAAGTTTGTTCTTGTAGGCGTCAGAGAAAAGATTTTCATAATAATAAATAGATTGAAATAAAAGTGAATGGGTCCTACTCAACAGATGAAATAGCCATGTGGATCAAACATGGTGCCGGTGGCCATATGAAAAGAGGTGATGCCCGCTTGGGAATTTAACACGTGTCCAAGAAAACAAACAGTTCACAATTTACAACCCACATGACGCGACCTTTGTTGATTTTATCTTTCTCTTCATAAAAGTTATTTTTTTTAATAAAGTTTTCAATTCCGTACGTGCACCCGTAGAGGGAGAGTGTCTTCCATAGGCCTATAATGGACATTACAAGTTATGATTAAGTTTCAGTCTTTTACACACAAAGGCCCAACTTATACGCTAGCTTTGGTTTGTGATTCGGATTCATTACTACCGCAAAATCGATATTTTTTGTTCTTTGTTTTGGATCGAATTTCATTAGTATCTCCTTTACTATAAAATATTTTAGTTTATTGCACGTAAATACTATGTTTAAAATATATAGTCAGATAATAATATAAAAATTCATTCTAGCCAACGAATTCTACTACATATTACATAACGGCTAGTTGGAAAGTTTTGATTTTATATTTTTTGAGTTGTTGTTTCTTATCAATTATTTTGATTTTGTAGCTTTCAACACTTTTATGAATCTTAGATGAATGAAGTTTTCACCTCTTTATCAAGTTTCTGTTTTGGATTTTTTATTTCTTCGATTAATAATTTCTTCGAAAATATGTACTAAATAGTACAAATGTTTCAGCTTTTTAAGTTAGAATTATTAACATTTTTTTAAAGAAAAAAAAGATATCAATGACATTTGCACTTTTGTGCATTATATTAAAATGACATGGAAGCAATCGAACAATCCGTTGTTGAAGAATGTTGTAACTCTACTCGTTCCTCAAAGAGACTACAAAAACAAAAGGTTCATAATTGTTTTAGTACAAATTATTAATCTGGAAAGTACGAAAATCTGTAGTTGAAAAATATTATAACCCTACTCGCTCTTCAAACAGACTTTCCGAATCAAAATGTGAGAAAAGTAAACTTCCACAAATTAATTTTATGTCTTATCTGATTGTTTTTTAAACTAGATAAGGATTTTCTACGAATTTTAAAGAAAAATTAGAAATTATGATGATGTTTTGTCTGATGATATTAAGGAGATTACATATTATTTTTAGTTTAGGAAGATGTAGAAGATTCTGACGATGCTTTCATTGACTGTATCTCAATTTATTTTGAATCTCTACCTTAGATTTTAGTGATCTCTATCTAGATTTTAGTGATTAAATTTTAGATTAAGAAGAATACTGGACCACTAGTTTAGTAACCTCGACACCAATTTACTTTATTATTTTAAACTTATAGATAATCAAAGTATTATCCACGTGTAAACTTGAATGCCATAACTTTCTTTCTTTTCTTTTTTCGAATCTAAACATTATCAACATGTCTTGTTTGAATGTAAAGTAGGGAGATCAGTGTGGATCAAAGTAGGCATTTATTTATCCAGAGATTCTGGATTAACGCTTAAAAACTGTATGGAATGGTGGTTGCAATGTTTATAGAGAAAAAAAATTACAGATAAATTTAGAATGACATTGCCATGGATAATCTGGGAGGTGTGGAAATTGTGAAATGGGAGTCTTTACGCTGGGAAGCAAGGTAATGCTAACATCTTAGTAGCAAAGGCTTTGGAAAATACGGAGAATTGGTTATGACTCAATAGTGAAACAACGACACCGGTTCCCAAACGCATAGCGGAAAGCTCCGCAGGTGAGCAAAAATGGTCAAAGCCAGAGCCAAGGATGTTAAAATGCAATATTCATTCGTCTTGGGGTAAAGCAGAGGCTATGTGTGGTGGAGCTTGGATACTACAGAATTGGAATGGAGAGGTGACGTTCCATGCGAGAGATGCATTTTTACCAACATCAATTCGTTTAGCAGCTTGTCTAAGATGCATTATCTGGTCGATGCGGAGTTGTGTGGACTTAAGGATCAATGAGGTTGAATTTTGGGTGGATAATAAACAGGCTTTGGAGGCGATAAAAAACCCACTTAGTTGGCCGAGGTTTCGGTCTTTCCTCAACAGAATGGGTAGATTTCAAGGGTGTTTTCGAAGCTGCAGTTTCCAACACTCCTCATCTAAAGCTAATACGGTGGCAACACGAATAGCACGCAGTGTGACGAAAGAAGACCGTCTGCAATCTTATCTAGCTACGGGGGTCCCTGCGTGGCTAATGCATGTCATTAACGAGGAAAACTCAACATAGATGCTGTGTTTTATCACGTATTGGGGGGGGGGGGGTTATGCTCTATTTTTACGTTTACGATACTCTGTTTCACTTCCTTTTCTTTTTAACAATTACTCAGACGAAAAAAATAAACATTATCAACATTTGATTGTTTTTACCTTTAAAAATACAATGCAACTATTTATTTTGTAATTTTAATATTACTTATGTTGCAAACAAGTAATCCTTAATACTTGTTCAACTCATAATTTAATATCATCAAATCCAAATAAGGACTAGTTTGGCGATATGGATGGACTTCTGTAAAAGTGCTGATGATTCAGGGACTTATAATTAGGCCAATATTTTTCGGCTATGCTCCCATACATTTCTATTGCTAATTGTAAAGCATTCGCTAAGACCAAAACAAGTTTATGTAGCAGGAAAGGATTCACTCGCCCATTTGCCGAGATCTTCAAGTTTATGGTTCAAACTCCAAACTGGTCTTATGTAATCTATTTCAATTATGTAAACCATACCGGTTCGGATTAATTAATAAAATATTTATTAAGAAAAAATAAGTTGGGTTTTGTTATCAAATATTTTTAAGGGTTTTGTGCAAAAAAACCATCAACCTATTATTTTTTGCAAGAAAAATCCTAACCTCAAATTTGTGCAAGTTAATCATACCACTTTTAAAATCATTCGCAATATAGGGATTCCGCATATCGTCGACGTAGCTCCATTTTTCTCAGTTAAAAAACTAACGGACTGATCAAAACGACATCGTTTTGGTGATTTGAAACTACATGATGTTTTGGTTGAGAATACATGATGTTTCGCTGCATAGGTTGTTGTTTTCCACTTGAAAAAACAACATGATTTTTAATTCATCTAAAGTTCGAAGGAAATTAAAATTTCAATTTTTGTCAAATTCAGCGTCGTCGCCACAATGACAAAAATTTAAAAGAAATGGCTTCGGATCTCAATAATGTTATTTTAAACGGTGAGTCATCATGTAGTGCAGTGGTTAAAGATGAAGAGGAGGTTGACGAAGAAGGTGTTGAGCCAAAGGACACTGAGTTGGTGACGAGGAATAGTGGCGGCCATGGTGTCAATTTGACAAAATCCATAAAAACAGAGCACAAAAATTGAATAAATCCAGAAAAGATAAAATTTAATTTTTCTCAAATTGATTTGGGGGTGATTTTTTAGAGATTTAGGATTTGTTTTCATGTTGTTTTTAGTTGTAATTTGGGTTTAGTTAATTGAAGTATTATTTTAGTAGTTTACAACAAATATTAAGTTTGACCCATACGAAAAAGACGAAGAAGGAAGAAGAACAACAAAAAAAAATCAAGTTTTTTTTTTTAAAGAAAATAAATAATTCAAAGTAAAAATTATGTTGTTTTGAATAAAAAACGATGTCGTTTTAATCAGCCGATATGAAATATCTATATTGCGGATGAGATGATATGATTGACTTGTACAAACAAATTAGAGTTTAGAGTTTATCCGCATAATAAGTTAGATGACATTTTTTGCACAAAAACGTTAATTTTCTTTTTTAACAAAGTCAGCTGCTGTGCTGCTGCGCACAGAAAGGCCAATTCAAGTAAATGGGTTCGCCGGGTAATCAAAATCGCCGCCACATCGCCGCCGAAATTCTCAACAGCGCTGCAACCTCAATCTCTTCCATCATTCCTCTCTTCCCTCCCAAAATGACGCCGTCTCGTGTATGCCTCCCACTTAGATTCTCCGTATCAGACGATGTATCCCCTATCGAATCGACGGTGAAGAGCACGTCATCCACGTTCTCTTCCGGCCTTAATTCAACGGTTAGGATATCATCTCTCAGCTCCGATGGGAAACGCGGTGGACCTGCTTTCGTCGGTCAGGTCTTCAGTATGTGTGATCTTACTGGGACTGGTCTAATGGCTGTTTCTACTCATTTCGATATTCCTTTCATCTCCAAGAGGTTTTTATTACTCTTCTTCTTCCCTTATTCTATTCAATTTCCATGAGCTTAGCGCGTTCCTTCTTTTACTTTACCATGGCTCCAACTGTTATCTTGATTCTATGTACTGTTGGTTGCTTAGATTGAATCAGAGATCTATCTCAAAACATTTTGTGAAACTCAATTTACGTCATATGGTTTTCTATATTTCTCATTTTCATCTTCGTGTTTGTTTCTCTGGTGATATACAGAACACCTGAATGGCTAAAGAAAATGTTTTCAACTATCACTAAGAAGTGCGAGAGGAATGGCCCTGTGTTCCGTTTTTTCATGGATCTTGGTGATGCAGGTGCTATCACAGTTCTCTTTGTAAGCTTTTTTAGCAATTTACAGTAACACAACTCTAGATGCTACTTATAGTATGTTATTTAAGAGCCTTCTGGCTTTGAATTACGAGGCTGAATTAGTTTAAGATGTATGGCAATGGAGTTTCTGAAGGCATCTAAACACTGTCTTTTCTTCCTCTTTATTACTTGACCTCTAGAGCTTACAACTCCAAACTATGTTTTCTACATTTTTCGGGTTTGATCTTCCCTGATGTGATGTCTGTTTTCTCAGTTTCATATGTTAAAAAACTAAATATTCCAAGTGGAGTGGTTGGGGCTTGTCAACTTGATTTGGCATATGAGCATTTCAAGGTAGGTCTCTATTTAGTATGTTGTTATATACTACATAGTCTACATTTGAATTGTATGAGATAATGAATTTAATTTGTTTCATTTTCCTCAGGAGAAGCCTCACTTATTTCAGTTTGTTCCAAATGAGAGACAGGTAAAATCACGTCAGTGTGATATGCATTTCTTTGCTCCCTTTATTAATCTACTTCTAACTGAAACGATATCTGATTCGCAGGTGAAGGCTGCCAACAAACTTCTCAAGTCAATGCCACAAAATGGTAAAAAACAAAAGGTGGAAGGTGTTCCTGTTTTTGGTGCTCAAAACTTGGACATCGCTATTGCAACTGCAGATGGGATTAAGTGGTGAGCTTTACTGATGCAAAACATTGTGAATTTGGTAGGAAATGGAGATAATATAGCTTCTATTCTCTCAGTGTAATCAACTACCTCCAAGTTTTACTATCAGAACACATTGTTTTTTTTTCAATTTTCTTGCAGATTTGGCTGCAGTTTAATTTGAGAGTTGTGCAAAACAAAATTCTTGAAGCCTTTACAATTTGTATGAAAAATCCTGGGATTGTTTTTGATATCTAATTGTATCTACCTTTACCAGGTATACCCCATACTTCTTTAATAAAGCTGTACTAGATAACATTCTTGAAGAGTCCGTAGATCAACATTTCCATAGTTTAATCCAAACCCGGCATGTGCAACGACGACGGGATGTTGTTGATGATAGCTTAACTTCAGAAGTTATGGAAGAGATGGGAGATAGCATGCTAGAGCCGCCAGAGGTACACAAAATAGATTCTTGTTATAATAAAAATGAAGATATAAATGTTGAAACAATGATCATGTAAATATCGTAATCAGCAGCAAGAGCTACAGAAGTAGAGTTTGTCAGTTGCTATTCCTATATCCTGCTTGGTGCTTGTGGGTTGGAATATCCTATGTAGAGATAATGAATTTTAACCATGGTAGCTCATTGTTTACTATTTTTGGGTTGTTTCTTGGGGTTAGTATTGGAGTTTCTAAAAATTTTACAGTTTTTATTCTGGTGTTAATCAAACTGCAGGTTCAAGAAGCCATGGAGGAGATTGGCAGTTCCGGAATTCCTTTGAGTGTTGTGGCAAAGGCTGCAGAGATTCAGCTCCTATATGCTGTTGACAGAGTACTTCTAGGTAGTAGATGGTTTCGAAAAGCCACGGGGATCCAGCCAAAGTTACCTTATTTGGTCGATTCTTTTGAAAGAAGGTATACTCTTTTGTCTGTCTTTTTGTTTCTTCCCTATTTCTTAACAAATTCTTCAAAGCTAGGGTTTCATAATTTTTAAACTTGTTACTGAACGTGCTAGTAATTTGGTCTCCAACACCATTTTATTTAGATAGTGAAGCCATTATTATGTTACATTGACAGCAAAAACTGTGAAGTTTGCTGAAGAAGAATTTCAATTTGTGGACATTTGACATTGATTTTCAGTTCTGTATGTACTCAAACTGAAAATGGCAACAATCTTTTCTAGTTTGAGTTATAGGAGATTTCGATTTAAGAATTTTGCTACAAATCCTTGCAAGCAAATCTATTGATGTGATGTACAGAGACCAACACTAAAGCTCTTATTAAATGCCTCGTCTCACTCAGTAAGTGGCTAAGTTCCTTTCTCTCTTGTTGCTATCAGGAGTGCATTTTCCATCCAAAGAGCGTTAGGGTCAACAACTAGATGCCTTGGTGATTCAGTAGAAGCAGATACTTCCGCATCACTGCTTAGAGTAGAAGATGATAGTCCAAGCGAAGAGCGAAAAAGACAGCAAAATCTCTGGTTTCCTTTTGGAGATTGGCTTAATCATCCTGTGTCGAAAAAAGAACACCCTCATCATAAGGGTTCATCAGACCAAAGGTACCTAATTGTTCTCAAAAACATTTCAAAACAAAAAGATGAGTGTAAAATTCTTGAAAACACACACAATTTTTCGGTTTCAGGGGTATGGAACCTAGAGAGAGAGAAGTGCAGCTGAGTCCTTTCTTACCAAAGATAACGATGGTGGGGATTTCAACAGGAGAGGCTGCACAGATGAGTAAGGCTAATCTGAAGAAAACAATGGAAGATTTAACAGAAGACTTGGAGAATTCTGATGAAGGGAACGATCGTGGTTCGAAGCGTTATGACCCGGTAAAGATTGAAGAGAGAGATCCTCTGTTTGTTGCAAATGTTGGAGATTACTATTCGGGGTTGGCTAAAGCAGGTTCTGCTCGGTGGTCACAACAAGGTGATGACGGGTAACAAAAGACATTTTATAGGTCATAATAGCCTGCTTTTGTGTGAATTGGTTCAGCCTTAGGTACTATTTTGTTGTCATTTGTGATGATGCTTATAGTTGTAGGGACATGTATTAATATCAAAATGTTCCTTATTTTTCTTTCTTTAAATTCCAAATTGTTTCTATGTTATTTTTTAAATGGTTGTGAAATAAACTGCATCTTTCATTAAAAATGTAATTGTACTAGTCAAAATATATTTCTGAATGTGCAAATGCACTTTTTCAGCCCTGTTTAATACCATGCAATGATATATATTTTTTGATGAACAGTTGTAACAGTTTGTAAATAAAATATTTGATCATTCTTATCATTATTTTGATGAATTGCTATAGCTAAGAATCTACAGATATATATGAATCATGCTTCCTTTTATTATTCAGACAAGTGTATGTTAGACTTAACTTTTCAGATAAATGCACTTTGGGTTTACGGGGACCTCTACTACTGAGTGAGTGTACATCTTGGTGAGAGGTCAACCATCAATTATTGGATTTGACACCATGTAACTGTTTATTTGTTTGCCTATGTAGAAAAGGCTATTTGCAAAACTATATTTTTATACGTGATAAAATACAAAAAAATAAAACGATCATAAAATGGATTACTAAATAAAATAAAAATGTATATTGGGCTTTTCAAGTGAAAACTAACAAATCCAGTAGTGGCCCATTTTGATTTTGTCAACTAACCCACATTATCCCAAATTCAATCAGATAATAATGAACCACCAAAATCTTGAAAACTTTAATAAACAAAACAGTTTGGTTTATGGTTGATTGGTTAGTCGATCTCGAGCCTCGGAGATAGACAGATAGATAGATCGGGAGTGTCGAGGAAGGAAGAGAGAAAAAGGTAATCCCCCACACAAGATCTTCGATGAAGACGACCAAGGGAGGCAAAGTGATGAACCCTACTGATGCTTACCGCAAGGAGATTCGCAAGAGGGAAATTAAACGTGTAAGGCCTTGTTTTTTCTTTTGTTGGTGATTGATGAAATCGAATTAGGAAAATTGCTGTATGAGCTTAGATTCAGGTTTAATTGCTTTGCAGTTAGCTAAGAAAGTGAAGAGATGTGATCTTTTTTGCCACCATTGTTCATTAGTTGTCTCATTGTTCTTATCATTTACACTTAAGTTTGGTTGTTAAACAGAACAAGAAAGAGAGGAAGAAGGTAAGAGAGGTTGGAATTTTGAACAAGGATCCTGAACTAATCAAGGAACAGATCAGGAAACTTGATATGTCAAGTAAGTTCTACTTTTCGTAAGGTCCTCACATCATATGCTCTGTGGTGCTACTTATACCTTCAAATCGAATCTGTCTTTTCCCGTTTCCTAGTTATTTTTGGCTTACAAGTTTCACGCGTATCTCTAAGCCCCGGCAAATATACAGATTTGTTCAATAGTTTAATCTCTATGCAAACTGATACAGAGGTGATGTTTTTACTGGTGTAGAGGCTGAAGGTGCTTTGGACAAAGCAAGAAAACATAAAAAGAGACAGCTTGAAGATACTCTTAAAATGGTGGTGAAGAAGAGAAAGGTATTTCTCTGGTTTAGTTAGGTTTTATTCCTTTGCCCCACACTAGTCCCAGCTTATGATTTGGCGTCTCTTGTCTTCTTATTCTTTTGTTTTCATACGAATGTGATGAGAAAAAAAAGGAGCAAGGCGAGGGAACAACCTCTGTTATGTTCAGGTGATTAATCTTTACCTTTCTTTTTTTTTCTTAATGTTGATTGTTAAGATGTCATCGACTTTCTGTTAGATATAAGTATAACCTGTTCTTGTCTTCTATGCAGTCATCTACCCCCTCAACGAAGAATAACTGGCGAAGAGGACTTAAAACCAGAGGTACTTAGTTTTGTATTCTTTCTATCCCTGCTTGATTTTGAAAACCTCCCTAACTTTTCTGCTTATAATGATAGGACTGTTTATTATCACCCTACTTTGAACCCGACTGGTGCACCACCCCCTGGAAAGCCACCAATGTATAATTCATCGATAGGTATCTCCTCAGATGGTGCTTCATCTAGCGCTGCTGCATTGTCTTCTATTATAGAGTCAGAAGATTCTACATTAGTTGCTCCTCCTCCGCCTCCTCCACTTTCTCCTCTACCGGATGGGAATAATGCTTTATCTGCTTCTTTGCCACTTCTTCCTCCACCTCCTTTGCCACCAACTACAGGTCTTACTTTGCCACATCCATCATTTCCACCACCGCCTCCGGGACCCCCACCAAAAGAGCAGGATTTGGTTCATCCTCCTCTTCCTCCACCTCCTCCGCTTCCTCAATCTTCCCAACCGCCTCCTCCTGGTCTAAATGGAAGTGAAGGTGACGGTAGATTCCCTGAATTATCAGATCAAACATTTGGCAAGCGCAAGGTAAAAGCCTTATTCTGTTATCAATAGCTATCTTAAATTGGTTTGACGTGTTTTCATGTATTGAATTGCTGCAATTGAGCGTGTTTTAGTGTGTTAAATGCAGAGAAATTGAAACTTGATTACATTTTTTCCTTTTACATTGTGCAGAACGCTAATATAACTTCTGTCCCTCCTCCCCCACCATTCGGCCTTCCCTCAAAGCCTGTAAGCAACGAATCTGAGAATGGTCCATCAGAATCGAACACTAGTAGTTTTCAAAACGCTAACCTCTCTAAGATGGTTGCACCGCCACCACCACCACCTTTACATCAGCAACATCAATCATTTTTTGCAGGACCTGCTGCTTCACTGACTAATTTTCAACCTGATGTTCATCTGCCTCCAGGAATGTTTCGTTTTCCACCTCCACTGCCTCCACTCGATATGCATCCTCCTCATCCCGGAATGTTGGGTGGTCATGTAATCCCGAGGCCACCTTATGGCCCACCAACTGGGCCGCCTCCTATGATGAGACCGCCGCTTCCACCAGGACCACCACCTAGTTTTCAAGACAGTCAAGCAATGATCAGACCATATGTACCTAACAAACCATCTTATGTAAAATCCGCTGCTCCTACTGTTGTCAGGAGACCACTGGCTCAACATACACCTGAGCTTACATCCATGGTGAGTTAAAACATTGAATTCACTACACTTTTTTGCTCTATCTCATGTGAATTCCACACATCGAATCAAATGCTTTATCTATTGTTGTTGTTGATCTGCAGGTCCCTGCGTCAGTCCGAGTCAGAAGAGAATCAGCAGCTGTGACCAAACCAAAACCAAAGACTTCGATAGCCACAAGCTTGAGTTTTACACCAAGAGCTATGGCTTCTGCTGCACCGGTGAAGGTAGAGTCAGCCAAGACATCCGCAGCTTCAAAACCACAGAGCATTGATGATTCATACACAGCTTTCTTAGAGGACATGGAAGCTCTTGGAGCACTTTAGACTTATGGTCTTCAAAAAAAGTTATTTTGGTGTTGTTGGATCAAATCTTGGAGATGTAAAGATTGTACACGCGAACAATTTTTCTTAATTTACCAATTTTAGAAAGTGAAAAAATCATCATTTTCAGCGTAGAGCAATAAATGTTTGAAAAAACATAGTTAAAACGTGAAGTAGAATGCTATAGCATTAAAAGGTCAAGAAAGCGAGCATGTGCTTGAAATTTCTTACCAATGGGAGAATAAGGGGACCATAATTGATTTCAATTTACCCTTTTTGGAGGGTCTTCTTGGAAATTAGTTTCTTGTCAAGAAGATTTATGAGATCCTTTGGTTTAGAAGAAACCTATTATCCATAGAACTACATAATATTCATAGATTTATTACTATTAATTTAAATTTCAAACCATACTTGTATTTGAAACACTCATGTACAATTAATACCCATTATTACATAAGAGTTAGCCAAAAAAAATACACACGTACAAATATCAAATGGAGATAATGTCATGGTGATGTAAGTTTTTTCTAGGCCAACAAAGACTTTTCAGATGAGAGACCAAAATTTGAAAGTGGGTAATTCGGAAATGGTCCAGTTCCTGTATTTATTAATGAAAAGTTAAAAACTTGTATATCCTTTAGTCAAAAAGAAAAAGCAAAATCTTATCTGCATTCGATAGTGATATATATATATATATATATAGTGTGTGTGAATATAACCATAAGATTTTAGATTAATTTTTACATGAAATATCAACACCTAACACCATAAATGTTTGCTTTCATTTTGCCTTATTTTCTTATTCATATATCTATGCATCGAGACCGCATTACACTATTTAATAATACATATAAAATACTTGTTTTACTTTGGCCGCCGAACGAGAGGAGAATCACTACGTGCAAATCCACATGGAAGCAACTATAAAATACCTAGAAATCAAGTGGTGACGATTTTTTTCTCAACGAACTTACAAATGATTTTGAAACACCGTGCAAGTGTTTATTTAGACTCAAACCCTTATAATTATACTCCCGTTTACAAACTTAATCTTGTAATTATTCAGTTTGTTCCATACTTGTAATTATCGAGTATTATATACAAACTTTATCTTGTAATTATTCAGTTTGTTTCATCATCTTCATGGATGGATTGCACCATCTAATAACGTGATTGATGAATGCTTTGAAGTCCGGTACGTAATTTCATCATTAATTTAGATTACATATTACTTGCATTAGAATTTACATGACGACAGTTAAAATTTAAATTGCAGTTTACTGATTTATTAGTGCTAAGAATGTAAAAAGCCAAGTAGAAGTTTTTTACCTTCTAGAATTTATTCATGATAAGAAGTAGACTTTTTCAAAAGTCCAATGGGTTCATTAATGAAAAAGTCCATGCCGTTGAATAAACCAAATTTTCATAAAGTAAGTAAGAAATGGGGAATGCAATTAAGAGAAAATGTCGAAAGAGATCCAAGATGCCATTAATTTGCAAGTTTTCTTTGCTCGGGGATACTTTAATTTTACCCGCCAACTAGATCATCAACATGGTTTCTAATTTGAATTTAACCCATCAATTTCTATGTATTTAAACTAACAATATTGTTTACATTAGTTTATTTTACTTATCAAAACATTTCTTTTTAAGAGATTTATCAAAAACACACTGAAAAATGAAAAAATATTTTTAAAGAGATCAATACTATAATATTAATCTAATATGTTATATTCAAATTTTATATCTTTATTTACTGCTTTTGATTTTTAAACTTTATAAAACCATAAGAAATTGTGAAAATTCATATCGTTAGGCCTATTATATACTAGTAGACTATTGTACCTTCTTTAGGCTAATTGTGTTCAATTGTAGAGTAGACTATGATACTTATTCTCATTATAAACATATTATAGGTTATACTGTATATAGATGGTTAAAACTCGTAAGAAAAAAAAAAGTCAGAAAACGCGAATTATAATTTAAAAAAAATAAAATTTGTTGAAGATTAATTAGAATTAGAAGTTTTGGACCACAATTCAATCTGCTCCGACATGGCCCGCTTTGATATTCGACCATTACTTTTTAAGCTTTCTCTAAGTTAACGATGGACTATGTAATTTAATATCCGTAATGGGTTGTTCAAATTATTCGGCCGACTTTCATATTTGTTAATCTGATCGCTTTTTAGTAGGTTTATATATGTTGTAATATGACTGATATATAAGATTTTTAGTCGGTAGACAAATATAAAACAGTGTTTCGTTGGCTATTATAACTTTGCTAACTGGTAAATGTATCCGACTTAGCCAAAATCAGTTCCAAAGATAATTGTTGCTTCTTCTATGACGCCAGAATATTTATTTAGGAAACTTTGTAAACCGGGTGGAAAAAGATGTAAAATCTTCACATGGATGACTAAACTCCCCAAATGTTCACGTCACGTATTTTCATATTATACTAAAAGTATTCATATGGTTTAATTTATATATACAGAAAGAAAAGGCACTAATTACTTAGTTCTGTGTTTTATTCAAACCCAAAAAGGAATAGATTATCGAATATTCGATTATATCTAAATGCTCAAAATGTCTAAGCCTTTTTTCTCTTTACTGTATATCTTAAAAATCAACCGTCTACAAAACGGAAACATTTACGGAACGTTTTTCAATATGGTGAAAAGTTCAAATGGGAATTGAATAGAAACGGACTTGTCAATTCTATAGGTTTATTGGTTAAATTGTTGGTTTAAGGAATGGTTTAATGATTAATAGGCTAATTACCATCTCTGGACCCATTCTGATCCGAATTTTGCAGTTATTATATATATAGAACGATTGTAATTGTTTTTTTTTTTTTTTTGTTATACAGTGGACTTTTTTAGTGGGAGTGGTCCAATAACTGTAGGTTTGAAAAGCCGAAGATGGATGATAAATATATATATAGAAAACAATATAAACCTGTTAACGTTATGATTAATCATTTATCCATCTAGTTTTTCAAACATTTGAAAAATTGAAATTGATGTCACGTTTCTTTTTCTTAGAAAATAAAAAGAAATGGAACTTTTGCGAAATCAAAAACTTCGAGAACGGGGTTGACAAATCTATATAAATATTATTAAATTTGAGATAGACAAATTAGCGTAACTCTCTCACCATATCCAAGAATTTATCTCTTAAGCTTTATTTAACTTTTGACAAATTCAACGTCGATTTCGTATTTAGAACACAACTATCTTCCTACCTCCTAGACTCCATATATATATATATATATAGCTTCGAGTCTCCTGTGAGAGAGAGAGAGTTGTGTTCTTGCATAGTTCCAATGATGGCAGAGACTAATCAACCCACCATTATCTGTTCCCTTCTTCTGCTTCTACTCTCTGCAACAAGCTCTAATCCTATCTGCTCAGATTCAAGTAAGTGTTCTTTGTGTTCATGTCGTTTTGAGTTGAAGTGTTCTTGTGTTCATGTCGTTTTGACTTGTTTTGGTCTTTTGTCAGAGACTCCAGTCAACAACAACGAGACCCTCCAGTTCTGCGATTCCTACACAGGAAGATCTTGCTGCAATTCTAAAGTTGATCTTCAACTGCAGACTCGCTTCAACTCCATGAACATCTCTGACTCAAATTGTTCTTCTCTTCTCAAATCCATCCTCTGTGCTGTAAGTCTAATCAAATTTCCAACATAGCCACAAGTTAATTCGCTTTAATTTCCTCAATAAATCAATAAAATTCCAAAAACCCATAAAACAAAAAAGAATCGATCTTTCACTTACCCATATGCATTAATTTAAGATTCTCATAAGCTGTTTGAAGCTATTGATTCTGAATCTCTGAATTTTTGTTTTGTTTTATTTCCTCAGAAATGTGATGAATTCTCAGGACAACTGTTTGGTGATGCTAATTCTCAAATTCCAATTCTCTGCAACTCAACTTCACAAGACTTATGCTCAAAACTATGGGATTCATGTCAGAACATTTCCATTGTCTCTTCTCCTTTTAGTCCCACTCTACTAGGTGGTGCTACTTCGCCTTCAACATCTTCCAATTCATCCACATTAACCGATCTCTGGAAATCCCAAACCGAGTTCTGTACCGCCTTTGGTGGGCCATCTCAAACCAAAAACAACATAACCAAATGCTTCAATGGTAAACCGGTTAACCAAAACAATGATGATGATGTAAAGCCGCCTAAAGGAGTATGTCTTGAGAAGATAGGAACCGGGTCTTACCTCAACATGGTGGCTCATCCTGATGGCTCTAACCGGGCCTTTTTCTCTGACCAACCTGGTAAGATCTGGTTAGGTACAATCCCGGATCAAGACTCAGGTGAACCGATGAAACTCGACGAATCAACTCCTTTTGTTGACATAACCGATCAAGTCAGTTTCGATACACAGTTTGGGATGATGGGAATGGCGTTTCATCCTAAATTCGCGGAGAACGGGCGGTTTTTCGCGTCTTTTAACTGCGATAAAGTCAAATCTCCTGGATGCAGTGGTCGTTGTGCTTGTAATTCTGATGTAAATTGTGATCCTTCTAAGCTTTCTAAAGACGATGGCACACAGCCTTGTCGTTTTCAGACCGTCGTGGCTGAGTATACCGCGAACGGGACTTCCTCGAGCCCTTCAACAGTAAGTATAAAACCAAAATCTGAGTTTCTTGGAGATCAAGATTCTAACAGAGATTGTTGCTTTTGTTGTGTAGGCAAAGATTGGTAAAGCGTCTGAAGTGAGGAGGATTTTCACAATGGGACTTCCGTATTCGTCATCTCACGGTGGTCAGATTCTCTTTGGGCCTGATGGGTACTTGTATCTCATGACTGGTGATGGAGGAGGAGTTTCAGATACTCACAACTTTGCACAGAACAAGAAGTCGTTGCTTGGCAAAATCTTGAGGCTTGATGTTGATATTGTGCCAAGTTAAGTGACGAAATCAATCAACAAAAAAACTGTTTTGGGGAGTTTGGATTCAGTGTTTTAATTCTTATCTTTCTGCAATAATACTCGGCAGGCGCATCTGAGATCTCTAAGCTTGGTTCATGGGGAAACTACTCTATCCCAAAGAACAATCCTTTCCAAGGAAATGAAGATGAACAGCCTGAGATTTGGGCTTTAGGTCTGCGAAATCCGTGGCGTTGCAGCTTTGATTCTGAAAGACCAGATTACTTCTTGTGCGCAGATGTCGGAAAGGTTGGTTTTTTTCTTACGGTTCAAGTATCCAATTCTCTGATGATGCAGAGTTTCTCATGAAAAGATTGCTATGTTTTAAAATGTAACAGGATACATATGAAGAAGTTGATATCATAACAATGGGTGGAAACTATGGCTGGAGAACTTACGAAGGACCTTACGTTTTCTCACCGTTATCGCCTTTCGGTAAAAATGTTTCCGCGGATTCAAACCTGACATTCCCGATTCTCGGTTACAACCACTCTGAAGTGAACAAACATGAAGGATCTGCTTCCATCATTGGAGGTTACTTCTATCGATCCAACACTGATCCTTGCACATATGGAACGTAAGTTAAAAACTAAACCCTAAAACCTAAATCCAAAACCCTAAAACATTAAATCCTCAAACTATTTTGTTTCAGGTATTTGTATGCAGATCTTTATGCAAACGCAATGTGGGCAGCGATCGAATCACCAGAAGGTAGTGGAAACTTCACGGACTCTCTAATACCGGTTAGATGCAGCAATGATTCGCCGATGAAGTGTACCGCAGCTCCAGGAGGAGATAGCTCGGGACCTGCTCTTGGCTACATCTACTCTTTTGGACAAGACAATAACAAGGACATACATTTGCTCACGAGCTCTGGTGTGTATCGGATTGTTCGTCCTAGTCGTTGTAACTTAGCTTGCTCCAAGGAAAACACCACCGCTTCTACCGGAAAACAGAACCCTGCTGGTGCTGCTCCTCCACAGCCTTTACCTTCTTCCGCAAGAAATCTCTGTTCCTCTGTGTTTTTGTTATTGTCGTTGTTGATGATGTATTTAATGGTCTTAGATTAGAATATGATGATTGTTTCCACTCTTTTTGTTACAGCTCTTATGAATGTTAAAAAACTATTTTGTGATTGCTTATATTAGAAGATATCATATAACAAATTGGTTTTTCTTTTGGGTCTTTCAGAAAAATATTAAAATCCCTGAAAACAAATAAAAAGAGAGTTTTAAATCACATAAGTGGGAACAAGACCAAAGTCGTCGTACTGACGGAAACAGGTTGGCCTTAATTGATGACGACGCCGGCGACAAGAAAGAACGATGCGACCGGCAACAGCTACTCCGGCTAAACTTATGTTAGAAGCCAAAATGAATAGATAAAAAGGTACAAACATATAGAAAAACTCAATCGCGATGAGTAGTGTTAACTTATAGATCCCAAGTCATAATGGTTGACTTCTTGGTGCAACGAATCTTACAAACGCATTGTATTCTAACCATGATCGGACACCTATTATGAACTTGTAGTACCTCGTATTTCAATTCTTCTAAAACTCCTTTGCCTCGAATCATAATAGTAGACATATAAAGGGTCATTAGGGTCATATATAAGTTGGAGTATCAAGATCTCAGCACCTAAAGTGACCCCCGACAAGCGGTGACTCCTTAAACCCTCGAAAGAGGATATAGACAACCAAAAGATAGTTTTCGACCATTCTTGTTTTTGAGCACTCTCCATAACCCACATCTCTGCTCCGTTGGTGCAACATAAGCATCCTAACTTCCCTTTATGGTTTACCAGAGTCGAGCCACCTGTCACTGCTTTAGGAGCTTTTATATAACTAAATCTCTCGGACCTCGAAGGGGATCACTGATTTCTAGGTGTTTTCTATTATGATCCGAAGCGAAACAACATGAGTATTATGACATTGAAAAAAATTATCCGGAGGAAATTAAGCGTAAAAGTTTTATTTTAGTCTTGGCTACATTAGACGGAAAAGGTCATTGCTCAATCATTTACCACTGCACCAAGATATCCCACATTGTCAAGGATAACCAGTTATATCTATGCACACAATGGTTCGGACCAATCACATAGTGAAAAGATGACACATATATATACGTCTGATCATTTATATATAGGTCATCTTTTCACCATATATGATCTAATTTTTGGTCAACATATTTAATTTGCTGCAATCCTTTTTATTATGAGGTGAAAGCAAAGAAAAACAAATATTTACCAATTCGATTATTGAGTTGCACCAATTTTATAGAATCCACGGTCTGAATTAGGCGTGTGTCATCCAAGACCAAGAAGCAAAGAAGGACAAAAAATCGATTTTATAGAATCCACGGTCTGAATTAGGCATCAGCGTGAAATGAAGGTAAGGGTTACTAATCTCGTGGTCCGATATTCCTCTGATTTCAACCTTCCTCAAATCATTCTTATGCAGATCATAATAGAGGATGTAATCAGTGAAATTCATCGTTCTAGGTTACAAGATAATCTCGCCGTTTTGAGTAGTCCCATCCACCCACAAATCAATGTTGTTATGGACTAAATGCATCTGACAAGGCTGCAAAACCAAGAGACTTCCTCGACCATTTTGTAGCAACTTCTAAGACCCATAAGTCCACCAAACCTGTGTTTCCAAGATATATGGGTATAGTCAAAACGAGTTGGTTTTCCACCATACTTTATAAACCCCACAGACCCATAAGTCTACTGAGCCTATGACCTCATTGCAGACTTCTTTGTATTGATCAAGACAGGATCGTGTCCGAGAAAGTAGAAGGCATACCTCTGAATTACTTCTTCAGCAAAGAAGTTGGCGGGTAAGGTAGCCCTTTGTCCGGTGGTGGGATTATAGATACATGCCTGTCTGCAAACTGTGTATAAAATCAAGCCACGAAGAACCACCATGTTGTGTCCTCCAATCCCTTTCATGTTGAAAGCACTGAGGTCAAATCCAGGTCGAAAGCACTCTTTCTAAGAGAAACAGAGGATTTGGTTTGTGTCATCTCATGTTGCAGCACTGAGGTTTGCCTGTCAACACCAACTTGTCCCACAAGCAACTGATAATGTGCCGTCAAGTAATTCTCTATGCAACCAAACTGACAAAACTTGAGGCTGTGAATCTAGTACACCGGAGACTGTGATTTCATAGTTTCAGAGCTAAATTTATTTTGTCGTCGTTTTTCTTTTGAATTTCTTGCCTTTGGTCTCACTCGTGACCAGAGCGCCTTGTACATCAATTTACGTGTCTTGGGCAAATTGGTCCAAAAGATTGGAAAAATAAAAGGAACCACTGATTTGGTAAACTCCAACCAGAACCACTGTAGATAGAAGACGAAAGCAGAACTCTGAGACTCCACACGATCACTTATAGAGGTATTTTCCCTAATGGAGAACAAAGTCACAGAGAAATGCCTTAAAATGTATTAGATTGCCACACCTCGTTAACTTATATCTATGATTTGATATTCGGAACATGTAACACATGAATGTTGGCCTAATTTTATTAGCATTTTCCAAAAATCATCCATATTGACAAACTAATCCAGTCTGGCTTGTTGATATTAAAATAAAAGAATAACATACATTTAAGTATTTTCAACATAACTAAAATTAAAATTACAAAATAAATAGTTGCATTGTATTATTAAAGGCGACAAAATTAAGATAATGATAATCTTAGCTTGGAATGAGGAAAAAAAAATGGTATTCAAGTTTCCAAGTGCATGATGCTTTCACTCTTATCCATAAGCTTGAAATTAAAATACGAGTTACTAAACGCATTGTCTGGTATTCCTTTGATATCAACGTTGCTCAAATCATTCTTGTGTGGATCATAATAGAGAATGTAAAAAAGGGAGCGCAACTCACGCGGTACCAAGATAACCTCGCCGTTTAGAGTTGTGCCTCGTACCATCAATCGAATGTTGTTATTGAGTAGATGCATCTGACAAGGCTGTAAAACCAGTGATTTTGTCGACCATTTTCTAGCATCTTCCAAGAACCATAAGTCCGCATAACCCTTTAAGTCCAAGATTGGTATGATCAAAAATAGCTGGTTTTCCACCAATACTCTATTAAACCCGCATACTCGCCAAATTCAGACACGACATGAGGTACTTGGATCATATTGAACTTTTCACAACTAATGTCATAACTGACCACGACGATTTCGCGAGACAAACCAGTGTAAGCCAAATAATATCTAACTCCATTGATTCACAGTCAGCTCACTCTGTCTCTCCTACTCGGATCTTAGAGAAAAGAGCCTTTTTTTTTGTTCTTTCCTTAACTTATAAAATTTTCTTGTGAATTAGACAATATAGTAATTATGGGTTTGTTTTTAGCTCTGATTTCGTCTATTAAATGGAAGAAGAAGTTGTCAAAGGCAATGAGAAGAGGAAAAAGAAGACGAAGAGGAGACGATTGGGAGATTCCGTTGGATCTCCAGATCGAGATCCTGACTAGATTGCCTCCTAGATCGCTGATGAGGTTCAAGTGCGTCTCAAAGCTATGGGTCTTCTCTTATACATTCTCGATTTTTTAGCAACCGTTATCTTAAGGTCGCATCCCTACGGTCGCGACCACCTCGTCTATACATGAGTTTGGTGGACCACCTCAAGTCTACGAGTTCAATGGAGGTCTGCCAAAACCCGAGCGAGTCTGTACTGCTATTTAACATCATCGTCTAGTAGTGCTAAGTCTTTCGACCAAGCTCTGACGATGCCAGGAATTGGAGGACGTAACATGGTGGTTCTTCGTAGCTTGATTTTATACATTGTTTGCAGACAAGCATGTACTATAATCCCACCACCAGACAAAGCGCTACCTTACCTGCCGTCAAATCCAACATCTTTGCGCAACAAGACTTTCGTAAGAGTGTCCTCTACTTTCTCGGACACGATCCTGTTCTTGATCAATACAAAGTAGTCTGCACTGTTGTCATATTCTCAAAAGATTTTGAGAGGATAACTTCTTCGGAGCATTGGGTCTTTGTACGCCGGAGGTTCATGGAAAAGAATTGAGTTTGATCAACCTCATCTTCCTACAAGACCTGGAGTGTGCGTCAATGGAGTTATATATTATATGGCTTCCACTGGTTTATCTCCCAAAGCCATTGTCAGCTTTGACGTTAGATCTGAAGAATTCAATATGTTACAAGCACCTCATGTGCTACCTCTAGGTAAGCCTCTGGGTTTTATAGAGTATGGTGGAAAACCATGTATTGTTGATCATACCCATCTTGGACCTAAGGGTTTGGTGGACTTATGGGTCTTGGAAATCTCTGGTTTTGCAGCCTTGTCAGATGCATTTACTCAGTAACAACATGACAATGGAAGGAACAACTCTAAACGGTGAGGTTATATTTGCATATAGAAGGTTGATTTCCCCTTATTACATTCTCTATTATGATCTGCATTATAACCATTTGAGAAAGGTTAGAATCAGAGGTATACCGGACCACTGGTTTAGTAAGCCTGACACCAGATTGAGTTTTTATTTCAAACTTGAATGCCATTGCAACTTTTTTTTATCATAATATTTCTTCTTCTTTTTGTTTTAATATTATAATTGGATTTGCATGGAATTTTGTAAAATGATGATGATTCAGGACTATTATAGTTAGGTCAACATTTGGCAATAATTTAAAACATCCTATCAATTATGGTCTCTCTTGGAGCTTCTTCTCTCACAAAGAAGTGAAAATGGCTTCATCAAAACGCGCCTAAATGGCTAAATAAGAAAAGGAAAGAATGAATATTAATAGAAAGATTCGACAAAAAAACATCCAATTTAGATTCGTTCATCAAGATCAAGAGAACCAAAGCTATATGCTATAATATGCTACTAAAAAAAACTGAAAAGCTCTTTGGATTTCTATTTCCTCTTACAAACCAAAGAGAAACAGAGAATTTGGTTTGTGTCATCTCATGTTGCAGCACTGAGGTTTGCCTGTCAACACCAACTTATCCCACAAGCAAATCATCTGTCTCGGTGACTGATAATGCGCAGTCAAGTAATTCTCTATGCAACCAAACTGACAAAACTTGAGGCTGTGAATGTAGTCCACCGGTTTTGTACCATTGTTGAATTGTTCAACCCACATTCCCACACTTACATCTTCCATTTTGAACATCTGTAGTATCAAGAATGAGAGGAAGGAAAAAAGACAAAGTTATATAAATGTATTTGTTCTGTTTCGAATTGATTAGGCAATGTTGGCTGGGAAATTCTGTTGCAGCATACCCTTAATTTGTGTTTCTCAAACTCTTGCACTATGAAGCGAGAGATATCGTTTGATAATATGTATCCCGGGCCATTAGCATAAGGTGGATAATCTTCCTCTGGCCATTCCTGGAAAAACAGATAATGTAACATTAACCTTTGGATTCATATGAACGGAAAAATGATTCTTTAAGCAAAACAATTATTATAACTTTTACCTCATATGTAACAGCCCATTTACCCTGGCGGAGCGGTTTGTGATAGTAATTGATGTTGCCAATGTATAGACTTCTATCGGCGGGTGTTCTCTTTGCTTCACTAAGAACCGCATCCACTTGTACAAATGTATCATCATCACACTTCATGATGAATTTAGCAGCAATTTGATGAGCCTGCAAAACAGAGAATATAGAAACTCTTAATCAATATTGAATAATTGAAAACACAGGATCAAGTATTGATTCTTAGAATCGGAAAGTCTCACCCCATACTCGCAGATTGCAACGGTTTTGAGGACAACAAGGTCATAACTGTCCATGTAAGGGACTATGACTATGTCCCCAAAGAAATCAGCTTCCTTCTTTAGCTCCACATTCACTTCCTTCCTCGAGTGCTGCCCAAATAAACACCCGAGTTTAGCTTACACTTCGATATGTAAAGCTCTTAAATCTAATCTAGAAGACTATCAGATCACTTGTAAATTAGTCTAAACTTACCAATGCAACAAAGAACCGAGCCACAACTTTGGAAGATTTAACGAGTTTATGTTGCATCCACGACCTCCTCACAGCCATCCGCTCAGCAAAATGGTTACCAGCAGAAAGGATCCCAATGAACATATCAACTTGCTCATCAGGAAGTGATGGGGCTTGCCAATTGCTCGACAGCTCAAGATGCCTCTGAGGACCAAAACTAGGATACGAGGTTGGGAGAGAGCCAGCGAAAACCGAGTGAACATCTATGTCCCCGTTAATGGTTAAGCCAGTAGCATCCTCAAGCGTAAATCCCTTCACATATAGCCAAAACAAAACCACCCACATAGACAATTATCAATTTTCACGACAATTACTAATCCAACCACAAAACGTTTTAAGCAAAGTCAAAAAATCGCTTACAGTTCGGTAAGGGAAGGAAGTGACATGCTTCCCATCGACACTAGCATGATAACCTTCCAATCCAGCACTCAGAGTAAGCACGAAAAGCTTGTCAACTGTAAATGGAAATGGCCATTCAACAGTTACTTTCTTGCTCCGACCTATTAATCGACTAAGCCACCATGTAGCCGCCTTGCTAGACTCTTCTTTAGATGTAATGCTGTCATCCCGAGCCCATTTCTCGCACTTAACCTGACCATCAACTACAGCCATTCTTACTAATTAATATCAAGCAAAACAACAGATGAAACAAAGATAAATGCTTTGGAACATATATACTAACCAGTCTCTTCATCATCCCTAGATCTCCATCCTTCACATCTTTGTGCTGAGCCCCATTGCATTCTATAACAAGTGTTCTGCTCAATCACAGGCTCACCACTCCAATCACCCTTAAGCCTTGGATTCAAGTGGAGGATCCGAGGTGGCTCTTCTCCTTCCACTGCTTTCAAACCCTGAAGCTCCAACTTAAACTGTGAAACCTTCACAGCTTCATGTCCTTCTTTTAACATTGATATCTTCGGGTCCTTTTCTGAGTGAGCAGCTCGTGGCTTCCCAACCACTGTAATGTGTGATCCGAGAGTTAAACCACATGGAAGCTCCATGAGATTGCCACGTTTCGAAAGATCAGACCCAGTTAAGGAAACAGAAAGCGAGCAGGAGCTTGACACATGTTCCTCAATTTTCTTCTTCTTCTCCTTCTCCAAGGCTTTTAACATTTTTCCAGACTCGAGCTCTTCCCATAGCTTTCGACCAATTTCCCAAGCTACCTTAGCAGATTTGTGGAGCTCCACCGACCCATCTTTGCTACTCGGTTTGAATGTTTCCGGGTCGAATTTCAAACTAGATAGAATCTGGATCCTCTTTCTTAAACCCTGAGCTGGTGCTTCCGCTTGTGATTCCTGGTAAAGCAGACTCTTTAAGGGTCGACTCGGAGCTCGTCTCTCTTGTAATTCTCGCTGGCTATGGTGTTTCTCGGGTCGGGTCAAAGGATCCTGAGATAAGGAACTGAGCCCGGTTTTGAACACGAATGGGATTTCGAATGTGATCAGGAGCATGTAGAGTACCCCAACCGCCATTAGTATTTGAATCGATCTCTGCTTGCTGAGAGAGACAAACATGTCGAACTTTTCCAATCTATCAAGTTTCGATAACTTGGGCTTCCTCATTCCTAAATTAGACGGCAAAAAAACCCTAAATTTCACTGGAAACAAAGAGGAACGGAATCTTCAAGTTCAAAAAAAAAAATCAAATCTTGAGAAATCACGATGAACGGAAACAATCAGAAGATTGGTGGGTTGCTTAGTAATTAACTCGGAGAACACAAATTCCCAAAACCTTTGAGACAGGAAGAGAAAAAATCAAAGAACTTTCTTTGGAAAGAAAAATCTTTGATGGAGAAAATTCAAAACCCAAAAGAAACGCTAAAGGAATGAAATTACAACTTCTAGAGAGAAAAAGAGACGTGTAATCGTAAGATGAACAGAAACAGAAGCAAAAACGCGTAAGAAAATTAAGGGAAATAGAAGAAGAAGAAGAAGAAGATGAAGCCCAAATTTCTTCTTCTTTGTTAGAGCTGCTGACGTCTGAATAAACGGCCGTTTTGGTCCATCTCTTTTTCGAATCTTTTTTATTCGCTTTTTCAAATTTCCTTTTTACTTATTTAATTTCACTTTCCGGTTTTGTATAGATTCGTTGGATTTATCTTTATGAAAAGTGGAATTTTTAAATTAATTAGTTAAGTCCACCAATAAAATAACTCGAGTTTTAATTACCTGAAATCCGTATTAAATATTAAGATTTTGAGGCAAAGCAATCGAAAGAGTTGTCTTGATTACCCGATACAGAATGTAGTATGATTAGCTATTATATGATTTTATAAAAAAAATTAATGATAATAGATTGTAACATATTTGATTTTAGTAGATCGAGTCTTATTTTGATTTAAATTATTATTGATTAATGTCGACTAAATCGGACAACTGTGCAATTGTATTTACTGACTGCGTCACCAATGAAGTCAGGACTCTTATAGTCTTATTCTCATGTTATTTAACTAAACCAAAATTTAAATGACAATAAATTGCTAATCAAAATAAAGTGTTTCTTGTTTTTAATTAGAGGAATCTTGATTGAGAAAGAAGGGGACCGAAGGCTTTATGGGCTTCATGTGTGACACCTTCGCATCCAGGTGTCTTCTCTTTCTCCACTTGTCTTTCGACCTTTTTCAGTTTCACCAATTTTTTTTTGTTTTTAACAATTTTCGTTCATACAAATAAAATACCCCATTCCACTTAATTCGACTTTTTGTTGTTTGAAATTTTAATTCGACTTTTTTGATATTAGTATAATAATAATATATAATGAATGTTTGGCCAAAGACAATCATATATCATGTACTTGTAGGAAAAAAAAACAACTTCATTTCTTCTTTTTATATAAAATCAGTTTCTAATTTATTAGAATGTCTCTAGAGATTTGGAAAATTTGAAGACTAATATATAAATATGTTACAATTCTCTATTCATGAGTTAGCTTTTGAGTGTAAGTTAGACCCATATTTCTAATATAATATCATAACATGTCCAAATTCTTAATTGTGATGCCCATCCATGAATATTTACTCCTACAAACATCACGCTTTACTTTAGATGTACATCTTGAATGTGAAGGGATATATTAGAATATCTCTATCGAGACTTAGAAACTTCAAAACTAATATATAAATGTGTGATAATCTTTCATTTATTTATTTTTGGATGTAAGTTAGGTTAACATTTTTTAATATAAATAGAAATATAAATTGTTTGTGTGCTTTAAAATATCGAGTCGAACTTTTCGTTCTACACTCAGAGCATTCAAACGATGGAGTCGGTGCCATAGAATTGACTTTTAATTCAATTTTGAAGCTCTTTTTTTTGTTAAAAGTTGTTTTAGAACGTTGATATTTATATATTCATATATATAATTTAAAAAATACGAAATTTGAAAACAGAAACGAACACTCGCAAATGTTGAAATTAGGAACATAATTAATAGATTTTAAAACAATTAACGTGGAGAACGTTGACAAAGAAAAAAACTAGAACATCTCTTTCATCCTTCATATTAGCGTTCTAAATATTTTTAGTTGTGAGTTTGGCTTTTGTGGTTAAGTATTTAAATATTTAAAATTAAATTTTATGGCCCATTGTCACATCACCCTACGTACCGGTGTGTGGTTGACTGGTTGCTTCCATTTATATAATTTTAGCTTACGGTTTTTTTTATATACCTACCTAATTCTCCTGAAACAAATTAAACTGGGATAGCACTATTAATTAAGTCAAATCTATAGCCATTGCAAAAGAAACTATAGTTGCAACTAATTGGTGAATTGCGCAAATTTTGTCAGGGGAGCCGACTTATTAGGATGGACCGTGGACGGATGGTAAGACGATCAGATTTGGAGAATTAAAAATTATAATCTAAATCTAAACATAACCGTTCTTCTTGAACGCCAGGCTAAATCATAAGTAAAACAATTTCTTTTCAAGGCTGAACACAAAGCTGTTTGTTTAATCGAATTACCAATAGTTTTTTATAGTGATTAAAAGACATGCATTGTACTTTTTGTGTGTGTTTTAAGCTGATTACGGTTAAACCAAGGACACAATGCTTAAGATTAACAACTGTTAGAACTTACTAGACGGCACGGTATGTGCCCATCAAGAGCTAAACACACATATTTTTCCCAAGGACAAGAGAAACACTTAAAGATGAACATTTTACTGTAACCTTGCTCACGTTATAAATGATTTTTTAACAAAAATCCATCTAATTCCACATTGACATTAAAATCGACATAATTTTTTTTTATATATTCCCAGGAGATTTTATCGAAAACCAAAGGTTTCAACTTCGGCAAGAAATGAAGAGAAGCCACCAATACCGGCGGTGGTAGATGTTTTGTTCACCTTTGACTATATCTCACCTAGACACTTAATTCATCGACACTAATAAATGCTTTTTCACATTATTTAAAAAACGGACGGGTTCACGAAACAAAAAAAATTACTGACTCAAGATCACCTTAGAATTAAATCAAATGGCATAGTTGTATAAGTAAATTAATTAATCAAGGATAATTAAAGAACATTAGTTGTATAGGTGTAAATGAAAATTTGGGAGATTATTTTTGTTATTTTCTTCTTAGGTTTTCATAATTTTAGCTTTGAAAAAAAATTTATAATCGTAATTTGTTTTCATAAAACTGTATATAAGAAATAGTTTCAAAATATTATAATAATCTTCTTTCATTGCATCTTTAGTGCGCAATATCACTCCCTCATCTCTCTTACCTCTCCGATCTCTCTCTCTTTGTCCACCTCACACACAACCCTATTAACACGACAAGACCTCGCAAAGCTCAAATCTTTTTCCTTTTTCTTCTCAAGTTCCTCACTTCTCGGATCCGGGTCCTAAATCTGGGTCAGCCCTTTTAGGATCGTCGGAAATGGACCCTCCACTAGTGAACGATTCCTCCTTCTCCGCAGCCAATCCTTCTTCTTACACTCTCTCTGAGATTTGGCCTTTCCCTGTAAACGACTCCGTTCGCTCTGGCCTCCGTTTAGCTATTAATTCCGATTCCGGTCGAGCCTTTGCTCCGTCTGAACATTCCGGCAATAAAGATGTCTCCACGGCGGAGGAGTCTACAGTCACCGATCTAACTGCTGGCTGGGGAGGTAGAAAGACTAGAGATTTGAACTCTGAAGATGATTCTTCAAAGATGGTTTCTTCCAGCAGCAGTGGTAATGAATTGGTGAGATTTTGCACTTAATTTGAAAAGCCCTGATTTTGAATTTAGATTCTAGTTTTGTTTTTTTTGTTAAGTTTAGTATTGATCTGATTTGATGTGTCTTTTGAGTATTTGAATCTGTATCTAAAGTTTGAATCTAGATCCTCAGCTTGGAGATGATCCAAATTATCAATGAGTCAAAGCATAAGTCTTTGATTTAGGGATCAAGGATTAGTTTATAGATTAGATGACTTATCCATTGACTTTTAGACTGAGCTGGATTGAGTTTTGAGACTTTTCAATTTGATAGATGTTGAAACGGTCACTGCTCATTGTTTCTATCTATATATATCATTTTAGTTATCTTAGATCGAGAATTTGATTTAGGATCTGTTTACTTTTTAATAGAAAGAATCAGGCGATAAGAAAAGAAAAGTTTGTGGATCTGAAAGTGGAAATGGGGATTGTTCGATGAGACCTGAAGGCGAGACAAGTTCAGGTGGTGGTGGAAGTAAAGGAACTGAACAGAAGAACAAACCTGAGCCACCAAAGGATTATATCCATGTGAGAGCAAGAAGAGGACAAGCTACTGACCGGCATAGTCTAGCTGAGCGAGTAATTCTTCTGCTTAAACCACCAAATCCTATCCTCGAAAATTGTTTATTTACAATAACAATTTTGTCTTTGACAGGCTAGAAGAGAAAAGATCAGTGAGAAGATGACGGCTCTTCAAGATATAATTCCAGGATGTAATAAGGTACATGTTCTTTTGGTCTTGCGAATGATGTTCTGTTTTTATACTTCTAGCCCTTTATACATTCAACAAGATATTTCCGTTGTTGATTCAGATAATCGGAAAAGCCCTTGTGCTCGATGAGATTATCAATTATATTCAGTCATTGCAGCGCCAAGTTGAGGTAAAAATCGTTTAACTCCTCTTTTTTATATGTTGTAATTTACACGACTAAACATGGAATTTGGTCTACAGTTTCTGTCAATGAAGCTAGAAGTTGTTAACTCGGGTGCAAGTACTGGTCCGACAATAGGAGTTTTCCCTTCTGGAGATGTAAGTCCCAAATCTAGAAAACATAGAAAAATCTTATCTTTCTTAATCAAACTAGTAAATCTAAAACCTCTTGGTGTTGTATCAGCTTGGGACTTTACCGATAGACGTTCATCGAACTATATATGAGCAACAAGAAGCTAACGAAACCCGAGTGTCTCAACCGGAGTGGCTCCATGTGCAGGTTGATGGGAACTTTAACCGAACCACATAAAAACAAATCTTTCTTTGATTGATGGATGTGTTTTGTAGGCAGTAAAAATGGATGCAACCCTTTATTTTTTCTTTCTATGTGTATCATTTTGCTGTTAAAATCATCAGAAGATAGATCTGAGAGTGACCAGAGAAAGATTAACACTTAATAAAAACATCTTGTATTGTTCTGCTATAGCTTGTAACAATTGATTCAGTGTCAGAGATCTCATATGTTTCTGTCAAATCTTATCTACTTTGTACAATCTTTATGTTATGAATCAATGATACGTTTTTTAATTTATTCCAACAACTGAAAAGTAAAAGCTTCTAATCTTCAAAATAAAAAGAGGGATTTGACTTAAAGTCAAAGTAATTAAATCTAACGGCTGAGATTCTCTCTCTTCATCCCCTTTCAGATCAGAATCCGAAATTTCGATCTCTTTCTCTCTCACTCAAGTTGAGGGGCGCCAAAAAAAAACCTTTTGACAAAGAGGGAAAAAAAGTTTTTTTTTTTTTTCTCCTTGGGCTAAATCGATTTGACAAAATCCCGAATTCGAGCTGGGCAATTTCTTCTCTTTCTCAATCTGGGTCTTTCTCTTTGGTTGTTTCTCTCGTGATTTGGTCGGCCCTACGAGGAAAAACGAGCAAGGATTTAGCGATGGAGCATCAAAACGCGGTCAAAGAAGCCCTAAACGCACTGTATCATCACCCGGATGATACAGTGCGTGTGCAAGCTGATCGCTGGCTCCAGAAATTCCAGGGAACTCTCGATGCTTGGCAGGTCAGTTTTTGTTTTTGATTTCAATGTTAATTTTCCTCAGTTGGGTATATTCTCATCTAACCTGGATTTATCTGGGTTCGATTTGTTCGTCCTTGTTTTGTAGCACTTGTGCTAGAGCTTTGTTCTTCGATTGATTCTTAGTTACTTTAGACTTTATAGGTGCATAAAGTTTCATCCGTTAGAAAAGTTTGTATTCTCGATTCGCTTATGCATAGCATAAATCTCGAATTTCAATATGAGTGGAGGGCTTGAATTTGATAAATACAATTTAGTTCAATTTTGCATTCTTCTGTAGCTGGTTTGAAGTATATGTAGGGGGTGTGAACAGATCTACCATGTTGCTAGATTTTGTCAGTTCTTCCAATAGCCTTTTAGACCCATGATTTTTGATTCAGAGAAGAGGAAGTGTTGGTGGAACAGTTCTACAATGTTTCTGACTCTGTATTGTTGTATGTATTATAGGTTGCGGATAATTTACTTCATGATTCTTCCAGTAATTTGGAAACTTTGATATTCTGTTCTCAGACCCTTCGAAGCAAGGTAAATGCTCTTGAAATTTTCTGTAATCACGCAATCTTGGAGACTGCAGTGTCTTGACATCGAGTCTATCTTACTTGAAGGTTCAACGAGATTTTGAAGAACTACCACCTGGGGCTTTTCAAAAGCTACGGGAGTCATTAACTGTAAGTCTTTGTTCCATTAAGTTTTTTTGTCCATGAGTTATAGGGTTTCTGAATCTTTATGCATGTTTGTGCCTTTGAACAATAACTTAATAGGAAAACTCAGTCGAACTAGTGTTTGGCCACTATGTATTCTGGCATCTAGGTTTTACCATGATTTCATTATTTGGCCTATAATTGGGGGCAATATCTAGTCTTGGTATTGAACTAGTACGTCCTTAGTGTTCCTGGCAAAAGTTGACTTTCATTATTTTCTCAAATGCAGACATTATTAAAAAAATTCCACAAAGGCCCTCCAAAAGTTAGGACCCAGGTAAGCTTCAGAAATTGTTCTCCATTATGCATATGTGGGAATTTGCTGTTGTGCGTAAAAATTTGTATGCTTTGTGCCAAGTTTCTTATTCAAGTATTTTATATTGTAGATTAGTATTGCTGTTGCTGCCTTGGCGGTACATGTTCCAGCGGAAGATTGGGGAGATGGTGGTATAATTAGCTGGCTTAGGGATGAGATGAATATGCATCCTGAATATGTGCCTGGTTTCTTGGAACTCTTGACAGTTTTGCCCGAGGTAGAGTATTTTTTTATTCCTTTGTTTAACTGTTCCTCTGTCTCTGTCTCTCAGTTATTAAAGTGAAATCATGTATTCGGCTACATAGATATAAAAGGATTTTTTTTAGTCTGACTTGGATCTGCTTACTTCTTAGCTATGCTGGTATTGCTGATCTCAAATTGGGTAGACATAAGCTTAAGGTTGATGATGTTTTTTGGAGAAAATTCTGTATCTTTTTACTGTTAGCGTATCTATTTCTAAGTTGCATTCTATGGTACTCTGTATATGTTATTTCAATCCCTTAATGTCTGGAGACCTTGTCATTTCCAAGTAAGCTATTTTGCATGTTCGTGTTTGCAGAAAAATGTTGATAGTTTTTATCTGTAATTAGATGAAATTCTAAAATGTTTTCCCAAATCTCTACCACATTTTTTCTACCTTTCCCTTTCATTAACTTGATTCCCTTTAGGGAAGTTTAACTTTAATCTAGATGGTTATATGATGTCTTGATTTTACTGTCCTTCTTGCTCTGACCAGGAAACGTTTAACTACAAAATAGCTGCTCGTCCGGATCGACGACGTCAATTTGAGAAAGAGCTTACTTCTCAAATGGAAGCTGCACTTAGTATCTTAACAGCATGTTTGAATATAACCGAACTTAAAGAACAGGTCAGAGCTTATCTTTCATATAGAGTCGTGACATAGTTTGTTTCACTTTCCATGATCCCTCTGTACATTCCTTTTAAATAACCATCTTTTATGTTTCTGATGCAATGTTGTGTTTTCTTACTTTACTCTGAGTTTTGCTTACTTTACCAGTCAGAGTTTTTGTTTGCCTTGTACAATCAACGTGGCAAATTTCATTTAAAAGCTTGATTACATCTTAGGTTTCCATTCACGTGCCAAATTTTTATATTTTTCTTCTTGCATTATTGTTAGCTTCTGAAACATGTCCCGTGCTCCTGAATTCAGAATAGAATTAGTTTGTGTGTGTGTGTATTGGACCAGCTAATGTCTTTGGTATTACAAGTGGTCACTTATTGTTAATTGTCTTCTTTTGTATTTTTGGAATATCAGGTTCTCGAGGCATTTGCTTCTTGGCTCCGTCTTAGGCATGGGTATGCTCCTGTCTTTTCCTTTTCTATCTCCGGTTTTATAACAAAGCTCTTCTAGATTACATATTCATTGCGAGTTCATCAGGTTGAATTTCAAACACTCAATGTATTGTGACTGATGGCATCTGATATAGCATGTTTTACTATATGGGTCACAGTTTTTGTCCTACATAGAATCTCTTAGACACAGAGCTAAGGTTATTTGATTCATAGCTGTTAGTTGCTCCTTGCTAGCCGCCACTATTTTCACCAATTCAACTTAGCAACAATGATACTGACAGAATTGTATGCTGTTGAACTTTGGGGTGGTCTTTTTCAGGATTCCTGGAGCAGTGTTTGCGTGTCATCCATTGGTGCATGCAGCTCTCTCAAGTTTGAACTGTGATCCACTCTCAGAAGCATCTGTGAACGGTATACTTGTTGGAAAAGTTAATATATGCATAGGCCTTTAAATACTTCATATTGATTTTTTTTGGCTTGGAAAATATTGAAATATCTTTACTTAACAAAGACTATTTATGGATGAGTTATCTTGTGAAACTATTTCTGGTATTGGAACTCAATGGAAGCTGCAAAATTCTAGTGTACCTGTTATCTCATAGTTGGAATATCCTTAGTTCGAAATTTGCAAATAGAGCTTCTAAAAATTTAATGTTAAGATTTTCTTATCGAATTCTGGAAATTAGTGTTGGGGGTGCATACTGTATTGCCTCAAGATGGTTTTTCACCTTCATTATAAGGAGCAAGGTTTTTTTTTGTTTTTATCAAATAAAAATGCCGTCTATTAGTTTTCAATTTACAAGTCAATGGTTCCTTCTCGGATCTAGAATCATTATTAGAGTATTAATAGATAAACTTCATTTCAACTATGCAGTTATCTCTGAATTAATACATCATACAGCATCACCAAGTTCTGGTGGTATTTCTGCTCAAACACCCTTGATTCAAGTTATTGTGCCTCAGATTTTAAGTCTTAAGGCCTATCTAAGAGATTCTTCAAAGGTATTGTTTACCTTTTGTATTGATATAGGCAAGTTGATGGCTGAATCTGCTTGATATTAATCTTTGTTATTTCACATATTTCCTGTTTCACTGGTCTGGGGCTTGAACGACTATGATTCTGTTGCTCATTGACTTGGACTCCATTAAAGGAAAAAGTTATCCGATGCATCAAATAATAAGAAGCTGATTAAACTGTAGCGCTAAAAGGGTGATTTTATATTTATATGACTTGGCATATGTGGCTAAAGATATACCTCACAATTTGTTGTAATTTTTGGCATGTTCTTGTGTTTTTTCTTTTGCCTCTTACAACTATTTCACTCTCAGGATGAAGAAGATGTTAAAGCCATTGGTCGATTATTCGCTGACGTAGGCGATTCATATGTAGAGCTGATTGCTACTGGTATACGGCCTCATTTATGCTACCCTTTCCTGTTGTTATAATTGTTCCATTTCTTTCCTCTTGACTACTTTTGGTGCGCAGAATCCTTTAATTGGTAATCTAATATGTTCGAAGGTACTATTTCTGACCTCTAGGTTCAGATGAATCAATGGTTATTGTGCATGCCCTGCTGGAAGTTACTTCACACCCGGAATTTGATATAGCCTCGATGACCTTCAACTTTTGGCACAGTCTTCAACTTACGTTGACAAAGAGGTAATTTCAGTCTTGTCTATGTTTGCTGGGTGCTCCTACTGTCATATTATGAGAGTGTGATTTTTAATCTATCAGGGATTCTTATATTTCCTTGGGTAGTGAAGCATCCATTGAAGCTGAGAGAAACCGAAGACTGCATATCTTCCGGCCAGCCTACGAGAGCCTTGTATCTTTGGTGAGTATGTTATCAGATACTCCTCGAGTTCATTTTTGTTAGCCACTCTAATGTTTTACTCTTTCAAGAACATTGTAAGCCTTTATTGGTTTGCTCTAACCCAGAGAGACAAATTGATTTCTGATCCATGGGTGACTTATGTGTTTACTAATATTGTTCTTTGAAAAATGCTGGACTACAGTTTTTTTATCGATCATCTTTTGGTGAAAAACAGAAAAGATAGATGGATTATTGTATGCTCTGCAGTTTATTTCACCGATACACTTTTTTTTCTATTCACAGGTTGGCTTCAGAGTTCAGTATCCTGAAGATTATCAAGGCCTCTCATATGAGGATCTTAAGGAATTTAAGCAGACTAGATATGGTAATCATTACCGCATCTGGCTTGTTCTCAACATTACATTAGATCAAAACCTCTCGAGATAAGGGTTCTCTAAGGAAGAAATATAACACTCAGAGCTTTCTAAATAGATCACCATACCCTGGATTTTCTAAGTTGATTGCTTACCACTGTTGTTCTCCCTTTGTTTCCATCCCTTACACTTGTTTCATAAAGTGAATAGAGTATTGTTCTTCTGAGGTTATTGGTTGTTTTAGTCACTCAGCTTTGGTAGAGTGCTGTATCTCGTCGTGTCTCTTTTGATTGACTTCTTCCTCTTACATTTGTTGATATGTACTACTAATTGCGCTCTCAATCATCTCTGATGGGACCAATTGCCTCATTTTCTTGTTTACTTCACTGAACCATTACTCTGTCAATCCAACTTTACTGATGAATTTTGTGATATTTCCAGCTGTTGCAGACGTATTAATAGACGCAGCGTTAATCCTGGGAGGGGATACAACTCTTAAGATTCTCTATATGAAGCTCCTTGAGGTTTGTGCTTTGGATGACCAGGCGTGCTATTTGTTTTATAATTAAATAAAAATAAGCATTAGGAGATGCTGAATCAACATTTTTATATACAGAAAAATTCAAATACGATCAATGTCTTATCAGCACCAAACAATTACATTTATTTACATCATTTAGATTTTCAGCATTTTTGACATTTGTGAATTTTGTACTTAGGCCAATGCTCAGACAGGAAATGATTTTCAAGAATGGCGTCCAGCAGAAGCTATTTTGTTCTGTATTTGGGCAATATCAAATTATGTTTCGGCTGTTGAAGCTGAAGTCATGCCCCAGGTCTGTATTACACATAGTTCCTCCTTGCTACTTCTGCCAATTTCGTTTTGTTTTGCCTATGAAATATGGGTTTGCCATATTGTTACCATGTCATGAAAGGCTTGTAGGTCTCATAAATTCTGTGTGTTTAACGTTATGAATGGCTTTATTTGGATGCTTCTCTAACTCTATTAGTTGTATCATGCATAGATATTTCACTCTCTTACATTCTGCTTTCAGGTGATGGTATTGCTTCAAAATCTTCCTCAGCAAGCGCAACTACTTCAGACAGGTAAATAGGTTTTCTTTCTAAGATATTATATGTAGAAAGTGAATAGCTGCTTGGTGGAAACCCCTAGCGTATGCTCTGAAGAAACTTTCCAAGTTATGCTTAATTCTTTCCTAAATGAATAGCAAATGTGTCTCTAATGATGAAACATATGCTTCCCTATTTGATTTCAGCATGCTTACTTGTTGGAGCATATTCAAAATGGCTTAATGCTGCACCAGCTAGTGTTTCAATATTGCCGTCGATCATTAGAATTCTAATGAGTGGAATGGGCACATCTGAAGATTGCGCAGCTGCTGCAGCTTTGGCTTTTAGACATATCTGTGACGGTATTGTATTTGCTCTCACAAACTTGATTCCTTATTTTTTTTCTTCTGTGCATAATCTTGATATTATGACAAGTATATATATGCTACAAATCTGGCTATCTTATTTCTTTGTTGTTTCCCGACTATGACCATGACAAAGATATTTTTGGTTTTAGCATTGGTGTTTGATTTAAACCAACAGTCTGATGGTTACATAGGAATAAATAAGCTCCTCTTTTATAAATATCGTTCTTCCAGGGCTGCTTTTTAAGGTTTCTTTTCTTGATTTCTTCTGGCAGAATATTGCTAAGCAGTTTCATGGACTACACAAATTCAGGAAATCAATTTAATATTTATAACTTGCAAACTAAACTTTGGTTGTTAGTTTTCTCTTAGGAAGTATGACGTTCTCACCTCTGTAAAATTCAATTGAATTGTGCATATTGACCCGCTTCAAAGATGGCAGCTAGTCGAAAGGTCTGACTGGAACCTACGCTAACGGATCTGACTTCGACTCTACTGAATTGCTAGCATATAGGATATATTGCAATACTGGCAAGTATTTGGAATTTTGTTGAATGTTTTCCTTGGAGTGAACTCTGTTTTCCAGTTTTTTTTTTTTTTTTTTTTAACGTCAATTCGATTATCAAATTACTTTTCATGATAAATGGTGTGAAATCATACTGAGAGAAAATTAAAACGTGTACCTATCTAACAGCTAATGCTCTTTAAATGTTGTCTTTCCTCTTCTCCCCAAAATGAGAGATACAGGAAGGTGTTTTGTGTTGAAACTGATATGCACATATTATATTTGGTGTATTCTTCTTATTGGTTCAAAATGTTACTATTTTGTTTTTGTAAATATCTGACGCCTGTTTAAATAATGTTTAATTGTAGATTGCCGAAAAAATCTCTGTGGGTATTTTGAAGATTTGTTTACGATCTATTGTATGGCAATCAATGGCGGTGGTGGTTATAAAGTCTCTGCTGAGGATTCACTAAATCTTGTTGAAGCTTTAGGGTATGGAGTCAACTAAATGATGGAATAGATCTTATTTGTGTGTCATTGACATCTCTAGAATTTGATTATGCAGTATGGTTGTTACCGAACTTCCTTTAGATCAGGCCAAGGGTGCTCTTGAAAAATTATGCTTTTCAGCTGCCTCTCCTCTAGAGGTTCGCCATCTTGACTATTTGCATGGTTTGATATATCGTCAGAATTATAATGATGGGAACTGTAAATCTGTAAATCAGGAAGCAGCGAAAGAAGATTTGGACAAGAAGCATGCACGTGAATTAACTGTTCATATTGACCGGTTTGCCTTCCTCTTCAGGTTTGTGTACTATCTCAATAATGCGATATATCTCCATGTGTTTTGTTTAGTCTTACTAACAGATGCTACCACCTCAGGTATGTGAACCACCCTGAAGCTGTGGCTGCTGAGATTAATAAACATTGGGCTCTTTTCCGAGTTATTTTTGATGCGTAAGTGAATCTAGACCCATGATGATTAACATAGGTTCTTTAAATTACTTTTTGTGTAGCCTCTTACTTTTAAATGGTTTTTACTGCAGTCGTCCCTGGGACATGAGGACTATGGAAGCTCTATGTAGAGCATGCAAATATGCTGTGAGTTTCACTTCCTTTTTCTTTACCTATCTGCTTCCTGGACATTCCTGAACACCATCGTTTTGAAGTCTTTATGTAACCTGTCTGTATGAACACAAGAAAAGATCTAAAACTATTTGTTGGATGATAGATTTGATAGAGGATACTTCACTAAGAGAAGGCAATGGTTGGAGTTATGTTTGTAGGTACGTACTTCTGGAAGATACATAATTAATACAATTGGAGAAATGCTGGCAAAAATTCAATTTCATTATCAGCAGCATCATCAGCCATGCTTTCTATACCTATCCAGTGAAGTTATAAAGGTAATTTGTGTTCTTTTCATTCAGTGGAATGCTTATAGAAATTGGATAATATAATCTTTGTGGGATTTGCAGATTTTTGGTTCTGACCCATCTTATGCTGACTACTTGAAGAACCTGATTGAAACCCTCTTTTCACATACAACATGTCTTCTGACAAGTATCAAGGTTTGATCATTTCACTTAGTAGTATATTATCTTCAAGTTCTTAGTTTTGATATCCTCTGTGGTATCTGATTCTCTTGTTATTCTTACAGGAAGTCACTACAAGACCAGATATAACCGATGATTGCTTTTTGTTGGCTTCTAGATGTCTTCGCTACTGTCCACATTTATTCATTCCTTCTCCTATATTTCCACCTCTTGTAGATTGCGCAATGATTGGAATCACAGTGCAGCACAGGTTTACCATCTCTCTCTAATTTTGTTCATCATAAGCTTTTTTCCGTGAGGGTTTTAAAATTGATGTTAACTATGTCTTTTGAACTCTTTTTCCAGAGAAGCCTGCCACTCAATATTGACCTTTTTATCCGACATTTTTGACCTCGAGAAATCTGTGAATGAAAAACAGTTTGTACTAATCAGGGACAGTATCATTATTCCTCGGGGAGCTACAATCACCAGAATATTGATATCTTCATTAGCTGGGGCACTTCCCAGTTCTCGGCTAGATACGGTAAATTTAGGAATCTATCTTTTTGGTGCATTTTGAGTGATGTTTTTGGCGTTTGAAAACCGTTTGTTTTTGTTTTGGGTTTTGGTTAGGTAACATATTCGCTGCTAGCTCTGACCAGAACATACAGGTTACAAGCAGTGGGTTGGGCTAAGGAAAGTGTTAGCCTGATACCTCGAACAGCCGTGACAGAGACCGAATCTACCAAGTTCTTACAAGCATTATCTGATGTTGCTTATGGAGCAGATGTGAATTCTCTGATAGGACATGTTGAGGAACTCTCAGATGTTTGTCGCCGTAACCGTACTGTTCAAGATCTTGTTCAGGCAGCTTTGAAGCCTCTTGAGTTGAATCTGGCTGCTGCTCCTGTATCATAGAAATGATGAAAAACAAAGAAAAAAGAATAAAAGAAGAGTGAGAAGAGCCATCAAAGAAGGTCAATTTTTGCATAGACCTCTTTTTGATGGTTTCAGAAGATGAGAGATTTGATGGTTGTGTGCATTTGTTACTGTTTTAGCTGTTGATAAAGATTTTTTTCTTTATTCTCTTCTGGTGTGAGCCGTTGTTCCATTGTTTGGCCGGTTTATTTCCAATGCGAAGAACCAAACTCTTCTATTTTACTTTAAACCGGGTGAGTGAAGCCGAAGGGATCCTTGACCCACCCTTCAAGGATTGCTATGATTTTGACTCTTGAGTGGGATCATATACAAAAGCATTGATTTTTTTTTCCTTCCGTTTTAACTTGCACAGTATCCTCAAGCGCTTGATGTTTCAATTTATGATCAAATCAAATCACAAAATGCCCCAACTCTGTTACAAAATCAAATCTTGGTTAAAGAAGTTATTAAGTGGCCAATATTGTAATGTAATTCACAATAACAGAACTCGAATGTTTCACCTTTTTTTTTTAAAATCCCATCCGGTAGATGTCATGCTTTTTTTCTTCACTTCTTACATGATTCTTTTTTCTTTGCTTTGTGTCTAATTAACTATGCAACATAGTAACTATAAATTTCTGTGTTTACACTTTTCACTTGATTACTACTGTCTTGTTTTAAGCTCACTTAACGTCAGATTAAATCTGCTTTCACTCTAAAGTTCTTTGTAACACCATTGATTGAGCATTATGTTAAGCTCTGATTTGTTGAGTTCACTCTCAAATACCTCTTTCTAATTCAATTTTCACGTGTTTTAATTCCTAGCAAAAGTTAGAGAATATAGTAATCTCAAGAACAAACGTATTGTTTTCAGAATTTTATAGCTAAACCCTTGGGAATATTCCTGAGAAAAATTAATTATATTAGTAGCATTAAGATACCCAATTGCCCATACTTAATTATGTATTATATTATAAATCAATAATAATCAGTGATGTGTAAAGTTTTCTTATTTACTTTTTAGACCTACTAAATAGGCCATGAAGTCACATTTGTGACACAATAATCAGTAAATCCAACAGTGTAAGCAAATATTTAATTCGGCAAAGAGATATAAATCTAGGGTTTAGGGTATTGGGTACTATCGTGTTAAAGTAAAGAAAGAAAAATAGGTGTGCCCACTACTTCAATTATTCAATCCGTGAAGTTATTAGAAGAAGGCAGCTATTTGATCAACTTTTAAAAGAATTATTTATGTTTTAATATTGCTATATATTTGAACTCACAAAAAATACCAATCGCAAATACTTCAACTGTTACAGATTTGATCAATTCATCGTTTGTGACTATATTACTTGAAAAATGAAATTCATTTACCTCATAACACAAACTCGCCAGAAAAGAAAAAGAAGTAACATGTCCGAAAATTCAGCAAAGAACTCGTTGGAGACATTAAAGATATATTTGATCTCAATCTATTTTTTCCTAAAGATTTTAGTAGAGCATATATTTTCAAGGTTAAAGATATACTAAAATGGTGGAGAACATATGTAGCTTCGTAGTAATCAGTATGAATCAACACATTCACAGTGGTTTTTTTACGTCTCACAAACTTGTAAGGTATTTCTCTTCGTCCTTCAATTCTGAGGCATACCTGCAAAACATCAAATAACTATATTCTTAGTTACGTTATTCACTAAACATAAGAACATTGATTCGAATCAGACATAACACAATTTATTTACCTGCACATCCATTATCTGGTCGAATTTCAGCTAATGGGTTGACTATAAATCCAGCAGCGCCATTAAATCGCTGTCTCGAGTCTTGTATCTCGATGGTTTGTGCATTTCTGTTCCTACAAGTGGACACCCTCGATGCTGAATACTTTGACTCGTCTTTCTTCCAGAATTTGGATCTGATAAAACTTCCAGAAGGAAGGAGACAACAGTTGCTTCTGCGTGAACCATTACTCATTCTCCCATTTGAAACCGCTAAGTCATAAGATATCTCATCCAGCGCAACTTCTAAGCCCTGAACTCGAGTTTCCAGACCATGCATTCCGTGTTGTGAGCTTCCCACAAATCTCTAATGAAAACAAAACAAAAAAACACAGAATGAGTATCAGGAATTATAGCAATCTGGATGTTAATAAAGATCATCATCATCATCATCCTGTTTTAAGGAACAAACCTGAAGGAGATCCATTAGATTGGATTGCTGTTGTTCAATCTGAACCAACTGATTACGAATCAGAGACATATCTTCAAGCCCTTTGCAGTTATTACTATTCTGATTTTCAGGCAAAACATGATGTCCAGCAGCCATTGTACCACTGGGTGGTGAGATATGACCAGTAAGAGAACTGGAAACACCTCCTAACTTCTGCATCTCATCGTGACTAGAATGACTCGTTTCCTTTGCGTTCTCGTTATGGTCACGATGTTGTTCGTCTTCAAGAACCGCACCAATGGGGATACTAGCTCCTCCAGCTTTCCAGTCCAATTTTCTCCTTACGTTTGGTTTGGTATGTGATGCTGTTAGACTGGTTTTCTTCTGAACAATGCTTTTTCTGTTAGTCTGTTTCTTAGCCATGGTGGCAAGTGAACTCCCCGGTGGAGTCGATCTATTAACCAGGTGAGTTCTTAATTTAGCAGGTGTTGAACCAACTTTAGAGCCTGAAGGGTATCGTCCATCACTTGCATCACCTAGAATCAAGAAAACAGCAGAAGCAAGCAACCAAAGATCTTAGCAACAAATCCGTACAAGGATCTAACCAAGATAGTATTTTGTAATAAACAAGAAAAAGTTTCCTGATTTAGCTAAGATCTAAGAAGATACCTTTAGAAGAAGCATTAGATCTGGGTGGAGAAACCTCTTCTGATAAATCTGCAACTTGTTTCCATGCTTCCATCATCTGATTCATCACCTCTCTCACAGCTTTCACCTAAAAAATTGAAATCTGTGATCATTTTTGAGCCAAACATTACATTCAAATGAAAATTCAAGATCACGAAAGCCAAACCTTATCATATTTCCTACTTTCGAAGATCTTCAAGCATTTAGCCTTGAACTCACCTAACTCATTTCTCTCCATTGTAGCTAACCTCCCCAAGGCTTCAGCGGAGGCTTTCCTCGCCGCCCAATCTTCACTAACCAAGAAGCTCAATAAGCAATCCACTAGTCCTTTCAATCCACCGGAACTCAAAGTGGCACCACCAGCACCAATCACACTTCCGATCACAACAACTCCCGCCGATTTCGCCTTAAACGCGTTGCACTTCACCAGCTTCTCAAGTCTAGGCAAAAGTGTCTGCCCTAACCGAACCGGATCCGGATCAGAAGCTGCATCAATCGCCGCCGCGAGACACAGGGCAGCTCCGATCTGTGCATTAACCTCTTGCTCTGTGAAAAGAGTGTCCGCTAATGGCTTCATAAACGCCGAATAAAACGGAGGCTTCGTAGTGCGTGAAGAAATCGCCGACACAGCCGCGACGCAAGTTGATCGGATAGAAGAGTCAGGATCACGGAGACGTCTCGTGATTCGAATGAGGATCTTAGAGAGAAAAGGAGATAGAGAATTGGGAGGCAGAGAAATTGATAAAACGGCAAGCAAGTGAATACAATGCTTACGAACCGCCGGTTTATCACCGGTGTCGGCGGAGAGAATAACGGAAATAAACGACTGGAGATTCCCGGAGGAGGAAGTATCAATCTGTCTAGCCATCAAATCGAGCTCTCGAGCAGCCATTGTGAACGTATCTCTATCTCCGAGCTTGGTTAACAATACAGACATATTTTGCTTCGTATTCTTCGTCGCCATTTGTAATTGCTTAAGGATTTTTTCCCGGTGATGGTTTGGAGATCAGTGATGCGGCGGAGACGGTGCTGGATCTGGTGGGATAAAAGGTGGCAGTGGCATTAGTGGAAATTAAAAGATAATTAAAGAACTTGACGGTGGTCGGTTAATTATAGACGGTTTGACTCGGTGACCAGTGAGTTAGAGCTTTTATAGTCTGTGGTGTGTTTCTGTGATCTTAATAAACCGTCTTAAAAGGTGCGAAATTGCAAATAGAGATGATGACCTGAAACGATGTCGTTTCTTCAGGTGTCGCAAAAATAATCACGCCACGGGAACATGTCATAATTTTTTTAATAATTCGAAACACAAAAATACATTTTACTATATATTTTCAAAGTATTAAAGATCTCTAAGCATTATCACGCTGATCATATAATTCTTTATAAAATGTAAAGTGTGATAGTTCTAAGGAATAGTTGAATGATGGATATAGTCGAATTGATCTGCTTTACGTTGGTTATTAAAAAAAGTAATCGTATGGTTAACCATAATAGCTAGATTTGAGGGTTTAATTTACGAAATTGCACACCTACCAATATGAATTGTAGCTTTCAAACATCAATATGTGCAAATCAAGCAAAAGTAACTTGATTTGTTGGGCTTCTTTGTTATACGTTCCCAAAGGTGGTTCAACTAATATTTTAACATTTTATATTATATCTTTGGTGAACCAATATTATCAAATGGGAGCATGAAAGCTCTTTGTTCTTGTTTTTATTAGTGTAAGCATTCATTTAATTTGCATGATTTGTGAAAAACGTGTGGGGAAGATGTTCTTGTTTAGTCATTATTAGGCTGAAAATTATTAGTGTTAAATCTAGATTTCGACGATGGGAACATATAGTCTAATAATTTATATGATTTCGATATGAGATTCGATCAAAGCCGGTTTAATCCGAAAGACTCAGGACCGGGAGACTTCTTTTTCTAAACCAGGACGAGAGAAAAACCCAAAATTGAGTGATGCTGCACTGAACCGGCCTACACATATTGGAAACTCACCCCGCAAATCCTTTATATAGTTTTATGTAAACTATTAAGTAGGATTATTCACATCGTACGCAGGTAGCTAATCCAAGAATAAGAGGTTAATCTATGATTATCTACAAAATGGAGAGCATACAAAAAAATGAAAGCAAAGCAAAATGAAAATATGGTAGGAATTTTTTTTATTTTATTTTAAAGAAAAAGCTGAGATTCCACAACGGCAAAAAAACAGAAAAAACCAGTGTTTGGTTTCCCTCGACAGTATCTTTTTATTTTTGTCAACTTTAATAGATATCATAAGCATTGAGTAAACAAAACATCATTGTGAGATTATTAAAAAGAGGTAATGTACAAAGACGAGAAGAGTCGTGAGTTTTTCCCTGCAGCCAGAGCTTCTTTTCTCATTACAGCTTTGACATAAATTTCATAGCAACATCCTGAAAGGAAAAAGCAAGCAAGACACGAGATAAGCACAATCCGGATTTCGAGTATGTCGTGATTCCATAATTCATATTGCTAAGTACATCAGAAAATTTTAATTGACATAACCTCATCTAGTAGATTATGCATTTGTATTTCATAGTAACTAAGAGAAGATGAGATCACACAGTGAAGTGTGACATTTCAAGAGCAACTTTTACAGATGATGATTTTAAAAGTTTCTAGACATCCTCTAAATGAAACCTATGAGATTCAATCTACAACTTTCTTAATTGCAAGAAGCAAGGTGCATATCTAAGTGTACTGAGTGAATCTCTTCCTCGGATTCATCATGATTCCTGAACCATAAAAGATTATGTTTCTATCTTCACGAAATATGATCACTAAACAAAACAAAAATATGATTAACTCTTGACCAAAAAAGTTATGAACTTTGTCTTTTTTACCTGCAACAACAACTACAGTAAGCACATCTCCAATTCTTTTGAGTTTATGCACACCTTTCATATGAGACTTGAATCTCTTCAAAGCAGAATCTTCAGCCAAGAGCTACACAGGATTTCGATTAAGCAAACACAAAATCATCAATTATAGACGAAAATCTCACAACTCAAACTCAGAGAAGATTCTTCTCTCAAATGAATTCAGACTAAAAACATCACTAGTACCTGCATTTCATACTTGAGCCAAAAAAAATCCAACAAAAATTGAGTTGAAATAATACAGTACTCGATCAATTGTAAATCTAAGCAAAGTTCAGATTCTAAATGTCAGCAAAAGAGGAAGAGTGAAATGTAAGAATAAACCCTAAGTAAACCAGAATAGAGATCACTTACAGCTTTCTCCCGAGTTCCTGGCTCCATGTGGAATCCACGACGGCTCATTGATAAGGTATCACCAGTCTTCTACAAATTTGTCATACTTCAAACGAAAAATCCATCAATACATCGATTAAGAAGATATAACCCTAACCTGTGAAGTAGAAGAACGGAAATGAGATGAAATTGAAGCGTTCTTGAACAAAAACGCCATGCCCAGAGGAGTATCGAAGATTACAGAAAAAAAATGAATTCGTAGTATATAGAGATGTTGGAAGAATTTCGAATTTGCGATATGAGCTATACACTTTATAATTATTATATTTTGACCCCAAAACTATTTTTGAGGCATTTATCACCTGGCGTTATTTAGCCAAAATCTCCATTTCTGCTGTCTCATATCAAAGGGTTTATTGCCTAGTGTACTTTGAATCAAGATCTCAAACACACAATTCTCGAAGATAATATAATCTCATATGATTCAAAATATGTTCAATTTATTCAGTTTCACTTAAGCTGCCAAACCAAGAAAAAAATTGGTATTGATCACAGAGATTATAAAAGACCCTGTTTTTGAAGCTTTCAACAAAAAATGAAGCTGACCTAACATATTCACATCTTCAACACAAAGATGGAAACAACAAATGTAGAAGAAGAAGAAAGAAAACTCCTTTTGAACGCCTCCGGGAATCCGAGATTCACACGCTTTCTCGAGTATATATATACACACACAAGAATCTGTCTAGCGCGCGAGTCGTTTTTTGTTTTGTGTGTACTAAATCAGTTCACATTTTTCCTAACTGTAACATTCTTGAAAACAGAGAGCCATTTCGACACACTGAAAAGCTTTGTCCATCTTCTACTGTGAGCCTTACCGATCGAAACACTCTTCTGTGACATGAAACCGTCTAGCGCACTCTGCAAATCAGATTGCTGTTCGTCTAAACCTAGAATCTGAGAGCAATTCCAGCGATTAAAATCTTCATATAAACCTTGAGGAGCAGCTTCCATGTCAACATCATCACTGTACTGGCCACTACATTCTGCTGTGTTCTGAAGATTTGGCACAACACTGTAGTATCTGTCCAAACTCGTCAAACTCATACCGGAGTAATCAATCCCGACATTGCTTTGAGACGCAGGGACGTTGAGAAAGTTCCTCATCATGGAAACATCATCATCATACGATATTACTTCATTAGGATGACTCAATGCAACAATCACCGTCTCCTCAGCTTGAGCCTGAATCAGAAACAATCAAAACTTATGAATAACAAATAGTATATAGAAGAGAAACCAAATCAAACCTGTAGAAAGGGAGAGAGGATTGGTGCCTTTTCAATCTCAGATAACTTCTCAACAGGAATATACTGAAGATCCACGAGCAGTCCAAGCACCTGAGCTACGACATTGAAGACAACAGCAGGTTTCTTCTGGAATCCAAGAGGTTGGTACACATGGACGCTATTATCCAGAACACATGATCGAGCATGGTCCAAAATTATTTCCCACGTCTTTGAAGACATACCCGTACCAAGAATCTTCAAGAACATCAAAAACCATCATCATGAGAGAATGGATTACAAACAATTACTGACCAAACAAAAGATTCAAGTCCATAAAAGTATATATGTCTTTGTTTGTGGAAGGTTAACTCCATGAAACAAAAGAAGTTTAAGTTGCATAACCGCAGATGGTTTATAGGAAGGAAGACAAATCTTACTTGCCGGAGTTTTGAAGAGTTTAAATGAAAATATGTTAGGAAATCCTTGACTGTGTTTATATTTGACCAATTCAGTCGTTTGTGAAATGCTCCATCTTTCCCTATCTTTTCCAATCTCCATACTTCATCGAATAGAGAAGGAGGATGATGCTTTTTGTACACTACAAATTGAGAAAGAAAGAGGCAGAAGAAAGAAACCAGTTCTTTTAGTTTACAGAAAATATGATTTTTTCTCAAAATAAATCATACCTTAAGAAGATACTCCAAAATTGGCTCAATGATACACAATGTGAGAGAATAAACTAACAAGCAATACTTACACTCTCCTCGGTGATCCCTTACGACAAAGGAATCTGTTATTGCCTCTCTAACTTTGACAAAGTCAAATTGATCCACCGTTCGTATCCCGAGTCTGAACTTCCTGCTCCTAGTCCAGCTAGAGTTATCTGTAAATGAAATTTCATCCATAACACCGATGCCATCATTAAGAACCGCAATTACATTCCCATTGAGTAGAGGTTTCTTTCCTTCTCTTTCTCTTACAATGTGATTCCTGATATCCTCAGCTGTCCAATCCCTATCACTGTCAAAATCACCCTCAACAACAAAAATCTCGAGCTTCGCAGATGATGCGGGACTAGAAGAAACAATTTGGCCAGTTGAAGGGTCGATTAATCCAACTCTTATAGCTTGGCCTTCATCTCCTTCTATCCGAGCTGAAGTAAACACAGGCAGTGATAAATTATTCAAGAACTTTAACTGTAGGTTCCTTGATTCCAAGGGATGAATCTCTTTCTCACAAATCCTGAACAATCATAAATATGGGGAGTAAGTATTTATAAAAAGAAAAGCCTGAAAATCTAGTATCTAACTTGAAAAGCAGTTTACCATTTGATGCCTGCTAGATGTTTTCCAAGAGCCAATTCAACTTCTTCTTTCACCTGTTCCAAGAGAGATTCATAAATAAATTGCTAAAACAAACATACAATCCTAGGAGAAAGGTACTATATTACTTTATACATGATACATACCACTTTACGAATCAAGGGCTCGAGAACGGGTTCGAGAAAATGTTTGACAGTCTGCAATCTCATTACCTCCTGAACCACACTAAATTTGGATCCAAAGTCATTATATAGGAATTCTCAATAAAACTAAAGAATCAATTCAGAAAATATTAACTTTATAAACATTGTTGCTTTCTGTGTCCATAGCAAGTGACTGGGAAAAAACAAAGCTTCTTATATATGCTAGTAGTATCAGTACTCTAATGTTTCAATCCTATTTCCTCTTCCCAAAAGTATCACTCTTTGATTATAGACAAAACCAAAACCAAGCCAAGAACACAATGATTCTCTAAATCATGACAAGAATACAAGCTGTAGAAGTTGGACTCATATATCCTAATCATAGATGCTCTCAGTTTTTTCTTACAGAAATCATCACTTCACTACTTATTCCATTACCAAGATCACAACTTTCAGACTCAAATTCATCCTTATAAGCTTCTACTATATCATCCGATCGATTAAATCTAAGACAGATGGTTAATGATTCGACCTAAAACATCATAAACCCTAGAAACGAGAAACAAGTTTATACCTTTTGAACCTTCTACGCTTATCCTCTGATGAGCCGCCTTCCACTCGAGCTTTCCCTTCTTCAAACTCTCTTTTCTGCGACATCTTTCAGATACTGAATTCAACAAGAGGCGTTGAAATACCCAGAGAATTTCAACCATTTACAGAATTTTTTCGTTTTTGTTTATGTTTATCAGAACCGAAACTTCCGGGAAAGATATGTATACACCCAAAAGAGTAACGGATTTATCGCAAGTGAATCAGATATTGGAACAAGACCCGTATCTTGGAATTATCTACCTATGCTTCCCTCACGAGTTTTTCAAAAGCTCTTTCAAATCAGTCGCATGAGTTGAACAAAAAAGATGGATGTGTACAATTCTTTGGGTGTAAGCAGATAGAGACAGAACACGGATAATGGTGTTGTGAAGCTTTCTTTCTCAGTGTTGGGTGTTTTGGGACCCACTCAAACCGCGTCAGTGACGATGAACCCCTAATTTTATTTTCTTCGAAATCATTATTTATTGTCTGCTTAGAAGAAATAAAAGTCTAACAAGCCCACAATAAATTGTCAAATTTAAAAGTTTATAACTTTATAGTAAGGCTAATTGTATCATCCGAAATAGAATTGAATTTAATGTAATTTGACTGGCCTTACAATTTCCAGTATTTACAAAAAATCTTGAACAACTTTATTTTGTCAAAACTTTCGGTTTGGATTACTGGTTTTACAATTTCTAGTATTTACAAAAAAATCTTGAACAACTTTTTTTTGGATCAAAACTGTCCTTACGAAAGTGCAATCATGAGAATGAAGTTTTGAATCGCGGACTAAATATAGCATTTAGATTGTGTAGAAATATAATACAAGAAAAAAAGAAAAAGAAAAAAAAAAGTGTTATTGATTATTATGAATTTGTTTGTGTATTGAGAAGATAGGTCAATTCAAATAAGTTAATTCTTTTAAATATCACAAAATGAAGTTTTTGCGCCACATTGAGTACACATTTGTATTTAGATCCCATATAGCGTTTATTAAAGAGAAATTCTTTTGTATACCACATGTCTTTTAAGCCTTAAATCCTAAAATCTATCTTTAAAACTTATATCATAAATCTAAAATAGTTAACTCAAACAAAAAAAAATTATAAACTTTATAAATTATTTTTTGTATTTGTGGTATTTTTGGAAACCAATCTTTTATGGTATTTTTGGAACATTAAATTAAAGATGGTATTTTTAGTAACAAAACTTGAAAGTGTGGTATTTTAGGAATTTCTCATTCAAATATTATATAATTAATTTTAACAAGTTACATAAGAATATGCATAAATTTTTACTATAGTCTTATTTATTAAAATCAATAAAATTTTCAAAAAAAAGATAGGCCAATTCGTTGCTAAATGTGTCAATTTTATGAGTTTAGACAGTTCGGTGAGAAATAAACAAATATTATTTGAAACTCGACCATACATGTCCTGCCTCTCATATTCATGTTGCTAACTCTGACTGTGAGAAAATAAATACTTGTTAAATATCATTTTCTACAAAAAAATATAATCTATTGATTCTAGTTAAATGTTTTTACAAATTTTCTATTTAAACAATTATGTACTAAGAAGCCTATAAGTAGAAGAATGGTTTCTAGTTTTAAAATGCAAATTTTATTTTATCAGTGAGGAATTCAAGTTTTTATTCATTCGAAATTTCGATTAAAATAAGGAATGTTTAAAAATATTTATTAGGGCTGCAGGCTGCTGGACCAAATCATCAAGCATGCGAAAAACTGCAATCATCCATATAAATCATGTACATGTTCCCATAAGGGAAATTTTCTTAAATAGCACAAAAACTTCACATTTAAAGTAGAAATTTTCTACCCTAAATTTCAAAATAGTTAATCCAAACAAAAAAAATTTATAAACGTTTTAAGATGCTATAAATGTCTTATAATTTAATTGGTGATATTTCTAACTAAAAAACTTCATTTGGTGCTATTTTAAAGAATTTCTCTATATATAAACCCATAATTATTTTTGTTTTTGAAATGATTCACCTTTTATATTCACAAACGCTTCTTCTATAATGATTATACACATCTTATACACAAGAGATGCTAACATCCCCATTCAATCTCAATACCAACCTAAATCATACACATAAACGTGCGACTGAAGAAAAAAAACGAGTTTGTCTAAGTTATTCCACTAAATATGTTTAAAAATAGTTGACTTTTACAAACACCTAAATCACATTATTTAAACACAAAACTTCAGTGATATTCACTGAAACAGTATTACGGTGTAGCACTTGTGAAGTACTATTTTAAAACATAGTTCTATTTTTCAACATAAGAAATCGTTGATATATGTGAAGTACGATGTTTAAAACTAGATATAACGAATCATCGTTTAAACAGTTTCAAACTGAAAATTTGGCAAATCATTTATCAAACCCAATTATCAAATCAACAATACTACTTATAAAGACTAAACGAATTCTAGATATTTATGTTCCCCAAAATTATCAAGAAATTATAGCCCATAAGATTCTTGGGCTGTGCAGGAATATTAAGAAGTGCTCAGTTGTGTGATACCGAAGATCAATTCAAATGCGGCCTCATGATCTCCATTATACTTAAGAAACATACAAAATTAAAGTATGTTATTTATTTTTTTAATATTTTACCTGCCTCTTGCCTGTATTTAATTTGGCAACGAAACAGGATTGGTTAATTAAAATTGTAAATGGTCTCATAGTATATCACACGGAATGTTTGTAGAATAATTCAGAGTTTATTGTCCTCTGACATCTTCCCACGAACTGTCTGACTTTGACCAAAAGCTAGAACTCCCACTTCTATTTCTTAATTCTCCATCACACGTACGTTTATTGTCTCTGAGTTTTGCTTGTGTCCTCTCTACCATCCACACATCACTCTAATTTGCATATCTATTAACGAGATATAAGTCAATTCGAATAGTAAATCACATTAAAGCGTAAAAAATTAGATATCTTTTTAACATTTCATCTTTAGTTGTTTATCAAAAAAAACATTTCATCTTTTTAGTATTTATGTGAAAAATACATAATCATACTCCACTCAAAGTTAATATTTTACACCCGTTTATTTCAAACATAAAAAGTGAAATATGATAACATTTTACCAAAAAGGTAAAGAGAGAAAGAGGAGATTATTTTTAAAAAATAAACTGCAAAAGCATTAGACATCTCTTTACAGTTTACAAACAAATGGACATTTTTTAAAAAAAATTGTCATTTAATTGAAAAAAAACAAAAAACAATAATCACATATTACAGTTCACACAAAATTTATAATTTACACCCATTTATACCAAACAAAATAAAAAGGCAAAATAAGATAATATTTTAACCAAAAAGGTAAAGAGCAAAGAGATACCCAAAAAAAAAGAAGAAGCTAGAACTGTGAGGAATATGCAAAACCCCCCTTTTGCCCTCCTTGAAACTGAGTCCGACTTAGCCCAGTCGCCTCAAGCATACGGTTCCACTCACGCGCCTCCGCATTTTCCCCAAACTCACTCTCTCCTCCGCCACCTCCTCCTCTCATCGCCTGAAGAATCTTCCCCGCTTTCTCCTTCACGCGTCCGTTCCCGTTCTCTTCCATTTCCTTCAACACTTCCTCCGCTCCCGCCTCGCTCGCCAATCCCCTAAACCTCAGATTCCCTTGACAAAGCGTCAACAGAACCGCCAGACAATTCTCACGCGCTGCCTCGGAATCATCTCCGTCTTCCCTAAGCTTCCCTACCAAAATCGCCACCGCGTTTCCATCTAGCATCGCGCCCTTTCCGTCGGGACAAGCGGCTAGGTTGCAGAGTACTAGCAAGATCCGGCTCATTGATGCGCCGGATCTAACCATCGAAAGCAGAGTCGGTACCGCACCAGCTCTAACCAGCCTAGTTCGGTTGCTTGGAATCAGTGAGAGATGATAGAGAGCAAGCGCTGCATCTTGACGAGCTCTTTCGCTCTCTGACGAACGAAGCGCGTGAAGAAGCGGCTCCACCGCACCGAGAACTCCAATCACCATTTTATTCTCATCTTCCAGCGCCAAGCTAAACAAAGCTCCCGCGACATGTTCCTGAGCCTCCGTCGTTCCCGATTTCAAAACGTCAATTAAAAGAGGAACAAATCCTGATCGTACAATCTTCACTTTGTTCTGTTTCTCCAGCGAGAGGTTAACCAACGACGCAGCGGCGTTAGTCTGCACGAGATTGTACCGTGATACGAGAAGTGATCGGAGAAAAGAGAGAATCCGATCAGTGCAAAGCGAAAGCCTAAGATCTTCACTGGATCTCGTCATCTTCCTAAGAAGAATCAGACCTTGCTCGTGGTCGAAAATGTCGGCGCCTCTCAATTTGTTGTAGATCTCTTCTTCTTCCGGCGACATTGGAGGCGAGGAAGAGGAGTGATCGGAGGAAGAGAAAGAGATAGCGTTCCGAAATGGACTATCAGCTCCTGCGAAAACTCCAGAGGAAGAAGTAGAAGAAGAAGAGAACATACTAACAGCTCGAGCCGGATGAAATGGACTCTGACCAACCGTAACCGACTCAAGAGATGTCGTCGGCGACATTGAGCTCTTGGCTCGAGCTCTAATCGCCTCCATCACAGTATCGTAATCCGTAGGCGAATTCTCTTCTACAGGATGGAGAATCTCAGGTTCCGGAGCTCTAGTATCCAGACCCGGACCCGGATCCTTATCTATTCGGGCACGAACCACGCTTTCAACGTAGGCGGAATCCGGAGGACGAGGATGGTCGACTTTTTTTCTATCGCACCAGCTGAAAATGGTTGATTTCATGGCGAGATTGGGTATGACGGTGGAGAAATCGGGTCGGGTCCCGTCTAGGAGATCCGGTTCATATCCTAAGTTACGACAGACCTGAACAGAGAGACGCTCAAAGGTTTGACCCGAGGCGACGACAACAGGATCCGACATAAGGAACCCGGTGATGGGGCAAAGAAACTCCGGTGGAGTCTCGTCGTGTTTGTGCTGTGGTAAAGTTGTAGTGGTGGCGGAAGAGGATCTTTGGTGGAAAGAGAACCATCTCTGCTTGTTATTTCCACCCATCGTCAAAAAAAATAAAAGTTTATTCAGCGGAGAAGAAGAAGAGGAAGAAGCGGCTCCGAGCTATGAGCATATTTCAGTCTTTGATCCAGTCCAAAAGGTTTTTGATGATTAAACCGAGCCACATTAAGTCAAATTAAACCGGAAACCCTATCAATTGGATATTTTTTAATTCCTAAATAACTTATAAACAACAAACCGGAATTGGTAACGTTTGATAGTAACGACTCTGACTTTTTCTTGGTTTACTTTTGGTTGTTAATATTGTAAAGACGATGATCATCAATGGTCACCTAATAATCACCATGAGACATAAATAGTTTTCCGATTTAATACAGTAAACTTTATACCCCAAAAGGTATCTTTCAATTTTATTCTATCAACCTCAAGTATATTTTGAGGGAATTTATGATGCGAAAATTAAGAGATAGTTCAAGTTTTGTTAGCAGTTAGGTTTAATCGTAATTGTTAGGAGTAATTTCCTTTTCACGAAAGAAAAGTAACCTGCGTAATGCACATAACTGCCGGCGACTACGAGAAAACAATACTTTTAAATAAACAATTCTTCATAATATTGTCCTTTACTACGTGTAAACAAACAATTAAATTGTTGCTAGTGAGATAAAGTCGGAATAGGACCGTATCGATTAGATAAAAAGAAACAAGAACATGACATCCTCTAAGATGTCTTTTTTTTTTTGTTAGTGCACATATGTATGTTTGTTTTTGCTTGAATGTTTTTTTCTTTCTCATTTTGCTAACGCTTTGAATGTACAAAGACAATGAGAATAACTAGAATAATTTTGTTATGATTTTTATAACAAATTTTTTTATACCAACTATGATCTATGTAAGTTTTTAAGTATTTATTATTTAAGAAAAGATGTTCCAACCAAGTGGTGTTAGTGAGGAGTTGTCTTAAAAGTCTAGGTCATAAATTGATTTCTTCAAACGCGCAATTATCTAAAGTATTAATATTTTTCCAGTCGAAATGGTATCATGTTAGAAAATCCGATTAATTAATTACTCAACAACTACACTTATCCTAAATGATTAGTCGGGTGTTAATAGCTCAGATGTTATAAAAAAAATGTTCGTAGGGTTCATTGACAAACAAGAATATTTAAAGATATATTAACGTTCGAAAGATTATAAAGGTGTAATTTATTGACACCCTTATTTTTTGATATGGTCAAGATAATCCATTTACTAGTGATAAATTTCTACCAAATGATTTTAGATCTTAAATCTCGTATGTCGATTTTCCATTTTCTTCTTATAACATGGGATAATTGTCTTTACACGTGTGTAAATATGATGAATTAGGCTTTTGGAGTGGAGAGAAGGACGTTACAATAGATATATGAAGAGAAGCAAGAAGCTCGAAGGAGATGATACATAATACTACTCGTGATGATCATAATTCAAAATGCGATGATGAATTGATGATAATGATTGTAATTAGCAAGTCTTTATGTTTCTGTATCTTAACTCCTTCCCAATGGCCAATGGTTTGCATTCTCTTTTCATAAAAGATCACACTAGTGACGTCTTTGAGATTACTTGGGTTCATATATTAAGATGATGAGTGTCTGAGATCCATCACCTTGGATTAGCACAGTACCAACAGAATTGGATTGAAACCCAAATAAAACCCAATGCTGAGAAACGTTAATGGGTCGTCCGTCATATTAAAAAAAGCCCCCAATCTTAACCGTTAAAGTAGACGGTTATCACTCAACGGCGCGTTATTTGAATTTGAAATTTCGAAAATAAGCACAGAAACAAATAAGACCCCCACACACAACGGAGGGTCTGGGAAAAGCGGGCCATAAGATTCGAAATCAACCAAATCGGACGGTTCATAGGGAGTTTGTATCATCTCTCCTCATAAACTCAAAGAGACACAACTAATTTCCCGCTCTCAAAGGCAAACTGCAACAGAAACTTAAGGTTACGCGTTAGATTTTGTGGAAAATTCAAAAGTAGACCCTTTTACTTTAGGTATCTTCCATTTTAAGCCCAAACTATTGTTATCTCAACTAAAACCTTAAAATCTTATTTCTTAATGAAGAACCAGTGAGTCATAAATGACTGTATAAATACTTAGAAATATACAACTTCGAATTTATTTTCTTTTTAATAGAAATTATTACTGATCAAAAAGGCAAATCTAGAATCATATTTATCCAATGGATATATGGTCGGAAAAAGGGTTGAAAATTGTTTAATTTAAATAATGGGGTAGAAAGAAATGATCATATAGTATAGGGGGTCCTACGCGAATCTGTTCTTTAGAAAAATCAGATTGCTTTGTTATAAGTCAGATTTCTCCGCTCTCACAGTATTTCAAATTGAAATCTTCAGTTATTTTTTTCCCACTCCAAACAAGAAAAAAATACGTAAGTTCATCAATGGAGAAATCGACGGAAAAAAGCGTGAGCTCTGCTACTTCTGGTAAAAATCTTCCAGTCTGTAGTGATTCTTCAATTCCCCTTCTGTGATTATCACTTCCCGTTTCAGTTTTCGTAAAAATTTATGATCTGATTTTGATTTCGTGGAAAAATTCTCAATAGGAAATTCAATCAACTCGAAGCTGAGGTATCCTCTAAGATCAGCTCTTAGATCCAAAGAAGGGAAGCCTCCTGTTCCAGATTTTTCAGCTTCTTCAGTTCCCAGGAGGTATAGTTTTAGCAATTTTTCGTATCTGATCTTCGATGCAATAATGATTATAGATCTGGGGTTTGAAGGAGACATTGATGATGCCAGGATTATATGCTGAATCACTGGTTTACATTTAAGCCTTTTCTGAATTCTGAATAAGATTTTTGAAAAAATTCCCCAGAAATTGGCCATTTTCCCCAGAAATCTCCCCAGAATTATAGCTTGAATATTAAGATGTGATCATAAATTCTATAAACCTTGCAATATAATTGGTCTTCTGAATTCTATTTATGTGTGGTTTGAATCTCAGGGCACGAGTTGCATCAGCTGTTAGTCAGAGTACTACAGTTCTTGATTTGTCTGGGAAGAAGAGTGTTGATCGCACCAATCTACCACCCAGAAGACTTTCGATTCCAAACAAGTCTACGAGCAATTCTTCTGTTAAATCAGTGAGCAGCAGTGTCACTTCTCTTTCCGAAAGCAAGACAAAGAGAGGCATTGCTAGGAGCTTGAATGTAACACCTGTCTCCAGTAATCAGAGATCATCAGTGACTCGAAGAAAAGTTGAAGATTTGTCGTCCTCTGCTTATTGGCTGTCTCATATCAAGCTATCTGAATCAGTGGCGAAACATTCTATCTCTCTTGGTTTCTTTAAACTTGCTCTTCACGCAGGCTGTGAGGTGAATTGCTAATTCCACTGAAAGCTTTGATTAGAATAAGTCTTGATTGTTTGTTTTATTAACTCACTGGGTTTGTGTTTTGGATTCTAGCCACTTGACCGGATGAAAGAAGAGCTGAAATCGTACGCTCGTCGCAATAACATGAATGGGCTTGCAGATGCTATGAAGGAACTATCTGAACTATACAATATCTCGGAAGAAACCAAGCAGATGCAGATCTCAGAGACCAGTTCTGTTGTAGCTGAAGAAACAACTGTGTCTCTGAACAATGATAATGATGTCCAGAGTTCATTCTCCACTCCTGGAAATTCGAACATCACATCAGAGATCACTAAAGACGATGTTTTGCAAGATTCAGCTGTCACAGAAACAGCCAGGAAGGAAGACGCTTTGGAAGCTATCCCACAAGGAAAGACTAGAAGGTCGCTGGATGTAATCAATGTGAATCAAGAGGTTGTTCAAGAATCAGAAGATGGAGCTCCAATCGTGACTGTTGTTCAACCTTCAGATAAGAAACGTGCAAGAAAGGAGACTGTCTCTAAGATCAATCAGCCTGTGAGGACAAAGAAATCACTAGCAGCCAACTCTGCAAGTTCAAGAACAGTTCCAGAAAACAAGACTCAGAAGGACGAAAGGATCACTAAACCCAGGACTAAGAAAGTTCAAGAAGAGACAAAGAAGCCAACTAAGAAATCTACTGCTAAAGAAGGTACAAAAAAGTCATACAGTGGCTTTGAAAAGCTTGTGTAGCAATTGCAGCTCATGGTGTTAAATGTTATTTCGTGTAGGTGAAGTTAAATCTCTGAAGCAAATGAAGAAAATGGAGAACAAAGAAAACTCTGTGAGTCAATACTTCTTCAGTTCACAGGATGGAATCGTTCTTGTGTCTGAAAGACTAACATGAGCTTTCTCGTTGGCTCGTTGCAGGTTGTTGTTGGTGCAGGGGAAGAAATCCAGGTTTAAATGAAGAACAGAGAAGCGTTTCTTCAACATATCTCAATCACTCTTTCTCATATGATTTAAATGATTTGTTCAAGGTACATAGTTGAAAAACTGCAGCAAGTTTTTTTACAATAGTTTGGTTTGAAAGACAACAAATATTTTATTTGCGTGCTTTGTAATTCTGTTATGTTTTATCTCCAAGTTTCTCCATTTGATGTCTTCTTTCTAAAGTGTATGTCCAAATTTGATTTATCATAGTCAAATATATTTTGGAGAACAATCTGATTCCGGAACTCAATAGTCTTAGGAAGACATAACCGTTCAATCTCCAGTTACTCATTAGTCACTACAACAAACTGAATTATATTTATACATAGCTCCGCTCCACGATCTCTTTTACTTTCCTGTTGTATTCTCGTTTATTGTCACTGAACAACCTTGCAGCCTCTGCGTTTGCTTGTGAATCAGGATTTGGGTCACAAAGCAAAGACTGGAAAAGTAAAAGGTCTTGGTTAGTTCATGCATAACCCCACAATGCAAAAGATGCAAATGGAGAAATCAGTAAGTCAAAACCTGAATTGATGTGAGTATCGCAGCGACATCATATATGGGGCTCCATTGGTTTTGTAAGATATCCAAACAAATGCTTCCATCAGCATAAACTGTACCAAAGTTCAAATATCAAAGTTATTTGGTCTTTTTTACTATGTTTGTTCATAGAATGGTTGAGCTTACTGTTTGGATGAAACATCCTTGAAACAAACCAAACTATTGGGGGTTTGTGTGGGTAATCCTCAGTGAACTGGAGAGTCAACTTGAATGTAGCTGATGGACACAAGATCGATTAGTCTTAGCTATTAGTTCATGAAAATGTGTCGGTCCGAAGAAATAAGTATTGAAAGATAGTACCTCCATCCCATGGAGTCATCAAGTCTGTAAAGAGAGAAAGAATATGGAGTTAAATCGTTTACGTAGGCCATGGTACAAGTGTTTACATTTCACATGAACTAGGACTTAAATTTGGAACAAGAGATATAAAATTACAATCGCAAGAATCAAACATAATCACAATGATTTACTATCTTCCAATGATAAGAATCAAATGAAAAAAGCTCGACCAACCTAAAATTGAAAGCTGCAATGAAGAATCAATCGAGCAGGTGATTCGCAGCACCAGGAGTTAGGGTTTTGTCAAGCTTTCGATCGATTAAATTCTATGAACAGACCCGTTAAAGATGATTGAAACTATGAGTGGAGAATAGCTAAAGTAAAATAGAGAGAGAATCAAAGAAGAAAGTTTGTTTTTCTTTTCTTCACCAATAAGAGATTCTACACAAACGAAGGGAGAGAATCCTACGAAACAAGTTTGGACACTGTCGAATATTTTTCTTTTCCAAATTTTTTTTTTTTGCGATTTTTTTTACAACATGAATTACAGTCGACATTTTTGTTTTGCAATTTTTGTTTTACACCATGAAATATACAAGAGTATATGATTTTTGTTTTTTGTGTGGAGTTTGGTGAAAAAAAGGAAGAAGGTAGAAAATAATAAATGAGACAGGAGTATATTTTTGTTTTTTCAATATATTTTTTTATGTTTTGAGGAATTTATTTGTCGTTTAGCGGTAAGACAAACAAATACGTCAATATTATTGCGTAAGCTATCCCCCCATTTTAATATTAAAGGCTAAAACTGTTGGTTTTCCAATTTAATTTGAAAAACTCAAAGGAGATAATAACATCCTAAATCTCTCATTTAAAAAAAAAACTACTTTCAGTATTAGTGTCACTCTGTAATTTGATAAATTCCTTAATTAGATGAGGAGGTCTTGAAAAGAGGATATGCTTCTTCCTCAATACTCGTGAGGCGTCTCATTCATCAGGGTTTATAACTTGCAACTAAAAACTATGGGGTTAATAAAGTTAGATAATCTTGAAATAAAGGGAAAATATCTGTAAATATCTAAAATAATTTTTACGTATTCTCTCGTCAATCAGCAGAAACTCTGTCGTTTTATAATAAGCCCAAAAACAAATCACTGAATTCGCCATTTATTAGTTACTACTAATCTCGAATCCTCCATCATCGTCTCATTTTTCTCCGTCTCTTCTGGATCTTACGCAATGTATAGAGTTTTTGCGACCCGAGCTCTAAGAGCTAAGTCTCTCTGTGAAACATCCTCCACCTCGCTTGGTTCTTTGACTCTCTCCAGGTTTCAAACTTGTCTTTTATCCTTGTTGATCTCCTCTCTTCTTTTTTTCTTTTTTAAATTATTGTTCTTGGCCTTTTGGGATTGTATGTTTTTGTTGAAATTAGCTGACCTTCCTAATTTTTAAAATGAATCTACAGCAGTCTCAAAATTTTAATTTAGGGTATAAATAAAAAACAAAACTTTAGCAAGTTGGTGTTTTAAAAATTTGAGATTTGGATTTGGTATTATTACATAATCGAGTTGCCGCATCTGCGAGAGTGTTAGTTGATTACCATTTCATGTCTGAATTTTATAAAGTGTTCTTTTGACTTAATTTTTGTGTTATGAGTTTTGCAGATTGAATCATTCCATACCTTTTTGCTACCGTAGATGCCGAAGAGCTATCTGGTGCTCATCCTGCTGAAGTACAGAGCTTCGGTATTTGTTTACTTCTCAGTGTTTCTTTGAATTTGGCATTTTTTGGCTTTTGATTGCGTGCTGAAGCCATAGAAATTGGTAGAAGCTTCTTGCTTTAAGTGTTGTTGTGGAGTCGGAGTTTTGCTTTCTTTCTACGTCTATAGTGCAGGGAAAATGGATAGGCTCATCTAATCATAACACGCTTCTAGATCCTCTAAATGGAGAACCTTTCATTAAAGTTGCTGAAGTGGATGAAACTGGAACTCAGGTGCGAGCCTATCAAAACCTTTAATCGTACTGCAACCGTGGCATCCGTCTCAATTCTAACTTTTAGCTTTCCTTTGTTCTATGTTGTAGCCATTTGTGGAGAGCTTATCCCAGTGCCCAAAACATGGTCTCCATAACCCTTTCAAATCTCCAGAGAGGTACGATTTGAATTTTATACATTCTTCTTCTTGTGATTTCTCATTTTGAAGGTACTAAAACCTATACAGATACCTTTTATATGGAGATATCTCGACAAAGGCAGCTCATATGCTCGCCTTACCTAAGGTAATACATATTTTGTTTGTTGAATATCGAGTCTTGAATTCAAAATTCAGGTTTCCTGAATAACGTGCTTACTGAGCTACTGGTCGTCTGTTATTTTATGCGTGTATACGCTATTAGGTAGCTGATTTCTTCGCAAGGTTAATTCATAGGGTTGCTCCAAAGAGTTACCAGCAAGCTGCTGGAGAAGTCTTTGTCACATGGAAATTTTTAGAGAACTTTTGCGGTGATCAGGTACATGAATTGCTTCACTATTGTTATGTTGATCCAATGTTATAGTTTCATGAACTTCATAATTCTTGAACCAACTATAATTTCTTTCTTTTTCTTCCTCAAAAATGCCTATTACATCTTTAGAATGTTTGTTTAATTATTCCGCTTCACTTTCTTCTCTCAGGTGCGGTTCCTGGCACGGTCTTTTGCAATACCTGGAAATCATCTTGGGCAGCAAAGTCATGGATACCGTTGGCCTTATGGTCCTGTAAGGTATTCTTCCTAGATGGTTGTAAGTGGTGACAATTCTGTTTTGTGCTTTGTTTTAAAATCATAGATTTGTGATGCAGGTAACGATTGTTACACCGTTCAATTTTCCACTTGAGATTCCACTACTTCAATTGATGGGGGCACTATACATGGGTAACAAACCTCTTCTTAAAGTGGACAGCAAGGTATTAGTTTTTCTTCACATTTATACTCTCTTCCTAGTTGCCTTGGTTCCATCTGTTTGAAATTATATTATTTATGTGTTTTTCTTTTCGTTGTTGTACATCTCGGCATACAAATAAAACTATGCATATACCTTTTAATGATTGTTTTAAATGCTACTTGGATAGGTGAGCATTGTAATGGAGCAAATGATGCGATTGCTCCATTATTGTGGTCTACCCGTTGAAGATGTTGACTTTATAAATTCTGATGGGAAGACAATGAACAAGATATTGTTAGAGGTATTTGTTCCGGAATTCATAAGTCTATTGTCTCCACAGGTTTTTTAGTTAAGCTAATTCAGTGTCTTGTCTATTTTGGTAACTTTTGTCAGGCAAATCCACGAATGACCCTCTTCACAGGTAGCTCTAGAGTAGCTGAAAAATTGGCACTTGACCTTAAGGGTCGGATCAGATTAGAAGATGCTGGATTTGATTGGAAAGTCTTAGGACCAGATGTTCAGGAGGTAATTTAATATAAACTTCCTACTTATATTTTCACAAGTCTCTTTTTCGATGTAATTGTAACCCTTGTTTCGGTCTCCAATGTCAGGTTGATTATGTTGCATGGCAATGTGATCAAGATGCGTATGCCTGCAGCGGACAGAAAAGTTCTGCACAGTCTATGCTTTTTATTCACGAGGTTGGTTTGATCCTAATATTTATGGTGAAACTGCCTTTGAATCCTTTTTGGTTACTTCCAGTTTCTTCTGTCGTTGTTGTTTTAAATGTGTTTTCTTTCTTTTGAAACAACTCTGAGCAGAACTGGTCAAAAATCCCTCTTGTTTCCAAATTAAAAGAACTAGCGGAAAGACGCAAACTAGAAGACTTAACCATTGGTCCTGTCCTCACAGTGAGTTTCATAGTTTCTCCATCTATTGTTAATCATCTGAGGAAATTGTATCATTATTAAAACTATTTCTTTCATTACAGTTTCAAGTTTACAACTGAGGCAATGTTGGAGCACATGGAGAATCTGCTTCAGATTCCGGGTTCAAACCTACTGTTTGGTGGGAAACCATTGAAGAATCATTCAATTCCTTCGATCTATGGAGCTTTGAAACCCACTGCAGTTTATGTTCCCATTGAAGAAATCTTGAAGGACAGTAAAACCTACGAACTCGTCACTAAAGAAATCTTTGGACCCTTTCAGGTTAAAACCGAAATATCGACTTCATTTGCTATATCTGAATGATCTGGTGTGTTTCCTTACTTAAATACGTAACGCTGTTTCTGTATCCAATATCCAGCTTGTAACGGAATATAAAGAGGATCAACTTCCTCTAGTGTTGGATGCTCTGGAGAGAATGCACGCTCATCTAACTGCAGCTGTTGTTTCAAATGATCCCATCTTTATTCAGGCAAAGCCTTCCACCATCATCATCATCATCATCATTTATCAATCTCTTCTTCTCTTTCCTCTCGATATTGATATGCAGGAAGTAACAAATCTATGCAGGAAGTAATAGGGAACTCGGTTAATGGGACTACATATGCTGGACTCAGAGGAAGAACAACTGGAGCTCCTCAGAATCACTGGTGAGAGAAATAAGGACAATCCCAAATTTTTACATCTCTTTTTTTCTTTTTTCTTTGAGGAAAAGTTAAATACCATACGAACACAGGTTTGGACCCGCGGGGGACCCGAGAGGAGCTGGGATAGGGACACCGGAGGCTATAAAGCTGGTGTGGTCATGCCACAGAGAGGATTATCTACGACTATGGTCCTGTTCCACAAGGTTGGGAAGTCCCACCATCTACTTAGAAGTGGTGTGTCCACTAATAATAAATAAATAAAAACACTAAGCTCTTAGTTTGGCTGTTGCATCGAATAAAAATGAGTTTTTTAGTTATCTCTACGGGCGTAGTTTCAGTAAGAGGGGAATAAGAACTTGAAACATGACGGCGTTGACTTAGTCAAGGGATTGAGCGAGACAAAGAGAGAGAGCTATTGTGAAACTCAGAGGAACTTTTAATGTCCACCCAAATCTCTGATAATAAAAACTGTTTTTGTTCAGCTCAAGTTCACAAGACAGAAAATGATACAAATGTTGTTCAAAAAACTAAATTTAAAAACTGAAAAACAAATCTAGTTTAACGTTTTACCCTTAAGATTCCTTTTCGGTTCATGAGAGGTGTCTCATAAGCTCAATATGTTTTCACAACTTAAGAATTCTGATAAATTTTCTAATAAAATAAAAACCATTTTTCACTATTTGAATGGATTAATAATTAGGTTTAAGGTTGTTTGGAAATAATGTTTTATGTAAACCATTTTGATTTAACTAAAGTTTTTTAATTGTATAAAATGTTTTCATTTCAAAATTTCTAAAAGCACGCCGAACTTGGTGGTTAGAGGTGTTAAACAACATTATTAATGAAGACCCCTAATCATATCGATCTTTAAATAAATCTATTGATAAACTTTTCTCGTCACTATCTTGGGAAGAAAAAGAAGAAAACGGACAACTCTGTTTATCTGTATACGAGTCGAGATCCTCTTGGTGCACGAAGAGAAAGAATCCATAATCAATTAAGACAAATACAACCACGGCGATTGTGTCCGAAAAAACAAAAACCAAAGTGATCTGCAATGGAGTTTTACTGTTCCACTTTATGTCCAAAAGCTTTGATGATATGAACTAGTAATCTGTCTCCAGTTATACTTCTGACTCGTTGTATTAGTTGGCTCCGCGTGATTCTCCTGTTCTGTTAGATGCAAAGAAAAGCAACTATTAGAATGTGAAATCACCTGAAAGATAGAACACAAATACAAAAACACTTACTTGTTGATCTTTGTAGTGTTTCTGAATGATAAGTATTTGGGAAGGAGGTAGAAACTTCGACAATGCTTTGATCAATACAGGAAATGCCATCCATGGTGATCTCAATCTCGTTGCACTTCCTGCAAAACGGTAATAACAATGTCAAAAAACCAGAATCAAGAACAGAGCACAAGATTTAAAAAATAAAAAACAAATCTGGTTTGCTTACGAGTTAAGTTAAATGGAGCTTTGACGCAGACAAGAAACTCAGGTAAGACATGTGTGTTCATGTGTGTACTCCACACAATATATTTGTTCGGTGAAACTAAATTGTCTACACCTGAATCGAATTCTGGTGAACTCGGATACGACTGAGTTGAGCCTTGAGGAACAATCTCTGATTTTCCTAATAGAACTCTACAAAGCAACAAGAATCTAATCCCATCTTCTGATTCTGAAGCTGAATCCTTCAAACTATAAAGAAACACCAAAAATGAGATGAATAAGACCAATGAATTTTAAAAAAAAGCTTTCGAAAATTGAAAAGTTTCATGATTCAAAAATTACCAATCAAGAGGTAAATTATCCGGCGAGAGATAAAATCCACGACCATAAGATCCGTCATTTCTCGGCGGCGCGCTAAATCCGTAGTCTAGAATCGTTTTCAGGTCTTGTTTCGCGACGGTGCACCAACCGTATTTCACCTTAGCTCCACCTACTACGCCGTGTTTCTTTTCCACCGCCTCTTGAAAAATCTGAAAGGTCTTGAGCTTAGCACGTGATCCAACGGTTTGAAACCCATTTCTGAGAATCGAGAGAGTCTGGCATTGATCACCAAGACCAGATTTACAATTACGAATGATTAGATCATGAGCTTTATCTCCTTCAAGCAATTCCATAAGCCCGAGCTCGTCAGCAAAAGACGGTGAACGTCGATCAGAATACGAATCGCAGCTTCCAGATTCCGAAATCGTCGATCGTTGTTGAAAATTAGCTTCAAATTCGACTCTTAAGTATTCCATTGATAGTTTAGTTTGAGAGATAATTGAGAGAGCAAAAGAACTTGAGCTCCTCCAAGTGTATAAATAGTATGAATATACAGATAAGGAAACTAGAAGAACCGCCGACGTAAACAAACATTTAACGCACATTTAATATTTAAATCCGTTTTGTTTTTTTAATCTAATCCTTATTGGGTCGTTTCCGTGTTGGAGTTCGTTAAGCTTTGCTACAAGCTGAAATGAGTCAAATGACGAAATTACACCTCTCTGAATATATCCGTTTGCTTCTTTGAGTGGCCACACGACCGACACGCGTTTTATAGGTAAAAACTTAACCATTTTATTTTACTTAAATGAATATTAGGTCAATGTTTTTAACATCAGTGTGAGATACAATACATAAATTGTTGGGGTTTAAACTAGATTAGCAGTTAGCTAAATCACCAATATGTTGTTTTGTTTATCATACATCATTGCAACAAACAAGAGATGCCAATAGAATGTGAAAACTAAAATCACCTTGTGCATTGGCACAACTCATGTCCGCATTTGACATTGCAGAGCATCCGATGCAGCATACCAAAACCCAATCATAAGAGCATCACCATTCGTGAGACTCATGAGAGTCTCTAAAAAAAAAAATTTAATAGTTTTTTATTTAATTTTATTAATATTATATTATTAAATAAACAATAAACCAGTAAATATTACGACACACGATAGAAAAGCTGAGATGGTTTCTAAAGTCTTTTTTCATTATAACTGTTTCAGGTGAAAATTTCGTAATTTTTATTTTTTCTATTCTTTTTACTAGATAAAATTTATAAGACTCTCATCATTGGAAATGGTCTAAGTCATTTAGATAAACAAACTCACAAGCAAGACGAATTACAACAGTTTCAGTGCTTACTTGCAAAAGTATCAGTTGAAATCAAACAAGTAAGAAAAATAAATTTTTAAACATCCAGGTTTAAAACAATATCCAAAGTAAAGAAACCGCTCCAACACATTCTTTAAGAAAAAATATTTAGCTATATTTAAACCGCGCCAGCATTTCTTATTTAAAAAAATATTTTAAGAAAATTATAGTTAGTAATAGGATTAAGAATCAGCTTAGCTATGAAAATTCTTTAAAATCAGGAAATAAACAATTTTATTTTTATATTGTCTTGAAAAAGATGCATTAACTGCTTGGTTCGTTTCGGTTACAGCTAATGTCGGTTCACAATTATAACGATGCTGCTGATTTGGACTGTAATATGTAACGCCATCCCACGTGGGCTGCCTTTTGTAGCTAGCAGTAACATGGTAATTTACATTTCTAAGGAAACATATCATTTTTTTGCCCTATTAAGTTCTTTTCCCTTTTAAATTATCTTCTATTCCTTTGTTATTATATGTTTTTTATAGTTGTTTTGCATTCTCTATCATTTTCATAGTTTTCTCTGTTATCATTTGCTATCATTTTTTAGACTTTAGTGAAGTAGCTTTCTTTTTGTAAAAAAAGAAATTTAACTTTTCTTACACACCATACAGGTTCTTCCCGTTGAATATATATTTTTTTTAATTTTAGATCAGAGTACTTAAATTACCTGTCTATTTTAGATAAGGTAGAAAATCAATTTCTTTTGTCAACAATAAGGTAGAAAATCATTTAAGAATGACAAGATAATACGACATCAAATTAAACATATTTTCGTGACGATGAAAAGAAACATTATTTATTTATTTTCTGACAGGCTGTCATATGATATGGGTAAAAAATAAGTGTAGAATTAGCGACGGTTCAAACACACATCGTTTGGTAACGTGGAAAAAGAAAATGACTATCTGGCTTCTGTAGCTGTTGATTCTTCTCTTTACAGCTCCAAGATTTTTTTGGTTTTTACCATTTCTTGAGGATCACTCATGACACTGCTTGTTTAAAGTCCTCCGTAGACTATTTATTTGAAGTATATGAATTTAGAACTAAAAAAATAAGTTCGTCGGTTGACTGAAAGGTATAATCTAATATGAGCCCGTGAGCTGCGATATCAAAACCTCACTTCTGACCATTGGTCGAGTATTAGAATACTAAATTCCCAGAGTTTTCAAATTAACAGCTTGATTAAACTTGTATTACTTATACTAGTCTAGTCTCTCGCCTTCTAGTTCACTAATATATTTGTACTCTGATCGTATCACACAAAAAATAGGCATTCATAAACATATTATTTTGGTATTCAAAATTCTTAACTGTAACAACATAAAATTCACAAAAGAAAAAAAAAAACAGAGTATATGTTGCACTAAGATCGGTAACGATATTAAGCCATAACCCCCCGAAAGTAGTGTTACTAGTAGACATAGGTGTCATCAAAAGCCGAGTGACCAACATACTTGGCTGATGTGTCTACCTGAAGATAGAAACGATCAACGAATTGAGTGTCATAAATAAATATTTTTAGGTCACTAATAGGGTTTTAGAGAGAGTTAAGAGATCATACCGAGCTCACAAGCTTCTCATGACGATCAACGGAATCATTTACCGGAGTAAATTTCCCAGCAGCTGAGGCTAAGTCGTCTTCATCCTTCTTAACTGGCACGTACCATACGTTAACAGAATGTGGGCTTAAAAGGAACGAACGCACATAGTTCTCGTAGACATAAGAAGCACCATTCAAGCCCGGTAGGACCAACCAGCAAGTCAAGGCTAGCTTGGCGTATGGCCATAATGGGATCCTGATCATACCATAAACCTCCAAATTTATAGAATTGAATCTATGAACCAGCCTTACGCACAGTTCAGTTTATCACTTGAAGTCGGTCTAGGCAGAATAAACATCAGCTCCTAAAAAAAACTAAGGCACGTTACTTGGACAGCAAGAAAGTAAATAAACACGGACCCTACAAAACAACTTCAGAGCATTTTTTCATATAAAAGGATCGGTCAGTGAAATCCAACACATCGATTTATTACAAGTTTCAAGAGCCCAAGCTATGCGGTGGTTAGAAACAATACGACCTACTCTGTTTTCATAAGTAGAAGCTTGTGCATCAAGGAAGCTTTAGATTGTGTATTAAATTTACCATTCAATGAGTCTGTAGAAAGTGAGCTCAAAGAGTTTGATAAGTGAATAAAGAGCCCAATACGTTAACCATTGCTTGTCGTCTCCATGAGTCCTCGACTCTATTGCCCTCACTGACGCGTATCTGTATAAACCAAAATCTTAATTAAAAAAGGGATTTAGATTTGGCAAGTTATAAAGAGAAACATGTATGAGACTTACAGAGGATACACCAAGCTTATCACAGGTCTGCACACCAAAACAAAGGATCAAATTATTAGGAAAATAAAACGAGAAAATCTATAATTCGGCTATATATCAATTACCCAGCGACGACGTCGGAGTTCCTAAAGATGGCCCTCACCAAACTTCCGATACCGGAACTCATTTTTGCTGCCGTCGAATTGTTTATTTGTTTTCTCGCACTCTCACCACCGCCTTTTGAGTGTTCTTAGCTTTCTCTGTTTGTTTTTGGACAAGACGAGTGGTCATATGAAGGAAGTTGGGCTCTGGTACACGTGTCCATGACTATGAGAGGAGTCAAGACGAAATTTAGTCACGTGGCTTAATCTGGAAGCCGAATAAGTAAGCTTGTATTAGTTTTCTGACCGTTCGATTTCATCACTCACGCATTTCTCTTTTGTGAGTCTTGTTTCTAATAAAAGTGTTTAGAGATCACTGAAATAAGACTCGATCGGTTTAAACGTTAAAACTGAGTGACAATTCAATTCGGAAAATGGAAAAAATAGCTTTACTTTAGATTTAAATTATTTTGTTTTTCAGAAATCCACGAAACTGAACTAAATCCTAATAAAAATTGAATTGAACAACATAACAATTGCAAGAATATATTGAACAAAACCCATATTCAAACTAATATCAAAGCCGATTAATGTAGATTAATGACCTCTAACACACTCATAGTTTCCTTGGATTCTGTATATAAACATATGTTTACATTGTAATATATGCATGGAACCATATCAATATTCGAAGTCGAAAATTCGTCACCTATAATCATTAAAGCATTATTTTGGAAAGGAGAAATGTTAAGAGCTTTTTCTTTATTTCTCTCAATCGAGCTAACCGCTACACAAAGCTGTGCTTAGAGATGTTATGATCCTGTGAAGTCAAAAAGCTCATCAAGACAAGAAATGGCTTTAGTAGTAGTTCCAATTACCATAATGTCACTAGACCGCTATGGTCTCTCTTACAAGTCCTCCAAGTAGCCTAGACGGCCATGAGTCTAGCAACACTAGCATACTTCGGGTGTGGCTTACTCACAGTTAAGCTCTTTGTCATGAACCACGCTTGTGCCTCTGCGATATCTTGGGTTTGGATATCAGGTTGTTGAACTGGTCTAAACACATACATATATACTTGTAAGTTGTTGTCAGGTTGCAAACGAAGGACCGACTAAATGTTGATAAAACAAAAATCAAATTAACCAGAAAATTTGATAAGCTTTTTGTTAATATTGTTAAAAAATCTGTAGTCTCAGTCGCTCGGTTCATCAGAAAATGTTACTACATGATCCCTAGGTGTGGGGATTTAAAAGAGGGTTTAATTTAAATCAGCCCTTAGAAACTTAATGAAAATGTAGAGAGTGGGTTTTCATTCCTTAACCGCAGTGTTTATTTATCTTTGCACTTTCCACATCCAGCAGTCAAAGAGTAGAGAAACTAAATAATTCAACTGAATTATCCAAAAAATGTGGAGTTTAAAATCGTGAAACAAATAAAGTTTCAGAAATCTACCTTTCTTCTAGATAAAATTCTCGGATAGCGAAATCAGCTTCCGGAGACTAGACAATTAACATAAATCGAGACAAGAGGAATTAGACGGAGTCGCGTGGAGAACACATTAGAAGCGGACCACTTCAAGTCTTCAAGTGGTGCGTCATTATTGGGGATACATGTGTTTTTGAACTTTGTCCTTGCGTGCCACTAAGCTCGGTGGATAAAGACACGTCAGCAATATAATTAGGTTTGTGACGATTGTCGAGTTTGAGTAACAAAAGGTCCAAACGATTACACGTGTCATAAATAGTTAAATACTCTTCTCCAACTAAGTACGAGACTGATGAACAAGGTTGTTTGACCCAACTACAAAGAAATGGATGAACAATTGAGAACAGAGTCATACTCCATGGATCACTCGCGAGTCCTTACAGCAAACGGATTGAGCTAGCTCTCATGTTTAAATCCATACCTTACCAATTCGTGCAAGAAGATATCCAGAACAAGAGCCAACCCCTTCTCCTGTACAACCCGGTTCACAAGAAGATTCCGGTCCTCCTCCACAACGGTAAACCCATCTCTGAATCCATGTTTATCATTGAATACATCGACGATACGTGGAGAAACGGTCCACATCTTTTTCCCCAAGACCCTTACAAAATATCTAAAGTCTGGTTCTTGGGCTAACTACAGTCAGTTACATGTAAGTAACTAATCCCAAAACCCCACAACTTTTGATAAAATATTTTTTTGAACTTTAATGAAATTTCTTTGAGAGTAAAATTGTGCAGCTTTACGATGTGATGCTATAAGTGGTGAAAAGCCAAGGAGAAGAGCAAGAGAAAGCTCTCACAGAGTTGAAGGAGAAGCTGGAGAGTCAAAGAGAAAGAAGGGCTTAAGGAGATTTTCTCTGATACTAATGGTGAACCAACCGTGACGAACAAGAGCATGAGCCTTGTAGACATTGTGATGTGCACTTTGCTTGGCCCTTACAAGGCACACGAAGAAGGTTTGGGTTTGAAGATTATAGACCCAGAGACAGTTCCTGGCGTCTATCGTTGGCTCAATGCCATTAGCCAAACCGGCGTGGTCAAGGATCTAAGTCTTCCTTATGAACAAGTCGTAGAGTTTCTTAAGGTTTTCAGACAGATGTGTCTCTCCCTTTCCTGAATCTTTAATGTCTCAATCTTCAGTTTTGGATTGCTTAATGTACAGTTGTATAAGATGTCAAAGTTAAAACAATATTCTCTGCTTTCATTTGTTATTCTCTGTTCTCGAACCTTTCATGTGGTCTTTGCCTCTCGGGATTTGTTAGTTACAATTTACTTTGGTTATGTCTGGTATGAAAATTTGTGAGATTGTATATAATAACTATATGTATTCCCTCAGCTGACAATATCATCAAGCCAATAATAACGGAGGGTAAGTTTTTCACACATGATTGTTTTGTAGCCGTTTCAAATCTATGCCATCTATATGTCATTTTGTCTAAATTTCATTCTAATATGAAGAATTTGTTTGATGTTTTTATAAAGATGATGATTTCTAGTACTTAAGAGTTGGATGATATTCCCAAAAAACGAGAGGACTAGTTTCCGTTCTGTGCCACAAACAGTTTCTATTGGGATAAAGATATTACATTAGGTCCCTTATTGGGACTAGGCTTAGCTTGTCAGTAATAGCTAGCTCGAATGGAACGATAAAATACTCAAGTTTCTGCGGACCACACGAGGATTAGTCTGGATTTCGGTATGAAATTACGGAATTTTTCCGACCAACAAAAAGTGTATATATACAAACATATCTTTGTCATTTATTTACAAAGGGACTTATGTTAAGATCGTAACTAAGTTATTTTAGTTTACTGCTCGTATTTTCTAAAAATTATTGATTTTGCTCGTGTTTAAACAAATATATAGCATGTTATTTTATTCGATGGCATGATGTTTATATAATATCATATTATTTCTATAAATCATGTAAAACATACACTATTTCATTTTTATTGTTTATTACCACCTTTTTCAAAAGTTTTGGCTCCCAACAATATTGATATACCTAATTAAATCACCAGTGGAGGACAAGTGAGAAATTTGAACTCAGGTTTGGGAGTGTTAATAATGAGATTTTAAGCATTTTAACCAAATTATATTTTTAAACTTAGTTTGGAAAACTAAATTATATAATTTAAGATGGTGCATATGACACTCCTTCCATACACGTGGGTCCGCCCATGTAAATCACTCATTATTAAAATATAATTTCATAGTAGAGCTTAACCAAAATCAAAGATATATCCAACTCGAAAACAAACTTTATCTAATATTGGATGAGTCAAAATGATCATGGATATCATATTTAGAGGGTATATATGACGGGTTCTATATCGACAAAATATTAACATTTAAAGCTACAAAAAGTCATAGGTTACGCTATGTATGTCAATAATAATTTGAAAGAAAACCCTAAACGCAATAAAATGTATGAACTCTCTTTTTTCGGAACTTGAACTCCAGGCCTTACTTTCTCCATAATGTGAACAAATTCAAATGAGAATTGCTTATATTCATCGCTATCGAGTTCACAACTGCAAAATAGTCAACTATGAATCCCCTCTAAGATTATGCCACGTTCGAAATTCTATCACGTAGAAGTATGTCGATACTATATGATTCCATACAAAATGCCTCCCCATAATCATAATATGATTCAGTCGCCAATAATTTGTTAAATTCTTAGAAAATATGCATTTAATCAAGACGAAAACATGTGGCAGAGATCTAGTTCGAAGTGGGGACCACAAGTGTAATACGATAAAATATTGCTTTTAACGTAGGACCCGCGACAGACCTAATTTTATCTTGAGAATTTTGTTCCGTCGTCTTGTGTGCTTTGACATTGTCTTGTCCAAGATCCTCGCTTCCAATATCCGGAGAAGGCAAAGTGTTCTGATCTCGACCGTGCACGTGTACATGCTTCCATGTCAGTAGATTACGTGGCAATTGAAGTGCTGCATGGTGTATAAGTGGTGGGAATGATTTCGGAGTTTTGAGAAAATGATAGAAGAATTTGTTGTTTAAATTTTCGTTTAGTTTTTAGTTGGTATCAAGTGTTAAAATACTAGCGTCCGAGCTTTGGTGATGAAAATCCCGATAAAAATATTTCTTACAATTCGCAAGGCAATTTCTGATTTGTCTTTGTCCACACACGAATAGTTTAAATAAAAAAAAGTTGATATAACATGTGAAATCTAATTTTTAGTTTTTTTTGGTTAAAAATAATTTTACCGCTATAGAGTTTACAAAAAAAAAAAATTGTACAGCTTCAATCAATGCAAATTTGTTAATGTGTTTTTTGTTTAACGGGAGATCCATATCGAAGTCAATTTATTCATGACAAATAATATGGAAGGATTTGTGTACTACTATGCAAGCAAACAAAATATAGAATCCGACAGCAGACTCAAATTCTCCCAAAATACATGTGCAAACCATCTACGCAACTATTCGCTGCCAAAATTTTAGTTTAATCTTTATCAGAAAAAAAAGTTTAAGATAAATCGATTGATTTAATCATCAATATATTTCCCAAGAATGTTTGTGTTGATAGTTTTTCCGAAAAAATGATAGTTTTCCAGAAGAAAAAAAATTATTTGTTTTCTAGTACTTCTTTCGTTATAAGTTTCTACAGAGATATCATTTTTGGGTTAAAATGGTTATCTATTTGACGAGAACCGCATATCGTTTTCAAACAGCTAAAATTTAATATGTGAGGTGGCTTGATTTATTTTTCTTGTTAATTTTTTTGCTTGATTGATAAGAAATGGACATTGGTAATTCAAAACGAGTATATAGTATAGCAATATTAAAAAAAAAACTAGAAAAGTCTCACTTTTGAGTTACTTTTTATTTATTATAGATGGGTTATTAATATTTTGCCGTAGTCGGAGTATAGTTTGAAAACTGATTCAAAATCTAACTGAACCAATCTGCATCGTTCCATAGATTCTTCCTTAAAATGCGTACGTACCCAATAATTTTCTTATAATTTTGAAATTATATAAACGAAGTAACGAACAACATTTGTTTTTTTAGTTAACAACTTACTATCGACGTGGTCAATCTTCACGAGCTGGCATTGTAACTTAAGTGATGGTTCTAAAATACCTACGCAAAGGGACAGCATAATACTATAAAAGATAGTTTAGACACGTTAAGTCAAAATGTTTAGGTTGAATATAAGATTTAGTAGATTAGATTACGATTCGTTGATTTTATTTTAAATGAATAATTTTTTGTTGGCATAGGCTTAGTGGCTTATGTAAATCCAATAGCTAGAAACCCATGTGTATAGATTCATTCTCATGCATACACACAACCGAGTACTTTACTACAAATTACAATGGGATATCATATCAGTGATGTACTTTGAGTTTTCAAACATATATTAAGTTGCGTATAATTTTATTTTTTTTGTTGGTCAAAATTAATATATGCGTATAATTTTATCTTAAGATTTTTAGTTTAATTTCTTATAGATAACATGTCTCAATTCCATTGAATATTTATTTTTTAAAACTATCCATTTGTATATATATATATATATATGTGTGTATATTAATTATGCATCTTTACTCTACTATATATACACTATAAAATAATATTTGTTTTCTTTGATATATAAGGAGTTTGGGCCAAACTCATACAATATTATTTCTTTGTTTCCTGGAAAACGTTTTGAATCCAAGACGTGGCTCAACTTTCTCCAAACCGTGTCTCCGGGCTTAACCGCTTTAGGAACGTATTCCGCGGTACTTAAAAATATGGTAGTTAATTATCAAAAGTGGGTATAGTGCACTAACCATGTTTAATTGATTATGCATTTATGCTTATGTATTTTTTTTTAATTGGTTTTAAGCTTATGTATTGTTGATATTGGCTTTTTAATTATTGAATGCTTCGGAAAATTAGTTTTTCTTTCATATATAATGGTTATGTCAAAATTTGTGATAATGCTTTAGTGTTGGGCAGTCAAAATATATCCTAAAAGTAAATATATTTTTTGAAAGTTAAGGAAAAACCTCTTGAAATTTTAATGTGGCCACAAAATTGCATTAGACGATGGGTACAATAATCTATGTTATTGTTTAATAATATATTTTTTAGAGAAACTTTCCTGATTTTTCTCCTTGGAAGCTGGCACGTGTCGATACAGTCACATTAAACCCTTAAATTTGTTGGATTAAAATATTAAACCCTAAGTTATGTTATTGATATTATAATTAAACCCTAAGTTAACCAACCAATTATTTAATTAGACAGCGTATCAAATAAGAAATGACCCAAAGTTCGTCTACATCCAAAAGACGACCATAGTTGTTGACTTGTTCTATCCCATATTAATCTACTGAAAACTATAGGAAGCATCGTAGGATCTTTCTAATTTATTGTAGAAAAAAAAAACAAAAACTTTAGAGCTCGAAGATGAAGTGAATAAACATATTACTAGAGACTAGTTAATTATAAATCAACTCTGGGTTGATATAAAATAATGTCACTATGAATATTTACAACTTTATCGTTTTTTTGTCTCCCGGTACTGTTTTCGTTATATTGATCGTTTCAAAATCTTACTATATTATTCTTTTTGGAAATCTTACAAAATATTACAATGCTTTCTAACTAAAGCATTTTCCTCTAAAGGCAATTATGATTTTACTTAACTTAATTTATATACACTACTTTATTAATAAAAATGAAAATGTAGGTTTAGTTTTCCTCTTTCTCGTGTGTAAATTAGGATATTGTGGCGGGAAAGCTTGTTTTTAACTCAGGAAAATAATTTGTTCCATTAGTTGACATTTGATAATTTGTTTTTTTTGTGCACAACATATTTGATATTTTCTTAACAAAAGAAAACATGTGCATTTATAATTTTGGTAATAATATATACATTTTCCAAATAAAGTACTATTAGTAGGTATCTATGTGGCATGTATAGTCAAAGTAAAGTTAATATGTGACCCGGGAGATGAGTAAATAAAAAGGTACGGGCGATGCACCCAAGGACGTGGTGTATATAAGTATGGCCAAATTTAAGTGTAATAGTATTTTGGATTGTAACCATTTTCTTCTCAATTGTAATCATAAATAGTTAATAACTGTAAAAATATACTAGTTATGGTTCAAACACATGATCTAACCGTAAAATTATAACTTTAACCATTTTAAAAATACAATAAAATGTACATACATTAATTATACTAATAAGTAATAATTACTATATCATCTTTTAATCCTTTTAATAGATGTTAATTTAAAAATAAAATAAAATACAACTAATATTAATTTTTATTATAATCATCAAATAATCGAATCGTATTTAACCGTAATAACCGTTATCATATATAACCGTAATAATCATAACTATATATAACCGTAACTAATTAAACTATAACCGTTTTAATCGTAACTATTTTAACTATATATTACATAATTAAGATTAAATAAAAAAAATAACTGTAACTAGTAGTTAACTAACCGTTACTCTGATAATATATGCCTATGTCGAATTTCAAACGACTTTTTTTGTCATGAAAGTTTAACTGGTCGTGGAAAAACATAATTTTATACACCTTGTAGTATTAAAGTGCACATAGATATATTTTTTATATAAATATTTGTTTCTATTCATTTTAGAAGCTCAATGCACGTCGGAAGAAATAATAATTTTAGAAACTCAATGCACACAGCCCCGACGTGCTTCGCAACATTCTTCCTTGTAAGAAATTAAAATTTATTTTAAAAAAAATTCCGGTAAAAAATTATGAAACTATTTAGTAAATATAAATGTAGTTACATTTGTCAGGTAATTTAGTTTTAACTTTTTATGAACCAAAATGTGTTCCTTAATTAATAGTCGTCTTCTTGAAAAAGTTAGAAAACACGTTACTCTTAATTACTCTGAACTTTCAATTGGTAATAGAAACACATTTTAAATATAAATTTTAAAAAATGAGTTATGGCAACTAAATATATGAAAAATAAAATTATCAGGTTTAAAAATTTTTAGTATTTTATATTTACAATTTATTAACTAAATTTTACTACAAATGGACTCAAACATATTGATGTAAAATCATGTGTAATTCCAAATGAAAATTACAATAATACTTTATAATTTTTATCATTTTCAGATATTTGTTAGAAAATTTTGGTAAACCCAAACTACAAAAAAAAAATTGTTTTAATGTTAGCTGAGTCATATGGCATTTTTGTGAAGTCCTAGTCGGTTCTCAATTTGGTATAAATTTAGAGATGAAGTTCATTAATTCCTGTAAAACTTTACTGTGAGTCAATATAATTTTATGACCACAAAATGTTAAATATTTTATCAGTTTCATATCAAATATCATTTCAAGATTTAAAATTTGTTTTAAGATAAACGTCATTTATATTTCTAATTTAGAAATTTAATAAAATATTCAGTTTTATCTCTATTATTTTAATTTATTAACTAATAAAAAATTATATAATGTATTAATAAGAGATAAAATAAAATTTTAAATACTCCTTTAATACGTGTGAAGCGAATGGGGTAGTGAAGAGCAAATCTATCTGGTGGGTTAATTGAGAGTCAGGATTCAGTTACAGTTGTCTATATAATTATTTGAATTTGGGGTTTGCTCCAGTAATTTAGATTTTGCTAGTGGGAATTAAATAATTTGGGCACATTAAATTAAACTAATAAATAAAGATGCTCCATATTAACCCATGGACTTTGAGAGATCGACAATTCAATGGATGTATTCACAAAAATGGAGATGACATTAAATTAGGGCTGCGAGGTCTAAGTTGCTAATACTTTCGAAATCTATGAATTTATTATTATCTTTTTTTTGTTAAAATTAATAATTATGTACATATATAAGCATAGTGAGAAAAATACCCGGAATCCAAGATCTAATCCGTAAAAAAAAATATTTGGGATCTCCGAAATCATATATTTTAAGTTAAAATTCTGTATATCCAGATTCGATTCAGAGCCGTTTATGTATAGTTTTATTTAAAAAATATATATAATATTTATATATATTATATAATAGATGGAAGTATTAACTAAATATTACAAAAATAGTTTATTTGAAAATAGTGTATTTTTTAGAAATCACATCGTAAATATATTATAAAATGTTTGTTAAAATTAATATAAAATATTTTATATGATACTTTATTTTAAAATTTCATTTTAAATAATTTTATATTATTTTAAAATATTTGAACTATTTTGAGCAGATTTGGATCCAGATATCCACAAATATTAATATATCTAAATCTGGATTCGATAATTTTTTTAAATCCGGAGAATCCAAAAATAGATCTAGATATCTGATCCGTATCCAAATCATGATTCAGATAGTTTTTTCGAATCCGAAGAATCCAAAAGTAAATTTAGATATCCGATCTGTATCCATTCCTAATCTCGTAGATGCAATTCGTAGTTAAAACTTTAGCTTTTATCAAATAAAAAATCGTATTTAAAAGTACTCTTAACAAAAAAAAGTCAAAATTCTTTGGGTAGTATCTATTTCTTAACCTGTGCAATATTAAATTGTAAAGAAAAATTCGAAAGTGATAATTTATCAGGAAAAATAATCAAATATCATCACAGTTTTCTTAGTTGTTTCTTTGTAGTATTGGAAAAGGTCCATCTAAATCAAATACTTCACGCCAAGGAAAATCAAATTCTATCCAAGTATTTGATTTTTCTTTCTGTTTTTTTTTTCTTAATAAAAAAATCAAATACTTATGTACTACTCCGGAAGAGGATATTTCGGGCAGACGCATACATGGGTTCAGGATTTAAAATTCAGAAAATTCCCTTTTTCTGAAAATAAATTTTGTAATAAAACACATTCTCTAGTATAAGCTATTTATCTGATAAATAAAAAATCGCAAGAAATATCGAAAATATTAGCCTTTTCTCTCCTTTTAATTTTTTCTTGTTTCGGGGCCACCTCCCATTCTCTCACTCATCCTGCATTTATCGGCAGTTCAGCACCACACGATATATTCATACTTTGCCTAGCTAGTTATTTATACTTTGTACTAGTATCCGCCGAATTGTTATTGTTATAGTTATAGTTTAAACGCAAAAAATATACGTCTGTGAACTGTAGAGGATAAAAACATAAAGACAAAAATGCAAAGTATGTATAAGTGGATTGAGATTTTTGTTGCGTTTTGTGTTTATGTTTGGTTATTTGTAAGTAAAAACACCAAAAATATTATTATATCTTTTAGAAAAATAAAAACAATTTTTAATTACTAAACGCAAACGTCAAAACCAATATTTGTGTTTGAAACCGTGTACGCCATAGAAGGAGAGAGATAGAAGAAGGCTGACTTTGAAGAGAAAGAGAGTAAATGCATTTTGCTGTCCATGTTGACTCTTTTAAAAACCAATGCCAGCCTATTCACTATTGTTGCTTTTCATTCCATTAATTTATTGATTACGTACTAATTAACTCATCTTTTTCTTTCTCTCATCCATCTTACTCACTTCTTTCTATAAAAATAACCAACATCTCTCTCCACTTCTCCAGACAAAACCAAACCCACTTGGACTTTCTTTGTCTAAACCCGAAAACTTCCAAAAGTTTTTTTTTTAAACCCACAAAGATTAGCTTTTGTTCTTGAATCTCATCAAAACCCTTTCAATAAAGTCTACTTTCTTGTCCTTAAACAATATATTTTCATATTGAAAGGAGAAAGAAATGGGAAGACCACCTTGCTGTGAAAAGATTGGAGTGAAGAAAGGGCCTTGGACACCTGAGGAAGACATCATCTTGGTTTCTTACATTCAAGAACATGGTCCTGGAAACTGGAGATCTGTCCCTACTAACACAGGTTTGTCTTTGTTTCTTGATCAAATTAACTAGTTATTTTTTATTATTTAAACTTTTGATCCACCTCTGAAAGAATCCTTTTATGTATTTATCTTGAATTTTAATTTACTGAGTGTTTTAATTTTTGTTTCTCTTGCTTGGCTGGTATGATCATTTAAGATGAGTGTAATAAATAGCCTTAAGTTATCTCGTCCACATATCTCTAATTACCATTTCATCCTTTTTTCCTTTATTTGGGTTAAAATCTTTGTTAACTTGGTGTTTTAGGTCTAAGGAGATGTAGCAAGAGCTGCAGATTGAGATGGACTAATTATCTTCGACCTGGTATTAAGCGTGGAAATTTCACTGAGCATGAAGATAAGACGATTGCTCATCTTCAAGCCCTTTTAGGCAACAGGTATATATATATTTCAATGTACATGATTTATATTTGTCCAAAAAGTACCTTTCTTGAGCATATATGTGTCTATAATAAGATCTAAATATGTTTTTCTTTGTGTACAGATGGGCAGCCATAGCATCATACCTTCCAGACAGGACAGACAATGATATAAAGAACTACTGGAATACTCACTTGAAGAAGAAGCTCAGGAAGATTAATGAATCTGGTGAAGAAGATAATGATGGTTTCTCTTCAAACACTAGTTCAAAAAAGCAACATCAAAGCACTATCAAAGGTCAATGGGAGAGAAGGCTTCAGACAGATATCAACATGGCAAAACAAGCTCTTTGTGAGGCCTTGTCTTTAGACAAACCATCATCAACTCTGTCTCCATCATCATCATCATCATTGCCGATGCCAGTAATCACGCCACAAAACGTCCCTAGTTCCTCATCAGCTTTGCTTGACCGTTATTATGATCGATCCTCTTCTTCTTCCTCTACCACCACAACAAGCAACACTACTAATCCATACCCATCAGGGGTATATGCGTCAAGTGCTGAGAACATCGCTCGGTTACTTCAGGATTTCATGAAAGACACACTAAAGACATTAACTTTAACCTCCTCATCTCCGGTTTCAGATACCGAATCACTCGCTGCTGCTGTTTCCGAAGAATGTGAAGGGTTTGAGCAATCTTTCTTCAGCTTCAATTCAACGGAAGAAACTCATAATTTGACTCAGGAGGCAAGCTTCTTCCATGATCAAGAGATCAAACCGGAAATAACAATGGACCAAGGTCATGGTTTAATATCACAAGGGTCTTTGTCTTTGTTGGAGAAATGGTTATTTGATGAGCAAAGCCACGACATTGTTGGTATGTCACTAGAAGGACAAGAAGCGACGATGCTCTGATCTAGAAGACTAGCTCGAACTATACAAAGTGGAATCTTTTTTCACTTGAATGCTTATTAATTATGAGTTATAGCCAATAATATAGAGTTATAGCCTATAATATATGTGCTTATTATTGCATTAGGGATTTAGAGTCTTTAGTAGCTAGCTTTTAGCTCTACAACACTCTTTTTCCCTTTTGGTTAAATAATTAAATTCTCATTTTCTACATATAAAAAAGAATTGTATGTAGTCGAACGTAAGACAAAAGGGTTTCCTGCATCATTTTAATAGATGCAATATGTTGTATTTTGTGGCTCAAATGGTTATATACAATGTTTCAGATTATTTAAACCTTTATATATTCATATACTTAACACACAGATATAATTCGTCTATGTTTATTTTCTAATTTGGACCTTCAAGTGATTATGGGGGGGGGGGTTTAAATTAGAACATTTTTTTTACAAAAGCTGATTAACAGCATTATTTTACACATGAATTTTTGTAATATATAATTAATTAGAGATTGGTCAATCTGAATTTTGGGTTTAGCTTGGGTTCATTTTGTTGATTAAAAATTAGTAAATGGTACAAAACTGAATCGAATATTGACTGGTTTGGGTTGGTTCAGTTAAAATCCGACATAAAATCTTATATGTTTTAAAAAAAAAAAAATCTTAGAAAATTGATCTTAGTTCAGATTTATTTTGTATTGTTTGTTTGGTTTCCTAGGATTGAACAGTAAAAATTCACTAAATTAATAAAATTGGCTTCTGAGTAGTGAAAACAGTAAAATATTTTCACTAAATTAATTAATTAATGACTTTTTATTATATACTATATATATATAATATTTATCAATTTGATTTGTCCTGGTTTAAGTGTTCGTACATATCTCCACACGTATGCAAGTACATACATACATAGGCGTACAATAAATATCGGAGGCAAAATCTAGTGGTGGAAGCAACTTTGAAATTATACAAATAAAGAATAATAATTGAAGAAAAAATCGTAAAAATAAAAGAGTATTAAATGCTAACATGTGAAGGGCTTGACTTGTGCCTCTGAGACACAGTGAGCAATGTTATGATGACTTATGAGTGTGATTTTGCCACCGAATTAAGGCCCTTTCGCCGACTCATTAATCCTTCACTTTTTCTTTTTCGTCTTCGCTACTGGACGTTGACTTTTTTTTCCTTCTTAACCTGGACGTTGACTTTGTTGTTAAATTTCAATGAAAAGCATCCGGACTAATTCAATTCTTCAGGATGTCAGTTTTTGTTTTCTTTTCTGGATGCAGTGTCGAATCGAATCTTGAAAGTGTTTAAAGTCTTTACCTATGGGCTCTGGGTAGTATAATTATGATATGATTTATATCCGATTTAAAATATCATGTGTACCTACTTTTCTGAAGCAAGTACGAGTCAAATAATGGAATCAAAAACGAGTAATGGATATCAATGGCCAGCTCTGTAAATGGTATATGAAACGTATTCATTTTTCTAAATCGAAATAAGCTAAACGAGACCAAAAGAATCGTAGTCTTCAAGTGAGGTTTTTTCTCTGCTTAAACAATACTAGCATCGAAAATTTCGCAATGAAATAATTTTCTTGTTCCTTAGACCTTGCCTTAAGATCCAAAAATTTCTGTGATTAAATCGTAGATCCAAGAAAGCAGCGCAGGCGTGAGAATAGAACCAACGTATTTGGAACGTAATTCTTGTAATTTACCGAGAAAATGAAATATTTAATAAGGCAAATTAAAAGCATAAACATAAAATCAATTGGTGAACAATCTTTATTTTCTCGTCTGTAAGAACATAGACAAACATAAACTTGTCGGGTTTTTTTGTTTTAAATCTCAGTTTTGTGTGTTCGATAAGAGCAAGACCGGTAAAACAACACACCAGCTATTATCGGTGATGATCAGTTTCTTAACCAAAGTCTGTCGATGATGATCAGTTTCTTTTACCGGTGATTCGTGAATAATAATAATCATTGTGGTGAAGCTTCAGTGTGGTGATGCGGACTTGATATCAGCTCAGGCGCTACAGCAAAGTGAAGTCCTCCTCTACGTTGTCCTACACCATTATGTAACATAAATGCTACTTCTGCAGCGGCCAGAGCAGCCGCTTCCTGATTTTCAACAAACATACAAGAATGAGTGAGTACACATAAGTTTAGATTTTGTGTGTTTCGAAAATATTTATGTACCTGTCTTTGTCTGCGACGTTGTAATATACTAATAGCCCAAGCCATGATGTAACAGGGAAGGAGAAAACCGGCAGCACGAAGCATGAAAAGCTGATCCAAGGAAGACAACACAATTAAAAAAAAAGTGTTATAACAAGAAAGCATAAGGTAACTATGAGTAAGAGAGATTTACGTACAAAGAAGAAAGCTGATGGATCGTCTTCTTCTTCGTCTGAGTTGTTGTTTGTAAGGTTTAGTGCGTGTCTTAACAGTAAAAGCGCCATTAACTGCCATTTTAACTGTCAATAAGTTTCCATTTCAATGTATAAAAATAAATGTAGGGCTTACTATAAGAGCAGCGGAGCGACAAAACGCAGCTCCATTTGAGTTAGAATCGGTGTATTCGTCATAGTCTGCATCAAAGAAATGGCGTTCTGCAGCCGCCATTGCCAAAATGCGCGGGTCATTCAAATCTAAGGGAACACCATTGGCCCAATCTTCACTGCATAATACACGCACACAAAACAGCAGTATGAGTAATGTGCTAGATTGAATATAATGAGATTTAGCTATATCTCTTCGCACAAGACAGAATCTATGTGAAGTAACAATTTCCAATTTTTGAGTCCAGCTAAATAGATTGAGAAAAACCTTACCCAATATCAATTACAGTATCATCAGCAGGAGGAGGCGGAGGAGCGGTGAATCCAGGTTGATACAACTGGTACCATCGAGGAAGATAAAATCAGTTATTATATATTTGCATTCGGGCAAACGAAGAACTGGCTAATATATCCACAAAAAATAGTAAAACTTGTAACCAAAAGATCATACAAAACGCTGCTAGTGATTTGATTTTACCTTGTGGCATATTTCACAGATTATGTCGCCTTTCTCATTACACCAACGTTGAACACATTTCCGATGAGCATACTGGACACAAAAACAAAAATTAACGATAACTTTTTCAAACTAAATATACCAACAAAAACAAATAAGCAATAAGATATGAGATTCAGCAATTAAATTCACCTTCAAACTGCCACTACAAGAACAAGGTGACTCGAGGTTCTTAACGGAATCCTCCTCTTGGCATATACGGCATTCAACCGATTGGATAAGCGGTTCCTCTTCCTTAGCCACATCGCGCTCTTCTGTTGTCTCTTCTTCCTCGGTTTTATGATCCATAGATTTAGTAGTAGACAGGCTTGTGTTGCCTTGAGCTCTGGAACTTTCTCCAGAAGATTTAATCGATTCATCTGATCCTCTCTCTGAATTTAAACTTTCAGATGCTACGAGACGGTCGGTACATGAACTCAGATGATCAGACATCTCTTCTCTCACACGTTTAGCCTCAATGCGAATTAAAAACGTTGACCTGTTAAGAACCATAGAAAGCTCCAAGACTCATAAGAAAATTCCCATAGTCATTGAAGCAAAATGACAAATGTTTCATTTTCAAGACAAAAATCTCCATTTCTCTGAAACCAAACATCGTAATTCAGCTCAAACAATCAAATTTCATTTCCATGAAACGGGCCAATTCTGGGAAAATGTCTTCACGGAAACGATTAGGATATGAGTTAAATAAGCCTTTGTCTAAAAATTTCCCCAAATTCTCCACACATAAACCTAATCGGAGAATCCCCAAATTTCAGAATCCAATTTAAACCATGAAAACAAAAGAGATATACGATTCGATCACAATTCAGGAATGAAACCCTAAAATCACAGAAAACAAAATTCATAATTGCAGAAACAACCAACCATAACCCTAAAGAAAAAGAAATCGATAAAGAGACGGAGATGGATTTTCATTACCTGTAGAATAAATAATCTGAATCGCAGAAATGGGAAAAGAAGCTTCAAGGCACAGACAGCTCTCAATCGAAACTCGTACAAATGTGTTTTCTTGTTTGATGTTCGGTCTGAAAATTTCAGATAACAAAATTAAATTTTGAAGAAATATATCTATAGAGATAATAATACACAAACCGGAGCAATGTAGGTTGACGATTTGACACGGTGACGTCCGTTAAAAGACATGTTGACAAAGGAGAATTGAGTCTTTTTCTCTCTCTATCTCCCACTTTTTAAACCAAACACCCAAACGGTAACGGAATGTGTTACGTCGTGGTTATCAGAATTTCGCAATTTTTTTTTTAATTTTGGATAATACTACAACAATATTTTCACCAAATTTTAGAAATTCAAGATTGAGGTGTTGATAATATGGTAAGATTGACTAGCTGCACCTTTATAATTTCTTTTTACTTCGAGAAATATTAATAATTTTTCATGCAAAGCAAAAAATATATTCTAATGGTGTCATATTTTGAAAAACTAAGAAGTTTCATTAATTGGAAGAGCTGTTCAAATGTAGTTTGACTTTGACATTTACCTCTTTGGCAAAAATTGTCACTGAACGAAAAAAGGACATCCAAGTCTCTAAGTTATCCAGACCAAATTCTATTTAATATATATATAGATGTTTATATTTTTATACTTATGTAATGCCTAGCTAATTTTAAAACATAGCTTTTAAATGTAACTTTTGTTTCTTTCATTTGGACACGAAAAATGTTAATATTATATCGGAAAAAACTCTAATCTTACTTAATACTTTCGACAATGTTGGACCGGTCCTGCCATCTCCTTTTTTTCGCACAAGCGACATCGATCTTCTATCCTTGAGGTTTTGGTCGAGAGAGATAGATACCGAGAGAAGAAGAGTAGCTAATAAGATGATTAACAAGAGAATCAGATAATGTATCTGATTGAGTAACTAAAGAAGAAGAAGAAGAATAGTAACTAACGAGAAGAAGAGTAACTAAAGAGATGTTACCAAAAAAAATAGAGTAACTAAAAAGAGAAACAACTAATTTTGACTAAGATTGATGATCATGTGTAATGTATCGAGATGATGGCCTCTATTTATAAACTGTGTTTTCCATTCTCAGTTTCCTTTTTTTTTTTTTCTCTTTTTCTGGGTTTCCTTTTCTCCTTTTTAAATGAATATTAAACCAAAATAAAGTTGAGGTTTGTAATGTAATTTGAAATTTTAATTTATCGACAGAGAAAAGTTTCATCTTGGTCCTAGTTTATTTTTGGTTTTCGTCTTCTTCGTTCTTTTTCTACTTTAGATAAAATTTTACTCTCGTTGGTCCTAGTCGTGTGCTGTTTTTGTTTAGTTGATTACTTATATTGTATGTACAGCTCTGAGCTAAAATTGGATTTATTTGGATAAACAATTAGCCACACTAACATATAATTTCCCTCTAAAGATATGGAGATTGAGAAGATTCCAAATGTTAAAGATAATGCATCCTGACAGAGATTCATATACTTCTTTAATGTGTTTCCAAGATCTCAGGGTTACTGAGGAGCGAGTCGATAGCTTCGTTGAGATAAACAGAGAGAAAGAGTGAACCTAATCATAAAGCTTTTCATTTTGAGACCTTAGAACTACACTCTGGCCATCTTTCCACAGGGACGATGAAACGTGGATTCACCAAAAAGATCATAAACCTTGGATAATCCAACAATAAGAAAATAAGCACAAGTGCAGAAGGTGGTATGACCAGCTCTAGGAGCAGAACCAGTTTGAGTTATATAAAATCGTAGGTTTGACCCAAAAAAAATGCCGCATAGCCAATTTGATCGAGCAAAAAATCCAATGGACTGAACCGGTTCGGTTCAATTGGAAACCGAAATCATATATTAAAATACCGCTTACCCGATTTTAGTAGGAGTCACTCACCCTAAAGCTTAAACCCTAGCAATCGTTGAAAGATAAAGTGGAGAAAGGGAAGAAAAGGCGAAAGCTTTACTAGTTTAACAATGGCGGAGCAACAAGAGATCATCGATTCCGTGTCGGATCAAGTGAACCCAGATCCGAAAGTGGATATGGAAGTCGAAACCGCCGCCTCGAAAGCCGAGACCGGCGATGAGACAGTTGAGAAACGTGAGAGAGAGGAGACCGAGGAGGAAGAGGACGCAGGTGAATCTAAGAAGCAGAAGGTTGGAGAGGAAGAGAAGTCTAACGGGTCGGGTCCAGTCAAACTGGGTCCAAAGGAGTTTGTTACCTCTGTGGCGATGTTCGATTACTTTGTCAAGTTTATGCATTTTTGGCCAACTGATCTCGATGTCAATAAGGTAAAGCATATATGGGTTACTCTTTTTATCTTTCTTTTTTTATTATAAAGTTTCAATTTTTATATTTTCATACATTTGCTAGAGTTCTAATACTAATATAAGAAGTGGCGACCATTGTTTTGAAGTGAACAAATAAGCTCTGATCGGGGATATTAAGTTTGTTTTGTGATGTGTGTTTTATCAATGAATATGATCTTCAACTGAGACAACTTTGGAATTGGTTCAGCTTGGAGCTGTTATTTTGACTATGATCACTGCCCGAAAGTTCTTGGCATCTGTACTGTGTTCTTTATCGGGTATATAATGTGATTTTGGATTGAATTTGGAGTTATAAACTTATTTGTCTCAAATTATTTATTGTTTAAAATGATTGTGGATATTGGGTTATGCAATGAACTATATCATGTTTCATTTCAAACTCAAGACAACTTAGTAAATTAGGTTCCTTGGCAGCTAATACTAAAGTTCTTGGCAAATGCGATTGTGTTTGGAACTAGAAACTTTTTTTGTTTGTCTTAATATCATTTTAGGAGCACGGTTTGCTTAAAGCATATAAAGGATGAAACATGGCAAAATAATGTAATATGACAGTTGTTTCAGTTTCATTAGAGCTTCTAAGTCGTTGCACTAAACTTTGTTCTTGATTGTATATTTCAGTATGAGCACATGGTGCTGCTAGATCTGATCAAGAAGGGCCATTCTGAGCCTGAGAAGAAGATTGGAGGAGGGATCAAAGCCTTCCAAGTCAGAACCCACCCGATGTGGAAAAGCCGATGCTTCTATCTGGTTAGGGAAGACGAGAGTTCAGACGATTTCAGCTTCAGGAAATGTGTCGATCAGATCCTCCCATTGCCTGAAAACATGAAGACTCCTGGAGCTAGTGGCAACGGACGTGGTGGTGGTGGTGGAAGAAGAGGTGGTCGTGGTGGTGGTAGAGGCGGGAGATTCAGAAGATGAATTTGTTGACTCTTGAGGCCATATTTCAAATGGAACTTTTGAAAAATTAAGATTTAGTTCTGTTGCCTAAAACTTATAAGTTATGATCTTGTGGAATGCGATTGATATTTTGTCGGAGAAGAATTGTCAGTTTTTAATACCTATTATTGCTATCGAAGAAGAAGAATTTTCATATTGGATCTATCTTCACAGCTTCAGAGGATATGCATAAAACACTTGAAGACTAAACTCGGTACTAATAGTAGACTAAAGTTAGATTTTGTTCATAATCATGAGAAACCAAAAAGTCCAAAAACTAAACACGCAAATCAAAATCCAGATTAAACACCTTAATTGATGGTGTACTGAGGTTTTGGGGGAGTTATCAACCCAAGTCATTTGTTAGCTTATATCAGAATAGCCATTTTAAACTGAACGTTTTGGATTTTTTTTGTCTTAATTATGAAACGGCATCGTCTTGGCTTTGGATTTTTCTACCAAACGACGTCCTCTCCCTTTCTATTTTTTCATGTCTACTGACTAGTGACTGCATCATCTCTCCAGAGCCCCAGACTTGCACATTCTTGTGGGATTCTAAGCTATCCCGCAAGTATCACACATAGTTTTCTTCTAAGAAATACAATTGTTCTTTTTTTTGATAAGCCTTCTTAGACTCGGGATAACTTCTTAAACAATCTAGGAAAGTTTTCTAAATATTTTGAAGGAAACCTAAAAAAATATGACAGTTTTTACTTTTAGGATGTCCCTGTATTCATTACTATTGTTGTAATGCAATTAGCTTTTACCATTAAATGTTTCAGAATTTGAATCTTCTCCATCTTGTAGATTTTCTCCAAGAAGAGCATTCTCAAGTTCATCATAATCCAATTCTGGTTCATCACTTTCCTCCACAACCCAAAATTCAGTTTTATCGATTGATTCATAATCAATTGGGTCATATGACCTCTTTCGTTTAGAAAACTTGTACATAAAATCATTTAACATTTATTAATATATAAATTTCACATATATATGTATATATATATATATAAACTTTCACTTACGTATTTTGAAGGCGCAAATTGTAATGAACATATACAAGATCATTAAGTCTTTGATGTTACAGCCTATTCTTTTTTTGTGTGAATTCTTTCAAAAACAGATCAGTTGCGTTCACAACCAGATGATGATGCCGTTTTTGACTAACAATTCGAATAGCTTCTCCAAGATAGGATCATCATAACCAAAAAACTTCCACCACTCATCTGCAAGTAAGAATGTTGGATGTGAAAAATGTGAAACATAAACAGAAAAACTATATATATAGATATATATATTAAATCTTACCAGGTGAGTCGTTTTGCTACATGTTCTCTATACATTGTCATACTCTCAAACAATTTGGTTCTGTTCAACCCATTTTTCTTTTCAATCAAAGTTAGCATTTCTTTCATTATCTCAGGTTTTGTGAAAATTTCTCTTGATCGAACATGAAAGTTGGATTTAAGAAATAAGTTGCAACATATAGATCGTGGCCCTTCAGAGTGTGTATGAACATAAAGATATTTCTCTCCAACCTTGCCTCTTCCTCAACCAATTTAAAGTCGACTTGTGATTGTATAATAAAAATATATATTAATACAATTATGTATATAATCACGAACACAAATTTAGAAAACAAAGGAAAAATTAGAAACGTATAAGAAAAGAAGAGAGGAAGCATGATTCAAGTCACAAACCTTTTCTTCCTGCTTATAGAAGAATATTTGAGTGTTATATACTTGTTTTCTTCACGTAAATAGAAGAAAACTTTTCTTAGAAAAATGACGAGTAATACTTTGAGACCTTTGGTGTTTCTTAATTGGAAAAGAAACGTAACAGTAAAGATGAAGATGGCTACGTTGAACTGAATTTAATAAGTTGTCATTTACATAAAACCCTAAAAATCAAAAATTTTGTTTTAAGTTTGGTAAATCGGGTTTTAATGTTAAATCGGTTTTCCCGGTTTTTAACCTATTTGGACTCGGTCTAGGCACCGATTCCCGGTCGGACCGGTTCCACCGTCCAGTCCGGTTTTAAAAACCTTGCTTGAAAGTTGAAACTAAAGATGACCGGACTTTCCTCGGTGTAAAAACGAGAAAAGAGACAAGTAGACAACTTTTTTGTCTTTTTTTAAAAACTTTTGGCCATAAAGTAAGTAATTCGTGCTTAAAATAAAATAGCATGATTACAACTATGACAAATTGACAATACATATGAATTCAACTTATAGTACTAAGCAGTTATTTTTAGCTAATTTTTATTAGTGAATTTAATTAATTTCGAGTTCAAAGAAAGAGGATTTTGCTAAAGCCCATGGATTAAGGCCCATTTTGAAGTTTTGCAAGGGATTGGCTTATGAGGTCTATAAATAAACGATTATTTCAAATATATACGTGACATTATTAGTAAGGCCCACAGTATCTTATTCTGACCAATCCTCTTTGCTACACTACCAAGATTAACCGATAAGCCCCGAGATCCCCTCGTCGGCTTCACCGGATCCATTAAGACTCTAGTAACCGTCCAATTTACCACGTCATTAAATCGCACGGTAGATGGTCGATCTCCAAATTACAGCCACAAACTTATCTCACAACAGTAGAATTAATTACAAAACCCCATTCGATCTTTCTTTACCCCATCAGTCTCTTACGGTGTATTCTTTCAAGGTGTATTCTTCTCTCTCAAGAACCGGGTTGTAGAGTTGGGTCGTATCCAGTCAAGTAGGCAATGGCAACGGTCACAACGCAAGCCCAAGCCACAGTTTTCCAACCATGTGCATCGAGGACGAGGTTCCTTAGTGGTTTTTCTGGTCGATTGAACCGGAATTTAACCGTTAGACCGATTAGCTCATCCACCAGTACGACGTCGTTCAAGATCGAAGCCAAGAAAGGAGAATGGTTGCCCGGATTGGCATCGCCGGGATACCTCACCGGCAGGTAATATACACAGTTGTTACACACATTTACACTATATAATTAATGCATACGAAAATAAATGTATTTCACATTTGTCGAAAAAAATAAAATAAATGTATTTCACAAATGTTAGACCAATAAAAAGATCCTCAATTGGTTTAACAGAACCGGACACACTACATAATCAAGAATAGCAAAGCTATCAATAATAGACCAAACAGAACCAGCATTTGTTTTAGTTGATTGTATAAATGGTATGGTTTCTTTTGAAACAGTCTTGCTGGTGACAATGGTTTTGATCCTCTGGCTTTAGCAGAGGACCCTGAGAACTTGAAATGGTTCGTTCAAGCTGAGTTAGTCAATGGCCGTTGGGCGATGCTCGGTGTTGCCGGAATGCTTTTGCCTGAAGTCTTCACCAAGATCGGTAAAATTATAAGTTACAAATATAACATTTTCAAATCAAAGAAGTTATAATTAACAACGTATCCAATTCAATTAATGTGACAGGTATCATAAACGCTCCTGAATGGTATGACGCTGGAAAAGAGCAATACTTTGCATCATCATCGACATTGTTCGTTATCGAATTTATACTTTACCATTACGTTGAGATCAGAAGGTGGCAAGACATCAAGAACCCGGGAAGTGTGAATCAAGATCCAATCTTTAAGCAATATAGCTTACCTCCTAATGAAGTTGGTTACCCGGGCGGAATCTTTAACCCGCTAAACTTCGCTCCCACGCTTGAGGCTAAGGAGAAAGAGCTCGCCAATGGTAATTAAGATTAGTCCGTGCATTACATTATAAACATTTTAACTTCTTATGAAAGAAAGTAATTAGATTAGTTTGAAAATTTTGCAGGGAGGTTGGCGATGTTGGCGTTTTTAGGGTTTGTGGTTCAACACAATGTGACTGGAAAAGGACCATTTGAGAACTTGTTGCAGCACTTGTCTGATCCATGGCACAACACTATTGTCCAAACCTTTAGCGGCTAAAAACTCTTAAGAAGAGGGCTTATGAATGTTATAACTACCATATCAATTTTTTATGTTGTGATGACTTTATATACCCACATGTGAAAAAGATCATAACCAAAGACAATGTGAAAATGAAATTACATTTTGAATGGAATGATGTGAACCCTAATCAATTAAATTTCATCATCCCAAAGTTGTTGGATGGATTTGTAAGGGCTTGTGGTTTGATTCACAAGGAACTCTCCTCTCATGATCTTCCATTCCTCCAAATGGTCAATGAGTGACAAATCTTGATCATCCAATTTGATCTCTAAGGCTCTCTTGTTCTCACTCATTCTTGCTCCATTAAAACTCTTCACTACGACACTAGCCCCTTTTGACATTCCCCATCTTAGAGCCACCTTCATTTATGGATAATAAACAAATCATTGGTTAATAAGTCAATCAAGTAATCAACAAAGAAAAGGAAGGAACTCTTTTCTGGAGTACCTGAGCAGGAGTGACATTATGCTTGAGAGCAATGGATTTGATGATAGGATGTTCAATCACAGCCGTTGATCCCCAACAATTACCTGGCCCACCAAGTGGAGAATATCCACTTACATGGATATTGTTCTCTTCACACACTTTCCTTAGCTTTCTTTGTCTCCACAATGGATGCATCTCCACCTATACATATAGATATGCAAATATTTAGTTTCTTGAATCTCCACAACAAGAAATCTTGATAGTTATATTGAATCCAAACCTGGTTAACCGAAGGAGAAACAGAAGCGAAATCGAGGAGATCGAAGATTTTCTTAGAAGAGAAGTTGCTAACGCCAATGGATCTACACAAACCCATCTCCAAGCATCTCTCCATACCTTGCCAAGTTTCTTCAATCCCCAAATCTTTCTCAAATTCATCTTCCTTTGGTATAGGCTCACTCACTCCTGGCTTTAGCTTTATTGGCCAATGCACCAAGTAACTATCTAGATATTCTAGCCCCATTGTCCTATAAGTATATAAACAATACATATGTTAATGAGACTAATCTCCCGACCTTCATATCCTTAAGGTGAGTATTTATGCTCGTGGAGAGACACTTACTTGAGAGTTTGAGTGAGAGCAGAAACAGGGTCATGGTGATCACTAGACCATAACTTGGAAGTGACAAAGATATCTTCTCTTGGAACAGTTCCATAGGAGATAGCTTGTCCCAATGCAGTGCCTAAAGCTTCTTCTGATCCATATATCTTTGCTGTGTCAAAATGTCTGTAACCTATCTGTCTCCATTCCAATAAGTAATCTTAGAAGATATCACAAGTTACAAGATCGATATGAACAGCGTATTCCAGCTTATTATTATTAGAATTGAAGAAGAGAGAAAATGGAACCTTGATGGCTTGATGGACGGCTGAGATGGTGCTCTCTCGATCTTTTTGAGGACAATAAGTTCCCATTCCAAGCAATGGAATCGTCTTCCCACACCTGAGCCGTGCCACGTCACTTCTCATATCTCTATCTCTCAGTCTCCAAACTTAATAGTTTCTTTGTTACTCTCTCTGTTGAGTCTATGATGAGCTTATATAGGCCACTAAAAGGTCAACGAGCTTGACTTTTTCTTCGTTTCTTTATAAAACAATTTCCTTGTGACATCAATTATTATATGTAGAAAAGTATATGACCTATTTATGGAATATTATGGTAATTAATGTTTTAGGATTTTGAAATATAATAAAGGTTAGGACTGTGGAGGTATCGAAGCACGAGAGTTTTCCATGTCTTCTGGGATTTTCTTAGCCTACCCAAATCCTCTTCTCTCTAACCTCAAGATGATATCTTCTCTCAATAAATTTCCTCTTTAGTGTTTTGAGTGTTTCCAAAATATGGTTGTTCTTACATTTTTATTTTCCAATTTGGTTCAACTGCAATTTTATACACGGCTAATTACTTGTCAACTGTTTAATCTTTACTCATTTAACTTTTAGTTCAAGACTTCAAGTAATGGGCTAGTATTATTTTCCCTAATAAATTACAACTAAATATTTCAACAGTTTAAATTTTACCTTATATTTATCTGCACATCAGATATTTAACTACTGTTCTATTATTTTCTTTTTTATTTTTAAAAAATGTATAGACGAAAAATTGTTTTAAAAAATTATTAATGATCATTATAATCATTATAAAATTTGTTTTTTCAATGATGAATTAACAATCTTTATAAATAATTTTACTATTATAAGATTTGTTATACCACAAGTATTAAGAATTAGCAGGAATATAGCATAATATATTGTTAGACTCGCATCCACATTCGAAGAGGCGTTTCTTAGGATTAAACTATTGGTTTTAACAATAGGGAATAAATAATAGGATGTTAGAAAGGGCGGTTTGACATACGATTACTTGTCAATGATTTTAATTAAATAAAATTTTCAAAGAGAGTTGAAGTCAAATCGAATGCGTTTGCATGCAATTTCCTTTTTAGTGCACCGCCAAAAGATTTCACAAATCTTTTTCCATGTGATTTATTATTTTCTTAGTCAATTGGGAATTTGAAGTCCTATAACTATAAATCCTTGCTTTGTAAACTAGAATTAAATGTCAACTACCGCTTACTCCTACTTTAATTTAATAATTCTTTCAGCTATAATGTTGACCTCTCAAACTTATGAATTCGATATCCAAAATGTTTTTCTGCTTTCTAATTTCTTTAAACATTTCTTCTCCTACCAATCTGATAATATATCTGCCTATGACCCTTTTCGTAATTCATGCCAAAAGTTGAACAATTTTGCTAGCTAAAAAATAAACTGAAACAATTTAGATAAGATGTATCTTTCTGTTGGTCGTTATCAAATTTGTGGTGGTTGAAACATAAATATCAGCTTGACAAAATGCTTTGTAATAGTTTGAATTCGGAATTTTTGACATTAAAGACTTATTTCTTTGAGTTTTTTTATTTGTAGTTCTCCTAAATATTAAAATATTGTATGTTGAAAACTTATTGTACATCTGCAAGTTATTGTTTTATCCAAAAAAGTTTTATGCTCGGCATCACTGCATAGTGTTGACTTTCTTTAGCCTAAATTTGTATTAGTAGCGCATCCAATCACTTAATTAGCATATCATTGACGAAATCTCATAAACAAAACTTTTTGAAAAAGAAGGTTTTTGGGAACTCCTGATATAAAATCTGTAAACAAAACATTTTAAAAATATAATTCTTTCAAATTCCGTTCTGGTTGAGCGTTGAGAAGCCAAAAAAATATCTATAAGAAGAATTAGTAGTTTATGATTTCTAGTTAATTCATCGTTTCAAACATATTTAAATTAAACCCAAATTACAATAGTCATGATTTCTAGTCAATTCATCATTTTGAACATTATTATGTATTACTAAATTAAAAATGCAAAATAGTTTTGAAGAAAGATAAAATTATCAAAGACATAGCAAAACCCGATATAATGATATAAACAAAAATTACCAAACCAAATCTGTTTTACTCCCAAGAAAAACAAATCAGAAGTCTAAAAGAAAGCAAATCCAAAATCCATAATGAAAAGTGACGTTAGACAACAAAAGGAAAATATGTTTTGCAGAGCGATATGTAAAGGAATTGCAACTACTCCTTTTATCCTTCAATGATTTTCTTCACAAAATTTAAATTGATTTTGTCTTGCTTTACGATTACTAACATTGATAACAACTCAGTTGTTTTTTTTTTTTTGTGAAATTGTTATTCAATGGTAAATTGAGAAAATACGACATCAACAAAATTTAGAAATTTGATACTGTTATAAGTAAAAGAGGTTGAACATATGACTTAAATATAATGATCAAAACATACGTTTCAACATTTAGATTTTTTAAAAAAACACTAATTCTTTTTCTTTTTACAACCTCTAAATTTTCAAATAAAGTTTATAATGATTGAACCAGACATGCACTTGCTATGTACAAACATATGTTATTGCGACATTTTTGGAATTGGACTAATTCCAATCAAGATTTCTCCTTTCTTCATGTGGGTTTTCATATTTCTATAACAACCGTTGTTGTTAGTGCTGCATATTTGACCATCAAAATAACTAAATCTAAATTGTAAATTTTGAACTATAATCGTCTGCAATTTCGTCAATGGTGTCATTTAGCATAATGGGGACATGCATTGCAAGTCACAAAAAGAATGTTATAAAAAAAAGATGAAGACATTTATTTATCATTCTTATTTTGATTGCAATTATGGGCTGAAGAACGGAAAACTGCGAAGAACATGCACAAAGATATCTATGTTGTCATTTTGGATTCTTATAGTCTTTCCAATGAATATACATTAATAAAACATTAAGGTTTAAAATTCCGAATAAGATTGCAAAATCTGCATTGTGATGGATGGTGTTGGGAATCTAATGATGTATAAGCATATCACTTGGTTTGCTTTGTTACTGTTCGTTGGACTGTTGAAACTCCATCAACGAACTTTGTCCGGAAAAGAACATTGGCATTGTTGAACATTCCTTCTTTAAGCGAAACCACGATGAACTGTTAAGAATCAAATGTAAAAAGCAGATATGGTTTAGAGACCAAAAATATGAATTTAAGTACATAACATAAGAGAAAGTAAGGTTTTGAGATAGAGATTTAGACCTGCGAGTGAGGGAAATGAGCTTTTATCATTCTTCCTATGTTCTGTGTGTGGCTGAGATCAAGAGCTGCATCAACCTGACATATTAAAAATCATGAGTTTCTCTTTTCACTCATCGATTGTTATGCAAAACAGTTTTTTTTTTCGGTAAAATATGCAAAACAGTGTTCCACATCAGAAACATAACCAGACAGACCCTTTAGATCATCTGATCTTCTAATCATATATGGTAATTTGAAATATCAATTGGGAACTGAGAAATTTCAAACTGAAAAGCAGAGATGTACCTCGTCTAAAATATAAAGAGGAGCCGGTTTGAAGAGAAGCAATGCCAAGATTAGCGATAGTGCAAGAAGAGATCTTTGCCCTCCGCTGAGTTCTGATAAAGACTGCTTCCAAACTTTTCCGAAGGCAACACGCACCTCAAGACCATCAAGGAAGCTACCGCCTTCAGGAGGTTCTAGTTTTGCCATTGTCCCGGGTAGTAGAGTTGAAAAGATTGATCCGAAATCCCTAAAACACAAGAATTTAACTTAGGTAAACATTAAAAAAAGAAATGGAGGAAATTGAATTAGATCATAAGCCTCAGATAAAATAGAGAGGGACATCACAGACTCAGTGTTGGAGAAATGAATGCAACTCACTGGTTAACTTTAACCCAAGTAACTTTCAGGGTTTCTTTCTTCTTCTCGTCGAGCTCCTCAATCACTTTATTGATTTTTGATTTGTCGTTCTATGTCAAACGAAAAACTTTCCATTAGTCATTGCACACGAAGCTATTGAAATACATCAGGCTCTCTTCCCGTGACAACTAACCTCAATTGTATTTTTTTTCGATATCAGAGCATCGTATTCATCTTCTGCTTTTTCAAACATAGCCATAACCTTTTTGTTAACTCTTTTTTCCAAGCTTCATGAGGGAAATGAACAACCACGAAAGGAAGAAGAATGTATATTATATCAATATTCCACTCCAAGAATGTGAAGATAATATTATGTTGCATAGAGATAAAAAATGTTAATCCTCATACACGTACCTTGATTGATCAGACTGGAGCTTTTCAAGTTTTTCTCTGGCTACATACGGATCACAAGATTCAAAATCATAATCTGTTCCTCCTTTTCCAAAAAGTTGCTTTTCAGATGCTATCCATGTATGCTTCTCAACGAGTTTGTCTACCTTCACGGAACAATCCTTGTGATCCGTCTCCATCCTTACTACCTATAAATAGAGTGGAAGAGAGATTTCTCATGAAAAGTATATTCTTTGACATGCAGAAATTTCAGAAAACTATGTTCTTGTAGCACTTCTTACCAACAAAAAAAAAGTACCCAGTTTTTCCAATTTTATATCACAATCACATTACAAGAAAGTCTTATTTATGACAAAAATTCAAGACACAGTACCTCATTTTCCAATTTCTTTCTCTCAAGCTTCATGTCACTAAGCTTCTGCAGACATTTTTCCTGGTCAGTCACAAAACCACTTATCTGTGTATCACACTCCTTCATCTTTGCATGTATCAACTTGAGCTCCGCAAGAGACTCATCATGAATCTTCTGTAAGGAATCAACCTGCAGAGGAATCACATATCTTAACATGACATATTTCTCCATTTTCAACAAATTTCACGAAGAGTAGCAAAACTACAGTCACCTTGGCCCGCTGCTCGTCTACTTCCGAAGTCAGAGTGTTTATTTGGGTTTTCAATGAAACTAACTGGCTCTCCAAGGACGACTGTTCTTGCACCATCGCTTCTTCCTCCATCACAAGCTTCTCCTTTTCATTTTCATGACTCTATGAGCATGATGAACCAGAGACAACATTATAGTGAATTCAAAAGAAGGTAATGTTTCCATGATAAAACTGGATAACCCAGGACAAGGAAAAGAAAAGTGGATTCAGAAGTTCGATGGCATGTAAAGTATTCGACTGATATATCTATAATACCTTTAAATCTTTGGAAGCTGCCTGCATTTGAGCTTTGATGGTCTTAATATTTTTTTCCAAGTCCTTGAGTCTTCCCTCTCTGTTTTTGTCATGATCTTTGATGGAATTCTCTAGAGTGGAAACAGCATCAACACAATTTTTGTAAGCAAGTTTCTTCTCTTTGATTTGGGATCTCGCTTCTTCAAGCTCTACTTCAAGTTTTTTTACTGCTTCACCCAGCTATATATACAAAAGGTAAGAGGGGATAGAAAACATAAATGTATGTGCCTCAAACACCAAGCAAAAGCAACGGAACTGACAATTTAGCTTGAAAGATATAGATAGAAAAGATGGAGATATAAACCTTGTGATGCTCATTCTGTTCAGCCCTCTTCAGAAATAAAGACAATTCATACGTTTTTAGCTCCAACTGTGCATTAACGTCTGTGAATTTCTTTTGAAGAGGCTGAAGCTCTTTGATCTGTGATTTCAAGATAAACCACTTTATTACAGTGACATGAAGACTAAAGAGAGCAACAAGAGTGTATTACTAAGCTACTGCCTTATGCCTAGCACACCTGTTAAGTTCCAAAGTATATTTAAGTTCTATCGTGGAATCATAGCTTAAGAGGTTTACCTGCGCTTCAATTTCAGCCAACCTTTTTTGGTGTCCTTGTAACTTTGATTCGGCTTCTGCCAGGTCATGCAGTTGCCTAAGGAGATCACCTCCCCCCCTGAGGCAAAGGAATAAATATGAACAAAATGCTTTTATGTGTGAGTTTTAGGCACTTGTTGAACCACATCCGTTAGAAATCAAAGGAAATGACTCTCGCTAGAGATATATGCGTCCAAGAAAGAAAGACCTACTTGCGACTCCCACCAGTAAGAAGACCACTTGGCTGGAAAATATCACCTTCAAGTGTGACACTTGGAGTCCGAATATCCCTATTGAAAGCAACCTGCAGAAGAAACAATGAGGGGCACATCAAAGACTAAACTCTAGAGGCAAAAGCAATAAATTAAATCTATCAAATAGTAGCAAGACAGAGGGAAAGAAATCATGGTAGATGTTGCACTTAAAACCCAACAAATTGATAAAACTTTAGAATTGATTATCAGTTGTGATCTGTCAAAAGTTACTAAAAATAAGCTTAGACAATCAAAATACATGCACACACCACATATTCCATGTATAGAGTCAAAAATAAGTAGACATTATCTCACAAGAAAGAAAAGCCGAGACCGCTGCCCACATATAATACTAAATGCTTCGAAAAGACTTACTTCCTTTGCTGCATCAGTCGTTTTGCAAACAAAAGTGGAGCCAAAAACATACTCCATGGCATTCTGCAAAACACCATGATTCACACAAATATGAACTCGAACTTGAAAATTCAACACTTAGAGCTCATGCATGAGATGAAAATTATCAGCAATGGAGGATTATGAATTCTTAAAACTTGAAAATGAAAGGATTATGTTTCAGATTCTTGTTACTATATGCAGGTGGGTACCTTTAGTTCGTCACTATAACCGACTAAAGAAAGTGCCAGTTCTGCGTTATCCTTTCCTACCTGAAAATATAAACGAAAATTAGCAAAGAATATGAAAACAGAGAGATTAAATTTGAAAGTAAAACAGATCCACATACCAATCTAGCAGTAGCTTGCTGCACTCTGGGCTGAACAACGTAAGATTGGATTTTGTTCAGAGGTATAATTGTAACTCTTCTCCTAAGAGCACCGTTTTGAAGGAGCTGTTTTCCAGTATCTTCTGAGTCTACAACAACATTATACAACTTTCCACCAGCAGTAACCTAAAAATGAGAAGCAAAGCGACTTTAGACAATTGAAATCCAACAATGTGTATTGCGTAATGATGAGATATCCAGTCTACCTCCAACGCTGTCATTGAGGACCTATCTTTTACTTTTATTAGTTTTGCAACCACACCTTTCACCTTAGATCCGTCAAAGTTCCTCACAGGATCGCGGTATGTAAACTGAACATTTGCTAATTGAGCTGATAAACCACGCACTTTATCTTCCAGCCTTTGCACAACTTCAAGCTCGGATCCGCGGTCCTAAACAAATATTTGAGTCAGAGATGTATACTTTATGTAGAAGTCGACAAAACCAACTAAAGTGACCATGCTAACCTTCTCCAAAGCTTCTATTTGACCCTCATTATAAGGAATAGATTCAAGTGCCTTTTTTACGCGTTCCACATCAATTTTCCTAGCTCCAAGTTCATTCTCCACTGCAATGGCTTCTTCACGTTTTGACATTAATTGAGACTTTCTCTCACTTAGCTCCTTTTCACAGTGTCCTATTTTGGTTTGCAGCTGTTTCAACTCTGTTCCTGCTGTGCCAACAGCAATCTTTGCATCCCGCAGTTGATCTTCTAGGCATTTATCTTCATCTCCACTACTCTTACCAGCTAGTACGCCCTAATAATCAAGGGACATAAACCCAATTAACATAAAACAAATGGATATTATATGATAGAAAAAACAGAGATGATTTTAAGTGGTACTACCTGGTGTTCCTTTTCACACTCTACCAATGTGGTGGAGAGTTCCTGGACTCTTTGCTTTAGGCCTGCTGCTCCTTCCTCAGACTTCTTCACAGCAGCGGCTCTCTCTTTTACGGATTTCTTTAAATCTTCTATATTGTGAACAATCTAGCAACACCAAGTAGGAAGTGTAGAGGTCAGAAATAGCTGAAAATCTATCAAAGTTATGCCACAAAAAACAATATAGTCCAGTCTCTAACCTTTTCAGCATTCTCTTTTTCTCCCAGAAGGGTGTCCTCCTTATTATTAAGTTTAGATGACTCACGAGTCATTTCTTGAGCCAGTGAATCCACTTTCTCTGACAGAGTTTTTACTTCTCCCCCCATGCTGGCTTCCTTTGCACGAGTCAGAGCTTTTATTTGTTTCTCAATTTCCTGTATTTTTTCCTGTGTCTTTTCTGTTTCCTCGTCAATATTAGTCAGTTTCACCTTCATTTCTCCAACTTCATGAACAGCATTGTCTCTAATCTTCTCTGCTTGAACATATTCAAAGGCAATACAGAATCTCCTTACTCGATCTAGTTCAGCGTTACCATTAGCCCACTGCATGTATTGTGACTTTTCTTTCCTCAACTTCTCGAGAGCCGGCAATATTTCATGATCTAAGAGCTTATTGATCTCATCAACCTTGGTCTGCTTTTTCTCAAGCGTTTTCAAGGCAGCCTCTTTCTTGTTTTCATACATTCTTGTTCCAGCAGCTTCTTCAAGCATAGATAATATCTCCGGAGGTTTCATGTTTAAGACTTTGGTGATACGCCCTTGCATAATGAGAAAGTGTGGATTGTTGACATTAAGCTGCACCGAGTGGAATAGATTCTGGACTTGACTTGGTTGTGCAAGCTTCCCATTTATCAAATACTTGTTCCGACCACCAACTACAATCTTTTAACACAGGAAAAAGTCACAGTGAGCAAACAAAAAAGAGCCATTTCAACATAACCTTATAGCATTGTTAAGTCCTAGCTTTATTATTATAATCTATCATAATTTTGCTAACTGTCTGATGCACAAATGTAATCCAAAAAAAGCAAAACAAAAAAAAGCATAGCTTTCAAAATTAATGAATCTCTCTATCACTATCTACTTACTTGTCTAGTAACTGTTATCTCCGGATGATCTTCGTAGCCAAGAGGGCTCCTGTTTCTCTCGGAATTTTCAAATGTAACGGACACAGTCGCTTTGGTAATCCCAGCTTGTCCTTGCTTGTAAACGAGCTCCTGTAGATTAGCAGCTCGAACTTGCTGAAGATTAGTGATACCCAGAACGAAACAGATGGAATCGAGGATGTTCGATTTGCCCGACCCATTCAGACCCGTTATCGCGTTGAAATGCGGATCGAAACCAGAGACCACCGTCCTCGTTGCATAAGATTTGAAACCCTCCAAACATATCTCTTTTACATGCATCTTCCACTCACAGAAGAGCAATAAACCCTAGAAAAGGCGAGAAAATAAGCAAAATTGGAACCCAGAAATCGGAATACGAAATTGGAATCTCAGATCGAAGGTACCGAAATTGAAACGGTACAAGAGAAGCAGAGACGAATTTGAAGTCGATTTTGGTTTTTTTTCTTTTGGAACTTGGAAGATTATTAGAAGTCGATTTGGAATTTTGAGACGAGGGCATTTGGATTTGGGATAAAAAGAGCGGGAAATTGAAATTTGAAAACAGTTCCTAAACCTTCCAGACCTCACAGAAGGTTCTACTGGTTGGGCTTTAGATCTTTCGTACTTTGAAAGGCCCAGAATTTCCGAATCATCTTCAGTCTTCTCAATCTTGCCACCAATGAAATCGTTAAATTGTATTCATTTTCTTTAATAACTTAAACTTGATTAAATCTTAGGAAAAAAAAAACTAAATGAAATGAATACGGATAAATCATGTAAATTTTGCAAACGAAATGAATGAGGATTAAATCTCTCTATTGTAATGTTATACAGATTTACAAATTTGATTAAATCTATCTATTATTATTTTCATGTATCTCATGCAATCTTTCAAGTTTTACATTGTGATTTTTCTTTTTTTAATCTAATCATTTAGAGTAGTTGATAAAAAAAGAAAAAACAAGCACTTTATTGCATTTTAAAAATTAGGACAATTAGGGGCGGATCTAAGTGGAAGGAGGGTGGGGCATGTGTGCACATACTTTTTTTTAGCCAATTTATTTTTAAATTATGTATCAAATTCAACAAAAAAAAAAAAAATTCAAATCTATAGGATTGTGCTCCATGTAAAAATGAACTGTGGATCCACCACTGTCGACAATCTTGTGGGAAACACATAAAACAAGGTGTATATTGGTTTTTGATTTAAGGGTTAATCAAACAAATTTGACGGTTGAAGGCAAATACTATTTGCGACAACAACCAAAAAAAAAATTCGCGCAATTCATTTATTCATAGGACCACCACGTAACTTGGTCTTTAGGCAGTTTTAATTTCAACCGTCGCCACCCACTAATTAAACTGTTTAAAACCTTTCTAAAATGGGAGAAAAATAAAATGGTCAAGAAAAGGACGAAGACGAAGACGAAGACGAAAGCAAACACAATACTGGAGAAGAAACTCGAAGAACTTGAGTGTTTGCTAGTAGAATCGGGTTCTGGCAATGGTGATCTTTATGCATATCGGGAATTGAATCTCCGGTTTCTTAACCCTTTTAACGGCGGAGATATCATCGGCTAAGGACGGTGAAGAAGAAGAGATGCTACAACTTCGTTGCAAGGAATTGACCGTAATCAACGTTGGTGGTGTTGTTTTCAATGTTGATGAGACCGGTTCGGTTTGCCCGTTGGTTGAATTGTTACAAGAAGAATATCAAGATGCGTCATTAGAAGAAAAGTTATAAGATTCAGTGGCGAGGAGAAAAACCGAGAAGATCAAGACGAAGCGGTTTAGGGGTTTGGTTGGTTTTGGTATAGTTGGTTTTGTTGCTGGTATGGTAAGTTTCTATGGTTATCTTTTCGATCAAATGAACGAGAAACAAATTTTCTCACTCCTTAATTTTGGTAACAAAATTTGGTTGTTGACATTGAACTACTTATTATAATTATGGAAAATAGTGATTATTATGTAATGGTTAGTAAATTTGGCTCTTTTTAATATGATTAATGGTTTTTGTTTTTCTTCTTTGAAAAAACGTGATTGTTTGGTGTGGCTCACGTGGGAGTAACTAGGACCCACGTGCCATCTTTTACCAGGTTGTAATCCCACCGAAAGATTCTCTTGTCAGACGTAATATTTCACACGTTTCAAGGTCGGTTTCGTCCTTTTCTCACTAAATACGCAAGTTATCTTCAACACTCACCAAACCGAACTGGTCAGCAAAACCAATTTACACAACGATTAAAGAATTTTTAGATAAGATTCGTAAAACATTACCATTTTCTATTATCTAATTGCAAATATAGTAAGCTTAGTAACTTTAATTTGAATTTTCGGATTCAAAAGTGTCAAATTTACCCTTGAGGCCCACCGTTTTTGACCATTCTTGCTCTTTTTTTCTCATTCTCACCATCGCTAAACCCAAGAATTTGTCTTCTTCTTTCTTTCTTAAATGTTGATACCAATTTTGATGAAAATATCTAATGAAAAAGCTCATTTATTCGTGAGCCATCATCACTACCAATCCAAAAGCTTAGGTCTATTATTTACACTGTCAAAGCTTACTTTCACGAGAGCCCCGAGTCAATAACACTTAACAAACCATGAGTTGGTTCCGTAGAATCGATCTTATCGATCCGTACACGTGTTCTCCTCTCATCGTCCGTGAAACCTCCATTGTTCCTTCCTTCATTGAAAACGATGACGAAGATCTCTGTTTCCCTTTCGATATTTCATCACCTATTCCACTTGATCTATTCGAAACCGTGACGGATCTGGTCAAGATTGAGAAATCTCCTTCGTCTTGCAAATACCAGCTGATTCGCCGGAGATTGGAGCCGGAATATCCTCTGAAGTATCTTTGTGATCGAGTTTTTGATTTGGAATCTAAGTTTGATCGAATGGTAAATCCTAAGAGCCGTGATTGTGACCGGAAGTACAAATTGACGAAGGAGATTAAGGGATCTGGAGAGAAGAAGTACAGATGGGAAGCGGAGATTCAAGGACCGCCGGAGCGGAAGTACAAATGGGAAGCAGAGATCAATGGTCCGGGAGAGAGGAAATACACGTGGACGACTGAGATTAAAGGAGGGAAAAAGGATGAAGCACGTCAGCTAATTGCTTTGAAGAAGGCTAAAGCGAAAGCTATTGCTGCTGCTGTTGCTGAAGCAGAGAAGGAGAAGCAGAAGAAGAAGAAGAGTTACAATTGGACGACGGAGGTGAAGAGTGAGAGAGAGAATGGAGAAGTTTCGCATACTTACATCATCAAGGCTTCTACTGGAGGCAAGAAGGGGAAACATGAGGAGAAGGAGAAGAAGGAGAAGAAGAGCAAGAAGAAGGAGAAAGCACGTGTTGTAGTGATCCAGGAGGAAGAAGAAGAAGAAGAAGAAGATGAGGCGGAAGAACATAGAGCCATCGTTCTCAGGAAGGTATTATCATCCATTAAACTGACTGCTGTGTTTCTACTCTGTTTTAGTCATTGTCATGAAGTTGGTTGAGAACAGTTGTGTTCAAAAGTTGAAAACTTTATGTGCTTTAGTGATGTGGTAATCAGTTTATCCAAAGTTTGATGTATTTACTATATGTTTTCTGTGAATGGTTGTGGTATCATAAAGGCGTTTTCCAGAAGAAATGGAGCAGTTAGGACCAAGAAGGGAAAGAACAAAGAAATGTCATATGAATATGCGGCCGTGATGATCCAGCGGGCTTTCAGAGCTTATGTGCTTCGCCGGTCAAAAGCATTGCGTGCTCTTCGTGATCTAGCCATTGCAAAGACTAAGCTGAAGGAGCTAAGAGCTTCATTTCACAACTTCAGCTACCGTCGCCTGATTGCCCAGGATGCAGAGGAGCGCCAGAAGTTCTCAGAAAAGATCATTGTGCTCCTCCTCACAGTTGATGCCATCGAGGTATATCTTGGTCTTCTAAATTCAGAGGATTTGTGGTTATTATGTCTTAATCTGGATAATTACACTCTTAAACTACTAATCCTACTCTTCAATTGGATCAGTTTTGAGCCCTTATCGTATTTCTTTTGCAAGTCATTGTATCATATTTAGAGTTAGATTAAGCTCAAAAAGGTTTTAAGGTATTGAGTGTTAAGAACCATGGAACTTGTGTGTGTGTTTTGTTATCAGGGAGTTGATGTAATGGTTCGAGGAGCAAAGAGATCAATGGTGGATGAGCTGGAAGCAATGTTGGATGTGGTAGACCCGCAACCGCAGGGGAAACAATTGTCGATGAGAAGAAGAACATTTGATATGCCTGACAGTTTGATCCGCAAAGAAATCGCAGAAGGAGTGACTCAGATCGTGCAGATGCTTGAAACAGAAGAAGAATGATGGAACTGTGTTTGTGATTCAGGGCGCTGTTTTTGTTGTGTTGGTGTCTGGGAAGAATTAATCAGCCTCTTTAGTTTGCTTTAGTGTTCTGAATGTTTCTAATTATGCTGAGAAAAAAAATAATGAGAGTGGCTTTAGGAAGAGATTGGTGTTTCTTATCGATCTCATCTCACAAATCTTGTCTCTTGCGTCTTCTTAATGTGTTTGTGTTTATCAGTTTTATGTAATCCCTTTGTGTTCCCAAACTTGTAGACTGTTTTATCAAATTGATTATGTTTTGGTTCTGCTTATGTGTACTGTTTACCAGCTGCTCCATCATTAGAAGTAAGTATAAAATCTTTATATATCTCATAAAGTTACACCATAATAAATAAATAAAGTTACATCAGCAATCGTTAAGACATATAGTATGTACGATTTGTAATCAATAAGCATGAGCCTCAATTAATTATATATAGGGCGTGTGGATTTACACAGACGTTTTGAGGACTGATCTTACGTCTGTGTATTTTGAGCCCAAGAATAGAAGGAACACGGAGAAGAAGAGGAAGATGCATTCATCGAAAGCATTGTTGCTTGCTCTTCAGAGAGATGATGAAATGTTTCATTCGAAGAATTATCTGATGGATCTTTGTTAACTTGTTCCTCTTCTTGGCTCATGATTAGCTGAGAAGCAACAAACTTGTCAAGAGTTTGCCAATCCATCACTTGATCATTATGATCATCATTGAGTAGTGGTCCTGATTGATGATGATCACCAGTACCTGTGTTCATCATAATCATATGATCATCATTAGTAATAACATGACCATGATCTCCTTCATCATCTCGTTGCATTAATGTGGTTGCTGTTGCGTTAATAGTGCTTAATACGACACCATACGGGTCTTGATCATTATGATGTAATGATGATAATGATAAAGATGATGAGCCTTGAAACATTCTTGGACTCTCTAGTTCAGGAAGATTATAGTAATTACCATTAGCCACATCCATTTGCTGCGTAAACCAATTAGATTCTTGGCCTGATGATGACCCCATCATTGTTCTTGCATTGTTATAATTCATTGTCGGTAGCTTCTTCTTGAAAGCGCGACATACTACCCATCCTTCCTCATGAGGTGGTCCATTTTCATCGGTCTCAAGACGGTATTCATGCATTATCCAATCGGATTTTTGACCATTCGGAGCTCTACCTTTGTAAAACACAAGAGTCTTCCTCATCCCGACAAGCTCTTGCTTCGTGTATATGGCCTTGTCTCGGCCCGTTGCTTTCCAAAACCCCGAGCCTGTTGCTCTATTGGTTCGTGTCCCTGTTGGATACTTTTTGTCCTTGTGGCTAAAGAAATACCATTCCCTCTCTTCTCCTGTCCCTCTTCCACATAACTCTATATAATAAAAAATAACATTATACTATAGAATGTGAGCTAATCAGATATATAAGAAACATTGGGAAATACATTCATAGCGAATTGCTTTTTTATTTAGAAGCATCCAAATTTTAACAACTAGTATAACTAATGAAATCGAAGTTGAATGTTGGAATGCATGCGTACCTTGGATGTCCCATGGTTCGATTTTGTAGAGATCAACATCTTTGATAACATCAACTTGCATTCCGGGGAATGCAACTTTGTTCTTAAGATAATAGTCAACGAGTTCTTCATCGGTCGGATGGAATCGATAACCGGGAGGAATGTGTGAGAGACTCTCCATTTTATCTTTTTATTTTATTTTATATTTTCTGCAATGTGGCAATTTGTAACAAATACTTTATCATCGGTACATAGAAAAGACATGCATGGAATTACTGTGAATCAAGTTTTCAAGTAAGTCTATGTAGAAAAAAGACTAAAGTAATTATGATTAAAGTTTATATTTGATGCATTTCATTATGAAAAAGTTACGTTTAATGCATGGATTCAAAATACTTAATAACTTTTCATAGTCGTGGAATGAACTTATTATTACTTCCTATCTTTCAATTTTCCCATTTGTCCACCATATTAATGAAAGGAGGAAAAAAAATTATGAACAACATATTAAAAAAATTCCACACGTCAAACAAGTTAACATAGTTTCCGAGAAAAACAATGTAATATATATATATATATATATATATATATATATATTTGCATTCATAACTTGTATTGCCGCTTTTTTGTGTGAAAGTGAGATATTTGTGATTATACATACGATTTTATAAGATATTGAAAATCATAAATCGTACATGATTCTATATACTGAAAGAAACTTACTTGAATCTTCTTCTTATGCAAGATTTATAAGAATATATTCGAGATTTTATCTTCTCTTGGTTCCTGGTAGATTCAGACAAAGAGACAAAAGCGTTTTGTCTTGTTTATGTTGAGATCATGAAAGACTGAGTATTCCGATAGTGGCGGATTCTCTAGGCTTATATATAGGCACATAAATGTAAACAGAGACCAAAGCTCTCGTGATGCAAAAGTGGTGTACCAAAAGAGTCTTTTTCTCATAATTTTGGCAAAAAATTTAAATTTGTGAATATTTTTTATAGTGGTTTAACAAAATCTCTTTAATAAAAGAGATAAATTTTAACTTTATTAATTAATTTTAATAATACAATGAACTAAAAGACTATTTATGATAAAAGCTCAAAATCCTAAATCTTAGAATTATAACTAATAAAATAAAATATAATAGTGAAAATATTTAAAAATTATCCAAATATTTTGATGCATCAAAAATTTTAAAATTGTCGAATCTTGTGTCTTTGCTGCATCAAAAAGTAAATGTGTTTTTTAATTTTTGTGAATTTTTTTTGCATATTTATTTAAGAGAATAATCTATTTTGGATTTTGGGTGTCTAATTATAACGAAGCTATCACTGTCTTTCTCTCTCTACCTGAAGTGTTGCATAAGTTTTCACTTTCTATGTGTGTGTGTGTGTGATAGATAAGTAATGTGATCTTTTAGAACTATCTCTACCAACTATTGAATGCGACAGTTTTCATATAAACTACTTCCCTTAAATTATATATCTAAACAAATTAACTAGTCATAGCTAAGCGTTTAAAGGGGCAATGTCATCGTGGCCGCAACTGTCACGTTATATGGTTTGGGTGTTCATACCGCTAAAAATATTTGCAAGACTGAAAATATTTGAAACCAAATTGTACATATTAAGATTACTATATAATCGAAATTGTTTACTACTCTTGGTTACATATGTATTTATACACAATAGATAGAGCTCGACCTAAACATAGATAGAAAATAAATAGAATCCGTATACGGTATTGTACAAATTCTTCTCCGTTGATGTTACTCGAAGTCTCAAATATTACTACACTTAGATCAACTTAATAATCGCTACTTTTTTAATTGACCGTTGATCGTGAAATAGCAATATAATATTCGATGGTCGTGTTATTTATTAGATTCGTTTGGTGAAATTGATACGCATGTTCTTTTCGAAACCTTTCAGAAAACAATATGTTTTATTTTAGTATGCCTTAACTAGTCATGATGGATATAAATTATGTTTACATGAACATACATCGTTAAGCTTGTAAGACATTAGTTGATTTAGTAGACTAGTAGTTACGTAAAAATTTCAGAAACACTTATAAATATTTCAACTATTTAACTTTAATTAATCAATAGTTGAACAAAACGAAAAAATCGATAAATCAACTTTTACAAGTTGATACAATATTTTTTGAACATCTGTACATTTTTCTTAGGATTAATTAAAGAGTTAGAACCCATTGGATCTTAACTTAGGTAAAGTTTGAATGTGTTTTGTCTTAGAAAGCGATTAGAATAAATCCAACTAAAAAAGTTGTAGATTGGGAATTAGACGTATACTTATTCATATAAAACTTTCAGACGATTCAGTCATGAACAAAGGTAAGATATTGTTCTTATAAAGTAATATTGTGATGATTGCTTAAAAATCTAATATCAAAACTACCAGTTGTATCTACACAAGTTTTTATTATTTAAAAACTAGAAATACAATATTTTATATATTTTAGTTTATTTCTAGTGAATATTCGATATTAATGAGTGATCAAACTATCGAGAAATAAAGAGTGCATCACATCATACTTTTTTTTTTGGCGAGTACCTCAAAATTCTGTTATATTTGTACTACATGATATGATTATGAACTGCTTTATTTTATTTTCATTAAATGGACCATAAATTCTTCTTTTCTGAAACGTCTAAGAGAAAACATATTTTATTATTCTGTAAATAGATGCTGATAACATTTGAAGAACAGAAAAAAAAAAAGTTAACTAGACAGAAAACAGTACATTAATTAAAATAACGTGGCGTAACATGAGTGGTTACGTAATAACACAGGGAACATCATCGCGGCGAAAAAGCTCTTATCGCCTTCGGTGCTGGCCCCACTTTTCTTCTTTTTGTCCCCACCAAAGTTCTCATTTTTTCTCGTTCTACTCCTTTAACTTACATCCAAATTCTCGATTTGGTTCATACTATTAAATTTTGTTCATTTCCATACCCTTCAGATTCAATATAGCATTCGACAGAGATTATAATAAACATTCGAATTTCATGTTTTCTACCACTTTTACTGGAGGATTCAAGATGTGCTTAAAGTTTGAAATATGCTACGTTACAAGTTTTTGATAGATATATAAGAACAAATGTTTTTTTTTTTTTTGTTAAGCATAAGAACAAATATTTTCACGAAGAAGATTAAAAACAAAAACTTCGTAATTTGATTTTTTTCATATATCAGGTTAAGAATAACTTAGAAAAACATATATAATATTGACTTCTTTGGAAAACCGAATATTTTAGATCAAATTCTAAGCAAATCACGTATGGTGTCTTTATGCCCGGCCCATTGATATCTAGATACTGTATTATTTACTCATACCACATGGTCCCACATTGGTCTTTTATTCAACAATAACTTGATCCGTAATCTCAATCAGAATAATTTGTGTTTTAGTCATTTGTTTTTTTTGTTCACTCGATTAACTTTTGTGGTCATACATCACATTCAGATTAATCACACTAGTTAAATTTTCATTCGATGAGGACGTATTCGTGGTTCCGTCTAACTATAATGTTTTGAGTATTATTTCTCAGTCATGTTATTTTTAGGTTATATGTTGGTAAATTTCATCTTGAATAGAGCAAGGATGAGAGAATTAGAGATCATATGGATCATTAGATTGTATAGTGAAATATTATGACCAATGGTAGACCCTATATTTTTCTGTTTTCCTTTTTTTTGTTGACGGCATGTTTCTTTTGATAAAAAATAAATTAAAAGGTGGTTCTTAAGCAGTACGCTTCTATCTCCAGTTTCTCCACTTGCAAACACTATGATTATGCCTGCAAATCCTACATCATTTTAGACTGGTCTATAATATATATATATATATATTTGCACGCATCTATCTTCGCGAGTAATATGTACGTACTGTAGATATATGTCTCATTTATATAGGGTGGTATTTAGTATTTAGTATTTAGTATTTAGTTATTTACACCCTCTACGTGTGTGTGTGGATGCATACACACAGTTTTGATGAAACTGCCCCTTTAAATTTTAAAACCAAAATTTCATCTATTTTGATTCATCTCATTGGATGATGCGACCTACAAACCGACTGTTTTTAGTACATTGATACGTTTTTTACATTCAGGATACTAAGAAAGTGACAGTTAATCCAAACCATCGCAGCACTTGTTTTCTTTGCCCAAACCGAATTTAAGGAGCAACCGGTTAAGATGGTTCGATTCTAATCGGTAAAGTTACGCTAATTTATCTTCGGGTTGAAGCTGCCGGGCTGGTCCCACTAGAAAGTATATGATTGGACTCGTGAGTCCGGCGTGGTCCTAGCCACTGTCTGTCAAGTCAGCCATTGCTAACGAACCACCGTTCTTTCCGGTCGAATGAGTGGGGCCCGTTATCATTCTGTGGGTCCCAAAGTAATGAGGTACACGTGAAGCTCGTGCGAGAGTTTGTTCACTGAATTATCTGTCTATTGACACCAATTTATATTTCATTGGACTATATATACTCCACACATGTATTCATTTTGAAGATAATTTTATCTGTAGCGAGATATTTGAATGCCCCAATTAAGAACGAAAAGATGGGTTATGATTTTGCTGATGGAAGATTAAGTATATGGTTTGATGCATTAGTTTGAACGAGTATGAGAAGAGAAGAAATTACCAAAAAGAAAAAGTACGAGAAGAGAAGAAGAGTGGAATTAAAATTCATTTTCACTAATAGTTTGAAGTAAACGAGTTGAATTGAAACGTTGACAGATGCTTGGAAGTTTGATTAGTGGCAAACAATTATAATTACATCTTCGAAAGAAAATCAAAAGAAGAAGAGAAAAGACGACGAGGTGTAAATTTTATACAATTCATGAAAAATGATTGGTTGATTGTGGTGGAGTTGCAGAGATCATTCATCCACCAAAATGTATTCATGGTCATATAAGCCTATAAGGGTATGACGACCACAAAATACAAATCATAGGGAACATTATAATCATTTATATGGAAAACGTACGATTTTTATATAACAGGACTTTTTAAGAGTTTGGGTTTGTCTTATTAAAGCAATTCATAGTAAATTATATAATAGAAAAAAATTAGATCTTTAAGTATGTTACATTAGGCATGATTGACCCTTTATTCTAGTGCATTTATTATCCCTTTTTGCAATGCAGTGTTGGCATGATATCACCATTGATTTTTCTTCAATAAGCGTATTATTGACATGCATGAAATAGCATAATTATAAAGGAAACTATTGCAGCAATTTTGTATCGGTGACATGTTTTTCTTTTATTTGCTAGCTTCAATCAAACCAATCAAAGTTTATGTCTTTAAGTACAAGAGAGTAGAGACAGAATTAAAAGTATATAAAATCACCCGTGCACAAGAGTTGTAACAAATATAATTATTAAAAATAAGCTTAAGTGTAAATAATTACCAAAAAATAATCATGGCCTTAATTTATCTAGTGCTAAATATATATATATATATATATACACTTTGTGAATACGTTTCCTCCAAATATTGTCAACGTTCCACCTAATGCTAAATTATTAGGATAAAAATCCTTCATTTCTTAATAAATATTGTTTTAGAGTCACCTCATATAGTTAATAATAATGAGAATTATAGCTATTAATCATATGACTACGAAATTAGTCACTTGTTATTAATATGGGATCAATTGAACTAGTTATTTTCTAGAAAAATCATACAATTTATGAATATAATTTTTATTATTACAGTTGTTAAAAAGTAAAAAAAAAAAAACAAATTTATATGAATAGTTTCACCGTACTATTGTAGGCGACAAATAAAAAATAGAAAAAAGGTGAACTACCAAAAAGTTTAAGAATATATTATAGCTGGGCCTATGGAAAGGTTTTGGGTTTGGCTCAAGTTAACTTTATTAACAATTTGACCATTGGGTCCATTTACGACGGTAAAATCCGGTTTATATTCTCATGATTCGACCGAATTTACCGGTTCATTTTTAAACCAAAGCGTAAGACAAACGACGCGAATTGACAGAGACGACGACGAGGGTTATAGGCCCTTGTGAGAATTTTGTTTCAAAACCCGCGCTTTGCCACTCGTCGTTCTACTTCAGTCGAACCCAAATTTATTCTTCGGCGTTAACTTCTTCTCGCCTAGTCTCTTCAAAGTCTTTACTCTTCTTTACTGTCTGTATCAAAGTACGATGCTTTGTTTCGATTCTGCAACGGAAGATTTCGTGAAATCGAAAAAACCTGGAGAGGCTTTCAATTGAGAAACCCTGAATTTTGGGGTTTTAGACGATGTTAAAGGCCAAAGGTTTATATTATCGCTAAGTGAAATCCAGAAAGGCTACAACTTGCGCTCTTCCGTCTGAACCATCTTCTTCCACTTCTGCCGCCCTCTCCGCCGTTTCGGGTGACCACCGGTCTCGATGTTTGTCTTTGATAGTCAAACTTGGTCGGAAAGATCTCGTAGACTCTACTCGGGAAGTTACTCGCCGTGTTATCGATGGTTGTTCTTCGATTTCAGAAGCAGCTTTAGTTGCCGATTTTGCAGTCAATAATGGAATAGAACTCATTCGTGTTGCTGCGGCGCATTGATAAGGAAGCTTACAGACATGGGTCAGCCTGGATTAGCTGAAACTTTCTACAATCAACGTGTAATCGGAAATGGTATTGTTCCTGATTTGTCGGTTTTAGATTCAATGGTGTTTTGTTTGGTTAAGTTAAGAAGGTTTGATGAAGCTAGAGCTCATTTAGATAGAATTATAGCTTCTGGTTATGTTCCTGGTAGAAACGTCTCTAGCTTAGTAGTAGATGAGCTTTGTAATAATCATGATCGATTTCTCGAGGCGTTTCATTGCTTTGAACAAGTGAAAAACAGAGGCAATGGTTTATGGCTTTGGTGTTGTAAGAGATTGTTTAAGGGATTGTGTGGTCATGGTCACTTGGATGAAGAAATTGGGATGTTAGATACTCTGTGTGAGATGACAAGAATGCATCTGCCAGTTAATCTATATAAGTCTCTCTTTTACGGTTTTTGTAGAAGAGGATGTGCTGCTGAAGCAGAGGCTCTGTTTGATCATATGGAAGCTGACGGTTATTTTGTGGATAGGTTATGTACACTTGTTTGATGAAAGAATATTGCAAGGACAACAATATGACAATGGCGATGCGGCTTTACTTGCGGATGGTCGAGAAAAGTTGTGAGCTTGATCCTTGTATTTTCAACACTTTGATTCATGGGTTCATGAAGTTGGGTATGCTCGATAAGGGGAGGGTAATGTTTGGTCAAATGATTAAAAAGGGTGTGCGCTCCAATGTTTTCACATTTCACATAATGATCGGTAGCTACTGCAAGGAAGGGAATGTAGATTATGCTTTGAGGCTTTTCGAAAACAACAGGGAGGTCGAAGCTATATCCCGCAACGTGCATTGTTATACAAACCTTATATCCGGGTTTTACAAGAATGGCGGATTGGATAAAGCTGTTGACCTGTTGATGAGGATGTTAGAAAATGGGATTGTCCCGGACCATATTACTTACTGTGTTCTCTTGAAGATGCTCCCGAAATGCCACGAGCTTAAATATGCTATGGTTTTCTTACAAGCAATTTTTGATAATAGATGTAGGATTGATCCACTGGTTATTGCGGATCTTGGAAATATTGAGGTAAAGGTTGAGTCTTTGCTTGAGGAGATTGCTAGAAAAGATTCGAATCTAACTGCTGAGGGAATTGCCGTTGTCACAACTGCTTTGTGTTCGCAAAGAAACTATACCGCTGCTTTAGCTCGTATCGAAAAAATGGTCAATCTGGGATGCACACCCTTATCCTTTTCATACAATTCAGTGATTAAATGTCTATTTCAGGAAGGTAACATCGAGGATTTGGGGTCTTTAGTTAATCTTATCCAAGATTTGGACTTTGTCCCCGATCTTGATACGTATTTGATAATGGTGAATGAGTTATGCAAGAATAATGACAGAGACGCTGCATTTGCTGTTATATATGTAATGGAGGAGCTTGGATTAAGACCTACCGTTGCTATTTACAGTTCAATCATTGGTTCTCTTGGAAAACAAGGAAGAGTTGTTGAAGCGGAAGAGATTTTTGCCAAGATGCTTGAGTCTGGGATTCAACCTGATGAGATCGCGTACATGATTATGATCAATGCTTATGCGAGAAATGGAAGAATTGACGAAGCAAATGAGTTAGTTGAAGAAGTCGTCAAACATTTCGTTCGGCCTAGCTCTTTTACTTACACAGTATTGATCAGCGGGTTTGTAAAGACGGGTATGATCGAGAAAGGATGTCAGTATCTCGATAAGATGCGCGAAGATGGTTTATCTCCAAATGTAGTGCTGTATACTTCACTCATCGGTCATTTTCTTAAGAAGGGAGATATAAAGTTTTCTTTTACATTGTTTGTTTTAATGGGAGAAACCAAGATTAAACATGATCACATAGCGTACATCACACTGCTTAGCGGTTTGTGGAGAGCTATGGAACGAAAAAGGAAGAGACAGGTTATTGTTGAGCCGGGGAAAGAAAAGCTTCTTGAACGTCTTCTTCACACAAAGCATATCGTATCAATCTCCTCTTCTTTAGGCAACTACGGATCAAAAGGCTTTGCAGTGGAACTGATTGGGAAAGTGAAAGAGACTATAATCCCCAGTTTATACCTCCATAACGCGATTATAACCGGATATTGCACTGCAGGAAGGCTCGACCAAGCTTATAACCATCTTGAATCAATTTCAAAGGAAGGAGTTGTTCCAAATCAGGTAACTTACACTATTCTGATGAAATCTCATATTGAAGCAGGCGATATCGAATCTGCTATATAATTGTTTGAGGAAACAGATTGTGAGCCAGACCAAGTTATGTATAGTTCTCTTCTAAAGGGCTCTGTGAGAGTGAAAGACCCCTTGATGCTTTGGCTCTGATTTTAGAAATGCAGAAGAAAGACATTAATCCGAATAAAGACTCTTATGAGAAGCTGCTTCAATGTCTCTGTTACTCCAGATTGACCATGGAAGCAGTTAAGGTGGTTAAAGACATGGCTGCTCTTGACTTGTGGCCTCGTACGATTAGCCACACTTGGTTAATTTATATTCTTTGTGAAGAGAAGAAGTTGAGAGAGACTCGTGCTTTGTTTGCTATTATGGTTCAATCTGGGAAATCTTTATTGAATTGTACTAAACCGGGTTTGTTGAAAATGCTTAACCAGAATCAACAACTTTAGTTTCTTTTCTTTTATTACACTACAGCACATGGCATAGGGGGTTACCGATCCGTATCCGATTTGCAATTTTATTATTCAGATTCGAATTTAGGGTGCACGGATATCTGGATCCGATTCAAATTAAAATATAATAAAATATAATGTAAAAAATAGATATATGGTAATAAAAGTGGATATCTATCAGTAAAACATGAATATCTGATAAAAAAAATTCATTTAGATCGGATTCATATATCTGTTCTGTTCTGAAATTTCTTAATATTATACGGATCAGAATATTACTTATCTGGCATGTAAATGTAAAGTAGAACAATGAATTACAGTTTTTGATTGTGAAATGTGTAAGATAGATTCCATGTGCAAAAAATCTAACAACTGTAAGCAGTTGGTCTGCCACAATTCAACAAAAGTCGAGGAGAAAGACAGCAAAAAAAAATTCTCACATCAAGCATAAATATTTTAAAAACACATATATATAGTTGTTTCAATTGTATACAATACTAAACTAATACGCCTTTTTATCAAAATTAAATTTCTGTTATTTTCATGAATTTTTATTTTTACTTTGTTATGTACTTTACCGAATTTAGATAAATAAAATGTAAACTTAAAAAAATATTGATGGATGATATTTTGATAAATTAAATTCGTATCGATTCATATTTATTGTAAATATTTTTTTCTACAATTATTGGAAAGTATTTAAAGTGGGAAATGATATGCATGTATAATTATTGTATAGGGAAAAAAACATATTAAATCTTTTGTTCGAAAATCTTGAAATTCCAATATTCACTCTATTTGTTGCATATTGATTCTGGAATCTTAAAGACGATCAAATACATTACATTATGATTATACACACAAAATCCTCCGGAAAATCAAGAGTAACAAACTAAAAACAAAGATCTCAAATCTCTTTAGCCATGAATCGAAGCAACGTGATTAATTAAAGCCAAAGCATTACTCGTTAAATGAGCAATACCCAAAATCCTCCCTCTCACCAAAACCTTAACCTTCCCGTTCATGTCGTCTCCTTCAAACCCGTCCGTACACGTGTTCTCATATGTCAAAGCCGCACTGACCCAATTCTGTATATCGCTCATGTAAACCCCATAGTTTGAGCCACTTAGCTGATACATCTCACCAAACGATTTCCTAAGCTCCTCCAACGTGTCACCTAACTCCTCGACGCAGTCTCTCATGGCCGCGACTTCTCTCGGCTTGAGCCGACTGTTCGAGAGACGCAGCATCATGTCTGACGTGGCTTTAGCCGAGGCTAATGTGATGTTGAGAGCCGCGTGAGCCATGAGCTTGGGGCTGGTTAGGATGAGACTGGCTTGTTTTGAGAGTGAGGAGAAGCAGTCTTGGGTATGTTGTGAAAGTGCATGATGATTTTACGAACTCTGTGTTAGTTGTTGTTGTATGGACCGATTTGAATGTGGTTATGATTATGATAAGAGATGTGAGAAAGTGATGATTAAATCTAAAAGATTCACTCATCTTTTTATTGATATTATGAGCTTTATGAGATTCTGATGATGATATGCGTTGTACTACGTATTGTTATGTAGTTGGGGTTTATATAGAGAGAAACAAGATGATATCTTAAAATTACAAATTAGTTAAATACGCAAGTGAGAATGTGCATGAATGAAGATATTTTAAAAGAAAAAGGGAAAACAAAAGATAATAAATATCTAAAATATCTGAACTGTGAAACCAAAGACACTCTGGTTGTGGGGTTAGGAATTTTTAGTTTTAAGCCAAACATAATCATTTGTTAAATTAAGTATTAACTACATTTGGAATTTGGAATGAGTCCTATTTGATTGGTTAATAGATCATTCTCATGATGGGCAATTCGTGGCCTCTTCTAGATGCAAATAGTCGACTAGTTGATATCTGACGGCTCTCGAATTGAATGATTTTCTCATGTATAACACATGGATTTTATTCTATTTTACAATGTTAATTATAGGGCTCGCCTATAAAAACTATAAGGCTCGACTATTTTAAATGTCAATAATTTCGTTTATAGTCATGAGTTAACGTCTTATGATTATGTATTCAAAAGTGATAGCACTGTTTTAATTATTTGAAATATTTCTTACAATTTGGAATCGCAATTACGAAATACAGATATATTAAATGCTTAAATGTTATAATTTATCAGAGAATGTTGTATTTGAATAGGTAAACACAAATAATTAAAAAGATCTTAAATAAACTCATGATCAGTAAAGAAAAACAATGAAACTTAAGATTGAAAGATGTCGATCAGTAAAAGATGTCGATCGTGGAAACCCAATGGTGGACGTAATGTAAAAGCTAAAACATTTAAGAAAGGCTCTTATCGTACGTCCCTGTAATCAACGCAGCTGCAATTGCTTCAGTCATTTTCAAATTTTCCAATTTTCCAATTTGGCACAAATCATAGCGTCTGCTCCCAAATATCCGGATTTATTACTAATTTTGAAACTATAAAAAAACACTCGTATATATAAAGCAGTAGCAAGATGTGAAGTGTCAAGTTGTATTATGAAGAGAAAATAAATCTCATTTTGTTAGATTGTTCAATAGTAGAAGTTGATGAACCTTTTAATTCCCATTAACGTAAACGGTTCAAACTCTTATCCTTCCAACATATTATTTTTTTGATAAATAAATGATTTTATCGGTAGATTACAAATTCCGGTCTGATGTCATTCACTTTTAAAACTAAATTATATTTTGGAAAATATCTAAGCTTTATTCAAATATAGTAGTGCAACATTTCTATCAAAAATAGACTGTTAAATGTGCTACTGCAAAAAAAAAAAAAACCTTGGATCGATATATTTAGCTTTGTTTATATAGATAAATTAAAGAATGAGATGTGTAAATTTTGTGGCTTCTACTATAACCGATATTCTGGCATATTGTCATGACTTTATTCAAGAACAATATGTTGGCTCATGGCTGTTGTTGAAAAAAAAATTATGTACGTAACCGGTGTCATAGAAAGTCAAAATACTTTGAAGAATAACATCATTCCATCAGATTTAGATCATACTCTTCTTACCGGCTCAAATAAAAATTTTATCCGACCGAAAATAATTGAAAAAAAAACCTAAACGCTTATTTTATTTTATTTTTTATCGTATAAAAGAAAACTAAAAGCTTCAATTCTCCCAATAATTTTTGGTTCAAAACGTTAAACACTTCTAATAATGTGGAGAATAAAATTTTTCATTTCTATAATTTTTTCCATTCCATTCCATTCTTCTTAGTTCGTATTCCTACCTATCCGTTTTCTTAATTACCAGTTGAAGTAATATTGAAAAAGACAAGGCCAAAAGCTGTTTCTATAGCAAGCTCTAATAGGTTAGCATCCAATGTATGACATAGAAGATAGGTTAGCATACGGCCATACGTGTATACAATATACGGATATGTGTATGTATGTGTTTATACGATATGATCGTATATAAACGATTGGTAGAGATCGAAGCGATACTAAAAAATTGTGGAGACATGGACCAAACCCAAACAGTTATGAGATATGTGCACAACTGCTTTAGAAAAAGTCACATTAGCTGACATCCCATGTGGTTTAGACGAAGAATATGTACACGTCTAACTTCAATATCCACTCATTTCTTCTTTTTAGTTTAGAAGAAATAAATATCTTCAAACACTAATATTTTATCTACCATTTAACATTTGATATCTATATTTCGCCAAATTATCTGATTAATTCCGGAAAGGAACATATTTCGTGGCAAAAAATCTAGCAAACTCAACACATGACCGAAGGCCAAACAACCAAATGGTCGACAAACAATAAAATTAAAACCAAAGTAAGTGATTTAATGTTTTGGATTGTAGAGCCCAGATCACCATCTTACCACGTACATATTTCAACTAATACTGTTGTAAGGTCAACGTTTTCAAATAGTTATGTAGAAACTCGTTACTGATATCAACTAATTACACTCCCATCTTTTTTTTTCGGTTTTTAAGTTACACTCTCTCTTCACATTCTCTTTTTTTTGAGGAAAATGATGTGAAAACATTAAAAAAAAAAAAAAGTGTGTCCAATAGCCCCAATTTGCCAGGAAAACTAATGGGTGTGAAATGTGCTTGTCAAACATATTTGCCAACTTGTCCAAATTTTATAATAATTAGCCTTTAATGAAATTAACTGTATTAGTCTTCCATTTGTTTTGGGTAAATTTCATCCAAAAAACTTTTTAAAAGGAAACAAAAACTCTTGATCTCAAAATACACATGAACACTATTATAAATCCCATAAGAACAACAAAAAACTAACAAAATCGAAAAATATATCACACCAAACTCGTAGCGAGACATTACATTATATATATATATATATATATATTTTATAGGAAAAAATATTTCTTAAAATATAGTTTATAATTAGTATGTTTTAGCAAAGGCATTAATCAAGGACAGGGCGTTGCTGGTTTCGTGGCCCACGTTAGCGATTCTAGCCCGAACCGAGTTCTTGATCCGCCCATCCATAAACCGACCCGCGAACCCGTCGGAGCAAGTGTTCTCGTCGGTCAAAGCCGCACTAGTCCAAGTCTGAGCGTTACTCATGTGGAACGAAAACTGCTCTTTACCTTTGGCACTCACACAAAGCTTCAGTTCTTGGACCGACTTGGTCAAACGGTCAACGGTATCGCTGATCTCCTCGACGCAATCTTTGATGGCTTCGACCTCGCGCTTCTTCAGGCCTTTGAAACGTGTCAGACGCGAGACGAAGAGCTTTGTGGATTGGGCTCGTCTCAGTGTCACGGCTAGAGCGGTCTCGGCTAAGCGTTTAGGGCTTGTTTGTATATCATTTGCGTAAACGGAGAGTGAGTTTACACACAAGGCTGGGTATGTGGTGGTTTTGCAAGATGATTGGATGAAGTTTAAGGCTTTTTTGGAAGCTCCGGCTTGTGAAGCTGCGGTGGCCACCGTGAGCTCCGGCGAGAAGAGGTATGAGATTGAGAGGATTAGAAAGAGAAATTGTTTGGCCATTGGTGATTTTTGTCTGTGTGAGAGAGAGAAGTGGGTACAGTTTTTTTGTGTTGAAGAGATAATTGAGTGTGTGAAGAGGAAAGAGTCGGAGTTGAATATTTATAGTCGGTTCAATTTTGTTTAGGGTAACAGGCGGTGGAATATTGATTTTTTTTTTATGCTAAATACGCGGTGGAATCAGTGAAAATGAAAAATAAATAAATTCTGGAATAGACAAAAATAAAAATAAACAGCCATACCTTCAATTTGGTTAAATTAATTGATTTGAATCATTTAAACAAAAAAAACACCTGATGTAATTGAAAACTTACAAATTTACAGTTTATCATTTTTAATATGGTCACTAGATGTGCAAAGTTGCATAATAACAAAACATGATCCGCATAATTTCTTGATTGATAAAAGATTGTGTGAAATGTAGAAGTTAGAACTATTGTATCAATCTGAGTGACAAAAAAAAGAGAATTGCGCCAATCAAGCCGTAATATAATAATCCACAAGGAAATCATGGGTATTAGATTTGAACATTAACATTGTCACATCAAACATCAAATGCGGTCATTAATAACTCTTCCAATGATCACATAAATGTTTTTAATATTCAAATGAATGTTGGGTAATAAAATTAGGCTACTAATTTGTCCAGTGACAGCAATAAACAAAGTCACCCCACCGACCAAAGTAATATATATTTTTTTTCCAAAATAACAATGTAAATCGCTGACAGCCGTACTTAACTTATTTTACAAAGTAAAGGACAAAGCGTTCCTATCTAGCAATAAAAATGTAATCAGATCGAACAAACTCTTACAAGTTCATAATAAAAAAATATTTAGCTTTATGTATAGGTTGTATGTGTGTTGATAGTAGCTCTAAGACTTCAGATATGATTTTTCTTTTTTCACAAAGATATGATTATTTTAAAATCTAAAGCATGATCCATAAATATTTTCAAGTAGATGAATTATTTATTATTTAATTACAGAGATTAATATAGGGAATAAGTAATAAAAACAAGTGATAATGTAGGGTAAATAATGAATACGGTGATTAAAAAATAAATAAAATAGATACGAAGTTTATAAATTGAAACTTATAGCTTACCGACATAACTGAAGACTGTTGTTATCACTGCCGTACGGATCATCTATAGATGTATAGATGTTGGCATGTGTGTTTATTTGATTTTTTTGACTAAAATATATTGTCTTTTGAATTTATAGCGTCGCTAAAATATCTTATTATAGTAGTTGAAATTAATTATTGTTTGGGTGGGTCCTGTACTGTCGTATCGAATAAAAGTTTTGTCTAATTGGAAGTTGAGAAAATAATGGAGGGAAGAGGAGGATACGACGATGAGAATGAAAATAAGAAATCCCACAAAATAAGGCATAATAAAATACAAACAACTCAACTCTAGTTATCGGCATGTTATATGTGAACGTGAATCACTGGGTCAAAAGCACAGTCCCACAATGTTTCTAAAACCGGACCGGTCCAACCGGAATCAACCACCTAACCAATTACAGGTAAAAATAAAATTCAGATTTGAATAAAACCAATAAAATCAGTCAAAAACCGGTTCACAAAATTTAAGTTATAATTTGATTAAATTAAAGATTTTGAGTCGAAATTTAAACAACAACTTAAATTCATCTTTTTAATTTTCAATTTTATTGCTATTTAATAGTTATAGTAAAGAAAAAATATTTTATTTATTTAAATGAATTATAAATGTTGATATCTACCCATTTTATTATATTTTTCTTCTGAGAATTATTTTTCACGTTGAATTTTAGAGAACAAATCATAATTTTTTTTATTTGTATAAGTTTAAATAATTAATATATTGTTCAACTGTTTTTATTATGTTGAAAAATATAGTAATATATTTTTAATTATATCCTCTATTTTTTGAGACCATCTCCATTAGAGGTTTTTAGATAAGGTTCTTAAATTTAAGAAAAAAAGAAAAGTAAAGAAAAAATAGAAGAGAAAATGTAAGAGGTTTTTAATTAAGAACTTTAAAAGTCGGTTCTTAAATTTTTATAGTGAAAACGGTAGTGGGATTCTTAATTAATAATAGTTGAATTCTTAAATTAATTATATTTGAATTTTTAGATACTTAATGGGATTCTTAACCAATAAAATTGCTATAAATTTAATGTTATATATATTCAAAAACGCGGTTAAATCGGTTTAATCATTGAGTCGTTATCTGTTCCGGTTTTCAAAACATTGCTGTCGCACCACCTTCTCCGCGTAACGCCATATATATAGTTGTTTATGCTTATGTATTTAACTTTGGATTCAAATAATCAACTCTCCTTCTAGATTTATCATAAGAAAAGAAATTTTTTTTTTTGAAATGTCGTTAACTAGCAAGCCTGCTTGTCAGTGTAAATACTCTTCGTACGGATTTCCGTTAAATATGTTCCCATTCCTTTATATTATATTATATATATATATATTGTATTGTCAAAAAAATGGTGCAGATTATTGAAAAGTGTGGACTCGATGATCGATCGGCTTTAAACAAGGAGTGGACGATAATACAAACCAGTTATTCATAAAATTGATACAAGGCATTAATCCAGAACCAACTTTTCTTTGTTAAATAGACCAACATGTTATAGAATAACTAATACAAACCAATTATTCGTTTTAAGATATCTGAACAATGGCATATCAAAAATCCTAATATAAATTAGTAGACTATATATTATGTAATATAAACCGGTTATTCAAAAAGTGGAAATTGGAAATGTTGGGAATTATTAGTTTGTAATGTATATGTTGGGAAAGAAGGCCCAAAACTAATGTTACGGCCCATGTTCACTCAGTGAAGCCCGATTATCTCTCCGTTTCTAATGCTATCTCTTGGCGTATAGTGTGCAATTCTTTGTCACAGGCTCACAGCAATTGGCAAGGTCGTGCAATGATAATGCGTTGGAGGAAGAATCTTTTGGTAATTTAACTTTAACAGCCTCGGGGTTAAGGCCACTTTGGCATTCGAGATAAGTGAAAAAGGACCGAAAGAAATTGTAAAAGCTATATGTATTCTTCTTCTTCTTTATATATATATATAAATCAAAAGCTCTATGTATTTATTGGTCACTTCCGATACAAGATCCGAGCAAATATGTTCAAGCACCTCGAGAAAGGTCTTATTTATTTTTTCCTTTGATTTTTGATTATCTAATCGTTTTGAGCAGCTCTCTGAGCTCAAGGGAATTTTGAAGGTTTAGTGTTTCTCTAGATTTTAAGGTCGTATTTGAACAATGTACAAAAATGTTGCTACTTTGTTTCAGTGATGATTTATTCGAATGGATTCAAAGGGGACAGGACATTCTGATCAAATACTGATAGTGTTGTTGTTGTCTTCTTCTTGGTTCAAATGTGTAGTGTGCACTGATTTGGTTCGTGGAGCCAAGGACAAGAGGCTCAGAGTTAAAGGACCAGTTAGAATGCCCACCAAGGTTCTTAACATCACTACCCGAAAAGCTCCTTGTGGTGAAGATATAATTATCTCAACTTTAAGTTGCTTGAGTTATAAGCCTTGAGAAGCATTTGAGCATGAGTTATAAATTTGTTGTTTGGAATCTTTCCTTATTTCTTTCTATGCACTTTCATTACTGTGACTCTGCTTAAGACTGAGTTAAACTACGGATTTAGGTCTTTTGACCCATGTGCGACTGCTCTAATGCTGTTTTGTACTTTGATGCTTCATGTGGCTGAAACGCTTAACCATGGTTTTGTATCAGGAACCAATACATGGGACAGATTCGAACTTAGGGTTCACAAGGGTGTGATCGATCTCTTCAGCTCTCCTGATGTGGTCAAGCAAATCACTTCCATCACCATTGAACCTGGTGTTGAGATCGAGGTCACCATCGCCGACTCTTAGATCTCAGCCTTACCTCTCTTTTTTGTTTTTATTTTGTTATTCGTAATCTCTTCATGAACAATCTTCTTTCCTCTGTTTGAACCTACACATCTATCTCTCTGGTTGACTTGGACAAACTAGTTCTTGTGTTGTAGTGCAACCTTAGTTCTTGTGTTCCTTTAGTTGAAAGGATTTTGTCTTATCGATCGAGTCTTTATTTACATCTATCAAGATGAGATCATAATTCTGTGCTCTACTCAATTTAAGACCCTCTTTGATTAAACAGTCAACTCTCAATCTTAATTGCGTGCACCAAACGGATGTTATACGATTCTGAGAAAAAGGCAATGTTGTCGTCGAACCAATTTTTTAAAAGCACTTGATAATTTTGAAAAACTTAGAAACGTAATCGTTTAACATCCTAACTCTGTTTTATCGTACATTCGAGAGCAAACTAGTGATTCTTAGTCTCACTTTGTACTGAAAACTAAAGAGTAATACAAAGCAATTAAAGTATCAAAAGCATTTTGGAATGTCAAAAGTCATTTTGGAATATCAAAAGTCGTTTTTATGGTCTTGGTAGTTACTGGGTCACGTATTGATTAGACGCAACAAGCCCAGACAAATTAGGGTTTTCATATTTCATGAGACATCGTTTCTTAGGTTTAAACATTCGTGTCCTTCCTCCTTTGCAACAAATATCAATTTGCCATCGTTTTTCTGGTTTTTTAGAACATCTCCATTGGTAAAAACTCTTTATAGGGTTTTTACCAATATTTTTATTATAAACTATATCGGTAAACGTGTTTATAGTTTTGGTAGTTACTGGGTCATGTATTGATTAGACGCAACAAGCCCAGACAAATTAGGGTTTTCATATTTCATGAGACATCGTCTCTTAGGTTAAAACATTCTGTGTCCTTCTTGCTTTGCAACAAATATCAATTTGCCGTCATTTCTCTGGCTTCTTAGAGCATCTCCATTGGTAAAAACTCTTTATAGGATTCTTACCAATATTTTTATTATAAATTGTATCGTTAAACGTGTTTTAATAAACTCTGCTTAAGAACCAATTCTTAAAACTCTTATTTAAGAACTGGTTCTTAAGAAGAGGTTCTAAAACCATGTTTATCGATGCAGTTTATATTTTTTTAATCTTAAAAACCTCTCTTAAGAACTCCGTAAAAACCCCCAATGAAAATGACTTTAGCTCACCCAAATTTTTTATTTCCCATGTTCACTTTAAATTCGGGGAAAAGTGATCGATCGGTTTGTTGTTTATGATTTTACAGAAGAAGCTGAAAATATGGCTGATCAGGCAATGAAAAACTCTTGTACAACTTTAGCTCGTCAAAACACTTTTATAAGCAAAAATTCGCTCAATGCTTGACATAATCATATATTTTTCCTTCAAAATAAATGATTAATTTGATTGTTGTCAAAGAAAAATTATACATTAATTTGATTATAATATTGTGCTTCTAATTTTAATGGTAACTTGTTATCTTTAATTTAATTTGACTATATTATTATATTCTATTTGATTGTAACCTAATATCTTTAAATTATAAAAGATTAAAAAAATTAAACAGCAAAAAGCCCAAAAGTGATAGAATCAAAACTAATTCAGTACTCATTTTTCTTCATTCTAATCTAAATGGAAATGTTATCTTTAAAAATGCAAATGAAATTATGTAAGTTATAATTTATTAAATTTTTCTTTATTAAGTAGATAAAATAAACTCAATACAATTAGTATTAAAATTAATTTTCAACAAGGTTATGAGTGTTAATATATTTTATTTGCTTAGTTATTTTAAAGTTATTTTCATTTAATCTAAATGGAATGGTATATTTTCATTTGTCACTTTATTCGTAGTGATAAAGTTACAATTTCTGAGATAGTGGTAAAATAACTAACGAATGAGAATATTTAATCATTTGTATAGTTCTTAAAAGAATATTCATGAGGAGAGTGTCCATATCGAACTACGTGTTTCCAACAAATGAATGTCTTCCCCATTTCTAGAAACAAAAAGAACCCAATCGGTTTGACCAAAAACAAAGAAAAAAGAACCCAATCGTTTGAGTTAAATTTAAATTAGCAGTTCATGATGTTTTCTTCTGGGTTGACAAAAAAAACACGGTACTAACATATTTTTGGTTTAAAATTCTAGAAGAATATTTTTTTTTAGTTATAACACGTTTATTACTTTATAATTTTCAAAAGAATTAAACAATCATACTGTATATAGTTTTTATTTTTAATTTATTAAGGATGAATTATAGTTTTCCAAGTAATTGGGCCAAATAGAAATACAGAAGCTCATATAACTTTGCATTGTGATTTTCATGAGAATTCTTTATTCATTGGGCCGAACAAAGCCCACAATATTTTAGGTTTTTTTCTTCGACTTCGTCTGTTATATCCTAGGTTAAGAGAAAGCTCTGATCCTTAAAGCATACACCGCCGCGGTCAAAGAGGAGCTTCGTTCGTCTCTCAGGTATCTTCACTTACCCCAAGTTTTGATTTTTTTAACCTGAAATTTAGGAAATTTTGGTGTATTTATTGATGTTGGTGTGTTTGCGATTCTGCAGAAGAAGAAAGAAAGAGGTTGGAAAATATGGCGGCTTATCAAGCAATGAAGTCAACAAAGACTGGTTTGGAAGAGCCACTTGAGCAAATTCATAAGATCAGGATTACTCTTTCCTCTAAGAACGTCAAGAACCTCGAGAAAGGTCTTTCCTTTGATTTTTGATTAGCTAATCGTTTTGAGCAGCTCTCTGAGCTCAAGAGAATTTTGAAGCTTTTGTGTTTTCTCTTGTTTTTAGGGTACCCTAGAGAATTTTGTATTTGAGCTTGCTACTTTGTTTCAGTGATTATTATTCGAATTGATTCAAAGGGGAGATTTTTTTTTTATGTTTTAACATTTTTCAAATGTGTAGTGTGCACTGATTTGGTTCGTGGAGCCAAGGACAAGAGGCTCAGAGTTAAGGGACCAGTGAGAATGCCCACGAAGGTGCTTAACATCACTACCCGAAAAGCTCCTTGTGGTGAAGGTATAATTTATAGTAATCTCAACTTTATGTTGCTTGATTTATAAGCCCCTTGAGAAACACTAGAGCCTGAGTTATATATTTATTGTTTGGAATCATTCCTTATTTCTTCAATTTCTGGAACTAAATAACACTTTCTATGACACTGAGTTTATCGACGGATTTAGGTCTTTTGACCCATGTGCGATTGCTTTAATACTGCCTTCCACTCTGGATGCTTCATGTGGCTGAAACTCTTAACCATGGTTTTGTAACAGGAACCAATACATGGGACAGATTCGAACTTAGGGTTCACAAGCGTGTGATCGATCTCTTCAGCTCTCCTGATGTGGTCAAGCAAATCACTTCCATCACCATTGAACCTGGTGTTGAGGTTGAGGTCACCATTGCCGACTCTTAGATCTTCAACCCTACTGTTTTTGTGTTTTTATTTTCTTTCCTCGGTTCGAAACCACACTTATATCTCTCCTTTTGAGTTGGGTTAACCAATGTTTTGCTGTAGTGAAACCGAAATTGCATCTTCTTTACTGAATAGATTTTCAAGATTGAGAATTTGTGATCATAATTACTTATACTTAATTTAAGATCCATCGTGACTTGATTCAGTAGCTAACTTTCTATTGTAATTACTCGTACAAATCGCGGTTAATGATACGTTAAGAAGATTTAAAGGAGATTAAATTACATAAGAAACATTTTTATAACACTCATAAATTTTTCAGTATATAGAAGAAACTTATTCGTTTCACATAAATCAACATAACTCGATTTCAGCGTACATTTGAGAACAAGCTAGTGATCCTTGGTCTCACTCTCGTGAACCATCTCTTCAGCATCCTCAGACCTCTCATCGTTGATTGGAGCTGCAGTTCGAATACAAGATCAACATAAAACAGCTGATATAACAAAGGAGCAAAATGAATTGAGGTGATAATACATAAGCAGATATTTGATTTTACCTCAACCATTGGCCTAGGAAGCACGGGGACGCCATTCTAGCGCCGTCTCACGTCCCAGTTTTCGCACGGGTACGGGTATGGCATGGGGACAGTCCCGACACGTTTCAAGAGTACGGAAACGGGCAGCTTTCGAGGGAGACGGTTTGGTTCGTGTAATAGGGACGGGGACGGCACGTTTCCAGAACGTTTCCTGAAAATAACAAGTGTCCCCTTCGTAAAATATGGAAAAATTAAAATTTAAAAAGAATAAAAAGTAAAATTTGTTTAATTAATTAAGTTATTAAGTGAATTAGGGTTAAAGTTCAAGTTCAGTTTCTCACAAAACGTTTAAGTTTCACAACCTAGGCTCCTACCACTCATTCTCATCTCACGAGTCGCGACTCACTTTTACCGTACGATGTAGATCTCTAATCTATTTGTGATTGATTTTCGTCTCCTTCAGTTCTTTTTGTTGTTGGTTTTTGTTCATCTCAAACTCTTTTTGTCGTTTGCGTTTATGTGTGGTCTCATGTTCGTGCTTCCTAGGTTGTTGACATTTATCGTCTCATATTCGTGATTCCTAGCTTCTTATTCATCGTAATAAAATAGTCTGTTTGATTAGATTAATGATTATGTAGTTCAACTATAGTTTGTTTACAATTGTTCCTTCGAAAGAATTAAAGTCATTGTTACGTTTCTTTTTTATATTGTGCAATTTGATTTGAAATTATGCCTTCTCGAAGACAGTGATAATACATTGTGCAATTTGATGAAATTATGCCTTCATAAGACAAGACAAAAGGATATGTCAGGCTTCGTAATCCGAGACTCTTATATAACGAAACAAGGAAGTACTATGTCCTAAACCAATTCAAATAGCTGTAAGCTTGCTCCATAAATAAAAACTCACACTGGCTAGAGTCTGAAGGAACAAGCCTCATCTCTCTGATCTTTGATAAGTCCAAAACTTCAGTGGATTTCTGTATCAGACTCATCATCCTCATCCTCTACAACTTCAATCTTCAAAAACAAAACCATAAACTTAGAAAGAACAAAAACTGAAAAACACAGAGCAGGAAGAAAAGACTTTAATCACAGATAGTGTAAGCCATTTTCTCAATATTCCAACAAGAAGCACTTGCAAAACAATATATCACAAGCACTGCAAAGTCATCAAATTCGTTTTTGTTTTCTTGCCTAAGAAGTAATCATCAAATACCTGAGTGTAAACACAAGGAGATGAGTAAGCCTCAGGATCTCTAGAAACAGCGTGAAGCGATATTGATAAGAAATCAACTGCATAACTTTTAGCCATGTCTACATCACTCAGCCAAATTAATTTCCTGTAATGAAGAAACACACAACATATCATATCTCCGTAAGCTCTGGCATTTATCTTAATAGACAAGGAGGTAATTATTTTACGTGGAAGTGATGTAGAGAGTTCCGGGAGACTCAACCGGACGGTTTCCGAGAACGACGGCGACGGAAGGCTGAACGTGCATAAGTTCTTCGCCGTTAGATTCGTCAAGTCCCGGGTTTCCGGAGCCATCTCCGGTTCTAAGAGTGAACTCTCTAAGACCAGCCACCGTTTTTTCCGATCACAAAGAAACTGAAAATTCTGGTAAGGTTTTTCTCAGGTTTTTTTCCCTCAGAGATTCATTTGTTCTGTTTACTGATGAAGAACTTTACTGGGCTTTTGAATCAAATGTGATTCGTTAAAAAAGCCCATATTCTATTAAACCATAAGCCCATTATTACTATGGAGAAGTCTCTCTCGTGGTTTATTTCACTAGAACAATTTTTTTTTTTGGCCAACAATGCAACAAACAATGATATTTCTTTAAATTACTTAATGTAATCTTGCATTTTTTTCCACTGAAGGTCCTTTTGATGTTTGGTTAATTAATATTGTTTCGATTAAATTTTGCGATATTTCATGCGTGAAAAATGTCAATTCCTTAGAGAATAATGGGGGACTTGGAGAAGATGGATAAGGAAGAAATGGGGTGATCATGTGGATAGGGGAAGGTTATGGGTCATGGCAGATTGTGACAATGCATCTATTAATGAACTGATCACTCTCAACAACGACTCTTCTCTTCAAATTACTTCCTTTTTTTTAATTCATAACAAAATATACATTCTAACGAGATGTCTATTTCGGAGAACAAGAGTTTAGTGCCTCCTAGATTAACTGAAATCCACGGTTAAAATGTAGATTGATGAGAATTTGGATCCTATATCTAAAAGTGTCTGAAGGTTTTTTAACTTAACTAGGCCATAGACTTGATCAGAGATATGGAACAACGAAAATATTATTGCACACCTTTGGATGATGAATGATGTGTATATATAATGTATGTATGTCATATATGAGGCTTTGTATATCAATTCCGACATTTAAAAGGAATCAAAATCGAGACTTTACAACTTTTTTTTTTAATATCGAACGAAACAAAGATAAAAATAAATAAGATATTTTTTTCCAGTACACGAATACATGACTTGAGTACTTAAAAATTAAAATATCTGTTTCGCGTTTTTATTTATACATGACATGACTTGTCGGTTTTTATTTAATATCGTCAACAAAAATTATACTCTAAAACTGTCTACATCTACTTTGAGAATATTGTCTTAGACAGCTAAATACAATACGCTTGCATCTTTGAAAATGCAACTTGCTTTAATCAATTAATATCTTCATTTCATTAAACTCTAATCAATTAACATATTCATTTCAGTATATTAGTTGCTTTAGATGGCATCTTCTCATGCATGTGCATTTTAAAATATTTTATTTGCTAAACATCCAAAATCTGAAGAATACAGTGCGTGTACATACATATGATCAAGAAAAGACAAAGGTAAATTCCAAAATCAAAATGTAATTTAAAATAAAACCATCTTTTCCTATTTACACTTACAAAAAAAGTCTTTTAAATATAAAATAAGACTTTCTTCACTTTTGTAACCCACACAAAACACTCCAGTACCAATCTAAACTCTTTTAATTACTTAAACACAATAACTAATCTCCCTACTAATGTCACTCGTCTGAGGTGATATTTGCTCTAATTTTTTTGGTAATATATTGCTCTAAATTTTTATTGAATTAAGCTTCAATATTAATGGCTTCTCCTCGTGGAACCCTAACTCTAAATACATGTTCCTCTCCAGTGCACTTATCAACCTTCACAACCCAGCGACTCTTCCTCACATGGCCATGATGATGATGATTGTTCTTGTTCATCATCATCTTCTGATTGTCGTTGACTCTCGTCACAAGTAACCCTTCTCCTATAGGCAAAAACTGCGTTTTCCTCCCATCGCTAAACCTCCACGACCCTCTCGAAAACGCGTTATAACCCACAACAACCGCCACACTGCTTCCACCGCCTGTTCTTGCGTTTCCTTCATGGTGGTTAAGGATCTTGCTAACGATCTCTTGGTGGTTCTCGAGGTTAGAATCGACGAGGACGAAATCGGCTTCTCCGAAATGACCATTGATTAGAGAGTCATCGTTAGATTCTCCGACTACGAATTGTATCTGATGAATCTCTGATGGTTCCAACATTTTCTTGGATATGATTAGTTCTTCTATTCCACGTAAAACGCATACAACTTGACCGCGCGTTTGGTTAGCCGCTGCGATTAGGGCAACGAGTATGTCGGCGTTTGCTGCTCCGGCACAAGCCACGGCTATCTTTTTAGCGCTATTACCGGCGGCTAGAGCTGAAATGAATTCGGCCACGTTTGGTTCTTTTGTCCTTTGATCCTGAAAATGCATTTAGAGGTATGTCAAAATTTGACACTAATTTAAGAAAATAAACTAGATTATAGCAAAGTTTGTATGTAAACCAGTTAAGTCCGGTTCAGATTATGTAATTAATACAAATATATAAATAGAAATAACTCCTACCGTTTTCAATGTACTAAGATAGGCGTTAGTAGCATTCTCGGCAGACCAAAAAGCCATGTTCTTTTAAATAATTTAAGTCTTAGAAAGAAAATCTGATGATTTCTCTCAATCTCTTGCTTAGAAAGCTTTGAAGTTGTTGATGGTGGTTTTGGTTAGGAGTGGAGGGTCTTTATTTATATATTGGGAGATTTGTGAAAAGGACAAGATTCAAACAGGCTGGTCCAGTATCATGAATATTTTCTTATTGATATGGATAAATTGAATAATTTTGGTCAAGTTGTAATAGTATTCTACATACGCGTATATAATACGGTATATCTTGTACATGTATATTTTAAAAGGGAATTGTCTCATTGTCGAGAGACCTTAGCTATTGTCGCTGTTAATGTTCCTTTCCTAATTATGATCTTTAAATTGAATTAGACTATGTTCAAGGGTTCTAATTTATAGTGGCCTTTAAATTTAATCGCCACTTTGAAATGTGCATCCCAATTCTTAATCATAACTAGAAAATATATTATATTGGCAAGATATGCGCGAAGAAAACGGTAAGAACATGTAATTGTACTACTGATTTCAAAATTTTTGTTGTTATGTGCATATACGTTAATTTGTGGCAATGAGTGTTCTTTGTAATTATTATGTGTAAAAATTGAAACGCTTTAAAAAAAAAATCGCTTAAAATGTTAGTCGTTAATATTAATGTTGGAACATGTATACATGCATACTTAGGAATTGATATGATCAGTTTGATATGTATATATATAGTTTCAACGCTAATTACCCAAATATGATTAGGTTAAGCTAACTAGAAAGATAGAGAGAGTTTAAATTATAAGGAAAATGAGCTGTAATGTCTAGTGCAGCAGGGGCAATGGAGATCTCAATGAGATTAAATATATAAAATAATTCTCTTTAAAAAAAAATAGTGCAACAAAGAAGTGAATTGAGATTGGTACACATCTTAGGGACATAGAGAACATGGGTCCATGTTTGTTCTGACAACAAGCGTACAGGTTTTCTTACAAGATTAGATTCTCGATTTCACAAAATTAGCTAGAACGTACGGTTTAGATTAATGGACGTATATATTACGTTCTTAATTGTACAATCTAGTGACCGTCCTCTCTAGTACGGGTTTCCATGAAGCTTCATATACACTTAATCTAATTATGCATTAATCATTGTGCTAACCAAGACAGAAATTAATGTTAAGCTTATTATGAAGCATATATATCTACTCAATAATATCATATATATATATATATATATTACTATATTACTATATTTTGTTTTGGATTTAGTACTGGATAAATGAGTTTCGGTGAAATGACCGACTAATCTACTAATCTTGTCATAGACAACATGAATGGATTTTTAGTGGACATACATTTATGTATATATATGTATGTATTAATGTACATAACATGAAAAGTTGTGTACTTCAAAATCGATAATTGAATGTGGTGATGGCTACTAGTGAGATGCAGTTACAAAAAAATATCATGAAGGATGCGTTGAATCCAAAGGCACAAAGAGCCACAGTGTCCCATGCTGATAGATATGATTCAGGAAAAAAGTGTTTGCATAGTTTTGGGTTTATTGCAGTTGATGAAGATATATGATGCTTGATCTTTCTTCCACTTGAACTACTTTCATGCATCTGTCATTATTATTTCTTTATATACCTTATCAAGTTAAGACTATTGAAGGTTAAATTACCCAGACCGAGCTGATCAAAAGGTCCGAAATGTTTTTGAACTGGTACAAGTTTTAATTTAGCAGTAACACATCGTGGTCCAAGTGCAACTCGAAAGAGTTTCTATTAGTTGATTTGAAATTGTATATCATTAACAATAGATCAAGAAAGCAAAATAAAGAATATACAATAAGAATAAAATAAAATAAAAAAGCGGGAAAATATCATAGTTCACCAAAAACATAAGAAATTTGGTAAAATCCTGAATTTGCTAGTCTAATTAGCCATATTTAACCCTGTTTTTTTTGTTAGAATCAGATAGGATCCAAAACTGATGTCTATATGGATACATAACATACGTTACTCAACTTCTATGTACAATTGGTGGTGATCATTCATGTAAAATGTCTCAAATCTGTAAAGCCAATCTTACTAGCATAATGCAATATGCTATAACACACCCAATTTCATATATTGTTCTGGTCCACCGTTCAAAATACTTTAGAAATAGTAAGATGGTAAAATATCTAGGCATCTAAATTTAACTGGCATAAATCTTTAAATACGTGTACGTAAAGCTGGAGTTTGATACTACAAAAATATTATAAGACATGAATACTCAAAAGTCTTAATTGTCGCGGCATATTTCAGAAAAGTTTAAAAGATTTGTTTTATCGACCAATACCAAATAACCGGAAAGTATGTGTATAAAACTAGATCTAGAATACTGTAAATGGAATATATATATTAATATATTATAAATGATTTTTGTTTTCCTCTTGTAGTGAATAAACACCAAATTTTAAAAAATAAATCGAACGTGGGGATAATAGTGAGGATCAGGAGACAACAATAAAGAACAGTGAGTGGCTACAGATTCCTGCTTCGACCATTCCAGGAGACATCATCTTTTATCTGTGTTTTTAGTCCGTTATAGGTGGCTCTTTGTCTTTTTAGTTTATTTGTTTTTTTGGGTAAACCTAAATGAAATGAATATGGACATAAAAGTTAAAATAAACCAAACAAAAAAACAAAAAGGTAAAACATAAGTTTAGTTTAGTTATCTAAAAATACCACAGCTTTTAAAATTTCTTCTTTTTAAAATGATTTTTAGTTTGGACACTTGAAGAAGAAAAAAACACCACAGCTATTAAAATTTCTAAAAACCAAAAAACAATTAAGGAAATAAAACAGGAAAGGCTTTTCTCTAAATAATTTTACGTCTTAAACATTTAATTTTTGGTAACAATTTTACGTCTTAAACATTAATTTTTGGGTATTAATAGAAATTTCTAATATAATAGTTTGGAACACATTAAATATTTTATTTGAACCACATAGGTTGGGCCACTGATAAACTTAGATCTAACCCCAAAAAAAAAAAAGCTACCCATTTTACTATTCAACTTAAGATCAAACAAAAGCATAGTAGCAAACAAAAACACACAGGAGACATAACATTCCCATCTTGATATTACCATTGATGGTAACTGGTTCTTGTAAAAATCAAGGGAGGATCTTGCGGCGACGACGTGGGGTTTCGCGCTTAACATACATCTTCTCCACTTCGTTGAGAGGTCGACTTGATCCATCTGGAAGACTCACAAACTTCCAGCCACCTCCGGATCCACGTTTGCCCTTAGCACCCAGTTTCTCAACCGTGATTTTCCATCCGTCTGATGAACGCCTTCTACTGTACTTGTGGCAATGCACTTCTCCTCTCCACTGGTTTACAGACCAAAAAGAAAATGTGTATACTTATTATCACCAAGGAAAAATGATCAAAGAACGCTTTCAACAAGTAACAACTCAACAAGAACACACGAGGGAAAGCTGATATTATACATCGATCAAACCGATAACCTTGTAAACATGCCACAAGCAAGTAGCAATGCAATCATTACTTTGGTTCTTACTAAGGGAATTCAGCAAGAAATTTTAGCTTTGCCTTTCAATGTTGATTCTAAAAACTACCAAATTTAGAGCAGAGGGTTCCAAACTTGGATCTATATTTCGAACCTGATAAAGTTGGTATTATCTATAAATAAGCTTTTCTTTCGAAGTTGCAAGCAGGTAAGGCTGCTTGATAACTAACATATGGAGGGGAAAATGTCTCAATAGACCACGTGTGGTATTGGTCTACTAAGTTAATGCATACTCAAGGGGGCAAAAGAAAAGACTTACTTTCATTTTGTTGAACTCAAACCTTCGGACAAATTCTTCATAAAGCATGTCATCCTCTTTCTTTGAGATCTCATAATGAACTTCATCCATATCTTTGATTGTACCATCCCATCCTTCTGGCATAACCTTGAAGTCGGGTTTGTAATTAAGTGAGGCCACATGAAATTCCCGATCATGCGAAATAAAGAACCTGCATGAGGTACATTAGATGAGGGTCTGAGGAAGACGAAGCCACAGATTCAGCAACCTATCCAAGTTTGTGTCATAATCTTTTACTAACAATGCTACTGGAAAAACTAACTACCTTGACAATCTAAGAAATAGAAAAACATGCAAAACCGAATAAACTATTTGGCCACAGAGAAGACTAAATAAAAGTGAGTACGCACAGACACTCCACTTTTATTTATTCAAGTAAAATTGAAGAAGCATATACCAAAGTATGAACAGACAAAAATAGTTTCCATGTGAAGTAACTTACTCAGGGTACTCATCAAGCAAACGCTCAACAGAATCATCCAAGGGACGACCAAGCTTTCTCTCCTCTTCTTCTTCATCTTCTTTAAGAAAAAGAATAGCATGAACACGCTGCCTCATAATCCTGTAATCCTTAGCAAGCCTCTCAATGGTATACACCTCAGGATTCTCTTTGTGCAATCTATACATTTCAGTCTTCTCAGAGTCCTTAAGGTAAGACCCTCTAGCTCCAGGCTCTTTGACTTGCTTCAACAACACACTAATCTCCATCATTCTCTGCTTAATCCCATCAACAAAAACCCTACTCTGCCTATTATCTTGCTCAATCTCTTTGAGCATATCATCATACTCATTCATTTCATTAACCAAAGCTACTTCCTTTGGACCCAATTTGCTCATCACATCACCCGAATCAGAAGCGGGATTGTCAGAAGAAGGATTCGTGTTCTTCTGACGACCAACGGAGACACCATCGAAATGCTCCTTAGTTAAACCAGTGGACCACATAGATTTATTGTCCCAATCAAGATCATCAGATCCTGTATCACCAAATGATCCTCCTGTTGCAATATCCCAACCATTATCATTGCCTCCAACTCCTTCAGATCCTGATTTTGTAGAAAATGCTCGAATCACTGAAGATTGAATGATTTTTGATGAAGTGGGAACTTTTTCAATCAGAAACCCAGATGCTCTCGTGCTAGGGTTAAGGGAAACCGAAGATAGACGAGAAATGATCCTAGTTAGGTTATACATTTCTAGTTATTCTCCAGTTATAGATCAATCTACGAACGCTGAAACAGAATCAAGAGAGAAGATCTAGTCACTAACCAATAAACAACTAAAACACACACAAAAAGTTCGAATTTTTGATTACCGGAGGACGAGATTTTGGATTATCCAAGAAAGATGAGAACTCGAAACTCCGATTAATCGGAATCAATGGCGTAAAGAGAGTCGCGATGAAGACCAACGGAGGCCAATAGCGACTGCGCTAATAGGAAAGGGAAGGGTTTTAGAATTGGCGAGAGTTTGTATTTATGACTTGGCCCTGTCTTTCCTTGTTTGTTACAAATTTTACCTAACTATTTTTTTGGTTTGTTAATGCTCCACTTCCTCTCTATATTGAATTGTTTTATTTGTTACAATTTAAACCCTGAATTCCAATGGAACTTTAGTTTTTGGGTATGTGAAACAGAAATAGACTTTTGTAATTGCATAAGATTTTGACTCGACGCATATGTTAAACTTTTAAAAGATTTAATTAACGTAAACAACTATAGCAATTCCAGAAAAATGGCTTATCGTGACAAGGTAAACAAATAATCAATTCACAGGTACGAATATGAGATTATTCTTATTAATTTGTACTCTAGAATGGTAATGAATATAATAATGATTTTGAGAGCCATATCACAAAAGTCTTTAGTAAATTTTAAGTTTAATCCCAATGACCTCAATAATAAGAACATCGTTTTAGTCTATGATTTCGGCATAACTAATCTAAACCGATCACAAAAACAAAAACCCCTAGAAATTATAAAACACACCAAAAAGAAAATTAAACTCACACAACTAAAACAAAACCTCTAAAAAAAACCAAAGAAAATCTGAATCCTTTCACCACTTTAAAGCTCCCTTACTTTCTACACAAGTAAACTTTCTGGCATAGATCCGAGAATTGCTCAACCACTATGAGATTGGCTCCTAGTATCGCCGGAATCATCATCACCACCGTCATCTTCATCGCCATCTTCGGCTTTGTTAGTAGCCGTGTTCATATTCCCGTATCCATGATAGGCCGTTGTGAAATTGTTCACAACTGAATTATCGTTGTGGAAAGAAGAAGGCATTTGAGCCATCGGTCTCACAATACCACCACCGTAGGGTTGTTGTTTCGGCTCCTCTACTGTGGCCACCACAGGAGAAGTAGAATTTACGGTGGTTATGGTGAAAGTAGGAGGTAGTTGTTGCGGTTGTGATGGTTGTGCTGGTGGAGCAAAAGACTCCATGATTCGTGGTTTCTTCTTCTGGTTTTGTTCTACTTGATGCATCACAATGAAACTTCCAATTACCACCTGTCACATATTATAAGACTTTTAAAGAATTTCTGCGAAAAATACCACTTTTCAATAATCTGAACCTGTAAATATGTTTTTTTGATATATATATATAATCAAATTGTGTTACCTGAACAGGAGCGGCTGCTATGAGCATACCGGCAAGGCCACCGCCGATGATTTTGCCATTATGTCCGGCTAAGGAAATGCTCATACCACCGGACCGACCTTTTGTTCCTCCGTTTTCAGTAGGCATAAAGGAACCCGACAGCGAAAGTATCTCAAATCGACCCTAAGATAAAGAACAAATATTGACTCAAGAACCGCCAAGAAACCCATCAAGAACCACGAAAAATATTGCGGTATAGCTAAATTTGATTCAAATGCGTTAATTTGGTTACCTCATATGTAAGAGTGCCACCTGAAGTGGTAGGCTGGCGAAGAGTGACATTAGAGATCGAACCAGTTGCAGAAAGAATGCAGATAGCTCGAGATCCTTGTTGTGAATACGGCATTACCTTCATTGTTACATCCTGAAAAAGAAAAAGAAAAACAAATCTCAAACAGAGACAGTAAACAAATCTCAACAATAAAATCCAATATCAAAGCATTCAGTAAACAAGAAGAGCTTTGAAGAAAGAAAACAAAAGAATCCTCTTTGGAGAGTTTATTACCTCACCAGCGTTGACAGTAAATTGATGGATTGTAAAATTTGCACCCACATAGCATGAGAGCCCCGAAGGAGGAGGAGGAGCTGCAAAGAGATATAACAAAACAGAATTTGACTAATCAGGTAAATTAACTAATACTAATCCTCAAGCAACTAACTCAATGATTCATAACAATCAGTGTTTAAGGCGATGAAAAGGGGGCAACTCTAGGATCTAAAGTTTCAAGATTATCTAAATCCCTATTTATTCACACAGTAACTAAAACAGATTTTAACCAGTTAATGAAAAATCTTAAGATCTGCTACCAACTTACAATTAACATAACTAAACACACATATCTTCTAAGAATAAAAGGAACAGACAGAGATATTCTCTTGTTTTTTTAAAAAAAAATCTGCTTTTTATTTCTGTTTTGTTTGGTCAGCATCATCAGATTCCCTTTCTCTGACTCTAACTGGTCGGATTAGTAGCTTCTTCAGACAAAAGGGTACCCAGCAAAATCCAGTTATGGTGGTCCCACTTCCCAACATCTCAAATTCCACATCAACAGAAAACCCAAAACCCAGATCGGGTCAGATTTGATCTATCTCACTGAAACCAATGCAACAATTAAACAGAGAGATTTCAAATTCACCTGGACTGTCATACTCAAAATTATGAGATTTCTTGAGAAATTCAACAGGCTGATGATGATGATGAGTTTTTCCTCGTTTCCAATTAGAATGATGATAATCACCAGAAAATGGAATCGAAGATGAGATTGGTGTAGGAGACAGAGTTGGTCTCGAAGCCCTAGGGTTCAGACTTCCATCTGGAGCATACTTCCTCGGTCTTCCTCTCTTCTTCTTCGCCGGATCTGATCCGGTCCCTGCAACTGCGCCAGGAGTCACGGAGGTAGGAGGCTGAGGCGGAGGTGAAGGAGACACCACCGTCGTGGGTCCCACGAATTGGACGAAGCTAGCAGGGTTTTGTTGAAACTCTGTTCTTGAGACCGAAGCTTCATCTCCCTTAACTGTGATGACCCCACTTGGACTCATTCCACCTTTCTCCTCCATTTTCTTATTACCACAAAATACCCCAAATTACAGAATACTTTGCTCCTGAATTTACCAAAATCTGAGTCCACAAAAAAAAAAAATTGAGAAAAGATGACGAAGAAGAAGCAAGGTTTTTTTTCTTGGTTTTAACTAAGAACAAATTAAAAAAAAAATTACAAGTTGGATTAGACACAAAAAGAGATGAAATAGCTCAAAAGGACATCAAAGCAGAGAAATTAGATTACAGTTTTTAGATTTGATTTTCTTACTTTTTTTCAACAATTCTGCAGCTGAAATCAACACTGTAGCAGAGAAATGCCAGAGCTTTTTCAATGGAGATTAAACCTCAAATCTCACCGGAAAATAGCAAGTAAAAATACCCCTCAAAATTACATGCAATATCCCCCAATTTTGTCAAAAGGGACAGAAGATAATTTCTCTCTTAGACGAATGAATTTAGGGTTTTTGCAAAGAAAAAAGGAAGCTATATAAATATAAAATGGAAAATTTCAGAAAAAGAAATAGTATATATACAAAATATTATGTAGACAGTTGTATTATTTAATACGAATATTAAGGATTTAATTAGTTGAAAATCGATATTAAATTTACTAAAATCAAAGTATTGATTTTGGTTTAGGGAAAGATCCACGTCCGTCTTGGAAATTTAATATATCTAATTAAATAAGCGAAATCGAAAGGGAAAAATAAAGTGAAATTTCAAAAAAAGAAAAGATAAACAAAAAAAGAATACCAACTTCTGACAGTCTCCTTTGTCTTTTTCAAGTTAATCACTTTTGAAGTAACGTTGACCAAAGAAAATCGCTTTGAAAATCTACTAAGACCGATTAATTACCAATATAAGCTGTATTAAGATTTTTATTTTAATCTTGGTAATTAATATATTCTCATGTAATTGTAACCAGATAATACTATGGGTCAAAGTTTATAGATGAAGTTAATTACAAAATTAACTAAAAGTATTTTTAGTCTTACTACAAATCATCATGAGGAAATCAAAATTCTGAAAAGATGTAAGGAAAAAATTGACATTGATTCTTGGAGCAAGTACGTTGGTCGGTCAAAGTCAAACTCTTCTTTCCGCAACACAATCTGTGGACACATTTGGATCCTGAGTTTGACAGATAACAAATGATCCAAGAATCATCAGATTTTGAGACCCTCTTACTGAATGAACGGGTTTTGAGCAATTTGAAGAATTTGTTTTATCTCTGATCTCTTGCTCTATGGCTGCAAATCCAAATAAACACCATTAAAAAATAACAATACTTGTAAAGAATCTCTTAATGTAAGTGAAGTAATTACCAGTTGATAAAGGTGAATTCTTTGCTCAATCTTTCAGCCATGGCGTGATTGAGGAGTAAGAGATTTTGCGGAGTGAGGCGAATCAGTTCGAGGAGTTTGAGGCGATGAGCCAAATGTCTTGTTAGTTGATACTTTAAGACCCTTTTTCGCGTTTTGAGGCTTCGTACAATTGCTTTCTCTTGCTCTGGTGTCCCTTGACCTTGAAGTTTCTTCAGATCCTAAACACACACAAAAAATCCAACAAGCATTGTTTTTGGGGATTCTTGGAAGAATAGGAGATTAATTTATTAAGAGATCATTTGCAGGCAAATACCCTCTTTCTACGGCGTTCTTGTTCTTTCTCTTCTCTGAGTTCTGTATACTCTTCTAGCATCGAAAGTAAACGATTCGGAATGAAGAATCATTCTCTCCAGCTCATTCTCTTCCTCACTCTCCGATCCCTCCCCTTCCCTCACCGTCACATCCCTGAAATTTTCCCTTCCCCCGCCGCCGTCTCCGCCTCCAGCATGCCTCTCGCAACCAGAATCCGACCCGAAGAAGACAAGTCGGGACGATGCGATTCGGGTCGAGTCTTCGTCTACGACATGCCAAAGATCTTCAACGAAGTGATTTTACAACAGTGCGATAATCTCAATCCATGGAGCTCACGCTGCGACGCTCTCTCCAACGATGGATTCGGCAAAGAAGCGACGTCGTTAAAAAGCGTGATCCCTGACGATTTGGTTCCTTCATGGTTCTGGGCTGATCAATTCGTCTCTGAAGTTATCTTCCATAACCGGATTCTTAACCACCGGTGCCGAACTTTGGATCCGGAATCCGCTACGGCGTTTTACATCCCGTTCTACGCTGGATTCGCAGTCGGTCAATATCTATGGTCGAATTACGCGGCGGCTGATCGTGACCGTCACTGTAAAATGATGACACAGTGGGTCCGTGATCAACCTTATTGGAATAAATCCAACGGTTGGGATCATTTCATTACAATGGGTCGCATCACATGGGATTTTCGCAGGTCTAAGGACGAGGATTGGGGATCTAACTGTATTTACATCCCCGGGATGCGTAACATCACGCGCCTCCTTATAGAGGGAAACTCTTGGGCCATTTTGATGTCGGTGTACCGTACCCCACCGGATTCCACCCTAGAACGGATTCTGACGTTGTAAATTGGCAAGATTTTGTCAAAAATCGCCGTCGTGATACGCTTTTCTGTTTCGCTGGAGCGCCACGCGCCGGGATGGCGAACGATTTCAGGGGATTGCTTCTTCGTCACAGTGAAGAGTCGCGTAGATTGTGCCGGACGGTGGATTGCACAGGTGGTAAATGCTCGAATGGCTCGTCGGCGATTCTGGAGACGTTTCTCGGCTCTGATTTCTGTCTCCAGCCTCGAGGAGATAGTTTCACACGACGGTTGATTTTCGACTGCATGTTGGCCGGTTCGATTCCGGTTTTCTTTTGGCGACGAACGGCTTACATGCAGTATCAGTGGTTTTTACCAGATAAACCAGATAGTTACTCGGGTTTTATAGACCGGAACGAGGTGAAAAACGGCACGACGTCTATAAGGGAAGTGTTGGAACGGTACAGCAAAGAAGATGTGAGGAAGATGAGAGAAAGGGTGATCGATTTGATGCCGAAATTGGTTTACTCGACTCAACTTTCTCAAGTTTTCTTTTAACTCTCATCTCCCTCACTCACATCGTTACGAAGAAGACAAATGGAACTCTTTTGTCTCTCGTCCATCCTCTTTCTCCTTTCCTTTACCAATCCCATTCAGACTCTCTAACTCATCACTCATTAATCTCTTCTCTTTATCTTCTTGAAGAAGAAAACTGCCCTAAACTGTGAAGCTGTTTTTCTCCTGATTGGTCTAGGGATCAGGTCACTATCGCTTTGGGTGACGCCAACGGTAACCAGGTTTGGTTACGAAAAATCAAGCTAAAAACGTAAAATATTAAATATAGAAATTGCAGTACATTAAGTAGATTGTAATTTTATCTAGTGTATATATTTGTGTATGACATTCAATTTTTTTTGGATGGTAGAATGGTGATACATGACAAAAATTTATAAATTAGTTTGCAAGTTTTGTATTGATATATAAGCATAACTGTTTTATCAAAGCTTAAACTGGTAATTCTTGATTAAGTTTTATCTAGAAAAGCAGAGCCACAACACATAAACCTACCTACAGATAAATGTCTAGTCAGTGGTCACTAATTAATTTCTACACAAAACATTAATTACATTTTTGTACACCAATAAAACATTGATTACATTTTCTCCTCTACCTAATTCATGAAATTGGCATGAGGTAGACCTCTGACTTGGGAGCGTTACCATTTAATTCGGTTCTACTGAACTTGATATTTTAGTCTGAATTTGACCCGGTCTTATCCGGTTTAGCTCGAACTGGTATGTTCTCGATTACAATTTCGATTTCCCTTCTTTCGTATTTGCGAGCGATTCCGAGAAGCACGAAAATGGTATCCATACAACACTTCACTCTCATCTCCTTCGTCTTCCTTATATTCATCTCTCTTGCCGAATCAAAAGTCTTGGAGCCTCACGCAGCTGAATCTTTCAATGTCAGCCTCATCCAGGTTCGCTCTCTTTCATGTGTGAACTTCCCCGGAGAATTCCAGGGTTTTCTCGTATTCCGGTGTAGAATTTTCCCGAGAAACTTGCTGATTTTCCTTGTATCGGTGTTAAATTTCATCGACGGTGCAGAAATTGGGGACTAGCTGCTCTTACACAGTGATCATATCGACGAGCTGCTCGTCAAGTAAGTACACGCGAGACCAAATCAGCATCGCTTTCGGCGATGGATACGGCAATCAGGTTAGATTTTCCCGCTGATTGAGATTTTGAGTTTGATTTTGACTTAGTAAGACTTTCATTCGAATACTTGGTTTATCGATTAGGGCTAGGGTTCCATTTGAATGTTTCATCCCAATCAATTAATTTCGCATAATTGGTTGATGCTTGTATCTGATTTTCGTAATTGAGCTTAGTTACAGTTGTTTTTTTCTCAGATTTTTCGTTTGTAGCAGAGCTCATCTTTGGTTTTATTAGATTTCTAGCATGGCGAGGTGGGTTCTTGATGGCTAATTAGCTACTGAATATGCATAATATTGTCATTGTTATGGAAGAAATATAGCAACCAAAGTTTGATAGCAATTGCTCTGGTTGATCTGAATTACAACTTCATGTTTTACACACCTGATTACGCCAAATCGACTGTTTATTTTGCAGTCTAAAGTTCTTTTAGCGGAGCATTTGGGTTTTAGAGGAATATACACATCTTTGGAATAGATGAAAGTGGCAATGGATTGGTTTTGGTTGTAATTAGTGTCTAATCTGTTATTGTATCTATAAGTAGTAGTGTTCAGTTTGTAGCTTTGGTTTTGACTAAATTCACAGCTCGGGTTGTGTTTCCTGAATCAGATATACGCACCAAGGCTTGACGATCCATCTACAAAAACGTTTGAGCAATGTTCATCGGACACATTTAAGATAAACGGACCATGCACATACCAGTTATGCTATGTGTATCTCTACAGATCTGGTCCAGATGGTTGGATCCCAGAGAGTGTAAAGATATATAGCCATGGCTCGAAAGTTGTCACTTTCTCATATAACACGCATGTCCCTGAAAGTATATGGTATGGTTTCAATTACTGCAACAGTGCCTCGGATTCTAAAGTCTTAGCCATTGGTCTCAGAAGGGTTGTGCTCATACTTCTAGGGTTTATTGTCGCCTGTACAACATTGCTCTGGTAAGCTGTTATGGTTCCGGTTTTGTATGAACAGATTAGGCCGTATGCAGAATAAATATGTGTACCTTTGTTGGAGAATCGGGTCTATAGATAAGACCTCGGAAGATTTCTCTCAGATGTGTATTAACCATAAAGCTACGATGAAGTTACTTACTCCTAATTACAGAGTGTGTAGATTTTATGAATTCAGTATAAATTTGTGACATTTCATCAACTATTATATATGCGTTAGATATGAGTAAGGAATCGAAAAGTTACCATTGTAATAGAAAAGTAAAAACTATATATGTTTGAGTTTTTGATTTAACAAAAAAGAAGAAGAAGAAGAAGAAGAAGAAGAAGATATTTTTAGTCTTTTGACCTAAGCACACATGAGCCTCTCAAAGCTCGAAACTAAAAAGAGTAGCGTAAACCCTAAAAAATTTCCTCCTCTTTGTGTCTCTCCCTGCTTTCGTACTTTCAACGGCGTCTATCTCTCAGAAGCAGGAGAGATTCGATTCTCCATTTTCTTTTGTTTATTAACCTCCAAATTAAACTTAAATGCCTTCTTTAGCTTTATCCGATAAGAAAGAGGAGAAGAAGATGAAGAAGAAGCTAGCTTTGGAAACCCCAGAGCTGGTTTTGAAGAAGGAGAAGAAGGAATCGAAGCTGAAACTCTCTGATTCGGATGAGGAAGAGTCGGAGAAGAAGAAGAGTAAGAAGAAGGAGAAGAAGCGTAAGGCTGCTGAAATAGGTGAAACCTCGGAGGAGGAGGTTAAGAGCGATTCAAGCTATGAAATGAAGAATAGCAGCAAGAAGGTGAAGTTGGGTGTTGAAGATGATAACCCTTACGCTGTTTCCAAGTTTCGGATTTCAGCTCCGTTGAGGGAGAAGCTCAAGGAGAAGGGTATTGAAGCTCTTTTTCCGATTCAGGCTACAACGTTTGATATGGTTCTTGATGGTGATGATTTAGTTGGAAGGGCTCGTACTGGTCAGGTATTATTAACTGTTTGATTTTCAAATTACTGTTTTTTTTCTTGTCCTCTGTATTGGATTGGTCAAGTTCGATGCTTTTGGATATTTATGTGGAAGTTTTGACATTAAGAGTGCCTTAATTTATTCAGTTATGTGTAGTGTTCAATATTTCTATAAGTATTATTTAGAAATTTGTGAGACTTACGGACTCGATATTGTGAATCTCTTATTGTTTGGAGTGGATTGTTTTTAAAGCTAGGGGATTTTGTTGATCATATGTGGTGTGGTGCAGGGTAAAACACTGGCCTTTGTGTTGCCTATATTGGAATCATTGATCAACGGACCTGCGAAATCCAAAAGGAAAAATGGATATGGCAGGGCACCTAGTGTTTTGGTCCTTTTACCTACCAGAGAATTGGCCAAGCAGGTAAAATTTTTGAGGAGGTTTATACAAATTTGGAGCAGATTTATTTTTGCTTCTTACTTTTACTGATGATGGTATGGTTTTCTTCTGTAGGTTTTTGTTGACTTTGAAGTATACGGAGGGGCACTTGGGTTAACTTCTTGCTGTCTCTATGGAGGGGATCCCTACGCTCCTCAGGAGAATAAATTAAGGAGAGGTGTTGACATTGTTGTTGGAACCCCTGGTCGTATCAAGGTACGCCTCTGCCTCTTTTAAAACTCAAGTTTCTCGAGCTGCTTTTGCTCTAAGTTTCGGTTGTCCTTGGAACCAAATCATTGTTTTTTTGTGCTCTCTTGACCTTGTATTGATATTCATTGCAGGATCATATTGAAAGACAAAACATTGAGCTGAGCTATCTACAATTCCGTGTGCTTGATGAAGCTGATGAAATGTTGAGAATGGGATTTGTTGAGGATGTTGAACTTATATTAGGTGTGTAATATGGTTTTGTTTTTGTTGATGAAGCAGCTTACTCCTAGTATCTTATATTTTTTTCTATAATCTTCAGGGAAAGTGGAGGATGCTAATAAAGTCCAGACGCTTCTCTTCAGTGCTACTTTGCCGGCATGGGTGAAAAATGTGCGTCCCTTTCAAATATTTCCTCTTGCTAATATTTATGAGTCAGCCTTTTGTAGTTTGCTACTCTGTTCCTTTTCTCTCCGTTCATGGCTGAGACCTTTCTTCCTCTCCAGATCTCTAACAGGTTTCTTAAAGCAAACAAGAAGACTATTGATCTTGTTGGTAATGATAAAATGAAGGCCAGTAATAGTGTTAGACACATTGTTCTTCCCTGTAATAAGGCAGCCATGTCTCGGTTGATACCCGATGTTATCAGTTGCTATAGCAGGTATTCTTTTGGTACAATTATTATGCGTCTCTTCAGAACCATATTTTCTGGAGTTTAATTGCTTAGTGTCTTATCCATTTTTTCCCACAATCTAGTGGTGGTCGTACCATTATTTTCACTGAGAAAAAAGATCAAGCTTCTGAGCTTTCTGGTTTGTTGTCCGGGGCAAGAGCTCTGCATGGTGACATTCAACAATCACAACGTGAGGTAGGTTATGAATCTTCATTTCAAGCTTTCTTGTGTGGACAAACCTAAGTGGGGAGAATATGATCTTTCTTCTTATCCCGTTGAATTGCTCAAACAAAGCAGTTTCAGCTTGCTATTTATGAGTCATGTTATTTTAGGTTACTCTTGCTGGATTTAGGAATGGTAAGTTTTCCACATTGGTGGCTACAAATGTTGCTGCTCGTGGTCTAGATATCAACGATGTGCAGTTAATTATCCAGGTTAGTGGCCAGCCTATGGAACTCTAATCATTCTCGTTTAATGTGTTGATGTTTTAACACCTTGTTAATGCGTTTTAGTGTGAGCCTCCACGTGAGGTTGAAGCATATATTCATCGTTCAGGCCGAACAGGAAGAGCTGGTAAACCACAGATATTATTAAGACGCCTCTTTGATATTTTTGTGCCATTGCTTGATGATAGCGTTAGGTTTGCTTAATGTTGTCATAATATTTATTTTTACTTTTGTTGCAGGCAACACTGGAGTTGCGGTTATGCTTTACGAACCTAGAAAGTGTTCGACTATATCCAGGATTGAAAAAGAATCTGGTATAAAATTTGAGCACATTTCTGCGCCTCAGCCTGCTGATATTGCCAGAGCTGTTGGTATGGAAGCTGCTGAGAAAATTACAGAAGTCTGTGACAGGTATGCTGACACTTGCACCCCAATGTTCTTTTAAATCTAATAAATAACTTACGAATGTCATATATTTACCTGAGAATATGTTAAATGCAGTGTGGTTCCTGCTTTCTTGGCGGCTGCCAAGGAGTTACTAAAATCTTCCAGTTTATCAGCTGAAGAACTCCTCGCTAAAGCTCTTGCAAAAACTGTGGTTTGTCGCATGAAGATTTTTCTTTTAAAGCACTTGTTTGTTTCTCTCAAAACGAGTACTTAGAGTTTTGATTATTACAGGGATTCACTGAGATTAAGAAAAGGTCACTTCTTACATCAATGGAGAACTATGTCACATTACATCTTGAAGCAGGGAGAGCAATGTACTCGCCCTCGTAAGTTCCACTCTCTCTCTATATATATACACTCCTGTTTTTTAAGTATTTTTCTAAACATTGAAAGCAAGTACTAAAATGATTAATTGAACAGATATGCTTATGGAATGCTAAGGAGAATTTTACCAGAAGCCAAGGTGGAATTGATTGAAGGGTTAACTCTAACAGCAGATGGAACTGGAGCTGTTTTCGACGTTGTACAATCGGATCTAGACTTGTTCATTGCAGCTGGACAAAAGAGTGCTGGAAGTATGAGCTTGGAAGTGGTAAAGGAGTTGCCTAAACTTCAGGAGAGAGAACCAATGCAACAAAGAAGATATGGTCGCAACAGTGGTGGTAATGGTGGAAATCGGTTTGGTGGCAGAGGACGAGGCAGTGGTGGCGGTGGCGTTTGGGGACAGAGACGGTGAAAACCCAAACCCAACTTTTCCTTTTGGTCAAGAAAAAAGCCTAAACTCCCCTTATAATTTTCATTACACTTATCTTCTTCTTGCTTTTATGACTTCTACATTATTATAGGTGTTTGTGTGCTTTTCCTTTTCTTTTTTTTTTCCTTTGGACAAACTTAAAGAGGCTCTCTTGTATCCTCTATCAATTTTGTGTAATTTGGATGATAATGATGAGTAAATTATTTTCTTCATTATTCACAATTTCGTTATATGGGAATGAAGTTCCAGAAAAGGCGAACCTAAGAGCATCTTTAACCACTAAAATTGTTCTGTGGAATTGTCCTTTTGTATATTTGCGACTTAATTCTGAGGAATGGGGGTGTTGGGAAAAGTATAAACTTCTGGAATGTGGATTATGAACGAGGCGTTTTGCCGAATTGTGAACGAATAAGGGTCTCTCGTTTAATTCACTTAAAAAAGAGAAAAAAAGAAAAAGAGCATTACGTTATCTCCACTTGTACACAAAAATATAAGCAACTTAAAACTTAAGCATGTGGAGAGTAACACCAGCAATACTGTAAAAGCAGTTACAGTGACACGTTTTCACCATTTTAACTGTTGATTTGTTTTTCAGCGACGTAACACCCATGGAAGTAATTGCTGTGACACTTTTCTTGTTTTTTACCGTTTCTTTTGCCTCTGTTGACATTGAATCCTGGGTCGCTTAAATCTGTCGCTTATGTGGTTAGTCAATCTTTTCTCTCCACTTACGTTGCATTAATCACAAAATAAAGACTTTTTGATTTGGTAATTGACGTATCTTTCATTAAAAATCTACAGCATGGATTACAGAAAGCGATTATTTTCTGATATGCCCCTCAAAACCAAATAATAATTTTTATATTCCTTAATAATCTCAATGCCCCTCAAAATCAAAGAATAGTTTTTATATTCTTTAATTTTGTATACACCTAAAAATTCTCCTCGCTTTATTTTTAAATTAAAATTAGAATATAATTATAACAAATAATACCTAATTATATTTTTATTATTTTTATTAAAATAATTTCCCAAATAAGAAGATTTATAAATGTTTAAATTGTTCTTGACCATCATACTAAAATTAAAAAATTTGACGAGAAAAGATACTGAAACTCTAAAAATGAGAATTAATGTGTGTAATATTTCTCTCAATTCAATCCTTAAATATTAAATTTTCCAAATATGAAAATTTTTAAATATATATGGAAAATGAGAAAAATATATATTTTGTTTTGTTAACAGGTTTTCAATGAGAAAAATATTACGACAGCAAATAAATAATTGGTAATTATAAAAAAGCGTTGACGCGACACTCGCTTGACATCAAACATATTTATCTGCCACGAGTTCGGAATAGATTTTTAAAATTATGAAATTAATAAAAGAAAATTAAAAGGTTTGGAACGAGTTTATTTTAAAAATATACATATTTAACTATTGCGATCTTGAAACACCGCATTTGTGGTAAGACTTACACTTTTATTGAAACACCGCATCGGAACGTTGACTTTAACACTATAAATGTAGTTGTACCAAGTAATTTTATTATTTTTTATAAAAAAAATTGAAGAGGAACATTTTAGAATTTTTTTTAACCCTGAGGAGCATTAAGAAAATAGTCTTATATAAAGACTTACCATTTCGACTCTCTTATACACAACATTTGAATCCAAAATACCACAAAAAAATGTCCAATCAATCTCCAATCTCTGATCCTTACGCTTATCTTAGCATCGTAAAGAATCCAGATGGCTCAATCACTCGCGACAACACCAAGTTCCCGTGTGCCGCAGCCACACCTGAGCCCTCCCCACTAAACACCGTCCTATCCAAAGATCTTCCCGTCAACCAGGCAAAGTCAACGTGGACTCGTCTTTTCGTTCCATCCTCCACCGTAAACGACGGCATTTCGTCTCAAAAACTCCCTCTCGTGGTGTATTACCACGGCGGCGGATTCATCCTCTGCAGCGTTGACATCCTAGCCTTCCACGATTTCTGCTCCAAAATGGCGCGAGATCTCAACGCCATCGTCGTATCACCTTCGTACCGGTTAGCTCCCGAGTATCGTTTACCGGCGGCGTACGACGACGGGGTAGAAGCGCTGGACTGGATTAGAAACTCCGACGACGAGTGGATCAAATCTCACGCCGATTTTTCAAATGTGTACCTCATGGGAACGAGCGCCGGCGGGAACTTGGCTTACAACGTCGGGCTAAGATCCGCCGATTCCATCGCGGATCTAAGTCCGTTACAGATCCGTGGATTGATTCTACACCATCCGTTCTTCGGCGGAGGAGAACGATGCGGATCTGAGATTAGACTTGTGAACGATCAGGTTTGTCCTCCCATAGTCACTGACGTTTTCTGGGATCTTTGTCTTCCCATCGGCGTGGACCGGGATCATGAGTATTCGAATCCAACGGCGGAAGATAGATCAGAGAATTTGGAGAAAATGGAACGGTTGAGATGGAAAGTGATGGTGATAGGAGGAGAGGAAGATCCGATGATAGATCGACAGAGAGATGTGGCGAAGATGATGAAGAAAAAGGGAGTAGAAGTGGTGGAGCAATTTACCGACGGCGATGTTCACGGTGCTGAAATCCGAGATCCTTCTAAGCGTAAAACTCTGTTTCTTTCCATCAGAAATTTCATTTCCTCCTCTGCTCTCTAACGTTTTTTTACATTTCGTATTTGTATTTTACTTTATTAAATTACCCAATTGGGTTCTGTAACGAGGCCCAAGAGCCGACGACCCTCAAAAAGATTATTATATTGAAAGCCCATTAAATATTTTCTTGCACCTTCTCTCCCTTCCCTCTACTGAACCCGAATATCCAAAAATCAGAAGACCTCTTGGACCGAAACCAATCTTTTACAACCAAAGTTATGTTTGTTCTCCAGATGTCGAATCATTAATTGACAGACAAGAGGTCTATAATATTATTAATTGACAGATAAACTATAAATTAGAAATCAATACAATTTATAAAATGTTAGAACTTTAATATTTTAAAATTGCACCACCTAATGAGTCTAAATTAAATAAATATATGTAGTGTGAAAGTATATGTAGTAATTAAGTATGATTAATATGAGGATTTTTTTTACTACCTGACTACTTTCTGATTACCCATTATGATTTAATTATAAGTCTAATGAATACAATATTCTAACAGAAGTAACGGTTGAAATTAGAGCATTTCAAATTCAAAGACAGTAGAATAAGCAGCTAACCTGGAGCCAATGTATTTATCTCTTATATACATTGGAGTATTCAGTATTATCAATATATGAAGTAACTTTAACATAACCCTATTACATAGGAGTAGGTGCAACAATTACATAGACGGGTGGATGGTTGGTTGGTTGGTGTATCAGATCCGGCAGGAAAATACTAATTTAATCTACTGGATCCTTAGTGGGCCACTTGAAGCCCAGAACTTGATGGACATCTGTCTTTAAATTGTTATGGGCTTCGGCTAATAACACATAAGAACCATTCATTGAAAAAAAAATGAGGAGATCCTAAACGATCAAGTTGAAAAAGCTTTTGGAAATGATTAAATGAGCAATATAAAAGTATTGAAAAGAATGATAAGTTAACTGGTTCAGTTCAGTTTTTAATGAGAATAATTATAACCGATATGAAATTTGAAACTAACATAAATCAGTTTCATATACTTAAAATTTTATTTTATTTTTAGTATTTAATTAAAGTATGTCTTTAAATTTCAGAAAGAAAATTCGATTTTGGTTTGGCGAAGGATTTCAAATATATATATATATATATATATATATATATATATATATATATATATATATATATTACTTACTTTAATTGATAAGGACTATATAACAACTCAAGAAATAATATAGCAAGTTATTGCCTCACAATTTATTGAATTTTGAATATTTCATGATTGATTAATAAACAGAAAGAGAATGTTACTAGCAGTGTCTATTTGGCAAACCGATGAATAAATCAGTTTCAACTTCCAAATTCAGATCTATAACTCTGTATTTCTCTTGTTGATCAATCGATCCTCCCCATGGATTTATTATATTCTGTTCATAACATAGACGGCAGTTTCATCAACCACAAAATATCATAGTTATTAAAATATATCTCTAGAAAAAACGATGAAATGAAATGATATCCAGATTCTACTGTTTTCATTTCTTACATTCCAAAAAGTGTAAACAAAGCCAAGTGAAAAAAAAACTTAAACCTACTTTTTTCTTGAAAATCCTTATAAACTAAAATAGCATTTCATCACAAAATTACAATTAACTTGAACCAGAAACAAATTTTACCGAACAAAACCGTATAATCTCTAATAATATAAAAATCTTGAAATTTAAACTGTCAATCCGAAAAAAACAATCAGAGGTGATCTTTGGGTAATATTTTCAGCATATTTTATGCAATTTTCAGTTGAACTATATAGTATCGATATATTTCTAAATTTGTAAATCGGTACATATATATATATATATATATATATATATATGAATTGGAAAGAGCGAAGAATCACCTTTTGATGTAACTTGACGTTCTCGTCTAACAATTGTTTCTCCTGAAACAAAACCCGACACTCTCTCATAATTATCATATACAAAGCTAATTAACAAAAGGGTGATATATACACATCAACATTAAAATAAAGTATCAAACCATTGCTTTTACTTTCTCCAGCTGCTCCTTGAACAACTGAGCCTATAAAACAAAAAAATTCCAACTTTTTTTCACTTCCATGATAACAACACTAACATATAAAGTGCACATGTCTTGACCAATGTTAGTGTATCGGTTGAGATATGTCACTAAATCGCTGCAAATATCCGTGTTCAAGTTCATATCAAAATGATATATAGGAGTGCAATTAGATGATTGAGATGGAGATTAATTATTCATGTCAAAATGTATTGTAAACTTGCCTTATATCATCATCACTTATACCAAGATAGTGATTAAGTATATACCTTTTTTGCTCGAACCTTGACCAGATTTCTTTGGAGTTGACTATCGATTTCTTGAATCTCTTCTAGAGAACAAGAAGCAAGTTCTTGTCCCAATAGCTTCCTATACACACAAAAAAGGGAGTTCATGCCTAATTTTTTAAGTTCTCCAAAATAGTTATCTTATTTGAGATCAAAGATAGATTTCTCTTGGAACCATCTTCCACCACTGCGGATTCTATTTTCACATATAGCGAGATAAATAAGTATTTAAAAGATAACTAGAAATCTTGAGTAAAATCTAGCTAATCGTGAAACATGCTACCATAAACACAAAACTCTATATCAATACAAACTAGAAATAGTCAAATATTGAGTTTTCAATAAAAAAAAATAGTTAAAAGAAGAAATCACCGACAAAGACATGGTTACTATAGTTTGTTCTTTGCTTTTTTCGTACATTTTATGCATTTACATTTACACACAAATATTTTCTTAAGATGCTAACAACGCCGAAAAAACATAAGGCTTGCATTTACAATTAACCAAAAACGATTGGTTGAAAAGTCTAAGGTTATGGGTTTATATTAAACACAAAAAATAACTGTAAACGTAAATGCAAACAAATAATCGAGATTGTAATGTAAGAGCAACAAAAAGAAAAGAAGAAGAAAGGCTAAGACATGATACCGCTTGTGAAGCTCAAGGAGGTCAATCTTTGTTATCAGATGGCTTGCTTCTTGCTTCAATTGCTACATTACACCCACAAAATAAAATCATAGGACGCAAAAGAAGTAAAATAGATCAATATGTAATCTTTGTATTTTTGGCCAATTATGAACTGCTGAATAATCTTTTAACCGTGGATCCTATATAGACTTTAATTTGAACAGATGATCTAAAAATCGCATCAGTTGTTTGGTAATGTAGTGCTGATCTTTCAAGATTTGGTTTCGTTAGGCCATGAAAAGTCAAAGATCAACAGCATGATAATCATGCAAGGTAAGTCTGATTATTAATACCGAAGGAAAAAAAGTAAAACAGATAAGTTTGATGACAAACCTGTATGTAAATTTTTGACTCGTACTTGCTGGTTTCATGATCTTTTGTGTACTTGCGGTAACGTTCGATCGTCTTATACATGCTGATGATCAAACATAGACATATCTTTTCAGAAATTCGAATAAATGTACTTATATCTTCGTATTTCTTTGTTTAATCTCTAATTAATATCTTCTATATACATTTGTATTTTAAATGAGACTTACATCTTTTACCAACGAGATATGAAAAATCTATGTAACTGGATGAATATCTTTCTCTCAAGTTATACTACAATATCTTTTTGCTGTTGGTTAATATATCTCTATATAGGTAAACTATTTAAACCCATGCCCTATGAATTGTCATATTTTTTTGTAATGTCTCCATTTACTGAACTTCAATGTGTTTTTGCAACTTTATTTACCCAAAACAAAATAATTGAATCTAAAACCATCAATCCATTTGAAAAACTCTAATTAATATAGTAGCATAGAAAAAAAGAGTCACCTACTTAGTAAAAACATATTTACCGTTTTTTTAAAATTCACAACTTTACCTACTTGGCTCTAACATTGATTAATTATAGCACAAGCGTAAAGATTGGGTTCTTCTTCTTTATTTTTTTGGTCAGGCGATTGGTTTCTTCTTTAATATATATTTAAATAGTATTCACAAATATACATGCATATATATACAGAGGCAGGGAAATATGTATGAACTGCACACCTGAATCAAATGAAGAAGGGCAAGCATAATTGCTAGCTATGACTACAAAAGTAGAGCCCAAATAAAGACATAGCAAAAATCAAAAGCGATAGTACACAACCAAACTAGGGGCAAGAAAAAGTAAACTTACCCTTCATATTATCACCAAATAAATGGGTAAAAATATGTGCAACTTAGTACGGATCACACTAAATGATCATTTAAATTATAGTATAATAATCCCATTTAGAGCTAGTTCCGATGTTTTTTTCTGTTCATACTCTCAAGAATTTTTGGAAGCCCTAGATATACACACATATCAACATTATATATATATATATATATAATATACATATATATACACAGACACACATGTATTATATTGTTTAGATGAAAATTTCTGGCAGACCAGAAAAATGGAGTTTGTGATTTCTAACCAAATCAAATATTATATATAAATTTAGTAAAATAAAATTATAGTAATAGGGGTCCGGGAAGAGAAGAAATAAATCTTTAGGATTCAGACAGGGATCGAATCTCTCAAGTACCAAAATCTAAGAAGGTAGCTTTAGTCAATTACGATTCAGAAAAAAAATCAGACCAGACACAAACACATGAGCTAAAAGCTAATCAACCAAAAAAAGTACGAAAAAGTAAAAGAAACATAAATTAAAGAATCAAGAAGAATTAAAGAAGACATACTCAGAGCTAGAGAATTCGTAAAGCCTTGCGCATCGCAGAGTACTGAGAGCTCATAAGCTTTCTTCAACAAACCATTTCTTCTTTTTGAGAAAGTCACTCGTCTACTCGTAGCGTTTTCTATTTTCTTCATCTCTATCTTTCCTCTCACCATTTTTCTTCTCTTGACTTTTTTTCTCTGCCACAAGATCTGTAAAGATTGAAACCCTAAACCAGCCAGTGACTGGCTAACAAAACCAGAGTCATAAAAATAGAGAGATAGAGAGAGAGAGAGAGAGATCTTACCGGAAAGAGAGATTAATTCACTGTCGGCAGAGAAATTGAAGAAGCAGATAAGCTAGTAGTGAATAAAGGGTTGATTTTAAATCAAAAACTTCTCAGGAAAAGATCATTGCAAAGGATATTTTGATGGATTCAAAGAAGAGGTTTTAGTTGAGGATGAGAAGATCAGCTGAAATTCAACGGAAATGGAAAGAGAAAAAGTATATGGGTTTTTTTTTTCTGTCAGGAACCCTAGAATGATATTTGAGAGAAGGGGCAAGTTTTGTTAATGTTTTATTTTCTTTTCATTTCTATTGCTGATAATAATTAAAATTATCTATAGAATATAGTTCTAATTTTGTGTCCATATCTTCTCCTCCACAAACCAGGATAATTAGATGCCAAAAAAAGAAACAGGATAATTCTTGTGAGAAGAAAAAACACACTAAAAGCGACTATCAACCATCTCCAAACAACAATGTATTACTACTTGTGACATATAATGCACGGGGATTATGCTCGATGCTGTAACCTCCAACGTGCTTATACTTTTAGGACACTGAATATAAAGTTGAATTTGTTTAGTCCTGGCGATTGCGACCAGCAAGTAATGATCACATTAGTTTCATAATTGTTGCAATTTATCACTATATTTTTAAACATATCGTTGAATAAATTAACGATTAAAATTTTCCGTCGCTACACTTAAACGTTGGTTACTGCAACATCGAAACAAATAAAGTTTGGTCGCGGTCACTAGTTGAAAACTTGAAATTGCCAAAAACATTCAAACAAAAGCCCTACCATGTGAAAGTAATAATCTCTTTATATTATTGAATGCATTATTCTATTTTGTTATTTGTCTATATGTATGTGTGTATTTTCCTTTAAACAAAAAAAATTGTTATTATATACTACTATAAAACTTAATACCGTTTAATATATTCATATCACTTGCGGAAACAACTAAAGATTTTTAAAAGTATATTAGATATTTCTCCCTCAAGCTACTAGGAAAAAAAATGAACATTATAAAATTCGGCGCTCGAAACGACGGAAGTAAAGAGTATGGTAATTGTAGTTGTGAACCAATTATAGTATTTCAAATTTCCGAGATAGAATTGAGGAGAGCACAGCTTCAAAATGTTGCATTATAATAAGTACCGTACGAGGTATAACTATAAAAATATAAAAATACTAAGCATAAGGAAATATCCATATGGCTTCTGCCTTATTGTCTACGAAATAAACATATTCTTTACCCTGTTTTGCTTAAAGCCTAAAAATAACGAGGAAAGAAAGAAATACGAATTACGGAAAGGTTCCGGTAAAATAGGAAATTTCAAAAAAGGAAAAAAGGAAATTTGGGGAGTGAGAGAAAGAACAAGACATTAGGATGAAACATTTTAACCGAACTGAACTAACCAAAGTCAATCCAATCTAATTCGAATTAAAATTTATATCCAAACCATTTGGTTGTGGTTTTTACTAACCCGAATGATTTGGTTCAGTTTAAACCAAACCGATAAACCAGTGTAATTATTCAATTAATTAATTAATTAAAATATTAAAACTATTTGTGTAATTTTTATTCTTTACCTCCTATTTTGGCACATTTGCCATTTTCCTTTCTAATATAATTAATTAATATAAAATAAAATTTAATTAATAACTAGTTTAATTCTTTTAAATTGTAGGTCTCAAGTTATATAACTCTTCAACCCACAATCAATAAAACACAAAATAAATACAAAACTATAGTATCTCTTTTTCATCTCTTCTTTCTCATCATTGTTTTCATCATTTTTTTCATCTAATTACGTTTGGTTTTAATATTTTCAATTTTTTTTCAATTTTATTAGTTTACTTTTTATAGTTTATTTATTAAATGTTTTGTTTAAATATTAAGTTTTTAATTTCTTATTACTTGTTTTTCTGTTTATTAGTAAAAATAATTTTATTTTCTTATTTACCAATTATACTTTTAACTGAATTAAAACCAAACTGAAATATAACCAAACCAAATCAAGCCTAATCGAACATAGTTTAAAGTCCACCCCTAACTGTGTGAGCATTGACCAATATTAAAAAAAAAAGATAACAACTCTTTGGGTTTGAACTTTAAACTATGTCCTCATTACTAAAGACCAAAGTGCTTAATAGGGTTAGTAGGAATTAAATTTACATAGCCGATTAGTTTTAAGATATTTATTATAAAAAAAATTGTGACAAATCTGTGAATTATTTATTTATTCAATAATAATAACTCATTTTGACGACGAAAAAAAAATCTCAATAACTTCTTAGCCAAAATATGTTGTTGGACTATTGGTTTTCTATCGTATGTTGGAAAAACTCGATTGATATCGTAAACCCTTTAACAAAAAAAACTCTGTGGATATCATCCGTAATTTATAAGATGGTGAACTTTTTGCACCAAATTTTATCCTCGTAAAAATTTTAATGGAAAATTGGAGTATTTATATATGCGCGGCTTTTAAATAAACTCCATAGAATCTACTCCATATACCATAATCGCGTGAGAACAATGTCAGTCTAGAAGAAAAAAATGGTTTAAGTGATTGAAAGAATTTTTTATTGTCTTTGGGCTGAAACTAATTTGGATTATGTTCTTCTATAAAGCGAGATCTTCGTGCATAGCTTGGCTAGAAAAAAAAAACGTATTCAAGCAGAGTTTTTGGTATACGGAACCAAGACAACAAATTGGGTGTGAATTCTTAAAAGTGAAAAACTATAGACATTCAATATAAAATACATGAGTCCATACAAAGATGTATCGAGATACAAAACAACCATCAACGTAGAGAAGAAATCAATTCAAATATTCAATAAAGTATAAACCCAAAGACATTAACTTTTACACGATACATTATTTGAGTTCATATTTGTTCAGAAACGCACAATATTTTTGAAATATTTAGACGAAATTGATATTCGTGACCATGGTGCCACTGGATGATGAATAGCAATACAGAGTTCCTAATGAACAGCAAAAATACTTAGGAACTAAAGAAACTGCTACAGTCTTTACCTTAAAGGGTTATGATATAAAAGTTTAATATTATTTCCTCTTTCTACTAATTAATCTTAGGAAAAAGAGAAGCGAGAAACAGTATTGAAAGGGGCACGCCAAAAAAAAATTAGTGAGACATCATCGTACAATGTCAGTGCTTTGTCACGTGTTTTGTACTGATTGGTCTCACATGTTCGATTTGAATTACACATTTGGAGCAATATGTCATAACTTATTACTACTTTACACTTATTGACAAAATAATTTGTATATATTCTCTGTTTTAGTTTATAAACTTAGTTACTGCTAACCATCGAATTGTTGGATAAATTAAAGCCCAAGGGCGTATATAGAGAGAAGATTAAGAATAAGGCCCAAAGGCTCTTTAACAGAAGCTTCCGAGTTTAAACAGAAGATTTAACAGAGTCGCCTGCCAATAGAAAGATGCCCTATTACTACTCCGCTTGATTATTGTAACTTCTCCTCCATTGTGGGTTTAATTTTTTTTTTGCTTTGAGAGAAGGTTTGGTTGGTTACTCATGGACTCATGGCTCAGTGTATATATATAAGTTTTAATAAAACGTTGTGACTTTTTTTGACGTTTGAGTGATTGAGAAAAAGGTGGAGATGCTTTTGATGGGTTATTCGCATGAATATCCATCCCCATTTTTCCCTTTTGAAGTGTTGCCTTTTGATGATGATGCTTCTCATATCTCTCATTAGTTTGCTTCATAATGAAGCCACTCAAGGATTTTTTTTTACCCACCCAGGTTCGAAGGTATGTCTCTACTATTGAAGCATTTTACTTTTCATAAGTATTATACTTCATATGGCATGAGTAACCAGAATGAAATTTTTTCCTCCCTGAAAAAATTAAAAGAATCTAGGCTTTCTCCATGATTTGGAAGTGGAATAAAAACAGATAATGGCATATCTTCTTTCAAGGGGTTATTCCATGAATATCCAGAAAATTAAAACGGATCGTTTCGACGAGAATTTGATCTCTTGATTTTTTTTGTGCGCAAAATATAGGAGCTTTACGCTTTTATTAAGAGCCAAGGTTGTGAGAGTGATTTGACTCATTACAAAATCATTCAATCTCAACTCATCATTCTTACTTCCTGTTTTACAGGTTGTGGACTGAATTGCTTTGCCCTCCAAACTAGTTTCTCCTCATGTTCCTTGTGTTCTACGTCATGAGACATCGTAGGCTTTATTGTGCTTACACTAGGAGATACTCCAAGAGATATTCCTATAATCACGGAATGAACCACAATTCCCATTTCCAATATCTAAAAAAATACAGAACATGAGATAAATACTACTTAATTTAGCATGTGGTATTGTCTAAAAATCGAACACTTGTTTTTGTAATGAAAAAGGCACCTGGGTTTTTGTGTGTTTCAGTTACCTGAGTTACAATCTTTTTCCTCATATCAATGTGATCATCTTGGGGAACAAGAAGAGAGCCATGAGAATGTCCTTGTGAGGCATGAATATGAGCAGAGCCACTATGAGTATGTTCCTCCTTAACTACTTCTGTACTCACCGGAGTCTTACTCTCCTGATCCGACCGAGATCTGTTCAAATACCCTGAAGCAAAGGACTCAATCAACATGGTCAAGATCGATGCAGCCATGGCGACAAGTCCCGTCATCGGAAAATCTCCCCACGGTGGCTCTTCTCCAATGCACGGACTCGTGAGGCTTTCGGTTGCGTCGGGAAGAATGTGGACGAAACAGGTAATCTATTTAAAGCAAAAGAAAAAATTGATTCCACAGATAATTTTCACTTCGCACAATTCTGGACGAATGAGGCAACTAGTACAAGCAACATAGTATGAAAGTTTTTTTACAAACAAAATAATATGAAGTTTCAAAGTTATCTCAGAATATTTTAAGTTGAGAAGTCAAATTCTATTTCGCTCAAAAAAAAAAGAAGTCAAATTCTATAAACTTATAGATAAGTTTCTCATCATCAATAAGCCAAGTGAATAAACACAATGACATGGTTCAATCATTGGGCATGCATTTGCCTGACACTATACGCTCACTGAAATAATTTATAAGTTACCTCGTTAGGAACAGTTCCATAAGAAACATATTATCCACACAAGCATTCTTGCACTGTCGGTCGATAAAAATTATGTGTAACCGGGCTTGATGACCACATGCGATCCAGAAATCCCAACCTGCCCAAGGCTTTGATGAGCAGGTTATAACTTAACCCATTTGAAAAAATGTTCAACTTCGGGTTTACTACATAACCAGGCCCAATCCGCATGGCAAGTATGCTTAGTGCTAAAATTTAAAACGGCTTCCAAATTCATATCTTTTCTTCCAGTCAAAAACAACATTAGTCAAATCGTTTTCGACTGGCTTGGATTCTTGAAAGTAGTCAATATTTTGCTTACAAAGTAGCTGAATTACGGGTTGAGAATGGGCAACTTGGGCATGTATTTGGAAGCTTTTTTGTTTCTTATGGCTTTTTAGACCGGCCCAGACCATAAACTCGGGATCCGGTGGCTATTCTGGCCTGAGTCAATTGCATAGGTTCTTTTAAAATTTTGTCATTTATTTTATGAAATTGCGGTAGTACAAAGTCGTTAACCTTTTCAGTTTTCTTCTAAATTGGCGTTTGGTTATTGCAGTAATCAGCTACTTTATCTAAAACTGATTTCACAATGGAAATCCAAAGCCTGGAACTTATCGATAATTACTATTTACACCTAAAAGTTTCTAATTAACATGTAATTCCTCTAAACATGAATAAGCGAGTCACGGTAATATTCTGTTTTGCTCTGCTTCTTTAAAATCTCTGTATTTATTTTGGAATCCTTTGGTATATACATACTTCAATAAAAAAAAAGTATGCTCCAAACAAAATTAAAAGAGGAAAATAAACTATTTTGTTATTGTCTTATAATTTTCTGGAGAAGTAAAAAGGTGCGATCCTGAGAACAAGACCCGGAAAGACATCATCCGGGTCATGGATATGTGGGTTTCGCTCCACAATAAACGGGTCGCCGCATTTATCTCCGATGGTGTGAAGCGTCTCTCCTTCTCCGACGACGTAAATCTCTTCGCAAGGTTTCTCTGAGAATTGAGACCCTCTGACCGAAGAGGAACCATTGCTTTCACGAACAGATAACAACAGAATTAAAGACAACAACACAATAGCAGAACACCAAGCACTCATGTCTGAAGACGCTGCTCTTGAACCTCTCATGCCTTGCTAAAAAATAACTCTTCGAATGTCTCTCTCTTTTGAGAATGAATATAAATTGAATATTTTAGGCATGCGCTCGAGTGGTTTTATATTGGGTAAGAGAAGTGAGGGTAGTCTCGTCTTTTCGTTTAGGGATTTTGTGTTGTGTTGGTTGGGTTAGCGACTTGGTCTCTTGTGGTGGAGGTCAACGGTCGTGCCCCACTAAAGTAGATTTTAGCACTTTCTTTAACCATGCCTCCAAGCCATAATACCTTTAGCACAGACTAATGACTATTATGTATTTTCAAATTATTACTATGATTGAATTTATAGAAATGAATATGTCATTGTTAAAAGCGATAGGTGGCATTTTTTTACTTAACCGCTTATGACGTGTCGCTCAAATAGCAATTTTCTAAATAATAATAAAGGTAAAAAATAGGAAAATGCATATAGAGATATGTGGAAATTTTCAATACAATATGGAATAATATTGCTATATATAAGATGGTGATCACAAAAAAATAAATAATTCACTTTTTATACTCTTCAGTTTTAATATAAATCTGTGGTTATAAAAAAGACTTGTCTTTTAGTACTAGTTAAATATTGGAAAACTTTTATTTACTAATTTTATTCTATTTAGCTGAAAACACTATTGAGTTTTTAGTTGACCAATGAATATTAATGTGAAAAATATTTCACATCGAAAAGTAAAAAAAAATTGACTAATATATAAGAGACATAATTCACTTGTTACTAATTGGATTTTGAGTTAGAAGCCTATTAATTTTAATATGATATCAGAGTTTAAATACATGTTGTCCCACCAAACTGAAATCGATCTGCTCTGTTAAAAAGAGATCTGATTGATCTTGAAATTAATTACAAAGTGAGATATTGTCGAGATCAATAGTTAAAAAGACTAATTTTGAGGGAGCGTGTAAAAAATATCTCACATAGAAAATTAAAAAAAAAAAACTTAACTAATATATAAGAGATATGGACCAATGCACTCACTAGCAATTGGTTTTGAGTCAGAAAACCTTAACCTTAAATACATCTACAACAAATCTATAACTCAAGTAACCAAACAATATAATTATATAACTTCCGAGTATAAAATACTTAAAATCTTCAGAATTCGTATATCAATATAATTGATGCGTTTGTAACTTATTCGTTTATATTACAAAATAGAGATTACATATGTAGGATTTTTTTACGGGTTTTTTTTTAAGATTAAGATATCGTATTAGCAAAGGAGAATGGAGAATAGGGTTAAAAGAAACGTAAGCTTCCAAAGTAGCCGCCATTTAAAGACACGTAAGGTATCAGTTCCACAATAAAAGCCAACGTTTCAACTACCTTGTTTATTACTTAATTAACTGATATTAGTTATGACTTTCAAAATTCTCAAATTACAAAATACTCTATTAATTTATTTTTAAAAGTGGTTCATCAGTGTTGATCAATTTTTTTTGTTTTTTTGTCAATGTGTATTCACAATTTTCCGATAAAAATTTCGACCCAATTGTCATCGTATCTGTTGTATTGTCGTGTATATACCAGTCATAACATTTGATGAACAGCAATGATTTAAGAATTTTTGTATTGATCGAAATTGTTCAACTAACTATTTTTGTTTGTATATTAAATTTAATTTTTATTATAAATCATTGAAGACGGACGAGTATAGGAACCTACTAAACATTTCGATAAGTTTGAAGAAATATGTATTTCTCCTATCGCATATAATTGAATTTCCATTTAGTGATACATGCGTAGCAAAGTCTTTTATTCTGAATCTTGATCCTATTTTAAGCAATAACGTAGGAAGTACGTAGTAAAAACCTTACAAAATAAAAGTGAATAAGGATATATCTTTTTGAATTTAGCATAAAAATACCTCTTGTTTAAGGTCTTATCTTGTAAAGAAGTAAAAACCCAAAAAATTGTCTACAAAAAAGATGGCTAGATTTTTAAAAAAATTTACTATGTCATCTGTAATAAGCTGAGTTGCGAGGGGGGGGGGAGAGAGGGGGTTTTCGACAAAATCTTAACATTTTAGTCATAGAAAATAATGTTAAAAACTAGAAAGTGGCGTGAAAAATTGATATTGATAGTATACTATTGTATATCGTGTTGATGTACAATTGGATCGGGAAATATGGCGTTAGCGAAGGGTGGCTGGAATGGGATAAAATTTCGAAGAGATATAATTGGAATCTTTTATCGTTAATGGCGTGTGGACAATGATCGCTACGGTTAAGATGAAATTTGCCAAAGTCAGATCGGTCCACATTCTACACAAGCAGTCCCAATACTACACGTTTATATATTCCACAACGGCCGAAAGTCTTACTATTATTTAGATTTTATATAAACATCCATTAAGTGTTTTTTTGTTGTTGAAATTAACAGCCATTAAGTGTTTCATACGACATATGATGATATATGGAACGAACCCTTATAAAATTATGCATAACTGTAAATGTGTGGCCCTTTTATTTTAGAGTTTTCAAATTATACGTAATCCATTTTAAAAAGTTTATAATTTCCAACAACCTATTATCTTGGCTTTCAGTTCTATAGAATTTGCTGTTTTTTGCTTCTCATTTTTACCCTGGAAATTTGATTGATATATGAGCTTTGGTTGAGTTGGTAGGTTAGGAGAGGCGTCATATGTTTGCTTTGTGTTCTATTTCTTGCTCTCCCCATCTCCTTTTTTTCTTTGGATAAATTGTAAATTCGAAAGAAGTAATTTATATACACTATCCAACATATATTAAATAAAATACAAACCGAAAATTTGAATAACCGGACTCATTCGAGAATGAATACCTAAAATCACTATCTACACATTTATTAATTCAGATAAAAATAAAATGTACGATAATGAAGTAATTTAAAATTAAATTGAAAATTTTGCGTGCTTTGATAAATTTCTAATGAATAGGTGGTTTTGGGTATTTCATCTCATGTCCTATATGTTTCTGTACCCTTTTTTTTGGGGTCAAACCCATGGTGTTTCATTCATTCAACGATCAAACAAAGAGGAGGAGCGATTCCTCAAAGTTACACATGTTTAACTAGCTTAAACATAAATTATTATGTGGATGCAGGTGTGAGGCAGAAAATTCAGATTGAATATGGATTTGATCGTTTAACTACTATCAAAAATAATGTTTTAGATATTTCAAGATAGTTTATTTTGGTTTAAAGATATATTTTTAGTGTTGATATTATCTCATATTTTTAAAAAATTTATAAAAGATAATAGTGTTAAAGCTTAAAGTGGATGCTGAATAAGATCGACCCAGTTGAAAACATCTTCTGCATGATCAAACACATCAGGACTTTTGGCAAAGTCTTATGTTGGTGCATGTGTAAAGGTGTTACTGACGCAGGCGCAAATGTTAAAACAATATTAAAGGAAACTAATGATTCAAGAATTTACTATCACATTTGACAGCTTAAACTTTGTTTTACAAAATTATCCATTCAACCAATTTACAACCAATAGTAGTTAGTCTTAGTCGCATGGCCAAAAAAAGTCTTAGTTACGAGTTACAACTCAATCATACTGCCACTTGAAAGTGTAAACTCCACCATATCATAATTTGTAGGAAAGCGATATATTTATCTTAGAAACAGCACATCGAGTCAAATAAAATATAATGTGGATTGAAGCTAATTTGGATTTGGAATCATACAAAGATTTAGAATCTTTCGAATCAAAATCACAATAACATAGAATCATATTTGATTTTTAAATATAAATAATAGTCAAATATGAGGTTTCTGGTTACCTTATTACGGATTAGATTATAAACCGTATATCTTAAATCAAGAAGGATTTATTTTAAAATTTGTAAAACCATCATATGTAATTATCTTGAGAAAATTTTAATAAAAAATTGAAAATAAAGTATTTCGTGTTTTAATCCAAATCCGTCACGCGTCCCCCTACTCACTACCTCAGCTGTTATTGTGTCTACAAGACAAAGACAAAGAACTACACCTTCCCTGGCTTGCCTAGCTTTTGTTCTCGTGTTATTGATTTTAATAGCTCCCCGGTAATCTCTACAGTGTCGGTTTCAAAACCATTGGAACAGGTAAGCTTGGCATCTCCAGATATCCCGATTTCGAACTCTCCTCGAGGCGGCTCCGGCACCGGAACCGCTAAAAACCCGACAAAAACAGAGCATCAAGCTCCAAATTGTCTTTGTTTCGATGTGGCCACTCTGTATATTCCTTCTTTGACTAACCAAACCACGAAATTTCTCGGCTTTCCATTGCCACCGTTTCTAAAAATCGATATATCACCGGAGATTTTCCAAGGAACGATCGATCCAGAATCCGGCAAGGTAAAAATTTCATAATCTGAGTATAAAATCCTCTGTTTTTTTTTGTTCGTTTTCTTTGACATTGGTAAGAATTTGATTGATTTGAAAGGTGGAATTGGAATTCACAACGAAGTTTTATTTCACGGTGGGAGGAGGGATATACAGAGCTCCGGCGTTGGTGGTGAAAACGGTGTTGACGACGGAGGAATCTATAGGAGATAGAAAGAGAGGGAGAGGAGAGAGAATGGTTGAAGAAGGAAATTGTAGGCTCGTCGGCGTCGCTGTAGTTGAAACTGTCGACGATTTGTTTATGAACCCATTTCTCTCTCTTCCGGCGGAGTGTCTCGCCGATCGACAAGCTGTTATTTCAGAATCCGATTATCAATAGTTTTGTCGATAAGCATAATTGATTAGATGTTTATTATGTTTTAATAAATGTAATTGGTTTAAATCTATGACATTTGATTAAAAGTTGATAAGATGTTTATTATTTTTTAATTGATAAATATGTTTTAAAGTAGTAAGATGACGTGGACGATTTAAATAATAGGTGGCCTAGAGAAAAAAAGGAAATATAATGCGGTGAACAGAAATAAACAAATTACAGCTGGAAGATGTAAATGCGAATTGACACATATCTTACACTTGTTTGTTTGTGAAATGTGATTACCAAATACTATATATTTTAATGTGTTTTATGACCGACCTTGTAAACTGATGATGTTTTTGATGAAAAAATGATTGAATATTACAGATAGATGATTTGTCAAGAAAAATCAAGATACTTTTATCATTCCAAAAATATATGTAATATTAAAAATGAATTAAAAATTGGGTTTTGTTGTTTTTAATAAAATAAAACTTGGCAAAATAAAATAAAAATGGAAACACAACATTTTTAGTTAAAGTTGACGTTTAAAATGACTTTAAAAAAAATGTTTTATGAGGTTAAATTTAATTTTAAGTTTCGTAAACTAGTTCGTTTTGCGGTTATGTCCGATTATGTTTTGATAATTTTTTTTTTATATCTAATTTTTTTATATCCATTGTAATATGTGATATGATTCCTAATTATTAATAAAATTATTTAAAAAGAAAAAATTATTCATTTCCAAATTTCAGTTTTTATTTTATTTTTAAATGATATGGGCCTAAGCCAAAATTTTGGATAATTTGATTCCCTATAGTAGATCTTCATGTAATTTTCTGTTTTTTAGTCATCCCAACATTTTTTAAGATTCGAATTTGTTTGTCGTGTTTTTTCCACACAAAGAGATTACACTCATTCAAATAATGTAATCATTTCGTTTTAATACAAGTGTTGTTTTAAATTTTCAGCAGAAATATTTGGTAAATTTACAGTTTTATTTTTACTGTTTTAATCCATTGAGCAATAATTTTTTTTATAAAATATATTAATAAAGAGTAGAGAAATGATCAAATGTTGAGATGTATATTTTGGTTGGAAAAAAATTTCAACACACTTCTCTAATCTATATATATTCTTTTTTTATGAAAACCTAAAAATATCTCTTTTTTTAAAGAAAAATTAGATAGTTATAATAAATTATATTCAGTTGTAATAATACGAAAATAATACTCGTATCCTGAATATTAGAATAATGATCTTTACAATCTAAGATATCAAACTTTTTGTATCATTTATAATTACAATTATATGTATATATACTTATATTTCTTAAATAATTATATAAAATTATATCCACTTGTACTCATTTATATCAGTTATATCTCAACCATTTTTTGGTCAAATTATATAAGATCATTTGCCGATATGCATATAGTTGTACCAAATTATACTATTTATATCGTAGTTAAACTAATTATAAATAAGTGATACCGTAAATACCAGATTTGAATTATGAATGTGCGCTGATGGTTTAAACTAATAAATTATCTTATTTTTGTTGGTATCAATTACAATTAAAATTATATAATCTGATTTGGTTGATAATCATATTTTATTAAAGATAAAATCATAATTTTATTATTTTTATTTAAAGGAGGTGTTCAATTCTTTTTTTAACCTTCAAATGTATTTGAGACATTGATCCGTATAATGTTTTAAAAAATTTTAAACGGTTAATAAAAGAAACTTATGTAAAATTCGTTAAGAAAAGATACGAATTTGGGAAAATATAATCGAATCTTTCTCGAACTTATACAATCTGGAAAACTAATTACCACGTGTGACATAATATCATGTTTGATCTTCTTTTACTACGTTTCAGAAAAGATTTCTTCTTTTCGATAGGATTTAATAACTATGATAACAACAGTAATGATTTGAGTATGTGTGTATCGTATCATTCGATGCTTAAGAGTATTGATTCATTGCAACTTCATATCTAAAAAAAACCTTATATGTTTTGACTTTTATTCATTTTTATTTTATTTTGGCGGGGACTGGTGTGTAGTTAGTTTTTAGGAGGGATTAATAATAACGAACCCAGGTAATGAATATGAAAATGTTGTCCCAAAATTCCGGGGACCAGTTCTCTTTCACACGCGCAACATTTGAACGTGAGGCTGTGAAACATCGTGTTGTCTTTTTTTGACGTCACATCTAGTTGTCATGTATTCGTCCAATGCACGTATTTATTTATTTTTGGTCGATAATAAAACTAACTTTAATTTTAAAAATATAAAACAAACAAAGTTGCTGTATACTAAAATAATAAAATAAATAATAAGTTTTCTATAAAACTCTTAAAAGTTACATTTTAAAAATTATTAAGTCTATCAAAACAAAATCATTTGGTATTTTCTATAGAATTTCAAATTGGTTAGTTTATGGTAATTACGGGAAAAATATTATTTTTAGTAAAAACTGATTTGATATTTAGGAAGTTTTAAAACAAAAGAAAAAAAGGTACCTAATCTTTAGGGACATTTTTTTGTATTTGTGGTTCATATATCTTTTCATAATTTTTTTATTTGAATATAGATTGACATTATGTGAGAAAAATATGACCAAAAAAAAAACAAAGAAGGAAGTGGCGGAAGGAGTAGAGGTGAATCGACGTCTGTGATATTTGGAAAAACCACTCACTGCCACGCGCTTCTCTTCACGGGATCTCTCTCTTTCTCCTCTATGCTCATCCATCATCTTACTACTAAGTTCACTCCTCTTCAATCCTGCTCACAAAGCTCTCTTCTTTCGTCTGTTATTGCTTCTTTCTTCTCTGCTCTCTTTCTCTTTCTTATTTACTCGGATGGCGCCAAATCTACGATGGGTTGTGCTGGTTGTTGTAGTCTCGTGTATTGTTTCAAAATTTGAAGCTTGTGAAGGAGATGCTGATCCTCTTTACAAGTAAGTCTTCTTCTTTTATTTTCCTTATTCTTAGATCGATTTTTCAATTCAAGTCTATATATCGTTTGATTATCGTTGGAGAAGTAAAAGATACAAACTTTCAATCTTTATTAGCTTTATGTGATTGGTTACGAATCAGATAATATAAATGATTGCGTTAGGTTTTGATAGTCGACCGTTAGATTCAGTGATTGCAGAACTCAGCAGTGATGTCAACTTGGGGTTTCATCGTGAATTCTGTGTGTTTGTTGATGAAATTACAGCTCTAGTTACGAAATTTGATTCCTTTATTAGGAAACGATTTTCAGATTTTTTTCCTTGTGTAAGGTATGGATGATTTTCAAAGGTTTGCTAGAAGAAAAACTAAGTGAATTAGAGCCACACAAAAAAAAGAGAGGAGGTGGTGGGGAAGACTCAAGTAGGAGCTTAGAGCTATCAAATTTTGTGGTTGACTTTTCCAAATAAGTCTTTGTGGTGAGAATTGGAACACGTTAAAGATGATATATTTGTGTGTGTTTCATCATAATGTTTCATCATAACTGTAGGGTCATTGTTAGTGTTGGAAAGATTGAAAAGGTAAAAAAATCTAGAAAAGGACTTGAGCTACTCTAATGCTTTTGAGGAATTTGGTGTTTCTCTTTTCTCTGTAGTAGAAGCTTGTCTCTATGTTGTTTGCTTTGTAGGCCATCTAAATAGCTTAATCTGTCTTCAACCTAATTTAGAACAGGGAAAGATCAGATATTGGTACCATGTCTAAGAGACGGGCTTTGTTTTGATAAGGTCTTATGGGAAATGCTAACAAATTTGCAGATAACCCTGTTAACAAATTTGTGTGCAAGCGGTTTTAGTAGCTCTTGCTTTGATTCTTCTGCCTTTTGTTCAGTTTTAACAACAAACTAGTGTTAATATGCTGATTTGTTTTTTCAGGTCATGTGTTGACCAATGTCAGAAAACTGGATGTGTGGGGGATAATTGCTTCCATCACTGTAAATTTTCAGCTGATGGAAAAGCCATTGACGGTCCATGGTACATGCAAGAGCCACTTTACCTGAGATGGAAACAATGGGATTGCCAAAGTGATTGCCAGTACGAATGCATGATGACAAGAGAAGAAGAAAGAGGAATAAACGGAGAGAGACCTACCAAGTATTTCGGTAAATGGCCACTCAAACATGTCTATGGAATTCAGGTAATTTTCTTTTTGCAGTTCTTGATATATCTCTGCAAGCTTTCGAGTATTGTGACTCATATGTGCATATGTATATGTCAGGAACCTGTCTCTGTTGCATTATCTGCTCTTGACCTTGCGATACAATTCCATGGATGGGTCTCATATTTCATCCTCGTTTACTATAATTTGCCTCTCAAGCCAAATCGGAAACCTTACTACGAGTACAACGTATTATTGCAGATCTACGCCATCATAGTAATGAATGCACTCTTCTGGAGTAGTGTTTGTCATAGCAGGTAACATTCTATTTCTATACCAACATTCGTCAAATAGTAATAATTCTCACTTGTGATTATTTCTTTCCTTTTTTTTGCTTTCAAACTATGTTATATAGAGATGTTGAATTAACAGAGAGGCTAGATTACTCTTCAGCTACAGTATTCGCTGGATTTTCGCTTATCCTAGCAATACTACGGTCTTTCAGTATTCACGATCAATCTGTCAAAATCATGGTTACGGCACCTATTTTCGCGGTTGTAGCAACTCACATTCTCTACCTCAACTTCTACAACCTCGACGAAGGTATATGATTCTTTAGTGCTATATACACACAAGATTATGGAATGAAATGTGGTTTTCTTCTTCTTCAAATGCATCACTTTGTCTTTATAAATGTTATAGGGCTTCACTGGAAAGTTATATTCGGGATTGGAGGAATAGAGCTAGTGGTATGGGGATTATGGGCGGCTTTATCGTCGCATCCATCGAGGTGGAAGCTAAGAGCTTTCTTTGTGGTGAGCATACTCACGTTGTGCCTTAGAATGTTAGATTTCCCTCCGTACAAAGGCTATGTCGATGCTCATGCTCTTTGGCGCGCTGCGGGGATCCCTCTTTCTTACATTTGGTGGAGTTTTGTCCGTGATGACGCTGTTTTCAGAACCACCGTTCATCTCAAGAAAGCCAAATGATGAAGAAAACATGATTCTAAAGTCTCTTTTTTTATGTTTTATTTTTCCGGCGAGTTTCACCGGTGTTCAGAAGTTGTCTTTAGGTGTTTTCGCAGAAGAAGCAAATGTTTTTGTTCTTCTGTGCTGAATCTTCTTCGCTTTTTTCAGGTCTTCCTCTCTATTTTCAGTTTTTTTTTTTGCTCTCGAGGTTTGTTTGCCGGAGAGTTTTACCGTCGGGGGAATTGACCTTTAGGGATCACCAGTTTCATTTTCCCGCCCTTTTTTCTCATAAAAATCCTTTTTTCATTTTTCTCAAATGTAAAATAAAAAAATAGTTCTATTTATTTGTTATCTCTTTTTTCCATTGCTTCTTTTTGATGAATTGATTAAAGGGTAAAATATATGTAGCAATTGACATTATTATACTAATGTTTGCAAAAAGTTTGACAAGTTTTACTTCCTGAACAACCTTTTTTTTGTTTTTGGGTAATAATCTTGGTGACATTTTCATAAATAAATTTTCTATTTATTGTTCGTGGTTTTTAAAAATAATAATCTCTCTATTCTATATTAGAATATGTTTGACTAAAAACGCGGGTTTTAAGAAAAATATTAAATTATTATTATTTTGATTTTTAAAAAAATATAAATAAATATTTAAACAATTCATCAAATGATAAATAATGTTTTATAATAATAGTAATAATAATAATAAAGTCAAAATAAAATTAATTTTTTGCATAAAATTTAAAAAAAATTAAAAAAAATCTTACACATCTGCTAATTTAGAATAATAAAAATGGAACATCCAAGTTTTTTATTAGACACGTTTGATAAAACACAACACTTATTTACAAAAACACTACCGCGTAGATTTTACAAAATAGTCCAAAATTAGGTTATGTTAAGAGCTTAGCAAAGCAACTGTAGATAAGAAGTGATGGGGCCGGCCAACACCATTGAATAGTTAAAAACAACAAATTCTATTAAATGAATTTTTTTTTATAAAGTAGTTTGTTTTAGTTAACTAGAAATGAATTTATATTGTTTTAATAAATCTACCATGACATCTATCACCTAATCTATAAAAATAACAACAATTAGACACATAACATGTATTTAGAATTAGGCATATGTAGTTAACAATAAAAGTTAAAATTTTAGATTGATTAAGTAAATCTAACAAATATGAAAAAAATCTGAATGACAATCAATCCTAAATTCGTTTAATAAAAAAAATTCAACGAATAAAAAGATTTTTAAATCTTCTACAAAATTTAGTCTATTGGTAAATATCATTAAATTTTCTTAATTTGGTCTAGATTTGTATATAAATTAACACAAAGTATTTCAAGTAGTGGTAAATTTTCTAGAGATGTATAATCTGGTTTTCTTGTTCGGTAATTTTTTTCATTTCGTTTGGTTTGGTTTGGTATACCGTGGTTTTGGCTTTGATCATATACTGGTCATAACAAATTATAATCTTGTAACACGTTCATTTTTCTTTTACTATTGTTGACCTTCTTTTTTTTTCTTGATTCGTTTTGGTCTCAAATTATTTTTTTGCAAAGTAAAAAAAAAAAACAAAATTCTTTTAGGGGGTTTAAATATATTTTCGGTTCAAATTTGATTCGGTGTATCTGAACCAAATTAAATACTCTTGTTTTTTCCAATGTAACTTCTTTAGTTTTCATATACAGTTTATCTAAATACTCTAATTTTCTCTCCCTCTTCTGTTTCTTTACCAAAACTAAAAATAAAAAGAGAAACTAAAGCTAGTTTATTCTAATATTTATAGTCAATACCTTCGTTCCAAATGTTATCTTTATGAGCTAGTTTCAAGTTCTAACTCTATATATTGCATAGTGTGTTGCAAAAGAAAAAAAAGGTCTACAGATATTGCATAGTGTGAAACCCAAATTGCTCATATAGAAAAGTGCGAAAATGGTATTTGATCTACCTTTTTACCACCAAAATACTCACGTGAACATCACCTTTCTTGTTGTGGATGATGATCCTATTAGTCTTTCTATCATCCCCAAGATGCTTAAAACCTCGACGTACAAAGGTATAAATCAAATATTCTGACTTTTAAAATATGTTATGGGTACAATCTGAATTTATCGTACGTTTTCGCACAAGAGTTGGATTTTGTCATTTTCACGTTATTTCATATTTGTCTTTTCCCTGGTTTTGCATACATATTTGTTTTTGTTTTCTTAAACAAATATTACCTAGCAACTAAACATGTAGTTTTTGTTTACATAGATATTTGTTTATATGCTTTTTATTTTTTAGTTTTTAAATATTTTACCTAGCAAACTAAACACATATATAGTTATTTGAACCAATTACTGCAAATTCACTTGACTGTTTATATATGAGATCTTATCATGAATTTCATTTTCGTTAGAACTTTTGTATATATTTTCGAGAAACATTTTCAATACTGATCAATTCAAATATATTTGTTTTTCTGCCACCTTAATCATTTAGGTGCTTTTGGGTAAGCAAAAGTGTTTTTTTCCCTTTCCTTTTCCATTTTCAAATCTTGGGCTTTTCTTTTGAATTCGGGTTTCATTATATATTTTGATGTAAATTTAAACTTTATTTTTTATAATTAAAAATAAATGGTCTTATACTAGTTATTTGGAACCCTAAACCATTCCACTAATATGAGCCGCATTAGTGCCCAATAAAACCGGCCCTGCTCTCATGTATATTTATTTGATATGTTCGTATAATCTCCTGACCAAAAAAATACCCATAATACATGATATGTATAACTATTATAAACTCTAATTTGACTGGTATTGGAATCACAAACAGCACATCACTGTTTTGTCTTATGAAAATATATTTGATAAAAATATTTTTTTTACAAAAACTTGTCTAATTCAAATGTTTATATATATGTATTTCAGAGCCATCTCTAAGCAGTTAAAAAAAGTTAATCTTGAACAAAAAATATTTCCAAAAAGTAGTTATTTTCAGAAATAAGAATAAATTAGCCTTTTTCAAAGAAAAATAATGGCTTTTCTAAGAAGAAAAGATGGATTTTTCAAGACAATAAAATGGGGTTTTAAAGGAAAAATGATTTTAAAGGCATAATGGTTTATTTTTAAAGAAAAAAATGACATTTTAAGAAAAAAATTGGTATGTAAAAACCATTTATGGGCCACAAGCTGGCGCCTAGCGAGCTTTTTATCAAGTACATATATACACAAATTTCCTATATTACATGTAATTTTGTTTAGTTTGTAGATAAATCTAATGGGGAAATCAAAGTAATGACAGCAAAAAATTCGTCAGAGGCAGTATCTACGCTTAGAGGTCACTGCAACAACATAGATGTTGTAATTACCGACTATCATATGCCTGGTTTGGGTGGTGTTCAACTAAAAAAGAGGATTGATGAAGAATTTGGAAATTTGCCTGTCACTTCACTGCAAGAAACGATTGGTATTCTGATCATAGCTTTGGTTAGAATTCGGTTAGAAACACACAAATGCTGATAATTTTTTGATAAAATAAAATTGGTCGAAAATTGAAAGTCGGAAACCTATTTTAATGGAAAATAGTCGGAATAACAGTGGTCAAAACTTGGTCAAAAAAATTATTCGAAATTTTACCAACTATATTTCCACTAATATCAAATTTTTTGGTCGAATATATTAGTTAGAAAATTAGAAATTTGTTTAACAATTATAATTAAAGAAATAAATTATAAAAAAATAAAATTCTGAATTTTAATTTTAGAAAAACATAAATTATTAAAAAAAATCTTACAATAAACATTTAAAATAGAAAAAAAAAATTACTCATTCAAATTAAATTTGAAAGAATGGAGAGATTTGGAGAGATTTTGGAGAGAGTTGGAGAAAGTAAAAAAGATAAGTAATTTGTAAAAAATATAGAAAACATTGGATTTTATATATATGGAATGGTGGTCAGAATTTGATCGTTATTTAAAACAGAATTTTTAAATTTTATTTATTTTTTTCATCAATTTTTGACCAATAGTCGAAAATTGGTCGGAGTTGTTTTTGGAAATTTTTAAGCACTATTAGTTGGAATATAAGTAATGTGTCTTTCAATTTTACCAACAAATTTTTTCGATCAAATTTTAAATAATGATATATGATCAGAATTTTTTAACCATTTTCCAATCAACTACTTTCGTATAAATTTAGTTGGAAATTTTTCAGTCACCATCGTTAGTTGGAAAATAGTGATCAAAATAGGTATGTTTTTTTGTAGTGTTGGTAAGTGTTTTTTCACTTATTGATAACTTAAATTATTCTTGTTTCCTTAAAAAAAAAAACTTAATCATAAAACGTTATATACTATAGCTGTAAAACAAATATACTATTAATAAAATTAATTATACAGCTATGCATCTATGTAATAAAAGGGATAAGTGGTAAGCGATGACACAGAAAACAGGATTACTATTGGTTGTAATTATTTTTAACTAATTATATACTTATGCTTCCCTGTAATAAGTGGTGAGTCTGGTGACACGGAACACAAGGTAATTTTCCTTTTAAATGTTAATTAAATCATATTTGTTAAAAACGAGCTGTAGTTTTAGTTTTAGGAAATATAAAATGAGGAGTTTGTTTTTGTTTTTTTCTATCTATAATTTGTATTCTTTTAAAAAGGGGAATTACCATAACGGGAGAAAAAAAATTAAAAAAATATTTTTAAACTTGGGGCCACATATAACGTACGTTTTTTCCAAAATAATAAAATAATTTAAAATAACCATACTCTTAATGACAGCTAGCACAGGTAAACCAATACATTATTACCTTAAAACATACATATGTCATAGAAACAAAAGAGAACATAAAACAATATCAGACTTTTCCAAGGAAACCTTAATTTATCCAAGCAAAAAGAATCTCAGGTCAGTGTCGAAAAGAAGAAGAAAGTGACATTAGAATCAAATAAAGAACTAATATGCAAGAGTTTTCTAATGCAGTTTAATTTATTTTTCTTAGTCTAAGTGATGCTAACAATGGTTCTCATTTGATTTTCTTCGACTATTTTGATCGATTATTACAGTGATATCAGCAGACAACAACAAGCAAATCGAGCAAGAAGTTTTAGCGGGTGGAGTAAAATTGCACTGTTTCTCCTTCTTGTACTAATGATAAAATTGTGTTGTCTTTATAAAATCCAATTCTACATATGTTTAATAATTATATTACTTTTTTTTTGCTAAGGATTTAATGATTGTATTATGCTAGGTGTAGATCTAGGAAACACCAATACGGATGATTTAAACGAAAATTGTATGGAAAACTCAACCAACAATTCAGATGCTGGAGATTCCCGGCACGTGGGCACGAAGAAGCTTAAGCTCAGATGGACGGGCGCTCTTCAAGATAAATTTTTGCAATCCATTATACATTGGATTGCATAGTAAGTATCTAAAGTTTTTTTTCACTTACCATCATCACAATAAATAAAGAACCTAGTATCAGTATTTTTAGTGTCGAACATATATTTGATTTTAGTTAAAATTATTTACCAATAAATTATGTGATTTAACATCGATTATAATAAACGATGTCGTTATTGCATTGTTTAACGTCGTAACGAAATATTAAAGTCCATAGTTAAGATTAATTTTAATTTTTCGGTTAGTTATTTGAAAATTAGGGCTGACGTATTCTTCGGTCAATATTTTTATCTTGTTGATTCTTTTAATTTTTCGTTTCTATTTAAACTATTGTCTACATTCATTTTAATAATTTAACTCGAAAAGATATTAATTTCGAAATATCTTTTGTAAGTTATATGTTTATCGCATAATAAGTAGTCGTAAATTTTCAAAAGATGTGTCGGTTTTTTGCAAATCATCTTATTATCGATCTATTTTCAAAGTTTGTTTTTAAAGTTATCCTACACATCGGTCATCATAGTAATTATTTGAAGCTTGTGACTTACCTACTATACGTGTGAGATATTTTACGTAATTGTTCGTGTTCATTAAACAGTATTCTTTTCGTTTGATAAAACGTGTCGTACTTGTAAAAATAGTAATGAATACCGTAAAATTTAAATGATATGTCGGTTTTTTTGCTGAGTAATATGACGAATTATAATAGATGACTATAATAAAGTTCTGTATTAGACACTTAATATCTAACAAATTTTAATCGACACTTAAACTAAAATTCCCAGAAGAAAACTAGATATAATTCTCCGTTTCACTTGTATTTCTCATATTTTGGATCTATATATACTAATGTTCTATCTTATGCTTCGTGTTTGATATCACTTTGAAGAGGCTACGCCCAAGAAGATTTTAGCATTCATGAACGTGCAAGGCCTAACAAGAGATCACATAGCTAGCCAGTTACAGGTTCGATCTTATATAAACACTGCTTAAACTCTGGACAAATGCCACTTAATCATATATCAATGTACATAAATCAATTGCTCTTGTTGGATTAAATATATATATTACATCAAGCAAAAAGTTATCTTGTTGCAACTCGTATTCATTACAGAATTTTATAAAATATATGACTAGTGTTGGGATTGTTGACATTACACAGAAGTATATAAATTACATGAAACAAGTTAGGGAAAAAGCCATGGAACTCCAACTGTCAACAAGAGTCATGACCTCCAGCTTCGCACCATCTAGTTACATCAACACACAACACACTTCCAACTACAACACAATCCTATCCAAGAACAGTGTTTTTAATTCCCAACTCGGCTATGGTCTTGGTCAATCTAGCCTCATGATGAACAACAATGGCTCTATCCCTAACATGAACCATATACCCATCTATGATTTGAGCCAAACCGGTTCTAGCATGTTCCTTATGGAAGGCAGCCTTGGGATTGCAAGTGGCATGTTGCCTATGGAACGCAGCCTTGGGGTTTCAAGTGGCATGTTGCCTATGGAAGGCAATCTTGGGTTTTCGAATGGCAAGTTGCCTTCAAACGAGGAAAGAAGAAGCACTTTTGGGACATCTCAAGCACCTCAAGTTCCTAGATTTGGACAATATGACACAACAAATGATGTTTTAGGTATGAACTCCAATCTCAGTACTGGTTATATGAACAATAACTATGCTGGGATCAGACTAAATGAAAATGGAGATTTGGTTACACATGGGGGGATAAGAGTTAACGATAATGTTAATGTCTCTCTTGGTAGAAATTTGGATGCCATGAACTGGAATTTCAATAACAACAACATGAGTAACCCTGGAAATTCAAATCCGATGTTTTCTTATGCGTTTCCATCATTATTAGACAATGAGTATCAGTCACAAAACAACTTAACTACGCAAATGGAAGATGTGGTTCCGGTATTGGAGAATCCAAACATATACAATGATCATCATCATGGCATCAATGGGGTTTTTCACGATACAGTCAACTCCCAATATGATCAGAATCAGGTACATCAGCTACTATTATTATTTTAACCTTCTCTTTGATTTTTTTTACATAGTTGAAGCTTATGCTGTGAATTATGTATGTGTATGCATGATTTAAGCAGCAATATCAAGTTAACGTGATTGGTGAAAATCTTGAACTGCCCAACTATGATCTTCTTGAAATGAATGCAATTCTTGATCCTTATCCTTTTGAAGACATTAGTAATTGGGGCTTTGATAATGTAAGTCTGTCTATTTTACTTTCCTTTAGTTGCTAAATTTGCATATAGAATTTAATATATATATATATATGTCTTATATGGATTGAAATCTTCTAATCATATACGTAATCTATGATATAATTGAAGGACAACTTTAATGAAGAAATGTTGAACTCTAGTATCGCTGCTAATTCGGAAATGTATGTTTCTACTGGCGACATGAACAATATAAATCAGGTAACTCTAAAGATTTTTCTTTTTTGTTTTACCATAAATCACTTTCATGTAAAATGACATGACAAATAATTGATATATGAATCATTGATTACATAGGAACATGAGGCGGAAATAGCGGAACTTCTATCGACATTCGTTCCGGTAAAATGCTTTTTCATCTTTAAAAACCTTTTTCTTTTACAACTATATACTGTACAGCATTAAGAATTTTATTCGAATTTTATAATTTAAACTGTTAAAATTTGAAGACTATAATTTTTTTGTAACAGCATTAAGAATTCATCATTTCGAAGGGAAAAAAATTCAACTTATAAATACAGTAATGCCATTTTTAAATATATCAGTTTTTAGGCATATAAGTTGGTTTAGGAAATGTCACGTGTGAACGACATCCAACTTCTGATATCAAATTCATTGACAAGTTTGTGTTTATACTTTTTATATAGGGTTGGGAAGCCCGTGGAGTCTTGTGATGAACTCTTTGCTCGATCATGATAAGCATTGAAAATGTTCTCCCAATTTCGTTTGTTAAACTATATGACTTTTTCAATAAGTTTGATATGGTGTTGTTTTAAGATTCTTTTAAATTCTGGATGTCGTTCTCGTCATCATATTCAATTCTGGATGCTATTTTATGGATTTTGGTAGTTTTTATTATTATTCATAGCATTGATTATTGTAGACTTCTAGTTGTAGATGGATGGTTTCGAACCGTATAATTTCGTGAATCTATCGAACGGAATTTTAGGTCTTGTCTTGACAAGGTTCCTTTAGCATTTGAACAGTCGTTGTGACACCACCACCACAGTTACTACGTACTAGTGTGTCAATTCATTAGCACATTGTTCATTACCACTTGTTTTAATTATGCGATTCTCTAAATTATCAATAAAAATCATGAGTTTACGAAAACCATAAAAGACTAAATATATCTATTAAAAATTTGCAATTGAATTAAAAAAAAAGGTTATAAGAAAAACACCAAAAACATTCTCGCACGATTAATTTGGTTCCATTTCAAGCAGACATGAAAAAAAAGTATGACAATTTTTTATATACATTTATTTTGCCATTGATACCATACCACTATTTGTTGAAGCTGTCTAAAGCTATAGAGTCTAAGCTTATAGCACACAGCAACAAAATTTGGCGATGCAACCTAAAAGACCAACCACAAATCGAATACAAAATATATGATATATTCTCGTGTAAAGTATAGTATTTATACGTATGTCTTAATCGAATACTTCCCATTTGAATTTTGGATGAGCCGGCTTAACTGTTTCTGCCGCAGCAGCTGAGGTGGAATTGAAATCAAACGTTTCCCATCTCGTAGTTATGATCACCGGAGAACCTGAGGAGGAGGCCGTTGATGTCCTCGACGCTGCCTCCTCAAATGTCAACAAATCTCGTTCCTTATATGGCGGTTGTGTTGTAGTTTTGGTTGCGTCTGAGTTTGCGTTGAGTTCTTGATCGTCAACAAATCTTTCCTCCTTCCAACATTTTAAATCGAACCATAAGAAAATAATCTAAATTATAACTTTAAAACATACTTCTTCAAATGGACTTCAAAAACTTTATGGTTATGATAGTTAATGGTTCCAAGAATCCGCATAGTCAATAAATGTTATTGGAATCGTCATTTATGTTTAGTAATTATGCGATTCTGCAATCTAAATCTCTCTCTCTCTCTCTCTTCAGATCCACATTGTCTCGAACATTCGTCTGTGAGTTGCGTCCTCTCGCCAAGTTTCCACCGATCTATACGGGCCCTGGCAGATGAAAAACACGCGAGCTTTCTTTAATCCTCTCCTGAACAACCTAGTGCTTCAGACAGAGACACGGTTGGGTTTGACCTTAAGAGTTAAGACTGGTCGAGTCGAGAACAGAGCTTTTGTACTGTTGGAGAACAGAGTTTGTAATTTACTTCTGGTATTTTCTTAATGGGCCTAAAGTTATGATTGAATGGGCCTGTTGGGTTATAAAGCTAGGGGTTTAATTTTTATATCGATAAGCCCTAATTAAGGGTACAGAGAGTGAGAAGACAGTACAGACCACCATGGTAAGACCTTTGATTTTCTTCTGGATTCTGTATTTTCTTGAGATTCTTATACTCTATAGAATTCTTTTGATCTAATTTAGTTTTTCTTTTCTGTTTCCTTATTATTCTCTACTTTAGGTGAAGTACTCGCAAGAACCCGACAATTCTACCAAGTGTAATGCTAATCTCGTGTTTTGTTTGAAAGCTGTCCGCTTTCTTATGAGTATATGTCTCTGTATATTTGTGAATATTCGTGTTATGATAATGCAGCTTGCTAGGCTAGAGGTGCTGATCTCAGGGTTCATTTTAAGGTATTTATCGCTCTTTATACAATTTTTATTTATTTGATAGCTAGATATCGTGCAACTTAGTGGTTAGTATATTGTAATGTTTGTTTCTTCTAAGATTTCTCCTAAGTGTTACTGAATTTTGGGTTCTCACAGTTGATAAGTTGAATGTTATGCTTGTCTTTTTTAAGATGATAAGTTCGGAAGATAGCATATTATAGTTATGAAGAAGATATTGATGAGTTCTATGTATTGGTGGCTAAAGAGTCGATGATGGTTCAATTTTTGTTGCAAGTCTCTGTGAATGAGATTTCAAATTCTCTATATTTGATGGTTACTGGATCATATTGTTCTTTATTGGTATATATATCCCAACAGAACACTAGAGAAACAGCGCATGCCATCAAGAAGTTGCCATTGTTGAAGGCGAAAAGATACCTTGCAGATGTTATAGCTCACAAGTAAGCAATCCCCTTTACACGTTTCTGTCGTGGTGTGGGACGAAGAGCTCAAGATAAAAACAGACATTCCAATGGTCAAGGTCGCTGGCCCGCCAAGTCTGCAAATTTCATCCTTGACTTGCTCAAGAATGCCGAGAGCAATGCTGAGGTATGTGAAACAATCAAACAAGTAGACGAACAAAACAAAAAATCTTTTGGGGAGCAACCGTTGACTTTAGTCAAAGTTTTTCAGGTGAAAGGTTTGGATGTTGATGCCCTCTTCATATCTCATATCCAAGTAAACTAAGCACAGAAGCAAAGCCGTAGGACTTACCGTGCTCACGGGAGAATCAACCGTAAGAACCAGTCTGATGTTAGCAATTATCATATTTTTGTTTTGCAGCTTACATGTCAAATCCATGTCACATTGAGCTGATTTTGTCAGAGAAAGAGGAGCCAGTGAAGAAAGAAGTACGTTTACATTCATTTTAACAGTGTTTTCATTTACATTTTGGTGATACTGTCGCTTTGTCTCATTTGATTGCTGCTGCTTCTTCTTCTTGAATCAAATTGTAGTCTGAGACGCAATTGGCTGCGAGCATCAAGTCAAAGAAATCACCTGCTTAGATCTTGAGATGAGGGTAAGGTGTTTCATCGTTTGTTTAGGGACTTATACTTGAGCCTCCGAACCCTAATTTATATTATTGGATTTTCCTTGAGATATTTTTCTTTTTATTTTGGTGACTTAGCTCCATAATTGAATCTTATACGAATTATTCTGGGGGCTGAATTGTCAAAGTAACTAATATTGGGGTAAATCTGAATTATTTGGGGGGTCAATGTGTAATCATGCAAACAAAGGGGATATTTGTCGTAACCCACTCATTTACAGCTGCAATCATTGTTAGTGTTTTATTACAAAAAAAATTTATAAGAAAAATTATGGAATTTAATTGGTCTATGGCCAACACAATGTATTTGAATCTACATGCACCGCAGAAGATCCCACCTCTCAATCGGACGAACCTAAATAGAAATAACTTTATAGATCTAAGGTCGTGATTTTGCCATGCAATCAGAAGATCTAAAGGTCACCAACCGATCAAACGATACTTGTATGATAGAATCGACACGTGTCAGTAATGACCTATGGGTAATAAAAAGTACTTGCAAAACCATAAGGATGATGGTCACCGGCTTGTCCGGTCAGATTTGGTTATGCGATTTCCACTAGGTATAAAAGAAGGCGCGTCAAGTGGTTTGTTCCAGCTTTCTCAAGGATTCTTCCATTTATATGCAAAAAAAAGAAAAGAAAATAAAGGTTCTTATTTTCGCTTATTCCAGCTTGAAATTTCGAGGCTGTTTTTTTTTTTAATTTATTTTCTCTTTATTAATTCTCTTCCTCTTCTGTTCGATTCGGTTCTGGTTTAATATTGATATGAAGTCGTCATTAAACTTTGTTCTATGCTGATCAAAGCTTCACTTCACAGTTCTTGGTATGTTGTATCTGTGTTCTTCTGATTTTTTTTTTGTTAAGTTTGATCTTTTCTCTTATATGTTGCTTGAAGTTTCTGATTCCGAGATTTTAAGAGGATTGTGTCTGTTTTTGTTTGGGGGGAATTGTTAATTTTTCGGTTAAATATATGAAGTAACGAAGTTGAAAATTAGGGTTTTGATTTGGGTTTTATTTTCAGAGGTCAAGTTCATTGTTTTTGTTTATCTTTACTGGAACACCAGATTTGGGTGTATGTTTCGAAAGAGGACATTGGTCTTGATCTGATTTAATTGATAAATGTATTCTGTTGTAGGTATCAGCAGTAAAGGTGGGACCTTTGTGTCGCATTGAAGAAGAAACTGGATTTGAGACTCTTCACTTGGGACCTACTTTGATGGCTTCTTCAACCTCTGGGATTTTCTTCCAAGGAGATGATGACTCTCAAAGTTTCATTAAATCTCACTTGACTTCTTCTCATGGGAATTCATCTAATTCAGTCCCTGGATGTGGACCTAGCTATCACAATCTCAGTATGGTTTCTGGGGAGATGCATAATCCGGTTATGATGAATGTTTCAACCCCTGGTCCAAGCGCAGGAGCTAGTTCACTTGTGACTGATGCTAATTCAGGGTTCTCTGGAGGTGGTCCTCATTTGCAGCGTAGTGCTAGCATCAATAATGAGTCGTATATGCGTTTACCTGCATCCCCAATGTCATTCTCCTCTAACAATATCAGCATTTCTGGTTCATCTGTTGCAGACGGCTCAACTGTGGTACAACGGCATGATCCAAGTGTTCAGCTAGGAGGCTCCAGTGCTACATCGCTGCCAACATCACAAACTAATCAAATCCCTTTTTCTATGACTCGTCGTGCTTCTGAGTCTTTCTTTCAGGACCCAAACAATATAAACCAAGCACGGAAAAAACAACGAATAGATTCAAAGCAGGATGATGCTTTGCAGCAGCAGATTTTACGTCAGTGGCTTCAGAGACAGGATATGCTGCAGCTGCAGCAACAACAACAAGGCCAAATTCCGCAGTTCCAAATTTTGCTTCAGCAACAAAAACTGAGGCAACAGCAACAATATCTCCAGTCCCTCCCACCATTGCAGCGGGTTCAGGTGCAGCAACAGCAGCAGCACCAACAGCAACGGCACCAACAGCAACAGTTGCAACAACAAGGGATGCAGCTGCAAGTATCTGGGGGGCCACGACCTTATGAAAATAATGTCTGCGCTCGAAGATTGATGCAGTACTTATATCATCAGCGACAAAGGCCTTCTGTGAGTATGCATTTAGTCCTCATAATATTTGTTTTATGTTTATACTAGGAAAAAGCTCTTGACAGATACCAGTTGTGTCATTACTAATTTTTTAGGAGAGCAATATTGTTTATTGGAGGAAATTTGTGACGGAGTATTTTTCTCCCCGTGCAAAGAAAAGATGGTGTCTCTCTCATTATGATAATGTGGGGCATAGCGCACTTGGTGTTTCTCCTCAGGCAGCCACGGTTCGTTTCCCTGACTGTTTTGTTTTTTTGGTTCGTGCTGGTTTATACTCCAAAAAGGTGAATAAATCAGTACATAGATGTACTTTGAGTTTGCAAAATTTTCATGCTCTCTTTCTAGCTTATTACATAACTGGTCTTACAGTGTAATTGCGCATATGATGTAACCTAATGTAAACTTATTCTTGTTGTTCGATTTTCAGGAGGAATGGCAGTGTGATCTTTGTGGTTCTAAATCGGGAAGAGGATTTGGTAAGTTCCAGTGTACTTATCCCCTAATTACGAAGAGGGAAATATCAAAAGTGTTTATAGTAGCGAAAGGCTTTCTCTTAGGGAGGTTTTCTTATGAATTCTGCAGAAGCAACTTTTGATGTCTTGCCAAGGCTTAATGAAATCAAATTTGCAAGTGGTGTCCTTGACGAGCTTCTTTATCTGGGCGGACCGACTGAGCGCAGATTTGGTTCTGGAATTATGACATTGGAGTACGGAAAAGCAGTTCAGGAGACTGTATATGAACATATCCGCATTGTTCGCGAAGGCCATCTTCGAATTATATTCTCCCAAGAGCTGAAGGTTTCAAAGAGCTTTTGATTCTCAGTACTTTTAATCATTTATGTATTAGAATAGTAGCTTATCCTTCTGCTTTCGCCAGATTCTCTCATGGGAGTTCTGTACTCGCCGACATGAAGAGCTACTTCCTCGTCGCCTAGTAGCCCCACAGGTAACGTTAATGATTCTTAAAATCTTTGTAACTCTATTTGGAATACCTTCTCCTGAAATTTTGGAATGTCTGTCTTCTGACTTCTTGGTTCATACAGGTGAACCAATTACTTCAAGTTGCAGAGAAGTGTCAGAGCACAATCGATCAAAGTGGATCAGAGGGGATTCATCAGCAGGATTTGCAAGCAAATAGCAACATGTGAGTCAATGACTCTAGACATGTTTTACCTTTATTTCAATCAGTTTAATTTCATTATATCTTGCATTTTCTACGGAATTAGTTAAGATTCTTCACTTATGCAAAGAAGGTCAAAGTGATTTTAGCTTAATAGATACATATATGATGTGCTGATGCCAAGTCTTTTGCTCCAGGGTCATGGCTGCTGGACGTCAACTGGCAAAAAGCTTGGAGTCACATTCACTCAATGACTTAGGCTTCTCCAAACAATATGTTCGGTGTTTGCAGGTATCTCTCTGCTTGCTTTCTTGAGTCAGTGATTTCCTAATGTCTCTGCATCATCCTCGTGGCCATTTTTTTTAATACATAAACACTCTCGTCATTTTTTAAAACAGATTTCTGAGGTTGTCAGCAGCATGAAAGATATGATTGACTTCTGCCGTGACCAAAAAGTTGGTCCAATCGGTAAGTTAATACATAAACCTCACTGTTTCCCGGAGATGCATTAAAACACATGTGTTTCTGTTTCTTTTTGCTTATAAAAAGCTTGATGCCATTTTGACATCTGCAGAGGCTTTGAAGAGCTATCCATATTGAATGAGGACTGGTAAATTGCAGATGCAGGAGATGGAGCAACTAGCAAATGCTACTCGTGGACTTCCACCTGATAGGAACAGTCTCAACAAGCTAATGGCCTTGCGCAATTCCGGGGTAAACATACCAATGAACAATATGTGCGGTCAAGGATCTCTTCCCGTGTCTGCACAAGCAGCCGCCTTTGCGCTTACCAACTACCAAACCATGCTCATGAAACAAAACCAACTGAATTCAGACCCAAACAACACCACAATCCAACAAGAACCATCAAGAAACAGGAGCGCATCCCCGAGCTTTCAAGGAACTAGTCCTTTGTTACCTGGTTTTGTTCAGAGCCCATCAATTAGTGGTGTTTCTTCCCATTTATCTCCTCAACGGCAAATGCCAAGCTCCAGTTATAATAGCTCAACCCAGCAATACCACCAACAACCTTCCATTAGTAGCAGTAACCAAACATTGGAACAACAAATTATTCACCAAATATGGCAGCAGGTGGCAAATAGCAATGGAGGTTCTGGTCAACAACAGCAAAAACAGTCACTTTCTGGTCAGAACATGATGAATAGCAATGCCAACATGGGAAGAAACAGAACCGATTATGTTCTCACAGCAGCGGAGACACCAAGCACCGCCAACAGATTCAGGGGCATTAAGGGGTTAGAGCAGAGCCAAAACCAGGATGGTATGGCCTCTAACACATCTCTTAACTTTGGGAATAACGGGTTTTTCAGCAGTGAGGTTGATGAAAGCATGGGATATTCTTGGAAGGCATGAGAGAGGTCTTTTAGGGATTTGATAGTTAGTTCCAATGTTGTCTTTGTAAAGAATGAGTACTAAAGGACTAACTTTCTTAGGTATATGAATCTCATGAGGAGATTCTCAATCTTAACTTGTCTACTGTGTTGTTGTTCTTCTTCCTCTTTTAGATTAAGCTTCTGGTTTTACGAAGAGTTTTTTTCTGGAAAGTGTTATCTAATTCTGGAAAAGAAGACTATGTATGTTCTTGAGGAACTCATCCCTATCAATCAATATGTGCTTTTTTGCTTACAAAGATTTTTTATTTTATTTTTTGCCTCGTTTATTTAAAGCTGATAATAGAGGATGGAAAATACTTGTCCTTGTGTAGGTTTTATTTGGATAAAGCTTATATAGATTCAGCATGTTTAAAAAACGACTTTTAGAAAAGCAAGCTAAACTCTATGTTTCTTTAGTTAAACACTTTGGATCTCTTAATTGAACACATTAACAACATCGGTAATAAGAACTCAAATTCGGATGATAGGTTTCAGTATTATCACTGGCTGGTTAAGTTCATTTTCCTATTGAAGATGCTACAAACCTAGCTATAGGTAGGATAAACAGAGGGAGACCCATGTAACTAAATTTGACAAGAAATCAAACAGAAGTGTTGAAAGAGAAAAAAACATGCGAGTTTTGAGATGTATGTGCGAACAGGGTAAAATGGTCATTTTACAAGTCCGACCACAATCCTATCGAGTCTATTGACATATCGTAACACATGTCCCTTAACACATCGCCTTTTGTTTTCTATGACAACATTTATTATAGACTGCATCTGTCATTTGCTAATCTCGAGTCTGAAAATATGATAGACTGTCTGTGTCTTATCAGGTTTTAAATTAAATTATAAAGAGAAAAACTAGAAAACATATATTTTTCGTCTTCCATAGTCTGAGATTCAGGATGTACAAACAGGTTCAGGTCTGCTCAGTCATATGCAACATTCGAATCCTTGTAACATGGAAACATAAACGCTAACGTAAAAAATCAACTACGGCGTAACATATTAACATATGTGAGTTTGTAGATGACACAAGTAAATTTTGACTCAGCGAAGATAAAATATACAAAAAAGAAAAAAATATTAAATTGATGATTTTCTTGTTTTCGCTTTTAGTTTTCATCATGTAAATATTGTGCACATAAAAAAAATTACTTAGTTTTTGTAAATCCGATTCCATTTTTTGTTAACCGACTTGTCCGGTTTGGGTTGATTTATATAATATTATATTTTTCTAAACATGTAAATATTGTGAGCTAACTAGACCATATGGCCAAGGAAAACGTCTGTCATTAACACACACACTCGACCACTATATAAATACACATATACAGCTGGAGATCTTAAGCCTTATATATATACATAAGCCTTATATATTAAGATCAAATTTCAAATATACATGTTAATTTGTTTATGGAATCGTTCAAGTCTTTGGCTGCGTTCTCGGTGTCCTGTTTCTAGCCATGACGGCTATAGAAACTGGACCGATGGTTCAAGCCCAAGAATGTGGTAACGATCTAGCAAATGTGCAGCTGTGTGCCGCGACGGTGCTGCCCAGTTCAGGCAGACCGAATTCATAGTGTTGCGCCGCACTTCAATCTACTAATAGAGATTGTCTATGCAACGCTCTTCGCGCAGCAACCTCTCTTCCTTCGCTTTGTAACCTTCCTCCTGTCAATTGCGGTAAGGGTTTTATTTTTTCACCGTAAGTTTTGAATATAATTAGGTTGCTCCGTTCCAAGAGCAGGATGCTCCTTTCTTTTTTTTATCTAAAACTAAAAAAAAATCCAATACAAAATTTGAGTTTGGATACAATAGCTTTGTGTCAACATCTAGCCACTAGGGACTAGGCTACCGACATTTAGATTAAGATCGATCATTTATACGATTAATTCTTTACATAATACAACCAAAAATATTCGATGAGTCTCGACCTTACAGTTAAGTCCAAAATTTGTTGGGCTAGAAAATATTAGTCTTACTTTTGAAAGTAGATTAAGTAGGATCGAACCTCATGTATATATATATATATATATCAGCTCTAGATAACTCGGCTATTGTGTTTCTTGAGTGATATACATGAATTGTCATATATGAAAAATACATATCATCCACACAAAACTTACAATAATTCTGAATAAAAATATATTCCGTACATAACTGTAAAGTTTACAGTCATTGTAGCAAAGGAAAAACTGTAGAGTACAGAAGTTGCAGATACTAGACTGCAGTAAATTATGGGTCTTCAAAGAATGACACGTCTTCCCAATTATTCTTTTTTTTTTTTTATCATATCTATTCTATTTTAATTTCAACATCTAATATTCACTTTACATTATACAAAAGAAAAATGACGTCGTCAATACTAATTAATGTTTTGAACCAAACCACAAAGACCAGATCTGGTACGGTTGGTAGGAGAAGTAGTCAGGCCCATTGACTTTAACCGAAGCTCTTTACTTATAGTCAAGTGACGCAAAATTGACTTTTGAGAGACGCGTGTAGCTAACGCGCTAGACGTAAGCGCGTGGAAGCGTACTCTGCAATCTGTATATAACCCCTCAGTTTCTCCGTACCCAAACATTTATGTTTTTTTCTGCTAAGTAGAAAATAAAATTAAAATCTCAGTAATTAAATGAAGTGTAGATTAACCGGAGAAATCTCCGATAAACTCTCACGAAAATCTCCGGCGATTTTCCGAGAATGAACGATGGGATTTTTCGGGAGTAAAAAATCTGATAAATCGGCTCCGTCGAGAGATAGACGGAGGTGGAGCTTCACTACGAGATCCTCCAATTCCAGCAAGAGAGCTCCGGCGACGACTTCGGTAGTAGAAGAAAATGGTTTGGATGCCGACAAACATGCAATAGCCGTTGCAGCTGCAACCGCTGCGGTGGCGGAAGCTGCTCTTGCTGCTGCTCATGCGGCTGCAGAAGTTGTGAGACTCACAAGTGGAAACGGCGGGAGAAGCGGTGGAAACTCGTCGATGTTTCAAATTGGAGGAAGTAACCGCCGGTGGGCTCAGAAGAATCTCGCGGCGGTGAAGATTCAATCCGCTTTTCGTGGTTATCTGGTTAGTTATTTTACTACTTCTTAATTAATTCAAATATTGAATCTGGTAATTGTTCTTACCTCAGTTAATCTATTTGATAAAGGAAAATTCTCGAAATTATTTACATAGTGTGAAATAATAGCTGTCTCAAAATTTGGGTTCTTTTTTTTTTTTTTTTTCTCATTCTCAAATTCAAATTTTTTTTGTTTCTACTATTTTTTTTTTAAATGGATACAATGAGAATTTGTTTTTTTTTTTTTTTTAAATTTTGGAAACTGACTATAGAAGAAGCAGACAAACAAATGTGAAACAAGGAAGATTATTGGAAACTTGGTACTCTCTGCCGACACTATTTTTAGTGGTTAATGGTTATGAAGAGTTCTTAAAAAAAAATTCAACACCAAAGAACTTGATTGATATTAAATTGAGATTACAAAGTCGTAGTATACAGAAATAGTTCTAATTTTAAATGGCCAGTTTCTCCTAAAATTATTACATTTTGGTCTTCTTCTTCTTTTTATACCTCTCAAAATTATTGATGAAAGTTCTTATCAGAATTTTGAACTGAACATACATTAGTGTTGGTGTGAAACTGTGAATCATTGATTTTAGTTGTAAGATGGGCCAAGCTTTTTTCCACGTTATATTGTTCTTTAACACTGATTAGTATTTTTACAGATGGGTTCTTTTTTGCTTTAAGGGCAACCTTTTATTTTCCAGAAGCTTTAAAGTTGAAATCTTTAGCCAAAAACTTTTATAAGTTGCATATATTCTCTTTAGTTATAAAGTTTCATTTTTAAAACCTTCTTTTAACCCTTTTTCAAGTTTCTATTAGTGGATTGTTTATCAATAAAAGGTTCAAAACACGGAATTTGGAGATTCTCTAATTCGAGTTAAATTATGCAAGATCTAATATATGTTCTTGAATCTCGACCAATGTGAAAAGAAGAACTCGTGTCTGTGTACATTTGACCTTGAGACATACTTTTGTGAATGGTGGGCTCTGTAATTACTAAATCTAGTTTTTGGTACAACTGGAAGTGGTTGGCAAACTAAAAAAAGCAAAATAGAATTATTTCTCAAACCACTAATCTCTTTAGTATTCTTTTTTCCCCCCTTGGGTTTAAAATTATTTGGCAAGACGATGAGTATGTCTTCAACAAAACATTTTACTCGCCTTGCCTTTGTTATTCGATTTCAAGCAAACTCAAATTTTGATTATTGCTGGAGCCAATTTTAACATCTAGTTGATTCTAATATGGAGCCAATATTCATTTTTTCTATAAAAACATTAGAGACTTCTATCTGGTACAACTGACAAAAATATACAATAAACTTATTCGCAAGCAGAAATCTACACTAATGTCTTTGTTGATTTATTGAAGTTTTGTATGTTTTTATTTAATTCATGTGGAAAATTTCAGGCGAGGAGGGCATTAAGAGCACTAAAGGCATTAGTTAAGCTTCAAGCATTAGTGAGAGGACACATAGTGAGAAAACAAACTGCAGATATGCTTCGAAGAATGCAGACTCTGGTTCGTCTCCAAGCTCAAGCTCGTGCTCGATCCTCTCGTTCTTCTCACTGCTCTGCTTCATTCCACTCTTCAACCGCTCTATTGTTCCCGTCTTCCTCCTCTTCTCCGCGGTCTCTCCACATGCGCTGCGTTTCAAACACTGAGGTCATCGCTATGGATCACCGTGGCAGCTCTAAACGGTTAGATTGGCAAGCCGAAAACGAAGATAAGATCCTAGAAGTCGATACTTGGAAGCCTCATTATCATCCCAAACCGCTACGTTCAGACAGAAACAATGAGTCTCCGAGGAAAAGACAACAATCTCTGTTAGGTCCGAGAAGTACAGAGAATAGTCCTCAAGTTGGGTCTAGTGGGTCAAGAAGAAGAACTCCATTTACACCGACGTCAAGAAGTGAGTATTCTTGGGGATGTAATAACTATTACTACTCGGGTTATCACCCGAATTACATGGCTAACACTGAGTCTTATAAAGCTAAAGTCCGGTCACAGAGCGCGCCAAAACAGAGACTTGAGGTCTCTAATGAGACCAGTGGCTACAAGAGATCTGTTCAGGGACAGTATTACTACTACACGGCGGTTGCAGAGCAGAGTTTGGATGTTGGAAGCGCCGGTCACTACGGAGGAGTTTCTGATCGATTGAATCGTAACCAAAGTGCGAAATCGAGGATGAATTCTTCGTTTCTTGTTTAGATTGTAATTATCTTTTAGTGAGGATGGAGATCACACGGCTGCGAATGAGTCAAAGAACGAGTCACGATTGATTCAATGAAGTCTCTACGGTACCCGATAATGGATGACCATTGCTTTGAGACGCATTGGAACCTCACGAGAGACTTGGCCGGGAGTTTCTTTAGTATCTCCACCGTTATATTGAGAGGAATATTGATATCGTCGGTGGTGATTTCACGGCGGCGAAGACGTTGTGATGAGGTACTGTTGTTGTTCTCTTTGCTTCTTCTCTTCGTCATGCCTATATTGTAAAACCCTAGAGATATGGAAGATACAATGAGGGTTTTTATGTGTAGACAGGAAAATATTATAACTGTGAGTAGTAATTCAAAACGGAATATGCAACTAAATATAAATATATAGATAAAGAAATATTATCACATGGTAAAATACAGAACAAATAACGGAGGTGGAAGTTCAAAACCGTTGATTCCTGCGATACCGGTCAAGAACTTTTTCCTGACCTTGTTGATTCGAGAGATCAAATACCAAGAACAAAGATTAAAACCAAGATTACTCTTCTCCTGAGCAAAAACTCTTTATCAATCAAAATCAGTCTGTTTTTCATAAAGTCTAAAACAATTTATTTATAAGACTAAGACATTCAACAGAAAGGAAAATTACTCTTACAAGAAAAGGAAATTAAACTAAACACTTCTCCTTTTTTTTTTAAACTAAATGAAGAGAAATGGAAATCTATATATAATCCTGCATCAACAAACTAAGTAGAAATCAAGAAGAAGATAGTCACGCGGTGCAGAAACTCTAAATAATGTCCACGTTATTAATTTTTTGAATATTATTATCATTTGAATTTACAAAATTATATAAATAATATCTATATACATATACTCTAAATAAAAAAGATTAAAAACAATACAACGTAAAAAATAAAATTGACGATGTTTCAATTTTATAATTCTTACTCGCTAATAGATTAACAAATCTATTAAATCTTTTTTCGTATTCGAACTCAACCACCACTGCGTGAAAATTTCAAATTTCATAATTAATGGTTATTTCTGTATGAATTTGTCTTTCGCCTAGACTTTTAACAAACCAACATAAATAACCGGCAGAAACACCACGAATGATAACTTCACCGGGAATCAAATTTTACGAAGAAAGACATAAAATAACTAACACAAAGAAAAATTCAGAGTGAAAAATACAACTCATTTCTCACCCAATCTAATCTATTAAACTGTAATACATTGTAAAAATGGTGAGATTGTCGGCAAAACACATTAACAGACATGACGTGTTGAAGAGACACGTCGAAAATACACCAACCCAACTAATTGTAGTGTGAAAGAGAATATATGTACTCAAAGGCGAGATCACATACAGATTTTTGGTGAAACATGACCGACAAAACCGTAAAGAGGAGAAAGACAATCACCAAAAAATCACCAACACTCGTAGTTTTCCAATTTGCCGTATCCAAATAATGAAATTTGTTTATAAATAAATCTTATAATATAATTAAAAAGAGAGAATATTGTCGACGTCGGAATCAATGTCGACCGGCGAATTTAAAAAAAAAATTGATTTGAAATATCACTTTTGAAAAAACAATTTGAGTGTCCACGTCATTAGTTAAGTTAAGATTATTGACAATTTCATTTCTAATTACCTCATTATATAGTACCACCTTAAGCTTTTAACCATAATATAATAACACCCAAGGTTTTGTTGACTTTCTAAACGTATAATTATATTGATTTCAACTTGAGTTACAGGACAATTAAACAGAACATGATGCAATTTGCATAAACAACAATTACAAAAATCAATTTACCAAAAGAAAAAATAAAGTTATGAAGATAGATGAGATTTTCCTTAAATATAAATTGATCGGCTATTTTACCAGAATATCGTTTGGGCTGTTTCTTTCTCAAAAGTCAAACCGATAGGAATCGGTTCAGGTTTTAACCATGTCGGTTCGGTTTAGCTAAAATCCCTAATTTCCTCTTGTGATCTCATTCTTGGTCGTTTCTAAGCCCTTTCATCGTCACCTTTCGCCGTCCTCTCGTCTCACCGTCACCGTCACCGTCTTCTCCTTCTTCCATTGCCAGGTTTCATTATTTCTGCAGATTCTCTCTTCCAAGTATTGTTTTGCTAATGGTCCTTTGTCAATTTTCAACCTTAGATTTGGATATGTTTGTAAAGTGTCTGAGTTGATGCTGTTATGAAATCTCTCTACTTTCCAATCTGATTTATTTTCTTCAAATATTCACAGCTCATCTCATAGTATTAGTATATGACACCTTCTTCAATCTTACAGTTTTCTCGTCTCTGAGATTTTATTCCGTTTGTGTTTGTTTTTTCTGTCTATTCATTTCCAAAATTGAAACTTGATTCTGTTAAGTAAGGTCGATGAACAAAACTTTGCTCTTTGATCTGAATATCACATTTTTATTTATCTGTGATCAAAATTACATCTTCACCAATCAGCAGTTGTCAGCTACTAAAATTTAGTCTTATTAGTGCAGGATCTTGTTTAGATTCGGCAATGGCTTTCAGACGAACCTTAGCTATAAGATCCACATTTTCCGCCCCTCGAAGCCAACCATTTTATCATAGTATTCCTCGTGGGAATGATCATGAAGGAGATTCATTCTGTCAACAAACATCTCAAAGAAGTTACCATAGCTTTCTTCACCAAAGATCCTCCGCTAACAACTCTGATTTCTCCCAAATTTCCAGAGCAGGCTTACATTTGCCTCTGGTTCCTCCTCCGTCTGGTTTTGCTTTCTATCGTTATATGTCAAGTGCACATGGTGTCGGTTCGGAGAAGATAGGTGTGGTATCAGACATTGCAGAAGTCATAACCGACTCAACATTGCAAGATGTGCCATCTCAGGCTGCTGCTGCAGCCAGTGAAGTTGCACTTGCAGCTGCTGATTCCTTCTTTCCTATTGCGGCCCTTCAGCATTGCATTGATATGGTGCATTCATTCACAGGCTTTGAGTGGTAAGAAACTTTGAAATTTGTTCTTTGTGTTCTCTTTCACTTTAAGTATACATCACATGTTAGCTGAACATTTCTCGATTAAGAATCGGGATATATATGAGTTAGAATCAGAAAATAGCATCTGGAGTAAGATTTTACTGTTTTCTCATATCATTTCTGACTATTAACAGGTGGGCATCCATTGTTGTAGCAACCATTTTGATCCGATCATCAACAGTCCCTCTCTTGATCAAACAAATGAAAGACACAACAAAGTTATCGGTATGTGTCTCCCGTTTGCTTCTTTGTTTGCAAACCGTTTAGGATGTTGCATCTATGAATTCATATCAAATGTAGAGTGACTGTAATTAGATAATTGGAAATGCTTCTTCCGGTTATAAGAATATTATAACATTGCATGTGGAAATGATTTCTCTATAGAATAGAAAGTTGAGATCCACATTACTGTAGTCAACAACACCAGTTTGCATAAATTATAAACTACTATAAAAGAGGTACTTGTGAACTTCACGAGAAAATTGCTTCATTTTCTTCTTGTAACCAAATTTGACATACAAAAGAAAAGCATATGTCTATGCACATTAAATTATTTTTTCTGTCATTTATAATTGGTTCTTTTTTTTTCTGCCATATGCTGCATCCATCAGTAGTCTATTCTATGATCATGCAGCTGATGAAGCCACAGTTGGAGTCCATCCGGGAGGAAATGCAAAACAAGGTACATTAGGTTTTTATTACAGCCATACATCATGGGATTCCTCCTCACTTTGGCTACTCTGCTAATTGCTTTTGTACTCACTACATGCCCACTCAGCTTTAGCTCAGAGCTTTCTTATCTACACGTTACTTTTGATTTATTCCATTTCCTTTCTCCCTATGTGTTCAGGGAATGGATCCTGTTACGATGGCAGAAGGTCAAAAAAAGATGAAGAATTTGTTTAAAGAGTAAGCTGCTTTTTCAAATTTAAACATCTTGTGGTCAGAAAATCAAAATTTCGAGTTTAGTCATTGAGATTTTAGGGTGTTATGTCAAAGTTATCCCTCGTGGATCATAGGTGGGAAGCTGAGTGCTCTCTATGTCATACAATAACTTGTCTGTTCTACTGGCTATTGTATTGGTCGAGTCTCATGACATTTTGGAAATTTGGTAGATATGTCCACATAACCAAACCATACAATGTTTGTTTATAATTTACAGATATGGTGTCACACCGTTCACCCCAATGAAAGGGATGTTTATTCAGGGACCTCTGTTCATCTGCTTTTTCCTTGCTGTAAGACCTTTTTATCTTTAAGATGCTTGTTGGGCTGTGTTGTTAGTTATTAGGCTTTTTGTCTCTAATGAGTTAATTTTTTTCCCAGATTCGAAATATGGCAGAGAAAGTACCTTCATTCCAAACCGGAGGTGCACTATGGTTTACCGATCTAACAACTCCTGACAGCTTATATCTCTTACCGGTTATTACAGGATTGACATTCTTGATAACCGTTGAGGTACAGTTTCTGCTAACTTATAAACAATTTGACATCTTTAGCATTTATTTGTCAGACATACTAACTTAAGCTTGAACACGTCCCCATCCCAGTTTAATGCACAAGAAGGCATGGAAGGGAATCCGATGGCTGGCACAGTAAAAAATGTGTGTCGGGGTTTCGCCCTCCTCACAGTCCCGATGACAATGAGTTTTCCACAGGTTATAATTATTTTATCGTAAAACCAACCCCCAAACACTTGGTGCAATGGATTTTCTAAAGTATTTGCAAAATTTGCAGGCGATATTTTGTTACTGGATCACATCCAACCTGTTCTCTCTCATGTATGGACTTGGTGAGTGTGTAATTAAGATATTCCTAACTGTGGCATGCTCTTGGTTTGAAACAATAACAAGGAATGGTTGGTCTCATACAGTGATTAAGCGTCCTCAAGTGAAGAAGATGTTACGCTTACCTGATCTGCCTCCACCTCCTCCAGGTCAACAACCTTCTTTTGACCTGTTTTCAGCTCTGAAGAAACTGAAAGCCATGACACAGGACCACACACAGAACCAGACACAACCAGCTTCGTCAGTAAACCCGAGGATCTCTTCAGCATCATTGAGTCCTGTTAGTAAGAGGCTCAAGGCTTTGGAGAGCCAAGTTAAAGGAAGGAAGAAGAACAGCACCAAGAAGAGGTGATTACAAAATGGTGTGATACTATTTTTGTGAGAGGGCCAAAGGAAAAGACAATAAAGCTTTTGAGTCATCAAGCGTAGATGATTATTATACTACACAGATTTTTTCTCATTGATGAAACTACTCTGAGAGCTAAAAGCTGCAGGCATCTGTTAGTGAAAGTATATGTTTTCTTTGATGTTCTTATAAAACGATATTGTAAGTTTGTTTTGACCAGTTAGAGATAGAAGATTGTTTTTATAGAAACACTTTGAATAACATACACTCTTTGATCGTGTTAAGTATAACTGTTTTTGGTACATAAACTTTATTGTATATAGAGTATTAGAGTTGTGATAAGAGTGACTAATAAGAAGGACGTCGTCGAGGAGCAGTTTCACGTTGGGCGTTGAAGTAAACAGCAGCAACAGGTAGAGAAAGATCAAAGAAAGAAGAGAAAGCTTTAGTGTTAAAGCACTCTCTTGTCTCCGGCGCTGCCTTCACCGTTTGTCTCCCTCTTTGTTTGAACAGCACGAAGGCGTATCTGTGTATCCCAGCCATCGGTTTAGGCGTTTCGTATCTCACTATCTCCCGCCCTGCAAATCACCATTTATATTATCTTCATCAACATACATAATACCATTATTAATTTCTCTTCTTTTTCCAAAAATGTGCTTGCTTGGAAATGTGTTTCTCCAAAGATGATGTGGTGAGTCAGAATTCTTATGTAAATGTGTTTTGGACCGGATTGTGCCTAATGTTTTAAACCGGTCCATATATGTTTATACAACCAGATATACAGGTTTGGTCCAACGTATTACAACATACTTTGGTCTTGAATGGATGGGGATTTTTTGAAAACCAAAAATTTTATTGGGTGCGATAAATGAATTTTTGTGTCCTAGATTTTATGTATATATTAGCTTAGATGTGATTTATTCTTACCAAAAGATGCATCGGTTGTCCCAGGAATGTCTGTCACCATCCTGAATTTGGTGAACATAAAGGATACATATTAATATACATTGTTATTATATACTCCCTCCACATTTTATTAAATGTTTAGATAGCGCATATTGAAAAATCTATTTTTTTTACAAAAATATCATTTAATATTTAAATCCATTTAACCAATAAAAAAATATTGCATGAAATAATTATCACAAAATATTAAATGTATTAGGTTTTATTCGTTTCTTCATTCAGATTCAACATCTGCATCCAACATCTGCATCCAACATCTGGATGCTCCAATAAATGTTGTTCGTTTATATATCTCGTTTTTGTATCTAAATGCTATATTTGAATGCAATTTTGTTCGTTTTTGAGTTTGTAATATCATACATATACAACTAATTAAAAATGACTAAAAATACATGTTTTATACTAATATTAAATGATTTAAATTAATTATACTATTTAAAAATTATAAAAGTATTGTTTTCATAAAATAATTTTATTTTATTAATATATTTTCCACATTAAAAAATTTAACTGTAATAATTATTTTAAAATGATTATGTTTTTTTGGCGAACAATTTGTTTTTGCGTTTTTGGCGGAAAAACACGTTTCCGCGTTTATAGCGAGAAAATGTGTTTACATATTTTTGGCAAGATAACGTACTTCCACTTTTTTTGCAGAAAAACGTGTTTTCGTGTTTCTAGATTATTTTGCGAAAAACGTGTTTTCATATTTTTAGCGACAAAACGTATTTTTTGAGTTTTTGGCGGAAAAACGTGTATCTATGTTTTTAGCAGAATAAGGCAATTTCGTGTTTTGGCGAAAAACGCGATTTACGTTTTAAATAAAAAAAATATTGTTTTATATTTTTTCATTTTTATATTAAATTTACTGAAAATGATTTTTTGCAATTTTTATCGGAGAACAAAAAATTTCTATTTTTATAAAATTTCGATTTTTTTGTCTTATATATATTTTTATTAGAGTTAAAATATTTTTTTAAAAGAATTATCAATGTAATAAATATTGTTTAACAAAAATAATTTTGGTTTTGTTAGAATTTACGGGTATTTTAGACTTTTAAATTTTGAGATGCAGATGCAACATGGAAGCTTAGTTTTTTAGTATCTCAAATATCTAGATATTTTTAAATTTGCATCTCATTTCAGCATTCAGATACAAAATTAAATAAAACAAATGAACAATATTTAAGCAGCTGCATCCGGATAAGAAAACGAAACAAGATCTTAAAGTTTTGCATAAAAAACTTGTAAAACATTTAATAAAAAAATCTAAAACATCTTATAAAATGGACCGGAAGGAATATGTGAAAGAAATACGCTACATTAATGATAATTTTTCGAACGTACCAATGAAGATATTCACGCATATAAGGATTACTAGGACTCGGGGCATCGGGGTCCATCGTGATCTTTTTAACCATCAAAAGATTAATGTTAGAAGAGAGAGGACTAGTTAAGTAGTAAACGTATATACTTTAGGGTTAGAAGAGAGATAATTACGTACTAAGGTGAAGAATGAACGGAGATCGTGACCACCAATCTCAACGCGAGGCTTAGAGAGGAGAAGAGAAAGCGCGAGCTCATGGCCATTGGAGACGATTGTGTTGGAATTGAAAGTGACTCTCATTGTCACACTTGGATTGAACATTTCTATTACATCTCCTATCACACTTCCCACTACTAGAGGTTCTATTTCTCTTGACATTTCTTCTACTCCAATTTCTGTGTTAGCGATTGATGCTGGTTTCTTTAGAATGAACCATCTGATAGCTTTTTATAGCCTAACTAAAGAATCTCGGGACTTTGGCACATATTGGTAGATAAAAGGGGTATGTGTATAACTATACTGTTATACTCAATCAGAATGTTTTCCATAAATATATGCTCTTTTATTTTACTATTTGACATTGTCATTATTAGATTGGCTAACTTATAACTTTTTGTATAGATCTTTCTTGTAATTTTTAACAATATTACTTAAAGTTGTTATAATTGGCTATCCTATAACTTTTTCTTGCACATAGTTTATTTCATCCTATAAAAATCAGTTGTTTATAACATTATATCTACAAAAAATAACTTTATCTTTGTTTTTTATGCATGATTTAAAATCATCTTAATGTTTTACAAACAATAGAATTTAAATTCATTTTAAATAGAAAAGAATAGGCACGCGAGTCGAAAAAAGATGAAAATTGGCTTAGACATTGATTTGTAGATATTCCAAATAAGAGAAAACAATAAAAGAAAGGAATCTGCTTTATAATGACTGAGAATCTAATTAGACACTTTCTAGTTTCTAGTCACAGAATCCACATGAGTTTCTCATCAATATATAGATGTCCAATTCAATACGTGGCGCAACCACAGCATTACCTAATTTTAAAACGCTTATTTCTATATCCATTTTATTTATCGATCTTATTATAATTAGTATAAATGAATATAGTTTATAGAGGTATGTTTTAGTGTGTTTGTTCACTAGACCCATATCGATTTTTTCTGCATTATTCGTACGTATTTGTCTTAGTTTTTTTTTTATTGTTTTAATTATTGTCTTCGTTGTATCATTACCAAGTTCAAACTTGTTAATAACAACATTACGAATCATTCTCTCTGTTAAGCAAAACTATTGTTTTTGGGGTTGGTCATTAAAGATTTCATTTCTACACTGATGAGTAAGAAATGAAAAATAAATAAATAAATTTAATAGTTGATGATAAAATAAGTTGATCCGTTTGAAATAAAAGATATTTTAACAAATGGAAGAAACTTACAAAAATATGATAGCGTAAGAACCAACCACATTGATTCTAGTTGACAATACAATTAATTAAAGATCTTGTCTGCATGGAATCTAACACGTCGATGATTTTATTGGAGCTTGACTATTTTCTCTCAAATGTGTACCATTTCTAGATTTGATCATTTATAATGAAGATTCCAAGATGATGAGCTTAAGCCACATCTCAAATTTACAAATAGTTGACTACAATGTATAACTAGCTTTTCTAAATCAGCTTTTTGATGCATTATAATTAAAGTTGTTTTTTTGGGTATAACAGTTCAAGTTTTCTTAGTAAAGTTACAACAGGAAAGATTAAAACCTATTTTCTATTCGTTCGTTCAACACATAATTTTCCCTATGTATTTAACAACTAATCTCATATTGAACTGACCGGATCAAACAAAGTCTAAACCAAAACTTCAAAACCAAAACAAAACCGGGTCCAACCTGAAACAAACATGGCCGTTTAATCCTAACTGCTTGTATCAAAAGACAGCATGCGTCTTCATTCTTCATCTTCTGTCAAAGTCTCATAAACAGTCGACATGTTGGTTTCACTTCAAGACCTCTCCCAAGTAACAGTCCACAGCAGGAAGATTACGATTACGAGACAAGCCAATTATCACATCCGAAGAATCTTGATATCAAAACCTATTTTCCGTCTGAGTTGGGTTTTGATATCTGCCGTGAATGTACTCATCACAAACTCACAGAGCATTCTAAACTATAGAAGAAGGTAACGGGTTTCTTCGAATGGGACGAGATGACTTCTTGAGATGTGATGAGTTCCATTCTCCACCTTCTTGTGCATAATAATCCATTGGATAGTCCCCATCGAGTACCCCGTCATCATCCTTCTTATCATCTTCCACGGTTTCATTTTTACACGCACAGCTTGTTTCTTTCTCGTCTTTGCAACAGCCAGATAAAGAATCTCCTCTGCTCAAAGAACCATTCTCCCACCAACCGCGGATGAATCCTAAAGCAATCTCAGCCTCAAAAGTTGTCAGAAGCGGCTTAAGAAAGGCCTCACCCCAATCAATAGAAAGTCTTGGGCATGCTATTTGGACCCAAGCATCCACCGAGTCTTCAAACAATGCCACTCTTGTAGGGCTAAGTTCCGACATTAAAACAACGGTGCTATCTATCCCTTTTTCACTCATTTTCTTTTCTAACCTCTCGAGAATCTTGGGATTTCCTTGCCTTCCCAATGTCCCCAATACGATCCCCCAAGTTTTCGCATCCCTGGCCCGTGATATTGCTCTCCTTCTCGTCTCCCTCATTCCCTTGTGATCATACTCCTCTAAAAATAGCTTGCCAAGATATGGATCATACCTAAACGCCTTAATTTTTGGATTAGCTATCATGAATGCTTCTAAATGAAACCTCCCATCAGCTACAAAGACCAGTACTGCGTCTTTACGATCCTCAACCATCGAAATCTTAGGTGCTGTGCAGCCCAATACTTCACCAGCCGATAAAGGCTTTGACTGAGGAATCAAAACATTGAATCCTTGCTTCTCTAACTCTGGTTTCACAGCTCTAATCGCCGAAGTAAACTGAATAGTGCCTGCAAGAATAATGTTCTTGGCATCACTCGAGAGATTAAGTTGGATGGTGTCCAATAGACATTTGATATCGATCTGGATCTCAACAAAGACATAAAGGCAAGGGATTTTTGTAGAGTCAATAGGGACAAGACAACTATGGCCATAGTGAATAAGCAAGTCAGCACCAAGAGCACAAGCTGAGAAATCATCAACACAGCAAGCTCCATAGGTGACGTCACCGAGGACAAAACAGTGAGAAGCTCCAGCAAAAGATGTGAAGATGTCAGAGAGTGTGAGAGCATACATAAGAAGACCCTCGGGAAGCTGTAAAGCGATGCGTTTGGCGTTTGATGATTTGATTCGCCAGACGCATTTATGAACTTCAAACTGGTAAATTGAAGGCAGGATTGAGATTGCAGCGTTAAGTGATGCATCAGCAAGGATTGATTCAGGGATTTGATTCTTGATGAAACGTTTAGGAGGCTGCTTTGGTTTGTTGGTCTTGCCATTGTTTAGATCAGAAAGCTCCATACTTTACCTGAATTATAAGAGAAAGAGATGGGTTAAGGCAATAAGGGATGCATAAATCATAGATTCAAACCTAAAAATTAGGGTTTTTTCTTAGATTTCCACAGCTTAGGTTCCGTCGCCCAAACATGAATCAGTGAAAATTCGATTCTTTTACTAATCTAGGTAAAGTTTCTACAATCAGCAGAAAAAATAGATGTTTGAATCAGTATAATTTGAGATCGAACAGAAACCATGAAACGAAAGAAGACGAGAAGGCGAAAGTAGGAGATTGCTCTGAGCGGAAAAAATCGAAGAGGATCGATGGGAAGAGACGGCGGCGCAGAGACGAGGAAGAAAAACTAACAAGTCACGAAAGGGCTTAGGGTCTGACCAGTGTTAGTAACCAAATCCATTTTATTTTATAATCTAACCGGTTGCCCGGTTAGCTAAAATTTAATAATAGGGGTTTGGTTTGGAATCGGATTGTTCGCATAGAGAACATTTGTTTCTCGTCTTATCTCCTAGACTCCTACTACGAGTCTACTACATCGATAACGATATACGGATATTTCTTAGATTTTCTCCTTAGATTTTTTTTCTCTTTTTTGGTGGTTAGTATTGCACAAATTAGAGACATGTTTTGTATGTATATGCATAGATACATATATGTCATTATGTCAACATTGACGATTTGGCATCAATAGTCAACAAGGACAAGCTTCTAGATATTTTACATAGATATCATTCCATATACGTTCCACGACCCATTTACATAGAGATGATTACGCCTTCGAATATATTATAAAATGATACTCTCAGCTTTGACAAAAAAGTTATGGACCAAATGTCGGAAACTTTTTTCTTATCAATTAAAATTTTTGAGTTTTAAAAACAAGGATGTATAAGTTGTTAGCAACAATAAATATTTAGAAAAAAGTATTTTAGGACCTTTAGAAACTTACGATCGATTAGTATTTGGGTCGATTGTGTTCTTATTTTTTTCAAGGTCATTTGTTTCGAGAAATTTAGTTTTACGTTAATCAAGTATCCTTCACATCGATGGATAATCAAACTGTTTAGATGCTGATGTCTCATTTTATTTGCTTGCAAGTTATGCGTTTGAATTTGGGTAGAAGTTGGCAAATGATTTGAGTGAACAAAATTTCACGTAACGTTTTCTGTCTAGATCTCAACACAATCAATCACACGTTTGATACATCCAATATTTTATACTACCAGTTAGACTCGGTGTTTTCAAATAAAATAGTCAAAACTTATTTAATGATAAGCTAGTCGTCACATAATCGCTACGACAATAATGTCCAATACTTTAGATGTACAACTCTATATAAGCAAATGTCATTAAGTTTGGATTTTCACATCGATCACAGAAAATCAAGTTGTGATGATACTCGACGAAACAGGGTCCACGTTCACTGAATCGCACCAGACGGGAGATTCCAGATGCTTCGTTACAAATTCCAATTCCATTATTAATAATTAATCTCTACGTCTTTTCGTTATTATAAAACACACCCACCAACAACAACAACAAAAGGAGGAGAAAGAAGTCACAGAGGAGAAGTTCGACAAAAAACTAACTATTTGAAGAAAAAGCTGAAAATGAGCATTTATTATTATTAATAAGCACAAAATGTTGAACAATCAAGATTGATGAAACTTCTTGAAACATATGGGACACGTGCTCTGATTGTCGTCAAAGCTCTAATCCTGTACTTCGCGCACGTATCTGCACACCAAATCTCAGCCGTTAATTACAGACTCTCTGATTGGCTCGATTATATTGTCTCAGCCACGGCGTTTCCTCATCGGATTTTTCCCCCGCCGCCGCCGCAGAAACCGTCTTCACCTGAACTCCTTCACTTCTCGTCCGTTTAAGCCCTATTGGAACACCAAACAGCCTCGGGCTCGCTTCTTCTTCCTCCACCACCACCTCCGAAAACTGCGTAACCGGTAAAAATTCCGCCGCTCTCGTCACGTCGTGGCTACTACTAACTCCCGGAGAATAACTCCGATCGATAGGCTGAGATCCGACGTAATTCGACATGAGGTTAAAGATGTTATCGCATAGAGATTTCATTCGAGTGAGTTCATGGTTAAGCTGAATGTTTTGATTCCGAAGCTTCACGTTCTCTTCCAATAGCTCAACTGATAAACCACCATATCCGGTTTGACAATACCAAGACGACGGAGACATCACATGATTATCTTCCACTGAATTGGAGGGAGATACAACCGTCTGGATTCTCTGAGCAGCCGCCACCACTTCCGGAGCCGACGGAACGGCTCCTTGAGGCGTTATTTTCCGACGTTGGATCTCGCGGAAAAGACGTTTCTCTCCTCTCCTGAATAAAACGTTCGAAAACTCCCACCGATCCGGCACAACTTTTTTGAATCCCTGCAAAAAAAAAAAAAACGACGATGAAAATAAAATCCGGAGACAGACGAAATCGAAGAAATCTAAAATGATAAGACGTACGTAAGTATTGAGCTGACGGACGAAGCTGGAGAAATTGTTGTGTTTGAAGTGTTTAGGAAGCAAATCTCTAGCGAAATCAGTTGGATTCCATACGATGAAGGAGGAACCATCTTCGTTCCATGAGATAACGTCGTCGATGGAACTATCGTCAACGAGGTTAAACGTCTTTATGAGAAACAGCGTCGGAACAGACCTCTGAGATGATTCTCCGGTAACCATGGCGTCCAACGGAGGAGAATTCATCATAGATTTAATGGAGGCGTCACGAAAAAAGAATAGTAGAAGAATGTTAAAACATCGAGAAGCTGCGTAGTATTTAAAGAAATTTCCGCAGTGTTTATTCCCTCATATAGTGTGCCCAAGTGGTGGGCCCCTATAGAGTTACTTTATCCTGTTTGTTTATTTGGAATTTGGAAATGAACTATCGTACGCCAGCTAGACCCTGTCAAACGAGTCAATCTATGGGTTGATGGATCCAACTTGAGGGTTAGCGGATCCAATTTGCAGATCAGAATAAAAATTTTATCTATAAATTTTTTATTCGCTTGATTTGTGGGTTAAAAAAGTCAATCAACATTTACACTGTTCAATCCACACACTGGTAATTTTCTAATCCATTTAAAAAAAAAAAATTCAAACTAATTTACGTTTTTTTAGTTAAAAATCCGTTAATCCACTTTTCAACATACTAAATATGTATTTATAAAGAAAAAAATAACCACATTTGCAGATTACTTGACATTCCGTAGATTTTGATCCGACGATTTACGCTCGTTCCGTAATCTAAATTTTCAATCCGCACCCACGACTGACCCGCAAAAATTCTCTTTCTATCAACTCACATCCGTCCTGCACCGTCATATCAAGGCAAGGTTTTTTCCTTAAAATAGGTACATTTTTTTTGAATCATTCACTTGCGAACAACCATTTGCAGACTAAGTTTTGAGAAGATTGTTTATCTCATAGTTTTGCTCTTGCTGTACCTAGGAAACATAGAGAATTTTGGAATGTCTCGGAATGGAATCAGATCGTTAGGGTTCATATTGTTTCAAATACGGAAAACTATAAAAATGATAACAAGACATTAAATATAGAACAATTAAAACCACACCCAACCCAAGGTCAAAATACAGGGCAAAACAAAGTTTGAGAAGATGTAAATCGCTATAAAAAGGGCAAAAGCTTAAAAACTTGTGTACATTGGGATTACTAATAGAAACAATAATAGACATCAATAGATCTTTTTGAAGAAAAAGAAAAAGAAAAATATATATATAACAAGAACCGATAACAGCCTCCATCTACAACTCCACACCATCATTTCTATTTATAAAAGAGCCTTCCATATTCTACTATATAATAACTGTAACCTTTTTTGTTTACTTTATAATATAATAATATATATATATTGATTATCATTATTAGATAATAGGGTGGTGGAAGATGCTAATAATCTAAGTGGCCAACAAAATACTTCAAAAATTGCAGTTTAAATATTTATATCTTAAAAACCCATCATCCCATTTTGCTCTCCAGTTCCACCAATCGACTCCCCCCCCCTCTCTCCTCATTTTACCGTTCTTTCCCTGCATTACAAAAAGACCAAACATCACTCTCGTATGTAATGATTACTTGTTGGGTCTCCGCTGCTCCTATTTCAAATAGCTTTTACATACCTCGCTTTAAACAAAAGGGTTGTTGGTTTTTTAGTTTAAGAGTTTCCGGCGCTGGACAATGAAGGATTCGATGCAGACTTGGCGTCCTTTGCATCTGATCCTTCCCCAACAACTGCTTCTTCCTCGCTCCTACAGCTTAGAGTCCCCGGGTTCATCTTCCTCACTTCCTCTTTTGTGTATATGAAGATTTTGCGAACCATGCAACAGAATTCCCTAAGAAAGATCATTGTGTCAATGTTAAAAAACACTAAGACAAATCTAATTTGAGGTAGTAAAGATTGAAAAATTGCAAAATCTTACTGCCAAGGATCGTCTCCAACAAGCATCATATCATTTTCATCATCTGTGTAAACTATCAACCAATGTTTTGTAGGAGCCATCAACTCTCCATTGAACTCAAACAGCCTGTCCAGCTCAGCGACTAACTCCTCATAGTTTTGGAACTTTGAAAGATCCACTGACCGACCAAGTGCAATCCCCTGCTTGTGAACCTTAAAGCGAAAAAAACCCAATGTGTAAGTGTGTTAGTCAAAAAGTGATTAGCTTTCTCACACAGGTTCATACTACTTGTGCTAAACAGTAATAGATTCACCTTTGTGCAACTCCTATTTGTGTTAGTTTTAGTATGAGTGTCCTTCGGATGGGGATGATTAGTCTGGAATGGTCTTCCCTGTTCACGATGATCGTTTGTCGATTTTGAACCTTTTGACTGATCAGAAAGATCCTGAACCTTTGGAGATGCTATCTGTGTTAAGCCCACAGCATCATTCAAGTTGTTTCTCTGTGACATGGTTGAATCTGTCCCATTCGTGTTGTTGACCAGGGGGATGCCAAAAAGTCTGCAGTTCCCTTCTCTTGACTTTGGTGTCTCCTCATGTAGCATCACTGGTCGTTGGGTTACTTGCTCCCTAGCCTGAGCTTGTGCCTGACCATGAACCACTTCCTCAAAATAATTCAAAGCATGAGGACGTATTGGCCAGTTCCCACCAACATTCTCAGTCGTCAGACCATGAAGCACTGGATATTCACCATATTTACCATTGCCTCTCCCTTGGAAAGAAGCATCAGATGCTGCAGGTACCTTGGGAGATTCATTTAACTTCAGGGAAAGACCAGAGTGCATCATCTGCCACTGATTAGCAAGATAATCAAACTTGCCATCCGTATCGCTCAGTAATTTCTTTGCAGGCATGGAAGATGAAGAATGGTTATAAAAAGGTATCCGATGACCATGGGATGAATCCATGTTAGCCCCAAATCCAGAAAGCAAATCGGTGTACGTAGGTTCATGCCTGGCTGAGGACATCCAGTTCTCAGATCCATATCTTCTAGAAGCCGAAACCACATCAACCTTATCATCATCCGCTGAGGATTGCCACACAACGGAGTTCTCAGGAGCATCACACTCTACACTCTCAGCATGTTTTGTTCTCAAGGTCGAGTATTCTTGACCTTGCAAGACCCTTGAAAGTCCACTTGCCGGTAAAGGGTCCATGTTGGCTTTAGATGCACCTGTTTCGTGTCCAAGGAATTAGTACCCCACTTTTGACAAGTTCAATTTAGTTGTCTGACTCAATACTTTATGCACTACAGTGGAAGGGGGAGACATTACCTTCTCTTATGAGCATTGAACAGTCAGGAGATGAAGGTGCTACATTAGATCTGGGCCTCTTAGGCCTAGGCATGGGAACAGGACTCAATGCAGGGGGAGCAAGAGCAGGCTCTATCTTCCATGGAGATACTCTATCAGGTCGAGGAATACTAGAAGTCTCATCCCATCTCACCTAAAAGATAATTGAACATTCAGCATTCATTCTCTTTAACAACAGTCTTGATCCGCCCTAGGAAAACTAAGTCATACCTTGAGGGATCTCCACTTTGATTTTGGCCACCTAGTGGGGTCAGAGTCTTCAATCCCAACAATTGTGCCCGTAAACCTAATATAAATCAATACAATCGTGAGGTTGTCTTCCATGGGAAAAGTATGGAAGTAAATATATGAAATGGTACCAAAGAACCGTGTATGGTCTATTTAAAAAGCAGGAGACAGTTAATACCTCTGCTCAGGTGCCTCTTCACCTTCAAATCTCATCTTAAATCTCATGCCTATGGAGTAGTTATTCTTCACAGACTCCATATACTGATCAAACGGAACAATGAACTCAGATGGACTTGTCCTGTCGCAAACAAAACAACAACACATGAATATTTAGTAGAGTAACACTATCAGGCATCAGACAAACAGAGACATAAACAACAAAGAGCTCAACAGCTGAAAGCTGTTTTCTGAGCTAATCCCAAGACAAACCTCGGTTTGTAGTAGACTGTAAACATAGTCCCAGTGGAAATGGCATGCCATGCGGTAGCCAGTACTCCAAGATGCATGCTGTGGCTAGAAATAACAGAAGATGGCACATTTCCCTGTTGTCGCATTGCACGCCTTACACCAACACGTAATTCTCCATTCTCGCCCCTATAGAAGAATTAGATATTTCAAATTATAGAAACTAACAAATACAGCTCAAAGATTTCATGAACTTAAAAATTGACAAACCTTAGAAATATAAATGCATCGCCAGCAACCAGCCTCTTGGAGCTAACAAACACGCTCCATCCACTCTGAAGCAAATGCCTTCGTGGTTGACCTAGTAAAACATCATCAACAACCACATGAATTTGATGCCCAAAAAGCTCAGGGAAATATACAAATATTCCTATACCTCGGAAAATATGTCTGAACCGCCACTCATTTGTATGTAAATCCTTCGCAACTAACTCCTGAGTAGGAGGTTGTCGAGACATGTCCTTAAACAAGAAACATACAACGAATTGAAGGTCATTTAAGAATGAAAGTCAGGAAAATAAGCCAACGAATAGATAATAGAAGCTCGATAAGAAGTAAATGAAAACACCAACCAGAGGTGGGAGACATTCATCTGCATGGCGCCTGAGAACAGAAAATCCACCATGTGTACTTGTGTCGGATGCAGTTAAGGTCTTGCAGAACGAGTGAACCTGAAACCTCGGGGGTGGAGGAGGAGGCGCTTCTTTCTCAATTGCATTCTCATCTTGCTGAAATGAACTCAACAAAAAATAGATTTCAGTATCTAGAAAAGTAAGATCATCTTACAACCCTAAAACAATAAATCAGAAAAACACGACTTACGTTAGCCTCGGGAAGAAGAGTAATCTGAGCATAAACTTCGTCTGTATCTGCCTCTGCCTGTAATATCATATACAAATCTCTTGTTAACAAACAATTCAAGACTCAGAAACCAAATTAATCAAATGAAGCGAAAAAGAAGCCTACCTTTAAATCGACATTAATAACTCGACAAAGAAGCTTCGATGGAAGATCATATAGAGGCATCTGTTGTTCTGCCGCCTGGTTCGTTGACGCCTCCACCTAAAATCGTCAACAACATTAAAAAATGAAAACCGACAACTTTCACTAGAAAATATCTCAGCAGATAAGAATCAAAAAAGGGAAAACTCAAAGACTAAACAAAAAAAAGGTGAAAACTCAGAAATGAAAATCCCACTTGCTCGATGTGTCCTTGAGGGAAATAGAAGACTCGGTCGTCTTGTCGAGGTACACTCACAAGCGGACCAGCACATGCGTGCCACAGCTCTCTGTAAAGAGCAGCCTCAGGGTCGACTATATAGACGAAGAAGAAGAAGAAGACGAAAAGATAGAAGTCAGAAATTATATCACCTCATTCTACAACCACAACCAAGCTTAAAAAACTGAGAAACGAAGACTTACCAGCACGCTCAGCGGGAACAGATCGGTTGGAATGAATTTTTTGCCCCTCACCGGTGACGGAGACATTTCTAGTCTCCTTTGATTCACTGTACCCAGAGGAGGAAAATTTCTCTCCTCCACGATTTCCTTTCATTGAAACCTCCGAACTCGCCATACCTTCTTAAGCTCAGATCTGTTTCATCTGATATCAACTAAGCCTCTAAGCAAACGATATCAACAAGAAATCTCCAAATACACCTCTTCTCTTTCAAAAACCTTCACAGAAAAAGCTCGAAGCTTGTCTCGGTACTGCACTTTATTCCTTTCTTTTTCTCTATCTCTCTAACAAACACAATCACCACTGGTTTAGCTCCTTTACATTACTCAGTACAACTATCAGAGAAGATAAACCCTAGAATCATAACGAGAAACCACCAATTTCACCTCAGATTTAGACTGCGAGCTCTCTCTCTCTCCTTCCTTCTTATCTTTAATAGCTTTATCGGAGTCGCAGAAGCTTGAAAATCGACGAGAAGCAAATTTTCGCCTTCTTCTTCTCTCTACTTTCTAGTTTCTCTCCTTACTTTTGTCTCTCTTTCTTCGTCTTTCCTATCTTTGTTTTCTGGGTCTGAGGCGACCAAAGGCTTAACCAGAGTAGTCAAAACTTAGCTACAATCATTTCAACCACGGTAAACTTCTAACCCATACGGAATTACCGGTATTCACCGGTTACCATTTCCCTTTCATACCGGCTATTTCAAGTTGTAACCATTTCAGGGGGACCAGGGTCTTCGACCTCACAAAGCGAAAGACAAGTGACGATATTATTTTCTTTCCTCGACTTATATATTATTATTTTATTTAATAAAGACTTTTTGTTAAAAAGAAATTGGCTTTACCTTTTCTAAATTTATCACTAAATTTGATTTTTTAAGGATAAATTGAAGAAAATACCTAAATTGCATACATTTCCAAGTCATCTTGAAATTGTTGACCAAAAAATAAGAAATCTTATATTAAATAAATAAATAACCTATATGCTACTTATCTTGTACTGTGAGTTAATAATTAGTTGTAATTTAGGGAGAAAAGAATAAACGTGGTAATTAACTGGTGTAGAGGGTAGTAATATAGATTAGCAAGTAAGAAGAAAAAAAAGATTAGCAAGTAATAAAGGATACTTTGCTTTTTAAGATGGGACTAACGGCGTCAACACGTCGTGAACAAACGTCCAATTTTGATTGGGTTAAAAAGATAACAGTGTTTGTGAAAGAGCGTCAATGGGAAAGGTGTTGTGTTTTTATCGGGAAGTGGCTTTGTCGTGCTGTGAACAGGCAGGTCTGGGTGGACGTAGAGAGAAGATAACAAAAGGTACGTGGCACCAGAAAATAGCGCATTTTAGCATTCTTGAGATATTTCCTATGTCGTTTTCCACGGTCTTTTGGCTATCGTACGCTTTTGGGAATTTTCGTCTCGTGAATCTCTCGTACTTAATTTACCCTGTTTTCCTTTTTTTGGAAAAACAAAGACGTTTCATTCTTGTTTTTTTTTCTTATCTAAATTACAACTCGGAAAAAAAAATTGTAGAATATTTTATGAACTGGAACAATGTAAAAGAGAAAACTAAAATATAATATCCTGATGACCGAACAGATTTAACAATTATACCAAGAATATTTTAAGTACTCCAGTTATCAAGTTAATAAACTATGTTTATACGAATTTGTTGAACAAATAGAAAATCTTGGATTGCCATTGATACAGCTGGCAAATAAGATTAACTAGCACGGAAAAGGGATTTATTAATGTTTCAAAAACTAGATTCCATATGCCCCGTCACAGTACATATGACTGCTTATGTGGAATTGCTAAAAGGAGAAAATCTTGTTTTTAAAGATAGACTCATACAGCTGGCAAATAGGATTGATTAGTGTTTCTAAAGGATGTTCTTCTTATTTTTAAAGATCCCATGTCTATTTGGATTTTGGAGCTGTGAATTAAACTGTAAATTTTCAAACTAAAGATATTTATGTCTTCGATTTTGAATGTGATGAGAATCATATGTATTAACAAACAATACAATTGAAGTATGTAACCAACACAATTGAACCAATAAAAATATAATGTCCTAATTATAGTATATGGTATGATTAGTCAAAATCTATGCAAATTTGTAAAAACTATAAATAATCAAAACGTTGTGAAAAAATAAATAATCCAGAATAAAAGATAGACTGTTCAGCTTTAAAATGTTAGAGGCGATATACCGAGGAGACGATATGATAAAGACGAAGGAGAAATTGGGAAAGGAAATTCACGTGTTGGTAACGCACTTGCTAGAGGTGTGGGACCCAAGAGTACTGTGTAGCATTTGTGTGTGGTCTAAAACCAACCATAGTAGGAATCTTTGTCCGTTAAAAAGAAAAACCCTTTTTTCTTTTCTTTCTTCATTATATTTTATTTTTAAAACTGCTTCTTACCCTAAATTAAATATATTAATATTATATAGTGTCTTGAAAACGTATATCACCCATTTGATTAAAAAAAAAGTCCATCACTATATTGAATATTTATTTGGTGTCCTTGCAATTTATACCTTTCAATTTTATAATCAAACACACATAAAGTAGACACAGCATTCGCAAAAGCATGTGTTCAGCTTCTTGATAATTTGATATGTGGATTTGATTCTTACCACATATTATTGCCCATACGATGTCGTACCCGGCTGATTGATCAATTTTTATCTATTGTCAAGCCTGCATATTAAATTAATATTGTTTTCAAATTTTTGGATGGAACTTTAAAAGACAACATCATTCTTTTCAAAATACTAATTAAATTAACAATTATCATATTTATTATGTATTTTACATCCATTTTAAACTATACATAAATGTAATTACTTTTCACCTCCTATTTAAATAAAACAAATTAAATTTTGCAGCCATTACAACTATATAAATAAATATCATCCCAAACCATTTTGGATAATTCTGCGAACAGTTTAAGAGATAGTACACCTCTTCTATTAAAATACGTAGAAGCCCCGATTAGCAAAGCAAACAAAAGAGAGAGAGAAAGTAGAAAACGCATAGTTTTAAGATGAATTTCAAATAACTTTCAATTATCTTTTACCGAAAATAAAATCTGTATTTTATATAAAATGGGCCATTATTTGGACATATACTTAGTGATAAACCTATAATTGAAACTAATAGTATGATATTAAATACAGAGGTTGGCAAAATAAAATAAACTAAATAGTACACTATGCAATATGCTTTAAAAAGATAAGTATAGCTGTATAACAGTATTATTTAATTTCGATGTTTATTATTGGTAATATCAGCGGATATAATAACTATTGACATGTGTGTAGGCTAGAGTAGTACATGCTCACACACGTGAATGTCCACTTTATGGTCAAATTCTAATGCTACTAGCCAAAGTAAACTTATATTGCCATATATATATATATTTGATAAATGAGTAATGAAATTAAATTTTATTTTTGTTTCTGTATTCTTGATGATCGGTCCACGATGTGAACACGGTTAATGTTAATGTTAATGTTAATGTTAATGTGTCATTACCAACCCATGATAGATTGTTTTCGGGTAAAGGTTTATACAATATTTAAAAAAATTAGAGTGGGGTTGTGAATTACATAGTAAAAGGGTGAGATCTAATAGTATTGTAACAAAGAAAAACAAACAATTTAATAAAGATGGACTAAGTTTTGTTTTTACTTATTGGGTTAAAGAAAACAATGTGAAGTGATTACACGTGGGACCTACACGTGTCACCAGATTAAGGAGCACTAATTCAAGAAATGGGTCAGAACTTCATGCTTCCTTTCTCCTAATCTCTCCCCTCTTTGAACCCTAACCTACAGACCAACCCCTACTTTCCTTACTTTAATTAACTAGTTTCTTAAAATATTATTATTTCTTCATAAACAATTATTAAAACTGGAACATAGTTTTAGTTTAATTGGATGGTAATAAAAATTTCAGCTGCTACATTTTATGAAATTAAGTTAAACTAATCTTAAATTACTAAATGACAATCAAATTTAAAATTGAAAACTCATGTTATTCGTTTTTAATTAGGAGAAAAAAAATCTGGTCTTTGGTCTTTATGCCAACATGCACGTCATTATCGCACTTCTTATCTCCGACGAGTGAGACACACGTGCCCTACGGACACAGGTGCCGGATTCAAAGCAAATTTATTAAATCCGATTTATAAAAAGAGGTCTTGATAACTCAGTAGTCAGTTACAAAATGGCTTGTTATCTGATTGGCGGATTCGAGCCACTCTATTCAAACGGGTTGATTTTTCAGTCGTTTTTACAATTGCGAGGTAATGCTGGAGTGACTTGCCAGTTATACACGGAACGAATGAGCACAGGCCACGTGGTGAGCGTTCCTTTTCCAACGCACGTGGGTCTCGCAGGTAAAAGCCAGAATGAATTACTCGTTTAATATTTTTCTTTTCGTTTTTATTTTTGTTTTTAAGTTAATTTACATTTTAAAGTTTGTTTCTATCAAATTCGGTTGCGTCTAGTCATGCACGTTGCGTGACAGTGGTTTAAGTGAAAGAAATGATATCACTTTTTGAACTAATTATATTATTATTGAGGTATAATTTTTCTTAATGACTTTTCTATCTTTCTCGCAGAGAAAAAGTGAGAATCATATCTTAAAGCTGGAAAAAAAAACACAGCACGAACTTTAAAACGGTCCAGCCATATAAAGCACCTTAGCTACTTGCATCTTTAATCCCATGTATTATCGTTTGCAGCTAACTGCAATTAATTTAATTGATTAGAGAAAGATTTTTTCACTAATGTTAAATAAATTAACATTTGATTGATAAACCATGTAAAATAACTGAAAAATGACTAATTTAAGATGTGATGACATCCGATGCAAAAAGATTATTGACCAAAATACATATAATTTACTGGTTGGTTAAAAGAATATACCCTGATCACATAAGTATTTTGTAGAATTTCACCGATCGCAAAATTTGTAAATTTGATTTACGTTCAACCATTTTGATGTTTTCCGGATTTTTTATTGAAGCATATAAAATTTCACAATTGTATAGTTTTTAAGTTAATAAATTATGCATATCTTGCTAAATTTTCTACTATAATGTTCAACTGTTAATGTCATTAACTGAACTTATAAATAAATAATTTCAAAATTTAAACGGAGAATTGTAGAAGTTAAATAAATGGAATAGTAGCTTAATTTAACCATAAAATTTTAAGATATTTCCAAAAGATCTAATTATTATTTTATTTTTTTATATATGACAAGAAGTACCCTTATAATTATTTTGTAATCTAATGAAAATTGTCCCTCATTATACAATTGTAGCATTTATCCCACATTTCCTCACATCAAGATCGAGTGTATCCATAGATGATCGAGTGTGCCAAAAATATAAATCTATATTTCTTCCAGTTCTATCGCTCCATGATAGTCAATCAAATAAATACTAGTTTATATTTTCAACATATTATATGAGGGGTAAAATATATGAAATCAAGTAGATATCCACAATATAATCTGGGGCTAATTTTTCGAAATTGATTTTTTGATAATTTTATTGTCAAACAAAAATCTGTAAAATGTAAAATTAGAACAGAAATGATCCATGTTCGACAATACAAATTTTAAAGGATTCATTTTTAAAAACTTTCCCTATAATCTAAGAACAGTAAAAATTGCAGTTAATTATTGGAATGGCAATTGGTAAAGAGTCAAAGATTAATTATTTAAATCATTTGATCATAAACTTATTTTCCATATCTGACAAAAACTTTGCATTCTCTAAACTGCTATTGGAGTTGATCCTCAACATAAGCAAGCATTTGAGTTTTTGTTCTTTATAGATAATTGTTCTCGACGTTTCAACTATTTTTCTGGCCGATCATATGATAAGATATACATAGCCTCCTTTTTAGATCATCTCTAGTTTTTTCCATAACTTATTTTCATAACTATTTTGCCTAATTTTAAAATTTATAAATTCGCTGTCCTTATGCTTATTGCCCGTTCCAATATAAACAAATACAATAATAAAAACTCAGAAATTTTTCCAAATAAAAACAAACAAACCCATTAATACATACACATCACTGTAGCCGCCCATGTACGTCAATTTATCTAAAATCATAGGGTTGATTAAATTATATATATTTCATCTGAATGCTAAATTAATCGCATGGCTCCACCATAGAAGATAACCTCCCTAACAAGTCAATTAGAGATAACATACTTGATTATGGACAAGTACAATCAATTGAGTAAATAATTCAGCCTGTAGGAAGTGTCAAGACAACATAAAACACGTTTGTGCTGGACATTTTGGACCGTCTGTATCCAAAATATCTCTATATATTTTTCAACGATTAATTAATCTATGGTTTAAAATTAAGTTTTATTCATAAAACAATGGAATTAGTTTTCAAAATGAATTTGTCTTCTGATTAGGAGTATTAAATTTGCAATTTGGTACAAACTAATACTTCTTTTGTTTTTGTTTCAATTAGCCGGGCTTTATCAATTGCCCACGTGTGACGTGTCGAACCTCCTGTCTTCGTGCTTTGGTTCGTCTAATTAAGAATAGTTTCATAAAATTTTATTTGATCGGGTCAAATTACGAAGAAAATACGACAAAAATAAACTTCATAATTATATGTAACAATCTTAAATACGGACTCTCCCCCACCGACAGTGCTTCAATGTTGTCGGCTTATGCCATTTATTAAAATCGTCGTTAGAAATGAACTTGAGTTTAAATTAAAAATACAAATATATAATAACTTACGACTTATATATGTTAATTTGATATTTGAATTAATAAAAAACATTAGTAGTTCTTTTGGTTAGACATGGTAAATAATCTTTGCAAAATATAATTGTTTACTAATAGAATTTGGAAAACTTCTCTGTCTCGATGAAGAACTACTATTAATGTCTAAACATCACTTTAAGAAAATAAATATTTTTAATCGCTTTTCACCGCCATGGAACACAAATTGTTAATCAATAAACTTAATGCTTATTAAAATGGAATGCACTAGTTTATGGAGCCAACGTGGATCGATAGGTCATAAACAATCATAATTAGTTGTGTCTAATGACGATGAAAGCGTCTAAGAAGATTTTAGTCGTGCTTGATTAAGTTCTTGCCTTTTTTTTTTCACTGCTTCCTTGTTTCCAACACATTTCTTTATTTTTATTTTTTGTGCACAGATTAATCAACTTGGAACAGTGTGACCATTCTAAAACAGTTAAAAAACAAAAATATACTCCTGTATAGAATTATTTCCTTTCGAATTTATCATTTCAGCTATTAATATGTTTAATTAAATTTCTTTGAAATACTCTTTTTGGTATGTTTATTTAAAGTTAATTTTATGTGATTGGAATATTAACTTGGATTTTCATTTATCATACAACGACTTATGATTACTTACCGATGTTATCAATTATCATAATTACGATTTAGATCGGAAGTTTCATCGATGATATATCGCTTAATCTAACACCCAATCGCAGAAAGTTTAGTTTTAATGATCAAGTAGATTGTTGTAAGGAGGCTTGTTGGATCATGAATTTTATAGTGCTTTCGTTTTTTTCTTTTTTGTCAGTACACTTTTATTAGATTTGAAAATTTAAATTATATTATTAAATATGATGTAAGTGACCTTAGAATCTTACACCACTGGAATAATTTTAGACATTGTTTTTTAATCCGAAGTGTTAAAGGTGATTTTATAGTTCAAAATAGTTTTCATGATTTTTTCTTTTCAGTTCTTAGAAAAAATTATAACAGCTAATTTTAATTAATAAAAATCATGAAAATCCAGAAAACTTATCAAAAGTCAAATCATTTCAGATTCTAATATTTTATCCAAATCTGAGTGAAATAATGTGTAATCCATTCTTTTTTTTTTATGGTGTTTGGCTTAACCCATAATTCATATTTACGCTTTGGAATGAAAAGGTGTAAAACTTTTTTTAATATTTTGTGTCTAAACCTATCACATGATTATTTCGTTCAAGACAAATCTAACCCAAATCTGTAAAAATATTAGTCGATTTCCAGGATCCATCTATATGGTATCTAAAATTACGAGGAAATATTTTTGTTACTTCACTGTCCTATGTATTTCCTAAATGATTTAATTGAGTTGATTGTCATGCCAATTATATTTTATGAACAAAATTAAACTCACATTTTAAGGGGTTACTCCTGAACTTAAAATTCGTTAATGTAAATCTTTTTCCATCTATAATGTTATGAAAATTGGACGGTTATAGTAGACGTAAGGTGATTTACACTTAACAGATTTTAAATTAATTTTTTTTATTTAATATATAATTGAGGGGTTTTCTTACGATCTTTTTTTAGTTGAGAGGTTTTAATACTAAAAAGAAATGATTACAATCAGAATTAGTGAATCGAACTTTTTGCACTATTTGGAAACATGACGTACATTTTTTCTATGGACTGACTTTATAACGAACAATTATATCCATATCATAAGGATCCATTTTAGTTAGTTTTATTTGCATCATATTTACGATGAATAATTTTATGTTTAATATATAGGACTACTACGCAAATGACTTCACCTAAATATCTTTGAAATGTATTTTTTTAACTTTTTGTGCGTAACCTTTGAAATGTATTTTTTAACTTTTTTTTAACTTTTTGTGCATCTCTTGGTTTATCTCAAAACAAAAATATAGCCGCCTCATCTCACATTTCCATTTCCACCTCTCTCTGGTGGGTGGAGTGGGGTGGCTCTTTCCTTTGAGCTTTATGATCGGTTAGTCGGCTTTTAGGAGATCGAGGAGTGTTATCATTTCTCATTTTCTAGTTTGAGGCAGAGATGGTGAGGTCTTTCCCGATGGTTTAAGGCTGGTACTTCGTTGTATATGAATTGCTTGAAGATGGTGACATTAGTTGGAATTCAGTCTAAACCAGAATTGAGGCGCATACCTTCTTTGATGGTAATTGAACAGCGGTTTCTTTCAGTTGAAGATGGTTCACGATGTTTTAAGTTCGGTAACACTGGCTAAATCACTGGTCAAGGTGATTTGGCTCTGTCTTTAGCTAGATCAAAGAAGATCTGAAGACCTCTGACAGTCTGGTAGGGTTCCGTTTGAGATAGTTCGAAAGTGAGTTTTGTGGTTGTCGGTGCCAGAGGTTCGTGCTCGCCTTGCTCATGCTGGAATTTCAGTTGCGTTAGAGCTTTTGACTGAGTGGATCATGCGGTGGGAGTCGGTTCCTCTGGCATAAGCTCTTCGTGGCTAGTGAGCTTGAATTGGCTGGTTTGAGGAAGGTTTAAAGAGCGATTGGTTCCGACCGCGATTGTAAGTTTAGTTTCCGACAATAGTCTCACCGGATATCTTTTTTGGATTTCGAGTTTTTTGTAATTCGGTTAATTTTAAACCGATCCTAACTATTATCCAATTCTTTTGGGTTATTGTTTTTTTGATTTTTTGTAATAAATTTTTTAAGTAATTAAAGATAGATCGTAAAAAAATCTTTTAATTATATATTTAATAAATAAAATTTTCAATTTAAAATCTGTTAATGTAAATCTCTTACTATTTATTATAATTATCCAATTTTCACAACACTGTAAACTGAAGAAAACCCAATTTTTCAACCATAACCGAGATTAAACACAAGGTTTTTTTTACCCATCACGTATTTATACAAAGAAATCGTCTTAAACACACACATGTAAATTATACACCCTCGTCTCGTGGAATTAATTATACACGTTTCATTTTAAACACACGGCTTATTATTAGTTTATGTTTACCCATACCTGTCGACTTTTCTCATGCCAAAACAAAATAAAAAAATAAAGAAATTTGGTCAAACCATGCATTTCACACACTATGTATTTGGGTAAACATTCATGCACCATTTGAAATTCAACTTTAGTGGGGATCGTCATCATATCTTTCCCATAACCCTCTCCATATGAGTTCTTAAGACCTATATAATATTATTTAATTCATTGTCTATGCATAAATAAATATCACACCACTATAGTCTCTAGTTTTTGTAAGAATTTGAAAACATTTTCTATTTTTTTTAAAAGTAATAAATCACGCCTAATGTCCCGGAAATGCAAAACGAACCTACTAATTTCGACATATTGGTGATTTTAATGTTGTAAATCTGCAACGAGCCCATAAATGGTTGGGCCTAAAAGCCCAAATAGTTGTGGGTCTGATGAATACAGATTTTTTATTTATCGTATTCCGATTTTAATTTTCTTCTCCGACGAGGTTGCTGAAATCTCCGGTATCGGAGATGATGGGTTCAACGGTGTTCAGGAAGAGATGTGTGGTTCAAAGAGCGAATAGTTTAATTTTCCGATCATTTTCCGTTCATATTGAGAAAATTACCGATGCATCAGCTGAAATAGCTGGAGTTCTCAACCAAGGGAACTAGCGTGACCCTCTTGTATCTTCGAATCTTTCGATCAAGATAAATCCAGACGTGGTTTTCTCCGTTGTACGATCAAAACGCGTCGATGATCCCTCCATGCTTTTGAGTTTCTTCAATTGGGTCGATTCTCAAAAATTTACAGAGCAGAAATTGGATTCATTTTCGTTTCTCGCTTGGAATTTGTGTAATTTCAGTAGTTTTGAGAAAGCTCATAGTGTTGTAATCAGGATGATTGAGAGGAAGTGGCCTCTAGCTGAGGTTTGGAGTTCTATTGTGAGATGTTAACGAGAGTTTGCTGGAAAGAGTGATGATGAAGTTTTATTTGGGATCTTGATTGATGGATACATTGAAAAAAAATATTTAGATGAAGCTGTTTTTGTTATTTCTAGCACGAGAGTTTGCTGGAAAGAGTGATGATGGATGCGTTATTGAAGAGGAATCGTCTGGATTTGTTTTGGATTTTGTATAATGTGATGGTTGAGCGAAATGTAGTCTTTGATGTTCAGAGTATGAAATGTTGATTGTTGCACATTGCAGATTTGCAGGGCTGGGAATGTTCTGTTGGCATAAGATGTTCTTCTCAAAACCGAAGAAGAATTGGGATGGCAACTTTGACTGTGTATAGTTTGGTAGTTGAAAGGTTGTGTAAAAAGGGAGATCTGGATGAAGCACTTGAGCTGAAGAAGTTGATGATTTGCAAAGGATTAGTGGTATCAAAGCAATCATACAATATACTCATTGATGGGTTGGGTAAGCAAAAAAGACGAGAAGATGCTAAATCGTTGCTGGTGGAGATGGATAGTTTTGGTGTGGGTGTTAAAAGAAATGAAGGAACCAGGAATCGCACCAGACACCTTCAGCTACAATTCTCTTATAATTGGCCTTTCTAAGGCCAAAAGAATGGACGAAGCAAGGTCTTATCTGGTTGAAATGGTCGAGAACGGATTAAAGCCTGATGCTTTCACCTATGGGGCTTTTATCAGTGGATATATAGAGGCAGGGGGATTTGCATCTGCAGATAAGTATGTGAAAGAGATGCTGGAATATGGCGTAATTCCAAATAAGGTTCTTTGCATGGGTTTGATCAATGAATATTGTATCAAGGGAAAAGAATAGAGGCATGTTCAGCATTAAGATCCATGGTTGAACAAGAGATCTCAGGGGATGCTAAAACATACACTGTTCTTATGAATGGTCTTGTTAAAAAGCGTAAAGTAAATGATGCTGAGGAGATTTTCCCGGAAATGCCTGGAAAGGGTATTACACCTGATGTATTCTCTTATGGTACACTCATTGATGGCTTTTACAAGTTGGGAAATATACAAAAAGCTTCTAGTATTTTTGATAAGATGGTTTGACTCCTAATGTCATCATATACAACATGTTGCTTGGTGGCTTCTGCAGGTCTGGTGAAATTGTAAAAGCTAAGGAACTGCTTGATGAAATGTCAGGTAAAGGTTTTCCCCCTAATGCAGTGACATACTGTACAATTATAGATGGATGTTGCAAATCTAAAGATCTAGCGGAGGCTTTTCGGTTATTTGACGAGATGAAACTAAAGGGAATAATTCCTGATAGTTTTGTGTATACAACACTCGTGGATGGGTGTTGCAGATTGAACGATATAGAAAGAGCTATTACCATCTTTGAGACAAACGAGAAAGATTGTGCTTCTACTGCCGCCCCTTTAAATGCTTTGATCAATTGCGTGTTCAAGTTTGGAGAAACAGAAATTAAACCAGAATTGATGAAACGGCTAATGGATGGGTTGTTTGGTAGGCTTGGCAAGCCCAATGATGTAACATACAACATTATGATTGATTATTTATGCAAGGAAGGAAATATGGAAGCTGGAAGAGAGCTTCTGCATCATATGAAGAAAGAGAACCTGATGCCTAGTGTTGTTACTTACACATCTCTTCTAAACGGGTATGATAAAATAGGTAGAAGATCTGAAATGTTTTCTGTATTTGATGAGGCGATTGCCTCATGAATTGAACCCGAGAACATAATGTACAGTGTTATCATTAATGCTTTCCTGAAAGAAGGGATGACAACAGAAGCTCTTGTGCTAATAGATCAAACGTTTTCTTAGAACGCTGTTGAGGATGGGTGTAAGCTAAGTATTTCAAACATGTTGTGCTCTACTGTCTGGTTTTGCTAGAGTGGGAGGAACGGAGGCAGCTGAGAAAGTTATGGAGAATATGGTTCGATTCAAATATATTCCTGATTCTTCGAGTGTTATTGAGTTAGTCAATGAAAGTTGCATTTCCTCGAATCAAAGAGTGGAAGCTGATGCAACTCCATAGATTTAAGACAGAAAGCCAAAAGCCAATATAGGAGACTGCTGGTTTTACTTTGGTTTACGGCAAATTTATTGGCCGGCGTGAAAATTGCTGAAGGGTAACATTGATCCTAACCGATATACTCTCTAGAAACTTCATCCTCTCACCTTTGATGCTCTATACTCAGTCTCAATCTTCTTCTGATAAGTCATTATTTATTTTTTCAGTGGCCGTTAAGAATTTGTAGTTCTGTTACTGGAACAGCTTATGTCTGCTCACATAAACTCTTCTGGACCAATTCATTTGCTTCAGAACGGATTTGCCATGTTGGCCATTGATAAACTTGGCAGCAGTTTCCATCATGATGACGACACCCAGAAGGTGACGATGAATGGGTAGACACATCTGAGCTGTTTATTCTTCAATTTCCTCGATTTTTATAGGCTAGGAAAAATCCAGTTCAAGAACAGAGATGGCAGTTTTATAGTAATTGAACCCTCTTGATCATGTATAGCGTCAGTCGTGCATTTTAGGTTGGTAAAAGATTTGATGTACTGAATGTTACAATGATGTCATTAATCATTGCAATTACAGTTTTCTTTGGGTTAAGAATTGATGGTTACATATCAGATCGAAGAACAAAATCTGTCTGGTGATTCAAAAAGCAGGTTCTCCAATGGGCAAACAAATTGTGTCTGAAAACATAAAGCTGAACCAAATGGTGTGTGTCTTTCAGCACACACAAAAAAAGGATCTCATACTGAAACCAAAAGAAAGGTTTTCATCTTACAGAACATACAACCCCATAAAAAGACCATATGTACACCAGAGTATAAACAAGTATACCAACCTAACAAGCAAAAATAAAATCTACATGTATTCACTACCCTCTTCATGAACAAATCGCCGATTATATGGGCAGAAAAAAATATTATGGAGCAAACTAAAAGGCGGAAAAAGGCAAAAAGAGTTCAGTAGAGCAATACCTTCTAGTGCTATACCGTTCTGCTTACACTGTGATAAGCAAATGAAAAGGTCAAATTCGATTCATCAATGTTATCATCTTTTGGAGTCTGTTAATAAAGCAATCAGTTCGTTGTCACTGAGGTCAGTCTTTGAAGCATATTTGACCGGTATGTTATTGTCTTTATCCACAGCATTTGGATCTCCTCCCCTGTAATTGAATCATTGTATCAGACTTCCCATTCAACTTTTACGGTTAACAAGACTAGTATTAAGAAATGTCAAGTTGAAGTATATGGAGTTTACCTCATAAGTAGCAACCTTGCAATTTCATATCTCCTGCTGATGATACAATGATGAAGTGGAGTCCGACCTTTTGAATCTGTTGCATTTATTTTTGCACCATACTGAAGCAATAGTTCCACCATACCGATATCCGCAGAGAGACAAGCAAGGTGAAGCAAAGAACAGTCGTTTGAAATTTCTTCTCTGACCATACTTTCCCTGTCCCCTTTTGAGTTAGAAGAATATCCCTCTGGATTCTCTTGAAATTCCTCTTCAATGCTCTGGAATTTGGCCTGAAGGGTCTCCTCCTTCGCTTCAAGTTGCATCATCTTTGCTAAAGGTAAAGACACAGTGTACGATGCTTGTCCACGTAGAGCATTCACATCTGCTTCAGAGCAGACAATGTGTCTGTAAACTGATTTCTTGTCGTTGGCACGGACATTCTCCCAAATCTCTTGGAAAACTGCCTGGAAATGCTGACTGTCTATTGCTTTACGGACAAAAATCCTCTCTGAGTACTGTAATTAGTCATAAAATCAGCACGGGTCAGACATGAGATCTTCAAAAACTTCTCTTATTAACTGGCAGACTGATATATACCTTTGCGTGGATGAACAACTCTTTCACAGAAATGGGATCATTGAAACCAGGCTTCCTTACAAGCAACTTTCTTGGTCGATCTGACTTGGGAGTGCTGATAAATATAAACATTTTCAGACTGTAAATACATGTAAGAAGTAGGTTCGTTCTTCTCCCAATTACAAGTACTTAAGTTACTTACCCCGAAGACCTACTAGCACTGGAAGATCTAGTCTCCGAGTTCAACAACTCCTCCCACACTGAGTTTACATATACGTTACCTAACGATTGGAATAATGTCAAGACCGATAGTTCCCATACTTTCACATCAAGAGTGAGCGATCTGACCTGTATGACAATGTTGGAAATATTATACAGCTACTTAAAAATGGGAAAAATGTTTCACACTTTCCCCTTTGTGAAAGGAGTGAAATATTTGCTAGATGTATAGTTTTGATGGCAAACCTTTGAAATGTGAACACCAAGGTTACGATGGATACCAGAACACTCAATACAAATAAGGACACCGAGGTTCAAAGAGGCCCAATCAGGCTCAGGAGCACCACAGTCTGCACATTTCTCATTCCCCAACACTCTTGTCAAGACATCAATTGGCTTTTCAGTCTTTACCATATCATGTTGCTGCAAGCATCCTGAAAACCTTGAACGGTTTCCTCCTGTCATGGGATTTTCCAGTGTGGATTCTCCACTTTCTGCCTGTTCGATATCATATGGATCTACTAAAGAGCCAGAATCACTTGCAGAGAAAGTATCACCTCCGTCCACAGTAGAAAGACGCTGGTCGAGTGCAAGTAAATGATATATTAGACAAAATCGAAAATCGGTCAGACAAGAAATAATCAGACTACCATATAAAATCTAACCATGATTGCTCTTTCAGGTGTCTGGAAACTCAACAAAGAAGCAATTACTCCAGTTATTTTTTCGATCCAGTCCATCTGATCCTGTGCATTCTCTGCCTACATCAATAACAATATAAGAAGTTCTGGTCATTCGGGGATGATAGAAGAGAACATCAAAGGAAAATATGTCCTGAATCCTAACATAAGTTTCGGTAAGTTTCAATACGTAAAAGAAACTAATATATTTTTTTTACTTGCAACAGACCTGCAATGTATAAACTTTCGTTGGTGAAATTATTCGAAAGCAGAATCTTAGATAGGTCTGATCTGCGTCAACTTTGATCGTTGAAGTCAGCAGATTGACGGTGTGCCGTGCAACTGGTTTTTCATCATGCACACCACCGTGATAATGAGAAGACAGCCACCGACTTAGCAGCCCAGGATTGTTGTCTGTAGACATATTCCTATGAACAACAGAGCGGCTTCCATTTCCCTGCTACATAGAGATTCAAAGATTTAGTATATATACAGTACATCACATACGCTATCTATACGTTTTCTCAAGGAAGGATCAAAAAACAATTATATTTGGTTTTACAACTTACTGAAGACCAATTCCAAGGCTTCCGGTAATAATATAGCATCCCGCGGCTATCAAGGATAAAGAATCTTCTTTTCCAATCACCCCTCAAGTTGGAGGAACGTTTAGAAAGATACCCTTGTCTTATAGTCTGAACCTGAAGAGCAGTAACGTCAAGACATAAATATAAAGCACAATCGTATAAATATGTCAGAGCAGTTTGATGAGGAAGCCTCAGTAAAAAAAGATATCTCCTTACGTTTCCTTTTGCAGCAGATTGCATGACAGCCTCTATGACTTTCTGTGAGTTTCGTGATTTATGTCTCATGCCATCTCCTGTTGGAGAACCATTTGAGGTTCTAGTTTCCCGATCAACTTGCCTTTGGTATTCTTGCATCCTTTCATTAAGTGATGCCATCTCATAGTTTGAACATTCTTTAGACTGGTGTGCATAAGCCAACACCTACCATTAAATTTCAATTCAACACCTCTTATTGTTTGGATAAGAAAGGGTTCACTACAGAGAAATCTCTGAAATGAAAAGACAAAAGAAGCATGCTTCAAGGAGTATCAGACCTGATTAATAAAAGGCTCCATTTGATGTAGTAGCTCATATCCCTGAAAGAAGGAATCACTCGTGAGAAAGCGAATCACGTGGTTCATATCAGGAAAGAGGAAAACAACCCATTGTATGATAGGTTTCCCTGTAAAACCAAGCTGATTGGCTTCAAGAAAACTACGGGCATAACATCTACAATTGGATTCAAAAAGTTGTAGGCCTCCGGCAATTTGGCGACTAAAAAAAGTGCTGAAAATTATTTGTCGTCTTGCTCCTGAACACTTTTTTCAAGAAAAAGCTTGCCTGTTTAAAGAAACGGAGATGAGCATCCATTGTCCCGCTAACTGCTTCCAAAAACTCAAATCTCTTTTTAGCCTCCGCATTAGAGAGTGCACTAACCTGGCCAGGAAGAAGTAAGCAAGCATTATGTACGGTTATGAGTATATAACCTGCTAAAATATTTGAACCATCTGAATAAAAAGCATTTACCAGATGAAACCGGGCTTGCTCAAACGTCGTTCTTGCACTATGTAGGTCCTGGAATGTCTCTTTACCCAGTTAGTTTTAGCAGAAAAAAAGTGAAGATTATCTGTGACCAGTTGTTAACCGAGACTTGAAAAAATTGTAAGACTTTTACATACCTCCTCAATTGTGGCAGCCACATCCAATCGCGTACTCTTCCTTAGTGAAAGATATTTCTCTCGTGCCTGTTTCATACAGATACACATTAATAAAGATGTAATTTTTCAAACTGCCCGAATGTTTATGACAACAATCTGGGAAAACCATCATTTTACGCACCTGATCGTATATAATGGAAGCTTTGTCAAACCGTTTACGAGCTTCCTGCGTGAGAGAAATTTAAGATAGATATAAGTAGAAGCAAATCAGAGAAACTGCTGAACATAGAATGAAAGAATTTGAAAGGATTCTCAGAGTAATTGTGCTATAATATTTCATGTGGTAACTAATAAGACGAATATACCTTAACTTCTTGGCAATCAACATTTACAAATTGAAGCAACCGATCATTCAGCATATGTTCTACCTGAAAAGTGTTGACAAGACATCATAGTTATGCATCACTTCAGTATCATGATATCAACATACAGCGATAACACTGAAGGACATAACAATATAAATTTCTCTACTAAATAGAAAAAGAAAAGAAGCCCAAGAAAGAAATCATTTTCTATATATAATTCAGAACAAAAGAAGCAGGCAACCGATAAAATATACTTAAACCCGGCTCAGTTGAACATTAAGTTCAAGGAGAAAAGTTCTACCAATCAATGAGATGTTTGCACATCATCCCTTCTACATAAGCAATGGATTTCAGTACCTGGGAACGAAGAACTTCCTTGTATGTCCCAATTTCTCGTAGAGCAATTGTGTATTTTGTAATTACAGGACCTGAGCAAGGAACATATTTCCTCCAGACGTTACTCCAAGAAAGATAAAAAAAAAGAAAAGGATGCAGAATTCAGATAACTAAAAAAGTAAACACAAGGGGTGTACCTCCAAAAGCAACACAAATAGGATCATTATGGCCTCCTCCGAAAGATTCAAGTGCATTTACAAATCCAATATCTGCATCATACCCTTCTCCAAGCCCCTCGCTTAAATCAAAACATAGAATTTGGTGAATGAGATGTGATGTTAATTTTTATAGTAAAAATTTAGGTACTTATGAATGAAGTCTTTAGAGACGGGCTTACGTGTACTTTTTGCAACCTTTATAGAACCTTAAGCATCGCATTCTCAGCAACTCCGCATTCCCTTCCATTATTTGCATCTGTTGCACCATAAAGAGTTTGTACAGCCAAAACTTACAAACTAAACTTTGGAAGAACGTAGGACTTTTGCAGTTACAGCCGTCAAACACAAAAATAGATCAAAAAGTAACTTCTTCTCAAAATTCACGAAACTTGAAGTCAATTCCTAGATTTTGACATCTCTACACAAAACACATTGCAAATTTTGATACAAAAAAAGAGCCTCACAAATCAACACACTAATCACTATACTGGACCTTCTTTAACGAATCGAAATTGATGAAAATTTTAGAAATGTCTGATAGTACACACTGTATCTGAAATTATAGAGCCATTCTTATTTTTCAAATTTAATCATAGAATGGGATGAGAGATTATAGAAAGAGAGAGCAATGCATTTCTTGAGCAATGAAGAAAGAGAGATGATTGACAAAAAATAGAAAAGAAACCTGTTGGCGAAACATGGGAGAATCATCGAGCTTTGCGAAATTCATTTTTCAGGGGGAAAAGCAAGAGACCCAGAACGATCCTCCTCCGTCGTCGTCGTCTTCAATTGAAAAAAATGAGAAATTCCGGTTACCGGAGACTCGGACAGAGCTAATTACGGTGCCCCCAAAAAAAAACAAAACGTTTAGGGTTGGTTGAGAAGTGGGAAAATGGGCGCAAATAAGGGAAAGATCGTGCGATGGAGAAAACACACAAATTTTACTCTTCTCTTTGGTAGTTGTTGTGGTGCTGCAAAACCTTGAAACCTTCCATGGCTCTCATTTTTAAATTAAAATAAAGGGAAGCTAATAAATACATTAAATAAGGCTGACCCCATCATTTCCCTACTTTCTTATTATTAGAGGGAATGATCATCTTTTTATTCAGAAAAAAATCCATGAAATATGATTGATTATAATAAACAATCTAAAATGTGAAATCCAAAATACGGGAGATTGAATCTAAGAAAACTTTATAAAATATGATACAAACACTTTAGGGGAAAAAAAGAAAGAGATTAAAATATAATTAGGTTACGTGGCATTCCAGTGAATTGAAAATCGAGAGACTGTTTACTGCAGATAAATTAAGAGGAAATCAAAATGGAGTTGACTTTAATTATTCCGAGAGGAGAAGTAGGGACCGTAGAAACATCCTAAACGTGTGAGAAACTATAAAACATTATTATCATTTGTTTCCCATTCCCACGAATATCCTCGCTTCTGTTTCTTCTACTAATTATCTGATCAAACTTATTTAATTACATTTTATTAGAAAAACCTGATGTTACATCCTTATCGATAGAGACGAGTAAGAGTCTCAAAATGAGTTAACCTAATCTATTATCCACTTAAATGGTTTAAATGGAATTAAATGGGTTGCGTGAATTTATTATCTATTTATTTGTTAAATGAATTGATTCATTATTACTATAAAATCAATTAATAGATAATTATTATAAAACAACAATATCACCGAGAATATCACCATCATCGTCACTATACTCATTATTACCATCATAAATTAATTTTGGCAGAAACTTATGGATTTATAATTTTTAAAAATTTTAAAAAATCAAGTTTTGGCGAAAAGTTTACATGTCTACATTTTGACGGAAAAATTATACATTTGCATTTTATCAAAAAAATTGCATATTTGTATTTTGTCAAAAAAATCTAGAAATTATGAAAATTGGTTGATTCAACTTTTAAAAATTAATGAATCAAATGGATAACCAATCAACTCCTCCGAAACCAATTCATTATTGGGTCAGACCATGACCTATTTTGGGAACCGTAGAGAATGTGACATTCTTTTCTGAGTATAGGAACCGGTTTAAGGTTTTAATCTGAACCGGGCTTCCAATCTTTCTATAATGCTCAAGAAATGTGATAGGACTCATATGACATTAAATGTCTACGTCCCAAATTTCCAATGTCACTAAAAGAAGAGCAATATGTAGTAGTAATACACGGTCTAAATTGTGATTCTCTCCAAACTCGACAAAATAAAATAAAATAAAATCTCATGCATTTCGTTTCAGAAGCTAAGAGCAACGAGAGTTCAAAAAAGAAAGAAGGGAAACTGAATAGATTCTTTTAACCTGAGAAAGAAAGAAGTTGAAGTTTCAGCCAAAGAAACGGCCGATGAAGCCTTTTTTCTTCATCCTGTTTTCAATTTTCGGGAATTCGATGCAAGTGTGGACGAGGTCTATAACAATCGGATTGCGCGGTATAGATTGGAATGCTGGTGGAAACCGTTCAATCTTTGGCGCAATTTTCGTGTTTGAATCGCCGACTGCAGATTCATACACATCAAGTTTATCTAACATGTATTTCTCCACCTGGTTTAACATATAATATAAGAGTGCCAAAAAAAAAACATTAGAGTGCAATTTGATTATACCATCAGCCACTAATCAAGAAGGCAGGATAGTGAGATTGTACCTGAGTGGCTGTATCGTTTAGTGATATAGTTGAGATTCCATTTGACAGATTCTCTGGAGCCTGCTCTTCCTCCATAATCCCGGCCGCATGCTCTATGCAACTGTTAGCTCTGCATTCTTTGCTCAGTGTCTTCAATTCCTGAATTGTTCCCTGAGTATTATCAGAAAATTTTAGTCAAAAATTACTTTTCTTCAGTGAAAAGAATATCTACAATATTCAGTTTTGCCCCGCGTCTATATTCCTATAAACCGTCAACCTATTATTCTTATCTGGTTGACCTGAGGTAACGTAGTATGCGGCTATTCAATGGCTATGGATGGAAGCCATGTATGAGGTGACAAATAAATCATGAGCTAGATACCTCATCTTTCTTTGTTGTGCTTTGAAACTTGCCCATGGCATCTTCAGCAAGAGATCGAGCACGACAATACAAGGCGTATGCTTCAACCCTCTTTCCTGCTAGACTATATGACTTCGCCAAATAGAAGCACCTGAAACATATTTCCGAAGATATCATTAGCTAATTCAATCAAGGGTAATGAAAACTAAATGTATCATTTATATGGAAAGGACATTTTTCAAATGGAAAGAACTACGTCAATTCAAGGAATCAGAAAAGTGGCTCTAACAGAGACGAAAAAGTAGGTGTAGAGGATCAAGGACCAGGAAACAGATTCCTATAAAATTTAATGAATAAATTTACTAAATTTCATATAGCTAAGGATTGAAAGATGCTAAAATTATGTGAAGAGTAAAGGAATTCCACAACTCAATAGTAACCGTCCTAAAAAACAATAATGTGAGAGAACTAAACCTTTCAGCACGGAAGGCCAAGCTTTTGCGCTGACACTCTTCTTCAAAGGCAATCTCTTCAGGTTTCCTGTCTCTTCCAGAGCTAATGAGATCAGAAAGATCGGCCACATTCTAAGAAAAAGAAACAAGGGTGATGTCTCCTTGATGGTTTAACAAACAAAATCAGGTTCTGAAGAGAAAAAAAAACAGGTGAACAGTGATTACCTGCGATAGAAGGTCGTACAATCGAACAAGCTCCTCAGGCCTAGTAACCTTTTCACTTTTATCATCACGTTTCCTATTCAGTTTACTCTTTGCTATTTTAACCAACAACTGGTTCCGTTCAATGGTTCTTTGTCCTAGCACAGCTCCAACAGCTTTGTCCAAACCATTTAGGTCATCTTTAACAGATTCAGCATTTCCTGCACTTACCTAAAATATAGTACGCTCCTCAGTACAATCAATCAAAGAAACAGCAATGGACCTAAAATAATAGATGTCCTTACTCTTTGGGATGAACAAACCTGTCTACACTTTCCAAAATCTTTAAAAGGGTAAACCTTTTTGGCGAACTCAACTAATAAATCAGACGATGTCTTGTAAATTTACTTACCAAGTCACTGCGTATCGTGTTCCTGGCATCATGATATGCAGTGAATAATTTATCATATGTGGTTAGCTTTTTCTCTGCAGGGATAGATTCTGCTGTTGGACCCTGTAGCTCCTTCTCAAGTTCCTGGGCTGAACAAGGAACAAAGAATAAGAGCCTCATTGAGGTGCTTGACATTCTATAAAGGCAGGTATCATATTAATAGTGTAGCACATGACAGTAACTCCATTGTAAAGGTAAACCAAACTTTTGCCAGATCTAGGACTATGCTATCAGACACAATTTATTAGCATAATAAAGTAATTCAAAACGAGGGTAAATGGAAAAAGTTGGTCGAACCTTTTAAAATAGAAACCCGAGATTTTGGGTTGGAAACAGGAAATCTGTAGCCAAGCCAATTAAACTCTGTAAGAGATGCAGCTTGTTGAGATCTGGCCTCTTCCATAGCAGCCTACGCGACAGTAAGGAATATACATCATATTTATAGACCAAATCGTCTGAGGGATCTGAGAAATACTTCGCCACTAAACGATTTCAAGACGTTCAAGAGTAGCCAAGATTGTATACATGAAATATGTTATCATTAGTGTTGGTAAGAGGTCAAAGTCGAGGCTCTAAGTTCCTAACAACAAATTGAAAACTAACAGACAATTTTTTTTGCTGCAGCAACTATGCGAATAGTTGAAACATATATATATATATATACAACTAGTTACTCATTTGCTTTGGTTATAACGCTGACAGAACATGACATTTTTGATCATGGAAATTTATATGTACCTCTATCTTTGCTTTGAAAAGATCCAATGCAGGGCCTTCCATCTCACCAATCTGAAGAAGTTCAGATGTCTGCAAGTTTGATTTGCCAATTTTGTGTAGGCAGTACCGAATACTAGGCTCAAGTTCCTCAACCCGTTCCCGGCAAAGAACTTGGTTCTCTAGATCCCCATATTTCCCGAGTTCCTCATAAACAGATCTGCAACAGGGGATATTTTCAGAAACAAAACCTACCAAAATGCAAAATGGCAAAACAAAACAAAGACAAACCTGGCGTTTTTGAAACATGCCAACCCAGTTTCCCAATTTTGATCTTGCTCAAACAACAGAGTACCTTTCATATAGGATGCATATGCCTATAAAACAGTAAGATAAAGCATGAAGACTCACATCGTGCTTTTATAGAGTAGACACACGTTTTACACCCAACAACTAAGTTAAAATCCCTAAAGAGACGTATTCTCTTCTCCCTGTCAAGACAATAGATATGTTATATGTATATTATGATACTGAAACATTTGGGGTCACAGAAATACCTCAGCTTCCAGAGATGTCCTGGAGTCTGTCTTAATAGAACACAAACTTGAGAAAAGCGAAGCCCATTTAACTGCCTTCCTCAGTCTACCAATCAAATAAATCCGCTGCCGAGCATTAGGCCCATCTGGTAGCTGTCTTTTTTCCATTGCATGGCTCCATGCTCTTTCCGCCATATAGAAAACCACATGAAGGAACCTATTTCAAATAAAGACAAAAGATTAACCCAATGTTGAGAATGTGAGTACCACAAAATCATTTAAAAATTTCTAAAGTTCAGCTAAACGCAAAATCACAATAAGCTGGGAATTTATGTACTCAAGTCACACCACTCTAACATAAAAAATCTAATTGGAAGGAATAAGGATGAGAGTGGGATAAATACCTAACATCAGTGACAGTTGATTCAAGAATGGCTCGTCGAGTGTATTTACCACGGCCATGAGTAAATTTCAAGGACTTGTATAACCTCCTCAACCGTGCTGAGCAATACCTCCTACACAACAAAATAACAGATTATAGAAAATAATCTCAATTTTTGAAAAGCCCAAGTAAGTCACTGAGCATAGGGTTTCGTATTAATACCGATAGCGAGCATAGTCACCATGACGAAGACCATGTTGTGCCTGAGAAGATTTCATCAGCTGCAGAACTGAAAAGGCAAATGCAACATTGCAATCATTCAAACACTTAGAAGACTCATATTGTTGATACAAATTCACAGCAATGCCCTCATAAAATCACGGTGTGAGGAAGCAAACAATAGTCAATAGCCAAATTAGAGATTCCCATAAACAAAATTCCCAGACATGCAGATAATTTACTCATGTATATTGCCATCATATCTATCGTTTTAAACTCAACATCAATTAGTCTCGGAAAACACCAAAAGAAGCAATTGAGTATATACCATTAATCGAGAACCTCGGAAGGATCTGATCAGAGCTTTCAGATTTCAGATCGTCGATCTCCATTGCAGACATCTCGCTCTCCTTTTTTCCCATTAATCCTCGCAATTGTAGTTAAAAACCCTCTGAAAAATACATCAAAAGAAAAAAGAAAAAATACCATGCGATATGTAAACTAAGGGAATACATCGACAAAACAAATCGTATAATTACAAAAGAAATTATGGTCAACCAGTGAGGTGATATATCGGCAGTGACAATGGAATATTCCGATGACGACGGTGCGCAGCAGAGGCGTGCAAATTTCAGCTTTCGATTGAATCTCAATCTAGGTGTGCCCAACGAGAGGACGACTAGTAACGACGGGTGGGTGAAATTGAGGTTTTGGGGTTTTTGGTAAGCAAGTCCAGTTTAATCTGGGTAATGGTGGGTCTAGAGGCCCAATTTTCATATGGTGCCGGCCTCTCCGGAAGATTAATTCCTCAAATCATATGGTGAATCTAATTTTGGATACTTATCTCTCTTCTTTTGTTTTTTGATAAATAATTGTTTATAAATGATTGCTTTGAATATTCTGAAAAACATTTTCTAATCATGTCTATTTCAAAATACTTATCTTTTGCAAAGATGGTTTAGAAGTGTACAATAATACAAACACATTACAAAATTGTAAAACTACATAAATTTATACTAACAGTTAACTAGAGATTAAAGATTTTAAACTATATGAAATACTTGTGTAATCATCTTCAATCAAACTATTCAAATCCACTTTGAAATATCCAAAAACTACACAAATTGGTAGATAGCTGTCTAATATATTTTTACCACATTTACTTATTTTTCCCGAATTTGAACTTTTTAAAGATAGATAAGTGGTTGGTAAACCTTATCTTTTGACACTGTAATCATAAAGTCAGCTTTAATTTAAACAATTACATTTTTTCATCAATAACTATAAGAAAACAAAAATAATAGTAGTGATAAACGATATAACGTAGTAATTGGAATTTGGTGCCGTAAATTAGGGTTGATGTTAACCTTTAAAATACAAAGACGAATGTAAATTGATGACAAAAATTAGGAAGTAGCACGGAATAATACAATATTCCAGTGTGTTAATATCAAAAAACCAATAGATAATAAATAAACAGACCGACGGAAATCTATACAGACCGGATCAGGAGAAGAGACCGCGTGGACCATATTAACAACCAAATAATTCAAAAATCATTATAATAACATTTAATTTAATTATCCAATGATATCTAAAACGTTTATATGATGTTCCATAATTCCATTGGTTATTTGCTTCTGTCTTGCTGTTCTGTCCAATCGTGTTCTTCATGATTTAGCACGTGGAACTCTAGTTTATACTACTATTTATTTTCATGGTACATTAATTTGATCTTGTAAGCAGTAGTTTTTTTCTTTTCTTTTTTGTTAATGGATATATCTTTTAAGCAGATTAAATCGATACTGTATAATTTCCACTACAGCACAATATCATATATATTTTGATTCTCAAATTTTCAAAATGTTACAGATTAAAAAAATTATGTATTTCTTAAAACAAAGTTAGTCTGTTTATAGACAAATCGAGGATGTATATATATATATATATATAGCGTTATATGTACTTGAAATAATTTAAATAATTTAACAGAGTAGCATTTCATAAAATAAATTATTCTCTTATCAGTGATCTCATTCTCAAGTTTTGAATATCTTTAGATGTTAACTTAAGTATCATAAATAAATAATTAAAGACCCGTGCTGTTCCAAACTTCCAAGGATGTAGGCATGTGAGACCAGCGTGACACTTCTAAGTCTATAACAAAGGATTTATCAAAAGCTAATTCTAATCAAATCACGCTTGTTAATCTAAAGCTGGAAGACGATTTGGTATATTGTTATGAACTATAATTCCATGCCGGTTAGATACGGTTAACCTCTTCTTTATTGTGAGTGTGATACACAGAAATCTGGATGAATCCAACGGCTCGTAAGAGATGGGTACACAGAGATCTTCTTAGATGGGGGATTAGGTAGATGATCATAACCCGTCCTGGGATTTGCTGGTTCAGCTTTGATGTGTGACTAATGAAACTTTGACACTTGGATAAGTTGAGAGGAGCATCTTTAATTAGAATATAAATGCTTTTCTAATCCTTCACGCAGCGCCCAGCATTTAAAATTTCGGACAGTGACCCTCGCTCTCACGCCATCCTCAGCTACTCGCTCGACTTATTTTGCTCAGCTCAGCTTGGCTTGGCCGGCAAATACCAGAATAGAAGTTTCTCAAAACTCGTCTTGAGATTTTTCTTTCACTCAACATATTTTAAGACAAAATATCCGAACATTGTGTCTTATTTTGTTCGTCTCCAATTTTTGTTTTAGATTTAAACCATAATTTCATTTATATATAAGGGAGACGAAAGCTGAGTTAAAATAACTTCTCCCAAATAAGAATTAAAACTAGAAATACCAAATTTAAATTACGTTGGAGTAACCAAGTTAAAATACCATTAGACCACCATTTACTTAATATTGCCGAAAATCATTACGAGTTGGATTGATCCAATTTTTTTTAGTTTTGGCAGAATTGGTTTCAACTTTAAATTTGTTCTATAGTATTTATATTTAAATTCAGTTTCCATTTTGTTCTGATTTTTGTTTAATTTTTGTAAACTTATTCTTTAACCGACTTGAACCGATCTGATAAAATTAACATATTAGGCTATAATAAACCTTCGTTGCAGAGAGATATATAGGACACGCTGCAATTCTTGGATATGGACAAGTTGACAAATCGCATAAATGGATTGTGTAATCGCACCAGATTAATCAAAAACGAAAAAGTGTAAAATTTTAAAAGATCTCATGAACCAGCCTACGGTGCAACTTAGTAATATGTCAAAAGGTCCCATATTGAATTATTCTTAGTTTCTAAGGATCGTAGACGAGCTAACAATTAACCCACGGAAAATGTACTAACTAAATATTGGTAAGTTTGAACTTTGAACCATTGTCTCATGTTATCCTGTAGTTCCTTCTGGACTGAACTAGGAACCAGAAATCTGTAACTAGGTCATCAGATCTTGATGTCTCCATACTCATCATTTGACTCTCTAAAATGACAATCAACTTGCAAAGTCTTTTTGATGCAGCAGAAATCGTTATCCTGAGCAGTGATAACAAATATTTGTCCCTACGCTACTACTAACCTACACACGCTGTCTCTTGTTTGTGTTTGACTGTGGCAGGAAGAGAAGGCAATAGGATGAGGAATACTACCCTTGCTTCAACGGGCTACACTGGTGCAGACATTTGGACAGAGGAATCATGTTTGCTTGAAAGAGGGTTCAATCACTGTTCCACCATATGCTCCGCCACAGAAGATGCAGTCGCACTTGATTCCTGGGAAAACTCCTCGATCCATCTTCGTTTATTTCAGAGGATTGTTTTATGATGTGGGAAATGACCCTGAGGGTGGCTATTATGCGAGGTAAGTTTTTATAAGAATGCTTAGCAATGTTCTAAAATAATCTCACAAATCTCCTAAAGCTGTTCATAATTGCTTTACTGATTTGAAACTTTGGATATAAAATTTAACAAAACTATGAAGATTCATTGACTGTTTTTAGAACCACAAATTGCTCATATAATCAGTGATGATGTTTTGTTTGTCAAACGGGCACAGGGGTGCATGAGCGGTATGGGAAAACTTCAAAGACAATCCGCTGTTCGACATATCAACAGAGCACCCAACAACATATTATGAGGACATGCAAAGAGCAATCTTCTGCTTATGCCCACTTGGATGGGCCCCATGGAGTCCAAGACTTGTGGAAGCCGTGATCTTTGGTTGCATCGCTGTGATCATATCAGATGACATCGTGTTACCTTTTGCAGATGCGATCCCTTGGGAAGATTATGGATGAGAAGGATGTTACTTACTTGGACAGAATACTAATGTTGTGGGAAAAAAGTGGGAACAGACAAGGAAAAAAGGGTAAAACGGTCAATTGCTAATGTTGTGGGAAAAAATTAAAGTTGAAAAAAATCCGACCTGCCGGAATCGAACCAGCGACCTAAAGATTGTCTGCTAACACTACAGTCTTCCGCTCTACCAACTGAGCTAAGGTCGGCTACTGACTGTAATTCATGATTAATAGTATTTAAACTAAATAGTTCTTAGCGACAAAAACTTAGACAAGTAATAAATAAACTCATAACAGCCACCAATTGGAATTGATTTTTGAAAAGCTTTGACTGAAACAATGACACTAAACGAAGACAACGTAATCTATTCCAAAAAGCTTTCAACAAGTCTCAGAAATTGATCTCACGTCTCTCTGCAAAGAATTTTCCTATCATGGCCTCTTCAGAAAGAACCAAGCTAAGCTAAACTCCGGTATCAGCTGCATCTGCAGGCGACATATTTCCAGCGTAGCCAGTCATTGCGGTCTTCACCCAACGAGGAAAAAAGCTGTTAACATAGATCTTCTCTCCCTCTCGTCTTCTCGAAAGTTCTTTTGCAATTAGTCTCGGGTAAGCATTGACAGAAAGCTTAGACAAGGAGTAGTCTGTGAATGTCTGAGGCCACCCGCCTGATTCCCAAGTTCCGTCTTTTACTTGGTCGATGAATTTAGAGACAGTTCTGTCTATGAGTTCCTCTGTTAGCAAATCCAGATTGCTTAGCTGATCTCTCAACTCTACATTCGCAAGTGTCTGCAAATTACACGATTTCATGGCATGAGTTTAGAAGATTCTATTTTAACAAGAATTCAAAGATAAAAAAAGAGTAATAGAGTTTCTTACATTACGTCTTCCATTTATTCTACCTAGCCGAGAGCTAATGTTAACGATACGATCACCCTGAGGAGCTGATCTCATCAATGGTATCATAGCTTTTGCCATGTTTTTGGTTCCTTGGTGGTTAGTAGATCGCGAAAGCAATCTTGATTCAAGATCGGATATTATTCTTGTTAAAAATGGAGGGTTGTGTAGGAGTGTTGTACTCAGACATTTCTTTGGGTTAGGATCAGAAACCCGTAAAACCTCGACGTATCTTCCTGATCCTTACGCAATCGAAATTGATAATCCTGAGGATATACCTGATGGATATGAATTCAAATGGCTTCTTAACATTCACACGATAGACACGAGAGGTGTAGAAGACAAAAAGGGATGCATAGAATGCCTGTGTGATCTGTATAATGTAACCATTGATGAGTAGGGTTTATACTGCTGCTATGATAAGACTCAATGTCGGGTGAAAAACGGATTTGACAATGGGGAGAAAACAAGAACTCTGTATTTGAAGTATACCGTGAGATGGGTTGATTGGGACACCTCGGTTTTGCCCGCTCAGGTTTATATTTTCGATGTTACGGATACTTGGACAAAACAGAGGGATCAATAGGGGATAGCCAAGAACATATTTGTCGTGTAAGTAAGAAGTTTCGTATCGCTTAATGTTGCTGTTTCAACTTCATTCTCTAATATTTTTCCGGGGTCTTTGTGCTTTTCAGGTGGAATACGAGGTGAAACCGTGCAAAAACAATGGCAATGGATGGGTTGACGTTAAGAAAAAGAGCTTAATGATGCCATTTAATGGGTATATTGTCTACGGCGTAGCTCACCAGCACGCGGGTGGTATCGGCGCTGCTCTATACCAAGAGGTAATTAAGAATGATTTAGTTAAGCTAATTGCAAAACGAAAGGTTGAAATTTTTTTACTGAATTGAGATTCTTGTGTTGTGGAACAGGACGTTAAAGGAATATGTACTTCGATGCCGAAGTATGGCAATGGAGATGAACCTGGAAACGAAGCTGGTTATATTGTAGGAATGTCGTCTTGTTATCCAGAACCCGTGAAAGTAAGCTATGGAGAGACACTGACTATGGAGTTTAATTATAGTAATGCCGTTGGTCATACCGGAGTTATGGGACTCTTTTACATCCTCGTTGCTAAGTAGTTGCCTGAACCAGAGAGCTCCGTGCCTAGACTTTTTCAGGTAACCATCCGGTACTTGATCTCGGTTTAGGTTAAACCTGTTTCAGTTCAAATATGTTTTTGGAGATAATTGCCTTGTGATGATTACTTTACTTACATTAGTATTTTTCTCACTTCCTTGCAGAGAAGCTTGAGTCTTTTAGCCTTTCTTGTGGCGACGGTGGTGGTGGCGGTTGTGATTCTAATTGCCGCCGTGGTATACCGGGGACAGAACCGGGAGATGGTTACCAATCACTTAGCACTTAAAAGTTATGTATGTCGACTAGATATTTTTGTTCATAGTGAATTTTGTTTCTTTGTACTAAGAATTAAGATAAAATAATATTTTGTTGCCATCTTCCTCTAATGTGATATTTCTGTAACGGTTACGTGTAAGAATTTTGCTTTGTCAAATACATCAGATTCACATGATACGCTATGGTCTTGGTTCCAATTTATACTTGCAATATTACAAATCTTACCAAATGAATTACTCTACATCCAAAATTTTGGGTGTTTCATTGTTTATTTTAATTTCACTGTAACGAAAACCATTCTAAAATATCTGATCACAAGTAAAATTCAATTAAGAGTCAATAATTACAATCTAAGTCGTTGTTCTGGTTCAACTGACACATTGTTCTGGTTCTAATCAGCTAAACCGGTTAAAATCGAGTCGTTGTTGTAATTTACTCAAACTAGACCGGTCTATTTGACTGGTGGTTTTTTATTGGGCACGTGGAAACAATTGAAGTGGTCCAAGCACAATAATGGAGAGGCCAGGGACGACGATTGAGGCAGATATTTTTGCTCACCGGCCTGTACAAAAAATGTGATCGAAAGTCAAATCGGTGATCTCACTTCTCTCTCACATATTGTTATTACCGTTATCGTTTTATCTCAGAGACAACGTGTTGTCCAGTGAGTTTCATTTTGAATCTTTTCCGAGAATTGTACTTCTTCCTGGACTGGGTGACTCTTCCAGGAACGAAGGGACATTAGAATCGTCCAAAGCTTTCGAAATTTCTCATCTGGGTTTCTCGATTGATCGTTAATAAGCAATGGAGGCAGATAAATCCAACCAAAGTCCGGGTAAGAAGCCTGAAGAGGCAACAATGGAGCACGTGCTACTGGCATTACGCGAGACCAAGGAGGAGAGAGAGATCAGGATTCGGAGTTTGTTTGAATTCTTCGACAATTCGAATTTAGGCTTCTTAGACTATACCCAGATCGAGAAAGGTATGTCTTCGCTTCGTATTCCTCCAAAGTACAAGTACGCTAGTGATTTGCTTAAAGTCTGCGACGCGAATCGAGATGGGCGTGTGGATTACCAAGAGTTTCGACGTTACATGGACGCTAAGGAGCTTGAGCTGTACATGATTTTCCAGGCTATTGATGTTGAACACAATGGCGACATTTGCCCAAAGGAGCTGTGGGAGGCTCTTGTTAAGGCTGGTTTGTGATTTCTGTTTCCACACTGTTTTATTACCGCTACTGTTACGACTTTGCAGCTATCTTCCATAAGCAAAAGTGGAAACTTTTATAGGTTTATGGATGTGGATTTTTGATTAATTTGCTAGTTACTGTTAGATTGGTCAGTGACTTGAATTTGAATTTGCCACTGTTTTGAACTGTTCTTCATAGCTTTCTTTTTCCAGCAGCTTTTCCACTGCTAGTTGTTTGTTGTATTTCTTATAATTGCTTTACAACTATGCGAGCCATTTGTTCGATATCACTCTGTTCATTTTTAGAATGTCTATAACTACGATTTTCCTTGAAGCAAATGTTTGAGTCAAGGAAGGAAGACATTTTTGAAGCAAATGCTTTTATATGAGCTTTAATCAGTCTATTAGATAGATTTGTGCTTCAGGCAAATTGAAATATATATTGTCATTCGTTGATCCCTGGAAAATATAATATTCTTGATTAGAAGATTCAACATATTAACAATGTCTGCTTAACCTTTGCCATAGTTCTTGTTCGCAAAACCGTGGGTTGTGAGTTGCTTTGTTAGGTTTCAGAAATAGTGTCTCAGTGAGTCTAGTGGCAAATTTGGCTCTTTTATCTTTACATGCTTTCATTTCTCAAAAGCTTGTATGTTATTGGGTAACATTGTTGTTGACCTATATAAACCCTACAGTTATGTTCTTGTAGGCATTGAAATGAAAGATAAGGAACTTGCTTCTTTTATGGAGCATGTTGATAAGGACAACAACGGAATTATAACTTTCGAAGAGTGGAGGGATTTTCTTTTGCTACACCCTCATGAAGCCACAATTGAGAACATCTATCATCACTGGGAAAGAGTGTGCTTAATAGACATAGGGGATCAAGTTGTTATACCAGATGGTATTAGTAAACACGCTCAAAGAAGCAAATTACTTCTCGCTGGAGGATTAGCGGGAGCTGTTTCTAGAACTGCAACCGCGCCTCTGGACCGTCTGAAAGTTGTTTTGCAAGTTCAAAGAACAAAAGCAGGCATTGTCCCGACCATTAAGAAGATATGGAGAGATGATAAGCTCTTGGGTTTCTTCAGAGGTAATGGGTTAAATGTAACCAAAGTCGCTCCTGAAAGTGCCATTAAGTTTGCTGCTTATGAAATGCTGAAACCCATCATTGGGGGAGCGGATGGTGACATTGGTACAAGTGGGAGGCTTTTGGCTGGTGGAATGGCTGGTGCAGTGGCTCAGACGGCTATTTATCCTATGGATCTCGTGAAGACTCGGTTACAGACTTGTGTGAGTGAAGTTGGGAAGACACCAAATCTGTGGAAACTCACAAAGGAGATTTGGATTCAAGAAGGTCCCCGAGCGTTTTACAAGGGTCTTTATCCTTCTCTTCTTGGGATTATCCCTTACGCAGGAATTGACCTCGCTGCTTATGAAACTCTTAAAGACTTTTCTAGGACATATATTCTTCATGACAGTGGTTACGGTTAGATACTAATCGAAGCTCTGTAAATTCTTAATCTTTCACATGATTCTAAACAGTTAATGCTGTGCAGAGCCAGGTCCTCTCATACAACTGGGATGTGGAATGACGTCTGGAGCTCTTGGAGCATCGTGTGTTTACCCCTTACAGGTCATAAGAACAAGGTAAAAATTCAAAATCTAAGCTTTGGTTATTTATTATTTTCTGCGGTTATAAACTGAGTTAAGGCATTTATCATCAGAATGCAAGCTGATAGCTCAAACACTACAATGAGCCAAGAGTTTCTGAAAACGCTAAGAGGTGAAGGTCTAAGAGGTTTTTACAGAGGAATCTTCCCAAACCTTTTCAAAGTCGTTCCTTCCGCAAGCATTTCGTACCTTGTTTACGAAGCTATGAAGAAAAATCTGGCTCTTGATTAAAAAAAAGCAAGAAACCTAGTGTTGTGTTCACAGAGGTAACAAAGAAAATTCCTTGATGATGGCGAAAAAAAACTTGAGATTTCCGGGTTTTATGGGTTCGGTAAAAGTCATTCGAGTGTAGAAAATCTGAAAGTGTAACTTGAGATGTCGAATTTAACACGGTGGAGAAACGAAAAATATCTGATTGATTCTTCGTCAGTAGTTGGTTGAGTCCATATAGAGTCATTTCTTTAGCAGAAAAATTTCCGAGAAAATCATTTGTATACAAAAATCGTTGGCCACTAAAGTTCTGAATTTTGCCTTTAAAAGAGAAAGCTTTGCGAATCTAGTGAAGTTCTTAGATCAACTGAATGATAAATTCTCGTAATTGTTTATATCTCAACCTAAAAGTCGAGAATCTCTTGAAGCTGTGTAGAACGCTGCGACAGCTGCATCAGTTTCACGCCCAGTTCATCACTTCCGGTAGAATCTCCAATGATTTCAACAAGAACTCTATTTTGGCCGATATCCTCTTCGCCCTCACCTCTATCGCACCGTCTCCGACAGCGACACCAACTTTATTGGTCTCTTCGTTGGCGTCGAATGTGGTCGTGAGTTATGCTGCTTCGGTTTTCAGACTCATCACAAACCCATCAACGTTTTGCTTCAATACGATCATTAGAGTTTATACACTTCATGAGCCGTCTCTGTTTTCTCAACATTTCTTCGTCGAGATGCGACGTCGCTCTGTTCCTCCCGATTTCTACACCTTCCCTTTCGTATTCAAGGCTTTTGTAGCAAAGAAGAATGGTAGTCTTACATTAGTAAAGACGCTGCATTGTCAAGCTTTGAGATTCGGATTGTTGTCTGATTTGTTCACTTTGAACACTCTGCTTCGGGTTTACTCATTGATTGCTCCAATCAATAGTGCCTTGCAACTGTTCGACGAAAATCCTCAAAGAGATGTTGTTACCTACAATGTGTTGATCGACGGGTTAGTGAAGGCGCGTGAGATAGTTCGTGCAAGAGAGTTGTTTGATTCAATGCCATTTCGTGATTTGGTTTCGTGGAATAGTCTCATTGCTGCGTATGCGCAGATGAATCAGTGCAGAGAAGCAATCAGTCTCTTCGACGAAATTATTGATTTGGGTTTAAAACCGGATAACGTCGCCATTGTTTCAACTCTTTCCGCTTGTGCACAATCAGGGGATTTGGAAAAGGGGAAAGCTATTCATGATTACACCAAAAGGAACAGGCTTTTCATAGATTCGTTCTTAGCTACTGGATTGGTGGATTTCTATGCAAAATGTGGGTTCATTGATACAGCATTGGAGATCTTCAGCTTGTGTTCAGATAAAACTTTATTCACATGGAATGCAATGATTACTGGTCTTGCGATGCACGGTTATGGTGAGCTAACGGTTGATTACTTCCGTAAGATGGTTAGTTCTGGAATCAAACCGGATGGAGTTAGCTTCATAAGTGTTTTAGTGGGTTGTAGCCATTCTGGTCTAGTTGCTGAAGCTAGGAAGCTTTTCGACGAAATGGGATCTTTGTATGATGTTGATAGAGAGATGAAACATTACGGGTGTATGGCGGATCTGCTTGGACGAGCAGGGTTGATCGAAGAAGCAGCGGAAATGATCGAGCAAATGCCTAAAGATGGAGGAACCAGAGAGAAACTCTTGGCGTGGAGCGGTTTGTTGGGTGGGTGTAGAATCCATGGGAACATAGAGGTTGCTGAGAAAGCTGCAGAGCGAGTTAAGGTGTTGTGTCCTGAGGACGGAGGAGTGTATAAAGTTATGGTGGAAATGTATGCAAATGCAGAGAGATGGGAGGATGTGGTTAAGGTTAGAGAAGTGATGGAAAGAGACAAGAAAGTGAAGAAGAATGCAGGATTTAGTAAACTTTTGTTCGAACCACCATAATATCAATTCTTATTATTATATTATATTTACCTTATTGTAAGATAGCATGTACAAAATTGTCTTGAGTTTATTGATCAAACAAAAGTCAAGACTAGCAAAAACTATAATCCGCTCACTATTAAGTACTCATCGAATGTTATTCGTGGAATACTTACTCGGTCATTTACGAATTAAATAGCAACTCGTAAACGCCCGGGGCATTGAAAACAGGTATATCATTTAATTGTTTATATTTAGTATGTGTTAAAATAAGCGCAAATTCGCATTTAGTGCGCAAGAGAAACGGTAGCAAAAAAGACAAAGAGGAGTTTACTGTGTGTGTCAATTTTTTTTAAAAAATATATGAAGAAGGCATATGTAAGCAAGATGATATGAATATCAACATTTTAGAATGTTTTGAAATAAAATGTTAAACTATTGTTACAATAGTATTGTAGTAGCATGATGTGATTGTGTAAGGAGTTATTGTCTCTTGAATCCTTTGAAGTTTTGAACATTACATGCATCTGTCCATATGTGATGGTATGACGATCAACAAAATACCAAAAATGTAAGTTTTCCATTTTTTCCTAGTTAATCTTCCTTGATGACTAAATGTAAAACTTCAATATTTTTTCTTAGTTAAGTTCCTTAATGAAAAAATGTAAAACATTTTTTTTTGTTAAAGACAAAATGTAAAACTTACAAATTTCACCGATTTGTTTACAGAAATGTAAGTTTTTGTATTAACAGTATAGTTTATATAAGTATATTTTGCAACCTGGAAAAGAAGAAGATGAGAAGAAGAAAAAAAAGAGTAAGAAATAATAAATTAGGTGTGCGTGGTGAAAAATAATATGGAGTCTGATCTCATTAAAGTTATCGCAATCTCCGTTAGTGTATTGGTCATCAATCATCATCAATTGTTGGGTTACTTATGTATGGAGTTGCTGTCGTGCCGACCGAATACGGATTGAGACCAGTTTGGGATAGAGCACGGATTGAGTCCAATTTGATATGCATAACTATTTAAGTATTTTTTTTGTACGATGTATCGTCTATTTTCTGTTTGGGTTTTTATGAATTATTTTATCATGCAATTTTTGGATTAACATCCTCTGTAATAGCATATCGATAATGCGACGCTGCAATATTTATTAATAAACTAAGTTCTTTTTCTCTTAATATTGTAACTCTATTCTACATATATATATTTTGAAATTTTAATAATTTTGTCATAATTTGTATGATCAATTGTTCATCAAACTAGTTTACCGTTATTTTGGCAATCTTTAAGAGTTGGGAGACTCTTGCTTAGCTAGGGACTCTTGAATTTTTAATGGGGCCCAGGTCCAATAATAACTATGTTCAACTAGCTGTAAAAATGTATACGTATATAGCAATATAACTGTGCACGTAGAAGAGCTCGCTTTTGAATGACGTGGCCTATTCTAATTGGTTAACGTCGCGTGGCGAGAGATTTGATTGGTGGAAACAACAAATTGACACTCTCGGCCGGATCTACGGGCTTGAACATATAATTAATCAGACTAACTGAAAAATACATTTAACTCTTTCTCCTTCACGAGAATTTTTTCCGATCTACTTCTCCGGTTTCTCACCGATTAGATCTATCCTGAGGTTTCCTTTAACCTTGTGAGGATTCACAGAATGAGAGAACGGCAACTATTTTCCGGCTTTTTGCTTCTCTTAGCTTTTGTTTCGTTCCAGAAGCTTTGCTACTGTGACGATCAAACGGTAATTTTGATTTCCTCGTGTTCTTAGAATATTATTGGTAGATCTGAAGATTTAAATCTTTTTTAACTGAGTTCATTTGGTTGAATTCTTGTTTGTGTTCAGGTTTTGTATGAATCGTTCGATGAGCCCTTTGATGGCCGCTGGATCGTTTCGAAGAATGGTGATTACGAAGGTAAGCTATCTTATCTTCAAATTCCTGCTGCATTCTAGTTAGTGTATGTTTGTCTGATATTGTTCTGATCTGCGTCTGTATTTGCAATTCGAATACTCCATACTTCAATTATTGTATAATGCTTAAGCTCGTGTGGTGATAATGTTGAATGGTGGTCTTATGATGCAAAATGATTTCCTAGAAATAATAGTCTGAAACTACTTTCAAACGTATTAAATGTAATCTCGGCATTTTATATTAAGATTTGGAAAAGAATAAGAATCTGTATGTTTTGTCTTTTGTTTAATCACTTGAATCGGATATAATTGGTGCATTTACGATTGTAAAACTTGAATTTTGCTCTTGATGAAGATGAGCTGTTGATTATTTTCCGCTTTTGCATAGTAGCTTCTTTGTTAACATCACTTATCTGTTACAGGTGTATGGAAGCATGCAAAGAGCGAGGGACATGATGATTACGGGCTTCTCGTAAGCGAGAAAGCTCGCAAGTATGGAATTGTGAAAGAGCTTGACGAGCCTCTAAACCTCAAGGAAGGAACTATTGTTCTTCAATACGAGGTTCGTTTCCAGGAAGGGCTTGAGTGTGGTGGTGCTTACTTGAAATACCTCCGTCCTCAAGAAGCTGGATGGACACCTCAGGGATTCGATAGCGAATCTCCTTACTCTATCATGTTTGGGCCCGACAAATGTGGAGCTACAAACAAGGTGCATTTCATCTTGAAGCACAAGAATCCCAAGACTGGCGAGTACGTTGAACACCATCTGAAATTCCCTCCCTCTGTTCCGTATGACAAGCTTTCCCATGTCTACACCGCCATCTTGAAACCCGACAACGAGGTTAGAATCTTGGTTGATGGAGAGGAGAAGAAAAAGGCCAGTTTACTCTCTGGTGAGGACTTTGAGCCTCCATTGATCCCGGCCAAGACCATCCCTGACCCTGAAGACAAGAAACCAGAAGACTGGGACGAAAGAGCCAAGATTCCTGATCCTAATGCCGTGAAGCCTGATGACTGGGACGAGGATGCACCCATGGAGATCGAAGATGAGGAGGCTGAGAAACCCGAAGGATGGTTAGATGATGAGCCTGAGGAGGTCGACGACCCTGAAGCGACCAAGCCTGAAGATTGGGATGATGAGGAAGATGGTATGTGGGAGGCTCCAAAGATTGACAACCCCAAGTGCGAAGCAGCACCCGGTTGTGGTGAATGGAAGAGACCAATGAAGAAGAATCCTGCTTACAAGGGCAAATGGAGTGCACCACTTATAGAGAACCCTGCTTACAAGGGAATCTGGAAACCCAGAGATATCCCTAACCCTGACTTCTTTGAGCTAGACAGACCTGATTTCGAACCCATTGCAGCCATCGGTATTGAGATTTGGACAATGCAAGATGGTATCTTGTTTGACAACATCTTGATAGCGAAAGACGAGAAGGTCGCAGAGACTTACAGGCAGACAACTTGGAAGCCTAAATTCGATATTGAGAAAGAGAAACAAAAGGCAGAAGATGAAGCTGCTGGCTCAGCAGATGGTCTCAAGAGCTACCAGGTAAATTGTTTTTTTTTCTGCAGAATTAAACATATATATATATATATATATATATATATATATATAGCTTCTGGTATAAATACTTACATCTGTGCATGATGTTGCAGAAGATTGTATTCGACCTCTTGAACAAGGTTGCAGATCTATCTTTCCTAAGTGCCTACAGATCTCAGATCACCGTAAGTTCTCTCTGATTTACCATAAATCCATAATATTGAATGTTAATGACTCAGACTTTGAGGAATGTGAATGTGTCTTTTGCGTAGGAACTGATTGAGAAAGCTGAGCAACAACCAAACTTAACCATTGGTGTCCTAGTCTCCATTGTGATTGTATTCTTCTCGCTCTTCGTCAAGCTTATCTTCGGTGGCAAAAAGGTAAAATCCTTTTGAAATTTTTGTGCACAATGGTCACTTTTTGGGGTTTTGAGAAGCTAACAAAAGAAATGAAAATGGTGAAATAGGCGGCACCTGTGGAAGAGAAGAAACCAGAAGTAGCAGAGAGTTCAAAGAGTGAAGATGAGACGGAGAAGAAGGAAGAAAGCGCGGCACCACGCAAAAGGCAACCGAGACGGGAGACTTAGAAGAAGTTTAGTAGAGGAGATGTGAAAGGAAAGATCAGAATTTTTTGGTTTCGGTTTCTATTTGTGCTTTGGGTTGAATGTTGTTTTCTGGTGTAGCCTATAAAGGTGTAAAACCAATTTGGTATTTTTTGTCTTTGAACGTAGAAGAAAAGAAAGGAGGGGAGGAATGAATATGTAAGTGAGACAGTTTCCTGACAACCAAATTTGTAGTTTCTGTTTATTTTTCCTCATAAAGCAACTGGTTTAGTGGTTACTCCAAACATCACATAAAGCAACTGATTCTATCTTTCCACAAAATTTCTTTTAGATCCAACATTTGTCACTAAATCACTAATATGCTTCCATGTAATCCAACAACTATTATCCTTGGCCTCTCGATTAGTCTGTCACTAGAGATGCTCAAGCTTTTGTTTCTTCATGTTTCATAGGCCCAAAATTTTTTGAAAACGAAAGCTCTCTCAGCTCGAGTCTTCGGGATTAGAATCCGTTTTCTTTTGTACCAACTAATCTAATTCTTCATGTGTCAATTGGTCCAGGATTTTTTAGTTTTTTTTTTGGGTCAACAATTGGCTCAGTTATTCACTTTCTTTTTATCTAAAATCTTGTCGAACCCAAACAAAACAAAACACATTCAGTTCTACCTCGGAACTCTTTTCCAACCCAAAATCTGAAAATAACAATTAATCATTAACGAAGTATAAAGTCCCTTTTATATTGTCGATAACCTTATTATGATTCTTTGTCAAAGAAAAAAATAAATAACAAGATGATCGTCTCCTGCTCCTAAATAGAAAATTTCTTTGGGAAAGTCTATAAACCAAAAAAAGTAAAGTAGCTAAAATTAAAAAGAAAAAGAAAAGAGAGAATTCTTCTAAACGGTACAAAAGGTTTGATGCTTGCAATCGACATCCTCTCGCTTCTTAACTCATTTAAAGAGAAACCAAATGCTTCTGTATTCCTCCTCATGATGCCTTTTGGACTATAAAGTTTTCACCGGTGGGATAAAACTTACCCGCGACCAGGTTTCCTCACCGGACCACTATCCTCATCATCAGATTGGATGTCTCCGTACTGCCAGATTCCGGTCCTAGATTTGCGAGCTTCTTCTTGAAACTTCTCAAGAGTATCAAGAGCAGCTTGCTTGTCTTTCGGTTCCCATCTCCTACGTTTCTCCATCCTAGCTATTCCTTCCTGTGCTCATAACAACACAGTTTTTACTCTCAGGCTTAAATATAAAAATATACTCTCAACTCAAAAGTTTTCGAGGAGTTAAAAAATAGGTGGAGGGGGACACTGACCTGAAGCATTGCTGCATTGACAGAGATCTCATCATCGACAGCGATGAGAGTTACAGCGAGCTCAGTTCCAGTTCCTTGGCCTTTCACTTTGCCTCCTGAAGTATCTCTTTCCTCTACAACTGCCCTGAACTCTTTACCACTACCCAGTGTTACGCTATGCAAATACTCTCCGGCCTCAGGACCAAAGTCCTCTTCTAGGCCTGGAACTTTTATGTAGGCAAGTCTGCAGAGCTGAGCAAGCCCTGGCGCTGAGGATACTGAAGGGTCGACTGGGCGAATTGCACTGTATGGAACAGTTTCTTGGTTTCCATAATCAATGTAGAACACTTCGAATTTGTCCTCTGGAGATTGAACTGCTCCTCGAGGTCCATTAACAATCTAAACACAAAAAGACGTACAATAAACAACCATAGCTGATAGTAAAAAAAGAAGAATAATGGTTATGATATTTAGAAATTTGATAATTTACCATTGCACGGTTCCAGGAGTTATCGAGGCTAAACTGTGCAAGGACGATGTCACCCCTCTTAGGATTAAACGATCCAATAATAGGAGCGTCTTTAAGACTCAGTGATGCAAGCTGGTGTTGAATCGAAGCTACTTTTTGATCGCCAACCGTCTGAACATAGAATCGACCGCCTTCAAATACTTCCGTTACAACAACCTGTAGTGGAAGGCAATTAAGAGTGACTTAAGGTGTTGGTTTTAGTATTGAAACTATGACTTGTCGAAAGAATCATACGGCTGAATTCACCTTTAATGTTTCCTTCTGCCTGGTTTCTACTTTCGGACCACCATTTACGACTTCCTCTCCTTCAACATAGTTTTCCCAAATCTGTGACATGATAGGGTTTAGCAAGTTCAATTTTTTAAACGGGATACTTTCTTAAGTAAAAACCGATATCTATTGGTGTCACCTTCAGTTTCTGATTCTTAGCAGATTGTTCTGCCAATCCAAGAAGATGAGATTCGAGAATCCTGTCTGCACCAAAGCCAGTCTGCATTTTCGCCAGGCCAGCTTCAAGAAGATATGTTGCCGCGTTGGTCCCTGACTCCCACATTGATCCCAAGAAAGTACCGGTTCTATCCACAGTTTCAACTTCAATCTATGTGATTACAAAAGACTGTGTAACACTCGAAAAGAGAAAGAAAAACTTTAGATGTATCTTGGGCGTAATATGTCCGGTTTACCTCAACATCTCTCTGCATGATCTTACGTCTCATTAAAGCAATGGCTTCTTCTGAATAGGGTTCACCACGGCCAGGACATCTGACACCAGAGAACGCAAAGGCAATGCTGCACATTTCCTTTGGAATGTATAGCTTGAACCGATGTCCGCTCAGGACATATTCCACAACGGCAGATAGTCTCTTGCTTCTGTGCAGGGACGGCAGGAAATCTTTAGCCTTCTTGGCCGAGGCCACAGTCAGGTCTGTAATGTGCATGACTGGAAAATCCTTTGCAGATTGGATTCCCTTCTTCCCAGCAATAGCACGAGATTCAGCAGCCAGAAGAGCGTCGTAATGGTTTGACCTCTCTTCAAAGTCGCGATGTCTAACCACAGTCCCAAAGCCACGGGCAATAATGAGTTCACCAATATTCACTCCAGTAGTTGCTGCAGCTGCTTCAGCTGTATCACCCTTGGTAGCAGATGGAAGGAACACTGAGCCAAAATCCATGGCCCTATCAGCAGCTCCAGAAGTAGTACCACCTTCTCCTGGGCTAACCTTCCTTGAGTATTCCATTTGAACGCTAACCTGCATCGGGGGAAAAGGAAGTCAGAGATCTTGCTCCTGTGTAGCAGAAGGCGATGATTTAAGTAAGAAGGCACAACTTCAAAAAGTACCTGCTTTCCGATAAGCCTTTGTCTCAGGAACTCCCTGGCTTCCCGAGCATAAGGGGCAGGTTTCTCCTCTCTGCGTGGGTTACCCATTTTAGGAGACCTAATACTCGAGAGACAGACTCGGCGCTCTGCCATTGGGCTCCCGAATGGGATAGAATCATCAGCAACTACTAAGCAGTCCCCACTCACAACTTCCACTACCTGAATAGTGAGAACTAAGAACTGGTGAAATGAGCGGAAGGTAATATATTATTTACCCAGAAATTTGTGCAGGCAATTATTACCTTTCCGGTAAAGTTCTGGTCATGAATTGCCTTGGAGTTACTAGCTGGAGGGGCATAGTTTGCCCACATTTTCACCCGGTTTTTCTTGCATTGAAGTTCTGCAGCTTTCAACTTCTTTTTGGCTTCTTCCTCCATCATGTTGGCACTCCACTCAACATACTTAGCAAGACCCTGAGCAAAAGAAATAGTAACTACTGTCATAACTTTTATCCCACACCATCAAGAGATCATATTTTTCATTGATTTCATGGGAAACGATGTGCCAAATCTACCAAGAAAACTACAAACTATTACAACACGCCAACCAACTTAATCTCAAGTAATAACAGGTCAAATAGAGTGTAGAAATCTATTAGTTGTAGTACCAGGAATTTGTAGTTATGTCACCATTATTGTGGCAAAGGCAACCTTTTATTGGCCATTAAAAATGTAATCATGTTGAAAACAAATTAACTGTTTATGTAGGCACATACATTTTCAATCAGCTCCAAACCCAAGTCTTTTACTGTATCTCCATCAGAATAGTAAACTGACCCAATCAGATTATTGAATTTGTCAACACCTTCAAGAACAATGCGAACCTGCACAATCCAACTGATGTTAAAAATGTCAAATACAGATACATATGAGTTAGTTTGTTGTAAAACCTCCTTACATTTCTATTGAGAACACGGAGCTCAGTAAAATACTTGGCTTCCATTGCAAACGGATCAGAGGAAACCTCTACGGACGATGCTGCCGAGGCAGCAAGTCTCTGAGCTGATGTTAGAGGACCATGCGTCTCAGCAGAAGCATCTCCATTCGGAGCTGCTGTAACATCCGGCTCAACAACAGTTTCTTGTGTAGTTCTCCTTCCCATTGATGGAGCCTACATAGAAAATTTATGGCACTCTTACAACATACAAGTAAAATGTCAAGTCATCACCCAGAAAAAACAAGGAAACAAGATTACACACCTGGAGCCCAGCAACAAATACTTGCACAAACTGAAATTCAGGAAGAAGATAAACCCTGATGGTACTGCCATCACGGACTTGCTCAACAATACCTTCCATGGGCTTGCCTTTACTTGCGGCTAAAAGACCCATGGCATCAAAATTCCCAGAATCCCCAACGGCTGAAGGAGGAAGATTCCTGATAGATGCCTCAGCAGCACCAGGAACCTGGATCAAAGTAAGAATACAGATGTCAAACTCATAAGCAAAAATCTGTGGGAGATATCTGATCGTTAAATTCTCAAGAGAATCTCGTAGAAATAGAAACCCAAGTAACTTCTACTTGGCTCCCCTTACTTGAGTAGACGTTAGATAGAATAATTCCAAATGGTTTAGCAACTTAGACTATCCAAAAAGTCTTCCTTCGTACTGAAGACGTTTCAACAGACCAAATTCAGAAAAACAGAAAAAGAGACACCAACCTTGCTCCAACGCCCAAAACCTTCCTGCTTAGCCTGCCCTTCAAGTTGTAACAGCTCTGCAATGTAAGGACTAACCTTATCCTGATTCTGCTGACCTGCCTCTCTGACCTGTCCATAGTACAGGCATTCCTCCACCGAATCAGAAAGCTGATATAAGCATCAGACCTTAGACAAGGATATCTAGTGAAACTAAAACGGTTATCACCTTTGCCCAGCCGTTTTGAACAACAAGCTTAGCAAGATTTTCGTTGCCCAGGTAAACAGAGCCAAATTCTCTTCCAGCAATAGCTTCCACTTTGTAATCCACTTTGAAAGCAACCTCCTGCTCAAGAAAAGAACAATACGAAGTGTGAATATGAAGAAACATTCTCAAATACATAACCTATGGCATACGTAATTAAGAGTTTAAACTTAGCACCTTCCCAATGCAAAGCTTCCTCAGAAATTCCCTGCTTTCCCATGCAAAAGGCTCATCTATACCTCCTCTGCGAGCCTGAAACAAGGACAACACAAACAATGAGAAAGCCTATTCTAACAAAATTCACGTAAGCTGAGGTTTTAAACATAGAGCACCAATAGTAAATTATGAAGAAAAAAAATTGTTAGTAAAAATTGTGCTAGCTCAATTGGAAAAAGAATGACTTAAACTAAGCTCACCATCTTAGGAGCCATAAGAGAAGAAAGAGTGATGGTCTTTTCCGGAGGTGGGCCAGGCCTGTTGTGGGTCAAAGCCGTGATGACCAAGCAGTCTCCGGAGGTAACAGCCTTCACTCTCCCTTTGAGCCACTGGTTCTCAGTTGCTGCCGCGGAAGCCATGTTGGTTGGCTAATAAGACATGCACACAGAAACAACGGATAAAAAAAAAAGAAAAAGTCATCCTACCAAAGGTCACCGCAATCAAAGACAGCACTAAAAATCACTCTGAAATGACAGTAAAGTTTTCAAAAAAGTTTAATTCCTTTTCCAACATAATACATTGATTGTTATTTGATCCATACTTCAATTTACCTCGAATAAATCGATAAACACAGTCATAATTCGGAATTCTCTCACAGATCGGTATGTTTAGTTAAACAATTAAATTATAACAAAAAGAAGAAAAACAAAAATTCACACCTACATCAATTAAAAAGTAAGCATAATTCATCAAAAAGGAATCACGAAGCTCTACATTCGTCTCTATCTACATTCATAGAGTTCGATCAAGCTAAAAAACAAATTCTCCCCAATCGAAAACGAGGAAATTAAAACGCGCGATCGCAACACATCAATGAATCAGATCAGGTTTGAACCTAATACATCCAATTGAATCAATAAACAAGATAGATCTACGAGAATTTTAACGATAATTCCGATGAAACATACCTGGATTAATCCGCGATGACAAAAAAAAAAAACTAGATCTGGAGAAGAAGGAGAAAGAAGAAACGAAATATATATCTTAACTCTCTATGGGAAAAGTAAAAAAGCGGATATTACACTTTAAATTATTTACCCCAATACTTTCGATTATATTACGATTAAATACCATTAATACTTAGATATGGCTTTGCGGACAATAGTTTCTTTTGAGGAAAATATATTAAAATTCTTTAATTCTCCTGTTCCACTCCGAATAGTCATTGTGGTAATTTATTTATTTTACGAGAAAAAACGAACCATAAAAAGTTACATTACTTTTAGTTTTGTTTTGCGTAAAAGCAACATTATGATTATGGTACACCTTTAACAAAAAAAACAAAAACATGATGATACACTACAAAATTCAGACGGTCGATTATAGTTCGCTTGACGCCTATGAACCTTTTAAATACTTAATTACTTATTTTACAGATTTAATTAAAAATTAATTACTTTTATCATATTTCTTTCCTATAATAGTAATATATACTGCTACTTATTTTTATTTTCTTGAAAAATATATTTTTATTTTTTTAATGTAAAATTTAGATAGATATTTTATACACAGCTGAGCTATTGAGTTATGTTATGAATCATTTTATGACAGACAAACTAACGTATGTAAACTTTACAAAGTTTGGAAGCTAGTAACATATTAATTCGTTGAAGAATGAGGAAATAGTTGCATCACATTATACATTATATATATATATATATATATATCTGCATTTAATATTCTTTAATATGTCATAAATCCATGATAAATGGGAGGTGGGAATACACGAGGAGAAACACGTTTTTTTCCTTACACGTTTTAATTAGTTCGTTCTTCAAGGGAATTGGTCTTTAATACCATTCGGTCTGAACATTCATCTGCCCTCGCTCTACCCACTTCCGGCCAATCTCCCTATACCTATCACCGTTGACAATTAGATTTGTCATTTAGCTTTACGGCAAATCATCCAACTGTATATTATTATCGGTAACAAAATTAAGTTGTTATCGCTAATACAGAAATGTATATTGTTAACCGTTAAAACAAATAATGCTTTGAAGTCTTGAAATATTGTTAACGTATTAGTTAAAGTTATATAACTTCAATAAGCTACAAGTTTTTTTCGATAAAACAATGTTTTTTTTTTCATTTTGTAGTGAATTTGGTAGAAATAAGATAGTAAATCAACAATTAATCAGTAAACAGCCTTTTTCTTTTGATGTATGATACTAATAATGTCGTTACTCATAGTTATAGACAAGCCTCAAAGAAGAAATCGATTTTTTTGGTAAAGGACCAAAGAAAAAATCATGACGTGGGCATACTATCGGCTAAACTAAAAAAAGTCTCATTATTAGTTTTATGATCATATAGCTGATTTTTTTTAAGTATGATGATGATTGATGACACTGTAAGAATGAAAATGTAAAACTAAACTCATATTTTCATATTGCCAAAAAAGCTTATTCTTTTTCAAGTTGTTATGCGATTTTAGATTGTAGTATTCCTCGTTAATTATCATCAATTGTTGAAAGTAGTACCTTAATGTGTTTTTCAAATTTTAATTTAGTAAATGTGGAATGTTTGAGTTTTTTTGTTTTGTTTTTGGAAGGCCTAAATCTAAAACCAAATTCTTGTTTAAACGACATCTTCTCACTTATGCAATAATTATATATTTAAAAGACGCATTCGAAGTTCCTTGATTTTGATTTGCAAGACCATCAAACCTTCAAAAAGTTGCAAGAGAAGGAATGAATAACAATCAATAATTAGATATCATGAGAACCCAACAAGGTCGAACCATCAAACCTTCGCAAAAGTTGTAAGAGATGGAATGAATAGCAGTCAAAGAATGAGGAAAACGCGGTCGTGGAGGCCGTGGTACGGTGGACTCTTTGGCTAATCTTCATCTCTACTCAAGTATAGTTTCATGCTTTGATCCTCTCGTATGTTTTTAACCAAATGTATGTCTAACGTTCTTCCTTTTCACTCTTTAAAAACTGTATGATTTTATGTCATAACTTTTACGTTATTTAAATTTCAAAACCCTTTTATCAACAAAAAAAAGGTTCCTTGATTTGTTTTTCGCAGATTCCATTGCATATTTCCGAGCCCGACATATGTATGCTATCATAAATAAAATACATATGATTAGATCGTTACTAAATTTGTAAAGGTTAATAAATGGGGTTTTCTAAGACTATTATAAAATAAAAGGTTGTGTTTAGAAACAAGTAAAATTCGATGGCATAACTAAATACTTTTGGGTATAGAATTTAGATACGCAGTATATCAATATCAGGATCTTATCTAATCGTTCCACAAAACCGAGACGGAAAGCCGTTAGATTCCTCAGTAAAAGACACTCGATACTCTTAACAGATTCTACTTTCGTCTTTTGTACTTTATCTGCTGCATACACATTATATTATATGTATATAAATATATCTCACTTTTTCAATACAGATTTTTTTAATCAAGCATATATATATATATGTATATATATATATTTTTTAATCAAGCATATTGTAGTCTAATGGTTGAATGATTCATCTTAAACTTTAGGTTAGAGTTAGAATCATTCATTACGATTTCAATTACGATTAGACGCTCTAAACACTAGTAAAAATAATGGTAACTTTTTGTGAATCAAAATTAAAGAATGGTGTTAAAAAAGCCAGCAAACTCTGAATCTCCTGGATATTCAAAAAAAAAAAATAGTTGGCTTTTCACAAACCTTGGAGAACACTTCATACCAAAATTCCCCCAGTTAAAAGCGGCCGTGGTCTAATCAAAGGACTTGTTAAAAAAAGAGAATCTGAGATACTTGAGAGTGTTTTTTTGCTCAGGTTTCAAACGGACAAGTTCATAAACAAGAACAATAAGTAATTCGGTCAAAATACTAAATCCCGGAAGAAATTTAGTTTGATAATACAAAAGGCTTTGTAAATTGTGCTCATATTTTAATCAGCCAATAGATGCATTGCTACTTAGAGATCCAAGGAACAAAACTTGCTGACATTCATGTCTCATGTGAAAACAGTGTTACTCCATTTTTCAATCTTCAAAATCTTCATCCATGTCTTCCTCATCTTCTTCTTCACTACCCTCTTCACCTTCTTCTTCTTCCTGTTTCTTCTTCCCTTTTTCTTTCTTTCCATCCACATTTTCTGAAACAAACCCGAAATCAGATGTTTCATCCTGTGATAGACGAGATTTAAACAACACTGTAGGGGATAAGATTAACATTTACCATATTCACTGAATATGATTCCTCCTGAACACAGTCCTTCCTCCACTTTAACAAGTTGCATAGTCATTCTCGGTCCAATTTCTTGCAGTTTCACTGCACTCTTTGTGGAACCTCGGTTAACTCGGCCTAGATCAGATGACAGTGTCACTGTTGCCGCTTCTTCATCACCTTCACTCTCTGATCCGTAACCAGCCCTGAGAGAACGGACACAATGAAAAAGACGAGATATCACATCAATCCATCCACATGGTTCGAGAGGAGTAAATAACAAACGGATTGAAAAAATGTAAATCCTAACTTGGTGACAAAATCACCAACATCCTGCAGATTTCTAAGATCGGGAACCTTGTGATTTTGCACAAATTTTCTGATCCTACGAGACACTCCAACAGGCTAAAGTCTTATAGAATAATGCCGGAAATCAATGAGTTTTGTGTCTTTGTTGTAGTTCAAGAGTACTAATCTCTGGCATGTGGAGAGCTTGACCTGACATATTATTTCACCATCAGAAGAATAAAATCAAATTGCTGAAACAAGTTACAATCAATAGTAACAGCATATAATCTATCCTTGGAAACAAACTTACAGTGTTGATGTCGATAGCTGGGAATATGTTCTGAAACATAATCGTTGCAAGCTTCAGATGCAGCTCCTGAGAACCAAATCCAGAAAGGACAATCTACACCAAGAGAAAATCAACACTCTCAGGTGTTAACGAATCCCACAAATTACAAAAAAAAAAAAAACATATCATAGGTGTACACGAAAAGTGAGATTAATTACCAAAGGGGGACTCTTGAAAAGATCTTGAGGACATCTAGGCCGAAGCTGAGACTGAGCTATATCAGATGCTAAGGAATACTGATGAATTTTGAATGTGAGAGTGGGTCCCTGCGGGGTTCTTCCTACTCTTAGAGACAGTGAAGACGCTGTTTTAGATAGCATAAGAAAATGCGTAACACCCATTGGACCTGATACATTCAAAAAGTCCCTTAAAGTGTTCCGCTTCTTCTCCTGCGAAGAACAAGGGAACAACTTGCATCAATAATGGTTAAAACCTATGAAAACCCTTTTTCTCCAGTTTTGGTTTTCTCCAACTATAACTGAATTAAGAAGCTTTAAACTGACCTTTAGATTGAGAGCAGTGTAGGGAAGCATGAGCTTCCTCAAATCCATCCGAAGTTGTTTAACAGAGCCAGGAAGTTTCATTCTTGAATACACAAAACTCTTGGGAATCTTATCACCAGTGACATGATCAACATTAGCTTGATTTTTCTTCGCAATAGGTTTCACAATGACCCTACCCTTCTTCTTATTCTATATCAATCACAAACCAGTAAATACATATGACTGAACATGAATTCGTGGAGAAACTCAAAACACAAACTTACGTTTTTGAAACGAGCCATTTAGTCTCGTCTCACCAAAGAGACACAGATTCTGAAAAGGGAAAAATCGGATTCGTGAATACAAAGACGAAACATTTATGTATAAAAACAAACAGTAATCAAAACCTCTTAAAGCTTACCCTTTAGTCACAGAGAATGAGCTCTTAAGTTAGGGGGTTTTCAGATATACACCAGAACCATGGATGATTAAAAAAGAGAGTAGACTTGAATTACAGATTATTACCAAACCCTAATTTCGCCGGCCGGAGTGATAGAGCCTGAGGTGGGAGGAGATTTGTAAAGAGTGAAGCTCGTTTCATCAGATGAAGAAACCCTAAATATTCAAAACCGGTTATCTCTGAAATCGGGTTCATCACGAGTCCGGTTTACTGATTCAATCTTTTTCCTTCCTAAGAACATTCTTTGGCCATCGTTTGAGCATCAAAGTTTCTCCGTGGAAATTTGTTTGGTAATATTTTTTATTCCCTGTGTGTTGATAATTTCCTTGATTAATCTTTTACCTTTGAGCTAAGTTCTTCATCTTGCTCCAACTCAATTTTTATCAATTAACAACAATCGTACTTTTCTAAAGTTCCATTCAATGCTTATTCCAGTCGAAATATTTTTCACTTTTTCTACCCTTTTAGAGATCTCAAATTATTTATTTGTTCATAGTGTGATTCTGAGTTTGTTTCATTTTCCCTTTTTATTTTCTCTTCTTCGGCGATGAACTCGAGAAAATTTCTGGAAATGGAAGGATGAAACTTCACAATCCTGTCTTGTTTGTTCTTCAAATCTGAATTTTGATTCTAATTTAATTTTGAAATTGCGATTGATTTTAGATCAATGTTCTGTTAAAAGTTTAGATCTGATATGTCTTAACAAGAATCCAGTTTTATTTTGTTTTTCTTGCTGTAAGAAATGTTCTAACGTTGAATTTGATTTCTTATTATTCAGATTCATCATTATATATTATACTGACTGCACAAAGATGCTCAAGGTCCCTGAACACCAAGTTGCTGGCCACATTGCTAGAGATGGGAAGCCCGGTCCACTCGTAGACGACGAAGGCCGGTTCTATGAGTCTTTCTCTTCAAGAAGGATCACATCCATATATATTTCCCTGTGTATCATGGGACTCAGCTAGTTGAAGCATCGGATGGATCTGGCAAGCTTCCCCATCTTGTTCTTGAAGATGTTGTTTCGGGTTACTTAAATCCGTCAGTAATGGATGTTAAGATTGGATCTAGGACATGGTACCCGGATGTCCGAAGAATTCTTCAAGAAATGCATTAAGAAAGACAGAGAGACCACCGCGGTTTCGTTGGGGCTCAGGTTTTCAGGTTTTAAGATTTTTGACCACCAAGAATCGAGTTTTTGGAGACCTGAGAAGAAGCTTGTTCTCGGGTACAATGCCGATGGCGCTAGATCGGCTCTGAGGAAGTTTGTGTCATATAACTCGCCCACTGACTCTAACTCTATACCAAACTGTGCTTTTGCATCAGAGGTTTATGGTGGGTTTTTAGCGCAGTTGTCGGAGTTTAAGGCTTGGTTCGAAACCCAAACGCTATACCATTTCAATTCTTGTTCGATTCTGATGGTTTAAGAGAATGACTCCATCTTGATAAAAGGACAAGATGATGCGCAAGCGCTGCAGGCACAATGAAAGCTGGTGGATTTCACGCATGTTCTTGAAGGAAACAGCGTCATTGACCATAATTTCTTACGTGGACTCTACTCTTACATAAAGTTCATCAAAGTTATTCTTCAGAGCTTAGACGAGCGCGATGAAACCGAAAACGGGCACTCGAGAAACGGTTTTCTCTGGCTGCTCGATTTTGAATAATCTCCAAGTTTTTCCCTCGTTGGGCTAATTGGAGTTTGGACAAACACTTTGTCCTTTCAATTGTAATATTTAGTTATATCTACCGAACCAAACCATTGCACTTCCAGTCGCTGAAAATATCAAAAGTTAGCCAGTGAAGCTTTCGTTGCTTTCCTGTTATAGCAAGTTAAATTACATTTCCAGGTAAGCAAAATAGAAGTGGAGCTTGAAGAAGTAATAATGTCAACATCAGTAAGTTAGAAAATTAGTGAAAAATATTACTTAGAAGCGATTTTCATCTTAGAACATAATCTTACTCAAAAAGCCACTAAGTAGTGTACTCAACTCTAAGCCACACCGCCTAGAAATAGGTCTTATTTTATTTTCTTTTATTTAGGCTTTCCTCTAAGTTCTAATTGTATCTGATTCATCACAAGCTAGGTACTTTTCATCACAAATTTCACAAGGATGAAATTCTTCATCGTGATCATGTTTTGTGCAATCTTCTTATCTGTATCCTCGGATTCAGACAATATGCAGGACACATGTCCGACGGCTCCGGGAGAACAAAGGATCTTCTTCGTCAACGGCTATCCTTGCAAAAACCCGACCGAGATCAACGCTCAGGATTTCAAGTCCACCAAACTTACTGTAGCTGGAGACACAGACAATTATCTCCAGTCAAGCGTCACATTGCTCACTGCATCAGAGTTTCCAGGTCTTAACACTCTCGGCCTCTCGGTCTCACGGACTGATCTCGAAAAGGACGGATCTGTGCCGTTCCATTCGCATCCGAGGTCATCCGAGATACTCTATGTTGTCAAAGGAGTAGTGTTTGCTGGATTTTTGGATACCAACGACAAGATGTTTCAGACCGTTCTGCAAAAAGGCGATGTCTTTGTCTTCCCTAAAGGATTGCTTCATTTCTGCTTGAGCAGTGGCTTCGAACAAGCCACCACGCTCTCGTTTTACAATAGCCAGAATCCTGGCGTCGTGAATATTGGAGGCCTGTTTGGGATCGATCAAGAGCATATAAAGAACATGACGAGGTCGTTAGTTTCTGGCTCTGGAGTCGCGGACGATGATGAGCTTTAGAGTGTTTCTCTTTCTCATCGTGTTGCTGTTAACTAGGAGCAATGTTATTAAGATCCAACAGTACTCTATTATTGACCAGATTGCAATTTTACTAGTCGGATTGGTACAGGTTTAAAACACGCATTAGAGGTCTGTATATAAAGGTATGGCAGTTAACGTGTCTTTCAAGGCATGAAAATGTCAATAAAAAGCCTAGCTTGACCAATAACAGTAGTGATGCCCTAAAGTAGGGTGAATCATATGAACATTAAGACAAAGAACTGAAGACTTGGGAAGTTGTAGCAACCTTGAAGAAGACATCTTCGAGCGTTGTGTCTGCGAGTCCCCAAGCAAAAACTGTGAATTTGATTTTGGCCTTCTCAACCATTAGAAACACATCTGAAATCATGAATTCTTGCTTAGGAATCTCGAATTTCTGTGTTCCTGCAAGATGATATACTTTCTTGGCGTTTGGTGAAATACGTTGAACCATTCTCTCTACTTTCTCCTCGTATTCCATTGAGGTTGTCATCGTGAACACATACGATCCACCGTACCTTCCCTTTAGCTCTTTCGGGTTGCCTATGCATTGCAAGCCTCCGTCTACGAAAATCCCCAATCTGTCGCAGAGAAACTCTGCTTCTTCCATTGAGTTAGCTGAAAACGTGAGGGACAAACTTCTTTACGTTAAAAAATCCTTCACTTTCTTATTAAATGTAAATTGCCTTCAGATTCCTTTCTTATGTGACAAGAAAGAGTCTTAAGAGATACTAGATTCAGTTTCATGGTATCAATCAGATTCACATGTAGAAGAGTAGTGAGAAAGAGGTTGAAAATACTTGTGAGGATTATCGCTGTGTGTCCATAAGTTCTTTCTTGAGGCTGGATCAAGTCCTGTGCTCGGTTCATCCATGTAAACCACCTTTTAAGAAATTAGACCATGTATTCGTTAATACATTTGAGCCATTTCTTACAACATCGCATAACAAGAGACTAGGAGATGTACCTTTGGTTTCCCGATAAGCGAAATGACCACACTAAGTCGCCTTTTCATACACCTCCACTGTATTTTCCAGCAGGTTTGTCGGCAACTCCTCCATCGAATAGGCTGACGCTTTTGGGAGACTCTTCCACAGCCTTGAAAATCATCATATCCATGAATTAACATTGTCTTATGGGGTAACAACACATACAAAGAAATCGTAAAGTGATAAAACTTACTAGCGTTAGAGCAGAGCCCTTGATATTCTTAAGTCTCCCATAAAAGAGAAGATGTTCCCTTCCTGTCAGATTTTCACAAAGCAAGCTAAAACCAAGAGAATGACATTAAAAACAAAACGTATCCCTTTTAATTGTTCCTTATTTGCTTGGTAATGGAATAAAATGCAACAATTGTTAGGAGGATTTACTCGTGCTGTGGGCATACGCCCATACTTGTGTATACTTTGTTCATATCTTTGCAAATGTCCAAACCTTGAACCAACGCAGTTCAAGATGTCGGTTTCAGTAGCCCAGTCATCTAGGACAGCAGAAAAATATCACAAAACTTGACATTCTGAAACGTTATTTAGTGTTAAAATAATGGTTTTGCGAAACTGACGATATTGATGAAAGAGGTTTTGCCTGCACCAGCATGCCAAAGCATTCTCCTGAAGACATCGAGATATAATCCTTTTACTGCTAGTTTTGGCGGGTTACCATCTCTACCTGGATACACCTTTTTCAGATTGTCACACACGATCGCATGCCCTGTGCTCCCTTCATGCTTCAATTGCTAAACTTTTTCCCTCTGATGATTCATTTTTAATCAGAACGACTTAAAGTTGGAGAAACATGGAAAGATATAAGAAAACTTAAGATTCTTTTTTTCCTCATACCTCTTGCGTGACATCTGTTTTTTCCATGTCATGAGGACGTTTTCAGAGCTTTGCCTCTGCACACGAGGACTTGGTATAGAAGAAGATTTCTTGAAAGGGTTCTTCAAAAAGAAAGGGCTTTTCCCGGATGAAGAATATAGTAGGCCACAATGAGAATCACAAACCACTCTAATGACGTGATGCAGAACAGCGTATCCACTCCTCTTTCGCTGAGATCTTCCCACTTCATCCCATTTCCATGGAAGGCATACTGCGAGCACTCATACAATCCGCGGTATAAGAAAAAGCCGGGATACAACTCCAAGGCAAGAATCCCTTTTTTTTTCTGTTAACATAAATACTAGTTACTAAGTGATCATAAACATTGTGTATTTGTTCTTCAAGGTGTTGATCTTGTTCACTTACCGGGGAATGAGGGAGTTTCAAGCAGCTCTTCAAAGAGAAAGTTCACCAAGAGCCCAGTTCCAAACACCAACATGTAAGCAATAACTACAATTAAGCCAAAAAAATCAAGAAGCCGTTGAAATTTCACTCTGGTATTTGAAATTTAAGATATTCTAGCGAAGAATCAAGAAATGTGATGTTTAGTATACCTGTTGCAGTCTTAACCTTTGAGAATATTGAAGAAGCTAAAAAGGCGACGGAGATTTGCAGATTTATGAAGATAAAATAGAAAACAAACTGGATGCTGTAGTCATTGAGCCGGAAGTACTTGAGTCCTATCGCTGACCCGAAGATCACCAAAGACGTAACATACAACATAGATATCGCAAGAAAATAAGCATAGGAAATCATCCAATATGGACCATCTCCTAACCCGTGCATTTTCGTTATAATTCTTAGACGCTGTTGTTTCTCGTACAACAATGATGTCAAGATCACCTGCAAAATTATACACACTCACATACATTGAGATGAATATTTTGTAGACATCATTGTTTACAGGGAATGTACTTGTAATGGCCTAAAGTATTCAATTGTAAAAGAACTTACAGGGAACAGAAGAAGAACAACCCAAGTGAAAAAAGTGGGCCAAGCAAGGACGCGATATCTGGATTGTATTTAGTATGGTGTTTAGGAACTTCTTTGACAAACTCGAATAATATCCTTGTCCCCGGGCCTTTCAGAAACTTAAGATAAGCATTTGATACCTGCAGTTTTGCAGAGTGTGAACATTGAACGTGGTTAAATCAAAAGAAACATGTAAAAGAGCATATCATGGCTTAATTTAATACCAGATTGATCAAGCGAGGAACTCGAACCAAAGATTTACTGGAAGGGTTGTCATTGTATGTTGAATTAAACCAGATGGTCACATCTAAGTTGTTTTTATCCGTACTCAAGAGATCGTATGCTAAGGCAACAAAAAAATACATCAAACAGTCAGGAGTCACAACTGAATACTAAGCATATAATATAAATGACATAAAATTTAATTAACCTGTAGCAATCTCATTCGTCATCCGCTCAGGATTCCCCTCCAGTTACCCCAGAAAAGCTCATCAGTGACCTCTACAGAGTTATTTCTCCACAGACACAATCCTTGAACACACTTCACCTCTGTGATATATAGGTACAACCACTAAGTTAAGAATCATCAAAGTGAAGATAACAACATTTCTCACTGTTCATTTTATCTTCTCAAGCTTGTTTAGTTGATACCTTTGAACTTCAAGAAAATATAAAAGTACCTGTACGAATTTTTCCGAATGAGAGTGGCCTTCTAGAGTTTGGACTGCATTGACTTTGGATATTGTAAATGGGAATCTCCGAGTTGATTCCTGGATCTTCATAATTTTTTTGGCCTGCTGCGAGTGTTGAACCCTGAAGTCACACGACCTCTATTAAAAATCTAAAGACATAGAGATAAATGTCTACACTTTGTTGATGGAAAGAAATAAAAAACATACCAATACATTGTTGGCTAAGCTAAGCAAGAGGTCGGAGGTATTCACAGCAAAAGAATCTCCAAACATATTCCCGGACAAAGCTGAAGAAAGACTCAGCTTATAAGTTTCAGATCAACACAAAAACAGAGTAATGTATCATAGAAGCATATATATACCTTTACCAAGGGAATGGTTATTCCCGGTAAGAAGTATAGTTACAGGACATGTCCCTGTTCTTCTGCAAGACTCTTACATGTCATGTAATGCGACAAAGCTCTTATCTTACATGTTCTAATAGTTACAGGAATCTGTAGCATTGAAGGCAACAACGTAGGGTTTGGAATGGGACAATCACCATCAGGCATAGCATCTTTACTTCCACATAGTCTTATCCGAGGCTTGATTCATCACAGCATCGAGCAAGAGTTGAATCGACAGGAGAAGTAAGCAAAGGAAAAGTGGAACCAGGACGAGTCTAACATTCGTCCATATGTGTTTCCTCTGCACAAAAATTACATATGATCGAGACTAAGAGATTCAAAGCATGTTTTCCAACAACGTACGATCGTATCTCATTTCGCAAAAAGTTTGTATATTTCCAACAACATCAAGTTTTTCACCGATTTGCATGTAAAACACACACATACATACCTGGTAGGTTAAGTTCCTTCTACGTAACGCATTTGCCTAAGTTCCTTCGTTAGTCTTTTAATTTTTTTAATTTTTTTCTGTTTTTCTTACTACACCACTTTTTTAATATTCTTCTCAAAAGGCTTCTCTTCTAATTTTTAGGGTTATTATAATAAAAAGAATCATCCCTTTAATTTTTTAATTAATCAAATTATAATTGATAATCCAGTAATTCTCTTAACATATTAGTGATTAAATTTTGTTGAATACAGTGTAACAGTCAGATGTACATCACCCCTTAGTAAATGATACAGATTTGTCTTTCCAAAAAAATATCAAGAAGATAATAAATATTAATTGGAAACATTTCAAAAAAGAATCATGGACAATTAAAAGTGTAGAGAAACATATATTCTTATAAAAAAAATATTAATTGGAACCACTTCAAATTTAATGTAGAAACCGAAATATGTAAAAATTAAAGTGTATTTACAAATTTAGAAAACGCGTTTTGTAACTAATTAAAATCATGATGGACAAAATAAGAAAAAACTTTATAATTCAATCAAAAGATTTTGAACTTTGAAAGCTTTTTTTAAAGTAGCAAACAAAATTACTTTATATTTTCTTGTTTCTTATAATAAATGAGAATCTTTAATGGTTAATCAACTCTTATATGCGTTTCCTAAGTAATTAGGCTTAACTAAAAGATAAACGTTATTCATTTAAAAAAAAATCCTTAAATCGTGCAATCTTCTTCTTCTTCTTCCTCTGATCATGTCTCTGAGAGAAGGCTTGCCGCTTTTTGATCAGCAATTCACAGCGTTGTTCAGGAAGAATCTACTAATTTCATGGCGGAACAAGAGAGCCACGTGTCTTCATCTCTTCTCTTCGTTCTTCTTCATCCTTCTCATCTTCTGTATCGAAGAATCGATGAAGGCAGGCGACATAACCTCGACGGCGCACAAAAATGTCACCGATCCTAAGGCATTAGTCTCGCTTTCGATTCCGCCATGTGAGGATAAGTTCTTCGTGAGACTTCCATGCTATGACTTCGTGTGGAGTGGTAACCAGAGCCGTCGAGTGACTAACATTGTCTCTGCAATTATGGCAAACAATCCAGGAAGACCAATTCCGAACAATAAGGTTAGGGTTTAATTTTGAATAAAAATAAAAATTGAAGCTAAAATGTGCAAAATTTAAATAGTTATGTCTCTTGTGTTGTTTCTGGTCTATTTAGGTTCAATCATTTAAAAAGCCAGAGGAGGTTGATGCATGGTTTATGTCACATCCTTTGCAAGTTCCAGGAGCATTGCATTTTGTGGAAAAGAATGCTACAATAATTAGTTATGGAATCCAAACAAATTCTTCATCAGAGACAAAACGTGGTCGGGTTGAAGATCCGACGTTTAAGTTTCTTGTCCCTCTTCAAATCGCTGCAGAGCGTGAAATCGCAAGGTCTTTTATTGGAGGTAGTACCATTCTTGAATCTTTGACTTGGAATTTTTGTTGTTGTAACAATGTATATAGATACATATAATGTATGTGGCTGCTTTCTTATAGATTCTGACATGGAAAAAGTCTTGATGCATTTTTCAGATCCAAAGTTTGGTTGGGGTTTTGGATTTAAGGAATTTGCGCGTCCAGCTTTTGGTAGAGGTGCAACCATTTCTGCACTGAATCTTATGGGACCAGTGTTCTTTCTTGCTTTCTCCATGTTTGGTTTTGTTCTCCAACTCGGCTCTGTGGTTACTGAGAAAGAGCTCAAACTTCGCCAGGTTTTATAATGATCTCTTTTTTTTTTTGATAGCTGAAATTGTTACCATTGTGTCTAGGATTACTCAATATAAATGGTTGTGTTCTTTGTTGTGTAACAGGCAATGACGATGATGGGTGTTTTTGATTCTGCTTATTGGTTATCATGGCTCTTATGGGAAGGAATCCTTACCTTTGTCTCCTCACTCTCCTTAGTCCTTTTTGGAATGATGTTCCAGTTTGATTTTTTCTTGAACAACAGTTTTGTTCTTGTCTTCCTACTTTTCTTGCTTTTTCAATTTAACATGGTAAAAACCTTCATTTCTCTAGTTATGCCTACTCTCTGCTTTCTTCTGAGATATATATACGTGCATCATTTAAGTTATCTATTATTTGTGTTGCTAGATTAGCCTAGCATTTACTCTATCAGCTTTCATTAGGAAGTCATCTTCGGCAACAACTGTCGGTTTCCTTGTGTTTTTGATTGGTTTTATAACACAGGTTTGACCTCTCTTGCTAACGTAGTAGCTGAAATTGGTTCTTCAAATCTTCTTAGATTCTTATTTATTATAGTTTTCTAATTGTAGATTGTAACAGCTACTGGATTCCCTTATTCAAGCTCACATTCGATTGCTCGCCGTGTGGTTTGGTCACTCTTTCCACCGAATACCTTTTCTGCGGGTCTGGAGCTGCTTCTTCAAGCGACATCAACTCCCGGAAACGCTGGAATTAGTTGGAGTGAAAGAGCACTATGTGAAGCAGGCGAGAGCACTTGCGTTATTACAATTGTATGTCAACCTTTCTAAGATGAGATTTTATCTAATAGTTGTCTATTATTCTCTTGCCAAAATCTCTTTATGAAAACTTTGGCAGAATAAAATCTGCATATGGCTTGCTGGGACATTCTTTTTTTGGTTTGTATTGGCTATTTACTTTGACAACATTATTCCCAATATATCCGGTGTGAGAAAATCGTTCTTCTACTTTCTCAAACCTAGTTATTGGACTGGCAAAGAAGGCAACAAAGTGGAAGGTATCTTCTCTATTTCTCTAATAAAACTTATGTGTTTGTGGAAAACATATGCAAGCCAAACATGTTTCTACACTTTTACAGAAGGCAGCATTTGTAGTTGTATTGGTTCAGTTCCACATGTCGAGCATATTACGCCAGAGGACGAAGATGTGCTTGAAGAGGAGATTTTAGTTAAACAACAAGCTCTGGATAGAATAGTTGATCTTAACATTGCAGTTCAGATACATGGTCTTGCAAAGACATATCCTGGAACGACAAAACTTGGATGCTGCAAATGCAAGAAAACTGCTCCCTTTCATGCTGTCAAGGTAATGTATGCTCTTTGCCAAAGTTGTTCCTTGTGAACCTGAGATAATTGCTTACAATAGTTCCATTTATTCTTCAACTAATTCATGGAAATTATTCAGGGTTTGTGGATGAATATTGCAAAAGATCAATTGTTTTGTCTTCTCGGGCCCAATGGTGCAGGGAAAACAACTACTATTAGCTGTTTGACTGGTATAAATCCAGTTACTGGTGGGGATGGTAAGAAAAGCTTACTCACCTTTTTGTTTCTGTTTGGATGAAGCAAAGTTTTTGGAAAAATTTAAACATTCTAATAGGATTTATTTGATTAACTTAAACAGCAATAATTTACGGAAATTCCATAAGAAGCTCTGTGGGTATGTCCAACATTCGTAAAATGATAGGAGTTTGTCCTCAGGTTGGGTCAATTTCTTTTTTTTATTGTCCTTAGACAGAACAATGTAATTATTATGCTTAAAATGGTTTATGTCTTTTCATTTTTTTTTTGTACAGTTTGATATTCTTTGGGATGCTTTGTCTAGTGAAGAACACCTCCATCTCTTTGCTAGCATCAAAGGGTTGCCACCAGCATCGATCAAATCAGTATGTCACCCGATAAAAATTTACTTAAGTTTACAAATATCTTATTCCAACTTCTGGCCAATCATACCTTTCCTTTCAATTGTTTCTTCCCGTTATACAGATTGCAGAGAAGTTACTTGCAGATGTAAAGCTAACAGGAGCAGCGAAAATTAGAGCAGGAAGTTACAGTGGGGGAATGAAACGCCGACTCAGCGTTGCAATAGCACTCATTGGTGATCCCAAGCTGGTTTTTCTAGATGAACCAGTCTGTAACTTGCAACGTTCCTCTTTAATAATGCATTTACATATTCACACATATCATCTTAGTTATGCTTATATGGATTGTAGACTACGGGTATGGACCCTATCACGAGAAGACATGTGTGGGACATTATACAAGAATCCAAGAAAGGTCGTGCCATCATACTAACGACGCATTCTATGGAGGAAGCTGATATTTTAGGTGACCGAATAGGGATCATGGCTAAGGGCAAGCTCCGTTGCATTGGACCTTCAATCAGGTTAAAATTCCGCTTTGGCACGGGTTTTATTACTACCGTTAGCTTCCCCGAAAACACTTCACCAGAGCCATTGAAAAGATTCTTTAAGGAGGTATGTACACTCAAGGTTTTTTAGCAGCATTGTTTAATTAGTTCATAATCTAGTGGCTCTGAGCCTGGAACAATATTTTGCAGTATTTGAAAGTTGAGCCAACTGAAGAAAACAAAGCTTTCATGACTTTTGTTATCCCCCATGACAAAGAAAAACTATTGAGGGTAACCATCTGTGCAAAGCTTCAATATTCCCTTAGATCTTCATCAGATGACTGACTTATCTTTCTTATAGGGTTTTTTCGCGGAGCTACAAGATAGAGAATCTGAATTTGGTATCTCAGATATCCAACTGGGTCTTGCCACTCTTGAAGAAGTGTTTCTAAACATTTCTAGACAGGCTGAACTAGAAAGCGCAACAGTTGAAGGAACCATGGTCACTCTCGAGTTAGAATCAGGCATCTCAGTCGAGGTAAAGCTACAGCGTCCATCAAAATCATCAGTTTCATATGTAGAGGTAGATTAAATTCACTATTGAGAGATGAAGTTATAGTTAATGGACACAAACCTCAATGTACAGATACCTGTGGGAGCAAGATTTGTAGGAATCCCTGGAACAGAAAACGCAGAGAACCCCCTAGGAATAATGGTGGAAGTGTATTGGCAACAAGATGGGTCGGGATCGATGTGCATCTCTGGACATTCACCGGAGATGAAGATCCCACAGAATGTTCCAGTGATATATGAACCATCATCACAAGTATTAGGACATGGGCAGCGACGAGTTCGGGGTCTTGTGATTGATTATGAATCTAACAATTGATATTCCCTTCTTGGGAGGTTTGGGATCTACATGTGTTCTTTTTGGTTTATGCTGGAGTTTAAAAATATTCATGGACATATGTACTCAGAAAATCACTCACAGAGAATAACAATGAAGTGATCCACAGTGAATAAGAAGAGATTGCGGTGTTCTTATTCAAACATTCACATTGAGGATTATTGTTCTGTTTACTATTATTTACACTCTTCCAACAACAATAACAAGAAGTTAAAAAAAAGAATGTATATTACATTGAGATTTAAAATAATATATACAGGTTGCTTAACAGTTAGTTGGTAGGTTTGCGTGTGTTTCAAGATACATAATTTTGATCCAAAAGAGAAGCCCTATAACTGAAAATAAGAAAAGATCAACAGGTTCATAACATGAGCATCTCGATCCCTTTTCTTTGAGTCAGATTCTTCTTTAATCTTCTTTCCCTCCTCTTGATCTGATGAGATCGTACCTGGAGTCAAAACATCCTTAGCTTCAGCCCAAGATCCTCCATATATGACTCTGACTCTCTCAGAAGCTTCTCTACACTCAAGAATGAAGATTGATTCAAACAATCGATTGTGGTGTTAATATTTTTCACTTATGTTACGTATGGCTTGTTCAATAATAGATCAATATAAAGGTAATGCTTATGTATAACGAGTTAAAAATTATATGCTCAATAAATTAACTGTTCACTGATCATTTATACATACCGAATTAAAAATTATGGTTGGATTAGACATGATTATTAATACTCATTAATTATTTAATTGCGAACGGAAGTTATTGATGATTAGATGATCAATGAAGAGATTAGTATGATGGAAGTGGATTAGTCTTGATTAGTGATCTATATAACCAAAGATAGTGTTTATAGTATCTTCTTATCATCATCTCATCTAAATCATTATCATTCTTTTGATTTGTCGCTTTCCTTTATTTGATTTCAGATCGATTTTATTCATTTTCCGCTTTTATTCTATTTCAAATTTAGTTTCTAAACACAAATTTTTATTTACTTATATTAAAATAAAATTTATAGTTTTAACAAATTGTTCTATTTTCTCCGTGAATTCGACCTTTAAATTTATCTACGATAGATTTATTGGATATATCGGTTGAAAAAACAACTTATCACCAGCTGGCTCCTCCCCCTCCCTCTCTAATCTTACTACCAAATTACTCATTAATCAACCATGCCATTTTTAACTTACTTTATTTAAAGAAAATATATATGTAACTTGTGCAGTTGCACATTTTCTGATATTGTAATTTTTGGAGGAGCTGAGGCTTGTCTAGTGTGTTTCGCTTCTACGAGGAATAAGAATCATTCCTATAAAAATCTTTATATATGCTTCCTTATGTTTGATGTTTTAGAAAACAAAATTTTGGAGAGATCTAACATCTTTGAGGCTTCTCCATATCCCCTAGTTCTTGAGAAACAGAGCATGTAAGCTCATTGGTCTCAGAAAACAGAGTTTTTCTTCAGATACCCCAGTTCTGCATGAATTGATCCTTTCAAGCTGCTACAGAACACGTTATTGTTTTGTTTTTTTTGGACACGTTATAGTTTACGCCACTGAATCTCTTCATGCTGAGTAAGGGTAGTCGATTAAGGTTTCCAGATCCCTTTTTGCCTATAAACCAAGTTGATCGTGAATCCAGATAAATTCACAACATGGTTTTTGTGTACATCACTTTGGCTGCAAGGCTTAGAAATAGCTTGAGCCACACACACGTGTTTCCATCTTTTTTCTTCTCATTGTTATGGAACTGAAAACATTCAGAACTCAGAAACAAACAAACAAAATGTAATAATGAAGGGGGCAAACAAAAAAAGTATCAAGAAACTATCTTTTTTGCTTACTGGAGAAGCAAAACATTACGTACCATTTTATGTCACCAAACGTACACAACATGCTGGTTTCGTGAGAAGACGAATCTAACATTATAAACTTCATCTGTGTGTGTATGTACAGATCAAAGGATGCACATCTAATTATTCATCACTCATCAGTTCATACCGTTTTCAGTTACAGTGACAGAAGAAGATTGTAGTGGGGGAAGTGGAATGTGATGCCGATTCAATCCAAGTGATGGATACGAGGGTAGTAGGCCACCAAATAGTATAATCCCCGCGATGAGTGAAAGACAAGTTGCGTAATAGACTTTCAATTTGGCAGCAGTCTGTAATCAAAATGTCTATATGAATCAATTCAAAAATTAAATAAACCCTCTTGCAAAGGCAAAAAGAATCACAATTTCTTCTAATAATGTTGGTAAAAATGGGATAAAGGATGGGAAATTAGGTAATTCGTGTTCTTGCTCTTCGTTTATGATGCCAAGTTCTGTGTTTTTGATCCGTTGTTGTATTCTTAGCCTTCTTACCTAAATATATAATCCATAAAAAACCAGCTTCACGGAGCTAACAAAGTTGTTTCCACTTTTAGAAACTAAAAGTTTTTGGCAGATGTGTACCTCTTCCATGTGCAAGAAGATCTTGTTTCGTCGGGTTCGAATGTTATCTTGAATCTCTTGTAATTGCATTTTGGCAAAGTCCTGTACTGTTGCAGGTCCTTCTATTATACAAAAACTTCACCAAACTAAATCTATGATTTTTATTCCGATATACAAAAATCTGTAATTTTATAGAATATAAACTTCTCTATCATTCAAGCTAATCTGAATACCCGGCAGCGATTATATCTGCGGATTCAGAGTCGAGTGAGGAAGATTCAGGTTGCAACGCCGTGAATCGCCATCTCAATCTCCGATTCAGGCTGCACTGAGCGATCTTTCTCTTCTATAATAGATATTTCAATTTGATTTTGCAGAATCATTGATTTTTTTTTCTATTTTTGATTCTTTTGACTTTTAAGTTCTGGGTAATATGGAGATTACAATTGAGGATTTCCAGCTCCCTCTTCTGATCTTTGATTTGAAGAAATTGGCTGGCAGAATCGAACCATATTTTTATATGTTGCCGTTCTCTTAATTTTCCTCCCATCAAATATTGTAAGAAATTGGGGGTTATTGTTTTTGGTGTTATTCAATATTTGATCAACTACTATTAGAATTTTTGTTTTAAAAATTAAACATTTCCTAATATCGGTTTGATCATACTTCTGGATACCGATTAAACCGAAATCATAGGGCCTACTACAAGCCCTCTACTAAACCCATTAATCAAAATTTTAAGATGTGACACAAAGAAATGGAATACAAAGAGGGAATTTATTTGGAGAAAGAATGCAAAAACTTTGAGATCTAAGTGTTGAAAAATCAGACCCAAACACTATCCAACCCAAAACTTAAAATTTTCATCCCAATCATGCATTATCTAAAAAGTTACAGTGTAGTTCCAAACGAACGTTGTGTCAGACATGAGGCATCAAATCTAAGATTCAGGACTAGTCACCGAAACCGCCTTGTCAGTACCACTAATAAGATGTCGAACCAACGGATCTTGGAGAGCCAGAAAGAACTCGAGTGGAGAAGAATGGACTTCTGATAACTTCTGTGACCCTTCATTTCGAATTCAATTCTGATAATGAATTATGACTGTTCTCTAACAAATGTCGATGTGTTTATGCCTTTTGAGATAAATTGTACCACGAAAAATCCCTTGACTAGCGGCGAAGTTTTTCAACCATTTTTTTCTTTTTTAGTTAATGCAACAAAATTTGTTTTCTTTTAAAAATTTCCCCGTAGACGAGTTACCTCGTTTAATTTGTACTCACGATTTGCCTTTGCCCTTTGATGATCTTGAAAAACAATATAACATGTTAGACAAAAATAATGGTAATTAAATTATTGTTGTGCATTCGTAAAAATACAGTAGTCCAAGCGATATAATGTATAACGTTCATACAGTACTAATAGTTTGTTAGCAGTATAAAGTTACAAACGCGTGTATGGACACAGAGTCGAAGTCCATATATGTATCGACTTCATAATTTTATATGAAATCAAATTATATGCTTTTATGCTAAGTGTATAATAATAGAGCAAGTGGGTGGAAATAGTAGTGACTAGTGCGGGTCCAGCACGTGGCACAACTTTAGGGTCACAGAATGTTGTTATTGAGACAGTAGTAGAACCACTGTACCAAATCGAAAATTTAAATTATATGGTATTATATTTAAAAAAATGAAAACAATTCAATTTATATAATATAGAGGCAAAAAGATTAAGTTCTATAAAATTAGTAGTGTTTTGTAAATAGCTTATATATACTAATGCCATTATTTACTAGATGATGAAGTTGACAAATTAAAGGTTATCTCTCAGACTTTGTTTTACTAGCTTCATGCAAATCCGTGCGGGGCAGGGGATGCCACATATTTATCTGGTTTTATGTTATACACAAGTATATAGTATTGGCAAGATAAAGTAATATACGAGTTCAAAATTTAGGGTATATAAATAAATACGACATAGCTCTGGATTCATGGAAATTTTTGTAAGAAAATTGTATGGATTGGACTATGCTCCGGATTGGCCGGAGTTGCCAACCTGTTTAACTCCACTAAAAAAATCGATCCATTAAACATCACATATACGTAAATCCATTTTCTAGATATTTTGAATCTTGTTAAAGGAATGTTGTAAGAAACACGATGTGATACATGCAGGGATACCGGACACATATATAATTTTTCATTTTCATTTTATGATTTAAAAAAAAAAGTCGATGACAGTGGATTGGCCGATTGGGAGGTTTCAGATTTTTTTTTAGAGGTAGTCTTTAACAATGTGTATGTGTAAACGAATACTGATTGTGTATATGAATATTCGATCATATCCTAAAAGAGACATAACATATGGTAGTTGCTCCACCGCAGGAAGTTGTGCGTGTGGACCGCTTCACTGTTGACAATATATTAAAAGTTGCCATCATTCCAAAAAAGATCCTTTAGATATTTCTTAGAGCCAAAAATTTCGTGTGTGCACTATAGATCTTAATCTGCACAAAAACAATATTAGTGTAAAACTGGTGGAATAAATATATTCAACAGAATTAATACATGTATTGCAAAAGAGACATAACACACATCACAAACGGAATAAAGACTCGTAATATAAATTAGAACCAAAAAAATTACGATAGAATTGCTCTTCCGAATTTATAAACCTAACTATTAATCACTTCACATGTAGTATATTGTTATAATAAATTGTAAAACTTATATACATTTACTCGACGAGATTAGTAGTAGTGCTGGTGCATTTACGTTGCACGTCGAAGATTATGAATCTGTTTACAAACTTTTATTTAACTTAAACTTTTCGTGTCATTTACTAACATTTATGTTTTTGATCGCCTATGCATCTAAAATTTTAGTTGAAGTCTATATATTTTCTATGCACACACGTTTTTTTATATATGCGAAATAATATCATCCTACAAAAAGACCATCACAAAACACCGACCGACCTCATAGCTTATGAATATTCAGTGTTGTGATCATTCATATATAAGAATTTTTCAGAAAATAAACCTACTGTAGGGCTATATGATGACCTCGTACATATGTAATAAATCATAAGTTTAAATGAATTGTTTTCATAATAAAATCATACATGACTAAGCTAGTCTTTACTTCAATTCTGTTTGAATATACTCAAATGTCTTAGAAATTTTTAAACCATTTGAATTTGATATAGCAAATGTTAGCTTGAATGGTTTCTAATTGAGTTAGATTAGTCAATCGATAGACGATAAGATGTTAGCTAATCTGCTGTGTTCTATGTTTTTAATAGACATTGTATAAATATCTGATTTGCTCATCATTTCGATTAATTTTGGATTTTTCAGTCCCGCAACTAATCTTAAAAATGAATTAATGATTTTTTTACAATTTTCAATGCATGGTGTTGATGTTTATATGCGTGTATTTTCGCAGTAATGATGATGATGATGAGCATTTGCATATCACAAGCTGTAATTAGAGCATTTTCTAAGTGGGATTAACGTTGAGATGCATCTTAAACGGGTTCTTGAAGAAACTCAAGTAGATCAGTAAGATCAAAATACTAATCATTTCATTTGAATTTTTAATATTGTAATACCGACTCTAGTAGAGAATAGACATATCTTTGATTAATAATGACTAGTCTCATGTATTAATATATAGTTTTGAACAGCAGAAAAGATATATGAAAACAAGAAGATATAGATTTATATGCATGCTATTACAATTTTTCTGTCCTTTCCAATGGATAGATCCATTTTAGCAATAGTCAGAGCAATTTTTTTTTTATTTTGGTACTAAATCATGGGGATTGGCATCTATGACAAAAAAAACAAAGGTAAAAAATTTTCATAGCTAGTGACCTCATGATTGTTCATCATCTTATTATATTGTTAGGGTGTGGTGCTTATTTACAGTTGATGATTACGTCTAAGCAAAAAAAGTTTATAACTCAATATGTTTAGGAGATGTAACTGGGGTGTTTCTTTTTTTAATCACCTTTTTCCTAAGACAAGAAGTTACAATTTTATTTTATTTTGCTTGGATCTCACAAAAGGGTGGGTCTGGCCCATCTCGCACTATCACACCCACTTGTCACGGTTCGTTGCATTTCAATAATAGTTCATGTTGTTGCCTATAAATGGTGAGAGAAGCTTTCTTACAATAACTTCATAACAAAACAAGAATCTGAAGTAAGAAATAAAAATAAATAAAAAATAATAACCCCTAAGAAAATAATTATAAAATGATCAGAAGTCTCTTGTTGGTTTTGTTCTTTTTAATCACCGCAAAGACTTCAGTTTCTCGTCCATTCGCAGGTTCGAGGGGTAACATGCCGAGGCAAAACTACAAAGGCGAAAGTGGATCGGGCCGTGGGCCCAATTGGGAGTACAACTGGGGTTGGGGCTCTGCTCCAGGATCCGGATGGGGTTATGGGTCGGGTTCGGGTAGATCGCCAACAGGGTGGGGAAGAGGATCCGGATATGGGTATGGATCCGGATCAGGATCAGGTAGCGGATATGGGTATGGTTCTGGAGGTGGTGGAGCACGTGGCGGTGGCTATGGTTATGGAAGCGGAAATGGCCGGTCTGGTGGCGGTGGTGGTGGTTCCAACGGTGCAGTTGCAGCTTTGAGCCACGGTAGTAAGATTCATCCGTGAGTATGTTTTGGTAATTTCTCCCAAGTAAAAGGTTTTGGGAGGGATATAAGTGTTTTGTGGTAAAGATTATTAGGCTTGGTATCCTTCTAAATGTAACTTACCTTCGTTTGTCTGGTATGCTTATGTCCTCGACATATCTTCTAATGTCTTTGCATGTCTCTAAGATGTGTGATCTCTTGTATTTGTTTTTAAATGTTCTTAATGGGTGTTTAGATAATTCGAAGAAATATCATTTTACAATATTTGCATTTAGTATATCGGTTATACCAGATTTTATACATTTTTAAAACTTATGTTTTGGCTTCAAATTCAATAGAATATATGGTCAACTACAATTGTAAAACATGTTGTTTTTACAAAAGATATTTTACTATTTTAGGTGATTTTCTAGGAAAAGGTTTTTATAACAGTACATTGAAAACAGACTAGATTATTCCTCGCCATGCTAAAAATAACATAAATAAATGAGTCTAAGAGCAGAGATCAATTCAAGAAGATGCTACATATATACAACTGTTTTATTTCTATTTTTATTTTTATTAATAACATGTATTCTACTTGGTTTGAACTTTAACTTGAAATTATATATTTCTTACATCGTGATATTGCAAGAGATAAGAGTGATGAGAGTTTATGATAGTAGATTCCAGAAGAGGCTTCAAGAAACCAATCACTAATCCAAAGCTCGGGGTGGAAAAGAGGGTTTACATCACAGAACATGATAACGACCCAATGCATATATATAGTCAAGCAACAGCGAGTTGCTTTTTGTTGTGATGAGTAGATAAAGAGTCTTCCTCGCGTGGATTCATCAAAAGTTCTTAAAAGAGCTTCCGAATGAAAGAGAAGGTTCTACATCATCTCTCTCTGTAGAAAACAACAGTAATTAATGAAAGTGGAAACGGTGACGTTTAACTGAAACCCGATTCCGAACAAGAAGTCAAGCTCAAGCATGTTCATCTCTTCTCTGCTTATTCCCCCAACTTTTGCATGATATCCATTTGTTGTAACTCCTAAAATCGTTACCAAAAATAAAAGGTTTAAGCTATAAAACAACTGTTAATTAGTGAATTTCAACAAATTAGCCTCAGACTTATTTACTTACAAGTCATCCATGAATTTAGCAGAGACCAAGACACTTGTGATTATAAGCCTATATGAACATTAAAGGAATTGATAGGCAGAAATGGCTGCTTCTTAACGAAACGATCCAAATATATATATATATATATATATATATATGCGACGATGTAACACGAATAGCTGCAATTGGCGTACTTGAAGATCCCCTCGAGATAGCTTCTAATTGAAATGGAAGGTTTGGTTATTCCATGGAAGCCTGTGATTCTCTGTTGCTGGCTCAGGTTGTCGTTGGTCTCCGATACTCTTTGCAAGAGATACGACAATGCCGTAAAGACACTTGGCATGATCTCAGCCATTGGTTCTTCTAGATCTTGATTCATTGTCTGGATCTGAATCTGATCATGGAGTTAAAATGGTCATGTAGAAATTTTGTAGAGATAGACAGAGAGAAAAACAGAGGATAGTGGAGAGGAGGAAATGTCGGCTGATGCTGCGAAGCCGTAACTGAAACATTTTGTGCCAAATTACGATGGAATAAAATTCGCGTTTGCGTTTTGGAAAAGCGATAGCTATGAGGTGGGGCAAACAGAGTCGCTTAATCGCCCTAGTGAATGTATAATTTGGAAGGCTTGAAGACACTGCGAATCCAGACTTCGCTCTATGGGTCAGAGCAGATCAAATCGTCAAATCCTGGCTTCTTAGCTCATTTTCTGAAGATATTCTAAGCGTAGTTGTGGATGCTCCTACGTCTAGAGATGTGTGGTGTTCTCTGGCGAATCATTTTAACAAAGTTTTCTCCTCAAGACTTTTTGAACTTCAGAGAAAGCTACAGACTGTATCTAAAAATGACAAAACTATGGTGGTCTATTTGAAGGAAATCAAAGACATCTGTGATCAGCTTTCGTCCATTGGCAGTCCAGTCTTGGAGAAAATGAAAATATTCGCTGCACTACACGGTCTTGGTCGTGAATACGAACCTATCAAAACCAGTGTTGAGGGAATGATGGATACAGAACCGTGTCTCTCCTTTGAAGATGTTGTTCCAAGACTTACCAACTACGACAATAGACTAATGGGATATGAAACAGGTCTTACAATCAGCCCTCATCTTGCCTTTAATGCTGCTAGAACTGGCTCCTCTTATGGATACAATAATAAAGGAAGAAGAGGTTCATACGGTCGTTTCAGCAACAACAGAGCCAGAGGATCATTTTCAACCAAAGGAAGAGGATTTCACCAGCAAATCTCCTCATCTTCGGGATCTCAATCTTCATACGATAATGACAACAGACCCACTTGTCAAATCTGCGGAAATATAGGTCATCATGCGCTCAAATGCTGGCATCGATTTGACAATAGCTATCAGACTGAAGACATCCCATCTGCTCTAGCAGCTCTGCATATAACCAATGTCACTGAAGCTGCAGGTAATGAGTGGTACCCAGATTCAGGGGCTACTGCACACATCACCAACACAACTCAAAGATTGAATCACTCTCAACCTTATCATGGGACTGATACAGTTCTTATTGGAGATGGGAATTTCTTACCTATTACTCACATTGGATCAGCTAGTTTACCTTCAACTTCAGGTAACCTTCCTCTTAATGAAGTATTAGTGTGCCCTGATATTTCAAAGTCCCTTCTTTCTGTTTCAAAACTTACAACAGATAATCCCTGCTCCGTTAAGTTTGATGCTAATGGGGTTCGTATTAAGGACAAGGATACAAAGAGATTGCTGACAATGGGAAGAAACAATAAAGGATTATACATACTGGAAGATCACAAGTTTCAAGCTTTCTTCTCAAATCGACAAACCTCAGCAAGCTTTGAAGTATGACATCGAAGACTTGGACACCCTAATGACAAGCTTCTGATGCTGCTTTCTCAAAATAAGTTAATAAGTCTCAATAAACTTGCTCACAACATGTGTGAAGCGTGTCAGTTAGGCAAGAGTAGTTGTCTTCCTTTTTCTGCATCTAGTTTTTCTGCTTCAAGACCCTTAGAAAGGATACATTGTAATCTCTGGGGCTCTGCACCTATAATGTCTAATCAAAGGTTTCAATATTATGTTATTCTCATTGATAATTACTCGAGATATTGCTGGTTTTACCCGTTAAAACACAAGTCATACTTTTACTATATCTTCATCTCTTTTCAAAAACTGGTTGACGCTCAGTTTGAATCTAAGATAGGAGTCTTTCAGTGTGATGGAGGAAGTGAATTCACAAACAAAAGATTCACTCAACATCTTCAAGACTCTGGTATAAGGCAGTTCATCTCTTGTCCATACACTCCACAACAAAATGGACTCGCAGAACGTAAACACAGGCACATTACTGAGTTGGGTCTGTCAATGCTTTATCAAAGAAAAGTCCCTCATACATATTGGGTTGAAGCTTTCTTTACAGCTAGCTTCTTGATCAACCTCCTACCTTCATCTATTAATGCTAACAATCAGAGTCCTTATGAAGTTTTAAATGAAAAGGCTCCAGACTACTATGCACTTCGAACCTTTGGATGCACATGTTATCCATCCCTTAGAGCTTATGCAAGTAAAAAATTCGATCCCAAGTCACTCAAATGTGTTATGCTAGGCTACAACGAGAAGTATAAGGGTTACCAATGTCTTTATCCACCAACAAGTCGAGTATACATAAGCAGACACGTTTTGTTCGATGAAGAAGACTTTCCTTTTGGTAACGTTTACAAACAGACTTCCAGTCAAAGGCACACTGTGTTATTAGAAGCATGGGAAAAGTGTATTTCACCGACCTCTGTAAATTTGCAGAATGAAGCGAACAGAACTGCTTCTTCAGACTTCGTGCCTCCTGTGACTTCCCCAGTCATTCATCCACTTCATCCAAGCAGAGTTCCATCAGACTTCCAGCCAACTGATACAATGGAAAACAGAAATGACAATAAAGCAGAAATCTCGTCAAACGATGTTCAACAAACCAGAGATGAAGAAGAACATATCTCTGATGAGGAAGAAATTATTGGGTGTACGGCAAGCTCAGACCTTGAACCTATTGGCAATAGATTTCTCTCCTCATTACCTGATACTAGTTCTACTTCTTCACCGGAAAGAAATCAAAATTCTGCAACAAGTCTTCATCCAATGATCACCAGGTCTAAAACTGGAATAACTAAGCCTAATCCAAGGTACGCTTTATTAACTGTTAAAGACTCATACTCTCAACCAAAGACTGTCTCTGAAGCTTTGAAAGATTCACAATGGAAAGAGGTAATGGAAGAAGAGTTAAGGAACTATGCTGAGACCAAAACATGGTCTCTTGTACCAGTATCTCCGGATATGAATGTTCTCGGCAGTAAGTGGGTCTTCCGGGTTAAATTAAATGCAGATGGGAGTCTAGATAAATTACGAGCACGACTTGTGGCTCAAGGCTACAACCAGGAAGAAGGAATTGACTATCTTGAGACTTATAGTCCTGTAGTGAGGTCTGCTACAGTCCGAGTGATGCTGCATATAGCCATAACTATGAAATGGAAAGTTAAACAGATGGATGTGCGAAACACCTTTCTACATGGCGATCTCACTGAAACCGTCTTCATGAAGCAACCTGCAGGATTTATCAATAAAGGAAGCCCAGATCATGTTTGCCTGCTGCACAAGTCCATATATGGTTTAAAACAGTCTCCCAGATCATGGTTTGATAAATTTAGCAACTTCTTGTTAGAATTTGGCTTTACATGCAGTCTCTCCGATCCATCCTTGTTTGTTTACAATCAAAATAAGGACACCATTCTCCTTCTTCTCTATGTCGACGACATGGCCATTACAGGTAATGAATCGATGGCAATGACAAAACTGTTTGAAGAATTAAATAAACAGTTTCGAATGAAGGATATGGGAGAGTTTCATTACTTCTTGGGAATACAAGCTCAAAGACATGCTGATATAATGTTCTTATCTCAGCAAAAGTATGCAGAAGATCTGCTCGTTGCTGCTACAATGAATAAATGTTTACCTATATCAACTCCTTTACCGTTGCAACTCGATAAAATCACTGATGGAAAGGAAGAACATGATCTGTTTTCTGAACCCACTTACTTCAGAAGCTTGGCGGGTAAACTCCAATATCTCACTCTTACTAGACCAGATATACAGTTTGCGGTTAACTATGTATGTCAAAAGATGTATGCTCCATCAGTTTCGGATTTCAAGCTTCTAAAAAGAATTCTTAGATACATCAAAGGAACTGTTGCAATGGGAATCAACTTCAATCAGAATACAAACAATACATTGAGTGCATACAGTGATAGTGACTTTGCGGGATGTAAAATTACACGAAAATCTACTGGAGGCTTCTGTACCTATCTCGGAAACAACTTGACCTCCTGGTCTTCCAAGAAGCAGCCTACGATCTCGAAGAGCTCAACCGAAGCAGAATATAGAAGCTTGTCTGAAGTGGCTTCGGAGCTACAATGGATCAGTTTTGTTATGAAAGTTGTCGGTATACCTCTTAATGAAACACCAGTGCTCTACTGCACAACTTATCCGCAATGTATCTTACTGCAAATCTAGCTTTCCATGCTAGAACAAAACATTTTGATACTGATCATCATTATGTCAGGGAAAGGGTTGCTCTTGGAGCTTTGATAGTCAAACACATTCATGGATATCATCAAATTGCAGACATCTTCACCAAACCACTTCCAACTACTCCATTCTGCAACTTACGATTCAAACTTGGCGTTGATTCTCCACCAACGCAAAGTTTGAGGGGGAGTATCAAGACTGCAGCATATGCAGAAAAACAGAGGAAGCCATTGAAGACAATCTGGATAGCAAAGTCTCCAGCTCAAACCGAGTCTTCACTTCAAGCTTCAGCATCGAAGACTCTGCCTCAAACAGAGGATCTGTTGTTACTTCAACCTCAACGTAAACCTGCAGAAGAGGATAAAAAACAAAACAAAATTCAAGCTGGCAAGTGAAGGTACGGAATTCAGAATCAAGACATAAAACAGGTTCAAATGCATTGCAAAATCAAAACGAGTAATAAAGCAAAAGCAATCACCAACGGCATCAAAAAATAATCGAGCTGTCAATCTTATCTTCAGCTCAATGAAAAAGCTTATAAAAGCTGAAGCTCTGTAATGTTAAGATGATGACGAAAAATGAATTAATAAAAAGGAACTATTCATTGTCTTCTCCAAATAGCTTAAAATTCTTCAATTATTGGGTTTTTTCAAAAAGTGGTATAACTATTTTAAAGTAAAAAATGCGATAAACTGTAATTTTACACTTTTTCGTTAAAAAGTTAAACATTTTGTTTAATTCGGTCAGTGTGTGATACAAAATCTACGGTGGTAAAAAATATGATTAGTTTGATCAAAAATAAAATCTAATAGGTTTTCTTGTTAAAGGGTTTACTATAAAATCTAATAGGTTCTGCGATTTAGCTCTACCAGTAAAATTTAGATATATATATAATAGAATTTGGCTTTGTCCCCTCTCTGGCTCCGCTGTATTTTTCTCTCGGTTACCATCTTGTCGCTTACGATCGTCACCACAGAGCCGTAGAAGCTCTTTCCCCACTGATGACTACCGTACGTCATCGGTAAAAAAAACTGTTAGCTTTTCATAGTTTGTGTACAATTCTCTTATCTGTAATGTTAGTGGTAACTAGCACGCGGTATAGACTTGTACATGGATCATATATCCATTTCATGTCGAATTCGGGATACGAGAACTCTTGATGTGCGGATGCGTTAATGATTGGGGATATTGGCGTATATCCCAATTTCCTTTTTAAAATAGTCATTAAAGTTTATGATTTATTTATTTTTTGTCACGAGAAGTAAACTGTTTAAATGCAAAAGCTCCGACACGAGGGACTTTTTGGTACTCTTTCATAAATATAGATCGTACTTTAGTAGGATCCTTGGCGAATCGAATTTGATGAGATTTTTTAGCAGAAGTACTTGGACCGCAATACTTGGGGCTAATTGGGTTTTGCTCCACCAACAAAACCTGGTACCATTAAAAAAACGCCGAATTAAAGAATCAAATTAAACAAAATTATACTCTTTGATTCTTAAACGAGTATAATTTCAACATCACTAATATATAGCACCTTTGATATCTCAGGGATTGATGCCTGCTTGACTCCTGGCGGCTTATCTTCCTCTGCTGGCTTATCTTCTTCCGGCGTTTTATTTTTTCCCTGCGGCTTATCTTCCTCCACCAACTTATCTCCTTCCTGCGACTTGTCTTTTTCCGATGGCTTATCTCCTCCGGGCGGCTTATTTTCCTCCGTTTGTTTATCTCCTACCGGCGGCTTAGTTTCCTCCGCTTGATTATCTCCTTCCCGGGGCTTGTCTTCCTCCGACAGCTTATCTCTTCCTAGCAGCTTGCCACCTCCCGCCAGCTTGTTAGCCCCCTCAGACCTAACTCCTCGCACATGCAGAGTATATCTGGAATGCTCTTCTTTCCTGTAAGTGTACATCATTCATACACATAATTTATACAAACATCACAAAATAATTTTTTTGTGATATACTACGAACATGGTCACATATAACCAGGGGCGGATGGAGAGTATTATAGGGTGGGGCTAGTGCCCCAGGTTACCTTTGAAAAATATCTAATTCATAACTGCTTAATTATACCTTTTACTCTTGCCAAGAAAGTGCCGCATGTTATATCAGAGGTGTTGATATTTGATTTTTGCTTTTATTCTTATTTTTGTATGATTTTTGGTTAATTCTTACATGTTTTTATTCTTTTTTTTTATTGGCTGCATTTTCCATCTTTTTTAATTATTTTCTTAAATAAAACTGTATTTATCCTTCTAATTATATTTTCATTTTTTTTAAATTGTAAACCATCTCTTTCTACTGTAAAATATCATACATTTTCTTTTAAAAATGTTTGTAATTTAATTAAACATGTTTAGAAACCAACAGAAATAGATTTTCAAAAAAAATTAGTGTCTTTTTGGATTTCAAAATTTTAGATATATTAAGATGGGAAAATTATATTTACTTGATATTTTTTACTATTTAAGATATTTTTGCAACTTATTATGTAAATTTAATATTATTAATATCTTATTAATAAGTATACGTGATTCGTGCCCATATAAATTATTTATTTGGATCCGTCCTCCATATCCGCCCCTGCATAAAACAGTGCATGAACAGTTTTCTTTTTCCACGGGCAAATCATTTTGGCATATGTTCTATATTTCTATCATTATGTGGAGTTCGGATGCATGGTGATGTGACGACCATACTAACATTATACTACATATTTTGATCACGTTAGTGAATATTAAATATATAACGTCTTTTTATATATATAATTTCACAGTGAAACGTTCAAACTATTATTCATGTGAGAAGCAATTAGGTTATATGTAGTCCGTGCGTATATACATCAGTCTAACTACACATTTCAATGAATGAATTTATACTTGTCCATGTTGTATTAATCCCTATAGTGAATATATAATAAAGAAATCTAACCGCAAATGTTTCTTTCATGCATGCAACCGTAATTACTTTTTCAGGGTAAAAATCTTGATTACTTAATTAATTACTTGTAGAGCCAGACGATGAGGGTGATCCCCGATGCTCCGAGGCTACCAGAAGCTAAGAATCCCGTGGCCAAGAAACTCGAAGTGATAACCGCCGGTACGAGAATCGGACTAAGAACCACAAAAATGAGTATCATAACCGTTAACGCCATAGCCATACCGGCGAGGGTTAAACCGGTGAGGATCATGAGGGATACGGCGGCTATACCGACATAAAGAGGAGGTTTGTCTTTCGTGCCGAGGAAATTCATTTGGCAGTAATAGAAATTTGTGTTAAGAATCTGATTCTGTATTGAAGAGTTTGGTCGTCGCAGGGCTTTGGAGGAGAGACTAGAGAGTGGTGGGGTCTACGTGTACGACACTTGTCTGAAGAGAGTATTGTCCATGCATGCAACTGACACCTTTGTGAGTGAAATTGCTCTACGTCACGCCAAGTTTACTCGCTTTTATTTTTTTGGTTCACATCTTTTTTGCTTTGTTCGTTTATTTATCTTGTTTTTTCATCGTTCGTTTATTTATCTTTTTTTGTTAAAACTCAAATTATACTGAATATCAAAGTGTTGTTTTGGAGAAAAAAATATTTAATTCGTTCGGAACTTTGAGTCGCAGTATCATAATTAGTTTTTAAACTTTCTATGCTAAGCATTTAGAATAGTGCAAACTTTTAGTCTATTGGTTGAAAACTTGAATTATGGGGGTTTTCTTATAAATGGTTGAAATTATGTTATACAGATTTTAGGTAAGATTATTCTTTGTTTTTACAACAGTTATAACTATAATTGATAGCTTAAATATTTAAATCTTCGGATCGGAATATCACGTTCTTCCACGTATTCGATAGATTATCAAATTTCTAAGATTCAATCCCCGAGTTATAAGGAAAACAAATTAAGCAAAAGGGAAACTGTTTTAGAAGTATGAAAACAAGGTCAAAATTTTTGTATTGATTGATATAAAAATATTGTGAATTTTGGCAAGTTGAAATGTAAGCTCCTTCGTGGATCCAACGAAATAATTAATACCATTAGCCGTGGCAGTTGGCATTGACGAGTGGTCGCTCCCTTTAGTCATAATGGTCAGACAATTCAACTTCATTTCTTGGATGAAACAAATTCAACTTTCATTTCCAACAATTTTTTGGCAATCATACTGGCAAAAACATATCTATTTTCTAATGATTTTCTGACTGTTATTAGTAAAAAGAAAATTAAAAATTAAAAATAACGCTAAGATATAGAATAACTGTATAACTATTAGAAAACATAACGTATCTTTTCTGAAGAAAAGATGTTTTCCTAATAAACAAGACTGTATGGCTGTATTCTTAAAACATAAGATCACAACGAATGGTTTTACTTACCATGTTAAAATTTATAATAAATGTACATTCATTTACATGCATAATTTGTTCTCTAAAGTTCAAATCCAGTACTAATGTCGAAACACTAAACTCTTAATCCACCACCAGACTATAGGAATTACTCCTTTACATTTTTATTCATACAATATCATTTTCAGTATTTTCAATATATATATATCATTTTCAAAATATCATTTTCCGTTAAGACTTTTGATGTTGGTATTACTAGAAAAAAGTAAAAAGATTATAGGTTTTCCGATGATAGTAAACTCCTTAAATTTATAATAAGTCTCAATCAAACAACACCACTTAAATTAAAATCTTAATAATCCAGTGTATATATAGACTAAAATTTTGAAACTCTATATTTCTAAATTGCTAAAAGAAGTCATCATGATAACTTGATTAGTACTTTTAAATATAAAAGTCCATGTAGCGGAATAAGACAAAAGATGAAAAAAAGAAAACGACGAAATCTAAAAGAAAGAAACCAAGTCAGAAATCACAATTCCAAACAACACAGGCTAGTATGATCTTTCTCGGTCCTATCCACGAAACTCCCTCGAACCCTCTCCTCATCTCCAAAGCTTTCACCACTATATATTATCATATTTCTCCTCACTCTTCTTCCCACTTCCACACATAGACATACACATACACAAAACATCAAAGAGAGACTATATTAAGTTAACTAGGAGTGAAGATGGCAACTAAACAAGAAGCTTTAGCCATCGAATTCACAAGCCAACACCTTCTCACAGACTTTACTTCCATGGAAACCAAAATTTCCAAATTTCCCCTTTACGAACCTGACCCATCTCTTTTTACCAGCCAAGTTAATTTTCACTCAGAATCAAGCCCTAGAACCATCAACAACCAATCCCCTAAACCGAACTCGACTCTTAACCAGCGTAAACCATCCTTACCGAATATATCTGTACCTATAACGGTTTCAACGAAGACACAGGAAGAGGAGGACGAGAGACACTACAGGGGAGTAAGGCGGAGGCCGTGGGGAAAATACGCAGCGGAGATTAGGGATCCGAACAAAAAGGGTTCTAGGATTTGGCTAGGGACTTACGACACGGCTGTTGAAGCTGCAAGAGCTTACGACCAAGCGGCTTTTGAATTGCGTGGAAGAAAAGCAATCGTAAACTTCCCTCTCGATGTGAGGGCTACGTACGAAACTTGTTTTGAGGAAGGAGTCGTCGGATTAGGGAAACGAAAGCGGATAAAGAATTATCCGGTGGAAGAGGATAAGACGGCAGTTAGGATTAAATTGGAGGAAGAAGAGAGTAAGACGTCGGAGATGACGGAGGCTGAGGTTGAGGCTGTACCTTTGACGCCGTCAAGTTGGATGGGGTTTTGGGATGTGGGAGCAGGAGATGGGATTTTCAGTATCCCTCCGTTATCTCCGACGTCTCCCAACTTCTCTGTTATCTCCGTCACTTGAACTTCGGAAAAGTCAACGGGCGATGACGTTTTCACTTGCGTCACTCTCACAATTTCTTTATTTTTGTATAATATAATAGTAGCGGTAGTGTGCAAATATCAAATTACTAGTTTAGTACCAATCATTTTATTCATTAATTTTTTAGAAGAATATTTGGATGTTGAAAATCTTAAATATATTTTGTATTCGTTGATGTTCTTATAAATTCGTTGATTGTAACAAAATTCTTAAGACATTAATATTTTCGTTAAGTCAATAGATTACAAAATTAGATAAGAAAAATTAGATCGGAGCTATAAAAGTAGTGCGTAAGGAAAACACAATAATTAGTTAATTACACACAAATCTAAACGCAAAAGCTAGATTTTCAAAATTTCTATAGTAGAACACACCAATCAATAGATAATGCCCTCTAAGATTATCTACAAAGCATCCATAAAGGTGTATAACTAATATTATCTTACATATTATTATAAATTTAAGAGGATTAATTAACTTTATTATTAGATTAGGAATATAACTGTCAAGCAACTGAGCAAGAGGGTAAGGTTTAGTTGTATATGTGGAGCCCTGCGAAATTAAGTAGAAACAAAGAAAAATCAAGTTGCTTCAAATCACATCCTAGCAAGTAGCTATAGCAAGAGAACCCTAAAAGAAAAGCAATTTGATGAATTTGTCTCTTCTCTTCGGGTGAAAGTAATTACACAAAACATGTTTACTACTACGAAAATGCAAAATATCTTTCAATATTTAGAATTTAACAGGTGAGTCATTGCTACTACGATAATGATATATTATTATCACAAAAGAACAAGCATTGGCTTTTAAAGGCTTAGTTTTGATTTTAACCACTAGTAGTACTTCAAGTCTTGAGAGTTAAAATTTTAAATCTGTGTTTGTTTTTCAATGAACCTAGTCACCTACAACCATAAGTTATGGTCCTATAAGCAACTCTATCAAAATTCATTTTGTTTGTATTTGGCGTTACGTTTTTAATTTGTAAAATATATTTTATAAAAAAATGAATTGTTTTAGATTTTCAAAATATAAATTCTTCAATGAAATAGATTGTCATTTAAAAGCACCATTTCGTTAGCAAATAATTTAGGATTGGAACAGTGGGTAGCGTAAGGGGCTAAACTCTACAAGAATCAAATGGATGTTAGTGAAATTAGTCACCATCATAGAGAAGATCAAGTTGGCACAACTTGAAGGGTCCTGACAAAATATCTTTAAGTTGTCTCCATAAATGCTTAATGGATAAGACTGGGACCCACAGAGTAAACCAGAGAGCCAGGGAGAGAGACTTTGTGACACCTCACACATGGCTGCGATACACATGTTTAGGATTCCTTTCTTTATATAGCCAACACAATCATCAAAACTTTTCTTCAACCATTACTTGCAGATTTCTTCTTCTTCTTCTTCTTGTTTTGTCTGCAAAAGAAAAGTAAAATAAAAATGGCGACTTTTGAGGAAAGCTCTGATTTGGGGGTTATACAGAAACATCTGTTTGAAGACTTGATGATCTCTGATGGTTTCATTGAAGATTTTGTCTTTGATGATTCTGCTTTTGTCTCAGGGCTCTGGTCTCTAGAACTCTTTAACCCTGTTCCTAAACTGGAACCTAGTTCTCCTGTTCTTGATCCAGATTCCTATGTCCAAGAGTTTCTGCAAATGGAAGCAGAGTCATCATCATCGTCAACAACAACAACATCACCTGAGGTTGAGATTGTCTCAAACCGGAAAAAAACAAAGAGGTTCGAAGAGATAAGACATTACAGAGGCGTGAGAAAGAGGCCATGGGGGAAATTCGCAGCAGAGATTCGAGATCCGGCCAAGAAAGGTTCCAGGATTTGGTTAGGCACTTTTGAGAGTGATATTGATGCTGCAAGAGCTTATGACTATGCAGCTTTTAAGCTCAGAGGAAGAAAAGCTGTGCTCAACTTTCCTTCGGATGCCGGAAAGTATGATGCTCCGGTCAACTTATGCCGGAAGAGGAGGAGAAGCGATGTACCAGTGCCTCAAGGAACTACTACGAGTTAATACCTTAAGTGTGTGAAGCATCGTGTATAGAGCCAAGAAGATGTTAGATTAGTGTACTGAAAAAAAACTCTTGCAAAATATGTACGAAAAGTTTCTGCAACAATGGAGCTTCTGTGTTTTCTCAGGTCTTAAAAAGCTGAATGTTTCAGAAACAAAGTTCTAGTCCCAGATTCGGATTTTCAGAGAATAAACTAGTTCTGTGGTACTTAATCGAGTTTCCAACCTGAAAGGCCTTTACATAAGCCTAAAAGGAGAAACTTTAATCCAATAACACAATCAGTATCCCACAGTGACTTTAGTTTTCGATATCACCGAGGTATTAATTAGTTCAAATGTTCAGAAAGCGTGAATCAATGAATTGAGTAGCTGAACAAGTTGCAAAGAGGAACCAAGTTTAAAGAATGTAGCAGCCAGAGTTTTGTTGTCTCATGGTTTGGTACTAGTCAGCATTAAGTTTTTAAATATGACAAGGAATTGGATGGACCACACGCAACAGCTAAAGATAGGAGCGATGCACAAGTTGCAATATAGAAAAGTAAACAGAGAAAAAGAGACAGCGTAATGATATGTATTTACATCTCAATCTCATCGTTGAGATGTATGTTGTGTATCATTATTACGAATAAGCCAACCAAATAATTCTTATCACCAACGAAATACTTAATGTATGCATTGTGTCTAGTACACATTTGGAACAGTTGATGAATATGAGCTGACCTGTTTCTTAGATAGAAGAGATCTTCATGTTATCAATCTTATCTTGAATGTCCATGTCGATCACATTCTGCAATGCCCCTTCACCAGTCAAGAAACTCGGTTGATTTGTCGATGCAAGGAGTCTAGCCCACATCCTATCCGTTAACTTCACCGTATTGGTCACTTCAGTCACCCGCTGCAGAAGTAAAACATGTCACGCAGTTACAATAATCATGGGATTAATTTTAACCACAAAGGTCTAGGACTCCTCAACGATTAAGTCAGTCTAAGAATGATTAGAGAAATAAAAGGGAAAAGCATACAGAAATTGGGATGTAAGCATGTCTGCTGTTAACTGGCCCCACAGTGAAACCTGAGTACCCAGCCATTGCTCCATGAACTGCACTTTGGGCAAGAAGAGTGCAATAGACATTGTCTGATGCGTTACTCGGTATTGCTCTTATCATATACGTTGGGTCTGTTCAACAAGTAAATATGTCAACAAAATGCACAGAAGAGCGTTAACAAGATAGAGACAATGAATCTCAAGATATACCTATGTACTTCATATTTATCGTCATTTTTCGAACGTTTGTAAAGTGATCCTGCAACAGTGTGAATATAAAACTCATCTTGAATGTTGAGTAAAAACATGTAGAAACAATTTTCTTAACTTTCGAGTTTCACCAATACCTTTATCTGTTGAGTCAACCATAGACCAATATCAAGCAAGAGTCTATTTCCTGACTCATCTTTAGTTTCAGATGCACGCATGCTTTGAGCAACATAATCCTGTCCAGCTCCTTCGGCTATTACAATAACCATGTGCCTGTTCTCTTTGAGTCGTTGTTCGATAAACTCAAAGAGCCCACCTTTTCCTTCAAGAAAGAATGGGGACTCCGGAATCAAGCAACAATCCTGTTGCATTTCAAAGCTGTCATGGTCATGCCATAATATAGAACTTTTCAAGTGACGATTTAACAATCAAAAGAATTTATTACCACATCACGGTTCGCTAAAGTTGCAATCATGGCAATAAAACCTGCAGAATTTGTACCCAAAGTTTAACTTCACATTCACAAAAGAAAGTAGACCACATATGCCCCAGAATATTTACCGCTGTATCTGCCCATGAGTTTAACGATACCAACTCCATTTTCCACGCTCTCAACCTCTACATGTGCAGCATTAATAGCTCGTTGTGCTTCCTCAACAGCAGTATCAAAGCCAAATGATTTATCAATCACCTAGAACAATGGGTGAAGAAAGCTGTATAAAAAACTCCATATGAGAGAAAAGCAGCCCTTAAGTTGAAAATTATCAATGCGTATTTACAGCAATATCGTTATCAATTGTCTTGGGAATGCCAGAAACCGCCACTTGAAGACCACGCCTCTCGACTTCCTTCATAAAATATGAAGCAAGTAACAATAGAATTATTTAATGCTACATTCACGCAACAATTAGTAATATGTGATACTGATCACCTGGTATATTTTCTCTGCACCCTTTTGTGTACCATCACCTCCAATAATATACACCTGAAATACCCATCCACAAGATATTAGTATGGCTCAGTTTCAAGACTAACTAAACTACCTAAAGACCATGAAACCTGAAAAAAATGGACATTACTTATGTTAGCTACCTGATTTATTCCTCTATCTTGAATGTTATCAACAATCTTTTCTGTATCATGTCCTCCTCTTGAGGTTTGGAGAAAAGTGCCACCTCGTTTATGAATATCGTTAACTACTTTAGGCGTCAGGGTCATAGTGTTTTTGGAGTAAAAGCCTCTGTATCCTCCCTGAATGCCAAGAATGTTATTGACACCATACATATTGTTCAATCCACATACAATTTCTCGTATAACTGTATTGATTCCTGGGCACAAACCACCGCAAGTCACTATGGAAGCTTTTACTTCATCTGATCTAAAGTAAACCTGTGAAGCCAAAACTACCCAGGTTTCAGTTGCAAAAAATCTTCACAAAAGTTTAAGACTTAGAAATCATACTCTTTCTCTAGGCCCTGCTCGCCTAAAGTGTACTCCTCGCTTACTTCCCTTCTGGACTACAATCTGAAAATGAAGGTAGTTGAGCAAGCAGAGAACGATAAATCAACAAAAAATAAAGCTCAGAACAGAAACCATCCGGCTTACATTTTGTGCAACCACATCTTCAGAACTAACAAAGGTTCGCCTACAGAAACAGCATTAACAATATATATTACAAGTTTACAACCCTCAAAGGAATTATTAGCTTAATTTAAACTTAACTTACTTGACAATGGCATATGCTTGGCTTTCTTTCAATGGATTTGGGTATGACTGACATATCAAAAACAAATCATGAATTACGGAACCAGCAGAACCCAGCAGAAAAGTTATTACCTTTAAATGGAAAAACTCATGAATTGACAAAGTTAACACATAACAGACGTAAATCAAACTAATCAACTCCTTAAGTTGCATTGATAAATCTCCAATACAGAATTTGATGAAGTTAGAGGTTTCAATTGTTAACTAAATCAGGAAAGAATCAAATACATACCGGTAAATCAGGGAGAAATGTGGTCAAGTGAGGGACGTCTTCTAGAACAAACTCATCGTCTTCCTCTGGTTTCAACCCATCGGAGGACTGAGCTTTGATTAGGCGGTTCTGGTGCAAGGTTTGCGGAAACACTGAAACTTTCTTCAATCTCAAAGCAGGAAGCGGGAAATCTCGGCGATGAAGGACGTTCGAAGAAGGGATAAGCGATGAAAGATTGGGTTTTGTTGACCCAAGAAACGAAATCGAAGCTTCCATTTGTACAGAGAACATAGTTGAATTTGTGGGATTTCACAGAAGAGAACAGAGATCACCAAAATGAAGAAGTACACATACCAATCAACGCACACTAATAAGAGAGACGTGGTTTTCGATTTGAATAAACCGATTCAAAATTAATCTATCTAACATACCGACCCGAACTTGAACCGAACCGAAAGAGTATAACAGCATGTCGTTCGTGATAAATATTATGACACACCATGCCGTTTTTTGTAAACCTGATTTTTCAATTTTGTTAGTTCGGTATTTCTCGTTGAACGGCAACCTTCGATTTTCCCGGGAAAAATATATTGTCTGTTTCTGGATATTCGACAAATATCTGAGATGAGGTCGTCTGTCGGAATATCGTTTCCTCTGGCCATTAAACTACCTGAAGTTCCATCATGCGTGAGAATCTCTCGTTTTATCTCTAATCACTCTTAATCTGATTAAGCTTGCTTTTATTCATGACGAAATCATGTATTCCAGACAGGAAGCCCAACAGTGTTTCTACCAGCTCAGGTTAAACAGAAGCCTCGAGAAATCTCAGCTTATTCGAATTTACCATCATCTTTGACAGTTAACAATGAAATTCACCGGAATTGTAATTCAGTTACATCATTGATTGAGCTTTTAGGAGAGTCTGCAGATGAAGAGTGTTTAAAGAAAGCGAAATCAATTCATGGGGCTATTATTAAATTCAATTTATGGGAAGTCCTTGACGGTATTGTTGAATCAGATGGTTATTGCCTACTCAAAATGCTCAGACTTTGGTTCTGCTCGTCAGGTGTTCGACGCAATTCCCTAAAAGAGTGTTTTCTCGTGGACTGTTTTAATGGTTGGAGCGACAGAGAACGGGTTTTACCGTGATGGGATTGATTATTTTGTTGAGATGCTCGGCTGCGATATCGTCCTTGATGACTACGCTCTTTCTGCTGCAATTCAGGCATGTATTGGTGTGGGTAGTATTAATGTAGGTGAAATGGTTCATGCTCAGGTTATAACTCGGTGATTTTCGTCTCTTTCTTTTGTTAACACATCTTTGCTTAACATGTATGCTAAGTTGGGGAGGATTGGGGATTCCTGTAAGGTGTTTAATTCCATGGATAATTGTAATGAAGTTTCATGGAATGCATGATATCGGGATTTGTGTCAAACGGTCTTTACTCGGAAGCATACAATAGTTTCTTGAGAATGCTGGAAGAGGAAATTAGACCGAACATATCGTGTTTTATAAGCGTCTCGAAAGCTATTGGACAGTTGGGAGATGTTGAGAAAGGTAGATACATTACTCGTATTGCTTTAGAAATTGGTCTGCAGTCAAACATCCATGTGGGAACAGTTTGATTGATATGTTTGCAAAATGTGGATGTGTAACTGAACCACAGTCACTTTTTGAGTCTAATTTCTCTGGATGCAGAGGGAATTTACCGTGGAACGCTATGATATCTGATTATTCGATTTCTGGGCACGGAGAAGAAGCAATGTTTCTGTTCCTTAAAATGTGTCAGAATGATGTCAAGCGAGGTGTATACACATACTGCAGTACATTGAATTCAATTTCTGACATGAGTTCTTTAGAATTTGGAAAGCAGGTTCACGGGATGGTCTGGAAAATTGGACGAGAATCGATTGAAGTGAGTCTCTGCAATGCCTTAATGGATGCATGTGCCAAATGTGGGGAACTTGAAGAAATGAGGAAGCTTTTTGACACTTGGGAGGAATCAAACCAGATCTCATGGACAACGCTTGTGACAGGTTATTCTCAGTCTTCTGAATGGGAGGAAGCACTAAATGTCTTCTCTCAGATGAGAGAAATGGGATTTCAACCGAATCAGATCACATTTTCCGGTGTACTTGCGTCATGTGCTAGCCTCTGTTTTCTCGAGTATGGGCAGCAAGTCCATAGCTTGACATACAAAACTGGCTTCACTAAAGACAAATGTGTCAAGAGTGCTCTTATCGATATGTATGCGAAATGTGGTAGTGTAAGAGACGCCATCAAGGTTTTTGAATCTTTGAAAGACCCTGATGTTATTTCATGGACTGCCATGATATCAGGATATGCCCAGCACGGTACGGCGAAGGATGCATAGAGCTCTTTCAAAAAATGGAATTTGTGCTTCCAAAACCCAGTTCTGTTACATTTCTATGCCTTCTGTTTGCGTGCAGCCACGGAGGACTAATGGATGAAGACTTGAGGTATTTTCATTTGATGGAGGAAAAATACGGACTGGTCCTGGAAATTGAACATTATGCTTGTGTGGTTGATATCCTGCCGCGTAGGCCCTCTAACGGAAGCATGGAAATTTATAATGACGATGCCGATAGAACCTGCTGAGAAAATCTGGTCGACATTGCTTGGAGCTTGTAGAGTTCATGGGAACATTCGGTTGGCAGAGATTGCTGCTCAAAAGGTTCTCTCTTATAACCCTGAAGATTCAGCTGCTCTTGTTCTCTTGTCAAACACATATAGAGAAGCTGGGAATGTTGAAGGTGAACTGAATGTAAGAAATATGATGAACTCTCAAGCCATGAGAAAAGAACCCGGACTGAGCTGGATTACCATTGGAGGTAAACTTCACAAGTTTTGCTCCGTGGATCAACACCATCCCCAAGAAGATGATATATACAAAACATTGCATGAATTGATGGATAAAGTAAAGGATACAAAGCGTTGAATCTGTACGTATAACATACACGAGAAGATTGGTTTTACAAGGATCTCCTTCAAGAGCAAGAACCAGAGAGAGAAAGACTCATGGAAATTTCAAGTATATAACTCAAGAATCATATTATCTTGCTACACACACAAAGGAAGACTATGAGAAACAACTTCAAGGACAATACATTCAAGAAATTTGCTACTTTCAAGCCATTCAGTGATACTTATGAAAATGATGTTCTACGATGCCTCTCTAAATTCCTTGAGTCGTTTGTTGGCTTCTGAAAGTTGTTTTTCTTTTCTCATGTATTCGCCATTCATGACACTCAAAGTCCTGCCTTGGCAAAAATTGGACCCATCTTCAGTTACTTCTGTAGGTAATCAGACAACTACTTCTCTGTAGACATCCACAAGCTACAACTTGTACATGTATTGTATTATCTTCTCTAAGCTGTTAATCAATCTTGCAAAAAGTATCTGATTGCTTGAAAGATTCAAACTTTCCATTGCCATGTCCGTTCCAGAAATTAGTCAGATTGCTAGGCATCATTTCCTGATCTCTTCAAGTTTCCTTAACACTTGCTTGAAGCTTGGCCTAAGAGAAGGCGATGGAGAGAAACAAGACACTGCAAGCTGAAAGTACTCGAGGAAACATTCTTCGGGCACGCCAATCCAATCTTTCGCACCTCTTCTAAGAATCTCAGGACGGTACAAATCCGACAACCTATTATGATCAAGAACAGAATCCGTTGGATTCTTGCTTTTCAGTTCTCTACCATAGACTAACTCAAGCATGATCACACCGAAACTGTACACATCACTCTCCTTGCTTACTTCCTTCATCTTGATCAACTCAGGCGCTTTGTATCCTTCTGCAGCTGAAGCTTCTAAAATCTCTTGCCCAGCCGCGAAGTTCAAGAGCAAATGCAAGCTGAAATCAGAGACTCTAGGTCTAAAATTCTGGTCCAAAAAAACGTTTTTCGACTTAAGATTTCCGTGAACAATCATTCCTGTGTGGAGATGATCAAGAGCTTTGGCTATTCCAATAGTAATCCTCAAAATGTTGCTCCATTTGTGTGATTCAATATCTCCACCTGCCAAAACTATGCTCTGTTTTTATAGAAAACGAATTGAATATTGATTAGAAAATTAATGAAAATTTTTTGCTGATGTTGATGTTCCGAAGATTTTAAAGTAACGAGATCTTTAAAGTCTTAGTTCCGGGAAAACAACTAACTCAGGACTCTGTTTGTTTCCCAGAAAACAACTAAAAAGTTTGTTCCTTTAATATTTTATCGAGAAATAAAAGTAAAAAAAAAACAGAGACTTACATTTGATGAAGTCGAAAAGATTCCCGGAACCGAAGAAAGGATGAATCATAAGCTTCTCTCCTCTATTTCCAACGTAAAACCCTAACAGAGGAACCAAATTATCATGTCGGACAAATCCAAGCAACTCGATGACGTCATTAAACTCCTTCGAATTCGATTTCACTGCACATAAAGGTCGAAGGAACCTAAGAACTCTAAGTTTCCCACTTCGCTGCATTGACGCTTTGTATAATGTTCCGTAGCTTGATTTTCCGATGACTTCTCCGGGAGCATCGAGGATATCGCAGATCGTGAGATTTTCGCCGCCGTTGAATATGATAAGCTCCTCCTCTGTTTTGGATCCGATGTCAAGAATTTCTTGTTTCTCGGAAGGAGATTCAACATCGTATTGAGCTTCACTGGTCTCTGTTGCTGTTCTTCTGCAAAAGATGAAGACAACGATGATGGCGACTCCGATCAAGAATGTTGTGGGTAGAGATACTACAAGTATCAGTTTTAGCAAATGGGTTTTTCTCATCTCATGGAAATGTTTCTATTTTCAAGATTTTTTTTGTTTGGTGGGCAATGAATTGGAATTTGGGTATTAAGGGAAAGATTTTAAAGCTGGAAACTTTTGGGGAACAGTTTTTTCATTTATTTAAGGTGTGAGAATAAAAATGGAAAAGGAAAAAGTATGAATAATTGAAACTTTATTTTGTTCACAGTAGGGATACAGAATGGTGTGTGATGGAGATGAAGTAAATGATATATAGAGAGACCTGAAACATGTTCTAGTTGTATCAATGTGGACATATGCGTTGTTTCCTTGCTGTTATTGAAAATGTGTTTTTATTCTCCTCCCAAGTTCTCAACCAACTATAAGTTTATGACCTACTGATATCAAATTGTATATATTAGTCAATTTATTGGAAGGACTTTTATTTTGTCATATTACAATTAGATTTTGCCATTATGGTGTTGTGTGTACTTTTGAAAAAGTATGAATAATCTTGTTTCGTTTTTTTTTTATAGTTATTACTACTACATGACCTATTTATTGCTAAACATTTATGAAAGGTTTTTATGTAACCATCTTTTATTTATTCAAGAAACGTTAACTTCAAAGTTAACTATATTTCTTTTATATATGGTTTTCGGATATGAGAAAGAGGAAATATAAACAGTTAACTTTAAAGTTAAGTATACTTATCTAAATATTATTTATATTTATCAATTTAAAGCCAACTGAACTATTACGTTTATTGTTTAGTAAAATTAGCCAAAAATAGTCAGTTAGAGAAACTCGTATAGTATGAAAAAAAAAATCTCACATGGGATGGTCCTTTTATAGCCCCACCAATCAACACAGTATCAAAGATGCAAAACTGGTCAGGGGACCTTCATGTCACTCGCCTTTCAACAACCACAACTCGATTGCAATTTTGTTTTAGGAACAAATTTTAGAGATTTTACTACTTTAACTATTTCAATATTTTTCAATAAGATTTGAATGATCTGAAAATGTATTAAGAAAATATTATAATTTCCTTATGTAATATTATATTCTAGTCTAGTGGTCGCTTTTACCACCATGTACGTAATTGGGAATGATAAGGAGGAAACTAAGCCACTAGGCAACCAGCTAATGTTGATTAGAATTGTCTAATTAGAACCATAAGCTTCATAATTTATCTTTAAAAAAAAACTATTTATTAGTTTTGTATTATCCATTAAAGTTTTGTTGAATAATTCTATGCTGTATGTCAAGATTCTCAATAAAGAAAAAAAAAACTTCTAGATAACAATATTATATTTATTTAAAAAAAAAACTGAAACCATAACAAGCTAATTTCATGTAGATAATATTTGAACATTATTAAGGAATTGTTTCATTAATTTATCTACCTGAAATTAGCTTGTTATGGTTTCACACGACTCTTGCGCACACACTCTTGCGCACACACGACAAGCTTGTTAGCATACTCGTGTTTGTATATTGTGTGTGTGCAAGAGTGGTGTGGAAAAAAAAAACACACAATGATGCATGTTAATTGACGAATTTAGCCATATAACTTTCAAATAAAAACCTTGAACGTTTAATTTATTTAATTAGATGTGATCTCCACTCCTTAATTGCAGAAAGAAGAGAGTGATTAGGAAGAAGGGAAAGATTAGGGAAGGGCAAATCCGTCACTGGAGATTTCTGATTCTTCTGAAGCCACTCCTTAATGGCTCTCTTCTCGTATGTATATCCATCCGCAGCAACACATGGATTCTCCATCACATCCTAATTTCATCAATGAAGCCATAAACGAAATCAAAACACATAATTAATAACAAAATCTGACATAAAATATAAGATTTGACTATCATTACCTTTGTTATTGGACAGTAGAAATGGCTCGGAGCGTTAAGGTGATGGTCAATTAGGGTTTCAGCGCACATGTTTCTTGCGGTAGAAGCAACGTCTATTAGCCGTTCAAGAACCGGTAGAATTTCTTTCCCTAAATCAGGACGATCACGCTTTCTCATCTCCGCACATCTCAGCCCTATCATAACCATCTCTTTAGCTTCCTTCACCGGCCAATCTCCAGCAGTCTTATCCAAGATGTCTGTAAATTTCCCGGTTTGATCTCTCAATGCTTTCTCTACCGTATGAGCCAAACCCATAGCGGATCTAGCCGTAGCTAGCTGAAGAAGTATGATTCCAAACGCGTAGATATCAGATTCTGGGGTTACCACTCCGGTTCTTTGATACTCGGGATCGATGTAGAAGAACGTTCCGACCGGACCGGTTTCGTTGAAAACCGTTGAGGCATGAGAAGGATCGAGATTAACCATTTTGGAGAGGCCTACGTCTCCGATTTTGCTCACATTGTTACGGTCTAGGAGAATATTGGCCGGTTTGAGATCCCGGTGGACGATTGATCTTGGTTCGTTTGTATGGAGAAAATAGAGAGCAGAAGCGATTTCCCAAGCGATTCGGAACCGGTCGAACCACCGTAATGGCGGTTGCGATGCGTCAGCGTTTGGTTGGCGTTTCATGAGTCTTTCCTCGAGGCTTCCGTTGTGCATATACTCGTAGATTAAGCTGCCGCGTTCAGGACACGCGCCTAGGAGGAGAAGCAAGTGTGGGTGACGAATCTTGCTAAGAATCTCAAGCTGAAGAAAAAACGACATCGTTTTAGCAGAATAGTAACTTTGCTTGAAGGCTAAAAGAAAAAAATGAATGTTTTATTTACCTCTTGGTAAAACTGTTTGGTTAAGCTACTTTTGTCTGAATGAAGAACCTTGACAGCTACTGTCGTGTGGTGCAAGTTACACCGATACACGCTTCCGTAACCGCCCGTTCCAATCTTAAGCTCATCGGAGAACGATGACGTGGCATCTACAATCTCGTCCCACTCAAATTTCATGTATTGTTGGCGTTGAAGCGGTCCACCTTCGAGTGCATCCTCTAGCCTCTGCTTCTCTTTTCTAACCTCTTCCGCTCTAGCTTCCACCTCAAGTCTCTCTTCAGTTTCTCTCTCAACGCACTCTCTAACGAGCTCAGCTTCGTTTGCCGCTTCCTCTTGTCTCTCCCTCTCCATTGCCACCACTTCTTCCGCTTCTTCTTCTCTTATAGTTAAATCCTTAAGCCTCATAGCTTCATCTGACCTCCGCTGGTTCAGATCGTGCATCTGATTAAAGAAACATAGGAATACATATCATATTTCATATCGAGAAAAGAAACTTTCTAAAACGCTCAGATATTGTAACAGACATGAAACCTTTTTAGAAGCATCCATAACTTCGCTTTGAGCAACTGCATACATTCCTTTAATGTGACGAAGTTCAATCTTCAACTTCTCTAGCTCAAAGTCTTTATTCATCTGCGTGTTATAAAGATCACACATAAGAAACTTAATGGATAATAACTTCACTCATTGTCAATTGTTTTTTTTTTGAGACGAGATTTTACTTGACTATTAGATGAAGTAGGGTCGCTGTAGCTACTTGAGCTTGAAGCCTCCTCCATCCGAGAGCTTCTGGAACTATCGCTTCCTCCATACCCAATTCCGGAGCTGCTTGTTCGGTAAAAGCCCTTCGTGTTATGTATCCTTGATTCATCCATTTCTAGAGACCCGGCTCCGTTATGATGATGATGTAGCGTATCATTGTTCTTTTTTCCAATGTTGGTTCCAACCTTTTGGTTCACAGCTGAAAGTGCTTGGATTCTTTGGAAGAGTAAAGGTGTAGATGAGAATTGATGACTCGATGTCGAACTTACTGATCCTAAAATGTTTCAAACAAAACAATCAAATCAAACATGTAGAAAAGCCGGTTTGGGATTTGTGTCCTACAAAGTTAGTTTTGATTACTATACCTGAATGGCTATCTGAAGAGAACCTGCTTTCACTTCTATCATCTGCAATGCTCGTTTCAATGTCTCTATCGGATTTACGAACGTTTAGAAGCTTTCCTTTAGAGATAACGTGAACTGTGCAAAATCTTGGTGTCACATCTGAAATCTTTGAAGACAAGTTGCTTCTCTTTAACTTCCTGCAAAAGGAAACAAGAAATAAATTAAAGAATCTGATCGAAAAACTCAGAGAAATTGAAAGTTAAGAGACTGTTTTGGTTGTTACCATGAGAAGATGATAGAAGAAGAAGCTCCAATGACTAACTCACTAATTCCATGATCTTGAACAGCTTTAGAGATAGCATCAGCTACATTGTCTGATTCGAGCACCATTATATCCAATTGAACCTTTTTTCACATTTCACAAGATTTCAGATTCTTAATGAAACAACAAATCAAATCCATTGTGTAAAAATTACAAAATTGTATACACATATACCTCTCTATGAACAAATATGTCTCTGCTTGGAAGAAGCATCTCTCTGGTTTTTCTATCAACATCTTTCTTATACACCGTTGAGGTTGAATCTTGTCTTGCACTCGAAACCATATTCGAATCTCCTATTTTAACTCAACAAATCAGATCTAAATTTGACTAAAATATTGTAACTTTTGTAAATTCTATATATATGTATATAAATAACTAACTTGGTTGGACATGTAAGAGCTTGAAGACGACATGTTCTTGAGAAGCAAATTGTTGAAGTGCCCATCGAACAACGCCTTTGGTTTTGCTATTGTTCCCTTTGATTGCTACCGCTACGATTAAAGCTCCGTCTCCCATCTCTTGATTTTCAACGGCCAAGATCTGATTATCATCAGCATCATTATTCATCATCAGGAATTTTAAGGTTAATTTGTTGAAATTTGAGAGAGATTTGAAGATACCTGATGATTTTTAGACTTCAAAGCTTGAAGCTTTTGTTTCCTTAATCTTGTTGTGCAGATGATTTAAGAGCTTAAAGAGACAAACGGAGAGAAGAGAGAGTCATGAATTGGTCTGGTTTTTATGTTAATTAATTAATATAGTTACAGAGACAGTTTCTGGGCAAACAAAACAAGTTGCATCCTTAATGGATATATAATAATTTAAAAGAAAGAAATATATATGAAATAATAAAAAGATGGAAGATCTGGTTAATCGATTCAACGGCTAAGATCATCAGGGTTTAAGGTTTGTTCCTATAAAATTTTTTAAAGAAATTACCAGAGTAATGGTTTTATATAAGATTTGAAAATACGTAATTGATTTGACTTCAAAGCTTCAAGCTTTTCCCAAAACTCGTGGGTGGATGATTCAACAGCTTCTGACAAATGGAAAGAGACAAGAAGACGACGAATTAAATTTGAGTCAGCAGAATAAAATGATGGAGCTCCACGGAAATTTATGCGCAAATGAGTTAAAATTCTTAATGGAAGTATATAATTCAAATAAGTAATGATTAAAAACGATAAGAGAATTGAACATGTCAAAAGGTCTAGAAGAATTTTTTGTTTGTGTGAATATATGATGTCCATAGGTTGAGAAACGTGATGACGTTCAAAGTCAGAACAACTGGGCTTTTGTTGGACTACCACTTGTCTATTATTACTCAATTTTGTTGACTTTTCAATTCGTGGGTTGTTTTTTATAGGATTTTTATCTGATCCACCACATCTCAATTTTATTATATAGATCAGGATTATGAATATTTGAATTAGAAATTTTTTTTAACGGATAATCAGATCTGAACCTTGTAAATCCAGATTAAAAAAAAAAACGAATACATATATTCATGAATATATGTTCCAAAATTTTTTACTATCCGAATCTAAATCTGTTTTACCCCGATATCTATTTTTAGGTACAAATTCAAATTTGAATATCCGACAGATCTGAATAATTATGTCTATCTCTAATTTTTTTATGGACTATTAGATTCATTTATGCCGAAAAACAAATTCGGTTATGTTTTTTTTGTTCAACTACAATATGGTCTTTCTTTTGGGAAATTTTTTTGTAGGGTGGAAGAGATTTTCGAATGATTGTTTCCTTTCTAAACACTTAACTAACAAAACTAGGTTGTGTAATAGGTAAAAAAAGCTTTTCAACTTTATTTATTCTTTTAATTTATTTGAGATGATTTTCTATTTTAAAAAACCAACGAAAAGTACATGATACGTAGGAGAAATATTGTGGAAGCTCATCTTGTGGACCATTCTACGTCGACGACCCCTCTTGGAGACTTTCTGTGTGAATCTCCCCGCGACAACACAACCCGAAGCTCTGTAGACAAGACACCTTGTGGTATGAACTCCCCATAGATCGACCTTTCTCATTGCTTTACCATTTGCAGACGCCATAGACTAGTTTAATGAATGAAAGGTCATATATAAGTCAGACATCACATATGATCTACTCGTGTTAAGGGGGATCCATGACATGACATGACACCTACTCTCACCCGTGTAGCATAGAAGTTGACATGTCTATGTATAGACACGATACTTATTGTCAGAGTTCATCTACTTATAAGTAGATTCATATCCCAGTTTTGGATCAACAACCAAGAATTGTAAATTCGGCTCTGGTAAGTCTTTAATAACAAAAAACAAGTCTATAATAACAATAGTTTAATCAGATTGTGAATACTTTTAACAGTAGTCTATGTATACATATAGTCTCGAAAGTAAATAATATTCACATATATAGCTATATGTGTTTTTTCAAACATTTTTACTTTACCAATTTCATCAATCATATAAACATGTTCGTAGATATTTATATACCCATCAAATTTCGGTATAAATGATGTTTTAGTTTTTGCGCTTAGTTCATTCTAAGTGATTTTAAAAAAGTTAAGCTTCGCCAAAAATATCATGTTGTATTTTTAATGTCTAATTGATCTCTTACATAAAGCTAGTAGTTTTTAAATTTGAATTTAAGCTACCCTTTAAATTCTGAATAAATACACGCTTGTGTATTTTAAATACTATATGTAAAATATGACAAAACTATATTTTGTCTTTTACTAACTTACTCTTATTTGCTCATCTACTTTAATCAATACTATAACGCAACTAATAAATGAAATGTGAAAAATTCAGTAGGCATTTTATGTTAGTTTCTTTGAAGTTATGAAAAATCTCAAAATATTATCCTATTATAAAGTTATGAAAAATCTCAAAATGTTTTCACTGGATTACTTGCAGATGTATTTTGTAGTAGAGTCCAATATGATTTATATGAAGTGTACAGATGTACTTTTAGCATTTATTATGTGCATTAAATGGCTTGAGTAGTGGACATTTAATGTTGGACAAAATAACAGGTGCATGGGTTATCTCTGAGATAAGGATGTGTTATGGAGAGCAAAACATAAATTATGCTTTTGATAAATACAGTATTAACTTTATCTTTGATTATGTGAATTTATTAGCCTTAACTAATGGACGTGTTTGACATGATACTGGGTGCGGATTATCTTATGGATGGTCCCAAAATCTAAAGATCAGTCTATCTTAATTCTATTTGGACAGAAACGAGTTTACCTATTTTACCATTATTTGTATCATAGTGGTTTTTTTATTTAATGTCAATGTCATGTGATAATTCACATTCAGATTCGACAGTGTTTCTGATTAACTGTGGTAAATTTGATCGGAGTTAATTTTTTAATTTGTATTTAATTTGTTGCATAGAAAATTTTGTCTACATCAACATTTGTTTTAGTAAACGTAAAAACAATATAGAATGACAAATCAATTACTGGGTTAAATAATTGGATAAGCCAAGTGTTTTTTTGGGGATTGGTTAAAACTAAAGTAACATTTTTACCAACGGAGATTTGAGAAAACGAGACTAATTCCAAACACGAGAAAATTAAATCCAAAGACATCCCTCTCTTGTTCTCTCTATTGTTGTTGTGATCTTGCATCTCATTACACGCAAAAGCCATATCCTCGGAACAGAAACAAAGCAAGAACAGAGAGAAAACACAAAAAGAAAGAAAGAAAAATCAGAGTAAACACATTGAAAGCATCGATCGTAATTATTGTGGAATCTCTTTCTCACTATTGTTTATTAGATTTCCACTCCATGATTGCTGAGTAAAGAGTGTAATTAGCAAGAAGGTTCTTGTTAGGCAATGGAAGATTCGTCACCGGCGACGTATCTTTCTTTCTCAGCCATTCCTCTATAGCTTCCCGATTGTATGTGTACCCATCCGCAGCCACACACGGTTCGTTCATCACTCCCTGTTGCCAACACCAAAAAGAATTAGGTTAAAACCATGAAGAAAATTAGGTTTCTTGTACCGGAAGTAACTAATCACGGTTTTAGGGTTTATTTAAACCTTGAGAAGTGGGCAAATGAAGTGAGAGGGAGGACCAGACGGAGTTCACGAGAGCGAGCTTTGAGCTTTGTCGACAACTTTCCTAAGCCGTTCCAAAGCAGGGATGATCTGATCTTTCAGATCTGGTCTGTCTCTGTGTCTCATTTCCGTACAACACAGTCCCAAAGCAGCTAACTCACGAGTCTCACTACTAAACCAAGACCCAGCATTCACATCCAAAATTGCCATAAACTCAGCGTCGTCCCCAATCGCTTATTCCACCATATGAGTAATCGCTATCCCGGGTTTCGCGTTAGCAGCTGCAGAATCACAACTCCGAGAGAGTACACATCTGATTTAGGTCGCTGATACTCAGGGTCGATGTAACAAAGCGTGCCCACGGGACTAGTTTTCTTGAAGACAGTTAGTTTAGAAGAAGCGTCGTCTTGGTTAACCATTGTGGAGAGACCGACGTCTCCGAGTTTGCTGACGAAGTTGTGGTCAAGCAAGATGTTTCCTGGTTTGAGGTCTCGATGAATGATTGGTCTAGGCTTGGATTTGTGGAGGAAGACAAGCGCTGAAGCGACTTCTAAAGCGATCCTGAAACGCTCGAACCAAGGGATTGGAGGTGTGTCGTTGACTAGTATCAACCGGTCACCTAAGCTTCCGTTGTCCATGTACTCGTAGACAAGGCAGCCTCGTTCGGGGCATGCCCAAGGAGGAGAACTAGGTGAGGATGTCGGATTTTGCTCAAGATCTCAAGCTGTCAAAACATAAATACAAAACATTTACACTCTGTTTGGTAAAGAATAATTTGAAGTAACTGAAAACTCGCAGAATGGCGTAGCTTCTAACCTCTTGATCAAACTGTTTAGAGAGCTGAGTTTCTCCTGCGTGAAGTACCTTTACAGCGCTAGTTGTCTGATGAAGATTACATTTGTAGACGGTTCCATAGGCTCCGAATCCGATCTTGAGATCTTCTGCGCAGTCAGAAGTCGCAGCTGTGATTTCCTCCCAGCTGTATTGTTGATATTGGATTCCGGGAGAGGCGAGAGAAGCCTGGAGCTTATCTTTCTCTTTAGCGTCGCGCTCTGCTTTGATCTCAGCTTCTCTTTCATCATGAGTTCTTTAACCTTCTCTGTTTCCTTCATCGCCTCTCCGTACCTTTGCTTCTCCTTTGAAGCTGTATCTTTCGCCCGTGGCTCGTGATTGTTGCTCGAAGACAGCCAATTCATATTGGCTAGCTCGTGGTTGTTGCTCGAAGACAGCCAATTCATATTGGCTAGCTCGTGGTTGTTGCTCGAAGACGAGCTCATGATCTCTCTCATATCCTCGTGATCTCTCCATTAAGAAGCCCATCTCATCGCGTGATACGCCTCTGTTCCCATTGGGAAAGAGGCGCTAAAGCTCTCATTCTTCTTCTGCATCCCTTCATTACCGCTATGTACAATCTCCATCCCTCTTCCTCTAGACACCTCCTCGTGGTCCGCCTCAATAGAACTCGTCTCCATTAGAACCACCGCACTGACGCTGCTGCTCATCGATGCTTTGGAATAGGAGGAAAAGGAGAGACTCGGGATTGCGCCTCCAAAAGAAAAAAGAGAAAGTCTTGGTACTCTGTTTTCGCAATTCAGAGAAACAAGTAAATAACTGAAATTTCAAAGACTCAATGCAATTTCAGTTGATGTTGAATTGTACCAGCAGGGAGTCTAGGACTATCAGTGGAGCCACTCATGGAACTGCTTCTCTCGGTTCTCTCGAATCTTATGCTTCCGGTAGCGACTGAATCAGAAGGACACACGCCAGCTAGTTTACCCTTTGAGACCACATAGAGTGTGCAGAATCTCTGGACAGCCGTGGTAATCAAAGAAGACATATCGATCTTTCTTGAGAAGAATCCGCGAAGAGACATTCCTATTACCAGTTTAGCGACTCCGTTTCCAGCGATCTCTTCCGCTATGGTAGCTACAGGCTCGTGTGATTCCAACACCAGAATCTCTACTTGCACCTTTTCTTATTCCATATGATACATTTTCAGATTTTGGGAAAACAGAGAAAACAAAAAGAGCTTTTTAAAACAGAGATTTGTTAGATTTAATTCTTGAGACAGAACCTTTCTCCTTTCGAACATTTTCTTGTAAGGACGAAGCATCTCGTTAGTGGTCCAATCCAATTCTTGCTTGTAAGCTGATACCAAGTCGTCTCTAAGCTCTGTTATCGATACAGCATTTCCCACTGAAATTGAATTGTACCAATTATAAGAAAGACTCGATCTTTGTACCCAAAACACAGATCTTTTATAAGATTCTGAATCCTTTAAGTCACAACTTACTTATAAGTGACAGGAGGACGAACATAGAGCAATTTGAAATCAGAGAATCCTTCGGGTATGAACTTTATCAAGAGCCCAAAAGACAACCTATTTGCTCTTCTTCTTCCCATTAATGGCTACCGCTATAGCAGGAGGTGGTGGAGGAGGTAGATAGGTGTTTGCTTGACAATCTTGCTACTTTTTTTCTCTTGAATTGTTTTTATCTGATAATTGTGTCTAAAATACAATGTGTTTCGAACTCTTGCAAGAAGTCAGAATTCAGAGTCTGAGATAGAGTTTTGCTGACGAAATGAGAAGAATCTAGATGTAAATGTAAGAGAAAAGTGGAGCTTCAGACAGAACAGAACGTTGCCTTTATTTCTGTTCGAGTAGGGAACAAAGAGGAAGAAGAAGAAGAAACCTAAGTTTGGTGATCTTAAGGCGTTTTCTTAAGACGAAAGAATTGACGGGAGAGAAGGATTAGGGCCCAGGCAAGAACGTTGTTGCCGCCACAATCTCATTTGTATACTGTTTTAGTCAGCTCACTAAATAATCATTTTATTTAATTATTTGTCTTCATACAATGAAACAATAATACGTACTTTTCTCTGTTTTATTTCTTTTAAGTTATTTTTGTAACAATAAGCTTACCATAGAAAAATCCTTATATCCGTCATAAAAAGGATCTACGTTGGTATATCCCCCAAGCTGCAGTTTTTGTTTTAAATAAACAAAAGTCAAACAAATAAAATATTCAATATATCAAACAATAAAGGCTTGAGAATTTGGGAAGGACACAAACAAAAAGGAATGTCGACATATCGGGAGAAGCTACTGCAAAACCTTTTATTTACGCCGAAATAAAAATCACAATATGGTTTCTCAAAATAATTAAATTTATAAACTTTATTTTCCTGAAAATTAGAATAGGGATTTGACCTTCTATTAGCATGATTTACGGATATACGTATTACTTCTTTTTAATTATTCATTAGGTTGAGTTAATGGATTAGATAATTAGATCAAGCTTGAAATGATAAAATATGTCAATCTTAGGATTTAGTTGGCTACATGACATTCTCCTCGTCTTTGTCACGTCTTATCTTTTCTTTACCGTTTTCTTACTTAATTTTATGATAATAAAACAAAAATTATAATATGTATTATAGCTAAAAAAATTGCAAGAACTAGATATAGATAAAATCGCAGAGGATATACCGAGGATTCCCCTATTTTTATGTGCTCGTGTACTCACAAAAAAACAAATCATATTTAATCACTACAATTACAGAAAATCAACTATGTTCAAATGTTAGGTTAGTTACTGAAAACAAAACAATATATAAGAAGCAAAACAATATATTTCAGATTTCGGAATACTCCAAACGAGCTTGCCATTCCGTATTTCCAGACATGAACTTGGTGCCGTTTCTTTATCCACAAACTACAATCACTTTTACAAATCTTCAATTTCAAGAAACTCATTTGATAAGATTAGTAGTCTAGTCTATATTTGATACCAACAACATAGTAGATATAATTTACCGGTTTCATGAAAGTACTGTGAAGACTTGAACATCGTCCATGTCAGGAGTCTGGACTGAGTACTGAAACTTCCAGCCATGGCACGATCCTGCATGAGACCCGTTCTTGTCCACAGCCACAACGGCTCCCACAAAATCCGGAAACTTTCTTGCAGATTGCGTCTTTAGCAGCTTCTTCTGGTTTCATGCCTTGTCTCATGCTCTCCACAACTTGGTAGCTAAAACCTCAACCAAGAAAAGAAGAAGAAGAATCATAATAAGCTCGCTTTGACACTTGACAATCATGAGAAAACATAATAACCCTTTCACTTTTACATGCCATGAGACAAGATTCATCTGTGACTATTGCAAAACCCCGACAAAAACCTGTCTTGGTCATTAGATTACTTTAAGATAGAAAAAAACTGTTTCTTTGTTCAGGGAGATTGGGTCATTACCAAGGGAGGAAGCGCATCATGGTGTCGCCATCTCCAGTTGCGCCACATCCACCGACTTCATCATCAGAGTAGGCTGAGGATCCGGCAATAGGCCCATCACCAACCCTGTGTTTCACAACCAAGGTTTAAAGTTTTTCTTTAAATCGTTACATGAAATAAGGATTAAGTAAGCTATATTGATAACACATGACATCCATTTTGAGCATATCCCTCACACATTTTGAACAATCAGAAGGCAGCAGAGATATATAGGTTCGGTTTGGGTCAGAGACAATGCTCAGTTTTAATGGCGTTACCTTCCAGGAGGTCTATACTCAATCGTTCCCATCTCGCAAGATTCAGTGCGTTTGTCTCCAAAAAGATTCATAGCACCACTGTTTGGCTTGTAAGGTCCACAGTCGTTTGCAGGGACTACATTCTTCCTAAAATTAGGTTGACATAGATTTGTCTTTCCATTCCGACCACTTCTTTACGGATTCAGGGGAGCTTAGGTTCATGGGTCCGGGAAGACCCATGGAGATTGCAAATGCTGATGCTCCTTTTCCTGTGAGCAACGTGTGTTGAGAATATTTCATTACCAGCCTTGCAGCTCTTATACCATCTTTAACATACTGCATTGCAGCAACAGCTCCAACCTCCATAGTCACCTATGAATATCCTTAGAATAACCCCCAAAAAAAAAACAGACTTGAGACTTCAGTCATTTTTGAAGATCCTGATGCAAATGGGACTTATAGAGCGGATAGTGATGATTTATTACCCCATCCATGACTAAAGCATCAATCATTGGTCTCACCATTCTCATCCGGACTTCCTCCAGGACCAACTATCAATACCAAAAAAGAAAACTTTCACTTTGAGAAAGTCAAATTAGAGAAGTTAACTCAAAGGATAGGGCAAGAATAAGACGATAGGCCACCTGTACCGTCACAGCAGAGTTCCTTACAAGCAGAACAACCTTCCATAACAGCTTCTACTCCAGAGCTACCATTATCAATTGCTCTCCAAGCGGCTCTAACAGCTTCAAGAAAAGGCCAAGTACTCACCACTACTGGGAACTTTTCAGATTTCACCAATTCCACTTCAGCTACCTAAAACCAAACCATCCATACATAAACCAAGTTTCTGCTATGAGAATTGCCAAGTCCCTAAGCAAGTCTAAATACGAATTTTGATTATGTTGACCATAGAATGAAACATAAATCAGTACAAAAAAGTTAATTCAATAAGTAAATCCAAGTCCAATCATCCAAACCAACAGCTAAGAATTCAATATCTGCTAGCATTCTCAAAGTATGTGTATCCAAACTAAGAAAAGCACTCAAATTTGCAAAATCTAGAATCTGAATCTCTAAAATCAGAGAGATATTTAGACTAACAAGTAGAAACCCAAAACAATTTTGTGATACGGAACATCCACCTCTTAAAGATCCGATATTTCTTTCCCAGTTCCATTTGACTTGAGATTTTCAGAGAAAAAAAAAAGAAAAAAAATCTATTTACCGTCAGCAGAGATAGAAACAGAAGGAGAGTAGAGAGTAACATCGAAAGATCTCTTCTCGCCATAGCTGTGAGCTCAAGAAGCTACAAAAATGTACAGTGTGTCTGCTCTCTTGATTCCGAAGGTACAGTCAAACCTCTATAAATTAATAATATTGAAACGTTGGTATTATTATCCTAAAATTACAAAAAGTATGAATTTAAACAATATAAATCACATGCTAATAATATTTTGTGCACTATTAATCTTAAAATATATTTTTAGACAAATTACATTTACAAGGAAAAAAAATTGAATTCGTTATTATAAAATTCGTTTTGGTGATGCAATGCTAAAAAAATTATATAAATTCACTTTTAAAATAGCATTCATAAATTCAAGACATTGATTAGTGATTTCAATAAACATAAAAATAGATACCAATAGTTTCTTAAAATACCACAATGAAAATGATATATATCAATTTGTCATATTAGATTATAAAGTTAAAGATAATGTATAGTTTATTTACAAGCGATAATGTTTATAAAATAATTATAACATTTAAAATTATTTACAAAAGAGTTTTACAGTTCGAAAACATACGCCCACCAAATGTGTAATATAATAAAAAAAATTAAAAATATATATTTATAAGAAAATTGAAATATAAGAAAATATTATATATCTATTTTACATAAATTTGTATATATTTATAAAATTATTAATTTATAATATTATTAAAAATATATATTTACATACAAATTTATAAAAAAATATTATCTTATTATTTAATTGAATTTTGTTCATACTACTTCCATTCGGTACAGGAGATTTTATCATTTTATATTATTTATTAATTTACATAGTATTATTTTATAGAGGTTTGCTCATGCGTCAGCCACTTGACACGGTCCAGTTTAATCGGTTTAGTTTTCATTTCGAATTCAATTGATAACTAGCGGTTTTCTTATTGAAGCTTCAGCGGAAGAGTTTTTAACTTTTATAACTAACAGTGGTCACTGGTAACGCATGTCCGGTGGTTGCTTTATATGATAAGGAAACAATCCCATCTTGGTTATTTATAAGAAAAGCTTATCCTTTTAATCATCAGTTTCTAAAATCTAAAAATTGTTACACAAGAAACAATTATGAAACAAAAGCTTATTTACTGAAACCACTGGTGACTGGCCATCATCATCCACATCAAAATGCATATGTTCTTGTAACGGTTATCTTCTTCTGGCTAAATCATGCAAGGGAACTGATAACTTGAGAGAAAGATTGGTTTCACCTCCATACAGTCTCATCTGCATCAGTGAAAATCGCATTGTGATGTTCAATTAGGCACTGCACAACCTCGACTGCTCCAAAATCGACTTCAACGATATCATCTAGAGGGATCGACGAAGATGCATCTGGACCTTCTCCTTCATCTGTTAACCACGAAAAGATAAAAGAATGGCCATAAATAATGGAACTTTGCTTCAGTGGTAAAAGAATACGAGCTAATGTTTTTTTTTGTGTGCTTTTGTGTTTACCTGAGAGCAAGTTCCATGGAGAAGCAGCTTCAAAGTCGACACTTTTCTTAGGACTCCTCGATGTGCGTCTCCAATATTCCCGATAAGATTCAGGCCTCTTGTCTTCTCGCCACATGATCACTGGAGCCATTTCCATAGCTAGGCTATGCGAATCCATCTTTTACAATACACAAAAATGATTCTCAATATTCAGGTTACACGCCAATGCATATTTCTATCAAAATCTGGAAATTGGACCATTGTGACCATTTTAAGTGACTATAGATAAGATATTCCTACCTTGTTAAGTAGCGATTTCTGGCTTACACGAAGCAATAGTGCTGTTATGAACTCCAATGTATTATAGTTCACATTGGAAAGCTTTTGGAGTGACTTTCTCATTCTGTGTACGCTCGACCGTGCATCTTTGATTTCATTATAAAGCTCAAAAGTAGTTAATGGTGTCGGAAGGCTAGCAAGATAATATTTCATAAGTGCAGCGACATTAGTTGGATTCACGCCCTCAGGTATTGACGCGCTAAGATCTGCCAACAATTGATTAACAATAAATAAATACAGTTTCTCCCTGAGCCTTAAGAGTCAACAAGAAAAGTTGTTGGAATGTTGGCTACCTTGATTGTAAGCAGAAACCAATTGTTGAATCAACTTTTGGTCTCCTTTGGCTTTGAACAAGCTTGGTGAATTCAGTCCTGAGTAAGAGGAAAATACCAAAATGACAACTCGATATGAGAAGGTATGCGCTATAAAAGTGCTTTGCTCGATTGGTCCAAACATTATTACCTGTTAATATGAGATAATCTGCGCATTTAATCAGTATAAATGGAATAGGCCTACTTGACTCCTGCCGCTGGACAGTGATCTCAATTGCAACACCAAACACTGAGCGCAAAAAATTGTCATATAGAAAAAGTTACAACATTTTCCAACAAGCCGAGCAGAATCGAAATCACTAATAGTTATCTCAAGAATGGACAGATAAGAGTATTAAGTATTCCCACAATCCTCCATCAAAGAATCCATTTAATTTCCAATTAACCAAGGTTTATAAACTGTGTTCTCTCCTTAAATAGCAATTATCTTACCATCTGAGCTGGCAACTCCCTGCAGAAATATAAAGAACAGATATTAGGGACCAAACTCAAATCAACGGCTAGAATCAATGTAAGGCTCATATACCTTCTGCCACCTTTCGATATCTGTCAAAATGGTCTTGCTCTTTTGTGCAGTCTTTTTTGCCGCCTAAAGAGAAATCAAAGATCAAAGAATTTAGTTGTCATATGTTAGGATATGAGACAACAAACATTCTTTCCGAGTAAGCTCAAGAAGCTATATGCCTAAGTACCTCTTCTACTTTGGTCTTTCCAACGGAAACTTTTTCCTTTGTCTCAGTTATACCCTTCCTGACCAATGTCCCGGTTGTGGCAGCAGCTGTTATGAGGTGTTCTTGCACGGCATGTCTAGTTGCAGCCTGCTCATTTGTGAATTGCCCACCGGCTTTTAAACAACGATCCAACTCTTTCTGCAACATCAGCAACATTCACTTTCGCATCCTTAGCAACTTCCCCAACAAAACTACCAGCTGATTGCCCTGCTTCCCTAAGTTTCGTTCCTAATTCAGTAAACACCATAGTAAGCTTTCCACCACAAACACACAAAGAGACAAAAAAAAGAAGAAGTTAGTGTTCAAATGATCAAACCTGATGAAGAAAAGAATCCGCTAGTCCTCTCCTGCCATTGTTGTGCGATGAGAGAAGGCATTTTCCGATAGCAACCACTATAAACACAGTCAGTGGAAACCTATTTGCATCAAGAAACAAATTGGTAAGATAAATTTATTTTTTAATATTCGTATTTCTTAGTAAATGATGTTAGATTCTTTTGGTTCTGACACAAACTCATACGCGTTTTCATCCGTTGTAATCAGTTTCATCAGCTTCAATACAATCATACACAACTTTTACAGCAGAAACTAACCGTAGACACCACAGCAAACCAAACCTAATAACTCATTCGGACCCTTCCAAACCTTATTATCATCAGCAACCATGAAATGAATTTCTTGAGAGAAAAAAAACTAAGTTTTTACTGCAAAAGGAGATAAATTTTTAGGAGAACAAAACCCGAACCTATATTCTATAATCAATCAAACGAAAATCAAACGAACAAACTGAACAAAGCAATCCGATCATCGAACCTATATAAATCCCCAGAAATGAGATAGCGGATGATCGAATCGAACTAAACCCAATTCCTCGATAAGATCAAAGACGACGACGACGAGAGTCAGCGATATGATGAAAAAAGGAATTGATCGCTCCAGGAGAACAAAAGGGTCCACCTTTTTTATTTCCCCTGGAGCAAAGAAGAAAGAAAAAAAGCCGGCTTTGAATTTTGAATAGCTTGCTTTCTAGTTTGGATTTTCTTTGCAAATACAGACATTCTCCGTCACAGGCTCGTGACCGTAACAAATGTTCTCTAGGCGCCAATGTTCTTCTTAACTTTTGTCGAAGACATAACTATTGACTTTTCCTTTTATCTTCTTTTATTTTCTCAATTGAGACCTAAGCTTCTAATTTAACATCTCATCCCCTTAATATTTGATTTTTAGGCTATATAGTGAAATTAAAATTAAAATTTCGGAGTCAAAAGATTAAAAAGAATAAAAGTTCTATTTTTATGCTGTAAATTAATCATTTATCAAAATTGAATGTAAAATGAAAAGAAATATGTTCATTCATAAATTTACTTTTGGATTATTGTTATATGATAGTACGTAGTTAATCTGCCAAATTTAATTCCACATTTGATAGTTTTTCTGCATAATAAAAATTCTAAAAACACAGTTTCTATTATGTAATTAAACAATCAACACTTACAACTTGGTAGATATTTTTCATTAAATTAAATAAAATGTTACATCAAACAAAAGAAGAAAAAAAATTATTGACTTGTCTACGCGATAGAAAAATCTTTCTTCACATGTCCTTTCTTTTAAGGTCCCACTCTCAGTCAAAACAAAACACTCCATCAAGTTTGTCTACCTTGAAACTCAACCTTTAGAAGATACACTAAAATCTCCTATCTAAAAAGCACCTTTCGAGTTTTCTCTGGTCATTTTTTGAAATTTATAACTTGAATATCACTTGGATTGTGCCTGAGTGTCTGTCTATGTGAACATGGGAGAAGAAGAAGCAAGAAAAGAAGCCATGACTGCATCACAATCTGGTGGGAAGATAACTTATTTTGTGGTGGCATCTTGTGTCATGGCTGCCATGGGAGGTGTCATCTTTGGCTACGACATTGGGGTTTCAGGTTTACATATTTATATACTTATAGATTTTGATTGTTTCAAACCCAAATTCTGTATTTGTGTTTTTTTTTTTTTTAAATTTACATGTTTGAATTAAAAAACATTTCAGTTTTCATAAGATATTGTCGTAATCTGCAAACCTTAACGCCAATCGCAAACAGGACTTCTCCCTCAGTTTGAGTTTCACTTTTACGTTTACAATCAACAAATTTAATTGTTATTTTTTAATACTTTCTGAATTCAAAAAATTAAAGGTTTTTTTAGAGTTTTCTAACTTAAATTTGCAAACTATGTAATGATCTGAGTAGGTGGTGTGATGTCAATGGAACCGTTTCTGGAACGATTTTTCCCAAAAGTGTATAAGCTCGAAGAAGAAGATAGAAGAAGAAGAAACAGTAACCACTATTGTCTTTTCAATAGCCAACTTCTTACGTCCTTCACATCTTCTCTCTACGTTTCTGGTTTCATTGCTTCTCTGTTAGCTTCTTCGGTGACTCGTTCTTGGGGTCGCAAGCCCTCTATATTTCTTGGTGGCGTGGCCTTTCTCGCCGGCTCTGCTCTCGGAGGCTCTGCTCAGAACGTTGCTATGCTCCTCATTGCTCGTCTCTTGCTCGGCGTAGGAGTTGGATTCGCGAACCAGGTGACACAAGACAAATTGATTTGTCAAGATTGAATTTTTCTCGTTGTAATTTGGTTTATGCTTATATATAGTCGGTTCCTCTGTACCTCTCGGAGATGGCGCCGGCAAAATACAGAGGAGCAATCAGCAATGGTTTCCAGCTCTGCATTGGAATTGGATTTCTAACTGCAAATGTGATTAACTACGAAACTCAAAAGATCAAACATGGCTACGGTTGGAGAATCTCATTAGCCACAGCCGCAATTCCCGCTTCAATCCTCACGCTTGGCTCAATCTTTCTCCCGGAAACTCCGAACAGTACCATACAGACTACTGGAGATCTACAGAAAGCCGAGCTCATGCTCCGTCGTGTCCGTGGAACAAACGACGTTCAAGATGAGCTTACTGATCTCGTCGAAGCGAGTTCTCGCTCTGAGTCTAATTCAAACGCGTTTGTGAAATTGCTTCAGAGAAAATATAGGCCTGAGTTAGCGATGGCTTTGGCGATACCTTTCTTTCAGCAAGTTACTGGAATCAATGTCGTTGCTTTCTACGCACCGGTTCTGTTCAGAACCGTCGGTTTTGGAGAGAGTGGTTCATTGATGTCTACACTCGTGACCGGAATCGTAGGCACGGCTTCAACGTTCTTATCGATGCTTGTTGTGGACAGAATCGGTAGAAAGACTGTTTTTGATCGGAGGGTTACAAATGCTTGTGTCACAAGTTACCATCGCTGTGATCATAATGGTGGCTGAAATTCACGACGGGGTGATCGGTGAAGGTTACGGTTACGCAGTTGTGGTTTTGGTGTGTGTCTACGTGGCAGGGTTTGGATGGTCGTGGGGTCCATTAGGGTGGCTTGTACCGAGCGAGATATTTCCGCTAGAGATAAGATCGGTAGCGCAGAGTGTGACGGTGGCAGTGAGTTTTGTGTTCACTTTCGCGGTGGCTCAAAGCGTACCACCGATGTTGTGTAAGTTCCGAGCCGGGATTTTCTTCTTTTATGGAGGGTGGGTGGTGGTGATGACGGTGGCAGTGCAGCTGTTTTTACCGGAGACTAAGAATGTTCCGATCGAGCAAATGGCTGGACTTTGGGAGAAGCATTGGTTTTGGAAGAGAATGCTTAACACCTACGGAATTTTTAAAACTGATCACGATTAAATGTGTTCTTGATCGTCTCATACCTTACCAGTTCTTCCTTAATCTCAAAAATTATATAGAATACACAGAAAAGTACTACTTTTTTTGCTAGGGGGTTAGTGGATTTACCCAAAGGACCACATCCAAGAGTTCAAGGTGTAATTTATGAATATGTTAAACTAGCATGGTGATAATGTAATTTAAGGAAAGTTAAAGGACAAAGTTGGGGAAACTAAATAAAGTTAGGAGGCAGAGAAGAGAGGAGGGGGCATAGAAAATTGTAGCGTTGACGGTTCATCACTCGCGTCTTCAAGCGTCTGGACATCTGTCACGTTGTCTATATCACTCAAACTTCTCGAATTTTCCACGAAGTCCGGTCAAAAATCTCGTCTTTCGACTTACTCCTGCCGAATCCTCGAGTTTTTTGTTGTCTAACGCAGCACCTCGGTTGCTGTAAGACCTCAGTGTACAGTCGCGGAGTCGCCGGAGAAGAAGATGGTGAAAGGTATTAGGATTTACGAGCATGGCGGTCTTGAGGTGAATAAAGATTCGATTTTGAATTTCCGGGTCGGATTTGGATCACTGTATGCTTCTATGATTAGAATTTGAATGATTTGAGATTCACTATACGCTTCAGTTCGATAACACTGATCAAAATGCTTCAGCTTTATGTAATGGTGAAAGGTTTTTGATTCGAGCTTTTGATCGAAATTTATGGTTATTTACTCAATCATTGATCTGTATTTCAAACATAGTTTTGGTTAGTTGTAAGATTCAGGACTGTGAAGGCACTGCTTTGAAAGTATATTATACTATCTTTGTTCTAGAAACTTGTGATCGTTTCTCGCATTCTGCTTGATCTGTATTTCTCAGTATTTCATTGTGGTTTTTGGCTTTTTTGTTTCTTTTAACTGGAAGATTCTAAAGCGGGAAGATGTGGAAGTGGGGGAACCGAAGGATGGTGAGATACGTGTGAAGAATAAGGCAATTGGGCTTAACTTCATTGATATTTACTACAGGAAAGGTGTTTACAAGCCGGATTCTTTGCCCTTCACACCAGGTTCTTCTCTCTACAACCATATTTTTGCAACAAAAAAAGATATTGAGAAAGAGGAAAAGGAAGAAGAATTTTTTTGTTTCTTTCTGAATTAATGTGCCATTTCGGATCATAGGTATGGAGGCTGTTGGGTCAGGATTGACTGGCAGAAAGATCGGTTATCTTGTTGCTTATTATGGAAATCCTATGGGTGCGTATGCGGAGGAACAAATTCTTCCTGCTGATAAAGTGGCTCCTGTTCCTTCATCTATTGATCCTATCGTTGCAGCATCAGTCATGCTCAAGGGTATGACTGCACAGTTTCTCCTTCACCGTTGCTTCAAGGTTAGTTATCAATTAATCTGTTATAACTTCACTTTACAAGGTTATGTAGTTATAGGCAGAAGACCGAAAGTGGGATTAGTGTCCTTGTACCCGTTACCAATAGTAGATTTTAAAAGAAATATAGATTTATGTTCTTCCACCATTGCCAACATAAAAGTCTCTTCACTATATGACTCCCAAGTCTTATTTTTATTTTGGAAAGGTCGAACCTGGGCACATAATCCTTGTTCATGCTGCGGCTGGTGGGGTTGGGTCTCTTTTGTGTCAATGGGCGAATGCACTTGGAGCTACTGTCATTGGAACTGTTTCAACCAATGAGAAAGCGGCTCAGGCCAAAGAAGATGGTTGCCACCATGTTATTTTGTATAAGAATGAAGATGGTTGCCACCATGTTGTTTATGATTGTGAAAAGACACCTTTAAGGTAATGTCACAAAGAGCCGAACTGTTTATGTTCTATTTCGGGTTTCGGATTTCTCACGTGAAATTTTTATGGTATTTCAGGGATCATTAGCATGTTTAAAGAGCCGAGGATACATGGTTGGCTTTGGACAATCCTCAGGATCTCCAGATCCGATTCGATTGTCTGATATTGCTCCAAAGTCGCTCTTCTTGACAAGACCTTCCATGATGCATTACAATGAAACTCGAGACGAGCTCTTGGAATGTGCGGGAGGGGTTTTCGCCAATGTTGCATCCAGCATCTTAAAGGCTCGTGTGAATCATAAGTACCCATTGGCTTGGGTGGCTGATGCTCACACAGATCTTGAGAATAGGATAACCTCTGTCTCCATTGTGCTCCTGCCGTGAAAACATGTATAATGATATTAGTATCTTCAATAAGGGCAATAAGATTTTCCTTTGTGATGGAAAAATATCAAATGTACTAGTTGGACCTGAAGGATAATTTGAGAATACAATTATCCTTGGTTTAAAATATCAAAGAAAAGTGACCTGTAATGAATAAAATAAAATAGAAGTATGGGGCAATAACGTAAATATAAGGAAGTATGAGGTCAACTCGAGAAATTTCTCAAAATATTACAAAGAGGAATATCATCTCCTCAAGTTGAGACGGAATCTATAATTATCTCCTTCACGGTCTAGGGATTAGGGCTCACAATCGAATCTCCGATTAGATTCCTTCTTCGATACGATAAATTCGTCCTCGATATAACAATTGAGTTAGATCCTAATTCATCACGAGATCAAAAAAATGGTGCTGTCGCAAAAGCTTCATGAAGCATTTAAAGGCACAGTTGAGAGGATCACAGGTCCTCGTACGATCTCGGCGTTTAAGGAGAAGGGAGTGCTCAGCGTCAGCGAGTTTGTACTCGCTGGTGATAATCTCGTCTCCAAGTGTCCCACCTGGTCTTGGTTAGTTCGAATTTTGAGTTTTTATTGGAGAATATAAATGACAGAGTAGCGAATTTTGATTTTAAGTTCGTAAATTTTGCGATCTATGATATGTGAATTTGATCATCGAGGAATATGGGTCAATGGGTCTCTCTATGTTGGTGATAAAGTTATTGCCTTTCTGTCCAAATTGTGTGAGATGTGATGGGATCAATCAAATTGTGGCTTTTCTGGTGGCAACAAGGTTACACCTTGCTTGAATGGTTTTTCCTTAGCTTCAAATGCTCGATTAGCTTCTTGACCAGTAGATTATTAGACCAACAAGTTTTCCTGCGGAACGATCTCTACGAAATTTGATATCTTACAGCTCAATACTATATGTCTATAACATATTGGGCTTTGCGCTTTAGCATATGACTTCTTGTTCAAGCAAATTGGCAGTATATATCTTTGCTTGAATGGGTAAGCTAGACATTATGGCTTTTACTTTTGATTAGGGAATCTGGTGAACCAAGCAAGAGAAAGCCATACCTGCCCTCTGACAAACAGTTTTTGATTACTAGAAATGGTAAAGTTGGAACTTTTAAAGCTGCTTTCTGTTTGCTTTTGTAGTTTCTGATCCACATTCTGTTATCTTAATGGATTTTTTACGGGTTGACAGTACCTTGTCTACGGAGAGCTGCATCTGTGGCGGAGGATTATGAAGCTGCTGGAGGTGAAGTGTTGGTTGATGATGAAGATAATGATGGTTGGCTGGCCACACATGGGAAACCGACAGGTAAATTTTGTACCGAGAGATCAGTGGCTCTGAAATTTACTTTTCTCCCATTTAAATTTTGTGTTCATATTTGCCACAGATAAAGGGAAGGAAGATGAAAACTTGCCATCCATGGATGCCTTGGACATAAATGAGAAAAAGGCTATCCAATCAATACCTACGTATTTTGGAGGTGAAGAGGACGATGATATTCCAGACATGGAGGAGTTTGATGAGGCTGACAATGTGGTAGAAAATGATCCGGTGGGTGTTTTTTTCCTTAATCTCACTATTCCATTTGTCTTTGCAGTTTGCACTCAGCTTTTTGATAAAAGCATTTGAATTATGCGCATGAATTTGAAAGTTCCTAGGAAGTTGCAAAAGTTTAGAGGGTTATTTTAATTGACTGGACTGGATTGGACACTGGACGTGTGTAGCTGTAATTTGCCTTCGAAGCATATTTTTGTTTTCCGAATTTTTAGGCCTACCAGTAGTTTTAAAGTTCTATTTTTGCTTGAGTTAGGCAACTCTTCAATCAACTTATCTTGTGGCTCATGAACCTGATGACGATAATATTCTCCGAACTCGGACATATGATGTCAGCATAACGTAAGTATCCTACGTTTCTTTCATATTCAAAGAGTGTCTTTCTGCATTGTGACTTTTAGATGCACCTCTTATACTTTTGGCTGAGTAGTAGGCAAACTTACAGTTCTTCAATTTGGTTCAGGTATGATAAGTATTACCAAACTCCTCGTGTTTGGCTGACCGGTTATGATGAGGTTTGCATCTAGTTCATACTTATTTCGGTTTTCTTTTTCATCGTAAAATTCTTGGATTTTTGTTGTTTGTTTATGTTTCCTGTTATCTACTCAAGAGCTATGATTTATCTTGTAGTCAAGGATGCTGCTGCAACCTGAGCTTGTAATGGAGGATGTTAGCCAAGACCATGCTCGTAAAACGGTAAAAAGAAGACGTTCTCAACTGCATCAAATGACTTTTTGTATTTCCACCAAAGTTTTCCCACGTCCTCTGAATCTGGCCGATGTAAATATTTTTGTGACCCTCTTTAAAAAAACGCACAGGTTACAATAGAAGATCATCCACACTTGCCTGGGAAACATGCTTCAGTCCATCCATGTCGACATGGAGCTGTTATGAAGAAAATCATTGATGTACTAATGTCACGTGGAGTAGAACCTGAAGTTGACAAGTGAGTTTTTGTCATTGCAAATAACTCTTATAGTTCATTGGGCTTCGCTTTTAGCACCGTTGCTATTTTTTTACCTACTCTCCACTTCGTTTGTTTATTATCCTAGGTACCTCTTCCTGTTCTTGAAGTTCATGGCATCAGTTATTCCAACAATCGAGTATGATTACACGATGGACTTTGACCTTGGTAGTTCAAGCACTTAATTACCTGGTGAGATATGCTTATCGCTGTCAATTATCTTCACATGCACAGTTACTCTCGTACACAAGCTTTTATCTTAAACTTGGACATCGATGTGTTTTGCTAGATTTAAACAAACATGTGTTCGTGAATCCAAGAAGCAATCACTGGTGTCATGGATGGCTGGGTGACTCTGCACTGTACATAAAACAGAGTCCTCGCTTTCATTTCTCTCTTCAAAAGAAACTATAAGATGCTGTGGTCTAACAACCCGTTTATTTAAAGTTTGCACCGATGAATAGTTATTTGTGACGATACTCAAAAACTGGTATTTGATAAAAACCGAATCGGTGTAGTTAAAAAAAACGGAATGTGATTTAGTGTCTTTGGTACACTCTTGCTTTGGAGAAGTTGGTTTCAAATGACAGATATTGTGATTGAAATCACTGTTTTCTGATAACACAAGAGTAGCACAAATATCACACTTTACTGTTGCAGTTTCAGCCGCAGAGATCACACTTACAATTGTAATGCAGAGATCACACTTACAATTGTAATGCAGAGCTTGAAATATGAGATCATAGCTTAGCTTGAATATTTTATATTATCTACCTCCCATGGCTCGGGTTATTAACACGATAAGCAGGACAACAATGGCGAGAAGAACCGTCATTTGAAGCTTCTCCATCACCGGTTCAGCACCTGTGGCTAAAACAACCGTCTCATCTCCAGGAACAACATTGAAGAGATCAGTTACATACTTTGTGACTCTCTCCATAGCGTCCATGAATTTGATGGCACTTCTCTCGAACAACCTTCTTATGCTGCAATTTGGGGCTGAATTAGATTCTTCTTCTGACCTCTCAGCTGCATAAATCATCAGAGGAAAGCTCTTTACATAATCATAGGTTAGAACCAGAGTCCATTGATTTAACTTTTCTCACCGTTGTTTATGAGCTCCCGAACGACTTCATTCTTCATCACCGCATCCCAAACAGCCCTGTCTGAAGCCAATGACATAACCATTCTCTGCAACCACACAATAATGTCTATCTGAGTCATTTTGTTTTCTTGCTGTTAAAACCAAACCGCAATAAACAGAGGACCTGAACTGCTGGGTCGGTCTGAAAGACATGAACGGCATCGTAGAGTCTGTCCAACATATAAGGCGGTAGAAGTGAAGTACTGCAGAGCTGAAATGGTGGCTCAATCCAATCCACAAACTCCTCCGACTCTGAAACTTGGTCTTGTGATTCATCAACATCACCATTATCATTGAACATCCTAAAAAGTTAAGAATGTTTTCTATTAACCTTGAGACCCTTAAGATGACAATATTTCAAAACAGACCCTTTTACTTTCAAATTCTCACAAAGCTCACAATTGAAGTGCAGAGAAAGCATCCTCAACTTCGTCAATATCTGGAGCTTTATCCGTAATAACATCAACCTCTTTATCTACAGCCACCCATTCAAACTCTTCCTCCTCCTCATCGTTAGATCCATAACTTGCCTTCACTGGATCAACCACCGATTCAGATGTTAAAACGGCGAGGACACTTGCCGAGGCAGAGGAAGAAATTGATGGAGACATAGGTGGTTTCGAATAGCCGAGATTGTTCACCGTAGCAGTATCAGATTTTTGGAAAGTCTTCAGCTCTTTTCTGCCGCCGTCGCCGATTCTGATTCCCATTTGGTTAAACTTTTCTTGCTCTGGAAGAAGGAAACGGTGCTTAGTCAAAGCTGTCTACTTACGGAATAGTATTTATTTCTTATTTACGTACTTTCTATTTTAGACCTCATACTTTTCCGTTTTTTCTAAATCAGCCGTCTACTAATGCCGTATGAGTCATTCAAAGTTTGTACTTTAAAAAAAGGGTATAACTCAATCTCAATGAAGAAGGATGGGTCGGGGGCTATAAGTGGAAGATAAGTAAGACTCTTCAAGTCTTGAAGAAGATCGCTCGGAAGTCCTTTTACGGAAATCAAAAGGGTTGAAATTAACAAACGGAGTTGTGTTTTTATGCATTGTCCAAAAGGTTGTTTTGAGATTCCTCCTCGTGCCCGGATATGATATCGTTTTCTTCGAAGATGGTCCCTCATAAGGGGAAAATGTTATTATACAAATATCATTCTTGTAAGTTGTAATGGTCACTATCGATAATGTTAAAAGTTAAAATTTGATCAAGTTGTTTATAGTGACCATGTGGACGTATATGGGATCGTTGAAAAGTTAGGCCAGTTTCCGTGTCAAGCATGAGGCAAGACAGAGCAAATTCATTACTCTATCTGGTTACATATGAACTACTAGCATCAGTCTTAAGCTTCTCGTCACATTAAATTTCCTACAAATTTACCCCAAAAAAATATATACTCCTTGAAATTCCAGCAAGTTTAATTAGTTGTATTTATGGTGTTTCTTCCCTTTGAAAAAATTCAGACAGTACATTTGCTAGGTTCACTTCAGGTTTCTTTGTCTTTCTGTCTCTTAAGTTGATTCTGGTTTAATGAATATGTTCAGACATTACAGTTTATGGAAACGTAGTTGAGTATATTTTCTCTTTCGGCAAAAGATAAAGAAAATCAGAATTCGTCTGACCAAGGCCTTGAAGCTTGTGTTGTTAATACAAGAGGTATCTCTATCTTCTGCAATTAACATATTTCTTTCACCATTCCATGATTCAAGCTTTGAAATTTCCTTTGTTATAATAAGATTCAAGTAGCTGTTGGATTTTAGTTAAATTGAATTTTTTTTTAAAAAAATTTTATGACTCAAGAAACGTATGCATTCCAGCGCTCAGATCCAACAATCATGTATGACAAAGCAAAACACTAACACATCTTTACCAAAATTTTCAGAACTGATTGGTCAAGACCCATATCAATATACATTATACAATATTATATAACCAATTTATTGACGAGCAATCACGAATAAAAGCCGGCTATGGTTATAGCAAAGAACAAACAATCATAAGGTTTTATTTTTAAAATGAGGAAAAATAAATAAGGAAAGGATAAAGTTTTGAAATGAGAAATGATGAATTTTTTTTTTGTCATCAAATGATGATTATCATTGTTGATTTAAGATTCCATGGGAATCCAAAATACTCATCTATTTCAAAAAAGTGGAACATCTATTTTCCATGAACAAAATGATTACACGTTTTGATAAAATAATTTTGTTTTTTTTGTTTCATTGGTTTTACCATCTAATCTGCTTAACAACTTTGAAAATGTTATGCAATTTTATTGGTTAATTGCTAAAGCATTATTGTCACTTTAAATGAGCTCATAACTTGAAGCTAAAGCATCTGTGCCCACAACACATGACAAAATCAAAGCATGGGCCATGTTAATTATATTTCCTCAAATATATGTTTTTTTGTTTTGTTTTATAAACTTATTTGAGGTTTTTTTTAATTATACCAGTAACAGAAACTAATCTAACAAACCTTTTTCATACATCCAAAAAGAGATTTGGTTAGTGAGGGATCATCAGACTTCTAAACTATAGACAAAACTGACATCTAATTTGGCTTCATCTGAGCAATACGGAATTAGTGTCAAATCAAATTTTATATAATTGTGATGAGGTTGACAAAATTTGATTCTTTTCAACCATCTCAGCAAATGTGTTTATTCCTTTTAAGAAAAATGTCTATATTCCAAAAATGAATTAAGTGAGATCTAAGACTAAAAAATTACGAATAAAATACGTGTTCATCTATTGGTTAGCTAAACAATAATTATTTTACTAAAATTAAAACATATATAATTTTTTTTGTAGATTATGAGTGTAAATTTGTTGTAAGTTAGATATGTTGATTAGTCCTAGTCATGTATTGTGCGAATTGAATTGTTTATTTTAAATAGTTAATTAGTTCATTTATAATAATGAGTTCATTTGGATCGTAGATTCTCATTTATACTATATTAATACTAAGGTACGATGCCCCTAAATCATGTCACAACAAATGTCAAATAAAATACTAACGCCGGTATTTCTAAAATAAAAGTAAAAATAAATAAATATATATATATATATATATATAAGCCTCACTCCCATTAATCGTTGTCTTTCTCTCTTTATTTCATCGTCTGTGTTTACTTTTGAAGAATGTTCGATTCTTTCATCATTCTCTTGCGGAAACTTTTATATTATTTCCCTCCTTTTTTACCTTTTTGATTGTTTGTGTCTTGTGTTCTTCCAAATTTAAACAATTTCCACTAAATTAATATATTTTACATATATAAACAAAAAAATAACTTGGATACGATTGATTTGTTACAAATTTTGAATACCGACACCCAACAAAAATCTTTATGTCTAACTCAATTCGAAGTACTAAACTTTTATTCCAACCATTCCCAAAATAAAATACACCATGAAATTGCAATTTAATAACTTGTCTCTTAACACATATTGAAAATTTCGAAAAATTCCCATCATTACAAGATGTAATAAATTTTAGTGCACAAACATACATTTTCCCTTGTAAATAGTACTAAGAAGATATATTAGAAAATTTGCTTTCATAAATATCAATCTATTATAATTTACTAACTATTAAATTGTTTTAAAAATTTTACTGATAAAATTCCATGGAAGAGAAAAAAACTCACATTCTTAGAGAGACAAAACGCTAGTTGATTTTTTCTGCTTATAAAATTCAAATCATGGCTAAAACATATATCAGTATATGTATTATGAAAATGTAGCAGTTAGATACAAAAAGTAAATGACATTTAATCTTATAGGTTGTGCTACTCTTGTTGTTGTGTCATTACCCAGATTCAAACATGTATGTATTATGCATGTTAGTGAAAACATAGCGTAGTTCTCTTGCTCAAGAGCTCTCTGTCTCCTGCAATCTAATGATGCAAAATGAAAAACAAAAATCAAAGTAGAACTAGAAATATATCCCCTTAAAAACCAATTAAACTGATTAATAGTATAATATTACCTCTCTTTTTTAGTTTCCCTACCTCATCTTCATATAGCTTAGCCTGCAAAATTGTAGAATCTTGAATGAGCAAAATGAAACATTGCGATGGACAGCTAATCATTTAGATTCAAACGTCTCACAGAACATATACTGTCCATTGCACATTGGTAGAAGGCGAATAAACCCAAGAGTGAAGTGAATAATTCTTTTTTAAGTTATAGCACTGAATTGATTCCTCAATAATTCAATTCAAATCATGTGAAGAATATCCCACATCGCGAATTAAAAAGAGATTTGACTAATATATAAGGGATATAGGCAATTCCACTCATTGCCAATTGGTTTTGAGTTGGAAAGTCATAGATCTTAACATGTGAAGAATATCCCACACCGGGAATTAGGAATAGACTTGACTAATATATAAAGTATATGAGTCAATCCACTCATTACCAATTGGTTTTGAGTTGGAACCCCATAGATCTTAACATGGTATTTAGAGCATGAATACACGTTGCCCCACCGAACTAAAATTGATCCGGTCCGTTGAAAGAGGCATAATCGATCTTGAAATTAATCCTAAAGTGGGATATTGTCGAGATCAATGGTAAGAAAGACCATGATCTCGAAGGGAATTAGAAAGAGGCTTGACTAATATATAAGCGATATGGGCCAATCCACTCATTGCCAATTGGTTTTGGGTTGAAAGCTCATAGATCTTAACATGTGAAAAATATTCCACATCGAAAATTAGAAAGAGACTTGACTAATATATAAGAGATATATGTCAATCCACTCATTGCCAATTAGTTTTGAATTAGAAGCCCATAGATCTTAACAACAGTCTTCTTGACGCGTATGCCTCAATTCGTCTTCTTCTTATTCATTAAAATTTACATACTCTTGATGCTGTTTCGCACATCATTTGAATCGTTTCTCTTTGCAGCTCTCAGTCTGATTTGGAAACCAATTTATTTAAGGTGCATCCTTGAGATCTTTAATGAAACATATCTTTAAGATGTCTTATGAACGTTGAATTATTCTGATCATGATGATTGAAATCTGCAGCTTATGGAGCGATGCGGATATGGAGAAGAGTATATTAATAGATACAATATGATGACTAAGTAAAACACTCAAAGCTTTTACCTTGTTCGAAAATCTTTTCTCAAAGTTCATATTTTTTTTATTTTGAACTTTTGGGTTTTAGATTTCATCATCAAAGAGTACCTCTTGTCATTCTTGTTTGCGGAACAGTTTGTGTTGGGAAGTCCACAATAGCCACACAACTTGCTCAAAGACTAAATTTACCAAACGTCTTACAAGTAACTTTTTAATAACTGTTCTTCATCTCTTTGTTCTCATTTGTTTTGTTTATCTTTAAACATTCTTATGTGAACTTTGCCTACACAGACTGACATGGTTTATGAGCTGCTTCGAACAGCAACTGAGTACGTTTTTGTCCTTTAGTCTTAAGAGTTACAATCCAGTTCTTTGATGACAAAGGTGACTATAAATTAGCGCATAAACATGACTATAAACCAGTGCTTCATTGACATCAACCCCTGGACTCGAGAATTATAATTGAGGTAAAGTGTTATTAAAAGCTTCATACGTATATTTCGGCTATTACTAAACTTGTTTTCTGATAATCTTGTCTAAGTAATTACAGGGAAGACATTTAGATCCAAGCATATATTTAATGAATGATGAAAACAAAGCTCCATCAAATGATTCCGAGAAGAGCAGCAGAGAAACAAACTCTTCAAGTGATCTAACCTCGGACAAACATCCCGAGGCAGGTTCTTCTAACACGAAAGAAACCAACAATAGTGCTGTGAAACCTCATTCTGAGGCTGAAACCGCGGCATCTGTGGAATCTATCGACGGTATTCTTCAAAGTATAATCAGTATCGCCATTTATTTTTTTGTGAAATTCTTACATTTGCTTTTGTATGATTGTAGAGTTCTGTTTTGTTTCATGTGTCTGTGTGCAGCTGACACTGCAAGAGATATTGAAAAGATAAGAAAATCTACAGATGGAAGTGGAAAGACAAAATATGGCCCTGAACCGATAGTCATATCTATTGTCTTGAAGATGTCTGAATTCGATCATAAGGTGAAACCACTTTTGTTCATTTCTGCTATGTGTAAATCAAAAAGTTGTCTATCTGATTTTTGTTTATTTTCCTTATCTCATTATCTCAGGCTTTGTTGGAAGAGTGGATCTCTTCACGCACATCTGGAGAGAAATATACATCAAGGGTATTAAACAACCTCAAGCTTAAAAAGATCACTAAACTGATCTTGAAAGTTGTGTGAACACATGTTTGGCTGTTTTTTTTGTAGGCGAAAGATAGACTAATTACAAACGTAAAGACCATTGAAGACTACCTTTGTTCCTTTGGGTTTCGCGGTTTTAACATTTGTTTATGCGTAAATAAGGGAGTGACAGTTGTAAATATATCAGCCACCACATTCCCGCAAACACTAGATTGGCTTCACAACTATCTTCTTCAGGTAAGAGGAGTCAGAACATTCAAAGCTTTGAAAAGTCTGAATTCTCAACAAAAACCGTAACCAGATTGTTGGTGTGTCGTAGCGTATTGAGGAAGGGATTCGATCAGCAGAGAATGAGGCACCGGAGTGAGACTCATGCAGAATAAGTCTTAAGGAGATTCTCTACTGTTATCTTATGTTATGCCTCAGGAAACTATTACGGCAACTATTTTAGTTGGAAAATTTGAGATTACAAACTTGTTACCGGGTTTTGTGGATAAAAAGAAAACAGATAAACAGATTTGGAGATGCTAAGCGAGCGCTCTACCATCCCCATTGTTTATTAACCACTAAAACTCTGTATTTATTGTCTTCTAAAACATAGTTCCTCTCTTCCAAAAATCCTCTTTATAAGTTCAAAAAACCCTAACTGCCACTCTCTCATTCTAAACGGTGGAAACACTAAAACTAGTTTCTTAGTTGCAATCTTAGCTTTTCTTTCATGCTTGTTTCTTATCTATTATCGAATTAGGATTTGGTTTTAACTATACTGAGTGATATCTCTTTCTGAAAATAATTTCAATCTAAATCTCAACTTTTTTCATCTGGCTTTGGTTTCTGACGCCTTTATATTCGTTTTTGGTTTGTGTTTGTTTGCAAGTGACGATTAAACAGACAGGGACATCCGAACTTATCTGTGTTGACTTTAGTCTATCTCTCTGATGCATTAACAAAATCTCTCATTACTTTCTGTTTTCAAAAAGCTTTTATTAGTTAGTTATGGGGATGTGTTTTGATTAGGCTTTACCAATGATGGAATTCAAATAATCATCAGATCTGATTTGTAAACATATATGATTACAATCTTGATGCTGAGGTAAAGCCTGTTTGACAAATTACCCCTTCATAATCTTATTTTCCAATAATTTCAAGTAGCCAAATCTTTATAATTATATATATATATATATATCTGTTTGGCTCAGATCTAAATACATATACGTGTTTCTTTCATAATATAACAGTATTGGATCTTGCTCTTGAAGTAGGATTAAGATTTTAATCCAATATCCAGATGATAGAACCATATTCCTAATATGCTAGCGAATATTGAAAGTTTGAAGACTCAATATCTAAATTATAGAATGGTTCAATCTTGAGAGTTAATTGAGATTGGCATCTCTAGTAATGGGTTGAAACTAAAAGAACAAAACCTGAAGCCAAACCAATCACAATGACACTAATGAATATCTACAAATCAGTAAGAACCATAATGAAAGGTCATCTTTTTATAGCACCATCTTTTGATATTGCTCCTCTCTTTCATAACCGAAGATGCTATCTTGATGAAGCTCCAAACCATTCAGATTCATTTTCAGTTCCCCAACTGATACTAAAGCAGCAAGGTCCTTGGCATCTAAACCCTGTGCTGGCCCGAGACTACATCTTTCATTCCCGTGCTTATCCAATGCTTTCTTGAACTTATTAATCTGCACATTTCAATTAAAAAAAATAGATTCAGTTTACTGCCAATAATATGAAAACTGTGAAATGTTTTGATTATCGGATTTGCTTACGGTAGCAATAGTGCAGCTGAAGCTACAGAGTTTACCCTCTGCTCCTCTGTACAACTTAAAGAAAGGAAGCACATGAACGTTAAGGCCATGACACATTGTTCTAAGCTCTTCTTGATTCACTTTGAGAAACATCACATTTGGGTTTGATTCAGCCAATTGACAGATCTGTAATACATAAAAAAAACAAAACAAATCAAAATTACTGAAAATCTCAAAAAAAAAGTTGAAACTAGTTCTTAAACAACTATGCATACCTTTGGATGAAGAGATTTGCAGCCACCACAAGCAGGAGAGTAGAAATCAAGAACAACCAATCTATCACCAGCGTTTAACAAAGAGTCAACAAGATGATTAGCAGAGTGAATCTCTAACAAATTGTGTTTCGTTGACTTTTCCCACCATCTCATTCCTCGACTCATACCAATTGATGATGATGTCTTTGCCTGAAACTAAACATTTCAATCAACCCGATTAGGAATCTATAAAGCCACAAAGAATTGGATTAAAGAGAAAAAGAGAGATGTTTTAATTGCTTACAGGAGCTACAGAGGAAGAAGAGAAGGCGGTTAGAGTTTGCTTGGTGAAATCTGTTGAAGTCATGGGATGTTCCTTCAAATCGAGGCTCATAACCGGAGAAAGTTTCGATTTTGATTGAATTTCCTGAGAAAATGGAGAAAGCCCATGATTGGTTCCAAGAGATGAAATTGCATCCATGTCCGTCAAAAGGAAGAAGCAAAAATCCAAAACCCAGTTTCTGTAATCTGATCTAGAAGACTTCTTGAGATGAAAAAAGTGATTTTGAATTAGAAAAGATCACAAAAAAAAGGTCGTCACTTTATTGACCTCTCGATATCAATGAAGAACACTCGCTACAGTTTACGCAGAAATTTGTTTTTTTAAGACAAAATTGGAATTTACTCATAGGTGGGTCCTGCTACATCCAACTGGATTTTATATGACTTTATCCATTTCTCCCGTTAATTTTTGTGATTTTTTGTGTCAATAGTTAATCCATTCATCGTAATTAACGCTTAATTAACCGATAATAGACATGTGTCAATAATTGAAAACTCTAAATTTATCAGGATTATCCACTAAATAAAAACAAAACTTACCAACGATTTTATGATAATTTTCTTTGTGTGAATTTATCCACTAAATAAAAACAAAACGTTTCTTTGATATTTTTGTAACTGATTTTCTATATTTCGTTCCTTGTGAGAAGGATTTAAACATCATTGTCAGGACCGTCGCATGAAACGTGTTGCTGACTGTGTATGGGGCTTTTCCTCGTTGGATAGGGTCCCACTTGGCTTTTCCTCGTTGGATAGGGTCCCGTCGCATAATTGTTGATTTGTAGCAGTCCAATTGGAAGATAAACAAATTACATAACATTATTTACAGAAGAAGTTACCATCTTTAAGGGGATCATAAAATTTTTTCAAAATTATTATTTCAGCGGTTTTATTAATTCAAAGATTGGGAAATTTCATTTTCTTTTAAGATATTGAAATGTTTGTTGCTGTGTCACACTCGGTTTTGTTTTCAGTGATTCATTAAATTTCGATTTGTTTCCATTATTCATTGTCTAACTTTTTCTGTAAAAAAACTGTCAAAAATGAAAAAATGCAGTCCACAGTTTCGTATTTTTCTCAATAAACATTTTATGTATGAAAAAGTGTTACTTTTTAGTGTATGGATACTATTTAGTGTTATTCATTCAAGTGCAAGCTACAATGCGTAAGAATCTCGTGCTATTAGGAGTATCCCGCAGCTAGAGAACAATTTATTTAAACCAAATTTTGATCAGGGATCGGACAGTACTTGGTTTGAGAAAGTTTACTGTTTGCACTTTGCCCATCTGGTCACTAAACCGTAAGTAATTTTGTATCTAATAACATGGTCATATTATTTAGTGCCAAAGAACTTGAATAGTACGTGACTTTATCCATCGAGTTATTCAAATCTTTCTAAAATCGGAAAAGTTATTTCTATAACTGGTCCTAATGATCAAAGAGGTAAGCTAGACAAAAATACTAAATTATTCACCTAAGCTTAAGTATATTCGATGCTACAAAATTCGTCTTAATCAAGTTACAAATGGCCCTAGCTGATTTTCGTAAACAAAAAACGATATTTAATCCAAACATGTACATTTTTAGTCATCCGTTAATGAGTAATTTATACATGTTAAATACCACCAGTTTATTTACCTTTAAATTAATTCATTAATTATTTATCATATTTTTTTCAAAAGACCTAATAAATCACTATAATATATTCTCAAAATTTAAGCAAAATTCTCAATCATCTCTCATTCTTCTAAATTATAGAAAAAAATTAGAGGTAAAATCATCCGTTAACTTTCTCCTACATGCATGCGGATACACAAAACGTAAGTTAATTATTTAAAACTTTCACGTTTCATTCCTACTTTGCTAAAATACTCTTATGTTCACACTTCACAGGCGGAAACGTCAAATGTGAAAGAAATGTTTCAGACAGCAACGATAATTGGAATGTAAATAAGTAGTCGTATCAATAGAGATGTCTTTCTATAGTTTTAATTTTGTAATTGATTTTGGTTTCAAAAGAAAAAAGATCGCGGGATGGTGAAATGTAAACCGAGTGCCAATCTTAACTATGCAAAAGACATATGGAGATATCTCTCGTGCTTATTTTTCACTCAATGTTATTAATTTTAATAAATGTTTAATTATAGCAAATGGAATATAATGAAATGCGGCTGCCCATAACTTTGTACGATATACATTTCCCGACTAATGTTTCTTATCAATTGATTTTATTAAAACCAAAATTAAAAATATCAAAAGAAATTTGTAATGGCTGGCAAAAAAAAGATCTCTATAGTTACGATTTTTGTTTTCAAAAGTATTTATATTTTAATTATAGTTGTTGGCTAAACCATTTCATTTACATTTGACGTGTCCTTTCCGTCGAGGTCAAATTGCATTTAGATTTCTTCACATCAATCCGACTCATAAATTTAGCTATTAAATCAGATACGTTGTTAAATGGTTTAATCACTAATGACCGACTTTAAAAATATACAAAAAAATCTTACAACCGAAGAGAAGATTTTAAAATATTAAATCAAGCTGTGTTAGTCCAGTAGTGTGGTTAGATTTGTCCTTTTTCGTTTAAACTCTGATAGATTCTCAATAATGAATATTTGTTTATGCAAATACATAACCTAGACGGTTAATAAATTTTAAATTTAACTAAAATGATTGTAATTTTTAAACTTAAGAAAATGATACTAATTTTTAATAGATTATCTGTTCTACCTTTTTCTATATAAAACTTATCTGTTATACCTTTGAATTGATAACAAGAAGTTTGTAAACTGATCTGACAATAATCATCATAAAATATTGGGGGTTTCCATTAAAATCAAACTTGTTTGCAGCGTTTGAATAATGCAATTCAAACACGAATATAAATATGATCATAGTTATTATCGTCGTGATCATAATGTCAAAATATTGAATTGAAACTACATGAATAGATAGATTATAGTAGAATAAGCTATATAACTTGAACAATCTTTTGAAAATAAATGGCCCAAAACCGTTTTCATATTCATTTTTGTTTTCTATCAAACGGTTTTCATATTAAGTTATGGAATCCGTCATGTTTTTTGGAATACATCTAGACAGCTACATGCAAAAGATCATAAACTAATTGGATTCTAGGCGAACATCCACCCCGAAAACTTTTTATTCCTAAATGCTAATTTATGGCACCAAAATCAAAAAATGTGTTATACGTAGAAAACTCTATTTATTATATTTCTTTGATCTTTTCTAAGTGGTTGTTCAATTGTAATAAAAATTAAAAGCTTGACGAAGAAGGTAACACAATTAAAGAACCAATAAGGGTACCAGCGTAAACATCATTCGTCAATTATATCCTCTTGATTCTTCTTTCGGAACGAGATTTTTTAAAATTAAATATATATTTTTTGCTAAATATTGCTATCAGCAAATTAAATTGGTATTGAATTATCTAAATTTCAACCCTTTTATTCTTATTTGCTAACAATGATGAACTCCTTTATTATAGTTATATAAAAGTGATCTTATTTAGTCATCTCTTTGATCTCAAAAGTGATTAAATATGGTTTACTGAATAAAAAATATACAAATAATGAGGAAGTTCATAAAATAAAATTTCTTTATTTTTAAAATAACAATTTATCCATTATAGAGAAATGAAACCGTTTGTTTTATAGTTTTAAATTTATTTTTACAAGATTATATGTATTATATAGAGATAAATTCAATCAACAGTAACTTATTTGCTGATATTTTTGTAACTTATTTTTCCAAGACATTTTATTATTCATTGTATTAATTAATGACGTAATAAGCTTACAGATCATTCTTCATATTTTACAGTACAATTATAGTAATCATGCTTAATTCGTTAGATTCAAAGAATCATAATTATCCTTCTCTTGTGAATTCGCAAATAGTATGAAATATCTTTGTATTTTCTAGCTTCTGTAATTAACGATCCAAAAATAGTTTTTTTTTTTGAAAAAAGGTATGATAATTTATTTTTCAAATTGAAAGCACGAATAAAGTGCTAAAACAACTTATCCAAGCTGCGTTACACATTACGTATCTTTCTCCTCACACAAAAAAAGGGGGAAATATTCATTTTATAGAAAACAAAATTTGCGTTTTAACGTATTTTTCTTATAATTAAGAAATAAACATTGAAATATTCTTTTTCTCCACTCATTCAAAGCTCCAAACTTTAGAGTTTAATTTGGCTCTTTTTCCTTTATATTTTCCTCTTAATCTTCCTAACCTTTCTCCCCAACTTCTCTGTTCATCTTTTTGTCTCTCTCTATTTATAAATATATTCACATAGTATTCACTGAATCCATCTCTTCAAGAAACCGTTCAATATCAAATCAAGAAACCCATGTAAGTTTCAACTTCAAATCGAGAAAACAATTTAACAAAAATCAGGTTTTTGTTTCAATTCCTAGGGTTTAAGGTTTCGTGGGGGAGAAAAGATGGAGACTTTTTGTGGGTTTCAGAAGGAAGAAGAGCAGATGGATTTACCACCTGGATTCAGGGTTCATCCAACATAACTCACTATCTCCACAATAAGGTTCTTGACATCAGCTTCTCAGCCAAAGCTATTGGTGAAGTTGATTTGAACAAATCAGAGCCATGGGAGTTACGATGTATGTTTCGAAGATAACCATGATTTTGAAGATTTAACATCCTTGGTCTGAATCGAAACCGGTCTTCTCTTTGTTTTCTTATTGGGGATTTGTTTTTTGTTTTGTTTTCTTTCTGTTTTTTTCATATACAGGGATGGCAAAAATGGGTGAGAAAGAATGGTACTTTTTCTGTGTGAGGGATAGAAAGTATCCAACCTGTTTCAGGACTAACCGAGCAACTGAAGCCGGTTATTGGAAGGCGACCGGGAAGGATAAGGAGATATACCGAGGTAAATCGCTTGTTGGGATGAAGAAGACGCTTGTTTTCTATAGAGGAAGAGCTCCTAAAGGTCAGAAAACAAACTGGGTGATGCATGAGTATAGACTTGAAGGGAAATTCTCCGCTCATAACTTGCCTAAAACTGCAAAGGTTAACTTGAAAACCCAACAATTACTTTGTTTTCTTTATCCAAAATACTCTGTTTTCCCCTGTTTTTTTCCCATTTCCTTTTGTTTAATTGTGTGAGCTTTGTTTGGCTTTGCAGAATGAATTAGTGATATGTAGGGTGTTCCAGAAAAGTGCTGGTGGGAAGAAGATCCCGATTTCGAGTCTTCTCCGAATCGGTTCACTTGAAACCGACTTTAGCCCTTCTCTTTTGCCCTCTTTAACCGATTCTTCTCCTTACAACGATAAAACCAAAACAGAACCGGTGTACGCGCCCTGCTTATCCAATCAAACGGACCACACTCAAGGAACCACGCTCAATTGCTTCACTAGCCCTGTTCTTAACTCTATCCAAGCCGACATTTTCCACAGGATTCCACTCTATCAAACTCAATCCCTCCAGGTTTCGGGGAATCTACAGAGCCCGATTCTCGCTCAAGAACACTCAGTTCTACATGCTATGATCGAGAACAACAGAAGACAGAGTCTCAAAACGATGAGTGTCTCACAAGAAACCGGAGTTTCGCCTGACATGAACACTGATATTTCATCAGATTTTGAATTCGGTAAGAGACGATTTGACCCTCAAGAAGAACCGTATTCCTCCTCCACAGGACCGGTTGATCTTGAACCTTTCTGGAATTACTGAAGAATATTCAAGACTTTCCTGTCCATTAAGTTTACTGTCAAAGAAAGTAAGACAACTTTTTCACCTTTTAGTGTGGTGTGTTAAAAGTTTGTATTAGATTATTTATATTCTCAACTTCCACTATATATTATACTCTTTATAAAGAAACTTAAATATATAGTTTGATACTTGTTACTTTGTTAGCGAGGAGAGTCTATTGGTTATATTTATCATATAATTATAATATATATATATATATATATATTTGAAGTTGAAGGTCTTAAAAGTGTGAAAGCCATTCTTAAAAAGACTTGCATTTTAATATTACTTGGTTAAAAGAAATCGACTATTATTTATCTAAAGTGTCTGTGCACATGTAACATGTAGACTAACATATAGTATAGTAATAAGTCGTTGACACCATATATAATAACTAAATTCTTGAGCAAATAGTATATTTGAATGAAAAATAATATATACCTTGCCTATTTGTAAATAACAAATTCAAATAGATCCGTCTTGCTAGTTAAGCATTGGTTTAAGAATTTTCGGAATCATTTCATATTTGCTTAACTAGATTTATTATGACACAGGTTTAATCTTAAATTTTAGCTGTTAAATTTGAAATTAATATTTAAATTAACATATGTTTTAATTTGATTGCTAAGTGACTTTGGATAAGAAAACAATCCAACGTTTCTAGATGTCAAGAGATATATTTTCATTTTTGTTGCCCGTTAGACACCAGTCTCATTTTCGGCTTTACATGGAGAATATCACAAAATTTACTAAGAAGACACTTCAAAGTTAAATTTTCTACCTGTAGTGACATTGTAAAAAAAGCATAAAAATAGAGGATAAGGTATATAGAATATACATATATGCAAATCCCTATGATTTATTATTATTTATTTATTCCGGCAAAAACTAAAATCTATTAAGCTTTAAAAATAGGCTTTTTCTAGAGAACACCAATTCGAAAAGTGTAAATTAAATGAAACACAATTTCCATGAACATAAAAACATTGATTCTTGTAACGCATTAACTAGTAGAGTTTCAAAAGTATCTTATTTCTAATACTACTCGGAAAAAGATGTGAGGAGAAATAAAATATATAAAAACGCACAAAAATAGAGGGTAAGTTATTGAAAGTTGTCATAAAATGGGTACCTCAATTACATAAGCTATTAAGGTTTACAATATCAATATATCATATTTTATTATTAAATAAGTTCTTATATTTTTAATAAGAAAATTAATTTTGTAATGATCAAGAACTGAATAAGAAATAAATTTGATAAAATATGTCATAGATAATTCTGATAAGAATAACTAAACTCTTTATTATATAATATAACTATAATAGTAAACTTTTGAAATGTATAACTTGGCACATATTTTTTTCCAATCCCTTTTTCATTCGTCCCGTGACGGATCTATTCCGTTATAAAGCTGTTATGCGTGATGCTTGATATTTGTGTGTATTGTCTATATATATTACGTAGCACATCTTTTTCATTTCGTATATTCTTTTTTTTTTCTTTGGGCCTTTAACCCCCAATATCTAACTTATATCATATATACAATGTAAAAGTAGTGATGACTATCAGACTATATATATAATCAGTCGTCAAATGTTAATTGAAGTTGAACTTTCGTCTAGTAACAATCACAATTGGATATATTTGACGACTAGATGTAAATAATATGGCCACCTTTAAACATTTGTTTTATTCGTTCTAACTATAGTATTTTTGGAACTAAAATGATCTTGTGGTATTTTAACTTACTTTCAATATTTTATCATCAAATGTTTAATTTGTGCCACAGGCTAAAATTTTATGGGTGAATAGGATGTACATGCATGAGCTGCATATCACCTCAATGTGTCTTCACTGTCACCAAATCGAGTATAGAAAACTAGCTCATTGCGAAGCTCTCTCTGGCTATAATGGTTCACTGATGTTTAATGAAAGGTATCGTATAACCATATGAATATATAAATTTATACTTTAAACTCGGATAAAAATATTGATCTATATCCTTTATTTTATGAGACGCTTTGAATTACCAAACAAAAGACGAGGAGAGGTGGGAGAGGCACGTGATGGTATGATCATAACTAGAAATGAGATAAATGGAGTCCCACACGACATCTTCCTTAACACATCTTTTTTGTAGATAAATGGAGTCCCAAACCATTATCAATTTATAGTGACTCTGTTGACAGATTTCGTTCAGGCAAAAAGAAAAAAACATCTAGTTCAACCGAGAAAAAAGTGTCCATATATATAAACAGCTTTTCGTAAACGAGTTACAGTTTAAAAAGTATTATGTTCCTCTCATTGTAAAATCTGGCTTCTAATCAGCCCTAAGATTATTTTAACATCCTCCTATGAAATAGAGAGAACGACATTGCTCTTTTTCCGCTCTAGGAGCGGTGAGTCAGATTTGATCTCATCGCCAAAGAAAATGGTTATCAAAAAATCATTGGGCTCGTTGAGTATTGTTTTATATTTTGCTGGTCTCATGGGGTTGATTGCTTTTAGTACGAATGTAGTCGTTTTAGTTAACCTCGACATTTCCCTGGACAACCCTTTAAGGTCTATCAAGGTTGAGGTTCTATGTTTCATCCATGACGGCTCTTATGTTCTAAGGAATTTCCTATCAAAGAGGGTATTATTTACAAAATCCTTTACAAGGAAGAGAAATATAGCGTCATTTTTCTTCATGAAAAATGATGTGAGTTAGATTGGGTTTACGGCATTAGGAGATCAAGTTTTTACTCCCCCGCCTTTGGCAACCAAGCCTCCGTATTTCTCAGGGTTCGCGAGAACTTTATCTCGTATTACATGTGATCACCCTTTTCAGGGATCGAGAGCCTCGGCTTTTCAGACACAAGTAGTGATTTTCAAAATACAACGGATACTTTTGTATCTCGTGCGGTATTACATCTTCCGAAGATCGACCATCAAACATCGGTCAGTCTTACACCACTTCGAATGGCATATCCCCGCGGTGTGTTCCGCAGTTTCTAAAGTTCTTAGTTTTAGTATTTTAATTTATCGTCTTGGACTTCTGTCTTGGATTAGTATTTTGTAGTTTTTTTGTAGTTTCGTCCGGATAATGTTTATCGTTAAAATTGCATTAATCCGTGTCTTTTTTTTTCCATATAATTAAATCAGTTTATACCAATAATGTAATATATGGAGTTTTACGACAAAAAAAAGAGACCAAATCATCATGCTATGTGCCTCTCGCATCGTCAATTGCCTCTTTCTATGATCACAATATGTTTATCCCACTCTTCATATCAGAATGCCACTCGTCATTATATATAATTTACAATTTTTATTTTGGCTAAATTATTTATCTATAAATATTTACAAATTTTGCTAATTAGTTATATATATCACCATAAATTTTATAGTTACTCCCAGGTTATATATATATATATATATAATCATACGATGGAAACAAGTAAAAATTCATGGTGACATACATAATTAGGAGCTAATAACTAGTCAACAAATTTTGTGAATAATTTGTGATAAATAATTTTAATCAAAATAAAGAGTTTGATTATAATTATTTACAAATTTTATTGACAATTTTTTTTTTACTTTAAATTTCTTTTGCCATTACGATTTTAATCAAAAATACAATAAGCACAGCGGATTATACCACAAAAGGAGCCGACGAGCAAAGATAAACAAACAGCCCTACTAATCCTACTAATCGTGCTACGATTTTATTGACAACTTATATATGTCACGCATTAAGAATATATTTACAAATCTTCATTCGTATTAGAATTAATCTGAATAACACACATTTAACTCTAAAATTTCGTATGAAAAGGATGTTTATATATTTTGATAAAATAACTAATCAAATCAATTTTAATTTTAAAATGCATTAGTTTTGTTTAACGAATCTATGTATTATAAAATTTTAGTTTATGTATATGCGTAATGAATGCATGAAGATATACTGTGTGTTTAGTAGATTTTATCAAAAGACAATTCTATTAATCGTACTCTTTTTTTCAACTATATTATGCATTTAGAATTTCAAGTTTCTACGCCTTAATAAAAAGAAAACCTTGAAAAACTAAAGCCAAACCATTGCTTATCTGAAAATTAGAGGAAACAATAATGAAAACTTTGGTTGTCAAATCTCCTTTTTTGTATTGTGATATAAATTACAATAGTATTTTTTTTTAACCTTGAGCACGTTTTTGCTATATATGTATGTGGTAGCGCTTTTAGTCTCTAAGTAAGAGAATGATGTATTACCACTTAAGATAATGAAAATAAACAAAATAGTGATGAGAATAAACAATATTAGTTAATGTGATGCATTATTAATTTATTTTAATATTAACTAATTTTATTTTAGTATTTTTTTATTTTATATAATTTGAATTTAGAATATTCAGTCACTTATAATTATTTTTGACATATTATAAAACATGATTACATTTTTTTTCTTTTATACACAATAAACTATAAAAGATCAATTAATGTTGATTCACGGTCAATCCTAAAATAGTATTGTGACGAATGCGTAGAGCCGTTGATTCATTCAACACGTTAGTAAATGGTTTTAACAAATAAAAAAACACGTTAGTAAATGGTAATCACTTTGTAAATGTAAGATGGTACTACTACTTCCTTTTACGAGATGATTTGAATCAATTAAAATATGCAGAGATTACAAAAATCTTGGGAATCATCATTTCTTGACCAACGGTTTGAATCGTCTCTCTCTCTATAAGTTGCTAATTCTCATTCACAATCTTTTATTCACTCTCTAATGTTCTAAATCTTGATCAAAACCACATCTGAATAATGAGTGGAAAAGGCAGCAGCGGTGGTGGTACCGGAAGTGAAAGCGGTGGAGGAGGAAAAAGCGGTGGTGGTGGAGAAGGTGGAGGAGGAGGAGGAGGTAACATCATGGTCGCACCAGGATCCAAAGGGGGTACTTACATCTCAAGAGGTGGATTTGAGAGTAATCCTCAAGGTTACTTTAGTAATTTGCATGGTAGTGGGCAGATCAAGAAGTGACTTGGGTGTTTTATGTTACTAGAAGCACGAATCATCTTCTTTTATCTATTCTCTAGTTAATAAACTGCAATGACGTTTAAATATTATCTTTACAATGTGTCGTTGCTTCATTAGTTCGACTCTTGATCACCAATCTCGTCTGTCGTCATGAAATATGTATCTATGGGAAAATATAAACAGAGCAAACGCTTGATCAAAAATAAAAGAAGAAAAAAACAAAGCAAACAAGACAATGGGCCTTCTTGGATTAATACATGGCCCAAAAACATAAGCGAACACGTAATGTAATAGAATCAATCATATATTGATGACAGAAAAAAATAGAATCAATCATATACGAAATCTACTAAAGGTGACGAAAATGGTTTTGTTAGGTTTTAATTTTTTGCTATTTGAAATTATATATATATATATATATATATGATAGTTAAACATAAATATCAAATTTTGACATAAATATAAATCAAAATCAAACACTTACATGTTAAATTTAAGTGTCGTTTTGATACTTTTTTTAGTAATCAAGAAATTTTTTCTTTTATATTCTTACAAAATATATTTGACATTTGAATTTTTATTAGATTTTTATATTTAACAAAAATGAAATTCTAAAACGACATTTATTATTCTGAAAAATCTAGATTTATTATTTTACAGAATTAGCATTCCCACAAATTTACAAGTGAGCAGTAGAGAGCCAACCATTTGAGATAAGCTGAACTGGATCATCCGAAGAAGGAAGACGTTACCCACGAGACCATAATCAAAAGTGGCGGATTCTCGGATATTCCATATTTTCTCCCGGAAAAATAAAGTTTCAGTTTTTTGTTTGTTTGTTTCGTTGGTTTGAGAGGGAGAGATTGGTTGAGAGACGAAGGAAGAAGAGGGAAAAAAAGAAAGATTTGGTTTTTCTCACCCGTCAAACTCTTTCGAGATTCTAGTGAGATAAGCTTGAATCTCTGATTCGAACATGTCGTCGAACTCAGCCGCTTCGTTGTGTGGTTCATCAACCCAGGTCAATGGGTTCGGTCTTAGACCTGAAAGGTCGCTTCTTTACCAATCCACTTCGTTTTCTTTCTCGAGGTAATTCATAATTTACTGCAGTGTTCTAGATGTTATCGCGAGAGCTTTTGCTTGAGATTTTGTCACTTAAAATGCATTAACTGTTATCCTCAAGTTACAACTTTGGTATTTAAAACTTTTGCAGAAGTAAAACTCATGGTATTGTCAAGGCCTCAGCTCGGGTTGATAAGTTTTCGAAAAGTGATATCATTGTTTCTCCCTCAATTCTCTCGGCTAATTTCGCCAAATTAGGCGAGCAGGTTTCCTGTTGCTCTCCTTCTGAATGTTTACTTCCAAGGTTTCCTGTGTTCAATGACTTCTTGTTTTTTGTATCTTCATTTCACTCTTTTGTTTTTCCGGCTTCTCCCAGGTGAAAGCAGTGGAGCTGGCAGGTTGTGATTGGATTCATGTTGATGTGATGGATGGTCGTTTTGTTCCCAACATTACAATCGGACCTCTCGTGGTTGATGCTTTGCGCCCTGTAACAGATCTTCCGTTGGATGTTCATCTTGTAAAGCTTGCTCCTTTTCTTGTCTCTCTATTTTTATATGGTTTCTTGATGTTTCAAACCACAGTTCTTATTAAAGATTCTCTAAAACCAGATGATAGTGGAACCCGAGCAGAGAGTACCGGATTTCATCAAAGCAGGTGCAGATATAGTCAGTGTACATTGTGAACAGCAATCGACCATCCATTTGCATCGCACCGTAAATCAAGTACTGATATTTTCATGCTTTCACTTTTTTTTTAAATTCTTCTGGTGGATTATTCTTACAGTTATATCATACCTTGTACTGCTACAATCGTGTTTAGATCAAAAGCTTAGGGGCTAAAGCTGGAGTTGTCCTAAACCCTGGAACCCCGTTGAGTGCCATAGAATATGTCTTGGATGGTGAGTTTTTCTGTCTTAACATTGCATTTGCTTTGGCGAGAGATGATTAAGATTCTTCTCATTGGAGTATCATTTGTTTCTGGAATCAGTGGTGGATCTGGTCTTGATAATGTCAGTCAACCCCGGGTTTGGTGGGCAGAGCTTTATCGAAAGCCAAGTAAAGAAAATCTTGGATTTAAGAAAACTGTGTGCAGAGAAGGTATCAATCCATCAACTTCTCTCCGAGTGAAAGCCTCTTCTCTCCTCAATCCATTGTCTTGTATGTCTAGGGAGTAAACCCATGGATTGAAGTTGATGGTGGTGTCACTCCAAAGAATGCATACAAGGTGAAGTTTGAAAACTCTACAAAGTCTCATCTTTAAGTCACATATACTGCTGTAGATATTTATGTGCCCTAGAGATCTCTGGATTACGAATATTTTTTGTGAGTTGGAATAGGTTATTGAGGCTGGAGCAAATGCTCTAGTTGCTGGATCAGCTGTATTTGGAGCTAAAGACTACGCAGAAGGTATATAGATGAAAATACTTCTAAGTAAGAAAATACTCTTAACATTTTTTCTGTTTGTTTGTTTGAAAAATCTGCAGCTATAAAAGGAATCAAGACCAGCAAGAAGCCAGAAGCTGTGGCTGTGTAACTCTGTTAAACTTAGGTTGATGATTTCGCTGTATCTGAAAACCCATGTTAGTATCTTAATACTCTTCTTGCAGTACACAAACTTGAATCTTGATTTTTTTGTTTGTTATTCCCTTTACTATTTCTTCATTTTTGGAGAGCAAATCCTGATTCCAGGTTTTATCTATGGTCCCTTTGATCTGAGTTGCAATAACTTTCATTTCAGGAACAGTTAAAAATACGAAGAGGATCACCCAGATGTTGTCGTTGTCTCCATTCGCTGTAAAATCTATAAGAATCAAACTCAATATTTGAAAAGTAGGCTCCTTTGTACTCTTCTGTACCATTGTCTTGTAGATTGGGGATATGCATATTCCACACATTTCGCAATGAAACACTAATAAGAAATGTTGTTACATATATGTTTTTTGGACTTTGATAGATAAAGCTTTATCCTTACATACAACTAAGAGCCTGAGACAGCCAAAAAATTGCGAAGCTCGCAAGATTACAGAGATTTATTTGCAGATAGAGAAAATAAAAGAAGAGAGACCCATGTATTGCTGCCAATTAGCTTAAAATTCCCAAACGACTTGAATTGGTCAAGAAACAAGCTGATCTTAGATATCCATTCTCTTGGTAAAGCCTAGCTAGCAATGGATTCACCACAAGGTTTGGCAATATCCCAGTTTTGATCATATCACAGAGCAAGATCACTGTATCGGTAATACGCTTTTCTAGGAGATGGCCCTTTAACATCGAAATGTAACTCCATATGTCTGGGGTTATCCCGCCAGATCTCATGTCTGGGGTTATCCCGCCAGATCTCATGTCTGAGAAGAACCTGCTAGCTCTAAGAATGTAACCGTCCTGACATGACCCTTGAATCAAGCATGTAAACCCCACATGATTCCAGCAGCTCTTTGGAGCAATGTATTTACCGATCGCAGCTGTTTTGTTTTCCAGATAAAAATCTATGGCATCAGAGATTCGCCCTTCTTTCCAGATTCCATCTACTAGGCAAGCAAAGGTGTGATCATTGGGGTGGATTTTAGCCTCTAGCATGTCACTGTACAGCCTGAGTGCTTCTTTTATGTTGGCCTCCTTGAAATGTGCATCGATCAAAGCTGTGTAGGTAACAACATCAGGAACTATTCCTTTGATGGTCATCTCAGAGTACAAGCCCATTTCAGCTTTTATGATGTTGGGTTCTACGCCACTTGCTGTCATCTCTGAGCACAAATCCAGAGCTTTCTCCATAGTATACTCTTTACAATACCCATGAATCAGCGAATTGTAAGTTGCTGAGCTCGGACAAAATTCTCTCATTCTTCATCCTCTGAAATAATTAATTTGCTTCTGCAAGCCCATCTTCAGTACATAGCCCGTTGATAAGTATAGTATACGTGAATACATCAGGCGAAAGATTCAAACTTTCCATTTCGGAACACAATGCCATTGCTTCCAACATGTTCCCTGATCGGCACTGTCCATGAGTTAAACAGTTATAAACATATAAATTAGGATCAACCCCAAACTTCACCATATGCACGAAAAGGCTCCTCTCAGCAACCATTTCACGAGCTTTGCAAAGATCATCAACCAATGTGCCGTAAATAACAACATTTGGCAGCAATTCAGCAACCAGAATATCCTTATACAATGTGTAAGCTTGTCTCACGTTACCAGTCTTGCAGTAACCATCAATTATTGCACTGTAAGTATACAAGTTTGGAACAACGCCGTGTTTCTTCATCAACTCGAACATTTTCTCTGCTTCCTCCATCTTACTTTCCCTACACAGGTCACGGATATAAATGGTAAATATATAAACATTCGGCTTGATCCCTATAGATGTCATTTCATCAAAAAGTTTCTCTTTTTTGGAGGAGCAACCTTGTTTGAAACAGCATTGAAACAAAACTGAGTAAATGTGGACATCAGGGACCAATCCACGAGAGACCATAAGTTGGTAATCTATCCAGACTGAATAAAACCTTCTCCTTCTAACTAATCCATTCAAAATTGAAAGACAAGCTTTTGAATCCGGTGAACATTTCATCTTTCGACTTACCCAAAGAGCTTCTTCAAACAAACCCATCTACAGAAACTCCATAATCAATAGACTAACACCATGACACTGAATTTAGGAGTTTGAATATCTTCGAGAGCATTGAATAGTCTATGAGAAATGTTAGTTGGCTCATTGTGGCGCCTCAGACGTTTTATGACGCTTTTTATCAAACACCTGGCGAGCGTTTACTTCTGGGCTCCAGTTAAAACGTGAATTACTGCTGAGAAAGATTGGAGATCCTTTGTCTTCGAGATCTTGAGTCTCGAAGATGTTTCGAACAGTTTGAACGCATCTTCCGCGGACTGCATTTCAGTATTGCTTCGGCTAAACTCGAAGAAGAAGACGAGAAAGAGGGCAATGAAGATGCTGAATTTGACGGAGAAGGAGATTGAGATAACAATCTAAAGGTGAAAAATTGGAACTTGCAGGTGTAAGCTGATGTTCTATGTTGGAGAAGCAGAAGCTTCAACATCTGGAGAGGAAATGGTTCGAGTCTAATGGTCAAACTGAGAATTACCTTTCACTACTTCGTAATGGTACAATACTCTTATCGGTTTATTCCGGTTAGTTTTGGTTTATTAGATAAACTCCATTAAACGATTACCAAGTTTTTAAAAGAAACTACTTTATAAGAGGAAAAGAGCATCAGAATCAATCCTGGTTATGGATTTTTCTAATGGCTAAAGGATTTTGGAGAGATGTTTAGATTCGTTACAGATGATGTTAATCATATAGACAGCGACAATAATTTATGTGATGAAGACAAACATCCTCATTCTCCCAATTCTTAGAAAGATGAATGGAGTTTATGTGAATAATGCAATAAAACATATTTTAAACCACAAGAGTTTATTTATATAGTTCGTAACATTTAAGAAAGTTTTGGTGAGTAAGAATAAGAAATCTCTCGAGGAACCAGATGTATGGAAAAGCATAGACATATTACTCATCATCTATGTTATTGATATGTCATGAATTTGATCATTTGTTGTTTGCTAGGGGTGATGCACTAAAAGCTGTATAAACCATGTCCTAGCTTCTATGTTAGTTATGTTTTTGTTTTTCATTTTCAGCTTTTTATAAATATTTCTTTAATTGATTGTTTGGGTTTGACCAGTAATATATTTTCCCTATCTTAAAAGTCACTATTACAATGTATACCAAATTTTTGTCTCTCTTTTTCCTATTTTAATTCGTTTCCAAACACGTTAATATTGCCTAAATTCAGTGAACCCCTTGATTATATTATAAAAACTTTCTTAGGTAACCGAGCAAGCAAGAGAACCCACGTTCACAAGTGGCCTTTTCCTAGAGCATTGGGCAAAGAAAACCCACCTTACTAAGTAACCCCAAAACCTTTATATACATAAATCTCCCCTCAATTTCGATAACCCAATACCAAAATTTCGATACTTTTTCACATTTTCTGCTCATTTCAATCCTACCCGTTAACAATGGTTGGTCTAACTCCAGCTGAGGATCTGTCTGAGATTGCCTTCTTCGACGTCGAGACAACAATTCCATTCCGAGCTGGCCAAGGGTACGCGATTTTGGAGTTCGGTTCGATCCTGGTTTGCCCGAAGAAGCTAGTGGAGCTTCGAAACTACTCGGTTCTGGTTCGACCCGCTAACCTCAACCTCATCACGCCTCGGTCTGTCAAGTGCAACGGCATCAAACGAGAAGACGTCACTTCAGCTCCTACGTTTGCAGATATCGCCGATACCGTCTATGACATTCTCCATGGTTTGGAACTTTCTTCTTCTTCCTCCTCTTTTAACCTTTTTTTGAATTTCGTCGCTTTTGTTTTGGTGTATGGCACAGCTGAATTGAACTAGAGATGAAAGTTCTGTTTTTTGAGAATTTTGAGTTTTTGGGTCCAAACAGAGATGAAAATGTCATAATTCGAGCTCAAAGTTGGGAATTTTCGAGCTTTTTGTTCAGGTGTGTTGATGTTGTGGTTTTTGTGTTTATCTTGTAGGGAGGATATGGGCAGGTCACAACATATTGAAGTTTGATTGTCCAAGGATAAGAGAAGCATTTGCTGAGATTGGACGAGATCCACCTGAGCCAAAGGGCACCATTGACTCGTTGGCTTTGCTTACTCAAAGGTTTGGGAGGAGAGCTGGTGATATGAAGGTAACAATGATACTCTCTGGTTCTGAGATCTTTTGGTTTTGAAATGGTTTCTTCTCGTATTGTCAGAGTCTTGACGAGACATGATTGATCTAAGTATTTTGTATTTGATTGATGGAGATTAGCTCTTGAATTCGAAATTTGGCGGTTTTGTTGAATGCTTGTTCTGATTTCCTGTGGACTTTGTTTGGATAGATGGCGACCTTGGCTGCATACTTTGGACTTGGCAACCAGACGCATAGGTATTTAATTATGCGAGCTTTTGCATTATAGTGTTTTCATAGCCCAGTTGAGTTCTAATGCTTTGTAAGTTTTTTTTTACTCTTTAGGAGTCTGGACGATGTCAGGATGAATTTCGAGGTTCTCAAGTATTGTGCCACTGTTTTGTTCTTGGTATGCTTTCTTTATCTCTTCGAGATTGACTATCTTGTGTTCTGTCCCATTCGCTCTGTTGCAGGATTTTTAGAGTAGATTTTATTGATGTAACTTATGAGGAGCTAATTCAGAAACATGCTATGTATGTTACCGCAGGAGTCAAGTCTTCCAGATGAACTTATAGAGAACTCAGTTACTACTACTCCAGAAACAAGTTCAAGAAGGCGTAGGAATATCAAAACATCTTCTGCTGATCAGCAGACAGGAGACAACAGCGCAAACATACCTATTCTCTCCTTCGTTTCACCCGCAGAAGCTCAAACAGATCCATTTGATTTGAGCGCTTTGAGGAACGAAATGGCCCCTGAGGTTCTTCAACCAGATATTCCCATGGAAGAAGAACAAATCCAACCATCTGAGCCTGTTGCCTCTGAAGAGACTGGTGAACAGGATGGATTCATGGAGCTAGATAAAATATCTATTCTAAGTATCAGAGTAACTCATGTCCCGTTATATGATGGGAGCCAAAGAATGAAGCCACAACTCTTCCTTGGGGACAGACCCCTTCGGCTCCATTGTCCTCATCTGAAAGTACGGTTTGGATTCAATGGGAAATTTCTGGATAATGTTGGGAGACGGAGGTTGAACTTTGTAGTTGATATGTATCCAAGTCTCTCCAACGTACTTCAAGAATGTGACAGTGCTGCACAGACAATATCTGTTGATTCTGGCAGCAGTTCTGACTGGAATCCTGCTGTGATTCCAGCGAAGGGATTTCTTAACTGTCCTACCGCAAGGATACAGTAAGTTTGCCTGTATCTTCTTTTGATGGTTCCATTTAGAAACCTTGTTTGCTTAGCGTTTCCTGATTGTTTCTTTGTTTGTGCAGTATACCGACAGAGTTAAATGGAGATGTAGATCGGTATGCAGCTGAAATACACCAGAGAGAGTTCTCTGGAGCTGCTGCTACTCAGAAACTCATTTCGAGCAACCCGAGGGCTGAGGAGCTTGAGTCTTTAGTGAATCCGGGAACTGTTCTTGATGCTTTCTTGTCTCTGGAGCCATATGATTATCAGCAGAGAGCTGGAATCCGTCTAGTTGCTAGAAAACTTGTTATACATAAGTAAACCATACCCAATAGCATCACAGCGAGTAAAGAAATTATTAGAGTTTAGTGGATTGTAGAGACCAATTTATTTATTCAGTTCATGAAATACCAATACAGAACTGCTGTTCCTGACAGTAGAAATAAAGCTGATTCTGTTTTTAGTTTCAAACTACATGCAATCCAAATATAGCTGATTCTGTTCTTCATATGCACATGGTTTCTTGTCTGCAACAGATTGCATTTACATTCTGTATCCATCCGGGTAAGGAGAGAAGCTTTAAGTTATGGAACACAAGTCTCTCTTTTTTTATCTTCCATGGAGTAATTTATATACGTTAAAACAGGCGAGGGAAAAGGAAAAAACAAGTTTCAAGGAATGATGCTGGAAGGAGAAGAAAGGTTTATATATCTTAGTATTGAGAGACTGTGAGTTAACATGATCAAACACATTTTATGTTTATCAACGAACTAAGTCACACCTACAGAATGATTTTCAATGCTCTACCAAGTTGAGCTGCAAGAGCCATCATTACCTCTGAGAGGACTCGATATCTGATGTTTTTGGCTGTAGCAGCAGCAACCTTTTCGTGTCAGTCGATCATCATCTTGTGTTGTTTGATAAGATGCAAGCATATCGATATAACACTGAACACGGTTTTGCAGTTCTTGATGTTTCTTAATTTCCCAGAGTATCATCCTGAGGAGATGAGTCCCGGTTCTCCTCTTCTTCTTCTTCTTCTTCCTCCTCTTCCTCATCATCATAGTCAGCAGAGTCAGGCTGCCCATTTAAATCAACATTCACGCCGTTCATCCTCCTAACAAACTGACCCTTAACACGCGGTCTCCTCTCAGCAAGCCGTTTCCTAGTCACATACCTAATCTTCTTATCAAAACACCTTTGGTTCCTTTTACGTCTAAATTTGAGCAGAGCTTCCTCTCTTCTGTCAAGTTTATTCACCCTCACCTCGTTAGAAGACGGAGTTCCTACCGGTGACCAAGAATGATGAACCATAGACATCTGACCATTCTGTAAAGACATCTGATTGTGCTGCCATGATGTGCTCACTGGGTGGTGGTAGTAAGGATATCCCGTCATTCCATTTGGATGATTAGGTGGGCAATGAGGATGTTGATGACCATGTTGAGGTATGATGGCTGCTGATTGCATCATAACTTGGTTCATGACCCCATGCATATAGTAAGGATAAGCGTTTTGTGCAGAGAAACCCGAGCCATCAACTAGAGATGAATCCTTACTTCTGTTCATAGCAACCTGGGGAGTATTCATATCTCCTTCTTGGTAGTTCCTACCATGAAATTCCATTGATGTGGGAAACGTGTGTGACCGCTCAAGGGAACCCAGATAGCTGGCTCCATTCTGTAAGTTCTCTCCTTGAGAATAAATTTTCTCAGTCTCTCTACTTCCGCGTGCTTGTTTGGTGTTGTTGATCCCTTCACTAGCTACTGCTTGAAGCTTCTCTGCCATACCCCGATGAAGATGAAGTGAGCCATTTCCATTGACGTGGCGAGGATCCGGACAGTGGGTTCTAAGGACAGTCGATTTGACATATGTGAAGAAAGCAGAGGACTCTCCAATCTTCAATCTACTTTTCTTTGGTGCTGAAGAATGCGCTGAAAAAAAACCCTAGCTAAATTAAAATCCACAGAAACAAACCTAACCCTTTTTAAAGACTAGCTACATCAAATAGAAGGGGTCACCTGAATTACTATTTCTTTTCACCGGCTCATGGTGAGACCCAGAAAGATGATCCAATGGAGGCTCTATAGCAACAACAGCAGGAGAAGAAGTGGCTGTGGCATCAGCACCAAGACAACGAACACCAGCATGAACAGGAGCAGTAAGAACAGACCACTACCAGCAAAAGCATGAGCGCAAACTAAAAGATCAGTTCTTCTACATTTTCAAAGGACTTTAAACTTTCAAATACTTTCTCACCTCATTTTCTTGGTGGCTTAAGGTTCCTCTCTGTGGGTTGGTGGACCTAAGACTTCTGTCATCTGTGTCGTCAGAAAACAGGTTGGTACTATTTGTGTTTGGATCACTTCGATCAGGTCCCACGAGATCAACATCATAGCTTAACATATTCTTCTCAGCAAGTCCTAGCTACCATAACAAACACACACCATCAATTACATAAACTTGATGCATCAAAATCTTTTATTTCCCGAAGATAACAGATTCTTAAAACAATGGTAGAAAGTGAGTATATAGATGACCATGCTCATTAGCAGGGAATATCCCTCAAATGAAAATGAGTGACAATCAATAATTACCTAGACTTACAATAAACTATCATCATTTAACTTGACGTATTTTTCAACAGAGACTAACAAGAATTAAGAAGCAAAACACACGAAGTAGAAAAATTCGAAAGGAACCTCAAAGAAATATAACAGATATTGCTATCAAGAAATACCCTTAAAACAGTAAGCCGTACAGAGAGGACTTCAGAAAAGCAAAACATACCATGCGTCTTCTTCTCCACATGTGTGTCCACAAGTTCAGAAGCTCGTTGGTCCGAAGAGGCTTTACAAGGTAGTCAGCTGCACCTAGCTTCAACCACTTTACCACGACAAGGACCTCGTCTTGCCTCGACATCACTTAAATTGAGAATATTATAAGATTGGTTAGCATCAAGCAAATGATCATGCGGTAAAAAATAAAGTTTGTAAGCAGAGAAAGTACAATTCTGAGAACTTCACAACTGGATATTAAAACGAAAAATGAACAGCAAAGAACACAGCTTACTTATCACAGGGATTCTCCGAAGGTCTTTGTCTCGTGTGATGTACCTCAGCATCTTCATACCCTTGGCCATTGGGAGATCAATTTCTGCAAGTATTATATCGATATCAGGTCCCTCTGCATTAAGTGCATCAATCACCTGCCTTGCTGATTTCACTGAAGTCACTGCATTCCAAAAAAGAATAAAAACCATTCATCCAATACATCATCATTGAGTTTTTAACAAACACTTGAACAAAAGGAACTACGAAAGAAATAGACTCTATCGATGCATTCAAATGCTCTGGATATGTACTAAAATCAACAAAAAGAGGTCGCTTAAAAAATGGCTTCTTTATCAAATCTGACCAATGAACCAACTGATTGAAAAAGCCTGCGTGGCACTAGAACAAGGCAAAGACCACAAGAACCCTAAATGGAGCATTACCGCTACAAATTTCCAGGAAAAATAGATATCAAACACTCAACAATCCAGTTCAGAACTAAATCAAACACAAACTTCAATCCTTGAATATTAACAGACAACGAATACACTCAAAGGAGAAAACTGAAATCTATAGAACTCCATGATCTGAAATCTACAGTAGTAATCCCAACTTGACAACAAGTAAACAAAGTAAAAAGAGGATCGTTGACAATAAGAAAAGGATAGGCAATGAATTCTATAAATCATACCTTGATAAGAACACTGTGAAAGGAGAGTGAAAACCTCTCCCCAAGCTCTCGGAATCATTATCACAAAGCAAAATTCTGACTCTGCTTCTATCAATAAACCCATCTCCTCCCTTACACTCTCCGTTCAAATCCATGACCAGATTTACAGATAAACCCTCCAAAAAAATCTAATCACAAAAACTAATCTTTCCTAACCAAAAAAAACAAATTATACAAAAGCAGAAGAAATAAACCAGACAATAGTAAGTGCTATGATAGTTCCATGGCCAAATCAGAACTAGGGTTTTAGGTACAGTGTCCCTACAAAGTCGCCTAATTTATATCCCTACACAAAGTCAATTTCACAACCAAACAAAAATTACTCTCTTAATCCCCCAACCAAATCGTCTAGCCATGGGAACAGAAAAAAAATGCTAAATCTAAGAACTAAGAGATTAAAAGACAACAAAAAAAAAAAACTGAATCAAGAATTGATTATAGGAGCTCAATTAAAGTCACCGGAGATCCGGCAAGATGAGGAAGGGGATTTTCCGACAAGAGGAGTGAGACTCATATTTTTGTTGTCAATCAATGGTCAAATTATGAGACGCGAAAAGAAGCAAATGGGAGATTGTAATCTGAGGCGTTGAAAGAGGATAGAATGGACGGTGGAGATTGAGTCTTTCTTCGAAAATGCGCGTTTTGTAGCTTTATGGTGGGACTTGGTGATATTTTAGGACAAGGAGATGACGTGGACAATAAAAGTGCAGAAAATTTAAGAAAAAAGTGGTGTGGATAGTTTGGTCGCGATAGAGAAAAGGCCACGTCATGTTTGCAAAGAATATCTTTTGATATTATTGTGGATACAGATAAGAAGATGCATCTCGATATCAAAATCAACAAATATATCAAAGATGGACATAAATATTTTGGAAAATTACCTTATATATATATATATATATGTGTGACCAAACAAAACCAAAGTTTAGGAATTCTGCTTCGTTTATTTTAATAAACTAAAATAGAAATACCAAAAAGAAAATCTATTATCAGAAATTTTTCTGTTATCTGAAGTTAACACATACAAAAACGATATTTATGATGACACTTTATAAAATCATTGGATAGATAAACACACATGTTAGATTTAAAGCTATGATACTCCTATAGACCCCATAGTCCTATTATGCTAGATGTAGATGATTTAGACATTGTGATGCATTCATTTCTGAAAATAGTTGAAAATCCAGCTAAATGGCATGCTTTTCTACTAAATTAGATATTCTAACGAACTTTCAAAATTTCTCTATTTAAAAAAAATTCTACGTTGTAATTTGGATATGGCGTATCAAAAGATATGAGCACAAAATTTGTTTTCATGTAAATATCATGATTTCATATTGGCCCTCTCACAAGATGATATTTGCATCAATTAATCTCATCATCAGTGGTTGGGAAACAAATAATTAAGTTGTCATAATCATAAAAATAGTTAATTAGTAAGCTAAACTTTTATAGAAAGTAAGTAGTCGACGAGCTAAGATTTTTGTATTACCCATTGGCTCTATGTAGCAGGGTTCTGGTTTGTCCAAGTGGATCAATGAAGCATTAAATATATCAATTTCCATTCACCGCAAGACACGTCTCGTCCCGGTCCAACTTTCATTACGTTTTGCCATCGACCATTGACCAATTCCTTTATTATGATGTTAAATTGTTCATTATTCCACAGTTATATCCGATTTCATCACCACTTTATCAGGAATTCAATTTTTTCATTAAAAATAAAATTAAAAAATCATCGTCTCGGTTTTATTCGGTTCGATTCCGGTTCTATATTTGTACGTTTGTATATGAAGACCAAAATGCCCTTTGTCAGTGATAACAAATGTATTTATTGTATATGCGGTCTCTAGATTTCACCAAAATCAGGTTGTTCAGTAGAATCTGAATTTCTTGTTCCTTAAAGAATTTACACCGAAGCTTTAAATACTCTGACAAACTTGTAACTCAAGAGAATCTCAGAGTTATTTTAATGGTTCTATCTCTCCTCACCTTGAAGACCATATGCATACCAAGTGTTTGATGAAATTCCTCAGAGAAGATGAGTTCCTCAGTCAGATCAATCACGTTTCTAACGAATACTAGACGTTTTTTCTGCTCGCATCATTTGGTAAATCGATCAAACCATGCATCAACGGAGTTACAGGAAGTTATTCGGATTGTTTCTTCCCCAATTGGTGGTCTAGATGACCTTGAAGAAAACTTGAACCGGGTTTCGGTTTCTCCATCATTCAACCTTGTTAGTCAAGTGATTGAGTCTTGCAAGAACGAGACTTCAACAAGAAGACTTTTGAGGTTTTTCTCCTGGTCGTGTAAAAGCCTGGGATCTAGTTTACACGACAAGGAATTCAACAATGTCCTAAGAGTTTTGGCTGAGAAGAAAGATCATACAGCTATTCAGATACTCTTATCAGATCTCAGGAAGGAGAATCGGGCAATGGACAAGCAAACGTTTAGTCTTGTCGCTGAAACTCTGGTTAAGATTGGTAAGGAAGAAGATGCAATAGGTATCTTCAAGATCTTGGATAAGTTCTCGTGCCCACAAGATGGTTTCACTGTGACGAGTATCATAAGTGCGCTCTGTTCTAGAGGACATGTGAAGAGAGCATTGGGAGTTATGCATCATCACAAGGATGTAATCGGGGGGAATGAATTGCTGTCTGTGTACAGAAGTCTTTTATTCGGGTGGTCGGTACAAAGAAACGTGAAGGAAGCAAGAAGAGTTATACAAGATATGAAATCAGCCGGGATTACACCGGATTTGTTCTGTTTCAACACGTTGCTTACTTGCCTCTGCGAGAGAAACGTTATGCAAAATCCATCTGGGCTTGTTCCTGAAGCTTTGAACATTATGTTGGAGATGAGGTCTTGCAAAATCCAACCTACGTCTGTTAGTTACAATATATTGCTTTCTTGTTTGGGAAGAACAAGGAGAGTGAATGAGTCTTGCCAGATTCTAGAACAGATGAAGAGATCGGGATGTGATCCCGATACAGTGAGCTATTACTTTGTTGTGAGGGTTCTGTATTTGACAGGAAGATTTGGTAAAGGTAACCAAATGGTGGATGAGATGATCGAGAGAGGACTGAGACCTGAGCGCAAATTCTATTATGATCTGGTTGGGGTTCTTTGTGGGGTCGAGCGGGTAAATTTTGCGCTTCAATTGTTTGAGAAGATGAAGAGATGCTCTGTGGGTGGTTATGGTCCGGTTTATGATCTGCTCATACCAAAACTATGTAAAGGAGGAAACTTTGAGAAAGGACGAGAGCTTTGGGATGAGGCAATGTTACTTGATGTTAAGCTTAGTTGCACCATTGATTTGCTTGATCCTTCCATCACAGATGTTTTCAAACCAATTAGGAAGAAAGAAGAGGCTGTAATGGTGGATCGCCGTGCACTTAACTTGAAGATTAATGCTAAAATGAACAAAACAAAGCCAAAACTGAAACTAAAACCAAAACCAAAACGCATGAGCAAGAGGAAGAAGAATTTGAAACGGTGATTTACTTCTAGCCATGTTTAGAACATCTGATGTCCCAACAACGAATAACTCACAAAAAATCAGGTAATTTTTCGTTTTTTATGAATTAATAATATTGCAGAAGAAAGGACTCTTGAGATTCTTTTGTTGTTCTCTTCGTCTCATCGATTCTTAAAAATTCTGGGGTTTTTCCAGTTTTGGGATAGTCAGAAAATGAAAGAATACAAACAAGACAAAAAGAATCTTCTGATCACTTCGAATGTGTTATCTTTACAAGTAATTCGTTCATCTGAGCAATCTGATGCAAGAGTTGAGCTATCCTCTGCAGAAACACACAAAATCAAAGAAACTGTTAAAAGCAAGAAATGTAACTATGTCTCGTCGACATTTCGTCGAACACTTTGTAGGGTAAAAAAAACAGAGGAAGGAGTAGCATACCTCGTCTTTCTCCTTGATTGTATCTCTTAGATGAACTGCCAGTTGTCCTTTTCGCCGGCGAGTTCGATTACGCATCCACCACCAAATTACAATGACTACGACCGGATAAAATGACCGGAGAGTACTCGAGAATGAACAGAGACTCTCTCTGGAGAAGCAGGTCATCAAACTATGAAACTTTGACAATACTCGCGCGAGAAGAAGCTTCCACCAACCTTGGACGATGTCAATCTCAAGTATAGATGTCCACCGAGATTTTCTGACAGTGTGTGACGGCGATTTCCGGTCAAATTCAAATTGTTCATCTGAATCAGAGGGAGACAATGACGGCGAAGAAGAAGATGAATCCGAGAGCCTCGACGAAGATGAAGGAGAGGAGGATTCCGACGGGGATTTGAATCTCTCGATGTAGAGATTCTCGTGGTTGATCGGCGGGAAGATAGCGAGATCGTCCTTAGTGAAATTAGTCGATTCTCTAATGAAACCCATTGATAATCCGAGCTCGTTGCTCAGACCGAAGCGTCTGATCCTCTGGTCTTGGCAGTCAAAGTCTTCACCTTCCACCATTTCTGGTAGATTCAATCGGCGATCTGTGTTGCTAGGGCTTGTTCCTGAGAAAGGAACGATGGAGGTTGAAACTCAAAAGTTTCAAACATCGGCACACGAACCCGTGCCTCTGTCTACGTTCGTTGATTCGTTGCTTTGTTATTTTCATTTACTATTTTTATATTTTCTTGATAAATAAATTATTTGTCAACAATTACAAATTAAGTTTTATTTACTTTAAATAGCAGGGAGTATTAAAAAATTAAATTCGGATGAGCTTCAGATAGGCGATATGTAATACTCTGATTTTGAATTTTAAAGGAAATGATTTAACTATCTCTATAACCAAAATAAATTTATCTTTATAATTAAAAAAAACTGCAGTTAGTCGTCATTGAACTAGAACAGTTTTAACAATTGATTATCTACTGAGAAGTAATTTTGTGGTGGTATTTATGAACAATCGACGAATCTTTCGAAAATTTTGAACAAGCATAGTGAAAGTAGAATTATGGACCAAAATTAGACATGAAAGACCACAGTGGCGATCCAAACGTTACACTATAGTCTATATCCAATTCTCATTCTTATTTATGGAGAAAAATTATTTATTTTTTGATCATGACATTCGTGGATCCCACAAAACAAGTACTCTTCCACATAAAATGTAGAAATGTCGCTCATAGAGACTTTATTTTACAGAACTTACGGAATCACGTATAAATTATAGTTTTTAAATGTAATTAGTTAAAACTTACAAAATAACTGAAACATTAGTCACTCAGTTCTTCAAGAGTTGCCAATAGATAGTTGAGATGGTTCATTGCGTTACGCAAGTTGCTAATACTTTAGTACAGAACTATCACTCCCAATGGGGGGAAAAAGGAATTTTTCATTATCATCAAACAAAGATTAAAGTAAACAAAAATCAAAGTATACACAAACATAATCTACAAGACAACCAAATGTCTTTTTGAAAACATCACAAATAAAAAAAAAATTTCATTTCCTTCAAAATTAAACGAAAGAAATAAACTGAAACTGGAATTAAGAAAAGAGAGCATATCAAATGGCTTTCTTGAATCCTACATCTTTCTGAAAGCCTAACTAAACATGAGATTAAACAAAAAAATAAACAAAGTTCCACATCGGAAACCGCCATCGTCACGGCATTACCTCGCCGGGAATATACTCCATTTCAATATTCATTGTAGTCTTATCCTCCGATAAATCAACTTGAGCCGACGCTTCTTGAAGCTGCAAAGCATACTCAAGATTCCACAACACATCTCCCATTCCCGGCCGATCAACACCATACTCGGCCAGACATTTCTCTGCAGCCTCCACAAATTTCCTCAACGACCCTTTACTAATCGTTCCCACGATTTTCGGATCGATGATTTTCTCCAACATACCCTTTCTATGCAATGTCATAGCATACTCTGCTAAGTTAACTTGTTCTCTAGGTAGCTGTGGGTTTATCACTGGCCTCGCGCATAGAACCTCGAATAACACCACACCGAACGAGTAAACATCGGATTTATCAGTGAGTTGCTGTCTTCTGAAATACTCAGGGTCTAAATACCCGAAACTACCCTTCACCGCAGTACTTACATGCCCTTGTTCCATAGGGGCGTCTTTGGAAAGTCCAAAGTCGGATACTTTAGCGACTAGGTTCTCGTCCAAGAGAATGTTGGTGGTCTTGACGTCACGGTGAATGATTCCCTGCGCCGCACCTGTGTGGAGATAGTGGAGCCCACGCGCTGATCCAATGCAGATCTCTAGACGTTGCTTCCAGGACAAGGTAGGTATAGGGTTAGGGTCATTATCTTTGGAGCCGTATAGATGGTCACGTAGAGGACCGTTTGACATGTACTCGTAGACGAGAATCATCTCTTTGTTTTCATCGCAGAATCCGATTAGAGACACCAAATGTCTGTGTCTGAGTTTGGACAACATCTGAATCTCTGTCTGAAACTCGTTAATTCCTTGCTCTGAACTCTGACTCCCTCTTTTGATCGCCACTTGTGTCCCACCGTCGATTTCTCCGATATACACTTTTCCGAATCCTCCAACTCCAATCACGGATTTCTCATCGAAGTTCTGCGTCGCAGTCTGCAATTCAGTAAAGGGGAAGTATCGTCCTAGTCCTTGGTTCGAGAAGAAGCTAGAGAAGCCATTGCTCTTGCTCTTCCTCGACCCGAAAATACTCATCCGCCTCGATGTCGACCCGCCTTTGCTCGAGATGTAACTAGAGTGACTTGCGTGCAAAGGAAGCAACCACGACGAGAAACTATTCTGTTTTTGCCAGTCTTTAGGGCGTCTCTGCCATCTAAGAAGCAACGCAACAACACCGAAGAAAGCCGTTAAACCCATCACGAATCCGATACCCGCAATCGCAAGCTTCTTAGAAGACATCCCACCAGTAGGCCCTTTGTATTTCCCATCAACTCCAAAAAGACCATCTAAACTCCCAGCTGCATTGTGCAGCTTCATGATCTCTAAACCGTTGAGAATCGCATTCGGTTTACCCGTCTGAAGATTCGGAGTCGGACCGACCTGAACCAGGATCGAGCCATCGGTGACAGCAGACGCATTGAGTACGAAATCCGCGTAATACGCCGTGCCTAAAGCGCTGGTTCTCGAAGAGAGATCAAGACCAGAGATTACAGAGAGCTTGTTGATGAAAACATTGAAGATAAGATCGTTAAGCGATTTGCTTACTATGTCACAAAAATGTAACCTAATGAAGTAATCATGACCAAAGTCAACGCTCATTCTCCATGATAGATTGAAATTAGGTTCCATGGTTTGTGCATCCGCCATTTCCGCCGCCGTGGCGTAAATCGGATTAGGAGCGATAAGCGTCGTAGCTCCGCCGTCTGGATAAGTAATCGTACTGGGATCAACAGTAACATTTCGAGAACCTTCAGGGAACAAATTGTAAGGTTTATCAGAGAGCCAAGTACGAGAGAGAGGATCGATTTTAGGAGAAATCAAATCTCCGGCAATGTTTAACCGGTGTAAGATTTGAAGAGAGAAGCTGCTTAAGCCTTTGAAATCAGGAGCTTGAGGAACAGAGGAAGCTGAATCAGGGAGAAGCTCGTCGGGAACGGAGACGATTTCAACGGCGTTGATAAAAGCTGTGGAGCCTTTATGTGGTTTGAAATAGAGAGAGAGTTTCTCTGAAGCGTAGATTAGATATTCTTTGAAGACGATCGAAGAAGTATCTCTGGCGGAGAAATCGTGTAAGAGAACAGTGGTGTCGGTTGTGACGGAGAAGGCGGAATCGGTGAGATTGTAGAGAGGATGAAGGAGAGGGTAGAAATGGAGGCGGATCCAGTGACGGCCAGGTCGTGAAATGTAGAATGAGTAAGTTGATTTTCCGGCGAAAATTCGAGCGGATATATATAAGGGAAGGAGGGAATTGGAGGAGTCGGAGACGGGGATTGAGTCGACGGAGGTTTTGATGTCTTGGTCTGTTTGGAGAAAAGCGACGGATTGTTGATCGGATTTGAAACTACGGCCGTCGGGGAGTTTTGTTTCACCGGAGGAACCACAATCTATGAGGTAATTATCGGCCGGAGTAAATGAGGAGTTGGAGTTGACGGCGAAGATGAGGAGGAGGATGATGGAAACGTGGGAGGAGAAATTACGAAAATCTCCTCCCATTATTCCTGGCGAGGATTTGACGGTGGTGGTAATGGTGAAAGAGAGAATTAGAGGTTTAGCGTAAAAGAGAATCAAAATGAATGGTTTAAATTTTTGAACGCAAAATACTTAAAAAACATTTATGAAATTCTTGCCGCCGGAGATACGATTTACGATTATTGTTTTATTAATTTTAATTTAAATATGTTTGAAATTATATATTTTGTTTTGTTGGAAGCACGTATTGGAGCAACGTGCAAAGGTGTATGTAATTTTCCTTAATTATTTTTTAAAAGAAAATAACATATTTTGGAGTCAAAAGCTTAATTAACTTTTTCGGATAAGTTTCTTAGAGTTTACTATTACAAATAAATAAATAAATAAATTGAGAAACTAAATTGGTAGGCAGTGAAAGGAAACTAAAACAAGATTTCAAACTCTTATCCTCCACGATAATTATAACTTTTGTAAGTGTTTAAATAATGTTCATTATTTTTCTAAATTAGTGAACGTCATTTTTAGCTCTATTTCGGTTTAAGATTGGATAATATTTTAGACACACTCGGATATTTTATTTTGTTTTTAATCTCAAATATTATATTCTTATCGGTTTAAAGTTTGTTAAATTTTGTATTAGACCGTTGTTACACAGACGATAGAATCTGCTTCTTTTCATCCATCGGATTGCAAATAAAATCTACCAGAAACGAAATTGGTGTATTATCTACTTGTTTGAAAACACCAAGTTATTACTCTAATGCTAACTTTATCTATGGATAATTGGATATAGTATAGTTTTTTCGATTTATTCTGTCTCTGGCCCAAGTATTCCCCATGTTTCTGTGTCACAATCCTATAATTTTGTAACGAACATTTTTAACGATTACGTCTCAACGTCAAACGCATAATTTTGGAAGATAGTCCATGGAAGTTATATAGATATATCATATGAGTCCATATCGGTAGTATATAAGGTTTTTGACCCAACTAAGCCCAACATATCAATGAATCTAAAATGATTTCTTATGAAATTCCTTAAATTTGCAAACTAGTTTATTATTCTGGCCTACCCGATTCATATTTGAAGAATCCCTTTTAGGCTAGAAGTAGCTTTTCCAATTCATACCTTATTTGGGCCAACCAAGTCCTTTCGGACCTCATTCACAGAAAAAAAAGTACTTCCGGACCTTTAGAAAACAAACGAAACAAAAAACTATGAAACAAAAGTTTTTTAAAAGAAAGTAACTCACGAAACATATTCTAATTGTACACATAATTTATGCAACCGAGATTTATCTACACTTTAAAATTGTAGAAAGGATCGGATACTGATATATTCACACATACTATATATAATATAGTATGCAGCACTGTTGTATATACACATCATACCAACCATGCAGGATGCAGCAATATTTTCGAAAATTATTTAAAATATTCCTCTCTTGAACTACGACTTGTTCGTACTATAGTATGTTTCTAAGTCAACTTAACTTTGGATAAACTCTAAGATTTAATTTATACAGTTAACCATATTTATGATTTTTGTTTGGAATAAAATGTGATATGTATAATTAGTGTATAATTTTATTTCCTGACCCAACTTTACAGATCAGAAGTAATTAATCCAGCCGTAGTTGCACGTGGTTTTTGACAGTTTTAATCATTCCTTATGTGACAAGTACTCGTGTTGACAGAGACTAATTAAATCGACAATTTAGAGTTAAACACTTAAATTATACAGGTAAACTTTACTTAATCATCTCTTTAACAAAAAATGACTTTATTTAATAATATATTAAGATTCAATTATAAATTCTTCGCTTATACATCAAAGAAATATATTCTACGTCAATCAATGAAATGTTATCAGCCTATTAGAAAATTTTAAAATATTTGTTGTACAAGGTAAACTTTAAAATTATATCTTTATATATTTTGTCTTATAATTCATGAATAATAACAACAATAATAGAATGATTCCTAAATTTTTTTGTTCACAACACATTATCATTGTGAAGTCCTAGCTACCTGAACAAAGACAAGTTTTCATGTTCATAACATAAAACAAATTTAATGACGTTTTTTTTGTTTTGTTTTAAGTAGTGGTTATATTTTTCTATCTTGACATGTATTTTATAGTACTAGTTAGACTTACATGTATTCGATTCGAACCGACTTGCGGTTTCATTTGTCATTACATGCATACTGAAATGTATAATTGATTAGGTAGATTACATGTCATAATACTCTGGATTGGTTGATAAAACAACACTATCCAAAATCACATTTGGAAAATGATTGACGAGTTGTACACTTCAAATTATATGTGGTAATAATAATGATGATGGTGATGGTATATAAAAATATCAGATATATTTAAGAGATTATACATTTAATCGATATCTAATGGTACATTAATTATATAATTATTTTATTAATTGTGGTTGTGAGTGTTTTAAAATTATTAAAATAAAAGTATTTTGTAAACTTTTCGTTACAAAAAAATTGTTTACGTAAGTATAAAAACTGTAGAAAACATTTCCCGTTATTAAAAAGTTAAATAAAATGAATGATAAATTAGTGCAAATGTATGATAATTTTTTTTTTTGTTAAAAATGTATGAGAAATGTTGACTTCAGATTGGTGGTAGCATGTTGTCCATTCTAGTTTTTTGAGGTCCTTCTAATCCCACCATACCATGGTTCAATTTTCTGGAAGTATTTCCTTTATGAAAAGAAAAAACCAAATTGATAGGATCAAACTTATCTCTTCAGTTTTGTAGGCTATAAAATTATGTGATAACTTTTTATTGATCAATTAAACATTATTAAACTAGACAATGATTCGTATTGTGAACGGAGCTAATTGAAAATTAGTAAATATACTGATGAAGTTTTATTACGGATTATTTAGGATGTAATATGAATATAAATTTAACTATCTAACTAATAAAAAGATAACAAATATGTTCAATACACTGTAATGACTGAAACACTTAATAAAGTTTTACGATTTAATCATATTCAAATTAGTAACAAAAATTCTTCATAAAGAGCAATATAAACACAGACTATATACTTCATAATAATAAGAAAAGAAGTAACAGAATACTTAAATCAGTAGTGTAAGAATGAGGCATGGCAACGAGATATTGGTAATTCACCTAACCATAACTCCATAAGTGTTGTTAGATGTTCTTTTTACCTTGTACTAAACACATCAACATTACCAATACTACAAGCATTTTTGATTATTTATTTTTTAACCGCAAATATAAAAATCGATTGATTGTGATATGTAACTTCTCCATTTATTAAGGCATAGTTTCATCCGAGTGAATAATGCTTTGTTATAAATTCAACATTAAAAATTTAGTTTCTCGTATAAAAATCACTAATTATATTCGTTACCCACTGATATTTGAGATATAAAATCAGAATTTCTTCATAAAATTGATCAGTAGATATTTAAAACTCTGACAATAGAATGTCATTATAACAAAAACAAATAAAATAACCAAATATAATAGTTTAGTTGTCATGGTCGATGCCAAAAATCAATTATTAATAGTTTAGTTGTCATGTATATCCGTATGAGACTTTCAGTAGGAAGAAATATCAAAAACGTTTTGAGTGTTTACATATATGTGTTGTCCAGTTCTTTTTGTTGGAGTAGCTTAGAATCAAACATTATAGCCTAGTTCTCTTTGAAAAATGATCTTATTCCAATTACAAGTATACTAATACCTATAACTATTAATATTATTCCATTTAAGATCTTAGCAAAAAATTTAAGTTTCTTTCCCCATGGACTATGTAGATTTCTACAAATATATATATATATATGTATATATATATGTGTGTGTGTTACCCGGTAAACCTTAAACCTATTCAACTAAATAGATATGCAAATAAATTTGCAAATTCTATGTGTATTTTCTCGTTTACTTACTTCTTCTGATGGAAGTCAATAATACTGGATCACGCCTAAATTATTACAATAAGCCATTAATTAAAGAAAATTACCGAGAGTGGATAATAAGGAACGATATAATATTTCTAATTTATATAATTATATATAATCAAAGAATAAATTTCAAATAAGAAAATGGAGAACTCCCTAATCACCAAGGCCAAGTCAATAAGACTGCACCAAATGCATGTCAAAGGTTGGACAAAGATTGATAATTTCTCTCTTCCATCGAATTTTGTTTCTCTCTCGATTATTTTAAAATCAAATTGTTATCATGGTTAAAAAGGTATTGTAACAAGAATACAATTGTTAGTAAATGTATATAAAAGAAAGTTATTTTTGACCAAAAAAGTAAGAACGTTATTCAGTTGAACTTTATAATAATAGATCAAATGGTCTAGCCTAGACTTTTTCTGTAAACATTCTTACTTTTCACTAAAGCTAAACTTAGTAGGTTAGGTAACATATATATGATCAAGTCGCCTCAAGAAAAGTTCAACAAGTTTGGAAATTTCTCACTCAAAAATCATTTTAAGTTGTTTACATTATGAAATACCATAAAAAGAGCTTCATTTCCCCCCAATTTAAAGTTGATTATTTAAAATTTTACTTTACTCTTTTAAGCTCTTATCATTATTCAATTTCTTGAAAGCTAAGCATTCAGTTTCCTCAACCCAATAATTATTAAGCTTTCAATTGAATACTAATACATAGACTCACTCTCTCGCAATTTAATATATATCTATACAACAAAAACACACATATATATATATATGTGTATATATATATATATATATGCAACGGACTCCATTGGAGTTTATTGTAAGCATCCAAATCCAATTAAAGACTAAGCATATCACACAAGCAAAAGACTTTTCGGAAAATATGTATCAAACTCAAACCCAAAAATTAATTTATTTCTCCTAGCAACATTACCTAAGAAACAAATCTACATTATACCCAATAAAACCTAACACGGAAACTTTATGAGTTTTATGTATGTTTTATAATCGTATTCTACTCACAAGAAAAGTCCCATTCCATGCAAAAAAAATTCCTTTACAAAGAAAAAAAGAGAGTTAAAATTTTATTAATTACTCTAAACAACTCCTCATCTTCAGGCAAAATCAGTTGGCCTATCTCCATTCCCTTCTCTAACACCCAACCCACAATTAAATTTTTAGCAAAAATATATAATATAATAGAAGATCTTCGTTTAGAAAGCCCTTTCAAGATTTGGTGGATCATTCAAGAAACACACATCTTCAACTTCTTCAAAGAAACAAAAAGTCTCAGAACTAAATTGAAGAAGACAATGGATGATCCAAGCAAGATCATGAGAAGATCAATCCACACTTTCCTCCGAAACTACCACCGCGTCACCACCGCAGCTGCCGTGGGCCTCCCTTTCTCCGCCGGTCTCCTCCTCTCTCAGCCCTTCTTCTCTTCTTCCTCCTCCTCCCTTCACACGAGGTTTAACACGCTCTTTCGCGGAGCGGGTTTCTCATCTTCTCTTGATTTCTTCAACATCTTAAGCCTTAAACTCTCACAAACCCTTTCTTCCTCTGTCTTCACTCTCCCTTTCTCCCTCACTTTCCTTCTCTTCTCTAAAGCTTACGTTATCAAACTTCTATCAAACAATCACTCTGCAGATTCCTCTGTTTACTACCTCCGTCTTCTCAAAACTTACGTTTGTAACTTCTTCTTGCTTCTCTCTGCAAACGCCTCTGCTTTTGCTCTGTTTTTCTTAGCATTCAATTCCCTTGAAGCCTTTGGATTCTCTTCTAGAAACTTCTACACTTTCTTCTCTGTATCCTCAGCAATCATCTACGCAATTATCATCGCAAACGCCTTTGTCATCTCCAATCTAGCCTTGGTTTCGTCACCTTCTTCTTCCTCAGGAGGATACACATCGATTCTCAAGGCGTGTCTTCTGATTCGTGGAAGAAGTTCAACAGCATTGGCTCTTGCTCTGCCTACGAATCTTGGCTTAGCAGGAGTCGAAGCCTTGTTTCAGTACAGAGTCGTGAGCTCTTATTACAAAGGAGACAGAGATATCACCTCCATAGCTCTTGAAGGAACTTTTCTAGCTTACTTATACGCCCTCTTCTTGGTTCTTGATACCATAGTCAACTTCCTCTTTTACCGAAGCTGCATCAAGAACGAGGAGGATCAAAAGATCGGTAGAGAAGACGAGTACTCGATCAAGATCCAAATCTGCGAAACAGAGAACACGAAGATACACATCAAAGGATCAAAAAGTTTCCAGGAAGTCTTGTGACTTTTTGTGTTTGATTGATGTAATTATTGATAAAGAAGCAAGAAAAAAAAAGTGAAAAACTTTTTACAGATAATTGATTCTTTAAGGATAATCTTAAGTAGCTTTCATTCCAAAGGAGAATAATCACATGATCGGCAAAACTTTCTCTTCTGCCTCTGTTTATGCTTTTCTTTATTCTAGTCCTCTTTTACTTATTTTTTCCACCATGTAAAGTCAAATACCCAAATTATAATTAAAGCCATTCTTGAAATTCTTATTTGGTTAATCCTACAGTGGAATTTTTCATTGCCGACATAAATATTCATAAGCAATGTTATTATTACTTGCTTAAGTTAATGAAGATGTTGACTAGATTCACATTAGCTTGAGTATTTTGTTTTTGAGCATAAGTTAAAGCACACTCTTTCATTACAAAGATATAAGAAGAAGAAGTCACATTTATCTTTAAATAGACAGAAGAGGCGAAAGCAATTGAAGTTTTGTTTTTTTTCTTTGAACTCTATCCAGAAAATATAAATTGTAGAATTTGTATTAATGATACAATTTACACTAAAAAGAACAAAATGACTAGTGAGAAGTCTACATCACTAATCTCTCTGCTTGAACCTGTGGAAACAATAAAAAACCCTTTGATACAAACAATTAATTCTACCTAAATTTCTTCTAATGTAGAGAAATGATTAATGAATATATTTTACTTTTATAAATTAAAAAAGTGGAATCTGGAAAATTGAGTGAGAGAAGGGGTTTAAAGCTATTTAAGAAACAGGTAATTAATAATGTTGCCTTAAAAGAGATTAAGAAATATTTAGTAGCTTATGATGATATATAAACCGACTTACCACCATATAAATTGATAATCTTGTCCATTTAAAGGTCAAGGTCGTTAAACTAATTTTGTTTTGCTAGCAAAACAGGAGAGCCACAAGTCGCAAGATTCAACCGACGTTGCCGCTTTGATTATTGTTATTAATGGGCTGAGTTTACTCAGGCCCAAAATGCTGGATTTCTAAAACCACATAAACCCTAGGTGACAGAGTTACAAAAACGCCCCTTTCGTGATAAAACGCATCGTCTTGCGAAACCAAAGTTTCTGTCTTCTCAACTTCACCTCTGCTTGAGCTTCTGAGGTCGAAGATTCCTAGTTTCTGCGATTTCAAGTCGAAGATATATTCTTCTCTTTTGGGTCTCAGATTCTTCACCGTTTCTACGTTAGTTTTCTTTTGGATTTTAATTTCATTGTTTTTTTTTTGTTGGGTGTTACTTCATTTTGAGATTGCTTCAATCTTCAACTTAGCTCATGTTTCGGATGATTTACATTGGATTTACGATTGATATCTGTTACAACCACGATTTATATTCAGTTGTATCAATCTGTATAATAGTTTCTCCTCTCTGAATTGATTTTAGTTTGTTCATTATTGCAGCATTAGGAGTGGTTAAAAATGGCTGGGGGATCAAAGAGGCCTAAAAGAGCAAGACGTTATGACAGTAAATCAGAAGAAGAAGATATAAGCGACCAAGAAAATCTTAAGGTATTTTTAATTGTTGCTTTTGTCTGGTTGAAGTTATTTAGATGGATATGTAAGTGAATTTATTTGGTTGAGGGTTCTCTGTTATAGGTCGAAAGTGAGAATAAAGAAGATGAGTTACCTGATGGGATAGAGGATAATGAAGGAGATAGCATGGAAGATGATGAGGGAGAGAGTGAGGATGATGACGAAGGAGATAGCGAGGAAGATGATGATGAAGGAGATAACAACAAGGAAGACGAGGATGGAGAAAGCCAGGAATTTGAAGATGGAAATGACGAGGAAAGTGAGAGTGGCGATGAAGGAAATGATGATGACAATAAAGATGCTGAGATGAAAGAGCTTGAGAAAGAGTACATGGAGCTTCGTTCACAGGAGCAGTAAGATTTTCATTTTCACTAATATTTTCTCAAGACTTTTATTTGTATATCGAAATTGTAGATTAGTCTTACTCCAACTGTTTAATCTAGTTCAGTAGCATAAACGAGAGTATTGGCTGGATATAAAAGTAGGTTCGGACTCAGTAAAGCAATTGAAAGCATGCATGATTTATAGAAAAGAAATTACATTTGAAGGAAATAACAGACTTTTGTTGTAGTTTTTCTAGGTTTTTGTCAGATACTCCCCGTCTTAATTCTATTGCACTGTTTAATTTTGAAATGGACAGTTGAGAGCCAAAAAGAACCACTAACAAAGTTTATTTTTCAAGATGTTTGTTCTTTGTGTAATATGTTTATTTCTTGTATAGGGATATATTGAAGAATCTGAAGCGTGATAAGGGTGAGGATGCTGTTAAAGGTCATGCGGTGAAGAACCAGAAGGTTTGATATTGCTTTATGGATTGTGAAGTAGTCTTACTAGAAATGAAATGCATGTAGTTACAGATGTATATTCCTATCTTTATGTTAATAAAGTTAATCTAGACCGAATTTCTGTTCAAGAAAATTCTGATTTTTTTGTGCTCTATGTGAAGGCTCTTTGGGATAAAACTCTGGAGTTCAGATTCTTACTTCAGAAAACATTTAGTAGTTCAAACAGATTGCCACAGGTAAGCTTTTCTCTTCTTCTTCTTTTTCTTTTATTGATGGCCGTTTCTGTCATTATGCTTATCACAGAAAATTATCCTTTTTCAGGAGTCTGTGAAATCTTCTTTTTGTTCGGAAGATGAGAAGGTCTCAACAGCATATACAAATCTAATTACTTCATCTAAGAAGACATTAAATTCTCTCTTGGAATTGCAAGAGGTATTATGCAAAGATAGGCTTCATCTTTGCTTCTTTTTTCCCTATGTGTTGATAATTACATCTTGATTTAGTAATTGTAATACTGGCGTTTCTGAGTGTTTTGTCTCTCTGTCGCCTTTCCTTGATCTTTTTATCCAAATATTGTGTTTTTTTGCAGGCTTTGTTTGAGAAGAACCCCTCGGTTGATCAGCAAGTGAATGGTATTGACATATTTAGCTGAAAACTTAATTATTATCAATATCAGCATAAGCTAGGGTCAATATACATTTCCTTTTTTTTCTATTGCTGATCAGGAACAGCTACAATGCGTTCAGAATCCAATAAATCAGATGTAGAAGATAGCGATGAATGGCAGCGAATATCTGACATGCAAAAAAGGTATTCAACACTAACTGTTCAACTATACAACTTCAAAGTTCTCCTTGGTCTGTCCAAGCAGAAGAATTCTGTTATTCAGAGACCAGTTTCATTACCGTTGATGTTTCATTGTTAACCAAAAATTGGTCTTTGCTATGTAGAATGTCTGTGTTCCGAAACAAGGCTGTGGACAAATGGCAGAGAAGAACACAAGTCACAACTGGTGCAGCTGCGATTAAAGGAAAGCTCCATGCCTTTAACCAGGTATGAACAACGAACCCCAAAATGATTTTACCCTTATGCATCAGGAATCTAATTTGATTTGTTTGTCAAAAAACAGAACGTTAGTGAACAGGTTGCTTCTTACATGAGGGATCCAAGTAGAATGATAAAACAAATGCAACAATCAAGGTCTACGGTTGCTGTTTTTGGAACTGTAAGTTTTGGCTTCAATAATTGGGCATGGTGGTCAATACATCAGCTTCTCTTCAGTTTGTTCTGATCTTTAAATGTCTATACACAGGTCCCTAGGGAGGCCATGGAACCTAATCAAGAGGTGTAATCTCGGTTTTCTCTAACCTAGTCAAGAGTGTCAAATCATTTCATCATTCTCGTTGTTTGTCTTTATGCCCATTCTCTAACAATGTATACTCTTTGTTCTGGAAAAGCAACTAGAAGGAGACCCAGGACTTGTGGAAGATGCTGAATTCTATCAGCAGTTGCTAAAGGAGTTCTTTGAGACCATCGATCCAGCTTCCACAGGTATACCTCTTGAAATCATTAGATATAAAATGCCTAGCGATTGTTATATCCAACAACTCAAGTCTTTGCTTGTGATGAAAACTCGAGTGTAAAGTCTCTTTTGGTTATCAGAAATCTCATTTTTTTGCGATTGGCAGAGGCGGCCTTTTACGCAATGAAGAAATTTCAGACGAAGAAGAGGAAAGTTGTGGATCGACGTGCCTCTAAGAGTAGAAAGATCAGGTAAATAAAAACACCCTCTTGCTGGTTTTTCTCTGCCAAATTATCTCTTTTGAATCATTTTGAGTAAAAACGAAACAGATATAATGTTCATGAAAAGATTGTGAACTTCATGGCTCCACGACCAGCAAAGATTCCTCCAAACACTGCAGATTTGCTGAAGAATCTATTCGGTCTCAAGACCAGAAACCCTGTTTCTGAAGCGTAAAATTAGCAAACCCAATTTTGAAACGCCGGAATATATCTGACTTTTTTTGTGTGGGGTGTGTTGTAATACCATCGACATCGCTTCTTCTTGAAAGCCAGTTTTCAAAGCATCGACTTTAATGCTTTCTAGTTAAACGTTACTTATAGATGGATTGATTGGTTTATTTTACTTCATTTTAACTCTCTAGGATTTCGAAATCCCAGTAGCATTGACTAATACCAAAATTTACCGTGGATTAACCATTTCAGAAAATCCTATCAGAAAAAAACAAAGTTGGTCCTCATACTTAGACATTTGTACAACTTAAATTGTTTTCAAATTTATTTAAATCTGATATGAAATCATATTTTTTGTTAAAATCCAAATCAATTATTGTAAAACACCGTATTTTGGACTGTATGTAAAATAATGGAAAAATTAGATAAAAGGGATTATTTGACCTCAGCTTTGTGAATCTATACCTTTTTCACAAGAGTTTAGTAACATAAACTTTGTATTAATATAAAGTCAATATTGCCATCATAACTATAATAATATGTTAGTTTGGTTTAAAGAATTTTAACCATAAGAATATCATCATATTTTTTTCTCTCGACAAACGTAACAAACGAAGTCGATTTTGAACGATTTTATCAATGAGTTTCACCAATCTTTATGAGGAAGAGGATGATTCTACATGTCCGCGATTATTTCTCTCTTTTCATATTGCATGAACAGTTTGAAAGACATATTTTATCAAAAAATGTGCTTGAAATTGAGAGTAGAGTATGTGATAATAGAAATGATTAACACCCAACTTGTAGTATAACGGTCCTGCATCAATCTTTTCGTAAGCTGGTATCAAAACTGCATTGAGTAAGACCAAGAGAAAAAGAGATGATCCTTCAACTCCATCGGATCTTGACAAAAACAACAAGGACTGTTTGCATTTTGGCTCCATTTTATGATTCGATCCCTTGTTGTAAATCCATTATGTATCGCAAGCCAAGTGATGAAAAAGTATTTTGGCGTGTCTTGAGAAAACCATATACTTTCAGCCCATTCACATTGAAGCTGCATGATCCTCATAAGCTTCCAAGTTTCTTGCGCTGAGAATTTTTTCTATATCCCAACCTCATTTTCTAGAGATCTATATCCTCATCCATGTGATTTATTTTTCCTATGTACTTCTCAATTTATGCTTCCACTTTATTTAGCACTCCCACTCTGTGTCGCCTTAATCTGTGGCTATTTAGTACTTCGCCAATTGTTGCATCACTTCGAATCCCTAGATCAATATAATCTCTACCACCCAACAGCTCAAATAAAATCCCAAGATCCGACCATGCTCATACCAAAATGATGTTTGCCTCCCATTGCAGATTTCTTTCCTATGGAATTTTTTTGCTATCTCCTTTAACTTCAAAACCTTTTTCACATTCATGAACCTTCTGTTGATTTATCACTTATTTCCCAAAAATATTTTCAGATGAGTAAGATATGTTCTGATCCATTTACCCCAAAGCAACGTAATAGAAATAATTCTCCAAATAAGCTTTAGTCCATTTACTTTGTTAATCTCTTTCAAAGGTCTCAGACCAAGACCCCCTCCCCCTCATTCTTGGGTTTACTGAGCTTACTCCAAGCAATCTTCACTTTGTTGGTATTTAAATCAGGTCCATACCAGAGGAAAGCAGAGCAGACCCGTGTTATTTCCTTCAGACACTCACCCGATAGACGATATGTTGAGGACCAAAAATTTACGATACTCATGAAGATTGATTTGATCAATTGCAGCCGTCCTACGATAGGCTTCGACTTGCCCATGTGCTAATTTTTGATATGATTTTCTTAACCAAAGGCATATAATCCCTCTTTGTCATTTCCTTAGCCATCAATGGTAAACCAAGATATCGCACCAAAAGCTCCCCTAAATCAAATGGGAAATTTGTCAAGATAATTTCTCTAGTGTGTTGTGCAATATCAGCCATGTATAAGGTATAATTCTCCAAGCTTATCCTAAGATCTGACCAAGCTGCAAACTCTCCAAATAATGATATAACTCCCTCAATTGATCTCTTTGTCCCTTCTACAAAGATCAATAGATCATCCGCAAAACACAAGTGTGTTAAGCTAGGTTCTTACATCGATGATGATATTCAAACCTTCTTTCCGCAGCTGCCTGATCAATCTTGTAAGATAATACATTCATGCATATCACAAATAGGTAAGAAAAAAGAGAATAATCTTATCTTAGTCCCCTCTTACTGCGAAAAAATCCCGTCAACTCCCCATTCACTTGAACCGAGAAGGTGGCCATTGTAATGCAAAGCCGAATCCAATAAATATAAGTTTCCATAAACTCATAGCTATTAATGTATTCAGCACAAAAGACCATTGAACCGAATCGAAAGCCTCAAAAATATTAATTTTCATGGCACAACGAAAAAAAAACCGAAGCAGAATAATAATTTTTTACCAATTCTGTTGCTAGCAACACATTTTCCATTAAAAACCTCCCTTGGACAAATGCAAACTGATTAGATGAAATTATACGTGACAATAACAGCTTCAAACGGTTAGTGATTATTTTCGAAACCACTTTATATAACACATTACAATAGAAGATCAGACGATAATTTCTCATAATAATCATCTCTGTTTTCTTCGAAATCAACACAAAAATAATCAGACTAATTATCTTTTAGGAGAAACCTTTTCAGAATCACTCACAGTTATATTCTCTAGCCCGTCGTATTTGGAAATTTGTAATATTGTCGTTGTACAAATTTTCTATCAATAGATTTTTGATGATTTTAATTATTTTTATTAAATTAATAGTTATTTATTTATTAACTCTTGATGCGTGTTCTCTCCATTTATTAAAATTTATAACGGGGAATTTGTATAAATAGATCCCGCATTCCGTATTTTAATAATGAATTCAAATGTTATACATGTAAAAATATTAAGGCATTGTACTAACTTGCTTTTTTCCTAAAATAATGATATAAATTAAAAAATGTGTCTTTTTCTCACACTAAACATTTTCCCATAACTATGAACCAATAGTATTTTTAAAAAATATTCATAATTAATATATTTTTAAGTTTATTATTTATTAATTGATAAAGTATAAAATTAATTTTTGTGAAACAAAAAAATCTAAAAATCAATATTTTAGGAACAGAGGGAGTATAACTTTCTCGTATTTAAACGAGCTCAATTTTTCCTTTTTAATTTGGCTACATTTTAAATTAAAAACAGGAGATCACAATTTAAATTTAATACATAGCAAATAAATGAGTCGAAGGAATGGAAGAGAGATCAATTTGAATTGCGTAAAATTCTTCAAAACAAGTTAATTTTGGCTCATGAACTGATCTCGTATTTATCCATTTCACTAAAAACAAGTATATTGTAGAACTTTTTTTTTTGATTAAGTGAAACCATAGTAAGATTCTTTAGTGATGAAAGTAACAATTTTTTTTAGAAATTTACATTTGTGTTGAGTTGTATTAGCCTAATCCGTATAAACTGCGAGCGTACATCTCTTACATGTCAACAGAAAGATAACAAACATATTTCCAAAAACAACCATAACTTTAAAATTTTAAATTTGTGTATTGATATAAGCTAATACTTAGTAACCACTAGTCATTACTATCAACTAGAATTGCAGTGATAAAAAAACTGTCATAAATAAAATGATTAACAGAAAATAATTGATGTGAAGAATCTAGTTCAAATAAAAGAGAGTTTGAACATCCACAAAGAGAAAAAAGAGACTTTGAAGTTTGAATAGATAAACTCTGAGGAGCGTTAGGATTCGCTGTCAAGAATCTAATGCGACAAGTTGATTGGCTGAACACTGGCCCCAAAAAACAATCCAATAAAATATATCCACGTGTCGGATGACGACACCAGTTAAGCTGTCGGCCGTAACTCGAGCGGGTGGGTGAAATCACTCAAAGATTATGATGTGACACCAAATGATTGGGAAATCTCAAAAGATAAGGGTGATCTCGTATTTATCCATTTCACTGAAACTTTATATAGTTTTCATTTTGTTAATTTTTCTTGACTCAACATCACATGTTTCATTCATATCAAGTTGCTCGCACCACAAGGCCTATAGGCCTCGACTAATGATTGTAACCAATCTGATACAAAAGTACTAAACCAATGATTGTATTAATCCAACCTTCTTCAAGTTGACGATCAATATGAAGCTTCAATGATGTCAAAAAACAAAAAAAAAATGAAGCTTGAGTTTGAATTTTGTCTTTTCAAAGTTCTGCTTTGGTGAAGTAATGTCTTGCTGAATCGATTGAAGTTCCGACCAAGTAGTTTTGCTCTATATTTCCGTGACGACATCCTTTTAATTTATCTCGAAGATACGTTTTTAAAACTCAAACTTCACATACACAACATATAGCCCACCGTTGAACATATACTTTTCTTTGATTTCTATTTCTAATTTCCATTGTCGAGTGGTGCATGGGCTCCTATACTTTTATTTTTATTTAGTTTAGTTCCTCTACATATATATATATATATATATATAATTAATTACATATAAATTTATAGGATTTTGATGTGTATAGTGCAATGCTTAGAAGATTCTTAGACGTTAAGTGAGTGTTCAGATATCATATACGCGACTTAACCCGTAATTTTTTTTATGAAGTTGCTTTTAATTTTATTGTATATTCAACTAAAAAGTATATCTGGGACTCTTAAATCCGGTTAATGTTTATTCACAAATTTAGTAGACAAAATCTTTAACCTTATGTGAAAACGCGAATCTTAACCATATGTGAAAAGTGAAAACGGGACATAAGTCCATTTTTACCTATTTACAAAGACTACATGGAAGGTTAATACCAAAAATAATAATCTAGACAGTAAAAAAAGCTCTTAGTCTATGGTCAATCCTGAACACTCAAATTGGAGATAGTGAGATGATAAAAATGTGGATAGAGAAAGAATAGAAAAAAAAGAGAGAGAGAGATGTGAGAACATATTGATTTATTCCTAGCAACTTGCATCAAATATCTTGTTGATGCATCAACCTCACATCTCACTCTCATTTTTGACACTCGAACCATACTATAATCCATAGTTTCGGATTCGAACGTGGTTTTAATCTCACATCTCATTCTCTTTTTTTTTTTTGTTTTTGTTTTTGATTCGAACGTGTTTACTCCAATAAATATACACAATCTTGTTTTCTAGTATTTAATGCATCTAAATGTTAATAAAACGATGAAATTTACATTCTTGTTAAAATAAAATAAAAAAATCTATGATTAGAAATGTGTTTGTTTCTAAATCGGTGAATCACACGCTTTACATAGTACCGACGGGTCAATGACATTAATTAGAGTGGGGGGGGGGGGGGGGGTGGGGAGTGAGTTGAGACAAAAATGACCTCATTTAATATGGTATTTGGCAGGAGAGAGAATTCTGGAGTTGAGGGCAAAACACAAACAATCCTTTGCCACACATAAAAACCATTAGACGTTTTGCAGGGACCATTTTAGAGAGAAAGAGAAAGATAAAGAGAGTTGAGAGAGGCTAATTTAATATGGATCAAAGGCAGATACACCGAATGAGTTGTCGCTGTGAATGTGTAAAGTTTGAAAACAAAGAAGAAAGAAGAAAGAAGAATATTACAACAGTTTTCAAGCAACAAGAGAGAACAAAGGCCAAACGCGGAAGTAAAAAAAGAGCTTTGTTCTCTGCAAACGTGCGGCCTAAGTAACAACACATGTACTCTTCTCTCTGTTTCTCATATCAACTCTTCTCTGTTTACACCAAAAACAGACAAACCAATTTCTGTCTGTCTCTTAACACAAAAGCAATTTCTTCTTTTTTTTTGGGGTGACTCAGGTCAAATTATGGAGTGGAAGAGCTCACCTGGGAAAATGGCCACTTAACAGTCCATGGTCTAGGCGATGAAGTTGTACCAACCACATCTAATAACCCTATATGGCCCCAAAGTCTCAACGGCTGTGAGACTTTGGAGTCTGTGGTCCATCAAGCAGCGATGCAGGAGCCAGCCAAGCTACAACTGCAGAGTCCGAATGGTCCAGACCACAATTATGAGAATAAGGACGGATCTTGTTCAAGAAAACGCGGTTATCCCCAAGAAATGGACCGTTGGTTCACTGTTCAAGAAGAGAGCCACAGAGTTGGTCACAGTGTCACTGCAAGTGCTAGTGGTACCAATATGTCTTGGGTGTCTTTTGAATCAGGTCGGAGCTTGAAGACTGCTAGAACCGGAGACAGAGACGATTACCGCTCTGGATCGGTAAGAACCAACAACAATACCTTTTTCCTTTTTTCTTGTGAAAGATGACCGGAGAAACTATAACCAATAGATGACTTAATTTTACAGGAAACTCAAGATACTGAAGGAGATGAACAAGAGACAGGAGAAGCTGGGAGATCTAATGGACGACGGGGACGAGCAGCTGCGATTCACAACGAGTCCGAAAGGGTAGAAAAACAGATCAATCTTTTATTTTCTATCCGAAATTACTAAACTTTTTTTCAAAAATAGATACCGACTCTTTCTGAGTACTGATGCAGAGACGGCGTGACAGAATAAACCAAAGGATGAGAACACTTCAGAAGCTGCTTCCTACTGCAACTAAGGTATATATCTTTATCCCAGAAGAACAACCCCACTTTAAAGTTTACTACTTTTAGTTAAATCCAGAGTTATTCGGATATTTTCAGGCAGATAAAGTCTCAATCTTGGACGATGTAATCGAACACCTGAAACAGCTACAAGCACAAGTTCAGTTTATGAGCCTAAGAGCCATCTTGTCTCAACAGATGATGATTCCACAACTACCTCCACAACAATCTGTTCTCAGCATCCAACAACAGCAACAGCAGCAGCAACAACAGCAACAGCAACAACACCAACAGCAACAACAACAGTTCCAGATGTCATTGTTTGCAACAATGGCGAGAATGGGATTGGGAGGCGGTGGCAATGCTTATGGAGGTTTAGTTCCTCCTCCTCCTCCTCCACCATTGATAGTCCCTTCTATGCCTAATAGAGACTGCACCAACGGTTCTTCAGCCGCTTTAACTGATCCATACAGTGTTTTTTCTCGCACAGGTATAACCGGTTTAACTGTTTTCTTTTAGAAATTTTGCTCAGATATATAGTACAAGTATTGAGCTCATTGTTTTTGGTCTTGCTACTTGCAGACAATGAACATGGATCTCTACAATAAAATGGCTGCAGCGATCTATAGACAACAGTCTGATCCTAATACAAAGGTAAATACTGGCGTGCCCTCGAGCCCTTCGAATCACGAGAAAAGAGATTAGTCTAGCTGAGTGTTATTGAGCCATATATAGACATATATATATATATATATATATATATATATATAAATCTTGAAAGATTGTTTTATCGTAATTGTATAAACTGTTTTGAGTACGATAAAAGACTTGCAGAGATACAAAACTTGAAAAAGCTTCACAATTTCATCTTCTGATATCAAATTCAGTAATTGTCAAAGTACATATCTACATATATATATATATATATATATCTTTTTGCTATTTTTGAGGACTGTAACAAGTCAGTTTATCTCTTTCTTGCTCTCTTACGCTTAAAATGTATTCTCAAAGTTTTAAATCTTGACTATTATGTTATATAGATCATATGCACAGAAGCAAATTATTGTTTTTTTTCTTCTTCTTTTCACTGTTCCGAAGCCAAAGGACGAACCTTAGAAGCAGATGGTGTGGCCTTGCTCTGAACTTTCTGAGATCTCCTAGTGTCCTGAAGAGAGATTACAGTTTCAAAAGCACCAATAAGAGCTTTCACTTTGTTCTTCCTCACCTTTGTAAACCTATTCACTGTCTCCTCAATCACATTGTTGAACAATGTCATCATTTTCTTCTTCCCTTCTACTTGTCGATGCTTCAGAACAACCTTCTCACGTTTACTACTACCTTCACAAGAATCGCTTTTCGTCTCAACATCCAATCTTTTACCTTTCAGATTCCTTTCCTCCCTTCGGTTTGTGTTTTCAGTTCCTGTTCAATCCTCTTTCTGAACTCGATCCATTTCGGAGAAGAATCTTCAGATTTTGGCTCAAGAACCTTCCCTCTCTTGAAACTTAGCTGCTTCGTTAGAGTCACCTTTATTCCAGTCCTCTTAGGCCTAATCGTCTTCTCAGGTTTTGGATTTGCTTCAAGGTCTGCAGAACCACTTTCTTTCTTCTTAGTCAAATCGGTACTGATTTTACAATGAACCTGTTTAGTAGGACTATGATATGTGGAACCACGTTTAGGAGTGGTCAAGCTTTTATGTCCACTTATCATTGTTTTCTTCTCAGACGATGATGGCTACTTCTCGCTCTGAACACCTTTGACGCTAGATTCAACAATACACACAGTCTTCTCTTTCACATCTTCACTACTAATTGTCTGAGTCTTTGCCTTCTCCATATTCTTTGGAGCACAAACCTTAGAACTTCCGGCACCATTGACCCTTGAAACCTTCTCCATAGCAGTATTTGAATTCTCATTTCTCAAGCCAGGAACCTTTTTAACAACAGCTGAACCACTCAGAGGACTCTCACTTTCTTTTTTCTTCCTTGCTTTATCATTGCTTTTAACGCTTGAGCCATCAACAGATCTTGCAATCTCACTACCTTCTTTGGAGCTAGATTCTGAATTCACAGAAGCAGATGGTTTTCTTTTCACAGCCAACTCATCTCTCTTTGCAGCCACAGAACTCTCCGGTTTAGTACCCGGAATCTGTCTACTCACACTTCCCAACGACTTCATTCTCAAACTTGAAGTCTCAACTTTTACAGTCACTGAGCCTTCAACACTCTTTCTCCTAACCATCTTCCACGGTTTCACAACATCATCTTGATCACACCTCTTGCTGTGTTTACAGAAATCATGAGTTGAAGCCACATGATGATTCCCACGATAACTAGACTGAACCTGCAGTTTACTTGCTCGTGTACCTATCGTTCCAGTAGAATGCCGTCTCAACGTCACAACTTGTGGTTTAGGCACTTCATTAATCTCCGATGTGCACTCTTCTTGACCCTTGGATACCACAGATGTAACATCTTCTGCATTTCCCACATCCTTTACATATACTGTTTCCACAGAACCTTCTTCAGACATGGCCGGAGGATTTGTATCAAACAAATTCTCAATCTCTTTGACCTCTGACGTATTCTCCTCAGCCATTACAAAACCAGGAAAAACTGGTGCAACCAAGGAGACCTGTAGAGGAAACAGAGTGCATCACCAAAAAGATCCAATCAAAACAAGTTTCAGATTTATTAACAAACCAATAACTCTATTTATCTGACGTGTCGACATCTATGACAAGAGGAAAGACTAATTCTGAACAAAAAGTCTCAGCGAAATATATGAAAAGATACACAAAACATAATTAGAAGGACAAATTTATAAATTATACTTTCAAAGGACAAATTTTGACTCTGAGAGTCTCAATCAAATATGTGTATTTTCCTCGTCGATCATCAATCACATCAATTACTAAACAACAAAATTGAATTTTGAGCTTGACCTATTTCGACAAAAAGTATAGTCACTTGTATACAAAACAATGAAGTTTTGACTTCTGATCGAGATTGGAGGACAATGACCTAATTCTACAGTAACGCAAGAACTACTCTGCACTCTCTTAAAACCATAGCAACAGTTTCAAAAATTCAAACAAACATAATCTAAAATCACCGCTAAGTCTCAAAATAATTTGTTATAAATTATTTTTAGGAGAATAATAATAATAATTTTGTTAACTGACTTTACTTTGTTACATCATATGACATAGCTTTTCAGGGATCCGTTACCTTAAGTTAGTCTTTTCGTATTTTCTTAAGGAATGATGCTTTTGCCAATGGACCGATCTTAGATTCTTTTGATATTTTATTAGAAAGTGTCTACCTATACAATATGAAGATAAAAACCTGTAGTCTTGTGCTTTCTTTCACAAAGATCAAAAGACCATACAAAAAATAATAATAATGAAGAGGGCTTAAATGGATTTCTAGGTAATTCTGAGACGTTTTCTCTAGAACCTTCTAGAATCTTCTATCCAATCACACAGCAAAATCGGCATCAGAAACTTCTAAAACTTTGTGGGTACCAATTGGGTTCGCCCCTGGCTTGAACATGTTGCCTTCAATGTACCTGCAAAATCCAAACAAACCTCCTTATTGTCAGAGTGGAGACTGAAGAAACAAAACCTTAAAACTTTTCTGCAAAATCAGTTGTCTTAAACTCATCCAGATGGATTTCACACATAACTGTTCACATTGTTCAAAGTATTATACTTGATGAGTTTGCTGTTTTTTCAAGTAATGCTTCGTTGTAAGGTTCGAAAATTGAGTGAGAACTCACATTTCTTTGAGGAATGGGTGCTTGTAGAATGCGTCTGGGATTCTCCCGGTAAATTGGTTGTGATCAAGATACCTAGTTTCACCAACATCATGATTCCATGAGAATGCATATTTTCTTTTAGATAGTAAAAGCAAAAACAGAGACAAAGAGAAAAATCAGTAATTTAAGATATAGATTTACAGGTATGTCAGTTTAGGAATATGAGCAATGGCAAAAGGAATGTTTCCGATAAATTTGTTGTAAGACAGGTACCTGCAGAACCAATTAAATCAATATCAGAGATCTCTCGCTACCGTTTATTGCAGATGACTTGAAGAATAAACTCTGAGTTATTGTGCAGAGTAGAATGCTTACACAATCTCTAAGTTTGTCAGATTTGACAGCTGAGCAGGGATCCCTCCACTCAAATAGTTATTATTCAAGTAGCTAGTGAATCGAGATTGTAAAACGAGAAAGCATTGTATATATTAATAGAATGTATCAAATGGAAGAGAGAAGCAAAGGGAAGATCGGATGCTTACAAGTTGCGAAGAGCTGGGAAACTTCCATCAAAACGGATGAGTTCCCGTATAGTTCCCACCAAATGGTTGTTACCAACATCTCTGAAAAAGAGTGGGACACAAGCCAAACCAGATCTCAGTAAAGTTATTGGAAAGTAATGATAAAAGAGGCAAACTGTACGTAAAAGATGGCATTTAGTGTTTACAGGTGGCGGAGGTTCTGCAGTGTCCCCAGTTCTGCAGGAATTCTACCAATGAGACGGTTTTCTTGAAGATACAGATACCGAAGCTCGGGAAGAGCAGCAAGTTCCTTTGGAATTTCTCCCTTGAAGCTATTGAAGCTCAAGTACCTTGAACATAAAAAAGAAAAAAAAATCATGATTTCATTTGGATAAAAATGGATGATCATCAGAAGCTAAGAAGAGAAACAGAAAGTTACTCACAAATGGGTTAGTCTCTTCAGCTCTCCAATCTCCAGGGGAATCACATCTTGTAGTTTATTCCACCTCAGGTTTCTAATGGTAACAACAGAGTAGATGTTTAGGTGAAGTGTTTGGAAACATGAGCATGATATGATGATACAAATAACACATTCCGGTCAGATAATTCCACAGTTTAAATCTGTCTGTGTTTCTAAAGAAAATTGGATACTATTTTGAGTTTGATCTCAGAACAATAAATGAGGTAAAATGAAAAAGATATAACAAATTAACAATCTATCATTCTAAAGAGAAAAAGGAACATACAACACTTTCAGCCGTTTCAGTCGCCCAATTTGTGGAGGGATAGGACCAGTCAACTTGTTGTTATGTAGATCCCTGAAAAATCAAACAAACCAAAACTATTTTCAATTTAACCATCTCAAAACAGCAAAGTTCAAAAGAATTTTCAGACATCTCCGTATTGTACTACATTCAAAAAACTAGGTTGCAAATAGATATAAAATCTACCTAAAGTCCCTCATTTATAAGGTCTTAGAAAGTAACTTACAGTCTCGTCAAATCCAACAGGTTTGTTACTGCAATGGGGAAAGGTCCAACAATCGAAACCGCATAAACTTCTCTGTAACAAACAGATCAAGTAAATAAATCAGGTTAACATAGAAGAAAACACAAAAGTGAGAAGAAAGTAGAACTTACAATTCTGTGACGACCCTATAGTCTCCTTGTGTAGAACAGGTGACACCAGACCAAGGTGGAAGGTCTCCATCTCCACAAGGATCATCACCGACCCATGAATATACCACTCTCCATCCCAAAGAGGCTTTGATTTCATTCAAAGCTTTCACTGTGCAAAAGATTGCACACAGATTAACTTTTAGGAAAGCTAATCATCTGAACATGAGCTAATAAGATGCAGAGGTAGAACCAAATCATTAAGATTGTTGCACATATGATCAGATCTATTTGATTGAGCTCAGCTCAGTTCAGATTAGAAAAAAGAAACAAAAGAATCGAACTTGCGTGCTAAATCATGAAATTTGATAAGAGATAGAATGAATCTCGACAATGGGTATCTTCCAAATCTGTTAAGAGCTATGGAAATCAATCAATGGGGCATTGATCCGTAAACACAAAAGCAGAGGGTGATTCAGCAGAAATTACCATCTCGCTTTAACGTCTTGCAGTGAGCAAAAGCAAAAAAGAGAGAGAAGACGCAGATCAGAAGTAGCTCACAGCGAGAAGCCATGGTTTTGCTTAACAGCCAAAGTGAAAGAGAGAAAACGGATCTAATAGGCGAACCAAATTAAAAAATGCCATTTCTTTTTCTCTTCCTCCAGAGATTCGTAAACCGAATACGTGTATTCAAAACCGCGTCTCACCGACGGGTCTGGTAAAACGACCCGGGTGCGGTTCGCTCTAGGTAATTTAACCGGCGGTATTTGAATGTAGATAAATTAGTTATATGATTTTTTTTTCCCAGTTAAGACACTCTAGAATTAGTAAAACATGTATAAAGACAATGATTTGTAACAAATGGGTGTCATACCATTTAAAGCCACTTGACATAACTTTTCCTTTAGAATCACAATTTAGGTTTTTTTTTTTTTTTTTTGATAAGAATCACAATTTAGGTATTGCTTATATGAATATCGTCGCTTAGACAAACAAATATCTATGTTTAGGCTAAACACTCTTGTGAACCTTGCGATTTGATAGAGATGATACAAACGATTAGACTAGTTCGCCTCACTGATAAATTAAGTAATTAACTGTTGGGAAAATTAAAACTCTGCTTGGCATCGTAACATATTTTCATTTACCCGAGTAGCTATAAATTTTCGCCCTCACGGATTTAGATGAGATCAGTCAGCTAGGTTCTCAAACTGAAATTGAAAATAAACATATAACACAGAAAATTTAGATTTATGTATGACATACCCGCAGTTTCAATGTTTTATATAGCCATAAGATCACCCACCAACCATAATATTTCTGAAAAGTCTCACAACTTGGAAAAAACAAACCAGAGAAAAACAGGGCAAATCAAGTTCAGTTCTCAGAACTACAAGATGTGTCTCCACCAGATGAAGACGACTCACCGCTAAGCTTCTTCATCTCCTCATACGCCCATTCAAGTCCGTGACAGTAATGCACCGGCGGATTAAACCTAGTATCACTTATATCATCAGGCAAGAATGCGCCATTCTCAACCAGAAACTTCACCGCTTCTCTCTTCCGCTCTTTGGCTGCAGCGTGGAGAGGGGTCCACCCGCACGAGCCCCATGTTCTGGCTTCGATGTTAGCCCCACGTTCGAGGAGCAAATCCATGACTTCTATGTGACCTCCCTCTGCTGCAAGGTGAAGTGGACTAACTCCTTTTGATTTGGGTCCCCATGCTAGAGCGTTCACATCCATTCCTTGGTCGAGCAGCTGTTTGACAGATTTCAAATCGCCTTTTCGAGCTTTGATGTGAAGCAGAGTCCAGCCTCTGTCATCGACATTTGATCTGGGAGATCTGTGTCTAAATGAGTTACGCCGGAACGAGAATGCAACCGGCTGTTCTTGGAGCATTTTGGGTCTAAGCTTCAGGTAAACAACAACTAGCTTTGAAAGTAGGATCGAGCTTTGTGTAGGACTAGGAGACTCAGGTAGGAAACAATCAAACAAGACTTCCTCAAGAACTCAGCCAGTAGTATATACGTATTCTATGAGGGGACTGATTTACATGATTTTGGTGTAAATCTCACCCCAGAATGTCTAAAGAAGGTACTACTTCTGGCTAGGGATTTGCAACAATACCCAGACTAGACAATGAAGAAGGCAGACTAATGTAATTCAGTTGAAGCGAAGCAACTCAATTAACGGGAAGCAATGGAGTGATTGGCGATGCAGTAAGGGAAAGAGGGATTCAAACCAGGGCCGAAGACACTAAGCTTTTGAAGGACCACAGTAAGGGCCATAGACAGGGAAGAGAATATGAGCATCAATTTGAGAAGATTATAAGCCTAATGATTATGGAGAATCCTAACGGAATTCGACCACATCGAGACTGAGAAAAAACCCAAAACTTCAGCCTTGATAACAGTTGACGAGAACTGCAACTATACCGAATCTGCCAACAAAGGAAGATTAGTAAAACCAGATGAACAAAACAAAATCAGCAAAAGCCCCACAAGAAGAAAGCTGTATATCTCTCTGTAATCTAACACAATATCACCTACGCAAAACTTAATTAAGGTAGTTTACATGACACCAACTCCAATTACAGCACTTATAGTCTTTTAAAATTGGCCATAAAATCTCAAGTAAAGAAAACTCTTGAAACAATACCCTTACAAGACAAATCAATCGAATCAAGAGCTTGAGGAACTAAAGCAATTTAAACGTCGATAATCATATCAAGCCAGCTCTCAATTTCACACGAATCAGAACAAATTCAAACTAAATTGAGGAGCTAATGCATAGAATCGAATCCGAAATAACAAAGAGACGAATCATTTAAAAAAAAAAAGATGAAACAACACGAAGGATTTTCACACATACTGAATCGATGAACAGGAGGGATCGAAAAACATACCGTACCCAGAGAGGAGAGAAATATAGAGAGATGGTGAAAGCAAGCTCAGAAATACAGATTTTCTTCTCGCTAGAGATCGGAGGATATAGAGTTGGACTAGGGTTTTTTCGTCGAGATAGAATCGGATTCGCAGAAGGAGAAGGCGTGACAGAGAAAAATATCGGTTTTGTTTACTATTTTATTTCTTGTCGAATATCAAATATGGCAACTCATACAGCTTAATACAGAAAGGCTTAACACGTATTTGCTCAGTAACGGGCCTTTGTATCTGGCCCATTCTAAAACTAGTTCTTTTCTTACTCAATTCCGATATCTAAAATGTTAAAACCAAATTAATATTCTATCCGGTTATTAGATCATTTTCCCGGTTTAATTTTAAGTTAACCTAGGCAATCTTTATACCCAAGCTGTCCACCTTCGAACGGAGAACCTCAACGCCGAGTTCGGGAAATTAATATCCTCCGGCGATTTCAGTTTGGTAAGTATATGGATTCGGTGCTCGGTTTTGTCAAATTCTATGCTTATTGGTATTTCTATTGGTCTATTTGGTCGGATCCTCTTGCGATTCAGATGTCCTAGTCTCTTTTGGTTGTCGCTGCAATTTTACCGATTTTAGTGAAATTTAGGATTCTAAAGTGCGTTTTTGGCCCTTGTTTTGCTTTAGTTTTATTGGTTCTGTTCTGGAGAAAATTAGGTTATTTAGCTTTTATGATGATCTTCTTTTCACTACTGTCTGTAAAGGTTCTTGTCATATGTTAAACTATGTATCTTTAGCTCTTATCTTGACTCTCTCTTCCTTTGTGGCATTGCTAATCAGATTTTTGCATTCCCGTTAACGTATTCTTATATTTGATTGCATATATAAGCAGGCTTTGCACAACAATAAAAGAATTCGTTCCCAGTCTTGTAATGGCATCGAGAAGTCAAGTCCTCAGCCTCTGCCGTGCCCTGCTTCGAGCAGGACGTAAATTCCCTGACTACAACATTAGGGCGTACACAAAGCGAAGGACCTTAGATGGGTTCCGAATGAACAAAAATCTCACTGATCCATCGAAGGTGAGTGAAGCTTATGCTGAAGCTAAGGCACAGCTGGAAGTTGTAGAGAGGGTGCTCACGAGTTACTTGGCGTATGCTCCAAAGACCAAGAACATAATGGAAATCAAGCTTCAGTAGATGTATGTTTGTCATTTCACTATCCTCGACAGCTATTTGCTATTATTGGTCATGTTGGAACTACTTTCTATTGGTTGTTTTTTTTTTTTTTTTGAGTGTTGATTTTGTCAGAGATTAGGATTATGATTGGTGAACAAGTGGTGTTTGTATGTGATTATTGATTCCTCTATTCAGAGTTCTTCCCATCTATGAAAGATTGATTTGTGCACTTCTCATGTAGTCTTTTCGTTTTATGGCTTCAGACATATTACAAGTGAAGAAGAGGCCATTGTGAGAAATATCTTTTGGTTTAGAGCAGAGAGATAGACTAAAGGAAATGAAGAGCTCCTGGCTTTTTTGTTCTTCTTAATAATCTCACACGATTATGCAGTTGTTGCATAACAAATGTCCCAACTTGTATGTCATCTTTAGCACTGAGATACTGTTAGGTTACAAATCTGGGATTCAAACACATAATATTTATCTATTGTCAGAATTTATGGAGAAATCTGTATGATACAAGAAAACAATAGGAAAATTGCTTCTGTTTGCACAATAAGTTTTTTTTTTGGATAATAAGATCAAATACAAACCAAAGACGGAAAATTATATAATATGGAAATAACCATTTTAAGGAACAAGTTCATGGAAAATCAAAGGAGAGGAAAGAGTGTAATGAACAACAACTCTGTTCATCTACTTTCCAAGCAAACGGCGCCCGCGATGGTTTGATTGTTGCACTCTGTAGTTGAGTTCGTCAACATCATCATGAAGATGATCAAGTCCTTTGTTCTGCTTTTCGATTTCACTTCCCATGTCAACAGCCATGTTCTGGAGCTTGCCGAGTAGATCACTCAAATCTGAAAACCCATCGTCTTGCTTAGCTTTTTCCATCTGTCAGAAAAGAGTTTGATTTATCAGAATTACGAACACAATACAAGTTTTTACTCAAAGAAGCTAGCTCTTGATGTTCATTAATGCTCAAGTTTGGATCTTTGCACATGTGGATATCTTTGACCCCAGATAGAAAGTTCATGCCACACTCATTTGAGATGCGGGAATATAGTAATGTTCCTCTGAAAGGAAAAAAGAGGAGATAAAAAAAGTCCTAACCTCTACTTTCTGATAGGAATCGGCTCATTCAGGGAGCGGTTCTCGAGATCTTGATTGTGCTTCGGGTGCTGGATTAAGTCTCAGTTTTTCCCTTTTCTCCAAGTGGCTAACTCTTCTCGTTGGTGAGTGATCTAAACAGAACCACAGAATGGGAATGATACAATTAGGTAAAAGTAAAATAGCTGCGAGAAGAAGTGAGGAATCAATGACCAAGAAGCATACCTCTGGTTATGACCATCTATAGGACGATTCTTCTTAGGCTTCCAGGTCTTTGAAAACATGCCTCCAAGGCTTCCAAGAAGCTTCTCACCCTGAAAACCAAAAAGCCAAATAAATTCAGAATCTCAATAAATTCATGTCTCCCATCTTTCTTATCTCACACCAAAGATTAGGAAACAAGAAAGAAGAAAAAGCTCACCCGACTGAGAACATGATCGATTTCAACAGCTTTATGGTGCGTCCTTGTGTTTTGCTCACCCTGATCGTGCAACATGACCAAAGTTCTGGTAGCAATAAACGTGGATTTATTAATTAAATAAAACAAAATTATTAAATTCAAATCTAAACGGTCATCAGATATAGTCAAACAAGAAGAAGCTTTGGTCAACGACCATTGGCTTTCAGTTTCAACTTACAACGTACATTCTCGAGAGATTCATCTCAATTTCTCGAGATCTCTGAATGTTGCTGAAAGAAGTCACATGAAGAAGCAGGTTCACTCTTAGAAGACTTAACTTCCATATATACACAGATATAAGATCTATATTCCAATCAAATTGCATTATGTACACTTGAAATATCCAAAAAAAAAATCAAACCTTTTATAGCTGAAGGCTTCTTTGAGGCATTGACTTGTAGTGATTCCAAGCTTAACTCGAACCTCTGCTGTTTTGATACGGCAGACAGAGGAATTACGCAAGTAGAGGCCTTGTTCTTCCCTCTCTTGATCTTGACAACAGTTAAGAAAATGGATATTGTTATGTTCCTTTTGAATTCTCTGCTCCCACAAACAAAAAAATGGAAGATATAAAAAAGTACCTGTGCTTCTAGATTGACGATTCTTTGTAATGATGCTTGTTCGATGCATGCACGCCACTTGCATTCTTCATCCAATAAACATGTCATTTTATATCTTAATTCAGCCATTTCTTGCGTTAAGTCATCTACTTCTTCTTTGGCCTTTAGTTTCTCTTCTTTCAACTCATCCTTAGGTAACCGTGAAACCAGTGAGAACATGTGTGCTGTTGCCAAAATGTACAACGAGTTTTAATTTTACAGATTTGTTTGGTAATACCTTGAGCTGCTTTACAAGATCTTCGTATTGATGTATCTTTCTTCCCATATCCTCCATTTTGTCTCTCAATTTCGCATCATTGTAAACCTCTAATTTCTTGATGATCTCATGGAAACATTCTCTGTGAGACAAGAAATCAACAGAGCTCAAAAAACCGAGAATAGCTTGATTGAATGTATTTATATAGGTCCTACGCCGGAATCTACCTGGTTTCTTCAGATAATGGAAGCATGTGGCCGAATTCAGCGAAGAAACACTCTGCATTTACAGACACTTCACTTCACTTTCAAACCGTTCTCTAAAGCTTTGACAAAATTCTTTGATATTTCTTTCAGAGGCTACACATCTCTCCCTCAGCTCCTTGTTTTGTTTCTCTAAGCACTTGGCATACTCTTGTGCCCCTTCAGACTTCAGCCGTAGCTCCTTGACTATTTCACTCTACTTATCTATTTCTTGAACGCCTTCTCCTTCAACTTTCTTAGGATCAAAGAGTGCCTGCTCTAACGCTACTATGTCAAGTTTCATGCTTTCTATTTCACACTGAGACTTCAACGTTAAGGATGAGATAGATTCCTCCAGCTTCTCTACAGAAAACACAGACAAGTGTAGCTCAGTTTCTGTGCTGTCCAGTTCTTGCAACAACAAGATTTGCTCAGATTAGACGTACACAACTCCTCCCTCAAATAGTTAACTTCTTCTTCCAATTTCTCAGATTCAGTTACTTTGACTCGAAGATCGAGCACATGTTCACTCAGGTTGTTCACTTCTTTGCCTCTGAGATTTACTTGATCCCGCAAGTAATCTGCAAGACAAACTGTCTTTAGCTCATAGAACATATGCCTAGACTTCAATTTCATCAAAATCTCCATTACCAATCTCCTGGTAACAATTCAACAACTCCTTCTCCATTATTTAAATTCTTCTTTTATCTTCTGAACGAGACTCTGACAACGAATTCGCATCCAGTTCCAACCTCTATGGTAAAAAAAAGAACAAATTTCAGAACCAAAATCAGTTAACAAAATATTTGTCTAAACACACAAGAAGAACAATACTCTGACGAGTTCAACACTCTGTGACTGTGATTCTCTCAGTATCTCCTTTCCTTTCCTTAGCTGCAATTACAATGAAAACATGAGAGCAATGAGCATAAATCTGCAACAAAAACCCCATGTCAAAAAAGATCATATAAAGACGGGATACAAAAAAGATTCACCTCCTTACATCTTGTTCCAATCTGCAAGAGTTCATCAACGTCAAAAGAGTTCTCAACATCGCTTTTGGAACTACGTCCCGAGCTATTACTTCCCCAGCTACTCGACATTTAAAAGACTTTCAATTTACACAGCAGAACTGCCAATAGACCAAGATTACGAGTCACATTAGCCACAACACAAGAGATAAAGATATCTCTCAAATCTATTAACGTGTGGAAACAAAAATCATAAGACTGAACTTCTTTTTCTTCTCTGCTTTAATTCAAACAAGATCCGGGTCGGATCGGATAGGGGAATTAGGGTGGCCCAGCTGAGCTGTATGGCTCTTTTAAAGCTAAACATGGAATGGACCGTAATCCAGTTTCTTTATCATACATTACAGAACAGCCGAAATTCTGTTGGAAAAACCTGTCGTGATATCCAATTTCTTGACAACTATACAATGTCTTTTTTTTTAATCAATTTCCACACGTTGTCAATCAGAATTAGCAAAAGCAATCTCCAAATAATCAAAGAAGAGTTGATTCAGAGATTTAAAGAATATTAAAAAAGGGTTGTTTTAGATATTTGAAAAAAGAACAGCTTTATTATGTGGGGGAGAGAACCAAGAAGCAATTTGATGAAAATACTTCCAAATGACTGGAAATTATACTATATGTTATGATTCATATTACAGTAATAATCATCATTTAATGGACCTTAAGCAGCCCATTAGTCACCGTGTTTGTTTGTCGCGTTGCTCTGGCCGGGGAAAAACAGTAAAGCCCATTTAAGGTCCACTTTTTCTAACGTAAATAAATTTGGTCCCAGCTTGCTTCTTTACCACGGCAACATGCTTCTTCACCACCGGAACATTCTTCTTCACTGTAGCAGCATGCTTCTTACCTATCAAATGCGAATCAAAATCAAATTGGGAAGAGCACATTACATTGCACCATTCGCAAACCCTAATTTGAGTTGTCGCAGCCCCATTGTTAGTCCTCTTACCCCCCACGTCCTCCTCCGCATGCTCAGATGTGTTTTCAGCCTCACAAGACTTCTGCTTTGATGTATCCTCCAATGAAATTTCTAATCCCTCAAGTCTCTCTCTGTTGCGAGACAAGATACCAACTAGTAAGTTCATTTTCTTTAGTTAAACAAGATCAAGTTGGTATTTTACCTAGCTTCTTTGGGTTCTGAAAACTCCAAGTTTCGTTCAGTGAAAAAACTCTCGGCATTTAGAAGCTGTTCACTCTCATTTTCTACTTGCCCTTTAGTGATTTGAAAAAATTCTTTGATGATCTCTTGTGTCTCTTTAGGCTGATACCGTAGCTCTTCCAACACGTCTTTTGGATGATCTTTCTCTTGAAGGCTTTCTTCTATAATTTTCTTCTCATCAAAGAGAACCTGCTTCAGAGTTTAATATATACCAAGCTTCATGCTTTGAGTCTCATAGTCATTAAAATCTAACTTAAGCGTAAACCAAAAGTCATCAACTTACCTCTGCGTGTTTCTTTACCCCGGCAGCATGCCTTCGGCCCATCAGATGAGACTCGAAGACAATTGGACAATCGCAGATCACACTGCAAATACTACACACATATGGTTCAGGTTTAGCTTCATCTTTTTCCTTCTTCTTGTCCATGTACTCTTCGGGATGCTTAGTCGCTCCTGAATAACTTTCAGGATCGCCTGAGTTCATTTCTGGGTTCTGATCTGGTACACTCTCTAACTCCCGGGTAAAATTTGCATCTTGTGAAAGTTCTAGTTTCTTGATAATGGCACTAAACCATTCTCTGTACGAGATAACATATGGGACCATTAGAAATTATAGTACACTTCAATTTGAAATACTAAAGATTGGAAATTTACCTAGCTTCTTTAGGGACAGATAACTCGAGGTTTACTTCGGTGATGATACACTCTGCATTTGGAAGAGATTTGTTTTCATTCTCTTGTACTTCTTCAAAATTTTGACAAAGTTCTTCAACACTCTCAGTGGTGGCACATCTCTCTCTCAGCTTCTTGTTATGCTTCTCTAAGCAATCGATGCTCTCAGGTGCTTCTCCAGGCTGAACCCGGAGTTCCTCTACCATATCTTTCAGGTGATCATTGTCTTGAATGATTTCCTGTTGAATCAGCTTATCTTCAAGCAGAGCCTGTTTCAATATTAAATGTATCAACCTTCATGCTTTTGATTTCACACTGAGACTCTACAGTTGAGGTTGAATTATGCTCCTAACTTTCTACGAAACCAGAGATTTTCATTCAGAAGTTAGACTTTCATTCTTATCCAAAACTTCTAACTACAGGCTAAATCCGAAACTCAGCAACTTACCTCTGTGTGCTTCTTAATCATGGCGGCGTGCTTCCGGCCATTAATATGAGACTCGAAGACCGCAGGAGAATCACAGATCACACTACAAAGACTGCAAACATATTCTTCAGCTTTATCTTCAATCACTTTACTCGTCTTCCTTCTCTTCTTCTTCTTCTTCTTCGTATTCATGTCCTCCTCGAGATGTTCAATCAGTCCACCAGGCGTATCTTCTGGTTCACATGACTTCATTTCCAACCCCTGTTTTGGCAAGCACTCCAACTTCTCTATCACATTCTCATTTTGTGAAGGTTCTAATTTCTTGAGGATTGCGTCAAAACATTCTCTGTTACACAAAATATGGTACTACTAGATCAAACTATACTTACAATTTTTATTGAAGAAGCACAAATTGGAGTTTACCTCACTTCTTTGGACACCCGAAAGTCGCGGCTGAGTTCAATAAAGACACAATCTACGTTTAGGGGAGCTCCATCCTCACTCTTCAGCCTTTCTCTATATTCTTGCCAAAACTCTCTGTCGCTCCTTTCAGATGAGGTACAAATCTCTGGCTGTTCCTTGTTTTGTTCCTCCAAGCACTTGAGAGACTCTAAGGCATCCAGAGACTGAAGTCGAAGGTCATTGTCTTTAACACTTTCTTCAATGTTTTTTTTATCAAGGAGAGCCTGCGCCAAAGTCGGTAAATAAAAATCATGATTTCTATTTCACATTTGATAAACTCCTCAATTGTTTCTGACAGCTTTACCAAAATTGTAAAAATTAGAATTCTCAACTTCACATATTAAAACTTGCCTCTGGTTGCTTCTTCACCATGGCAGCATGAGAATCGCAATGAACACTTGCCTCAATTCCGCATTCAATCACCTTATTCTTCATCTCCACATCCTTCTCATCACACTCACTTGGTGCTGCAGCCATGTTTTCACACACTTCCAAGTTCTGCTTCAGCTGACACTTCACGACCAAATAAACATCCAGTGGAAAAAGATTACATGCGGTCAAACTGAAATCAAGATATCTTCTTTGAAAGGTAAAAAACTACAAGTGAGAAAGACAAAATTTTAGTCAAATGGTCTTGACTCAAATGGACACTATCGTCGACGGTAAGAAATGTGCTAATATAATATTTAGAGGCAGAGAAATAGAAAGGACACAGATACTAGAAAATTATTTTGCCTCCAATACTAGGATGCTTACCTGAGCTGCATGTTCTTTACCCGAGAGATGACTGGTGAAAATTTCAAAGCTTTTGCAAGAAACATTGCAGACTTTGCAGAACCAGGCAGATTCACATGTTTTAGTATATTTCTTCTGAAGCTTTTTTCCTGTAGTCTCCTGCTGCATGAGCTGATTTGATGCTTTCGGCACATAGACTCCCTTGAGTTTGTTTCCTGCAGCCCTACTAGAACCAGACCCTGAATTCATTTGTTGTCTGGACAAAACTTGTTCAGAAACAACTCGACTGGTTATATCAGAATCGGATGGGAAATGTGCTTTGTCAAGAAGCCGTGATGGTTCACACTGTGTGAGAGAACAACCACCTGCAAATAAGTCACTCCAGAGCCATGTGGTCTTTGCAGAAGCGACAAGAGAAGCTGAAACTTGCTGAGGATGTGCTAGGAGAACGTTGTATCTCCTCATTCGCAGGCGGTGAAGAGCATCAGAAAAGTCTCCGTCACCAGTGATTAGCATTAAATTAGCTGGAGCAGGATTATCCATAACCCACAAAAACATATCCACCAGAATCTTCTTGTCACTTGCATCTTTCCTTCCTGTGTTCAGAACCTAAAAGACTTGAGACTCTACCAAATCTTGGTAAAAGAAATCAACTTAATCTAGCTCATATGGTGATAGCCAGTCGAAGCTAAATCCTAGTTAAAATTTTCATTAGGAGATTAAAGAGATAGAAGATTAACCAGAGGGAACGTGATTCAGAGAAACTCCGGTGGAAGTAAGAGCTTGCTGAACGGAATTAGGAATTAGATTGGTGTTACCATATGAAGATATGGAGAGAGGACCATTGTAGTTCATCTTCATCAGCGCCAAGCTTAATGTTTGGGCGATTCCATGAGCATCTGAACCCTTGGGAACCGGACAGTTTTCAATGTCCCACCAAACCGATGTCCTAGCCCTCGCGAACTCATGAATCTCCTCCGCCGCCGTTTCGTTCATATCTCCGACGCCGTGATGGCTTTTCTTCAACTATAACTTGGTATTATTGAGGACGGCGATCACTTTTGTACAAGTAAGCTTTTGCTTTGTACAGCAAGACGACAAAGAAAAAGAGAGGAAACAACCATATTAAAAAACATTGACCTATAAAAAAATAACTTGACTTAATAAAATATATAACTGACTAATCATTGAGGAGTATACAACTTATAACTCGATATATTTATAATAAATTCGTTTAAGCCAGAATATATTTAATTTTTTTTGCTTCAAATCCTTTCATAACGTTAAATCACCCTAATTCGACTCGTAATAAAAATATTTATTACATACATAGTTAAACTATGATTAATTGGAATCACACAACCTCTGCACTTAAAAGTTTGATTAAATAAAAACACTCATTGTTGACAACATAAACATACTATTTACAAAGTTAACTTCCAAGTTGTTATAACTTCCAACAATTCAAATTCTAGCCTTAGATATTAACTTATTTTCAATTCTTTTTCCCCCAAAGGCGGGTCCAAAAGTTATCACCTTGGCCTTTAATCTCTTCCCTTTTGGCAGCTTCACCAGGATGCTCCCATGCGTCTTGCAGACTCGTTTTCAGGTTCCCATGATTTTGGTAGGGGTTTATGCTTCGACTCATCTTCCAAACTCTTGGTCACATTCACACCTGGTGACAGTTCTACTCTCTCAGGAATCAGGTCCAAACACCCTCTGTAACCCAAGATCCATGCAATCAATCAATTAGACACACACATACTGTTCAAGATTCAAGACAGAGACCATATTATACAACTCCCATGATTGTTGGCTCTTACCTCGGTTCTTTGGGTATTCTAGACTCTCGATTCGGTTCAGTGAAGACACGCTGCACTAGGTTCTCAGATATGGTGTCTCTCTCCTTCAATTCCTTTTTATCTTCTTCAACCCCAAGATCATCGATCTTTACAAGTGTGTGCTCCTCTGTTGCTTCTTTTTCTTGATCAGTTTCTTCTCGGATCTTCCTTGAGTCAACAATGAGTGTCTGGTCCAATGCTTCTTTTTCAGTTTTTCTTTCTTCATTTCTCCTCGAAACTTACTAGATTTAACAATGGTCTTGCATAGCGTACCATCACCTCCTTTTTCTTCTTTTTCACCTCTCCTGAATGCTCAGTTGCTCCTTCGGACAGGTTTGCAGGCTTGACAATTCCATTAAAACATTCTCTGCGACACAAATTAAAAAAATATTGAAGACTTTTCACTTGTGACATATTAAGAAAATCCTAGTTGGAAAATTTTACCTTGCTTCTCTGAGTACTTCAAAATCAGATCTTAAGTCACCGAAGAAAATTTCTCCATTTCGAAGCTGTTTGTTAACGGTTTCTGCCTGTTCTTTATTACTTGAAATTTTTTATTTTACAATGCTTTCTGAGGTGCCACATATCTCTCTCAACTCTTCCCTTTGCTTCTCAAAGAGCTTAGCATCCTTTTTAGTGTTTTGAGACTGCAACTGAGGTTCTGCAATTGTTTCTCTTGGTTGATCCTTTTCTCCGACACCTTTCTCTTGAAGCTTCTTAGAATCAATGAGTGCCTGATCCAAAGTTACTATATCTGGCATATGTTTTACCAAACTTCAAATTATCAATGTTCACTAAAATCTCGAATAGCTTAAAGTTACAATTTCAAACTTAAGAACCTACCTCTGATTGATTCACCAAAGAAACATGCTTCTCATTGCACATGGCATTTTTTTGAGACGGCAACTGAGGCTCTGCAATTGTTTCTCTTGGTTGATGCTTTTCTCCAACACCTTTCTCTTGAAGCTTCTTAGCATCAACGAGTGCCTGATCCAATGGTATTATATCAAGCATATGTTTTACCAAGCTATAAATTTTGCTATGTTTGTAAATTCCTAAGTCTTCATGGTGCTGCTCTTCGTTGGTGGATTATCATTGAGGTTCTACTATATAACTCCCACTAAGACACATGTGTTGCAGTGACAAAGAATGAGCTGTTTGTTACAATTTAGTATCTCATCCTAAAGACAACACTCTGTGCTGGATACAAAAAGTTTGTTTGTTTACTCTCTTTGTAGTGTGGATATATTTCTATAGTAATAGCTTGTCTTGTGCTATTTCTTCTACAGGACACAGAGAATGATTATATCTACCTCTCAGATCTTTTCACGCTAACAAAACGGATGGCTAGAGGGGAACCGCAAAAGCTTTCTTTTACCATGCCAATATTTGAACCACATCCACCGCAATACTATGTTCATGTGGTTTCTGATTCTTGGTTGCATGCAGAGTCTTTCTACACAATCTCTTTTCACAATCTTGCACTACCAGAGGTATATTGCTTCTAGAGGTTGCTATTGCCTAAATGGTTACAAGATCATTGGTATGTTTAAGTGATCTGTAAGGTAAGTCCTAACATTCTTCTTCTTTCAGGCATGAAAGTCTCACACAGAGCTTCTAGACTTAAAACCTCTTCCTGTGAATTCTCTTGGGATAGGTTATATGAATCGCTTTACAAATTTTCACATTTCAATCCAATATAGACTCAGGTTTGAGCATATTTTGGCCTATGTTTTTCTTATCTTTTGCTCATAAATGTTCATCACTCCTTTTGTAGTTAATTGAAAATCGTATGGTTTGGTGTTGCAGATTTTTCATGGGACAACAATGTCCTTGTAGGATCTCCAACTGGAAGTGGGGAAACTATATCTTCTGAACTTGCAATGTTGCGTCTCTTCAGTACCCAGCCTGATATGAAGGTATGAAGTTCTCAGTTGCCTAACGCTGCCTAATTATTTAGTTTCAGTACATGTTTCATTTTATTTTACATGATTATGTCTCAGCTGATCCAGCCTTTTTACTAAATCTCCGTATTTCAATGAAGAAATGAATCTCTAAATTGATATCAAATCCTCGGTTAGTTTAGTTTTTACAAACCATTCCCCGTAGAAAGTAGCTTGAAAGAGAAGTTACACGATCACTTCAACGCAGAAATAGTCTCTGGGACAATAGGCAACAAAGAAAGATGCAGTGCATTATCTTACATGGACATATTTGTTTCGTAGACTGGTAAGTATGCTTCATATTCTATCAAAAAGATAGAGACAACTCGAAAAATAGATTCTGGTTGCTATGAAATATAATTGTGCTAAATGCATGATCACGGACTTGGCAACTCTCCACCAAGTTCAACACCAGCAGCTAGATTATCTTTTCCCTTTCAGCGGTTCCTGTTACTGCAGAATAGCCTGTTAATGAGTTAATCTGGGTGTTGATGTAACAGATGGCTAATCCTGCTTGCTATGGGCTAGAAGGTACACAAGACGAAACAGTATGTTCCTATTTATCAAGCTAAATATCAAAGTTGTTACAAAAAGAACATTCCTATAATAAGAAGAAGATTTCCTTAAAAGAACCGTTGTAACATTGGTCTATGCAGGCTGCTTTCCGTGTAGATTGGTGCAAAACACATTTGATGTTCTTGAAGACAGTGGATGCCTCAAAGTAACTGAAGACAGTGTGGAGCCTATGATGTTGGGTACAATAGCATCACAGTATTACCTTTGCTAAATGACCGTGTCTATGTTTGGCTCTAATATTGGTCCTGACACATCGCTTGAAGTAAGAAGCTGTTCAATTAACGCTAGTGTGTATCAACACACGAGATATTGATGATTCTTTATGCCCTCTTCTTCCTTAGGAATATTACAACAAAACACTGTCAGAGAAAGTTTGGTATCCCGTGGATAATAGCCATCTAGATGATCCTCATGTTAAAGCGAATATGCTCACTGATGTGCATGCGAATTTTGCAAATGGTCATGCAGGTACTCTCCGGAAGATCACTACCCTTATCTTGTTCCATTTCTTTGAAAGCAGAACCAGTATAATTTTTTTCACTTGTGCAAAGGAGAACACTTTTACTTAATCCAATTCTCTTCTTCATTCTAGGGCATGTGGTCCGATCAAGATTATTCATTATGGATGATCCCATGCATGAATGATGATCTTCTACGATCTCTAACAGCAAGAGGAATTCACACGCTACATCAGCTATTCACACTTTACAAAGTGTAACTGGAAACTTCCCTGTGTCTAGATTATCTCAGCTACCAGACAGTCATAACTGTTTCTTTTTTTTTTTATGTATCTAATACTTTTTAACTCATGGTCTTGTCTAACTATTCTCTGCACTCTCCGGTATTATTTAGGATCTCCAACGATTTCCCCGGATCCAAATGAATGTGAGACTCCAAAAGAAAGATTCTGATGGCAAGAAAAAGCCGTCGACGCTGGAAATCAGATTGGATAAGACATCAAAGAAGAATAGCTCGAGGGCGGTGGCCCCTCGATTCCCAAAGGTTTCACTAAAGACTTAAACCACAGATTTTACTTTGAGCTCAAAACAAATGCATAAAAATTCATCATAGATACACTTATGGTTATAGGTGAAAGATGAAGCGTGGTAGTTAGTTCTTGGTGATACTTCAACTTCTGAGCTCTTTGCTGTGAAGAGAGTATCATTCACTGGTCGTCTGATTACACGCATGGAGTTACCTCCCAACATAACCTCTCTCCAGGTCCATTTTTCCTCTGACGAATCATTCTCTCTTCCACTTGTGCATATATTGTTACTGAATTTGTCGTCTTTGCTTTTGGTCAGGATACGAAACTCATCTTAGTCTCGGATTGTTATTTGAGATTTGAGCAAGAACATTTCATTGAACAACTTGCACGACGTTGATAAGCCATCAGATGATAGGTCGTAAGAAAACCCCATATTTTAATGGAATTTTTTGGATAGTCGAAATTTTCTTAAAATCTGTTTTTTCTTCTCCTGTTAATGTAAAAACCAAATTCCACAAAACGTCTTGTTTATGCAAAACAGTGTTACAGATTTTTGGGTTACATAATATATCAAGAGCCTAAACTAAATGCGTTTGCTGTGTAGAGAATTGTAGTTTGGTTTAAGTTTAGGATATCAGGATATTTCTATTATTTTGCTCGTGAAATGTCAATTATTTCTTACAGTTACAGAAGGGAAACATCTATTATTATCTTCAAAAATACATGAATTTAAAAGTTTATCGATTCGACTCAATGATTTGATGTCATTATATTTGATTAAAACGAGTCTGATTCCAGACTACATTATAACAAATTGAGGAAACGAAAGAGTGAAAGATTTAAGAAAATGTATTAATCTTCGTCACTGTCGTAAACCATGGCCATACGACGATGAGTCGGAGCTTTTCTCGGCGGAGAATGCTCCTCGTCGGACTCAATCCCCTTCCTTTTCCGGCCGCTTCCACGCCCCTTCTCTCCCCTAACTCCCTGCATTAAGTACATTTCGCCACACCATAACATAACATTACGTTCTCATTCATCTTCCTTATTAACAACAACAAAAAAATCATTTTTGTAATTAAGATTTAGCGGAAATCAAAGTCTAAAGTGCTCGTACCATAGCCTCTTCCTCGTCTTCCTCTGAATATCTGTTAGCTTTTCCAGCTTCTTCTTCCTCCTCATCTTCTTCTGCATCTTCTTCATACTCATCTTCTGGTTCCTTGACCCTTCTACGGGGCGGTGACTTTTCTTCCTCTTCTTCTTCCGTCTCATACTCTGATTCCTCTCTCTCACTCTCAGAATACTCCACTTGATGTCTTGACGGTCTGGCCGAAGTCATTGCAGACCTCCCTGGAATGCCTTTGTGGCTCTGGTTTAACCCCAGGGAGAAGCAGTTAAATAATTGTTTAATTTCTAATGTCTTTTGCATTCAGAGAGATATAAGTTTTTGTTTTGTTTACCTTCTTGGCGTTCATAATTCGGCGTTCCCGTTGTGCTTCCGCTTCGAGATCCTCCTCATAGCCACGGTTTGAGCGATGGGAACCATAGTGGTCTGTCTCTTCATCCTGGTTCCAAGAAACAATCAGTCGTTACATACTGGTGGAATTGTTAGTTTAGAAAATGGAAAGAACACAAAGTACACAAACTAATAAAACAGACCTCGTCAAGAGCATCTTCCAAGTACCCAGTGGAAAGTTGTCTCCTTTCAACAGGAAGTGGATACTTGCGCTTAATTTTCTCCCTCGCCTGACTCAGCTTTGTACTAGCCTTGAGGTTTTGGCTTTCCGCCTTCAGAATTTGAGACATCGAATGAGTAAAGGCTACAACCTCTACAACAAAACTACAGTTGGATTGTCTGAGCTCAATTAAGGGGTTACCTTTTCTCTCTTCTCCTTCTCCCTCTCAGGGTCAATGTCAGTGACACAGTTCTTAACTTTGAAGCCCTTCTTGTGCCTCGAGTCAACAAGGGCAGTCAAAAGCCTATGGGAATTTGACGTTAGAGATGATGGGATAAATCTCATTTTCTTCAAAATTCTTCCTTGTGATTGAAGGATCCCCTACAACAACATCCAGATAAGGCAAGACTTGAGATACCTCGCAGTTGGTTTTATTCTTAGAACCAAAGTTAGACCAGCTAGGAGACATTTGGTTTCCTGATGAGAAAGTTTTCCGTATAGTGTAGAGAATCAATCATATGGGTCCTCTTAAATTAATCAGTTGATTGTTGATTCCATATGAATGGTAACTAAAGTAGGGGTGACGAAATAACACCTTTTCATGTTTGATAAAGAGGTGATTCTGGTCTTGTTGTGCATCCTGTTCAGTTATATCAAGAACTTCGTTTCCTATCAATAGCTGTAAACTTCCATCTGACCACCTTACAAACCGAGCATTACTTTCACTCTGCATGTGAACATAACATGACTTTAGTAGACTGCAGCAAAAGTAGAAGAAAGTAAGTACAGTAAGCAACCACCCCAACAAAACCAAGAAAGACCAAAAGACTCTTGTTTATGGGCAGATTTCCAATGACGCCTAAAGGATTAGAAGAACAGTTGAACAGAGACATCACAAAATCTAATTCCAACCATATGAACACATGTCCGTAATAAAAACAACAAAGTAACCTAATTAAAGAATACATAAATTAATCAAAAGTCTGTAGCTGTGTTAACATGATTAACCATTAAACATTTTATATTTACCAGCAATTATTTGAAACTTAACCAAGAAATGCCAGTTCATGAAATTGGTAGATCAGAAGTAGATCAAGAAATGCCAGTTCATGAAATTGGTAGATCAGAAGTACTAACAATAGGCAACTACAGAGGTTCATCACAGCTTTGAGGAAAAATTTAAAAGTGGAATAGGTTTGAATAAAGTGGTCACTTACATATGTTTTGCCATCTCGACCCTTAACAAATCTATGGCGAACAATGTTATTTTCCAAACGAATACGCTTCTTTGCTCCAGATTCATCTCGCTCAAATTTGTCTTCTTCAACAAATGTTTTTGCATCAAATGGCTTTGGATCAATGCCCATGATATTGGAAACTTTAATCATGTTCATCTGCAAAGAGAGAAAAGGTAATGGGAGGAAGCGCATTTTAGCTACAAAATCTGGACTACATATAGACAACTAGAAAATGGGGGTTCCAAATATAAGACTGAATAGCACTCTCCTGTACAATAAATGACCCTTCATGCTAAGTAACTGTAGAAGCAAGTTTCAATGCAATGGTTCTCCACATAAAAGACATCAGAAACTCACTTTTCCGCACCACAGTGATATGAGACATTTTGAAAACTTGGAAGTGTCAGAAAGGAAAAATCCAATAGATGACTAACTATAGATTCGAAGCTATGTCAGCAGAGAATATTTTAGCAACATAAAGCACATATACCTTCACGGGATCACCTGGAGGAGGGCGGAAAGGAACCTCCACTTCCAAAGGGGGACCCACTGGCCTCTCCCTGTACCTAGTTCCAACATGCTCAGCTTCTGACTCGTATCGAGGATCCTCTTCAGGGACCATATCATCAAGCACCATATCATCGGGTCTCAGATCCTTATCAGAGCCCTCTTCATCTTCGATTGGCGATCTCTGAAAAATTAGACACTTCATCGTAAATACATGCAAATTCATATGGTTCTGAAAGGAAGTAGAAACTGGAAAGGAAACAGAAATTCTGTAAACTGAAATGTAATATGAGATGCAAGACTCACATGTTCATCCTGCTCAATGTCATTACGAACATATTCTTCTGCATCTTCATCATCCGAAGATCCAAATACATTACGAATATTTACGTCTGACTGTACAACTTCCTTCTCCTCACTAGGAGATCTACCCGCCATGCCAATGTTCCATTTACAAGAGAAAAAGTGAACCATAAGAAAGTTGAGAATCCAAGGAATCTCAGATACCCTCAGATGACTAGCAAGCATTATCAAACTCACCCAAAAAAAACAGTACCAAATTTCAAAAGAAGTTACACAACAGATAGAAAAAAGGGAAAAAGGCGTACCTTAGACTCCTAGTCTGATCAACCTCTTCATCTTCAGACTCATAATGCTTTTCACCAGACCTCTCTGATCCACTCTCCACAACACTCTGTCTCCTGTTTGTAGCTACTCTCTCCCCGTGTTCTTCTTCTTTGTTATCACTATCAGTATCTCTTGCTTCACTTTCTTCTTGTGGATCAGCAACATCAACCTCCTGTGAACTTTGCTCCCCCTCACCCTCACTTTCTCCAGGATCAAGTTCTACATCACCCTGTTCCCCATCAGACTCAGCTTCAGCCTCTCCGTGAACTTCAACCTCAGCTTCATCTTCTCCTTCAGGCTCCGCCCCGCCCTCGGCCTCATCCTATTGGTGTTTGAATAGGAAATCCAGCCACATTTTCACAGAAAAAGCAACATTATGCATCACATGCCATAGAATCATTCAATAAATCTGCTGATCTCAGAATAAGCTGAAGAATTAGGCCTAATAACTTGTAATGGTTCTTGCAATTCGCCTAAAAACCTAAATTCAAGCGACGCGACAAGAATTTCAGAAAGACATCGGATACAGAAACGTTCCAAGGTGTAAATTCAAGAAAACAGTGGCCGTGAGAAATATAAAAACTTAAAAAATCGTGACGAAATAAAGGAGATGAAGAGATAGAGAATTACGGAAGCGTAGTTGGGCTGAGGATTGGACTCATGTTCGGAATCGATCTCTTCTTCCTCGGATTGATCTCCGAACAGATTATGCATCATCTCGGACCTCTTTTCAACTCCTAACATCTTCGCCTCTCTTTCTCACAGTCACTGCCTCTTAGCTGCTGACGGTAGCTCGTGATCTGAGCTCCGACGGAGGGTTAACTGTTTCGGCCTTTATTCCTTAGGTTGAAAGAGATTATTTTTTTTCAATCTCTATCTCGCTATTTTTTTTATTTTTTTTCTTGGGTGCCAAAACAAGAAGGATATTTTTTTGTTATATAAAAGTAAATTATAAACCGAACCGGGTTAAACATAGGTTATAAAAATAAAGAAAATTTACGAAAACTGCCGTTAAGGGAGAGATTCGAGATTTACAATAACAGGTAAACAGGTGAAGAAAAATGTTGGCACACGAATATTAATATAGTTGACAAATTACATTACATGTGTTTTATTTATATAAACAAATAGATAAAATTATATATAAATTTTTTCACTCAAACATGAAAACTAAATCTTATGTTACAAATAAAGAATTCAAACATGATAATTAAACTCTAAATTATAAATATAGAACACAAACAAAATCTCTTTAACTATTTAACATAATTGTTTTGTAGATAAAATATATTGCTTATGTTTGTCGATGGATAAATTATAAATAGAAAACTTAAGCATAATAATTAAACTAAACTCTAAATTATAAATAGAAAATTAAAGACTAAATTACTAATAGAAAATTAAATACTAAGTTATAAATATATAACTCAAACAAAAAAATTTAACTATTTAAACATGTTTCGTGGACAAGCTCCTACTGCAGGGCAAGTTCTACAAGGTGATATATATTTTGCGTCTCTTTTCTCTCTGAAAGCCAAAGATCCTTAACTTCTTTTCATTGGATGGCTATAAACATCTCTTGCTTTTTCTCTGTTTCTTCAGAGCCGACTGTGGAAATTGGTGATGGAGCTAAAGATCATGGTTTCAAAGAGATACTTGAAGTTGGTGATAAAGCCAAGGATCATGGTTTCAAAGAGATACACCAATCAGTCTCTGCTGAGCAAAATTCGGAGTTACTTGAATATCTACCAGCTAAAGATCCTACTTGGAAGTGAGGTACTTAAAACTTCATAATCTTTTTTATGTACTAAAAACATGTGTTTGGTTAGAAGCATCAGTCAGATCACTCTATATGCTAAATTGTTGCCATTACTCTTACCAATTTTACAACTTAGGTGGGAATTGTTGTCCGAAATACCCTTTTCATATTGTTCTTAGCCTTATTTGCATAAATTTAGAGGCACTTCCTTGTTAGAATGTTAAACAGTCCTTAATCTCTCTCTCATTTGGCATATGCTACATTGTTGAAACTGGAGATGTGAAAATGTAGAAACTTGCTGGGTTTCTAAGAACATGACCATAATAAGGTTCATGATGCCAATATTGCACTTTTCTTGTGACCTTTTTCGATTCCTTCATAGACTAGGATGCCAATGCCACTCTACCAGGGGTCGCATTGTGGATTCTGCCACACTGCTTAAGTTTGGCTGCGACTTTTGGGCTTCACATGCATCCATTATCAGCAACAAGGCACAGGTCGATGCCTGCTTTACTCAAGGTCGAACTGCTTCCTGCACACCCAATTCTGACTGGTGTATCTGACAGAAGCCTGTTGCTATTGAATGTCCAGCTGTACCTTTTCCCAGATGAAAATAGAACAGAAAGGTACTCAAAAATCCCTTTTCTATGAAGGACAAGCTTCTTATTCTATGTTGTGTCGTTATTATGAGGAAGCTTAGCCAATTAGGGTATGCACACTCATTCTTTCAGGTTTAAAGGGGAACATGCTCATCTGTTTGAGGAAATGGCAACTCACAATGCCAAAGTTGATATCAACGGCTACGAGTTGTTGATGTTCTCCTCGAAAATATTGGACAAGACCTCCCAGTGTATGCCGACTGTATTGCTCCACATATTTCTGTTTGTCCATAAATTTTTTTAGTGGTTTTAAGAATAACTTCCGTTTTTTGTTTGCAGTTGTCATCAATACGCAGAAGAAAACAGAAAACTTATCAAAATGATAAAGATCTTGATGATGGGGATGTTGTTGACATGGACTTAGACACTGAATGCCCGACCCCGAGTGTGGCTTTGAACCTAATTGCAAAATCACAAAGCACTCCCTCAAAATCACTAGAGGAGTTGAACAGAGAAGCAAGTGTACCTCCTGGTTTCGAGAAGATATGGGCACCAAACTTTGGTGAAACTTAATATACAAGGAACTTCAAAGATGGGATTCGCTGGAATAGTGCTTAACCAATCAGGGAAGTGGGTGTTTGGCTATACTATGTGCCAGAAGAACATCTTTGAAGTCGCAGCCGGGATATTGGCTATCTACCATGGCCTTAGAATTCTCTGGGATGGTGGTTTCCGAAGAATCCAGTTGGAGACAACAAGCCGTGAGATCATCACTGCTCTAACAACAAAGTCGGACCTGTTTCCTAAAAGGGAAACAATTTTGGGTTCATGCAAGGACATTATCTTGAAGGAGTGGGAGTGAAACATTTACCGTATCTCCAAAGAACAGAACTCGTGTGCAGAATGGCTAGCAAGCAGTAGCAGATTAGAAGAACAGCGTCAAGGATTCATTTTCTTTGAATTCCCTCCTCGAGGTCTTATAGATTTTCTGGAGAAAAACGGCCTTGCAGCTATTATATAAAGCTTCTTCAGCTTTGAGGCACAATCACAGTGAGCAGCTTCGAGATACATATCTCGATTTTGAGTGTTGTTGATGTGACAACATAGCGTAGTCTAAATACAGCGGAGTTTTATTGTTAACCACAGATATTTTTGTGACGTGAAGAAGCGAAATACAAACTTGTAACCAACAATGTTTACTTGTCAAGTAACGAGAAGAGTGATTGTTGAGTTTCCCTCTTTTTCTCTTGAGCAATATCTCAACTCCGGTTGCGCGCACAGTTACTTCCTATTTACTTTTCCCACATTCACAAACAGACAGAAACAAAAAAATAATTTGGTTTAGTTTTACGGCCGGTTTACCGATTTTAAATTGGTTTATACGTTTCAACCGGTCATTGGTTATAGTAGAATGTGAGGTGTCAGACTTGGATTGGTTGAGATGGTAGGTTTCCACTTTCCCTCCAAAGAAGCTCTAAAATGAGTAGAAAAGGTCAAAAAACACATTTGAAAAGAAAATTACTTTGAAGTTTGAAGCTTCAGAGTAGCGTTTTGTTTCTACTTCTCTTTGACTCTTCACTTCTCTCCCTGACAGTCATGGCCGGCGAATCTTTCGGAAAAAACTGCGCAAAACTGTGACGATAAAGTTGCCAGGGAAAGACAGCGAAAGGTGGGTCTTATTTACGACGAGACGATGTGCAAACACGACACACCTGACACCTGACGCCAAGGATCAGTACGAATGTCCCGATCACCTGAACGTGCTTCCCACCTTAGAGCCCAGAAGCACCTGCAGTCATATTTTGCCTCACTCACATCTTTCTGTCGCCAATAAAAGAAAGGCTCCCGCTTCTGGTTCGACCTCAAGCTATCATTTCCCAGAGTTGGAGGATGTTATGGTGGCGAAGGTTCTTCCGTCTTTTCACGAAGAGCTCATGAGTATGGAATTCGAGGATCACATCGCTTTCGGCAAAGAAAGTTCCTTCAAGGTAAGTCAAGTTTCAGCCTTGCTCCCTCACCTTGCCGTTTTCTTTTCCTGGGATTAATTTGCTTTACATTCTATTTCATGCAATTTTGATGTTTGATCACCTCGCTCAGTAGAATAGAGAGCTGAGGTACAAATTTTCTGCTGCTTCTGACGCATTGATGGCGTCTAATGAGAATTTAAAGAACCAAAGCGCGGAAAGAAACTCCGCTGACACTCTCCTTCGTGAAGTGGTTTTAAACTGGTTTCTGCGGTCAATCATCGGCCAATGAAGTCAGGTTTTTCAAATCGTTATTTCTAGCTAAAATGTGACGTGTCATGTTTTGATTGGTTGAGATACTAGGTTTTCCATTTTCCCTCCAAGGAATCTCCAAAATGGTCAAACCTAAAAAAAAAAAAAGAATAGAAGATAAATATATAAAAATTGAAAAGTAAAATACTTTTGAAGCTTCAGAGCTGAGAGAAAAAGATTGACCTTCACCTTATCGTCGAACGATAGCACTCTCACATCTCTCGGAGATTGCCATGGCCGGCGAATGTTCCGGCAAAAAATGTGGAGACTCTGACGCTGAAGTCGCCGGGAAAAGCCAGCGAAAGGTGGGTCTTCTCTACGATGAGCTGATGTGCAAACACGACACACCTGACGGCGAGGATCACCCAGAGTGTCCCGATCGCATCAGAGTTATCTGGGAGAAGCTTCAGCTCGCTGGAGTCACTCAAAGGTTCATAATTTCCTTCTCATGTGGCTTTGTTGTCTTTTTGGCGATGAAGCCCTAGAAAATGCTGAAAATTAGTCAAATTGGGTATTTTCTGATTCTCTTAGCTGAGAAATGGGTCTTAATTTGTTTTTCTCACTTTGCATAACATTTAGTTTTCTCAATCTGAATTGTGCATTTCATAGAATCAAAAGGTTCGTTTGGCTGCTGAACTTTATTCTACAATATAGGTGTTTCTTAGCTTGTTAACTGCTTTTTTCCCACTTTATAGACGTTTTCTTTTACCTGTAACTATTCATAAATTGGCTACCTTTTTGTTATTGTTGGTCTTGGGTTTGAGTTATTTTTCTCATGTCTTGTCTGAAGAAAGTTCCAATCGTCTCTGGGGTTTTTAATTATATTTATTTGTTTTCAATTTTCGTATGCACTACATTAAGTAGAATAATGTGGCAGTCCATTAGTTAGGAAGGTAGAATGTAGTCTTTCGGGTGTGTATCATTACGGTTTGTTCTTGGATTAGGATGAAATGACATTTCACGGGCAATTTTGGGTCTTTTCTTTTGCAGATGTGTAGTTCTTGGTAGTAGCAAAGCACAAGATAAGCATCTCCAATTGGTTCACACTAAGGACCATGTTAATTTAGTTAGGAGTATTAGCACAAAGAAGAAAGATTCTGGGAGAAACAAGATTGCTTCACAGTTGAATTCTATATATCTGAATGGAGGTTCATCTGAAGCTGCATATCTTGCAGCTGGATCTGTTGTGGAGGTAATTCTAAATGCATACAAATGACTTTTCCCTTTCACGCAGGAGGATAGAAAATGGTTAGAATGATTCGATTTACTATAGGTAACAATATTTCTTGCAACTGAATAGGTGGTGGAGAAAGTTGCAGAAGGAGAATTAGATTGTGGCTATGCTATTGTCAGGCCCCCAGGGCACCATGCCGAGGCAGATGAAGCCATGGGTTTTTGTTTATTCAACAATGTAGCCGTCGCTGCTAGTTATTTACTAAATGAAAGAGTAAGGACTTCTATTAACTTATGTGATGCTTTTACTATCTTTACTTGCTCTCAAAAATCTCTGGTCACATTCCTTTGGTGTGTTTTTTCTCATGTTCTTCGCTTTTTGAATCCAGCCGGATCTACGTGTCAAGAAAATTCTGATTGTTGATTGGGATGTCCATCACGGAAATGGTACACAGAAAATGTTCTGGAAAGATCCTCGTGTACTATTTTTCTCTGTTCATAGGTATATATTTGTGACCTCTGTTTACTCTTCCTCTCACTTGTTTTTAATTGAGTTTTGTGCTTGGAAAGTAACTCGAAATCCATATGTGGCTAGGCATGAGTACGGAAGTTTCTATCCAGCGGGTGATGATGGAGACTATAACATGGTTGGGGAAGGTCCAGGTGAAGGGTTTAACATAAACGTTCCATGGGAGCAAGGTAGATGTGGAGATGCAGATTATCTTGCTGCATGGGACCATGTCTTGATTCCTGTGGCGAAAGAATTTAGTCCCGATATTATTTTGCTTTCAGCTGGATTTGACGCAGGTATATTTGGTTTAAACAATTTATTTTCAAGGCTATGTCACATTAAGAGGTAAGTAACCTTTTCAACTTCCTCTTACAGCTGTTGGTGATCCACTCGGGGGTTGTTGTGTTACACCATATGGATATTCAGTTATGTTGAAGAAGGTTGGTTTGAAGTGAACCTTTTCTCCAGTTTTTGTATTCGTGTTATACTGGTCTATCACTGAAAATAACACTTCTTGGTTTAGCTGATTGTTTAGCCCTGAACCAAACTTGGAATTAATATCTTTGTGTTTGTTTCACCAATGTTCTTCAGCTGATGGAGTTTGCACGTGGAAAGATTGTGATGGCATTAGAGGGTGGATACAATCTTGACTCAATCGCAAAGTCTTCACTTGCATGTGTCCAAGTTTTGCTTGGAGACAAACCAATTCAAGGTTCTTCTGAACCATATCCATTCGAGTCTACATGGCGTATCATACAAGCGGTATGGCTCTATATCATCCTATTTTCTAACTTTCCCATTTCACAATCTGAAACAATCTTCTTTAAATTGGCGCTATAATTTCTCTTTCCTGCTCAGTTTTCCTCGTAAATATTTTGTAATGCCTAAGTTCCTAGTTGACAACTCTCAGGTTTCTTGTGGGTTTAGGTACGCAAGAGGCTATGTACATATTGGCCTTCACTTGTAGATGAATTACCGCGGAAGCTGATTAATCAGAAGACTCCTACTCCAGTTGGGCACCTTTCTTTTTGTCTGCCATTTCCTTTGTTCACCAGAGAGAACATTCGATTTTTCAAAAACCTCACTTCTTTTTCACATAGCAACTACTTCTTAACTTCTTTGCCTCCTTGCTAGCTTTTCTCTGCTTTATCTTTATCAATACAGTCTCTGAATTTCTTATCTGCTTTTGTTTGTTCATTTTAGATTACCCTTTTCTCAAGCTCCGATTCTGAAACTGAAGACAACACTCATGGAATCCTAGATCAAATGTCGAAACTAAACATTGAAAACCACCAAGTAGATGCTGCTTCTACATCTTGGAGAGCTGATCTTGCAAAGGTTGACATTTGGTATGCCTCTTATGGATCCAACATGTGGAAACCGAGGTTCCTTTGCTATATTCAAGGGGGACAAGTAAGTAACCCTGTTTTTCTTTTTTGTGGTTGGTGGGTGTCAGAGCTTCGATCCTAATAGACACATCTATCATTGTTTGCGTTTATTTTCAGGCCGAGGGAATGAAAAAGGCATGTGTTGGTTCAATGGATAAAAGTCCACCAAAGGAAATAGTGTGGGAAACATTTCCACTTAGATTGTTCTTTGGCCTTGAATCTACAGTTACTTGGGGTGTAGGAGGAGTTGCTTTCACCAATCCCATTACTAATCTCAATTATCAAACTCACATGTGTTTGTACAGAATCACGTTAAGTGTACCACTCTTCATCTCAGTGTCTGTTTCACTTTCCATATTTAAATCATTTGGTGATCTTGTGAACAGGCTTGAGCAGTTCAACGACGTTCTGTCTCAGGAAAATGCTTTGAATGTAGATTCTGATTCTCCGCTCTTTGATCTAGCTGCTCTGCAGTTAGTAGAGAACGAAGGATCCCTTTCACTTGAAGCTGCTTCGGTTAGTCAGACAACAAATCTCGATTGATATGCTTAGAGTAACATGTAATAATCACACTTATATTCTTGTATCGAGTTTTCTACAGAATGGCTGGTATGGAAACGTTGTCGGCTTGGGGAAAGAACGCGACATTCCTATACTTACAATGACGCAAGTCTTCATCATTCTTTTTCTTTTTGCTGCTCGCAAATGCTCTCCCTTTCAACTTTATCTTTTCCTGCTGTTTCTCAATAACTTTTCGTTTGCAGTTGCACGCATTCTGCTGTTGAGAAGTTCACATCCGGCAAGATTCCTCTACGACCTCCTGCAAAAGCCTATGCCAACACTTTGATAAGAGGCCTTGTGGAAGGAGGAAGATTCTCTGAAGAAGAAGCTGCGGCTTACATTGATAATGCTGCGTCTAAACCTCTGTAGTTTATTTTTCACCCAGAAACTACCCTTTTGATCGGGATTAGAAGCTTTGGGTTTCTGGTTATATTCATTTAAGATTAAAACCACAGGTTAAAAAATATTTTGAGACTTTTGAGTGTATTTTGAAAAAAAAGATTGTGTCTTCTCTTAGCTGTGTTGTACTTTGAGTTTGCTCCCTAAGCAAACTCTCTTGTGTATTTTAGTTATCTGCGGTTTTAGGCTCTACCAAGAAGTTGTATTCGATCTAGTTTATGGTTTGTGTAGGCACCGGATGCCGGTTCAGATTGCAAATCAATACTGTGTAATTCGGGTCACGTTGATATGTTTAATGTTTAATTGGTTTTAAATTAATTCCTTCTTTTCAAACTACCCATTTTATTTCGGTTAAAAGGGAAAATAACGCTACATGCAAAAATTCCATTAGGTATAAATCTATCATGTATCTGATATTTAAACAGTTTTATGAAAAGCACCGACATAACCAATAATTGAATCATTAAAGTACTTGGGATTTACCAAAAAAATGTATAGAAAATACCTAGGATCCCCAAAAAAATACATAAAGGATTGACAAATATTATAACATAGTTGTATTATAATTGCATTTAGGTTGTCGGTTGTATCCCTGAGTAGTTATATTATAAATTATTTTTTATAGTTATATTTAGGGATGGGCACTAATCGGATATCCGACATTTTTATGGTATATAGATCCGGGTTTAGATCCGTAATTTTGTTATCCGGATCTGGATCCAAAAATTTCGGATATCGAATTTCGGATCACCATGAAAAAATCGGATATTTGGATCCGTTCTTTAATTCCTTTTTTAAAATTATGACTATCATATTTCAAAAAAATAAAGAGATGAAATGATAAAATGATGCAAATCTATTTTAAAACCAAAATTAATGATTAAAATGTAAATTTTACATTTTTTACCTAAAATTTAAAGATCGTCGATAAAAAAATGTTTATGAAATTGAACATTGGAAAGTTTAAAAAAAATTTTTTTTTGTCAAATAAATGGATTTATGTGCTAAAATGCATATTATTTAACACATTACCCCAGATCTGGATATCTGTCCCAAACAATTTATTACTCGGATTCGAATCTGGACACTCCGAATATGTGAATTTTCGGATCAGATAACGGATCCCGGGTAATTTGCCACCCTTAGTTGTACTTATCACATTAAATTTATTAAGTACATTTACTCTACTTTCATAAAAACAAATGTGTTAAAATACATTTTTCACCATTTTGGTAATTTCAAGTTTTTCACACCCAAACAAACCTTAAGAATATAAAGTATTTGTTGATGAAATATGATGTTATGTGACCAGTAATAAAAAATAATTTTGTTTTTCTTATTTAGATGTTATTGATCTTAAATAAACATAAGTTAATTCAATCATATTCTTTCTACTACAAATAAACAAATCTAAAATCAAATTCAACATAGTTGCACCATTTACTTTTACGCATGGGCATATGTTTTTTTTGGTTTATACGGTTTAGTTTATTTGGGTTATTCGGTTATTAAAAATTCTGCCGAATTGAACCGAATAAAAATTCGGCTCGGTTCGGTTCGGTTATAAAACATTAAATTAAGTCCGAAAAAACCAAAATCTTTTATATTTCGATTATTTTAAAGCGAAATAGACCAATTCAAACCAAATACAAGCCTATTATCAATTCACAAAAGCCCAAACCCATAAAATACTAGGGTTATCTTAACCTCGCAGCTGCTAGGTGTGTACCCTTGAACCTACCCCTCTTTTGGGAAGACGAAGACAGTGATGGAGATGGAGCCGGTCGATCTCACCTTCCGACGAGATTTAATACCCGCTAGCCGTAATCTAAATCAACCATAGGGCACAATACATTAATACATCCCATCTGATTTGATAATATGAGTTAATTGAAGATTATCCTTTCATTTTTTATGATAATCGGTTAGATTTGAAGACTTACCAGTGAATCCAACCGAGAGTTTGGTGATGAGAACGTTGGTAATCGCGAATCCAATGAATCAAGCCGAAGATAAACAATGTCATGACGAAAAAGAAGAAGATAAGAAAAGAGGTGAAGAAGAAGATAAGAGAAGAACGAAGAAAAAAAAGAGTGAAGAAGAAGATTTTTTCTTTCATTAGAGAGGAGAAGAGACGAGATATTAGAAAGGAAGGGAAGAAAACTAGGTTTTTTTATATATGGTGTTCCCTTAACCAAAAACCGATCGGTTTTGATGTACCGAACCGAAAAAAAACTAAAAACCAAAATCAATTTAGAATTTTGCCAATCGGTTAATGACCTCTAAACTAAACTGAAACCAAAAACCAAAATTGTGGGTTTGATCTGTTCGGTTTATGCCAATTGCCCAGAGCTTAGAAATAAACACAAACTAGTCTTTCTAATACAACTAACCAAACAATACAACCAATACAACACAAACATAAAAATTAAGAACCATTACCACGACCCAACCAGCTAAACATGTTTCCCTCACGTTGAGTCGATCCTCGGCCACTTTGAGAATTCACTTGCGGAATGTAATTCAGTTTCAGCTTCATAATAGTTTCATCTCTCATCATCTTCATGCATATGTCATGAACGAACTCAGAATAAGTGATCTCTTCTATAGTTGTCGTCATCACTAAAATGTAAATTTGATATCGCTTTAAATCCATTTCATATAATCTTTCTTATTTAAATATTATTTTACATAATCAAAATGTATAATTATTCATAGAATATCATTCATTTTCCTATAAAAAATAAAAATACCATTAAATATTAGTTTTCCGATAGTTTCAGTAGTACCAAGTTGTATTAATTTTACTAAATATAAATATTTATACTAGTTGTATTTTTTATGAATAATTTCATATTAACCAACCATTTTGATTTATATCTACCTACTATTCATGATGGTTTCACCACCAATATCCATTTAATACCAAATATTAATATTGTAAAACACTTGTTTAGTAATCCAATGTCAATACAAAAATAAATAAATTTTGAAATGTACAATATATTCTAATTTTAATTTCTACGAACATAGCAATTTAAACTTCTCAAATTGGTTTATACCCATGAAAAACAACTACTAATACTTAATATAATAATAATAGAAAAAAGGAAAATAAATTACCTTAAAAATAAGAGAACGAAGATAAATTCACTTTTATACTAGATATAATTGCTTTATAATTTATTTTTACCATTTAATTCTCACCAGTCAAAATCAGTCACTTTTATTTCTTTCTACCTACATCACCCAATTTTCTTTTCTTTTTTTTAAATAATTTTTTTATCGAGGAAAGAAGACTACAACAGTTAGTTTTGTCAAATCAAGCATGAAAAATTAAGTAAGGGTACTTAGAAAATTTTCTTGGCTAGAGGAGCATCTGATACAAATATCCCACTAACTTGCCGTATCGTCGTTTCCTTATTGTAAACGAAGAAGATATAATAAATAAAAGAGCTACAGAGCCGTTCGTTCGTCCTTGGCAGATTCGATTGAACCAGCTCTTTTTTTTTTAATTGATAAAGACGATTAAACCAGCTTCCGACAAAGATTCTCCTCCTTTCCGATTGTCTTCTCCTTTCAATTTCTTATAGACCTTGAGCTTCCTCATTGTTAACATTGATCATTTTCTTGAAGCTACTACACAAGCAATCTTCGCCTACTTTTAACCAAAAGGGTACACGTTGTCTCTGCTCCTCAGCTTATCTTTGACGGAACAATCGAAGCTTTTTTCTGGGTTTGCGAAGATTGGCGTTGCTCAGTAATTCACATTACTCTCGACCAGATTCCTGCATTTTTATCCGAGTTTCTAGGTTTTGACTTGAGCTGGCTTTTATTGAATTCGTTTGTGAGTTTGCAGACAAACATTTCTGCTGAAGTTCCCATAAGCTCTTCTGGATTGTGGTGCTTGAAAGATTAGTGATTGTAAAAGCCTGAGCTTTCAAATCCGAAATTGGAGTTTGTTCATTGGGTTAGTGTGTAATGAAAGTTTCTTTCATTGAAGTCTATTGCACTGTGAGTTGTAATAAAGAAGGAGAGATTCTACTGTTAAATTTTGGATTGGTCTCTAGATTCTTGAAGACTAGAGAGTGGACGAAATGGATATATGGTTAATCGCAGCTAGTGCTGCTACCGGATATATAGCTAAGCAATTGCAGAATGTAACCAAAGGTAAAGATAATGTTCTTGAATCTTCTTCTGAAGATGTTCAGAATGTGAAGCCTGAATCTCCTCCTAGGTCCATGCTTAGCAGATTGGCAAGAGTCAAGAAGGTGAATGAAAACAAGTTTGGGGATGATAAAATGATATCAGATGGCGAAAATGCGGATGCATATCAAGTGGATGTACCATCTACGAGTGGAGAGAATTCGGGAAATTATGAAGATAACCATTCAGATTCTTTGTTTGGTTTAATGCCCGAGTTCCCAGAGATTGAATATAGGAATTGGAAAAGCAGTGGTACTTGTGTAGTTGACACAGAGTTGAACTCTTCATTTATGAAGAGAAGAAGATTCATTAGGAGAAACCAGCGGTACAGTCGATTAACTAAACCTTTGAGTTCACTGGAAAGCTGCTTAATGTCACGGTTTCATATAGAGCAAATGACAATGGAAGATTACATGACTAGTCCATTTCCATCGCCACACATTTCTATTTCAAGGCCATTACTCGTGACTGATGGTAGTCGAGTAATTAGCAAGAGAACAGCAGAGTCGATGTGGCTGAGCCAACATATTGTTATCAATGAAGACAAGGCTACACAAAGTTGCAGAATCCCTGGGTTTGAGTCTTTGGTTAAGAGAGAAGTGGGAAATGAGAAGACCAGGAGTAGAAAACATGGTAAAGTTGTTGCAATCTTTGAATTGTATTAGACTGGAAAAAGGAAAAACATGGCACTTAAGTTTCTTTTTTTTCTCAGGAGTAAGTGATGCAACAGTGTTGCTACAAATCGGGATCTCGATTGGCATAATGTCCTCGTTCATGGCAAGCCAAGCCAAAGTGAGTGAAGTTAAACAAGAGCTGAAGCAAACAGAGAACTTGGTCCATGATTTAGAAGATGAACTCGAGAGGAAAGACTCATTGATAGTGAAGGAGCTAGATATCGAAAAGGCAGCTGAGAATTCAGAATCTATAAGTAATATTGAAGCAGAGCTTGAAGCTGAACTTGAAAGGCTAGAAATCAACATGAACTCATCCAACATTGAGACAAGACTCTCTGATATGATCGAGGTTTGTTGGCTACACTTTTAATTATGCTCTTTGCTTTGCCTTGCATGGATCACCAAAACTAAAAAAGATGTTCAAATTTCAATTTTGTAAGTTCTACTTTGAATTTTTTTGCAGATGGAGCCGGATTTCGAGGTAGAATTTCCACAGGGTGAACTGAGAGTCGATCGGGTTAAAGGGAAGTGTTTAGATGAAACCGAGTCCAACCAAGACCCAAGTGGTAACTCCACACCTGAGTCAGGAAACTATGTTGTCTCACCTCGCGAATTGAGGTTGCGGTTGCATAATGTTATCAATTCACGCCTGGAGAAACGGATTGAAGAGCTCGAGACTGCACTCCAAGAGAGCCAAAGGAAGGTGGAGCAGCTGGTCATGGAATCAGAGAGCAAGAAGAATTCATGGTCAAGGTTATGGGAAACCCGTGAAGTGATGACATATAAGAGTGACTCGAAAATCCCAGTTTCTACAGAGCACACAAAGACTAATCTCGCTGAGATGCAACCCTTGGTTATGAACTTAACTGGGGAAGCACTTGAAGCATTCAATGAGTCTTACGACGAACTGATGAAAATAGACGTTGACTCGGAAGATGATGATGATGATGACGATTCACCCTTGGGCATGCAAGAGAGCAGGATTCACCAAGAAGATTTCTCTTCAACAAACAAAACCTCACCTTGGAGCCATCAGAAGGACGATTGCAAGGTGCCGGGGCAGGAGCTGCTAGACCTTATTGGTGTGGAAGAAGATGAAGAAGGCAGTGACTTTGGGAGTGAAATGGAGAAGCAACTGATAAAGCAGATTGTTGAGAAAACAAAACAAGGGTCTCCTGTTGTGATGAATGCTCAGAAGATCCTATTTCTCATGGAAGAAACAGAACATAATCTATAACATTAGGCAACATTAGACTTTTGCTTGTATGAGATTTTTTAAAGTCTGGTTAGTGTGTAAGGTATGCAGAAACTGATGAAACTTTCTCATATCAGACCACGAGCAACTATAATAAAGCTCATTTTTTTTGTTTAAAATTAATGTAAACCTTGAGAAACAATCTCAAGCTACAAATTATTGTCAAGATAGCAAAAACAGATTGTTTCGAGATAAAGTATTTTTTTCATTCATGAAGCAATGTAGAATAGCTACTACTAAGTCATGGGATAAATATGAAAAGACAGTCTTGACAACATGTTTTGCTATTTGCTTCAAGCTCTTTTGGCAACGTCAGTGTCATCTTCGAAATCTCCATCCATTGGTCCATTCTCCCTCTTCAGCTCATTTTTTTCCATGCTTCCAAATTGAGCCTCACCGCCAAATTGGCTACCAACACCAAACTGAGTATTGTCACCACTGAACTGAGAGCTGTTTCCAACCGGGTTTCCTCCAAACTGGTTGTCTCCAGCGAATCCACCATTGCTGCTACCGTAAGTATTGGCAGTAGCATAACCACTACTTCCATTACAATCACCAACAGCACCTGCACTTGCTTTTGAACCCTCACCATAACTGTTGCCGCTAGATCCAAACCCACTGTTTGCACCATATCCACCACCACCACCTCCATAGCCACCAGCACCACTGCCTCCATAGCCACCAGCACCACTGCCTCCATAGCCACCAGCACCACTGCCTCCATAGCCACCAGCACCACCACCATAACCACCACCACCACCATAACCACCACCACCGCCTCCATAGCCGCCACCTCCATAACCACCGCCTCCAAAACCACCACCACTTGTTCTATCATTTGCATAATTTACTTTAACAATCCGCCCATGGAGATCCTGAAGGAGAATTAAGACATAGGATCAAAAAGGGAAGATTATCAATAAAAGTTAACCCAACGAAACACCTCTCTTAGACAAGAAGATATTGAAAAGAAAACTGTGAAGATTATCGATGAAAGTTAAACCCAAAGAGACACTTGGAAGCTAACAGACATTATTACTCTATCAGAGATTCATAGATCAGCAATGGAAACTTACCCGGCCATCCAAAGCCTGGATAGCACTAGAGGCCGCTTCAGCAGAGGTGAATGTAACAAATCCAAATCCCCTCGACCTACCCGTTTCACGATCCAAAATAACCCTAGCTGTGTAAAAACATGGAAGGTGAGGTTAGCAAAAGGTAACTAAACAAACCAACCTCAAGAAACAAGCGCCTATGTGTTCACTAACACACTGCAATAAAATTCACAAGAATACTAAATAGATCAGTTATTTACTTTCGACGACTTCACCGTATTTGGTGAAAGCTTCTCTTAAGCTATGCTCATCCATGCTATAAGCCATACCTTACAACAGCAAAAAAAACCCATATAGTTAGTAAGAAAATAACAAAAACAAGTAAACAATTATCCATTTATAGGGCTAGACTCACCTCCAATAAAGAGCTTAGAAGATGACATACACCTTATCGCCTGAAAAAGCGAAGGGCTTGATAAAGAAACATGAGCATTGAGCTGCTTGCTCGTGGTCTGCTTCAATATGTTCCCAAATTTACTCAGAAAAGCCATCGCAGTTTGATATCTAATATGGAAAGACAAATAATTTAGCCACAAGAAACTCAATTTAAAGTAATGATCATATCATTTTCTATTCTCTATTCAACATTTAAGCAAGCTTCATACTTTTTCCCTCCGAAGAAGAAAGTATCTTAAAAACAACAAAGCTTTCAAATTCGCACTCTTTGTTGCCTTGCAAATCCCTGACTTTTAAAGGAACCAAAAAGTGAATTCAAAACCGAAACACAAAGATCGGAAACAAAATCGATGACAATGGAAAGCGAAGAAATGACAAAGATCACTTAAATCAGAGAAGAGAGAACCTTTAAAACAGCTAAAGAGAATCGAAGCTGAGAAGTTCTAGGGTTTATGAGAAAGAAATGAGGATGAAGAGTTAAGTACCTTTACACTTCGCTTCCCCTGTGATTTCTCGCTTTTGTTAAATGTTAAAACCCTACTTGACCCATTGACCGAGAAAGGGTTTATGTAGCTTAGTTGCACGATCCAACTAAATCGTGACCGTTAAATCATTGGGGGAGATACATAACAGACGTGTGACTTTTTCATTGGGTTGTCGTTATCTGTATGTGACAGCCCAGTAGCTATAACGAATGAGATTAAAACTTTTTCTTTCCCCAAAAGAGAAATTATATCCTTTTGTAAGTGGGCCTTATTCTCTTCTTCATTATTAATTAAGCCCATTTGGATTGCTGAAGGAAACACAAAACCAAAGCGCAACCCGACTCACCATATTTGACCCGAAACATGAATAGCTCAAAAGTTTGCTAGCTAGGGTTTTGGGATCTCCGCTAGTCAGTCGTCTACTCACATTTTTTCTTTCTTTTTCTCTCCTACAACCAAGTTTACGCCGCTAGCTCACTACACAGCCATGGCGAGTTCTGACCGTATCCTTCTTAGCTTCACACTTTCATTTTCTGTTTCTCTTTTATTTTTTGATCAAGAGTTATTTCAAAGCTTCTGAAACAAACAAACAAAAGAAAAAAGTTTCTTTTTGTTCAAAGGGTTTAAAATACAAGTTGATTTCTTGATTCTTGGTGGATCTGTTGTTACTTCTTCTGACGCTTTTGTTGTTCTACGTTGGATTTAGATCTCTCGTCGTTATTTATTAGTTGTTTCGTTTATTAAATCTTAAGCTTTTAGGGTTTATGGAAATTTTATCTTGTTGATCTCCTTGTAGATCTATTGTTAAATGTTATCTTTTTCAATAATATTGTTGATTCGTTGAAAATCATAAAATTTGTTGTTCCTTTATTGTTTTGTAAACAAATACAGATGTTTCAGATGTGCTGCATAATTTGTCCCTTGATCCAAAAGCTAACCCTATAGCTCTTGATTCTGAAAATAAGGTATTTTATTGTGCATAAAGTGTTTTTTTAAGATCTCCTTACATTTTTGGCCTAGCTCTGATTTCATTTGGCCATGTCATGTCATTGAGATTGTTAGCCTTCTGATTTGCGGTTTCTCAGAGTTTTGTTTAATGATTTGAATTCATTCCTCTGCTGTTCAATAAGAGTAATTTACATAGGGAGTTTATAAAGGCTGGTGTTCATTTAGTTGCAGGGTGCTTATGGCGGAAACGGTAATGACTACTTACTCAATCAAGAGCTACTTGAAGCTACCAAAAAGGTTAAACCTAGCCTTTTGTCTAAAGATGGAGATTTAGCCAAAGATAAGGTATCAAACCCGAAGAAACTCGGTTACCAAAGCTCAACTTGGAAACCAAAGGGTTCATATGGGAAGGGTGCCTACTCTTATGGGTTCTATTCCCTAGCATATCAGTACCCAAGATATGGTTACAATGGTAGCTATGCTTCAGGAAAGACCAGTCAACATTATCAGTACCTAGTATGTTCTTTATTTCATCATTCAGCTGGAGTCATATTAATAACTTGTTTTGTAATCTTGGCTTGTTTTATTCATTAATTTGTTATCATCTTGGTGCAGACCCAGCAACAGGGAAGATCAGCTAGTGGGGGTCAATCTTATGGATACATGGACAACATTCACTCAAATTATGGCATGTATGGACCTTACACTAGTGGCATAGGAGCAGGCTATGGATATGGCACCTACGGTTATGACGCTTGGAAACATATGCCCAATTGGTATGCAGTTGACAATTGCTACAAGTCAAGAAATGGGTTTCATGGATATGGAAAAGAAAACATTGAGGGATTAAATGAGCTGAACAGAGGGCCACGAGCTAAGGGTTTCAAGAGCCAAGAGGGTTCAAAGGTGATCTCTGTGTCTTCTAAGGAACAGATAGTGACGGAGAGTGATCAACTCAAAGAAGATGTGTCTCTTTTAGATCTGATGGACTACAATAAGAAAGATTTCCCTGAGACCTTTCCAGAAGCAAAGTTTTTTGTAATCAAATCGTATAGCGAAGACAATATTCATAAAAGTATCAAATACAATGTTTGGTCCAGCACCCCTAATGGTAACAAGAAGCTGGATTCCTCATATAACGAGGCAAATCAGAAGTCAGATGCCTGTCCTGTGTTTCTACTCTTCTCTGTGAGTGAATGTATCTTTCATGATTTCATCGTCTGGTTGGTATTTCAATTTTAATGGAAGAGTTCTTATGTGTAAGTTTCACAGGTAAACACGAGTGGGCAATTTGTTGGTCTAGCCGAGATGGTAGGCCCAGTCGATTTCAATAAGAAAGTGGAATACTGGCAACAGGACAAATGGATTGGTTGCTTCCCTGTCAAGTGGCATTTCGTTAAAGATATCCCTAACAGTTCTTTGAGGCATATAACTCTAGAGAACAATGAGAACAAGCCGGTTACGAATAACAGAGACACACAGGAAGTCTGACTTCTCTCTGTGTTATCTATAAATTTTTAGATTCTAACAATTGGCTTGTCCTTTTTTTAAAATGCATAATGACCTTTTTTGTTTTATCTGCAGGTAAAGCTAGAGCAAGGAATGAAAGTCATCAAGATTTTCAAGGACCACGCAAGCAAGACATCTATCCTCGATGATTTTGTCTTTTATGAGAATCGTCAAAAGATTATCCAAGAGAGGAAAAGCAAACACCTACAGTTCAAAAAACAGGCAACAATCTTATTTGCTGCCATCTTTGTGAATCTTTACCCGTGAATATAATGGGAATATCAAACAAATGTTGGTATTGTTTCCAAGCAGGGTTTGGTGGCCAATCTTGTGAAAACCCAAGAGTCTACTACAGCCTCAGAAGATGCAGCAGCACTAGGATGTGCAACTGAGGTGAAAGAGAACGACTTAGCTGTCTCAGAAAATGCTGTTGCTGCTACTGCCTGTTGAAACCAACCTTTGGTTTTTAAGGGGGAACTTGGGGGGGGGGGGGGGTGTTTTAGGCTATTTTAGAATCTTCCCCTAGTTTTGTTTCTGTTTCAGAATTTGAATACCTTTTGTTTTTGTTTTGTTGGAACCGAGTTGAGAGGGTAGTGCCTTAGTAGATGAAGTTTTGGCATGAGCATTTATCATCTTGCAGTTAAATCTTCTCTTTAGTGATGGTCCAATATATGAGGATATGGGTAAAAGATTGATGTTGAATCAGCCTATTCAACCTTGTATTTCTTTCAGCCAAGACAAGTAAAAGAAAGCGTTTTGCATCTGCTTCATGCTCAAATGTAGAAATCCACAGGTTCTTTACAATTTAAGTCAAGAGCCATATCAAACTTTGACACAAGATTGTCGAACTCAAAAACTGTAACTCAAGACACTTTTTGGTAGACTGTAGTTAACACCTGGAACTGCTGTTCTCCATGACATGGTGAAGACATGAGTTCCATAAAGCTTCATTATTGGTGATTTTCAACAGTTTTCTGCCTTAGAACTTAGAAGACTACATCACCCACGAATGAAGTATCCCCTAAACCAAAGAAGAAAATAACGATAATATCCAACTTCATCGACTTAAATTGTTTGCGCTAAGAGAATTGATTAAATAAATTACATCTCACATTGGAGTATAAAATCTACACGCTTATTTACATGTGTATCACAAATCACTGCATAAGCAAGGAAAATAACAAAAAGATAAAAAGAACAAAGCTGGAGTCCATTAGGCTCGAGTCATCATCATCATCATCATCTCCTACGAGAGCTACGCAATGATCTCGGAGATGGCAAACACTCAAAGAGATCAAGGAGCAAATTCTCAATGTCTTCACAATTGTATCGGATATGTTTTTCGCCTATACGAGCTGCATTTCTTCCAAGAAATCCCCTGTAAGACTGAACAACCTTGACTGAGATCGAGATGTGAAGATCATCGCGGAGCTCTGGATCAGGGACCGACCAACGGGTTTGATTCTTGTAAACATCATCAAAGGCAAGACAGAAGAGTCTGCATCTTTCTCTCAGGGTACTTACAGAGTTGCTGTTTTCTCTGAGCAAAGCCAGTATAGAGCTCCATGTGGATCTCTCGTAGTCTGTAACATTGTGCTGGTACCTTGCGATGTGTTTCCTCATCCATTCGTCTCCAAACAAGTGTCTCAGCTCTGATCCCTTTACCTTCTGGACCATGTAATGGAAGTTGTTCATCATGAAAATGAATTTGAGGGATTCGTCTGCGTAAAGCTGAGTTTTTCGCTCCAGGCTGGACTCCAGCGTTGAAATGATTGACCGAAGATGTTTAGCCATAGGAGAGAATGTGGAAGGGAGGATGTCTTGTCCAGTTTTCTCCGGGATAGAGTCCTCAACGTTTATGTTCTGAAGAAGCGAGTTTAGAGTGTCGGTGTACTCAGGGAGAAGCTTCAAGTAGTTCATTACATACCTGGTCAAGTGGTGAATTCCGCCTCCAGGGAAGGGGCGTGAGGATTCATCTGAGGCTATTGCGGCTTTGAACTTTAAGAAGGTTGCGGTTGTACGAGCAGCTAGCTTTCTTGACAGCTCGTGGAACCCCATTCTTAGAAACGAGCCTGTTTCATCGGGGAAGAGGTTATCAACATCCAAGAGAATCTCTGCTGAAACCTCATACATGCTAAGGAAGCGCTCAAGCATTTCTGGCTGGCAAGATCTCAGTGCTACAGCTTCACCAAAGCTGAGGAGAGATAGAATTGTATCTTTTGAGATTTCAATGAAGCAAGCAGAAGAAACCGACTCAAAGTCTCCCAAAATTTGTTCACAGAGCTGTTTTTCACTGACGAGATAGATCTGAGTAATGATCGTTACAACTCTTGTCCATTTTCTCATTGCATCATTCAAATCCTCCCATTCCATTTTAAGAACATCAACGCAGCTGAATCTTTCCATTTCGAGAATGAACATATACTCATCCAGAGCTTCTCTTTGAACCCTGATGAAAGCTTCACAGAATGCTCGATCATACTCGCAAGCAAACATGGCGTTTGCAATAGCTTTGATGTGAGGAAGGACGCTGGGATCAACTAGATCAGCATTTTGGAATTCCGCTATATTTTCATCAGCTTCGTGTGAAGAAGCTACAACAACTTCATCATCTAGGGACACAAAGGACTCGTCGTACACAAAAACCTTTCCACGGGAACTAACAGCCAAGTATCCAGGCTGTGCATGCTGTTTGTGCTGATGCAGAACATCACAGAGCTCTTTCTCAAGCCTCAACATCGCGATGTCAAGAACAACCGTAGCTTGGTTGTAAACATCTTTCTCCTTCTGGTTAGTTTTGATGGGCAAAGCTTTGAAACACATAAGAACTGTGTAAACTTCATGCAGAGCTTGAAAGAACTGATCAGCTTCAGACAGACCAGCTTCCAATATCATCGACTGGTTTGTCTCCCAGCTGAGGATTCTCTTCACAGCTTCTTTGAACCTCTCCTGGATCTCAGAGAATCCTGGATCTTCAAATTTGGTATCAACAATCCCAAATGTTGACAAATGTGACTCTAGGTCACTTAGGAGCTTTCTCAAGTTGGCATCGAGGTTATTATCAGATGCCCTCAGTGCCTTTACAACATGGTGACATGCCTCAAAGACATGATTTTTCACTGGTGAAACAGGATGCTCTGTTTCAAACTCTGACATACCCAGACCCAAGACAAGAGCCTAAAATCAACCTAGACTCTACGAGACAGCTTATAGGCACGCAGCAGAAGAAAGAAAAGTCAAAAGTGTTTCCAGGTGCAGTAAAGACTATACTAATCAATGAAGATCGCAGAACTGGAGGAGTTTTCTTATAAACTAATTACTATATAAGCTTAATCCTGATAACTAGACTTGGAAAAAACTTAAGTCATCTCCCTTGGAGAACACCCGGAATGAAGAAAACAGAGAGGAAAAGGAATCCCCACATAAACATGGTAAAAACCATAACTAGACAAGCTTAATCCATTACGATCAGTGAAGCCCTCTTCAAATCTAACATCTTTTTCTTCCTCACAAGACCATACTATCTCTATGAAGAAACAGAGCTATAATACCTCCCAAAAGAAAAAGTCAAGTCAACAGCTTTCCAAAAGCACTCTCTTGCTTCTGTAAAATGGAGAAATTTAGAGGAATTTCAGAAATAAATTTGAAACTTGATCTTTTCTTTGATTTTCAGGAGAAACATTTTATCATATACTTGGTGATCAAACAGAGTAACGTACCGTGAAACGAGCTCAATCCAACGTTTTAACTTTTCCGGGAAGAGAAAAACGAATCCCAGGGAAAAAACAAAAATCTCCAGAAGCTTGTGATTTGGATTTCTATATCATTAAAGAACAAATTATTGAAGCAAGAGCAAGAGAATTTAGGCGAGATTATGGGAAAGAAGAAGAAGAAGAAGAAGAAGGAAAGAAAAAAGTTGTGGTGCAAGCAACTCTATATAATAAAAAAAAGGTTGAAAAATGGAAAGAGTATTAGAGCGAGGCAAGTCCGTAATTTCGTAGATGGCGAAAGGTCGATTAAAAATGACAAATTTCACATCTTTGCTTATTTTGTCTTTGGAGATTTTATGGCCGCCCAAACAATTGACTTCCCCACATGGTGGGACGAAAACTAAAGGAGTTGAAGTCAATTAACTCAAATTTGGGGATTGAAATATAACTAAATAAAACTTTGTTATAATCCTACACTTCTCCCCATTAAAACTGTAGGATTATTACAAATATAAATAATTTTTTTACAAAGTTTAGGATTACATAGTAAATGGGGAGAAGTGTAGGATTATTAATATACTATGCAGTTTTAAAATTTAGTTATATTTACAATTTACTATGCAAAAGAAATTTACTATGCAAAAAACGTACACCAACAACCATAATATACAATGCAGTTTTAAAATTTATTTATATTTATGCAGTTTTAAAATTTATTTATATTTTAAAATATAAATAAATTTTAAAACTGCATTGTATATTGATACAAAAAAAACGTACACCAACAACGATAATATACTATGCAGTTGTAAAAAACGTTTTTTTTTTTGCATCAATATACTATGCAGTTTTTTAAATTTGAGACTTTTGAGTGAAAACGTTACACTATCATAAACCACTTGATTATATTTCATGATTCATTGTTGGTATATTTTTACCTTGAACCTTATCAGCTTAATAAAATGGTCCATAACGAATTTAGTGAAGTTGAACATTACATGGTACTAGTTTTTATAACTATATGATAAATTTATTAATTGAAATATATAAATGCATTCATCAGTTTTAATATCTACTTGTCTAACATTTTTAGTTTTTTTTTTTTAGATTGATTGATTGATTTATTTAAATGAATCATTTATTGTACAGTTTATTGAATACATAAATATAATTAAATTGATTCATTTTTAGTTTAGTTTTATCAGCTTTTTCCATATGATTTTGGGTTAATTTTACGGAATTGAACATTTTTGTCTATATCTTGGCTTCGTTTTTCATTTATAATGTTGTTGCCAGAGGTACATAATCGGTGTTCACTACCTACATATTTAAATGTTTCAATGGGTTATTAGAGTGAATGAGTACATTTACGGATACTTTTCAAGTTCTAGGAAACTAAGGGTACAAAAAAAAATTGCACCTTTTTCTGTGACTTTAGTTGCCAATTGCTAATAACAACTTAACGATATCGATTAGTCAATACTTGAAGTTTGACTGTCTCATGACGGGGAAAAAAGACATTTACATGTATTGATATCAACCGTCCGATGATACTGTACGGCTCAGATGAGTAGTTGACAGCTCATAGTAGGACCCAGCAAGTTTTCCGAGTCAAAATATATTATTTTCCCTTCTTAGTTTTTGCCCTTTTCTTTTAACTCGATCTTATTTTTCCCTTCGTATAAATTAAACTACATGTGCTGACAACAAATAAAATAAAAAATAAACTTACATGTTTGTCTCAGCAATGCGTAAAACTAATATTTAAAGTAGCAGATAAATTTTTTAATCATGTTGTTTTACGGTTAAAGAAGATTACTAATATTGTTTAATCTGGATTTTGGTCCGACTTCGAGCATAAGTTTTTGGTTTTTCAAATCTCGATATATAAATGCTGGATGTAATTTTCAGCTATTTATGTATAACGTATTCGTCAATTGCTTCTTTTTTTTTTTTCTTTTTATATTCGTCAATTGGTACGTGATACATGTCACATGGATCATGGATTCACATATACTCTCCAAAAAACAATTTCATGCATTAATCTAATAGACGAATTCTGAAACATATCAAGCATGGGAAAATCTGAATGCACCTTGCACAATCATATTTTGTGGTGAGAAATATGATGCACTCTCCAGGACAAACTTAGTTAGTCGATATTGACAACTCCTAACATCTCTAGTTCTCTACCAAAGTCTTCAAAACGATCTCTCGAACATATGGCCTCGCTTACAAATTGAAAATATCAAGTTAGGTATTTTTTTTCTAATGTCTGGACTACCTTGTTGAGTATCTAATCTTGCATACGTATTCCTTACTCATAATTGCTAGATTGCTAGGAGATGTCTAAGATTTACCTATGCATATATGAGTGAATATACCACAACGTTGTAGACATTTGAAAGATCTTGATCTTCACCAAAACTTGTAATTGACTAGTTTTTACAAATGTCATTGATCTATATATTACATGGTATTGACCAAAAATATTACACTGATCATGTGCCTTGAAAGTGTTGACTAATGTACATTCGTTTCACTAGGATTGTACAATAAAAGTTACTAATTAATTCAATACATATGTTTATTCTAATTCAGTTGGGTTAGCAATAAACACGGGTCTAATTGCTTGTAACTTAAGGGCTTTGGCTGAAATTATGGGCTTGGACTAGGCTTCGTAACACAATTGATTTTGCATTGTATTAAATAGAAAACCCATTAACAATTCTCTTTGTAAAACCTGCTGCTTTCGTCCGAAGGTTTCAATAAGGCGCCAAAAGATAAGCGGTAGAGTTTCTTTTGGCGAAAAATGAAAAATTGAGAAAAATAAGATAATTCGCAGGGAGTAAATAAATCGGATTTAATAACTCCCGCTCAACTCTCCCCTTAACAAAACCCTTCTTCTCCCCAATTTACCTCCTCCATCACTCGCATCTCACATACCTTTTGATTTTGTACCCAAGGAGGAATCTAAAGTTTCAATCTAAGAGAGAAAAATGCAAACTTCAGTGACCCCAGATGCTATTTCCACTTTATTGTCAAACCGATCTTTTGATTCGTTCTCCGATCGATCTGAGATCGTTTCAAGTTGTGGATCTTAAGCTTATCGGCAATCGATATACGTAAGTATTATTTGCTTCTTCATTATCTGGGTTAAATTTGGTTTTCTTAATCTCGTTTGTTCCGGCCCTAGATTAGTGCTCATTAGCTCAATCTCACGATGTTTATATAGTTTATAAATCTATATAAGAGAGAGATCTTTTATTTATTTTAACTGATACAATTCTGATGGATTTATTTCATGGTTTGTGAGGGTTTGTATTTTTCGAATTTGATCTGATTGGATCGTTGACATGTTTTCGTTTTGATTGACAGATTTAGTGCAAATGATGGAAAGACGAAAGTCAAAGCTATGTTTACAGCTTCATTGACACCTGAAATTATCTATGGAAAGATCCAGAATCTGGGTCTGATTCGTCTCATTGATTTCACAGTTAACGATATTTCAAGCAAATCAACAAAGTAAGAATTTTCTTTTGAGCTCTTTTTACACGAATAAGCACCTTTAGTTACTGACACATATCGTCTTTATGTTATTTCCCTGCAGATATTTCCTTGTAACAAAATGTGAAGCTGTTTTTTCTCCGCTTGATTCTGAGACTAACTCGGAGAGTAAGAGCGAAAAGGAGTGGTAGTGAGCACGAGAAGCAGAAGCTAGATCATTCTCCTGTGAATGATGTTAAAATGGATGTCTCTACTGGTATCACCTTGAAACCAAAGCAGGAATTTGTTGCCAAATCAGCTTCTCAGATAATGAGTGAACAGAGGGGAAGGTAAGCTAAATCTCTTTCTTTTTTTTTTGTCTTCAATGTTTCATCGTATATGTCAAATGAATATTTAATCTCGTTTGGGTTTTTTGCAGTGCTGCACCAGCTGCAAGAATGTCCATGACTAGAAGGGTTCATCCACTTGTGTCGTTGAATCCCTATCAAGGAAACTGGACCATTAAAGTCAGAGTCACTAACAAGGGAGTCATGAGAAATTACAGAAACGCTAGAGGTGAAAGATGTGTTTTCAATGTGGAACTTACAGATGAAGAAGTAAGAAAGCTTCCACTTTCATGAAATCTCAAACTTGGTTAAAAAATTTTTATGTGGTTACTCATTTGTTAATTTGGGTCTGATACAGGGAACACAAATTCAAGAGACAATGTTTAATGATGCTGCAAGGAAGTTTTATTACAGATTCCAATTGGGAAAGGTCTATTACATATCGAGGGGATCACTTAAACTTGCTAACAAACAGTTCAAGACAGTTCAGAATGACTGTGAGATGACTCTGAATGAAAATTCAGAGGCTGAGGAAGCTAGTGATGAAGAAATGTTTGTCCCTGATACAAAATTCAACTTTGTACCCATTGAAGAGTTGGGTTTGTATGTTAATCAGATGGAGCTCATTGAACATTTATCTTATTGGTATATTATATATTGGGTTCAGGATGATAACAACTTGAATGCAATGCTATTTCCAGATCTCATCGGAGTTGTTCATTTATCATAGCCTTTGTGTTGCCTATATTGCGAGCACTTCTTGAGTATGTTTATGATTCTGAGCCTAAGAAAGGTCGTAGACCTGATCCTGCCTTCTTCGCTTGTGTTTTATCTCCAACTCGGTATGATTCACTCACCGAGTTTCATTCTTCTAGCATCTACTTGTTTGGTAATTCGTATTCGATTTGATTCTTCCGTTATCTTCTCTCCAGAGAGCTTGCAATCCAGATTGCTAAGCAGTTTGAAGCTCTATGAGCTGATATAAGTCTTAGGTGTGCTGTAGTAAGCTCATGCTTTAACCATCTTTATCATAATTGAAAGCTTCCTGCTATAATAAGAATTGAACCAAGTCTTCCTAAACCGATTCTGATTTTTCCAGCTTGTTGGGGGTATAGACAGGACGCAACAAACTATTGCTCTTGGGAAACGACCTCATGTTATTGTACGTTTGTTACTTAAATTGTTTTCTGCACTGATCGTTAGTGAATCTAGTAGCTAAGATTGATATGTTGTTTCACAGGTTGCTACACCTGGTCGTCTTTGGGATCATATGTCTGACACTAAAGGCTTTTCTCTGAAAACATTGAAATATCTGGTAAATTTATGGTTAATATCTGGTAGTCTGTTCTTAGTTCTTATCATGCTTATATTTACTTCACTTTATACAACAGGTTCTTGATGAAGCAGATAGACTGCTGAATGAAGATTTTGAGAAATCGCTTAACATGATTTTGGACGAGATCTCTCGTGACCGTAAAACATTTCTTTTTTCAGCAACTATGACTAAAAAGGTAGGAACGCTGCTTGAAAGTGAGAGGTTTTTGGGAGGTCACAAAGACAAGAAATCTTCTAAGAAGTTCAGACGATAAAATGGCTATGTTTGTATTGTTTTCCGATAACTCACCAAAGTTTTGAATTGAAGTTTTCCATTTGAACTTTGATAATTTAATCAATCTTGTACTCTTAGTTTGTATTTTCTTTTCGTTTTGCTTGTTTCTGTAAGACTGAAATTATGATATTAAAAGTGGTTTAAAAGCTCTGATCTCTGTTCTTGGTGTGGTCGCTCTGCTTCTTTTAATTCTCTCTAATTTGCGGAAATCTGGTTAGCCGGATTTATGTTTTCCGGTTCCCCAATGCAATTAACCAATCAGATAAGCCAGTCTAGTCAACTTCTTCTGCGCTCACTTGAACTCTAATCTTTGTATGAAGATCACAACTTTATAATGGATTTCTTATGAAATTGAATGTTTATGAAGAATTACAATACCCAAAGAAAGATTGAAGGCTGAAAAACAAATCTGAGGAAAAAAATGCACGAATATCAAAAAACTAAACCGACGAAAGAAAAGCCAAAAAAGACTTACCACATCAACTCAACTCAAGTAGTATGCCAAAAAAAAAAATGCAACATTTTTTTTTTTAAAACTACTCTCTTATGGAGGCACCGTTAAAAGCAAGTCAAGATGATCCACCACCGCGAGGCCCACCACGTCCTCCTCCTCCACCTCCTCTTCCACTGCCTCCGTTTTGAGGAACCCTTTGGTAACCTTCTCCACCATTCCGTGGGTGTGAGCTCTTTGGTCTACCGGAAAACTCACCACCTCCTCCTCCTCTTCCCCCTCCACTGCGTCCTCCTTTGAAACTTTCGTTTCGGAAGCTTCCTCTTCCGGAAAAGTACCTTCCCCTACTACCTCCACTGTTCCCTCCTGCAAAAAAGATTAAACCCATCTTTCAAATAAATAAAACTCTTAATTCAAACCATCTTTTTCTTGATGAAGTCTCTCATGTTTATTACCTCTACTGTTAGTTTTCTTCTCCTCTACAACAGCTTGACGATCTCCAATTGTAATTGGCGAGGCCTACATGTACCAACACAAAGATTCAGATTCATATAGCAGACAGCTCAAAGAGACTTAAGAATTAAACGAGGAATAAAGACATTTTCAAGGCTATGGTTTACCTCAAGCGCACTCTGCTTTCCGCTAGATGTTTCGAATTCCACAAAACCAAAACAGAAACCTTGCTGCTGAGAGTCACAAACACGTGTAAGGAACCAATAAACAAGGGTTTTTTTGGAGAATATTGTAGATTTATATATCAAACCTTATTGCTTCTGACTTGAATCCCCTCATGCTTTATTGCACCAAAGTTCTTGAACACTTCTTCAAGTTGAGTTGGTGTGGAGTCAAACGGCAAATTTCGGACATAAATCGAATGACCATCATCTGTAATAACAAGTTAAAAAAAAAACAAAAACAAAAAAAATCAACACCAAGGGATTGTGCATATTCAAACAGCAAAATGTAAGGAAACTACGGACCTTCCACATCAACATTGCTATTATTTGGAACATTCTCCGGAGCTGAAGCCTCAGGTGCTGCGGCATGCTCAGCAGGAAGAGCCATCGGCTTCTGGTTGGAACTGACTGGAGCTGCTCTTTGCTTGTTCCGAGCAACATGTGTTGGTGCTGGACCACTTTTCTTCAGTTTGAGCTGTTAAACATCACACAGAGACCCCATAAGGTTGACTAAAAACGAAAAGAAAAACAAAGAGTTAGTAGGCGGTGGTCTTGGACTCACGATAGAAGCATAAGAATGCTTAGGAGCATCTCCTTGAGACACTGATAAAATTTCATTATGACTTAATTGAGTAGGAGGTTCAATAGGCTCAACGTCAACATCAACTCCTTCATCTTTGTCAGAAGGATCATACACCTCTGCCACATTGTCAAGATCTTCCTCCTCAATAGAAGCAACTGGCTCAGGTTCTACCTCGGCCTCTTGACTAACAATAACACGTTCTGACAAAACGTAAGGGGATGTTAATATCCTAACCTGAACTAACCGAGTCGTATCTCGTATGTGGTAAAGAAACAAAAAAAACATGGATCTTTCTTGGTACCTGGTTCCGCAGGAGCCTGAACATCCCTGGTGGTTCCATTGATGGCAAGAGAGCGGGCTTGAGCCGCCACCTCTTTCTCCTCGAGGAATCGAAACACGTCGTTTAAGACAAAGTATCCCTTATCTTGTGGAGCCAAGAAAAAAGTTTGACTGAACTTCTTCATAACATTATCTTTCCCGGTTAAGCGTCCTGTAACCAGAACGATAACCCCTCTCTCATGAGACTCCTGAGCATCCGCAGTTTCTATCTCGGCCGTGTAGTCTTCATATTTCAACGACAGAATCTTATCGTTGATCGCCTGAAATCCAAAGAGGAACCAAGTTTAATGTAACTCAGAAGAGAACATCAACATAGCTATGTTGAAGTAATTGACTTTATGATCTCACTTGCATAGTTGTGACAGTAGTCACAACACCGGTAACATCAGGTCGAGTTAATAAGCTCGAATCCTGATAAAACCGGTGAACTAAACCGGGAGATTGGTGAAGAATATGATAGTATTGCTCCACAAAGGCCCGACCAACAACCTCAGCACCAGGGGAAGAGCTAGCTTCCTGCTGTTCCATCTATATAAATACAGTTAAGAGTAAATTATTAGCAAAATTTACCAACAAAATCATGAGCTTAAGTTTAACATAAAGCTTAATTAAGCTCCGTGTTGTATCATTTAAGACTTAACTATTGAGACAATCTTCTCTGATGTGAATCGATTTAGCATTAAATTTTATTCATTAATAAAATAAAGGCTTCGATTTCGTAAAACTCAGATAAAAGTCAACGATCTAATAGAAAGTCTAAGATTTCACTGTTCTAGATGAAATTAAGAACCCTCACACACACACACACACACAAACCCTAAAATAAATAAAAGATCACAACACTTTTGTTACAAGAACAAAACTAATTGAGAAATGAAACAACAAATAATGAAATTCGGAAAATGTTTGTGAGAAAAGAAATGAGTTTTCTAGCATTTGACTACGTACCACTAAAGGGTTTAATCGCAAACTTGACAGATAACCCAGAAACTCTAAATTATCTTTAGATATAATGAATCGAGCAGAAAAGTATAAGGAAATAATGAGTCAGATCAAGCTCGATAAAGAAAAAGAGAGAGAGATTATGATTAGAGCAAATCAAGAAAGAATAAAAGGAATAGATCGAAAGAGGAAAGGAATGTAGTTGTGTACTTACAGTGATCTGAGGGAGAGAAGGACAAAGAGAGATCTGCTGCAGAAGCTACGAAACAGAGGAGAGGACGAGGGAGACAGCGACTGACGGAGAAAGAGAGAGAAGAGGACTGAGAGAAGGAATCTAAAGTACAATGTTTAGTTCCGATCTGTTCTGTTCGGTACGGCCCACGAAGATTCAAACTTGGGCTTCTCGTTTAGTGTTGTCTTATTTTGTTTTTAGAAAATGTTTGGTCTTTTTTTTTCTATAAAAGGCATTCTATTAAAAGCTGCGGATGAGTTACATAATGATGAAAATACATGATAAAAGCAACAATAGCTAGCAAAAAGAAGAGATTGAGCAAACTAAGTAGAAGAGTAAGGATACGAGAAGTTTATTGATAAAATGTTTATTTTTGATAAAATGTTTGGTCTTTCTCTTGTTCGTTATTTCAAAGTTTATATTTTCAATGCCTAAAACCGTAATCAGGATTTAAGCTTACGAACAATATGAATAAGGTGATCTCGTGAATGGTTTGGGTATTCGGTGTATTATTTGTTCACAGATTTTGTGTCACGTAATATCTAAAAGATTTATGAAAACAATTTCGAATTTGGAAACATTGCAAGATTAATTAATAATGGACCATTAATAAAAGAAACAATTTGATAATGGACAAGTTTAATGAGGCATTGTTACTTTAGAAGGTGTTCTTATTCGGTACAATTCACGAATAACTAAAACATTGAAAGAAAAATACGACTTCCCAAATGCTATTGTATCATCGTATGTTTTTGGAGTATCACATGTAGAATTAGTTAAAAGTTTTATAGTAATCTGGAAGTAAAAATCCACATGTATGTTTAAAGATAATTTAAACTCTATTTTTTTGTAGGAGTAGTTGCACCAGCAATTCTTGAACATTGTTCCTTCAACATAGGAAGAAAAAATGGATTGAATGGAATATTGGGCATGTAATTACCTTCGGCTACCAAAAATGTTTTGCAACAAGCCGGACCTAAGTTACCGAACTGTAGAGTGAATATAGATTGAGAAATTTTTGCAAAACATCCTGGAATATTCATCACCGATGGCCAATATTTTATTATATTAGGTAGTTCTTGCAAACCAAGACTCGACTGGAATGGAAACAGAAAAGGAAACGGAGCTGGAAACTGTGGTAGCTGAGCATTTACAGAGACTACGATGCATAGGACCACTACAAGTGAAATCACATTTTTGATAGACATAATGAGATATTGAGAAGATAAAAAGAGCCTTAGTATAGCCAAATATATGCTTAATGCTTGATTTGTTTTTGATTGCTGAACAACAATAAGATCCTTGCTTATATATATGGAAGAAAACCAAACTGTGGTATTAATTATCTTGATAAAACGTCTTTGAAATTCTCTTATTAGGTATTTGATTCGGTTTTATAAATTTAAATAGAGTCGAAACTCCTGAGTGACATTAACTAAGAAATATTGACTATCAAGATTCAATAAAAATATTACAGGTCCTCTTAATCAAGCACTAGCTAGTATATTCAAAATTTATATCAATAAACCGGTTTATAGTCTTTTTGTTTTGAATTTATTTGAATCAATCTTATTCAGGTTTGGTTTCTAAAAGCTCCACACAATGAGGTTTTTTCATGACTTGTCTTAGGAATTTCACTAGGTGAGATTTTTTGCCCATATATTCAGAGAATTATTTGAAGATTAGCTTTGGCGCGGTTAGGATTAAATTTCTGTGAACATGAAGCTGGATTGTGAGCAATCACAAGGCCATTATGATTCAGTTAATATCTCTAGTCACTTGGGAGTTGGGAGTATATATCAATTTTATTTTCTCTCTAGCCCTCTGGTACTGTCGTCTTTCTATATAACAAGAGACCACAATAGTTTTTACAGTTTCGTTTGTTAGAATTAACAGTCTCTTTCGTGTCCTTGTATGCCACGGAAACCCTAAATGACTTCAGGGCTTGGGCTTATGATCAATTTCAGCTCAGTCCACCGGTTTACCAATAGGGTTTGTCTTCAAACTTAAAGGCTGTTTCAGTTGTTTATGGTTGCATAATGGTTTTTTTTTTGTATTTTCTTAATCGCACATCCACAATGTTTCGCACTTTCATTTTAAAACAAGAATCATACTTGGATAAAACCTTCGTGAAACTTAGTTAGCGAGATGGAACTTAGTTAATGAGGTGTGATTACATTGTAGTGTATTATTTTGTAAAACTGAAAATTTTCTAAATAATGAGACTAACAATTGTTGTAGTGAAATTGTTATTATATCATTGCAATACATATCATCAAATTAACCTTAATTATTTTTTAACTAAAAAATGAGAGCGGATAACATAATTATAATATGAATCTATTTTGTGCTAGGAGGAACTGGACGAGCAATTTTGGAACATTGCTTCTTTAACATTGGAAGGAAAAACGGATTGAATGAAATGTTTGGTATGCAATTAGCTTCAGGCTCAGCATCAAAAAATGCTTTGCAGCAAGCAGGACCTATATGTTGCCAAACTCTCCGGTGAATATTGATTGAGAAAATCTCTGCAATGCATCCTGGAATATCTATTACCGATCGATAACCAACATTTGATTATATTTGGTAATCCTGGCATACCATGACTAGGCTGGATCATGCAAATAGAAAAGGAAACGGAATCTGACACTGTGGTAGTTGAGCATATATAACCGCAAAGAAAAAAATCATGTTTTTGATAGCCATGAAGAGAAAAAAGAAGAAGTTTCAAACAGTCGAAAATATGATTTTTTCTCGAGCTTGTGTTTTTATTATGAATAATACTAAGATCCTTAGTTATTTATAGGGTATGATATTTATATTAGGTATTTAATTACAGTTTCATTTTCTCTGATTAGTTGTCAGTTTCTAAAATGGAAATAGAGTCGAACCCTGAGACTGTATATAGAAATTTAAGACTATTTTGTTTTTTGTTTTTCCTATTGACTATTGAGACTTGTGAGGAGATGAAATATAACTGGTGGCCCTTAACCAAACCGGAATAGCTTTAGAACTAATCCAATAAACCGGTTATATGTTAATCCTTCGTTTTTGATTTAGATTTATGTTCGTTCCTCTCTCTCTCTCTCTCCTAAGCGACAGTGGTCGGAGACAATCTACCATCCCGGAGATTTAACACTGCCGACTGAAACGCACACTTTGAAGCACGATGATGTAGTTCCGTTGTCGAAGAAGTAAAGATGGTTAACATGAAAATGACGAGGCGCGTAACGGAGGGAAGAAGTAAAAGGTGAGGAGTACGATTTAGCTCGCCCATTTCTGAACTGATTGAGATTTTGATAGCCTCGATATATAAGGTCTGCATAGTGTTTAGGTTACATGTGATTGCCTATATTTTTTTAATTTCAGCAAATAGCTACGCATTTTGGGAAACAAATTATACAATAAAGTTATAAAGGCCATTATGGGCTTCAAGTTTGGTTTCTTAGAGTTTCCATGGAGTTTTTTTTTTTTTCACTTTGTGAGATTTGTCACTTACCCATATTTATTTTTTTGGGTAAAATGGTTTTTACCCATTTTGTTTATCACTAGATCAGTTTTTTGGGTACAATATTTGATCTTTTTGGATTAACCAGAATACAATTGGTGTCTATCTGAGAAAGCTTGGTTTTAAAAAAATTTAAATAAATCCAATGGGTTGCTGAATTATCATCTCAGGTCAATCAAGAAACAGACACCAAGGACAATCATCTTTCTCTTTCTCTCTGAGGTCTTGGCACACTAAGATAGCTCAATCAAGTATGCTACTAGAAATATTTGAGGATTCAAATAGTTAAGTGTCATGGGTTTATGAACTCACATGATCTGTATAAATGTTTTCTGCTACTAAAAGCCAGTCTCAGCCATTCTTACTGCATAAATGTTTTCACAACATTTGTTAAACTTCAGTGCATGGAGTACAGTTTTTGAGTCATGGGGTTGCTTTATTTTTCTAGGTCCAAGCTTGAAAAGCATTATCTGCAATAATTTCTTTGTCAATTGTCTCCTTTGATTATTGCTCCCTGACATTAAAGGCACTTCACTACTCTATTACAGTAACTTTCTCTACTGCATTTTCTCTTCCCTTTGCAGGTTCATATCTTCCCCTTTTTCTCCTCTCAGTCCCTCGAGACTGTTTAGCTTACGGACAAAGAAAGGAATCCAAATGAATACTGCAAACGATATTCAACAAAACAGAGTCAATTTGTCTACCTTGTGTAGTTATGTGCACGTCCTTTACTTCCATATATCATAAAAGCCAATCCTTGTCTTGGCATATTCATATTATTGTATATATTTGTCTTATATTAACTCATGAATTATGTTATTGTTATTATTATTATTATTTTTTCAATTATGAAGATAGATTGATTTGATTTTGTAATAGTAAAAACACAGAGTGAATGTTGGATATTTGTGAATGATGTCTCTTTAAATCTCTCTTTTATTAAATCTCTTTCTCTTTTTATGTATGATTAAAACTTTAATACAAGCATCATATCTATAGAGTTAGGATTTTAAACACAAATAGTAAATTGTTAATTCCTATTATAATAGTATTCATTTTCGTTTTTTGCTTATTTTTAGTGTTTTTTTTTATTTTCTATATTTTTCATATTCTCCCTCTTGAACGAAACATCTTTGTCTTCATCCTTTGTAGTTTTTTCCTCTTTGATTTCCATTGTTGTGCAGCAATTTTTTTAGAATGAAAATTTTAGAGTTGACTCTGATCTTATATCATCTGTCTTTTATGGTTTTGTTTTCTCTTCTTTTATCTTTCTTGATTCTTTTTCAAGTATCTTCCATTTGATAATGAATTTTTTTTTCTTTGACCTCTAGTAACTTTTTATTCGAAGCTTTATCCATGTTCTTACATGTTTTCTCATCGAATATAACTTTATTACTCAACAATTGTGGTACACTCAGCAAATTTATATCAAGTTCTAAAATTAGTATAACATCTTTGATTGTAACTTTCCATTTGGTTGTCTCCATGCCAATATCTCATTTTCCAGTATTTGTAAGAATTACTTCACATCCAAATTTGATATGAACTGTGTATGTTCTGTCAAATCTTGTGGAGAATGTCTCATCTCTAATCATATGACATGTTGCCACACTGTCAATAAACCATGCTCATTCCTCATAAATTTGTCTAGCAACATACGTTTGTTGTAGTGAAAGACAATTCTCCAAATCTTTTATCTTTTTTTCAAAGCTTTCACAAAATTGTGCTTCATATTTATATTTGTTTTTGCAATACTTTCCATAGTTTCCAGATTTTCCACACACAAAGTGCTCTCCTTGAAACTGTTTGTTTGTCCATAGTTTTTCTTCTTAGTTCTTGAAATAGCAAACATCTTTACTGTGATTATTCTTTTTGCATATTCCATACCATGGTGAATTTCCTTTTCTAAAATAGCAATCTTCTTCATTGTGATTTCCCGTTTTCCATGTATTGCACCACTTGGTCTTTCTTTATTGTTGATTTGGTCTCTGGCCAAATTGTGTTCATTTGAATCTTGCATAGTATACTCCTTTGATTGGTTCATCATCTGGAAAGTATTTTTTCATGTGAGATTAGTGATCCAACGAGATCCGTAATAGTAATCTTCTTTAGGTCTTTGGCTTCTTTAGTTTTTGGCATTGAATTTAATATTTTCCTAATAACCTCGTGACTTGTTTTCTCTTTTCCTAGTAAACTCATCTAGTTTACTACTTCTTGTATTTTATTTGTATAATCCCGAATTTTTTCTCATTCTTTTATCTTTAAATCTTCAAACTCTTTGTTCAGCGAATTAGCCTCACAAATTTTTCTTTTTCATTGCTTTGATATGTCTTTTGTAACTTTTCCTAGATTTCTTTGGATGTAGTAGCATAAACTACTTTTTTGAGAACCATATATGTTACAGCCATCTGCAACAGTCGTAAAGCCTTCATATCTAGCATCTCTGTTTCTTTTCATTTCTCTAATGTATCATCTTTAGGTTTTGGCTTAGGTGAAAGTCCTTTGTCGATAACTTCCCATAGGCCTTGAATCTCAAAGTAGTTTTTTTATCCTTGTAACCCAAACCTCATAATTTTGTCAATTAAACATTGGGATTATGAGTGTTCATTGCATGTCTTTGATCATTTTCTTTTGATTTATGAATTCTGCTTATGTCCGGATTTTACACGAATTGGACTTTTCACGAATTCAGATTTTGCACATAACAATTTTGCAGCAGGAGTTTCGTACAGATTTTCACGAAACAGATTTCTGCAGAAACTCATGATGTTGACTCTGATACTATGTTAAATATTTGTGAATGATTTATTTTTAAACTTCTCCTTTATTAAATATTTTTCTTTTTTTGTTTTCTCTTTTTTGTATGATTAAAACTCTAACACAAGCATCCTATTTATAGAGTTGAAATTCTAAATACGAATAGTAAATTTATAATTCATCTTATAATAGTTTTTATTTTCCTTATTTTCTCTTTTCTTCATAATTTCATTTTTGCTTAATTTTTATTGAACCTTAATTTTCTTTCTCCTTGTTTCCTTTTTTTCTCTTTTTCTCTATTTCTCTTTTTCCTTGATTTTCTTGTTTTCTTGTTTTCTTATTTTTCTTGTATAAAAGCCGAATCTATTCCACAAAAAAACGAGTAGTTTCAGTGCAGCAAACTCTGGAGACACCTTTACTGCATCAATAATACAAAAAGGATAAGCAGTTATATATGTATGTCATTATGTCAGTATCAGCATGTGTACACATACACATATATATATATATATGGGTGCATATGTGTATTTATATGTAGTTAATAATTTACTTTTTGGTGGGTTTTACTCCTTTTAGTGTCGTCTCTTACAAGGACATGTCGTTGTCTGTCTCAGCATGAGCCTTCTGCATTTACTGACGTTCAGACCCGAAAACGACGGTTCAGAACCTAAAGACAAAAAAAGAAGAAGACGTTCTTAGGCTATCGTGTACTGTAGATAATGAACGACACCGTTTTTGCTCTTAGATTGTGTTTTCATTCTTTTGTTTTGATTCTCTTCTAGTTGAAATAAATAAGAGAGATGTGGATGCTATGATTCGTTCATATCACATAACGTAAGAATGAAAATTTGGATATTTTTGATCATTTGTTAGCATTCTGGTATTCAGTCCGATTTGTGACTCTGTACACGTTGTGATGGCGATAGCTTGACACTAACTTGTCTAAATTATTGTTGTGGACAATTACACACAATTCCATCATTTTTGTTCGATTTATACTTTTATATTTAAGATTTATCTGTTATTTACAGGTTTCATATTAGTTCACAATTCAGTAGATTGGCCAAAAAAAAACCGGATCTTGTTAAGTTTTTTCTGAGATTTTTTTTTCCATCCTTGATGAATGAATTTATATAAGTTAGATAATAATGGAGGAGGAAGAGAAAATAAAGATGCTTTTATTGACCTAAAAATCTCTTGATAATATGTTGACTTAAATGTCTTGATAACATGTTGTGAGTTTTGGATGCAAGAATCTGTGTTCCCACGTCAAAAGACAAAAATATCCATTCCCTAACTAAAAATGAAATGAAATTATTATACTTATATGTATGGTTAACACTAATTACTAGTGGTTGTATACATATCCACCTGATTAAACCCTAAAGGTTGTCTTAATATAGAATATACCAAGTCAGTTTCTAATTTCTAACATTTTATAGTTAAAAATGGTTGGAAGATTGAAACACTGAAATTTCTTATGTCAGTGTTGTTCAACTGGATTATAATAGGTTAATGAGTATAAATTGATAATCTCAAAATGTTAAATGATGAACTCAATTTGTAGATTTGAGCAAATCATATTTAGAATTATATATACAAATTTATCAGTTATGGAATGATTACGATATATTGTTCGTACTCAAATTATTTGGATCAGTCACGTATAAGATAAACATTACTTTTTGTTGCGCAGTGAAAAATTTTGTTGGAGTAAACAACTTTTTACTGATAGTCAACTACAGGGGAAAATTATTTTTTTATTAGTGGTGATATGCGGCTAATTAGTATCATTTAATCTCTCCGACATCTATAGCTTCTCTCTTAGAAATCAAAAGGTAACCTATGTTGAAGAAAAGTACAGGCAAGCATGTAAACATTTTCTTACATAGGGCGTATTTTAACAGACTGAAATTTAAATTTGGCAATGCTTTGACATAATTCAGCCTTAAGTCAGAGGTATCGACCTTATCTATATATACATGTATACAATAATACAAACATATATATATATATATATATAAATAACGTCTATGGTCTTGTCTGTATAACGGTATAAGCTTATACAGATCAGAAGATCTTATGCTCGAAAAGTCGGAGGATATTAAGTCCAGAAGCTCAAGTTCCATCATCATCATTCATCACCATCTCTATATATTCTCTACTTCTTCTTCGTTTGTGCAGTCTGTAGAGAATTTTGATGCCCGTACGTATATATAAATACTGACCTAGGATTAGGTTGCTTTTTGTCAACATGATGATTAAAGTCGTAGGATAAAGAAATTCATATAATTAATAAATCTTAGGAAATTATGTGTTATAAAACGCACGAACAACTTTTACGATGATGTAAGAAAAAAGAAGCTTTTACGATATAACAACTAGTTATACGTAGAATACATACACATAGTTCGGTGCAAAATCCTCTGTCATACATTATTCCCCACAATTTGATACCCGTAATACGATCATAGTTTTTCGTTTGCCATGTACATCCTTGAATTTAAAATTTCTTGAATTTTAAAAGTTCCTTGAATTTTAACCCAAAAAAAAACAATTCCTTGAATCATAGCATATTGGCGTCTTATGCAAATTTGTAACTAATTTGGACGGGTTTGTGAAAAAATTTATGCTAAATATTTAGGAATATTTTATCAAAAATATATGTTTCTTCCAAGTCAACTCAGACTTGTTACTCACTCATCAAACCAAGAAAGCGGCTGTAACTTTAAATTAATTTAAACAAATTCAAGTTTTGGCTTTGGCAGGTGTAAACAACCAACCAATGCCATCGGCAATGACGAAAGGCGGTTTTGGTAGGGGGCTACTTTCGACCACGGGGCGAGCGTGTTGGGACGAAAATGTTGTTATGACAAATTTCACTTAAACTTTTGAATTTATTTGCATAATTAATATTGTTGCAATCGACGTATTTAAACGCATACTCCGATTTAGGCCAATATATATATATATATATACTACTGACACAAATTATATATAAAAGTATATACAGGTCTATCACTATAAAAGAAAATTTGATTATATTTCTTTTTATTTACCACAATATCCAAAAAAGATGCTTGGAAGTTAGAGGTACATTTATGAAGGCTTCTAAGCACTTTCTTAAAATGATTTGTGATATTTTTGAGGGAAAATACTAAAATACGATATTTCTTAGAATATTCTTATTTAATTGTGTTTGGAGATTCCATAGATCGGAACCTCTATGTAAGAATACAATTACCAAATTTAACTGATCACCATATTTTATTTTATTTGTATTAACGAAAGAATATAACAAAATTGTTACAAACTTTCTGTTGCAAATGTTTTGAGAAAATTAAATACAGATTTTGCTAGTGGATGGAATATCTATGAATATGTAAATGTGAAAACTTTGCTGCAAATTTTGTTACAATGAATTTCATCACAAGATTATAATGATTATATGACATAATTAGTGTTGCAACAAATCTAAACCGGAATTTGTAATCATATATATAAATATATATTTTTTGGTCAAGATCCATATGTCAATAACACAAAATTATTCGTAACAACCCAACTGGGTTAAAAGGCGCGGTCAATTATAGAAGACTTTATAGTATTGAATATTGATCAAGTTGGATACAAATTTAAAGAGTAAAAAAAATCGTGTGATTCTGGGCAAAAATCTCAGTGGCAAAAACACATAGAAGAGAAGTGGTCCACATATCTCTTTGTGAGTATTTAAGCATCGATACTTTTTATTTTTATTTATTTTCTTTATTAGATGGTGTTAGATGCTTTAAAGAAAAACCTATACTCTTGGTCCATTCTCTCTATCTCAAAAACAGACCCTTATACCTCTCTAGCTGTACCAATCTATTATATCTAGTCACATATATATTTATAAGTTTAAATACAACTCACATGTTATTAATTAGAAATAAAAGCATCCCAACAATTTGATTTTAACAAATCTACATTTCATTATCACTAAATTTAGGGTTTCATCTAGTTGATTCGTTAATAATGTGATTCAACCAAATTTCTACAGATAAAAATTTATAGCTTCTAAAATAGGATGAAGCGAGCGTGCAACAGAATATAAATTGGTCATTAGTTCTCTCTTTCTTTCTTTTTTCTATCTTCTATTTTGAAATATTTTTAAACTTATTAAATTTTTACATCATAAAATTGTCAAACTCTTGTAACTTTTTTTACAATTGAAAGCTCTTATACCAATATTTATTTTTACTTTTAAACTTCGTGTTACCATTTATAACTATTAATATTCAACGGCATATTTCAAACCAATCAACCAATCACTTTTTCAAAATGCTATTTTTCAAACAATCGTAAATGGAGTTATACCGAGCGCGTTTTCTTAATGAGTTTACACGATTAACTCCTTTTTTTTTTGTTACCAATGGAAATTAAGATAGAAAATGACAGTGTTAGTGATTACAAATTACTTGGGTAAAAAAAAAAATCAAAACTAAACCAGGATTCAGGAACCAAAACTGAAATACTAATATTTGTTTTAAAGTTTTTATTTTATTTTTGTCAACTATAGTAAAGTTTTACATAATATATATATATATATATATATATTATGTGACTGTGAGTGTAATGGAACATGCACATTCCCATCACAGAATCAATACACTCTATAAATTGCTCCTCTTTTGTCCTTCTGCATAAATTCCTTTCATACCCAAAAAAAACCCTAGGGACTGGAATATATATAACACAAAAATATTATTCATTTATTATTTAACTTCCGCAATCATTTTAATATACATATATAATTCAAGTTTCCAAAACAAGAAATACTTCACATTCCTCTGCCTCCTTATCTCTTCCTTCTTCTTCTTTATCCAGCTAGATCTTGAACTAGGACTCAAGCTTACCAGTCTTCAATCGATGTAAGAACACACAATCATGTTTGAGTTTCAAATCACTAATAGCTTTCTTTACTTAGATGCAGATCCTAGAAAGAGATCAATCATATCTATTTTGCTTTTCTTCATGTGAATTTTGCTCCCAAACATTTTTAAAAGCAACAATTTCATCACTTCACCTCAGCTTCATTCAATTAGAAGCTAACAACAACTAATTCTTCTTTTCATGATATATTTTCATTTATTTTCTGTTTCAGATCTGTTCTTCACACCAAATTGAGTACTGGAGAACTTATTGAGTCAACTTAAAAGAAATGAGATCAAGAGAATGTGACGAAGAGGAAATTCAAGCAAAGCAAGAAGGAGTAAACTTAAACCACATGTTGCAGCAGCAACAGCCAAGTTCAGTATCATCTTCAAGGCAATGGACCTCAGCTTTTAGAAATCCAAGAATCGTCCGAGTCTCGAGAACATTCGGTGGCAAAGACAGACACAGTAAAGTCTGCACAGTCCGTGGTCTTCGAGACCGGAGGATAAGGTTGTCCGTACCAACAGCGATTCAGCTCTACGACCTTCAAGATCGATTAGGGCTGAGTCAGCCAAGCAAAGTCATTGATTGGTTACTCGAAGCAGCAAAAGATGACGTGGACAAGCTCCCTCCTCTACAATTCCCACATGGCTTTAATCAAATGTATCCAAATCTCATCTTCGGAAACTCCGGAATCGGAGAATCATCATCAACAGCATTTCCAGGAACCAATCTCGGGTTCTTGGAAAACTGGGATCTCGGTGGTTCTTCAAGAACAAGATCAAGAATAAACGATACTACTACGACGACCCAGAGAGAAAGTTTCGATCTTGATAAAGGCAAATGGATCAAACACGATGAGAATAGTAATCAAGAACACGGGTTCGACACCAATCATCAACATTTCTCTTTGACCAATCCCTACCACAACAACACTTCCTCGTATTACAACCTCGGACATCTTCAACAATCGTTAAACCAATCTGGTAATAACGTTACTGTCGCAATTTCTAATGTTGCTGCTACTAACAACAATAATCTCAATTTTCCTCCTCCTTCCTCCTCTGCCGGAGACGGATCCCAGCTGTTTTTTGGTCCTACTCCTCCGGCAATGAGTTCTCTATTTCCGACATATCCTTCGTTTCTCGGAGCTTCCCATCATCATCATAATCATCATGTCGTCGATGGAGCTGGTGATCTTCAGCTCTTTGGCTCGAATTCTAATACGGCATCGCAGCAACAGCTGATGATGACGGGTAATACTAGTTTGATTAGACCGTTTCATCATTTGATGAGCTCGAATCATGATACGGATCGTCATCACAGTAGCGAAAATGATTCTGATTCGTGAAACATTTAATATATACCTATACTATACATACATATGTTATATGTATACGTATCCTTCTATATTTTTAATATATAATGCGTACTGTTGGATTGATCATTTATATATCTTTTTCGTGTATGTATAGAATTTTAATAATCTTGGATATGGATTCGAACAAAGATATTCACAATGCGAGTTTTGGTTGTTATATGATGTCTATATATTTTTGAGTTAATTTTGACTTATCTATTTAGTTTTTTTTTTCTTGCTTTTAAAATTAGATGAGTTCTCCTTGAATGTGTTTTCTGCATTCATTTATGAATATATTACACACTAGAGTTACTCTAACAAAGGAGTTGTACAATGTAAGTATATATCCCATAACCATATAGAGAATCTTTGACATAATCTATAGTTTTCATGTATAATTCCGACTCGTAAATCATCTTGGTTAATTGTAATTCATAAGTTAGGATTTGAGTTTTAGAAATATGGAATAAGTTACTATTATCAAGAATTTGAGAAAGCATTTACATTACGAACAACGTTGTATTAGCTACCTCCACGAAGTTTTTTTTTATTACTGGATGTAGAAATTAAAATAGATAGTTTACATGTTTCCGAAAAATAATTAAGAGTATAAATATAATCATTAGTCATAAATCGACTTGAACCGCAAAGTTAGGCTCAACAAGACTTCATGTTATGCAAGCAATTAATGAGGGTGTAATCAAATTCAAAACATATTAACAGTTACGTAAACTGGTATTAACGCATTTAGGAAAGTCATTTTGTGTACAATTTAAATGAAAGAAACAGAACGGGTCGTTGCTTGTCATGTGTCAGAAAAACATCAAGAAGTTTCAAATAATTTTATGTCCACCATTATTCATTTGTTTATAACTAACAACTAAGTATATTTGTACAGGCATATTACGATTGTATTCATAGTAATATATATATATATATATGTACATGCATATTCTATATATAGATACAAAATTAGAAGTATAGATAGGTTACTGTTCATAATGCCTCGAAGCACGGCAATATATAATGCATGCCAAACCCTAGCCTCGTGTGTAAAAATATGCGTCACGCCCGCAATAATGTATATAATATAACATATATACATAGGTGAGTATGTACTAGTTCTAAAAAAAGTGAGTATGTACTAATTAAGAAAGTGATGGTTACCAAAAACGAAGTTGAGCATGTATACATGTAAGACGAATTAGTTGAAATAGCTAGCGTTTTCAAAATCTCTGTATTTTGCTGACTTTTGATTAATTTCTCAAAAATCAAAGTTCAAAGAAATCGCTGGTGGCTATAGTCGACACACGAGCTACTGATTTCAGTAAGAGAGCCAATAAATGTGATGGGACTATATTCATAAGTACATTCACATTCACGTGTGTGTGACTGTGTGTGAGGAAGAGAGAGATTATGATCAGAAATGCATGTAAAAGAATGATACTATTATGCGTAATTAACATATTTATGAATTTGGAGAAAATAACATTTATCAACGTTTTCTTTATTAAGTACATACTACAATTATCTTTCAAATTACGTTTTTCCTTTATTTAAGTACATAATACAATTCTGTTTCAAATTACGTTTTTCCTATGTTTCAGTTTTACAAATATCTATTATAAAGGTAAAATTAAAATTATCTTGAAAATCACATTAAATCCAAAAAAAAAATTATCTTGAAAAACAATTTTGAAACCTTACATACATGTGTACACTAATAACAACGTGCACTCTCTCTCTCTCTCTATATTTTTACTGAACAATCCATAATATGTAATCTTGGCATATGACATATGATATATATATATATATATATATATATATATATCAGTCGAACCTCCTTATAACCTTAAGTAATTGGTGTAATACCACCAAAATCAAATAAATAAATAATAAAAAATGGAAAGAAATGGAGAAGTAGATGATGGTGAACTGGTGAGTATTGGGATTGGAGGGTCAGAGAAGGAAAGGGAAAGAAGAGAAGCAGTTAAGAGAGCAACTGAATTGCAGTCAAGCACTGATCCCTATCTTCCAATTTTTGTCACCACTCTATCTCTTTCTTTTTCAACAACTCTCTTTATCTTCTCTTCTCCGAGTTGTAGGGCCATTACCCCTCCATTGGTAAATTATTGGTTTTGAAAACATAACTTATTTTCCTTTTTGGTGGTCCTTTTGATCTTTTATAAATCATGTGTTTAGATATAGATGGGCACACACTTGTCAAGAAAATTCAAAGATTTGCGCCATTAGTTTTTTTTTTTTAATTTCCTTTCTACTAAGATTTTTATTATTTACCTACACCGCATCTCTTCTTATACATATAAGATCGGTTGAAATTTATACTCTAATAATTAAAAGAGTATTCAACGCACTTATTCTTTGTTAGCTAGTATTAATTCATCAACCCACATTTATATCTCTTTTAGCTCTCCTATATAAATTACAATAGATATTACAGTAATATTTTTATTTATCAAAGTACGCATGCGATCATAAATAAATAACTTGTTTTTTTTGGAATATTGAGGTACTGGTGTTTTAAAAAAAGAGAGATCGAGACTGATGATTTCGAGTGGAAGAAATATTTATGATGCCCAATTGATATTTAAAAACTTCCGTTCGGATAACAAGTGAATACGATGCCGCAAATCACAATTTTTATTAATAATGGGCATGAAATAAGGTTAACGATAAGAGGTTGACGTGTATATACATGTATAAATTAAATTTTATTTATTTATTTTATAGTTAGAAGGGAATTAAAAATTCTCAAGAGAATATATACGTCTTTTATAATCTTCTAGTGGAAAGAGATAATTTATCTTAAATAGGATATAAAAATATATGGTCCATCTGATTATAAAATTCTTTTTTCATCACCAGCATGCTTCAAAATTAAGAGATGAAGAAAAAAAACAGGTCCACTTCATTTCATTTTCACATAATTCACTCACTTAGGCATGCAATTCTTTTGTTTTCTCCTTTTCCTTTTTCAATTCTTTTTTTGTAACGGTTATTTTTTGTAGTACATTTTTGTTCCTATTAGGTCATTATAAATTTTTTTTGTAGTATATATACTACAATTTTTTAAAAGAAATATTAGAAAGTTTTGGACCGAAATTTATAATTTTTCTATATTCGAAATTATAATATGTAATATTAATTTCGTCACAAACGCCTTAATTTCTAAACTTCGTCTAAAATTTTTTTCAATTGAAGTAACAATTAGTATTTTCAAAGAAACCTTTACCAATCCTTTAGTATTTATATTTTTTTCTCCTTAAAAGCAATGTAATAACTCGACATGGAGATCGATATATGTGAACCCCATCAGTCAGTTAGACTGTATAATATAGTATTTGCTAGATTTTTCACGAATCTAAAATTTTGTGTTTTCTAATATACCTAATTAATTTGGAGTTGTGTGATTTCGATATAGTCTACTGTAGACTTCTACATGTATATTGTAATTATATGTGTCGATCGGTTTGGAGATTTTCAACCTTGTTAGAAACTGATATGACTCATGTACCTAAGGCTTACATCCAATGTTGATAATCTGGCTAATTAAGTTAGAAACATGTATTTGCATGCTCTAATTTCGTGGGTTAATGTTGTTTCGGTAGTATACTAATCAAAACACAAGTTTGTTGTCAAGGAAATTGAATCATATTGCGCTATGTAGAGGACCTAAGGTACATCAGCGCAAAACCAACACACTATTGGGCCTTAAAAAGAAAAAGGATTTAATAAATTCTGTCAGAACGAAATCAACAATACCACTATGCTACGGAGGCATCACAACCATTTATACTTTTTTAAATAAAAGATAATATATATTTTAGTCATCGTATTCACCCGACCGATCAACAATAAACTAAAAGCTTAACCGCATCGATTTAAATTTTTGAACCGTTCTAATTAATTTATAATTACTGGAAAAAGAGCTTAACCGATGAATTCTTCATGTGACTTCATCATTGTAAAATTCACAACCAAAGAAAATGATGCAGTAACGAGAACCACAGTAATTTTGAATTCTCGCAATGGGAGATTGGAGTTCTGATCTCATGGCTGTTACCCTTTTTTTTTTTTTTCGTTTTATTGTGTAATTTCACCAAACTCACAGTTATCTCCAGAAATAACAGCTCCTATATCGTTTTGCGTGGTATTTTCTTGGAGGAAACACTGATCCGAACTATTATATATGTGATTCATTAAGAGCTTTTTTTTAATCAACATCTTGATTGTTTGTTTTCATATTGAGTGGTGTGTTCCATATTATGTAGTCAGAGACTTCAGATGCAATAAAGGCGCGATTTTCCCTGACGAGTATAAGTTGAAACGGAAATAGAAAAGGAAACGGAGCTGGAAATTGTGGGCAACTGGGCATTTACAGAAACAACAATGCATAGGACTGCTCGAAGTGAAATCACATTTTTGATAGACATAATACGTACTGGGAGATTGAAAAAAAGAGCCTTAGATTACGCTTTAATGCTCTATTTGTTTTTATTTATTTATGAATAACAAGAAGATGCTTGCTTCTTTAATTTATATATATATGGAAGGAAACGAAACTTGGGTATTTATTATCTTGATTAGGTATTTGACTAACCGTTTCATAAATATAAATAGAGTTCAAATCCCCGATCGAGTGTGAAACGAGCGACGTTAACTTACAAATATTGACTATCCAAAGAAAATAAAAATCTAACTGGAACCCCTTAATCAATTACCGGTTTACAATCTTCTGGTTTTAACAATATATATATATATATATATATATATATATTTAACTCAAACTTACTGCATTTCAAATAGATAATATATAGGTTTCTCCGATTCCACCAATGGAGATAACCGGGGTACTACAACATTGTTTTGTTTTAAGATTTAATTTTAGTTTATTAGTTTTTTTTCTACTGGTTAATTCAAAGTTTACTGACGAAAATAATTTAGTTCGTGAGGTGAAGTGATGTCCTCTTAAACTACACGATTCATTTCTCCGCATAAAAAAAATAAAATTAAAAAATACATGCGAAGCGAGTGCTATGAGCTACACCCCAATTGATGGGCTTAAACAATTAAGGCCCAAAATTCAGTCCAATTACTCATGATCCTAAAATCCGAAGTAGGGTTTTGATTCTACTTCCCTTGTCCTCTATCTCTCTCACTCTACTTACCAATTTCTTCTCACTTAATCAAAAATGCCGCCACCGTTACCGTCTCTGCAACTCCGGCGACTACTCCTCCGTGACTTTGTCTCCTCCGCTTCCTCCATTAACACTTTTCAATCTCAGTCCCGTCTCATTTTCTCTAAGCCGTCGATTTCCCTCTCCCGCCTTCCCGTTCCTCTATATTCTCAACATTTCCTTCTAGATTCTTCTCAACTGAAACAAATGCGGATTCAGAAACTATAGATTCGAATCAGATCGCTCTCTCTTTCTCGAAGGAGCTCACTGGGAATCCAGACGCTGAAGCTCACTCCATTTCGCAGAGATTCCAGCTCAGCTTCTCTCACATCACGCCAAATCCCGATTTGATCCTCCAATCACTAAATCTCTGCCCAGAAGCTGGTCGCGCGGCTTTAGGGTTCAACGAATGGTTGGATTCGAACAATAGCTTCTCCCATACTGATGAAACAGTTTCGTTTTTCGTCGAGTACTTCGGACGTCGGAAAGATTTTAAAGGTATGCAAGAGATCATCACGAAATACAAAGGTATCACCGGAGCTAAAACACTAGAATCGGCGATTGATAGGCTTGTTCGAGCTGGTAGACCTAAACAGGTCGTTGATTTCTTTGAGAAAATGGAGAACAATTACGGATTAAAGCGAAATAAAGAATCACTTACCTTGGTTGTGAAGAAGCTCTGTGAGAAAGGTCACGCCGGTTACGCAGAGAAGATGGTGAAGAACACAGCTAACGATATATTTCCTGATGAAAATATATGTGATTTGTTGATTAGTGGTTGGTGTGCTGCTGAGAAACTCGATGAAGCAACTAGGTTAGCTGGTGAAATGTCTAGAGGAGGATTTGAGATAGGAACGAAAGCTTATAATATGATGCTTGATTGTGTTTGTAAGCTTTGTAGGAAGAAAGATCTGTTTAAACTTCAACCTGACGTAGAGAAGGTTTTGCTCGAAATGGATTACTGCGGTGTGCCGAGAAATATAGAGACTTTCAATGTGTTGATTAACAATCTTTGTAAAACCAGAAGAACCGAAGATGCGATGAAATTGTTTGGTAGAATGGGTGAATGGGGTTGTCAAGCTGATGCTGACACCTAACTTGTTCTTATTAGGAGTTTGTATCAAGCAGCTAGGCTCGGTGAAGGAGACGAAATGATTGATAAGATGAAATCAGCGGGGTATGGTGAGTCTTTGACTAAGAAGGAGTATTATGGGTTTTTGAAGATATTGTGTGGGATTGAGAGGCTTGAGCATGCGATGAGTGTGTTCAAGAAAATGAAAGCTGATGGGTGCAAACCTGGGATTAAGACTTACGATTTGTTGATGGGAAAAATGTGTTCGAATAACCAGCTTACTAAAGCTAATGGTTTGTATAAAGAAGCAGCTAAGAAAGGTATAGCTGTTAGCCCTAAAGAATACAGAGTTGATCCTAAGACTAAGGAAGGTGATAGCAATGTGAAGAAGAGGGAGACTTTGCCTGAGAAAACCGCGAGGAAGAGGAGACGGGTCAAGCAGATCACTATGAGTTTTGTTAAGAAACCTCACAATAAGATGAGACGGAGGATGATATGATGATGATGATCTGCAACATCTGTCGAAATTTCTAAAGATAATGCTCTTTGTTCTTTTCCTTTTTTTAAAAGATTTTGTCAGGAGTACACATCTCTTTGCCTGATCACGAGCAAATAGCCTCAATAATCTTTTGGTTTGTCTCAATGTAACGTTTACAATACTGTTCATGCTTGGCGCAAGAATCCTATATAAACTTAAGATCCTTGCTTTTGCTTGGTTTTCTAAGTTTTGTTTAGTTGTAATGGATAAACTAATCTTTGTTAGTATCGATTGATTTTTTTAATAACAAAATCCCGGGCATAAGGCATTCAATGTGGTACAACTGTGCAAATGTCAAATGTCAAATGTCAAATGCGTATCCACTTGATGAAGTCAAAGCCGTCGCCTTAGATTCCTTCTTACAAAGTCCTTCCCTCTCTTCACTTTGGAACCACAAGAATGGAGTCTCTCTTCTCTGCCATGATCGTCCTTCTCTTGGTTGCTTTTTCCTGTCTCACTTCTTCAGGTAAATCTCTGAATGTGAACAAGAAGATTTCTCTTCTTCTACACATTCACCTTCATTTGTCTCTTCTAAAGACATATAAAGTCCTTTGTATTCTCTGATCTGCAGAAGCTCTCACCAGCAACAACTGAAACATCAGTCAAATGGGATCTCATAACCTGGACGCCTGATGGCTACGTTGTAAGTTCTTCTTCTTTTTCTTCTTGTCTCACAAAATCTCAGAGTCTTGTTTAACTTCAAGATTGAATCCATCTCAGGCTTTGGTTACAGGCTTACAGCCTACAACTACCAGAAATAACGTTCAATTCGTTCACGAGGGTGGAAAATGAGCTGGAGATGGGCGAAGAAAGAAATGATCTGGAGCATTGTTGGTGCAAAATCCACAGAGCAAGGAGATTGTTCAATGTTCAAAGGAAACATCCCGCATTTCTGTGTTCGTAAGCCAACAGTCGTCGATTTGCTTCCCAGAACTCCTTACAATCAGCAGATTGCCAATTGCTGCAAAGGCAGTGTATTGAAGCCCGGTTTAGAAAATGCATTCCAGTTTTCCGTTGGTAAAGCTGGTAACTCGCTTAAGACTGCTCGGATGCCGGTAAGCTTCATGTTCACGGCACCTAAACAACAGTACATCTGTGGACCGACTAAGAACGTTAGACCAACGAGTATATATCCGCCGAAAAAAGGAGAACGATTTCAGCCATGAGTAAATTTCCCAACAAAAACAAACGTCTCTAAATCTGTAACTCTGATTTCGAAACTAACATGCTTTGTTTTTGTTCTTATGCAGTGACCTGGAATATTACTTGCGTCTTCCACAAGGCAACATGAACAGCTCAACTCTCTAAAGAATATCCTCATAAGCAAATCTATCTCCAGCGTTTCTATTGTTTTGTATGTTCATCATGTATCTTTTAATAAAATAAAATCACTACTTTGATTGATTGAATTCTCTCCTACACGGATTCTTTCCAGAACCGGATAGATCTGTCTGTTCCACAAGTAACAAAGACTGATTCAACCGGCGAGTGCTCGATCCAACGCGGTGCACCGTTATGGTTCAAAGGTCACTTTGCCACTTTTTCTGCGGTTCTCGCGTCCCATGTAACTACCTCATTGCTTGCTTCATCTATGGAGATTACAAACTCTTCGGAGTCGTTAAAGATTGCCTACACAACATATTAGTGAAGATCCTTTAGAATTAATCGGAAGGAGTGAATGTTATTGTATCAAAAGGTTGAAAAAACCAGTCACCTGAGACCGCAGTTTTATCCGTTTTGCTCCAAGATATTCCTTCACCATTCGAGCTAAATCTATTTCCCATAACTTAATCGTAGAATCCTTACCGGACGAGAGAACAAACCTAACAAAAGCCATATGATCAATCAATTTTTCTGCCACGAACTATTGAGAAAAACTTGTGATTTCTCAGATAATAATGGATTGAATCTTCTTTCTACCTTTGATCTCTAGTGAACACTGCGCTTGTGATATCTGATTTTCCATGTGCACTGCTAATGGAGCGTATACATTTTGCGTTAACCCCGTCAAAGAGTCAAATAGCTCCATCCTTTGAGGCTGTAACGTAGATGGATCCCGTCGAAGAATAGCGCACCTGACAAAACCAAGATTCTCACAGCCATAAATCCATGATCATCACAAGTGATGACTGCACAAAGTGCAGTAAAGATTGATCAGAAAATGTGTGAGGACCTGATTAATGGCTCCATTTACTCCACTATCTGGGAAATTTGAAGGAAGAAATCACTGATATGTGTTTACATCGTACAGATGTGGAATCGGATGATCAGTTCCTGCAAAGGACATGTTTTGAGTTCACGCTATATTGAACAGATTCTCATCTGGATCACTGTTTGAATTCAAAGAGAAAAAGGCTTCACAAGATGGTCTCTACAACAGACAATCACCTGCAAGAAGAAACTCTCCTGATGGATGAAAAAATACAGAGCGCATGTTATGTGTATCCTGCAGAATTTAGTGTTAGAGTTGATGACATGTAGTTTTTCACCATGTAGCTAAGCCGAAACTGATAAAACCATGATCTCTACCTGAAAAACTTTGAATGCTCGTTTAGCTGTGGTTTTGGAGAAGTCGAAGAATCTATCAAATTCATAAGAAGGGACAAAAAACCGAGATGAAAACAAAATTTTCTCATAATTCACTATTAGAATTAATTTAGGTAGAGAAAACGGAGATGAAAATAGATACTTTATACAGTTGTCTTTGGCACTGGATATTAGGATTGTGCTCCGAGGGTGAAAATCAAGATCGTTTATAGGCTGCAAATGATTGTCACAAGAATAAGATATACAAGAAATGTCAAAAAGAAAGTGGTAAAATTATGAAAAAAGGAAAGGCTTACTTCAGCATGATCATAAAATGTCCGTATTAATGGTAGAGCTTGAGAATCTCCAGAAAGCATCTGTTTTACTTTTGGTAACTCATAGAAACAAAACGGAATATCCACAGAACTATTAATTCTTGATGATGCTTAAGAAAAAAAGGTAGGTTCAACGTTTAGTACCTCAAAAAGCTTAATTGCTGTGTCTGCTCCGCCAGTAGCAAAAAACATTCCATCAGGACTAAATCTTGCACATCTAACAACGCTCTACAAAATAAAGGTCAAAGAAAACATTATTAAGGGCTAGACCAAGTTGTGTCTACTGAAATATGAAGAATGCATATATATACCTTGTGCTCTGATAGCCTCTTCGATTCATGCCTTGAGAGAGTCTTTGATGAGCCCTTCACATGAGTAGCACTAGTTGGAAAAAGTCCAAGCATACTTTAGATGATAAGCAGTATTGATTTCATCTCTTAAGAAACATAAAACTGTATTACTCATTGGAAAAAGGGACATCACCTGAAGTCGATAGAAGCTGTTCGAGGAGTAGGGAGTGATCCATAAGAAGTAGGTAGCAAGACTGATGAAGAAACACCTCTCAATGTCCCGTTGTTCTCCGCTGCAAGACCCTGTTCTCATCTGAGAACCAAACATTTTTTCTGATTTCAGCTCAGAGAACTAAACATCTGTCAAACACTCCAAAACGATACAACATTGAGATACTTCAGAATGAGGAAAAGAGGAAAAATCAATAACCTTTGCAACAAGCTCCAAAAGATGGTTTGGAGGAGCCTCAACATTCAATGGTGTCATGGTGGCTGAAGCAACCGCACTTGCCGCCTAAAATGTCGATCTCAAAATCAAAACTTTGACCATTTAACAGTTTTGAAAAACCCAAACTTGAGCACTTAACTACTCTTCTAAAATCTCATCCTTTAAATATTAATGTTAAAATAACACATGATTCATCTCCAGAACTAAAGAAGCTTCAGCCAGATTTGAAATCCAAACGAACTATATATTAACGAATCTCAAAGTTACCCACTTATAACACAAAAACAACCCAAAAATAGATACACCAAGCTTATATTGATGGATGCTACGTAAAGATACAAAATTTGAATTGGAGTAAGATAACAGAGACGTGCCTGTGAGAGATTGTGGTGACGGAGATGAACTACCATGAGGGCATTGAGCTGTCTAATGATATTTCCTTCTTGAAAAGTCTGCTCCAAACCGCCATTATTCTCGACGACCAAAAAAAAAAAAAAAAAACCGCCATTCTTCTCCATTTCTTATTCTTTTAAACCCCTAAAACCCTCCCCACAAGTTCAATTTGAAACAAGAGTCACACCATTTCTGAGCTCCCTGTAACCATCGTCTTCCTCCTCTCGCCCTCACTCCAGACCAAGTTTCATTAAGGGCCAAATATAAAATATGGGCTGAAATATAAAACGTAATGGGCCTATAATATCTAGTATCCATGTGCATGACACGTGCGTAACGGTCTCAAAGAAAATTTGAATTTGGACCTGAGGGGCGCTTCATTTGATTTCCATATTAGTTTTAAGTTTTGCCGTTCTTTATTTTTTATTATCAACCTCCAAAAAAAAAAGTCCTCTTCTCTTTCTCTCTCTCTTCGAAAATTTGAATTCTCAAAATCCCCCTATGTTCCGCATTTCCTGAGAATTTTCTGCTCGAAAATTACGCAGCTCCTCCTCCATTTCTGGATTGGATCTGCTTCTTCGTAGTGTTGATTGGGGTTTTTGCCGTGGTTTTGTTTCTGGATTGAATCGCTAACCAGGGTTTCTGGTTTTTCTGCGAGATGGAGAGCACAGAGTGCGTTAGGGTTGCCGTCAATATCCGTCCGTTGATTACCCCGGAGCTTCTCAATGGATGCACCGATTGTATCACCGTTGCTCCCAAAGAGCCTCAGGTATTCAATCAGAAGAGTTTTTTTTTTCCTTTTTCGCTTTTGATTACCTCCTTTTCTGGGGATTTATTTTCATATAGAGCAGATTGATTCTATTTTTGGAATCAATTTATGCGTAAATGATAAATTATTTGTGTTTGTGTTTGAATTAAGGATTCGAATTTTCAAAGTTTCTTCATGGATCTTCTTAGCAAATTGAAAATTATAGGTAACGAGAGCTAATTTTGTTGGCATTTTCTTCTCATATTGAACAGGTTCACATAGGTTCGCATACTTTCACATACGATTTCGTATTTGGCAATGCTGGCTACCCATGTTTGGAGATCTATGATCACTGTGTTGCTCCACTTGTGGATGCATTATTTAAAGGATATAATGCTACAGTTCTAGCTTACGGCCAGGTTTGATTTGAGATTCTCTTAACTCTGCTGCAATTCTTTAGGGCTACATGATGTTTTTGGTTTGATTCATCAAATTCATTGTTTTTGTTTGTTTGTTGTTATTGAAGACTGGTTCAGGTAAAACATACACCATGGGTACTAGTTATAGTGGAGATGGAACAAATGGTGGCATTATACCAAAAGTGATGGAAGATATATTTAGAAGAGTGGAGACAACCAAAGATTCATCTGAACTATTGATACGGGTGTCTTTTATTGAGGTACGAGCATCTATTGAACTTGTTATTTTAAGATCTGATTTGTATAGTTGTTCAACTCTAATACTTACCTTTAAATGCAGATCTTTAAGGAAGAAGTTTTTGATTTGCTTGACCCAAATTCGCTGGCCCTCCTAAAAAATGACGGTGGGGTTCAGGCAAAGCATATTGCCCTCTCAAGAGCTCCAATTCAGATCAGAGAAACTGCCAGTGGAGGAATAAATTTGGCTGGTGTTACTGAGGCAGAAGTCAAGACGAAAGAGGAGATGGGCTCGTATCTAGCACGAGGTTCTTTGTCTCGAGCTACTGGCAGCACAAACATGAATAGCCAATCAAGGTGATTCGATAATATGAAATGGTTTTACTAGAATTCATTCTGTTTTCTTTATAATTACTTAAATACTTGCTAGAAGTAATGTGGCTGATCGATTAGTATAGTAATGAATACTTCTGAAGAAAGATAAAATTTCAGTATTAGATCTGATCTATAAAACCAATATAAAGAAAGTAAATAGTTTCTACACGTATGCTAATTTATTGTTTGTTTCTTGTTTCTTAGTCGGTCCCATGCAATCTTCACAATCACTCTCGAACAAAAGAAGATTTCCAGCGGTTCTTTCACTACTGCTGAAGATGTAGGTGAAGATATATTATGTGCAAAGCTTCATTTGGTTGATCTAGCAGGGTCAGAACGTGCAAAGCGAACAGGAGCCGATGGGATGCGCTTGAAAGAAGGTTATTTCATACCTATCTTTGAGTTGTATATTATTCTTCTTGGTTTTCTTAAAGAGATTATGACTAAACTATGAGATTTGTTATCTATATATTTACGCAGGTATCCACATCAACAAAGGTCTACTAGCGCTTGGAAATGTAATCAGTGCACTTGGAGATGAGAAAAAGAGAAAGGAAGGAGGTCATGTTCCTTACCGTGACAGCAAGTTAACTCGTTTGCTCCAGGTATCAACTTTTTTTATGTTTCTGTTTTATTCACAGAAGCACATTGTCAATTGAACTATACGTCCTTGTATATTTATAGTTTTGAAGGAGAAATGCTAATGGTAATAATCTGTAATTTAGGATTCTCTTGGTGGAAATAGCAAAACTGTGATGATTGGTATGGTTTTCTCATCTATTAGATTATTCAAACATTTCCTTTTTTGATTCAAGATTAATTCTAAGTTTTCATGTAATTTGTGATCTCTGAATGATGCAGCTTGTGTAAGTCCAGCTGATACAAATGCTGAGGAGACATTAAATACGCTCAAGTATGCAAATCGTGCCCGCAATATTCAAAACAAAGCAGTGGTATGTATATACTAGTTTATGCTTTTAACTATGAATCTTCAGCAATATTTTTCATTTTGTAGCCTTACCTACTTGTCGTTTCTTGCAATGTTTAGATCAATCGAGACCCAGCAACGGAACAAATGCAAAGAATGCGGAGCCAAATTGAGCAGTTGCAGACAGAACTCCTGTTTTATAGGGGTGATAGTGGTGCTTTTGATGAGCTCCAGGTATTCAATCCGATCTAAGAAAATCATTAACATTTGATGCTACTCACATGTTTTAATGCTTAAATTAATATAACCTCTATTAGATTCTCAAGCATAAGGTATCACTGCTTGAGGCAAGTAATCGTGAGCTACAAAATGAGCTTCAAGAACGGAGAGTCGCTTGTGACCATTACTCAAAGCGTGCTTATGATGCTCAGGTTTTTCTTCTACTCATTTTTTTAATGGATCAAGCTCATACGACATCTAGGACTATGCACTTACACTTTGTGTCCATCCATTCAGATTGAAAAGGACAAACTTATTATGATAATTGAATCTGTTCGCAATGGTAAATCCTTGGATGAGACTGAATCCTGCCAAAATGAGGTGGGATGTCTTTTATGATTCCTTAGTTGAAGTCTATGACCAAGTGAACTTGTTTGCTAAAGTTTCTAATCTTCCAGGATGTTGGTTTGATGAAGAAGTATGTTTCAAAAATTCAAGAGCTAGAAGGAGAGCTGTTGCATTTCAAAAGCTTGAGGAAATCCAGTACCTGCCAATATTCGGAGTCTATCGATTCCTATGACGATGGGCCTCGTTCTAATAATGTCTTGTTTCCCTCATCTAATGAGTCGTCGGATTGTGAAGACAAAATGCTTGATGTCACGGGTTGGTACTTCAACTCTTGTTTTACAATTTTTGCGTGTCTTGCAGAAAGAAGCTGAACCCTTAAATACTTAGATGCTAAAAATACAATTTGTTTGTCTACTTGAAGATTGTTAGGCTGAATTGTTTTCCATGGTTTAATATATGAGTTGATTTGCTCTATCAGAACACTGTTTCAGTAGCTTTACCTGTGTATGCAGATGAAATTGAATTTCAAGAAAAGGAGCTTGAACATTGCTCACTTCAAGAAAAATTGGATATGGAGCTAAAGGAATTGGATAAGAGACTTGAAGAAAAGGAGGTACTATTCTTATTTTGGACTGTGCTCCTTTGAGTCCTTCATCTGTTTCCTTAAGATAGTATGCGTATAAACTTCAACTTTTCATGAAGGCTGAAATGAAGCGTTATTCAAGTGGTGGTGCATCTGTTCTCAAACAACATTATGAGAAAAAAGTTCATGAACTAGAACAGGAGAAAAGAGCATTACAGGTCAGTGTTCATTGTATTTTAATGGAGTTTATGGACCTATATCTGATTAAATCAAAATATGCGTGCAGAGAGAAATTGAAGGTTTGAGGCAGAACCTTGCTAGCATACCATCTGTCCCAGGAGATGGTGCCCAGAAACTGAAGGAAGAGTATCTTCAGAAACTGAACACGCTTGAAACACAGGTAATTCCCGGTTTTATTTTTCAGTTATATTGCTTCACATATAATTTTCGTAATGCATTGTATTTTGTTTCTTTAGGTTTCTGTTCTGAAGAAGAAACAAGATGCACAAGCTCAGCTATTGAGGCAAAAGCAGAAAAGTGACGATGCGGCAAGAAAACTGCAGGATGAAATACATAGAATTAAGTCCCAGAAGGTGTGTTTTGTTTTTTTTACATTGATCTCTATTCGAGACTCTCTATAACTATGCTAATCTGCTTTGGTTCTAATTTTCAGGTGCAATTACAGCAAAAGATTAAACAGGAGTCAGAACAGTTCAGGGCTTGGAAGGCTTCGAGAGAGAAGGAAGTCATGCAGGTATATTTAACTCTTCACTTCGTGGCCAATTGAGATACTTCTTGATGACTCGAGTCTTGCTTGTTTTTATTGATTGATTAGTATGTCTCTGTCTTGCTCCACTACTGAACTAGTTAGACAAGTGCCATTTTCTGTCATTAGTACCTGTAGTCAAAATATGACCAGTACTTGTAAATATATTGACATGAAGGTCTCTGACTTCGGACTAGTTCTAAAGGAATTTCGGCTTAGTTATTCGGAAATCTGTTTGTATTGAGCCATTCATTATATCGTATTTTAAATTTGACCAGCTCAAAAAAGAGGGAAGGAGAAATGAGTATGAGATGCACAAACTCATGGCTTTGAATCAAAAACAGAAGCTGGTGAGCACATTTTTATAAACTTCCAAACCAATGGTATCGATCTTTTCTATTATCATGGCTTTTAAAAGTCTCTGGTTTAATCAGGTTTTGCAAAGAAAGACAGAAGAGGCATCTCAGGCTACAAAAAGACTCAAAGAGCTTTTAGAAACTCGAAAGGCGTCTTCACGCCAGACATTGAGTGAGGATTTGTCGTATAACATGACTTTAGTATGATCACCTTTGTTTCTATCTGTGGTTTAAGCTACTAACTGTGTATCCTATTATATATGTAGGTGGGGCAAGTGTTAATAGTCCTGGAACTCAGGTAACACCCACCAACCTCTATGAAATCGATGCTTTGTTTTTCCAGTTAACGACTAGGTTTAGAGAGTTTGGTGATTGTTCTGGTTGGTTTGTAAATTCAACTTTTGTTTAAAACTAAAAAGTGATTCCAATTGCAGGCATTGATGCAAGCAATTGAGCATGAGATTGAAGTCACAGTTCGGGTTCACGAAGTGCGTTCTGAATATGAGAGGCAAATGGAAGAGTATGTCTTTCTTTTATGTTTGGTTCATAGCATATTCATGGCATGACAAAAAGTGTTTCGTGATTCCTATAACAATGGTTTCCTACTAAACTGTCTCAAATACCACCGACTATAATTCAGGAGAGCAAGAATGGCTAAGGAAGTTGCAAGGCTAAGGGAAGAAAACGAGCTGATCAGGAATGCCAAGATAAGGTGAGTGATCTGGACAAGACAAAGATCTCGCATAAACCAAGACAAATTCTTAATAAAAATATAAACAATTTTTGTCTTCTCTGACCAAAGCAGCGTTCATGGTGACACCATGTCTCCTGGTGCAAGAAACTCAAGGATTTTTGCTCTGGAGAATATGCTTGCAACCTCTTCAAACACTCTCGTTTCCATGGCATCGCAATTATCTGAAGCAGAGGAACGCGAGCGTGTCTTTGGTGGAAGAGGGAGGTGGAACCAAGTTCGAACACTAGGTGATGCGAAGAGTATCATGAACTATCTGTTCAACTTGGCATCAACTGCGAGGTAAATCTCACTTACTGACTAAAACCTTCTTGCTAATATGTTGCTTCGTCAAGGTTCATCTTCAAAATATGATGCATAACTCATCCTACATTCTTCTTGCCGTCCATTGTTTAACTTTGAAGGTGTCTAGCCCGAGATAAAGAGGTAGACTGCAGAGAAAAGGATCTTCTTATAAGAGACCTGAAAGAAAAAATAGTAAAGTTTAGCAGTTATGTTAGATACATGGAGATCCAAAAGGCAGACCTCGTGCATCAGGTGAAAGCACAGGTTAGTAGAAAACATCTTTTACTACTCTTGTTTTATTAGACATTTACTATCTTATCCTTCCAGCTGAAATTTAGCGCATTCCATTTTACAGACCTCTGCATTGGAGAAAAAGCGGGAAACACGTAACTCGACCATAGTTCTTGAGGACATGGATACCTCTGATTCTGAAGAATCGGACCATAAACGGGAAGATCTAGATCTTGATGATGAATGGAAACCTGAACAAGAATCAGAGCATGAGTCAGAGCAGGAATCAGTTATAAAGAATAGGAAACGAAACTTCAAAGTGGGAAGACGGCGCTCGAGTGTGGTCATGAGGCGTTCATATGAAGAGAACTCGGAAGCTCCTTTAGATGATGCGTTGAAATCCACACCATCCTCTGATGTGTGTTGTTGTACTTGCAGTAAGAGCTCTTCTTGCAAGACAATGAAGTGTCAATGTCGAGCTACAAAGGGATCTTGTGGTCCATCATGCGGATGTTCTTCAGTAAAGTGCTCCAACAGAAACGTAAACGGAAAAGAGAACAATTCCATCTCGGAATTAGAGGCGTTGGAGAACGGTGAGAACTCGCAAGAATCTGATGAAAAAGATAAGGACCAACAACAAGTCCTTGCTTCACGTGGAGCTATGCTGCTACAGAACGCTCTTGCTGACAAGCCAGGGGAGGAAGCAAATAATGATGGAGGAACAAGAAGAAGAAGAAAACCTCTATCAGACATAGGAAACACGACGGTAAAGCTCTCTAAAGCTTCTATGTATTGATCATTTCAACATATCTGTGTTCATGTAGCTACGAATCAACAGCATCCTTATATGATCAAATTTGTTTCAGGGTAAATCAAATGTGCCAAGGCCAAGCCAAAGAAAGAAATGGAAGAAGACTGTGCTTCAGCTTGTTCCTGTAGGTCCACCAGCACCACAAGCTTCGGCTCAGGAAGAAGCTAATCCAGTGAATGTGGACTTGGAAGCATCAAGAAAGCCAGAAAATAGCGACTCAGAAGAGTCTAATAGCATCAAACTGAAGCTACCAAGGGCGATGAGATCAGCCTCTTCTAATGGCAGCAACTTGCTGAGAGAAAGAAACGCTGATCAAAGCGGTGGTGAATCAATTGGTAATGGTGGTCTTGTGCAGAGCAATTCGGGTAGAGAAACTGGAAGTAGAACTTCAGATGAAAAGGAGAACCTCACTCGTCGGATCTAAAGGAGGAAACAGAGACGTTTCTTTAGGTGCAAGAAATGAGTTTGGATCTTTTCAAGGGCTTGTCTTTTGTTTGTGATATGAGAAAATAACAAACGTTATTTTAGGGTTGTGAATTCAGATTATGTTCTGAATCATCTCAGAAAAAAATACATTTTAAAAACTTTGATTAAGTTTGAATACATTAAGTGCAAGAGTTTGCTGAAATGGATGTTTACTGTTTGGATTCAAACGTAATTAAGCGATTGATACAACGGGATAGTAGTTGAAAAGTAATGTGTTTACGAGATAATTTTGACTCCTTGATGACGGATGCAGTAACAATTCAACATAAAACAAGCTGGATCTTTGGTTTTTGGTTAGATATAAACCAAACTAAAATGCACCAATTCAGTTTCGAATATTTATAATTGAATCGGAAAGCACAACTCAGTCTTTATTATAAAATAATTTTCGTAATGATAGGAATTTAATAATTTGGAATGGTAGTATTAATTATCGTCTTCCCATATAGATAAAGATTGTCTACCAACCCTTCTATATTTTATACATCGAGGGACTAATTTCAACATGTAGTTTTGCACTTTTTAATTGAGTTTTTAGTCCAACAACTTTAACTAGAATATAATGTTGAATAAAATTGTAATGGTTAATTGTGATTGCAATTTGTTGCAATGTGTTGGGACTAGAATCACTTGACTTGCATATGGTTGTTAGGACAATAATATCTAAAATTGCTATATTCCTAAACAGTAGCAAATTATAATATTAATATAGCCACGAAAGAAAGGATTCACCGACACATTTATTTATGTAACGACTTTGAATATTTCAATAATATCAACTCTCTTTATTCTCACCTAACTAGTAAATTTCTTATGCAAACAAATAATACTAGTTTGTCAATTTTGAAGTCCAAGCATTTAAGTAATTAAGTTGTATGTAGTAAAAACCTATAATTATCACAACACAGTTTAATAATTTTCTCTTTTGGCAATACAAATTATTTGCTTAGATTTATAAAAACACTAGAAAATATATTCTCCAAAATAAATGAATAATTGAAATCTGTCCACATATGATACTTCTCTCCACCGACAGCCTAAAACACTGTCAATGGCCCACGTTGATCTAAAAGCTGTCGTCTTCGGTAATATTTTCTGGTATAAACTAACTTCCGATTACAATTACAGAAAAGCCCCTTGTAACTTTAAACACAATTAACTTAATAGAGTTATTCTAGAAATTAAACGTAGAATCATTTACTATTATTTTAAGTTTTTGTTCCTATTAGCCTGGTCGTTCGGGTATTTGGATCGAGTTCGAATAGAATATTTCGAGTTTAGGTATTTCGAATTTAGAAGTCTAGAACATATTTGAATATTTTTAAATATTGGGTCGGTTTCATTTCAGCTTTGAATTCGATTGGATTTATCCTAAAATCAAAAATTTTCCGAATCTATTTAAATTACTTGAAAATATTTTAAAAAATCCGAGTGTTTTTAAATGAATATACCTAAAATTAATTGAAATACCCGGAAATATTCAAAATATCCAAAAAACCCCGAATAGTTTGGACATTTGAATTATTACAAGTATAAATATAACTAATATATTATTAGTATATACTTATATTTTGAGTATGTTTGGATATCTATTCGGATTTGCATTCGGATTCGGATTTTTAGATCTTGAAGTTTAGAATTTATTCGGATATTTAAAATTTTTGAGTATGGTTTCGGATCGGATTTTTCGAGTCAGCTTCGAATATTTTGTTCAGACCTAATTCCTATATTGACATTTCATCGAAATAAAAACTTCAAAATCAATGACTAATTTCACCTGTTCTTAGCCTATGGATTTTTATAACCAATTGAATACCATATAATTGTGTCCACCTCTTTAATTGGTAACCTAGAAATTAGTCAAGCATCCAACCTCTTTTCAATCTCTCAAATTGTGCTGCCAATCAGTAAAACCTTCGAGGTTATTTATATGATTTATAACTTATAAGTAAGAAGCAAGACAAGAATTAATGTGCTTATTAACAAGATGCTTTTGTTTCTTTAATCGGAAATCAAATCATTAACTCTCAAATGATATAAGGGTAAAATGGTCAAATCTCCGTTCCGGGCTCAAAAAACAGCCACTAGGCCGCCAGCCAGATCCCAAATTCTCATTGCTTGTCGTTCGTATTTGGCCAAAGCTGAAAATCTTGCTGTTCTCTCTATTAAGTCCACTCCTTCAAGCAAAGCACCTTCTTCTTCTTCCTCTTCTTCTGAGATTGGTTTGTAATTAACCAGACCCATCGAAGGGATCTGGAGTAAACTTCGTCTCTGGTTCTGCTCTGATTCAACAGAGAATTAAAAATGGAGTATTTCTTCTCCAGATCCACCTCCATGAGTTTCTTGGCCGTATTGATCGTGTTCTTGATTTCTTCGTCTTCTTTTACTTGGACAGGTGACTTCTTATTCTCATTATCACCAATTATTAATCTGTTTCCTCATTCTCAGAGCTTTCAACTTCACATCTTGCTTCTTGATTGGGTTTTAACTTTTCAGGGAGATTGTTCAGTTGTTCATTTTCTTTAATTGACACTATGTTTTGGCTTCTGTGTATCTTCAATTATCAATGATTTGTGAATTGGAATTGATAAAGAGATGTGATTAAATCCTCTGCTCTTAAACTGATGATTGAGATCATATCAATTGTGTCTTATGTGCCGTGCTCTTTTATAGATCTTTGCACAATAAGTGAAACGCAAAATGATTATTGCTTGTGTTCAAGTCTTTTGCAAAGTTCAGATCCTAAAATTCAACATTTCAGTTTCCAAATGTGTGCTTCCTATGAATAAGTAGATCAGTCGATTCTGCTTATTATATAAGGGGAAAACCCAAAGATTCAAGTTTTCTGATCTAAAATAGAAACTTTTTGAAAAGTTCTATAAGTAGAAAACTTGATGCACACTTGTTGAGTTAAATGCAGCAGACACTTTGGTCTATTTCTTACCAATAATTTTGAGATTGAAACAATCACAAAGCTGGATCAGGAGAAACAAAGTTCTGACTTTTGTAAAATCCTTTTGCAGAAGCATATGATGCACTCGATCCAGAAGGCAACATTACCATGAAATGGGATGTCATGAGCTGGACTCCTGATGGCTATGTTGTAAGTTTAAGAACCAAAATAAAATAAAAAAGATTGGCCTTCTTTACCAGTTTTAGATTCATATCTAACCTGTTTGTTTGTTCGATCTAGGCCGTGGTTACGATGTTCAACTTCCAGAAATACAGACACATTCAAACTCCGGGATGGACATTAGGTTGGAAATGGGCAAAGAAGGAAGTTATATGGAGTATGGTTGGAGCACAAACAACTGAACAAGGTTACTAAATGTTTCAGTTAAAATCTTTAAAAACCATTTAATTACATTTTGATTGCTAACTATCAGGACATGGTTTATTGATAAAATGTTTAACAGGTGATTGTTCAAAGTACAAAGGAAATGTACCGCATTGTTGTAAGAAAGATCCAACGGTTGTAGACTTGCTCCCGGGGACTCCTTATAACCAGCAGATTGCCAATTGTTGCAAAGGCGGTGTTATGAACTCATGGGTTCAAGATCCTGCCACTGCAGCTAGCTCCTTCCAGATTAGTGTTGGTGCCGCTGGAACCACAAACAAAACCGTTCGAGTACCAAGAAACTTCACTCTCTTGGGTCCTGGTCCAGGCTATACTTGTGGTCCAGCAAAGGTTGTGAAACCAACAAAATTTGTCACGCCGGACACACGCAGAACCACTCAAGCTATGAGTAAGAACTTGGACTGCAATCAAACTTTAAAAGTTATCATTGTTTCTAATCTAACAGATTGGTTAAATGTTTGTTCTTTGGATTGCCGCAGTGACTTGGAATATTACGTGCACATACTCGCAGTTCCTTGCTCAAAGAACTCCGACTTGCTGTGTATCGTTATCTTCTTTTTACAATGAAACCATTGTGGGATGTCCAACTTGCGCTTGTGGATGCCAAAACAACAGAACAGAATCCGGTGCCTGCCTCGAGTGAGTAGTTGTTCAAATCAAATTTTCAATTCCCCGCCTTTTGTTTTCTCTTCATAAAGTCTCAAACTCTTTTTGTAATGTAATGGCAGCCCGGACACACCACACTTGGCCTCGGTTGTATCACCACCGACGAAGAAAGGAACGATTTTACCGCCATTGGTGCAGTGCACGAGACACTTGTGCCCGATCAGAGTGCATTGGCACGTGAAGCAGAATTACAAAGAGTATTGGCGAGTGAAGATCACAATCACAAACTTCAACTATCGCTTGAACTACACACAATGGAACCTAGTTGCTCAACACCCAAATCTCGACAACATCACTCAGATTTTCAGCTTCAACTACAAATCTCTCACTCCTTATGCCGGATTAAGTAGATACAAACACACAACACACAAAGCCCCTCTCTTCTCTCTTCTCTCTCAAAGATTTTAACTTTTTGATTTTGGTTTTGCAGATGATACTGCAATGTTATGGGGAGTGAAATTCTACAACGATTTCTTATCAGAAGCAGGGCCTCTTGGGAATGTTCAATCGGAGATTTTGTTCCGTAAAGATCAATCAACCTTCACCTTTGAGAAAGGATGGGCTTTTCCTCGCCGGATTTACTTTAATGGAGACAATTGCGTCATGCCTCCTCCTGACACTTACCCTTTTCTTCCCAACGACGGTTTCCGGCTACGATTTTCATTCTTCGCCGCCGTTCTCCTCCCTTTTATCGTCTTCTTCTTCTTCTTCTCCGCATAATCTCACATTTACGGTTTGCCACTGTTATGTTTTAGGTCTCTACAGTGGAGTGGTATAAACGTTATTTATAATTCTTTCGTGTCCCAAAAATTATAATCTTTTGATACTTTTTTTATAAATATATATATATATATATATATAGTTTTCAACTCTTTGTTTTTCTTTCTTTTCTTTTTTTATTTACTTGTGTTCGTAATACATTATTGTTGGTTTCCCAAACCCTTGGAGAAAATCGGGAGAAAAACATCATACTGTTAGACATTTTTTGGTCTCCTTACATATATATTTCTTTAATTTATGTCTTTTTAATTTATATTACTATGATTTAAATGCTTCATAATGAAAAAGATAAAAAGTAAATCGCAAACCCCTTGAAACGCATTGGAGAAAATTTCGGTCTTAATACTACTACTATATGTGCCTATGATTAAAAATACATAATGGACTTTAACTTAGGCCCACTTTGTGGCCCTAATCCGGGAAACACTCATTTTGTATTTTTGGTTAGTCTCCAGACATTTCCACCACCACCCAAAAAAAAGGTTAGTCGTGTGACATGTTCTTCTTTCTATTAAATCATTATTTGAAATACAATAAATTCAATAAATCTTTCGGGAAAATATTTATGTTAATTTTAAAAATATTTTTCTTAGCTGTACCTTTCAAAATATAATTATTGGATAGGAAATCTTTTGGGTATCAGTATCATTAAAGAAAAAAAATAGGAAGAGATAAAGGACTCGTAAAATGGAACTTTGATTAGTTGTGTGGCAGAGAATCTCATACAAAATGAGACAAAGCGAGAAGTTGCTTTAGAAAAGCTTGTGTGCGTTGTCGATTCCATATTTTCATATAAACCCTAAAATTACCAACACTCCATAAAAGTAACAAAGCAAGTAATATTAAAATATATGTAAAGTTAAGAGTTTAAGACTATTAAAATTCCTTCTTTGCAACATCATGTTTATAATACGTATCAAATTAGTCCTACGGTACAATTATAGTCATGTGTGCTATATGTATTTCTATAGAGATGTCTATTTAACGAAGCGGAAAACATGGGATTCGTCTTTTTGTTTCCAAAAAAGGTAGATCACAAGTGGGCAATGCCCAAACCCTAAAATGTCAATGCTATTCATTTACAGTTTTATTCTTTATTACCAAAACCCTGTACGTACCTATTAATTTATATATTTCGCCAACTATTACATCTATTATAATTATCCTATAAATTGAAGAAAAAATTACTTTGAAATTTAGCAATCGTTAATCGAGATTGTTAAAAATATACAATATAAGCTAGGTTTATAAGAAAAATACATAAACAACAGATATTAATAAACATATTTATTTACCTCATGTCTCGCATCAAATCAAATATTTAAAACTTTAGAATAATATGAAACTTTAATTTAGTAAAATATGCATTTAAGTCCATTTTTCCCGCCATAGTATTTTTTTAAAAAATGTTTAATAGTATTTCCCTAAATCAATTCATATGAGAATAATTGCCGAAATCAAATTAATTTTTTCTTACGATTTTAAAATTGAAAATAATAAGTCAAAAGAAGTGTATGAAACAGAGCAGACAAACTGAAAAGAAATAAGTGATTCTATTCAATTTCGCCATTCACTGCAATGCTTTGTCAAATTCTTCTTCGTCTGTGAAACATATCATTATCACTCCGGGATTAAAATCTATCTAACATGATAAAGATTCAATGTTTTTGGAATATAGTGGAAAAAATAAGTGGGTTGAATGACAATTGAGGCATAAGATTTCTTCTAATGGTTTGATACGAAGAATCTTTAAGAATATATGAAATTTTATTTTTAATTATTATTGGAGGAAATGAAATTAAGATTTAATAAGCACTAAACTTCGTAGATCTCGAATGTGAAACAATGACTTTTTAATTATATAGATGAGAGCGTGTAAATATGGATTAGTAATACTAGCGTCTCTTTTATTTTTTCAAGTTCTACTTTTATTAATTAGAAGATTGTCAATAAAAGTGCTTAATAGCTAAGTTGGTGGGTTTGTAAAACACAAAATAATCATCATAAATTGCCAGTGATGAATTCGGCAGATTTGGTGTCCAATCTAGTTAACAAATTAAAATAAGTATCAAGCTTATTCGGTTAAAAAAAATTTCCTGCTCAGGGACTTGGGACAATTTAACTACATAATTCATTTTTTCTGTTATTTTCTTATCAAAAGTTTACACGGATATCTCATTTCGTTTTCTACCAAATTAAAGTACTTTTGTCGTTTTCCTATGAAAAGATGTCGCACTGTAGATTTATTCGTAATCAACCCTTTAAAACTCGACTAGGTTCTCCATTACGTGTCAAGTTTTGATTCCTTCAAAATTAAAGGGAAACTGTCATTCTTGGCGAATTAGATAATCATGGTCAGCTTCGGTACTTATTACTTAATTGTTGTATTTGAAAAATAATTGGTCGAGGAGAGCTTTTTACTTTTCAAAACTATTTCATAATATATTAGGCAGCATATTCTAGACTTCAAATAGTAAAATTTTGAAAAGTACTCAGGAAAAAGCACTATTACAGATATTTTCTTGACGGATGTTTAGTTTTCCTCCTGCTCCTAGAGTTTGAATTTTGTTTGAAATGAAAAATTTTACGCTTTAATATGTATTATTTATGACTGATCATCAGAAAGAGAGATTATGGCCTTTAAGACCCATAATCTCTCCGTTGACATTTTTTTGTAATAACTAACTGAGATATATTTTTAGTTAAAAATTTGGCTTCTTATTCTAGTAGTAATTATAACCTTTATGTTTTTTAAAAAGCATATTTATTTGAATTAATAAAAAAATACGTGATCGGATAAATTAATATTGTAACATTGTATTTTAAAGTTTTTTTAGTAAGCATTAATTATAGATGTTTTAATATTCATTTGGGTTAATCAAAATCATTAATATTACCTCACCAATTTCAGACTTATGTATTAACAGAAATTCAAGTTTCACCAAAAATTAGAACGTTAATAATGATGAAGGCTATTATGATGACATAAACTTCTCTTAATAAATATTTGTTTTCATGTCAATACATTAGCGTATAAATTTTCACTTTTCACCATACCATATGCGTACGAAATATCATGTACGAATGTGGTCACACACAGAAAAAAAAGACAATGCGTGATGATAAAATGGTCCTAAGTTGACATATGTTCGTAAATTAAAAGCTTTTAACGATTGATATCTAAAACTTCAAATTTCACAAAAGGATGATTCGCTATAAATATTAATAATAGAAAATATGGGGTTTATGTCCACTATATATTGGTATATAAGTTTGACAAGACAACGTGCGATATAATATATGCGGTCTTTAGATGTTGACTTAACATAAGGTATGAGCAGAAGAAAAGATCCAAAGTTTTGATCTAAGAGGGCAAACATTTATCGTACTAGGGAGAGAACCAAATTTATGTTAATAACGATTCAGAGAAATTAAATACGTTTAGGTACTATCCATCCATTTAGATGTTTAGGGCTCATCAACACCCAAATGTGGTCCATTTCTTTTTGTTCATGTGGTCCAATTTTGGTATATACTATATAGTCTATAATACATTTACATCAATTTTATTTGGACGAGTACTTGTCTATGCCAAAATATTGCTTCACGATCACCCCAATGTGTGTGTATTATATATATATATATATATTATTTGATCGTATTAACTACATTTTTTTCTAATGTTGTTTTCATTATATTTTATTCGTTTATAAACTATATTTTGTTTTAGTTTGAATTTTTGGCTATAAAATATAATTTACCATTGTATCTTAATATTTTTTCTAAAGTAAATTATTCTTTTGTTGTCAATCTCAAAAACATGTATTGCTGTTATGGGATTGTAAACATATAAGACGGTGCACAGTTTCTAGTGAAACAAAATACCGTTTCAATATAATTAAAATCATTACGGGTTAACATAGGTACTACACCAACCTTTTGCCATAAAAGATAGTAGTACACAAACTAACAAAATCAATTGTTATTCTATACCAATTTTCAAACCTATCCAATTTCACCTAATCTATTAATTTATGATGTTTCCGTAACTCCGTTTAATGACTCATAACCTACGAGCTACAACCCAAAATACTAAATATTCTGCCCAAAATTGACCTAAAAAATCGATCTACACGCCTTCTTATTTCTCTTCACCATGGAGTGAAACTAGTATAGTAGTGCAGTGTAATATGTTAGCTGCAGTCATTTTAGTTTTTGGAAGACATAAATCATAGAAACAGACGAAGAGGTGGTTCATGCTTTCTCGATCCTAGTTACAGATCATATATTTCGGGCTTACATTTAGGAATGCTTCCTTTGATCAAGCTAGCGGAGCCAATTTGAAATTGATTATAGAACACCATCGATGAAATAAGGAGGTTGAGAAGGTACCAACCTTCCCAACAATTGACAACTTGACATTTAAAAATTCATTAAATTGTATTGTTTCGTAGATATTTTTTTGTTCTAAAGGCGTTGAGATAAATTTGATTTAATTATTTCGTATGAAACAATAAAAGTACAAACATTAGCTATTAAAAAAATGAAACAAACATTAAAAAGAGCAACATGTAAATAAAATAAAAGTAATATAGAATAGTCCATTACGAATTCACGGTGATTAGTAATTGCATTAGTTATCAATTCTTACATATTTTGATATTCATTCATTTCTTTTTATGTAAAAAACTAGTTTATTTTGGGTATCAGACTATCAGTTATCAATTCTTTGGATCAGTTACCACAAATCTTAAAATAGATTTTACTTTTCAGATCAGTTTATGCTGTGTATGACACTATATATCACAGAGAGGTCCGACGTATAATAGTCATGGGACCGACATAAATGTTGTTTTGTTAACTTCTTATCGGAACACGTTCCTTATTCAATAACCACACAAAAAAGTTGAACCTTCAGAATTATTATTTGATATTAAAATAGCTTTAGTTTTATCTGTTAATTAATTAATTGTCAAAAATTAGAGCCTGTTCTAATTATTTTCTTACATTAACTACAATAATACACTGCCAATTATTCATTAAAGATCTTTACAAGTTACACTGTTTTTTATTGGGTTCAGAATCCTTACATTGTATTTTAAACTCCATCTATCCGTAGATATTAGACCTAATTATTTGAAGGAGTAGAGGAAAATGCTCTGCGGTCTAGAGACTTTTCCTACATTGAGAGTATCATACGTTTGAGATTCTCTTCCCATAAATAGGCCATTTTGACCGAAAAGAAAAAATTAAATATATCAAGTGAATTATTTGTAGAATATATATACATAATATATATATATATATATGCATATTGGTTGGTCCAGAAGATCAAATCGAGCTGATCTATAGAAAAATTCAAACTTCAATCTTTTCATTTATGTATGCATATTGGTTGGTTTCCTGTTGGTTCAGCTGCTGAGCTTCTGCTTAGCTTCCACTCTTATAGGGTCATCGTTTTAATTTCAATACAAAGAGAATATCGATTTCGAATTGTTAAAATTATAGAGACTCTTATAGATATCGTCGTAGCGAGGAGTTCTTTAATCGATACATCTCAAAATTAAAAATTCTAACGAAATCTTGGTAATTTAAATTGGATTTAAGAGATCTGATTATTATATTTAGGCATTTATTTAAATTTAGATTATGTAATTTTTACTCTCTCTAAATTATCACTTCATAAGTCATGGTAAAAATGTTGTAACTGCAAAAGCAAGCGCGAAGCGTTTAGAAAAAAGGTCAAAATGATGTTTGATAAAATTAACTCAAAATGTTATATTTCTTAAGGTCCGACTGTTTTTGTTCGTTTACATAAATTCACACTTTAACCAAAAAAGTACATGTCAGATTCACGTGAAAATAAATTAAAGAACATCAGTTTAGTATTATTCTTCCAAACATGTATTAGAAATTTTAAATGCAAACAGAAAAAATTCTGTCTGATTTTTGTATTTGCATTTATACTTTGCAAATAATGTTTGTAAAAAATTATTGTGTGTTTACAAGTATATGTCAAATTCTTTTGCTTACTTTAAAACACACGATATTTAAATTTCATCTAACATACTTTTGAAATTTTAAACCCAATTTTAAACATAAGTTAATCTTAAAATAAATTAAAAGTGTTTATTTTTTCTCCATGCAAAAAGAAAAATTATAGCTACCTGGACCCTATATGATAGTCATATATATATATAAGTTTTGCTGTAGAAAATAATAGAGAGTAAAATAAAATTTTTCCTTTAATACCCATTGAGTTCTTGATCTGTTTCCTTAACCTAAAAAACAAGGAATGACAAAAGACCGTACCGTACGGAAACAATGTAAGCCAAAGGGAGACACAAAACTAACTTACGAGTTATATCACAGCAAAAGAATCAATGAGAACTCGACAACGCATCAATTAGTTTATTTCCCACACAGCCCTTAAAACTTTATCCCCTCTCTCGTCTCTTCAACTTTTTTTTGTCAACTAGAATATAATATTGATAAAATGTGAACTTAATACAAACATCAATCTGAGCTAATAAACTGGCAAGATAACATTTTCTAGAAGCTAAAACTCTAAAAGAAAAGAGACAGTCCTAGTGATACAAAGACAACGAGTGACACTTAATTCGATAAAGATATAATTCCTAATGAGAGAAAAATGCGATTAAACCATAAAACTAAGCAATCGAAACGGAGATATTCCCACCAAACTTTTCATAGAACCTTTAGATGTTGGATTGCATCAAACTGGTCTCTTCCGCTCTATGAGGCTTTTTTCCTCTTTTTAAAAAAACCATTTTCCCCTCTTTTTCCACAAATATCATCGTCTATGTATTCACGTCACATACCGTATTTATACCACATCACTTACGTCACTGTAGAATCACACGAAACCCAATAAGAATCCTACAAAAAGAAATAAGGAAATAAAGAAATAAAAATAGCAATTATCACATTCAACACAAAAGATACCCAGAGAGAGATAAGAAAGAAAGAGAGAGATACTTTGGTCATTTCAGGGTTGTCGTTTCTCTCTCTTGTTCTGGAGGGGTTTGAGGAGGGAGATGGGAAGGGGTAGGGTTCAGCTGAAGAGGATAGAGAACAAGATCAATAGACAAGTTACTTTCTCAAAGAGAAGGTCTGGCCTGCTCAAGAAAGCTCATGAGATCTCTGTTCTCTGCGATGCTGAAGTTGCTCTCATCGTCTTCTCTTCCAAAGGCAAACTCTTCGAATATTCCACCGACTCTTGGTAATTTTCTTAATATATTATATTATATAACCACATCGATCATATCCATTTGTTTTCTCGATTTTAAAACTAGATTTTGTTATTTATTCGTACGTCTCGATCTCGATCGTCGTCAGGCTTCACCCTTGGAAATAAATCCAAATCTTGTATCTTGGTCTTTTATATCTACTGTAGATTTGTATGTCCCCTAAGAAGTGGCTCGAGAAATTAGGTTTTTTGGGATTTTACGTACGGACGCATGAAAAAAGCTGTTTATGTTTATTTTTTTCTTTGCTTTACCCAAATGAAAATAGCATAAAATTATGAAACTTAGTACACAGACTCACGATTTGATTGTCCCTTTTTATGTATGGAAGCACGTGCACGCAGACACGTACACAGATGTATGTATATAACATGTATAATACTTAAGTATAGCATCTATTTGAAAGAAAGGTTGATTTGAAATGATGAATTGAATAAAGCATTTCACCAGAGTGCTATAATTATCCAATGGCTAATATCATAACGTTGAACATATATATATATATAGGTTCTTACTGATATAAATGTGTGTTGTGTATGTGTGTACGATCATATATATAGATATATAATGATCATACCGTTTGCTTTGATAACCGAGTCAGGAGGGAACCTCGAATCTTTACATTGAATTTGTGCGTACGTTTTCGATGATGTTTTGTGGACTCACCAAATCTAGGTGTTATATACATTGTGTTATATGCTTATTTTTAGCTATCCTTTGTCAGTATACCAAACAAGGTAAACTTTTGGTTAGAACATTGTAACATGTGAAATTAGAATGATATTTATATGGTTCAAATTAATTAATTTTGACTTTTTTTTCTTCTAAAATCTAGTATGGAGAGGATACTTGAACGCTATGATCGCTATTTATATTCAGACAAACAGCTTGTTGGTCGAGACGTTTCACAGAGTGTAAGTTTTACGATATGGCTCTCCTAGCTGTTTAATTATGTTCATGAGTCCTACTCAATATTATGTATCTTTGTTGTAGTAACTACTGTCTATCATATACCAATGTTGTAGGAAAATTGGGTTCTAGAACACGCTAAGCTCAAGGCAAGAGTTGAGGTACTTGAGAAAAACAAAAGGTATATATATTATATGCTTGGGTAGTACCATCCTATCTTCTAGTGCATAATATCAATAAGATTGCAGAACAATCTGTGTGCTTATCAAATCGCAGGTAAAACGTATATTTACAAGAGTACGTACTTTGCCAAGTCAACTAAAGTTTGGGTTGCACATAAACTTCTAATGTATCATCAGTCCTTGTTAAAAAAATCCTAATACATAAATAACATAGCACATCACTTAAGAGTGAATGCATGTGCTTCATGACTTAGTTATTTCTGATACTTATGATACTATATGTTGATGGAGGAACTTGCGATTTGTGTCTTGGATTATCACAAAGTACATTTTCTGTAAGGAAATTTGATCATAAAACTAAGGCATGGCATATTTACTTAAGCATAACAAGCACAACTAATTTGCTTTTATAATCAGTAGTCACATAAATGAAAATGTACAGGAATTTCATGGGGGAAGATCTTGATTCGTTGAGCTTAAAGGAGCTTCAAAGCTTGGAGCATCAGCTCGATGCTGCTATCAAGAGCATTAGGTCAAGAAAGGTAAAAAGAGAACGTTGATATATACGTCTACACATGCATGTAAAGCTTTAAATCGAAAAGTTTAGTTTGGCGCAGTCAATTGGGATTTTAAATTTGTGATAGTTTTATTCAGCTATATGTCAAATATTTGCAGAACCAAGCTATGTTCGAATCCATATCTGCGCTTCAGAAGAAGGTAAAGTGTCACCCTTTTTGTTTACATATATTTAAGAAAACATAAAAAACTTTCTTTTTACATATATATGTGAGTACGACCTATTTAACTATGTTTGCAACCAATATTAAATCACAATTAATTGCATGTAAAAAAAATTCATTTTAGACATAACTGCATTTGTTTTATTTAAATTCATCAGGATAAGGCCTTGCAAGATCACAATAATTCGCTTCTCAAAAAGGTTAGTCCAAAATGGTTTAGTGGTTATATTCGAGTTTAAAATGGGATTGAAAGTTGCAAAATGGACTAATGTACACAAATATGTCATCTCACCAATTCTGTTTATCAAAAGATTATGTTCAATAAATAAGTTACAACAGTACCATAAAATCATTTTTGATAGTGTTTATAATATAAAAATAGACATATTATAATTTTATTAATATCTAAGTGAAGAATTTTAAATAGATATGTACAATAAAGTTTTGAAAATGGTTCGTATTTATTTGTCTATGAATATTTAATAGTGCTTCTAAACACCAATGTTGAATCACCATTAATCGTTAATAGGACGGTTAATTATTGTTTTCTATGTGGCTAGTTAGACGCAAATTAGTTATAAATATTGTATAATATATGTTAAACAGGTGCTTAGATCGATTAAGCGTTCAAATAGTTATTTTTAATTATCTTTGGAAAAATATATTTTAGATATATAATTGTTTTTGTAAAAATTTGAAGTGGTTAATTTTCTAATATTATTTATATATATATATATATATTATAAATAATCATTTTCAACTCACAAATATTTTATCTATATAGTAAAATTTCATCATATTCGTAATAACAAAATCACAATATATAATATTAGTTTCGTCCCAACATTATTCGATTTTATGACTTTTAAGATTTTTTCTAGTCGAATAACGACACTTGATGATTTAGAACTAGTATTACTAACTAATGACAACATAATGAGTATAGATTAAGGAGAGGGAGAAAAAAACGGGTCAGCAAGAAGGACAATTAATCCAATCCTCCAACTCATCTTCAGTTCTTCTACCTCAATACTGCGTAACCTCCTCCAGGTTTCGTCTCATGACTCACTCATTCTCTCTGTATTATTTCAAAGCAAAGTAAATATATAGACTATGAATTATTCTGATGAATTTATCATTAAATGGCAGAGATGGCTTTGTGGAGAGAGTTGGGGGAGAACACGGCGGTGCATCGTCATTGGCGGAACCTAACTCTCTTCTTCCGGCTTGGATGTTACGCCCTACTACTAATGAGTAGAATTATCTCTCTCTCGATCTATATAATAATATACTACATGATAATATAATTAATGTGTAATATTTTCATAACATATATATCAGCATTTTTTGGTGACTTATACTCATTATTGATACTGATATATGTCTAGCTAGTCATATTTTATATGCACTGATGAAATTCCAATGTCAAGACGTACGTACGTAAGCTATCATTATATTCACTGCGTCTTAAGAACATTCATATCTTTGTGATGATTTCTCATGAATGATGTTACTTTTCTTTTACTGAGGTGAACGCAATATTTCAATATTCTGTCATTTGTAAATGTGCTCACACTATGTTTTATGAGTTTATAAAAAATGATTATTCAAAATTTCTCAAATTTACACTTTGAAAATGTGCTCATTATGTTGCGCTTTAAAGTTGTCGCAGCAAGGTACGCATGGCACAAATGATTATTATGATTTGTTGTCTTACATAGGAAAAGTTTTTGTCATATTCACAAGGTACCGTATTTGCTTTTATCATATTAATTTTTTTTTGAATATTCTCATCAACTATACAAAAAATTAATTCTTTTAACAAATGATAGTATTGTGAATATTTAAAACATATTATATATCATATAACTTTTTTTTTGGTCAAAATTATATATCATATAACATGTTACAGAACATTAGTTACTTCGGCACAATGGCTTCCCAGGTAAGACTATCCACATGCCGTGGCCCAATCGATCAAGCAAAATATATCACCTACCATAGTATTGGGAATAACTCTGACGGATTAATCGAGGAATGAGAATCGGATATCCGAATCACGGAGCTTTGCCAGACATAGAGAAAGTTGTAATCTGATCTAAAGAATGTCAATGGTCAAAATTGTTCTTTTACCATTCCTAACACAAAGAAATACAAATCGTGTTAGTTTACAATTCAGGAATATCCTATCACAGTATAAAAATTAAATACATACTCCGTTTGTTAGACACATGTTCACGAACTTTTTTGTTTTTGTTTAATTGTTAACTTTATACACGAAGAAACTGTTTTGTACAGAGGAGAATGCTTGTGAGACTAATGTTTTGTAAGAACTCAATTACATCAGACTCAGAGGACGTTGCAGTTGATTAGGAGCATGTAATCGTGAGAAGAGGGATATGACTCTGTTGACTGACTTCATTGGCTCAGAGAAATGTTAAAATGTCTAAAGTCTCCTCAACCCTTCTTCTGCGTTGGTTTCCTCTAAAATTAATCTCAAGATATTTGCTTTAAAAATGGGGTTTATGTATTGTTTGATACTCTAACTTGTTCTTGTTCTGCAACTGCAAACACTTGTCGTTTTGTCTTCAGAACATCATAAACGGCTCTGTTCCTGTCGGAGAATCACTCATCGCTTCAGCGTCCCAACAACTCTCCAGTTCATGGCGTTCCCCTTCCGGTGACTTTGCTTGCGGGTTCCGCAAAATCAAACCAAAAGATGGTTTCACTCTATCCGTTTGGTTCGACAAGATTCCTGACAAGACCATCGTGTGGCAAGCACAAGACGTCAGCACCACCACTGGCCTCGTCCCTGATGGTTCGAAGTTTACATTAACCGCATATGGCGGTCTGGTTCTCACTGACCCTCGAGGTCAGCAGCTCTGGAGATCGTTGCGTAGTGGCTCTGTTTATCGACGGCAAATAACTGACGATGGAAATTTCGTTCTGTTCAGCGAAGGTTTAGAAGATTCCGGCGAGTATCTGTGGTCGAGGTTTCAAAATCCCACCGACACTCTGTTACCTAATCAGGTAAATTTTGAGATCCTTTACCCCAAAAAAAAAAAGAGAAGCAAAATTTCAAAAAAAAAAAGGAAGAGAAGCTTATAATAGCGTTTATCTTTAAGATGAAACCACAACATTTTGTGTTTCAATACCCTTTTTTTTTATAAATTGTCAACGCGAAAATATGGAGAAAATTCTTTTTTCGCAATAGCATTTTAAATCGCATTAGCATTTTAAATCGCATTTTAGATAATTATGCTATGAAGATAGTAAGATACTCTATTCACTAAAATAGGAAAATAATATTTTAACTTCGAAACTTAAGCTAAAACAAATTAAGTTTAGCACTACTAAGGGCGGTGCTTCGTTCTAGTGGTCTTTTTGTCAAAAACTTTTTAATTGATTTTTTCAAAGATTTAGAATCGGATATTATGGCTTTTACATAATGTAACGGATGGATGTCGATGATGATGCAGAATATTGAAATTGGAGGGAATCTGTCATCTCGTAGGACGGAGACAAGTTTCAAGAAAGGAAGATTCAGGCTACGTCTAGGTACCCATGGAAATCTTCAGCTTGTCATTCTCAATTCTGAGACAGTAGCAGAATCAGACGAATATTTTAATTACTACGGAAGTGATACGAAAGTGATACGAACAGCCCCGGGATTCGATTAGTTTTCAACCACTCAGGCTACATGTATGTACTTCAAAGTGACAGTTCGAGCTTCGTTGTCATGGAGAAAGATCCGGCGGTATCTTCTAGATATTCCTATCGCCGTGCCGTTCTACATTTCAACGGAGTTTCGCTCAGTACTATCATCTCAAAGGGCAGGAGAATAGTGGGTGGGTGTTTGCTTCGGCTAAGCCGGAGAATATATGTGCGCACGATAACGAACTTGGGACACGGCTTGTGGGTTTAATAATATATGCATTTTAGGAGGTGTGAATGCCCTGAGAGGTTTGTGTTGAAGGATCAGAGTGATGAGTATGGTGATTGCGTGCCAGATTTTGAGATGCAGACTTGTTGACCAGAGAGTAACCAAACAGCACACTCAGATGTAAATTTTTACGAGTTCATTACTTTAGAGAGCACGAACTGGCCGTTCGAGGATTACCAGAGTTACGGAAACTACGATAAAGCAAAATGTGTAGATTCTTGTCTTAACGACTGTTCCTGTGCTGCGGTTATTCATGGAGGGGATCAAAGATGCTGGAAGAAGAAGCTTCCGTTGTCTCACGGTCGGAGACAACCGAATAGTAGACAAACAAATGACGATAGCGATACACTCATTAAGGTTCTAAAACGAGCGAGGGATGTTCCAGTTACAGGAAAGAAAGGAAAAAACCCCGACTGGTTAATCATCGCTTGTTCGGTTTCACTGGTAACGTCAGCTTTTGTGCATTTGATACTATTTGCTTTATATAGCAAAATCAAGAAGTGTATAAAGATGAGACCGAGTCAAATAAGAGATACTGGTGCTGCTACAGCTACTACAATCGAAATGAATCTGAGGGTCTTTACATACAATGAACTCGTGAAGGCTACTGGAAATTTTGTGGAGGAACTTGGAAGAGGAGCCTTCGGGATCGTCTACAAAGGAATTTTAAAAGTTACCGGTGATTCTGAACTTATTGTGGCTGTCAAGAGATTAGACCGTGTTGCTCAAGAAAGCGAGAAAGAGTTTAAGAATGAGGTCACAGTGATAGGTCAGATTCACCATAGGAACCTATTGAGGCTTATTGGCTTCTGCAGCGAAGGGCAGAACCGGATGATCGTCTACGATTTCTTACCGCATGGAACACTAGCCAGTTTTTTCTTCAGGCGTCCGAGACCGAGCTGGGAAGATAGAAGGAGAATCGCGATGGGAATTGCCCGCGGAATCTTGTATCTACACGAAGAGTGCAGCGAGCAAATCATACATTGCGACATCAAACCGCACAGCATACTTCTAGATGAGTATTACAGTCCTCGAGTCTCGGATTTTTGTCTAGCAAAGCTTTTGATGATGAACCAAACAAATACGCTCACAAACATCCGCGGAATGACAGGGTATCTCGCAGCCGAATGGTTCAGGAACAGTCCCCCATCCAAAGTAGATGTCTATAGCTACAGAGTAATGCTTTTAGAAATCGTGTGCTGTAAGAAAGCCGTCGATCTTGAGGATAATGTGATTCTCATCGATTGGGCTTACGATTGTTCCGACAAAGGAGGTTGGAAGATCTGATCGAGGGCGACTCAGAGGCGATGGACGATATGGAGACGGTGAAGAGGTATGTGAGAATAGCGATATGATGTATACAAGAAGAGCCAGGGATGAGACCTAACATGAGAAAAGTCACACAGATGCTAGAAGGTGTGGCTCAGGTTCATAGTCCTCCCAACCCTTGTCCTTGTAGTGTCTTAACTGACGATGGAAACTTCGTTCTGTTCAGCGAAGGTTCAGAAGATTCCGGCGAGTATCTGTGGTCGAGCTTCCAAAATCCCACCGACACTCTGTTACCTAATCAGGTAAATTATGCGATCTCAAAAATAACTCGACCCGAATAACAGTTTTTGACTTTTTGTTTTTTGCCTTCGCGTTTGGAAATTATAATAGCGTATGTTTTTACCCAAAAAAAAAACTTGTAATCGCGTTTATTTTTTAGATGAAACCACAAATATTAGTGTTTTTATAGGATTTTTTTATTAATTGTAAACGCGAATTGCAAAAAGATGGAGAAATTCCTTTTTCGCATACTTTTTTATAGTAATTAGTAAGATACTCTATTCACTAAAGTAGGAAAATAATATTCTAACTTAAGCTAAACAAATGAAGTTTAGTACAATTGAGGCCGGTACTTCGTTATAGTGATCTTTTTGTCAAAAACTTTTTAATTGATTTCTTTTAGATTTAGAATCGGATATTAGGCTTTCACCGTCTTTTAGTTGATTTGATCTTGTATGTATGTAATGGATCGATGTCGATGATGATGCGGAAAATTGAAATTGGAGGGAATCTGTCATCTCGTAGGACGGAGACAAGCTTCAAGAAAGGAAGATACAGGCTACGTCTAGGTACCGATGGAGATCTTCAGCTTCTCACTCTCAATTCCGAGACGGTAGCTGAATCAGACACATACTTTTCGTACTACGCAAGTAACACAAAGGATCCAAACCCTGGGATTATATTAGTTTTCAACCAGTCAGGCTACATGAATGTACTTCAAAGAGACATTTCGAGCTTGGTTATCAATAAGCAAGTTCCGGTATCTTCTAGAAACTTCTATCACCGTGCCGTTCTACATTTCTACGGAGTTTTCGCTCAGTACTATCATCTCAAAGGGCAAGGGAATAATGGGTGGATGTTGGCTTGGAATTTACAGGATAATATGTGTGGGAAAGCATTTGGACCGAATCTTGATGCTAATGAACTTGGGAATATGGCTTGTGGATTTAATATTATATGCATATTATCATCGCTTCTTCGGCTCTGCTTGGAACTTCAGCTTTTGGGAATTTCATATTTCTTGCTCTGTGCAGAAAGAAGAGGAAGAAGAAGAGACCGAACGAAACCAGAGATATCGGTGCTGCTACAACTACATCTACTGCGAATGAGTTGAATTCAAGGGTCTTTACATATGGAGAGCTTGCGGCGGCTACAGAAGATTTCACGGAAGAGCTTGGAAGAGGAGCCTTCGGGATCGTTTACAAAGGATTTTTTAAAAATACCAGTGATTCTGAAATTACAGTGGCTGTCAAGAAACTAGACCGTGTTGCTCAAGAAAACGAGAAAGAGTTCAGAAAAGAGGTTAAGTGATAGGTCAGATTCACCACAAGAACCTAGTGACGCTTATTGGCTTCTGCAACGAAGGGCAGAGCCGGATGATCGTTTACGAGTTTTTACCGCACGGGAAACTAGCCAGTTTTCTCTTCAGGCCCCGAGACCAAGCTGGGAAGATAGAAGGACAATAGCGGTGGGCACTGCTCGCGGAATCTTGTATCTACACGAAGAGTGCAGCGAGCAAATCATACACTGCGACATATAACCGCAGAACATACTTCTAGATACGTATTACAGTCCTCGGATCTCGGATTTCGGTCGAGCAAAGCTTCTGATGCTGAACCAAATGCATACGCTCACGAACATACGCGGAAAGAAAGGGTATGTCGCAGCCGGATGGTTCAGGAACAGTCCATTACATCCAAAGTAGAAATCGTGTGCTGCAAGAAAGCTGTCGATCTTGAGGATAATTTGATCCTCATCGATTGGGCTTATGATTGTTTCCGACAAGGGACGTTAGAAGATCTGATCAAGGACGATTCAGAGGCGATGGACGACATGGAGACGGTGGAGAGGTATGTGAGAATAGCGATATGGTGTATACAAGAAGAGCCAGGGATGAGACCTAACATGAGAAACGTTACACAGATGCTTGAAGGTGTCAAAACCCCTAGTATCATGTTTATGTTAGATGGTGGTCCGTATAGATAGCCAAAAAAAATCAATTCATTTATATAAATCAGATCAATTCTTTTAAATGCTTTGACAAAATTCGTTTAGCTTTATAGAAATTATTTTTCATGGTTTCATACCGGACTTGTAAACATATTTGTGCAATTATATGGAATAAAATGTTTATGTGAACAAAAAAAAAGTTCTTTTTTTATTATTACTTTATTACAACAATTCATTATTTCGACCCTGTGACGATACAGCAATCTAATCAACGTGAGATTGATTTTAGAGAAAACCAACGATACTGTCTTCTTCGTTCCAAGAATCAAGGAACTCCATTTCATCAGTTACATTGACCGCCGGCGAATCTTCAATAATTCCGGCGGGGGCATCGCCGTAGCTTAAAATACCCTTTAACTCCTCCATAAACCCAAAATTATCAACTGTCGTATACATATCGTATATCTGTTCGTTGCTAACGAATTCAGTCAAATCATCGGAGAAAGAACAGTTGTCGGAGAAGCCGGGAGATGTCGACGTAGTGTTGTTCAGAATCGATGTGAGAGCGGTTGATTTTGCCGCCGTTTTGTTGAGAAATGTGGAGGTCGGAGATTCAACGTCGCTGGAGTTTTGTGAATCCTCGACGATTGTGGAGTTTCCACTGATGATTCCGGTTAGTAGCTCCCGGTTTAAATCGACGGCGTATTTGCTTGCGACGCAGTTAAGAAGACTTGCGGAACCGGATGAACTGACGGGTTTATTGTGTTTTGGTTCGAGACCGGTTTGATCTGTTGAATTTATCGGTTTGTGAGTGATTGGATCGAGGCCTTTTTGCTTCAAACGCTTCTTCAGATTGGTGTTCCAATAATTTTTTATTTCGTTGTCAGTTCGTCCCGCTAAACTGGTGGCTATTGCGGCCCACCTTCAACAATCAAACCCACATATATGAATATTAAATTGACGAGTTTAGAACAAATAATTGAATATTTTATGACATCACATAAATAATGCCGGACGAAAACTAATATCATATGATTTTGGAAATATGGTAATTTTTATGTATTAATTTGTCAAATGGGTAGTTTTTGACTAAAACATATTTTTAGTGTTTCAATTACATCTTTATTTTTACTAAAATCAAATAATTATAATTATTTTATTGATTTTTTAAAAGACATGGTCCACCTATTTTCCAAAAAAAATACCATCATATCTCTTTTATTTCTTTTCAGCATAAGAAATTTTTCTCTCATCCTTTCTTCATTTTTCTCTTCTTTTGTTTTTCTAAAAAAAATGATAAATCTTTGTAATTTTTAAACATTATTCTCGAAAACTATCTACATAATGTCTAAAAACATCTATTAGACAAAAACTACTAATTTTCGTAAATAAAAACATCAAAACTACGTAATTTTTGCAAAGTTACTTTTAAATAAGCTTACCACTCTAATTAAAGATTTTTTTTTTCCGGATAAAATCTAAAGAACATTACAGTTTACCTCTCTCGTTATCAGTGTCATATTGTAACCGAAAGTTATGGTGATTAACAATGTCTGAAATTGTTGATCAGTTGTAAGTTGAAATTTGAATAACATCTAAAAATGTTGATGAAAAGAGTATTTTCCACTCGGATTTGGACATTTGGGATAACAGGTTATGAATTCTAACATGATTTTCGTTTTAGCCCATTTCGTAGCTCTAATATTATATCAAGGTTGATGTCTTCTCTCTCAAGAGTCAAGACCAATATGAAAATTAGTACATTAGGTAATACCTTTTATTTACAGTTTGTTATCAGTGTGGGAGTCCAAATTTGCCCAGTTTAATGTGTTCATGCGATATTACAGATATAATACAGATTATTTGATTCAAGAATGAATAAAGAAAGAAAAGATGCTTACTTGTTACCCGTGAGAGCATGAAGCTTGATGATAGTGTCTTCTTCTTCACGGCTAAACTCCCCTCTCTTAATATCTGGTCTTAAGTAATTCACCCATCTCAATCTACAACTCTTCCCACATCTCTTCAACCCTATACACACATTATAATAAAAATATCTGCGATATTTTAAAACGAAAAATATGTATATATATATATATATAGCTGTCAATTCTAAGTTCCTCCTAATTATAATTAAACCATATGATAAAAATAAAATAATTACCAGCTTTTTCAGGGAGAGTACGCCAGCCACCTTCACCATGTACTTGAAGATAAGCAATAAGCTTTTGATCTTCCTCAGGAGTCCAAGCCCCTTTCTTGATTCCTTCTTTTTTGCAACATGGTGTCCTCACCATCTCTTCCTTGATTCTTGATTTTCTTTTAGTTTCAAAATACATAATTACGTAAAAGCCTATCTAGAACTAACGAAGGATTATTGGAAATGAATTCATTGTTTTCGTAAGTGAAATTGAAAAGAAAAGAGAATGAGAAGATGACTAAGTGAATTTAATAGAGCGCTTGATCAAAACTAAAAGACACCTGAAGATTGTACTCAGTGAGACACTCTTTTGACGAGGAACACCTGAACGCGTTCTCATTATATACCAAAATTTTAAAAACAAGAACGATCGGTGTCTTTTTTTTTGTTTTACTGTCTCACACAGATTACAGAGATGCTCTTGTATAGTAAAATTACGAGAGAGAGAAAGAGAAATGCATGATTAAAGAAATTTAATCTTTGAGAGGATGAATAGTGGAGATCACGTTCTTTATTTATATACTAAGGCCACTGATTCATTGTAGTGCAATGTCACGTGTAATATTACCACTGGATGGGACGAGCATCTGTCAGAATTCGCGGTCACACGGAAATGCATACTGATATGAGTGATGATGTTCTGATTCTCTTATCCGCTTTCGTTTTCACAAGAAACATTTAGCAAACGTTTGTATTGATTTTGGTATAGCTTAAGCTTCTAAGAATAGGGTTTTAAAGTTCTCCTTTAGGAGCTCTCATAGAAACGGTAGAGTTTGTGAATAATTTTTATAGTTGGTTTAACAGAATTTCTTTAAAAATTTTTGATTAGTCAATTCATCAATAACTAAATATAATAAGAGACATCATAATGCCATTTATGATAAAGCATAAATCTTATATATTTGAATATTTTAAAAATCTTTAAAAGATAAATATTAAAATATAATTATAAATAAATAAGAAAATTATATAGTCGTCCACATGTAATCGTACAGATTCTGCACGATCGTATTTTCGCCCGAATTCTGTGCAGGTCACGAACTCTGTACAGATCTGATCTTGCTTGGATTTCACACGAAGTTTATGTCACCCGGTTTTTACACAAACATATCATGCACGTCTCGAATTCTTGAAATCACTTTTTCGGAAGAGGAAATCTACAACCATGACATTTTTTTCATATTTGCTGAATATCGGATCACCATAGATCGTATTGTAGATCTCATAGTTTTCTTTTTTTTCAACTAATGGATTTTCGTCCTGTATAAGATAGATGTTTTAACTCACCATGACCACCAGAATCGTTCATTGATTAAAAAATAAAAATAAAAACGCAGTTCTGATACCAACTAGTGTAGCAAAAGCTTCTAAGGATAAAGTTTGAGAGTGTTCAAGTTTCGCAAAAGTTATAGAGTTTGTGAATACTCTTCACAATGATTTAACAAAACTTTTTAAATTTTGATTAATTAATTCATCAATAACCGAATACTCTAATAAAGATATTTATAATAAAACATAAAACAGTATATACTTAAAAACTCCAAAATATAAACATTAAAATATAAATATAAATATAAATATATAAGAAAATTATATAAATAATAATGATTTTCAGATTTTAAGAGATCATACAGTGGTCAAGAAAAGTGTGCAGCTACGATAATAATTGATTCATTCAATCAATAGTTAAGGCTATTATCATTAAATTGTTGTTATTTGTCTTCTAACAAAATATATTGGTTTTAATAGTAGTGAAGGTTGAACTATGACTAAGATGGGATTATTTGATTTTAAGAACACAACCTTTTCTCAGTTTTAGTTTTACTTGTATTTAATTGCAGTTTGTATGATTACCGAGGTATTATTTTTACACGGAACGAGATTTAGAAATAAAAACAGGAGGATATAAAATACACTGGATTTGCCCACTTTTTAATTTTTGTCAACGATAGTTTTCGTCCTTATGTCGTGGACTCGCAGTATATGTATATAATTTTATCTCTAAGCACAAGTATTAATCATTTGATAATTATGAAAATATTTCATTTGAATGGGTCTCATAGTTGGTTCAAAAAGCAAGAGATTTTTTCCTTATCTCATGTTTTTTTTCACTTTCCTTATCTCATGTTTAAATTAATGTCTTCAGACTTCAGTTACGAAAATGTTTATATTTTGGATTTGAGTTGCTAAATTTTTTTTGTTTTTTTCAACTGAGTTACTGTAAGTTATCTTCTTTCTTTTTTGATAAAACTTTACCAAAAGTTTTCTTGTACTCTGTTTTCACTTCCTTTTATCTAGGATTATAAAGTATAGACCTCTTTCAAGCGTTAAAAAATGTTTTTTCTTATAATTGGTTTAAAAAAGAAATGTTAAAAAAATATATCGCTCAGTACACATATGTAAACCACGAGGACCTGACGTGAAGATTTCATGTGGTATGAGCTAGATCGTTTCTGATTCTCGACGCAACAAGCTGAATCAACCCATGAAAAGCACAAAGAATCTAATTGAAAACTTAAAATTGTTACCAACGTTGTGTTGGACAGTGGTTCCCATTTTAGGTCAAGGTCGAAGAGATCAAAGTTTTGATTCGGATTTGATTTTTGAAAAAGAATTAATTTAATCGATTGAGACCCTGTCCTAAAAAGATGTATGGGACCACAGACCCCAAAACTCCTAGATTAAAAAAAAAACTTAAAATTGTTGTTGAAGATAAAGTGACAGGTCTAAGATACTCGAAAAAAAAGTTGGGAAAAAAGCGATATAAGGCCTGACAAGATAACCCATATATAGAGTCATGGGGGTTGTAAAATCTAAAAAATCTATGGTAACCTCAAAGTTGAACAACTTGGGTATTCGAATATATACAAAAGTTTTAACAATATATATATATATATATATATATATATATATATATACAAAAGCACAAAGGTTTGGTTGTCTAATGGACACAATCATACCCTTTTTTGAATTACAAGCATACTTTCTTCTAGAAAGTAAACTAGTGATCTATTGCTTCTAAAAATATTAGGAAATTATTATATAAATAGTTAACAAAATCTGCTATAAGAAAAACTATTATATAAATATTACGTATTAAAATATGTTATGGAGAAAGGTGTGTCGCACAATGGTCGATCGGATGTCACTGGTCTATAATTTCCTCTAAACCATCACCAGACACCCATTGGTGCAATAATATTAAAAATTTATATATTGTAGCCGTATTTTTGTTGCAAAATATGTCACTAAAATGTGACTACTAGTATAAATAAAATGAAATAAATATTAATATATTAATTATTATCGCTTATTTTGCTATAAAAATGCGATTACATTCTGTATTCTAATTTTATAGTTGGAAAATAGTTGCTTTATTCAAAAGCTGTTGTATTTTGGTTGATTTTTTCCCCATGTTTAAATTGATTAAGTAGGTGTACGTGAGAAGATGAGAAGACTCATCCCATGTCTCTCGTCCATAGGATAATGGTCCAACAAATATGTATGATACTCCAAGAAAAGGAAAAATGTTAATATATCAAACAGAAATTAAAACCGGAGTGGAGGTAGTGAAATGATATATCTATGGAATGGTAAACAAATGAAGCCAAAGATTTCTATAACACGTTTTTATCAAGTGTTTGGTATGATTGGGATGTCAAGTAATCCCACCCAATCCGATCCAAATTCATTTGGGTTCCAGATTTATATGGGCAAGTAAAACCCGTGATCCATTTTAAAAACCCTAGATATAATACTCGAATACGCAAACACAAACTTTGCAACAAATCATACTTGGCCGTGAATATGTGCTTTACTGTGGACCCCTCTAACTTGTATTTTTGTATAAAAGTATTCGAATAGAACTGAAAAAGTTTTTGCGCATAGGCCAAAATTTTCCCCCGGCTGTGCCTTGTGCCTTTAGATATCAACCACGATTTGCTCCCACGTTAAAGCTACCATCCCGTGACTGAAGATCATCATGTGTAATGTGTAGGGTTGGAGAAAAAAAGGGAATCTTTTTTTTTTTGTCAACAAGTGGAGAAAAAAAAAAAAGGACTTAAAAGCTTACAAAATTAGATTATTTATTAGAAAGTAAACTTGTTAGCCGTTAAAGGTTCACACCATTTTTGTTTGAAAAGACGGAGAATTATTGGGCCGTTGACGAAGGTTCTGCGTCGTCTAATGGTACTTTTTTAATCAGATAAATGGGTTTCAGATACAGGCCCATAGAATATTTCCAAGGATTTTGAAAACTCATTTGCCACCATAAATAGCATCCATGGGTTATGCCGGCCTCTTTAGACATACGAAAATTTGAATTAATAAATTTACGGATGAGAAAGAAAAAAATAAATAAAAATGAAATAAATTGAATTTTATACCGCAGTGTTTATTAACTATGATAGCATTTACTGTCCAATTATTACATACAATTCAAAAAAAAAAAACGTTATTTCCTTTAATTCCAATAATATTAAATGCATTCATGTGTTACACATTGTAACCCCCTTCCCTAATTCATGGCAATCTTTTTCTCTGTCTCCCATTTTTTTTTCAAATTTCAAATCATTCTTCTCCCTCATAATAAATTCCTTTTCTCCCGTCTGAAATCGTTTCTTAAAAAAGGCCAAAACACACACACACACCCAAAAAAAAAACTGTTTCTCGTGAAAAAAGAAACAGAAAAACATAACAGCCATGGCTTCACAGTGGACAATACCAAAACTTGTCACTTGGAGAGTCAAAGATTGGGCTTCCTGTTTCTTGGCTTGCAAGATTCCTCTAGGTAGGTCTTCTTCTATTTTCTTCAACCTAATTTCATTATTTTAAAATTATTTTACCGATTTAATATTATATCAGATGGAGATGAAGATAGATTTAATAATAATGGAAACACTACGAACAGCAATAATCTAACGTTAAGGAGGATAAAGAGGAAAATGAAGAGTACTAAGAAGAAGAGATCAGAGAGGAAACTCAGTCTAAGTCCTCCAGGGACACGTCATCATCATCTTCATCTAAGAAGCAGTAGCGTTTCTCCGACGTCGGCGTCTCAGCACCGGCGGTTAAGCTGGCCACCGCAGTCTCCGGTCTCAGACGAATCTGGATTCATTGTCTTCTGCTTTGACCGCGAAGATGGAGGTTTCGATGTGGTTAAAGAGAGTAAACAAGAGAAGAAAGATATCGAATTATCGCCGGGAAAGTCACCGAGGATGGTGAATCGTAAGGTTCGTTCTCTGAAAATGGATATTGTTCTAAATAATTTAAAAGTTTGCCAAAAAATTTGACTTGTTTAGTTTGAAACATAACGAACAAACCACTAGGCTAGTAGTTTAAAGTTTTGACTTTTTTATTGCTTCTTTTGAAGGACAGCTTATTTATGGATATCAAGGAGTAGGAGAAACAGAGAAGAATAACTCGTCAGAGATTGAAGGAACAGAACACGAGCAAAACGATAACACTTCATGTCAAGAAACTGAAGATGTCTCTTCTGATGTTCATGATGTAATGTTTCTTAAGATGTTTCAGTTACAAAACTTTCCATTTTTTATTTATATACTCTCGGCTGTTGCAGAGAACCGAACAAGAAGGAGAAGAAGAAGAGGTTGATGCCTCTGATAATTCTAGCGGGTCTAATCACTCAGATGAAGGAAGGGGATCTTTTGCATTTCCCATGTGAGTTTTATTAACAACAAAAAGGGTTAACATTTTCGTTTGCCTTGTTTTTGAAAATTAAGGGTTTCTGAATTGAAGATTTGAGATTTAAAATATTGATGCAGATTAGGAGTTGAGTGGATGGGGAGCCCTGTTAAGATGCCTGAATCAGATGACTTGTCTCCCAAGAAACAAAAGCCGATTGCTTTAGGGTTCCAATGCTGTAGATTCTAAAAGAAAACATTCTAGAAGTTATTCTTTTGTATTACACAGTTTCTGAGTAAAGAAACACTCTCGATAGGACAAGAACTAAAAAGAAGAAACGAAATGAAATCATCGATTTCTTGATGTCTTGATGGTTACTTATATTCATATATCTGTTTGGACAATCGAATGTATGTATATCTAAAGAAGAAAACTTAGTGTAACTAGTGCCAAAAGATAAGTGAAAGTCTAGAGATTCTTCTTCTTCCTCCTCTTGTACAACTGTCGATGTACTATTTGAAAGAGTTGAGCAGAGTTACTCTCAACAGTCGACGTGTAAAATACTAACTTACGCTCATATATATATATATATATATATATATATTAATAAATTGTGGGAGTTCTGGACCTTCGCTTTTAATCTTTGAAATCAGGTTTTAGATATTTCAATTTAAAAAATAACATTCCGTATTAAAAATGAGTTAAACCCGAAACACAAAAAAACTTATCCTCTTGTTACCACAAGAGTACCACTGGGGCATCACGTCTTTGGTCATATTCTCTATTCTTACCCGCAAGATTTTGAGTTTTCTTCGAAAAAGTTTCTTCTTTTTTCACTTATGAGTTTCTTGTAACTATGGTATATAACACAGACACACATTTTCTGGCATTAAAAACTGGGATTATATTTAACGAGAATACAATAACTTATCAAATTACCTTTTTCCGTCTGTTACATGGATATTTAATGTAATCGTACAAGTGATGCAACACATACGATCTCATCAAATTACTTTCTATGTATGCATTACTCTTTTTGAAAAATAGTGTGTTAAAAATTATAAGTATATATTTACAGTTAAAACAATAATTTTGCAATCTTCATAGAATAGGGTCTTATTGACAAAAACAATTAAAATACAAGGTCCTAACGAGCTATTATTCAATCTTGCACTGAAACGCAGTCGTTTTTTCAATAAACATTGCAATTATTTCAAATGTTAAAACCCACCGGTAACGGTTCCGGTAGTGATGAAACTCCGATGGCAGCGATAAGCCACCGCCTACGTACCCTCACGCTCCGCTTCTCCTCCACTCGTAACACTCAAAGAAGCGGCGGAGGAGCTACCAAGGTACCCATTCTCTACACAAGCCCAGAGATCGAATCGGATTCCGTCACACTCCAGCTCCTCTCATGGGGACGAGGCGCATCAGGTCAGCTCGGCGGCGGAATCGAGGAGATTCGAATGTATCCATCTCCAGTCGCCAATCTTCTCCTTCGTTCCGATCAATCCTTCTCTCTCGCTCAAACTCCTGGAAGAATCAACACCAATTCATCGAGTTTTCGAGTTGGAATCTCTTGCGGGCTGTTCCACTCGGGTTTAACTATCGACGGAGATCTATGGATTTGGGGAAAAGGTGACGGAGGTAGGCTAGGTTTTGGCCAAGAGAATTCGGTGTTCGTTCCCAACTTAAACCCACTCTTCGAGGAACATTCGATTCGATGTATTGCTCTCGGTGGTTTGCATTCAATGGCTTTAACATATCAAGGAGATGTGTTCACTTGGTAAGAGCCAGCTTCCAAATTCAATAACTGAAACTGTTAATCTCAATTTGAGATTTGGAATCAATACTATTTGTAATTGAAGCAAAGCCAATGGAGATACATAAGCTAGATTTGCCATTTCTGTTTGATCTTTGTGTTTCTGCATAATGTGATGGTTCCATATATTAAAAATGAAGTTTTTAGGGGTTATGGTGGTTTTGGTGCGCTTGGACATTCCGTTTACACTAGAGAACTCGTGCCTCGACGTGTTGACGGCTCTTGGGATTGCAAAATCACTGCCATTGCAACCAGTGGAACTCATACCGCTGCTATTACCGAATCAGGTTTCTTCTTGCTACATTTTCTGCAGTTATAGACCTCATTTAGACATGGCTTCATATGTATATGCAACTTCAAACGAACTTACTTGAAGTTTTCGAACAAGCGGATACGGTAATAGCAGTAACTATAAGAGTAATAGATTCCCTCTTTGCTGTCACTGAGGATCAAATCACTAAATTTACTCTCTTTTCCTCAATCTAGACCGGTTTGTATCGGTGTTCTTCTTCTTCTTGGTTTCAACTGTTTGGAATACTAGTATATGCTCTGTTTAAGTCTTAATCGAGGAAGAATTGAACTTGGTTTTAGGAGAGCTATATATGTGGGGAAGAGAAGAAGGAGACGGTAGACTAGGACTTGGGCCAGGAAGAGGACCAAACGAAGGTGGTGGGCTTAGTGTTCCTTCAAAGGTCAAAGCTTTAACAGTTCCCGTAGCCTCTGTCTCATGTGGTGGTTTCTTCACAATGGCTCTGACACAAGAGGGACAACTCTGGAACTGGGGAGGTAAAAACCAATTTAAAGCCTTAGTTTCTACCATTGATGGTGTAAAAAAGAATTCATTGGATATTTATTTATCAGCAAATTCCAATTATGAGCTCGGACGTGGTGATAACTTGGGAGGTTGGGAACCAATGCCGGTTCCAAGTTTAGAAGGCGTTCGTATTACCCAGATTGTGTGTGGTGGATATCACTCTCTTGCCTTAACTGGTAAACAATCCTCCAAACAAAACAATTTCTCTGGTCCGTTTCTACAAGTTTGTCTTGAATTTTGCTTGGTGTGACAACAGAGGAAGGTAAAGTACTCTCGTGGGGCCATGGTGGCCATGGCCAATTGGGTAATTCTTCGTTGCAAAACCAGAAAGTTCCTACAGAAGTCGAAGCGTTAGCAGACAAAAAGCTTGTCTTCATCGCTTGTGGAGGTTCCTCTTCTGCAGCGATAACAGGTATATAAAGCTATAGTTATGTTCATTTGACATGAAAAAATAGCTAGAAAAACTAAAACCATGGGAATGGTTTTCGACAGATGGAGGTGAACTCTGGATGTGGGGAAACGCTAAAGATTTCCAGCTAGGAGTTCCAGGACTCCCGGAGAACCAAACTTCACCGGTCGAAGTCAACTTCTTATCCGAAGAAGATGAGCATAAACCACACAAGGTTATCTCAGTCTCCATTGGTGCTTCTCATGCCTTGTGTTTGGTCTCAAGATCACATTAAGTAACACAATTTGATAGTAGCCGGTACGACTCTTAGAACGCAGAACATTGAGGTTCAGCTCAAATGTTGTTTGGCATATGCGTATGAAACGGAAACGTAGTGGTAATCAACATGCTTTTAGTAGGTCTATGATTGTACATATAAATGAACAAGATCTTCATATATAACAACAAAACAAAAAGAACAAGATCGACTGACCGATTCTTGACCGTCGGAGTACCATCAATTTGAGCAGCAACCTACCTTCTTAACCGCAGAGACATCGTCTTTAGACCCAACATTAATGGTCTGTCCTTTGGGAAGAGCAGCCGGATCATCTCCTAGATCCAGCGCTTTCCTACTAACCACACGGTAAATCTGAGAAAGCACTTCAATGAAAGCATTCTCGACGTTCATCGCTTCGAGAGCTGATGTCTCCATGAAGAAAGTGTTCTCTCTCTCAGCGAAAGCCTTAGCGTCTTCAGTTGAAACAGCTCGTAGGTGACGAAGATCTGCTTTGTTCCCAACGAACATGATGACGATATTGGAATCTGTGTGATCTCGAAGCTCCTTTAACCATCTTTCAACGTTCTCAAAGGTCACATGTCTTGTTACATCGTACACAAGCAACGCTCCTACAGCTCCTCGGTTATACTAATGCTTCAATCACGATTACGTAGATCATTAACAAGCTAATGTATTCAGAAATCTCAAATTCAAATTGATCTCTAATCAAGGTGGAGTAAATTGCATGACATGAATACCTCTCTTGGCCGGCGGTATCCCAAATCTGAGCTTTGACGATCTTATCATCGACATGGATGCTACGTGTGGCGAATTCTACTCCGATCGTGGATTTAGATTCGAGACTGAACTCATTGCGTGTGAATCGAGAAAGGAGGTTGGATTTTCCGACACCGGAATCTCCAATTAACACCACCTTGAAGAGGTAATCGTAGTCGTCTTCAGCTCTATATGCCGCCATTGTGAGATTCTCCGATTATAAAAGCTCTCCTTGGAAAATTTTGGATCGGAGATTTTCTGGTAATTAAGCGCGTATCGACACAAGGGGGAGAAGAATAAGAAAATAGAGTTTCAAATTTTCAGGGGAAAAGACAACAAAAAAATGTAAAAACAATTGCGGAGATCCGGATCCGAATTGGATCCGGGTCTGGATTTGACTTGTACTATCGTTCGGGTCCGGGTCCATATCCAGGCCCATATTTGGGTCCGGGAAATGTAAGTGATTTGTTGACTTTATGTCGGAATAATTTATATGATTCCCAAAAATCTATAATCTGGCCTTGATTGAGGATTTTTAATTCCAAAGATGAGTATGGCCTTCAATTTAGTTTTTCTGTTTACAGTTACAGACAAAGGATTCAACTAATAAATTCTGGATCATTAAGATCGTAAAGTTAAATTAACAAAAAAATCGTAAAGTTAAGTTAAACTAAAAAAATCATGATTTCTTTTTTTGACGATTCTAGTAGGGATCCATTTTTATGTGAGATGTGCTGTTATAAAGCAAAGGGAAAAAAGTAGTTGAGTGATTAGAGTCTGCTTCATACGAACAGTAATGAAATATGGTTACAACGAGCCATTCCTTCGATTCAAAGACTTATATGGACCACTTTCATCTAGTATCAATTGTAATCTCAACTCAGCAACCTACTATACCTAAATAGTTTGGGCTAATCAATTCTAATTAAACCTTGATAATGCACCATTGAAATTTTTTGTATGATAATTGAATTTTCTTTTTCAAAAATCAAAATCAAAATCTACTTATAAATTCGTCTTTAAGAGTTATATTCAATGATATACCATTTTATTTATTTTCCATTTCATCTAATCTTAACCTGATAATGCACCATTGAACCATTCAGATTTTATGATTTTAAAAAAAATTATAATTCATTTTAAGCGATCATTTATATGGTCATGTTACCAACTTATTTAGTTTCACTTTAATGTCATGTTTATCCCTCTTTTTTGGGTTTTAAACCTAATGTTTATTTGATATTGCACCATTGAACAATTTACATGTTAAATGAAATTATTCACAGCTCGATTTTAGCTTAATTCAGCTTTCTCTATTTCTGATTCCTTCATTTTCATCCTATGAATCTTCATTTTCTTCAATTTTTTCGAATTCTCTTATCAAAAGATGCCGACTAAATCTTCTACTTCGACATCTACACACTGATAGTGATAGAAATATAGAATCACCTATGAATATAGACATAATTCCAGAAGACATGCTAAACCTAAAAGAAACCATCACTAGATTCCCCTCTTATGACCTAACACTCTTTGTTCCATCATTATTGTTAACTCGTAACCATCCACCAAAACCTCTGACTTTTGTAACCATCACATTCTTCTACTAATAAATGAGAGGTATATTTTCAAAAAAAATCAAAATTGATTTCTTATTTACAAGAATTGTCGTTCAATGTTGAATTTTGTAAAATGAATTATTAAATTTAGAAGGGTAAATGTGTCACAAAAAATCAATTCAATTTCACTTGCTTTCAATCGTTGACTAATCTTCTAAAAAAAAAAGTCAAATTTCGAAGCAAACCAAAAAAAATCCGCTTTCTTTACCATTTTATTGTCGGATCAAATGGATCGGATTCGGTTTGTCTAAAATGTTTGTAATTATTAAGAATAATCAAAAATTTAAATATTCCAGTTATTAATTACTGATTTATTGTTTCCTACATCTGATATTTTCAAATAAAATATAACTTGAACACTAAGATATTCAATTTTCTAGAAATAATAACATTAAAAATAAAAACGCAAAAATCAATAAATTTCAAATATTTGAATTTCCAAAAAATGAAAAAATGAAATCATAATCATAATTATCAAGTAAGGTACTGTATATTCAAAAAGATTCATTTATTTATTATTAACAACTGTAATCATAATCGTAATCCGATTTTTTAAAAACTTTTCAAAATATCTAAACAATAAATTTTCCTAAATATTATAATCCAGATTTTTATAAATTTAAATTGGTGAGTAAATTTGATCCGGATTTTTCAAAATTCAAATTAGTGATTAAATCAAACACAGTTTAAATTCAATTAATATTCAAAACATGTATTAAAAATAATATTCAAATTTTAAAGTTTTGTTTATATTTTAATTTATTTAATTATTTAAAAATAAAATAAATAACATAGAAATTCTTGCAGTAAGCTAAAAAGCTAAAAAGAAAATTCTTCTTTAAAATTCCATAAATTAACACATTTTATTCACTATATATATATCAAATTATTCCCATATATCCAAAAAAAATTCAAATTTTTATATTTATATATTTATTTTGATTTTAACCTTTAGTTTATATTTTTTAGTTGATTGTCTGCATAATCATCATAATATCTTTTAGATATTAATGTTAATAATTTATAATATTGACTCATATTTGTGTACCATTTTATAAAATGGAGTTAATGGACGATATTTGTGATGATGTTGCGTTGTTATTTCTATTCGAATATATGTGTAACATGTAAGCTATTTTTTATTTTATTTTATTTTTAATAAAGTTTATGATGATTGATAAAGGTTATTATGGTGGTGATGATGTTAGATTGCTTTCCTCAAAAGTCAACTTTAATGAGTGTATAACATGTAACTGTAAATTGTTCTTTGAGATAATTTTAGTTTATGATGAATTTAAGACTTTTTGGTTTCTCTGTTTCTGTTTTTCTTTTTATTTTTAATTCGTTAGTTCAAACTCAAAGCTTATTGCAACACACTTGCAATAAGAATAAGAAATTAAGCGTCTTCCACCATCTTCGTCTCGAAGTTTTATATATATATATATAACAAACCCTAAACATCATGTTTTTAATGTTATTTTCCTTGGGATTTTCATGTTTTTGTTGACTGTTTATTATGTTATTTTCCTTTGATGTCTATCTACTACAGTACGGAATTTTGTTCCTAAGTTCCTAGTCTAACTAATTTTTTTTATAGATTTTGTAAAGAAAATATGTAATCCGAATTAAATCACCAATATTTAATCTGGATTAAACTACTTCTATTAGCATCTTCATCCCCAACATATAAAGTGGGTTATTTTTTATTTTATGTAATTTATTTTAATAGTCATGGATTAGTTAAAATATATAATTTAAATTATGATTTGGTTAATTTAATAGTTTTGGGTTAGTCAAAATATATATTTTATATTTTATATTTTAATTAATATATATATATAATTTAAATATATTATTCAAGTAAAACTATTTACCTAAATTAAAATGAAATTCAATATTAGCATGGTTAACATATAACCATATACAATACAAATCCCTAAAATAAGTTCGCTATGTTTTTAAGAAAATGCATTTTTTAAAATTATTTAAAAAAATAATGTAATTATCCTTTGACTGTAATTATGGGTTTAATATATTACTTTGTTTGAAAGCTTTTTTGTTGATTTTTAATGTTTGTAAGCTTGGTTTTAACTATACAAATAAAACATATTTTAGTAATAAAATAATTTTAATTTGGATAACTTGAACTAAATAACACCATTATAACTACCTAGAATTTAATACTTATACTCATATTTAACACAAACCCTATAAATTAATTCTAAATACATTAAACAAACAATATATTTTACAAAAACATATATAAATTTTTTCAACCAAAAATAAATGAAAACTTCTATCCACATTGTAACCCGGGTGCATCTCTATTATAGAGATAGAATAGCCACACCTGAATAAAATGTCAGTGAAGATCGTCTAATTTGTCAAACGATAGAGTCAGATGGATGAAAAAACTAGAGAAAAATACAATAGGAAATCATGAAATTATAAAACGAAAAAATGATTAGGGAACATGGTGGAGTTATACACCAATCCACAGACAATCCCTAACTCTCCCAACCGCCAACCAAACTTTCCCGTGTGTGATTTGTATGAGATTTTATGACTTATGCACATGCTTTAATGGACCTACTCTCCTCTCAAGTGTTTCCCTACAATGACCACCACCTACCTGGACCCCTCTACATCATCACCATTGATTCGCGGTGTCACCGTTCCCATCCAACGGCGTATACGAGCTCTGAGTTTCCCTGATCTAACGGCCCACAATCAGGATCCGTACTCTCTATCTCTCGGCTAGATCGTTGAAGTCCTCTTCTACTAGCGAGCGATTGGAGTTGGAGAAACGACGAACCGAACTTTGGTTTAAGTACGTCAGCCATTGACATTACGACACGTGAAGTGGGACCCAATTTAGAAATGGAAATTGCATGTCGGGCATGAGACTCGTCACTAACACGTGGGTCCCATGCGCAATCGCCCGTCTATTAGCTTAGCACTGTTTTTATGCGACGGCACGGCTCTCTCGTTTTCCCGTACAATTCCCTTAAACTTTTCTAATTCGTCATTGAGATATATCCCTTAAAAAAAAAAAACTTTCAACAACAATCCTACGACTACTCTTCGAGATAATCATAATTTAGAGTTGATAAAAATTAACTAATACTATAATAGTAGATCATTTTGTTTTTAATTAGCTAGTGTAAGTTGTGATGTGAAATAAATAGTTGTTTAATTCGATTCTAAAATTCGACCATTTGTTTCTAAACATAATTAAGGTAAAGTAAAACATTTATTTTACATATTGTTGTTTATTTAAGAGCTAACATCTTAGTTAGAACTTAGAAGCTATCACGGAGTTTAGCTACACTGAACCTGTTCACACTCTTAACGACTAATTAGTCATACATAGAGCAACTCAAATCAAAGAAGATAATAATAATAATAATAATAATAATAATAATAATAATAATAATAATAATAATAATAATAATAATAATAATAATAATAATAATAATAATAATAATAATAATAATAATAATAATAATAATAATAATAATAATAATAATAATAATAATAATAATAATAATAATAATAATAAATTTATTAGATACATCAATGCAGAAAAAATTCCAGAAATTTATAATCTTATCAAATATACAACGATAAGTAAAATGGTCCGCTCGAAACTGAACCGAAGCCGACTTAAAACCATGCCACATAAATTTGCACTCTTGAGATATTCCAAAAACTAAGAAAATAAAAAAGGTAAATTTTATATTTGGGGAAAAAAATTACAAGCAGTCATATAATTATATAAAAATACCGTTTCAACCCATAAAGATAGAAATAAGAATAAATCACTTCATCGAATTTTACGTTTGTGTATAAAATATATATATTTTTGGGTTAAGTAAAAGAAGCTATGAGAATCAAGGAAGGTAAAGACCATTCTGATCCTGGTCAGACGACGTCCATTGACTTTGACTCCAGTATGCATGATCAACGGTATTGGTTAGATCGAAGAGTGTTTGATCTCCTCCGCCACTTCCCCAATCCAACTGCTCAAATCCCATATTCGGATTCGACGGTCTTCCGGGAAACTCAACCTGAGCAGTTCGATCACCTTCCAACTTCATATGATTATCAATACACTGATTTACTGAATTACCCCCAAATCCAAACGGTGTCGTTTCAATCGACGACGCCGCAGTGAAACCACCGATCTCCGAGAAAACTCCTCCACCGTCCGATGAGCCTTGTCCGAGCAACGTCGACCACTCGATCCCGTTCCCGCACAGCTTCAGATTAGGCATATCAGTACCCATAAAACCCGGAATTATCGACGAAGCAACTTCAGTAGCGGCGGTTGCGGAGACGGATACGGCGGCGACGGTGGAGTTAGAAGCGGTAAGAGAAGAGCTCTCGCTGCTCGAGTGAGATCCCGTACTCGATTTCTCCTCAACGTAATCTTGCGTCGTCGTTGGTTTGTCGGCGGAAGAAGACGAAGGCTGTTTTGATTTCAATCGTTTGGCTTTCCGGCAACCACCACCAACGGGAACGTTACGGAGGACGCCGCCTTTGGTCCAGTAACGACGACAGTTCTTGCAGAAGTGTCGAGGCTGAGAGAGATTGTAATTGTTGTAGTAACAGAACTTTGTGTTAAGAGAATTACATCGAGGACACTTGAGAGATTGATGATGGTTAAGTATGCTGTTCTGATGAGCTCTCATCCTCCGATCTCCGCCTCCTCCACCGCCTCCGGTCATCGTGTAGTCATGAATATCTTGCATTGCGTAGAGAGATAATGAAGAGAAATATAGAATCAAAGTTGGGGTTTTAAATTTTCGAATCGGGAGGTTACAATGGAGAAGGAAAGAGAGAGAAAGAAGAAGTGGTAAGCATGGGAAAGGCTTCTGAAACTCTGACAAAGCATATCTTTCATTTCATATGTCTGAACAGGCAGTTACTGCTAAAATTATGATTCTACCCTTGTAATATTTTGTATTTTACAATCCCGTAGCGTGGCTGTATTCAGAAGTTAGCTTCGAGTCCAAAATTGGCCCCACCGAATTATATATTAATAATATCTTTCACATTGGAACGATTTGTTTTTCAGTTTTAAATATATTTATATTTATATTGATACAAAATAGTCGCATCAAAGGTCCAATGATTGATAAAAACTAGTGTTTATACATCCCTTATTCGATATTCAAAATTATATCGAATCCGGCTAAAATGTTAATGCAAAAGTTGAAATATATTTTTTTCCAAATGTTAATCCGTACATTTTTAAATTATATTTTTTCCAAATGTTAATGAGTACAACTTATTTCTCCAAACTATAAATATTGTAAATTGAATAGTTCGCTTTCGTATAAAACATATTAGATTGTTTTTAGACAAAACAAAATTTGTGTGCACATTATTAGTTTATTACTCGTTAGAGGTTAATATCTTCTAAAGAATATAATGATATAACGTAATTAAAAATACGAATTGAAATCAATATTTTCCAGAAAACTGGGAAAAAACAAGAAATATTTTCTTGTTTTTTTAATTCGTGTAAACAATTTAAAAAATTCTTCAGAAATTTAAATTACCCACGAATTTCTCATATTTTCTCACATGAAATGTTTACTTGAAATGGGTTGACTAGTGACTTCGTATATACTATACAATTTATTTATTTTTTAAATATAAGAATATGCTATACAAATTGTATTAAATCTTAGATAGTATCCTCGTACCGACTCTGAAACAGAGTCCACGATATAGATCTCTCACTAAACTACGTTGCTTGAACATGCTAGAATCATATCGAATTTTACTTTGCGTGTGACACTGAAACATAACATAAATAGGTGTTTTCGCGAGAAGCTTCTTTTGGAATTTGAAGTTACACGTAGAGCTTTCGATGAATCGATTGCATTGTTTTCAGAAACTTTTAGTTTTGAAAATATAATGATGAAGACAATGTCAAAAGGTAAATCTGTTGCTTCATCTACAAGAAAAGTAAATCTAATTTATATCGTCTAAGATTTGTTGTATGTTTAAGGTTGATTAGTGAAATATAGTTGCTACACTTCAACTTAAGCGGGCTTTGAATAGTTATTATGTTAGTTTAAACGCTTATATCACTTTCAGATGTTTGAAATTTCAGCGTTGAGATTTTAACAGTGGTCATAGTCGTATATTATATATACAACAGCCCGACAGCTAATTGCTTCATAAAATGTTTTCGATTCAAAACCTTACAATATTAATCTTTTGTTTTCTTCATTCCAAAATAGATATCTTCCGCAGAGTTTATAATTAATTCCGTCAAATTCTAATCTTAATTAACACGTCTATTGTACAAATAAATTTTGTAAGACGGATTCGGAACGCGTAACGAATTAGCCCTAGTAATAGTGAGCCAAGATTTTTGTTGTCTTGGGAATGATCTGAGCGGTTGATAAGGATAAGAGGACACGTGGAGTGTAAAGAAACGGAAGGGATTGATGTCCACATAAATTGGATTGTCGAGTTGTCGGCCACCCCGCTTTATCTGCTGATTCAAGAGCTCTGTGGCCTGTTCCAGTGGTTCCTCTTCTGCCACGTCACCGTATTCCTCTTAAGAATGATAAAACTATTTGGTATGAGAGTGTAATGTATGGATACAAATCTGGTACTTGTAATCGCAATTATTTGTCCAGTTGTCAGATTTAACTATTTAAGTAATCACAACTATTTTTGTATTCTTTTTTATCTATAGTCCATAGTTTTATGAATATTCGAATTGGCCCCTCAGCAATATATATATATATATATATATTGGCTATGAGCCTATGATCGTAACCTTAGATAGGGGTGTGGCATTAGAAGAGTGCCAAAACGAAAGAGAAAAATTAGTGGTATAATAAGAGCATTTTCATTGAGGGTGTTTTCTTGAATATCAAAATTTTTGATGCATTTTTCCATTTCTTAAGAAATTCATCCAATTTTATATATTTTTTTTCTTGAAGATATTCAAGAAAAAAAACTTTTAATGAGGGTGACCTAACGATTTTAGACTATTTTTCATGGTTTGTTTTCACGCTTATATCTTGTTACTATTTTTAATATTTAAAATGTATTTTTAATATTTATCGTCACTATTTGCATGTCCTGAATCAAATACATTAGTTCCATAAATGTTAATACATAGACCAAAATGCCGTACCTGTATTTGATAGAGCCAGATAGTCTCACTTTTAGGATTCAGTTACCATATTTGTATTTTCGAGTTGGAGTAAACTATTTAAGATATCTTACATTTCTTACGGATTTACATTTTGTATAAGATATGAATTCAAATACATAATCAACGTTCGCATTACGAATTAATTCGAACGTACCTTCGCTTTAAATATCCATTGCTTCATATTGGATGATGTCCGGATATTTTCAGAAATTATGAAATTGACCCGTGTTTGAGTGGAAAGAGCAAATAGGACCACAAAAGTGGGTAAGCAAATGTCTGGTACAAATTGCAAACTGCAAACACAACAATAGTGACATGGAGACATGTAATACAATGCTCATCGCTCGTATAGATACAAGCCAGTGATGAGCAATAGCAGTAAACTACACATCGGACGTTTGTGTTGTTATTATCAAAGGCAGTGATGATCAATAGCAATGAACTATGTAATATGTTGTTTGACATGTTTGTGTATGTTAATTATCAGTAATATACAGCAGTAATAGGTTATAGAATTGATAATAACAAAATCATTATTTTTTGTAATCTTATTTCGATGAAAACGACCAATTTGAATGTTGCAAAATTTACATTTTAATACTTTTTTGCTGAAATGTGTAACCAAACCAATGTAAATAAGAAAAACGATTCCATCGAACTACAATGTTGTTATCGAAATGTACCGTCAAGACAGCAACATCAAAATAAACGATTTCAGAGTAATTCTGAACCATAGTGAAGAATTGATCATACTGATTAAGATCAAAATTGATCATAAGTAAATGCACCCTAAATTGTTCAAAGATAATGAATTTGATATTAATATGTTTTTCCAACGCACATAAAAAAAATCTGCCATATGGGGATATCGTTTTTGTCTTTATATTTACTATTAACTAACTAAATATATATCAAAAGTAAACATTTTAATATAAAATTAAGATAATATATAGTCCGTCTAATTTATCATGTTTTCACTTTTCAAAAATACATTTTTAACTTTTGTCAGTCGTTGGTAATTTACGTTATCTTATATCCTTCTATATTTGCAAATAATGACATAATTAATTGGTAGATATTGTTTTCATTTAATTTTGTTTCACCTATTTTTTATATTAGCTTTTCCGTCTGTTTAAGACTTTTTTTTGAATATAAGTCAAATAATTAAATAGTTTTTTTTTGTTGATGATTCCAATTTTAATTTTATTTGCTGAAATAAATTTATGAAATTGAATTTAATCAATGTATTGTTTGCTCGATGAATTAAAATATTTTTTTTTCAGTTATTACCTCCGGTCTTTGTATCCCTAGAAACGGTTCTGGATATGGTATGTTGGTAAAAAGTTTTGTGTCATGCCCCATGCCTTGACATAACTATGGTGGTTGTTGACGATGAAGAAGTGATTTTCTTCTCCAAAAACTTGTTTTGGTTTAGATGGCATTTCATGTTTTGCTGAGATCTCTTCCTTTGAGTGTTCTTCCAATTCCACAGATAGAAAAAGTAATAATGAGTAATTAATATGTAATCAAATACATACATAAAAACAAATTCAACTGTATTTTATATTTTATTTATGTTTGTTTATATTTTTTTGTATTTTACTTTGTTTTTGTCAATTCATTTAAGGAAAAAAACTTAATCATATATTACGTAAATACAAATTATGTTGATAAATTAGTTAAACATTTCTTAAGCATATGTAGCCTTCTTTTTAGTTTTATGGTGTATATCAATTAATGTTTTAAAATTAAATATGAATTTTACTAATTTTAATAATTATGTATTTATGACTGTCTACTTAATGGAGAATTTCTTTTGTTATATATATATAGTGAAGTTTTAAAAATTAATGATGTGTCATCTATCGAAACACTTCATTCATCTTTTATTTATAGAATATTTTAATTTTTTAAAATTTGAACGGTTAAAAATTGTTTTAAAAGATTTTTGATCTGTAATTCTTCGTTTCTGGTTTAGGCAACTGAACCCAATGGGAAAGTTTATTAATATATTTAAAATGTTTTTTTCATAAGGGTTAAACATTTAAAATGTTAACCAAAAAATAAACTAACAGAAAATTAACTACAGTAAAATGCTTGTCATAGATGTATAAACTACTCATATCTGAACATCGTCTAGTATCTGCGATTGAACACATTAATTTTTTTTGGAAATTCAGTGACTTAAATCACGTATAATATATAAACGTCTTGTATATGCTTCAATAGTGTTCATTCAAAACCTTGTTCATCACTCATGCGCTTTGATACGACGTGGCTATAATTATCACAAAACATTACTATTGAATTAATAATACTCACACGAATGTCCGACATTCTACTATTCCTATTCGTGGACATTAAAAACATATACAATGATTATGCATCTAAGTATTTTCTAATGTCAAATGTTTGAAGAATCGAATGAAACTAATTTTATACTATTCTAGTCCGCTCAATTTTCAATTTTCGTAACTTAACTCGACAGATTTGCTGCGCTTAATAATCACATGCAAAAAATATTACTCCCTCTTATTCAATTTATTTGTATTTTAAGAATTTTGCATACTAATTAAGAAAACAATGAATTTGTTTTTTTAATATCTTATTAATATAATAGATATTTTTTCATTGATCATTACATTAAAATAATAAGAATAATACTAATGCAAAAAACTGCATTAAAAACACAAAATAAGACTTATAATAAATCAAATTTTGAATCTAAAAAAACAAATAAATTAAAAGAAATGAAGTATGTGCTAAGTAACTACATGAGAACAGCAATTATCAAACGAAACATAATGGCCAAGACTTTCAACGAATAATATACTATATAAACTAATATGTTATCGAATAAAAAATGTATCATATTTGTTAGAAAAACGAATAAATATTATGTTATCTGAAAAACAGATACGATAAATAAACCATCTAATTCAGTACTGTTACACTATTGCTCAACAATAGAATTCAGTTGATTAAAATATTAAATATAATCATTTTAAATGAAAATGAAGAATAAAAATAAGTTGACCCCACCGGACGATAAGTGTGTATTATTAATCAAAGTTATTATTCTCTTTCATGTTTCATTATCTTTCTCAATTAATTAAATTTCTTCTTAATCATGTTTCTTAGTATTTATAAATTATATTTTTCTATATAGATTGATCTCACGTTATTATAAAATACTAATAATAATTTTTCATTCTATTCTCTCATCATTTCCGATAAGGTGCACACTATTGGTACACACTACACACAGTGTCCTTCGAGACGAGCTCATAATTTCAAAATTCATACCTATACCTACAAATACATACACATATATAGATATAAACCTGCTTTTTCATCCTTTCTTTCCAATAAGTTCGTGATTCGAGCATCTACAAAATTTGAGTGATCCTCTAGTACTGAGAGCTAAATAAAAAATAATATAAAGAATATATAAAAATGGTAATTTCGTTTTTTTAGATATCTCGATACCGAAGCTTATATTGAGAAATGCCGAAGGTACGAATCTGACTTTAGGAACTTCCTCGTGACATGTATTTCTCTGGAGGTAATTATAGTTTCAATTTCCTCAAAATTGTATCTTGAATTTCTTGAATTTCTTGATTGACAGGGGATATATATGAGGAGATGTTAGAAGTAGAAGATGAAGTCGTTATGACAAGCAGGTAAAGCATCAAATGGCTGTAGAAACAGAGAGATTTGTCATATAATGTAATACTGCAATTGTTGTTATCTATTACCTACATACAAATGCTTGTAATTGCTAGTTTAGTAATCACACATATATGTGTCAATCATAGTACTACAGGCTTAAATTAACACACCAAGACTGGAACATTGAAACTTATATGACTTACCAAAGGGACCGTTGGTGTGACGGTTTGATGTTTCTCCTCTTAGATGATTCACATTACGGTCACTGATGTTGTTGGTCTCTGCATTTCTCATGGGTAATAACACATCTGCCATGAGCAAGTGAAAGGAAGAGACTTTCTCATTCAGCTGTGAGTTCTCTTGCAAGATCTGGTGGTTGCTTTCCAACAAGTTGATGAATTTCAGGGGATAAGTGATGATTCAACATCATTAGTTGTTCAACTTGTTGTTGAAGCTCTTCGAACTGCTTCTTCTTCCGCATATGTGACCTTCTTGCTGATTCTCTGTTAGAGACCATTCTTCTTGCTCTTCTTTCTTCTGGAGCAAGACCTTCGTTTTGGAAAATGTTTACTCCATTTGGATCTAAGTGAGATTGGTTGTTGGTGCGGGTCGATATGTTTGAATGTAATTGGACACTGAAGTCAGTGTTTGGTAGGAATGCTGAGTTGAAATGATCGTCTTGTGGTGGGACTCCTTCAAAAATATCGAAACAATGAGCACGATGGACACTTGACTCCATGTAGGGTTTTAGATGTCTAATCATCAAAATGAATTCTCTGTGATGCAGAAGAGAGAGATAGAGATAGTCTATATTAGAGAAGAGAGATGAGACTTTGTGTATTCTCAAACATAAGATAATGGATGCTATATAGTGACACAGACACAAATTTACTCGCATGAAGACAACTGTGTTACTATTTACATATTTGCTTAGCATTTGAAACTTTCCCACTAATTAACACACTAGTGACACTTTTTTGACAAAATCTCACATATTTTAAACATCTTTGTCAAGGTTAGTATCTTTTTATGGGCTATTGTTTCTTAAGATAGTTTATTTTCCATGTCCTCTTATCTTTATTCTTCCCAATGGAGTTTACCAAAAAGATGCTTAGTTATTGAACGGTGACGCGTTCACCCTTTTTCTACAAATTTTACATGTGATGAGTCGTTTAGGCACCCATGCGATTGTCATACTTTGGAAAAGTTTTATATGGGTTAATTTGGTCGATCAAAATAATCTAAAAAAAAAAAATGTTTTGATCACTCGAAATTCTTAAAAAAAGAGATGAATCTATTAGATATAGTAGTTAAGTAAAAAGAGATGGTTCTTAAAATGATTTTTCGAATCTTCGTTTTGTTTATTCTTATTTTGTCAGATCATTTTATTTGTTTTTGTTCCGACTAATACTTGAAATCTTAGAAACTCTTTTGAGTTTTCATTATGTGCGGATCCGACATATGCTGATCGTGTGTAACGCAATGTTTGTGTGTCATAAAAATTTTGTAGTGAAATAGGTCGGTGGATGCTAACTTCCACATTTTTAGCTATTTCCACTCACAATTTTACTGTTTCAAGTCTATTCGTCAGTTTAGAAAATCCTAGGATTAGTATAATTTCTCTATAAGTATATAAGAAGAAAGTGCAAAACGATTTAAATTTGTACCATTAACGTAAGTTAATCAGATTGTCTACCAACTTGTACAAAGATAATGCTAACTTTGTAAAGTTATTTACTTAATTCCCTTTTAGCCGATAGTAAATGACAACCTACTCCAATAAAGTCAAAAACATTAATACATTGTTTGACGACCGAGATTAAGGAAAAAAACTTGAATTTCAAGGCTAATATTAAAGCAGGAACCAAACATTAAAGAGAGATAATGATGCTTAACAGCTTTGAAAGTGTAAACGAAAATGTGGTTAAACGTTACGGAGAGGCAATGTCTTGTTTCCAGAAATGGACAATTATTCTCTTTTCTGCAAGTTCGTCTATACCAACCTGAACCCATTGAGGCTCTATCCAACTCATGTTTTCAATACTCTACCACACTTCTGATTTATAGCAATTAAAATTGAGAGAACACAAAATATTCTTAAAAAAAATTATGACCAACTGACAAATTACATATTCACTTCGTAATCGTTACAATGGCAATTGCTGGACGACATATACTATTCGCATGAAAAGTAATTCAGAAACAAAAAACTTTTTCTATTAATCTCGGAGAGAGCCCTCAACTTCCACCATACGTTCATTTTCGAAGCGACAGTGGTTACATGATTCCAGAATTTTGTGCGGAATGTGCAATTGCTTGTCTTAGACACCACATGTTAATCGAGTATTGTCGCTACGATATTTGTCGTTCTAGAGCCAAAAATATTCCCGACCACACTGCAAATTCTCCTACACAATATATAAAATAAATAAATAAACTTCATTATACTTTATACCAACTTGATCTACTTGTTTTTCATTTTATTCTTTTTACTTGATCACTGTGATTGTTTAAAATTTGTATTTATGTGATGTCCATTATCCGCGAGAACTTTGATCTAAATCCTAAACAATTGCTCACATTCTCAAGCAAACGAATCACAAAAGAGATCTGAGAAAAGTAATTAAAAGCTTACAACACACTCGACAAAGATATACCATTAGCTTATATACTCGAACTAATGCTCTTGGGCGTTGTAATCGCCTGAACTTTCCGTTTATATCGGAGAACAGACTTGAGCAGACTCGTTGATCTCATCCTCGATCTGAGATGCAAAGCAGCACAACGGTGACGTTTTAGCTTCTAATGCAAACCCAATTTTGACACATCTCCAACTAGCACACGATGCCTACAATATTGACATGTTACTTTATTAAATTGAAAACTAGTTTGTTGACTTGACATAATTCATCAAAATAACGTGCCTAAAATATTGTTACCCCAATTTTGTTGTTTTATACTTTTATTCACCTGCACGATAAAATATGGTTATTACTCTGTTCAAACAATTTATAACGGCCCATTAAATAAATACACTTAAAATCTATTTTAATTTGGGCATATTAAGGCCCGTAGTATCACTTTTGTGAAATGGTCACAAACCAAGCTAATTGGTTACTTTGATTGAAGTCTTTTAAATTTTGAATACATGTAAGCATTTGAGCTTCAAATACTGTACTCCCAAACGTTCTAGATAGTATAGTTACGTACGTAAAATTCCCAAGTTTATTCTTATAATGTATTACAAGAACTATTATGTAATTTTTTGAAAATACACTAATAAATGTACAGAGCAAGAGTTATTTCAAATCTAATGATACTTTTCACCGTGTTTGAAGGAGACAGCTCATAATTGCACGACCATCTTCACAATAAAGCTTATAACCAGCGTAAGAAAGGTACCTACGTAGAAAGAAATAAAAAGAAGACCAAAGCACCTAATATTGGGCTCAATGAGGCCCATAATATTAGTTTCGAAAAAGTTTATGATGTCCACTTAATGAATCCGTTTCGTCTCAAGTTCTGAAAACCCAAAAACTAGCTGTGGTTAACATAAAGTAAAAAATGGATCTTGAAAATTTTCAAAAATCATTCTCTTTTCAACAATAATAGACTCCAGTAGATTTGGCTATAAATCAGACATCATAGAACAGATAGAAACAATGAGTTGAACTATTTCTTTACCAAAATCAACTTATGATTTTGGTAAAACGAAAACAAAAAATTGTATTTAAAAATAAAATTGTCATTCGATTTCATCATCATTATAAATATTTCACTACTTTACTAAAAACAAAAAAAGTTGTGTGTGATTTTATTTATTTTCAGATAACATATAATTCATAGTCGACCGTCGCATATACGTCGAAATTACCAATAAAAATCAAAGAACGAACGTACAGTCGCATTAACAGAAAAGTCACCATAATAAATAAAAGTGTATTTGTAATAACCATAACATTATAAACACATACATCATGAATCAGTCATTTATGACTATCATCATAACTCCATCACCGACTCCAAAATAATTTCGTGGTACTATAAATACAAACGAAAGGTTACATCCTTTTTCCTCCTCTGACTCTGTCTCTACCCATTACTCTCTCACTAACCGAGTCACCATGGGCGAGGTACTGAGTCAAAACCGCTCTCTCAATACTTTATCGAATCTTCTCTCGTTTTTATTCTGCTTTTTTTTTGGATAAAATAATAACAGTATTAATGGGTTTCATTTGCTCTGTCTGTTTTGTTTCTGAGCAGAAGAAGAAGAATGAAGGAGATAACAAGAAGAAAGGAGGAGATGGTGGTGGCAATAAGAAGAAAAACGAAACGGCGTTCGTTAGTGTTGTTTTGAAGGTTGACATGCATTGTGAAGGTTGTGCTTCCAAAATCGTCAAGTGTGTTCGTTCTTTCCAAGGTTTGACTTACTTATTTTAAATCGCATTTCGATTTCTGTTATGCGTGTGACAAAAAAGATCCCAACTTTTTCAGATTCAGATAAGTATATAGTGACAAATCGAAGGTTACTCATCCTTTTTACTCGCAATCTGTACTGGTTTTTTCGAATATTCCTATTTCGCTTGCTGATTTTGCTGAAAAAAATAACAAAAACGATTCTTTCAGGCGTTGAGACGGTGAAATCGGAGTCGGCCACTGGGAAAATTACGGTGACCGGAGATTTAGATCCGGCGAAACTGCGGGAGAAACTTGAAGAGAAGATACAGAAAAAAGTCAATTTGGTTTCTCCTCAGCCCAAAACGGAGAAAGAAAAAGACAAGAAGGACAAAAACAAAAGCGATGAAAACAAAAACAAAGAAAATAAATCGGAGGAGAAGAAGAAGACAGACAACAACGAGAAAAAACCCAAAGAGGTAACCAAAAAACAATAATACTTAATTGTTTAATCTGTGAAAGAATCTGATTCTGCTGCGTTTTTAGTATAATAATTAATATTGAGGATGTTTTTTTCGATTCTGATTAGGGCTAATAAAAACTTAACATTTTTGTAATCATTTCAGACTCCGATAACAACGGCGGTATTGAAGCTGAACTTCCATTGTCAAGGTTGTATTGGGAAAATCCAGAAGACTGTCACAAAAACCAAAGGTTAGACAAAGAGACAACTTCGCGTTTTCAAAACGCCGTTTTGGTAACGCTTTCTCACAGCGTTTTTGTGAATTTGCAGGTGTAAATGGGATAACAATGGACAAAGCGAAGCAATTGGTGACGGTTAAAGGAACTATGGATGTTAAAAAACTCGTTGAGAGTTTGTCAGAGAAGCTGAAACGTCAGGTGGAGATTGTGCCGCCGGCGAAGAAAGAGAAAGAGAAGGGTAACGAAGGAGAGAAGAAGAAAGGAGACGGCGGCGGAGGAAAAGAGAATTCGGGTAACAAAGGCGGCGAAGGAGTGAATATGATGGAGTACGTGACGGCTCAGCCAGCTTACGGGTACGGGTATTATTCGGGTGGGCCATACGGATATCCGGTTCAAGCCTACGCGCCTCAGATATTCAGCGATGAGAATCCTAATGCGTGCGTTGTTATGTGAGGTGGCGGCGGTGATATTGAAGAGTGGTAGATATGTAAATATGCTATAATCTTTTGGGGTATTCTCGGGAAAGACTAGTATTTTCTACTACAGTTTCAATTTTGAATTTCTCTTTTTTCTTTTTGTTTATGTGGGCATTTTAATTCTTAAGTTAAACATGCAAATATATCATGCAAAGAGATTTTAATAATTTTTGTTCTACTCTAAGTTCAATTGAGTGTATTTGCTTTTTATTCGTTAAACCAATATGCTTAGTTTAGAAAAAGGAATTTTGTCATTTAAGATAAAACTAAAAATGACAGCAATCAAATAAATCTAGACTGGAAAAAGATACTTTTAATTGTTTGAATTACTGAAACGCAGACACTTTGCTGGTGGAATACATGAATAATGACAAATATATAATTATTAATTTTGTCAGAATCGGAAACAATGATTTGTTAGACATTCTTTACTAACTCGATGGAAAATGTACCAACTCCATGGCATTCAAACATTTAAACTATAAAGGTTTAGCAATCGAGTTAAATCAAATGGTGCCGTATTGACATTATTAGTATTGTATATATCTTATTTCGTAATATTATAAATTTAGGACCCTCGGTCCCCATCCAAGCGAAAGTTTTAATCGGGGAATAAAATCTCAACTACTCGCCAAGCTACCAACGGTTGTATTACCTTGTATATTTAAGTAATTTACAACATAATATAAACAATTATTTCGAATATACTATTATGTAAACTTTAACTCAAAAAAAATAATTATTTAGACACCAATTGTAGTCAGCAATTTCTTTTGTTTCGCTGAATACTAACATAGTAACATCCAAGAGTAGTAGTGTATTGTGTGTAATGTGCACAGTTTTTTGGTCTCTAAGAATTTGCTGAAGAAAAATAATGGTGAGAACTATTAAAATTAAAAGCGCAGTGGTGAATATCCATAAATGCTTAGTCAAAAGTACATAATAAATGCATAATTATATAACTACCAATCTTTCTTCTTTTTTTCCTTGCAATAAATTTAGCTTACGTAGTTTCTTCTTTCCCACCACTCACTTGATTGGAAATCTCTGTCGTTTCAATCTCACTTTCTTTTTTTTTGTTTTAACAATGCTCATTAATATGTCTATACAACATCACCACATATTACATAGAAAATAGGTATGTACTCTATTTATCTTAAAGGAAATTGGGAAATTTTTTTGTCTCATAAATGTTTTTGGTATTGTTTACCTTTCCAATAACATTTTTATCTTTACAAAAATTAAATAATAACCAATATATCATTATGTTTGAAAATATTGAAAAACTAAAATTAAAAAACAGGAACTCATCCTATTTTTCTAAAAGACATGAGTCCACTCTCCTTTTTCTTTGCGCCAACACGACTTTATCTCTGTAAGAGAGAAGATATACCCAAAACTCTCTATTATATTCACAACAATATATTAGAAACAGAATTGGTGATCGAAGTTATTGTTCGAAGAAATAGTGTCCTTATTAGGTGTCTCTAGACTCTCTATTAAACTTTGAGCCACTTGGATGGGATTCCTCTCTGGTCCTCTGCTTCATGGCCTCTCCCGTCTTGTAAGTTGTAACTGTTGAAATATATTATTCCTTAGTTTTTGGACACATTTGAGTCCATGTATACTAGTACAACATGTACTTTATATTATATAATTTTGAACATATATTTAAAGTACTAATTTATTAAATGAAATCAATGGGAGTGGAGGATACATGAATTGATCCATTGCCTATTCGAACAAAAGTTAAAAAAGCAACACCTAATAATGGATATGAAACTATTTTAAGCGAGTGTTTTTGCAAAAAGAAAAAGAGACAATCTATTTGTTTTCCAGTTCTCATTAACTTATATTAAGCCGATTATAGTGAACTAAATATCTATTACTTTATTTACAGATTTAGCTAAGATGTCGTTTACATGTTTTGAAGCAGGGTTAGTATATTTGGTATATATTCTTCCTCAAGTTACTGTTTAATTAGAGGTGAAAATCAAAATTAATTAGTACTATTTTGGTCAAAAAGTAAGTTTAGTTAACATGTAGCGAATTCGATAGATAAGTCAACGAATAGTGAATGCCAACCCATGACATCAATGCTCACATTACTATTTATTTCCTTTTACTCCTTTATGGTAACGTAAAGCCAAAATTTATTTATTAATTGTGTAGAAAAATAGTCATTAATAAGAAATTTAAATTAACATCAATATAGTCGTCGTATTCATGTTTTTATTGTGCATGTGCGTTTGATGCGACATCTCATTCTATATTAATTAAATAAATAATACATGCATGAACATTTGTTGAGAATTTGGGATCATGATGCGGGGTGTTTCATGCATCATCATGATGCTTCGTGCTGATCATCTTCATACATGTTAGTTCCAAGGTTCCACTCCAACCTTCTTTCTAGGAAACTTATATTCGAGTTCGAGGAAACTAAGGGATTTAAAAATAAATCACATAAAAGTAACTCATAAAGCTTTCAACACGCTTATAAATTTTATACTCTTTATCCTTTATCTTATTAAAATATTAACTGGAATATTTGTTTTAAGAAACCCTTTTTCACTTTACAAAAATAAAAAAAGTTTACCACATCCCGTTAATGTAGCTATAGTTGTCGAAAAGAAAAAACTAAGAAGCTTTATTTGTATTCCAGAATGCTTTGTAATTTTAAAAATTAAATTTTAACAAAAAAACCTTGATAGTGGTGGTTCAGTAGACCTGGTCACTCAATTTACAAATTTTCATTGCTCATTCTTATTTCGCCAATGTAAATGTTTTAAATAGAAAGAAAACTAAGTGTTTTCGAAAAAGTGTTTTCGAACTCTGATGATTAGTCTTAGTAAGAATGCAAGTTTTTTAACCTTCATTTTATATCAGCCTTGATAAAAAAAAATTCCTTTTTATAAACTTGAAAAGAAAACTAAGTGTTTTCAAACTCCGATGATTAGTCTTAGTAAGAATGTAATTTTTAACCTTCATTTTTATATAAGCCTTGATAAAAAATCCTTTTTGTAAATTTGAAAAGAAAATGCTACATTGAAAAAGGTACATTTTGAAGAAGGGAAGAGCATTCACACTAAGAAGAACAAAATATTCGAAATTAGAAAATTCTATCCGAATCTGTTCTAATTTGATATGGGATTTGGAATCTGGAATCCGTTCTAATTCGATATAGGATCCGTTTCGATCCAGTTCGGATATTCGAGATGTTCGGATTCGGAACCGGATATTTTATTTTGAAAATCTATATCTATTTTTATGTATATTTTTTATTTCATATATAATATATTTAATAGATAGAAATTGATGTAAAATATCACAAAATTAAATTTTATTTAAATATTTTGTGTACTTTGAAAATTTTACATAGTAAATATGTTCTAAAATATTTATAAAAATTTATTTGAAATATAATATATGAAAATTTTATGTTATTTTTTCTTTTGTTTTTAATTTATTTTAAATAATTTTATATAATAATTTTAAGTTTTTAGATATATTTGACGGATTTTATCCGGATAATTATTTCTTAGATATAACGGATCTATATACTCTAAAATTCTCGGATATCCGATTTATGTCCATCCTTAATTCAAACTGTTTATAAGATGGTTAATTTGTATAATCGGACAAGAGTAGAACAAAAAATAAAATCTATAGATTCATTCAATTAAATCAATTAAATATATATAATAGTAAAGCAAGAAAGGATGTTATAATCTAAAGGAACTCATTAAATCAATTATTTTTTGATAAAACATTAAATCATTATAGTTTGTGGTTATAAGAGGAGTTTGGTCGAGAAAGATAGGAGAATATTTGACGAAGAAGACACATGATTTTCCTCATTTACATATTTTTATCAATAACTGAAGAGGGTTCGTGATGTATATGGGGTAAATGAAAATGACTAAATTATTATTTTTTAATTCAAATGATTTAGTTAAGGTACTATTAAAACAAATAAGGGATCAAAATGATTCCCTTTGTTTTTCTTTTCCTTTCATAGGCTTGATGATTGTCGTTGCTTCTTACCACGTGGGCTTTTAGTAGGGCATGCCAAGAAAAGTGGATCAAAAGACCACAAAAGAAAAAAAGAAGAAAATGAAAAGGAGTAAAAAAAAGATAAAGAAAAAAGGTGAGAAAAAGAAGGCAAAAAGAAAACACATTGGAAGATGTTATAAATTTATAATGCAGATCATAATTTGGATAAAACAAAAATGAAACGAAGCTGTAACAAGAATATTCGAGGATTCTTTGTTACATGCATATATAATTTGTTGTTTTCATGATGCAATTTCTTCATATACATTATTGTTATTACATGCAGTACTATGCAAAAATTAGATTACTACATTTACTTTTACATAGCTAATCCAATCTAGAACATATAAAACATTTACATGGTGATGGTACAATTTTTTGGGATGAGAGAATTGGAAACCAAACTAAAATAAAGTTTCGGTACGTGCACGTTAATTTGATTTTCAATTTGTCAGAGGGTACCAACAAGTTGGATGGTTCAAGAACCAAAAGTTTTAGGCACTAAGGCACATGAGTTAAAATTGCATCTAGCTACATATTTTAGATTATCATCTTATAGGCAACTAACAAGGGATTAAAGGAACGTAACTTATGATACATTATGCTTTGATTAAATCTCATATATTTGAAGGGTGTAAGTTTTTCTCCGTACCCATTTTAAATAATATATTTAAATATAAAAATGTATGAGCAACTCGGTTAATTCTTAAATAGATTTTAAGTAAAAAAAAGAGATATTATTTTTTTTAACGAGGAGATAAACCCAGTAATATTACTATTTTAGGCTTTATCATCCACCATGTCATTGTAGTGAGCAATAAAGAAATAATTTTCAGTTGATTTGATTCATTCAAATAATCCAGTGAACTATTTATCATTTCTTAAAAAAACTGACCAATGAACATAGGAGATAAGTATAAAACGTAGGCTCTATTCACAACAACACCTTCTTGGACAAGGAGGTAATAATGAGGTCCACGACAATGAGAAAATACTCATAAAAACAAAATTAAAGAAGGAAAAGGGAAAGACATGTATCCTTTCTAGGGAGTCAATGCTTTGCCCTTTTTCCTTTCTTCATCTTCACATTTTTCCTCCACTTTGGTACTTTGTGAAATTGAGTATTTGATTTGATTTCTTTCTATACATTAATTTCCAAACTTCACTTGCAATGACTGAATGATGATAAGGACGAAGAACTTTCTTTCTTCTTTGGAAAACAAATTTTAAATCCAATATGAAAACATTATTTCTTTTACAGGGACTTAACCCAATTGACGGTTTCGTTGAATCTTCCTCCCAGACAAGACGACTTGACAAATATAAGTTAATAATTCAGTTTCTGATTGGTTGTTGTTGGTTTTCTCTACTCTCACTTTTCTCAGAGGAAATTAGCTAAAGTGATTCAATTTTGACACGGATTTAGGTACTCCCAGATATTTTTTTTGGTTATAAACCTTTTTAAAAAAAATTCTTAACCATTTTAATTAATTTATAATTGTTGACAAAAAAAAAATTCACTCTTTTTTCTCCCTATGAGAAACACTAAAAGGGTTTTTGTGAAATCACATAACAAAACAAGTTTAAAATACACATATCTATAAATAAATAAATAAATAAATAAGTATAGGCATTTGGAATTTCAATAAATATATATATATATATATTATATAAATTACAAAGTTTAAGAAATGATGAAGACTTCTGATACATCTCATCGAGTGAACACTCCATCTACTAGGACATCTTCAACTTCCAAGTAGAATCAGCTTTCATCTGTTTACAAAAATAACTATTCTCACTTGAAAACTCGTGAATGCCTTACATTCTACAGTCTATCTACAAGATGAAATAGAACAGAAAAGCTGATAGATTTGGATAAGACTTATCCTGTTCATCATCATGATCATTTTCAAGAACGAGTTTCTTCTTTACATCTGCGTGGATTCTCAAGAGTCTAAGACTGTGGATTGCATATAAAGAATAAGACTTGATTGCATCAATACATGTTAAGCACAAGTGAAGAAGTTACTTGAACTACAAAAATAGAACCAAACTAACACCAAAGTGTAATACATCAAATACATTAAAGATAACGAGAGAAGATAGGATTAAACAAAATAAACCTGATAAGAACATAATCAAATTCTCCTTTGTTCCACTCACGAAATGGCCATCTAAAAGATACGATACCAAGGAAACCAAAGAAATCTAGCGTTTTGGTTTAGTGTTCCCAAAACGCTTCCTTCAATCAACCTAATAAACAAGACATGCCAAGCTACAGCCCCAAATTTTCTATTTCACTTGCATCAATTGTATGTTTTTGTTCATTGTACCTTTTTTTATAAAATGAACCAAAACAACCTTTACAAACATCTTAAATAAGTTTTTTTTTTGTTGATTGTAAACGTTAACGCTGGAAAATAAACAACTTGCAATTTGCAAAAATGTATTATAAGAAATTGAATTTAATACTTCAAAAATACGATGTTATTAATAATATAAACGCAGACACAAAGGCATGAATTACATTTAAAACAATCGAGGCCTTATTCTTTTCCTAAACCGAGAGACATGCACACAACCCTTTTTTCTTCTTTACTCTTAATCTATTCTTCACATCTCAACTTATCAAAACGACATTATCGAAAAAAATCTGATCGATTCGTGTCAAAAAAATCCCCTGCTGATAAACAGGTCTGTAGTTTGCAAGTCCAAAGCATTGGGAGAATAACACAGCCTAAGAAAAATCATTGGGCCTCAGTTTTTTTACTTCTGGATTTTTACCAACTAATATCGGCTTTTAATTTATGAAGCCCATATAAAAGAGCACCTTATTCGGCACCGAAGGCGACCAGATGAAGTCAGTGTTGTATTCTGATACGGCACTGGAATTTAAAGCAAACATAGACTCGCCGACACGTGGCACTCTCAGAAGTAACATCTTTTATAAATACCAATTCTTCCGCCTCGCGTCAACAGAAACCATCTTTAACCCTAATTTTTGCCGAACTGTAATTGTGCGGACTCGAGAAAACCCTAGATCTACAGATCTCCCCAATCTCTCAGGTGAAATTTCATTATTCATCTTCTACGATCTGTATTGTATTCTCGATTGTTTTGATTTTGTATTTCTTCTTACGACAGATTTGTTTTTCTTTTCAGGGAGATTATAAAGATGGTTTCTGACGCTAGCAAGAAGAAAGCAGCTCAGAAGAAAGCTGCTGCCGCCGCTAAAAGAGGTGGTAAAGCTGCAGCCGCATCTAAATCGGCTGCTACTTCTTCCAATGGAGTTGATAACTTATCTAGCGGTGTCGATGCTATCCAGATTTCTGATCGGACTTGTACCGGAGTTTTGTGTTCGCATCCACAATCTAGAGATATTCGAGTAAGTCTGAAATTTTGATTTCCATGCCTTTAATGAATTATTTTGGATATTCATTTTAATGATTCAGGATTTGTAATTATTGACGATTTTAATGGTTTGTGTTATTAGATTTGTGAATATTTATGTTTTATTATTGATTTCATGATTCAGCCTTTATATGACTTTTACTATATGTAGATAATTCGAAAATTGATTGCTTATATGTATACTTTTTAAAAATCTGTTTGCAGATAGAATCTCTGTCTGTTACGTTTCATGGTCATGATCTCATTGTTGATTCAATGTTGGAGCTTAACTATGGACGACGTTATGGTCTACTTGGGTTGAATGGTTGTGGAAAGTCCACTCTTTTAACTTCAATTGGACGCAGAGAGATACCAATTCCGGATCACATGGATATCTATCATCTTTCTCATGAGATTGAAGCTACTGACATGTCTTCCCTTGAGGCTGTTGTTAGCTGTGATGAGGAGAGGTTGAGGTTGGAGAAGGAAGTTGAAGCTCTTGTTGAGCAGGTTTGTACAAACCAACTATTGACTATATGCTAAATTGAACTTTAGTTTCGTGTTGGATGGTAATTAGGATTGTTTCATTATTTGTTTTTTTCAGGATGATGGAGGCGGAGAGCGTCTTGATTCTATCTATGAGCGGTTAGAAGCCTTGGATGCTGCTACTGCAGAGAAACGTGCTGCTGAAATTCTGTTTGGTCTTGGTTTCGACAAGGAAATGCAGGCTAAGAAAACGAAAGATTTTTCTGGTGGCTGGAGGATGAGAATAGCGTTAGCAAGAGCGCTCTTCATAATGCCAACTATCCTTTTGCTTGATGAGCCGACAAATCATTTAGGTTGAGGATCTTTCTTTCTTTTGTACTTGCTTCGGATGGAGTTCTAGTGTGTGTGTTTTTTAGGCTGACTAATGTTCTCTCCTGAAACAGATTTGGAAGCTTGTGTGTGGTTAGAGGAGAGCCTGAAGAATTTTGACCGCATCCTTGTTGTGGTTTCCCACTCACAGGACTTCTTGAATGGAGTCTGCACAAACATCATTCACATGCAAAGCAAACAGCTTAAGTACTACACTGGTAACTTTGATCAGTATTGCCAGACTCGTTCTGAACTGGAAGAGAACCAGATGAAACAGTACAGATGGGAGCAGGAGCAGATTTCTCACATGAAGGAGTACATTGCTCGGTTTGGTCACGGTTCAGCCAAACTTGCTCGTCAAGCTCAGAGTAAGGAGAAAACATTGGCAAAGATGGAGAGAGGTGGACTCACAGAAAAGGTTGCCAGAGATAGCGTTCTTGTTTTCCGTTTTGCTGATGTTGGGAAGCTTCCACCGCCAGTGCTTCAGTTTGTGGAGGTCTCTTTTGGGTACACACCAGACTATCTCATATACAAAAACCTTGACTTTGGTGTGGACTTGGACTCGAGGGTTGCCCTTGTGGGACCTAATGGAGCCGGAAAGAGTACACTTTTGAAGCTCATGACTGGTGAACTGCACCCAACTGAAGGAATGGTGAGGCGTCACAACCACTTGAAGATTGCTCAGTACCATCAGCATCTGGCTGAGAAGCTAGACCTGGAAATGCCTGCACTTCTCTACATGATGAGGGAGTTCCCGGGTAATGAAGAGGAGAAAATGAGAGCTGCGATTGGTAGATTTGGTCTAACTGGTAAGGCCCAAGTAATGCCGATGAAGAATCTCTCTGATGGACAAAGGAGCAGAGTGATATTTGCGTGGTTGGCTTATAAGCAGCCTAACATGCTTCTATTGGACGAGCCGACTAACCATCTGGATATTGAGACAATCGACTCGCTAGCTGAGGCATTGAACGAGTGGGATGGTGGTTTGGTTCTGGTGAGTCACGACTTCAGGCTGATCAACCAAGTGGCGCATGAGATATGGGTTTGTGAGAAACAATGTATCACTAAATGGAACGGTGACATTATGGACTTCAAGAGGCACCTTAAGGCTAAAGCCGGACTTGAAGATTGAAGATGCAGTTAAGTCAAGTCGTCTCCTCTTGAAGACTCGATTGGGTCCAAGAGAGAGGTGAGGGATTTTGGTTGGATGGTTTTGGGAATGGTTTTTAACGAGTTCTGAAGCCACACTTGAGATAGTGAAATCATACTCGCAGTCGCATTTCTTACGCATTCAAGAGGTCAGAGACTCTTTTCTATATTAGTATCATCATCATTATCAATGTGCACCTTTTTTATTTGTTATTTGTTGTTGAACGTTTTTTTGAAGGCGAAACAGAGAGTTGTAATATTTTTTGTTGGAATTGTAGGATTTTATATTTTTAAAAGACTCGGATGTTGACGATTATGGTATTATATTTTAATATTAAAGTGGAAATCTTTTCGTAAACTATATCCGAATATTCGTTGGAAAAAGTATCCGAATATTCTTTATGTTGAATCGATGAAGGAATCTTAAATCAACTACAGAGTTGCAGAGAAAATTAAATTTATGGGTATATATCTCTTTTGTTTTTAATGTTAAGATCTCTATCAAATTCGAGTTAGTTATGTACATTCTGTTCAAGATTTGTTTGAATAACAGTTCTTTTCTTTTAATTTGAGAAAAAATGGAAACAATATTCTGTTTGGTTCGATTAAGTTTGGGCTTATACAGTTCAAATTTTTAATTGTTTTCAACGTTTTGCTTCATTCTCATTCAAAAGCAAGCACAATAATTCCAAATTACACTACACTGAAAGTAAAAATGTTACGACTTAAAACGTATTCTTCTCTAGTGAAATAATCTAGGCACATTAAGCTAAATTTCCGTTGAGTATCGTGAAAATTGGTGAATTCTGTTAGTTCTGAAGTAAAAAAAAAGGCTTCGAATAAAATCAACAAGGTTTAGATTTGATTATCTTCTTCTCTCCTTAGCATCTTAGGCTAGCAGTTGCAAGACTTTTTATTAGTGAATGAATCAGAGAACCCAAAGGCTATACCTTGTTCACAGGTAGGATTAGATTAATCAATGCTTATGGAGTAGTTAGTTAAATTTTAAAGAAACTGTCTTTTTGTCTTGTGGGTATGTTTCGTTTCATCTGAAAGTTTCATTATTTCTGACAAATGATATGAGAGGGCTTTGTCTGAGTTTCCTGAATGTTTTTCTAGTGTTAGGGATGAGAAGTTCGTAAAATCGATTTCTTTGTCTGATTTGAAGTATTCCTAACAAGTCATCTTTGTTTATTCATGATTTAGCTGAAATAGCTGCCTCTATAGCAGTTTGCAGCTAAAAGTTCTGACATTGCAGAGTCGGAAAGAAACAGACATAGCTTGTTTTTAGTCTTAATAAGCATCGATTATTAAATTTCTCATACTCTGTTTTTAGTCTTTTGATGTCATCTGTTTCTGAGATGTGAAGATTACTCATTCAATTGCTTCGTCCGTAGTCTTTGTTCATTAAGTTTTTTTTCATGTGCCCTCTTCTTGGGATTACAAGCAACTTTAACAGATATCCTTCTTTTCTTTTATTTCTTTCCCGCTTCACATATAAATATGATTAAAGAAAAGCTTATAGAAGCAGACAATAGAGTTGTTGAACATTTTGCCGACATTACAATAATTAATAATAATTGCCAAGCGCATCGAACCTTACCTGGAGTTCCAGTCTCCGGCGATGGAATGTCAGCCAAAGCTACTTTCCGGCCTCTCTCTGTCCGACTATTCTCAGCAAACTTGATGCTTCCTTCGTTCAATCCTTGTCGCTTCTCGTCCTCTGTCCACTCAGAACTGTAATAATATTGCTCCTTGGATCTTTCTTCATTGCTCGATGGTCTTTAAATACATCCTTCCCCACTGCGGAAAGTGTATAAACGCAACTGGGAGCGTGCACAAAACCGCCATAACGCCCATCAACGAGAGTCCTTCCGCTGTAATAAACCTTGAAGTTGAGAAGAAAAGTAGTTGAGTCAAACCGGACCCGAAGTTTCCTCCTGCGCCGGTTAGTCCCGATAGGTGTTGGACCCATAATTAAGATAAATGGGTATCACTTTTGTTGGACCCATATTCATATGAGACTCAATGTTGTTTCATGATAAAACATGAAAATGTCCCATATTGGAACTTGAAAAAATTCTCTCAAGTATAAATATAGGATTGTCTCTAGTATTAGTTAACATGCTATAGAGACACAAAGGGGCTATGCAAAATATCACGCGCATGTGCTGTGCCGAGCTCAGCTTGGGTCTTGGGCTTAGGCCAAGTTTTGACCCAATAAGTCCACATTTTCGTTGATTTTTAGTCAACGTTTTACCAAGATATTTTGCGTCCAAAAACTCGAGTTCAAACTCGAATAGAACGAGTCAAAACCGCTCCGGATTTTTCGCCAGAAATCTCGCCACGTGCGTGACTCGCAAACCGCCCTCGCCTTCCTTTATTTTTCGGCCGCCTCCATTCTTCGAGTTTATCGTTTTCAAACGAATAAGCTCTCTCAAAATTCACAGAAAACTTCCAGCAAAAATCCTCTCGTCTTTCTCGTCTTTAATACGTAAGTGTCTCGAGAGTAAAGCGTAGTATAGCGTTCGTATACTCCGTATTTCGAGTGTAGCGAAACGGTTCGTTGTGGTTGTATCCTGGGATTCTTGACCGTTGAAAACCGTCACAACGAGCGATTATAAGAATTAAGGAAAAAGATCAAATCTCGCCTCCACGGTTTTCCGGTTTCTAAAAACGTTTTCGTCTCCATATCTTTCCGTAATTCTTAGTTTCATTCGCAGTTTTCACAATCCGAATTTTCGCGTCCTACAATAGGAGCCCTACAGAGTGGCGCAAGATGAAAGGTGCCACCCCGAAGAGGGCTCCGCAAGCGGCTTGTGTATCGATTGAGAAGAGCATCATTGCTAAGATTGCTATGGGAAATGAACTAGCACGACCAAGCCAGATACAGATCCTACGGTTTGAAATATCCATAAGGTCCATAACAGGCCTCTCATGCTAAAGATCCGAGCTGCTACATCAGAGGCGTAGCCACCGAAGGGACGGGCGAAGAACTTAGCCATTCCGAAGCTGGCTGCTACAATATCGGCTGTTTGAAGCTTAAGGTTAAATCTGATACGTAGAGAACAAGGAAACAAAGTTGTTATTACTTGTACTATAGATAAGTAAGATTAATCATTTAGGTTTAACGAAGAAAGAATCAAACCTGTCGTAGAAATATCCGGAGATAACATTGTTGATAGTTAGTTCAATTCCCATGGAAGATCCATAAAGAACGAATAAAATCCATGTTCTGTAGTTCTTTACCTCGAACCAAAAGACCTAAAACAAATAGCACATTAACAAGAAAAACCGTTAAACACTAGAAATTATGTAACATTATAAACCAAATAAAATACTGTTAATAAAATGTTTCATATAAAATTTGTTGCTAATTGGCTATTGTCATTTGGTGTGTGTGTTCTTTTAGGTAAGTTAATCGCTAGAAATTGGTTGCTAAAATACAGTTCGTATGAGCGGTAAGCAAAGATATGACAAAAATGATAATCCAAATTTTGAGAAATAAACTAAAATCTTATCGGCTTGATGAGCTTCCTGGAAAGTCTATCATATTTACTAGGCTTTTATTAAGCATAAAATGTCACATGAGCTACGAAAATATCAAATTTGGGTTCAATGGTTACTTTGGAGGGAAGGCCCGTTCCTTTGGTTATCTTTTTTGTTGACTTTTTTTTTTGTCTGCAACTGAAATTTTCGTTTCATTTACAAGAAGAAATGCATTTTACAACCCTAAAATTTGCAATTAAGCCCAAATGAGGCCCAGTTATGTGGCCAGCACATTTAGAGGATTGACACGTGGGTAACACGGGTTGATATTAGGGCTGCAGAAACACACCGCCTCACCGCATCTCTGTTGATCCGCTCAAACCTTCGGAACAACCAAGAACCACCGCCATCGGCCGATGGCCTGAGAAGCAGATCATAAACATGAAGATTTGTCTTCCGCTTGCTGCAGATCCACTTGGAATCTTTTACAACTATCAACCGGATCTCCGTTCACGATCTTCAGCCCCTCTTCCGATGAAGTTTCGCTTAATTTTCTGAAAAGAAGCTCTGCTCCACCGCCTACTTCTCTGAGTTCCTCAACTGGGAAGAGCAAAGATATTACTCTTAAACAGAAAACATAATTACACTTAGAAGAGGTTAGAGATCAAGAGATGAATCACCGGAATTTTTAATTCATCAACCGTAGAAGACAAATCATGCCTTTTGTAAAAAATAATCAATTGAATCAACCCGATTCAATCAAGCGAATAAACTCAAGAAGCCATGATCAAAAGAAAAACAAAACAAAGTAACCGACATCAAAGTCGGATTATTAACCGGCATAATAACCGGAGGTTGATCCGATATTCAATCGGAAGATTAAACCGACAGCAGATCGGAATATGTACAACAAAAGAGGAGAAAAACTCTCTCTCTCAAAGATGGAAGTGAGAGAAGAGAGAGAGATTAAAACTCCGGTTAACCGGCAATCACCTCCTAGAGAGGATTCCGGCCAACCCCAGTTATCTGTTTCTCTTAACATTTAAGAGTTAAAGAATTTATTTATTTATTTATTTATCTTTTCTTTTGGGGTCAAGAGTCATGAGAATTTAGAAATTTGATATTTTATTACATTAGAAATAGTTAAGACGGAAGGTGGTTGAGTTTCAAAAAAGATATATACTATATAATCTTCTTTTCACTTCACATAAGTGATCATGTTTTGAAATTCAACATGTTAAAGAACCCGAGCTGAAGGATTGATTTTAATTAACTAATGTCTTGAAATTTTACCTAAAAAAAACGTAATTTCTTGAATTATGACCCCAAAAATCATGAACTGCCAATTATTTATTCAAACAGCTAGATATATTTAAAAAAAACTAGGTAAAATGTCATATCTATGCATTTCTAACGAATTAATCCTGGTAAAGAAAAAATGGTGAACAATGAAGATCATTGATAAACAAAGAATGAAAGAACACGTTGAGTTCGTACGTAGCTCAAACAAATTAATCAACGAGATACTGAAAACAAATAATAAAATTTTAGAAACAATATAACTGTTTCGAAATTACATTGAGAGTAGTATACCTCTTATGACGATTAAACAGTCTTTTCGATCAACTACTTATAACACATTTTAAACACAAAATAACTCTCAGACGTGTTCCGGCGTAGCTTCACAAGAAGGAGACGGCGCAGAAGCCACGCGCCGTCCACGCTCCGACCTACTATTGGCGGCGAACTTCAAACTCCCTTCATGCATTCCTTTTTGCTTCTCCGTCTCCGTCCACTCTTTCATATAATAATATTCTTCCGTATATTTCACTTCATCTTCCGTGGAAGCCAAAAACATGCTTCCCCATTGCGGGAAATGCACTAAACTGACCGGTAATGTGCACGCCATAATCATCACCCCCATCCACGTCAACCCTTGTTCCGTAGTGAAAGTTGAGGTCGAGAAAAACACGAGCTGGGTCAAACCAGAGCCAAAGTTTCCTCCAGCACCAATCAGACCAGAGATGATGCCTAAGGAGCGGCGTGAGATGAAAGGTATGATGGCGAAGGTGGCTCCACAAGCGGCTTGAGCCCCTAGCGAAAAAAGGATCATGGAGAAAACCGCGGTTGGAAGCGTTGTGGCTCGGCCTAGCCATACACAGAAGCAACCGCCTAAGGTTTGGATGATCCATAGGGTCCAAAGACGGCCTCTCATGCCGAAGTATCTAGCTGCAGTATCTGAGGCCCAGCCACCAATTGGACGCGCAAAGAAGTTTGCCATACCAAAGCTTGCCGCGATTATACCGGCCGTGTGAAGCTTAAGATGGAACCTGAAAATATGGTCATACCATGTATTGAGTCTTTTTATCCATAGACGTTATTCATATTATTTTTTTGGGTCTAATTGGCAAGTGTAACTAATAAAAAGATAAAAGTAGTGGATTTGGAGAAAAGAAAAAAGTTAATAAAATATTTACAGAGGAATCATTTTCAGTAGAATAAAGTATTTAATATGTATGTTTTGGTTAAAAAAAAAAGTGGTAGTAGCTTAACCGACTCATTTGAGCGTGCAATAACTTATTACGTACTAACGATTCAATAAATACGAGTTATAATCATTTTACCTGTCGAAAAAGTACTCAGCGATGACGTTATCGGTTGTGAGCTCTACTCCCATGGAATATCCATATAGTAGCACGAAAACCCATGTCCTATAGTTTGTGATCGCATACCATAAAACCTGGTAAAGTTGTCCACGGTAAACTTATGAGTAACCAAAACAAGGGAGAAAAAGAAGACAAAATTTATGTAACAGTATTATATTCAGAGATACGAGGGTTTACTAAATGGTTACAATCACTTAGGCCACCCTCAATGGGGTATCTAAGTGGATTTCTTAGAATTAAGAGAAGAGAGAGAATGAGAAGAGTTTCTTAAATAGGATATTTTAGAAACTTCAATAAGAAGCCCATATTACACTTGTTTTGATATGATTAGTTATCTTTTCTTTTTAAATTTAAAATTAAATAATACAATTATATTTCATTAAAAATATTGTTATAATATTAATAAGAAACTCATTTGAGTTTCTTAACTAATGGAGATGGTCTTAGGTACGATGGTTTCGCTTTTTCTATTTTTCGTTTTCTTTTGGGCAGCACTTTTTCTACATAAAACGTATTTAATTAGATCTTTTTGCCCTTTTAGTTTTTTTTTTAAATGAGGGTGAATCGAATTATTTTCTTGTATTATGCCTCTATTTAAATGTTTTTTTTATAACGGTTGAATATTTGAATGTTGTTAATCTAAGATCTATATCAGAAAAATTATTTAATTATATATACCATGAAAACTATAGAATTTAGACAACGATCAGTAGACTAATATATATAAGATTAACTGATTAGGAATCAAAGGATCCAAGAAGAAGCTAATATTTGCTTAAATTAATTACTAAGTACCTTTGAGAACTTGTCTTTTGTAACAGCACCTTTCTTCTCGAGTGTGCTTCTATTACCATCAGGGAGATCTTGTCCTAAAGTCAGGACCAAGATCCCCATGATGATGTGCATCCACCCGGGGACGAAGAAAGCTATCCTCCACGCGGTGAAGGACGTGGACCCCGTGCGCCTTATGATCTCATAGACCACCGGCATGAGCAGTTGCGTGACTCCACCGCCCATGTTCCCCCATCCGGCCGCTGTCCCGTTCACCAGACCTATGATCTGACCGTTGAACATTGTGCTCATCCAATACTGACATGACACAAAAGTGGCGAGGCAGAACCCGATCATGAACCTCACCGTTATGTACCTATGGCCAAAATATTGTTATAAATTCCACATTAAAAATATACTAATATATATATAAATTTACTTAATTATTATCAATTTATTTTGAGATGAAGACTAGTAAATTTTAACAAAAATGTTTTTCGAATCAGTCTACTAACTGTTATGTATATGATCGTTCCAAACTATTTGAATTTTAAGTTCACAATTTTACAAGTATGCTTACCCGCCGGCACCAACAACGAAAGACATGGAGAAGACGGTCGGAGCAGAAAGCATGACGAGGAAAGCGCAGCCATAACGTGGCCCAAGAAGATCGCAAACGGCTCCCATAACAAGCCTAGAGAAGATACTTCCAGAGACAGAGGCAACACCGGCATTTCCAACATCTTGTCTGGTGAGATTAAGGTTATCTCGAATGATGGGGACAAGAGGAGCAGCAGCGAAAGTGGAAATGAAGCAAGTGAAGAATGAGATCCAAGCAAGATGGAAAGTTCTCATGTGTGGAGCTTCAAAGGAGAAGAGTTTGAACACTTTGGCTTTGTGTTCGGTGTCCACGGGGAGAGAGAATTTTGCTGACGTGTCGGAAGGAACCGCCGGAGACTCCACGGAGAATGCATAGCTTTTTTCTCGGCCGGTGACTCCGTGCATTGAGCTTCCCGGTTCACCGAAACCATCGGCCATTTTGTTTGATTTTTGCCTGTGGTCTTGTGTTTAGGGAACAAGGAGGAGGAGAAGATTGGTTTATTATATAGAGATAAAAAGTTGACTTCGTAAGAGCCGATGGAGATTCGAAAAGGCTCTAAGTGGGATTCGTTTTACGTATATTATACTATAATAGTATAGTTCTTAACGATAATTAATGCTTCAAATTTGTTTATGCGGGATTGATTACAATTATGCAAGTTGTGTCTTTATATTAATAGTATGGAATATTCACTTTCGCCGCGAGCATGCATAAACGAGAATTAAGCCTTGTCATACGTCCCAAAGGTTCACTTGGATTCCAATTTACCATTTATTTATCAACATGCTATCACTGTTCATACTTTTAGGAACAAAAGTTTGAAAGGAGAAACTATTTCCGAGTTTCGTTGCTGTTATTCCTCTCTTTTGATTTAATAAAATAAACCTCTATTAAAAAGAAGAGAAGCTCGTTATAAAAAAAGAGAAAGAAGATAAGCTATTATTTTAAAATTTAGCTCTCTAATTTTATAAATTTATTAAACGATGATAATATTATATACAGTTTTATATTTTTATAAGCAACATGTTTCATTAAAATATATACCAGAATATGAGTTCGGAAAGAAATTACAACGAGTTCTTTTCCCGAATACAACAAATCCTTCTTACAGAAATTACTATCAGAACCGCCCAAAGTTTTGGAAACCTAAAGCGGAAAAACATGTTATATATATATATTATGATAAAATATATATTGTAACTAAAATTTAACATATTTTTTATAATAAATTAGAGATAAGAAACACTATTTTTATATCTATGAATATAAATTTTCTACTTTTTCAGCTATAAAATATAATTTTACACTATTTTATAATCTATTTTAATTAACACTATTTTAATCTATAAAAATAGTAAAATTTAAGATAAATTTTGTAAAATATTAGAAATAATTAACACTATTTTCTTAATATATGAAATAAAAATTTAAACTCAAGAAAAATCACACTAAAATACATATTTCATCAATATACAAAAAAATATTTTAAAATTAGGGACCCTAAAATTTGCTAAATATTTGGGGGCCTAACAATATCTTTTTTTGTACATGCATACACACGCCTCTGATTACTATAAGTACAATTATGATGAGAGGTATAATTTGAAACTGTATATGTATAACATAATGGTCTAGTTTTTCTTTTGTATAGGATTTCTTTTCTTTCTAAGGGTTTTCAATTAGAAAAACAAACATAAACACTTACAGAATACAAAATTCATTTCTACTTGTGAGAAACATTATTTGATACATTTTTTGTCAGAGTTCGAAACCCACCATTTACGGATTTCCACTGTTGAATTTTTCTTTGGTCATTGTAAATGTTTTAAATGGTCAAAATACCAACATTTTTGCATATTTCAAAGATTAGTATGGACTTCGGTTGATGATCTATCCTGGTTATAAAATAAAATGGTAATGAGCTTTTCTCCACATGATGAGATGCAAAAAGCAAGCCAAGAAAGTCAGGGTGTGATATATTTACATCATATTCATACATGGGGACGAGTCCAGTGGGGTCCTTCCTCTCTATGTGAGTATGTCTTTGCATGCATTCAAAGGTTCTATTTGATAGTATATATATATATTTTTTTTGGGGGGGGGGGTCAAATCTTAAAACTGTGAATATACTATTGTTATAGAAAGAAACAAAATATCTAGATTCTCACTTATTAAAATATTATTGTGATGATGTAATCAAATTCCTAACTATGCTTAAAAATATTGTAACAGCAGAATAACAGTTGTATTTTTATTCCTAAAGAAAGTCACCATGTCCTTCACAAATAAGAAAAAAAAAATTTCTATATAGGAAAATCCAGAGGAAACGTGCAACAGTGCTATACTTTGATCTTTTAATTAGGAACAAAATAAAACTCTACATGACAAAAGAAAATTTATGTAAATACTTCTATAACTTTAACAAAAAAAAAAATCCTTCCATAAAGTTTTTGGAAAGATTGATCTCACATTACTAAGAGATATTGAGATACCATTTGATTAGGTTCATTATTGTTTATTCCTAATAATTTTCATGTTTTGTGACCTAAAACTTTTTTCAAGTTAGCAGTTTTGTGTTTTTATTTTCTTAAGAAATCTTTATTAAAATTAAATAAATAAAATTTCCATTGTTTATTTCTTATGTATGCATTATAGTACGATGGATTATGTAAATGAAGATCATTTATCAAAAGAACAAACATATAATTGAATTAGAAAAGTAATTTCTGAAGCAAAAAAATAAGAAGCAAAACACTAACAAAGAATCTTATATTGTCAACTCTAGATAGCAACATGCTAATTGCAGTGAGTTAGCAACATGCTAATTACAATGCCAGCAGATTTACAGACGCACACAAATAATTATACATACATTTATATGAATTATAATGCCATAATGTGAATTATACGTGTCTCTAAGAGTAAAGTGGTCCTACGATTGCAACCCGATTCTCTGGATTCCATAGATTATAGAAATAACTTAAGAGGATGTCATCTTTGTTTTTTTTTTTTAATAGTATGTCATATTATTATCGAGTTCATCTTAAGTTAAAACTATCATATAACCATTCACGGAATTAATTTTTGACAAAGCATTTGAAACAGTTCCATCTGCATATGATTTTCTTTTGTCCTTTTCCATCACAATTCCGATTGGATAACTTACATGAACAAATATATCCAAAGGACTGTCACAATAACTAAATAAGTTTGTAAAATGGCATTCCCCACATGATTTATCATACAATACTGTGGCCACTGCTCTACATTCTTTGACCTCATCCCTGTTGACACATGCTCACTCTTAGTTTATTGCTCTTAACAATATTTTTTTAATTACCAAGAGATTATGTATCTTTGGCCTATAATCTCTTCAAACTGGGGACAAAATTATGTAAACTAGTCTTCTATCGAACATCGAATTCGAACTCATGATCTTAAAAAGTTCCTTAATACAAAAGCAGAACTACATTTAAAGAAAAATTCACACTTAACTCCAGTTATTTAGTTAATTACCATGAGATCATATCTTGGACGGTGATTTTAATATTATTATTTTAGAAAATGGGAACATTAATTAACGACAAAAGGCCGAAAATGTTATCAATGAAACAGAATTGCAATTGCCGATGAAGTACATACTTTTCAATATTGTATATTTGTATGGAACCCAACTTACGTATATCGTATAGGTTGATATATTTTTCTCAAATTGAAAATTGATAATGTTTGCATTTACTAAAGATCTATTTTTGAATTAAATTTTAGTGTCTTTCTAGTCTCATTTTTATTGTTTTAAAAGTATTCAATCAGCATAATCAAAATCATTGTTTAGCCACTTCAATGTCGATAAAAAATCTATACAGAGAGTGACATGAAATCCAGAATACTATTTGTTTTGCAAACTCTCGACTCTATACTTGAGTCTTAAAAGTTGAGATCAAAGTTGACTTAATTATATCATAACAAAGAAAAAACGCACTTTAGAAACCCCAAGTTTGTGAGAAGTTAAAGAGTCTTAAGACTATACCCACACAGTCACACACACAAAACTTAAACTAAAAGACTAAACTAGAAATACACGACTAAGGAATCTACTAACAAGTAGAGCAAAGATTCATGGGGCACCCAAGAGAATCGGATCACCAAAACTCGACCCATGTTTTCCGAGGGATGAGATGCTTAGTGAACGTTTCCTCATCTTTTCTTTACCCGACCAGAGTCTCGTGTTTGCGTCCTCACACGTGAGCAGCGATGCGCATAGCTGCAGCGGCTCGACCAGCTGCTGGTTTGCAGTCCGCAGAAAAAGGTCCAAGTTTTGTATGTACTTGTCTTCTTTTGTTGCTTGCTTGTGGTTTTTTTCAGACATTGTTGCAACCGTATCTCGCGACTCTTCCTCTTCATCTGTCCAGTAGCTTTTGTCTTCCATTGCAAGATCATCATACTCCTCATCCGACTTTGTTGATTGCTCATCTACCGATCCCACCTGCAGAGATTACAGCGAGACTCTTATTAAATCAATCGCAAGGCCTACAACTTCATTGCATGATGAACACATAAATGAGCAAGAAGATCATTAATAAAATTGTACATCTTCATGGTCTCGCTTGTTATCATCATCGCTAAAATCTGTATCTTGCTCGGGAGGATCATCCTCGACTTCTTCATCGCTCCCATTCACCGACTGATCCTCTTTAAGCTGAATAAAATTAACAGAGAAGATAAAAAATCATCAAACAAATTTCCACTTCCACATACGAATCACATGAGAAAATAGTTTTAGTGTACCTCTTTCGAATTTCCTTCAGACAACCTAGGCGAGCTGCAGCAAGAAGAGTAATACCGACTGCTGGTTTCAGCCACATCAGCTCTAGAGTCATCTACGCTGCCAGAACGGCTCGTTGCTCCACCACTAGGCCAAGCGCTGATCCCAAATAGACCGAACTGAAGATTCACCGGTTCAGCTTTCTGCAAGTATCCATAGACCGGATGCTCCATTCCATTTTCTCCCATTATCTCATCACAAAAGACCGGCTTTCCGCTCTCATCAACCTTACCACTAACGGGCCAAGTTCTTGCAAAAGTACCATCAGTATTCAGAAGAGCCATTAGATGCCTAGAAGAACCTTTTCTTTGTATCAACTGAAACATTCCTTTGGAACTCAATGAATTAGCTGTACACTGGTTCCTGTACTCATCATCTATCACAGAGACAGTATTCGTTGTAGCATCATAGAGCTGCTCTCCTGCTTCTCTCCTACGTAGGCAACTGAAGACTGTAGCGTGGATCGCAGCAACACTTTTATCGACATTGGTATTGTTTATCTTGGGAACGAGATGTTTGTCAGCTCGTTTACAGAGGTAATCCTGTATTGTTCTGATGTTACGTATATACTTTACATACTTGTTTTTTTCGGGGTCCAGAGTCATGTACTTTGCTCTAACTGCAAATCGTTCCAAGTGTTTCTCCTCATTTGAGATGTATACCATAAAAGGAACGATTGAAGGATGCTTTTTCATCAGTCCCATCTGAAATCAAGAAGCTGTCATAATTACAACTTCCTGCTTACAAAACAAAATATGTCAATAGAGAATAAATTGGGGCTTACCACAAAGTTAAGGCTTAGATGAACACCTTCAACAACTACAGACTCTTTCCGCTCTTCCCAAGCAGTAATGAGCCTATCGAGGTTGTCAATAACCATTTCACTTTGAGCCTTAAATCCTTCTACAGCCATTTGCTTCGGCCTTAACAAAACAGGGGCGGTCGATTTTGATCCAACATCAGTCTGTTGAGTATTACTAGACTTAACACCTTTAGAGGCATTTACTTTTTCATCCTCAAGTATTGACTTTGCATAACCATCCAACTTTTTGGCTCTTCTTCTTTTGGCTTTGGACTCGGCAACAGCCACATGGTCAAGGTACTCACCAGCATGGTACGTTGAAGCCCACAGCAAAGGATTTTGCTTTTCATCAACGAAACTCCTCATCATGTGACGGATTGAGTCAGTTGAGACCACCGTTGTAATCCCCAGCCTACTTCCCTGTTACACAAAACGTAAGCCCAAAACAAAAGACCAAAGCTTCTTATTTCTATCTAAAGCTAAAGATTTGATGAAAAATACCAGTAGTGCGGAGAGTGTTGATTTGCCACAGCCACTAGTCCCGCACAGCAGAACAGTCACAGATTCTTTCCTTTCTCGGATTCTGTAGAACATAACAATAAGGTTTTGTTTTTAGATACTGTGTGAAGTGAAAGAAGATCTAATGCGGTGTATAAGGTAGCTAAGGAAATTTGAGATGCATTTATATAGTCATATGGATGAGTTTTGCATATCAAGTTACAGTCATAAACGGCATGACTAATGAAATGGAAGCGTTGTAATAAAAATCTATCTATACACATCAACAGAGCTCCTCTAAGTGTGAGTTTCAATATTTCCTAATTGAAGGTAAGAAAATAACCTGCACGCCAGAATCAAGTCTGCCCTTTGGTCGTGACCAACGTACTTATATTCAGCCAAAGCATCACAAACAACGTTTACGAATATCTCCCGCGAAACAACAACAGTTGTGCGCCTTTTGTACGTTTCAAACGGCTTACTTTTACTTTTATCAACATCATCGTTAACCTTTTCTACACCAGAACAAGCTGAAGCATCACTTGTCTTCTCAAATTCAGATTCTTTCCCATGCGAGGGTGAAAGGATTAAAGATCCCTCACTTCTTATTAACTCAAAAACCCTGCGGCTTATCTGCCAACAACCCCCAAAAAAAAAAACGGGAACTTTAGGATCATTCAAAGTTAATTAAGGCATAAAAAGTGCAAAAATTTAGAACTACCATAAAGCTTGAAACTTTTTTCATGTTTCAAACAAAGTCGTACCTTTACAAGATACCAAGCAAGCTCATGAATAAGAAAGACAAACAAAACATAGGTTATTGGCTAAGGATCAATGATACAATTATACGACATGACACTAAATCTGGCTTAGGATCAATACTGATTCCTGACATTTATTCACCAATATACACGGAGTAATTATTTGCTCATTCATAGTTAAGAAGAAAAAAAAACATACTTGACAGAGAAATAGACCATGTCGGTCGGTCAACACAGTAATGCCAAAAAATTTACAAAATCAATCATGTTCATTTTCAGACACATCACTGTTCCAGAATCCATAAAAGTCTTGACTACAAATGCCAATTTGATATAAAATTTATAATCTAAAAAACCCCAAATAAAATGAAAATAATCGCAAACCATTAAACGACAAAACTTCGAATCGTGATTCCACGAAAGCGATGTGGAAACAAATTTAACCCAAAAAAAAAATCATAAAACGGGAAATAAATCGGACGATCGATCACCTTGAAGGCGTGACGCGCTTTGCAACCCATAAGCTGAAGAGTACTCTGCAAAACCGGACGCGTATACCGAAACGAATCTTTCCAATTCCCGGTTCTCTCTTCTTCCACCGTAACCGCATCGTCAACCACCACTATGTACATCACCTTCGTCGTCGCCTCCGCCATATCTCTTAAACTAAACCGAATCTCGATTACAAAATTAGTATTAAACCGGTAACATGCAGGAGATAATTATGGAATGCAGAAAAAGAAAGCGTGTACCTGTTTGGAGGGAAAGTTAGAGAAGCGTGTGGAAATTAGGGTTTAGAATTGGAGAGTGAGAATGTTGTCTGTTATCACTTATAAGAAGAAGAAGATGTGGGCAATTTGTGTCAGCTATGTTCCACGCATCGCTTCAGTAGAGCCTCCACGAGTCTCTCTTTAAAGCCGTCTTCCTCTCTTTCTCTCTTTCTCGTTTCCATTACAGAGGCAATTAAAAAACGTTTGTTTATGTATTTTGGCCTTTTTTTTGGGTTTTTTTTGTAAGTTTGTAACTCAACCAGTATTTTTCTTTTTTTACTTCAAATATTTTATATAACTTTGTTTTCAATCAAATTGCACCCTTTTGAGGTCCCCACCCGAATCAACTCATATTCAGACATCGAGTTCTCTTTATTTCACTCGATTTAAATCTGATTTAAATAACAAATATTAAACTAATACAATTATCAATATGTGGGGGTAAAATCCTAGAATTTCCAATTTTAATTGTTTGTTTATAATAAAGATAAGTTTTTGTTTGTTTGTTTCGGTTTGTATCGTTAAGAATTGTTTTAAAATTTTCTATAACCAAGTTCTTTTGTTTAAACTATAACCAAGTTTTTTCGCCGACCCCATTTGACCCGGTCTTTGTCAACAATTAACTAGGATCTAACTTTCAGGATGAAAAGTATGTCTTTTTTAAAAATATACTAGTTGTTACGATTGATTTTAAGATCTGTGTTCAACTCACAGAAACGAATAGTCTGTTTGATATTTTTTTGAGAATATCACCTTAACATGTAATATTTTGTTCACATAACCAAAAACTTTATAATCAATCAACCAATAACACTAAACTTTAATAAACTTTAATATCATTTGAAAGTTAGTTAAAATTTTTATTAATCCAATAACGCATTACTTTAAATAAAAATTTTAAATCATCAATTTAATAAAGCATAACTTTTAATAAATGTAAATTACTTTTTATAAATATTGAACCAATAATACTTATCTTTAATAGAGTATTTGTAATTCAAAATTAAATAACATTAAAGTCTTAAAAACTTAAAACTCTTTAAAATCACATAACTAAGAACATCCCTGAATGCAATATTAAAATGGTAGGTTTCGTATTTCTCCTCCTAAAACCCGAGATTTTCCATAAGAAAATGAAATATACATTGACAGTTAAATGGCCCACAATATATGTAACTAAATTCACAAATTGGTAATATTTTGAAATTCAAATACTTTTCAATATAAACATATTTTAATAATTGAATCGTAAGTTGGTAATGTTAAGTTATTTTGTTTAGTTTATCATTGCCTAACCATAATGTTTTGTCATTAAACATTTAATACCAATGACAGATACCAAAAAGAAAAAAACATAAATGTTCAAAACAAAATTAAAAGTTTGGTACTCTGAAAAAATAAATATTAGATAAAAACAACACTGTAAATTAAAAGTACAGAAAATAACTCATTCTATAGTTCTATTTAATTTCAGAACATATTATTTGGTGGGGGAAAAAATAAACGAACTTAACTGAATATTCAGTCACATGATTCATCTAATCAAAACTTACCTGTCTTGACTTTTAAGTTTTCCTGGGATAATAATTACTTCCTTACTTAAATGACGAGATTCTCCCTTATCTCCACCGTAGATTAAGTATCAGCCTATCAGGTTCCTAGATCAAAGGGTGTTTTAGGGAAACCAAATAAAAAAAAAGTTTCATGGGCCTTCTTGATCGCATTTAAAAGCCATCCTGTGGGCCTATAATTTAGAATGGACGGGGTAAACTGTAATTATCCAGTAAGAACAAGGGCAAAGTTGACTGTGAGAAAAGGAGAAAAAGACCGAAGAGGACAAGAAAGTGGCCCATCTTGGGTCAGAGGACAACCGTTAACATCTATGAAAGTTACTGACCCATCAGTGGACCCCGTCAATTATTTGTCTATTCTTTTCTTTGTAAATTGTAACGGAGCTTCATAGATTTTAGATTTTTTTTTAATAGATTTTTTTTTACTCTTCTTACGTGTTATTCTATAAACAAAAACATCAAAGCAAAATCGGTAGAGCAATCTGAAAAAAATGTGGTAGATATGGTAATTCTATTTTTTTTTCCAAATTTTATTTAGTCCAGTTCATATAGGAAAAGAAGTTCTACATTTGTTTTGAACGTTTAGATTGTATCAATTGGTTATGCTTTATGGCATGTAACTGGTCTTTATGGAGACCTCACCACTAAGTTACAAGTTCAAATAACATGCAAAAAAGAGAGCCCCACGTTGGAACAAACAAAATGAAAAGAATGTTCTTTTTTTTGTTTGAAAAGACTTTTAAAAGCGTTAGGTAGTTCCAATTACTTTGAATACAATTACAACATGTCAATTTTTTCGTTAGCATGCATTTAACCAGTTCATATTATACCACAACTTAAATTCTTTTCTATTTTTCCTTGTTTGGTTGCAAATGGCCAACTAGATTCTCCAAATTGATTCATAAACAAGTCTTGGCAATATTTTAGATACACATATAGAAATAAGATTTATTAGGTCTTGAATTATTTAATTAAGCCCATCACTACATATGTCTATATATATAGTATATATAGATACACACATACAAATAAGAGTTTTTAGATATTTATTAAATCACAAAGACTGCATCGCCCACTATATTTTCATTTACATTTTGACTTGATCTTCATCGTTTTCATTTTCTTTCTCTCTGTTGAATTTTTCCTCCAAAACAGATGTAATATAAATTTAAATATTCAACAGCCTATTTGTATAAAGTGGCTAAAGAGGCTATCACATATTTTCGAAAACCAAAGCACTCGAATCCAATTTCTTTATATTTGATCGTATTTAAATAACTTAACGAAGATACAAAAGTTACTGCAACGAGAGACTTTGAAAGTTTACAAGATTTTTAACCAGTTGTTAATTAAAAATAGTGTCATCTCGTAAGAGAAAGAGAGAGTTATTGAAGCAAGCTTGTTTTGGTGATGTTGGTGGTACATATAGTCTGGCAATTAAATTTCTATGACCGAAACTGATAATTGTAAAAGATATCTTGAAATTTGATGTTTAGTGTTTTACGGATTCTAATGGACCAACCAACCTATCAAATCCACATTTTTATAAAACTGTCGTCCGAAATTTCGTTGCTTTTTGTATGCAAACTGTAAATATACATATATAATTATAAATATATATTATGCAGTCACTTATATCACTCTACAAAACCAAATTATTCATGAATTTAACTAAGAAAATAACACATTCTAGTTGGAATAATTTTATTGTAGTGTATTTTCAATGTTTTTAGATAAAAACTTTAGTGGATCACATTTGTATCGAGGACTGAAAGTAGCATGAGTTAGAAGTTTTGTTATAAATTAACTAATCATTTTTATGTATAAAAATTCTCTACTAATCGATGGGATCTGTGCAACCACCCTTGTTCCATTGATTAAAAGTTTAAAAGTTTTTACATCATATATAGAGTTCTAGAAAACGCAGTTTTCTTGCAAATTAGTAAATACAAAAAATTTCAGAGATTCTATAGTGCAGCATATAAAGTTATTCGTCGTGATCAAAACTATAAATTCCAAATTAAGTTTATAGGGGTTTGAATAGTGATCAACAAAAAAGGAAAACAGAAAAGGAAAAGAACGAGAAAGAGCATTGGATTCACTTCATATTTTCCCTAACTACCAGTCCATTATAATCTTGAGATTCGTTTTAAGTGATTAACCGGTTCGATATTTGAGAAAACATTTATGTTTGATTTACATTCCTAAGCAGCCAAATGGGAATACAATCATCAGTTAACTTATTTTATATTTTTGGTCACTATCTAGAAATATCGATCTAGGGCAACTTTATGAGATCGGGGAAAGAAAGTACCATAATCTTGATGGATTATTTATTCGACTTGTAATATTTATATGTGAGTGGGCATTTTACTTGGCTAACCAATCAACATATATAACCATATATTACACATGTATCAGAGGCCTTGACCCCGAAATATATGTTGACAAAATGTGTCTGATTTGATGGTGATGGCTTCGGCTGACAGTAGTAGATATTCCCAACGATCCTGAGGAAATCGATGGGTCGGATTACTAAGTAATTGATACGAAAGTGGTGGAATTTTTTTTTAGTTGGATAACTCTGGACCACTATATTTAAAGTAAAACATTTTTTGTTTATCGTATGTTATGTTTTTTTTTTCTAGCATAAAAAATAGTCGCTAATATTAGTAGAAAATTTACTCCATTATAATGAATTTGGTCTATATAACATTTTTTTCCTTTGTTATGCTCAATTACTTATCATTATCAATCAAACCCAATGTTAACCTCGAGTCCTCCCTCTACAAAGTTGGTTATATAATTGGATAGAATTAATTTCTTGGATATAGGAACAATGCAAATAAATAAATGTACAAGCAGCCAAAAGTAATTTCTATAGTAATACTTAAAGTGCGGTATATATTAATCAACACTTATTATAGACTCATGATATCAAGACAACAGGGAAGACCAAATTATTTTAATCTATCATAACGAAACAAAAAGTTAGTATACAAAGGGATTAAAGGCTCTGTGAAGAATAATATAAGCTTCTGAACATGTGTAATTAAGCCTGATATATGCATAAACTCTCTCCTGTGGCATATAGAAATGAGGAAGAAAGTTTAGCAAAGTTATTTAACTACCTCAACCTTTAACGATAAGTGGAAATTTTTTTTTTTAAATAGTAAAAAGCTAATACTGTAGTAATGGATTTTTGCTTGTTAGTATTAGCAACGTATTTAAAGGTCGAAGAAGGATTAGTTGGCCTTAATTGAGCTCATATCACCACCTTAATCGAGAAAGTGATCAGACTTTAAAGACATGCATTTCTTGTTTGTTTTTCTCACTTGATGAATTGATTCACATCTTGTCTACACATATATATATACAATATAATGTGTGTGTGTGTGTGAATGTCGTTTTCGTATCATTTACTCCATATCCATCAAGGTGAAAGTCGTCCAATCGATCGAAAAAGCTTGAAAGAGAAATTTAAACGACGAAATCAAAGTATTTCTTTGAACAAATCAGTTAACTTTCTAAAGTATAAATTAGTAATTTTATAATTTAGTAAGGTAAATTTTTTTTATTTAGAAGTGTTATATTTTTTTCAAAATTTTTAAATCAGCGTCAAACTAAACCTATTTTTGCTTAAAAAGAATACTACTGCTAATGACAAAATATCAGATTATTATAGTATTGTTCTTCTTTCTTTTTTTTAAACCATATAGTATTGTTCTTCTTTTATTGTATCTTCTGAGTTTTCTAGTTTAACTAAATAAAAATTTTATTTTTCTCTAAAATTAATTATGGTAATTCATAGAGAAAAATAAAATTTTTATTTACCTTACTAAATTATAAAAGTTTAGACAACAAATTATCCCAAAAGGCCAAAACTGAAGTTAGATGCCATACATCACAAAACATGATAAAATAGCGATTTCTCATTTTTCAGTGGTGATTATTTCTGCAGTTGCTACTGATTTCTATGTTTTTGGTAACCTGCTCACTTCATTTTCCTTTTGAAAATTTTCTTTTTATCTTTATACAATTGAGCTGTCCATTTAATATTTCTTTTAAAAAAAACTAAAAATCACAACTTGAATCAATTACAACAAGAATAAGAAACAATACACCTACAAAAGATTGTCATCGTCTTCAATCATCATCATCGCATCAACTCCAAGAATACAAAGCCATTCCACAAGCTATGCAACAGCATCGAAGGTAGCAAGTTCCTTGACCTTGCGAATATCAAACCCATAACTACTCCAAGGAACACCAATGGCAACATCCTCTGCACATTGAAATGCGCCAGAGCAAATGCAACCGAACTCAAAAGTATCGCACACCAAACGGGCATGTACCTAGTCAGAGATGGCAACAAGAACCCTCTGAACACTATCTCTTCCCAAACCGGTGCACAAATCGATACCACAACCACATACAGCGCCATTGCCACAGGATCTCTGGCCATTATTGACTGCTCGACACTTGAGAGTGAGACTGGACTTGAGGTTGGTGGGAGTGGCAAGAGGTTTAGATTTAATTGGGAGAGACGGTTAACGAAAGGGAACATGAAACAGCCTATGATAACATCTACTTGCCAGTTTCCTCTGAGGGTAAAGCGGAACCAATCACTTGCAAGTGGACGGAACATGGAGAGGCAACAGTGGAGGATAGCAATTCCAGCTAGGCCTTCTGTTACATCAGTTATCAGACTGAACAAAGCTTGGCCTCTAAATGTGAGGGAGTCTTTGTGGAAACCTGATATATGAGCCATGAATGGGATCATCCATGATCCAATGAACCAGAAGGTAGCTACCCATAAAAGCATTACCTGAAAAAGTTTATGTTAGGGGCACGGCAGATAATTGCAAGATTAAGCAAGGAAATAATCTGGTTTAACTGAAAGCTTTGGTATATAACTCATTTCTAATTACTGTTTTTTGCCTCTTTTTCATGAACCAAGGCATCTATAGTACTATTAGCTCAAAGTTACCTCGTTTCAACAACCTAAATCTCATTAATACAGGCTAAAGAGGCAAGATGTGTAGTTCATAGTTTCTAAGTTAGGGATATTAGCCCAGATTCAAATGTCTCTACATTCAATAACTACGTCTTATGTAGACTCCATATCCATAGCACTCCACTTATTCACATACACACTTATCAAATCATCCAGTAAACGTTGTAGATAGATTTCATTAACATTCTTGTCTAAAAGTCTGAATTCGATATGGCAATGCAAAAGCGGTTGAGTAACATTTGAATATAGGTACCTGCAAAATGGTTTCGGCAGTCCATGGTACCTTCCAACGAGTGCCGATGGCCTTCAAAACTGCATCTGCAGCCTGAAACACAACGAAACAAAGTGGTTATTGAACCCAATATAATGTTTTGAACACAAGATCATTAAGCTTTTTCGCAGTTGCCTTATCTGCATATTTCCCATCACATTCAGTAAAATGAGAGCTTTATGGCACATTTCCAGACAGTTTACTATCAAAGAGGAGATTTTGCTATAGTCCTAACTAACCTCTAGAGTCTAGACCCAAACATCAAAATTGTTTTGTCAGACTAAAACAGAGACAAAAAGTAGTTCTTCTTCAATCGTACAGTAACGTCAAGGGATCCTAACCTTCTGAAGAGTTGTCTTCCAATCTTTTTTATCTGTACATTGATAATCTTGATCTGGCTTAACTATTTCCTCAGGCACGAATTGATCCGGATTCTCGGGAGCAGAATCTTCATTTCTAAAACACAAAATCTTCCATTTCTGCAGAAAATATCACCAAAGTTTAATACATCGGAGACAAAAAATATCGACTCTTCATCTGCAAAGCAGAAGTAAATGATTAATCATATGGTAATGCATCAAACCAAGTATTAACTAGTTACAATAAAGAAGTCAGTTCTTTTTATAATAGATATTGCTGACTAAACTCAAGAACTACAAGATTACTAAAATGATTTGTAATCCAAGAAAACCTTTTTCATAACAAGACTGAATTCACAGAGCTCTTGCATTCCAAGATTTCACAATTTCATCACAATTCAAACACAAAGCTTTGTGTTATAGTAAAATCTCAGCTTTACTTGGATAAACAGAAAGAGAAAGAAAGAAAGAAGCATACGTGCTTCGCGGACTTAGAAGGTGAAGCAGTTAAAGGGGAAATATGGATGTGAGCAGGAGAGAAGACAGTTCGACATGGAACCCTAAACTTGGAACGCGAAATGGAGAGCGCAGGGCGATGGCAGAGGAGAGACGAAGAAGAGCAAGGAGAGGTCAACATGGGAATCTGAGTTCCAATTCAAAACTCAGATTTCAGCTTAATTCTTATTGAAAATGCGAATTGAGAGATTCTTGTACATCAGAGAAATCGAAAACCCTAATAATCTGAAAAGTTGGGATTTGGGGGTTTCGTGACCAGAGAAGACGATACCAATTATTTTGGTTCTTCAGTTTGTTGAATTTTCAACGTACACAAAAAAAGGTGCAAGATAAATTAATTTAACGATCCGTCTAAACCGGACCACCAAACAAGAACCGATGCTTTAACCGAAATAGACTTTAGTTATGAGACGCAATTTTCTTGGTCTTGCATCAGGTTAGGTATGAAGGTTTTGGTTTCATAGGATAGATGCTTCTCAAGTGAACGAGGCTTTGCATCATTGAAGCTTAGTTGTAAATATTTTATAAGATTAAATAATGTTTAAAAATCGTTTTGTTGTGATTATTAGAAATCCAGATTTATTGTACCCGTGTTAGCTGGTTCACGGGTTTATATCAGGTCCAATACCGTGCTTTTAAATTATCTACTCATTTGATGGTATCTAATACTACTGCACTTTTTTAAATCCAAGTTGTGAGCATTGTTTCGTATTTCCTTGTGAGACGATGATTTTGTGAAGATTATTTATACCACATTGCTTTTGGCTCACCAAGATTTTTTTAGGAACTAGTTTTGAAAATAGAATTCTTAGAGACCAAGCAAAATAAAATAAAATTTGAGACCTCTTTTGTTTAAATGATAACACATGTTAAAATCAACAAAAATTAGGGGCTTATTTATATGTTAATACTTGATCTTAGAAAATTGGAGGTCTTGGACTCATGTTTCATCATTCTTGGCCATGACCGGTCTTGTGCCGAGGAACTCCGGAAAGGCTCAAGCAAAACCACTATCGTTGACTCGGAAGACCAAACAAATTTCGATGACGGTTCTCTGGAAAACACTAAAAATTGACTCAGCAAGAAGAACACATGCAAAAAAAACACCTTTAACAAATCATTGAGTACCCAAAGAATCGACCAGACATGTCATGGAATAAAAGTACTTAGTTTACCTTAAGATACTTATGGAATAAAATGGACCGTTTCCGACAGCATATTTGCGATTGAAACTCCAACGGTAACACAAGATGTTGCCGTGATGTCTAGTTTATTAAATTAGAATTCGAGATCTACTCAACGGAAAACTTCATTGGTATAAAATAGTGTTATCTGAAAAAGATAAGATGAAAAAAGATTGGTTGCTTGAGAAACCAGTCTCCATTTAACTATCAAAAGAATCTGATAGAGCTTTACAAACTCCAACAAAACTATATACACAATAAAAAGACAGAAAAAATAAGTTTGTATGTTGTAGATAATTTATTGATATCTCTATTATCATCTCTGTTGCTGAAATGTCTATGACCACGACACGAATTTAGCCTTGCAAAGAAATTCCAACGGTCAAATCAAATTCTGTGTCTCTTTCTTCCTCATATATCGCCATGTCTTCCTCTCCTCCATTTCTTGACTCCCAAGGAACAATACAATCTCTCTCGCCAAAAAGAAAAAAAAAGAAAAGAAAAAACAAACCCTAATTCTCTCTTTCTATCTCGAATCAAGAAAATCAACTGTCCAATGTCTCCTTGATCCATCCCGATCTCCAGAACAATTCTATGCAATATTGTTTCTATCTCCAGTTTTATAGGAAATTTTCAGGGATGGGAAGGAGAAATTCATGTTTTCCAGGGAAATTTGTTCCTCTTTATTTCGTTTTTATCGCATTGATATTTCAGCAAGAAATAGTAAAATGTCAAGACGATAGAAGCTTGAGTAATCCTGCGGCTAATCGTCTCTATAACCAATTCGTCTTCGACAAAATATCGAATCTCACAGAAGTTTTTGAGGATGACATTAAACGAGAACTCGGTTTCTGCATTACCAATGTGTTAGTTAAAAAAAAATATTCTTGTTATCTCATCAAAAGGTATTAATTAATTAACTTTCATCAAATAGCATGAAAATGTTTGTGTTATTTGTCTCTGTTACAGAAAAGAAGATTATAACGAAGCGTTTAATTTCTCTACAAAACCAGATTTCTTAAACGCTTGTGGTAAAACCACAAAAGGTAATTTGTTTATACATCCTCTATAAAATCAGAAGAAATTCAGATTAAGATTATACATATTTTTAACTTTGTTGGTTTGAGAATAGGTGACATGATGCAGAGGATATGTACGGCTGCAGAAGTGAAGATATACTTCAATGGATTATTAGGAGGTGCAAAGAGAGCTACCAATTACTTGAAACCGAACAAGAACTGTAATCTATCTTCATGGATGTCTGGATGTGAACCTGGATGGGCTTGTCGCACTGCTAAAGAAGTTAAAGTTGACCTTAAAGAGGACAAGAATGTTCCTGTAAGAACTCAGCAATGCGCGCCTTGCTGTGCAGGTTTCTTCTGCCCTCGTGGCATCACTTGCATGATCCGTAAGTTACAAACATTCAAATCTGTCAAGAACCAGTTTTGATCCAATTCTAAAATCTTGTTTCCTCAAAATGAATATGAAGCTTGTCCTTTGGGAGCTTATTGTCCAGAAGCTAAGCTGAACAGAACAACAGGATTATGCGACCCGTAAGTCTTGTTTTTTTGCGCATTTTTTGTAAGTTTGTCTTGAACATAAGGTAAGATTAGCTTCAGGATTGTTGTTTTTGTAGATATCATTACCAGCTTCCTTCTGGACAGCCAAATCATACTTGTGGTGGAGCTGATATTTGGGCTGATATTGGTAGTAGCAGTGAAGTTTTTTGTTCAGCTGGATCCTTTTGTCCTTCCACTATCGACAAGCTTCCTTGTAGTACAGGGTAACTTACTAAGAATGATTTTAGTAACTTTCTTTGGAAATTAATCGTTCTTTAATCAGCTAGACTAATCTTTCGTTTGCTTCAGACATTACTGCAGGACAGGTTCTACTGATGAAATAAGTGAGTTCTCTTATGTTCTTACTATCAGAGAGCAGAAGCAAAAAAGGCGAACAGAGACCTTACAGTCTCATTTCTTTGATGAATTTGCAGATTGTTTTAAGATGGCAACGTGCAATCCAAGATCAACAAATCAGAATATCACAGCATACGGAATCATGCTTTTTGTGAGTTATAACTGATCTCTAATTTGTTTCACGTATATGTCTGTTAATTTCCAGTCATTTGAGTCTTTGGCTTGTTACTATGTAGGCTGGGTTAGGTTTCTTGCTCATAATCTTATACAACTGCTCTGATCAAGTGCTTGCGACAAGAGAAAGAAGGCAGGCAAAATCCAGGGAAAAAGCAGTACAGAGTGTGCGCGAAACGCAATCGCGAGAGAAATGGAAATCTGCCAAAGATATTGCAAAGAAGCACGCGACCGACCTGCAACAATCGTTTTCCCGAACATTTTCTAGGAGAAAATCTATGAAACAGCCTGATTTGATGAGAGGTTTAAGCCAGGCAAAACCTGGATCAGATGCTGCTTTACCACCAATGGCAGGAGGCAGCTCAGACACGAAAAAGGGAAAGAAAAAGGAAAAGAACAAACTAACAGAGATGTTACATGACATTGAACAAAACCCGGGAGATACTGAAGGGTTTAACCTTGAGATTGGTGATAAAAACATTAAGAAACACGCTCCAAAAGGCAAGGCCTTGCATACTCAGAGCCAGATGTTTAGGTACGCTTATGGACAGATCGAAAAGGAAAAAGCTATGCAGGAGCAGAACAAGAACTTGACTTTCTCTGGAGTTATCTCCATGGCTAACGATATTGATATAAGAAAGAGACCTACGATTGAAGTTGCCTTTAAAGATCTTTCGATTACTTTAAAAGGAAAAAACAAACATCTACTGAGATGTGTGACCGGAAAACTATCACCTGGCCGTGTTTCTGCTGTGATGGGTCCTTCTGGAGCCGGGAAAACCACTTTCCTAACAGCTTTGACAGGCAAAGCACCAGGTTGCACCATGACTGGAATGATTCTCGTAAACGGCAAGGTTGAATCAATTCAATCCTACAAGAGAATCATAGGTTTTGTGCCTCAAGATGACATAGTCCATGGAAACTTGACAGTGGAGGAGAATCTCTGGTTCAGCGCAAGATGCAGGTAAGCCACATTTTTCAACATATTATTCAACTGTATGCATAATCCATTGGTCACTACATACAGGCTGCCAGCGGATCTCCCAAAGCCGGAAAAGGTTTTAGTTGTAGAAAGAGTCATTGAGTCACTCGGTCTGCAACACGTTCGAGACTCTCTTGTTGGGACTGTGGAAAAGAGAGGAATCTCTGGAGGTCAGAGGAAAAGAGTCAATGTCGGTCTTGAAATGGTGATGGAACCATCACTTCTGATATTAGATGAACCTACTTCAGGCCTTGATAGTTCATCTTCTCAGTTACTTCTCAGAGCTTTACGCCGTGAAGCTCTTGAGGGAGTAAACATCTGTATGGTTGTCCACCAACCCAGGTTTTATAAATATCCTTTTGGCTAATACTAACAGATGATTAGATCTTCTTATTCTCATTCATCTTTTGTCTCTCTGCAGCTACACTCTGTTTCGGATGTTTGATGATCTAATACTTCTGGCAAAAGGTGGACTGATATGTTACCAAGGATCAGTAAAAAAAGTTGAAGAATACTTCTCAAGCCTCGGGATTGTTGTCCCTGAGCGTGTGAATCCTCCTGATTACTACATTGATATATTGGAAGGCATATTAAAGCCAAGCACAAGCTCAGGGGTTACCTATAAACAGCTTCCTGTTAGATGGATGCTTCATAATGGGTATCCAGTTCCTATGGACATGCTTAAAAGCATTGAAGGAATGGCTTCTTCTGCTTCCGCTGAGAACTCTGCTCACGGAGGAAGTTCTCACGGGAGCGTTGTAGGAGAAGACGGAACATCTTTCGCTGGAGAGTTCTGGCAAGATGTCAAGGCAAATGTTGAAATCAAGAAAGATAATTTGCAGAATAACTTCAGTAGTTCAGGTGACTTATCCGAAAGAGAAGTGCCTGGTGTGTATCAGCAGTACAGATACTTCTTAGGAAGGTAGATCCCCTCAAATACTTGCCAAATCGATAACTCACAGAGAATCAAACTCAATGTGTTTGCTTTGCAGGTTAGGTAAACAAAGACTTCGAGAAGCAAGGACACTAGCTGTAGATTACTTAATACTTTTACTTGCTGGTATCTGCTTAGGAACGCTTGCTAAAGTGAGCGATGAAACGTTTGGTGCCATGGGATATACATATACAGTCATTGCTGTTTGTAAGTGGAAACTTTTCAAGCTTTTATGACAATAAATTTGCTTCTTTCTTCTATAGCCCTTTTACCAATTTTCTGGTTCTTCAGCTCTCTTGTGTAAGATTACTGCATTGAGATCTTTCTCTCTGGACAAACTACACTACTGGAGAGAAAGCCGAGCCGGAATGAGCAGCCTAGCTTACTTCCTAGCAAAAGACACAGTTGATCACTTCAACACCATTGTCAAGCCGCTTGTTTATCTCTCCATGTTCTACTTCTTCAACAATCCGAGATCAACTGTTGGAGACAATTATATAGTCCTAATCTGTCTGGTCTACTGTGTGACTGGCATAGCTTATGGCCTGGCCATACTTTTTGAACCTGGTCCAGCTCAACTGGTAAGTGTCCAATCGATCTTTGAACCAATACTGATGATAGAACCAAACAATCATACTAAAAGCTTTGTGATACAAGTAGTGCCTTAGAGGGTTAAAAGGGTTTACTACTATCTAGTATTCACTAAGTGTCGTAAGGTTTTACCATGGTTACTTGAAAGGGTTATTAGCTTCAGTACTTTATTTATATAAGTTGCCTTGAGTGGGAGACGGGGAATTATCGATTAATTTGTGGTGAGTCTTAGAGGGAGAGAGAGGAGCTCCATTATCAAATTCCTCAAGTTTCTTTGGAATTTCAGTTCCATTATCTATAAAAATCCATTCCTATTTTCTACACGTATCACTTTGTTTCACATCTTCCTCTTTGTCTTTGTGCAGTGGTCAGTGTTGCTTCCAGTGGTTCTGACTCTAATTGCCACCAGTACAAACGACAACAAAATCGTAGATTCAATCTCAGAGTTGTGCTACACAAGATGGGCTCTAGAAGCATTCGTGGTATCAAACGCTCAAAGGTTGCAAACTTGATTTCTCACTGTTATAAAACTTCATTGCAATGCACATCGATCTCTGCTGTCTCTAGACCATCTTGTTTACTCTTCCATATAATATTTCAGATATAAAGGAGTCTGGCTTATAACTCGCTGTGGATCATTGATGGAAAACGGATACAACATTAAGCACTTCCCTCGTTGCCTCATCTTCTTGACATTAACGGGTATCTTGAGCCGCTGTGCAGCGTTCTTTTGTATGGTAACTTTCCAAAAGAAGTAGCTTTAACTTCCCATAACCTCCTCCTTCTATACCTGCAAATCTCGGGAAAACTCCAAAATAGCAATTTCTTCCCTATACGCGTCAACTATACTCAGAAGAGAATCAGTAGAGGACATAGAGTAATCACAAAGGTTTTACAAAAAAAGAACACGCCATTTGCAGAAGATCAGATCCCGGTAAGCTGTTCATAGGTACTTCCATCATCAGAGTTGAAGATATTCCTACCTGTGATTCTTCATGTTGTACATCTGTCTTTTTGATTTAGATATAACATAGATCATCACCTGTTTCCTATCAATTCCGTTTTATACACCAAGTAAAAATGTAGAATTATATAGAAGAAGCAATGAGAAAACCTTCAAGAACTTCCATTACTTTCTTGGCTTAAAGTTAATAACATTGTAATTTGTTTTCCTCTTTTCATATATTAGGACAACAGAAGAATTTAACTTACTGTTAAAGCACTGGAAATGAAAGGTGATAATTATTTTTACTATTTCCAAATGCGATCACCCATGAACTTCAGTGCTGGAACCCCTCTTATTTCTGCGTCTAGCAATGGGGATTGGATTAATTTTAACCCGGAAAGTTCTGCATCGTTTTGAATAAGTCTGAGCACACGCGTTTGTTCCTGAAATATCAACAACGATATCACATTGAAGGTACAAGCAAAGGCTATGCCTATCAAACTGATACTAAATGCAAATCAAAAGTTTCAGTAACTTTTGCTTGCACAGAGTTAAACAGAGTTACCTTTCGTCTCGTTGAGCAAAATTTGCAATCGGATTCAGATTGAGGTAGAAGCTGATTAACAATTAGCCTGTGGACTGGCACATTTTCTTTTCTTAAAGATGCATGTAACCTCGAAGACTCGTTTATCGCCATAACCTAAAGGGAAAGATAGTAACCCAGTGAGTACGTAACGGACAAGACACAAAATCTCGAGACGGAGACCTGAGTTCCATTCAAAATTATTCTTAAGGCTGTCGAAGAACAAAATTAAGAAGACCATTTACAAGCTAAGGATGCTTCTTAATACGAACTAACGATCTTTATGAACAAGTAAAAGCATGGTGTTACCGTTGGGATGGTTACAATGACAAACTCGGTTGTGTGCACATCACGGAAAACATTTCGAACTTTCTCCATTCTTTCTTTCAGTTGGTCTAACTCGTTAGGCTGTTAAAAAGAATGAATGTTCAGAATTTGAGAGAAAGTGAAGTAACGGTTCAAGTGAAAAAACCTATACTTACAGCTTCTTGTTGCTGTATCTCTTTTTTTTTGCCAAAGACCGACTTAAAGGCTGAAGCTGCTGCAGTGATCTTCTTCTTGAGCTGAATAATCAAATAATCCATTGAGATACAAGTACACTACAAATATCAACTCTGTAAGAAAACCACAACCAAATACTAGATTTCGTCCTCAAACCTTTGTTATTTTGCCAATGGATGAATCATAGAAGTCTGGGAGTGAAAGAAGCCGCAGAGTATGTCCCTGCAAGAAATTATTTGGAACCAATCAGAGTTAACAAATGCATCCTCTAGGAGAAGTACAAAATTAGAAGAAAAAAATTACTAACCGTAGGAGCAGTATCAAAAACTATACGAGTGAACCTACTGTATTCTGGTGACTCCATAAATTGAAGAACCTGGAATGAAATCTCAACATTAGTAATTAACATTAAAGGTTTTCTCATTTCAGGGGGAATACTGGGAGGGAACATACGTGCCTTGGAAATAGCTGCGATTTCGTCAATACCAGGCGAAGCAGCATTGAGCATATCTTCAAGATTTAAGTCCCCTAACTACGAAAATTGAACAACATTTCTGAGACATTAATGAAGTTTTCCAATTGTAATGTAGGCTTAGAAAATCAACAATAGAGAAAAAGAAAATGAACCTCGCTGGCAAACATTCCGAGCCCCATGCTCTCCATCATATTTTTAACGCTTTTATCGCCAGTCTGACTTTTAATCTCTTCCTTCATTTTCTCGGGTGTTATCTGTTCCAGCAAGAGAGCAAAATTCAGAAACACAAGCAAGAGAGCAAAATTCTCGGGTATCCAGGAATGTTCAGAGATGTGTAGTTTCTTAATCACCTCAAGAGCAAGAAGTGGAGAATCAACACCTTGAACCGACTTCAGGACTCCTCCTGACAAGTCCTGGATGCCAAAACAAGAGATTAGCTGATGCCTAAAGCACACTTTCCAAGCGGAAACATCAAGAGCCAAATGAGAAGCTGATTGATTACCTGGGAAAAAGAATCGCTCAAGGAGTGAGCAGGATCAGTTGAAACCACAATGGTTGGATGACCATGGCTAGCAAACTTAACTGCAAGAGAAGCAGCACAGCTCGTTTTCCCAACACCTCCTTTACCACCCAGAAGGTAAAACTTTCGCTGATTCACAGATACCATCTCATCAAAATGAGAAGCTCCTTCAGCAAGAGTAGCTAATGATCTCTCTACAACAAACAAGCAAGAAACCAAATATCAAATGAAAGAAATTTCTAGATGGAGTTTTAACAGAACCCATTGCTTCCATAGATAAAACCTCAGTGCAGCAGGCTGCAGAGCAAGGTGAACGCATACCTAACTCTCACTATGAGATCCAAAACAGCAATTTGTTTAACAGATTCAATCCAATAATAAACCCCTCACTAATAGGTAAGAGAAAGTTTTCACTTTCACCTTCAAATTTCACAGAAAATCTAAAAGTCATGTCATCACTCTTGCTTCAACCAACATGAGTACTCTTGCTTGTAACAACAACAAGTCTAAGAAATAAGAAGAAACAGTAATCAAGTCTGAAACTTTAATCCAAATCAGACCTGAAACGATACTTATTGCAATCAACTCAAGGCAGAAAATTTTGCTTAAACAAACGGGAAGAGACGGTGATGGAAAATGTCACAAAGTTGGGATTTTGTTTTCCATAGAGATGAAAAGATCAAAAGGGCAACCTCGAAAGAATGTTCCAGAGATTCTTTCACTGTGAATTTGAGCATTTAGGGAATTGAAACCCAAAGTTCCTGCGACCCGATGGAGATAGATTGAGCTAGTAGTTCGCGTAACACGATTGAGAATAAGGGAAGCCGCCATTGAAGAATTCAGAAGACAAAAAAAAAGGGAAGAAATTAAGCCGGAGAGTGGAAGGAGCTACAAAATCACACTGCTTCTCAGATGGGCCCGGCGACGGAGAAGGGGTGGGTTTGCGAGGGTTTTAGGAAATGACTCTTTTTTAGGGACAAAATGGTTTAAACTAATGAGTTATTTTGTTAAATGACAAAAATAATAATAAATGATAATTGGTTAAACTATTATTAGCAAAAATGATTAGTGTGCTAAAATCATAATCCAACTTGTACTTTAATGAGTTAAAACTATAATCCACCACCAAAAACCTAATCTTTACGTTCCAACAAAGATAACCAAACACACAAAATCATAGTGAATGAATATTAAAGAATTTGTAACAAAAAGAGAAAAAGGTCCATTACCCACCACTCTTTCTCAATGACGGTTAAGAGCATCAGCTTTGAAAACTGCTTCTCGTCTTCCTTTACCAAACCCTCACCATCGCTCTCTTCTTCATCTTGAAGCCTAAGCCAAATATCTCTCAATGTCTCATTCTTCTTCTATTAACCTCCTTCATTATCATTACCTTCCTCATGATTTCAACCACTCCCTCCGCTTCTGTCTCACTGCTCCATCTTCATCCCGCTGGTCCAGTCCCGACGAGTACTGCTCCAATATCTTAGCCATGCCCACCACAACTCTCCCAGATGGCTCTGTCTCTCCCTTCAATGTCCCTCATAGTGTTGTGAGTTTGACTTTCTTTTCAATTCCATGCTTCGTTCCGATCATTCATGTGTTAAAAATAATGAATTGTTTTGCATATAATTAAAATGAATTTTAATCATCTTAAAATCTAGTGGTTGGCTCAAAGATATCGTGTTAATTAATTGTGTAAAGACATCTTGATCTAGCCAGTCGATTTGTTCTTATCATTCAAATGTGAAATTAACTAATAGTTTGCATACAGCTCCAATTATATATATGTGTATATATATATATGAATCTTAAATCTAGTGGTTAGCAAAAAGTATTCTAGTTAATTAGGGTGACACCTCGGATTAAAAGAGTTAAACCGTCGTAAACCTCTTTTTCATTTATAAAATCAGTACGTGTGTTTGTCTTATATATGAAAATGAATTGATCGGCGTAGTATTCATTCACATTAATCTGATCAGTTGCTTCTGTATAATTCCATTGTTGTATGAATTATCTATGTTTTGAACTTTTTCTCATTCTAAATGAAGAATCTATGTTTTTGTTGGAAATTTATTTGTTGTGTATAGAGGACGAAAAAGCCAAATGGGCAGCAGAAAAGGGAAGAAATACAGAAAGAGGTATGGGAATCCATTCAAATTAGCTTACCTATATGTGTTTACGTCTAGGCAAACAAACACCAAGGGATGTTGTTATAAAATTACATTTAAAAATATACATAGATCAAGGTATTATAGGTGTCCAATCAAGTTTTCGGTTCCATTTTATCTTTGAAATTGTTATTCGTTCTAGAAATACATTAGATAAATTAGCTCCCATACATGGTATTATCGTTAACAAGCAGACGAAATGATATATTATGGTACTTCTACATTTATAAAAAATTTCACTTCACTTTGAGATTAATATTATGGTAATAATATAAAATAATGTATTGATTAACGAGTGTTAGGTATGGATGTTACGAGAGATGCTGGATCAAGAAGAAAAGACACGTGAGATATTGGAGCAAGTCCAAAAACATCAACTTCCTTCTTCTTCTTCTTCCTCTTCCATTACTCTTCCTGCTTCTCTCCCTCCCAAGGTACCTATTTACTAAATTAGTATATTTATTTACACGTACGTGTCGTGGAGCAAGTTAAGTTTACAAGTTTGAGTAAGAGTGAAAAAGCAGCAAAACTATAATATGTGATGATAATAGCATCATACACATCTCTTGTAACGTTGCTTTTAAACCAAGGCTCGGGTCAACCAAATTTATTATTAAAAATTTTCAATTTTATAACAGTAGTTAATAGTTTTCTAAATCAGACAAAATTGTTAGATCCCCTTACCAGATATGTAATAGGCATAATCATAAACCAAGATACATTTGTGTGTGAAAATATATAATTAAACTCATAACATTTTATTAAGCGGTAAAATATTTTAAATATGTACCTTACACTATTTTTATAAATCAGATGAAGGACCTAATAACGGAACTATCGGTAGTGGAAGGAGAAATCTCAAGACTAGAAATTCAAATAAGCCATCTTCAGATAAATCTCAAACAAGAACAAGACGAAACTTTGAGACAAGCAACAACAAGTTCATCAAGACGAGCATGGCAAACGAGTGAGAGTTACAATGATGACAACATAACCCCTTATCAAGCTCCAATATTACCAAAATACCCTAAGCTCCCACCTCCAAGCCCTATGGTGAACAAAGTCATAAACCACAACACCAAATCTACTACTAGCCATCATCAAGAGAATTCAACATTTGGTACAAAGACATTACATTTCATCAACAAAGCTATAAAAGGCGATTACGCGGTCGAAAGCTTCCACAAATCTAATGAGAAAGTTAGAATCGTCGAGAAAGAAAATCATCGGTCGGTCCAACCTGAAAATAAGTTGCAAGAGAACATGAACATGAAGAAGGTTAGGACGATGAAATCGCCGTCGCCTTTACGTGAACCTAGATATTCCTCTCCTAATAAGGTCTGATTTTCGTATACATTAGTTTTATCAAACCAAACATTTGTTTGTTTCGTTCAATTCAATCTTGATTTATGCTTTTAATCCGTTCCAGCCTAATAAGGATCGTGTATCACTTGATACGTCACTAGACCTTCCACCAAAATCACTATCAAGCACAATCTTGATGGAAGACGGACAAAACATACAGAAGTGGCACCCAAACAAGCTCGCCGAGAACATCATGAAATGTCTCAATTTCATCTACGTTCGCCTTCTTAGAACTACAAGAGTCATGGAGCTTGAGAAATCAGGACCCATCTCGAGGTCCAATAATTTCTCTCTGAGCTCAAGAAGGTTTAGGGTGGACAACGCAACCTCAAGCTTGTCTAAATCCATGAATCTTGTGTCGTATAAGGATTCAAGACAACAAGATCCTTATGGAATATTTGACGTAGAAGCATCATTAGCTAGAGACATTGGTCCTTACAAAAATCTTGTCATCTTCACTTCAAGTTCTATGGATTCCAAGTACATTTCAAGCTCTAGCTCGGTTTCTTTGATCCAGAAACTCAGGTATATTTTGAGATAATCTTTGAGAAAATGTTATTTACATCGATGAATCAGCTATATATGGTTATGAACAAAACGCAGGGTGTTGATGAACAATCTTGAGACAGTGGATCTAGGAGTGTTGAGCAATCAACAAAAGCTAGCGTTTTGGATCAACATGTTCAATGCTTGTGTTATGCATGTATATATACTCTACTTCTTCAATAATCTCATTTGGTTTTGATTTTTTTTTTCTTTAGTTAGTTGTAAACTTACTACCATATTTTTTTATACTCAACGTGTATTCAACACTTCCGTGTAACCAGGGATATCTACAATATGGAGTTCCAAAAACAGCTGAGAAATTGCAATCTCTTGTTTACAATAAGGTATGTTTTTTCTTCTTTTTCGATCCTTCTAAAAGGGACATTAAACTAAATAAACTCTGCATTCAAATGTCATTAAATATGAAATGATGAAAGTATAAATGACAGGCTACAATGAATGTTGGAGGCAAAAACATAAGTGCTCATACCATAGAGCATTGTATTCTAAGGAGGCCTGCAACTTCTACCATGACTCAGGTATATATATATATACCATTTCATTAATCCTCTTCATATTGATCTGATTGATTTCGCTGAGTCTAAATATATGCAAATTTAACCGTAGGATCGACATGAAGAAATGATTATTCGTAAACTATATGGCTTAGAAGCAACGGATCCTAACATCACATTTGCCCTCTCTTGCGGAACTCGATCTTCTCCTGCGGTGAGTTTAAATATTAATTCACTATTAATTTAGCAATTAATCTATTACACTCCACCGTTTAATATACTTCAATTAGCTATACATCGTTTATCAGCATCCTTAGTATTTTATATACATTTTATCATTTTTATAGATGATTTGTCTAAATATTATCTGGCTAAGGGTAAAAATAGGAATTTATGTATACTACCACGAGTAATGATTAAAGTCAAACAAAAACAAAAATTGAAGGTGAGGATATACACTGGAGAAGGAGTGACCATGGAGCTAGAGAAATCGAAGCTGGAGTATCTGCAAGCATCGGTGGTGGTAACGGCGGCTAAAAGGATAAGCTTGCCAGAGCTTCTCGTGAAACACGCCCCCGATTTCGTGGTGAGGAAGGCGGATGACGGCGGCGGAAGTACCGGAGAGCTGGGGCAGTTGGGATCTCTGGTGAAATGGGTTTGCAACCAATTACCAACCTCAGGATCATTGAGAAAATCAATGGTTGATTGTTTTAAGAATCAAAATACCAAAGCTTCTTCTTCCTCTCTGGTCGTTGAGAAGATCCTTTATGACTTCGAGTTTCAGTATCTGTTAGCCATTTAGGGTACTAAAATTTTATTCTTTATGTGTTCTCAAATAAAAATATATCAAAGTTTGTCTTATTTTTGTTATGAATGTTTGTCATACTGAAATGTATGTGGTTGATCATATGATGATCTTACAGCTTATGATAATCCCGAGTAGTGAGATTCATATTAATCAAACCATGAAAATGTATGGACCTTAACGAAATTTATGTCAAATGAAAATGGGGTTTTTACGAAAATAGGCAATATTTGTACTCTATACTTTCCATCAACATGAATCTTGTGTATCATCACAAAAGCTATAGTTTCATCAAAATAATGTTCTTTTACGTAATGCAATATTTTACATTTTAAAAATCATTTCGATTTTGACAAAATAAATAATGATTTGATAATATTTTCGCTCTCGTGCTTTTTTTATATTATTAAATAATAAACTAATCTATCCTTGACAACGAGTTTCATGTTTTCGTATCCAAAATAAGTATATTAGGTTGCTTTGTTGACCAATTGGTTTATCTTTGACTTCAAACTATGTATATCAGCATTTGAATAAAAACCATATTTGTAAAGATATTTTGAATAACATATACACTGAAAACTATACTATTTAACTCATGTAAAATGTCAGATGTTTGGTAATTTTTATCATCGACAGTGATTAAAAAATAAATAAATAGAGATCTACATACGATTTGAACTTCATTCATAGTTTGGAATTCACCACTAGAGCACGGATCACCATTACTATACCATCGTTTTTGCTGTACTTTTTTCACATCTCCATAAATTTTGTTTTCTATAGATAGACAATGTTACAGAAAACAAACTGTACAAACAGTGAAACAATTTTTATTAATGAAAGAGTGATTAATGACAACACGTATCTTCTGTTGATAAAGAATGGTTAGGAAGCGAAAAGGGTAAGTTCGTTCAAACAAAACGGCGACGATTTAAGTCAGAGAACTCAACGGAAGATTCAGCGCAAACCAATGAGAAACTTTCAGCTTTGACATGTTATCCAAATCTTCATTTTTAAAAAGAAAAATATTTAACGTTTTTTTTTTCATTTGATATCTCACTTTCTCCACCATTGTCTCTATTATCTCAATAATATACTTATTATTCGAGTACTAAATATACAATATTTACATGAATTGAACACTTCTCATCGTTTTGCGTTTACTAAAGCCAACAAAAACTTGTTTCTCTAAAGTTTTTTTTTACATCAAACATACCCCGTTTATTAAGAAATGAGAAACAAATATGTTATTATCCGGCCACCAAGATACTTACAAACGAAAGCGAAATACTCGTGCTAACATCTTTTTGGCAAAGCAATTAGTACGGACCTTTGTGAGATGAAGAATAATAAATCTTCGAAAATATTATTAAAACCATGTAAACTTGTTCAATTCTGAAACAAAGCCCGACCAATCTTCTTAATTATCTATAATCTTAAGTAATTATAATTAGTCCGTCTCAACGTTTCTAATTTAAGTTTTTCTTGATTTGCTTAATAATGTCTTATTCTAATATAAACTTACAAGTATATATTTATGATATATTATTGTTACATTACTAACATGCGCGCGCGCATGTGTATATAGGTTGATGACATGAGAAGGGTCACAAGATTCCGTGGATGCAAATAAATGAGTCGTTCAGGCCACCAGCAAGTTTAGGGGGCGGGGAGCTTTGATTATGGACAGATTGTGACTTTTGGTAGTCGCAAGTCCGTGTGTTTGTGTTTTATCAATATATATATCTATATATATATATATCTATATATTTGTGTGTTTTTTATAACATTTTGCAATCTTGGTTTGGTTGTATACTTGTATCCAGCAAAGCTTTGTATTTTTGTTATAAGACAAAGCATCGTATCTGATGTCTAATTTTCTATTCATCCAAACTCCATAAGAATTATTACACAATATGATAGGTAACCAACATACATGACCATTTTCTTTATCGCATTAGTATAATGGTTTATATAACATCACTTAATATTGCTATCTGAGTTCAAATTCAGTAAACTTTAGTTTATACATTGGTTTTTAATATAACATGCCAATTTTTTGTCAACGAAGTTTATTAGGCTTTTTCAAATATTTGTAGGAAAATAAAGTCGGAACTCCCGTATTCATAATTTTGCAAAATGGTGGTTGTACAACACCAGTTGCACCAAAGAATTCAAGCAATATAACATGCCACTCATAAAAGTCACATTGACATATTGTATATTTAGCTATATGGTCTCTCATTTTAAAATTACCTTTTGAACTCTTTTTACATTTTAGTAATGAAGTTTGATTTTAAGACGAATCATGTAGCTAGCCTAAATTTTTTTATTTACTTTATGGTCTATTAGCGGATCTTACATGTGGTTAAACTCGATCCTGCAAAAGTCTAACAATTTGATAGACAAGACCATTCTTAACTCGGATTCCTCGTACGCCTAGCCACGTTACTTAGTACAAATAACACTCATATATGAGTTCTTAGATATCCTCAGTACGTAAGTCAATTCGTCCGAATTAACAACTAATCAGTTTATGACTTAAGGTTCATGTAACTCACTCTTACCCTTAGAATTCTAAGACCTTTATGACTTAGATGTATTTTTATCTTAAATTTCTACACTTTGCACATACTAAGTCGGATCAAATAAACCTCAACTAACTCATCTGCTTAAAAAAAGATAGAAATAAAAGAGTTAGTGAATATGAATTCTATAAATAACTATTTTTATCCCCACTTACTTTGAGATTATTTGTCGATAAGCTAGTACAAGCGACAACAAATGTAGGTGAAAATACTCGGATACCCAGAGTCGTCCGACATACTCTTTGATCTGGTATATGAGAAAATATGTATATCGCAAATTAAAATTGTATTATATGTGCTTCATAGAAACATTTTTTGTAGTGACGTATGTAATAATATTCTACAGTACTTGAAACGTATTATAAATTAAGTTAGAGATTTAAAAAAAAAGATATACTCATTAAGGAACTTATTATTATCAAAATATATGTATATTAGATATTTTGTTTTATTGGATAAGATTTTCTCCTTGAGCTTTTTGTTTTCTCTATGTATTGTTTTTTTTCTATGATGGTTGACACCCTGTAATATACTACTATTTCAATATTCTCCACCTAATGAATGGGCTCTAATTAATGGCTATGAAGGTTTTTGCTTTATCTTTGTCCCCTCCTTTTATTTTCCTATCCTCAACTCATTTCTCTTCGCTTTTTCTTCTCTTTTTCAACCAAACTTAAATGCATTTCCTCAATTGTAAAGAGTTACACTACAGTTTCATAAATTTATACCCATACCTTCACACTTACACACGCACATAGTTTAAATAATTGATCAACTACACATCGTTTAAATAGTTTATAGCCGCTCATCGTTTAAATAGTTTATAGCCGCTCATCGTTTAAATAGTTTAAAGGTGTTTTAAACCAATGACCTGCTTATGGATGTGTAAGAACTTAGTAAATAATTTGTTAACTTTCATAAAATACCAAACTAATGTCAATGGAGTATAGAGAAGCCGTCATTTTCTCAAAAAAATTTGGGTGCATTGGCAGAAAGACTTGTTTAAAAAAATAACAAAGAAAAAAGCTATGCTAGAATCTACTATAACTTCCAAATTTTGTTTGGACAATTTATCCAGGTCTACAATAAGTTAAGATTTGGATCGTTGTTTTATATACATGCATTATGTAATTTTGTTATCTCTAGAGCGGTGACCATAAAAGTTGGTGAACCATCAATCTATGACTCCATTTATTAAATTCCATTGAAAGAGTTCTTGCTTGTGGGAGGGACGAATAGAATCCAAAAGAATATGTATTTCTAATCATAAAAATATCTATTTTCATTCATGTTGATGATATGATCATGACCAGTTATCTATTTTGCCATAACAGCTTAAACTAATTTGGAAAAGTTTTGCAAGTGAATGTCATATGTAGATTGTAGAATGCAAGATATGCATCATAATTAATACAATATTGTCAATTGCTCAAATTATTTGACACAAATTAAATAGGTGAATACTAGTTGATAGACAAAAAAAAAAGAAGTAAATAAGGCAAGCTAGCTAATTTTTGTAAAGTCAACAACTTCATTAATTTAGTGGATGTATGCACAAGACATGCATTGATTAATTTCCAACTACTTCAACGCCCATGGCTTAAATCTTACAAGTCTCACGGCAAGATTCAATCTTTTTGTTTTTTTGGGTATAACAGAAATTATCATCGCTAACAATTTATAATATAAGGTCACTTTTCTAATGAAAAAAATGTATTCATTGAATGAGATTGTATTGGAATTCTTTTTCTTAGGAGGAAACAACTGTAAAGGAATATTGTATTGAAAAAACAAAAACTTGTCTAACCGAAAAATCATACCTTAGCCTTGTTGTTTTAGATAAAATGTTTTTTAGCGAGTCATACATATTACGGCGAAACTCGATATCATATTTCTTTCTTTTTTTTTTTGCCGATATCATATTTCTATTATAGTAGTCTGTTGTCAAACTTTTGAAAAAAAAGAAAATACTGTTATAAATTGTCAATCATATCAACAAAATCATTTATTGCCAAAACAAGTGTAGTTTTTTTATTTTTGAATCTACATATATTTACCGCAAAGTAAGCGGCGTGATCAAATCAAAACCAAATTGAGATGTAACATTTTTTAATTTAGGAAATAAAAAGAATGGACAAAGTAAAATACAAGTCGTATCTCACCAATAAAGAAAACAAAAAAAGGAAACTCAAAATCGAAAAAATCAAAGGTCAAATTTAACTTTGGTATAATCCCAAGTTTGCATAATGAGTAAATGACCGTATTACCCTTCACTCATCCAAACATCATAAAGAAAGGTCAAAAACTTCCCCACCGTCTCTCTCTCCACTCTCTTTCTGCTGCAATTTACAACTCATTCATTAACCCATCTTCTTTGCTACTAACGTTTTACATAATTTTCTCCACAGATTCACAAACAAGCCCTCCAATTTTTCTATTGATTTTGATTTGAGCAAAAAGAAATGGGAAGCAAATGGCGAAAAGCAAAGTTGGCTTTAGGTCTCAATTTATGTCTCTATGTTCCCAAAACGCTCGAAGATTCTTCTTCTCCTTCAAGAAGATCTGACGACGCTGTCTCAATTTCTCCGGTATTGGTTCAAAGGCCCACTACGCCGATTCCTTCCTCCTCTGGTCTCCGATTGCCTCGCTCCATTAGCAAATCTTCATCCAAGGTTTGTTTTTTTCTTCTTCTTTTGGGTTCATTACAATTGTCTAATTTGACAGAAAGCTTAGGTTTTTATCTACTGTTCGTTATCTGTGTGTCTGAATCTTCTCCATTAGATTTCTTTGAATTTTTTTTTCCTTCCTTTGTTTGATATTTTCTGCCAAATTTGTGTTTTTACTAAAAAAGAAGGTAAAGTTATGATTTTTTTCCGAGTCTGGGTCACCGTTGGATCGCCGGATCTTTGTTTGGTTTAAATTTGTAATTTGTTTTAGCAGCAAATCCAAGGGCTCATCTTTCTTGGAATTCTAAAAATTAACTTAAATTACTTTTTACTAGTTATTGTATCTAATTGTTACTTTATTATTTGTTTAATCTTCAACTAATTTCTTTTATATAAAGTGTTTGGATCTTCACGCACATCAAATGATCTTACTACTTGTTTATTTGTTTTTTATTTCTACTATATGTTTAATATCATTAGATGTGTATTTTCAACTACTATGACCCTCGTATGTTTGTGTCTATCAACTTAGAATATGTCAATAGATTTGTTGTTGTAGTGAGTTACAAGCTTTGAAAGTATTGACCTTTTCGAAAACTATGGATGAAAAGAAAAAAAAACTTTTTTATGGTTAAGTAATAAGGACTAATGGAGATTAGGAAATGAAGATGTAGAATGATTAATGAGATTAGTACGTCTCTCCTCCAAAACCAACTTTATCTTATAATTGGAATCATTGTTTCTTCATCAAGATTTTGACATTGTAGCTGGCTTATAAGATTGGCTTGTGTTCTATTTGTTCTGTCTCAATCCCTGGTTTATAGAGCCTTTTGTTTCTTTCTCTCTTTCTTTTTTCCTTTTGTTTTTAAGTGTAATTTTTTTTCTTGGTATTGTTGAAGAAATGAACAATTTGGTTGTGATGTAATTATCAACTCTCCCAAATGGAGCCACTGTGGGGATAAAGTTTTTTGACAATAGTCAAGTGCACTTCAAGGACCAATCTTTTTTTGTTGCTTTTTTTTTTGCATTCAACTTTTCAATTATTGTTGAAAGATACCCTTCTTAGTGTTCTAAATCTACTGTTAATTATTCTCTTTAATCTAGTTAACTTCTCTGTTCTTGGTATACGTTTTACTAATATTTGTATACATCTAGTTTAACTAAAATTGCAGTTTTTAAAACCTGACCAAGATAGTTGTTTGTATACATAAGCATTTGGTTTGTGAAAAAATCCATATAATTTTGTTTGATTATTAAGAAAAGTTCAATTTTTCTTTAACTTTGCTTTGCATTGTTATTATATTTCAACTTTGATCTTTGCTGGCGTTGAATTTGTCTAAAATAGCTTTTAATTTCTTATCCGGTTAAATCTGTCCTTTAACTTTTTATAAAGCTGTGGCCTTTGTCTTTCCCTCTCTTTTGTAGATTGGTCTTTTAATTTTTTGACTTCATAGATTCCAAAAACTTTGATCAAGATTCAAAGATCCATATTCTAACAAAGAACCCATCTTTTTCTTTTGTCCAAGATTACTGAATGATCAAACTACTAAACCCAATGGTTAAAACTGTAACTCAGTCTCTGAGACTTTTTCTTTCTTTTTTCCAGGTTATGGAAATGGAAAGAGATTCCATCTTTTTACTGTTTGCACTTCTTTTTATGCCATCATTCAATAATAGAGGCTCATAGTAACAGAAACAAATGTGTCAGAGACTATTGACACTAACTCACTTATGTCAGGTTTCTTTGGATTCTTGTTATTACAACAATGACCTGTGTTACTCTGTATTACGTTAGAAACCATCTTTTATCCTAAAGTTTTAAATTTTGTCCACAATCTGAAATCTCATTGTTGTATTCTGCTTTGTGAAATTTGCAGAAAATGTGTGCGATATGTTTGACGGCGATGAAAGCTGGGCAAGGCCACGCCATCTTCACAGCGGAATGCTCTCATTCATTTCATTTCCACTGCATCACTACGAATGTTAAACACGGGAACCAGATTTGTCCTGTTTGTCGCGCAAAATGGAACGAAATCCCTCTTCAGAGCCCTAATACTATGTCTAAATCTGGTGTCAAACCAATAGGTAGACCAAGGGACGATGCCTGGATGTCGATACCACCACGCAGGTCGTCCCCGATTCAAACTTCTTCACGGCCTGACGCTCTAAGGCCTGTCTCCTCGATCTTTAATACCGAGCCTGCGGCTTTCAATGATGACGAGGCTCTGGAACATCAAGACCGTCCTGCTGAATCGGGTTTGGAGAAATCCAATCCTGGTGTTAGTGGGACATTGGAAGTTAAAACATATCCAGAGATTACAGAAGTAGTGAGATCGGTTACGTTTAAGGACTTTGCTGTATTGATCAATCTAAAAGCTCCTGTTGCTTCAAAGTCCGCTTCTTCCAGGGCTCCTGTTGATCTGGTCACCGTTCTTGATGTGAGTGGAAGCATGGCGGGAACAAAACTGGCGTTGCTTAAACGAGCAATGGGTTTTGTGATTCAGAATCTTGGCCCGTTTGACCGTCTCTCAGTTATATCCTTCTCCTCCACAGCACGTCGTAACTTCCCTCTTCGTCTCATGACTGAGACTGGTAAACAAGAGGCATTACAGGCGGTTAATTCGTTGGTCTCAAACGGAGGGACTAACATTGCAGAAGGATTGAAGAAAGGTGCAAGAGTTTTGATCGACCGTAGATTCAAGAATCCGGTATCAAGCATCTTGCTCTTATCCGATGGTCAAGATACATACACCATGACTAGTCCCACCAGTGGGTGTTCCAGAGGGACGGATTACAAAGCCCTTCTTCCTAAAGAGATTAACGGAAATTGGATCCCGGTTCACGCGTTCGGGTTTGGTGCTGACCACGATGCTTCCTTGATGCATTCCATTGCAGAAAACTCCGGCGGTACATTTTCTTTCATAGAGTCTGAAACGGTTATACAAGATGCATTTGCGCAGTGCATTGGAGGTCTGCTTAGCGTTGTGGTTCAAGAGCTATGCGTTAAGATCGAATGTGTTCATCCGGTGTTGCGGATTGGATCAGTTAAAGCTGGAAGCTACTGGTTCGATAATGGTCCAGATTCAAGAACCGGATCTATTGGAGTTGGTGATCTCTATGCAGAGGAAGAGAGGAATTTCTTGGTGAATCTCAATATCCCCATTGTCGATGGAGTTTCAGATCCGATGTCGTTACTCAAGGTTCGATGTGTTTACAAAGACCCGGTGACGAAAGAGACTGTGAATTTGAATAATTCCGGCGAAGTAAAGATTCTCAGACCAATAGTGATGGCAGAAGGAAGACCTGTAGTGTCAGTTGAAGTTGACAGACAGAGAATCAGATTACGTGCAGCAGAAGCAATCTCTGAAGCTAGGGTTTTAGCCGAACGTGGTGATTTGACCCAAGCTGTGTCGGTTCTTGAGACTTGCCGTGGGGTGCTGACGGAGACTGTCTCAGGTCGAGCCGGAGATCCACTGTGTGTCACATTGTGTGCAGAGCTGAAGGAGACACAAGAGAGAATGGCGAGCCGTCAAGTATACGAGGCTTCAGGGAGAGCTTACGTTCTCGCCGGTCTGAGCTCGCACTCGTGGCAGCGAGCAACGGTAAGAGGCGACATGACCGATACGACGACGACTTCTTACCAGACGCAATCAATGGTTGATATGGTGAATCTCTCACAGACCATGACTTTCGGAAACCCTACCTCTAGTTCTAATTTGAATCCGTCGGCGCAGAGGAAACTCCGGCAAGCTCTCAGTTTACCGGCGAGGCCAAGGCCTAGGTAATTGGTGGGAGGATCGAATGGGGATTTTAACTCTGGATTTTTTAAATTTTATTTGGTGTTATTTCTTAGTAAGATTTGTTTTTTGAATTGGGAGGGTAGTTTTACGCTTTATTTCTCATTTTTGGGGGTATAAGTAGTAATAGTAGCTTTTGTTGAGGTTGGAAAAGAAAAGAACAGAAGAAAAGGGACAAATGTGGAAATGGTACTTTATAATATATAGGTATATATATTGGCATTTTTAGCAACAAGACTGGCGTTCAGATTTTTTTATGCTGTCTACCAGTGGATCTATCTTGTTATATTCTTTGGCCGGTCTTAGAAATTGTATAAAACTTAACATTCTATCCAAAAATTTATTCAGCCACTCTACAAAAGTTAAGCCAGCATATGCAAAATGGTTGAATTGGCGTTGTCATAAGAAAAACGCTAAATACCGTTAAAAAATCCACCGAAATGCAGCTACACCAGTTGGCCTTAATATCCAGTGGGCTTGTAATCGAAGCCTACGATCGATTTATTTTATTTAAACATCCAATTCCAAACTTCGGCCTTGTTAATAGTATGAACTCATTGATGGGCCAACTATGAATTAATTCGTGATATATATATATATACGTATATATAATTTTTTTGGTTGTAGTTTGATTTGGATACAGACACATATATCGCTTTGTATTGCATCGGTGGATGTATGTAATTTATGTATACGGCCCAATTTGCCTAAAAGAGTTGACCCTCCAACGGTGAGTCAAATCAGAAAAAATGATTTTGAGAGTAAGAAACTGTTTTTTTATAACTCTAATATCAAGTAAACACACACCAAAACTTTGTTATAGTTAGGGTGATGTAGTGATTAATAGCACAACAAAACCAGAAAAAAAAAACCAAAAAAAAACTCTGATTTGTTCATTGTGTATTAATGACCAAAATTATAAACATTAGTTCGATTTAAAATTATATAAAAATTGACTCATCTATCATCAATCGACAATGAGGAAAGAAACAAGGGTTAACAAAAGATCATAAACTTCGTCCTAAAAATTTGTTTGTTGACTTCCGGAAACGTCATATGTATTCCCATAAACCAAGTGTATAAGAAGGGTCGAGAAGATAACTGATCAGAGGAGTGGGATTGATGCAAACTAGTTGAGGGCTTGATAGCGTTGATGAAACCCTCTTCCTCTTGTAAAATTTGTTTGGTATTGAAAAACTGAAGACTATAGATCGATATGCGACTTGGTCACGTGCTGAAGCCTGTGTTCTTGGATCTCAAGATCTACCTCCAAATTCTCTTAATAAAGTCAAAGTATTTATATTTATTTGTAACAGTGAAATAGTTATTTATTAGAATTTGATAACAAAAATCAATTAAAGAATTTTATGTCATGAATAGAAAAGAATTTTATCTCAGTCGAATTTTAAAACTATTTTCCTCTACTAAATCCCGCTCGATTAGTGACTGGTCACATAGGAAATATAGATAGGAGTCATAGGACTAATCATTTATTTGCTTGCTATATATTAATATCTTATTCTAGTTTAGTTATTCTATCTTTTTTTCGTTAATAATGCTGTTGGTCGAAAGGGTAAGTTTGTTTTCATTGGAGGACCATAATATAACCAAGGAAATATATATTATGCTGAAAAAAAGATCAACGACTATATTGAAACTAGCCTGATTTGATGGAATCTTACATAGAAAACTCTAGACAAGTAAGTCAATAGCAATGAATGCAACAAACGGTCTTTAGGTATGATCATTGATCACGTGAGTTTGATATTTATAGTCATACTGAAACCCATTAAACTTAAAATTGGACTGATGAAAACCGTGATGTATACAATTTGTGATGTATACAATTTGCTTCTTCTTCCTTTTTCATATTTTCAGTAGTTTTAAGTATGAGTTAATTAGTACAACTTCTTGAAGGAATTTTTTTTATAAAAAATACTGAGTCCGTTCCAAATTATAAGATGTTTTAACTAAAAACGCGAATTTTTTTTTTTCAAAATAAATAATTTTTAGTTTGCTTTTTTTAACATAACTAAATGTTTAATATCAAATCTCTATCCAATAACAAATAATACCATAAATATTAATAAAATTAATTTTTGTATGAAAACTTGCCAAACATCTAATAAAATGAAAAAAAACAACCTTAAACATCTTATAATTTGGAGCGGAGGGAGTATCAACTTCTTGGCGCAGTTTTCTTCACCCGTTTTAAAATGTTTTGATGAAACCTTTTAATATGGAATCTCTTTTTTGTTGTTCCTTCCGAGAAGTCCTATAATATATTACCGGGTGAAGGATCGGGTCCGATTGAGAAATATGAGCAGAATGCAAGTTGACAACTTGACATCACACGTGGAAACCACGAAGCTAAAATAAATAAAAAAACGTGAGATGAATCAAAACTCTCAGCAAAACGAAAAATATAATATAATAATCATGAATTTGATCACCACTTGTATATCAACTTTGAATCAGAGATATGTCTATACGCGTGTGTATACACATACTGTAAAGTGGTGTATTTGACACTATGAAGTTGACAATTACAAATACACTTTTTTATCAAAAGAAGTTGACCTATACTGAACGCTGAGTTTGGTGAAGTTCTAATAAGTAATATTTACACTATACATTCGGGTTCCTGACTTTATTTTGGTCCACATATATTAGGCACAATGAAACAACGAAGCTGCTTGGTCGTGATAAAGGGTTAGTTTTAAGAAGTCAAATTACAACTCCTTATGGGAAATAAATATATATATTTACAACATTTTCTATTTTTGGAGAGACCGGGCATCATATATCAATTTTCGTTAGAAATTCATTTTTTTGTCTTAGCTAGTCTCCAAAATGATTTACCAGCTGCCTAAATTTATCCTTTTCACACCAAAATATATTTATATGAGGAACATACTAGACACCTTTATACAAAAAAAAGGTAATTTATGCACGAACACAAGGTATATACACGTAGACTCGTATGCTATAGTATATTATACGTATATTGATGTAAATGTAGCTTAAATGAGTCAAAAAGAAGCAATGACGTCAAAGAAAAAAGATAACAATCATGTTCACCGTATTCAATAGGGTGATTAAGGATAATTGTATTCTTAATTAAGGTCACACATGTGTGAGTGACCTCAGAGCTCGTAATTTAAGTAACAAATAACTATTGCTATTAATAGTAGTAACAAAACTAATTATTTTTGTATTTGTTTGCCCAGGTTGAAGAAAACAGATACTACAAATTTTATGCAATCCAAAGAAAACATAATCACTTTACATAAACTTGGTTCGAAATGCTTATGATAAAAAGGGTCTAGGACGTAGGATATGATATACTCAAGGGCATAAATATAATCAAGACGAAATTCAAAACTTGTGGACTGTTTTGAAGTTTTGGTTGAATAAATCGAAACGATGAAACTGTCATGTTATTTTATTAAACAACCCTAGCAAAAGCAACTGAAGCAGGTTGAGATGGCTGAGTTCGTGCTATTGTTTATCAAACTTTTCATCGTCCAGCTCGCGATGTAATCAAACTTTCAAAATCTGATCATCTTGCGCTACAAACCAATATCTTAAGTGAAACAACCACTAATTAGAAATGCAGGATCCAAGAAAACTAAGCGATCAATTGATGGCAATGGGTCGCAGGCACCAATACGGAATAAAATGTGTGTCAGAAAAGTCATATATATATGAAGTGTCTAAATATCTCGATGAGATTTATCCATTTTTATATGGTTTTAGTTGGTGAAGAGAATTGAGGATGCAAAGCTATAAATTAAGACTACAATTTTTATTTGTTTTAAGCAAAACGTTGGAGAACTATTTCGGTTTTACCAGATCTAAATTCGATTACACATGAAAGAAAAAATATCAATTTAATATATACGGATATGAACTTAATACTCCACGGCTTTAAAGAAAATAATTGCCTACCTTTTCGACACTTCGTTTTCTTGTTATTATTTATTTTACATATATGGGTCAAAAATGAAAATTTTCTGGTAAGATGTTCGGCTAAATTCCATCAAAATTCAGAACACTAAGATAACAAAGAAACTATAATATAAGAAAAAGGTGGCAAGTTGCTGCAAAGTTCAACTACGTATCTACGTGCAAATTGCAAAGTCAAACCGTAGCTTGTCCGAAACATTTGTTATAAATTTATAATTTTAAAATGTTTTTAGTAATTATCTAAAGTTTCAATAACTCATTCTCTACTCAAATTTTTCTTTCTTTGGATTCTTACTCTTTCTACTTCAATTTTTCATCATTCAAGGAGAATCTACTATAATATAACATATCTTGTAGATCGATTATAGAAGAAGAAAAGGCTTGATTCTCAACAATAGGATCAATCATGTACACAAAGGTAACATACTTTACGTACTAATATTGAAATCTTAAAATTTTCATATACTAATATAGAGATGAATAGAGTACATGAAAGTTGTTTCCACACCGAGTAAAATAAATTTATTTGGTTTATATTAAGTTTAGTTGATGCTAACTACTCTTTAATAGTGAGAAAAGAGTAATACTGAATTAGATAAAATAAAAACTATATCGTTCTTTCCTCTGAAAATCCTTCTATTTCCCCAATAGAAATATGCGATTAAAATGAATATAAATGATCTATGTATAATACACACACACATACACACAATATTGTATTTGCGAAAGAAAACAATATAGCATATGGAAGAGTTAAATGTAAGGGTATCCCTTTTATACGCCAATGAGCCCGGCTTTTCCCAGTTGAGTGTTGTCCTAATTATCCCTCTTTTTTATGTAATCATAATTTCTTGAATAATAGAACCATTTAAATAAGTTATAAAATCTAACGGTATCGCGTAACCTTTTTTATACAATAAACCAATAAAATTAAAATCTTGTTTTTTTACTCACACTTTACTTTATTCTTAATGAACGTTTACCCCATGTGAAGCCTCCTTATGTAATGCTTCTTCACCCACAAACCTTACTTTATATACATATATATGTTTATGTCTTGTTCATCTATATATATACATTGCTCTAAACAATTTAGAGAGCGAAATAAACCACCAACTTCGACATTCTTATTTCTCTTTTTTTTCTTTCTTTCTTTCTTCTCCTACTCATCATAACGTTTTGGATTCTGATCAGAGAATGGGTTTTATACGGCCACCGGCTGTAAGAAGCGGCGATTATATTGAGAGCATCTTCGGAGAATATTCTTCTGGAAAACCAAAACCTAGCCGGAAACTCAACTCCGCCAAGTTCGTGACGGCGCTGACGTGTCTTCAATTCGTATTTGCCGTCTACGCCACCGGACTTCTCTACTACATGAGTCCTGCCATTGACTTACGAGCCAAGCCAGACTTCACTTGGGCCACCAAATGGGCCCATAATATGCGTAGTTACATTGTTACCCCTCACGTCGTCAGCCATTACCAAGACTCTGCCTCCTTTCCCAAATCGGAGGAGAATTTTCCGGCGATGGTTTCTCCGACGGAGGTTTGCGAGTACGAGAAGATAGATTTCTCGCAGAAAAAATCGAACGATCAGCAAATGATCAAGATGAAGAGGGAGTTATACGACGACGTACTCGGGTTCCAGAGGACAAATCTTGGGTCTGAGAGTTTAGAGGAGTTGATGAAGATGAAGTCCAAATGGGCTTTAGATGGGCATACCAAGCCCAAAATAACAGTAATACTAAACCATTTCAAGAGGAAAACGCTTTGTGCTCAGCTTGATTCACTTCTCCACCAAACGTTGCCGTTTCATCATGTCTGGGTTTTGGCCTTCGGAAGTCCTAACGAACCATCTCTCCGGCGAATCGCCGGAAGTTACAATGATTCTCGAATCACCTTCACCAGCTCAAACTACGACTTCAAATACTATGGAAGATTCCAAATCGCGCTTCAAACGGAAGCGGATCTGGTTTACATTCTCGATGATGATATGATTCCTGGGAAGAAAATGCTTCAGATGCTCGCTCACGTCGCCGGAACTGAGAAGTACGAGAACTCTGTATTGGGAAGTATCGGACGTATATTGCCTTTCCGGCAGAAGGATTTCACGTTTCCGAGCTATAGGAAGTTTAGGTCCAAAGAAGCGGGGCTTTACTTGCCTGATCCAGCTTATGACATCACCGTCGATCGAATCCTTCAGGTTGATTTCTTATCAAGCTCATGGTTCTTATCGGCAGAGCTCGTGAAAGCGTTATTCATTGAGAAACCATTCACATTCTCCACCGGCGAAGATCTTCACTTGAGGTTAGTTTCGTGTCCTCGATACTTAATTTTTGAGTGTACAATACGGAATTGCTTGAATTACACGAAATTGAATTGATTTAGTTGCTTAATCATTAAAAACACAAACTTACTTTTTTAGAATCGTGTTTAACTGATTTTGTATTATTATAATATTGTAAAAGTAGGGTAGTCTCAGACAATCTTCACATTGATACATAAATCATTGCAGTAACGTCTCGTAGGATGATGATCTTCACGTGTTTAGGCATTGTTTTGTTTCATGATTTTAAAAAAAAAAGAGGAATAGATTATTCAATTCTCTAATGAAAGTAAACTTTTTGTTGTTGTTCTGAAGTTAATAATTGGGGTTTGATTTTTTTTTGTGTTTGTAGCTATCAGCTTCAGAAATACAGAAATGCAGGTTCCTTTGTTCTTCCTGTGGATCCAAATGACAAGGAGACATGGGGAGATAGTGAACATCGGCTAGCTTATGTGTCTGAGACCACAGTGATTTTCAAAAACATTGTTGAAGTTAGAGACAACCAATGGTGGAAAGCTCTTTCGACGGGTTACATTACTCAATGGGCTGCAATGTATCCTCAGAAGATCGATGCTCTGTTTTACGCGCATTCAATCGATGAAGTCAAAGCACTTGCTCCTTTGCTTGAAAAGTTCAGAACTACTGTTGGTAAAAAGGCTTATATCGCGCTATCGGGTGGGAAATTCTGTCCTTGCGAAGATGCGGCCTCGGCTTTGAATTGGCCTAAGGTTGTTTGTAAGGAGAGGAGATTCAAGATTTTTGATTTGGAAGTGGGAGCTATCTTAGGTGTGTCAAACTCAGAGGTGCCTGTATTACAAACTGTGTATTCGAGTATGAAAGGGCTTATTAAGATTCATAACCCTAGCGTTGTGATTACGGTAGCTGATGCTGATCCTAATGTCAAGAAAGCTTTGAAAATGGCTACCGAGACAAACACTAATGGCACGGCTCTGGTTCTTCTCCCGAAAGCTTCTATCTCCAAGGTTCTATGGATGGCTGATCTAAGATCAACAGCATTGCCAAGTAAGAAGCATTACCCTTTTGTCTCTGATTTGGCTTTTTGCGATTTCGCTTACTCAAATTGACAAAACTTGTTTTGATTGCAGACTGGAATAAGATGAGAGTCTCAGTGAACATCATCACTCAAAACCGAGCTCAATCTTTATTAAGATTGCTTAGGTCTTTGAGCAATGCATACTACCTTGGCGACGAAATATCCATCAGCTTCAACATGGATAGTAAAGTGGATGAAGAAACGATAAAAGTAGTGAGCACATTCGATTGGCCTCACGGACCAAAAACACTAAGAAGAAGAATCATCCAAGGAGGCTTAATCCGAGCTGTGAGCGAGAGTTGGTATCCAACTTCTGATGATGACTTTGGTCTCTTACTTGAAGACGACATTGAAGTCTCTCCTTATTACTACCTCTGGATCAAATACGCTCTACTCGCTTACCACTACGACCCTCAAGTCTCTTTCCCTGAACTCTCCTCGATCTCTCTTTACACACCCAAAATCGTCGAAGTCGTTAAAGAAAGACCTAAATGGAACCCAACAGATTTCTTCAAACAAATCCATCCTCACACACCTTACCTTCACCAATTACCTTGCAGTTGGGGAGCTGTTTTCTTCCCAAAGCAATGGAGAGAGTTCTATGTCTACATGAACATGAGATTCACTGAGAACGCGAAAGCTAATCCGGTTCAGATTCCGAAATCGAGAACCAACGGTTGGCAAGCTTCTTGGAAGAAATTCTTAATCGACATGATGTACCTTAGAGGATACGTTAGTCTCTACCCAAACTTCCCTAACCAAGCAAGCTTCTCAACCAACCACATGGAACCAGGAGCTCACATTGCAGCTAAAGACAATGTGGTGAAACACAACAAAACCGATTTCGAAGTTCCTTTGCTTAAGGATGATTTCAGAAACTTCTTGCCGAACCAGAAACTTCCTCCGCTTTCTAAGCTTCCTTCACTCAATCTCTTCAACATTCCGGTTTCTCTTAAAGGTCTTAAAGCTGCAGGAGCTAAGCTTGGTCAAGATGTACTTCGTTGCAACAATGTCTCTGAGATTGTCGCCGTTGATCATCAAACAGGTTTGCCGGCTAGATGCATGAAATTCTGAAGATCTTTCCATTTAACGGCCGATAAAAAAAAAATTGTTTGGCTGTGATTTTTCTTTCTTTCATCTGTGATTCTTGTTGATTCTTTGTTTTTTTTTTCTTTTTGAAATAGTTATATAATATAACAATGCATGTGAACCGTCAAACGCAAATTAGAAAATGTTGTAATAACCCTAGTTTTAACTCCAATTTCTTATTCTAGTGATATGAATGCTTTTTCCATACTTGACTGGTGAAAAAAGTAAAAACACCGCAAAAAGCTCCTTAATAATGTATGGAAACTACAATTCTTAAATATTTTAAATTTCAATTTGTTCTTGCTAATATGACTTAACAGCTTTCTTCTATTCCTCACTCACTAGAACCAAACACGTAATGAAAGAAGTGAGGAACATTTGACCATAGTATTTAAAAATCAAAAAGGAGACGCCTAAAACACAAACCAAAAATTTGAGTTGTCTAACGTAATTATATATTATAATTAGTCTTTCTTTCTACCAAACGAATCACACAAAAGACCAATTTACAAAGGAGAAGGCACAATGCAAATTATTGTTGGCTTCAGATGCAGCAAACACTTTCCAAGCAACAGCTTGTTCATAACTCACATGTCTTCCCATCGTCGACACACAGATTCCTGAAGGCAAGCACGCAAATCCCTGTGGAAGCAAGACTATGCTCAGACAATGAATCGTAAAACATTATCTGCAGATGGGTTTTTGTTTTTACCTGTTGCATTAGCTTGGCGAAGTCGGAACAGAGAGCCTTTTGGCCGGACTCATCAAAGATCTTTTCGAGTGTTATGTCTTGTAAGGCTACAAGTGTTGTCTCTAGCATGTCTAGACCAGCTTGATTCGCAAACATGAACACTGGCTGCGGCTGCAACATAACCAGACACATTAAACTGAGGACGATTAAATATTTTAACAACCCTATCTAAAATAGCAGAACAGGTTCTGTTAGGTTTAGGACACCCACCTTTAAAGAGCAACACAAAATGGCGTCTTGGTGATCCCATAGAAGTTTTAATACTGAATCGTTGCTTCCAAGTGAGTCAATCGTCAGCAACTCCGAGCCTAAATGGTGACTGGAAAAACAGCATATCGACGTAAGACATCATCTATAAGCTCGGCGTTTATAAGATAGACTCATAAGTAAACATTAAAACCCACGTGTAGCTTTGTGAGATCCATTGGGCAAGAGTTACAGCTTCAGGAGATCCCGGGGATAATTTGCATCCAAGACTCGGGCTTATCCCAGACGGTGAGATCGCCATTGCAACACGTTGAACTGATGAAATCACGCTCCGCACGTACTGGCAAGCCATACCAGCAACATTGTCTTGCAAGTTGTTTTCGAAAGGGAACTGAAACGCGATAGTGAGGATACATCTCGAGCTCGAGCTAGAAGAAGGGGAGTTTCCAGAAGCATCCTCTGATGATGGACCGACTTCAAGGCTAGAAGTTAAGTCTAATGTACGGTGGTTAGCGGTTAACAGATCTTGTGCATCTCCCTGTATGAGTAAGAAAATGTGAGCCTTAGACAAACCATCTCTAAGTAAGAGGAAAATCAGTGATGGAGGAAAGACGAATACCATTTTAGCATCCACGGGTATGACTCGAAATCCAGAAGGAACAAGTGGAGCATCATCCAGGAACATTTCATTAATCGGTGCAAAGATCAGCTCGGAACAAGCTCCAACCGCATTCTCATCAATCCCGGTACAAATCTGCGATACAACATTAAGGTTAATTTTAACTATTTAGCTATGAAATGGGAAATAAACATTGGTTAGAAATGATCTACCTGAAGAAGATGGACATCTCGGGACATAAATGCATCTTCTTGTGCAAGAGAATGACCTTCCAATCTAACAACTTCAAGCATCTGAAGCATAACAGCACAAAATAAATTAAGAGAGAGAACACAAAACGATGTATTCTCATCGGGTAAGACTTTGAAGCCTTACTTCTTCATGTTCAATTGTATGCCCTAGTGGCATTATAATTTGGCTCCCAGTGAACCTTGTAGGCCTCATTCCTGGATAAGCAAAGGTACCCGCTTTGAGTGTAGCGGCGGAATATGCATCAACATTGAAATCAGCCCACTCAGACCGATGCTCTCTAAGAAACCGAATCAAAACCGCAGGAGGAACATTCTACAAAAGACAACAAAGAACATTCAACCACTAAAAAAGGTCAAAAGGACACATAGTAACAAGCTGACTGGGCACAATAACTTACTTGGAGAAGCATTGAAGCCTTGGCACAAAGCACACCTCCAAGGAATGAGAGAGAATTAGAAATATTATTCAAATGCTTCGTAGAGTTAATAGCAACGATAATATCTTCCGTGCCATCACAATGCATTGTAGACCACCCGTCGTCACCAAACCCATTAACCGCATCATTAAAACCCCTGCAAGAAAATCAAGAACAGATAATATGTCAAAAAAAGCAAACAGAGAGCAGATTTTAGCACAGGATCAACTACCTGCTTAATCTTTGGCTAAAGGTTCTAAGAACTGCGGGCTGTCTTCCTAATCCATACACTACTTCACCATTACACTCCTGCGCTAATTGCCTGATATGCCGCAATGCCTAAAACATGAACCCAACCCCAACCATTAGATATGCATATGAATCTATCATATCTCAAGGTTATTTTTATATAATTCACTCACGGAAATGGTCATTTTTTGTGCAACGACTTTGGATGACGCATAAAGGGGTCGAAGCACATCCGGAACACTCCAAGCCTACAATGCAAGAACAGAGATTTTATAATTAATTATTTTAGAAATTTAAAGCAAACACAAAATGTCCTCTGTTAAGATCTAATTACCTCGAGATTAAGGTGATCGACAATGTGAATAATTGAACCGCCACCATCACAAGGTCTTATTAAATAGCCACTAGAAAGCATTTCTGCTCTCACAAACTGAGAAGCTGAAGCAGCATTAGGACTAGCTCCAGAGCCAGAAAGTGACCTCTCACAAACCTTTTAAAGACACATAGAAAACATCAATGGCCCGCAGGTTTTATGTAAACACTAGACAAAGATTATGAGAGTTGCATACCACAAAACTGCCATTACCGAGGCTCGTTGTGTATCTCAGGGTCCAGAAATCGCGGGCAGGAGCCAGAGTCGTTGGTGCATATGTCTGACCAAAAGTCATTTCTCAGCTTTATTCATTCATCCTCAGTGTTAAAGATAGAAAACTAAACCAAAAGATAACAAGAATGACCTGCATATAAACGAGCTCGATTGTGCCGCCATTACCAGCTGGGAACATAGTGAAAACTTCAAGGCTCCTACAGTCACGGAACCAAGACGGTCGATCTTTGAGGATCTCTGCAATCTGATGCAAGAAAACATTAAAACCTGAAATGGTTAAAAATTAAACATTTTGACTCGAGTCTGTAGCACTGAAAAGAGTGGCCCTTTCTTACCTTCATAGGTTCTAAACTAACAAGACCACAGGCTCGAGCTGCCACTCCACTGCATCTTTGCGAAATAGCAAAGATGCCAACCGAATCCGGACCAGGCTAAAAATACACAACATCACATTTCACATTTCAATATTACACATATAGCCTTTGATATTATCAGAAAACCAAAAAAAAACATATGAGTAATGATAGAAGATGCGTATAACCTTCATCCCAGGCATCTGAACCCAATCAACAGCAGTTCCTGTAGCCTTGGATAGGAACTCTGCCAAAGTCTCCTCTGCGATTGACAGCAATCTAAATACAAAACCAAGTAATAATTAGACCAAGAAAAAAGACTACAAAAAAAATGATACTTTACCCAGCAGGACTATTCGCATCTCTAAGCGAATGTTGAGGAGTTGTGACCACAGGGTCGCAGATTGCATCGGTCACCTGAAGTTACAAGAAGTCAATAACTTTATAACTCAAGCTACCTAATGAACTAATTGGAGTAAAGAACACATTTGAAACTAACAGAGTTTTGAAGATACATACAACAGTTGTTAGCTGCTCCTTCATATATCCATTTTCACAGACAAGCTGAGAAACCTGCTTCTGCAACCTATCATTCTCCTCCATCAACAGTTTATTCATAGCAGAAAGCTTTCGGTTTACGCCCTGAAGCCTCGACGCCTCTTTCCTCTGCTTATCTCGACACCTAAACCGCACAACAAAACTAATAAGCAAAACTGCCAAGATTTAGACATCAGTTAATAAACGATATAGTCAAAAGAACAGTTATCAAGCTAGTGAGGAGACAATGATCATAGGAAAACCAAAATTACATCAAATCTTCCAGCCAGATTCAGAGGAACCCTTTGCTAAAAACAGGGAATTATGGCGGAGAACTGAATCAAAGACCAAATCTTAACAGAAGTGGTCCTTCATTTCCGTTGTATATATCAGATTCTAAATCCAATTCAATCAAATTCCATATCCCAGTAGAGAGAAGCAATTAACGAAAACCAATACCTGCGGTTCTGAAACCAGACTTTTATCTGCTTGGGCTCGATATTAGCCAAAATGGAACACTCACGGATCAACTGTTGTCGCCGGAGAGAGCTAGGTTTAGGACACTCAGCGTAGACACGCTCAAGAGCCTCCACTTGCTCAGCCGTGTACCTGACGTACTTACCGCTACTATCTAAATGTCTATTCATACTATCACTGCTTCTCTCTCGGTGGTTGTGGTTAGCCACCACCTTCTCCATTTTTTCTCGACCCTCAAAAAAAAAACTCTCTAAAGTCTCAAACTTTACAGTTTCGAGCTTCTTCTTCTTCTTCTTCTTCTTCTTCTTGATTTGTGTAATTAATGTTTATTATCTTCGAAAAGTCCGTCGTTTTTTAAGAGAAACGTAAATTGTAATTCTTTTTTTGGTGTTTTTCAGACGAAGAAGATTCTATGGTCGTGGCTTGTAGCGAAAGACCAACGACATGTGGAAACGAGAATTTTGAAAAAATAAAATCAGAAGACGAAATTTTTTTTTAAAAAAAAACAGAGATTCAGAAGATCTGAGAAATTTAAAGATTCTTCTTCAATGAAATAGAATAACACAAAAACCACAATAATAACAGAGTCTGGAAAGAGAGAAGATCCAAACTTTCACAAGAAAGTGACGTAAATTCTCTCAAAGAAGAGAGACAACAGCTGATGAAAGCATAATCACAATTCAAGACACAGAAAACTTCAGAACAATGGAAGAAGAAACACAGAACATAACTTGGTAACAATTGAAGCTGAAAAGTTTTATTACAAGACTCTGAAGAATGAAAACTAAAGAAAATTTAAATTTGAAAAGAAAATGAAGAAGAGAAGGAGAAAGATAGAGTATGTGATGTGTGTCCGCTCTGCTCAACTTAGCACAGCGAGAGAGAGAGGAATAAAAGAGGGACGAGATAGAGAAAGAGAAATTGTGAAACAGAGGAGTTGCACGCAAACCGACAAGCTGTGCATCAGCGAAAAAGAAAAGTGGTGCGTTTTTTTTTCTTTTTTAATGTATTAATAATACGGTGATCATTTACGATATTGTCCCTACTGTTTTTATACAATACTACATGATAGTAATCCATTTTATTTACTATTAAGTTCTCAAAAAAATTCGGGTTTAACTCTTCAATCTCTCACTCTAGGTTCCAAGTGTAGAAAATAAATGTGTTGATGAATAATTATTAGGCATGCTACGAAAGTGTATATCCAGAATTTTAGGGATATTCTGATTCGAACCCAAATCCATCAAACTATTTTGATCTAAATATGTGGATATTTGGATCTGGTATAAATAAAAAATATATTTATATATTAGATGTAAAAAACATGCATATTCGAAAATAAGAAAGCGGATATTCATTTTTTTTTACTGAAAACGGATATCCACAATATTCGTTTTAAAAATTTTTAATATCTAAATCCAAATTTTTCTTTTCGAATATCCTTATTTCAGATTCGAATAATCATAGCCGGACTTAATAAATATAATGCAATACTTAGATTTTGAATACTTTTCCCAATCGACTCAAGAAAAGAAAAGAGATTTTGAATTTTAGATTAAACTTATCTAAACCTTTTAAACTTAATTAAAAATGTTATTAAACTGTATAAAATTCTTAGAAATCTTACCAATCACACTCTAGTATATTCCCATTTAAACCATACAATTTGAAGTTATTCAAAGGCTTTTTATTTTAATTAGGAGGACACAAGTTTATCTTCTCATCTAAAAGTTTAATCATTAAAAAGATAAAGCGAGACTTGATTATAAGATCTGGTCTACTCTTAAAGTTATGCTCTTGATTCTTAAAGCTGTGCTTCTAAGTTGTAACTAGATTAAGAAACCAAAAAAAAAATTTGTAACAAGATTATTGTTCAAGTCACTACTTTATTATTAAGAGATATACCATTCAATGTACTAAAGGATTATTTCAGTTACAGAATTCTAGAATTTAAATTCGACATTATTGGACGCCAGAAATAGAAATTGATGTTAGAAAATAAAAAGAGACTATGATCTCCGTCTCTGACATAATCATTTTAACACATCAAGCAATCAAAATAGGTCTTGTTACAAAACACATTCTCTCACTATCCCTTTGTGGTAGTGTTTATTTGTTAGCATGTCTTATCTTCATTTATTATACAACCCAAATTTTTATTATTATATATATATATATACTGTTTAGGTGTACAATGTAAATGTATCATTCATAAAATAGTAGTTATGTAAGAAATGAATGGTAAATTTATGTACTAAGTGAAAATCAAAATTTCACTTGAATGATACAATAGTTAGGTGCAATATGTAAAAGCTAAAAAATGACGTTGTTGCGAACGAAAGACAAGGTCAATATGTTGATTAATGAATAAGTACAGTCAAATCAACTAATTTATATAGTATTTAGAATGGTGAACACAATATTCTTAAGTAAATGAACCTAAAATTAATCAGATTAATCATTCTATATATAAAACCTTGAGGACAATAATTTAGTTCTACTACAAGAGGCTGGACTAGAGGAGCTAACAACACGCCAAACCACGAATGCTAATTTAAGTGTCTTTTTAATTAGCTGAAGTTATTTAAAGCCCTAGATTAGCCAGTTACTATTAACCTAGTATCATTTACAGACTGCTTAAAGCAGCGAATATCTTAATTTGTAAAGTACAATTTTAAAGTTTTGAAAAGGAATCAGTCGACAGTGATCAGTCAAGCATGGAGTGATACGACTAAACCTCTTTGACATTTTTTACATTTGATCATACTGTGCGCCCTTTTCTTTCATCTGTGAGTGTAATTACTTTCTGTAAAAAAAACTTTTTTTACTTTCTTTTGGTTCCAAATTTTATTAAGTTTAGTACCTTTTTCTTTTTCTTTTCAAGTAGATGATTATTTCACATGTTAATAAAATGTTACGTGTCATATATGTTGACCCAAAAAATATCATGTTCATCTGAATCATAAATGGGATTATAGGATAACAAAAAAACGTGAATAAATGATGCAGTCAAATTGTGTTTCTCAGTGGAATTTTCTACTTTTCCTATTTATTTATCATAATAAATATATATAATTATGTTTACATGGTTCAAATTAGAATTGTTACATATTACAAAATCATCATGGGCCTAATTTTCCAGTCGCTAATCATATTGTGGTATGTAGTCGTAGACAAAAACATCTTGTCAAAATATTTTATTTTTAATAGGTTGATGAACTGATCATCGTTTCAATGAGTAGAATGCGCATTAAAAAAACAGACTCACGATGTTGCGCCGAGCGACTCAAACCCAAAGAGATTATAGCGTATAAACATAAGCATGGCTACACAAAGCCAACAATATTTAATACATTTGTACAAAATTTTGATAAGCATGATCTTATGTGTGTTTTAAAAAAATGAAAAAAAAAACAACAACAATTGGAATAAACTGTACCGACTAATTTTTCGATAGTTAGTTTATTGAAAATAAAATTTGTTAGGATTTCTCAAAATATTATCAATCTATGAAGGTTTGATAACTATATATAATAAGTGTGCCATACTTATATATGCTCATCATTCACATTTTCTCCACACTAATAGTAATATATGTTTCATATAATATACTTAATCAGCTTATTTCGAATAGTCTGTTCTCGAAGTCGTTTGGTTTTGTTTCATAAAACAGTTAATGAAATTGCCAAAAGTAAAAGAAAGTGAAAGAAGGAGAAATGGAAAATAAAAATGGTTCCTTAATTCCAGACAATATGCGTCTCTTTTATGGCGCGCTCAGGTAGGTCCCGCTCACCCATCGCCGCACTATTTCTCTTTTCTTTTTTTCTTTTTTTTTTTTAACCTTCTTAACGATTCTTTCTTCTACCATTAACCATATATGTTATTTTATAAGTTACCACATCTATTATTTTACCCCATCTCCGAATCCTTCTCTACATTTTTTTTCTAAGAAAACTATACATAAGATAAAAACTCTGAATAATAACAGTACAAAAACTATTTAGACAAGGAGACCCAACGGAACTACAGTACAGCTAATGTAGATCCAATAGAAGAAACAAGAAGAAAATAAATACATGTGAAAGATAAAGTAATATAAATCAAATTTCTAAAGTTTTTTAAATACATTTGCTTGTTTGTTAAAGTGGATAATTTCTAATGTTGACTGCAATCAACCATATTATCACCGTGTTAATATTGATATATAACTTTAACTTTACCATTTAAATGTATATGTAAATCTAATAATTCGATTATCGAAAGTAGAAAATAAAATGATAACAAAACTCTTGATTTTAGAAGTTCTTGTAAACACTTTATTGTAAAACAAAAACAAAAACTTCGTTTTAATGTTTAATTTACTTTTTCATCTGAGACCATTTCAGTATATATAAAATGAAAAGTGTTGACGATGTGGTATTTCCATCAGCTTTTCGCATGCGCCAAAAGTAACCCTCACGTGCTGACCACACATTTACACCCATTTATCTCTTTATTTTAGTTTTATTATTTTCAACTATTTTATAATTTTAAGTTTTTATAGCATTTACCTATATATTTTGTCATATGTAATAATATGATCTAATTACTAATCCACAAAATTAAAAACCAATAAAATAATTTTACGAATATATAATTTTTTACCAACTATAGTTTATCAGAATAATAATTTTGTTTAGCTATAATATACAGTTCTTTAAATATAATGACAATTGACAAATATATATGTTATGCATTTTATTTTTGACGCTGTCCCCATTGACTGTAGTTATATCATTTACTATTATTTTGTTTTGTTTTGTTTTGGAAATATTATTTTGATTGGGATTAGAGTTCGCTTGATCATCATAATTCATCTGTGGTCAAATAATTTTGTATGTATAGAACCACAGTCTGAGTCGGATCGGTGAATTGGTATGTTTTTACTTGGTTGAACTAACTATATACTTTATAGAAATAGATATATGATCGGTTTGTTTAATGTATATATATCTGAATGTTATTATATATATCATTCATAAATCTAAATCTGTTGCTTTTATGGGTTTTCTTCTGTCAGGATTTAATAGCTTGATTCAACCTTTGAGACACTTGTGGTTAGTTATGACTTATGACTGATAATGATAAATTCACAATTTCACGTAGTAGTAGTATTTGTATATTGACCCATGTGCTCGATTGTTTCACAAGCGACAAATTAAACAGTTAGAACATAGTTAATTAAAAAGGGGGCCTATATATATATAATCAACGTCTTTTTAACTTGCGGTTGAAATCAGTCTTTTTGCTTTTTCAATGATTACCTTATTTTATTTCATAGCGTCTGGTGATAAATCCAATATTCTATGTTTCATTCTTTCAATTTTTTTAAAAAGATCATGCTATATATATTCGATAAATGTTCCGAAAATAAAATATTCTGTGTGTATATAATATGTGTGTAATGCGTATGTATGTGTAACAAGACGACGAGAAACTAAAACAAAAAGAAGCTGAAACCTTAATAAGCTGTTAAATCTAAATAATTGGTTAATATGTCCAATTAGATTGTAAGGGATAATTATTCGACCGCTTATAGAAACGCAACAGTGAACATCTCACCATTCCAAATATTTAAATATCTAACTTGCAACATAAAAGCCCGTGAAAAACAGGTTAACTTTTAGCTTGCTTAAAAATCCAAAAAGTTTTTTTTTACATAATCTACACAAAATTGAATATTACAGTTTAAACTACCAAACATGGTAAAGAAACACAATGTTTCAACTTTCAACACAAAGTACAAATTATTTAGTCGGTCACCTTGAACCAAAAAGGATTTTCACTTTACATAGGATATTCATATTGAGTTTAAAAAAAAAAAAAGAGTAAAAACAGAGAGGGATGATATCAAAGTGGTTGTGAGTTGCGACAAGTCTCAATTTGACTATGCACGGAAATAAAAATAAGTGTCCCCATTAATTTCACATTATAGTGCAAACTCAATTATACACATTATTCATTTGAGATAAACCATTCGGAACCAAAAAAAATAATCAATACGTCACACTCTTTCTTGCTTTTTTTATATTAAATATATTATCTTTTGCTTTTAATTTGTCAAATTATATATATATTTTTGTTGATGTTGTTGGTCTTGATGGGATATTAATCTTCCTCCACTTTGTCCCCTCCTAACATCTCCACCCAACTTTAACATTTTCCTCTCCCGTTTATTGTCCACTTTACTTACCTCCCAATATAACGTATAATTTTAATGTACCGTCGATGAATGATGATATATATGATTTGGAACAAATAGGAAAACAATAATGATACATTTAAATATAACATGAAAAAATCAAGATTAAAACCAAAAAAAGGAGATCAAGATCCCAATACATATCCATATAACACGACTCATCATGCATCTATATAAATTTCCTCAAATCTTATTATTTTCTTCCTTAGTTTGTTGAAAGTATTGCTTATATCAAGGAAAAAAAGGTACTTCTTCATCATTTGTTTTACAAAATGTCTATATATACGTAAAGTGTCTCTACCTAAAGTCCTAAATATAATGAGGCTGATTAATGAATAATGTTTTCATGCAAAATTATATATTTCTCTCTCTTTGTGAAATCGTGGTAGCTTTTCTAATATTTTCTATTTTCAGCTAGGAAGGAATTCACGTTTTAGTGCCTGGCTTTTCCTTTCACTAATCAAATGACGTAAGCAATCTGAAATGTCAAACATTTGAATTTATTTTCCAATTTTTTTTTAAAAAATGATTAGTTGTTTTTATAGTTTAGTAAGCTACAATTGTGTCGATACGAGTTTGGTCTATTACTCACAGCAGGTTAAATTATATCTGTAAAAGATCTGTTTAAAATGAATGTGTTCTTATGAATGGAAATAAAAATATGAATTTTCGTTTCAAATAATATTTCCCAGACGACGAAATCTCACCACCCTACGAATTAAGTCGTGTTCATCTCAGTTGATATTTCTCTTCTTGAGTGAATTTGATCATAAAGGAGTCATTTTGATCATATTTTACCACGCGAAATATTACGATTTTGCCATTTCTGCTCCAATTTAATTATTTTTGAAATTTTTGGTAAAGATCGCAATTTATATTTGAAAAAGGTAAAAACAATTTGATAAAAAGGGTAAAACTATGGTAGAAAAATGTTTCAAATAGTGATGGAGAAATAAATAGTGTGGTAGAATGAGCATAAAAAATGTTGAAATACAACTTGCTACTGTTAAATATGATAACTATCAAACTCGAACTAAGCTTTTCTAGTACTCCCAGTGATAAAATTAATTTTGAATCAAAGACGTACGTGGGATATTGTTTTACCACGGTTGTACTGCAATGGATACAAAATCACTGAATGGTGATAATCAATATAGTAATATACATTTATTGCGGTTGTGCTGTTTAAAGTTTAAACCACAACAAACACTGTGACAATTCGAAATAAAAAGAACAAAATGTCATACCGTAAAAAGTTATGAAAATAAATAAATAAAAATTTAAGGTTTTGTTAGCCAAAAAAAAAAATGAACAAGGTTCTAACATCGGCGGTCAAACGATCCCGACACTCCAACTTTGACCATATCAATCGACTATTTTGTTTACTAAGGTGTCTAGGAAATTAAGACGTCTGCTTCATATATTTATAAAAGAAAAAATATGGAAAATCTAAACTAATCGACTTCAAAACAAAGATTTAGACGTAAAGCAAAATTAGAACGACCGGTTTGCGCTCAATGATATTTTGGACATCTGCCATATTATAAATTTTTTTTACTTTTGAAGTGTTTACAAGGTAATAATAATAGATTGTTTTACGAAATTACGAGGGAACTTTTTCGAGAAATTTGTATCTGCGTGGGTCATATGGTTGTTTAAGCTTTAACTCGAATGCTTTATATGTGTTGGATTCGCGAGAAACTCATTATCAAGAAGTATTTTCAACTCTAACATTTGTCGGATTAGGTAAGTGTAGGGTGTGTATTGTGATGAGAATGTTGCCTTCTTTACAGAGCTCATGAGCCCATAGCTTATAGAAGAAAGAGAATAATGTGGAAAATGGGACATGTTCCAATAACCCCAAATCATTTGGGCCCATAAGAGATCCAATCAAATGGGCCCACTTTGTCTCAATAATGGGTCCCATAAGTACTTTTAGGTGTAGCTGTCTGGTGTTGTCGAATGTGGAGACCTGACCTAACCAGGACCCATCACCAGATCCTTCATTATTCCTTTTGTCATTCGACTAAATTCCTTTCCTAACAAAATTTAATGATTATCAATTCTATTCACATCACCACATCTTGAAATCTTAATGATGTCTCTGCTAGGCCTTTCCTTTCGCATGGTACAGTCTAGATTATTTTAAACGCAATTTTTGCGTTTTGAGTTTTCACATAACAAAAATCATGTGGTTGAGAACTTATTTAAACGAGAATGGAATGCTTTTTCTCTGCATTTATCTCGTTCACTATACAATTAACAAATAACTTTCGTCTAAGATGCTTAAGAGTATTGATATTGAAAATGTAGAGATAGGCAACACAGTGCTCTGCATATGGAGAAGTATACTTTACATATGTGAATGTGGAGATTGAAGAGGGCAAAAAAAAATTCACCACAAATATATGGACACGAGGGCAGGTGAAACTATATTCTACAAATTTTCACCGTACGAATTCGTTTGAAATAGTTTTGGTTTTAACTGTACGAATGCGTTTACCTCTGTCACCACAGGAATGCGTTTTAACTGTTCAAATAATCAAAACTCAACTAGGTAAAACAGAGGATTTGGTCATCCTCGATTGGCACAGAGAACGACAACTCGAAGAGTATTGCCAATTGCCTATGGTCAAGTTAATTAATGTAGTTGACCGGAGATTGATGTGGTACAATTTTTTACCCTTTTCATATAAACTTGCAGGGACGTTTGCTCATGATCCATCTTTCTATTTTCTCCTCGACAACTTCTTCTAATAACCACGATATTTGTGCCAAAGTCTCAACTCATTTTTGAGACATGTGAAATATTCAAATATTTTTTTTATCAAAAAAAAAGCATTCAAATGTTTTTTTGATATTTTAAAGCCTCAATGACCAACTATGATTGATATCACTATGAGATATTTGAAGCCTAATGTGAATCCTTTCGACCACTAATCTATCGAGTTTCGAGAGGTAATAAATTTTTCATTCAAAATTGAATATCAAAACGAAACCAAAAGAAAAATAAGCAGACCAAAATATATATGATCAATCGCTCTTTTATAATAATATAAAACGTGATATAAGATTTTGGATATGTGAGAGGAATAAAGGCGGTTATGATGACCCTAAATCACAAAAACGGATAAAAGTCATTATTCAACAAGTAAAATTTAATGGATGCGTTTGCAACGCACAAAAAAGTTGACCGCAGGCGGGACAATTTAAAGAACGAAATCGCTTTCCTAATCTACTGTTCAGATGCTAATCTGTTTTTTTCGAAGTTACTTAATTATAAAAATTTTGAAGATATTCGAACATATCCACAGAAAAAATATGAATTAGTTTACTTGACCAATATAATTCTATACGAAAGACTATTTCAGTCATATTAGATAACTAGTCTAAGCTTGTTTATCATTATATTTATACATCAAAATTACCACTATTCAATTTTTGTTATGCTCGTTTCATACCGCTTGCTTCATCAATTCCGCATTAATGATGTTTGTGTTGCTTATTTTGCTGTGCTCATTTTACTATTACAACTTGAAATCTTATAAAAGCAAAATCCACGAGAAAAGGGTGGATATATACATGCATTTGTTAGAGTTTCGCGGGACTCGCCGTGTACAAATATATTTGATACTATTGCTAATATATATATATATATATTTAGTGGCTTTAGAGAAGACAAATTATGCTGTGGAAAATGCATATTCATACTAGAAAGTCTACATGACAGTTGAGAACAAAAAATCTGAATGCTTGTGATTTGAGATTGAAAACGACACCTAAATCATCAATCAGGTTCACATATGAACAACATAGGTACAAAAAGACAAACGAAAAGATCTTAATAAACAAAAGGCATTAGAATTTACAACCTTTTTAGTCGTTGAACAATATTACATGCTTATAAGCTTTAACTGCTTTAGGTTACAGAGCAAGTCCAAACTAGTTATACATAAATCCATGGACTTGAACGGGTGGTTAGCTTTGTGTTTTTTAACCCAAAAAAGGAAGATGTAGAAAATCGAAAATGCTTTTAGTGAAGTGATTAATGGTCTATTTATGTAGTTTTTTTATCCGAATTCGACTCCAATGATTCATGTTATCCTGCAAAATATGGATTGGACTATAAATAGAATCTTATGTTTTTAAAAAATAACAATTATGGCTAGTAGCAATGAAAAATAAAGTCATATTTCACAATTGTTTTAGTACGAGAATTACATAATAATTACATGTCTCAATAAAAATAATTACAGACGTATCCCAGAATACACTTGACCCTTAAAGACTAAAAAGATGGAAACTTTGTCTTTCGTATATGTGTATATTCTATATATAAAAGGGAATTAAAGCGTCCAGCTTTTTAAATTCCAAAAATAAACCTTCCACTTGTTAATGGAGGGGGATGTGCCTGGATTTGATTGATCAGCTACTTTAGTCTTTAGCGTAATAAGAGCACTAATCAGTATTATTTTACAAAATTAATCCGTATGACAAATTGCTGACATAAGGATTACTCCACCACAATTGGACATGGGTTCTCTTCATGCCCTTTAGGTGAAAGCTAAATGCATTTGTTATGAACATCGAAAAAATTCAAACAAAAATCGTAAGTTAGATTTTATTGGTGGGTATTTCATTAGTCAAAAATAGTGTTCCGTTTTTTCTAGATTCCATGACCGTAGTCCGTAGATCATCAGAATAAATTCAGAACAGTCAAATTATAAAAACATGGGCATGTACTTATATTTACTGTTGAAATATTAAAATATATGTATCTCTCTATAGTTTTATTGTAAGAGTTTCGACTACGATTTCGTAGAACTATCGATCTAATGTTGGAGAAAAAAAAAATACATAGAACTATTATACTAGTGAATAAGCCCACAAAGTTTAAACCTAAATTAAATAACCATCTATATTGCTAAAGTTATAATAAACTTGGGCTTTACAGTGGTGGGCCTTTAGCCTTGGTGGAATCACATGCATATTTGCATATCCATATTAATTAATAATTAAAAAAGGCTAATTAATAAGCTGTAAACCTCTGCTTTTGGCTATTAGATCTTATCTCTTCCATTAGAACTACAAGTGCACTCTCTAAAGACTGCTAATGTATATAATTGATGTTCGAATTAAGATTTCATTTTCATTAATAAAAAATTGTGTCGTATTACATCTTCAACCAAAAAGATAACATGATGATTGATGACTATAACAGATGTGGACTGTTCATCTAACTTGGTGGATTATAAAATTTAAAATAATCTAGGAGATGTCATTTATAAATCAAGACAATTTACTTATAGTTGAAAGTATTAATCCTTATACTTTATTCATGTATTAAATATTACTTGTATTCAAGAAACTTTCTATGCAAAATATTGTCATGTCGCGAGAAAACAACAAAAATGAAATTTGTTGTATGTATAAGACTGTATTCTTATATCTCAAATCCAAATTTTTTTTGTTTTTGACGGTATCCAAAGTATTTAAATTTCGTAAATAACAAACTGAAAAAACTATATATGTTTCTAACGTTATCGTTTATGTTAGGAAACTCTACATGTACTCTTATGAGCTCACTTCCAAGGACATTGGGTCTACGATCACCTAATGATCTAAGCCCATAACTTCACTATATATTTCTCTTCCTCTTCTCAATTTTATGGCTTTTTAATTAATCTTATGATTTCTTCATTTTCCAATTTAACTATTCGGGATAACCTAACAGCCACTATTTGTTTTCTCAAAAACCAATTAGATCAGGTTGTTATTTCATAATTATGCTCGCCTTTTTGTCAACCAATGCGCTCCTATATTGAACGAGGCGTTTCCTTCACACCTCTGACCTGTAACAAGCTGCTTCAAGACAGCAAACTTTAGTTTTAGAAGATGAAATTACGTATGCGTTCTAATGATCCAGCAAAAACGAATATCTTCTCCGAAAGTGTTGCCACCACGATTCAACTGATCAAACCAACTCCATAAATTCTACCCAGACAGTTGTTTTACAAGTGATGCCTCAACGATGTAAATATATACCTATCACGGTAACTTCTTATTTTTAACCATTTTTTTTGTATTTTCTAAACAACAAACTGATATTGTAATAATATATTACTTAAAATTGAATCTAATAAATAAATCTAAAATTAAATTTAACATAATTATATTTTACATTTATTGCAATTGTTTTCATTACTTTTTTCTTATCCGTTTCCCTTGGTAAAATTAAAATTAAAATTTTCTATATTAGGACAAAAAGTGAATCTAATAAATAAATCTAAAATTAAATTTAACATAATTAAATTTTACATTTATTGCAATTTTTTCATAACTTTTTTCTTACCCGTGTCCGTTGATAAAATTAAAATTTTCTATATTAGGAAAAAAAATCCCCTGAATTCAAAGGAGATATTAATATATATATATATATATATATATATATTTATTAATAATATTTTTTTAAAAAATTCAAATATTTTTATTTCTATAATTGATACTTTTATCCGTTTTATTGATTAGTATTATTTGAGAAAAGGAACTGTAATAGATTTTTCATATTCGGCTATATTATATAGATAACGTGTCTTCATATTTCACAAGGTCCACAGCTTGGCCAAAACGGTTGGCGTTTGATCAGAAAACGCCATCATATAATATTTGTAGAATGTTTGTTTTTTCTAGTTTTATTTGTAGAATGTAGTTACAAACCTCTTGACCATAAATTCTAGAAAACTATTGGGACAATGAACATGAAGAAAATTCCCAATTATAATTTTCTTTTACTTTTTTTTCAGGAAATGTGTTTGGATAATGACAAAAATTCTCACATGAACTACATGTCCCCTTATAACCCCTATAACACGAAAACGTAATCGTTTGCTGATTTTAATAAATAATCCCAGTTTAGTTTAGATAAGAAACTTTTATTTGTCTTAGAAAATGATCGACATCTCTTAAAGAGTAGACGAATTTGGGTTGAACATAATCAATTTGTAGATTAAAACCATAACTTACAAAATAATAATGTCACCTTCATTTGTTTGTAGCCTCTGCTTTTTCTTACCCACCTCATCCAAGTCCAACACCCAAAATCCCACACCAATAATTGATACTTTTTGGCTCACTTTTCTATTTTATTCATTTTCCACCCTTAATTTACTTACAACAATCAAATTTCCCACATCTGGATTTAAAGTTTTAATTCCAAAACATTATCTATTACTTATACGCGAAATGTGATACAATTTCAAAGTTAAGAAAATTACATGGGTAATATATTCGGAATTTGACGATAAATCGAGGGCATTTCTAGAAATATTACATGCTCTCTCTCTGACAGTTACTTAAAAAAAACAAGAGAAAATGATTGAAGTAAGCCAAAAATAAAAGGACCTCAAAAACTTTCCAAATATTTAATCCTGGAACCCAATTTTCTCAAAAATTGCATTTCTGACCCTACTCAGATCTCTTCCTTTCAATGTCCTCCCAACTCCTTCGTGAACCGAGAACGACGCCATTCTCGTCTTCGCCAGAAACTCATGCGGCGGCAATCTTTCGCCGCTCGCGTCCAACCAATCGCTTCCGTCTTCAAAATCGCCGTCGTCATCTTCCTCGATGCTTCTCCGACGGTTACCGCGGTACTCTTTCCGGAGAATCTTCGACCAGTCCGGTACGTTAATCGGAAGCGAAGACGCCGCTACGGCGGATGAAGCGGAAGGACGATTTGATAATTTATTCCAGGATCTGCTTGATGAAGAGATTTTGTGGCGAAAAGCAGTCGAATCAGAGTGAACGTGGACGGGATTGTAGAGATCGGCTTCGTCGAATTCGAGTCCTGAATCGGTGGCGGAGAAGTACGACGGCTGATCCGTTCCGACGAATCGGTAGCTAGGTCGAGCGTAGTAACTCTTCCCCGTCGCCATTGAAAGAAGAAATTTTAAATTTCGTTTTAATAATTTTGAAATTTGTTATTTGCTAATGAGAAGAATTAGTCTTGAGGGAGTCTTTGGTTTTATACAGGTTTCGAGAGAGTTGGAAAATTTGGATAAGGGACCCTCTCTCTCTCTCTCTCTCTCTCCCTCTCTCTCCTTCCAGTTTCCGTCAGTGTAAAATTACATAACTACCCTTAATGAAGTGCCGAAAAATACCAGGAACGGTAGAATATTACATGTAGCGTGTTTGGCATATTCTTTACCAATTAGTTTTGTAGTTCTTCTGTTTTGAAAAAGAAGTTTTTCAACTTTAAATTTAATTCATTATCTACATTTAGGAGTACTTTATTACATTTTTGCACTATCTATCACTAAATACGTGATCTAAATTGATTTTCTGAGTTTGGAAATGTTATTTATTTATTTATGTGTGAATGAAATTATAGTTGGATTCAATAAAAACTAATATCTGTACATTCTTTTGAATTAATGTATCCGGATCCAAAAATAATGGCATATACTAATTTCACATAATAATAAATATATACCCTAAGACATACAAATATATTTCTTGTTTTCAACAGTACCATATTATGAACACCCAATGGTTTGAATATTCATCTTTAGCTTAAAAGATCATATTTAGATTTTACTGTAATTTAAATTTCTATTTACTCACTACAAATATTTAATTGGCACAAATATCATATATTCTATTGTTCGAGTTTTTCACTATAATTTTAAATATAGTTTACCATTACAAGTGTCTTGACAAATATATTGAATGCTCCACATGCTCTCGAAGTAAGGACTTGGGCAAAATCTTCCGGTTGTTAATATATATGTTATATATATATATATAAGAATATGATAAAAGAACGCATGGAAGGAGAATATTATGGATTATAATATAATAACATAAGCCTCGATCATTTGGAAAATTACGAGGTTGGTCGGTGTGAACTGCGCGGGGAACCAGAACCGTCGAAGATTACATTACATCATAACTCGTCAATGTAGCCGTTCCATAGTGGAAATTTTTAATAATATTTTTCTCTTTTGTTTTATTATCTTCACTACCCAATGAAAGCACTCTGCACAAAGCTTACCATTCGTGCTTTGCTTTCTCGCGTGGTATTACTTAATTTAATGTATTTATATTCTCTTCCCAAGCTATAAGTCATATTCCGTATTATTAAACTACCAATTATGTGGACTATTGGTTTTGGATTATTGTCGCCGCTCTATAGTCATCAGAGTTTAAACTCTGAGGCTTTCCTCGTAGTTAATTTATACAGCTTAATACTAACAGCACAAATTCTGCCACAGTTCACACTAACAAAATACCAATCCAAATGACTAATTCTGCGTAACTTAAAGTCGTGACAAAATTAATACTACAGTTAATTACGAGTAAACCCGTTATTATAGTGGATATCACGAGAAAATGTTGTGTTACCATAGATATCTTTTTGATATTTTCTATATTTTTTCTTCTTGTCTAAGCTACTTGTTTTTTTAAAACTATTATTATAAAACTTTGGGATCATGCTGGTGCAAGTCTCTTGTTTCTTCTGGCACAAAAAAAGAAAACAAAAATAGGTGAACCTTAGGTAGTTTCGACGAAAAAGAAAACGACTTATTAAAGGAAAAAAAAACCGAGATAAAGGACTGTAAAATCACAAAAGACGTTTTTTAACAAGAACTATAAAAAATATCTTGATTTTTTTGTTATGATCTGAATTTAGCCGTTCAGAAGATAAATGTTTTTCTTGACTCTTCATAATAAAACAACTTATTTGGGATTTTAGTGGATAATATAGATTCTCCGTCCTTCTTAAAATGTCATATTTTTTAAATACAAAAAACATAACATTTGTCGTGACTTGGGTAGGGCTGGTTCTCTTTTCTCCCTTCCCCTGTCTCAGATAGAGACAAAGCATATTCTCTACGATCAAGACACGTGTCGTCACAAACGCATCTCATTTCACGTGGAATTACCTTGGATGGATGACACGTGAACGTAGGACCCCACTACTCGGATATTAACGCGCTTATCTCTCGCCAGCTGGATTACAGGTTTTTAAGTCCTTTCGTTTTCTCTCTACTTTCTCGATGTCCTCCCACGCGCGACAATCCATAATATCTCGATAGTTTCTCACCTCTTTGATGTTGATGGGCGCGTGATATATACTTGCGAGTGGGTTTGCTTTTTTGGTGTCCCGAGATTCGTTGAACGTTGAAACTCTTGTAGGTCCCACTTTACTTGTTAAGTGTTTTGTTTCAAATCAAACTTTTTCCCCCTTTATAAGGTTTTTTTTTTTTGTGTCTATCCATCCACATCTATGCATTTTAATTTATAAATTTCCGAAACGCAGTTTTATTGTAATTGGAAAAATTATACGGTCAACATTATTCTAAGCGTCACTTTCCATATTGTATGAAATAATTAACTCATAAAAATAATTAGAACAAAACTGAAAAATCCTCACTAATTATTACACTTTAACTATTTGTTTATATATAGTTCATATTTGACGTTTAGTAGTTTTTCTTTCTTTTTAATATTTTGTGTCTTAGGTTTTTTTGATGGATGGTCATTTTATTTGTCCTAGGAAATAATTGGAAACAGTACTTCAGATTGAGAGCCAATATCAACCAAAACAAAATGTTATTCGCTTAAGAAACGGATAAAAGCATTATATATAGTTTTTTAGGTGTCGACATTGTGGGCACATCATATTATTTAATTGGTAATCAAATATAATAATGATAGAAAAAGTAAAAGTTAAAATACTGCGCTGTAAGAGTGATAATGATGATGATAAAGGGATTTGAATGCTAAAAGCTAATAAAATAAATGCTTCGTCCAATCATGTTATCCTTTCCAGAAAGTTACGAGGTGAAACCATAACGCAAATAAATGAATAATAACTTAAAATCGTTTTAAATTGATACAGCCAGTCACAAGACTCGGGGAAAAGTGAGCATATAATCTACACGAATTTTTAAGTTTTGTTTTTGGTAAAAAGAAATCTTTTAAGTTAGTGGTGAAACATTGGACATTTTATATTTGATTATATGGAGCTTTATTGATTAATCGATTAGATGCTTGTTGCTTTTCTATAATTGAATTTGTCCTTGAAAGATCAACGATGTCATAGACGAATTCTGCTAAGAAACTCGTAACAGATTTGTTCCCAATTCAGCTTTTACAAAGACATCTGTTACAAGGCATTTGTTACAGATTTGTTAAGAGTTTTAATAATTAATCTAATGAACTTCGTTACGATACGAAGTTTATTTTCGACTTCTTTTCGTTACAAATTAGTCACCACTGTTTCAATAGTTTATGTAATTCTAAGAAAGTAAAATGACAATGGAAGCAAGTGAATCTAAGAATGTCATGGACTCATGCATGGTTTGATAAACGTGTTATTTTCTTACAAGGAAAATATTGTGATTGTGATTTTCTTATTATCATTGTAATTTGTAAGGAATGTATGTGAATGTTTAAATAAACAAACGGTTTGAAGATCAATGAGACCATTATGCAATTATCTTTTAAATAAATATACAAATACGTACGGATGTACTGATGTACATCACTAATTTCAACAAAACTCATTACTGTATCCGGTAAAATTCGAATATGGAAGCCCCAAATACTTAGTCTCTTGTATGGGTATGTCTTTGGCATTATCCTCCTCACATCCTCTAAACTTCTATCAATTGTTCTTAGCTCTCCATACATATTTATGTGTCTATGTATGAACATACCCATTCCTCTTTGAATGTTTCAGTCACACTCTAATGGTATATTCCTTATCTCCAAGTGTGTATGAGTCTTCTTTTTTTGGTCAGTGTATGAGTCTTCATAAGTGGGGTTTCTAAACTAAATTTAATTTTGTAAAATCGGCATCAATTAAGTGACTCCACAATAGCTTAAATTGTACGTTAAGAAAAACACTAAAATCTCACCGCACATGATGAAACTATAAAAGTTTAACTAAAATTTTGCAAATTTCTTACCGTTTACATGTTTTCTGTAGCCAACATAAAAACACAATAGTTGAGACTTGATCTTCGACGTCAACAATGATGATAAATCGTCAACCAGTCTTTGCTTTTTTAAAACAACCAATGGTGTGACCAATATGACATAGATGATAATATTTTACAAAATAAATGTTAGTTATTCAAAATATTTGAACTCTCATCGTTTAATTGTAAACAAATGAAGAATTGATATCTACCACCAAGTGTAAAGAAAATGAAATCAATTCACAAGCACCTAATCTTAGAGAAGATTCATTTGAAATACAAAAAAGCATGCGGCTGTACACAGCCTATCCCAGAATGAATTAAGAGTTGCCTGCGTGGAGAATACCTAATCACCCAACTCTTGAAAATCTTTACATAACGCAACGCCAAACACCAAAAAGGTTTTCTCTGAGTTTCTACATATTTTCTTAATTTTGGCTGTTCGAAACTTTAAATATTTTGTGGCATCATTAATGGATATATTGAACCAAATTAATATCTTAACTAAAAAAGCCTCAAAAAAAAGAAAAGAAAGGAAAAAATAAAAAGTAAAAGTTTCGACGCATAGGCTGAAAATTGGGCTTTCAGATCTTATGACTTATGAGGCCGTATTTAATAAAATACATAAAAACAAGAGTTGTATAAAAGAAACCAGGCCCATGAGAAAATTGCTACTTTTCCCAAGTTACCCTTGTAAAAACTTCACAGCCATCTTGGCCATTGAACCGAACCGAAACAGAAAATCCGAAATCAAAATAGAAGATATCAGAAAAATCTATTTCATAAAGTTTGATTTAGATTTAACCAATGATAGTATGATACTATACTTTTGATTCCGGTTTAGGGGTATCGGGGGATAAATTCGTCATTTTCAAATCAAAGCCCTAGTTACGCAAATACTTTATAATAAAGACGAAACCCTGGAAAGCGGAGAGTGAGTGAGAGAGCAAAGATCAAGAGAAAATGCCGCCGAAATTGGACCCGTCTCAAATCGTCGATGTCTACGTCCGTGTCACCGGAGGTGAGGTCGGAGCAGCATCTTCACTCGCTCCAAAGATCGGTCCACTCGGTCTCGCACCGAAGAAGATAGGAGAAGACATCGCCAAAGAGACAGCAAAAGAATGGAAAGGCCTTAGAGTAACCGTGAAGCTGACAGTTCAAAATCGTCAAGCTAAGGTCACCGTCGTTCCTTCCGCAGCGGCGTTAGTCATCAAGGCGCTTAAGGAGCCAGAGAGAGATCGGAAAAAGGTGAAGAACATCAAACACAATGGCAATATCTCGTTTGATGATGTAATTGAGATCGCTAAGATAATGCGACCTAGATCTATTGCTAAAGAATTGAGTGGAACTGTGAAGGAGATTTTGGGAACTTGTGTCTCTGTTGGTTGCACTGTTGATGGTAAAGACCCAAAGGATCTTCAAGAGGAGATTAACAATGGTGACATTGATATTCCTAACGAGTGATAAGGCCACTTTTTGAGTTCTCTATCGTTTTTTATTTATTTTGAATTTTGATTTTGAGGATTTGGTTTAAGTATACTATAATTTCGGTAATTGAGGATTTTTTTTGGATTTGCACATTTGAATCCTTTTTGTGATTAATTAGAATGTTACTTCATTTCTATAATCTATCAACTTGGTTTTGAGTATTTAAAGATTCAGCATTTCATTCTTTGAATGCATTACAAGATTCGTAACATGATTGAAGCTCTCGTGGGGATTTTGAGTAGTGGTGTAAATCAGTCGTCTTTTGCTTTTGTTCGTTGGTGTCTCTTATGTTAAGCTTTTAACTTACTATGGGAATCAGAAATGAACCAAAATTTAAATTCCCAACTACTTTCTAGACAATGAGGTTAAAACACTCGCAAAAACTCTATTGTGATGAAAGATCTCAGTGGTTGCCTAAACCAAGCTTGAAGGATCAGAGATTCCCATTTTGTAGCCACGATGAGTAAGAGCCGATGCTCTGTTTTCTATCTGTTTTGTTCACAAGCTTCAGTATTTGTACTAGTAGATCTGTGTGTCGACAAAAAGAAGAAGGTGATTTCGAGATTATGTATCTTGGCAGGATTGTATATGAGGGAGGCATGTATCATCAATGAATAACCAAGTTGAAAACAAGGGACTTGTGATGCTCGACTTGTGCCAGAAGATGTGGTACTAGTTGACTTGAGAGGAGAAGTTGTTTGATGAAGAAGAATCTGCACTCCATAAGGGCTTGTTGGGAGCAGTCGTGAAAGTTAAAGGTGGTTTACACTAAATTATTCAAATATGAAGATGGTAGGACTCATTAATGTCACATAATTAAAACGTTTACAATGATCAACAAACAAAATCATGACAGTTTTCATAGATGGTAGAACTCATTCATTGATTTTGAAACATATGGCTATACTTTTACCAAACCACTGACCTATGCTCTTAGTTTAGTGTTTGTACGAGGTTTTTCGCCGCTTCTTCTGTGTTTCTACTACAAGAGATACTGAGAAAGAAAGTGAAATAAGCTTCTCTAGTAATTTTCATTGATGTAATAAATTGAATTTCTTTTTCTGTTTTTTTCTTAAATATCAAAATATAGTGTCCTGGTGTATATGAAGAAGAAGATGGGTCCTGGTGTACATAATCTAACCACATTAGATGATGCTGAGAAAGTGTTGACTTCTGGGAACAAAGTCGTCTTGGGATACTTGAACTCTTTGGTGGTATGGTTTCTTTATTTACACTATATAGTTTTTGAGTTTCTTCTCGAAGTAACATAATGCATTACATCTTTGGCGAAATTCACAGGGCGTTGAGCACGATCAACTTGCTGCTGCTTCCGAAGCTGAAGACGATGTGAACTTTTATCAAACAGTGAATCCTGATGTTGCCAAGATGTTTCACATTGATCTGGATTCTAAAAAAGACCTGCTCTTGACTTAGTTAAGAGGGAAGAGGAGAAGATTAGCCATTTTGGTTGGTTCTGTAAATCTTTGTTATGCTTTGATTAAGCGATTTTGTTCTTGGATTTTGCTTATTATGTGTGTGTTATTAATCTTCAGATGGGGAATTTGTTAAGTCTTCTCTATTTAGTTTTGTGTCTGCCAACATGCTTCCTTTGGTCTCTGTTTTCACCAGAGAGACTGCACCTGAAATTTTCGAGAGTGCAATCAAGAAACAGGTGTGTGAATGTTTTTAATAGGATTCTTCTATTCAAATTCGAAGATGGTTTAACTCGGTTTACTAACATGAAAGTATATGTTCTCTATACAGTTGTTGTTGTTTGTAACCAAAAATGACTCTGAAAAGGTTCTTCCTGAGTTTCAAGAAGCAGCCAAACCATTCAAAGGGAAGGTAAGAACATAGGTCCAGCCTGGTTTAACTCGATTTATTTGATATTTTTGTTGTGCATCAAGACGAATTTATGAAAGAGGATCTTTGGGAGGCAATAATGGGTTCATATTATCTTGGTAAGATTACTTCTAAGAGCAATTTGTTTATTGTTACAGCTCATCTTCGTTTCTGTGGATCTGGATAATGAGGAATACGGGAAGCCAGTCGCTGAATACTTTAGTGTGTCTGAAATGGTCCTAAAGTAAATCGTTTTTTTTACTGCCACATTTCTAAGAATCTTGAGTCCTAGATCTTTTCGATAAGCAAATGCTTTATACATCTCACATGTTGGTATGTCTCTAGCTAATTGGCTACACAGGGAATGAAGACCCTAAAAAATACTTTTTCGATTGTGAAATCAAGTCAGACAAAATTAAGATATCTCGTTGAAGTATCTTTCACTTGTAAATTTTGCTTCCGGGATGACATGTAAAGATTGTTTGTTAAACCTAAACCTATAATCTCTGGCAGACATTTGGGGAGGAAATCCTGAACGACAAGCTAAAGCCTTTCTATAAATCAGATCCCATTCCTGGAAAGGTAAAGCTGTTTCTTTTTTATCATTAATTTCCAACGGTCTTGTCAGTTCATGTAACACCGGACTTAATTTTGGTGGCTACAGAATGATGAAGATGTGAAAATAGTGGTTAGAGATAAGTTTGATGAAAATGTTCTGGACGATTCTAAAGATGTGCTTCTCGAGGTACAATTGTATTATATAATCCATCAATAAACTGATGGATTCACGACTGCTCATCACATCAATATACTTTGGTCTTAAAACAAAACTCAGGTCTATGCACCACGGTGTGGCCATTGCCAAGCCCTTGAGCCAATGTATAACAAGCTCGCCAAACATTTAAAAAGTATTGATTCTCTCGTCATAGCCAAGATGGATGGAACAACCAACGAACATCCCAAGGCAAAGGTAATAAACGTAACAAATATACATCTCTAGACACCAAGAACCTTTCGGGCGCAAGAGTTAATTTTTCTGGTTATGGCGTAAAAATCTTTGCAGGCCGAGGGGTTCCCTACTATTCTCTTCTTCCCTGCAGGAAACAAGACTTCAGAGCCGGTAAGTTCTGCTTCTCCTGGCTGCAATGGTTGTCTTCATAGATTCCTCTAAAACCGAGAAATTTGTCTTGTTTTGTTGTGTGGAGCAGATAACAGTAGATACAGACCACACTGTGGTTACATTTTACAAGTTTTCAAGGAAGCACGCAACTATCCCGTTCAAACTGGAGAAACCTGCATCAGCTGAATCTCCTAAAACTGTCGAGGCCACACCAAAAATAGAAACTACAGAGACCAAAGGCAAACCAGATAGCACGATAAAGAGTAGCCAAAGTGACTTGATGAAGGAAGAATTGTGATCCGTAGCTAAGAAAAGAGTATGAGTTATATTATATATACACGTCTCCTTAAGTTATATGTATGATCGGAATTGTTTCATTATGAGTTTGGGACTAGAAAAAGATGGAGAATAAGTAATTTTAGCTTTGGGAAAGACAATTTCCATTCTCTTGATTTGGTTTCAACTTCTCTAAATGTAGAAGCAAACTTATAGAGCTATAGTGTCATACGCTGAAATAAGTATCACAATCACATGAATAAAAACTTAAGCATAGCTTTCATCAATCTTAAAGATTCGAATAACTCTGCTGCTATGTGTCCAAAACCAGAGTTGGAAGTGCAAGTTAGGTCTGTGCATTAGATATTGACCGAAGTTAAGTCACAATCCATTAAAAGAAACTTAGATCCTTTACGCGTCAACATTATAAAGTGGTTACATGGCTTACGTACGGTTCTGATAGTTGACTCTTGTATTTTCCTTGTTTTTCATATGCTTTCTTCCTATTAAAATATCTATTGCTCTATTTATAGACAAACAATAAAAATATAGGAAATGTTTGAAATCTCGAAAGCATTGACCGTAGTTTAGGTGGCAAAGCAATTGTCAGTGCCATTCACATCAACTTTTAAGTGGAAAATGAATAAAATGAGCTAATGCTTCGTATCTAGTAGTAGCTTTTATACACCTTTGACGTGGCAAATTCCCATTCGTCACTCGCACCCTTTATATTCTTCGTTTCTTCTTCTTCTCCTTCTGCTTCCTATCTACTTCAGTGTCATCAACCATTCCATGAGAGAAGAAACAAAAGAAGAGACGATTGAATCTTGATGATGATGGTAAAGGTCGGTTTAATCATTGTAGCTCTTTTAATGGTATCCGGTGAGATTTCAACTGAAGAAATTTCTCCGGCTCTGTCTCCGATTGAGCATTCGTCTCCGCCGCAATCAGAAACGGAAATGTCTCCATCTCCGACGACTTCTGATGATTACGTTTATCCATCTTCGTCTCAGTTTCCGGAAGCTAGTGATCTCAATCACACCAATATTACAGGAACGGGGAGGCGAAAAAACCTCAGGAGGAGGTGAAAATGGCGGCGGGGGAAAGAAGACCGTAATCGCGGTTGGAGCGATCGCAGCGGTGAGTATGGTTGGCGTCGGTGGATATGTGTTGAAGAAACGGCGAGAACATTCGTCGATCGCGGTATGACTACGCCGCGACTGAGATCTTCCGAAGCAATAGAAGTCACCAAAAAAAGTAAACAAAGTTTTGGGATATACTTGTTTGTTCGTTCTTAATATCTTTTGAAAATTTGAATCTTTTACTGATTTTATATCTTTTTTTTTCTTTGGTCCCATAAACAAATCAGCACTAAATACTTATTATCATTATGGAACACTAGTTGCGAGCAAAATCTAAGCCTATTTCAGTTTTATCTGATAAAAAAAAAACAGAGCAAAGTTCCTAACTAAAATGAAGTGAGACGAAAGATCAAATCTTTTTCACAAAATTTGTATGGTATCTTACTGCCAAAGTCTTCAATTGTGTAGTGTAAGAATGGGCCAACATAGATAAGAATTTCTGATGCAAAAACAACCAACTCTGACTCTGAGCACACAGATTATTAAAACACCCAGAAACATATGCCTACTTGCATCCAATGAGAGGATCAAGACATTGAGTTGAAACCAACTCATTAAGCTACAGAATAGGTGCAGAACACGTTTCACTTCTTAAACGGAGAAAAACTTACAAACAAGATGCAAAAGCGAGTTTTGTCTATTGAGAGATTCACAAAATGCATTGTATTGGAGAACTGAAGCACATCCGGCATGAGTTTTGTTTTATCTAATGGAAAAATGAAACACCACAAGGAAAAAACTAACTTCATCTTTACATTCACTTCTCTTCCAATCTAGCCAGGATCGACTCCGCGAAACTCTGTTGCCTGTCAATTCAAAGCAAGACAAATCAGCATCAAGTCTTGTTGGTATTTAATCCAAGGATCAGAAAAATTGCGCCCTTAAATTTATGCAAGTTCCAAGTTTGGATAAATGGAAAGTGTCGCCTCTGGCTACTCTAAATTCTTAAGAGATTCAACAGGATAATGACAGCAGAACTTTAAGAAAATAAAAAAACACGTTGAACATACTTGCGTTCACTATGCTTGGAGCTTGGTCTAGAATACTTCAAGTATCCATCCCAAGGGACCTTTTTGAGCCCCGCCCGGAGAGATATCATGTCTCTGACCCTGTGACAAGTAAATGATGTGGATGCAAAAGAATTTCATGTCAAGTAAATAAATTGGATGCAAACTTCTTAGTATAAGACTTCTCTGATGCAGGCCCAAGGGGAAGAGTGTTTTACCTCTCTGCAAACTCAATCCCTGTTTCACCGGGCCTTATAGTTTGGGGTTCCAAATACCACACCTCACACACAACAGCCCATGATGTCATGAGTTGCAGCAAGTGCATAGTGAATGATTGTCTGCAAATATCATGCAGTATCTCTTGTTATCAAGACAAAGAAATGGCCCTAAATATTTTGCACCAGAAGAAAACTTGTTCCAATCACAACTACGCAATAGAAAAGTAACAATAGTGGTATAATTAGCCTTTTCAACAACACTCCAGAAATTTAATAATATCTGTCCAGGCGGATATGAAAGTCTTAAAGAAAATACTCTTACTTTCTGCTGTTCCAGAAGGCGTCAACAAAAATCTTGTTGTATTTGATTGCAATTGGACAAACAGTGCAGTCCAATTCAAACGCACCCTGAATATTTTCATGAAGCAAATCAAAAACTATAATATAGTAAGGGGGCAAATCATATCAAAGGTAGGTCCAAAGTACCTTCTTAAACATCACTGTATAATTATTATTTACACATGTCCCCTCGGGAAATATGAGAAGAGGATTATTGTCAACTCCTTGGACATGGTCCCTTAACCTGAATCATTGATTCATGTTCCCATGATTAATATGAGTTGATTGCGTACTGATACTAAACGGGGATAAAAGTCATGCATACTTTCTCGCTACAATTTCACGATCCTTTGCCTCGGTACGATTGAACCAGATGCATCCTACGCTCTCTAATATTGTGCTTTGCAGAAGCCCTTCATATTCAAAGCAACAAATAGCTTTCACAATAATGCATGAAAAGCAAACCAATCACTAGTCACTAAATCAATAACAAGCCTCTTAAAACTGAGCAATCATAAAGGTCATAATCACACTTCTAAAACCTATAATATCTTGAGACTTACCAACCCAACCAGGATGCTTCTGCATTATAACAGCAAATGCAGTCATCTGCTCCAAGACGATGAAATCAATCATTGAAGTATGGTTGGCAACATAGACCTATTTAACCCAATCATAAAGTAAGCATAGGTATATCAGTATCAAGGAGATACAAAATTAAGTTTTTAAAAAGGAAACATGACCTGCTTAGGGCGGATGCTCGGCCGTGGCCCGTGATATCTGACAACTCCTGTCCATGAAGCGACAAAAAAGCTGCATATCATTTCCACCAAGACCCTCTGGTAATACGGTAAAACACAATACAAAGTTCAACATCAGGATATCAGTAGTTGAGCTCCACAAGAAAGGAAAATAACAACGACGCAGAAGATACCCTGTATTAAACAGCATCTTCATGGAAGAATAACGGAATAACATAGTAAAAACGGAATCGTAGAAGACAAATGAGAAGCAGATAATTCAACCCACCTCTATCTTTTTCCTCAACCTATCATGACCTTTCAGCAGCGCATTTATGGGGATAAACAATGAAAGGAAAATAATCCACCCAAAAGCTAAAGTGATGCACCTGCAGGTTTATAACAATGAACTGCTCAGTCCAAACACACGGCTGCAAAATCTAAAGTTTGAGCTACAAACAAGAACCATACACTCAGAAACCGAAGGAAAACACGCGCTACTAGAATCAAACTGGATAGGATATATAATTGCATCCATTGAATAAATAAGAGGAACCAACCTCAAGGGAAATAGAATACAGTATCTAACAACAACCCCAAAGCACCAGAGTGGGAATAAGTAAATGTTCCAGTTCCAAGGTTCTGGAGGATTCGATTTGAAACATCTTGTGAAGGAGTCCTGCCAAAATCATAGAAAGTAACATTTTTTTTAAACAACTAGAACAGAGTCGACAACAGCTGAGCTGCAGATATCAAATCAACAATCATATACAGTTACATAAATAAAGATCCATCCTTTATGTCATAAATTTTAAGTCTTTGGCTAAGTAATCGTGCGATACATTTGGGTTGGAACAAAGAGAAAAGAAATCATCGAGAAACTCGAAATATCGTACATCAACAATGGCACCACCAGCTTCAGTGAGCGTGGGGGAGATGTCGAGCAAATCACGTCTGAAATAAAGAAGAATGGTAAATAATTAATGAGCCGATCCAATCAAATTCAAATTCACAGAAATTTCTGAGAGAAATTACAGGCGGAGCTTTCCGCGAGGTTCATTGATGGAGGAACCGGAGGGAAGGTAATCTTCGATGTTAGGGTGATCGAGGTCAAGCTCGGATCTCGAAGTTACGAGCTTTCCTGCTGTACTGCTCATGTCTTACGCCACCGGTTTCTGATCGCCGGTAATTGTTTTCTGGTTTTCCCAATCTTCAGTTCTCCGATTGGGAGTGCTTCTTAATCGCGAGGCTCGACTCTGATTGATAATGCAATAGAAGGCCCATTAGTATAACAGGCCCATTTTGATCAATCAAGTTCCGGATCGATGAACAAGTTTTTTTCTTTTTATTTTAAGTTGAAATTTAGGACTTTTAATTCAAAATTAATTGGCAATTAAAAGAGAGAATGAGACTTATGGCAGTTATGATGGGTTTTTTTAAAAAAGAGTGAATGAGACTCAAAATTAACTGAAATTAAATGAAAATGCATGAAACATTTATATATTATCACTGCAAACCAATTTTCACTTTGAATAATTTTTAACACTAATAATTATACTAAACAAAAAGCCGAATAAGTTTAGAAGATATCGATTGACAAAAAAAAAGTTTAGAAGATATCTGTTGTCTTTGGTTTTGGTTTGATAAATATGTGCATTATATAGTATTTGTTAGAGACTTATGATCTCGGACATGCTATGTTTGATGATGATATGTTTGAATGTTTTTTATATATAGAAAATATCGATATGATCTTCCAAGACATAAGTATATAAATTCAAAGCTTATATGTCTATTTAAGATTTTCTTAAAATTTGGAATAAAAAATAGAAAAGATCAGTCATTAACATTTTTAATTAAACGTTTTTTTCCGTATCCTGGACATTGAAATGGATGTGTTTGCATTGATTTTGAAAAAGTTATGACCTTTTTTGAGAGAAACCTTAGAGCCGATATACTTATATGAGAAAAGAAATGTATGAATTAATATAATTATAACGATCCATATTATCCGAGCAAAAATAGGATACGATGACAATCAAATCCAAGACAAAAAATTAAAACGCTATCATAGAAAACAAAAAATTAAAACGATATCATAGAAAACAAAAACTAATAATTCTTGATAATGCGGAACATGCCGCAGGGATATGCCATTCAAAGTGGTGTAGGGCTAGCTGATGTATGGTGGTCGACTTCCCCAAGATACAATACCATACAAAATACATTAGTATTTATTATATTTTGAAAATCCCAACTTACATATGAAGTGGTGAGATATTCGATCCAGCAGAATACTCACTCAAAATCCAAGGTGAACAGAAGTTTGGTTGCCAATGGAGAAGGAACAAACTTTGAGCTCTTGTTGTCGTTTAAACGATGTGATTAGCATTAATTTTCATAAATACGGCAAAAAGTGCTCGACCAATCCTTGATTATATGTCGTTTCAAACCTCAAGAGGAGTCCTCGACCACTCGAATCTTTGTTTCGGATCATTAGAACCCAATGATTAATCCAAGAACTTATTGCGCATGACTTGGGCTTTAAGAACAAATCAGGACATGCCAAAGCTCTGCCCACTAAGTGTAATGGGCCAGAACACTTCCAACATGCCACGAAAAGGAGCCAGCTTCCTTGTGGGCCCTTCCTTTGAACAACTTTGTTGAATCTTTGACCAAGAGAAATCGATTCACCACAATGAGGACTGCGGCTGCTGACAGAGAAGGGAGGAGCCTCCATCCCGGAGGGTGAGCGAGCGAATCACTGGGGCTTCGACTTGGCGAGATGTGATCTTCGGCTTTACCTACCGAGAAGGGGAATGAGAGTGAGCTTACTTGCTCTTTTCCCAGAACCTGAAAAACAGGGTTGTCGTAAGGGTGATGGGATCATCGGCGGTGAAGCATGCAGCTTGTTGGATGAAAATTCGGCTTTCCTCTGGGATGCGGTGATAGTATCTGATGGTTGGAGAGAATACATGATGTGGATGAGATGATCTTCAGTTTGGAACCGAGAACAGGAGTGAAACAGGGGAGAGTAGCAATGCGTCAATGGTCATGACAGAGGGGAACCTCCGCTAAGGACGAGCCAAGCCATCCTCATCAGAAGCTTTCTTCAGCAACATGTACTTCGCACCTTGGTTGACGAGTGGAAGACAAAAATTCAAAATAGGGAGCAAATGGGCAAAGGGGAAGATGGAGGAGCGTGTGACGGAGGTTTCCTGACCTCGGCCAGGCATGACTTCACCGCCATTAGGGGTCGTGAACTCTGAGGTTCCCTCGATAAAAGTGTCTGGGATCATTTGACTCATCTCAAGATCTCCGACCTCCAGATTTGAATGGAAGAAGCCGGTTTCGAAAAAGAAGACACAATGGAGAAATTCCAGAGGAGAAAAGATGTATTTCTTCCCTTCACTGAGGTTAAGACGAGCAGGAAGATGGCATAAAAAGCCACAAGTGTCATTGGCGGCAAGGTCTATCGATGGAATAAGGAAACAGTCCTCACCAACATTGAGATCACCGATGAAAAAATGAAAGGGTTCTTGCTTGATGATGTGATATAGCTCTCCAGCTACCGTTACTTCTTGCAATCTCACATGAGCTTGATAAGGGGAAAGTTGAGGCAATATCTGTGAAGGGGTTTGGATAGAAGAGCAGAGATAGAAGGAGAGAAAGAACGAGTGGTGGATTGTAGTAGTGAATCGGAAATACAAAAAGCATCAGTTTAAAACCGAAAAAGAGAATACACATATATATGGTTGTATGTGGTGCGGTGCTACAAATGTCATGACACCGGCGAGCCAAACCTCTATCAGCGTTGTCAAGGCCTCGGTATCAGTGTCCGTGGAGAGTCTGCTGAAACTTGGCCAAAACCTCGGACAATGAGAAACTTTACTGATTTAAGAAACAAAAGAAGGTGAGATCTGGTTTCTTTTGAAAAGGTTTCTTAAAAAAGCTCCTCGAAATTCGTGCCTGAGAGAGAAAACTTTCCTACGCGTAGAGGTTCTTAAAATGTTCAAGTAATCAAAGTTACTCCCCTACCGTCCATTCTTTCTTATCCTCACCAAATTTAGATTTAAGAAGTGGCAACTAATTCTATTTTGAGGAGATTTATTTTCTTTTAATTACATTAACCATAAATTACCTTACTAAAAATGGTGTACTAACCATAAAGAAAACAAAATACTATCTTTAAAACTAAATTGACATATAAAACCCCGTAAATAGATCATAAGTTTCCAAACACAAATATTAAGTTGAATAATCTTGCATTACGAAAAGAAAGTAAACTGAAAAATGGCTTCATCAAGATTTCAACTTGTTGCTCTTCTCGTCATCTTCTCTCTCGTTATTACTGCCCAGTCCGAAGGTACTTAAGTTTTTCCTTCATCATAGTTTGCATTAATAGATTATTCTTTTAGTTTTTTTTTTTTCTAAACGTTTTATACAATGTACAAATATTTTCTTGGGAAATCTTAAAATTCCGCATTTTCTGTTTTACGTTCTAAAATAAAATAAAAATCCAAATTCCACAGATTTTATGAAGTGTTTCTAAAAATTTAGGAAGGGATCCTAGATGATTTATAAACTTTGAAAAACCCTTCATAAATCAAAATTTTAATTGTATTTTAAAAACTCTTTAAAAGTAATGGTAGTTTTAAAACCAAAACTTGTTTTAGTGTTATATTTTGGACCTAATTTTCATGTGTGTTAAATTAAGATATAAAAGCAGAAAAAGAAGTAATAGACGGACCGTGCCGCTTAAGAGGAACATGCAACACCGACAGCGACTGCGACACCCATTGCCACAGGGAGAGCGATGCGACACCCATGGACGGCCACTGCCTCTTGGAAAAAGACATTCCTGTTTGCTGCTGCTTATTTGATTAAATTTAATCATCTCTTTTTTATTCTTCAAATTTCCATCGTCTATTCCTAAACTAATATTGATGTTAAGATAAATAAAAATGTTGCGTCGTTTTTTCTAAATTAAAGAAGTGATCTTGTGTTTCGTATGATTTGATTTCTTGTTTGCCATATTTTACACTTGTATGTCATGAAAGAGAACCATTATAAAGAGAATGGCTATTTGTGAACAATTGTATTGTATTTCTTTTAAAATATTGACTTTTTGCGGATCTAAGATTTCTTTTTACACGCACTAACATATTTTGGGAAATAATTTCAAGTTATGTTATGATAGTGACACTAAAGCAAACAACAATATTAGAAACTGTGGTCAGGGGATCCAAGTTCCCATCATATAGATCCTAAACTATTGATTAATGAATGACCAAAAACAATGGTTAAGAAAATAAAAATAAAAAGTTTACGTTGAAAGTTTTTGATGAAAAAAAAGCAATCTTGTGTTTCTTATGATTTAATTTCATGTTTCTCGTATGATCATTTTTGTGTCATGAGAGTATTTTAGTTGTATTTTGGATTTAGTTGAAATATCTAAAACAAGCATAAGACTATACGAAACACATACATATAACCAGACCACATACTCAACCATCCGATAAGAAGTTACTAGTTTCGTTCTTAAGCAAGTTCCATATTCAGTTAACTACCAAATTGTTCTTGGACAACAAAACAAACCTAAAATTCAGAATAATACGCGGCAGCTCTCAAGTTTCTAATGCGAGATTGATGAAGTCTTCAAGCAACGAGCATTTTTGAAGATAAAACTCAAGAAATCTCTTTCTTCTTGTCTTCCACTGTACCCTGCAAACTCCAAAGTTTCGAGACGGCTCTTCAAACATTCAGGAACAGATCTTCGAATATTCTTCAAGTATTCTGGTTCATACTCCTCATAACGTGGATCACTCTGAGATGAAACGAAAAAAGGAGAGAGCGAGAGAGAAAACAAAAGTCAAGATTACACTGCATCATACTTTTAGCAGAAAATAGTCAATGAAGAAACTTACATCGACATAGAGATTAAGGACTCTCAGTTTAGGAGAATTTTTAAGCAACCAGACAATTAACACTGACCAATAATCGTTGCGTATGCATATCTTCAGTTGTTCAAGCTGATTGAAGACAATACCAGCACGATACGCAGACTAAACACGTGACAACATAACAGATTTTAGTATTATAAACCTATAAGTAATATCATACATTTGAGAAGTAGAAGATGATACGTTAGTAACATCTTACCTCTTCTTCATGGATGTACAAAGGGCGTAATGTAAGACGTTTGACAGATATAACTGATTGGAGAAGTGTCTGGATACTTTGTGTAACATTGATATCTGCCTCTTCCAGCTTTGGCATTTTCTCAATCAAAATGGAGAAAATTTCTGTCTCATCCTCAATTTTGAAATACTTCAAAGAAAGGGTAACTATCACATGCAGATCATCAGAATAGGTGCTAGCTATCTTCAAGGATAAACGCTGCACAGTCGGGACAATCAAAATTATCGCTCTCACATTGTCTTCATCTTGATCTCCTTCAATAACCAGATCTTCCAGAACAGGGCAATATGATAGAAGCAGTCGAAGAGAATCTTGGTCTGAGTATGTCACATCTCGAAGTTGCAAGGTTTTCAAAGAAGGGAGACAAACATCTCGAGGAACATCCACAAGGATACTCATGCCTTGGAGTTTTAAGGTCACGAGTGATTTGCAGGTATACAAGCTTCTAGGGAATAATTCATCTGATCCGCCAAAGTAAGAAGAAGAGAAGATACTTAGCTCCTGCAAGCAGCGAGAAACTGCGATTCCAATCCACAGTTTGATTTTTCTATATGGAAATGATGCAGTTTGAAATCTGAGGCACAAGCTTTCTATGATCGGAGCTCGTAATGGCAGATTCTTGAGGATAAATTCCTCAAGTGCAGGCTTTGAAAATGGCATTCAAATTTAGGCACCGACTTCCAAAGAGACTCCCATCATTTGGACAAAATGCTAGTGGATACAGCAACTTTTGTCGGAACAAACGATAATATCTTCACCAGCAATTCATCAGGCAACCTACTAATGCTGTCCATATCTTAACAAACCCAAGATTCTGTTACCATCAATCAGAAGCTTAGATTTTACCTTTGCCTTGAAAAGAGAAAAAAAAAAAACAAGAAAACTTGTTAAGACTCGGAGAATTTGTCTGAAGCCAATCAAATATACATACATATATACCAATGAACTTTCTGTTTGAACAAGTCAAGCTACTGAGAAAATATTCCATCATTTTCAACACAGTAACTAAACCCTAGAAGACAGATGGAACACGAAATAAAACCTAGACAAAGTCGATTAGAAAGAAATCAAGAACAAGGAATCAAGTAAAAAGATAAGGAATCGCTCAAATGTATTTCTTTTCTAAGTTGATGTATAGCAAGGAAAATATATCAAGGAAACAAAAGATGAACGTCGTTTTATTTATTTTGTTAATGAATTTGAGAAAGGAGATTATATTAGTTTTTTTTTCTTTTATTATTAACAGCAGGAGAGGAGATCAGATTTGTTATGTTATTTCCTACGCGTTCGTTAATTAATTTTACATTTCTTGTTCCACTTTCATATAAGTTTGTATAGATATAAACCCCTAAAAGTTATGATATTCTTTTAAGTACTAATCCCCTAGCTTCTCATAATTTTATTTGGCCTGAGAATTCCTCTTAGAGAATTAGCCATTCCTAAATATGATTGCAATACACAACAAATAGATATATACACACAAATATATATATGTATATATATATCTTCTCTCTCAGTTTCAGAGAATGGTCAACCATCTCCGCCGTTGAAATCTACTCATCAGCCACTGGCGGGTCAACCCAACGGCCATGTTCTTTGATCAGACAGATCAGAGCATCTGTTGCCTCTGTCATGGCAATCCCACGCTTCACCACCGTCTGTCCACAAATATCAAAATCCGATTCTTTGTAGTTCGGAGATATATAAACACATTCACTAAGAAACCCAAGAATAAAGGCATTACCTTTCCCACATAAAGATCGATTTTTCCAGGTGAACCACCAACATATCCGAAATCAGCATCTGCCATTTCTCCTGGTCCATTCACAATGCAACCCATGATAGCTATCTGCAGTAGCCATTTATTCAATTCCTCACTTTTCTACATCCACAAACCCAAAACAAAATTTCTTGAAAACAAGTAAAGGTCTGAGTTTTAACCGAAACGCCAGGTAAATGTGAAGTCTTTTCTCGAATCTCGGCGCTGATTTCTTGCAAGTCGAAAAGCGTTCTTCCACAGGAGGGGCACGATACGTATTCCTGCCATGATTTAGCAAGTTTATGACTTCTTTTTTTGAGAAAGAAAATACAGAAATACAGATTCTTTGAGCTTTTACCGTCTTAGTGTTACGCATTCTGCAGCCTTGTAATAAGTTGAAGGAAGTATTCCTAAGGAAATCGAAATCTTGGTCAGGTGCTTCAAGCATTACACCATCACCGAGTCCATCCACAAGAAGGGCTCCAGCGTAAGTCCCCGCGTGAATCACCAATTCGTCTCTGCAATGTACGCGAGAAAAAAAAAAACATCATAAGATCAAAGTTGGATTTTCCATTCACTGCACTACACTTGACAGTCGTTATCTACCTGTGTATTCCAATTGGGAACTTAATATGGTGAATTACAGGAAAGTTAACTGAATTCTCGGATAGGAACTCGAATTGCCTACAAAATCAAGAAAATAATATTTCTTAGCTGATAAAGATCATAACTTTTTAACTCAGCAAAAGATACATAGTGGAATTTTCAATTATTACCTCCGAGCTGCGTGCACTCTGCTAACTTTGTCTTCAGTGAAGGGTACATCATGGAGAATCATAGTAGCGTCGATTGTTTTGAGTATTTCAAGCTCCTCATATGGCTCATCCGTCGATTGTTTTGAGTATTTCAAGCTCCTCATATGGCTCATCCCCTCGTAGAGAGACAACCAACCGTGTACCTGAAATAACTGAAAGTAAGAAATACCAAAGAAAACTTGTTTTCGTTATAATGGTTTTTTCAGGAGAGTATCAGGTCACCTTCGGGGAGAAGCTTGTAAGCACCACCAGATAGTTCCTTGAGGTTGACAAGAACCATTGCATTGGGCAATGGCTTTGTGAGTTGCTCTGATAAAGGTGTTATAACTCCCATACTGACATCGATCAACCGTTTAAGAGCCAAACGCTGTTAACAGAACTCAATGTTTATATTCAGCCATGTCAAATCTTGAAGTACGTGATATGGGGAAGAAAAGGTGTTTCTTACAGCCACGTGATCATCTACAGGTGGTAGCTCTCTTAATAAGATTGAATCCACAGTTGCCAGGTCCTATACAAGCATTACTCGAGAAAGTAAGAATTGGGAACCAATGGCATAATTGCAGTGAGACTACGTCTATCATGAAAATAAAGTTGAACCATATCTCACCTTGAATGGCATCCCCACAACAAGCTTTGTAGCGAGCGATCTGTAGAGGAGTTCAGGTGCCTAGAGAGAAAGTGAAATAGCATGTGGAAAGACAATGATCCGTTCTACATATTCAGAAATACAAGAAAAAGAGAAGAGTATTTATCAATATTCACCTTTAGTTGATCCAGAGAAATTGACATCAGAACAGAACCATCACGGTGAAGGACACCTCTATAATCTACCTCTTCTCCCTATAATTTTCAGAACAAATCATTTTGAATTTCTTCGATATTTGAAAGCGGCATCACGAAGTACATGGATGCACAGTCTTACCTCTTTTTGTACAGGTAGATCACCCGTCCTACGCTGAAAATCAAAGTAATGCCTATGCTTTTCTTCAAAAGGTGCCTAATACACAAAGGGTTGCATCAGTGCCATAAAGTGGAACTATATTAGAGAAGCATCTGAAAAAGAATCATTCATACAACGCCTTGTTGAAGTTCAGCAGCTTTTGTCCCGAGGTTGGCCAATCGTTTGCAGGGATCTATCTCCTCTTCTGGTGGCTCCGTCAGTGAAACTCTTATTGTGTCACCGAGCCCGTCCTGCAATTACAAACAATTATCACCATATATGAGCTGTTAAAGGAAAGATCTTTACCCTTTTTTATGTAATGAGGTACCTGAAGAAGCGTCCCGATTCCAATTGCAGATTTCATCCGTCCATCTTCTCCTTCTCCTGCCTCAGTAACTCCTAAATGCAAAGGATAATCCCATCCCTGAACATACATCTCAGCCACAAGCAAACGGTACGCTTGGACCATGATCACCGGGTTGCTCGCTTTCATTGAGAAAACAAAGTTGTGATAGTCTAATTTCCGACATATTCTTGCAAACTCAAACGCAGATTCAACCTGTGTGCAGAACTCATATCAGACAACAGTACATGTGTAAGAAGAGAAACCATACAAAGGCTTTAAGATGTTTTACCATTCCTCGTGGAGAATCCCCGTAATAGCTCATAATACGGTCAGAAAGACTTCCATGATTTGTCCCTATACGCATTGCTCTCCCGTACTTTTTGCATTTCTCAACCAAAGGAGTGAAGACCTAAAAAAGAGTAACACCGTTAGTTAAGACTTAAGATTGATTAAAGACTTTACAAGACAAGTGAGACAAAGGCTTTCTTCCACCTGCTCGATATGCTGGAGTTCTTTCTGATATTCATCCTCTGTATATTCTATTGTCTCAAACTGGGCTCGTCTGTCGGCTGCAAAGGCAAAAATTCATTCATTCTCGAGTTAAAGAAACAAGTGTAAGACAACAAAAAAAAAACATACCAAAATTTCCGGGGTTGACACGAATCTTGTCGAAGCATTCAGCCACTCGTAAGGCTACAGTAGGGGCAAAATGAATATCTGCTACCAGCGGTATATTGTAACTGTAACCAACATGCAAAACACCAAATCAGTTCCATACTAATTCAAACTCCACAAACAAACATAGAGAAAACTGAGTATGGTCATCGACTTACTTAAGCTGAACAAGTTTATCTTTGATTTCAAAGCATGCATCAGCCTCTTTCTTCCCTTGAACAGTTATCCTCACAATATCTGCTCCTTTATCCGCTATTCTCATAACCTGTAATCACAGAACCAAAAGCATTTGTCTCTACAACATCAATGGAACAGTCATAAGCAACTCAATCATGTGTACCAAGTTTCAACATATTGATGCATATACATATGTAATAAGGTCACAACACTCGGGAAATTAAAGCAAATAGATTAAAGGCACAGATGCAGAAACCTCATCAACAGTTGTAGCAACATCTTTTGTATCAGATGTAGTCATTGTTTGAATCCTTATTGGATGTTCGCTTCCAAGGGCAACATTTCCAACCATAACAGTACGAGTCTTCCTCCTCACTGTCTTATGCAATGACTCGCAATATTTCTGTCTTGGCACTACAAAACCAATACAACATCCAGATATTCATTCTAATCAAAAACTTGGAAAAAGGTAAATCTTTTTGATAATTCTGAATGAATCTCTTATGCTTATACCTAAGAGAGGGCTTCCTTCTGATGCAGGTTGAAGCTCCGCTAAATCGGAGCCTCGATTTGAATTCCGGATAACGGAAACTCTTCTTCTAGCAGATTTTAGACTTGTCAAATCACGAATTCTCACAAAATTCATGCTTTTACCAAACCCGAGTTTCGAATCCGGGATCTTGACCCCGGAAACAGGAGCTGGCAATACTCCAGTCGCCATTTTCTCAGTGAATCAAAGTAACTGCATAGTCACAGAACACAACTAGCTGACTTAAACACACAATAATAATTCTTTTTAAAATCCAGTTTGGTTACTAGGAAAATCATGGAAATTGATTAATTAAAAGACAGAACTTTTTAGCTTCAATTCTGATTCTGAAGCAAAAATCAATAAAGATTATAAAAAAATTCCGCACAAGCAGAATTACCCAACTAAATCATCTAAGTTCCCCGATGAAATTACACAGAAAATGGATAATTTTCGTGTCGATCAAAGCAGACCTAAGAACTAATTCTACCAAATTGAGAGAACCCTTAAGAAAATGCATGAAAACAGTACCTAAAGGCGAGCAAAGATGACGCAATTGGGAAACCAGTGTTGAAGCCAAGGATCGAAAATAGAGAAGAGAATGTTCCAGACGAAGGAATTAGTGGTGAGAAGAGTTTGAGAGGGATTGATTTTCAGACATAAGTATGGTGAAAGAAACCGAGGATAAAACGTTTTAGCAGAAACAGCCAAGACCATGACAACTTTTTTTAGCAGAAGAGGAAAAAAACTTTAGCACGGAGACGCAAAAGTTGAAAATTTAGGACCTGTATTTATCTTCTCTTCAAATTTGAGCATGTTACTTTAAACATTTTATGAAAACTTCCTGTAGTACTTTTTGTTTTTATCCCCGAATTAAATTTTGGGCAATTATGTTAAAATGAAGTTTTTGTGCTAACCACATATTTTTATTTAGGCCATATATAACATTTTATTAAAGAGTAATTTTCTTATATAGCACAAATCCTCTAACCTCATATTTTTATGGACTAAAAACTATCTTTAAATTTAAATTAGTTAATCCAAGCCCAAAAATTTAAATTATAAACTTTATAAAATTAATTTTTGTGTTTATGTTATTTTTGAAAACCAAAATTTTTGGTGGTATTTTTGGAACATTAAATTAATAATGATATTTTTGTAATCAAAACTTGAAGTGTGGTGTTTTGAAGAATTTCTCTTTTTAACTTTTTCAGTCAACTAATTTCGATACTTTAACTTTAATCAATGACACGTTTTAAATATTAAAATTTGGATATGAAACATTTAATAAAATACTACATTATTTTGATTTCTTCCCATATTTCACATAATATTTCCCAAACAACTACATTATCGATTTATTTCTCTTTCAATAATGACATTTTTCACACAATAGCTTTAAAAGAAAAGAATATGGGGAAAACAATATATTTTTATTCTTTCTCTATAAATGTACCATCTCTAAGAAATATTACAGAAAATTTAGACATATGATGAACCCCACATATCATAAAGTTGAGATAATAATGAAGAAGAGAGAGATTTTTTAACAAAAAAAACATAAAATAAGAGGTACTTCTAAATTCCGATAAATTCATTTCCCAAATGGACCAATAATAAGAGTTTAAATGAAAATCACGAAACGGTCCTCCAAGTCTCTTTAAATTACACAGGCGAACCAAGAAAATTGGAGCTAGCACACACTCAAAATCAACTATCTTATCATATTACACTCACATATCTTAAACCAATACCAAAAATTCCATTAAGAGCCAAAGCAAAACCTTAGATTATTGCAAGTCAGATCATCTTCAGAGTTTAAGCAGCTTTCTTCTCTTAACTGTCTTCTTCTTCTTCCAGCAAATACTTCTCAAGAATTGCCACTGTTGCCTGCTCCGCGCTGAATTAACGACGAAAGCAACATCATTAAGTACAAGAATCAAACTTTAAACCCGTTGATCCGCATTTATTGATCTAATCAACAATCGTATACCTTCCGGTCTAATGATCTTATACTTCCAAACTTTAGTCAGATCGACGATTGTAGAACCAGCACGACCTGATGGGAGCAAACCAGCATTATATACATAAACACAATGCTGCCAAAGATTCTCAAAATCTTTAACACAGACACTGCTTCTATCACCACTAAGATTAGCACTTGTAAGAGCCAATCTTTTTTTTTCTCTTCTTCTTCTTCTTGAATCAAAAACAAGTATTTCTTAATTGGGCAACTATTTTCCCAGTATCCGGATATAGATTTCGAACGTTGCTCGAAAACAATCTCCATCTCTTTATTATTTTGTCCATCAAAAATTTCAAACCAATCAAAACAATATAACACAGATCATCCTCAACTCTTTTTACCCAAACCAGTGAGTTTCCAAAGTTGGATAATCTTCTAGCTCCGATGCCAAACTCAAATTAATCGATTGAATTACACAACGTCCGAATCTAGAATTTTTTTAACTTCACAAACAAAAATAGAAAGAAATGTCAAAAATCGTTTTTTTTTCCATCTCCGATCCAAATAGAAACGTTTCGGATTGACATGAGATCGATCCTATAATCCCAGCCAAACTCAAATCCCCATAGAGAAATCAGATCCAAATCCCAAAAATCCCAACCAAAATAAATTTGAAATTGGAAAATGCGCTCAGATCCAAAAATCAGGATCATATGGAGCAGAAGAGGATGAATAAATCATGCAACAAAAACGAAGAGAAGACTAATATCCATGCTTACCCCAAAAAAAAAACTCCAATGGTAATTATGCTGTCTCGGGTCAATCCCCGGAAAAATTATTAACCGTTGAAAATTTCGCCGGCGACCAGCATAGAGTCAAAAGGTAAAGAGAGAGAGTGGACTGGAACAGCGAGCAACTGAAAAATGGTTGAAAGAGAAGAAGGGTAGGGTTGTATACCGAAGTGAAGCGAAAAAAAAACTGGATTTAGAGGTTTATTATCGATTTAGGTATTTATAATTTTTGGTTAGGATCTTGAACTTAAGCAAAACAATTCGGGTTTGGATATTCTAAATAATGAAAAATTTAAAATTTGGTTAAATTTGAATAAATTTTTACAAATATAACAAAATTTTTTATGATATATCGATTTATTTTGAGTATTTTAGTTAATTTAATCTTAAAATTATTAATATTTTGGTTTTATAATTTTTAATTTTGGGTAATTGAATCTAAATATAACTAATATTTTTTTTATATAATTTTATTTTGGATATCTAATTGATTTTTGATTTGTTTTAGATTTGGGTTCGGTTATTCAGATTATAAAATTTTAAGATTTATTCAAGTATTTTGTGGGTTTGACTTCAGATTCAATTCTTTTTTTTTGTCGGATTACTTTAACTTTTTTTATCCATGAAGAATTTCTTGTCAACAAAAAAATTGGATTTTTTTTAGTAAATATAAATAGCATAATTGTGGATAAGGAAGTATATGATTTTGTGAGACCTAATTAATCTTATACTTGGTAGATATTTCCATTTTGACCCCTTACAAGTATACATGTCTAATTTCACTAGTTGAATAAATGGTTTATGCATATTAGGTAATAGGGGTGTAATTTTTTTTTTTTTCTAGAAGCTATCTGAAACACTTTTGTTTGTTTGCCATGTTTAGTTTTATATTTTAGTTGATGGACTCAAACATATGCACTTTCAACTATATTTCTATATAAAAAAGGATATAGCAAAGATATATTATATATAGTAGTTTGAAACTTCCATAACAAGTTCGATGATTGATTGATTCTTTTGGCAATTCGGAAGTCAAGGTTTTCTAAAATGTCAAAGTCAAAGTTTTTTGAAATGACATTGATACTAAATTATTGGTATTAATTTGTCTATTTTCCAAAATTTTTAACAAAGCAATGGATTTTGTAATGCGAAAAATATTTATGAAAGAATTAAACATAACTTTTACATAAGAAAATCAGTTTTTGGCAAAAAATATAATGAAATAATATCCCGTTTGCGAATAAATCTTCAATAAAAAATGTTAATGATTCACTAAAAAATTGATAATTTACTTGTTTGTTTTTATTTTTTTTATTATATAACGTATATATCTGTTTATTTAATAATTTGTTTTCGTAATTCTGTAATAATTTTGTATTTTTTTATTTGATAATACAGGTTTTTAACCGGAAAAAGGTGGTGTGCTTCCACAACTCTTGAAACAATCTTGTTTTGTTTGACATAGTCCTTTGAACTCACAATCTTGTGATTCATCATCCATAATTTCTGTTTATAATTAAAGTAACTATAGTTCTTTTTAGTAATCAGTAAAATTAATATGGCAATCAAATATTCGTACGGACAATACGTAATCATATACATAGAATACTACTTTTTTGTTTTGTGAAAATAAAGAGATACATAAAGAAATCTCACGAGTCGATTGCACATTGTTAACAAGGAGAGAAACAATAATGAGAAGAGCAACAAATTGAATCTTCGACGACACCAATTTTCGATGAATTTTTTCACTTTACAAATTGATTAGAACTATTTTTATCTAATGCATGAGTAAACTAAGAACCGATGGTTGTTTTTATAGCTTATAAAATTACATAAATAATTTTTAGATTTAAGTACATGCATATTATCATTTAAATTACATAAATGATAAGTACATATAATATATATTTTAATTACACACATATATATATATAGTAAAATACATTAAGAAATAAATTTAGAGAAATGTGTATAATATGCTTAATCATATTATAAAACACATTTAAACAATTCATCAAATTTAGCAAAACAATATCTTAATAATGTGATTTTAGTTTATATTTTAGAGGGAAATGGTTGGAAAAAAAAAGTTTATAAATAATACCCAATTTTTTAATAAAAATCGTTTAATCCCCTAACAAAATTAAAAAAATAAATACTCGTGATCCGCCTTTACTCCCGTTTAACTATTGAAGACGACGTTGTGTTTAACCGATGCTGAAGGAGATCGACCCCCTGAGAATGATCTTCAGGGGGTTTAAAAAAAAATCTAATTCAATTCGTTTTGAAACTTATAAACATGACAATTATCTCTTATTTGAAAAAATAAAATTAAAAAACAATGACCCCAAGGGAGGGTTAGTAGAAGTAGCATCTATTCATCTAAAACGATCAAAAGCTTCAGAGTTTTTAGTTAGGATTTGAGGTTTCAGAGATCCCAATAGCTTCTTCTTCTTCTTCTTCAATGTGTAAGGCAGCATTGCGTTTGCACCAACAAAAATACTCAGGGACATGTCCATCTTCTCCAATTACCCATGGATGCTCCGACACATTCTTCAATGTCATTCTCTCGCTCGGATCTGCAAAACCCACAAGATATGAAGACTCGAAATCTTTACTTTTGTACAGTTTTAACTACACCAAAAGGATGGAATTAACTCACTTTTGCAAAGGAGACCTTCGATCAAATCTCTTAGAAGAGGATTCAATCCATCCGGTATTATCAAAGGGTTGTTAACGATCTGTGAGAGATAATAGATTATCAACCAATGGGGGGGGAGGTTATGAAAATTTCAAATAGATTTCTTGAGAAACAAGGAAAGCATTGATCAGATGCAAAGCCCTACCTTGTCGTAGGTGTCCTGAAGAGTATCAGCCAGAAACGGGTATTGTCCCAATATCATACAATACAAAGTAACTCCCACTGCCCATGTATCTGCAGCTCTCCCGCTATACGTTATACCTGACACTGATTTTGATCCCAAAAAGAATATATTTTCTCTTCATTCTCTGTACGCTTACTAGTTAAGACCAAGCTAAAAAAAGATTTAGAAAGGGAGCTGACCTAAACAACATTCTGGAGCAGTGAAGACTGGAGTCCCGGGAGATCGACGCAGTTGATCATCATCATCCTGTAGCAACAACAGATCTATGCTAACACTAAGGTCACAAGATACATATCAAGAATTAATGAAAATCAAATGATTCAACTATCATTTATTACCTTGAATACTTGGCTGACACTGAAATCTCCTATCTTCACTGCACCGCTACTAGTAACCAGCAGATTGTCGGGTTTAATGTCCCCGTGAATTACATTCTGTTTTTTTTACCCATAGAAATAGTATCAAGACAGTATTAGGTGATGAACTATGAAGTAAGAGAAGAAGGCTTAACAATGAAGATCATACATGAGCATGAAGATACATCAGGCCAGTAACTATATCCCGCAAATACTTTCTTGCAGTTTCCTCTCCAAGAGCACCCGGTGGTCCAGAACCGTCATACACCCATTTTCCATCAACATATTCGAGAACTAAGAGAAAGTAGAAAGACAAGCATTATAAGATAAGAGGCTCTTTCCACGACGAGAAAATATCGAAACAGCAAAAGAGAAAGGAGAATAAATACCCATGTAAAAATGATCAGTTTCAGGGTCATCTATCACCTCAATGAGGTTAACGATGTTAGGATGCTCCAGAATTTTCATAATCATAACCTGAAAGTGACGAGATAAAAGAGCGTAAACACAACTTCTCTAAAATGAAACCAATGCAGAAAACGCATGATACCTCACGAAGAACATCACTCATAGCAGTCTCTGAAGGTGCAACCCTTAGCCTTAATAACTGCGACTTGTGAAACGCCTGCAAACCAAAGCATTAATTCACAGTATTTCAGAGAGATTTAAGCCATATAAGTGATCAATTAAACAAATTATCTTGTGTAATTTGCAATATACTGAAGGATCATAGTGAATAACATCATAAACATCAGCTAAACAAAAAAGAAAAGGTTTCATGAGGTAATAAGGAAAGAAAACAAGAGCTTACCTTGATAGCATAATACTGGCCGTCTACAGTGCTTCGATATAAAACCTGTTGTAAATGCAAAAAAAAAAATGTTATGGAATCCAAAACCTGGGTTGACTTTGGAGGATACACTTAAAAGGATTGGATAGTATTGTAAATGAGATTCACACTTACCACTTTACCATAGCTACCGGCTCCAATTTTACATATGCGAACATACTCATTGATCATCTTGTCACCATTTTCATCCTAAATATCAAACAACAAATAAATTGGCATAGACACACCATGGAATATTCTAAGAAGCATAATAATATGAGAGATAGGCACTTACCTCTCCACGGATAAGTTCTTTAGTTTCTCTGACTGGAATGTGCCTGCAGATTAATCCATTATCTAATCTATATTTCAAAATCTCCTCAGATCGTTCAGAGCGGCTCTTCTGCTCTACTTCTTCTTCATCTTCTTCTTCTTCTCCTCTTGCAGTGCTAGTTACATCACTGTCACATGAATATGTATCATCATCATAAGGCTTAGGCGATTGTCGGGTTCTACCAGAAGTGCCAAAGCATCCAAAGCAACCGATGGTACGGGCAAACAAAAAACTATCACGAAACATGATCTACTTGTCAAAAAACAAACTGCTCCTCAAAGTATGATAAAATATGAACTGCTCACAAGCTATCTGAGAAACCTGAAGAAAAAAGTGACATCAAAATTAACATTCTGACTTGATCATCCAAGTAATTAAACACAAAAACCTTTGTACAAGTCAAAATCTTACCCCGTGAATAAAGGGGTTACTAGGGCTTCAAGCCCGATGAATTAGACTATTCCAAAGGATGCCATTCAGCGAGATGAACAATACAACTTGAGACATCATAACCACTGCAATTGAAAAGCAACATGTCTAAAACTGCAACCTTATAAAAAAGCTATATTTATGAAAAAGTCTAGCCTCCTTCTTCACGAGCATTAACTCGTTGACCGCATAGCCCCAATAATTAAGAGCTACACAGCTTCAACAACCGGCAATAAAGTCAAGATGAATTACAGGGTTCTGCAAAAAATGGTCAAATCCTCATTAAATTTGCTGACAACAACCACCAATGAAGGGTTTAAAAACTTGAGTTAGGTAAACACGAATTACATCACATTGTGTGTATTATTATGATTCTGGCGTAACGGGCTACACTTTTTCCAATCCAAATGGTCAATTCAGATGAACGAATCGAGAGCAAACGGGACTAGACAAAAATGTCAAACATTGTAAAGCGAACAATGCAAATAAGGAGAGAAGAACAACCAAAGACCCCAAGACGGTAGCTTCAAATTCACATAAATCACAAACTAGAATCTCCCTAAAATTATTTTTTAAATAAACCCTAATTTCGAAATCGGATGCAGCGGAATAAACCCAGAAAATAACCGCAACGAAAATTCATCAGGAGATCCGAGTATTCGTCAGCAATGGAGAAAATAACAAAAAAAAAAAGCGAGAATCTTACATTAAGGCTGATTTAGAATTCGATCGGAACAGAGGAAGACAATACGAAAAGAAAAAAGATTTTGGATCGTAATGAAAGGGCTCTCAAGTCTCACCGTCGTGCGTGAGATTAGACACAAAAAAAAAACAGAGATAACTTTCTAAGGAGTCCGATTCTGACATGTTATATAGATGGTTTTAACACGTGTCACTCTAATATAGTACCATTGGAATTATAACTGATATAATTAGTATTTAGATTTCTGGTATAATTAACTAGTTACAATTGGTCTGATTAATTATATCTAGTTATATCTAGTATAATTGGTATTATAACTGTTATAATTGATATTTAGATTTCTAATACAACTGACTAGTTATATATGTGGTACAATTAAATACAATTATATAAATGATATCAAATAAAACTGGTAACAATATTCACGCGAAAAGTTTAAAGTTCGAGTATCATCTCTTACTTGATACAACTATAGACATATTTTAATTTGAAAACATCATTTAGTAACACGTTATGTTACTTTTCTTCTTCGTAGCCTACGATCCAGATTTTCTCCCCTTCGGTTCCTTTTATTTTTGGGGTTTATATATATATATTTTGTCTATTCTTTTAAAAAGGAGTTTTATATAAAAATTAAAACTAAATTCATTGTTTCTAACTTCTAACATCTAACAGTAAAATTACAATATCTTACAAACACCACATATGGAGTTTTGAGCTTTGATGGATTGGTTTCGTTTGTCTCTAAAATCTTACATCTTCATATTCATCTATAAAATAGATTACAACTTTCCTATATAATTCTTAAATTTTCTTTTTAAAAATATCTTGTACACATAAAAAGCTTAATAAGTTGTAAATATTACCTAAAAAGGTAAAAATGCATTAGACACTAGAGGCTAAAATCAATAACATAATTGTTTCTGGTTTTCTAATTGAATTACGGACAATGATCTACTGCTACGGACAGTTCGTTCTACTTGCGTTATAAATATCGAAATATCTATCTTAATGAAAATATCTGAATAGTAATCAGGCCGCCTCAATGACCGTCGGAGTTTTAGCTTTGCAAGGTTCTTTCAATGAGCACATCGCGGCTTTGCGGCGGCTCGGCGTTCAAGGCATTGAGATTAGGAAGGCGGAGCAGCTTCTCACCGTTTCTTCTCTCATCATTCCTGGCGGCGAGAGCATCACCATGGCCAAACTCGCCGAGTACCATAACTTGGTCCTCTCTCTCTTACTCTCTCTTTCTACAATCGCAATTTGATTGTTTTTGCGAAGACCTACTTGGAGAAACTAGCAAAGGTTCCTTTTTTATGTGTGTTTGACACCAATCTTGTGTTATTCACTAATTGGCCATTTCAGAATCTGAAGTTATTCTATGATTTAAGATATCGATTTAGTCATTCGTTTCTTGTTCTTGTCCAAAGAAATTGGCTTTGAGATTGAAAAAGAAGGAACTTTGGGAATTAGGCTGAGTTAATCAACAAGTAGATATGTAATGTTTGTGGTTTCTCTGTTTATGTTTAATGTTTTGTAGCTGAAACAACTTAACAATTGTCAACTAAACTACTCTTTCATTAGATGATCCTGAACCGATGATGAGTCTAGCTAGAATCGTGAAAGGGAGAGCTTCCATTTACGTTTGTCTAGATTTGATTGCTTATACAGTTTCAGTGGTGAGGACGAACAATAGTATAAAAAGTCTCTTCTCTGTTCTAATTTTGTTCCATTTGCTATTTTGAAGTTCCCTGCTCTACGTGAGTTTGTTAAGACTGGGAAACCTGTTTGGGGAACATGTGCGGGTCTGATATTCTTGGCAGACAGAGCCGTTGGTAAGTACTTTTAATTTATCTTCCTATCAATTGTGTTGTGAATAATTTAGAAACTGAAACGAGAGAAAAATGTTGAAAATTTCAGGTCAGAAAGAGGGAGGTCAGGAATTAGTAGGTGGCCTTGATTGCACTGTGCATCGGAATTTCTTTGGCAGCCAGGTAAAGTTATTATGTCTTTTGCCAAGATTTTGGATTTATGCTATTCACCATACATGTCAATCAATTGTTAGACTACTTAAATCAGAATGAGCTGTCATGTACTTGTATCGAAAACTCGGTCTTTTCATAAGAGTTTCAATTGGAGTGAAAAAGTATTCCAGTTCTCTAATTGACTAATTTCATATGGATTCACTCCTCGTGGCAAATAAGATCTTAACCATATGAAAATCTTAGATTGTTCTTATATTTGTTTTTGATGTGTAGATTCAAAGTTTTGAAGCTGATATCTCAGTACCTCAACTAACATCTAAAGAAGGTGGGTCAGAGACATTCCAAGGAGTGTTCATACGTGCTCCTGCTATTAGCGATGTTGGCCCTGATGTCGAAGTCCTAGCGGATTATCCTGTCCCGTCAAACAAGGTCTTGTATTCAAGCTCTACTGTACAAATCCCAGAGTTTTGCTTAATTTTGCACTAATGCTCTTGAAAAGATTACCGTTTTTGTGAGCACATGTATGAATCTCTCTTCTTGTTGGTCTCATTTTTTTTATGGGATAAATCAGGAAGATGCTCTTCCTGAAACTAGAGTCATTGTTGCTGTGAAGGAAAGAAACTTGTTAGCAACTGCTTTTCATCCCGAGTTAACTGCAGACACACGATGGTAATTGTGTAATTCGTTTCCCAGTTTTTTTTTTATTTCTTCGACGGTTCTGATCTATTGCTCGGATTTTTACTCTTTCTTTGTCATTTTTCCAGGCACAGTTATTTCATAAAGATGACAAAAGAGCTCGAAGAGGGAGCTTCTCCAAGCAGTAGTAGCACTATTGTTTCCGTTGGAGAAACAAGTCTCGGTCCCAAGCAAGCCAAGCCTGATCTCCCTATATTTCAATAACTGAATAGAGAGAAGAAATCTCTTGAAATAAAAACTATAGAAAGTGTCAGATTCTTTATCTTTAAAAGATGTTTTTGGAAAATTGCAAGCTAGTTTGCAATTTGCACACAAGGAAGTTTCACAGGACTCTTTTAGTCGATTCATATACGTTGTGTTCTTGATATTATTACGTTGTATACCGTTGAATCTCAAACCGATTGCCTGGTTCAGTTTTGTTTGTGCCTTGTGAATTGTGAGGTCTTTTGGCCAAGAATAGACAGAACAGAACAGGCTTTGAAAGTATAACTCGGTATGGTTTTGGTTCAATGGTTAAGAAGATAACCCAGTGTATAATAAACCGGTCAGCTGACTTTGGCGCATTTGACTTTTCTTTGGTTTCTCGAAAAGGCGCAATCTTGTAATAGTGGGGCGGCTTTGGGCCAATGAAAGTCGAGAAAAGTTACTTAAAATGCACACATTTACAGAGATGTTTATTTAAGACATGAGGGCTTTCTTCTTCATTCAAGCCATCCTCACGTTTTCGCTACTCGTTTCCTTCCATATAAAGCCATCAACAACAAACAATTGTTTGTTCTTGTTATAGTGGGCGGCTTTGGGCCAATTGTTTGTTTTTTTCTCAGATTTGCATACATAGTGATTACATAATATTTACCAAGTTAAGTTACTATGAGAAAAAGAGGGTGAAATTTTTTGGTTATTGATTCAAAAAAAAAAAAAATTGGGAACAAATGAGGTAACTATAAATATGTTTTGATCCTGAGGAGTTAAGAAATGGGTAAAAAAGAATGTGAAGTGCTAATATTTGTACGGTTACCTCTGTCGAGCAAAAAAAGAAAAACAATTTTTTCTACCATAAAGTCTTGATGTTGAAGCTTCATCAAGCTAGGTTTTTGTTAAGAAATCAACGGAGACGACTTGAGATGAACTCAAAGAGTCGGCTTCTTTCTTAAGATGAAGCAATGGATATTATCATATGAGGTTTTAATAAGTCAACTCTATTCTTTCTCTACTCTATAAAATCCCTCTTTCTGCAACAACATTACACCACCCCTAAAGAAGAAGAAGAAGAAGAAGAAGAAGACTTGGAACTTGAGAGATGGAGCGCAGAAAGTCATATGTGCTTGTCGCGCTCTTTGCATTGCTTCTCTTGACCGATATTGTCATTGCCCAAAGCGATGGCGGAAAAGGCAAGGGGCATGAGGGACAAGTAAACAAGGGTAAGGTAGATGATGGCAAAGGTAACGTTAACGTCCCAAAGGACAAGAAAAAGGAGAAGAATGACAAGAAGGAAAAGGAGGAAAAAGAAAAGAAGGATAAGGAAAGGAAAGAAAAGGAGAAGGAGGAAAAGGAAAAGAAGGCTAAAGAAAGGAAGGAAAAGGAGAAGAAGGAGAAGGAGAAGAAAGACAGGGAGCAGAGTGAAGCAGCTGCGAGATACAGAATATTATCACCGTTGCGTACAGGACAAGAGCAGGCGATCTGCCAGGGCCGGGGATCATGTTATTACAAGACTCTTGTTTGCCCTGGTGAGTGTCCCAAGAGGAAGCCCGTGAAGAACAAGAACACCAAAGGTTGTTTCATTGACTGCACTAACAAATGTGAAGCTACCTGCAAATGTAAGTACATTCTGTTCAATTGGTCTTCTTTGTCTTAGATTCAGTTTGCAGCTCACTAGAATATAGATTTTAGCCGTGAATTGATAATTGTGGTACAAGGAATTGGTTTGATTCTAACCCAAGTAACTTAGCTTAATCCCGATTTTCTATCTTTCTTACAGGGAGAAAAACGAACTGCAATGGCTACGGATCTCTGTGCTACGACCCTAGATTTGTAGGAGGAGACGGTGTGATATTCTATTTCCATGGATCCAAAGGTGGAAACTTTGCGATCGTTTCAGACAACAATCTCCAGATCAACGCTCACTTCATCGGTACAAGACCCGTTGGTAGAACCAGAGACTTCACATGGGTTCAAGCCCTAAATGTCATGTTCGAAAACCACAAGCTCGTGATCACAGCCAATAGAGTGACTCAATGGGATGAACAATCTGACGCCTTTACCCTCAGATACGACGGAGAACTAATCACACTCCCTGAAGACGAACAATCCGAATGGAGAGAATTTTCGGGACAAAAAAGAGAGATCGTCATTGAAAGAACCGATGAGAGAAATAGCGTAAGAATACTTGTCTCAGGTCTTGTTCAGATGGACATCAAAGTGAGAGCTATAGGAAAAGAAGAGAACAGAGTTCACAACTACCAGTTGCCGCAGAATGACGCTTTTGCCCATCTCGAGACTCAGTTCAAGTTCTTAGATCTAAGTGATCTCGTCGAGGGTGTTTTGGGGAAAACCTACCGTCCTGATTACGTCAGCTCCGCCAAGACTGGAGTCCCAATGCCTGTGATGGGAGGAGAGGACAAATACCAAACGTCTTCTCTGTTCTCGCCGACTTGCAGACTCTGCAGGTTCAAGCCCCAAGAAGAATCACTCTCTGCTGATATCTAATGAGAAGAAGAAGAAGAGGAAGAAGAAAAGAGATGGAAAGTTCTATTATTTTTAAATAAATTAATGAAAAAATTGTGTGTAACTGTTTTGTTTCTGGAAATAGTTTATTTTATATTCATAAAAGTAATGTAATAAGAGCCACGAAGATAATATTCAGCCCGTTTGTGATGTTTTTGAGGGTTTATGAAATGTAAGCCGTTTCTTGCGTAAGAAGCAAACCCTCGATTTCTTATTTTGTTCCTTGTTCCTTGTTCCTTTGTTGTATTTTGTATGCGTATATTACAACTAAAAAAAAAACTATTTGTTGTGTATAGTCATGTATTTGAATCTGACATTGTGTTTCTTGAATACAGTTTTTTGTATGTTCTTCACTTTGAAAGCAAGTGTTTTTTGGGGGTTCTCAATAACAACTGGAGACGCTTAAAGAGCACTCTTGTGGCTGCCACTTATTAACCAGTAGAAATAGTCATATTTAAATAATCAAATAAGTTAGTACAAAAAAAGAAGCTTGCAATTTTCTAGGCATAGGTTCATGTGATCCAAGGAAGTTAAATTATGTTACACATCACATGAGTACATGACTTCAATACCATCTAATCATGCTTTTCTAATTATATGGAATTCATATACAAATGTCAACTCCACAATGATGATTCTTTAGTGCAACCATTTCCTTATTATTATTATTAATATAAGATCCGTGTTCTATGGTTCTTCTTAGCTTCTCGTCATTTAATCTACGATATATATTTTGAGGAAACATAATCCACGGCGCGCTAAGAATGTGAAAAAATTGAACTGCAAGGCTGCCAATTAAATTAGGTTAAACCAAAACTTTGAATCATCCATTTGATTTTACGATCTAATTAACCACCTAAAATTGTTACAACCGACCTTTGTTTAATGATTTATACATTACAAATTACTTTCTTATCTATAGGCTGACTTTTCCTTATTATGAAATGCAGATTTGTTTTTTTTTCAATTAAATATTCAGGTCAAGGATTTGAATCGAGTGTGGTAGTTCTCCCAAAGAATTTAATAAACATAAGTCAAAGCTTTTCTTACACGGACTTCGATTCTTCATGTGATTTGATCAAATCTCAACCATTAATTAAGCCGCTCTCTGCTGTTTGCTTCCAGCTTCTCTGATCTATAAGAACACTTCCTCCACTTCTCTCATATCAAAATCCACAGAAACATAAAACAAAAGACTGTTTCTTTTAAAATCACAAAAAAATGTCACGGTTCCTTGTGATTATTATCGTTTATGTCTCTGTTTTCGCGGTTTCTGCGACGGAGAAAGGAAAGAAAGGTGCTTATGATGCAGCTTCAACAAACTACAAGGTTTTGTATCCACTTGGATCGGGTCAAGAGAGAGCTCAATGCTTGGCGAGAGGATCTTGTAACCAGAAGATCCTCACTTGTCCTAAAGACTACCCCGAATGGAAACCGAGGATGAACAAGAAGGAGAAAGCCTGTTTCCTCGATTGTAGCTGCAAATGTGAAGTCACCTGAAAATGTAGACTCTCTTGTGGTGAGATGGAACGGAGAAGAAGTTGAATTCCCAACAGAAGGTGAAGCAGAGTGGAGAATCGATCTTGAAGAAAGGGAAGTTGCTGTTGAGAGAACAGATGAGAGCAATAACGTAAGAGTCACGGTATCTGGGATTGTTCAGATGAATATTAAGGTTAGACCAATTGGTAAAGAAGAAGATAGAGTTCATAACTATCAGTTGCCTGAAGATGATGTTTTTGCTCATCTAGAGACTCAGTTAAAATTCTTTAACCTGAGGTGTCGAGGGTGTTTTGGGGAAAACATATCGGCCTGGATATGTTAGTCCGGTTAAGACTGGAGACCCGATGCCGATGATGGGTGGAGAAGACAAGTACCAAAGTCCTTCTCTTTTGTCACCTCTCTGTAATGTCTGCAGGTTCCAAGGCAAACCTGGTCCGGGAGTGGCTAAGTACTAAAGTCTTCAAAGGTTTGTTTGTTTTTGTTTATCAAACTGTGTTTGAATTAAGCCTCTAATTGTAGTGTTGATTTTTTATGTCTTTGTGTGTTTTTTATTTGGACAGAAGAAAAATGATTTTCTTTTGTTTTCGCAGTTTCCATTTATCTTTCTTACACCGCAAGAAAATGTAAATCAAACATAAGGGTTAAAACTTCACTATAGGGTTTAACTTATAAACTATTTAGTCAAGCTTTTTCTTTTTCAGCAAGTAATCTTGCATTCTCTGGAATTTAATAATGGCCCAAACCAAATGCCAGAGCCCTAACTCCGGCCAAAGAATCGCCGTGGAGTGAAGAAGTGACCTGGAAGTCTGCCACGTCATGAAGTTACTCAGCCGATCTCCTCCTCCGGTTCTTATCACAAGATCTGGATCCGGCACAATCGATGATGTATGCATACACTCTTCAACATCACTCACCTCCAAAACTACAGAACCATCTCCAGCATCACACTTACTAATGCAAGATTCTCGAATAGCGTGAACAATCTCGTGAATTGTGCTGTAAGCAACGCAAACTACAACCATCAGATCCCTATTCTCCTCCGTAACTTTCATCAGTCTCAGCGCCGCAGCTCTAAGACTCTCGTTTAACGAATTCAGATCACCGGAAAAGACCACTCTCACACCCTTTAGATTCCCGTTGACAGCTTGATCAATCGTGAACTCGACTTTCTCCAGCATAAGATCCATCACACACTTGACTTCTTCAGGTTCTCTCTTGAAATTATCGACACCAAACGCGTAGAGTGTAACGTAAGGTACACCAATCTCTTTGCAGTACTGAAGAACATATGTCACGGATACGAAACCGCCTCTGTGTCCTGCGTCTAGGCCTTTAAGCTTGTGTTTCTTGGCGAATCTACGGTTTCCATCCATGATGAATGAGATGTGATTAGGGATTGGACCGGCGCATAGAACTCTGAATATGAATTTCCTCATTAGACTCATCAAAGCGAGGAAGATTTGAGTGAATTCGCCTACTTCTTCTCGGGGATACATATCGGTAAACCAGGCTTTTGTGGTTATCGGAGGGGAGAATTCAAGAGCATTGGGTTTTTTTTTTTTGGTTTTGTTTTGAGTGAAATATAAACCAAGAAAAAGAAAGAAGTTTTTTTTCTTTTTCTTTTTTTTCTTTTTGGAGGGAATGCAAATGGAATGAGCATATGATACGGCTGATTTGAAGGGGAAGGGATCAAATGGCTGATTAGTGATTGATGACTTTCTTCTTGGTTTAATCAAATATGTAAATTGTAATGTCTCCGGTTAAGACACTTTAAATTAGTCGTATACGTTCACTTTTTCTTTTCTTTTGGTAAAAAGTACATTTCTTTTTCATACCTTTTTATTTTTATTTATTTATAAAGAAATAAAGATAACAGAAATATGCAAGCGGCTTAACTTTATAAAACAATAATAATGGTTAAATATATTTCTGGAAATGAACCTCTACACAAGTTTGTATTGGTTTTGGACCAAATTATTAAAAAGGAGGAAGATTAGTTTTGACCCAAAAAATGAAAAAAAAAAACAGATTAGAGGCTAAAAGTAGATGAACTTATCCAACAAAAAACTTAGAACAAATTAACACGTAGAGACTCTTCCAAGTTCGAATGCAATGACGCACAAAAACGGCTGTGGGTTTATTTTTTATAACTTTTGTTTTGCTACCTTTTAGTTTCAGTTATATTCTTTTTCAAATCTCTAATTAGTAATCCAATGAACCATTATTTTTATTTATCAAAAAGAGAGAGCAATTATTCTTAATAGAAATTGCAACTAATTAAGATATGTTTCTTTGGAGGAGGGAAAAGCAGTCTAGAAGACTAGAACAATAGTAAGTAGATGTGAGGATTCCAATCAAAATCAAATCTGATAAAAAGATAAACATCATATGTTCTTACACTTACAAAACCAATTCACACCCACCTTCACAAATTTCCCTCCCTCCAAGTAGTTTTATAATTACAAACTTATATATATATTGTACTACTCGAGTTTGTGTTAAAAAAGACATTGAATTACGATTTACAAATTTAAAAAATTGATAAATTTTGTCATCAAATATTTATAATTTTTTCATTTCGAAGTAAATGCTTTCTTAGAGAAATGGCAAAAAAAGTAAATGAAAGTTAACCACCGCTTGAGAATACATATAATTCTCATCAATCAAATCCAATGTATGTAGTGTGTTTCACCTGCAGAAAAATCTAATTATATGTATTTGAACAATTTACTGACTTGGGCGTAAAATCTCTTGGAAAAATAGTTAATCCGTTATAGTTTTACTTTTAGTTTGATACAAATATTTTTTGACAATTTTTATATGACTTAGATTAAATCCTCTGTTATGAGTCTATAAAAACATGTTAACTCTTGAAATCGTGTTATTCTTACTTGTTCTTTTATTAATTTTGGGATAGAGAAACTATGTTTTCTTTAAAAACACATTGAAATTCTAAAAATACTTAAGCTTTATGTATAAATAGTGAAATTATGAAGAAAAAAAAGAAAATTTTTATTTATTTTCTAACAGTATTATATGGATCAAAAAGAGACAAAGACAAAACTCCATAATATATAGACGCGTAAAACAATTTCCAAAAATTTTTATTATCAACGACATGTTTTCTACCAGATATGTACGTGGATGAAAACACAACAATAACAAATTACAATAACATAAACTACTTTTTCTTAACGTCGTAACAAAAACTACTATACACCATATTTTAGCCAAAAATTTCAAGTTTCCCATATATGAAATATGCATAAAATTAAAGGGAGCCCACCACAAATCAATTTTTGATTGCTTTTTCTTGATTTTTAAGCAAAGTTGCAAGTTGTTCCTTCCATTATCATACACCACACCACACTCTCCATTATTCCTCCCACCTTTCCAGACACAGGATTTGATAATTACTAACAAAGTAATGATTTGCTTTTAGTTTTTGCACACACACATAAACATACATGGTGTAAATATACATGACCACCGTCGTACCAAGTTACCAACAACTGCTAAAAATTTATAGCAAAACATAGGGTTTGATTAGTTTTCAATTGGAACTTGATTAGTTTTCAATTGGAACTTGATTAGTTTTCAATTGGAACTTGATTAGTTTATTAAAGAAAATTCCATTATTACTTTTACACATTTTAACCGGAAAAAACAACAACGGACTATATAATTGATCTCTGAAAGCTACAGCTGATTTTAGCATTTTACGGGATAGAGAAATTAGCCGCGCTATTATATACATATAGTAATTAAGTAAATGCTTTCGACCATTTGATCCGAAGAAATCATGACGCTAAACCACCTTTTTTAAAATCAATTCCATCAAGTCTACACATCCAATACTTTTGCCTGGTGGTAAAACAATTCATCTGATATGATGTGATGGAAATTTTACAAAAACAAGAAGAAGAAAAAACATCATTAATAATTAACTATCACCTTAGTTGTAACAATGTTGACCTCTTAACCAATTAATTTCCTCCGTTTCAAAACTAACCCTTGCTCTTCATATAAACTTGTATCTCACACAAACACAATAGATCAGCACTCTCAAAAACAAAGATCCACCATGGAACATTTTCTCATCATCCTCCTCTCCACCGTCCTCCTTCTCCTCACCACCACTCCCGGAACGCTATCTCAGCCCTCTCCAGCCGTCGCTCCGGCCCCACCAGGACCCACAAACGTCACTAAAATCCTCGAGAAAGCTGGTCAATTCACCGTCTTCATCCGACTCCTCAAATCCACCGGAGTTGCTAACCAACTCTACGGCCAACTCAACAACTCCGACAACGGAATCACTATCTTCGCACCGAGCGATTCCTCGTTCTCCGGTCTCAAAGCCGGAACCCTAAATTCCTTAACCGATGAGCAACAAGTAGAGCTAATTCAGTTTCATGTCATACCAACTTACGTTTCTTCCTCAAACTTCCAAACAATAAGCAACCCTCTCCGTACTCAGGCCGGTGACTCCGCCGACGGTCATTTCCCTCTCAATGTTACAACCAGTGGCAGTACGGTAAATATCACGACCGGTGTAACAAACACCACCGTCTCCGGCAATGTCTACAGCGATGGACAGCTCGCTGTTTACCAAGTCGATAAGGTTTTGCTTCCTCAACAAGTATTTGACCCTCGTCCTCCGGCTCCGTCTCCGGCTCCGGCTCCGTCGGTCTCAAAATCAAAGAAGAAGGAGGAAGACAGTGATAGGTCCGGTGATGATTCTCCGGCGGACGCTTCGTTTGCTTCGCGTAATATTAGTTATGTGCGAGATGCGGTGTCGTTTTGCATCCTGAGCGCATTGCTTGCATGGTTTTGTTTGTGATGATAAAGTTGCTATTATTTCTTATGAATTTGTCTTCCATATGGTGATTTTGGGGTACTATTCCTCTCTTGATTTTCATCCATTTTGTGGTGATGGAACCCATCTGTTTCTTTTTCACATTTTGGTGCAAGTGATTTTTTTTGTTTATAATCTCGTTTATCTTTACATTATTTTTCCTTTGATCCTATTTTCACATTTCTTTCACCCCATATACGGTTGCTTAAATGATCATATACATGGAAGGCAAAAAAAAATATCGTTTAATATTTTATTAGAATTCAATAGTTACATCTTTACTAAACTAAATTATAAGTTGCAAATAAACGATTATTCCTATTATTTCAGACATATTAGTGTCATTGATTTAATATTCTAAATTTTACATAGATTAATATTTTCAAATTTTGTGAAGTTTATCTTTTCACGTTTACGTTTATAAATTTCTAACGTTTTTAAACTACTCATGTTTATAAATCGTCTTCTTCTTTTTTTTGTCGTCAATTTATAAATCATCTCTTAAATTTACCTATTGGTCAACGCACCACATGTAGACTCTAAGATCAGGTGTTTAATCAATTTCATCTTGATTCTTGAGCAAGCAAACATTTTTTTGGCTATATCCAATTAATTAGGTGCATCACCATGTTTGGTTGATTATACTGTTCTGCACATATATTTGCATTTGATCACTTCACCGTGCATATTTACCCATTGTAAGACTTTTACTCTTCGAAATACTCGAGGCGGAGATAAAACAAGTGATTTAGAAAGAAGTCATGATTAGTTGGTCTTACTCGATTCCTTATGGTAACCCAAACCAAACGGCTTGGTCTTAGGCAGTATATAATTCCATTGGTTTAGTTTAACAAGAATATAGATTTTGGAAAATCCTTGCCGGTCAAAACCTAAATGCAGCTCCCCACTATACTTGTTAAAGGTTAATGAGATTTTAATTCAAAATTAATTGATGAGTTAATTAGTCCATGCCTCTTATATACTAGTGTTGATCTTTTTATGTTTTCGGTGTGATACCATAACATTACTACTTGGTCAACATTACTTAGGATGATTGGTGATCGGAAGTTTTCTATATTTCAGAATAAAATAAAAGGTTACTCTTATCACCAAAAATGGTTTATTCAAGATTAGCTGATTTTGGTGATAAGAGTAATTACTTATCAATGCACTCAATTTACAATGGAGGAGAAGAGCTGACCCTTTTTTTTTAATAAATAAAAATTGGAGCCTATAATTTACAAAGCTATCTCTCTATGGCTCCTGGCTTCCGAGTAATTTTATCATCGTCCACAAAAACCTATTCGAGTATACAAATTACAAATTAAACCGAACCATCCTGTGCCAACTTTTTCTGCCTATCAATGTAACTATATCAGCCTGTGCTTTGCTTTGCAAAATACATCCTGCAGAGTAGCAAGACACTGGCCAAGATTCTGAATCGATATTGAAGAGAGCCAACATCATACAAGCGGAAAAAAAATCAATACCGGTTCGATTCTTGCCTGCACAGAAAATTCAAGCAAATCTTGACAAACTCCGGTGTGCCCTCTGATGATCCTGTTCATTCTTCTGTGCATAACGTTAAGAATCAAAAGGAACACCGAATCATCCCGAGAGAGACAGAACAGAACAAAACAGGAAGAAATTATCACTCAGAATCCGAGTCAATGGAGAGGAACATCCGAGGTCTTACAGAACGCTTCTGGCGAGGAAATGAAAATGGATTATCTGATCTTTGCTTCTTTGCCTTGTCTTGTCTACTGTCATTCATACCCAGAAGCAACGACGCTGCAAGTACGTAGTTATAGTCAGTAAGTGTACCACATGGACTATGGATATAAAGAAGTATCGTTGAAAGAAAAAGTAAGCAACATTTAGAAACTAAAACAAATCTTTCTTCTTCAATTATTTACAAGACCCAACAGCTTAGTAAAGTGAAGAAAAATGTAATGCAGCATCACGAACAGGATCCACATTTACATGTTCCTTTGATGTTTTCAGAAAAGCATATGCTTAGTTAAGGAACGAACCAGTCTCTGTTGTAGTATCTAAAGAACCTTCCCTTGTAGACATCAGCTGGCTCGAGTTAAGCCCGTTTGCAGTTGCAGGCTCTTCGTGATTCCCAGAGGCGCTATCGCCTAGCCTAAGCGAGATCCAGTCTTCACTGCGGACACCATTTGACATATCAGCTTGGTTCTTAAAACCCAACTGAGAAGCATCTGGTTTTGTTGGCAAAAATATTTGAAGTGAGGGATCGTCTCTACCAAATGCAAGAGGATTGTCAACTAGGCCATCGTTTGCTTCAGACCGTCCAGCCGAGCCCATAACCACAGGAACAGATGCCATTGATGTCTCAGGAGCTATGGTGTAACCTTCACTTATTTCAGGAGCACAGCTTAGTGGAGCATGATGATGCAAACCAACTAAACCTTCTGAAACGTCAGGATCAGATCCAAATAGTTGGAACCCAGAGGCTTCTGGAGTTTCAGAAGGAAATGACCAGAGGGGTGTATTAAATTCATCATCATCACTGAAAAGACCTAAGCGTGAACTTCCCCCAGCTATGCCGTGTGGGTCCTCATTATATGAGTTAATTATTCCAGGAGGGTTCAGTGGAAAATTCACCCCACCATCTGTTCGACAACCACTGAATGCAGGTCCTGCAGTGATTACTAAATCATTTTCGTCATCAGAATCACTTAGAACAATGACTTCATTATTTCTACCCTCTCCAGGTTGGTCTCTGTCAGGAAAGTTATAACCTGAATCAACATTCATGGAAATGGAATCAAGTTCCATGGCGTTGCCAACAAAGTCAAAGGCTCCAATAGCATCCTGGTTCACGCTTGCATCATCACCATCCCTACCACTTCCAGTAGCACTACTACTCATTGGTATAATATTCTTCTCCTGATACCCAACCTTTTCTTGCCTATTACTGGAAGATACTCCATTTGTATTAGGTTTGCTAACTTCCCAAATGCCATTGCGATTCTTCCTTATTCCAAGTTTCAGAGGGGTCGGGCCGTCTGAGAAACCTTCTTGTTTAACCGGATTTAACACTTCCATCTTCCATTTAATCTCATCAGCAGACGGACAAAGACTACCATCCGGTGCATGCCACTGTGAGAGTTCCCCCAGTTCCCTACGCTCACTCTCTCTTTTGGTCTTTACACGCCAGGAACCATCAGGTTTCACTTCAATTTCAGTCACCTCTTCATCACAATGCTTCATCTGTTGCGCAGGAAGACAGTAATTGAATTAAAGCATAAATACAAAGATTCAAGAATTCTAGTATTTCCATCAGTATACCTTAGACGTGATACGATTAAAATAAGGATCCACGATTACATGCTCCACTGAGTAGTTCTTCAGACAAATAGGGCACTGCCACTGCATGTTAACAAATCACAGAACAAATAAAGTCAGAAAACAAGAGGAATAACCCAATATCTAGACAAGGATAGGAGACCTGCCTTTCTGGAACGTTGATTCAACTCCACAAACACCTCTAGGTCAAAACAGCCCATGTGCACACAGGGTAAAAATCTCCCAGCAACTTTTATCCTAGAACCGCTCATCTAATGACACGAGCAGAAAAGACGATAAAAATTCATTCTGCAAGATAGCCCTAGGAAGATGATAAGCATCAAATACGTGACTGCCATAAGTAAACTGAGCTTCAAGCTATTAGTAACTTACAGGACACCGGAGATTGACACCGAAGAAATCAGCAACTACTTCAATGTCACTATCACTGTCGGCATTATCATCTCCGCCTCCACCTCCAATGCATCGGCGTACACGTGCAAGAGCATTTTCAAAAGTCTCCCCTTTACCCTCTTCTGGAATCAAATTTAGAACCTGGATGCAAAAATGAGTAAATATATAGACAACTTGTAGATCATTAACGCACAATAACTGAATTCCTGAGCATTCAAGGACACAAACAAAGGGGAAAATATAGTGGTTAAAGGGAAATAAAATGTTGCAGCACGAGGACAGAATACACTTATGTAACCAACTGCAACCCAACAAGACTTCATCTTGTACACCAAGAACTATACAAGACCAGGCTCAGCGACTCATCTGAGTGAAATAAAGGAAGACAGAATAGGACTCTAAATTTTGAAATCTGACAATCATTCCAAGATTTTGTGGAAGTGTGAAATAACATGCGAATAGTTAAATGTAAATGTGTAACCACAGGTAACATCCACAGATTACTTTCTTGGGATGCCAAATTAATTTATTTCTTTCCTTTTTGAACATTTATGTCTTTATTGCCCCATAGACTGACCAAATTTTTTGAATGTTTCCTATGCAATATCTGTTATCAGTACCTGTTGTAGAGTCCTGCGCTTCACAAGTCTAACTCCAAAACAAAAACTCCGACCATCACTTCCATTCAAGGACATTCTGTTAATTCCATCCCTTATACAAGGTGTGATCTGCAAAAATAGTAAAATGAGATGGTAACAAATTACACCACTGATTGCAAGATTTTCAATGCATGAGAGATTGACTCCTATATTTAAGTCGAAAGGATTACTACTGAAAAAGGGATGAAAAACACACAATAGGTCCATCGTCGCGGCCATTGACTCCCAAAAGCTGTGACCCAGGTCGGTTAATTGGACGTACAGGCATACCTATGAAATGATAGGGTATATATCATGAATCCCATATAAAAAAAACATAAAGCAGTCTTTCTGAGTATAATCAGAATAACAGAAAAATTAAGACAATGTGAATGTGAATGCTATGTGCCCACGGGAATTTACGACTCTATGCAAGAAAACCCCATTCCCTGTTTCGAAGGAAATGCTCATAACAGAATAAAAGTCTGGAAGATGTTACTGTCATACCATTGACCTGCAGATCAGCAAACTGAGGCCACTGCATCCTAAAGAGAACTTTGTCATTCAAGAGCATACACCAAGCCTATAAAAATTGAATCCAGTTAGAGGCGCATAGGTAGATACAGCTTTACATATTTAACAGACTTTACAAAACCCAACCTGAACATCGTACTCTTGTTTGGCCAACAAGTCCTTGTCTGCCCTTGTGATTTGAAATGCTCTCTCAACACTCTGCATTGGGTTTGTACTGGACAGTTTTGGATCGGAGTATTAGAAAAAATAAAAGCCAGTCACACTATTACTTCAGCAGGTGCTGTGCATCTAGCTAGGAAACAAATGTAATTCTTGTTCTCTAGATACTAAAATGAATGTATAATATCAGTTCAGCAGTTCCAGTTGAAAATTCAAGTGACTAGCAGGACGGTGATTGAAACTTAATTCACAGCTATTACCCCTTCCCAAAGAAAGGAAAAATCAAAAGAAATATAAAGTACTAATTCACACAATGCAGATGGTTCATTAGTGAGCGCTTTATTGCAGACCATTGGAGAAAAAAACAGCAAGAACGTACTTATTGAAGGATGAAACAGATCGTGATGTATTATATAGAATAGCCCACTGAGTGCTTCAGCTTTCCAAAGTTAAAAAGCTAACAATTGTAACTTTAAAGAATGGCACTCAAAGTACAGAAGTTCAAAACGTAGCAACAAAGAAAATATGGAGTTCTTACCCATCAGTTGGGATGGTCGTTGCCGTCAGCCTCACTGGAGAGAGTGGGTGTGCCACTGTAACCCAAAACCTGCTCAAGGAAGACCATGTAGGACAATTGTGAATAACAATACTACTGGATAACCAAGTGTGTTAATGTAAAGATAGCAATTAAAATTTACAAAAAATTTGTAACTACTATGATAACAGTACTAGTAGATGAATAACAATCAGACGCAAGGAGATAAGGAAACTAGAATGGAAAGCATGTCAAATGTAAAAATATGCCTCTTTCAGTTCTGACAGGAAAGAATTATCATGCAGTTGGGTAGAAGCTCATATGGAAATCAATCACAACTCAAACTTTAACTCAGACAAGACAAGTAAAATCCCTGAAAAACTTACGGGTCAGCTCGAGTAAGTCGGCAGATTTCGCAATAAAATGAATCAGGAAGTGGTGGATTTCCATCCATAGGCTTATCTGGGACAAAAACGCAGCCAACATGCTCCCAAACATGGCATCTTGTATCGTCACACTGAAATTGAGAAAAAATAATGATTACAACCAAAAAGTATTACCGAACTTCTCAAATAATAAATATATCAGGTCATCGGCTATGATATACCAAGAAATGCTCCACAGCCAGCTCAAAGAGGAATAGACGCAATGAGTTTGTCCAAGATTACCTGTATCATTGAGTCTGTCTGCAGCGAATTTCCACAAACACATCGAACTTTCATTTCTGGTGGAAAGGGATCTTCAGGCTCTCCCTTAACTTTCAGATTACTGGTATCTGAACTTACTTGCCCTTTTGATGCTAAATCACTTGCCCCAGATACTTGCATTTTCCTGTGGAACAGAAAAAGAAAAAAAAACACATTGTGGTGATAAAGAATCGCACAAAAAAGCATGAAATTTCTTAAGAAATCTATTTTAGGAAACAAGCATTCACCTATATGTATCGTCCACTAATTTTGCAACTTCTTCCTTCGCCACTGTATTCTTTTTAGACCACAACCTGGCAGCTGTTAGTAGGGAATGAAGATGGAAACTTATCAGAAGATGGCAGAGCCAGCAGTGACTTTTAATACACCAAGACGTAAATAAACAAAGAGAAGTGCTTCAATAAACCTTGTTCATCAGAAAGAAGGGTCAAGATCCGGTCAACAAGTTCCTGTACAAGAAAATTTCAAAAAGAAGTAAGAAAAAACACATTTCATACCTCAATTACCAATCCTCTCTGAGCATTAATCAGTACCCTGTGAGCACCCCGAAGCCTATCTGATACCTAAATTACCAATTCCCACAGAAGACTAACGCATATCTATCCAACAAAAATGGATGAAAAACTAAATCATCTAGTCCAAATGAAAAAGATAACACTCTTTGCACGGTATATGCCTTAGATTCATCTTGGCAACTGATATATAACAAAAAGTGTCACCCAAAACATGTGAAGGATCAAATTGTAACCATCTGAACATCATCTTCTATGCAATATCACAACCGTAATTACAACAAATGAAAAATTAACAGAAAGATCATAACCTGCTTCTTTCCCTGTTTCGAAAGTCTGAGCTGAGTGAGCACATCCTTAAGCTCTTTTATCCGAAAAGACGAAAGCTTTTCCTGAAAAACACAACGAACTAACCTTTGAGCCTAACTAGAGCAAGATAAACTCCATTAACAGCAATCATGAACCATGAATCCAAAACCCTTGTAAGATAAAGCATATTTTTGACTCACAGAAATAGAAATCCAGAACAGATATAATAAAGCAGACGAAATGAAATAACAAAGAACAGATCTTCCAGCCAATAATACCTTACAACTAGCTTCCATATCCATGTCTTTCAACCCAGACAACACAAGAAGCAAAGCTCAGTTTAAAACACACGAACGTGAACTCCAACAATTAGTACCAAAGCAGTAAAATTCACAGCACACAGTCTCCATACAGCAGCCGATCTAAGAAACCAAACAAAAAGAAAAAAAAAATTACTCAAACAAGTTAACTTCCAAAAATAAACAATTCACAGAAATTAAACGGAAATACAAACCAAGGGATCGGATACTGCATAATCACGTACTGAAACTGATAGATTATATTAGAGATTTGAAATCAGGGTTTTCACAGCTTCGATAAGATTTTGTCCCTGGAAAAACAAAATTAAAAAGAGACATCAACCAGACAGAAAAAAAAAACTCGATTTTCCGAGACGAAAACAAAAGAAGGGTAGCCGGACGAGTCGCCGATTATGAAATCCGGTTTAATGACGGCAATTACGTCCGGGTTTAGTTCTTGTGTGGTCACGTGCACAGGTCTTAAGTCTCCTTCCCACCAAAATTGACGTTTTTTTTGACTTTCGGTTCTTCTTCCCTCACCACTATCTTTAGATTTACTTCCGTAACGGAGTTATGTATATTTTAAAATCGAATATTCCCTACGTTACATGACATCACCCGTTGGATCAACCGGCCCGGTTTATATCAATTTGGAATTGGAAGTGGTTCAGCTAGGGCTCTGCATCAGATGTGTACATTTTAATTTTAGAATAATCGTCTAGACCTAATTTTTGACAGGTAATAAAATTGAATTTTTTTAAAAAAGGATATCCAAATATATAGGTACTCTAGAAGAAGATATATGAATCCTGGATTAATCAATTTCAATCGGTTATCTGAATCTAAATTTTTATAATTATATTTTAGTCAACATTTCAAAAACATTAAGACATAAAAATATGTATGAGTTGATCGTATCGTTATGTTTTAGCAATGAGTTAATTTACTTAAAATGAGTTGTTCTCCATATTTCTCTTATTGGAATGTGTAGATTTTGTATGATTTGATTCTAATTTTTCTAGGTAAGAATTTGGAAAAGTATCATCATATCTTTCGTTGTTTTTGTCATTGAATTGACTTATCATATGTTTTTGGTCAAGAATTTAACTTATCATCTTTGCATATTATTTAACTTCTTTGTTTTCTTGTGTAAAAGGAAGGTTATGTTAAGCAAAAGAAAAAAAGTATTAAGTATCGTGTTTGGTTACTTGTTCCCTACGTCATTTTGTTGTATAGGTTAAACTTGTTTGAGTAATTCTCTAATGACTAACACGTAGTCGATCTTCTAAAGAAACCTAACCACTTTGGGGTGAGGTGATCTGCTTAAACAATTACTTAGTCGAATAAGATTTTAATTCTGTTGGGTCGAATGTTGATTCTATTTTGGATGAGAAATTACTGATATTATAAAAATATTTTTAGTATTATTATTACGTGGGAACACAATTATTTGGGCTTTGATTTTTGGGCCCAAAAGTGCTCCAATTGTAATATGGACCGAGCAGTTGTTTCTCTCGCTCTCTTTTCCTTTCCCACTTTCTTATGCAACGTGAAGCAAGAAGGTTTTTCAATCTTAATTCTTAAGGTTGGGCATTTGGAAACTCTTGAAATGTGAAATGATGGTGTCAATCCAAGATATTCAAAAAAAATTTTAAGTAGCATAAGCATTTGCATGATTTTATTTGTTCTGCTTACTGATGACCCTTGAGTTCTTGGGCTTGTCTCATTGACTTGATCTTCTTCTTTTTTGCTTCTAATGGAAACTAATTAACAGTGAGATTATTGAGTTCATAATGTTGACAGTTTTCATAGATTTGTCAACCTTTTCGTCTAAACCTTTTTTATAGGCACCTTCCTAAAGGCAAACAAATAAGTAAAGAAAAGACTTTTTTTTCTGGTGGGTGAGAATCAAACCAAATTTATGTGAATTCTGCAAACAACTCATAAATTAATAAGCTTCTCTTGAAACTTTAAGGCTGAGGATGTGTTAATCTTTGAGCTCCTAGCTGAGAGAACTTCACAAAGACTAAAACAACTTTGAGCAAAGTAGAGCCCAAGGACCTGTTCTGGAAGTTGGAACAGATCTAGAGGCTCAAACCAAGGTCTTCTATTGACCAGTTTCATGCTTTATTTTTCTTGCAATGTAAGTACAAAGAGATTCGTTTATGGATGGGATCTGATCAATGAAGAAACATAATTATGGCTTAAAATGGTATACATCATTTGTTAGAAGGAAAGGTAATAACAGAACCAAAATACCATAAATCTTCGAGCTGCATCTCTCTGCATTAAGATGCATATATAAGGATTGCTACACAGGAGAGATACCGTCACCACCAGCTTAACTCTCTTAAAAGAGGTGATGGCGCTATCTCTCCTGCGAAGCAAATCTTTGTTTGCAGTTTCAAAACCATAGAAGAAGCAAGACCACTCGTACGATGATTCTGTATGTGTAATCACTCCATTAGATTCATCTCATCCATTTATAATATATAACAGTCTAAGAAGAGTGGACTTATTTTATACTGTCACTATCATTGGTCTTAATTGTCATTTAGTTTGCTGCTTTCTATGTGGCTACAATCAAATGACCACGAGTGAGGCCATCTTGTTATCGTCGTCCTCCAATGATCCTCCAATGATTTGGCATTACCCTCATCTCCAACATGTTACATTGATTTGCTCCAACATGTTACATAATATTGTATTAAATTGTCCTCTTAAGCTAATCTAGTTATAATTTGATTAAAGGGTATTATTTTAGTCTTATGCAAGCCATTGCGAGATTGGTTCCAATCATCATTAGCTATAAAATGCCTTTGTCTGACTCTACTTGATGTGTCCTTCAGTGTAATAAATTGTGAAAGTGACGTTAAAATGTTTAAGACTCTGCTTAATACATAAGCTTAGGTGGGATTACTTTTATTGAACAAGTTGGTTTAGAAAACAAGTTGAAAGACTTGATGATGATGATTTAACAGGTGAGGCTGCATTTATTCTTGCTGAAAAAGAAAAACTGAAAAGACTTATTGTCTTCAAAAAAAGAAAGAAAGAAGAAGAATAATCCAAGCAACAGTTGTCATTATTGTCATGCGCAGAAAAAAAGTAAGTAAAACCACTATTTGTTTTTCACTATTTTACAAGATTATAAAATATTTTATTAATATATGATATATCATTTCAATTCACAGGCAGACGCTTTTTTTCCTTCTTTTTCTTTAAAGTGAATAATGGGAGAAGAAGAAGAGGCCATACCTACTGCTAGTCAAAATATCAGATGCACAACACACGACAGGACAAAAAAATCTTACTCTCATTAGAAAGGTGTAATTAATTACATAGTATTACTATATATCTAAACCCTCTTTGATCCATTACCAATTCAAGAGTCTTGTCATTTTTCCTCTCTTTCTTTAGATTTCTTAGAAACAAGATCCCAAATTCTGAATCAACAGAGAAAGAAATGTTGTCAACAACTCTTAGTGGCAACTATGGCTTCCCCCTCTGCATCTCTGGAATCATCACTCAGCAACTAACTCTCTCCAAAGAGTAATGTGTTTCTGTTCATTTATTTTCTCTCGCTTGAGATCTTGTCTGTTTATTTGACTTCTTTGTCTATGTTGAAGAATGGCGGATCATGACAAGAGAAGGAAGGAGATGAAGAGGAGAAGGAGATCAGAAGGAAAAGCTGAAGAAGAAATGGGTGTGGAGAGAGTTGACGAGCTATGGGTAGAAGAGATGAGAGAGAATGAAGAAGTTAGAGATCTAGTTGCTTTATTACAAGATCTAGGCTCGTGGAGCTTTTCTTCTCACACAGCTAAAGCGGCTTAGTGTTAGGAAATCCAGAAAAAAAAAACCTTTTGTTTAGTAGATCTCTCACTAAGGTATGTTTCATGTAAAACTGCAGACAGATCAAATCTTTTTAGCTGGATAAATCTTTGGAGTATGTAGTTAAAATATTCCTCTATGTTATCATGGTTGTTGGTTGACACGTTTATTTGTCGTTGGTGAGATGTTTTATGCCTCTTCTTTTGGTGTTTAGTTCTTTAGACTTCTCTAGTTTGACATCTGTGCTGGATCGCACTCTTTGATAACTGTACCAGCTTAACGAAAAAGGGAAACTTAAGACTGCCACCCTTGATAAGCTTAATTAAGCAAATAGATCTTAAAAAGCAGAATTTTGCTACGTTTAATATGTTTTAGGAAAATGACAAGGGCAAATTAGGAAATTAAAGAAGAGAGCAAAAATTATCCGAAATCTGCATAATTAAAAACCATAAGAAAAGTCACAGAGATACCCAAAAAGGAGCAAGAGATAAGCAAGTCACAGAGAAATAAAGAGAAAAAAAAGGCTCAAACGCCATCAACTTTTTTAAACCAAAGAAAGCCATAATAACAAGAGAATCTCATCATTTGGCTCCCTTTTTCACTGCAGCCTTGGTGACCTTAGCTCCAGTTGGGTCCTTCTTGTCCACACTCTTGATAACACCAACGGCAACCGTCTGCCTCATGTCCCTAACAGCGAAACGTCCCAATGGTGGGTACTCAGAGAAAGTCTCAACCACCATAGGCTTGGTCGGAGTCATCTTAACCATACCGGCATCACCATTCTTCAAAAACTTGGGCTCCTTCTCAATCTCCTTACCAGAACGCCTGTCAATCTTGGTCAAGATCTCAGAGAACTTCACTGCAATGTGAGAGGTGTGGCAATCGAGCACTGGAGCATAACCATTACCAATCTGACCAGGGTGGTTCATGATGATGACCTGGGAGGTGAAGTTAGCAGCACCCTTAGCTGGATCATCCTTGGAGTTGGAGGCGACGTACCCTCTCTTAAGATCCTTCACGGCAACATTCTTGACATTGAATCCAACGTTGTCACCTGGAAGAGCCTCAAGAAGGGACTCGTGGTGCATCTCAACAGACTTGACCTCAGTGGTCAACCCTGTGGGAGCAAAGGTCACAACCATACCAGGCTTGATCATACCTGTCTCAACACGTCCCACTGGCACCGTTCCAATACCACCAATCTTGTAGACATCCTGCAGAGGAAGACGAAGGGGCTTGTCTGATGGCCTCTTGGGCTCGTTGATCTGGTCAAGAGCCTCAAGGAGAGTTGGTCCCTTGTACCAGTCAAGGTTGGTGGACCTCTCAATCATGTTGTCTCCCTCGAATCCAGAGATGGGCACAAATGGGATTTTGTCAGGGTTGTATCCAACCTTCTTCAGGTATGAAGACACCTCCTTGATAATTTCATCGTACCTAGACTTGGAGTACTTGGGGGTAGTAGCATCCATCTACAGAAAAGGGAAAAGACATTTGTTAAAATCATATCAAGAATCAAGAATCAATAACAATAGCAGACAAAATTAAACAACAAGCTCACCTTGTTACAGCAGCAAATCATTTGCTTGACACCAAGGGTGAAAGCAAGGAGAGCGTGCTCACGGGTCTGGCCATCTTTAGAGATACCAGCTTCAAAACCACCAGTGGTGGAGTCAATGATAAGGACAGCACAATCAGCCTGGGAGGTACCAGTAATCATGTTCTTGATGAAATCACGATGACCAGGAGCATCAATGACTGTGCAATAGTACTTGGTGGTCTCGAATTTCCAGAGAGCAATATCAATGGTGATACCACGCTCACGTTCGGCCTTAAGTTTGTCCAACACCCATGCGTACTTGAATGACCTCTTGTTCATCTCAGCAGCTTCCTTCTCGAACCTCTCAATCACACGCTTGTCAATACCACCAAGCTTGTAGATCAAGTGACCAGTTGTTGTCGATTTTCCAGAGTCGACATGGCCAATGACCACAATGTTAATATGAAACTTCTCTTTACCCATAACTGTTAAAACAAAACAAAAACAAAGTCAGAATCATCAGAATCAACAACAATACATCAACCATATCCAACTATACAAGGTCATAAACCAAAAAATCATACAGATCCAACCACATCGCATCCTTCAAAACTACTGTGAAATTAAAGATCTAACCCAGAAACATCAATTATATCAAAATTGATGAACATCATCACCAAAAACATCGGAAAAATACTGAAAACATAGCATAAATCGAGACAATACATCGCAAAGAACAGTGAGTAGATAGATCGTAAAGACTATTTAAGTTATAACAACATGCGAGGCTACTAGCATATCAGATTATCAAAATCCAAAGGGAACGATCCTAAAAGTAAACGCTATATGTAAACAATAGGATTAAGCACATAGATCGATGAATAATCGGATATCAAACACGAGACATAGATCGATGAATAGTCGGATATCAAACACGAGAATCAAAGTAAGTATAACAGCAAAAAATAAGCGATAATCACAGTTAAAACACACATTATGATAAGAATCCAAAGCTAAACAGCATCAAGAATCAAATGAAGAAGTAAATTGGAAACCTAAACAGAGAGAATTTTCTAACCTGCAAGTAAGAATCTGAGAGGATTCTTGCGGCTACAAAAATGAGAGATATGAGAGCGTATCTGAAACTTTTCGACTCAAGGGTACTTATAGCTACGAGGTCTAGGGTTTTCGCATTCTCTTCGTGGTTCTTGTTTACTAATTTGCCCTTACGCGTTTTCGCCTTTCTAATTTTTTTTTTTGTGTATTGATAAACAAGTAAAATAGAATATTCCCTTTTCTACTTAAATTGTATATTTTTCGACTTTCCATTTTTTCAATTTGGAAATTTTAAAATAAATTATTTTTTATGTTTGAATAATTTCTAAACGTGTATATCAAAGGGTGTTTGGTGTTTGAATAATTTCTAAACGTGAATTAAAAAAAAGGACAAAAACCAAATCTCTTATTGATCAAAACGGTGACGGAAAGTCCTAGCCGCCATGTCTTTGATAACTCTATGAATTAATACTATTGTTTAATTTGAATTAATATAACGAAATTGCAGCTAAATCATCGGACACATTACATCTATTTAATTGCATTTACAAAATGGAGTTGTTGATTGGATTTAGGTAGCTACATTTCCATACGTTGAATCATAATATCTAGTTAAAATTCGAATCTAAAATAAGTTGGTTATTATTGAAGGAAAAAGAAATGTGTATTCAACTATTAACGCATAATTTATGAGAGATAAATGAGTAGAAGATAAATTTCATCCAAAACGTTGAATCAATGGCGACATGCATACAACTTTTAAAAAGTTGAGGATAAATTAGTCAACAAAATAACACATTGATTCCACAATTTATTAAAATTTGTTGAGAAAACTATACAACAAAATTTTAATGAAGCTTTTGAGATATCGAAAGAAAAATCAGAAAATTACTGAAAGCACAACATCCTAAAAGCTTTTGGACATAGGTAAATACCAATATGAGCAAAGAGCTTTTTCACCTTAACTAAAAATGTTAAAATGGGTGGGTTATCCATGTCCTCTACGAAATATTGTTGGACAATAAGCGGTCTATGGTCTTTAAAAATCTAGATAAAAATCGAATTTCTTTAAATTGAAACTCGTGATTTCTGGCAGTTTTCGACGATTTCTGGTAGTTTCCGACGATTTTTAACAATCCGGCTATTTAATCTTAGAAAAACAAAACATAATTAAGATTTATGATCGATCTATAGACAGCCCATTTGGAATAAACAGCCCATTTGGAATAGACATTAATGGGATTGGTCATTAATAGACATGAATATTAATCAACACGGTAAATATTTTGTCCACAATAAAAATAGACAACATTAGACCGATCCAAAATAGACGTAAACAATCCGTTTTGACACTTCTAATTGTAATAACTGAGAAGAGAGAACCAAATTCCGGTGCTTTAAACTTCCCATAGTCACTACTTCAGCCACAACTTGTTTCATGCCTTGCTTCACATCGTGGCACACTCTCTTCACTGCTATCTCTCCAATGCGAGACAGATTTCCTCTGTAGACTTCTCCAAAACCGCCTTTTCCTAAACGACCATCTTTGTCAAACCCTTTTGTTGCTTTGTATAGAGATTTATTAGAAAACCGGTTGTGGACCGTATTCTTTTTCCCATGCTTCTCTGACTTCTGCTTACTTCTTTCTTCTGTATAAGTAAACTCCTCCAAGAATAGCTACCACTATGAGTGCTAGTAACACGAGTAGAGCGATAAGCAGCGGAGAAGTGATGCTCCTTTTTGGCTCTTGGATGAGGAATCTGAGGATTTTTTGATAAGTCCAGTCTCTGTAACAATACTCTTCTTCTTCTGAAACTCCATCCTAAGATATATTGGTAATTGACTAATGATCTTGTTGGTGCAGAGAATCCGAAAAACAGTCTTCGATCTGGGAAGATTTCAGTAAGATTGATGGCTTGGCTTCTGGATTCTTATAGGAGCCGACATTGAGTAAAGCTCCTTCATAGTCCACCCATACTTTTATAGGGTCTCCATTTAAGATCCTTATGCTTTGATTCTTCCGTTTGGTGTCTGAAAAGTAAGAAGCTGAAGCAGACTCTACAATATTCAGGCTGTTGATGTCTACATCTAGAATATACTGATCACTGATAGCTGTCCCTGTTGCAGCAGAGAATCCAACGAAAAGTCTTGAGATATTTGGAAAAATCTCAGAAAGATTGATAGGTTGTGACAAAAGAGGCCGACTTGGCTTCTGGACTTCAAGAGGAGCAATAGAAACATTGAGCAAAGTGCCTTCATAATCCACCCAGACCTGTATAGGGTCTCCACTCAAGAGGTTTATGCTTTCGTTATTCCTTTTCATGTAGGAATAGTAAGATGCAGAAGCTATTCCAACAGATATAGGACTGTTCACATCAATCCCTACATGATTATGGTCGATATCTTTGAAATCAGGATTCCAAATAGTGTCAAGCTCAACAGCAAGAATTTGAGAAGAGGAAGATCCACTTGTTGATGCATTGAAAATCCCCAAGTATCTGGTTGATTCTGCGTGTGTGAAATCCATAGAAGGAGATACTACAAAGGCAATCCACCTTCAACACCAGGCTTTGGCGCCAAAGCACACACGAAATGTGTTGAGAAGCAGAGTGATCCAGTGGAACTGAACTCAGTCGGTTTCTTGTAAAAAGCATGACCCATTTGTTGCTCTGAAGCGTTTGTCAGCTGCAATAATCCATTGGGAAGTACTTTTGCAGATTTATCAAGATAAAGATTTTCTTGATCGAGGAAGATGTGCGCTTCTGTTTAAGTGATCCAATCCTATCAAACTTTCTAATATTGTTTACTTAACCAAGAGAATCACCTTTTTTTTTACTTTACAAACCGACTAACACGATAACATTAAATAAATTAAGGATATTAATAATAAATCTTAACGTGAATTTCAAAATATTCCATGTAAGACAATATTTTCACTTATATGATCTCAACTTCAATCCAAATAATTAAACAATGTTTGAAACAATAATAACGCGTGTAACAGTCGTTTATAAATAAATAAAAATGTGTCTAGGAGTAGATCTCCCACCAACTCTCATTGGATTTTTCTCCTACTTCTAACTTGAAGACATAGCCCACAAAAAATATGCCATTAAAAAGAACATATTTTAAACATGGCCTTGACCTTTTAGAAGCAGAATAAAAAAAGTCATCTTTTGTAATGATATCAGCAGAACAATTATGAGGCAGGCCAAAAGGAAGAGGCGAGGAAAGCCTGGCTTTGACACTACAAATATCATTTAAATGATGAATATAACTAAAGATAAAAAAAAAAAATATAATTAGTATTGAAATATTAGTAAGAATTAAATTAGTTCATAATTTTAGTCGGATAGCTATTGCATTTGATCCAAAGATAAGTCATTCTCTTTTATTTATCATTTTTTTCTTCCATTCATGCATCAAGTGGCGATATTATATGTTTTTCATGCAACCACTTTGTATTTAAAATGTATTTCTATATATTTTAAATGCATTTGTACAACAAGATAAAGAAAAATAATTGTTTTTTATATATTCTTTCTATTCTTATTCCGCATATTTTAACATAGTATCATAGCACTAATTTGATTCACTTATTCTATTTAATTTTCTTCTTACATCTCTTATTCTATTTATAGTATACAAAACGCAAAACCTATAATAATTTCAGTTGTCCTCAAAGGAAGAAATTATTTTTTGTGGTTTAGGACCATAAATACCACGCTTTATGGTCCCAAACTTTGGAGTCATGTTGAAATTACTCAAGCTCCAAAGAAAGCCACCAAAGAGATGAAAAAGAAACCATTATAGAAGAAGAAGAAGATGCGACTCTTGAGAAATAAAACAAGTGGTTTCAAGAAGATCAAATTGTCTTTGGATTTATCCAAAACTCTCTTGAAGCCTTCATCCTTCAAGTTTACTCCTATTGTGAAACATCAAATGAGGTATGTGATACTCTCAAGAACGTGTACGACAATGTGTCAAACCTCACCCGTGTGTTTAGATGCTTGTGGGCCGAACTTAAAATGTTAAAGGCGAGTATCTTGGATCTGGTTGTGCTCAATGAAAGACGAGAGCAAGACAGTTTTTGATCTCTTGCTCACCTTGAATCCGGTTCTCAATGATCTCATCAAACATCTCCTAAGGACGGACAAGTTTCTAAACCGTGAAGACTTGTGTTCTTAAATTCAAAAAAAACAAAGCTCATTTGATCTTTTTGGTGGAAAAAGTAAATCCCCCATGGCAAACAAAGAAACGTATGAGTATGAGGAAGGAATATATGAGTTTATGACCATTATAAAAAGAATAATCACTTCAAAAATAAATGTTAGTTATTTTATCCTAGTCTCAAACCAATCAAGTTCAATAAAGATCCGGAAATAATTTTAAGATGTGTACTAAAAAGACTATAGTTTAAATATTCGATTGGCCTTTCCCGATGCAGAAACAAAAAGAGTACAAGGAACAAGGCTAAGACAACCTGACAAAGTCAAGAGAACAACGAATGTTAGACCACCACTATGACTTTGGGAAATCCTCAGTAATTATCCCGGCAGGCTAATGTTTTTCAGTTCCCTAGAGAGAGCACGAGAGTGTAAGAGGTTACGTGCTTGATAAGGAATTACTAATTGTAATTCCTCTTCGATTCTATTGTAATTAACTTTTTTTTTTGTTGATCAATCAATTTGACATTTCAACAAAAGAAAAAAAAGGTTCTTTACGTTTCTCATCGCTCACGCTCTAACAATCAAGTTGAAACGGGGTAAAAATTGAATTTAGTTCAGATTTGTTTTGTACGGTTTTGGTTTCAAATGTAAATTTTCAATTTTCAGAAAAGAAAAATGTTCTTCACCGTGGAGTCTACTACACTAAGTGTTGTTCACAACCGAAACAGAGCTACGATAAACGAAAGATAGAATTGATCGGATCTATTCTTCACCGTGGAGTTTACTACACTAGAATCAACGGCTGATATAATTAATACTCAGCTCTAGAAAAAACCTGTGCCACACTGAGTTACTAGATTTGTCGTCTCTCGTAGACTGTTATCCAATAGTTACGTCACATGTTGATTACCATATTCTCAAATTCACACAAACTTTAACAATTTATATAACTCTTCCAATAACAATACAAAATTTCCAAACTCTTTCCCCAATCCTACAAAAACCTATTCTTCCGATTTATTACCACGAACATATCTGATTTGGTATAAAAGCATATTTAAGAGTAAAGTAATGACTAATGACAAATCCGAATCCCGTATTTGGTAACAGAGAGAAAGTAATACAAGTTATAATCTCAGAACTGGATATTAATCATTAAGTGGATAAACATTTCCAAAGGGACAAACTGATTTTGTTGGGACAAGTGAGGCAGATAAAATCATCTTAAGAGCTAATAAGATCTGATTGTTGACATGTACTTCCGAAATTACGTCTGACCGCTGATGCTGGAAAGATTGGACTCAAGATCTTTCGCAGGCAATGTGACCGTTTTGATAGTGTGTGAGAGAGTCTTAGGCTTCTCTGCCTCTGCAACTATGTGAAGAGTGTTCTTAGTGTCTAATGTCTGTCCCCATGGCTGCTCTGTTGACTGACAAGCATAAGGTGAGTGGTTTGTTGAGGAAGAAGACATCGATGGACCTGACCAATTCCATGAAGCGGATGAGACTACAAGGGACGATGCATCAACCAGAACCGGAGCAAATGTGCCAATCCCAAGAGTATATGGTGAGAAATCAGGCAAAGGTAAGTTTTTGTTTAAGAAAAGAACCACTTGATCCATTGTAGGTCTAGACTCTGGCACAATATTTGAACAGAGCAAACCGAGTTTCATGACCATCTCAACTTCCTCAGGTATGAACTCACCTCCCAATCTCGGGTCAGTAACATCAAGCAAAGAATCCTTTTTCCAACACTCACAAACCCATTTGATCAGATGCCTTTTCTCAGCTTGCAACTCCGGTTCCACGGGTCTCCTCCCACATGTTACTTCAAGCATGAAAACACCAAATGCATAAACATCAGTTCCTGTGGAAGCTCCCATTGTGATCAGCTCCGGCGCCATGTACCCTACAGTTCCCACAGCTGCTGTTGTAGCTGCATTGCCTCCATGCTCATGAAACCTTGCCATACCAAAATCCCCTAGCCTTCCATTAAACTCAGCGTCTAACATAACGTTGGAAGCTTTGATGTCTCGGTGCAGAACAACTTGGTCAGCACCTGTATGGAGGTAACAGAGAGCAGATGCAATACCCTTAAGAATCACAAGTCTTTGTGGCCAAGAAAGTACAAGTTTCTGGTCATCAAAAAAATGCTCATCGAGACTACCATTAGGCATGTACTCTGAGACAAGAAGAAGCTCATGCTTTCTCCTACTATACCCAAGAAGTGGCACAAGGTTCCTATGTTTCAGACATCTCATGGTCACCACTTCAGCCACAAATTGCTTCACACCTTCATCACCATTATGAGAAACTCTCTTCACTGCTATTTCTCTGCCTTGTGGCAGATTTCCTCTATAAACTTCTCCAAAACCTCCTTTTCCGAGAAATTCATCTTTGCTGAACCCTTTTGTTGCTTTGTACAAGGACCTGTAAGAGAACCGATGTGCATCAAACTCTTTTTCCCATGTTTCAGATACTTCTGAATACTTGCTTCTCCTGCGGAAATAAAGTCCTGCAAGAACAGCCAACACCACAATAGCCAGACCAACGGGAAGGACAATAATCAGCGGAGATGGGTTCTTATGTGGAGCTTTAGGATGAGGAACTTCAGGAAGTTTTGAGATGTCAAGTCGCTGTAAAGATCCTCTGCCTGTGCTAAAACTCCACCAAAGAATATACTGATCACTGATAGCATTCCCTGTTGCTGCAGAGAATCCAACGAAAAGTCTTGAGCTATTTGGAAAAATCTCAGAAAGATTGATGGGTTGTGACAAAAGAGGCCGAATTGGCTTCTGGACTTCAAGAGGAGCAATAGAAACATTGAGCAAAATGCCTTCATAATCCACCCAGACCTGTATACGGTCTCCACTCAAGAGATTTATGCTTTCGTTATTCCTTTTCATGTAGGAATAGTAAGATGCAGAAGCTATTCCAACAGATATAGGACTGTTCACATCAATCCCTACATGATTATGGTCGATATCTTTGAAATCAGGATTCCAAATAGTGTCAAGCTCAACAGCAAGAATTTGAGAAGAGGAAGATCCACTTGTTGATGCATTGAAAATCCCCAAGTATCTAGTTGCTTCTGCGTGTGTGAAATCCATAGAAGGAGATACTACAAAGGCAATACCATGGCCACCTTCAACACCAGGCTTTGGCACCAAAGCACACACGAAATGTGTTGAGAAGGAGAGTGATCCAGTGGAACTGAACTCAATCGGTTTCTTGTAAAAAGCATGACCCATTTGATCCTTTGAAGCCTTTGTCAGCTGCAATAATCCACTGGGAAGTACTTTTGCAGATTTATCAAGATAAAGATTTTCTTGATCGAGGAAGTTTTCATAGGCAAACCTTGTCTCTTGCTGAGTTGATAGAGAAATCAGATGAAGAGAAGAGATAATCAGGATCTGAAGTAACCAACGAGCCATTGCAGCTGATGAATCAAAGAGTCTGGATCTTATGTGCAGATCTTCTCTCAACTCAAAACGATGCATCTCATAACCTCGCAAGCTGAAGAAAAGTTGAACAAAAAAGATGTGAGCTTCTGTTTAAGTGATCCAATCCTATCAAACTTTCTAATATTGTTTACTTAACCAAGAGAATCACCTCTTTTTTTTTAGCTTTACAAACCGTACTCCACTAACACGATGACATTAAATAAATTAAGGAAATTAATAATAAAGCTTAACGTGAATTTCAAAATATTCCATGTGAGACAATATTTTAACTTATATGATCTCAATTTCAATCGAAATAATTAAACAATGTTTGAAACAATAATAACGCGTGTAACAATCGTTTATAAATAAATAAAAATGTGTCTAGGACTAGATATCGCACCAACTCTCATTGAATTTTTCTCTTACTTCTACTTGAAGACATAGCCCACAAAAATATACCATTAAAAAGAACATATATTAAACATGGCCTTGACCTTTTAGAAGCAGAATAAAAAAATTCATCTTTTGTAATGATATCAGCAGCACAATTATGAGCCAGGCCAAAAGGAAGAAGCGAGGAAAGCCTGGCTTTGACAACTACAAATATCCTTTAAATGATGAATGTGACAATAGATTAAAAAATATATATATATTTATATATATATATATATAGTTAAGTCCTACCTTGTTAACCTAACCCTTTAGGATTTCCTAATTCAGCTCTACAGGTACATGAGGATAAATCCTCTGATGAATAACAAAACAAATAACTGAAGCTAAGATTGGAAAGAAGCAAATAGACGACCACTATAACATAATACTTTCTTCAGCTACTCAGAATCCGCAAATGACCAGTGGGAATTACATAGAGCATCTTCTTTCGTTGTTTGGTTATGTCACAATAGTAGGCAGTAGCCACACCATGAGCAGTACAAGATTAGATTCAAACCGCTAAGCTCTCTTAGACAACTTGAATTTACTTGTAAACTTAGTTACTAGCTACCTATGTAATCAGATACTTTTTTTGGGCAGCAGGAAAGAGGTAAAAAAAACCAAAAAGGGAAAAATAGAATGTTGACAGTGGGATTTGAACCCACGCCCTTTCGGACCAGAACCTTAATCTGGCGCCTTAGACCAACTCGGCCATATCAACATTTGTTCACTCTGTTCACCTTCTACCTTTAAATTGTTAGATTTCATCATCCTCCAACTCCATATTGGATCGAGTGAGAAACAAACATAGATTCAGTCGCCGGAGAAGAAGTGTTAGAGATCACGGAGGAGCTTCCTCCGACCATTACCGGAGTAAGAATCCCAATCCCTGGTAAATCTGGAGAGAAATCCGGCAACGAAACCTGCCCTTCAAGGTACTGCACAACTTCTCCCATCTCAGGCCTCGCTTCGGGCACAAGATTCGTGCCTAGCAACCCTAATTTCAATACCATCTCGATCTGAGGCCTCATGTCTCCCCTCAATTTAGGATCGAGCATTGACTAAACATTTATTTTTCCAGCAATCACAAACCCATTTCACCAGAAGTTGTTTCTCAATCGGCAGATTAGGCTCTACAGATCTCCTCCCACAAACTACTTCGAGGATAAATGCACCAAATCCGTATACATCAGTTTTAGTTGAAGCTCCCATTGATGTTAGCTCACGTGCCATGTATCCTACAGTTCCCACAGCTCTGGTTGTGGTTGGATCAGCTCCATGGTCATGAAACCTTGCCATACCAAAATCTCCTAGCTTTCCATTGAAATCTGTATCCAACATTACATTAGAAGCTTTGATATCTCGGTGCAGAACAACTTGTGTAACTTCTGTGTGCAAGTAATTAAGAGCTGAAGCTATTCCCTTTAGAATCACAAGCCTTTTTGACCAAGAAAGAGATGGTTCTCTGTTATGAAACAAGAACTGGTCTAGACTTCCATTAGGCATGTACTTGAAAACGAGAAGTGGAACTAAGTTCCTGTGATCTAAACGACCCATGCTTGCGATTTCAGCCACGAATTGCTTCATCCCTCGTTCTCCATCATGGGAGAATCTTTTCACGGCTATATCTCCTTCATGAGGCAGAGTTCCTTTGTAGACTTCTCCGAATCCTCCTTTACCGAGAAAACCATCTTTGTGGAATCCTTTTGTTGCTTTGTACATGGATTTTTAAGAGTATCGGTGTGGACCATACTCTTTCTCCGATTCCTCTCTTACTTCTGCATACTTGTTTCTCCTATATAAGCTCCTCCTAGAAATACCAATACTATGATTCCAAGTACAATCAACAGAAGAATCAGCACCAGAGAAGGTTTATTCTTAGATTTAGGACGAGGAATTTGGGGAAGTTTTGAGATGTCCAGGCTCTGTAATAAAGCCTTGCTTCTGCTGAAACTCCAACCGAATATGTAATGGTTACTTGCCAGTTGTCCTGGTGCTGCAGAGAATCCGACAAACATTCTATCCTGGAGAACTTTTGAAGGATTGATGGATCTTGATAAGAGACTCTGACTTGGCTTCTGAACTCCAAGAGGAGCAGTGAAGCATTCAGTACAGTTCCATCATAGTCCACCCAGACCTGGATTTCCACTCAATAGATTTATGCTTTTGTTCAGACCTTTGTCTGAAAAGTAAGAAGCCGGAGCAGAATCAACAGAGGTCAGGCTGTTCACATCGATACCAACATGATTGTTATCAATGTCATCGAATTCTGCACTTTGAACGGTATCAAGCTCAGATATGAGAAGAGGGAGATCTGTTGGTTGTGGTGTTGAAAAGACCCAAATACCGTGTTCCACCTGCGTTTGAAAGATCCATGGAAGGAGATAGAAAGAAAGCGATCCCATTTCCGCCAGTAACTCCTGGTTTACGAACCACTGCACACACGAAATGCGTTGAGAACGAGAGAGATTCAGATGAAATGAACTCAAAGGGTTGCCTGAAGAAAGCATGACCCTTTCGTTGCTCTGAAGTGTTGGTCAGCTGCAATAGTCCACCGGGAAGGATTTGAGCAACCCCATCAAGATGTAGATCTCCCTGGCGAAAACCATTGAAGATAAACCCAGTTTCTTGTTGACTTGACAGGTGAACCAGAAGAAGAAAGGAGATACCATCCAGATCTGATCAAATGCTTCAGCCATTGTTAATGCAACAGAGTTTTTGCTATTCTGAGAAAAAGTATTGTCTCTGAGTCAATGGTTATGGTAAATAACTATTCTCCATCTGCAAAACAAGGTCGGATCATTACTTCACAAGAAGATCATCCTGCAATTTCCAATTCTAAGAGAATTGGCAAGAGTTGACTTCAGAAATATGATAATTTTCAAAGATAGCTGGTTACTTTTTGGTCTTCTTTGTTAAAAAAAATACACAAATTCCACATAACAAAATTTCCGTGTAATTTAACAGTAGCAAAAACTCTGTTGCATTAACAATGGCTGAGGCATTTGATCAGATCTGGATGGTATCTCCATTAATTTAACAGTATTCAAATACTTTTCATAAACAATATAGGAAGTTGAATTGTCAATATCTATGAGTATTCCACTCTTTAAAAGCCGAGAGACTACTCAAATGGGCTGAAACATGCATCTCCTAGGAGTTCTGATTTGCAAAAAATATATTGCAGGTATCTGAGATCTAGCATGAACAAGGTTAAAGACTAAACTGTTGTGTCTTTGATGTCTGTCAGTTTTCCAAAATAACCTAACCGTTAAAAGAAACAATTTCTTATTTCATAACCAAATTATACTATCAGCTTTCTCATAACAGAACAATTGATCGCTGGTTGACTCAAAGGGTGACAACAACTTGCTTTACAAATATTTAGCAAAGTAATTGCAAGAATTTACACGAAAGATCAGTCTTTTGCATCGTTCTACAAGCGAATCTACAAGTGAAACTTGAAGAAGAATGTCAAGAATGAAAATAGTGAGTATATACATTTGTGAAACAAAATCAAATGGAAATGGTTCAAAATCAGTCAATACTAAGAGGCCAAAGAAGAGGGGAAGGGAGTTGTTAGAAACTTTCATCGCCCATTCCCGTAGAGGACGGAGTGGGTAATAAACATAGAGTTGGTGAAGGAAGATGACAGTGATAGTGAAGGGAGTACGAGTGGTGCTGCCAAAAGCGCCATTGGAGTGAGAACTCCAATTCCTGGAGAATTGGGCCAAAACTCGGGAAAAGCTATGTTTCCGTTTAAGTATTGCACCACGTTTTCCATGGTCGGTCTTAAATCCGGAGCAAGGTTTGCACATAGCAAACTGAGTTTCAGAACCTTTTCGACTTCCTGGGATGAGATGTCTGTCAGCCTTGGATCTCTAGCATCAATCAGAGAAGACCTTCTCCAGCATTCACAAACCCATTTGATCAGATAACGTTTAGCAGCCGACAGGCCAGGTTCCACAGGTCTACTCCCACAAGTTACTTCAAGCAAGAAAACACCAAACGCATACACATCAGTTGCAGTGGAAGCTCCCATTGTTGTAAGCTCAGGTGCCATGTAGCCAACTGTTCCCACTGCAGCTGTTGTGGTCCCATTGTTGTAAGCTCAGCTCCTCTTTCATATAACCTGGACATACCAAAATCTCCCAACCTTCCATTGAACTCTGTATCCAACATAACGTTTGCAGCTTTGATATCTCTGTGTATAACAACTTGGTCAGCTTCTGTATGTAGGTAACTAAGAGCTGATGCGATGTCTTTGAGGATCGCAAGTCTCCCCAACCATGGAAGAGTCTATCTATCATGATTAAATAAGTAATGGTCAAGACTACCTTTTGGCATGTACTCAGAGACCAGTAGTAACTCGTGTTTTCTCCTGCAATATCCAAGAAGTGGAACCAAGCTCCAGTGTTTTAAACTCCTTATGCTCACGATCTCAGTAACAAACTGCTTCAGACCGTGCTCACCGTCATGTGATACTCGCTTCACAGCTACTTCTCTCAGTTCTCTGCTCCGAGGGAGAGTTCCTTTGTAGACTTCACCGAGACCTCCTCTCCAAGGAAATTCATTCCTACTGAACCCTTTTTGTTGCTTTGTACAGAGATTTGTATGAATACATATGTGGACCATACTCTTTTTCCCATTCCTCTCTTACTTCAGCGCACAAGTTTCTCCTATATAAATAAGCTGCAAAAAGAAGCCCCAAAACTACGAAAGCTATTAAACTAAGCAGAGCATCAAGTACCAGCGATGTAGACTTCTTTTTAGTGCTAGTGTGAGGAACTTTAGGCAGTTTTGAGATGTCAATTTTCGGCAGCAACGCCATGCTTTTGCTAAAACTCCACCCGAGTATATACTGGTAGCTCATAATTGACCCGGTTGCCCCAGAAAACCCGACATACATTCTTCTACCTTGCAAAATCTCAGTAAGATTGATGGATGTTTATGACAAAAGAGGTCTGCTTTTGTTTCTTGTTTTTAGGAGGAGCCAATGAAACGTTGAGTGTTGTTCCTTCATAACCCACCCAACATGATTATCACGGGTGTCGTTAACGTCTGGGGCTAGAGAAATATCAAACTCTACAGTCAACAAACGTGTGGAAGTAGATCCATCTATGTTGAAAAGCCCAAAGTATCGAGTTGGCTCTGCGCCTTTGAAATGCTTACAATTATTTCTGTTTCTTTGGTTGTAGACCCATTGAATATGAATGACTTCAATGTTAAATATTACGACTTTATAGTAAGACTTTCGAACACCTCTCTTAGTCAAGACAGCAAAATGAATTCCAGGTTAAAAAAAAGAGTGGCTTTAATAATATTTAAGAGGAAAATGTCAAAAGACTGATCATTGAGAAAAAAAAAAGGAAGAGGTGAAGTGAAAAACATATCTCTAACTTATAAACTGGGTTAGCATGTGACTTCAAAGTCAAATCATTACTGTCAAATTAACGGATAATACTTCTATCGTGTTTCACGGTAAAAATTAAATTATGGGGCTTCAAAAACTCATTGACGTTAAGATAATATAAGACTCTGAGGTGGATAAATTTTTTAAATACAGAATATATTCTATATTAACAACGACCATTACAATTATAAAATTTAGCAATCTAAGAATGTCATATCCACACGCTTAACGGAAATTTCCACCATCTTTCCTAATATTTATGGCTATCCCAAATATCCATACCACTTCATAACATTTATAGGTTCAAAGACCAAGCATTTGGAAAGAAGATCCACCAAACTGTTAGAATAGAATTTCCTTTTAACCTAACTTGTTTCAAGGGTAAGTCCATCATTGTCAGCCAAGTCATATATGAAATTGAAAGGTCAAAGTCTCTGAAAAATTCCAATATCAGTAGCCTTACCTTTCATGGGATGATTCATACATCTTCTACCACATATTACGTTGCTTGCTTGTATTCGAGTTCGCACATGAACATACCGCTCTCTTGCTGTCCCGTTCTGCAGAGCTTGCAACCAAATCTACAAGAAAACAACACTATGAATATTCTCTAACACTATGATCAGCAGGAAGAAGTCAAGAGAGTAACACTAAAAATTTTAGGAACAATATCATAAACCATACTAAAATCTTCCTCACTACGACATTAACAAATGGGATAGAAGATTCTCCAACGAGATCATGTTCTCTACATCTACAGATTACTCATAATTAGAGAATAATATAAGAGGATTGCTTAGTGTCAATCCAGAGCGTTTTCCAAACATATTTTCAATGAATATGTGATTAGTGATTACCATAATCATTTTCCTGAAAAAAGTCTATTAGAGACTAACCCTCTATTAAGGAACAGTATAATAACCAGATTATAATATTTCTCATCACAGAACAACATACGATTTGACTTGAAAATTCATAAATGTGACAGAAATTTCTTCAATATGATACTATACTAGGAAATGGCGAACCTGAAGATTATTTGGTAGAAAGCTCAAGCACCTGAATCACATTTCATCTCCGCCACAGCTTATTGACTGGAAAACGTTTGCATTGCTGAAAATCCAATAGATGGGAACTCAAACAGTGAATTTATCTGTTTTAGTCGTAGAAACATCGGAATAGTTGTATCCATCGTCACCGGGAGCGAAAAAGACGGCGACTGATATCTCCGGGTGGGAAATTCAGAGACGGTGACAATTGAAAAATAATGAATTTTAGAGCCTATTGGGTCGGTGGCGACACAAAATGGGTTTTATCCGGCCCGATTTCAGCCTATACTACAAACCAGTCGCCCAAATGAATTTAAAAAAAAGCTCTTCCAATACGAATGTTCTAGTCGTTTTTTCTTTTCTTTTTGACGGCATATAACAAGTTTGTATACAAATTTGGAATAAATCATAAATTATATATTGAATCGAGGTTTTCACCGTTTAGGTTTATTATGATCGATTGCAGTGTGGAATAAGTTCGATTCAATTTGGTTTGATTAAACCGGATAGGACATTACTAAGGGAGCAAGAAGAAACCAATCACGAAACAACGAGAAATAAAGGTCAAAAACAAAGCCCTAACTTTAAACACAAGGTGTTTACAAATTCCAAGATTGCCCTCTTACGAATCACCCAAACTCAAACAGAACAAGTCATAGAAACATGAACCTCAAAAAAGCTTAAAGACGAAAGAGCATATAGCAAAGAGTTTGGACCTGAAAATTAAAAAGGAAACGAGACGAACTTTGGTTCCAAACCAAACCTCAAAAGTGAGGATAGTCAGGATGGAAAGGGTTCGTAAAGTCCTCGATTTCATAGCCGTCGGAGTCATATACTATAGCGTACTTTCCATACTTTCCAAAGTATTCATCATATTCGTCATACTGATTTGCAGGAGGAGCATTAAACGACGGGGCATTACTCTGTGGGAAATGAAATTGACCCGTTTCCTCAGCTTCATCTGAATAATCATCCGAGTACAATTGGTGACGACTCTTGGGTGACAACATATCAGGGGTAAATAGCACACCTACAGGATTAACAGAGATACATATCAGTATGAAATTTATGAGATTCAAGGGTTTTAGAGAGATTTTAAAGGTTACAATACCATCTGGCAGATCGAAGAAAGGGTCAAAATCTGGTGAAGGTGCTCTATTATCACCATTCATCATCTCATGCACAAACTGATAATAGTTCTCATCGTCATAATCAAAATCTTTGTAATCTTCATCTTCATCTTCATCATCATCATCATCAGCAAAGAAGTTAGGCACCAAATTTTCATGCGCTGGATCTTGACGCATGATGTATTCTTCGTTCCAGGCTGGGCAGCGTTTAGTACAAGTCCCCATTTTCTTGTTCCATCCACCTCCGCACTGGTAACAAAACTCAAACCCACATCTAACGAGAACACCAAAGGGAATATGACATTAGAATGGTTAAACATAGAGTTATTGAAACTTATCACATATGATCTAGATTTCATGGTAGTGTTCCAAACGTTCTTAGGAGGATCAAGGATAGATAGATAGAGATACCTGCAAGTTATGTGATTGCATCCATGTGTAAGCTCAATCATGTGTTGACACTTGCCACATTGGCGCCACATTTTATTATTTGCAAGAGATTTTAGCTTCACATCATCTGCCGGAGGATTAGGATGCAATTTCTTGTACTCGGTGCATGACAGCTTTCCATGCCACGGGACTTTACAGTCCATACAGAAGAGGCCGCGACATTCAACACATCTCCTAACTCCAGAATTAGGGTAAACAGACAATAAGCTGTTGGCAGATTCCGAAATCTTGGTTTTGGACATCAAAGCCGAGCACCTTGGGTAAGGACAGTAAACTCTCTCTGTGACAGGTACAGCGTTCTCTTTAATTCTTTGTTTCCACATTTCAATCAGTTTTGGAGTCAAAAGCTTGCCACAGGCATCGATAACCAGCTCAGACTTGCAGCCATAGTGCGGACATTTTGGAATCATTCCATGAAGCAGCTTCACCTCTACATGTTGTTTCACACATTGAAAGCAAAAGCTGTGACGGCATTTGTCAACAGAAAACATGCGCTCAGCAGCAGTATCATTGTAACAGATAACACACTCCTCTTTTCGAGCTGCTTTTGCTTGGTGAGGATCTACATGAGGGGTGACCTTAGAAACTATTGATTCCCTTGCAAGTTTATAAGCAAATTTAACATCATTTCCTGCCACCAGAAGAGGCTGCCTAGATGAAAATTGTTGCATGATCCGTTGCAGATCATTTAACAGCAGTGAAATCTTTTTTTGCTTAGACACCCATTTTCCCCTGACCTACATTCAAGTAGAAATACAATCTTATGAAACATGTACAGGAAAAGTTAAGTAAAGAAGCATAACTCGTTGGAATATAAACCACCTCACAAAACACAAGCATATAACCTTAGAACTCACAGCCTACTGTCTTATATAGCTAGTGAATATTAGCGCAGCCAAATATTTATAGTGCAAAACAAAGAGAGATAATAGTCGCTTACAAAATGATCACAATATGGAATGATAGAGTAGTCATAGCATTCTTAATCGTGACTCTTTTTTACCTCTCTAGATGGGAACTCCCAACACAAAACACACACATTGGCTACAAGTTTAGACTCCAGAACAGAGGAAACTTAGTTCAAGCAACTGGTCCCCATCACATTCATAAGCCTAAGAAATTGTTCCAATGCCCATCGCTATTACAACATGATGCCCCAAGAAAATAAAAGTGTATCCTTCAATATGGATTCAACAACAACGAGAACAACAAAAAGAGCAACAGGCACACAGTGAGAGTGAAGCGTTACAATGAGGTGGGAAACTTACATATTGGAAAATCGGATAAGAATCGCAGCAAATAGCGATATGTTTGATTCCAAACTTCAAGGCTTCGTTTAATCCTCGTATCAATGCTTTAAGCTCCGCTCCCTGACGATTCAAGCCATTGTCGATCAATGGCCCCTTCATCTCAAACAAAAGATTATCCCTCTGGTCACAAATCGCAACCCCAAACCCAGCCAATACGTCTGTCATCTTCCCCTTCCCATTCTCTTCGCTCACCAAGCCCTTAAAGTAAAGCCTATACAATACATTACCATTGAATTTCCCAGCAGCGAGGTTGACTCTCGAACTGCCTTCGCCGACTGATAGGGCCGGACGAACAGTTCCTTGCGATGGAATTACCGGGGAAGGTCTCATGTTGCCGTTTCCTGAAGTATTTCGGGAGTTAGGGTTTTGGTCATCTCTACGTACACCAGTAACTGTCTCGTGGATTTTGCCTTTTCCTTTAGAGTTTCCTTCGCCGACGGCTTTTCTAAAATCGAAACCGTAACCTCTATTTCTGAGACGCGCATCAGCCGAATCAGTTTTCGCCGTCGACTCATTCTGATCGTTTTCCTCGATGATAGCGATACCACACCTTGCCACAATCGGAGGCGACGGTGGGCGTTGGGGAGCTTGAGATCGGGAAGAGAGAGAAGCCGCGAGTGCCTCCTCCATCTGCAATCGGAAAGCATAATCGGAATCCGAATCCGAATCCCGAGGCAAGAAATCCATTCTTCCTCCGCTGCGATAAAACTTAAACTACTGTGACTCCGATTTTTTCCTTTCGAATGGTTTTTGGGTTTTGGCTTGGATCAATTGCCAGGACGACCTTAAAAAAAAAAAAAAGATCTACATGATCTCTATATGATCTACATGACCCTCACTAACCTCCATATTTGTGATAATTCAATTATACCCTTACAATAAAATATTGTAAATTCAATTAATGAAGGGGTCCACACTTCACCACTCCACGTCTCTTTTAAATCAAAAGCAATTTTAATTTCTTTTACTTTAAATACCAAATTAAATGAGTCAGCATTCTTTCTTCTTTCTTTTCTTTTTTGTTACGAAACTTTTTTTTTTGCTTCTCTCTCACCTAGCGAAGCTTTTTTCTCTTCTCTCCAAAGCTATTCTCCAGACTTCTCTCTTCTCTCCGAAACTCTTCTCCGGCGAAGCTATTCTCCGACGGAGCATGAAACTTTGTGTTTCTCCGGCGACGAAACTCTATTCCTTTTCGAAGCTTTGTTCTTCTCCTCTTCTCTCTGAAACTCTTCTCCCACGAAGCTATTATCCGACGGAGCTCTTCTCTCCGACAAAGCTCTTCTCCGACCGAAGCTTTGTTCTTCTCCGACGATGAAACTTTGTTCTTCTCCGACGAAGCTTTTCTACGGCGACGAAACTTTGTGTTTCTTAGGCGACGAAACTCTATTCCTTTTCGAAGCTCTGTTCTTCTCCTCTTCTCTATGTAACTTTTCTCCCACGAAGCTATTATCCAACGGAGCTCTTCTCCGACGAAGCTTTTCTCCGGAGACGAAACTTTGTTCTTCTCCGACGAAGCTTTTCTACGGCGACGAAACTTTGTGTTTCTCCGGCAACGAAACTCTATTCCTTTTCAAAGCTCTGTTCTTCTCCTCTTCTCTCCGTAACTCTTCTCCCACGAAGCTATTATCCGACGGAGCTCTTCTCTCCGACAAAGCTCTTCTCCGACCGAAGCTCTGTTCTTCTCCGATGAAGCTTTTCTCCGGCGACGAAAAACTTCTCCGACGACGAAACTCTGTGTTTCTCCGGCGACAAAGCTCTTTTTCAAAGGTCTGTTATCTCTCTTTTATCTTGAGCATTTAAACCAGCGTGTGTTCTTGTTCGACGAACCTCTTCTCCGACGATGAAGTTAAACTAAGTTAAACTAAGAATAAGGTAAACAAAGTTAAACTAAGTTAAACTAAGTTAAAATAAGTTAATGAATGTTAAATTTAGTTAAACTAAGTTAAAATAATAGTTAAAATACGATAAACTAATAGTTAAAATAAAGTTAAACTAAGAACTAAGTTAAATTAGACTAAGTTGAAATAGGTTTTACCTTACTGTTCAACAAGGTAAACTATCATAAGAAAGTTAAACTAAGTTAAAAAAAGAGTTAAACTAAGTTAAACTAAGTTAAACTAATAGTTATACTAGGTTATGCTAAGTTAAACTAAGTTATACTAAGTTAAACTATGTACGTGATGTATCAAGTATAAATTGTTAAACTAGGTAAATTAAGTTAAACTATGTATATTTACCAATTTTATTTTTCCGAAATCGTAAAAGTTAACAAAAAATTATATATATTTTACATTTTTCTCTTCATTTCCCCTTATATGCATTAATTAAGTTAAAACCAACTTTTAAAAAGAAATTATGCTAGGTTACATGTTCTTCTTTAATTTGCCATAATACCTTATACATTTATGATTACTTTGTTATTACTATCATTCACTCTCTCTGGTTCTTGAGTTCATAAATCATCTTCAGTTGTCATAGGTTGTTAAATGTCAAACTTGTTGGATCTTTAGGCTTGAAGAACAAAAAGTGAATAGAGAGTGAAGATCACACACTTGGAAGATGGCGGCTCAATCTTTATATATTACATGTTGATGGAGATTTTTTTTGTATCTCTGATTTTCGCAATGTTCTGTTTTTAGAATTAGTTCGCAATGTTCTGTTTACAAAAAAAAGTCAAAGCTTCGCAATGTTCTGTTTTTAGAGTAATACTTCATAAATTAATAACGTTGGAATTATGATATTTTATTAATTTATTTATAAATTTATATTTATTAAAATTATAGAAAATAAAAAACAAATTATGATAAAATATTTTACCGCTAAATTAAAAAAATTACGAGTTTAAACAATTTAAATTACGAAACTCTATTTTTTCGAATCTCTGTTTTTCTCCGAAGGTCTGTTATCTCTTTTTTTATCTTGAGCATTTAAACCAGCGCTTCCGACGAACCTCTTCTCCGAAGACGAAGTTAAACTAAGTTAAACTAAAAATTAGGATAGTTAGACTAAGTTGAAATAGGTTTTACCTTAGTGTTCAACTAGGTAAACTATCATGAGAAAGTTAAACAAAGTTTAACAAAGTTTAACAAAGTTAAACTAAGTTAAACTAAGTTATACTAAGTTATACTAAGTTAAACTAATAGTTATAATAGGTTATGCTAAGTTAAATTAAGTTAAATTATTAGTTAAACTAAGTTATGCTAAGTTAAATTATGTACGTGATGTATCAAGTATAAATTGTTAAACTAGGTAAACTAAGTTAAATTATGTATATTTACCAATTTTATTTTTTCGAAATCGTAAAGGTTAACAAAAAAATTATATATTTTACATGTTCCTCTTCATTTCCCCTTATATGCATTAATTAAGTTAAAACCAACTTTTAAAAAAGAAATTATGTTAGATTACATGTTCTTCTTTAATTTGCCGTAGATGTCTTATACATTTATGGTTACTTTGTTATTACTATCATATCAATAGAAAAATAAAATATAAATGATATTTAATATATATTGCATCGTAAGACAATGTTTAATACGTGTTAAAATACTATTTATGAAAATTAAACTGAACATAATTCGTTTTTAATAAGGTTTAACTAGGTTTTTTTGTTTTATTATGAAAGTTAAACTATGTAGTAACTTTGTCCAACTAAATTCTTAGTTAAACTATCAGGTTAAACTATGTGTAAAAAGATGACGGCGCCGTTTTTTTAAATGTCGGCGCCTAATTTTTCAAATAAAATATTAATTTAATTAATAAAACTTTTTAATAATAAATATTATATTAACATATAGTAGAAGTTAAACTTAAGTAAAACGAAAGTTTGCAACTGCATAAAACTTAATGTAAAATGAAAGTTAAAGTAAAGTTAAACTAAAGTTAAACTACGTTAAACTAAAGTTAAACTACGTTAAACTAAAGTTAAACTACGTTAAACTACGTTAAACTAAAGTTAAACTACGTTAAACTAAAGTTAAACTACGTTAAACTAACGTTAAACTAAGTTAACTAAGACGATGTTTAATGCGTTTTAAAGTACTATTTATGAAAGTTAAACTGAAAACAATTCATTTTTAATAAGGTTTAACTAAAGGTAAATTAAAGTTAAACTTAAGTAAAATGAAAGTTAAAGTGCAACTGCATAAAATTTAATGGAAAACTAAAGTTAAACTTAAGTAAATAAAAGTAAAATTACGTTAAACTAAAATTAAATTAAATTTAACTATTTAAACTAACGTTAGAATGTGTTTGAAATATATGACAATAGAATGAGTTTAATGTATTAAAATTAGAACATTTATAAAATGATAATAATATAAAGTAAAACTAAGTTAAACTAAAAAATTTATTTTTCTATTTAGAATAACATTTTATTTTAAAATATTTTTTAAATACAAAAACTAAATCCGCAGACCAGACCGGTATGCTAATCTTCTTTTACTTCTGTATGTGGACGTTTTTTTTATTAAAACGTATGGTGGACGTTTTTTACTTCTTCTGCTATGACTTGAAATGATAGAGGACGGGACATTAGTCTGTTGTCTCATGTGCCGCCTAACACCAACTCGGAGCTCTTCATTCTCACCCCTAAAAGACAATACTATGTCACATGCTCAGCCGTTTAAAGGCAAAAATCATATCAAGACAAATGAATTGACGAGGAACTTGCCTTAAGAATATGAAAGCATCTCCAGCCACTAATTTATTCGAACTAACAAAAACACTCCATCCAGTTGTTAGCAAATGGCGCCTTGGTTGGCCTATAATCCAAACCTCATGATATTTTAATAAACGTGAATTATGTAAAGCTTCAAAGGTTCACAGTAGCAGTAACACTGGGGTAAAGGAAACGTAATTTAAAAGACAAACTCCTAATAAGATAGCAAGTGTATTGACCTCGGAAAATATGCCTAAAAAGCCATTCATTATTGTGCAAATCAGTTGCAACCAATTCTTGCCATGGTGGTTGTTGGGACATATCCTAGAGAAGAGAAGAAAGTAAAGTATTATAAAAAGAAAGCAGGGGGATCTGGACTGATGGATTCACTTTGCTGATGAACAAACACAAAAGTTCCACCAAAATCAAGAACAGGACAAAAAAAGAAAACAGTATTGTATGCAACACCAAACCATCCAAATTTTGTTTAAAATACACTTACATCCAGTTCTGGCAATAAGGTTATTTGGGCATAAACTTCGTCAGTCTCGGGTTCTGCCTGAGCTTGCAAAGTGAAGCACTTTACAGAGAATCTTAGATGGGAGATTGAAGGAAGGTATCTGTTGCTCCAAACCTTGGTGCATTGATGCCTCGAGCTGCATAGACAGTGATTAATTCCAAAGAGAGCCATCTGCAGCAATCACATTAGATAATTAGATAAGAATGAGCTTTTGTAAAATTATCCCGCATTTTCCAAACAATTCTTTTATGAAAAATGATACCTGGAAGGCATTATCTGGGCAGTTGTGGAAAAACTTGGATATACCTCCAGTAGTAAGTGTAAGAGGTGGTCGTAGAGATACCGTAGGAGCAGGAAGATAAACTAACATGAAATCGGCAATGATAGCCATCACCTAATAAAGAAAAGAGAAGCAAAAATGACAGTGAGTATCTAAATCCAATACCATTCAGCAGTAAATCACAATGAACAGAGCAGTGAACAAACTTGTATGTATCTATTTTGCCATATAGCTCAAGGAACTTTGTCTTACAAAGTGACAAAACAGCAAAGCGTGACCGTTTACTTTTATTCTATCCAAATTTGCTAGTTGACTTTTCATTGTAAATTAAAAAAAAAGCTAAAGATATAGTAAGTTGAAAACCATGGAACAGTTCAAAATTTGATTCTTACCTCAGAGACAAACCGAATCTCAACTACTTTTTATAGTCATGCAAAAACTAATGGTGAAAAAAGAGCAGACCGCATCACAACCACAGACAACCTAACCTTTCGTGTATCCGAATAGGTCATCTAAAAGATTATTCTTCTCAATTTTTTCTCATTCATCCCTAGTCCCTACCGTCTAACAGTTTCACAATTTCCCATATAGTAAGTTTTAGTCCATTCCTGCAAGGGAAAAAGTGAGAAAAAGAAGAAGGATTACCACATCGGCGAAGACAACTTCTAGTTCATTGAAGAAGTTTTCCCTACGCCTTTCCTACTCAGCAGCAGTCTGCAATAAAAGAATCAACACATTCCCATACATATTAGATTAAATAACACAACAATTTTGATCACAAGGATCACCAGATTTGCTCTGCTACCATTTTACACAGAACAAACAGTGGATTCGTTTAGCAATCATTTCACGATTAAAACCATAACCAAAACACACTCTCAATGAATTCTGAAGTAATCACCAAAAAAAAAAAACTAAAAATCCAAACTTGAATAAGAAAGCAGAGACCTTAGTGAAGACACCAACACCACATTCCATGGCGAGTTTAGCCAAGAGGAGACTCTCCAATTCAGTCCCAGACTCCGCCAATAAAAGCATCGCCTCGTTCCTATTCTTATCCCTATCACCACCATCTCTATCCCCATTGTTCTTCCCTTCATCGCCACCACCACCACCACCAAGACCACCTCCGTTATTATCAGAACCGCCGTTATCAATCGATGAGGAGAAAACAGGGGAGATAGAAACACGGCGGTGGAAAGAGATGGACTTTGCATACACTGGAAAACGAGGAGGAAGAGAATCTAGGAGAGGAAACAAGGTGACGCCATGTGAGATTGGATTCAGAAATAGAAGATGTGTTTGGAACACAGAAGAAACATGAAGTGATTGCCATTGATGCTACAGAGAAAGAGACAGATTTTTTTTTGTTAATTATTTTTGGATGGACGAAAGAATATTTGGGTGGGTGAAGGAATATTTGGGTGGGTGGGTTTGTTTGGTTGGATTTGTAAATAACAGATATCTTAAAGGTTAAGTAGTATTTTCATAATTTTTGACACTGAAAAAAAATCAAAAAGAAATTAATTTTTGAGAGAGGGTTATTCTGGCAACACGCAAAACGTGGAAGGTCAGTCTGGCTTTTCGCTCCTTTTAAAACGTACAGACTGGTTAAAGTTGTAATTTATGTCACTACATCAGGGGTAAACAGTCATTTTGAAATGGCTTATGTGAGACGCTTTAACTACTTGGTCAAGAGAAACAACCATCAATTCTTGATTTCTTGATTTCTTGATTAGATTGATTTAAACCAGAAAAATAAAATAAATTGTTCTCCCTCTACCATTTAGCTTAAGTAGTGGAGTAGGAAATGGAATCTATCAAGATCAATTGAAATCATAAGAAATCTAAGTGAATCAAGACGATTTTAGGGAAATAAATGAAAATATTGTGATGAGATCTTATTAAATTACAACATTGTTTTTATGAAACCATAAATACTTTAACCCGCAACTAAATTAAATAATTTTCAAATGTGCATTAAGATTTAAGAGTAAATAAAACAATATTCAATCATGTTAATATAATGCTGTGTTCATTTATTATTATTGTATAAAAATTTTAAAAATATACTTTAAAGTTAATTTATGAAAGTTTTTGATAGAAAAAGTTTTCAAATTAAATTGCAAGAGAAAGAAAATAATTACGTGCCCATATTGTTTGTTTGGGTCTAGCCCATAATAAGATATTACGCAAAAAAAAAAAAAAAAAAAAAAAAGTTAACAAGAAGGAACTATGTATAGTGTCAACCACATAAATAGTTAGTGTGAATTTGAAAACCTTCATAGACATTTGAATAACTGTTAGTGTAAAATTTAAATCAAGAGAAAATTTACACGAGAGTTTTTTTTAGTGATTTCTGAATCTTTTGTGGGAATAAGTTATTCAATATATTAAACATCGGCATGTCACAATTAGTGATTCTCTTATATATGTGTGCTATAACTGAATGCTTGAATATATTAAGCATCGCCATGTCACTTAATATAGAAATCCACACCTACCTGATCAAAATCTTTATATCTAGTGTCAAACTTCAGAAAACTTCTATTGCGTTAAACAGGGTCACATATATATGCATAAGTTCATACTCATCACATAGACCTAAAGAAATGATGGGTTGAAAGATATCAATAGGAGGACAAATTTACGAAGGTTTTTTTCTGCATGCTTAAGACACAAATGCTTTTAGTACCGTCGTATTTTTAATAGTTTCAATCAAGGCTTGTAAAGCTTGTAACGTGTAAGATGATTTCACGTCTAAATTCTTCTACACATTTTTTTTTTAATATAATGTTAAAATATATTCAAAAATAAACTTTTTACGTCTAGTGTATCATATAGCTGAAAAAGATCTAGAAATAGTTTTAAATTTTGGTGATAGGTATTTGTCTCGTTAAAACCCATAATCGAAAAACCCTTTTGGGACAAAACCGAAAATGGGGAAAAAAGTACAAATACCTATCAAGCTCATATTGCATAGTGGATACATATAAAATAGGAGCATAATATCATGTGAGATTTTGACGAGAAGCTTGCAAATGCACTTGAATATCCATCCTCAAGCTCTTGAAAACCATTTCTGGAGAACACCATAGAGCTGTGGATCCCTTATCGTGGAGCAGCGATTCCTTACTTCTCTATCGATCAGCTTGATCATTTGAGCTGGCGGAACCATCCTTCGATCAGCTTGATCATTTGAGCTGGCGGAACCATTCTTCTGCACATTACACCGCGTAAGAAGAGTTTCATGAAAGATAGTGATGAAATACAAAGGAGAAAGACATATATATTGCAGTTCCATTAATCTAAAAAAAGACATGCAGAGAAGAGAAAACCAGAGAGATTTTTATAAATTTATCCGATCGGACCTAACCAATCATCCCAAAACTTTGACACAACACACGAAAAATACAATCAAAATTACAAGGAATGAGAACGCACCAGAAGCCGTCTCATTGATTCTCATGGTGAATTGGTTTCCGAGCCGAAACTTGCAAACTACATGGCCGTTTATGTCGTTCCATTCGGCTCCACAGCTGTAGCAAAAAGCATTTCCACACCCAAAAGGTTATCAAGGAAGAATGAAAACGTTTATTTATGTAGAAACATAATCAAACGAGGCGATTGTTTGATTCAAAGAAGAACGTTAAAAGTAAAAAGATCGAAAATGATTACGTCGAGAGAGATACCTGCAAGTTACGTGGATGCATTCTTCAGAACGTTCAACCATATGCTGGCATTTGCGACATTGCTTCCACCCATTAGAATTTGCTAGAGATTTTAATTTTTTCATCATCATTTTGAGGATTAGGATGCAACTTCTTGTAATCGGTGCAGGAGACCGTATTATGCCATGGAACTTTGCAGTGTACACAGAAAGAGCCACTGCATTTGAAGCATCTCCTAAATCCAGGTTCAGAAAATGTGAAAAGCTCGGATTTAGACATCAGATACGATCATCTTCGGTATGGACAGTAAAATCTCTGTCCAAAAGGAATTGAATCCTCTGTAATCCTCTGTTTCCACGTGAAACTCAGCTTTGCAGTCAAAAGCTTGTCACATATAAGAAAAGATAGCTGAGACATGCAGCGATGCTGAGGACAATTCCGTATCTTTTGATCAAGAAGCTTCACTTCTATATGTTGTTTCACACAAGTTAAGCAAAATCGATCACCACATTCATCAACAGAAAACATGAGAGCAAGATCAATGTCATCTAAACATATAAAGCAAATCTCTTTCTTAGCTTCCTTGGCTTGACGACGAGGAAACAAAGGCATCGACTCCATTGCAAGTTTATAAGCAATTTCAACATCTTTTTCAAACATCATGAAAGGTTTGCTAGACCAGAATAGCTTTCTGATACGTTTCACATCCTCCTTGGGATCAGATATTTCCGAGAGCTACATCCAAAATCAAATCAACAAAACAGAGACAAGCGAAAACGTTTCATAAAGGCATTTTTTAGATTGAAGCAAAAATACATTTTGAAATCGTAATAATGGAACAAAGAAATAGACATTACGTAATTGGAAATCTGATCACAATCGGAGAATATAGAGATATGATTAATCCTCAAAGTCAAGGCTTCGTATAGACCACGTATCAACACTCTAATCTCAGCTTCCACTGGAGTTACCTTAGTCTTATAGAGGAGATTATCTTTATGATCAAAAAGTACAACCCCAAATCCTGCTTTTATGCCATTTACAGCCAATTCATTGCTTATCAAACCCTTGAAGTACAGTTGGTATAAGTGAATGTTCTCCATCTCCCTGATCTTCTCTATCCACCACCTGACGCTTCAAGCTTTTCGATCCACCAAGACGGGGGCTTATATCAGGTAGTTCTACGTCGTGATCATCTTCCGTCTGTAGCTTTAGCGGCGGTGGTAAAAAAGTTCTCTTTTTAAATAGTTACAGATCATCATATACGTAATTCCCGTAAATAAAAGGGGTATAATCGTTATTTTTTCGTTCGAATTCGTTTCTTAATCCGAGTGATATGCGTCAGACTTTTCACTCCGGCGTTGACCCAGTCCATTAGCTCAGTGACTCAGTCCAATCGTCGATCGCTTCAACGATATCGCGGCGGGTTATTTGGGAATTAGAGTGACATCACTAGCGATAATTAAGGTATTTGAATATTCTGAGTTTCTTGGATAATTCACTTTGTTACACCCCAAATCCTGCATGTTGTAAGTGAATCTCCAGGAAATTTTGCTTCGTGATAGAGTTAATTTTGTATAATCTATCTGTTGAATTCACGAGTTTGATTTTGGATGTGTGTGTTGCGATCAATTTAAGTTTTTTCTCTCTTCTAAGAAACTATAGTGATTGGAAACTGTTCGACAAAATGCCTGATAGATGATTTTTTTTGTAGAACTCTGATGCTTATGTATGTATTAGATACGCTAAGTATGATTGTAGTTTCAGGAGAATGTGGGTTCGTTTTATTTGCTATATGACTCATATAATATGAGATGCAATTGGTGTCTGTAATGCTCTCTGCTTGTATAGACCTTTTGAAAGTGATTTAGTCCCAAATTGATCTGGCTTGTATTTTTCTTTGAACTACTCAAGATTTTGGAAGATATGTACATTTTCTTTTGTTCGACAGTGTATGTTTTTTTCTTTACTTTTATGGTCAAAAGGTTTGATCTTTACTGCTATATGCAGCTCAATTCCATGGCGCCGAGATGGAAATGGAAAGGTGCTGAAGCAAAAGCTCTTGCGGAACCTATTTCAAAATCAGTCTCAGAGCTCCAGCTCGCTCTTGCCAAAACAGAGTCCTTGGGTTCCCTCTCGAATTGCAATGTGCTTCTGGCGGTTGATGCAGAGCAAGCTGAGCTTCTCGACCGTTGTTGTTTTGGTAGACTCATTCTATCCGCAGATAAAGTCAAGAAATGGATTCAGTTAACCTTTGAAGAAGCTTTCTTTTTGCTCTACAATCTCAAATGCATCAAAATCTCTCTTCCAGGTCGTTGCTTGGAGGATGAAGTAGTAGACACATGGCTCTACATGAAATCAAAAAGACCAAACTTCCCAATGTTTTTCAAAGCTTATTCACATTTACGATCGAAGAACTGGGTTTTGAGATCCGGGTTGCAATATGGTGTGGATTTCGTGGCATACCGTCACCATCCATCTCTTGTCCACTCTGAATATTCGGTTTTGGTTCAGTCCGGTGACAGTGACCGGTTAAGAGTGTGGTCAGATATCCATTGTGCTGTTCGGTTAAGCGGAAGTGTTGCGAAAACGTTATTGACTCTCTACGTCAATGGTAACTTCGAAGGAGAGGATTTGAATTTACCTGTGTGTTTGGAGAAATACACAGTAGAAGAACAGACAATTAGTAGGTGGAGCCCAGAACTCAGTCGTGAAGATGAAACCACAAATTCAAAACCAACTGTGAGTAATCCGAGACCCGTTTGACGACGTTCCGGTTTAATCGAGTACTGGTTTGATTATTCATATCAATTCACGTAATTATTTTCGATTTTGGTGGAGATAGTGAGATGCGTAACACTTTTTGTCTAGAGGGAATCTCAAATCTGCTACCCTCATCAATTTTAGGCATCTTTTTATGTTACTTTTACTGATCGATAAATTTTGAATTTTTATTTCATATAATCTTCAATGCAGAATCAATATGAAATGATGACGCCAACAAAATATCAAAAAAAATCTAAACCATTGCTCGTCTATTTTGTTTTCTTTTATTGCTTACGTATAAAATGGCAATCATCATGAGCAGTTATTAATATTGTTAGACTAATTGCAACACAACTAATCTACAAAACAACGGAATTGGTGATCATTTGTATTATAAATCCAAAAAGAAACAACACAAAAAGTTATTAAAAAAAAAAACAAAGCTCATTTTTAGCATTACAACATAAACCATAACATTGACTCATAGAGTAATAAAAACACAACTCTGAAGAAAACCTAATACTAATATCTCATCAAATTTGAAAATGGCTAGGATGAGATTTGGTAATCCTAGCCTCACCGGCTGGTTCGTCATTATCCATCCTCTTGACATTCCGGTAAGCCGCATATGCGATGACATAGAAGATAACAAGTATGATCAAAACCACAATGTTGATCACCGATACTTTTCTCCAACTCGATTTTAAGCTACCAAGAACACCGGCTCTACAAGAGCTGCATTGGTAACAGAGTACTCTCTGGTCGTTGTTCCATAGCAAACAGTCCGGGTTCAGTCCCACCACTTCTCCTCCTGGAACCCAAACTGTCTCGTTCATGTACGTATAGCCACACTCTGTTGGCGGCTTGCAACATCCCGACTGCAGATTTAAAACAAATACAAATCATACAAGGTTTAGGCCGTGTTAGATTCGAAAACAGGTGACATTGCACGATAAATCCAACCCACTGAGATAACCGTAAAAAATGAAAAATGGGAATTGAAAACGAATTGGAGAAGATATATATATATATATATATATATATATATATATATGACGATCACGAGTTTCAAAATTGGTATGATAGCTTAACATTTACGTGGATAGGTAAGAAGACAATACGAATATATTTATGAACAAAACTACAAAAGCTAAAACTTGGCCAATAAAAGCCTAAAGATCAATCAACACAATTTAGGAAGCAGACATTTCTGTTCATGATCTCTTACATGCTAAAACTGCTTCATATATTGGTTACTTACCACAATAGGTCGGAATTTTCTCAAGAAAATAGAAAAGGCTGAAGATAGAAAAAGCTGAAATCAGATTTATGCACTCAACTCAACAGTCAACAAAGCTTATCAGAAGAAAACTCTTTAAGTTTCTTCAGTTACACGAATATTATTATTTTATGTTTCAATGATGTTATTGACATTTCTTTTATTAACTAACAAAATAATGGAGTCATGAAGACTCTAGTCATAATGGAGTTATTAAGTGTAAAATAACTCTAGCTTTCTCTACAATTTCTGAACCTGATTAGTGAATATCCAATCACTTCTACGAAACTCATGGAAATATCCGTTTCCTCTTACACCTTTTGAACAGAGCAAAAAGGTTTTACTTTTAAGGTTGAGACATTAATTAGCAAAATTGTAAAGTAAAAAGTTTAAATCAAAGATTTTTTTAAAGTATATAATATAACCTCAAGAGGAGTAAGCTTTCTGAAGTAAAACATCTGAGGAGTTTCTGGAACACCATTTAAATCTCTTCGGATCTTCTTACAAACTCCAGAATCCCTAACACACGATCTGATTTCTCCCCAGTTATCCGTGACCCGATCTTTTAACCAACCGGAATAGTCACGGAGATAATAATCATGATACCGACGGTTCATCACAAACCGGCCTGAGCCTTTATCAGTAACGGCGTAAGCGAAGATGGTAAACCCGATGAGAGCAGCGATTATGAAGAACATGACGAAGAGGTAAAGCCACATGAGGAACTTGTTACGGTAACAAGCTCCGGCGAATCCGGCTAAAGAGACAACCATGATTGAGATCCCGATGACGATGAGTGGCCACTGGAGAAATCTCATGCAGTCAGTGGAGTTAGCTCGGGTGCTCAGCCATATTCCACCACCGAGGATTGGAATCGAGAGGAGGAAAGTGAAGAAGTTTACGAGACCTATAAGGTTATTGCTCGATCTCATGGCGTTTTTTTTTCTTTGAGTTTTTTTAAGTAGCTCTGTTGCTTGTGTGATTCTGTTGTTGTTGATGAAATAGCGGTGATGATGAAATATTGAAATGTGAATTACATCAATTGACATGCTCATGCTGTTTGATTACGACACGTGTTTAAGTGACGGTTAACTAGTTTTTGACATTGAACCACATACCCTCTAGTATGTAATGGGTGCAATCCTAACCAAATTGCTACTTTTATTATTCTGAGCAATGTAAAAATCTTAAATAATTATATTGTATTGGGTGAAAGCTCCTTTCACCTTTAACCGAACATTTGATTAGACTGTGTAATGACACTTTGCAGAAAAAATATTATTAACAAATATAACCGTAAAAATCGATATTTTATAGTAAGCCGGACCCAAAATACACTTAACAATAAAAATGGATGCTTTAGCTTTTGAGTAGTTGTTCAAGCTTTATAAAAGTTTTCCCCGGCCAACTTCATTCTATCAAGTCTCCTCAATCCCCCTTCTTAAAGTTCCGGGCATTGCAGTTGCACGTGTTGGATATAAACATTGGTTTTTGGCTTTTTGCATTATAGATTTTTGCAATTTTTGACTGGTAAATGAGTGGGCTTGGCAAATAAAATGAATGACCTAACTTAGGGCCCATTTTAATTTACCGTGATGGCCCATTTAAGCAAGAATAGTGATTTACGGTTTACACTAGAGATTTTAGTAAATTAAAAAAATAACATGTTGACATTTGACAGAAGCAAAGAGTTTATGAAGAATATATTACCTTTTCCGAAAACAACAACTATTCAGCTAAAAAAAAATTTGTTTTGAGACTTGACTTTATTTTTCTAAAACTTCATTAGGATATTTAGGATTTGATTCACTCACTCTATTTTTGAAGAAATCATTTGCAGAGAAAAAAAAGTCGTATTTTAGCTGCTACCAGAGAGGCAAAATAACATATAGTCACCAATTGTTGACAAATTAATCAATAATTAACTAAGATAAAAAAAAAAGAGAGAGAGAGAGTAGTGTATAAAGATTCCCGGGTTTGGTTTGGACTTGGGAAATTGTCTAAAATCGGAAATTAAATTTCAGAAATCAAAAACTATCGCCAAAACGACAAAGGCGTACGCTTTGTCGTGCTGCGTTTTGGAATAACCTTTTGTTCCCTTCTCTCCTCTTTCTTTCTCAGGACTCACTGCACACATCACCCACTTCTCTCTCTCCCACATCTCACACTGTTCACTCTTGGAATCTACAAGCCCCCCTACAAAGAAAAAGAAAACTTAGGTTTTGTTTCTACACCTCTCTACCCATTTGATTTTCACATTTTCTTTTTACAAAAAAACTGAATCTTTTCTTCAAGCTCGGTTCCTCCTCGCAGTGTAAGGAACTCTTTTTGTTCCTCTGATTTTAGTTATAATGAAGAAATTTACATGAAAGCTTTAGATACACTGTTTCCTGAAAAATGCAAAAGCTTTTCCTGGAAAATGTAGTTTCTTTTCGGAGAAAAAGTTGTGTGTTTTTCTCCTTTTTCGTTACCTCCTTTGCATATTCTGCTTCTCCTTCGCATTTTACTTTTCAAGTTTTGATTAATTCCACAAAGCTCGGGTTCTTTTTGGTTTCCTTCTTATTTAGCTATAATCAGAAGGAAATTTCTAAATTTTTCCACTCCATCTAAATGATGAATAACTGGGAACTTGATTTTTTCTTTGAAGAATTGAAATAGTGGGTTTAACTTTCTTGGAGCTTGAAATGTCATAATGTCTCTCACTCTCTCTCTCTCTCTCTCTCTCTCTCTCTTCTAATTTTTGTGTTATTACTATTTCAGCTTCTAGTTTACTTTTGAAGCAGGATGTTGTGATAGTTTAATGTTGCATTACAGTTCTTCATATCTGATCTCTTAAAAAAACAGGAACTCCTTTTTTCTTTATTTTTTGTAATTTTCAAGGTTAAATGTTAAAGCTTTTTCTCTGCTGCATTGTGATTGTTTGCTCATACTTACTTTTAATTAACATGATCATTGCACTCAAGTGGTTTTACAAATTAGATTCTCCTTTTACTTGTGATTTTTTTTAATGAAAAATGTTTAAACTTATAATTGTTCATGATAGTAGTTCTTCAACGTCCAAGTCCCCTATTTCCACAGCAATAATGGAGGAGAAGAACTTGGTCTAGAAAAATGACAGTTTAAACCCTCTTGTGTCTCATTTACGAGGGTGAATCGGGTAGGGATATTAATGTAAATTTACCACATTATGCTGTTTGTGTAGTTGTGTAGGACCCTTGGTACGAGTCTTCATGATGATAGGTTGTGAACATTATATTGTCAAGAGGCAACGAATAGAGATTCCTTTCATGTAACTTTATAGTCAAACAACTTCTGTAGTTAGCATCAATGGTTACAGTGTCAAAATATGAGCTGGTCTTTCTTTCTTTTTTTACAACCAGATCAAAAAAATCAGCTATCCAGTCTTTAAAAACATCTTTGGGCAATATTCTTCTGGTTTAACTGAGATTTGACTCTGATTGTTTTGATTGTATCTGTCTCATATTAAAAGTTTGACTATAGTGTTGTATTCTCCATTTAGTGAAATATTATATACCAATTTTTTGTGTGGTGTTCTAGAGCTATTAGTGAAAAAGAAACCATGCTTTTGTTGTGAAATCAAATGTTTGATCAAGAATCATGAACATGAGGGCGTGCACTGAATCTTAATGTGGTTTTAGGGTAGGTAACGCACAATCAAACGAATCTCTATGTCTGACAAAAGACGCTAGTAAGAAGTGCAGTAAAAGATTTTGTTTCTACTTTAAGATGTTCATTTTCTGGCAATGGATTTGATTACAGACGTAAAGAAATATTTTCTTTTACGCTTATCCTTTTGTATAATAATTCCTATCATGTTTTCTCTGCCATTGGATTCTTAATTATGTCTCCATCTTTCTGCATTAAATATTCATGAGCTATCTACAATTCGTGGTGGGTCTCAGGCTACATTGAAGAATCAAAGAAGTGGCTGAAAATATCTATCCTGTAAAGAAGGTTTTTATTCATCCGGTGTATTTAAGAGATAATTACAGTATGCAGACCCAAAAGGCAAGGTAAATATTGGTTTTTGTCTTTGTATAGTTTTTTGCATTTATGGCTGATTCTTCTCCTCTTTTGTGATTGTCTTGTGGGAGTTTTGCACTTTATCAACACTGAATCTTGAAGGTTACATTCTTGTGGTCCTCAATACCTTTTCTCTGTTCAATCAAATCCTGTCACAAATTTTCTCTAATCTCTTATGCAACAATAAGACCCAATCTATGTAGCAAGAAGTTATGACCTTTGATAATCTGTTTCTATTAGTAACAAGTTTTTTGGTTCTCTGACTCATTTGCTTGCATATTCTGGAGTTTGATATCTTCTTGGTTTACAATTTTTCATTTTTTTTCTGTTTTCGGGCAGAAATGGATCTCCAGATGTTCCTAAGAAGGCGTCTCCTCGAGCTGCTCGGCCGCTGAGGGTATCAGCGCTTGAGTCTGAATCCTCATTATCTCCTTCCTCAGCTAATAGCAGGACCCCAAAGGATAGAAGTCCAAAAGTTCTGGATCGTAGGTCTCCCCGAAGCCCTGTCTCTGAGGTATGATCCTTTTGTACTAAACTGGTTTCAGATTCAATCTAAGGGTCTTGAAAGATTTTTAACTTTGTTGTATTATTCTTTGTCGGTATTAAAATTTCATAAATCTCTTTTATTTGCATGATCCAAGATAAGCCTTTCCATCATAACATGTTTCTGTATTGACTTTGATGAGAAAACATTTAGCATACATTTATTTTGGGCCCTATGAGATACATAGTTAGGTGGAACATTTGTTTTGGGGTAGTTGAGAGTTTATAATGTAACGACTTTCACCCAATTGTCTGTTTTTTTTCTCCTTGAGATTGCTGTAACGCCGCCTTGTTTGATTGCTAACAGAAGAAGAGGCCGAGTAGAATAACAGAGCTAGAGTCACTAGTCTCACAGCTTCAGGAGGAGCTGAAGAAGGCGAAAGATCAAGTCTCAGTTTCTGAGACATCAAAGAAGCAAGCAGAGCAACAAACAGAGGAGTGCAAGAAACAGCTACAAGAAGTTTCCTCTAAGCTTGAGGAGACTCAGACTCAGTTTTTGGAAGTTTCTACCTTGGAAGAAGAAACCGATAAAACTGGTGGTCTTGATCAGCAAGGTGTATCTCAGGAGTGTAATTTGGAGTTTAGTGCTACTGCTGGTGAAAGCGCAGGATTGGCTGCTGTTATTCATGAGATCCGACAACTTAAACTTCAGATTGAGATGGTGGCTTCTTCTGAAGCTGGTCATGTGAAACAAGCTGAGTTGCATAACTCGGAGGTTCAACTTTTGAGAGGAAACTTAATGGACACGCTTTTCCTCGTCGAGAATTTCAGGAACCAACTTAAGGACTGCGAGGTATCAGACGCTGAAACGGAGGCTTTAGCCACCGAAACTCTTAGGCAATTGGAGAATGCTAAAAAGGCAGTAGAAGAACTGAAGTCAGATGGCACGAAAGCAGTTGAGAGTTATAAGAAGATAGCGGTGGAGCTTGAACAGTCAAAATCAAGGATGGTATGGCTGGAAGCTCTTGTGAATAAACTTCAGACCAACCCAGAATATTTGGCTAGTCAAGAAATCTTGCTTAACGACTATGAAAGTTTGAAACTCGGGGAATCAAATGAGATGAAGGAAGAAATATCTTACTTAAAATGCGAGGTAGAGCGATTGAGAGCTGCTCTAGAAGCTACTAATAAAAAAGACCGAGAGGCAAATGCAGAGGCCTCTTCTCGGTTACGGATACAAGCTGAACTCCAGTCTGAACTAAAGATAGCTAAATCCGAGATAGATGAGCTAAAGGCGAGGTTGATGGACAAGGAAACAGAATTACAGTTTATTTCAGAGGAAAAAGATAACCTATACCTGAAACTGACAAAGAACCAGAAAGAAACAGATGTTGAAGCTGAGCTGAAGAAACTAAGGGAAGCGATTGAGAACTTAAAGGCGGATTTGATGGACAAAGAGACAGAACTCCAGATCATTTCAGACGAGAACGAGACATTGAAGGCGGATATCTATAAGAGAGAGACAGATGTACAAGATGCGCTCATGAAGCTAGGGATTGTAATGGAAGAGGCTGACAAGAGTAGCAAGAGATCGGTTAGGGTCACCGAGCAACTAGAGGCTACTCAAGCTTCAAACTCAGAAATGGAAACAGAACTCAGGAAGCTCAAAGTTCAATCAAACCAATGGAGAAAAGCTGCTGAAGCAGCAACCGCCATGCTCTCTGCTGGAAACAACGGGAAATTCACTGAGAACTATAATCAAACGAACTCTCCTTACTCAGAGGATATCGAAGATGAGTTGACAAAGAAGAAAAATGGTAATGTGCTCAAGAAGATTGGTGTTTTATGGAAGAAGCCTCAGAAATAGATGGAGAATGACTAATATAAATTAGGTAGTCTCTTCGAAAGTTAATAAATTTTTTTTATCAATGTCTCTCTGAATTTTCTAAAGGAACTGACTTTGCTTTGCCCATCTTGTTTTCTGCTTCTCAGGTACCGTCGATTTGGAGTTGGATTATAAGAGCAACTCCTGTGACTCCGGTATTGATGTGAATTAGTAGTTTGAGAACTATGCTTTGGAAAATACATGTTTGAAAGATTTGAGTTGTGGTAATTCTACTTTAATGTTAAGTATTCAGGAAGGAGACTACTAAAATTGTCATTGTGGCACCAGTTACTCGGTGCCTGTTTGTATATCGAAGGCATCAAAAACCTCTGGTTCAGATCGCACGATTGGAATTATTACTGGGCCTTGGCCCAATTGGTCTTATGGAAAATTGGACTCTCTAGACGAGATATAATATCTGAATTATAAATCCAGATAACGCCTTTTCCTTGTTAGTATATTAGTAATGCTTTTATATAATAGAAAATAAATGTGTATAAAGTACAACAAAAACGAATATCACAACAATTGTTGACACTTAACAATTAAATTTCAAACTTTTTGTAAGTTAGCTAGAAAAAAAACTTGCCGTGTTTCTGGTCAGAAACTTGCTCGGGTAAAAATATTTATTTCCAATATTTTTTAGATAAGTATATTACTGACATATTATATATATTTTTAATCTAGGTGTATTGTATATATGTGTGTGCATGTTTGTATATACATAAACACGTGTTTCTGTGTGTAAAGAAACTACCAACCAACAAAGATATTTTATATTTAAAACATTCTCTTAAGTGGAGTCAGCCTATGTAAGAGAAATTAGGTTAGGTGAGATCTTTGCTTAGTCATTGTTTCTGGTCTCACATTCTCACCCAATAAATTCAATATATACATTCTAAAGAATCTAAACTATTTAAAGCTTACACTTTCGATCTGTTTTCTTATAAAGATGTCTCGTTTGAATTGATTAAAATACTACTATAGTATTAATTAGTCCACATTATACCATTACTTTATTTGAAATTTTCATACCATTACCAAGAATGATCCTTTACGTCACTAAATCAATTAAGAGAAACATCGACGTCATTGACCGAGCCATTAAGAAGTCTCTAGACGTCAGATTTTTCTAGGAGAAATAATGATTAGGATACAATGGGAGAAATTAGGGTTTGAACACACAACTCCATCATAGTAAATTATTCGATCACATTAACAAAATATTTATTTTGTTGTTCATTCAGAAACCAGTTGAAACTTGAATAGGGCAAAACTTTAATTAGGAAAAAATCATTTTCGAAATTAGAACAACAGAGGAAATGCTTTATTTAAACCATACAAAAAAAAAGGAGGAGAAACTCAACAATTTAGATCAGAAACCGAAAACAAAAACTACCCCAACCCCATTAGTAAGTTTGAAACTCTTTGAAGAAGCCCTAATATATATATTAAAATAGCTACCCCCTTTTTCTCCCAAGGAAAAACATGAAATTCAAACTCTAAACCAAAACCCAAATAAAATTGGGGTTTTAATTTGAACTACATTAAAGCACCAGAATTAATATAGTTCATATTGGTCCAAATCTCTCTCCCTGAATCAATCTGATCTACATGACCTCCTCCTCCTATGTTCATCATCCCTAAGCTCTCTCCATTCATTTGCCATGGAAATCCCCACAAGACCTTGTTTGGATCACCCATTGCAATGTCCAAACCGCTGCTCCCATTCCCAAACGCATAACTAGCGTTCACTTTTTGTTGGGTTGTCCCAAACACACCCTCCATGTCAGATTGATGAGAGCTACCAAATTCCGAAGGAAGCCCTAGATGTGAAGAATTCCCCTGTGGTTGCTTGTTCAGCAAGGCAAATGCTAAGCTGAGATCAATCTGTTCATTGTTCTCATACCCATTAAAACTCGCCACCGAGAACCCTTTCCCGTCGTGAAAGGCCGGTTCTGGCGTGGTTCTGAGGCTTCTTGTTGCCGAAGATGTGGACCGTTTGTTTTTACGGTAGCTTCCGCCGACGGGAATGTTCCTTAGGGTTCCGCCTTTAGTCCAATATCTCCGGCATGATTTGCAGAAGTATCGAGGCTGAGAGAGACTGTAATTGTTTTAGTAACAAAACTTTGTGTTTGTTGAGTCGCAACGTGGACATCTCAGGGCTAGTTCCGGTGGCTGTGGCCTCAACGCCGCCGCTGCGGTTACCTGAGAAGGTTTCTTCTGATGGAGATCTTGTATTGGGTTTGATGAACATGATACTCCCATGCCTTCTCTTGCTTTACTATTATTCCCAAAAGCATCCTTTAAGGAAAAAGAGAACACATCAAGATTCTAATTTAAACAAGCAAAACCCATTTTGACAAAACAAAAAAGAATCCATCGAGGTGTTTGAAATTGTGGATCTTAATTGTAGTTTACCTGGTGCTGTAACAAATGATCCATAAAAGCTGAATCTGAGAAGCTCCTTGAAGAATATTATACGAGCGTGAGTGTTATATGTATGAGATTGAGTTCGTTTCTTGAGATCAGAGAGGATGATGGATATGATGAGTAGAAATTAAAAGTGAAGCAAAAGGAAAAGCCAAGCATCTGAATATATTATATACATGGGAAAGTGGGGAGGAGAGAGATTCACACTTGTTGTTGCCTCGATCTCATATTATTTAATTAGTATTCATATTTTTAGACAATGTTACGAAGAATAATGTGAACCAATTCGGAACGTGATTTGGAACTGACCATAAAGCCGCCGTTTATTAATTTTTATAATGTGAACAAAATTCTACATATATGTTTTTCTAAACTTTTCTGGAGGTGATTTTATTAGAATATAATAAGAGTTGATAAATGTATGTGGAAAGTATATAAACTAATTTCTGTCATGTTTTTATCTTTTCGTATAATATATCTTTTAAATATAACGTTTTAAGATTTGTTAGAAAAATATACTACTTCAAAAAGGTTATTTTATTGGCCGCAAAATCTAAAATTTTCAAAGCTAAAAACTAATGTTTTGGATTAATTATTTAATATCTCGAATTTGAAAATGAATAAATCTTAAATTTACTTTCTTATGTATATAGATTCGCCTAGACATCCAATAACATTTACCAGATATCTCTATACTATTAAAAGAAAAGTACATTTCATTTATTATTGTGACCAAACAACTATTTACTTGTTTCTACATCGAAACATCATCTACTTAATTAAAAAAAAACGTATTCACTTTTAATAAAAAGTAAATATATAATTAAACTCTATACCTCTAATCTCATTTCTGCATAACCCTAAATCCTCTTCTCCTACCTTCGGTTTTCATTTCAACAAGAGAGAAGCGAAGGAAGCTCGAACTGTGTCAAGCGGCTGCAGCATGAACACATCACGGCCACGACGGAAGGGGAAGATGCTGCGGCAGAGGCGAAGAAGCTCCGGTTTGCGATTTCACAGAAAGGGGATGGAATTGAGGAATTGGAGAAAGAGGTTGCTGGTTTAAAGATTGTCAAGGAGGAGAACGAGAAGAGAATGAAGGAAGGACGGAAGGAGAAGATTCTGTGGCGGAGGTGAAGAAGCTCTGGCCTGCGATGTCACAAAAAGGGGATGGAATCGAGGAATTGGAGAAAGAGGCTGCTGGTTTAGAGGAGAACGAAACTCAGTTCTTTGGAGGTGAACGAAGTTCGGTTCTCTGGAGGTGAAGGAGTTAGAGGAGAGTAACAAGAAGGTTCGAGCAGAGGAAGCTCCGGTGTAACAAAAAAAGTGATGGCAACAGTGAGTATACTTCTGATTTTTTATTTTATTTTTATCATTTAAGATCTTTGGCTTACACTTTTGTTTATTCTCTCTGAATATCATCCTGTAGCCATTTTTGTACTATGTTATCTGTAAACCACACACACTAACAGGTTTTACTACGTATAAACTTAGCTCACATTCTAACAGCTACATTTCGGGCCACAACACCAGCTGTTTAATCTCATTTGTAAGCAAAGATGTTTTATTTTTGTTGTTGTTTGAAAATCATATTTGGAAAATAGTCCAATAGGTTCGTTTCTCCAAAACTCTTTCAACCAAGTCCTCTATTAAATTTGTCTTCGTTTCATGCTTAAAATCTCAAATGTCCTCTAACTTCCATTGATGTAATGCAAATGGAAATGACTAGAGTAGTTTGGCGTCCAATATCATAAGCACCTCATAAAACTAAAGTAAACTCCGCTGACTTAAGTATGATTCTATTTACCACATCCTGTTCTTTTATGGTCAGATTTATGTAGTTTTATCAAAAGTAATATAAAAAAAAATATTGTGAATGTTTATTGTAGAAAAAGGTAAATCTGAAAGACAATAATGAATTTTGTTTTTAAAGAGGTGCTTTAGAATTTTAAAAAAATTAAAAGGTGTCATCAGATAAACAACCTAATAATTTATGATTACAATGGTGTTTCATCAAATGCGTAATCTAATGGTTGTTAGTTATTTACGTGTTTGAATTTATGTAATGATTTTTTATTTTTGACGCAATGCTAAATGTTTGGAATGTGTTATGGATTTTTTATGTTTTGTTGTTTTGGTATAGATAAATGATCGATAGAATTTTTTTTTATTTAGTTAGAATTTTTTGTTGGATTAATTTATTATATAATTCGACAGAATTTGTTCAAAAATTTTTTAATGAAAATAAATAACATGATTAATTTGCCGTAAGTTTGAATCAAATAACAAAAATTTGCTATTATATATGGAAAACACTACAATTCAATGTTGAAACAACGGTAAATATATTATAAACCGTAAAATACAAAAGACTACAAATATATATTAAACAAACAAATTAAAAATATGTATATACAATAAAAAACACAAAACTAACAAGTTAAAATTATACAAAAAATACAAATATTTATAAACAGTAAAAAACAAAAAAAACTACAAATTTATATTACAATAATTGATTCACGGTGTACTGCGGATTTGAATCTACTTCTAATTATAACATCTATATCTTTTGTCTAATCTCATACCAAAAAAACAAATTTTACTAACCAAGTGAAGTATAATGTTATCTTGGATCATAACTCTTTATGTGATATGACCAGAAATGTTGTTATTTTTGTCAAAACATATTGAACTACAATTCCTTTGTTTTCCTTGTAAATTTCTGCTCTGTTTTACTTTCTATAGTTTTTAGCACAATTTCGTCAATGATTTGTTGAATGTAAGTACTTATGGATTTTGAGATATACATTTGATCTAATGATTAAGTATGTTTTACGGTATTTATTATTTAAACGTTGATCTTAACTTAAAATAAAAATTAACAATGTGATGCACTTTTGTTCTGCATTGGAGAAATACAATGTATATCAAGTTCATGACTAGAATTTTGCGAGAGAAAAAAACAAACAACTCATATCAGTTGTACGTAATATGAATTAGTACTCAGTATTGAAACTCGAACCAATGATATTAAATCTGAAACAACTATCATCATTAACCAACCAAAATACTAGTCAAGGGTATTCTATATAGTTGATTTCTTTAAAATCTAAATTAAAAGAAAATGTGAATATACTAATTTTAGGTACATGATTACATTGTTTTATATTCATAGTTGTATATGTAAATAGAGCACATGATGAAGTAAAAGCAAAAAATTGGTCGGACAATGTGTAGCTCATGATGTGCTTACATTATCCCATGGGTCTTTAAAGTTCATAGAGACACAAATCAAACTAAACACATCGATTTTCGTAAAAGAGAGTTCTATGAAGACCGAGATTTGGTTTAAGGACCATATCCACGCAAAAAAATCATACATCATATTGCTTTTATATAGTCTTATATAGTATATACGATTTTAAAACCTCGTGTCGTGGGAAGATAGAATAAGTAACTAATACTTTTATCATAAAAGAATGGGTGTTCTTGGGGCGGATGGGGGTGATGCATGTGTCCCAAAATTTATACTATGTTTAAAATCAATAAAATTTCTTCAATTATATTAGGTTGTGCCCCATAATATGAATTCTAGATCGGCCACTGTTTTTATAGTGATTTCTTTTCTTGGTCTATAGCTACTACAAAACATGTTCCTCTCTTAATTATTACGGAAACGAAAAGGTAAATGTATCAATGGAAGTAGACATGAATTAATAATTATTTTTTATCGTAGAGACGAATCGATCATCTAATATTTTCCACGTCTATGGTATAGTTAAATTTGTAGACGAAATATCCATATTATTTTATAGCAACCAAATATAACCTTATTGTATATGCGCTATATAAAAATATATATGCATTGGAATATTTTAAAGTAAACTAATGTATAGCTATTATAGGTATCTGGCTTATGAGATTATTAACAATTGAATTCACCACAAGGACTACACAAAGTCAGGAAGTAAAGCTTAAGATATCAATTTCAAGGTCCATGTGGTTTAAGTTCAAAATTTATTGATAATTAATAATTAAATCATATCTTATATATATATGTATATACTTTAATTATATTAGATATCTTCTATTTTAGATATGAGATTTCTTAAAATGATTTTAAATTAATCTTGATGAACTGAATCCCACTCCCTCTTACAATACTTTTTCTTTCGATTTCTGTTTGATACTTTGATAGGAAGGAAAATTCATTTTATTGTTAACCTTTTTCCGCCAGGAAAATTAGTGATTCATTCACAAACAGTCATTGGTCTCAAAATATAATGGATGATCATTATATTTCCTTTTCGGACCCTACGTCGTCCCTACCTACTTGTGGCTCTCAAATTTTATGAAATAATGTTGATCATCTTTTAATTTTAAGATAAACTTAATTTTGTATTTATAAATAAAAAATTTGGAAAAAAGATTTTAGCACTAATACTTCAGACACCTTTTTTTTAATCAGCTAAAACGGAATACATGATATATATATATATATATTTGTAATCTTAAATCGTTGGAAATTTTGAAAAAGCTTACGCGACGATTTTTCAGTAGTACATTGTAAACTATAGCAAAACTAACCAAGTCTTTCTGTAAACCTAATCATAAATCATCCCATCACTAGATTTATTTTATTCACTTCTACCGAACAAAACAATACTAAACCAAAATTTTAATCACTGCCAAGTCGTAAACAAACAATGTACACGAACGTGTAATTCACAAGAATTCACAGGGTTAAAAGATAAATCTTAGTAGTTTTTTCGGAATACCAAACTAATATATAACCTTAATATAGATCAAATTTCGAAAGATGTGGAGGTCAAGAAACAGGGATGAGAGTGACATAACATGAATCTTCCGTTCAATATCGGCAATTCGGGGATCGAACATTATAATGTGTCTATATATTAATTGGAATAGGAAAAGAAGACATAGAGTTTTGAGTTGACTAGTCAAAGTTGTAATATTTTCGGTTGCCACAGAAAATCTCCATTGGTAAAAGTTTTTTACCAATATTTTTTTTATAAATTTTACGTCAGTCAAAATTAAAAATTTTAGAAAAATAAATAAAAGAAAGGGTGGAGAATAAGAGAGAAGAAGAGAGAAGGAAAAAAATAAAATTAACCAATCATAAATTAACGTATAAAAGGCGGTTCTTAATTTTAAATAATATTATTATTTAATTTTGGGCAGTAAAAAGAAGTTAAAGTAGACCGTATTGATCAGAGAGCTCTATGCTCTCACATATAATGCAAATTTGCAATCAATCTCGGCATGATGTACCCCTAATTTATTATTGTTTATAAAGTGATCTTTCATGATTTTTCATTTACCGTGCCCAAAAATATATATTTATATATAACACTCTCTTTTTTGGTATTCCTATTCGACCTCGTACTCAATACTTAAAATTAGGCTAGTGTATATGCATACTTCGAATGTTTAATCTACAACTTTGTTTTGATTTATCCGAAAGGGAATACTAATGATACGAATTGAGTTGTTTCATTGAAATGTGATGTTTTTTATATAAAAAAAGATCTTATGCTCATTATTATTTTTCCTGAGAATGATTGTACCGTTGGTGTTTGCTTGTTTGATTTATGGTGTAAGCAATTGATGAACACGAAAAACTTTTATTTATTTCGGTTAAATTAAGGACTGTATCAAGTTGGTCCATATCTCATAATTTATCATGGTTAAAACTTTTATAATCATCGTAAATATAGATGACTAAACGTAGGATTTAATGCTAACATTTTTTCCGTGGTATTTTAAAGTATTTCTCATCAATTTTTAACTAAATAAGATGAGTCATAATTTAGGTCATTTTTAAATGGACATTGATTTTTGGTTTAACTACTTAGGATAAGAAACCCAAATTTATGTGAAGCAAAATAAAACGCCCTAGTTTCTGAAATAAACGTTGTAAATATTCGGGGGTGGGGCCAACAAACAGAAGAAACGAAGTGATTGGCCGACGGTAAGAGTGGGACCCTGTGCCGTCTAATGGAATAACACGTGGCGGCATGACAAAGGAATAATTTATAGGAATCGAGGAAAGAAGGAATGATAAGTGAGGGCATTGAGCAAGTGGTCGCAGCCTGATAGGTTTTGCATGTGCTGTCTCACTCACGGTCACAGTTTCAAACTCCCACATTCGAAAAAACAAAAAAAAAAACATAATAGCCAAATCTAATCTATTTCCAGCAATATCTGACTAAAACGTTATATTGTAGAACTCTAGTTTGGTTGGAGCACTACTACCATTACTTTTAACGTTATTTTATTAATTTCATGAATCTGATAAATCTAGTAAGAAAAAATACCATCTAATCTATTGACATATGTTCCATGATAATTAAATTTATTTAGTAATATAATGTTTTCTGTTTTACCTTTTTATTATCAGTTATCGCAAAATACAATGTTAAGAAATATAATTCATTATATTTTCTACATTTTATATTTCTTTTAATTTAGGCTATTAGGATCTAACTTTTATAAAAGACTTTTTCGTATAGTATAAGTTATTTAAAACAGAAATCCTTTAATTTCGTGTAACATTGTTGCATTATCTCTCTTTAATTTCGTATAGTACAATGTTAAGAACTGTATTTGTTTAATTTTAGGGTTTTCTACCAAAAACTTGTATGATATATTATAACATATAGTTCTGTCAGGGACCCGTATATATTCTTGCCTCCATCTTCAAGCAAAGCATCAAAGCGTAGATTCCCATGCAGCTCTTTCTTTTAGCTTCTTATTTTTTTAAAAATCTTCGAAGCTTTTTTTTTTCTACTTGAGTGAAAATGTGTTTTCTTTTTTTTTCGTCTAGTGAAAATGTGCCAAAAATTTCAGAAAACGGATTCGATTTCACGATCTATAGTTTTTTTAATGAATATTCATTCATTAAGGTTTGATTAGTAACGACTTTTTTAAAAAAAGTAAATTTTCATCTTTTTTTTTTTTGGCAGAGTAATTTTTCATCTATAACTAGCTAGTTCCTCAAAAATAATTTATACGATATGCTTTCAATTCATAACAAGTATTCAGTTTTAAATCTACTATTACCTTCTTTTTTTCTTTTACAAATGTACTATGACATTTTAAAAATATAGGGTTTCTTTTACAAATGTACTATGACATTTGATTTTTATAAGTATATATGACAACAAAAAATATCGTCTCTATAGAAAACTTCTGACAGACAAATAATAAACGTAATACGTTGGTTTAAAAAATAACAGAATAATTTTTAAAACTTGAAATTGTTTGTTTCTAGTTACGATTTTTATTTTTGACAACTTTTTATTCCTGCATCTACAAATTCAGATAAACATAGCGTATGGAAATCTAAATTCACAGTCAGGTTGTTCGTTGCTTTCGTAGAGATTAGCAATGGAAAAACTTTTTTTTTTGTTGCCGGAAACTTCAAATATCATCAGAAGAAATACGACTAAATGCACATTCAGCAGACGTTCACTCATTGAGAAAAAAACTTGAACTTACTCTAAAATTTTCAGATCGATTACTATAAATTCAACAATCAGAAAAAAATGCATATACAGATAAAAGCTCCACGGAATCGATCTGTGCATGCGTCGAATAGAGACGCGTCAGCGGGCAAAAAGAAGACACATCGGTAAGAAATAACCAAAGATAAAAACATGTTATAAATCCAAAATATCAATCACAATTCACGATCCAAACTAATAAATCGATGATCCCATAAAAACCCCGGAATAACAGAAACAGAATTAGGGTTTTGAGATTCAGCAGATTCAAACTCCACAATAAAATATTCAATACGAGATAAAAGAAAACATACAATTTGAGGAAGATCGAATTGAGATTGCAGATGAAGAAGATTGAGATGAGGAAGAGGAAGCTCGAACGAGAGAGAGAAAATGGATGGCTGTGATTTTCGAGGCGATGGCTTTCTTAACCCTTAATTTTACTTTAATTTTGTCTGCCAACGTGGCTGACTTGTCAAATAATAAAAAGGGTTTCTTAAACTTATTGCCCTTCAATTTCCAACTTTATTACTATTTAGTCCTGTTTGGTTTCCTTGACTGGTAAATTTTTCCGGTTTTTAGGCATTTATAATTTTATATTAACAAACTTTTCATGTTGCTATCAAAATTACCCAACCACCTAAAATCTTTTAGTCTTAGAAATTTGATGTTATCACCAAAATTAACCAACCACATATAAAGACGGGTACTTATAGTGTATGACTACAAAATTTTATTATTTCAGGTAAGTAAATATGTGACAAAATTAATTATAAAAAGTCAGAATTTTTAACTAATGTAATTTTCAAAATGATGTTTATTATAAATATAGTACGAAAAATTTCATTTATTTTATCTAAAAAAAGCATACATCAAACTTCACACTACGTAAAATATATATCAAGTCATACGAATAAATAACATGATATTTTCGAAAATTTGTGCGCGACTCTCCAAATTTATTATGGTTATTTAATCAAAAGAAAAATCTAGGATCATTTTGCTAATTTAAATCTTATCTCATAGTTATTTTTAATTCTATTGAAAATTATGGAGATGGGTAATGGGAATTCTAATGATTTAAAAAAAAAAAAAACTGGGTGGACCGGTATCTAATTTCAACGTTTCACCCGAAAAAGAAGAATAATTAATTTCAATATGGCATCAATTGAAACAAAAGATTGGTAGTGGATTTGAATCGTTTGAAATTTTCTGTATACATCCACAGAACGGCTATATGACGTGTGTAGTGCAGTTGAAGAATCTCTCAAGTCTCAATCAATGGTACTGATGAGCCTTGATGTGCTTTAACTAGTCTTTACCCTCTTCTCTACTTATATTCTATTGGATATGTCAATATCTTTGTTGAATGTTATTTACTTTTCTAACAGCTGAATCGGAGTGATGAAGAAGATGAAAAGACATAAAATACTTTTGTTGGAATTTTGAAGAAGAGAAAATATATGATGATGAGCTAAGCCTGATCAGTCTCTAACGTTGGTCCCACGCTTGGAAATGTCAATAGAATTTATTCGTCCTTAAATCCTGTCAAAAAGTGAGTGTTTTCAAGTAAGTTTTACCCTAAAAGGGTAAAGAATATAATATAGGATTGGTTAAGGTAGAAGAAAACTAAAAAAAAAACTTATCTTTTGAATGAAAGGATCTTACTAACAATTATTTACTTTGCTCCTATTTGAGAAAAATCCGGATATCTGTTAACCATAAATTTTTTATTATTAATTCGGATTTACTAGAGACGTGTTTTGTTCTTATAAACTCGGTTCTCAGGATTGTCACTTTGAAACCCAAGTTAAGTGAGTCGATCGGCGAAAAAAAATTCAGATCCATGGCTGCGACTGATAAGAAGAGCTCACTCGTCTCTGATTTCCTCTCCTTTCTCAATGCTTCTCCCACCGCTTTTCATGCCGTCGGTAAGTTTTTGCTTTGAAATACAATTGTTGATTCTACTGTTCAATTTTTTTTCAGCATCGCTGTTTTTTTAGTTCTAATCTTTGATTGATCTTTACTATTTTTTGTAGATGAGTCAAAGAAGCGGCTGCAAAAGGCTGGCTATGAACAAGTTTCCGAGAGAGATGATTGGAAACTCGAAGCCGGCAAAAAATATTTCTTCACCAGAAATTATTCAACTATTGTTGCTTTTGCTATTGGTAAAAAGTATGAAGTTTTTCTTCTCAGCCAATGATTCTATCTATTGCACTTACTCTGTTGTTACAATGCTAAGCTAATCTTTTCGACATTTGAACAGATACGTTGCTGGAAACGGGTTTCATATAATAGGAGCTCACACTGATAGCCCTTGCCTGAAATTGAAACCTGTTTCAAAGGTTAATTTTGGATTTGGATTTTTTATAACTTGTGGTTTTCTTTTATAACCTTTTCCACTTAGTTTTGATCGGAAATGGAATGGTGTGATGACAGATAAGTAAAGGTGGGTGCTTGGAGGTTGGTGTTCAAACATATGGAGGTGGGCTGTGGCACACTTGGTTTGATCGTGACTTGACAGTTGCAGGACGTGTTATTATTAAAGAGGAGAAAGCAGGTTCCGTTTCATATTCTCATCGGCTCGTCAGGATTGAAGATCCTATTATGAGAATTCCTACTTTGGCCATCCACTTGGACAGGTTACCTTTTAAATCACTTCTTTGTAGTGGAAGTACTTCTTATACTTTCTTTCTCAATTACTTTATGTACAGAACTTAATATTACACTCTTTGTTTGCCTTGTGGACAGAAATGTGAACAGTGAAGGTTTTAAGCCAAACACTCAGACACACCTCGTTCCATTACTGGCAACAGCTATCAAGGTGCTCTTTTCATTGCGTGCTATGTTGTTTAGAACACACAGCATTGCTTAACTGAGACAATTGTTACAGGACATGGAAGTCATATTCATTTATGGCTTTCTTAGTTCCGCTATTAGATTTCTTTCATTCAGTATTGTTAAAGCCTTTGTTTGCATATCACCCATTTGTTGAGTCAGAATCCATTTTTGTGAACCCCTTAACTTTTGTTAGTTTTTATCTATGGCATCAAAACCATTATTGTCAAGTTTGCAGCAAAGATGAATTCTTCTTTCTTTACATTTTCTTTACACTGTAATATATATGTCAAGGCGGAGCCCAATAAAATTCCAGAAGAAGGTGGTGAGCATGATGGGGGAAAGAAGTGTACTGAAGCTAGTTCAAAATCAAAGCATCACCCACTTCTACTGGAGGTCTAGTTGAAATATGAGATTTTATGGCTTTCATGGTGAATGTTGGATCTTCTTCTGGTTTAATAATCAAGTGGTCCTCTTATTTAATTTCTTAGATCATTGCAAATGCGCTGGGTTGCACACCTGAGGAGATATGCGAGTTTGAGCTGCAAGCATGTGACACTCAGCAAAGCATTTTAGCTGGTGCAGCAAAAGAGTTTATCTACTCGGGAAGGCTAGATAATCTTTGCATGTCATTTTGCTCTCTGAAGGTACATTCTTTATTATTACTTTGAGGAGAATATGAGTCCATGGTCTATATTTCCTGATCTTACTGTGACTTAGATGGTTTCCACTCTCTCCATATTCTTCACATTTTAAAGACGTGATTCAAGCTCAATCTAATATACTGTCCACCTTGTAGTTTCTGTACAAGTATGTTAACTCACAATGAGTGTAAGTTTAGATATGGATCACATCTAAGTGTAACATCTCTAACAATTTGTTCTCCTCTCTGAATGGACTCAATATCTAACTTTAACCGTTATGCATATATTGATGAACACCTGTCCGTTAACATTTTTCGAGTGCTCGATTTATCTGTCTGCAAACTCATTTTTCTGTATTATCAAATGCCAAACTATATGTTTGCAACAAATATTTGAACTTTGTTCACAGGCCCTTATTGATGCGACGTCTTCTGGAAGCGACCTAGAGGAAGAAAGCGGAATAAGAATGGTGGCACTATTTGATCATGAAGAAGTTGGCTCCAATTCAGCACAAGGAGCTGGATCCCCTGTCATGATTGATGCTATGTCACACATCACAAGTTGCTTCAGCTCTGACACTAAGGTAGCAACCCATTCAAGATATAGAAATCAAACTAGGATTGTGTTATGCTTTACAATTTTTCTTTCTTGTCGCTCATTATAGTTTGCCACGCACTATCATCTAATCGTTACAGGTGCTTAAGAAAGCGGTTCAAAAAAGTTTGCTTGTCTCCGCTGACATGGCACATGCTTTACATCCAAACTTTATGGTAATCATTTGATTTGGCAATATTTTTTTTATTTACATTTTCATGCACATAAGTTGATGTCTCTATCATTCATTGCATTATGATTTCGGTTTTTCAAGGACAAACACGAAGAGAATCATCAGCCAAAGATGCATGGAGGACTTGTCATCAAACATAATGCAAATCAACGTTACGCAACTAATGCCGTAACTTCCTTTATATTCACAGAGATAGCAGAGAAGCATAATCTGCCTGTTCAGGTATGAATGTATGATTTGTCTGAGAAATCCTAGAAGTTGTTCTTACTTGCGAACATAATAAAATGAATATGGACATGAAAATTGCAGGAGTTTGTGGTACGTAATGATATGGGTTGCGGATCAACCATTGGTCCAATCCTAGCAAGCGGTGTGGGGATAAGGACGGTTGATGTTGGAGCGCCTCAGCTCTCGATGCATAGCATCCGTGAGATGTGTGCTGCAGATGACGTGAAGCATTCATATGAACACTTTAAAGCTTTCTTCCAAGAGTTCACTCCCCTTGACGCCAAACTCACTGTCGACGTGTGAGAGCTTCTTAAGTCTTATCGCTATTTAAATTGGAACTGAAAAAATCTTTTGTCCTTTGTTAGGAATTGGTGTTTACAGTAATAAAAGGATTTATTGCCATGTTGTTTTGCTTTGGGTAGCCATATATTTACCTTCCGAATCTGCATAACTTCTTACGTAGAAAGTGAAACATGATACGTTATTAAGTTATGTAAATGTCAAAATATAACTCAACTACTGATCGGGAAGCCAAAACGTAAGGATAACAACTACTCCTTATTCAAATGATAAACTAGCCTGATCGGGCTTATCCACGTTATCAGTGGATAGATAAAACGTGGATAGATATTTCTTTTGTGTTACATTGAGTTCATGTAAGAGTTTCTAATTTCTGAATCTTATCGGATCTAGTGTCATGTGTTGCTGGCTATCAAATTACATCTCTTGTTTTTGTTGCTGCAACAAGTATTGAAAAGTCTCCCGACAGCTTCATAATGATAAAATGCATGGTATACATTGTTAGGATTAATTTCAGAGACATTATAGTAAAATCACAAATGGCAACAAGAGCAATATCTTTTGGGAGAAATCATCACATTGGTTGGCCTTCCACGGTTTGGTCCAAGTTATTTCAACTTCAGGGCTGTCTAGAACCTGCACGTTTACGTAAGAAGAATGCTATTACTTATATAGTCTTATAGGACCTGAAGAAAACTATTGCCCAAATATGTGCTTGGGATTGACAAAGAAGCAGAAGCCGGGAGGAGGAGAATAGAGCTACAAAACTTGGAAACTCTACCTTAGTCTTCTATTCACTACACATTTCTCATTCTTTCAAGTTTATCCATCAAGATTCATACTACCACAAGTATCTCAAAATCTAGGGGTCTTCTATCAAAATTGGGTTATTTTCTTGTGAATTGTAAGGCGTAACGTATTTAAACAGCAGGATGAAACTGCACTTTTGTGCTGAGCCAGAAAGATGAGTTGAATGTTATTTATTCCCAGAAGTCTTACCTTGAGTTTGGCGGAAGAAGCAGGCAGCTAAGGTGGTGGTTGTGACCGATTCATGAGATTGTGGTGGTGGTGGTGGTGGTGCTGCTGAGATGTGAAATCAGATGGTTGGATGACATAGAGACCAGGCTGATTCAGACTGACGAAGGGCTGAGAAGGATGGGGAATAGCTGTGGATGAAGGTGGGCGTGCTGAAAGTGAGAATCCTGATGATGCTGCATTTGAGAACAGTGGCGATGCTGTAGCTGCTGTGGTGGTCCCACCATTGGACTGATCTTGCGTTTGCAATGTCCTGGCTGGGAAGCTTTGAGGAGAACATGTCATAAGACTTTTCTCAGGTGTTCTTTCCTGGAGACGAGAATTGAACTTTTAGCGCAGAAAATTATTCATTGAAATTTACAAGTTTTCCAGTTTAATGATGCAGATATCACAATGTAGGACTAGCAAGCAACAACATAGAACTTTACTCAAAAGATATCACCGAGTCAAGCTCAATTACTTAACTGATGAAGTATCACAACACAGTAACCACCTGCTGAACATCTAACTGAATTCACTTTAGCACACAAATTACTCATAGGTCGGGTAATGTACAGAAGATTGTGCTAGTTATAAATGTGTGGCAATTACAAAGAGTTGGACATAAAAAGATGTATGCTATGGTATTTACCATCGGTGGAAAGAACGCAGAAGGAAGGGCATGCTGGTTAATAAGATGGTCTGAGCCTCTCTTCAAGAAATTAAAAGGGGCATCACATGTTGTTGCAGCCATGTGGTTCTCCAACTGTGAATATAGATCAAACTGAAGGGCAAAATACTCATGAATCAAGTAAGAACCATGAGGACTCGAGCTCGCTGATGGGAAAGTAGCTTTGAGTTGTAGAGTGCAATGGGATATCAACAAAGAAACATTTGACTAACAGTTGCAGCAAAACGCATATGAAACTATAGTAAATCATATTTGGTGCACTAAACAGAAAATGCACCTTGGAGTTCCTTCCACACATGCTACTGTTAGGGACATGGTGAAGCCGGAGCGCCCTATCTTTCTGCTTTGGACCATCTCCCAGTGAAAGAGAAATTCCCAAGTTGAGGTCGAGCTTAACATTAGCTAAATAAAGAAATAAGAAAAAACAAGTTAAGAAGTTAGTGGTAGCTTTTCACATATTGAGCAGAGATATCAAGGATGGCAGCACATGCTATATAGCTGCTTGAATCGAGCATCAACGACATTACCTGCCTCAGGAATCATCCGGGATGCATGAGGCTCAATAAAAGAAGCAGCTTCCCTTCCATTCCATTTTGTGGCTGCCTTGTCAGAAGCCCTAATTCCATAAGAATCTGAGCAATTAGTCTTGCGAAATTTTCTAATAAGTCAATAATTCAGGACAACAGACTTTCATCATAATGTAATTCACGATCACCAAGAACATGCAGCTGTATCATAGCCATCAGAATCTCTAGATATTACACATAATCACAAACGGGTTTTGCTACTAACGGTTCTAACAGGATTAACCAAACTCTTCATCTGACGCATTTCACTCGTTTTAGCAGTGACTAACAGCCACATTCAGATAAAACCACAGAGGACATAGCATGCGTAAAAGCCAAAAATTAGATCTCGGGAGAAGTTGATTACATGTTTCCATGTAACTGTTCCATTTGAGCTCCCCACCCACCAATCTTTTGTAAAGCAACACCTTGATATCTTGAATTATTCCTTGAGAAACCAGAGCTCTGTCGCCGAAGTACTTGCACAACTTCCTCTTTGGAAAGATTTGCCATCTGTTAAGTACCAAAACCAGTTAAGAACAAATCAAAGCATGCATGTCTTCACCACATTTTCTACATCTGTAATCAAAACCTGCTTGAGATCCTCTTCATAATCACTGATAATGAAATTGATATCAGCCTCCAGACCCCGAAACTTGACAGCAGCTCGATCATACGCCCTACAGGAGCAGATGTTGAACTTATGAAACACCCATTTTATTGCATCATAATGAAAAAACAGTTGAGGGATCAATAAGATCCAAAGGCATTACCTAGCTGCAGCATGGGCAGTGTCAAATCCACCTATTGAATTCAAAAGATAAGCTTCATTAAATAGTTAAGAGTACAGAGCAGAAATACACTCCCAGAAGTATATCCAATAGAATACATACCTAAATAAACTTGTTTACCGCAATCCCTGCAACCAGAAAATTTGACAAATAAGGAAAAGGATCAATACAAAATCTAAGCCCAGTTCTTCCATATTCGACCAAAGATCAACAACTCATCCAAAAAATAATCGTTTACCAGATATGCGATTCCCATCTCCCCGTCCTCCGGTAGAAAGTGACGCCTCTATACTGCGAACTCTTTGACCTAGGTCCTCTCCTGCTTTTCTTCACCGGCTGTGATGGTGGCTGCATCACCCGAGCAGCATCGCCGCCGAGAAAATCCCCGCCTTGTTTCCCCTTCTGGAAGGAAATATCAACGGAGTTTCTGGAACTTTGTGCGTTCGAATCCAGAAAATTTATACCGTCTCCATCACCTCTAGAAACAGGAAAAAACTCCTTAGTCATCAAATCACTTCTTTCTTCATCATCTTCTTCTTCTTCTTCACCGCCTCCTCCTTTCAGTATTTCAAATTGAAACTTAACAGTGCGTGTAGAGCACAACTCCTCTTCACCATCGATGCAGCTAGGCGCTTCAGCATTGACGACAGAAGAGTTCGACGTTACCGATTCATCCATCTGATTCATAACAGTACCAGAAACCCCGTTAACAGTAGCCGAATCTCGTCCGTTCTGAGTAGACTCGGCCGAGTCGACGACGTCGAGATTGAGATCCAGCATCAATCTCAAAAGTCAACAAAAGCAAATAAACTCTGAGATTTCACTAGAACAACAACAACTATTTCGTCAAACCCTTACTTACACATTGATGAAAGCTATTCACAAGGCCCTAACAAACTCACACTAATCCGAGCAATAAAATTCAACGATCGCCGTCGATTTGAAATGAGCAGAGCTCAAAAATCACATTTCATCGGGAAAATCTTCACGAGTAGGTAAAATCAGAGACAAAATCCGGAGATAAGATTCTGAAATCAATCAGGGTTCGCGGAGGAGAAGGAATAATCAGAAAGAAACAAGGAAAGCTTAATCACTACGGAGAAAGAAGAGGAGATTCAGAAGACATAGCGATGAGAGTTGCTTCTTTGGGGATTAGAATAGCTTCGCCGGACGAAAGAGATATCGTCGGCGATAGAGGTAAATGGGAATGATGATGGGACGTAAGCTATGGTTAGTGGCAACAAAGGAGCATATAAATTATTATTCGTTCCATCTTTCCCGGCAATTGGACACCGGTTATGCCGGTTTCCGGTTCCATTTGGGCAAGAAAAAACGTGTTACTTGTTTTGTTTTATTAACATGGTAAAATTGTTAAAAACTGAAGCTTGATAATAAATTTGGAAATTTACTGTTAAACTTTAGCATTGTACTAAAATTATAGTTTTATCATGTATGTGTATAGCTTTTTGTGATTTCTTTACTTTTTTTTGGCAGCTTTTGTTACTTACAACCAAAATAAGTCAGTATGACGACAAAAAAAAGAAAAAGCCAAAATAAGTCAGTCAATTACTAAAAAGATATGTTAGGGCCTTCAAACAATAGGGTGATGTTGTTGTTGACTCAATTTGAAGCGTTTTTTTTTGCAACCATTTTGTAAACGCTAACCTGAAAATCATTAAAATGATTGGGTTTTATATACTTGAATCTTGAACAAGCTGAAATAAAGTGAAAAAGTAATTCAAATTTATATTTTTCCTCGTCAGGATAACTTGTGCTAAGAGTTTTTCAAACTCAAGTCATCTAGCTAATAAAACTGTTTTATTAATTCAAACGTAATTTTTTTTAATATTATATCTTAAAAACCTACAAACGAATCTACACCTTTGAAGACACTTATTCATAACTTTTAAAGACAAAGCATTTGTTTTCATTTATAGGCGGGTCCTATATTTGCAGATACGTCCTCTTCACACACAAAAATATCTGTAAAGAGTGAGATACAATATCAACAATTACATTCATAAAATAATATATAAATTGTATCATGTTTAAGATGATAGACGAGCATAATTCACTAACATCAGGTTGATAGCTCTATCTTTTTCTTAGTTGATGATATAGTGATGAATTTTAGTTTTTCTTAACGGTTTTGAAAATGATCTAGGCATCCATTGCGTGTCAATTTCTTCTTGGATAGTCATTGAATAGCTAGCTATTAGTAAACAACAAATGTATTATCAAATGTAACGATGTGTCTTTTCAAGTTCTACCACAATTTGAATTGATGATATACTAGACTATCTCATGGTGTAGAAACCAAAAATTCAAAAAAGTGAAAGATAACAATATATCGTCTAATCATTATAGTAACAAAAAACAAATATATCCACTTTTATGGTTTGGAAGCAACAAGTTTTGTATTCACCAATATTATCCAAAGACCCTAGCTTGAGAGCAATGTGATACAAAGAGTTCAGGGAAGTAGTTGATAGCTTAAAAAAACCCTGTACTAAAGTGATGAAGCTCCTCTTTTTAATGAAAGGAAAATTCATAAATAATTGATAATTACAAACATATGCATTTTTTGTGAAACTAATTAGAAACATATGCATAACCAACAAAAACCATTTGGTTTACTTTATTAAAGAAAACATTTGGTTTATTTACAAACATAAGTCTTTATTTTGCATCCATAGTTCGAACCTAGTTACCCAGGTAACCGGCGAAAAATGAAAATGACTTCAAAAGTATTTTTTTCTTGTGTCCATACGAATCTCTTTTTCTTTCTGAATGTTTATTTAGTGGGGTTGACGACAAAAAAATTGTTTATTTAGTGGGGTCCAAATAAAAATTTTGACTGAGTTTAGCCCGTTGCCAAAGTTGGTGTCAGAAAAATCTCCAAGGTCATGGACTTTAACGAGTAATATGAAGCCACGTGTACAACAGAAATTAAACCCCAGACATTCAAAATTAAACCCCAGACATTCAACTACACTCTCTCATTTTCTCTGCCTCTCAGGGCAAAATCTTCCTAATTTGTCTATTTGATCTGACGGCCCACGTCCGTTCTTACCTGAAATTTAGGAATTCATTTCAACCTTTTTCAATAATTTCAGCATGTATCTATTTTCACTTTCAAGCCCGTTCTTTAATTATACCTCTTTCAAGATTTGGAGTTTTACCCAGTAAAACCTTAAATTTTGTTTTGTTTAAGCGTCAATGTGAAATTGGGTTTGCTCGTTGAGTCACAGACTTGCATTCATTCTTTTTGAAACTATAATATATTAGTTGTTGATAAAAAAAACACAACAAATTTTTTTTTTCTGCAACATTGCTTCTATGATCTTAGGAGCACTGCCGACTATAATATATTAGTCATATAACGGAGACGAGGTTGAAATGAAAGAAGTGGACGCCTTATGTCCTATCCTCTAAATTTTTTAAAATTTGGTGGCAAACTCTCGAAACCTAATTTATCATAAATTGGTTGAAGTCACCATCGCAAGTTCTATGCGTCTAATCGTAGCCCATGCGATCATTTATCCCATTTGAGAAATAAATCTTCACCAACTCGTGTATTCCCGTTAAAAGCTTGTTCGACCGTAATAGTCTATCCGTTCCATAAAAATAGATTTTTAAAATTTTGCATATATGTTAATAAAAATTTTATATAACCTAAAATACATCTATCTTTTAATTAAATATTAATTATTTTATTTATTTTAACTCTAATTAATATAGGTAAAACAAAAAATGCTACATAATTTTTGCACTGACAATACAAAATATCAATCTTTGAGAAATATTTTTTTAAAAAACATTTACCTTTAGGGAACGGAGGGAATATTTGCTTCGCGAAATGTCACATTTCTTGATACACATGTTTATTAGCATTGCGGTTTCAATGTTATTTTGCTCGGTAAAACTTTTGATTACTCTTATATTTGGGACTTAAAACTTGAAGATCAGATGTATTTGTAACACAATTTTATTTTAATGTGAAAATCCCTTTTAAGTGGAATAAAATTAGAAATCTCATATTAAAAACCCATATCGTGGGTTTTCCTATGTATGTTGAGATTATGGTATCAAAGTCTATACTTATGTTTTGATGGAATGAAATTATGATAGTTTTCTTTTTGCTGCGGAAAAAAAAGTTACGATAGGTGTCCACAAAGTTCAAGATATATGAGGTTATTATTATATGAAAATTGACCAAATTTTTTTTAAAATGAATATTGGTTCTGGTACGATGTGATACGGCAGGTTCAAGTTGGCCACCTTTTCGTGCGGTTATTAAATTTCAATTATACAGATTTCAATACAGTGCGCCAGTAAAATTTTGTGCAACAGTTTTCTTTTACTAAATAATCGTAGAAAAATGGCGCAAGGTTAATCAGGTTTAATATAACCCGTATGTAACATCACCATTTGCTGCTTAGGTCATATCTTTGTCGAATATTTTGATCATCGATCGATGTCAGCTAAATGGGTTAACTTTGGTTTGATCATCCGGTTTTTGCCGCCTTGTAGGCTCGGTTGAACCCGCGGGATTAAACCGGCCCAGTTCAAATTTTTGTAAGGCCCGCAACTGCAAGCCTTAATGGGTGTTTATATATGGCGTATAAGGACAACAAGCTTTACATGTGTAGTTTTTCGATGGTAGCATTAGAGTCTTGGGTTTCGATGATTCGGGTTCGGCTAGAGACATCATAAACCATCCATACACTTGTCCTTTTTGGATTATCTCTAGGAACATACCTGAAAATCCAATTAGTGGTTCTCTTAAGATGAATAGTATGTGTCATGTTAAGGTTGGAATTAGACTTACTGTGTCGGGAGATGTTCTGATGATATTGCATGTGCGAGGTGGTGAAAGAAATCGGTTTGAAGTGTATAAAATGGATGGGGAAAGGAAGCTCTGGTTTGGGATTTGAGTGTTACTCTGCCTACAAAAGGTGTTAAAGGAATCAAGAAAGGCTCAATTTATTACTCTCATACTTATAAGTCTCGTATGGAAGTCGCTGTCTTTGTGATGTCTACTCAGAGTTGTTTCCAACCATTTGAACAACTTGACCTTTTGCTTGGAGATGCTCTCTGGTTCCTTCCTTGTTTTGGTACTGCTGACCTATGATTCCTTGCAATGTAAGTTTCTTATGTTATTTGAAAACAATCTGAAATTGATTGAGGATCTTTATTTGAGCTCATAAGTTCATTTTTCTATTATCTTGATACATTTTGTAGTTCTTAAATTTTCTAATATTTATTGCGGATCAGCTATGGTTAGTCATGTTAAATTATTGGCCAAAACAGTGTCGTGATCGTAAGAATGTTATTGGCTTAGATTACACTCTTGAGGTTTGGAGCTTTGGTCAAAGGAAATATTGATCAGTTGATGTCTTCTTCTTCTTCTTCTTCTTCTTCTTCTGTTAAATGTGATTTCAATTAAGTATATACCAGCTGTCGTTTCGATCAATCGAGGAAGAATCTCAGAATATTAAATGTGATTTCGACTATGTAACTGGTATATCTTTCTTTGCTTCCCTATTAATCATCTTCCTATTTTCTCTAGGTACCAATTGCTTCTCAATAACCAAATGCCAATAAGCTTGCAGCAGAGTACACATTGTTGTGACTTGTGAGAATCTCCAACTAACCCAAGTTCCATTTACCATCAATGCCCGTTATCATTACTTATATATACTTAATGTAAGTTTTTTTTCCTCAATTCAAAATCTAGAGTGTATACTGTTTCTGGATTTTGACGTTCTAGGATCATAACATCCCTCTTAATCTGCTAGAGTTTTTCAGTTTAGGTTTGTTTTGTTTTCGGAAATTAGAACACAAGAAAAAATGCGATAAGCCATTTTCGTTTTTCAGACAAATTGTAATTTTCTTCATAAAAACTCCAACCTTGTTTCAAAAAAAAAAAACTTAATTAATATGACGAAAAACCTTTTCCTACAAGAGTTATGTACTTACACTAAAATTGGACAATTTAAGTATTGTAACTAGTTTGAGTTATTAGTCAGCAACGAAGCTTAAGTGAATCCAAGGTGTTTGCAATGTTGCTCCCGTGAGATCTACGCAAGAATGGGAGAAAAGGCATCAGCTTCTGCACCAAACCCCAAAATAGATCAATCCTAGACATCTTCTTTCTTGATTTTCAGTGCCTTGGCCACCACGAAACTTCCAGACTCATTCCTCACAAGCCTCATCAACCTGTCTCTGTTGCACTCCAAAAGCTCCACAACAACCACTTCCATTGACAAAGTCTAGCATCTGAGCTCTGTAGTAAGGATCGGCGGCGTAGGTTATGATTTTGTTGAGTGCGATGCAGCCGTGTTGGTCACAGGCTAGGTCGAGCATGTGGTGGAGAATGGGGTTGTACATTACCTTCTTCTTCTCGTGGTCGAAAACGACCATGGCTCGTATCGACACGTAGGCAAATCGGAGAGGTGGTAAAGCATTGAGCATGACGGACATTGAAAAGGAATTATGGGGGATGGCCATTGCTAATGTTCCACACAAATAATTACTCTTGAAAAGAAAAGGTTTTTTTTGTTAATTTGTATGAGAGATTTTGTTATGAGTGTTGGATCTCTGATGATGCTTAGTATTTATACAATTTAAGGGTCTTTGTTTTCCTAATCACAATACAAAGTTTGATTACAGAAAAAGGAAACTTATTTGCTGGAGTTTTCTTTTTTTCTTCTCCTTTTGTTTTCTTAGTTACAACTGGAGATTCATTTTTTGCTTCGTCGGACAAAAGGAATTTTATTTAGTGGAGTTTCCATTTTTTAGTCTTTTTTTTCTGTTTTTTGTGTAAAAAAGTTAATACAACAACTTATTTATGGTGTTGAATTTGATGGAAAGAGTCTTTTTTATACATAGTAAAACCCGACATGAGAGCCACAACCGATACAGAACACTGGACGCATTGTATTGTCAATTCTTCCATTTAAAGTGAGCGTCACTTTAGCATTCTCCCTCGAATCGAGTTTTATAAACATAATAACATTTATCACCAACTACGGCCCATTATTCACGGCGCAAGGCCCAGAAAAAGAAAGAAAGAAGATGTAAGCCAAAAAAAAAAAACACCGTGAAAGATTCGGTTTAGCTCTAAACCTCCAGTCCCGGCTTTTGATTTTGTCCACGTCATCACTTATGGAATGCGCAAATCATCGGGTCCACAATACACGTAGGCTAGTTCTACCGCGTCATCAACATCATAATAATATCTTCTGACCTTCTTCTACCACCTCCGCAAAAGTCCCAATCTTTCAATCTTCTCTTCTTCTCTGATTCTCTCTCTCTCAGTTTGTTCAGCCTCAATTCCTTGTCTTTCCTCTTTTTATTCTATTTTATTTTAGTAGGAACTAGATTTTGTAAAGTTTTGGTAGAAGGAAAAATAGATTCCAATCAAATCTTTTTGATGATTTTAGTAGAAACGTTTGATTTAGACTAAGCAAACCAGATTAAGCAGAGAAGAACAAAATATCTGTTCTTTTTCGTTGTATTTTGGTTTTCAGATATGGTGAGAGATTCTGGTGGTGGTGGTGTTCTTCATCTATGGATTAGCTTTAAGCTACAAAGGTTTGCTTGTTTCTTTTGCTGCTTTGATAATCTGGTGCTGTTTCATTTTTGTGCATATTTCATTTCGTATCCTAGCTTATAGTTTGATTTTGTATCTGGGTTCTGAGGAGAACTTGACAAAGTAGGAGATTCTCTAGATCTAAGAAATAAAAGAGACTGTGTTCAGTGTTTCTAATTTCTTCTTTTTGGGTTCTACTTCATTTCTTAACTCGTTGCCAAGTACCGTGGTGATCTTCTTATGGATTGTTTTTGGTATCTTTTCTTATTGGGTTGAGGTTTTGGTGAAGGAATTAAAATAAGTTCGGCTAAAGACGAAATGTGCAAGTGTTATGTCAGAGTAGAGGGGAAGTTTCTGCAGAATCTCAGATGTTGTTTGATGCTGCTTCTGTTCTATCTTGTTCATGGAGGCTGGTCTTGACACTTTCATGATAAAGTCAGTATTCTAAAAATGTGTTTCAATAACAACGAATCGGTAAATGAAGTGGAAACCGAGAGGCAAGCTTTTGGTTCATCCGAAGAAGATGAATTTCGAGTTGAAAATACTGCAGGAAATGCCAATAATTTGATACAGATTTCTCAGCAACCACAACAACCGCTAGCTCCTGTTGTGAAGTGGGAGAGGTATCTCCCAGTTAGATCGCTTAAGGTTCTTCTGGTGGAGAATGATGACTCAACACGCCATATTGTTACTGCCCTTTTGAAGAATTGCAGCTATGAAGGTTTTTTTATTGAATTGATCTTCCTTGTTTAGCAATCACATTGTTGCTTTTGACTATTAACAGTTTGTAAATTTGGAAATTTTCGTCAGTTATTGCTGTTTCGGATGTCCTTGAAGCCTGGAGAATCCTAGAAGACGAGAAGAGCTGCATTGAACTTGTCTTAACAGAGGTTGTCATGCCTGTGCATTCTGGAACCAGTCTGTTGTGCAAGATCATGAGCCATAAGACACATAAGAATATCCCCGTCATAAGTATTTACTTAAATCCTCATTAAGTTTTTCCTGATCTAGTTTCAGTATATGATTCTCAGTTTGAGTAACTCAAGATTTTGATGTTTTCTTTTTGTAGTGATGTCATCTCATGATTCTATGGTTCTGGTCTTTAAGTGTTTGTCGAATGGTGCTGTTGATTTTCTTGTGAAACCCATTAGAAAGAATGAACTAAAGAATCTTTGGCAACATGTCTGGAGAAGATGCCACAGCGTAAGAGTTCTGCTTTGATTACCTGTTTTACAAAAGTTACTCTGTGGTCTTTTTTACTTATGTGTTTCTTGATTTACCAGTCTAGCGGAAGCGGAAGTGAGAGTGGTATACAAAACAAAAAGCCGGTGAAAACTGAAAGTACTGAAGGGTCAGAAAATGATGCCAGTATCAGTGATGAAGATCACGGGAATGGAAATGGGAGTAATGGTTTCAGTAACGGAAATGGTGGGAGTGATAATGGGAGTGGAACTCAGGTAATCTGTTTCTATGGAAATAGATCATAACAATGTCTTGAGAAAATCTATTTATGAATTTTTATTTGTTTTGCATTATAAAAATAGAGTTCTTGGACCAGAAGAGCTGGTGATATTAACAGCAGCTCCCCTTCATATCAATTCCCCGATGCACCCAATATGAATCCGGGAATCTATGAAAACAGATGGGAACATGTTAATAAACTGAAGGAGGTTGAAGATGAGAAGGAACAAATAGGTAAGAACGAACAAAAAGGTAAGAACACAAACTCATTAGTCAGTGAAAATGTTAATACACTGATCTTGTGGAACCATTCCTGAGATTCTCTGTTTCACTCTAATTAAAAACGATGACTTTAGATGATGTTGCAATAGGCACGGGATCGCAGACAGGAATGTGTACGAGTACGAAAGCTGAAGAACCAGGGAATCTGGAAAAGGATGCAAAGTATTCTGTTCAAGCTTTGGAAAGAAACGATGATATGCGGAATCGCTCTTCTGGTAACTCACAAGTAGGAAGCAAAGCACCTTCATCTAACCCAGAAGATTTGCAATCACTTGAGTTAACTCTGAAAAAAACAAGAGACGCTGAAGATTACAGAATTGGTGATCGAAGTGTCTTGAGGCATTCAAATCACTCTGCATTCTCAAAGTAAGTTGTTGACATCAACGGTGAAAGTAATGTCGAAGCTGTGACTGATTTGTTTCTCGTGTGTGATATATGCAGATACAATAACGGTGCTACTTCTGCTAATAAGGTATTTTTACGATGCTTGGTGGTGTATTTGAAATCTTTGCCGGTTTTCATCAAAAAGCTTTTAAACCTTGCTGAGTTAGGCTTCAGAAGAAAATGTGGGAAGTTGTTCTCCTCATGACAGTTCCTTTGCAAAACTGAAGGGTTCGGGTTCAGTTTCAGTTTCGAGCAGTGTTAATCCTTTGAAGCAGCATTCTAGTGGAAGCGAACGGTCAGCACAAAGAGAAGCTGCTTTGATGAAGTTTCGCCTTAAACGTAAAGAGCGATGTTTTGAGAAAAAGGTAGCTCTAAACAAGCTTAAAGCTCTCTCTATTTCTTGGAATGAAAGTTATCGCCATTTTTGTTTGTTTTAGGTGAGGTATCATAGCAGGAAGAAACTAGCTGAGCAACGGCCTCGCGTCAAAGGTCAATTCTTTCGCAAGTAAGTTCAAAATCCTTTTAAGATCGAAAAAGTTTCCTTAAATAGTAATGTCCTGACATGGAGTCATTTGCCTTCAGGAGGGAGGATTCTAAATCAGGAAATGAGTGTCCGAGTAGTGACGATAGTTGAACAACAAAATTGGGTCTAGAAGAGAGATCCACTTCGTAGATCTGAAGAACAAAACAAAGTGGCATATTATTTTTTAAAATAAAGTCTATAAAGACTATTGCCATGAGAGTTTCATTGAGTATTAGTTAGCAGTCTTGTTTCAGTATCGTATATCCCCAAATATATTATTATTGTTGCTATAGTATTTGTTTCCCAAAACAATCATTTACTCATTTACTCTGATTATGTTTACATAATTCTTAAAGGTCTTATCTTCTTAGTGTTTAATGTTTACTTTTTCTTTTTTCGCTTGATAGTGTGATCCTGAATTTTTCTACGAACCTAATTTGGGTATTATTTAATTTTTCTGTTATAACCTCTCGTATATATATATTCCGGCAAGGTCTTTTAGTGCTCAGCTGCTCATCGTCCGACTCTCTTTCCCGCATTCTCGGAGAGAGTCTGTTAAATTACATTTTCGCGGGAAATTTTTTCTCAGGAGAAAAAGAAAAGTCTCAAGAAATACACTTATCTTCGTTGATCGCTGCGATGGAACGTTTCTTATGCTGTCTCAAAGGTGGAAACTCAAGTAACGTAGTGCAAGAAACAGCGCAACCACCGCAACCAATGGAATCATCGGTACGTGTTGACGACGAGAACGACAAAGTAAATGACGAAGAACCATTTGAGAATAACGAGTTCCTCAATAATGCTCGGCGAGATAATATCGAACTACATGATGATCCTGAATCTCCAGGTTCCGTTTTGGATTCTCTTTTTTCCCCTTTTTCCATCTTTTGAAATCGAATTTCTTCTACCACAAGCAAATGTATATTAACTCTTACTGTCACATTCCATCTAGTGAAAGTAGTAGAGTTGTTCTTGTTTTGAAATAAATCTCGATCTTGTGAATTTAACTGATTAACTAACAAGAGATTAGTTTAGGGTTCTTGTTCTCCGTTATCGTGTGCCACAAGAAATTGATTTAGGATCTTGTTCTTTCTTAACTTTTAGTAAAAAAATTACAGATTCGAGTTCTAATCCTCACCCATCATCTACACCTCTGCGTGCTCATACTGTAGGTTCATTTCTGTGGCAAGAAATCGTAGAAGGAACACAAAACTTTCGGCTAACACATTTTCTCGGCCAAGGCAACTTCGGCAAAGTCTACCGCTGCAATCTCCCAAGAAGTAATAAGGTAATAATGAAACCCAAAAGTCTTGTCCTTCATGGTTAAAAGTCGAAACCCAATTGTTAAATTTTGCAACTTTTAATTAATTTAGGTCGGAGCTGCAAAGATTCAAGATAACCCATTAATGGGTCATCCTGAGCTCGTGACAGAGATTACATCATTACATGAAGCTAATCACCCAAATGTGATTAAACTTATCGGCAAATGTTTCAGCTTCAAAAACAGTGCTATAGTCTAGGAATTCATGCCTATGAGTTCTCTCGACTACCACCTCTTTGTAAAAAAACTAATCGTTTCTGTTTTAATTCTACACCAATGCCTGTTTTGTTAACCTTCTCTTTTTGTAGCATACGCGAAAAAGCCGGGTCCAGGTCTATTGCAGGAAATTCGGGTTTTGGATTGGGACACAAGGATGAGAATTGCCGTGGGTGTAGCTGAAGCTCTGGTCTATCTACACGATGAGCTAAAGATGATTCACCTAGATGTCAAGGTCTTAAATATTTTACTTGACGAGGATTTTGTGCCGAAGCTGTCTGATTTTGGATTGGCGACTGAAATGGTTGAAGATGAAGATGGCACTGAGATGCAGCGCAAGATATTCAATCCGGTCAAGGAAACTTGGGGATGCATCGCACCAGAAACAAAGGAGTTATGGTTGGTTTCGACCATGTCCGATGTATCTATGGAGTTTTGCTGTTTCAGCTTTTTACCGGAAGGGAAGTTTATGATCTGAAGAGACCTTTTGAGACAAAGAACATCACTGCAAATTGGGTATGACTCAAACTTTGTATCTGGGTTTTATACGTTTCGTGTTTCCCAAGTAATGATTTTTCTTGTTGCAGTTAATGCCAGAATAGAGTAGAGAGGAGTATTCTCTTGTAGTTGATGTTAGGTTTTTTCGATGAAAGGTTTAAACAGACTACTTTTTTACTGCGAGGATGTGTATAGATCCAGAGGCATTTTCACGGCCTGACATGGGTTTTGTGGAAACAATGGTTCGTCAAGCTGCAGCTTTCCCGGTCACAGAGTCGCTTCCGGTGACAGAGAGGCATTCGCTTTAAGAAGTTTTCTCAGGCGATTTTATGTTATTGGTTTTTCAGAAACATATTATAGACTTGATGTATAATATAGATGGCTTTGTAACTGCTGCGACGATTTGAGACGAGATCAGGGTGTGAACTTTTTGAGACAATGTCATTTGTTGATAGTTGTTAGATTTGGATTAGAATTCCATGCGAACGCACAATCCATCTGGGTCTGTTCGATGATTCCTTACAAATCATGTTCTGAAAGATCTTGACTCTTGATCGTTTAATTTCAATCTTTGGTTGATTGTAAGAAATGGGAACTAAAAATTACCTAAAAAATATGAAGACAGATTTAATCTTTGTTTGATCTTAAGAATTGGGAAGAAAAAATACCTACAAATGTGATGAAAGTTTGTTTGATTTAAAGAAGTAAACCACTTAATGAAAGTTGGGATTCTTCTTGCCGGATTTCGATCCAAAATAATGATATAATCATGAAAGTTTCCATCTTTGTTTGATTTTATAGTATTGGGTGGAAATAATTTCAGAAAAAAATCAGAAAATTTAAACCTTTTGGATTAAAGGAATTGGGTATAAACAATTTTATAGGTGATGATCTTCTTTACATTTTGAAAATGTAATTCCGCCATGTTTTATATTTCAACATTTAAGCAAATTTTTACGTTTTTATTTTTTGAAAACCGTTTTTTTCTTTTTTTTTATATAAAATCTTTTCTATATCTTTTTTTAACGCACACGTTTCTATATATTATGAATGTGTTAAAAAATTATTTTTTAAATTATCCCAAAAAAAAACTAACCAACAGAAATGTACTAAAAGTCTAAAACCAAAATTTTAGTGTTTATGATCACTTTGCAAAACTCTATCCAACTTAAATGTTTTACTTTCTCAATCTTTGTTTGATTTAAATAACAGATTCACATGATGAAAGTTGAAATCTTTTTACTTCTATAGATGTTTTGAGAGTCCTAGCTAATGGAAGAAAACAATGATGTGGACTTATCAAAATCAGGAAATGAATGTAGTAGTGACAACAGTTGATTCTGAATTTTAATTTGTGTGTTAGTGACAACAGTTGACACTAACACCCCAGAAACAATATCTATGAATCGAATTTGTGTGTTATTTAAATTTATAATTATGATGGAGTGGAGCGAGGTCTGAGTCTTTTGTTGAACCTGCACTCGGTAACAAGAATTCGGTACAAGGTTTAGACAGACTGTTTTTTGGTGCGAAGGTGTGTATAGACCCACAAGTAGATCAACGACCTGACATGTATGTTATGGAAATGATGGTTTACCAAGCTGCAGCTCAGGCGGTTCAAGAGGTGCCAGAGAGGCATTCGTTCTAAGAAGTTTGCTCAGGCGGTTTTATGTAAGCTTTTTTTTTGGTTTTTGGTTTTTCAGATGGGTAATGGTTTTACTAAGATCAGGGTACGAACTATATTCTTTTGGTTTTAAGGATGTCAACTTTTGAGCAATGCCATGTGTACATAGTTGTTAATCAACGTTTGAGATCTCTTTTGTCTTAATTTCTCTGTTATGAAACTTTCTTAAAATAGGAGAAGCTGAGGGAGAGTTATTTTCTTTGGAATTTTCTTAGAACCTAAATCTGTCAAAATAAATCCTAAAATTAATTCTCCCAGTTTTTATATATCCAATATCTGTTCCTCATCTAACTTTCTTGTTTTCATTTGGTGTTGCTTTCAATTAAATTAATCCTTTTAATAAAAACAAAAAAAGTCTGTCAAAATTATCTCTTTGATTTGCGTAGATTTGGATAGATTATAATTCCGCAAAAACCCACCATATCAACTGCATAGGAATGATGATTCTTCAACTGTATAAGTCATGTTGTGAAAGATCTTGACTCGTGATTTATATATGGTTTGAATCAGCAGTAGAGAAGCTCCTTTGATGAAGTTTCGCCTTAACCGTAAAGAGTGATATTTTGAGAAAAGGTTAGCTCTAAGACCATCTCCATTAGGAGAAACTCTAAGAGGTTTTTAATAATATATTTAATATTTTTTTACTATTAACTTAAGTTTAAAATCCCATTATTATTTATTAATTTTTTTCACCTCCATTAGTTAGAAATTCATAGGGGTTCTTCAGAATAAATTAATATTTTTGAAATAATTTTTATTTTAAATATAATTTATTTGGTTAAAAATTATAAACATACTACATTTTATAAAGTCAAAAATATAATGCATTTCATGAAATTTTTAACATAGAACATATAAAAACAATTAAAACAATTCTCATTTTGGATTTTATTTTCACATGACAGCATTCATTTGGTTTTCACAAACAATTCTCATTTTGGATTTTATTTTCACATGACAGCATTCATTTGGTTTTCACAAACAATTCTCATTTTGGATTTTATTTTCACATGACAGCATACAAAGCTATAAAAATATGAAGAAAATTATAAAATATCAAAGCATATATTTGAGATGCTCGCTTGCTCTCATCTTAACAAATACATATCATCTCACGTGTAAGTGATGGTAAACCTTTCTCAAATGTTTTGTAGAAAGAGTTTGGTAAGGTCTTGGTGGTATCTGATAATTAACAAGCATGCCTGGAAACATGTAAAAATGTGTGATTTGAGAAGGACGTATCAATCTTACAATTCACTTGGAATGCTTGGGAAGAGTCAAGGGTCGAGTTATGCTCTGTTTTATTTTTACTTTACATGTTCTCTCATTCTCTGTTTCCTGCTCTATTTCGATGCACCCCTCTTGTCTCTTCTTATGTTTTTCATGCACAAACTCAAGTTCTTCTAACTCCTTATTACTCTCATCCATTTTCACTCTGAAACAGAAATGATACTAACGAGTTCATAAAATATCTTCGATATTTCAAAGAAAATTTAGTAGCACTTACCGCTTATCTTTTAGATTATTTTCCAAACTCTGCAAGCTTTCTTTATGTTCAGTAATTTTAGCTAAAGTATCTTCATATGCCATTTTCGTAGCCTTTTCTTGCCATTTTAGATACGATAGCACTTTCAGCATGTAAGTCTAGCCTCATCCTTCACACCCTGTTTAGAAAACACATTAACAACAAGTATAACAAAAACCATGTCACATAGAAAGAAGATAAACCGTTTACAAACCTTTAAATTGTCTCTTTCTTTTTCTGCTAATTTCACCATTTGTACAACTCCATAACGCTTTTCATTGAGGGTTTCAAGCCTAAATTTTAGAGAGAAAACTATCATCCAAAGCATGAGTAAAGTACAGTGCAGCAAATCACAGAACCAAATATAAATATTTATCTCATCACACATCAGCAAAGAGTCAATATGCACTCAAATTGAGGGGTACATGCCAACTCTTACGTTGCTGATGAATACTTTGTCTCTAGGTAACAAATTGCGGATTGTCCATTGGAGTGTAAAGCAAAAAAGAACCGATTGGATACTACAGATTTTCAAAACATGATTTATAAATTAAAAGCCCAAATTTGTTCCCCAAAATCGAAAAACCTAAAATCATATAATCAAACATAAATTGAAACCCTTAAATCCCAGAATCAAACAATGGAAACCCTAAAATCCCAGAATCAAACAATCGAAACTCTAGAGTCTGTAATCAAACACAAACGATTAGGAATCAAACCTGAATTAGCTCGGCATGAAAACTTCATCATGCTCTATCAAGCGAGAGGCACGAACGCGAGAGAGAGAGTTTTTTTTTCCGTCACGCGAAAGAGATAGTTTTTCATCTGTTTTTTTTTTAAATTCGAACCACTCAAATGTCGCCACGTAGGCGGTTCTTAAGAGATCTTAAATCTCTTATTTAAGAACCGGCTCTTATCTTAATTTTTATTTTTTATTTTTTTGGGCCTTTTAACTTAAGAAATTTAATTAAGATACACATTAGGAAAGCCCGATGAAGATGCTCTAAGTCTCTAACCAAGCTTAAGCTCTCTGTTTCTTGGGACGAAAGTTATCGTCTTCTTTGTTTGTTTTAGGTCAGATACCATGCAGAAAGAAAGCTTAACCAAACTTTTTATTCCCTTTTTTTGTCTTCGCTCGATATTGCGATACTGTATTGCTGATTTTTTTTTTCTTTGAATCTCCTTTGTGTGTTATTTAATTTTCTATTTCATTAAAAAAACAAATAGAGCATATGCACTTCCGTGTATATAAATACTCCGGCGGGATCTTTCAATGTTCATCATCCGACTTTCTCTGGCTCTCTTTTTCCCTCGCTCTAGCTTTCTCGTTGAGAGTCTGTTTGTTTAATTACATTTCCCGGGAAAAAGTTTCTCGGGAAAAAAAAGAAAAGTCTCAAGAAAGATTTATCTTCGTTGATCGCTACGATGAATCGTTTCATATGCTGTTTCGGAGGAGCAAGCTCAAGTAAAGTAGTGAGAGAACCAATGGAACAACCGGATCCATCGGAACCATCGGATCCATCGAAACCAACGGATTCATCGGATATTATTGACGGCGCTAGCGACGGTAACTTACGAAGCTTATATAGAAATAATATCGAACGTGAAAATAATATCAAGCCTGACGATCGTGAACTTCATTTATCGTTTTCTGATTTCTTGTACCACAAGCAAATCTGTTGTTATAGTTACTTGGTTTTCATCTGTCACATTCTTGTAGTAGAGTCCCTCATGTTTTGAAACAAGTCTTGATTCCTGTGAAACTGATTTAGGATTCTTCTTCTTCGTTTATCTTTCTTATTAACTTTTACTAGTTCGTTTACAGCTTTGACTACTGGAGATTTTCAATGGGGTGAAATCCTAGGCTGAACCGAAAACTTCCGGATAACACATTTTCTCGGACGAGGCAACTTCGGCAAAGTCTATCGCTGCGATTTCCCAAGAATTGATAAGGTATAAACACTTTTACTCAAAAGTCTTGTCCTTTGTGGTTAAAATCGAAACCCAATTGCTAAATTTAGAAAGTTGTAATTAATTAGGTTGGAGCTACAAAGATTCACAATCATTTAAATAACCCATTCAGTCTTCATCGTTGCCGAGGTTACAGCGTTACACGCAGCTAACCACCCAAATGTCATTAATTTTCTCGGCAAATGTTACGGCTTCAAGAACAGTGCTATATAGTCTACGAATTCTTGCCTAATGGCTCTCTCGATCGCCACCTCTTTGGTAAAAAAAAAACCCCAAAGATCGATCAATACAAACCTAATCAACTCTGTTCTAGTTCTAAACCTAATTAACTCCTTTTTGTAGCACCTGTGATGCCGGGTTCAGGTCTACGGCAAGAAACTCTGGTTTTGGATTGGGACACAAGGATGAGAATTGCCGTGGGTGTAGCTGAAGCTCTGGTTTATCTACACACCGGGCTAATGGTGGTTCACCGAGATGTAAAAGTCGAAAACATTTTACTTGACGATGATTTGGTACCGAAGCTGTCTGATTTTGGGTTGGCGGCTAAAATCGTTAGAAACAAAGACGGTTCTGAGAGGCCGCGCGAGATGAAACCGATCGAGGAAACTCAAAGTCGGGGATGTGTAGCACCGGAAACAGAGGAGTTAGGGTTGGTTACGACCAAGTTCGATATATATAGCTATGGAGTTTTTCTGTTTGTGCTTTTCACCGGAAGGCAAGCTTATGATAAGCGGAGACCTCTTACAGCAAGGAAAATTACTGATTGGGTACGACTCAACTCAAACTTTGTATCTAGGTTTTGTTTTTTATATGTTTCGTGCTTCCTAAGTAATATATTAATTTAGGTTTTCTGGGATGTATTTCTTTGCAGTTAATGTCAGTATGGAATAGAGAGGAGTCTACGCGTCTGGTAGTTGATGCTGCACTCGGTAACAAGTATTCGGTACAAGGTTTGAAAAAACTGTTTTTTACTGCGAAGATGTGTATAGACGCACAAGCACTTTCACGACCCGACATGAATATTGTGGAATCGATGATTCGCGAAGCTGCAGCTTTCCCTCTCCAAGAGGATCCCCCAGTGCCATAGAGGCGTTCGTTATAAGAAGTTTGACTAGGCCATTTTATGTAGGCTTCGCTTGGTTTTCGGAAACATATTATATTATTTCGCTGCGTAATGGTTTTGTTTACAGCTTCTACGGTTTGAGACGAGATTAGGATGTGAACTTTTTTCTTTTGGTTTAAAGGGTGTGAACGTTTGAGACAATGCCATTTGTAAATAGTTGTTAATCAACGTTTGAGATCTATTGTCTTCATTTCTCTGTTACTAAACTCTCTTAAAATAGGAGAGGTAAAAACAGAACAGAAAAGTTCTTACCTTTCGAATTTTCTTAGATCCGAAGTCTTTCGAAATTATCTCTTTGATTTCTGATGCGTAGAGATTTGGATTCGAGTTCCAAGAGAACCCACCAATTCAACTGGATCGGATGGATGATTCTTCAACTTTACAATTCATGTTGTGAAAGTTCTTGTTCTTGTTCTTGATCATATATATTGCGGGAAGCTTTACCGGTATTTAGGTATTAGATCCACATCTCTTTAAATGTTTAGATTAAATATTTAGGATTAACATTCGAAAATTAATGTTGTATTTGATCCCATTTGATATAGGAGTCGTTTGTTGGTATTGAATCTATTTGCAACCGGCGTTGATCTAATGGAGGAAGCATCAACATCAACATCAACACCATCAATATCAACACCATCAACATCAACACCAATGGTTGCGAAACCAACCGTTGTTAGGAAGAAAATGGCGAAACAACTGACCGGAAAACGTGAAGATTCGTCGCTACATTCGGCTGTGCGACGCGGATATTTCTCTGCGGTGAAAGAGATTTTGGATGATCTAATAGAATCAGAAGACGAATTAAGAGAGGTGTTGCGGAAACAGAACCAATGCGGTGAGACCGCGCTTTATGTGGCCGCAGAATATGGTGACGCCGAGATGGTTGCAGAGCTCATCAAGTACTATGATCTTGAAGACGCCGAGACCAAAGCTAGAAATGGCTTCGATCCTTTCCACATTGCTGCTAAACAAGGCGAATTGGGTATGGAATTTTTTTCAGATTTCTATTCTATATGATTTGACTGATTTTAAGAATTGAGACGAAAAGATTACCCTAAAATATGAAGAAAGTCTTTTATCTTTGTTTGATCTTAAGAGTTGGAAGAAAAATATTGTGGACGTATTAACAACAAAACTAGAAAAACTAAACCTAACATTTTTATCACTTTATGATCATACTACGAAAACTCTATATTTAATTTAAGTGTTTTTATTCTCTATTCGACCATTTGAGTATTGTACTATTCCACTGTCCTACTATTAAATATAACGTACCAATCAATAAACACTTTGAAATGCACCATCTTTGTTTGATTTAAATAAGAGATTCACATGATGGAAGTTGAAATGTTTTTACGTTTATAGAGGTTTTGAGAGTACTAATGGAGGAACATCCGGAGCTAGCAATGACGGTGGACTTATCAAACACGACGGCTCTACACACGGCAGCAGCTCAAGGACACGTGGAGGTTGTAGAGTATCTACTAGAAGCCTTAGGGAGTAGCCTAGCCGCGATTGCAAAGAGCAATGGGAAAACGGCATTGCACTCGGCGGCTAGGAACGGTCACGCGGAAGTGGTAAAGGCGATTGTAGCGGTTGAGCCGGACACCGCGACAAGGACTGATAAAAAAGGTCAGACGCCACTTCACATGGCGGTGAAAGGACAAAGCATTGATGTGGTAGTTGAGCTTATGAAGGGACATCGATCATCGTTGAATATGGTTGATTCTAAAGGGAACACAGCGTTACATGTTGCTACTAGGAAAGGTCGCATTAAGGTTCGTTAATCATCTCCAATAACATAATTATTTAACTCTTAATAATCGTGTCTTAACTCTTAATAAATCATTTATGATAAATCTTGGATAGTATAATTTACTGAGAGTTCAATGTGAATACAGATAGTGGAATTGCTTCTAGAGAACAATGAGACAAGCACAAGCACAAAAGCGATAAACAGAGCCGGAGAAACGCCGCTCGACACGGCTGAGAAAACTGGCCACCCTGAGATAGCCGCGGTTCTCAAAACCCGCGGCGTTCCTTCCGCTAAAGCCATCAACAGCTCTACTCGACCAAACGCGGTGGCGCGTGAGCTCAAACAAACAGTGAGCGACATTAAACACGAGGTTCATGACCAGCTAGAACACGCTCGAGAGACGAGGAAACGCGTTCAAGGAATCGCCAAACGCATTAACAAAATGCACGTAGAAGGTCTAGACAATGCGATTAATTCAACCACAGTCGTCGCCGTTTTAATCGCTACGGTCGCTTTCGCGGCTATTTTTACCGTCCCGGGACAATACGCCGACGAATTGAGTTCTCTTTCTCGGGGACAAACACTAGGAGAAGCGAATATCGCTGATAGACCAGCGTTTGCGATCTTCTTCATATTTGATTCGATCGCTCTTTTTATATCTTTAGCGGTTGTGGTGGTTCAGACTTCGGTGGTTGCGATTGAGCACAAGGCAAAGAAGAATATGATGGCTGTGATAAATAAGCTGATGTGGTTAGCTTGCGTTTTGATAACGGTAGCGTTTTTGGCATTAGCGTTTGTGGTGGTTGGTGATGAAGAGCGGTGGCTAGCGGTTGGAGTGACAGTGTTTGGTGCGTCGATAATGCTCACAACGCTTGGGACAATGTGTTATTGGGTCATTATGCATCGAATCGAGGCTTCGAATGTGAGAAACGCGAGAAGAGAGTCGATGGCAAGATCGAGACAATCCGGATTGTTGGATTTTTCTGGGGTTTTGACAAAGAGAATGTATGCTATTTAGTTATCTAGAGACAAAGAGTATTCGTTAAGTTCTGCTCTTGAATTTAAAGGTGTAGAAAGCACAGACTAAAACGTGTGAAAGAAGTAACGGAAGTTTATTATTATTATTATTATTTTTTTTTTTTTTATTATTATTATTTTTATTATTATTTTTTTTCTTCCGTTTATGGTTTGGAGGCCATTAATTAGGACAAACAAAAACTAGAAAAAAGGTCTTTATAAGTTTACTCCATAATTAAAACGTTTTTTTTCTTTTATAACAAAAAGTATATTAGATTCAACGTTTAAAAATATTTGTTAACATTAAACTGAAAATTCTGTTTCTGTTGAAACATGTATTTGTAGCAATTTTCTTAAATTTGCTAGTTGATCGATGAAATTGGAGACTTGATAAAAAAAAATGTTTACCATATTTCTATAATATACCATATTTAGTTCACGGAAAATGTATAATAAAATCATCATCATGATAGACCGAGTTAGTTTCCAGTCGATTGGTCTCTGGCCTATGCACTCCAATATTTTATGTATCAAATTAAATTATGCAACTGTTATTAGTTATTAATATGATATTTTAAAAAAGCCTATTGTCAATGGAACATTGTAGTTACAAATTATTAATCTTATCTATATAATATGTTTTGGTTAAAAACACAAAGTTTTAAGAAGGTCATTAATGTTTATTGTTTTGTTTTTTCTATAATAAAATAATAATTTAATATATAATTATAGATAATTTGACCAATGATAAAATACATTACATAATAGAAATAGTCATAAAAGTTCCATACATTTAATTATTTACATAAAAAATTTAAAAAAATTTCTAAAACATCATATAATATGAAACGGAATGTAGTTTTTTAACATTTCATTATTTTGTGTTTACCAGTAATATATGTTTAAATAGACAAAAATAGACATCATCTAACATATTAAATCACAGAGACAACCACCGAAATAAATATTTATGATTATAATAGTAAAAAAAAAAAAAAAAGAGAATATGAAGTGAACCTCATAATTTCAGTGATGGTGATGGAGCCTTCAATGTCGAATACGAGATCCAGGGTGGTGATTTTGTGTTTCCTATAAAGCCCAAACGTTAAGGCCCATAATATATTTTGGGCCTCTAATTATGAGGTTCAGTTTTAAAAAGCAATAATCGTGTTCAATTGTGACGTTAAGCACATGTGACAATGTTATTCAAAACAATCACACTTTTAAGACATTTGGTTGGAAATTAAAGTGCATTGAATTAAGTATATTAAATACAAATATACATTATAAATAAATGAATGAAAATTATGTACTATGTTTGATACCCATGATGAACAAATGGAATACAAACTTAATAAATGTGATGGTATATCAGAAGATTCTCTCTTGGTATTATAATCAGGCACGTGTATTGCTGTTTCGTATTCATGATTACAACATCTAACGTTACATTTGCCATGAGCGAGAGGTAACCAAAAATTTCAAGTGGAGCAATAAATTCTATAGTTTGAAGAGAATCTTATAATCTCTTATTGCTACATTGCTTTACAATATAAGTTAATGCTTTGGGCCACAATTACCTTCCGACAACAGATTTTTCGTTTTTTTTGCTCATATCATTTAGAGAAATAAATTTCGATAATTGAAATTATGTTGTCGGTAGTAGAAGAAGCTTTGAGCTTGATGTTGAATATATAAAATTTATTACAACCTAACGCATATAAACGACGAAGTTTTAAGTTGATTGACAAGATCCAAGAGATAAAATCCAAGTTGTCGTATATGCTTTGATCAAACGCATTATTTTACTATATGAACAGAATTTATATAAACTCGTCCCACGGCTTTCAAGTCCGTTTGTGCCCCGGTCAGATGATGGGACCAATAACTTAACTTTTTTAAGAAGAAAAAATTGAATAAAAAGAAGATAAAATGCTGAAATACACTTCAAGATTGAAAATAATTTAAATACATTTTTTAATTACATACATTTTTATATAAAATCCCTCAAAATATTTTTCATTTTTTTTAATTAGAATATAATTATATCAAATAATATTCAATTGTACTAATATAAAAATAAAATTCGAATTTTGGACACGCGTTGAAAATTTTAACCATTTGATTTACCGTGTTTTTTTTATCACTTACAATTATAAATATATAAATTGATTTGATCAATAATAAAATTTTAGTAAAAGTAAAATTGTAATTTTGTAATTTTTAATTTTTAAAATTATTTATTCCAGACTTTAAAATCGGGGAATTTATGTAGGATTTTGGTCCCCAAAAAGAGGTCCAATAAAAAAACAAAGTAGAGATTATACCAAAAGGAAAAACCTTGTAAAATAGATTTCAATAGAAAATTCATTTCAAACCAAAACCAAAATCATTCTGACCCACATTTAATTTCAGTTATATGTATCTTTCACTATTCAAAAGATTGGAAAATGAAATGTAAATCGAAACTATGATTAATATACTAAATGAAACAAATTTCAACCGTAAAAGTTTGTTACCTTTGGGTTACTCGAATTCAACTATCCACTATATGAATATTTAAACTCGTATGTATAAATATTGTGTATTTGTGAGATAAAGGAGGAGGGGCACATGGAGGCAATGATCCATCTCTCTGTAAAAGAAAGATACATAAAACAAGTAACTTTTTTCTTCATGTTTTTAATCATTTTCCCTCAGTCGCCATTGCAATTGTATTTTACTATTCTCAGATCCAAAGTCATCTCCAATTTCATTTTCTTGTGGGGAAATCTGCATCTTTGTCGGCTCTTTTATTTTCCCAAAAAAACAACTTCCCACAATTTTCTTGTCTTCTCTTAAACTTCTTCTTACTCGAAGATTGTTGTGTCACCAATTTATCTCCTTTCCTTGTTTGTTTTTGAGATTTACTAAAAACACTTTGCTAATGTTCCCGCGGGAATTCTCTTGATACTTTTTTTCCAGGAATTGTAACTGATCCTCGAGAAAGTTTGAGAATTTTACTTCTTCAATGGCGTCAAGAGAAGTATCAACGATGATCAAACAAGGGTTTATCGCAGACCCTTCTCTATCTTTTTCTCCGTCAAGAACGACATCTTCTGCCAAACTCTCCTCCGCTTTTCCTTCTCCTCCTCCGCCGCCGCCACCGCCACCAAACGAATCAACCCACTCAAACCCAACTCTTTTCAACATGATGTCAGACGAGAAAAACCGTGAGCCACGGAGGAAATCTCACGCGCGTGTGGCTCAGATCCTCACGGAGTTCAAGAACGACGTCGTTTACGGCCACAGCCTCGGACCAAGCGACGTTAAGCTGACTGTGGTGGGAAAAGACGGTTACAGAGTTACCATGGATGTTCATAGGAAGGTATTATCAGAAAAGAGCAGATTTTTCATGGAGAAGATGAACTCTAGAAGAGAGAAAGGAGTTTCTCACATGGTGGAGATAAGTGAGTGTGATGATTTGGAGATTTATGTAGAGACTGTTGTTTTGATGTATAGTGATGATCTCAAGAAGATGTTGATTGGTGAAAATGTCATCAAAATCTTGGCTTTACTCAAGGTAATATTATCCAATTCGATTTTGATAAATGTGCTCTTGGTTTGTTTGCTTCAATTTTGTGATGGATATGAATCTCTTTTTTTGTAGGTTTCTTCAGCTATAATGTTTGATGAAGGAGTAATGTCATGTTTGGAGCATTTGGAAGCTGTTCCTTGGTCAGAAGAAGAAGAAGAGATTGTTGTATCTTGTCTTGAAGAGCTTCATCTTTCTGATGTTTCACTCGCTTTGATTCTTCAGAGAGTTTCAACTGAACCTTCCACTTCCTCGACGAGACACAGAACCGATGATATCTTCTTGAAGCTCCTCACTGGTGTTCTACAAGCCAAGGATGATAAATCTCGGCGAGAGATGAAAGTTTTGATCTTTAAGTTGCTTAGAGAAGAAGCTGATCATGATGTCTCTAAAGACACACTCTACGGTTTGTGCCATCGTTGTCTCACGTCCCTTGTGCTTTGCTTATCTGAAGTGACCACACAGATGAATGATCCTGCGAAAGACCGTGGTGCTTTGATGGGAGAAATCGCCAGAGAAGCTGATAATATGCTGTGGATGGTAGATATATTGATTGAGAAGAAAATGTGCGATGAGTTTGTGAAACTATGGGCAGATCAAAAGGAGCTAGCGAATCTTCATTCGAAGATTCCAACGATGTACAGACACGAAATAAGCAAGATCACCGCACAGATATGTGTTGGTATTGGTAAAGGAAGGATCCTTGTGAACAGGGAGACTAGGTTTGCGGTTTTGAATACATGGTTAGAGGCTCTGTATGATGATTTCGGGTGGATGAGAAGGTTATCTTCAAGATCTCTGGATAGGAAGCTGGTGGAGGATGGACTCAGCCAGACCATATTGACCTTGTCGTTGAGACAACAACAGGTGATTCTGATGAAATGGTTTGATCGGTTTCTGAGCACAGGCGATGATTGTCCAAATGTTCAACGAGCATTTGAGGTGTGGTGGAGAAGAGCTTTCATAAGACAAGTCTTGACAGAACCAGATACGTCACAGCTGCAGATTACACTCTATGACTAACCCAAAATAGAATAAGATTGTGACCCTCAAAATGTCAAAATATATTTTTTATTTTTTTTTGGGTGTTAATATTTGTGACTTTCAATGAGATGCAAAAATTGAAAAGAAAGTGGCTAAATTTTATTTATTGCCTAACACAATGATCAGAAGATACAGAACAGAAAGAAGAAAAGAAACTCAGGGCAAACAATCATTTTTTCTCCTTTGTAGACCAAAAAGAAAATCCGAATCCGATTTTGAATCTAAATTAAGCTGCAGAAGCCTTAGCTTAGACATTAGTATAAGAAGTGGGGGGGGGGGGGGGGGGGTTGAATTAGAACCCGAGAACTGGTTTCATCTGTACTGATCGTGCATTGCTTGTTGTCATCTATATATGCTGCAGCCTGAACTGCTATGAAACTTTGTTTCTGTCTCTTTAAGAGATGATTGGATCAGTTCCATATTTCAGCTTCGGCAGATCGTCGGTTCTGTTGATCAAGATTAACCGCACAGTTAGTTTTACAAAGGAGACTCACATGGCAATGGCAAAAATTGAAGTAAAATGGCATTTTGTACCAGAATATCTGAAGACAATGAAAGGATAAATACCAAGCTTAAGCATATATTTTTGCATTTTTTTCTATATAAAAAAAGGCTCATGAAACAAGATGAGATTGTCCTGTTCTTTGGTTTGATGCTGCGTTAGCGGTAGTGGCCGAGTAAAACAACGTATGATAATACCGGCAACAAAAGAAATGACTGAAAAAAAAAAACTAAACACCGGAACATGCTAATTTTCTGTCGCTGCGATTCTTTTTCGGTGATCTCAGAGACGTTGGAAAATTCAGGGGCTCCTACCAACTATTTACGATTCTTAATTAAACGTGAATTTTAATTAAAGTGACACTAACTTTTGCTCCATGAGAAATGTAAGTGTCTTCATAATTTTTAATTAAAGTGATGCTGACGCAGCATCAAACCAAAGAACAGGACCAATGTCACACAAGTCTATCACAGAACTCGAGTAATATCATAAGCAAAAGTCACCAATATTCTGAACCAAAAAAAAAAAAACAGATGGAATGAAATCTGACCTTTGAAGGACTTTGAGTATTCCGGTTCCGAGCTTCATTGGTATGCCCATAATCACACATTCTGTAACTCCCTCTATGTTATCAACCTTTCCGCTAATTGCTGCACTAAATAAATGATATCTCCAGTCCTCTCAAAAGATGTATGTCATATGGCTTCCCATGACTGTTCCTATTTCATCAATAATTGTATTCCTCGCAGCCTCGATTCCCAGTGTTTTGCTCACTTCGACAACATTGTTACTTGTAGTACTTCTCCCATGGAGTCCCCATAACATCCAGGAGGTTTGCTCTGAAACATATATCAAGCAAAAGATTCAAAATCTACGTTAATGGGAAAGAGAAGCACATATTGTCGATATTGCTATCTTTTTATCCATATCCTCTGCGACAATAACTCGCTCAACTGTTTTGATCCCCTATCATAACAATTCAACAGAATGAATTCTCTGAGTCGGTGAAAGAGAAATTATACTAAAAAGAAAGAAATTGTAGAATTTTGTATATATATGTACGAGAGAGGATTAAGGAATATCACATTCACTACAATATTTGGCAGCACATTCTTCAGATTGTGGAGATTGAAATGAGTCCTACTTTTTATCTGCCACGGGAGTGATATCCAATCCTGTATCTAAAACCCATATATCTTGCACAATTTACATTGCAACGAGACTTAGACCTGGGGACCTTACATTATCGTTCAGTTGGATTCTGGGGGTCTTTAGTTACCGACCAGGGGCTTATAGACAAACATGCCTCCTCGATTATCTTACAGTCAAGAATTATTCTCACTGACGCTGATGGTGAAGTCATTAGCACCTGGATGCTCTCAGCAACCTGATTGGTAAAAACAGTGATAAACAGAAAGATTTAACGATGCAATAGTTGATATTTATAAAATGCCGCAATATGGACTTAAAACAAGCAGCATCGCCCATCAAATACTGGATATGTAAAATAATTCAGAAAGAGAACCTGTCCTAAAGTAGTTTTTTCGATGCGGCCTTTCAGCACTAGTCAATTCCAGGGGGTTCTCAAGTAGTTTTTTCGATGTGGCCTTTCAGCACCAAAACCTATATACTAAATAGAAAACGTACCAGACTTTTCAGAAATAATCTATCAAAATTTCAAGGAGTTCCATCCTTTCCTTCCATTCCATCATCCCCATATGTAAATTGAAGTATGTATCCGCTGCCATTTCGCACTGTGTTATCATAATGGACTAGTAGATCCTCCAAGGCTTTCATCAGTCTACGAGACATGTAACCTGTATTGGCAGTTTTCACCTGCAATTCACAAGAATATTGTTACAACATGGTGGAGTTACATCTTCAGTGCAGATGTTAAAACACTATCACCCTTCAGAGAACCATCTTTCAGTGAACAACTTATCATATTTTCCAGTGGACCAGTATGGACAAAGAAAAGGAAAGGATTTATGCATACCGCTGTATCAACTAGACCTTCTCGTCCACCCATAGTGTGAAAGAAAAATTCTGTCGCAGTAAGACCACTGTAGAACGAATTAGCAACAAAACCTTTAGCCTGCAATGACAAGAAGACATGAGATAAGGGCCATCACGAACACATTGCTTCAACTTCTCAATATTATGACGGGAAACACATTCAGGAAAAGTTAAGATCCGAGCCATAAGGATGGGAATGCCTACCTGAAAAGTTCAGTTACCTTGATGATAAGTTAAACTAAATATATAAATCACAAAAAAAGCAACAATTAAACACCTTTTTATGATAAGTTACCTCTGTAATTTTCAGATTGGGATCAGGTGAAATAACAGTTCTACCAGTGTCTTGCTGTCTGGTTGATTTTGAACACCACGGACTTCACTGTTAATGTATTTTGCAACCTCGCTTTGAACTGTATCCCACACTTGCTGAAAAGGAATCCTCAACAAATAAGAAAGAAGTGACATAACAGAACCAGAAATAGTAATAAAAGAAAACTGGAATAAAAACGTAAACCAATAAATCATTTCGAAGTAAGATTTAACAAAAAGAGGGGCAAACATTACAGAACAGAATGCATAAATACACAAATATAACAGGGGACGAAATGATGCAATAGAAACTCTTTGTACCATGTTTTGGGCGATGAGGTAGGTTGATTTAAAATTTTATGAAGAGAAGCATTGTCTTGAATGATTTGCTTTAATCGCTCTGTTATGTCATTTTCATTGCTGCAGCAAGATAACACATTCTTTCAAGACAAATCAGCAGTAGAAAGCATAGTTGACATGAGAAAGATAAACAAAACGATAGCTAACCTTTGTGTACCACCAATCATAACAGACGGTCGGATGGATAAAGGTGGCACAAGCATGCACGTTATGATAAGACTCTCAGGTCTATGGGCAATATAAAGAAGTTCACAGTCCTCTTATCGATGGAAAAAAAAAAGAATCAGCATGACTGAATTATTTGTATGTAAGAGAATCTCTTTATACTATGCATATGTTCTGAGAGAAAAAGAACATCTCTAATTGCAGGAAACTATGTAGAAAAAGATGTGCATTATAAATACAAACTAAAGTATACCTTGTCACTCATTCCTTTAAAAGTCCAAGCACCAGGTTAGGATCAAGAACATAGGTAAGAGGATTTATTGCTCCAGCACACTCCTTTGTGTGGGATATTGCAGATTTAAATTCATCAACCGCTCCACCATGGATTTTAGATCGGTCATGACTGATGCCAATACCCATCTGCGCTGCAGTCTTTTTTACCATGTCTGAAATGATCAACAAAATAACCATCACCAATATATCAATTCAAGAACATAGCATAAATTAGAGTATAACATAATTTCAGTTTAACCAATAACAGAGGTTAAATGATTTTGGCTTTGGATATTATAATTCCAGCGAGCGAATTATTGTTATAAACATTTAGAAAAGCGTTTGTGCATCTGTGAGAATTTTCTCAATTTCAAACATTTTGACTAAGACAAAATAACAAGCACAAGAGTTTATATACATTGTTATAAACAATTGAAGCAAAAGATACTCATCACAAAAATATATATAAAACATGGGTAAAAGTAAATACAAAATAAACAATACTTTAAGTTTTCTTAATTAAAATGTTACTATACATATTTTTACGGCGTTAATTACATTAAATCAAGTCACCGGCTAATTACAATCTGCTTATAGTCTTAACTCCCAGTCTGATTGAGCATAATCAAAATCTGTTTCTTTAATTTAATTAATATAGAATTAAGATTAATGTTGTTTAAAAGTTTTCCTTGTGGAAAGTAAAACGAGTGGATGACTCGAGACTAAACTCCTGACAAAGTTCTTTAAGTGGTCGAACCAGCGTTGGACTTCCACAGTAGAATACACCTGAAAAAACACTTGTTAAGAATTATAGCAGATAAACCAAATACTTCAAGTAAGAATGTTCATAGAGTAAAAAACAAGGTTGACTATAACTATATAAAAAAATACCTATTCGACAAGCTTCGTGTTTGCTTGACAATTCAGAAAAAACCTTCCTCCAATTAGGTCTGGCGAAATGTGTTCGTATCTGATTTGTTTTTTGGATAGTTTATATTAGTTAATTATATGTATAGTTAAGATATACTTGTAACTCCTTAAAGAGTGATAAACATTGTCATTAGTGTATACACTAATGACATTTCCTTAACAGTCAAAATGATTCTATGTTCTTTATCAATAAAAAAATGATTCTATGTTTTCCTACACCAAATCTAAAGTGGAAGACTCTTATAATGGTTTTCGGTAATGAATTAAAAATGAAAACTTACTCGGCTTTCGGAGACAATATCAACACCGTTCTTGGCATGTTGAAGTTTCTGAACCATGGCGATTAGGGCAGATCTTGCATCCCCAGCTTCGTACATGCTTGTTAAGTAGTTATGCATTTCTATCACATGCTGCAAAAAAATAAACATTACAAATAGATTTTAAATTCATCATACAAATTCATTTTTTGGAGAACTTGGAAATTTTCGTTTGGATATTTATGCCTATAACTTTTATAAATTTATATTGAATTATACTCTTTCCTTTTTACAAAATTTTTAGTTATTTCCTATATGTATATATTATATAACATATAAATTTACAAAATATCAATCTATATATCTATAAAAGTATATGTAGATTGATATACATAAACCGCATTATGAAATAACAATAATCAATAAACTTACGGTTTTATCATACTCAGCGATGTCATCCATAACTCCTTTGAACCAATCAAAGGAAGCTTGTTCTCTTGTCACCCAAAAAAAATATGCTCTCTGGGGAAACTTCTTGCCTCCACCACTAACACTATCACCTCCTATACTACTCTCTCCTCCTACACTTCCTTCGTACTTTTGCCCCTATTGTTTTCAATATTCAAAAATATAGATCCCCATTATTATTTTGTTCTTTTTTATTCAACCTCACATGTATGGAAGAAATGCTTATACTACTTACACTTCTGGGAATCCCGGGTTTTAGATGGTTTAACATGTCTTTCAAGATGCTTATGAGTGGAGTTGCCCCAATCCCTAGTCCAACTAGTAATAGGATGTCGAACTTCTGATAATTTTGTGCTGGAGCTCCATACGGTCCTTTGATGAAAATTTTTGGGAATCTGGTTCAATGTTTTTTTGTTGGAACATGCTTTTTAGTTTTTACACTTCCGGGTTACCGAATCATACATGTACATTGAAGGTAATATAAAAATAGAATATATAACAGTATTTCAAAAAAAGAATAAGATATGATGGTATAAATAGATTAACGACAATATTTCAAAATGACTAAGTAACTATTGTTTTTCAGTTTTCAATTGAGTTCTTTATTTCTACCCATTTTAAAAATTGGTTTTGTAAAATTTTTGATATGTTCCATAAATGATATAATAAAAACTAAACCGGTGTTAAACAGTTAAAAACTAATCCTAACTGGATTAGTTTTCCATATATATGCTAAGTCTAATTGACCCGATCAGATCGAACTTAAAGACACCTGGTTTTATGGACATAGTGATTTTCATGCAAAATAATATGCATTTAATTGGTAGTTATTACTTATTAGTTTAGTATTCACTTACAAGACTTGTGATTCTTCAATGTGAGGATTCACACCCGCTGCTCTTGTTTCCATCCTCATAAGACTATTTGGTTTAGGTTTTTGCGGCTGCTTGAGGGGGCTCGCATGTCTACAATCAAAAATTTAAAATAAAGTTTACACTAAAAGTACGTAGGTTAGGATAATTAACATGAAAGACGAGTAGTACAGTTATAATGAAAATATCAATTGGAAAAATAAAGGGTGAAAATTTGACCTTTGCGAATATGCTCCTAAGTTCAGTTGTCCAATCTCCTAAGGCTCTTATGTGAACACTTAAATAGTCATCTCCTGGTGCAGAAGTGATGGAGAATGGATGCCTAAATAATAATAAAGTAAATTAATATCACTTACCTAAACATCAATGATTCTTAATCAAGTATTAATTATTATTTTTACCATTCGAATTTTGAGAGATCAGGACATTTGACAAACATGTACATGCCACTTTTGTATTTAAACCCGGGAGGTTTGGTCACGTAAAGCGCAAGAACGTTGCCCGAATATACAATTGCCTGTAATAAAAAAATAAAAAGAAAACAAATTTTAATTACATAATTACTCTATATAGTGAAAATTATATATATATATATAACTCATCACTATAAAATATAAATTAATTTCCAAATGTTCTATAACCAATGTTCATATTCTAAGCCTTTATTGGGCGTTAGTTAATCGGATGTTAAGGGCAACTAGCATCTAGTAAATGTTTTTGATTAATTAATTAATTATTTTATGAATATTTAGTTGAGTAACATTTATCTTAAAATAACTGTTGTGCGTATAAAAGATCTGAGGTACAAATTTTTAAATCGAGGAACTCCCAATTTTTTTAAATTAAATCATGGTTTCACTTGATATAGACAATATATTATGGAGCGTTTAAATTTCTTAGTTACCTTAATAACGTTGACACGATGACTGTGTTCTTGAAGGAGACGTGAGAAAAGCCTCTCACTCGCGTAGAACAGCATCGGTACGGCCAGGTACATCCACGTCTGCATTTTAATTTACCAACAAATTTAAAGTTCTAAGCAAATGCAAAATTTCATTATATTAAAGTAAATATAAATTTAACTTGATTACCGTCTTCTGGTACCAAGGCTTCTCGATGATAAGATAGTAACCATGGAGGATAAGAAGAACATAAGCAAGTACCAGCAAATGATGAGCATACCAAAACGCATTAAACCCAGCAAGAATATTAAACGGTTTAGGCAATTTCACTATGTTCCTTCTAAAATAATGCATCGCAAGTGTAAACGAGAATCCCATGAAGAAAACCGTTAAAACTCCTGTGATTGACACTGACGTCATCATTAAACCTAGGTAAGTAGGTTGCGTGTTTCCTAAGGCATCCCTCCCGTACTTCAAGAACACGTCGTAAGAGCACGAGCTTAACCTAGGGTAGTTACATAGAAGATGTAGTGCCGTATGGAGCAAGGCATGTAACGCGATCGCAAACGCAATCACCTTGTGGAAGTAAATGTTGTCGTCAAATGGAACCACGCGGTTCAAAAACGTTGACCTAAGAATGGTTAGGGTTTTTCTACAGACTGGGACCAAAATCAGAGCCATGTTGAGTTTAAGAGTTTCGGCTGCGCCTTTAGCGGCGCAAACGCAGCGTCCGGTGATGTTGTAGAGAGGGTTTCTCGTGAACTCCTCGTATTTCCACATGAATAGATAGACGTTGATGATAAGCCACAAAACAAGGACCCAAATCTTTTTCCAATTCTCGTGCATCAATTCCGCGGTTACCGAAACGTACTTGCTCACCGGCGTTCTGTACCGCTCTGGGATCATCGCACGAGTCAGCGTTTGCGATTTCTTCATCTTATCCGTATCAGCGTTTGTCACCATTCCTGTTAATAGCACTTCTAACTGCCACATCTGGTAGATATAAACTATGAAATGGTCAGAACATAACTCTCTACATTTACCTGTGATTTCAATCGTGGTTAGTCATAGTGAACGTTTTCAATAGAAAACCAAAAATTCCCTTTTCACAGGTTTCAGAATTAATCAAATTTTTGCTTGTATAAAAAAAATGGTTCGAACGTTAGATCAACCAGATAAAAAAAATAGATAGAAAAAGTGAACCTCTATGTATCCTTTATGATCGGGGTCGAGTTCTTCCATAATCAAAGACGCGTAAGCGGCAGCGTTCTTTTTTAGATTCCCGAGGCGATTAGCGGAGGCACTCAAGACTATGACCTCTTTCACTTCCTCTTCCGTGAGCTTACCATCTCCGTTCTTGTCACACCTAAACATTAATGTTTAAACTAATTAACCGCATTTGGATATACGTGAAAACGTATAAGATTAATTAAGCAAATTACATGTCGAAGAAGATCTGGAGACGACAATCGAGGTCTTTCTTGATCATGTCTTCCCAAAACAGCTTGAGTTGTTCTTTGTCAATACCATTTTCTGTCTCTATTTGTCTTCTCCGACCCAATGCCTCATAAACTTCTCCCGCAAACTCCATTGTGTCTCCCATCCCTAGTAATATATACCATCGACGTTAAATTTTCTTTCTAAACAAACAGTAAAAAAAAAACAATTTGGTCTCCAATTCCTACTAATATCGTATTTTGGATCACATTTAATTTCTAATAGTAATCCATATAACACTGTAAATTATTAGTATTTTTGTTAATTACCAATGCAAACGCCGAATTTCTCTTTGGGCAACTTGCCGTCAACGGAAAACTGATTAAACCGGTTCTCAATCGATCTCCATGCATCTCGTTCCCGTCCGGTCACTGTCCGATCAAGGAACCTTAAGCTCTGCAGTCCCCTAGCGGCGCTAGAGGTTGTTCTCTCCACTCTTTGTGGACCCGTCTTCTTTCCGAGCCCCGGGTTGGTCGGAGGCCCTAGGTTTCCGCTTTTCCTTGTGCTCGGAGACCCGAGATTACCGCTCTTTCTCCAGTTTGAAACGCTCAACGTTCGGATTATTGATCCCACGCCTCTTGACGCTGCCTTCTTCAGACCAGCTTCGTTCTTGTTGAGGTTAATGTCGGGTTCTTTGGCCGAACTATCACCCATTGTATCGATCTCTACACTCTCTAGCATCCATTTCGTCGAATCCTCACTAGGACTGTTATATTTCATAGTATTATTTTTTCTTTCTCCAGCACTGTAATCGATAGAAGAATCGTCGGAGATCTTAGAATTCTATCTTGGTTTCCTCTTAGATCGTTTTGTTTTGTTTTTGTTTTTCCTTGTTTGATCAAATTATTCGATGAGGAGAAAAAGTAGGGGGAGAGGCATTGATTTTTGTGTCGTTTGTAATATTTGTGTTTAGTTTATTTAGTTGGGAAAAGAGACACATGAAGAGTTTACTAAAAATAGAAAGTTCTACGGAAAGCATTTTTTTTAGGTCAAATACGGACAGACCAATCAAAGACCTTTAATAAGAAAGAAACTTCTGAATTTGACTTAATGTTACTAGAAATTTAATGATATTAAATTAAATTACACCACGGAGGCGCGGTTTATATAATATTTTCAAGTTTTGAAGTTTTTTAGAAAATTATTAATGTAAGTGTTTGGTCAACCAAGTGAGCAAAAATGTCTGGAGTATCTCTGTCCGGAAAAAGTGTATAATGGCGGATCGGATATGTGTGTGAATGAATGAAATAAACGCCAACTGGAAGAATAATGAAAGTGGGATTTCAAGACTTGGACCAACCCGGATTATTTTGGGCCTGAATCGGGCTTTTAATAGGCCATGCTTAATTTTTGTAATAGACCAGACAATCTCCATACAAATTTCTAATCGTAACTGAATATTCAGCTATTAATCATCTTTGAGTCCGTAAACGTAACGACAACCAAAATATATATACAACGAAACACGTGACGAGAGGCACGAGAAACCGTACGTTTAGCACGACTCGGACAAAGCTGCTACGGAGTGTAAGGACTCGTGTGTCGTCCTCTAATAGTTCATGTAGTTAGAACTAGTTGTTTGGGTAATTAACCCTCTGGCTAATCCCTACTAATCATCTTAAGGTGAGCAGATATTCCAGTAAATCATTATTTGCAAACCTATTGTGAGATAAATTGCGAGATCATATTCTAGAAACGAGTAACTTTGATGGATTATGTGACTATTTTTAAATTAAGACTACGGACAAGACCAAGTTAACGACCAAACCCCAAAAAGGTCTCCAATTTGTAAAGGATGAGATGAATTCCGAAGCGCCCCAGCATTATGCATATTGTTCCAATAATGTTGGTTTGTTTATTTTCACACGAGCTTAGTGTGAACTTACCAAACTATACATGTAGAGTAGAGATATTGATATAGACGTAGTGGATGCTATCAAAATCTGACACATGCATTTTAACATCGTTCACGCAAAATCAACGTGCAACAAAATTATTTCTTTGTCTAATTGTATTATTTTGTTTGCTGGAAATCGAATTGTTCTGATCTTGTAAAAGTTGTTTTTCGCAATTAGTTACAAATAATGAAAATTTGTGATGACTATGTGACTACAAATATAGTTATTAACTGTGACTAATTTACGACATTGTGTCGGTAGGAACTTGCAATCAATTAGTGACAAAATAACAATTAGCGATTATAATTATGTCAGAATTAGGACGTTACAATAGTCACGAAAATTACAGTTTTATGACTATATTTTTAGACGGTAATTATGACATTTTTGTTATTTTGAATTATTATCAATACTGGTGATAAAAAAAATACTATATATAATTGTATTAATGTTGTGATATATTTGATATCTATTTTATTTTTTGGGATAATTATATTTCAATCGTTATATATTATCACAAACTCGTCACAAAAGTTTTATTGTTACGAAAATATATTTATTGTGATTCCGTCAAATGATACTATATAGAAGCGAACTATTTTACAAAACGAAACATGGAAATTTTTTGTTAAGAATTATTTCTCCGATTCTCACCATCACTAAAATTGTTTTGCAATGTATTGCACTTGCCTCTCTTTTATCTCGATTTTTTTCATCTGCAGACTTCTTAAGAAATCACATAAACAAAAAAATTAACAAAACGAATTCATATTTTATAATATTTATTGTAATCCAAAATTATCTTCATGACTCAGTAAGATACTACCACTAATCACCTCATAAAATTTTGATTAATTATTTTGGTTTCTTTTCTTATCAAAGCTCACTTCCAAAGAAAATAACTTCTCAGTTTGTACTTCAATTACCTGTATATTTTTAAATCTTATAAGCTAAACTTCTTTCAGTAGATAAATTTGATGCCAAGAGAGAGATAAGTTCATAAGAAGAAGAAAAATGGTAGGTTATTAGTTTTATTTGATTTATGATATCTTTGGTAGATTTATAATGAACTAAATAAAAGATTAAAAGCCTAAAAGGTGAGGAAAGGGAAAAGAAAGTAAAGGACAGTGATGGGGAAGGCTTATCTTAGAGAAGGTGCATTTTGCCATACCAATCTTTCTTTTTCAGTGTTAGTCAACTTCGCACCTCTTTTTTTCTCCTTCAAATTTTGATTGTGATTTTGATTTGAGTATTTGACATTGATCTTATATATGTAATTGACAAGAATTAGTGCTTTCAGTTAAAAATTCATCTCAATATATTTCAGTTAGTTGCTAGGCATATTAATTTGAAAGTTCTCTAAAATACAAACATTCTTTTTGTTAAACCTCTAAAATATAAACATTACAAAAACAAACATGTATGTCTTTAACAAAAAAAAAAAGCATGTACGTTTTAAGATGATTTGGAATCATAAACCAAAGCCGAACGTATGTTGTCTAATCGTTGGTAAAAGTTAATATTTAGTTTCATACTAGGCTTTGGATTTTATCTTCAAAATTTTAGTGTTTATGGATGCAAGCTTTTAAGAGTTCTGGCAGGTATGTTGCCAATGGTCTTCGTACTATAGTCTTATGAATGTGATGCGGCGTATATTTTCTATTTAAATATAGTTTTGCAAGTCTGTTGTAAATAGTAAATTAATGGTAAACTGATGTGTAATATTTAGAAATATAAGGAGTGACATGAAAAAAAAAGATTTTAAATGTAGAATTGTAGGTTATAATTAATACTGGTTAATACTTTATCATTAGTAGTCAAGTGGAAATTTACAAATAACAGAAATTGGTGTGTCAACAATTTTTTTTTGTTTTTTTACATCATTTGAATTGATATAATTCGATTCATCCGTCTAATCTTTATTATGAAAGGTAATCCGATTTTTGTGCTTTGATTGGTAACTTGCATAATGGCGAAATTATTTTTTCAATGCAGTTATGTAAATATTTTACCGATTACAAAAAATGTTTAATAATACACATTTAGACAATAACACAAAATTTGTTTTTTCTAAAAATTTACAAATAAAAATCCATTATGCAAATAGCATTTAGTAGCTTGTTTCAATATAAATGCCTAATATTGAAATTATGTATATATATATATATATATTTCATATGCTGAAAATTAACTATTAAAAATAAAATATAACTATAGTTATTTACAGTAAAAAGTATGCCACTTCTTTGATCTTTCAAATAATTTTTAATATATGTTACAATTTTATATTATTTTTTAATAAATAGTTAAATAATTTTTTTACCCATGCAAAAAATTAGCAACTAAAAAATAATTGTTTACAATAAAATATTATTTTATAATATGAAAATAGCTAAAACAGATTAAAATTTCTTAAGTATATGTGTATATTGATATTTTAATATTATATTCCATCATTTTGTAAAATTTATCCAATCAAAAAAAAAATTATTTTGCAATTTTTCATTTTGCAATCATGCTATTAAACAATTATGTAGTGTTACCAATCAAACTCATTATGTGTTCAAATCTCAAAGCATTCATTTTTTTGGTTGTTACCTAAAAAGTGAATAGAATAATATTTTTATTTATTTCAAAGGTACTAAGCATAACCCGTTGACTTACCAAATCAAAAAACATATCATTACGTAAAGCCTAACCCATTTTACCTGTTTTGGAAAGTTACTTCTTCATCTTCTTCTTAGTTGTGATCTAGATCTTCCTATCTAGCCCAATCTATATATCGAGTTCGGCATACTTATTTATGTAGAATCCAAAGTTTGAAAGTTTAACGTGAATCGATAAATGAAAACGACGACTGAGTAACAATAAGAGGAAGAATATGTAAAAATGGTGAACTATTGCGCTTGCTTGAGTCACAAAATTTAAAAATGATATAAAATATTTTATATTGTTGCTAAAAAAATGTATTGCGCTTGATTGTATTTTTCAAAAAAAAAAAAGTCCTTGATGACCTTTTTCTCTTTTCCAGAAAATTGGACAAACGCATAGAAACACATGCACGAGTCTTAGTTAACATTAAAAAAATAGAGAAAATAATAAAACACAATGATGGGATCACTTAAAAACATCTAAATCACACTGTCTTTCTTTGATTTGTCATGAACATACTTTTCTTTCAACCATTAAGAAGTAACCCTACACATTTCGTTTCTTATGATCATAAACTCCTTGTGTACTCATTGCCTACATTTATGCTATTATCATTGCTTTTTATAGGCATGGACTATATAATTTGCATATTGCAGTTAATATATTGTAAAATAAAACATTTCACATTTTATTATCCCGGACTCGGTGAACATTTTTGTTATATATAGTTCGGATGATCCAATCCTAACCGATTCAGCTAATTTTGGGGTGTGAATGTTGGTTGGGTACAAATATACAATGTCAAACTGACCCTTTTGTTCATCTTTATACATTAGTACTTACTATTCATGGACTCGAATGTACTGAAAAGAAAGATCAGAAAAGTTTAATATTTTGTTCATCTCATATATTATTTGCCATAATTAATTTTAGGAATATATTTTGTTTTCCCAGACTCTATCATAGTTTTCGTGAACCGTTGACCTTGTTGAAACTACAAGAGTAGTTATTAAAAAAGAAAAATTATTAAAAAGAAGAAAAGAGGACAACTTCTATTGGGTCGTTAAAACTTGAAACTAGTTATGAACCAACCAGAGCATGAAACGTTTAGTTTTTGGTACATTATACAACAAAGTTTTCCACCAAATAGAAAAAGTCTTCGTTACCATCGATTGATCTATAGATTTGCTTTTGCATGACCTTTCCCATCAACTTGTGGCGATTTTGCCCTTGAGGAGACACAAAATGTCTTTCTAATTAGTCCCATAGTACATCAATCCACTGTAGGGATCGAGATCCTATGTCCTCGTAACGATTGCGAATTATTACCTTTGTCTCCTCATTATGTGGGACAATGTACAATAGACTATTTTATTTAAAATTTCTGAAATGTCTGCAACTGCGCCTAGAAATATATGGTGGTGGATACGGAACAAACATAGATCACATATAACACGATATATGTCTATAGGAAAAAGATACGTTTATGGAAAAAAATAGAGTAATTAATAAGAAATATGAGGTTATATCTTTTATTTAGATGAAATCCTTTAACAAAAAAAATCTTTTATTTAGATTCTTTCCGATGGACCTACAGAGCCGATCATCTACATGAAAAAATGCTCTCGTTGGACCTTTTACCTTAATTCTGGGTTTAATATAAATAGGATGAAATGGAGAAGAAAAATGACTTCCTTTAATTCTGGGTTAGTTTTTGTTTTTTTGGTTTAGCTTGAATTTCGTTTTTAGATGTAATACATTTACAATTTGATTTTAAAAATAAAAGTAAAACTTTAGTTAATTTTCATATTCAGTTTGGTTGGTTAAAATCATCCAAATTAAATATTTTGGATATAGAAAAATAAAGTAATTATTATAAGTTTAAATTTGGGTTGGTTCAACTGGACCGATAAAGTTTAATACAATCAATTTATCATCTAGTAGTACTGTAGCACTAGTACCTAGTATGTGGATTAGTTTTTATGCTATATAAAGATGGAGAGTGGGAAATTATGCATCCTGATTATGGATAAAGTGTGGCTTTGACAGGAAAATTTAGTAGTTTTGATCTTAAATGAGAGATGATCTATAATGATGATGATGAGTAGGCCGATTAAGTGACTGACTAAAACGTGTTCCTACAATAGATTCGTAATATATGCAGTAATACTACGATTCGAGAAAAAATATGTGGGCTGATGTGTTAAGTACTTATTTTTTTTGTTTTAGTTTCAGTTTTGATTTTAGAAAATAGTAAACAGAATGAAATTGAATGTAATATGGATCTGTTTGTTACGATTTTGATTTCAGTTTCATCCAAACTTTAATCACACAAATGTATAATTTTCAGAATATAATATAAGTTTCTATTTGTATTTTCTAAAGTTCGGTTAACATTGGATTTAAGTGTCTCATTTACAATAAAATAAAAATATTTTAATCCAATTAATGTTCTTTTAAAATTCGTTTGCTGAAGTTCGGTCTGGTTTATTATCCGGAAAGGGCTGAACACCTATTTAATGTGAACATGACCGAAAGCACATCAAGTATTTGAACTTAATCAGTGACTTAGTGTTGATTAAGTAAATGATTAATTAGGTAACAAAGTAGATTTTGTATGCTGCTCACATGGGTTTGCGTGAAATAATGCTTTTTACATCTTTTTGTCTCTCCTACATTTCGAGCTAAAAAGCTAAGTCGTGTCTTTCCTTCATATAATTTTTCTTAACATTGTTCCTTTGCCGTTAAAAATGTTGCACGAGATGTTATTTATTGTTTATCTACAGTTTAAAATAATACTCCCCATGTTTCTAATATATTGATATTTAGGATTTTTCACACTACTAAAAAAGATAAATTTTATATAAATATTTTATTAGTTTACTTTTAATTTGATTTTTTATGGCTCCATTTCGTGTGATCATTTCACTTTTATCTTCCTCACCTTTTTTATTCCCATTTTTACTTTTATCTTTCTCACCGTTTTTTATTTTCTCATTTTTTTACTTATCACTTTTTCCCATTTGCATAATTATATTCATTAGCTAATTTTAAAATAGAAAATACATTAAATAAAATCTACAAAATCAATTTTTTATGAATAAAAAAAATTCAAAACATCAATATATTAGAAACAGAGGGAGTAGTAGACGTTTAGGAATTTTCAGTGGCTTTACTTTGAAGTATAAAGTTGTACAATACTTTTCTTAATAACAATTTATACAATTATGTTCTAAAATCTAACTAAATATTTAAAATTGATATTCTAAAGTTGTACAATACTTTTCTTAATAACAATTTATACAATGATATTCTAAAATCTAACTAAATATTTAAAATTGGATTAAAATTTTTCTTAAATATCAATGATGATATCTAGTTTTATATTATATGCTAAACAAAATAATGACTGCAATTATTGTATCAACATCTAGATTTAAACCCGTATTCAAGAAAATAAGAACCTGGTGAACCTGAGATAAAGCGACGTGAAAACGAAATGCAATTCTTTTCGCAGAGTAAAAATTCCTTTTTCCTTTATCAAAAAAAAAAATCCATTTTTCAGATCAGTCAAAAGAAGTCAACGGTTGTCAGTTGACCGACGATGACGATTAACGACGTCAGCATCAACTTCTGATGTCTCCTCCTTCCTCTGTTTAAATAGAAACCAAAACACTTCGAGTTTCACTCACTCATACACACACAAAGACACATAAACACCACAAGAAATTGAAACAGCCATGTGTGGACACGTCAGCACCTCCATAACCTCCGGTGATAAGTGTCAATGTTTCTTATACTCCGACGACCTAGTGGCTCCTCCTCTGCTGCATGATGATTATCATCAATTCCTGCCTCCGCCGCCTCTTATGATGAGCCATCACTCTCTATTCTCGGCCGAGGCAGTTTCAAGGTTTGGTTACTGGGACTCGCCAAGCTCGATGGGGAGCGGAGAGAGTCTTATTATGCAGAGGAGTGTTAGTAGCCATAATGGCTTTTCCGGTAATTTCGTGACGGCCCATGATTTCGTTAACGATCATGACAGGCCAGTGAGACGGGCCCATAGCGCCGGAGACCTACCCGTAAGTAACTATTATATAACACACTTGCATGGCATATGTCATATATATTGATTCAAACCTATTAGCCAAGATTGTCTTGCGTTTACGTTTTCTTGTTATCTAACATAAACAAAATAATAATAACCGGAGCTTAGGTTACCATGGGTTTTAATGCAATTTCTAGATTCAAACGTTAATTTCTATATTTGCGTTTACATAAGAAAATTTTCACAGTTTTTTTTAAATATATAGTATTATCTGTTTTTTACCCACCTTTCGTTTTTACAAAAATGTAACGTAAACACCAATATATATATATATATATAATCGAGAGTTAAAATTGTCTAGAAATTGGGGTTCGATTTGGATAAAAAAATCCTATAATGATATATAAATAATCGAGAGTATAAACGAGATTTTTTGGTATTTGTGCAGAGGAGTAGCAGAAGAGATTGCAGTACGGTATGGAGTGAGAGCAAGGCAATAATAGAAGGAATGTGCAAAGCTTATAAGTATAGTCCTGAGGATAGGAAAGAGAAGATCGAGAAATATCGTAGCAAACGAAACCTTAGGAATTTCAGCAAGAGGATTAAGGTAATTTTTATTTTATTTTTATAATATAATTTTTTAATATTGGGTGTGCTTTATTGAATGAAAATGTTTTTAGAACCATAGAACTCGAAAAAAGAAAACCATTACGTTGAACTCAGGAAAGAAGAAACAATTTGAACCAATAAAACACTTGTAAAAACAAATTGGTTTTATTTTTGGATATATATATATATATATTTATATTTCCAAAAAAAACCAATTTGTTTTACCAGTGTTTCTATGTTTGCTCTAATTTATGTGTGTTATCTGATATATATTTGAATTATTTATTTTTGCATATATATGAATAAAATTAAATGTAGCCTACTGTATGAAGAAAATTATCATTTAGTTCATAATTGTTCTTCAACACATCCTACATATATATATATCCGATATGTATATACATGTCGCATGGAAACTTTTAAAGACTTGACATGTAGTTGAATGAAACAGTGACATGCACCTGCACATTTATTGATGACCCTTTCATTTTCTAATTAATCAGGCTTATATTTTTCCTATATTTTCTCCATTAATCAACTAGTAATGAATTATGTATAGTTTCAAACGCAAGCATTCGGCCATCCGCATATATTTCTATTAAAAAACAAATATCAAATTTATCAGTTAGAAATAATTTTCTAAGACACGAATTCACATTTAATACATAATTAAATGGTTCGTTGACAAACAAAAGGGATCAATATATCATATCAATCACTCTTATCACTCAAAAAGTGACATTAAATTTTTTCTTTTTAATCTTATCTTCAAACATAAATGGAATTTCGGTTGATATATATGATGAGTATATGAATAAGAATTAATGTTAAGTCACATCATATTCGAGTCTTACGGAATCTTTTGAGAGAGACACATCAAGCTCCCAGGTTGCTATAAGTTTATTTCTCCGTTAATTTTTTTTTTCTAGAAGGTCCAAAACAAAACAAAAACAATTTCCCGGGTACTTCATCCAGGAAGTTATTCATATTCGAATTTCATACCTAATCAAATATTGGAATATTCATATGAGTTATGATCTATAGATTCAAACCGTGTCTCAGTTAGATGTTTTCTGCTCGAACTATAATTGTATGAACGATAAGTTATAAGTTATAATTAATTCGTTACATCGAAACATTTATCGATCGAGAATAAGAACCACCTAATATAATTGATCTAACTATCACACTGATGTTGGGACGGATTGAGTAAATAATATTATCTTTGAATAGTATGAATGCAGGAAGACATTAGCGGACAGTAGGCCAAGAATAAGAGGGAGATTTGCAAGAAATGATGAGATGTCACAAAATGAACAAGTTGATGTTATTGAAGCCGTGGTTGGAGACGTTGACACGTGGGCATCTTTTCTTGATTCTTTCTCCGCTAGTCACTTCCTTAATTAATCTCTTACATATGTTTATATGACACTTTAATTTGTTTTGGTTTAAAAGATTACCCCATGTTAGGTTTTGTGTTTTTTTTGTAAATAATAATAACATATATATTTTGTATTATATTTGGAGATATTTGGAAAGTAATCAATCTTCACCGGCCAGAAAATTTAGGACGAGTGGTGTAAAACACTTTGTCAATATAAGTTCTCTAATTGAGACTACGAGGTTTTAGATAGTTTTTTTTTTTGGTGTTAAAAAGCTTAATGGTTTTAGATAGTTAAAGGCAAAACAAAACGATACTCACCTACTGAGGACAAGGTCTAATATATAATTCGCCTAAATGCGAACAAGGTCTAAATATATATTTTCTGTTTTATAATAAATGTTGGCTTTAATTTTCGTATTTTATACAAAAAATTTAAGAAACAAATTGCACAGCGCCTTTTTTTAAAAAAGTTGTATGATATTAAGGATATGATACCTACTTTTTGTAATATGTAAGGAAAATTGAAAACGACATCTGTATTAGAAAACAAAGAATAGAAACAACTTAAAAATATAATTAAAACAAAAAAAAACTTTAAAACTAGAACGTTACTAGCAATTCGCTCTTATTCATTCAAACTCTATAATATATAACATTTTCTGATTTTGTATAGAAACAATACATTGTACTCAAATATACTCCAGTTTAGTGGATATTTTTATTTTGCAACAAACAATAAGTTAAAGATTGAACATGAGTTGTAGTTTAGTAGTTAGTTTTAATGTCTTTCTTTCTGTTTGATAATAGGGTATTAGTTTTAATTAATGTCTTTGCCATATCATATCTGGACTTTGAATTCGGTAGTCCGTGTGTATGAAACTGTGAATTGTTGACAGCAAAAGAAAAATAAAAATATAATAACCGAACTGCTTCTTTGAAGAACAAAAAAATGTTCATGTCATATCATTATTAATTTATTACTTATCATGGACCCGTAAATATTTTATGTATAATTGTAAAGTTTATTTTGTTATTTAATGGTCTGATTTTTCTTACCAACTTGATTTACAAAAGTATTAAGAAAGTACAAAGATGATAACTTTTAGCATTGAAAAACATATAATGAACATGGTCATGTTACTTTGATGATTTCATTACTCTCAAGTTGATTACCCATCGTGCTACTAAGTACTAGCAATCTCCAAAAGCAAACATACATTATACCTTATAAATTCTTAAGCAAAGAAGGTTCCACTTATTCCACTTCAATAAACTAAACATTAATTCTCTTAAGTCTTAAATAAGTAAAGAAAAAGAGAGAGAGAGGAAAACACACACTAGGCAAATATTTTTTGCAAAAAATAGTTAAGAAAAAATAACATTTTTGACAAGGTATTGTAAGAGCGTGATTTTTTTCTAAAGTAATTTTGATATTTTGCGATAAAATTTTGACGAAAATTAATACTATATTAATTATATTTTTTTGAATAGGAACAAAAATTATTTATTTCGTTAAAAATTTTCAAATAATTATTTCCACATATCCTTTCAAAAAGGCGACCATCCGTAGAAAATTCTTCAAAGAATATCCAATTTCTAAAAAAATATGAGGGTATAAATCTTAGGCATCATTAGTAAATATAAGAAACGATTTTTTTTCTTTCTCTGAATTATCAATGTGAAAATCTTCTAAACTAATAAAAGTATTAGTAATATAATATAACGTAAATAATAATGCTTCTTAAAATTAAATGTACATAAAGTAGTTTTAAAAAGGAAAGAGAGCAGTCTTTCTTCTTTAGCAAATAAGACGTAGGCCCTCCGGCGACAATGTCCTCGACTTTTGTCGGCCGGCGGTATATTTACCGACTCTCCACTCTTATCAATTTTTTTTCACTTTTTCCTTTTTATTACTTTAATCAAAAACCTTTTTTCTTAACCATAAACCCTAGAGAATAAATTAGGATTTTTTTTCTTTCCCCCCACTTTATAACCGGTTCAACAATGAAACCACGAGACTTGCGTGGGTTTAAATTAATGCACAAAACTTATGTAGGGTTTTAAGAATGATCAAGCTCTTCTATGTTTTCCTCTTTTACCAATCCGTTTGAAACTTGATTTAAGTAAAAAAAGGCTTGAAACGCCGTAGTTGCGATACTCGAACTCTACTCTTCTTAACTTGGGTTTTACCTACATTATGGATTGAGCCAACATAAGAATAAGTCTACAGTCTAAAATTGTGTTAGGTTAGGTGTGCAAACGAGAAAATTTAGATCTCGTACCTGATTTTGTGTCATTGTTTCTTTCAGAGGATTGAACATGGGCTTGGTGATTAGTTTCGGTTTCAGTATTTCCTTTCTTCTTGTTTCCATTGTTATTTCTTCGACCTTCTTCTCTTCCATTTTAATCTCAAAGGTGTTGTGGTATGGAACTGATGGCTCTTCCTTGAGTTCTGTCTCATTGGACTCTAATCTTGATACTTGGTCATGGTCTCGTCCAACAGCTTCTGGACTGAGAGATTTACCTGATTTTCTTAGCAAATCGGTAGTCTCAGAGGATAAGTTAGGAAGATTGATATTACTGTCACTTGTTTCATGCTTTTGGTCTTCCATTGTCACCTCCATGTACTTGTTGTGATTTGCTTCCAAAGAACCATCAATTTTCATACCATCGTCATCAGTGGATGCGTGGTGTCCAGGCTTGGCAGTATGATTCTCTTCATTACTAACATGACCAATATCACCCTCTTTGACGTCCTCGTCAACTGCAATAGTTTCCATGTTTAATTTTTCAAAAGGACTTTGTACAATCTCGTCATCGCTTTTTGTTGGTGACATTGTTCCATCTTCAGAAGTCGCCTCAATATGCATGCTAACATCAGAAGCTGCATTGGACTTTGTACATCTTATCAGTGTTAAGGACGCAGCTGGTCGATTTTGCACCAAAATCCCCTGACCCTGGCTGGTACTGCATTTCCTCTGGGGGACAATTGTTGTAGATTCCATTTTGTTTCTATCTACATATATCAGCATGTTAACTTGACTAACACTTTCGTTTGCACAAAGATTATCGTCAGATGCAGCTGAATCAGCCATAAGTAGTTCAGAAACTTGATTATTACAGTTCAGTGGGGCGTCAATTATCTTATCTCCAGGTTGCTTAATCAATGGTTCAATTCCTACAATATCCGTTACCCGGAAACCATGTGTTGGCAAGGCATCAAGAACAGAGGTGAAATCAATTGCCTCAGAGGTTTTGTTCGCCACAGCACTTGCGGCATCAAAAGCGTTTGCAAGATCATCCAAAAGCATGTCACCTTCACCGCTCAAGAGGGGATCCCATTTCATGCAATCTCCAGACAGAGACTTTTCGAGGTTAAACGTATCAACAGAAGAAAGTAATTCAACCCTGACAGCTTCTTTCTGAAACCGTTTTTTCTTTAAAACTTTGGCTATCATATTCCTGAAAGCGATTCAAAAACCCATCCTCAATGACATATATACTTACACTTAGCTGCATCACATACCAATTGCTAGACGAATTGAATGCATACCTACAATTTTTTGAAATGGCAGCTCTGGCTCTTTCAGTAGAGAGTCTAAGCAATGATATCGTTAGGACCTCTAAGTTCTGTAACTGAAGGAGCACCACTTGATATAATCAGATTCTTCCCCCTAGTCCAATCCACCAATAACTAGAGATACTATACCAACAGAAAAATTTCACATAATCAAACTAATTGACATTAAACTTTTCCACAGAGAGGGAAACAAAACATCATCTCAGAAATTACAAATATAAAATGTGATACTTGTAGCCTGATTCATCAAAAATTTCTCACCTTAGCATTCGATATAACTTGTCTCCTCGTTTGTGCATCCATTAAGAGATCAGAGTACTTGATCTCAAAGTAAATTCCTCGCTGCACGAACAAAAATTCATCAACTTGAAGCAAATAAAATGAGGTACACATATTTTTATAATCTAAGATTGAGGTAAATCAGAAACCTGAATAGCAGCTTTAACCATGGTATGCTTCAATCGAAATGCCATCTTGTCTGAGAAATCAATCGAAATAATATCAACCTACAACGGATTTGAGCAAAATTAACAATATTCCAATAAAATATTCAACAGCCCAACTAAAAAAATCTTCAATTGAGCTACAAAAACTGAAATTCAAACCTCAGCTTTCTCACAGGCATAATCGAACGCGTTTTGATTCATCGGCCTAACTGTAACAATATCATAGCTTTTTAGAATCAGATTCCTAGAATTCAATCCCTGACACTGAGCATTACTCTCCACATGGATCGTTAGGCGCGTGTAATGCCAAAACGAAGTAGCTCGAGGGACGCCGAGTAAATCGCGATAGAATCCGACAGAAAAAGCTAGCCGGGGAGCGAATTTGATGAGAGATCCAAGGGTGAGAAGAGGTATCGTGCAATAGTCCTTGTCTGACATTACGCCTTTGATCGAACGGTTATGTGCGATTCCAACATAGCCTAGTTCCATGGCTTTTGTGGCGAGCTTTAAGCGCAAGGTTTTTCCACTGGCGATTTCTTTTCCGCCTGATCGTGGCGGCTCGTTGTACGGAAGGCTTAAGTCAAAGAATCCCATGAACGAGTTGCGGAGAGGTTTTCCGATTAGGGTTTACGCAATGGGTTTTTGGAATGCTTCACTAAATTTTTTCTTACCAGTTTCTAAGAGAAAAAAATCACTAACTGACTTTGCAAATGACAACGTATGAGTCAAATTGCGAAACGACTGCGTAAGAAATATTGGCAAAGTATAAATTTTCCCTGAAATTAAATTTCGATCCGGCCCGCCCACGATAATTCCAAAGCTAAACTGAAGACACACTTGTGATATTATCACGCGGATCACTCTTCATAACCGTGGATTAAAACAAATCGACGCTTTTTACGCTATATCAGTGTTGACAAGGATTGAGATTAATAGCCGTTGGATGGAAAATTGAATCGGATGGCTCCAAATAAAACCCCTCTTGTATATAAACAACCGCGGTCGGGTTGTCAGACAATAATTCAATTCTTCCTAACATCAACAACGAAAAAATCTTAGTTTCTCGAGAAAATCTAAATCTCATCTGAAAAAATGTCGGGTCGTGGAAAGGGAGGAAAAGGTTTGGGCAAAGGAGGAGCCAAGCGTCACAGGAAGGTTCTGAGAGACAACATCCAAGGAATCACCAAGCCTGCGATTCGGAGATTGGCTCGTAGAGGTGGAGTCAAGCGTATCAGTGGTCTGATCTACGAAGAGACACGTGGCGTCCTCAAGATCTTTTTGGAGAACGTCATTCGTGACGCCGTTACTTATACCGAGCACGCTAGGAGGAAGACTGTGACCGCTATGGACGTTGTTTACGCTCTCAAGAGGCAAGGAAGGACTCTGTACGGTTTCGGCGGTTAAGGATTTTAGAGTTTGTTTTGTAGATCTGTTTTAGTTTCTGCAATTTCTAGTGTAAGCTAGGTTTCAAAAACTCATTGTGCGTATTTTAGTAAATGTAGCAGGATTTGGTTTCCTTTTGTGTGTTATTTGGCTTTCGTTATGTGTCTTGATTTACAAATTCTCAACAATGGAGCGTTAATTTCGTAAAAATTCACTTAATTATTCGCGATTTGCGACTTCAATTTTAACTAGCTTTGAAATGTTATTGGACCTTTGATTCGACGCTTAAACTCTTGAGCTATCAATAGGTTTAACTGCTATTGACGATTTACTGTTGTTAATGGAAAACAATAGAGTGACCCAAAAAATAATATAATAATAATATATGTAGGAAACAATTAGCTTACCTTTTGTGATCCAGAGTGATACTGATACGGCTTGGGCTTTTAATAATTTGCATTTAGCAGATCAAAATCTGACCAAAAAATGTCTTTGGGCCGATAAACACGACTAGACAACCAAACAAATACAGAAATTTCATCCTCTTTTTTGCTACTGGGTTTTGATCTACTACAATTAGAAAAAAAAACATTAAAGGCTGATAATTATTGAAATGTATCTCTGTTGAATTATTTTTCTAATTTCTTAAATTGTATAAAAATGTTAAAAAGTGGATAAGGATAGATTGTCATCTTGCATAACAAATTTTTGAAAAGCAACAAAAATGACATTAAAATCGATCTCATTCCAAATCAACAATAGTGGCATCGTGACGTAAGGTAAAAAACCACTATTGTTGAAAGGTAAAAAGTTATCTGATATGCAAGAAGGGTAAAAAACCAAACAGGGGCGTGAAAAGGTACACGTGTCACTATCAGAGTGACACGTCATCTGTCTGAATAAGACTTTATGACATCGTTTTGATACATCTATCATCTTTCTCCTCTCGTGTCTCTATCGAGTTCACAGTAAGCAACTAATTTATATTCTGCTTCACGCCTCATTACGACTAATTTAAATCCAGACCCCAGCATTTGATTGAATTCTCTGATAAATTAGTCTTTAACAAAGCGTGAAGAAGCAATCATTATCCATCTCTCGAAGTCTCGATTTCTCCTACCAATTGATCGAGAAGATAATTCAAGTGGATCAGTGGTTTTTGGAATGGAGAAAGTTTCATCGCTGTCTTCTTCACGGAGGTCTGCTTATCTGGAAGCTCTTACACAAGAGATAAAGAAGAAGCTTACTCGGGTTTTCTTTTTCCGCCAGAGATCTCGATTTTTCCATTTGTATTGATCGGTTTTTAATTTTACCCAGAAGACGTGATTTGATTTCAGTTCCGCAAACGCGATTTCTCTAATTCATGACACATGCATTAGTGAATTTCACAATTTTTTATTAATAGTTATGTTTCAATTTAAATATACAAAGATCAAATTTCATGCAATCTGATAATTTATATATAATCAATGTTCACGTCTAGATTTCTAGATTTGATCATCTCGAATTTGAGATTATAAATCAAATTGATTTTAGATATATATATATATATATATATATAATTTTTTTTTGGGTATAGGCTGTTGTATCTCCAGCACAAACACGCGACTTGTTGCAAGACTTATTTGCTGATATAGCTCTCGAAGTCGACGAACGAGCCAAAGGTAACTTTTTGGTGAATTGTTTCATTAATCAGTTTTTTTTTTTAGACAATATAACATTGAAATTAACTATTTCGAGATGGGAATTTGAAGCAGATGTGATACTTAGCAAAGAAGAGGATGTGGTTTCTTCTGTTGAAGCAGATGCTGATGGTCCGTTATGTTTTTTCGACGTTCTTGCTGATTATTATGTTAAAGTCTCTGAGAGGGGAAAGGATATACTTGATTTGATGGTTCAGCTGTGGAGTCAGTCCTTTGCATCACACATATTCTCTCTACTGTTCCATAAATGGGTATTGCCATCTTCACTATTTCGATTTAGTGTTATTTTCAGTCTGCATAGTCCATAGTCCATTATTTTTTCTACTACGTCAATAATGTTAGCATGTTATCTATTTTCTTCTCAGTTGTTTGAGGTTCAGCTTGACAATCAAGAAATACTTCTGCGGTATTCTTCTGCCCTGGTGCAGGGAGCAACAAATGTATTCTGGTAAAATTCATGAACTTTGGCATAGCAAATTTACATCTTCACTCATTTTGAATCGCTTGGTTCAGTGTGTATACCTAGCTAGGTTCATTTATGTGCTTTGGATCTTTAGTAGTGGTATTGGCTTATTGTAACTAAGAATTTTTCGTTTGTTAAGAAGTGGAATGATAGTGTTTCTAAGTCTCTTCCTGCATTGGGTTGGCTTGCCAAGCATTATGTGGGTAACATGTGATAATCTCTACTCATTTGAATTACAGGATAGATATACAGACAAATACTAGGCACTTCCAATCTCTCTTTCGGGTACATTCTTATCCTCAGATATATCATTGTCTCATCTTCTTTCGTTGGATATTTTACCAATATAAGGAACTCTATTTTACTAATCAAGTGAATTTGATATATAAAGTAAGACTGTTTCAAAAAAAAAATTCTAATACTTGTCTTCGTGCTAAAACATGTAAATCATACATGTTAGAGCCCAATACATCCTCTTTCTATGCCGTTCTCCTATTTGAGGCCTCTGCTAGATCTTCTAGGCAAAAAGATATTGTTTTGTACTTGTCAAATTGGGTTGTCACTATCACACCCTCAAGTCTTCATACCAATTTGCTACTGTAACTAACAGTATCTGTGTTCTCCTAGTATCTTCTTGAAGAAGTTGCTTTGGAGTCGATCCGATTGAAAAAAATTCCTATTCAGGTGAGTGGTTTTCGCCTTTTCATGATGATTCAACTGATTTCATTTTGGAGATTGACTCCTCCATATGTAATCTCAGGCTCAGAGGGAACTGTGTCTCTTGCTCTCGAGGTTCATTTTCTTTTACAATTCAGGTAATACACTGTTTCTGAACTGAGTTATTGAAACCAAAGCGTTTCTACTTAAGTTCTTGTTCCTGAAAAAATTGTTGTCCAGTGGATAAACTGGATAGCTTCTTGAGGAACTTCCCAGAGTTTCCAAATGCTTTCTTGGTTGGAGGACCCGGAGATTTTCTTGTTAGCGAACTTACTGATCAGGTATAGAAGCAAAAACTTTATGACTATCTACAAGGTATGTCATAAGAAAAAATCACTAATATCACTGTTATTGTGGTGCAGCTGCAAAAACTGAAGGTGGAACCAGTGCTGCTACATTATCTTTCTCATATGAAGATTCTTCAAGGTACACTTGTTTCCTTTAGGAACAAGGCTAGATGCTGCCTCTAACATGGAATTAAAGTTAGAGAAATGTTGGATTACATCTGCAGGTATGGAACTGAGAATGACAACTAGCACGAGGTTAAAGGCGTGTTTATATAGTTTTACCTCTCCCGGAGGTCCAATGTACCCGACAAGAGCTGTTCGTCATGCAGCTTGGGATGCTTTGGATTCCCTCTTTCCTGTGAGTATTTCCTTGTGATATAAAAAAAAATCAAATTTAAACCTATTGTTTTGATTACAAGATCCATCGTAAATGTGCTGGTTGTAAAAACATGTCAGTTAAGAGATTTAGACAACCTCATAATAATCTAGAAGCACCAAACCTCAGCATGATTTCTTCACAAATATGGATAGGCTTGGCTTGTAACATTGTGATACTCTTGTCTTACAGGTTGGGCGTTACCCGAGGCATCTCATTAGTCTATTTTTCAGGCTGCTGTATCCGTGGTACTGGCCATCCTCGTGCTGGAACTTTGTGGTTTCTTGCATCAAGGCGGTACTATATTCTGTCGTAAGGCTCATCTTTTCACGGCGAGAAAAGCCAAGGCAGAGCTGAACAGCTATTACTTATGATGAAGCTTATAGCAGGAATCCAATCCTTGTGTATATAATGTGGTTTTGGTCACGAGGCAAACCAGAGAAACTTACCTTCTGCTTCACCTTTATTACTTTCTATGGAGAAGATAAAAATCCGTTTAGAGAAAGATCCCATAGAATAGCTTTTTGACTTGTTTTGTTGTCATTGTTATTTTGCTATAGAGGATGATGTATTGTGACCTAAACCCCCTTTTAGGCGGGAAGAAAAAACATTTGCTTCTTCTGTTTATAGATGCATGTGGGTCTTAGTATGATCAACAACAAGGGGTGGTAGGGTTTTAGTACACTTAACGCAGGTGGTGATATTGCACAAGTAACAATGATAAAGGATGATTTACCTCGTTTGAGAGATTGACGCAATCCACGTGGAAGTACACCTTGCATTCAATACATGTATAGGAAGGTCCACCAATAAAATCCTTGCATAATTCACAAGAGACCTTCCCCTCCTCGTATCTTCAAGAAGAAAAGTGGATGGTCATGACACAACGGATGTTCGATAGCAGGCGGTGATGGTTTTATCCCACAAAGCAAAGCCAACTTAAATTCACATGTGGGACAACTATAACATGGAGGCAATAGCTTTTGTCCACACAAATCAAATGGACCATCTCCCGAGTCGTTGGTGAGCAGGAGAGGCAGGAGAGGATGTTGGGGGTGGGAAATGTTGGACCCATAATTAACATAAATGGGTATCACTTTTGTTGGACCCATATTCATATGGTTATGGGTCAAAAAATGTGAATAAGAATTTGAGGCCCAATGTGGTTTCATGATAAAACATGAAAATGTCCCACATTAGAACTTGAGAAAATTTTTCTCAAGTATAAATATAGGATTGTCTCTAACATTGGTTAACATGCTATGGAGACACAAAAAAGGTTATGCAAAATACCACACGTGCGCGTGCCGAGCTTGGGCTTGGGTCTTGGTGGGTCTTGGTGAATGTGGGCTTTTGGCCCACGTCAAAGTTTTGAAACCGATGAGTCCACATTTTCGTTGACTTTTAGTCAACGTTTTACCAAGATATTTTGCGTCCAAAAACTCGAGTTCAAACTCGAATAGAACGAGTCAAAACCGCTCCGGATTTTTCGCCGGAAATCTCGCCACGTGCGTGACTCGTAAACCGCCCTCGCCTTCCTTTATTTTTCGGCCGCCTCCATTCTTCGAGTTTTATCGTTTTCCCGAACGAAAATACTCTCTGAAAATTTTCACAACAAACACCAACTCCCTCTCGTCTTTCTCTTCATCAAAACGTAAGTGTCTCGAGAGTATACCGTATATTCGTTGTTCGCATACTCCGTTTATCGAGTGTTGCGATTACGGTTTCTTCGTGGTTGTATCCTGGGATTCTTGATCGTTGAAAACCGTCACACTACGGGCGATTATAAGAATTAAGGAAAGAGATCAAATCTCGCCTCCACGTTTTTTCGGTTTCAAAAACGTTTTCCTTAACTCGTTTCCTTTCCGTAATTCTTTGTTTCATTCGCAGTTTTAACAATCCGGATTTTTGCGTCTAACAGGAAAGATGGTTGATCACCAATGGGGCCTCAGCGCACTCCTTATGGAACTGACTTGCACAAAAAAAATTGATTGCAAGAATAGCTACCGTAGAGAATTTCTGTTACATGGCAGCCTTGACATGTAGCAAAATAAAATCAACCCCAGGAGAAAGAGGATGAGGGTGAATGGGTAGCTTTTCTGGTGTGTTATCCATGTATGTGAATAAACTAAAGAGCTTTAATTTGTTTAATGAGATATAGATGCGGAACCAGAAGACATCATTATATATGCCTTCGTAAACCAATGATAATAGTTGTATTTGTTAAGATTTATTTGCAAAACTAGACCATCATCACCTATAAAAAATGAATAAACAAACTAAATATTTCAAAAGAAACAAAGAATTAAGTTCTTCTACGAAAACACAGCACTTGCGGCATCAAAAGCCTTTGCAAGATCATCCAAAAGCATGTCACCTTCACCGCTCGAGAGGGGATCCCATTTCATGCAATCTCCAGACAGAGACTTTCCGAGGTTGAACGTATCACCAGAAGAAAGTAATTCAACCCTGACAGCTTCTTTCTGAAACCGTTTTTTCTTTAAAACTTTGGCTATCATATTCCTGAAACGATTCAAAAACCCATCCTCAATGACATATATACTTACACTTAGCTGCATCACATAACAATTGCTAGACGAATTGAATACACATACCTACAATTTTTTGAAATGGCAGCTCTGGCTCTTTCAGTAGAGAGTCCAAGCAATGATATCGTTAGGACCTCTAAGTTCTGTAACTGAAGGAGCACCACTTGATATAATCAGATTCTTCCCCCTAGTCCAATCCACCAATAACTAGAGATACTATACCAACAGAAAAATTTCACATAATCAAACTAATTGACATTAAACTTTTCCACAGAGAGGGAAACAAAACATCATCTCAGAAATTACAAATATAAAATGTGATACTTGTAGCCTGATTCATCAAAAATTTCTCACCTTAGCATTCGATATAACTTGTCTCCTCGTTTGTGCATCCATTAAGAGATCAGAGTACTTGATCTCAAAGTAAATTCCTCGCTGCACGTACAAAAATTCATCAACTTGAAGCAAATAAAATGAGATACACATATTTTTATAATCTAAGATTGAGGTAAATCAGAAACCTGAATAGCAGCTTTAACCATGGTATGCTTCAATCGAAATGCCATCTTGTCTGAGAAATCAATCGAAATAATATCAACCTACAACGGATTTGAGCAAAATTAACAACATTCCAATAAAATATTCAACAGTCCAACTAAAAAAATCTTCAATTGAGCTACAAAAACTGAAATTCAAACCTCAGCTTTCTCACAGGCATAATCGAACGCGTTCTGATTCATCGGCCTAACTGCAACAATAATATAGCTTTTTAGAATCGGATTCCCAGAATTCAATCCCTGACACTGAGCATTACTCTCCACATGGATCGTTAGGCGCGTGTACTGCCGAAACGGAGTAGCTCGAGGGACACCGAGTAAATCGCGATGGAATCCGACAGAAGTAGCTAGCCGCGGAGCGAATTTGATGAGAGATCCACGGGTGAGTAGAGGTATCGTGCAACAGTCCTTGTCTGACATTACGCCTTTGATCGAACGGTTATGTGCGATTCCAACATAGCCTAGTTCCATGGCTTTAGTGGCGAGCTTTAAGCGCAAGGTTTTTCCACTGGCGATTTCTTTTCCGCCTGATCGTGGCGGCTCGTTGTACGGAAGGCTTAAGTCGAAGAATCCCATGTACGAGTTGAAGATGTAGGTCTTGTAAGTCTCGATACTCTTCTTCTTCATCTTTTTCTTCTTGTCACCTCCTGCACCAGCTTCCTTAGGGAGTTTCTTTCCGGCCTTTGGTTTCTTCTCCGCCGGAGCTTTCTCGGCTTTAGTTTTTTCCTCAACTGGTTTCTTCTCCGCGGGCTTCTTCTCTGCTTTGGGGGCCATTGATTCGCTTTGTCGAAGTTTTTAGGGTTAACTAGCTCTCATTTAAATGGGTTCTATTTTGTTGGTCCATTTGTAGTGATGAAACTAGTTAACCCAGAGTTGGATCCGACCCGGCCGGTTCTCAGATTTTTTTTTTTTGGTTCTCAGATATTGGTTTGTTGTTCAAAGCATAGAAACCAAATGCTGCAACTGCTTTTGACGGAACTCTTTCATGAAGCTCTCTCGCACGAATCTATCGTTATCGAGCTCTCATTTTCGCCATAGCTGCGGAAATGTAATCTCTGTGATCGATTCTGCTCAAAAAGACAATGGAATCGCTGAAGATTGGCAATTCGTCGATGCTATCAAAAGAATCGTGCGGGGGAAACGGAGCTGGGAGATCGCATTGAGTGGTGAGCTCGTCTCTAGCAGATTGAAGCCTTTCCATGTCGAAGAGATTTTGATTGGAACCATAGATGATCCCAAATTGGGTCTCAGATTTTTCAATTTCCTCGGTCTGCACAGGGGATTCGACCACTCCACGGCGTCGTTTTGTATCTTAATCCACGCTCTGGTCCAAGCTAATCTCTTCTGGCCTGCTTCATCTCTGTTACAGACGCTTCTCCTTCGTTCTCTGAGGCCAAGTGAGGTTTTTGATGCGCTTTTTTGTTGTTACAAAAAATGTAAGCTTAGTTCAAGCTCGAGTTTTGATTTGTTGATTCAGCATTATGTACGAAGTAGGAGAACTTTAGATGGGGTTTTGGTGTTTAGGACGATGACGAAAGTTGGTTTACTTCCTGAAGTGAGAACTTTGAGTGCTCTCTTACATGGCTTAGTTAAGTTTAGGCATTTTGGTTTGGCTATGGAGATGTTTAACGATATGATCAATTTGGGGATTCGTCCTGATGTATACATTTACACAGGAGTCATACGTAGCTTGTGTGAGTTGAAAGATCTTTCTCGAGCTAGAGAAATGATTGTTCATATGGAGGCAACTGGATGTGATGTGAATATAGTTCCATATAATGTGTTGATAGATGGGCTTTGTAAGAAGCAGAAGGTCTGGGATGCTCTTGAGATAAAGAAGAATTTGGCGGTAAAAGAGCTCAAAGCAGATGTTGTTACATATTGTACATTAGTCATCGGGTTATGTAGAGTGCAAGAATTTGAGATTGGATTGGAGATGATGGATGAGATGTTATGTTTGAGCTTCATTCCTAGTGAAGCTGCAGTTTCAAGTTTGGTAGAGGGATTAAGGAAGAGTGGAAAACTTGAAGAGGCGCTTAACTTGGTCAAAAGAATAGTAGAAATAGGTGTGTCACCTAATCTATTTGTGTTTAACACATTGATTGACTCATTGTGCAAAGGTAGAAAGTTCGACGAAGCTGAGTTGCTATATGATAGGATGCTGAAAATCGGGTTGTGCCCGAATGATGTGACCTATTCAATATTTATAGATATGTTTTGCAGAAGAGGGAAACTGGACACGGCGCTTAGTTTCCTGGGGAAAATGATTGATACGGGTTTGAAACCAACTGTTTATCCATACAATTCTTTAATTAATGGGCACTGCAAGTTTGGTGACATTAGTGCAGCGGAAAATTTCATGGCGAAGATGATTAATAAAAAGTTGGAGCCAACAGTGGTAACATACACATCTTTAATGGGTGGTTATTGCAGCAAAGGGAAAATACACAAGGCTCTTAGGCTCTATCATGAGATGACAGGGAAGGGTATTGCGCCGAGTATCTATACATTCACCACACTTATATCAGGTCTATTCCCTACTGGGTTGATTCATGATGCAGTAAAGCTATTTAACGAGATGGCAGAATGGAACCTTAAGCCAAACAAAGTGACTTATAATGTCATGATTAAAGGTTATTGTGAGGAAGGAGACATGGCTAAAGCTTTTGAGTTGCTGAATGAGATGGTTGAGAAAGGTATTGTGCCTGATACGTACAGTTATAGACCGTTGATACACGGGCTATGTTTCACAGGTCGAGCTTTGGAAGCCAAAGATTTTGTGGATACCCTTCACAAGGGAAACTGTGAGCTGAATGAGATATGTTATACTGCACTCTTACACGGGTTTTGTAGAGAAGGAGAATTGGAGAAAGCATTAAGCGTTTGTCAGGAGATGGTACAAAGAGGGGTGGATTTGGACCTTGTGTGCTATGGTGTTCTTATAGATGGAAGTTTAAAGCACAAAGATCGAAAGATGTTTCTTGGACTTTTAAAGGAGATGCATGATAGAGGACTCAAGCCTGATGATGTGATCTATACAAGTATGATTGATGCAAAGAGCAAAATCGGAGATTTCAAGGAAGCATTTGGGATATGGGATTTGATGATAACTGAAGGGTGTGTACCTAATGAAGTCACTTACACTGCTGTTATCAACGGATTATGCAAAGCTGGGTTTGTACATGAAGCGGAGATTCTTTGTTCGAAAATGCTGCCTGGAAATTCAGTTCCTAACCAAGTAACATACGGTTGTTTTCTCGACATTCTCACCAAAGGAGAAGGAGACATGCAGAAAGCTGTGGAGCTCCATAATGCGATATTGAAAGGGCTTTTAGCAAACACAGCTACATACAATATGTTGATCCGTGGGTTTTGCAGACAAGGGAGAATGGAAGAAGCTTCGGAGCTCATAATGAGGATGATAGGCAGTGGTGTTACCCCTGATTGTATAACCTATACAACAATGATCTATGAGCTTTGTAGGAGGAATGATGTGAAGAAAGCGATCGAGTTATGGAACTCGATGACTGAAAAGGGCGTAAGGCCCGATAGGGTAGCTTATAACATCCTGATACATGGTTGTTGTGTGGGGGGAGAGATGGAGAAGGCGATTGAGTTGAGGAATGAAATGTTGAGACAGGGCTTGAAGCCTAACTCCAAAACCTGTGGAACAACTATTTCGAATGACTCTTCCTGTTCGAAATCCTGACTCCTAACCCTTTATGTAATTGTTTAAGTTGAAGGCTTGAAGCATTCTTTGACATCTCTCAGTCATTTAAAAATAGAAAATAGTTTTAGGATTCTAGATTTGAAAAATGTGTATACTTTTTGCATTTTTCGTACCACCATGTAACAAAGAGAATAAAGTATAGCTTGAAGGAATCATCTTGCACAAATCTTAAGCTTTGCTAGGATTGAAACAAAAGAAGCAAACACAGCACAAACCTTGAGATAAATTTAAATTTTAGATGAATCATTTGTCAGGTATAACAAAGACACAGAAGACCAGACCAGAAGGATAGAATGAAGGGTGTTAGGTTTTTTATAACAGTCACAATAAACTGTAAGAGCAAAGAAAACACCATTTCGGGATAGTATAATATGATCGAAAGCCTATTTTTCTTTTTAGTTGACGCGGCTTTTCAAAACATCGAGATCCATCTCAGTTGGATCGGTTGCCTGAAGCTCCACTTGAATTCCATCAAGTTCACGCTTGAACCTGTCCTTGGAGCTCGCATAGATCATCTTGCTTCTCACCTTTGCAATGTCCGGACACCTTTGACAAAACAAACAACAAACCACCATTGATCCTCACAAGGTAATAAAATTGGAGAAATGAGGTTACATGGTTCTAGCATATAGCAATAATGGGAGAAATGAGAAATCATTTTACCATGCAATGAAGAAAATCTTGCTCTTCTGGCAATTCTCAGCAGTGACAAAGTCAAAATCATAAATGGCGTATCGGCATTCGTCAGCTGGAAGACTTGCTGCAAAATCCTCATAAGTTTGAATAGGTTCACCAACTTTCTCAACAATCACTTGCTTCTGCTTCTCCTCAATCTTGTAGACAATGAAACGGTGCGTCCTTTTCGCCTTCAGTTCCAAAAATCTTAGCTTGCAGTCGTCATGGACTGCCATTCCAGAAGCCGCATTAGCCTGATATCAATACAGAAACAAAAACATTTAGCTAGGCTTGTAATTGTATCCACACAACGCTAATACCAAGGATCTCTGATTTAGGAGTCTAAGCAATTTCCTGAATAGCTCAACACATAAACTGAATATTTACTCGCTAATACGTCTCTAATAACGATCTAGACTTCAATTGCAACTATAGTTATCATGATTAACGAGAAAAAAAAATTCGATTTCAACACACACCACAATCCCGATGGATCAAACGAACGAATATTATTGTAGAAACGTTCAATTATTCGTAGAAGTGATCATGAACTCAACTGAAACTTCGAGATACAACAAACTAAAGTAGCAGATTCTTCATGATTTCGATTCTAAGCACAACTGAGTTGTGAGTTGTTCGTCATATTCTATTGTTCTAGCCTAGATCAGTATCGCCGATCACATAAGCACAAAATCTCAAAGATCTAAACGGAGAAAACAAATCCATCTCCCAGATCTAGTGAGCCAAAATCGTTATTCAAATACGACACGAAAACAAAATTCCAGAAGCGAGCTTAAAAATTAAACAAGTGGAAACAAACAATACAGAAAAACTAAGAAAGTAAAAATTGGAGTTTCACCATGGCCGAATCAACTCGGTGACAGGTGAAAGGAGACGCAGAGAAGAATGATTTTTTCTTCGAATGTGACTTTTTTGTTGCTTCTCGCTTACTTTCTTCGGCGTTATTTGGAAGCTATAAATCCGAATATATAGATAAGCTCTTTTCATTTGCCTCATGTATTCTTTTATTTATTTATTTTTTCTCAATATTCTTCTATTTATGAATAATTTATATGGTAAGCATTTTATTCTTGTTTTAGTCAACATATAATAAGTATATAACTATAGAAGCAATATTATGCATTATCAATAGAGAAAGCAATCTAGTTTTTTTTTTAAAGTTACTTTCTATCCTTTGTAGATTGTTAAAAATTAATCCATATATATACATATGTATATATATTCTGACAATTTATAACTTACTCAATTCAATAAGCTCTATCAAAGTCTTCATGATTTGACAGTTGTAAGCTTGCAAAAGAAGCAATGGATAACTGCTAATGGTTGGATCTGTTTCCAAAGAATCAAAAGTGTCAGTCAATTAGGATTTATTTATGTTTGAGGTCAGTTTTATCTTGTTGGTCAACCATTTTCGTTTTTCGGACTATCCATCAAACCTTTCAAATGATTGAATTGATTTACTATATAACTTCCCAAAATGTAAATAGTCATCCGAATTGAAAATTAATCAAATTAGAGATCAAGAATGAGAATGTAGATAATCTAGAAAAATCCTAAGAACATACAAAGAATCTCGTGAATTTGCCCTAATATGGACCTGAAAACTTGCACAATCTTATTAAAGTTTTTTAATGTGTTCTAATCCCTGGATTACTAGTATAATAAATATGCGAAGACGAGGACAAGACCAAATTTGACCAAATTTGGGTTTCTTAAACAATGGTAAAAGAGCACAAGCCAGATCCCTTAAGTTTTAAAGACAAAACACTGTAAGGACCATATAAAAAAGACATCGACGACAAAGACCAAAGACAGATAAAATGAAGCTGTTTTGGTTGGTACCGTGACAGCATACTTTAAGAAAAAGCATATCACTCGGCAAATAATATTAGGGAAAGGTTTGATTCAACCGAATTTTTCTTTTGAGGATATCTTCTTCAATTGGCTCGGTTTTTGAAAACGTCAAGATCCATCTCGGTTGGATCGGTTGCCTGAAGCTCTATTTGAATTCCATCAAGTTCTCTCTTGAACCTGTCCTTAGAGCTCGCATAGATCATCTTGCTTCTCACTCTTGCTGTGTCCGGAGACCTAGGCCAAAACAACAAGAGCTGATTTTGAAAAAGATGGTGAAAGCAAAATACACAGGTTTTGGCAGAGATAGTGGTTATAGTTACCATGCCACGAAGAAAATCCTGCTCTTTGGGACTTCCTCTACAGTGAGAAAATCAAAATCAAAAACGGCGTAACGGCATTCATCAGCTGGAAGACTAGCTGCAAGGTCTTGATGGGTTTGACCAGGTTCACCGATTTTCTCAACAATCACTTGTTTCTGCTGCTCCTCAATCTTGTAAATGATGAAACGGTATGTCCTTTTCGTCTTCAGTTCCATAAATTTCAGCTTGCAGTCATCATGGACTGCCATTCCTGATGCTGCATTAGCCTATTCCCCACAAAACAAAAGAACATCAATAATTCTCTTCAAAACACACACATAGACGTAGACTTTACACCCGTTTTTTTAAACTGGCTTTTCCGGTTTTACATATGTTCTGAAACCTTTAATCCAAAATAGCTGAATGCAAAAATTAAACATCTCTACTAAGAACTAACATGTAATGAAACCATGAACAGAACTTGGTGGTGTAGATATCGAAAGGAAGACGTATGTAACTTCCACAACATATAAGAGCTATCAGAGTTTGACATACAGTAGGATTATGGATTATAAATCGAATGATAATGCAATACCCTAAAATTCAAAGGAAACACACACTGAACAACCAGATTTTTCCTGATTTAAAAAAAAAACCATTTGACTTAACCAAAACAAGCACACTGGAATTGTAGAGCTTAATTATTGTTCGATTCCTATCCTAGATCAGTCCCTACGACCATAAAAATCCAAAATCTCAGAGATCTAAACCAACAAACGAGTATATCTCCAGATCTAATCAAATAAAACTGTGGGCGAGAAACGAAATCCGAAGAATTCAAACCCGAGACGAAACAATACGAAATGGAACTCGAATCGAGAAGCGCGCTTCAAATCAAGCAACAGAGAGAGAGAGGAAAATAGAAAAATCGAGCTCACCATGGCTGAATCAAACTAGTTTTGAGCTGAGACGAAGAAGCAGGAGAATATTGGAGTCTTTGTGTTTTCTTCGGTGTGCGTCTTCTCTCTTTCTTTTTCCTCAGCTTTATGCGGAAGCTTTAGTCCGAATACACATGTGTGTAAGCGTTTTTATTTGCTTTATTTAATACATTGTCATAAAAGCATAATATATCACATAAATCCTTAATAATTAAGAAAAAGAGAATCATGTTTTAATTAATAAATTATTATATTCAACAATCTGAGATTCTGAATCGTGGTAATTTTCAAATGATGGTCACTAATCTATGAAACATAACACAAATGCTCCTATGTAACAAGTTGTAAAAATTATGTTGTTACTCTATTATGTCTTACTTATCGGTGACCATTTTTAGTTTTTTACATAGGATCATAATGTAATAACAACCGAATAAATATTTTTATAAAAACAGAATGTAATAAATAATAATAACAGAATAAATAGTATATGTGAAATCTGTAGCAATGTGTTCAGCAATTAATTATTTTAATTTTATGCCCAACAGTAAACAATTTTATATTATGACAATTATGTTTTAATTCCATATATTTGCTTTTAATTTCAGAAACCTTATGTACTTGTTATGTTTTCTTTTTTTGTGTAATTTTTTTATTATATTTTCACTGTAATAAGTTAAAACTATAGGCTAAACGATTATTTATTTATTACTTGATTTAAAAATTATTCATTTTATGAAAAGATGTCAAACGTTTAGAAAACTGATGATGATATATTGATATTATAATTCTTTGTCGCAACAAAAAAAAGGATTGGTTTCGTTATCTTAAGAACCATTATTTATGCCAATCTATGATTTCACAAGATTTCCAAATACATGTAAACTGGTTTTTAAAAACAATATATATATATATATGTGTGTGATATAGTATCGCATGTCTAAATAGTCGAGGCACTCACGAATATTATAGAAGAACAAGTAGTAAAATTTCAAACTATTTGACCAGCCATCGAGAACTATAGTAGTTGATAATTAATTCATTTTTCGTTGATAAAAAAGAATGGCTAGTTCCTATCTTTTAAAGGACAGAATAAAATGAAAGCTGGAACACGCAAATGGTTTTCTTATGCATCTCAGTTGGCTCCACTTTCGGCTCAGCTATCATGACAATCGGTGATGGAGGCCAGCTGAGAGGAGCTGGAATATTCCATCCAAAATCTGCCACGTGTAATATAAGAATCGTCTTCGCCTGTGATTTTTCGGAAATTAGTCTATTTCTACACATTTGTTCAATGATGCTTATACGCGCTAAACATTTTCTGTTGAGTTGATTCCTTAATAAGTTACATATAAATAGCCAAACATATAGTATCAACTAATTAGCAAATGTTTAATATCCATAAAGCAAAACCGTCAAGCTCTTAATTAATATATGTTTAGGAGAAACAACATTATAATACACAAACTAGTCATTGTTGTTTTTTTAGAAGCGGCGACAATAGTTGATTTCTTATGCATGTTTATACTTCGTGATTTCATATTTTAAGGCTCTTGTTATATTATAGGTTCGTTATGAATTTATGATTAAAATTGACTTCACAACATATTTCTATTGAGATTTCGTATTTTAAATTACATCATTTATCATATGTATTTGGATAATGACAATTTATCAAATAAAACAAGAAGCAAATCATTAATTTTTTTTTGTATTACGTGCAACTAATTGACAGTAATTTATGATTTATTTTGAATGGTTTTTTTTTAATTGATAAAACAAAAAAATCATTTGAAACAATTATCTCATAAGTTTAGTTTTTTTTTCTCTATAGCCTAAAAAACTTCATTTAGACTTTAAAAACTTTAGGAAAAAATATATTGAAAGTGTTATTGGTTAAAAAAAAACTTTTAAGACTTTAAATTTTAAAATTATCTAAAACCCTTAAATTGGTAAGCAATTAGCCCCATAGTTTATCTACTACTAATTTACGAAATATTAGTCCAAATTGCAAAACTAATTTCCAACAAAAATAATAAAAGCGCTAAACTTTCAAAAATGCAGACTAAGCAACTGGCGCCTCTTCGAAAATCATATACCGTTTGTCATTGGCTAATACATAGAGACGAGGATCGCGCTTCATTTAACATCCACCGTCGATAACACATAATCCAACGGACAGAAATCCTCTCCCTTAATTTTCCCTCTCACCTATAAATGATACAGAGGATTTAAAATGTAAATCCCAAATCTCCAACCTCCAAAGCACATCAAATTCTTCAAGCTTCCAATTCGAATACTGAAGCAATGGAAACTGCAGGAAAAGGGAAGAAGGGATTCGGAGGAAGAAAGGCTGGTGGCCCAAAGGGCAAATCTGTTTCGAAATCTATCAAAGCTGGTCTTCAATTTCCGGTGGGAAGAATCACTCGTTTCCTGAAGAAAGGACGGTACGCTCAGAGACTCGGTGGTGGAGCTCCGGTTTACATGGCTGCTGTTCTTGAGTACCTCGCCGCCGAAGTAAGTTTTCCGTTTTTTGTTTTCCGATCTGGATTCTAGACAACAAAAAATCACATCTTAATCAGATTTTTGTTACAGGTTTTGGAGCTTGCTGGTAATGCTGCGAGAGACAACAAGAAATCTAGGATCATTCCGAGGCATCTTCTGCTTGCGATTAGGAACGATGAAGAATTGGGTAATCTTCTCAGTGGAGTCACAATCGCTCACGGTGGTGTTTTACCTAACATTAACGCTGTTCTTCTGCCTAAAAAGACTGCTAAATCGACTGAAGAAAAGGCTACCAAATCACCAGTCAAGTCTCCAAAGAAAGCTTAATCTTCTCCAATTTTAGTTTTCATTGTTTTTTTTCTGGGTGATGTGATGTTGGGCTTCATAATGTAGAAATTTCAAGCTTTTAATCTTAATTTCTATACATTTGGGTCAGAAGGTTGCTCAGAAACCTTTTCCTAATTATAAGATTTTATTATCTATCTGCTTTCTTCTAATCTCTTTATCCTCTCGTCGTAATGTCATTGGCGGAAAATTAATTGACAAAAATTGAATAGCTAAACAAAATTTACAAAAAAAAAAAAATCGTTTCGTAATGAACGCACGCTTTTATCCACTGAGCCATTTTCGTTGTGTTGTAGAAAATATAAAATGTGCTCTCTATTTGTTCTTCATAATTCAAGGACAACTCCATTGCGATATTTAACAACTCTTAGATCTTTTTCAAAATTATTCGTCGGAGTTATTTTTGTCACTCCCTGATTCGTCAGTTCTATTATTTCAATTTTCTTTCTTTGATGATGGGAATGTTATTACAATCGTTCTATGTTATTGTTGTAATAGAACGATTGTAATAACATTCCCATCATCCGTGATACAAAGTGCACTCTAAGTGTAAGTCTTTAGTCGTTGACTCGTTTTGTAATGACAGTGTCTTGTGTGTGTCCTCTTCAAGCTTTGTTACAACATTTCAGATATGTTATTGTTGCTTCAACTTCCTTCGCAGCTTCCACAAATATTAATCTGCCGTTAATAATCTGAAAACAAAGAACAGTATGCAAAGAACAGTATGCAAAGCTCAGTCCAATTTCTGAAGGAGCTCAGTTCATTATACACCAATGTCGAATATTTTCTTAATCTCTTTGAATCGATTAGGATTATGCGAACACCCATCACCCCCCCCCCCATTTTTCTTATTCAATATCAAATTCAATTTTATATCAAGAGCCAAAAGAATGAATACTACATTGTGTAAGTGAGTGAAGAATAGGATCACCACCTTCCCATTCAAAGCTTTTAACGCCTTCTGTGCATCATCCTTAGACTCAAAAGTGATGAAGCCGAAACCTTTAGGTCTCTGTATTTGATGGTCCTTAATAAGACGAGCTAAGAACACACACATACGACACAATTAGTTCAGACACATAATCAGAGCAGTGACACATTCGACTTTTCGAACGTACCTTCTGTAATCTGACCAAAAAGGCGATAACAGTTGCCTCAGCGATTGATTTGTGGTGTAACCAGAGAGTCCTTCAAGAGAAGATTTTGAAAAAATATTTAAAAAACCTGAAAAGCAGAAACTATAACTGAGAATTTTCGAAGTGGAGATGAGAAAAGATTTATCATAGTGCTGACGAAGAGCTGTGATGTAAATCTCTTAGCCATAGCAAGACAACAGGAAGAAACTTGAATTCGAAACACAAGTGATAGTGTGTAAGTTAAAACCCAATACAAGTCTTAGCCTCATGGAGCGGCGGCGTAGAACTAAAATTTCGGCTGTGACAATTTTATTGAGGTTTTAAGAAAGGCCCAATAATCCCCAATCATTTTATTTTAGGCCCACTAAATAAACCCCGTATCCATTAACCCGTTTAGTATAGAGTTTCTGTGGCGCCCCAATAAAAGGAAAAACCCTAATTGACCTCTTGTATTTAGGTCTCTTTTTCAACTTTGCGTCTTCGTCTTTGGGTGGAGAGTTTTGAGCGGCTGCCATTTCGATTCCAAAGGTTAAAATCTCCAGAATATTTATCTTTATTCCATTTTGGCTTCTCAGATCTGCTTTATTGTTATCTCCATCACGACGTAAAATCAGCGTGTAAATTTCTCTTAATTTTGAAAATTGGAGGTCGATGTGTTTGGCTGACACTAGCATATTGATAATAGTATTGGATCTACTTAAATTTCGCTTGTAGTTCTTTGTTTTTTCTTAATTGTAATTGTTTTCTTGTTGTATCCGATCCAATGTTAGATTCAAATTTTCGATTGAGCTGTCACTATAGATGTGCATTGAAGCATTAATCCTATTGTAGGAAAAGGGAATAAAATGGTGTTTGTTTATTTGCTCACTTGTGGAAATATCTCTTTTTTACTTTTTAGTTTTTATATATCTGAAAGTTTGAATAAGCTGAGATTTGTCTTTGTGTGTGTTTATGTTACAGTTATTGAATTTTGAAGAATGGTGCGGATTAGTGTGCTTAACGATGCCCTTAAGAGCATGTGCAATGCGGAGAAGAGAGGGAAGAGGCAAGTCATGATCAGGCCTTCTTCTAAAGTGATCATCAAGTTTCTCATTGTCATGCAAAAGCATGGTATGCTGATCATTCATTGTTAATATTATTTGTTTATCCTATGATTCAAATGTGGTAACCATTGTACCTGTTCTTGCTCCACTATTAATTATTTTTTTTATGAAACTGCAGGTTACATCGGTGAGTTTGAGTACGTCGATGACCACAGGTCTGGTAAGATTGTGGTTGAGCTTAATGGAAGACTAAACAAATGTGGAGTCATCAGTCCTCGTTTTGATGTTGGAGTTAAGGAGATTGAAGGTTGGACTGCTCGTCTTCTTCCTTCCAGACAGGTCAGTCCTTTAGTCTTGTTCTCTTACTGCTAAGCCTTGTTCATGAGTATGGTTACAAACATAACATGTAGGTTCTGTTTTATTCGTTCTCTGGCAATGTATCATATCCAATGTTTGAAATCTTATGACTTTAATGCTTACATTGAATTCTTGAATTATGCAGTTTGGTTACATTGTTCTTACAACCTCTGCGGGTATTATGGACCACGAAGAAGCTAGAAGAAAGAATGTTGGTGGCAAGGTTCTTGGGTTCTTCTACTGAATCAATGCTTCAAGAAGAGAATCTTATTGTCGGTAATACTATGCTTCTCCTTTTGGTGAGAAGAGGAATTCGACTGAGCTCAAAGTTAAGGGTAGTAGAGTTTTTGATGCTTTCTTCTGTTTGTTGTCTTAGATAATCTTGCCATTTTGTTCGTTTTTGGGTTTTGCGCAAAAGTTGTTAAAGACATACTAAGTAGACCTTAATTTTTCAATTTCTGTTTTCTTTCAATAGAACTTGCTTTTCTTGAGCCAACTATATCTAAGGAGACGTTTCAATTTACTGCTTTAGACTTGTGGCCTTTTTGTTCCCTTGATATTTTGATGAGATAAATATGTGATGGAACAGATGGGCTAATTGCAATGGAGTAAAGTTAGCTAGTATATACAAATTTAGAACTTTTGCATAACATTGGCCAGTGGATACACATTTTTAGAGAGTTTAAAAACATTGCCGAGACTATAAACTCAGTGCAGTTCGCACATTCTCTAACTACACGGTGCAACATCGAGACCATTAGATAAAAATCTCCACCATCTTGTTTCGATGGTTCAAGAGTCATAGTCAGCGTTTCAGACCAGATAGTGTCAAGTTAATAAACGTTTTATTGTCAAGTTATTTCTCATTTCATACTTAAAAGACTATTTGAAGCTCATTATTTCATGGATCAACCACAATTGTAATATATATATAAGTAGATATCATGTCTCTGGGGATGATCTTAAGAACATTTTCAAGGACATTTGGGTTGGCCTTTGGAGTTCTTCATGTCACGGTAACAAGGGCATTCATCTTTGTTTCCATAAGTGCCTGAGGGAACACAGTTATTACACTTCTCGCAACATGTATTGCAATACTTGAGGCACCGATCTTGTCTTCCTGCCATTGAACATCTCACATTGCATTTTCCGCCGCACGGTGCTAATTTATTTATCATACCAATATACGTTTATAAATTTAGAAAGTTAAAATTCATATAGTAAATTGTATAAAATAATTAAATGTTTTATGTATACACTTACACGAATCGGCCATTGAAAAGATGAACACAGAAGATGTGAGGAGAAGAAAGATAATGAAAACTTGTATAACTGCGAACTTCATCTTAATTCTTGATGAGATTAAACTTTTAAACTTTGTTTGGACAAATTTTGTTACTTAGGGAAGATGAACAAAAACTCGCACTATGCAAACGAAGTGATGGTTTGGGAGGAGGAAACGAGGCTACAAAAAGAGTCATTTATATTGAAAAATCTTGGAGTGGGTGAAACGTTTATTATCTTTTGTTTATTAAAAAAACAACTGCAAATATAAATTTATTACTTAGTGTTTCGTATATATAGGCGTATACATGTTATTTCAACTTTTTTTTTTTTTGATAAAAGGCTTTTATTTCAACTATTATTAAGATGCGAAATCAAACTATATATATATATATATAATTATTTTTACTAGCTACTATTTTAAATATTTTCATGTTTAAATAAAATTAAAGCATGTATGTAATTATTGTAGTTTACACTTTATTTTATATACGTACTACCTCGCATTACTTAAATTAGAAATATAATTATAACATCTTTTAAATAGAGTTCAATAATAATTATCACACAAAAATTTAGAAGCACGAGTACTAGTTAATTATTTGTAAGCAATTGATGAACAATATAGCAGGGGACTAACGCCTATGGTATATTTTTGTATACATTCGATTAAATAAATATAAAAACTGTTATGAAATCATGTTCCAAACTTCTATATATCGTATTAATACTAATATAAATGATAGAAATATAGTAGAGATTTGTTTCAAACCATCTATTTGTATTACATATTATTGTCGTTATTCTTAAGTTAGATATGTGCATATGTATAAAAGGTTGAGAAGAAAACAAATATTATGTAAATATGAAATGATGATTAGTTTTCTTAATGAGAAATCTACAAAGGCACAATGTCGTTCACGTTGAGCGACCATCGCGTTAAAGCTATAGTAAGAGTGACACACGTAATCGGAACCTAAAGGCAGGAGAACTTCTACAGCTTTCCTCCATTTTTTCCTTTTCTTGGATTTCAACAAATATTAAAATTTTCAATTTCTGAAATAAAATCAATAAAAAAGGATTGGTTGTTAATTATCTTAAAGTTAAGGATGTCAATAAGGATACGAGTTAGACTCAATGTAATGGACCAACCACTTAAACACTATTTTTGAAATGTGCTTTTGTCACGACACTTTGAAATTAAACTTTTGGGGCAAACATTGTTAAAATAGATATATCGTGCTGAGACGAATCTTTTCCATTCCGCTCACGAATGGGATGGATTCAACTTCGTATAATTAGGTCTAACGATTCTCCCTAGGACCCTAGCTGGATTTTGGTAATGGGTTTTTGTCTACTTTACATATTGGAAAAAATATTTTAACTTTAACACAATTCACTGCAAAACTTTATAATCGAATTTGTTGGCAAAGAGTAGTTTATAAGTATATCTACACTTGACCCAATTAACTTCTTTCTCAGACAAGTTATGGAATTATTTCTGATTTTGCCACCTCTATGATTACTCGTTTCGCGTTTATTAGAAAAGGCCCACAACGAGTTATAATAGAATGGCCCATAAAAACTCATACTATATGGGCCCACGTACTAGATCTCTTTCTCTTCTATCCTCGTTTTTAAGTGTTTAACTTACGCTGGAGGTAATATCGTGCACGCGAAGAAGAAGGGAGTCTAATTAAGAAGCAGGAGAGAGTTAAATCAGGACAGGCGTATTTTAGCCGTCCGCCATTTTCATCGCTCTCGTTCTTCTCTGCATCATTTTGATCTGGTACCCATTCCTCGCTGATCTTCTTCAGTTTTTGATCTCCTTCTTCTTTAGATGAAACAGAGTTATTGGTTTTTGATCTCTAAGTGTTCAATTTTTTCCCCCATGATTTAGATTCGATGGCTGCTCCACCTGCTAGGGCTAGAGCCGATTACGATTATCTCGTTAAGCTTCTTCTCATCGTTGATAGCGGCACGTCTTCTCTCTTACTTTTTTTCCCGGGATCTAAACGATACAATCGATAAATTTGAAATCTCCTAATCTAATAATTTTCAGTCACTCTGTCAAAACCGATCTAGTTGCTGGAAACTTGTTTAATGCTAAAGATCGTTCAGTGTGTGCTCATGTGGGCAAATTTGATTCCGTGATCTCGATCGCTGCTCGTATTTGATTTGGAATATCATTTACGAGTTTCAAAATTTTAAGAATGTGTGTTTAGATCTTTGTGATTAAGGTAATCACACAATTGTTGTTGCAGGTGTGGGTAAAAGTTGTTTGCTTTTAAGGTTCTCTGATGGCTCTTTCACCACTAGCTTCATCACCACCATTGGGTTTGTATTTATTTAACCATGTAAAGAGATTAGAGACTGATGTATATTTCTCTCTTTTGAGATGTCTCTCTGAGTTTTTCTTTTTACTTTTTTCTGTTTGAATTTTGTTGCAGCATTGATTTTAAGATAAGAACTATTGAGCTTGATGGCAAACGCATCAAGCTCCAGATTTGGGACACTGCTGGTCAAGAACGTTTTCGAACCATCACCACTGGTGAGTGAGACCTTCTTTTCATATGAGCTGCTTCCTCTAACACTGTACTTAACCTAACATGCATTGTCTCACTGGAAATTGAATTAGAGAGTATTAAGAGTCACAATTTGATGCTCTTATCTCTTGTGGCTAATACTTTTGTACAGTTTATGTGTTGGGGATATATAGTTGTTTATATTGATAAGCCGCTTTACTGCAACATTAGTTTGAAGAATTTTATGTTTTGACATTGTTGCAGCTTATTACCGCGGAGCAATGGGCATTTTACTGGTGTATGATGTCACAAACGAGTCATCATTCAACAGTAGATTTTCTTCTGTCTACTACACATGACATCTTTGGTCTTATATTTCTGCGTTGTTCTGGACCTGTTCTCTTGACCTTATTGCAGACATTAGAAACTGGATTCGCAATATCGAACAGCATGCTTCGGATAATGTTAACAAAATCTTGGTAGGGAACAAAGCTGACATGGACGAGAGCAAGAGGGTACAATACGAGCTATTTAAAATACACCGACATTACCCGACTTCCTGATGCACGACTAATCAAACTAATAGCTTTTTTGTTCATGACAATTTTTTCAGGCTGTGCCAAAAGCAAAGGGTCAGGCACTTGCTGATGAATATGGAATTAAGTTCTTCGAAACAGTAAGCCAAACATCGTCTCAAATCTTTAATCTCATGAGAACAACTTAAACTACATTGCTTGTATTCGTTTGCTTACATAGCTAATCAGTCACTTCACATCTCAGAGTGCCAAAACAAATCTAAATGTGGAAGAAGTTTTCTTCTCGATAGCAAAGGACATAAAACAGAGACTTGCAGATACTGACTCGAGAGCAGAGGTTATTAATTACTTGTTACATATCCTTGAGCTTTTCTTTCACTTCACATTTCTTTGTCCAAAGAACTTAAAAGAAACCTTTTCTTTGTCACACTTTTATCGTTTGTTTCAGCCTGCAACGATTAAGATCAGCCAAACAGACCAGGCGGCTGGAGCAGGACAGGCCACGCAGAAGGCTGCATGCTGTGGAAGTTAAAAGGTCCCGAAAGCTCCTAAAGTTTTAAGTGAAGTGAAAAACTAGATTTATCTTCGGGTACTTTTGTAACTTTTTTTTTTCTTTTGACGATTTGTTCTTAATTGACCTTTTTCTAGTTTGTTCATGAGGGCAATAGATAGAATCTTGAAGAAATCGTTCGTCCTCAGACAGATTCGATATCTCTGAAGCTTATATTCTATCACAGAACTGTTAAACTTTTGCTTACAAGTATCCAGATGTCTTCTTATCTTTTGCTTTCTCTTTTACATCATCATCTCTGAAAGCTTTTCCCTTATGGTACACTTCTAAAGGTTTTCTTTACACTATTAAGCAAAAGAAGAAGATTTTAAAATTAAGATCCAGCAAAATGTTTATAATCGTACAGTCTTCCACATAATATACATTCAAAAGGAATGTTCTCCTTTGCTATAGATCCGCTGAAGTTCCCTAGTAGCCGCTTGGAATGATTCTGAATGAAATCGAAAACATGACATTATAGAAAAGTCAGAAGAAAATGCAAATCCATGAAGATGAAGAACAAGATTGGACCTTTCCAAATGCGAAATGCTTTCAGGTTGATAGGAGAATCAAATACAGTCCGAATCACATCAAACAGCATACTCTCTGGAGTGTTCCTCAGTTCCTGAACTACCTGATAAATCGCCTTCCCGTTTTCAAAATAAATATGATTGTTTGGATGCTTTGTTTTAGATCCTGCGTGCCTCTCAAATGCATAAGTGTTAAAGCACCTTGAATGATTAGAGTTGAGGCAAATTATTAATCAACCAAAAAAAAAAGAACTTTTCTGTTTACTTACCTTTGTGAAATCGCAAGTTTGACATCCGCATTGATACCCTGATCTTTTGATGACTCCTCGAAGCTCCTGATGTAAGATAGTTTCGATGCAATTACATCCAAGACTAAAGGAAAAATGGTAAGCTTAACTGAGTTGAGATATTTAGGTTTTACCTCACGTGAGAGAGAAACATACTTCACAGGAACGCCATCGAGTATATCAGTTGATATTAAGCTTCTGACGTTTGAAGGAAAGCTTGTGGAAGCTTCCTTCTTTTGACGTCTTAGCCTCTGCTTTGTTCTTTGGAAGAGTTTCCAAACTCGGTTTAGCCATTTGTTGTTCACTTACAACTCCATTGCTGGTCTGTGAACTCCCAGTTTCTTGGCCATAAACCATATCAGATGTTCCAACTGGATCCTGAACATAAGATTGATAGTTTCCAACCACATTGGTACTAGAGCCAACACCGTGTTCATCGTTAATTTCACCAAATGTGATCCCATGAGAGTCCTCATTGCCATATGGATGACCCGCCAGTGCGAAATTTATAAAGCTACTCTCATTTTCCCGGTTACAAGCTTGGATCGAAGATGACTCGATTTTCCTTTTACTATGACCGTCTAAAGCAACATGTGTACTCATCGTTTCCTTAACCCGACTTACCGGAAGTTTTCTAATTCCATCACCACCACCACCAAAACAACTCCCAGCAACTTCCACGCCATTAGATATCGACAATTCAACAGATGTGTCTTCCATATAACTCTCAGCTATACTCTTAGTTTGGTGGTGGTGACTACCAACTTCTGTTCTATCTCTATCACCAAACAAAAGGAGTCTTGGCGGCATTTCAGCTCCTAAAAGCCGATCCATGAACTGGTTTGAGACGGATTGAAAAACCGATGAGCTTTCCCACAAAGGAAGACCTACATTTGATTTTCCTAATCCTACTGAATCTTGCACAGCTTGTTTCTTGTTTGGGAACATCTCTGAGCGAGAAGAATCATCTCTTATTGAATGATCATACACTGAATCGTCCTCAATTGTATGCTCATTATTCTTCAAAACCCAGAAACCTTTGCTTTCATATGACTGAAAACAATACAATTTCGAACAAATATCAGAACTGAATACAATTCTAAACCCATAAAAACAAATACTTTAGGAAACATAAACCCTAATACCATTTGTTTCGCCCTTTTCTGCAGCTTTCAAATTGGACCAAAACGATTCAATTCAATCTCTGACGTCGTCCAAGAGCAAGTGCCAGTGCGACTTCTTATCTTCTCCAGAGATTCGAATTTCGCAAAATCAAACCTCTAAAACGAATTCGTAGCAGTAAAAGATCTGTTTTACAGAAACAGAAACGATCCAAAGATCTATCAACAAGAAATTGAAACCTAATTGCTCAGTAAAGAGTGTTGAAATTTGGAAAGGAGACAAATTTGCGTTCCGTGGTCATATAGTGAGGTCAGAATGGCTGAAAATTGGAGAAATCAAAAGGTTCGTAACCTCAATTGATCGCCGGAAGCTCAATCGTCGGTAAGGAAAAGCGTAATTACGCCGGCAGAAAAAAAAAATAATCGGAGGGATGAAGAGCGATGATACGGTGCGCGAGAAGCACCCGAATTTTGCTTCAGCTAATCTTGTTTTATTTTCTCAAAGTACAAAGCAAAAGTCGCATGATCTGATGCTACGGTTACCACGAGGCTTATCTTACGCGTGTTGAGTGATGTCTAATCGAGACCGTTCATCTCCAGAAGAGTTGTGGGCACCAACTTCTTCTTTTATTTATGTTTATACTCCCTATTTTAAATTATATAAATTTCAACATAAATGCAGAACCTTTTTAATATATAAATAAACAACATTTTTTTGACAACCAATAACCGAACATTTTAAAACGATGATATCTTCAATATTACTAAGAAATTTTTTAATTTTAGTTGATTATCATGTGGATAGTAACTGGATTTTCCTTAGGTTTTTAGTGATATAATCCAAATATTCTTGTTGCGATCTTATTCTAATGTGGAAACTAACCAAACAACAAGGATTTTTGGATTATATGCAAATAAAAGGGGATTTGTCTAATGAGTTTTAAAACAAAATAGGATTAAATGAAATTAATGGCGGGAAAGATTTTACGATCGACTAATAAAATGAATACAAAAGATTTGTGTAAACAAGGAGTTAAAGATTTGTTTTACCCAAAAAAAAAGATTTTAGAGATTTGAAGATGTATAATCTTTCATTACTTGTGAATAGGCTGCCTGCTTTTGGAGCTAATGCAATCAATAATCCAGTTGAAGCTTCCATAATAGCTGAGGTAGTGGTAAGATGAAATACACATCTGAAAGACTGAAACTAAAGAAAACGTGGGCTAATGCTTTACTGGGATTGTAGTCTATAGAGGAGCTAGTTAACAATGGAGCGGATGATAAAGATATTGGAATCATTACTCGTCATAACTCACAAGCGAGCCTCACTTAACAATCTATTCCAACGAGTTTGTTTGGAGATACATATTATTTACAAGTATCATTTTTGGCTCTAGGACCTATCCTTCTTCTTTACTTGAGTATTTCGATTTGGTAAAAGCACTTGTTTGATGAGCTCATTTGGTTTTAGGGAAGAGACAAAAGACTCCATATTGGTATCCCTTGTAAGGTCACGGGGGAAACCAAGGAGCTCTGTTTCTTCGCTGCTCGGAGATTGGCATAGCTAGCCTAGGAACAACACGAGCAAAGGTGAGACTAAGAGAGCATATGGAGATAGTGTTGAACAATACTGTTTATTTCATCATTGATTGAAACTTTTGTTTGATAATGGTGATCACAAACAACACTCTCAAAAATTCCACCTCTTATGCTTCAAAATTTGATTTTAACTACCTCAAATGTATGATTGATGTGATTTAATTCTGAGTCTGACTTTGTTAATAAATTAAATTTATTTTTTAAGGATCTGTATTACTATTATGTAGGCAGGAGAGCATCAACTAAACAAATACAAGTGAATAACGAAATATCAAGGTTCACCTGCCGGTCAATTTCCTTCAACACTTGCATCAATCATCTTAGATCTTCATTTTTAAATCTATATAGAGAGGAATGAGGAATATAAAGCCTATAATCTCTAAAAAAATTCAGAATAGTAAAAATCATCTAGCAAAACCTTTCTTTATTTTTCATCCCTACCCAAAGAAAAGTCCATTTGCGTAAACACATGACTTGTCCTCTTGGTCATACACTCAGGGTCTCTATTTCTCATTGTTTTTTCGTAACTAATGTTCAAAATTCAAACAATTATGAATATATAACTCGGGTTGGCAATATCGACACAATATTTGAAAATTAAAACGAATGTGATATTTTAACGCACGCCAAAGAAAATTTTTTAAAGATATAACAAATCCATGTACAATGCTAAATAAAATATATTTTCACCCAAAAAAGGGATAGAAAGAACTACAACACGCCCTATGAAAGTTTCCTATATCTGCAGATGTATGTATAAAATTTAAAAGCTAAGTATTAAGCAAAATTCAAAGAATGAAATACACAATATATCCAAAAGACAAGACAAAGAAAAAGGTAAAAAAAAAGAATCAACAAACTGTTCTTCCAAGCTCCAACTTGAGATTCAAATTCTCCACCATCCGTAAACTCAGATCCAAACAAGCCACTCTCTTCCAACTGTTCGATTTCTTCAAAGTCGTCACCGTCGACTCCGGCAATAACGCGCGTGTAACCAACGCGCCACCGCCGCCATTCTCGTTCCTGTGTCTCCTCATGTGCCCTCCTAAAGCTTGTCCCATCGGAAACTCCACTCCACATATCGGACAAGGGTGCGACGTCGTTTTAACCTTCTTCGTAGTCACCAATCCCGAAAAAGTTTCATTGTTAGGCTTCTTGTGGCTAGCACGGTGACCTCCTAACGCTTGAAACGAATGAAACTCCTTCAAACACGTTTTACACGTGAAAACGCGTTTTTGATCTCCACCATCAACGTTTTCTTGTCCAACTCTTGATAAAAGCATCAAACAATTCGCCGCCGTGATATCCACCGTCGACTTAATCTCCGATCTTGCAACCATTTTTGTGATGATCATGTTATAAAAGGGAAACAGTTAAAATGAAATGATTTCTGGTTATAATCTTGTGGTGTGTGTTTTTCGGTTTGGTGTGATTGTTGTTGTGTTGTGTCTGTTTAGGATGTATTTATAGATATCGAGTTGTGTGGACTGAAGACGTGGGCCAAATGACGAATATACCATTGTGACTTGGTGGGTAAGGAAGTGGCTGCGAAGAGTGTGGTATTATCGTAAATAAGTGGAAAAAATAGGGGTAAGGAAGGAAGATGCCGGTTATGTGGTCACGATTTGCGACACCGCGTAGCTTGAAACGAAATAGTCGTCTGGTTGGGATAAGAATCTTCCTCGTGCTTTCTCGAAACATTTATTATTATTTTTAGATATTTTATTTGACATTAACTAAACTCTGAGTTGACGTCAACAAAAAAAACTATTGAAAATCTTTTATTCACTACGCGCAGCGCGTGATTTCCTCGGCCGTCTAATTAATTATATTTACTATAAATATATTTTAATATTAGTCAGTGTCATATATGGAAAAATTAGATTAAAAAAATAATTTGACATCACCTTTGTGAATCTATATTTTGTTAGAAGAGTTTAGTAACATAAATCTTATATTAATATAAAATTAACAGTGTCCTAGTAACTATAATAATATACTAGTTTGATTTTAAAAACAGAATTTTAAAAATAAAAGAAGAATATATGTGTTGGGAGAAAAAAAGAAATATAGAACGATTGATGTGAACAACTCGTCTTCTTGCTCTAACTTCACTTTAGTCTCCAACTTCGCTTTCTGCTCTATCACACAAAACTGATTATAATTTCAGAAGACATGTACTCTGCTCTCTCTCTCTATTTCACATCGTAATCCCATCTTTCTGTACCACATAAGCTTTTTATCTCCGGGACTTCAATCTCTAATTTTCGTAAACTGTTTTATCCTTATTTGGGTAATTTGTTATTTTTTATTTATGTGCTGATAAATTTTGATAATTGGGTGGGTTTTGATGCTTGTGTGAGTTAAATGCAGTTTGATAGTCTTCAGAAATCATCCGTTCAAATCTTCAATAGTAGTATTGGATTTCAAACTAAGTAGTCTATCACTTTTGTATTTATCGACAATAAATCTATATTTATATTGCAAAATGATCTTCATACACCATAAATTATGTAGATTTGTAACATATTCATTTTTAAAAATTAGGAATTGATTAAGTTAGATAGAAAACGAATCCTAAACTAATATATTTAGAGAAAATTAATATATTCGGTTTTGATCAGTTTCGCTCATAATTTTTTCTTTATCTTTATTTATTTATTTTGATTTCCGTTTTACTCAATTTATCATTAATGATTTTGTATAAAATAAGAGTTCCTTAATACAATAAATCATAACTAATTTATTTTAAATTGCGTAAGTTAGAAGATGAATTCTAATTAGATAAAGGATATATTCTATATCACGTAAGGTAGAATATAAATTATAAATTAAATAGAAAATATATTATAGATTATGTAAAGTAAAAAAGATATTTTAGATTAGGTAAAGTAGTATGTATTCTAGATTAGATAAAATAATATGTAAATACGTATTTTAGATTACGTAAAGTAGAATACGTATTCTAGATTACGTAAGGTAGAATACGTAATGCAGAATACGTGTTCTAGAATACGTAATGCAGAATACGTGTTCTAGATTACGTAAGGTAGAATAGATATTCTAGATTACGTAGAAAAAGTATTTTAGATTAAATAAAGCATAATATGTATTCTATATAACATAAATATAATATATATTCTAAATTACTTAGGGTATGAGATATTTTTAGATTATATATTATAAATTAAATAAATGAGTAATGATAAATCACAATGCTAAGCACCGATGATTCTTCTTCTGTTTTACTTTTTTAACCTCTTGTTTGGTTACACATTATTTAGGCAAGTATTATGCACAGATGAATTATCAACATTTTGTAACAACAGAAGAGTTGTTGGGCAAGAGATACAAAACAGAGAGACGAGGAAGGACAGAAAGACCAAAGGAGATGTTACAATTTTACATGTTATTGAAGTTGTTGTTGTCTCCGTTTTGCTTCACTCGCAATGTCAAGTAGATCAATATCAGTGTGCTCACACTTGATCTGACATTTAAAGTTAATAGTGAATATAGACATCGTAAGTATAGATTTATACACATTAAGTACATAGAGGTATATATATATATATATATATTTACAAGATAGAAAATATGAGGATAATTTTCCTTGAATCAAATGAAGCAGCACGCTTATATCTTCTTCACATGTTTATTGGTGTATCATGACATTGATTGGAGATAGCTTTATCAGTAATAGAAAATTTAGTTTGAAACTTTAATTGGGAAAACAACCAAAACAATTTATTTTGAAATTTTAACTTCTTGTCATTCCAAGATAAAAAAAATATGGAGACTAACAAAAAAAGAAAAATCAAAAACTTACAAGATGATAACTTCAGGGAACATGTGAGTTATGTATCAGAAGAAATTAGATGATTAAGGGAACATGTGTTATTTTCTCAATTCTCAATTTGATGGAGTAGGAACATGAGTTATATTAAAAGAAGGAAGATTTATGATTTTTTCTTAAATTGTACAATTTTTAAAAAATATTAATTTAATTATTTAGATACACAAAAATATTTAATGAAAGTTATTTTGGTAGTTAATGAAAGTTATTTGGGCTAACTAACAAAAGGTTTAGATTCACAAAGGTGTGATCAAATTATCTATTTTACCTAATTTCCCCATATATATAAGTATGTTGTTGAATACACATTTATTTAAAAAATATATATGATATAAATTACAAAACTTTAATAGTTACCAGTTTATTAGGTAAGGTTTGACTCAATTACACTAAATCAACAGTAGTTTGGTTTTTGTTTTGTTTTAATGAATTTTAGCATGTTAAACCCAAATCGTTTCTAAACATATTTTGGTTCAGTTTTGAATTATTATTTTAAATTTTACCCCTAGAAGTTTCTATTTTGAACTATTTTTCAAAGTTCTAACTAGGTGAGATGTAGAATCTAAAGTGGAGTAAACAAAAACAGAGCCTGTATTTTTGTAAGGAAAAGAATTTGGTTTAGAATGTTCCTTCAAAACTGTCGTCAGCAATGAGCATTTACAATCCCAGCACGTGAAACGTACGCGTAGGAAGATCGCGTGGAGCAAATAACAAAAAGGATATGTACGGAAACTTGATGGAAACGTGGGAAGCAAGTAGAAGAGATTAAGAAAAACTAAAATAAAATAGAGAGAGTGACGTGGCACTTTTATTGCCTTTTCAACGCGGACCAATCTTTGTTACAACTCTTTTATACGTCAAGTCTTGTTTTCACACTCCCACTCCTAACTTCTCCATTTAATTATTCGTAAATTAGTTAACAGGTAGATTATTTAAGTCAATTTGTATATAAGTGGACAAGTCTTATTGTTGTTTGTTGGTTTATAGGATTACCAACCAATGTATATAGGGATAAACATATGACCTACTTCTTTTGTTTGCTTTGTTTGACTCTCTCTATCTATTTCCGTTTTGCTTTGTATACGCCAAAGAAAATAATATTTATGCACACTTTCACAGTATACGACCAATCAAAAGTTTTTTTTTTTAATTTTTTTGTTGTTTGGTAGTTAATTATTTGACGCATTTACAAAAAATTTGGAATCTCAGATAAAACGCCAGTTGATTTGATTAACATCTGCACTGGAAATGAATATATTAATACCTAACAGACATTTAATTTGTTTGTTGCCAAAAAAAAAGCATATATATATAAGCGTATTTTAGTAGGCCTGCAAATATTATATAAGTTCAAACCAAATACTGGTATCGAACCGGCCCATTGGCCCTGAATCGTATCACCACGTATTGATCCGCTCTGTCTTCTTAATTGTTTTCAATAATTTTCGAAAATTATACAAAGAAGACATTGTGCAAAAAAAAAAAATACAAAGAAAACATTCAGTAATTTCGAAACTAACAGCAGTATGTTTACGTTGAATTGTAAAATTAAATTCTTAACGTAAAATTTTCCGGAAAAAAAAGGTAAATTTCAAGATATTTTGTACGTTGAATTTGAAAAATTAAATTCTTAACGTAAAAGTTGCCGGAAAAAAAAGTAACCATTATATAGGTTGCAAAGATTGAGGAAGAAATCTTTGGAGAATGTAACTGCATAAAACGAAGAAATAAATACGGGAAAAATGAGGAAAAATTTTCTACTATTAATTTGAGTACATACTAGATTTTGAAGGGGGGAGAGAAAGAGGAAATAAGCTAAAATACTCAACTTAATAGTGATTAAGATAAGATTGTTCGTGATTCGATCCATTTACCAAAAATAGCGAGAGATAGAGAGAGAGAGATGTATGGAGAAGTTTTGTATATGAGAATGATGAGAAAATATGTGAGTACTCAGTACTCGTATCACACAATGTGTCTCCGAAGTGTATCTCTTCTTCTCCTCTTCATCACACTCTTTTCTTCTCCTGCTTTTGCTCTTAGAAAGGTCCTCTCTTGCTCTCTATCTATTTACATTGATTTTACGATCGATATTCACTTTTTCTTTAAAATATTCTTTAATTGTTAATAGTCTTACATAGTGTACTTGGGATCTCACGCCCATCCTCCTCAACTCACTTCTGCCCATCTCAATGCTGTTGCTAACTCACATCGCACTTTCCTCGCCTCTTTTTTGGGAAGGTATCGTTATCGCTCCAAGTTAATTCTTCTTGAAAATAAAAAAACCATTTTTTTTAGAGCCGGAGCAGAAGGCAAACCGGAAAGTTTTTTTCGAGTCACCGACTCAACCCGAATTAGCTTAATTTGTGTTCATGAGTTTTTAATTTAATAATTTATTAGTAATACTAAAATAAAACTAGTTCTCATCATGTTAAAAACTATTCACATTTTGTAACAAATATAAACTATGTAACATCAAAATCTAACAAACTCTCAAGCATTATGAAATAAAAACTAATTCATTGAAATAAATATATTTTAAATAATCAACTTGAAACCAAACTCTATAAGAAAAAAACTTAAAAATAAATCAAGATACATGATTTAGGATTTGATTCGGTTAATAAGTTGGGTCTAATTTCCTCTCAATTGCAGCCATCATAGTGCACAAGACGCCATCTTTTACTCATATAAGAGACATATCAATGGATTCGCCGCCGTTCTTGACGAAAACGAAGCTGCAGAAATCGCCAGTGAGATAGATAATCAATCCCCAAATCCTGCATGCGCTACTCAATCCCTTTTGGTCGTATCTAAATTTTTTTTAAATAATTATATGTGCAGAGCATCCTGATGTAATATCTGTATTCTTAAACAAAGGAAGAAAACTGCATACCACTCATTCATGGGATTTTATGCTTCTTGAGAAAAATGGTTTCGTTCACACAGACTCTCTGTGGAATAAAGCAGGATTCGGAGAGGACACAATCATCGCCAACTTTGACACAGGTTAAACAAGAGTGTAATTATAATATTATGATCATACTCTAGGCAATAGGCATGCACCTTTCTCTATATTTTTCATTAAAACTTTTGAAAGATACAAAATATGTATATTGATGAAGGTGTGTGGCCCGAGTCAAAAAGCTTCAGCGATGAAGGGTATGGAGCTGTTCCAGCTAGGTGGAAAGGCAGATGCCACAAGGATGTTCCTTGTAACAGGTTCTTATCATCTTACTTTAATTGATTTTTTTTTTCTTTAACAATTATAGAAATATGCAGACAAAATGATTATTAATTCATCACATGTAATCAGGAAGCTTATTGGAACTAGATACTTCAACAAAGGTTACTTAGCCTACGCAGGCTTTCTCTCCAACGCCACCTTTGAAACCTCTCGCGACCACAACGGTCACGGTAGCCACACTCTTTCCACGGCGGCCGGTAACTTTGTTCCGGGAGCCAATGTTTTTGGACTCGGGAACGGGACAGCCAGTGGCGGCTCTCCAAAAGCCAGAATCGCCGCTTACAAAGTGTGCTGGCCGCCTGTGAAAGACGGTCAGTGCTTTGATGCTGATATCATGGCAGCGTTTGATGCAGCCATCGAAGATGGTGTGGATGTTCTCTCACTTTCATTGGGCGGTGATGCCGACGATTATATGAACGATAGTATCGCCATTGGATCCTTCCACGCCGTCCAACATGGTGTGACGGCTGTGTGTTCTGCTGGGAACTCAGGTCCTAAACCTGGAACTGTTTCAAACGTTGCACCGTGGATCATTACAGTCGGAGCTAGCTCCATGGATCGAGAGTTTCAAGCTTTCGTTGTGCTCAAAAACGGCCAACGCTTCAAGGTTTGATTTTACTTATATTCACTTTTTATAATTATTCCTTTCTTTCTTGCGCTAGAAGTAATTGCTTTGGAACGTAGGGAACGAGCCTCTCAAATCCTTTGCCTAAAGAAAAGATGTACAGTCTGATCAATGCCGCAGATGCTAAAGCAGCCAATGCGTCAGTGACAGAAGCGTAAGTAAAAGCTAATTCCATTTTTTGGAGATGTGTAATATTATAAATTAGTACTAATTAACCTAAATATTGCATACAATAGATTGCTATGCAAGAAAGATAGCTTAGACCCGGAGAGGGTGAAGGGGAAGATCTTGGTGTGTCTTAGAGGTGAAAACGACCGTGTGGAAAAAGGACAGGTAGCGTCCGCCGCAGGGGCTGTGGGAATGATACTATGCAACGATAAGGCTAGCGGAAGCGAGATCATCTCAGACGCTCATGTTCTTCCTGCTTCGCAGATTGACTACAAAGATGGTTTAGCTGTATTTTCGTACTTAGAATCCACGAAATATCCTAAAGGTTACATAAAAGCACCTACTGGTGCCCTGAACACAAAGCCAGCTCCTTTTATGGCCTCTTTCTCTTCCAGAGGACCTAACTCCGTCACACCGGGAATCCTCAAGCCTGACATCACTGCACCGGGAGTCAACATCATAGCCGCTTTCACGGAAGCTGTGAGCCCAACGGATTTAGAGTCTGATCATCGTCGAAGTCCTTTCAACACCGAATCAGGTACTTCAATGTCTTGTCCTCACATCGCAGGAGTAGTTGGTCTTTTGAAGAGTCTTCATCCTCAATGGAGCTCTGCTGCTATCCGCTCAGCCATCATGACCACATCAAGAACCATAGACAACAGAGGAAAGCCCATGGTTGATCAAACCTTCAAGAAAGCAAATCCTTTCAGCTACGGCTCAGGCCATGTCCAACCCAATGAAGCCGCCCATCCTGGCCTTGTCTACGATCTCACCACTGAAGACTACTTAGACTTCCTCTGCGCCATTGGCTACAACAACACCATCATAGTTCAAATCTTTGCCGAGGACCCAAACTACAGGTGCCCCCAAGGAGCCAATCTTCTTGACTTCAACTACCCTTCCATCACTGTCCCAAACCTCGTATCCTCTGTGACCGTCATCCGCAAACTCAAGAACGTTGGGCCGCCTGCCACATACAATGCCCATTTCAGAGAGCCGCTTGGAGTAAGGGTCTCCGTGGAGCCCAAGCAGCTCAAATTCAGCAAAACCGGGGAGGTGAAGAAATTTAAGATGACTCTGCAACCCAAGGCAGCTATAGCTTCTGGCTACGTCTTCGGAGAGCTGATGTGGACTGATTCTCGTCATTACGTTAGGAGTCCCATTGTCGTCGAACTTTCAAGCTAGCCTCATTCAGCATTCGACTTCATCTTTTCACTTTTCATCTATCAATCATTCTATTAGTATGGATAATATGTCAGTGTCAACTTATATTGATATTCAAAAATAATAATAAAATATTGACTTAAATCTCATTATTTCTTTAGATGATAATACTTTCCTTATAAATATATATAAACATATATTTATTGTTAGAGATATATATAAAAACATTTGTTGAGGAAAAAAAAACTTTTTTCCTATTTTTACCTTAAAACGGAAGTGAAACAAAGCCAGTGTTCTGTCACAGATCCAGAGGAAACCCTCCTGAAGCGACATGGATCCCATGTATTAATATGTTTCCTTTTCCTTATAGAACTTATAGGTACTCCAATTTCTGGTTCTTCATCTCTCTTTATAAAGACACATCGGGGTAAGCGATTGATACATTAGAAAATCCTCAGGATGCTTCCTTTAGATTTGGTAGAGGATATACTTTCTTTCTAGGGTTTCGTTCAGATCTCTAGCAAGTTTTAGATCTATATGCAAGCAGTGGCACAATCTAATCGCAGACGAGAGATTTCTAAAAAGACACCGGTCTCAGCACGACGGTCAACAAAACCAGTTTGTACTCTTTACCGGTTATATCTTAAATTGCACTGATCTCAACAGAGTTTCTTCAGTGGTTGTACAACAGAACAGCAATCGACCTCTAGTGTTCCATGACCTTCTTAGACAAGATCGTTCGCATATGGTTTACAAGATCGTCCACTGCGACGGTCTATTGTTGTTTGTCATGATGCAAAACAAACTTTTGGTCTCGAACCCATTGTTGAATCATAGAATGTACATCAAAGGCAGCAGCGATTTTAACGACTCGGATAATGCGTACGGCCTTGGATACACGACCCGATTATTAAGTCATTGTCGTCGCGACTATAGAATCGTAAGGTTTCGCTGTGCTCGTAATTCTAGTAATAAACCTGCAAGGGTTGAGGTTTACCAACTCTCATCTATTGGGTGGAAGGTTATTAATATTAGTTTTGATGGTTGGTTCCTAAAAGAACCACTCTTAACTGTGTCTTTAAGAGGAACTCCTTACTGGATTGGTCTACGAGAAGACAGAGATGATGATAAAGCTTTCATTCAAAGTTTTGATTTCCCAAAAGAAAGATTTGAGCCTTTGTGTGAAGAGGACGACTTACCCTTTAACCCTCTTGCCCTAGGATTTTTCAAGGGAGATTGGCTTTCCGCTTTGGAGGAATGTCACGAAACAAGAAAGATTAACATATGGGTGAGGAGGAATCATTGGGTCTCGTCTTAGAGTATACTGATGACCGTAGCTATACCTCAGGAATTACATGATGTAGATGGTCTCATGCTTTCGTTCAACTTATTACTTCATTGACAAGAATGGTAAACTTGTCTTATCTTGTTGCACAAGAGGTAGTTCTTTTTGCAGCATTTACATTGTCGGAGAGGACGGGTTTTACAAAGTTAAAACTGGACTAGCGCTAACCGTTTGCAACTACGTTCCTAGTTCAGCTAAATTTCTTCCTGAGCCTTCGAGGCAAGGCAGAGATCGGGTGAAAAACAAGAGGAGACGATTCGACTAGAACCTACTTGTTTTTTCTTCTAATAACAATGATTTTTAAATTTGATGTTAATAATTATCTCAACACATAGATACTTGAAGCTGCGGCATTATTAATTAATATTTATTACTGAACAAAAAACGTAACTTTAAAAATTAAAAGTAGTAAACCAGCAACCAAAAAAACGTTGATTATTCTTTATTTTCTTTGTTTAGCACATCTGATTTGCTTGTGATAAACTTTGTTTTTCATGTAATCATCTTCTAATTACGTAGTTTATATTAGATGAATAACTGAATATTGCCAAGTGGAAGTGTCAGTGAGCTAGAATTGGATGGTGCTTTTTGCGTGTCGTCGTTACAGTGAGTGGCTTTGACTTGACCAAAACTAAACCTCACTCATCTCGATCGGTATATTGGGTTAAACCCGGCAACGAAGCAATGCAGACGAGATCCTCACCCTCGCCTGACCACCGCCGCGAAGGCCAGCTGCAGGTCGTGGACCCCAATTCGTTTCGCGGGAAGATTTTACCGGGTTGGACCGTCGAGAATCGGCCACGATCGTCGTCTACTAGCAGCAATGTCAATGTCGATACGGTAAATGACATAGATCGAGATTTCTTACTGTCGATTGTTCTTCAAGCAAATTTGAAACGTAATTGGAGCTTACTTTTTCTGAAATTTTGTCTTAAGAATAACAAGCTTCTGACTTTAACATTGAAATTGCATTTTGAATTGGAATTGGTATAGATAATGTGTTAGATTTCTCATGTTTTCTGTGCAAAGTGTAATGTTGGGATCAAATTAGTGATAGTATACTCTAAAAAAATCTTATCTTTGCTCATTTTGGTTTTGTGGGCAGTACTTTATCGAGCCAGGGAGTGGTAGACAGTTTTCATCTCTAGAAGCTGTTCACAGACACTTAACTGGGGAAGTAAATGACAGACGCTTGACTCGAGCAGGAGCCTTCTTCCATACTAAGACGAGGATTTATGAAAGATCAAAAACCAAACAGGTCCCCTGATCTTAATTTGAAACTGCACAAGCATATGGTTCTTGGATCAAGTACTTAAATCAGTGTGTTATGCTTTTGCAGGATCGCGGCGGGGTTGAATATGCCTCTAAGGGTTTCCAATTGCCTAGAGGATGGTCCATTGAGGAGGTTCCGAGGAAAAACACACATCATATTGATAAGGTACTTATGTCGAGCATCTGAGATCATGTTGGCTAGTTTTTTTTTTGGGTTTTTTCTGTTCCTATTATAAACCCACTGCATAAGTTATCATGTCGCATAACTAACAATCTAGTTCGTTAATGTGGGAGGGAATAAACAGAGAAGAGTAGAATCTGAAAAGGATAACTCGAATCTCTTGCTAAACCGTTAGAATTGTTTTTTGCAGTATTATGTTGAGCGAAGAACGGGAAAGCGATTCCGTTCCCTTGTTTCTGTTGAGAGATACTTAAAAGAATCTAAGAACCGTACAGATCAGCAGCTTATGCTTTTACAATATCACCGTAGCCCGTCCAAATATTTCAGTTTACCTGATGGATGGATCGTCGAGGAGAAACTGCTGAGAAATATTAATCTTATAGACAGGGTACACATCTGGTATTTAGTTATGTTTGGTTTGTGTGTTGTAGACATCTGGTACACATCTGGTACACATCCGGGTTTTCAAAACCGTTAGTACTGTGTTTGCAGTCTTATATCGAACCAGGAACAGGGAATAAATTCTGTTCCATGGCAGCCGTTGAGAGGTACTTGCAAGCGGTCGGGAGCGGTACAGTTAACTCGGTTTCTTCGGTGCATTCCCAGCGGCTCTCTGTAAGTTTTCTAAGCTTACAGATAAACAGTTTTTAACTTCTAACTTTTAAGCTTTGATATCATTTAGAGATAAATAAGATGAACCGGTTCTATACAAGGTTGTAAACTTGTAATGGTTTGACGGTGGTTTCTTATTTGACACATTTTCCAGCTTGCGGTGAACCGGTTTGATACCAGATTTCAGAACGATGTTATTGACCCAAACCCGCCAAAGAAAGTTAAGTGGGTCCTTACCGGTCCAGGCGGAAACATGTTTACTGCAAATGTGAGCGGATCGGATGTCTCTAGCTCGGTTAAACAGACATGGTCCGAGGCGTTTGTTTCATTGATCCAAGACCGCTCTTAACCAAAATCTGAATCCTAGGTTTGGCGTATATGTTTCCGGTTTTATCACTGTGGGTTACGGTTAACCAGCTAAACCGGTTGGTAGTCTCTCTAAGTTGGTCATACTTGGGGTGTAGTTTATATCTAACCCAAATAATCGGTTTTGCCAGATTTTCCATGTTCATATTCGGTGTGAATAATGGTTAACAACTTAAAAATTTTGAATTGTGTTTTTCAAAATTGAATATCTATTAATACGTTTTTGTGTTCTTCCTCGTTTATTTAATCGTCCAATTAAAAAAATAAAAAAAGAAGCTCATACAAACATATCTTATCATGAATCTAATTATAAATTGGAAATCAACTTGTTAGTATGACCCCACGTGTACCCTTCGTGTATAACAAACTACTGTATAATATCGAAATTTACAGGATTTTTACGAATCTGGTATGGGTGTTACTCACAGACTGTTAGTAACAGTTAAAGCTAGGAGTTCTCCAGTTTTGTATAAAGTGAAATGGTAAGAAAAGAAAAGAATAAAGTATTTGTAAACCAATACTATAAAGTAATAAAACTGTCAAGTACTACGTGCACGCTTGAGATTTGAGAAGAAACTGATATTAGTGGTTTTGGTACAGAACTTCTCGATATTAAAAAGAAAAATTACAACGTCTACACGCAATCACAGCTCGTTTTACCAAAATGTGAATTCCTTTCAATGAAGACTCGACCTAAACTTGTTTCATTTTATACATGAAAATTTTTAAAATAATATATGAATTTAAATGTATTTAGCAAATGATTATGTCTAAATTAGTTTCTTGGTTTCCAGTTGAAATCAACTAGACTCTAATATCATGTCAATTTTCAGTCACTATTAGCATGTTTCTTATATTCTTACTGGTATTAAAAATATATTTTACCCTAACCAATATTTGGTTCTGTCATTTTGTATTATTAAATCCGGTTATCACATAATAGTGATATATTTGTCTTTGTTTCGCTACTTGATAAGAGTGTTCATCTAACAAGTATAATGGATGCCCACTCTAATATTGTGGGATTTTGTGATGTATTTCTTCTTTGCGTAAAATTTTATGTGCATGTATACGAAGACTTTTGAAGTTTGAATAACAGTGCTATTTAACACTTCTAGAAATGGGTAAGTGGAAACTTCTAAATTTTCTAAGTCAAAAGACAACATTATTGGTTATTGAAATTTCTTTTGGTATGACTATTTATTGTGTACATGCTACAAATTGAAATTGGAGTTGACGCCAAAAAAGGACAAATAGACCAAAATTAAAGGGCATAGAGACTTTTTCTGAGAATTATAAATTTGTAACCTCAAGGCACCACCACCCCCAACATTGACTCTCAGCTATTTATAATTTCAAGGACAACTATCATTTTACCACATTTCAATGTCATTTATGTCGATATAATAATGTTTTCCATGTGATTTCCAGTAACAAATATTTACTTCTCTAAATTAATCACGCAAACCTAAAGTCAATTTGTAATATATAGGATATTGACCCTAATGGTTTCAACAACACAATAAGAAATGGTCAAAAACTAACTGAAAATTATAATTCAGGCTCCCAACTACTATAAGGTCATATTGGGTTATAGAATAAAACAAGACTGGCGAAAAAAAAGAATAAAAAACCAGACTAAAATTAAACTTCAAAAGAGCAAAAAAACTAACCTCAAAAGACACCTAGGCTTAAACTACTACATTTATATTAATATATATGTACCCATCATGTACTCAGTTTTTTTAGCATGCATTGGAAACTTTTTATAGTTACCTACACAATTCACTATGCTCACAACTCATCATTCCCTATTCTTCGGTACTTGAATCCAAATTAAGCTTGTTAGACATTTGTGCCGTCTTATTTCCTTCCCATTAGACCATTGTGCCGTTTTGTTACTGCTGCTCACCATTGTTCCTTAGAGCCACCGACTTTGGTTTTCGGGGAATGCACTTAGCTTGAACCGCCTCTTCCTCGTCCTTCTCCGTCGTTGGTCCCATTCTTGAACTCCTAATAAAAATTAAATATTTTTAATTTTTAATATAACCTTTCAATTGATTTTTTTTTTTGTATCTATTAGAACTTCCAAAATGAAGAGATGTTTGAAAGACACCCCAAAACGTACTGCTACACATTTTACTATTTTCAGCTCTTCAATCAACTCAGATCTCACGCCATAACCAATTATTGTCATGTACGAGAAATTCATAAAATCACAAGCGAAATGAACTACGTGCCGTTTCACATTAAAGGAAAGCGAACTGCTAGACGGGATTTTACCTGTCAGCATTGTAAGAAGAAGATCTTTTCAAAGCAGGAACAAGTTCCTTCTTGGTCTCAATCAAACTGCCGCTAAAATACTCCTTATCTTCCAGTTGTACCCTTCCGAAACTCTTTAATTCCTTTTCTACCCTCTCAACACTATTATCACTTGCTCCTCGTGTTAGCGTACACCCACTACGCTCGGTTAAAGGCAGCCCTTGATCTTTCAACAAAACGGGGCCACATTCTTTAAACGACATCGTACCGCACGATATCAGCTGCATTAACACAGCCGAAGCTCTCATTCTCCCACTCGATAAACTCTCGACCGTCCGATGCTCGTTGCTACTTTCGTTGGGACGCATTATCAGCCGTCCATCAGCTTTAATCAGATTCTCTAAAGTTTCGGGACTTGAATCCGACGGTGGAGGAGAAATCTCGTCTCTGCTCAGCTCCGTACTCTGATTCTCGTAACTCACAGGACTTTTCACTTCTTCCACTTCCTCATTCGCCGGTTTTCTCCTCCGCCTTCGATCGTCTGTCTGAGTAGAAGCGTCCGCCGCGAGTCTTCGAGTTGACTTGGCACTTGACTCGGTTGCTTTGTACACCTTATACTCGCTGAGATCAATAGAGCTCCACGACTGATTTCGCCGGCGATTTATCACCGCCGGGATATCATCGCTGGAGTTGTTCTCCGATTTTAGAGATCTCGGATCCCGAAAGGACGTCGTTTCGAGGAGGCTCCTAGGGTTAGAGATAAGACAAGAATCGACAACTTCAGAGCCTTTGAGAACATATTCTTGACCTTGAACGGGGAAGATGAAATCGCCCTCCGATAAATCATGCCAGACAAATCCATTTTTGTAGCTCCTGAAAATAAAATTGTCTGAAGATTAGACGGTTGAGATTTAAAAGGAAGAGAATTTAAAGATCTGACGGTGGAGGAGAATCGTTTACCTTTTGGAAGACCAAGAGTAGAGACTTGCCATGCCTTTCCCTCTCAGATCATTCAAGCGGTTTATCACATCTGAGAATTTAGACAAAAACAAAAAAAAGTTTTAAAACTTTATGAGCTGCCGAGAAAATCCAACTTAGTTCCAGATTTTGAAGCTACATTTAGAAAATTGCCGCCTTTTTTACTGTTAAGTTTCAGTAATAATAAAGAGTAAAAAGCCAAAGAGAAAAGAGAGTTTGAAAACCTTTAGAACTCAAAAAGCTTCTTTCTTGTTTATTTGAAAATAAAAATCACAAGCATAGCTTTTTAAAGTTATGGATCAAGAAAAGATGTGATTTTTCCAAAAGAGGAGACTTTTAGGGTCTATGTTATTATTACCTTTGAGATAGAGACCATCGTGGGAAGAGAGAGTGACTTCCATGAAATGAGGATGGTCAAGCTGACCATTCCGGAAGAGATAATAAACGACTGGGACTTTCCGGTTAACGACCGGTTTATGACGAGGCTCCGACCAGATTCGGTTACGGTCCGGACTGGTGTCTTGTTGGTCCTTAGATCTCCGGGGAACCAAATAGTTATCAGCTGTTGCTCTGAACACTCTTGAACTCATCTTTTTTGGTATTTTTGTTTCTTAGCTTGTGGAGTAGTGAAAGAAAATGGTCGAAGAACACGGAGTGAAGAGTTGAATGATTTAGGGAGTTGTGAGAAAAGTGATGTTGATGGAAAGACAAAATCTTTTGTTTGTGGGTTTGGATTTATAGAAAGTTAATAAAGAAGAGAGTGAGAGAGAAAGAGAGACAGGTGAGAGAGGTATTTTGAAAATTGGGATGCGAGAGACAAAGGGCTACACAACAAATGAAACTTTGCTCTCTCTATCTCTCTCTCTTTTCTTACTTTTCTAATATAAACCATATCGGCTCTTACTTGCGCCAGTAGAATAGCATTTCCAAAGTCAATATAATTTATATTCTCCCATGACTAATTTAATTCTTTTGTGACCTTTTTTAGGGGAATGTATTTTCAAATTTGAATTATTATAAGATTAGTAAAGATTCTTAACAAAAATCTTTTCAATTGTTCAGACTAGATTTCTTTTTCTCGTTTTGTTTGTTAAACTAGACTAAGCTTTTAGTCTCCAATATAATAACATTCAAATTTTCAAATTGCAAGGTGTGTTTATTATTATATATGTATTTATTTAATACAACACTTCATGAATTCAAAATTTTATGATCCTTTGTGTAAGTCAGTTGGTAGCTTGTGTATTCCATATATTTTAATTGAATCAAAAGATCGTCGACTAATGACCTTTTAAACTCCTGTTCCATGAGAATTTATGACAATACAGTTTTATAATTTTCAAATAAAAATGTATGTACTCATGTAGAAATCAATATCCATTGTGCGTATTTGTACAAGATTTAAAACAACAAAATAATCTTTTCGTATTATTTATAAAGCAAAAACTTAAAAGTAAGCAAAGTAATTTAGTACTACTACAATACGCATAACATCATTAAATAAACTAATTTTAATACTCTTTACAATACATCGATCGAGTCAAGCGGCATTGTTTAGAGTGTTTTTAATGTAGAGATAAATTAGTACAATAAATGGAACGAGTACGACTTTTTAAAAATGCTAATGAAGTTGACTAAATGGGTCCAGTTAGATATTTTTTGGTTTTAATGTGAAGATTTTATACTTGAACTTGTTGCGATTACAACTTATTTACAAAGGCCCCCAGAGCTAACAGGAACAAGCTAGTGACTAAAAATTAAAGAGGAAACGAAAATACAACCAAAATTAAATCTGTTTCGGATTGAACGATCAACGAGCAAGCGGATGGCAAAAGCTGAGGACGAAACGGAGGTGAAGAGCCTTGAGTTGCGTTCTCTCCAAATGTGGTAGAGCACAAACTGAAGGAGGAGTTTGATGATGATAATAGCTGGGGCGGGATGACAGTCTCTTGATCGAAGGATCCAAGCAGAGGCTTCATCAAGAGTAGACGGAGGTGATGGAAGAACTTGGGATGCCAACAGCTGCCATATCTGGAGATGCTCGTGATTTTAAAGACCATGAGAACAAAGACGGCAAGTTGATTGTACCTCCATGCCTCATAATCTTAATCTATCGCGAGAGGGCAATCATGAGTTCATTGCTAACCAAACCATAAATGAGTAGCAGAGAACATGCTCATTGAACCAGATCACATATGACCATGTGCCCGAGGAGAATGATTTTGGTAACTGCTCCCAAATTTGCCTGGAAGAGAATTGATCGGTAAATAATCCTTCATCATGATGATTTCCGCCTACGTCATTTTTTCTTCTGGGCCATGATGAATTAAATCCCATGACTTGTTGACAAAAAAATTTCAGTTTTATTTTCGATCCCCTTACATTGAAATGATTATGTCTTAATATAAAGAAAAATGTTAATACTTTGAGTCTCTTTTTTTTCTTACTTTTCATGACAGGAGTTCACGGACAATCGATCAATGTGGTCCCTTGATGAGATTTTGTGATGAACGGTTAAGATAAATTAAGATATTGATATCATTACCTGCAATTATGTAATTTGTATACGGTCACTGGAAATAGATACGCTAACGAAATCCAGATATCCTCTACCACTCATCGGACGGCTCTCCCGCTCTGACTGATAGATATCAATAAGTTCGCTTGTTAATACACAAACATCTCACATTTATTTTTCTTCACGTCTTGTTGTTTTGTTGTTGTCTTCAATGAATTTGGATAATAAGTACAGTTATGGCCCTAAATGGTAATCATTCTGCATAAAAAAAAAACAACTATAACTCTCTATAAGAAATTTATAGAAACATTGATGCATCAATGAAAACTTTTATCAACAAAAAAAAAATCTTTTCAGATCAATTTAGATATTCGAACAGTTAGTATCAAAGTTGACAAAAGAATGGGTAAAAAACAAAAATGCGGTCGGTCGTCCAACTTAACGGCCTAATAATAGAAGTCACCCATTCCATTTCTTCTATTTCACGTGGGGACTCAAACAAATAGAAGTTTATATCCACATTGACTGGTTTGATAACAGCCAAGACATTATTTTTTCTTCCATAGTTCCATTTATTGTTGCTCCAACCCAAATATGAGTTTCCTGGTAAATGCAGTCTCAAACAAATAGATGCCAAACTTTCTCCCTATCGACAATGTATTTCGTATGGCAAGAGATTTTTTCGGAAACAGATTTGTAATGAAATGAAATATTTTCCCAATACTCAATCGTTATATAGTATTAGCATAGTATGGCAGATTTTCATTGGGCTAATAACTTAAAAAACACATATAGTATAATTTTAAAAGATATCTTAAAGCAAATATTCTACTAAAGTTTTTTTTTTAATTATTAAAGAGAGTTTGGGTCTAAATTGTTACTACAGACAAAAAAAAACCGTAATGCAGATAGTTGAAAACAAGCAGTATGGTTTAAAAAGTTGGGAAACAAATTGACCAATTTTAATAGTATAGATTTGAACCGATGATATTTACATACACGTCAGTACATGAAGATTCAGAGTTCAAAGTCTTTTAATAGATATCAAAATTACATATAAAAATGTAGTCATGTGGGTTTGTGTTCAGATAGGTTTTTTTTTTTGAAAATTGGTATGTGGGCGAGGAGGAGGCTTGAGAAAAAAGAACCAATTAAGGTTGGTCTATCGATCTTACAATAAAGTTAAAGACACAAATGCATATCTTTCGCACCAATTATCTGTGTTGCATACCAACTGAGCATTCCATGCATTCTGAACCCTAATTTATTATCACATAAGTTTCGGATTTGTTTAGCTTACTTCTTTTTTCCCATCAAAACAAAATAATACTACAAAAAAGTTCCCTTAAAAAAAATAAAAGATGAAATAACTGTATAATATTGTGTATTGTCTGAATTGAAAATTCCCTTGGAGGCGGTGTATATATGTATAAGTGTGAAACGATTTATTTAAAGTAAATGATATCTGTCTTGACCAAAAAAACAAGAAAAGAAAGAAATCTGTGAGTAAGTTATTGGTCCATTACAACTTTTGCATCTCATGGGCTTTACATTATTAAGGTGGCATGGGTTATGCGTTAAGTTTTCTTATATTTTTGTTGTCAACTCATTGTATTTTTTTTACATGGGTAATGTGTTGCATAACCCATAGTTCGATAGTTTATATACAGAAAACATATTCGTTTCTTTCAAGCATGCAGCGGCACATGTGAGGCTTGTGACCGACGAAAAATAAGTTTTGTCTCTCATTTATCTTTTCCTATGTTCCGTCACAGGAATTGTAATGTTCCGTCGCTGCGATTTTATTGCCAATGATCTTGGAGACGCCAAAAAGTTTAACAATTCTAACACCTTTTTTTTGGTCTTAAGCTGTAGTCGGCGTTTTCGAAATGAACATGTTGCTAGCTGTGGATTACCGAACATGGATAAACAAGGTATATAATTTTGTTTCGAGAAAATGTGAATTTATTACCAAAAAGGAACACGCGTTTAACAAAATAGCATAGGAGCTAGTTTTGACCCAAAAAATATTTAGAAGGCCATAATGGAGCTAATGAAGACAAATATGGGGGATTACATATATGTGAGAACCAATGAGATTGTAATCCCTGACAATCCTTGCGTGGGCGGCGGGTTCGAAGAATGTCTCTGATAGTACGATTAATATGAGAAAAACAGCAGCAACCAAAGGGGAGAGATTGTTCTGTTGTTGCGTTCAAGAAGATAGATAGTTGCTTGTGTAACAAAGTATATTTTTTATACAGAAGTATTTTCAAAAAGCGTTTAGCGAGATAAAGCATTATAGAATTTGTGTGTAGGCGCATTAGACAAATTACGGCCAACATAAGAGGAAAATGATAAGTTTAGAGAATAGTTTGTACTGTGTTTTGTGTTATTGATTAATAGATAGACATAAAATTGTATATATATATATATATGTAAGAGTTAAACATATTTCAATTACAATTAAGATTTATCTAAAATTTGTGATATATATCTAAATTAACTTAATCCTTATTCCACTAGAATTCTAGAATGTTTTTATAGATTTTACTTCATAAATGGATTCTAATAGTCCACGATTCGTAAGATACAAGTCTTGATCTTCTAAAACTTTTCATACGACAAACATGGTACGCAAAACGTAAACTCTACAATCAGAAAAGAAAAGCAGAACACGTATGTCGTGACAACATGTCGAAGACAGACAAAAATAAATCAATTCATTACTCTATATATGGATAGATGATAACCACACAAATTTGAGACGGATCAAAAATCATTTTTGGTAATCCCGGATAAACTTCAATTTTGAAAATAAGAGTAGAATTTCAGCTCGTTTTGGTCTTGATAAAAAGAATAACAATGTCTCATGGGCACACACAATTTTCTTTGACTCGGACGGTCCATAAATCGAACAAAAAATTTGACCTAAAACATGAATTTTTCAAATAATTAAACTACAATCAAACAATTAAACTAGGATCAAACTCTCCTTAATAAGAGAAGCCAACATAGATTTAAAATTCTAAAAAATTCTACTTTAAAAATAAATCTCAAACAATGTTGTTGTTTTTTTGTTTTTAATGAATACCTGTGAAAACAATACCCTTGTCTTCATAATGTTTTAGCCAAAACAATACCCTTGTTTCTCTTAAACCCCCGAATCACGTGGCCTCCAAATAACCAACACGTTAACTTATAACATAAGAAAACTTTAACTAAAAATCCTAAATGTATAAATAATTCTACGTAAAAATAATTAGAAAGAAAAACATGTATTAAAAAAATCAAAAAACCCCAAACTTTAGAAAGACGAAGAAAAGCATGATAATAATTATGTAACCCAACGTGGATATAAGTTCCACAAGACGTGATCATCTGGATCGTCTGATCCTTCTCCACCATCTTCTCCAATAATCACAACCTCCATATTCTCTTTTGCAGGCGAGATCGTAAGATTTTTATTTTCTATTGCGGAAGCTTTTAACTCTCATTCACTAGGTTTAGGATCAAAGGTTCTGATGTCATGATAAATTTAGAAAAATATTTTGTGTTGTGTTTGTTTTATTGATTAATAGAAAACATATAACTATATATATATATATATGAGAGTTAAACTTATCTCAATTAGAGTTAGAATTTATGTAAATCTTATGATATATATTTAAATCAACTTAATCATTATCCCATAAGAGTTCTGTAATATTTTTTGGTTTAGGTGTTATGAGATTCACTTCGTAAATGAATTCTTCTAACATTTTACGATATTTGATCCGTAAAATACATATTTTATTCATCTAATAGAAAATACTAGAGAAAAGTTGCTGCCAACATTTTATCAATTAGGCTTAAATGAGTAATATAGGCCCGTTATAATAGTCGAGATATATAAAAGTATTTAGTGGGTTGAATAGGCCTCATTATCATGTACGATGTAGAAGCATTTTTTTTACATTTTTCTTTTTATTATTCTTTCTGTTTTAAAATATAAAATGTTTTAACAATAATTATGCAGTTTTAAAAGTTAATTTAAAATTTTTTAAATTATTATTTAATATATAAATAAAAACAATTCAACCAAGTATGAAAACAGTAAAATACTATTAGTTACACAAAATTCAATAAAATTAAAAGTTATATAAAAATATAAAAAATATTTTATATTTTGAAAAAAATCTTAAAACATATATATTTTGAAGGAAGTATTATTTTGAAACAAACTTTCCTTTTTTTATTTTTACCCTCAAAAAATTATTTTACTTGCGTCTTCAACTGCTCGAATTTATTTTTGAAACACAATTTTGTTGAATTTCAAAGCCAGAAAAAAGGGAAGAAAAAATATCGCTAACTTCGACAAAGACTTGAGAGTAGTTATAGAAGAATACCTATCGTATATTAGTATATATTTTTTTCCTTTTGATAAAACCAATCGTATTTTTCAGAGTTAACAACATCATATAACACTGAAACAAATTACAAAATATAGCTTCGCCCATATAAGTTGGTGTAGATTAAAAATCTAATATATTTATATTACTTTTAACATTTCATGACAACTGCTACGGTGGTAATAATTTACGTACATAGAAAGTATTAATGTGCCCACACACCGACACACGATATGTAGAAAAATACAGGAAAATATGAATTAGGAGCAACAGTTTTTTTTATTTACTTAGTAATAGTATCAGTACCGTATTTAGTCTATAGATTTTACCCGGGTTTATAAAAGATATCAACAAACCATACAATAAAAAGTACTTATCATAGAGTTGATTACTCGTTTTAAATATACGCGCCTTGTAAATCGATCGTATTAGAATAAGGCTGATGAAAGCCTTATCTCTCTACCCGATCACGAAAGCTAAAGCTAGTGACTTCTTAATTGGACAACACGTTTTCTAAGAGAGAATTATTAATGTCAAATGACATTATGTTAGAAAAGGAAAAACAAATATTAATGTATTTCAATGACCAAAGAAATTATTATTATTATTAACCAAAAAAAGAACTTATTATTACTACTAATATGGCAAAGTGTCGACGATGGCGGGATCAGTCTAAATTCCAAAGTAAGTAATATCCAAAGCTCGGAGACTCAACGACGTGTAATCTTTGTTGTTTTTGTTCTGTCTTTTTTATTTCTGTTTTTTTTGTGGTTAAGAATGTTTATTCTTTTGTAGGATTTTAGACTCTTAATGAGTTTCATTCTAATACTAGATAATAGTTTAAACCTACTTAATTATTTAATCTCGTCATTTTGATTTAGCCAACTCGTTAAGTTTAATTAATCCTTCAACTTTTTTGGAAAGGGGTATTGTATAGGACACTTTGCTAGAAAGAGAGGGTATTTTTTCCCTTTATAGTAAAACAATAGTAACAATAATGTAATCTATGAGAATGAGACTGAAGCCATTTTGTAACAAATCGTAATGATGCTTAAAACTGAAAACTGGAGGGATGTTTTGTGTTTTCATTGAGATTTTATGCTTTTTACAAGTAATAAATGATTTAAAATAGTTATCTAATTATTTGCTTCTTCCACAAATTTAATATTTTAAATAGGATTTTAGTAAATAGTTTCAAATAATCCAAAGACTTCACAAAAATTGGTAATATGAATGTTATAAAGAGTCAAACGTATCGGATATCCGATTTAGTGAAAATAATCAGCTCAATCAAAACCATATCGGATTGACCGGTTCAGCCCATCACAACGTTTAAAAGACAAATATTAATTTAAACAATGCGATATTTATCAAAGATAATTCGATATGTGTGGTCGCGGTATTCATGGAGAATTAGTGGAGTTTCAAAGAAAAGAAAGATATATCATACGTAATACGTTACGACTAGATAGTCTCATAATTAGCGGTAGCAAGGTTTCAGGGTGTCGCTATAGAGGATTAAATAATATTATCTCTTAAACTAACCAAGAAACAATTGAATATTTTTTGTATTACATTTGATTTTCATAAAGTACTAGCATTATTTTATTCGTTTATTCCCATATATAGATGGATCATACGTAACGTTAAGAGAGAATATCCAGAGTCTTCGATATGCTCTTCAAGTAGGCTTCTCCTCATCTGTAGAGGAGCCATTCGCTTTTAACATATGTAAAAAATTACAAATATGTATTGAATTTTATATAAGTACATTGTCATCGACTCATCAATATATTATGATGAACTATATAGATAGATACATGACTTTGAATAATTAACATGAACATATATGTTGCACAGATATCAGGCATGCGCACGATACGAGTGCATGGTGAAGTAAAATGTCAGTTGAAATGATAATGTGAGTGTTTTTTATTGATTCTAACTGGTGAGAAAAAACTACAATCACTAGCTTTACTTCCAAATACGGATTACGGTTAGTTCTTGATAAGTCCTCTCGGTTGTTTTGAGTTTTAAACCTCGAACCGTGATATAACACCTGTGCATGTATGATTAAGCCATGACCTAATCTTAGCAACAAAGTATAGACATAATAGAATCAATCAATAGGGCTAAAATCACTTGGTTATTAATTAACATGTTTTTAATTATGCCAATTAATGGAAGAACATGTTTACAAAAATCGCTTAAAGAAAATTAAAATCAAAGATAACCCCTAATGCATGTAGATATGCATGCATGGCGAATGTTTACATTGAGAGTGGAGACATGCAATGCAATCAAAACAATTTGAAACCAAGTACAAATCATAGGATACTGAAGTCATGTTATGATGTAAGAGAGAAAAAAAAAGACAAATGTGGGACCAAAAGGGTCGTATCTTGATTGTCAAGTGCGTGTGCCTTCTCAAGTCACGAGCCAAAGGAATTGAAGGGAAAAAGATCTTACTTAGTGGAGTGGCCATAGAGGAAGTGGTGGCGTCCATGTAACTCAGTCTCATACCTATCTACTTACTTCACTCTAATCTTTGGGTCCTCCATTACAAAGACACCTTCAAAAAAGAATGGCCAATTCTTCAACTCTGAATTCTTCCACAACTGAAAATGAAAATATTTCCTTCTTTATATATACCACTGAAGAAAAAATATGACCAATGTTATAGAATTGGCTGCATAGATATGGCAAATGACAAATGTTATAAAATTGCCCGCATAGGTTCTTAGACGGTCAAAGTACCCATAAGCTCCATTAAAAACCAAATCAATTATAAATTCCTTTAACGAAACATTCTAATTTTTTTATGTTTAGGGAATGTCTAAACGACTGATTAATCCGTTTACGCATCCGTTAAATTAAATTAAACTAAATTAAAATTTTGGAAAAAACCGTGAAAACTAATTGGTAACTAGACAGCTGTCTAGGCGATTTTGCCAGCAACCAATTAACTTTCAACAGTTTTGTGAACATTGGATATGATGACCAAACACAACCAACAAAAAGAATAATATTTGTTTTACTCAACGTTTTTTGCTTAAGTCATCTACTAATCATATTATCCCAAATGTATTAATCTAAATGACTCTCATTATCTACAGCTTAATTTAAGTGATCATATCCAACTACTAATTAATCGATAGCTCAGATCAATATGACAAATATGGAGTAGTTTTCGGATTGTTGTGTGTATAGAATTTTATAATAGCAATTTGGACAATGGATGATTTGAGAATCTGAAAGCGACAGGCAGAAAAATTAGAATCCCGAATCTTTCACACCATGATATTTTAAAAGCTTCACAAGCACAGCCACATAATCCTTGAGCAAACAAACAAAAACAAAACCAACTGAAGAAATCATAGTAAGAAGAATAACCAAGTCTTGGTACTCAATGTTGACTAATTAAAAGTACCTCGCCCATGTGACTTTCGTAATGACATATTAGATGCATTATTGAGAATCAATCCGTAATAGCCATGTTCTTTTTCGGGAAAAAAACAAAGAGAATTAGTTCTTGCTCTCTCTACCACAAAAAAAAAAACCGAAATATAAATTTCAATATCTAATCATTTATACTAGACCATGTATGTTTTAATTTTAATTGTTTAGGCTACGTTAAAGACCAGCTTGGAATTTAGGGGTGAAATTTCGAAAGCTGTAAAAAACGTATAGTCTTGATTTAAAACAGAAATTTTGAGTTTACATTTATATGTATGAGAGAAAGAAAAAATAACATTTTTGAAACAGAAAACTTTTTCAGTTTTTAGTTATATATTTTGCAAAATGCAAACACAAAGAAAATGTTTTTAAATGCTTAAGATTTAAGTTATTTTAGAAAAATATAATAATAAATGTAAACGTCAACGCAAACAAACAATTGAGGTAACTTTAAACATCGAGCTGTAGCTAATTTAGGATCCAAGGTAATTGACGGGAACTTATTATACAATAACCACGATGGATTAGGGATGTTGTGATCTTGGTCCGGTACATGCCGGTTTAAATTAGGATTATTTTCTTTTGATTTCCGGCTCGGTTGAGACTGTTTCTGTGGTTCAGAGGGTCAGCACATCATTTAACTATCCAAAAGACACAAGAATTGTGATCGATTTGACCAGCCCGGCCTGGCCATGATGGGTCGTTTAAAAAGCAGTATTGGTATTTTTACGGCCTTAAAAATATAATCCGACCGGGTTGGATCGGTCCACGAGTTTTCCATAAATACCGAAACCCAATTTTCTCAGCTTTTCGGAATGTTTTTGCTTGAACGTAAAGAGTAAAAGACTATGTAACATCAATGTAGTATAATTCTTTCAGATTCTTGTAGGTCATTTTCAGAGTTTTCCACAGAACAAAACAATTTGAAGAATCTTGGGAACTCTTTGCCAATTACAGAAATATACAGAGAAATAAGAATATATACATACTCTATATTCTATGATTCTATGGACCATCACACCAGATACTTACACACACACACACAGTTAGAACACTCTTTACCTGCCAAAAGAAAATATAAGAAAGTGTTCTTATTGCAATACACAAACAGACAAAACAAAGGCTGAATTAATGGGAGTGTTACATCAGTATACATCAATTCCCTATTAACAATCAGTTCCTTTTTTATTTTGTTTTTAAATATATGCTCTAATGGCTTGATGGCATCATAAAACAATAGACCCCACATTATCAACAGCATAATCTATCACCATATGGACGGTAAAGATTTAGAAAAAAAAGAATTTTTAATAATATGAGTGTTACATCGCGTAGACACAACACAGTGTTCAAGTTGGCTTGTATAAATATTGGGCAGAGGATGCCATAGGTTCCCATAAACAATCTCAGAAGTAAGTTTTCTATTGCAAAGAGAAAGATAAAGAGAGGTAGACAGAGAGATGAAAGTTGTGCAAGAAGAATACCGTAAAGGACCGTGGGCAGAACAAGAGGACATCCTCTTGGTCAACTTTGTCCACTTGTTCGGAGATCGAAGATGGGATTTTGTAGCAAAAGTTTCAGGTTTGAAGGTGGAGGGAGAAACATAAGAATAGGTATAGCTAGGGTTGTTTTGGAAAAATGGGTGGTTCTTTGGAAAGGACCTTCCATTAAAGAAAATGACCTGGTTTTGGTTGTAGGTTTAAACAGAACAGGAAAGAGTTGCAGATTAAGGTGGGTTAATTACCTTCATCCTGGTCTCAAACGTGGTAAGATGACTCCTCAAGAAGAGCGTCTTGTCCTTGAGCTTCACGCCAAATGGGGAAATAGGTCCGATGATTCTTCAAGAAACAGAGAAGCCCTAATAATGTTTTTAATCCGCTTTCCTTTTTTTCTTTTTTTTTGGTATGAATTTTGGAGGTTTTTCATATGCAGGTGGTCAAAAATTGCTAAGAAATTGCCGGGTCGAACAGATAATGAGATAAAGAATTATTGGAGGACTCATATGAGGAAGAAAGCTCAAAAGAAGAAACGACCTATGTCTCCAACTTCCTCATCTTCAAACTGTTGCTCATCATCTATGACCACTGCAACTACTCAAGACACTGGTGGCTCCATTGTGAAAATGAATCAAGAATGCGAAGACGGATACTACTCGATGGATGACATATGGAGAGAGATTGATCAGTCTGGAGCAAACATTATTAAACCAGTAAAAGACATCTACTACTCAGAGCAAAGCTGTTATTTGAACTTCCCGCCTCTGGCTTCTCCAGCATGGGAAAGTTCATTGGAGTCTATATGGAACATGGATGCAGATGAAAGTAAGATGTCTTCTTTTGGTATTGATCAGTTTCCTCTAAGTTTTGAACATGGTAGATCATCGTGGTCGTTTTTAGTCTAGGATTTGATCCATTTGGAATGTTTATATGTGTAGCATATATATGTTATCAAATGACTGTAGTAGTTTCCCACGACTTACAACACCACCCAATGTACTAATGTCATGTGTAGTCATCTTCCTATGTCTTTGTTTCCTTCAAATATGTTAGTTTGTACTTTGTAGAGTGAGTGAAAAAGAATTAATATTAATCTCTTGCTTTTTTCATGGATACCAATCTGTAATACAAGTCAGAACTTTATTTCCAAAATAAATAGACTTTTGAAGTTTCTGTGAAAGTTTGTAGAAATCAATAGTTAGAAATTAGTGGTGAAAGTCATGGATGCGAATAATCTGTGAGTATCCATTATTAAAAATCTGAAAGAGTGAAGGAAGAAAAATGGAATAAGCAAGTACCATATTCATCTTCGAAATAATCAAGAGAATAGGTTTGACTTGTAAAGCTTAAGCCAACTTTGTGAAAAAGAATGTATTCTTCTACTTTATCATCTTATTGATCAAATCGAGTATGATAAAAAGCTCAGTCCCCACTCTTTAGTATTTATGGTAAGATATCTTTTTCTATTTCTTTATTGTATGAAGCCACCAGTACTATATCTTCAACTTTTCCTTTAAAAATTTCAATGAAAGAAAAAAGTAAAAATGATGACTGCTTAAAACTTAAAAGTAAGCAAGCAACTATTTATTAATTATCAATAATAAAAAAAATGGAGAAGGGAGCCTAATTGATGACAGTATGGTCAAATAAACAAATGAGTAAATTGGAATTAGGCTATATGAAATGAGTGACTGATTCTCACACAAACAAGTATTTTGAATCTTTTAATAGGCTGGGATATAATATTTTGGTGATTTGGAGAAAACAAATAAGCATATATCTTTAATAATCTGATTTTACCTGCCCATCAATAACAAGAACAAATGGAAGTATACAATAAGATACACAGACCTATACAATTTAAAGTCATAATCATACACAAATATTCCATAAATATGATTAAGCAAACACCCAATAAGAGTATCCACTTTTCACCCAAAATCATTGGAGGAGCACGTAAAAAGGGTAGTAGAATATGAATGGAGGCATATCTTAAATCAGCAGCATATTACCCGAAAATATCACTCATAATCATATTTACGATTCTCTTATTTAATTTGAAGTCAACAAATGGATTATTCATATTTGATTGGAATGGTTTGATCTCATAGAAATGTGAAAACGATAATTTAGCAAGGAAATGATAAATGTGTGAATATTATAATCCTGTTGCATGTTCTATTATATATCCTTAAAAACAAACAAAATTTAAATCAAGAATTGCAAAAGTTGAGCACAAAGCCAAACAGAGAATCTTTCTAAAGAAGAGCTTTGATATCGATCTCTACGTAAGAGCATGGATCAGTGATGTCAAAGTTGTTCTAAACCTGAAGCATAATAAAAACTGGATTCGGTTAAATCACAAACCAAACCGTTTGGTTGGGTTTTTGATCGAAACAAGATGAAGGAGAAGGTAGTTTGGTGTGTACCTGAGGGTGCACGATTCCAAAGTTACCAACATGTTTCCCTTTTAAAACGAGGCTGGCTTGTCTACGAGGTAGAAACTCAGGTTCCTTTCAAGATTAGAGCAAATCGGAGTTAGAGCTTTTGCGTTTGGTAATCACAGAGTATGTAAACTTGTAAAGCTCAGGATTCAAACGAAAAAAGAGCTTACTTGAGAGCGGTTTATATAGTATCCGGTATTATCACCGGTTGGCACAAATTGGATTGCCATTACTTCCATGATTCTATCGACGACGCCATGTATAAGCTTAAAACACAGAGAAGTTTCTCAGGTTAGAGTTTTAACGTTATCTATGGCCAAGATTGGAAGATGAGTTGAGAAAAGAAAAGAATGAAATCATTTACCTCAAATCCGGAAGTAGCACCACAGTGTAGTGCAGCGAGATGGCGGCTATTCGATGCACCGACGTCTTTTGTTTCATTCAATATCACAATATCATCCAATGCCACATCACATATTTCATAAATCTTGAAACCAAAAAAAAACAAATGATCAAGAGACCTCAAATCTAGCTACAGTAATTGGAGAAAGGAAGGCATCAAAATCGCTTACCTTGATTGGCTTTGTTAGGGTGGTCTTTGTTAGAACCAACTGTTTTCAATAGTCCAGGCATCAGACTCGTTCTGACTACCTAATAAACGAAAAAATATTTCAGCAATAGCAAAGCAGTAACCGGGATGTCGGCTGGAAATATGAAAAAAGCACTTAAAAGAAGGGTTCTGAGAGGAACCTCAAAATCAGCAGACCGCGGGTTCCCAATTATGACGGCTGAACTGTCATCTTTTCTATTTAGCATTGCAAAGTTTTCTTTGTGCGAGCATAGTATCCATGTCAGAACCTCGGTGTACACATTCATCGCAATCTAAAAGTGCCAAAGATGAATAGATAAACCTCTGTGAGATACAACAAATACAAAATTTATTTCATATGGAAAAACAAAAACGGATGAGACATAAAAGAAGCAAGTGGAGGTGCTAGTAACCTCTGATCTGAGAAGATCGCTAAGCTCGTTCAGAGGCAGTGGTTTTATCGAAGCAGGCTTTCTTGTCGGGATTCTATACTAACCATAGGCAATGGCGACATCCTGGTGAAAGATTACCCAAGCTATGAACTAATGTATATAAAATCATTCATAATGCCATCAACATATAAAGATCTTGGTTATGAAAAATTACATCCATAACATCACAGGAGTGGAGCATGTCGCTTCTGCTTGGGGCTACATGTACTTTTACAAGACATTGGCTATTGCTAGATTTTGAACGTTCAGCGTGCAACTGCATTCGGTTCAGCAGACTTGTAACCTGGAGTTACAAATGCCATTTCACAGAACAAAAGGATTAAAACATCATAGCATATAGAGACTCAAGAACGACGGAAAACTCACAGCAGACCACAAGGAAAACTCCTAATACAAATGCCAAGATTAACTTTCACTGCAACCTCTAGATCGATAATTTAACAATAAGAAGGAGAATGGTTCATTAATCACTAAGAAACAAAACAACATGATCGCAGTGGTTGCCTTCATTACCTCTTCCAATTCCAAAGAGACTCCAATTGAGGCTGTGATATAAGAGAGAGGAACTTCCATATCGTAGCCAGTTAATTTAGGATAGATGTCTGAGTCTCCGTTGTCATATGTAACTTCAACAGGTTCAATCTCAACTGTTGATCTGTTAAGCGCATTACCATTGTATTCAAAACAATCTTGGCCTTCGTCAAATCAGTTTCTGTTGAAAACATTCTTTGTCTGCAGGCTAATTGCTGAATGTGCACCATTAATAATAGGTGGCCATGACAGCACAGTTCTGTAAAAGTGAACCTTCATTATTTTAGGTTGATACGCATATGTTACTGCCAAGCACCACCAAATACCTTTTACTGTCGTATAAAACAGGGAAGACGGGTGAGCACTCGATTATGTGTACATATTTTTTCAACTTCAAATCTGACTGCAAACCAGTTATTAAAAAAAAACAGCCAGCAGAATACATTTAAGAAAACTATATATTACCATCCATGATTTACCTTGTAAAACTCAATTAGTTCGTCAGCCCTGAAGCCTATACTTAGGTATCTCCTGTTTCTTTTTGGAAATGCGAAGAGCTTGAGCAAGCCCTTCAAGGCAGAGTAAATCATATCTGCATTGATTAAAAGATGAAAATACTTAATTATTATATTTTAACAAGTATCATCAATCAAATCAAATGCAGATGGTTTTTTTTTTTACCTGTTGGCAGGAATTTCAGTCTTGTAGATGACTTCTTCATCATCATCAGCTTCTTCTTCAATATGTTTTGCTTTCCTGAGTATTGCTTTCTCAGTTGTCTAGTGTCATTGCAGAATGGCATAAACTAATCAGGGAAATAAAACTAACCCACGAAAACATTAAAGAAAAGAAAGAGGCACTGACCACATCATCAAGCTCAATACCAAAACGGAAACACAAATCCTCAAACACTACTTCTTGTGCTACACAGTTGAAAGAAGAAGAGGTTGAAATAAGAACATTACAAAATCAAGATGCAAGGAAGAGTTTCTAGTAAGTAATGTAGGATTCTCCAAGTGCAGCAAACAGACGATCTCTGCCAACACTCACTGTAGGCATTGTCGCCGGAAGACAAAACGATGTGGAACTAAACAATACCAAAAAAACACAACTGAAATGACAATGGTTTTACGATGAGATAACCCTAGCTGGTATGTAAAAATCGAAACTTTATTCGTAGTTTGATCGAAATTGCATCAATACATTGTCCACACCAAAAACATCGAGCTCAAATTTCCAAAATGATAACACCGAGCAAAATGGTTTGGGCTCAAAAAGGGCTCAGAATAAACTATCTCTACTTAGCATTATTGCGTATAGCTGAAAATTTAATTCGCTTAACCATCAAAATACTGTACGAGTAACTCAGGGCCACACAAATAAAAATAAGTGACGTCACTCGAATCTTAAATCCGCCGTCAAAATGCTATTCAGACGAAGCAGTCACTATTCAAGCCGCCGTGTATCTACAATCCTCCACCGTCGGTCGACCGGATTCAAATTTCTTAATCGGAGATGTCGACGTTCGTGAAGTCTTATCTCTTTGCTTACAATTTTCTCCAAGCTTCTGCATGGTATCTCTCTCTCTTTCTCTTCTTCCTGTCTTCTCGTTTTCACTCTCTTTGCCATTTTCGTCGTTTATTCATGAGAATTTTTTGTTGTTCGGTAGGACGACATAGCTTGTGAGTATCCTTAACGGCTTTTTATCGAACAAGACGGTCAATGGCGCTTATGCTTCTTCTGGATATTTGATAAGTGAGAAGAAATTTCTTTTTAACTCAAGAATTTGAATTTAAGTGGGACTGATCTTGTCAAATTTGGCCAAATCCGCTTCAAAGTTGGATTGATGATTTTTTTTTTTCTGAAAATGATCTCTGTTGTTGGTTCAGGTGTGATTCAAACTGCTTCTGTTCTTGAAGTTCTTCATGGAGCCATTGGTAATATTTGGAATGTTTGTGATTTGTTTTTCCTTTTTGAATGAATTGATTGATTGATCTCCTATTTGAATTTAAGGGATTGTGACTAGTGGATTCATGTCTCCACTGATGCAATGGAGTGGAAGAACCCATTTCATCTTGGCAATTGTTGGACAGATCAAGGAGGTTTGTGTTGTTTTTACTCTTATGAGAATCAGTTTCATCAAATCTAGCAGTCTAATTCTAGCTTTACGTTTCATCATTTAGTTCCAGGGTAATCCATGGCTGTCAATAACACTTGTAGCTTGGTGTCTCGGCGAGGTAAGTTTGATCTTCACATGTCTATCCATCTTTACATCAATAATACAGAGAAATGCCAATGATAAAGAAACATGTTATCTCAATGTTCTGGTCTGGGAGAATGTCAGCGAGACCTTTGAACATACATTAGCAGTAATTCAATTCGAGTAGATTGAGAACACAGTCTAGGTGGAACAGTGATGTTATATACAACTAGTTGTATTACCTCTTAAAGAGAACAAATTACACGCCAATTCTATTCTATGTGTTAGCCTGAGTGATGGATTTGGATGTAGATGATCAGATATCCTCACTATTCTTTAACTTGCCTCGGTAAATTTCCCTACTGGCTAACCTATCTCAGGTACTACTTCATACGTTACGTATATTGTTTGAACCGAAACATTCCTCGGCTATCACAGAAATTTTTTTCGAGTTGAACGGATTGCATTACATGTTTTAACCATACAGGTATACAGGATTTATCATGATCTATCCAACGGGACTAGTGGGTGAATGTGAGCGTTTTAAAGTGTATATGTATTGCTCTGAAGACAGAGTTCTTCGTGTTGACTTTGACCATGTTTCTGCAGTGTTGATCATGTACAAAGCTCTTCCACATGTTAAAGAAAGGAATCTTTACGCAAATCTCTTCTCTATTTTTCCCTTCAGTTACTACGATCTTCTTTGGGTATGTTCATCGCTTCCTTCTTAATCTTCTTGGTCTCAGATAATCTGAGATTTCTTCTGTATAGTATCATCATCATCATTAGCTTTTTCCAATGACCATTTTTTATTTGTCCATGTCATTTTTATTCAGGCAATCCTCTTGGTGTACCCGTTCTTTTGGTTGAAGCTTTATCTCCAGCTGTTCAAACAAAGAAAGTCTAAGCTTGGGAAATCGGAGAAGCATCACGGCAAGAGAAAGAGAATGTGAAGTTCATTCAAACGGCTCATACATATGTATCTCAGCTTTGATTCTGTATACTAATTTATTCCCAAAAAAATAGTCTTTAAAACTTTAAAATATGTAATCGTTCTATTTATCAGGTTTGAAGTATTATCGTGAGCTTTATCAAGGTCGTACCTAGAGAAGAAGAATAAAGTGACCAACCAATAGAAATCCAGATACGGAGTTTCAAATCAGGTTAAGGTTTCACACAGTTGATTCGGGAAAATGATCAAATAATTCCCCAACTTGTTCAGTGTTACAAAAATTTTGCTCAAGTTTTAAATGAACAAAATAAATCCTCAATTTACAGTTGATTTTGCAAAATAAGATCCAAATAAGTCAGCGTTAACGAAAGCGAAAGCTAGACAGGTTTTTTCTTCAAAATCAAAAACCCGAAAAGTGACGCCAAGCTTCTTAGTTTCAAGCCCAACGCTTAATTGGACTAATTCTAATGGGTTAATTATTGGGCCATACTTTAATTAAATCACCAAATAGACTCTAGACATTTGTTGGGATCTCTGAAAGACAGAAATTTAGAAGCCTGTACATATTCTTTGATTAAACACAATGTCATTTATTTACCTAAGCAGTTTTTATCTATACATAACACCGTAGTTAAATTTATTTATATGATTAAAGTTATTGATATTGATTCATCTGTGTTTTGTTTTTTTTTTGTTTTTTTATTGTTAATTAAAAGAAGAAATAAACAGAAATTTTTTGTAACTAAACCCCATATTATTCTAGGATTTTCTGTAAGCATTCTTTCTATTGCAGTAGCCTAAAAGCAAGAACCGGTCCAACAAAAGAACCGTAGCATCATTATGAACTCTTACTTCAATCAGGATAAACAGATGCCTTAATAAATAGAACTAAACCTTTTTTTTGGTTTTGTTTAAGATGGAAGCATATCACAAACACACAAAATTCAAAATAATTTAACAAGTTATCGTTTTCAGTCTAACTAACGAAAAGTATAAAAGCAGATAGAGTCTCGTCTTCAGTCAAACTAATTAATTATTTTGGTCTTTGGACGACGACCCAATTATTATTTTTGTTTCTATATCAAATTTAGTGGAACAAAGTGCTTTCCTCTGCTGCAGCTTTGAGTACCATCAACTACTCGTGTACCTCAAGGAATGTGTTCGCAATTAATACCCAAAAAGCTCTCAATCTTTAAATTTTGCAAAAATGATAAATAATTGTTTTTAGAGAGAAACTAGTCAAACCCTTGGACCGACTTTAATTTGGACTTGTTAAAGAGATTCTTATTTATTGGCCGGAACTACCCATAACCTAACTAAACTTGTAATGATTGTTCGAAAAGTAAATAATCTAGACTACCTCCATTAAATAATTAATTATCAGGTTAATAGTTATATTCTCATCCTGATATTTGTAATTTGTAAATGGTGTAAAAAAGGGATTAGTTTACGGCAGATCAATCCATTTGAAAACTTTAGTAGTATTTTGAAAACGTTGGATGACAATCAATCAGCAACACTAACAAAAGCAGTAAACTTTTGTGAAGGATCTATTTGTCAAACCAAAACATCAAGCAACGTTTTCTTAAATTTGATTGTTTGAAAACTTTATAGATGTTTAGTTATGATTTTTCGAACATAAAATTATTAAACATAGTTTCGGTAGATGAAATCGCTCTAATAGTCAATAAAATATGGTTAAGAGTTTAAAAATCCGACACGAAAAATGGTTGAGATAGAAAGCGATTGTGCCAACTGTTTGTGGACCATGACCATTCTAAAATTGGAACGACTGATCTTTAGGAGGGTCGAAAAAGTATTTTATGACAAACATAAAGATATATTCAAATTTGATTGATTTTGGCAGTCAGAGCATTCAGTATCGTCAAGTCGGCTTTTAGACGAATCTTTTACAAGTGAAGACACGTGTAATAGTTTTCCATTTACTGTCTAAGTCGTGAAAGATGAGTGTTGTCTATATATGACTTGTTGCCATGTGCCGTCCAAGAAAAAACAAAATCACGAGTTCCATAAGGTTTCTTTTTTTAAATAGTTCCATAAGGTTGATATGCCAACTTGAAAACATTGTTAATGCATGAGTATATCTCACAACAAATTGTTAAAATTACAAATAATATATAGTGTTTTTTTGGTCGATAATTGCAAATATAGTTTATTTGTTGGGTTTTGTCTATAGATTAGGATTTAGAAGTCTGAAGGTCTCTTCTCTTTGTCATTTTATGGTTTGTGTTTTATTCAGTTATCTAAAATTTGTATAATTGTATAGATATTTTCGGTAACTTTATAAGATTATATTTTTGGTTAAGTTCAGGTCTCTCAAGTCTTTTATTTATGGAATATTAGTGTATTTACTGAAATGGTTAGATTTTTATTTATTTGATGGTAAGATTTCCTTTTTACCATTTAAGTTTTCTTTCTAGTAACGTATCACAATTTTGTGTTAACTCATAAAAGGTAATGAGCTAACAAAATAGATCATATTAGAATGTTCTTTCTATAAGAAAATATGAATTATTACAAGAGTCCTTGACCAAAAAAATAAGACAAGAGTCCAAGTTTATGTATATGTGCTTTAAGTAACGTCGTAATTAAAAAAAAAAAAAAAGTATATGTATATGTGCTTTAAGTAACGTCATAACGCAAATTGTGAGCCGTTAGCCGTTTAAGTGAAATTTATAATATTTGAACTGGTGCAGCACTGAAATTCTTTATCAAAATAAATATTGAAATTCATACCACGATGCTCGATAAAAATGTTTTGTATAATAGTGGTTTTGAGTATTATGTGCGTAAAGAATATTTGCATAGTAATGAAATGGAGTGTACGATCTAAAAAATTTAAGCTAGCTAATTGAAGGAATAAAGATATATAATAAGTTAAGGTATTACAATTATTATGGGAAAAACAAATTCTACCACATCTAGATATCAAATCTATTTCTTGGGCAGTCCACAAGCCAATCTAGTACAAGTATTAAATTAAGTTTACATACAAACAAAATATACTGCGACCTAAATTGGACCTGTCTGAATTTTACATATCGTTTTGTAATTTTGTTCACGAGAATCCGTTGCAACTGCAATTACTGGGTAGTTAAATGAAAATATGTGTTTAGTAATGTGTAATATATGTCTATATTCAATTTATTATTATCAAAAGCAGTTTCTCAGATTTTGTTTTTGTCTAATTATAATTCACAATTTCTAAGCCCCACGACCATTAATTTGAAACTTGTAATCTTAGTCGTCTCACCACGACTTCATCTAGCTCGTGTCATGCAATAAAAAACGAAAATGAAGTATCAGTGTATCACTGTGGAGTCTGTGACTATGGTTTTCTTTATTGTATTTGTATACTCATATAGTTCTATGGTAATTGATGGAATAGTTTCTTTTTTCTCTTTTCCCTATAAGCTAATTGATGCTTCGTTAATTTTCATGAAAATATAACATAAACCTACCGATAATTACGTAAAATGACTAGTTTAGTGTTTCTTAGGAGGTGTTATTGAATCATCGTTTTAAAATGTTTTTAGAAGGTGTTATTGAATCAACATTTTCAAATGTTTGTAATGTACAATAATTTAGAGATATGAATTTTTTGAGCAAAAACTTGTATTTTTACTCATGTTTTAGATAAGAAAGTATATTGAAAATTTTAAATCCATTCTGATTCAGATGTAACTAAAATCAAATAGATGTTGAATAGGACATGTTATTAATGTATATTAGAATTAAAATACATGAATAAATGCTTAATCCAGTGAATTTTAATGTACTTTTTCAAATACATTTAAAATCCATCCATTTATATTAAATTACAATATTCAATCACACCTGCATATAACTAATTAAAGTTAAACCATCCACTTTCTTTGTCTCACATTGTTTAATGACTTTTTAAAGGATAATCCATTGAAAAAATAACCCCTTTTCAAAAAAATTAATACTACTTCTAAAAACCAAGCAATTCACTGATAGTAAAGTATTTTACATTGATTCATTTATGTATTTGCATCTACTATATATAGGTTCCAAACACCCATTACGAGGAATCCTTGTTAGTCCTAAACAGAGTATAACACACACAGTGATCAATGGATGGCTTATATTCTCCTATTTGGCTTCATCAAGAGGTATCATAATCATCATCATCATTGTATACGCCATTTTTTTTTCTTTCTTTCTTTTTTATAGTTTCTGATACGAATTCTTAACTTTTGAAATGCAGAGCATTGATGAGATGACGCAGAATCTACACAACAGTCTGTTCGAACTAGAGACACTGAAAATGGAAGTCAATGAGAAATCAAGAACACACAGAGAAGAAGTCAACCAACTTCTCAATCTCCTCAAGTTCACTCAACAAGAACGAGACGAAGCTAGACAACAATTATCCCAACTTCTCTTCCAAACCCAACAAAACCCTAATTCAAGAAGCATCAGTGAATCAAACAGCTTCTCTCAGGATGGATCTTCTTCTTCTCCTTCTTCCTCAGAACTCTCCAGCTTTTTCAATATTAATCCTCCACCGTCGATGATCTACGAAGATCCAACGGCTCATAACCATCAGCTCGATCCTCTAGACGTTCTCGTGATGGGGAAAGCTTTTCCGGAAGCGGGAAAGCTTTTGAAAGCGGTGGTGGAAGCTGGACCACTTCTTCAAACGCTTCTTGTGGCTGGACCGCTGCCGAATTGGGTCAACCCACCGCCTCAAACGCAATCGCAGCGTTTTGAGTTACCTCATATCTCGTTCAGAGGGTCCGATGTTAGTAGCGCGTCGGGGCGATGTGATTCTCTGACGTAGTCGGATTCGGTTGTGAGATTTGAGTTCGGTTATTGATCAACCAATGTTAACCGGAAAGAGACATAGATTAGAGTAGCGAATCGATCATTTTACGAGATTCCGTAAGAGTAGTTTTGTATGTTGGGTCATTATTTTCGTCCCTTCTCTAAAAGACCATAAGTTCGATTATATATCAAATCTGGTTCCGGATAATGGTTTGTAATCGTATCCGGTCACGGTTTCATTATCAGTTCAGTTTTTTTTTTCTTTTTTTCTTTTTTTGCAATTTGACAATTGTATTATGGTCGATTGTTTCTTAAAGTAACTGGTAAAATCTTTAGGAGACTTCACTCTGCTATAAAAAGAAACATTTATCTGCCACTTGTAAATTAATTAATTAACCAATAAATACAAAATTCAAAAGTGTTTTCAAAAGTTTTTGGTCAAGCCAAAGGCTGATCGTTTTCAGAGATATAAATGTGGCCCATCTTCTTGCGTTTTGTCTCCATATATCTTCTGTTTTCCTTGGTGATTGGTGTCACCACCGGCACACGGCCAACTACAGCGAGTCCGTACCCTGTCATTGCCCTGTCTAACGTTGATACTCCAGTTGATGTTCCGGATTTTGCATCCTGTAACCAAGAACTTTATCAGAACATAGAAGCAATGAAAATCTAATTTTGCAAATCTTTACCACGGTGATGGTGAAAGTTGGTGCAGAGGAATCCTCGTCTTCCATTTCAGGTGACATGGTAAGGCTTAATTTTTCGAGGTTTTCTTTCTTCATCCCAACTGAGACAATCCCAAAACCATTCTTAATCAGAAAGGCTATGTCTTTTGGACTCGTTAGAGTTGCTGCCATGATCAGATTCCCTTCAACATCCCCGTTTTCATCATCAACAACGATCACAAACTGAAAAATAATAAAGAAATGTAGTAAAGACCTAATCCACCACACAACTGAAAAACAGATCATAATCAATAATCTTCAATAGAATCCCCAAGTTCAACAGAGGAATAACCTTGAGTAGGACAATCTGGATCACTCACGAAGCAGAATCATCAGTCTCAGGCGTGATTTCGCGTCAACTGTCTTGGATGAAGCAGAATCAAACAACGAACCTTCCGTTCCTCTCAGAGGACTTTCATCGAACGCGATCACTATTCCCACTAGCCTTAACCTCCCAACGTGAACCACTAAACAATCTCCAGCAAGTAGCACCAAACCTAGGAGACCTATACGAGACATTGTTTTCAGCGAAACAACACCGAGAAAGCACATAACAAGAAAGGAAATTTTTATCAATTAAACCTTGATTAATGACCGTGTGAGCAAAAAAGATGCGAGGATGATATAAAGCAGAATCCTTGTACGTGATGAAACATATATCTCTCTCTTCGTACGACTAGCTGCTTCTCGTCTCCTTTCGTTGTTTTTAGCACAACCCAAATCGGAAAATTTAAAAAGTTTAGACATTTTGGAAAGATGGAAGAAAAAATCACGACCACGAGTTTAGGATTTATATTCTGTCAGCGTCATGGTACTAAGTGGTGATTCTCAGGCCTCAGGGGCCATCGTGAAAAAAAGAACGGAAACCTTCTCGTTTGTTTGGATGGTTTTGACCTTTGACTCATCATTTTAAACAATTTGCAATTTTCGAGTGCTGACGTGGCGTGTCATTAGAAAACCTTAACGAACAGAAAGAACTTTAAGAAGGGAAATGAAAGGAGCGGAGGCCGGTGGAGCAAATCGGATCGAGACGGAGATGTCGCCGGTGAATTTTTTAATCTGCTAACTGAGGGAGAGAGAGTGTCATATACAATTTTACTCCGATCTCACTAGATCGTCCGTTGTATTGTATCAGTCCGTTCGTGGTCTAGTTTGAAATCTCTGAGCTCAAAGGTGTGTGTAGTCACTGTGTTTTTTCACATGTTTACATTGCGAATCGGAGATTGTATTGTGTGATTAGATTGGTTAATTTTTGCCACGTTTTGTATTCAGAAGTGGATTGGCAATGGCTGAGCCAGAATCAGTAAACGGAGTAAAGGAGAACAAATTATGGAAAGGTGTATTCGCGGTTTCCGGCATTATGTCTACTCTTGTAATCTATGGTGTTCTTCAGGTCTCTCTTGTTTTTCATGATACCATTTTCTTTGAAATTTCTTCCCTTTCTTCTGTTTTATGATTAGAAATCTTCTATGGATTTTTATTGTTTGTTTGATTGTGATTTGTAGGAGAGGATTATGAGAGTTCCTTATGGAGTGAACAAGGAGTATTTTAAGTTCTCTTTGTTTTTGGTTTTCTGCAATAGACTCACTACATCAGCTGTCTCTGCTGGTGCTTTATTGGTAAACTAGCAAAAAACTCAACTTTGTGTTTATATTCATACTTATTAACCAAAGTTTAAAGAACCCTTTTTGGATTTTTTAATGTGTAGGCAAGCAAGAAAGTTTTGGATCCCGTAGCTCCGGTTTACAAATATTGTCTTATCTCAGTGACTAACATCTTAACAACAACATGCCAATACGAGGTCAGATTTTTTTCTTAATTTATGAACTTTGTGTGTCTTACTTTTATAAATTTTTGCCATCTGTAATTCCTCCAGGCTCTCAAGTATGTGAGCTTCCCAGTCCAAACTCTTGCAAAATGTGCCAAAATGATTCCAGTAATGGTAAGTTGTAAAATTCTTTTTTTTGGTAAGAGATGGAAACTCATGGGTTTGAGGTTTAGGGTCACCATTCTTATATCTGTACTCTTGTACAGGTATGGGGAACACTCATAATGCAGAAGAAGTACAAGGGATTTGACTATTTAGTGGCTTTTCTGGTGACCCTTGGCTGCTCTGTCTTTATTCTTTTTCCGGTATAAACCTGCTCTATACTCATTACCCAATCATTCCAAAGGCTTCGGTTAGTTAGAGTATCACAATTACCATGAACATCAAAGTAAGATGTACTGATGTTGGTTTATGTAAATCTGAGCTGTAGGCCGGAGATGATGTTAGTCCGTACAACAAGGGAAGGGAAAATACTGTTTGGGGTGTTTCCCTTATGGCTGGTTATCTTGGGTATGTGTATCCGTGTTATTCATTTCACCGTTATGCAATTATACTCAGGTTTTATTGTCTGGTTTTTAAAATAGGAATCTCGAAACTTTGTTCTTACTACTCACGATTGTGTATTTGGTAATTGGATAACTAACAGGTTTGATGGCTTTACTAGCACATTCCAAGACAAACTCTTCAAAGGATATAATATGGAGATACATAACCAAATATTCTACACAACACTTTGTTCTTGTGTTCTGAGTTTCACTGGTGAGAATCTTACTTGTTTATGCTATCTTTTATGTAAGACTCGCATCTTTTTCTGTCACTGTCATTTTCTCTGGACGCTGGACTATTGATTTTTTTCCTTGGTGCTTCGTTTCGGCTGGTCATATCCCACTAGAAAATTCTATAGGAAGAAGACTTTTCTCCTCTTTCTTTCTCTTTTTTTTTTGTTCACAATCTAATCAATCATTCTCTATGCTTATCATTCTGTGAATCTTATTTTTGACGTAGGACTTATATTGCAAGGGCATTTACTAGCAGCTGTTGATTTTGTTTCTCTGCATAGAGATTGTTTACTCGACATCGCTCTGCTTTCTACAGTAAGTTATTATTGATACTTAGTCATTATACAATGCATTTTCGTCCAAATTAGTCTCATTGCATTTTTGTAGTCTCATAGGTCCACAAGATGCATGCATTATTCATGACACATATCCATCCGAAACAAAAGACGTCAATGACATCTCATGATTCCCACTGAACTTACCAATTACTAATGTCCAGGTTGCAACAGCGAGCCAGTTCTTCATTTCTTACACCATTCGGACATTTGGTGCTCTAACATTCGCTGCAATCATGACGACAAGACAGGTAAAAAAACCAACCCGATCTCAGTCTGATTAATCCGTCTCAATTACTAACACGATCTGTTTGTAATCTGACTAATCCGTTTTGATAAAGCTTGCAAGCATCATGCTCTCATGCATTTGGTTCTCTCATCCTCTTAGCTGGGAGCAATGTATCGGATCGGTATATTTTCGATTCTTTTACTTTTTTGTGGAACTTGAATTGAACCATTAGATCCTCGGAAAACTTAGGCACTCCGATTACTTTACCTTATACTTTTGATTCTTTAACTAACTGAGTTCACTCGATCAGGTCATCGTCTTCGGGTCTTTATATGCGAAAAACTTACTGAACAACAACGAAAAATCACAAAAGCCACCGCTGCCTCCAGAACTTCCGCAGTACGAAAAGGCTGAGGGCTCTTAAGAAGGAACCTTAAACTCCATTTAGAGGGTTCTTTCTCTTAATATAAAACCCTCTAAACAAAATTAAAAAAAAAAAACTAGCCATTAGGGAACTGAAATTATAATTCATATAGAATGTCTGTATTTTTTCATCTTTTATTTAATTTTGTTGGATCTCTTGTAGAGCTTATTACATATTTTTATTATAATTACATATGTATGTGTTTGCTGCGGCGTGTTTGCTGCTGCGTGTTGATGAAATTGAGTTTCTTGTTGGTATAGATCGTAGACGAGAAAGATTAACGGTAGTGGAAATGTTCTTTTTTCTGTAGTTTAAAAATTTTGGTTAAAAAAGAAAAAAAATATCGCATACAACTCCTTTGAATCTACACTATAATAGAGTGGTAAAATCTACACAGCGTTTACACTATAGTCTATACGTTTATTTTAGTTTTGCTTACTAGATTGCATTTGGTCGTGTTTTTGGATGATATACATTAAGTAAAATATGATCTATTTTGGATGATATACATGAAGTAAAAAATGATATAACTCAAATTTTTAACATTTATTAAATGCGTGAAAAAACAAAATAATGCATGAAATTCCTGTACAATTAGAGATGCTACAGAACATTTTACAATCAAACTTTAATATGTTGTAGTTCTTAGCAGCTGAACCGTCCCAAGTTAATGACAATTTTTTTTTTATAATTAAACTACTACGACATAGTCATCTATCGTCTGCAATTGTTTAGAAGTTAATATAATACACGCGAAGATGTTAGTATATATATTTGGTTTTAAGTTCCTCTTTTTTTTGTCAAAGCGTTCATATTTTATAGCTTGTATATATACTAAATTGTTTTTGAATTGGTCCAATTTTAGATACAATGATTGAAAGATTAAAATGGCTGTAGTTTGTTAGAATTTTTGGTATAACCAATTGAGATATCGATTGATTCCCAACACACTTTTCTTTTTTCCACTTCCTGGTCGTCATCAGAAGAATAATTCAGAGAAGAATTAAAAGGAGAAGAAGTCGATATAGCAAACATTATAATAAGATCTTCTCTTACATGTTTTTAAAAGGTGATATATTTTTTAAAAAAATATGTGCATCGGATGATTAAAATTAATTTATTAGATTTTAATAGTTAGTTTTTCGTTCTATGTTTTTTTGATAAAATCGCTCTATGTTGTGTTCCTCCCTCGTTTGGATCGGTACTATCAACTTACTTAATTAGTCATGACCGAAGATGAAACAAAAACACCAATGGAAGACTGAAAGTTTTATTGATGAAGTTATAAATTCGTAAACATACGACTACGTCAGTACGAAAAGGTCCAGATTCACACCTTGGACTAAAATAAATAGTCAAGCTTAATTAATATCGCATCACAGATTCGTTAAATATATAACGTATTCATATCAAAGGAAAGTTTCTATAAGCAATATTTTGCGTGACGCGTATAGTTTCTTTCAATTCACAATTGCTAAATCAAAGTCAAACGGTGCGTATATAAGGAAGGTCTTACCTACGCATGGACCATGGTGTTATACAAAACTTATAGTGTTATATATAAGCTACGAAATTAATTAATACCTACATGGCTATATATGCGTTATTTATATATACAGTATCTGTGATGTGTGCATACTGTATAGTCGCGATAAAATTCATGTGCCAAGTTTGCATATAATTTCAAAACTGTTATTAATAAGTAGTAGGAGTATAACTAGTAACTAGTTGACAAAAAATTGTATATTTGTTTTGTTTCAGCAATTTCTAGATAATTATCAAAAACGCCGCTTCAGCCTTCAGATCAGCTAAACCAACTCATAATCAAAATCCGATTATGCCGCCAATTAAATTCAGTCCCAGTTTAAGTTAAACCCTAAAATTGATTCAAACTCTCTGTTTTTTTTTTTGGGAACGCTAGAATTGGTACAAAGATCAAACTTTTACAGTACAATACTCATGAGACAGAGACAACATTACACCGGTTATTTAACTTATTTTTGTGAAATGAACTAATCTCTTTTTTTCTTATATATAGAACGAGGACTTATACGTAATTTGAATTGCATGGAGACTTTAGCTTTATCCTCCTCGGCAAGTTACTTATGAATCATCTTTAGATTCTCCTCTTTCATTTCTTTTCCCGCTTTAGATCCATTATCAAAAAGGAATGATTTTACTTTTCCATTAGCTAACTAATTTGTTTCTTTTTCGACGGCAGGTAACTAATTTTAGAAACAATACTATAAAATAATGCTAAAATATTCTCCTAACAAATAATTTCATATTAACAGAGAAAGAAAAAAAACTTATAATGACATATTAACATGCTACCTTCCTCACGTTCAGTTTTGTAACTTCCGTTTCATTCGATTGTCGGTTGAATTATCTTCTTAGTTAAAAGGACTCTCGGTTGATTACTGTCATTCTATATCATTTTAAGAACACTTTAGATCTTAGGTATATCTTTTAAAACTATTGTAATAGAGAACTGATATTACTGTATTATTAAATAATTTCGTAATTAAAATACCGAATCAAACATCCATATCAATTTTAGGATCATTTTCATATCATGTGAATCGGATATTCTTATCATTTAAATCATTAGAGGAAAAATTGAATATATGGGTTGACAATATCTTAATTTTTGAATTTTCATTTTTGTTTTTTTTTTGCGACTAACCATAATTTAAATTATAGTGGAAATACTGGAACCTTTCATATATTGAAATGTTAAAGATGTATGATTTTAATTATGGAATGTAAGATGTTAATTTTACGTTTTTTTGTTGTTTACCTATCGTTTTGATTTTAAATTAAAGGTTGAGTGACTAGGGACATATTTTAATATAAGAAGAAAAATTGAAATATAGATCAAGAGTCTTTATTAATTAATTTAGTATTTGATTAGTTAATTTTTTTGGCACAATCAGTTAAGTTTATATTTGACATATGATGAAACTGTATATATTAAAATGGGCTTTAGATGGAAATTTTTGTATTGTTCTCTCCCAACCCTATTATAAGCATAATTAAGAGATGGAGAAAAACAATATGAAGTTATGAACTAATAGTCGTATTATCTGTATCAAACGAACAAAAAAAAGAGCCTAATACTAGTCGTATTATGGCAATTTAGGATCTTTGAACATTTTTCAAAAACAGAAGATTTCATTTATGTGGCGGCAGGACGCAATTTTCAACTTGTAAAGCATGGGATGGAACCTTCCTCACCATCATCGTTTCCCAAAATATCAAACTAGTCGAAAAGCTAACTAACAGATGTATTCTAGAATTAGAAAGCTAATTAACATATTGTTTACTTTTCAATAAATCTGTCAAAAACTAATTCCATAGAAAAATACCATTTAAGATTGACAGCGTTAGTATATAAACTTGTTAGCATTATTATCACGAATCCATTAAAATCCTAAGCATTATTTTGGTGCATTCAATATAAAGTTACAATTAACATTTCTTTGTAGAAACAGTTACAGTGCAAAAAATTGCAGCTGCAGATGAAGGCGATAAATGTAATACTTGGTCAGTGACTAAACTAACCCTTTTGCTCTGACTTTGCCAATGTCTTGTTTTGTCGTTTTTTTATACCGCGTTTGACTAATCAACTTTTCTCCTCCACATATATACCTATACGTACACTGACATATACATATACATATACGTATCTCTTATTTTAATACTAACACTATATATCTACTATATATATAGCTCTCCCTCTACCTTCCTCCATCTTATCTGCTTACACTGTGATTACAAACCATACAAACCACAAGTTTTATTTTTCTTGTTGAGTAACAAAACAACAAAGTAACTTCTTCACACATACAAAAAAAGAGAGGCCACCAGAAAAGAAAAACAAAAAAATGGGGAAGCACTTGTTCCGATCATCTCCTCCACCGGAGAAACGAACAACTCACCTATCGCTGGCGGAATCAGCTGTACAGGAGTGTATGACGAACATCAACTCCGTCATATCCAAATGGACTTCTTCTTCTTCGTCTGACGAATTTCTCTTTTCCACCAACAGCCGTCGTGAAGCGGAAGAGTTCGTAGAAGCCGTTAGACATTTACAGAGCACGATGCACCGTTTAGTTTCCGTTAATCCGTCGTCGGACAAGCTGGTTTACGCACAGAATCTGATGCAATCGGCGATGAAGCTTCTTGAGTCGGAGTTTTATCGTGTGTTAAAGGCGAATCGGGAGTATTTAGATCCGGAATCTGTCTCCGTTCGGTCTTACAGATCTTCTAGATTCTGTACTTCCACTACGGCTAGTGTTTCTGATTCCGAAGACGAAGGTGGTTACGAAGATAACGCCGATGACGAGCATAGATTCTCCGGCGGACATACCGACGCTATGGATGATTTGAAGATGATTGCTGATTGTATGATTTCTACTGGTTACGCTAAGGAATGTGTTAGGGTTTATAAAACTGTACGGAGATCGATTGTGGATGAGACGCTGCATAATTTGAGGGTGGAGCGATTCAATCTTCATCAGATTCAGAAGATGGATTGGGATATTCTTGAATCGAAGATCAAAACGTGGTTAAAAGCTGTGAAATTAGCGGTTCGATCTTTATACTTCGGTGAGAGGATTCTCGCCGATCATGTTTTCTCATCCTCCGGTCTAATAGTTGAATCCTCTTTCACAGAGATTACTCAAGAAGGAGCTTTAGTTCTCTTTACTTTCCCGGAAAATGCGGCGAAGATTAAGAAATTAACTCCAGAGAAAATGTTTCTATTCCTGGATATGTACGAAGCTCTTGCGAATCTCTTTGTGGAGATTGAATCGATTTTTTACTTCGAATCAGCCGCCGCCGTAAGGTCTCAGGTGATTAACTCGCTAGCTAGACTCGGCGATGCCATAAGGTTGATGATGACGGATTTCGAATCGGCGATTCAGAAAGAAACCTCGAAATCCCCGGTAATCGGCGGTGGCGTTCATCCTCTTACACGTTACGTCATGAATTACCTCTCCTTCCTCGCCGATTACAGCGATTCGATCACCGTCATCTTCGAGAATTGGAAGCTAAGCGTGCCGACTCCGTTACCGGACTCTTTATTCATCAGCGGCCGCGATGAAGCTCATCCGGAGGATTGGTACTCATCTCCGGTGTCTGTACGAATCGCTTGGGTGATTCTCCTCACGCTCTGCAAAATCGACGGCAAAGCTCAGCCGTACAAAGACGTCGCTCTGTCTTATCTCTTCCTCGCCAATAACCTTCAATACGTCGTCGTTAAGGTCGGAACGTCGAATCTGAAGCTTCTTCTCGGCGACGATTGGGTGGTGAGGCACGAGGAGAAGGTGAAGCAGTACGCCGATAAGTTCGAGAAGCTCGCATGGGGGAAAGTGCTGACGTTATTAACAGAAAATCCGAGGGAAGAGATTTCGCCGGAGGCGGCTCATGAATTATTCGCCAGATTCAACGATGAGTTCGAGACATCGTACCGGAAACAAACTTCGTGGGTCATACCCGACCTGAAACTTAGGGATCAGATCAAAATCTCGTTGAGCCGGAAACTTATGCTGGTTTGCACCGAGTTATACCGGATGAACCGGATCGGTTTGGTAGGAGATACATTTAACGAGTCTGTTGTCAGATATACCCCTGAAGATATAGGAAATTATCTCTCGGATCTGTACTTAGGGTCCAGAGGCTCAGGAAGTGTCTCGGCAAAAGGATCCGGATCCGGAACCGGTTCGTCGACTAGGGGTAAATATCGGGAGGACGTAGCCATTGAATGAGAATCTCGTGATATTATGGTTAATGATTAGCGATATTAGTTTTCTTATAAAAGAAAAATGTGTGGTTTTAGTTCAAAGTGAAGAGAGTGATGGATGATTGCCTCGAATCTCCTTTCAGTTATGTGTAGAGATATATGTTAAAAATTATTTATTGAAAGCTCCTTTTTCATCTTTAACCATTCGCTTCTTTTGGAATTTTGTTATATATACGCAAACGACAATTATAGATAGCTCCGTTTTCTTATTCGTGTTTTTGTATAAACTTTTTTTGGGTTTATCTTTTTCTATAATTTTGTTTCACAACTGATTCTCACAAAAATCACTTTTGGCAAAGGTCACACAAACATCTTATATAAATAATAATTTTCATAAAGTATATTTCGGTTACAAATTAAAATTTTAAAATATTTCATATACTATAATTTGAAATTTTAAACGAATATAAACCACTCGACCGAATCATATAAAGGAAACGTATAATGACATATTTTATCATAGATGAATGTTATAAAAGAAACATAAAACGACATCACACATTATGATATAATGTTATGTTATACTTTTTAGAAACTATATTTTCTTATAGAGTTATATTTGTCATATTAAAACGGTATAATATCAAAAAAAAGAAAAAGGTAGACTGGCCAACGTCAAAAAAAGAAGAAAAAGGTAGAATGGCCAGTTATATCAATTAAAATATGCAATTTCAACTTTAAAATAGCATGCTGAAAAAGTTAGTGTTAGTCCCATGGAATATTTATAGACGACCTCTCTATAACTTCATGAGCCCATCTTGTCCTTGATCATATTACATAGCATTAGCCGTTATAATTACGAGGAAATCTGGAAGGAAGACGGAATTAGGAGAGACAACGATTTTTGAGAAATGAAATAAAATAAAAATCATCTCGTATCTTTAGCAACTAGTTATAAAACCATTATTAGTTTATTCATTAAAACGAGATCTTACATTCATATCAGTTCACGAAAAGCGAAAATTTCACAACATAATAAACCACAAACTTAAGCACACGAGCTTTTTTATTTCACACACAAAATTAATCTTCACTCCTCAATTAGCCGGAGATATCAATTAACTTGACTTCAGGTTTCTTCTCTGGCAATTTCGGAACCATAACCGTAAGCACACCGTTCTCCATAGTCGCCTTCACTTCTTCCATCTTTGCATTCTCCGGCAACCTAAACCCTCCTCATAAACTTCCCACTTGCCCTCTCCACACGGTGCCACTTGTCGTTCTTTTCTTCGTTCTCCTTGCTCCTCTCGCCACTAATTTGCAGAATGTTCTTGTCTTCAACCTCAACCTTCACTTCTTCCTTCTTCAGCCCCGGAAAATCCGCTTTGAACACGTGTGCCTCCGGCGTCTCCTTCCAGTCCACTCTTGAGTTGTAAATGCTGCCACGTCACGAGCTGTTGAAGCGGATGCGTTTACTAACGCTGAAGAGGGAGTGAAGAATCCTTCCAAAGGATCCCATAAGTCTAACGAGAACGGATCAAAAAACGTTTGATCTACGTCCTCCGAAAATGCTTGGAATTAGAGACATCGTTCGTTGCTTTGATTCTTGATTTTCTTAGCTGCTTTGATCTGGTTTGTAAGATCACTAAGGAGTTCGTATTTATAGAGAATCAGAAGATGAAGAGAGAACGTTCTTCGAATTTCTTGAATATAAAAGAAAATGCTCATTTTCTAAAATCTTCGTTTGTTGTCTAGAGTCTTTACACATATTCTAGCACTAATTCTATTATCACATTGTGTCACCAACAGGATATGAGATCTAATTTGAAGAAACTAACTTTTTGCCAAACAGAAAATTAAAGCGAGTTCTCACAATACTTGAGACATTTTGACACTAAATTTCACAACCTCTTAATGGATTTTAACTCGATATCTATACCAGAACTGAGCCACGTTTTGGTTTACAAACAAAGACACCAATTACTAAACAAGTATACTGAAAATTATTCGATTCAAACGTGTTGGTAATTGCGACCCAAATCTCAACTTATTTGGCCGTTCATGTCATGCTTGAACCAGAAGTAAAGATTATTTATCAAAAGAGACACATAAATGAACAAGAAAAGTAACTGTGATTACCTTTTTGGGAACTTGGGGTTAAAAATTGAAAATGTGAGATGGTTTGGTTTCTAATCAATGGAGATTGCAAGAAGAAAGAAAGAGAGAAAAGCTTTACAATGTAAAGATGCTACTAGTTGAACAAACCTAAGTGTCGTCAATGATGCAGCAAGCTTGGTCTCTTTTCCATGTGGTCGTAGTGGACAACAAAATGTTCCTGCGATAACCATCCCCCAAAAGACACTTAAAAAAACACTGCAAAAATTCGAAAAATAAGGAAATAGATAGATATTCCTGCAATAATCGTTGGCTTACCTTTCTGACTTTTCTGAACGAATTTGGATCGAGGCAGTCGTATGTTCCTCTTTCAGATGCAGTTGTCCTGACCAAAGGTTCCCCAACTCTGACGAACCATAATCTGAGTTCCTTGTGGTAAAACCAACCTCTTTCGTAACTGCAAGATATCAATCAAACTCAAAAACCTCAGCCCAAGAATGTGGAGTAGACAAGTAATCAAAGATTACAGTAGAGGAAAAGCATACAGTTCATCTGCTGCGTATAGCTGTGCTTCATCTTTTGGCATACTGGAACAATAATTAAAGCAAAGTCATGAGTTAAACTAGAGAAAGATGATTTGTGGGTTGGCAAATGTGATGTTGAATTATTGAGTATACCTGTAAAATATGTAGAACAATAACTCGTGGGAGAACCTTTTGAAACTTGCTCGCTGCAACCAATGAAAAAGATAACACATTTGGTATCAAAATCGAGAAAGGAGTGAGAGAATACATTGTTGGTGCTACTCACAAGATCAAGAGGAAACTTACAGTTAGAGGCGGAGGTGGTATGGCATAGTAACAACTTGGTACTGTGAACTCGACCTCCGTCTTTGCCGGTTCATTGGTCCAAGGGGAAGCAAATGTCTTGTAGAGATTTCCAGTTGAATTCAAATCTAATCCTAGTGTCGTTAAGTCGATGCCAAGAGCAAGTGAGGTCAATTCAGGGTTGCTCCTGTTTAGTACGTCTAACAAGCCAAGCAAGCAAAATGGATCTGCCTCTGACTGTGCCGATTTCATCTCAGATTCTCTAAATTGGTTGATAGATGACATCTGTTGCACAGGAAACTGAGATTGATTTTGATGCTGCTGATACTGCTGAATAAGCTGGTCATAACCATTATTGGAAACTGCATTGGGAGAGCTTAGAGGTCTCAGTCCAAGACCCTGTAGCCCACCAGTCTGGCATCAAAATAAAAAGTAATGATAAGAGAGATAGAAGTTGGAAACAAATGTGGTCCAACCATAAGATGCAGTATCATAATTATATATCTGATATATGCAAATTGAGTGAAGTCCTGGCTTGAATACAGATAGGGATATGATAGACTGCCACTCACAGATGAAGTTTGTTGTTGCTGTTGTTGTGGACGATGTGATGGATATGTCCCCCCCAAGTTGAAACCACCAGATCTAACCATCTGCAAATTTGCAATATCCAACTTCAATTACCACATCAACAACCATATAATAGAAAAAGGCAGGAAAACATTTTCTTAATTTTGAAACAGTCTAAAAGCTCACAGAAAAGTTTTGAGAGTGCATCATTGACATAGCATTGTCATGGAGTTGTTCTTTCTGATGCAAATCCATTGGATAATCAGAACTACCACCTGCAAAAAATCTACTACGCTTGTGAATGATCCAGCAGGTTTAGCTAATAGCATTTAGCATTTAGCATTTAGAAACACATATGTCCGGAACATTTTATCATCTTTCTGATGCAATAAGCTATAATATGAAGGCAGGTAAGAAGTTTATTAACTTCATAAGTATCTAGAGCATCTGGAAACACACTTTCATGAGATCTTGGAGAAATGAGAATAACATAGGGGGGTAATTTTCACAATAGGGGAAACTAGAGACGATATTCCTCACTTTGCTGACATAAAATATGCAATACTCAATTTTATGTACAATATAATACAAAGCTATAGACAATAAAAGACCAGCACCTTTATATCCAGGTAAGGCAGGAAAGTCTTCATTTTGGATGCTGAACTCCTGGTTTTGTTGGACAATTGGGACTCCCAAACCTTGTTTCCTCAACGAGCCTAGAAAAACCACACAAGAGTATGAGGGAACAAGACATGAAATGGAAATATTTTTCCAAATACTTCCTTTTATATTAAGACCAAGTATATGAAATTCAAAAGGTCTTCAGAAAAATTGACTACCCAGTTGTCCTTGAGTGCCACCGGCAGAACCAGGACGACTTGTCAGCTGGGGAAAATCGTTGTTGATGTCAAAAAGAGAGCTGTCGTTGGAGTGATCACTGAGCATCATATTGTTAACTGACTGAACATGGTTCTGCGAAAGTGGGCCACCACCACTATGATAGGAGTTCCCCAGCATAGACATGACCTGAGATCCTGTACCATACAATTTTGAAATCAGATTTTTACTGCTATATCCACATACCTCCGCTGCTAACTTATTGGATGTTTAAGTAAATAAGATTGCAAAGTATAAAGTAAAGAAGCTCGTCTTACAAACTCCATACATTCCCAGAGTATGTGAGCCGAAAAAATTCAGTTCTCTGATTTTTATCACACTAGAAGTATTGACTAACAAGCAAAACAAGTTCAACTGCTGATATCATTCCTTATTTTCAGTTGCTATTAAGCATATATTTTCTTTACTTGATTTTCGAAGCACTTCTAGTTACTCTACCAAAGACCTATAATCGTAAAAGTGAATAGGCGTCATCCACGAAGCAAAATTTATATTCCTCATTGACAATGATATCACAACAAGATAAACAAAGCTCAATTGTATCGACTTCTGGGCAAAAGAACACCAAAGACAGAAAATGGAAAGAAATTGATAAATCATATATACCTTGAGGAAGTACTCCACCCAGCATTCGGTTCTGTCCCTGAGCATTTAATCCTGATCCGCTATTAGCTGCCAAATTTATTCGTGAAGACAGACCAGGAATAGACAATCCCCCAGAGCTAATATTCCTCCCCAAGTTACCTCCACCAACCATATTTCCCACTGAATTTGTTGTCATTCGAGGACCTGCATTTCCCAACAATTGGGATATTCCCATCCCTGGAACACCAGTCCGATTACTGAGTCCTACAGATGTGGAGAGAATTCCAGGAATAGAACCACCAACCCCATTTGCGTTGCTATTGAATCCAGGGTTTCCACCAACGTTAATACCTCCTCTATTTGGGATTCCTGAATGCCCATGTGAGCTACCATGAGACAACTACAGAACAATCATGGTACAATATGAGACATAAATTAGGAATAAGAGCTGTCGTTTTCACAAAATTTCAAACCACATGCACCTGAGAGAGATTAACAGGTAGATTGTTTAAAGAAAATCTTCCACTGGAAAAACTCCCGTTAGGTTGTTGAACCCCGGCAGATGGTATATTATTCATACTTGAGTTTCTTGATGTAAATGTACCTTGCATGTTCCCGACATTATAGCTCCCATGAATATTATGAAGTCCTTGAAGATTTCCTGCATGAAGAATGATGTAGAATCTACATAAGTTCATAGCAGAGCAAATTACACAAAGATGTCAATAATAAGTATTACACCCACCAGTATGATGAAAAGAGGGAGACGGTGCACCAGATTGTCCAGAATAGGAAGCAGCAAATGATCTGCCCGATCCATCTGGTAAATTCGAAGCTGAACCATTGAGGGATGACTGCAAAAGGAAAGAACACAGGAGTTGATAGTAGAGAGAAGGCACGCATAATTAAGCAAACGATATCCTAATGAAACTAACATATGCTTAAGGTCCAAAAACTATTAAAATGAAAGGGGTAAAGGAAGTTTCCGATACATGAAGGTTTGACATTGCAGGAACTGACAATCACTTGAGACAAAATATCATTCGGCGACAAGACGCGAACCGCCAACAATCTGAAACGGAATAAACAACGCATATAAAACGAATAGCCTGAAAAAAGGAGACAATACTTAACATAAATCTTAATAATCATGGTGTATCACCAGACGAATTTACTGTATAAACTACATATAGTTCAAAAAAAGATTGAAATTTCTCATTCTTCAACAGAAATGTTCACCGTAAACTTTCATCCAGAAACAAGAAGATCGGCCATAAACACGCATGTAAATTACACCCCCGTGGAGATAATGAATCAACAAACATGAAATAAACTAACAGAGCAGAAACTCAGAAGTCTAAGAAATGATTCAGAACCAGAAACAAATCTAAGTCTATTAAAAATCACGAGGATACAATTTTTTTTTAAAACAACAAACGCAATTGTAATTCAACTGCTGTAATCAATAGCTAAAACGATTGAGCAACACGGGACTCTAAATTCAACTCTAACGATGCAATTTCAATACTAGGATAACAAAACTGAACTCCGAAAACCCTAGAATCGGGTATTTTTCTGTTGACACTCACAGTACAAGGGAGAAGGGAAGGAGAGAACACTGCCCAATTCGAAAACCCTGGAAGAAGGGTTAAAAATCCGAAGAAGATTTCTGGAGTTTCGTGAGGATTGGGAAGAGCGGAGATTTTGATTTTAGTTTTGCAGAGTTTGGTGCCCTAAATCGGAAAACGGATATAGGAACGACAAGGAGGAAGATTTAGAAATGGGATCCATAAATATTTTTATAAAAAGAAATGGAAAATATTATATATTTTATGGCCTGAATGATTGGTGATGAACGGAACAAGGAACTTTCAGAGGTCACGACAGGCCCCACTAAACCTTCTCAAGCAGCAAGAGTGTTTTTTATAAGTAAAATCCTTAACAGGCCCATTTTATACTCTTCAGTTTCTTTTTTGGTTAACTTTTTTTTTTTGTTATTGAAACTTCATAGAATTAAATCGTAAACAAAAAAGAAAAGAAAAGATAATTACCATTTTTACCACTAGAATTGTGAAGTCATCAAATTGTGGTGTTGATGTTTACTTTGTGGAATCATGGAAGCGTAAAGAAAAGTTAAATATGTAGATTCTGCATACAAAACCACGAGCCAAAATATTACAAAACGACAAAAATGTGTGTTCTCGATTTTGCGAAAGTTGTAATTAGGGCTCAAAATATTCAATAGAAAGGACTGCCTTTTTTTTTTATGAAAGGCTTAATATAGCAAGGACTCTCATTCAGTTATGAATGCTAATTGCTAAATATAATATTCTATATTTAGTATACACACCAAATCATCCAACTACATGAAAAAGACGTTAGATATTTCAAGATAATGAAAATTACGTCCATTAATGCAATTCAAACATATGATGATAATTATAAGCTTATCAAAGCTTGCAAAAAAAGAAAAGAAAAAGCGTTATTTTTTTAGAAAAATAATGATTTTGTTTGGGCTTAAAATTTATCACTAAATAATCACCTATAACAATGTGCAACTTTATTTTTAATACATGATCATTCGAATCAGTTCTAAAGGTGTTCCGGGTTCGTTCCTAGAAATATTTAAATAATTTGATGAATAAGGCTACCTTCACTTTGTGTTCCTTGAGCACATTATTACATGACAACAAGACTAGATGCGGAAGACGCTTGCTAAGGAGTGGTATGGCTTCAAGGGATCTAGTCCTTTAGTCCCATAGCTGTACAGTTACTAGTCAAGACTTGAGCCATGTAAGTTATCTTTACCTTTGAAGATTTTAGGTATCTTTAAGAGGAATATTTCGAATATATTAAGGGATGAGTGCCAATACATGTAAATGTCCTAAATAAGGAGAATTTGCTTGTATTTATTTTAATCCAATGAATAAAAAGCAAATCTGAAAATCATACTCCTTGCAATATCTAAACCAGATTATTTTTTTCATCTACTTCAGTATATAAAGGATTGTTGTTTTCCACTTTCCAAACATAATGTGTCGGTAGATACACATGCTTGAACTTGGATTTTACACATCAACGATTTTTAAGATATTAAGAGTTATATTATAAATTTCTAACTCTCAAGGCAAATGTAATGGGGTCCTATTATAGCTATTTTGATCAAATGTAGTGGCATCTTTGCATTCCTTTAAAATAAACTATACTTAATGTCATGTTCCATATAAGTGAATATTGTAGCTACATAGTTGGTAGGTAATGTCGTCATTCTCCCTTTACTTTAATTTTTAATCGAGAATTTCAAATCTTTGACATTTATATGTTGATCACCTCAGCTCAATTATAATCTTTACTTTAAGCTTATGTATAGTTTTAATTTATAGAAAATCTCCAGGATCTAAGTCCTAAGAGTACTAGAATTAAGCAGGAGTATGGTGCGTTTATGAGAGAAAATCTTTTGACCGTTTATGAGAAATTTCGGATGGGTTCCGAAAAAGTTTGTAAAGTTTTAAGATGAAACTTTAATACAAAACTTAATTATTTGTATAAGCTGATTGATGTGTGCTATTTAATAAAGCTCAACTAATTTTGTAACAAGAATATGAGAGATTCCAATAGAAGAAACAAGTATATTCATGATAATCTTTTACAAAAGCATGACAACCGAAAAATTCATGTGCTTCTTCGTAAATACGGTTGGAACTTGGAAGTTCGGTATATATTTTTCTTTTAAATCACAAAACCCAATTATGTTGACTTTCGTTCAAACATCCACAACCTTAATTTTCTGTTTGTTAAAACAAGTTATATATATTTATGAGCTTTACAAAGTGTAGTAGGAGATGCAGACAAAAATGATATGAAAGTTATAGTAGTTTTTTTTGTTAACAACTGATCAAAATAAATAGTATTGTTGTCGAGAAAAGGTTATTTCTTGACACATTCAAAGCGGTAATGTAACATAACACTTACGTTTCTGCAATTTGTCTGGTAAAATATTGTTATGGAATCTTTCGTCTTCACCCATCCAGACTGATTCAATTCCTTCGTTTAATGCAAACAAATTATTATTTTTAAAAAAAATTATATAGTCAGTTCATGTTTGCAGAGTTGACAAAAATTCCATCTCTTGTTACCTGTCTGTTCTCTACTCGAACCTGTACTAAGGTCCAAACACACTTTTTGAGAAAACAAAACCCAAAATCTTAATATCAATCGATCAGCTGATCCTGATCAACTTTGACCTTTCATGCAACAATTACTTTTCCTACAAATCTTGTCTTAAAGGTAAATATTTTGTTGTTTTGTTGCTTCATTTCATCTGTATGTTATGGATAAATTTATCTTTGTTGTTATTTTTTTTTTATCTTTGTCGTTATTGGTTTTCGATATTAGAAAGTTGTCATCTTTGATAAAACAAAAGCCCTATTTTAGCTCATGCTGTATATCCCTTGAATCTAGCTGATAGATTCTTTGTCTCCAAATTGTTTAAATTCCAGGTTTTGTGAAGATGGGTGGTGAAAAGTTTGGATTTTTGATCTTGCTTTCATCGATTTCTTGCTTACTCTGCTCCTGCTATGGATACGTACCTGTGAATAATTACCTCATCAATTGTGGTTCACTCACCAGCGTCACTGTCACTACTCGAAAGTTCATCTCTGATGAGCTTGCCTCAAACCTCTTAACCTCTCCCAATGAAATCCTCGCCGCGAGTAACAGCAATGCAAATTCAGATATTTACCAGACGGCGAGAATCTTCACCGGAATCTCTAAGTACAAATTCTCCATCACTAGAGGCCGCCACTGGATCCGTCTCCATTTCAACCCTTTTCAGTACCAAAACTTCCAAATGGGATCAGCCATATTCTCAGTTTCTACACAAACACATGTGCTCTTGAGTGATTTCAATGTGAAGTCAAGAGTTATGAAGGAATACTCTCTGAATGTAACCACGGATCAGCTCGACCTCACGTTTACTCCCTCAGTTAATTCGTTCGCCTTTGTGAACGCCCTTGAGGTTATATCCGTTCCTGATACGTTGATCAGTGGTGATCCTTCCTTTGCAGGGACTGGCAGCCCTGGGAAGTTTCAGGGCTTGTCATGGCAAGCTCTTGAGACGGTTCATAGAGTGAACATGGGCGGTCCGCGTGTTACGCCTAGTATCGATACTCTTTCGAGAATTTGGGAGTCAGATTCGGAGTTTCTAATTGAGAAGAATCTAGTTAAGACTGTGGTTAATAAGATTGCAACTGTTAAATATCTTTCTGGTTTTGCTACCGACGAAACTGCTCCAAGAATCGTCTATGGTACTTGCGCCCAGATGAATTCCGCGGACAACCCGTCTAGCCATTTCAATGTGACGTGGGATTTCGATGTTGAACCGGGTTTTCAGTACTTCATTCGGTTTCATTTCTGCGATATCGTGAGCAAAGCTCTAAACCAGCTTTACTTTAATCTTTATGTTGACTCAATGATGGTGGTTGAGAATCTTGATCTAAGTACTTACTTAATCAACACTTTGGGCGGTGCATATTATATGGATTATGTCACAAGATCAGCAAAACAGGCTAATAGAATCCGTGTGACCATCGGTCCATCGACTCTTCAGAAGGTAATCCCTTCTGCTATTATGAACGGATTAGAGATCATGAAGATGAATAACTCCAAAAACCAGCTCAGTACCGGGACTTTTTTGCCCGGTGGTTCAAGTTCAACTACTAAGACGAATTTTGGTATGATCATTGGTGCAACGGTCGGCTCATTGCTTGCTTTAGTGGTTTTAGGAGGTTTCTTTTTGCTGTACAAGAAACGAGGACGAGTCCAAGATGGTCAGTCAAAGACTTGGATTCCTTTTTCTATCAGTGGAACAGCTTCATACTCAAGTGGAACTAAAAATGCAAGTAAAACTTCCAATTCCGGTTATAGGATTCCTTTTGTAGCGGTTAAAGAGGCGACGAATAGCTTTGACGAAAGCCGAGCAATTGGAGTTGGCGGTTTTGGTATAGTATACAAAGGAGAGCTTCATGATGGCACGAAAGTAGCTGTTAAAAGAGGGAACTCTAAGTCTCAGCAAGGACTTGCAGAGTTCAGAACAGAAATCGAAATGTTATCTCAGTGCCGTCATCGCCATTTGGTTTCTCTTATCGGTTACTGCGACGAGTACAACGAGATGATTCTGGTTTATGAATATCTGGAGAATGGAACATTAAAGAGTCACCTTTATGGCTCAGGTCTTCCTAGCTTGAGTTGGAAGCAACGGCTTGAGATATGTATTGGATCAGCCAGAGGATTGCATTATCTACACTCCGGTGACTCGAAAGCCGTGATTCACAGAGACGTGAAATCCGCAAACATATTGCTCGATGAGAATCTCATGGCTAAAGTTGCAGACTTTGGACTGTCTAAGACTGGCCCAGAGATCGATCAGACTCATGTGAGTACTGCGGTCAAAGGAAGTTTCGGGTATCTTGATCCTGAATACCTCAGAAGACAACAGCTCACAGAGAAATCAGACGTTTACTCTTTCGGAGTCGTTATGTTTGAGGTTCTATGTGCAAGACCTGTTATAAACCCAGCACTCACTAGAGAAAAGGTGAATCTTGCGGAATGGGCAATGAAATGGCAGAAGAAAGGAGAGCTTGAACAGATCATTGATAAGTCGTTGCGGGGTAAAATCAAAGCTGATTCGCTTAGAAAGTTCGGTGAAACAGCGGCGAAATGTTTAGCTGATTTTGGAGTTGATAGACCATCAATGGGAGATGTGTTGTGGAATCTTGAGTACGCTTTGCAACTACAAGAAGATGTTATTGATGGTGATCTAGAAGAAGATAACAGCACGAACATGCTTGGTGAGTTGCCTCCACGGTTCAATGATTTTAGCCATGGAGATACGAGTGTTAACGTTTCTGTAGCAAGAGAGGGAAGGTTTGAAGATGAAGAGTCGAGTGTTGATGATCTTTCTGGTGTTTCAATGGGTAACGTTTTCTCACAGCTGGTGAAATCTGAGGGACGATAAGAGCATACCAATTTTCAGAAAAGATTACTATTTGGTACCAGAATTTGGAATCTTTGTTCTTCTGTACATTATTAACGATTAGACTGATTTTCATAATAAATCGAGGCAAATCTAGATTCATATTCTGGAAAGCTTCGTAGGATATGTATGAATCTCGATGAGATACAGAGACTTTGAAGTTTGTCTTCAACTTGTTCAATAAAACGTGTACCGGTTCGTTTCGGTTTTATTTTGATTTTTAATCAGCTGTTACATCTTAACCAAAACCCGTGAATGTCTTAAAGAACGGTTTTGAGTCAGTTTAAATTCATATCCGTACCAATCCTTAGATGCGACGTCGTTTCCACACAAGCATCTCAGGTCACTGGAATAGAACCTTTCGTCTTCCTCAACCGCCGCCAAAATTTCAGAAGAAATGTATGCAGTTTTGAGTTCAACCACTCATTTCCATGTCTCTCTTCTTTGTAGATGCATAATTGTGTAGCAATTTCGATAATTTGATGGTAAAAGCCCTTAATTTGGTACGATATTCAAAAAAATCTGGGATTATATTTATATAGAAACTGCTAATGCAAGAGAGAAGGCGTAATTACAAATAGAGAGAACGCTACCGCAAACCACTAAACGCCATACCCAAAATAAAAGTAAAACGCAAACACTGAAGATAACATGATTTGATAAGAAATTTCCAGAGTAATACGCCTAAGTAATAAACCCAGAAAACACAAACACGAAGCTAAAGAGTCCCTTTTAACCGCCGAATCCGTAAAGAGTCCTTCCTTGCCTCTTGAGTGCGTAAACGACATCCATGGCGGTCACAGTCTTCCTCCTGGCGTGCTCAGTGTATGTAACAGCGTCACGAATGACATTCTCCAAAAAGATCTTGAGGACGCCACGTGTCTCTTCGTAGATCAGACCACTGATACGCTTGACTCCACCTCTACGAGCCAATCTCCGAATCGCAGGCTTGGTGATTCCTTGGATGTTGTCTCTCAAAACCTTCCTGTGACGCTTGGCTCCTCCTTTGCCCAAACCTTTTCCTCCCTTTCCACGGCCCGACATTTTCTCAGATGAGATTTAGATTTTCTCGAGTTAATTTGATGCTATAAGGAAGAAGCACGATTGATTGGAGGAGAGGGACGATGTGAAATTAATTTTATAGGCAAGACGGAGCATTAAAATTTGAGCCATCAGATCACTTAGAAGATCTAACGGCTGAGATATCGATCCGTGTGTGCATTAATAAGATGTATGAACCGTCGATCTATTTTAATCAACGGTTTATATTAGTGATCCGCGTGGTGGCAGTGTTACCCAATAACAATCATTTTTGTTTTCATGCGGCGTTACGAATTAGGGTGATAAAGCGCCAACTTTCCAAAACTCGAAAACTAAATTTGCGCCAAGAAATTACTTGAAAGGTTTCAGTAATTACGAACTACAATTTTCTTATACTCCCTTTTGATGAATTTTAAAAATTTTGCAAACATATTAAAACAAAATTACATAACTATTCTCTAGCTTCTCTTTAATTATTTTCTTTTTTTTAACTATTTTTTCAAAAATGATATTCCAAAACAATATTTTTTCTTTGTTTTTCTGTAAATTTGTTTAACAGCATCGATTGTATTCTTTCTAATTATATTATATATAATTTATAATTTATCTATCAAACAAAGTTTTTCATATGTCATTTCATCATGTCTGTTCAAATGTTTTGTCGATAATCTCACTATCTTTTTACCAACGATGATTGTTCTCTCCACTCTCAACATCACCGGTTGGGTTTTGTACTCTGAGTTGTTGTACTGTAGATTTTTTACAGTTATCAAACAGTCAACGTACAAGAGTAACTAAATTGTTGGACGCACATGGAATCGTCTATTATCTCTTTCGTAAAGTCTATGTTCGACATCCATCACGTTGGTGTTGTTGTTGTTGTTGGTGTTATCTCCGTCGGTGGGATAAAGTTTACCAAAATCAACTATCTTCGGTTTTGGAAGTGGTTGGTAACTTGGGATTCTGGATTTAAGAATACGACGTTTCCCATGTATAATAGTTTCGTAGATTAGATTGAGGGGAAAATGAGTCGTATTTTCCACTCTGTTTTTCTTTGTGTTAGTTTTATGTTTCTTCGGATTAGTTTGTTTGTAGAGTATGAGTATTGCGAAGTTATCATTTGTAGTGTTTTTGCCGGTTTTTTCTGTTGGTTTATCAAAATCTAGGCGAAAGACAAATTCATACAGAGAAAACAATTGGTTATGGAGTTTGAAGTTTTCATACAGTAGTGTTTTGAGATTTGCGTAATTCTAATAATGCATTATACTTTGTTGATAGCCAAAAATCGCAATGCTGGAGTTCGAATACGGAAAAACAACATAACAGATTTGTTAACATGTTAACGAGTAAGTGTGAAGAAGTAGCATCGTCAATTTTACTTCTCACGTTATATTATTTTTTAACCTCTTTATTTAAAATATATGTATATAAATGATATCTTTGTAATTTTGTATTCTTTTGATTGAACTGATAATAATACATAGACATTAAAAAATTACATAACTTAAAATACTCATATCTTTTAATTAAATGTTAACTATTTTCTTTATTTTAACTCTAATTATTAGAAGCAAAACAAAAAATATTACGGTATTTTTTTATTGAAGATACGAAACATTCATCTTTATAAAAAAAAAAAAAATTTTAAATTCATCTTTAAATAACGGATAAAGTATAGTTTACGACCAAATCATATGTGGTTTTTATCTAACTAAATTATCTATCCTTTTTAGTTTTTACATATTTGGTCCAGCCGTCCAGGCACTGATATTCGTTATACAAGTGTACACAAATCTTGTATAAAAACATAAATTCGTCCAAAAAAACATAAAAATACAACCACCAAAAACTTACATCATGGAGTATTTGTTTATAAACAGAATATGGGATCCAACATTTTAATTTCACTTCATAAAAACGATACACTTCCATAAGAACACTATTTTTTTATCTTACAGTAACTATTTTTACTTTTTACATAAAAAGAGAAAAACCGTTCCAGCACACAAAATACATACATAGGACACAAAGCCACATAGATCATTTGAGTGGTTTCGTTATAGTCATGTTACTTGTAGCACAAACTATCTTGCTGTGGGAATCATCCCACTACCAAAGATCATGCTCACTTCAGGGGAAGTCAGTGAATCCATGCCTCGACTCATATTTCTCCTCGACTTTTCAGAAACAAGACATTCTTTAAGTTCGATAACAACATGAGACATGGTTGGTCGTTTTGTTGAAGTAGGATCTGCGCAAGACATTGCCAGCTCAAGAGCTCTCCAGGCAGAGCGAGAATCATAATCCCCGTTAAGTTTTGGATCAATGATCTTAGTAATATCTCCTCCGTTAAGCTCGACCCAACCCATTGTGTTATGTGAGGATTTCTCCGGTTTTGATCAATCACTGGTTGGTTTGTGATCATTTCCAATAGCACAATTCCCGAAACTTATACACATCGTTTTTCTCACCCAATCGACTTGTTTGGTAAGATCTGCAAGGTAGACATTGGTATACTCTTCAAGCATTGAAAAAGGAAGAAAAAAGTTTGAGCACAAGTGTGTGGTGTGAAAACTTTTAATATTTACTCAGGATCAAAGTAACCTGGAGTACCAGCAACCACAGTCGAAATATGAGATTCACCTCCAACTCCAACTCGGAAAGATCTCGAGAGTTCAAAATCAGCGAGGTTGGCCTTATAATGCTCGTCCAACAATATATATGTAGTTTTGACATCCAATGTGTAAATACTCCAAACCTATACAATGGAGTCATCCATATTAACTGATTATCGTAAAACCAATGGAATGAAAATTATGGTTTTACGATTTAAGTTTATACAACCTAGTGCTGCCTCCACAGCTATTCTTAGCCGAATGCCCCAATTGATGACGGATCTGCCTCCTTTTCCTGTATATTAGATCATTATATCACTTCATTTTTTCGAGAAGAAAGAGTTCATGATATATAGATGTGAATCCACTTGAAAATGTTACACCAAGCTTCACCTGACAGATGTTGTCTTAAGTCTCCATTGGATACAAACTCGTAGATGAGAGCCAAGTGGTCTCCTTCATCGCTGTAACCAACGAGGCTAACCAAGTTTATACAAATTCCTAGAGCCTAGTTTTTTTTTGGGAAAATGAGAAAAAAATCGATTTTCATTTTCTTTTCTTTTAGAAAAAGTTAAAAAGTGCAATATAGGCTCCGGGTTACTGCCAACGTGATCTTGTAAATATATTTTGCCCTCATCTCCGTCTACTTGCTTTATCTAAGTGACACGTAACACACAACTACTTATCTCCGGCCACGTCATTAGTGCATCGTCCAGACAATAGGCACGATGGATTAGCCATTTCTCGAGTGCGGCCAAATAATAACTGATTAACCGGAATTACCCTAGAACGTGACTATGTAGCCCCCTAAAAAGTATAAGCGGTGGGATTGGGGCCATTGTACCGATAAACCAAATTATTTAGGACAGCTGGAAGGGAGAGGCGGAGAAAAGATACAATGAGAAATACGGTACAATATGGACAATATCCACACGTAAACGTAACTTATGAGCCGTTGGATAGTTAGTTTTAGATGTGTATAGTTAACATCTAAGATCAATTTAACGGCATCCAACCGATGACCGTGACGTCATGGAAACGAATTATAAACAAATTGACTCCTCGAACAACAAGTTGCAGCAGCAATTAAATACTTTTTCAATAAATGCTATAAACTATATTGTCTAGATTACTTATTTTGCTAAGGTTCGATTTAGCTTGCTTGTATACAAACAATTTATTTCATGATACTGCGTAACGATGGGCAATTTAGGTTTTGGGTCAGATTTTTTTATTTTTTGGTTTGGATTTGAGGTTTTTGAATTATGAAATATTGTACCAAATTCAATTCACATAAATTTTTGGGTTAAGTTTTTTTAAGTTTTAGTTCAGGTTTAAATTGTTTGGATAATAAATAATATCACCGAAATCTAATTTAAATCTTAAAATAAAACAAAAATATTTTCTTATAGCATAAAAGGAAAAACCTAAATTAAAATCCAATAGTATAATATAAAAACCAATAGATTAAAAAAAAGTCTAAACTAAAAAAATAACCCAATCAAAATCTGCAAACTAAACAAAACATATATACACAATCATTTTTGATGAACTAAATCCAAAAGTCCACTCTCAATTAAAACCATAAAAAAAACTCAATAGTAACCAATTTGAACCAATGAAAGAAAGATAGAATAGCCCAATAGACCCACATTGTTAAGTAAACAGTTGGACGGATTCTCCATGAGAAAAAGACGATTTCAAGATCGAGAGGTAGAAGACGATTGAGTGATCAAAACTGGAAACTGATGCCCCTAAAATTACCAGTTTTAAGTTAGGGTCGGGCCTGGATTAGATCAGGTTTAAGCAAAGAGATTGATAATTAGGTTTTGGGATTCGAACCTTTGTTGTGATGTTTAGGTAGCGGAACCAGTTTATGGAATCGTTGCATTGAGTAGAAACCCTAATTCCTGGGGCCTGTGCAGTGGAATCAACGGAGATAAAATGGTATACCTAGATACGAGTTGGTTTATGTAATGTAGTTTATCAATTTGGCACCTATAATTTATTGAGCCATCGACATTTAAAAGTATAGTTGTCTAAAGACTCCACCCTCCACCTCATTGTTCAACATAATAACATGTCTAAAATTATTTAACGTAATTAACAAAAATAAATGTAAAAACTTTAGTTAATAAAAAGGATATGTCAATTTATTTTAATGAAAAAGTGATCTAATTATTTTGCAGTGACCACACTTTTGTTTCTGGCATGATTCACAGGTCGAAACGATGACGTTTAGCAGCTTTCCCAGAAAAAACGGAGACCAAATGGGTCGCACATGGATCCCACAAACAGCAGACACGGCGCTTCTTTTAAATTAGAAACTCGGCGTTTCCACTTTCCACGTTTAGCCAAGACACCATATATTGCAGACGCCTCGAACGCTCCTTCCTATACATAACGACCGTTAATACCTCCGCTATCATCTACCCAGTCAACACTTACCACGTGTCTATTTACCGTCTATTCGGACGCCGTTAATTCTGCCCCTACGACCGCCTTAAAAACCACGTTTTCATTTTCTCATCTCAACACCTCTCTGTCATTACTGTTGTCAAGCGATTCCTCTTATTCTTCTTTCAGATTCTCTCAGCGAATCAGAAGTTTAAGAGATGCCGACGACAACGCCGATTACGGCGTCATATTGGTGTTATAGTTGCACGCGTTTCGTCAGCGTTTGGGCTGATCAAGGCACCACCACCGTCGGCGGCGTCGCTTGTCCGCACTGCGACGGCGGTTTCATCGAAGAGATTAACGATTCCTCCACCGCCGCTACCGAATTAACAATACCAGTTTCCACTGAAGTTAGATCGATCAATAACAACCGTAGATCGGTGATTAGACGCCGGAGATCCGGTCGCCGTCCGTCTTTTAATCCGGTCATCGTCCTTCAGGGAGGCGCCGGCGAGCGAGAAGAGGAAGAAGGAGATGGTGCTAGGGATCGACGCGCTTTTGAATTTTATTACGATGACGGATCCGGATCGGGTCTTAGACCACTTCCTGATTCTGTATCTGAGATCTTAATGGGATCTGGATTTGAGCGGTTAATAGAACAGCTAAGTCAAACCGAGGCGTCGGCGACGGGAATCGGAAGATCTGGAAATCCTCCGGCGTCTAAATCGGCGATTGAGTCTTTGCCGAGAGTCGAAATCTCGGATTGCCATATAAGCGCGGAGGCGAATTGCGCTGTGTGCACAGAGGTTTTCGAGCCGGAGACGGAGGCGCGTGAGATGCCTTGTAAACACATTTTCCACTACGATTGCATCGTGCCTTGGCTCTCGATCCGGAACTCTTGTCCCGTTTGCCGATTCGAGCTACCTTCAGAACCTAGTCGACGGAGCAACAACGAGGAGGAAAACGCCTTAGGGATGACAATTTGGAGACTCCCCGGTGGCGGGTTCGCCGTCGGGAGATTTAACGCCGCAATGAGAGACGGAGAAAGAGTTTTGCCTGTGGTGTTGACAGAAATGGACGGTGGTGGAATTGGTAATAGCCAGGATGGTCCTAGACGGATCTCATGGGTTAGGTCACAGGGGACAGTCGAATCAGATAGCAATGGTGTTAATACCGGCTCCGGCTCCGGCTCCGGCTCCGGCGGAAGATTGAGGAGGATGGTTCGTGGAATGATGTCGTTAATGAGATTGAGGCGAAATCGTAGCTCTTCTTTATCTGCTGCTATTTCGTCTTCTTCCAATAATCTGGATTTGAACATTGAAGTAGAGTCTAGGGTTTTGGATCGGTCAAATTCAGTGCTGAGAAGATACTTGAGGAGAAACAGAGATTCTTCTTCAGTGCTGCATTGATTGAGAATATATATTTTTTGGTTTGTTCATTCAACAATGTATATATGAAATTCAGAACTATTTCTATTCGATTAATTATTCCTTATGTTACATCAAATGTCTAATGTTCCATTGAAGTATTCATCTTTGTCTTTGGACCAAGTTCCTCGAAACTTTTCCCGAGTTTTGGGTCTTTGGTTTCCGAGAAAGTAAAAGAAGGCGTTCCCCTTTAACCTTTTTCCTCGGATGCTAAGAAATGCACAGAGAAAGAATAAAAAGAAAGTCGTGAGAATTGATGGTTTGAAGTTGCCAAATTTGAATTCAAATTCAACTGCAAGTCTTTTAAACTGTCTAGTTTCCTTTCTTTTCTTTTTTAAACTGTGTAGTTAAAATATTGAACGGTGACAACCCCATTTATTTGGTAGATGTAGTAGTAGTCGGAAAACGTTCAAAAATTCTCCACAATTTCAGCGCTCTCAGTCTCATTTCAGTAATTAAAGTTGTATGATGGCTATATGCAATTATGCATAATTAAGGTATTTTAGTCTCTAATAAAAAGAAAAGGCGAGGAGAAAAACTCAACCACGACAAGTCACTCAGTGTGTGTGTGAGAGAGAAATTGCATTCATGTAATCATTAGGTACATTCAGAAATCCAAAAAGGGGACATAATCGGTCCCACGCACGAAAAAACAAACTCCTACCGTTCATTTCTTATCTTCATTTTGTTCTATCTTCTTCATAGCAGAAACCTTGGAAAAACAGGACGAACAAATAACGATGACCAACAACTCCATCGTTATGTCGAGCGCAAAGCTTTCGACGAGACAAAAGAAGGTGTAAAAGGCCTCGTCGACGCTAAAATCACCCAAGTCCCTCGAATCTTCCACCACCCTCAAGATACCTTAACCGACAAGAAACACTCTGTCTCTGTTCCAGACCTAGATATCCCTACCATCGACTTTGCAAGCGTCCACGTGGACACAACGTCACGTGAAGCTGTCGTAGAGAAAGTCAGATACGGTGCAGAGAAGTGTGGATTCTTCCAAGTGATCAATTATGGTATTTCTCAGAATCGACGAAACCTAAGCGAAACCTAAGACAAGAGTTATGTAGTTTTTTTTTCTAACAGAGTTAGTTTTCATTCACGACATAACACAAAGAATAATTTTTTTTCTGGGTCGGGATGGGTGGATGTCAGTTTTGGGTTGGGTGGACAAACACAATATTCTAAATGCATTTTAGTTAATTAAACACAATTAAACGCTATTATTAAAATTGTGGAGTTAATTTGATTTGAAAAATACTAGTGGTTTATTGAAAAACCTTTTAAATTTGGAGAGATTAGTGATGAGTCCAAAATTTTGGAACATTAAGATTGGAACTGAATTGCAAAGAGGTTTACCGAAGTCAACTTTTTTGTTACATAAATGAGAAATCCATCTTTTGATTGATGTAGTAGTAAAAAATAAACACTCAAAATTATCTCCTCGATTTCAGCACCCAAATCTCGGTAAATAAAGTTGAATCCAGTCTTATATGGCGTAAGTTAGTAATTAGTCCCTCAATAAAAAAAAAAGAGGCGAAGACAAATTCAACTACGACAAGCCATTTGTGAGAGAAAGAGACAAACATTCATGTAAGCATACTGATGATTCATTAGTCACAGTCAAAATCAACAAAAACGGACATAGTTGGTAACCAAAGTCATACAGTCTATTCTCAATTTTTCATTTTGTTGTTTCTTCTTCTTCATCATAGGCATCGTCAACCTTACAAGAAAGTAAGAAAACTAAATAATGGCAAAAAACTCAATCGAATTCGTTATATCGAGCGCAAAGCTTTTGACGAGACAAAAGAAGGTGTTAAAGGACTCGTCGACGCTAAAATCACTGAAATCCCTCGAATCTTCCACATCCCTCCAGATTCCTTACCCGACAAGAAATACTCAGTCTCTGTTTCAGACCTAGAGATCCCTATCATCGACTTTGCAAGCGTCCACGTGGACACAACGTCACGTGAAGCCGTCGTAGAGAAAGTCAGATACGCAGCGGAGAATTGGGGATTCTTCCAGGTGATCAATCGTGGTGTTCCTTTAAACGTTCTTGAAGAGATTAAAGATGCGGTTCGTAGGTTTCACGAAGAAGAAGATCCTGAGGTCAAGAAATCATTCGACTCGCTTGATTTCACCGAGAACAAATTTGCTTACAGCAGCAATTTTGATCGGTACAGTTCTTCGCCGTCTCTTACTTGGAGTGATTCTATCTCTTGTTACATGGCTCCTGATCCTCCTACTCCTGAGAAGCTCCCTGAGACTTGCAGGTAACGGAAACAGGCTAATTTTTTTATTCTTTTCAATCGGGAATTGGTCTCCGACTTCAACCAGTAGAGAACCAATGAATCAGTATCAGTCGATTGAAATGTCTAGATTTTGTTTTTCTTGAAGAGAGAGTGATTGATTTCATACATAATTTATCGAGTCAGGGATGCTATGCTCGAATACTCAAAACATACCCGATTTCTTAAAATTAAATGTCTTTTGCTTATACTTTGGGTTTTGATTTTGCAGCTAATAACGGATGATAAGTTTGCAAGTGTGGAGCATAGGGTGCTTGCGAATATACGAGGCCCAAGGATTTCAATAGCGAGCTTTTTCAGCTCAAGTATATGTCAGAATTCAACAGTTTATGGACCGATGAAAGAGCTTGTGTCTGAAGAAAACCCTCCAAAATACAGAGACACGACCTTGAGAGAATACTCAGAATGATACTTTAAGAAAGGTCTTGATGGAACACAGCATCTGTCAAACTTCAGGATATGAAAAGAAAAACGACATAAATAAAGATTATATAGTCTAGTTTGTTTGTAATATATTCATACCGTTCATATATTTGTGGTTTCTTGCATCAGCTACTCTGTTCTTGGATCTGCAACAATTAAATCAATGTACCAAAAATAAGAAACAATAGTATGTTTCTATGTATGTGTTAAGCTACTCTGTATTTGGATCTTTCTAGTGATTAATTCCACCTAATTTGATTACTATACCACTTCAATCATGTATACCCCACCAATTTTAAAGTTGCTGATTTATATATATGGAATGGAGAACTATTTCGACTTTTACTTGGATATTACTATCCCACATCCGTATTCAACTATATACATGAATAATTCTGTCGATAACATATAAAATTAGAAGAAGTAACGAGTCTACTTAATTTAATGTATATAATAGATAGTTATAAATAAATATTTGATGGATGACAGGTATATGGATATAGCTATCATTATTCTCGGATTCGTCATGCCCTCCATCGCACCAGATTATATGAATATTTACAACATTTAATAAAATGATAGATAATTAACAGACGGGCACGGTCTCGATAATCTTCGTTTTTCAATTTCTTATGCAAGATGTGTTGGTTTTGTGGACGTCACTCTTTGACGCAATATTGGGAGGTTTCATACGCAAAATCAAAACTTCGATAGTTAGGAACTTAATGAGTTAAACTTGTGTATTGTTAAAAAAAAGGGTATGTATTGTTGTAATTTTATAAATGTCAATCTAGTTATTAAAAGATTTACAATGCAGATTGGAAAGGTAGGACTCTGAATTTTAATTTTGATTATAGTTAATTATTATCAATATTTTAACTGAAAAATATTATATTATTAAAAAAATTAATAGTTTTAAGTAGAAATTTCAAATATTTTTTTGCATTTAATTATAATTGACTAATTTAAGTGCTTTAAATGGCAAAGTTATTTTACATATCCTGATGATTAGTGTAGATTTCGACACACGAAATTCTCCAGTTGCATCATCGTAATCGGTTAAAATCAAATAAATCAATTGTGATAAAATGGAGTAATCTGAGGGCAGTGCAAACTGTACTTCTAACTTGCTAGAGGTAATGACGATTTAGATCTTGTATAGTAAAAATTGTCAATTTTATTAACTAGTTGAAGCATTGACATTTGAATAACCACTATAAGCTAGTTGTTCATGATATAATATGTATTACATACTAGAGCGTAAATTACTTATATGTCAATCATGCACTTGTAAAAAAAAAATGATTTTCTATACGTGGTAGTCGGTACTAATTAAGTACAGTAATTGGCGTATATCAACTATTCGACAGTTCAAGTCTGATTTTTTTTGAAAGATATAAAATATAGGCTGACAGAAAAAAAAGAGATACTCATTTTTTATTTTTTTGATAAAGTTCATTTACAATATATTCAGCCTGCCTATTTCGTGGTCATAGGAATCGAAATGGAGATAGTCTATAGTTTGGTATTAAAGGCAAATTCATTACGGAAACAATTTGATTTGACAATATTCTGCAAAAATTTGAAACATAACCTCGTTTAAAGAAGTTTCTATTTCTCAGGAAAAAAAACACTCCGTTTTGGAAAGTTTCCTGCCATTTAAATCAATATTGAGCCTTTTGCCCGAGAAAAAAAACAAAAAAACTGTGAGCCTTACCGTCGAACTTGTATCTTCTGTTCGTCTTCGGTTTAAAATTTGGTACCATTAACAAAAGTGGTCCGGCCTGAAAACATATGGATGTAATCTCTATAATTCACTATACTAGATAAAATAAAAATGAAATCATAATTTTAATATGAGTACTTTTCTTTGTCAATCCTCAGGTTCTAATTATAGGGGATGATTACGGTACATGACATATCACAAGGAACCAGCTCTTTGGTCGCCTGCGATTAGTTATTAACTTATTACATAATGTATTATTTGTAGTACAACTTCCGAATTACTTTACCGTTGTACTTGTCACAGAAGATCTCCAACAATAAAGTCAACACTGTACTACACACACCAACATAATACATAATACATAATACATACACTATTTATTTATGCTCAAGAAGTGAAAAGAGCACAACACAAACAATAACTAAAATGACTTTGTCTTCCAAAACCCTAAAGTCAACTCTCTTCTTTCTCTCTATTATTTTCCTCTGTTTCTCCTTGATCCTAGCTCACGGCGGCTACGGCGACGAAGAAGAGGAGACCAACCAAGCACCTCCGCCCACCGGAATAACCGTCTTGAATCTCCGATCGAAAAGCTTGGTGCTTGTGAAAATCTACTGTATTATAATACTCTTCTTTAGCACATTCGTAACCGGAATTTCACCTTACTTTTACCGGTGGAACGAGTCGTTTCTCCTCCTCGGAACTCAATTCTCCGGTGGTATATTCCTCGCGACCTCTCTAATCCATTTCCTCAGCGACGCTAACGAGACTTTCCGAGGATTGAAACACAAAGAGTATCCTTACGCCTTCATGTTAGCAGCCGCTGGATATTGCCTTACAATGCTCGCAGACGTGGCGGTTGCTTTTGTAGCGGTCGGGTGTAATAACCACCACGGCGGAGCTGGCGCCGGAGAGTCGAGGGTAGATGATGAAGTGGCAGTGAAAGAGGAAAGCGGTCGTGAGATAGGAAGTGGTGTGGATGTTAGTCAAGCGATTTTACGGACGACTGGATTTGGAGACACAGCTTTGTTGATTTTTGCACTTTGTTTTCACTCCATCTTTGAGGGAATCGCCATTGGTCTTTCAGGTAACCATCGATGATAAACCATAATTGCCTCTTTGCTAAATAACCATGTGGTTAACGTAGATGGAATTGTTTTAGATGTAGTTAAATCATTTATTTTATGTGACTTTAATCAACTCATTCTATAAGATTTTGGTACATGGTTGAATTATTGAAATGCAGTTATTGATAGTGTAAATCACCCTGAAGATAATATCCTATGCAATATACTAGTTATCATATGACTATGTCATGTGTTAGTACTGTCACCGCATTATAATCCATGTTTAAGTTTGCATGTATGAATTGTAGAAAAAAAAACGTGTTAGCTGTAATCTAGTAGAGAAAATTAGCTAGATATTACGAAATTTATATGACAGTTACAAATTCCAAATTTAGATAAAGTTGGACCCAATTGATAATGACGCATATATCAGTTTGAGATCCAACACTATATTTTTTTTTACTAATGGTCTCTAATGATTATATTTTGGTCAGACACTAAAAGCGACGCTTGGAGAAACCTATGGACAATATCGTTGCATAAGGTCTTTGCGGCCGTAGCAATGGGAATAGCTCTCCTCAAGCTAATCCCTAAACGACCATTCTTCCTTACAGTTGTCTACTCATTTGCCTTTGGGATATCGAGTCCCATAGGCGTCGGGATTGGCATTGGCATCAATGCCACGAGCCAAGGGGCCGCTGGTGACTGGACCTACGCGATCTCTATGGGCCTTGCGTGTGGAGTTTTCGTGTACGTTGCGGTTAACCATCTCATCTCAAAAGGATATAAGCCTCGTGAGGAATGTTATTTCGACAAGCCAATCTACAAGTTTCTTGCTGTCTTCGTCGGCGTTGCTTTGCTTTCTGTTGTTATGATTTGGGATTGATTTTTGTTGATACTTTAGATTCATTAATTAGTTTTTTCCTTTATCTTTGTTCAAGTTCTTTTTTTTTTCTATTATCTTCGATGAATTTAACAATTCAATGTAAACTATTGGCAAAAAAAAATGTAAACATTTATACAATATGTGAATGTGAAGAGCCACCCAGCCACATAGCCCAGGTCTGCATCATCTAATTTTTGTGTTACGCCTAAACTGTTTTTGCTATGTAGATTTGTACCATGACTTATAAACGAGCAATAAGAAAAGCAAAATGAGAGAGAGAGAGGATGTGAACGAAGAGTGAATAACTGACATGAGTAACATAGTGACATCGAATGATAAAAAAGACGAGATTATTAAACCCTAGTTTTTGTTAACAATTTTAACAAAAATCATGGATCATGATTTTACCAAAACCCGAAACCGGATCAAAATCTAAGCTATCAGCTAATCAAATAAACATTGTAGCTTATATATAATTACCAAATGCGAATCAAACTAAACCCGATTTCTTTATTTTCAAAACACTCATACGGAAACCAAACAGAAAAATAGATTGGACTCATGCACATTGGATTAGTTCTCCCATACGATTTATTCTTAAGGGTCCATTGCAGATTAGATACCATATCCCAAGCCCAACAATGCGATTCAACCAACCAGAAAAAAATCGGTTTCATTTGCTAATCGTTTCTTTTTTCTCTCTTGCCAACAATTTGCGAATAGTTATATCTAAGGATAGTACTATTATTTACTTTATTTGTAATATGGACCGACATATATAAATGCGAACGGTGGAGCTGGAACACCGAACATTTGGAACACTTGGTACAGTTTTGTTTATGTCTTTTAAATTCCCAATGTTTCAGAGGGAATCTCTCTAACTTCAATACAAATATACAACCATTTTAATCAGTTAGAAGATACTAGAGTGTGAAAATATAATTTGACAAAAATAATTTCCATAACACTTTGTATTACATTACATCGTGAGTTGATACTGCAAATGCGATCAAATAGAATTCTATTTTCCATTTCAAATTTTTTTTACACAAATACACTTATAAAAAAAATCGATTGTATGTTTTTTCCGATTTCCTGATATACTTATTAATTAACTACTTTCTTTGTTGTAAATCGCCGATGATTTTTTTTTAGTCAGTTGCAGATAAATTCTAGGTAACTTATATATGATCTGTGGAGATTTGACATAAACTCATACATATTGTATGTTTTTCATAATTAACATGCCATTTACAATCAAGTTGGTATATCGGGCTAGATCTTCTTATAAAAATATCAAGCACACAGGCTTATTAAACTAGTTGTTATCGACGTCATTACTTATTTTCTTTTGAATAAGTGTTCAAAAGCTTACAAATCTGAAATCCCGGAATAATTATATATTTTCAGGAGTTGGGACCATTAGAGTACGATTAGCCAAAGAAAAATTATTAGTAAATATGATACAGAACTGCAAGACAAATAGCAAGTGCTATTTGAACTTACTTTGACATTATTCCATTGCACGATTGACCCACCAATGTAGTAAAACTTTGAAAATTTAATATATTTTTCTCAAACAAACTTTGAAAATTCTTTATTATTTCCATTTTACTTTACACTTTAATTTCTCCCTTAACCAATATTCTTTTTAACAATGAAAATGTTCCTCGAGATTCATATGATTCATGAGGGAATTTTTTTTATTTTTCTTCCTCGGGTCAAAGGAACAATATAAATACACAATAATTGACCAAAACAACACTTATGGACCATACTCACATGTGACCATGTGAATTCCCACAAACCATAACCACAAGAGACTTCTCACTTCTGAGTTCTCACTATTCACATTCATCATAGAAACTTATCAAGTCTATTTATTTTAAATACAATTGTTACAATCTTGTTTGGTCATTTAAAGCATATGTGGGATCCTTCGAAAGGTCCACATGTGATGATGTGAATGGTTTTGCCAATAACAAAAGCAAGAAAGAAACACCATAAACTTAAAGATATTTCATAACATGTGCATGATCAAGATATTGCCAAGAGTCAGAAACAAGAAAAGAGACTTTACCTTGTGTTTTTGAGTCCTTGTAAGATCCCCACGATATCTTTACTTTCTTCAATAGAGAATGAAAACAAAAAGTGACGAGAGTAGCCATGTATTTGCTGATGCAGCATCATCAAGATTCCCACTCGAAAGGAACTCTTTTCTTCGGATCGAGAGATGAAAACAAAGGAAACCACATCTCTTGTGAATCTTAATGATGCTGCATCTGCAACTACCGGCTGGTAACACCCACCAAAGGCTATATCTTTTGCCTTTTCATCATGAACCCGCAATATCAAACACAGAAGAAAGATCCTTCTCGGTTTGAGTTCTAAAGTTGGGAACTTTCATGGTCTTAAACAAAAAATGAACAAGCAAAGAGGAGCAAGAGGTTCATAAAGCAAATCAATCAGCAAGATGATTTTGAGAAGCAGTTGAACGAGATAGGTACATAAATATATACACTAATATAAAGAAAGCTAGTTGGTCGATGTAAAATCACTTGGAAAAGGACAGAACTAGCATCAGGAGAAAACTTATCTGTTAATTGACTTTTGAATAAAGAGACAGAGAGAGAGAGAGAACACATCAATATAACACAAGCCTACTTCACTATACAAGTGTCAGGAAAAGAGGCTAGAGCTAAAGAGTTTTTCATATGTAATATCTCAAGATCTCATGTGTTTTTATACACAAACCTCAAACCTTTTTTTCTCCAAAGTACCATGAATAAGTCATTAAAGAAACATTTCCAGGTGGAGACGGGCAATGGGTTGCAAATGCAAAGGACGATCAAATAAAGTTTCACCACAATAGAAGAATTTTATTAAACTAATCATGATTGATTAGTATGGAACAAGTGGGATTAGGAAAATTCTTACATGAGAAATGTCACTTTATTTAAACTTATCATGATTAAGATTGTTCCCTGTGCGGTTCCTTACGTGTAAAGGGGAAAAACACTCAGAAACCAAGCAGCTTTAGTTTTTAACTGGAGGTCTTCACATACTTTAAGTCAGGGAATCAGTTGAGATCAGGAGATTTAGAAAATAAGGGTCACATGTACCCAATTGAATGGATCAAGAAAAACAAAAATGGATGCAGCAAATCACGGTTGATTATGCAACAGCAAAATGGATCGTCATCAAAGGACAAAAGATAAGGCATTAATATAATAAAGCACTCAAATCCAAATATGTTTTAGGAAATAACTCAACACTCATAAGCTACACCTAAAGCAATCAAGATCATGTAAAGTTTGGTTTTCATAACAGCCAATCAATTTTCAGATTCGTGCTAACGCAGAGTGTTGAACTTTAAACTAATATTACTAGTTAAAACTGATGAGAAATATCTTGAAATAGAAATTGAGAGAACCATGAATAGCATAAAAGCATATCCTTTTCACAAGCCTAACATCCCAATAAAAATGGGGAAAATCCAACTCATCTTCATTCATACATCTTATCTTTGACTGATAGATACCAGATAATTAGACACAACACAGGTTCCTCCAAAGCACTAGTAAACAAAAGGAATGAACTTGTGCCTAACCTTATCAGCATAATCCGAATAGCTTTGTCCGAAACTCTCCACCATCAATTCTTCCTCCAGCTTTGCCTTCTTGTTGTAGTATACCAAACAAACCGCTACAAGAAACAACAGACTCAAAGGCGCACGGTGAGCAGTGCAGTATGTCGCGAAAAGAAGCATCGTAGAAGCATATATTGGATGCCTGACCCATCTATAAGGACCAAATTGCACCACAGCTATTGGAACAACGACCTTTTCAGAATATCTAGCAAGATATAGCGTTGAATCATAATGCATAAGCATTGTAATCACAATCAAAACCCATATCCCTACATTCGCCCAACTGCTTGGTAAACGGTGAAGCTCAGGCCCTTCAAAAGCTGCAAGCCAATGTCCAACCATGATGCCAACACCAAACAAAATCCGAGACCATAAAGGCGTGTTCACATCCCATTTGGGATCATGTGTAAGAGCATAGTAATCTCCATAGAGGCGTTTTCTCACGCTTACATTGAAGAAGAAGAAATAACGATAAGCCAAGAAGAACACAAAAGGCCAGCCTTCAAGATAACCATTGAAATAAGCAGGAGGCATAAGTGTAAGCCATGTGAAGACTGAAGTTACAATACCAAGCTGCTCAAAGGAATTGGCTTCACCAAGCCAATGCTTACGGAGACAATAAAATCCATAACCCGCGAGTACCACAGCGATAAACCAAGGCCAGAACAGCTGAAATACATCCAGAAGAATGGATCGAAGACCAAATTCAGAGTCTTTTTTGCAGCCACAGTCAAAATCGATAGAACAAGAGTTAATTTCACAACATCCATGGGCTTCACTTTCAATTGTCGAACTTTATTCACCAGTGAACCAAATGAAAGGGTTTCGATTGCTTTCATGGTATCAGAGCTAAGATGCAGAGGATATTTCGGAGTAGTTGGCAATCGCAGATATTACGGAGTGGTCAGTGTAACAGGTTCGGAATTGGCTAAGGAAAGGGTTATCGGAATCGGAGACTATTGAGCTAGAAATCGAGGATCTGGGCGGGACCCATGAACCTTTTCTCACTAGGAACGGAGCACATCTCCAGCTAGACGGACTCTTAATCGATTCAAAACTTCGGAGCAATGGAGTGTTTTTGGATTCAGCACGAAGCGAATTGCACTTAAGGTGTTTGTTCAAATGCCTGAACGAAAACTTTCGGTTCTCTTCCAACGGCGTTGCTCGAGGAGAAATCTTCGAGCAGAGAAGCACAGCTTCCATGGCGGAAGGAATTAAAAGAGAAAACGGATAAAAAGACAGATTCAGAAGAAATCTTTTAGCTTCATATTTGCTCCGACAACGGAGAACAGATAAACATCACAGAGAGAAGTGAGCTTCTTTTACTTCTGTGTTTGATAATTAAAAATGGGCCTATGGGCTAAGAAAACAATGGGGCAATGGACTAATCTGTTAAATATTTAAAGGTCTTTACAAACAAGTAATGGGCTTTGACAAGTCACGAGGGGGCAAAACTGTGAAATTGAGGAAGGTTCTATTAATTGGCTCAGCTAATTGTGTTGACTTCACGCCGGCGGGTCTTAGGCGTTGAAACCGACCGGTCGCACATGGCGTAGGTTCGTACTAGCCTCTGGAAGAGGAGAAGTCGCTTCAAAGGGTTGTGTTCCTACGAGAAAAGTATGTAACTTTTTGAAAACTCTCAGTTCATCTAAGCAAATTCTCATTTTAGAGTAAAAGTAGAAAAAAATTTCATTTTGAAAATTTTGACAATGCAACGTAAGAAGATAAAGTTGATTTATGAATGGAGTAAAAAACTAGTATAATGGAGTGAAGATAAATTATAGTTTAGTAATAATAAACTTGAAATGAACAATGACAAAACAAATAATTAAACAAGAGGAAGCTATAAAATAATATATGAAAATTGTGAGTTTATTATGGTAGTCTAGTGGTTATAAAGTTTATTATGCTTATTGAATACTCCGACTATAGTCCTTTAATTATGTTTTAAAACATAGGTGGCCACTGTAAATGTTTTAAATAACAAAAATATGACTATTTACAAATTTTGAATATTAGTTTGGGATTCGATTATATTAGCAAACAATAGGATATGAAATAAAAACTAATTAGTTATGAAAATAACACATTTTTTACGTAAATGCACAACTGTGGGCAATTTGGGGCATGCTTATGTTTTAATGGCTATTTTAAAAAGTCTATATACAATAGTTAATATACCAAATTAGTACATTTCTATCTTTCAAATTTATGTAAAATACTTTTAACAAGTTTTTAAAAAATCTACTTCAATGAATTTCATAAATTTTTAAAATTGTTGACTTCATAAGCGGTATGTGAAATGTTTATGCCGTTTTCGTAAAATAAAGTCATATGGCGATGACTTGAATCTTGAATTAACATTTTTGTATATAACAAGATTTACAATTTTTCACGAATCGTTGTAGTTTTAATTTTGTTTTTTTTTCCTCTGTGCTATTGTGTTTTGTATCTTTTGTGCTTATAAGTCGTCTGTCATAAACTTGTTCCATTATTTAAGACAAGATTCTTTTTTTAAAAAACAACAAAAATGTAAGACCAAATTCGGGTCTTTTAAGTATCGAGGGGTCTTAAGTAACTAGTAAAAGATTTAGGTCTTTCTTATTAATGTAACACGGCTCGTCCATCATTCTTGTTAAACAGTCGGAAAAGAAAAAAATATATTCTTGGTCTAACAAATATCTCCACAACTCTTTCTCATATATATTTTGGTCTCAAGTCAAATGGAAAACGTGACATGATCAAAGAGAAGATGCTGAAACAGTCGTCGTCTATAATATTATTGGTTAATACGAAAGCTGGTCATTATTAGTGACTTTATTTTTCACACGCATTTAAATTGTTTCATTTCTTATATAAACACATCTGCATTCCCTTCTTCTCATCATCAAATATTTTCTCTTCATCATCATTTCTCTCACGTCTATTAGCTTATCTCTTCTTTTATTTGAGGTACTTGCTCCTTCTAAACCCAACGGATTGTATTACATTCGCACACATATATATATATATATATATATATATATTTCTAATTTTAAATTTGATTGATGTTCTTTCTTTTGTTTTAAATTTGTTAACCAGCAGATTTTGCAGTTTCTGGAGAAATGGAATTTGTGAACAGCTCTTCACCAAGATATGAGTGTCTCCTCTTTGGTAAGAAGTGCTTTATAATGTTTTTTATATTATTATTATTGAAAAATTGGAAGCAAATGATAAAAATTTATTGATTCATCTCCATGTTTCTTTCCAATAGATTTGGATGATACTCTTTATCCCTTAAGCTCTGGTTTATCAAAAGCATGCACCAACAACATCATAGGTATGTACATATAATATGTTCTTTTAAGATTTCTTTAATAGTATATTTAATATTTCATATAAAAAAAATCCCTTGAAATCACCAAATTATCCTTGTGCAGAATTCATGGTTGAGAAGCTTGGAATAGATGAAGACGGAGTCGTTGAACTAAACCAAATCCTCTATAAGAAATATGGAACTTCAATGGCTGGTCTTAAGGTAAATAAAATTACCTTCATAAACATATGTATCAGATTCGAAAATCAATTATCACGAGAATCATATATGTTTTTAAATCAAATGTTTAATTATTATTTTTTATTCATTCAGGCTATAGGGTATGAATTCGATAATGACGAGTATCACAGCTATGTTCATGGGAGATTACCCTATGAAAACCTCAAACCGGACCCGGTTCTGAGACATCTCCTCCTTAGTCTACCTTTTCGAAAATTGGTATTGTTTTCTTTATCTTTTTTTTTTTAACTTAATTTCAGGTTATACATATTTATGTTGTACTAATAAAAGTTGGGTCTCTTTGTCTTTTGTTAAGGTTTTCTCGAACGGAGATGAAGTACATGTGATGAAGGCTCTAAAAAGACTCGGCATCGAAGACTGTTTTGAGAGAATCATATCTTTCGAGACCTTAAACCCTAAGACCAACGAGGCTGAGATTTCTTGCATCACTGGTCATCTTCCCGAGAATCCGGTTATCTGTAAACCAGCCGAGAATGCGTTCGAAAAAGCTTTCGATATTGCACAGCTCAATCCTCACAAAACCGTAAGATTCGATGACAAATGACTAAATATAACCACACATTTTTTTTAGACAAACAAAATAACTAGACATGTTGGTTTAAATTATCTTAATCAATAGTTTTATCTCATAATCAAATGAAGTACTTATCGTGTTTCTTATGCAGTTGTTCTTCGACGACAGTATCCGGAACATCCAAACCGGAAAAGCCATCGGTCTCCATACAGTTTTGGTAAGAACCGGTTAACATGCTGAACCATAACAATTAAAACCGATTTTTGTTTGTCATTAATAATTCGCTTTCTGTCACCTATGCATGTTCTCGAACCATACGAATATAAGCGCACTAAACAAAGATCAAACTTCATTTATATAAGAAAATAGAAAATATTATTTTTCACCGCAATTAAGATATCGACAAATGGATTATCATCAAATGTAGCAAACTTGTTTAGCGAAATATCTATTTAACACATATTTTCTTAGTATAACTACCTCTTAGAAAATGAATGAAACACTCATATTTAGGGGGTTTTCTTCTTTCTATAAAAGTACTAAATGAAAATATCAATTTTAATTCTTTTCAGGTTGGTAAATCAGAAAAAATGGAAGGAAGTGATCACGCGTTAGAAAGCATTCACAATATGAAAGAGGCATTTCCGGAGTTATGGTCGGAATCCAGCAAAAAAGAATCTGCAAGAATTAGTTACGCTGCACAAATCTCGATTGAAACTTCTGTTCAAGCTTAATTTACATGTTTAGTTAGTTTGTATAATGTTATAATAAAATAAAATTATCAATATATTGTTCACCGTTTATCGTTGATACAACGGTTGATGTATATCCATCTTGAACAATAAAAATATGTATTACTAATTTATTATATTTTCAGTTAGTTAGACCAAAAAAAAATATTACTTCCTCTATTTCACAAAAATAATTTTTTTGAATATTTTATACATTTTTAAAATAAACTTACAATACCATATATATCATTTTAAAATATTATTATTTTAAAATATCTTTTATATAATTATAAAAAACCATAACTTATACATTAAAAATTGTGAAACAAAAAAAAAAGCCTAAAACATTTATGTATGAAGAAGGGAGGGAGTATTAAGTATTAAGTTAAGTTGCCGGCGATAGCTGATAAATGATAATAGCATCCGATCCAGAAGGACCGGAATGGTACACCAGCTGTAAAGTAAACCGAACCGAATTTATAGATACCCAATAAATGAAGGCGTACGATACATTTTGGTCGGCGCAGAAAATGAAAACCAAATGCCACGTGGAGCAATCGTAGATGTCGACGTGAGTTATTGCTTTCTCTCCAGATTTAATGACAACCAATGGATTCGTCATTAGAGAACACTTTGTAACGTTTGGTTTACATTTCCTCTCTTATTTTTAAAGCTCTTTCTTCTTCTTCTTCTTCTTCTTCTTCTTTTTCTTCTTCTTCTTCTTCTTTCATTTCTCGTCGATCTTTCATTGATCAGAAAAAGGTATTTACTCGCTTATCTCTTACCTCATTGGTTATATAATGTTCTTAGTTTTGATTTTTTTCTCTGCATTTACGTTGATGTTTGGATCTGGTATGATTGATTTCTTTCTCTTTTAGTCACCCTTACATTTATCATTTTCATTTATTTTTATTTTGTCCTGGATGATTTTGATTCGGATTGTGGAGTGTAGTGTTTCCTAATTTTTATTTAATAACAGTTTCAAATTATATCAAGAAATGTGATTTGTTGTAGATGTAAAAACATAATTATTTTCTTGGGATCTAACGTCATTAGTTCCTTGTGTTGGAGACGTTGAGATTTTAGTTGATTAAAATTTTGTTTCAGGTGTGATTTGGAATAAAATGGCGTACGAGGAAAACTTTCAGCAAACTTCTGATGCTAAATATGATTTGTCTTTTATTTGGTAAGAGAAGTGATTAATTTAGGATCCGGGTTTTAATATTAACATTAATTTAATGACAGTTTGATGATTGAGAAATGGTTCAATGCTTAAAACGTTTTCTGATTAAAATGATTTGTTTTTTTTTTACTTAATCAAACAGACATAGATGATACTCTTTATCCTCTCAGTTCTGGTTTGGCTATGGAAGTGAAAAAGAACATTCAAGGTAAACACTTCGCTCACGTTCAATTTTCTTCTTTCATTGAAAGATTGGTTGCTCATTTAGATTATCACTGAACCTATTGTTCTCGCTGTTTCTGCCATTTTAGAATATATGACTCAGAAACTTGGTATTGAAGAAGATAAAGTCCAAGAACTGTGTCTTTCGCTTTATAAAATCTATGGAACTAATATGCCTGGTCTCAAGGTATCTTCTTTTTACCACATTGTTCCATATCTTCCCATGGTGTTAATGCACATGCCTTTCATTTTTCATGTTGAATCTTTCAGGCTGTTGGTTATGACTTTGGTTACGACGATTTCCATCGGTACTGAGCTTAACTCGTCTTTCTCATTTGCTTAACTTGTATTTCCATCGGTAAGGTTGTTTGGGACTTAACTCGTCTTTGTTTCACAGTTTTGTTCATGCGAGATTGCCATACACAACACTGAAGCGTGACCCAATTTTGAGGAATATTATTCTTAGCTTGCCTATTCGGAAAGTTGTATGTGTTCCACTCCTTGATGCAGACGAGGCTCACGCAGCCAAGGTTATAGCCAGGCTTGGCTTAGAGGACTGCTTTGAAAGAATCATATGTTTCGAGACTCTGAACCCCATCACCAAGACTGAATCTGCTGTTGATACCAAAACCGGAGAAATCTTCGACATAATCAGTTACATTGCAAATCCTGATCCAAGCATCGAACTCCCAAAGACTTTCTGAAGGAGCATTTGAAGAGATTTTCAAGATGGCCAACATCAATCCTAAGAAGACAGTAAGAACACGTGCTTTGTTTTTTTACCTTCAACCAATTCATCACTGAAGGTGAATAAGTTGCAAATATATTCTTGGGTGTTTTCAGTTGTTCTTTGATGACAGCATCCACAACATTCAAACCGGGAAACGCGTGGATCTCCACACCGTATGGGTAAGTAAAAGAAAGCAGAGACTCACTCAATAAGTGTAAAAACAAAACTAGTCAATCTCAAAGCTCACTTTTTAAAATCTTTTTGTATAATTAGGTTGGGGCCTCACACAGAGAGGAAGGAGTAGATATTGCATTGGAGCATATTCACAACATACATGAAGCTCTTCCTCAACTGTGGGAAGCTGACAAAGCCGAGGATAATAGATCCAGGCAGAAGTTCGCCATTGAAACCATTGCTTAAACAAAACATTTACTCGCATTTCGCAGCTGATAGTAACCAAAATGATAGCATGAAGACTACTTAAACTATTCACTCTTGTACGAAAAAAATTAAGTATAATTCAAAATTTTGACTGAGAACACTTTTTGAGTTTGCAGAATCATTAGTAATGAAACAAGCTTAATTTTATTCAATGATTGCGACATCGTTTATTTCTTCTCCTTTACAAATTCAAAGTAAATAAATTTTCATGAAATCTTTATACCTTTAACTTGCTAATCATCTTTCCCTTGGCTCCGATACAAAAGAATCTGAGTCATAATAGTTCCATTAGTGAAGAGTGCAAGAACAATACCCATAAGCATGCTAAGTGGAGCATTAGCTTGAATGGTGGTGAAAACTCTCGCCATGGCTCCACAAAAGTTCATGAAACAAGTCAAGATACTAAGTTGTCCAGTGCTTTTGTTTCTGAAATTCTTCCAAATCTGAGGGATTCTTGCAGATAGAAATATCAAATGCTTAGAAGCATAAAGAGCTTCAAAAAGCAAAGGATCAATCTTACCAGCAAACACAGTTGGTGCTATAGCAAAGTAAAGAATTGCTTTGACCCAAGTAGTTAAAGAGAGAGGTTGAGAGAAGTAATAGATACAAGCTACCAAAATCAAAGCTTGGATCAAAAGAAAAGCAAGTTCACCAAATGCTGAAAATGGAAGCTTTTTGTGAAGACAATATCCAAGTGAGATTGTGTAACCAACTACTTCAAGCTCAAATGCTACTATACTTAATCCCCTTGCACTCTTGTTGTCCAAGATTTTCATTATCTACAAACAAACAGTCCAAATTCAATTTACAGATATTAGCATTCGAATTGGGAATTTATACCGATTGATTGAGTTTAACCTGAGGGAGCTTTACGGTCATTGAAGCAGCGACGAGGAAGTAACCGAGAATGTTGGAAATGAGAGGAAGAAGACAATCTTTCGCCGGGAACTCGCCGTTACGGAGAGATCCGATGGCACAGCTCAGATCAATCCCTAGATAATCCATTGTTTTCTCCTCTCGGTTCCTTCAATTTTGAAGTTGCTTCGTTGACTTTGTTCAGCTGCTTTCACTTTTCAGATGCGGTTTTGAGTTTCCACTGTTTGATTGGTCTGTCTGGCTGGATTGATGGATTCTTCAGACAGGATCAAATTAGTAATACCAGAAAAAACTAAACCAATATAATTTTGGTTTAGTAATTAATTTTTACAATTCGGTACGGTTAGGTTTTACCAGCTAAACCAAAAGCGTGGGTGTAGTCAATTTGGAAATCTCTGTTTCTACTTTCTAGAACGGAGCTTCAAATCGGAAATTATAAACCTACAAAACGTAAACGCGTCAGAGTTGTTCCTCCTCTCCGATATCGGAAAATCTCGTGGTTGGGGAGTAATTATTGTAATTTAAGAAAGCTATAATGGCGAAGAGAGAGATTAGTAGCACTCTGAGAAATCTAAAGGTACAATCTTTTTGCTTTCTCTTCAAAAGTTAGCTATATCCATGTGACATGACTGCACTTTACCTTCTGTGTCCACAATCTTGAAATTGAAGGAAGTTCGACATTTGGTCTTTAATTTCGTAAATTCGAGTTTGAAATTCACCTTGGGGCTTGTGTTGGCTTGCATCTGTAATTTGAATAAATAATCTTAACAACTGAGCTTAGCATTAGTTATAGCATTGATTTGGGACTAAAAGTTGCATTTTTTCACTAAAGAAATTGCATTATCAATCATGTAGATCTTAGTTGGTAATTGACTTGAGTAATCTGGTTCGTGGGTGAGAGACAAGTACCTGTTATTTTGTCATTCCCATATGAGAATCAAGTTAGTCAATGAAATAATAATGATTGATGCTCTTTGTTCTATAGTTTATGCAAAGGTCTGCTCTGAAAGAGGATAAGAAGAAGATTGATGAAGAGCCTAATGTGAACTTTCCTTCCCTTGGTACTGTTGCAAAGAAGTGGTACTGTTTTTTTTTCTTACTTGATGTTACTGTTTTTGTTTTCATCAGATTACTGGAAACGAGGACATTCTCTCTGCATTGTCTACGATTCGTTCTTGTTTTTTCTTTTTGGCCTCCTGATTGATTACTTCCAAGTTCCAACATCTAGTCAATTTCAATCGCTTTGACTTCCCTGTGTTCATGAATCGTAACAAAAATTCCAATAGTTATATTAGTTGTCTTGTCAGTATCCGGTGTTACGTGTTTGGTAATGTTCTCTAATGTGTGATTTGATTTTTGATACAGTGTGGTGATAACAGACTGGGATCCTCAGCCAGGAGCTTTGTTAGGACGCATGTCATTTCAGTCTTTCAATCCCTCTATTGAGGTTAGTGTGTGTGTGTGGTGCTGAGGCCTGAAATAGTTTGCATTGCAATATATGTTCTTCAGCTTTCTGAAATAAAACTGTTCTCTCCTTAGAAATTGAATGAAGAGGCAATAAACTTTCGAAAAGCAGATGCTTTTCCCAAAAGCTCTAGCAGTAATGGATGAAAAATGTCTTTTAGGTCTGTACCCTCCACTTTTATATCCCTTTTGGCTCTCAACAATTTACCAAGAGAGTATGCACTCAAGAGAATAATGCTGGAGATCCTTTGTCTAACCAATCATCTAATTTTGAGACAGATTATGTAACTATTGATAGTAATGTCTTCTGTCACCTATCATTGGTTTCATTTTGGATTTCGCTTCTCATTACAGTTTTAAACTGTAATTAGTCAAAATGCATCCTCTTTCATTGAACCGGAGAGTTCCAAGGTTGAGCCAAGTCAGGAAACAAATGGTGACTTGAAAAGAAAACAGTCTGAGGTAATCTCTGAGCAACAAAATCATCCAACCAAATCCCCGAGGAGCAGTGACAAACCATCACCGAGCAATAAAAAAGGCGGTTCTTTCAAGAAATCGAAGAGCAAGAAGGTGGACTGGAACGTTTTGAAGCCACCAAAACCACAAACCAAAAAGGGTTTGAATTAGCTAGCTGCAGCAACATAATTCAAATTAGTTCACATTGGTTCATATGTGCTAGTAGATCATTGTTGCGCTCTTTGTATCATTCAACCCGTTTGATAAATTATAGCCAAAAGTTTTGAACTTTCTATTACGGCGTTGTATGCTTGTGTTAGCTCAGATCTATATGATGAAAAAAAATTTCTTTTCAATCAGGTTCAAATCCAATGTCTCATGAAAGATGCATTCCACTCATGGGATCAAACAGATTATACAATACCATTGGGAAACAAAAATGAAGCAATTTTAGAAGTAACATTTTTCATATGATAACATGAATGTTTGTTAACTTCTCTGCAGGTTTCCAGCAAGAAAAAGCATAGATGACTCTTCCTTTCCATCCCTGAAGCATCCAGTTGTTATCACTATCGATCAAAAAATCTCTATGGTAGCGTTTCCTCACGATTTCCTTAGCCTCCTTCACGATCTGTTTGCTTATTGTTGCTGGCTTAAACCCGGCTCTCAAAATCCTAACCCTCCATTGCTTGTAGGTTTCAGGCCTCGCAAACCGCTCTGCCCCCTCGCAAGAAATCACACTCATCGCATCTCTCACAAGTAACTCTCTCTCCAACAGTGACCTATTTCTGTATTCATCCTCCCCTTGTATTGTGGTGTCAAACATGTCAAAGAGTGAAGAGAAATGGAAAAGCGCTTCTCGGAACCTTGTCATGAAGAAAGGAGAGTTGTACATTCCATTAATCTCTGCAAACACAAAGAGGTCAGGATTGATATCTCTGAATAGCTTCAAAACTGTATCTCTTGGAGAGTCCAGTGACACAGTTTCATCTGGAGTGTATTGTAACCGGTGAATACAGTTTACAACTGTTGTCTCTCCTGGATTGATCTTAAGTTCATCAAGACTGATGGTTTCCCATTTTTTAGCTATGAAGTTGAACTCAAACGGGACATTGAACTTATCACAAAACCTTTTCAGTCTTCTACCAGTCTCTTCGACTCGGTCTGAAGGACGAAAACCTGATTGTGGCAGCTCAATTCCAGTCACCCGGAGCATCGGTGGTCCTCCCGATCGTTTTGACAGAGCTAGTAACAGACAAGGCCATTGAAAGCCATAGAGAACTCCAAAATCAACTATGTGAAGTGTAGTTGCTTTCAACGCAAGCTTGTAGATTGATCTATTTGCAGCAAAGTAATCTGTTACATAGATAGGACAAGTATGAACAAACAACTTGTACGCCTGCAAGATGTCCACCATCGGAGTCGTGCTTGAAGGAAACGCAGTAGAAACAGGCGGTGAGATGTTACCGGTGATACGTGCCTCAAGTGCATCTGCAAAGTAAAAAGCCAGTCTTTGTGTTCCATCTCCATTGCTAGAAGAGTGTGATCTTATCTCCTTGAGTTTCTCAGTAGCTCTTCTTTGGTCAAAGCTCGCTACAGCTTGTGCACATTGTGTCAAGAGACTTCGTAGATCAACGGTATTAGATTTTTGTGTCTTGGATCTGTTTGATGAACCTTTTGCTCGTCCTGCTCTGTTTGGTTGACTCTGTTTCGTTATTGTTGATTCTTCTTCTTCTTCTTGGTTGGCTTTACATACCAACAACACATGCTCGAAATTTGCTGCTAACTCCTCCATCTCGGAGATGAAAATTGCAGGTTGTTTGTTTCTCCGACCAATCTCAAGATCATCTTCTTCATCACTTCGATGACGATACTTTCTTTGAGATTCTCCATTCGATACTAGCGCTGCTGAATCTGTTATCGTGCTGGAAAAACAGAAATCTTGGTCACCGGAGTTTTGATCGGAGGAACTTGTGTTCTGATCAGATTCTGAAGATGGTTGCTGAAGTATCTCGTAGAAAGATCTCTCAGCGGCTTGTAAAGCTAAATTGTCTTGTAACAAACGAGATTGACCTACGAAATCTTCTTCGTCCATCAACATATCATTGATGTACTTAAGAACTGGAGAGTTATCCAAACACACCGATGGAGGTGAATCCGTCGGTGAAGACTGATTGGGGAAGAGATTGTTCTCAGATTCGAGATGGTTTCTGGGTTTGCAGCAAGATCTAGATCCATTCTCAAATCTAAACCCATCAACTGAAACTTGAAGAAGAGCGTCCATGGTAACACTGATGATGAAGGATGAAGACAAAGAAACGAGTTTGAAAGGAAAAGTATTTTTGATTTTGTTCAACGAAGAGAAGAAAGCGGTGTGAATACAGTTGAGACGTGAAGAGAGCTTTAAATATATATAGCAGAGGGTTTATGTTTTGCATCCAAAAAAATGGAAGTTTCGAGGAAACACTAGCCGCCGCCACAAAAATCAGGTTGTAAATTAAAGGTTAGTTAATTTTGTGTCTGATCTATCTGCAACTACTTATAGGGTTTTTGGAGTTTGATTGTTACCTTTTTCTTTGATCACTTCCACTTGCTTTGCTCGGTCATAACTAAAAGTCAGTACCTTTACACAGCTCTGGGAATTAAAGAAAGTTAAATAAATAAATAAAAATCAGCGAAGCTCACGTATTCTATCAAGTAACAACTAAGAACCTTAGCACGTAATCTAACCAACATATACTGCAATTTTAATCAGATTCATTACCAAAAACTTCAGCATTTTTGGTTTTAGCAGAGGCCTAGGTAGTTTAAACGATCTAGATTTCTGTTTTAATATATATATATATATATATACATATATAACTTTAAATACATTTATATCAATATAAATATGTTTATATACTTTTCAAACTATTCGGCACTTAGAGTGTGACCGGTTTTTAGAAGAATATAGCTTTTAAAAAATAGAACAAAGGAAAAAGAAAATTATATTTTTATATTTTTATTCTTTATGTATTGTGCGGATAGAATATGTATTCTTTTTTTTTCCTAGCAAAACTATGCTTAACATACTTTTGTTTTGCTTTTGTTGACCGAAATTTTTTTTGCCTTTTATATGATGGGTGTAGAAAAGAGTTTAGAGTAATAAGCTTTTGATTCTGTTTTATTCGTCTAACTTAGATACCATGCATTCACCCCAAAGAGATACCTTCAACCAAAGTTCAAATTTGTGGCTAAAGAGGCAAATCATTGGGCAGATCATTTACCCAAGAAAGGAAAATCCTTTAATGTTTATCATGCTACTCCAAATTAGTTGCATCCTATTATTGGGAAGAACACTCACCATCTTTGTACTAGGCTATGCAATTTACTAAGTATGTTTAAGAAAAAATCCACTCACACCTTTAGAATCTTAAACAACCATCATCTAAATGGCTTAAACTGTAGATGGTATTAGGGGCGGATGTAGAAAATAAATTTGTAAGGAGCATAACTGAAATTGGTTAAAGAAATAGATGAAATTGCAAGTAACAAAAGAAACATTATTAAAAATTTTAAATATTTATATGTAGTTTTAAAAATTTACCCGGAACAAATGCCTACATGTACATCCGCCACTGGATGGTATTGGATCAGTTCTTAACATTATCATGAACATTGGTATTTTCAGTCAAACTCTCTTTTTTTTTTAATAATAATATACTATAACTTACTAGTATCAAATATAAAGATAAATCTTGATGGCCAAGGAATTGGACAAATATTTTGGGTGAAAGGAACGTGGATACCAAACCTAATAGTTTCTTATTAGTAATTTATCACTAACAATTCAATTCATATCTTTGACTCTGTCAAAATTCAAATTAAAGACGACGCGATTAGATTCCTTTATACGGTCAGGACATATATATATAATTACTAGTTCTTAAAATATGATTAGTGATCAATCACTCAATTGGTATACAGTAGTCAATGGAAAGAGAAAAGGAAAAGGGGAAGAAAGAGGAATCTTCTAGATAACTTGTTAGTCTAGATTCATATTATCTCCTAAATATTTTTGTTTTTAACGTTATGTGCTCAGGTTCTAATTAAAGTTTATGTTTACTTAATATAAATTTCGTTGTCCACAAAAACATTGATAGTCTCTTCATTTCAGAAAGAACCCTATAATATTTCCTCCTCACACATATACAACCAGCGTAAGATTATTACAGAGCAAAAATAATACTATATACAACTATTTTGGAAAAGTAGAAAATCACAAATTTAGGTGTTAGCTCTATGCTAATGTTAATCACTCTATACATGTTAGGATTCCATATTTAACAAAACTAAGTAATACTATTTATTCCATAAGATGTATCATATCTCAAATTTAGGTTTGGAAAGAGTTCTTAAAAGTTTAGAAAGTGTTACTAAATTATTTGGGACCATTTCCAAAATTCTTAGTGTGTTTGTCAAATTAACAATTTGAACAAAAAAAATAGTAATAACAATTTGGATGATATCTTGTACATCAGTATATACATGGATTCAAATTTCTTTTTTTCTAACCTTTTTTGTCATTGTAAATTTTATTAAAAATTAGTAAAACTACAAACATGAGAAAAAGAAAATATCTCTGGAAATTAAGCCGACAAAAATGTTGAAATTTACGGTGACAACAACCCTAAAAAAGAGACAATTTTATAAAATACTAGAAACATATAAATAAACACCGTTAAATCTAGATTTTTTAAATTAAATCTTAATCATATTCACTAATTTTTTCCGCGATCAAAAATTGTTTTGATGTCAATGAAAATTACAAATCTCATACAAAATTTGGTCTTCATGTTCTCGTTTGGTACTTGGTAGATTTATGAAATTAAAACATAAGTTTAGAACATGCGGTTTGATGGACCTCTCTCTTGAGATTTTAGAACCATATGTTTTTCGTCGACATCGATAATATTGAGATATATTCAATTAAAATCCGATTGAGAGAAAGCAAAAATTATTTAGTCGACTACATTTGGTTTTGAATTCAAGTGATGGATACTGAAAAAGTAGCACAACCACTACATCTACCATCATTAGCTGGAAAGTTATAAATTGACAGGTTAAAATCTAAGATAAGAAAGCGGCAAAATAGAAAGAAGAAACATCAATAAAAATGTGATCCAAAACAACGGAACACTACCACACAATCTTAAAAATAATACATGTCAATTCTAATTCAACCAAGATGTAAAAGCCTCCAACCGTCGATTAAAAAACAGTTCGCTTTTTCTTTTCTTTTTTCTGCATTTCTCTCCGTAAGGTTTTTGGGGCTGGGACTTATTACTTATACTTAGTTATCCATCATTTGAGAAGCTAGAGAAAGAAAAAGTAAACAAATGTTCTCATGACCAAACTGGATTAAGGTTTGTGTGTGTGTGTTTTATATATAAATTTAACATTGATATAAACCGCAATATTATACTATTTAATTATAAATTAATCATTTTTTATTCCTACGCATACATCATCTACTATTTGCCAGAAAGTGTGAACAAATCTTTTTTAATGTGGATATTAATCATTCGATTTGGTTTTGTACTTAAAAGATATTATTCATTGTTGAGTTGACAATGAAGAATAGGATCTTTTTCGTACCAATCAAAAGCTGATTCTCGTAAAAAATTCTCCTACGCGCGTGATAAACACCGTCCATACATATAACTTTAATATTAGGCTTAGTTGGATAATCTCACAGCCAAGAGTGCGTGGCTAAGCTTTTCTTACATCCTCTCTCGTATTGTCTGTTGCTTTTATTTGTAATCAATAGACAATAATGATTAATTTACCGATATTAATCACAGATTATTCTTCAACATTTATTTAGTTAACCCGATGCAGTATCGCTTAACGATTTTTCCTTTACTTATTGGCTCTTTTTAATGCAAAAATAACTGATTTAGACGTCATTAGTGACGACTATAGAAAAATATTTTGGGCCTGTTAAGAGGCTCATACGGCCCAAAACAGTATATGTTATGCTGTCACTTGAGACTTCTGTTTCTTTTTTCTTCAGAATCACAAACTTGTAATTAATACTATGTCTCAAAAACATTAATGAGATTTGATTAAAATCATCAAGATGACCAGAGGAGATTAAGAGGCTTTCCTAGTGCACACTCTTTGACTTTATCTAATACCACTTCTTGAATCTTCTTTTCTACTTCCTCCATGGCTTCACCTGCATTGATTATCTGCATCATCACAAACATTTCAAGGTTTGGTTTTTTCATTGCGTTATAAATTCTAATCTAACTCTACAGAGTAATAGTAACAAAACAAAGAGTCTTAATCCATTCACCTTCCATGAAGAATCGCGTAGAGTTTGATAAAAGTCTGCAACTTTTTTCTGAAACTCCACTTGTTCATACCTCTCATCTCCATATCCGCCTCTCTCAGCAGCTTTTTCAGGTGAAATGTCAAGGTAAAGTACAGAATCTGGAACCAGCAATCCGATTTCTGGTGACTTGCACCAATCGATACCAAGACCTTTAGCTGATGAGAAAGCTACACCAGAATATGAATAACGATCAACGATAAGCGTAGTTCCTGTTTTTAGCTTTTCCTCCATCAATGATCTGCAAGTGTTGATAATTTCTCAATAAGAAGCAGATGATTAAGAAGGGAATCAACTATAGTTAACAAGATAAGAACCTTTTCTCCCAACGATTGGCGCTGAAAAGAAGATGAATTGTGTGATCATCTAACTGTGACTTATTAGATAGATATGCTGATATCATCTGACCGACATTCGTCTCTCTATCGGGAAATCTCCAGAGCTCAGTCTGATGTCTTAAACCTTCCAAGAAAGAGAGAAGCTTAGCGCATTGCGTTGATTTCCCGCTGCGATCAAGACCTTCTAGAACTATCAATGCTCCTCTTGGTTCTGCTGCACTACTTTCAGTTCTGAGACCAGAAAAAAAGTCACGATTCTCCATTATAACTGATGAACGCTTGAGGGACTGCACGGGATAGTTCAAGGATCGTGGTACTGCTAAAGCTCTGAAATTTCTAGAAACTAACACACACACAAACGTATTAGATTAAGGATTTCAATGAGAGCAAAAAACTAAGTTCAAATTCACAAATATCCATAAGGTTTTGAAGAATTCATTAGTCTGTTGTTAATGGATCTCCAAGCTGAAATACAGATCAAATTTTCACTTCTTCGTTTAGCATAACTGGATTTTGTACACTTTCTCAAGTTCACTAAACTATAAAACAAATCAAAATACTAGGAGAAGTAATACGTAACAAGAATAAAGTTTACTTACAAAGTTTAAGACTTGAAAACGAGCAGATCCGTTTCATGCCCTTATTAGCTTAAACCTGCGACTGAGGTGAATAATTCAGGTACTTAAACTTCTTTGTAAACCCTTAATTCCATCAGAAATTGTTGGAGATCAACTCTTAAAGAGCCAAAATTGGACTCACCTTGAACCAACATCAACAAGAGGCTCGTCAAGGTGGTGGTGAAACGTCGCCGGATTCGCTGGTGGAGAAGAAAAGTCGACGGCGTGAAGAAGAATCGAGTAAAGGAGGAGGGTTAAGAGGGTCGACGACTCTTCTTTCAACACAGTTCAAAACCCTTCAAATGACTCAGAGGGTTTGTGTTGTTCTCTGAGTCAAGTTCTGGTTGGTTTGCTGTATTCCGGAGATTGATTTCTGAACCAGATTTTCAATTGGTTCACGGATCGACCGATCAGACCAGCCTTTTCGACTTGGGTTATAAATTAAAAACATTTAGATCGCCTGAAGTTCGATCAGATTTGTAAATCTTCGTTTTATGCTAAGTAAAGAGCTCTGATTAAGATACTAGACTGTTGACAAGTTGTATTGTTGTAATATACAACGCGGGGTCAAAGTCAAAGTCAAAGCCAATATACTATTACCATCTATGATCTATCAGATAATAACAGTCTCAGAATCAGACAAGTTGCACACTTACTGGAAGATTTTGTATATCTTCCAGCTAAAATGTGCATGTGGTAGCTTTCATCAACTTGACTTTAAAAATCAATAATATCTCTTAGTGTTCCCCCAGATACTGTAAGATTTTATGCGTTCATACCTAAACGTCTTACACATAAAATAATAAGATGAAGAAGAGAAAAATAAAAACAAGTTTAGATAGAAATACAAAGAGAACGAGAAAGTGACCAAAGATGTACAACAAATCCTCTAAAACCCCTATACTGGTCAGGAACCACCTTATTCCAATTAAAAACTTTGCATTGGAGAAAGTTGAGAAAAAAGAAAAAACCAAGTAAAGACCAAACCTCTGCATCTATGTCAGAATCTTACCAATCATTACACAATGGAGAGAGGACCTGCAGCAGACCTTCTGTCTGAGATAGTGTCTCTTGCTCCTGCTTGTTGGTTATACTTTGCTGCTGCTGCATATGTTGCTGTGACCAGTAGCCATGAGCGTTCAAGACTCTGTTTAGAAGTTCCTGCGGCACTGGCTCTCCTCTCCTCTGCTGTGGAGATATCTTAACTGTGTGGACCAGCGTTTTCCATTTATCCTTTACAAAACCAAACGCTATATGTCTCAAGACCTAATCTTGCGATTTGGGTTTAGTTATTGTAAATTAAGGTACAGATTAAATACAAACCTTGAGATCTACATAAGTGCGGTGCTCTGCATCCTCGAAAGCACAAAGTTTAACATCTCGCCACCTGCAGATTTCAACCAAACTTCAATCATCATTCTTCTTCTACTTCACAATCACAAAAATGCCAATGCTATATTGGTTTTTCATTACCTTCCAGTGCGGAGTTTCTCAACTGCTTGAACAAGTGCTTCTACTTCAGCAACTGAGAAAGGTCGATGGATTCTGCGCTGTGCAGCATGTTGCAGCTGCTGCTCACTCCTTTTAGATTTACGACAAGGTTGTCGAGAAGACAATTCAGTGAGGGCCACAGGAATCAAATGTTTAGAATCGTCTGTCAAGTTTTTGTTGGCTAATGAGTCAGATGGGAACCACCCACCCTATATCCTTAGAACGGATAAAATGAAATAAAATTATATATTTGAAATAATTAAACGCTTTATCGTGGTCGCTGAAAATCCATTGGCCCGTCTATTTTTTTTAGATTGTAAGGATAAATACAATAGTTTCGATGCCTTTCATTGGCTCTGATCTAAACCGTTATGTTTGGTATCGATCGGAAATCTAATATTAGGAATCTAGTTTGGAAGTTTGTTAATAGTCATCCGAATCTTCTTGATATTTTTAATATCTTTTAAAAAAATTGGGCCAACTATATTATGAAAAGAAAAGCAAGATTGATATCTAATTGCCAAGTAGAAACCAAACTCGTGTGGGTTACAAAAACGTATCATAAAGTTTCCATGACGTCTTCAAACTTAAAAACTTATTGAAAATACATTAGACGATACTATCATTGAACCTAACAGGAATCTTGTCATTGATCCTACTCACATATGTTATCTTCTTTTCTTACGCCTGTAAAATTTGTATTGTTGTTTATATTTTTCAAATATGGTGCAGTATGATATATACGACGCCCAAGCTTTTATCGATGGTGATTGGTTGCTAAAATAAAGTCATGTTAATATATTACGGCGTGGCAGTTTAACATTGAAAGAGTGGTATAGTAGAATAATATAATTGTGTATACTATTAGATGTTTGGTAACTAATATGCAGTAAGAACAAGAAACATTCTTAGAATTTGTTGTATTCAATGTTTTATTTTAATTGATTGTATTTTTGAAGCGTTTGTGTGTGTCATATAAAGTGAAATTAGTTTTCAATGAAAAAGTATGAATGTTATAGAAGGTTAAAAATAGCGGTTACCTATTGGTGTTATGAAATAATTTGTTTTTGCTATATAAATTTAGACCAGAAGAAATTAAGACAATTATATCTGACGTATGAAGAAAAATGGAACAAGGTTAGATGAAACTTTAGAAGACATGATTGACGTAGAAGAGATGATTCACAACACAACACTTCAAAGATGGTATGCTTCACAAGGCGGCTCATAGTAATCTACTTTTTCCAATTAAATAGATATGACCAGTGAAATAAATGAAGACACGGAACAAATTGTTTTTTTTTTGTTATAACGAACACCGAACACTTATATTTATGTCTATTGAGAAGAAGAAAAAAGAAATAGAACATAGTTAATACTTCAACTCATTATTTCTAGTAATGCTTCATAGTTAATATTTCTGTTGAAGTTATTTTCTTGTCCTTGTTAATTATACATCATCACATCATTTAAAACATCCTCCCTTCTTTACTAATGCGAAGTAGAACATAGTCTATATATATATTCAATAAGTAGGTAAGTAACCAATCTGTATTCCACGGATCAAAACTGTACGTTGAAATCTTTATTATTGGATCTCGACAAAAAAAATTTAAATTGAGTATTTGGAACGTTATATCTCGTATTAGTAATAATACTTTTTTCAGCATCAAATGTTTCAAAACCAGATCTCCAAAAATTAGCATCTATCAAAATTGCATGACTTTTTTGTTATTATTAAAAAGTGAAAATTGCATGAATTTTAAAATATTATTAAAACCAATTCTGCTGGAAATGGAAAGCTAAAATGGTGAGTAAAGACCACAACTCTAAAAACATAACACACATAATTACTTTTGATCGAAATGGAACAAAGATACAGTAAGACATAAACAGTCTTATGATTCATCACTCGAACTACATAATCCGATTTTTCACCCAGGAACAAAGTTAAAAACAACATGGAACCCTTTTTCAAGAATCCATAAATCACATCGCAAGAGCTTTTATATTAAAAGCTACCTCATTCGGCTGATAGATTACCATATTGCCAAGGATTAAACTCAATTGATTTGAGGTCTGTTTCATTGGAGGCACTGCTCGAGCTCCCTGTTGTGTCTCGGTGTTCCGTATACTTTCCGTTGTATTGGTATACCTCAATATCTCCCCATGGCGTAGATGTGATCTCCTCCGTTAGATCGAACCATCTTGGAGTAAACTTATGTCCCTTTGTCTCTCGGGCTCTCTTTTCGGCTCTTTGTCTCTCCTCAAGGCTGAGATAAAAAGACAGACAAAACACCTCATGAGCATAACTGTGTTGCTTTGTGTGATTTAACAAGTAATCATTGATGATATTTAATCAAGACCCATTTTCAAAATATCTTTCCTTGTTCGAAAAATATGATCGGTTATGGCCAATGCAAGTGATTAGCATCGTGGATCAAGTACTTGTTCCATGCTGGACAGAAATGCTACGGTAATGACAGGGAACTAAAAAGCTTGAACTTTGTGAGTAAGAAGGAAGAAAAGATGAAGAACCTGTGCTTCTCGGCACCAGCTTTAGAAAGATCACCCTGCTCAAGGGCATATCTATCAGGACGGAGACGTGAGTCTGAAGCCAAGAGCTTAGCAGGAGCTGTGTCGAAGCTGTTTATTTTGTGAGCAAAGTGGGTGTACTGAAATTTGTCGTTTTGGGGGACATCAGCCAAATGCCACACCTGAAGGAAGTAATAGAAAACAAATAAAAGGATAATCAAATGGTAAAGAGCAAAACAATGTTGGTCAAAATCACAAGGTTGCAAAGCATTATCACTTAAGAACCTAGTAAAGTCTGGTAAAAAGGAAAATATACGACATACCTCTTTAAGCTCTGTGCCTGGAAGGGGTTCCCCTTCGGCATCACAAGGTTGATAGCTTATTTTCTCATTCCATTTTCCTGTCATCATGATTTTAGGTTCTTCAGCGGCGCTGTAAACGTAGCCATCCACTTCATAGCGGCCAGAACTGAGATCAAGGTAGCATATTTTGAATCAGAAAGCATGTCAGGATCACAGGACAAGATAAAAATCTGGGAAGCAGGAAAAATGACTAGAGTGCATCACGAAGCAATAGATAAAGAAATGTGTTGTCAATTACCCGAACCAACCACATGGCTGGAAGTAAAGTACAACTTTGTCTCCAGTGGTTAAATTTGTCATGACCATTTCTCCAGGTGAGTCAACCCAGGTTCGTCCAAATATTAGATTGTGAATCTTAGTGAGAGGCGGCACCAAATCCAGAACCACACCATCTCTTTTCAGGGTTACACGCGTTCTGCAAGCCAGTAGATATACTTAATGAGCTTAGATGAAAACATAAGACAGAAGAATGGTCTGGTTCCTTTGTTTCATCTCAGACAGAAGTTGGAGAACTATTGAAAGGGAAGAGTCCAAACACCAAATAGTTCCGTCCTTAATAAAGAGAGCCTCTACTGAAGTGCGAGAGAACCGGATCATAAATAAGAACAAAAATTACCTTCCAACAGGGTAAACATCAACAGAGTTACCCAAAAGTTTAGTTTTCAATTTTGATGTGATGTCGTAAATGAAGTGGTCGTTCTCTGCGTGACCTGCACTCATTGGGGGATGATGGCTTACCTGGAATAGAACAAAGTAACTTATTACAAATGAATCAAAATAGACAACTTATTGCGAAATAGTCATTATCCACTATGCGAATAACAATGAAGTGTAGAGCTGCACCTGCTCAGAAATAAATGAGATCCCACCATGGTTGGCCATCTCATATGTCTCCCCAAGAATAGGATTGAAAGGCTTCCAAGTTCGTTGGAAAGCAAAGTAAACAGATATAGCCCATGATGCTAAACCACGAGAAAAAAAAACATAAACTCTTAACATCTTACAAAGTCGCAAGTGGATACAAATTTTCAAAGTATAAAACTTACAAGCATATACTAAACGCATGTATGGATCCTCGCATTCATCTGCTTGATCCAACAAGTGGGAATATTCCATTAACTGTGATAAATGTTGCAAATGTTATACTTCACACTAAAAAACAAAGAGACAACAGAACTTACAAACACAGGAGAAGAAGATATATGACTGACCTCAGCCATCTTCTGGAGCATAGTCATTGGCTCAAATATAATAACAGGAAGAGTCACCATGGATGTAATATCCGAACCAATATACTTCTGCATCATCTTCCAGTAACTATCTCGTTCCTATTAAGCACAAAAGATAAGTTTCTGCGGGTAAGTTACAAAACAAAGAGGAGTTTAAGGAGAAGTAACTAGACACCATCGTAGAATCAAGCGACTAGTTACCTCGTCCTTCCATCTTCCTCTCTGAGCTTCTTCTTCTGCATCTTCCTTGCCACCTTCTGGATTTATGACCTCAACTCCTTCATAACTAAGCAATCTGAAAAGAAAAATGTATCGAACATTCATTAGTAAAACTTACATGGTTTTCCTCATGAATTGAAAACCCAACCAAGAGGATCTTCAGTACTATATAACACACAATTCACTTAGTTAATTGAAACGAGGCAGAAAATTTCATACAAAAAAAAGTAACAAACTTTGATCTGTTAATTGACTTGTGAAGAATAAATAATAGAAATATCCATGTTTCTAATATTAAATTCAACACCTGAAGACTCAAATTAGTTATAAGCATACAATAATAAGCTTATCGCCGATAGATTCGTAATACAAACATATCACTAAATACAAAAAAAAAATTGAAAATACAGAGTATCACAGCAGCTATTCACGAAGCAAAGCTTCATCTCAAGTGTTTATTATAAACAGAAAAACAATTATGTAAAATTCTGATAAATAGCAAAAACAAGAAGTTCATAAGAAACTGACCCGTTGACGGATCTCGACATGGCGCTTCCGAACATGGAGAAGCCAGAAGTCATGGCGGCAAAGAAGCCTTTGTTCTCGTTTTTCTTTGGACTTCCCATTTTTGTCAAGCCCGATCTCTGTGTAATCTCTCACCTTTGATAAAACCCTAATTCAGAAATCTAAAGGAAATTTTCGATCAAATATGTTCAAATCAGAGACGAAACCTCGGAGAAGCTTTTTCGAGGAGGGAGACTATAAAATAGAACGAGAAATGGGTTCGATCTGTATTTTATGTAAATACGGAGGACTTCAAACTGTAAATTCTTGAAGTAGTTAGCCTCTCGGCTTAAGCCTCAAGTCTTAATTAGGGAGCAAAGGATAATTATTTTATTTTTCTTAACCTTACCGCAATGGATAACACCTATTTTACGAAAAGATTTATTTATTTTAGTCATTAATAAACCGAGAACCATGATTTAAATCAGAACTAATGTAGTTAATAGTTATTAATATTAAATCAGGCCGATCTTATGATATCATTGCACAAATGTTATAAGTATTCAAACTGTGCATTTTTGTCGCTAAGTTTTGTATAAATATTACTAATACTGGTAGTTTTTAAGTTATACGACTTATAATAGTCATCAACCTAAAAACTATATGAGTACAATAATAAGAACATTAAACTGAACGATAAAGAATAGTCTAAACTAAAACTTTAACAAAACAACAAAAAGAATAGTCTAAACTGTTAGACCAAAAAAATAATAGTCTAAAATAAACCTTTAACAACAACAAAAAATAGAATAGTCGAAAGTCCATAAATTCGTAGCTATTATACTATTAGTCGATCATGTATATTTTCTAACTCGGACGTTTCTATTTTCGTATTTTTTCTAATAAAAAAAACAAAATTCAAATTCCAATGTCAGAATTTTAGAGTTCTCTGTGTTTCTTTTTTTCTGTTTCTTTTTTACTTCTGACGTTAAAAGAACATTAATAACTTATAGAAAGCCGACCGAAAAAAAAAACATCATAGTTTTGAATTTTCCTTAAAACAATATACAAACTATAAATTGCAACATTTTGAGGCTTTAAATCCAAAATGTCTAAAAACTAGTCCGGAAAGTATAATTTAAGAAGGAATTTATATATTATCTCCTTAAAATTATATTTTAATTCAATTTTCCTTAGAAACAAACATGAACGGCACTCACTGTTTAATAATCTCACAACTCGGCCACTATTTCTTCACTTTCTAGTGCTGAATCTAAAAGAGCCCTAATTGATTTCTTCTTTCAAGGTTTCGGGTTTCGAGTTTTGTTTGAAATCGAGAATGAAAGAATCGAAATTGGCGAAGCTGAATCAGCAGCAACAACAACAAGATAATCACCAGAATGTTCACTTGTCTCCATTGAAATTGACGAAGTTGTTCGATCCCGATGCTTCTTGGGACAAAGTTAATATCAAAGCTCCTTTGACTTTTTTTATTTTACTTGGTTTTCTCATTGAGATCTGATTCCTTCAAAGTTTTTATTTGTTGTAGTAATTGATTAAGCATCGCAGTCGATGTTACTGAATCAGTAAAGAATTTAATAATTGATCCGATCAAGCTGTGTTCCCTACAGTTCAATTTGTGTTGTTGGGCTAATAAATTTGGATGTTGTTGATGATGGATGCAGGAACAATTGGGAGATGTGTTGCATTGGATCAGACAAGTGATGGGATTGATCTGTGGATTGTTATGTGGCTCTGTTCCATTTGTTGGTGGTATTTGGATCCTTCTGTAAGTCTTCTTAACTTATACTAACGCCACTATTGTTTCTATGTTTTAATGATTAGTGTAGACGCAAAGAGACCATCTTTAGTCTAAATCATGTTCCAGCTTTGTTTTCTATCAGTTTCTTTGTGTGTTTTAGTTTCATCTCCTTAGTAAACATCGAGCCGAAGCCTTTGATTCATCTTCATGTCACTAGAACACACAATTCCGATTATATCATATAGCGAGGAAATTTTTGGGATGTTCACATTGCTTAATGATGGGATTTTGCAGGTTTTTGGTGTTATCGTCAGGGATAGTTTATGGATACTACGCAATGATTCTCAAGGTTGATGAAGAAGATTTCGGAGGCCACGCAGCTTTACTCCAAGAGGGTCTCTTTGCGTCATTTACTCTCTTTTTGGTAAGTTTGTTTTCATCTCAACAGTACCAAACTCTTTCCTTAACAGCATTTTTATGATTTAACAGAATCTGTTGCTTGCTTTGTCTTCAGCTCGCATGGATTCTTGTCTATAGCTTGGCACACTTCTGAAAAAGGCTGAGCAACATTGTTTTTACTCTGCAGCAAATGGTCCTAGCAACAAATCTCTATTTTGTCTCTTTTCTTTTCTTTTTTGTTAACCCGTCTGAAGTAAAAGGATGCTAGAGACCAGACAAAATGTTATAGTAACAATTTTATGAATCTTTTGAATGTTACACAAGCTTTCTAGTATCCTTTCTGTAAATACACAATTGAGTAGAAACTATCCCCAAAAAATCTTCTTTTAATCAGAATTATGTATATTTGGAACGCAGATTTCTCTTTGGCCGTGAAACAAGGTATATCCTCCCGTAAACCCATTTTCTACCTAATCGTGATGCGGATTTCTGAAGCAGAAAGACAAACCAAACGGTCATTGTTATTGGAAAGATATAGACGATTATCTAAGGCATTGATTGGTTTACATTAGCAATCAGCATTCTAATTGCAAACGCTAAAGTGGCCGTGATGAAGCAAGATAAGGGAAATAGTAGTTTTTACCTCGACTTTGGTACGGAACTCCAGGGTGCACTCACATACATGACAGTCTGCTTTGTGAGGTGACTTGTTTGATTGATCGGATCTCACAAATGCGAAAACCTACACAAGTTCATCAAACTCACACAACGATTTTGTATTTTTGTTGCTGCAGAAGAATTATGAGCAAAGATTTGACCTCTTCCCCGCAATTCGGGCAGTCTCCTTTTAGAGCCGTTAAGTCATTTCTCCATAACCCTTTAAGAACTCTGACTGCAAACAGAATTCTTTATCTCAGTAGAAGTAAATGATAAGTCTAAACCAGATTGAAAAGTTTAAAGGTAAAATCGTGTTTGCAATTCTGGTACCTGCAGAAGATGCAATTGGATATCCAAAAGCAGGTCCTAGCAAGGTGAGGAGGATGCCGTTTAACTTTAACAAAAGAGGCACAGAAGATGACAATTGGCTGCTGCTATAGACAAGTCCTGAGTCGAACGGATTTCCTCCATTGACTAGGCCGAGGCCATAGATTGTGGGAAAAACGCATGCCGAGGTACCAAATAAGAGAATCAAGATCCATATGGTAGCTAATAAGAGAACTTGTGATGCATCATCCTGTCCTAGAAAGATTTATCTCAACATCAACCCTTGACAAAACATTGATTTATCTCAAGAGAGATACTGACGAAGCAGATGTTCTACTGAAAAGACCAAAAAAGCTAAAAAATGGATAAACTTGTTGGTTCGAGCTAAAACCTATCATTGACAAAATTGCAAATCTCATAGTACTATGGTCAATGAAAAATTTGGCGCCATCTATTTGGCATGAGTTAATTAGAAACATGAACACCCACATTGTACCTCTGCATCAGCATAAGTTAACTGTCGCAGAAGGCTACACCGAGGGTACTTGACTACAGATTTTGAACCATACCACCGAAGCTTTAGCTGCAAACAGAAAAAATACAATTGCAGAAAAGCAAAGTCCAACAATAAAATCATATCTTGCTAGATACAGTATTTACCATAAGAAGCATATATAATTAGTACTAGTAGTAACGGTTAATCTACCTCAACTCTGTCAAACATGTCATCAACTATCAAAGGCTTCCCATTGTAATACGCATCCCTCGCCTATACATAAAGTATCTCGTCATATCCAAAGTTCCATAAAGCAAAATAATATAATTAAAAACATGGAATTGTCAATTCCAGATCATAACCAGTAGAAATTGCATAATAATAAAACAAATTTATTAGACGTACTTGGCGATAAAGAGCTTCTAAGGTTTCTTTACGAGCGGAATCAATAGGACCAACGAAGATGCAAGAAGGACCTTCCTCACGAGAGGTGGTTGCGGTTAAACCACCACCGTGGCCTCTGGTTCTGGTAGAGATCCGTAAAGAGAAAGGAACTCCGACTCGATTAATCAACCTAGAAAGCTCAATAATCGACGAAGAGCCAATGAGGCGAGGCCTAATCGAAGTGCAAGTACCCGCCATGAACAAGAAATATCTTCTTCACTCGCCGGAAACAAATTGAAAGAAAGACAAGAGAAGCGTGTGGTGGAAGCGGTTGGGCCGGGAAATTGTGGCCACACGATACGATTCGGCGCGTGCACGCAACTTACTACGTTTATATATAAATGATTTTTATACAAATGGATAAATAAAACTATATGATTTAGACGACAATGCCCTTTCAAGCGGTGTGATTCGATTTTGGCGGGTTATACTAATATCCTATCATCGAGACGACGTCGTTTCTTTGATCTAAAACTAAATAATAGTTGTTTAGAAGATGCGTCTGCTGTGAGTTGAACCCGTGTCTATTGCTTGGAAGGCAATTATCCTAACCGTTGGACTACAGAGCTATAACAGTGTATCAGAATCCGTGTCTTAGCCGGAACAAGAGTCGGAGGATACGAGCCTCTCAGCCTCCTTCCTTGGGGTCTACGTTATAAGTCAAAACAACACATGATACGTTTTTTTTTTTTGGAGAAAAACGATTTAAGAAACTAATCAAACTGAATTCAAGGCAAAACCATTCACACAGTTGTAGTAGCAATAATTAAGTTCAAAAAAAGACAGAACATTTTTTTCAGGCAAGAAAGAACATTTCACAGTTATCTTGCCATTGTTACTTAAATCCTAATCTTCTTTGTTTAAGTAGATCTCAAGACCTCTTTCGTTTGTTCCTCTTAGCAGCGAGATTCGACCTTACCTTCAACATCACATCCGTTGCTTCCTTCATTGTTGCCTTTCTGTTTTCCTCATAGTTCCAAAGCTCTAGAATCACATAGCTACCACTTGCGTTATGATCCTCAATCTCTAGTTTTGCTCTTACCACTTCATTATAAACTTCTTCACCATACTCCTTCAGCTTCAGAAGCGTCTGATCGTTTTTATCCACCACTCTCTGCATTTCACATTCGGAATCTTATTAAGATTATGTAAAAAGGAAATATCTTTTTCCAAAAACCATTTTGGAGATTTGAAAGTAGAGTCCTAATTAAAACTCCAAACCTTTGCTGTTCCATCAGAGTCATCAACTTTAAATGGATGCCATTGCACATCTCCAATGTTTGCTTCCCATACAGAACACAACTGCATAGCCTTAATCTCTGCTTTTGATTTTGTAAGTCTATGTTTCTTCATCACTGCAGGCAAGAACGGTTCAGGGTTTAACTGCCCCATTCTCTTCACTCTAATCTTCTCTTCCTTCATCAATTCTTCATTCCCATTCCATAACTGCTCATCAAAATAATATCACAAGTTCAAAGGACAAGCCAGAGAGTTTAGAACAGACAGATTTAAAATGTATTTTGTTTTGTACCTGGATCATCTCTTTACGAGCGTCTTGATACTCATCGTTGGTCACACGTTCTTGTTGTGCCAGAGTCATCATTTTATTGTGGAGAGCCGTTTCTCTAGCCTCAAGCTCTATCTGAGTTTTGGCCATCTTCTCCAGAATATCTGCATCTCCATCACTCCCAACCATATGCTTCATTACATTGGTACTACCTTTCAGCTTCTCTATCTCCAACTCCAGCTCTTGAGTTTCATTTAGCTTCGATTCCATTTCCATTATCCTTTGATGAAGCTTCCCCTTCTCTTTCTGCAAAAGTTGTCATGTTTCAGAAACTCAAAAATTGAACATGCTAGCTTAACTATTAACATACACTCCACCTAAAGAACTACTTGCCTGGTGCTTTTCAGCAAGTTTCATAGCTTCTTCATTTGCTTCATTCTGCTCCCACATTGCCTTTTGATTCTAAAATAACAACAACAAAAAGGTAACAGATTTAAGCGTCTTGTGATTTTTTTTGTTCTAAATTTATAAGGAAAGCATAACCACCATTTCTCTTTCTAGTCTGGACTTTTTCATCTCATCTTCGTTTATGTTTGCTCGTTGCTCAATCTGTCTTGCACGTTCCTCCAGCTTCTTCCTCTTTTCCTCCAGTTCTGACATAGACTTCTCATGTCCTTGCAGAATCTGTTGATACAGCTCTTGCACATTCATGTGCATCATCTCAATCCCTTCTCATCAACAAAACACACAAACAAACCAAAACAAACTATATGTGTCAGTACCAAAACAAATAGATCCTTCTTCAAAAGTTTAATAATTTAAGTGTTTACCTTCTTGGTATGTTTTGTTTAGCACAATATTATGCAATACCAAACTCTCCAAACAACGGGAAGTCTCATTAACTTTCAGCTCAAGCTCTTGCTTACATATCTTCTTCATCTCAATCGATTGAGACATATTTTGAACGAGGTGATCCATTTTCCTATCATCTTCTTCCTGAAGCTGCGAGATACTTTTCAAATCTCTCTTATTTTTGACATTCTTCCCAACAATTCCACTTTGATTATAATCATCCTCTCTCGCAACCCATCCATAAGGCTTATCATCTCTCAAGTGAATACCTTTTTCAAACAAAGAGACTTCAATGTCAAGAAATAAAAAAACTTTAAATCAAAACACCTAAAAAGATTTCTGAAACAAGCTTTTACCTTTCTCCCAATCTTTCTTCCCATGACGGTCAGATTCATAACTCCTTTCGAATTTCATGGCGTTTGCAAATCCTTCGAAGTCTTTGCTGAATTCAACCAAAGCAAAACCAGAATGTCCCTTGAAATTCCAAATGGGTTGGACTCTTGTTGGATTAAACCCTTTCCGAGTTAGCTCATCACGTAACGTTGAACCGCTTTTGCCTACTCTCCGACCAGATTTTTCAACCTCGGTTGGTATGTTTGCTACAAGACCAACCCATGGCCACACAAATTTTTCTGTAGAACAATCTTTGTAGTTCATCTCTGAGGTCTCCGCCTGTGAATCTTTGACTGGGCATTTCTGATTCTCCATCTTAGAGCTTCAATAAAAGAAGATTAGAAATGAGATTTCATTTCCACACACGATAATCAAACATGATATATGGATTTAGCTACTGAAAGTTCACATTTTAGAGCAACCGAGACATAAAAAAACCAACCTTTTTGAGTTTTATCAGAAAAAAAAATCAAGTTTTTATAACATATTGAAACGAGAAAACTGTAAAGAGCTTCTCTTCTCTCTGCTTCTTCAGAGAGCCCACGAAAAACCCTCTTTTTTTCTCTGGAGAGTGGTTCATGACTTATATTAATGAAGAAATTTACCTCTTCATAACACCCAGATGATAGAAATCGAAAAAACGAAGAAGGTTTTGTTACCTACAGCTCAAGATTATTAACAAAAAAAGTCTCTTTTGACTCGACCATCCATATTCCAAAAAAAAAAGAAAAGAAAAGAGAGAAGAAGCCTTACGAAATGAAAGCAGAGACGCTTTCTTTTTGCCAGTGTTCTCCGGCTTGACGAGCACAAAAATAGTGTGTTTTTTCTCCTGTTTTACTCTCTAAATTGCTTTTGAAGGGGCAGAGCGTTGTAGAGAGAGTAGCCTCAGTGGCAATACTGTAGATATTAAAAACAGAGAGGGCAAAAGATAATCTGAAACCAACGAAACGGGAAAACCTTTCCTTTTCACCTGTTTCAAAAACTTGGGGCACAAGACTAAAACAGAAGCCTCTGGTATACTTAGGAGGATTAGAAAACCAAAAGTATACTAAATTTAGATTATGGAAAGCTCAATGGCCCTTTTATTAGTACTATATTGCAGATAATAAAAGGGCTTAAAATGGTATTATAAAATTTTAGCTACGTTGGGAGACCCACAAAAACATAGTTCCATTGTTACAATTTTTGCCAATGTACTCCTAGACAAGCCGGAAAATGGAAATTTCAGTTAATTTTCCAGGGATTTACTTAATCTTGGCTTTCTTTTGTATTCCGAGTTACTGTTATTATATCGGTCACAACCCCTTGAGAATATTACAAAAGTATCACAATAAGTGGAATTTTCTCACTAGTAGTAATATCCACAAATTCCAACTACAGGCAGAGGGGAAACAAAAAAAAACCCTGTAATAAATTAGAGCCATTAATGTCAAAAAGGTATATATACATACATCTTTCAAACAACACCGTTAATTTGGTTTGCTGAGAAAAATAAAAAAAATTTGGTTAGTTAAAAAACCATTGCGTCTGCCGGGAGTCGAACCCGGGTCTATTGCTTGGAAGGCAATTATCCTAACCGTTGGACTACAGACGCTTCATGTCGATTAATCATGCTAGGTTTTATATTTCCTAATGTTATGGTTGCCTTGCATTGCCCTGCCTTGTATTACCAAAATGTTATTTATTTTTTGGATTAAATACGCAAGAAAAGAAAAAGGGATCTCAACAACTCTTTCGTACGTTCTCCTTCTCCATAAGACTCAACAATTGCTTCATCACCAAGCTCGTTTTGTTCTATAATCTTGCTTTTGCCACTTCCGCGTAAACTTCTTCTCCTTCGTCTTTCTTCAGCTTACACAACTTCTTATCATTTTTATATCCACAATTCCCTGAATAATTGCCAAAAATTGGAAACTTGAGATTTAAAAAACATAAGCCTTGTCAAGCATTAGTTCTTGAAAAAGGGCATAACAACTTATAAAAAGGTAAGATCTTTTCCTAAACACAAAGTAAAAGACTTTGAAACAGGGGAAAGTTCCATATCAAAGTGTCCGAAAAGAAAAGCTTTGTTATCAGTCAAAAAGCAAATGGCCATCACGTTCCACACGCAAACGCAGATATGCATATCCCATTATCATATTCTTCCAAAAAATACTAAGAAAATTTTAGTATACGAAACTAATATCTCAATGGAAGACTTAACAAGCAACACCCATAAATTGCCTCCATGTGATCATTTTTCTTCAAGATGACAGTTTACTTGGGTTTCTGGTCGTGACAAAGGTAAACGCAGTGATCCAATCTCGTTTCACTGAGTCTTGAACCTTGTCTTCCCCAATATTAGGTGTCCAAGCTTCTTTTCCTGAGGTTGGCATAGACCAGCTTACCTTCTCTGGTGGATTCTCAAAATCAAAGTTCAATGGTGGTGGTGGTGGTGGTGGCTCTTTAGCTTTTCTGCTGGATTTATTGCTTCCTTGGCCTTCAACATGCTGCAGATACAAGTTTCAATATGTATCACAGGTTTGAAACTAACGGTGAAAGATTTAAACTTTAAGCATGTTAACTCACATCTGAATGGAAATCAGTGTTCTCTGCTTTCTTGGCACCTCTTTTAGAGGTTCCATTTATTAGAATCTTAAAAGATACAAAAACAAGATAAAACCTCAATGAGAAAAACTGGCAGAAAACAAATAAATTTTCGGAAGCAAAAACACAAAAAAAAGGGTCATACAAAGCGTGTTCCAAAATGCAAGATAAAATCCAATACAATACGAATTTAGAAACTGAGTATAAATAAAAAACTATCATCGCCCAATAGGCCAATAAATTGACGAAATAGAATTTATTAAACTGCTACAACAGAACATGTTGAGCCACAAACCAACTAAAAAGCAATCTTCTTTTACTATTCAGAACCATAACCAAAATTGTTTTCCCAAACCAAAATCTCGACAGAACACCGTGAGATGTTTTGAATACCAAATAAATGAATAATGGTCTCACATAACTTATAACGAATGTTCTAATAACATAGAAATCAAGATTAGATATATTATAATCAGATTAATTAATTCGGTTAGTATACATTACACAATGGTCAATGGGTGTGGAAAATTTTTGAAGGTATACATAGAAGCAAAATTAAGTGAGAGACTATTCAAGAAATAAAAATAAAGAAACAACTATTGGTGTCGTATACATAATTAATAACTTTTTCACCGCTCTTCTTTGAGTTCAGCATTTATCAAAAAAAAAAGTTCAGCTGCTTTAAATCAAAATTATAAAGAACAATGTTGGGTGAAGAAATGTGATAAAAAAAGAATGAGGCAATTGGTGGTAAGCAGTAAAAAAAACTCAATTTTTTTAACCGTTTCTCTTTTACTTTGACTTCTGTCTTCCTTTGATGATTTCAAGAACTCTGACTAGAAGCACTTCCTATGCACAATAGATGGTCCAGATTCATCGTACTCTGCTTTCGCAATCCACATCTGTACAATTTTCAGATACATAAAGAATATTTACATCAAAGACAAAATGTTATAACAAAAAGGGAACATGTTTATAGTATGTTTTCACCTGCTGGAAAGTGCTTAGTGAAGCCAATATAGAGCCACCGATCCAAACACTGTACTTCCTCTCCGGTGGAGCCACAACCTTAATCTTCATACTACTCGGAGCCAACGCCGTAATCTCTTTACTCATTCTATCACCAATCCCACCAAACATTGTGGTTCCACCACTTAGCACAATGTTCCCATACAAATCTTTCCTAATGTCCACATCACATTTCATGATAGAGTTATATGTGGTTTCATGGATTCCTGGATTTTCCATTCCGATCATGGATGGCTGAAACAGAACTTCTGGACACCGGAACCGCTCTGTTCCAATGGTTATCACTTGTCCGTCGGGAAGCTCGAAGCTTTTCTCAACGGACGAGCTTGTTTTGGAAGTCTCTAGCTCTTGCTCGTAGTCTAGAGCAATGTAAGAGAGCTTCTCTTTCATGTCTCTAACGATTTCACGCTCAGCAGTTGTGGTGAAAGAGTACCCACGCTCTGTCAGGATTTTCATGAGGTGGTCTGTGAGGTCACGACCCGCTAGGTCAAGACGTAGGATCGCGTGTGGAAGAGCGTAACCCTCGTAGATTGGTACCGTGTGACTCACACCATCTCCAGAGTCCAAAACAATACCTAACCAACAATTTCAAAAGGCATCAATTAAAGCATAACCGAACTAAATTGAAATTCTTAAAACCAAAGGCCAACCGAGTTTTATTTAAACTTTTAGAGTAACAATATTTGATACTGACCAGTTGTACGGCCACTGGCATAGAGTGAGAGAACAGCTTGAATAGCAACATACATAGCAGGAGTGTTGAATGTTTCAAACATGATCTGAGTCATCTTCTCTCGGTTAGCCTTGGGGTTAAGAGGAGCTTCGGTTAAGAGAACCGGATGTTCTTCAGGAGCGACACGAAGCTCGTTGTAGAAAGTGTGATGCCAAATCTTCTCCATGTCATCCCAATTATTAACAATACCATGCTCAATTGGATATTTGAGAGTTAAAATACCACGTTTTGACTGAGCCTCGTCTCCAACATAAGCATCCTTTTGTCCCATCCCAACCATCACACCCGTGTGTCGTGGACGGCCCACAATGCTTGGAAAGACCGCTCTTGGCGCATCGTCACCCGCAAATCCAGCCTAAAACCCGAGATACATTTCAAATCTTAGTTTACTATTTTATTATAGGATATGGTCTTATTTTTGTGACATATATAGCAGTTAGAGAAACTCTTTACCTTAACCATTCCAGTTCCATTATCACAAACAAGCGGTTGAATGTCTTCACCGTCCGCCATAATTTTCTGTCTGAATATGAATCAAGACCAGTAACAAAACACTCGCAATAACGAAATCTGAACAAATAAACGCTGAATTCTCAAGTTCCAAGCAGATATTTATTGTGAATATACAGATTTGTTATTGCCCGGTTCTATATGTATAATGTACGATCATTCTATGGAAAAAATCACGCCCAATAATCTTTTGATTATATTCTTAAATCCATAAGATTCACTGATCTTCCTCAATGCAGTATACGATTTTCATAAAAGGAAAAGAAAAGAAAAACAGCAGTAAACGATTTTCCATGAACGAGCCTTTTTTGCTGCAAAAACTTTGGACGTAGAAATTGTTACTGCTATTTTAAATATTTATTAAAATATAATTGATAACAAAAACTGTAAAAACTGTGATTTAAAACATTTTTCAAGTATATATCCACGTGCAAAACATTTATTAACAAACAATATGAAGAAAACATTTGGAAATTGATATAATACCTGTTGGACCTGCAAGTTTGCAGAACTATCACTATTGGTCTCTGATAAAAAAATAACTTTCCATATGTCCATGTATTTATAACATTTTACTAATCTCTAAAAATAGTATCTATTTTTTTCTTTTGAATGATTCTTCATCGATTATTACATGCTAATAATAGTAGTCCACTGATTTTTAAAAAATTAAAAAATTCTATTTTATTGATTTTTGAAAATTAAACGAAAGCATCAACAGAAATAGAGAAATTAGACTATGAGAATTTTTAGAAAAGCTTTAACATTATAAATTTGTAAAAATCTGACCGCAGTATCTGGTCACAAATCACAAACCGCAACCGCAACCAAAATCAACTATCAAATAAATATGTGTTAAATATTAATTTTATGTTTTATTATAGATATGCCGATAATTATTTGCTATATTTCTACTATCTAAATAAATTTTTTTTTTTTTTTGCTATTTAGTTAATTAGCCTTAAATTTATGTATTGTGTTTAGTATTTTCTCGTTTTCTTAAAAAAGTTATTCTATAGTTGAATTTTTGTAAAAACAAAAAGAATGTTATTTTACATTTTTTAATGTGATTTTTAAAATAAAAATTCTTATTTATTTTTTATCTAATACTAAAATTTTTTGAATTTTAATCAATATTAATTAATTCGTGACATACTAAATGAGAGGAAGTATGATTTTATTTTCTATTTTTTTGCATCATAGGGCTGGATTTGAACTAAGCCGAATAATAGGGGTTCTGGAACAAACTTCAAGAATAAGAAACTTAGGATGCGGTGAAACCCAAGCAATCTCAAATGGACCCCGCACACCCCAGCATGGAGACATTTTTGACATCTTTCGAATTATTATTTCCACAAATTACTATTTTTTTAATTATAACCACAATATTTCCATAATTCTTTTACAAAAATAGTCCAAACACGTTTTGCTCTCCACATTTCATTACAAAATTTCGTCGAATATAAGTGAATTTCTATACACAAATGATCATTGTGACAAGTTGTTGGAAAAAATGAAGTGGCTAACTCAATAATTTTTAAGTACCATATTGATATTGGGATGAGTTAAATATATATATATATATACCATATTTGTTTTGACCCATCAAATTTTGTAAATTTAAGAGTTTTATGATATGTGTACGCACTGGAATTACCGAGACGAATACAACTATAAAACTCAAAACAGTTTTAGTTTGTACCCAGTTAAAATAATTACATTTGGATTGCTAACTTTTCTATGTATCTTTATAGAAATACATATGCATAAATATAAAAGGGGAGTGGTTAAAAAAGCAAAAATATTATGAAAATGAGTAAAAGACAAAACAAAAAAATGGTACCAAGTCGACAGCCTCTTCGAAACCATATCGGTGTCGATGAAGGAATCCTAGGAATCAATCATACGACTTTTAATAAAATGCGACGATTTTATGTATATTTTAACAAATTAGGTGAGATTTTGTTATCTAAATAATTATCAATATAACATGTACGTTATACAACTTTACATAGCTAAAGCCCATGTATGCTAGCGATCTTTGTTAATATTTGAGGGAAGAAAAAAACCAAGAATTAATGATAATGTGTAAACTTGTTTATAATTACAAAGAGTGACATCAAGATCATGTGAAAGCTAAACTAACTAATAAGATAAGATCAAAGATGGAAAAAGGGGGATCATATTATAAAGCTTAAAAAGGTAGTAGATTCCATAGAAGAAGCAGTAGATCTTAGTTAATCATGTGACTTGATTTTGACGAATCAAACGTAAGCATACCTTTATATATAGGTTATATAATATATTCCATAGACGAAGCAGTACATCTTAGACTATCACGTGACTTTTTGGCTAAAGTTTTAACATTTACAATATAAAGAAATAAGAGACAATATAACTAACTATATTTGCATGGGTTGTATATATAAATGCATAAATGCAGAAAGATATCCATATGTGTTTTGCATTGGATCCCTCAAACAAAGTGGGTTTTCATTTCAATTTCTCTGTTTCCGGACCCACATAGTTTAAAACAAAATTATACTAATGCTTATATATATGTTTCATAATGATGAATACATATTATACTAATACTCTCGGTTCCTTTCTAATTTCTCCATTCAAATAAAAAGTAGTGCAAATATTTTCAGCTCAAAAAGGGAAAAGGTGAAAAAGTAGGGTAAAATTTTACTCTCTTTTTTTAACATCAGTAAATTATTACTCTAGGTAAAATACTTTTCCTCTCAATTTGATTTTTTTCTTTTTATTTTCTTCCCTTATTCACTTACTTGTACTCTACTAAATTACAGAGCATTCTTTTAAAGTAGGTATATATAATTCTAATAGAATTATTAAAACGCCACACTCCTACATTTTTCTTTGTTACAACAACTAAAGCAATAAGTAAAAATGTCAATTTTTTACAAAGTTAAGTAGATTTTTATTGGACATGGCTTATCATTCTGAATTAGTCTGGGAGAAAATGAATATAAAAAACCATTTATAATAGTTATAGACACAATAATATTGACCGAGACCTTTATAAAATTACACTCATAGTCATTTCAAAGGTAGCCACCATGGATGTGGTCTTCTACTTTGCAGCTGGCACAATGAGCATAAGAAACCGAGACGAAGGGTATAAAGAATGATGGTGAACGGGAAGCTTTACTGGTGATGTATTCATGGAAAGGAGCAATTTGAGAGAAATCAAATTCTGAATTATTATTATTATTATTTTGTCGTCAAACATGTCGAGTATACAGTATTATGTATGTCAACACGAAACCCGGAGATTGAAAAGATACTGTTAGTACTTAATTCTAACTAACGTGGTTACAGCTAAACTCGGAAAGACGCCAAGAAACGAAACTCACCGTGAGAAAGGTTTTAAAAACTTATATTGTTTATGAATTATGATAGTGACTCGTGAGCAAGCAAACCAAGCTTGTACTTCACTGAGAAATAAAACGAAACTACGGATGGGATGTCTCTCTGTTCCTTTCCAAAATGACCTTAATTTTTTTTGTTTTGGAAAAATAAAACACTAAGTTTTTCATTCTAATTATCTATAAAAGTTGATAAAGAAATAGGACTTAGACGACGGTACTGGAAAGCCACTGTCTACTATGATATAGTTACGATTACTACTGTACTTTTACAAAAGATAATGGCTATGTAATTGGATCGAGTCTTTTACAATGGCCAAGAAGTTAATCCCAAGTGAATCTAGACAAAGCCAGAAAACTACAAGTGTTTAGTTAGGTTGTCTTTTCATACATAGCACCCACCATTAGTATTTATAAAGTAATTAAATAAACATTTAACTAATTAATTGGAGTTTAATTGGACATAATTTTTGTTTGTCGGCAACAATAGCTCATCTAAAAAAATGTAAAACATTAACACGTCTAAATTCGAGTTTCACTGACTATTACAATCAATATGGCACATGGTATATATATATATATATATATATATATATATATATATATATACTTTAAATAGATTCAAGCTTAAAGGATTAAAATTTTCTAATTATCAACAAAAATATTAATGATATGTTGCAGAACTCAACGTATCAATGTCGAAAGTCATCGTAGCTAAAGTCTTATTGTATCTAAATTATTTGTTTCAGCAGTAAGTTCCAACGTGGATAGTATTGAATATTTGTAAATTTTGTCTCTAAGTGTAAATGGTGGAGATTAGGCTTCGTCACTGGGATATAAGGTTTTGGACTCGAATTGGATGTAATTTAAAGTTTGTTTTTGAAAATTTGGCATCTTTATAAAAAAATTTGTTCATATTGAAGTATTGATTATGACAGAACATTAGAACACGTTATAACAGACGACATTTATACATGTGAATATGTGATAATGATTTTCTTTCTGGTCGAGTGCAGTCTTATAATTTTTATCAAACAAATCACAATTATACAAAGGGTTAAGAAACAAATGGGCTCAGTGTCAAATGCAAGATTTTGAAAATACTTTCTCGGTTCCATAAAAATAGATTATTAAAAAACATTTTTACCTAATCTAAAATACTCTATTTTTAATTAAATATTAATTATTTTTTTATTTTAACTTTAATTAATAGAAATAAAACAAAAAATACTACACAACTTTTGCATTCAAAATAAATTTTTTTCTATAACATCTATTTTTAAAGAAAAGAAGGGGCACATTTTTATACAGGGCCCACGATGTTGACTTGTGTTTCTCCGACCTTCCCTTTCCTGTCTCTTTGAGTTTGGTTCTTTCACGTGCCGCCATGTTCACATTTGTCAACTCATACGTACATATATATACGTATGAAGGTATGTACGTATACGTATATATACATGTGTACGTACTTCTTGTATTTGAACATTGCATTTATAGATTTTGTTTCATAAAGGGTGTTTTTTTTGCTGCACTGTCTAATTCAAGTTCTTTTGTAATTAAGATAAAAAAACAACAAACTAGTACAGCCATGATTTTTTTATCACTGATTCACAAATTTTATTTTATTAGATTAAAAAACGTTTAAAACAATATTATAATATCTTAAAAATGACATTTAGAAAATCATTTTGAGTTGAACTAAAACATAGTTATAGTTGATACTTGAAAGTTGAAAAACCTAAAATGTATGTGAAGGTAATTGTTTGCCATACTCCATACCTTTTTTTACACAAGAATAACATTTTTTAGGAATAATACTAAACAGTTGTGACTCTAATATCGGTTTCCCATAGTGATATTGAAATAAAAAGATTTTCTGACGAGACAAAATGTCGCTAATCGCCACTAACAAAGTCAAGATCAGTAGTTACGTGGTACAATAAAACCTTTTTTCTTGCAAACATAAGAATTTGAATTTCAAATAATTCCAGGTTTATGACTGGTTAATCTTCTTTTAATAAAGTTGTACTTCGATTTGAAATATTTCATACGAAATCAAATTTTGTTTTTTGATTTCCTTTGCTGTTCGATGTTATTATGATTTATGGACAGAAGCTGCAGATAGATGAAATGAATTAAATTTGATTGTATGTTGAAGCGAACCAAATACACATAGGTCAAAGGTGTGAGTAGGTATATTTCCTATAAGGAAACTGTGGAAAAAGGTAAGTGAAATAAAAACAAACCTTTCGGCGATACATCGCGTGATGCCTTGAATTTTTCTAGGTCAGACAACACAAAAAGGTATAATTGTTCTTGTTTCTTACAAGTTTTTAATTCAAATAGTCTAACTACATTACGATGTTATATTTCTTCTACACTGAGAAAATTATGTAATAATCACAATTGTGTGAAAATAATAATTTACGGGCTTAAAAGCACTTATAGTATTTATCAAATCAGGAGGCTGAAATTTTCAACTTGTGGCGCCGTTAAGATTTGAGTTATTAACCCCAACTTCCAAACCTAACACATTGTTATTTTAAGTTATTTTCCCCAAGCTTTCTACAAAATTTGTTTTTTAGTTAGTGAACAAATTATATAATTTCATAGCCAATGTGTAGCTTTAAAACTTCTCAGACAAAATTAAAACAAGCATCTGCAATTTTTCAGATTGATACGTACAGAAGAAATCATTCCCAAATAATTAAGAATGAGAGAAAGGACAGATATAATTCACACAATAAAATTGAAATTCTTGAAACATTTCAACCAAAAAATAAAAATAAAGGAGTAGAGCCATAGATGCTAATACTAAACAACCACTGTGGATATTAGGTCTAACGTTCTAAGATTTGTACCTGAAGAAGGACAAAATGACATCGTTTGAACAGATTCTTGAATGCTCTGTTTCTTCATCTCAGGATTCATGAACTGCATAAACGAACCTTCTGTTACAATTGAAAGTTCCGATTTTGGTTCTCTTCTTTTGGCTTCTTCAATCGATTTCCTCCTGAGCTTCTCTTCTGCATCTCTCATGAACTTGAATTTTGGTGGAGGCGAAGAAGACGACCTGAAAAACTTGTTAAACTCAAGCTCACCGTCTGATTCAAACAGAGGATTGAATCCATGGTGTGGATAAGACTCCAAAGGTGATGACTTTAGTGTAGTAGGAGAAGCCAATGGAGTGAATCCAGGGGTATGACAGTCATTTGGAAGATCACTTAAGCTTCTTGTTCTTGATCTTGAACCTAATCTCGACTTCCCATCTTCAGATTCCAAATCTGCTTTTGTCTCTTCCATGATTGTGAATAGAAACCTCTGGTTATGAAGCTTCATGAGCTCTGCTTCAAACCCTAGATCTCCTCCATTCAAATGTTTCATCAACCCAAGCTCTAAATCTGGATTCCCATCTTGATTCCTAGAGATTTCTCCTTCTCTTCCTCCATTGTTGGGCTGTAAAGGTTGAGGCATTTTGAAGCAGAAGAGCTGAATAAATTCCTTAGCGTATCCAATTTGTTGTTCTTCTTCTTTCTCTTCTTCATTCTCTTGCTTTATGACTCTCTTCTTCTGCTTCTTCCATCTAAGAAGGTAATAGACTTCTGCAACAAGTGCTAATAGAAGAAACCCAAATACCAAACTCAACCCAATACCTAAACCACTAATAGTCTTCATCTTGCGTCACTCAAATTCTCACATCACATGAAAAAACCCCTAATTTTGGCTATGAAATTGTTTGAACTACAGAGGAATGAAGTAAGATTTGGTTACCATTTTCAACGATTGAGGAAACCTAAATGTGTTGAAACTTTTGGAAATAAGAGAAATTTAAGGACGATATTTTTGTAGCGATTGAAATCGTGCCTTAATGGTGAACAGAAATTAAGATTGAAAGAGAAAGATATATATATATTTTTCTTTTTGGCTCCTTCTATATGATGTAGTAGATAGAAAAAACTTCTCTTTCACAGCAAGTTAGGTTCTTGTAATACTTGGCACTAGGCCTGCGCATAATATCCAGTCCCAATTATGTGAATTGAAACCGACCCAAAAAACAGTTCCGATGATGCTCAATTTACTTTTCAGATCTTAAATTCATATACATATAAGTATCGTTTCGGTTCCGACTATTACCCAATATCCTATCAGGCACCCGGATATCTGATCAGCTATCCGAACCCAAATACCCAAAACACAATACATTAACACATATATGCTTTTGGTATTTTAGTATTTTTTGCTATTTTAACACATTTTGAGATTTTAGTATTAAAATATTTTACGGGATCAAATATTTTTGGGTATTTCAGATAAAATTTACCGAATTCGGATATAATATATCCGAAAATAATCGAACCGATTTATACCAAAAAAACAATTTTTTAGATCCAAATCTGATCTGAAACTCCGTGGATATCTATACGGATCTAAATCTTCTCTACCCAAAATATCCAAACCCGATCGATTCCTAACCAAAATATTTTATAATAATATCATTTATAGAAATATAAAAAATAATAAAAAAAGGAATTCTGTTTTTTTCTCCCATCGAAATAAACAAAACAAACGACAGCTCCAAATACATGTTGATATATATTATAACCCTATATACATGGCTTATTATTATTATTATTATTATTATTATTATTATTATTATTATTATTTCTTTTGTTGATTTGCAATATACATTTTTAGGATAAGAACATAAATAATATAAATAGAAATCTGAGTGATAACACAATGATAACACTAAACTACATGTCCTGGTCATATGCTATACTAGAAAATGTTTTCTATAAATATACATTTTCCAATAAAGATTTGTTGCTTTCTTTAATTTATTGTTACTTGTTAGAGCTTTTTGTGCATTATGTATACCGTTAGTACATTTATTTTCCGTAACTCACCTTTACCAAGTTTCACACTTTTGAACTTTTTTCTCAAATAACTATTTTTTTAGGGAAAAAAACTTTTTCTTTATTGAAAGCAAAGAATTGATACGCTCTTAAAAAGGATTTTGAGCTTACAGTGAAAAAGTCATAGCCATCACGCCAAAATTCTCTTCTTTTTTCTTTGTCAATACGACGCAAGATTCTCTCCTTCCTGAAATCGATGTTAATGTACTGTTGTCTTTAGTAATGTAATATTATCATCTCAATTAAAATGGAGCTATGCTATAATTTGTTAAAAGACGCACTTTCACAGAAATTATATAAACGCTTTGTCAATTGTAAAATCTAAAGTGTTCTAACTTCCAACCCTTTATCAAAAAAATAATCTGAAGTGTTTAGACATTTGTTCAATGACATTGTGGATTGTGGACTAGGGCTTGTAGGCACATACAAAATATATACAATAAGAAGTATTTGTATGGTATGTATAAATCTATTTTATTGTTATTACAAAAATTTCAGTTGAGTTAATACATGTATATGGGTTTAATATGATATATTTAATAGAAGATTAATGTTTGTTAAAGAATAAACTTTTTGCTACAAAAAGTCGATTTTAATATTAAAAATAATTTTATATAGACTACAGTCACCGCAAATGTTTAAAGGAAAAAGGGTGTTCTTTTATGTAAAAAATAATCAAAACGACTTTTATGATAAGTTTCAACGGCAACCAGTCATAAACGTAGCATTTTTGTGAATGTTGCCGAAAAACTAATTAAAACTTGAGTGTTAGGTGGTGGAATAAATGCAAAATGGTATTTATTTATTTTGTCAATTTATTCCATTTTCCTTTTTGTTAAATAAATATATTTTATATTTCAATTATCTTTTCATGACAATTGGTTTTGTATAACATATAAAAAAAATATAAGTTCTGAGAAAAAATATTTAATGGGTAAAGTCTAAGATGTTTTGTTTTAATTTGTAAAATGCGCATAACTTACATGTAAGACTACAAGTCTACAATATTTGAATAGTTTTTAACCAATAATGTTTTACGAGAATCTCAGATATATGGCTGCAATGTTTGTGTATGATTAATTAATTATGGTATTCAGTTTTTTTATACAACAAGTACATGACGCAATTAATCAAGAAAGTATATATATATATGTTATGTCTTAAATCAATAATATCTGCTCATTCAATAAATCTCGATTCATACCAAAAAAAGTTATTTAAACAAAGTGTTGTTAAGCCTCAGAACCATTTAGTAGGACCGGACAACTAGTATATTCATATATTATTTTCGATTCTAAATTAATTTTTAGAATAAAATTTTCCCATATATATGAATCAATTTCTAATAAAAAAAGTCATTATTTCATTAAATGTAAAAAATTGTTTTTTTCATTTCAAAATAGTTTGAGACGGCAAATAAGTCCAATTGACACTGGCTCAATATTTATGGATTTAGCTGGTACAAGAATCGCGTAACGAGTATGGCCTGGCTCATTAAAGATTATTCCAAATGGGCCATAACGTTCGATAAAAGTCTGAGATGAACTTGCTCAACGTTGCTTCACTAGCAGGCCTTAGAATGGCTTATCCACACAAGAAAGGGTATGAATTTATAATATACACTAATTACTTTTATATACTCAGAGATTCAGATCGAAATCCAAATTAATTTTCATAATCTGCAATTGCCATGTAAATTTTGTAGAAAAAAATTGGCGTGTTTAACAGATTTTCATGACCCGATCATAATGATTATTAAGAAAATATACATCTTGCATGTGTTACATATGCATTAAAAGTTATGAAAACAAAAAAAATCCTGATTGGAAAAAATCGTTTTGGTCATTTGAATTTATCGCAACAAATGGTAAATCACTCATGATCGATCAGTCTCATGTTTGCATGTACTGAAGAACACGGAAGGATTATGAGTTCCTTCAACTTTTCGAAGGTGAGTCTTAGCCGAACCATAGTTAAACCGGAGATTAAATCCTCCCAAAAAGCCTTAAACATAGCAATTGAATTTCCTATAGCATATCAAACCTGAAGGAGAAGAGATAAAAGACTATTAATCCATAATTATCATAATTCTCTCTCTCCTTCATGCGGGTACATGCAAGCCACTCTCCTTCATGCAAGCACATGCAAGCCACTCTCCTACATGCAAGCCACTCTCCTTCATGCAAGCACATGCAAACATATACAAGATCATGCAAGCACATGCAAAGAAGCACAATTCCCTATGTTGTTCATGCATCTATTATATATTTTGATTTGTACTCCTATATATATGTGTAGTATTGAACCATTCAAAGTATCAAATAAGAAGAAACATTCTCATCTCTATTTCTTCTCCATATTCTCTATTCCGCAAATATTCTAACATGGTATCAGAGCAAGATCCTAAATGATTTTAGATTCTCTCCATCTTTTCTAAATCACTTTACTAGCCGTTTTCACTCTGAGACTTTGTCCTTGAAATCATTGATTTTGAGTTGTGAAAAAGGCTAGAATCGTGGTTCTATTTCTGCAATCTCTCTCTCTCTTAAATATATTCTCATCATGGAAAACTTAAAGACTATGGTGATTCCGATTGTTCTAAAAAGAGGAAATTATTTGTTATGGTCTAGGACCATAAGGACCGCGCTTTGTGGCCGCCGACTTTGGAGCCATGTGGAAACTTGTTTTGCCCCAAAGGAAGCCACCAAAAGAGATGAAAAAGACATCGTTAATGGAGAAGAGGAGGCGGCTCTACAAGAAGCCAAGTGGTTTCAAGAAGATCAAACCGTTCTCGGAATTCTCCAAAACTCTCTTGAAGCCTCCATCCTTGAAGCTTACTCTTATTGTGAAACTTCAAAGGAATTATGGGATACTCTTAAGAATGTGTATGGAAATATTTCAAATCTCACTCGTGTGTTCGAGGTGAAGAAGGCTATCAATAATCTATGCCAAGAAGATATGGAGTTCACTAAGCATTTTGGAAAGTTTAGGTCCCTATGGGCCGAACTCGAGATGCTACGGCCAAATACTGTGGATCCGGTTATTCTCAATGAAAGACGAGAGCAAGACAAAGTTTTTGGTCTTTTGCTCACTTTGAACCCACTCTTTAATGACCTCATCAAACATCTCCTAAGGGCCGACAAACTCCCGAGTCTTGAAGATGTGTGTTCTCAAATCCAAAGGGAGCAAGGCTCTCTTGGTCTTTTTAGTGGAAGAAGTGAACTCTTTATGGCAAACAAAGGAGTGTATAAGCAGGAGGAAAGGTTTTGTCACTATTGCAAAAGGAAGGGTCATCTCAAAGATAAATGTTGGCTCCTTCATCCTCATCTCAAGCCAAGTAAATTCAACAAGGATCCAAAAGTCAATCTTAGTATCATAGAAAATCAAGGACATGGTGGTTCATCAAAACAAAGAGAAGAAGTAGCTAACGACGTTGTGAGGAAGTCAGACCTAGAGGCTCTCATCAAATCCATTGTCTCCTTAAAGGAATCCGGTACCACTTTCTTTGCTAGTAAACCTAGTAAATCTCTTGTCATAGATTCAGGTGCTACTCACCATATGATTAGTAACCCAAATCTTATAGACAATATAAAACCGGCAAGTGGTAGTGTCACTATTGCTAATGGTGATATGATTCCTATAAAAGGAATAAGAAATTTGAAATTATTTGATAAAAATTCGAAGGTATTCTTTATGCCTAGTTTTACCTCTAATCTTTTCTCGGTTAAAAAAGCAACTTGTGATCTTAACTGCTATACCATATTTGGGCCTAACAGCGTTCATTTTCAGGATATTGATACCGGTAAAGTTCTTGGAGAAGGGAATACCAAAGGAGATCTTTATGTTCTTGAGGAGACCTCACCAAGCACTTCTACTTTGTTTTCTTTTAATTCCTATTTTGATAATAATGCTATGTGGCATGCTAGACTAGGCCATCCTCGTTCTCGTGCTCTTGAGTTATTATTGCCTAATGTATCTTTTGATCATTCTAGTTGTGAAGCATGTATTCTTGGCAAACATTGCAAGACTGTTTTTCCTAAGTCATCTACTATTTATGAAAATTGTTTTGATTTAGTTCACTCGGATGTTTGGACATCTCCATGCGTTTCTAGAGATAATAACAAGTATTTTGTGACTTTCATAGATGAAAAATCAAAATATACTTGGATCACATTGCTTACATCTAAAGATCGCGTGTTTGATGCATTCCTTAACTTCCAAAACTATGTGACTAATCATTTTAATGCTAAACTTAAGGTACTTAGGTCAGACAATGGGGGAGAATATATAAGTCATCGATTCAAAGAACATTTGGCAAAACACGGCATTATTCACCAAACAAGTTGTCCTTATACACCACAACAAAATGGAGTGGCGGAAAGAAAGAATCGACACCTTATGGAGGTTGCAAGATCGATGATGTTCCACGCCAATGTACCAAAAAGATTTTGGGGAGATGCAGTTATGGCTGCATGCTACCTCATTAACCGGATTCCGACCAAAGTCCTAAAAGATGTGTCACTATTTGAGGTACTTAACAAAACCAAACCGTCAATTGATCACTTACGGGTATTTGGGTGCGTTTGTTTTGTGTTTGTACCAGGTGAACAAAGGAACAAACTAGATGCCAAGAGTAAGAAGTGTATGTTCCTAGGCTATTCGACAACTCAAAAAGGGTACAAATGCTATAATCTCATTAACAACCGCATCTATGTGTCTCGAGATGTGAAATTTATTGAAAATCAAGGGTATCATGACAAAAAGGATTGGGAAGCCGTAAAAGACATATCTTACTCTACAACCGATCAAGCTACATGTTTGAAATTTCTACTAGATCATCTCGGAAACCAAGCACCAAAACAAAAAGATGTGGAAAAAGAAAGAGAAAGCATTACCGATATGAATCAACAAGACCTTGAACAAAGTGATGAAGCCGATGGTCAAGACCAGGCTTATTTAGAGGATCAAGAGACTCAAAATGAAGATTTAACTCAACATGACGATCCTACACCTCAGCTAGAAGAGGTAGAAGAGGATGATGAAGACTCACCTCAGCCACTTCGACGGAGCACAAGGATCCGTCATCCTTCTCATTGGGTGAATACGAGGGTGTATTACAACAATCAAGCTGTGGCTCATCCAATTCAATCGGTATGTTCACTTGACCTTTTGCCAACTAATCATCAAGCTTTTCTTGGAAAAATTGAATTAGACAAGATACCTCAAAGCTATGAGGAGGCCAAAGAAAGAAAAGAATGGTTGGATGCATTAGATGATGAAGTTGGAGCTATGAACCGCAATCACACATGGGATGAAGCGGATCTTCCTCCGGGCAAGAGAGCAGTGAGTTCCAAATGGGTCTTCACCATCAAATACTTGAGCAATGGAGACATCGAACGATACAAGGCTCGATTAGTGGCAAGAGGTTTTACACAAACCTATGGAGAAGACTACACAGATACCTTTGCTCCCGTAGCTAAACTCCACACGGTAAGAGTTGTCCTTTCTTTAGCTACTAATTTATCTTGGGAGTTGTGGCAGATGGATGTCAAGAATGCTTTCCTCCAAGGTGAGCTTGAGGAAGAAGTCTATATGACACCTCCACCCAGTCTTGAAAATTTCGTTACTCCCGGGAAGGTTTTACGACTAAGGAAGGCTATCTATGGGCTGAAACAATCACCAAGAGCTTGGTACCACAAGTTGAGCTCCACTCTCAAAGACCGAGGTTTCAAGAAATCCGAAGCTGATCATACATTGTTCACTCTCCAAAGTTCTCAAGGTATCATTGTGATTCTCATCTATGTAGATGATCTTATCATTTCTGGAGATAATACAGAAGGTATTCAATCCACTAAAACCTATCTTAAATCTGTCTTTGACATTAAAGACCTTGGAGAACTAAAGTACTTTCTAGGCATTGAAGTTTGTCGTTCTTCGGAAGGCTTATTTCTTTCGCAAAGGAAGTACACACTTGATCTTTTGGATGAGACAGGTAAACTTGGAGCAAAACCGGCCAAGACTCCACTTATTGATGGCTACAAGGTCAAGCGAAAGGGGGAGAATGCCGAAGAGGAAGAAGAAGATAAGCCATATGAAGAACCAGCACAATACCGTCGACTTGTTGGTAAGTTAATCTATCTAACAATCACTAGACCTGACTTTTATTTTGCTGTGAATCAGGTCAGTCAATACATGAAATCTCCCACAAAATATCATTGGAGCATGGTGGAGCGAATCCTTCGATATCTCAAAGGAAGCCTAGGTCAAGGTCTTTGGATGGGACGAAATGGTAGTACAGAAATTGTGGGGTATTGTGATGCGGATTATGCTGGGGATACATTGGATAGAAAATCAACAACCGGCTATTGCACCTTCATCGGAGGAAACTTGGTTACTTGGAAATCAAAGAAACAAAAGGTGGTATCTTGTTCAAGTGCAGAAGCCGAATACCGAGCTATGAGGAAGCTTACAAATGAACTTACATGGCTCAAAGCCCTTCTTAAAGATTTTGGCATTGAGTCTTCAAGTCCTATCACATTTCATTGTGACAACCAAGCGGCTATTCACATCGCAACAAATTCTGTTTTTCACGAAAGGACCAAGCATATTGAAGTGGATTGTCACAAGGTTCGAGAAAAGATTGAAGAAGGCTTAATCCTACCCTGTTATACTCGAAGTGAAGATCAATTAGCAGACATCTTCACAAAAGATGCAAGTCTTAAAGTTTGCTCTCACATTCACAGCAAGCTTGGACTTATTGATCTTTCCTGTCCATGATCGATTATCCCCTTCCCGTGGCCATCATACTCTTTTTCCCTTATCAAGGTTTTGTCCCAATGGGTTTTCCTTGATAAGGTTTTTAATGATGTGATGCTTCACGGGGTTCCAAGCTTAGCCTTGGGTGTCTTTACGGCTAAGCTTGAGGGGGAGTATTAATCCATAATTATCATAATTATCTCTCTCCTTAATGCAAGCACATGCAAGCCACTCTCTTTCATGCAAGCACATGCAAGCCACTCTCTTTCATGCAAGCACATGCAAGCCACTCTCTTTCATGCAAGCACATGCAAGCCACTCTCTTTCATGCAAGCATATGCAAACATATACAAGATCATGCAAGCACATGCAAAGAAGCACAATTCCCTATGTTGTTTATGCATCTATTCTATATTTTGATTTGTACTCCTATATATATGTGTAGTATTGAACCATTCAAAGTATCAAATAAGAAGAAACATTCTCATCTCTATTTCTTCTCCATATTCTCTCTATTCTCTATTCCGCAAATATTCTAACAAAGACCACCGTGTGTTCCTCGTTAATATTTCTAAAAATCATATTTTAATAGTTGTTTTTGAAGCCTTGTGATGTGATCAAATAACTAGCACGTTTTACCAAATTACCTATTTTCATTCATTAATTACTTACTAATTGTTTGTTGAAATAAAATCCAAAGATATACGATAGCATTAACCACTTTATTGAATACTAAACATTATTTAGTGTTAATTTTCATAAACTAATAATAATAAGTGGATAGGATCATTTTCACTAGTAAAAATAAAACTGTATAAAATTTTTAGAGATTTTATTTTAAATAAAAGTTCTAGAGATAAATTTTTTAACACACGTGTGCGTAATTTAAAATTTAATTATTGAAAGATTTTACTTGATCCAGAAGATTTATACAGCTTGTTCTCAAAATTAAATTCGCAAAAGTTTAATTTTATTAAAATAATTCGTTGTCAAATTAATGTCAATGTCAGCTCTTATAATCTCTAACCAATATGTAATTTATAGGTAAAGAGTCAATGTTTTGTTCTTCGCAAATTAGTTAACAAAAAATAATATAATACATAGAGTTACTTTTGGATCAGAATTCAGCCTTCCTAAAACCTAGGACCGGGGCAACGGTATTAAAATATAAAATAATAATAAAAAATATGTTATAACACAATAATACCTAACAAAAAATATTCTTAAGTTTTAAGAAAAAACTCTATTACTAAATAAAAACAAAGTTTCTGAAATATTTTAGGAAAAAAACATAAGAAGAAACAAAAAAAAATCTGAAACAGTGGAACCAAATTAATTCTATTCATACAAAATAATTAATACAGAAATACGGAAAATTCTGTTTGATAAAGTGGATAAAAATCAAAATTTGACTAAAATTTAAAACAGAAAGCGAAATATATATATATATATATATTAAAAGTTAATATCTGTTTTCGTAAAACAGAAAAAAAAACAAATTCAAATTTTAGTTAAGTTAAAGTTAAAGCAAATTTTCTAAATCATTTAAGGGAATTTGCATTCTTTTAACAAAATGAAAAAATAACCAAATACTCTAAAAGGTGTATCAGATGAAATATTTAGATTTTACGTGTTTTTATTTTGTTAAAAGAATATAGGATTATAAACAAAAAGATCTAAAAATATATTAGGTTTTATATATTGTATATATGATCAAAACGTATATGAAAAACATAAATAATGGAGGCATCAAATTAGATATCAAGAGGAACATAATTAAAAACTTTAATAAAATAACACTGAAGTTTTAACCGGGGCAAGTGCCCTCCTAATTATAACCTACGTCCGCCCCTGGGACCGGCTCCACCTCTTCCAAAAGTTTCATTGTACCTTTTCGGTAACACTCTGTAGTATAAGTATTTTATGATTTTATATTTCTACTTAGATAACACTTTTAGAAGATAACAGAACAAAGGCCACGAAAATGTGAATGGGTACAAGAGTATTTGAATGAATCCTTAAAAATAGTAAACATAGCACATCAAAAAAGATGTATGTACGTTCAAAAAATATGTATATACGTGAATAAATGTAGAGTGTAAACTTCTACGTACGTGTAAAAGTTTGACTATGTACAAATATCTGTTACACACATGGACACCACACGGAGTAAACAAAATTGTCTTCTTACAGCAGTCATACACTTATATGTATGTATATATATATTATACTGTTTTGCAGATCCACATATATGGTAAAATATCCAAAACAATTCGTCGGCCGATATATGAATCTCGAAAACCTTGGTTTTGTATTTATATAATCAACTAAAATTTTAGAATATTTAATCTACACGTGAACGGTTTATCTTTATATTATATTTTAATTGTTAATATAAAAATCAAAAGTTAAACAAAGATAGATGACCCAAATACTTGGAAAACATTGTTAGATGAGAAATAATATTTTGATAAAATTATAGAATGACAAAAACAATAATCAGTGTATTTACAGGAAGACTTATTGTTTTTATCATACCACTTGGCACTTGTGCTATGTTTTATTAGTTTCATAAATAATATCCTTTTTGGCATCATTAACACATGATAAAAAATATAATTCAAAAAGATATTCAAATATGTCTGCATTTAATATACTACTGACCAAATCATAATGACTTAAAATGCAAAGGTTATTAGTTTTGAGCAAAATAAAATTTTGGAAATTAGTTTAAGTTGTTGAATCTTGTTGTATTATAAATATAAAACACAATTTTTTAAATAAAAGAATAACTGTAGAATGAAGTGCGTACTTGTACAAGAAAAAACAAATGGTGGTAACTGGTATTTCTAAAAGGTATAAATAAAATAAAACTAAGTAATTATATTCTACGGTGCAATAGATTTTTTTGGCTACTTGCTAATATAATAAATCCTATTTTGCGTTTTAAAGCATTTGATTTAAAATTAAATTAAATTTCCTCGGTGATTATCGTTCTAATCTGGATTAAACGAGAAAAAGAAGTAAAATTTCTACAGTTGATTTGAATTTCATTAAAACATGGAAATCAATGAAGAAATTGGGGAGTGGTATATGTCTCACTCTCTCTCTCTCACTCACTCTTTCTCGAGGCAAATCTCTGCTCCTATAGATTATAGGTGCCAAAAAGACTCAAATTAAAGCCATGCATGTCTTTTGCTTTCACAATTTGTCATTCCCCATGCCAACTTCTCACAAAATCTTACAGTCTATATATATTACACATTTCTATATCAAAAATTAGAGGCGTAACACAATGTTATTAACGAATTGAAAGTCGTACAATGGCATCCTTCTGTTAGTCAGAACTGTGGAAAATTAATAACTGATTCTTTCTTTGACTAGTCTGGATTTCAGGTTTGAAGCTAAATAATAATAAAACATGTAGCTATACAAATTTTCTATGTACATAAATATAGACATGATTGTATTATAAAATATGTGATAGTAAAAGCATAAGCAATTAACCACCGGTAGCCCAAGGATAATTAAACATATAGAATCTGTTTTGCTATTTAGTGCTACTTTACAATTATTATCTTTTATGACGCCAAAAAATAAATATTATTTTTGATAAAAAAAATAGTTATCTAATCAGGAGAAAAAATAGACAATGTGGCTGCCGATCGATTCCCATGGTAAACCTTTCTTCCTCTGTTGGAGTGTAACTTCTCTCTATCTATAAAATTTGCAGTTTATTAAAAAATACTCCCTAATTTGCATAACCTAAAATATTCTTATATTTTAATTAAATATGAAATATTTTATTTACTTTGACTCTAATTAATAGAAGTAAAAAAATAAATATTACACGACTTTGGCATTGAAAATACAAAACATTCATCTTTGTGAAACAAATGTTTTTAATAGAACGTTTTTTAATAAAACTTTTTGATATTTTTAATAAAACGTTTTTTTGTTAGAACATAAACAAAATTTTGATCTCTAGTACGAACTAAACAGTTATAAAAAATATATGTATGTTTTCAAAAAGAAAAATCTACTAGTAATTCCAAATACATGTGGAATACAAATATATGTATAGATGCTTAATATATGTGTGATTTGCCGCTCAACTAACGTGCTGTACTTTAGATTATATGGAAATGTGTGATATGTATCAAGTACGTTACTGTACGTATAGGAATAAAATTTCATCTGAAAAGAAAATGACAGGTACATAAGTGAACTCGACATTTCGTCTTCAGCATCTACAGTAAGCAAAACTAAGATCAACATCAGACTTTGCGAAATGAGACCACGAGGCGAAACAACTAAACCACTAGAGCTTTCTATTTTGACGGTTTACTAAATATAAATAAGATTTTGTTTCATTGCTCGAACTGTCTGAGTTTTGTTTCTGATCGTTAAGAAATCGAAGAGCCAAGCGACTCGACTTCATATTGTCGTGTTATATAGAAGTATATAATATATGAAATGTCAATTTCCGAAGCAAACTAGATATAGAGGCTTCTCAAGACCTATAAAGAACACAATCCAACCAGCTATCTTTTGCCGCCCTATTATATTTAACGTCCGTATTTATCCTTAGTATCTCTTCCATTTCCAAAACTTATGGCTCTTCTTCATTAAGACTCTTAAAAAAAACATCCGTAGTCCCCATAAAGAATAACAAAAAAATAATAAAATTTACACAATTCAAAATTTATATATTAAAATTCACCTAGAAAATATATGTTATATGTAGTTATAGACAATTCTTTTTTGTTTGAGAGGTTATATACAATTTGAAATTGACAAGTACTCTTTTTCTTTTTGACATTACTGTGATATCTTTTTCAAGTAGCCGCAGTTTATGATAAATTGATTAGAAACTGCAAAATGTTTTTACAAGAAAAAAACAGCAGAATAGATGGAAATTGTATTTTGTTTTTTTATATATTTGTCTTCGCATAAAAAGTAGCCTCTTTTTTACCATCTTAGCCGCTCCACGCCATGTTTTCAGAGTCTCTAGCCCAAAAAACGACACGCATGTCGCTCACTCTCTCTTCATTTTACTCTGTTCCGCTCCCTCACTAAATCGCTATATAAATATAAGAGCTGGACCATGAATTTCATCCATTATTCAAACCCCAAAACACACATGCAAATAATCCCCAACCCTAATTTCTCACAAACTTTGAGCCAATAAATAAATGGAAAACGAAGGGAACCCAGGAACGGCAAGCAGTTCACGATGGAACCCAACGAAAGAACAGATAACGCTGTTAGAGAATCTTTACAACAAAGGGATACGAACTCCGAGCGCCGATCAGATACAGCAGATCACCGGTAGGCTCCGAGCGCACGGCCATATCGAGGGTAAAAACGTCTTTTACTGGTTCCAGAACCATAAGGCCAGACAACGCCAAAAGCAGAAGCAGGAGCGCATCGCCTACTTCAACCGTTGCCTCCACAAAACCTCCCGTTTCTTCCACCCTCCTCCTTGCTCAAACGGCACGTAGTTTCATCCTTATTCTTAATTACACGCACCTTGTACATTTATATTTTACAATTTCAAAAATTATTGACCATAAATAATCTTTTCTTGTAACTAGTTAATGGAAAAAATCTACATAACGTATCATACAATACGAAAGGATCATCATGGAAATATTTTGAGATGTCTATTAGCAAATTATTATGCACTATGGACTAGCTGATTTCTTCCATGTTTTTTTGTGTTTATGATTATTTTTAGTGTTATATATTTTATTGAAAATTGCTAAACGTATATGTTATTTTTTTTGGTTATGTAGTGTGTTGTGTAAGTCCGTACTATTTGCAGCAAGTAGGTGATCATCATGTTAATCAACATGGAAGTTTATACACAAAAGATCTTCTTCACAGTAACAATAATGTGATGATTCCAAGTGGTGGCTACGAGAAACGGACAATCACAGATCTTAAGACACAACTTTCAGACATAACAACAGCAACTACTAGAATGTCAATGTCTTCGAGATCACTAAGATTTGACCGATATGCCCTTCGTGATCACTTTTATCATGATGAGGGCATTAATGTCAATTCTAACGGACGGGAAACGCTTCCCCTTTTCCCACTTCATCCTTTGGCTGCGACTAATGACGATGGTGCGGGAAATTCCAGTTTTGCCCCTGATAGTGATTCTCCGGTCTTTTGTTTCGGCAATAACGATGGACGAGAGCAGCCGTTTATTGATTTCTTCTCATGTGGTTCCAGTCGGTTCGATAATAATGGAAATTCGCTGTAACGATGGTTCAGTGAAATATATTTTTTATTTTACCTTTTTTGTTCTTGCTTTATTTTTCCAAACGAAACTATTGAGAACTCGAGAACATTTAAAACAAAACGAAAAAATGTATTTATTTTGATCGAATCTGAAAAAACATAATTTCAGTTTTAATGTAAAGCTAAATAATATTAATTTAACAAGTACAATCATTTATCCGAATATTTCAATTTCATTTAAATATAGCCATACTTAAATTAGGTTATAGTTAAAGTTAATCATGGTGACATATATAAGGCGTACATATATTATATCAAATGTATGTGTATAAAATAATATTGACATGTTACATATAATGTACTTATATACCACCTTGAATACCAAATATTATCAACTTTTGAGACTAAATCCGAAATGGCGACGGTTAAACTGACAATTTTTTTATAAAGATTTTGCAACGGATAAACATATGTTGCACTTGCTTCACTGTGAATCAAGATCCGTTGCCATCCATCGCTAAGTTACTAAAGTAGCTATTGGTTAGCGACGAGGATCACTGTTGCTATTAACAACATATTGGCTACGACAAAATCATGGAGAACCAACGATAAAATTAGCAATAGCTTTTCCGTGGTTATAATTGGCGATGATGAGTTCAAAAATGCAAAAATGTGTTGCCTTTTTCGTAAACCAGTTAATATATATGGTTATTAAAATTGCATAGCCAATCCATAGCTATAACAGAAAATTCTTGCAGAGTATTTTTCTTCTTTTTCTTACAACTAAATTTGCGATTATACAGGCATATATTAGAAATTTTTCATGTTTAACTCTTTTTTATATAAAATTATATGTCGTATAATCAATCCTCGCACATTGACATATTGGTTTGTACTTTCGAGAATCTTAGGACACGAAATTTCTAGTTGTTTCTGTTTCCTTTGCTGAAGCCGAGTTTCAGTTGAGTACCACATACTCTCTTATAAAAATGGAAACTATGGCCTACAGCCATATATTTATGAATAAGTCGTCCGTGATTATTGGTTATAGAACTTGTCAGTATATGATTATTACGAACGATGGCGTTGGGAAAATATATAATAAAAGAGGATTAAGGTACTATTATATCATATCTTAAACATATTAAGATAGAACAGAAGAAAGCAAAAGATTGCAAAGCCTCAAAAATAAGCACGGTTGAGATCAGAGTACATAGACGTCTTTTATTTTACTTATACTAAACCATTATCTGCATACAAATGCTGATATAAGCTCTCACTTCACTTGACGCTGCAACAATACAAACGATCAAGAATATAAGTTAAGAAAATAAAAAAAAGGGTTAGGACAATATCAAAATGATATCATGGTGCTCTGACGAGTACTTAACTAAGTAAAAATAAATAAATTAAGAGAGGATACGAGCTTTGCACAAAAACAAAAAGCTTACTTGTCGCAGTTAGTGCTCATGGAGATGAGATAGGGAATGCTAACACCGCACTTTCCAGGAAGGCCAGAGGCTAGACTTGGGTTGAGATCAGAAATGGCCTTTGCAGCGGACTGTAGGCATCGGCACGCTTGTTTGCGGTCCGGTGTAGTTTGAGCCATACTGTTCAAGTGTGTGACTCCTTCACAGCATGGACCTGGTACCACCCCACCTTTTGATAGGTAGTTGGCACATGGAGCCAAGCTACCTGCCACTGTGCCACATGAGATTGCTGCATCTACTGATGCGACTATGCACACCGTCAAAACGAGGCATGTTAAGAAACTCATAGCCAAAGCCATATATAGTGTTTGCGCTTCTTTTTTTTGGGTGATCACTAAATTAGACGTTTCGTTGAGTTTTGTTTTCTAAGCTTGTGTTTTTCCGTTGGATGAGAGACAAGTGGGAGGTGATGATGGGTTTAAATAGAGATTTTTTATGGGAAAAAATGGTGACTAAATAGGGTTTGTTACTAGTTGGATTTGCATTTACTTCATCCATTTTTATTCTAGTTTCTTCTCCGAACGAGAAGAATTTGTTGCTATATTCATATGTAAACAATAATATCACATTTTTAATTAGTATATATGTATATGCTAGAGTGTACAAACATCAATATACCTAGTGTTGTTTTTATATTTATTTTGCATTTTTTGTATTTATACCATGCTTTTGAGCGACTAATTAGAAGGATGCTTTTTTTATATAAATTTGATTAGAAGATCTGAATAATAATCCTAAAAATCTTTTAGCACTGACACATACACAAAAGGAATTTTTTTAGCAAAGCATGATCTTCAATATTTTGCATAATCAATAGTTTATCAGCTATGTGTATATATTAAAATTTCAGTTTAATGCAATATGTAACGAAGGGACATGTGTATATCCTACACCACGTTAATTTATTTTTCAGCAATGGTTAATATATAAATTTATCTATTTAGTATTTACCAATTGTGTGTACTATGTAAATTAATTTTGTATCGTCTCTCTTTGGTTATTTTAAGCTTCACGTTTTGGTTTAAAGCAGGTATTCATAGTATGTATAGATTATCGTAAAAAGTTAATAGTTAAAAGGTCGGAGATGGTGGTTAATAATTGGACAATTAACAACTAATAGCCGTATAATGCTAATACCGTCCAATTAATGAAATGTGTAACTGAGGAACACGTGTATCCAATATCAAATATCATAATTCTCCCAACTAGCTTAGTTACATTCTCCAATTCGATTGGACCAATTTTTATTTCTATTAATGCACTGTCCACGTTTTACTATTAGTTTTATTGTTGGCTATTTAATCTCAATTTTTAAAAATCGACCAAACCAGCAATGACCATCTTTGATTAATTAGGCATGGCATGATGCCATTTTTAACGTGAATTTGTCAAGAAACGAGATAACAGTCTTCGTAGCTGAGTTTCTTTGTGGAGAGAGGTAGACCTATAGATATTTGATAAAGAGAGTTATTTTTTTGGATAATTTTTTTTTTTATAAAGAGAGTTGCTACTTCAAATGCTGTAGAAACCCTTGATTGATGCGTGCTTTCCCAGAATGAGCTTATAGTGAAAAGGATTGGTTTTGCTAACATTTATCTCAAATCCCGAGAGTTTTTGAAATCCTCTAGCACTTGGAGAACACCTTCAAAAGAATTGAAGCGAATCATCACGGAAGATAAGTAAACTATCCAAAGCAAAGATGTGGGACAGAATCGTTTACATTTATCGTGATACTAAAAATTTTCATATCATCAGCCTTATTGAACATATGCGAGAATACATGCATTTCGATAACAAATAAATAGGGGATAATGGGTCACCGCAATCAAATTAAATTCCCATTTATATCCACCGAATATGATGGAGTAGCTAGTAATACAAATTTGATCAGATTCACAATGGTACGTGGCATGTCAATAATGGAGAGAAAATGGAACAAAAAGGTTCCAATTTGTGGAGTCCATGCTTTCGCAATACGGACTTTGAAGGTGACGTACTTGGGGTTGATGTCTAAATATAGGAGGATACCAAATCTAATAGTTTTTTTACGAGCAACAATATTTTGATAAATGATGTTTCATTTGGGAGTGCTAGATATGGTAATTAAAAGGGCTCAAATCGCTGAACGATATGTTGAAATGGCTTTGTGTACTACAACACGATATTGGACGGAATTTCTTGAAAAAAACTACGATATTAAAGTAACTTGACATAGACGCATATATATTTATACAGAGAAAAACTTAATTTAGTAACTTGACACATATATATTATTCATACGAAATTCGCTGATATCATCTCATAGGCGCTTGGGAGAAAAATAAATTTAATACGTTTGTTATTTAGGTTGGACATACGCACACTGGGAAGATATTACCACAACGAAAGCCTCATTTTTTTTCCAAATTAGGATATAAGGTAGTATTCCAAGTCGTACAAATAAATAAAAGATTTGTATAGTTGAAGTCATCGTGTATGAATAATAATAATTCACAGTTATTCTTTGATGCATAGGAAAATCTTAATGGTTAGTATTATATACTGTATTTGTTAGATTCAACAAAAAAAAAGGAACTATGTTGATAGTTAATTATGTTGGTGATATTGAAGTCAGTGTCATCGTAGATTTTAAAGTTGGATGAGAAAACCCTTTTTCTTGATCAGCAAATGGATGAGAGAAATTTTATATTATGGTTTAAAATTACATTATGGTTTACCGATCCTAATTTTATAATTTCACTCCAACCTAGCTTGATATATATATATATATTATTGGTTACTTTACTTATAAAACTCTTCCATATATAATTATTACGTTCGACTGCGTTGGAGGAAATATATAAAGCGAAGATGATTAATAAGGTACTATTATCATATCTTAAAGATTACAAAGCATCAAGAGAAACGAGCTAGGGCATGGTAATATCAGCTTAGACAGCCGTCTTTTATTTTACTTATGATACGAAACCATACTCTTCAGACAAATGATGACCTAAGCTCCCATTTCACTTGATTCTGCAACAGTACAAACGATCATGAGTATAAGTTACGTCATTAGGAAAATTAAATCATCATCTCTTGATCGAGTAACTAGCCAAGTTAAAAGAAGAATATAATTAAGAGAGAATCGAGCATTGCACACACACCAGAAAAAAACTTACGTGGCGCAGTTAGTGCTGGTGGAGATAGGATAGGGAATGCTAACACCGCACTTCCCAGGAAGGCCAGAGGCTAGACTTGGGTTAATGCCTTTTGCTGCGGACTGTAAGCATCGGCATGCTTGTTGGCGGTCCGGTGTGGTTTGAGCCATAGCGTTCAACTTTTTTACTCCTGCACAGCACGGAACCGGTACCACCCCACCTTTTGTTAGGTAGGTGACACATGGAGCCAAGCTACTTGCCACTGTGCCGCATGAGATTGCTGCATCTACTGATGCAACTATGCACACCGTCAAAACAAGAAATGTGAAGAACCTCAGTGCCAAAGCCATTGTATTTGCTCTTCTGTTTGGGTGATATAACAAAATTAGTTGAGTTTTGTTTTCTAAGCTTGTGTTTTTGTTGTTGGATGTGTGAAAAGTGGGAGGTGATGATGGGTTTATATAGGGGTTTTATAAGATGGAAAAAAATGATGACTAAGTATGATTTGTTAGTAGTTGGATTTGCATGTACTTCGTTCATTCTTTCTAGTTTCTTCTACTAATCAACCAAAATAATTAGTTTCTTTAAACAGTACTTCAGTAGTATCACAATGTTTAGTATGTATATGTAACTATGTTAGAGATTAGAAATATATCTAAACGTTAGGATTTTAAGAATTTACTAGTTTTATTTAACAATATGGTTAAGATTTAATGTTTTGAGCAATGCAACAAAAATTAATAATATTGCTTGGTAACGACAAGATTAAAAAGGAGATGATCCTTTAGCAAATTAGTAAAAGAATTGGGATGAATTTGGTAAAATATAATATCTATCTTCGTTATAATTACCAATATTTTATTTTATTTTATTTTGGTTGCTTTTCGTCACGATCGTAGCATGTTAATTAAATTTGAAAACCGTCCAATTTTATGCAATGTGTAACTGAGGGACACGTATACCCAACACCAAACATCAGAACCATCCCAACTAGCCAGGCCATCACACTCTCCATTTCCATTGGACCACCTTTTATTTTTGCTATTAATTAACGATGGCCACAAACAGTAGCAGAGCCAAAATATTTAATTAGGAATGTCAAAATAAAAATTCCCTTTCAAAATACATAAATTTAATTTAAAAAGAAAATAATAACTATTATAAATAATCATTTTTAAAATATATACTAGATTTTAAAAAAATTTATCACTATTTTATTTATCACAGTATCAAATATGTATTTTTCAATAAAATAAACTAAACAATCGCTAAAAAAACATTACCAATACGATTAATTAAGACTATCTTCACAATATTTATTGTAAAAGAACATTTTTAATGGTTAAGGTGCAATAGGTAGAATCAAAAGTAATTTCAAAATAATGAGAAATATGTTTTTTTGTCTCCACCATCATATCATATAGAAGATCACTAAGACTTTTTAGTAAATCTTTTATTTTTATGTATATTATTAAAATAGATGTCAAGATGATGATCATTGTTGATAAGTATAGTAAATAATGTTGTTTGATTTAGTTTCTAGTTTAGATGATGTCTAAAAGCTATTTTTTGGTATGATTTTTGTGAAAAGGCGAATGAAAATTTTCAATTTATTCAAATTGAAATTGTTAGTGAATTTTTTTGCTAGATACAGATGAAGAAGATGACGAGGATTGGAAAAAATGAAGAAGAAGATGAACAGAAGAAGAAAAAAAAGGTAAAAGAACCATAGTGGCTAAGGTTAATTATGTTTTGTGTTAAAATTAATTATTAAGTTTAATTTTTTTTTTCTTTGTTATCGATTGAGTTTAATTCATGGGGTTTTTGTTTTTTGAAAAACTGATTTAGACTATAATAGTAGATATATTTATTGATCTATAAACCTACATTTAAATATTTTGTGGAGGTCAATAATCTTTAATTTAAGGATGCCAATTTTAAATAATAACAAAACATTAAAACAATTAAAATCTATTGACACTCTTGTGTATTGGTACCCCGCCGCTGGCCACAAGATTTAGTGACAGAAAAGGAAAAAAAATTATGCACAACTTTTAAATTTCAAGATGAATAAAAACTTTCCATGAATACGATACATGATCACTTTTTAAAATGATTCTAGCAAGTCTCTTATGATGTATTAAATTAGATTTCCAATACCAAAGCTATATATTAGCCTGGTGAAGGAAGTCAAAATAATGTTATTTGTATGAAATTTAAGTAATTGTTTTATAATTGTACTGAAAAAATGAGCATATATATAAAGAAGTGATTAATAGTGGTTCAATTTGAATTGTGGAAGTAGACGAGTAGTTTGTAGTTGGTGGTTTATTGGTTGGTAATTTGAGTTGATATAAACCTTATAAGAACATTTATAGTAACGTGAAATAAGTATTACATTAATCATTAATGTCGGCAGAGGTTTGTGTTTAAATTGTGACTTTCAATTAAAGTACTACACATGGGTAGATAATCAATCTTGTACGATGTTGCTCCACGGTTTTTGGCCGATAGTATCCAACACTATTCATCAACCCTTTACATCCAAAACTCTCTGAGACATTGGAGAAGCATCATCACATGCGTAGAAAAGGAAATATAGAAATTAAAGATATTGTGTTAATGTATAATTGTGAGCAAATGAGACTGCATGTGATTATGATACTATGATTTATACAGCCGTAGTGTTATTGAGTGATGTGTAGCATTCTATCCTATGTACATAAAGACAAATCCGGTTTGGTGTACATCTCACTTGAGACTAGTTTTGGTTCATGGTTAATTTATTAAAAAAGCTTTTCGATTTATTTATTTTTATATACTGACATAATTTAATATAAGATCTTATATAAATGTGCACTGAATGATGTGGCATTCCCGTAAAACTCTTCCAGGCTATAAATTAAAAGGTTTTTTTTCTGGGTGGTGCAACGTAAGATTATGATAAACTTTACCATCCACATTTAATTTTATTTTGCTCATTATTCCTTCTCCTTTTGTTTCTCAAAAAATGTTATTATGACATTTTCATATAAACGAATACAATTATGTAAATTTCCTTTATATCTTTTATTAATACATTATATAAATTTCTCTCTCTAATTATAAGATACAATAATATGGACAAAAATGAATTTTAATTTAAAACTTTTTAATTAAAAATATAAAACTATAATTTTATAAAATAAAAATTGAGTCTCAACACAGAAACAATGGAGCATGTAGTAAGTTATTAAAAGTAAACTTTCTTAAGGCCATAGACAATGGCAGTTCATAAAAATCCATAGTTAGTTAATGTGATCAGTTTAGATGGGAGGTTGTGATGTTTAGTGTTGGATACACGTGTCTGTCTGATGCATATCGCATTTAATTGGACGGGATTTATATTTAATTTACATAATACGACTAATAGCTGACATTTCATCTGATTTGTACAACGAAGCTACATTTTTTGTTTTGTTTTAATGTTAAACTGAAGCTACAATTTTTTTATTTTGGTTTTAATGTTAATATGAAGCTACAATTTTCCCAAACGATCTTATTTTTTCTTCTATGCTAATTTATATTATTAGTAATATCTTATAACATCGTTCAAAAGTCAAAGCATGATAATTTTAAATAACCAAGTTTAACAGGTAAATAAATTCTTTTTATAAAAGTATAGATGCATTGACGTATCAGCCGCTAAGAACAAAAATATTAATAAAATAATTGACGTATCAGTCTCTGTATATTCTGGTTAATTAGTAGAAGAAACTAGAAGGAATGAACGAAGTAAATGCAAATCCAACTACTAACAAATCATACTTGGTCATCATTTTTTTCCATCTTATAAACCCCTATATAAACCCATCATCACCTCCCACTTTTCACACATCCAACAACAAAAACATAAGCTTAGAAAACAAAACTCAACTAATTTTGTTATATCACCCAAAAAGGAGAGCAAACACAATGGCTTTGGCATTGAGGTTCTTCACATGCCTTGTTTTGACGGTGTGCATAGTTGCATCAGTAGATGCAGCAATCTCATGCGGCACAGTGGCAAGTAGCTTGGCTTCATGTGCCACCTACCTAACAAAAGGTGGGGTGGTACCGGTTCCGTGCTGTGCAGGAGTAAAAAAGTTGAACGCTATGGCTCAAACCACACCCGACCGCCAACAAACATGCCGATGCTTACAGTCCGCAGCAAAAGGCATTAACCCAAGTCTAGCCTCTGGCCTTCCTGGAAAATGCGGTGTTAGCATTCCCTATCCCATCTCCACCAGCACTAACTGCGCCACGTAAGCTTTTTTTTTTGGGTGCAATGCTCGTGTTCTCTCTTATATTCTTTTTTAACTTGGCTAATTACTCAATCTAGAGACGATGATTTAAATTTTCTAGTGACGTAATTAACTTATACTCATGATCGTTTGTATTGTTGCAGAATCAAGTGAAATGGGAGCTTAGGTCATCATTTGTCTGAAGAGTATGGTTTCGTATCATAAGTAAAATAAAAGACGGCTGTCTAAGCTGATATTTACCATGTCTTTGTTTGTCTTGATGCTTTGTAATCTTTTGCTTTCGTATTTTGTATACTTGTGTTTAAGATATGATTATGGTACTCTTTATATCTTTCCTCCAACGCATTCGAACGTATAAAGATCAAATAGTGAAGAGATTTATAACCAATAATATTAAGATCTTTAGTTTTGGAGTGAAATTATAAAAATATGATTGGGAAATCAAATACTTTTGAGATTGATACCAATTATTAAAAAGAGGTTTATTTGGGCATGGTATCTTGAAGAATTTGACGAAAACGAAGAAAAAAAAAGTTAACCAAATTTTATACAAATAACAGAAGTTTCCTTCCTTCACCAGGCATAACTTTATTATGAAAAAATCTATGTAATTTAGCACAACTTTTTTGCCTTTGATAAAAATTTTAGCACACCTTTTTAAAAATGGGGAAGTAGTTCACGAATGTCAGCAAAACAGAGGAAAATGGAACAAATAAGAAGCAAAAAATCACAATATTGCACACAATTTTTTACGAGTCTAGGATCTCGGAATGATATTTCTTACATCTCGACTAGAACCACTCCACCAATTCTATGATCGATCTTAGCAAATAGACTGACTCACTCTTTATTACATTCTATAAGAACATATATCAAATATTGACTTGCAAGATTCATTTTGTTGCAAAAGTTGGGCTGTTATAGACACATGGTTTGATCGGTGGATGGCGATTTCCTGATGGGTTAGGTCCGGATGGGTGCTTATGCCACCTTTTTGCTTCTACCTGGTTCCATAAGATAGATTTAATAACTAATTAACTATCCTCTCTGTTCTTTAATGGGTACTGGCAAAATTTGATTTCTTTACCCAAGTTTGCATCATTCTCTTGGGTATTGTGCTCATCTTTGCAGGTCCAACTTTGAAATGGACTGATACAAGAAGACAGAGGTTAGTATATAAGAAAGCCAAAATATCATGCCCTGATATTATTAACAGATTATAGTTATCATCTCTCTGCCGTAGTTCATGCAAAACCAAACACACAGAGCCAGTAATTATTAACTGTTCTACAATCTATTCTAGGCAAATATTTAGGTACCATCGAGTTAGTATTACATTGTGGTCGGTCCGGATTGAGTAGATCTTAGTCGACACTTTCTTGGTATCTATAACCTAATTACAGTATCTATGGAATTGTTTGCCTATTACCACTTAATAATTCTCATTCATATATATCACCATGTGGACCAACAAAAACCGAACCTAACCGAGCAACAATTCTCATGCATAGCAACTTGGTGTAGCTACTAAATTGAGAACACTCACTCGTCACTGTAATAATATACGTCGGCCAAATTAATATTGCGGCTTTCATTTCAATTTCAGTTAACTTTTGTTCCGTGTCATCATTATAACCACCACGAAATCTTTAAAAAAGTAAGTACCCTCCACGATATATCATATATGGAGTATCATGTGTGTCTCTTATGTTTTTTTTTTCTCACCAGAAATGCTTGTCGATCTCGTTTTCCTGGTTCGGGGATTACTCGCATTATCAAACCATTTCTTATAAATGTATAATCTCAGAACTTTCGATATTGATCAATAGTCTATAATGATGTATAAAAATTTAGATGTATAAAATCCCTAGCCATTTATAAATTAGAGGTAGACATCCGGATTTTGAAATGTGTATCCAATTAGAAATTATATTGTTTCAGTTTAAGTTTGTTCCGGTTTGATAATTGTCTATTCCGGTTTAGTAGTTCTTTTTTTTCTTTTTTTGTTAAACGGTTTAGTATATCTTAAGTAAAACATTAATGATAATTATGCATAAACAATCAATTTGTTTATAGAATTATATATATTTAGTATAGGTAAATCTTTTTTTAATTGGAAAAATAGTTAATATAAAATTGTAAATACATGTTCCACGAAAAATATTATTAACAACGTCTAGTAGTTGAACCGGATCCACAAAATGAAAATAAAATCATAATTGGGAGCTTAACGTCGGTAAACAAAAACAAATCGGATATGATTTCAAGAAAATGTAGATAAAGTATGCACATTTCGATTTTGTCATATGCCATGTACAGGTCTACCCTTCTATTGATTTTTCTCTTTTGGTCTCATACTACTGGCAGAGAGAAAAAAAAAAAAAACTATGTGCATTTTGAATTTTGCTGCATTGATTTAGTAGTTTATTCTTGCAACTGACTAAACCAAAAACTGAACCGAAAATCTTTCAAATCAGATCAAGTGGTTTAACCAGATATAAACCGGTACAAGCGTTAGAATTAAGAAACCTAACGGAAAAAGAAGAGAAAGTCTCAAAACTCTATTGGTTAAAATGTTAAAGTGCATAAAAGGAATGACCGTAGCAGATTCCAGCTCCTCACATGTGTTGTCATGATTGATTTCCGAAAAATCCCCAGTTTCATTATCTTCTTCATAGTAAATCAGAAGCTTCTTCTATCGCTATAAATTCTCAATTTCGATTCTCGCTTCTCTTCTCTTCTCTTCGCTCTAAAATCAAATCTCTCGAAGTTTCCAGCTCGATTCCTCTTTCTTCAAGCCATGTCCTCTCAAGCTAGCCTTCTCCTTCAGAAACAACTTAAAGGCACACACGCAAGAACCTCTTTGAATCAATCTTCTGATTTGTATTTTCTCTAAATTCGATTTTTTGTTGTTTGATTGTTTCAGATCTCTGTAAGCATCCTGTAGATGGATTCTCTGCTGGTCTCGTTGATGAGAAGAATATATTCGAATGGAGCGTTACCGTCATCGGACCTCCAGATACTCTCTAGTACGCTCTTCCTATTGCTTTCATCCAGATTTTAGCTAATTTTCATTGTTTCGGATTCTATGATTCGTGTGGAATTGTAATTGCTTGAGATTGAACATAATTGGTGGATTTCTTGTTCTTTGTCTTGTTTGATACTGTTCATATTTGGATTTGATTCTTGATTTAGGTTTGTTCCTGTATATTTCAGATAGTGATATCTATTGATGCTTGTAATCGAACATTCAATGGAATTAACATCGGAACAGATTCTCTTTCGAATTCCCCTTTGTTAGAAGCTTTGTCTGCAATGCTCTTATTGTGCATATGGTTTTAAAACTTGGTAAAATATGCAGTGAAGGAGGATTCTTTAACGCCATTATGACCTTCCCGCAAAACTATCCCAATAGCCCGCCAACCGTGAGGTTTAATTCGGACATGTGGCATCCTAATGGTTAGTTTTCTTTCTATCGGTTTTATTCAAGGAATATGAATAGAAGATCTACATTTCTTTATCTTTTCTCAGTCGTTTGCTTGAAATAGTTTCGTTATATCTCTCCTGCAGTTTATTCTGATGGCCGCGTTTGCATATCTATTCTTCATCCTCCCGGTAATGATCCAAGTGGTTATGAGCTTGCAAGCGAGCGCTGGACCCCTGTTCATACAGTATGTTCAAATTGTTTGAAAGTGTTAATCTTTGTCTGCGTAGTATCTTAGTGTTTGCTTCAGAGTAGTAGATTCTGCGATTAGAGTTACCATACTTCACTCGAAAAAGATCTCTTGGTGATATTGTTCATGTCTCGCATTCTCATGCCACAACAAAACAAATTCTAATGTTTCAGGTTGAAAGTATTATGTTGAGTATCATATCAATGGTTTCTAGTCCCAACGATGAGTCTCCAGCAAACGTTGAAGCTGCTGTGAGTATTTTAATCGATCCTCTCTCTTCAGATCAATGCATATAGCTTGCATTTAAGAGCAGAACATGCTCATGGGGTTTGTGTGTTTTCTCTTGCGCAGAAAGAATGGCGAGAGAAGAGAGACGACTTCAAGAAGAAAGTGAGCCGCTGTGTCAGAAAGTCTCAAGAAATGTTGTGATCAACTTCAAACTTTACACCGCTGAGATCTCTGGAGTTCCATCAAAGTTTCGTATTCCTTATCCAAAACTGTCCAAACACAACTTGTTTTACATCTCTTTTTGTTGCGTTTGAGAACCAGAGCGTCTGAAAAGTGTTTGGCTGAGAAAAGTGTTGTTCTTGAGAAACTGGAACTAAAAATGATCAAATTTTATTCGTTAAGAATGCTTCTTTGCTCAGAATTATTTGTTCTCTGATTTTATACTGTTCCCCTGATTTTGTACTTTTACATCTCTTCGACAGTTTTTCGCCACGAACGTGAACTGCGTGCAGTTTTATGCGCTTGGACGACATGGTTTCCTTCTTTTGTAGCTCGATCTCGTAGCCGATGTCATCGCTCGCCGTGCGGGTTTATCCAAAAAAAACCGGCATGTAGTCCCCAATTTAAAGTATAAAAACAGCGTGATGTCCACTTCAATGGGGTGAAGCCAAATATATATTGGAAAAGAAAAATGTGACATTCTATTTGTAGAACTAAAGCTACGAAATAATTGGTTTTCTTAAAACAAAAAAGATGTTTTCTTATTTTTAAGAGAAATAATCTAATAAAAAGGCGAAATAGAAATAATCTAATAAAAAGGCGAAATAGAAATAATCTAAGAAATCCTATTTTGTTAAGTAAGAGCAGATATATTTAGCCTGAAAACCACAATTAAATCCTCCAATTGTCTTATACGCAAATCTCATTCTCTTTTTGGTAAACATATATTTTAGTCCACGTAGTACGAACTCTAACTTTGATTCCACAAGAAAGTAGCATATAACTTATCAATACTTTAGGTCTGTTTAATTCGAAAACTTGAGAGAACGATCTATGAGCGTGGTGACTTTTCCGGAAATCTTCATTTTTTTGGTAGAAAAGTAAATACGAACTCAACTATCTAAAGAATGTATTCGTTTTAAAAAAGAAATGTTTTTTTTCGGGGTCAACACAAGAAATTTAACTTCCTTTATTTATATACAGTTTCCCTTTTTCAGTCAATAGAGCTAATGTAATTAACAATGCATCACTTATGGGTTGTAAAACTGTAACCATGTCCTTTTTTTTGGATGAAACAATAAAAAAAAAAATCATGTGCTTTGTGTCGATACAAACGTAAGTCATACTCTAGTTTGGTTGGTTTCAACAAAAAAAAAGTGTCTTACTCAACTGGACATGAAATGTTCATAGATATCTCTTAATTAATTAATCTCTTATTGTTTTCTGAACTCTATTCAAATTTTATAGATCATTAATATGTTTTTTCGTGATTATAATGATAAAGCAACAAAAGATTTGTGCATTCAGGTTATACCTTTCTACAAGATGTTAGATGAGTTAATTTATCTTAAAGTTTGAATCATTCTAGGTGATTCTCTCCAAAAACAAAGAAAACAAATTCCAAATGTTAAATATTTAAATCTTCAAAGACAAAGCATCTGATGACGACAAATTATGTACTTTTTTTAATTTCGACATCACTCTGTGAACCATTTAATAAGGTGCTGAGCTGAGTATTACGTTTTGGTTCCAACTTATTTTTTTGGAATTATAGCAATCATCCTAACTAAATTAAATTAGTTTTTGGAATTTAATTTTAAATTTTAATAGAAAGAAAAACATTTGATATTTAGTTTTTTTTTTAATAACAGGTTTTGTGCCGAACATCATTTAATGGTGTGACCTTTAAGTTTTGCTTAAAAAAAATTTCCAGCCGACGAGATAACCATATTTGATTATGGTAGATGAAGTTGAGACACATGGGACTATAAGTAGACGATCTCTCGGTGGTCTCTTCTTCTCAATTCTCATCAGATCAGAAGATTCTGGTTTTGGCTTCTTCTCTTCCTAAATCTTGTTTTCTTCTATTCCGAAGCTTCTGGTAAAAAACCTGATAGAAATTCTCAGCAATGGCAGCTACAAGTGAGAAACAGAACAGCACGAAGCCTTCACCTTCACCTTCTCCTCTACGCAATTCCAAGTTTTGTCAGGTTAAAAACTTTATAATTTCTCTAAAGATTTGAGATTAAGATGCGATCGTGACCGTTCAATACATTGTTTGGTTTGGTGAAATCAATCGGGTGTATCACAAGGATCTTGTATAATGACTTGATCTCTTTGGCATTGTAATGAGGATCCTTGAAACCGAATCCTTGTTTATGCCAGTTAGATCTGACCTTTATCACAATCTGACTCTTTTTGTTTGCTACATTGTGGGAGAACTTTGTATCATTTTACAGAATCAGATCTCGGGGTTTATTAGTTTGATCTGATTGGCTCTGATCAAAGGATTCTGATGTAAAGGTGTTTACTTTTGTTGTTTTGTGTAGTCCAATATGAGAATTTTGGTTTCGGGAGGAGCTGGCTTCATCGGTTCTCACTTGGTTGATAAGCTTATGGAAAATGAGCAGAATGAGGTCTGTATGCGTTACGTCTACGCTCAACAAAACTGAGAGGCTTTGTGTTTTGATCAATTTTGAATGTTTCATTGTATTCTTCAGGTGATTGTTGCTGATAACTATTTCACTGGATCAAAAGAAAACCTCAAGAAGTGGATTGGTCATCCAAGATTTGAGCTTATTCGTCACGGTATGATCTCAAGACTCTCAGTTTGTTTGTTAAGCGTGGAATATATAGTCTTCTTGATTCAACATCATCATTGCTTTATGGTTTTGGGCTTTAAATAGATGTTACGGAGCCTTTGTTGATCGAGGTTGATCTTATTTACCATCTTGCTTGTCCTGCCTCTCCTATCTTCTACAAGTACAACCCCGTTAAGGTTTGTGCGGATATATGTTCTTATATCAATTTAGTATCATCAGAAGGAAGCATTAGTTTTCTGATATATACTCTGATTCTGCAGACAATCAAGACCAATGTGATTGGTACATTGAACATGCTCGGTCTTGCCAAGCGTGTTGGAGCAAGGTTCAGGCCCTATTTCTTAATCACATCCTTCTCCTAAATGATCCGCTTTGCAACTAACATTTGTTCTTCTCTAAACAGAATTTTGCTCACCTCAACCTCAGAAGTGTATGGAGATCCTCTCATTCACCCTCAACCTGAGAGCTACTGGGGAAATGTTAACCCAATTGGTAAGTTTCATATGTTCTCATCTTATAGTGAAATCTTTCTTGCATTTCAGTTTTTACAGGTTTGTAAACTTAACCTGGTTGCAATTTATAAAAAAGGGGTTCGGAGTTGCTATGATGAAGGCAAGCGTGTGGCAGAGACCTTAATGTTTGATTACCACAGGCAACACGGCATTGGTCAGTTTGTGTTTCCTAAAACTCATTGCATCACTTTTTCTTTATCCCGTGATTCGGTTAAGATTCTTATTGGGTTCATTCCCTATTTGTAGAAATCCGCATTGCTAGAATCTTCAACACATATGGTCCTCGAATGAACATTGATGACGGCCGTGTTGTTAGCAACTTTATTGCTCAAGCACTCCGGTAAAGTCCTTTGCTCTGAAGTCATCGAAACATAATTTTTATTTCATTTCTGCTTAGTTGTTTCCTTCCATGAATGTGTGTGTAGAGGTGAGGCATTAACAGTTCAGAAACCGGGGACACAAACCCGCAGTTTCTGTTATGTATCCGACATGGTGGATGGACTTATCCGTCTCATGGAAGGTGACGATACTGGCCCTATCAACATCGGTAACCCAGGTCTGCATTTTCATTCCAACATTTACCTAAACCCGTATACTAGAAAGCATTTACTATTCAGTTGGGTTTGCTACAGTATCTCTCTGTTTTTCAGGTGAATTCACAATGGTGGAACTAGCTGAGACAGTTAAGGAGGTTAGAGTCGGCTTACTAAAAAAAAATATGATAAATCTTGCATTGAATTCATGTTTTTAGTTCCTTAATGCGTGCTTTATTTATATTAAACGCAGCTTATTAACCCAAGCATAGAGATAAAGATGGTGGAGAACACACCGGACGATCCAAGACAGAGGAAGCCAGACATTAGTAAGGCCAAAGAAGTGTTGGGTTGGGAACCAAAGGTGAAGCTTAGAGAAGGACTTCCTCTCATGGAAGAAGATTTCCGACTAAGGCTTAACATCCCCAGAAACTAAAACGCAAACGCAGACGCTGTTTTGAGTTTACGAGTCGTTAAGCTTTTGAGTTATATGGAGATGCTGAGATGCTATAATACTACAAAGTGGTGGTTTGGTTTCATGTTTTATTCATTTTGCTTTTGTTCATAGAGAAATAAGTTGGGAAAGAGTTGTTTTTCTTGTGAGGAATGACTTTTTTTTCAATATATTGTGGTATGGTTGTATTGTTTTGCGGCTTTAATGAAATTTTTTACACACTTTCTTTCTGACGGAATTATAAATGTTTAAACTTTAAACCTGCATACACTGCATAAAGTATATAGCCTAACAATTTATGTTATCACTGTCTCATAGTATATGTTGTTGATTAAAAAAGGATCATTATACTTAAAGAAACTTTACATTTCTTTGAGAAATGTGAATTCCAACAAAAAATTTATAACATAAAGGAATCCTTTAATCCAAAATTGATTAAAATTTTGCTTCCAAGTAAAAATATATTTTGTAACGTAAGCGAAAAGTGGTGAGAAAGAAACAACTCTCGTCTCGTCCAATCTGAAAATAAGGAAACGAAATCTGAATAGGCAAATCAAACAATTAGTGTTAGACGTAAAAGGACAAAGTAAACATCGTGGTAATTATTATTTAGATTTTTATTAAGGGAAATCTCGATTTGTGCGTGTCATCCTTAACTCATCAAATCTCTCTCATTCTTCAAAATCACACAACTTAATTATTATTAGTTCCGAGAGTAATTCAACTCAGTAGATCGAAGTATACAATGGCAAACCCAAATCCCTTTTCAATGTCGCCAATGTTCGATACTATACAAGAACTCCAGTTTGCCGGCGCAAGAGAAGCCATGAATGATGAGCTTTTGGAGATTCCTCCTCCTCCTCCATGTGGCGGCGATTCTGTATACCGCTATTGCGGAATCTGTGCGGGTTTAATTCTTCAAGAACTGGAGACGTGTTTTCATTGTCTGTTCAACTTAATGACTGGAAGCGAAGATGTGCCTCGCTTTAAAGACATGATAAAAACTTAAACCAAAGAGAACTAACGAGGATAGTGTCTCTTTTGACGTCAAACTCCGATTACTTCATGACAAGTACGGCTCCAAACGCCTACAAAAGATTTTCGGAAAATCAGATGACGTGGACGCCTTATTCTCCGCGGCTATTATACGCCTCTTCTTCTTCTAGGTCTGACAAACACGCATCCTGCGTGGCTATACGGGAGTGAGAGTTTTCGACAAGGACAAGAAAGAGTTCATGTATGAGCACATTCTCCAATATGCACTTCATATGGCACGTGACCAACACGGTTGCATCGCGCTCAACGAAATCATAACCGACTTGGATGATCCTTACTACAGAAACCAGCTCCTGGAAATAGTCACGCACAACGCTCTTTCGTTAAGAAACGATTCTTATGGCAACTTTGTAGTCCAACACGTCCTTAAACTACATGACTTGCATTGCACGACTAACATCACTATTAGTCTACGTGACCACTGCATCGAGCTCTCGTTTAAGAAGTATGGAAGCTACATAGTGGAGCAGATTTTGGAGGGGGAGGACTCAGTAATGGAAGTAGTAGTTATGGATCTTTTGGAGTGCGAGGGAGAGAGGTTGATGAGGCTGGCGAGGAGTGAATATGGAAATTTCGTGGTGGCCAAGGGATATATCACTGAAATTCACGAGGGATATATTTACGGCTGATATGTATAATAGTTTGGTGGATAAGCCAATGCCTTTTCGTCTTCTCTTGCGTAAGTCTCCTGGAAGAAACATTGCAACCTTCTTGGACTCGATTATTTAACTTCGTACGTAGTAGCATGTCCCAAACTAGTTAATGCTGGTTCTATGAATTCATATATGTTTTAAGTGTTCTATTTTTGGATTGCTAAGTAGTGAAGTCTAGTAGAAGTTGGTCAATTCATTTTGTATATTCACCTAAATTTGATTCAAACAATTTGATCTTTTCTAATTACAGTCGTACGTAAGATAAAGTTTTTTTCTTTATTATCAAATCTCAAACATATGTGTGCTAATTAGTAGAGACGAATAGCCATAAAAGAATACCAAACACGAAATTCTGAATTCATTGCATCAGTAAGCATCACAATCAGATAATTTACAATCACAATCAGACCAATTAGCTAAAAGACTAAAACCGAAAAAGAAAAATAAAATTAGCTAAAAGACCAAAAAATATTAGAGTGTCCTGTTATATAAACTAATGTTAAATACTATTAAAATTAGCGCAATTCTTTTGCAAAACATGAACTTATCCTTAATATCTCTCTCCAAACCGGAGACAGAGAGCACCGATTCCACAATTGTTATCTACAGCATATTCAGCTCGTATACGACCGAGTTTCACACCCAAACAATACGATGAACCATGGCCCATTCTCCAATAAACCGACGTCGGATTCCCTTTCACATCCTTTGAGTTTCCTAAATCGTTTCCATGCTCAGCAAAGACATACACGTGTGTTCTTCACAAGTATTCTTGTCTCAGCACCAACCTATATACAATTGTAACACCAAAAACACAATTAAAAACTAGAAAAAATTGATCTTATATATGACCATTGTTATATTATTTATATCGAAAATGTTTCTAGCTGCGCCGAGCTCTCCCATGTTATAGCTTCGAACAGAATAAGGTCCACCAAGAACAAAAGCATCATAATTTGGAAGATCACCAATGCAGCCACCGTGATGGCTGTGGAGGACTAGAACTGGTAGTTGTTTCATAGTGTATATATGTCGTATGAAAAGATGGCATACAGAAAATCCAGACTTAATTAGTGATTCGTCCACGCACAAGAAAAATAATACTTAATATACATAAAATATTGTTAAAAATCGTCTAAAATCAATACATTCTTTTTTTTTGTTTCATTGATCATTATCTTATGTAAGCAGAAGGAAAACTATAACAATATTTAAGTATTGATAAAACCGACTAAGACGATACATTGAAAACACTTGTCATCAGATAGAATAGAAACATATTGTTGAAAGAAAAAATAGAATAGAAATAATTAAGATCGTCGTTTTCCAATGAAATTAAATATATAGCGAAGGATTTTTCTTTTAAAACAAATGTGCTTTATAACTTCTAATATAAGTAATGTGTTGTGTTGCCCTCTAACTCTGGTAGCTAAAAGATAAATATGATTCTTCTTCTAACTTTTAATTAATGATGATCTGCTAACTATAACCTGCAGATCGAAACCAAACTAAGATTCCATTATCAACCATTACAAAAACACACACACAAATATATATATATATATATATATATATCCCCTTTTTATGATCGTAAAGTTTAAACTAATATATGATTTTTTTTTTTAAATCTAAGACCAGTTTTTGATTATTTACTTTTTGTAAATCTTGCTCCCAAAAGATCTGAATAGAAACCAAAACCCGGTTTATAATATATAGTTTATATATAAATTTGTCTTTCGAGCTAGTGAGACGGAGTATAGTATGATGGTTTAGGTGATTTATTCGGATTAACGTGGGTTAAGTCAACAAATGCAACTTGAGATAGTGCTGATTCGGAGAAAAACATATATATAATATGTTTCTTTTTTCTATGCGATGTTGAATTGAAGTAAAAGAATATTTGAGGGGAAGGTTAGGTTCACCTTTAAGATCTGACAAAACATGAGTATGCACCTTTTGTCTTGGAATAAATCGTATGAATACTATAAATAGTCCTTACCACTAATTGCATTTAGCATTCAGATTCTTAATGATGAAAAAACTATTGATGTGTCCAGTGGTGGAGCCAGAAAAACAATATAGTGGGTGCATTTTAACCATTTTGTTACTATTAAATATTATGTCTAGTGTAAAAAACAAAATGATTTATATTTAATGGGGTGAACTTAACCCAATAGTTACATATTGCCTCCGCCCCTAGATGTGTCATCTGTGTTTTGAATCTGCAACGTTTTAGTCGCCGATAATTGTTTTTATTACATGAAAGTAGGTCTAATATCCCTTTATGGTAAAGTTAAGCTTTTATCTAACAACAATTAACCATATATATATATATAGGATGACTTTTGAGTATAAGATAATCAAACTTCTAACGCTGACATTCTTATGGATAAGATTTAGAAAATAGTTTTAATTTTTTTTTTAGGCACAGCCGTAGAAGAATACATGAAATCAATTGTAAATATACATGCTTTCGAAAGAATGAATAGATTACAATAATCAACATTTTAAATTCTGTGCTAAGCAATTGGAAATCAAAAATGTCGTTGTAGTATAGTGGTAAGTATTCCCGCCTGTCACGCGGGTGACCCGGGTTCGATCCCCGGCAACGGCGTCTTCTTTTTGTTTGTTTTGCCTTTCAACTAAAACGCCGTCGTGCCACTCAACATCAACTGTCTTGACGTTTTTCTAAATTTGAGACGACATGCAATCCATCTCTCGACGCCACACAATCTCGCAACAGCATTTAAATGAACGTTACTACGTTAGAGAGCATGTGCATATATGCCTTAAAGGACACGACTTTAATCTTAATCTAATCTAATAAAGTCTCGTGGTCAACCTTTTTTCCATCTGACTGCTTTTATTATCTTGAAAGGTTAAATTTGAGTTTCAAGATTCGATCTATCACTTTCCATGGCCAGAGAAAATCCATCGATGAGCTTCTCCTTCAGTTTCAGATATCTCTGTCACTTTACTCTCCTCCTATCTCTCCTCTCATTCGTCTCTTTTCTCTTCAGACACAACACCACACTCTGTTCTTGTCCTTACGATCATAATCCCAACGCTCACACATTCGATCACCACCACAACAACGAAACCATCGATCTTCTTCCTTTCTCTTCCGCTTGGAACCATCTCACCTTCCCGTCTAAACCGACGAAGATTCTCAAAATCGCTGTGGTGGTCAAGAAATGGCCGCGGAAATCGCAAGCCGGTGGACTCGAGCGACACGCGCTTACGCTGCACCTAGCTCTAGCCAGTCGTGGCCATGAGGTTCATGTTTTCACCGCTGCCTCTCCGTCGTTCCCTGAATATCGATTGAAAAATCTCCGGTTCCATCTCTCAGATGCCACCGCTGCAGGATATCTCGATCAAGCTTCTGTCTCGCAACAGCTTCAGGTAAATATTTAAAAATGTTTGCCACGATTTCATCGCGTTTTATCCAATTTGCGTTTGAGTGCAAAAATGTGGAAGTTTTTGCACATTTTAAATTAAAAATACTCAAATATGTTAATATCACATTTAAAAAAAAAAAGATCAGATCAAAATTTACTTGAATCAAATCTTTTCATCTTCATATTTTCAATACATTTTTTCTATCAAAATCTCCTATACTTTTTACAGTCTCTCGCTGTATATTTGTATAACTAAAGATTATAGTTAACTGTCAGTAGTAGTTACTACTCTCTCCAATTTTATATATACATTGTTGACTAGAAAACTTGTACATTGATTAAATGATTTATTTTAAACTAACATATTTTTGTGAAAGGGTGGGAGTAGTTACTATATTTTCGTCAAACACTGACCAGCGAGTTTATATATAATAGTTTCCGATTCTCTCACCGTAACTTTATATGATTGTTAATCAATTGTCAGCAAGTCACTAGTAGTACTAATTAGTAGGGATAACTATTTTATAGTTTAGTCAACCGTCGACCAACGACTTTGTTTAGGCAAAGGTTCATTAGTCAATAGACAGTGTGGATTAAAGTTAAAGAATTAATATAATGTTTAAGAGAAAATTAACTAACGCAAACTTTTTCCGGAAACCGCAGACGCAGAACGAGAGTGGAAGACCATTTGACGTGGTTCACACAGAGAGCGTCGGGCTTCTCCACACAAGAGCCAAGAACCTCCCAAACGTGGTTGCGTCTTGGCATGGAATAGCTTACGAGACATTTCACTCCGACATCATCCAAGAACTCCTCCGTCAAGCAGACATCGCCGCAGCCGCTTCTTCCGGAGCCGAAGAAGAACAACCACCACCTTCCTCTCCAGCTCTGACGGAGCGAGCGAAGAGAGTCGTCGAGGAAGTCAAATTCTTCCAACGCTACGCTCATCACGTGGCAACTAGTGATCACTGTGGTGACGTACTCAAGAGAATCTACATGATTCCCGAAGAACGCGTCCACATCATCCTAAACGGTGTCGACGAGAGCGTTTTCAAACCGGACGTTTCAAAACGCGAGAGCTTTAGAGAGAAATTCGGCGTTAGAAGCGGAAAGAACCAAAAATCTCCTCTGGTTTTCGGAATTGCAGGGAGGTTAGTGAGAGATAAAGGTCATACTTTGATGTTCGCAGCTTTGAGAAGAGTATTTGAAGAAAACAAGAATGCACGTGAAAACGTCGTCGTTTTAGTAGCTGGAGATGGTCCATGGGGAAGCAGATATCGAGACCTCGGGTCTAATAATGTGATCGTTCTAGGACCGTTGGATCAAGAACAGTTAGCGGGATTTTACAACGCCATCGATGTGTTTGTGAACCCGACGCTTCGAGCTCAAGGGCTCGATCATACTCTCTTGGAAGCCATGGTTTCAGGAAAACCGGTCTTAGCCACGAAGCTAGCGAGCATCACAGGATCAGTGGTCGTCGGTCCACATTTGGGATATACTTTCTCACCGAACGTTGAGTCTCTCAGGGAGGCGATTTCGCGGGTTGTTAGCGACGGAACAGAGAAATTGCAGAGGAAAGGCAAGGAGGCGCGTGAACGGTCGTTGAGGCTTTTCACGGCGTCTAAAATGGCTGATGCGTATGAAAGATTGTTTCTTTGCATTTCGGATAAGAGCTTTTGTAAAATACAAACTTAAGTCATTTGTGCTATTACATTAATGTAGTTATAACTAAATAACTAATCAACGGTTTAGATTTGGTTTAATGCCTAGTTGGTTTCATCTCGTTTTTGCGTTTGGTAAAACCCTAAAGATTTCTCATTAATTTGTTGGACATGAGACAGAGAAAAGCAGAGTAAATATTGATACAATTGATTAGAACAAGTACTAGAGAAATCTATTCGAGACACGTTTACTAGGAGATTTCTTAGATATTATTTCTTAATCTTTAAAATCTCCTACTAACTTTTTTTTTCTGCATAAACTTATTTATTCAAAGTCTTGGTTCAATAGATATTAGTACTTGGCTTGAGCTTCAAGGGCTTCTGGATAGATTTACAAAAAAACTAAAGGCCAGTGGTTGTTTAGTAATAAAGAGAACCTTGCCACCAGTTTCCTCTTGAAGCATCTTGCGAGTTCTGTCCATTAGCATCGTCTTCTCCGGTTCTTTGACGCTCGTTTTTAACCTGAAAGAATGATCTTTTCTAATTAGCCAAGTCCTCTGCTTTTGGAAGTGATTATCAAAGCATACATAAATTAAGAAGACTCACTGCAGGGTAAGTTTGGTTGATGGTGGATCGAGAGTATACATCTTGGCCACCATAGTAAAGAGAAGAGCTTAGATGACATGGATCAGCTCTGTCTTCTTGTACACTTGATGATTCTCTACGTTGAGCTGTGTAAAAAAAAAAATCTACATTAGAAAGCAGAGCCCTTCTTGATTCAAGAAAAACAGAGTGTTTTTGTGACTAATTGAGCAAAGAAGAAGAAGGAAGTTGCATAAAGATAATTTTTTTCTCACTGACATTGTGAACCATGTTTGGAGCTTGGACCATTTCTTGCAACACCCTGAGAATCAAATTGAAAAACGAAGATTAAGCATCAAGAATCAATCAGAACACTCAAGAACACCAAGTTTGAAAGAAAAGGAAAGTAATAAAAAACCTTGGAGGGATGAGGGAAAATGGAGGAGAAGACGCCGGAGGAAGAAGATGGCGGCGAAGGATCTCTAGAGCCGAAGAGCTCCGCGGTGAAAGAAGAAGAAGTTGATGATCCGACTCGTCCTTTACCTTCCATTAATAACTGTTCAAGCTTACACTCGAATCACTTTGAAACTGATTCTCTGTGATTGTTCTTCTGTAAGAGAATTAGAATGAAGAAGAGGATAGTTCTAACAAGATCTCAATGGGGCTATATATAAATAATGCTATAAGGGATGAGGTTATGGAGATAGTGGAGCCATCATCATCATGATCATGATCATCATTCGTCATCATCATCTGTCAAGAAAAAGAAGCTTATTATGGGTATGTTCTCTCTTCTTGATGCTGAAAAGACTATTGCTTCTTTTGAAAACTTTTAGATTTTATTATTTTATTTTCCGTGATAGAGAAATTTAGAAGCTTCGCTATCTTTTCTCTTTGCCATTCCTATTGGTTAGTGTTTTTTTTTTTTTTAAATTTGTAACGATTTATTTCATTTTTTCCGCTATATCTGTTCTTGGTAGTAAACTTATTAACAAAATTTGATTCTTTCTCTGTTCCGGATAGAGACACAAACATTGAGATTCTTCAAAGACTTCAAAGTTCAGTGTTTCTCTTGTATTAACCAAAAGAGATATATTAAGGAGGATAAGTCCGGCGCCCGGATCTCAGCTTGAGATCCGGACTCCCGACCAAAGATATGTGGCCACGTGTCTTCCGAGGATAAGTTGCCGACCTTTGTTGATCACATAGAGCCAAAGTGGAAAAGAGAACAGAAGAAGAACTTGAAATTCTTTAAATCGCACGCATGTTCATATGATCCGGTTTTGGATCTGAAATAGTTGCCCCTTATTTTTATTAATCAAAAAAGTAATATGCCAAAGACTCTTCCATTATATTTGTTGAATATATAACTTTATATCTATAATTATTAGTTTTTAAAAAAAGAACATATGATCCAAGACGAGAAGATGAGGTCCACAAAAATTCTCCACTTGGTGAAGTCTATTCGATTTCTTCTTCTTTATCTTCAAGGCTCACAAATCAATCATTAATTCTTCTGAAAATATAATGAAAAATATCTTCAAAGCAGTTTAACAATTAAATTGTCTTTTAAAAAGTAATTTTGTTTTAGTTTCATGTCTATTAAAATTTTGTGATTGTCTTTGGTAGATCAACCGTATGCCTATGCAGAACGAAGCGTCAGATTCAAAAAATTCAGATAATCTAAAATTTATCAAAAATGTTTTTAGATAGGTTCTTTAATTCGGATAAATTAAAAAGGCTTAAGTTGAACCTATAAACTTATAAACTAAGTATTTTTTTATCTGGTTCAGTTAATTATAATTTTTCTATAATAAAACTTCCGAAACAATCTAAATGTGAACCCAAAGTTTATTTTTATTGAAAGTTCATAGAGCTTAACTTTTAATCGTAATAAAAATTTTAAAATAAAAATTCAATCTAATTTCGATTTTAATCGGTTTGAATAGGTGGTAAATTAAGAAGTAATATATTAAAAATTCTAGCCAAAACCTAAATTAACCTTCCCCCAAAGATAATGTGAAAAGATGAACACTTATCTAACTATTTTCTTACCAAAAGAAAAATGTGAAAGAACTTGATGTCTTACTCGCAAAGTATCACGTGATGATGACGCATGGTATTTACACGTCGCAGGGAAGATATATTCGGTTCGGGGGAATAATACTCAAAGCGATATATCACTATAATATCTCAAATTGGAGACCAAAAATTCTAGCTGCCTTGAAAAACTGGTACATATAGTATATGGTCCTTTCGCGAATATTTCAAAAGCATAAAAAAAATACCAATAATAATCTGTGGGAATATAAATATGTATCTGTCCTAATCTTCGTGTATATATGTATATACAAAAAAGTATTGACATATGTAAATTTATACATTCCAAAGTGTCGATGCCTAAAAGCATGTAAAGATTGAGTACTGTTGTCCATCTTGGATAAGAGATAGATTCTCATGTAAGATTCTTATCACTGGTCCCTTTTTCACTTCCGAGCAGAAGTCAATAAGATATGTGTGTGTGTATGTGTATCTGCAAGTGTATCATATATATTTATGTTTATACTTTCTATGTATGGTTATGTTTATGTATGTGTGATCTTGTCGACGTATATATATGACTGTATGTATAAGATAATATATGCCTTTTTCCGAGGGGAAATGTAAAAGAAACTTGGGAGTTTTACCTGTTTCTACAAATATAGAATACGATTGTAATAAGATTTCAAAATGAGAGTTATTTATATATGGTTTTATATAAAGTAATTTACGTTTACGATAGTCCTTGATCGGGTTCCAATATCAAATAATTAATTTATGCTCATTACAAATTACAATTAATCTAATTTTTTAACTTAAAATACACAAAAGTTATCCAGATAGTGGATATCCAACAGAAGTACATGTCTTTGGGTTTTATATTTTCTAGTCCAAAAATACATAATTCCATGTAAAACCTCCTCTAACTTCAATAAAAAAACTTCAGGAGTATATTTTAATATTTAAATCACACTTTCAATGGCTAGAAAAATGTATAATTTAAAATCTCTGAATAAGTACTACGCCACCAGTTAAAAAACTTTGACATGTTAATCACATTTTCACAATAATTTATTTGTAAAAAATGATTCGAGCCAAACATTTGAATCACTAAAAGATATCATAGTTTGATGCCTGATTCGGATTACCTGATTGTGATTACACAATACTAGGCGTTACGGATAAGTTCTTAATATTTTACTATTTAGTTAAGATCGTAGAAGAAGAAAGGAATGATACCTTTTGTATTGGTAAACAAAGGAATGATATCTTACTCAATAGATTGGAAAATATTCTCTTAACTTTAATACGCAGATTTTTGTCCGATAACTTTATTATGTAGATTAAGCTGCCAATTATTAAACATGTTTATTTGCGAGAACAAGAATTGTCAAAGACTTTTTATTTTTACGTTGCTGGCATCTTTCTTCATTTGAGTTTTATACGGACTTTGACCATTAGTTTTAGAGATGACACTCAACAAGTGAAAGCTCCCTGATCAGAGTCCAGACAACGACCCTCATATTTATATGGGATTTTGGTACGTTTTAAAAAAGTTCAGATGTATTTCGGTTCTAATGCAAATATTTATTTGTCCTAATTTATTTAGTCTCTTATGCAAGGAAATGATAAAAATCGTATCCAAAATTTTTCTGCTCTTGCGCAAAAAATTGATTAAATAAATCTAAATACTAATTTGAGCGTTACAGAAATTTCAAAAGAAACCACATCTTGAGATCAGTATTCAACAATCATTTATACAAAGTTTGTCACGGCGATAAAAAAGGTTGAATATCTTTAAATAGAAATATATTTTCTCTCTGATTAGATGCCATAATATGTGCATTTCTAACCTTATACAAAGACGTAAGCGGAACCTACGTGGGCAAACCCACAAGATTTTGACAGTATTAAAAGTTCGTTTTATAGCACATTGTACACTATTTAAATTTACAAAGAAATCCTTTCAAAAATGTAGAGGCCAGAAGATCTGAACTTAACTTTTGTAAGAATCAAATGATGTGGTCCTCTTCTGACAATTATGAAGCATCGGAACATAAGGGAATATAAAAGAATACACTAAACAAGTCTTCTTGCGATGTAACAGTTAGCAAATCAGAATCTGGATCTTGATTGATCAAAGTCAGAGACTTCTTCACTGCGCACAATCACACAAGTTCAAAAACCTTCATCAATCTTGAATCTCAGCATCTGACAAAGATATCTTCTGGGGGATTTTAAAAGGGAATTTTTTTGAAAATGGACCATTTGAAAAATTTTATTGTCAACAAAAGATTCTTTATGTTCTAATTTTATACCATATGCTCTCTGTTCAAATGGCCTATTTCAAGAATTAGCCCATCTTAATAAGCATGTTTTGACTCTGTCTCTGAGATCTCGGTATTGTCACTAGATAATTGAGTTTAGTCATGTTTTCTTATAGAAATAAGTTTTTATATTAACTGAAAGGGAGTGTTAAATCTCTTCCTCAATATCAAATTTTTGTTTTCTCCAAATTACTTACTTTTTGCCCTTGTTGAGAGGAATTATCATGATGACAAAATGATAGTCACTCTTTTCAACCAAACAAAAAATGAGTAATCCTGAGAAAACGAATATATATATATATATATATATATATATATATATTATATATATATATATGATTATTACAAAAAATCAATGGTTACAGGTCACAAGGGAGCTAAATCTTGACTCCATACTCCCGAGTCAATTACACCATCCTTGATCGAGTCCACGTCCGTCTGGAGTTCTAGCTTGGGGAAAACCGAAACGACGGCGGGCATGGCTCAATGGGCATGGCTCAATTTCATGTAGAGAGGAACCAAAAAAAAATGACCATTAGCTGTTTAAACACAAGCTAAAACTGAAAAGGAATTTAGTCCAATACTCGTAATATCTTGAATGACTAAAAAACATTTTTTCCACATTAATCATCTATATATGTATGTGTCAATGTGTGTGCATGTGAATCCTCTTTGATCTTGCCTTTTAAATTAAAAGAAGCTTTTTACCTGAAAGTTTCTTCCTTTCGTCTTCAGTGAGCCATGCGGTGAATCCGTCGAAGCTCTTCCCGTAGTTGGCGACAATTAGGCTCGGTGTGTAACTGAGTAGTAAATACAAACATTAAGTAATCAGATTCTGTATAAGAGAAATAAATAAGATACTCGTATATATGATGAGTGTTATAATTTATGGATGGACATAGATATGAAATTGTTGACCTATCTCCGGTGACACTACGAAGCAATGAGAAATGATGACGTTAAATAGTGGCGTAGTCGCTGTTTGATGACAATGCCCCCATGTAAATGATGTAGACCTGCAATATCCACGCTTAATTACCATCTTAAGTCGTTATGTTATAAATTTATAACAAGAAATAGATGAATTAATATGTAAACCATACCTTTCTCCCGTCGTGATTGGCTTGCGTGGAGGTGACCATCAAGAAAATAAACAAACACAAGAACATAGTAAACTTATTCATTGTTTAGTTTTTCTTTAAAAATAAAAATAATTAGTCTGGTAGTCTTTTGTGTTTTATCTTTCTTTGTGTTTGGTTTATACAAAGCGAGCGGTCTCATCTCATGTAGAAGAAAACAAAACGTTAGCTATAAATTGGCGTTTAGTTAAGGAATATAAATAGTTATTTATATAATAAATTAGTTGAAGCCTTCGTAACGTACAAAATACAGTTTTAATTGAGAATGTATATACTAAAATTTAAGTGAAGTAACTAGATGTTACGAAAATGAAATACTTTATCTCACGGCTTGTATGACTTTTAAGTCCTTTTAAAAAAAGTAAGAATATAAAAAAATGAAAATTAACTAGTTAAGTAACATATGCATTATTTCTCCTAATTTGCATTACTTTTCCAAAACCATAACGTTTCTTGCTCTCCACGGAGGACCACAATGTGACAAATCCGTCAAAAATAGAGCGGATCACGAAGACACGAATACTGAATTTTGTGCATAATCCTACGAATTAGATATTACGTGGCAATTATCAGAAATAGAATTTTTGACAAATGTATTATTAAACAGGGTTCTTAAACAATAAAATTTTCGAAGGGTTCATTTTTTAAAAAGTTCCCTATTAGAAAATCAAATACAAACTTCTCTTTTCCATGGACAATTTGTAAGCTGCAGAATTTCAATAACAAGTTTACTTTTTCATCCATCTCCTTCCTGGTTGTAAATTATGGTTGTCACTACTCATTAGTCTCCGTTCTTGGTTCAGAAATATTTTTGTTTCCTTTTGGTCAATAGAAAGCAAATTTTCTAAACAAGAACAAGTGTTCTAACTTTTAAGTAGCTTCAATTCCATTTTTAGACGTTTGAGTTTCCATTTAACTAACTCGTACACAAAAATGCAAATATCAATTAAGATTTATGATAGCGACTATAAATCTGCGTCATTAGCTCATAGCATACATAACTATGGGGCTTCTCACACTTTGAGTACAATCAGACCAAATTAGATTTGCAGACAGAGGCTGTTTTGTTCCGATATTATCGCCTGAAACAGTCACCGTGAAAGACTGCTTCTCATTCATCGACTTCATAGACAGATTACTAGGCGACACTTTAGATCCAGGACTTGCGACTACCTTCGCTTTGTACGTAGAATTTGGCGTACCGACATTTGTGACAGTTCTTTGGAAAGTTACTTTGAACGATCCTGTTCCGGACACTTTAGCCGACATTGTTGAATAGTTGAGGTTTCTTGGTAATGTCTTGGAACTTCCTTTCGTGCAAGTGCTGTTGTCTCCAGATGATTCTTAAGTGGTCTCTCGTGTAGTTTAAACCGCAGAGAAAGGAGATGTGGTCTGCTTTGGTCAATTCATAGACGAGTCCAGGATCTATAGCAGCAATTGGTCCACATGGCCAGATCCATAAGCAAACTCAGTTGATAGAAATTAAGAGATCATCGGCCAGGCTGCAAAATTAAGAGATCATTAATGGATTCCTTGCAGGACAAGAAAGTGTTTTGCTTTTTAAAAGATGGATCTAAATGGGCTTACCAGTTGTCATGGTAGCGGATTGGATCATGGAAGGAGACCATTGAGGATTAACAGTCTTGACATATGGGGTCACGCCTGCAATGTGTGGACAAGCCATTGAAGTTCCAGACATAACAGAGAACTTTACATGTCTAGTGTCAAACTCGGTTTCAGTGGTGAACTGTCAGGTGACCAGGCAGCGAGGATCTCCACTCCTGGTGAAGTTATATCCGGCTGAATTTTCAATCCATTATTATCTCTCAGTCCACGAAACAAAACAGACTAAAAGACTAATTACCTTGAGAAAATCTGAAACGATGGTGCTTGGACCACGAGAAGAGAAAGAAGCAACGAGAGGAGCTCTCTGATTGGAGATTTCCTCACTTTTCAAAACAGTAACTTTTGGATCTCTGCACACACACTCACAGAAAAGTTAACATCCACTTGCTAAGCTCGTCCGAGGCTGTATCCGGACCAGTATTACTAGCCGAGTTCACAGTGAGGATCCCTTTGGACATAGCGTGATCCTCACTATGATCACGCTATGTCCAAAGGGATCGGGTCTTGCTCGAACGGGTACACATTAATATCACCTATAGATATGGAGATGATGTCAACACCGTCGGAAATGGCGTCATCGAATGCAGACAGTATACTATCATCTTTACATTCTCCAGCGCAGACTCTGTAAGCGGCAATTCTAGAGGCTGGAACGGCACCTCTCACCGTTCCATTACAGAGTCCAAAGAAGATGGTGTTTTCGACTGCGATTCCAGCCGCAACTGACGCGGTGTGTGTACAGTGGCGACTAGAATCCCTAGCGTCTCCTGGTGTGTAGTGTCTTGCCCCAGTCAGCTTGCTGTAAAATGACTAACAGATCAATCTCTGCCCATAAAAAAAGCTAGACTTTTGATTCAACCCCTGAAGTCAAAGCTTCTGACTCAAATAGAGTCTTACTTAGACTAAAAGTGCTAAGCAGACCTCGAGACTTATTTTTAACATTAACGTTTACATGTGAAAAAAATTCAATCTATATATATCACTAATGAAATTCAATCTATATATATCACTAATGAAATATCAAGTACTTTCATGTTGTCACAGGATAGGTTTCCTTTCATTACATTTGGCATCTACGTTTAACAAATGAATTTTGCTTAAAATGTTTAAAATTGAGAGCTCATTGGAAACATGCGCACTAAATATAAAACGTATGTAAACAACACAAAAAGTTGAATCTTTGATCAACTTCTAACATCTACAGATTTAAAAGAGAGAGGAAATTAGATTTACTTATTGCCGGTGAAGTTCTTGCCGCCGGCACAAATGCCCTTCCATTTCTTTGGAGGAGGACCAAAGCCTTTGTCGGAAAAGCTTTCGGACTCCGGCCAGATTCCACCGTCGAAGACTCCTATAACTCTCCACAGAAAGATTTCGCTTCGTCCCTTTTCCTTCCTTTTGGAGTTTTAATTTCTTGTTCGGAAACACAGACACAGCTCCCTCCATATCTAACAATAGTAAGAAGGTTTTTTTTAGGCTTGACTGAGTCAATCTAGACATCAGAAAAAAAAAATCAAAAAGAATCTACATCATTTAAATATAAAAGAGTTTCACTTTTTCATAATATAGATATGTAATTTTGCAAGACGCAAATGCAAACATTTGCTTCCGTTTGCATATAACATTTACATTAACATTAACATATAAAAATTGGCTTCAGATACTAAAGGTTATGGATCATATACCAGATAACAATCGAGGCCTTAGTCATATGTGTCAGACTCGCTCAGCTTGCTTTAAAAACCAACGATTTTTTATTTTTACCAAAACTAAAGAGTAATTGAAGAACAAATCATTTGACAGTATCCTTAAAGACTATTCAGGTCTCAAAGAACACTCACCGGCTACTAGTTCTCGTTCTGACTTAGTGAGTTGGGCCGCAAACCCGTTAAATTTCCTCTTGTAACTTCTCAACAAGCGACCTTGGAACGAACTAGAGTAATTATAAATGTCATTTTTAGAATCCTCGTAACTGAAAGTAATAATGATTAGAGAATGAATTAATCAAATCACACCTCTCTCCGGCGACCTCTTGAAGAATACTCATGTGATGCGACATTGGTGTGTAGTCCACTCGAGATGGAAGTAAACCCATGTAGATGATATACACCTAAATTTAACGATAATCATCATTTATCAACATAATCATCCCGTGTAATGGATCATCACATATATAGCTAGAAACAAGAGATTTTGCTCATTTATATAAATACTATATACATGTGTATCTTGATGATCATGTGTGACCGCTAAGACTGAATTCAAGAACAACAAGACAAGGAGATACGAGAAAGCTCCTCGTTTCGCCATCTATAGAATTGGTTAAAGTTGGTTTGTAATTTCTGTGGGGGGATCAAGATGGAAGGATGTTTTCCATATATAGTAGATATGAATGATTTCGACTTTTCTTTTATATTAAAGTAAGTTACAATTTCCTAATTATTTGTATAAATTTCAGTTGAATTAAAAAGATAAAAATCGTAAATGTGTTAAGAAAACGACTAAACTTAATGCGCTAATACATAAGCATATTTCAAGCAAAATGGATATTATAATGAATAGTAGATGACGTGGCTTCTTTTTTGGCCGCACCGAAAAGGATCTCAAAGCTTATCCTTTTTCATCAGCGCCTTCGACAAACTTCATCACCGGAAAATTTCCTCGGAAAGCAGATCAGGTTAAGGCTGAAGGCAGCCACAACTTCGTCTTCTGTCAAATGCCTCAACAGTGTTGACTCAACACCATATATGTCAGTTGCAAAAACATAGAAGGTAAATCGCTTAGTGTTTCAAGACTAATTAAATTCATCTGATTATATTTTTTAACTTGTTATGATATTTTTTTTGTAATTTCATAAATCACTTGTTTTGTAAAGGCATAATAATTTTTTTTAATTACTGTGAAAACTGTTTTTTTCCCTGGTAAACCGCGTGAAAACTTTTAAAACAATATTTATCAGTTTACTTGTATTGTGTAGTCAAATAGGATATAGTTTGTAATACGGGAGAATTCTCTTTTCCTTTTAGGATGTTTACGTCATCAACGTTATGGAATCTCTAACGATATTAACATGTTGCGAGTTCCAATTAAAAAAAAATCTCAAAGAAAAAACAAAGGTGTGACTTAGGATTGATGTGTGCGGCATGTGATAGGTCGTAAGGATTGAGAGAGAAGTGGTCCGATCGTTTGGAGCCAAAACGTACCCACAACTTTTGGAACAATTAGGAGGCAGAACCAACAGCCTCGTCTTGGATAATGTGCCTAGACAACCTTGGTTTTGAGAATGTGATATTTACAAGAGCTCTGATTCGAGCAGTCACTGGATGAAGCAAGTCTGTCCCTGTCGGCAGAGCTTCACACGAGTCATCTTAGGCTAGGGCAAAAGAGATTTTCGACCTTCGTTTGTTTGTTTTCAGAAGACAACGAGCCACCATGTGTGCTGATTAGATTGCTGAGTGTAATTTCGTTATAAAGGAAACGGTTTGTTTGAGCTCACTTTGGCCGATTTAAAGGTGTTGCAAGAATTTCATGTAATCTCTAGACTTCGTTTGTAGATGATAGAGTAATAATTTTCAAGTGGTAAGGCACCAAACCAATCGTTATTAGAACAGAATGTATAGTGCTTATTACAAAGCTTGTTAAGCTGTTTGAATATAAGTAACTAGTAACGCCTCCGTGCTTATCAACTTCACAGTCTCTCTCATTTTCGTCGCCGTCTCTTTCTCTCTCTCTGCGTCGGCTTTGGTTTAAACTCGCAGAGACTTTACTCATTTAGGTCAATGTTGATCCCAAAATATTATGGGCTGACTTTGAAAGGGGGCCCTATTATGATGTGTATAATTCTGAATTGGCCAACTAAAGGCCTTTTAGGTGCGACAAAATATAATAAAATAAAAATACATATTACAATCTTGATACAAAATTATAGGGACAAGACAACAAACTAATAGCTAACTAATTTCGTATCTGAACACTCAAAACCCAAATCAAATTCAATTTTATTTTTAAAAAGATGAGCTTAAAGGTTGAAATGAACCTTTTAAACTAGTTAGATCCATGATTGGCTTGTATAGGAGGGTCGAAAACACTTCAAATATCTTTATACATTTTCTAGGTTGTAGAAAAGAAACTTCAAAACGAAGGAAAGCTTGTAACATAAAATGAAAACCAAACACAAGAGCTCTAAAGGTTGGCATGTGCAATATAAAAAAGATGGACCTAGGAAGTATACTCAATTTATAACCTTTTTCTCGGATACAATGTTCAAATAATATGAAAAACAACTTACTATTTGTAAATTGTTTCAGGGGTATTATAGGAGTTACCACTTATGTTATTTGGTAACTCCCCAATTACTAAGAGCCACGTCAGACAATACTTTGGAAAAGGCTTATTTCTTTCTGTAATCTAAATGATTTTATATAATTTACATGCTGTCATTGTGTTGGTGATAGTCTGTTTATTGAATCACTTATTTAACCTAGGATACAATGTTCAAATAATATGAAAAACAGCTTACTATTTGTAAATTGTATCCTAGGTTAAATAAGTGATTCAATAAACAGACTATCACCAACACAATGACAGCATGTAAATTATATAAAATCATTTAGATTACAGAAAGAAATAAGCCTTTTCCAAAGTATTGTCTGACGTGGCTCTTAGTAATTGGGGAGTTACCAAATAACATAAGTGGTAACTCCTATAATACCCCTGAAACATCTCTTACTTTTGTCAGCCTGCCAAATGCCAATGAATCGTTTAGCTGCCACGTCATCCCCTTTGTCAGTTTCTGTAACACGACGCCGTTTCTTTGCCGTGTATAAAATAAAAAAATTATACGTATATATTGTAATGCTCGTTCGAAGTGAAAAGAAAAACATTTTATAATTACGAACCCCAAAGACAATTAAACAGTTGCTCAGAATTTCCTCAATTAGCTGAAAACAATTTCCATAATCGAAGAGTGTTCCTTGAAGAGAAATTTCATCCTTTTTACAGATCTGACGAGGGTGAAATTTGCTTTCACCATTCATCAGCCATATATTTTGTTTCCTGGTATGTTTCATTTCGTATCTGATTTGCTTGGACTCTTGGTTAATTTCAGTGGATCCGTCGATGAAGATCGCGTGTTTTTGTGTATAGGTTGCTTCTTTTTTGGTGAGTCGAAGAGGAAAAAATGGCGCATAGAACAGAACAGGATTATGATTATTTGTTCAAGATCGTGTTGATCGGTGATTCTGGTGTTGGGAAATCAAACATATTGTCTAGATTCACAAGGAATGAGTTTTGCTTGGAATCTAAGTCCACCATTGGTGTTGAATTCGCCACCAGAACTCTTCAGGTCATTTTCCAATTTTGATTTTGGAGATATTTGAACAAATACCTTGTTTCTGGCTGCGTCTGTGATCCTGCCATGTGTCCGTTTCAAACTCTATTTTCATAATATTTTTCACGTGATCTCCATTGTTAGGATCTGAGATTTGTGCCTTTTGGTTTGGTAGCAGCTTCATGATCTCATCATTTGATGTGGGTGTGTTTTTATTTTTAGTCTCGTTGCTTTTGATTTTGTTCTTTTGAAGTTGCATCTTTTACGTTTATCCTTTTTGGTCAGTCTAAGGAACATGCTTCTGTTAGGTAACATATAAGTGAAAAGGTCCTGTGGTTTCTTAAGATTTAAATAGTTTTACCTTTGGAACTATTCGGTGCACTCTTCTCTCATCTTTTTGAATTTGGTTTTTTATCATACTTTGTTTGCTTAGAGTTTTTAATATCAAGAGAGAATATTAGATGTGCTGGCCATGAGTCATGGGAAATGCTTTTATATGGATGTTAATGGACAAAAAAGCTTTCCACAACTTGTCCCCAATAATGATTTTTCCCTTATCATCAAGGTCAACCCTCCATCTCTCGAGAAGTCAACGCATTAAAACGTTTGAAACATTTAACATTTTCATTTAAGCGACAATCATGTTTGTCAAACCTTGAAAAATGTGGAATAACTATCTCTGCAGCAGGGAGATGCTATATGAGATCTAACCAGTTGTTGATTATTTTGCGTTTCCTTGTGATTGTATTACGGTTATACAGGTTGAAGGAAAGACTGTTAAGGCCCAGATTTGGGACACTGCAGGTCAAGAGCGATACAGAGCTATCACAAGCGCTTATTACAGAGGCGCAGTAGGTGCACTTCTTGTCTATGACATCACCAAAAGACAGACTTTTGACAATGCCCTAAGGTGGCTACGCGAACTAAGAGATCATGCGGATTCCAACATTGTGATCATGATGGCTGGGAACAAAGCCGATCTAAACCACTTAAGATCAGTTGCTGAGGAAGATGGTCAGAGTCTAGCCGAGACAGAAGGTCTTTCTTTCTTGGAGACATCTGCTCTTGAAGCCACTAATGTCGAGAAAGCATTTCAAACCGTTTTAACAGAGATATACAACATCATCAGCAAAAAAGCTTTGGCTGCTCAAGAAGCAGCGGGTGCTAATTCCGCGATTCCGGGGCAAGGAACAACAATTAATGTTGATGAGACATCTGGAGCCGGCAAAAGCGGTTGTTGCTCTACCTAATTAAAAAGTTTAAAGCTTCAAAAACTTTCGTTTTCCCTTGCTCATCTTATCTTCTTCTCTCTCTATTCTCTTCAAGTTTTGGCTGATGAAATGTAATGATGCAAGACCATGTAGAATACTACTTCTCTTCATTTACTCTTGTCTTACCATCTTTGATGGCTTTGTGTTCAGAAAAAAAGAAGAAAAAGCTTGCTAGTATTCTTTCTCGAGCGTGTGTTTCTCTCTTGAATTGGTATGTTCCGGTTAATTCTGGTTTACATTTGTTCATTTCTTTTTCCATCTCCGGTTTATGTTGCTCGCCATCCTGATGAATTTGTATTACTATTTTGTAAAAAAGAAAAGAAAGACAAGGTTTTCATAAGTAACTTTCCAATTACAAAAGAAGGTTTTGATCATTGTTTTAAATGTGTGACCACTTAAGAATATTTGGGGGAAAACAATGAGATGGAAGTAGAAAATGACAAATGATGCGTGAGAAACTGAGAATAATGACAACAACTGTAATAAATTAAGAATCATAGCTTTGATCAGAGGAAAACAACAGAGGCTGTTCCAACTACTGTCTGCTGAAACTGAATTAAGGAACAAACGAACCATACAAACAACTCTCTTTCCCCAAACATCTAATTTAGTTACTATATAGTTAAAAATGTAGTAAATAACTTTTTCTATTTTGGCCCCAAACTCTCTCTTTTTTTTATCACGCTGTTGGCGGTAAAGAGAAAAATGTTGGTCTAATTTTAGCTAAATGTGTTGGTTTTACCAAAAACTTACTTCTTACCAGAAAATCCAAAAAGAACTTACTTCATATTTCTTACGGAAGGCTATGCTCTTAATCAGCGGATCCAAGATTTGAACCTGGAAACTAATCCACTTTTTTTGTTCTTTTTCGGATATTGAATGAAAGAAAGGTCGATCAAGATGATGATTTAACTTCTTCTGAAACTGTTAAATCATATTACATGTCATTTCCTATAGCATAGAATGTCTATGGAATATATATATATATATATATCTATAATGATCCAACTTTAGAAAAGGTTTATAGATTACAACTATTGAAGGGTCATCAAATCGATTCCCGAATAGTCTCAAAAACTAATTAGCAAAAGTGTTTTAGATCTTTTTTATGAATTATTCAGATGTAGAACATTTTAATTATTTTTAGATTATAATTTTAATCATTTTACCAATAAAATTGGATTAAAAAATAAGAAGAAAACAGTATGAATCAAAATCAAACTAAAAATGTATTTAAGATGAGCATAATGTTAGACTCTAATATTTATTTTCTTATATTTTGAAGATACAAAACCAATGAAATTTAATTTAAAAAATTTATAATTTCTAGTAAATATATATTTATTTGAATAACATTAGATTTAACATAAAAAATTAAAAACTTAATGACAACAAAAGGATGATTAAATTGGAAGATGTAAATCTAAAATGTCAATCTAATAAACTCATAACTTTCATTTTATTCAATATAATAAAGAATTGAGGATGAATTGGCAAAGAAAATTTAATAATATTAAATCAAAAAAAGGAACATCAGTTACTATAAATGAAATAATTCTTTACAGAAAAGAAAAAAGAGAATTATCACTAAAATAGAGATGTGCTAATAGTGGGGAACAGCAAATCCATCCAAAATGGAAGAACACGGAGAGATGATTATAACATAATGCAGAAAGTTGGATTACCCTATTATTATTGGAGATTTATTTTATCTAAATTTTGAATAAATAAATAAAAATGTACAATAGAATAAATAAATAACCAAAGGAAGAAAAAAAACCCCACTAACCTTCGATAAACTCACCCATCACAGAAATTCGTCGGAAAGAAAAAAGAATATTTTTTGGGGAAGCTTTTTGGTCCAAAGATCCAGAGAAGATTTTTGATTTTTTTATAAGTTTCTGGGGCTGTCGATTATTTTGTCCGAAAGATCGAAGCTTTAAAGATAAATTAGGTGGGGATTGTGTTTGGTTCGATCGATCGTGGGTGAGTCTTTGAATGGCGCAACAAGGGCAGGGAAGCATGGACCCTGCCGTTCTCGATGACATCATTCGACGTTTGTTGGATTACAGAAACCCTAAGCCTGGAACGAAACAGGTTATGCTCAACGAGTCTGAGATCCGACAGCTCTGCATCGTGTCTAGAGAGATTTTCCTTCAACAGCCTAACCTCCTTGAGCTCGAAGCTCCCATCAAGATCTGTGGTAAATCTCTCTCTTTTCCGATTTCTCATTTCCTTTCGATTTATGGGTTGTTTCGTTTTTGGGATCGGAGCTCTTTATGATTCCAGCTCCCTTAGCTTTTTTCTTAGATCAGCTCCCCAAAAATAGGTTTTTTTTCTTCCTCTTGATTAGGTTTCATGAATTGGTTTAGGTAGAGATGTGTTTGGTCAAGTTATAGAAGAAAAAACAAAGGTTTTGTGAATTTGTGGAATAGGTAAGAGATGGAGATGTTTAATCCATCATCTGATTGCAGCAGCTGATCTCTCGAAACAAAGAGAAGTTAAAGGACACATAAAGATCATTGGATTGCTCTAAATTTTGGGTGAGACCTCGTTAAAAAGGTTAAAATCATTGACAACAAATCCTCGTTGAAGCTAAATGACTTTAACCTAGCGATTGATGTAACCTAGGATTGATTTGTTTGTTTGGATGAAATCTGGTTTTGGAGGTTCCATTTTATTTTGATGTGTCTCATTTGTTTTCTAATATTCACATGGATTTGTAATGGTTTTGTTCGGTTTTCAGGTGATATTCATGGACAGTATTCAGATTTATTGAGGCTGTTTGAGTATGGAGGCTTCCCACCTACTTCTAACTATTTATTCTTAGGAGATTACGTGGACCGCGGCAAGCAGAGTTTGGAGACTATTTGTCTTCTGCTTGCCTACAAAATCAAATACCCCGAGAACTTTTTTCTTCTAAGAGGAAACCACGAATGTGCTTCTATTAACAGAATCTACGGTTTCTATGATGAATGTAAACGTCGATTCAGTGTGAGACTCTGGAAAGTATTTACAGATTCTTTTAACTGTCTCCCCGTTGCTGCTGTTATAGATGATAAGATATTATGTATGCATGGCGGCCTTTCTCCCGATTTGACCAATGTGGAACAGATTAAGAACATTAAGCGACCAACCGATGTTCCAGACTCTGGTTTACTGTGTGATCTGCTTTGGTCTGATCCAAGCAAAGATGTCAAAGGTTGGGGGATGAATGACCGTGGAGTCTCGTACACGTTTGGGCCTGACAAAGTCGCGGAATTTCTAATAAAGAACGATATGGATCTCATCTGTCGTGCCCACCAGGTTGGTCTATACCATATTCATGTTTCTCTTTACTTAAACAGTCTGCAGAATTTCTAATAAAAACTGTTTTTTTTCCTTCCCACAGGTTGTAGAGGATGGGTATGAGTTCTTTGCCGATAGACAGCTTGTTACTATATTTTCTGCTCCCAACTACTGTGGTGAATTTGACAATGCTGGTGCTATGATGAGTGTTGATGAAAGTTTAATGTGCTCTTTCCAAATTCTTAAGCCTGCGGATCGGAGGCCTCGGTTCTTATGAAGAAAAGAGGTAGTTCAAGTTTCATATACTAACTTATGATGAGTGTTTCAATTCCTGTTTCAGTCTTTCAGATTCTCAAATTGCTATAGTGGTTCATCTGAAATAACATCGTAAAGCTCTCACTTCTCAAATTGCTTAGATCAAGACACTAGCTCACCTTTTGCATACATAAAACTTTTTAAGATTTGATTGTTTAAAATGGAATTGCTTTTCTGTGTGCTAAAGTTTTTAACTTTATGAGTCAGAGCTTGAATCTCAGATTCAATCACTTACAGAAGAACTCTTTCATTTTGCAAGTTGCAGCTAAAAACTCACGGGAAGAAGCGGAAAAAGGCGAAATGAAAGCGGGAGAGACATTTGAGTCTCCCCGAGACTCTGTCCGGAGACCTTGCAAAGGCAAAAAAACATATTTTACATGTTATATCATCTTATTTGAACTCTTCCCGTTTCTTTTCTCAAAACACTTTATGTTCGAATGATCTTCTCTGACTCTAGACAGTAAAAAAAATGTCTGCAAATTTTCATTCTTTCACCAACGAGTCACTCAGTATATAACTATATATTATTCACTACTATATTCTATATATTCTTCACACACGTACACTCAAGGAATCGTCCGTTATATTGCCACTCAAAAGCCTATCTGGAAAACAACAAATTCTCTGCTTTGTTGTGGTCGTCGCTGCAAATTTTTTGACAAATGGAGAGATTAAACTCTGGAGGTGAATGGATCCAAAAGCTTCTTTGTCACTTCACTTCACTTCCTGGATTTAGGGGTTTAAAACCAGTTGTGAGCTTTAATGCAACGTGGCAATATGACTCAATGTGTAGTAAAGAGTCTTTAGTCTATTTAATGAAAAACGCCTCTACACATTGCTTATTCATAACCAAAAAAATGGAGTCTTTTACTACACATTGAGTCATATTGCCACGTTGCTTTAGCTCTTGCAATGTTAGTAACACAAGGAAGCATTTTTCGACTCTGTGAAAATCTCTGAAGATCTAAACCGCTATTCACTACACAGTGACATAACCCAAGTCAAGCTAAATTAAAAACCCTTCGTCTTACACCGAAGAGCAAAAAGCGGTTATAAGCCCAAAAGTCGATGACTTAGGACAAAAAGAAACAAACATACCGCGAGGCAACTACGTGTCTCTTCGTAGATCAACCACCACAACACTTACGTTGTCCGAACTTTGTCTCGCCAATGCAAACCTCGTCAGTAACAACGCCGCCTCCTCACAAGATTTAACCGATACATCTCCTCCTCCTCCGGCGGCGGCGCACTCCCTTCCCGGTGAGGATGATAGTTGACCGTTGAATTTTCCTTTCAAACACATTCTAACGACGTTACATGCAGTTTCGTTTGAGATAACGTCCCAAAGACCGTCGCTTGCAAGTATAATGAAATCGTCTTCCTTGACACGGTCCGTCACGGTTACCTCCGGTTTGCTGATTACGTACGGCTTCAAGTAATTATCTCCTGAAAAAAGAAAGAAACCAATTTCGCGGCGAACGAGATTTAATAATTATTGAAAGTACGGAAACGTTGTACAAACATTAGGACAGTGAGAGAGTGTTTCGTCAAGTGTAATCAATTACTGACCAATAGCTCGTGACATCGCAAGTACTCCAAGGACACGAGGACCATCCCAGTAGATAACCCGACCACCGGCTGCTTGAATCCGATCTAGCTCGTCCGGACGGTCAGGCTGTTCAAAAACAATTGACAAAAGAGAGAGAGAGAGAGAGAGTCATTGGTAACAGTGACAATACGGATTAAAGAATCTTAAAACTCAGAAACTTTATCTGATCCTTCATCTAAAAAGCCATTTACATTCTTAATCACCGTCCACATTTTTGCATGCCCATTAACCAAAATTCGAAATTTCATACAAAAAAATAATAATATGCATGTCATAAAAAAAAAGCATTAAATATAGGGAAAAAAGCATTAAACAACGAGAAATTGATGGGTAAGTTTTAGACGCGACATGTAACGAAATTCTCGTTTCCATTACAGTGAACCATAACCGTAGATCTAACGGATAAAAATTGTCATAATGAAAATCAAAAGGCGAATATTTATCGACGATGGAAAAACCTTGTGATCGGAGGATAAAGGAATGGGTTTCCTGTTACGGAAAAGAACGGCACGTGAGTCACCGCAGTTAGCCACGATGATTTTCTCTGGCGTGACGACCGACACAACCGCCGTGGACCCCACCGCATCACAATCAGGCCTCTGAAGCTCGCACCGGCATTTCGCCGCACCACCGGCGTTCAGCGCCACAACCTCCACATCCATGCGCGTGAAGCTACGCGTCATTGACTTTTCCCAGTCCGCATCAGCCTCAAGCTCCTCACGCACTAGCTCGTGTAGCCTTTCTCTACATTTCATCGCTACCTAAACAGTTTTAAAAAAAAAATTATGACGACGTCGTAACAACCATAACGCTATTTTATAAAAAACGGCGTCGTACATGGGAACACCCATGGCCATCGTAAACGCCGTAGTAGTGAAATTCGGACGAGGAATATTCCCTCGTCTGACGGAAAAAAAACGGATGCACAGCAATGGCGTCTTCCATTTCTCGTCTTCTTCCACAGACTGAACCGACACCGTATTTAGGGTAAGCCTCTCGTCTCTTCGCCGTTCCCGTCGTCTTCTTCACCACCGTAACCGTCGTCTTCGTCATCACAGTCTCGTTCTCGTAACAAATTTCAGCCATTCTATCATTCAAACTGTTCAACATACACACTCCATCACTCTCCCCCGGAAAAAAATAAAAACAAAACAAAAAAAACTTCTAAAAGAACAGGAGAGAGAAGGAGAGAAGCTTAAACAAGGTTGGCCATGGAAGCTTTTATAATAGCTTCAGATTCACCAGAATTTTTAAAAAATCCTCTTTATTTTACGGGCAGCTACCAGAAGTTTTACGGGGCAGATCAAGAACTCAAAAATCAAAAATCAAGTGAAGAATGAAGGAGCTTGTTGAATGGCGTGACGTATCGCTCCTCTATCTGAATGAAGAAATCTTGACCGTTGATTGTAACCACGTGTACACGTACTACTCCTAGTCGCGATACGAAAGACTTACGTGCGCAAATAAGATTCGAACACCACTCAGACCTAAAGTGAAAAGAACCTTTGATGACACGCATGCCATATCTAAATCTCTTTTTTTAGTTTTTTTACCAAGTTTTGTTATGGAAAATTTCCATACCAATTCCATTTTTTTTTACTATAAACTACAATTAATAACTTTACTAGATATGGGAATCAACCAATAATTCAATATAACAGATGTAAACAATTTTTTTTTCTGGTTGAAATTTAATTTGGTCTTTTAATTATGACAATTTATCTCATTTGTTTTAAGGTGAGCGTGACAATACGACATATCATAGTTTGTAAGGTTTAATTTGTTTAAGAACAAATATTGTAGAAAAAGTGACTATGTGCGAAACATAAGAGAAAACGAAGTTATAACTTATAACTAGTACAATATGTCACTACAAATATAATGTTGGTGCAAATACGTTTTATAAACAATTTGAAAATGCATATGCTATTTTCGTTATTAAAACAAACAATTCCTTAATGAAATAAAGGTTATTCAATTTTCTTTGAATTGTTAAAATTTGGGGGTCATTAAATCATTTGAAGTCATCATTTTAACATTTGTTTTCTTTCGTTTGTTTTGCTTATCTCGTCTATTATATTTGTTGTGCGTTTGTTCCATTTTTCTCATACGTTTTTTTCTAAGTAATGCAACAAACATGTGGAGCTTTAGAATAAATGTAGTTTTAGACATTTGTTATGATGAGTTGATATTCAAAGATTTGTTACCTAGTTTTACAATTGACATGATGATAATGAATTTAAATACTTATTTGTGGCTTGTGACAGGTGTCCAAAATTTTCATAAATGTCTAAAACATCAGTATCTAATGTTTGGCACATCATACTTTTTCTTAGTTGGGACGCCAATATTTTGCGGATTGAAATTTGAACATCACTGTCCAACGTTTCACACATCATCGCGTTTTAGCTGGACACATCAGGATTTGCAAACTATAAGAAAATAAAAATAATAAAAAACAACTAAACGTCGGAAGTGTTTTTAATTAAATGATTAATAATCTATTAATGCGAACTTTCCACTAAATCAACTCTAGATAATCGGATTATCCCATATAGTAAAGATTCATTATTAGTCAAAACTATAAATTTCACTTGATAATAACAACATCAATAGTTTTAATACAAATCATTTTAGAAAATAATTGAGAAAATAATTGTAAGTAGACTATAAATAATTGTATTTTAGAAAAGAAATAAACATATGTTAACAAAAAAATTCTTTCGACATGTCAAATTCGAGTAAGCTAGAGTGTAGATATCCAGTCAACTTTTAGAAATAAAATTATAAATTCCAAATATAAATCAATCAGAAATGGTGTCCAATGAAATACAAATACGTAGATGGATTTTGGTTCTTTTTGACAACTGGGGCTTGATTCGACACGTGTTTACATCCGCGACTTATCAATTGACCCAATATTTTTTCGTCAAGATTCATTTTATTAGATGAACAATTAGGGGTGTTCAGTAGGATTGCGAGTGGTAGGTTGGTTTAAACTGTTCCTGTCACAGAGAATTTTTTTTGGATGTTCTTTTGAATTGTTTGGTTGGAATGGTCGTCCACAATATTTTGTCAAAATGTGATTCCGCAATATTTTGTAAAAAAATATTTCAATTGATTTTTTAGGTAAACGTACTTTAAATGGTTTTAGTTATTTGCATCTAATTCGAACAACAAATTTACTGAAAAAGTAACACGATCAATGAGTTGAATTTCGACGAAATATAATAATGTGCCTGATAAAATACAGACGGTAAAAATAGAGGCTCGAGTGCAAATTTGTATAGAAGTCTTGTGGAAACGGAACTCTATATTTTTGGCTGTACGACCGATAGTGACACGTTTGAGCTAATTTAGCTTTATTTAAACATATAAACAATTAAAAATAAATATATGTCCCCCAAAATTTGGTGAACTTCTAAAATAATAGTTTCGTCAAAATACTTATTAAAATACACCATGGTGATGTATAGTATCGCAGTAGTGAAGTGTGACTCCAACGGAAATCAAATAGTTTACTTTTAGACACTATATATACTAGAACGACGTATAGAACCATAGAAGTATAAAGTCCATCGATAAAGTTTTATCATTATACATATAGATGTTTAGAGATTTGTCTCAATTTATAAGAGTTTCTATGTGCATTATAAATTATTACACATTTTGTGATTTTAACATTTTGTAGTTTTTAATGGTTGGTCGAACCATATTTAATTAATATTAGATGATGATTTTTCATTAAAAATCTTTATATGTGAACTAAAACACCATGAGGGAGTAATATATAAAAAATTAAAGAACTAAATAAGAGAAGCTCATCTTTTTGCGGAATATTCTCTTGGACGCGGCGGCAAGCAAGAGGATGACGTGTGAGCTGCTATAAAGATAGAAGCCGATGATTTTTAATGGGTCCTACATTACAGAACAAAATAAAAATTGTGAGAAATCAGGAAAACAAAAAAAAAAACGAAGCGACGTGTGTAGCATGCCACGTATCTGCTAAAGTTTCCAGGTATTTGAAGTTGACAGTGGGCAAATACATTGCGCCACGTGAAAGGCTTTCTTGGTATCGAGGCAAACAAAAGAAGAAGAATATTTTTATTATTATATTGTTTTGTTTTTAGAAACCACTTCCCCTACATTTGCCGAGTTCTATTATATACAAAGTACAAATCATCACTTTCAAATCTTATAAAATATAAGCGAAAATAGATTCTATCACTTTTAGCAAATAAACAAGGAAAATCCAATCAATATTCTTATGTTTCCAACTTTAGTTTTACTGTAATGGTTAATTAAAATAGTGTGTAATGGTTAATTAAAAGAGTGTGTAATGGTTAATTAAAAGAGTGTTTACTATTTTTGGTTTTCTTTTTAGTGACTCCAATATGTATAATGTTCGTATACTAATATCATTGATAGGAATAAGAAAAAGATTAACTGAAACATGGTTGTTACTTTAGTAGGTAGTTGGAGAGCTTTCGGTAAGGAGACAGTGTATTGTCTTAGCAAGCTAGTTTGATTAATAATCTCATCTTTGTGTTTGTTACTTTGAATTGAAACCTTACCAATTTGTTGTTGAAATTTCCACATCACACATTATTAGGTTGATAGATGCAAAATATGATTCTTTGTAATGATCAATGGCCGATATGATAAATGTTCAATTTGATGTTGATTTGTGTTAAATGCATGTTTATTACGCTTGTTTGATTTCAAAGTTTCGTTAAATACATATATGTGTTAAACTATAATCCAAACAAATCCAACATTTAACGAAAATCGATAATACCGACCGACGGCCTTCTATTTTCATTGTCACGTTAGATCTGTTTTGGATAAATGAAGAGAACTGAAACTGTTAGGTAAATTATATCATAATATATAGCGCACACACACACACACATATATATATATATATATTATAACTGATGAGATTGTTGCACAAAGGAAACACAAATTTGAGATTTGATAATTTTGTCGATGAACATGATAAAACCACAGTTATATAGTACTGTCATCTGATTATTATGACAGACTAGTAAGGGAGAATATACATTCGAATTCCTGTTCAGTGAGTCTCTTCTCTAAGATTTCATATCAGAATTGCCCAACAAAAAAATATTTATTATTTTTTCAAACTCACGTTCTACCCACAAAAGGCGAATTGCAAACATGAAATATTCGAATTAAAAATTAACTTATTATTCTTCCAAGTTAACGAAGGTAAAGCTTCAATAGTTACGTGGCAGAATTTTTGTCTGACACGTGTGTCCGAGGGGTAGATTTACCCGAATCTACGTGCATGTCCAGCAGATTGCATAGTGTTTTTTTTTTTAATTTATTTTTGTGTTACATAACAGTTGTCAATTTGGCACCAACATTTTTTGTTTTTACACTTTAATTTAAAACAATTTTTACTTTACTTTTTTTTTGTTCTTTAACTACACTAACATCTTAAGAAAGGTAAAGAAGAGTATTGATTGGACGACCGGGGTAAAAAGTTAAAGAAGAGTAATTAAAGGGACCTAAATCAAAGATAGAAAATTCAATTTCCTCACCAAAAGTTTAATTGCTCATGCTTTCCGTCACGACCCAAACGACGCATGTCGATCGATGATATATTAACGTAATATATTGATGATGATCCTGTGTTATTTGATAAAGTATTTTGTTTCATTACATTTCTGAGTCTACTTAACCTGTTAAATGTTTCCTTATCAGTTACTCAATTAGTTAAGCTAATGCTAAAACTATTAGCCTAACATATTCTAAAATGACGACGTTAAATTGCACATAAACCTTAACCAACGTTATTAACGGCGGCCCTACCTTTTTAATTGTATTCCTTAAACTTAAATATTTATCTAGTTCTCTTCGAATTTATTATTCCTCTTATCAATAGCAGCGATTGAAGTTAACGAAAATTCAGTTTGAACAAAAAAAATAACATTTCTCCGAAGAAATTCATTACGTGACATTTTAACATTGAACAAACTCGAAAATTTACATATTGGCCCAAAGTTAAAACATTTTTTTTACTGGGCTCAGTCATTATTAATCTAGCCCAAAACAGTAAAATTGGTGAATTTAAAACTACGTCTATAGATTTGGGAAACGAAAATGATATAAGTAGGACTCATAAGCGGTACGATAGAAACATCTTCACCTGTGAGTCCTTTCGTTTACGTAATTTGATTCAGTCTTATCTTCTTTTCTTGTTATCTCTTGATTTGAAGTTAACTTAACAAGTAAGCACTGTTTTTTGTTGTTCTAGTAGTTCCAGAGACCAAGGGTCTCTGCTTGGAAGAAATTGAATCAAAAATCTTGAAGTGAAATGTTGAAAAACATCTATGTGATAGTTAGTTTGGGTGGCATAAATGTATATGGATCTAGCTATACTCTTTGTAACATAATATGTTTCATATTCTGTGGGAAAAACAAAGCTTTTTCATGCTTATTCGAGCAGTAATTGGATATTTTTGGTTTGGGATGGAAACGAAAGACACCTGGAGGTAAGCCTTAAGGTTTTTCCCAAGCGTAAGTCGGTATGTCCATCTCTCTGTTCTACTTGACAGAATGTTCATGAGGTAGACCAAACATAGGAATGAAGGGTTGAGTAATCAGCACTAGGGATAGCATTCCCTCTGCTCTTCGACCTATGTAAGTAAACACTACCATTGTCTTAGAAAATTATTTAGTCATCTCTTCATTAGTACCATCATCTCTAGTAATTTTTGCTTTCCTGTTACTTTCTTTTTGATGAGTTATTTACATACTGTAAATTTTCATGCGTAAGTAGCTAAGGTTTGGGGTCAGGGATGGACTCAGGTGGTGTCCGGCGTTCAAATCTGGGCTTCCATCGTATTTCTGTTTTCATTAAGAAAACAAAGTGCTGGAGCAGTAGACATATGCCACTATGCTTCCAGACTCTGCCAACAACAACACATCACAAAGATGTGACAAAAACTCCTTCCAATCAAGCATCGACACACCAAGATGTGAAAATTTTACGACTAACTGAAGTTAGATTCTCTTTATTAAACAAAGAAACAATGATTTTTTAAACCAATTTCCCTGAAATTACATACAAAAGAAAGAAATTGTCCCGAGGCAATAAATTTACAAACCACACATCATGAATACAATCATTCAGATCAAACACACACATATTGTAGTAGAAAAGTACTTTGTTGTAGTTAAAGCAGCCTTTGATGCATGCTTCAGCGACCACCAAATAGGACTGTAACATCCTCAAATGAGAAATTAGCTGATGAGGAGGTTGTCATCATCTGTGTTACTGTTTCATGGCTTATATTGGGTATACCAAGTCCAGCAGTATCAAATGATATGTTTGGAACACTAACATTTCCTTCTAGATACTGTAATATCTGTCTCATGCTGGGTCTGTTTTCTGGGCTACTCTGAGAACAGAGCATTCCTAGCTTCAAAAGTAGCTTGGCCTCCCCAGCTTCATAGTCTCTTAATTTGCTGTCAACAGTATCAGTTAAAGCATCTCTTCTCCCGCAACTCGCAACCCATTTAACCAAAATCACTTGCTCACGTGGTGCATCAGGATCTACTGGCCTCCTCCCACATACCACTTCAAGAATAAAAGCTCCAAAAGCATAGACATCGGTCCAAGTAGTGGTTACTCCCATTGCAGTAAGCTCTGGTGCCATGTAGCCAATGGTTCCTACAACTCGTGTGGCTTCGAGATTCCCACCACGATCATGGAATCTGGCTAAACCAAAGTCTCCCAACTTTCCATTTAGATCGGCATCTAAAAGAATGTTGCTGGCTTTTATATCTCTATGTAACACAACTTGTTCCCAATCTTCATGAAGATACAGAAGGGCAGATGCAACTCCCTTGATTATATTCAGTCTCTGAATCCAAGTAAGGTCTTTCAGCTTGTTTCTATTGAACAAGTAATCATCAAGGCTTCCATTTGGCATGTAATCATAGACCAAAAGCAATTCACCTTTCCTTCTGCAGTAGCCAAGGAGCTGAACTAAGTTCTTGTGCCTTAGCCTTCCCATACTAGCAATCTCTGCGACGTATTGTTTCATTCCTTGTTCTGCATCATGGTAGACTCTCTTAACCGCAATTTGTGTACCAGAGGGAAGTATTCCTTTATATACTTTTCCAAAACCTCCTGCTCCAAGTAGGTGATTCTCCCTGAAACCTTTGGTTGCTTTGTATAGTGTCCTAAAGGAATACCTTTGGGGATTATATTCCTTTTCCCATTCTTCGAGAACCTCGGCGTACTTCTTTTTCTTGTAAAGATAAACAACTCCTCCCAGAATTATTAGAAAAACAACTGCCGCTATAGTGGCACCAATAATCTCTCTTTTATGTCCACGCCCTGATGATGATGGAGAAGGTGGCGGTGGAGAGGATGGTGGAGGGGAAGGTGGAGGGGGAGAGGATGGTGGTTGAGAAGGTGGTGGTGGATCCAAAATCTTTGAAAGGTCAAGACTTTCTGCTTTTCCGCCTTTCTTGAAACTCCATGCAAGGATATATTGGTCACTTTTGATTGTGCCTGTGGATCCAGAGAAACCTACAAACATCGTCCCATTGAAAATTTCTGAAATATTGATGGATCTTGATAAGAGAGGCACACTTGGTTTGATGGATCTTGAAAAGAGAGGGGAAACTGGCTTTGGAGTTGGTATTGGAGCTAACGTTACATTTAGTAGTTTCTCTATTCCATCATAATCTATCCAGATCAGAATACTTTTTCCACCAGCAAGCCGCAAGCTTATGTTCTTTCCCTCTGTATCATTAAAGTAACTAGCATCGGCAGAGGCGACTGATACTATACTGTTAATATCAATCCCCACATGGTTATCGCTATTTTCAATTGCTTCAGAGCCTGCATTAGTGTCAAGCTCTACAGCCAAGATATGGTTTTCGGTGTTGTTATCATTTGTTCTATTGAAAAGCCCAAAATATGAGGATGCATCACCTCTATACCTGAGGTCTGTTTCAGGAGATACAACGAAAGCCATTCCTTGACCGTCGCCAAGGATTTGCAATGGCAGGATTGCAAAGACAAACTCTGTTGAGAAAGAAAGTGAACTTGAAGGTGATGTTGTGAAGTTCATTGGAAAGTTCCAGAAAGCATGACCGGTGCTCTTAGTTGTATTATTTGTAAGATGCAACCGGCCATCATCAATAGTTGCCATGCCATCACGATGCAGGTCTGCGTTACTGAAGTTATATTGCACGAATTGATAACTGTCTTGAGCTAACACCAAAGAAATCACATGGATACTAAGTATTATCCAGAAACTCATTGATCCTACAACTCCAGCCATCATTAACAACAATGATCTTCTCTACCACCTTAGCTTGTTAATCTCACAACTTTTTATTTTCCAGAGAATTGTGGTTTCTAACTGCAGAAAAAACCTGACTTGACCTTTACATAAATGACACTATCAAAGAAAAGCTAAGAAAGGTTCTTTCCTTTTGAATTGGTAATAGATCAATGCCTACATCATCATTTATAAGTTTCTTACAGTTTTTTGGTTTAGGTACTCTTATCCTCAAGACAAGTCATGGATTCAATGCTCTGTGCTTTTACAGTTTTACCGTTCTTCATCTTTGCCTGTTACTTTCTGGCTGATGGATTACACACTAGACAGATTGTTTCAACTGTGATCTGATTTGTGAAATTTCACTTGAATAACTATGTACCATGTCTGTAGAAAGATGAAGTAATTAGATCTGCACTATCTACTTAAAAACTAAGGTGAGTTTCATATATTGAGATGTGTGACAAGCTTGGTTAAATGAGGTTTTAACTAGTGAGGGTTATATTTTGACAATTTGGATATTCCATGTTAAACTTGGTTATCCTATATACGTGCACATATCTCTTATTCTCAGCATTGGAAAAGTGTTTTAACAGTTCTTATAAAACATATTCTAAATCAAGAAATGCAAGTTGCATGTAGTTTAAGTTTTTTTTTATTTGCATAATGATGCTGACATTGTTTTAAATTATGTATAGAACATGAGTAATTATGAAGCAGGTTGCTTCTTTTTCTTCTTTGTTTAAGTTGAAGGAGTCTCCTACAGTTGACAATTGGTCTGACCTACTCTGCTTGGAAATTACCTCTCTCGGAGACTTTGGATAGAATCTTGACTTAGTACAAAAAGCATAGATTTTCAACGGAAACAACATTGACAACACTGTTAGCCTCTGTTCCAAGTAACTCAATGTCGTTGAACCTTTGGTTGCTTAATCAAGAATTTCTTGTTTCCTGGACCAACATTATTATGGCTGATTTAGTACTCTGTTTGGTGATTTGTGTTTGTGGGCAAATGAGTTTTTATACCACTTTCTTACAGGACCAGAGCACCAAAAGCGTTACATGGACACTAATTATCATCCAGAAACTCAGTGATCGTAGAACTCCAGCCATCTGGAACAACAGATATCTTTTCTAACTGCAGAAAACTCTTAGTTGACCTTTATGTGGATGACACTATCAAAGAAAATCTAAGAAATCTTCTTTCCTTTTGAATTGGTAATAGATCACTTCCTATGACATCATTTATATGTTTCTTACAGTTTTGTAGTTTAATTACTTTAGTAGTCTTATTCTCAAGACAAGTCACGGATATAAAGCTCTGTGGTTTTATTGTTCTGCATCTTTGCCTGTTACTATCTAGCTGATGGATTATACACAAGACAGAAATTTTCAGCTGTGATCTGATTTGTTTTCATCTGAATAACTATGTACCATGTCTGTGGCAAGACGAAGTAATTAAATCTGCACTATCTAAGCTGTGTTTCATGTATTGATATATGTGACAAGCGTGGTTATATGTTCTCATTTTGGATATTATTTTTTATGTTAAAATTGGCTATTCGTGCACATATCTCTTATTCTCAGCAGTGGGAAAGTGTTTGAACAGTTCTTATAAAACGTATCTTAAATCAAGAAATGCTAGTTTCATGTAGTTTAAGTTCGTTGACTTTCTCAATGATGATGGCACTTTCTTTGTTTAAGTTGAAGTCTCCTGCAGATGACAATGTAGCTTCTCAACGGTAGCAAGCAGAAGAAATGTCTTTATTTCAGTCAATTAAAAATTCACAAGAAGACCACAAGACAGGGTTTTGACTTTTGATTATTTTTGGATATTTTCATTTTACTAATTGGATTGTGATCTAATCACTTTTATTGTTTGAAGATGAATGCAGGCTGAAATATAATAACAGGAAAATTAAAGATGATAGCTTTTCTGTATTGACTGTACCGTTAGCCTCTGTTCCAAGTAACTCGATGTTTTTGAACCCTTTTGGTTGCTTAATCAAATTTTTTTTTTCCTGGACCAACATTGTTATGGTTGATTTGTATTTGTGGGCAATGAGTTTTTGACCACTTATCTTTCAGGACCAGACCATCATTTTCTAAAACTATTTAGAATGGCAAATTGAATTTTAATGTAGTTGGTCTCCTTCTTGATATATTTGGTGAGACGTTTTCTTGATATTCAAGGGATATGGAATGCTTCTGATCAAGAATCATATGATTTATTAACGTAAAACTCTAAACTAACCGGAACATTGAACTTTATATCTTTCTCACTAGAATTTCAACTTCAATAGGAGTTATTGTGCCTGTAAGCATCTAACCTGTGAGCTATTCTGATGATTGAATTCGCGAGAGCAAGAAATGATACAAAGCCTTTGATCAATAAACAAGTCACACAATAAAACAGAGGAATGTGATGGAGAATGAACAGAGAACTGAAGCAAAATTTAACAAACGAAGAGACAAGACACAGAAGATTTTACATCTCAGTTATAATTCCCAATACTTGGCTATTTTGGCAGAGTTATTAGGCTTTTATGAAATTTTCGGAGCGGACTTGCCTAATTCAGATCATCAAGATATTTATCTCAAGCCAACTTATCACAAAATAAATCACTTTTTAATCGAGAAAAAATACGTTACTTCTTTCCCAAGCATCCGGTAATGCTAACTTTGATGATTTAAGAGGTTGACGAAATGCGGTCCTCTTCATCAAGAAAGTACTCTTTGGACCAACGCCAAAGTACTCTCCCGTCTGTGGACCAACGCCAGCCCATCGCACCGCCACGGCTGTTGCTCTCGGAGAAGTCAGAGCGAGCTCGAATCGATTCCAGTTGAAACCCCGAGTGATGTTTTCCGGTTGAAATCAAAGAGGCCCCCATCAAATCAACGGAGGTTGCCAGATCTCAACAAACCGGTCAGAGGCGGATCTAAGCCACCGGCGTAGCTTAGCCGACAGGCTCGAGAGAGAGCCGTTGTGAACCGCCACCGACTGCACATCGTACCGTCCGATTTCTGCCGCGAAAGAACCAAGAACTCCAAACCCAGTCGATGAGACCTTCGCCCGTGAGTCACCGTCCCCAAGCGGCTCAAACCGACGAAGAAAGCTCAGACCACCGTGAAGCTCCAGATCCTTCCACCTCGCGCCGGAGAAGAGAACCTAGCCAACACTCCTTAGCTGCCGCAAACCCTCCCAACCGACGACGAAGCACTAGCAGGAGAGCGTTTCCTGATGTTGACGAGAATCGCCGAACGTCGAAGAGGCTAAACGGCGATGAAGAGCTCGGAGTCGCTAGAAGATTCGAGAGAGAAAAAATTGCGGAACTCGTGAATAAACTAATACTAGTATGTTACATTACGAAAATGTTAATTATAAGTTTTCTTGGAAACTACAGAGTCTCTGATGTTGAGCTGCGTCAGTGGACCCATATTAATATATGAAATCAATCCGACGACCGACCCACCAACAGAGGACTTTATATTAATGTATACACACACAAATATCATATAGTTTTCTTGCGATTGTGGAGGTTGGGACATGGGCTGCAATCTTAGAAAATTCTTACGAATCAGCACAACTTCTCCTACAAGAAGGCGACAACATCAAACTCACCACCCTCTTCAAAACAAATTCGAGCTTTTCTTTCTGGTGCAGATTCTCTACTTATTTCCAAATCCAATCTCGTTTTTTCTCTCTCTCTTCCAAATCAAAACCAACAGATTTCATCATCACATTTCTATGTTTTTTTCAGGGAGAACAACCCGAGGAACATCCGTTCTTGAGCTTTAAACCGATCAAAGAGGGGATATATTCAATTGTTTATAATTCATCCCTTTCACAACTACAAGCATTCTCCATATGTTTGGCACTTGCAGAGAGTAGGAAAATGTCAGAGATCATCCTTGAGCACAAAAGCTCTTGTGATGAACATCGTGCTAGAGCAGAAACCGTGTTATTCCCGGGCCAATATTCAGTGCATAATGGCAATGCTGTCGGGTATAAACCGCCCACATCGCCTGTCGGGCGGGTCTGAAGTTTGTATTTTTACTTCAAACCCAAATTTTTACTTGCAGGTATGTGATCATATTGTTAGTGTTAAGCCTAAGGGAAAAAACAGTTGCAGGAAATAAGAAATAGCTAGAAGATCTGTTTAGAATAGATAGTCTAATGATCTTCCCAACTCTTAAGTGTGAATACTTTTATATCTTATATCTCCAATATATAATGTTGGTCTCCTTTCAAGCTGTGAAAATCTTTGGTTTCTGATACTTGAAAAAGCCTGACTCTGGAAAATTAAAGGGCCTTTTTTTTATTTATGTTGCCATGTGATCATTGTCATGATGCATTGGATTTACAAGAACAATGTTTTTGAACCTGACCCAGCTGATCAGACAAGTTCGATTTTTAAAAACATTCCATTTAAATTATAGACAAATAGATGAGTCTTAGTTTTGCATAACTTTCAGTTTTGATTAGTTCATCTTTTAAAAATTTTAAAGACAAAAAGATTTTTAGTTATAAGAAAACAATAAAATGTTCACGTGAAGTTGTTGTTTTTTTGGTCACAAAGACAGTGAGGAACAGAGTCTATTTTATAGCTTTATGCACTTTGAACTCGAAACAGGCAACATGGTAGACCCATCAATATCCAATTTGCCAGATGCAAAATACAAACAAAATTCACATAATTGAGAAGAATATTCGTCATTTCACAACACGATATTTTCTTTGTCTAAATGATTATTTTGATATGCATTTGATTTTTTCTTTAAATGGATCAAATCTAGCATTTGTTTTTGTGTTTTTTTTGGTAACTAATCTAGCATTTGTTAACATGTCACTGCTACATAATTTTATTTTTAGATCCGTATATCTTTATTTAAACTTATGATTAGCAAGAGTACTGATCCGATGTGATCTTCGATTCAAAAGACTACATGTGGTAAGATCCGAAAATATTTCCATAGAAAAAGAAACCATAAATGCACTAATTAGGCATTCTTGAATATTTGGTCGTGAGAAGAATAAACAAGTTAGACCAAGTATTCGCTATCAAGAATATTCTTACTAAATTTTGCCACCTATATATCTTCTAAATATACACAAGCTAACAACGAAATTTTTAAGGCCCTTTTGAATTCTAGGTTTCGTTGTGCATATATAATATAAGTTCCAAAATTTCGTTCTTGGCTTGTATATTTTCTTGAGCCAAGAGCCCAAGCGAGTTTTTAACACATGCAACCCTCCAAGTAACATTTGATTGTTTATAAGATATACTATAGTATTATCTTCCATTATTTCTAGTTATAGTGGTCCTGATTTGATCACTTAAGACCATCTTAATTTAGGCTAAAATGTGTCCCCCAAAGGACAACAAACATCTCCATGGCACACGCGTGAAGTCATCTTCTATTACTACTTTCGTTACCATATTTATCACGAAGATCCTCTTTGTCACCACCAACCAATATTAATTGTTCTTTATGAATAAAGAAATATTTAAACAAACAAAAGTTGGTTAGAATATGTACACATATAATAGAGAAAGCTTCGCAAAAATTAAATTTATTAGAAAAATGGGCTTTGCGGTGTATTACATACTATATGATAGTATATATGTCGTTACAAAAGCTTTTGACTTGCATATAAAATGCTTCATGGACCTCTTTCGTCTTGTTGGGTCACTAGTCTGCGTCATTTTAGCTGAAAGTTCTTCGCCTGTGGGTTCAAATGCACATATATTATACTAGGCATATATTATATCTCAGAGTTACTTAAAGAGCAACTTTACTGGTAGTATCTCATATGAGTTTCTCAAATTTACCAAAAAATAAATAATGATATTTTATTAAGTGGGTCTCTCAAATAAGTGAAAACCCATCCTAAAGTCTCTCTATGGAGAAACTTTGAAGTTAGTTTCTCATCATTTTGAGAGATTCATCTAATAAAATTTTATTATTTTGGTTTTTGTAAGCATGAGATAGTCCCATAAAATACCACTACTACAAATGCTCTAAATTCGTTTAGTTCGACGACAAACAGAAACACAAAACGTCGGCTTTCTCGATTAATCTGTAAAAAAAAATTTAATTTGTCTTTTTTTGTCTTCTTGAAAAAACCAATAACAAAGAGTAGGCAGAATTAAAGCAACAAAAACAGAGCATTACTTAAATTAAAACTCTAAAGTACTTTTCCTATATTTCATCTTTCAAAAATATCAATTAATAAACATTCCTACAGATTTCTAAAACATTCTTAAAAATCTTGTTAAAACTATAGTTTGAAATAAACATTCCACATTTAGAAAAAGAAAAAAAAAAGAAAAAATGAGATAAATGTTAGATATATCATATATGTAATAAAGTAAAGAGAGAGACATTGGATCCAGAAGTAAACACTGATTTGTCAAGTTAAACATTTAATTAATTATATTTCAATGAAACTTGATAACATATTCTGCCTTTATTCACCAGTGTCTCTTCTCCACTACGTGCGCTGTATAATTTTCTCCCTCATTTTTGCCGCAGATTCCTTTCTCCTCGAAGATTAAAAAAAAAACAATTTTTCTCTCTCTCTCGACGTCTCTTAACCTCTTAGAAAGTGACTGATACTCTAAAAAAAGGGTTTTTGCTTTTCGGGTTTAGCGAAGAAATCTTTCATCTTCCTTAAATCTTTGATCGAATAAGCTTTCAAACCCAAAATGGGACCTCGTTGCTCTAAGCTATCTCTCTGTTGGTGGCCGACACATCTCAAATCAACTCTCAACGACACTTCTGATCTAGGTTACTTCTCTTACTTAATAAAGTCTCTACCTTTCCCTCATTTTAATTTTCTCTGCTAACAAAGTTGAGTTTTTTTTTTTTTTTGGGTTCCGACAGAAAACGGAACAGACGATTTGCCGTCTTTTACGGAGTTCAGTTTCGACCAACTACGAGCTGCTACTTGTGGATTCTCTACGGGCAGCATCGTTTCCGAACACGGTGTTAAAGCTCCTAATGTCGTGTATAAAGGCAGACTTGAAGATGACCGATGGATCGCTGTTAAACGCTTTAACAGATCCGCTTGGCCTGACACTCGTCAATTTTTTGTACTAACTCTCATAAATTTGATTCCTTTGCTCATTTCTGTTGATGGGTCTTACTATTTACAGTTCCCAAATCGAATTTAAAACTCTGCATTTGGGTTTATTTTGTTGTTTACTGTTTCATTTGATTGATCTTTTAGGAGGAAGCAAAAGCTGTGGGGCAGTTGAGAAATGAGAGGTTGGCGAACTTGATTGGTTTCTGTTGTGAAGGAGATGAGAGATTGCTCGTTGCCGAGTTTATGCCTTTCGAAACTCTCTCTAAGCATCTTTTTCACTGTAAAGCTATTATCACTTTTAAGAGATTAGCAACTGTTACTTGTTTGGTTTGATTCTCTTTCTTTTGTTATGGCTTTTTTTTGTCTCAGTTCTATCACTGGTTGGAGATTTAGTTGGAAATGGAAATTTCTGTTTTTGGTTCTAGCCTGTTGAAAAAAAGATCAAGACTTTAAATGCTCATATGTCATCTATGATGAAATAATCATCATTTTTGTTAATATTGTGTGAGATTTCCATTTTTAGGTAAAGATATTTGTTTGCAAAATAATGGTGGAATTTAATAATGTGTGATGATGTTATGTAGGGGATAGCCAGCCAATGAAGTGGGCTATGAGGGTGAGAGTGGCTTTGTATCTTGCACAAGCACTCGAGTATTGTAGTAGCAAAGGTCGCGCTTTGTACCACGATCTTAATGCTTACAGGATCTTGTTTGACCAGGTCCATTTCGAGCTTACTATCATCTCTTTCTTATTGTGATTTGATTATGTATCTCTTTACCCATGAGGTGTCCCTGGAGAATTGGGGGTTTTGTATTATAAGTTGCTGTTTTTAGGGATTCTGATAATGTTTCTGTAATCTTGATTACAGGATGGTAACCCGAGATTATCTTGTTTCGGTCTTATGAAGAATAGTAGAGATGGGAAGAGTTACAGTACAAATTTGGCTTTCACTCCTCCTGAATACCTAAGAACAGGTCAGTTACTGATATGAGATGCAATGGTGTCAAGTTATTTGTTTGCTGTTTGACAAAGTTATTATATTGATCCTATGAATCAATGTGTGTTTGTTAATCTCTTAAGGGAGAGTGATTCCGGAGAGCGTGGTCTACAGCTTTGGCACGCTGTTGCTTGATCTTCTTAGCGGCAAACACATACCACCAAGCCATGTAAGTGGCGCAACTTCTCTAGGGAAGAAGTTCGTGATCTATTTGCTTAAACCCAAAGGTAGATTAAGTTCCATATGCTCTACCATTGTATTGCAGGCGCTTGATCTGATTCGTGGTAAGAACTTCCTGATGTTGATGGACTCGTGTCTCGAAGGCCATTTCTCAAACGATGATGGAACCGATTTGGTTCGCTTAGCTTCCCGTTGTTTGCAGTATGAAGCTCGTGAAAGGCCAAATGTGAAATCTCTCGTGTCCTCACTCACTCCTCTTCAGAAGGAAACTAATGTATGCGCTCACTAAATCACCTTTCTCTTATGTACCAACCATTTAAGTCTTTGGACTCTGCTTATTCTGTATCTCTGTTGTTTTCTTCAGGTTCCGTCTTATGTCTTAATGGGGATTCCACATGGAGCTGCTTCTCCAAAGGGAACAACTTCACTAACTCCTCTTGGCGATGCTTGTTCAAGACTTGATCTCACCGCGATACATGAAATTCTCGAAAAGGTTGGATACAAAGACGATGAGGGTGTAGCAAATGAGGTATGTACATGAACAAGAAGCTTCTTCATCCTCTACAAGGTCAATGACCTGAAAGTGTAGAGCTTTGTTGCAGAAAACAAAATCTTCTGTAGTCTTCCATTGAGATCATAATCTTTATTCTTTTGCAATACAGCTCTCATTCCAAGTGTGGACAGACCAGATTCAGGAGACTCTAAACTCCAAGAAACAAGGAGATGCTGCGTTCAAAGACAGAGACTTTGTCACTGCTGTCGAATGTTACACTCAGGTAAGAAAAAAAAAGTCGGTTACTTTCTTGAAACCCGAAAAATCAACTCAATCCGTGTTTCCGTGTTCTCTTATTGTTTCTGCAGTTCATCGAAGATGGCACAATGGTATCGCCAACGGTTTTTGCAAGGAGGTGTCTGTGTTATCTGATGAGCAACATGCCTCAACAGGCTCTCGGTGATGCAATGCAGGCGCAAGTAGTGTCTCCTGAGTGGCCAACGGCTTTCTATCTTCAGGCTGCTGCTCTCTTCAGCCTTGGAATGGACAAAGACGCTTGCGAAACCCTAATAGATGGAACTTCCTTGGAAGCCAAGAAACAGAACAACAGAAACTGAAAACTTCAAGTGTATAGGTTTCTTCTATCTTTGTCTTCTTCGTTTTCTGATTGGATTCTGAGAAGGCCTCATTGTCTTTGTATTTTTTGAAGCGTTATCTTTAATTTGTGGTTTTCAATTTGAAGAGATGATTCAAATGTGATTTGAATCAAGAAAAGAAGGATCTTTCTCATTTAAGTCCAAGATCCTTAAATATGATTTGTTCAAACTGATTTATTCTTTGAATATCGCTTATAAGAGTGGAGAAAAAAAAACAAATTTAACACAATAGTGTCCAGTATTTATCTATTACCAGTCTTCAAAGCCAAAGATGTTTGTGTCTGAAACCAAAAGAGCTACGACCCTCTTGAGTACACAGAGGTTTTACCAAGGCGGAGTAGAGAAGAATATTATACAAGAAGATGTAAAATCTCACCAGTCACAACAATCTATAAACTACAAAGTTTTTACAGCTACAAAACGTGTGAATAATCAAGCGACAGGAGGGATTGGTTTAGCGACTGCAAGCATCTCAAGAACAGGAGAAGAGCGAGCGCGTGCAGGCAGGCGAAAGAGAAGAGATGGAAGTCGTATCACTTGAGGACTTTGAATTGAAAAAGCCACGAAACGATGAAGGCGAAGACCATAGCGGCAAGTAAGAAGTTCATCACACGGCGACCATGCCAGATTCCCCGTGGCTCTGTCTGAATCTGTGGTTGTCCTGCAGCAGCTTGTGATTGCGAATGGGTGGATGCGGTGCTCTCTGCGTTTGACTGCTCGCCAGCTACGTTTAGAGCCATTGCACCGCATATCTCACATGTCCTGCACAAATTCATAGAACAATATGACAAATACCAATAAGTATAACAGCCTTAAGAGACTCTCTTCATCTTGTAAATACACAAGAAGAGATCTAACTCCAACCGGTTTCTACTGCCTAAGACAATGCAAAGACGCAAAACAGAAACTAAACAGAGCTATGTGAATAATGGTGATTGGTAAGAATTAAACTGTCTCAGTAAAAGGAACTGCAAAATTCTCAATGCAGCTGCAAAATCAAGCCTTTAAAACTGAATGTTGTGAAGCAAATCACAGAAACGTAGCTTTAATTGAGACAACAAACAATCAAAATCCAAATGTGCAGGACAATATCAACATTAGACACAAGTTGACAACACATGGGAACATAAACTGAATAATTGGTGCCACCAAAAAAAAGAAAAAAAAAAACTGTAGATTCCAGCTTCAGTAGACAACCTTTCGGAGAAGCAATCATATGGATCTTTAGAAATCAGACAAGAAACAAAAAAACTCAAAGTACATAAAAGCAAATACTTTTGTTCCCTCATAAAGCTTCATCCTTTACTATTTTTTCACAGAATCTGAAGAATTTTGCAAAGAAAAAAAACAAAAAAAAAGTATTTGAGAGAAATTGAAGAAAGTACTTACATGTTGCCTTTGATCTTGAACCAAGTTTCAGCACACTTACTATGAGCTACACCCAAATCACCTTTACAAGAGCAACCTAATTGCAAAGGCAAACCATAATACTCTTCTTCTTCATCTTCTTCATCTTCTACTTCTTCATCAGAATCATCATATTCTTCTTCAGCTTCTTTGTTAGTTTCTAAAGGCAAATGACAGATCCTGCAATCTCTACCGCCTTTATTCTTCTTCTTCCTCTTTCTCCTTCTCTTCCTTCTCTTCTTACCACCAGAATGTAGCTTTTTCTCCGACACCTGAACGCCGCCGCTCTCTAAATCAACCTCAGACAAAGAATCCAGGTCGGAGGAGTTGCCGTCGGCGCTAATTTCGACAGAGTATGGCGAGTCTCTGGGATGGTTGGCCAAATGGTGATGAGATCCAAAAGCAAAAGAAGGCATTTTTTTCTTGAGGATTAAAGCAAAGAGGAACAAACAAAGGGGTCACTCATGGGTTTTACGAGGAAACAAAACAAAAGAAAGAAAAATAATACACATATATATATATATATAAACCAAAAAAAGAACAAAAGCTAATTTTGTCTTGGAGGATTTATTGCCAAATTTTATTTTATATTATGTTTTTAATTTTTTAACTTGCAGAAAGAAGAAATGTTGGAGAAAGAGAAAAGAAGAAGCTGTGGACAAAAGAGCAGCTTCTGTTCTGTTATAATTATTTATTTTTTCTTTGTTTAAAACAAAAATATTTACTTGTTGTTTTTGTCTCCCTCAAGTTTGGAGGATATTTCAAAACAAGGTGCTTTTAACATTGTTTGATCCCGTGGTACGGATTCTTAACTTATGATTCTACATTGAATTTCCACTTAATTTTCATATTTATTTGAATAAATGATTTTACTGCTTTTTAAATTCTGAGTACGAATGGATCTCATCTTTTATTTCACATTAATTAAAAGTATTTCTTATCGAAGTTTAAGTTAATCTATAATCAGTTATATTTGATCACCTTCTGCACTTATAAACAGTTGAATTAATGTACCATTTGTTATAATTATGTGTGATTTTTTTTCATTTTAAAACTTAACTACAGTTTATAAAATTTGTAACTGTTACTTCAGAAAGAATTGAACAAAAATAAGTTATTGATTATTTTTTCATCAAAAGAAGTTATAGATTTTGGATTGTGAGTTTTAACTTTTAAGATGAATTGATGAAGTATACCCACGTTACTTAAAAGTTAAAATTTGACGGGAAAGACGTTTTATTATTGCTTAGTACTTTCCTTGGTTTCTTCAATATGTTAGATTTTTTTTTCCAACAATTAATTTATTTAGTACTTTACTCCTATCGTGAAAAACAAAGTACTTTGCTTCTATAAAGGTTTCATTCTAAACTTAGGACATTACTTCTAGAAATTGGATTGCTTAGATTTTAATTAGTGATATAAAAAATGGCATCCTAATAAATTAATGTTTAAACTGATTTTTTGATTTGGAAGAAGGTTGTTGAAATGCGATGTTATGCAATCGAAAATGGAGCACCGTAGGGTTTCGTTGAAAAGTATATAAACAGGAGATCAAATTCAAATTATTAAAAAGTTTAAGGGCATTGATGAAATTTAACATAGAAATCACTGTCAATGTCAGTGGCTGTGTCAGGATGTAACTATGTTCGCTGGGAGGAAACTCACCGTTTCTTTAATAATTATTCGAAAGAAAAATAAAAGAACACCACAATCTTTTTTTCTTTTTTTGGTTAAAATTTGAACAGCACCACAATTTGAAAAAAGTTATTTAATTTATTTATCTTGGGGTTAAGAAATGTATATTTCTAAAAAATTGTATTCTATTAAATTTAAAATTAGTTTTTTCTCCAGTAACTATATAGATAATTTTCTCCTTTTTTCCAGTCATATTTGATTTTACTAGATAATATAAGTTTTTTCACCAAGCTTTGTGTTTTTATTATAATCAAAGTATCATACATAAACTATTACAATAAAGCAAAAAAAAATCTGAAAATAAAACCAGAAAATCCGGACACATAACGGACGAATATAAAAACAAAACAAAACATGATACACATGATAGAAAACTTAAAAGTGAAACTCTAAAAAAACCTCGAATAAATCAGAAAAAAACAATAGACGCAGAACTACATTATTCATAAGTCGCTACTAATTAGACATGTTTTGTAAAATTAGTTATAAACTAAATGTATAAATAAACTAGGAATTATGAGTATAGTTAATTATTACTATATTTAAACATGATTATTGACACTGTTGACAAAAAATACAATGTTTATTAAAATTTCAAAAATGTTCTTAAATCATTTAAGTTATAGTACGAGCTGTTACAAACTCATGGCTAATAAGTGCATCTATTAAAACCTGAATAACTCAGCTTCGTAGTGCTTCGATCAAACAATGAACTCGTCTTGTTAATCTAAGTGCATTTATTATATTAGGCTTAAATAGCCCAACCTCTCAATGTTTCTATTTAACAAACCAGTTAAATGTAAGAAATGTATTTAGATGCTCAACTTCTTTGTGCTTCGACTAAATTAACTACTCGCGTCTTGTAAGTGCAATTATAGGAATTGTGAGTAGCTCAATGTCTCATTGTATCGAGTAAACAACTACTCAGGTATGATAAGTGCATATATTGGACCTGAGTAGCTCAACTTCTCAATGTGTAGAATTTGACTAAACAAAACTACAGAACATAAACTCAAACTGTCGCTGCTGCGGACAAAAAATATGTGTAAACGTGTACTTTGTATCAAAACTTACTTAGTATTTGACCCAAAAAAAAAAAACTTACTTAGTAAAACCTAAGATAGAGTGATTTCCTCCGACACGTGGTCTACGTCAAGTTTATCTTCTTTTACCATATCTGTTCGTTATATGTTCAGACAGAACGGTTAGAAAACGGGTATAAAGATAATTTTCGAAGACTATGGTGAATGGTCGGGTCAAGTTATCAACTATTCAAGGTCGGTGATAATGTTTGTGTCAAACGTAGAGGATTGGAGATAAAGGCTTCAAGAGGATTCTTAAGATTTCAAATAACGTGATTTATTTGGGGCAGCCAGAGCAGTTCGAGATACAGAAAAAATAAAATGATATCTTATATGATTGAACAAATTAAAAACAAGTTTAATGGATGACAAACAAGATTCTTATCTCCGACATTGAAAAGAAAGACTTATCAAATCAGTAGTTTTAGCGATGCCTATCTATTTTATGAATTATTTCTTGATACCGAACACAGTATGTGCAAAAGTTGATAGTCTTCTATCGACAAAATAGAAACGGAAAATGCCTTGGAGAGCATGATGTGCTCGTGCGACATGGGGGCTTTCCAATATTGGAAATTTGGGATTGGGTTGAGCTTTACAAAGTCTGGAAGAAAATGTTAAGCTTTGGTTCTAATTCATATGCAATATCACAAAACAAAAGTGTTGGCAATACAAACCAAAACCTGCCACTGGTATTGAGGTCTTTTATTAGATGTTTAAAACCAGAAGGTCTCCTACAGAATAAGTTCATACTTAAAAGTGTGCAGGCACATCAAAATCTCAACTCATGGTAAATAAGATGAACTGAAAACCAATCATCGATCATCAGAAGATTATGGATCATTTCGTACAAAGCTATAGACGAATTCATAGAAACTACCAAGTAACAACAACTGGAAGTAAACAGATATATCGACAAGTACCCACAACAATGGGAGTAAACAGATCAGGCAGCTTGTGTGTTTTTGTTGCTTACGTTGGCATGTTTCTCTAGGGAGGACCAAAAATGGTAAAGAGCTGATTACTCCACATCGAATGTGATGATGACGAGGCGGTCTGTGTCTATGCAATGCACATTGTTCTTGCTATCTCTGTTGAATATCCATTGTGTATTCTCGTATTCCGATTATTTGATCGGTCTTGGAAGCTATGACATCACGGGACCTGCAGCTGATGTCAACATGATGGGATATGCTAAGATGGACCAAGTAACATCTTGTGTTCACTTCAGGCTCAGAGCTCGCTCTTTCATTGTCGCTGAGCCATGCAGAAAAAGATTGCTTTTGTTAATCTTGATGCCGGTATAGCCTCACAGCTTGTGACAATCAAAGTTATTGAAAGATTGAAACAGAGGTAGGTAGGTATATATATGATAACATTAATGTTTTCCATATTTCGGTATATTGCTAGTGCTAAGCGTGTCATTATCAATTTCGGTATGGCGAGCTTTATACAGAGGAAAATGTTGCAATCAGTGGAACTCATACTCATGCCGGTCCAGGGGGTTATCTCCAGTACATTCTGTACTTAGTTACATCTCTCGGGTTTGTTCATCAAGCGTTCAATGCTCTTGTGGATGGTATAGAGCAAAGTATCATACAAGCTCATGAAAATCTCCGTCCCGGATCCGTTTTAATCAACAAAGGTGAGGGATTCAACTCGTTGCACACTTTTATATGATTCATTTACATGTTACTTTCCCTAAAGACATTTCTTTTGGATCTGATCTTGCAGGGGAGCTCTTGGATGCTGGTGTGAACCGTAGTCCCAGCGCATACCTTCATAATCCGGCAGATGAGCGTAGTAAATATGAATATGATGCTGATAAATAGATGACATTTGTCAAGTTCGTTGATGATCAATGGGATCCAGTGGCTAGTTTCAATTGGTTTGCAACTAATGGCACTTCGATGAGCCGTACAAATTCCTTGATCAGCGGGGACAACAAAGACACTGCGGCACGTATCATGGAAGACTGGTTTGAACGAAAAGAAGGTCATGTATCATATGATGTTGAATCTCATAGAAGAGTCTCAAGCATAATCACGGATCCTCTTGGTAATAAGCGTAAGTAACCATCGCTCCAAGAGTTTGGCAATGGCGTGTTATTGTAGAGCTAAACCCATATTACTTGATACCGGTGAAATAAAACAACCATACAGCTGGGCGGTAAGCATAATCGGGTTATCTATCATTCACCCTTTTAATATTACGATGGATTAAAATTGATTCTTACTTAATTCCTTTGGGTGGAAAACAGTTTCTTAATCCATTTTCAGCCGTCAATATTACCAGTTCAGATCTTCCGTATTGGCCAGCTAGTGATCCTCTGCGTCCCCGGAGGTATTCCACACTCCCCCAGGAAAACAAAATTGTTTCCGGATTGATGTAGAATACTAGTGATCTTCTTTTTCTTTGGTTCTTCTTGCAAGAGTTCACAACAATGGCTGGAAGGCGACTACGTGATGCAGTGAAAACAGTGCTTAAGAAAGGTAGTTACGGAGGAGAATTCAGCGTGGTCATAGCCGAGCTAACCAATTCGTCTCACCGTATATCGCCACCTTTGAGGAGTAGCAAGTTCAGAGATATGAGGTCAAAGTCTGAGATAAGAAAAAAGAAAAAAAAAGATTGGATCTTTCTTGATTTCCCACTCTTAACCAACTCTGTTTTTCTTCTTGTCTCTAGGTGCATCAACTTTGTATGGACCTCACACACTATGCGGATACATTCAAGAATTCAAGAAACTAGCACATGATCTTCTATCCGGTCAAGCCACTGACCCAGGTCCCCAACCACCTGACCGACTTCACAAGCAAATAAGCTTAGTAACACCTGTGGTTGCGGATATGAGACCAATTGGGACTGCATTTGGAGATGTCATATCGGATGTTCCTCAGTTTTCCAAGTTCAGGAAGGGAATTGACATAGTGACAGTTAAGTTCCGGTCAGCTAACCCGAGAAATGATCTGATGACGGAAGAGACTTTCTCGCTTGTCGAGAGGTGGCTAGAAGGAAGAGAGACATGGGTTCCAGTTTATGATGATGACGACATTTGCCTCCGGTTTAAGGGGTAAAGACCGTTCAAACTCAGTACACAGAGCTCAGCGAGTATTGAATGGAGAATCCCTGAAACCGCTGCACTTGGCATTTATAGAATCACTCACTTTGGTTCTGCTAAAACCCATTTGCTGCCCCTCACCATTTCTCTGGTTCATCTAGTGCCTTTGTGGTATACTGAATAAGCATGAACAGTCTTAAACGTGAAGTCGTTAACCTTCCCTTCCAGGAAGAGGGTCTCTCGTCCTGACTAATGACGTATTTAACAAACAGATTAAAAATCTTAATTAGAAATAGTAACACGAAGGATTGAGACTCTGTACTTGTATTCTGAAATCGTTACGCCATTGGAGTCGCTTTTAAATCTCGATCTCACTTTTCTTCATTACTACTCTAAATTATTGCATTTTAAGATATCAATCATCGTTAGTTAGAGATAAAGTGCGACTTCTGAATTTAGCTTGCCCAATCGGTGCTTCCCAGATTTTGCTTATCTTATTCCCATCTTAATAGAGCTAACAATGGAGGATCTCAAACCCAGGATCGAGATTTCGTTCCTTGAAACCTTCATTTGTAGCGCTTTCGCAGCTTGTTTTGCAGAGGTATCTATCTAGTTTCACTCTGGATTGTTTATAAGCACTCGCAGATGGAAAATTTGCGTCGGTGGATTTTGCATCTGTTAGTTGATTTCTTCAGTTTAATCAGCAAGCTAGAGAAATGTGTTTAGATTTACTAAATATTCGAAATTGAGCTGTAGATGAAGGAGAAGCTACCTATGATGGTCTAGTCTACGACTCTTAACTCCATTTTATTGGTGATGCTTATCGAAATGAGCTATATAGACTTCTATGGGTTTAGTGTTTTGGAAAATTTGACAAAATATTATTAATTAGGAATTGAAATTTTGTATGTTACTTGTGTTATGTATTTGCTTTACGCCTTTTATGTTTGTTGTAGTCTTTTAGTTAAATCATTCCGATTCATATTTTATGGCCTAACTGAGTGAATGTTGCAGTTATGTACTATACCGTTGGACACAGCCAAAGTAAGGCTTCAGCTTCAAAGAAAGATCCCCACAGGAGATGGTGAGAATTTTCCCAAGTACAGAGGCTCTATTGGTACTCTAGCTACCATTGCAAGAGAAGAAGGTATTCCAGGGCTTTGGAAAGGCGTAATTGCAGGATTGCATCGTCAGTGCATCTATGGTGGCTTAAGGATTGGGTTATATGAGCCTGTGAGTCTCACATTGCTTTCCTTCCCTTGGTGTTTTTTGTTTGTTTGTATACTCTCTTATAGCTGATGAATTGTTTACTTTCTGATATCTGGCCAGGTCAAGACATTTTTGGTTGGAACTGACTTTATTGGTGATATTCCTTTATATCAAAAGATTCTTGCAGCTTTGTTAACTGGTGAGTTCAGTTCTTAATTTTGATAGTCAATTAGAAGTAATTCGAGTGAAACATCGACAAAATAAAGGGAATCTTTTTTTTTTGGTGTGTGACAACAGGAGCTATAGCTATTATAGTAGCTAATCCAACTGATCTTGTTAAAGTTCGGCTTCAATCAGAAGGAAAACTACCGGTGGGGGTTCCTAGGCGTTATGCAGGAGCTGTAGACGCTTATTTCACCATAGTGAAGCTGGTTAGTAAACTAATCTTCAAATAACAATGTCAAAAATACTTGGTTATCAGAGAGTTATAGCCTTTTGATTTATTAAACAGGAAGGAGTTAGTGCGCTTTGGACCGGACTTGGTCCTAATATTGCTCGGAATGCTATTGTAAATGCTGCGGAGCTAGCTAGTTATGATCAAATAAAGGAGGTGATATTTCTTTCTCAAGAATTTGTCTATTGTAAATGCTGCAGAGCTAGCTTATACTGGTGTTTGTTTAGTCTTTGTTTGTTCTAATACCTCCATACATATGCAGACAATTATGAAAATTCCATTCTTCAGAGACAGTGTTCTAACTCATCTACTAGCTGGTTTAGCTGCAGGCTTCTTTGCTGTCTGTATCGGTTCTCCAATTGATGTGGTAAGCAGTCATTTTCTTCTTTTACATAAAGCAACCACAAAATTACAAGATTGTTTGGCTCTCGCCTCATCCTTTTCTTCGGTAGTGGTCTATCTAAAATAACTTTCATAGAGAAGTGATAGATCTGAAAACGTATGCCTAATTCAATGGTCTTTTTGGGAACGAACAAAAGAGACTAAGTACTGATTGAGCTCCATTTATAGATTTTTGGCAAAGATTGGGTATTTATCACAGCATATCTCTTAAAAGGACAAGGATATAGAATGGACATAGCACTACCTTGAAAGTGACATTGATATAGCATCTCACATGTTTGTGTCTTCCACATTTTAAGTTTCTGACCTCTTGCTTGGTGATTTGACTTTGGTAAATGCAGCATTATTAGATAGTAATGCTCTACCGAAGGAGTGATTAGATTGTAGTGGGAAAAGAACAAAAATATTAACTTGTTACCAAAGGAAGCAAAATGATTGATGCTTTGGTCTTTGCCCTTGGAACGGCCATGGTTCTTCTTTATATGTTGTTCCAGGTGAAATCTAGAATGATGGGAGACTCTACTTACCGAAACACAGTTGATTGCTTCATCAAAACCATGAAGACCGAGGTTGGTATCTCTTTACAGTTCACATTTACTTATCTCTCTCTTTCGCTACAATTATATGTGTTTTGTTTTTGGTATTGTTACAGGGAATCATGGCATTCTACAAAGGATTTCTCCCGAATTTTACACGGCTAGGAACCTGGAACGTCGTTATGTTCCTCACACTAGAACAAGTAAATTAGATTCTTCTCCCGTTCTCATTTACATTTTGATGGTGATGATGATAAATGTGGATTTTGCTTTCTTTTAATCGTGTCCTCTCTCTCTCTCTCTCTCACAGGTGAAAAAAGTGTTCCTAAGAGAAGTCTTATACGATTGATTTCTGAGATCCCTCGTAAAAAAACCATACCTTATTACATAATTCCTTCCAAAACCTCGAATTGTTAGAGAATATATATACTCTTATGTTATGTGAGCTTTGTCATTTAGATTAATATAGAAACATTTATCAATTTTGATTTTCTTTTTGCAAGAACTCTTTATTTGAAGGGTCTCTTTATTTCAAGATTTTTCCAAAGCTAGATTGGCTAAACAACACCCACATGACATTACTACTACAAAAGAGCGAAGTCGATGAAACCGGTTTAAGACCTTGGAACCAAGTATCTCTGGATTTGATGATTGATCCTTTCCCTTGATGGCTAAGCTTGAATCCTGGACAAACAGGAAACGCAACAACCTGCCCCGCAGGAACACGGCCATCTGAGAACCTGACAACGCTCTCCATGTACTGAGAGTGAAACTCAACTCCTCGGTTTGCCTCAAAGTGACTCGGGGATGGGTCAAGCGAGAAGGCCAAGAGATGAAGCAGCCAGCTTTGGCTAATCCCAAGAACTCTCCATAGAACTGACTTCTTGGGTGGTTACCAGCTAGAACCAACTCTCGCTGTTCCAAGTCCCCGAACAATGACTCTTCCATTTTGTGGTGAATGATGGAAAGATACTTCTTTGAGCAGAACTTACCAAAATGGCAAGTTGGTAAGATCCCTAGCAACTCCATAGGATCCATTGCTTTCATGTCTTTAAACTGCGCGAAGCAATCACGACGGTATTGATCCGGGTTGATAAGAGAAGACAGGCTTCCGTCCATGTAAAACGTTTCGTGATCCAATCCTTGGAAGATTTTTCGACAGATGTAAGACTCGAGAGCAAATTTCGCGTGCTGGTTCGGAACAGAGGACTGAATCGAAGATGCTAACGCATAAGCTGACATTCCATCTGATGCAGCTGAAGCGGCTTCAATGGATCGAACAGCCGCTGCAATGTCCCAATGTGCAGCTCGCATTAGAGACAATAGAATCCCAGTGAAAGACTTTGATGTTTCTTTAACCTGAATCATCGTCAACTCGAATAACTCCGGCACCGGAATACAGCAACTGTTCATGTTCCATCATCACAAAAGTTGTAAGATTGTTAGGAAATTTCCAAACAGTAGACAGAATTTGGATTCTGATTAGAGAAGAGAAGAGTGTGAGTGTGACCTTGAGTGCTACAGTTAACTTTCCGGCTCGAAAGCAAACGGTGTTTCTTGCCTCCATTACCGTTGACCATAGAAGTAGCTACTTTGACTTTCTCCTTCAGATTCTCAATCTCAGTGTCTTTCACTTTCACTTCTTTCCTCAGCTCCTTCACAACAGCTTCGTACGGCGCCACCGCTTCTCTCAGCATTCCTCTGCCGGTATCTTTTTTCCTCCGGCCACCACCACTTCCGGTGTCTCTCATCCTCCTGAATCTTTCCCTCAGCAAACCAATCCTTCTCAGCTCAGCCACCATCGCAATGTCAGCATCGTGCATCTTCTCCGGATCCCACGGCGAATGAGCTTCTTGAAGTGCCACGTAAGCTCTCTTCATAGCTGCCACCGCCGTGAAAACTTCCTCCATCACCATCTCCTTCACCGTCTCCACACTCACGCCGTTCCTTCCACTCTTAGCCCTAATTTTCTCATCTTTACCATTTTCCTTCTCCAAAACGTCTTCGTACTGAATCTCTCCTTCCTCTTCCTCCTCTTCCTCATTCTCTTCTTCAGTATCGTACTCTCCCCGGCGATTTCCAGCTAGATCTTTCCGGACGGCGGAGAGTGGATGCAACAAACAAGACGCCGTCACTCGCTGAATCAGATCCGAGAAGTTTGAAACCTTGTTCGCCATTTCTCCTCGCTTCTTCGCCAAAATTCGCCGCCGCTCCTGAAAATACCAGAAATAGTGAGAAAAACAACAAATCAAACCCCCAGAATCTATGGACGGAAAAGTCACAGAAGCTTACCTGCGGGGATGAGAACTATTTTTCTCCGATCGCAGAGCACATCTCGGAGGATCTCGATTGAACTGAACTGAGTACCAGTACTCAATGTCCTTAGGCTCAGTTTCTAAGCTCTCTCGATCAATCTTCTTCTTTTTGCTGCACAGTGAAGAAAACAGCTTCAACAGTTAATACCACCGGAAAAATATTTCTCCCGCCGACGACCGCAATAACCGGTGATTTCTCGTGTTATTATTTTATCCTACTCTCTCGGAGAGTCATTGAGTGTGACCCAAGAAGAGCAATCAGCCAATAAGAAGTGAAAACTGATTCATAATTACCTAATTACCCCTTAAAAGTTTACTTTTTGTATCCTTTTATGTTTTGACCCCGGACTTTTCTTTTTCTCGTAACGATGTGCCTCGTAAAAGCTTTACCTCATTTTTGGCCCCTGGGGAAAAGTTTTGGGTCTATCCATAACTTTCTAATTTTCAACCCTCACATGCTGCTCTTTCATTTTTCCTTTTTATTTCTATGCTAATATCTTCTTTCTATATATTAATTTAGCCAATAATTATTTTTTTTGGTTAAATAGTATAAGGTTTACTATATTGGTGAAAATATACAGAAGTTGGAAAGCAATCGTCTATCACATTTGTTCTCATAAAAGCAACACTTACAGCTTTCTATCTTTAAATCAGTTAATTTTTCAAAAGAAATAAAAGTTTATTATGCAGTTTAAATTTTGTTTTTAAATATTTGATCTTTTGATTCTCTCTTAATAGACAAAGTGGAATATTAAAAGTGGCCATTATTAAGAGGTAATTATCTCAGTATTTAGTGTTAATCTCTCTTTTGTTTGGACGAGTTATCCCCTAAAGGCATGACATGGATCTTGCCTTAATATTCTTGGCATGAATCACATAGACTTGTCCCTTTTTAAAATACTATGATATGATATATCAATCAATGTATGGATAAATCCAAATTTTATCATTAAACCCACTTTAAACGCATCCTACTTAATTAAAACAGCAATATATATATAAAGAATAGTGATAATCCAACGGGGAAAAAGGAATCTTCACCTGTGATTCCTGGGATTAAGTGAGCATAAAAGTATGCCTGGCAACATTGTTTTCTCTCGCTCTTAAGAAACAAAGAAATGAACCCTAGTATATGAAGGAGTGATGCAAAATTGAGGTTCAAAGTTAGCCATATATATAGAGCATTTAACTGAAGATTTGAGGGAAACAGGCCAATGAGAAAACAAAGTTTTGATGTGACAAGTATCAAAACTATATTATTAAATTATGAATATAATCCTTGTTTTAAGTTTCGACATCTAGCCATTTGTTGTGTAGTTTGTTCTTACAAATCATTTCTACTCCACCGAAAATATCTAGGATCCAAATTTCAGTCAGACTCAGAAGCGTTCACAATTTTCATTCCAAACGATTTCAATTGAAATTGTTCCGCAATACAAATCAGAAATGCATGACTCATTTCTAAATATATCTTCTTAGAGATTTTTTTTTAATGTAAGAATTTACTCCATCTGATTGTTGGTTGCCAAGATATAAAATCAATGAATTGCGCGAGCTACTAAAAAACTGAATTCACTTCTAAGTTCAAATCTCGAAATCTTTTGCTAAATATCTTTCTTGCTTTTTTGGTTGAATTTTGCTAAATATCTTGTAAGATGATTGCTTTAAATTGTGTATGTATCCTCTCTATGTGCATCCCTTGTTTTCTTCTAGGGATCATTTTCACTAAGCCTAGTTCTCGTGAAATTAGGAGGCAGTCAAACTTTTCTTCGTCACTAGATCTCTTACTAGTTTCTGATTCCTTCACAACGCATCCTCAAACTATTCTGTCGTCTAATTTATTGCATTTGCTTTCCTCTAAAACCTGATATTTTTTTTCTGCAAGTTTGACCTAAGAATAAAATTATACGATCAGTACTTGGTTCTACCCATACATACAATAAAAACAAAAGTAAACGCCGTTGAAGAGTTATTCGAAGCTTTCCAAGCGAGATTATTGACAAATCTAGTACTCCCATTATCTCATAGATTCTCTTGTACTAACCATTTTATTATGTTTTACAAGAAACAATGATGACCAGACACCATAGGACAGAGGTTGCAGAATTTTCAAAGAGTTTCCTTTTCTGGCATCCATTTTTTACTCCACTTACGCTCGCTTAAACTTTGAATATATTATTATGCATTGCACGGAGCAGATTAAATCATTTTATTTTTGAGGCGACAGCAATTTGTCGCTGTCTGAATTTTTTTTTTCTGTTAAAGCGATCAGTTGTTGATTCGCGACAAAAAAAATCAATAACCATTCAAAACCTAAACCATTAGTAAATGTAATAGTTGATTCAAAACATGTTTGCTAAACACAATCTATACTTGCGTGTATAATTTTGAACCTTTCAGCGATAAACTATAGGTAGAAATCTTTCAATAAAGTTACTACATATTCGAAAGAGACCTAGTAATATAAAAATATATATGATGCTTATTTCAATAAAAATATTTGTGTATTGATTATTGGTCAGTTCACTTTTAGGGAAAAAAGGAAGATGGAGAAGGATAGTGTAATTAGTTAGCAGTGATTAAAGGGGAATCATAAAATAATGGGTGTAGGATATATACGATGATAGGAGGCAAGGGTGTGTCCAAAGGTGTAGGACATGAAATGTGTGGTGTCCCCAAAAATTGACTCTGTTGTTAAGCATTTGTGTTTTACCAATCTTTTGGACTCACCTCTTAAATCTTTCTCTCTTTTATTCTTTTGCTCTTATTAACTTAATTTGGCCATTTTGTTTTCTTCGTCCACACACACTCATACATCTATATATATATATATATATATATATATATTCAGCAATTAACATACATCTATATATTTGTATCATAAACTTTTGCGAGTAGCATTTATAAATTTCTTTTTACATATAAATCAGAAAAAAAAAAACATAGATCTACGTTTTTAGGCCTTTAGCTAAATGATGCATATGAGCATATATGATCTGCTGGAGACTTCTTCAACTTAAACAAAGAAGAAAGAGAAACAAGCGGATTCATAATTACGCATCTCCTATACATAATATAAAACAGTGCCCTCATCATTGGGTAAGTCACAGAACTTAAACTACATACATTTTCTTGTTTTAAATATGTTTCATAACAACAGTTTAAACACTATCCCAATGCTGAGAATAAGAGATATGTACACTTATGCAAGATAATCAAATTTCACATGGAATGTCCAAACTAAAAACATATAACCCAAAAAAAAAAACATATAACCCTGACTAGTTAAAACCTCATTTAACCACGCTAGTCTTATATGATATATCAATATATGAAACTCAACATAGTTTTTAGGTAGATAGCGCATAAACTCATGTTGATAAGATGATAATTACGTAAGAATTAAATTTTATTTACTAGTAAAAAAAAAGTTTTACACTACAAAAAAAAAAAAACGTTTCTAGATATATACTAGATAGAATTCTTTTGCCGGACAAGTTATAATAACCTATATGAATTTGTGTGTTTGACTAGGAAAACAAAAACCCTTAACGTATTATTATTATAAATAAAATCCTGCCGAGAGCAACTCAATTCTCTAAATTATTTTCTGCTTGAGATTTCAGACGACTGTGATGAAGATGTGGGATTTCACTTTCATCTGATTAACGAAGAATTCATCAAAGAATATCTTATTCCGAAGAAATAAGGTAAACTGTGTGGAGACATCATAGCGACAAGAGATGTTTACGCTAAAAAACCATGATTGTTGGTCGACTATATATCAACGATCCTTTTTTCATTGAAGACGTGTGGTATTATTTTACGATGAGTACTCAGGTGTCTGAAAAAAAGATCGGTTGTGGTAAGAACTCGAAGTGGAAGATCACTGGAGACAACAACAATAAGAAGAGCAGAAAAGAGAAGACGGTGCTTTTGATATTCTTACAGGTAGCGAAAGCGGCTGGATTATGGACGAGTTTAGATTGTCGGGCAAAGATATGTTTCAGGAGCTAGTCCTCTGCAAGACTCCCAAGAAAAAAAACTCCTAAGAACAAGAACGATCTGCATAAAGAAGCTTATACTTCTACTCATCACCATCATGAGTCTTCTTCCTCGGAGCAGCAGCTGATCAATGATCATGAATATGTTCCAGCTTCTTCTCGGGAGCAGCCGATCAATTTATGCTACAAGATTCAAGAGAAGAACAAGTCGTCCAAGAAGAAGGATGATTATTATAAAGCTCATATTCCTCATCATCACGATTCTTCTTATTCAGAGATCAATGAAAATCATCGTCATTATCCAGAGATTCCGCGCATAGTATCCATGAGTAATTCTGGTGCAGAAACAGAGAGAAACAAAAAGCATAATGGAGAGAAAACATGGTTCATCAAATAGACGCTTTCTCATCAAGCAAATTGGACAACACTTGTGAGGAAGATGAAGAGTTGAATGTTGCGATCATGTATATGAAAAGATATGAAGCAGATGCCCCCAATTTGGAATGGATGGATCATGATCATTGATCAACCAGAAGCTTTTAACTTTTATGAAGCTTATGTTTTTTAAATCTTTTTTTTTTCCTTAAATCTTGCTTAATATTGTTATAGTTAAAAATTCTTGTTTAAAATGGTGTGTGTGAATTATTATTAATATGTGGTTTTTTTGTGTGAATTAAGTGTTGCATTTGTTCTTTAAAAAAAAAAGAGTTTTCTCATAGGATTTGTGAAGCTTGTCAAGGTTTAGGCTCTTTTCGTTTCGGGTAATGAGTCACACAAGGTAAAAATTTAAGCGTTTCGATACAAATGTGCTTAAGGAATCAAATTTCGGACGTTAAGAGATGTTCTTCTACTCGTCATTAGTCACATGTATGAAGAAAGATAGAGAAGCCGTGCAATTCACGTAACCTGTTTATCATAAAGCATCAACTCTTTCATAAATAAGTATTCTTTGGATCCTCTGCTACAAAATCAATCATGCTCTATGAATTTTCACTAGTTTTTTTTTTCACTTTCTTTCTCTATGTTTAGTTGGTAATATAGATTTATTATACGAATATAACTTTTAGTGGCCTTTTAAACATAAACATCAAACTAACTTTTAGCCAATTTGATCAAAATCATGGCCTCTATAAAGTAGCATGGGCCAGTCTTTTTACAAACGGGCTGAAGTCGAAAACAAGCCTATTATTGCCTTTAGAATTTATTAATGTTTTTGAAAGAAAAAAAAAAAGGTTCTCTATCAGACAGAATATTAAGAGCATATAAGAGATGCTGACAGACAGACAAATACGCTGTCGTTTTGACGTATTTGTCTTGAAATTCCAAAGAATTTCCATTTATATTCCACCGTTTATCTGTAAAAAAAATTCATCTAAAAAGGCGTAAGAGGTCTGGATTCGTCAAAAAGGTCTTTGAGAATCCAAAACGTCTTATGGTTTAGCTTTTGATTTCTCCATCGATTCCTTCTTCCTCCGGCTTCAAGTCGCCGGATCTTCCGGGTTTCCGATTTCACTTGATTTCTTCTCCCCCAAAACCTACGCTTTCATGGTTTTGTGATTCCGTTGTTTCAGGTAAAATTTGAGCTTCTGCAAAATTGAAAGTAGTTTCTTAATTCGTTAATTAGATCGATCTTTGTCGTCATTATTATTTTCAATAGCTTCTTCGGATTTGATTTTCTGAGTATTGCTTCTTGATTTGTAGGAAGAGAGAGCATATGATTGGTTTAATTCAGGATTTTCCGGCGATTTGGTGAACGTGTGGAGAAATTTCGAGTTCAGTATTTGTAGCAAAAAAAAAATTTGGTTATATAGTTTTTGTGGATTAATGGTTGAATGTCAAAAATGGGGTTTTGATGGGTTTGAAGGAAGTTTGTATTATCGTGAAGATGTGATTGTTGGAGATTGCAGCAAGTCATCTCCTTTGTATTCACGGCGTTGCTTGATTGTAGAAGAAACTGAAAGTTTTGGTTGTTTAGGCTTTAGCATTTCAAGCGTCTATAAAGCGAGTTTTTTTGGAGCTTAGAGATGGATGAAGATGCTACTTCTTGGATTAGGAGGACTAAGTTTTCTCAAACGGTTTCTTATCGTTTGAATTCGTCAAAGTTAGCTTCTCTCCCTTTTATGGTAAACCAAGAGAAAACTGCTGGACTGAAAACTAGACCCCAGGCATCATCATCATCTTCATCATTAGCATCATCATCGGATCCCAAGTTGGCTTCGAGTAACTCAGTGACTACGCAAGATTCCACGACTTTGAAAGCTGATGTATATGTTGTTGATTCGGAAATTCAGAGAAACCCTGTAACTAATAAACAGAGATCTGTTTCTCCCTCACCTCCGATAGCTCTTCCTGATGTGTTCAAGGAAGCAAGGTCTGAGCGTAAGAGATTTTCTACTCCACATCCAAGAAGAATAGACTCAGAAAAGGGAATGAGGCCGAATTTATCCCATAAAAACTCCTTCGAAAAGAGATCATTTAACTTGCGGTCTCCATCAGGTCCTATCAGAGATCTAGGCACTCTGAGAATTCAGGAGAGGGTGAAGAGCAAGAAGGACGCAGGATGGTCTAAGCTTTTTGATAATGGTGGTCGTAGAGTGAGTGCTGTGGAAGCTTCTGACGAGTTCCGCATTGATATGTCGAAGCTGTTCTTTGGGCTTAGGTTTGCTCATGGGTTATATAGCCGGCTATACCACGGAAAGTATGAAGATAAAGCTGTTGCCGTTAAGCTTATTACTGTACCTGATGATGACGATAATGGATGCTTGGGAGCTCGTTTAGAGAAACAGTTTACCAAGGAAGTCACCCTTTTGTCCCGATTGAGCCATCAAAATGTTATAAAGGTGATTTATGCCTCCTCTCTCTTTATTTTCTCTAAGGTTAATTGTTATGTCAGCCTAGATGGAATGGTTTCCGTAGTTTCTGTTGACACTTTTCTTTTCTTATTTGTATGCTAAAACAGTTTGTGGGAGCGTATAAAGATCCGCCTGTATATTGTGTCCTCACAGAGTATTTACCTGAAGGATCTTTAAGATCCTTTCTGCATAAGCCTGAGAATAGGTCTCTTCCTTTGAAAAAGCTGATAGAGTTTGCTCTAGATATTGCAAGAGGAATGGAATATATTCACTCAGGACACGTAATTCATCGAGATCTTAAGCCAGAAAATGTATTGATCGATGAAGACTTTCAATTGAAGATCGCTGACTTTGGCATAGCATGTGAGGAGGAGTACTGTGACATGTTGGCTGATGACCCTGGAACATATAGATGGATGGCACCTGAAATGATTAAACGGAAACCACATGGACGTAAGGCTGATGTTTACAGCTTTGGACTCGTTTTATGGGAAATGGTAGCTGGAGCAATCCCGTATGAGGACATGACTCCTATTCAAGCTGCTTTTGCAGTCGTACACAAGGTAAAATATTCTCTGTGTCTCCTGATGACTATTTCATGATCATAATCTTCACGGGGTTTGTGCCATCTTTCAGCACAAAAACTGGCTAATAATTACCCTGTTAAAGCCATAGAATCTAACATAAGCGCAAGTATGTTTAAGGGCCGTAATTGTTCAGCTGTTCAACCATTTGAGACCTGAAAAGTGTTGATCTTTGGTTCAGAACATTAGGCCAGCTATCCCTGGAGATTGTGCAGCAGCCATGAAAGCTCTGATAGAGCAGTGTTGGTCAGTTTCACCAGACAAGAGACCCGAGTTCTGGCAGATAGTGAAAGTGCTTGAACAGTTTGCAGTTTCCCTTGAACGTGAAGGGAGCTTGAATCTGACTTCAAACAAGATCTGCAAGGATCCAAGGAAAGCTCTGAAGCATTGGATACAGAAACTTGAACCGGTCCACAGAGGAGGAGGCGGAGGCAGCAGCAGCAGCGGCCTTGGTGGCTCGGCCTTGCCTAAGCCTAAATTCGCATGAGAGATGTGAAGAGTCTCTTTTGTAAATTTATATATAATATAATACAAAAGAAGGGGTTTTGTGTTGTGTTTGTATCCTTTTTTGTGGGTTGTTAGTAATCATTTCATCGCCAATGTGATCGATCTTCTCTGGATTTGTTGTGTAATGACTTCCAAAACTGGAAATGGTTGTGATTTGATGTTTATGGGATTCAATATCGTTTCTACTTCACAATTTTTTTGTGTGGAATCTTTCTCATTCGTTTGTTAGTGGTAATTAATTCTCTCTTCTTTTTGCAAGTTGAACCATATATTAGTGTTGAAAAAGTTGACTTTCGTCTTCCCATTTCTCTTATCCATGAATGTATTCAGCACATGAAATATGAGGACATATTTTGTATACATCAATACTACCATAGAGACCCTCACATGTGTTTCTCCATAGTATGCAATGTTTTATGAACATAGTTCAGCAATTGCGTTTAAAACAATCGAGGCCTTTCATTCCACACGAGAGCTAAACAAGAGATTTTATACAATGAGAAATGAGAACTATAATGTGTATTTGTATTCTTCTCAATAAAGATTTTTCTTCAAATGAGAAGCAGCAACATGTTTCACAAATTAGTATAATCAAGGAGAGAGTAACTCAGTGCTATTCTCGTTGTCTTCGATTCTAGGCAATGCATATCTGTCTGAATCACGACCAAGGAAGCTATGTCCTGCTGATGAAGACGAAGAAACAGAAGGCGAGGAACAAATCATCGTCTCCTTCATCTCTCTCCTTATAGCCCATAGCTTCTCCGCACAATCTTTCATAGCCGGACGTGTAACTCTCGTTGGGACAACACATTGGCTCGCCAGTCTCAGCATCTTCTCAGCCACTTCAATGGCAGCTCTGTTTCTCTTAAGCAATGGATCCATTACGAGAACAGCTTCATCATTTTTTAGTCCCTTTAAAGCCTGCACAAGATGAAAACAAGTCTCTTTGATTAAATCTTTGAAGATTATCTTTGAACATATCATGGAGAAGTGACTAACCCATTTAACTGTGAGTCGGTGTTTTTTTGGTCTCTTTAACTCAATGGGACGTCTTCCAGTGATAAGCTCTATGAGCAAAACACCAAAAGAGTAAACATCACTCTTGTCGGTTAGTTGAAATGTTCTGAGGTATTCTGGATCCACATAGCCTGCAGATCCTTTGACCTGAGTTGATATATGAGTAGCCCCAGGCTCTTCAGAAACTAAACGAGCAAAGCCAAAATCTGCTACTTTGGCTCTAAGTTTATTCGTAATGAGGATATTAGATGCTTTAATGTCTCTATGTATTATCGGGTTATCTGCATTAAATTTATTGTTGAGGTCTTGGCACACTAAGCTGTAGTGTTAACAATGAAGAAGAGGAAATGACAAGAGTACCTGTGTATGTGTGGAGATAGGTCAATGCATGAGCAACATCAATTGCAATCTCAAGACGTTCTGCCATTTGGAGGCGGCTACCTCGAGAACCTGTGGTTTGATAAAGAAGAACAAAAGTCAGAGAATTCTAAATTCAGATACTTTCTTAAATTAGAGACTAAGGCTTGTCTTTGTCTATAGAAGAAGAAGAAGTACCTCTTGAAACTTACCATCTAGATGTTCTCGTAGGTTTCCATTTCCAACATATTCAACAACAATGACCTTTTCATCTTCATGTTCAAGAAATCCATACAGCTTTACTAAATTCATATGCTCGATCTTTGACAGTGTGTATATTTCATTCTTGAACTCTACCAACCAGCTTTTGCCATAGTTGTTCTGCCACAGAATTTTCAGTTAAAGATCTCATTTATTCTCCTAACCATTCTTAAGAAATTTCAATCTCTCATTCACAAATTTTTCACAAATCTCCTAACTCAGTTACTACCTTTCTTGCACGCTTGATAGCAACAAAAGTTCCATCATCAAGCTTTCCTTTAAAAACAGTTCCAAAACCACCTTCACCAATCTGATGAACAGATGCAAAATTTGCAGTTGCTTTTTGAAGCTCCTTAAAAGAGAAAATTACAGGGCCAAGGTGCCAACTTTTGGTAGAAGAAGACTCTTTCCCAGAATTTAGAAATCTAGAACCAGATAATCGATATTGACCTGAAACCCTTCTTTCTGTTGACCTTCCAACAGAGCTTGGTGATGAGTAACCAGTCCAGCCTGATACTAAACATATGCAAGAAAAAAAACAAAGATTGTTACAGCAAAATACAAAGAACATAGATGGATAGAAACATATAGCATCATTCAAGAAAGTATGTTTTACGAAAGATTCAATCAAATTATGCTTACATGTAGATTCTCTGTCAAGCGTGCTGCTCTCTCCAGGATCAGATCTACATTCTGTTGGCTTTAACTTTCGTTGTCTTAAGAAAATAACACCAAAGACTTTCTTGGCTGCCCTTCTGATAGCACCGAGGACGGAGACATTCTTAGCCTTGTCGTCAGTACCTAACTCACTCCAATTATACTCAGAATCGGCTTTTTGATGTTTTCCATTTGGGAAGAGTAGATGCGTTGGTGTTCTGCTCCTCATTGACATATGTCTAAGACATGGTTATAGGAAGGAAGTTAATATTATTTCTAATGTCAGAAAGAAAGTTTCTTGGAGTCATGTATTTAAGTTTCTTTTTCTTTATTTGTTAAACGCCAGATATGTATGTGCATCTAATATAACCATTATTATCTGTATAATAGATAGATATGTTCTTTAATTTGTTGTAGACCGCTTCAAATAAAGAGCTTGATTGGTCTTACAAGTTTTGCTGTTAATTCTATTTTCATAGTCAACGGAAATGAGCAGTGATGGTTTTGCTGAGTATTTTATTTTGTATACCTTTTGACTTTTCCACACAATAAGACTCTATACTAGAAAACCGACTAATTGATATTAAAACCTGTATAGTCTAAGGAGAAGGGAAATAAGAAAAGAAAAAAAAACGAATCACATGTTCTTCTAAATCTCTCTCTTGTCAATTAGTAACAGAGGCAAAAAGTAATCCAAACCTAAAACCATTGCTCTTAATCAAACACTATCTGCAAATTCTATACTCATTGAAGTAATTGGTTCTTTTATTCTAAAAGGTGGAGAACCAGAAGAGAAAACAAACTCAAGATCTTGTCTTAAAAGATCTTGTTTCTGAGATTTACTTAGGAAAGGTAATGGTTTCTACTTTCTAGTTAAAGATGCAAGTTGTCTACATGATCAACCAACAAACAAAACGTGGTCCGTCACGGTGGCAAGAAGGTCCACATACATACACAGGTAGGATAAAGGATCCATAGCCCCATATCATCTTAACAGTGACAGAAACGATATGTTAAAAGTTATATTTTAAAATAAATGCATGAATAAGACACCAAAATAGTAAACTACTAAACCAGAAGATGGTTGATAAAAAAAACAAAAAAAAACAGAAGATAATGGATGATACTGACCTGCTGTGAAGAAATGATTTTTTTCTTCAGTTGAATATTTGTTGTGAAGAGATAAAAAAGGATGTATTAAATTTCAATAGTTACAAGATAATCTCCTACGATTATTTGCAAGTATCACAGAACAAGTCAGCATCTTAGATTTTTTACCATACATGTTTTATTTAAAAGTTACCTTCCGTTGCTTTTCTTCTTAGGAGTGTCTTTTAAGTTGGAAAATTGACGTTTGTTTCGACTGAGAACCGTAAAACTACACTTGTTTCTTGTCGTTGGTGGACTAAGTCGTCGGAAAATTCCAATTTATATCAGAAAGAAAACAGAGTCAGTACAATCACATTCAGACAAAAACAAATTACTGCGTATTTTTGGGACCTGCTATGGGTTTTCTTACTCGATATTAATTTTAAAAAAAAACACTCTTTGGGAACTTGTCGTAACTACGAATCTCTATGTCACTCATCATTCATCAACCATTGTTGTCCACAAAACTTAAGAGAATTTTACTCCCTTATTTTAGGTAAATGCCATTAACTTAATATTCCCCCGATTTCTTATAACAAGCAAAGTTCAATTCAACTAAAAGTGATATTTTCTTTTTCAAAGATAAATATTCTAATTTGGTTTCACTGTTTTTACGATAACTATTTAAAATAAATTATTAGAATGATAACACACTTCAATTAGTGATGATGTAACATTTGTATTAGAAAATCAATGAGATGGACCCAAACCAAATCGAGATTGACCAAATCAAAATCAAGAAAGATGCAGAAGATTGTTGATAAATGTCAATATTTAAATTAAGAAGTTTAACATTATTTCTAAATATATTATTTATATTTATATTTCCATTAAATTAGATAATTAGATTCAACTCTACGTTTATATAAATCGATGTATCATGTAATCATTATTCTTATGAGAGCATTATTCTTATGAGAGTATTATAATTCTTCCTTAAACACTTTTGTGTTCTTACTCTTATCAAATTTATCATGGTATTAAAGTCATAGATCCAACTTATTTGGATTATGGTTTTGTTATTTTCCGCACTACTAACAAAAAAAAATTCCTATTTTCTTTGATCTATTGTCGCTTGATTCTAAAGCAAGATTCAAAGCTCATTCTTCTTTTCGTTTTTGTCTCTCCACATCTACTTCCCTACTCTTTGTTGTCTCGTTAAGAAAAGAACTTGTTGGTTTGTGTCCAAGCTAAGTTCTTCTTCAAGCATATTGGCATATAGTATATTACATATCCCTCTTGGTTATGGGATTAAGGTTTTCGCTCAAAAAGAAAAGAAAAGAAAAGAACTATGTTGTTGATGTCACAAATACAAAAATTGACATAAACACATAGCACATACAAAAGTTGACATAAACACATAGCACATGACTGTACTTCCTTACCAGTTTTCATGTGGATTCATCTACACTACAAATAAGAAGGAGGCCATGAAGATAATACTACAGTGACGACTCCGATGAATACGATGTTAATTTGTCTGTGACAAAGTCGAATTCGACCATGACCATAACATAAGTTTCTTTATGAACAAGAAGTTCGAAAAACGATCCAGACTTGTGATTTAAAGACGACAAAAATACATAACTACAAAATATGTATTTTTCATTGAACCGATGACCCCACGACGGGGTATAAACGTCGTTGATGATCTGACGGTTCGAGTATTACAGCCGATATTGATCCTACGATTAGTTATAAACGTCGATGATGATATGACGAGTGGATATAACATCGATATTTTGAAAACTTGTCCAATCTCACACGTGTTATCACATATGAGCTTGCCGAAAGGTATTAGGAGATCGGTGAGATCGACCCAGACCGAATTGAGATTGACCAAACCGAGATTAAGAAAAATTTAGAAAATTATTGATAAATATCAATATTTAAATGAAAAAGTTTAACATTATCTCTAAATATATTATTTATATTTATTTTTCCACTAAAATTTAATTCTACTTTTATATAAATCGATGTATCATGTAATTATTATTTTTATGAGAATATTATAAATCTTCCCTACTTTTCTGTTCTTACTCTATTTACCAATTTGAACAACACAGTTTATTAGATAATAATCAAGGTTGTTGCATAAAAAAAGTGTGTTGTTCAAATGTTACATCTTGATGCACTAAAATAACTTCTCGGTGCTGTACTTGAAAATAAATCACCAATCAAAACTTTTAAGACTGATACAACCAAATAAAGAATTACAAAGTTGACATTGAGCTATTGCTTGATTCAAAGGGAATCCAAAGACATGACGGAAGCAGCCAAATATTTACCCCCAAGGTAAAAGAAACAAAATAATAAGATGGGCACACGTGTTTTCACCATTTTCAATCAATTTAATTTTCTTAGGTCTATCCATTAAATTTAATATTCACTAATTTAGAGCCTTTTATGTTCGTCCTACAAACGCAGAGGTCAGGGCCATAATGGGATGTATTTGTACACATCTTCCTTTGATTCTCTGTGCAACCGTCAAGCGATACAATTATACACCATTTATCTTTCTTCTCCATTAATTACAACATTTAAATTCGTACAAAACATACATTATCTCTATTTTCATTTACTCATTTTGATATATATTTTCAATATTTTAGACAAATCAGGTATTTATATTAGTCAAAATGTATACCAAAAAAAATCAGCTTGTTGGATTTTAGTATTTACTTTCTCAAAAAAAAACTAATATCATTTTATTTGAATTAACATGTTACTGCAAATTTTTCAATAAATTATAATATTTCACAAGTTGTTATACTTATGATCGATTGCCTAAATTATTAAAATACTATTCTTAAATTCAATACTAATAAAAATTGTTAAATCCGATAAATATTTTATATATGACAAATAATTTTGATATTTTCTTAGGTATTTGATATTTTCAAATAAATTATATACGAACGAAATATATATATATATAATATTTGGTCAAACAGAAATAAATATAAATACGCATTAACAGAAACACACAACTTAAAAAAGGATTAATAATAAAGAAATAACAGTATAATGAGAAAAAGGTTTAAGGAAAGGGAAAGTGAAAGGGAAAGGGGTTTCACCATTGCTTTGACAACGCCATTCTCTTCTCTTCTCGAGATCCTAAAAATGTCACTGACAGATTCACTCTCTTCGATTCACTAGTGAACTCTCACTTCGCCCTAAGCCATGACCCACCAAACTCAACGTCGTCGCCGTCGTCACTCCGCCGTCTGTCACCGTCATCCCTCTTCCAAACCCACTACTGGTTTCTGTGCCACCTGTCTCCGCGAACGTCTCTCCACAATCGAAGCTCTCTCTTCCTCTGTCTCCGCCTCCACTGAGCTCCGCCTTGTTCGCTCTCACTCCGTTCGTGACGCATCCGCTGCTGTTATAAACCAGCCACGACGCAGATCGTGTGATGTTAGGTCTAACGACGGCTCTCTCCACGACCGATTTGGTGACGATGATGACGACAAGCTGCTGGAGAGCACGATTCGGTTCCCCATTGTCCCAGATTTGAAAGAGGAGGAAGACGAAGAAGAAGAAAAAGACGAAGATATTAAGGGTAAGAGGCTCGTGGATGAAGAAATCGAAGATGGAGAGCTGAAGACGATAAAGGAGTTTATAGATCTGGAATCGAGAAACCAACAAAACAAGAAGAACAACGGCAAAGATTTTAAGGAAACGGCTTCGGTTTTCAGCAGAACACTTAAGAAATTTTCACTCAAAAATCCTCCGAGGAATGGGAAAATTCCAGATTCTAGTCTCGGCCGTCTCTCATGTGATGTAGATCCTAGATTGTCTCTTGACTCAGCTCAAATCTCATTTGAGGAGCCTAGAGCTTCATGGGACGGATGCTTGATTGGAAAAACGACATATCCAAAGCTGATACCTTTGTCCTCTGTGACTGAAGGTGTTAAAGCCTCGCCGGAGAAGATAACCGGGGTTAAAGACGACGAAGAGGAGGAGAAGAAACCAGGCGGGACAGCTCAAACGAGGGATTACTACTTGGATTCACGGCGGAGGATAAGCTTTGATCGATCATCGAGACATGGATTGCTCGAGATTGATGAATTGAAAGCTATTTCCGACGCTAAGGTCTCACCTGAAACTGTTGGTTTGTTTCATGGAGCAAAGTTGCTTGTTACGGAGAGAGAACTTAAAGATTCGAATTGGTATTCCATCAAAAATTACAAACCGGAGAGCTTGGAGTTAGGAACTAAAGGTGTAGGTTGTGTTGCTGCTGGTGAGGTGAAGAAGCAAGATGGGTTTGGGTTGAAGAAGACTGGAAAGAAATGGTCTAAAGGATGGAACTTTTGGGGATTGATTCAGAGGAAAACCGATACAACCAAGAGCGAGATCAAAACCGAGCAAAGTGTGAAACTTGGAGGTAATGCAATGGAGGGTTCTCTAGCTGAGTCTCTGTTGAAGTTTAGGAGAGTGGGTAAAGGAGAAACCAATGGTGATGTTAGCGAGAAACTCATAAGAAGCTACAGCGTTTGTGCAAGGAAGTCTTGTGATGGTATGCTTCGTGGTGCTTCTCTTGTTAATGGCTTTGAAGGTGGAAGAAGCTCTTGTGATGGTCTGTTCCATGGGTCTATTACTGGTGTTGAGAATGGAAGAAGAAGCTTGTGTGAAGACGGATTGTTACATGGTATTGAAAGCAAACGGAAGAATCTCCTTCAGAGAGAAGCCAAGCTTGGTACTTATTCACCAGACAACCTCAGCAATAGTATGGTTAGATTCTACTGGACGCCATTAAAGAGCCATACAACAAGCAATTCCGGTAAAACTAGGCTGATGAATTAAGTAGTCTGATCTGTGATTGTGAGTTCATGGTGGACTATATTGAAATTGTGTTGTAATTAGCAATTACCATGTTTTTTACTTATTATCCCATTGTTCTATAGATATATCATGTATGAACTAAAATCATATGCCCATCTTGTTCTTTCTCCTTTTTTTCTTCTACTTTTTAAGTGTATTAATGCTCCCAAGAGTTCAATAGAATGGTAATTTTGTTGAAAGATGCAACTTTTTTAGATATTGGCTCTGATCAATACAACAGCCACTAGACTTGAAATCAGTAGTTTCAAGCTCCAGATATTGGGTAACTTTGATGGGAACATATAGCATCAAGTTATATTCCAAAGGGTTTAAAGCCAAAACATGAAAAAGCCAACAATAATAAAGGACAATAACCATTTCCCAAGAGCAAGAACATCAATGTTAACGTAGAACAGATGTCAATTTTGTACTTGCCGCTATAATCTAAAAGGATACGTCGACAGCAACACTTGTAATGATACACAGCCTAAATTACACAAGTTTTTCTTTTTCACAACTCTTTTGTACCTTATTCAAGATCATACCCTTTCTCTTGGAGTTCAGTCATGACCTCATTCCTCATCCTCAGCCAAAGTTTCTGAGCCTCTTTGTCAAACTTCTTCTTCTCCATTTCCTTCTGGTAATTATCAGCTTCACCTTCGGACTCAACAATCCCTTTAGGCCCAATTGCCGTGCCGATCATTCCCCCCTTTGCAACAAAATCCTCCATGGCCTCTGTATCACCTGGATAAGGAAATTCACGCCGCTCATATAAATGAGCCAATTCCCTCTCTTCCTTTGGTCTCGGCTTCAACTTCCACCAACCTAAAGGAGACGTTTCATTGTAAATCCATGCGATGCCAAAGATTGTGTAGGTACATAGCAATGCTTTTCCCACTTGTTTCCAAAAGAACATATCGTCACGCCCTAATCCAACCTTCTTCAGATACTTGTTAGCATCCATTGACTTCAATGCCTCTATTCCTGTTCACCAAAAATAACCAACCAAATGAGATTTCGGTGAGCCATTGCATAGAACACCTTAAGTGACACCACTAACTTAGATCACACAAACAAGTAAAAGCCGAAAACTTTGATAAAACCCCACAATACCCGGAGTTAAACACGAATATAGGAAAGCAATTTTATGGATTTATCTCCATTTATTTCATCGACGTATACAATACGGGAGAAAGACAGAAGAAATAAGAGATTCGATCAGGAAACGAGTAAAAGGATGTTAGAAAAATCTCACCCGTTTAAGCATGTTGAAATTGTTTCCGCACCATTTTCTTCTCCGGAGAGCTAAAGAGCTACGACCAAGGTTCTGTACAATGATCAACGAGCTAAGCCCAGCGACATCGGCACTTGCAGAAATTAAAGTCGAAACGATGAGAATTCGATCTCAGACTAACCCAGAAAAACTCAATTAAAACACTGTCGTTTGGTACAGTGGGCCTCTTAACTTTTTTGGACCCAGTGATATGGACGTCGTGGGCTTGTTAGCACTCAGACAGACGTTGCCGTTTTGGGTGTGTAGGCTCCGATTTTTCTTTTACTTTGGCCACGGTCTACCCTCCGATTTTACTGTTTTGCTCATTCGGAGAGAATTAAATAATTGGATTAGATGAGCTATTATATAACAACCAAAAAGTAGCTTAAAGCTTCACCATTCAAACGAATTATAAGTTATAGTTCCATGTCAATGACCTTAATTTGATCTACCTTATATCCCTTTTTATATATATTTATCTATTTGTACAAATATATATATATATATATATATATTCAAATATAATACTTTATTAAGTTTAAAATTATATCACAAATAAAATCATATAGTATTCGTACCAAATTAGCTCGTCATGCACCTTTGTTGTGAAGGAATATGCTTTGTTATAAAGTTTTTTTTTTTTGATAAAATGCTTAGTTATAAAGTTAAAACACGTTTAATTGACATTAGTTCAATACCATGTAATAGACTTTTATGCTTACAATTAACAAATAAGTATTACGTAAGATGGTTAATCTTATGAGTTTAGTTAGATGGAGGATGAGGTTAAACCTAAATACGGTTGGGCCACCAAATCACCTAAGCCCTTTTGACCTGTAAAATCTCATTTCTTGAACTTTAACTTTACATTCGATTTATTTTGTTATTATATTTAATCTCTCTAGAATCTAATTAAGGAGAAGCAAGTCTTTCTTCTTCTTCTTTCTTCTTCCGGTGCGTTCCCTTCAAAGATGAGCTTACATTTCACGGCTCTTCCTTCAACCTACAAGTAAAAACGACACTCCATCAATTTTCTACATACCACAGATAGCTTTCCTTCGTAATCCACACACACACACATATATACACACTAATCATAACCATAACAAACATCAAGAAAAATAGACTTCGAGACTAATGGAGATTCCAAGAAGATTTTGTATCTGCGTCCTAACGCTTTTTCTGGTCGTTCTTCTATCGCCGACCACCGTTCATTCCATAATCCGATATTACAAATTCAATGTAAGTCTCTTCTGTACTGTTTATACATGTATGTAAGGTGCGTTGTGCGTATTTATATGCATAATATGGTATTGTTACGGAGAGGAAACTAATTTAATCTAGCCCCGGTCTAAGAAAATTATAGATCTAAATCCAATGGATGTTAAGGCATGCGCGCGGATTCATGAATGAATAAGGTCATGCACTATATGTACTGACCGTTGGATTTAAATGTGTGCATTAGGTGGTGATGACTAACACTTCGAAGCTATGCTCGTCGAAGCCTATAGTCACCGTCAATGGCAAGTTTCCAGGCCCCACCATTGTTGCAAGAGAAGACGACACAGTTTTGATCAAAGTAGTGAATCACGTCAAATACAATGTCTCCATCCACTGTAAGCAACCTCAAACAAACTTTTTGAGATATTAGTGAAAGCGAACCCTTGAATTTCCGTCTCTTTCTATACAACACCTAACTTAACAATGATATCAATTCGACCCAACAACTAACTTACAATAACGGTTTAATAGGCACGGGATTAGACAATTGAGGACAGGTTGGGCAGATGGACCGGCTTACATAACACAATGTCCTATCCAACCGGGACAGAATTATCTTTACAATTTTACATTGACGGGTCAACGAGGAACCCTATGGTGGCATGCTCACATCTTGTGGCTTCGTGCCACGGTGCACGGCGCCATTGTGATCTTACCTAAGCTCGGCGTCCCATACCCTTTCCCTAAACCCTACAAAGAGAAAACCATTGTTCTTGGTGAGCTATACTACCCAACATTCAAACACACAACTTTATTTGTACCGATTAAAGGATTGTCACAACAATTATAATTATTTTTATAAAATATAGGTGAATGGTGGAAATCAGACGTTGAAGAACTTATAAACGAGGCTTCAAAAATTGGAACAGCTCCTAGTGCTTCTGATGCACATACCATCAATGGTCATTCAGGAGCCATCTCTAATTGCCCTTCCCAAAGTAATCACTTATATTTTTTTCGTTTACAACTCTCACACACGTACACAACTTGATACGTTAGAAGTTATAACACTAAATACAGACAGGTAAACTATGTATTCGATGTTTTACTTTTTAATTTATAATATTACTCTTTTTCACTTGTAGGTGGTTACGGTTTACCGGTGAGAACAGGAAAGACATACATGTTACGGATCATTAACGCAGCTTTAAACGAAGAGCTCTTCTTTACAATTGCTGGTCACGAATTAACCGTTGTGGAAGTTGATGCTGTTTATACCAAACCGTTTAAAACTGACACAGTTCTTATCGCTCCGGGACAGACTACTAACGTTCTCTTAACCGCAAACGCAAACGCAAACGCTGGTTCCAAATACATGGTCGCCGCCACAACGTTTATAGACGCTCCTATCTCATTCGACAACGTCACCGCCACCGCCACTCTCCACTACATTGGCCTGCCTACGGTCTACGCCTCAAAGAAAACAGTTCTCGCATCCCTCCCGCCGCAAAACGCAACGTGGGTTGCGACCAAGTACATTAGATCGCTCAGAAGCTTGAACTCCCGCCAGTATCCGTCTAGGGTTCCGACCACCGTGGATCACTCTTTGTTCTTCACGGTGGGTCTTGGTGCAAACCCATGCCGGAGCTGCAACAACGGTATTCGCTTAGTGGCCGGAATAAACAACGTAACGTTCACCATGCCTAAGACCGCTCTTCTCCAGGCTCATTTCTTTAACATCTCTGGCGTATTTACTGACGATTTTCCGGCGAAACCCTTGAATCCGTATAACTATACGGCAAGAGTAGAGCAAGGGGTTAATGCAGCGACGATGAAAGGTACCAAACTTTACCGGCTTCCGTACAACGCGACGGTGCAAATCGTTTTGCAGAATACAGCGATGATTTTGACGGAGAACCATCCATTTCATCTTCACGGCTTCAACTTCTTCGAGGTTGGTAGAGGTTTGGGGAATTTTAACCCGGAAAAGGATCCGAAATTTTTCAATTTGGTTGATCCGGTTGAAAGAAATACCGTTGGAGTTCCGGGCGGTGGTTGGACAGCCATCAGATTCATCGCCGACAATCCAGGTAATTAAATATAAACTAAAATAGTTTTAGTTTCTAATAATTTATAAAATAAAAGCGTTGTTATTAGTCTTGTAGATTACTTTTTGTCAAGAGTTGGTCTTTTTCAATCACGGATTATTTTTCGTATATATATTCTTGTAGCGAATTATTTATCCGAATATTCGGTCCACCTTGCTATAGTTTTGTTTTTGGAGTAATTGAATTTTTTAGATTTTTTATTTTTTGATAGCATCTTAGAGTAATTGATTTGCTTATTTTGTTACGTATGAAGGGGTATGGTTCATGCATTGTCACTTGGAAATCCATACAACTTGGGGATTAAAGATGGCATTCGTCGTCGACAACGGTCACGGTCCTCACCAGTCCCTGCTTCCTCCACCCGCCGATCTTCCCAAATGTTAGGATATGTTTTTACTAAATTGTTTCATTTTTGTGGAATTTATTATATTTAGAGTTAATTGTGGGGAAATATAATGGTTGGGGTTTGGTGGACGACTTACAATTCTTTTTTTGTATGTAATAAAAAGGAAGATAAAGGGAAAGTTTATAATGTTTTTTAAATTTTCAGACAACGTTATTATTCTGTTTGAGTTCTTGACTTTTTTTTTTACTGCTTACGTTGCAACTTGGCAAGTATATTTACCAAAAAAACAAAAGAAAACCATACGGTGGTCAATGTGGAATCGTATCAGATAATTTAATTTCTAAACACCAAATGTCACGGATCCTCTTTGGCAAAATCAAAAGGTTCGGTCGGTGTTCCTTAAAGTGGCTAGGGTGTTTTTTTCGTTTTTTGTTAATTAAGTATATTTCACACACGCATACAATCCTCCGCCGTTTTTTAAGAATGAATTTTTCTTTTGTAAATGAATTATTTTCAACTTGATTTCAACATATCATATGCAACCCTAAAACTTTTAAAATCCAGAAAAAACCTCAAAAAGATTTCGAATTTAAAAATGGATGGACACCACAACGTTGTTAAAAAATATAAAATGATAGAGAAAGTTGATGTAGCAAATTTTGGGAGTGTCACACAAGAAGGCGTCTCATTGAACTATTGAAAAATATAAACGTAGATGTGGAACGGTGAGTTGTAGCCATTTAATTGGACCTTGCACATTTTTTTTGTTCATGTGAATATAAAAATATTTACGTGTCTTTATTATCCAGCTATACTGGAATCACAATTTCCATGAAATTTTAACATAGTAGTTTATTATGAGAAAATAAAACAAATTGTCAGGGAATTGATTCCAAATCATTTTGGCTGTTTCATCCATTTCGCAGGACGTTTGTCCCTTGGTGCACTAAAACCTTTTAATTTGTGTTTAAACAGATTTCTGAGTCTTTGACTTATTCCTTGTTTGAAATAATACTCTAAACTAATAACAGTGTTAAGGTATTTAAATGAATAGAAGAGTATTTAATTGGAAGATTTCTATTAATGGGTAAAATTGCTTGGAGAATATTAGTTGTACAGAAAATGGCAAAAACTACTATTCAATTATTGCCATGTCTCTCCAACATTTTAGACCTTCCCCTACATATACCTCCTTGAAAGTCCAAAGGGGCACACAAGCTAATAATCCAAAATAAAAATAGTTTCAAAAAAAATATGGTAAGGAAGAGAACATCCCATTCAATAAAAAGGAAATGGACTAAATGATTTACAGGCTAAAATAAACATGCATATATTTCAAATTCTGAAAATGATAAAACATTATTCTTTTGGCAATCGTGCATATATAACCACACATACATAAAAATAGATTTAGCAGTTTTTCATATAATGAAACATGTGCGAAATCTTTTAGAATTGGCGATTTCTTTCTTTTAGTCATATGATCACTTTCAACTCCTTTTTATATGAAATGACAGATGATATATAGGTGCTCGATCAATCTTGTTTCAATTGTCTCGCTCCAGAATAAGTAAATTCTTAATTATAATTTAGTAGAGTAAAATGGTATAATTTTATTTAAAAATTGAAAAGATAACGTATTGGAGAAACTTCCAATTAGATTACTAGGGAAATCGTAACTGAGAAAATACATATATCAGCCGTAACGTAACTATCAGTAGATATGTCCACTGTGTGACATATAAATGATTGGGGGACAAAAAAATTCTCTAGTAGTATATGATTCAAGGTCATATTTTAAACATTTTGTACTGGATTAAGGTGATATAATATATTCTCTAAGTACGGTATGGTACCATTATCGGCCACGTAACACAACCTTACCGGCTTAAAACACAAAAGGGCTAAATGTAATTAATTAGTGCTCCCTAAACAATAACTAATTAAGACAATAAGGACATGTCTACATATCTGTCTATGTGATCCGTGAAATGAGGAATGTTACGTTATACTAAACTCGGCAATGGATTTTTTTTTGACGTATTCAAAGATTTTACATAATATAAAAACATAAAGATATATTCCCTCTGATTTTGACGTGTTTTTGAAAGGGTGTTATTCTGACATTTTTCGAGAAAAATATGTAAGTTTCCTTTATGCAATTTATTAATACATTTTCACACAAATTTTTTAAATTATGTAAATTTCTCTCTGAAATTAATAAGTTAAAATAAAAGGAATAAAATTAATATTTAATTTAAAATTTTGCATTAAAAATATAAAATGACATTTTTTATAAAAGAAAAATTAAGTCTCAGAAATGACAGCTTTAAAAAACGGAGAGATATATAATTTTCAAAATTTCATTATGGTATTTTGAATAAAAGTAACTCATGCGATGGTCAACTATTGTAATAAAAGTATACCCGAATTCAGTTATGGGTTTACAAAAATGAAATTGGTATAATAAAAGTATTCCAAAATTTTTTATCTGAATTTGAATTCGAATCAGCCAAATTATTTCATTATAGTATAAATTTCTAAATCTGAAAATCCGTATTCAAATGTGATCCGAACCCGAAATCTGTTAGGGTATCTGAAAACCCAAAAATACATAATTATCCATAAAAAAATACTCTAATTCGAGGATACTATCTATAAATATGAATTTTGTATGTGTAATATATAAAAAATTGATTTGAATCCAAACAAAAAATCTAAAAATATTCGAAAACTCCAAAAATAAAACCGAAAAATCCGAATCCGAATCCGAACCAGAACCAGATTAAAACCCGATTTTTTTAGATTTTATAAGGTTTTATGGCTGAAATCCGAATCCGATGTAAATCCGAAAATTATAGTCGAATCCAAACCCAATAAATTATTTTATTGTAGAGTAAATATATTTCCAAAAATCCAAATCTGATCGGGTTTTATCCGAATTCAGAACCCAAATACTCAACCCTAGATATGATTATTGCAAGCTTCACGAGGATAAACATACGGAGAATGGTGAAATCTGCACTAGTTTGCGCCCCCCGTTCACAAACACTCGATCATTAACAATGATCTTCGATTCCGAAGACGCGATACCACTTCTCAACTCTAAATATGTTTCTATCTTTAGATTTTTAGGTGTTATGTATGGCTCTATCAGATCCTTTTATGTTTCCCGCTTGACTTTTATACCACCGGTTTGTTTGGCTATATTAGTACTGTTTTCTCCCTTGTTGAATTTTCTTTTTTGATGGAGTTTGAGTATTGCTATCCGTACAATAGGTTTGACCAAAAAAAAAATACGGTAATAGGTGTGTTTGTTTTAAATTACTTGATGAGAGACATACTCACCCATAAATTACTTTGACATTATTGTGAAATGAATTTTGTAAATAAAGAGATGGTAGTTTAGTGATGCACCATTTGAACATTTTGTAGAATATACTCTTCAATTTTTCATTTCATAATATTATTTTATATCCATTAATAAGATCGTTGTGTATTATCAATGAAGTATTTTAAACGTTCATATACTAGTGTTCTATTCCAAAAATCTGTGTCAAACATCGATCCAATTACTAACCGGTAACCTCCATAGAATTTCGACTCCAAAAAGACACTGAACATTTACCAAACCAATTGAGAGCCATCGAAGTCTTACGTGTGCACACCTCAGTAAATCACAATGAATTACTCGGACGTACAAAATTTCGCCACGTGAACAAATCACAATGGAGAAGACATATTCCTCGAAAATTTTTTTTTTTTTTTTGGCACCAAAAACAAACCATCTATTAAGCTTTCATGATGCAACTTTCCTCAGGAGAAAACTAATCCAGAATTTGAAAGCTTACGAAGACAAACAAAAAATCTCGAGTACGAGCCTTCTTAGCTAGAAGATCGATACATATATTTAAAGTACGAGAAATAAAGGAAATAGAAAAATTGTAAACAAAGATTTAAGAGATAGATAGTCGTCTATTTCTGACGCAAAAGTCGGCCACTCATTTGGCAAATCCAGCAACGTGAAAAGGTCCATGCAATCAGTTTGAAAACCCACATTATCCATGTTAAGATCCCCTAAGCAACACATCGCGCAAATAAGGGAACCCAATTCTGCATGAAGAGGGGATAGAGAACGTCTAGAGCTTTTCAAACCAAGGTGAAGAAGCTTACCCTCCAAAGTCACAATCCAGCCATGACCACTAAGATTATATGTCTCCTTCCACGGCCCGTCGGTCTGGTAGATGGTACCTTGATGTATCGGTAAGTCTATCGTGTGTTCCGGAGGCGCAATATATAGCGGAGTTGATGGTCGTAGTGCGAATGATTACCACCCGTAATGCTTCTGATTCTTGGAGTGCACTGAAGATCGTAATATTGAGAGCAATGTCTTTATTTTCAAAGAGTTTAAAATTTATCGCCTTCCAGATGAACTAAATAATCCAAGGGAAAATGTTGATCGCTTTATCCTCTCCTCCTACTTTCTTAGCTCACCACGTGAGGAAATCCATGTTCGTGTATATCGACTCCGAGGGGAACAGATTCAGTGCCGAGGGTATGTTCGACAATGCCGAAGTTTGTCTCTCCCGTGAACACTCAAAAACACATGATTGATTGTCTCGTTTTCCGCTTCACATCGCGGGCGAACTTTTATCCACTCCAATATGCATGTCATATAAACGTTGACACACAAGGTTACATCACGAAGTAATTTGCGATAAAAAATGCATTAATTTTTTTGAGGTTAGAATTTTCCATGCTTGCGCGTGTAGTGCCATGACACTCGATCCCTAAAAAGAGATATCACAATCTCTTCTCAAGCCAGCTATAGCAGCCCCATACTAGCTGTAGTTATCATTAAAAAAGAGGCACTTGGGCGAATGCCCAAAATAAAAAGTATGTACCTTCAAGAATTTTGTAGAAAAATCGATCAAATCGCTCACATAAAGATGTGGATCATGCTCAGGCGATAAAACCATGTGAGGTCCACGCTAGAATATTTGGTATCCACAGGTCAGACTATACCTTGGTTCCCATACCCGATCCAATGACACACCACAGTCCCAAAGTTAAAAGTGGTCTCTATGCCATGATACCCTCTACCCGTATGATGGATTACTTGCTGCTCTAATGTGTAAAGGGGAGGAACACCTAAAATACATGCCACGGAGAACGCGGGCTAAGAGTGAGTTGGAAAATCTCACTAGGCGCCACAATTGCTTAGCAAGGAGAGCATGTTAAAGTCTTCAAAAGTATGAAAACCCCATCTCCTCTTTTAGAGGTTTGCATAGCTTCTCCCAGGTTTGCCAGTGAATTCCGTTGCTATTCTGCTTTTTGGTCCATCAGAAATTCGTAATAACCCCGCTAAACTTTATGCATATATATTTAAGACGTAAAAAACACGACATTACATATGTTGGAAAATCATGCACAATAAAATTTATAAAATTCTTTTTTCCCTCACGAAAAAGGAATTTTTGCTAACTATACATTGATTATGCTATTTAAGCATTTCTGTCAATAGCAAATATTTGTGCTTTCAATCTGTGTATATTCTCTGGTAAACTCAAATAAGTATTTATTCCACCTTCTTTGCTTATCCCCAAAATCCTTAACATTGTTATTTGCTTTAGAGAGTACATCTCGCCCAACATAATAGAAGATTTGGAGAAGTTAATTTGCTGCCTAAATGCCTCTTCGTAAGAACAGAGGATTTTGAGATACATCTGCTCTGCAAAAAAAAAAATTATTATCTGCAGAAAGAAGGTGTGAAACTGGAAGGTTAGCTCTCAAGATTTGGATACCCTAGATCTTTCCAAACTATTCCGCTTGCTTAAGGTATGTTACAAAAATCTCTATACAAATAATAAAAATATACGGTGAAAGAGAGTATCTTTGACGTATTCCGCGTGTTGGCTTAAAACGTAAAAAACAATTAAATTGGGAGACGGACATATGATAATGCAAAACGCGCATCTAACGTGAACCCCTATGTACATCTTGGTATGTAATTTATCGCTGATCTCGACCGTTCATTTGGCGGCTCCATTTTCCGATCTGACACATAAAATCCCAAATTGCAAAAATGAATAAATTTATATCAGCTGTACGTAATCAGTGAAAATAAAAACTAGTAATAAAAGTATACATATATATCAGTAGCAGTAACAGTAACGTATATGTTTTTGTATTTATAGAGTATTATTTTAATAAGAATGCTGAAAATTTGTTATTGTTCTGAGAGGCATCGTATACTCCCAGAAAATGTCAACTTCGCGTATTTTTAATTGAATAAATAAAATCATTTTATATTTCACAATATATATCAGAATGTTCACCATCATTATTAATTTGTAATCATAGAAGTCACGGAAATTTTCTCCTATTCTTTTTTTTTTCTTTCTCAGAGGTACAAATTTATATTTTTCATGTCTTCCCGTATGACAATTGACCAATCCAAATTTCACAAGGTAGTATTTACACTAGAAATTTAGAAGAGTATATGAACACTTCAAATTAATTGTGAATTTAATCACTTTACATTTAATTCAATTACTTACTTAGTATGCCATATATATTAGTATCGTGAACATATAGATAGTAAAAACACACTCCATCTAAATGAACTTATTACTATAAAAAGCGTTAAACCTTTTTAGGGTCCGATTAGTAGCAATAGTTTTGATAAAGAGGTCAAAATACTTTTGGTTATAAAAAAAAGTGGAAAATTTTAGTAGCAAGAAAATATGTGATTTGGTTGATCTAACGATTTATGGTTTTGATCTAGCGATTTGGTTGATAAACGTTTTGATAATTTAAAGATAAAGAAAATAAGAAATAATATTCACACAAAAATTATTTAAAAATATAATAATATAATTAAATAAGTTATGAAAGTTCAAAAATAACAGACAATTTTAAAATATCAAACTGCCGTTTGGTGAACCATTTTAGTCGATTCTGTACACTTCTTTTCAACTTTCATACACATGTTTTTATCGCTTCGAACTGTCCGGTTAAAAACAATTAGATTGGTAAAACTTTCATCAAATTTACACTCAAAATAAATCTTTATCAAAAAAAAGAAATTACCCGCAAAACAGTGTAACTATAACAGAGTATTAAGCAGGAATGTAACTACGTAAGGTGAACAAGAAATAGAAAGGACTAAAAATGAGAATAAAATCTTTCACTATCTGTAATAAAAAAAAAAACATAATTAAATTTCTCAAGAACAGAACTATAAGAACCCAAATCATCCCATCCTTTCTATGCCAACTTCTCAAAAAAAAATTTGACTCGAGAAAGATTTAGAATTTGGTTACTGATTCAGTTTTCTTTCCATTTATGGGTTCCTTTGCTTCTTCTTGCACATTATAGTTTTCCTAATTGGGTGGATTCCAAGGTAGCTTCTACCATATTAAAATTTTCATTTTCTGTAGCCATATGTTTATTTTCCCGAGAAATTTTATCCATACCCAGATCTTTAAATCTCCAACTCTGAGTCTCTGATATTTATATACCACTCATGCTTATATAGCCTCCACCAAATCTGGAAAACCCAATAGATTTGTTTTATTTCTTCTGCAAAATCTCAGAGCTACCCACAAAATTCTCCTTTTTGACTCACTTATCAGATCTCGTCCAGACTAGATTTTACTCTGGATTTTCTCGATTCTTTTTCAAAAGGTTGAAACTTTTCCAGATTCCTTTAAGTGGGTCTAAAGTCTTGAGCAATGTTTCAAAGAAATTCCTATGATTTCTTCTCTAAAAAAAATAAAAACGAAGTATCATTTGATAGTTATTTTGTCTTCTTCCTTTGATTCGCTTATCTCTTCCTTCCCATTAATTAAAGTCCATTTTAAAAAATTTATTTTGGATTCTTATTGATCCCAAACAAGTAAATTCTTTGAACTCCGTCGGTATGATTTGTGCTTAATTACAAAACGTAAAAAAAAATAACAGAGCTAGATTGTAGTTTTGGGACATGGAGGTTCTGAGACCGACGACGTCAGACGTTTCTGGTGGGAGTTGGCTCTTGGAGGAGACGACGTGCAACGCCACCGTCGCAGCTTCCGGCGAAGGTGCCACGTGGACGGTGGAGGAGAACAAGGCATTCGAGAATGCTTTGGCGGTTTACGACGACAACACTCCTGATCGGTGGCAGAAGATAGCGGCGGTGATTCCGGGGAAGACCGTGAGTGACGTCATCAAACAGTATAACGAGCTGGTAGCTGACGTCAGCAACATCGAGGCCGGTTTAATCCCGGTCCCCGTTTACATCACCTCGCCACCTTTCACTCTGGATTGGGCCGGCGGTGGTGGCGGATGTAACGGATTCCAACCGGGTCATCCGGTTGGTAATAAACAGTCGCCGGCCGGTAGATTACCGGAGCTGGAGCGGAAGAAAGGCGTTCCTTGGACGGAGGAAGAACACAAGTAAGTCTCCGTTCTTTTTCCGGTTTAGTGGAAATTGAATTATCTCGGAATTAGATGGTTTTATACCGGAATGGTGAAAATTAATCTAATAAAGAATCGGCTCTGTGGTGAGATTGACATAGAATTTGGTTACCAATCGTGCAGAATCGAAAATAGTTGGAACATAAGTCGTGATTTTGTATAGAATAATTACAAAACCTAAATGAAACAATTTTTATGGAAAATATCCAATTTTTACGTGATTATTTATTAGAAAATGACAATTTTATATTATTGTGTGATATATAACTTTATGAAAATATCTTTTTAGATATTTCATTTGTCACAATCCGGTCAGTTCTAATGGTCTTGAAGAAATACATGCATAATCGTAGTATTATTTAATAAGTTGCGATTATGCAAAACTGTTTAGTAAACGCTTGCCTTATAGCATACATAACCTATTATCGCCATTATGAAACCTAAATTGAACAATTTACTTGGGTAAAGATTCAGTATTTATATTTTATATATTTGTTTGTAATGTATGGAAAATATCATTTATACAGTACTATTTATTACAATTCAGGCTATTTCTAATGGGTTTGAAGAAATACGGCAAAGGAGATTGGAGGAACATATCTCGCAACTTTGTGATGACGCGAACGCCAACGCAAGTCGCTAGCCACGCCCAAAAGTACTTTATCCGGCAACTTTCCGGCGGCAAAGACAAAAGACGAGCAAGCATTCACGACATAACCACCGTGAATCTCGAAGACGAGGCTTCTTTGGAGACCAATAAGAGCTCCATTGTTGTCGGAGAGCAGCGTTCAAGGCTAACCGCATTTCCTTGGAGCCAAACGGACAACAATGGAACCCATGCAGACACTTTCAACATAACGATTGGAAACGCTATTAGTGGCGTTCACTCGTACGGCCAGGTTCTGCTTGGAGGGTTTAACAATGCAGGTTCTTGCGATGACACGCCAAACACAATATTCCAACAATAGCTGATGGAGATCGATCTCTAATTAAAGGGTGTAAGTGAAATTCTTAATTTTTCATATGTACGAAACAATCGTATTTGAAAATTGTACAATAAACGTCCGTTGTTTTAATTCCAAATTAAATTAGTTAATAAAAGTTTCGTGACATACTAACAGTGCCTAATCTTTGAGTTAAATTGTTTATTTCTGAGTGTGTTTTTTTTATTCAGCTACAGCGTTAATATATTGCAACTAAAGGTTGGGTTGCAAGTTGCAAAGAAACAAATGGTGTAAACAAAATATGTGGCTAATGTAGAATTATCAGTGTGGTTAAAATGTTGAACGAAGCCAAATTAAAACGATATACAAGTTAAGCCAAATTAAGACGAAATGTGATGCTCTGTTTTTGACTTTAATAGCTTCTGTTAAATGTTAACGTAACTCCCACTACTCATTAGTCATCAATCATCATCTGCACTTCTGGACCACCGATACGAAATGGGCCTTGACAGTTTCACGTCTCAGTTCTCAGATACATCCAAGCTCATCGGTTTGGGCTTAAAGAACCAGCTTGAAGAGTAAACCGATATATACCGTACCGAATTAATTATTGTAAGAAGTGCTTAAATAAATTATTAAATTCTAAACACAGTGCTTGTCTGCTTAATTTGCCAATGATGGGTGTGAATCACCCCTTTCAGAAAATACACAATTGTCTAATTCGTATATTAGAGTGTTAGTTGTTGATGAAAAAAATAAAAAAGATTCATATTTATGTTATACAAGTTGCAGCAAAAAGGTTCAAAAAGACACAAACTTGGCCATCTCTAACTAATATCCAAATTTTGTCGTTAAATGTTTGAATAACATATCGATCACAATATGGCATTATTCATTGTTCGTCTCCATCGACCAAACTATGCTTTCAACAACCACTTGAAGTTATATAACGGACAATATTTGAGAGCAATGCAATTAATTGCTACATTATATATACAGTTTTTCTACTACATTATATGTATAGCCTTTAGACACTAGTTAATATATCTTTTCTTTCTAAAAATGTTATTTTTGTATAGAAAAGAAATCTGAAATTCTGTTTATAATCTTTTTAACTTAGAACCTCTTTTTTTTGTTAAAGAACTTAACACCACTTTACTATAACAATAAATAAATTTATTTTGTTGTACAAAAATGAACAAGTATTTAATCATATACTAGTGTCAAATCCTACCGAACTTAATTGCTTCATTGTGGTCATTTTTTGTGCTTGTTGTTTTCTTAGCCTTTATTTTAGATTTCTTGTTTGTCACAAACTTAAAATGATATAACTACTTCACTTTTTACCAAAAAAAAAAAAAAAAAATCCTACCGAACTAAAAATCCTCATTTTTAAACAAAAAAAATATCAATCAAAGGAACTATCAATCAAGAGGAAAAAGAAAAATTTATAAAATAATTTATATAAAGACGGCAACTCCGCCCGGGCTAGCAGCTAGATTTTGCAACGATTGTTGCGCTCTTCTACTCATTAAAATCTGTTTTTGCTCCAACGGCCGGGTATATGTCAGAGGTGCATCCAATTTTTGGGGTAGTTGATTTTGCATGTGAGTCTAGTGATTTGTATGGTGTCAATATGTTACACATAATGCATATTGTTGAAAAAATCACTCCATTTTAATTTGTTCTTATTTTTTTTTTCGGTTTGGTAGATAACCAATTGACCATAAAAAAGTCAACATTTGCAAAAGAAAGAAGAAAAGAACTCGGTGACAATATGGTAACTGATAATAACTAATAAGTAGTACATTTTCGCGTTTTAGAAAAATCATATTATCCAAAACCGAAAATCTTATAGAATTAAAAGAAGAATGATGTGTTATGTCAAGAACATAGTTGAGAAACCCAATCCATCATACATAAACAAAACCAACAGAAACAAAATTATAAAACCCTAAATACTAAATAAGCTAATTAAAATAAAATAAAAACTACCTCATTCAAATCGATTTCTTCCCGAAAAGCTCCCATTCTCAACTTGATTGGCAGGCGGCAACCTCCAAGGAAAACTAAAATGGGCCGGGATGTCCCGCAAACGGGTTAACATTAAAAGCTGCAGATCTCTGTGAAATTGGTTCAATATAAAAAGGTTGTACTTGCCTCTGCATCAACTGAGTACCATCGTTTCCCTTTGGCATCATCAAGCCTTGAGGTAACCCTAACTCGGTCCAATTCTGGTTCGGGTCCATTTGAATCTGATCATCATGAAATGAGATGAACGAGAAACCCATATTATTAGGGATCATTAAGCCTTGAAGCTGTTGCTTCTCAGGATAATATTGTTGCATATAATGTTGATCCATTAAATTCTGCGGGATTGGTGTCTCTATGGCTTGATGATGAACCCTAATCATACTACGATCCTGTCTCGTCATAGCTTCAAGTAACTTGTTATCCACGGCACAGAAAATCCCACGTAGCTGCTCTCGTGAACACTTGTCTAGCTTCCCCTCCCAACTACAATACTTATGATCACTCTTCACTCTCTACCTCTTTTGCCTTACGTAAAACGTTAACGAAAGTCTCGACGTGGGTTTCTCTCCTGCAGCTATTCGACACTGTGTCTCTGTACTTGCGTATGACGTCTCTGAATTTGTTCTCGTTCTTCGACCATATCTCTGGCTCCGAAATCACCTCATCGGTCGCCTTGGTGGAACCGTAGACGATGAGACATGTCTCGACGCCGCAGAGAGTTGAGAACTCATTTGCCTTCTTGTAAAGACAAGCTTTCCTCTTCTTGTAAGTTGTTATCCTTGTCTTATCAGTCGCTATCCTTTGTAGGTCCACTTTCTTATGAGTCATCCTTTGTAACCTGAGTTATTGTTATTACACAACACATATAAACATATAAAGCCTTTTCTTACCCAAAAAAACAAATATATTGATTGATATGTTTTGTGATCAATAATCGTTTCTCTAAGCCAAGTTAACCTAGAATATATATACATCAAGTCCAAAGTAATTTGAATTATCGTTTATGTTTGTTGGCGTTTTGTGAATATACATATAAACATCAGGTCTACTAAAACTCAAATTTCGATCAAGATACAAACTATAGGGTTTATGTGTTTCCTAAGCTACTTTAACCCCACGCAATCACAAACCATAAGATAATTCAAAAGAAATTTGAAATCGACTCAGAAGTCAATCAGCAAACGCAGAGCCAAGAGTGGGAATCCGGGAAATATGAGCTAATTCCCAAATCTAGCAAAAACTCCAAAATAAACCGTAAGGAAATCCCATAACAGAACGAATAGGCAACAGAGCATGAAAACCCTTTAGAACCAGAGCAGAACTAATGAACATAAGTAAAAATTGTATTTGCATAAGATAGTAATCTTACTTGAATATCAAAGCAAAGTTTCAAACTAGATTCTATGCAGATGAATAACGATGAATCGAGCATATATATGCGAGATTTTATATATTCAGTTTGATTCAGTTTGTGTTTATGGAAGGGAGTCAAAGATATCGAGATATAACCTTTAAGTGAAGATGAGACATGAGAGTTTAGGAAAGAAAGATTAGAAATGGAATATTTAGTTTGCCAAAATGGAATATATACTAACTCGAGAAGCTACGTACGAAGAAAAGAAAAGTTAAACACAGTTAAATTTAAACTTTTTCTTTTTCAGTTAGACGGTTTGATTTTATTTATTTATTTATATATAAAATTAGATGCGTTTTACGTGCCCTTGTTTTTATAATTTATGAGATTGACCACTAAGACTAATTAATATTGATATATACACAATATTATAGTTTTGAGTGATCAATTACGGTAGTACATAATCATAGAAAAGGAAATCCGAAGAAAACCATTAAATATTGATGATAATAAACAAGGAAACTAAAAATTTGACAGAAAATAAAAATAAAATTAGCATGTAATGTATATATATATTTACATATCAATTCGTATATTGGACAAATTAATTACATATGTTTGGTATAATTTTGATATCAATCTGCATTCGCAAGTTAGGCAAATTGAGACCAATTGTTTTGTCTATTTTTATGTGTACCATTTATAAGGTCTTTAAACTGAGAAATGCTAGTTGTTCTTCTTTTAGTTATTCACTTATTCATAGGATTAAAATCGATGAATATTATAAAGGAAAAAAAGTCACCTTTACAAGTTTCAGTTAAAAAAAAAAGTCCATTAAATAATGATACAACAATTTGCTTCACCTATTATAAATCAATCCATTTTCTAAAACGAATTCTCAACATATTTATTTCACAAGAATGTATCTACAATTAGTAAACTCTTCCTTCTGTTGTACCTTGTTTATTTTCTTCATCATGATCCAGATTGCATTGATTGATCTTGTGTGTATGTATCATCAATGCGTTAATTTTCTGGAAAATTATAAGCATTTGGCTATAGACGAAAGGAATATGAAACAAAGTTTGATTGTCTATGTTTTATCCTTCAAAATTTACCTATAGAATTATCATTTATGAGTTACTACGAACCTAAGACTCTGTTTTCATCATTTGTTGTTTGAGTCTCTGCATCGTGCTTTTCCCTAATCACTTGCTTGGATTCTTCATCGTCATCTCTAACGAGTAAACCAATGTTTTGGTGCATTGATTCTAAATTGAGCTTTAATTCTTTTTCCACAGCTTGTCCATCTTGCGTATAAAGTTCTGAAATCTCTTCACTATTATATTCACTCGCAGCTACCGCAATAAATTCATCTTTATCAATATCTTGACAGACGGTGTTAATCGCAATAGCATCTTCATGCTCTAGTTGTTGGGTAATCTCCAAAGTTTTTGGTGATATCCTTTCAGAAGAATTTATACCGCGCTAGTCAATAAACAAAGAAAATGTTATTAAACTTCGAATCAAGAACCAATAACAGAGGAAGACACTAATAAATTTTATTATCTCAGTAAATGGTATAATCACTTAGTTATGTATCATTTGTGGAGTCAAATTTTGTATAATATATCTCAAAAAATTATTAGAATAGAGCGTGAAACCTGTTGAGTCCATAGTTGTGAATCTTGTGAGTTTTGAATATGTATTGAAACTATTGATTCTTCCTCAATTCATCATCAAAATCTTTCAATTTTTCTTTCTTCTTTAGAGATCTCCTGATCAGTTGACTCATCTATTGTTGAGTTATTATCGTCTTGGACTTGCATAAGTATCACATCATTTTCATTTTCTGCATTCTTGTAGTCTTCAGATAACTGTATATGAGGATCAATCGAAGATTCTTTCAAGATTCTATGAGGAGTCTCTTCCTCTATTGACTCTGCTTGCTCATCAGTAATTTTGACTAATTCCTGACCATTCTCTTCCATTACCTCACTTTCTACTACTTCTGTAAGAACCTGGTCTTGAAAACTCTTTAAATCACTTATATGTGCTTTATTTTCTGTTTCTTTTCCTATCTCCTCAGTAAAATTGTCTGATTTTGATACGCCTTCTTCTTCTTCTTTGACCTCTCTTTCAAATGACTCTATATTGGGAGTGTCTAAAGAAGTATCCAATAAGCTCTGAGTTTCCTCATATTCCCTTGGTTCTGTGATCTCAGACTTCTTTATATTGATCCCTGTATCATCTTCTCCTCGAATGCTACTTAGGAGTTGGTCTTTCTGCTGATGATCAATGGTATTTAAATCAATAACCTTAGGAGATCCATTATTTTCAAACTTTTGCACATCAACAACTTCCTCATCAGTCAACTTCTTCATTGATGAATCCAGAGTAGTCAGAGATTTCTGGTCAGCTAATTCATCATCCAAACAATTTATATTCTCCGAGTTGCCCCCATCAATCGATTCCAAGATAGTTTCAGGCTCTTCTGTTATAGACGACAATGACACACTTGTACGGAATAACAAACCTTTTGTAGGCTTAGACACATCACTGGAACTAGAAGTGTTCTGCTCAAAAATCTCTTTGTGTTGTCCTCTTCTATCGGACAATGACATATCATCAACCAAAAAATTCTCATCTGGTTTGGCTTCATGTTCACTCTTTGGTCCATTATTCTCCTCTTTTGATTCCATTCCATTTCTTGATTCATCATATTGGTGAGAGATCTTCTTGCGCGATTCTTCACCGCGGATGATTTCTCTATCAATATCCGTATCATACGTATAAGATTCCCCACCATTAGACCAATCATCAAGCCAATCAACTGTCGTAGGAGGTGAACCAATCTCTGAAACCTCAACTTGCATATCTGAGGCAACAGAAAATGTTCGACTATGCGAATTTTCACATCTACGAGTGTAAAACATATTGTTATCATCCAGTCTTGGCGCTACTAAACCTCTAGGCAATGTGTTTGGCATAGTGTTTCTTGTTTGATTCATCTGAAAACCGGAATAATTATTATCCATAGATTGGTATATAGCTTCCCTAAGCTCTGGTTTGTTCAATCGGTTAAGTTCTGATTCACTTTCTTCAGAACAACTTGAATCATCATCACTTTCTTCTTTGTTTGAATCTATCTCTTCATTCTTTTCTACTTCTCCTTCTTTGCTTTTTCCATTCTCAACGCTTTTATCATCGTCCTCTATTGTAGCTTCTATTTCATTACAAGGGAGCTTTTGTTCAGTATGATCCATATATTCATTGTCCAAATCTGTAGGTAAAAAAAATTCATTATTTGCATGAGCAAATATAAAAACAAAAAAAACAAATTTAATAATGAGAAAATATACCTAAACGTTTCCTAGTAGTTGAAATCTCTGAAGCAGGAACTGGGCTGTTCAAACACTGAGCATGTTCTGGAGAAAAAAGACCAAAGCGACAGAAGCTCTCATGACGACAAAAGAACATATCTTTATGGTTAAACAATGAAAATTCTTGATCAAAGCTATCTCCAGTAAGAATAGGTCTTTCCTCTTGAGGATCATAAGGAATATCAAAAGGGCTTCTCCCTTGTAACAACACAGAAGGCGCTGAGCCTGGAATCTCTATTCCCATAGCATTAGTCTCTGATGGATAATTTCGACGTTTTTCAAGATTGTTGTTTCGTGGAACCGTAATTTGAAGGTTGTTGTGGTTGTTGTTCTGTCTAGGGCTAGTTGTTTCTTTAGCTTGAAGCCTATTTCGTTGATCTAGAGCTAGTCTAAAGAGCCGTCTCGCTCTTCTTCTAGCGATTAGACTCTCTAGTCTCCTATTTCTCTCAATCTCTGAAATCCCATGTTCATTAACATTACCCATATCCTCTTTCATCTCTTCATTTTTACCATCCAAATCTCTGTATTTAATCTCACAGTTACAAACCGTTGGTCTTTCAACGTTAAGATTATCCAAATCTCGAGAATCTTCTTCCCCAAGAAACTTGTCATTGTCTTCAACTATATTGGTTTCTATAGCTTTTGGTGACTCTTCGAACTGAGGGGTACGACCGAGAAGGTCATTGTAAAGGGAAGTCAAGATAACTTTGTCTTTCTCTTCCTCGCTTGTCTGTGAATCCCATTCTTCAACTTTCATTCGAGCATTACGTCTCACACTTCGTTGCTGTTTTAAGTGGCATCTCTTTTTGTCTTCGCAACTCTTCTTTGGCTCCAAAGAGGAAAATGGATTATATGAACTGGAAAATCTCAATTCTAGCTTTTCTCGGGCATACACTAGAGCACATGCAAGAGCCGGCGACGAGTAGATCAAGAAGAACAATAGAGAAGGGAGGAAAATGTATAGCACAAGTAAAAACATGGAACCCCCTGATAAAATCGGGTGGTTTCTCATAAATTTGATGCTTGTGTTTATAGAAAATCCAAGAATTTTCCATAATATTGCGATTGTCTCCTTTGCGTCAATACCCATTTTTAATATAATCAGAGAATTCAAGTCTATAAGAAATTAATGTAAACAAGATTTTTTTTCTTCTGAGATCTAGCAAAGAATATGGTATCAAACAAATAATAATAATGGGGTTTCCAAATTTAGACAGTATCGTCTGGAGATCCTCTGTTTAAGGACGTTAAATTTTTAAATTTTTTTTTTATAATCTTTATTTGCTCTATAGAAGAGAAAATTAAAACGACAAAACAATTAAAAAACAAATTTGGTTTTATAACGAGAAAAACGAGTTTTTTACATGATTTGTTCTTGGTGTTTGCTTTCATTTCCAATACAGTCTCGCATTTTTTTTAACACAAGCCTCGCATTTTTTTTATTTAATGAAGTCAACGTATCTAATTATTTTTTTGGTAATTAGTCAATTAAAAAGTTTAAGAACAAGTGATAAAAATAAAAGCTCAGATAAATATACTCCCTCCTTTTCAAAATATAAGATGTTTTAGAAAAAAAAAATTAGGTGTAAAATATAAGATGTTTTGAAGATTTTAATGCAATTTTTATTCATTTAATTGTAAAAGCACATAGTCTAAAAACTTTTGTCAATTACAAGACAACATTTTAAATAAAAGTTAATAATTTTTTAAAAAGTTTTGATTAATTATTTTTTTAAAATATGATATTTTTTATTTTAAAATGTAAAAATTAATTTTTTTAAATAACATATTTTTATCCAAAACATCTTATATTTTGAGACGAAAAGAGTATAAAACTAGTTTAATCTTAATGGTCCAGACAACCCAAGTTAGAGCCAAAGATATACATTTTAGATTGACTTTGGATTGGATTGTGAATTCTTATGAAGAAAACTTATTACCAAGAAAATATGGTCAGTTTTTTTTTAATAATATGAAAAATATCTAGAAAAATTTATTTCCAAAAATTGATATCCATAAAATTAGAAATGACTATCTTTTGGGCCATTCTGTGAGCCCTACAAGCTTAAAATCAGATTCGTGGCCCATATCCACCGCTCAAAACCTGTGGTCGGGAAAAACCTGAAATCTCATCCACATTACCTTTTGTCACGTAACATCAGACACCATCTCTCTCTATACTTCTTGCCAACTTGATTCTCGTCTACAGATAATCTTCTTACAAAACCGAACGCCGGCGTAATCGACGGTGGAGAACTCATTCCCTTTGTTCGATCGGACGGTTCACATTCGAAGTCTTATCCCCTGTAAACCTCGCCTTATGTAGTCCAAAAGAAGATTAGATAAACCCAATGGGTTGCCCATGTCTTCCTTTGATTTCCTCAATTTCTTGGGTTTCGAAGAAATGACTACAATCGAATTGTTAAGTCCTTAGATTCACGATAATTTTCGATTCTCAACTTGCTGTAGTGTACTCTATTGTACTTGCATGCTTCAAGCTTTTTCCGCGATCTTTCTTATGCATTTCGTCAGAATCCAAATAGATTTGTATCCAATTCAATTCAACTTCCTCAATCAGTTGCAGCATCGAGAAATCATGAAAGATTCAATCTTTGGCAAGTACAATTGGGTATTGTTCTGTTTGTGGTGATATTGCTCCGACCAGGAATCCCATTACCTGGTTCTGAGCCTCGGACACAGACGACGTTCATGAGTGTACCGTATAGTGATTTCTTGAGTAAAGTTACTAATAATGAGGTGCAGAAAGTGGAGGTGGGTGGACTTCATGTTTTGTTTAAGTTGAAAGATGATGGGAATTTGCAAGAGAGTGAAACTAGTAGTAAGTTCTCTGAGTCGTCTGAGTCTGTGCTTAGAAGTGCGACTCCGACTAAAAGGGTTGTGTATTCCACTATAAGGCCGAGGGATATCAAAACACCGTATGAAAAAATGCTTGAGAATAATGTTGAATTCGGGTCGCCGGATAAACGCCCTGGTGGCTTTTTCAATTCTGGATTGGTAAGGCCGTGGATTGTAATGATTGGCTCTGTTCAGAAGTCTGACATTTTCAAATTGCTTCATTTCACCTCTAGGAAATAGTTAAATTGAAAAGGTTTCTTCTTTTATTGTTTTTGTTGTTTCAGATAGTTCTGTTCTACATCGCAGTGCTTGCAGGGCTTCTCCACCGATTCCCTGTTAGCTTTTCCCAGGTTTGCACATTCATGATACCGTAATGTGGTTGTTTAAGTTAAGGCCATGTGCACTTCCCTTAAAAGCTATGAGGTTTACACAGAGTACAACAGGCCAGCTGAGGACTCGCAAGTCTGGTGGTTCTGGTGGGGGAAAAGTTTCTGCTGCAGGTGAAACAACCACTTTTGCAGATGTTGCTGGTGTGGATGAAGCAAAAGAAGAGCTGGAAGAGATCGTGGTAGGTTTATATGTCCTTAAAAGATGCTGCACTATGCTGAAATGATTGTCAAAATGTTTCTGTTATAGCTTTGTTCATGTTCTTGTTGATTTCTCTTACTCTTGGCTTAACTGTTACAGGAATTTCTCAAGAACCCTGATAGGTATGTCCGTCTAGGTGCTCGTCCCCCTCGAGGTGTCCTCTTGGTGAGTTAAAAAATATAGTTACTACTCTGACCATTTCTTACATAGAGTTTTATGCGCAATGTTTGGTTACCATCTTTAGAATTTATGGCTTTATTTCCCTTTTTAGTAGGTCGGTCTTCCCGGAACAGGAAAAACCCTTCTCGCAAAAGCTGTTACTGGGGAATCCGATGTCCCCTTCATAAGTTGCTCTGCAAGTGAGTTTGTACAGCTGTATGTTGGCATGGGTGCTTCACGTGTAAGGGATCTTTTTGCACGGGCCAAGAAGGAGGCTCCGTCGATTATATTTATAGATGAGGTTTGAATACGTGATCAGCGTGAGATTACTTCCTGTGCTTTGTATCGATGTGAATCTCAACAAATTTATCTGTTTTTTCACTCATCTTCCAGATAGATGCTGTCGCGAAAAGCCGTGATAATAAATTCAGAATGGTCAGCAATGATGAAAGAGAGCAAACCTTGAATCAGTTGCTCACCGTAAGTTTGTAATCATGCACGTTTCCTGCCTAAGTTGCTTTCTTGATCTTTGCATTATCCATTTATGTGTTGAGAACTGGTTAACAGGAGATGGATGGTTTTGACAGTAGCTCTGCTGTTATTGTTCTTGGAGCTACCAATCAAGCTGATGTCTTAGACCCCCCCCCCCCCCCTGCATCGGCCTGGGAGATTTGATCGTGTTGTTACGGTTAGTAGAATATCTGGCTGTCTTATTAGAATTATCATGCAGTTTAAGACTTTATCAAAGCTAACTGGCCCTTTAATCAGGTGGAAACACCTGAAAAAGTTGGAAGAGAATCCATTTTGAAAGTGCATGTTTCAAAGAAAGAGCTTCCTTTGGGAGATGATGTAACCTAGGTAGCATTGCCTCGATGACAACCGGTTTTACTGGGTAAATTTTTTGTATTTGATTCTTGACCTGAAAGTTTCTTACCTGCTTCTTGCTGTATAGTTTGTTAACTTTTATGTTTGGTTTTTATAGGGCAGACCTTGCAAACCTGGTTAATGAGGCTGCTTTGCTAGCGGGAAGGAAGAGCAAGATGATGGTTGAAAAAATCGACTTCATTCAGGCTGTGGAGTGATCTATAACGGTATCTTCCTATTCTTTCGGCGTCTACTGAACAGTTTGTCAGAATTTGTTTCCTTACAGTGCAGTGTTTGTTGCAGGGCATAGAGAAGAAAACAGCAAGATTAAAAGGTAGTGAGAAAGCAGTGGTTGCAAGGCATGAAGCTGGGCATGCTGTTGTTGGTACAGCTGTTGCAAATCTTCTTCCTGGACAGTCCCGTGTTGAGGTAAAACAATGAGGACTGCTTCTTGGATAGGCCTTATACTCAATTTTTACATGTATTACGCTCTGCTAATTGTGTTGTTGTATTAGAAATTAAGCATATTGCCAAGATCAGGAGGGGCATTAGGCTTTACATACATTCCTCCAACACTTGAAGAGTGCTCTTCATTGATGAATTACATGGCCGCTTGGTCGTGCAGCTGAAGAGGTCGTTTACTCGGGGCGTATATCAACAGGTGCACTTGATGATACCAGGAGAGGAACCGACATGGCCTACAAGGCAGTAGCTGAATATGGTCTCAACCAGAAAATTGGACCGGTCTCTGTGGCTACACTTTCTGCTGGTGGGATTGATGATTCTGGAGGCTCACCATGGGGAAGAGAGCAGGTAACTTCATTCTTCCTAAGCTTCTAGTTGATCTTCTTCAAAATGGAAAGCAAACTTAACATGTCATGCTTAATTCATAGGGACCGCTGGTTGATCTTGTTCAAAGAGAGGTTACAAATTTGTTGCAATCTGCTCTCGATGTTGCGTTGACTGTTGTTCGTGCTAATCCAGATGTATTAGAAGGGCTCGGTGCTCAACTGGAAGGTAACACATTACACCTCTGCATACTATATTATATTTACTGAAAGAGAACATAGAACCAGTTGTGTTTTGTATCCTCATTTGAACAAGTAAGCTAGTTTTTGGCTTATATTCTGAGATGGGCTGGTTCGTTCAAATAGTATTGTCACTGGAATCACATGTTACTGGCCTTATTTTATAATCTATAGCTCTTCAAGTAGTTGACTCTGTTTGAAAACATGTAAATGGTTTCAGATGAAGAGAAAGTAGAAGGTGAAGAGCTGCAGAAATGGTTAAATAGAGTAGTAGCCTCAGAGGAACTTGCAGTGTTCATCAAAGGAAAACAAGCTGCGTTGCTTCCTATACAAGCTAGCTCCAGTTAACATATACGTGCCTCTTGTAATTCTATATCTCAGGTCAGGCCTGTGTAAGCATCCGACGATGACTCTGCCACACTTAGAATCAAAAAGCTAAAAAGATCTATCTACCTCTCTGGCCAGTCGTGTCCATCGATGACACTGTGTATAGAAAAAAAAAGCTTTTGCTTGCTATCAAACAGGGCATGTGTTGTAATATTTGCTACTTTGTTTTTGCAAAGTTATCCGCAATTGTATGATTGTAACATTGTTCCACTTGTTTATATATATAGAAGCCATTCATGTTAGTATACAACTTCATATGGGAAGATGAATCCATCAAGTCCAAAATGACTAAACCATGAAATTAATATTATCAAGACCTTGTCTGATCAAGTACGATAAGATGTGAGATTTTGAAGAACATGTTTCATATATTATCCAATGTACGAAGAATCAGTAATTAAATAAACTTATGAAATGCAGAGTTACACAGATTACACAAGTTTATCTCATTTCTTTGCAAAGAGGCCACCGAAGCCGCCGTACCTTCGGTGGTTCCTTCTTTATCGTCCACCTTCTTGAGGAGAGGATTGGTCTCGTAAAATTGATCTTGCTTCGTCAAACTGCCGAGAACGAAGTCGATGATACTCTTCTCTTCTTTCGTGCTGCTGCTGCTGGTTCCCTTCGCCCCCGTGGCGTAGACTCTGACGGTGGCCGGAGAAAAGGACAATAGAATCGAAAGTCATTCTTGTCGTCTTGTGTTCTGTCTCCTCTTATTCTTCTTTGGATTCTGTGTGTCAATTTTCATGTGGCTTTAGTCAAACAAAGGGATTGGATTGTCGGTGAATCTGAAGCTTCTGAGCTATTGGATCGTTTGGCATGAGCCCGCCACAAGTGTCTTATCCTTTCTTTTGCTCTTTTTCACATATGTAGTATGTATGTATGTATTGAATATTGATTATTTTGACGATTATGTTGATTAGGATTTACCATGGTGATGATGGTACGATCATTTGGTCAATTGAATCATATGAATGTGGAGGTACTACGTGGCATTCCGTTGGAGCAGGGTTTTGGGCTTTGTCTAAAGGTGATGGGCTTTGTGTTAGTCATGTTTCCATGCGGGTTCTTGTTGCTATACAATTTTGACTAAAAAAATTTCATGGAAATAATAAGTAATTATTGGAAATCTATCTTAATTTGTGCATTCTCCATCTAATCCAACAAAAACAAAATTGTCAAATTATAGTTTCAATGTCATACAAGTTTTAGAAAAATAAAACTATTATAAATAAGTAGATATTTGAGATATATATGACATCGTGGGAAGCTTTAATTTCAATTGACATTTTATCTCTTTTTTTTTCATCTACACTTCTTTAATTTTATTTATTAAAAAAAATAATGTGTAAAAACTATTTTATCTTTATTTTTAAAAAAAAGTTAGAATATAATTTATTAAATTGTATTAATTGTACCTGTTATAACATAATTGTACTAACTAAAAATTTAGTTGTATTAATTATATTACAAATAACAGATTTGGACCATGTGCACACATATGCAGTAAATATTTAAACCATCTAAACTATTATATTTTTTATCACTTACAAATATAATTATATAATTTCAATTAACCAATAATTAAAATTTATTAAAGATAAAATCGATATTTTATTTTATATTAAATCTAATAATATTAGTAAATTAGAAAGGTGGAATTAAGATTGAATTTACAAAAGATAATTGAGCAATTGATTCCACGTGGATGAGCTCAGAAGCTGATGTATGTTTTTAATGGGAAGGGCGGTTGCCACGCGTAAATTTTCAATATTAGTGTTGTTTTATAACAGTTTTCGGTTATGCCATGTTGGTACATTTATTTATGCCCTATTAACTTTATTTTTATCACGTTTAATATACTTGTATTGAAATTGAAAGTTCACACCATACAACTAAAAGACAATGACCCTTTTTCTTTACGAGCCCATATTTCTTTTAGCTAAATGAAAACACGTTAAATCACTTTGATGCTTGTTTAACTAAATACTTTAAATGATTTAAGAATGTTAGTTTTTCTTAATTAAAATCTAGTCTTTTATGTTTTAGAAAATGAGTGGTTTTTTCAGGTTTTTTCACTCCATGTGTTAATTTTTAGTCAAATGTTTAATGACTAAAATTTTAAATTTAATCTATTTTTGTTAAACACAAACTCTGTTATCTAGGTAAATCGTCATTTATGTTTTGAAAACTTAATTTGTTTTTTCTGTTTGAGATTTTTGTTTTGTTCTCTTTTCCTTATTTGTTAGAAACATTCTTTTGGATTAGTGACTGGATTTTTTTAAGCTTAACATTTTTGTAAAGTATAATTGTGATTTTTTAACTTTATTATATGTTTAATAAAATATGATTTTAAATAGTTTTATATAATTTAATATTATTATCTCTGATAAAATTAGTTTCTAAATCCGTCACGCGTTGAGCTAACATTTTATCCATTGAATTTGTTTCCTAGATGATCTGATTTTTATTGAGACCGAAACTCTTACTCTTTTACTAACAATATGTTACATGTAAAACGCGACAAATAAAGAGGATGCAAATTTGATTATTTGAAACCATATATGATCCTTTACCATTTTTGATTATTTTGTTCCGTTGCGTTTTGTAAGAATTAATTTGTTGCTTTTTATTTAGTTTACTTGTGTGTGTTTTTAATCGTTCCCAAGTGTATAAAGTGTAGACTCGAAGCAAACCCACTTTCTTACTTCTTAGAATGGGCTAACTGCCATTGACCAAATCTTGATTCTCGAAGAAAAGATCTCATTGCTCAGCTTATTTTATAGAAATAAAATATTTATTTATAACTAAATTTCTACTATTAAACAAAGAATAAAGAGACGAGAGTTTGAAATGCTTATTTCATTTATAGTTATAGTACACTGCATAGATTATGGAAATTCTGATCTTGAAAGTTTTTTTTTGAAAGTTGAGTTCGTCAACGTCTTTAGAATCATTTTTGTTTAGCATAAGCCCATATCTAGTTAATGTTCACGAAATATTCTCGTTTTGGCTCAACTCTCAAGTTGTTTTATATAAGCATGTGAAATAATTATACATGTGTTTTTTTTAACATCTGTGCATGTTAAACGAAAATAGTAGACAAAATTATTATAAATAATTTAAGCATGTGAAAACACATGGATGTGCATACTAATTAACATACAAAATAAAATTAAGAAACCATAACATATACTCGATGCTTCTAAGAAAAAAATAATAATAACTAAACTGTAACGAGGAAATTAATTTGCTTTCGTGTTCTATAATCCCAAACTATACACACAATAGTCTTATCTTATCGACCCAAATTTAATTTTCCCAACTACTTACTCCTAATTGAAACAAAATAAAATATTTCTTACTATAGTCTATAGCCCATATTAAAAATATCTATGATTTCGACATTATATATAAACACGAACATCCCTCTCCACCATATATGTCTTTCATCAATCTTTACATACAACAAAAACAAAAAGCCTAAACGGGGAAAATGGAAGCCATAAACCCTATCTTAACCGGCTACGCCGTGGCTGCTCTATCGATTTACGCTCTTTGGTTCTACTTCCTGTCCCGGAGACTAACCGGTCCCAAAGTCTTACCGTTCGTTGGAAGCTTACCGTATCTAATAGCAAACCGAAGCCGAATCCATGATTGGATCGCTGATAATCTCCGAGCCACCGGTGGTACGTATCAAACATGCACAATGGTGATACCTTTCGTGGCCAAGACGCAAGGGTTTTACACCGTAACGTGTCACCCAAAAAACGTCGAGCATATCCTTAAGACACGATTCGATAACTACCCGAAAGGTCCAATGTGGCGAGCTGCTTTCCACGACCTCTTAGGACAAGGAATCTTCAACAGCGACGGTGACACGTGGCTTATGCAACGTAAGACTGCAGCGCTTGAATTCACCACTAGGACTCTTAGACAAGCCATGGCTCGATGGGTTAACGGGACTATCAAGAACCGTTTATGGTTTATATTAGACCGGGCGGTTCAGGAAAACAAACCGGTTGATCTTCAAGATTTGTTTTTGAGACTGACTTTTGACAACATTTGTGGTTTGACATTTGGGAAAGACCCGGAGACGCTATCACCGGATCTTCCGGAGAATTCGTTTTCAGTCGCGTTTGACACCGCGACCGAGGCTACTCTAAAGAGGCTTCTTTATACAGGTTTTGTGTGGCGGATTCAGAAAGCTATGGGGATTGGATCGGAGGATAAACTCAAGAAAAGCCTTGAAATCGTTGAGACTTACATGAACGATGCCATCGACGCTCGAAAAAACTCACCTTCCGATGATCTTTTATCTCGTTTCTTGAAGAAACGTGACGTTGACGGTAACGTTCTTCCAACGGATGTTCTTCAGCGTATTGCGCTCAACTTTGTTCTCGCAGGTCGTGACACATCTTCTGTGGCCTTGAGCTGGTTCTTCTGGCTCGTCATGAATAACCGGGAGGTGGAAACGAAGATCGTTGAGGAGTTATCAACGGTTCTGAAGGAGACACGTGGCGATGATCAGGAGAAGTGGACGGAGGAGCCGTTAGAGTTCGACGAGGCAGATAGGCTCGTTTACCTCAAGGCTGCTTTGGCCGAAACGCTGCGTTTATACCCTTCCGTGCCTCAGGTGAAAATATAGTCATTTATTTTATTATTATTTTATTGTTGGAAACATCATACGTAGCGCTTATGGCCAGAAGAGATTTGCATAAAAAATGTAAAACTAACATAGACATTAATTAATTATTATATAAATATTTATTTATGTCTATATATATATAACCTTGTATAGAAGTTCCTGAATCCTGAAATAAATTTTTATAAACTAGCTAGCTAGTTGACTATTAATTCCATAGTTTTTCCTTTAAAGTTAAATATTACGGATATTGTTTTCTTATAGTCCCTAAGCTGCTAGCTAGTATCAAATGACTGTTATAGTCATAATTAACTTAGACTTAATTTGAGTTACTTTTACCAAAAAGAATATGGCAAAATTGACGCAAAATTACTCATCATTTATTCATAATGAAGAGATATGTATAACGTATTAGTAATGTTCCAAATGAACAGGATTTCAAGTACGTCATAGACGACGACGTTTTGCCTGACGGGACTTTCGTGCCAAGAGGCTCGACGGTGACCTACTCGATTTACTCGATCGGACGTATGAAAACGATATGGGGTAAAGATTGTCTCGAGTTCCGACCAGAACGGTGGCTCACAGCCGACGGTGATCGGTTCGAGACTCCCAAAGATGGTTACAAGTTCGTAGCATTCAACGCCGGACCAAGGACTTGTTTGGGAAAGGACCTGGCTTACCTTCAGATGAAGTCGGTGGCTTCAGCCGTTCTCCTTCGTTACCGGCTGTTTCCGGTTCCCGGTCACCGAATTGAGCAAAAGATGTCGCTGACACTTTTTATGAAGAACGGGTTACGTGTTTACTTGCAACCTCGTGGTGAGGCGGTTGCTTAGATTAATATTAAGGGTATTATGGTAAATATGTTGGAGGATTTGGGATTTGTTTGTCGTTTGAAGTTTTAAATTGTTATAAGAGCAACCTACTATATTTTTCCTATGTTTTTCTCCACCAACAAAATACGTATTATTTGATATAGCACTTTTTGTGCCTTTGTTTGTTTGAGTTTGTTCAACTCTTTTTGAATAAAAGTTTACTGGTTCAACTTGAGATTAACTTTAATAGAATTAGTGGACATAAATCTAGATTAATACCAATGTCGTAACGTAAGTGGGAATCAATTTCACACTAATCTCTAAAGTTTAAATCAACCATTTAATTACTTGAACAACATAACGTAAAATGAAAATAACTAAAAAACAAAAATAATGAAGGATTTAATTATAATTCGAAGAAAAAAGTTGACTACAAAAGTAGCTAGCACACAAAAATTATTTATTTTGAGACGAGAAGCAGTTTGAAACATATGATCTATAGAAAGTTCTAAGAAGATTAAAAGACTAAATTATTAAAACAAGGAAGAGAAAGATGGATATAATGATGATCATATAACATCACATGATCATGGGCGTAGCTAGAACAATGGGAAGCAGATGTTGCTACCTTGAATAGAACCAGAGAGCATCTCTATCAGATCCATCTCTCTTCTTTCGCTTGTAGAGTTAGCTTGAGGCTCAAGAAAATCGCTGTGGTCTCCCTGCTCTATGGTGGTGGATGACGTGGAAGATGAGGAAGATGGAAAATGAGTGTTAATGGAGTAGGACGACGTCGAACCATTCAACAAATAAGATAGGTAGATATCAGACGCAAGGTGGGGTGTATTCGCAGGAGCTGTGATCGTTGCCTCTTGCTGATGAGTTCCAACATTGTTGTGTATGTTAGGGTTAGGGTTCTTGATCATGAAATCAGATGATGAAGACTGATTTACCTCATCCGAAGTTTGGCTCAAACCTATATTTTCAAGAGAAATCGGGTGGTTAGCAAAGATGTTTTGAGGGTAAACCAGATCTTCGTCATATGGATCGCCAAGGATCGACGATGCGGAATCTCCATCAGAGTAGATCTGATCAATATTAGGTGTAGAAAAAACACTGATGGTGTTGTCATTCTTGTTCTCGTCACTGTTCTTGTTGACGTCATTATCCTCGATGCTTTTGATGTAGTCTTGGAGAATGCATGGCCTTTTAGCTGATGGGGAGAGATCACAATCATTGTTATCTGCGTTTGATTCGCGTTTGTGTTTACGTTTTGAATTTTGACGTCGTTTGGTCGCATTCCAATGATTCTTGATAGAATTCTCAGTCCGTCCTGGTATGTGTTTAGCGATCTCTGCCCATTTATTCCCGATTCTCATGTGCGCATCCACGAGAACCTTCTCTTCTTCTTCGCTCCATCCATCTTTCTGAATTATTTTTGTTAGACAAAAACGTACAGATCGAGGGACTTATGTCAGAACCCTAGATCTAGACAAAACTTTGTTATATATATGAAGAGAGATCTAGAAAGAAACCTTTATATCAGGACGGAGATGATTATGCCATCTCTCACGACATTGTTTCCCTGCTCTTCCCTCAAGTTTCTCCGATATCATAGCCCAATTCCTCTCCCCATGTTGCCTCACCAACCTTATCAACTTCCTATACACATTTTTTGTATAAATAACGCATAACTATATGTTTTTAACTGTCGTATAAGCACAAGAATCAATCTACATAAACACTGATCTATATATACCTGTCTTCTTCGGCCGTCCATTGCCCTTTGATGAGGTTCTTGTATGGTCGCTTCTTCGTACTGTTTTGATAATCTCTGGCTGCACTTTTAGCGACCACTTCTCCAATAGGGCTTCTGTTGCCGCCATTAAGGACCAAGTGTTTCTCCCTCCTCGGACCAAACGTCATGTTCTTGTCGCTTCTAGTTTCAATCGACATTTTCGTCTTCACGATCGGTCGGTCTCTAGAACACTCTTGTTTCTTGGAACACAAGGCATCGCTCTTTTGGCCGTATAAGAATCTCTCCCCGGCTGTCAACGGCGGCGCAGCTCCTTGGACAAGTCGCCGGTCTTCCATAACGGAGAGGAGAGCACAAATCAAAGGAGAGAGTTAAGCTAGCTAGCTAGTAATAAGGATAATAAGGAAATATGAGAGAACTTAATGAGTTGCTATATAAATTCAAACTGATGAATGACCCACTAAATTCAAATTTTTATTTTTATTAAATTAATAAAATTCACCTTATAGCTATCGATTTTTTAAAAGTTTATAGAAGAGTTAATCGAATATATATATATATATATATATAGACAGATTCAGACCAATTTTTAACCTGATTACAATATTATAAAATAATTTTTTTTAATAAAATAATACATATATGAAATAAGGCTTATAATAAAATTTATTTTTATAAATGTTAGCTTTTAGGTCAATAATGTTTTATGATTAATTGTTCATTGTATATTTATATATTTTTAATAAGTTAGTGTTATATTTTTGAATTTTGAAAAAAATATGATTTGGAGTTGGAGTGGGAGTGGGAGCATTTTTTTAGTTTTTTGAATTAAATTAAAAGATATTTTAAAACTTATAAAAACTATTTGAGAAAAAAAAATTAGGTGATTCAGGGGTTTCGCTATAGCCGAGGAACACGTGCCTCCCCTAAACTTCATCTACGTCCGCCCCGGTATATAAGTTAAAAACAATAAGCTAAGAAGACTACAAAATCTGATAACTAGAAAATACTGATATTTCTTGATTACTATGAGGCTATATTCCTATTAGTCGCTAAACTTCAAATCGATATTTAAAATCCTCTACATTTTCCTATTATACTTTATATGTGCCATTATTAAGACAATATGTATCTACGAACTACCAAAAGAATACAAATCTTTTATATGAAAAGAGAAGAACTCTCTCTAACTGATTGACACGTGGCTTCAGTTCTGTTGACACGTGTCTTTTCACATTTAACGTATAAGAAAATTAAAAAAAAAAATTAGATCATCGGCTTTTCTCCAATCGAAAGTATTTGCCCACCGCATCTTTCACTCAATAGCATTACACCCATAAAAACGTAACATTGCAACAAAATAACCTTTAAAATAATAATGGAATTACGATAAACTAAATAAATTAATAAATTTAATTAATGACCTCATCAACGACTACACTTTTAAAAAGTTTAATTTAGATTCAATTGTATAGAATTAAGTAATAAGTAAATGTAATTATCAATTAATAGAATTATTAAACTAATCGTCGTTGTTTTTTTTTTGTTTTTGCACAATTAAATCATCGTCCAGTTTTGATGAAGTTAAAAACGTTAAAATGATAACCAAATATTGGATTGAGAATGATTTCATGTTTTTATGATAGCTTAAGTCTTAAGACCAAACGAATATTCTAATTTAAAAAATTCCCCATACATTATATGATACATAATTCCATGATGAAAATGTACTCCCTCTGTTTCACCTACCTATATATTTTGCCTAAAAATTAACTCTACCCTTAAAAAAACATAAATTGTTCCTTTATAAATTTCAAAACAATATAAAGAAGATATTAAATATGATTTACCAATTGATAAAATAAACAACGAAATTAAAATTATCAGAATGATTAACCTAATTAAATATTATGCATTAAAATACATGTAACTGACATTAATTATAAAATAAAATAGAAAGAGCCAGTTTCCGAATGACTAAATAGCATTACACCCATAACCCCCATTGACGGCATTAGACTATTTAATGAAAAAGATTCAATGTTTATTTTTATTATATAGTATGTTCACCGGATTTTTTAAATTAAAAACAATAATTAGTTAAGACTGTAGGTGGTGGAAATTGAAAACTCATTAGTAAGGAATCATCAGTAAGTGCCGTAATCTTATAATTATTTCCCGAACCGGTAGTAGAACCTTAACTGTTAAATCATTTTCTACCTCTAAAAAAGGAGAGAAGGGAATGCAGAACGTGAAAATACAATGATACTGTATTTGATTGCAGTATTATATAATTTTAAAAACCAAAATTAAACACAATGCCGTTATGACCATCAGACCACGATCTGTATATTCTCCACCTGCATTTAAACACAATTGACTGTTACCAAACGCTTATATATTAAATGAGCACACATATAAATACCATACACACAACAATCCTTTTGGTTTTCCAGTTCCTTTGTCTTGAACAAGATTCACATCAACAACTTCACCGTGTCTTCAAAACTCAGTGAAGCCAAAACTTCAAAGAAGAGTCATCCTCTAAGTATACTAAATTCACAATGTGAGAAACTCGTACTGTGCGAAAATGGCGAGGAGATCACCCTCCTTGAGATCGTACGGTAATCCTCTGACAGAAACGTAAAGCTGAATGTTTATGCTTGGCGTGCCAAGATGATTTGTCGGAGATCCCTATATCTAATTCCATCGAGTTAATGCTCTGTATCTGCTTCACCAATGTCAATGGATTCATCGCTGAATCAATTCTCTCAGAGTAAACACTAAATGTCCCAACTTGCATAGAACGGAATGAATATTCGCCGGAGACGCGTAGCAGAAATGAGTGACTCCGGTTACGTTGGCTGAATCCACCCAAAATCGACCCTGAGTATTTACGTTGGCTAAACGGGTCTATTTTTTTTTAATACATTAATATTTTTATTTCTCCATTTCTATTTGGATAATTAAATTGATCTACGAAAATAAAACCACCTAAAATCATTTGACATACATAAAAATGGTTCAACAATAAGAAAATGACAATTTGTTGTAGTCATTCACATAGATATTGTTATTGTGAAAATTTAATTTCTCGATATGTTTTTTGAAAAGCTAAACAATGCCCGAAGAAAATCACCTAAAATCATTTAACTTACACACAAGTTTTGAACAATATCTTTATCAAAAAAAAATATCAACAATAGAAATGAAAAGAAGATATATATATATATATATATATAATCAGTCATTGTTAGAAAAATGGTATAGATCCTGATTGTTTTCTTTTTGTAAGTAAGTTTGTTTTTTTGTTTTCTTTTTGTAACTAAGTTATCCTCCCACAATATACTAAGTTATCTTCTGTACCGTATGTACTAAAAGGCTAAACAATACTCATATGGCTTATTGAATTATCAATTATGGATGCATTGGATAAGATAAGAATCTTTGTAAAATGCCAATTTTCCAAGATTCTCTGATGTTAATCCTTGAAAGGCCAATAACACCAACGGTAGATTAATTGTGAGTGAAACCCTCTTCCTGAAGAGGAGGTTTAAGTTCGTAAGTAATATCTACTTAATACGCATAAGCTTAGGAGAGGGTGGGAAACCACAGCCAAATGCACAAAAAGCGTGAAGTGGAACTTTCCCAAGAAAATGGTAAAAGAACAGAGTTTTAACAGACGTACCACTACTTGTACTAACTCTAATACATATACAAAGGAGTCATCCTTCTCCCCAGTTTATAAAGACTGCTAATATACAGATAAAGATTTACCAGAACCGGTTTTTCGCCTTCTTCACCTCACATGGCAATCATACGGAGAAGACGCAAACGCTTGATCTGGAACCACCAATGGTAACTTCTCAATGTACACAAACAACCGTTTCTGGTTCTCTCTCGCGATTGCTGTGAGATTCGCAACATCGGTTTGGTCCAAAAACATCCAGAGATCACCTGAGTCTACTCTTTTAAGACTGTCTCTGCAGAACGGGCATGACTGTGATCTCCCTCGCCTAAGCAAAACATGACCCTTTAGATAAACGGTTACATTCAACAAATATAAGCTTTTTTTTTTACATACCAATCCCGATAACATTTGATGCATACAGAATGGATACAGTTAGGCAGCACAACCATGCTGTTCATCTCCATACAGATTCCACATTCTTCTTCCCTCTCCATTTCAATCTTTGAAAGCTCACCTTTTTCGCTCTCATCCTTCGTTCTGTATCGCATATTGCAGACTTCTTTTTGTTTGCGGTCTTCTAGGTCTGTAATACCCCTTTGCAGTTGTAATAACGACGGGAATATCACAGCTAAAGATTTACCAAAACATTAAAAAAAAAAACCATAAGCCTAAACGATACCAACCATGTTTACTACTAAAAATTATATCGACAGCAAAACAAACATACCATAGAACTCTCTAATACTGGCTTTTCTTTCGTAAACCGACATTGTGGTTTTTCCATCCGCATAAGTCTGAACCAAATATAAACTCAAAGGCTGAATCAAACAATCACAAAGAACAGAATGGTGTATGTGGTAAGACAAAAGGGAAAGATAGTACCATATAGATAAGAACTCTGAGCAAACCGAGTGCACCAGCAAGGTGACAATCAGTCCATTGTACAAGAAAAAGAAAAAACTGAGCAGCCGGGCTATACGATAATCTCATCTGAACACGCGCTCCATCCTTCTCCCGAGGAGAATCTAAAGCTCTGTTATTCATTTTCATTAAAGAAAACACAATAAAGGTCATAAGCACCTTTGACCATAAATAAACAGCAAATGTAGTTCGGGAATTGATCGGTTTCGAGTATCCATAGAAGTCACAAACTGTCACAGCTTCAACATTGATATCAATCACAGAAACATTCTCATATTTCAAAAAGCTGTTACACCTCAAAACACTAGCAGCCCAGACATTGATCTGTGTCGAAAACATTACTGTTTCAGCTAAAGCAGCATAAGAACCCACTAGAGTGTTTCAGCTTCAAGTCAACTAGTTAAGAACAAGTATCAGTTGTGCTAAAGCCAGTTCGAGTCTAGATAAATCCCTAACTCAGCAATCAACATCTCGACTAGTGAACCTATGAGAATCAAGCTACAGAACCTGACAGAAATTTTCACATATTTCACTGCTAACAAGAAATAGAACCTTCCACTATTCTCTTACATGCAAACAGAAACCAAACAAAGGAAACAAAAGGGAAAACAAAATTTAGCAACAGCCAGAATAAAAATCGAGACTTTAGGATAAAAGCAGATAAATTCTATAAAACTGAAGAAGAAAAAGGAGAAAAATTGAGGATTTACAGTGTATTAGCGTGTTGAATATCGGCTTCTAGAGCTTTTAGAGAATCCTTGAAAGACAATTTGGCCATGGCAGTTGAATGTCCCAGAAAATTATTCCCATCAAACGAAAACAGAATCTCAAGAACCAAAACGATGATTTAAAGCATCGAAACAAGAAGGAAAATTTTAATTTTTCCTTATGTTGTAAGAAAAAGGAAAAAACTTTATCAGTGAATCTCTTTTTAGGAGTTAGAGATGTTTCACCCAATCCGATGATCAAAATTACATAAATGAGGACAGAGAAAAGCAGAGGAGAGTGTTTTTTTTTTGTAAAATTGGAATTTTCTCGATAAATAAACCTCTTAAGCGCTTATCAGTTTACGATTCTCGAAGTTGCTTTTTCAAGAATAGTCGCGCTTTAAATTGACGAATATGCCCTTGATTCAAATATGGGTTTTGGTTTCTTGTTTTGGCGTACGCTGGTTTTTCGTAAAGTTTCCATTAAAGTATTGCCACTTGCAGGTATTAATATGACACCAACTTATCGTAAAATAATACTATTTCGCGCACTATCAATTTGACCTATATTGTTATTTATCATCACTAGTGAGTTTAAATATTACTACTATTAAATTTTTTATGTATTATTACACGCCGACAAAGAAAAAAATACTCTACACAATTTGAAAAGATGTAAAACCAACGACAAGAAAAGTAATGGAGAAATGTGTTAAAATGCTATATGAAACCATTTCTGTATATTCATTTATTAAAAAGTAAAAAATAATTTTCCTAATTCGACCGGATAAGATGGTATATAACGTGAAGATAATACAACAACTTTTTTATACAAGGTGATACAACTTTGGGACTTCTAAATTCTTTCTAGTTCAGTTGGAAACGCTTAATATTTTTTTGATAAAATTATAAGTATCTGATTGCAGAAAAAGTTATTAAAAATGTAATGTAACGTCGATTTCTACAATACAATATTTACAATTTTATCAAAAATACCCGGCATCTCCAGCAAACATGATAAAGTTTAGAGGTCCCAAAATTATACATATGTTCTTATTATATTGGACCACGTAAAGAGTTTGATAGGGATTGATGCAGGAGATTTCAATTTATGCTAGATCAAAAATGCCAACAACGATGGACTTTTTTCTCCCTTTTTGTTGTTCACTCGCGTCTTTATATATTGCGTAATGTAATTTTAAACACAACTAACTGAAAAAAAAACAACTAAATGTTGAGTAGCATAAACCAAATTGATAGAAGCATCTCAAATTTGATCAAAGAAATTTTGGTTTGAATTTTTTTTATTTTTTTTTATTTTTGAAAATCTTACGATGAAACATTCAAAAGTATAATTAAAGTATGTATTATAAAATAAAAGGTGTATCGTCTTAGAATCAAAATATAATCATGGGATTGTTATCCATGGTATATCAAATTACCAATTTTGGTTACCTGAATAGTAGTAGTTGATTAAAGGCTAACTCGGGCAACCCTACGTTCCATTCCAAGTTTTTTTTTTCTTTCTGGAATGAGGGTTAAGTACTGTTTTGGGAGTAGCTTCATATGTATCTTACTTTAAACAAATCATTTAATTTCACGTGTAGTTTAATCTAGACAAACTATTTAACGATATGTATAAGTTAGTTTAGACAAATAATGTAGGCTAAGACACTTGTTTTAACTTCTACGAGTCCCTCTAGTCTTAAAGATGCTTGACCCAAATCTGTAAAGTTCAGACTACTCGATGGATAAAAGCCATTTTAGTATATGCGTACCCCCGAATGTCTAGTTACACGGAGATGTAACCCAATACGAAGAACGCTTGTCGATGAGTAGTCTAGTAGCTTCAAAAAGTCTTGCCCGCTTAGCTTGAAACCGCCTAGTCCTTAACTAAAATTTGGGCCATGTAAGTCACTCTTATCCTTCAAAGTTTTTAGTATATGAATCTAAGGGAACAAAACTATATCCGTATTAATCATATGTTCCTTTTACGTGATTAGGCTAGATAAGATCAATACAACTAACACATCGTTTTTGTAATGATGAAAAGCATAAAGAATACGAGTACGAACTATGCAAACAGCTGTTTCACGTTCATTAAAAAAAACTGGAAAATGAGGCATTAATGTTAGATTGATCCAAAAAGTCAAAATCTGAACTCATAAAAGGTCTTAATTTAATAATAATAAAAATCACATGATGAAACCATTTAGTGATTTTCAAGTTTCGTAAGATCTTATTAACCTTAATATGTATGATCTGTCTTTGCGTAGCATCAAGGGGAGACAGCGAGCGTGTAAGAGAGAGAAGGTTCCACTGATCATATGCGTCGTTGAACCCGGAGCTCTTTAAGTACAAAGACGCGCGAGTGCTCCAATTCAAGCAAATATCGAAACAAAGACAAAAAAGGAAGATACATAAATGTTGTTCTCTATTATTTTGACTTTCCTTGCTCTTATTCTTGTCCCTGGTCTCTTCATCTCTCGACGATTACGTGTTCCTTTCTCCTTGAAAAATATCCTAAGATTCATCAAAATCACAGCTTCTAAATACGATGATGAGGAAGAGAGGAACGGGAAACGGTATTTTGCTTTTGCTAAATCATATTTTATGGATATCAAAATCTCATTGACTGATAACTATTTTAGAAGATTCCTCTCAAAAGTGTGATGATTCTAAACTTGAAATCTCCTTAGCATTAGGACTAGCTCAATATTTCTTTATTCGTTTGGGTAATCGGATGTCAAGATAAACGGACCTTGCTCAATTGGATTTCTAACTTTCTTTTTACTAGATATGCATCTTTTTGTTATATTATCTATGAAAGCCTCAAACTATTTTTGATCATAATAATTTGTAGTGGTAAAATGGGAGAGAAAGTGAAACGAGAGAGAAATAGATTGCCAAAGCATGTGGCGATTATATTGGACGGAAACAGACGTTGGGCGGAGAAACGAGGACTCGGGACATCGGAAGGCCACGAGGCCGGAGCCAGAAGGCACATGGAGAATGCCAAGGACTGTTTCGCTTTGGGGATCAACACTATCTCACTCTTTACTTTCTCCACCGAGAATTGGGAAAGACCCGAGGTGATTATGAAAATGAATTATGATTTTCAAACACTTTCAAGATTTTTTTGGTTTAAAGTAATCAATAAGTTTTGGACCTCATGACTAGAGCATGTTAATTAGTTTCCTTTTCGCTGCCCGTATTAAAATTTGTGACCTTGAAAACTTCCATATTCTTTTGGTGTCCATCTAACACGTGATACCGATTTCGTTTTTCTTATATTTCACTTTGATACGGTTTTTTTTTCATCAGGATGAAGTTAACTGCTTGATGGCTTTGTTTGAGAAAAACTTGAAATCCGGGATGCCTTACTTCCAAAGGTACATATTCCAAAATGTTGTTTTATCCTCTTTTGAAGCATTATGTCTTGATGTAATTTCCCCTTTCTTCTTTTAGAGATAAAATCAAGTTATCGGTGATCGGGAACCAGGCCAAAATCCCTGAGTCGCTTCTAAGTTTGATAGAAGAGGTAGAGGAAGCTACAAAGAGCTACGAAGGGAAGCATCTAATTATAGCAATCGACTATAGTGGACGATTTGACATCTTACAAGCATGCAAAAGTCTTGCAAAGAAAGCAAGAGACGGGCTGATTGAAATGGAGGACATTAACGAGAATGCAATGGAGAAGGAGTTGATGACAAACTGTAGTGAGTTTCCAAATCCTGACTTATTGATCAGAACAAGTGGAGAACAAAGGATCAGTAACTTCTTCTTATGGCAATCTGCCTACACTGAACTTTACTTTCCTAATGTTCTATGGCCTGATTTTGGCGAAGCCGAGTTTCTTGACGCATTGACTTGGTATCAGCAAAGGCAGAGGCGATTTGGTCGACGAGTTTAAAACTTTCAATTTTATGTCTAGCTCACAAATAAATTGTTCGTTAATGTTATAGTACCTAGTGGTACGATTGTTTCATGAGACCAAATATTTACGTTTGTTTTTTAGAAATGCATTTTCCTAATAACATTTTAGAAATTTCAAATTTAAGTTTGTAACTTTTACGTGATATATGTTTTCTATAAAAACGTTTGTGCTATCTTTTGTAAGTGACTACATTAATTTGACATATTAACGTAAACATACTAGATTTTGTCCTAAATGCAACAAAGCTAGTGCTTAATGCTTCAAAAAAATTTATAAAACTTTTATGGGTCACACAATTTGATGATTAAGTTTTGTTTTTGTTCAATTCACATCGTAAATAAACACTCTTATCAGTTTCCATGCCACAGAATACAACAAAATTTAGGCTTTCCAAGGCCAGACTCGATTGGGCCTCGGGACTTTAGCCGCCACCTCAATTGACACCAAATAGTTTTTTTTGTTTGTTTTGTTGATAAAAACACAAAATAGTTTGAATGGTAGATAACACAATTTATAACTACACTGACAAGTTCATTGATTGAGCATCATCTACATAATTCAAATAGCCTACCAATCTTTTTACTTGCTCTGTTTCACCTAAGAGGCAAAATAGAAATACAGACAATCAATGCTTAACTCGTGTTGGTTTTAGTTAAATTGTAACTAAGTTCATTTTAGGAAAGGTTTCCAAAAGTAAGAGAAAAAAACAACCAAGAGCCAGTCATTAAAATTTACTCTTAAGATGATATTCATACATTCTATTATAATCCATGCAAACACTTACTACTCTCCTTCACACTCTCTACAATGTTGTGTCTGCTCTGTTTCCTTTTGTCTCTTGTCTCTCTTCTTCTACTTCTTTGTCTCCGACCATGCTTTCCTGCTGAAAAGTCTCTGAAAGATGAAAAGAAGATGTAAAATCTTGTTTTTTTTCCTATCTGGTTAAATTTCCCGCTAAAATCTTCATGACTTAGCTTTGGTTTTATGTTTTGTAGTGACGAGAGAACTTATGTGGTCGGAGAGGAGGAGCCACCTACAGGGCTTAGGAGAGAGCTGATGCCGAGACACGTGGCAGTGATAATGGACGGAAACCGAAGATGGGCCAAACAGGCCGGATCGCTGACGTCACAAGGCCACGAGGCTGGAGCTAAATGGCTTATAGAGTTCGCCGAGCTCTGCTTCAAACTTGGGATAGATACTGTCTCAGGTTTTGCTTTTTCCACTGAGAATTGGGGAAGACACAAGGTGTGACAATTTCACACAAATTGTTTTATTTATCCTGAAATATTTCTTTTCTATTATTATCTCTAATAACTTTATTACTCAGAGTGAAGTTAAATGCTTGATGTTTCTGTTCCAACAATGCCTCAGCTCCAATATCCATTTATTCCAAAGGTATATAAAAGAGTGAGTTTATTTAACATAGTAGAGTTCTTCATCTGCTCATTTTGTTATTAAGAGTCTTGTTTTTATTCAGCGGGGAAATCCGAGTTTCTGTTATCGGTAATCTCGCAAAGATCCCGGAATCTCTCCTCAGAACAATCACAGATACAGAGGAAGCTACAAAGAGCTACAAGAAAAAGCAGCTCATCTTGGCCATAGATTACAACGGCAGATTCGACATTATCCGAGCTTGCAAGAGTATTGTGAAGAAATCAGAACAAGGTTTGATCCGCGAGGAAGACGTAGACGAGAAGTTGTTCGAGAGAGAGCTTCTGACCAAGTGTACCAGTTCCCAAGTCCTGATCTATTGATTAGGACAAGGAGGATTAGTAACTTCTTCTTGTGGCAGCTCGCTTATACGGAGCTCTTCTTTTCGCCGGTTCTTTGGCCTGACTTCGATAAGAAGAAGTTTCTAGAGGCCCTGGCTTCGTATCAGCGCAGGGAAAGACGTTTTGGCTGCCGGGTTTGAACCTATGTTATGGTCCTAGGACTTGTCCTATTTAAGTACTCTGTTTTAGTTGGTTGCAGAAAACAATTGCACTGTCGTAGATCTCGTAAGATTTTGATATTTCATATGAAAGATCATGTTTCATGTGTTGGGTTTGTTCTTCTCTGCTTCACGTGCGTATCCATCAGTTGCTATTCAAATTGATATCTTTAGACACAAGAAACCAATTTCACGTGGGTTCTTCAAAAGCCTATTCAAGCTGGACAAAATATAAACGCCTAGGTTAGATTAAACGCATACCACTTGTTCAATTTACGGTATACAACAGGAGAAGAAGACAGAGCACGTGAGATACTTAAGACCATCTCTCAAATAGTTTCTCATAAACTGAAAAAAAAAAACACTATTATTATATTAAGTGGATATTTCAAATAGTGGAAAAACTCATCCAATTTTTTTCAAATGATGAGATATCCACTCAATATAATACTTTTTTTTTTTTGTGTTGCGAGAGACTTATTGATGATAGAGAACTGGAGATGCTCTCAGAAAATCACGCAAGCTGTTGTTCAAAATTAGGACCCATTTTTGTAAAAAAACTATTAATTAAGGATAGGGCATTTAATTTGTTTGAGCCGCCCCTGGATCAAGTGATGTAGTTGAAGTTGAATTCTTTATATGAGAAAGCTTCAATTATGCAAAGCCAAATAAATTAAAGCGTAAGCACAACAATGGTATCTCTTCTCTCCGCTCTTTGATCTCTCATCCTTCGGTTTCTCATCTCTTGTTTTTTCATCACAAGCCATTTTTGCTTCCCTCTTTCCTTGCCAAAACTCCGACGACAAACACAAATTCGAGAGACAATGATAACAACGTCGACAAACGATTGTTGTTTTTGTTGAATCGATACGTTATTTTTGTTGGTTTCTCAAATAGTATATAAGGAGGCTCTTTTTAATCACAAATAAGTGATTTTCCGTTTTATGAAACAAATATTTTTAGTTGTAGATTTATAATGTAAGTAGATAATATCCGCGTTGTTGTAAGCAAAACAATATTACTATTAAAAGTTATTATAGTTTCACTTACATAATATATTTTAAAAACTAATATTATAATAGTTAAGATTTTTTTATTTTTTCAATTTGTGATTATTTTGTATATGACTGTAATTACAAATATATGAACGGATACATAATCGAATTTCCGCACATTTTAAATTTGTTAGTTAGGCCCAACCCACTCTCTCGTGGAACGGTATGAACATAAAATTTTAGATTCGTTAAAAAGTGGATCTCGCATATAAATTTTTAATAAATTATGAGTTTAGCCAATTTTATATGTGTATTGGTGGGTCAATCCGCAAACTACTAAACTTTAATATAAATAAATAAATTTTAATGAAAATAGAACAATTTTGTATAGTTTATGACGAATAATCTATAAAATATTTGATAATATAAATAATTTTTATGCATAAAATTAGAATATTGACAAAATAGTAATATAAAAAGTTATTATTAGTCAAAATTTGTTAATTTTAATTTCAAAGAATATTATTTTTTTTAAATACAAAATTTAATTTGTGGACCATCCTAGTAACCCGTTTGGCTTAACAAGATGGATTTGGACATAGTTACACGGACCGTGGTCCTACCGGCCCAGTCCGTTATGATCAGAAAAAAGTTGTTCATGGCGAATCGGATCAGATAGACACGGCCTGACCCATTTAACATCTCTAATATTAACAGACCATAGTTAACACATAATTAACCCTAATTTATCAAACACGCGAATTCTTAGTTTTGTTTTCTTTTTAATAAAGCTAAACTATTTATAATATGTTATATATATATTTATTATTTTTAAAAATTTTCATCAAACTAAAATAAAAATAATAATTTTCTTTTTATCAAATTAGAATATTTATAATATTTCAATTTTTTATAAATTTAAAATTTATTAAAATTATTTGTATTAAAATTAAAATTTTATCAAAGTAAATACTTTTATCTAATTATGTATTCGACAAAAAATTAGATTAAACAAAATAAAAGCTTTTATATTTATACGCATATTAAGTAAGATTGAATACTTGTTTTGTTCTTTTAATTATTTAGCCACTTTATAATATTTATTTAGATAACCATTCATCCATATATTCAATGTGTGACTTTTGATATACTATTATTTTTTATAGGTTGAACAATTTATGTTCGTTTAAAAAAAATGAATCATAACATATGTAAAAAATGTTTTTTATTTATATGTATGATGTGATTATTTATTTTTCACAAAATAACCAAATAAAAACTAATTTTTATGAATATAATTAGATATCAAATTTTCTCTATTCAATATGATTTCCTATTAAATATTTTGAAAATTATTAAAGTATTTTATTTTTGAAAACTAATTAAATTTTAGAGATTTTCTTTTTGGCCTTTTTACCTTAATGAATTTATTTAAAAATTTATTTAAATGATATTTTGACAATGTCATTTGATATAATACAGTTCTAGGTTATTTATAAAAATAAAACTTCCTAAATAATATATAGGGGATGTACTTGCAATGTACTTGTGATGAGATTAAACACTTACTTACTTCTAGAACATGAGTATTAAAAAATAATCACAAAATTTAATTTCAGTTTGTTATAATAAATTTATACTGTAAATAGATTAAAATGAAATTTGTCACTTGCAATAAATATGACTGTTTAGTTGGATCACAGTTCAATTGAAAAGTTTTAAAGATTCCCTTTAATTATTTATTTTTCATTATTTGTAGACAAAATAGGGTTGGGCAAAATTCAGTGCACAATCACATTGGAAAATTCATTGAACGATAATGTTCTACTTCCTCTGTTTCCTTTAAAAGGCAAAGAAAAACAAAGTGATCAATACTAACTTGGTTTTGCTTAGTAAAGGAAAACAAAACCAGAATAGTAACTAAGTTCATTTCTGGCAATGTTTCCAAAACTATAAGATAGACAATGAGCGCTTAAGATTTTCACACCATATAATTTACTCTGCTCTGTTTTGTTAAGAGATGACAATGATTAGGACATACAAGAAAACGAAATGCAAAAAATATCAATGCTAAATCTTCATATTTATAGCTCTGATTTCTGTGTTTGTGTAGTGACAAAGGAACCATGTATTTCTTGTTTAATATATAGCTGTTACTAAAATAGATATCTTGCAACACAAGTAACTGTAATATCTCCAAAGCCTAATGAGAATCAGTGTTCTTGAGTATAAAAACATCCGTTATTACACATCATATACAGTTTACATTACACCATTTTGTTTACTGCAAAACAAAGACAAAAACTCAAGCTTTTCGACCACCAAAACGTCGTTGCCTCTGCTGAAACGACATCAAGGCTTCGATAAAACCGCTTCTCCCAAAATCAGGCCATAGTTCTTGAGCAAAGAAGAGCTCTGTATAAGCCAATTGCCACAACAAGAAGTTACTCACTCTTAGCTCACCGCTCGTTCTTATCAATAGATCTGGGTAAGGAAACTCAGTACAGTTCGTCTCCAATTCTTGCTCGATAAGTCTCTCGTCTATCTTGTCAACTTCGATCTCACCATCTTTCACTCTCTGCGCGATGCCTCTACAAGCTTGTAGAACATCGTATTTCCCACTGTAACCAACGGCCACGATTAGCTGAAGCCTCGTGTTGCTCTTCGTAACTTCCTCCACTTCGTTTATCACCTTTAAAAGAGATTTTGGAAGTTTCGACGAATCTCCAATAATCGATATTCGAACATTGTTCCTACACTCAAAACATTAGCTTCTGAGACATAATTATCACAAAAAAGAAGAAGCGATGTTTGATTATGATTATACCAATACTTACTTCGCTAAGGTCTCAAGCTCTGATTTTATCGTTCTCTCGAATAAACTGAACAAGAAATCAATCTCGATCTGCAGAGAAATTAGTAATCAAATCGAGCTGTGAAAAAAACCCTAAAGTCTAGGGTAGGTGAAAATTAGGTCTTACCCTTGGTCTAATCCAATTATCAGTAGAGAAGGCAAAAACTGTGAGGACTTGAATTCCCCATTTACCACAAAGCTCAACGATCTCTTTCAAAGCTTCAACGCCAGCTCTGTGACCATCCCAAGGTTGAAGACCTCGATTCTTCGCCCATCTTCCGTTTCCATCCATTATAATCGCCACGTGATTCGGCATCAGCTCCGGCTGAAGTCCTTCCGGCAAAGTTTCTTCCTCAGCCGCCGTAAACTCAACTTCCGATTTGGCAGAACTGACTCCGAATTTGATCCCTCTGTCCACGAAATTCGAAGGGTACGAGAGCAAGCAGTCTCTACTTAACCGCCATCGCCGGCCTAAATCTCCGGCGTGAAACAGCCGGAAATCGAAGGATGTAGGAGTAGGAACGCGCAGGGATAGCATAATTATTAATTGAAGTTTACTCAAGGCTTATGGTTCATAACTTCTTCATAAGAGAAGCATTGTATAAAAGCGGAGAAGATGATGGAAATTTCATCTCCATAGATGTTTCTGGAGGAAAACGACGTCGTATTTTGTCCGTGTCGAAGACGATGATACTGCTTTCAAAATTGAGCGCCACAAACAAAATTTATACAGATTTGAAGCTCCAGTTTTTTTTTTTTCTCTTTTTGTATGGCTTATATGGGTTTCCTTTTTGTACACGTCTCTTAATTTTCCCAATTTTATTATCTTTACAAAATGCATTAGAAAAACTCCGACCAGATATTTTTTCTAAACTCTTTTCCAGCAAACAAACACCAATGAATGCAACTTGCTAGTCAATTTTATTTATGGGATGAATGAAAATTGGGGCCAGAGCCCATTAGTGAATAAAAGGGCCCAACGCCGGAATTGCACTTGAGTTAGCCTTTCGAGCTGTAAATTCGCCACGTATTAATTGCTACCGCCACGACACCTTTCTGTAAATACCAAGGATACCCTTAGATTACATAGGAACGTAAGATTTTCAGTAAGTCATTTAGGGGGTACAATGGTAAATTTATTGGGATAACGAAAGTGCTGTTCAGCGTAAATTCAATTTAAACGTGCACCGTCTACGTCGTCATCGAACTCGAAAAGAAACAAAACAGTTTGATTCATATTCTCTTACTTTTGTCGGGTCGTGTGATTTTTACCGAAATGGGTTCAACGAGGAACAGAAGAAAAGCGGAACCAGAAATTGTCATCGCAAGAGATACAGATTCCGAGTTAAGTTCGTAAGAAGAAGAAGACAATTAACCTTTGTCGGAGTCTGAGGAAGAAGATGAAGCGGTTAAAAATGGAGGGAAAATTGAATTGGAGAAGAATAAAGCGAAAGGAAAAGCACCCATTACCGTTAAGCTTATTAAGAAAGTTTGCAAAGTAACGCTCTTTCAAAACCCTAGCTTTCTAGTACGACATTTTAGCGGCTTTCATTTTTGAGTTTGATATAATTTTCTTATTTTTGGCTTTATGATTTCAAGTCTTGGGTAGGCTTTACGGAATCAAAGTTAATGACTTTGATTTTGATTTCAAACACATTAGAAGTATCCACTGTATAGGATACAATTCTAAAACCTTCAAAGTTTTTGGATTCAATCAAAACTGCCTATGATTCACTTTATTGTTGAATTATGTTCTTCACTTGGATGCAGAGACAGAGGATTTTGGTGTTTGGCTTTGATTGTTTTTTGTTTTCATGGTGGATTTTTAGGTTTGTAAACAGCCTGGTCATGAAGCTGAAGATCAACGTGACGTTCTCGTCTTCGTTTCTTGTCATCAAGCTGCCATTTTCAGACCCCATTGTGACTATTAGAGAGTTTATGGACTTTAATTACAATCGAACTTCGATGGATATTTATATAAAGAAAAAGTTGTGGGACTGATTATAACGGGTCATCGGTGAGTTTCAAGACTCTATGCCTACCTGTTTTATATGTAAGCTATGTTAGAACATCCAAGCAAGTTGCTTTGGACACAGCTACGATTTAGCATAACAATGCACAATTTTTTGCTAACTCTTTTCGGCGGCTCCGCCGTTGGCATCTCTTCGCCGATGAGGTTTCTTCCTGGGTAATTCTTCTTCAGTTCATCTGGATCTTACCTTCATCAAACCCAATTCATCTGGATTTTACCTTCATCACACCCAGTTCTCCACAAAAAAGCTTCTTCAAATCTATGGAGAAAATTCAATTGATTCCTACAACAAATCATGAGTTAGCTTCCGATGGATTTAATTGATGCCCCAAGACGGTTCTGTGCTAGCAGCGGGTGTGGAATCCATGATAACCGACGAAATTTTAGTCGAGATTGGTGCTTCGATAGATGATACTCATACTGTTTCCGACGCCTCCGAGAATCATGTTGCAGCTTCTCCGGCTCCGTTCACTCCCTCTCTAGGAGCTTGGGCGAAGCCATTGAAGATTTCTTTGCCTTCCTCTCCACCAGCTTTGTCGATTTCAAGGGAAGCAGGATCGAGCCTCTTCCGAGATCTACCTTCACTGACCAACTGGCCATCTCTTGCTACAGGTCATGGTAATGCAGTGAGGAGCAGAGATGCTAAAGAGAACAGAACCAAAGCTTCGATTGTGCCCAAGTCCCCTGTCCAGAATCTCTATCCTCCAGAAGTAAGGGAAGATGGGAAATTGCGTTTTCAATGGGCTGCAAAGATGGATCCTTCCAAGAGGAACCTCTACCGAACAACATCACCAACCTTTTTGGAAGATGGTACTCCAAAGGTAACAGTCCCTAGTCATATTCTTCTTCATGGTGCTGAAAACCAAAAAGAGTATATCATAGGACAGTTTTACCGTTGCTATCGGAGGCCTCATCCATGCTGTAGTCAATAGGATATGGGGTAGGAAATGTAGAATATTTCACTCGGAAATTAGGCGAATTGTCTTACTTGTTTCCCATACCGGATGAATCTTGTCGTTCTTGGATTCTTCAGCGTGGTTTGTGGCATGTGGACGATTGTTTAATGTTTGTTGCTACTTGGAGCCCTGAAGCATCATTGTCACTTCCGGAGATCTCCACTGCACCAGTCTGAGTAACACTAAAGAATATCCCAAATATGTTATACTCAGAACTCGGGATAAGTCAAAGTGCTTCGGGTTTAGGGGAACCAATGCTTACTAATAAACCAAGACTTGATCCTACTCTCATGGGTGAGGCCAAAATCAAGGTTGAAGTTGAGTTGGACAAGCCTTTCCCTCAGTGAATTGCTTGTGATTGCAAAAAAGGAACGATATCTATGGTAGATGTGGAGTATTCATGGATTCCCAGAAAATGTGATAGATGCGGGCACCTAGGACACAAGAAATTAAGATTTCTTGATCAAAACATTAAAGACTTGGCTCAAGATTCAGGTCACCAAAATTCTGTCCTTGAACCGGTTGATGTTTCTTCCTCTATTGAGGCGGAGATTGTTATTCCCTCTGCAAATGTCCATGTCTCTACCCCTGTTTCTGTCATACACTCTGTTGCACCTTCTGGTTTAACCGCAATAGGTACAGAACATGCCATTAGTGAGGATGCTCATGTTAAGGATTCAGAGACGACAATTAATGCTACAGCTACAACAATTCCTAATGTAGAACATGCTACTACAACAACTATCACAGTCTCTGAGACAGTGCCTTCCACTACAATTGTTGACAATGCTTTGAAGACTGTGATTACTCCCATTATTGAGATTTCTCTCACTAACACTACTGCTGCAACTCCTTACGTTGTCATACATGCTGACGAATATGTGTTTACAACTCCTTCCTCTCAATTAAAAACATCACAAGCTACAAGTGAAGTTGACGTTTCAAATCTCCTTGGTAATAATCATTTTGCAGCTTTTGAAAATGAACTTCTTTCAGGTTTTGAATCTGTTTATGATCTAGAACAAAGGAGTCGAGGAGGAAGACAAATCAAACCATCTCAAAAGGTTCAAGAAATGCAATGGACTAGTGTTGGAGGACTCGGAAACCGTGGCTGTCGAGGACGAGGTGGAGGTGGTAGTGGTCCAGCAGGCTAGGGAACTCAAGAAGACTATTGTTCTCTTGCTCTTTCTCTAATCTTTCAAGGCAATGATTTCTCAAAAATCATGCTATTTCTATGCTTAAGCTTTTAAGATTTAACTTTAAACTAATTTCTTGAACTATATGACTACCACCTTGTAATTTATGTTTTTTGCAATTTAAATTGAATGCCCTTTAAAAAAAGAAAGAATGATCTATTGATTTTACCAAAAAAGACAAGAAACATCTATTGGGCTAAAGGGGTCGTATATATAATAATTTATTTATCATTTTAATTTTTGGTTCTGTAATGTGTTACGAAAGCCACGGTTCTTATACTAGTTTTTAATTGAACCATCGTGTACAGCATTTTGTCCATTGCGAGAGTCAGAATCTGGCCGTGGCCATTACGTTGCTGGCCGGCTTTTTTAATTATACTCTTCAAGTGGGTCTCTAATATTTGTTTTAGGCTAAAACTTTTAGCTAACAGTCTTACCTGTCAAAACCGAATTTTAACCGACAATGTATTCAATGAAACTAGTTACACTCTGTAATGATCTTTTTAATAACCCGAACTCATGTACCAGAATCCAAACTAATCTGAGATCTAGTTATTGTTCAATTATGCAGTGCCCAAACATGTATAGTCATATCGAAATTCGTATAATGAAACAAGTTTGACCTTTGGTTTCAATTGGTAATATTGTAGAACAATGGATTCTTTAGAAAAGGTGAAAAGAGAGTTTGTCTACTAAAATGGTGAAATCCTTAAACAGAAAACTGAATTTCAAATTTGGGGTCTGATTTTTTATTAGTCACCTTCCAAGATCTACGAACATAAATCAGTTTTTTTTTAGTGAGCAAACTATGGAATTGTAAAATTTAATTTTTGGAATGTCGAAATGGGAGAACAATAAATTAAAATATTATAAAACTATTTGATTGATAAAAATGATGGAATTATAAATTTATTTGGTTATTATGTTTTTCGGCAGAATGTTAGTCAAAATCTTTTTTTTTTGTTTGATAAAGAATATTAGTCAAAACCTTTGATCACATATACGTCAATCTTGTTCATGAAACTTATTTGTATACTATGAGAAAAAAAAAATTGAATTAGAAGTGACAATATGCGTTGGAGAGACTGAAAGGGAAGATGGGTGGGTACAGTGTATCTCTTCTCCCAAAAACATCGAGAAGCTAAAAACCACACACTTGGCTAGCTTTTATTTAAATGCACCATGTTTTGTGGTAGACCTACACATTACTCTTCTTTCATTTTTTGTCTTCCTCCTTATTCTATGCATTGTATTCTATAGACCCACTTCTCATCTTTTTCAAAAACCTTTTAATGTTTTTATTTACAGTTAAAGAATATTAGCTTCAAATTATATAAAGTGTGTTCATGTTTCCAATGTTGGAAAAAAACACCATTTTGTTTGGCTGAAATTCGAATAACTCCTAACTACACGATCAGGGTCTAGTAGGTTCCGAGGGTAAAACGGCATGGAGTTTTTAGTTCCATGTTACAAACGGTAAACTTGAGAGAAAGGGGTCTAACCCTAAATAGGTAAAAATAAGCACCCTTAAACGAAAATACATGAATATCAAGGATCAAATCATAAATATATCTCTGTTATGTTGAGACGAATTGAAACTTGACAAATGACAACTACTGTACAATCAAAAAAGTTTCACGACGGTGATCGATTTCTCTGGGAACGAAGAAGAAAACCCTAGAAATGGCGGAGAAGCTTGCGGCAGAGAAGAGACACGATTTCATTCATAATGGTTTCTCTCCTACTCTCCTCTTCATCTATCTATTTCTACTATTGCAATCTGATTTCATTAACGAGATTTGATTTGATCGATTATGTTATTCGATTTCCGATGTTTATAGGGAAAAAGGTGTTTGAGTGGGATCAAACCCTAGAAGAAGTGAACTTGTACATAAATTTGCCTCCAAATGTTCATCCAAAAGCTTTCCACTGCAAAATCCAGTCGAAACATCTCGAAGTTGGAATCAAAGGCAACCCTCCATATCTCAATGTCAGTTTCTTTTATTATCTTTCAACGTTTTGAATCCGTTTCACTCCTAAGCGGAGAAATTTGACTCGATTGTCTTTAACATTTGTAAATTTTCAGCACGATCTTAGTGCCCCAGTGAAGACAGATTGCTCATTCTGGACTCTAGGTACTCTACTTTTTGTTTGTGTGTCTGTATTGGGCGCGCGCTTGTTTTTCCCGGAAAAGGTTTGATGGTTAGGTTTATGTTTTTAGAGGATAATGTGAACCTGAAAATGTGAGCTGAGTTTGGTATAAGTAGTACATATAGTTTGGAATGTGGTAAATTTGTGGAACATAGTCTGGAAGTGGTTGCTAATCTGAATTCTTTGTTTGATTTGGCAGAGGATGATATAATGCACATTACCTTGCAGAAGAGGGAGAAAGGGCAGACATGGGCATCGCCGATTCTGGGACAGGGTCTATTGGACCCTTACGCCACTGATCTTGAGCAGAAGCGGCTCATGCTGCAGAGGTTTCAAGAAGAGGTTAGCGATTTGTAAAGTCCTCTTGGTTTAATATGGTTTCTGCTTTTGCACATTTTTTTCTTGTTGAAGTCGTTCTTGGTCATCTAATAGATCTCTGAAGCAAATCTTGGGCACCATCGACTGGGTAGAATGATTCTATGTCAAAATATGTTTACTTTGCCTCAGATGATCCGATTTGGATAAATCATGTCTTATAACATTGATGGTTTTCTTTGTTCGAACTCTCTTCTTTTGCTCTCTCTCAAGTAGTGAATCTCTTATATTCATGGATAAACAGTCTGAATAGAGCTGGTGATAGTTAACCTATAGTGTATGCTGTGGTGCCTGCATTACTATGGTGGTTAAACTACTCACTTTTAGTCCAACCGGATTCTTAACGGTTTGGAAATACATTGAGCAAATTAACATGGCCTGATGCATCTATCCCTTAACAACTTTGGCTTATTGTTTTTCTATTTACTTTGTATTGAACTCACCGATGCTTTTCTCTTCTTCGACGATCAATATTCTTTTGACATGTTCTGTTTCTGTCTGTTTTTTGCAGAACCCAGGATTCGACTTTTCGCAAGCTCAATTCACGGGTAATTGTCCAGATCCGAGGAGCTTCATGGGGGGTATTCGTTCTGACTAAATATAGTCCCACTCTTGTTTCCATAGTATCCATAATGAACTCGAAAGTCACCTTGACTTAACAAAATATCTCATGGCTCATAAATAAACGCCCTGATTCTCGTCTGTAAAACTCGTTAATAGCAATCATATATTCGTCTTTAAGCACTATTTATTCACTCATAAATAAAAGACTTTGTCTCTGTTTAGTTATTCTTTTCTACCCGAAAACAGATTCGGAACATCAACCAAGTCCACAGAACTGGGAAAAATTAAATTGGAGAAAAAGTGATCATTCTGTAATTGACATCGCAAACACGGAGAATCGAGGAAATAGTAGTAATAGTATGCGTCAAAAATCGTTGTGATATTTTACGAACGTTTGAGAAGAAATTACTTGCACTGCAAAAATTCTCTAAAAAGTAAATAAGTTTTGAAATTCCGTTCTGTATAAAGTTTAATTAGTTTTAACTTAAAAAGAGTCAGGTACTGTACATTTGTTTTGTTTTTTTTCGGTACCTAACTGTATATTTGTTTTAAAATAATCTATTGTAAAATATGATTTTCAAACAAGTTTTTTTCGTAAAACAATATTACCTTATTTTATTGTTATAAAAGCGATCTTTATTAGGCGCGCGTCATCTCCATCGCGACACATATCAGAAGACAGAGAGAAGAACGAATCTCAAGAAGTTACGTATAAGTTTGTAGCCAGTAGTTTTGTCTCTTTCCGTTTCTCTCGTATCGCTCATTAACTCCTTCTTATTCGTCTTCTTCGTCTTAGCTATTCCATGATCCTTCTTCTTCTTCTTTCCGTACCTTCTGAAGCATCATCTTCTCAATGATCCTCTGCGCCAGGCGCCATAATGACGCAGAATCCTCCTCCGTCGCAGCAAACGCCTCACTCGCCGCGTCGGATTTCCAATCGCCGAGTTCTCATCGTCGGGAATTATTGCCACGACGTTCTTATCCAGAACGGATCCGTCGTAGCTGAAACCCTCGGCGGCGCCGCCTCTTTCATCTCTAATGTCTTAGATTCTTCCTCCGTCTCCTGCGAATTGGTTTCCAAAGTCGGACATGACTTCAGATACGAGGTTTGCCACTCTCCGATCGTGATCCCGGAGAAGGAAACCACAGTTTTCGAGGCGTATTTTGATCTGGGAATCGATGGGATCAGTCAAGCTGATCGGTTATTGAAACGTGTCTCTGCATGTGATCCGATTCTTCCTACTGATATTCCTTATTCAAGATTCGATTTTGGGATGGTTGTTGGAGTCGGCGGCGAGATTTTACCGGAGACGCTTGAGAAAATGGTGGAGATTTGTGATGTAGTAGCTGTGGACATTCAAGCTCTGATTAGGGTATTTGATCCAGTTGATGGAGCTGTAAAGCTCGTGAATTTGAAAGAAAGTGGATTTTTTCACATCTTGTCGAGAATTGGATTCTTAAAAGCTTCATCTGATGAAGCTCTTTTCATGGATGTTGAACAAATGAAGCAACTGTGCTGTGTGGTGGTGACTAATGGTGAAAAGGGTTGTAGAATTTATCAGAAGGATGATGAAACGACGATTCCTCCGTTCCTGGCGAAGCAGGTGGATCCTACCGGTGCCGGAGATAGTTTCCTTGGAGGTTTAGTGGTCGGGCTTGTAGAAGGTTTGACTGTTCCTGATGCTGCATTGTTAGGGAACCTATTTGGTTCCATCACTGTAGAGCACATTGGTCAGCCCAAGTTCGATTTGATGATGCTTCAGGTTTGATTTTTATTTAGTCTTTAGTTTATTGAATTGGATGCTGTGAGAGAAGAAGATGCCCCAATTATGACTATTGTTCGAATTGCAGATATAAGAGACAGCAGTAGCACAAACTTAGAGCCGATAATAGTGATATGAAAATGGCTTTATCATAATCGTAGCAAGAACTGGGACCAGATTCTTTGATAGTTGCATCTTGCAGCTTATCCTCAATAAAACCAAACCTACAGTTGGAAATTAGAAGCTGTCTTGTTTGATTTGATAGGTTTCCAATCTGAAAATGTGGTCAAGTCTTCACATTTTGTTGTTTGAGATTCACCTAAGAGAGACTTTTCTAGTTTTACTTCATAGTTAGCCTAGCAGCAGTTGCATTCAAGCATAGGTAGATGCAGAAAAAGGTGCTGGTTAAGCATTAACCCAACAATGTGGTTAAGCATCAACAGAAAAGTGCCTATGCATTAGAGAATTGGAACATATGAATTGCATGATGTATTTGTGAGTGTCTCTGTATATCTTTTATTCTCTCTGTTGATATGAGGGAAAGCGAACATTGGCCATCCTCTCTCTGTTGTTTTCACCCTTTTAACGCATTTGCTTTGTGATGCGCAGAGAGTTAAGGATGAGGTACAGAGAAGGAAGAAGCACTGTAATCTCTCTAGCAGCGATAACAATGATCACGAAGAGTTCCATGCGCGTCTAGGTCCAGCTCGGTTTTCAAGGACGGACTCTCCACTAAAACCAAAGTTATTGGTAAATGGTCATTCTTGTGACCGGTGCCTGTGAATACGAGTCTTGAATCACATCGTTTTTTTTACTTACAAAGCTCTTCTGAGTTGTGTAAGCTTCTACGCATTGATGAATTTTGGAAATTTCTTTAGTGTATAAAAACGCGATGACCAGCGTCTTCAAACGCGCTTTGTGGTCACCATCGCACAACTTGTCAAATTGAAATGAAAATGTCAAATTTAAAAAGGTCTGGCTGAGATCACTTAATCAGAGAATTATATTGTGTGACATCAATTTTTTCTTATTTTAATTAAAGTTTAAAGAAAAAAATCATGGTGAACCGAAGTTAAATTAAAGAGAATGAACGTGGGAAAATCCAAGATTAAAAAAAAAAAAAAATCAAATTCGCATGTGTTCAAATTTTTTTTTTCAACAAACAGAAGTTATATATCAAAGTCAAAGATCATCAACTTTGGAAAAGAAACCGGTAGTTGTGTGCGTCGTGAGCGTGAGAGAACGCGCGTCAATGAAAAACGTGGTCATTATCAGCGCGTGAGATTGACGTGGCGATTCTTATTCCCAAACAAATATGGAGGAAGAAAATTCCTGTGATATTGGCATCTTCTCTACCCGATTTCTCAAATCGTGAATTTTTCCGTTATATCCCCCTTCCCTCTCTCCGACGCTTCCCGTCGGATATAAGGGATTCAGTTTGTTCTGCAGATCTTGAATATGAGGAGAGGCGTCGACTCGATTTGTGATAATGAAGCAGAAGAGCCAGCAGAAAAGGAAGACGAAGCGGTCGTGCGTCGCAAAACCTTCCGGTGATGGAGCGGCGTCTGACGGGAGCAAAAATGACTTGGAGAAAGAGAGGAAGGACGATGAAGAAAACAAGGAATTAGAAAAAGTTGGAAAAAAAAATATCGAATCGTTAATGGAAGCGTTGTGCTCGGTTTCAATGGAAGAAGCGGGTGCTGCTTATAAAGATTCAGGTGGAGATATGAACCAAGCCGCTGAGATTTTATCAGATCTGGTTGAAAGCGGTCCTTCAACGAGTTCGGTTGCGAGTGGTCAGGAAACCGCATCTACCTCTGAGTATGGGGCTGGTTCAAGCTCTAGCTGCAGCGATGATTTGACGAGAGAGATATGGTTTAAAGGAAGTAAGCAGAATAGAGTTATTGCTGCTACAGGGATGGTTTCTTCTGTGATTTCTAAGGATTATTTGAAGCCGAATCCTGAGCGGGGAAAAAAGCTGCTGATAGAGAGAAAGCTGAACAGTTCCTTAATTCAATGCTTGGAGATGATTGTGAGCTTAGCATGGCCGTTGTTAGAGATGTTCCGTGTGAGTACTTTATCTTTGTCAAATTGCTGTTAGGAGAGATTTGAGTACTCCATAGAAGCAGCGTCACTGAGCTCGCCATCTCGCACCGTGCAAAGTGTTTTCTCCAGAGTCCCTTTTTTTTTAATTGTCCTCCTCTATTTCCCACCAAGACCACGTCGAATATCCAATTAGGTTCCGCCACCTGGCTTGCGATTTATAATTTTATTTGGGCCTCGGATGTTTTAGAACCATAATTGGCTATTGAATTATTGATTGCGGCCCATTATTCTGTAAACTGATAGAGAATTCTATGATACAGTATAAAGCTTCAACCTCTCTTTTTTTTTTATGAATAAATGATAACATTTCTATAAAAGATAAGAGAACTGAATGAAATTCTGAGTTGGAGAACTAATGTAAGAGATGTTCGGGTAAGGTTTCTTACGATGCTAAAGTCTTTTCTTATCTTTAGTAAAAAAAAAACAATAAGCATGTCAGTTGTCACACTACTTTTGTTCCAGCTCATACAGTATTATTCAGGTTATAACTTAGAGTAACTTCTTTTCTTTTGTCGACATTCAGCTATTTAGATTAGGTTCGAGTAGTAACCGACCGGGTACAGAATTTTCAGATATAAAAATTTTTAGACTCAGTAGAGATATTTATAAAGTTTTAGATCAGAATCTGATTTAGGTTCATATCGGTTAAGATAAAATTAGTATCTATACAAATCTAAAAATTTACGGATAATCCGGTTTAAATATTTTTGGATATAATGTATTCAAATATAGTAAATTTTACCCGAAAATATAAAAAAATATCTAAAAATATTTGAATCTGTGAAAATTTTTAATACTAAAATAACCGAAATGTGATAAATACCCAAAAATATCAAAATACAAAAACATATATGTTTGTTAATATATTATGTTTTAGGTATTCAGATATCTGATCGGATATTGAATAATATCTGGAGCCGAACTGATACCCACGGGTATATAAGTGTAGAACTCTATAAGTAAACTGAACATAATCGAACCAAACTTTTTGGGAATCTGATATTGAAAATGTTTTTGTTTCCTGAAAAAAATTGACAAATAAAGTTTATAACTTTAGATGCTATGCCAGAAAAATCTCTGATTTTTTTTTGGAGTTTTCTCTCTCATTGCTATTTGACTCTTTTTTTTACAAGAAAGATTCTATGTTTTTTTGGTCGGGATGAATTATCACACAAAAAACATAGAATCTTTTTTTTTCAGGTTCATCAGAACATGGATGCTTCACTGTCACATTACTTTATGTACACAGGCCTCAATTCCTACTTAACTGAAAACCAGCTCAGTAGCAACTGCAGTGAGCTTCCCATTGCAGATACATTGAGACGAGGTGTGAGGGTGGTTGAGTTGGATCTTTGGCCACGTGGTAACGATGATGTCTGTGTTAAGCATGGAAGGTATGTATATTCACTTTGGATCTTTGCTTAGTTTGGTTCCATATGGACCATTATTATCATGTTTCTCATTTTGGTGAAACTACAGGACCTTGACGAAGGAGGTGAAACTGGGAAAATGTTTGGAATCCATTAAAGCTAATGCCTTTGCTACTTGAAAGTATCCTGTTATTATTACTCTTGAAGACCATCTCACGCCTAAACTTCAATCTAAAGTTGCCAAGGTTTTCCTTCTTATAGTCTTTAGACCTTACAGTTAATGATTCCATCTGTGTAATGTATATGAATACCGCAAATTGTTTGCTCTTCCGCAGATGATAACTCAGACAGTTGGAGATGTGTTGTATTACCATGATTCTGAAACTTGTCAAGAATTTCCTTCTCCAGAAGAGTTGAAGGAAAAGATTTTTATATCAACTAAACCTCCAAAGGAGTACTTAGAGGCTAACGATGTGAAGGAGAAAGATAATGGAGAGAAAGGGAAGGATTCGGATGAGGATGTATGGGGCAAAGAGCCAGCAGATCTTATTTCTACTCAATCTGATCTTGAGAAGGTTTGCTTTTAAACTTTGCAACTGTATACTAAAATACCAATTGAAGCTAATACTCTTAGCATCAACGGTTTTGCTTTGAATGAGCATGTTCAGTTTCTTCAATTCATACTGCTTTTGATTCATCTCAGGTCTCAACCAGTATAAATGATTGCTATCCATGCCGGGAAGCCAAAAGGTGGCTTACGGATGGCTTTAAAGGTTGATCCAAAAAAATCAGGCGACTTAGTCTGACTGAGCAATTACTCGACAAAGCTGTAGCATCATATGGTGCAGATGTTATAAGGTATATAAATATCACATGCTAAATAAGCACTATATAGCTAGTGTTTTCTCTTAGTATTAATCAAACCAAAACCACACAAATGAACAGATTCACCCAGAATAACTTTCTGAGAATATATCCCAAAGGCACAAGGTTTAACTCTTCAAACTATAAACCTCAGATTGGTTGGATGAGCGGAGCTCAAATGATTACATTCAACGTGCAGGTTTGTATCAACTCTTCATTTCTTGTATTGTCATCTGGGTTATACTGTTATGAAGCTAAATAATACTTATGAAAACATAAATGTAGGGGTATGGCAGAGCATTGTTGGTACCTTTGTCTTTTCGTTCCACAGTTTCTTGCTTAACATCTAACAATGCCAGGTGAAAGTCTATATGGGAGATGGATGGCTCCTAGACTTCAAAAACTCACTTTGATTTCTATTCTCCTCCAAATTTCGACGTTAAAGTACGTAAACTCCAATCTTGATTTTCCTTCTTTCCCTTATCTTGATCCGAATGAAAGTTTTAACTTTGGTGAATACAGGTGGGTATTGCTGGAGCACCTGTTGATGAGGTGATGGAGAAAACAAAAATAGAGAATGATAAATGGACATCCATTTGGAATAAGGAGTTTAGATTCCCTTTAGCTGTTCCTGAACTTGCTCTACTCCGCGTTGAAGACGGTTTTGGAGGTCAAACTTGCTTACCAGTTTCCGAGTTAAGGCAAGGCATACGCGCTGTTCCACTCTTCGATCGAAAGGGAGAGAAATACAGCTCTACACGGCTTCTTATGTGCTTCGAGTTTGTCTGAGACGCCATTTTTTGGTGCGTGTATCCATCTAGATTTATGTCTTGTTACTTTATTTCATATGTTATGTTTTATGTGTCATGCTCCTTCATTGAGGAATAAAATTAGATCTTACCTGAGAAATATCTTTCCTTTATGGCTTCGTTTATATGTGTTACCAGTTTCTTGGGATGAAGTTTTGTTCAATAAGAACCAAAAACTAAGAATTTTATTATGAAGTTATAATAAGTTAATAACATTAATAAGTATCTCTCATCTTAGCATTAAAACATAATCTCTTTATTCTTTTTCTGGATCATTTGGTACTGGGTAGCTTAAAATAGTTATTTATAAGCATGATGACTTATAGATCAAGACGCTTCATATCTTTAGCTGCATTAATAATTATTAGCTGCACTAAACACGTGAAATTAGGAAATAGAGTATATATTCTGGAATCTTTTGTTGCTATATGAATCGCTTTATGCTGATTAATCAATTTTCTCAGCGTTGCTTTACATTTAACAATCTAAAGGTATATATTCTTAATCCGTAGACAGAGACCACACCACCAATATATGCTTATTAGTGAAGCAAGATAGATTCTTGTTCTATTTTATCTTTGGAAGGATTGGTAACTTGCTGTGTTTTTGAGTTTCTTCAAGAACTTTAGGAGCATTTTTGATACACATAAGTTTTAATCCAAAATAAGACTGTAACTGCATAGACAAATGCAATAATATAGATGGGATTGAATCCACATATACCAAAGTTATACTACGATTCTATAAAAATGAAATTAAGATAAGACAATAATATGAGTGTTGGTTGTAATGAAATGAGAATAGCAATTTAAAAACAGAGAAAATATCAATTAAAAGAAGTGTTAGGTCAAGGGTATTCGCAAGAATTCATAGATCATGAATCAAACAATTATTCAAGGAATGAATAAAAACAATTTTGAACTCAAACATGAATGTATAATCAATCCACTGTTGTGGAATCATTCGCTTTATTTAGCAACATAAGATTATAAATTGTTGTTCGAATTTAGAATTCTAAACAAACATTAATGATCATGGTTGATTTTAGGCTAAAGATATCTATGTTCTTTTCAGGATTTTAAACAAACATTTTTGATCCGTTAAACAACTTAAGATCATAAACTACGTAGTTAATCAAGTTCCAACAATAAAATCAACAATTATCTACCTATGTCTAATTCAAAAATTCATGAATTCTCTTGAAACCCTAAAACCTAAATATGGATCTACTCAGACATAGATGCAGAGAAACAACAGAAAGATGAATAAAAGTTCATGATCATAAAAATAAGAAATACAAAGGGGTTCATAAATATCTTAAGAGAGATTCGTGTCCCCAAAGTTTACAAATTGCCAAAAGCCAAAAGTCTAAATAGAAAATAATGTGTTGTCTACACAATGGCTAAAAACTAGTAGATATATGTTAAAATCGCGTCATGAAGCAAATTTCATTTTTCTGTGTAGGTCAGTTCGGATTAGATCGATCGATCTGAAACTTCACACAAATAAGATCAATCGGTCGGATGGTGGATCGATCGATCCGAAGTGAAACGATCAATCCGTGATGCTTTGGTCGATCTGATATGTGATGGTTTTCTTGGTGATTTGAGCTCCAAAAATCACCATTTTCGCTTTTTTGCTTCTGTTTCATGCTCCTAGTGCCTTAAACTTCATTTAGACATGATCTAACTGAAAAGACTCTAAAACATAGCAAATATTTTAAAAACCCTATGAAAAATATGGTTAGAACAGCGATATATCAATTTTTAATAGTGACTTGAAAGAGTTTGCGTACCGTGAAATGTGGAAGGAAAGTAAGAAAATGAAAAGTCTGAAGAAACCCAATCGCTGAATCCATGAAGCTTCCCTGAGCTACATCATATGCGTCTGGAATTAGATACCATAATATTTGTTTAAGCTGGTTTTTAGAAAGTGGGGTTTTTCAACATGACTCTCTGTGTTGGGAATCTATGGTAATGAAAGCTAAAAGCACAGAGCAAAAGATGCGTACCTCTATAATTATCATAATAAAGTATGGAAGAAAAAAGAACGATATGTATTTGATTGATGAGTATGAAGATCATGCCAAATATGCAGGAGTTTTTTACTGACCAAATTGCAGGAACTTTTTGAACAGAATCCGGCAGTTGAAAAATATAAATAGAGAATTTCTGGTGTGATTGTGAGGTATCTTGTTGCCTTTTCTCTGAGTTGAGATTTCGATTTGGGGATACAAAGACTTGAGATGAAGAGACAGATGAGGAGATACAAAATGGGTTTGTGTTTCAGTGACAAATTCAGGATGAACCGAGGAGCTCCTCCTCCGGATGTAGTGACAGCATTTGTACAGTATACCCAGGGCGGGAACCACATGACGGCAGATCAGCTATGTCGGTTCTTGGTTGAGGCGCAGGACCAGACTGAGGTGTTGCTTTCAGATGCAGAGAAGATCATAGAGAGAATCACATATGAAAGACATCATATCACTAAGTTCTTGAGGCATACACTGAACCTTGATGATTTCTTCAGTTTCTTGTTCTCTGATGATCTGAATCATCCAATTGATAGTAAGGTATTGTCTCTGCTAACCTTTTTCTTTTTCTTGCAACATGGAAATTTTCAATCTTTGAGCTTTTGTTGTTTCAGGTGCATCAAGACATGGACTCTCCCTTGTCTCACTATTTCATTTACACGAGCCATAATTCGTATCTGACTGGGAATCAGATCAACAGTGAATGCAGCGATGTACCTCTCATTAAGGCATTAAAGAGAGGTGTTCGAGCTCTTGAACTTGACCTGTGGCCTAACTCTACTAAGGACGACATACTTGTTCTTCATGGCTGGTATCTCTTTGTGTTATTATGTATATTCCAAGATCTATAGGTCGAGAGTTTATCCGGAAAAAGGTGAGTAAGTTGAATGCTTGTAGGGCATGGACGCCTCCAGTGGAACTGATCAAATGCTTGAGATCTATTAAAGAGCATGCCTTTTCTGCATCTGCGTATCCTGTGATCATAACTTTGGAAGATCATTTAACCCCAGATCTTCAAGCCAAAGCAGCTGAGGTGCTTTCTTGATCTCACTGAGGAATCATTGATCTGTTAGTTTCACAAGTTCTTGAAGATATTGAAAATTTTCTGTTTCTCCTTTAATCTATTGCTGCAGTTGATGAAAGAGACATTCATGGATATGGTGTACTTTACCGGGTCTGGTGGTTTGAAAGAGTTCCCTTCACCAGAAGATCTCAAGTATAGAGTTGTAATATCCACAAAGCCTCCAAAAGTGAACTTAAAAATGGAAAAGGATTTGGAGTCAGATGTATCAGTAAAGCCGTCATCAGATGTTTCAACCGACCAAGTAGACGAGGAGAAGGTATTTGCAATCCATATTTAGGAGTTTTTTTGTTGTCTCAGTGGCATCTTAAATTTCTCCCTTTGCTTGCAATGACTTGCATAGACCGAGGAAGAAACAAGCGAGGCCAAAAATGAAGAGGATAGATTTGATCAAGAATCCAACAACTTGGATTTCCTCACCTACAGTCGCCTGATAGCTATTCCTTCTGGGAATGCTAAAAATGGATTGAAGGACGCACTAACAATCGATAATGGTGGAGTTAGACGGCTGAGTTTGAGGGAGCAGAAGTTCAAGAAAGCCACTGAAATGTATGGAACAGAAGTCATGAAGTAAGTATCACATGCCCCATTCCAAAAGGCAATTGCTTTTGGGCTAGTTCTTTTGTTTCTTTCTCTAAGCGCACTACAATTATAATCTAGATTCACACAGAAGAACTTGCTGAGGATATATCCCAAGGCCACACGAGTAACTTCCTCCAACTACAAGCCCTACAACGGTTGGATGTACGGAGCTCAAATGGTCGCTTTCAACATGCAGGTTTGCATTTTTTTAAACTCATTTTGACAAAATCTGAACGCACAGTTACATCTTGGGTTTCTAAACTTCAGGGCTATGGAAAAGCTCTCTGGATGATGCATGGTATGTTTAGAGGGAATGGTGGGTGTGGGTATGTGAAAAAACCGGACTTTATGATGAAAAATGGTCCTGGTGGAGAAGTGTTTGATCCCAAAGCGAAATTACCCATAAAGACAACTCTGAAAGTAAAAGTATACATGGGAAAAGGATGGGACTCTGGTTTCCAAAGAACATGTTTCAACACTTGGTCTTCTCCTAACTTCTACACAAGAGTAAGCAACTTAGTTGGCTCTGTTTACATTCTGAACGCTTCGTTGATTTAGAGGCTTTCTACATAGTTGATTATCTACTCTGGGCTCTGTTTTTCTCTCTGTTTCATGAGGATTTCACTATTGTGTGTGAAAACCAGGTGGGCATAACAGGAGTAAGAGCTGATAAGGTAATGAAGAAAACAAAGAAAGAAGACAACACTTGGGAGCCTTTCTGGGACGAGGAGTTTGAGTTTCAGCTTACAGTACCTGAGCTTGCGTTGCTCAGAGTTGAAGTTCATGACTACAACATGCCAGAGAAGGACGATTTCTCGGGACAGACATGTTTGCCAGTGGCAGAGCTGAGACAGGGGATACGTTCTGTTCCGTTGTATGATCGCAAAGGCGAGAGACTAGTTTCAGTTACACTTCTCATGCGGTTTCAGTTTGTTTAAAAACATGAGTTTATTTCTACTTATTGTCCTCCAAAGAGTTTGTAGTAGAGAAGCTTAATAAATCAATGATTACTAGAAAGGGATGCCACAAGCCAAGATCCGTATATATTACTAATCAAACAACTACGGTTGAATCTTTTAAAAATAATATTATTAAAGCTTTAGAGATATATAAGCTTCTACTTTGCTCACTCTTGTGATGTTGACTATTTGCTTACAGTATCTTAACGTTTCATTTTTTGACAATAAAAAATAATATCCTTGATTGATAGAGTATGTTTTGACTACTTAATGGAGATATATACAAATTTTTACTTTCAAGGCAAGATTAATGCTTAGACTTTAGAATATGTATGGGAAGTGGGAAGCCAAAAGTAAATGCAAACAAACAATCTGGATTTTAATCTGGATAGTTGCAGTGATTCATGTAACTCTTTATATGTTTTTGAGAATTTCCCTATGTTAGGATTTAGCTATTTTAAAAGTTTATCAAAAATCTGGAGTATGGTAGAAACCGTGTTTGAGCAAGGAATATGAAGATACGATCCAAAGTTCCAAACTAACACTTTGAATTATTGCGAGCCACGTACAACGGCCTACTCTGCTCTTTCCTTCAACATGGGCCGTCTCTTCTTAGTAGCTTCGTATTGTATATGGACACTAAGTCCACTAAACTAACTTTCGTGAATTACTTTCTTAACGACCCCAAAAATAAAATAAAATAGAAGCCATTTGCTTAATTAGTAAAGTTATATTTTCCATCATGGAAGACTCAAAGGTTCTAGAAGAGGCGAAGAAAGTGTGGTCAACTATCTATGTTCAGGCCAATACTCAAACCAGAGAAAATATAGCCAAAGATAAATACCATAAGTAAGTAACCCACTAATTTCCAAACAATCCATTTTACATTTATGCAACGATCTATAGAAACTGCGAAACAACTGTTCCTCTAATAAAAGTTCCGTAGTCTAGTTTTCAATGTTAAAGCTGGAGGCTCGATTTCGGATTTTTCATTGTTTTCTAATTTTAATCTTGCATAAGAAAATATAAGTATCGTTTAAAGTTTTTTTTTTCTTTTCATTTTTTGTAGTTTAAACTTTAAATATATATATTTCTTTGGCATCAAATTTGTTATGAAAAAACGCGGAGAGAATAAAAAAATGTTAAAATAAAGAAAAACAAAAATATTGGTTGATTTGGTCTTTTTTGACAACGGATTGTTTTTATTTGATTATTGAAAAATAACTGACTTCTAAAATAAAGCTGAATTTATAATAGTATTGGTGGGATTTAATTAACATTAGTTAAATACAAATATCCAGGTTCTTTAGCTCAGCAAACACATAATTATTCAATCCCCACGTTTGAATCCTGACCCGAACCAAATTCGATTTCATGGCGATGAATAATCGCAACGGTTTCACCTACATGAACCGAAAATTCAGCGGTTTAAGCGTCAACGATGATTCCTCTACTTTCAGCGATTGTAACAGCGACAGATCCGGCGAGTTTCCAACTACTTCCTCCGAGAGCCGACGTCTCTTCCTCTCCTGTACCATTGAGAATTCCGATGATTTGATCAGATATCTTGTATCGCATCTTAATTCTTCATGTTCAATCGAGGAGCAGAAGCAAGCTGCTATGGAGATAAGACTCTTAGCCAAGAACAAACCAGAGAATCGGATCAAAATCGCTAAAGCCGGTGCGATTAAACCGTTGATTTCTCTGATTTCATCTTCCGATCTTCAGCTTCAGGAGTATGGAGTCACTGCAATTTTGAATCTCTCACTCTGCGATGAGAACAAAGAGCTGATTGCTTCTTCTGGTGCTATTAAACCGCTCGTTAAGGCGTTGAAACTTGGAACACCGACGACGAAAGAAAACGCTGCTTGTGCTCTTCTCCGGTTATCGCAGGTTGAGGAGAACAAAATCGCAATCGGAAGATCTGGAGCGATTCCTCTTCTCGTGAACCTTCTAGAAACGGGAGGATTCAGATCTAAGAAAGACGCGTCGACGGCGTTATACTCGTTGTGTTCAGCGAAGGAGAACAAAATCAGAGCTGTGGAATCGGGAATAATGAAGCCGCTGGTGGAGTTAATGGCGGATTTAGAATCGAATATGGTTGATAAATCGGCGTACGTGATGAATCAGTTAATGTCGGTTGCGGAATCGAAGCCGGCGGTGGTGGAGGAAGGAGGAGTTCCGGTGTTGGTGGAGATTGTTGAAGTTGGAACACAGAGGCAGAAAGAGATGGCTGTGTCGATATTGTTGCAGCTTTGTGAGGAGAGTGTGGTGTATCGAACAATGGTGGCTCGTGAAGGAGCGGTTCCTCCGCTGGTGGCTCTATCGCAGAGCAGCACGAGTCGAGCTAAGCAAAAGGCTGAGGCGTTGATAGAGCTTGTAAGGCAACCAAGACGACGACAACAACAACAACAATCAAGCATCTTGATATCTTCTAGTGATTTGGGCTTATAGTGGGCCTTTGTAAAATACATTTTGTGAATTAATGGATGGGCCTAAGTTGAGCATATGCGCGGGAATATGATAAAAGTTTACCATGCTCATTCGAAGTCTTTTAAGAAAAATATGATACTTCGAGTACCCGTAATGTCTTCTAAGGAGGGAATTAGAGAGAAAAAGATCCCTAGAACTAATAAGACAAAAATAAGGCTATCAAATAGTACTCTTACCCTTTTTGGAGAAGGGTGGAAAAGTAAAGAAATAAAATGGTACACTATTCAAAAAAAATAAAAGGCTATTCCATATACATAATGGAGAACAACACATAAACAAATGCAAGACCAAAAAAAAAAACATTTCGGTTAGACTATTGATGTTTTAATATATTAAGGAAGGACACTCACATTCCTACATTATCATCATAAAAGTGGTGTGTTCTAATACTGTGTGCTTTTAGATAATATATTAAGTGTGCGGTTTTATATGTTTTTTTGTACACCAACAAAACACTTTTGTTATACCAATTGGTTAACACACAGGACTCGTTCCTTTGCATCCCGAATTCAATTCCTTTTGAATACATAGAATTATTTTTAAAATTGGAATAACTAAAATCTACTTCTCAGTAGAAAATATTATAAGTAGAAAGTCTAAAATTTCAACGGTTAAAAAAAAAACCTTTTTTATTCATTATTTTAGAATTACAAAACAGAAACATATATGTCATTTGAGTGAATAGCAACCTAAAATCAGGCCCGACGGCACTAGTTTGGCTTGCACTTTCCCCACTTCACCGTTCAAGCTAGTTTTTTCCCACTTCTACAATCACATCATCAATAGTGTTGATAATAAATTCAATTGTATTGACAACAAATGGTCTGTGTTTGACAACACATCTGATGATAAATGATTTGCTAAAAACTAAACGATAGATAAAGTTTATAATTTTACATGGTGACAAACGTACCACCAGTATCTCACTATTAGCTATTAGAGCATCTCTATTGGAGTTTCTTGATCGAAGTTCAAGGAGAGAAACACGCAGATTTAAACTACGTGAAGGATATATTCCATAGACTCAAACGTCACGGCGTTTTTCATCCTCGTGGACTTCATCTTGAAGGATTCTACCGTTAACTCCTCAGTGATTTCAATTCTCCATTGCCTCTGACCCGCGAGGTTAAAAATTATGATAAGATCTGTTTGCTTTTATGAAAGAGTTTTTTTTTTGTTAATGGGGTTTTGGTTTCAGGTTTGGCAAGATATGAATCAACCTTTATCTCATTACTTCTTGTACACGGGACATAACTCTTACTTGACTGGGAATCAGCTCAAATAATAATAGCAGCATCGAACCAATTGTGAAAGCTCTGAGAAGAGGAGTTCGTGTTATTGAGCTTGATTTATGGCCTAACTCTTCTGGAAAAGAAGCTGAAGTTCGTCACAGGGGGGTCTGAATCTTACCATTAAACCCTTTCTTGAATCACACAATCATTTAGGTATTTTCTTGATTTGTTTTGGTGATGATTTCAGGGCGTTAACGAGTTGTGAAGATCTGCAGAAATGTCTTAACGCGGTTAAGGAGAACGCGTTTCAGGTGTCTGCTTATCCTGTTGTGCTTACTTTAGAAGACCATTTACCTCCAGATCTTCAAAAGAAAGTCGCTAATGTAGATTCTGATAAATTCATGGAATCTTGTTTAGAACTCTGAGTTTGACTGATGGTGAAATTGGTTGTAGATGGTGAGTAAAACGTTTCGAGGAACATTGTTTCAATGTAAAGACGAGTACACATAGTGTTTTCCTTCACCAGAGACACTCAAGAATAAGATTCTGATCTTTACAAAGCCACCAAAAGAGTATCTTCAGGCTCAAATCTCTCAAGGTTCAACAACAGATGAATCCCTTAATGATAAAGTAAGAAATAAAAACAGAGTTAAAGTAACCATTAATTAGTGTTTCTTAATGGTCTTCTCAGAGTTTTGTGTTGTGGCTGAAAATTGCAGATGCAAGATGAAGATGAAGAGATCGTAGCGGTTGGATACAGAGACTTGATCTCGATTCACGCTGGGAACCGCAAAGGAGGATTGAAGAACTGCTTGAATGGAGATCCTAACCGAGTCATACGGTTAGGCATGAGGGAGCAGTGGCTTGAGACTCTGGCTAAAACACGTGGACCAGATTTAGTAAGTTCACGCAACAGAATTTTCTGAGGATATTGCCCAAGACTACATGTTTTGATTCATCTAACTATGATCCTCTCGTTGGATGGATTCATGGTGCTCAAATGGTTGCCTTCAATATGCAAGTAAGAGATTTAATGCTCTCTCCTCTCTACTATAGAAGATTTAGTAAACACTGATTATACTTGTTTTGCGTAAATGCAGAGCCATGTGAAGTTCTTATGGATGATGCAAGGAATGTTTAAAGCCAATGGTGGATGTGGCTATGTGAAAAGCATGATTTTTTGCTCTCTAATGGTCCTGAAGGTGAAATTTTTGACCCTTGCGGTCAAAATCTCAATATCAAGACAACTCTTAAGTTTTTGTATTTCTCTTTGTTTCTGTCTTCGTCTCTGTTTCATCTGTATCTTGAAAACAAGAAAACATCTCAACTTTGTGTATGTGGTGTACAAGTAGGTGAAGATCGACACTGGAGAAGGGTGGAATCTGGATTTTCCTCAAGATCACTTTGATCGGTACTCTCCTCCCCATTTCTACGCAAAGGCAAGTATTCATTCATATGCAGAACACCGAATAAATACATAGTTTAAGTGGTTCTCTGAAGCAGCTAAAGAAACATAATTAGGTGTCTTGCCTATCAAGTCAACCAACGCCACTTACATGTAATTGTTTTCTTTCATATCAAAATCGCAGGGGTTCCTTTGGACACAGCAAGTGACAAAATAGAAATAGATACAAACAAATAGTTTCCTATTTGGGACAAAGAGTTCGAGTTTCCGCTGTGTGTTCCTAAACTAGCACCTCTGTGTATCACAGTTAAAGGCTACGATAGTAACACTCATAACGATTTCGCCGGCCAGACATGTCTTCCATTGTCGTCGATCCCTCCTCGAGCTTTTAACAATAACGGAGAAATGAAACTTGTCTCGCCAAAATCAATAGAGAGAAAAGTCACCAGTTCCGCTTGAATCTTCCAATATTTTTCTGGTGCTACTACTCCATCGAGATATGAGATTGGCTCTCACACTACCTTCTCACACAATTCAACAGAAAACAGTTTATCATTCCCTCTAGAGCTAACTCGACGATGACATCTTCATGCATTTGAATCATCTCACCATTTATTTCCATTTTTAAGTAAAACAACATAAAGACAATTTAAGCAAGTAATAGTTGGTAAAACCTCAATAATTTAATATTTGATAAATTAATAAATGTATGAATTATATACTATATACCTAAGATAATTATATGATTATCATGTTGTTATTTTTTTAGTTGAGTTTCTTACATTTTTCTCTATTTTTTATTATTTGGATAACATATTGTTTGACTATGTTTTCAAATTGCATAAGAATTGTAAATACTATAACATCTTATTTAACTTTATAATATAATGGTATAAATAATAACCATAAATTATTTTGATTTATAAACATATTATTATATTTGGATACTCTAAGAATCTACTAATACATATTGTTTACGATGATGGGGATTACCATTGAATTGATAGTATTGTTTACAAAAATAAACTCATTTAAATTCTTTAACTTTGTATCACGAAAACGAATTTTGAGTGTTGAAATCAATTTGTTTACTAGATTGTAAGATTGATAATATCTAAAATACTAATATTTAAATTGTTTTTCTTGTCATCACTGGTCGGGCCCCAGTTTTCATATAAAAGGAATAACTCTTTGTTATTGTTTGAGAGAAACATATGGTTATAGAGGTGGAACAACCAATAACTCACTTATATTTTTCATGTGATTTAGATTGTTAAAATTTTGTGTTTGTTGAATTTAGTGATAAATGTTTTTACTATAATTTTTTTAATCTCTTTATAAATAAAAAATATTAATTTGTAGAGCTTTTACAATATAAAGCCCATGGATTCTTTCGTTTTATATGAAGAAATAGATGAGAGGTTTCCCTAATCAAAATAGATTTAGAGGTGTTTATTCAAATTTGATTTAAGTAGAATTGTAATAATTATAATAATTTTGTAATCTTGTGAATTTTTACATATTTTTCTAGTTAAAAATATTTTATCAAAGCTTTTTACATATTTTCACATATTTTAAGAATATAATGTTGTACAGTTTTATTACCTTTGTAATTATTATATAATTTTTTTACTTCTGAGTAACAGTGACAAGATTACTAAACTTAATTACAACCACACTTCTATTTGCAGCAAGTACAATACATTATTTTATAAAATTAAAATATACATTAATTTATACGTTAATGATTTATAAAAATAATTAAAAAGATTTTATATTATCGTTAGATGTTTTATATATTATATATTAATATATTTCTTCTGTTCTTTAAAGAATAATTTTATAATAGTAATTTTTTATTGACATCAATGACTTTTTCTTTATTCGAGAAAAATATTTAATAAAAGAATAATCCTTTTTTGTATGAAGAATAATTCTAAAAGACTTTTTTGGATTGAAATTTTAAAATTGTTTTTTATAATAATTTATACGTTAATTCAATTTAACGTAAACATACATTAAATAAGAAAATGTATATATTGTTTATCACTTCTTCTCACATACTAGATATAGAAATTTTTTGACTTACGTCTAGTATTTTTAAAAAGTTTTTATATAAAAAAATGTTTAAACTCAATCAACCAATAATATTAAATTTTAACATAATCATAAAATCTGTTAAATTTATTTTATTTGAATAAAACATTGACTTTCTAAAATCTTCAACACAATAAATCATAATTGTAAATTATTTTGTTAAAAAAACTATCAAAATCAATAATACACTTCAATAGACTTTTGAAAATTGAATAACAATAAAATCTTTAAGAATTTTAGTTTTAAAAATCTTAGAACCAACAAACTCATTTAATTTTATTAAATAAATATTTCTTTATCTAAAATTGAACCCACTCCAAAAAAAAACCAACGGTTACAATTTGCATCAAACCGAACGGTTTCAATTTCTATAAAACTTAAATCGAATTTCAAATCAAAGTAAACCGGATCCAAAACGTCTAGTTTTCCAGTGGCACCAAATAAGACGAGACTAAGTTACAAAGTTTTGCACCACTTTAGTTTCAAGAGCTTATTAAACTAGTAGATACTAAAATTTCTTACACGATCAGAGAAAGAATGGAGAATTTAGGATGAATCTAGGAAGGCCGATCTTGGTTCCAAGAGACTGAACATCAGCCTGAACTTGAGCTTCAAACTCTGAGTAAGTGAATGGCTTATACTTTGATGACTTTATCACAAAATCTCTCTCTGGAAACACAAAGTAACACACTGAGTGTCTCTCAGTCTTCATATTCTTCTTCGTTTTCACTCTATGCTTCACACTCTTGTATTCATCATCACTTATCGCCTGTATATACACCACATCAGTCAAATGCTAAAACTTAATATAATTAAAACTCATGACTGCGTTTAACATATATACCTGCATCATATCTCCGAGATTGACGATGAGAGTATTAGCAACAGGATTTACACAGAACCATTCTTCACCTTTCATGATCTCAAGCCCACCACTTTCATCTTCTTTTAATATTGAGATCACTGAACTGTCCGTGTGGACTTCCATTCCTAGAGCTTCTCCAGCTACTTCGCCGGATTTCCGAGGATACCGGTAAACCCGTATGAGCCCTGTCAACTCTGATAAGTATTCTGATCTTTGGTCACCTGATAATTCTAGGTTCAGTGTTTGTGCTATAGTTTCAAACAAGGATATAGCAATGCTAGTTATGTGCCTTCCATATTCCTCCATCAAAACTCTGCAAACTCACACACAAACAAACAAAAATAAGTTACAATACCAATATGGATTAGGAATAATGATGTGATCCGCAATGGATTTTAGATAAGTAAATCTGCTGACTTAAAACGTTTACAATTATTGAAAAACTTTTGTATGCATGGATATATATACGACCCTACGGTTTGAAGATTTTATTTGTCAAATTCTTTTATTTTATGTTTTAACTAATTGAGAAGATGTAACGGATAAAAAAAAAACAAAAGTGCATAGTATTGAATTGAAGTAAATGACGAGTGCATTAACTGGTGCAATAGTTAACAGGCGTTACAATAATATAAAAATGCTAAAATCAACACTACCTGGAAAATGACGTGCATGTGTGAACAGTGAAAACGTTGAGGTAGACATGTATATTGGATTCTGTTAACTAAATTCAAATTCAAATAATGTTACTAATTTTTGATAATCTATGGATATTTATTAACTAAATGCAGATAATGTTATTGGATTTTTTAATCATATTTAGTTAACAATTAACAATTAAAGCTATTAGTAACCCACTAATTTTTTAATAACATTTTTAGATGCTGCCAAAACGTTGGAAACCAATAACCAATGTTGGAGTTCAGTGGAACAAAGAAAATTATAGTGGCCAGAAACTTTAATCAAGTGGACAAATTTCAGAAAACGTCTCACAAATCCAGCAGTAAGCCGGATTTAAATTGATTTCTTATGTATAGTATCCAAACGAAAAAAAAAAAAGTAAACATCTAGTCAATCAAAACTCCATGCACGTGTCACTTCATAACCATGTTCGTCGTCAACTCTACAGTATTAACCTCACACACGTTATCTGATGTATTTAAAACATCTTATAATATATCATTTCATTTCCAATAATTTTCAAACGGACTTCGTAAATATGATTTAATATCACAGATACAGCTCGAAATTTGGTAATATATCCAATTAAATGACCACGTTCATCGAAGCCGCCATTGTTTGTTGTATATTATAAGTCGACATGCGAAAAATAAGACCATATAGATCTGGTCTTATAGGAAGGTCCAAATATATATGTACATTAGCTAACTATGTAGCCTCCTATATTTAAATTATCGAGCAATTCAAGTGTTGACTGACTGATTAATTTATTAGGAAAAACCATTGGTTATTAAGCTACTAAGGGAAAAAAAGGCAGCCAAGACGACGACGTATGTTACCTGAAAGACGAGAGTTTTGACTGTTGAGCATCATCATCACAAGAAGTAGAACAAGCTGGAAGCTCCGAGAGAGAAGAGAGAGGAACATTGAAACCTTCGACCATGTTCATATTCGAGGCTCGAGTTCCTCTCTGCAGTGCATCTCCCGAACGATTTAGAGCAGGTGTTCCATAAAAATACGATAACGGAGAGTTAACGGCGGCGAACAATTCCCGTTTGTTCTCAAACGGCAGATTCAGTAGCGACTCCGATATTTCTTGAAGCTGTGACGTTAACGCCAACGGTACTCCGTAATTCTCCAGACGGAATATTCCCCACTCTCTGCATGCCTGTCTCAGTATCTCCTTGTCCAAACGCTCCAAATTGATAACCGGAATTTGGATATCCTTGTCCTGGACAAGAACCGGTCCGACCTCGGCCGTTTCCGGACGATCTCCGTCGTTGATTAAACTCCGGAAAGCCGGTGGATATGACTCACTGTTACTCATCTCTTCGCCGATGAAATTCTTAAGCTCTGTCTCCCTCTTTCTCTTTCAAAAGAATCTTTAGATCACTATTTTTTTTGTTTCGAAAATTGTAAGAAATTACTCAAAACAATTAAATTATTATAATATTTCCTCGTAAATATACACATAAATATAGATTTCTTGTCAATATTTCCTTATAATATAAACCTTACGAATTGAAGATATTGTCACTGGTCACGGATTTATTTTCGATACACAAATAAGGCATAGATTCTGTAAAAACAAAGAGACCTAGTTGCATGCAAGATGGGTACGTGTACCATATCATACTTGTCGGTCCATCACCCGTAAAGTTCCAAATTTTCCTATTTTAATCAAAACTATTTATGATCGAAATGAAAATTAGAAGAACTTATTACTTATTTTATATGTAAATAGCTGTAGTCTGGAGATATATATATTTATATACATTATATAGCATTATAGAAATTTTGTAAAGAATATTTTTCTACTTTTTCGCGTTAGCTGTTCGTAATTTAGTTCCATCTACTTCTATCTTATAGATTTTTTTCCCAATTATATATATAAAAAGAAATCTTATATCTACTAAATTCTCAAAATAAAATAACAAAAGAGAATACTGCTATTGAATAGAAAGAACACTATCAGTTTGACGTGAGCTTGCCTGTTTGATTGGTATCATGTGACATGGATCTGATATGGGTTTCTCATGAGCCCAATAGGATCCACGGGAGGTAAATACCACCATATTCATATATTTTTCTTTATTGCTTGTATTTTCAAATTGACACAATTATTTTATAATTTTGTTTAAAATAGAATGCATAATATATATATATATATGAGCATATATATAATAAACTTATGAGCATATATATATATATATATATATATATTATAAACTTCAATACTTATATATATAAACTTCAATACTTCTACATTCAATTCATTGGATTTTTTTTTGTAAGAATATGAATTATTTATATACATTTGTAGTTCATTCTAGCACTAAATCAATATAATATCAATAAGTGTCCGTGCAAGTTTTACGTTTGATTTTTAGACTTTTTGAAGGTAGACCGCTTAAGAGTAAAGAAATTTGCACCACAAAAGATGGTGAAGATCACTCTAAGGCACACAACACCCGGATGAGAGGGAGGGTTGAGGACGGGTGCGGTCTAAACATTCTCCGATAAGCATGTCGGAAAAGCTCGAAAAAGACAATATGTTGTATCATGCGCATGAAGTGATGTGCATATGCTTCAAGTTAATTTAGTACATTTTAAATATTAGTTCATCCTAATGCGCATTTTCTCTCTACAATATTAGAGAAAATTTCTATGATCTATTTTAAATGGTGCTTATAATGATATTTAGTATTTACAAAAAAAAAAACAACATACACACACACTTTTACCGGGTGCGGATATCAGATATCAATTCATTTTAAATGGGGTTGAATCAATTCATTTTTGAATATTCTGCAGAAACCACGTAAATGATAAGCATGGTGCCGCTAGTTTTTCTAATCTCATTAAATATATGTGTGGATCAGATCGGCGGAATGATGCCGTTAGTTATTTTATTTTATTTTTATTCTTTTAGCTGCCAAAAACTAAATGATGCTTTAAAGTTTAAATACTCATTTCTCGGGATATATACATGATGCATCTGATATGTGGTCAATCTTTTGATGATGGTTTCAAATCCTTGGAAGTAATACGATATGTGGTTTATTTACTCAAGATCAAGCCCGACCCGTTAATACTTGTTCTGTAAAGCGAAAAACATGTAAAAGGTTAAAAAAAAAGAAGGGAAATAAACACCATGCACATTCGAACTTGGATTGTGTGAGGGAGAAGGAGGACCAATGAACTATGGACATAATTTAGGAAAATTTGCTGTCTCAAATTTATATCTTTATTTTGATACCTAAACTGGTGTTTCATGAACTTTAGCCCAGGAACAGCCCTGCTCAAGATGATCAATAGTCATCTTCATGGAAGATGACTATTGTTTGGGGATTTCGAAATGTGACATGTACTAAGTAAAATTCGGATATTGGGCAACTCGAAAGTTTAAAGAAGGAATCCTCTTCTTTTACTCCAGCAGCCACTAATAAACATTTACGAATAAAGTATAGAGGATCAAAAGACCACCATAAAAATCAATAATCTTATGTGATAAGCTTTATCTGGAATCATGACAGTTAATAAGACAGAGACGGAGAATCCTTTGCAAGATTTGTCTATCTAAAAAAAACTAAATTATTCTTACATGCATATCTTAAACCAAAATCATAAACATAACTTTAAATATGTATGTATAATATTATTTGACATATGTTGTCCATATATATTAGACTGAACACTAACCATAACTAAATTCATGTATATCTACATTATTCTAACTCGTATGTACCCCTGTTTTTTATTTAAATGGTGCAAACCGTATACAAAAGAAATGCAGTAAAAAGTGCGGAAAATGCCAATAAGTGGTCACAAAAGTCAACAAAGACGTTAGGGAATGGTTGTCATCGTAGTGAAATTCGTAATAAGCGTTGACAAACCACACAATGACACTATGAGAGTCCTTGTCTTATGCCTCCACACTTCCACTTGCTTGGCGTTGATGTGACATACGTGGCACCGCGCTTTGGACACTCCCTCCTTCATCCTCAACACGTGTCATCATCTGCATGGTCTTCTCTGACCTTTTCATCTCCGCATACTTTATTTCATTTGTTTTCTTTCTAAAATACATATGTAATAACGTATATATTCATTGAAATTTGAGAAGCAAAATCAGTTTGGATAAACACAAATAAACACATAGTTGTCGTTTCTTTATAAATACGACGGACACGAATCTGTAACAGAAGATTTTTAAGTTTCCTACCAAAGATAATTAGAAAAAATTATTAGACAGAAAGAGATGAGCTTTGTAGTTCGTCTTGTTGTGTGTCTCTTATTGACGCTTACAATTACATCTTCAGCTCGTAACTCTGTCTCCGTTTCAGGTTTGAATCTCATCTGTTTGCTTCGTTCTTACAATTCAATCTGAGTTTTGATTTCTAATTGAGTTCGTTTTATTTCAGGGTTTGGGAATACTGGATTCGAAAGGAGGTCGTTGATTGTGAACGTTGAGGATTACGGTGACCCGTCTGCAAATCCAAAACACGATCCCAACGTTCCTCCGGCAACGACCGGCCAACGTTAACGCCGGTAGAGGCTGACTTGAAGTTAGTTGACCCAGAAGAGCAGAATTCGTATTGTTTACTCTTCAGTTTGCCTGAGATAAAATTCTCAGTTCCTTATAAGCTTCTCTAATCTGTATATCTATATAAATATTTGTCGTCATTTACAGACAATTTCTTCATTTTTGTTCTTGAAGCTGGCTATGATTTTATGCCTTATTTTACAAATTGTGCCGATCAAAATAATTGAATCAAAGAGTAAACTCTAGTTAAACCAAGTGAACAAAAGTATGCTACATGAACAGATAAAATCGAGAATGTTCAGACATGATGTTAATTAAAACATAAAGACATTTTTGGCACATAAGATTGAGACACCATCTCGCCATCTCATGTTAAAAATACTTGTGGAACTTCCCGGAAGGTTCCACCTTTTCTGTCTTCTGATACTACTTCAGTAGCTACCTGAGTTGATGCTCGGTCTCGTTAGAGTTTTGCTGATGAGATCTCTCAGCTCGATCTCTCCTGGGAATCTACCTTCTTTCAGTTTAGAGAACACCTGTAATAGTAGCACCAGATTGTACAAGTTACTCTGACTGATCTTAACATTTCTGCAAATCATCTTGAACCATTGATAGTGAGTTAAAACTAACCAGTTCGCCGTTGCAGTGAACTTCAAACGCGCCTGAGCTTTGAAGGTAAGACTGCAGAAAGTTTCCAATAAGCCAAGTGGAAGCCATGGATCCAAATCTATTGGCCCTCAAGGAGTGGAACCAAGCAGGTGGCTGCATAATTCCAATCATGGGAAAGATACGATCACCTGCAACTATCATACCAATAACTCCCATCTGAGCAACTGGCACAACCTTAGCTAGAAGGCGCTTTGGTGCCGGTGGAGGGTAATTTGCGAGAATCACATCTAAACCGGGGAAAGCCGTCTCTAACATCTTCTTCATGTTGACTGCAGTTCCCCTGCAAAATAAAAATTGGAGAGAAAACGCTTTTAGAATGTACAGAACATCAGTCACACTGTCAAAAGATATCAGCTTTTCACATACATCAACAAGAAACGGGAATCTGATGTGTCAGAAATGTTACAGCTAAGGTTAAATATAAAAGAGCATTCAAAGAAGTCATGTCATTTAGCATTCATATATAAGAAAAACCAGAACTTTTCAGATTTTATGACATCTAAGAATCATCCCCAATGAAAGTTTCTAAGAAATTCAAAGTTTATCACCCACACATCTCTAATCTTAAAATCTTAAAATTTTCAGCTTGCAGCTATAATAAATCCCAAAAAAAAAAAAAACTAAAAAACTGCAAATAATGTAACTTTTATCAATAATCCATCGGAACTCGGAAACAACCGATAAAGAGATGCATATGTTGAAAGTACCAATAAGCATTGTGGTGTAGTTACTGTTTTGGACAGGTCTGCTAGGTTGCAAACCCTCGTATAGTCTTATGAAATCAAATCCCAAACTGCCTAAAGGCAATGACTTACATTTTGAAAAAACTGAAACTTATCAAAAGATTAATTAGGATGCTAATGTATCTGACTATAACTAGGCCATATATTTCATATACAGTGTCCAAATTATCTGAGTTTTTAATAGCTGCATAAGAGGTTCTCTGACTACACTATGACACTATAATCAAATCCAGTTCTTCAACACAGATTGCAAAATCTAGGTAACTGAAAGTCAGATATTCGAAATTACTTATATGAACAGGAGACGCAGAAGTTGATGTCTACTGTATTTCCATATCCCATTGCTCCTAAACCACTTTGCTTCTGCAAAAGAGAAACGTTACAAGGCGCAATAAGTGAGATAAAATAAAAGAAAGGAATACAGGTGAAATATCAGCTCATTTTACCTGTGAAGGGAAATCTAGGGTTTCGGGAATGATCGGAGCCGGACGTTGTTGGTGAGGGATATGCCGTGGTTGATGAGGACGGTGATGCGGAGGTCTTGGAGGCGGAGGGGTGAAAAGGTTGAAAATATCTGAACAAAATAAGAATAAAGGTAAACCCAACAAGATCAACTGTGCCCTGTCCATGGCGGATAGTTTGATCTCCGATTAACAATTTAACAGAGTCAATAGAGAGATACGAGGGAAATTGTATAAAGTCCAATCGAAGAAGAACGAGAGAGCGTATATATTGCCTTGTTTGGATGCTGGAATATTACTATCCTTATTGTTTAGGCCTTTAATTTTAGATGTTTTGCTGATGCACCCCGTATTTATATTTAGCACATTTGCACCCACTTAAATCAACTGCATAAAGCCCCACCAAAAGGTTTTGGACGACGAACCCACCTCATTTATCCACTGCTAATTGCTAAAGACTTTGGCCCAATCCTAATTCGACCCTATTTTGTCGTATTTTGACATATTTGATACTGGATGCCATGGCCCATATTCAAGTGTTTTCTACATTTTATGTAATTATATCCATTCACTTATTTCAATTGACAATTCAAGACTCAATCATACATTTTATCTTCGATTCCAAAACTCGATTCGGTTGTAAAAGAAGAAAAAAAAAAGTGACAGAGGTTGTTACACAAAAGCGGCACCGGACGACATGAAGTTCTCCGGCAATTGACTTGTCAAAGCGCGTGCAGTGCACAGCATCTCTATTCACTCTACTGTTGTCTGTTGCTCCCAATGACAGAAGCTGAATATATTTTGTTTTATATATTATTTTTGACTGAGAGTTAGTTCAAATCCTAGATCCCGCTCTGTGTGTTCACACTTTTTGTTGATCTCCATCACTTAACAGAAACAAAAATAAATAAAGTAAAAAAGAAAAGTTAGTTTCCTTCTGCGTTACTTCTCCGTTTGTTTCGAGATACTGATACTTTAGGCATAGACCATGAAGATGAAGTCATCGTCTTCTTCTCTCTCACTCGGCTCAAAGACTCAGTCTTTCGGCTGTATCTCTCTAATTCTTCAAAGATTCCTCTGTTCTGTCACCTCTTCTACCTACCCATCTGATCAACTCACTGAATCCAGTTTCAAGTCGCCTGATTTCAGCTCCGAACCACCTAGAACCAGAGGAGATGAACCAGGAGCTGTGGCGAGGCTCATGGGTTTGGAGTCAATTCCCCTAACTGATAAAACCAGAGTCGTCTCAAGGAGCCGTTCAGTGAATTCTGTTGATTATTTGAAGAGGAACAATGATGAGACTCAGGGAAAGCATAGACGAGTTAAGTCCACTCTGGATCCGCACCAGTTCCCGGAGTATGTTGAGCTTGAAGACGATAAGTTCTTCATTCTCAGCTTCGAGAAGGATAAAAGTGAGAAGGGTTTTGGAGAATTGAAGCAGCTGGGAGCAAGAAAATGTAAGAAGAGACGAAAAACAAGAAAAAATCAGAGCGAAACAGAGAATCAAACACACACAGAGGGTAAAGAGAACAACATTAACGCCATGAACGTTTCACCAAGATGTGAGAGGCTTGAGACTGGAGAATTGAAGCAGCGTAGAAAGGAGAAACGTAAGAGCAGAAGAAAAAGAAGAGAAAGCAAGTTGAGACAGAACATCGAGAAGGAGAATTGGATCGAAAGCAATGGTCGTTGGTCCAGACAAGGAGATTTGGTCAACTGTGAAGTGAGATCAATGAAAGAAGAAGAAGAGTGTGGAAGTTGCAATGATTCAAGCCCTGTCTCGGTTCTTGACTATGACCGGTTCACTTGTGTTCGACTAACTCCAGAACCAGGTTGGTAATTCTTCAAATTCAAAATTGAAATGTATTTCCGCTTTTGATTTTTTTTTTGTGTTAAAGCATATTTTGTTTCTTTGGAACAGAGAACAGCTCAAGAAAACGGTTGCCTTCGGAACTTGAATCAAGTACGTGTAGTGAAACAATTCAAGATCATCACATAGCAGTGACGAGCAGGTCGAGAGAGTCCAACGTCCAACACCATTGCTACCAAGAAATGTGGCTCATGATTTGCAGGCTCACTGTATCTGAGTTTGCAGGGTCTAATTGGGTATACGGAAAAACTTTAAAGCTCAAAGATTTCCAAGGAATCATTAGCGAAGATATAGTATCAAAAATCTTAGATCAACTCTTAGAAGAAACAATTACAACCCTTCCCCTAACTTCACAAATGTAAAGACATTTCTGTCTTCCAATTATATTATAACTAAACATATTTTCAGGTTCATGTATGGCTCGGCAAGGGATAGTAAAAACAAAGGAAAAACTTGGATTTATCAAAAACAGCTATACAACATAACAGAGTGATTGTTATCAAGAAAAAAAAAAATTGATTACTCATTGTGAATAGTAAAGAATCAAGGAAGTGAGGTAATTAAAGGTTTCCTGCTTTTGAAACCTTTTCACTTCTGTTTTTCTATGGAGACCAAGAGAGACGAACAAACTCTCTTATGTCCCCAAGACTTTTTCACTTTTATTTCTAAAGAAAAATAACAAACATTTAAAAAATAAAATGTAATAGATTAGCAAACGACCTTGGTATCTTTCCTCTGTTTCTTGTGGAACGGTTAATGAAAGTTCAAAACTTTGATTCAAGCAACGGTCTGTTCTGTCTCCATGTATGATTGCTCCATCCAAACTGGAGCTAGCCTTGTCTCCTGTGGCTCTTTCACTAGCGGCTCCACCCAAGAGACGTCTGGCTCTTCGAGCCCCGTCCCTTCTTTGGGCAGTCTTGATTCCATGCCACCTGCTCTAAGAAGGAAAGAAGTGGATTTCCTGAACTTCTGAAGCTCGTCTCCATGGACACTCCAGTCCAGTTTTCCGTCCAATGAGCCCCAATCGTTTAAACAAGTTGTAGTTATGGAAGAGGTTACATGAAGGTGATTCAGTCCGTTGCTACGTTCTATGAAGCTCTGGCTTCGCTGTTTAGCAAATGCAGCCGCTCTTGAAGCCAAAACTGTGGAGGAATCCATCGAAAACAGAGAATTCGCTCCCACGGGTGATGAAGAGAGACTGTTGGAATGCAGCTGCGGGTAAATAACGCTGCGTCGGATCTGCAAACCCGAAGGAATATCATCTGTGCCGAACATATCGCTGAGGCTATTAACCGGGCTCATTCCTCCTCCCGCAAGCCTGTTCATGCACTTTCCAGAGAACGGAGATGAAGCAGCTGGCACAAGCGTGTTGTTATTCCATCTAGTTGGAGAAGAAAGACTTTGAATCTCTTCAGAGAAATCGATTTCTCTTGCGTTCAATGCGGATTTCAATCTGCTCCCCGGAAGCTGCAATGCAGGAGGGGTAATGTTAGGCCAGTTCATCCATGTTTTTCCGCCACCTATGGGAGAGGATACGCCGTTAGGACTCAGAGGAGGTGTGGTTGATGCACCAAGAGGAAGAGGGCTGATCGGTCCCATGTCTAAAGCAGAAGAGAAAGATGAGAAGGAAGACTGCGGGGAAGGAACACCTGATCCAGTTGAAGGGTACAAAGGACGCAGCTCTTCCGGTTTGTGGGCAAAGAAACAAACTCTTCTTGAGCAATTTGTCTCGTCCTTGCAGAGACGGGTCCGGTACTGAGCAGGATGAAGCCAGCACTCAAAGATACCATGAGCATACTCGCAAGAATCGCCTCTAGAGCAAGACCCTTTACGAAATTCAGGACACGGGACACAGCTGTAGTGGTACTTCCTCGGATCACGCCTCCTCGCGTTCTCACCAGGATGAACAAATGGGCATTCTGTCCAGTCATGCGAGTATGCTCTAGAGCACGGCTTGATCTTGAAAGCATACATCCGGAACTCATCTGTCCCGTAGATACCGCTCTTGATATCAGGAAGCGTGGGATCAACCGGATACTCCTTCCTCTCAGACCCCCGAGGAGGTGAAACCGAAACAGAAATCGAAACCTCTCTCTCTCCTTCTTCTTGCCCATCCACTACATTCAAATCATCGCTTCCTTTCAACAAACGTTCCAAAACCTTCATCCTCGAGCTAAAAACTGGACTCAAACAGGGGAAAATCATGTCTACAGGCTTGTAACCATAAGCATCACGAGAATCCGGATCCGCAGAGCCGTTCAGCAGAAGAGTAACGACCTCAAGGCTATTCGCAGACAAGCCAGAGACAGCGCAGTGAAGTGCTGTGGCACCATCAGAGCCACAAGAGCGGTTCACGTCTACAATACCATTACTAATGATGTAATCAACGATCTCTTTGCTTCCAAACAACGCAGCGACCATAAGAGGTGTCCTCTCCTCAAAACCCATCTTCTTTGATCCTAATCTCCTCCCATACCACAAACCAGAACCATCAATACTCTGAAGACCCTTTTCTTCAACTAGAGACTTAAAACCGGAGAGATCATTGCAGGCTGATGATTCGAGCAGAAGAGAGAATTTGAGGTGAGACAGCTCATCGTCTCCCATGGCAAAAGCAGAAATCTTTCCCGCTCGATTGATTTCACTGCAAAAATTTAAAGAATTTATTTTGAAATCCAGAGCCAAAAACCCAAGATGAATCTTTCCTTCTGGTTAAAGGTATACATGAAAACAGATTTTAAAACAGCAGAAACGATTAATAAAAACTTAAAGAAGAGTTAGTTAGTTCGGATACAAAGTTTATAACTTTAAACAAACCAAACCAAAAATAAACACTAACAGATCCATAATTAACCATTTTACAACATCGAAAAAACTAATCATGGGAACAAAAATATGTGTTTAACTCATTTTCCCAATCAGCAAATCAATTAATAACAAACAACTTAAAGAAACCCAAAAAGGTCAAAAAGAATCCCGTGACTAATTAAATGGAACACCCAAGTTTCCAAGTTCATCATTTTCTTGGATTTTCTCAGATTTTCTACGTAATCAAAGAAACAAAGAGAAAATGTTTCTACCTCTGATAAATCTGATCACAGAGAAAGAGCTCTCTTTTCTCGACCACCAACCCCACCAAAACCTTCCTTCACTTCCTTTAAACTGCTCAATTTATTGAAAAACAAATCCGTCTTTTTTTCCTCCGATTAACTTTTTTGGTTTTCTTCTTCTTCTCCTTGTCACTTTCTTCTAATGGTAAAAAATGATGGAAAAAAGATAATAGAGTAAGCTTACACTATATAATAAAACACACCACCATCTCCATCTTTCTTCTTCTCCTACTCACTCGTATTTCTTTCCGTTTTATTTCGTATTTATTTATTTGTTTCACCTCTGAATATATAAAAAAACTCCACGTTCAAGTTGAATTTGTAAAGTTTTTTTCAAATGTAAAAATATCTAAGTCTGAAGAAAGCGAAGGTGTACGTGTTACCTCACGTATAGGATTGTAGCTCCTCGGTTTTGTCACGCTTCACGCGTTTTTCCAGTTTTTGGTGGGATGACGTGGAAACCATGCAGCGTCAGCATGTTTTTAAAATGAGCTACTTACTTTTTCTTCTCCATTCAGGAGCTAAAGATAAAACCACAGCCTGTGAGATAAAGTCCTGCAGCTTTTGTATTGGCTTGTCACCGCCCATAATATTCCAACACACGAAAATCACAGAATCGGAACCGTCTCGTATGGGTTTGGATAGCAACTTTTTTGTCACAACATGATTTGTGTTATTAATCAAATTATCATAAAGTTTAGATGATTGAGATAATTAATTTCTTTTGTTATTTTTAGTCCACTAAAGTCGAGAAATTGACCTCTTTATGCTCAGTTTCTTTCGGTCGACAATTCCAACATAAAGACGATTAGGTATTACAAATATCCTAAAATAATGTGTATTTAATTTCGGTAATGGCAAGAATTCGAACAAACCTGACCAAACTTTGTATTTTCTGTCGCTATGCTTGCATTATATTAAATAATAATTTATAATTTATTTGGTTTGATTAAATTATTAATGATAAATGGTACGTGATCCATGACTGTTGTACGATATTTTAAAAGTATATATTTTTAAACGACTACTGTTTTGTATTGCAACCAGACCAAATGCATATGCATGCAACTGTACCCATCAATGCTTTTTGCAGTGGCATTAACGAAGCTGCTCCATTGGCTCTCTTAAGACACAACTCCCAATCTTTTAATTTATCTATTTTGTACATATCCCTTTTTACTATTGATTTCTGGAGCTTTATGTATAAAAGAATTTATTTTAGACGAATAAGTCAATTGGTTTATAATTCATCATTAAGTTGTTCTATTTCACTTGATGCGATGGATACCATAACACTGTTAGTTTTCTAATGTATATTAGTTTAATATTTTGCTATAGTCAAGACATCAAAAGTGAAGATTAAAACCGACGGTCAGGATCCATTAGCAAATGGACCCACCAGAATCAATAATCTGACTAGAATGAATGGAAAAAGAACCATGTGGGACCTACTGAAAGTGACTAACCATTGCCATTTTATCAGTCGACATCGCTGTGGACAAAACAAAGGCCTCCCCATATGGCAGAGTCTTATTGGATGTACCATCTTGACTTTTTTGGTCCTGGATGCAGTGAATTATTCTCACAAACTAGCCGCCAAACAATTATGGGCTTGAAGAGTAGATAACGACACGAATGTGGCTATACGAGGATAATGACCTGTCTAAGGGCCCATAAATAAAGATCTAGATTTGGCCCAGTATTTCGTCTTCTGGATTTAGCTCAACGACGCCGTTTGCTTCCCAGACGTAAATATATGTCAGGAGACTTGAAGATAACATGGTAACCAAAAACACCAAATGGAAATGTTATTTTTAATTTTAGGGATGCAGTAACTCCAGTATGGAATCGAACCGTCGCAGAGCTGAGAGCTACTCTTTGGGCAATTCAAAGCCTTTGAGATATGCACATTATGGAAGTTGTAGTCTCTTCATATAGTAATACGGCTATAGGAGTGTTTGAGTTGACTTAAAATATGTACCTATTGTTAACAGACCTAATCGAATGAGCAAAAGAATGTCACCGGAGTCCCGAAATCCTCATTAATGGAAGATACACTAACAATAGAATATCTCCATACTGTATTTTGTTTTCTATCTATGTCGAATTTTATGGCTTACTAATAAAAGTGACCAAGTTTATAATTTTAGGGATTGTATATAATATATGACCAATAAAAACAAAAATAACAAACTGCAGCTTTAGACACCCAGCAAAAAAATGCTACCACAAACGACACCACCTAACACCTTTGACGATTTTTGTTCGCATTCGTCAAATCTCATATACATATCATAAAGTACAATATAAATGTTACAATAGCCGTTTATATGAAATAATAAATGTTTAAATTTGTAGTCAAAGAATAAGCTACATGTTTTTGTATTATATTAAACTAGTTATTTTACCAAATAAATATATAGATTCACTAATTATTTACCAAAAACATATTAAATTAGTTATTAAACAAGAGATTTGGTGGACAAGAGTCAAGAGAGTGAATTTAACACTAAAACCAAAAAAAAAAAAGAGTGAATGAAGTTGCATATTTAGACTAAAGTAGAAAAAAAGAGATAAGAGGGGGAAACTAGTAATTTGGGATTTAATTAAGGGAAATAGTGCATGATTTATGTAATTTAGCAAATTCGAAAATTTCCATTCTTCTCGTTTCTGAAAAAAAAAACACACACACACACACAAAATCATTCTGCTTATTTAATTAGATGTTTATTAATCCCAACATTTAATTGGGATTAGACTATAGGTGCAGAGAGCACACCGTTACTTGGGGAGAAAGCTGCTAAAGTTGGTCGCTTACTCACAAATCTCCCAATCGTCTCTTCCATTTACTCGTAATACTTATCAGAAGCCAGAGTTTGCCTTTTTGTTTTCCAATTTTTCCCTCGAAGCTTTCAATGCCGGCGCCTGAGGAAGAAGAGCCGATATTCGGCTGGAACAGCAACGGTGGACGAAATCTCCGCCGGAGAAAGCTTCTTGTCGGAGATAGAATAGAGGTAAAATAAAGCCATTGCTTGTTGTTTTCCCCTCACTGACTATTCCGTTTCTACCATGGGTCTTTTGATTGTAGGGTTTATAGGGTTTTGAGTTTTCTAATCTCGGTGATTTTATACTCCTTCATTTGTAGATTTTTGATCAATTTAAGGTTATTGCAGTTTACTTTCACCTTTTTTGGGTTTGATCGTGGAGCCTAGTTGGTGGATTCGACTTTCTTGAAAGCTACATTGTCTCTTCTTTTGGCTGTGATTTTTCCTTTTGCTTCGCTACATAGCTTTAAGATTTATGTAGTTTCTATTCTTAAATGTAAATGTATATCTTCCTTTTTTGAGGAATTTTATTACATCTGTTTGATGTAGTTAATTAATGTTGCTTTGGCTTCTAATCCTGTTAATTAATTGTTTGGCTTGTTTAGGTAAGAAGTGTTGGAGACGGGTTTCTGGATTCTTGGTATTTAGGAACTGTAGTTGCATCTAAAAAGCCGTGTCAGCGTCGTATCAGATATGATAACATTCTCTCTGATGATGGTACTGATTATCTTGTGGAAACTGTTGATGTTTCTGAGGTAGTAGAAGGGTTAAACTCTGATTGCACAGACGTTTATGATACTTCCGTGGAGTTAAGACCTGTGCCGCCAAAACTGGAAGTTGATAAATTGAAACTTGCGTATGGACTCTGCGTTGATGTGTTTTTCAGTGAAGCTTGGTGGGAAGGTGTGATTTTCGACCACGAAAATGGTTCTGAGAAAAGGAGAGTGTTTTTCCCTGATTTGGGTGATGAATTGGATGCTGATCTTCAGTCTTTACGTATTACTCAGGATTGGAATGAGGGTACAGAGACCTGGGAGTGTTGTGGGAGATGGCTGTTTCTTGGATTGATTGAGAACTATGGGGAAGATAACTATCTACCGGTTTCGATAAAGCAACTTTGGTATGACATACGGGACAGGATTGGTTTTGCGAGGATCCAGGAATGGACTTACACTACTAGGCATTTATGGGAAGATTTGATGCTGGAGGTGATTGATGATAATCTTAGAATCACCATAAATCAGTTTCTTCATGATTATGATGCTGAAAGATACCCACACCAAGAGTTGAAGCTCTTACAAGAAGCTTCTCAAGCGGCTAATGAGACCAATGCTTCTCCCAGTGGTGTGCTAGTGATTGCCCCATAAGAACAACAAGTTTTCTGCATTAACAAAGATCACAAACCGCCAAGCCAGAGATGCCAGTCCTTGTCTGTCTTGACTTCTGTTTCTGGCCCAAGGTCGGAGTCGAGTTACATCAATAGGGTAGCAGAATTTTCCAGCACAGCTCATAAAAAGATGATACTACCCAAAAAAAGGGGAAACTGGCAACCTTTTGATTGTGTTGCTAAATCATGCCCACAAGCTGTGTCGAGCTATATCAGGACGAAATCAAAGCAAGTGGCCATATACGTCAGGAAGCATCTTAAGTATATGGGATGGACCATAGAACATATGGTAGAAGAAGCTGGAAGGAAAAGGTTACGCTACCTCTCACCAGATGGAAGACTCACGGAGCAGTCTCTTCTTCAAGTGTGTTTCATATTGAAACAACGTGATAAATCCCTGACTCTTCCGGGGATGGCTAAGCCTCCTTATATGCATTGTGAAAACCGGATGAATGACACCCAGGAAATAAGGTGTATTGTTTTGGCTTTGCCTGCTTATAATAGTGTTGCTTTTGGTGAAGGAAGAAGCCGTCTGCAGAAACCTTGCTTGAAAGTGAAATGCAAGGACATGAGGAGGTCTTTATTGGAGAAAGTCGCAATTTCTGTGTTAGAAAAAGACTCTACGTGTTAGGCTCGAGCCAGCAACAAAAGCTCAAGGCTTCCTAAGTTTGAGAAGTAAGCCTAAGCAGAAACCTAACGCCAAGCATGACGAAACGATTGTAGGTTTGCGGAATGTCAATCTGAGCATGAGAAGGGGGCAAACTTCAAGAATATTAATGGATATCAAGAATCGAGTAATTGGTCGTGGTAAAACCCGTGTGTCACGATCAAGCAAAAGATGCAGGGAGTAATAACTCCCATCTCCAGAAATCACAGTCCACGTAGTATTCTTTCCTGGCTCATGGACAACGATGTGGTTCGACCAAGGGAAAATATACGATGCTGTAACCAAAAGGATGACACTGTGAGAAAAGAGGGGAAACTAACCCATGAGGGTATAAAATGCAGTTGTGCCGTAGAATTTTAACCATAAGTGGCTTTGTAGTCCATGCTGATGGTGGATCTTGCAAAGCAGGAGCCAATATCTTCCTGGATGATGGAAGATCTCTTTTGGAATGCCAAGTAGAAGCCTATAAAACAAGAAAGAAAACACAACCACCTGATATTCTGAAGATAAAATTGCGTCAAGGGGAGAACGATATAGTTTGCTCTGTTTGTCACTATGGTGGTAAACTGATTCTCTGTGATGGATGTCCAGCTGCTTTCCATGCAAATTGTCTTGGGCTGGAGGTTTTATATTTTCACCAATTTTCACTTAAGACTGTAATTGAACTTTCACAGGTTTTACTCGTGGTTTCTTAACACATTCTCGTTGGAATATGCAGGATGTTCCGGATGGTGACTGGTTCTGCGCGTCATGTTGTTGCGGTGCCTGTGGACAATTCATTCTCAAGGATACTAGCAAATATATCAAGCAAAAGTTTATCAGATGCAAGCAATGTGAACTTCAATGTATGGAATTCTTCCCTATGCTAATACTAAGGTCAACAGAAGATTTAAATAATTTAAAGTTCTGTAATCTATATGGTTCATATAGCTGCCTGCATTATGATGGTGTCGGTGATTCATTGGATACATTCTTGGGAGAAAAGTGGTTTTGCAGCAAGGACTGTGAAGAGGTACATAAATCCAAATCCCTTTTTTCATGCGTGTTTGTTAACAGCCATCAGAAAACGAACTAAGCAGCCCATGTAAATAACTGCAGCAGTTATGATAATTACAGCATTACTCTTACATAGAAAAACTGTTTATCCAGATATTTGTAAATCTCTTTGAGCTTGTTGGAAAGCCGAGAGAGGTGGGCGTAGAGAATTTAACTTGGAGACTGGTGCAGTCCTTGGAACAAGATACATTGATCGATGCTTCTAAAATTGAGGCGGTGGCAGAAAATCACTGCAAGCTCAGTGTTGCCCTTGACGTGATGCACGAACTATTCGAGCCTGTGAAAAGACCTCATGGTGGGGGAGATCTAGCCAAAGATGTTATTTTTAGCAGATGGTAAGAGACAAACAAAGAATACCATATAATATTACATTTTAAAGCCTTCTATAACATTTGTTTCGCATCAGGTTTTCTAACTCTATCAAAACTGCAGGTCAAAGTATAAACGTTTGAACTTCAGCGGATTTTACACCTTACTTCTAGAAAGGAACGATGAGCTGGTTACTGTGGCTACTGTCAGGTAGGCTTGCTAAAGCTTAAATTGCCTCTTAAGATTACTAAGACTCCAGAATCTCGTGGCCTGTATTTAACCTAGGTTGAATTGTTAGCCTGACTTTTTCTGTTTGTTCTCTTTTCAGAATTTTTGGGAAAAAGGTTGCAGAAATGCCCTTCATTGGTACTAGATTCCAGCATTGCCAGGGCGGGATGTGCTGGGTTTTGATGAATGAACTCGAAAAGGTGTTTATTTTTGGGAACTTCACTTCCCCTTTGCCTGAAGAACCTTTGTTTGGTTATCCTGAAGACCTCTAACTGAACTCTTGAAGTTGCTGTGTTCTCCAGGTGCTCATTGACATGGGAGTTGAAAGACTTGTCCTGCCTGCGGTTCCAAGCGTGCTGAACACATGGACTAACTCATTTGGATTTACAAAGAACACGATCTCCGAAAAGAATGGCTTTCTGAAATTTACCTTCTTGGAATTGGACGAACACTAATGTGCCAGAAGATCTTGATCAAGAACAGCGTGGCATATCCAATTCCAAGTACAGGTTAATCCCTATGTGTTTTTGGCTTAATGAGGGGGTCCCCATGTTTGCTATGCTATCACTACAGAATGTAAGCTTTCAAACTCAATCATCTTGAATAAGGTGTTAAACTTAAGATCCTTCATTGTCATGCAGTGTCTCTAGGTGAACCACAGTGTGACATCCTCAGGATTGAATACAATGCTACTTCTGATGATAGATCAGAAGTACATCAAGCAGAACAGCACATCGAGGAGTCTATCTCCACCAAAAATCCAGAAGAGTATGTTCTTTAAACTGTCACTCCTCTCAATCACTAATCGAGAAACACCAATAACGGGGGAAAAAAAAATGAAAATGAAAACATGATGCAGATGTCTTGCATGGGTCTTGAGAATTAATCAAGATGAAAGACTATGAATAGAAATCTAGAGGTTATAATAGGAGAGTCTCCATGAGATAAGGATCCTTACATGGTGATATGATATTGTTGTGCTTTTGATGCTTTACATGGCTCTGTGATATTCAGTTTAGATTAAATCCATAAGATATATAAGATGACAGATACGAATTGAGAATCAAGTTTCAAGAGATGTTGACTACTGTTGGCAACTAGTTGAGTCCAAAGAAAATGAATTAAACTTCTAAATCTGAATGTGACTAGAGAATCCATGAAACTTACTACTGTCCAATAGCTTCATACAATTGTTTATCTATGTTCGTTGTTTTTAGGGGAATAAAAACACAACAGAAGGGTTGTTGAAAGAAAACCGATTTCTAAAATGTTACACACGGAGAAGGTAAAAATGCATGAGGTTAACATGAAATATGAACACTTGAAAGAGAGCATCCTCAGATACTTTGTCTCCACAAGTTCTGTTCAGAATCTTCGGACGTCAAAAATTGAGATGTAACGATTAATGTTGGTATATAATCTTGAAATGGGAAGCAACCCAAAGGTGTCGAAATATGTTTATAAAATAAGAAAACGAAGGAACAAATGCTTGCCTCTCTTCTGACATTTGATGTTTCCTTTTTTAATTGTATGTTGTTGGAAAGAGGAAGCATATGTTACTAAGCAAAGTATTAGTTGCCTTCGTGTTCATATTTTAATAGAAAATATTCATTTTAGATTTATTGCTATCAATTATGGATGCGATCATAAATCCAATAAATAACCATGTGAACATATGCAGAACAAAAGAGAGCCCGTTAATAAATCCTTAAACCAAAACCAAAAACAAAAGAAACCTGTTTTGATTTCTCTCTAAAGGTTATATTTAGTTTATTTATTTAAAATTTATCAACCGAAGGAAGAGGACCCACGTGAGCACCCATGCCCATTTGCACAGAGACACCCATAAAATCCCAAAAAATACTTTCTTTCTTAAGATATTTCTTCCATTTCTCAATTATTTACAGTGAAAAGCAAAGATGGGTTTTGTCTTCGGAATCTCAGTCTCCGCCATTTTCTTTCTTGCTCTTCTACTGCTTCAACAACTAGAACAATCTTCTTCAGCCATTATACTGAGCTTGAAAAAACGCCATGGAAGTTCAGGTGGTAGTAACCAGTACAGCTCGAGCAGACCATCATCTGGTTTTCAAGGGAACAGGAGCACGTGCTCTCTCTTCCTCGGCACGTGGGTTCGTGAAAACTCTTATCCTCTCTATAAACCGGCGGATTGTCCCGGCATCGTCGAGCCTGAGTTCGATTGTCAGATGTACGGACGTCCTGACTCTGACTACCTCAAGTATCGTTGGCAACCTCAGAATTGCAATTTACCAACGTATACTCTCCTCTTCTTCCTTCTTTATGGGTTTACTCAACTTATTGAATTTCGTCATAAATTTCCTAGATTTCGTGTGTTAATCTTGAGTTTCTTCTAGATGTTAACTTGTTGTGTATGAAAATTGTACTGAGCTAAGTTATCAAAATGTATTCTTTTAAAGCTCTTTGTCTGAGCTGATGCAGCTTTAATTTCATCATCTCTTTAATATTTTTCCGATTGCTCAATTCTATGGTTATAGTGTTTAATTTCGGCTCTACACAAATCAATTAGGTTCAATGGTGCTGAGTTTCTGTTGAAAATGAAGGGCAAAACCATAATGTTTGCGGGTGATTCATTGGGAAAGAATCAATGGGAGTCGTTGATCTGTCTCATCATTTCATCTGCACCGTCCACTCGCACCCAAATGTCCAGAGGCCTCCCTCTCTCCACCTTCAGATTCTTGGTATTGCTTTCTTCTTTTTCTTTTTCTACGATGTCTAACATTTTGTTATCAATTTCTATAAGAAACTGTTCTTTCAATATAGGATTATGGGATAACAATGTCCTTTTACAAAGCTCCGTTCTTGGTGGATATAGACGCTGTTCAAGGTAAGCGAGTGTTGAAACTGGATCAGATCTCTGGCAATGCCAACGCTTGGCACGACGCTGATCTCCTCATCTTCAACACTGGTCATTGGTGGAGCCACACCGGATCTATGCAAGGGTAAAGTCTCAAACAAATGATTTTCATTATGCAATGTCAAAAAGTGTCTTATATACATATATACATTGATCTCCTTTTGAACACAGATGGGACTTGATTCAATCAGGCAATTCTTATTACCAAGACATGGACCGTTTCGTCGCAATGGAGAAAGCACTTCGTACTTGGGCTTATTGGGTCGAAACCCACGTTGATAGATCCCGAACACAAGTCCTCTTCCTCTCCATTTCTCCAACACACGACAAGTAAAAATTCTCTCTTATTAAGATTAAATCACTTGAGATGTTTTTGAAAGGAATGTCCTGATATCACTCACTTTGTATACATGTTGTGATTGATTAGCCCGCGTGACTGGACGGCATCATCATCTTCAGGATCCAAGAACTGCTACGGAGAAACAGAGCCGATCACAGGAGCTACTTATCCAGTGAGTTCCTACACAGATCAGCTAAGGTCAGTGATCGTTGAAGTGCTTCATGGGATGCACAATCCTGCTTTTCTTCTCGACATTACGCTTCTCTCTTCCCTTAGAAAAGACGGTCACCCGTCTGTCTACAGCGGTCTTATTAGTGGTTCACAGCGGTCTAGACCAGACCAGTCTGCAGATTGTAGCCATTGGTGTTTGCCTGGTCTTCCTGATACATGGAACCAGTTATTGTATACCATTCTCTTCTATTAGCTTCTTTTTAATCTCTTTCCATATTCGGTTAGTAATATTTTAACACATTCGAAGAGAATCTTAAGCTTACGGAGGCAGTCAATTGTATAAACTTTTGAGGAAAATTTTCTTTCTAATGATTATGATTTTGAGTAACAACACTACCTTCAGCAAAATAGACGATCCAAAAAGCATTACTGATGGGGCTTATTAAAAAATTATACTAAATGGGCCTACTGAAAAGCCTTTTAGGGTTTTCCCAAAACCCCTCTTTATAAATAGAAGAAATCTAATCATCCTCTTAAGCAGACAATTAGTAGGAATTTGGCAGCAGCAATCCAATATCAATTCACTGAGAAGCTTTTTTATTACGTGAATTTTCATAGTTTTAAGGTTCGCTTATTAGTTAATCTGAAAGTTTCTGTTATTTGGCTTACTTTAGATATAGTTTTTTTCTTGATATTGGAATTAAAATTTGGCTTCATCAGATAGTCTATGTGGATTTGTTTGTTCCCATATGATTCGTTCCCTTGAAGCAAAATTAATCGTGTTGCTTTCGTTTTTATATATTCTCTCTAATCTTCCGTGATTTGTACTTTATACAATTACGTTGATGTTGATGTGGGAGGACACACCTAAGCAACTATATATTACATTCGGAATTTTTGGTTTTTATATGATTTGGAAGAACAGTGATGAGTCAATTTACAGACCTGTAATGATTGCGGTAATGATCGCATTTCATTATGAACATCTAAGGGACTGAGTTCTTATTCTTTGTTTGTTTTTTTGGTTAATTTGATAAGAGCCTGATGAAGATTAGATATAATTGGTAACTGAAATTTCAATAGTGTTGAAATATTATCTCTTTGACTAGGACGGTCTGAGGCTTCTCTTTAACAATTATGTTTTCTGTTTTGTTTGTAATGAAATTTTTGTTGTGGATGATGAAAAAGACTCTTTACGCTGTGTTAGAGAAGAGAATGATTTTTTATGTTGTTGTAACTTGCAAGTGGTTGACTGTTGTGTGGTCTCTTTACTGTCTCGTTTTGGTCGAAGATAATAGTATTTGGCGTCAAACTTTGATTTACGATAAATAAATAATCCGAAATGGATTGACCAGCAGATTTCAATTCGTACGGACATGTTTGGTCTTGCAGCAAAGAGGGGATAATAGTGCGGTGGTTCCAAAAAAATTAAAACTAGTCAGATAGTTTAGGGCCCAACAGATTAGATTATATGGACCCTAAACCCAAAATATGAAGGGTTCCACCACAAAAAAAGACCATGTTATAAGCTCTTCTCATCTCTCGGCTCCCACGCAATTTATATATTCATAGTAGCTAAGTCGTTGTACGATAGTTTGTTAAAGGTTTGATGGAGGGTAGCTACTGTTACTATTTTGTACATACAATTGTAAACTACTACATTGTAGTCAAATACTTTAATAATTTTAGTGGCGGGAAAGGAAACCGAACCGAAATTAAGTAACCAAACTAAACTAAATTTTTATCATAATTTGAATGATAAAAAAAATAAAACTTTTGAAAAATAACCTATTTATGTTTTACAATTTGAAAAATATTTTATTTTTTTCTTACAAAAATAAATTGTTTATATGTGATATAAATTTTTTAATATGAATTGAATTAAAAATATATTTTCATAAATAAACAAAATTCGAAATAATATATTAATTATTATATTTTAAAAATAAAATAAAAATGGTTTATTGATTTTATATATTAAAATTCACTAATAAATAACTCTCTACAAATATTATAATGTTTATCTCTAATTTTACGAGTATATATAAAGATAAAAAGTTTCTGATGAACATCTTAATCTCAACGAACAAAATTTGATGAGATGTGTATCACCAAATTTCGTTTCTAATGTACCAAACTAATCAACTAAAAAGTGTATCACCTAATTTAGTTTCTAATATACCGAACTAATCAATTAAACAATTAATCCATACTTAATTTTCTATAGAACTAATGAAAGTTAGAAAACATGGTTGACCACTCAACCAATAATGTATTAGTTATATGTGTATTGTGTTAAACTATATTTTCACAATATCTCAAAAACTATACTACAAAATGGTATAACAATATATCTCACCAAATTGAAAGTCATATCGAACTATTAAAAAGTTATATTTTATACGAGGGAATGAGATTTTTTCAAATGACCTCATTCGTTAAAATATTGGGAAATAATCTATTTGGTCCTAATTTGACTACAATTTTTTTGTTCAATTTTATGCCTTTTAATTTTAGGAATTGGGTCCTTAAACAATTTTGGAAGATTTGAGTGATGTTATAAAACAAAATTTGGTTTATTCTTGACCATATTCGATTATAAAAAAGATATGCATCTTTGGAATCATTAGAATCCAACATATTAAAAATTATTAAGGATAAAAATTAACATTAAAATAAAAAATTAGTTTATATAAAAAACAATTGATTTTACTTTTAAATTATAGATTTTCTCTCTAAATTATTATTGAGTTTTATTGTGGTTATTTTAGGAAATTAATATTAGTTAAAAAAGAAGAGAGGGTATTTTCAAATTAAAAAACATAAACAGAGTACTTTCCCAAAATTAGTCTAAAAATATAAAACTCAATAGGCTAAACGAACCCAATTTGAGAGTAACGGACCGAAGAAACTGAAATTAAAAATAATGTTTTAAAGTAAATATTACCACAAATACATCTAAATATTAATTTTGGAGTAACGGACTGAACAAATTATATTTAAATCCAAACCATAACAAAAGTATTCGAACCGTCCCAATCTCAAAAGCTGAAGACATAGAAATAATTAATTTAATATAGAAGGTATCTTAGGCCAAAAATGATAGGGTCAAAAAGAAGGAAAGAAGAGTAAATGCATGGAAGTTGGAAAAAGAAAGGCTCAAAATAAGGAGTAGTTTATGGGAACAAGGGTGACTTTTTTTGGTCAATAAAGTTTATAGACTCTATTAATCTCTCACCTATCTACATTTATATCTTTCTTATTATTTCCATGACTGCCATTTTCAAGCAAAGTCATTTTCTTACAACTATTGACTACAATAATTTATGCCACTCAAGTACTATACCTACACTTATATTGTGAAATAATAATGCAAACAAAAAAAAACAGAGAAAAGATACTCCGATCATATTAAATATAAACATTTTTTGACCATTAATTAACTGAGAATTAGGAAGCATAATTCTCTGGTACTTCTGTAGTATATTACCGAGAAGTGAAAAAAAAATCATGGGGATTTTTCCGTTGTACTCTTTTTTTGTGTAAACTCCGTCGCCTTAACGCTTAAAGATTTATTTATTTTGGTTTGAAAAGTATCATTTTAGATTTAGACCCTCCTCGACTCCTCGTGAACATCGAATATATTTTCACAGGTTTAGATGAATATGGTATAGTATTATAATATTACAATATATGCTTTTTTAAAATCAACGGAAAAATATATAAGATTGATTAATAGAAAAACGTGTAAAGAGGTTTTGATGAAATTGCGTAACGTTCCTCGTCTTCTACTTTTGCTTTATGTTCACGTAAAATCTTCCCATCTCTCCTTACTTAACTTCTTTTCTAAGCTAGCTTTCATGTGACCTCCATCACCTACTTCTCTTCTATTCTCTTATTTTTGTTTATTGCTTCATCTTACGTATATTTATTCTTGCGAATACCAATTTTCCGTGATCTTTCACGATTTAATTTTGATGTTTCTAGTATTTTATAATATTAAACATCTCTTTAAATAATTTATCAACATTTCCCTGCAAGTACTTGTACACATCACATCTCATCAATATTCCAAACAAAGATTTATGCATCTATAATCCATATACTGTATCTACAACTTTTATTTTTACGAGGATTTCTTTCCCCTCAATATAATTTTTAGTACTTTCTATAAATATTTTTAGATGTTATTGGTGACCAAATATCCTGATTATGTGGGTTTTACATACAACTAAAGGAAAATAAGTAATATATTTATTTATTTATTTATGTTCTGAATATTCGCCTTTTTCTTTGGCATTTTATACATGATTTTTATTTTCCCTATACACTTTACTTTACACATATAGAGTTAACCCTCAAGCAAATAAAGAAATGATGAGCTGATTCAATAGAGAAAAGAATAGAGAAGTCTCTTAAATCATCATCAAGATTATGAGCGAAGAAGACAGCTCCATGAATGTGAGCAGTCTCTCAAGTTTCCTCAAGATCTTATCTTCTTCCAATTCCAATGTCCTCTTAGCAGCTCTCGTCTTTCTCCTCTTAGTCGTCCTCTTCGTCTTGCTTCTCCATTTCTACGCTCGCTTTTTTTGGTCTCCCTCTCACCAAGATCTCCCCTCCGCTACACGCCACCGTAGAAGACGACGAAACCGGAGAAGAACAGTGACGACAACAAGAATCATACCTTCTGTCATAGTCGGAGGTTTCGATGGTGGAGTATCTTCTCCAGCTCCTGCTGTTACAACAAGCGATGACAAAGGTTTGGATTCTTCAGTGGTTTCTTCAATTCCTCTGTTCGTTTACGAAGACGAGGAAGACGAAGAAGAAGATGAAGATGAGTGTGTGATATGTTTAGTTTTGTGGGAAGTGGGAGATTTTGGAAGAAAGTTGAGAAATTGTGGACATGGGTTTCATGTAGAGTGTATAGATATGTGGTTGTCTTCTCATTCTACTTGTCCTCTTTGTCGATCCCCTGTTCTTGCCGCCCCCGATGAAGTTAACCTAAAGACCGCCGTTAATGCCATGGAAGAAGAAGACGAGGTTAGAATGCAATTGACTCCAGAAGGAGAAGACGATCGGAGATTATCACTGTCTCTTGCTGTGATGGACAAAACAGGGTTTGGTGACGGAGACGGAGACGGTAACGGCGACGGGGAAGGAGAGGTTAGAATTGAAATGTTTGATGAGGAAACAAACGGCGGAGCATCAAGAAGTGATCGGAGATCAATGTCATCAGCATCGAGTTCATTGATGAGGATGTTGAGTAGTAGTAGTAGTAGATCGTAACAAAGTGTTCCCGTCGGCGAGGCAAGATTCGTCTTCGTAACAATAATACATAAAATAAGTACAAATGTTGTTGTGACAATTTTGGAAATGGAATATGAATAACCAAAAGCCTCGTGGGGGTAAGAAGATGTATGCAAAAGAGGTAATTTATTTGGTTAAAGCTTTGATTGAAGCTAATGATTATGATTTGGGGGTCATGACGTTTCTTGATGTCATCAAATTTCTGCAAGTCAAGGCATAATCTAAGGTCATACTATATCTTAATTATCATATACTTTCAAATTGGATCCCATATTCTTATGTAAAATCTTTAGTTGTGGACTCGTGATGCAAAATGTAAGAAATTAATTTTGAATAAAAAATGTAAGGAATTAAGGAATTTAAAATGGAAAATGAAAAAGCGTAGAAAGCGACAGTAAAATGTTATTGTTGCAAACTTAAAGTTATGCTTTTGGTATTTTCCATATTCTTGACCTCTTCCATATCGTTTCATATTTGGTAGGACACCATTCTTCGCAGTTGTATAAGGATTAGTCATTTTCATATACATAGATAAAAACGAGTGATGAATTAAGAAAACGTTAACTTGTAACGACCACAACCATATGATATTTCTTAGTGTTCAAGCAAGCTAAGTATGATCTCTATCAAATTAGTTGGTCGGTTGTTTTCAAAGTCTACTTTTTGATTGCTTACTCTAATATTCTTTGTATTTGTAGGCCTTCCTGAAACCTCTCACATTTCGTCAATCCAATCCTATCGCCAAAGCCAAAAGCTTAACTATTCACTCTCAGTTAGAGAAGATAAGGTGCAGAATTGGATAATGGGAAACCAAGAAGAGGCAAAATTGGATAGAGTCAGTGATGAGGTTGCTAGGCTTTCCAACAAGGTGAATCTATTCAAAACTAAACAACCCTTTGAATGAAATTTAAGTGTCAAATTTACGATCTAAGGAGATATAATCAAAATTAATATTGATGGTTACTTGAAAGTGAGTGATTAGGTTGTTGCATTGGAGGGAAATGTTCAAGGAGGAATCAGAGCTGAAGATAAGGAGTTTGTGGTGTTGATAGAGTTGCTTATGATGCAAATGCTTAAACTAGATGAGATTAAAGCCGAGGGAGAGCTTAGAGTGCGGAGGAAAAGAGAGGTAACTGAAAGATACTTACCTGGGAAATCTCTGTGTTTTACTCTGCTTCTTGTCTGAAAACAAACGGTCAAATGATGTCTTTGAGTTCCTCCTTACAGGTCTGTCATATCCAGAGCATTTTAGAATCGTTAGACGAACTGAGGGCGAGAAACCGCGCAACATGAACTGCATCGGAACCATGAAGGATTTGCCTTTGCCAGGGTCGAGAAGTCTGTACTATTCTTTTGCTCCGAACACTTCAACAATAATAACATTACAGTGGGAACTGTTTGATTGAGGATTCTACAGAGTTTCTACGATAATAGTTTGTAATTGCGACATGATGATGCATGTATTATTAATATATCGATACCCCAAGAATCATTTCATTTCAATCTGTAGTTGACATGCCAAGATTGTTAGGCTGGTGAAATAGCTACATTATGACCCTAAGCTACTTACTTTTCGAGTTCCTCCTCTTCTTTTCTCTTTTTGCAAATTGAATATAAACCTAATGATACGATTTATACCAGTCTGGTGCGTCATTTACTAGCCACATTGCAGTCCAGTATAAGCCTCCCATAACGTTGTGCTTCAGTCTCCTTTCACGTTCTCTCGGACAGTGCCATTTGTGCAGTCCTCACCTGCAACACCAGGTGATCCACTTGCTAACTGGTTCTCACTAGCAGAATTTGGATAAGGAGAATATCGAGGATTTGGGCTGCGTCGTGAGTTCCGGTTCTGGGCAGCTGTTGTGCTCCTGGTCGCCTTGGCGCGAGCCTTTCTTCCCTGTTAGGTGATTCCCAAAGAAAACAAAAAAAAGAACCAGAGGCTTAACTAAACAACACATTTTGGAATAGTATAGCTCATGGGAATAAGGAGGCATGCAATAAGCTCACCTTCCCCATGCATTTTTCCAGATGAGGAGCAAACCTTCCTGCAACAATTTGTCGCCCACAGTTCATGCAATTAAACACTTCACTAGCAACAGGAGGGTGAGTCTGACCAAATATATCGACAACATATTTGGTGTTGGTTTCCAGGTTGTTGCTAGGATCAACGACCTTAGCACGAGCTTCCACTGACAATCTCAACTCTTCTTCTACCACCTCCAAATCACGATCAAGTCCCAGTCGTGCTATTCGGTGACACTCAGATGCTACATCAGCAATCATTGAATCCAAAAAATCAAGGAAAACTTGGGAGGAAAGCAAAGAAACGTAACTCTAACTTAGTTTTCAACTAGGAAGTTACTTTGACAAATGAGAATAAATCTCATAGTTTTACAAAAAGAGAGTGTGGATTTAACAAAAAATTTCCCTTTCTTTATCTTTCAAATTAGCGTCAAGATTCTAATTGAAAGTGCTGCTCATTAGGGGAACAAATTTATACCTTCTTCACTACCAGAGAGACTAGTCTATCAAAGTTACTAGTTTCCGACGATACGAGTAACTTGTATATATTCTCAGTTCTCTTAATAATTCTAATCCCTGTGAGATTCACCCTCATTTTGTCCACAAAAAAGTTTGATTGTAAGCTTGAATTCTCTATCCAATTCATATTTTAGTAACGATGTCAAATGTTGAAACTGTGCTCACTAGCAGATATGTCCATAAACAGTAGAAGAATTTATCATCAGATAAAACTCTGAATGAACAAAATACCTGAGCATGAGAAGATTTACTATCTTCTGCGCCAGACATTGAATCCTCTAAACACGAGATGCTCAAAATGTCTGCGGAAAAAAAAAATCAAAACCAAATCGTAAAGAGGTGACTACAACTAGAGATTTCATCCCCATCACGAAGCCTAGGAAAGCGCATTGCTCCAGATACTCGAGGATGTCAACAAAGGCGATCACTACCTACCAGATTCGTTTTGAAGGTTTGAAGTCAATTTATACTATACATCAGCGCGTGGACACATAAACAAATTCAGGCTATATACATAAATACAGAGAAAAAATCGCCATTTGAATCAGAAAGCTTACAGTATACAGCCGAGTCGCGACGGTGAACGGAGGATGGAGAGCGAGTTTTCTCTCTGGATATGTAAACCTCTGTACTCGGCGAAGAAACGACCAATCATGACTTGCCACGGCACCGAGGCAGCTAGTTCCAGTAAACGGCAACCGTTTCTCCTCTTACCTAACAGAACGACACGGTTTCCGCTTTACACCCTCCACGTCGTCCTAATTTGGGCTAGAAAAATATACGAAAGCCCATATCAAGGCCCAGTTATACCTCTATTGGCTTCTTCTTCGATCTCTTTCAGAGTCAATCAACTAACACAAGTTGATAACGTTGTCTATTTCGAGAATGCGTGAACATATTAGTAATTTCAAATGCACCAAATAAAATACTAGTAATTTTGTTTTTATTTGGACAAGGGCAGAAGAAGAGACACGGTGCCCTCACAGAGTGTCATAAGGAAATTTCCGGGAAAGTCACAACGACGTCGCTTATAAGATATCATTCCAACGCCCATATGTAGTAGCGCCAATCACCAACGTCGTAGTCTCACTTTTCTACACCTACCTTTATGCAAAAATCCATTTCGTAAATTATCCCCAGAAATATATTTAAACTCTTCTTTTCTTCTGTGGTGACATAGTTTTCGTTAAATTTAAATCTTCTCCCAAGTTTTTATTTTATTTTTGTTAAATTGCAGAAAAAAAAAGAAAGAGTAGTAAATTCGCTCAAAGTTGAATTTATATTTCAGAGAGGATAAAGAAAACAGACACAAATCCCAAAGATAAACAAAGATGATGAATGAAGGAGTTGAGATTTGAGAATATTCGAAATTACCTCTCAAATGGTAACTCCGACAGTGGAGGCCTTGAGTCCTGAAGACGGCGAGCGACGTCCTTTCACAAGAGACAGACACTACGCGATGCATGGTGAGATCTTGATGGTAGTGTTTGTGATCATCTTCGCCGTCTTCCTCTTGTTTCTAGTGTTGCTTCCTTGTCTGAAACGCGGTTACAGTCACCAGTCCGACGTGTCAGAAGACGCTTCTTGGAGTGGAAGACTCAAGCACTCACCTGTTGTAAGCAAACAATCGATTTCGACAAAGCCACAGGCCAGATAACAAAACAAGCAATGTATTATTAAGTAATCTATTACAACTTGTAGAAGCGTCTGTTAGTTATCATATCTCTCACTAATGGATAGAACATTACAACATTGTACCCGTTACTGCAATTGCAGCTGTAAAAATAAGATCCGTGGACATCATCAACAACAACAATATGAGATTTTTCACTAATAAGTACATTTACAGCAAGCTGGGAGTTAAAAATGCAGTTTTACTCCGTAGAGGCAATCAAGTTCAATCCTTTATTTGATGATACAGGAGAAAGAGAGGGCATTGTTAGAACAGTAGAACCCCAACCAACGCAGAGGTTAAGGAAATTGTGAGATTGTCGTCAATGTCGGTGCTTATGGGAAGTGATTCCACAAGAGCTGATGCTATAGAGATGATGAAGAAACGAAGAATCATTCCCCCGCTATCCTCCATGTAACCGAATGAAGCAAAGTAGTACATATACCCAACAGATGCTAAGAACCCGGCGGTGGCCATTCCAATGCTACCAGCAAAAGATTTGTTTTTGTTGTAAGGAAGCTTCTCTGTGCCAAGCCGCCTCCCCACGATGTCAGCCATACCTTTAAACAGCGTGTATAAAATTCATAATTCAATGGATTCAAATTGCCAATACAAATGTTGCTAATGTTATTGTATCAAACCAGAGCTAACTGTTCGTACCATCTCCTGCGCAAAGGTTGCATATCACTGCTATCGCGATTGGGGATGTTTTCCAATAGAAGATGCATGCCAATGTGATTGACAGTGCATAATAAAGCGGTCCCTTAAGTAGTTCCCTGATGCAGAGAGCGACTATAGACACTTTGTGAAGTGACAAAAAGCAATAGTAAAGAGAGGAACTGAATCTTGATCATAGAAACAAAAATTGCTAAGAAATGGTTTAAAACTGTGATCGAAATTAGCTCAAATAGTAAGCATGTGACATGTAGTTTTTCCAATTCAGCTACCTGCGATCTCCATGTCTGCTCATTGACTTGATAGTTCCTTCGTCTTGGTACACTCCAAACCCCAGCAATAGCATCCTTATTATATTGAGTCCCGGTACAAGAGATGCCAAAAGCGCTCCTTGGATTCCAGAACTGAAAATAATTGGTATTGGACTAAACTGGTGAAGCAGAAATGCTAAGATGGGTCAGTCAAAATCAATCCTTCTACAACGTATTACCTGAACAATGGCCAGCAAAGCATAAAAACTAGCCCAATATTTATGTGCACGAACTTCCGGATGAGTTTCTGAAAAAACAAGAAATATTAACAAATGTTTTAAGTAAGGTCAACCACAGATGCTGAAACCAAGAAAACGTATGGCTCTTATAAAATCAAATAGGTTTTGAGAATACATCTTGATCACAGTAAGGTCAGAGAAGCAAATTCCAGTAGCTGTAGCCATACAAGTTTTCCCCAACCGAAAATACTTTAATAGATTTTTTGCTAATCACTTGCTAAAGTGCTTATCGTATTCAGCAATATCTGCTAAACATTCAAAGTCCAATGTCCACCAGCATTCATCAAGAAGCTAACTATACCATTTCTCTACTACTAACCAAATTACATGAAGAAAAACAATTCACTGAAGATGTCCAATATGTGCATATATGTATAAAAAAAAAAAAAGTCATACCAAGAAATAATCCCTTAAAGTATATAGCAAACAAATCATGCAACATTTAAACCTACAAAAATCATATATCAAAAATATAGTCCTATGTTTCAAGTTACGATGACATTGTGATTATATATACGCACTGATTTCGAAAAAATTCATCCCCAATTTGGTTTCTGAGCAATGTAGAATTCCCCCCCCCCCTCTCATATACCAGATTTGGCGTAACATGCCCTTTCTCTTCACTGCATATGTGCTACCCCAAATACGTCTCTATTTACATTAATGCCATTACTCTATAAAGCTATTACTACTCTGACTTTATATTGCTTATACCAGTAATTGCAAAATCGAGCTAAAAAAATAAATCAGGTTCAAGGAATGGACGCGTGCACGTATATGATTTGAAATTTCGACCTGGTCGAAGATGCCACGCTTGCCAATCTCTCCCCAGAAACCAAGACACGAGAAGGCAACGAGGCTGGAGATTCCAGTCGCGCAGACATCTGATAAAACCGAATTTCCCGGCAACATGACGGCGAGTGAAGACTTTAGACTCCTAGAAGAGCTGCGGAAATCGATCGCCGGAAATTTAGAGCTTGATCTAAGAGTAGTGGCGATTCGAGCAGTGAGGAATCGTGAGATCGAAGAAGAGAAGCAAGGGATAGGGATAGGGAGAGAAGGAGAGTCAACAAGAAGAGGAGATGAAGAAATGAAAGAGTAGAGGTTAGTAGCCATTTTCTGAAACACAGCAAACGACCTTATTATTTTATTTCTGACAGCAATTGTTACTGAACTTGTTGCTGAATCACAAAATATTTATTTCCCGAAAGGTTTGAGAAGTGGATATTTATTTCCCCATAGGAGTTTATGCTTGCGGTGATTTTGGTTTTCTAAATTTTTTTTTATGAAAAAAACATGTAATAGTAGTCCACATAATATTTATTTTATTTGTTTGATTATATACAATAGTTTCAACATTCAATCCTCTTTTTTTATTCTATATTATTTTTTACTTCATAATTTAACACCTATATTTATTTTTATTTTTATTTTCTTTTATGATTCTTTGTGATTACATAGTACATAATTAATGATTAAAATTATATTCAAATAATTAAAAGTTAAATAATATTTAAACTAAAAAATAGTTTTATAAAATCCATTTTATTAAAAAATGTTTTAAAAGATGCTTAAAAGTATAAACAAAAGTTTATTGGAGCTAATAAAAAAATATTGTAAAAATAGTTTTTTTTTCCATTTCAATTGAAATAAATCTATATTTATAGAATATGATAAATGATGAATTTTGGTATAACATTTTTTTAAAAATAATTTAATTTAGTATAAAATAATTGATCTAAAATAATTAGGATCGAAACAAATATTTGAAAAATCTCAGCATCCAATAAAAATTTGCCATGTGACATTTTTCTCTCATCATCCACCCGATTCAACATCAAATAAATCACATCGTTGAATTAAAAAACCAACATCCTCATTGTAAATGGTCTTACGTTCATTATGAAAAGAAACTCAAAACACATTCTGGAAACGACAACGAGAGTGTCGATTCAAAGAAAAAAATGTGTAAATTGTGTTTTTGCTACGCTCGTTACCAAATCAAAAGTAATTCCATACATTTTTTTGGAAAAAATCAACCAATATGCCATGCTCATTAAGAAAACGGATTGGGAGATCCTTTCACCCATTGTGCGGGATGGAGGAACGTTCCAATTTCCAACTTCCAAGTATCCAGATTTCTTTAGTTTCTCAAGGGGGCTCACATGTGAGCTTCAGTTTGATCTCCCTAGCTCCCATAGTCAAATCATTTAAAGTGTTCTTATAGTTCTTACAAAATCAAACAGGTCGGTGCAGTCAACCAGACGGACCACAATTTGTTACGATGGGCCTATTCTGGGCTTATATTTACAAAATCATACCAGTCTGGCCCTAGTCTAGTCCGGACTTCTATTTGCTAAATAATTCGGGCTTGTTAGTAGAGTATGGACTCAGAAGTCAAATTTGCATGATTTTTTCCCCCATCATATCCTTTTTTCATGATTAAAATAATTCAGTTATGAAACACAATTCAATTATTGCTCAAAAATGCAGATTTGAGAACATAGAAAAAGTGATTCAGATTCCTTCACATGGGTTGCCGAGACACATGACCACGTCTCTTCCCTTGTTAATTGTTCCTATTCCAATTTTACAACTATACCAAACAAAAAAAACATACCAAGTTTATTCAATTGATTTCAATGTTTGATATTTTCTTCAATATTTTTTGTCATCAAATAATGCCAACCTAATCCTCAATTAATTATCATCATTTAGAAAAAAACAATCTTCAATTATATATCTGTTGACAAGAGAAAAAAATCCTTAATTATTTCACTAAAAGTACGATCGCATGTGTTTTCCAGGTGTGCGGGCAAGATACCAGAATTTGGTTCTGTAGTTCTTTCCACTTCTCTAGACTCTAGTTTTTGTTGTTTTAAAACGTTTTATGAGATTTGTTGGTCCAAATCCTTATTATAGACATAAAAAAAAAACTTGAACTATCAAGCTAAAACTATGAAATTTCAGAAAGAGTTTTATAATTAAATATTATTTAATTTTGTAGTTCAACAAACAAGCAAGCTCACGTTACTGAGTTGAAAGTACAAACCATATTAACAAATGATTTTAATCACTTTAAAAATTGTGTTGTGTAATTTGGTTTACGTACATATTCAATCACAACTAATCTACCAATAAATATCTTGTTGATTAATTAAATACTTAATACTCATGAAATGTTAAGCTCAATTAATTAGATAGGAGTGAGGAGATAACCGATAAGACCACATAACTTAGTTAACCAACCTATCTTGGCATCACATGAACCATGAAGTTGGATAGTCAGAGAGGCTTATTTTAATATAAGCAAAACGAACCAACCATCTTGTTTTTTTATTTTCTCTAAACTATTTTGTTATCAGATAACTTTTTAATAAACCAAATTTTCACAAATTAACAGCCATAAAATATATTTAGGAAAATAAACAATGTTTCAAAAAAAAACAGTTGAAAGTATTATCTTCAAGTTTATGGAAAAAAGCAATATTTAGCAGAGGAAAAAAATGAAAAGGTAAGTGGTCTGACTTTGTCCAGAAAAAAGAAAAGAAAAAAAAGTAAATGGGTCTGGTTCGTAGCGCACCCATTGGTCAGTGAAGTTCGTAAACTGTTCCACAAAAGAGCAAAAAAGAAAGAAAGACAGAGGAGATGAGTCCATTTGCATTATATATATATACGGTAAATGGTTTTTGGCTTTGCTACACAGAACGGAGTCGCAAAATTTCTCAACTTTTTTTTTTTGTTTCCTCTGAGAATCGACGCCATTCTCCCCCAAATTATTGACCTTTTTTAAAAATAGTTTTCATTCACAATCACACTTCATCGTCTTCTTCTTGTTCTCTCCACCTCTTTTGTCTCTGCAGTGCAGAGTGTTGTCACCGGAGACACAGCTTTGTGTTCTCAACTCTCTCTCTTGCTCTTTGTTCTTGCAGAGACTAGAGACTCTTCTTTCACCCTTTGAATCCATCTCGATCTTTATTCCATTCCTCTCGATTTGTTTCTGAGTAAACTCTCTTCTTCAAATCAAACCCCTTTCTCTGATTTCTGTGTGATATTGCAAAATGCGAAATCTAAAACTCTTTGAGAGATTTAAGAGCACTCAAATCCATGCCTTTAGTTCGCAAGACTCTCCTTCTACCAGTAACAATGATAGCCCTCGAATGAAGTTCTTAAGGCATCCCAAATCCAATCCCAAATCGATCTCTCGTTCACTTCTCCCTCATGGATTCCCCACCACGGAGCTCCTCGAGCCTCCTTTGGACCCTTACCTCAAACCCATCGACTTGGTTGAGTCATTATCAAATCTACATCGGAGAATCGAGTCCAGTTTGGATTCTGAGACGTCGATGCTTTACCTTGAGCTCCACGCTGTTCTCCGCAGTCTTGGTGATGCCAAGCTCTTGCGAAGGTGTCTTCTCAACGCTAGGAGCTACGCCGTTGATGTCCCTTGTAAGGTTGTTTTGTCTGCTTGGTTGAGATTTGATAGGAGAGCACACGAACTCGTGGGAGTTGAATCTATGGATTGTAGTGGGTTTGCTATTGAATGTCCTAAGACTAGTTTAACTCATTGTGATGATTTGGATCTAGTCAACGAGCATTGTAATTGCTCTAAGGTATGTGAGGAGAGCTTTAGTAGTGATGACGCTAAAATCTCTTGGGCTGATGAGTTTTTAGGTCTAGATGAGGTTAGCGATTTTTCCTTCCGTGTAGGTTCAGAGAAGGCTAAGTGCGTTAGGTGGCGAATCGCAGCGCTTTCGCGTCCATTTGAGGCCATGTTATATGGTTCTTTCGTGGAATCAAGAACTTCCGAGATTGATTTCTCAGAAAATGGCATCTCAATCGAGGCAATGGTGGCACTGAACATATATAGTAGGATCAAAAGAGTTGATCTTTTTCGTGTTGAAACTGTCTTTGAGTTACTTGGATTAGCCAGCAAGTTCTGTTGTGACGATCTGAAGTCTGCGTGTGAGGCTCGCTTGGCTTCATCTGTCACTAACCTCGATAAAGCTTTAACCTTTGTAGAGATCGCGCTGGAGGAACGCACAAAGCTTCTCTTATCTGCTTGCTTGCAGGTGTTTCTAAGAGAGCTTCCTCACTCTCTCCACAATCCCAAAGTGATGAGATTCTTCTGCTGTTCTGAAGCAAAAGAGCAATTAGCTTTTCTCAGTTCAGAGTGTTTGTTCCTCTTGTACTACTTCCTCAGCCAAGTAAGCATGGAAGAGAAGCTCACAACGGAGCCTATGCTGATATTGCTTGAGAGAACTCGAGAGTTTGCGCGCACAAACTGGCAAAAGGCTTTGTCTTTGCATCAAATTGGTTGTGTTCTGTTTGAGAGAAAGGATTACAAAGCAGCCCAGTTTCATTTCAGATTTGCTTCAAGCTTAGGGCATGTCTACTCATCGGCCGGGGTATCAAGAACTGAGTATAAACAAGGGCAGAGGTACTCGGCGTACAAGCTCATGACCTTTATCATCTCTAATCACCAGCCGCATGGATGGATGTATCAGGAGAGGTCTCTTTATAACGTCGGGGTTGAGAAACTAAAAGATCTAGCAACTGCCACAGAACTTGACCCGACACTGACTTTTCCGTATAAATACAGAGCCGTGATGAAATTCGAGCAGAAGCAGGATAAAGAAGCCTTCGAGGAGGTTGATAGATTAATTCAGTTTAAGCTTACTCCAGAATCTCTCGAACTGAGGGCTTGGCTGTTTTTGGCCATTGGTGATCGTCAGAGTTGTTTGAAAGATCTTAGAGCAGTGCTGTGTTTAGAGCCGAATTATGTTGTCTTTGGTGGGAGAATGAGAGATGATTTGTTGGAGGCTCTGACCGTGCAACGTACTGAAGTCGATAGCGAAGCGGATTGTTGGGTGAGGCTTTATGAGAGATGGTCAGCTGTGGATGATGTTGGGGCGTTGGCTGTTGTTCATCAGATGCTTCAGAATGATCCCAGTAAAAACTTTCTGAGGTTTAGACAATCTCTTCTTCTCTTAAGGTAAGAAGATTTTTTTTCGGTTTCTTAGGCAAACCCTGATGGGTGATTTTTTCAGGAGTTGACAAAAGCTACATTGTGTTGTGATCTGTGACAGATTGAATTGTCAAGGAGCCGCGATGAGGTGCTTGCGAATGGCATGGAACTTGGCTACTTCTGAGGCGGAGAGGTTGGTCTACGAAGGGTGGCTTTTATACGACATGGGTTATGTAGACGAAACTCTTACTAAGGCCGAGAAGGCAATCTCTATTCAGCGTTCCTTTGAAGCATTTTTCCTCAAAGCCTATGTTCTATCTGACAAAAATCTCGGTCCGGACGAGATCTCTTGTGTTGTTCCGGTTCTAGAGGAAGCCCTCAAGTGTCCTTCGGATGGGCTACGCAAAGGACAGGTTGGCATTTCGATATCTCGCCTTTCTCTTTCTCTTATTAGCACTGTTTTCTCATTAATCTTTTTGTTATGTTTCTGAAGGCTCTGAACAATCTTGGGAGCATCTACATCGATTGTGGGATGCTAGATCAAGCTGAAACCGCATATAAGAACGCTCTAGAGGTCAAACACACTCGTGCACATCAAGGGCTTGCACGAGTGTATTTCTTGAAGAATCAACGTAAAGAAGCATGTGAGGAGATGACAAAGCTGATCGAGAAAGCATGTAGCAAAGCAGCAGCCTACGAGAAACGGTCAGAGTACCGTGAACGTGAAAAAGCCAAAGAGGATCTTGACATGGCCACAACACTCGACCCTCTGCGAACTTATCCCTACAGATACCGAGCTGCCGGTAACTAACTCTTCCTGTTTATTAACATCTTATAAATTCTACTAGTTAAATAAGTGATTGTCTGTGTGGCAGTGCTGATGGATAATCAGAGAGAGACAGAAGCAGTAGAAGAGCTGTCAAAGGCGATAGCTTTCAGACCAGAACTGCAAACGCTGCATCTCAGAGCAGCTTTTCACGAGGCCACGGGGAAGCTATCATTGGCTTCTCAAGACTGCGAAGCTGCTCTCTGTTTGGACCCTGACCACACCGAGACGCTCCATCTCTACAGTAGATCCAAAGATCATACTTCTTCCACTGACACCACCGTTCTAGACTTAGAATAGTTCTAAGGTATCAACCTCATTTTCTCTTTGTACATTTCATTGTGATATTTTACCTTTTATTATCTTCTTTTATACATCATTGCTATAAATAAACTGCCATTATTAATCTTATCAGTGGTTTCTATGCAAAACCAACTTTTTAGTATATATATACAGTATTTAGTCTTTTAATGCAGAGGAAGAAAAAGATGATCGATCACCACTTCACAGTGTCATTTGTGTATATCTACAGGGGACACCTAAAACGACGAATCCTTTCTCTTTAGTTTCTTTATGTGGATATGATCTCCAGCTCCGTCCACCACCGTGGAGACAGCCTCGGCATTGCTGCATCGGCTTCTATTCCAGTTATCTCTCTCAACTTCACCACAACTTCTTTCATTGTTGGCCGATGAGCTGAGTATGGGTTCATACACAACCTAACCACCTCCAACAGTCTCTCAACAACGTCCTCCTGAAACGTTTTCAGAGTTGGATCCACAAGATCTCTTGCGGGCTTGGGTTCAATAAACAAAGAATCCGGGTCTGGGAACTTCCCACTGATGATTTCAAACACAACAGCGCCAAAGTTAAATACATTGGTCTCGGGATCAAGTAATGAGGATTCTAGAAGGTTCTTGCTTGAGGAACTTTCCTTAGAGGGAAAGATGGAGTTGATGACAGAAAAGTCGGAGAGTTTGGCGGCGTTGTCTTCAGTCAAGTAGACAGAAGAGGAGTCCAAATTGGTGTGCACGATGGGTGGGTTGAGATTGTGCATATGCTCTAGACAGTAAGCTATTCCCATGAGGATTCTGAGTCTGGTAGGCCAGTCCAAATGCTCCATGTGTTGGGCTGCCATGAAAGATCATTTCGAACATATTGAGTTAAGTTAATCAAGATTTATGGAGAAGATGAAATCCTCACAGTGCAGATGCTCGGAGAGGGATCCATTGGGAGTGTATTCGAAAACCAGCATTCGGTTGAAGGGCTCTTCCTCGTGGCAATAACCGATCACATTCAGAAAGTTCTTGTGATCAACTTTGGATAACTTGTGCATCTGCAGAAACAGAGCAGAAATTATTCTTCAATGGCAATGCTAATCTCTATTCAAGACAAGGACAAACGAGGTTCTGATACCTTTTGTAGCAACTGTGTTTCCATGGCGGTGGACCAGGCTTCACGAGAACCAACGGTGAAAGACACAACAGCGATTTCAGCACCAGTAGGCAAAGTCCCTTTATAAATGGTGCCGTCTGAGAAAGAGCCGATGACGTTACTGAAATCTTCGCAGGCTGCTTGTAGCTCTGATAGCTGCAGCCTTGGAATATCTGCTGCAATGCAAAATTATAAAATTAGATAAAATTCATTGTGAAGATAGAAGAAAGAGAGAGTGAAGACTGAAGAGTGTGTTTTCTTGCCTGTGATAAGAGCATTTTGAAACTGACGACTACTGGTCCAAGGCTTGATTGGAATCTTTCGACTAAGGATAAGAAAGAAGATGATTAATGCTCCCGAGACTATGAATACGCCAACGACTATGCCGACGATCATATAAACCGTGGAAGACTTCTTTTTAGTTCCTGGAGGAGGAGACAGAGGCAGAGGTGGAGGCGAAGGCAGAGGTTGGGGAATAACAGCAGGTGGGGTCTCTGGTGTTTCTATTGCCTGACCACTTGGCGGAGAGCTCGGGGTTCTGTCATCTCCTGGTGATGGCAGAGGCGGCGAGGGTTCTTCCAAGGTCGCGGCGTCAGGAGATGGAGGAGAAGCTTCCAGGGCAGGATCTTTGCCTGGAAGAAGTGCAGTCAGAATGCGACGGTTCTCATAAACACCGGATTGGATCAACAAGTGATCTTGAGAAGAACCAAAGACTTCTGCAAAATCTTCAGGAAATGATTTTTCATAAGACACAGAAAAGATCGTATAGATAGACAGAGAGATGAGGATGGAAGAAAAGTACCTTGGGAATCGAGATTCAGAGGAAGAAAGGTGAAGAAGATGATGAGGAGATTGAATCTCCACCGTCCATGGGAACTCATAGGAGATTTCTTTGCTTCTGTGGCTTTTTTCTGAAACAAGGAAGAAGGGAGAAGGAAGAGCAGTTGAAGTCGTCGTTGAGGCCAAGGAAGACTAATCAACGGTTGCTACTCTTTCAACTTTTTTTTTTTAATTTTCTTATTATCATCATAAACCCGCGACCAACTTTGATTACTTTCTTAATATATATCTTTTTTCCAAAAGAGAGATAATTTGAAATTTATTACTCACTTGAGTAGGTTACTTAACAAAGTTATGTATAAAAAATTAATCATATAAAGTTCGTATACAAGTTTTATGCAAGTGTCATGTATTTCTTAAAAAATATATATGTTTTTGATTTTGTAGACTAATCTAATAATTCAACACAAGAACCGGTTTCAGTTTCACAAAAACGATTATTGTTTCTCTCTCGTGATCTGAACGCCGTCGCAGTAGTTACTTAATAACGATGGCAGACGACGGCCGTCGAATTTGACGTTCATAGCTGTTTTAGTCTCCTTAAATCTATTGCCTCTTCTGTGTAAATTTTGTTCTGGATTCCCACCAATTGTTTCAAAAACTTCTAGCATTGATATGGTGAATAGTTATTCTTTGTTATAATCTCTTTTGATGAAATAAGATTTTTATCAAAATTAACTACTTTTAGAATTAGAAGCGGTTAGAAATTTGAAATTATAAATTAAGGAGTACGATTTTATCATAGGTAATAGTTTGGTATATTAGATTGAGGTGAAAATGAGTCGTATTTTTTACTTTAAAATTATTTTTTGTTAGTTATTTTATGTTTTTCTTCGTAAAATTTGATTCATGCGAAGTTATCATTTATGGTGGTTCTGTCGGTTTTCTATTGGTTTATTGTAGAGTTTGGAATCCACATGCATTTGGTGTTTTGAAATTTGCAAAACTAATATAGTGTTTCATAGTTGGATGATAAACCAAACTCGCAAAAACAAATTTATTTATTTGTTAGCAAGTAAGAGGAATCTAAAAAAGCATAACCAATTCTGTTTTTTATATTTAGTTTTTTTGTTTAAAGTATATATATATATATATATATAAATGATATCTAATAAAAAAAAAACCATGACATATAATTAGTTACTTACTTTAAAAACTATAAGTCACTTACATATAAATTAACTTAATAAAAGATTTAACAAAAGTTTCACTATTACTTTCATAAAATAAATCCAAAAAGTTTATGCTATAACATAATAGAAATATAAAATGGCACATGTATTTTTTATTTATTAACTAGAGTTGTTACTCTTCCGGAGTTTGTTATGCTGATGACCAGCATAATATTTGCTTTAAAATGATGGTAATACCGAGTTTTGTTCTTAGCACAACTATAAAAACAACAAATCAAAAATTTCGCGGATCGTAAAAGACTAGTAATTTTTGCAATGGTTATATTTTACCTATTTTTCAGAAAACTGATTAAATATAAACTCAAATAATCAATATTATTTTTACTTTATAAATTGAGTGATGTCTGTCATACATAATTAGAAAAAATGAGACCGAGAATCCGAGATAACATGCACATAAATGAACCTTCTTTCTTAGGCCAGAAATGTGTTATCGTACTTATCCACCATCAATTAAGATAACAACTTTTGCATACTTTATTTTCATTTGCTATTTTAAAAATAAACATTTTCAATTGTAGTAGAATAACAATTCACCCATCTCGTCATCCCTCCGAACAATTTCGACATATAGTTCCTTTTTCTTTTTCTTCCTTAACGCATGTAGATCTATAGTTTAAAATCTCGAAACTAACACTCTACAGCAAAATAATCATATTATTAATAAACACAATTGTTAGCTACTTAGCTGCTAATCACTTTCACATCACACGGATCTAATGATTCTCTTTTTCTTTTGACGAATCTAAAAACATGCTGCTGAATCTAACTCTTCTCCATTTCGAGTTATACAAATTGGAAACTTCTGAAATTTGATAAACAAATATTTTAACTATTCCAATTTTTCGTGTAGAATTTGAAAAAAAAAAAACAAAAAAATCTAGAAATTAGGCGTGAGATGCGGAAAGGAACAAGATGAACACCTGACGAGACCATTCTCGTTGCAGGCTAAGCAAGTTCTGAACCCTAGCTTCTCCGTGTGCACCTTATGGCTACCGTGACATTCATTGCACGGTACGAATCTATGATCACCGCACATCTCACACACGCTTGGTTCAATCTTCGGCAACTCTTGTATTAGCTTCTTCAGCTCTCCGATTTCGTGAAGCTGCTTCACCTCCTCCGCTCCTCCGATGTACCGGCCACCGATGAAGACTCGCGGAACTTTCGGTGTCTTCGTCTGGTTCTTGTTCTCGTCTTTCTCGCCGTAGAAGATCCGATGAAGCTCAGCGCCGAAAGATGCGTCCATAGAGAGATCTCGTTCGTCGATTCGCACAGGAAAGCTACGAAGGATCGCTGTGACGGCTCGGCAGTCTTCGAACGTAGGACGAATCACGCGGAGGCTGGTGAAGTAAACGACGATGCTGCTATCTGCGCCAGGTATTAAAATTCGTACATCTGGTTCGGCCTTGGATTGTTTCGAATCTGAGTCCGGATTCGATTGTTTCAAATCTGATTCCGGATTCGATTGTTTCAAATCTGATTCCGGATTCCGCCGGAGATTTATAGGCTCTGAATCGGCGCGGAGGAGCTGATTAGATGGACGAGCTGGCCAGGATTTGAGGATTAAATTGACTGCACGGACTCGATGGAAAACTCTAGAAGCGTTCTTGGGAGAAGGAGATGGAGAGGGAGAAGAAGGGAATGAAGATGAATCGTCGGTGCAGAGGTGGTGGATGTCTTTGAAGGAGAAGGAAGCAGTGGGAGAGTATGTGTCGTGAATCTTAACCGACGATTTGCGCCACGGCCGCCACATTGACGGTGTAGAAACGGCGGAGAAGTTGAAGATTTGGTGACTTGATTAGGGTTTGTGTAGAATTGGGATTCACAGAGAAACGGAGATTTGGGGAGAGAGAAGAGAGAAATGTGGGCTGGTTAAAAAAAAGTGGTTGGAAGATTGGAATTGTTAAATCTCCTTTGTTTGGTTTTTGTTATTTTTTCCCTTTTTCTAACATTTGCTTGTGAGTTGGAACAACATTGGTTGTGTGATAAACAGGTGATTTAACGTTACTAATTATAATTAGTTAAAAATGTAGATGCTAATTATAGTAACTAATCTATGTAATGATTTCTTCATTTCCAAGATTTATAGATTGATCACACATATTAATTAAAAAATCAGGAAATTACTGCAGGTGAGGCTAATTCCGATTAGTATTTTTGCATTTAGTAAAAACAAGGAAAATTAACTTAAATTGTGGGAAAAAAAGACAGAAATGGTTAGAATTACGAAATCCTCAATAAGACTATTCCTAGAGAAACCTAGAGATGCTTTTTTGTTCTTGAGCATAGAATATAGATGCTAAGCTACCAATACTCTACATTTTTAAAGTCGTAAATCTTACATTTTTATGCAATACTTTATTTTAACGCGGGTATACGTTAACTTTTTGCTTTTATTTTCTGTTAAAACTTTTTTCATATAACAACTTAAAAGTGTAGGAAGATTTAATCTATCATTGGATAGATGCAACCTATATATAGTGCAACACAAATCCACATGAAATTTAAACTGATCCTTCAATTTAGGAAGATAATAATAGTGGTACATAGGTCGGAAGCTATTATCTGATTGTCTAACGGACAACGAACCACACAAGAACAAATAATTCTCGAAGATTTGCAGGTTACATCGATTATGCTACATATGTAATTATACACAAAAACACTATACAAAACGTTATAATAATACTTCATTGGGAAAGTGGCTTGAGAAAATGGATAACGTTGTGAACTTGAATAATACTTATGGAATAATTAAGATTTAAGACTCCCTATGACAAGCAGAAAAATCTAGAAAAGTAATGAAAAAAGTGTCGTTCAATCTTCGTTTTGATTTCTTCTCGAAGGCAAAACAAAACATTTATATCTCGTTCAATCTTAACTATTATTTTAGTTCTATATATATATATATATATTTATATATATATATATATATAGCATACATGTATGTATTCAAAGTCAAAGAGAAAACTGGCAATGGTTAATGAGATTTAAGTTCCTGGAATATAATACAGCTGTATTAAACTTATACTACTATCATACCATATATTTTTCTCTACAGTACTGAATTTATGTCTTGACTTTTTAGTGTTTTAACCTCGTATTTAGTGTTTTTTTCAATGAATAAATTAAAAATGGACTAAGTAATGGGTTTTATAAATGCTAATACTTAAAAAAAACGTTTCTTAGAAATGACAGTGTGTAACGGGTTTAAAATACTAAATAAGATAACAACAAACTAATAAGAGTGAGAGAAGTGGGAGTAAAGACTCAAGAGGAATAATCACGTGAGGCCGGACCACGGAACAAAATGATTACTGTAACATTGAAAAAGGTACATCCAAAGCTATACCACTATTTTCTGTAACATTATTCAATTCGTTTAGTGTTAAAATGCTATTTCTTCGGTTTTGTTAAAGAGAGTCATTCCACTCTTTTACTCACAAATTAAACAAATTATATAAATTTTTAGTATATGCTTTACTAATATATTTAAACAAATTTCTTTTTCTAATTAATAAGTTCAAATAGTAAAAATCAAATTAATAATTTGTTTAAAAATCTGCATTAAAACTACAAAACGACACACTTTATAAAACAAAAATAAAAAGATTTAAAACTAAAAAAAATAGAGACAGTAAGAATAACGTCTTTGATAACTTTTGATGACCACACAAATTTATAGCTTAATTTGTTTTTTTAGGTAACTTTGTTTATCAGGTTCTCTTTAGAATATTACGCGCGCACACACAACAAAAATATTATAAAACTGAGAGTTATTTTGGAAAAAATAATTGGGGAAGAACCAAAAAGCACATAACTAAAAAGTTGATATTTAGTTAAAAATCAATAATTGTGGATTGAGGTGCACAGTTAAAGGGCACGTGGGGAGTGGTGGATTCTGAAAAGCATCACGTGGCACCACTTTGACGAAAGCTAAAGATGAAATGTCTCCTTCCTCCCCGAAACCTAATTATGTTCGTTTTCACATTACGTGTGTTCAATACATATCTGTTGTAGTGTTTTATATTGACGGGCTTATGGATTGGCTTTATGACGGGCTACGGATTAGCTTTATGACGGGCCTAACATAAAGCTCAAATCGTAAACTTGTGAAATTGTGGTTTGCAATTTGTTTCCCCCATCCAATATTTCTCTATTAATGTTGGGCTTGGCCATTGATTTTGACTTAATTATTTTGTCTGCTTAAGTAATATCGGCCTAAAACTACTGATAGGGTAATCTCACTATGAACTAAGAGAGCATACAAAACGTTTCCACTATAAGATATACTCGTTTCCAATACAATTCATATCACCATTATGATCAATGCGAACTAAATAATTACGATTTTAGAGTAATAATCTGAATGTACAATATGATCTTATCAAATAAAAACCAAACTTAGCGTGAAATGGCACGGAGCAACGTGCTATGGATATAAGAGAAGTTGGGGCGTTTAGAAGGGGAGTTGTTCCAGCAATTATTCATCAGAGTTCTCAAGGGTTGAGGGCATTCCTTTGGAATATCCGGTCTTAGGCCACACGCCGCAATTCCAACCGCCGCCTGCACAGGCGAGCAAGATGCATAAGCTGCCTCTCCCGTCACCATCTCCCACAGTACCATCCCAAAGCTAAAAGCATTGCTCATCCAAGTTTCTGTCGTATTCTCCCGGTCACCAGCTATTATCTGCTTTCAACCATGTCATAAAGAAAAGAGTGTTTACAAGTTTCAGCACACAAAGTCTAGTAACTACGTGCATTCATATCCCAGAACTGAACTAAATGTTGGCTATGCAGAACCAAGAACCAGTGTGCTCTAGTAGGATTGAGTGGACCAGTTTGCAATTGACAAAGCTAAAAGGCCTACTACCATACGGTGGTTTTAAACAATTAGAATAACTAATATAACCAAAAACGTTAGGTATGATGAAGTGTTGAAATTGGAAGTGCAAGCTAGTCTGAGATGCTTTTGTGAATATTAGACAGAACATAATTAGATCCACACTTTTCTACTATATGAATCCAAAAGTGAAGATCCAATAAGTTATCAGGTGTCTACTTTTATGTATCATTTGGCTTAGAGGTATAAACGATCAGGAAATGGCAAACAAAATGATGCTTACAATTTAATTCTCAAGTGAACTGTTGAACAAAGACAAGAGTAAAAGAACACAAACCTCAGGTGCAAGCCACCGATAGCCATCAGTTTCATACTCCATGGCCTCACCAAAGCTCTTACAAGCGGTGACTATTCCAATATCCCCCAAACAGGCGTTGCCATGTTTATCTAGCAGAATTCTTTGTGTGTTAAGATCCCGATAAGCAACACCATGATCATTTACGAACTTCAGCCCTTCAGCTATGTCAATAGCAATTCGCAGTATCTGCTTGGTTTGAAGCTTCTTATGCTTCAACATCAGTTCATGGACTGACCCGCCTTCCATCAGTTTTGTCACAACGCATAATCCATGGTTCTCATCGATGCAAATGCCATAAAATTGCAGAATGCTCTTGTGTCCACAAGCCATAAGCTCCAAGAAATCTTTCCGGAGCTCAAACTCATATGAATTCCCCTTATCACAACCTTTTAATTTCTCAATTCCAACCCTTTTTCCTCGGAAAATTCCTTTGAAAGAATTTGGTCCAATCTGATCACCAAACTCAAAGCTATCAGAATTCAATAGCCACTTTCCAATCTCAATTCCCCCCGATTGAATGGTCTGCCATTCATCTACTGATACAGCAAATGAAGAACTCGGAAGTGGAATGTTAAGTTGGATCATACTATTCAAATTTTCTACCCCTAACCTATTACTAAGCTGAATGGACTCTTCTTCAACACCCCCAATTTCCCCTACACCGCCGTTCTGTTCTTGACAGCCACAAAGCCCAAAAGGAAGCTTAACAGAAGTTGGTTTTGGCTTTCTGGTTGCAGACTTGAGGGCGTTTTCTACCCGGGTTTTAAACAAATTTTCTTGTCCAGATTGATCCAAAAGAAGAACAACCCCGAGAGTCAACCCCTTCTTCTCAAAGATTTGTATTTTCTTGCAAGAAATCGAAGCACTATCAAGAGCGCCTGACATAGTTGACCATGAAAGAGAAGAGTTACAGGCGAATATGAGTCTCAGAACTGATCCTCGAGCTTCATCAGTAGACACTTCTTGAATCATAAACACAGGATTGTCATCTCCAGAAGCTTGCTCTATCAACTTTACGTGTAGAAATACTTCTTTCATATCAAAATCAGCCTGACTGTAACTGTTGAAACAACACCAAGCACAAGTCCAAGTTACCTAGATTGCTCCATAATCTACCAAATATATATTCAGATTCAAACTCACACACTATCTTTAACTGTCCCTAATTAGAAATTCAGAGCAACTGGTAAATCTGGTTTACCTGAAGGGCAAGGAATCGTAATGCTTCTTGAGATTTGATACGAGCTTCTCCGGTAACTGGCTACCAGGATACATCTTAGCAAGGTTCCTCACTACAGTAGCCCACACGAGCTTCCTTCCACCGCCTCCGCCACCGACTTCGGCCTTAGACAGCGGAGCTCCGCCGACGTTTTGGTTGTCCTTCGCGGAATCGAGATTGAGAGAGTTTTTAAGCGACGCAATTGCCTCGGACACATTGCGGCTGAGACGCTGAAACCGTTTCTGCATAGCTGATGAGCTATGATCGAAAACCGGCGTGAATCCTTCGACTTCCAAAGTCGTCTCAGGCGGAGACGTAATTAGAATTTCGGACCTGTCATGTGTGCGCATAAGGACCTGATCCACCAGATCGTCGTCGAGAGCGTCACCTCCGGCACGGCTAGACCAGCACTCCAAGGCTGCAGCCATTGTAGTAGGTCGTCGTCGTCGGCAATGACTATGAGCTCAGGGAGAGATGAAAATGGAGTGTGCTTCAGATTTCAGGGATCTGTAGATTTCTTCATCTTCGTTAGCTTTAGTGAGGACGACTTCATTTATGCAAAGCAGTACGATTTATCAGATTCGTCTCCATCCACTACGCTCCCATATTTTTATTTTTATTAATTGTCCTTCGCAAATTATCATTTGTTACGTGTTTGTGTTGGACCAAAAAAATGATTTCCATTTCATTTCTTTCAGATAATTTATCTCTTACTTGTGGATTGTGGTCCCTGTAAACATAATTGTTTTTAGTTTTAAATCATCACGAATCCATATAGATACAGATATTCCAAAATTATTAAAGTTAAAAAAAATTCCGATTATGAAGGAATTTAGGATGAGAAAACAAATTAGTATTCACATTTGGAGTCTTGGAACTGAGGTTAATTTTTTTGTTAAAACATGATTGAGGTTGAATCATATATTCGTTACCATAAAAATTATAATGGGCGTTATGTTAGGCCCATTTATCTTGTAATGGGGGTTATGTTAGGCCCATTGATGTTGGCTTTCCTGTGACCGTCGGATCAGATAAAAAAGCCTTACCAAATAGAATGCAACCCGTTTTTTATCAAACGAAACGGCATGCGTTGTTCTCACCGTTTGTCAAAGTCCCAACTTCCAAGTCAGCCTGGAACGACGACGTTCTTCCGATAGTACCGTCTCTCTGACTTTACCAGCATCGCCGTTGTTCCTTCCCGAAGCGGATCTCTTCATCTGTTTGATCGGAGGATCTGCAAGAGTTCCTCACCCAGAAGAAGAGAGAGAGACAGCTAAAGTTGCTATCCAATTTATATGGCTTCTACAAGCAGATCAAATCCTCTCGAAGAAGATGATGATGCGGAAGAAGAGGTATACCAGTTACTACTTCAAACTTTATCGTCATGTGCTCTTGTTCTGCTGTTGCTTTTATATTAATGGATCAGAAATTGTTTTGCAGGTGCAACATTTCGATGATTTTACTCTAGCTTCTTCCTGGGAAAGGTATTCATTCATCTTCACGATTTGAATTGCTCGGTTTCAAATACTGCGTTGTTATTTACCGTTCCGAATGTCACCACTGATCACATTGCCTTTTAGGTTTATTTCAGATGTTGAAGCAACTTGTCGTCAATGGTTAGCCGATGGTCCAAAAAACCTGGTGGTAAGTTTGCTTATCCAAATTGTTCCATCCATCTTCTATCGAGTTCTATAGGTGCAAATAAGACTTGCTGAATTCGTTAGTATCATACGAACGCTTACTCTTCTTTGGTAGCTAGCTTTATTATTTTGAATTTTAATGTACAAAGATGGAGTTGGACGTGTATTGCGAAATCCACTTTAGTTTTTGTTTTCTGCTTGACCTCTTAGGTTACCTGCATTTTGTGAATGCAGGAAAAGGGTGCTGTTGCAATGGAGGATTCGAAGAATCTGTTTAGGGTCAAATACGACCTAAAAGATGTCGCAAAGAGCTATTGCATGGAATTCTATTTTCAAATTGAGAATAATGGTAGCCAACAAGGTATATGTTTTCAGGATAATACGCTTTATCTTGGAGAAATTTCATTTTCTGTTTCATGATTCGGTAGCTGACTGATGCAGCTGGAATTGATAATTGGAACAGTAATTCACATAATCTCCAGCTTTGCTTTGGGGTGAAGGATTTTCTGGTACGCTTTAAATCCATATTTTGTTCTTAAAATAGTTCATGCTCTTTTACATATTCAATATTTTATTAATTGCTCTTGCATCTTTTAGTTGATTGCTCCACAAAGTGCCAGTGGGGTGCTTCTTGATACACCAGAGTCTAGTAAGCTTCTGAGTGCGGTTGCTATTGCCTTATCTAACTGTGGGAGGTACGATGTGTTAGCCAGTAACACCACTCTAGCTTTAGCATTGTCAAGTGAAACTCTTTCAATACACTGTTTCTTTGAGTTGATACCAAATCGCCTACCAATTGCTCCGAAGCTTTGGAAATCATAGTTGATTGAAATGTGTTATCCTTAAGGGTCTATGCTAAGGAGTTATATTCATACGACTTTTGGTATGCAGCTTGTGGCCAGCCTTTGTCCCTGTGCATGACCCTTCACGCAAAGCATATATTGGAATCCAGAATATGGGCACTGTTTTTACTAGAAGATTTGAAGCAGATCGTATTGGCAGTCAAGTCCCTGTGAAACTCATGCACCTGGAAGGGCTATATGAGTTTTTTGTTTCTAAGTTTGTAAGTCTTTGTGGCTCCTAATTAGTAATGTTCATTAGTACGGTAATTGCTCATCAATGCAGACTTGAAAACTTACCAGCAGTAGCCATCAATGATGAAAAGCTGGTGTCCAATCTAGTTTCTCTTAATGTTCTTATATCTTTTTTCACATACTATATTCTTCAAGCTTGATATCAGAAGGGGATACATTTTTTTATCTTGACTTGAGATCCTGTTCAACGTGGCTTATTCTATCATGTGATCAAATTGTTTTGCTAGATAATGTATTTATCGACGATGGTTTATTATTTGAAGGTTTATTCAGGAGTCGACTTCTCAATGCACAATTTCAAAGTTCATTTTATGATGAGGCTAACATACCAAACCTTCCCATATGATGAGGAGGATGAGGAAAATGATATGGATGAAATTATGAGTGATAAAGCAGACACTGCAGAACACTATGGTTCTGAGTCACGCAACAAGGTGCACTGGGATGATGATTGTCCTTGGAGTGAGTGGTACTCTGCTGAAGATCCGCTAAGAGGTACCTCTGTGCATTGTATGAATAAAATTTCATCTTTTTGGACTACAGTCTACACAAGGCAGTACTTTTAGAATTTGTGTTTACCTCTCAGTCTTACAGATTAGTTAAGGCCTTTTGTGTTTTTCCGTGATTATACAAATCAGTTATCTAATTTAGTTGCTGGTTTTTATACACCTCTGTATTCCAGCATACACAGAGATTATAGTTGATGTTATGAAAATCCTGTATCGTTCTTCAAGCATAGGCTGGTCTTTGCTGTTGGTATATGCAATTCAAGTGATATTTAATCTAACTTTGTGGTTGATACTGACAGGATTCGAATTGGTGGTCACATGGGCTGACAGGACTGTAGAAAACACACTTGAGATGGCTGAACTTGAGAATGCTTCACCCCATGAAGCTGAAAAGTGGATTTTACACCCATTCCTCTCACCATATCTGTAAGAAACTTCTCGTAGTTTCTCACTCTAGGAAAGAATAGTAGTTTGCATGTCTTTTGGTATATTATTTTTCCCTTTCAGTTTATAAAACATATTGCTTTATCAGGGGTGATCCTTCCCATGGGAAAAGAATTGATTTTGCTTCCCAACAACTTTGCTTGGTTGAAGCATTGGATATGTCATTCACAGCTCATTTTATGGAGGATTTCGTGTCAGGTCTGTGCAATTTTGTGTGCTTTTATTTTTTTCCTCATGTTTCAAATAAATGACAAACCTCTACTAGCAAGGGATTGAGTTATAGCATATGTTTAATTACCCTTATGTTCTTATATTCTTTTATAGCATTAGCTTTTCCTGACATATCTACTATCTAAAGCGTGTGTGTTTTTCTTTAATCTCTTGCAGTGGAAACTCCAAGCTCTGAAAACTTGAAGACCTCAGTGGTTATACCTCCTCCAACAGTTCTTGATCGGGTGATTAAAGATCTCTTTCTTGAGGGTATTCTTCCACTATAATATGTGTGAGCATGCATGTATGCATACTATGTCTTCGGTAGCAGAGATATAAGTGTTATTGTTACACTACATTGAATATTGATTATATTGCAGGGTCAATAATTCAAGTTACCATATAGTATTATTCACTTTAAAACCTTCTAAAACTTGATGCATGAATTTTAAAATTTGCAGCTATGTACATTTGAAAATCTACCCCTTAGGTCCCAAACATGTGTAGAATCCAGCTATGTGGTATTGTTTCACCTATTTCCTCTAATCTCCCAGGATCTAAACTCCCAGATTTTACTAAAGGCAAACACAGGCTTTCTCGAGCTCTTAAGGCTGCACCGCTTGAATCTCTTTTTACACAATTCTGTTTGCACTCACTGTGGTTTGGCAACTGCAATATCCGTGGTATGTGCCAGTAGACAATGCCACATTTGGTCAGCCATGTATCATTATAGGCTAAATGGATTAAATTGCCAGTGACTGAATGAAAGGAATTTATCTTAGTAATAAGACTTTTGTATTTTTCTTTTGTTTTCTGCATCCCATCTCTAGCCATTGCCTTTCTCTGGATAGAGTTTGTCCGTGAAGTCCGTTGGTGCTGGGAAGAGACACAGCCGTTGCCAAAAATGCCAATCGACGGTTCTATTGATTTATCCACTTGTTTGATCCACCAGAAGTTGCACCTGGTAGTCCTCTATATATCCTTCATCGGAAATGTCAAATCACTTGTAGATACTAACAATTTCTTCTTTGTTGATCAGCTTGCAATTTGCATTGAAAAGAAACGTGAAATGAATGAAGAGTTCCTAGACTGTATAGGAAGTGAAGACAGTTCAGACGCTTCTATTTCTATGGAGGTGATTGGCTAAGGTTTTATGTATTTTGTGCTTTTTTTGGTTAGGTGCTGCCAGTACGTGTTTAATTAAATCAACAAAAGCAACCAAAATACACATATCAAAGGTGTAGGAGTTGATTAGTCCTTCAACAAACCCAGTAGAAGATCCTAACTGCTGCAGTGCGTGTGTGTTGTTGGCTTGAAACATTTCTTTGATTAAATCCTCAGGAACACGACAAGGTCGACAAGAGAGTAAATACATCCTCAGAAGCAGATCTGCAGAGGAAACGCGACAGGTGAACTTAGCAAGTGAGAGCTCTTAGGTTCTCGTTGTTATTAGATAGATGAAACCCTGGTTTCATATTATTACAACTAATTATTCTTCCATTTTCCATTTTAAATGATCTTGATTGGATATGAAATCACATAGAGAGGAAATCTTGACCTAGGCTAAGTGTTTAAATCCCTTTTGCTTGGATTCAGCTCGATTGCAGAAGATACATCTAATCGACTTAGATTTGAGAGGAAAACTGAACACACAAATTCTGTGAACCAAAGCCCAACAGATGCCATCAGGATAGGCTCAGCTGGACCAGTGGGGACCATGATGCTCCTGAAATCACGCCAGCAACTCCATGCTCCATTTACCCAGGTTAGTTTTCGACTTGACCTGTCTATTTCCTATCTTGTCGTTAATAATCTCATATTTCCTGAGTTATGATAGGATCCACCTCTTATGACTGAAGACATGCATGAAGAAAGACTCCAGGCTGTTGAGGCGTTTGGTGATTCCCTTGTAAGCTCAACTTATTTCCCCAATAGAAATGAATATGATTTGGTTATCTACTAAGAACATTTCTATAAGCGTAATGTTTCTTAACAAATGGGCCTTACTATATATGGATTTTTTTGATATGTTCTTGTGTTTTATGTAGACCTTAAAGAAAAAAACATGGTTGATCGCTTCTTTTTAGTTCATTTTGTTGTTCTTTTATTAAAGAACACACATCTTTTCCCCTTTGAATTTCAGAACGTTCCTGGCCAGTTGGAGAAAGACATCTTATTATCTGGTGAGATTTAAAATTCTGCCTCTGTTTTCTAGAGATGATAACGGAGAACTGTTAATTAAAAATTTTCATCTACTTCTAAGTTTGAGTCTATTGCAAGAAAACAGTAGGAGCTCATACTTTTGTAAACCAATCTTCAATACATCCCTTGCTTCTTGTTTCCTGATCTCGCAAAGGTGATTGCAGACATGTCAGCATTCAAAGCGGCAAACCCTGATGCAGTATTTGAGGACTTTATCAGATGGCATTCACCTGGAGATTGGGAGAGCTTAGAACCTAAAACTACTGAAACATTGGCAGGCTCCATCACCGATGGTTCAAAAGATAAATGGCCTCCTCATGGCCGCCTTTCTCAACGGATGTCTGATCAAGGAAACTTGTGGAGAAAAAATTGGAACGATGCACCCGCTTTGCCAGCTGATGGCCAAAAGCCTCTTCTAGACCCAAATCGAGAGGGAGAGAAGGTCCGTGTCTTTTTTTTATCATTCATGCTGAAAACCTCTTGCGAGAGGTAGGTTTGACCTCAATGTCTTAACAAATTTCTCAGATTCTACATTATCTGGAAACAGTGCGACCTCATCAGCTTCTTGAGCAAATGGTCTGCACATCCTTCAGAGGATCAGCCGACACTCTTAACCAGACAAATTTCGGGAACATGAATCAAATGACCTCAAAATTGGAGCAACTCTACCTCATCATCAAATCTACTTGCGGGTCTCTACAACGTAATACTTTTATTCTTCTTAATTATACAAACCTTTGAACCATCTTCTCCGTCTGGCCCTATTGTCTGTATATAACAGATATTCGGATGCAGGCAACAATCTTCTGGATAGAGCAAAGACCATCACTGACTTGAGGCGTCTCTGCGTCGTCTTTGAACAAGTAGAGAAGTTGGTAACGGTTGCGGCATCTCTTCACAGAAAGTTCCTTGATGCATCACGGCTTGCTCAAGTAATATTCAGCGACTTCTACAGCATTTATGCTCCAACGATGAGAAAGAGCTCAAATGATGAAGAAAACAAAAGCAGTACGGTGAGTCATCGGTTAAACTTAACGAGAATTTCTCTGATTGGAATGTAATAATTGGATAATGTGTAACGTGTCTGGTCATTGAACACAGGAGATGGAAGTAAGTAGACAGGAAGTGAATTTGAGAGAGAGACAAGTGGTGTCGAATCTGTTCTCGCCGCCATCGGCGAACCAGTCTTGGAGAAAAGTGCTGAGTATGGGAAATCTTCTAAACGGACACGAACCTATTCTCAGGGAGATCATTTTCTCCACCGGGGACGATGTCAACAACGGAATCCACTACTCTGCAGCCGCTGACGTGGCGGCCACCAGTGACCAGAACGGAGAAGAAATCGAGACACACCGGATGTACGTCTCTGGAACATCTAACGATCTCCGGGTTGGACTCTCTGTAACTTCCTGCGATTGATTCTTTTTCATTTTAATTTAACCTTTCGATAGGTACAACACATTTGTTTTTCAATAGAAAATTATCAAATAAAGTTCTATTTAAACAAATTTCTAAGCATAAATTTTTGTTTGATGCGCATTGATCGATTTAATTTTATTTTCGTTAATTGAGAAATATGTCGATTTTGTTACTATTATTTTAAATGTTCTGTTATAATACTCAAAGGAGTCGGAACGACGTACATGCAATGAGAGATCTCTCGTTTCCAACGTCATAATTAATACGAAACACGCAACGAAGTTTTAAAAAGACAAAAGAATATTAGTTTTGTTACTTTTGCAATATAAAGTGTAATGATGTGATGTTATCTTTCTAGAAGCATTAGATTGAGTGGTCTTTTAGATCGTTTGCGGAAAAGAAAAAGGATAATGCATTTTACTAAGCTATACAAACAATTACATTGTTTGCGGATGAGATTTTATCGTTGTACAAATTGTTTGTATAGCTTAAGATGAGATCGATTTTCTTTCGGATGAGATTTTATCATTGTACGCCGTTATGAAAGTATGATTATGTTGTAGGTCCAACAAGATTTAGAAGAAAACATATCATGATTCGACGATGGTGATTAGATCTTTTAATGGATTGATGTTATTATAATATCTATTATTGTTGTAGATAGTTCAAATGACGTTTTTGTTCTTGTTTCTAAATTTGATGATTGGATGAATAAAAGAAATGATGAAGAAATTATAGTTTTGTGGTAGGGAGTTTAATCAAATACTAATTGCCATGTTTAACATGATCGTGGCAAATAATAATAATTCTTCTCTCCATCCTAATTTTGTAATTTATACATCCCTATAAAAATAAGATATGGTGTGAGACCAAAGTTAAAAGGCGTGACCGTATGGGTATGAGACTAAGGACTAAATATTATAATGAATATTAAGTAAATGGCGAGTGAGTGATGAAATTGCGTGGATTGGATTATTAGAAATTAATGCCCAATACCTTTCTTCATTGACTCTTGACCCACTACCAACTCCTCACCATTTCTTTTCTCTTTTTTCATTTTTCTATTTTATCACTTCCATCGCAATAAGTCCTTGCATATATATATTACGAATCAAATCATATTGCGATTCCATGATTTCCTACAAATTATGGACCTTCTATACAATTTTATTCTAGGCTATATATATATATATATATATAGTATTCTAACTGAAAGACTGATAAATATAAATACAGAATTTAATTAGCTTGCAGGATTTATATGGTATTAAGGACATTCAGACTTGAGTCTCTCTATATGGTAGTTGGTGGTCCACTTATCATGCTGTTAATTAGTTTAATGTGTGAAAATGTTAATATTGATACTCATCAGATTAAGACGCAACTAAGACGAGAAATCATACCCTTTATAAATAAATAAATAAACAAGAAATTATATGTGCCGTCAATCAAACACTAATTAAGCAGCTGGCGCATTTCTTTGAAGAGTGAACATGATACAGAAATTAGCTAGTTTCCAAAGAAACTGAAAAGGACAAAGTTGCATTTCTTATAATAGAATATATATTGGACAGACGATCCATTGATATGATTTGATGTATCAACAAGATATACAAAGTTATGATTAAATGAAATGAATCACGGGAGATATAGACTATAGAGCTTTTGAATGGTAGTCACCTTAACGTCGTTAACTTGACTTGCGTTAAACATAACACTAAAGTTCGTGAAAAATAAGTTTTTGGTGCACATTAGAAATGTCAATTTCGAAAATCATTACATAAATAAATAAATTGTTTCAGTATGTAGTGATGAAGCTCGCTCTCCCCAAGTTCGATACCTTTTGGTAAGAACTTCATTACTGTTGGGCCACTTGAAGTTTTGGTCCATATGCATGCTATATGAATTACCTTGCTGTTTCTATTTTAAATATCAGACAGTAGAAAGTATATATGTGAGATCTAATAAAAAAATGTTGGGTTATACACTTAACGTATATGTAATTTATCTTTTCTATCAAGTGGTTTTGCTTTTCAGACGACTAACACATGTATGTCAAATGATATTTTAACAAATCTTAAACGGATAACCAATTCTTTAAATATACTATAATGTTATAACTTGCTAGGGTTTGAATAGTTGCAAAAATTAGAACAAACTATTTTATTTTAAAAATAGACAATACTTTGTTGAGAACCAAATTTATCTTAACAAAAAAAAAACAGTTCGCATCTGGTTTGCAAACTAAAATATATAAATGATGAAAACATCGGAACTGTCTGAAAACAATTTAATCGGATCTATCGGCTGCAATCATTCAAAATTAAAATATATGTGATTCTTTACTTAGCAAGACGACCGTTAAAAATAAAATAAAAACTAAAACGTATAAAGAAATCAAAGTGAAAAGCTAACACAGAGTGGGCAATGAGATCTATCTCATTTTCCATTTACTCTTTTTTTTTTTCTTGGTTCCCAGATAAAGAAATATGATGATGGGACGTAAATAAAAGTGAGAACCTACAATGTGAATAATCAAATCCAACTTGTTGCTTCTGACTGAACATAAAACTCTTCCTCTCTCTTTCTCTCTCAAGCACACGATCCGCACACACGCACACAAAAGACTCGGAAACAAAATCAAGAACCCTATTTTCTAAAGAACGTCCTCACATAATCATAAGATAATAGATGGAGGGAGAAGCCGCAGTGAAAGCAGCCGCAAGTTCCTCCTCCTCCCCAAGCCGGTACGAGTCGCAGAAGAGGCGAGACTGGAACACATTCCTTCAGTATCTTAAGAGCCACAAGCCACCTCTGAATCTGTCTCGTTGCAGTGGTGCACACGTCATCGAGTTCCTTAAGTACCTTGATCAGTTCGGCAAGACCAAAGTACATGCCATGGCTTGTCCCTTCTTCGGACAGCCTAACCCACCGGCTCAGTGCACTTGCCCTCTCAAGCAGGCTTGGGGCAGCCTCGATGCTCTCATCGGTCGTCTCAGGGCTGCTTTTGAGGAAATCGGCGGTGGTCTTCCAGAGCCAAACCCTTTCGCTGCCAAGGCCGTGAGGATCTATCTGAAAGAAGTCCGTCAAACTCAGGCTAAGGCTCGAGGGATTCCCTACGACAAGAAGAAACGAAAACGGCCTCTTACAGCCACGGCAACTCCAATCGCCGGTGATGAGAACGACGCCGTAGGAAGTGGTGTTGTGGCTTTGGTCGTTACCGCTACTACGGCATAGCCGGGCAATTCGGCAAATGCTAATTAAATCTTGAAAAAATCTATAGTATAGTATTTCTTGAGTTCTTTACCTTCTAAATTCCTACTTATAAATTATAATATTTGAGATGTAAACTGCAATTGTATAGATGGAAAAGACGATCACCAATTATTAGTAAGATCTTAATTATTATTAGTAAGATTCTATTATATGATTTATATCTATAATGTTCATTTACTTTTCACCGTGATTAATAGATAGACCAGTACGAAAGTGTATAATTGTGATGTGCGGATGTGCGAAGTCTCGAGTCTCACGTGAGTCGTGATTTCTCTCAAAAGTCACAAATCTTCAGGTGCTTTCTCTTGAAAGCTTTCAGAATGAGGATGATCATCTTCTTACTTTCACTCAATGTTATTTTCTTTTTTACAAATTCAACCACTCAAAAATATTCCACTTCCCTTCATTTGTTTCGATTTAGAAACTATTTACACTTGATAGGCATATAAATGTGGACTATATATGATATATTTTTCATGGAATTTACATGAGAAAATTATTAATTAGTTATATGTACATATAGCCTATATACACGTATATATATAGAAATATGATAACAAAAGAGGAATAATGGTACAAGCTCAAAAATCCATTCATCTTAGAAATAGCAAAAACAAAAAAAGTAATAATGGGTGGTCTTAATTAATTATACAAGTTAAAAACTTGAAAAGGACTAGTGGCCAACCTAACATTAATTCTCTCAGTAACCAATCTTCATCATTTCATAAATCTCAAACTCACTTCTTAATACACACACACACACAAAATAGCTAACTAATTAACCAAATATAGACTATTATAGTACAAATTGTTTTTGTTTTAATTTAATTTTTTACAGTAGAAATGATAACGAGATCTTCAAATCCAAGGCTAGTGCTTTGGGCGTGCAAATTAGTAAGATGGTAGGTTGAAATCATGACCATGTTAAAATTTGGTTGCCAAAAAAAAAACACATACCATATGTTGAAATTATGATAGTTGTTTTAAATAAAAATAATGCTGTGCTATTTCTGGAACTAAATCGAAGCACCCAATAGTAAATGAGTAGACTGATCAAATGACACTCAGGTAGGTGATGTCCGTTACGGACATAAACGTGTGTACTGGAAATAGAAGAAAAATGGTAAATGAAAAAAAAATGGTAGCGTCAACAGCAGGATTAGAACCTGCGCAGGCAAGCCCAACAGAATTCGAGCCTGTCTCCTTAATCACTCGGACATATTGACATTTCGTTTGTGTGGTAGCAACACAAAAAGTAATATAGATAACTAAAGCAATTGAAACACAGGTACACACAAGGTCAGCGAAACACTCAATTTTTTTTAAAATTGATTTTCACACCATAATAAAATAAAACTAGTTATGTCAATACAATGTCCAGCTTATTCATTATAAAATTGGAAAATCGGATAACAACGTAATGATTCTGCTGCATTGCTCAATCAAGCATTAGAGTTAAGAGATAAATCCTTTGCTTTTAAGACTCTCCACACCTTCCTTGATGATTTCGTCCATAGAGCTGAACTCTAACCCCAAATCCATCAGCTTCTTTGCTCCATTCTTGGCTCGGAGTAAGCCCGCTTGCGTATCTCTCGGTAACCTAACAAGATTTTCCAATGTAGGTTATTGAAACCTCTCTAATATAGCGTGTGTTTGAAAGAGAGTTCGTGGCTTACTTGGGAATATTGTAATTGGGATAGAGCTCAGCAACTTTAGCTACAAAATCACCATAGTGAGAGATGGCTTCGACGCACAAGTGCCTTCCTTTCGCAGATGGATTCTCGTAGACAAGAATATGAGCCAAGGCCACGTCTTTGAAATGCACCGACCCCATGAAGAAGTTCTCGTATGTCTCTGTGCATCCTGTTCATTCATGTCTATGTAAATTCTAAGACGTTCCATGGAACTCAGACCAATTCAATGATCATTCATACATAATCAAATACCTTGAAGGAGGCGTAGAAGCATGAGCATGCTAGCGTTGAGAGATGGAGGAATGATAGGGCCCATGACGGTGCCTGGATTCACCACAACCACATCTAATCCCTTCTGCTCTGCAAATTCCCAAGCTGCCTTCTCAGCAAGGGTCTTCGACAGTGGATACCACAACTACCAACAACACAAGAATCATACTCATATAAAGACATTTACATCATCTATAAGATAATCAAGATTATGTTTGCAGAAGATCTTAATTAGAAAAACATACTTTATTTTGGTTACAGTAGTCTTGGTCAGCCCAACATTCCTCATTCTTGATCTTATGGGCAGGCCAGTTGGGACTTGGAGTTATGGCCGATATCGAAGACGTTACAACAACCCTCTTAACGCCGGCTTCTTTCGCCGCACTCAGTACATTTATGGTCCCTTTAACCGCCGGGTCAATTAGTTGTTTCTGAACACACACACATAGATGTAAATGAAGTGAACTATCAGTCCATTTAAAGCTAAGAAGCAGAGAATATAAGAACCTGGGGATCTTGGACTTCGTCGACGATACAGGGCGATGCGAGGTGGAATACACCGGAACATCCGTTGACGGCGGCGGAAACAGTGTCGTATTGCAGAAGATCCATCTCGAATAGATGGAGGCGCGTGGCAGCACCTTCGAGAACTTCCAGATGCTTCGTCTCTTTCTCATCCTCTACAATACAAATTTAACAAATTCATGGTGATTATGAGGAGATACGGTTACCGGAGGCGTAATCGAAGAGATGAAATCGTAAAGATTACGGATGTTTTTCACGGTGGCGTGGACGGAGTAGCCGCGGCGGAGGAGCAGATGGACCAAACACGAGCCGATGCCGCCACTGGCGCCGGTGACGCAGACTACTTCTCGTTCCGTCGACATTGATGATTGTTTAGAGCTCTCAGAGTTTCGGACAATTTCTCTTTCAGACACACACTCCCTCTGTGTGGCTTTTGTCTGAAGCTGGAGAGACTAGTAATGCCACGTGGATATGAACTAATAATTACTTGACTATCAGCTGGTGAAGACATGTAAAGCCCAATATGTAAATCTCATGCCATTTTGGTAGCTAAATAACAGGGTCCAGTGGGCTGGCTCAATCATAAAACGGCAAGCTTTTTTTAAAACATTGAATTTCTCGGCCAGACAGTAACTCGGAACGAGGAGATTCATTGAATTTGATGGCTCGTTGGCTGTTTCTCTTTCTCCTCGCCGTCACGGCGGAGTTGAGCCTGACGGTAACAACCGCCGGAGCGGTCGGAGTGAGTAGGGGGACTGAAGCTTCGCACCCTCTTCCGCCTTCTAAGGTTGCAGAGCTTCTGAAATCAAATGGCATTGCCAAGGTGAAGCTCTTTGATGCCGACCCAAAAGTTCTCAGAGCTCTCTCTGATTCAAATATTGGTGTCACTGTCGGAATTCAAACTTCGATGCTCAAGAGCTTGAATGCTTCCATAATGGTAGCAGAGAGCTGGGTCCATGACAATGTCACTCGTTACTTCAACGCGGAAACATTAGAATCGAGTATCTTCTTTATCCTTATCTCCCTCTTTTTTCCAATTACCTGCCCTCTTATTTTATTTTTTCGGAAGTTTTGATCTTTCTAGATTTCGGGTTCTCAAGTTGGAAATTTCCTATATAGACCAGTCTCCTATTTTGCTTTGTATTTTTTTTATTTTTTGTTGTCAAAGTTGGTACATTTGCAACCGTTGCAACGCTAGTGTAGAAGATAACAGGAAATGGATAATACTTACGTTCAAAGTTTGTTTGATTTCAGAAGAAAATATGCTTTTGATGCTCCTGTTCTCCTTTACTTTTGTTAGCAGAGAGATTTTACAGATAGCTACACAAACAGTGAATGATTTTATTATAACGTTTTCAAACTCGCATTCAGAAACACTCAGTTGAATTATTTTCAATTACTATCTTGGTGCGTTTTCTTAATAAGCTCACGTATAGAGATTGCTCAGTTGGAATTTTTGTTCAATGTCAATCTTCTTATTGTGGACTTATCTTTAAAGGAATTGGATTTAAATTCAGCAATTATGGATGGTTTCTCACTTGGAATTGTTTGCAGGTACGTAGCAGTTGGAGATGAGCCATTTCTCCAGAGCTATGGCAATCAGTATACGCCTTTTGTCATTGGAGCAGTTATGAACATCCAAAATGCTTTAGCTAAGGCGATTTTGGCAAGTGAAGTAAAAGTCGTAGTCCCCTCCAGCTTTGACTCCTTTCTTTCTGAATCCGGTCGACCTTCTTCAGGACACTTCAGGGCTGACCTCAACAAGACAATGATCGAACTTCTCTCCTTTCTCACATAGCATCACTCTCCCTTCTCTGTCACAATCTCTCCTTTTCTAAGCTTCCATCAGAACAACATCTCTCGACTTTAGCCTCTTCAAAGAAACAGCACCAGCTCACAAAGACGGACACAAAACCTACAGAAACAGCTTTGATCTGAGCTACAACACACTTGTCTCTGCATTGTCCACAATTGGGTTCCCAGAGGTGGATATTGTCGTGTCAAAGATCGGTTGCCCTACAGATGAAGCAGCCAATGCCACATCACTAACTGCTGAGGGGTTCTTGAAAGGACTAATGGGTCACTTGGAGAAAAGGACTCAGCTGCGACCACCGGTTGAAACCTACATTGATAGCTTCTTCGACGAAGATCAGAGAAACATATCTTCAGGAAACTTTGAGAGGCACTGGGGAGTATTCACATTCGATGGTCAAGCCAAATACAGTTTCAGTTTCAACCATAACTCGAAGAAACTGGTAAACGCACAGAACGTTCAGTATCTCCCTTCTAGGTGGTGCGTGGCGAACAAGAACAGGGACTTGTCAAACGCATCAGCAAGAGCATTAGAAGCATGTGCTGTCCCGGACTGCACCTCGATACTTCCCAGTAGATCGTGTTCAGGCATCGGCTGGCCAGGCAACGTGTCTTATGTGTTCAATAGCTTGTACCAGGAAAATGATCACAGGGCAGAAAGCTGTAACTTTGGTGGAGTTGGTTTGACACTACCGTTGATCTATCTGAGGATAATTACAGGTTCTGGATTCAACTTGACACTTCTCATTCATCTTATCAAATTCCTAGTTTATTTCAGTGTTGGCGTCTCCTCTTATTATTCCTGCTGTCTGGACTTAATTGCAGTTGTAGTTACACAAATTTTGGATTTTGCGTCTCCTTGTGGCTTGAGGATTTGTATCAACTAATTAAAAAAACTGTCTAAAATAAGCACATTAAAACTGTTATTGGGCTGGGCTTCAATAAGGTGAGATGATTATGGGCCTTAGAACGACATCGTATTTTTTTGAAAAGCAAGTCCAGTTGTTTTGGAAACCGGTCGGTAAAGATGAGATATAACGAATTTAAGCTGAGTGCGATTAAAAGAGAAATAATTATGTTGGTCTCTCAATTCGTGAGAGGTATAAATAGCAGCACGCGACAATTGTTTTAACGTCTAAAAAGGCTAACAATTCGTTAAGAGTTTGGTTTCTTGTTTATCGCAAACCCTAAGGTTATGGCTGGGATGTACAATAAAGACGGCGGCGGAGGTGCTCCTATCCCGTCGTACGGTGGTGATGGATACGGTGGAGGTTATGGAGGTGGAGATGCTGGATATGGAGGACGCAGTTCCTCTGGCGGAGGTGGTTACGGTGGACGCGGTGGTTACGGCGGCGGTGGTGGTAGAGGAAATCGAGGTTTGTGATTTAGACTCCAGATCTGACGGATTTATTCTTGCGATTGTTTAGATTTTTCTATTCCTTGCTTGGTTTCTGCTGTAAAATCCTGATTTAGTCACCATATGTTAATGATTCGATTTGATTCAGGTGGTGGTGGTGGATATCAAGGAGGTGATCGCGGTGGAAGAGGAGGTGGTGGAAGCGGCAGAGGTGGTGGAGGCAGAGATGGTGGCGGTAGAGATGGAGATTGGCGTTGTCCTAACCCTAGGTAATGATTGCATCAATCTTTGGTGTATCTAGGATTTAGTTTTTTTCTCACTGTAATGAAATTGGATCGCTGTTGAATTGTTTCTTGGAAGTATGTTTTGAAGTTGTTTACATTTGAAAGTGTTTGTATATATAGTTGTGGGAACGTGAACTTTGCAAGGAGAGTTGAGTGTAACAAATGTGGTGCACCTGCTCCTTCTGGTGCTGGTGCTGGTGATCGAGGAGGTGGTGGATATAGCCGAGGTGGAGGTGCCAGTGATCGTGGGGGTGGTCGTGGAGGTAGAAATGATAGTGGTAGGAGCTATGAGAGTAGTAGATATGATGGTGGAAGTAGGAGCAGTGGTGGTGGTAGCTATGGTAGTGGTAGTCAACAGAGGGAAAATGGTTCGTATGGTCAGGCTCCTCCTCCTGCTGCTGCTATTCCATCCTACGATGGTTCTGGAAGTTACCCTCCACCCTCGGGGTATGGAATGGAAGCAGTTCCCCCGCCTTCAAGCTATTCTGGTGGGCCCCCATCATATGGTGGTCCCACAGGGGGTTATGGCGGTGATGCACCAAGCACTGGCGGTCGGGGTGGTAGGGGTGGCGGCTATGATGGTGGTAGTGCTCCCCAGCGCCAGGAAACTAGTTATGGAGATGCACCTGCTGAAAACCGCACCCAAGTCAAGCAGTGTGATGCGAATTGTGATGATACTTGTGATAATGCCAGAATATACATCTCTAATTTACCTCCAGATGTGACCATTGATGAACTCAAAGATCTCTTTGGTGGCATTGGCCAAGTAATAACACTGGTCTTTTCTTCTGTTGTGTTTTTTACATCTTAGAATAAGCTTTTCCCTTGCGATGGATTGTTGTTTGTGTATTTGTTTACTGGTGTGCTGATTGGGAGTGTACTTCCTGCTGGATCTATGATAGGTTGGAAGAATTAAGCAGAAGCGAGGTTACAAAGATCAGTGGCCCTATAATATCAAGATTTACACAGATGAGAAGGGAAACAATAAAGGTGATGCCTGTCTGGCTTATGAAGATCCTAGTGCTGCACATTCCGCAGGCGGCTTTTTCAACAGTATGTACTTTGGAATTGCTGTCTACTTTTTAAATTCCTTCAAAGTTCTGTTTTATGAACGGTGGTTGATTGTTTTGTAGATCATGAAATGAGGGGAAACAAGATCAGTGTAACGATGGCAGAGAAGTCTGCGCCCCGTGTACCTACCTTTGACCAGAGGTAGCTGTCCCGCTACATTTTCTTTGTCAGCACTTTACATTTTCTTTTCCGTTACCATTTAGCTGTCACCAATAAAGGTTTCTGTCTCTAGTTGTTTAGTTTTATAGCTGTATAATTTTGATTGGAAATATGTTTTTGCTATGCTAGCTTGATGTCCTTGTATTTAAAAAATTGTTAGGGCCTTGTTTCCTTATGGGGAGGGGGTTCTCTATGTCTTCTGGATTTGACAGAAAGAGTAGGGAGTTCTCTATGCCATGATACTATGTCTTAGGTCTATGTTTATGCCATAGGAAAAAATCTACGTAGTTGAACATAACTTCTAACTTTTAGCCGTGACTGCTATTGGTTTGCAAAGAGGGATTCATGTGTTCATGCCTCTTCCAAAGCATAACACGTTCTAGTAATTCCCAATATAAGTTGCTTTTCCAGCTGGTCTTCCATGCTTTATGAGACTCGCCCTTGTTTTGTTTGAGTCACTTGTTAGTTAGAAGTAAGCTGCTTTTAGTTAGTTGGTCTGTGTATGATGCAATAATGTGGTCCTTACAAAACTTATGGATTGTGCAGAGGCGGTGGTAGAGGAGGAGGGGGTGGCTATGGTGGTGGTGGGGGAGACAGAAGAAGAGATAACTATGGTCCAGGGCCAGAAAGAAACTACCATGGGGGAAACCGGTCTCGTCCTTATTAAGAGAAAGAGAAGAATCAATGAATCAGCTATTATGTGTTCTAAGAGTTTTGTGTGTGTTAAAGGGATATTAGTAAAATGTTGCGTTGATGTTGGGGGGAAGGGGGGGGGGGGGGAATGTTCTATGAATCATCATATTGGAGATACAAAAAAAAGAGGTAGGTTTTTTGTTCACGTTGACCTTGAGCAAAATTACCCCAACCTTTTTTCTCCCATGTCAGGCTTTTGTTCTGTTTCTTTGGGGAACTATTATTTATGCATCTGCTATTTATCCTTTTTTAAATTTTATTTCACAATGTGAAATTTTTATTGAAGGAAGCTGATAATTAACAGCAAAAAATGCATTGCATATTGGTGCTAAGGTAGGGTTCATGATGATTTCAGGTGAGTGCATTCCTCTTATGTCTGAACCGGCTTTGAAATTTCAAAGATCGACTTGATCATTTTAGTGCTAACTAGGTCGTGTATTATAAGAGTCGGTGAGGCCTAGGTTCATGAGTATTACAAAAGAGTGGTGCTTTTTAGGACTAAAGAGTAGGTGTTGTAAAGTCTATGTATGCCATGATATGACAATAGTCATTTGGAATTTTGTAGTTTATGTCTGAATTGAATATCTCCTAAGGATTTTTTTGGCAATATGAAATGGGATTTCCATAAATTTACCTTTGAATTTGGAAGCTTCACTCGAAGGCTAGTCTGTTGCCTTTAATGAATATTATGTTTTTGCTCTTATTAGAAAAGAGTAAACGTTTTCCTGGATGTTGCCGTCTACATAACATTTTCAATTTAAATCTAAATGCAAGTCTAATAACTAAACCAAAAAGATTGGTACGGCAAATCCCAAAAGTATCATATATTGGATTTTGCTCCACTTTCTTTGGCAGAAGAAAATTTGGAAACCTAATGTCGGACTTCAAGATTCCCTTTTTCAACTCGAGAGGGATCTATCTTCTAACATCTTTGGCCGGCTCCATCTACCACATGTCGATGTTACTATCTCGTACACAGATTGGGTACAAAATCGGATGATATACAGAAGAGTGGTGGACACAAGTTCTTACAATTTTTATTAACCTCTAAACAGTATAGTTCTATCATGTGTCCTTAAAGATCAAATTGGCTTCACAAGTTAAAATCCAATTTTTTCTTTTACCATAACAGTGATCTTTTTTTCCAGTTTCTTCTACTCAACTACCATACAATATGAATATTAGATTAGTCATCAATTTATCATTTCTTACAATTTAGCGTCCGGCAATATTGGGCATGAATACGATGAGTCCGTCATAAACAAAACAAAAAAGCGGAAAGTATTACATACAGACTGTAAAGCTTACCCATTACATCTCTCTTTTTCACTTTTGGTTTTCTACAATCTCTTTTATACATCTGTAGATGCTCAATGTAGTCGGACATACACATAAAAACAAGAAGAAGCCATGGAGCTCAGGATGGATAACGCCAATATACACAAACATACTAGTATTTGCTGAGTGATGGCGCTATCCCTCATGAGCTTCACAGCTACTTCTCTACTACTCCACCAGAGATTTGCATCTTCCTCACTTTGCTCTATTTATGGTCTCACGTAACCCCAGCCTACATATTTGGAAAGTAGTGTACCAGTTTTGTAATATTCAGAACTTTGAATGCATTCCCATACCCACAATAAATGTATTTCTTTCTTTTACTAAGTAACAGGGAGGTAAGAGAAGGTATATTAATTTATACTACAGTTATACATACATTCATAACAATGATTACCCTAAATTATGTAGTGTAACTCTTTTAAGATTTGTGAATTTTCCTTTTCGTTAAAATCCTATATATATATATATATAATAAAAGTTGATTTATAGGTTAGTATTCGGACTATTTTATAAAATGAAATATGTCTAGATACAATAGTGTAGTGCGACTGCGTAGGATAGTATTTTATACGATACCGGGTTTTGGTTGCAAAACTTTTGGTTTCTCAGCGATATTAACAAGTCTCTGGTTACTAGACACTAAAGGGATCAAAGGAAAACTTTTGGTTTCTCAGCAAAAAACATAATATATATAGCAAGTGGAAATAAATGCCTAATGCTTAATGAACGTGTAGGAAACTAAAGGATATACAGTATAAATGAAATAATCGAGTATGTGGAATGGAAGAACGCAAAAAACGGTGATGCATTCAATGTTAAGAGTAGGTGGATCTCTCATTCTCTTTCATTTCAAAATATATTATGATTATAAGGATTTTTATCATTTACAACTTAGAATAAATAAATAATATGTGAATTACAACATTCTTCAGGAAATAAGAAATCTGAGGGAGATAAAGAATGAGGAAATAGATGCATGGGAGTTTGTGCTAGCCAGCTACCATGGCTGTACCTTGCACGTTCCGGTACCTTGTGTTATTGCTTCTATATTCATCCATAGGTCCGGCCTCCGAGCCTGAGGTGAAGCACATAAAACACATGTTTTATACATCACAAATAATATATATTTGTTAGGGGCACTGTATCTTAGAAACTGAATGTAGTCTAGTGGCTTAGTCGAAGTCATTTGACTACAAGGTCACAAGTTTGAGTTCAAAGATGAGACATTTTTCATAAGGTGCTACAATATTTGGATTTTGCTTTAGTCATCGATATCTTTTGGGCCGGGCCTTCATCCATAATTAGTTTTATCAACTAAATACTCCTCTAATGGAGAACGAACACAGTTATTGCATGAAAGGGTATTGCAAAATTTAAGGAATGAAACCAGATTGTAATTTTCCAACATATTTTACCTCACATGTCATCTTAGCACTGTAAAAAAAAGTAAGAAAGCTAGAAAAAATATCGGTGGTAAATTACTCCCACATTTCTAGTGTATTTTTTTGGTTGATCATGTCCATTTTTGTTTCCCATTTCCGTACATTTCATATAAACATATAGGATCATTTAATCTTACAAAATAAAATATATACATATATATATATATATATTTTATCAACGACCAATTTCTTTTTGGTAAAGAAAAAGAAAAAAAGAGTGTAAATAGTTCTTATAAAATGAGTAAGGAAACAAATCCAAAAAGTGCACTTTCGATGATTGCTTTAATTTTGCTAAAAATAACGTTTCACCGAGTGAAAATATATATAAATCTGAAAAACTTATAACGAAAACATAAAAAATAAAAGTGAAGAGTAAGCGCGAACACTAAAATTGTTTCCAAAATGACGCACGTCCACATCTGTTGAAAAAATACATGAATCTTTGAATCTATCAGCTTCTCTCTCTTTCTATATCGATGATCATTTTCGTTTGCTGTAGATCAAATCCTGATCTCAGAGAAGAGTTTGTATGGTTAGGTATTTCCCTAACGATGACCGGAGTGCCCTACCTTTCCATTTTGGGTTTTGGCCGGGGAACCCAACTGCTGCCGGAAAGGTCAGCACTCGTATCTTTTCCGTCAAACTTCCGGTGGTTTGCCGGCAGACTAATAATATGCACCCGTTCGGAATATTCAGAGGCCAAAATCCAAAACTACGCATTTGCAACTTTTTTGATCGAAGCAGTTTTCATCATTTTCTTCATCAAAGCCGTTAGCTTCATTCTTCGATCTCTTCGCCAACCTCGAATCGTCTGCGAGATCATCGCTCGTCATCCATCTTAAATATGTATATTAATTCATTTTTTCCATATGGTTGATAAAATATTATGTAGGAATTAATATTGGCAAAATGGTTACGTGTTTTGAAGGGTGGAATGATAATAGGATCGTCAATGCTTGGAGGAATCTGGAGATTTAATTACTATATCTTTTCACATGTTGCAAATTACTTATGCGCAAAACATAAGACTGATGGGATTCTTTTATTTCTTTTTCCTCACGGCAGCCCAAACAGACGTTGGAGCCATATGGAAGACTCCAAGAAAGCACAAGTATATTGCTGCTATGGGAGTTATCATGCCGACAATTAGCGTGACAGCTGTTGGGATGGCCATGCGAAGCCAAATGGATCAAAACTTGCAGAAGATTTCGTCCATTGGAGGGGTTGTGTTCGCCTTGGCTTTCATCACTTTCCATATTATTTACACCGTTTTGAGAGACATGAACCTTCTCTACTCTGAGGTGGGAAAGTTCGCTATGTGTTGCTCTTCTTGGAGACATGGCAGCGATGTACGTGCTTGTTTTTTTGAAGCCATGACGCAGGCTAACGCAGGAGGAGCATATGCTGTCGCTTGGTATCTCATATCGGTGGTCATCTTTACTGCCTTTATGCTTTTGGTTGTGAAACGAGCCTTTTATTGGGTTATCGCCGAAACGCCTGAGGGAACACTCGTGAACCAAAACTATACCGTCGTTATTCTCATGGGTGTCCTTACCTCTTGTTTCTTCACCGACATGTTCGCTCTAGCTATAGCTGTGGGACCCATATGGCTAGGGTTGCTGGTGGCTAGGGTTGCTGGTCCCTCATGGCCTACCGTTGGGTTCGACGTTGGCTGTTCGGAGCGGGACCTTTATCCATGAATTCTTGATGCTTTTCTCCTTTGCTTTGGTGGGACAAAACACCAATGTCAACTTACTTAACGCCGAGATTTGGCCCAAAACACTATCTCCTCTATTCTACATGACCATCGTTAACTTTATCACCAAGTTTGTCTCCACTGCTGCCATTGCTCTATTTTTCAAAGTCCCCGTCAGGGATAATATCACGCTCGGCTTGATGATAAACTTGAGAGGCCAGAGTGATGTCTTGCTCTACTTGCATTGGATCGACAAACGTATTGTAGGCATACCCGGTTTTACTATCATGGTTTTGCATGCGGTTATGGTCACGACTATAATGACGCTGATCATCAGTTTCCTCTATGATCTCACTCGGCCTTAAAGAAGCAGCAAGCACCGCACCATCCAACACATTCTTCAGTGCACCAAGGTAGGACTGGTTCTTGCCGTATCCGACCATGAAACCTTTTCCGCTTTGATCACTTTCCTTGACTTTGCATATCCTACTAATCTAGCCCATTGTCCATATTCGCAGTCCAACTGGTGTAACTAGTAGGGCGAGCCACTCCATTTTTTATTGACCACGAGCAACAAAGGTTGGAGGAGGATGAAAAAGACGAGGAGGAAGAAGATGAACCAGAATGTACGCGGAGCGGACGACTAGACCAACTACAGAGCGCTTTTAAGCGGTACCAAGAGAAAAGAGATGAGTGTGTGCACTGCACGCCTACACCGTTCATGTTCCCAAGCGTCTTATGTACCAAGACCTTTGCGAGCTGGCCTTGACCAAGAAAACAACTTTCATTCTCTTACCTTATCTAAAGAGCGTCTTGAAGACGCTGCGCCTACCGAGCTACGTGACTCCGGTATGCTATCTGTGAATGTAGATGTCTTTCCACATACACTATGCTCTGTTTGCATCTACTACGAAAAGGGAAGACTTTAAAACGCCATAATTCGATCATCCATGGACCAACAAAACTCAATCCACTCAAGCCGTATGATGCAAGAAACGCACAGTTTCGTAGTTCTATTTTTAGGAGGAGCTGATAATAGAGAAGCTCTGCATCTAGCTGATAGGATGACGTTGAACCCGGATAAAACCTTGACGGTGATCCGATTTTTTTCATACAACCACGAAGGAGAGGACGAGAGGGAGAAGAAGTTGGACGATGGGGTGGTGACAAGAACGAAGGCAACGATAGGGTTAGTTACAAAGAGGTTGTGGTCAAGATCGGTGTAGAGACGTTGACTGCAATCCAGAAGATGAACGTTAACGACTAGGATTTATGGATAACCGGGAAGAGAGAAGGGATCAAACCAAAGATTCTTGAAGGGCTGTCGATGTGGAGGGAGGACCACCGGCTTGGAGTCATCGGAGAAACCGTGGCTGGGAGTGTTTTCACCTCGGAGGGTTCGGTTTTGGTGGTGCAACAACAGGTGAGGAACCAAAAGGGTGGATATGGTTTCTTGAACGGCAAGTTTGACTACAAGAATTTAGTGTCTCTTTGGTGTCACTTTCCTAATTGATTACTTTACCATTTTATTGTTTTTGGGTTAAATAGAACCATTTGTTAATTGAGTAGGTTTCTTTTACTTTGATTAAATCCGAGTTGTACAATCTGTATTATTGGGATGTATTGTTATTTATTTGTATCATCCAAGTCGATGTACTAGCGAATAAAATTCCAATATAGAAGCAGCGTAATTAGCTCATCATGTTTCATTTTTTACTTCGTTCTTCCATCTCAAAAAAATAGTTATTGGGCTTCGTTAATTTGTTAAAACACAAGGCCCAATAGGCCTTCGGTGAATCTGAACTAGGCTATTTTTGAGAAAACACCTAAAAGAGTCACCGCCGTCGACTTCACGCGAATCCGCCGGATACGAATCTACCGCCGCTGTGCTTCCAACAACGTAGCCGGTATTCTGATTACTTTCCGGTATGGAGGAAGAGATGTCGAATCGTCGATTCTCAAGTCGGACTCGTAAGGTTGCTACGAAGATGGCGGCGGCTCTTACGAGCACCGATAATCGAACTCAGGTGAATTGTTGATCCCGGAATCAGTTTTTGAATTTTTTTTGTTTGGAAAAATTCAATCGTCTTTCGAATGGTTAATTATAGGCTGCTATAGCTCGACTTGAGGCTTTAGAGAATGACAATGGGGCTATTGAGGTTGTAGATATTAACGATGATGAAGAAGCTTCTCTCGACGAAGATGATGATCTTGGTGAATAATCTATACATTGACGATATCTCTTTGTGATTCTGCAGTTACTAGTTTAATCTTGTTTTTGGCTGTGGCAGGATACGTACAGAAGAAGCAACACAAGGGATCAAAGCGTAAAACTCGACAAGCAAAAGCCTTAGAAGCTCGTAGAGCTCCTAAATCCTTCCTTGAGCTCTTGCAAGAGGTGATTCTTTTTGTTATTGTATCTGCTGCTAAGCTCAGCTATTAGGGCTTGTTTCTAACAGAGGCTGAATCATCTCTATTAGGCAAATTTGGAATCTTTACCGTCGCATGTACCGACTTACTTGAAAGCAGCCGTAGGACCTCCGAGTTCGTCTTCTCGTCGACATTTCTGTACAGTCTGTGGATACATTGCAGGCTATAATTGCTGCTTATGTGGGATGAGGTTTTGTTCCATCCGTTGCCAAAACATTCACAAGGATACTCGTTGTCAGAAATTTGTTGCATAGGAAAGAGCAAAAATGCAATGTGATATTTTTTTTCTTTTCAAAATCAAAATGTATTGAAACATCAATCAATCTCCTTGTTTCTGTCATGAATGTGTTCTCAAAATGAAAATAGCCAAGAAAATATTTATATGTTTTAGAGATCAAATATGGGATATCTGTTGCTTGAGTGTTTCAAGTAGCTTTTTCTAGATTCACAGATCTGGAGAAACTTACGGAGGACGCACTGTTGTGCCATGACAGTATTACGTACTGTATCTGCCATGCTCCAAGATTTCAGTGCTTCAAAGCTGCGATTTCCAACTTCTGATTCTTCACTAAATGCGATGAAACTCTCTAGAACCCCAAGAACCTGTCCCGGTCCTCCTGCTGCGTCTTCATCTCTCTTTAGAGTTGATAGAAATCTCTCGACTTGTTCATCTTCTGGGGTGTTCGTTTGATTCAGTAGCCAGTTAGAAACTTCTTGTATTGTGCTGCATAATGACTGTATAGAATCTTTGATTGCTTGTGACATCGGGGAGGAAGATAATTGATCTTAATGTTGAGCTTTCTTCTTCTTTTTCCCAGATGGGAGAGACGAACGGGTGCATGCCTGAATTACAATACTGCCACGCCAATGGTTCAGTGATGATCTGCACCAAGACCTGGACATCAGAATAGCAAGAACTCATGTCTGAAGATATCATTGATCTGACTCTCTCCAGAATAAGCCTCTCAAACAAACGTACCACATTCTCTTTGGGACAGTAAGAAATTTCTTCAAATGGACCTACACACGTTGTTGATAGATATTAAGAATACGATCACAATCATAAACAACAACTAATGTGAAGAAAATACTGACCTAGCAAATAGTTTTTCTCAGGGCAAGGTGTCCACCATGGTCGTTTTTTCATATCTTCATTGAACCTCAGTTTTCCGGATCCAATTTCATTCGAAAGCTCCACATTACCTGTGTTCACGTTTTCAAGAATGCGCTAAACAACATAAACACAGGTAATGTTACCTCTTCTTCCTGAATGCTATCAGACAAAATTATGTAAGCAAAGAGATCACACCGCCAACAGGGAGCTCAAACATGTTTCCAGTCAGTTCTTGAACTTTGAATATTGTTGTTGTTTGACCAAGCACTTTGGTTGCTGACGTAGAACAGGAGTCGGAACTTTTCACTAACATTTTCACAAATTCTGCCTTTTTATTTGGGGATAATACTTGTAGATATGCTTCAACGTCGGAGGCATAGCAAGCTAAATGACCAAATCTGCATGCAAAGTGATACGAACTCAGAGGGATATAAGAACCAGTAAGCTTTACTGATACAAGTCAGACTTCATAGTTTCATGATAAACAACAAGATATCAACCCAAAAGGGTTCATACAGCAACATACTTGAGGAAATATTGCAGTAATGATTCCAGTAACTTGTTTTCGTTCTTCTTTCCAAATAAGAACTTTCTCTTCTCAATTTCAAGTTCTGCCAAGTGTGGACCCCTTAAATTAGAATCCTCTGTGTCTCTCTGTAATTTGTGCACCAAATCTGAAGCACTTGATATACGAGAATCAAACTGCAAGTTGGAAAAGAAATTGGATTATACATATGCCAGACATTATGAAAAAGCAAACGAAACACGAACTGAAACATAGAGTCTGGCAAGTGGGTATATGATCACCATTTCTTCCGTACGGTGAGAAAACTTGCATTCTATGTGTTTTGTTGGATGAACTTGATCAATGTTGTCGAAGTACTTCCAGATGCTGTCATCTTCAAGCAGACAGCCGAGATAGTGTAGGAAACACTCCGAATCATCTGGACTGTCAAGTGAACAGAAGTATAATGTCAGCATACTGGCATGATATGCAAATGACTGAGGTATAGAAACAATCAAATGACCCATCTGCAATCATATTGGAAATATTCCTAACTCTAAAAACACTGAGATTTGAGATGTTCATGCCTTGACAAACAAACCTCAGTTCTAAGATTTTTATATAGACATCAACAGCAGCAGAATAGTCAATTGCCCTAGCAAGGAGTCTCCCCTGTCAGCTTAAAGTGAGAGAGTATGAGCGAGTATACAGCAACAGACTCTGCATAGCTTTATATATTCTGATAGTTTCAACCTCAAACTAGGGAAAATGCATATTTTTGGGGGCCTACGGAATATATAATATAAAAGAATGAAGTTTAGTTCTCTTTCCGACCAAAAAAGCGTTAGAACCTACCTGTATCCGTAGTTTAACGACTTCAATCATCAAAAATGATCCAAATTTCCGGAAAGGACTTCTAAAGCATCATTGTATTTGGATTGTTGTTCCAGCAAAGAGATATATAACATGAGAGCTGAAAATACCAGACTTTCATTAGTAGAAGAAATGCTAAAAAATATGAAATAGTTCCACAACTTGTACAAGAGACATTGGTGGAAAAGTGAATTCACCTTCTGGCTCATGCATACTATGAGAGGCAATGTGCTTCTTAATTAAGCTCCCAGCAAGAAGTAATAGCTTCTCCCCACTCTTATCGCATAGCACCTGTCAAAAATCTTCACAACTGTAAGCAACAGAATACCAAACTGCCCAGAAAAAGGAGATGAAACGGTGGCAATACTTGCAATTGGATGCTACAAACTGCCCAAAGCAAGAACCTTTCTTCTCCGGCAACTTTGTACACTTTGATGGCTGTCTGTCACAACACCAGACATAAGAAAAGAGAACTACAAACTGATGTATCGGAACCCATAATACTGTTCATCAAACAGAATGACCAACCTGTTGCTGCTTCACAAAAGAATACTCACGAACATAGCAATTGAAGAGCCCCATCATAAGCTCAAAATTGTTAGGGGATTTGCCACAGGCATGAGCATAACAACTAGTGGCCAAGTCCACTGATCAAATTAAAACAAATGATTTTGATATAACCAATAAGTTATACACAACACCTTTCAAATTCTTCTTTACAGAAATGCACTTACGGTGATCGAGTCTCTGCAATACAATTTGCAAGGTACTAAGAGTGAGATCATCCATCAACGCTGAATCATATTTGTACAAAAGCTCTTTGGCATCCAAGCAAACAGAGAGAGCCTCATCTGCTTTCCCCATTCTCTAAAAAATCAGAGCTTTAAGCGCCTGTTAATGCAACAGCATTCAATCAGATTACGTTCCCGTTTTACGGATTAGAGAAAGAGGATAACGAAGCTAATGATGGGTGGCACTTACTAAAGCATAAGGTGACTTAGGATACTTAGAGAGAAGTGAATTAACGAGGATGAGAGCATTTTTGAACTGTCGAGAATCAATGGCATCCCAGATGGGTCTATTAAATTAGGTAGGTGTATTATTGAATTACATGCATCAACGTGCATGATTACTCTCCTCTCTCCTTTATGCAAAAGATTACAAGTTTCTATGCTTTAGATGCAAGGTCTTTGTACTTAGATTATTTTCCTATATATATGTGTTGTGTGAAATCATTCTAAATAAGAAGTAAAGAGAAACATTCCCATCTCCATTTTTTTTCTATTCTCTCTATCATCCTTTAAATCTCTTTCCGCAAATATTCTAACATGGTATCAGAGCAAGATCCTAAACGATTTTAGATTCTCTCCATATTTTCTAAATCACTTTACTAGCCGTTTTCACTCTGAGACTTTGTCTTTGAAATCATTGATTTTGAGTTGTGAAAAAGGTTAGAATCGTGGTTCTATTTCCACAAATTCTATCTCTTTCTCAAAAATCTTCTCATCATGGAAAGCTCAAAGACTATGGTGATTCCGGTTGTCCTCAAAGGAGGAAATTATTTGTTATGGTATAGGACCATAAGGACCGCACTTTGTGGCCAGGGAGTTTGGAGCCATGTGGAAATTGGTTTTGCCCCAAAGGAAGCCACCAAAAGAGATGGAAAATACATCATTAAGGGAGAAGAAGAGGCGGCCCTTGAAAAAAAAATCAAGTGGTTTCAAGAAGATCAAACCGTTCTCGGACTTCTCCAAAATTCTCTTGAAGTCTCTATCCTTGAATCTTACTCCTATTGCGAAACTTCAAAGGAACTATGGGATACTCTCAAGAATGTTTATGGCAATGTGTCAAATCTCACTCGGGTGTTTGAGGTGAAGAAAGCTATCAACAACCTATCTCAAGAAGATATGGAATTCACTAAGCACTTTGGAGTGTTTAGGTCTTTATGGGCCGAGCTTGAAATGTTAAGGCCAAATACGGTGGATCCGGTTGTCGTTAATGAAAGACGTGAGCAAGACAAGGTATTTGGTCTTTTGCTCACTTTGAATCCGGTGTTCAATGATCTCATTAAGCATCTCCTAAGGGCTGACAAACTCCCAAGTCTTGAAGATGTGTGTTGTCAACTCCAAAGAGAACAAGGCTCTCGTGACCTTTTTGATGGAAAAAATGAAATTCTTATGGCAAACAAAGGTGTGTATAAGATCTGTCATTATTGCAAAAAGAAGGGTCATCTCAAAACCGGTTGTTGGCTTCTTCATCCCCATCTCAAGCCAAAGTTCAACAAGGATTCAAAGGTTAATTTTTCTCATGGTGCTATTGGGCAAGATGGTTCATCAAAACAAGGAAAAGAGGTTGACAACGATGTTGTGAGGAAGTCAGACTTAGAAGCTCTCATTCAATCCATTTACTCCTTAAAGAATTCCGGTACCACTTTCTTTGCTAGTAAACCAAGTAAAAATCTTGTCATAAATTCGGGGGCTACTCATCATATGATTAGCAACCCGAACCTAATAGACAATATTAAACCAGCTACTGGTAGTGTGACAATAGCTAATGGTGATACGGTTCCTATAAAAGGAGTAGGAAATTTGAAATTATTTGATAAGAGCTTTAAGACTTTCTTTATGCCTAGTTTTACTTCTAATCTCTTGTCGGTTAAAAAGGCAACTTGTCACCTTAATTGTTATACTATAGTCGGACCTAATAGTATTCATTTTTAGGATATTAAAAGCGGAAAAGTTCTTGGAGAAGGAAACACCAAAGGGGATCTTTATGTTCTTGAAAATACTTCACCAAGCACTTCTGTTTTATTTTCTCTTAATTCATGTTTTAATGTTAATGCTATGTGGCATGCTAGATTAGGTCATCCTCATTCTCGTGCTCTTGAATTAATGTTGTCTAATGTTTCTTTTGATCATTCTAGTTGTGAGGCATGTATTCTTGGCAAGCATTGCAAGGCTGTTTTTCCTACATCATCTACTGTTTATGAGAATTGCTTTCATTTAGTTCACTCAGATGTTTGGACATCTCCATGTGTTTCTAGAGATAATAACAAGTATTTTGTGACTTTCATTGATGAAAAATCAAAATATACTTGGATCACATTGCTTACATCTAAAGATCGTGTGTTTGATGCATTTATTAATTTCTAAACTTATGTGACTAATCATTTCAATGCTAAACTTAAAGTTCTCAGGACAGACAATGGAGGAGAATACATAAGTCATCGATTCAAAGAGCATCTTGCAAAACATGGCATCATACACCAAACAAGTTGTCTTTATACACCACAACAGAATGGAGTAGCAGAAAGAAAGAATCGACATCTCAAGGAGATTTTGGGGAGATGCGGTTCTTGCTGCATGTTATCTTAGTAATCGAATTCCAACCAAAGTCCTAAAGGATGTCTCACCATTTGAGGTACTTAACAAAATCAAACCATCAATTGATCACTTACGGGTATTTGGGTGTGTTTGTTTTGTGTTAGTACCAGGTGAACAAAGGGACAAGCTAGATGCCAAGAACAATAAGTGTATGTTCCTAGGGTATTCAACAACTCAGAAAGGATACAAATGCTATGATCCCATTAACAACCGTACCTATGTGTCTCGAGATGTAAAATTCATTGAAAATCAAGGATATCATGATAAAAAGGATTGGGAAGGTGTGAAAAACCTATCTTACTCTCCATCTGACCGTGCAACGAGCTTGAGACATCTTTTAGAGCACCTAGGAAATCAAGTGCCAAACCAAAGGGTTGTGGAAGAAGAAAGACAATGCACGGAAAACCTTCATATTCAAGATCATGATAAAAGTGGTGAAGCCAATGGTCAAGACCAATATCATACCAATCTAGAGGAGCAAGTGACTCAAAATGAAAATCTAACACCTCATGAGGAGGTAGAAGAGGTAGAAGATGAAGAAGATGTAGAAGATGAAGAAGAGGATAAGGAAAATTCATCTCTTATACTAAGACGTAGCACAAGAATTCGCAAACCGTCTAAGTGGGTGAATAATAGGGTGTATTATAACAATCAAGTTGTGGCTCACCCTATTCAATCGGTATGTTTGCTTGACCTCTTGCCTACTAATCATCAGTTTTTTCTTGGAAAAATTGAGCTTGACAGGATACCTCAAAGTTACGAGGAGGCCAAGGAAAGAAAGGAATGGTTGGATGCAGTAGATGATGAAGTTGGAGCTATGAACCGCAATCACACATGGGATGAAGGGGATCTTCCTCCAGGCAAGAAAGCAGTCAGTTCCAAATGGGTCTTCACCATCAAATACTTGAGCAATGGAGACATCGAACGGTACAAAGCTCGCTTGGTGGCAAGAGGTTTTACACAAACCTATGGAGAAGACTACACGGATACCTTTGCTCCCGTAGCCAAACTCCACACGGTAAGAGTTGTACTTTCTTTAGCTACTAACTTATCTTGGGAGTTATGGCAGATGGATGTCAAGAATGCTTTTCTTCAAGGTAAGCTTGAAAACGAAGTCTATATGACACCTCCACCCGGTCTTGAAGATTCTATTACTCCTGGGAAGGTTTTACGGCTAAGGAAGGCTATCTATGGGCTAAAACAATCACCAAGAGCTTGATACCATAAGTTGAGCTCCACCCTCAAAGATTGAGGTTTCAAGAAATCTGAAGCTGATCACACATTGTTCACTCTCCAAAGCTCTCAAGGTATCATTGTGGTTCTCATCTATGTGGATGATCTTATCATTTCTGGAGATAATACAGAAGGTATTCAATCCACTAAAACTTATCTTAAATCTGTCTTTGACATTAAAGACCTTGGAGAACTAAAGTACTTTCTAGGCATTGAAGTTTGCCGTTCTCCGGAAAGCTTATTTCTTTCGCAAAGAAAGTATACACTTGATCTTTTGGATGAGACAGGAAAAATTGGAGCAAAACCAGCTAAGACTCCACTTATTGATGGCTACAAGGTCAAGCGAAAGGGGGAGAAAGCCGAAGAGAAAGAAGAAGATAAACCATATGAAGATCCGGCACAATACCGTCGACTTGTTGGTAATTTAATCTATCTAACGATCACTAGACCTGACCTTTGTTTTGCTATGAATCAGATAAGTCAACACATGTAATCTCCTACAAAGTATCATTGGAGCATGGTGGAGCGAATTCTTCGATATCTCAAAGGAAGCCCGGGTCAAGGTCTTTGGATGGGACGAAATGATAGCACCAAAATTGTGGGGTATTGTGATGTGGATTATGTCGGGGATATATTGGATAGAAAATCAACAACCGGCTATTGCACCTTCATTGGAGGAAACTTGGTTACTTGGAAATTAAAGAAGCAAAAAGTGGTGTCATGTTCAAGTGCGGAAGCGGAGTACTGGGCAATGAGGAAGTTAACAAATAAGCTTACTTGGCTCAAAGCTCTTCTTAAAACCTTTGGCATTGAGTCTTCCAGCGCTATTACCTTTCACTGCGATAATCAAGCGGCCATTCACATTGCGACCAACTCTGTTTTTCATGAAAGAACCAAGCATATTGAAGTGGATTGTCACAAGGTCCGAGAAAAGATTGAGAAGGGTATGATCCTACCATGCTACACTCGAAGTGAAGATCAACTAGCAGATATATTTACCAAAGCTGCAAATCTCAAAGTTTGTTCTCACATCCATCAAAAGCTTGGGCTTGTTGACATTTCACGACCGTAATTTAATGTCCCTTCTCCGTGGACATCATACTCTTTTTCCCTTATCAAGGTTTTGTCCCACTGGGTTTTTCTTGGTAAGGTTTTTAATGAGATGATTCTTCATGGGGGTTCCAAGCTTAGTCTTCGTTGTTTCTTCAGCTAAGCTTGAGGGGGAGTATTAAATTAGGTAGATGTATTATTCCAAGGAGCATTATTCCAAGAAAATGAATTACATGCATCAACATGCATCAATTCCTTGGTGATTACTCTTCTCTCTCCTTCATGCAAAATATTACAAGTTTCTATGCTTTACATGCAAGGTCTTTGTACTTAGATTATTTTCCTATATATATGTGTTGTGTGAAATCATTCTAAATAAGAAGTAAGGAAAAACATTCTCATCTCCATTTTTCTTCTATTCACTCTATTCTCTCTATCATTCTTTAAATCTCTTTTCGCAAATATTCTAACAGGGTCGATTGTTCGCTCCGATATTCCAGTGACTAAGTTTGAGAACGAAGAAGCTGTTTACAACAGCCAAAATACTCGTGCTAATGAGATGAAGAATTTAGCCACTGCGGCTGTAAAAGTAAGCAAGTTTTTATAGGGAGTTGAATTCTCAGACTGTCAAACATTTGGTAAAGATCTATTGAACTGCAGAAATATAGAGCTGCCTCCTTATTGTGATTCAAATGAAATGTTGTTTACTTTTCCTCATCTGAAAAATGATTATTTTGTTCTGAGAAAATGACATGCTGATCCTCATTATTAACTAGTGGACTCTTGACAGATTGTTGGCTTATATATGGAGATTGTGCTGGAGTTTTAGCTTCACTAAGAGCTGGTCTTTTATTTGAATTGTTCATGTTAGGACACACTCCATGAGTACCTTGGCATGATGATGGCTGTCCAAGGCGCATTTGCAGATAGATCTAGTGCTTCATATACCGGCCGGTTTATCCCCTGCCCGGTTAGAAACAATAAGAAGCGAGAGTACTGAGTCAATGACAGAACATTCACGGTGAACGGTGACAGTTCATAAGATGCCGTGGCAGGAGCTTCAAGATGAGATAAACCGGTGGATCAAAGCTGCTAATCCTCTTTCCGAGTGAACGCACGTCTCTGTGATCGTGTTTTCTTCGGTTTCTCCTCCGCTGCTGATCTCTCATTCATGGAAGTATGTCGTGGCTGTACAATTAAACTCCTGAATTTCGCAGATGCTATTGCCATAGGAAGCCGATCGCCGGAGAGATTGTTTAAAGTACTTGACGTATTCGAGACGATGAGGGATTTGATGCCTGAACTCGGATCAGTTTTGCTTATTGCTTAGAAATGAGGCAGTAAATATTTGGAAACGATTAGGAGAAGCTATAAGAGGTATATTCATGAAGCTTGAGGCGGTTCCTGGCGGTAGTTTCCATTCAATCACTCGTTATGTGATGAATTACCTCCATGTGGCCCGTAGATCGCGGCAAACCTTAGAGCAAATGTTTGAGGAAAGCGATGGTGTCCCTTTGAAAGATTCAACTCTGTTGACAGTACAGATGTCTTGGATCATGGAGCTTCTGGAGAGTAACTTGGAAGTGAAAACTAAAGTGTACAAAGATCCAGCCTTGTGCTCTGTGTTTCTGATGAACAGTGGGAGATACATTGTTCAGAAGGTGAAAGACGGGGACTTAGGATTGCTCTTAGGAGAGGTTTGGATTCGGAAACACAACGCCAAAGTAAGACAATACCATTTGAGTTAACAGTGAAGCTCATGGAATAAGATGCTGGGATTGCTGAAGGTGGACAATACAGCAGCAGGGATGAACGGGTTAGGGAAAACCATGAAGGAGAAGCTGAAGCAGTTCAATATGCAGTTTGGTGAGATATGTAAAGAGCATTCGTCGTGGGTTGTGTTTGACGAGCAGCTGAGAAAAGAGCTGAAAATCTCACTGGCTAGGCTTTTGTTGCCGGCATACGGGAACTTCATCGGAAGGTTTCATAGGGAAAAACGCAGACAGGTACATCAAGTATGGAGTTGAGGACATAGAGGCACGTATCAACAAGCTGTTCAAAGGGACATCCACCGCAAGAAAATGATGGTAAACGACACAAATAGCTCCATTTGTAACATCTTTGTAATGAACTAATGACCAATAGCCAAGTCTTGCAAGGTGGATTTGTAACTTGTATTCCTTTAGACACTTAGCTCAGATATGTTGTGTTATGTTGTATTGTACTAAATCACGTTTTTTGTCATTGTAAAAATCGAAAATAGTTCGAAGAAGACGACAGGTTTAGGGGATGATACTCCCTTCATCCTGAATTTATATTCATTTACATGCTCCATTTTACCTAATGAAGCAACCGCTTTTAACAAATGCTTAGGTCACAAGATCTTTATTCACATTTCTCTTAATTGTATAACTGATCACCAAATGGTACTTTGCCAAAGAACAAATGCAAACGTCTCTCAACAAGATGCAAAAAGAAAAAAAGGAAGACAAAACGAGCCAAGTGAAGGCCACAACGGGATGTTTAAGGTTTTTAAACTCTTGAAATAAACAAATATAACATAAGTTTCAAAACTGAGAAGAGAAGCAAAGCGAGTCTGGGAAATAACAAAGGACTGGAAACCAGAAAATTAAGAAGCCTGTTGACCAGCAAGCCTCTTCCTGGCCTCCTCAATGATGGTCAGCTTAATACCTTTACCCTTAGGTAGAGACACCCATGGCTTTGTTCCTTTGCCAATGGTGAACACATTCCCCAACCTTGTTGCAAACTCATGACCTGTTGAGTCTTGGATGTGGATTGTCTCAAAGCTACCCTTATGCTTCTCACGGTTTTTAATCACACCCACACGCCCCCTGTTTCTTCCTCCTGTAACCATCACAACATTGCCCACATCAAACTTGATGAATTCCACAATCTTGTTGGCTTCAAGGTCGAGCTTGATGGTATCATTAGGCTTGATGAGCGGATCAGGGTAACGGATGGTGCGACCATCATATGTGTTCAGGTATGGAATGCCCTTTTGTCCAAACTGGATAGATCGGACCTTGCATAGCTTAAACTGCACATAAAGAAGAAAAGAACACATATTTAGGAACTCATTCCCATCATGTGAAGCACCATTCTAAAAAGACAACACTAAACCAGTGACAAGAGGAGAACAAACCTTAGCTTCCTCATCCTTGATGGAGTGAAGACGGAAACGACCCTTGGTATCATATAGAAGACGGAAATTCTCATTAGTTTTTGGGATAGAAACAACATCCATGAAACCAGCAGGGTAGGTCTTGTCAGTCCTAACTTTCCCATCAACCTGGATATGCCTTTGCATCAAGATGGAAATGACTTCACGATAGGTAAGAGCATACTTCAATCTGTTCCTGATGATAAGGACGAGGGGAAGGCACTCCCTCGACTTATGTGGTCCAGAAGATGGTTTTGGAGCCTGTGTGGAACCAATATGGCATCCTCATAAAAACAAAACACAGAGAAACATGTATCGAATCAAAACTGAGCCAAGACGAGAGAAGACATACAAATGCACCACCAAGTTTGTCAAGCATCCAATGCTTTGGGGCATTAAGCCTCTTCAAATGCTTCTTCAAACCCCTCGCCTGTTTAATAAACCAAATCAATGTTAGAGCGATATTTAAGGACATTGCCAATGCAAGACACATCATCATGATCTAGAGTAGCAACACATCTAAGATCTAAGGACAATCACCATGAAGCATAATAACATCCACAAATTCACAAATCAATCCAAACGCGTTGAAGCTAACTAAACCATTATCTAAGGATAATCTGAGTTAATAAACTATCTAGATGTCGCAATAACTAAGCTAAGAACAGAGAGAGAGGGATGAAGAACCATGTTTTGAGTTTGCAAGCGTAGCTCCGATCAGAACTACTTCTCTCTCGTTTTAATAACAGCTCTGAACGCACTTGAGAATTACTAAAACCCTAATTGGCCGTTTATATACTTCCTTCCATTATTTTAGGTTTAATGGGCTAAGAGAGTATAGGTCCATTATATTTGGGCGTTATGTTTTCGGTTAATCGACTTGGTAAACGATATTTTCTTTTCGGCGTCTTAAGTTGGACCCAACTTTTTTTTTTCTTTTCTTTCAACACTAGTTGCATTATCTTCAAAATTTCGCTGGGTGTTAGTCAGATTGAGTAATCTCCAAGAAGGTTCGACCACAGCTACTACAGTCAGCTTCGTGACCAAAAGGGTATTCTCACGTCAGACCAGGTCCTCTTCAACGACGGTCCCACCGACTCACTCGTCGTAGCTTACAGCCGCAATCTCAACGCCTTCTACAGCGATTTCGCAAGGACTATGATTAAAATGGGCGACATCAGCCTACTCACCGGATCCAAGGGTCAGATCCGCAACAATTGTCGTAGGCCCAATTAAGTCTGTCTCTTACTTTATGAGGCCCATTAGGCCCAACAGTCACCTCTTCGTCAAACTGTTTTCTTTCTCCCTATTTGTATGTGCATCTTCTTCGTCAACTGTTTAAGTATACATCTCCATTATAAAACCACAAACATAGAAAGCAAAGCAGCAGAATAAAATTTTGTGGCTATGCAGTTTTTCATTTTACGTTCCCATTTCTTCTCAGTTCTCATTTTTGGCTCTATAATATTTTTTCAAAAGAACAACAGTGTAGCTGATTTGTTCTAAACTTTAGGTGCAATTATTCAACAAAACTTATTTCACCAAATCAGATAGATAAATATCATTAAATTATGGTGCAAAATGTGAGCCCTTGGATGAAAAGAAAATTGGCGAATGAGAGGACACGTGTAAAAGGACGTGAAAAACTGAAAAGTCACAAGGTGGAGAAGAGCACAGAGGAACAAATGGCCTCTGCTTTGCCTAATTAAAACATTTAGATTTTTTCTAATATCCGTGGACCGCCAATGACGTTTAACATCGGTTTCATCTCTTCTGCTTCTTCTTCCTCCTTTTTTTGATTCTCAAAAAGAAGCAGAGAGAAATAAGGAAGAGAAAGAGCCGCTGCTAGGGACTTAGGGACGGATAAAGAGATCTGCACGTCTTCGTTTGAGATCTCGGATTCGTTTCCAGAATTCTCTTCCTCAGCGGTGATTGTTTTTTTTTTCTTTTTTGAATCATATATTTTTGGGAATTTTTATATATTTCCCCGTGCGAATTGTCGATTTCATGTTGAATTTTAGGGTTTTATGATTGCCGATCTATGTTTGTGTTCTTAACATAGAGGAAATGCGGTAACTGGGGAGAAAGATAAGCGAAATGATCAGTTTTGGTTTAGGGCTTTAGAGTTTGGGGAGTTTGTGTTTTGCTTCTGTGTGGATTGTGTTTTGTCTCAGGATTGATAATCCTTGTATTCATCTATGTAATTGCGTTTCTATATAATAAAAAAATTTCCCATTTCTGTGAAATGTTTGTTATCTATTACATTGATTGTAGCAGAAACAAAGCTCTCATTGCTTTGTTTATTGAACTTCTCAGGCTCAGATTCCACCAAGTTTCTGAGAGGTATATTTGTACGGCTCCGCGATTCAGCTCGGCATTCTCTTGCTTAAGAACTCAGAAATGCTGGAAGATGTGTTCTAACTCATGAGGTCATGACCAATGAGCTATCACAGACTCTGATCTAGCTTTGGAGAAAGTAGTGTTTTTAGCTGCCCGTTAAGTTTGTGTATTAGATGGAAAATAAGCCAAGAGTCTTGACTGATAAATATGATGTTGGGAGGTTATTGGGTCAAGGTACTTTTGCCAAGGTATATTATGGAAAGAATATTCGTACTAACCAGAGTGTTGCTATCAAGATAATCGACAAGGAAAAAGTTATGAAAGTTGGGCTTATCGAACAGATCAAGAGAGAGATATCGGTTATGAGGATTGCTAAACACCCTAACGTAGTGGAGTTATATGAGGTCATGGCAACAAAAACTAGGATCTACTTTGTTATGGAGTATTGTAAAGGTGGAGAGCTATTCAACAAGGTTGCCAAAGGGAAGTTGAGAGAGGATGTTGCTTGGAAGTACTTTTATCAGCTTATCAATGCGGTTGATTTTTGCCACAGCCGAGAAGTGTATCATCGTGACATAAAGCCAGAGAATCTATTGCTGGATGATAATGAGAATCTCAAGGTATCTGATTTCGGATTAAGTGCCCTTGCTGACTGTAAGCGACAAGATGGTCTTCTCCACACTACTTGTGGTACACCTGCATATGTTGCTCCAGAAGTGATCAATCGAAAAGGCTATGATGGCACAAAAGCAGATATATGGTCTTGTGGGGTTGTTTTGTTTGTTCTATTGGCGGGCTATCTACCTTTCCATGACTCCAATCTGATGGAAATGTACAGGAAGATAGGAAAAGCAGAGTTTAAGGCCCCAAGCGGGTTTGCTCCAGAAGTACGGAGGCTGTTGTGTAAGATGCTAGACCCCAATCCTGAAACTAGAATCATCTCAAAAATCAGGGAGAGTTCCTGGTTCAGAAAATGTTTACATATGAAACAGAAAAAGATGGAGAAACGAATCAAAGAGATGAATTCCTTTGAAACAGGTGCTGCAGGTCCAAGTGAGAACGGAGACAGGGGCACGGAGGAAAACCATACAGATGAACGTGAAAATTTGAACGCTTTTGATATAATAGGCTTGTCTGCTGGGTTTGATCTGGCAGGACTGTTTGGAGATGTGTATGACACGCGAGAATCTAGATTCACATCCCAGAAACCTGCTTCAGTGATCATATCTAAGCTGGAGGAAGTGGCGCAACGATTAAAACTGAGCATAAGAAAGCGAGAAGCAGGTTTGTTCAAACTGGAACATTTAAAAGAGGGAAGAAAGGGAATGCTCTCAATGGATGCAGAAATATTTCAAGTGACCCCAAATTTTCATCTGGTGGAAGTGAAGAAATCTAACGGAGATACTCTGGAGTATCAGAAATTAGTAACAGAGGATCTTAGACCTGCTCTCGGAGATATTGTGTGGGTTTGGCAGGGCGACAAAGGTGAGCCTGCTTCACAGCAAGAGACAGAACAACAACAACAGCAACATCCGGAAGAACCATTGTAGTTTTAAATTTTGTTTCACACTGATGGTTAAACGTATATGAGTTTCTTACATTTTAGTTTGTGAAAATTTTTGGAAAATTCTGCATAATATAAAGTCGTTTACAAAAACTCAATGGCAAGTTTTGAGAGTTGAGAACCTCAATTGCTTGCTCTACCTCATAATAACAAGTAATAACCAATATTGTCCAATACTTGAGAACAAAAACATAAGCATCGAGTTAGAAAATGGGAAAAAGCCTTCGACTTTATTGAGATTTAGTAGTGAAGACAAGATCTATATCATATAGTACATAGACAATATTTGATTTGGTGCTGTCCATTGCATCAATTACACAGTTACAGACAATAGAGACATAGAGAGAGAGAGTAAGAAAACTCAAGAAGAGCGTTTGGAATTGGAACAAATATGGTTCCAGAGATAGCGGCCACTTGCCATGTCAACGCATGTCCAAAATCCAGACTTCATTGCCATTCCCACCTGAGCTCAGAAAATCAGAAAACCCCATTAATCCCAAATAGAGATAGAATGAATGAAGATCAGAGGAAAAAGAATAAACCTTGGAGAATTTGGAGTCGGACTCGTCGGTGGGATCAGCGTCGGTGAAGGAATCGTCGAGAGGATCGTCGGAGGTTGAATTGAGCTTCTTGAGGACGAAGAAGCCAGCGAGAGTCGCTGAAAGGAATATGAGAATCAGTCTTAACGGACACATTTGCTTCTTCTCCTATTTTCTTGATTTGCTTTTTCCAGTTTGTTTGATTAAAGCAAAATCAGGAGAGAGAGAGAATGAGGAGTTGATAAAGAAGATTCAGAGATTGGTGAGGAGGGAAAAAAGCAAAGGTAAATTAAAAAAAAATTGTAAGATAGAGAAAAATTCAAAGGGTGTAGTTGAAAAAGTGTCAAATTAGGTAGGCCATTCCCTAAAATCATCTCGAATTTTCAATTTCATATACCTAATAACCTTAGATATCTATTTTAAATTTGAAGTTAAGTTTTTTTTTTTCATGTAACATTATTATTTTCCGACAGAAAAATAATTATCCTACTATAATTTTTTGTTGACTAATGAATAAAGAAAAAGTTAGTGGTCTGGAGCAAACCTAATTTGTCAGAACGTGAATGTCCATCTTATGCTTATTGCTCTTAAGTGATGGTGGCTTTGACATACAGAAAGATAATAAACAAATAAAAACCAAAGTGATTGTTGACGTTTTTCGCTAACTTAGTCGTATCTTCATCACACCATTCACCATTCTTCCTTATCTCAAAATTTTGACTTCTCCCTTCTCTCCCACAACACATTTGCCATAAAGTATTCTTCTTTGCCTCTGATAAACAACCTAAGTAAAAGAAACCAAGACCAGTCAAGTACTTCTCTTACAAAGATCTGATCTTGAATGATCATTATTACTATGGAAAGGGGTGAAAGACAATCCTGACCTGGCTTTGGGGATTGTTTTATTGTTTTGAGAACCTAGAACTTTGCAAACTTTGCGATTTTAGCAAGGGCAGTTCTTAAGGTTCCTATGCCAGCTCCTGATTTTGAGCTCACCATCATCTGCAATCATTAAACATCACTTCTCTCTTAGGTCTCATTGTCTTTTGCAGCCAATAGAGAAGCAAACGCAAACTTGCTAAATCATATTCATTCGTACCAGAGGTTGGACAATTGATCTGTTTGCCTTCAACTTCTACATTTTCAAGAAACATAAATGTTGATATTAGTATAAAATGATCAATAGATTGATTTTTTTTCATTGCCTTCACTATATTCATTTAGAGTATAATGACTAAGACCTCTTCGATTTGCATTGCCCGACGTGCCACATCCATTGGAAAAACCACATCTGTCTTGGTTAAGACTATCTGATACTTTGTATTCGATCTGCAATTCAGTTTTCGGCTGTAAGGACACTCAACTACATGACATAAACAAAAATAAGAGCAACATCAACGATTTCACCTCTCCATCAGATTAATAAGTTCCTGGTCTCTTGGCTTCATACCGCATTTGGTGTCAACAAGGAGGCATACTCGTTTAAGACTACTTCTTGTTGAAACATATTCCTTTACCTTCATTGATCAATGTTAAACAGATGGGGATCATTGACCTGCTTAGTAATACATAAAATTGAGCAAGCAAAATCAACATCATAAATTCTAGCCAGGGGCAGATGCTCACAAGATCTTCCCAGGCTTCCTTAACTTCATCTTTTGCAAAGGCAAAGCCGTAGCCTGGCAAATCAACAAGGCGAACCTTCGGACCAAGACCGAAGAAATTGATGGTCTGCAGTTAATAACCCTTTGTTATTACAGAAAAATGTAAGCCATACAAGCGAGTAATTCTCAGACAGAGGAATACCTGGGTCAGTCCTGGTTTGTCAGATGTTCTTACAACCCCCCACTGTCTGGTAAGAGCATTTAGCAGAGACGATTTGCCAACATTTGACCTTCCTGATCAGAATTGAGATACCAAATATTCGCCACTTTTTAATATATAAGTTCGGTGTTACTGAAGTAGTTTAACATGCATACTCTAAAACTCAGAAAAGGTTTCTTGTTGATATTTCTATGATCCTGGTGGGAACAATAATTTGAATGTGTTACCTGCGAATGCAATCTCAGGTACATCAGGAGGTGGAAATGAAGACGAAACATTTGCAGCAGCAAAGAATTCCAATTTATTCCTAAATAACTGCAAGTGGGCAATTGCAACATTAGCTTAATAAACTAGAAGGCTATTATCTTTAGGTATTAGATAAAGGGTATGAAGAATAAGAACATACACTTTCTTCTATACGCTCTCTCTCTGTGCTGGTTGACTGAGGAATATTATCTAATGGAGCAGGAAGCTCTATGTTGTAGCCGGCCTTCTTTAGCTCATTTAAACGTCTACGCCCCAACAGCTGCCGTAAGATGTATGTTACCAGCCAGGTAATGAAAATATGCATATCGCATAAGATACCATAAAGGAGATAGTCATATAAATTACATTTTCTTCCACATAGGAAAGGATTGAATGACTAGGCTGAATTGCACGAAACTGTGCATTTTTTGATATTCCTACACTTTTCTCTTTATCATTCTTGGTCTTTACTTTATGGCCTTCTGAAAAAGGGGAAACGAAACAGCTTGTTAGGAGAGCAGCAATGAGATGTAGCGGGTGAAATGGGTTCATACTTATTTCTTTTCTACTGAAGAAGCACAAAGAACTAACCATCAAGACCGACATTATCATCTATTCTTTTATTCGAGGTATCATAGCGATCCAGTCGTATTCTCTTTCTCTTCCTTGGTTTATCCTCCTGACTATCTGAACCATCACCCACGACCCTCTTCTCTGAAAGCGCTTGTTTTCTAGCCTTAAAAGGCGGCACATCCGAGTTTTTCCTTCGGCTCACATCTGCATTTTTATCCAATTCATCTCGCTTCCTGTAGCTTTGCTTTCTAGTATCATGCTTTTCATAATCTCCCCTCGGTGACTTTGTTTTAAACACACTTGTTGCAGCATCATTAGTGGTCTTAAAACTAGAACTAGACCGTTGGTTTCTCTTTGAGGCAGCCCACATAGTGCGAGGGATTTCGTTCACATGGTTATGCTCATTGAGCTCAGCCTTATTAGCGTAGACCCTCTTCTTCTTCATATACGAAAAAGTAGTCTTACTAGTCTTCCGAGAGTTTGTGTCATCCTCACTGCGGTGAGTAATGGATCTACTCCTTCCTTTATAAGAAGAATTGGAGCTGAGAGATGAAAGCTTCAGTCTTTTCTTGAGCTTATGGCCTAAATCAGTATCTAAAGACATTCTGTGATAATCTTGCTGAAGCAGAACAAAAACTGTAGATCTACCAACTTAATTCACCTGCAAATTGGGAAAAATCCTAATGCCATTAATCAGTGTAACACATTGAGCAAGAGTGAGACAACCAGAGCCTGAAATGGATAAAACCCAGAACCATCATCGTGTTACAGCAACGTTTCCCTTTAACAGGAAATAGGAATACGCAATATATTTGGTTGAAACAAGGCGAAAAGGTGAAACCTTTGTGGATTGTGAGACGAACGCGATCAGAGAGAAGCTTGGATAATTGGAAGAAATGGGATTGCAGGGTTTAGCTGTTAATGCTGCGTCTCTGAGGGTTTAGGTGTTAATGTCTCTTATTGGGCTTTTCTTGACCATACTTACTGGTTTTTCAATGGGCTTTGTTGGGCCAATGATTGAATGTTGTGGGAAAATGATGATCTTATCCTATATAACTAGTAAAGGATCCGTGATAAATTATAATGTTTGATTTTGCTAATCATATTTTAAGCTGATTCTTTTAGGCACCAATTAACACACTTTTGTAGATATGATCTCATCAAAAAAATCATGAGTATTCGATCTGAAAATACTCATGATCCAGGCCTCAGAGGTAAGAAACTGGAAGACAGGATCAAGAGATCCATCCCAGTTTCATCCTTGGTATATATGTAGCAACTACTTCATTTGCCGATTTACTTATGCTGACTGAATAGCTTTCTCATCATTAAAGTCTGCCTTCTTTATCTGCAACACACATAATAAACAGAATTTTGCCACTGCCGAACATGGTTACATTTGACTCACCTCACCTGAGGACTCTCTCCCTGTAACCCAAACGCAGCCTTTGCACAACTTTATTAAACATACGTACTTTTTACAGTTTTGAACCAGCAAACTTGTTTTTACAGTATACTTGGATATTACATGAATAAATTTACAGTATTCAAAATACGGGAGAAGCTAGTGCCTTGAGCTCGGTGGCTTCCGGGAAACCGCATAAGGTGACTGAAACCCAACTGCTTCTACGTCTCCAACAGTTTTGAACAATCTTCTTTTTCTGGCCTCTTCCACCAGCGACCGGTGTAGTAACTGGCTCTGCACATCTACAAGTGATCGGTTACGTGTAAGTGTACGGTTGTCTGAAGCCAATCTCCTGTTACTCGAACTGGAAGCTGCATACATGTTGGCTTGTCCTGACTGTAGATGAGGGCTTTCTTCAGGGCAAAACCTCGTCAGGTTGTGAGATCTGGTCATGGCAGCAGGTTGGGAGCTGTACTCATCAACAGCTATGTAGTTGAGGTTGGAGTAAGACCCTGAATGGGAAGAACTCTGAGAATGCGTCTCATCGTGAAAATCATCTGCAGTTTTGATTTTCTCTCAAATTTTTTTGTATAAACATCTGAATCACAGTACATAGGTGAGACTGGTGTTGCTTTCCATACCTTGTAGCCAATCTTGAACGCCTCGTGTCATATAGTTAGACAGTGAAGCTTGAGAGGATGATGAATTCGATGAAGAAGAGTGGAAGGGAGTTGTCCGATGACGATGATGATCATGAGGGGTTTCATCATCTTCTCCATACCTCCAGCCCGACAGCAAAGAAGAGATCTCTCCATCAATCATTTTAGCAATCTCAACCGGCTCCCAATCTGTTATCTCAAGTTCTTTTACCATCTCCATTGTAACATCAATGGAAGTATCATTCATGATGTCAAAGGGAAAGAACACGTTATTTGCGAGACCTGGAAAAAAGAGAAACAATTATGTGACCGAATAACATGATGATCAGCTTAATCAAATCAGTCCCTTTTACCATTTTCATCTATGATTTGTACTTTCAGAAAGATTGTGTTATCTTCAGCCTTCAGCTTCCCAGTGATGGTCATCTGAGTTCTTCCTAACTCATCATCTTCCAACTTCAGTGTCTCCACTTCATTCTCGTTCAAGAAGGGCTTTGGATTCCCACCACCGCTCGCGTGCACCATCCAGGACTCATCAGATGCAAGAAATGGATCTTCCAATAGTTCTTTTGCTGATACTCTCTTTGAGGCAGACACGAGGCATTTCGCGATGAACCTCTGTGCCTCAGTGTCTCCAACTCTGTAAAACGCTCCTGGTAGTTTTCCCTGGAAAGAAGATATTAGAAGGCTCATGCGTGGTTCAACTGATAGGTTCATCCATTTGCTCACAGATCCCAAGACATACCGCGATAACTTTCTTGTAAATCTGCGCCCGGTTGTTGCACTCACTATACGGGAACTCAGAGGTGATCATCTCCAAAAAGCACATACCAAAGGAATACACGTCAATGAGTTCATTATAGTTCTCGTCATATAATTCTGGAGCCATGAACTCGGGAGTGCCTACGCAAAAGAAGCACAAAATGGTCTAAGCATATGAATTGGACAAAAAGTGACAACAAACGATTTCTGCAACATACCGATGATACTATGGGCAGAGTGGCAGTCCCGCAACATTCTTGCAAGACCAAGATCGCCAATTTTGACTTGTCCAAGATGCCCATTGACAAAGATATTGTCACACTTAAGGTCTCTATGAATAACAGGAGGGTCGTGCCCATGGAGATAAACAAGCCCTTCCAATATCTGCCGAGCCCAGGACTTTATTGCTCGGATATCTATCCGCAAGTATTTATTTTTGTATCTGCACAAGAACGAGACACGGTCATACTAAGCAAAAACAGAGTAATCTTGTCAGAAGAAGAGATGTAAGTGAATTACAAAGCAAAAAACTGAGTAATCTTGTTAGAAGAAGAGGTGAAAGTGAATTACTGCCGGAGGGTCCCAGAAGTGAACAGCTCGGTGATGAAGTTGAGAGTATGGGAATGAACATCGATCCAGGAAGTGTAAAAACGAATGATCGATTTGTGGTTGAGAGTGCTGAGGAGATGAACCTCGGAGTAGAGCCTCTGTAGATCAACAGAGGAACGCAGAACTTCTTTTAGTTTCACCTGGCTCCATGCAACTTCTATTCCCAGCTTCTCATCGATTGCTTTGTACACTGTCTTCATCGCTCCCTTTCCAAGAACTTCTGAAAACTAAACAACATAAAACCAAGTGTTACAAAAACGTTTGATCCATGAACATATAGTCTGTCTCCCTACTCACCCGTCCGTAGCGACCAGTCGGATCAGTTTCGACATACTCTAAAACTTTATTCCTGTTCATGGTTGACCAAAAAATCGATGATGATCCCAGAAATGTTTGAGAGAACACACTTTCGTTTTTCTAGCTCAGATATATCTTTCGGTGGCCAAAAGTCGTCATACTTCTTCTTCTACTTCATCAAAGAAGCATCAGCAGAAAATATGTTGAACAGTCTTTGCCTCAATCACCTATTGAGATAAAATGAATAAAGACAAACAGTCTCAACCTTGCTTGCATCACATATATTATAGAAAAATATATATTCTTTTTTATTGACCCAATTGTAGAATATATATATATATATATATATATATATATAAATAGTTTTCTAAAAATCCAAACTTTGACAAACTTACTTACAATAGAAGAAACTCAAGCCACAGCATTGAAAAACTCATCAAACGTGTACCGTATTGAAAAACGCATGGCCAGATAAGTTTAAAAGAAAAAGAAGATGCCGTGGTTTATTTTGTGAACCACAAACACAATTGCCAAGAGGATAAGAGTTAAAAGAGTGTGTTTCTTGGGAATAAGATATTGGGGAGGAAGGAGTTTTGTTGCTTGAGGAAATTGCAATCGAACCAATTATTAGTTTGGTGGAGAAAAATAAAACGACAAAGAAAGGGGAAAAGTCAGAACAGAAGTGGGGAACATGACAAGAAGTTGTAGAGAATAGAGTAATAGTGACATCACCGTTGAACATTTGTTCTTTTTGTTGGCGGCAACTTCCTTCAGCCCCCAAGGCGTTCAGGGTTCAGTAATAAACTAAATAACATATAAAAAATATGCATTAACCAACAAATATGCGCGTGAGAGCTCTCATCTTACTTAGCTTTGTATCTAAGGAGGGTTTGAATGTTAACAGGCAATATCTAAGGATGGTCAATGTTAACAGGAAATCAGAGATCTAAATGGTTTATGGTATGAATATTTGACTACTGTTTTGTTCTGGTTTAGATGTTAGTTGACACGTGGAAAATGAGAGAAACGATTGGTAGGAAATTGAAGATAGGGATGAAATATCCGAAACAAGAAAAGCCGTACAAGTTTGACACTGACTACAGAGGTTGCAGCCAGAATTTTCCCACAGACATATCATTATATTCTAATATTCATCATTACCATTCACCACACAACATGTGATCGACCCTTTCTCCACCATCTCTACAGTTGATATGTCACAAAGCCAAGACTCCACAGCAATTTAAAACCCATAGCGCAAGATTCCCAACAGATGCTACCTCTACCCACCGACTAAGTTCCTCCGTTTATCCTTCAAATCCACCTACCAAGTTACAACCTTTATATCACTCACACTTCACATATAACTTATTCAGGTAAATGGTGAGTATGAAAGTTGAAAGAACATGCTCACCTCTGTCTTCTCTGCGAATATTGCAGGGTTTGCATTCTTTATATCTATCCATGATTTACCATACCTGTACCAACAACAGCAACAACAACAAAATGATAGTGCTATAAACATATAAAGGGAGCCAAGTTAAGGCTTTTAAAAATGTTGATGAGGTCCTAAATGTGTCATTAAATATTGATAATAGAGTACGGTACTAGGCAAAGAGTGTTGCATACTCTTTTACTCCTTCCCTCAGAGCTTCCACTTCTTCCGGCATCCAGAATTTCTTTGGCCTTCTGACATGTGGTTCTGCCAATGCGCCCTTCTTCAACGGGGATACATTCAGAGGCACGGGAGTTGGTAGACGAGGCCGAACTCTGCCAGACCATGTTCCCTGACTATCCGAACCTTTCTCATTTACATTATCCTGTTGCTTCACAATTAAACCACAACTTCATGAACCAAAGAACAAGACTTACATCTTGAGGGAAAGTTCACTAACACCCGCCCGTGCCTCACTATGATCTTGAGTGCCTGTTCCAGTCCTATTTACCCGAGTAGGCTGAGGAGTGACATTTACCAAGTGATCAATTGCATTGTTAGGTTCTCGCCCTTGACTACTGGAAGGGTCGATGTGTCCTTGAATCTCTAACAAATAATTCTTCAGCTCTCGAGCAGCCATTTGGTCCCCCTCATCAAGACTTGGCTCATGTTCCTGTTCTCGTGCACCAATCGTCTGCTCCTCTTCTGCTGCATTCACATTATCAATCCCATCATTCTTCGGAAATCCCGTTCCTTCAATATCATTAGCGTTCTCTCTATTGTTCCAATCCCATCGTCTCCACCGATTCCACGCCGTTCGTTGGCCTTATCGATGGTGTCACTCTCCAAACGCCTCCTGCTTTCATCAACAGCATTTGGATCCCCTTTGTTGTCAACAATATCACCCTCTACGTTCCCAGCCTTGCGCTTAAGAAACCTCTTTTGTGCTACTGATTCAAGAAAGGTTCTCCCAAGTAATGCCCACTGTTCTTTGAGAAGCTGATTGAGAAAGGAAATGGCAGTGTACCTGATGTTAGTCTCACGAATCTACTGGTAGAGCTCAAGATCCTCAACGGCCTTCTTCAAATCAGTCTCCCACTTCAACAAGTCATGAGTCACCAAACCGCTCCCTCTCTCTTTCAAAATCCCAATCCGCTTCGTCCACATCCTCTCAAGGGCATCGGTAAAGAATCCATCCGAAGCAAGCAGTGGCCACATGAATCTAAGCGTGCACTCAGCAGCCGTCCAACAATAAGCACACTTGTGAGACTCCATGAGTAACGAATGTTGCTGCAACAGAAGCTTCTCAAGAATCTCGAGGAGGTCAAGCGTTCCCTCGTTGATCGTACATCGGATCAAGGAATTGGATATGTCCCACAAAACGGAAGCTATCTTAAGCTTTAGGCAGTCAGGGGAATCACCCAATTGCATCGCCGAAATCAGTTTAATAGAGGAAACCCTAGGATTGTGTTGACGATGGAGGGAAAATTCGGCAACCTATTTGTCAAAGACATCCATTTTCGCGACCAAAATTGTACCTTTCGTTATGTTTACCGACGATGCAATGTGGCCGGAGAAGACGATTAGCTCCGATCAGTGAACTGACTACAAACGGTTTTAGATAATGTTAATGGGCCTTTAATTGGGCCTGAAGTCAAAGAAAATATTCGGTGCGGATGTCAAAAGATTGACAAGTGTCATGTTCTGAGCCTTATCCACAGATTCCCCAATCCTCTGTTTCTCTGTTGTTTGGCGCGCTCTCTCTCCATAGTTCCATTTCTGATATCTGTATCTGATATCTGATATCTGATATCTCACTTTCACAGTTTGTGTCTGTGTGATAATGGCCATGGCAGAGCTCTCAACCACCAAAATGACGTCGCCTTTTCTCCACTCTTCTTCTCGGCTTCGCCTCTCTTCAAAATTGCATCTTTCAAACCAATTTCGCCACCTTCTTCTTCCACCTCTCCCCACAACTCCCAACTCCAAAATCTCTTGCTCCGTTTCTCAGAAGTAAGTCGCTTTACGCTCATAATTCTTTCTTCTCTCTATAAAATTCGAACTTTATCTGATCAGATGCTTTTGTGAATTTATGATAAAAATAGCCCAGCCCCCCTTGCGGTTCAAGAAAATGGATTGGTGAAGACGAAGAAAGAGTGTTATGGAGTGTTCTGTCTCACCTATGATTTTAAAGCTGTATCCTTCTCATTTTGCCTTTTCTGCCCCTAATTTCCTCTTCCTATATTACAAGAAAAATTATTTAATAAATCTTATTATCACTCATGAGAATGGAGATAATCTTCTGCTTCACATGAGATAATGGTATTTTTATAGTGATTAAATTTTATTCTTTTTGCAGGAAGAGGAGACAAGATCATGGAAGAAGTTAATCAATATTGCAGTTTCAGGTGCTGCAGGAATGATTTCTAACCATCTTCTCTTCAAAGTAAGTTGATCCTTTTTAATTACTGTTTCCATAGGATAAGATTACCAATCACTGGTCTTATCTTATGTTATTTGTTGTTCCGGGTGTAGCTTGCTTCAGGTGAAGTGTTTGGCCCAGATCAACCTATTGCTTTGAAACTGCTAGGATCAGAGAGATCAATCCAAGCTCTTGAAGGTGTTGCAATGGAGCTGGAGGATTCGTTGTTTCCGTTGTTGAGAGAAGTTGATATAGGAACAGATCCATATGAAGTGTTTCAAGATGTGGAGTGGGCTATTCTGATTGGAGCAAAACCTCGAGGCCCTGGAATGGAACGTGCTGACTTGTTAGACATCAATGGACAAATCTTTGCTGAGCAGGGAAAAGCTCTTAATAAAGTTGCCTCTCCTAATGTCAAGGTCCTTGTAGTGGGAAACCCTTGCAACACCAAGTAAGCTACATTCCTTAATTCAACCCTCTTCATCTCTTAATCAACGCCCAACATCATTTTTTTTTCTATTTACAGCGCCTTGATTTGTCTTAAAAATGCTCCCAACATTCCTGCAAAGAATTTTCATGCTCTCACGAGGTTGGATGAAAATAGGGCCAAATGCCAGGTACCACATTTCACACACATACACATATACACATTGATATAATGCATACATATGATTGAAAATGCCATTTTGCAGCTTGCCCTTAAAGCCGGAGTCTTCTACGATAAAGTGTCTAATATGACCATATGGGGAAATCACTCCACAACCCAGGTTTGCCTTATTCTGTTCTAGTGTCATCTGTTGTCTCCCAATATCTTGGGATGTTTCTCTTATATTTTAGAGGTGAATCAGGTTCCAGACTTCTTAAATGCCAGAATTAATGGCCTCCCGGTGAAGGAGGTTATTACAGATCACAAATGGTTAGAAGAGGGATTCACTGAGAGTGTGCAGAAGGTATAATGGCGTTTCCTCTAATATTCTGATGATTTCTGCAACTGAGACATAACGTTTGGCTGAGTAAGTTGCTTTTGCGTTTTGTTTTACAGAGAGGTGGCTTACTAATTCAGAAATGGGGTCGATCTTCTGCTGCTTCTACCGCTGTTTCCATTGTTGATGCTATAAAATCTCTTGTAACTCCAACTCCTGAGGGTGATTGGTTTTCAACTGGGGTACATCTTCTTTTACACACATTTAACAACAAGATAGATTGGTTCAAGAGTTGATAAGGTTATGTTAATGTAATTTTAGGTGTACACGGATGGAAATCCCTATGGTATTGAAGAAGGTCTTGTCTTCAGCATGCCTTGCCGGTCAGAGGTATGCTCTATCCTTATACTTCAAAGCTTTATTAATGGTAACTCTCAAAATTGGGTATGTGTCCAGGGAGATGGAGATTATGAACTTGTCAAGGATGTAGAAATTGATGACTACCTTCGCAAACGAATCGCCAAGGTATAGCCTTCTTAGAGATTAGTCTTTTGTAGGGTTTTTTTTATATAAATGCTAGACTTAAATTGAGACGTGAGAATATTCCAGTCGGAAGCGGAACTGTTGGCTGAGAAGAGATGTGTTGCACACCTCACTGGAGAAGTATGTATCTGTCTTGTCTATTCAAACAAAACCATTTTAATAGAAGCTAACCTTAGTTGCTTTGTGCATGTGTTTCAGGGCATTGCCTACTGTGATCTTGGTCCCGTAGATACTATGCTTCCTGGGGAAGTTTAATTTTTGGAGAACGTTGAGCATCTCAAGTAAGAATTTTTTTCCGGGTTGTTAGCTGTACAGAGCACAACCAAAGTACTCAATGTTGATTGTTCAGAATAAGAGAATGAAACTCTTTCTTCTTGTTTACATGCATCTGTAAGTGATTATACTTTAGCAATGTACCAAAAGTCATATACAGCAGTATTTGTAAGCACTTGAAACGATCCTCTGCAATATTCCAGTTCCAGAACTCAAAACTAGACAATGCATATCGAATGTCAAACACAAACTGTTCACAAATCTATGAGCCTCTTTTCTTTTTCCAAACCAATCTCAAAATAGCTCCCTATTTGTGAAAGAGTATCACCAGCAAAGTTACAAAGATTATACTATACATAACAATTAAGAAGCAAGAATGGAGGAAGGTCTTGTTGGTCGATATCCTGAAATGGCTATGCGGAGTCTCTTGCACTCGTCTCTGCAGTAGTCCAGTGAATAACAGAGCTGCCTTATCACTTCCCTCTTCTCTTCTGCTACTTCTTCTAGTTCCTTCCTCTGCTTCTCCACCTCCTCCTCCATTTCCATTTTCCTATTGTCTCTTGCTTCTATTTCACTTCCAAGCCGACTTTTCTCTGACTCTAGTTTACATACTTTTTTGCTTAACGTCTCTATGCACCTCTCTTTCTCTGCATTTTCCACTGTCAGCACCTCGATTTCACCCTTCAGCCTTTCCTCCTCTTCTATTTTCTCGGTGGTAACCTTTCTTATCTCGTCTTCAAGATAACGAACTTGGGCTTCCAGCTCTTTGAACTGGTCATCCCGGTGTCTTTTTTCTTCCAACAGCTTTGCTATCTCGGCTTTGACCTGTGCCTTCTCTGGGAAAATGTTCTCTTCTGCGTCCGACACTGCTGTCTTTAGATCCCTGATCTCATGATCTCTCCCTGCTAAACTAGATTTCAACATGGAGATTCTATCCAGCAGCTTCACCACCTCTCTTTTATCTGCACTAGACTTGCTTTTCCATGCTGCAGCTTCTTTCTGCGCCGACTCAAGCATATCTTGCAGACTCTTGAGTTTTGCTTCATCAGACTTGCTTTTTTCGACTTCTTTTCTCATGATACCGTTTTGCTTCTCTGCCTCCCGAAGCCTCAGGCTTGTAATTCTCAGCTCTTCAGACAGACTCTGAATGTCCAGTTCTTGAGTGGAAGCTGCCCCTTCACCCTCTTCGTCATCCAACTCAGATGGCAAATATCTGGCAAGCTGACTCTTTAACATATGAATTCGGTCTTCTGAATTCTGTAACTTTTCATTTGCATCTCTCAGATCTTGCTCACAAGCAGCAAGTTTTACGGGGAAATCAATAAATTTACTCTCACTTTTCACTCTTGGCAAAAAGCTCTCAGTGTTCCCTTCAAGTTGCATCCTGAGTCTCTCTTTGGCTTCACGGAGCTCAATCTCAAGATCCATGATCCTCTTGCTCAGGGACTGAAAATCAGAGCCAATGCTCACATAACCAGGGTAATTAGTCACAGAAGAATCATCAGATTCGAGTTCGGAATCGGTAATGGAAGCAGAATCATCTCCATCTTTGTGAGAAAGATCAGAAGAGAGTCCTCCAGAGCCAAGAAAGTATTCAAAACCAGGAGCACGTCGCGAAGAAGGAGGACGGCCTAACCTATTAAGCTCATTATTGGTCCAGACAGTAGCAAGGTCGGAGGAGGAGATGTCGGAAAGTCCAGAGCCCTGTGACTGAAGCTCTAAAGGAGAGCTTTTTCTCAACTCTCCGGTGATATTCTCGTACCGTTCTGCCAGAAAACGGTACATACGATGAAACTCATCGACAAGGCTAATAAGCTCAGGCCTTTTTTGGTAGTACATCTCTGCCTTCTTGGCAAACGAATCTGCATCCTCCTCTATCAACTTCACCATCCGTTTCACGCTCCGGTCCATCTCTGATCATGATCATCACACAACAAAGTTGACATATTTATTCTTCTTTTTGAAAAGACTACCCACCTAATTTGGTAAACCTAAGCTAAATAAGATATTTCATTGCTAAATTAACATGATTTGACACCATGCAATGGACTCACCATCGAGATTATTCTCGAGCCACTTGGAGTTTTTGAGACCGATATGACTATCCCACCACCATAGATATGATTTGGTGGATTCTGCTCGCTTGAAACTCTTCTTGGAACGAACCTGACAAAAACCAGAATCAAGAATCAGAACTGATCGTTGTTGGTATGAAAAAGACAAGTTTTTTTTTTGGTATGTACTAGATCATAATCCATGGCTGCAAAATCAATGGACCGTATGCGAAGCTGGAAACACAGAAGAGACAATCATGAGACTATTGAAAAAAGATGACTACTTTTTTGCAAAGAAAAAAAGAAGACAAATAATACAGATTCTGTCTGTCACACATAAAATACAAAACGTCGGTTTTTATTTTTTCCTCGATCCCAAAAAATACAAAAAGGATCGGTACTGTTGCGAGAGAATCATGACAAAACGTAATACACTGAAAAGGACAAAAAAAAAAGAGAACCTGAGAATAAGGAGAAGATGGAGGATTGCAAGGAGAAGAAGAGGGAGATGAATGCTTTTTAGATTGAAAAAAAAAAAAACAGGAATAAAATATAGTCAAAATGAATTTAAACACTTACCTTTAAGACAGATATAGCGGAACAAGTCTAACTAGTAGTACTCAGCATTTCAACGTGGCCAAGTGATTGGTTGTCAATCTGTAATTATCCATTAAATATGTAATTTGGGACTAATTCCTTAGTGGCCACGTGGTGAGAGAAGAGATTATAGAGTTGTAATTTGACCTCTCCCTCCCCACTAATCAAACCGACCATTCATTAGAGTAATGGCCGTCCTCGACTATTTCTCTCTCGTTTTGTTATGTTGCCATTTATAAACTTGAAGGTTCATGCAGTCAAAATATCAAATTACGCAGTCATTGAAATGCATTTTTTCCTTGTTTAAATGTTATTAGATGGGAAAACTTTTCAGGGCTTAGGAGTAACCGCGTTATCTCTGTTGTTCTGGGCTGGTCTAAGACAAGACCCAAGAGCCAAGAGGCCAACATTGTCTCTCAAGTTTTCTATTTTATTTTGTGGCACTCCATTTCTCTTGCTTTTCATTTCACTTCATATTTAATGCATTAATAATGTTGACCAACAAATAAAATAAAAAACTTTAACGCATTAAAAATTAGTAGATTACATAATCCTTCTGTTAAAATAATCTACATTTTTTAAATTGGTGTGTCAACACCTGATTTAAACTTCAATTTTTTTTTGGCACATCTCATTTTCACCAAATGATTTTACTTTCTTTTAATATAAATGTTTTTTTTTTTTTGGTCAAAATATATATAAATGTATTTGTTTTGTGGTTACTATCTATAGAAATATAGGATTTGTTACAGGCAAAATCTATTAAAACTGCTAGATTTCAGAATTAAGACTACCATTTTCTTATAGTTAATACAAACAGAGAATATTATCTTGCAAATCCTAATGTATAATGATAAGAATCATATGATAAAAATTAAATGATAAGAGATTTATGACTAGCTCAATATTGAATATAAATGGTAAATTTTAAATTAAAATGATCATTCTAGTGGTTTTGGCTCAGCCAGTAAAATGTCTTGAATTTAAGAAAAATATCTGGTTTGAATGTGAATTCCTGACATTGTAAAAAGATCAAATTACCAACAAACTTCTTTGATAATTATATTGTATGCAACATGAACAAATCTTTAATAATATTAGTTTAGTTTATCTATTTAAAAAACAAATCTATTTTGTGTAAATTTTGAAAATCACAAGTCTCAATTAAAGTTTAAAACCTTATAGCGTAGATGTGGACCATGAGTTGAAGGAGATTGATTATTCATAATCACATTAAAAAAAGCATGTAGATATTTATCTTTAAATACAAAGTTGTAAGAATAAAAGAGTAAACATAAATGTTTTGTATCTTTGATTTGGGTCCTCTTGTGCATTGGTTTAAGAGATGTGTATGGGCCTCCAAAGTTGCTACACTACACGTCAAGAAGAGAGTGGTAAAGATAATCTTTTAATGAGATGGTAGATAATTATGTTCTATCTTTGTGTGTTTGGACAAAGGCTGCCTTTCACCATCGTTCATCTAAAGGATAAAGACAAATGGACATTCTGGTCCAAACACTGTTTCCTCTTTGGATGACTACGACGAGCCTCTCTATGCTTTCCTCTCCCACTTTCCCTTGATCAAAAGGTCATTCTGGTGAGCCACAGCGTTGGAGGAGGGAGCATGATGGCTGCCATGTGCCTCTTTCCTTCCAATGTTTCCATGGCTGTTTACGTCGCAGCAGCCATGGTCAAACCTGGTACCTTGATTCCCAATAGTCTAAAAAATGTAATGAAGATATATGCTCGAGATTGATAGAGGAGGAAGCTGAGAAGATATGGGACTTTACTTTTGGAAATGGTCCACAAAATATCCCAACAAGCATGATGATGAAACCTGAGTATATTCGGGACAAGTTTTACAACGAGAGCCCCCATGGAGGTTTGTCCTTTTATTACCAACTCTTTATTATGATCTCTGCCTCATAGAACTTTTTAGAGAATCTTCATTCATCCATTCATGTATGATTAGGATTACACACTGGCCACCACGCTTCTGCGTCCGGCTCCTATCATGGCATTCGTAGGCATAATGGATATTCCCGAAGCTGCAGAGACTGACAAAATCCCAAGGGTGTACGTGAAGACAGGCAAGGACCATTTGTTCAATCCAGCTCTTCAAGAGGTAATGTTGGCCCTGTGGCCTCCTGCTCAGACCTTCCTTCTTCCAGAAAGTGATCATTCTGAGTTTTTCTCCCAACCTCAAGAACTCTATCAATTTCTCCTCCAAGCAGCCTCGTCCTGATTCCTCTGTATGTAACCTCTCTGGAACTCCAAATCCATATTTTGGATAATTACTTTCATAAAACTAGATCATATTCATATATATCATGGCTCATTAATCATGAGACAGAGAAAGGAGCCTACAATAATTGCTATGTAATAGTCACCCGCGCTCCAACTGCGGTCTTACTAATCAGGTGAGTGATCTCCAAACAATCAACAGAAAAGACTTAAAAGACATACAAACTCAAAAACATAGATAAAAGGGAAAGGTAAATCAAGGAGTGGTTTGAACGTTGGAGTCCTTGGGTTTGCTATTGTCATCTGAAGATGGCCGGGTGGTCTCAGAGTCTGAAACTCGTACCTCTTCAATTATCCTAACCACCTCATCCATGGTAGGTCGTACCTCGGATATGCACATAAAGTTTGTCAAAGTTAGTGACATTGTCCACATGATGGACAGAGTCGACCAAATGACAATTTGTTACCAAACAAAAGTCTAATTAATCTTTGTAAAATAATCATTTGGATATGGTTAATAGTCCTGACCTGTTTAACCGCTCCTGCTACTATTTTCTCTTAATTTGCATCATTCTTGATTGAGGATACTATGTAACAGTAAAACTTGTCATATCATCATCATCTACCAACTCCAAAACAAGATCCAACACATTAGGCATTATTGATGTGAGAAGCTTTTCTAAGAAATTTAATTCGTGCTCCCTTTTCTAATACCAACCATTCTTATATCATTACTATTTTTGTTTTTCTTTTTTTTTTAATCCCAAACAAGACAGTATCAGTACCTGCTGCTTCCTCTTGTTCTATGCTCTGTCAATTCTCAGGACATCAACCCCTGTTTTCTTATATATTAAACTGTTAAAAGCCGAGTGCCTAAACACAAACCATGTGAGGACTCGAGTTTCATAAATTAGAGATGCAACTTGGTTCATACATTTAACTGCAAAGCTGATTCCATATCCATTAAATATCTCAAAACACACTGGAATTTTAAAAACAGCCATAATCTGATTCCATTTCTGCTTTCTCTTCACTTGTAAAACTCAAAGTCTGTGTCTGGCTTCTTCACATTTGCTCGGTACCCCTTCTCGAAATCCTTAGGCAGTATCACATATCTGTTCTTACGCACAGCATGCATCCCAGCTTCCTGGCAGATTGCTGCTATCTGCATTGTTCAACAAAATATTGAAATAGTGTGTTATTAAGTATCCATCATCTTTGGGTACACATTACTCATCATAAGGTCTTTCATGCAATAAGTTTCTGTGTACATTAATTACCATCAGATTAAGTAAATCAAACCATCTTACTGTCAAGGTTGGATTCTCAATAATTCAGTTCAGGACAATGATGTAAACAAACTAGACAACCCAGCTAACATTCATACATAAACATCCATCTATGATTAGGAGATGCTCAAGTGTATATTTCAAAGAACATCATTAGGTGGAAAAAAAAGCCAACTCTAGCAGGAAGTATATAATAGTAAGCAAAATAAACTAACCTCAGCAGCGCTAATTTTATCAGGGCGTGAAACATAGTCTTCCAAGTCAACCTCATCACTGAGGTTCATTTTGGAGGTGCATACCTACACAAGGAAAAACCAGCCAATAAGAAAGAAACTATGACAAACTTGAATGTATAGAATCTAAAGAGAGAAACAGCAGATATAAATTTCTTTTAAGAAAACATTTGGTTTCATTTCTCTTTAGAAAGCAATTCAATATTTAAGTGGTTGTAAGTAATTAACTTGCCTGGAAAACAAGCCTCTTTTGACGTCTATCAGGAAGGGGGAACTCAATCTTACGATCCAGTCTCCCAGGACGTAAGAGAGCAGGATCTAGAGTGTCTGCCCTGTTGGTCGCCATTATGACCTTGACATTCACGGTCTGGTCGAATCCATCCATCTACATCGCATTCAACATAACAAGTTAAGCATACAACTCTATCTGAATACAGAATAAGATCTGAATTACATCCTAAGAGAATATCAGAATATCAAGATACACTTATTTGTTTCCTGCTCTTACCTGATTCAGTAGTTCCATGAGAATACGTTGAACCTCCCTATCAGCTCCTGTTTGAGCATCAAACCTAGCAGTAGCGATGGCATCTACCTCATCAATGAAGATGATAGCTGGAGCATTTTCCTTAGCAAGACGGAAGACATCACGAACCATACGAGGTCCCTGCAATTGAAAGGCCAGTTAAACACCAAATAGAAACGCCCAACAGGACGTTAAACAATTAAGAAAGCTAAGATTTTTAATACCTCGCCGAGGTACTTTTGCACAAACTCGGAGCCAACAACCCTAATGAAGGCAGCAGTTGTGTGGTTAGCAACAGCCTTAGCCAACATAGTCTTTCCAGTACCAGGAGGTCCATAGAGCAAAACACCTCGTGGCGGGTCTATACCAATCTGTTTGTAAAGCTCGTGGTGGGTAAGTGGCAATTCAACAGCCTCACGAATTTCCTGCTTCTGAATATCGCATCCTCCAATATCCTACAAAAAGATTAAAGCACCACATAAGAATCAATGATCATTACAAAAACCCAAACCCTAATTTAGACAAGAAGGGTTAACATTTGAAAAGAGGAAACTTTTTTATCAATAAGCGAAAAAAAAGGAAATTTACATTGTAGGAGACGTCGGGCTTCTCAGATTGGCTAAGAAGAGATATGCTGGAATCAGCCTCAGGGGGCAAAACATCAACAAGGGCGTTGGAGTGACGATGAAGGGCAACAGAAGCAGAAGGCTTGAGAAGTTCTCTGTTGATTGTGCTGAGAATTCTGACATAGTAATTGGAGCCAGTAGTAGATCCGACGATGCCGTTGTTCTGATCTACCATCTCCATGAACTGACCTATCACGAGGGGCACGGATTGAATTCTTTTGACTTCTTCCTGTGCCCTTAAGAGCTCTCGTTTGAGATTCTTTTGCTCGTCTTTCACATATTCCTCTTGGATATCGGTGAACTCTAATTGCCGCTCGACCGATTTTAGACGGCCATAGTGATCTTCTTCGTCCGCTGTAGACAGATCCATTAGGGCCGGTGATGCTTTGGGGTCAAGAACCATCGACGCAACAGCCGCAGAAGCCATTCTCTGCAGAGATCTTTGGAGTAGAGGAAAAGAAAAGTGCGATTGCGAAGAAAATAAAATAGACGATTGTGAACCGACTCGTTTGAAATCTTTACGGTGACCTCTTTAAGGACGACGAAAGATTGAGATAGGCTTTTTAATTACTAATCAAGGCCCAAAATGTAATGTTTGAAGGGCCGTTTTTTCCTTTTTTTTTCCTTTTTCGGCTTGTTTTCCATTTTTTTATTTGGTTAAGTGTTTTTCCATTTTGTTTGTGTATTTGTTAAAGTGTTTTCCATTTAGTTTAGACTCCAATGACAGAGTTGGTCCGAATGGGGTTAGATCTAGTTCGTCGCCTCAAAACCAAAACTGAGAGAAAACCATTTCAATTCCGTAACCAAAGCCAATCATCATACATTACATACTTTAATTCTACTTCAAATCGAAAAAACAAACCAGACTTAGGTTGATAAACTTAAAATATGCCATAAATATTAGCCCGCCCAAACCAAAAGACGCATAAGGGCAAAAAATATGGGGGCATTTAGACAAAACAAACAAGTAGGCTCTCATGAATTCGTAGAGTCGTTCGGTTGTGCGCGACCTAATCCTTATGAGGTTTCTATTCTGGGTACAAGATAGGGACATACTGTCGAAGATTCTCACCCGTCGAAGGTCATGTCTGTTGGTCGACAGTTTGACAATGATATTAAGTATATAGATCTCATTAAGTATATAGATCTTTGTTTGGTGTTCTTCCAAATGGTGGATCTACCGGTTTGCTAGCCTTTATGATATTTAATATTCTCAATCGCGGATTTAGATTGACAAGATGATTTGCTTTCGTAATGGTCAAGACAAGATGTGTTAATGGAAGTCAATGAAAACCTTATTTTCGGTGATGATACAAGTTTTCGGTGATATCCGTGTTTGGTCAGGTTATAGACGAGACTTGTCGTTGTATTTTTATGACTATTTCTTGTTTAATCTATTTTGTTGTAAACCAGTTTTTATTAATAAATACGTTTTAAAAAAAAACAAGTAGGCTCTCTTATGCTCTTCTCTTCTTTAGTTACCTTGTGGATGATCTCTTTGTGGCCCTGAGCTGTCTTCCTCATCATCTGATTCTTCAACATTCTTATCTTCTTCACTTAGGCTCGCTCTGCCTTTCTTTCCCGTGCTTGTAAGTGTGTTCTCATCTCCTCTAAACACATAGATCAACACCAGTCACATGTTTCTTCTTCAATACACATACAGACCTTAAACCGCTTTGGTTCAACCAATTCGAAGAATAAAGCATCACCATCATCCAATTTATGATCAATTGCAAACCTTTTCCAACCACCACTGATCCCAGTTCTTCTCCCAATGTACACTGCTTCATACTCTTCGCCTTTTTCATCCTCTAGTACTATCTCAATCGTTTCCTTAGTAAAATTGGCCACGCAGAAACTTGATGGAAGCCCCTTTGAAATTACAAAACTCGTGTTGGTCAAAAAGGTAACACGAAATCGCAGAAGAACACACATAAGTGTTTGTGAAAGAATGTACCAGCCAAAAGCAACTGTAAACGTGAGAGCGAAGCATAGATTTCACAAAGGAGGGATGTGGGGAATTGAGGCGGCTCTGGAATTCCTCTGCAGCCTTTTGTGCTCCAATTTTTTCTTCGTAAGATGCAAACTTGCACTCGTGCGGAGGTCGGGCAATGTAGCTGAGAAATTTAACTACCTGGATCAGATTAAAGGAGAGGTTTTTAGGGAAAAATTGTGCAGAAGCACTTACGTAGCCCATGACGAGTTATGCCTCGATTTCCTCAGAGCCAAAGTATGACCAATGTCTACGTTCACCTGGAAGAGAGAGGGAATTAGGTGGTTGCTGCAAAAATCGACTACAAAATCAAGTGGGAGCTGGCTTATTACATCATCGCGATAGGAAGAAATTAAGGTGCGAACACGACAAGAGCGCCTTGGTTCAGCTGTAGCAGAGAGGGCTTTATCGATGGGTCTGGGATTACGCTGCGGATTAAGCTGGAAGTGAGCTAAAGCTGTAAAATTGAACAAGAGAAGAACCAGAAATGGAAAAGAAAAGGAGACCTGAGGCGTCTTCTTTGAAATCTGGGAGATTCCTAAATCCTGAGATTCAATAGTCCATAAAAAACGAATTAGAGAAGGAGGAGATCAAGGAACGTCGTAAAGACAAAGGGAAACCTGAAATCTTTTGTGATTCTCTTGAAGACGGAGCTTGCGAGCCTCTTCATAGGCCATGGCGATTCAGATTATTCCGGAAAAAGAAGATGGCGCTTCGTTTGAAATTCGAAATCATGTTGTCAAAGGCTTTTCTTTTAGTTACTTAGTTGGGCTAATTTGGGCGTTGAAAAAGTAAAATCTGATTACTTTACCGTAAGCTCAATTGTTTAATCTTTTACTTGCTTTGTACTGCAATCCCTTAACATCCAACTTCAGAAAAAACTTGTGTTAAATCTATCATTCACCATTATTATTCCCTTGGTTTTTGTGTCCTTTGGGAACCTATTAATTACCATACATGATCAATGCCATAAACATAAATTACACAATTGGCTCTGGGATTCACTCCAATTTGATAGCCGCATCAAGCATATCCACACTGCTGTTTTGTTGTGTCCATAACTGCGCGTATCTCCCTGCCTTCCCCAACAGCACCTCGTGGGGTCCTTGTTCTACCACCTTCCCGTTTTCCAGTACTACAATCTGCTCACACCCACAAGTTTCCCGTTTAGAGCAACATTGTTTCTTTGTCTTTTAAGACACGTTAATAACACTATTCACTACAAACCTCATCACATTGCATAGCAGTGGTCAGCCTGTGAGCAATGAAGATGGATGTCCTGTTACTAGCCAGTGCCTTGAGTGCGTTCAGTATCTCTGCCTCTGTTGTGCTATCCAGCGCACTTGTTGCCTCATCACACAACCTGTGCCATTCACACCAATCATCTCTAATCTCATCTCTAATCACATCTCAAATTTCTTATGTGTGAGGACTCAGCACCTATTTAATCATTTCTTAACAACTGTCCTAATATATGCAAAGTCAATGCTGCTTCTATGCAAAGTTACTTACAGAATCGCAGGGGATTTCAAAAATGCCCGAGCAAGTGCCACTCTTTGTTTCTCTCCACCACTCAACTGCACACAACATCACTCCATGGTTATCACGATTAAAAAGAAAACCCTATCCATATATGACTCTACTCAAACTCTGAATGGTCACTTGTCATTGCTACTCTTCACAATTATATAGGAAACCTTCACCGGCTAATCTGTTCTCTCTCATGCTTGTTACAGTTCAGTTCACCTCGTTTATTGAATCATTTTTTTCTTCCTCCAATTTTCACTAGGTGAACTTTTGATGATGACCATGCAAAACGACGGGGGGAATTAACTCAATCATGCAAACTGCAACTAACAAGTAACAACTGGACTCACAAGGCAGGTACTGATCTATCTAAAACATGCCATATATAACATCCAAATACTGACCTTAAGCCCCCTTTCCCCAACCACTGTGGAATATTTATCAGGGAAATTACTGATCGTTTCATGAATTGCTGCACGCCGAGCAGCATCATACACCTGGATTCAAATATGTGTTAAATAAGAATTATTGATGTTAAGCTTGACGTCTGCACCGTGTATAAGTTGTCTGGTACCTCTTCTTCTGTAGCTGAAAGACGTCCATAATGTATGTTATGAAATATTGTATCATTGAAGAGCACCTGTAATGCAGTAGAGGTTACCCTTAAGAACAACAAAACTTAGAGTGTTCCACATAAATCAGAAGCTAACAATGATAAATATGGAGAAAAAAAGAGAAGAAAAGTGGAAAAAATAATCTAGTGTCTTGTATAAAAGAAAAGGTTACAATGAGAAGAATGGATGGAAAGCAATGAATACAGGTCATAGTGGTGTATATAAACAGAAACTTTTAAGGAGAAGTAGAGAAAAAAACAGAGAAAATTTACTGAATACCAACTTACAGTATCTTGTGGCACAACTCCTATGGAGCTTCGGAGGCTATCTAGTCTCACTTCCTTTATATTTTGCCCGTCAATCCTTATCTGTTAACCAACACGGAGAAGATGTTATCTAGACACCAAGTTTTTCCTTCAGTGAATTTCTCTGCAGCAGGGTTTACTTTTGCTGCAACAATGCTTCCAAACGAGCCCCCATAGTTCACAAAAAAAAGCTTACATTTCCGGAATCTGTGTCAAAGAATCTGAATAGCATTCTAAGAATCGTTGACTTGCCTGCCATAGATCAATGCATAAGATTTGCAATGGTATAACAGAATTATGAATTTTAACTTAGATGCTTAAACAGACAAGGTTTATAAATTACCGCTCCCGCTAGTACCAACAATTGCCACACTTTTTCCTTCTGGTACGACAAAGGAAATTCCATCTAAAATTTTCCTCTCTGAAAGATAACTGTAATTGTGGCAATAGACATAAGTTATTAACCCCCTTCCATCTTCAGCCAAAACATGAAGCTGATATCTAAATCATGCAATATATCCTATAATTTGCCACTTTGATAAGCTCTACAAGTCTTATTTATAAAGACTTTTTGGGTTGTATTGAATCCATCACTGGAATGAAATTTGAGTTTCTAGTACACATATTAATCTTAACACAATTTCAGGTCCAAGATAGCATGGCATTTACGGTTAGTATGATAGATTGATAGTAATGTTCCACTAAAATCAACGCCTACCTGAAGTGTACATTTTCAAACTGAATGGTTCCACCTTTCAGAACAAGAGGCTTTGCGTCATCTATATTTCTGATGTCAGATTTCTCCTGAAGCAGTAAGAGAATACCATATTATCAATTCAACATGCCACAAGTCCATACTAAAAAGCATGCATTTGAATTCAGTTCTTGATGGACGCATTAGCATAAAAAGGTGTTTAGGGAACGTAACCAAATGTAGAGTTTAAAGTAACAATTGTAACATCCTCATATACCTCTAGCAATTGGAACATTGATTTCATGTCGACAAGGCTCTGAATGGTTTCACGGTAAACACTACCCAAAAAGTTTAGAGGAAGAGACAACTGAAAGAGAAGTCCATTCACCATAACCTGCAACCCTCAAACATGCAAAAGCTTATTAGAAACAATTTGCACCGAAAAAATGCAGAGAAACATAATGGGGAGGGAAAATCAAAAGACCCACTGACCAAGTCACCAACTGTCATCTGGCCATTCATGATACCCTGAGAGCACAACACCATTGCTGTTGACAGAGCTGTACTAAATATGATACTTTGTCCAAAGTTTAAAAAAGTAAGACTTCTTTGAGTTTGCAGGGCAGCATCTTCATATTCTGGTAAAAGCAGCAGAATCATCACAATCAAGGTAAATGGACTGAGCAATAATATTGTATGATAAATCATAAATCTGTTTTCTTCCTAGTGATAGGAACGTCTAATAAAGATGTAAAACAGTCATCAGCGCTTAATAAAGACGTAAAACCGTCAACAGTGCATTTTTTTATCTGAATTTGTTTCTTGTTGCTAGTATTCTTGGTAAAAGTAAATCTGAAGGATTTTGTGGAAATTTAGATAAATTACTTTTCCATCCTAAACAGCTAGTAGAGTTACTTACTTTTCAGGAACTGGTCATACTTTTCAGCCTCATAATCTTCATTGTTAAAATATTTAACAGTCTGAAACGAAACAGAAATTCTGTCAAAACTGCAATTCAAGCAAAAAGAAAAAATTGGAATTTTACCTCATAATTTATCAGAGAATCAATGGCCCTTGTGCTTGCATCATTATCAGCCTTGTTCATAGCCTTTCTAAACTTCGTTCGCCACTGGATAAAAATAAACGAAACGTGAGCAAAGCATCTGACACCAAAAAGATTTGTAACAGGAGAATTATCAATGAAGAAAATGTATAGAGACAATCATCCTTCTACACGGACTTCACACCTATTATCACAACTAGATGGATTTTTAAGCTGATCCAAAGAGTTGATACAATTAGGATCAGAGAAGCTTAGTAACAAGTACAATGTACGGTGGTGTCTTTAGCAAATTATCACAGTCAGTGCTGGATTATCATAATAAAAAAAAAGCCAAGTATTACATCATAGTTGCCATTGAAAAGAGTTTACCGAAGAATGCACAGTACCTGTGTCACAGCTAATGTGAAAACGATATACGATCCAACAGAAAGAGAAGTAATCCAGGCAAAAGCAGCTCCGAACTTGTATGCTAGTATACCTGATACCATAGATATCTGGAAGATACATATTAATTACGTCGACTGCTTTTAGAGACGAAGGAGTAGTAAACAGAAACTGGAAAGAATCGGCAAGATGGATGAACAACTATCAATTAATCAAAATGAGAAAAGTCCATGATCATGATAAAGCACAAAGGGGTCTGAAAAGTGTTACCTCCAAAATGGTAGGAAAAACATTGAAAACCATAGCTGAGAGGATAAAATTTATTGCACGGCTACCACGATCAATAATTCTATTCAAACCACCTGTTTCTCGACTGGCATGAGCAACCAAGTAAGAAAGTTCTGATGAGATGAAACTAAGATGGAATGAGCGAAACTACACACAAGAGTAGGAGAAGAGAGACGGATACCTTAGGTGGTAACGAAGGTCAAGATCATGTAAATGTGAGAACACCTGAAAAGTCACCATGTAAAATAGGATTGATACATCAGAGAATCTCCATCGAACAAGATTGATAACAACAGCAGCATCATACCTTTCTAGAAACAGATCGTATCGTCCGGAGAGCTACCTTAGAGAACACAGCAGTACGAAGTTCTGCGATGATGAAAGTAGCAAGACCAAGAATGAAAAATCCATTCTTTTCGTTTTCTGTTTTCAGAAAATGAGCTATTCAAAGTTACCATTAAAAGCCGAAGAGCCTGTCCGAGCAATGCCATATCCAATGAGGACAGCAGAAGGAGTAGCAAAAGCAGTAACGAGAGTAGGATTTGTAGCAGCGAAGGTAGAAAGAGAGGCGCCAGTTCCAGTGGCTGAAGCAAGCCAATCAACAGCTAATTTGAAGAGGAAAGGGACTTGGACATTCAACACTTTAGCTCCCACGAGAAAGCCTAAAGCAGTGATGACCCTGAAGCGGAATTCTGGGTTATCTTTCATCCACAAGTAGCCTGAAAGCGTGTGGAGTATCTTCATGTCAGCCATAGCCGAATCTGAATCCGATGAGGCCGGTTTGATTTGCTTAAACTTGTTGGCATCTTGATTAGGATTGGGAGTAGAAGTTGAGAAGAGACGCTCATTAAGCATGGAACTCCGTTGAACGAATCGAATTGGAGATGGGGATGGAGAGGGATCAGAAAGGAAGACATTGATAGCGGGAGATGTCCGAATTGAGTTACGTCTGCTGAAATTGGAGAAACCATGAGGAAGACGATAATCAGAGCGAAGGCGGAAGGAAAAAGATGGGATTTTGGGTTGAGGATGAAGACAAGCGCGATAGAGTAAGAGCCTAGGAGTCCTAAGGAGTCGAGATCCCCTCGACATGCCTTCTTCTCCGAAAGTTTCACAGACTGTTTTCGCTCCGGCGACTCCTTTCGAGTTTTCTACTCCCGAGCTAGCTAACATGTTACGACGTTCCATGGTGAATGATGGGCCTCACAAATAAAAAAGCCAAATAATTTTGAAGCCCAGTCGTGTCTATCCCCTTGTCGGGTGAGTCATCGTTTCTCCACCATTCTTTCATTAATGTTTATTATGTGCTACTTCCACAAGACTTCATTTTTAGTAAGGAAATGGGAAGTCGTACAGTATGCATACAACGTGTGGTACGGCCGTGTTTTGAAGCCTCACAAGTGAAGATCAAAATATTTAGGCCCTTTTTTGTGAATACAAGGAGTAAGAGAAGAAGAACCAACGGCGTGAGATGTAGCAGCATAGCTGACTTCATCGGAGGAGACTTGGTGAAGCCGGACATTGGTCGTTGGCTACAAGACGTAGAAGAGCACAAGGCAATCGCCGTCTACACTCCTCACGAGGGTGGTCACGAAGGTCGCTATCTTAACCGTCTTAAAATGCAAGGCTACTACTTTCTCGACCTCTCTGCTCGGGGGCTTGGTGACCCTGAGACCACTCTCCTCAAGAACTATCCTGTTTGTCCTGTATGTCTCTTTTCATCAATCTCGATAATCTTGTTTCAGTAAGATTTTTGTGTGAATCAATTATGTTCTCTTCTTGTAGGCTCATCTTGGGAAACAACTTATAGCAAGATGGTATTATCCACCAGCAGTTGATTACAGGCTCTCCGCTCTTGTCCCTAATGCCAAGGGTCTTGTCGTATGGGTCCTCGAAGCAAAGGTTTGAGTTTCTTTCATTTGATGTCTTACACAAGCTATATCTAATCTGTCCATATATGTATCTTATCAACAACTCAGGTCCTCTCCAAGTCTGAACTCCAATTTCTCGCTTTGCTTCCTTCTCTCCGTCCTAATGTCAGGGTTATTGCTGAATGTGGCAACTGGTGAGAATATCATTCCTTTCCATATAATAAAACTGTCTATGTCTACAGTTTGCATGATCATTACCCATTCCCCTGCAGGAGAAAGTTCATGTGGAAGCCTCTAGCGGAAATTGCAAATCTAGCTGCACAAGAGTAACTCAATGGCACCATTGAAGCTTACTGTGTATAGTTTCCATGAATACATCTCCTGGAAGTGTAGCAATATTCGTCACATTTTAATATTTGTTTACTTGGTAATACATATACCCTTTTATTCCGACTCTCATCTGTCACAAATGAAACTACTTACCAAGACGGATCGGACACACTTAGATACAAAACGCGATCCAGAGGTAGAACTCGGAAACTTTGATTGATCAGAAACATGCCCAACTTACCAGGTACCCTTGATCAGTTCTGGTAGCTATACTAAACGAGTTGCAACATGTTTGAGTACACGAAAAATCGTTTTGAAAACCGAAAGTTTCAGATTTTTTGCAAAGTTCTTCAGTGAGTAGGCATATCGCCAACCTGTTACGAGTCAACTTAAACCTAGAGCATACCTTTAAGATTCTTGCCAATATACTCCTGCAAAATCTACATATTTGTCACCCTTAAGACTCTAATGGAGCTTCTTGTAAAGTACTTTCTTTTGTCAAGTTCTATACTTTAACCTTGAGTCAGTGGCGGATCAAGCAGCCAACTTTAAATACATTACCAAAATCATAGACTTGGATAATAAGTTCAGTAATACAAAACTTTAAAGCACTAATAAGACAAAGCTTGGATTGGGAGAATTCAATTAACAAAACAAAAGGCAATGTTCTATGCTACAGATTCTTGGGTTGCTTTAGGCAAGAAGGTTTGCCACCATCCAGGTTCATACTTGGGGTATGGCGCCACCCAGTTTTTAGGCTTATCGAACTCTAGAGTGGTAGGATTGGAGGCCAAGGCTTCATCGAGAGACGTAGCTTCAAAGGAATCATATAGAACTCTATCCAATCTCAACTTCATAAACCTGCCATTAAACCAAAACAAAAACGTGCGTGGGAAGGAAGGATGCATGTAAATTTTTAAAAGAGAACATTTGGAATTATGGTTCTTACGTGATCCAGGGGCCATTGGTGGAAACAAGAGCCACAGCAGGACGACGAAGTCTTTGAGTGACTTTGGGGAAATTAGCAAGGAATTTGGGTTCAATGACAAGCCAAAAGTCTTGCTCTTTGTCACGCTCACCGTAGTAACGGAGACGTTCAAACAATTGCTCCTGGAAGTGTTCCTCTTCGTCAAGCATGAATTTGGCGTTTGCAACCAGGAAGTGGTACTTGGTGCTCTCCCCCTGCAATCAACCAAAAACGTAAGCGGCTTGGTTTGAAGAGGAGAGAGAGAAAAGAGGAACCTTATTATTATCTGACTGCTGTTCAACGGAGGTAGCAGCAGTTTTGAAAGAGGAGGAGAAATGTGATGCTAGAGACAGAGACGGCGGAAAGAGATGTAGCTTCTTAGTCTGCTTGGGAAGGGAAGAGAAGACGAGAAATGGTTTCGGACGGCAAGCAGCGGCGGTAGGCGGCACCGCCACAGTCAATGCTCCGGTGAAGCTCCACATTGCTGATTTGAGTCTTATTGATCGAGGCGGAATCTGCAAAAATCTTATCTTTTATGCCGGGGGTAATCCATTATCATCATTCTCACTCTCTTTCTCTACTCAATTTTTTTTAATTGATTTAATAAGTTTATTGGGCTTCAGTAAAAGCCCAATTAGGTGTTACGGGGCCTATGATAATTCTATTTAGCCCATAAGAAAGCAAATGGAGAGGTGTAACAGTGACTTTGCATGGCGATGGAGGCGGAGCTGAGATGCTGAAGCTGCAAGTAAGCGGGAAGGCGATCTTGTCCAGTATTCGTTTTCGGAGAGAGGCAAGTTGTTCCAAGATTCACCATTTCGGCTCTACTTTACAAGTTAGAAGAATTGATTTTCAGTGTTTTGATTGACGCAGATGTCGACTTCTTCCTTGTACGTCTTTGGGCCTTACAAGATCGACCCGCTTGAAGTGTTCTACGCAACGCCCTTCTCTTATGCAATGGTTAATCTCCGCCCGCTTCTTCCTGGTATGCTTCCTTCCTTCTCCACTCATTGATCTCATCTCTATTTCTTCCGATATTCCCCCCCCCCCCCCAATATTTCGCAGGTCATATCCTTTTTCGCATTCTTCACTATTTGGTTTTGTTTTGTAAATTGAGTACCTTTTGAGTGACTTAAACTACACGAGCACATGTTCTTGTCTACCCAAGACGCCTTGTGGCGCGCTTTACTGATCTTACAGTGGATGAGACCACTGATCTGTGGCTTACTGCTCAGAAGGTTGGCTCTCGGCTTGAGATCTTCCATAATGCATCTTCTCTCACATTAGCCATCCAAGTAACTAAACATATCCTTTCTTTCCTTTCATTCTTCTGTCTAAATCGAAAGGATTGGAACTCGAATGGTTGCTCTAAAACCTGTAACTCTGGTTTGATGGAAACGGCAATAGGATGGCCCTCAGGCGGGACAGACCGTTTCTCATGTACACATTCACATCTTGCCTCGTAAAGGTGGTGACTTTGAGAAGAATGATGAAATCTATGATGCAGTAAGTTGCTACATTTTGATCACATTCGTATAGCTTGGCTTTATAAAATTCTTATGGTGGTATCTTATTGTAGCTTGATGACAAGGAGAAGGAACTGAAGCAGAAGCTTGATCTAGATAAACAACGGGTTGATAGGAGCATTCAGGAAATGGCTGACGAGGCTTCCCAATACAGGTCTCTTTTTGATTGCTAGTTGTCAGTAGTAGCTTGAATAAGACTTACTTTTGTGACAAGTGACCCTAATTTAAGGTTGATGTCAGAGACTTCGATTCGAATTTGTAATCTCTTCCTTGTGGCAGCAAATCTGTGCGTAAAATAAGCCTACTTGTAATCTTTTACTTATGCCACAAAACTAAGGGTATAGTTTTGGTTGCCACTTCTTAACGACACTAGAATCAACTCTTTTTTTCATAAAGAAAAACCCACATGCCACGTTTTACAAAATAAACACAAAATACTAGAAGAGAACAGAAGCAGAGATGGAGAGGTATAAAATATTGTTCCATAAGATCAGGTGCGGGATGGACGATACAAAATAATAAGCTAAGAGCCTTTTGAGGGTTCTTCCCCTGGAGCATCATCCTCGTCATGATAAATGTTCTCAGCCATCTGCCATATTTGGAGTATGTTGTCCTCAGCTACACTGGAAATAACCCAATCTTCACAAGGGTTCCACGAGAAATCTGAAATTTTGCTAGTGTGACCACCATGGATAAACAGCAACTCAGGTGGACCATCCTCTGCATCCTCCACTGTCTGTTCCTCGTCAATCCTGTCATAAGATACCCTTAACCATATCAATATTGCTCCTCTACGACAAACATGAACATTTAATAACTAAGCAACTAAGTCTACAGCCCAAACCTGCTAAGGTCCCAAACCATAAGCCTTCTACCAAGGCAACATGAGGCTAAGATGGTTTCGTTCTTTGGGTTCCAACCAACTTGGAAAACCTCCTCTCTGGAGATCAAAGCAAATAATTTAAGTTAGTGATGCTGCTTTAACTTGAGCTAAATAGTTCTTAGTAACAGAGAATCCATCTCAAAGTGGTGATTTATGGCGAATCGTTCTCACTTATGGCTGTCAAATGTGTGGAGCGCGCTACTTAGCTTCCGTAGATCGAATAGTTTAACAGTCTTATCAGTTGACCCGGTTGCCACAACCCACTCATTAAATGGATTGAAGGCTAAGCAGTTAACCTGAGACATTTGAAAAAAGCAATAAGCAAATACAGAGGAGGCAATAAGCAAATACATTTAATATGATTCAATGGTTTTCTGTGACTAGAAAACAAGCTAGTTAACCAAAAGAACAGGTCAGTTGTGTTTCTAATGAGATAAGTTAGAGCAGCAGACTAGCCTAATGCTCATACGTTTGATCTCTGTAAAGCTAATATATTGCAAACGCACCTCCATCGAGTGAGCAACCACAGACTGTACTGGTTTACTGGGAGATGAAGAACGCAGATCCCATAGAAGAAGGTATTGGTCATCTCCAACGGATCCAAACAGGTATTCATGTCTCAGATGCCACGCAACATCTTCCACGACGCCTTCATGAGCCTTAACTTCAGCAAACAATAATCAGTAGGGAAAACAGAGAAATCAAACTCAATAGCTGTCTATATGCTTTCATGGGTTTAACTGATACCGTTTAGTAGGTGCAAATTGCTTGCCTTTTAAGTGATGCAAAACAATAACCAAGAGAGATAGAAATCCAAGCATTACCTTAAAGATTTGATGAGCGTCAAGAGTCTTGTTTTTAGGAGTGGCGTTAATATCCCACAAACAGATCTGAGCGTCATCAGAGCCGCTGAGCAAATGACCCGGCTTGTACTTACTCCAAGAGAGACCATAACCCTCAGAACTGTGACCTCTAAGCCTTATATCAGGATTACAAGCCCCATCAAGAGAAGGCTTAGATCGATGCTTGCTGTAATCGAAAACATAAACCTCTGCATTAACTGTCTTAGTAGCAACCATGAAAGGGTTTTGAGGCATGTAGCGAGCTCGATTGACCTCGCCTTCATGATTTATTTGCTGGATAATTTGTACCTGCGAAAGTATTCAACTTTTTTTCGTTTAACTCGTTGGAACCCTAGAATCAAAACCTAAACTTTGGAGATGAGAAACAAAAAAACGCACCTTTCCGGTGGCGCAGCCAAAGCCACCAAATTCAGAGCGGTCATCGTCGTACTGACGAGCTTCACTCTCGGTGTCGTCAAGGGGAAGCTGAACCTGGGCTAGCATTAAATAATTGGGCTCGTTCTCGGAAGTGTGGGTACCGAGAATCATCTTCTGAACGGAGTAGTCTTTACCGGAAGGTTCCTCACGGTCAGGGAGCCATTCAACAGTAAGTGAAGGCCACTCGAGGGCATGAGTAATGACGAGATCGTAGAGGAAAGGAGTGTTCTTCTTCCAGATCTTGTACTCTTCATTGATTAGACGCTCTTCGATCTCCCCTCGCATTTCCTCTTCGTCTTTCCCCATTCCGGCGATGTCTTTGCAATTCCCGCCACAAGCAGAAGGCAAAACCCTAAAACAGATCTATTTAGTGTACAAATTATAAGGAACTTGTCGCTTCTGTTTCTGTAAAATTTACATATACGAAGAGGATGAAGACTAAAAAAGGACGAAGATAGAAAAAGGCCTATTTTCAAAAGGCCCAATTTCGTAAGACCCATTTACGAAAGGCCAATTGACTAGACTATCATGTTACTTAACCGAACGAGTATCGGAGAGAAAAAAGACAAAAAATGGCGATGGAGATCGGAGAAGATGACTGGCTGGTTTGCTGTGGAAGTATCTAGTTCGCGAGGCTGATGATGAAAGCTTCTCCGTTTAACTATTTAGTAAATGCAATCGATACTGCAAGAGACATCTGGTTCAACCAAGTCAATGTTACAGCTTGGCTTCAAGCCTTATCAGCTCATCCTCTGATTGGGAATTCTCCTTCACCTTCTATTAACTCGGATTTTGCTCGTATGAGCGTATCAGAGCAGTCCACGGCCTTTTCCACAGCTTCGGCTTCTGCCTTACAGGTGATCATGGATCTTCACATTTCTTTTCGTCTTTTCAGTAATTTCTTCTGATGATGATCAAATTTTCTTCGGGTTCTTAGGAGCTGACCGAGTGGAATGTACTCTACAGACAATAGTTTGACTCACGTTAAAGGTCAACTTGGAATTTCCAATTCAGTTTTTTTTTTTGTGTGAATGAGACAGTTACTTATTCTCTAAATCTTCTCTTTTTCAGGGAAGGTTTGCAAATAGGCCGATAGTGGAACTTGATATTGCTGCTTAGGAACAAACGAAAATAACAGAGCTCCGGATTACAAAGCTGTTCAGCGATAAGGTCACAGTTGTATCAGAAACTGGCCTCTCTATCTCTTCTATTGCAACAAAACCTCAAGGTACACTGTGATTTACCAAATCCTTTCTTTGTCAAAGTTTTGTGTGTGGGACTTAGAAGCTCCTAGGAGTCAGTTTGATATCAAGTATGTGTCTGTTGGAATAATTTTATTACCTGTGACCTTTTCTACTTGCTCAGTTTAGAAGATCGTCTGAGAATCATAGGAGGGCATTTGAATGTTGCAGCTGAAGCAAAACCTCCCAAGAGAAGTAGACCACCCATCACGACTCATGTCTTAGACGTCTCACGTGGTTCTCCAGCTGTAGGTGTTGAAGTGCACTTGGAGGTGTGGAATGGTACTACCAAACCTTCCTTTGGTCACGGAGTTGGCAGGGTCTGGTCGAGTGTTGGCACTTCAACTACCGATAAAGATTGGCGCAGTGGACCACTGATGGATTTGGTTGAGGCTTTGGAACCAGGAATAAGCTTCAACACTGCTAAGTATTTACCAGACGGCTTCTTTCCTTATGTTTCAATTGCGTTTGAGGTTAAAGAATCTCAGAAATTGGAGCATTTCCATGTCCCACTGTTGATCTAGACTTCTTGCGAGCAAGACAATAATAGGATTGATTACCATGTGAGACATCTTGGGAGATTCTAAACCTTTGTACAAAATGGTCAATCACCAAACATAAGCCTCTAAAAATGTTGTGGTTTGATCTAAGGCTCATTGCGAGCAGGACAATAATAGTATAGATTACCATGTAAGCCATATTGGGAGATTCAAAACCTTCGCACAAAATGGACAAACACAGAACATAGCCTCTACTAATGTAATTCACACAGATCTACCTACTCCACCAGAGCGTTTCTAAAGCTCCCTGGCTATATGTACCCTTTTCTCCAAAAGTTCGCAAATTCTTTCGCAAATGACATTATATTGCTCAAGGCACTTGACTTTTCTTCTGTTTTCACTTCACTAACCCCTCTCTCTTAAACTAGTCTGCAAAAACAACAGATATAAGAGATTCAAACTGATGTGGTGCCAGTATGATCAATTTGAATTGTCTGTTTCTAATATGCAAAAACAAGAGATGCATCGATGAACTAAATTATCTGTAAATAAGGATTCAACCAGCTCGGGAGAGGCCTAGTTCTATGCACCAGATACCTGTTCTCAGTAGGCACACCATTTGCTGAAACGGCTTCAGCAGCTCCTTCAAGATGGTCTGCTTTTGACTCTTGACTACCTGAGTGCGTAAAATTTTCCTCTTCCTCTGTCTCTGAATTTTTTAAGCATTCCTCTAATACTATTCTCTTTTGAGTTTCAGGAAGATGAGCATTGCTATCCAATTTACTGTCAAAATCACTGTTATGAGCTGGCTCTGTTTCTCTTTTGTCATGTGTTGCAGTAATGTCAAGATTGTTGCCCTGGAGATTATTTTCATCAGAATTAGGATAAGTACTGCTATCCCATTTACTGTCAACCTCATTGTTAGGAGCTTTCTCTGTGTCTCTTTTGTCTCTGTGTCTCTGGAGATTACTTTCATCAGAACTAGGCTGAGAAGAATCTATGGTAGCCCGTCTCTGATCACTTCCTGTTTCGATTGTATCGGGACTGCCAACCTGTAACACAGAAGCAAGGATAACTGAGCCAAATGATAAGTACAGCCTAAGGAAATTCAACTGATCACACAGAAGAAAGATATTTTTACTTGAAACACAGGGTCAACAACCACAAGAGAGAAATCTTCTGCATTGCAAGCAGAGCTATGTGGCTGAGGGTCATTTAAATTCTGTGAGGAAGTATCATTTGGTACCGGAACAGAGACTTCTGAGAGGGCTTTAGCTACAATTGGCACAGATGCTTTTGGTTTGAGTTTTAGCTCTTGAAGAATATCCCTGACGACGTAGTAACTGCCTCCCACTTCCTTGTGAATAGCTTGCAATGTAGAGAATTTACCAGCATTAGTTTCTCTGTATCTGCATACAAACATTACAAAATCTTCAATAGTTTAAGGTTCAGATGCCTTAGCTACACATATTGCTACCTAGTCGTATAACAAACAAATAGAAATAAAGGTATGGAGAATGAATCATTACTCGTTGACAAAAGACTCCACCGAAGCTCGACAATCATCTCTTGAGAGTCTAGTGCGAACCTTAGAGGTTGTTAAAGATTGGCAAACAGCAGGAGAGTCATAGAATCTTGCAAGCTCAGCATTCCTGAGTGGAGCAGACACTGCAAAAAGACATCAGAGGTAAAGAAAAAAAAAACATTCAGCAACAAATTCCAGACATTGGAAGGAAACAAGAGAAAGGAGGTATAGCTATGTTACAGGCAAGTTGTTTCAGCTGCTTAAGAAGCATCACTGCACTCGAGGGTATGCTACTTCTACGTCAGTGCGATCAACTCCAAGGAAAATTTCCATAACTGGGCTTAAAACATCACAGTAAACTTTCCAACGTCAATTTCTTTAACTAATTCTTCTTATGGAGTTCTGAAGTAAAATCGACATAAACCTTCAAAAAAACGATAACTGAACTTACGTTCAGAAAGGAAACCAATTGCTACTCTCTATCGGTCGGAAAATCGAGAATCGGAGTTTGAGAGAGACAACAAGAACACGGCGCAGACCGGAGAGCGAACACGAAGGGTTCGTTTTCGTTTGTCCTTCCCTAAGTTTTTTTTCTTTTTTACAAGTCAAGTCCTTCCTTAATTCTTTTAGCAAATACTAGTTTTAGTTACGCCTCTACCTGAAGATGGGCTGATTCCAGTGGGCTGGATAAGGACTTGTACTCCTCTCCAAGGCACCGAATGCATAATTACGATGTTTTTCCGGAACTGATAAAATAAAACTTAAAAATAATCATTTGATCGTCTACATTACCAATATTGAATGAACGTGTAATATAGCCTAACAGAGAGGAGAGAGCTATGCTAATCGGAGAAATGTTCTCTTGAGCTGGCGTGACGAAGATTAGTAAAACACATAAAGAATGCTATGAATTTCTGACTGAATTAGTGAGGAGTTTCCACAAAGTAGTAAAAGCAGAGGCTCAAGAGGCGATGGCGAAGTAGATATATGAAATGCTTCTCGAAAAGAGTCCCAAATGTGGCCAACTTGTGTTGAAAATTGCTTCAAAACTTGAGAACCGAACCTGGACATTAGACATGTCTGCACTTTGCATAAGTCATCATCACGATGACCAGTGCTTCAGACTTTTGTGGTGTCTGTGTCTCCTCTAATGATGGAACTGATACTGTTGAACCACTTCCCTCTACGGAAATGCATCATTTAATAACATTCGCAGTGAGCATAAATCTTTTATATCCATGACCTAATTTTCTTTTTATCTGTCCAATTCAAATCAAGTTACATCCTCGAACAATGTCTTTTCCTCCACAATCTCGGCCCTACTTCCGATTATTTGTACCCATATTTCTGCTACCTTCTTGATTTTTCCATCTACAATCTCCACCAATGTGAAAGCTCTTGCTGTGCCACCACTCTCAGACTCTGCTGCTTCTCTCCAACTAGTTCCCTGACAATTTTCCTTTGCCCCTTTACCCTTGGAACTATTGCACCGTTCACATAAACAGTCTGGTTGTCACTGTCTTGCACAACCATTTTCCGATTTCCTTTCCCTGATTGCAGCTCCTTGTGCATGTGTCCAAACACAAATAAAGAAACCGACAAGTTCGTTGTCTCCTTCAACTGGCGTATTGCCTGCTCTAGATCCGAAACATTAAATGCATTTTCTAAACAAAAACACTATCTTGTATTCCAGCATCGAGATTGCGTCTGTCACCAAACTAACTACAATCAGCAGTTTGGAGTAAAGCATGTGGAACAAAATTACGACAGAAAAAATGTAAAATTCTTGAGTAGTCTACTTCCCTTTGAATGCCGGTGCAACTGATGCCAAATTGTAAATATGGCAACTTATTTCACCTGGATCACCAGGGTCACCGCCTTTATTCACCCAGTCTCTTCCACATATATCCTCTGCTTGAGAACCAAGACCTGTAAACACAGAAAAATCACTACTTAATCCTTATAAATTCAGCCTTGTTGGCTTAAGACTAGAACAAATAACAAAGCTTTAAAGGTTGATGCACCTGTTGGTCCATTATGCGCAAGAATTATAGCCACATGATCTTCCGGTGTTCCTTGTGCAGCTCAACAAATACTCCCAGCACTGGCATCCATATCATGAACTCCATACCTAGAAAGAGATAAAAGTGTCAATGAATGGTAATTTTCTCTCACTTGAAACCAGGATGTTTTAAAATTGCTACTCCTAATCAATAAATTTGTACGTTCACAGAGATCACCCCCACAAACGCAAGATGTTTAAGTAGAGAAAGGGCTACAGATTCACTAAAGTGTCAATTCATTTTTCTTCAATTACTGAGACCTGTACATGCAAAGATCTAGGCAGCTCATCTTCTTCTGAACCTAGATTCATTCCTAGGTTTTTTCCCAAGAAAAGAAAAAACATATTGACTAATAAATACTTCATATAGAACATACATGAAGATTCATTTCCGCCATGTAAGTCAAATGCTAACCTCTGGACAAGCAGGTTCTTCCGGAACAATCGATCTCCCCCATGTGAAAAGGGCCTACCGCCAACAATACTAAGCTCATCACCAAGGCTGTTGTTAGCAGCGGGAAACAAAAAAACACAAGATTTTTTTTCACAATCTGTGTCCAGTAAACAAAATCCAAGAACAACAGCAACAATGATAGAGCAAACGTTATTTTTTTGCAAACAAATCATGAATATTAAAAGAAAACATTTCCTTAAATACCAGACTTTTGAACAATAAAAAAAGAACCATTGAAGCAGTGTGTTATATTACATGTAACATCCCAAGAATACCAGGTTGAAAAATTGGAGGAGCAAGAAGAATCCATAGGTAGGTTGAAATTGACAAGAAGCGAGGGATTCAAAAGACATAAGCCACAAAGCAGTAAGTGATCATGGGTATTTCTTGTTCTTGAGAGTCAAAAAGAACAAGCAAATAATGGAAACTCACATATCGAGTTGCATTTGAACACGGTTTTGTTTCCTGAAAGAAATATAAACCAGAAAATATGAATCCACGATCAGAACCAAAAACTTCGAAAAGACAGCAAAACAGAGTAGATTAAGTTAGTTAAGTTAGTTGCAAGGACCTTGAAAAGTCATGTGTGAACCAGGCATCATGATTGCCCAAAGTAACTGCTTTAGGGAAAGAAAGAGCAGCAACGCTTTGCACAAGTGGGACATTTTCCTCACCAAAATCACCTGATAGAATTTTGAGTTGGATTGACATTTTCTAAATTTAATCAAAATAATTAAAGCTAAAGGTAGTGTGAAGAGAAATAGAGAAACTCGAAAAGAAATAATTTTGTCGTCAGTAACAGAGAAGCTACCTGTGAAGAGCACCAAATGCGGCTGCAAGTAAGGTTTAGAACGGGATTTAGGATTCATAAGCCACGGGGACAAGAAGATGTAAAAGACAAGGGTTTAGAACGATGAAGGACCTGAAGTAGCCGAAGAGCCATTCGATCTTCATCTAGATCCCAGAAGCCATGCTTCAACAGAAAGAAAAAGATAAACAAATGAACAAGATGAAGAAATATGTGGGAGAGACGGAGACTGAAAATAGAATTACGATGTCTCCGCATTACGGTATAAGCCTACAAGGAAAGGAATTGGATTTTTTTACTATCCTTTTTGACTTTTTAGTATACAGGCCCCACCCAAAAAGAAAACAGAGAACCCCACCCCCATTTATTTTACCAAAAAGAATTACTAATTTACTAATACTGTATCAATCAATTATTAACTCTTCTTTTTTCCCCTCCTTTCCATCTTCTACTGTGACAACTTGAAGACGCTCTGATAGCTGCTCCACCAAGTTCTTTTCTTCCCCGTCTTCTCTCCTTCCTCTATCTTCACCCACCTTTTGCAGTTCTCTATCATCATAGTAACTGAAATCATCGAGGATTGATGTGTGTGCCTCGTATTCTTTGAAGATTCTCAGCATCTCAATCCCCTGACGTAGCTTCACCTGTTATACAATTCATCAATCAATTAAGTCACTTCACCAAAGATTTAAATATTCCATGCAACATCCAATTCATGTGTTAACCCACTCAAATCTTTCTCTCCTACCACTAATAAAACCTTACTCTTCTCTGTTCCATGTTTTGCCTACTATCCCCACTCCAGAAAACCCAAAGCAAAAAGTGCAATATTTTCTCCTACCAAACCTTACATGCGCGTCAGTCTAGTTGCACGAGACTATTGAAGCAGATACCAACTCTTCCTGTCCCTAACATTTAGCTTCCAAATTACTACACGAACAACTATTAACGTTTGACCAAATACATGTATTCAAGGATTTCCCCATTAAAGCTAGGGATGTCCACATAAAATGCACATAAAACCCAACACTTGTAAACAGACACAGATAGAACATAATGTCACTGATACCTAGACAGCAATGAATGAATGATCATAATTCAACACTAGACAAGGTAAAGACATAAATAAGGCCCACCTCCTGAGAGTCTCGGCTGTGTGTCACCGGCTTGTTTTCATTGTTTTGTAAGAGAATATGACAAAACCGGTTATTCGGTACATCTTTCACAATATGCCATTTCACTGGGAACTGCCCACTCCACCTGTCTTGCTGCCAGTAAGCAGCATCCTTTTCGAAATCTACAGGTCCAACCATTTCCGACACCCCACAGAGTTGTCCACTAGCATTTACCTGCAACATTTAAACTCTGGTTAAGCTCACTGTTTCCTTGAAGCAAGAGAGGGTTATCTTCCAATTGCTATAAAAAGGAACTTATCAATTACACATTTGGTTGTTCCCGGAAAATTCATATAAAATACATATACTATTACATCGATAGAAAGAAGGCATACCGAAAAAAACAGAAATATTGGACACTTTCCACCCATCTTCTCAGAATCCCGATAAACAGTATCTAATTTTTTGTTGCCATGCGGTGTGCTGGCCCAGACATTATACTTGATACTTCGGTGGACATTGTCTTCACTAAATGACTTGACGATAAAGAATTTGGCATTCTTATAATCCGTCACAAATTCTGGATGGTTGTACAAACTGGGATTTGGTCCAGCTGTACTTGAGTCACTCGTTGAATCACCAGCAGTAGAGAAAAGTTTGGAACCGTTCCTGCTCTTTACCCTGCTGGATGCCCTAGGTCCTCGATTACCATACTGATCATTGGTGGTAGATACAGAGCCTTGCTTCTCTCGCCTTTTATCTATGTCAAGGGTTAATCTGACTCGATTATCTGCTCCATAATATGAGGCGATAGAGTTGGGATTCTGGTAAGATCCTACATGATAATAACCTCCCAAAGAAGAGCTTGAAGCAACCCCACTCCCATGCAACGTTAACTGACAGAAGATGCCAAAAAAATATGATAAGCCCATAAAACTGTGAACTAATTTGAATTTAAGGAGTATGCCAAAGACGCCTGCATTCTCAGAAACCATTAAATGGAAGAAAGAAACTAAAAAATTAACACCAGAAAAGAAAATGACAATTGAATTGTACATGAGAAAATTTTATGGTTCTTCTAGATTGTGTGTCTATATGTATTCATAATCTTGCAGGGAAAAGCTAAAGCGATGCACTCTCAAAAAAGCTAGTTATACTAATAAACCAGTGGCACTTATATGCAGTTTTTGAAAACAAGTATTTACCTAACCAACCGAGATACAGGTTCTGTATACCAGCCCATAAAGGTTAAACATAAGAGGCAGAACAGAAAGTGTTTTAACCTGTGAAGCATTATGGTCGTAAGGCCCAAGTATACCCATCGTTTGAGTATAAGATATAGGAGATGTCAAAGAGTTGTCCCCTTGATTACCGGATAAATTGCCTCCACCATATTGCCCAAAAGGAATCATATAAGCAGATGTTGGGTCAACATCTGACGGAGTAAAATGCATAGCAGAAGGTGCAGCATAATGTGGGTAAAATGCTGGAGAGATTGGAATTTGGCCCTCCAACATTATAGATGGATAAGGGTTAAAGCCATACCCAGTGTGGTACACAAGAGATGAATTATCATTGTAGACAACCTGACAAGAAGAAAAAATTAAAGTAAATTATGTAGCAAGAGGAAGATAGAACATAGTAACAGAGGACGTAATCCTAACCCGTGGCACATGAAGGCCTTCAGGGGTAGCATATCGTGGATAACCATCCCATGTATTGATGCTCTGTGCATAGCCTAGAAAAAAAAAGAAAAAAACAATAATGCAATGAGCATTCACAGTCGTTGTTGGCTTGTTGCCACAAGGAGTTAATACGGAGAGAAAAGAAACCATATTTACCAGGATGTGCAATATCCCACTCATAAGACTATAAACTGGTAGGGGTCTGAAGAACTTTGTAGTATGTTGCGGGGTCAGGAGAAGGAATAATGGCAGAAGAAACAATCCTTTCATCTTCTGGAGGAATCTGCTGGCGAAAGGAACAACGCATTTAACCTATGATGGTTTAAAAAACTCTAAAGGAAAAAAGAATTGAGTACCTGTTCGACTCCTTTATCCGCCATCACTGGTCTTTCCCCTGCGCGAAGTCAACATATCTCATCAGAAGTAGAATCAGGGAGCAAACGAACATTGGAGCTAACGGCTCTATAATGCTCTAGGGTTAGGGTTGAGTTGGGAGATTTGTTCATCGAAAGAGGAAGAAAACGAGAGGGGGAGAAGAGTGTACCAGAGGAGACGATTCGGTTCCGCTGATTTCTGGAAGAAGCGGGATCCATGGAAGAGAGATCGGAGGTTTTTTTGAGAGGTGGGAGAATTTTGAAAGACTCTTGCAACTGTTGTGGGCCTGTAGTTTAAACAAAAAAAATTAGAGGATTCCTTTTAAATCGGTTTGAGCCTTTTCGTTGTTTCACTGTCCCAATTATACGATCCACTTTTTGGAAATGTACCAAGGCTTTCTCACAAAGTCACGATTCTCCCAAACCAACTCAAAAGTCAAACATAGAAACCAATCCAATTGGTACCAATGCTGGGTTGTGGAATTAATTATCCGAGATCCCGTATGCTCCGAAACTTCGGATATCCAAAGAGTGTATCCGAAAACTGAAAAGTAAAATTTCGGATCTATTAAAACCAGATCTGGATATTCTAATTTTAAAACTTTGATAACCGGATCTATTAAATATATTTAAACATATTTAAAAAAATATATTTTTTATATATACATAAAAAAAATAGTTTTTATTGATTTTTATAATAATATCAGAATTTATTTTCAAAAAAATTATAGAAATTTTTAATTTTTCTCAGATTTCATTTTTTTGTTTTTTCATCTTTTAGATTTTATAATTCTTTTTTGCATTTTAAATTTAAATGTGTCTAGAGAGATGGATATAGCTTACCGAACTTTGATATATGATTCCATATTGAGTATATCTTAAACAAAACCAACGTGATAGCAACCTGCATAAGTTACAAGAAACATCTTTATAAATTATAATGATTTCCATATGCAATCAAAATTTGGTAACGATTTTTCTTTGTTGAGCTCTGTCCAGTGGTATCATCATAACATGTGGGTTTGACCCTACAAGTGTAACATATCATCATTGACTTATCCTAAAACGTGACTGATTTATCTATGATCGTCAAGATCTAGAATTCTACTTTTTCATGGTTTCGACCTATATATAATTGACAATTTAGATGCTTCTCAGAGAGTAAGGGTGGACAGCATTAAAGTTAAACCACCTGCATGAATCATGGTATAAGTAAGTGATGGAATGTGCTCAACTGAGAGACGTCCGAAGCGTTTTCAAGGACAACTCCAACAAACATGTAACAATCTTTCCTTGAACAGTTGAACTCTTGGAATTCTAGCAATATAGAAAAATATTCATTCAACTTTTTCTCGCAATTAGTGTATATGGAACGAAAAAAGCCAGAAAAGCGGTAAAAGAGAGAAAGGGAGAGATAAAAATAGTGTTAATGGGTGTTTTAACCATAAATGGGATGAGCATCTTTCTTTCTTACCATTAATTATCTTTTTTTCTTCATTCCAGTTTTACAACCCCTTCTTTCTTTGGCCCCAAGATTCCGTTTTTCTTCATCTTCTCTTTCAAACTCTCAAACCCATAATTTTCAAACCCAGACGGGAAAAGAAGCACAAGGAGGCAGAAGAGGAAGGGGCATATGTTCTTGCTTTCGTGTTGTGCGTTTTCTTTACTTGTCCCTCGCCTCTTTCGCATTTCTTAAATGTTAAACTTTGTTTCTCATAATAGCTTTTTCATTGTGTTACAAACAAGATCAATCAAATAGAAATGCCGAGGTTTTAATTATTTTCTCTCTTTTCATATACTCTTGTGTTGCGGCCTCCAAGACTTATACTGCTGTGGTTGTTCTTGCCAAGAAATGGCTCACCCGTAATAGTAAATATCCTTTTACATAATTGTTTTTTGGTGGTATAATTTATGAACGTGCCCATATTACAGACATATGTCTTCTCTTCATTTGTATTTCAGGACAGGAGCATGCGATTGTGGCCAGAGGTGGCTTCTCGGGTCTTTTCCCTGAGTCTAGCTCCCCTACAAATGACATGGCTATTAGCACCAGCTCACCTAACCTCACAATGTTGTATAACCTTCCGATGACAAAGGTCGGTGTGAGTCTTTGCTTGTCTGATATCAGGCTTGACAATGCAACCACTATCTCCACACTCTTCCCCAAAGCCCAGAAAAGCTACGAGGTCAACGGCCAGGACCTCAAAGACTGGTTTGTCCTTGATTATGATGTCGACGCCTTCTTCTCCAACATCTCCTATTTGTTTTCTTCTTTTTTCCTTCTTTCGATGCTCCCCACCACCACACCTTTTCATGTTTTGTTTTATTGAGCAGTGGTCCATACCATCTTCTCTTGGCCTAGCATCTTTGATGGCCAAATGTTGGTTTCCACCGTGGAAGATGTCTTCTATGTTGCACGGGTACTTCAATATGGAGGAAGAACCCGTTCCGAGTACGGCATGGTTACAGAAACACCTTAGGAACACCGTCGGAACGTCCACACTACGTCTCGAGACAACTAAGACGGTATCCAATAGAAGGGCATGGATACGGAGACACCGTCGCAATGTATCGGTAAAAGTTTTTGTAATAATATATTTACGTAACCTACTGGAAATCCCTTGAAAAGTTAGAGTTTTAGAGACAATAAGTGACTCTGATTTTTCATTTATTTATGTTGGGTCTGTGAGATTAAAAAAAAAATTCAATAAAGAAAAGTTTTTTTTATAAAACCAAAAAAAAAGACGATGAAAGAAGGTACAAGATCTATTTCAACAAACGTTTAAATAATTTCCATAAAAACTTCCGTAAAATCGCAAAATTGATTTGTTTGTTTTTGTTGTTTTGTTAATATATTAAACTAAATGTTTTAAATATTAAATTATGAGTATTTTTTTTATATTATTATTGATGTTACCATACAGTACCCGTCTCTATAAAATTTAAAATTGATATTTCCCGTCCCCGTTTTCTAAACCCGTACCCGTTTCCTGAACCCGTATCCGTTTCAGTGCAACCCAGAATGCCCTTGGAACCACACCTCCCAAGTTCTGGTTCAGCGTTCAGGTTTCTATTCTTTTTCTCTTTGAGAATATGATTAAGCAACCTAGGGAGGGTTACTGTTGATTCATCAAAATAAATTGATACAAATGTGCAGTATGATAGCTTCTACATGGAACACAGGCTGAGCGCAGCCGAGTACCTGAGAAGCTTAAGATTCAGCGGCATTTTCCTTTCTTGGGAGTCGAGTACAAAAACTTGGGCTTTTTATCATCTACAAAAAACGGATCCTGACCATATATTCGGAAGATTGGGTGACAGCCTCCTTGTCCATTAATGTCGGGAATAAATCTCAAAATAACACAATCCATGGTGAGAGCCCTATCCAGTGGAGGCCATTCATAGACCAAATTCCTTCTCGACACATACTGTAGATAACGTAGCTGAGAAGGGATTGGGTTCAACGGTGAGAACAAATGCAGAAGCTCACGCGGAGCCTTCTTGTAGATCATATCTAAAGTTTTGTAGTCACCACTGTATTGCTTCCGGAAAATTAGAATGGCAGCTAGCATGAAAGCTAAGACTGGCCAGCTTTCACTTGACCGGAGAAAATGGTGCATCACTTCTACTGGCAACATGAGCAGCCTTCGTAGTGCCGAGGATAATCCATTATGGTCAAGCTATGTTCTGACAAGATATCAGCCATCACACTTCGAGTACCCACTTCACGGAAATTAACACAAGAGAGGATGCTTCAGGGAAGGGCTCCTGTAGTTGATTAACTACTCCCGCCATATAAACTTTATAGTTTTCTTCCTACCAAGAATCGGTAGAGAAGCAGCAATCAAACACTGCAAACACAAAGAGAACCTTTTGTCTTCAGCTCAATGTCTTGATACCAATCATGATAAAATGATAAATTCTATTTAAAATACCCAGAAAATTCTTGGCTTTTTTTACCACAGACGCAAAAATTTGTAAAACGTTTTGCATAATCCGACTAGAGGTATCAAATGTCTGAGACAAAATTGCATAATAAGGGATATATATTGGAGCTAAATTCCCTAATTTCAAATAAAGTAGCATAAAAATTCCCAATTTTTTGAAGATATCGAGTCCAGAGGACCAACAAGTACAATGAACTAGATAAAATAGACAAATGAAACAGAGAATTGGGAGAAACAGACCGAAAACTCTTTCGCATATCTCGAGCAAACCATCTGGAGGCCATTTTATTAAAATCCTAAAACCCTTTCGCCTTTCAAATTCGACAAACTTGTGTTTCCGTTGGATTCCAGAATTTGAGTCGAAAGTTGCTTCTTCTTTTTTTTTATCTGTTAGATGATGTTGATGTAAAATGGTGATTGAGGCTGTTGTTGTTTGTATCTTCGAAGAAAGATAAGGTCAGGTGCCTCGTTGTATGACGTGGATCCCACGATCAGCCGCCAACTCTCTACCCGACCTGACACGTGTCTTCTCATCTACGGAACCGACATTAATCCTCAGCCCAATTACTACTCTTAATGGGCTTTTCAGTTAGGCTCGTGAGTTGAAGTCACCAAAAACAAAGAGTTGTCCTCTCTCTGTTCTGTTTTCTTCAGGTTTGATAGATCTTAGCTTTGTTTCTTCCTTTTTAATGGAGGTGTAGGTTTTAAGTTTCAGACTTTGAGTCCTAAGAAACCCAGACAGCTCCGAACTAGTGTAATTCTGTTTTAGCATAATCTTTTCTTAAAATAGGGAGCGGCTATTTTTATCCAGACAATGAGCTCTCCGATCAGTTAGTTTTAACTACTTTGATGGTTCTTGTTTTCCTTATTGGCGCATATTTAGGCGCCAGTTAGGGGCTAATCAGATGAATGAATGAAAGATTCTCATTTTCCAAGGTGTGACAGTCAAAAAGGTGTGAAACCCCTAAAAATAAAAATAAAATGTGATTTTTACATTAATAACCCAAATCCGAGAAACCACAACCACCCACTCCACTCACCAAATCCATTGACAACTTTGGGATTTGGAATTCACAAAGTCTGAGACAGATTCCCTTTTCATATTACTCACTAGCAAATACTTTACCTAATTTATAATCTCCACAAGTTCCCTTTTTTGACTTTCAACGACTCTCTTCTCTTCCACTTCCTCAAGAGTCCATATACGATACAACCAAAAACTCACACTCAACTCCCCCAAACTTTTCAACCCTTATCTTCATCTCTTCTGAATCCTTTAACTTCTGGTAAAACTCTGATATTTAAGAAGCTGTGCACGTGAATAGGATCCCAATGTATTCTAAACTATCACCTCTCTACCCCGTGATTTCATTATGTCTTTTCTTCTTTTCACACAGTCTGTCTTTTTTCTGAGCTCCCAATCCAACTTTCTCCAGCTCCACCAGACACCAAATTATGGGGTTAACTCTATGGGGATCTCTCATGTTCCTCTCCTTCTTTGTGAAGCATCTGACGAGCCAAGATCCCAACACCGAGGCCGCTTACCTCTCTAAGTTCTTCTTCGCAATGAGATTACACCATTCTTCCCAAGCGCACATTTCTTCATCTTTATGTTCATGGCCAGGAGTGGTCTGTGACCCACAGAGAGAGTACGTGCTCCGGATTTCGGCATCTGGGTCGGACCTATCTGGTTCCATCCCCGACAACACCATTGGCAAAATGAGAATGCTCCAATCTTTGGATCTCAGTGGCAACAAGATTACGTCTCTGCCCTCGGATTTGTGGAGTCTAGGCTCGCTCAAGAGTCTCAATCTCTCATCCAACAGGATTTCTGAGCCTCTTCCCAGCAACATCGGCAATTTCATATCGCTTCAGACACTTGATCTTTCCTTCAACAGCTTCTCTGGCGAAATCCCTGCAGCTATTAGCTCCCTTGTCGCTCTAACAACTCTAAAGCTCGACAACAACGGTTTTCAGTTTGGCGTCCCTTCAGGACTTCTCCATTGCCGATCTCTAGTCTCCATCGACCTCTCATCAAACCGGCTCAGCGGTTTTCTGCCTGTTGGTTTTGGTTCAGCCTTCCCAGAACTAAAAAGCTTGAACCTTTCTCGGAATCTATTTCAGGGTTCATTGAAGGGAGTCTTGCATGAAAACGTGGAAACAGTTGATCTCAGTGATAACCGATTTGATGGGCATATCTTGCAGTTAATGCCCGGCCACAAACACAACTTTTCTAGTCTGATTCATCTTGACTTGTCCGAGAATCATTTAGTCGGCCATATACTCAACGCCTTGAGTTCATCTCAGAAGCTGGGATACCTTAACCTCGCCTGCAATCGATTCAGGGCACAAGAATTTCCTCAAATCGCAAAGCTTTCATCGCTATATTATCTGAATCTATCCAGGACCAATCTCACTGATACCATTCCGCGTGAAATCTCAAAGCTGAGTCATCTGAAGGTTCTTGATCTCTCCTCCAATAACCTCACTGGCCATGTGCCTATGCTGTACCTCAAGAACATTGAAATACTTGATCTCTCGCTGAATAAGCTAGAAGGAGAAATCCCAAGGCCGGTTCTGGAGAAACTCCCCATGATGCAAAGGTTTAACTTCTCTTTCAACAATTTAACCTTTTGCAACCCCAACTTCTCTCAAGAAACAATCCAGAGATCCTTCATTAACTCCACAAACAACTGCCCCTTCGCTGCAAAGCCGAATGTTCTAAAGGGAAAGAAAGTCAACAAGAAGAAGACAGGGTTTAAGATTGGTTTAGCGTTAGCAATCTCCATAGCGTTCTTACTTGTAGGACTGTTGCTCATACTTGTGGCCTTGAGAAGTAGAAGAAAATCCAGAACATGGGCAACAAAGCAAGCCATAAACAACACAGAACCCAACTCCCCAGACCAAATTGATTCAACCAACTATGTTAAGCAAGCGGCGCAGATCCCTGTGGTAATGATCGACAAGCCACTGATGAAGATGACGCTTGCAGACCTAAAGGCTGCGACTTTCGACTTCGACAGAGGCACATTGTTGTGGGAAGGTAAGTCTGGTCCTACTTACGGAGCAGTCTTACCCGGTGGATTTAGAGCAGCTTTAAAAGTTATTCCAAGTGGAACCACATTGACCGATATGGAAGCGTCGAGTGCGTTTGAACGCCTAGCCCGGATCAATCACCTAAATCTTGTTCCGCTCTGTGGATACTGCATAGCCGCAGAGCAAAAAATTGCTATTTACGAAGACCTAGACAAGGTTAATTTGCAAAGTTTGCTCCATAACAACGCAGACGGTTCTGCATCGTGGAGAATTCGGCATAGGATAGCTTTGGGGACGGCTAGGGCTTTAGCTTTCCTTCATCATGGCTGCATTCCTCCGATGGTTCACGGAGAAGTGAAGGCTGCAACAATCTGGTTAGACTCCAACGAGGAACCACGCTTAGCAGACTTTGGTTTAGTTAAACTCTTGGACGAGAGATTTCTCGGTCCCGGAGATTTAGACGCGTACTCACCGCCGGAAGAGGAGATAAATGCCTCTCCGACAGTAGAATCCGACGTGTACAGCTTTGGTGTTGTTCTGCTAGAGCTCGTGACTGGGAAAAAGCCAGATGAAGAATTTGTGAATTGGGTGAGAGTCTTGGTGAGGCAGGGAAAAGGATCGAGAGCCATTGATCCGACGATGCGAGAGTTGGGTCCGGTGGAGCAGATTGCGGAGGCGGTGAAGATAGGGTTCTTCTGTACCGCCGATCTGCCATGGAAGCGACCTACGATGCAGCAGGTGGTGGGACTTCTCAAAGACATTTCTCCTAACAACTGATGGGCCAGTTATTGGGCTTTTTGATGGGCCTACCACACTTATAACATCAATATAACAAGGTCCAAAATAAACTCTAAATTTGTACGGTTATTGTTTGCTTTCGTAAAGAGCCGTTTATATATAAGCTACAAACACCTTGGCTTCATTGAGTTTTGCATAAAATGAGAAACAAAGGAAGAAAGGAAGAGTAGGTTTAGAAGAGATCAATGTCGACGTCCATAGAATTCACAAGCACTCCATCATCTTCCCACTTTATATCTTTGGCATTCGGATCTTTCTCGATTATGCGCAACGGTGCATCCAACGGAGGAGGGCTCTGCATTGCAATCACTCTATTATATAAGCCAACAAAAACGACATGGCTGGTTTGATATAATGCTTTTATTAATCCTACCATGCCCCGTATGAGAGGCCAATTTATCCCGCGGAAGAAAGCGTGCTGCTTTATTTCATGTGCTCCACCTTTGGATCCTAACCGGCTGCTTGGATCTCTGTTTAACAACGTGTTGATCAATTGTCTACCTACAAGACTTACCTGCACGATTTATATGATTATATTAGTTTTTTTTTTTTACGTATGGCGCATTGAAAGACACACTGGTAGTTAAAAGATATGCACACAGGGATACTGCTGGGGAAGGTGAGATCTTTGTGGAAGATGTTGGCAAATGTCTTCCTGCCTGTTTTTTCCCCTGAAAGGTGTGCGACCATAAAGTATCTCATACAACAAGACACCTAAAACAAAAATACATCAGCATTTTAAAAACGGCTGTAACTTAAGTTGTTATCATAATTAGATTAAGATGGTTGCGGATAATACCCAGTGCCCACCAATCAATAGCACTCGTATGACCAGTACCTGTTATTATCTCCTGAAATAATTAGGTAACATGAATAGATATCCAAAATCTGAAAGATGCAGCTGCAAATGAAAATTGCAGGAGATAAACATCAAGTGCACCATTGTACCGGCGCAATGTATTCTTCAGTCCCTACAGAAGAGTTTGACTTGGTACTTGGTTCTGCAACAAATGTGGGTAGTGGTTGACTCTTGGATCTCCTTCGTTTGTTAGGTGCAGCTGGAATAATAAGCTGCACAACATAATTTTCTTAATATTCACATCTCTTTAGATTGCCAATAAAAAATAGTGGAGTTGAATACCTGGGGTGTACAGGACGCCATAAATGATTAATCAAAGTCAGCTAGTACAATGTGTCCATCCTTTTTGAGCAGTATATTCTCAGGCTTCAGGTCTCGGTATACTATTCCTATTTATGGAACATATATACAAAGCTTAAGCAAACCAACAGCTAAAATTATTGAAGGAGGAAGAGACTACTCATAGCGTGTGCTTAAATGTATAAACAAGTAATTACTGAAAACCAGATTTTTTTTCTGCTGTTTCTTACCTAAGCAGTGAAGATATTCTAAGCCTATAACCACCTCTGCCGCGTAGAACCTGATGACATCAAGATTTAATAGATTAATTAGACTAACTCGTAAGTACAGATCTTATAAGGACAAAGGGATATATTGCCCCTACCAACTATCCAAATAATCTCTAACTGACTGATTGATAGACGATGATATGTTTCCTTGTCAACATAGTTCCCATCTTTAGTTAATACATCACCAGGAGATCTTGTGTTACACATAATAATTTTGGACTTCGTATAACAGGTTACCTTGCAGATTCCTCTGTCAATATTTTCATAGGTTGTCTGTCAAGCAGAGCGAACAGCTCTCCACCTGGGCAGAAGTCTGTAATCAAACAGACATGCGTAGATGTCTGTGGAAAGAAAAAAAAAACACTTCAGCAATGAGACGGAGGAACTGACACGATGCAAACAAAAAGAAAAAAATCTACCTGAAAAGAAGCATAGAGAGTCGGAAGGAAAGGGTGATCCAGAAGGGAAATGATTTCCCTTTCGATGCATGCTCGGTGGGCCTGCATAAAGCTGCATGTTGTCAAGGAGAGAAATTATATATATGTTGGATTATTAAGCTTTCCTTCTCAAAAGGAAACTCATTCTCCATCAATATACCTTGTTACGATTCAACAGCATTGCTGTCTCCATTGCCTTCATGGCATACAATTCACCTGTGCCCTTCAGTTCAACTAAATGGACACTTTGCTGCCAACCAAAAAAAAAAATCAATCATATAAGTATATACTAAGTAAAAAGAATTTCAAGAACAGTTTGAACTTCAATTTTACTGTTATGGACACAATACACTGTGCTACCTGCCAGTATCACCAGACCCCAATGGTTTTATTGGCTTGAAATGATGTAGTCCCACTGTTTCTCCACTCGCTTGGACCTACAAAGGAGACTATGGCAATAAGAACAGGATAACTGAGAAAAGAAGTAAAAATTATGTATTTTGATACATGCCTTCTTTATTGCTTTCCAGAACGTACTCTCCTTATTATGAGGCAGAGGATAGACAGGCTTCGAGTGTGCAGCCCAGAGGTCTTCGGGCCGCTAAAACACATTGCAAATCGATTGCCTTTATACTTTTAAATCTTTTCTAAGTAAACATGAATTAAAATACCTTACCGTATTAGCATCTGGAAGTTCTCTGACAGCTTCATCTACATTTGTTGCTGTAGCTTTCACCTGAATTATAACCAGTGTGATAAGTCTGCTTTGATAGAAAGATAATTTTTTTAAAGCGCAGTATGAGATAAACCACGTACCAATTTAGAACTCTGTATCTCTGTTGTCTCAGACAAACGATTTTTTAGGGGCTCCACATGATCACTTCCATCAAGCTGCACACCGATGAAGTATTGAAGCTCTCCCTAGTGATGAAATAAGTCATGTAGTCAGCAACAATGCACATTTTCTTCAAGGATTTGAATCTAGATATAACAACAATCTCATGGCGACCTTCTGATCACGCATAGGTTGCAAGTGGAATAAGTTCCAGAATTTCTTTCCTGCAACGAGTTCGAGTTTTGATGACATATCCAATGAAAATTTTCAGTATGATCATTTGAAAATGTTCAGTCTCAAATAACTACCGCTCTTAGTGTAGTTTATCAACTGCACAGTTATCTCCCTCTGATCTTTAATTGCATCTCTTATCTTCTGGACAGTCGCTTGATCTGTCTCTGGCCCCTGAAGAAACCTGAAACAAACCACTTTGCACATATCCATATTACAAAGGAACTAAACCACAGCCGAGAAGACTGCATATTAACAGGCATGGTGAATCTCATGAGTATTAGATACAAAAAGAAGAGCATTCACATACCGACAATTTCTCCCAAGAATTTGCTCACGTGTATACTCTGTCAACTCAAGAAAACTGTCTGATGCAAAGATCTGCAATTAAAACGATTTTCTGTATCATTTCAAGGTTATATCCTTACCACATGTCCATACCAAACTTAGTAGTACACTTGAGTAAGAAATATCAATATAAGAAACATACTCCACAATTGATATGCATTGTTTCGAGAAAAGAACATGCATCTCAATTTTTAAACTGAAAGGAAAACATACAATGGGATTACCAGGAAGGCGAGGATCACTGATGACGAAATTCTTCTCTATGCGCTCAAGAGTGGTAGCTAGGTCAAGCCCTTGGCGTATATCCCTTTCTCTTTCTAAGAGGTCCCAACTGTCCCTCTGCTCTATTACTTCTGTGCTCAACATCAATTCTTCAGGTTCCACGCTTGGCACATCGTCATGCTTTTTATTCGATCTAAACGACTTGAGCTTTGACCTGCATATTTCATGAGGCTTGATCACAAATCATTCACGGTATATATGTACAACTTCAGGATTAACTACCGTAACAATGTCAGAAACTACATTCCAAGGCCCAGTTAAGGTTACAAAAGTATAACAAGAAAAAATAAACAGAACAAAGCAATTGCAATTTCCTATTGGAATTTTATATTGGACTAGGACATTATCTATAAGTTAATCTTTGACTTAAACTGAAAATTGAGACTATACAACAACTAGAAGTACATCTTAACTTAGTTCCTTGTTCCTTTTAGGATTGAGATTGTGCTGTATATTTAAACACTATTTTGGCCATGATAATAAACAAGTTGTTTTTCTGAAAACTTTGGCACTTACATCACACTTTTGTGAGCAAGAGACATGGTAAGTATTTAATGTTTACAGAGACTGTTATGGATTGACTCACCCCTTCGGAGTAGAAACACGTCCAGGTGTTCTGTTTGACCTTGAACCCTCATCTGATAGTTTAGTTAGTCTACCAGGTGTAGTAGCGGTATCAAACCTCATCACAGTATCATTGCTCATGGATTCCCGCACTTGAGAGTTGCGATGCCTTATTGTCTGCATGACCTCTGTGATGGAATCCAAAGCTTTCTCCTTCTGGCGAGCTGATACCATCATCAAGACCATTGCATGTTAGAGTCCGTGGACAAGCACTCCACAAAATCACTGTGTTTTTTTTGGCTAAACTATATCATTGTTATTATCACGCAAAAAAGAAGAAAAACTTGTTAAATTGAAGGAGAGATGCAGGGAAGCAGAAACCATCATATCGAATCAAGGATTTAGAGAGTCCATTAGGCCTCAATGCTTTATCGTTTACGCCTTCTGTGTATTTGCTAACTTCAACCTGCATTCTGCAGATGGAAGTATGAAAATGTTTGATAGAGGAGACAGTCGACTTATTAGGAAATAAAGAACAGGGGGGAAGCAAGGCAGGTACCCAATGAACTTGATGGTGTTGCCCTGGTCGTCCTTGATAGGAGTGACTGTGAGAAGATTCCAGAAAGGTGTTCCGTCCCTTTTGTAGTTTAACAGCCTTCCACAGTAACTTTTTCCGTTCTTAACAGCATCTCGGATTTTGGCAACCTCCTTCTTGTCAGTATCCGGCCCCTGCAGGAACCGGCTGGCGTTTTACACAGAAAGATTAAGACCCTTTTATAGAGTAAGTTTGCATGGGTTTCAAAAGCAATATTATGCTAAGTAGCAAGTGGGGATGAAACTAGAAAACGATATGAGAGGAGCCGTACCAGTTTCTTCCAACAATTTCCTTGGAAGAATAACCAGTCATGGTGAAGAATCCACTGCTGGCATACACTATGGGACAGTGGGGCTGTGTGGCGTCAGAGACAACAAAGGTCTGCTGCAACGTGGAAAGAGCGGTTTTGAGCTCCTGAGATACTCTAGGGAAGGCCCCAGCTTCAGAAGATGTTGATTCTTCGGATGACCTCCTAGACATAGTCTTGCTTCTTTCCACTTCAGTGGACACCTTGAAACTGATGCCATCTTCTCCTGACCCTGGCTTAACAGCTGATAATCCCCATTCAGCAGTTCTTTCTGCTATATTCGTGGAATCTTGAAACTCCATCCACTTACTGCTGCTACCATCGAGAGGCGGCTTTGACAAAGAAGATGATCCCTTTGTCTCTTTTCCACTCAAGGGGTTGAAGATCTCAAGGGATCTGCATTCAGTTAATGGCCCCGTATCACTCAAGGGAGATGGAGGGGCTCTTGGCCTCTCCATAATATTTCTTTATTCTTTTTCTTTTGGCGGTGAAACAGAGTAATGAATAGGCTGCAAATAAAAACCAGACACCACAGAGACAAGCTTTATCAGAGTTAGCTATATAGATGAGGTAGACACACCTAGAGGTTCAGGAAACAACTAATAAATGCCATTAAAGTGTTTGGAAGTAATCAACAAAACACGTTAAAGAAGGTGAAGTTAATAAAAAATATGCAAAAAAAAAAAAAAAAAAAAAAAAAAACCAGAGTAGCTTTATCAGCTGCAACTCAGGGATATATTAGTGCATGGCCTTTAAAAGGGAAAAGACGATGAGAAAACTTTGAGAGATAGACAATTTAAAAACCCAACAGTGTTGAATAAAACCCAGTTATATTATTTGAGCTATGGTCTTTTTTAACAATCATGTTTCTGAGGCTGCAAATGAGCGATGCGGAAGCCTGGGAGGATAGACATCGCTATCTCTAATCAAACTCACATGGACCCATTTTTCACCCCTTCAAGGACCCACACACTCTATTTCCCTTAAATACGTGCACTCTTGTTCATCATTCCCATGTTCCTTCCAATTTCTTCACCATCAAACCATTTATTACACCCCATCTTCAATTTCCAGTACAATAATTCATATGAACACACTCTTCTTACTTCCGTAAATCATGTAAGAAGATTAAAACCCAGTTACAGTAACTTACGGGTGAAATAGAACACGCGCCATTTTGATTAGACGGAAGAAGAACGAACACATTTAAGAAAACGACTCTATCTTCTCTCCCAGATGACGAGTTGACAATTTGTCTTTTCCAGAGATGTCAAAATGGATGTGTAAGTCACCCGTTCAATGTTGTCTATTTTCATCGTAGATAAAATTATGATGGATCAGAAATTTGCCGAAAATTATGAATGAGTGAAAATTTGAAAAAAGATTGTGAATGAATTTTAATTTTTTTAAAATGGATTTTAACTTAGATTTGTGGACCGCCGCCCATTGTTTGATAGTGTTCAATACGTTTTGTTTATAAATAAAGTTGAACCAAAACTATTTTAATCAGTTATGAGATTATCTATAAATCATCCATTATATATTAGATATAAACAGAGCATAACCATTTTAACATCGGTTTCAAATAATGTTGAAGAAATAAAAAAGGTGGGAATCCCATATAACCTCATTAGGCCCTCTTTCTTTCCCGCTAAAAGCCCATTAAGGCCTGAGAATATTAATGAGCATTCACTAATGGGCCTTAATAATAATTAAGATGTAAAACTGTGGGAGACGAGGGAAACTGACTGAAGCAGCAGAGAACGAACAATGGAGAAAAGTGGCGGCGGCGGGGTTAGGCTTCACGTCGGAGGCTTGGGAGAAACCGTCGGTAAAGACGATCTTTTGAAGATCTTCTCTCCCATGGGTTCCGTCGATGCCGTCGAATTCGTCAGGACCAAAGGACGCTCCTTCGCCTACATCGATTTCTCTCCTTCCTCCAACAATTCCCTCACCAAGCTCTTCTCCACGGTGAGCCGACTCGATCTCCGTCTTTCTCTTACTCTGTTCTCATGTTATTAACGCTAATTCGATTTGGCAGTATAATGGATGTGTCTGGAAAGGAGGGAGGCTACGGCTAGAGAAAGCGAAAGAGCATTATCTTACTCGCTTGAAGCGGGAGTGGGAGGAGGAAGCTTCTGCCTCTTTTTACACCATTAAAGCTCCCTCCGATTCAACCCTATCCACTAACATTAACATCTTCTTTCCCAGACTCAGAAAGGTACAAAAGCTTCTTCGTTATTGTGACATTTACATGATATATTACTAGGACTAGGAGATTAGGTTTGAGCTACCTTCGTGTGTTGCAGGTGAAAGCTATGCCACTTAGTGGAACTGGCAAACATAAATATAGCTTCCAGCGTGTTCAAGTGCCGTCTCTTCCCAAGAACTTTTGTGATTGTGAAGAGCACTCTAACTCTCTCACTCCTCAAGAAACACATGTCCATGATATGGAAGCACTTAATGTGGGAGTAAATGAAGACGAGGTGAATGTTATGAACTCGGTGATGAATAAGCTCTTTCAGAAAAACAATATTCCAAATGATGAGCAGGTCCTTGAAGAGGACAATGAAGCAGACCAAGATAACCTCATTATCAATGTAGCATCTAATGGTAACGATATGGGCAACTCAGTGCTGGATATGTTGTCAAGAAAACGGGTACTTGAAGCTTATATTTTTCTGTCTTCCTTAACCCAATAATGAGCCATCTACCTTCACCCTGATCTTGCTCTTTCTTTGATTGTAACTCAGAAATCAATTCTCCACGAAACAACAGCAAATGGAGAAGGATATAGTGAAGGACAAAAAGGAAAACACATTCATCCAAGCAAAAATATGAAATCAATCATCCCAGAGGGAAGCGGAAGACAGGAACCTTCACAGGCCATACGTGAAAAGAAAAAGCCTCCTGAGGTGGTACCGGATAAATCATCGGATGAACAGAGCAGAGCAGCAGCTGTCATGCGGTCGATTGACAATATTTCCTGGTCCCAAAAGTCTTCCTGGAAAGCACTTATGGGCAATGGGAACAGCAGTAATTTTAGCGTATCTAGTGTCTTACCAGGTGTTAGCTCCAGTAAAGCAGTACAACCTGCATCACGCAACACTGATCTTGCCAGGTTACCTATCCAAGAAAAGACGAAGAAGACGAGAAGTAAGCACGTAACTTCTACAATCATAGCAGAGGATTTACCTGTGTCAGATGATGACATAGAGAGGGATGATAGTGACGCTGAGTCAGATGATGACATAGAGAGGGATGATAGTGACGCTGAGTCAGATGATGACATAGAGAGGGATGATAGTGTGGCAAATGTTGATATAGAGAGGGATGATAGTGACTCTGTGGCTGATGATGACATGGGGAGGGATGATAGTGATGCTGTGGCTGAAGATGACATGGAGAGGGATGATAGTGACGCTGTGGCTGATGATATAGAGAGGGATGATAGTGATGCTGTCGAAAATGACACAGCCAGTGACTCTATGGCAGATGACACAGCTAGTGACGCTGTAGGTTCAGACCACTCAGAAATACTTGCAGATACTCTTACTGACACAAATGTGGAAACTGAACCCCTGGAAAGTGATAGTGGGAATGGAAAATTGAATGTGGAAAAGCATGATAATGTAGCAGAGGATTTGAATGATGAAAAAGAAAGCTTAGTCTTCACGGATAATGTTGTTGACGAAGAGAAGGCGGGGAAAAAACTGCTGAAAGCATGTAACAAGTCAACAGGAGGTTCTTCATGGCTTCAGAAGGCTTCATGGACTCAGCTGGTTAGCGACAATAATACTTCTTCATTCAGTATAACTCAACTCTTCCCAGATTTAAATTCTGACAAGGGTAAAGCAGTTAGAGTGATCAACAATGGAGACAGCCAGTACTCCAACTCTAACCAGAGTGCAAGTGAAATGAAACAAACAGATTACATGTGTAGCAGTAGCAGTGGTGGTTTAATGGCCGCGGCTGTCCCTGTGGTTAGTACCCCTGCGAGAAGTTTAGTTGAGAATAAACAGAGTCTGAATGGTAAGAATTTGAGTGAAGGTGGCATGGGTGCGAAGAAGATAATTAGGAGAAAGTTTGGGTCGGGGGAGACTTGCACTTTTATGAGAAGCTCGGCTTCTTTGAAAGAGTGGGCAAAGGCTAAGAAGGAATTGAGTGAGCCCAGAAGAAAGAAAAAAAGTGAAGAGTGAGTTAGATTGTAATGCGGTCAGAGGCTCTTTAATATATGTATTCCTCTTCAGTTTTTGTGCTTGATAGTTGATACAATACAATGTTTTTCTTTTTAATATAAGTTTTTCTCATACACTTCTATTAAAAGCATTTTCAAGGTGGTTGATGTACTGACTTTGATAGTCATGAATACAGAAAACCGAAAGATACCAAGCCTTGGATATTATCTGAAAATGGTTGAATTGAAAGAAAAATAAGGAACCAAATAACAAAATAATTTATTTCTTTTAATATTGCTTTAATTCAAATCAAGTCATGTTCAACCAGTCCACCTCCATGACCTCCAAACTAGACGCTCAATCCGCGAATGCTTCTTCCAATATCGCCTGTAAAAGATGCCATTTTGATCAATATTTTAAAGACGATGAGAAGTTGTGAACTTTGGAAAGTCAAGGCTTCTCAATCTACACAAATTGAAGCTGTCCTTAACATCATGATCATGACTTTGAGAGTATGCTGTCCACAACACAACAATCTTTTCTAGAGCATCATTATATATATGGTTTTGAACACACAAGAGATATACGAGTTAAGAGGTGAAACCGAGAAAAATACAATCCTTCAAGAGTTGAAACTTTTAAGAGTTAAAAGAATAGATTTTTGGGGGTGGAAGTTAAAAGAAGTGATAAGATTTACACATGATGAAATGAAAAATCTAGATATCAAATTTAGGTCTGAAATTGACAAAAATATAAGCAGTAAAAATAAATATAAAAAGTTATCATGAGATTAGATCTCTACTAGCAGCTGCAGAACATAAGCATTTTTATATTTTATTTGAGTTATTGGTTTTCAAAATATATACATCTTGAATCCTTTTTAGCCTTTACTCTTCTCAGATTACAAGTTTGAATCATTTTGTTGAATGTTATGTTAAAGAAACCTTACTAGGATAAGTATTTTAAAAATACAGTGGCTGATTGATTGTTTCCAAGATATGGGCCTGTGATACAGAAGCCCACTTATCCGTTATGAGCAAGGGACAACGTCACAGTCAGACACTAACCCAAAGACATCGATGCTTACGTGTCATTTGTCGTTGTGGGTTACCAAAAGCAGCGGCCATTCGCTCGTGCGTGGTCGCTTTAATACGCACTGGACTGGAAGAGACTGTACAGCTAAGCTCTTAAAGCTCAGAGCTCAGAGCCCAAGTGTGTTGTTTAGCTTGTTGGGGAAAAGAAGGGTCAGATCGGCGTGGCTAAGATGGGTTGGGTTTCGGTGTTGCTACTATTGGCTCTGGCTTGTCAGAGAGCAAGTTCAATCGGAGCGAACTGGGGAACGCAGGCGTCGCACCCTCTTCCACCTGACATAGTTGTGCGGATGCTGATAGACAATGGTATTCAGAAAGTAAAGCTCTTTGACGCCGAATACGACATTCTCAGAGCTCTAGGCAAATCCAGAATCGAGGTCATGGTGGGTATTCCCAATGAGATGCTCGCCACTCTAGCCTCTAGCCTCAAAGCAGCTGAGAAATGGGTTGCTAAAAATGTTACTACTCACATCTCCAAAGATATCGTCAACATCAGGTCCTTTTTTGTTTCTTTAATCAACTTACCTTTTTTAGGGTTCCACATTTACACTCTACAAGTAATTTGGACTCGGTAACTTTGAGTTTGGATTCTCCTAGACAGTTAGTAGGTTGTGTCTGTAGCTATGGCTGTTGTCTTCTGCTGAAATCTATACAAATCTCATGTCTTTACTGTATTCGACCATAGTCTCACTAATTTAGGTATTGAATTGATTCTCTGATTCGGTTGTTGCACAGATATGTGGCTGTTGGCAATGAACCTTTCTTGTCGACTTATAATGGGAGCTATCTTAGCACAACTTTACCTGCGCTGAGGAACATCCAAATTGCAATTACAAAGGCTGGGCTTCAGAACCAAGTGAGGGTCACATGTCCCCTGAACGCTGATGTCTATGACAGCTCCACCACCTTTCCCTCTGGAGGGGACTTCAGAGCCAATATCCGTGATCTCATGATCGCAATCGTCAAGTTCTTGAGCGAAAATGGCAGCCCCTTTACCGTTAACATCTATCCTTTCATCAGTCTCTACAATGACGCCAATTTCCCAGTCGATTACGCCTTCTTTGACGGCAACTCACAGCCCATGAACGATGGTGGAACCTACTACTACAACGTGTTTGACGCAAATTACGACACTCTAGTGCATGCGTTAGAGAAGAATGGGTTTGGAAACATGCCTATCATAATCGGGGAAATTGGATGGCCTACTGATGGAGACAGGAACGCGAACGTGGAGTACGCTAGGAAGTTCAACCAAGGCTTCATGGTTCACATCTCAGGTGGGAAGGGGACTCCGAGGAGGCCTGGCCCCATCGATGCATACCTGTTCAGCCTGATAGACGAGGACGCCAAAAGTGTTCAGCCGGGTTACTTTGAGCGACACTGGGGGATATTCACATTCGACGGCCAACCCAAATATGCTTTGAATCTGGGAACAACCAACACAGGAGCTCTGATCCAGGCCAAAGGAGTGCGCTTCCTACAGAAGAAGTGGTGTGTGATGAAGCCAAACGTGAGGTTGGATGATCCGCAGGTGGCGCCCAGCGTGAGCTACGCGTGTAGCCTCGGCGACTGTACCAGTCTCGGGATTGGAACGTCCTGTGGGAATCTGGATGGGAAGGAAAACATATCATATGCATTCAATAGTTACTATCAGATAAACGACCAGCTCGACACAGCCTGTAAGTTTCCAAACATTTCAGAGGTGACCAAGACGGATCCTTCTACAGGAACCTGCAGATTTCCGATAATGATAGAGCCCTACTACGGTGGGGCTGCCGGGGAACAGAGGTTCTTCTTCCCACTACTGATGGCTGCAGCCATCGTGCTCTCTATTTTTTGATGGTTTATTGTCCATTTGTAACTCTTGTGTGATGGCGTGCAACTCTTTTTCTTCCCTTTAATTCTAATTTTTCTTCCCTAAACCATGTGATTAGTGCAGTTTTCAGGGGAAAATTGACCTTAAGAGAATGCCATGTTCATCAAAACAATAACTGAAGATGAAGGATTAAGTTTAGTGTTTAGCCTTTTTGATATCCCTAATTTCAATATATCAGGCCCAAATGAGCATTTAATTAGTCTTGTGGTTGTTGAAAAATGAGCAAAACGCCTTAAGAGCGCTTAATCTGAGCCTTTCTCATAAGTCAACAAGAAAGGTTCTTGCTCTCATTTCTTAAGCTCTATTTTACAAATCCTGTAAAGGCTGTCCTTTTTTTTTGGTTCTAGACTTGTAGTACAGATTTGAACAACTTCCAATCTGTTTTCAATTAATGCTTGGATAATATTCTCCACGCCTCATAAATGGAAAGAGGTGTAAAAATTTAAGGAAATCTGCGATTATGTGAAGAAGTAACGGCCGGATTAAACATTAGAACGAAATTCTATATATTTTTAAAAAAGGTTATTCGATATTTTTGGGATGCAGTAAGGTTATCTGAAATTAAATCCCTAATCACTCTTTTATTCGGTCTCTTGTCATTGAACTAACTCCTCCAGCTTCATCCAACAGGGGCATCACCAAAGAAGCATGTGACTCTCCGCGTCCCCATAGAAGGAAATAAGAGCAAAACTAGAAGGAGATTTGTGACTATTTGGAGAATTAAGGAGATTTGTGACCATGGAACTTACACTTCGGGAAAAATATATTATTGAATTTTTCTGTAGACGAAATTTGTTGTTGATTTTCAATATCTCCGATGATATATCTAATTTGGGAGTAATTAATTTCGTTGGTTACATATGGAGCTATTGTGAAAAAGGGTCAATAATAAGATATTTACATTTAAACGAAAAAGAAAACATATCTAGATGCCATTATGATTATTTGATGGGGCCTAGAAACGGCTGAAGGAAGTCAAATCAAAGTTCGAATGTATGGCCCATTGTATTGTATTCTAGTCTACTCACAGGAGAATGAAAAAAAAAAAGACATTTGTGTCCTCCTTTATTCACATTTGTAATTGCTAGACGCTACTAGAACCCTTGCCCTATACGCTTTCCACGTGTCATCCTCTCGTCCCAGAGAAACTCCTTTATTTTTTTTTCTTTTTCCTCTAAAGAAATCTCTTCTTATCCTTTTACCTCAGAAAACATACCAGTCTTAAAGAAGAAGAAAGATTGCTTCTTTCCCCTCTAGGTTTCAGCCAAAGAACGGCGTCGACACTTAACCCCGACGGCACTGTGCACGTCTTGAACGAGACATGGAACAACGGGAAGAGGGGTCATATCGAAGGCAGCCCTTATAAGGCCGACCCTAAAAGCGATGAGGCCAAGCTCAAAGTGAAGTTCTACGTCCCTCCTTTCCTCCCAATCATTCCTGTCACCGGCGACTACTGGGTGCTTTTCATGGATCCTGGCTACCAGCACGCTATCATCGGCCAGCCCTCTAGGAGTTATCTCTGGATCTGTAACTTATCTTTTTCTCTTTACTGAATACTTTGAAGCGATCTTAGAAAGGATTGATATTAAACTATGGACTATGTAAGTGGGTGGTGTAGATATTGAGCAGGACGGCGCATACGGAGGAAGAAACTTATAAGCAGCTGGTGAAGAAAGGAATACGAGATCAGCAAGCTTCACAAGACTCCTCAGAGTGACACACCACCTGAGTCCAACATTGCCCCCGAAGACTCCAAGGGCATTTGGTCGTTTAGATCTCTCTTTGGCAAATAAAATACACAACACACAAAAAACCATCTCTCACCTGTTTTACTCCTTTGTCTGTGTGATATACTACCCCCTTTGTATACTCTAGTTATCCTCCCTCTGCGTTTGTGTATTTTCAACATCTAAATCTCTATGCTAAATCATCTCTATTATCATAAGAAAACACATACAAAAGCAATCATATAACCTGGAAAAGCCAATTGAAATTCCTGCAGAAATGGCATTATTATGTAATTGGATAACACACCACACCACTCGAGTCTAATAGAATCTCAAAATGCATGGAAGCTACAGAGACGGAACCATATATGTATAGATAAAATCGAAACACAGTCGGGAGCCCCAGCAAAAGTTTGGTTGAGACTATATATACCCAGGACTTCCAGAGTTGCAGCTCACAGAATGGTACAGCATGAATTCGTTTTCTTCGCTTGCTTGTAAAACATCTGTTCCACCCAAAACACCAGTATCAGTTTCTCATGTTATAAGTAACCTTGGTTTCCCTATCTCAATATGTTTGTCTGCGTGATCAGATGAACTTTCAAAAAATACCATGATTAATACGATCGATTTCATCTAGGTTTCGTCATAACTAGGAAGTTTTCTAAATCCACATACTTCCTCTATTTATCTGCCCGAAAAATAACATGTAACAGCTCCTCTATTTATCAGCAACACTTTCAACCTGGCTCATATCCTACCCTTCTACGGTGTTAACTAACTATGCTCAGAGACCGAGACAGGGGAAAAAAAGGAAAGCTATATATAAGCTGGGACTAGCTACTATGCGACTGTAGAATGTTACCTGTGATGCCATGCTCAAATCTGAGCTCTTCTCCACTAGGCTGTCCAGCTTCTCACCACGGGCCAGAACGCTATCAATGGTTTTATGCTGCAATACAGAACAAATATTCAGTTTCAGAGAGACAGCAATGTCGATCATATCTCCAAAACTTTCTTCTTGTTTTGAGGTTTTTCAGAAGAAACCAAGCTTATTGACAGAAGACCATTTATGTGTATTTGGTCACTCTGTCTGGATGTTAACTGGAACTTAGAAAAAAAGAGTATAAAATCATATCTACAAGGGTATATACAAGCAAGGACCGGAGACTGCACTTACAAGGATAATCTTCGTTTCATCCAACTCCCTTTGGATTTTCAACAACTTATCAGCTTCTGCTGGGTCCTGAAGATTACAAATACGGGGCAATAACAAAAACACTTTTAAGATCAAATCACTCAAAGCTCAAAATCCACAATCAAGTTGGTCATAAAACAATGGGGCTAATAAGATTAGTTCACAAGGAATATGTCGATTGAGATTCTTATGACCACCTAATTGAGCTTATTCCTACAGTTTATAACAAGATTCACAGGCAAAAGAGCGAATACAATTGCACAAGTGAAGAACCTGAAATTTGTTTAAAGCTTCGTTTAAGTATGGCCAGGGCTGACTGGAGTCTTCTTTTGCAGACCTCCATGACTCACCAAAGCTTTTCTGGTACTCATCTAGGACCTGAGAAAAATTGAATGTCAAGCAAATCGAATCTTTTCCTCCTGACAAGAACCTAGATGTGGCTTATAACATAGGGAACAACATTAAACATAATGACAATACCTGATTGAGAAGAGAAAAAGCACTACGAACAGGATAATGATCATCCATGAATCCCACCGCGCAAAGACCATTTCTATTGTAAGCATGAACCTTGTACTCTACATCAAAAACAAAACTACGAACCCTAATTACCCCCAAAATCGAGGAGAAGAACAAAAAGCTGGAATCGCGTGAAATTAAAGCCAGGGCATATTCCAGAAAGATCTAAAATCGGCAGAGGTGCACATCCTAATTATAAAAGTTGAGAAATCGAAAAGCTGATCCTAGTCTGCAGAAATCGAATAAAAGGGCAAAAAGAGGATTGCGTAGATACGATTCGAAGAAGCTAGAGGTAGGAGGAGAATAAGAACCTTCGTGCTGGACGGACTGGCGTTGGGAAGGAGGGGTTCGGCTGGCGACAGTGCGACCGACAAAGACGACGAACTCCTTGACGCTAGATCGCTGGAAATAGCCAAAGTGAGAGACGTCGGAAGCGTTGGCGAGGATAACGGGATCAGAAGCTTCGGGAGCACACTTGAGAACGAGCAAGGCAGTGATCTTCATAGCTGAGGTGGATCGAAGGTTGCGTGAGAAGGAAGCGAGGAGGAGGAGAAGGAGGAGAAGGAGGAGAAGAGGCGTTGGACCTGGAAACTCAGTCGGGTGGTAAATGGCAATTAAGTTTTAAGGTGTCGAGACAAGACGACATCTCATTATACTTCAATATCTACGCATCTTTTATTCGCAATCCATTTACTTAACATTGATAACAATCATATTATGCGTTAAAATAATATAATAAAACTTCGGTTCAATTTGGTTCGGATGACGTGTGGTAAGATTCGGCTTGGTTTACGTAATATTATTAGTGCTAAATTGATCCGAAATTAACGATTTTTGGTTACAATGAATTCAATTTTAAATAATTATTGGCATATTTTGGTAGAGGTCCGTCAATTCAGAATTTTGGAATTCGGTACAATCAAAGAAAAGTGGATTATTTTAGTTTTAGCTGATCGGATTGGCTAATTCCATTCGTTCTGATCTGAAAAATGTATATATAGTAAATCCAAAGTCTAAAAGATTTAAATTCTTAAAATTGATACATAAATGGGCAATTCTTCATTAATACCACTAACTTATGTTTTACTTTCACAAAAACCACAAAAAATTTAAAAATTTATGGTCAGAGCAATCAACCACAAATTTTCTAAACTTTATTTGTAGAAAACCCATTTAAAAACTTCCATTAATACCACAAATTTTGTAATAAAATTATCATAAATCCCCTAACCTCACACTTTTGGAGTTTAAGGTTCAAAAACCATAAAATCTAAACCCTAAACTCTATCCCTACAAATTATACACTAAATCTAAAATAGTTTACATAAATTTAAAAATTTAGTTATAAACTTTATAACATCAAATTTTGTGTTTGTTGTATTGTTAGAAACCAAAACTTTTGGTAGTATTTTTGAAACATTAAATTAACGGTGATATTTTTTGGCAACAAAACATAAAAGTGTGGCATTTTGAAGAATTTATATACATAAATTTGCGAAAAATAAATAGAAAAAAGGAAAAGCAGTTAAGAAGGGAATGGAGGGGAAAAAGAGATAAAAATGGGGAGTAGCAAAATGGCCATAAATGGGATATGAGCAAGTTACTTTTTTCGCTTCTTTTCCCTTCTCAAACCCAGCAAGCAGAAGAGGGGATTCATGTTCTTTTTTCGCTGTGAGATCTCTTCTTTCATTTTTTCTCTAAAATGTTAACAATTATGTATTCTATAATATGTATCTGACTTTGCTTTTTCATTGGGGTACGTACGTTAACACAAATGCAGGATCAATCAAATAGAGATGCTGAGGTTTTTAATTCTTTTCTCCCTTTTCATACACTCTTGAGTTGCAGCTCCCAAGACTTCTGGGGGCTGTCGGGGCTGCTCCTGCCAAGAAATGGCTCATTCTTAACGGTAAATATCCTTTTACATAACAATCAAATATATGAACATACCCATATTACATAACATGTTACATACCTGTTTTCTCTTATTTTGTATTTCAGGACAAGAGTCTGCGGTTGTGGCCAGAGGTGGCTTCTCGAGTCTTTTCCCTGAGTCTAGCGTTCCTGCAAATGACATGGCTATTAGCACCAGCTCACCTGGCCTCACAATGTTGTGCAACCTTCAGATGACAAAGGACGGTGTGGGCCTTTGCTTGTCTGATATCAGGCTTGACAATGCAACCACTATCTCCACACTCTTCCCCAAAGCCCAGAAAAGCTAACAGGTCAACGGCCAGGACCTCAAGGGCTGGTTTGTCCTTGATTAAGATGCCGACACCATCTTCTCCAACGTCTCATGTATGTCTTCTTCTTTTTTCCTTCCTTCCATGCTCCCCACCACCACACCTTTTCATGTTTTGTTTTATTGAGCAGTGGTCCAGAACTCTTCTCTCGGCCTAGCATCTTTGACGGCCAAATGCCGGTTTCCGCCGTGGAGGATGTCCTTGGAACCAAGCCTCCTATGTTCTGGTTGAGCGTTCAGGTTTCTCTTCTTTTTCTCTTTGAGAATATGATTAACCAACCTAGGGAGGTTTACTATTGATTCATCAAAATAAATGGATACAAATGTGCAGTATGATAGCTTCTACATGGAACACAAGCTGAGCGCAGCCGAGTACCTGAGAAGCTTAAGATTCCGCGGCACTAGTGTCATATCATCTCTGGAGATCGGTTTCTTGAAGAGCATCGGGATGAACGCAAGAAGGGCCAAGACAAAGCTCATATTCGAGTTCAAAGACCTTGAGGCAATTGAGCCCACCACCAACAAGAAGTACAGCGAGCTTCAGCAGAACCTCGCAGGAATCAAAGCCTTTGCTTCAGGCGTTCTTGTCCCCAAAGATTACATTTGGCCCCTTGACTCGGCTAAGTACCTAAAACCCGCCACCACCTTTGTGGCTGATGCCTACAAAGCCGGTCTAGAGGTCTATGCTTCTGGCTTTTCCAATGACATGCGCACTAGCTTCAACTACAACTACGATCCCTCCACTGAGTATCGCCAGTTTGTGGATAACGGCAAATTCTCTGTTAATGGCATCATCACCGATTTCCCGCCAACAGCATCACAAGCCATCAGTGAGACGATTTGATATCTATCCTCAGATATTTGATTAATAGGAAGAAGCTAACACCTCACATGTTCTTGCAGCTTGCTTTGCTCACCAAAAGTCGACGATGGAGCAGATGTGATTGATTGCTCTGTTCAGATGTCCAAAGATGGAATAGCTTTTTGCCATGATTCTGCTGACCTCACAGCAAGCACCACCTCCATGACTACTTTCATGTCTCAAGCCACCAGCGCTCCTGAGGTCCAGCCTACTAACGACATTTTCTCTTTTGATCTCACCTGGGCCGAGATCCAGTCTTTAAAGCCTAAGAAACTGATTTCATTTCTAAATTATTCTCAACTAAATTGCTGAGATTGGGATGTCTTTGTCTCCAGCTCAAATCGAGAGCCCCTTCTTGACTTCCTCGGGCTTCCAGAGAAATCCAGCTAACAAGAACACCGGGAAGTTCACGACTCTTGATGACTTTCTTGAGTTTAGTAAAACAAAGGCAGTCACCGGAGTTCTGATCAACATAGAGGCAAGCCTTTTTTTAACTCCCAAATGCTCTTTCATTTAGGCAGCTTCACTAACACTTTGTTTGTTGACAGAATTCTGCTTATTTAGCATCAAAGAAAGGCCTGGGAATCGTAGTAGTCAAGTCCGCTCTGACCAAATCCACACTCGACAAGCAATCAACCAAGAAGGTTTTGATTCAATCAGATGATAGTTCAATTCTGGCCGGTTTTGAAGCAGTCCCTCCGTTCAGTAGAGTCTTGAGCATTGACAAGGAAATAGGAGATGCTCCAAAGCCATCCGTTGAAGAAATCAAGAAAGCACGCAGATGCTGTCAATCTCAAGAGAACTTTCCTCGTCACTATTACCAAAGCTTTGCCACAGCTAGAACTAACGTGGTGGGGAAAATGCACAAAGCCAATAACTCTGTTTATGTCTCGGTGCTAAGGAACGAGTACATCTCCATAGTACTCGACTACTTCTCTGATCCTACTGTAGAGCTTGCCACATTCATTGCAGAGAGTGGCGTTGATGGAGTCATAACAGAGTTCCCTGCCACCGCTACTAGATACTTAAGTAAGTTTAAACCTCTACAAGATCATATGAAAGAACAATATACACATAGGCTAATAATTTATATTTGATGCAAATGCATGGAGTCCATGCTCAGATTTGAACAAAGACCAGCCCTATGCCATCTTACCCGCAGAGGCTGGCGCTCTACTCTCTGTGGCAGCCAAGGAAGCACAACCACCGTCTAGTGCCCCAAACCCGCCTCTTGAAGCCAAATACGTGATTGATCCGCCTCTGCCTCCTGTTGCAAACTTGGCCGCCGATAATGTAACTGGAGGAACTCCGCCAAAACCCCCTCCTGCTTCAGGCACCGTTGCCACCGTTGCCACCATTGCTAATCTTGGCCTTTCCTTGTTGGCAATGCTGACCTTGGGACTCTTCTGTGTTGCCTAATAAAGATGGATCGCACCATATAACTTTATAGGTTGTAACATGTTCGCCCATACACAATTTGAGCTATCTATGTTTCACTCATGTTAACCAAAATATGCAACAAACAGTGATTTGTTGTTATAGATCAAAGCTCTAAAGAAACTTTCTTTGTTGTGATAGGAATGTTTGCTTTCCGTAGAGATTTTGAGGCTTAATAATCGTTTATATTCTATTTACAGACCTTTTCCACCACGCAGTCTCTACTTTTATAGTTGCTCTCTCGATATAGTTGCAAAAGGGCAAACACAAATGATCAAGTCATCAAAGGCCTTTTAGAAAACAGTAACAAAATTAATACAGTATAGTACAGTGCCGTTGAGTATTTTTAAAATACTATCGCTCTCTCCCGAGCCGCTGAGTATGAGAACAAAACTAGAAGACCGATAATCTTTGACAAAAGTTACATCTACTACAAGAGTATTTTCTCAGTCATCCTTATGAGTATTCCCTCCCTATGCTTACACAACTTAGCTCCTTCCACACTCTCTAATCTCCTAATTAATCTCCATTGAGCTTGATCCTCACATCGCATTACCACCATAACTGCTCACATGTCATCCAGTTAAGCATCGGAAGCTACACGGATAATCAAACTATCCCTCAATCCAGAAAAAGAGACACAGTTCGTTACTTTTTATTATAAAGCCAGTTTATGAGTCTCAGCTACTCGTCCATCGTCTTTTCCTTGCTGGCCGCTCTGCCTTGACCTCTGAATTCACAGGGCCTTCAATTTTCGCAGAGGGCAGTGTCTCAGACTCCATTTTCTTTACTCCTGTGGTGTCTTTCTCCGTGGGCATTGGAAGCTTGAACCTTTCACTGCGTTTCTTGAGTTTCTCAACCGTGTCTAAGTGCCGGTCTCCGAGTCCCTTCTCGCTTCCATCTTTGGTCTCTGAAAGGTCATGGCCACTTTTCTCCTCGGTTACATCCAGGTTCTTGCCAATATAACCATGAACAGCTTCGTTAAGTCGGCCATTAGTACTATTTTCCTTTTCTTGAAGTTTTGAGGAAATGGATAATGACTTGGCAGGGACAGCATCATCTCTATCTTTGTGGCTTGCCCATCGCTCCAACTTTGTACGTCCCTTCTTTGAATCTTGTAGCTCATCACCAGAGGAAGCATTTTCCTTGTGTCTTTTGGTGGCATTAGGGTGCTGCGGGATGTCACTCCTGCAATTTCTTGCTTCGCTGGTTCTTATTGAGCCCTGAAAGGCATGAAAGAAACATCAGTACTGACCTTGAAGCAGATCAGAAGTGACCAACCCATGAGATATCCTAGGTAAGTTTGGCAACAGAACAAAAAACTTTGCAAGGTATATTGCATTCACGATAACTACACTACGTTCAGTTTGCAAACTTGGATGAGAATAAATCAAATAAATTCATAGGCTAATGGAGCTTACTGTCACTTCAGAACTGCCATTTTGTTCCCTTTGCTTGCTCCTCAATGATTCTGTGCCCTCTCGCTGTTCTTTAATCCTTCTACTAAAATCTTTATGTTTTCTGTCTTGCAACCGCTGGCCATCCGAAGTATCAATAACCTTGTCACTTTTAGCACCTGTCTTCTCCTGCCTTGGTTTTTTCTCATTGTTAACAATGTCGTCTGTGCGTGCAGAGAAGTCTTCATGTCCTCGATGATGGGAAGAACTTTCTTCACCAGGGTATTCCCTTCTCTTTGTCTGTTTAGTATGCCTTGCTGTATCTTTGGTGAGATGCTCTTTGTCTGAAGCTTTATACTCATCTTTCATCCTTGATGATCGGTCTTCTGAACCTCTGTGGGCCCTTACAGCCATCTGCTTCTCTCTTCCTCGTGCTGATAAACCATCCTCATGAGTTAGTTTCAATTTATCCAAATCCTCACGCTCTCTCAACCTCTCGTTTCCATCTCTCTGCATAAGGAAATCATCTCTGTGCCTGAGAGAACTGTGGCCGTCAAAATCATCTCTGATTTTATGTTGGACATCTCTCTTCTGATGCTCCAACCTATCATCACGTTCTCGTTTCAGGCGGCTGATTGATTCTCTTTGACCATATGGGATTTCATTTTTTTCAGTGCGGCTTCTTTTCAAGTATTCTTCATCCTTCCTCCTCTTGCTAATGTGATCATTCACTTCATAAGTATTTCTCATACCAACATCATCCAAATGCTTTCTGGAAGGGACGTGGTCATCCTTGCTGCGTATTTCACTCTCTCGCATTTTACCCCTCTGCCTAGAGCCCAGATCATCTTCACGATCCCTTTTTCTAGACCCATCATCCCCACCTCTTCGACTGTATGGCTCATCCTCGTTCCTGCGCCAGACCCCACCGTCAACATCTCGCACTTTTCTTTTATCAAAATCCTCGTGACTTGCAATTGAGTAATACCTAGAATCCAGCTCCATATGGGGATTTAAGTTTTCCCTACCACCTTTGCTCACCGCTCTTGTTCTTTCCATTTCCTTCCCTCTGTCCAGATTCTTTATGCTCTGATGCAGTACATTGTTATCCTGCTGTTTCCTATTGCTAGCTGACCGAGCATAATGCTTATCTTGAATAACTTCCTCTTCTGCACCATCCTTCAATTGCTGATAATCCCTGTGACTTCCAGATCTTGCTTTACTGCTTTCACTACTACTCTCCATCTTTGATTCCCCTCCACCATCTTCTTGAGCTGCTGACTGAGGGACTGCAGAACTTATTTTATGCTCCTCCTCCATCTCAGTATCTTTGCCAGCTTCACCTCCCACATCTTCACAATCAACACTTGATGACCTTGTGCCTCTGTCTCCAACAGGAGACGATGAACGAAAACTCTGGCCACTATCCGTGCTTCTAGAGATCTCATCATCTTGCTTTTTGAGAAGTCTTTTTCGTGGCTCATCCTGGGCAGGACTACGTTCAGCAGATTCCCTGTCTGGTCTCCCGCTGTTAACATAACTAGTCTCAACTAGGGCATTTTCTCCAGAAAGGCTATTATCAGCTTGATCTGAGCCATTTTCACCCGAGGGTTCATCCTCATGCGAATCCTGACATACAATCTGGCAACAAACTCAATGTCAGTTAGTAGCAGTCAGTATACAGCATGCAAAGATGCCTCACCAGTAAAAAAACAAAAATTAAGAGAGATTTGAGACATGGTCAACCTCAATGATAGCATCTAGATCACACGTTCGAGGATTACGTGTATCAATGGATGGCAGACGTTCTCCAGAACCAGTTTCCACAGGTATTGGTCTTCCAGGGGGCTGAGAGAAAACAAATTCAAAAAATTCTTTCAAGCTTTAAAAATGAACAGCCTTCCAGTCGTGATATACAATAATGAACTACATATTGAAAATGCTACATTTTAAAACGAGAGCAAAGGCAGGAGGAAGCATACTAGTGAAGGTCGAACATGAGCTCGTACTTTAGCTGAATCACCTTGAGCAGTGTCTGGCTTCACTAAATTTGTAGAATCCACAACAACACCCTGCACGCCTGTTGCTGCAGCTAACTCTGGGGGCAGATCTGGATCATAACCCTATCATCATACAAAAGAGTGATTAGGAATGCATTGTCACCCTTTTGTATCTGATGTAGACAAAATATTGTCCGAATGCGAAGAATAATAAGCTAATAAGTGCCACAATATAAGCAAAGATTCACTTTACCTGATCTGTTCTACCACTTTCATAAACACGTATTCTGCTTTGCATCGTAGTCTCGATACGGTGTTGGTCCTGTATGAAATTGAAAGATGCTCCTCTTAGTACTCTTCATCTGCTGAAATAAGGATATAAATAACAGTTATCAATTACCAGCTGTTTGCAATAGTCTTTCCAGCCTTCCTCATTTAGTCCAAAGTTGAAATAGTCTGTGATATCAACTGCTGGATATCTCCAGGGCTTTTCCTCAAAACTCTCTATGTCAACCTCAAATATAGTCCTAAAAAAGTAAGGCTAGACATCAAACTAAAGAAACACAGATTTATACTAATCAAAAACTTGTTCTTGCAATCAGACATCAGACGAAAAATAAGTAATATATATTGATATGCATATATATATCTACATGAGCCTTAGCTACTAAAATCTCCACAGTTTCTGAACAGATAAAACTTTACTTGTGAGAGGGAAGAGTAAAGTCCAGTCCCCGGCCTGCTGTATTACTACCCCAAGACTGGTGGAAGCCTTTCTGTGCAGCAGAAGCATTCCTCATTCCCAGTGGACGCCAATCTCCTCTGCCTCGACCAGCCATAGGACCAAGGTTGGCGGGTGGACGAACTTGACCTGAGGGAGTCCCACCAGTAGATGCAGCACCTCCAGGCATGGGGGTTGCCCCCGGTCTTACATACTGCAAGAGAAAGATATGTATATATCAAGTAGATCAATACCACCCTTATTTTGTCTCGACGTCAATACTTGTAACTTTGGTATGATTAATCCACAAGACAAAATGAAATCTTTAACGGGATTTTGGCTTCATAAAGTTAGTTAGGGTCCAAAGAGATTATTAATCTTCTTACAGTCTTCTTCAACAATTGCTAACTGTTAAGGAATTACAAAAACTCTTGAACATCGTAAGTGTTGGTTGCATAGGGTGCGATATATAAGAGGGAAAAAGTGATTAGATTATTATCTCCCTTTCACATTCTTAATTTTATGACCAAACACAGAAGCAGCTAAGTAAAGAGATGGTGTGTCAAAAAGCAGTCTCCAATATCTGATCAACTACTCTGCATTTGCATTCAAGTTTAGGTACAAGTACAAAGAAGATATGCATTAAAATTTATGAAAACTAAAACGGGGCCATGACAAGAACCCCAGCCACTACGTAATCTGACCAGTGACAACAGTGTTGCATTGACACTGACCTTAAACTGATAATGAAACGGATGACACCCATGGCTGCTATAACCAGCTTTGGGCGGCCCAGTAGCACCTCCTGGTCCACTCCCTTTCCCAGCTTCTCCCCCATCTTTGACATCTCCTTCAACCCCTTGCAGACCATCTTCTCCCCACAGCTGCTCTTCCATAGATTGATTTGGGTCACCATCGGCCACTATAACAAGTGGTTCTTCGTCATCATCATCTTCGTTGTCTCCCATCCTTGATCTTCTATCAGCTCCGATCATGACGTTGCGGCTACTATCATTCAACACTATCTGCAAATCGTCTTCACTGTCGCTATCCCAATCATCTCCTTCTCCTTGTCCTCCGTAGCCTCCATCGCCACCAACCTGCTCAATTGCTGTCGTAACTTGCGGAACACCTCGATCTGTAGCCAAATTAGGTAACGCTCCAGCTTCAGAAGCGGCAACGAAAAGACCAGGAATCGCAGGTGTAGAATCGGCATCGAGTTCTTCGGTATCAAAGCTCATGTCCTTGTCGTCGCCGTAGCCAATTGCTTGCCGAGCCACGTTCTGAGATATAGTGGTTGATAATTTGGAGGCATCGTTGTCCAAAACCCTAGATATGGAAGCTGAATTAGGTTCTGCTCCATCTTGATCTTGAGATCGGAGGTGGAGGTCGATTGAACGGTGAGGAAGCGGAGGCGGAGGCGGAGGCGGAAGAAAAACAGAAGACTGAAACGGCTGGAGGACGTCGGAATATAGATCTCCGAACTCATCGTCTTCGTCCATTGGAGTGAGAAATTGGAAGAAGAAGAACGGCCGATTCGAAAGAAAGAGACGGTGAAGTTAAGGGCTTCTTCTGAACTCTCTGCCCCTTTTTATCATCGCTAGGGCCTTATTTCTACAGAATTTACTTTTTCTGCCCAAATTAAAGATTAAATGAAATTAAAATTAATTAATATTTTGTCCATTCATCAAAGTATCAAACCAGATTCAAACCAGGCTGAATTAAACAGCAGGAATTCAGATTATTATTCCCGGAAAAGCATAATTTTCCCGAGAAAACTAAGAGAGATTCTGTGTTTAGGGTTCTGGCCAGCCCCTTCCCACCTGAAAGTCGAAGAAGATGATCGGAGTCGGAAAAATGAAGCAGTACTCCAACGTCCTTGACAAGCCTCTCAGCAAAGGCAAGCAAGAGGTACTTCTCAGCTCCGTAGATCCACTCTTCTCTTACATGTCTGACCTTTGCTAAGAATTCTCGTCTTAGAAAGTTTGACACTGAACTGAGTATAGAAATGGAGAACATTCTTTTCGATTTGGATCCGGATCTAATAGCTGTGTGAGGGATGCGATTCGATCTCTTGTCTTTCGATCATATTCTTTGATCTCTTCATTGTGATCATTCGATTTCGAGCATCTGCTGAAAAGTTAGCTGTTTTGGAATTGTACTTGTTGTTGCAGGTGAGCTTGACCGCATTTGCTTTCTTATTCTCGGAGCTCGTTCAGTACAATCAAACCCAGGTTGACAATATAGCTGAACTTGAAAGAAGGTAAGCTGATTGGTTTCCAGGAATAACATGCGACTTTTATTTTATTTTCACGTTCCATCCCCAACAATGTGTTTTCTTCTTGATAATGATGGCCATCAGACTAGAGGATGCTGGGTATGCAGTTGGATCTCGAGTTCTGGAGCTTCTTTGCAACCGAGAGAAGGTAAATCGTGTTTTTGCAGTCTGATACTCTCACTTGTATGGTTTCCTGAAAGACTGAAAAGAGAACGTTTCATTTCTTGTAAGTTTTGTTCATGGAAAAGTAATGCAGAATTTTATCATGAGTCGCTTTGTTTTATGGATATATCGGCTCATTGTATCAGGGAAATCGAAGAGAGACACGGTTACTGGGAATTCTGTCTTTCGTCCACAGTACTGTATGGAAGGTGTTGTTTGGAAAGGTGAGGGATGATTTCAAATTGAGTTAGTTGTTGAGTATTTCAATGGACATATCTGTTTATGGATCCTAACACGCCCTTTATGAACATGCCGTAGGTTGCTGATTCACTTGAAAAAGGAACAGAACATGAAGATGAGTACATGATCAGTGAAAAAGAGCTTCTCGTGAACAGGTTTAGACTGTTCCAGCTCTTTCCATAAACACTCGAGATAAAGGTGGTTAAAACTGATGAAAAATGTGAAAGTGTAGGTTCATTTCGATTCCAAAAGACATGGGAACATTCAACTGCGGGGCGTTTGTTGCTGGCATAGTAAAGGTGAGTCATATTCATGAATAGGGTTTAGATATAATTGGTAGCGGAAGAGAAGAATAAGGCAGCCACCATTCTCTCTATGCAGGGAGTTCTGGATAACGCAGGGTTTCCTGCTGTGGTAACTGCTCATTTTGTACCCATTGAAGGACAACGTCCACGGACTACCATTTTAATCAAGTTTGCTGATGAGGTTAATGCCTACTTCCCTCTCTTTTCCTCAACACGCGTTGAGAAAAAATCTTAATCTGGACTGTTGTTTTACCTTCTTTACATCCATGCTGTACAGGTACTTAAAAGAGAGGCAAGGCTAAGCCAATAAGAACACTCTCTGTCATGAGTTGCCACGATCTGGGAACTATTGGCTTTATGTGAACTGCTTGTGCAAATCTGCTGTCTGTTTTCGGATGATTTATATAACCGTTTGAATCGAGCTGCAAAGCCCTTGTCCATGCATTGATGTAAACTACAGACATACCCTCTTATTACAATTGCAGCTGATGATACAACAGTTTCTTAGTTTTAGGCTTTTAGCCATTCAATGACGATGTTGGAAAAGAAAAAAAACAGGAACAGATTTTTTTGTTCCACGTAAGAATGAAAGGTTTCTGTTTACCAACGGGCCGGTTCTCAGAGGAAGTGGACTTATGCTTAAACATGTTAGTTCATTCATAGTTTTAGGAATTAATGTAGCTCGACCATGTGTTCATCTTTTACCCCGTTTGTGTTCCGACTTGATTGTTTTGTGATCAAATTCAGATTTCTAGTTCAAGCTTTGCTACACATTCATGTGCACCCTTTACCCAAATTCACACCCTTTGCAGCAAAAGAAAAAAAAACAAATGAAAGTACAATTGTGTGGAATCGCAAAGAAAAAGATGGAATCCTCTTTTAGAGCAAATCACAAGGAAGATAACAAATCATTTCTTGCCGAGAGGGAGTGACCTGCAAGCTGATGATACAACACATTCCTAGTTTTAGCACAGTGGATGCAAACATGGTTATGTTCAAGAAAAAAAAGGTTATGTTTTTACCAATTTCAAAACATTATATTATCCAGTGGCGAAATTACATAGCAAGTTGATATATCAATATAATCAGAACAGATTACAGATCAAATGAAGCAAGCAGGTAACAACATTGGTCCAACAAATCAGTTCCTGCCGAGAGGGAGTGACCTGCAAGAGTAAGTCTCCCTGAAATCAGACTTCTTCTTGGAGGAAGTAAAAAGAGAAGCATAGACTTCCTTAGTAGCATTAACCGGAACTTTATCCGCCGCTTTGAACTTCTTCACAGTAATGCCATTGCCATTGACATTTCCATCATCTATCTGTCTCTTTGCGACCATTGCTCCTGTATCAGCCACCACAGTTACACCGTTTTTGCTCTTCTTTGAGACGCCTTTCTTCTCTCTCAGCTTAGCTTTCTCTTCCTCCATCCTCTTCCTCAACAAGCTCACCTCCTCCTCTGTACCATTTACCACAATCTTATCAGAATCTTTGACATCCGCATGACACACCAAACATGAAGAAGACTTCACTTCCTTCGACGCCTTTGCGCTCATCACATGCCCACATCCCCTCAGAGCGAAAAACTTGTACTTTCCATTGAATTCAAGCCCTGAGACCGGACATTGAAACTGGGCACTGGTCGTATCTTGTGATGATCCATCAGAACCAGCAACAGGCGTGAGGTTGATATTCACCATATCTTTCAAACCCTTAATGTAAGAGAATTGCTTAGGTAACCTCTTAGATAACAAAGCATGTACCAAAGCTTCTTTGTTGAACAAATTCCCAAGGAGATCAATCACGCAAGGCTCAGACAAAGGTTCGTTTGACAAAGCACAATTTAGCCATTTAGAGAGCCTCTGCTCATTAGGATCAACCTTGTCAGGCTTCTTCTCCGCGTACATATTGAGGTAGCAATCACGAGACTCGGCTCCCGTTGCGCCGCCATCTCCTCCACCTCCACGGAGACGAGGGTAAAGAGTGAGCATAGAGACAGAAGGAAGCTTAGATACTTGGATCCGTGTAGAGCCATTCAAAAGATTCCCATCTAAAGAGACGCAAAAATCCGATAACGATTTACGCTGTAACGATTCGAGTAAGGAAGTGAGACCGGAAAGAGTTAATTCAGATTGCGCAGGATCCAACTGCAGAGCGAAGTCTTGTTGACAGTAAGGAGATTTAACGAAGATCTGGCGCCGGGAATGCATGGTGGCAGAGCAATAGAAAGAGCCCTAGGTTTCCGATCAATTTTAGTCGGTGATTCGATAAATGGGAATCGTAGAGAGAAAAGCTGTGGAAAAAGGAGAACGGAACAAAGTTTTGTTTATATATTAACTGGACCAATGAAATGGGTCACTTTAAATTTGATTTTTGGGCCTCAGTTTCAATATGTGGGCTGGGCCTTTCATTTACTTGTTTTCTCTCTCTCTTGTAGTGGGGGGGGGGGAATTGAGTTATATAATTTCTGTTTTTATTTCTTTGGATTTGCATAAATTTGTTTTTAAAACATGATTAACCATTCGAAGGGACAAAGTGTTTTCCTGAAATGACAGACAATATATAAAGTTTAAAGTAAACGGAAACAAAACAAAATGTAAAAATGGATTGTACATGTATACATAATCGAATAAATAGAGAATTGGCTTTTAGGATAATTAACAGCAAAAACAAATAATACAAAAGAGGCCGGCAACGTACGACTTTTGTGAGATAATATTTGAGAGATTCGAGATGCATATTAATATACAAAAATATTTAAGGGAGTAAATATTAAAAGAGAAAAATGAAACGGCCAGTAAATTTAAAAATTAGAAATCAAAATTTTTTAAAAGAATAAAATGCGGGAGGGAGCAGAGGAAGAAGACAGAAAGAGATGGAAAATGAGAATGGAGAAGTAAAGGGAGATTTCATAAACCAAAACAATGACTTGTTCCTTGATTCCATGTCAATGCTCTCCTCTCTTCCTCCTTGTTGGGACCCATCTCTTCCTCCTCCTCCCCCTCCGCCGCAATCTCTCTTCCACGCTCTCGCCGTCCACGCTTCCTTCCCTGATCAGTTCCATCACCCTCGGGTACCAAACTATCATCTTTTACAATTATTACTCCAAAAATAAAAGAATGTTTCTGATTCCTATCATCACATCTTTTGTTGTGAAAGCAGGAGTCAGGTGGTCCAACAGTGGGCAGCCAAGATGGGTTGCAGGCACAAGGGACAGTTTCGACAACGAGCGCACCTGTTGTTCGCCAAAAGCCAAGGGTGCGAGCCAGGAGAGGCCAAGCCACTGATCCTCACAGCATCGCTGAGCGGGTATGTCTTCCTTTTGTTTACTTCCTCCATCCCCTCTCTTATCTTGTTATGTTTCTGATTGTATGGTTTTGGACAGCTAAGAAGGGAACGCATCGCAGAGCGTATGAAGTCTCTTCAAGAACTTGTTCCAAACACCAACAAGGTACTCACTACTTTCCTGATTTATTAACTCTTGACTGAATCTGAATAATAACCGGATTGGTTGACGATGAGATACAGACGGATAAGGCATCAATGCTAGACGAGATCATCGAATATGTTAGATTCCTTCAGCTTCAAGTCAAAGTACTAAGCTTGAGCAGATTGGGAGGAGCCGGGGCAGCTGGTCCACGCCTCAATGGTCTCTCCTCAGAGGTCAGTTTCTTAGTCCCTTATAGCTCTCTACATCTGTATAATAGTGGCATCACCAATCATCATCATGGTTTGGGATAATGTAGGTAGGAGGACGGCTCAACGCCCTCTCTGCACCGTGCAATAGCGTAAATGGCAATGGAAACGCTACAGGATCATCCAATGAGAGCCTAAGGACAACGGAACAGAGGGTGGCAAAACTGATGGAAGAAGACATGGGGTCAGCAATGCAGTACCTTCAAGGGAAGGGGCTTTGTCTAATGCCTATCTCTCTCGCAACAGCGATATCATCCACATCCATTCACTCTCGTGGAGCTCTCTTCAGCCCCATCCCCAGTGTCGTAGCAGCAGCAGAGGATGCAAATGGAGCAGCTGTTGCAATACCTGAGGCCTCGTCTACTATGGATGATGTATCTGCCACCAAACCCTGAACCATTAGGATAATCATGTGTTTCATTTCATCTTCTCAGTTTAAGTCAAACACTAATATCCCCTATCTATTATTTACTTTTCACTGCTAAGCATAAAATAATTTAAAAACAATTACAACAAAGAATATAACCGACAACACAGAAACATTCGTATACGCGTGTGAGAGTAGATACCGAAATAGAGGTGGTGGGACAGCGAACTAAGAGACATGCGGCTCACTACTTTCCCAAATCGCTTCGTGTCAACGTGTTACGTAACTATTGTCTTCTAAGTGTTTGGTCAATCATATGTAAATAATTGAGGCTTCCATCTTCTCGTAATTAAAGATAGGCCCAAATTCTGGAACAGGCCCGGTTATTTTGTGATATCGGATACCAAACGCATGGACGATCCTAACTTCCCAAGTTTCAGTAACACCGATGACCAAAGCAAGTTTATAAGACTAGTTAACCAAACAATCAGGTTCTAATTCTATAGACATATCTCGGCATATTGATACTAAAAGCTTGCAGATTGATCAACAAATGGTGTGGTCGATATAAAGGCAAACAGTCAAGTTCTTGAAATGCCCCAATCTATTTCCCATGTTGTAGGCTTTACAGCTCAAATAAGAAGTGAGTTTTAAGAAAGCTATAAAACAACTAAAAACTATAGGCAAAGAAAATGAGTCCCATGATTCAGGAACAGTAAGTGCCCATTCGTAATCTTCCTCAATAGAAAGTCCTTTACAACCTGACAAAGACAAACAAAAACTAGCCCGAATTAGAAACAAGTTGACATGATCTACACAAAGACAAGGTCAAGCTTGATCATAAGAACAATAGTGAGAACACAGAACACAAAGGAAGCATGCAAAGATTAAATTAATTAAAGAATCAAGATTGAAGTCAAATACCAGGAAAGGAAGGAATCTAAGTGGAAGGAGAAGAAGGCTTGAAAGTGTAAGGCTGAGGAAGTGACATTGGACCTTTCCTCTCATCTCCATCATCCAACAGCCTTTGAACTCTCTTGTTCCGACAGTACTCCCTATCGAAATGCTTCACCTTCATTTTTTCAATTTGTTCCATTAAATCCCAAAAAATCAAACCAAAGATTGCAAGATGCAAACTAATTAAAAGGGAGATAGATAGGAACATGAATACCCAAGAAGAGCGACAGCTGTTAACGAATTCAGTTCTAGAAAGGCTACACTCCTTAGGATAGAGAAGACCGACGGTCGCGATTTCAGTTGGTTTTTTACAAGATTCCTTTTCTAGACAAGTGTAAAATGCATCTCTGGCCTGCACGGATCAATCGAACCATTACTTGTTAACCTAATCACCAAACAGAATCACAACGACGAGAAGCAGAGAGAAAGAGAAAGACGACCTTGTAGCAAGCATCTCTAGCTTTAGCAAGAACATCCGCGTGAACCTCATTAGGGTTCGACGACGCATAAGCATCGAGCACCATGAATAGCGAAGACGGAAACAGAAACAAGAACCGGTCGACGCCAAAAGATCCAAAACAAACGAAATACTCCATTAAAACTTGACGAGGGACATAAATAGACGGCCCACTTCGGCCAGGCCCAATAAAGTAGTCGGTAAGATGAAGCAATGAACAACAGAACATATGTCGTATACACAAAGCAAGCTCAATAAAAAAATTAGTGTATCTTGTTGAAATATCCGAATGATCAGATGCAATGTACATTACAAAACTTTACTTTGACATAGATTCATATCAGTCAGCCAGCAAGCAAAGCTATCTACTATTTTCTCAGTTGTTACATAATCATTCTTCCGTTCCTTGCTTCTTGAGCTGCTCTAAACCGAAGTTCTCTTCTGGCTGCCTCTTCCACAGGTAATAAGCTGCGTCTATCCAGCCTCTATGCACTGCAAATTTCTTCTCTCGTACAGCCCAACGTGCCTTCTCCGTTCCCACGTCCATAGCCACGACGTGTGTTACGGATGCATCAACTTCTGGTGCGCAGGTGGCTCCCAATTCCTCAGCCATCTTCCACAGAGGGTGATCTTCTGGGTGAGCCTTGGTCGGGAAAACCCGACTGAACACTACTTTACATCCTTTAAGTATCTCTTTCCGCACTTGTTTCAACATTGACCTAACATCTCTATTGGTTATGTCTTCATCCACATTCTGAAAATACCACTAATAAAAAACAGCTAGGCAAAAGATAAAATTTGCTTTTAATCCAGGGTCTACAGATTTAAGCATACCTCAAAGAATAGCGTATGCGCTTGTTTTAGGACTTTCAGGACAGTTGCAAGTGCCCCATTTGGTTCACTCTCATCAGTCTTCAACTCCGATAGAGACTTGTACTTGTGCTCAAACTGTCTGCAGCTTGAAGCAAAAAAGTGATACCTCTCTATAACGATCAAATTGTCCCTGTGATTTGGCCACGCCTGTGCATCAAAGCAAGTATCAGCACATCCGATCTAAACCCAATGTCATGATTAAAAATAACATGAAGCATTGACAAAGTACAGAAAATACTTACATTCTCTGTGTCGTCAAGAATCAGAACAGCACTTTCTTGCCCCAGCACCAAATCTAAACTCTTTTGATGTTTCACCGTGCCGTCATCCCGAGAAATTATCCGATCACCAAAGTACTCTCCTTTGGGGTCTAGTAGCTTCGCCATCTGTCTTGCATATGGCCTATCTCCCATTGTGTATATGTACATCACAAACATCTCACTGGCTTCTTTTAGAAAAGAGTGAACAAACGGCCTCAATTTGGTCATCATGTGCATAAACTCCAGCATGAAAAGACTGCCTCCAGAAACATCTGAGATTAACAAAAAATCAAAAAATTCTTAAAACTATACACATGCAACCATCTAGGTGGAACAACAAACAGACAAATACGAGACTGAATTTCCATGCACAAAGATCACGTTTGAAAAAAAAGGAAGCAAAACAATGTAGCTGAATATATCACCTTGAAGAGAATGCGTATGGCTTTTCAAGTATTCCTCCTCCGGTTTCAGATCCTTTAGAATGGTTGAATTAAGCAACGTGTGGTCTAGATCAAGAACTAAATACAACTTCCTCTTGCGTTGCAAGAATGTCAAATCTGAATCACGCAACCGGGAGATTTCATCTTGATTGAGCCTTATTTCCTAAGAAAGCACATTTCCCAAAGCTCTTTAATAAAAACTAAGACTTGATTTACCATAAGCTATTCAGGAATTCGTAAGGAAATGGAGTAGATTGGCATACCTTGTGTATGTACCTAAATGAAACACCTGTTTCTTCCAACTTTTGACCACAAACAAAGCACATGTTCCCGAAAGAACCTGGGTGCTCGCAAGCCCCCTTGCTTGAGGACGCTTCTGCAAACATAGCAGGTTCGAGAAATTCAAGATGATAGAACAAATGACTGACAGTAAAGTCAGGCTGAAAAAAGAGAGCTTCTCACCAGAGATTTCTTCTGAATATGTAACAGAAGCTACACCCTCAATCTCCTCTTCCTCTCCGGATTTAACATGCTCTAACTTTCGTCTCTTTGACCTAAAAGGTGATTGTGAAACATGATTTAGAGAAAACATTCACACTGAAGTGTGCACTCAAAAGAACAAAAAGCAACGAATTGAATATACCATTCAAATAAGAAGAATGCCAGAAAGATGAGAGTTAAATTTACCCAAGATTGTCAGCTTCAGCTTCAGCATCATCCTCGGCTTCTTCGGTGGGGAATGATTCAGCTGAAGAATCTGAACCAGAGTCCAACTCAGCTTCAAGGTATGCAGCAAGATCATCACTACTGGAAGAATGCACTGGGGAATCACTGGCCACACTCATCTGAGAACCACTCACAACAAAGCAAAGTCTGAGAATGGACGGAAATCAAAGTCACGAATTAACTAAACACAAACAAACAAAGGATAAATTGAATCCGAGTCGAAATCACAGAGAAACATGGAAGAATACCTTATACACTTAAGCGACTGACGCAAGAGAACCCTCAAAATCAAATCGTTGGTTGTTTCTTTTTTTTTTGGAACGGAGTGGGAGTGGGAGAGATGACGCTTCGACGGTGCCTTCAACTTCTCTCCGATGCTATTTCACGAAAGCTGATTTAGTTAGAAATAAGGCCCGTTTGGGGCCCATAAAAAGCCTAACTAATATTATTTAATTTGGGTCACACAAGCCTCGCGATCGCGAAGATTCAGAATTAATTGTGGGTTTTAAAATGTTGGCGTAAATTAGGCTAATGGAATAGCTTGCAGGAACTAAGAAGTGGTTGATCCGTAGCCGCACACTAAGAGCTAGATTAAGTTTTTTCCGATCAATCGGTCAAGAAATGGCCATGCCTTTTGGTGGTTACACTCTTCTCATATCACAGGATTGTAAATGCACACCATTACCGATACATTTGGGTGGTTACACTCTAATTTAACAATATGTTCTTAGTTATTCCTCTGTTGTTTTGAATTCGTTGGAAAAAAAGTAGGAAGTGGTTAAGTTAATAGAAGAAGATCAGATTCACCTTATTAAACGTTATAGAAGCTGTGTATATATATACAGAGGTAACAGAGGAGCCTAACTAAACAGATTGATTACATTATGTTTATATGTGGGAGAGAAAAAAAATAGGGAAAGTTAAGAAATTTTCTTGAGTTTATTAGGCATCATCATATGAGGAGCTCTTTTGAATTTAGGGACTTGTTCTTCTTCTTCTTCGTCGTCTACTACATGTTCCTCATCATCATCATCATCGGTCTTCCGAATCATCTTCTGCTGATAATATCTTAAGGCTACGAATAACATGAATGCTGCCCATACACGGGCAATGACGGTAGAAAGGTTCCAGACGAGGGTGAAGAGTGCTAAAGCCACTGCCTTTTTGTGATTGCATGATTCCCATGCGTCTCTGAATCTTCTCAGCCAGAATTTCCCTGCATGTACACAACCTGTTTGATTAAATGTCTCAAAGAAGCTGTAACAGAGAGGTACAAAAGGAATTTTTAGTTACCGTAAGCGGAGAAGTGGGTTGAGTAGGAGATGAAGATTTTAGGTACTGTGAATGATCCCAAAAATCCTGTTCTCACACAAACAAATACTCACAAGTCAGAATCTATACACACGGCATTTCTTAAAACTACAACTATTGGAGTCAGAGTTGTCAAGGTACCAAATTTGGCGAGGTTCCATAGAGTGATAGAAGAGCCACACCTAGCCAAAACGAACAGCACCACTCCCATCTACCAATGATCATCATCTCCACTTTGTTAAGGTCAACAGATAGAGACAACGATGGAGAAAGAGAGAGAAGGGAGCTTACCTTGAGGGTGGTGGAGGGATCGCCTGAGAAAAGTGCTCTGAGTTGAAGCAGAGACTCGTTGAGGTAAGGCATTATGAGTCTGAGCATCCTCTTCACATCTTCCTCTCTCACCCCAACCACTTTATGCCTCTCCTCCTCAACCATTCCCCTGCGTCCATTATTTATATGCCTTTCAAACACAATCACAAAGCAACATGCAAAGATAGAGAGAAATGGGTCTATGTATCACACCTGCGGGTCAGTGATTTTAATACGAACATGAGGCCAAGATAGATGAGTCCCATGTACGCTACCACTGATATGAAGCTGTACGTATTCATTCACATTTTAGTTAGTTAAAACTAGTGTGTATGTAATTTCATTGATCAAATGAGAAAAACCTGAAATTGAGATCATTGGCGTAGGAAGAAGAGATGATGAGGAATGTTCCGAAGCCGAACACAAGCGCCGACCTTGATACATCTCTCCACATCACCAGATCCACTGTCCATTTTCATTTCGTCATTTACATATATAATTCAGACTTTTCGGATCAAGTATTATGAATCGAAGGTTATACATATATAGATGAAATTATGCAGACTAATCCATTCAGAATCTCACCCAGACTCTGCAATTTGCTCTGTGACTGAGTAAAGTTATCTTCGTCCTCTGCAAATCTCTCTGAAAAACAGAGGTTTCATTGAAATTGTATACGAAACCAGAGGCCGATGAAATAATACACTGAGATGGATCAAAACCTGTACTTGGAGGGACCGTATAAACGAAAGTTGCTCTTTTGATCTCCGGAGGCGGAATTTTACGAACAGACGACGGAGATGGAGCTGTTCTGTTGTGAAATTGACTGAACTTATTAATTTCAACACCACCGACTCTGTTATTGATATTCTCTTCCTTGGCTACATTCATCTCTTTCACATCAACACTCTTCTTCTCCAGTGCTTTCTCCTCCTCTTCTTCCTCTTCCTCTTCCTGATCGCCATTGTCGATCTGCTCAACGTTCGAATTATCGGAGACGATTATCTCCTGACAGACACTAAACTCCTTGACTTCCTCTGAGATCTTCGGATTCTCATTGACGGTCTCCTCTTTTGGTACATCATTATGCTCTGTTTTCTTATCAGAATTCTCGGAATTAGGAGCTGGCAATGAATTCACTTTCCTCAACGCAACTGAATCAAATTCACCAGCTTTGACGATCGCTGAGCACAGTTCCGATCGGGTCTTCTTAACCCGACCCGGAGGAGTCTTCTCATTCCCATCTACTGATTCAGATCTCGCCTTTTTCGCCACCGACAGAGTCAAACTCTTATCATTGGAGTCACTACTACAAACCGATCTCCTTGCTGTCATCGGAGGAGTACCAATGGACCTCGGCCTTGTTAGCTTCAGAGAATTGGCTTGAACAGTCTCAAGTGATGATGGGCTCTTCACATCAGACACTCCTGACTTCCAAGTTCGTCTCTTTCCGTTAACCCCTAAAGCTCCCTCCTTTAAGTTCATTTGCTTACTAAAATTCTTGTATGCGTTTGTGGTATGAATAACAATGGCGTTATTACTAATTTCGTCGTCGTTCTGCATTCTCGTTTCCCAAACAGAGCCTGCAGCAACAACGGCTCCTCCAACGCCAATTCTTCTTCTTCTGCTGCTTGGGTCCATCCGCTGTCTTTATGTCACTGTCCTACTGGCTACTACTAATTGAATTGAAATTTGGGAGGGTAGAGAGAAAGAGTGGTACTGATGATGAGGCTTGAAGCTGAATGAAAATGGAGGTTGTTGAGCACCAAAGGCAATTGATTTTTCATCTAATATCTGTGTTGGATTAGATAGATTGGAGGGGGGGCCTATGTTTTGTGTCATGAAGATGAGAGTATAGATCACCAAATTGGCTACTGCTTTTAACTAACCTAAAGCCATTGCATGTGGTTTCACTCCAAAGATGCTGCTTAAACACAGTCATTAAGGTTTATGATCACAATCTCTACTTTTTCTTTTCTTTTCCCAACTAAATTTTTTTAACAATTTATCTTTCTTTTTGTTTTTTGTTTTACGTTATTAATAAACTAGCATGTGCCGTGTAAACAAATGAATTGCTTCATCTTCCGCAACATATTTGTTTTCAAGTGGAAGGCTGTCTCCGTAATCACATGGATCATGAAAATACTAACATTTTTATTAGCTAAAGAAATTGTTTGCAAGAAATGATGATGAAACACAAAGAAGTTTAGACTTGTATATGTTGTGAATATTTGTTGTATTACTTTGGTTTTGACTTTTTCCATCAACTAATGGCGTTGATAAATTATATATTGCATTTAAGTGACGCATACAACGCCATAAATATTTGTTGTATCTTGTCTGCGTTAGTTAAATGCAATATATAATTTCCCTATACATAGCCATGGACCCAATTTTAAATGAGTTTGGATTCGTCATTTTGGAAAGAGTTGAAGATAGTCAAATTAGTTCATTTTATAAATACAGGTCGAGTGTTTGAGATGGGAATGAACAAAACAAATCCAATTTAACGTCTTCTATTTTATTTCTTATTATAAAAAAATGCAAAGTTACTGTCATTACATCGGCGGAGTGACTGCCACCGTCCACCGACACGGCGATGCCTTTTTTTAATTGTGACAAACTAAGCGATTATAAGTCAGAATCGATAGTTACATAGATGATAAGTATAGAAACGGCGAAGGTCTTAAGTTTACTATATGTGAATATTATTAATACATTCATAGTGGGATTACACTAAACACTCAATTACCATTAGATGCGTGCTTGGGTATGTTTGATAAACTACTCAACCTAATAAGTAAAATAACAGTTTATAGCTGCGAAGTTGCAACTGCGTGCGTGTCTAATCACACTAGTTGATTAATTAGGTATATTAATCAAGATCAGACCCCAATTAAATTTGGAATCGAATTGGAGTTGGATTGGGATTGCTTAGACGGCACGTGGTCGAGAGTGGGAGGGCACGTGACTCTTGGCACTTCTCCCTATGCATCTGTTTCGTTATCTCTCCTTCGTATTTTTATGCACCCTCTCTCTCTTTCTTTATGTATTTTCTCTCTTTATACATTTAATATATTTTGACCCAAAAAAGCAAAACCAATTTGTTTTTTTTTTTCTCTTCACTGCTAAATAAATCACATTTTTAAATTTTCCAGTTAGCTCAACAACCGTGACAACGATTCGTTGTAAAAATTGCGATTGACATTGACCTATACCCAACACACACAAAATATTAATTTATCATTCACTAATTTAAAATTGAAACAAGTGAGCAATAACGAATGGGCCTTGGTTTCAATAATGCGCGTATCTTATGGGGATTATATATTGAATTCCTCCTCCGATTCATAATCGTAAATATAATGAATACATACGTACTTTGGAGTCTTCACCAACTAACTCGGGATCCTTACACATGTTTACCAATTACTATAGTTATCGGGTATTATTATTTCCACTTTAATTTATTTCTGTCCCATGCAATTCCTCTCTTTTCCTTTTTCTATTTACCTTTTTTATAAAAAAACTGTAAAGTCAATTAATAATTTTATTTTTCGAAAAGATTACAGGCTCCTGCAGTAAATATATCTTTATTGACTGTTCAAGTATATTTAAATCGAACCTTTTTAACATCTGGATTAAAATCGAGAAACCATTTATCGAGCAAAAAAACAATACTATAAAATTTTTAATCGTTCAACTTGTGGGCCCGAACAAAAAAGATATTTAGCTGCAATATATTTGGGTTTACTCATCCAAATAAGCCCAATACAGTTCCTCTTCTTAGTTCCAAACTCGAAAATAAATTCCAAAATTCATACAAATGGGCTTTTCATCTAGGGCTGTAAGGCTGTAAGTGAACAACTACTTAAGAGGTTTAGGGTTTATTGAAAGAAGCAATGTAACTGAAGCTGAATGAATTCAAATTTCTATATAGAGTTTTTCATTGTTTGTCAAAGAGTATTCGTTGAAATCGAATTCGGATGGTGACATATGGATGATATTAGCAAAAATCAATAGAGTGTCTTGGTTATTCAGTTAGATATTTTTAAAAATTCTTTTAAAGATATGTGCTATGTTGAAGTTTTTTTAAATATGTGTTATTGGATCAAATATTTGTAGCTGTTTTTTGAAAACATAATTTAAATTTAATGATATTTAATTTATTAATTATAATTTGTTACTATTATTTAATGTTATTTGATTTTGATGGTAATTTTATTGGAAAATAGAAATTTTAATGAAAATAAGAAAACTCAAATCTGAAGTTTTAAATGACACAATTCATTAAAGTTCAATTAAAAACTTTACAATACTCTAAAACTGAATTATTATATGACAACTTTTTTTGTTTTGGTTCAAATAATTATTTTAATTCCAGTGTCCTTAAATTTAGGTCCAGGCGGACCATGCCAGTCGCTAATTCGTCTCTTCAAGAAGTTGGTTTCCCGGGTCATAATGAGGCGCGATATAGACCACCGTAACCGGAAGAGGAGCTTCTGTCTTTTGTTTTGTACGAATAAAAATAAAAATATATGAAATAAAATAAATGGCTGGGTCTTTGTATGGGTTTAATAGTGCGTTGTAGCTGCCACTCTCTTTCTCTCCTCTTTTCACACAGCCGCAAAAAGCTCTCTTCTTTTTTTCTTCTTCTTCATTCACACAATTTTTGTCTCCGACGATCACAAGCCGTGTCTTCTCTATCCACGGATTGTTGATTCCTCTCTACTTGTGAATGGAGGTTGCTACGAGCAGCGCCGATTTCAGGATCCAAACGGATCGTGATCCGCCGAGCAACAACGGATCTTGCGCCGTTGCTTCCTCGACCGCTTCCGCCGTGTTTAGAAAGATCGAGTTTCACCCCGCTAGAAAACCATTCAACGGCTTCTCTAGTGGAGGTTCTGATTTCAAGATCGAAACTTTGAACCCCAGCTCCGGTAACAAGCGAGTGTTATCTGCACCGGTCGTTAAGAAATCCGACGGCTCTGATTTGGTGGAACATGGTTTCGATCCCGAGCTTACTTTTAGCATTACCTTCCGTAGAATCGTGAGTGCTTACTAGCCGTCCCATCTCTTTCGATTTTGTGTGACCTTCTAATTGTTCAAATGATTGGCGTAAAGATGTTACCTTTTTATCTAAACTTATCAGAATTCGTATTGGTTTTATTGATCTGTGAACGGTGTTGGTGATTTTGTAGGGTGCGGGTTTACAGAATCTCGGGAATACATGTTTTCTTAATTCGGTATTGCAATGTTTGACATACACTGAGCCGTTAGCTGCAACTCTGCAAACTGCTGCCCATCAGAAATATTGTAAGTTGCTTCAGATGCTGGTAATGTTAAGTTTTCTTGCTTGTTTTATCAGTTAGAGCACTTATGTCTTCTGTTTTAGATTAATGGGTGGCTGTGGTAGTCTTGTTTTAGTGTCTAATACAGTGTTCATATATAAATCGTTTGTGTAGGTCATGCTGCTGGGTTTTGTGCTTTATGTGCGATCCAGAAACATGTCAGGACTGCCCGTCAAGCTACTGGCAGAACATTAGCACCAAAAGATTTGGTATCAAACTTGCAATGTACGCTTCTCAGACCTTGTCTGCTTGCACTATTGTGTGCCAATTTTGCCTTGCCAATCAGACTAATGAGTATTTTCAACTCATTGGTTAGGCATATCCCGAAACTTCAGAAATTGTCGGCAGGAGGATGCACATGAATACATGATCAATTTGCTAGAATGCATGCACAAGTGTAGTCTGCCTTCTGGTGTACCAAGTGAATCCTCTGATGCTTACAGGAGAAGTTTGGTACACAAAATTTTTGGTGGTAGCCTACGTAGTCAGGTAAAGGTTCTTTCCTTTTAGGAAGTTTTACATTCTTCTGAGCATATATTCTACCTATGTGTGGAAGGTCTCTATGTCATGATTGAACGGCCTCAGCCTGCTCTAATATGTTATTTTCCAATTCAGGTGAAATGTGAGCAATGTTCCCATTGCTCTAACAATTTTGATCCATTTCTTGACCTAAGTCTAGACATTTCGAGGGCAGATTCATTGCAGCGAGCACTTTTACGTTTCACTGCTGTTGAGCTCTTAGATGATGGTGCAAAGGTTTACCAGTGTGAAAGATGCAGGCAGAAAGTTAAGGCTAAAAAGCAGCTAACTGTTTCTAAAGCACCTTATGTTCTAACTGTACATCTTAAGCGGTTTGAAGCACACAGATCCGAAAAAATCGACAGGAAAGTCCAGTTTACCTCTGCAATTGACATGAAACCTTTTGTCAGTGGTCCCTATGTAAGTAGGCTTCTTCTTGTGCTCTGTATTCTATGAATTTTTCCTGTTCGTGCAGTTGCTTAGATGATCGTTTTAATGTAATTTTTAAATCTTTAAGCATCATGATTGCCTTTATAACAATACAGTATTTGTGTTGAACAGGAAGGTAATTTGAAGTACACTCTATATGGTGTGTTAGTCCATTATGGTCGAAGCATCCATTCTGGTCACTACGCCTGCTTTGTTCGAACTTCAACTGGCATGTGGTATTCCCTTGACGATAATAGGGTAAGTAGCAGTATTCTACATTCTCTGGTTTGCAAATTTTTGGTTTGATGCTGTACCTGTTGTTGCAAATTTCTGTTACATACTTCCCTGTCGAGTTGGCATCATTTTAATTGCTAAATGATGTGGAAACAAAGAAAACAGACAATGATCAAGTATAGCTAGTAGTAAGTTCCTCTTTACATTGTTGTTGTTGTAGGTTTTCCAAGTTAGCGAGAAGACTGTGTTTGATCAGAAGGCATATATGCTATTCTATGTTCGTGATAGACAAAATGTTGCCCCGAAGAATGCAGTCCCTGTAGTTAAGAAAGATATTTCCAAAGAGAGCCTTGCCACAAACAGAGCTTCTTTGATTATATCTTCTAACTTAAAAGATCAAGTCAATCGTTCTGCAGTCATTGAAAAATGTGGTTTAAATGCTCTTGTTGCCAATGGTTCAGCACCCTTGAAATCATGTGATCTTGGTGCTCCTGCTGTCTTAACTCAGGGTTTAAATGCCAAAGAGACTCAAAAAAATCCCCTAAGCAGTGTGGAGGCAAATGAGTCCCTTAAGATGGAAAATGGTTCAGTACCCTTAAAAACATGTGATCTAGTTCCTCCTGTTGTCTTACCTCAGAAAGATATAAATACCAAAGAGACCCTCCAGAAGGAAGTACCCCTTCTGCAGGCTAACGGGGAAGGATCTTCGGTAAAGGAGGATTCAAAGGCTGCATGTGCAATATTAACAGGGAAGGTATCTCCTCTCCTGGATGGAAGCACAAATACTCAAATTTTCGTGAACTTGCCTACTTCTGCGGCTAAAGCTGAGAGTAGTGTTGACGAGGAGAATTCTTGTAAAAATTTGAGCGAGCCTGGTAATTCGCTAAAGGTGAGTGTATAATTATACTATCACGAGTTAGAATCTTGTCTTATGGCCACATTTTTATTAATGGGATTGAGTGTTTCTAACTTGCATTTTGCTACTGCTTCAGGTTAAAAATGTATCGATTGGTAGAACAACTATTAAAGAAGCTGGTCTTACTGATCAGACTTGGGGACAGCACCCGGAAGAATCGGCCACTTCAATTGAGTTGATAAATTCAACTTCCGATAGGGAGATTCTCACCACACCAAGAAAGACTGGGAAGCATAACATGAAATCTCTTCAAGTGGGGTTAAATTTTTTTAAGCTGAACCTCGACTTCCGCAAAACGAAAAAACAGAAAAGGGGAAGATCAAGTAGTACCTTAGCTGTCAAGATGATTTCTGAGGAGCTCCTATCCAAGAAGAGAGCTACAGATCAAATGCATTCAACTTCACAGATAACTAGTGAAGTTGCTTCTGGCTCTGCTTGCACACATGGAAAGGACAATAGTGTCAGTGAGCATAGTAAAAGCATAAGGAGTAGCAAGGGTAATAGGTTATTTGTTTCTCCAACCGAAGAGCTCAAGGAGAGAACTAATCAAAATGGGTCTGTTCTTGCGTCAGACCAACAGCAATCCTTGGGGAGTTCTGATTTGTCTGAAGCAAGCCAAAACACCAAAAGAAATAGAGAGCCCTCAATCTTGTTACAGAAAGAATCTATGAACATCCTCACACGGGGTGTGCCAGAGACAGTGGGTAAGTTTTCCCTTATCTCAACTTTTTTACTTTTAGACATTTGGCCATGTTAATTGCTAATGACAGTGAACTTCTACTCGTTGGCCATTATCCAAGTCTGGTGATGAAATTTTTGGAAGTGGCATCAATCAAGCCTTCATATTTGACCATACAGCAAGAGCTTATTCCATGTTATTGTGTTTGATGGAATTGAATCTTATAACTATTGCAGTTGCCAAATGGGATGAGGAAGTTTCAGCTTCTGAGAAGATGAAATCAAAGAGTGAAGGCATGAGCATTGGTTATGTAGCAGATGAGTGGTGAGTGTTGGGTTATTTGCTATGGGATTGGTTACATAATTGGTCAGTTATCTTACACAAATGGTATTGGATTGTGGCAGGGATGAAGAATATGACAGAGGGAAGAAAAAGAAGATAAGGATGAAAGAGGAGTACTATGGAGGGCAGAACCCGTTCCAGATGCTTGCATCAAAGAGACTAACGGATACAACGAAGAAATGGACACAACGCATAACTACTGCAAAGACAGCTTTCAGGATATGAATAAGGACCAGCCATAATCTATACATATATATATAATCCACTTCTTGTAGTATTTGGCATAAAGCAATGTTAACGAAAGAGGAAAGGAGAGTATATAGATAGACATAAGACATTGTTTGGAGATGACATCTATTTCTATAAGTGTTGTATACTATTAGATACACACAAACTTTAAATCTAATTTTATATCCACCTAAAACAAAAACTAAATCGCTTAATACACAAAATAAAAGTTTGAATTCAAAATCCACACATGTTCAAAATTTGAATTTGAATTTCCTATAATCCATGGTTAACATTGGTTTAATAGTTTTGGTTATCAAAAAATGAAATCTGATTAAATTTTCTAAACGTCTTTCAGATTGAAATCGAAAGCTCGGATCTTTTTTCAAATCTGCTGGATCAATTCATGATTTCATAGATCTCTATAGCAAATCTGAGGTAAAATCTCCACTTCTCATTTCTCTTATCCCAAACTGATTAAAATCTAGAGTTTGATCCCAGTTGTGATTTGATTTCAGATCAGAAGCTTCTACCAGTTGATTATATGCTGTATTTGAATATCTGGGTTTGGTTGCATTTCTGAGTAATTTTAACCCACACAATGTTCAATCAAAGACCTGTTTTTCTAGGGTCTCTCGTGTTGGGTTTCTTCCTCTTCTTCGTAAATGGTGAAGAATGCTCAAATTCGAGCTCATTGATTGGGCACGAGTCTGAATTCAAGATGTTGCAACATCAGCTTCGAGGGGTTTTCAACCATTGTTGATGATTGTTCGTTTGGAATGAGAGAGAGACATACACGATGATGAATTCGATTGGTTTGATTCTTGGACATGAATTTTTCCTAAATTTGCCTTCAAAGCAGAACAGTTCAAGACCAAATTCTAAAATACCTTTTTAATAATTTATTATACCTTTTATATTTTTATTATTTTTAATTTAAAATAATAAAATTACAATTTTATCCATAATAAAATCTGAATATCGAATAAATCAGGTTATATAATTATAATTGTAAATGATACCAACAAAAACACGGTATCTCAAATGGTTTAATCTTTCAATAATGTTTAGGGTTCGAATGGTAGAAATGGTTTTTTAATTAGTACAATATGACTATCGATCAATACAGTTATAATTCTACAACCATATTCAAATTTGCCTCGGTTTTGTAAACCTCACAGCCAGTAAGCCAAATCCAGCAGACAAGGTACACATATAATAGAAGAACATGTCTTGAGATTTACGCAATAAAGATGAGAGATGATAAAGTTCCTTGAGGGATTCTAGTTGTTCCAATGGCCATTACTACTCCCGCCAAAAAAGCTATATTAGAGCTCAACAAGATTCTAACAATTGAAGTCTTTGAGGAAGCCGAATTGGTGACCAACATCACCGAGCATAAACTCATCAACAAGTACTATGTACTCGACGACCAAGCCAAGAAGGATTTACTCAAAAAGTACACAGTGCAAGACACAGTTGCCTCGTATCCTCGTCTCTGATCCTGTTGCCAGATATTATGGGCTCAAGAGAGGACAAGTTGTCAAGATCAGACGAAGTGATGTTACTTCTTTGGACTATTACACCTACCGATATGCTGTTTGATTCATATCCACCATTTCTTTTGTTTTGCATTTTACAAACCTGAGCTTCTTCATTGTTTTGAATACTAATAAACTCAAATTTGGAGGCTTTACAAAACATAAAGGGACTTGTTAACACGTTAAAAGGAAAAGGAAGTCCGTCTTTTTCAGACACACTATTCTTGTCCGAATATACAGTGATGGAACCTGAAACAGCTAGTTAGATGATCATTTGTTATCCCTGCTGCCTGCATGAAGGAGTAAACCACCGTTGGTTCTACGCCGCGGAAACCTCTTCTCACTAGATCTTTGCTTATCACTTCGGCTTTTGGAGTAGTAGCAGTAGTCGCACGAAAGAATAAGGGAATCAATGCTGTCAATCGGATGGGCTACTCCTTGTTTGAGGTGCAACGTCCATTAACCAGTTTTTGGTTGCTAGATTAACAAAAGCAAAACTAACTCCGTCACCGAACCAATTAAACTCATTCCTCCTGAGTTTTTTGAAGCTACTAGGCTCTACTAAGTAAATAGAGCCTAAACATCAATAAAAAAGCTTCCTTTCCTGACAAATTTGGTTTTCGTTTCAACAAACAGATAAAGGTAACAAAAAAAAGTAACTTCAGAGATTCAGATTCAAAATAAAGTCTTCTAAAAACCGACAGAGACAAGCCCGCATTTGTTTAAAAACGATAGAGACGGAGCACATTGACTTGAAAATAAAAAAAAAAGGTGGAATTTGCACACCTATAAATGGTTTCTCAAAGAGAGAAAATGGCTGACAAATTTCCTGAAAATTCCCATGAGTTCTTCTTCCCAAGAAAATCAAGAAGAAAGAGAAAGAAAATGCAAATCATCAAATAAAAGCATATAGATTTGTGATCCAATAATGTTGTCCATGGACCAAATACAGCTAGTCTACCAACCAAACAAAACCCGAGCAGATATAGAATAAAAACGGAAAGCAGTGCATTAAAAAAATCATAAAAACGGCACGTACTTGAAGAAGTGAGTGTTAGACTGTTAGTTTAGTTACATAATAAAACCTCTCACTACATCTCAATCTCTCCGGTGCTCCTTCAATCTCCACCAGGAGCTCATTTTACCATTTTTCTCTTCCAATTTCCAAACTTCAGTGCCACGCGAACCCTAAACCTAAACCCAATCCCCTTCCTCGTGCCCTCTCTCTTCTTCCTGCCTACAGCTATTCGTGGAGATTATCTTGTAACTTTGCTCAACATGGTCCCGATTTGGAGGAAAATGAAATCCCTCAATTTCTCGAATTACCTACAGAGGAGCAGAACTTTGGCAAGGAAACGACTACTGCTCCATCGAAAATGTTGAGGAAGAAAAAAGGATATGAAGAGAGCTTGGAGGATAGATTCAGCTCAGAAATGGAAAGGAGGTTGCTTTACCTTATATTTTCTCCTCTTCCTCACCATTTAATGGATAACGCAGATAAGATTTGCCTGAGAATGAAATTAGTCTCTAGAAATGACTGGGTTCGTATCTTATGTTTCAGAATTAAAAGAAGCGTACTTCATTTGTAATTTCCAGGTGTTTGAGGAGAAGGCTTATCTAGTGGGTATGGAAAGAAAGGGTGATGAGAGAGTGTTTGTGTAGTATAGAAGAATCCCTTGAGGAGCTAGAACAGCTTGCGGATACTGCTGGACTTGCTGTGGTTGGTTCTACGTATCAAAGGTTGGTACTTCTAGTTATCTTTTGTATTGCTAGGGATGAGACTGGTTTCTTGGTCTCCTGTGATCTCTGCTGCCATGCTATTTAGGGCGTGGGAGAAAAACAAATTGAAGTTGATAAGCGAATCTTGCGTACTCAAGTAAGCAAAATATATGTTTCTGCTGTTTTTAGTCTCTTTTGCTACTGCTCCTCGTTTCATTTTTCAAGAAATGGTGGGTGACACGGTTTGTGATTTTGTTTGTGTTGAGTGATTTCTTAGGTTTTGTCCTTGTTTTGTTTTTTCTGTATTGGTCAATTAAGATAGAATTATATTCTGAACGTTTTCATATTGAATTGGCCAGATTGGAGTTCTCAAAAAGGAGGTTGAATCTGTTAGAAAGCATCGAAAGCAGTATAGAAGCCGGCGTGTTGCTATACCTGTTCCTGTTGTCTTTGGTATGTACACCACAATATGTTAAACCTCATTGGAATTGACCATCACTTCGTTTTATGTGAGAATATTTTATACATATTGTGTTTTAGGTTGGTTACACAAATGCTGGAAAGAGTACACTTCTGAATCAATTGACCTGTGTAAAACGGAGGGACTTTTTTTTCTGTACCTTTTGGTCAGATGCAAAACGGGAAGGAATTTCTTCTCACAGATACCGTTGGTTTTAACCAAAAGTTACCAACCACCCTGGTAAGGTCCCAATGACGAAAACCCAACCAGAAGCGTAAATAGACATGTTCTTCATGTGCTTTGTTAATACTCCCATGAGTGTCTGTTAGAATAAACTTGTAGAAGGCTTTATGTTAACGCGGTGTATAACTTAGCTGGAAAGTTTCTTGTAGGTTGCTGCTTTCAGAGCAACACTGGAAGAGATGTCAGAGTCATCCATTTTAGTGCATGTTGTTGACATCAGGTTTGATATCTTCAAATCCTGCTTAAATTAGGCCAATCAGTCAGATATCTTAATTTCACCTCCTGATGATTATATGCTTGCAAAATATTTAGCCACCCACTGGCAGAGCAACAAATAGAAGCTGTGGAAAAGGTTATGTCCGAACTCATGTTTCATCAATCCCAAAATTGGTCGTGTGGAATAAGGTAGTGTATGGTAGTAGAGACGGATATGATTGTATTTCTATCCAATCTCTTGCTGTATATGCAAAATAACATGGGAGCAACTATAACTATAATACTCTTTACACCTTGGTTAGATTGATAGAGTGGATGATCCTCAAAAAGTCAAGCTGGAAGCAGAGAAAAGTGGGGATACTATTTGTATATCTGTTCTGACAGGAGAAGGACTAGACGACTTTTGCAATGCTGTTCATGAGAAGCTCAAGGTTCAGTTTCATCAAAATGTTTTCATTTTTTTTGGTTCATGATTTTGGCACATTAGATATTTAGTTCTTAAGAATCTGTAACATGATTCAATGGTTTGGGTTGAAGCCCACCATACACAAGGTTGGAATGGTGAAAGAAACTGTGAGTAGATGATCAACCATCTTGCTGGCTTCTTATTTTATTCATTTAGATAACTCATGATTCTCATTTCTCGTGTTTGTTGCATATGTAGGAATATACAGAGAACGGGACGCTTATCAGGGCACACGTTCCGCTTCGTTTTGCACAGCTGCTTAAACCTATGAGACACTTGGTCAAAGATACTTCCATAAGCCAAGGGTGAACCAGAAGCATTGCAAGAACCTGAAGGCGCCTTGCCTTTTGGTCAGATTCATGGGTCACGTCCTCGTGTGTTCGGCCAAATCACCTGAAAGCAAAAGGAGTTCAAAGTTCAAACAACCTCCTTGAACATACACACCACAAAAAATGAGAGCAAGGAATATATTCGTCGATAAAAAGGAATGCAGATAGACACAAGCAAGATAAGCTTGAACTCTAACTTGACGTCATAAATTGGCCCTGTAAATGTTATTTCATCAGTGATTACCCCTTTTTGTACAGAGATCATCCGGTTTTGAAACATGGGGTGCCATAACTATTTCACTTAACTAAAACGTTCGATATATGATTTAAAGTACCAAACCTAACTTTCAATGACTCGAGAAACAAGCTATCTCAAACTCGAAAATCTACACCATCCTTTTATCTTTAACTCTAGTCTCGATTTTGGTGGTGGAATCGTGTCTTTGTTATGTGCTAAGCAGTGGGAACAGAATGTAATAAATCAAAACTTGTAACATATACAAAACAGCAAAATTTCTCACTTGATTGTATAAAATATATATAAATTCACGAGATCGTTCAAAATGATTCATATGACGTCGAATTCACAACCACCCAACCAATTCTTAGTGCGGTGATTATCAACTGCTTAGTTTTGTTAAATTTCCAAGTAAGTGGGTAAAAAATCAATGATTGAGATTTCTATTATCCTTTTTAGATCCACCTCCTAAACCATTGTTAGGATTAGTATTGAAGCCTCTTAAATGTCTTATCAGCAACAGACCAAATGCTTTTTTTAGTTGGGTTCTCCGTACAAAGATGAAAATACTATTCACTCTACTTTGCAAACACTTGCACGCCCACTAAATCACCCACCAACGCTGCAGGTCAGAAGCTTTCACCATATCGAGGTCTCCAAATGATAATCCAGGGAAGCATATGCAGCTATACCAAACGGAAATGGCACCTGCAATGGAAGAAGAATATAGGAAAGGGTTAACAATTAATCAGTTGATACTGAGAAATGTTTTCCCCTTCTTTATTGTGAATAGATAAACTACTGAAATGTATTAGCAGTATCAGTATGTACCCCAATAGACCTCTGCCTTGCCATATCCTCGGTGTGACAGATAAACCGACTTTTGCACCTTGCCTCATTACTTGAACAGAGACTGCTTGTCCCTGGTTAGACTGAGCTTCAGCGGCAAGCCTTTGCAACAGATTTTCACCACCATCCACGTTGCCAAATTTCACAACCTGATCCCCGAGCTGTAATCCATCCTCTGCTGCTGGAGATGACTCGGTTATCTCATCAACCATGGCAAAAGGAATACTAGTAACCACATCCACATCCACGGCACGGGAATTAACACTGAAGCCAGATGGCTGCATAGAGGCAGATAAGGAAGTCACTTGACCTGACAAGCTTGTTTCTTCTGAACCTGCATCATTTCCTACACATAAGTTTTGTACCCACGTCATGCATATGGTTTCAAAGTATAAAATGTCTCAGTGAGCATCTAACAGTCATATCATAAGCAAAGAATCAGAATCAAAGTGAAGGGAGTAACCCAAACAAAGCTTAGAGCTCTATCTCCAGTCATACCAGAATCTTTTGTGGATGAAGCTCTAGATGTAGGCCTCACTGAATGAAGAATTTGAATGTTCACATTTATCTTTTCCGTTATTTCCCCGTGCTCAGACCTTAACTCTGTGTGGTTGCACAAACTATTTCAGAGAAATAAACCAACTCAAAGCGGAAGGGGCAGTGCAAAACTTAACAATTGGTTCACTGTAGAAGCTACACATCCACTCTATGGAAAATGCTAATAATACAAAATCAGGCTTGATTCCTTCCAGTCTCATCTCTAGCTCACAAAACTATGAAAAATACTCAACCCAAAACAAAACCCAAGCTATATATGCTCAGTATGATTTTGTTATGTTGCCTTAGGGTTTTTTAAGTTTAACCAAGCCTTGGACTTGTAATCTCACCGTAACTTTGGACTAATTCAGCATAAGACAAAAGAAAAAGAGAAAGTACCAGCAAGACGATGCCGCTCAGCTCTCACCATCGGAATGTCAATATCTTCCCGAGGAAATCCCTATCATAAGCAAACGAATCAAAGGAGAAAATTAAGCAGATGTTTCGGTTAAGACTACCGAAGAGTGGGACGCAGACACAGTACCTCCGAGTCGATGAGATTGCCAGAGAGACCAGGACCGCCGGGATTACAGAGACGTTGGACAATAGAGTTAATTTCCGTCTCCATAGCCGTTCTCTTGTCCATTAGAGCCATCGTCTCCGCTTTCAGATTCGCGCCAACCATCTTCCTTCACCTCTCGCGTCGTCTTCTCCAAGTCCGATTTAGCTTTCACCGAATCGCAACTTTCTTTGCCTTTTAGATAGGGACGGAGCATGGGGCCGTGATTGTATTTTGGGCTTAATTAAAAAAGGCCCATTCTTTAACCGAAGTAAGATCCTAGCCGTCCATTTATTCCATCCAACGGCTTTGCCCGCTTTCGTTTTCTAGTTTTATTTCCCACACATACATTTTACAGTCAGCACAAGCAGCTCTGAAGCCATGCAATATTTGTGTGAGGAGTGTTGAGCCGAGTGATCTCCAACGGCTCTTATCTCAGGTGGGTTCAAGCTGGGCTCAAGTTTAAAGGAATTAAAGATCCAATTCCTAATAGGATTAGGTGTGTGTGTTTCATGGCATGAAAGTTATCCTATTTCAAGTAGGAAAAGGAGTTGATAAACGGTTTTTCTAATAGGAAACAGAGGTTCCAACAAGTATAAATAGAGGCACAGGGTCATCACAATAATCCATCCACAAAAGAGAGAAGAAAAGAAGACAAGAGAGAGCTAGTCTTTCGGTAAAGAGAGTCTAGTTCTTAGGGGTATTTGGTGAGTGTTCTCTTCTTAAGTTTCTTCTTGTTCTTTGTCTTGGGGTCGGGATTAGGAGTAGGTATCATACTTCCTAGACATAGCATCACATTGGAGCTCTTCTTGGTAAGGTACCTATCACAAGAAAGCAAGAGAGTTAGTGTGAGAGAGAGACCAAAGACTAAATGTAATCAAAAGAAACTTACAAGTTATTTTAGTGGAAGTTAGTAAGCTAGGCTTACTCAAGACGTACTCTCAATTGAAAGGAACTCGTTAAATCTTGTTCTTGATTACTCTAACAATCGCATAAACCCGAATCAATCCTAAGTTATAATCGAACTCAAAACTCAACAAGTGGTATCAGAGCATAGGACAAAGCAGAAGCGTGACTAAAATCCAAGTTCTGCAAATTCCTAGTGTCATACGGTTTTGGAGCTGTTACTGATTAAACGTTTTCAGGCCTGAAACAAAGAATCATGGAGTCAACTTCAAGAAGATACGATGTGGAAAAGTTCGATGGAAAAGGAGACTTCGGGTTATGGAAGTACAAGATGTTGTGTCAGCTGGAACTACTCGGTTTGGATTCATGTCTTAAAGAATCGAATCTATTTGCATAAGGTGAGGGTGGTCCCACAGGAAAAGGGAAGGAAGTCACGAAAACCTTACCTGAAGTTAAGATAGAGATAGGCCCGACACAACAAGAAAAAGAAAAGAGGGCCAAGAATACTATATGCATGAGCCTCGGAGATGTGGTTCTCCGGAAGGTTATGAAAGAGAAGACAACATTAGCGATATGGCAGGCTCTCTCGAGAGACTATCAATCTAAGTCTCAAGCTAATCGCATATACTTGAAACAGAAATTTTCAAGTTTCAAGTTTGAAGAACATAAAAGTATTGATCACAATATGGATATGTTCTTGAAATTAATAAACGATTTGCTCAGCTTGAACATCAACATATCAGATAAAGATCAAGTCATTCAAATCTTGTCTGCACTACCAGACCCCTACGAGGCACTAAGGGACACACTTAAGTATGGCGCCGGCAAGACTCAAACCTTAAGTATGGATGATGTCACAAGTGCAGCTTACTCCAAAGAGATAGAACTAAAAGAAAAGGGTTTGTTAAAAACAAGAAACTATTCTGAAAGTCTCTTTGTGAGCAGGGGAGAAACGAGAATAGAAACTATAGCAAAGGAAATCATTTCAAGAGTAGAGACAGAAGGTCAAAGTCAAGGCGGAGAACACAAGTGAAGAAAAAGGAGTGTTGGATCTGCAGAAAAGAGGGTCACTTCATAGTAGAGTGTCCTGAAAGGAAAACTAGCAATGCAACTAATATAGCTAAGGATGCTGAGCTACCTATGGTTCTAACAGTCAGCTTACAAAACACAAGAGACGAGTGGGTGATGGACTCAGGATGTACATTCCACATCACACCAAATAAAGAAATACTATTTGATTTTAAAAAGATCAATGGAGGCAAAGTACTAATGGGCAACAACACACAGAGTGAGATCAAAGTAATAGGTAATTTAAAGATATAGAATCTTGATGGAACCATCGTGACACTTACAAAGGTAAGGTACATGCCAGACATTGGCAGGAACCTCATATCATACGGCCAACTGAAAAAAAGTGGCTGCAAATATGCAGGTGGAGATTTCACAGTGAAATTCTACAAAAATAATAAGCAAGTGCTCACGGGAAAGTATCAAGAAGGACGATCTCTTTAGCTCTATCTTTGCGTGACCGTCTTTGTATCCTCTTATTTGGTCTGATCTGTCACATTTCTCGTAATATTTTTTCGTTACTTGCAACACTGAATCATTCTCCGCATTGTATTTCCACACTGTTGAAAGACAAAAGTAATCGTATAAGAAAACAAAACAGGCCACGTACCAAGTGAAATCTCACTACTTACAGAGAGAATCTCCAATTTTGAATCTTGTTCTCGTTGACCATTGGTTTAGTGTTTAATCTCTGGATTCTGGAACCTTCCATATGTTAGAATTGCCTCCAACCAGAATCTCCCTACCTTCAGATAATAAAACAAACAACAGAAGCAAACAACACATCATAAGTGAAGACATTGTGACTACAACAAGTTTAACAATGTTTTGTGATTAATCTCAGTTATAATACCATATTATGAGAGTTTGGAAGAAATATAGGAGAAGATATGTCATTGGATTCTTGAATCCAAACAAATCTCTTCCATGAATCAAAACGTGACCATCAAAAGCAAAGCTCGTGAAAATGAAGAAGCTAAGCGTTACAGAGCTCAGAGTTGGGTGTTAATTGTGACCAACATTTCACTATTGCATCAGCTGATGGGTCATCCATGCATTAAACACACAAGAATCATCGATGTAAATGATAAAAGTTATTGCCTTTACGAAATTTAAAAGTTTTTTTTTTTTGGGTGATATTTAAAGAAGAGTAAATGGAATGCATGTGATAAGATGGGAATTTAATATGGATTTTAAACCATTGAACTTAAAAGAAAAAAAGAAAAAACCCAGCACCAGTTTCCAGAAATCAAGGCAGAGTTTTCTGCAAAATCCTTATATATTAGTAATCGTTTAAAGTCGAATCTTTTGTAGTTTTTTGTTTCTTGAGTAATATATGAAAAGTCTGAAATGTATATTTCAACCTCCATATTCTCATCGGTCTCTTTTCAATGGACCCAGTTGAGTGAGTATAAACTTATATTTACAGACGACAATGGAACACAAGAAACAAAGTGTTTCTTCAAGATTTCTCCAACCAACCATTAAAATAAAAACAGGTGATGATAAAATTTTGAAAAAGAAAAAAGAAAAAAAAGAGAGGAAGTTGCTTTTTTCTTGACCCAACACCACAATTTAGTGCAGAAGTCATTTCCCACACTTACCCCCTTTCCTGCACAGGTCTGCTTCCATCTTCATCACTGCTGTCTCAACCCAACACACACACATCCAAAAAAAGCAAATTTTGCCTTTTTTATTTTATTTTCTTTTCTCTTCTCACAACAACAACAACAACAACATGATGTGTCCTTCTTTTCTGCTTCTTTGTCCTTCTCTGACTTCTCCTCAGATTGATATTAGAATACTACACGAAACCCAGAACCTTCCTGTCTCTCTTCTCATCTCCCTTTTCTTATGCCCTTCGTCTCTTTACCTCTCTCCTTTTGTGACTCTGTAATTACACATCTTGTGTTCATATGATGAATCCAACTCACGGCGATTTCATTCCCTCCAACTCTAATCCTTTTGAAGATCTAAAAGTCAGGCTTAGACATCATAGCCTTATGCAAGCCTATCGAGAATTTCATATGGTACGGACTCTTTTTCTTTTTCCCTGAGTTTAGATCAAGTTTCAGTTTCTGGGTTTGGTCTAGTTGTCTCTCTGGATCTGAGAATGTAAACTTTAACTAATGGATTTGTTCAAGATTTGATTTTTTCACCCTGATCTGTTCTCACAGCTGCTCCAAAAACCCGGAAGAAGGGATTAACTTTATCTTTTAAAAAGAAACATATAGCCTCCTTTTTTTCATGTGTGGTTTTTGCAAATTTCTCTATTAGTCTAAATTGATCGAAACCTTGTTTCTAATCTTAAGCATAGTTTTAGGATGAGAACCTTATTGTGTTTTGCTTTAGGGTTCTTTTCTCCGATCTTTAAGATCATTTGGTTGTGTTAGCTTTCATTAACGTGTGTTGCTGTTTGTTGGATTACTTGCACAAGGAAACTGAAGCTATGAGGAAAAAGTTTCAGACAATGCGAGAAAAAAAGGCAACACTAATGGCCGAAGTCCGGTATAGATACTTTACAATCCTTGACAATAATATCATTAGTCCTTGATGTTTTAAGTGCTTATATCGTTCTTTTAACCTTTATCAGATTTCTGCGACGGAGATACATACATTTGAGTCAAGACCAGCCACAAGATATCAAAAAGGTCAGAGGAAGATCAAATGGTGGGAAGAAGATCCGAGTGGAAGTGTCTCCTAAGAAGAGAAGTGATGCGGAAACTAAGCATGTTTCTCTTCCTGATTTAAACCACTCGGGAAAGGTTCATGATGAAACCAAAACCATTCTTAAGAAAAAAGTTCCACTGTTTGATCTAAACCAGATATCTGTAAGCACATTTTTCAATGTGGACAAAGAAACCAACATGTCTTTACTCTTTGCAAACCCATTTGACCACCTCTTAAACTGATTTGTAGGGAGAAGAAGAGGAAGAAACAGAAGCAGTGAACAATAATCAAGAGAGGATGAAAGTGGAAGAATGTAAGAGAATGAATAGTAGCATCGACATCCAACAGCAGAAAGATTTGAGGCTATCGTCTTGTAGGAATGGTGGAAACGGGTCAAATAAGAGGAAAATTTCGTGGCAAGATCCTGTTGCAGCTCTCAGAGTCTAATAAGAAGAATATACCTATTTTTCTTCCACGAACTATCTTGTAATATAATAGCTTCACATCAATTTTAGCTTCTTTGTTTACTTATCTTCTCCGTTGAAAAGATATCCAATTGTGACTTGAAAACTTCAAACCTTATCCTTTCTCCATTCTTGAGGTGGCGTATTACCAACGTGCCATTTGTATATTGTACATGTGTCAGTATACATATCTATGGAACTGATCCAAAAGTCAATGAACAAAATCAACGGTCTAATATATTGACACGTGTCCAAAGAGACACGTTTCTGTGTAACTGTTAAAATCATACCCAACACAAAAAATCGATCTTGAGACGAAACAAAAAACTTTAGAAGACGAGTCTGATTTGGGCGGATTGGCTCCAGAGATACTCACCAACATCATCTCAAGGCTCACAATTCAGGAACGATGGATGGGACCGATGTTCGTTAGAAAATTGTTGCTAACCGTTTGCAGAGATCCGTATCTCTGGTCTATCTTCGATCTTGAGCCATGGTTCGAGTCATATCCTGAGTCGAATCACTGGTTGTCTCCTGAATTTGAGGGGAAAATAGACTCAATGCTCCGAATAGTCGTTGATTGGAGCGACGGAGGTCTCACCGAGATCCGTGTCCGCCATTGCAGCGACCATGCGCTCTGTTACGCGGCCGATAGGTAACTTATATTTGATCATCACTGATGAATGGTTATATTTGTGATTTCGTATGTTTTGGATTTTTCTGATGATTCGAGTCTGATTTTGGACGTATCATAGATTCCTAAATCTCCAGGTTCTCGCCATTAGAAGCAGTCCTAACGTGACAGACGCATCTATGACGAAGATAACGTTTCGATGCAGGAAAGGAGCTCGATATTAGTTACTGTCACGAGATATCTGACGTCACTCTTGTAATGATTGGTAGAAACTGTCCTAATCTCACGGCCCTGAAACGCAACCTTATGGATTGGTCAGATTCTTCGCGGCACATTGGCTCTGTTCCTACAGAGTACTTAGACGCTTGTCCTGAAGACGGAGGCACGGAAGCTGATGCTATTGGAAAACCATTATCAATCTAGAGCATTTGGAGATTCAATTCTCTAGATTATCTGTCAAGGAACTCGCTTCCATATGTGAGGGTTGTCCGAAGCTATAGTACTTGGATTTGTCAAGCCGTGACATTGCAAAACGTGTCAAGGCTGAAATGGCTTAAGGAGGTGAAGAACCCAGATGTGTATGTGCCAAGGTCAGGGGACGTGGCTCAGATGGAGAGGTCTGGTCATTGGAGACTATTACGAGAGATTTGATATACAAGCTATGAGGATCTGAGTTTCATAGACAACACGATGTTCTGTAATAAAGCAGCCCATAGTACTAATTTGGGTAGGCTGTTATGTGTGTTATGTAGCAGCTGTGCAAAAGTACAATGAGTAAGCGTTTGATATCACCATCTCTGTATTAACATAAGATACGGTTTTGGCCATCTGTTGTGATTATAAAGTAGCTTGGAGTAGTTAAAGAAGATATTTTGTTTTGGACATATTAAATAACATTTGGTGGGTTGATAAAGAAAATGAGATGATAAGATAAACATTATTATGGCATTTGACTCGCTAAAAACTAAGTGTCCAATATCACAGAGCGATCACCATCAACCAAAGTTCCAAAGGTGAATGCCGACGACGATTTAAGTCTTTGCAGTTCTCACTTTTTTCCGCAATTGTATGATTACCGAATCAACTATTCTTTTACCTTTAAGTGAATGTCAAGCAACTTACTTTCCACACACTACTCTTTGATGAACTACCAGTAAAAAAGGTTCCAAAGTACAAATGTTTTTGTAGGGTAGATACTAACCTGGAAAGGTATCATCCTGGGTAGGCTAAGAGTTTATCCAAAATGGTTGGCTCCACATCCCGGAAAGATGTGACCTGACCAACTCGTTTCGCTAATTCCCCTGTGACTCGGTCCATGTAAAGAAGGTACAACCCGTTTCTTTCTTCCAAAGCCGCCACTGCTTTCCTCGCATGGACTACTGATGCTATCCATTCCTCAAACACAACTGCAGATCACACACAATCAATCTCAGCATCTTTTGTGATTCCTTATCTATAAATATAATTATGTTGGCCCACAATCAATCTCAGCATCTTCTGTGATTCCTTATCTATAAATATAATTATGTTGGCCCACAAAAAAGGTGAACTTCTATCAGAGCCAGGTTTCGATCCTGGGACCTGTGGGTTATGGGCCCACCACGCTTCCGCTGCGCCACTCTGATTTGTTGTTTATACATAACAAATAAGATATTTAATGTTTAATTTACCAGTTTCAAATGTTTCATTCTCTGCCCAGAGTAACAAATAGTCACATATCAAGAACTCAATTAGCTGTATCCTGCAGATTCATAAGTCAATATAATCAAATCTCAGCAGCCCCAAGTATCAAAGAAACACATTATCTCATTAGAATTTGAAACACTTACAATATAAACATGCACTCATCCATCTCTGGGAATGATTCGTCAAATGGGTCCATAAACAGTAAATTTTCGGCTAAAATGGATACTCTCTGAGAAATGGCAAATATTGCACGCTGTCCAATGTATGGTTCACTTCCCAGTTTACGGATCAAATGTTGGACATAAAATCCAACCCTTGTTTCTAGTTGTTTCACCTCTACAACAGATAGTAAACACACAAATACAAATGTTAAAAATGATAACTAGAAAGAAAGACACAGTTAGAATCATTATTGAACTACTAAAGTTACCATTTCCTTTAAAGGGAATGCACATTCTTGTGATCAACTGTGTAATCATGGAACTGATAGATTCTTCGACAGATTCCAAGTTCCTCCCCATCGATATCAGCTTCTTCAATGAAGCTTGAGTGTGCCAAGAAGAGTGTATTATTGGAAGAAGAGGAACAAGAATACACGTTTGTTTCATACGCAAAGCAGCATTCTAATAAAAGGAATTACAGCTCAGGATTTAAATGCAACTCAAGATTTTTGAATATTTTACCTAATATGAACTCTACAGCTTGATGTGACCAATTGCTGAAATTAGATGCCTGTAGAATATAAGAAGAGAGTTAAAGTTGCAAAGTATTTAAGAGTGCATATAACCAGAAAAAGGTTAAGCAACAAAGGCTAACATTGGAGTCTGCTTCAGACAGTTCCAGGAGAAAATCTGTAGATATCCTTAGATGCTCTACTTCCTCTTCATATTCCGGTTCTGCAGTCAAAGTTTTAACTCAAATAAAAAAGAATCCGAGAAGATGAACTGATGGTGCTTGGTTAGATAGACTGCAACCTTTACTTCCTTATATAGCAACATCTAAATTGTTGTATAATGCATTAAGGAAATTGAAACTAGGAGATAATAGACGGTAAAAAAGTCCCAAAAGGGCCCTTAACAAAACCTGAGAGTCGCAATCTTTGAGATGACCGAGTTGCTTGCCTTCTTCCCCTTATCCTCACTAGGGATAAAATGACAACAAAAGCTGATTAGTTAAACCCACAAACAAAAAGATAACAAAGAGAATACAAACTGTTCAAACCACAACACTGATGAATATAAGCATGGAAAAGAAACCTAGTCTGAGAAATCTACGACGAAGGACATCGTTAAATCTCGGTTCAGAGGCTTCTCCAATCCTCCTACCGCTGAATTCTCCCAAATTATCAAAGAAATAACACTTGCAAGAAGCATTATCTGGGAATAAATCACGATGTAAAGCACCTAAATGACACAAAAATGAATTAATAAAAAGACCAATCAGTTCCATAAATATCTTGTATCCATTCTATTTAAGAATCAATCAATACAGAAACGAGATGAACAAGATTAAGACATGCATAAAATACTTTCAGATTCCTTGAGATCTTCCTGGAGTTTGATAATCTCTTTCTTCCTCTCTTTAGCCTAATTTCAAAATCAAAAATCCCACTATGTTAGAAGATGACCAGAAATCGAAATCTAGAAATTCAAAGAGGGAATAGTCGCGGAGAGAAAACGAGAAGGCAGTTAAACCCAAATAAAAAAAAAATCGAGAAGTTCACCTTCTGCTTCCAGCGAAGAGCATCAGATTCAGAGGGAATATCAAAACGAGAAGTCGAAGAAGAAGAAGATTTACGGTTCTGGATCTTCGATCGTAGTAGAGAAACAGCGATAGCTAGTCTCAGTGACTCTTCCTTCTCCGTGTGATTTGCTTCAGCTACGCTCGAACTCATTTTGTTCAAAAATGAAATCAAAATGTTTTAATTTTCGGGGATGATAATGATTCCCTGTCCTGCGCGGGAGAGTTTTTTCTTTGTGACGCTTTACAAAGCCCAGTGTGGCCCATTTATAATGATAAGGCTTATAGATCATTTTTCATTTTGGCTTCAAGGCTTGCATCATTTTAATCGTATATTATTTGGTTTTCTCGGCGAAAATATGTATGCAAAACATTTGAGTTAAAGTTTGGAGGGTGAATACAAAGTATACAACTAGACCAGACAATGTTACTGAGAGGTTATAGTTTTGCTAAAGTCTGACCAGCTTTATTAAAGCATTGTTTAACATGAAAAATTAGATTCGTGTAATTTTGATGCCCAAAGATTGATATATTTGCAAAGATATATGTTTTCGCTACCTCGAAATATCTTGACAGTCTCCTTCAAAATAAACTAATGTGAACCAAATGTTTAAAGCTGATGCTACAGAACCCAAAATCACCGAACCCCAATATTTGGAGACACCAAATTGATCTCGTAAAATCTAACCAGCAACAACCTGTCTCATTTAAGTTATATGGGTTGTGTGTGTATCCAAGAAGTGTTTAAAGGAGGTTTGAGAAGACGGTAGTAAGTGTGAGGAGTCCTCAACTTCACCATTGGATTTCATAACCATTGACCACTAATTATTCACACACATCAGCATTTGCAACTTCACATATCGTATTGAGTTATTTATTTTTAGCTCTGTAATAGAAAGACCATGATCAAACATTTCCAATGTAAATATCTGAACTGACCATTTAAAGGGGTCTCATGTCTCAACAACAATCAACTGAATAGTAAGTGAGACCGTAAAACAAAAATGAAAAGGCCTAAAAGGTAAGAAAAGAAGAGTCACTGAAGAATACCAAACAAAAAAGACACATCACCACAACAACACATTGAAGAGTGGTGAGGATAATGTCATAATAAAAGCTTTAGAGAAAGAGCAAAACTATTTTTGAGTTCTGAGAATCCTTTTCTCCTCCCCCTTTAAGCTTACAACACGACATTCATCGCACAAGCCTCGACCCAGAGAGCAAAATCGTAAACCATGATTACTTTTACAGATTCCAACAAGCCTCAATGTCTGCAGCTTGTGAGGCCAACAGGGACTTTCCCTGCTCACTTGACTCCACGATGCGTATGGCTGCATCGATCACCGCCTTCTGGATCCTATCGTCCTCCATCTTCCCCAGGACTTCTCTAACCAATTTGAAATCCACACCACCAGCCAGAATCAACTTTCCTACAATCTCACCAAAGTTGTTTGGTGCCTTTGGGAGATCGATTCCAATGTCGTCCAGCATAACACCGTAGAGCAAGAACCCGGTTCCAAGATCCTTGGGTGTGACCACCTTCTTTGATAACAAATACTCCAGGAGAGTAGCAGTTGGCTCAACAACAGGCGGGCTTTTCTCAAGGGACAGGGATATTGCTTCCTTCACAAACTCTGCATGATATGAAGGCGACTCGAGCTCCTCTACACACTGCAAAGCTTCATCAAGAAGTCGAACATTGAAGTATTCCTCGAGAAGCGACTTTGTTTTTCTCTTGAGCACTTCTTCACTCAACTTGGAAGCACTAGGCTGTGGTTTCTCCACCGGAACTGGTACGGTCAGAGGTGCAGCTGATTGAGCTAACGGTTCTGCTACCACGGTAACTGGGCGAGAAACTGGGCCGCTGCCCTGCAACAGGGCGCTTGTCTTGCCACTCATAAACCCACTGCTGCCTTGAGGTAAGAGCCTTGTGTTCATTGAGGCTGACTTGCTCACTGCTGGAGAATGAAGAGGTCCTGCCCCATCCCGTCTAGACATTGATCTTGTCCTGGGTACCTCCCAGTTATCATTGTCTGCCCCGGGCATCCCAGGCATCCTTCGCGTTCCAGGCATACCAGGCATCAAGCCACCTGCACCAGGTCGCCCACCCGGGTAGGCAGGGCCAGGGCTCACAGGTCCGCCACCAGAAGCCATACCCTTTCTCATATTTGAAGTGGCACCTGGTCGGAGACCAAGATTCTTCTCTGCCTCAGAATGGATTTCGGTTATAGTTTTTGCTTTCATCTGCAGAAGCAATGAAGATAGAACATCAGAACCGCTATACAATGATGCAGCAAACAAGTCTCAATCTTGTAACTCATAAAACTGAGGCATTCTGAAATTTTGAATGCTAGGATACCTCTTCCCGCCTGGGAACCCAATCATTGGAGCGCATATCTATGATATTCTGAACCATGAATCTCAGACGCAGTTCCAACTGAGGATTCTTTGACAGATCCTTTAGGCGTCTGAAATATGCATCATTGATCCGTTTTGACTTCATGTTTCCGTCAAGCTGTTTGCCAATAGTTTTGAAGAAATGACAAATAGCTTCGACATTTTCCTCTGCTGGGCACACTTTCTCATCCGTCCCCAGAAGCTCCTATGTTCAGAGCTAATAAAGGTTAATTCAGATACCAAAACAAAAGTTGTCTAAGAAACTGTGTAAAATTATAGGTTTTGACCTGAACAATGTGATGAACAATCTTTTCTGGAACCATCTTCTGCTTTAAAAGCTCACCAATCAAACGAATATTTCCTAGAGTCTTGAGCTTCAACAATTTCTCTTTGTCCCTCCGATCAGCCTCCTGATCTGGAGCACTCATCTGTCTAAGCTCCTCCCTCAAATTGGCAGCACCTTCAAACGCCTCTTGACAGATATTCAGCAGAACCCTTTTAAATGTGATCTCCTTCTCCCCAGGCTCTTCAGGTGGGAAGGTGGGCAGCTTGTCATTGATATCAGAGCACAATTTAGCGTACATTGGGCAAAAGGTTGGCTCAAGGACAGCTTTGTCAAAAATAAGGGTTATCACACCCTACAAATTAAAGAAAAGAAGAAAAGAACACTGGTTAGCTACAGTAACAGCGAAGATGTTTCAAACAAGACTTCATCTATGCTTGAGACAGAGTATACACCTTCAGGATATCAGCAGATGTGATGCCAGAGTCAATGAGTTGGCCCTTAAGAAGATCATATTTTTCTGGGGTTAGCTTGTTCAGTATCCTGGGTAAGAAAAATATATCTTTGTAAGTGTGAAATCTCAATTTAAATATTTTATGTTGGCAGTAAAGGAAAATGATACAAAAGTCTAGCCAACCAATAACTGTCTCAATGGAATTACCCTTTCACAGTTTTCAGAACACGGTCGTTTTCAGAAAGGTTTCCTCTTCTAGCCGACCAAGGCACTTCGGCTTTGACGAGGACAGGAGCTGGTCCACCCTGGTTTCATCCGATGTAAATAAGAAAGACAAAAAAAAGAAAGCATGCCAGAATGTAAAGGACTAAGAAGAGATAAAAACACATTGATTTATTGATCAATTACCCCTTGGTTGGATGATATTTGTGTCCTCGAAAACTGGGAACTAAGTTGGTCTTGACGATTATATTGGCTTGCTTCAACATACCTGGAATCTCTAGCTTCACGGAAATTTTCCAATGATCTTTCCTCCCCAGCGGGTGGAGATTGAGCAGAACGGCTACGCCAATCACGAGAGTCTGGTTCAGAGAATCGACTCGCGGATTGAACAGGAGCCTGGACCATTAAGATAACAAATCTGTGTTAAAACTCATGAAACTTCATGTTAGAGGAAACAATGCAAAAGTTATGATTCAACAAAAGTATACCAAATTGCTTATGACACTTTCCCCACGTGCCCAAGTCTCTTCCTCACCAAACAGTTCTGTATCAGTTTCCCTTTTGACTTTCAGAATTTCATCAGAGAGTTGAGCAGTCTGTACATATATGCAGAGATGCCAGTGACCTCAAACAAATAAGAACAAAGACGAGCAATAGAAACTAGACCGGCCCTAATCCTATATTTTTTAATTAAGATAATCACCTCTTTAAGTTTCAGAAGCTGCTCACGGGTGTACTTCACACGTTCATGGCCATAGAACCGCGAGTCTCCGCCCTGAAACAAAAACAAAACCCATGATGAAACTTCATTAACTGACAATCAAAACCAAAAAAAAAAGACAGATAAGAAGCAACATAAAAAGGAGACCAAGAAAGGAATATTTCGTTAATCATAGTGCCAAGATGATAAATGAACAAAAAAAACTGTAAGAAATGTCAGCAGGTCCTTTATGAGCAATAGCAGCTAATAAAATGCCCACCTAAAAGCCTACATATCATTTTACGTCCATATTTACAGCAGCTACACATACTTGTGTGCGCCACTAAGAATCAGGACAAACAAATTCCTTGCATCACTCATACATATCTCTACCTATGAAGTTCAATTCTGTATGTTGCAAAACGTAACTCTATGTGGTCGGGAAGCAATCCAAAATCCAACATGAGCTCAGTAGTAATTCAATAACATAATGCAATGAAACTCGCAAAACAAAAAGCTCTTAGCCAATTCAGACATCTGAGAGAATCAAATCAGCAAAATACCAAAGACTGTGATTCCAAAGCAATAGGCTTCTGATTGCCATAAACTCGTAAAATTGGATGAAGTGAGAGTGACAGAAATCCAGAGAAGCTCACGCTAAGACAAAAGAGATCAACAAACCCATATCCAGACAGAAAAAAATCTAAATCCGAGGAAGAAGAAGAGCTAGATCCAATTCAAGAGGGGATTTTGGCGGCGAGAAATGAGGGTACCTTGAAGGAAAAAGAGGAAGCAGGAGTAGCACCATGAGGACGAAGGAGAGGTAGATCCGAAGAGGAAAGAGAACCAAATGAGAGAGACGAAGAAGAAGAAGAGGAACCAAAGAGTCTGTTTCCTCGACCGCCGCCAGGTCTCAAGCTCAGCACCGTTTGATCGCCTTGCTGCATACCTCGATCTAAACAGCTGAGATCGAATCGAATCTCCAACAAAAATCGACGAAATGAAGAGAAAGGTTGAAGCTTTTTTCAGCGATGATGAATCGCTGAAATCCCAGATTCGTAGAGAATCAAAGGAGAGGGATCGGCTTTGTGGGTCTCTCTCTCTCCAGCCGAAGAGAAAGGGTTGAGATGAGAAAGAAGAAGTTGAGAAGGAGACACAATCCCTTCTCTTTTATTAGGGTCGTTTTTTTTTTCCAGGAGACACGTTTTTGTCTGTTAAATTACAGTTATGTCCTTCGGTTTTGTGTTTTTTTTTGTCTCACTGTTTCGTTATCTTCATTGGTTTTTCCGTCATTATGTATACACCTTTTATAGGTAAAGTCTTCCTCGTCCACAGCACAATGTCAAAAGGTAAATGGAACTTCCTTGGCTCCTGTACCACCAAAAGTACACTGTCTTCTTCACGCGTCCACGTTTTTTTTTCAATTTGTTTGCTATTAAAAACATGTTAGATATCATGAAAGATACGACTTCACTGAAAACTACTGATCTTGCAAGTTGCAATCAAACTTCCACATCTCAATATCTTTACTTACAACAATTGTCTGTAACAACTAAAAGAGGCGTTGACACAAGCAGAGAGAGAATGAAACAACTTCATGCGTTTATAGCTTCCTCCTCGTGTTTGAATCAATACTTCTCCTGTTGAAGCAAAGGTTGCCATGAAACAGTAACTCTTCATGAAATTGAGAAGTCAGTGGGTTGTGGAATGTTGACATCCTCAAACTCGTTATTATCTGCAGAAGAAAGAATTAGATGCAATTCATCATTGTCATTCATAGCTTTAAAGATTCTAGAATGCAATACAGCATATTGCGCAATCAATAGAAGGCTAAATTGATAAGATTGATGGGAATAAATAGGAATCACATTCAGCTATATCCAGCAACAAATGTTTTAGAGACTGAAACGTTCCTAGAGGCTTGATACAGATCAATGAAGTTTATTCATAAACCAAAGCAACATTTAACCAAGATGCATGATCCATTACGACATTTCAATGTTACCTATTCTAGACAAACAAGGAGTTGATATTATCAGAATAAGACAAGGGGCAAAGGGATCTAAGGAATGTACCTTTCCTCAAAGTCAGAGCCACGACAGCGTCATTTTCAACCTGAACAACCAAAAAAGAAAACGGTGAGAAGCTTATAACTTTAAAAGGGCTGTTATTCATTCCACAACATTGGCTGAAAAGATCAATTATATGAGAATCAAACGTATGCTACCTTCTGCTCCGCTAAAGATTTCGAATCCTCTAACACTTCTTCAGTAGACATTAAGATCAGACGCTGATTGCTAACTTGTTGCTCAATGAGGGCAAACAGTTTTTGCTTCACATCCAAAACAGTCTCTGTTGGATCGCATTGAATAAAGTAAGTGGTTTTCATGCGCTTCACACGAATATACATGGCCTGCAAACAAGATTACACAGACTAATCAATCCTACAACCAACAAATCTAAATTCTTCGATTGATTAAAGCAAATTACAAGAAGAACACTAAAAAGGGTAGAAAACTGGATTTAAGAAGAAGTGGAAAAGGAAAAAACTGGTGAGCATGAGAAGAGATTCCCAGAGCAAAAATGTCTGAACTTTCAGGGTAAAGTAAGCAAAGAATGACTTTACTAAGAACAATCAAACCCAACAAATTAAACCAAAGAAGTAGAAACATATATGTAATACCATGGCAAGGCAATGATGAACAATTCCCTCTTCTTCCGTTGCCGATTCCAGCGACTTTCCGATCAAAGTCTGTTTCCAAGATGTCAAAAAGAGATTATCAGAATTTCAGCTAAAATTGACGAATTGCAAGAAGTCAATTAATCCAAACAGATGCTCTCTTTGCCCCGCAAATCTATTCTCCTTTGGACATTCAAAAGAGAAATAAAAAGCATATATTTTCTAAAATTGCCAATTCAGATAACAATGAATGACCTTAGATCAATTAAGAATGAAAAACTGACCTCGAGAATGTAAGATCTGCAAAGTTGGCTTCTTTATTTCGACGTCTCTCACTCAGCTGCATTAGGTAAGGAGGAAGAAAAAAAAAAACAGTTTTTCTTGGTGGCTACTTTGGCTTCAGGTTTAAGACTATCATCAATTAGATATCGTACAAAACCCGCTAATAGTAAAAGAGGTTTTTGTTTTATTTTGTGTCGCTCGTTTAAAGTCCCACATCGCTAACAAAAGAAGTATATGAAAGAAGAGATTAGTGGTATAAAACATGAGGCCTTTGGATAAAATCCACTAAATTTTCTTTTAATATTGAGTCTTGGAATATTGATTGAGCTCGTTTTTGATAAATTTTCTATTTTTGTTCATTGCTAACCAAAAATTGAAACCTTTGAATAATTTCTTAGCTAATTGTTACTCCTAGATGGAATGTGAATTTTATATTCTATATAGCTGTGTTGCTCTGTTTTCTAATTAGATGTATCAGGTATGGCAGAAAATGAAGGTGTATCAGTTTCATTTCATGTATCACTTATGATGGTGTCATAAAAAAAAAAGACATGATCCAAACTATCTCCATGATTCAGCAGGTTTAAAATTTTGGAGACACTAAACTGGTTCTATTTCGGTCCAAAAATCTACCAAAATACATGTAATTGTGTGGCAGAAACATAATTGTCTATCTTTCAAACTTATAAAGATTTAGTGACAATATATAATAGGATCAATTGCGGTAAGAGTTAACCAATTTGTGATAAAATCCTAAATTCGCGGGTGCGAGTCGACAATTTTCAAATTGTGAATTAAGCAGATCAATTAGTTAGAGGGTAAAAATAAACCAAATTCGCGGCAGAGTGGATTTGATCTGCTTGAGAGACCTACTTGGCATTGAACAAATCATACCTTTCTCGGCCAAGATCAAGTGTAGTATATGTTCGTATCAGTTTAATATCTGATGAATATTTACTCTATTTTTTAAGGGGGAAAGCCCAATAAGATAGCTTGCTATCTGGATTCTCGAGAGTCGCCCATTCGTTCCACTACCGCAACTGGCTTACCCCACCAATTGTATAGTTCAATTTTTAATAATTAGTTGTTGGGAACTTGGGCCCCTAAGTCGAATTGACGGAGAATTGAGAACTTAGACCAGCTCCATCGGGAGCTCTTAAGTGTTTTTAAGTGAGGTTTTTAACAAAAAATAATTTTAAATTAATTTTAAAATACCTAAATACTAAGAACCGGTTTTTAATAAGGTACTTTTAGAATCGGTTCTTGATATGAGGTGGCTTCTTTTGATTGGGTGTTGGTATGTGTTAAGATGAAATTTTTTTTTTGCTTCATTGACTCTCTCTCTTCCACCGTCGCTGATCTTGTTCAATTCCACCATTAGCGACCTTGACGGAGGAGGTGGCCGATCATGAAGTTTGGTTATTCCTCTGGTCAAATTCGATTCGTAAGTGGAAGATCATCTTAATCGCTTCATTGGGTCTCGTCTTTGTAACTGTTCTGTTTTTTGTAAATTCGATTTTGTAACTGGTCAAATTCGATTTCGTTAAGATCAAAAACTCTGTTCTGCAGATTCTGGGTTCTTGATTGCATTCAAGATGGGGAGGCTGTTTTAGTGAATCTAGAAGGGAAGATCTATAGCTGCAAAGACTGTAAGACCCATCTTGTTTCGTACGAAGGCATCATCTCCAAGGTTTTGTCTTTTTCATCTCTATTTGACTCAGGCCTTTTGATCTTTATGGAGTTTTACTTTTATGGATTTTGTGATTAATCTTTTGTTTTATTCGTTCAGCATGCTCCTCAAATTTGTGATGGTTGTCTAGAAGAGATGTGGTTGTGTGTTGATTTTTGATCGATAATTGAGTTTCTAAGTATGTTAAGGTTTTACTGTTTCAAGTCTATATTAAAACGTTATCATTGTCGTGTAAAAACAGAGTTTTCATATCAATAAAAAGTCAAGTTAGGTAGTAGCATTATGCTGATTTCTCTTCTTAGCTCATTCCATATGATGAAAAGATTGATTTGTGGTCTCTTGGATGTATTTAGCAGAGCTCTGCTCTGGTGAGTTACTGTCTGGTTTCCATTAAAAACTTATCTATATGTTTTATTCCATATAAAGAAGAAACCATTAACACAAATCGATCAATGAATATGTATATGTGTACATCAAGTTTTGTTTCCAAACGAAGCAGTAGCGATGATACTGGCTCGGATTGTTGCGGTTTTAGGTCCTATAGAAATGGAGATGCTAGAGAAAGGTCAAGAAACACATAAATACTTCACCAAAGAGTTTGATCTCTACCACTTAAACGAGGTAATTTCTCTTGACTGAACCAAAAAGACTTCAGACTTATTTCTTGAATCTGATGCATTGTTGTTGTTTTCATGTGATAGGAGAGCAATGAGGTTGAATACATAGTCACAGAAGCATCTTGCTTGGAAGATCAGTTACATGTTAGTGATGAATTGTTCTTAGATTTTGTTAAAGATTTGCTATTGTTTATATATTACCAACTTGATAAATGATATAAAAATATATATTAAAATTTAAATAGAAATTTTAAAATTATTATAGAAATACCAACTTGATATTTCATTTTCAAATTATTATTTTTAAATCAGAAGTTTACATTAAATTTTTAGATTTTGAGTATCATAAATACCTTAAAATAAAAGCATATGAAAATGTTATTAATGTTATTCTTTTATGTTGTATTTTAATGTATTATTAATAAAAAAATTTATTGACATAAATTAAATATAAAATAAAATATTTTGTAAAATATTAATTATTTATTTTTAAGAACCCCATAAGAAGTTTTACCATTGGAGGAGCAAAAAAAAAAGATTTCTTCATGAAGTTCTTAATTATAAATTTTTATAAAATTTATTATTAAAAAATTAGTAAGAACCCCATAGGGAGTTCTACCAATGGAGATGCTCTTACAATCCAATTTTTTAATAATTTCAATTACAGAGTAATTTTTTTAATAATTTCAAGAGAGCCAAATAAAAAAAAAATCAGTTACAATTCCATCCAAGTTTGAATATTTTCAGTTCTCACATGAACCTGCTGAATTATTAGGTCGGTCGATAATGTGGGATAATTTATGCTCAATGTCGGCTGGATCAAGTTAGGTCAAACCATAAAATATAATTTTCTGTCCGATTTTAAAGTGGTCGTTCACACGTTTATTGGTCCCACCATTGATTTGAACTTTCGAAAATATCTGGTCGCCTTTCGTTGTCCATCTGAAATCTCCGATTATCCGCCATTTCTCCGATGCCGTGGAAATCTAATCGGAGATTCACCTAAAATCTCCGTTTCCCACCGCCGCGTCTATTCAAATCATCCTCGATCTCATCTCTCCTCTTCCTGCTGACAATTCTCACATTGATCATTAGATCGATCGCAACAACAGATCTTTAGAGAATTTTGATCAGAAGAAAAGAATAGAGAAAGAAAATGGTGGAGAGAACAATGAGTTTGGGGGTAGGAGGCAATGGAGAAACCTCAGGGGTCAGAGAAACAATGTGTGCACAACAAGAGCTTCTTCTAAAGATCAACCAAGAACTCGACGCTGAACGTGAAGCGTCTTCATCTGCTGCAAGCGAAGCTTTATCGATGATTCTACGTCTTCAAGGGGAGAAGGCAGCGTTGGAAATGGAAGCTAGTCAATACAAGAGAATGGCGGAGGAGAAAATGTGTCATGCCGAGACCTCTCTTGCTCTCTTTGAAGATCTCATTTACCAAAAGGAAATGGAGATCGCATCTCTTGAGTTTCAGGTCCAGGCTTATAGATGCAAACTACTCAGCCTTGGCTGCTCTGATCCCGCCGTCGTTGAGAACAAGTTCCCGGAGAATCTCATCTTTTACTGTGATACCCCTCGTGGGAATCAAAAGAGGAAGATGAAACGAAACCTATCGGTATTTTAATTTTAAGCTTTTCAATTTGTTATAACTGAAAAAAAACTGATTCCATGGCTATATAAAGTTCTCTGTTTTCATGGTTTCGAGACATGAAAGGATCAAAAGATCAAAACATAAGCCAAAGATTTTATCTTTGTATTGCAGAGTCCATTCGATGGCATGGCTAGTGAAAGAAGACTGCTTTTGTCTGATATTAATAGTGAAAGCTTTGAAGATAAGAAAAGTGGTCTTAAGAGTTCTGTATCTCCTCGTGAAGACTTAAATGCTTATTGGGAACAGATTAGAAGAATAGATGAACATGTTCGAGAGATTTCAGATTCAAGAGATGCTCAGAAAGAATCAAAATTTCCTTTGCTTAGGCGTGAGTCTTTGTCACATGCTTTGGTGTCACAAGTCAGCAATACTATCCTCGAGTCAGCCAAGAGTGATGTTAGTTCGATAATGGAAATGATGAAGAACCCTGAAAGATTCTCTGGAAAAGATGCTTCTTTAGAGACTCCAATTCTGTCTCCCAAAAATGTTCAAGACATCTTTGAGGTTCCTCGCACGAAGGAAAGCCTTACAATCATATCGGAAGAAGAGCAATCCGAAGAAAGAAATGTAAGCTATCATCTCTATTGAACCATAGAAAACTTGCTTAAGCAATTTGATTAGGTGCTAATGTATAGAATGAATCACAGGTTAGAGGCAAGATGTTTAGTAATTACGAAAGAAAAGTGAGTAAGCCACCAAGAGATACGAGTATCAAGGGAGAACATCTGAGTTTGCTAAAGGAGATTAGAGAACAGCTCAATGTAATGCAGTCAGAGATGAGAAGCTTAAGATCAGAACAGCATCAATCTAAACCTGTGTCTAATCCCAAGGAGGATCAAGCCCTTCTCTCAGTTCAAGAGGTAATCACTGTTCTTGCTACTTATTAGGGATGCCTAAATGATATTAGAAACTATATAATTAACATGTGTTTTGTTTCTTGGACAGGCTATGATTCACTTCTGGCTTTAGAAGCTAACCTTGCGGCTTGGTTCTAGTTTTCCATCAGACCATATGTAAAGTTAAGGATTGAAGGGATGTAAAGAAAAACAAATTGATAGATTTCAGAGGAAATCTCTGGTATTTGTATGTAACTCCAATGGCATTGTCAGAACAAAATCTTAAAATCTCTCCCTTATCTAATAGACATTGATGGTACAAGTACCTGAAGTTGAATCCACATAGGTTCAGCTAATGCAAAAAATACAGGAAGGATCAGCAGAACTGTTGTCGAGATCAATAGTGGTGCCTCTCAAACACTTGAAGTGATAGACATGACCACAAACCAGCACGCACGCCTCTTGTAAGCTGCGCAAGGAAGCGTTAGGCCTCTCTGGATCCCTGGCTAAATTTCTCTGGCATAAGTCAAACGAGTGTCCAACTTCCTCAGCAACAAACACCTTGTCAAGATCTGCAGAATCCAAAAATTCCAAATAAGGGAAGGGTGAAATCAAACGAAATTACTTTTTAGGTTTCGAATCAGATGGACACATACCATCTTGAATCTTTAGCGACACTTTACTCGGATCCTGAGCCGTCTTTGTAGGTGTCAGGAGAAGTTGTTGGAGTTCGTTTTTCATATTTTGAAGATCAAGTGAAGTTGAGGCAGATGGTCCTGACTTTTTGAATGTCAGAACTGAGTTTCTCAATCCTCTGTTGAAGCTTTAAGAGCATCTCTTTTCTCATGCTTAGACTTTCTATAGCGTCTCTGTCTTTTGAAGCCAGGAAGATGAAACTTCGGTAATCGAAGACCATTAAGAAAGAAAGAAAAAACAAAGTCAATCAATCAATAGACACTATTTTGCAACTTGTGTGCGAAGAAATTAGGCATACAAGCAAGTACGATTAAATTAGGTTTACAAAACTATCAGGGTTTTACTAGGAACTGATCGAAGCGTCTACCATTAAAGAAATTCGAAACTATGGATTGTACAAACTTCAGACAAAATTTATTATACTATATTTTATCTTATAAATCAAGAATTATATCAAACACAAACTTAGTTTTTGAAAAAGAATCACTTTCTTATTTATGTATAGAATCTCTCTCAAAACTAAACATAAGCTCTCACAATTCTTAATTACAATTCTTAATTAATGTCACAAATTTATAGGATTTAGCACATCTTTTACATAAACATATTCTTAGACACTGTGAAAAGGATATCGAATTGCACTGTCGAAATATTTCAGATTACCATGTTTTATATTTGCTTAGGAGTGCTTGATTCAAAACACAGATAAACAGATGATAATCCTGAATTTTTAGCCACATATATCTCAAGATTAAAAAAACAAAAATTACTGAGATTATAAAAAAATTAGTGATGATGATGACATGTCCTAAAATCTTCCAAAAAGTTACATTATTTTTATCGAATTTTTTTTATTCGAGTGTTTTTTAAATATATATATATATATATATATATTATACATTAATGAAATGTACCGTGTATTTCCAATTTTATTTACTTAATTTAAGTTAAAATTTTGTCTCAAGTTGGAGTTTCTTTTATGAACCAAAATTTGAAGCGTAATTTTCCATTTATTTTTAGTAAAATTATGTACATAAACATTTATTTTTGTTTTAAAATAAACCAATTTATAAAATAAAATATTCCAGTCAACCTTTTTTTGTCAACGTTCTCCAGTCAACACTTAAAGTGGTTTCATAAGCTTTTGTCGCCTAGAAGATACTAACTATAAGGACTGTATTTGTCTACTATATTCTTTAAAGTGCTTTTTGTCTACTACAGAAATAGAGAGCGGTAAAGAGTAATTTTTTTCTGGTTTTATTTCAGTTCCAAACCCAATCAAATAATCTTCTCATATGATTATTTCTTTGGCCTTCCTTAGACATCCCAAGAAAGCACTTTTAACTCGAGACGAAAACAAAAGTCAAAAGACACACAACTAGCAACAATCATAAAATGACTCCCACGCATGAATTTAATTGCCTCTTCATCAGGATTGATATAGCCGGGTGGGTTCAAAGAGGACCTGGAAAAGTTCCACATTCCCTTTGCTCGTTCCACTTCTGAACTTGAGATCAGATATTGTTGCACGGATCAAAGTATAGGACTGTGATTTGTTTACATCAAGCAAAAAAAAACTTCTCTTCAACAAAATAATCTAATGTCCAAAGATAAGGAACCAACCCATTCTCCATTAGACTCCTCGCCCTTTGCAGTTATACACATGAGGAATGATCTTTGATGTCAAGAAGAGATAAAAAGTGATAACAGCCAAAGGATGAGATGAGCATATTAAGCAAAGAGGTACCTGTGGAACTCAATGTACCGAGTAAAGCAGTGTCTGGTTTGGTTTGCTGTAGGGAATCGGAAATCAGCAGGAGCAGTTTTCAATTCAATCTAATTCAAAACAAAAATGTCAAGACACATAGAACCCTTTATACTCAATTACTAAAGCTCTCACAAACCCCAAACCATTCTCAAAATACTTGCTGCTTATAAAACTCATAACCTCTTCCTATTTATACTCAATTTACTAACTAGCTCATGTCGCATTTTTGATGAATTCTTATGAGAAACCCTTACAAAATTCAGCTTTCTTAACATTTTAACCGAAGCAAGCTTTGAGAAAGAAATATAAGACAGAAAAATCCATGAAACCTCCCTATTTTCTACTATTCCAAAACATGATGCTTCAGAATCAAGAAGTTTCATAAGCACATCAAACCAGTTAAAATTTTTATCAAATCAATTCCTCTATGATACATAGAAACCAACGGCCATTAAAATTACTATAGCACACAGATTCAAGCAGATCTCTACGGCCTTAAGACATCGAATTTACTAACGTTTCAAAATTGCTCTCCTAAGCTCTAAGTTTACGTAAAGAAAATATTTTTTAAAATAAATATGATCAATGAACAAAAGCGGATCAAATGCTGAGATGCATATCTTGGTCTCAAACTTAATTTTGGTCCCAAATTAAGTTTTTCTTTTTAATCTATTTAATCGGACTTTTTCTGGCGTCATTTAATCGGGCTTTTAGGTTGAAATCTAATCCTTTTTCATGGTTGAAATCTACTAATCCAACTTCAAAATAAATATTAAAAACGAAAAGGAAAAGGATTTAGACATTCAATATTCTTCATAATGGGTAAGGACGACTGGTTCGGTCTTCATAATTTTCCTCCTATTTTGTCGATTCAAAGTTATTTTGAGAATTGATGCTCACTAGTAGTCACTACATAATTACATATGTCCTTTGCAATATACCGCATTTATTGGTTATAAACTTATAATTTCTCTACGACTGACTATAAGGCTTTTACCTTATCCCATATCGCTACATTGAAGTTACACAAAACAGAAAATAAAGGCTGTAATGAATGAATTTACACACACACACACGCACACAAAAAAAAATCTTATGGATAATTAATCCTCGGACAAGATCTCCTTGTACTTAATCAAAGTGTCCTAATTTATCTCCAACTTACAGTCGACTCTGTAAAACCCACCACACACTCACTCGCACACTCACTCACCTATACTTATGATCTTTCCGTTTCTATATATACATTTCCTCATATCAACTCGAAACCTCCATAGAGAGAGCTTTCTTCCACTTTCTCATGGCTGATAATGCCCAAGTAGTACCCGTTGATGAACCAGCCGCAACCGCCATCGCCACAGCAACCGCCATCGCCACGCATCCGCAACAACAAGAAAAACAACGCCTGATCCAGAAGACAAGAGCACCGACAAAATGGAGTCACAGAGCGATAAGCCATTGGTCGGAACATTGGTGACGGTTGTGAACCTTTTAGCCGCCGGTGTTCTTCCGATCTTCACCTTCGTCCTTTCCCTTACCCTCCTAGGCTACGCCGTGTGGCTCCTTTACATGCGTAGCTACGACTGCGAAGATATCCTCGGTCTGCCACGTGTCCAGACGCTAGCCAGCGTCGGTCTCCTCGCCGTGTTTGTCATTAGCAACGCTGCTTTGTTTCTCCGACGGAAGTTTCCGATGCCTGCACTCGTTGTTATGGTGGTGATTCTGTTGCTAATGCTTATCATCGGTTTAGCGTATGCTGGAGTTAACGAGATGCAGAGCCGGCGGTTTCCGGCGACCGCGACGTGGTTCAAGCTTAAAGTCACGGACGATGTGAATTGGAACAATATCAAATCGTGTGTCTACGATAAGGGAGCCTGTAACGATCTTATTTACGGAACTCCACATGAAAAACCTTACTATAGAGGAAAAATGCCACCAATCAAGGTTTGATTCATCATTGATAATATACGATCTTGTGACCATTTTTCAAATGTGCAACTAATGCATTGGAACATGATACAGATGAAAAATTTACAAATAGTTTGTATAAGATTTAGATATATTTACAGTTTATTTGATACGTACTTCTGAATACTTAATTAGAATTTCAAATAGTTTGAAACGGTCCTATTTAGTTTCTATACGTTTAGATATGTTTACAGTTGATATGATTTCATGTTGTTGTAGAATGGATGTTGTATGCCGCCGGAGATATGTAACATGGATTCATTGAACGCAACGTTTTGGTACAGAAGAAAAGACGAAGGACCACCGGTGGATACGACGGTGATGTACGGTAGTTACGGTGATGGGATGTTCAGAAGGGTAAGCGACTGTGAGATGTGGAGGAACGATTGGAGCATATTGTGCTATGATTGTAGGTCTTGTAAGTTTGGATTCGTAAGATCTGTAAGGAAGAAATGGTGGCAGCTTGGTATCTTCTTGATCGTTATTTCCATTCTTCTTCTCATGTCTCACCTCTTGATCTTCTTGGCCACTTTCTGGGAACGATACAAGGGTTAGTTATCTATCATTAGGAGATTTTTTTTTTTTTCATTTTGTGGTAAAATAATCTCTTTCTTCTGTATTCGTTTTAGTACTCAACCAGATGTTTGTAATAAAAGTAGAAAAAATTTGGTTTGATTCAACGAAACTTTACCACAAATCTGATTGACCGCTCTGATTATGTTCCTCTTGTGTTATTACTATCAACAAGTTTCCTTAGTCCATTGTTTTATTCATTAAAATCTGGAGGGTCTAATATTTTAATATTATTCCCTTTTATACTCTCAACTTGTAATAATGTTTAATGCACCATGACTTATCTATTCAAATCAACACAGTACAACAACATTGAAGACACTTTTATTTTCTGATAGTTCTAATTTAAGATCAAGCTGGATAATTAAAGCTTTGCCGAATTTTCTTGGCAATTAGGTGCATATCTAAAATATTTGGGAATTTTAAAAACGGTATACATCTTTCATAAAGATAAAACATAACATAAGCTGAATTCTGTTTTTTTTCCCCTGCTTGCATCCTTCACCTGTACAAAGAATGACCAATCTTGGGAATCAAAAGAGTCTCCTCTCTCACTCAATTCGTGAGTGAAGAAACAGAGCTAAAGCCGAGTCTCATGGCTGCTTCCCACACCAGATCAATACGCTCAACGTCAATGGCTCCAACCTCATGATGCTCCCAACCTTCAAGCATATGAACCACTCCTCCCGCGTGGCACGCGTGCACCACCCCTCTCTCCATTGTGTACTGCCACACACATGCACACAGTTTAGTCTGGTGGACCAATGAGTCAGTAACACAAACATCTTTAGGGAGCAGTAACAAACCATTCTTTATACCTCGCAAACAAACAAAGACTTGATCAGTAACAAACCATTCTTTATACCTCGCAAGTTCCGAGTCCTTGAACATCTTTAGGGAGCCTCATAGCTGCTAGATCACCGTAAGTGCAGTTCCTTCTAAAGTTGAGGATCGGTGGCACCACAAACTGGTGGAAATGCGTCCCTGCAGGAGCCCAACTCTGCTCTCTCGGTGTTAACCATTTTCCAACGATCCAAGTCTGCGTATAAACATATATTCAAACTCTCAAAAGTCAATACATTTACATGTACCCAACAATCAGAAATCAGTAAGAAACCATTACAGTACCTTGCAGTGTTGTGCAGCGTTGTATTTGGTAACTTGTACAAGGTAGTTCTGGAACTCAACAGGAGCCTCTTCCCTAATCTTTTGGAATCTTTCCAAGGATAATGTTAACATCTGTCAATTATCCAAACATATAAAATTATCAGTCTTTGGGATTCTCTACTGAACCGTATCTTTGAGACAGTAGTAAGTTTAAGGATTAGTTAAAAAAAACGTACAAGAACTCTAACTCCACGGCGACAGAGGTAAAGAGCAATAGCTCTTCCCAGCTTAGAAGTGGCTCCTGTCAAGAAAACTTCTTTCACATCTTCTGGTATTTCATGGAGAATCACTGCTGCGGTTAAAGTGTTCCCATGGACCACGCGAACTCTAAGGTCAGGGTGCTTGTTAACAAAAAGTGTCCCACCACCATTAAGAGCTTCGTTCTGATCAAAACACCAAACAAAATAACTCTTTTAGATGAATCAGTCAAAACAAAAGTTTCAGACTTTTTAGAGATTTTCGATTTCGATTATAATAAGAACCTTGTTGAGAGCAGCCAAGCTTATAACTTTAACACCAATCTTATCAGCCCTCAAAATCGCAGCCTCGATCTGATTATTAATACCTTTTGTAGCAAACGGTAAGAAGTACTGCAAGAATAATCACAAAAAAATGAACACTTATCAAAACGTTCTGCTTTCAAGGGGAGATAAATTAGGACAAAACTAAAGAGGCATACTTGGAATCCGAATCTAGGAACGGCCCAAGTTTGGCAAAGATTGTTCCTGAGGTTATAGAAGCTTAAAAGAAAAGTCTTTGACCAAGCCCACATCCCCAACATTACAAGGAACGTGAATGGCCACATTGGCAACAAGAAGAGCCTCGTCGTGTATGGCATTGAAGCAAACGATCTGAACACGAATGGTGCGTGCATCGCCGACATTACATCAACTCCGTGAGCTAGGAACACGAACTCCGGCACTCTCTTCCGTTCCACTGCAACACGGAGATCAATTCGGTTAAAACAGGAAAAAAACTGTAATAGTGTCATTTGAGGTTAGTTTGGCTCTAGAGATTGTTTACTTTCACCAAAAATAGAAAAGTCTCACCCACTCCTGTTGGACACGTACACAATCTAACATCTACAAATGTTTCCTCATAAATTAGCATTAACTGTTTGGTATTCATAATTTATAGCAAAAACCTGATTTTATTCAACAAGTAAATAGCTTTGTCTTTGTCTGCAAAACTAAAAATTAGGTGGACTAATTTTGCTAAATACCTGCATCCAAGCGAATCTTTCTTTGAAATTCCCACGAGTTTGGGTTTAGTGTATTGCCCAAAACATCAAAGAGAGGCATAAATAGACAAAAGTTGGTTCCCAATTCTTGATGATGAAGACTATGGTACCTGCATAATCCCAACAACAAAATCAACTTTTTAAAACATTTAAAATCTTCAAAAGTCATTTCTAAAACAATCCGAAATTACTTTCTATAGACATCTTTGACAGCAAAAACAAATGCTTCTTAAAGTAAAAATATGACAAAGCCACGTTTTTGTGTTCCTAATTCAATGAATGAAAGCTAGAGCCTTTATTTAATACCTGTCAAGAGCCAATAAGATCTAACCAAATCTAAAAATGGCAAAAAAAACAAAAAGACATGTGAAAACTTTGGAGTAAGGTAAGTTAAACGTCAACAACATACGTTGGAGTGTAGATGAGATATCGTAGGATTGGAAGAGTCTCGAATAGCTTATGAGAAAAGATCTCAACGTTACAATGTCCTAAACAGCTCATGAAATCAAACATAATAGCGTATCCATAGATCAAACTCAATGATCCAACCCCTAACAAGCAAGAACCAATCAAAGGAACTCCAGCTACGACACAGAGGATAAGGTTTTCCAATAACGTGGCATTTCCAGCTGCACCAAACATAAATCGAAGATGTTATTAAAAATCCACAAGAAACAGAATTTGATAGGACTGACTAATAGTGAAATTACCAGTCATAGGGTGTGGAACAGGAGATAAATGGTGGAAGGAGTGGTAATGCGTGAACAAGTGGTTGTTTCGATGAAGACACCTATGCAGAAAGTAATATAAAGGCTCTGAGAAAGTCACATGTAGCACAATTAATGCGGCGAGTCCTTTCAAGTTCCACAGAGGAAGACTGTTAATCATCATCATCAATGGTGGTGACATATAACAGATCATGCTTGCTATTATTGCCTGCAGAAGTATGTAATTGTCCCTGAGACAAAACCCACAGATCAAAATGTTACCTTTGACGGTTTTCAGTATATTTAAGACCAAACCCAGAAACAGAGAACAAAAGAAAAAAGAAAAAAGAAAAAAGAAAAAAGAATCGATTTTAGGGGTTTTTACAAGAAGTTAGCACATCCTCTTGATTTATTTTGAAGTGGATTTATGAGAAATTAGAAGTTTTACCAGTGCCATTCATGATCAATTTGCTTAAAGTCGACACCATTAGGGTTAATCCGAAGAGTTCGAGTCAAGAAAAGCATGTTGACGAAAGAGCTCCAAAGGACATGAAGGAGACCTTTGAGTCCACAAATGATGAGAATATGAAGACACCAAAGAGCCTTTGAGATATCTTCTTCATGGGTCCACGAGTACACTACTTGTGCAGCTAATGGAGCATACATAAGATACTTCACAAATAGAAAAACCATATGAGATTTAGAATAGAACCAAACCCAACAAATCAAAACCTTTTGAAACTCAGATCAAATTGATTTGCTTAAGAAGAAAAAAAACACAAACCTTGAGATTGCCAAAGTTTTCCCAAGGCCAAGCTGATGAAATAGCAACCATTCTTCTTCTCCTTCTTCTCTCTAATCTCTCTCTCACTCTTTCTTATTGGTCTAAAACCTTAAAGATTTCTCCAGTTTTCAAGCAAGCCAGAGAAGAAAATGTTGCTTTCTTCTTGTGGAAGTCTAAACAAAGAGAGAGAGAGAGAGACTTAACACGATGAGGTTCTCTTTAATCTTAAGAAAGGGAATGGAGTTTTTTAGTTGAGATTTTAGTTCGTTATAAAAACTTCTTGTGACATTATTGTGAGCCTTGAGCTCGGTTTACTTATATAAGCATTGACACTAGAAGGGCCAACTAGACACAAATGTATTATTTATCTCTTCGATAATGAAACTCAAATACTTTTTTTGGCAAATATTTAAAATAGCATATTGCGAAGAAAATCACATCTCTTAAGTCACAAACAAAAAAATATAACAAATTTAAACTTTTCCCCTGAAAATAGAACTTCTTACATCAACTAAAATTCTGACTCTATTCAGCGGTAATAAATTGACTCTGTTCACTCGTATTATCGTCTTACGTACATGCTAACGAAAATTTCATATCAACATTTATTTTAGTGAATGAAGATATGTATTTCCTTCGAGCTTTTTAATTGGAGTTGATTTAGTCTTGCTCCAACCAAAATTCCCGACAAAACCCTTAAATCTTTTTCATTTTTATGAAAAACTTCAAATCTTTTGTTTTTATTAAATATACAACTGCTATATTCCATACGAAAAAATTGTGTTAAAAAATAGAACTATAATAACAAGTTAACAACATAAAAACTTATTTGACAAATTGACACATAACATGTAATATGGTTTCCTGTCAAACTCAACATATTAGTGCTTTTAAATGCAACTTTTGACTTGGAAATTACACTAACAAACTTGGAAGACAACAACTAAAACCCTATTTTTTTTTATTTTTTTTTGTAATTCTATAACACCAAATTTTTTGAAAAACAAAATTTGAAGGCAGTTTGAACTAAATTAGTTAGTCAGTTATAGATAAAAACAATTTCCAGAACCAACGGTAAATAGGAATATCTTCATTGTTTCTTATGTTATAATGGCCACACAAAAAAAATCATACTTTGTCAACCAAACAGATGTTATTTCTTGATAAGTCTCTGAATATCATATTCTAATGATTTATTTATGTATTTTTTAGTTAATTACGACATATAAATCAATTGATGCAGTGGACATAGGCTCACACAGCTGGACCATCTCTCTCTCACACACATTTAATGTGCGGTTGACAGTTGCAGCGGCGATGGTTACACTTCTCGGTGGCTTCTTCATATAACCTTATTATTTCGTCGAATTTCTATTCAATTTGTCCTTTTCTTCTATTTTAAAATGTATTTTATTACAAGTATATTTTATATGGTTTCAGATCACAAATTAACCCGCATTCATGTCACCATTGAGTACAACAGTAGTAGTACAAGTGTATAGGGCTTTGGGGTAGAGCTTCATATGCCATGAAGGCATGAACCAAAGAAGAATCTAAAGGTCCGTCAAGAATTATATGATAAACTATAACGTCAGCCTATATTTAATGCCTTGACAGCAAATTTCATCCAATGTTTTTATGGTTTCGGATCTTATTGGAAGTTAATTGTAATTATGAATTAAAGCATAGAATAAATAAATATACACACAAGAAAAGTTTGTTAGGACTTGGAAACTCCTACACTAAAAAGACACACTAGCTACTTTTGGAGCATTCGTAATATTTTAGAAACATGTTAAATTGGCCAAGCTTATGATTTATAGATCAACACGCACTACAAGAAAACACGGAACAGAAGTATACGTTCCACATTTGTCACTAATGTTAAAAGTATAACGATTTATGACGACAGCAAATTATCGTTTAAAACTTGTTGTAAATGACTATCGTCACAAAAAAATCATAAAACAGAAACGATTTTGCGATTATAACAAATGTGTTTATTTTGTAACAAAATTATGACTACATAAATAGTCATAAATATGCAACTAATTTAAGACGATATAACTTGTAGTTACTTTGTTGTATAATTGTTATAATAGTGACTAATTTGCAACGATCTGCTAACAAAATTTTGCGATAATTTCGTGACAAATAAACATTTCAGTTAAATCATCGTATTTTAATTGTAAAGTCTTTGCAATAGTGTAGTGACAATTTTACATCTTTCCCAATCATTGCAAATTAGTCGCTAATCTTTACGACGAAACTATGATGGATTTACTTGTCATATAATTAGGATGACTATGAGACTAATTTGTTGATGTAGTGTGAGATATAATTATTTGAATAATATGGTCAAACAAATATTTGGGTTATTTTTTAATTATTTATTAAATTTGTCATAATTAAAAGTCAATTTATTTTTTTAAATCTGAAATTCAAACGTATAAAACCGAAAACATAAACAAATATAAATCTAAAAATTGTTCGGGTTAAAAGAATACATGAACGGAGAAGATCCGCTAGGTGCATGGTTGAGGACCACGTGGTTGTGAAATATTTTCAGGAGTTCGAGTCGGCATTGATGGGACGACATGAGATTTTGAAATTGTAAATCTTGGCGTCGTATCCAGCTGACGACCTCATGCAAAGTAGATTGTGTGTCCTTATGTCGATTGACCTCTTCTTGGTACTTAGCCTTTTGTAACTCAATATCAACCGCTTGCTTTTCGATCATCTTTTGCGCAACAAGAAGTTGTTCTTGCAAAACAAGCAATAGTTGAGGTATTCTTTGACGTATCTCGCCAAGACGGATTGTTTTTCTCGTATATGCGTTCCATATTCTTAAAATCATAAAAAAATTTCCACTTTATCGAGAATAAACGATTACAAAATATACATACATTTTAAAAAGTTAATTAACTATCAAATATTTTAAACAAATGTAAATATTAATTACTTGTAGAAATATGGCGTTGAATAGGATTTTTTCGGCTATATATTGAGTTGGATTAATTTATTTTTTTAATTGATTGGCAAGCTTATTAATTTATGAATCAACATGGTTCTCGCTTTGATTTTTACTAGGAACAAAAGAGCAGGCATATTGGAAAGTAGGGACAAAGATCGCATGTGTTATCGATTAATTGTGTTATCAAATTTTTGTAAAGCAAGTTTAACAAGATTTTTCCAATTCGATATCAGGACTCAGTTAAAAAATTGATGGGCCAAACTTTCTACATCATACTGGTTCACTTTAGGGACTAGTAAGATATGGTTTAAATCAGCTTAAGTTAACCTAGATTCTAATCATGGCGTCTAGCTTGATATTGATTCGGATTACTCAATGTCATAAAACACTAACGTATTTATTCCTAATCATTTTAATTTATACTTAGTTATTTAACTTTAAGGTATTTTAAATTGACAAGAAAATGATATGTAGTATCAAATAACTAGTGAAAGTGAATGTTCAGATTGTGATAATTAATTGTGTTAAAAGGCAATACTAATAAGAAAAAAAAAGAACCACTAGCTATATCCATGCACGTATTTAAGAAACAAGTTTTGATGGTTTTCTAGAAAACAACAAAATTCATACCTAGTACAGTATTATGTTGTATGGTTTTTAAAACATCGCTGATTTCTTTTGTTTACAGTCAAACAACTAGTATTTTAAATTAGTTTGATAAAATATAAAGAATTAAAAAAATTGTGGTGGCCAACAGTGTATTTATGGTACATACATAATTTAATTATGGATATATGAGTTTGTTGAGATAAGCCCCTTCACCACATATACACAGAGACGACGAGCACATGTGTTCTTCTGGGATAGACAGGAAAATGGAATCTCGAAAGAACATATTTGAAAGGGGATTATATTAAGTTTCTCTTTCTTTTTAAGTTTTGGTTTTTCTTTAAAACCCCAAATTACCACACACAAAAACAAAAAAACAAAAAAAAAAGGTAGAGGAAATCCCAGAATAGGAGAGTAGATTTGGTTGGAGTCTTGGAGATGTGTAATAAAAGATACGTAGCATATTATGGATCTTTGTTTTTCGGTCAACAAAGAGTATTTTGGCCGGCTCTTATTTGATACCATATCACAAGATTCACAACCAAACTCCAGTTGACAACCCCAGGCTACAATTGACTGTGAAAAGAAAACTCCAACTTGATGAGATTGCCATAATTATATCGAAAATAACAATTTTCAAATTTGATTTCAGTTTTCACTCGAAAATTATTTATAAAATAATATTTGTTAACACACAAATATATAATATATTTATTTTCTTAAAAAATCTATAAATAATCAGGAGAGTATATGGACAAGTGTGAGGTGTGCTATTGCACATAATCCATGATAAACTGACAAAAAATTTAGTACATTTTAGGATTCAAAATAATAAAAACAATTTTGTACATATAATTAGAATTCATATTTAAATATTGAATGAAGCCCAAAAAAGAATCTATTATTGACCGCGCTGATAAAAAAGTATACACATTTGTTATACCTTATAAAAAAAGTATACAAGGTTTGATCAACAAAGTATGCAATTTCTTGTAAATGATTGGTGCAAGTTTTTTAAAGGTCTTCTCACTATGTTGCAGGTTGAGCTATTCTCCTTAATCATGTATATTAAGAGTTAGAGTAAATTGTTTTTTCTTTTTTGTTAAAATAGTTAGAGTTAGAGTAAATTGTTCCTTCTAGAATAAGATGAAATCGAGATACAAAGTAAAAGTAAAGAGCAGAGGTCGACAACATTTGCAATCAATCAAAAAAAAAAACATTTGCAAATTAGAAATCGAACTAAGTGAGCCTTTGAGAGACACACCACCTTCTAGTATTTAATTTGTTTTATATTATTTTTAATCAAATCTGATTATCGGCCAAATCGATTTATATCGTTTGAATTATAAGTGATGCCAACAAAAACACGATAATTTAGTGGTTTAAATTTTTGGCACGTGTCCATGATTTGAATCTGTTATTTATAGTACAACTGATTTTTTTAATTAATGTAACTACATGATAACTGGTACAATTAGTACTATTTGATACAACTAAATGATTATCGTACAAATGACTTTATATAGTTTGACCAAAAATTGAGATACAATACAACTTTGTACAACTATTTGAAAAATCTAATTATATATAATTATAATTATAAATGATACAAAAAAATCTGATAGCTCAGATAATAAAGACCTTTATTCTAGATGTTCGGGATTTGAATATTATCTTAGCATTGGTATAATTGAATATTATTTGGTATAATTATATTTTAATTTTCTTTTAAAAGAAAGTGAAAGGTATTTTGAGATTTTCATAAAAATATAAAAGAGAACGTATCTAAATTAGAGAAGTGTATTGGAATTTTTTTCTAACCAAGATCCATCTCAGCATTTGATCTTGCGGCGATAGCAAAGAAGAAAAAACTCTAGATGGCACAAATTAAGAACATTCGATCTCCTTTTCTGGCGAGCGATGGCTCTCACCTTCACCGGAAAAGGGACTCCCTTAGTCTGCTTTCTCTCCTCTGGCTAATGCTCTCGATGATTGCAAAGGTGGAGTTCTAGATCAGGTTTCGCGTCGCCCGTGGTTACCACATCTTTCTCGGCAATTGATCTTGAATCTTCAAGTAAAAGGCTTGGCTCAAAAGTATCCTTCTAGTATCCTTCTCTTTTATTTTAGTTGCTCAATCTCTTCTTATGCTTGTTATTGTTGTATTTTCATCATCCTGTAAACTCTTCCATAACATTTTAATAGAATTCCCTTTATCAAAAAAAAAGAAAATTTGCCATCAATAAATAAGGTTAGTTAACTAGCCAAGTTTTCGACTTATGGGACTTTTATTTAGTCGGTTAGGAAATTACACGTTAAATCATATAGCCTCGAGTATTTGTTTTTATTCAAATACCTTGGTCTTAAAAAAATCATTTGGAAAAGGAAAACATGAAATATTTCGCCTATGTATCCACGAAGCATTTGTTTCCTACGATTATATTATAAATCACATTTATTAGCCGGCTCCAGTCGTTTGCCAAATCTGCCAACATCTATGTCCATTAGTCTAAGATAGAAAGACGTTGTTTCTATTCACACTTGGTTTATTGTTTATAGGACGAAATAAAGTCACCTGTCAACCAACATTTGCTAATCATTTTTGTTTAGATTATAAATGGACCTTATTTCCTCATTTAACGAAATCAAGTAAGTTGGCAACATTTCTATCCAATTACCCATTTTTTTATTTGTTAATGTCCAATTATTTAACCATTAACCAAAAAAAATAAAAATAATAATCTGACAACTATTATCAGAACAATGAGAACATTAGTTGATCATCTCTTTTTTTGACGTCAATGATTTTTGTCTAAATTTGATATTGCATCGTCATATACATCATCGATTACTGTCAATTGTTCTTATCCTTTTCTCTTCTTTTCTTTAGATAAAATCCTTTATCTTGCTATTTTATATCAATGCTGATAAAATTGAAAACCACACGTAAGACTGTAGGAGGAGTACATATGTTGAATCATTTCCTCGTAAATATGTTTAAATTGACACATAACTAAATTAGAAATAGTTTTCGCAAATGATATTTACATAATTAGCCAATGAGAATTCATATCATGAAAATAAGTACGATCATAATCGTCTCGTCTGGTTGAAAAAAAAAACGTCATGTAATAAACTGTTTCTGATAACCTGTTTATTACATGAATTTATCACACATTGAATTTATAACCTGTTTCTGATAGGCACGAAAAGTATGGTTGCCTTCTTATCCTTCGTTTATTTTTCTTATGATCAATTTTCGAATATGTTAAAACCAATGCCAGAGGGGCTAAATATGCACTCGATTGATATATCTCACTTATTGATAATTGTTATATATAATTGAAGAATTTTAAACGGAAATTCAGGCTAACTTTCAAAATATGTAAAAATTAGGTATTTTTTCATTTAAAATGTCTAAAATTACTAACCATAATTGTAATCGCATGAGAAGAACTCTAACTATATTTCATCAATCCCATAATAAATTTTTAAACATTAGACCATCATGAATTAATTGATTATACACATATATATATATATCCCAAAATTTACAAAAATATATTTTATTGTTGTTATTTTAAAAAATATTTCTTTTATAACTAGAATATATTTTTAGAACCAATTGGGTATACAAATTAACGTTTACATGGTAAATGCGAAGGAAACAAAACCCAAGAACCAAACTCCAATCAACGAGTAGTCTATAAAAACGTAGGCGTTAGCCTGGAAATTTGAAATCAATTTATAGCAAAAAAAAAGAGAAGAAAAAAAATATCCGTTAAATGAAGAAGTGGATGTTTTGAATGGTAGATCAAACTGACCAATTGAACTAACAATTTAAAAATATGTTAAGTGGTAAAAGAGGATTAGATAATGCATATCAAATATTTGTGCAGTAAAATATACCAAAATATATTTTTAAACTCTTAATTTTATATAAAAAACTATGCATATAGTAAATTATATAAAATTAAATCGGTTATATAGTTTTGCATCTTTTTGAACATGTAATTTTTTTAATTTAGTTTAAATCAGTCCTATAACGTTAATAGACTTAGAGATTACTGGTACTTGATAAAATTGTATAATTTCAAGTTAATTTATATCAGTCCTACTGTCCTACAATGACTATGAGTTTCGAGCTATCCAACTAGTAACTACAATCTGCCGTTATGATTTCTTTTACTCCCTATGAATATTATTCATATTAAATGTAGTTTTAGAGTTTAAAATTAAATTTATACTGAGTATTATTTCTATTATTTTAATGTAATAACCAATAAAAATATATTTTATATGTAAAAGAATAATTTATTTTAATGAGTGTGCAATTTTTTAAACTACAAATCAATTGAAAAAGAAGGAGCATTTGATAGCTATTCATATACGAACTCACGTCGGGCGTTGTTGTTGGGAATGATACTGATATTCCACGTGGATTCTCATATAATAATTATCCACGACTACCTTAGCAGATGTCATGTATGTGTGTTTCATTTCTATATAAAATAATATTAATACTGTATATATGTTTTTATACGACAAAAACAAATATTGTCAAACATACTGTATACATGATTACTAGATATGTCATGTTATGTTGACGATGATATTATTATTAAAAATTATGTAGATCTAAATATGTAATAAGATTTAAAGATTAAAATATATAACAATAAAAAAACATGTTAATCTAAATTTGTGATTATTTTGCATATGTAATTATAAATTTATTGATTAAATTAATTATACAATTGCAAATAATACTTACATTTGTGTTGTAATGTAATTGCAATTATGAAGATATATAAAATTTAATAATTGAATTTACGTATATTTAGAGATATCGAAGCGGTTTGAGATATCATATGTCAATTCTAACATATGAGGACATATGACCATTCTTTGTGTACACCATATATAATGCCAACATTCCTGAACAAATTATTTCTTCTTCTAACAATGAATAAACTATTTCTTTTTTGCATAACATATAAAGGGATCATGCGTAAATTTTGAGATTAAACATAAGTATAACGCAAAACAAATATCTAATATTTCATTATTTAGTAGTATACAAAATGTTATACACACACAAATTGGGATTAGAGATGTTGAAGGGTGGCAAGTGGCCGCATTTTAGATGAATGGGCCTTTAAAAGTGTTTGGATTTGGATCCAACAATAACAACCCAACATGCATCATCATGTTTTGTCCATTTGGTTACTCACTTTTGCTTCCCTGCTTGCTCTACACAATTAATACACGAAAAGTACATTAGCATAACTACTTTTTATTTTATTTTAAATAATTCATATTTCACGTGTATATTTCTTTTCTTCAGATCACACACTGAGAGCCACCATGATATAGTCATGTATATTGTTGAAGTTCATGCAGAGTCTATTATCTTATATGTCCATCTTATTGCAGATGCGTAATTTACAACATGTTATCTCCATAGTCCATATGATCACACAATTACCGGAATATTTTAAGTCTAATCCCACCATCAAATTGATTTGAACTATTCGATTGAAGTTGGCTTTTATATCCATTCCTAAGAAATCTCATTTAAAATTACGAATGATCAGCTTGGTTTGTTAAGCTCTTTTTCGGGCTAAATAAATATCACATTTTATTAATGGGCTTGAAATTTGGAATAATGATAAATCAAAATACAATAACTTGAATTGTATAAACCCAAAAAACTAAAAGATTAGTAGCGCAGAACAATAAAGCAATCAAATATGGGGTAGATTAGGCCCATATAGATGAAATACGTTTCATAGAACCTCTGTTTTACCCAGAGAGTTTTCACTTTTCAATACAGCTTCGTTTGGCATGACACGTGTCCTCGAGCACCTATCTGTCAAAACACCATGAAACCATGGCGACGCGTGTGGCCAGACGGCGTTTAAACTCTTCTTCTTCTCCGTCGTCGTCCAAGTATCTTTAGTCGGATCGTTTTGCTGAAGCAATAGAGATTGAGTTAATTATGAAAGGAACGAAGAGAAGCTCATTGGGTGCTCCAAAGAATCTCAAGAGGAACAAGACAAGACTTGTGAGCAGTATTGTGGCCTACCTCAACTCCGATGCATACTTTTTAGCTCCTCTGTTTTCCAATTTTACACCGCTCAATTCCGAATCATCGAAGGCGGATGACCTCTCCATGGCTGGTAATTTTATGGCTCGTGTAAAATGGTTTCTCGATTGTGTAATTTGCTAGTACAATGTGATGTGATGCGGATTTATATTCAATTCTCGAATTATTCTCATCTGTTGGATTTTCGTGAAATTGTGAGCTTTTGGGATATTAGAGGCATTGGGGATCGAGAGGGTGATTAAGAAGAAGAGAAGAATGTCTGAGAAAGTTAAGGAATGTCTAAAATCTGATTTTATATGTTCGAACCTATGATCTCGCCACCAAAGCTTGGTTCTGCACTTAAAGGTGAGAGATTTTTGTTTACTCTAACCATCTTCACTCTGTGATTGACTCTGCATTGGCCCTAAGATAGTTTTTGAAGCAGGGAAATTGCAAATCACAAATTTGGTTACGATGGAAGTATCAACGAGTAGTACAACCATGAGGGAAGACAACAACTATAGGGGTCTCCGGTCAGAGATTTGAGAACAGACATTGCATAACGGAAGGCTCAAAAAGTCTCCAAAACGTTCTCTGGTCATCATAGAAGGACAATGAACTGGACTGAGCGGTGAAAAAGAGCTTTCTCCAGCCTTTTCCTCTCTACCAGGTATGTTGATTGATTGCCCTAATCATGTTATGAAAGTGTAACTTTTTAATGGGTTCTTAAACATAGAAGTACTGTATAACCTTCCACCAGTGAGATGTTGGGGTGAGGTTTAAGGTTCTTCAACCAATTGATTTAGTTGGGAGTTCTTTGGGGTTTTGGAAACGCTAGTCAGGTTTCTTTTGGCCCTATATATTAAACTAATTGTTTTTGTGTTGTTCGTTCTTGAGATATTATAAATGAGAATTTCGATCTTGAATCTTATCAGATGTCTAGTAGCAAATTTGTAGAAACTGAAAATTTGATATGTTCTGAAGAAATGGATACGAGCTCTGTCTCTCTCCAAATTTTGTTCAACTTCGAACTAGATAAGGCTGCTTTGTGAATCCGTTGACTATGAGAGTAGTGAAAAACTAAAATGTTTTTTTTTTATATATGACAGAGGACAAGATGGTGAAGCCAGATCAAAGGAGACTTACAATTAAGTGAAGCTACAGTAGCCATTATAGACAATGTAATCTTTGTCAAATACAACGTAATTAGATACAATAATTACAGGACCTCTGGGAGAGAAGAAGAAGAATGAGGATGACAAAGATGTGAGTCTTTCTGAACATATTGCCATGTTAGCTGTCTAGTCTGAGATGAGTAGTTGTATGTCAATAAGATATGTTATAATTGAGCAATAGCTCGTAAGTTGTAATAGTCTTTTGGCTAACTAACAATTCGAGGTTTAATTTAAAAACTAATCACTTAAATTTGTACATCTAATCAGGGTATAGACTTTTTGCTTCTGTTGTTTACTGATATTGATTGATCTACTATAGTATTAGAAGAATTTGTTTTTAATACTATTAAGTATTAATGTTAATTACAAGAATTTGTTTTGGAGAAAAATATAAATTATAGTATTAATGTTAAAGGAAAAGGAGTTGAAAATAAAATAGTAGGATCCAAGATTGATTGTGAAAATGGTGAAAAGGACCGAAGCTGAAGAGGAGAAGAAGAAGAAGTTACAACTCACAAGTAGTAATCGTGTGCACGTGAGGAGTATTCAATTTCTGTGTCCCACATCGCAGACCCTTCCCATCTGACAACTCCACACACGCATGCAAGAAAGCTATATGTTTGCGTTGCGTGTATTTTTACATTATTCATTATTGCAATTGAAAATCAAAGAGACATCATATCTGTCAATGTTACGGAGTCCCTAGTCTAGTTTCGAAATAATGCAAAAAGCTAGTGTAGGCATAGTAATCGGAATGTAAAAGGATAAGATGATTCTAAGATAATAGACAAATATATTAATAATACACAAATGGAATATATCTATTATATTCGACACTATCGTATTGGAGCAGGCACACATGAGTCCCCGAAAAAAAAGGGAGATTTATTGGGGATTAGAGATATATGGAGACGTGGACATTAGCACACGTGTACACTCACTGAAACGTAATGTCATAATTATTTTTGTAATTATCATTATGAATGTGAAAAAGAGAGCGAGGATACCAACTCAGCAAAGAAAAAGACCTAATATGTCTTTTATTATGTAAAAGAGACATACGTGCATGGGCTTCATTGACCCTTTCTTTTCATTATAGTATGGCCAAAATGTATATATATTTTTTCCTTATTAATAATATGTTATTCTTTCTATACATAATTACGACTATTAAACTATTGATCTCATTCTCCCAAATTAGTTCATATTTGAAAATTCAGCGTTTCAACAGTGGCATTAACTTTTTTTACTTCATATATATGATTTGTTCAAGCATCCGACTAAGTTTGAGGATGAATGGATATTGTGGTAAGAAATTTTCCGCAAATCTTCTACGGATAAAAAATCCCATACCAAAATCTAAGTGGCCTAGTGGCTCACACCCACACATAGTATTTACTATTTGCACACAATGGAATATAACCTAAGGCTACAATGAGTTTAATTAGGTTCGTAGTCCTAGATTCAGTACTTCTATGCTACCACATGCGGGTTAACAATGATCCATTGATTACTATTGAGAGGGCCGACATCCTTAATTAGAAGATGATAAGATCGATATCGGACTTAATTGTAGTTTTTTTTCTTTCTTAATAATTGTGATTAGACCATGTTTGAAAATTCTTTTACAACATACGATTGATGTATGAGTGGAGAGCTACTTGTTGCAAAACTAATCACAGCCTAAATTATGCATATGGTTTCGTTTTGATTTATTTAACAACCATAAATATCACTAGACTTCATACTTCGAAGAAAAGAAATCAAGTTTTGATTGGTTATATAGGAATAAATCCATTTAATTAATTGCATTATTCTTCAACATTAGCCGCTATAGTGCTATGACTAGTGTTCTACAGTCTCTTTACTATTTAAGTACGATATTATTAATAGAGGAGAAATCAACCCATACGACGTAATTTGTTGTTGAAATAGTAATCATCAATAATGTTGAGAAATTTTTTGTTAAGTGTTAGAATTATTTGTTGGTTCGCCTGTGGAGGTGAAGCTTGGAACGTGGACCGACTTATAGTCCTCCGAATTGCTATCAACTTATGGATGGGTTTTGGTCAATACGGTTGCGGGCTTTTGTCGTATATGCATGACCAATTAATTACCCATTAATTATTTCGTGTATTATTTGATCAACCGAGCAACAACAATTTATACAATCAGTACTCACATGTTTTCAAGACACAACATCATGTAGCTACCATCACTATTGTCCATATGAAACTTCGATGTTGTCGTTTATAGTTTTAGTTAATTTTGATCAGACTTTTTTTCTTGTAGCTAGCTTTTATTTGTGACGAGAATCGTCCCAAACTAATTTTCAAGCCTTTTTGTAGTTTTAGATAAATTTTAAAACTATATATTGCATATTTGAATTTTGTATATTGATGGTCAGCGAATCCCTTTATACATGAACCAATAGCTAATCAAGCCTACTAATCAATGTTTGGATATTACAGTAGATATAATCAACGTTGTAACAAACAAAAAAAATTATAGAGTGTATTACAGTAGATCTAATCGTCTGTGAATATAACATGGACATAATGGACTAATTCGCATGTCAACAAAATTTATTCTTTTTACAATTTATAAATTTTGATGAGCAATGGTGCAAACCAAAAACTTTTTTTACTGTCCTATATAATCTATTAATATATTATATTGATATGATTGAAATTGTTGTTTTATCACTCAAATAGAGCGGTCAAAATCATAATCTGATTACTTTATCATGTCCGTTACAACCAAAGCTTATACTTACGATCGTAAATCCATAACTAATGTATTATGACTCACACGTGTGCATAGGTGGCCCGATCCTATATCAAGCGTGAGGGGAATTATTCATCTCTTCGTCCAACTTATCTATAAAAACACATCGTCTCTCGTTCTTTAACCCACATATCATCTCTCTAGCTATCACAACCTTTCTCTCTGATCTCTCTATTTCTCTAGCTTTTGTTACGATATTGTACACGTACGAAAAAGACCGCTCGTGTGCTAAAGAATGAGGTGTAGGGCACTTAACATTCGGAGAAGAAAGAGAATAACGGTTAATGTGGGCTCAAGGAAGCTCATGACCCGCCTCCAGCGAATGGTAGCACCGGAAACGAGTTTTTCCGGCGACGTTGACGGTGACACACTTTATCGACTCACGGCTGATCACATTACCCTACTCCAAGCAAGAATCCAACTTCTTCGTTGTATTTCTTCTGTATGTGGTCTCTAGATCGAAGATCCATAACCATATATACACACGTGGCTAGAAAGACGAAGCAACGGTATAATTATGGATATGTAAAGCGTCTATTTTCTCTATATATTCTCTTAATCATCTTATAAGTACGTCGTAATGCCGAAGATATAATTAATTTGAGTGTATTTAATTGTGAATGTATGTTTGTGATGTAATTTAACTGTGAGCAGTCTTTATATACATGCATGTAGCTTAATGTGACCGCGTTTATATTCGTACATACGAATAATGTCCTATAAATTACGCCGATACATTTTAAAGTATGTAAATAGAAGGTTAACAAAAAATTATTTAATAAGAAATGACTAATTATGTGGTTTGGTGATGATTTAATAATTGAGTTAGCTATAGCGTATTTTGTTTATGACATACAATATATGAACACACGCGGTCCAATATGGCAAAATGTGAAGCTTTTGTCCATGTTATCGCTCTCGGAAGGGAACAACTAGCTAGAGTGACAGCTTGAAAGGAAATGATCCCCAAATAAATTATGGCATTCCTCACCAAACGCAATCTATAACAAATCATTAAGGTGCGCTAACATTTTAGTATTTGTGATTAGTTTAGTTTCAAATGTTTACTAATTTTAAATATTTTTTGTTTGTTCCATAAAGTGATGATTATTGGGACTGAAACGGATAAATGCTCAACCAAATCTAGCATATGTTTTACCGAACTAGCTAATTAAATATGTATACACATGGACATGGTAAAGATAAAACCGCGAAAATCGATGGTTGCTTCACAAGATATGAGTTAAGAAAAATAAATTGTATGAGAGATTCATATAATTAATTAATTGTAATGCACGAGTGTCGTATCCTAATTCTTAAACCTGGTTGGAAATTTTCTCAAATTCAACTGAAAATCTTATATACTATTATTATGCTATTTTAGTATTAAACGGAAGATGTGTGTGTGCGTTTTCTTAATTTGAAAATAATACCGATAAGAAAAGAAAAATACGAACTCACCAAAATGTTGCTTTTGGCGTTTGTTTTCAAAGTCAAAGACACATTAATGATTAACTCGCTTACCACATGCCCGTATCCTTCATGACTGCTACGTCAATGAAAAAAAAAATGTCGTGAAAATTGTATGTTGGATTATATGTTGTTTTAGGGTTTAGTTTTTTCTTAGTAACGAAAAAATTCCCCTTTTTGCAATATATATATATATATATATTGATAACTTAAACTGCATCTTTTCACAATACTCAGATAAAAAAGTGCACATTTTCTTTTTGTAAAAATCTCTTTCAAATCTCTTTATTTTCGTAACAACATCTCTTTCTTCGTCATGGAAAATAGAAAAATGGTAGGTGAAATACAATTGCTTGTTTTTTATATAATTTATATTGACTATAACTGCCACTAAAAAGATATATATATACACTTCCTATGATAAACAAATCAGCAACTATGATATTTGTTCATCCGTTATATATAAAAAACAAATATATGATTTTTGTTTCTTAAAAAAAACAAAATAGTAAAATTCTGGTTTTAAAAATATTTAATGTAGCTCTATTTACTTTTTAAAAAGTTTTTATTTAATTTTTATTTTAAACATTAATTAGCAAGAATTACATAGAAATGAGGAAACAATGGGCTGATGAATGAGAGGCAAGTAGGCCTTTTTAGGAGCATCGGGGCCCATACACGTGTCTGCGTTCAAGCTTGCCGAGGATGCTACATAATTCCCAAATCATTCTTGTTTACGGTTCCATGATATATAAAATACATACACTACAAAATGTTAGGCGAGATTTATGATTTAATAATTTCTGGTGGGATCATCATCGTGTCATAACCTATGTTCAAGTTCGAAAGTATGTGGGTACGATAAAATGGCTCATTTATTTAGTAAACAATAGTATAAGCACGGAATTGAATCAACGTTTAAACAACAAGTGGATATTTGGATGGGTAGAAATAGACTACTAGACATCTTTCACTTTCACACACCAAAGGAAAAAAATGAAGTGTTGAAGTCAATGTATCACTATATATAATATAGATAAACGTCCATCGAAGCCATGTGGAAAAAATTGGCACGTACGTATTTCAATTCAATATTAATTCTTGTCTTTCTTTTTCTTTTTGTTCTTTCTTTTTCCCCGGAGAGTAGGTCCATTGCATGAAAGTCTTGAGAGTTCACCAGATTTTCTGGCCTCATGCTATTATATATATATATGCTCATCCGTATATACATGGGATTCAACTCGTGGTAAAAGTCTTCCATAAATCAATATAAAGTTATAGTGACATTCTTCTTATCGAAATATTTTCATGAAGTCATCAAGTCGTTAAACAGAACCAAATGTGGAGGAACTAATTGCTCTACTTTCCTAAGTTGGTGAAAATTTTCAAATCATACAACTTTGAAAGTCGACATAGTAGAACCAAATGTTGGATTAACCTACCGAATGGACCAAAATAATTGAAGCTTAAATGATGATGAATATAAATGGTATTTAGGGTTGGAGAGAAAGTGGGGTATGTTGAACCATGTGCTCTGTCTTTCTCTCTTAGCCCCACTCTTAATTTCTCTTCTTTTCCTTTGATCCAATACATGCCTCCACACTCTCATTTCTTCTATTAATTCTCCTCTTCAATCTAATCTCCCTCCCTCTCCTTCTCTCTCATTTCTTTCTAGGGTTTAAGTCTCAGACATAATCGAACTACTTGGATAATCATAAACAGAAACAAGCGTACCTAACGTAAGTATTTATTATTTATTTCATTGACATCTTAATTTTGTTTTTTACATCTCCTTTCTTGAGCTACCAAGAAGGAGATATATACGACGAAGCTAGGTGCAATGAATACAACAATCGAGAAGGTACAGAGTTGCTAGGTGCAATGCATATCAATCATTCACATAATGATTGATATACATTGATAAACATTGCACCTAGCACATAGCTTCTAGACGCTTAACAATTGATATACATTTGTGGAGCCATAGCAGCCACTAGAAGCGGTTCTACCGTATGGAGCCGCGCTCTCATTTCTAGGACCGGAAACAAGACAACCAACAAACCCGTGGCTCATCGATTATTAAGAAAAGCTCGAAATCGGATGAAGAATCTTTGTAGCACTCGTAGACGAAGCGGCGATTTCACGGCGAAAGTTGGAGTGAGAAATCGTACAGAGTTGCTCAAGAGTCTAGTCCCGGGAGGCGAGTTAATAGAGGACAAAGATTATTTGATTAGAGAGACACTTGATTATATCGTCTATCTCCGAGCGCAAGTGGACGTTATGCGAACCGTCGCAGCCGTCGATTTAGTCACCGGACACGATCGTAGGAACAAATAAAGTAATGTAGATGTGCATGCATTTCGCACTCTTGTGAATATGAAGTAGCTAATGATTTAGACGCAAGTCCATGTACATATATAGGATAACCCTGTCAAATAACAAAATTTCGAAACGAATGATCGAGTACCACTTGAATATTAATAGTATATGTGTGTGGTAGCTTTTTATTATCTTACTATATATATATATATATTGCAGTAATGGAGAAAATTAGGTTAATTAGTGTTTTTTTTGTGTGTGTGATCAATTACACTTATCAGGAATTCAAAAACTAATATCTCGTACATACGTATTTATTACAATTAAATTCTATTTAAAAAAACTTTTACAATTGGGCATTGATTATAAAAGAGAGCCTCAACCTTTTTTTCTAAGAAAAAAAAAGTAACTAATGCGTTATAAGTCAGAGATTAATTTATAATCGCATTAAACGTATGCAGGTCATCGTTCTACCCACTATAATTAATATATAAAGTGACATGTAGTGTAATGATTTATATAATGAAATTCCATAGAAGGCATGTTATAAGCCGTTTCAAAATTGGGCTTATAATGGGCCTATCTGATGGGTTTAGTTCGGCCTATTTACGTTGCTATTTTCTTTATAAAAACATCAAAAGTGACATAAATTGGGCCTAAATGTGAAGCCCAAGGGCCATCAATTTATTGGTATATCCGTATATACATTTTTTGGTAACTCTATTGATATATATCCATTCCGATAAAAAGAAAGTAGGATTGGGATTTGAGGGTTATGAATTATGATGTTTTAGCATTGAAAAAATAAATCAGTTTAGGTTGGCAATAATCAGTTTAGATTTGAGGGTCCAATTCATTGTTGTCAATAATTTTGCTTCCATAATGGTTAACAAGTTAGCATTTCCTCCCAGATAGGTTCAATTAGTTATTATGGTTAACTTCAATTACTTATTATAGACTTCTCATCCTTTTTGAAATATCTGAATCTGAACCAAAACATATTGTACCAAATTTATTCATATTTTTTTTGATTAACTAATATTTTTTTAATCGGAAACCAAAAAACTATATAGAAAAAAACCCCCGATGTATGGAATTCATGCTTCGATGTAAAATAATGGAAGTCTGAAGAATTTTGTTATCAATAATTATTTTCATTTAATAGCTTAATACAGTTATGCAATACCATGAGTACTAACTAACCAATCAAAATCAAACGTATTACTAATGATAAAACGACATTATTACAGATACCTTATTCCCATTTTGACAGAAAGTTGAGACTAACACTTCCATATCTTTATATATATATATATATATATAAATAAAGAAAATGTGTCCAACGATAATCACTTTGATCATGGCCCAAATTAGCTTAATACTTTGATTATACTCCCCATGAAAGGTAGAACCCACATCAGACTACAAAATTAAGTTATAATATAAACTAATAAATCATTTTCTCTTTCATACTCATAACATAAATATTTGATCAATCCACAACTTCTCAAAGTCACAATCTTTGAATCTTAAAAAAAAAGAAACACATTATGGAGCTATCATTAACATTAACATCAACGGATTATCATCAGGTGAATAATAATCCATCGCCATCAGAACATTAAGGGATTTTTTCTTCAGTTTGCTTTGGTTTGTGTAATTTATAAAGAGTGTGAAAGTAGATGGCTAAGAGCATGAAGATGGACGATCCAGATTTTAAGCCCTCGATGCCTACGTGGAAAACCAATGATGTCAAGGTAATTTTTTTTTTTTAAGGTACCCTGTTGACAAATATTGTTTCTTTTTACAAAAATCATAGTCAGGCAAAAAAAGTACAAGCTTAGTTATTTTTTTTTTTGGGTATAATTATTGTTTCATACCAAAATAAAAGTAGGCAAAACATAATAAAATCAGAATTAGCCTACCTCTAATGTGAATTGGATATTGTATAAAGTCTATGTAGACATTCATAGTTTTCAACATATTATTCATATTTTTTTTGGATACTATTTGGTATAGAATTTGACTTTTGAAGGGTGATATACCGTGAAATATTGGAATTGTAGAAATTGAAAAAAATGTCATACATTTTGTTAATGATGTGAATAGTCATGGATATGGATGCAACAAACTTGCATATGTCCATGATTGTAAAACTAAATTATGTTACAAAGGCTTTTTTCCGCAAGAAACTTGTAAAACTCTTCTGGCTTTTTGGTTTGGTTTTGAATTAGAGATAAACATTATTGGTTTCTAAATCAAAACAATTATGGGTATGTAGAAACTTCCATGGAAGATTACGCCGTCGATAAAGAAATGGTGGAAAGAGATACAGGCATAACGAAAGGAAGAAGTAAGGCTACAAAGAGCTGAAATCCACGCCGCCGTCTCCTTGGCTGGTCTAGCAGCCGCTCTCGTCTCCGTAGCTTCCGAGAACGCCGGAAAAGACGGTGGAAACGGTAGTCTGAGCACGAGGGAGACTGCCGTGGCTTCTGCTGCGGCTGTGGTGGCGGCGCAGTGTGCGCAGATGGCAGAGACAATGGGAGAAAACAGAGATCATCTCAGCACAATGATTGGTTCTACCATGACCGGAACAAGTGTCAGTGAGATACTTACTCTTACTGCCTCAGCTACAACTCGAAAGAAGAAGATCAAGTCTTTTTTTTTTTGTCTTTTTGATTATTTTTTCTACAAGAATGCTCTGTTTTTGAGACATTGGTGTTTGGTAAATAAGCACTGAGAGGTGCTGCGACGCTGAAAGCAAGAAGAGGTTGCAAGATCAATAGATTGAAAGGCTCTGCACCTGTGTTACCTATGATTTTCCTCCTGAATTAGACAAGAACACATCCCTTCTTGCTAAGGGAACCGATCTCTTCGTCGATACACCAGATGGTATATAAGTCCTCTGTTTTTTCTTGTTTAACTCCTCTGTTTTGTGGAAAAAAAACTAAACAGATATTTGGATTGAAACAGGGGATTTCAAAGTTAGGACAGTTTGTATGGTCTTAAACAAAGACGGAAAGGTCTAAACTTGGCTCTAATCCTTCATTACTCTTAACTAATTACGTCTACTAATTGGCGATTTTGGATTTATTTTAACAGGTGATTCTTAAAACGAAGAAACATAACCTACTCAGGACTAAGAAGAAAGTATGCAGCTAGCTTCTCAATCTTTTTTTTGTTTGTTTTAACTTTACTCATTCTTCAAGTAAAACATTCAGTATTTTGTTTGGGTTGTATATTAAGGTATTGTGACGAATGTTCATGTGGAACTTTACAAGGATTCAGACAGCGAAGACAACAACATAGAAGACACTTGTTATCTCATTGTCCTGAAGAAAAACAGAGGAGCTATCAAACTAGACAGGGCTGATGATTACAGTCGTTACAAGACATGCTCACTCTCTCTTCCTCTTCTTCATCCTATCCTACAAAATACGATCTCACTATCTATAATAAAAACTGAAAAAATTCTTTGTCTTTTCCTTCAATTTCTCTATGTAATTCACTTTACCCTCCATGCTTCATTTATCTCTTCCTCTGTTTCTCTCGCTTGATATTATAATATAATGATTTATAACAACTTGAGAACGTTCTTTTAGACTCCGAAAACATCAGCAAGCTCTCTAAGAAAATTAACCTGAGATTTGAGAAGCATGAGATGCTAAATTGACTTAGGAACAGGGCTTCCTCATCGTTGACCTCTTCACAACCAGTTACAATCTTACGAAGAGTCGCGAGGTTCCTTCGCATACAAGCTTCATGAAACTTCTGTTTCTCTTTTCGTCCCCTGCGACCATGGTGCTTCACCTTCTTGCACTTCAGCATCTTCATCAGTTCTTGCACTAAAAACTTAGTTACAGAGCTACATGTATAGACAAACTGTGAGGATAGCAAAGATATGAAAAAAAACAAGTTGTTTGAAAAATATTTGACAGAGAAAAAGAGACAAGGAACCCATATCAAGGCCATAACCACTGAACCTGTCTCTGCCGATCCATCCTTGCAATGTCTAATGTTCAATGTATCTGTTTGTGGTCCTCTATACTGTATGTCTTGCCTACTTTATGCCATTATTTCAGTTCTAGAATTAGAATGGTTCTGTTGTTTGATTTAATCATTTAGATAATATGTGTACTGTAGATGACTTTATGGAAAAAGAAAATGGGCCGAGTGGTTACAAGAATAGAGGCTTCACGTTGACTCTCTTAGGCCCATCACTATATTGCAAAATTTAAGTAGCACAGATTCACATTAATTGATGTTTTTTTTTCAATTCTAGAATTTAATGCCATAACTTGCTCAAGAGACCACCGGCCAACTTACCAATTTGAAAATTTCTTAGCCAAATTTGAACTTAAAATCGACAAAATCAAACAATCTTTTATAACAAGACCAAAATAATCTTTTATAAACCGGATAAAAACCAATTAGTCAAAAAAGTAAAAGCGGATTATGCCGATGTCAAAACTTAAATCCGGAATTTCTCGAATAAAAACCGAGCATTATGACCAATTGAATTACATCGGATTGTTGATTAAATCAAAATTATTTAATGTAATTCGAAGCAGACCAAAACATTTTTTATAAACTGAACAAAAACAAGAAAAACCAAAAAGAATTATACCAATGCCCGGATTTGGACCAAATCTTTCCTGTGAACGCCGTACCAAATATACCAAAAGTTAGCGTTTGTGAACGAAACAACGAACCCTAAGACACTGTCATTCGCACACGAAGAAGAATTGGAAACCTTGGGCTGCCTCCGAAGAGACCAAAACATGATTATTTTTCGAACAAGAATGAGTATTAGTATCCAAAGTCTTAGAAACACCATCATCTTCCCCCATGCCAACATCACCGGAGCCGCTCATCTTCACCGGAGAAAAAGAGGAAAAAAGAAAGGAGAGTGGTATATAGAAGTACGGTGGAACTGATCATGCTATTCAGATCAAAGCCATTGTCATTTGAAGAAAAAGGTATAAACTCTCTGATTCATGTTTCCTTGAGGAAGATTCAGGTGGAAGGAGATGAGAAAATAAGTGAAAAAGAGAAGTCAATATGGGATTGAATGAGTTAGAGAAATACCAAGAGAGATTGGCTTTGACATTGGGAGGTCTCTGTTCTTGTAACCAAAGAGAAAAAAAGAATAAAACGTTTGCCGTTTTGACTACAAAGTCTGTTGGATTTACTAAAAATACAAGTCAAATTATTCAAAGATTTCACAATGTCCTGGTTTTGTTGTTCAAAAGCGAAACGGTTTAATTGATAGTAAAAAACACAGATAATTTACAGATTTAAAACAAAGGTGAAAATCGAGAACGAAAAACTTTAATACAAATCAGAAACTCGGGATTAACACATCAAATATTAAAGATATCATAATATTTGTATTAATATATGATTAGAAAACTATGAGATCACTTGAGAAAGAGTTTCAAAATTTGGAGGGAAGAGGCAAATTTAACGTGCTCTAATTCTTGGTGCCAAAAAAATTATATGTTGAACTAGTTAAGTCCGGATTTTTTTGGTAAGTAAGTTTATATAAATTAGTGGACTAAAAAATGTCGGAAATCAATTATCATCTTTACAATTTTTGCGGATTGATTACATTAATTTTCTGGCTGTAGCAACTCTTCCGGAACTGTTACAATGATACAATGAGTTTGTTCTTGTCGTAAAAAATCTCTGTGTGTTTATTATCAAAGTGGCATTGTCTATGGAGTTAGTAAATCAAACCGGATAAGATAAGAATGGGGTTAAACTTTAAGGTACTAATTAAAACTAAACGATCTAAGAGAAAGTGGAGTGAGTGTATGAGGGATCGTTCATTTACACATCCACACATACAAGAGTTTTGAGGAGAAACCAACTCATCAATGGTTGGACGTTTTGATTAGTTAAATTTTGAAGTCATTACTGTTAGGTTTGCTATTGCAAATGCAATTATAACCATGACGTGACACGACCCACATGCACCTCCACATTTCATTATTGTACATTTGTTTTCATTAATTTCATGTTACTTTTGGAGTGTTGATTAATGCATTATTTGTTTACATAAAGTAGGTTATTTCTTTTTATTTATATAGTATCAAACTATATTTGATTTATTAATGAAAAAAGGGAAAAGCTTTCTTTCTGGTAAAGAAGAATGTCTTTTTTTCATCGTGAAAAAATGTTATAATTATGAGATTTTGGTTAAAACTTAAAACAAAACGCGCGAATTCCGGCAACTGGTTTTGCTGCCGAACTTCTGGCCACAGCGTTCTCCTCTTTCGTTTTTTTTTGTTTTTTTTTTCTTTCTGGTGCAAATTATTAAAGTCAATTAATAAGGGTCACCATCACAAATATTAGGAATATCTCCACACAAAAAAATAAATAAATAAAGAGTTAGAAAGATCAATTCTTTTCCTTTTTTGGTTTGAAATAGATAATCGCCAATTTGTTGTTGTTCTTTTTAAAAAGAATCATGTTTCTCTGTTCTTTAATCTTCGTCTAGACGACCATTTTCATTGAAGTTTTCTGGATGATCTTTCCTCTAAAAGTTTTGATTTTTTGGTAAATTCTTTATAGTTTGTTCTTTTAAAAGCGGGACGATAATGATGATGATGATCTCTACAAGAGAAAATTAAAGAACAACAGGAGAAGAAAAAAACACCAATTTTTTTTTTGGGTTGCAATCATTCAAATTCAATTCAATTCGGTATTCAATTGCTAGAGGAGGCGATTGGGAATATATAACTATTGATTCTTTCGAGCTCGAGCTAAATTTTCGAATTGGGTTTGTAAGATCACTTGCTGTAAATTGGTAATCCAATAGATTTTTTCGTGTTGCTGTGCTAATTTCGACGATGGTGTGATTGGTTACGTTCATCTTCAATTTTTTGAGAATCCGATCAAAATTTCAGTTTTTCGTAAAACGATGAGGTTTCTAAGCCTCGTCAGTAACTCATTTGGTTGTTCCGCGTCCGGCGAACGCTTAGTATCAGCGGCCAGAGACGGCGATTTACAAGAAGCTAAGGCTCTGTTAGATTATAACCCAAGACTTGCTCGCTACTCCACTTTTGGAGTTCGTAACTCTCCTCTTCATTACTCTGCCGCTCAAGGTCACCATGAGGTACTTTAATTTCAATTCCTATATTGAAAGATCAATACTTTGTTTTATCTATTACTCAGAGATGCTTAAAGTTCTGTCCTTTATGGTGATTGTGATGATGATGATTTTGATTTGGCTTTGTTGATCGTCAGATAGTTTCTCTGTTGGTGGAATCAGGAGTTGATATTAATCTCCGGAACTATCGTGGACAGGTAACAGCTGTTGTCATCATCACTCTGTTTTTTTATTTAAGGTAATCTGAATTCAAGAATTTTGAATTTTTTTTGGAAACAGACTGCTTTGATGCAAGCTTGTCAACATGGTCATTGGGAGGTTGTTTTGATTCTGATTCTTTTTGGTGCTAATGTAAGGATTTGATCAACTCTAAATTGTGATTTCTGATAGATTGTGATTGAGATAATGATTGTGTTTCTTGATTGCTCGGGTTTTAGATTCATAGATCAGATTACTTAAACGGTGGTACTGCTCTACATCTCGCGGCACTAAATGGTCACCCTCGGTGTATCAGGATCTTGCTTTCGAAGTTTATACCAAGTATCCCCAATTGCTGGAGTCTTTTGAAGAACAATAAATCCTCTATTGCTGGATTTGATCTAAGGTCAAAAGTGTTTTTTTTGTTTGTTTAAAGAGTTAAATGACTTCTTTAGTCATATGATTAGTTGAATGTGTTTTGTGTTCTTTGACTATGTACAGTGTTCTTCATGAAGTGATCAACAGAGCAGCAGATGGAGGCATCACACCTCTTCATGTGGCAGCATTGAATGGGCACATTGAGACGGTGCAGTTACTTTTGGATTTGGGAGCTTCGGTTACTCAGGTCACTGTGGAAGATGGTACCACAATAGATCTTATAGGTTATTATCATATTCCCCAATCGATGATAATGAATGGAGAGATTATTTAAGTGAAAAACTTATATCCGTAGTTTGTTTTTGACTTTGGCTCTTTGGTTTTATATTGAAGGTGCTGGGAGTACAGCTCTCCATTATGCTTCATGTGGCGGAAACACGCAGTGTTGCAAGGTAATATATACACATGCATGCTTAACCAGACAATCAGGATCGAACAATCCAGTTTTTCTTTCTGATAAAGTTTTGTTTCTGTTATGTTTCATTTAAAGTTCGTATATGAATTCCTTTTGGCATTTGTTTTTCTCAGCTTTTGATCAATAAGGGTGCCTGTTTAGCTGCCGTAAACTCCAACGGGTATTAGATCTTTCTCTACTTCTCTGTTTGCATAGCCCAATCCAACTGTTTGATGTAACCGCAATGTCTTTATATGTTTGGTGTTTTTGGTTTTAGATGGACCCCGTTAATGGTTGCTTGCTCATGGCACCGGAACTGGCTGGAAGAAATCCTGAACCCAACCAGAGATCAGCCACAAAGCCATCCGCCAAAAGTCCCCTCTCCTTTCCTCTGCCTTCCTCTAATGAGCATTGTCAAGATTGCTCAGTATGTTAACCTCTCACCTAAGTGCAACACCCAATATGATCACAAGAATCTCGGAGGTTGATTAACCTTTTTCGTTTATGGATGTCAGAGAATGCGGCTGGCGAGAAAACGATTGTCTTACTCCATGTCGTGACCCTTGTGCCGTTTGTTTGGAAAGAAAATGCACCGTAGCCGCAGATGGTAATGTATTGACTTCACAACCGAAATTGATCGTGCTTAGAACATTTAATTGATTGTTTTGTGTGTGACAACATAACAGGGTGTGGTCATGAGTTCTGTACAAACTGTGCATTATACCTTAGCACCACAAACATAACATCTTCAAAGACATCACAAGCCACACCAGGCTCAGTCCCATGTCCTCTCTGTCGCAACAGCATTGTCTCTTTCACTAAACTTCCCCATACAATAACAACAACCACATCAACATCATCAAGAACAAGCATCTCCTTGTCCATCTGCACTTGCTCCTCGGATGTCTTAGACACAGCTCTTCTCACTAACCCTCACCACAGTTGTAGATCAGTTGTGTCAAGAACCGGTTCTCGAATTCCACAATCCGTTAGATCATCATCGTTTCGGTCTCTTAGCTGCCATCGGTTTCCTCCAAGTCTCTGCCTTGGTGGCTCGGATGTTGATGAACCGCAAAGCCGGTTAATGAGTGGATCATATTCAAGATCCGGTTTAGGATTCAAGCGATCGACGTCGCAGGTTGAAGGAAAGCGTTCTTGGTTTTCTGCATTTAACCATTGTGTTACAACTGGTGGAAATGCTTGCTAACTCAAACGCATTCGTCATTGGGTTTTTTTTTTTCATTTTATAAACTTTTGTTCCCAATTTTTTGGGAGAAAAAAAGTGCTAATTGGTTCTGTGAATGATAGTGATAATTCATTTTGTAATAATTGAAAATGTTGTAATAATTATGATTAATTTGGCGCTGCCATTACATTGAAATGGCGTGTATATAATAATATAATGTGTGAGTGTGTATTTCTTGCGTAGCATCATGAGTATTAACATCGTTAAGGTATCATCAGCTGAATAACTAATCCAAACCTTAAGAAACAAATAAAGATTTCAGATGTTTAGATAGACGTTTGATAGCAACTTATAAATTGAGAAACTGGGATTAATAACGAATTTACATAAAAGCTCAAGAGGAATAGAAAGAGGATAACAACACAAAATAATATACAAAATTTAACGAAAGATGAAAGAAAACAAAAGAACAATACAAAACTAATAAGCCTTGCAAGGTCAAGAAAAATCTTCTAAATTATAGAAATTTTTTCTATTGATGATTTATTAGAAGCAAATATTAGTTTTATTTAGAAAAAAATCATTAAAAAAAAAGCTCAGCAAGGATAATGCCAAAGGAACACTAATGTACAAGCAATCCTCTTCTCCGTGAGATACTTCTACGTTCCAAAGTACATCCATGGTGTAATGGAGAGAATAAAAATCTCTTTAAGAAAGAAATAAACATCATCATGATCATTATGATAATGATGATGATCATCATGATCAAGAAGAAGAGTATATGATGCTTTTGCTCTGAAGTGATGAATTGAGAGGGCTGGTGAAGTTTGCGTTTATATAGGGAAATAAGAGGATGAAATTAATGGCAGCTAGACCTTCATATAAAAACAAAATTTAATGGAAGCGAGAGATATTGAAAAAATAACAATAATATATTTTATAAGTTTCAAAATATAAAGATGTTTTAGCAAAAATCAGGGAAATTAAGAAATAATTTTTATTTTAAAAGTATAATTTAATATATAAAATAAAAATAATTCAACCAATTATGAAAAAACTGTAAAATATTATTGATCATACAAGATTTACTAAAATTAAAAAATTATATAGAAATATGGGAATATTTTATATTTTGATATAAGAAATTTCTTTTAAAACATCTTATATTTTGAACAGAAGGAAGTAATATATTTATAATGTACACATTTACCAATAGATTGTGAAAAAATATACAAGGGAGTTTCGGTACGTAAATTCCGATTTTAAATTTAAGAATGAAAGTATAGAGAACACACAAAGATCCATTACTCTAAGTGTACACGTTACACTAAAAAAAATTATAATTGATTCGACGAATAGTCAGAGAGTCTAACGATATATAAAAAATCACAATAAGATAGCAGTGCCCATTCAAATGATAGCTGAAATTACACGTTAACGTATTTCGAGTTGTGAAGCACTTTAAAGTCCTAAAGACTGTGTTTTGGGTAAAGCATATTATGTGTTCTAATTTTGTAGTACAAAATCACATATAGTTATGCTCCGCATTTAACACGACACGTAAAAAAATTTGAACAAAATATTTTACTTAATTTTGAAAAGGGATTACTATTTTAACTTCTAAGAGTTTTGAAGCAAAAATGATTTCTTAAGACAAAATTGGCTGAGTCCCAAAAATAAAAGAACGAAAACTTTTGTCTCTGTTTTTCTTATCAAGATTTGCCGGTTTACGATTTTACTTTTAGACACTGTATTTTTCTGTCACATTTTTTTACCATTTGAATTACGAAATTTGGGACGAGTAAATTTAGTTCTCTCCGTTAACCTTCAAATTTTCCTCTATTCATTTTGTACAAGTCATTAAAGAAAATTAGGGTTTCCCATTTTCAGAAAAGTAGAGTAAAAACTGAAGAGACAAGTGGAGAATTTGAAAACTGAAACCGCCAAAGCAATAATCAAAACTTATCTTTTATGTAAAGATAGACAGGAGATTCAATGGACCTTTTTTTAAGTCCTTCTCTACCCTCTCTCGTGTAAATAATCAATAAACCCAGCTAGCGTTCCTCATATCATACCTTTATATATATATATACACACGTATGCATCATCTCTCTCTTTGTTGTCAATCTACTGTTGACCTTTCTTAGAAGTTTGGAAGATTAATAAAATATAAAATGTATTGGTAAATGTATTTTAAGAAAAAAAATTTAAAAATCGGTTTTTAGCTAAAAAAATTTAAAAATCGATTGATAAAAAAAGTTTTTAAAAATACCAATACAATTTATAATAAAAACTTCTCATTGAGTTTTTGCTGGAGATGGTTTAATTTTATCTTTGTTAAAACGTTTAATATTTTTTTTATTACTATCCTCTTTCTGTTGTCTATTGCCTTCAAATAAATTACTGTTTGCTCAACCAAACTCAAACGAAAAAAGCCGAAACAATAGGAATTTGTATATACATGGCTTTAAACTTACTTTATAATGCAATAATTTGGTTTGGCAAATATGTTTTTCCTAGTAAAAGTTTTAAGAAATACTCCTAAAGACTAAATTTTGCTTTAAGCTTTATGAATACAGTAAAGATCTCCCAATTAAGATGATATATATATTAAAAAAAAAAAGAATACGAGGGACGGGTGAGTAATTACTGTAATCGAGGTTGATTGAATTTAATGGCGTTTTATATGTAAGAGGTGAAGAAACAAAAAGCTGCAAAATGTATAAATAGGTGTAATCATAACAAACTTTAGGATGTGACAATTCATTGTCAAGCTTCTGTCTCTTTCTCTGTTCTTCTCTCTGGTGAGCTTTTAATATTGTTATTACTATTTCTTAATTATTTTTCAGAGATAAAAGTAAGTTTTCGTAATCCAAGAAAGTGTATATTACCGATTCTTCAACGTTCAGATTGTCCAAGTCAAAGAATCTCTTATACCAATATAGAAAGTGGGACAGGACGACTTTGATAGTCTTATTTATTTATTCCGAATATATATTAATTCTTTTTTTTTGGTCAACTCAGAAATATTGTGTTTTTCTTTAATTAAAGCAAAAAGAGAAAGAAAACATTTACAGAGCCCAGCCCAGTATTTAAAAAAATACAAAAGCCCAACAGAAAAACCCAAATTAATAAAACCAAAGCAACGAGGTCGTCTTCTTCAACGAAGAAAACGTAGTTAGGAAGGATTTTGAGGAACCCGAAATCGAAACAATGATGAAGTCGTTTCATTCAATGTACCGTAGCAACCGATTCGATGAGATGATGAATCGGATGAGAGCTGCAATGGAATGAGTTGAGTTGCATGATACGGATTGTAAAACAGATTGGTTAGTTCGTAGCTGCTCGAGTCTGAAGGAGAAAACTTCGGTTTCTGGTTATCTGTTCAGAATCTAAAGTTAAACCCAATTCCCAACTCTGTCTCCAAATCCTGGACTATGCAATGTTCCTCATCTTTACTAGGTTTTTTAGCTAGCAAGCAATGTGACTTGAGTTTCAACATACGTGTAAAGAATTTTGCTTGCGTCGATTTAGTACAATTAATTTGTACTATACATTATGGTTTTTAGTGGGTAAGAGATCAGACTTGATTATCTTCAATATCTAACTTCATTCACTAAAAGCTCCCTAATCTGAACATAACCAAATCCTGCTGATAGCATCAAAGGACACATTATTCGTATATGATATTATTTAGACAAAAAACAGTATATAAAAGTATAACGAAAAATATAATTCTACAAGCTATTATTTAAAAACTAAGATAAAAATATAACCTACATTCACATATAAATACACTCAATAAATTACAGTAAACTCTGAAAACAGTATATAAAAGTATAACGAAAACTGAGATTTGTAAAAATAAAAAATGAACTTGCAAGTTATCATTCACTTTATAATATATTAATTTAATATTCAACACGGTCAAGATATTAATCCGTTTTCCTGGACCAAGACGAAGTACGAACCTAAGCAACCTCTACATTTGATGTGTCCACTAGGTATTCTCGTATTAGAAAGAAAAAAAAAAAGAAAGAAAAGAATTTGACAAAAAAAGGAAGAAAGGATTTGTATTTTCTTTATTTGTAGAAAATCTATTTTGAGAGTTCTTGGCTGCATAGCTGTCAAAGCTCTCTGGATATATATGTCCTTATTGTTGCCATGCCAGTATGAATAAATGACGTATATAACAGTTGCTTCACGACTTTGACTACAACCACTCACACAAAGACTCAGACACCCTTGTTGTATGTTCTTCTCCAACAGCTTGAAGATTTCATTTAAAGCCTGATCAGTCATGAGTACGAGTATGAGCTCCTGCATCTCTTGGACCTCGACACCACCAAAACAGAAGAAGATGGAACTAGAAAATGGTTTTTCTTCTCCCTATCCTGATTTTCTCAGAATCTACAACTCCCATTTACACTCTCAACGTGTGGTAACTACTATCTTCTTCTCTTATGTTTTTGTTTTCTTTCTTCTCCAAATTATATATATGTCATGTTAGATTGTAGAATGCTATAAGATTATTTTGATGGTATTATTCGTGAATGCTTTGTGTTAGCAGAAGAGCTTCAGGCAACTGAAAATGAATTAGTTTGATGGAATTTATTCGTGAATGGTTTGTCTTTGTGTTCTTACTATGTAGTAGAAGAGTTTCAGACGACTGAAAAGGAATTATTTTGATGGGATTGTTCGTGAACGGTTTGTATCTCTGTGTTCTTAGTTCTTACTACGTTAGTAGAAGAGTTCCATACAGTTGAAAATGAAAAAAAATTGAGATTTTTTTGTCCTGTTTTGTTCTGTTTAAATATTGGTTCCTATATTATTTTTTCTTGATAGAAGGGTTTTCAAAGTTCCTATATTCTTCATCAAGCTTAGCTCTGTTTCTGTTTAAATTTTGTTTTAATTCCTCTGTTCAGTTTTAAATTCATCTGTTCCTAATCTACTAGGGTTTGGTTCTGTCCCATGATTTTTAGGGTTTGGTTTTGTTCCTGATTTTTAAGGTTTGGTTTCTGTTTCTGGTCTCTGAGGGTTTGCTATATTCAACTTTAGATGTTTGATTCCTCTGTTCTTATGGTTTCTTTGTCACTAATGCCATTGTCATTTTTTGTAGGAAATCTCAAGTACTCACAACAAGTACTATCCAAAGCCACTCCCTCAGACAGCTGTTCTCCGGAAGCCAGAAGGAAACTTCTGGATTGTCGAATGGGCAATGAGCCGAGAAGAGATTATTAGCTTCCAAGATGGTTGGTCTAAGTTTGCTAAAGACAATGGTCTCATTGATGGAGACTTTGTCTTATTCACCTATGATGGTTTCCGGGGCTTTTGGGTACGCATCTACCGGAATGGGCTTCTTGTGAAGGCAACTGATCCTATCAATATTCAAGAAATTCCAGATGACAAAGATGAGACAGTTGGTGATAATTATGATCAGCACATGGAAGAAGATACCCCTGAGAACAAAATCATTTCTCTTTCTTTGGGAAGCAGTGACGATAGTGATGATGGAGCAATTCGTGAAGTTAACAATGCTCGTGGAAGTTCCAAGAAAGGTTAAACAACTTTTTCTAACTTTGTTTTCATAAAAACAAAACTGCATTGATTCTAACATACTTATTGAGTGATATGTCAGCAGTTGAGACTGTGAAAAAGAATCGTGCTGCCATTGCTGATGCGACAGCTTATCTTGATGATCCCAAAAACCCATTCTTCATTTCAACTTCATCGGGTTCGAGGCGTCTTTTGGTAAAGCTTTCCGACTAGCTCTTATTTGCTTTTGTGATATTATTAACTGTCTTTTTTAGTGATACCGTTTATTCATTTTTTCTTGATTGATTGTAGGTAATTGCTATGCAAGTCATAAAAGACTAGGTCTTACGGTTTGATCGCACAATCAAACTCATCGACTCGTTTGGAGAATTAGAGAAGGTTGGAGAATGGAAAGATCGTGTTGCCGGGAGACGTGATCATATGCGAGGTTATACGTGAAGAAGACGTTCGTACCATCAAAGTTCATTTCGTTAGAAAATAAAGAAATTTACTTATCGAGTTTGTTCTTTGAGTTTTAAGGATGATGAAACCTTTATCTTTAGGTTTTCTTATGGAAACTTAATATTTTATTTCTCGAATTTATGTTTGAAGTCGTGAACTCTGTTCTATTTTAGTTTAAGGTGTGTTGCATGTTCAATAAAATGATGGATATGTTTTTCGCCAAATGTGCCTCAGTTTTGTTCACTTTAAATTTGGATTTGGTCTGGAATCTCTCGACAATCTAAACATAATTTTAAAACAGATTTTATGACAAATTGAGCGTGAAATATAAGTAGATTTAGTTTAAAATATTTTGTTCTCTAAATAGAACAAGTTACTAAAATTAAATGACCCTTGATTGTTTTACATTATTTAAAGACTCCTTGGTCTATGTACTGGTTAGCTCCAAATTCTGCATTGGACCGAATCTATGAAGTTCAGTTTAAAAAAATATCTGGTGATAAGTAATTTCTATATAGCTTTTGGACAGGACTAAAGAACGTATGTTTGCTCATTTATCATTTTAATCAAAATAATCAATTCAAATACTTTATCTAGATAATTCATTTAAATACTGTTTGTTTTTATTTTGAATTGTTTATTTGTTCGGTTAGTTTAAGTAAATTTTCATACTTATCTAGATATTTTTAACAAGAAATGACTAAAATGCCTATGATTTAATCTAATCGTATTTGAGTTTTAATTATATTTTTAAAAATAATATTTAAAACCGCAAAATTACCGTAAAATCGAGATTTTTACGAAAAATTATAAAATGATGTTTTTCTACAAAAAAAGTATAATCACAAAATTGTATTTTTGCACAAAACCATAAAATCACGAATTGATGTTTTTAAAACAGCAAAATCTTGGAATTAGATTTTTTGCCAAATTATGAATTGAAAATTTTGAGAAAAATTCATGAAATGAAGTTTTTCGCTAAAAATAGAAAATCGTGAAATTACATTTTTGAGTTAAAACCAGAAAATCTCGGAATTGAGTTTTTACCGCAAAACCCGTGAATTGACAATTTCTACGGAAAATCGAAAATGACGTTTTTCTGCCAAAACCATGAAATCACAATTTTAGCAAAATCACAAAATGGTGTTTCCGGCTGAAACCGCAAAATCTTGGAATTACATTTTTCAAAATCGTGAAATCGAGTTTTTTTGCGGAAAATCGTAAAATGACGATTTTTCGCAAAAACACAAAATTGCTAAATTATGTTTTTGCGATAAAACCATAAAATCTCAGAATTGGGGTTTTTCGCAAAACCCGTGAAATCGCAATTTCGACAGAAAATCATAAAATGACGGTTTTCCTCCAAAACTGTAAAATCACAATTTTAGCAAATAAACGGAGAATGATGTTTCTGACCGAAACCGCAAAATTTCTAAATTACATTTTTAAAAAAATCGTGCAATCGAGTTTTTTTGGCTAAAAACATAAAATCACGGAATTACGTTTTTACGATAAAACCATAGCTCGAAATTGGATTTTTCGCAAAACTCATGAAATCACAATTTGGACGGAAAATCGTAAAATGACATTTTTCCTCCAAAAATATTAAATCATAATTTTAGCAAAAAATGCAAAATGACGTTTTTGTTCGAAACCGGAAAATTCCGAAATTACGTTTTTCTAAAATCGTGAAATCGAGTTTTTTTGGCTAAAAACGTAAAAACGCGAAATTACGTTTTTGCGATAAAACCATAAAATACCAAAATTATGTTTTTCTGCCAAAACCGTTAAATTGTAGTTTTCGAAAAAGATGATCAACTAGCATAATATCTAATACGTTTATTAAGTTTATAAGAAAAGTGTATCAATATTTATGAAAATAATTATATCAATACTTATAAAAATAATTATACCAATATGTACAAAAATAAATATATCAATATTTATTAAAAATAATTCAAAAAATAAATATACTTTTATTTATGTTTTTACATGTTTAACAAATAATTATACCAATATTTATGAAAATAATTATCTCGATATTTATTAATCTAATTAAAAAATATATATATAATTTTAGTTATGATTTTACATGTTTCAAAAATTTACTTTTTATTTTATATATTGATGTAATTTTTTAAAACAAATTAAACCAACAAAAAAAATATATTTGTTAGGAGTACATTTTTATTTGCTATTTTGGATGAATCATCTCCATCCAAATAATTTTCAAAGTTTTGCCTAAATTTTATAACTCATTCAGATGTTCCATTCATATGAATCTTCTGAATAAACAATTTTTGACACTAAACAAACATTAATTTTCATCCTCTTCGAAATGAATCATATAAATAAGAAAATAAGGAGACCTTAATGTGAATATCAAATAGATCTGAACGTGATGAATCTATTAGATATTGTTCAAAATTAGTTTATATAGTCTATCAATTATTTTATTTTTATGTAAGATTTATTCCCGTGGATCATCGCCAAGTGTGGTTTAAGCACTTGGATATTTCGTGAGGGCAATGAACTAGAAGACAGTTTACTTCTCTCTACAAGAAGTTGAGTTGTCCAAATCAACCGCGTCAATAAATTTATAGCAAATTTTCCATTTTTCTTACAATTAAGTTGCCATCTTTCTCACATTTATTGAGCATACATTATTTAATTATTCTCGAAACTCATTCATGCATTAAATAAGGATAATCTAACCTGATCGATCAACTTAACTGCAAATCTATAAATTTAACTTGTCGCTTAGAACAACTTCGTTGTAGGACGAGTTGGCTCTGGACTTCAATCCAAATGTTTAATCCCACCTCCAAATTCGTCGGATCTTGGCTCAAATTATCAAAACAGTAATCAGGGAAATCATCTCTATATATAAATCAAGGAATGGAATATTTTCTTTTATTTTCACAATACAGCTGTCTTATCTCAACGCATACAATAATTAACCATTTATATTTTAGATCATATTCTCTCGGTTTCAAAATATAAAATGTTTTGGATAAAAATATATTTTAAAAATATTAATTTTTACATCTTAAAATACAAAACATTATTTTAAAAGGAAAAATTCACATAGTTAAAAAAATATTAATTTTTATTTAAAATGTTGTAAAATTCTTTTAATTTCTTTAGATTATGTGTTTTTATAATTAAATGAAATAGTTGCATTGACAAAACATCTTATATTTTGAAACACAAAAATTTCTCAAAAATATTTTATATTTTAAAACGGCTGAAGTATATTTTAATAAAAATATTAAATCAGTGACATTTTTGCGTCATACCTTTTTTTAGTTGTAACAGGTAAGGTTTACGGCTAAAGAAATAATTAAATACTAGTTATTAATTTATATAATTAACAAAAAAGAAAAGAGGTCGAGGAAAAGTTCGATGCAACAATAATTGAGAAAAATATATAATAAAATGACGAAACACATGCATTGTTCATCATTCAGTGAACTAGCCTTGTTTTAATTTAATATTTTTGTTTTCTTCCTTAGCTTTAACCTTTTTAAGTGTGTCATCTTTCTTTTTAGGAAACTTTTTTGTCACTTTCTTTTCCGTTCTGTCTAGAAAAATGCAAGAAACTCAAGCATTTACAGATTTTCTGCACTTAAATCTGCTTTTACACCCTTTTTACTTAAATCAATAATCAAATGGTCCCCTGGTATGATGAACGAAGACTAACTAAATTGCCATTGTGTCACTCATCTATCCAACTTCTTTAGCTTTATTTTTTACTTGAGAAAAAAAAATACTTTTAACTTTATTAATCTTCATTATTTATCTATCAAATAAATATCTATAATTGCTACATCAATCACCGCCCCCGTACCGTACATAAACACAAAAAAAGAACTAGACTGTGGAGTAAAATAAAAACAAAAAGAACTATAAACACCTCTTTTTTTTTTACTGTTTTCACCCCTTCTCTTTTCCCCGCCAAAACCAGTTGAGACATATTTACATCTCTGCCCTTCCACAGTCGACTGCAACAACAAAGCTCTGTTCTCTATTTCAAACTGCCAACGTAATACTTGTCGGCAGTAACTCACCCGCGCTCCGTTCACCGGAACATTCATCAAGCTCGAGCCGAGCAACAGTACGGTCACCGTAAGTACCAGAAGATGAAACTCGAGCCTTAAGCTGGCTCAGCACAGGAACAATCGTCTTCTCAATCCATTCATCTAACTCTGTCTGGCCTAACCACACTCCGCTCAAGATTTTCTGAAGGGCCTCATCCTCGACTTCTATCGATAGTGATTCGCCTACGATTCCCGCGAATCTTTCTGATAATGTATCTGCGATGCTCCGTCTTACAGCTTCGAAATCAACCGCTCGAAATGCTACTGCATCGTCTACACGGCTGACCAGCTCGTGGAATGAAAACGGAACACATTGCAGCGACAGCTTTCCGCTAAAACCTTGATCTTCTTGCTCGTTATTTGTTGTTAGATCGCTTGTATTGTGAGAACCATCATCTGTATCAGCGGCTTGGTTCAAATCGAAAGATAAACCTGATCCGTGCTCTTTCTTCGGTTTCGTCAGCCTCTCCTCGTCACTACACAGCCAACTAGCTCGTCGTTTCCCAAATTTCTCCCGGATACACAACCTCAAACGCCAGCTTTCGCTCGCCAAGTCCCGGAGTTTCGCTTCGTTATCTAGGAAAGATGTTTTTGTCCCTGCAGAATGCCAGCTCGCTGTCATAACAAAGATTACGTTACCTAAACTGATCTCACGGCCATGCGAGTCACGAATTCTGCCTCTATCCATTGCTTGCTTTATGCTTCCACGCATCAACAAATCTGCTTCGTCAATATCTTCAAGCAAGATAACAGAGAAGGGACTCCTCTTAACGGTTTCCGCAATCTTATCCAATGCAGTTTTACCGCGAAAACCAGGATTCACATCTCCAGTATCTTGTCTCGACCCGAGCTGAATCATTGTCGGATTCGTCCCATACACAAGAGAAGACAGAGCCGAGACCATTTTCCTCTTTCCGATTCTATCCGGTCCCGAAAACAATAACCAGACATCTCCCTTTGATAAAACACCGCGTCGTTTCCCATTACCGAGCTTGCATTGACTAACTGTTGCAGCCACCGCAGCAGCTGCATCATTCTGCCACCAAACTTTCTCAGTCATTCCTTTCAACAGCTTCTTAAACAAATCAATGTCTAACGAATTTCCAAGATTCTCCTTTTGCAAAACACTGATCTTATTGTTGTTCTGCATTGATTCAGACGATATACTGCCTAGAAAATCTCTCACTTGCACATCCCCAGCTTTCTCCGAATCCTGAAATACACAAGCACACCGAATTAACGTCAAATTTGCGATTTCCATTGATTAAACATTTTCATCAGAATATACAGATCTTCAAATCGACAAACCTCTGCTCGTCCAAGAACAAGATCAGTCTGAACAGGGCTCCCGGGAGGACTCTTCTTCTTGGCCTGCTCAGTGGACACCAAAGGGCTTATAGGCTTCAACTGTACTCTCTCACGCAACTCTCTATTGGGTTGTTGTAACTTAGGCTGCAATGGCTGACGAAGAAGCATATTGGGAGCATAGGAGCTTGTTGTCAACGGTATATGCATCGGAATTGGGACAGGAACAATCCTCTCGTTCTTGTTATGAAAGCTAGGATGAAGACGCACACACGTCTCATTCCATTTCTTCTGCACTTCTTCAATCTTTGCCTGCTGTTATCAAAAACATTACCAACTTATAAATAAATCCATTGCAATTGTGGAAGAGAAGATTAAAAAAACCGGAACTTACCGGTAAACGATCGACCGGTTTAGCTTTCAAGAGCCATTGTGGTAGCTGTTTCGGTTGAGCTACTTCTGATTTAACTTCTGGAGGAGACGCTGCTTCAATCTCAGAGAGCTCTCGTTCGTAACTCTGCGAACACTGTGGACAACATTTCAATGTTCTATTCGGAGTCACGAAGCTCTTCAACGGGGTGAATGATTCAGCCGACGATCCCAAATTATTCACAAGCCTGTGAATCAAAAATATGAAATTTAGCTGAGAAAATTCATAAAAATATGAGATTTTTCTTTAGCGAAAAAACGAAAATTCACAGACCTCGGAAAAACGCCAGACGCCGGAGCTTTAGCTGCCACCGACACAGCTTGAAGATCCCAATCTGTCTCCATTGATGGATGATAAACTTGACATCTTAGATAAGTCTCACACGTCGCGGTTCCGATAAACCAGAGTCTTCCTTCGAATTTCTCCAGAAGTCTCCGTAGCTCTGCCACCGCCGTCCTCCCAACCTCCACCGGAAGTGTTGGCGGCGGTTGCGTTGAGCTAGGTTGTTCCACCAGCCATTTCAAGTCTCCAAGATCGAGAATTACTACTCCTCCGCCGCCGTCAGGATCCGAATTCTTTATTCGGGTCTCAAGCAATCCATCTAATTCTCTGATCCTCACAGCCTTATCAGAATTGATTTCATCTAAATGAATCACCTTTGAGTTCTTCACCGCTAAATTCACAGCTTCTCCGACCTCAATTTTCTTAAAGATCTCACGAATTACCCGAGCCGGCTCCGAATCTCCAACTAAAATCGGGTTTTTCTTCTTCGCCCGACCCAATATATCCATAACCCGTTCCATGTCATCGCTCTTCTTTTCCCCTGATTGCGCCGCCGAAACACTTTGCTGTAACCGTGGGTTAAGATACGAATTACGGGTAATCGGAGCTCCACCGCCAGGTCGAAAATTCAAACCGACGGAAGAAACGCTTGGAACCGGAGTCGGATTAGACGAATTGTTGTTATTACTCAACGACTGTTCAATTGTAGCTTTAACGGCGGGACTTGAAAAGCTAGCTTCTCTCATAACCCGACTCACACTCGGATCCTCCAAAATCGAGATAATGAGCTGCTCAAGCTCAACTTTAACCGCTAATAACGGTTGTTGCTGTTGCTCTGGACTTCCACGGCGTTGATGAGCTTGCGCTCGTTTTAGCGCCGCCATAAGTGCGTTTGAGATCGATGGATCATTAGCCGGAGTAGCTGTTGCGGTGGGGAGACGCTCGAGAGCGACGCTGAAACAGAGCTCGAGGGCTCGACACTGAAGTGGATGAGATGAATTGGGGTGAGATCGGATACAAGCTCGTCGGAGAAAGCCAGCAGGAGAAGCAAGAAGAGTGGCTGCAACGTGGAGAGGTGTAGCTTGGCCGTGAGTACGACGCGCCGCTTCGGCGATTGATTGGTTTAAAACGGTTGCAGCCTCCGGCGTCAAAGTCTGTTGGATCGTACTTAAACCGGCTCTCATCGTTCTTCTACTTCCACTTTGTGTTGTTATCTCTCTCTCTCTTTTCCTCTTTCTTCAATTATATGTGGGAATTAAAAAATTGGGGAAAATGTAAAAATCAAACTTTTTTTTTTAAGGATATGAAAATGAAAATTGAATTTTTTGAGTTGGGTTCTCAATTATTCAGACAATTTTATGAACTATGTTCCTCGAATTTTCTGATCGGAAAATAAAAAGAAGGAATATATAGGATTTAGCCTGAACTCAGTCAAAGAATATCCACCGGCCAAAAAAAATGAAAAGGCTTTAGATAGGTTTTATAAGACAGTGAGGAAAAAGTAGTCTTTTATTTCTGATTTAAAGTAGAAAAAAAATTGAAAGAATTATTGGGAGAAGTAGACAAATTGGGATTCCAAATGGATCACAAAAAAATGGCTTTTTAGAAAGATTATAAATAATAAAATAAAATAAAATAAAAAGAAGAGAACTTTCGGATCCAACAATTTGAAGATAAAAAGTAAATATAGAAAGGTGGGGAAGTTAGTTGCAGAGAGAAGAAAATTCAAAGAGAAAAAAGGTAAGGAAGAAGTGAATAATACTACTTTCTCACTTTTGCCCTTTTCAATCATAAAAGCTGTACGCGTATCTCTGACTCTTTATGTACATACACATCAAATATATATATGCAAAATTTTGGTATATTTCGTACATACGCGAAGGAATAATTATAAGATTTGCGACCATAATAATGAAAAATAATACTTTAGTTGTGGATGTTGTTAAATTGAATCTTCCTACTGGTCTGTTAGTCTATATTTAAGCCATCAGAAGAGTTCTGAATCTAGCAGTGTTTGTTCTTTAGAAAAGAAAAAAGTTTAAGCTTTGATTCGTTTATAAAAAAACAACGTAACTTGTTTTTTATTCATTTCCAGTAGATTCGTTTAAATTCATGACTTACTTTTACAAGATTTTTTATTATTTGATTCCACCATTCAGCTATTACAAAAGGGCAAGTAATTTCTTTTTACACCCTTTTTATCGATTTATTCTTTTGTTGCATTTCTTACTGTTCCTACGACCATTTTGATGATAACAAAAAAAAGTAATTATTGACAAAGAAAATTGTGATACGAAAAAATTAAAGTTGTATCTAGAAGCATGGCTTTAACCAACATTTCTTGTTATGTCAACTTTTCAGAAATCAACATTTTCCCCGTGATATATTTATAAACAAAATTAAGAAATAAACAACAGGAAACATGTAATACTACATGACTCTAAAACAGGTAATTGTGTTCATGAGATGTCCATGGCAACTCAGTTCACGTGATGCATATCAGATATAGATTTCGTTTTCAAATAACAAAAAAACTGTTCACGGTAAAACAATGGAAAAATATCTGATTTTTTATAGGTTTACAAATTTATCAGGTCTTTGTTTTATAATTATTATTTCGATTGTAAGAAAACAACAAAGATCGCATAAGTCATAGGACTAAAGTTTCAAAACGTGGACTATAAATTAAAGCGTAGACACTCCCTAAAAGTTTTGGATCTGCACTGGGAACTGAGTAATACGATTTTCTAAGAAGATAAAACAAAAAAAAATAGTCGTTATAAAGAAAATAAAGAGTCATAGAAAGTCAATACGCTTTTTTTTTGTCAGATCGATTTTGAAATTCGAAAAGCTAATTAAACACTAATGTGCTTATATAAAAAAAATAAAAAATATTGTGTTTTTTGAACTTTTGCAAATTGATAGGCATAATATTTTCATAACGCCAGATATATTTAATAGTAAATGGTATAAAAAATTCTTGATTACTAAAAAAATTCCTCAATTCTAATGTAAAAAATATCAATCTTCTAAATTTATCGTCATATCTATAAGAACAATCTATAATAAAAATAACGTCGATAAAAAGAATATCTACAAACCACTTTATAGCTCAAATACAAAGCTTTCAACTCTGTAAGTCAATACGCTTTGTATAAGTAGACGTTATATACTTTTTCTTTTTTTTTTTTTTGGTTTTAAAGTAGACGTGATATTTATATGCGTTTACTCGATTCGTATAAAATTTTAGCTTAGTATTACATGATAAAGTTTTTGCTTCGTATTGGCTCTCTCACATTTTTTAACTGACCGTTGACCACTTTTACTTTGTTCAAAAGTATGTAATTTTCTTTTGATTTTAAAACTGAAAATTTACTATAACCGAAATTAGAGTCAAACCAATGATATGGACTGTACAAAATAAAATAAAAAAATTTAGTTTATTAAAAAAATTAATGACGTAAGAGGAAATCAAATCTAACACCTTTAAATTTAATAACATAATTATTAACCACTGCACTATTAAAATTTTTTACAAAATTGATGCTCCTAAAATTTTATTATAATTTTTACGTTTCAAACTTTTAATTATTGGGTTTTGCCTCAGAATTGGACCTGAACAAAATAAAATCGAACATAAAAAAGGAATCGGGTGAGTTGGCCTATTTTTTTTTTATTTGCTGAGGTAACACATTCTTAAGTAAATATTTTATTCTTTGTTTTACAAAAAAACATTAATCTCCCATTTACTTCTTGCAATCTAGCTACCAAATGGAGAACGAACGATGATATGTGAACAAATTACCCCAAAAAACTAAAAAAATGAAGATATTCAGTAAATTGCCTCTAAAATGGATTTAAATAACCAAACAAAATTTATATACATATTCGACGAAAACTTTTTAAATCAACCGAAGCCAAAATTGTATTAGACCGATCTAATAATATTTTATTTTGATATTTCAAAAACCCAAAAATGAAAAATAACCCAAATAGAATTGAAAACCGAACTACACACTCTAATAAATAGAAAGATAGAAACTTTCGTAATACAAAGTTTAATTTGAGAATCAAATGTTTAATTTTATTGCTCAGAAATATAAGTTCAGCATTACGATAAAGTTTTTGTTAGTATTCCATTAAACCGGTAATATTGACAGCGAGTTAATGATCCAACATTAGAACAGAACTTCATCCTTGAAATTTACTCTTGAAAAGTGGGTATTGGGTAAGATGCTAGCTTATCAGTTGCCACATTCGGATATATATAAAAATAATTTTAATGACAAAAATAGATGTATGCTCAATGCATTTTTATCTCTTTTAAAAGTACCCGTAATTATTTCCTGTGTATTTATATGATTGTCGGGGTTAGGACTAGGCTGCAAGGTAGTAACATGAACTTTAACAAAAAAAAAAAAAGGTAGTTACAATGAAACTTGCAATCGATGATTTCTCGTGTGTTCAATTTAAATAAAAAGATGTCGTGACTCTCATTATTTATACTCTTTCATTATTTTAATAGACGAAAAAGCTTTAAAACACGTAGCTAATTCTATCCATGTTTTTTTTTTATTATTAACTTTTCATTCCATGTTTAAGCCCGGAAAATGGAGAAAAAAAAATAAAGTGGACCAATGATCTCACTTCTGTGGGGTTTCCACAAAATCTATAGTTTGATGTTTTAACCTCCCTAGAAGTTTAAAGTTGGTGGATCATTGAACACAAAATCGCTAGTACTTGCATCATAAATTGTCAACATGAGAAGGTTTACTTTAACTAATTCACAGTTGCATATGTTTTAATTGCATACCAGTAACTCATAAGAAAATAAATTACATATACAGACAGAGTGTAGAATTTCGTAACGTCGGCTAATAATTTCATCAGATATTGGATCATATTAAACCTTTTTTACTCTCTTTAGATATGAGCTTTAATCTATTGTTCATTGTTAGCCTAAAAGTCGTATGCGTAGTTGACAAAAATAAAAGGTCGAAAAAAGAAAAAATAAACGGTCGAATACGTACTCAGATTCACTAAAATCAAACGATCGTATTCTAACTGGTCGGCTATGCTAACAGTATATATCAATATCAGTATTATAATTACCTCTATAAAAATATTAATTTTATCATACTAAACTTCATAATTTTCCAATTAAAATCGTTTAATGGTATTTGATAGATCTTACAGCATTAAGTTATTAGAAGCAATGGATATCTACTTTTTGGTGAGTGTTGTTAATAAAATAAAATAAAAAGAAATCTACTTTTTGGTAAGCTAATAAATTAATCAAGAAACACGTTAATTAAATAATAAAATACCTCAAAAGGCCACAAAAATCATGATGTCCCCCTTTGGGCAACGCATGCCCTCTCTTCCCTTCCACTTTACGCATTTTCTCCTCCTCGATAAATCTATTTATTTATTATTTTCTGAACAATTTTGCAAATTTATATGTTATTTAAAGCCATGAATATCTGCATCGAAACAAATTTTACAGGATAAACAGAATGAATTGCTGTGGAATAAAAATACGACCAAACGATGAAAATTAAATTTAAATTAAAGAATCTAAATTTTAGTATGTAATTGTATAGTGTAATGCAATATTGTAAGAAGAACTCGATATGAAAAAAATCGCAGCCAGGATTGCAATGACTGTGGCGACTTTATTTTGTAAACTAGTGTGTTCAAAAGTATTTTAATCGTTATAAAAAGTGATATTGGTGGTGTGGGTAAAAAAAGAGCAACGCGTGATATTGCTTCTTTGACAATCACCTTTTCCAAATTATTAGCATCAATTTTTAAGTTTACTTTATCGTTCTCGCTTCATTACATTGTGAAAAACCCTTTTTGTCTCCAATTTGATTTCTCTAAATAAGAAAAAAAGTCAAACAAACCTTTTATGCACGCTACAACTTTGAATACAGGTTTTCTATTTTATGGTAAATCCAAACGTGTGCATATAATTTATTTCATAAACATATTTAATCAAGTTTGAGTTAATAGTTACTTTAGTAACTACTTTTTTGGGAGGGGGGGGGGGCTGTGTATATCTTTTTGAATTGGAGGAAACAGCATGTTTTAAATAATATAGCTTTGTAAAAGTTATATACGTATATAATTACACGTTATATATATGTATAAACCCGTTAAACATTATACCAGAAATAAAAGAATCGTGCTTTTCACCCACGAGTTCCACTTTTGTTTTTGAAGTCAAAAACGTTGTCGGGTGCGCATTGAGAAAAGATGAATTAATCAAAAAGATGAAAAGTTGAGAAATTTTTTATTTTCTGTTAATTAAAAGACTTTCTTACTTTCTCAGAAAGTCTAAATGATAGATGAATGGAAGGATGATATGATGAGAAGGGAAAATAAAGTAAAAGTAATCATTTTTTCTTGTTTCATAATTATTTTAACTGCTTTACTTACACATGCACTTGTGAAATATGTTTACACATTTTGAGCACCATCGTGTCATCTTCTAATCTAGGTCAAGCTTTTACCCAACACAGATACTCACTCAAAACAAAAGTCTTCTTTCAATTCCCACACCCACCGTTTTATTTTCTTTCTCTCTCTTATCATTTTAATTTAACAAGCAAGTCAATATCCGGACGTTAGAAATTCTAAATATTGCTCATAATGATTATGAATAAACAACTATGAACCGGTATTACGTCGTATTTTGAAAATAATATAATGGTATAAATATGCATCATTTTTCTCAATGAAAAATTTACTTTTTTTATTGGCTTAGACAATGGGGAAGGGATTGTGAATTAAACATCTCGACCTCAAAATCTAAGACTCCGGGAATTACATATGGTCACAAAAAGAAAACGAAATCAAATCAAGCAAAGAAGATGAATATTGGTTCCTTACACATTATAATAGAGTGTTTTCCGACTAACGAAGTGTTCGTCTAGTGGTTAAGTTTCTATTTCCGAAATTGTAGAGACTAAGGAGATTATGGGTTTAATTCTCGTTGAAAAGATATGATCTCCAGAAAAAAAATTAAATTACATGGTTTAGATTCGTTTTAGAGAAATTAAAAACCCACATATTCTGAATTTTTTGTTCTTCCAAAAGAATAAAAAGTAGAGCGTCTTTCATTGACCTATTTGATTTTGTTTTGTCACTTAACCCTAAAATAGTTTTCAAACCTTCACAATTCCATCAAACATAATTTAGATAAAGCCATATTTTTCATATACATATTTAGATGTGGCCAATAAAATTATTGACGTCATACTAACTCGATCAATCAACACAGATTTAGATGTGTTCAATGAAATTAGTAATTTGACTTTTGAAAAAAATAGAATTGTTGAAGCATACTATACATTATTCCCAAAATTCACACATTGTCGTCAATGTTCTCCACTACTAAAAAGAAGTTTAAGTTGATTGTCCGTCGGTTATGCAAGTGACGAACAACACAAGTGATAAAAATTTTATTTATTATTATTATTATATACAAGACTGCATATAATTGGCAGTGGTATTAGGAAATTAATCACGTTTTCATTATTTAATCATTCTACTTTATATAGGGGTGGATAAAATATCCGAAATTCAAGATCTAGATTTGCGATTTGCTCCGATTCAATCCGGAAAACTGGATATCCGAGATGTATAGAATCTGAATATTTTATTTTAAAAATTCGAATATGTGGATCCGTTTTTATATATAGTTTTTATTTAATATAGATATATATATATTATAATAGATAGAAATTTATGTAAGTTCTCACAAAAATAAATTTTATTTGAAAATTTTGTGTATTTTAAAAATTTTATATTGTAAACATGTTATAAATTTTTATTAAAAATTAATTTGAAATATTATATATGATATTTTTATTTAATCTTTAATATTTTTATATTATTATTTTAAAATTTTAATCTATTTTCGGCGGATCCGAATATCCGCGGATATTAACAGATGCGAATCCGGATATCCTAAATTTCCTGGATATCCGATTTGTCTCTACTCCTAATTTTATATACAAACTAACCTTGGCTAAACCACAACCTAACCAGAAATGTAATTCTGGTTTATACTTGACCAGTTAGAAGACTCATATCTACAATCCAATGTTCAAGACTATAGCTATATACAAACTATAAACTATGTACATTAATAAGTGGCTATATATAAAAACTTATCGAAGAAAATAAATAATAATTATATAGATTTTATTTATTTATTTTGTAATGCATCTTTGTAATGCTTAGGCTGTTTGATGAGGACAAAACATTCAAATTTGAAAATCTATAAAGTCGATGTGTTTACCGCGAGTCACGTTTTTACTCATTCACATTTCCAATCACATATGAAGGTGAATAGTTTTTGTGGACTTGCATTGTTTTTTTTCTCGAAGTTTCTCCGGACTATTTGTAAGACCCCTTTCGGGAGCTAAGTCTCTTAGGATTTTACCAAAAACATCAGTTATAGCCAAGGAACTTCCAAAACTTCATTCAAACTCGATAATGGTTTTTTATATGAAAGACGAACTTTACAAAATACTCAATCTCAAATATAACCTTTAATACAAGCCTTCTTAAAACCGTCCAACTAGACTTTTGGTCTCTTTGCCCTAAACCTTACACTCTTAGTTTTGAACATGCATGCTCAATGAAGGAAAAAAAGGAGTGAGTATAAAATACTCATTCAAACAGTTCCCATTTCCACATTCAAATCTATTTCCGGTGCATTCAATCCGTTCAAGCATGACATTGAGATTTTAGCCATCAGGCTAATCAACTATTGTAAGACATGTATCCCTTCAAACTAGCCATATTTGTGTTCGTGATGTTTTTCTCATCTTATGTTCAATCATAAATCGTGTATACAAATTGAGTCGAGAGGCGAAACCATGATATCTATACATACGTTTGTTTGTTTTAGTTAAAGGGTTGCTAGGAAAAGAAAGAATGAAGCAAAGGAGGCAACATTGTTCGCATCATGAAGTAGCGGAGAAGCCTTACTTGTCTTCTGTCCACCCCCACAAGACCCTATTTTGAATATTTTCCCAATGTAGTAACAATATTTTCAAACATTTCATACATTGCATACACTTCAAATCATAAAGACCTATTTAAAAATATAAGATATGTGCATATTATTAAAGGACCCATATATCATTTGCTTTTGTTTTTACTACTTTTTTTGGTTGAGATTATATGGTGGGAAAGTGCCGATTTTTTTCTAATGTGGTCTATTGTTACTCGAAAAGAGCAAGTCGACCAGTAAAGAATTATATATAGGAAATGTTATTATTATTTGCTTTAATATTTATCTTAGTTTATGAGATTTAATTAAAAAATAGAGAATGCTACAGTCAATGGCTTCATAATGTAATTCAAATACCCCTTTGACCCTTTTTTTCCCCCACTGGCCACTGCGTATGTTCTGACACATTTAAAGTATACTTTTCATATGCATTAATGTGCGAGGATTTAACATAATTTTTAAAAATCAATTGTGTCTTTCATAATATATGCTAGATAATGAATAAATAAGTAACGCAAAAAGAAATAAATGCTAAGGTGTTTGATTTGTTTGGATCATATGCGTTCCTTGATCCTTATCTTTAGGCACATTCATTACATGAAACAAAAAATTAGGTGATTATTTATTTAGTGTCCAAGGGGACATCTCAACCACAAACGAAAATCCATCCACATTTATTTTATCCATTTAATAAAAGTCCTTATAGATGTCAAAGAAAAAAGTCCTTACAAATTATAGTCTATAGAGATAGTAGGAGTGAAAAAAAAATCTCAGGAGGAATGAAACGTATACTTATATGTTTAATCACATCAGAACTACCCAATATCATATCGCTGATTATAAACGGACTTATTTGGGGATATATATATTATTTTTTGTTTTTAAAATTTAAAATATTTGTCGAAGAAAATAATTTCACATTCATTTCTATCGCTGGTTTCGAACTATTAGAATTTTAGATCATGACTGTCTTTATTAACAAATAATTTTATGTATTTCGAATTGTATTTTCCATTTAAATTTTATTTTGACATAATTTTATTAAATTTATAATAAAAAAACAAAATATCAAAACAAAACAAAAAATAAAAGTGTCCAATTTATATATATGAAAAGTATTTATTCGGTCGTGAATGTCTTTATAATAAATTTATAACTTCTACATTCCCACACTGTTTTCAATTTTTATTATTTTTTATACATAAATCGAGAATCTATTGTTGAACATCAAATTGATCAGAATTCTCTATTATAGTTCGAAACTTTTTTCTAGGTAATCTATCGAGCAATGTCTAGTCATACAAAATGAGATATCAGCATATATACTTTGACCCAAAAATGATATATTACTTTGAGAAATAATTGGTCCCTTTATGGCTCTTGCAAACTTGTTTTCAGCCATTCTATCGAGTTGGAACTTGTCTGGAAATTTATATTTGACTCGCGCACACCCACACACACTTATATCAGCATATATAGATTATTGATTATTCTTTTATCGGTTTGTACACACGCATATATACAAGTACGTCAGCAATATATAATTTAGATATATAACTATATAAGTATTTAACTGAACTTCCACTTTGAATATAAATAAATAAAATGAGAGTAACACTTTGTTTTGTTCTTTTGGTCATCAATGCATGTGGGCTTATCTTCGGTGCAATACCATTGAAAATATCAGTAAAGAAAACAAAAAACTGTTGCTTCGATCATCAAGCAAAGATACAATTCCCGAAATTCCCGCCGGGAACTTAACACACTGGATTCATCCATTTTTAATTTCTCTAAAAGTATTATTATTACATTACTACAAATTTTTTATTTATTTTTGGTAAGTCGTTATTTTTGTTTGTGAGTAAAATTAAGATGACGATGGAAAAAAAAACGATTTATTAAACACGTAAACGTATTTCTGCAAGTATCCCAACGCACCACATGCAGTTTATTATATAATATATAAAAATACACACATATCTCGAACACAAACACATATATAATTATATATGTTAAAGAAAAATGAAACAAATTTTGTGTTAAACGAACAAAAGAGTTGCCGTTATAAATTGCGTACCTAGACACATACCTTTTTTTGACATATACGTATTAAACTATTAATTATGAAAAGGACTATTCGTTATGGGGGTCTTATTAATAATTGAATAGATCACACCTTTTCTTTCTTTTTTTTTCTAAAGACAAACATAATATTTACTAGACTTTTTATGGATTCGGATCTGCAAAATTTTCAATTTTATTATTCGGATTCGGATCTAAATCCAGAATAAAAACGTTATTTTTGTAAAAAGTAAATGTAGAAAAGTGGATATCTGTAAATATTCGATAAAAAATAAATATTCAATTTTTTTCAAAAATAAATACAAAATATCTGCATATATCCATTCAAAAACTTTTTAATATTCAAATTCAAATCTTTTTAGATCCGGATAATACCTAGTATTTACGTGGAGAATTTTCCCTGTTATATTTGCGGCTGGGCGGGGATGGTATGACGTTTGGATGTTAGTTACGGGGAAGCCAAAAAAATACCCAAAGGATAACACAATTTTTAATCATATTCTCATTTTCTGATTCTCTCTATTTACAAATAGATACGTAATGTGAACTGTACAAATAACACAAATGAAAATTATGGTATTTTAGGATTTGGAATCTGGAAATCGACTTCGTCAGTTACTTATTTTCCATTTTCTAAATAAATAGATTCCATCAATCACACCCTAATTACCTTTCCTTTGTTAAGTCACAACCAAATTTAATACAACTCAACTATACCGACAATGAAGCATTTCCTTTCATTATTACATTTGGATCATAGTCTACAATTATTTAAATAAGTCTTACATAAATCCATAAATAATAGAATCTTATTCGCTAGCAAATCCATGATATATACGTATGATAAAAGTAAATCTCTAACTTATATGATATCAGAAAATATAAGTTATTATTTCTCAATAATATTCATTACAAATCAACTCAATAATTGATCAACCCATAACTTACAAGACAAGAAAGAGGATAATCTTTGTTCTTCCGTAAGAAGAATATCAGTCCAAATCAATGGTTCAGACACAAACTCGACACAAATTATGTTGGTTCGTACAAAATCCAAGGCCACGTGTCCTCCTCTTGCTTCACAGCATTTTCCGGTATGGCTTCGAATCGATATATGTCGTTGTCTTGAGTACAACATGCTGTATATAGAGACCACTCAAATTGATTAAATAAAAACATCTCAAGAAACCAAACTCATTAATTAACCTATTTTTGTTAATCACATTTAAATATCTTATTTATACCTTAATCTGTGATCCTGTTATATGTATAGGTGACGTGGACATTCCCGTCTCCGGCTTGTTATAACCGCCGGGTACGAAAACTCCATTCCCGATGATTCCTCCAATGCCAAAACATGGTCCATGAATCACCGTTGTCTAAAGAAAGTCCTACTTTGAGCACACCTCTTGAGTCTGTGTTGTAAGCAAGCACTAGCCTACCCTCCTTTAGCTTGACTCCATCGATACCTATCGATATTTTATCGATTAAATCGGCTAAAGCCAAGACTAAGACTATTTATATGATGTATTCTGTTTCAAATTTCAAGAAACCTGAATTTGGGTTTGGGAGAACCGTTGGTACTGCAAAAATCCACTTCTGAGATACAGATTCTGTCAATGCCAGTGAAGGATCTGAGTAAAACCCGTAATTTTCCCAGCTGTGGTTTGGTATGGAACCGGTTGGATCACGCTAAGACTCTTGCCTTGAATGCATATTGGCCCCTGCTTTCTCCATGATCTACCCGCGTCTGAAGTAACCTGTACCAACACATTTCAAAGTTAGACTATTGTAGCATTCTCTATGAATATAGAAATCAAACCAAAAAGTTTTCATGAACCTCCATCCATGCTCCCCAAGAATTCCAACTTTCGACAGATGATCCACAAAGGAGAGTCCCGTCTTCAAGCAAAATGCTGCAGCAGAAAGAAGAAGAAGGTAAGACTCTAAGCTATTTACAAAAGGTTTAATCTTTTATCGAGTAATCGAGTCTGTGCAAGATAACAAGCACCTTGTTTTTAAAAGGTCCAAGAATCCCAGGAGGAAGCTGTTCTCTGTTAGTCCTTTTTAATCTTGATCAACAGGCTTAATCCCAGGAGGAAGATTAATCCCAAAAGGTTTAATCTTCATCAACAATGACAGGTGAATCCCATTGACCATTCTGAGAAAACCAATTACTTGTTACAGATTATTATGATCTCGGAGACTCTACATGATTAAGAGTCTATCTTACCTTGACATGCTGCAACCAGATTTTAACATCAGGTGCTCCTTCAGTGGTGCCTCCAAAATACGCAGTCAGAAAATGATCTTTATCAACCTTTTTCACAAAATGTATACAAAAACCGCTAAGTTCGAAACCCAATCCATCACTAAAACTACTAAAGATAAAAGCAAGGAGACTTAGTAATGATGATCTTAACCTCGACGATGGTAGATGCATGACAACTCTTGAAGGGAGCTGAATTAGCAGGAAATGTGAATGTCTCTAGCAGTACTTTAAAATCTGTTTCAGACATCTGTGAATTTCACCATAGAACATATCAGCATTACTCATAATAGAAAGTTTTAGCCAGGCGAGTCAAAAGTTTTTATTCATAATAGAAATCGAATTTACCGAAATTAATAGCATTCAAATTTCCCCATATCGGATTCACATAAAAATAAGCAATCAGATTTACAAGTTTCCGTCTTTCCGACGAGAACGAGCCTTCAAGTTTTGCAAAAACACTAAGAACCTAACCTTTAATTAAATGGAGAAAAAATGCCAAATATAGACAATGAAGACAGATGAGTTTACCTTAAAAGACTCGGCCTTTCAGTTTCAGTTGAGTTCTGATATTGGGCTTATTAAGGCCCGCTGATAACAGTTGCAGCTCCGCCATTAAAGTTTCCTTGCAATAAAATCTGCAGGCTTTATAAACGGGCCTTAATAAGCCCAATATCTGAAAATAGGCCCATATAATACGAAATTTTGGCTATTACCATTTTCCAGTTATGGTGGTTAAATGCAAAGAGAAAGGTATACATTTTATCTTGAAAATAAGCTCAACGGTAGAAAAAACCAAAATTAACAGAACATATCTCACCCTCCCTTTCTCTTTTCTTCTTCCCCGCCAACTAATTTTTGGTTTTCAGATTTTTATCTTTCCTTTGATAAAATAAAATATAAAAAAAGGACAACAACAACAAAGATTCAAACTTCTTATGTTTTCACAAAAACCCAGAAATCCCAATTCAAAAATTTTCATAAATTGATTCATCAAGGACGATTTAAAAAGTTCCCATCTTTAACGGTGATAGAGGAATGGACTCACCGTCATCGATTGGTGATTCATTAACGGCGAGGATGATTCCACGACATTGTTCGTTCGATTCGTTCGGAGCGATGAAAGTTTCTTTATTGGTTAATCTCGCAAGCATAAGAGTCTCTAAAGAAGAGCTTCGTCAAAGAGTTATGCTTCCAAAATATCTCCGTCTCGCAATACGTGATTCTATCCTCCGTAGCACCACCGTTAGATACCAACTATCTCACGCCGGAGGTTCCTCTCATAGTCTTCGTTAATCCCATAATGGTGGTCGTCAAGGTCCTCTCATCAAGGAACGTCTTCAGAATCTTATCAGCGAAGAACAGGTTTGTCAAATCTCATTCCAATCACACAAAAATTGGATTTTACTAATTCTGAAAAAATTACAGGTGTTTGATTTAACGGAAGTGAAGCCTCATGTGTTTATTCGATATGGATTGGGTTGCTTAGAGACATTAGCGTCTCAAGGAAACGAATATCCTAAAGATATTCGTGAAAAGATGAGAATTGTGGTAACTTTTTTATTGATTGATTTATAAAAATTTAGAATTCGTTTTTTTGTTGCTAGTGGTTTGATCAGTCATTACATGTTGCAGGTGGAGATGGAACCGTTGGTTGGGTTCTAGGATGTCTCTGTGAACTTAATTTAGGAAACCGGCTACCTGTTCCTCCGGTTGCTATAATGCCACTTGGAACCGGAAACGATCTTTCTAGAAGCTTTGGATGGGTGAGAAATAATCTTATTGTCTTTGTTTGTATTCCTTAATCTTATGAAAAAGCTCTGTTCTAATTAGGGTTTGTATTGGTGTTTTTAGGGAGGTTCGTTTCCATTTGCGTGGAAGTCTGCGATAAAACGAACACTTCATAGGGCAAGTGTTGCTTCCATAAGCCGTCTAGATAGGTAAGATCAATACCGCAAAAAGCTTGATATAAATTGATATAAACAATCTGTTTCTTGAGCTCTCTGCTTAATGTTTTGATGTTGAAACAGTTGGAATATTCTGATTACAATGCCTTCTGGTGAAATTGTGGATCCTCCTTATTCTTTAAAGTCTACACAAGAATGTTACATTGACCAGGTTTTGATTTTATTGAATACACAAAATTGAAACTATTTGTGATAATTAGTCTTTGGATTATAATTAGTTAATCTTTTTTTGTGTTGCAGGGTTTCGAAATAGATGGAGAGATGCCTCCATCAACGAATGGCTATGAAGGAGGATGCTCAAGTGGCTTACGGATTTCACCATTTGCGTAACGAAAAGCCTTACCTTGCGAATGGTCCCATCGCCAATAAGGTAAATACCAAAATCTCTTGAGAGTTTGATTATAAAGAAGGAAATCTTACGTTTGTTGTTGCAGATGATCTATTCGGGATATGGTTGCTCTCAGGGTTGGTTCCTCACACATTGCATAAACGACCCGGGTTTAAGGTCTTTTATAAACATCAACACAACATATATTACAACCTAGAAATGTGGTCTAATCCAATTTGTAATTTTTGTTTTCAGGGGTCTCAAGAACATTATGACTTTACATATAAAAAAATTGGACTCATCCGAGTGGGAGAAAGTACCAGTTCCCAAAAGGTATCAACAGAATCGAAACAAGAACACAACAAATGAGACAAACAACCTTTTAACTGGGTTTCTAATTAAACTTGTGTTTTGTTGGTTTTTGGGAAAGTATAAGTGCAGTAGTTGCATTGAATCTACATAGCTATGGGAGTGGAAGAAACCCTTGGGAAAATCTCAAACAAGATTATCTTGAAAAGGTAAAACAAGCCCATTTTTTCTCACTTCATAAAACTTTTTGTTAATTATTCTTCTTACTAACGCTAGCTTGAGTTGTACGTAAACAGAGAGGCTTTGTGAAGGCACAAGCCGATGATGGGTTGCTTGAGATCTTTGGGTCAAAGCAAGGATGGCATGCTTCCTTCGTTATGGTTGAACTCATCTCTGCTAAACACATTGCACATGTACTTCAATTCTAACTAGAAAGTTTGTGGTATGGTTCGATCTGGTCCATCATAACCAAACCAGCTTTCTTTAGATTATGGAAAAAAATAGGGTCGGATCGGATCCACCAAACATGCTATTCTTTTTGCTTTATTAAACGTCGACTGGCCCATAAAAGCTAGACTTTAGATCTGAAATGTTATAGCCTATAACTAGTTCCTGTAGAACCTGCCAAATGCCAAGACCATACCGAGCTATAGCCCATAGCCCATCACAACTAGGGGTAGACCGTAGACAAATCATAACAGAACAAAATTAGTGGTAGACAAAGTGTTTTGATCATATTTACAACTACATACACATGTATACACATATGGTTATATATGTCTTTGGCAAAACGTGCTAGCTATAACGCAAAAGTATGGGCTTTTACGAACAGACAGCAGCGATACGGCTGGAGATGAGAGGAGGAGAATGGAAAGATGCGTTTATGCAAATGGATGGAGAGCCATGGAAATAGCCTATGACCAAAGACTACTCTACCTTTGTTGACATCAAGAGAGTCCCTCACCAGTCTTTGGTCGTCTAAGGATATTAAATCTTTTGATCTTGACTTTTTAATATATTATTAAATTAATATCTTCTTGTTTTATATGTCAACAATGTAATTGTGACAAATTTTATCCAAAAAAAAAAAACAATGGCAAGGTTGTGTTTTTTTTTTTGTTTTTGCATTGAAGTTGGTTCAGACACGAAGTAACTTAGATTTCGGAGTGGAAGAAGAGTAGACGGACACTCATAGAAGAACATATATAATTGGACCAATGAGTTATAACTTTCATAAAGTACTAATTGCATTTGTACGTACGAACCACTTGCAAAGTTGCAATTTATCTGTCTCTTTTAGTACCAAATCCACTACATGTACAAGGGGTAAGTTTTAAAACTGAATGATCTAAATGACAAAACAGCAACCATTAACAAATTAGTCATATACAACTATCGGTTTTTATTAATTTTCATAACAAACAAACAGAGACAAACTATTATTAGAATCACGACTCAAATTGAAAATGATTTATTTTTTGCTAAAAATGAGTTATTTATTTATTTGGTAATCATACTTTTATATTTTTGTATGATCTTATCAATATAATCGTAATCTAAATTAATTATACTTTTATTCTTTTTGTGCTTACTTTCCGCTTGATTGTCTTGATAAAGTACTCGATACAAAACCAAAAATAAATCAAACCATATAAGGACTAGTGATGAACCTAATCACAAAAAATACTCACCAAAAATAATTAGGGAACGGGAGGGAAAGAAAAATACATCTTTTATAACCAAAACAAAAAGCACATTTCAACTACCAGGAAAAAAATTCAAACATTCTAGATTAATTGATTGAAATAACTCTCACTGGTTTGTAGGAGCCGATACATGATCCTATGAGTTCGTGTCTTGATGCTTCGTATCATTTACGGCGTAAAAATGAAAATATAAGTATGGGTTGCAAAGTACAATGTACAGTAAGCGATAAACTCATAGCTTACACATGTACACATCAGCATATATATATATATATTTCAGCATGCTAAATAATTGAGCTTATTACCAAGAAAAATAAAAAATTTCTATATAATTGGCATATTTAAAAATCGTTACAAACTTTCGAATATAAATGTTAAAGTGAGCTTCGATGGGACCAAACTAGTAGTGAAGCTAAGATTTCAGTCACGGAATTTGCTACTTAACGCTTTCGATTTCTTCGCGCTGATTGAATCTCAAACAATTTTCTATACAAAAATAACGATATATATTGATATAAATAGATTACTAATTAAAAAGCGAGAAACGCAATATAAACTTAGCTTTTATCGGCTTCGCCTTTTTTCTATTTGACTCTCTTTTGAATTATTTTTGGTTTATCCTCTTCTCTTTTAGATTTCTTGTTCGTCTTTTTTTCCTTAATAGTTTTCGGAAGCTATTAAAATTGTGTGTCAAAAACTATGTGCTTATAGGTATAGGCTTTACCAGTGTTAACTTAACCGATTAACAAAAAAAACTACAACAATTTATTATTATTATATATGTATGTAAAAAGAGATTGAACCTAGAAATTCGGGAAGTAGTGTGTTATAGTGTTCTATATATTACATGTGGGGGTCAAAATTATGTTGTTCCAAAAGGATTGAATTCAAATTATTAAGACGTGGGACTACATTTCTTGTAAGAAGTTCATAAAATGATTCATGTCTCCCATAATAATTGTACTTCCATCTCAAAAAAGAAGAACATGCCTCTTTCTGTAAATAAATAATTAAAAATATTCCGCATCATGTACGGGATTAAAGTTTATTACTTATCTTATTATAATATTGGTAATCCCTGTATTATATCTATATGAGACTGCAATTAGAGGAGAAAAGAAGATACGACAATATTTAAAAACTTCATATTTTTGGATTTCTTGTTAGTATATATATATATATATTGATTTTGTAATTGTCCATATATATAGCAACATAGAAACATCGTTCAATAATAAATGATCGATAAATTGTATAACAATTTTAAAATTTTAGTAAGTTTATGAAATTATGTAACATCGATTAATACTTCATATTGTAGTTGTGTGTAAGTTTATGTACAAATTGCTTTTATTTTTATGTGTAAATCAAAATATATTGATAACTAAAATATAGATATGGTCCATGTGAAGGTCTAAATTAGAAAATATATCACGTGTCAGGCGGTGGTGGTACTTAATAGTAAAAAATATGTATGCATGACCCATTAAAAAAATATATAATTTTTGTAATAGTTCCTAAAATTACTCTAACTGCGTCACAAAAATGGGTTTTCGTAAAAAATTACTGTAAACACAAATATTTAGGTAAAACTTACTCTCATCATGCCACGAAGGCATTTGCTTATCGACTTAGGGGATAGCATACACATCTTCTCTTCTTTCCTCGTGAGCAGCAGTTCTGTTATATTTATTACCACAATTCTCTGCGCCTGTGCATTTCTCCACGACAAAACAAAACACCAGAAAAAGGGGAATACGAACTCTTTTTATCCGAAGAATACACTTATTAATTTAATTTACAAAATTATAATGAGCGTACTTAAAGATAATAGTTACTACCACTAATTCGATATAGAAACTCTCGTATATTCCCAAGTTATTTTTCTATGTTATCTGCGCTTCAAAACGTGTCTGTTTAACGATGGTTAGACTCCACATAGATTCATGCATAACACAATTTATAGGCGAATACTTACTTAAACTCAGATGAGGGAATTGATACGGACCACATAAATTATTTATTAATTTTCGATATCATTTTTTATATATGGAAATATTCTGTTTTAGTTATATATATGTTTGATAATATTCCTAATTTGTTAAATTAATCTGGGATGATATAAACATCGAATCCAAATCTTTGGGTTTTACTTTAGAGATGAGAACCCACGTAGTTTATAAAATTAATGATGAAAATGAGGGTTCAACTTAATCGCAATAGATTAATGAAAGAGTGGGATTTGGTTGGAATCTTTGAATCTTTGTCAGAACATTTTCTGCTTTGGAAGCTTTTAAGAGTTTTTAATATATAAATGTTCCCTTCTAATTGACGACAGAAAAAAAAATGTTCCCTTCTTATTTATTCAATTATAAATCGCAGAAAACTATTAACACAAGTATTAGTGGATTCATTAAATAACTATTATATTTGTTGTATCAGTAATGATAAAATAAAATGAAAAGAATAAAAATGTGGAAATGAGTACGTAACGTAAAGTGATTAGAATAGACAAAAAAAAAACGTAAGTGATTGGAAATGATGGAATGATCGTTTGTTCTTGACGTGTACCTCTTAGTGGAAGCTGACGCTGAGAAATGGGCCCTTATAATCAATTATTTATTCAAATATATCCAAAAAATCTTTAATACATATTTATTCATACGAATAGTACGAATATTTCCCGAGGCGACAAGAACAAAGACAACAAATATTCCTCAGAAAATTTTTCACTGCTGGGAGACCTCGAGAAGATGAATAACTAAGATACATTGGACCAAAATATAAACTAATTTTAAAACTTATGGAAAAGCTGGTATTTTGTTATTTAAAGTATCCATAATGACAAATACAAAATATTTTTACCGGTTTGACAAAAAAATAATTTTCTTTTACCGAAATGCAATAAACACGCTCCCAGAATAGGGGAATGATTTAATAAGAAAGAATGCTAGAAAATAATATAGAGAGAGTAGCTTGGAGATTTTTCTCAAGCAAAGGCAAAAAGCTTAGCCTAGAGATTGATCGAGTTTGGAGGATCAAACATTCGATGTTGTTCACATGGTTTCGGTTATTCAAGGGACGTGGACTGCGCTGCTGAATGACCTCAAAATAGTATTTTCTAAAAATAATTAAAAAAAGCTTGTGGCAACTATTTTAGTGGTTTATTTATTTTGGGCAATTTTTGAGAAGAAACAAAATTAGAATTTGAAATTACTGATCATGATGCTATGAAAGTTTGAATGTGAACAACACTAAAGCAATTTCTGACAATAATTTTTCAAATTCGCATTTTGGATACCGGGGAATATATTGGTTTTTATTACATTCTTGATGTCTTAAAACGAGTTGGCCAAAAGCGCGAAAGCTATCCTTTTAACAAGTGAAACAAACTAATGTCAAAAAATATGAACTCATAAAGAGTGAGTTGTGCGTTGTTTTCAATTGTTCTAATCGTTTTCTCAATGTGTTCGACTAATCGAGAAAAAGCAAATGATAGGAACTTGATCAAATAATCTTTGATCCAAATAGGCTGTGCAAACTGTGGGACCCTTTAAGTTATCTCATTTAATTTTTCAAGCTAATATATAGCATTGATGAGATAACTGAGGCCTAAGGGATATGGTTTGGTATGTTGTTTCCAGCTTTTTTCAGTGGGGGTTTCCAATTTTTCTTTTTTTAATATATATAATATATTCTGTAGTCCTCTAATATAAACATATATATATATATATATATGTGTGTGAAAATAGTTTTAAAACGTAAAATTTGGTTTGTTCTTGTTAGAGTGATGATTTTGCTGCATAGTGGATTTTTTATATCATAAAATCGATAGTCACTTGTTAAAAGCATATTATGGTAGTGGGTGGACTACCCGTCTGTTTTTTACTGTTACTGAATTTTATTCTGATTTAAATTCTCGAAAGATTGATGTTTCCACGTGATTTATGATAAAAGAAAAATAATATCATGGAATAAATTGGATGATTATCATGTGACAAGTAGATAAATTCAGTTGTTGTTTAAAAAATTGGATTGAATTCAGGTTCTCGGACATTAAAAAAAAATGATAATTCAAAAAGGTTTAATTAGTTTTGAGATCATTTGTTGTTAGAATAATCGGTTACTAATACTAATCTTGATTTTATTTTTGTTTAGATTAAATAATTTTTTTAGAAGAATTTTTCTTATATTTCGATCGTAATAATTGAATTTTAAAAGATTTAATCTTATTTAAAAAAAAATATATTTTTAGAAAAATATATCTACAAATAGACCGTTGCGAGTGTGAGTCTACAACCCTTGCTTCCCGAGATTCAATGTCTCAGACGAATTCATTTGTTTGTTTGTTTTTCAAGAATCATACATATGTTACAGCTAATATAAAGTTTCACTAAAATGCAATATCCAGATTTGCATCTAAATGTAATTAACACAACGAAAACCTCCCTATCATAAACTATTAGACTATATATGCTGGATTAAAGCTGCAATAATGTTGGTTATTAATATGTAATGGAACTCACAAGTAAGAACATTTTAACAAGCATGTATTTTTAGTTGTTTTAGGTAACGTTCACTTTTACTTGTTTGGCGTCAACGGTTATAACGTTTGCGGCTATCCCTTCACGTTTGCTTCACCCAATTTTAGCTGCTTTAACGGAACCGTTTTCATTCAGTCTCTTGTCCTTATCGTACTCCCTCTTAAAACCTTCTCTTCTTCAGAGTTTTCTTTATCTTTCTTTTTTCTTTTCTCGTCGACCAGAGTGTTTTTATCTATATTCGGTTTTTTTTTCCTACAAAAAGTGTATAAATTTCATGGCTTACTTCTTCGCTGTAAAAAAAACGAATTATTAATCAAGTAAATGTTGAGCTTAAGCTGCTTAATTTGTCACTAAGACTATAGTAACATAACTACTAAGAAGATATTCTCACAAAGTCATGCAATATTTTATTCGAGGGTACTTGAGTGGATTCGACACTATGTGAATGGTTGTTAATTATCTAAAACAGTGTTCAAGTGTCCCATAAATGATTACTATAACCCCTTTGTGTTAGTTATCTTCACAGTTTGATTGAATCGAAGATATCCACTGATTAAGCTTAAAGTAATTAAGAATACTAATTAACAAACGGACCATCTTAATTTGGGCCCCAACTAATTAATCACCTAACCAACGCAAAACTCATAGTAATTACATGTCTCGCTAAATGTAAATAGATAAAACCTTATATATAAAGACAGTCTCGGCATAGTCTTGTATTTTTTACATGGATGTTTTTGTTTATGCACGAAGGAGAGAGACTCGTTTACTGTTCTAAGAGTTTAAAGGCTATTTTGGTTACGAATGTAACGTAGACTACTTAAGTATTTATGTACAAATATCTGTGAATATTGTCTGTGATTTAAATAAAACCCCATCTTATTGCACACTAGAAAAAAAAAATTGACATGTTAGCTGTTTTAGGTGGTTTGTAAGTCACTTTTACTAGACTAAAATGAGATTGCTAAAATAGTGGGATGTAGAAACTGTTAACTGATTTAAAATCTCTATAGCCGCAAAAAAAAAACCCACTGGATTAAGAGTTATCGTTAATGTAAAGTAATTTTTGTATATAAAGATTTATTGATGTTAAATGTATGTTTAGAATTCATATCAGTTTGTATACATCACCTCAGTTAATATAGGAAACGGCAAAAACAATACATAGCATAGCATAGTTATGCACTCACGTCACGACTCCATATAATCATTAATGATATAATTGATAAACATATATAAACTGAATTTATATTGCTTTTTTTCTTCTCACTCACTCATTACAAAATACATAAATAATAAATCGGAACTTAAAAGAATCTCGTACGCAAAATAATAAAATGAAAATTTATACGTCACATACAATCCACAACGTTAATTCGCTTGCCCACTTCTATAAATCCCTTCGTCACTCATCTCCTCCTCTCACCAAAACATTTTCTATTTAAAAAAAAAAAACTTCTTGTTTTCTTCTCTTTTTCTCAGTCTCAACAACAATGGAAGGAAGACAATATTACTCTCCGAGAGATAACGTCGACGGTAACAGAACCACCATGGGAGGACCTCACTCGCCGTGGCATTCACCAGTTCCGTATCTCTTCGGTGGTTTAGCTGCGATGCTTGGTCTTATAGCTTTTGCTCTTCTAATCCTCGCTTGCTCTTACTGGCGTCTCTCCGGTTATCTCGACGGCGAGGAAAACCAGAGCAGAGAAAGAGATCTCGAGGCCGGAGATCTGAAACCCGACAAGGCGGTGAAGCCAGTAGCTTTGCCGGAGAAGTTCTTGGTGATTATGGCCGGAGATGTCAAACCCACTTACCTGGCCACGCCGGCGGAAAAAAGCTGTACTTGTGACAATGATGATGATGATGATGATGACGTGAAGGGTAGTGATCAGGAGGTGCGGCAGAGTACTGAAAGTAACGGTACGACACATTGAAAAAAGCAGAGGAGAGTGAAGAGAAAACAGAGGATCCTCTGTTGTGAACTGTTTTTTAAAAAGAACTGTTTGCATCTGACTGCGTAGGGTATTCGGGTCGGGTTAGAACTCTATAAGATGAGACTTAATAATTTTATGGTGATGGAAAATTGGAAAAAATTGGAATTGGGATTGGATTATTAGGAGGTGTTCTGATCAACGCATCGATTTTTTTCGTTTTTTTTTTTGAAGTTGTAAGTTTGTAATTCACCAGTTTTGTTCTGTTTCTAGGTCATGATGGCAAATCTAGGGGGAAACTGTAGATTTTCGAGACTTTAAATAGGAAAATTTTGATTTTTGGAACTGCAAGAGACTTCAAATGGAAATTTCTTAATTATACATCAATTTCACCGGAAAAAAATGATTATACGATGAAAAAATTGTAGTATTATATGGTGTAAGGTCCCGTTCGTGTTTTTCGTGGGGTTAATGTGACAAGTGGTTCGAACCAAAAAGAGAAAAAACAAATTCCAGAGGATGTCTTCAGGTGTGAGAAAATTGAAGTGAGCACCAAAGGCACGTCACAGGTGTGAAGGCACATGCAGAAGATTGTCTAATTTTAATTCTCTTAGGTGTCTCTGTATTGAATATTGATGCGACGAGGTGAATCAGTTATTTAGCTTCAATCAATGAAACCTATTATTGTCTAATTTTTTTTTCTTTAGCATAATAATTTCTTATAAGTAATATTTTCTAAGTTTTCGAAAAAGATTTTTCACCGCACTAGTTTTCTTTTTTTCCCTTGCCATCTTGTCTAGTAGCCCTAGCTAGGTTTCTACTTTCTATTAAAGCTGTGCTTTCTTTAAATATAACATTAGATGTATTCTGAAATCTTGTAATTAAAATGGATTGCCTACTATAATAGTGAATGATCGGGAAGTTCATAAATTAGAATTATGTGAATAACTGTTGCCAGATAGAGGCTATATTTTTCTTTCTTGCATTAAACGACAAACAAACAATCTTGTCATCTAAATAGAAATTGTTTTATCAAAAAAAAAAATCAAATTTGAAATTTACGGCCCACATCTCAAACTATCGGCGGCTATTCGGCTCAAAACCTGGATACGATATATGTTGAGCCCGATATTAGATGTTATAAAGTTTTTGGACCATCTTGTAATATTGGGTTTCATTTGGGCCTATTGAAGTGAATATCGCTTCGTTCTTTCTCACAAATTAGTATTTCTTTTATAATCAAGATTCAAGAGAATCAAACTCACACTAATCTCCAAGAACTGCGGAAGAAATGGTTGTGAATTCTTGTCATTTGATGTTGAACAGTGACCAATCATAATCAAAATTATGGTATGAACATGTCATTTGGTCCTTTTACTTTTAGAGCAAACATTTCAACTAATATAAACAACCATTGACAATTTTCGATCGCTAGGTTTAGATTGTGTAAAACAGAAAAAAACATTCAATAAGTCAGTTATGTACATAGATAATAAGATTTGAACAATGTATGAGGATTATATATAGTGTTTATATAGGACTTTAAAAAACATAACTATAGATGGAACTGGGGTAAGCAAACAAAACAAAATATAGATGGAATGTTATGTTAAAGTATATATATTCCAACTCCAAAGAATGACCAGGCCGAGAAGAAAATCCAAAATTTTAAAACCCAACAACTATCAAACTTAAATCGTTAAAATCGTATTTCAATGTTGGCCTAGTTAAGACCCGGGTTTGAGATATCAAGTGCATACGGAGGTTAGTGTTGTGTAGTATAAGACAAACAAAGCCAAGTAATCTTGGCTGCATAATTGCACATGTAATTATATGATTCAACGTCGTGTTTGTTGATAGTACCTTTTGGGCCATTTCTATTATTACCCTTGAACTCATTTTGTGTTTTTTTCTTTAGTGTTATTAAATATTGTGTACTTAATGTCTTCTCAGAGTCCTTTATGCAAGGAACCATCGACGAGAACACCGACATCTACGCATTCTGTATTCTCCTTCTAGAGATCATAACTGGAAGAAGGCCCGTCAATCCATCTCAGAAACACACCTCTTATGGGTACAATTCTAGTCATACCTACTTGCTTGCCTTTTAAGACACGAAAAGGAAACCCTCTAGTTGATTTAGAGGTTCCTCATTGACTTTTGGCCTCTTAACATATTTTATCCTCACAAAGCCAATTATGATTCCTCCCTCTGCGTAATTCTTTAATGTGGAAATGACAAATGATTGTTATGGATAAGTTCATATATGTCTCATAAATATTACTTTCAAGTATGTAATTCATAACATTGATGTTATATTGATTAAAGAAAATAATAATAATGAACAGGCAAAGCCAGCGATGGAGACAGGTAACACAAGAGAGTTAGTTGATCCAAAATTGGAAGATAAGTACGACGATCAACAGATGAAGAAGCTTGTCCTTACCGCTTCGCGTTGTGTTCAACAATCGCCTATATTACGACCAACCATGACTCAGGTTGGTTACATATTCGATATCATTCGTAATGATTAGAACCCAACGGTCGGAAAACCTATATATAGTGGCTATAGTTTTGTGATTTTGTTTTGTGTAATTAAAGGTATTGGAGTTGCTCACAAATGGGAACGAGGCTGAGATTGCAAAGAGCTGAAGAATGCGTAAGGATATGACTAGTGACGATCTTGATGACAATGATGAATGGATGACTATTCTATGATTTTCGGATATGATGTTCCTTTGGATTCTTCCTTTTGACATATATATTTTTAATATAATATCTACTGATTTCTTTTATTTGATTATTCTTTTCCTTTTCATTCTTTTGTATTTTATGAGATTTTTAATTGATTCATCCATTCTATATCAAGGTCCACAACTAGTAGAAATAAGTTACTTATATCAAATTTTAAACAAGTACCGTTGCACTTCTAAAGATATAAATTTATCATTTTATATGAGACACAAAACTAAACCATATAGTATTATGTTTTTCACTTTTTATAAGAACTAAAACAAATATTATTTCTCCAAGATTCCAACTTTTAAGAATTAAGAGTACTATAAAACCAATGAACAGAGTTAGCCAAAACGAACCTCAACATCTTTCTTTTACATTAAGGCAAGAATTATTGTATTACATATCTTACGTGTAATGTGTTTGTGTTCAGAATAAGATACATGAATTTGTCGTTATCGATAAAAATGATTTCATGAAAGGAAAAAAAAAGCAGTAGCCCTTAAATCCAATAAGAAAAGAAAGCAACAGTATGGATCTAAATAGTGACAGTTTTTGCCTAGAATTTGTAATAACAAATAATAAAAGAAAGCAATGGTGACAGTTTTTAGTGGAATTGGTAATAACATCTAATAAGCGAAATATCGATACATCATACATCAATTCAGATTTTATTAAAATATTTTGCCGTTTGAGAGTTTTTTTTTTTTTTGGGCTGAATTTTATAATAAAGTAAACTGAAAAAAAAAACAGCTAGACAATTAGCCATTGTATGTTAGAACTTAGTTCTTTTTGTTAGCTTTTTTTTTCTTCTTTTTTTGGCATTTACAATGTATATCACTTTATCTAGTGGAAGATGGGAACTGTTAGGATAGGGATTAAGGTGCAGAAGTGGACCACGAGAACAGCCCTTGGGCCGGCGATGCACGTGATGAGGGTGTGGTCGGACCCTCCATTTGTCTCCTCTTCGACCCAGTCCATGTCGGACCCACTTTGGGCCACGCAGGTCCCTATTTCATAGAGCGAACAAATAATTATCTTTTTTCTTCTTTCTTCCCAATTTATTGGTTTCAACTGTTAACAAGTTTTTTTCCCTTTAAATGTGACGCTGTGCCTTTTTATTACTTCTTTTTTTGGTGGGAGTTTACACAATTTAAAGATTGCTTGGTTTGACAGAAAATAAAAGGTTTCCAAAACTCACGAGTCATGATTATAAAGTTATTAGTATTACGTATAGACGATGGATGACTATTATATTTGTCATTATTTTCATAAAAGTATATAACTTAATCAGTTATCACCATTTTTTTTTTTTGTCATACCTTTACCAGATTTATAGCCAAGCTTATGTAACGTGTTTAAACTAAGATGAAAAATCGACGAGTTTTTTTATTTCGATTTAAACTCGTTCGAGTCTTATTACATGTACTTAGATACTCATAATGCGTATAGAAAAGTAATCAAGTAACAATAAGCTTTCAGGAAAAAGAGACTTTAGCTAAAACAAAATTGATAAATAATGATAAGAAATTTATTTATATTATTAACTAACCATATACGCATATAGTTCAAAATTGATTATTTGCATAGATGTGTTTCAACTATATCGATTTTAATATAAGTCCAAAGAGTTTTACAAAGATGGAAAATCTAAAATAACTGCAAGGAATTATACATTCATACACGAGTATACGCGATTACGCGGTATCATGCAAACTTCAAAATGTGTTTATACAAGACATTTGAAATCAATAAGACTAATAATCACATGATTAATACATAATAGACAATGAGTTTGGTAGAATTCACCTAATGAGCTTGATCCAATGTTAATTGGGGGAAAACCACCACATTTACCCAATTTATTCGTGAGACTCAACATCGAACTTTTAACTCTTTGTTTTTTATTTATTTAACAAATCAAACTTTAGTTCTGTGTATTGTCAAAACTTTGCTTTAATGTGCTATTATTAACGTTATTATGATTGTATTTATGTGGCCCCAAAGCATTGGTAGCCACTATTTGCAAATCTCAAGCTTACTTTCCAACAAAATGTCCTGCATCAAGGTCTCTAACCCACTTGGACGGTAGAAGTCTCATTCAACTATACTGCAATCAAGAGTATTGATCATGGGTTGTATTTTCACAATACTTTATATACATTTCATAAAAAGTAGCTAGGTGCTTAAACATGTAAAGGATTATATAGCTCGTACGAAGTTGAAGAGAGTGCATGATAGAAGATTATGTATATATTTAGCAAATTGATGTCTTTAATATACTTTTATCATATGAAGTATGATTGATATATGTAGCCTTTACAGTATTAAGGTAACTTGCAAGTTTATACAGAAAAAAAAAACTTACAGGTTTGTGATGTGCATATTTAATCAGTGTCAATTATCTAACAGTCGAATGTTTTTATAATTGTTTAATGGTTGAAAATAAACTCTGGAATTTGAGAGATAGGGGACTGGCAATATAAATGGCTTAAATGAGAAAATATGATTCGCATGCCTTAGCCTCCGTGGATTAATCTTAACTTAGGTCCAAGATTGTATAAAGGCTATTGGCCATTTTAATAGAACTCGAGATAAGTGATAGAATAAATCAGCGATCACTATAACGACAAAGCATCACAGTTCAAATTGACTTCGGCTTTATCTGACAATAATCACGTTCTTGCAAAAAGCTGAGAGAGAGATAAAAGATTGGTGCGCAACAGAAACCCAAAAGGCAAAGTTTATAAAGTTTCGGACAAAACTAGGAGTGGGCATTAGAAATTCGATTTCGATTTCTGGTTGAAATAAAAATCAGATCAGATTTGGATTAACGGCTTTACTTATTTACATTTAATTAGAATAATTGTAAAATTTTGAGTTAGATTCAGTTTGGATATTGTTAGGTTCGGATAGATTTGAATTTCAAATTTAAAATTTTTAAAAATACAAAATTTTTGGTTTAATTGAGTTTAGATTTGAGTTCGAATTCGGAGTTTTCGCTTCGGATTTGGATCGAATTTGTGTATGTTAAACATACAAAATTTATATTTTTGGATAGATTATTCGAATTAGAGTATTTTTTCTATAATTAGTTATGTGTTTTTAGGTTTTTATGTAACATAATAGATATCAAATTCGATTCGAGTTTTATCCAATATCTAAATATATGATTACACACTCTCCAATAAAATAATTTATAATTCAAATTTAATTTTGGATAGTTTTTTTTTATCTGATTCGGATCAAGTGTTCCATGTCGGTTCTTCTCCTATCCCTACACAAAACCATTAATTGCATTCTTCCTTACTTTCCTCCAATTTACCGAAAAGCAACTCTTTTCACCTATGAGTCTATTACTTTGCGAAAGTTCCTGAGTTTTTGGATCTGGATTATACATATATCACTGCCTAAACGAATCAAAAACATTTCAGTAATACAATACATAATATTTTAGGGAAAAAGAAATCGAATGAAAAAATTTCAACAGTAGATTAGAGAGTCAGTTTTCCATTTGAACGTAAAACAAACTCAATACTATATATTACATAAGCCACTTAAATTTTTAACACCAATATTTCGTTGCAACGAACTATATATTTTTATAAAATTCTTTAACAAAAAACATTATTTATAAAAGTCGCATTTCCGATCCCTTCCTAGTGCTTCTCGTGCATGGGAGACAAACTATATGAATTAATTAATCAATTATTATTTTCCTTATAAAAAAGTACTTGTGCAAGTTTTATTGACCTTTAAATCTCCCCTATTCTTTAGATTAAATTTCATACTTGTTTTCTCTGTAATTCATGGTACGTAACAATTAACAAGCATTTAACAAAAAAAAACATTTAACAAGCCAAACTCCACCTAATCTCCGTCAACAAATATAGCGAGAAGACAAAATCAGCCAGCAGAAATTATAATTACCAAATTACATGATTTTATAATATTTGTCTAAATAAAAATAAGCACAAATAGAAATTACAATCTTACAATGGCAGTGAGAGAGATTAGGTGAGAAAAAAGTAAACGTGCGGATAAGGTTGTTTGTCTACGGTAAGACTCACTATAATTATAGTACACCCACAGTTATCGACGGTGTACGATGAAAGTTTTCAGGTGATTATATATCCACCGTAGACCGGAATCAGAACGTTGGTACGACGCCGTACTCTGCGGCTGAAGCATAAACGCGACTAAAGAAATCGTCGTCGTTTACAGTCTCCGTTCGTTTCGCAAATCGGCCTTTGATCCTTGGCCGTGACTCTGCGTATGCTTTTCTTGAAGCGTAACGAATCGTCTTCTCGAATTTTCTGTTCTTTCGCTTCTCTCTGTACCTCAAAACCCTAGCTTCCCTATCCATTGAGCTCGTTTGATCACCGTTGGTCACCGTCGAACTAGTGATCGTGCTCCGGTTAAACGGAATTGAGATGTCCGATACAGATTTGTTGGTTTTGCCGTCAGGAACTACACCGAAGTCAAGAGACGAAGTCGAAACCTGGAATTACAATAAATCAAAGTCAAAAATGTTTAGAAATTTAAAGTAAATTTATGATTGAAATTAAAGAAATTTGAGGGAGGAAATTTACAGTGTGGCTGATTGATGATTGAGTTGGGTAAGTGAAAGCAGAGAGCTTTGATCTGCAGAAGTCTATATCGAAGCAGTGATCGTTGTTAGTTAATGGAAGTGGCTCTGTCTTCGTCTGAACCGGAACAAGACTATCAGCTCCGGCACTGTTTTGCGGCGGATGATGATAATTTAACGAGTTTGAGTACTCGAAATCAATAAGTCGATCAAAATCAGAAAACATAAAATCAGAAGATTTGATTTCAGTTCCGATTTCGATTTTAGCCGGTTCGTTGAAATCATTAGGAAGCAACCACGGACATAAACCGAGATCACCATCAGAGTTTCCCATATCCGGTACAGCAGTTAAATCAACAGTGGCGGATGAGCCAAGAATCCCAAAAGTCGAAGCTGAGATTTTAGCGACGACGGTTTCAGCAGAGTCGAAAAAACACTCAACAGGGACACGTTCATGGCGGCTAGCGAGTGGATTAGCTGAATGAATATCGGAATCGCAGGTGACACAAAGCGCGGCGGCGTCGGCTTTGCAAGTGACGACAGCGGGAGCTTGCTCACAGACTTCACAAACCCAGACGCGCTCATGGCGGGTGTACGAGTGGATCCTTGTGTCACATGTGATGCATAAGAAAGCTGAGTCAACTCGGCAGAAGACGGCGGCGGTTACTGATTTACAAGCGTCACAGGAACGCCCCGCCGGGCCCCATCCGCTGGAGATCGATTTGAGACTCTCTAAGCCGAATCCCATTTACTACAATTTTTTTTTCACAATTCTCTCTTACAAGTTTTCTAGAACTAAAGTTTGAGAACGTGTGAGAGATGGGTATTTGATTTGCTTAGATGATCTGTCATGTCCAGTCAGACAGAGAAGACACAGTATTGGAAAACGAATTGTAGTGCGACATGTGGAGACATTACATCCACATAAAATTCGTTTTAAAATGGAGTTACGGTATGAGGTTTTAATAATTACTCATTTCGTTCGATTTTATAAGAGTTTTAGTTTAAAATGCGGAGTTTATTTTGTATTTTTAGAAACACCCAAATAAATATAAAAATTAAAAACACAATTTTCTTTGGGATAGAGATGTACCTTTCGTAGAGAAGAAAATTAGGCTGACAATATAAATTAGCTAAATATAATTAGGTATGTGCTTTTGAATAGTTTTCAACTATTTGTTATGGATTATATTTTATTTTGGATGTTTTCTTTATAATAAATGAGCAATACACTGTATGTCTTCTTCACACATAATTTCTTCTATGGACCTATACTAGCTTATAGTCTCCTTTTCAAACAAGGTTTCGAATTATGTAACAAAGACTCAAATTCTTCTCACCAAACTTGAATTTTTTTTCTTTGTTTGCATACAACTTGGAGAAAACCAATGGTATGAATGAAACAAGCTAAAGATTTAACGTCCTTAAATCATAAATTAATTTTAATTACCATAGCAACAAACAAAGTAACAAACCGTCAGTGCTGGATATATTTTATATTAAAAAGTTCAATGTCTTGTAATTTTTAACTATAAAAATACATTTTTAAAAACATATTTTTAATTGAATGTAGGTAAAATTACATGTCACATATGCTAATCTGATAAATAATCTTTACAAATAACAATTCAAGCAATTTATCAAAAGATTTATACTTACAATATCTATAACTCTAAGTAACGTTGGTTATCTTCTCCCCAAATGATCAGCTCAAGCTTTTATTTAAAATAAAACTAATAATTATTAAATGAACACATCTCTTTTTGTCGACCAATGACCAATATATCTGCTCTAAAAAAACAATATATCCATAAATTTAAAAATATTGTTTAAAATAAGTATGCTTTTCTCTTCTTCTTTTTTTGTCCACAATATGTATACTTATCTTCTAAGAATTATAAATTTATAACACCGTAGTTGTAGACTTATATAGTTGTATTTGAATCATATTCCATATAGGGCCCTTGGCGTGAGGGATATTTTTGAAATATCAAATGATATTGGAAGAAAGAAGAGGATGGTCGGCATGAATTAGCGTTCTTTATCTAGTTCGGCATGGAAGCAAAATCTAGTTTTTCTTTCTAATTTCAAAAACTTTGACTTGGAGAAATCATAAAATAATCTTTGCTTAGCATTACGTTTAACGGTTTTAAAAATGAAGATTCGGTAATTTATTGTTTCAACTAAGCAAGACGCATTTTTGTATTGTTGTTTTAGAGAAACGTGTTCGAGATTCACTTCTCATAAGAGACCTGATTATGAATGACAACTAATTGTTTTTTTGTTTTTTTTTTGAAATTTCTAATTGTTTTCTTTCATTCTTTTATTAAGAAATTCAGACAAATGAGCAAGTACCTGAAGAAACTCTAGACTTATTAAACAAAAAGAACATAGAGAGAACACATAAAGTAAGTAAACTTCAGAATCACCACAAAAATCTTCTCTTGATCAAATAGGGATTGCATCCATCATGGATCACCTTGTCCAACATAAGATAGCATCTTAAAATATTTGATGACACTTTTAGCGATCATGAAGCTGTTAAGATATAAATCAAATCAAATAATCTTAAAAGATGAGGTATACTTTTACACATGTTTTTTTTTTAATAATGTTTGCTTAGTAGTACTTCTTCTAGGATGTAACATACATCTAGCTATAATACAAATAACACGATAGATATCTATATGACAGTTCTATTTAGTTTTATAACATATATCTTCCGACATGATCCAAGCAAAAAGTTTTGCTGTTTTTGGCACTAAATGCACTGTACATTACTCGATTTGACCCATCTCCAGAATTTATCGTCAATTTTAAAATCTTACTAGTGGAACTAAAAATATTAAATATGTATTATCTTTTGATATATAAATTATTGGATTATAATTCAAAGTTTAGAATAATCGATTGTTGACATCATAGTTAAAAGAACAATGAGTACTCTAATAGAATACTAATACATAATGCTATATTTAGTTCGCCTTGATTGTAAACCAATAAGTAATATTTTAGAACGGCCTAGATTCAATTAGAAGTCCACAGTTCGAGGATGTACATATTACATCATCACAATAATAACATAATATTTTACATATCCGTTGGTGCCGTAAGAAAAAAGAAAGAAACAGAACACAACATATCGGCTTGGCATTAATGGTGCGGAGGGGTCAGAAACTCAGAATCACTCTAAGCAATTATGGGATTATTTAGTTTGTCACACGAATTGAACTAAGTTTCAGTAAAATATGTTATATGTATATGCCAAAGGTGTATTAGTGGAATGTTCTGGTTTTAGGTTTTGAAGGACTACGATGGACGAAAGTATAATCATAAATAGCTTTATCAGTCCCATCCACCTTGTCCATTTTAAAACCTTAGTTAAACAATTTATCACTTCCGATCCGGTTTAGAAAACCGAACCGCTTCTTGGCATCAGAACCATCAACATCGAACAGGCCCAAGAATTTATAGTCCCTAAACCCTTGATTCAAAACGCATCTACTTGCGTGTCCTCCTCATGCAGAAAGGCGTCATGCCTTGCGTCGGCCAATATAATTAATAAGTATTCTATATTTATATGATCATTAATTAACGTTCTGTTACGTACTTTTTCGTAATAATTTTTCCATATTTCAACTCTTGCAATAAACCGTTGAATTTAGATTATAGATCCCTATATCTTCTGATGTTTAACCTTGTAAGTAGCGTAAGTCGCAATGTCATGAATAGTTGAATACTAGTTCTTCCCCAAAGATACAACCATATTATATGAAACGGAGATTTATAATATAATGAATTTTATCAATTAGTATCATGCACGTACCGTTGTATAAAATAGATAAAACAGTGTATAATCCAAAGGAAATATGGTGCGCTGTTCCTGCAGGATTATATATGAAAGTCTTAACAAGTATTATAAGTTTTAAGCTGTAAGTAATCGTTGACAATAGAGCATGCCATGTAATATGAGAAATTGAACTGCCAAAATGGATCGATGAACAACGTATATAGAGGTCTTTTCAAATTTTTATATTTTTTGTGGTATAAAATACATAATAATGAATTGAGCCCATTTTGGTATGAATGATTGTTAGCTTTGAACTTTTGAGTTTTTACTGTAGCGTGGTCCTCCTAGCGGTCCACACGCTATCATTCTAATCAAAAGTAAATTTGAGTTCTATAAAAAAACTTCGATAGAGTCTAATTGTTTGATTCGATCAAATGTGGATAGTTTTAATTTTTTGCTGCTTAATTACTGCTATAGCCTACGATTTGTGGCATAGCCGAGTTGGTATGAAACGGAGAGAATATAAGAGATATGATTTAAGTTGAAAACACGTAAAAATCTTAAACACTTGACCATAAAACCTATAATTAAATTCTTAAAATCACTGTAATATGTTAAGCTCATATAGTTTTCTTTTTAAATGTATAATTAAATAATTTTGAACACTCTCTTAATAATCCATAATTTTTTTGTTTATAAATTTACTTAATAATTAATTTTCTCACATAGAGTATATATGAGTGATCGTCTAGTATATTCTGACCATTAATGCAGAAACTAATATACTTATTTTTACTGTACATTGGACGTTGAACTAATTAACATCATGATTCATTCTTTGACCTACTATTATGATCTGCTAAAAAGGTAATACTTTCCATCAAAGGAAGGTGGATGATCTGATCTTTGCCACTCTAGCAAATAATCTAACACGTGTAAGCATCTGTTGCTTTGGTGTACGCATGATACTTGGAAGATCGTGTATAGACTATTAGTATTAGTCATCACAATGATAATTGGTCCGATAACTCATTAATCTAATAGTATATTTATTTTCAACTAATTGGGTTTTTCTCTATTGTCATTTGTCGTCCCCCATCATCGTATTGTCATCAATAATAAAATACTAACGATATATACATAGATAATGGACCAAAGGAAATGAAAGTGAAATTTAATAACTTTTGATGTAAACTATCTTTTTGTTTTGTTAAAGTATAATCTCTGATTCTGTTAGCTTGATATAAATTTATATAAAATAGTTTTTTCTCTCCACTACCCATGAAAATTGGCCTGCCTTATCCCATTCACAAAAGGTATGATTGGAAAAAACGATTTGGATAATTATAGTTACAGAATACTGTAATATGGTTCAAAATTGATAGTTGTATGGTTTATTAGTTATTTTTTTGGCTATAAATTGAATTTAAATTTCGATAATATATGTGAACTATAGCGATAATGACATAATAATAATATTATAATAAAATAAATGATTAAATAGCCGAGAGTTTTGCCGTTACCCTTTAAAAAGATTTTAGTCACATGACAAAAATGAAATGATCACCAAGTTGTATGACGGATGTGTGAATGCAGTTGAAAATTTATACAGTATTAATATCATCTTCTAGTCAATTATTTTATATTAGGTGAACCATATTCACTTTGTTTCTTAACAATCTATATTTTGAATCTTTGATAAAATGTCTATATGTTAATATAAACTATAAAGTTCTTATATAAATTTTATACATTATCATAAATACCCAATTAAAATTTTTAAAAATGTTTATTATGAAACAAACAGCAATTAATGCTAACATATTGCATTTTAGATACTTATTATTATTTTGATGATCGAGGAATTCTTAATTGAAATGCAGATTAATTTTTGAAAAGAAAAATAAATTTCTTAAACATTACATAATATGAAAGAAAGGGAGTATTATTTTGTTATATTTTTATGTATTGTTACTTTTTATTATTCAAAATATTCACAAGTTTTCACGTTTTTATAATTAAAAATATAACTAAAAGAATCACAACTTTGTTAACATATACATTTTGTAGCATTTTATTTTCTGTAAAATAATATTCAGTTTAAATATTTTAACTACTGAATTCAGCTAATTTGCTTTTTCACTATCTCCTGATATATATCCCAATTCACATGTATGTAAATGAATAGATTGTGATATATTAATGTTAACTTTTTAATATTATCATTTAACATAGTGAGCTTTCCTTAGAACTTTCGGCCGCAATCGACAAAAGAAAAAAATTTACTTTTTTGCCGACCTTTATATATATTTTTAGAAATATCGACGGATTGATCAGATTCATCATTCATTTGACAACTAACTTTTATCAACGATGTTATAGATAAAGATTGGAACTGTCAGGCTTTGGGATTTGCGATTTGAGCTCTGGGCTTTATGCTCTGGGCTTCGGGCATTGGGCTTTGGGCTTTGGGAATTGGGCTTTGGGAATTGGGCTTTGGGCTTTGTTGAATTCAAGCCAGGCTCATACAGTTTTTCTTATTCGATTTATATAAAGAGTGTGAAAAGCCAAAGCATAGTTGCATCTGGGAATTGAGACTAATAAAACAACCTTCTCTAATTATCATCTCAAAGATAAGAGACAAATGAGAAGATGATCCTTCTAATAACATAAACAGTCTTCTTCCTCTTCTCCTACATTGTTGATTGGAAGATCATCTCAGCGAGCTCCTGCAGTTTTGTTTCAAAAGATATTATCATTATGAGTTTTGCGTGTGCAACGAAACAAAACAAGAACCAAAATTATGTTTATTAGTAAGAAACTTGTACCTGTTTAGCAGAAGGAACCTTTGGTTCTCCAATCTCTTTAGCCTTCTTCTCAAGATATTCGAAATCACCTTGTCCTTCTTCTATCTGCTTCCCAAGCTCAGAGTCCCAACTTGAGTATCTCTTGCGTACCAATTCGCTTAGACTTCCCTCCTCCAAGATTTTGACTGCATTTCTCAGTCCACGAGCCATTGTGTCCATTCCACTAATATGAGCAATGAACAAGTCTTCAACATCTGTACTTTCTCTTCGCCTGTTTAATCATACATTATAAGCTTCTTTCTGAGTTTAAGAATGTTTGAAACAGTAAAAGCATTTTGGAAATCAAGAAATGCTCTTACAGTTTGGCGTCGAAGTTGAAGCCTCCTGGAGCAATCCCACCCTGTTTCCATAACAAGACAAGGGTCATAAGCAAACTATGTATGCTATTATGAACTTCCATTTTGAAAAAAAAATACAATGAAACTAGAGAGTTTTTAAATTTAAATACATTTTTGATGACACTCATCATAACCATGGTTGCTTCTCCAATATCTGTCAGAAACTGATCTGTGTCCCACCCTGTTGAGATGAGGAGATAACAATGTTCAATCGGAATCTGGATAATACACGTTGATAATCACGAGAGCTGGAACCAAAAATTACCAGTTTGAGCATCGCCAGTGTTTGCATCAATGTTCCCAAGTAAACCATTGATTCTTGCAGTTTCAAGCTCGTGATGACATGTGTGACCAGAGAGCGTAGCGTGGTTGCACTCGATGTTGAGTTTAAACTCATCAATAAGAGCGTATTTTCTCAGGAAATTGGCAGCTGTTGCAGCATCCCAGTCATACTGGTGCTTGGTGGGTTCTTGAGGCTTGGGCTCGATTAAAAGCGTGCCTGGTGAAAATAAAAATTACATTGCAATAGTTCACATATGACTGATGATAGAACAACAAGATGAAGAAGACTTACCGGTGAATCCAATCTTTTTCTTGTAAGCAACAGCAGCTTCAAAGAACCTGGCCAGATGATCAAGCTCTCTTCCCATATCAGTGTTCAAGAGCGTCTGATAACCTTCACGACCACCCCAGAAAACGTAGTTTTCACCGCCCAAGTAATGTGTCACCTCCATTGCTTTCTTCACCTGAGCAGCAGCGTAAGCATATACTCCAACCTCAGAGCTGGTTGCTCCACCGTGCATGTAACGAGGATGCAAGAAAAGCTGAGCTGTTCCCCCACAATGGCCTGATCTTGCTTCCCTGCATTTCAAGAAGAAGAAGAACCTTTTTCTTAGCACAGCAAACTAAGATGTTGTGGCAATAAGATAGTGTTTCATTGATTAAGAGTTTAAACTATGAAATGGCACACATGAGCCTGTGTTGGAGGATTGATTAACTACAAAAGGTATCTTCCAAAATCCAATGCGTAATAAGAAATGGAAAACTAACAAAGTGAATCACCTTCTGGAGTTCTTTGGCAAGTTCGATAACTTCATCCAAGTTTTTGTTAGATTCCTGCAGATAATTGAGTATAAACATGTCACAGGCGCTTTTTAAACGAGTGAAACAAGTAAACATTGGGCTAACAGGAGAAAAAGAAAGTAATCAACGGTTTTCAACACAAAGCAATCGAGCGGATAATAGTTTCAATCGCACAATGTAATGCAAATTAGTATAAGTGAGCAGTCATGGCGTTTTCAAAGCTAAAGTTACCTCAAGTGTATTGCCATCAGGAGCTATGTCTCTGTCATGAAAACACCACCAATCAACTCCAAGTTTCTTCAAGAACTCAAAGTTAGCTCTCACTGCATTGAAACAACAAGCAAGAACTCATTCACCGCAACTCCTAAATGAAGAGAAACAAGTAACCAAAAAAACGATCTTTACTTACTTCTTCTCTTAGCCATATCAACAGAGTTAGTACCATCTTCCCAAGGCCAATACTTAGTAGCCGCACCAAATGGGTCACCTCCAGTCCCACGAAAAGTATGCCAAAACGCAACACTAAATCTAAACCAATCCTGTTCCAAAATTCAGCAGAATAAACCAAACATAACTAAAACATCTTTACCCATTTCTTCAAATCCATAAAAACATAAACTCAAAATATAGCAACAAAAAAAAACGAAAGAAAACCTTCATTTTCTTCCCAAGAATCTCTTCTTCTGCGTTATACCACCTATAAGCAAGTGGGTTTTTGCTCGAAGGTCCCTGAAAAGTTCATGAACGTCAATAAACTACACATGCAATACATCTTCTAGTTGAAGTCAACACTCAATTATAACATAAGTACAGAAATTTTTCATAATTTAGTGAGTATTATTATTGTGTTACCTCATACTTAATCTTAGGGATTTCAGGGAAGAACTCTCCTTCCCAATCATCAGAATCACTACACGTCCCTCCCATATCCGCAGGACATGTTGGTGGATCAGCAGACTTCACAAGAAATTAAGATCAAACAAGCTTCAATCTCAGATATGTTTCAATGATCTGAAGATCAAAAAGGAATCGAGCTTTTGATTAAAGTCTTACCACTAGAAATGAAGCTGTGTTCAAGCAGAGAAGGAGCATAAAAATTTCTACTTTCTTCATTGTTTTCAACAAACCCTGAACGATGATGAAACCCAAAAACTCAATTCGTACAACAAATTTGAGATCACGATCACAAGAGAACAAAAAAAAAAAAAAAAACTCACTTGATGCTAAGAAACTCAGTAACCGCTGCTTTGGAATTTTGGATAAAATAGTAAAGATATATAAACAGATTAATTGTTTTATAATTAAGAATTAGTCAGATAATGGTGTTGACATAAGCCAGATTGTTTTGTTCTGTTTTCCAGTTTTGACCTTAGCATAATGAAATCGACGGTTGTGATTTTATCGGTAAGTGGATTGAGTTAGGCAATCGTACGATAGTGAATATACACACTTTATCCGGAAACGACATAGCGAATATCATGTTCTGACTCAGCAATGATCCTATTCTATATTTTGAGCAAAATAAAGATAAGTGAAAACATATAAAGACGATTATTTTGTCTCCAAATTAAATCGAATTTTGTGAAATTTTTCTTTAATTAGCTCCCATCCCACAGACGACAAAATTTCGACTACTGTATTGTTATTTAATACTAGTCTTTTATACTCAAAATGGGGAAAAAAAAACTAAGAATCATCTCACACACCCCGTGAAAATGAAAACAAATCTCACTGTGTCCGTGACGCAACTGAACATATTAAATGAATATTAATAAATAAATATATTTGTGTTTAATTGCATTAATGGGTTGTGCAATTCATCACGTTACAGTTTATTTGGGCTAAACAATTAACCAACAAGGCTTCCTCTTGGGGCGTCAAAATTTGGGCCCATGGAAGCAGTTTTCCCCATCTATTCTTTGAGTTTAAACAAAATTAATATTTTAAAAGTCAAAACAAAAACCAGAATATCCATATTCAGATTTCGAGAAAAAGGTGTTTTACAACTTTACCCTTACACGTAAGTGCTAATTTATTTCTAAATTTTGAGTAATACTAAATCACATTTAAAATTTGAATTTTATACTCCATAATATTAAATTGCAAATCGTCGTTAATGGATATTAATCAACTGTTTATACTATACTGAACTGTCTCGTTGTTTATTTAAATTTTTTTTAAAAAAATTTTGAACCCACAATCTCAAACATGTTTAGTACGTATCTTTATCAATTGAACCACAACCATCATTATCACCAACATTTTTGTTTGTAAACTTTATTCTTTCCGATTTGGTATGATTACCAGTTTAATTAGTCAATTTTCCAATTCCTATGTTCTAGATTTCATGGTCAGATTCTTTTGAGATATTTAGTTCAGTTTTGGTTTTTTTCAATCAATTGTTTCTGTGATCAATTTTGGGATTTTGGTTCTTCTTTTCTCTTGAATTTTCCCAGATTCAAATCAGCAATGTTCCAAAAAAAAAGAGAGATAAACAGAGAAAATAGCTCCCAAGCTTCTCAAAGCTGAAGAATAACAAGGTGAATTCGACGAAGTAAGGCGAGAGGCATGAAAGCCACCAAGACGACGCGCGGCAGGAGACGTGCGAGCGAGCTTTAGAAATAGTGAGGAGAGGCAATGAAGGAGCACCACCGGTTCTAGCCATCGCTGTGATAGTGGCGGCTGAGAAAGCAGCAAATGTAGACTCCATGGAAGTTTGCTCGTTCCTCGGCAGTATTTTATGTTGCTCAGCCGAAGAAGAAGACCTCACCGGTTACTGCTATCTCCGGTGAAGTGTATGTTGATTCCTTAGCCTCGGCAGTGGCGCTTCACCTCACGAAGATGCCTCTGGTTGCTTCCAGTCCCGAGGTGCCTCTGAATCCAACAGATCTACTCCCATCTGAAACTTTGGGAACTGTGTCTCATCCAGATCTGGGTTCCATCACCTCTATCTCTGCTCAGACCGGATTTCATCTCCGATGGTATTAGAAGAGAAAACAAGAGTGGCGGCAGCGCCAAGGAATCCGAAGAAAGGAGCAGTTTCATCGCCGCTGAAACTTGAAACCATGGTTTGTCGTGATTTTTCTGTTTTCGGATGAGATCTGATCGTTACTCTGATGAGGACTGTTTTCCGATGAGGAATGTTAGAAGATTTGGGAGAGAGAGAGAGAAATAATTGATTTTGATTGTTTAGTAATGGAATGTGAATTGATACTCGAACAAATTTCAAAATCTCTGATATTCTTTGTTTTGATTTAAGTGAAATTTTCCGTTTACATCGGTTTTGGAGAAGTTGAGAAATTTTTTTCGTTTAAATATGCATTGTTTGTTTTTAAAATATTGTAGGGTTTATTAATAAAATTGTTGGTGTAATATATGATGATGGTTCTGGATAAGACACATATTAAATGAGTTTGAGATTGTGGGTTGTGAGTCTCTAGAAAACGAAGCCGTTTATGACAACTTAGTACATAGATGTCGGCTGAGTCAGCCTTTTCTACTTCCAACGCTCTTAAATTCTTGTAACCTACAAGAGAATCAAACTAAAAACTTTTCTACTTCCAACGCTCTTAAATTCTTGTTCCTACAAGAGAATCAAACTCTTTTAGTTGAGTTCCCCTTTCAAACATAATTCGACCCTTCAAGATTTCATTAACAACTTAGACTTCTTCTTCTTCTTCTTCTTCTCTCTTTCTCTTTCTCTCTGTTTCTGAGATGGGTTTGTTTGGGAGGAAGAAGATTGGCAAGTATGAGATAGGTAGAACAATCGGGGAAGGGAATTTGCAAAAGTGAAACTTGGTTACGACACGACCAATGGTACTTATGTAGCTGTCAAAATCATAGACAAGGCTTTGGTTATTCAAAAGGGTTTGAGTCTCAAATCAAGAGAGAGACACGAACGATGAAGCTTCTTAATCATCCCAACATCGTACAGATACACGAGGTTTTGTATCTTCTTTTTCTTCTGTCTCCTTAAGTTAAAAGTTTTCTTGTTCTTTGACTCTGAGTGAAATTTAAAACTTGAAGGTGATTGGGACCAAGACAAAGATCTGTATTGTCATGGAACAAGTGGCTGGTGGTCAGCTTTCAGACAGACTTGGAAGACAAAAGATGAAAAATCAGTTGCTAGAAACTTTTCCAACAATTGATTGATGCTTTTGATTATTGTCATAACAGAGGAGTTTATCACAGAGATCTTAAGGTAAGAGAAGAAACAATCTTTTTAACTTTTTTCTTTTGCAAATTCTCTCTGTTTTTTCTAATTGATTTTGTGTATAAGTCAGATTTGATTTTGCTTTTTGCAGCCACAAAACTTGCTAAGGGTAATCTCAAAGTCTCTGACTTTGGACTAAGTGCTGTTCCTAAAGTAACACTTTCTAGTTCTAATCATATAAAACAAAATATTTGGGGTTTGAAACAATAAATTCCTAATCATTTTTTGGTTTTTGTAATTCACAGTCAGGGGATATGCTCTCTACAGCTTGTGGGTCTCCATGCTATATAGCGCCAGAGGTAACATTTAACAATAATGATAACAATATTTACTTCTCATAATGTTTCAAAATCTCTCAATCTGCAGAAACTGATTTGTTAATGAAAACAGCTGATTATGAACAAAGGCTACTCAGGAGCGGCAGTGGATTTATGGTCTTGTGGAGTGATTCTATTTGAAATGCTCGCTGGTTATCCGCCGTTTGATGTCATACGCTTGCGGTTTTGTATAAGAAGATACTCCTGGATTCACTGGAGAGCAGAAGAGGCTAATCTTTAACATTCTTGACCCAAATCCTGAAAGGGTATGATATATAAGAAGAAAGAATCTGCATATATATGTTCATCAGTCTCAATCTTTGAATCCCAAATTGCTTAATAATGTTTGAAAACATTTGGATGCAGCGTATGTCACTAGCTGAGACAATCATCCAAGATTCTTGGTTCAAGATAGGTTATGCACCAGCTTATCATAAAGTTTTAGACTCAATCAAGGTAAGTTGGTTGATTCGCTACATGTCTGAAAACGTTAATAGCTTTGAGTCAAAGTTACAAATGATCTGAATTGGATCTTGCAGGAAAATGCCACGGAGAGAAATGCAGCAACCGCGTCTTCAAATTTCATAATTGCTTTTCAGATAATAGCAATGTCTAATGATCTAGATTTGTCAGGTCTCTTCGAAGAACAGGTAAAACGCTTTTTGGTTGTTAAATCTTTAAACGGATCTAACAAAAAGGGATACTAAAGTTTGAAGCTTTTCCTGATCTCTTCAGGATGATAAAAGATATAAACCAAGAATTGGTTCCAAGAACACAGCACAAGAAACAATCAAGAAGATTGAAGCTGCAGCAACTGATGTTAGTTTATCAGTTGAAAGAATAAAGCATTTCAAGGTAAACAATAAGTTAGTTACTGCAGATTCGTTTACAGATCATCATCATCATCAAGTATAGTTAAAGATCTCATAATTGTATATTTTTGTTGTTGTTTAATTACCAGGTTAAGATTCAGCCAAAAGAGATAAGATCAAGATCTTGTGACTTATTATCAGCAGAGGTGATCCAAGTGACTCCAACCAATTGTGTGATAGAAATATCAAAAGCCGCAGGCGAGTTAAGACAATACATGGAGGTAAACTGAGAAAAAAGTCACTAAAACCCATTCAAGAAATATGAAAAAGACTGACCTTTTTGTAGACTCATCTGATGATATGAGATGGCTTTTGTAACTTGACAGTTTTGCCAGAGTTTATCGAGCTTACTTGCGGCGGAAGTAAACTAAGCGAGCCATTGATTCCCAAGTAAAATGGTGTGACAGAGGATGAACACTGGAAGAATATTTTTGCAGATTCAAGTTGCAGTAAAAAAACAAAAAGAGATTGAAGAGAAGAGATCCAAAGAATAATTCTTGTCTTGGTGATCCCAAAGGGTTCTTATTCAGGGTGTAATATGATCGAATTTTTTTTTCTAAGCAAATTGTTAAATAACAAACTCGATTGAAACAAAATAAAACCAGACCAGTTATTTCACAAAACCCCGGTAAATTGACTTGTATATATGTGAGTGTTCATTTATAGCTTCCCAAAGAAAAATTTTTACTTTTAATGATTAAAACAAAAGAAGATGATTCTTAATTACAAATTTATACTATGATAATATGAGATGACTTTTTCATTTTACATTTTTGTCAGAGCTTACGAACTTATTTACAGCGGAAGTCCGCTAAGTCAGATATATGAACCATTGATTCATAAGCCTTGATTTGAGGACGTAAAGAGGAAGCAACTAAAGCATCAAAGAAGATTTGCAAGAGTTCGAAATGAACACCCAAAGAATGATTTCATATTTTCATGTGATGACCCAAAAGGGTTTATTTTTGCCCATATCTACTCTCTATTATCTTGGGTTTTTTTTTTGAATTTAAATATCAACGTCCAAAAACAATTAGTATAAAAAAACTCACTTGCTCATTCCTTTACGAGGCTTGCATAATAAGAAGGCCACTCAACAAATTTTGAGGACATGACTGTTAGGACATTAGAACATCATCAACAACAACAACATAACGATGATCCATACAAATTAGATCTGTCGGAAATCTTACTTTCACTAAAATATTGAAAACGAAAGAAATTAAATGAAATCAGTACCAATAAAAAACATTGTTTTCAATGTTTTCTTTAGTAAGGCTTCTCGCCAACGTAGTTACCCGGAGGATCGTAGTTACAAGTGATGAAAACTCCGGCACCGTTCTCACAGACCACACTTGCGCATCCGAGCCGCTTGGTGTCACGCCACACGATCTGAGTGTAGTGACCACACATTCCACTTCCGTCACATGAGTTGGTGTTGTGGTTGTAGGTCTTGCCTTCAACGATCCATGACTGCACCGCGAAGCCTGGTTTCCAGTCCGAGCCACTTCCCCAGAACAAGTTCTCACCGTATGGTCCCGTCGAGTGGGTCAATGAGCAGTCATAACGCCTCTGGTTCGCCCACCATGTTGCGTAGTTTGCTAGCCGGCCATCCCACACCAAAGGAGGCAAACCTGATCGATATAGGAAATGAGAATCATTTCACCAAATCAATAACAAAAAAACAAAATTTAACAGAACAAAGTTATGCAAAATCTAGAGATTTTTTTGTAGTTTTAGTCGTATAATTAACATTAATGTAAATCTTGAAATTTCTTACTAATATTTTTTTGTTCATACTAAGAAGTTCTTTGATTGAACCGAACATCCTAAAATTTAGAGACTTTTGTATTACAAAATTTACAGCACTAAATTTTATGGCCTTCTACCTAAAAAATAATAGATAGTGAATGGATTAATCTCTAAACTTTATATATTTCTTCATAATAGATGTGGAATTTATAACACACATATGGAAGATAATAATAGTGAGAAAATTGATATTTCTAACTAAAAAAAATACCTAGACTGGACCGAATAGCGTTATGCGGGTCAATGAATAGTCTAGGGAATGAGCCCGCGGGAAACCTTGGGGTAGTAGGAGGTCGATAAACAGGCTTGGGGCTTGGGCTCGGAAGTGGGAGCCGTGGATGAGGGATGTAAGGGCTTGGGGTGATCGGTGGCCTTGGACGGTAATAGTCTGCATGGACGGCGACCAGGAGAAGGAAAATTGCAAAGACAATGACTTGGGTCATCGATGAAGTAGTCACCATCTTTGTGGTGTGACTATTGAAAGATATGGTTTTGTGTGGTGAAGAGAAATGACTTTGTTAAATGACTATTTATAAGTTTTGATTTCACGAATTAAATAATAGCTTTGCAACTTTTGTCAACTACAATGTGGCATCCATGTTCGATTATGTTTAGCACTCTTTTATGTTTTGCTTTGGTTACTGATTTTATGGTTGATTAATTTCTAATTAGATTTTTAATATACTTTTCTTTGTCTTTATATATGTGAAGTTATGAACTAGTTGATGTGGCTTTGAAATAAATAAATAAAAGCTCTATCCGCTTCATATTTAAGAATTAAGAATTGTCTTTTTTTTCCCTAGCATAATATAGAGAACTATGACAACTATCCACTGAAATAAAATGTATTCGTTATCTTATATGATAACAAAGGTGTGATAAAATAAAATGAAATCTTAACAATGTAAACAAAGTGTCGATCAATGGCATGAACGATATTTTAATTAATTTCTTAATATCAAGTGGCACAAGGAAAAGGTGATCGTCCATGATTTTTTATTGCGCTTTAAACTGATCAATCTCATTATGTAGTTTTTTGATAAAAGTTTTGCATATATTAAAATTTTTATGGGTTTTTGGTTTTAATACATAATAGATAACTGGATAAACACAAAACCACAATCTCGGTTGGGCTCGGTTATGAACTTAAGACCAAAAGAATTACAAGAGGAAACCAGCACTAGACCAAAGGTGAGATCTGGGAACCGGTTTGCGAAACCCTACAAACAGAAGAGAGCCTTCTGCCGCTTCAAGATCGCCACCGCACGAACCCCAGCGGATCAGAAGACCTCCGCCAAAGGCAACAGCAGAACATGACCTCCATTGTTGGCAATGAACCTCCGTCCAAAACCGCCAGGGAACAGGAACCACCGCAAGCCCGGAGAAACAGTATCTTCTCCGGCCACCACGCAAGAACACATCAGAGGAGAGAGGGCCAGAAGCCGCCGAGAAACAGAGTCAACACTCCAGAGATGAGAAAACAAGGGGGAGGGACTTTTGGTAGGAGTTTCACCGGGAGAACTTCGCCTTTCCGCGGTTCCGCTGTCCTCTAGCGGTTCCGCGTACTCCGACACCGACCGGTAGATCTCTTTCCGCAAGACCAATCACCACCGCACCAACCACCATCACAGCCACCAACCGAGTCAAGACCCACTCAAAGACTTCTTCACCGCACGTCTACCACCTTGAAGAACCAAGAGGAGAGCCGCATAGATCGCCGCCTCAGATTCACCGAGCCTCGACCGCAGAGCATGGGTCGCCTCCAGAATCATCGGGCTTGACTTCACAACCACAGATGAAGTGTCGTTGGTGCCAAAAGAAAGAAGGCTCGCCTCACAGCGCGACTCCACGTTAGTTGAACTCATTATGTAGTTTTTACATGGATCAAAAAAATATAAATTAGCAATGAACGCGAGATTATTGAATATAAAAGTATAGCCTGCCTAAAAAAGTTCCCTATTAAAAGGACTTGTAATCTAATGATTTTATTTACACAATTTTATGATCACGTAAATTAATACTCCTATGGCTTTTATTATATAGAAAACTACGTCTTGGTCAAATGTACAAAAGTATTTTACTTTCTAGTTGAGGGAATTAAATATATCTTTAGTTTACTCTGCTTCCTTGTCATCCCACGTCACTATCAACCTCGAGTCGCATCTTTATATGGGCCTTTTAAATGAATACAGTCAGGCCCGTTGTTTGCTGGGTCAAATTCGTAAATCGTAACTAATCCATGATTTTCTGGAAAAAAGGTGGACCCAAGCATATATATATATATAATATTTTTTTTCAACAACTCAATACTTTGGAAATTTGAAAAACTGAAATTGGATTAAATTTGGACAATGATACAGTTACTAATAAAGCTATTAGATTACAAAAATTATCAAATACTGATCTATAAAAACTCTGTTAGATGGGGGAAAAAACACTCACTAAGATGTGAACTTTTTTTTTTTGGTTAAAGAGTAAGATGTCAATATTTCACCCAAAAAATGGGTCATAGTAGAAATCTCTTTCGAGAATATAAGAAAAGCAAGTAGAATTAATGATTTACATTATTATCCACAACTCGTTACATTTAAAAGAAAATTATAAAAATCCCCCCCTTTCACCCTGAACATGCTATCAGCTTATGACCGTAATAATATAATTCACATCAATAATCCATCCCTATAGTTACACACACACACACACATATATATATATATATATGCATGATATAAATTATTACACACTGTGGTAGCTCATCTGAGCGTAATCTTGAAGCATAACCATTCCTTCAGTCGTCTGATCAAGAACAGAAGCTGATCCCCAAGAACTCGACGACGTCGTTTTCCTCTCTAGCTCCACTTCCTCCGACCAGCAACTCGAACCGTTCTCGTTTCCCACTTGAAACAACTCTTTAGAACCACCTCTGTTCAGAAGGTCCATGTTATAATTATCTAATCGAATGTCCTGCGAAAAACCGAAACTAGGTTGAAATTCGTGAGCAGGATTTAGGGATTGCTCTACGTTCTCTGAATAGAGAGGCGAGACTCCATTGTTGATCTCAGATAGCTTGATATTGTTGTTCTGATGATCAACGTTAACTCCTAAAGGGTGGAAGATTTCTTGAGATGCAAGCTTAGGGTTTTGATCAGGAGTAGTTGTAGTACTCTGCAGCAAAGGATGAAGCTTGGGCCACAAGATTGGGTTGTTGTAAAAACTAGAGAAAGGGCTCTGTAGATTCTGAAGCTGCATGTGAAGCTGGAGCCTCTCCAGCGCAGAATTGCTCAGGTTCTGTGGACTCTTGTTGTTATTGTTGCTGATATTGTTTTCAGTAGAATCGGTTATGGAGTCTTGACGATTCATTTGTTTCTGTCTTCCAAGAAGTTTCTTCTTCAATTTTGTGTTCCAATAATTCTTGATATCATTGTCAGTCCTTCCAGGAAGCTGAGCTGCAATTATAGACCACCTGCATATATCACATTAAGATTACAATTATAAGAAAATGTATTTAGAATAACTACTTAAGTTGAGCCTTTTATCAAAAAAAAAAAAAACTAGTCAAGTTCATGTTTCATAGATGTAAATGTATGAAGGTTCTTACAAAAACACCAAAACAAGAATAAAGAGACAATTTAAACCCTAAATTTTACGAGATATACCATACCTTGGGACATGGGCTTGCATGTGTTTCAGCATAAGATTCATAGACAAAAGGTAAAAAGACAAGAATCTCAAGTTGAATTTCAACAGATTTTAACTCTAATTCAGAACAAGAAAATATTTTAAATTAATGAAAAGGGGTATTAACTAATTTAATTAACTAGATAACAGAAATCAAGAGATATGGATAAATCACTGACCGGCTTCCAATACTTATGTAGAGACTCAAAATGATACTATCTTCTTCCTCAGAAAAACCACCATGTTTGATGTTTGGTCTCAAGTAATTAAGCCACCTCAGTCTGCAACTCTTGCCACATCTCTTCAACCCTATTATTTACACAAAAGCTTAAAATCAGAACACAACTTGAGGTATAATTAATCTAAATAAAAAATCAAGACAAGGGGCAACATGCATCCTTTTAATAAACGATATGAAATTGTTGAAAGAAGTTGACAATTATAAGTTTTGGTTGATAACATAGTAAAATCGAATAATTAACAATTAGTTGTATAATTAGAGTTTAAGCTAAATTAAGTAATTTTATTAACTACCAATTTTCTGAGGCAGTGCGATCCAATTGCCACCAGTGCCATATTTGTCGATGTAATCCTTTAGCTTCACATCTTCTTCCGGCGACCATGGCCCTTTCTTCACGTTTGCCTTGTCGCAGCATGGTGCCCTTCCCATTTTCTGACTAATCGTTTGTGTTTTCTTGATATTCTTCTTCTTCTTCCAAGTGCTAATATGTTTGATGATGATGAAATGATATAATGCTAAGAAGAGATGATTTATAAAGACGAGAAAAGGAGGATCTTAATTGGTGATTATTATAACTGACAAAAGTAAATATTAGAAAACAAATATGAAGTCTTCTCCGCGTTTAATTTCTTTTTCATGATTCAACTTCAACCCTAATTAATTGTTTTTTTAACTAGGGTTTTTGCTTTTCCTGCTTTTTGGATTAGTTTTCTAAACTTTTAGTTATATTATTTATTTTTAAAATGTAAAAAGTTGTCTCAGTTTTAATAATCATTAACGTAAAGAAACACTTGCGTGAAAATTTCGTCCAATCGCATTATAACTTTATATATTTTAATTATTAAGGTCAAATTAAAGAGAGAAGAACAACCATCATCTTGATTTGTCGTGACTTGGGTTGAAATGTTCCCCTCTATAGCCAATCAAATATCATTAGTTTTAATTTCTTATTACTTGTTCATTTCGGATAATTTGCTTAAGTTTATAAAAAGATGGTTGAAAATTGGGATAAATGAATTTCTACTGAAAAAGGTATACAAAATTCTTGACTTTAAAAAAAAATCTTGATTTTCTTAGGACAGAACTTTTGGGTAAAAAACCAAGTGAATTTTGGAACTTGCGTAAATGTATAATGCCCAAAGAAAGAAAATCCAAATAAGAAATATTATTACTTTCTGTTAACAAAATGATGAACACTGAGCTATCGTTACTTGACTCAAAAAGTTAATAAAAAAAAAACATGTTAGACAATGCTACTGACTGAACCTCGGCGATAATGAAAAATTGTCTGTGGATTCCTTTTTATTTTAAGAGGTATATATTATATAAGTTAATTAACGCGGTGTTGTTTAATGATTTTACTATCCTATTTTATATATGATTTTCAGTTTTTACAAATCTGGTATCCATATTTTTATACAATCAAAACACATATGGCCATAATAAATAGTCGAGGAACATATAAAGAATAACTTTGTTCAAAAACTCAGCCCTCAATTATAGAAACTGCAGTTAGAAGCTTCTAAGAAATTAACCGATGAGATGTATACATATATGAAAATGAGTGTGCCATAAGGAAAAACGTCGATATCGAGAAGACCATAGATATACGGTTATGACTCCTTGCAAAATAAGTTTGACTTTATCTCAAAGTAGCGTCATATTTCCATGTCTAGGCCGTTTTTATTCGTTTCTCATTTTTATTCTAGAAACTCGTGTTCTTTGACTTAAAGTCTCTTATACATAAACATACCCATCTAGATAAAGTTTATATATTGACAATATATATAGATATATACGCGCAATGGGTGCATACTCAACTTCGAAGAGATTATGTGCATGATATACTATACCCATATAGGGTATAGTTCTAAAAGTAGTATCAACTAAATTACACATTACAGTTTTTCTCATCAAAACTTTTTCAAGTACCACTTAATAGCAACCTAACAAATTGTCATTAATATTTTCGCATTTTGCAAATTAAGACTTGTTAATTACATTGTTAAATATGTCGACAGGTCAACAATGATTAGTTAAGAAAATACTATGGCTTTTCCAACCTTGCAAGAGTTAAGTTTTAAAGTAAGTTTGTATCAATAATAACTAATGGTGCATGATATAACGATTTATTTGATCGGACGACAAGATATTTATTTATCTTGAATAGTTTTATAGGATTCGCCGATTCGACATATCAAATTAATTTGGTTTTCTAATCAAAACCTTATAAATACGACTTTTTATCTACATATACACGATTTTTTCCATTTACTTTTGTTTTTCTTAAACAAAGACCAGTTTCGAGGATTTACTAATTCTGCCGAGGACATCTAACTGTGGAAGACTGTATTTTAATAATAAAAAGAGAAGCTTAAATACAATAATTGAAGTGAACAACCAGACAACTTAAACTAATTGACCTCCATTTATCACAAAGATGTTTTAAAAAAAAGTAATCCACATATTCACTAAATAAAATATATATATTTTAATCACAGGATTTTAGTTAGCTAGTTAAATAATCAAGTGAGATAAGGAACCACAACTAGGCAACAAAATAACAAGAGGAAACCATCAAAATTTCAAAAAGGAGCAACTAATATTCTGTATAATTTAATATTCCTACAATAGAATAAAAGATATTGTGTACAATATAATAAAAGATTGAAGACACCAGGAAATTCAGAAATAAAAGCAACTCAAATGTTTCCTGTTGTCCTTTTTCAAAACACTAGAATCGATGCATTTGACAAATCCTAATCTTAAAGACATTATAATCGAGCTGGTTAGTGGTTAAATATATGTATATTGTATATCTAGTATACACATATAAAATGAGTTTTAATTGTGTTTTTTTAATGTCATGACAGGATAAGCTTTGATAGAGCATACTAGCTTTTTTAAATTAAATGAATTAATCAATGTTTATTGATTAAATTTCCAGCTAATCTTTAGATATCATATCCCTGACATTTGCTACAAAATCATTGCTAATGGCCTATAATACTGGAATTAACATTCATATCAGTTATAGATATGTTTTTATTGGACAAGAACCTAGATTCTTACCAGCTACTGAAATCAGTACGTATAATTAATGGTTTCTATACGTTTATCGTTTTAAAAAAGAAATATATGATGTGAGCAAATATTATTTAGAGGAAGAAAACATTCAAATATTGGATCCAACTAATCTAAAATTCAAATGTAAAGCCAATTAGATCAATGATAAGATTTAGGAGAGAAAATAGGTCAATGGTAATAATTAAGAAAAATGTAATATGGCGATAAGAGAAACAGATCAATATTTCATAATTCTAATTTCATTTAACTGCTACAAAAGTGTGATTTTCTTATAACATGTTATTTTTTATATAACATATTATTTTTTATGTGGACGTCTTTATTTATCGCATGACGGTATAACAAAAACTGAACTTTCAATTCGAAATCTTAAACTCTAACATTCATAATTAGGCTCTCACACAAAAATTATTTTATAATGAATTCATTCATCACGTAACAGTTAATGAAAAGATAAAATCGTGTTCAAAAGTTCACAAACAATCATACAATTTGGTGTAGTACAATTTTCTTAATTTGCATATTGTTTGACATTTGATGCAAGTACTCTCAAATGTGTATTGTATATATGTATACTTCAATGATATGGTTTATATCAACATGTTTGAAGAGTTTATATAACATTTAAAAGATCAATAAGGAGAAAATACAAATTGGAGTAATTAATATTAAGATCACAAATTGGAGTCATGATACTCGCCAAGAAAATTAATATGAAGAATTGTAAATCCTTAACAAAATAAAAGTTAATGAATTTGAGATTTGATTAGGAAAAAATATGAATAAAAGTTACTTATATAATTCCATTTTGTTTTTGTGATTTGGCCTTTTCCCAAAGCTTTGTTATTTTTTTTTCCTCAACAAATTCAAGATAAGATTGAGTTGCTAAATTTATATTGTACAGAATGTTTTCTTTTTACCAACAAAAAACTAATCCAAGGAAAAGTGTCACTCATCATCACGTCACTTGGGTTGACTAACACATTACCGTGCGCAATTTCCTTTGCAATGAGACAGTAAATGATTGTTATATATATACACACACAGCTTATGGAATTATATTTCAAATTAAAAATACTGAATCATACTATATCGTTGTGGTTCAAATAATTTTCATTTATGGAAAATAAAATATAAATACAACACGTGTGGGTGTGTACGTGTGAATTTGACAGTGTGAAGGAAAATTCATTAGCGCGTGTTAGGTGTTGCATGAAGACTTAAGGACTTGAGAGGGAGTAATTAAACAAAAGCGTACCATTTAGATGTTTGTAGAGGACAAGACATTGGTTTCTTTGATGGTGTCACGTATCTTGACCATACACTTAAATTACTACTAATACGACTTATTTCAAAATTCAACCATTAATTATATAATGTACTCAAGCTTATACATACTACTCCAAATTTAACTTAATTTGCGTCAGTGTTAATTAGATGGTATACATGCATCACTTATTGGTACGTATTTAGTCTTAACAAAACTACAGTTAAATTGTTTTTGTTAATAGGTATTCGATTAAATAAAAGATGTATACAAATATACAATGTGTTTCGATCAAAACTGGATTGACCTTTACAACGTAAAAAGAAACAGGAAGAACTCAAATTTTAAAGCTTTATACTAGAGTGAATTCTAAATTAAGTTCTCCGTCGATTTTTTTTTGGCTTTTCGTAGTTACTACATTGCTTTTATAATACGTATTTTCTTGAGTTTTTGTTTTATTTTAAATTCTATCATTTTGAATTTTAAATATTTTTTTGTTATAGATTTTTATTATGCTAATCAAATAGCGAATAAAGTGATACAGTGTTAACTGGAAACAAAAAGAGAGTAATTAACAGCATATCTAAAATATTTCAATCTAGTCTTTAATATACGTGAAAAAATCTAAAACGGCAGTTATAGGCCATATAGCAAAGGAAACAATTTTTTTAGCTTATTAAGTTTTCTCTAACAATTTTTTTATTACTTCATATATCCTAATAAAAGTAGTATTTATTTTAGGTAACTAAAACTTTACTGTTTTCGAATATAGACCAACTAAAACATCTGATCAATCTAACGTTCATTTTGAAGACTAATGGAACCAATTTTTTTAATTATTAAGTCCATGGATCCAATGATTAACACATACATTTTGTATAATTTTCTTATAACAAATTAAATTTGTAATTGGTTAGAAGGATGTTCTGCGAACAAGGAAGATACGACATCGGAGTTGATAATATCATGCTTTAATTCTTCTCCTACTTCACTTGCAGGGTTTTTAAATGACAAGAAATTAAGAAGATCTTTTGTACTTGCATGGGGCTGACTTTTTTGTGCATAGAGAAGAATATAATCTTTTATTATAATTAGTTTACATTAATTGTTAAATAAGAATCAAACAAAACATTAGAAAAAGTCAAACCTAATAAGTACTAACTATGTAGACAGAGATAGAGAGGATTGCAGTCCTGTCACATTTTGTTGCCATCCCTCAAGTGTTGTCTTTGGACCCCTTAATCCATTACCTAACCTCATCTCGATATTAACACTAATTTCTTGCTCTAATTGTCTGAGTTGGGTTTGTTCGAATCTCGGGATATTTTGGACTAGACGACGACGTTTTAGGGAGCTTCTCAGGCTACAAATTTTTGTTTATTAATTTGCACGAAAGATATAACACAGTAACACACTTTAACGCAAAATTTTCAAGCTATTTTAGATTGGAATCATTCTGGATGGGAGTGATTTATGAAAAGATTCAAACTATAGAGTACGTATTATTGCAGATTGTTGATTTGAAGTTTTCAAAAGAAACTCTTTGATGTTGCTGGTTGAATTATCTGTCCTGAATCCTGATCTTTTATATTGTAGATAGAGTTCAAATCGTATATATTTGGATTTATTAAACCAAAGAATCATAACACTTTTTTTGAAAATTATAAACGATAAAAAGAAAAACTGGACAGAGAACAATACTAATAGTCGAAATCCTAAAATTTAGATCCATCCACATATAATATAAAATATTACAAGTCGTTAATTTAAGAATTTTGCATATCGGTGTAATGTAAATTTTAAATAACGAAAAACAGAGTAAATAGATAAAATGAAAGATATAAGTGAACAAAATATTAAATATTAATCTCTGAACATAAAAAAAAAGAAAAGAATAATCTAATTGTACCCTTCTTCAGCCACAAATGTTATATACACCAAAATAATACCCAAAAAAAAATGAACGAGAGAGAGAGACCTGAATGATCATCAAGTGCAACCAAATACATTGCTTGATCAAAAGTGTTCAAACCAAAATCCTCCAAATTCAACATAAAACTATATACCCATAAAACACCATTTTCCTTTCTCCCACAAAACGCTAGTTTTCGCGTTCCAACCGCAAACCAAGTGGTAACCAAAAATAGGCTAACTATACTTTTATAAAAAACACAAGTAAATAGAAGCCTTTATCTTCAAGAACCAACACCATCTTCTTTTCTTCATCGTCATCATCTTTATTCTTCTTCTTTTTTTAGTTTATTAATATATTTATTTCAAATTCATAGCAGCAGCCATAGTCCTGAGCTTCTGTGATATATCAGCAAAGGATGGTCTCTCTGTTGGCTCAGAGGCCCAACAACTTTCCATCAATCCCTTCCATTCTGGATCACACCACTGTGGGATTTTCGGACGCAATGTGTTATTCACTATACCTCCTGTAATTAAAAAAAAAACATCAATCTCTTTGTCTTAATCTCATAAATCTTATCACTCACAAGTATATAAAGATAAGCAAGAAAGTTGTCGTTTGTTACCAATTATGGAAGCACAGTGCATATCTGCGTAAGGTTCTTCACCAGTGAGCAATTCCCACATCACAATCCCAAACGAGTAAACATCGATCTAATTGAAAAAAATTAACAGACTTGGTTAGGAAGCAACTTGATCCAATTGAAAGATTGAAAAAACCCGTAAAAATTGATTACCTTTTCAGAGACCATGTTGCTTTTCCCACTCAAGAGCTCAGGTGCCATCCATGGCAAAGTCCCACGAACACCTCCTGACACTAAAGTCTTCTGTCTCACCTTAGATAAACCCAAATCACCAATCTGGAAAAAAAGAGAAAAATATTGTTAGAAGTATACAAGCCTAGTCCTCGTTATATGGGGAGATCAGATGAGCAATAATGGAACCTTGCATATAGGACGCTGAGGATCTCTCATGTTCACAAGAAGGTTCTCGCACTTCAAATCAAAATGAACTATGTTCTTTCCATGCAAATACTCCATCCCAAATGCAGTATCCATGGCTATGATTAGTCTTTTGCGACGATCAATAGTTCTAAAGGAGTCGAGTAATGTCAGATATTTGAATACTCCAGGAAAATAGTATATAATGCATGGATATGTGAATCATTTTTACCTGTCCTTCTTCTGCAGAAACTGTTTCAAAGATCCGTTAACCATGAACTCAGCAACAGTTGCAAGAGAACCATCAGGGCCATCACGAACTATCCCATAGAAAGACACAACGTTTGGGTGATGCAATGAGCTCAATAACAGGGCTTCTTTCCAAAAATCTTCAATCTGCAACAGGACAAAGCAGTAAGGATATTAATGATATTAGAATTAACGTTGATGACAGTGTTAAAGTCAATTGATAATAAAGGGATTAAACTTTACCAAGCGTTCCCTTTCAGAAGGTTTGCCTGCAAAGCAACTAGCTTTTATTCTCTTTATTGCAACATCTGAGCCCTTCCATTTTCCATGGTAAACAGATCCATATGTTCCAGAACCTAACTCTCTGATCTCCTCCAGATCATCATTTCTTATACTCTAAACGAAGCAGATGAAAAAAACCAAGATAACAAAGTCAAAAGGACTATAAATGGGCAATTAAAAGATCTACCAGAAATTTAGTTGGTTTCAGAATTATATAAGGTGGGTTTAAGAATAAAGCGAAGTTATACAAAACCTGTAGTCCCCTAGATCGAGCTTCAGCTTCAGCCTTTGTTGGTTCAATCTTGAAAATGTTTGGGTTATCACTATCAGAATCCATCTCAGGTTCGGCTTGAGCATTCTGAAAAAAAAAGTTTTGTAGAATGAAAATCGAAAGAAATGAACACATCCTAAGGCCCTCATAACAGGTTGACACCTCATAATACTCACCACATGCTCTGATTCAATTTCCATCAACTCTGGCTTCACATGATCGTTGGCTTCTTCGGGATGAGCTTTGACCTCAGCAGCTCCTTCAAGTGCCGCCCTCTTCACAGATTCAATTAGCTCAGGCAAGAAACTTAAGCGTTCAACTGATAGCTCTGCCCCTTCAGGAGGAGCAGCAGAAGGACTAACTTCTACTAATTTTCCCATATCATTCTTTCCTTCAGCTAAGGGTTGAGGCTTATCTAGGTAAGGAACACCATCTGAAACACCAGTATCAACATTGTTAAATTGTTCACCTCCCTGAGAAAACTTGCTTTCCACTGGCCTCACAACTTCAACATTATCTGGTTTCTGCATAATTGGTGTAGGCATAATTGGTGCAGCATTGAGGTTTGTCTGTAACAATGGCCCAGACAAAGGCTCACGCATCTGCAGATATTCGTTTTGTACAGTCGGGTTCTCAGATGGCACCCAATTTGGGTCTAAAGGGAAGGCTCTATCTTGGTAATGAGGATTAGGGTAGTAAGGCTGGCCAGGGGAGGACACTCCATCAAAGCCTGAAATCTTCTGCGGGGAACCAACCAAAACACTTTGATTCTCCACTCCGATAGAATACCTAGGAGCATTTTCTAAAGGATTCCTGATAACAGTCTGATTGACCGTGCCGTTGATTTGCATGGGCAAGCCTGGAGGGCCAGCTATAGGATTTGAAATGTTCTGCCAAATATTTTGTTGTGGGTGCATATGGCTATGACCTGCTGAGTGGATACTTTCAGGTCCTGGAGCATAGAGATTATTCCCATAAGGAGCAGGGTTGGCCGAATTCAGGAGAATGCCACCAAGAGGTTTATCATGAAACCCCTCATTGGAAATTTCAAATCCAACTCGGTGACCAAGAGGATAATTTATCCCAGGACCATCGTGAGTGTAATGATCGTTTGGTCTTCCAACATTAGAAATATGTGGCCGCCCTTCCTCAATCCTTGGAGGATTAGGATTCACCTGTTGTTGAACCATCCATCCTCTTTCATGTCCAAAAGTCTCATTTGGATAAGCTCCGTGATGAGTAGGCTTTGGGTCTGTGTTAAGCAGGAAACTTTCCCTGTTTGGTGGACATTTTGCACAATGGGCGGATGGAACCTGTGGAACTCCATTATTGCCTATATTGGGCTGCTCCAAAAGCTGATGGTTCCTATGATACGTTATACGACAATTCTCGCATACATTACCACCTTCATAGCCACCTGGACCACCATGAAGAACATTCCCAGGAAAACCTCCTTTACTCTCAGGTGGCATTGCTCCAGCTGGGACCCACACCACATTGTCAGGAACTTGTGCCTGGTGCTCATATAAAGGATGATGACATGCTTGCGACGGCCTCACATTCTCCTCAGGCATTTTATCAAACCCCTTATCAGGAATTTCCCCATAAGGCATTCGATAACGAGCAGAAGAAGGCGAAGATGGAAATTCCTGAAAATTTCTGGGATCATGATGTCCATGGTGCCGAGGAGAATAGTAAGGACTCCATGTACCTTCTACTTCACCATACCTCGGTGCAAGCATATGCCCCGAACCCACACGAGGAATCCTAAGCTGGTGAAGGTTACTATACTGCGCAACAGGTATCTCATTGCCTCTCTGGCTACCACCGCCAGTCTCGATGCTCAGCTGATTCAACATCGGTTCCACCATCGAAAAATCATCAATCAGATTGAAACGAGACGAATCAGGATGCTGCTGCAGCTTCCTAAAGTCCGTCCCTTCAATCAAATTATTAAGCGCATCAACATATCTCCTCTCAGATTCCCTCTGATCATCGAGATCCACATAATGCAAAGAAACATCCTGCTCAGGAGACGAAAACAAAAAGATCCTAAGCCTACTGAACCCATCTCCTGAACCTAACTTATCATATTCCTCCATCATATTTGTCACATCATCATCATTCACAACCGAGACCAAAGCATCAAGATCCTCATCAGGCTGCTGATATTTCAACACCGCTGCACCATCATAAAGCTCTCTCATCTTACTCATCAATTCCTCATACCTAATATCTCTATTCACACTCACAATCCTCGTCTCTCCTCCTACATACCTCAATTTCCCATCCTGAGGACGAGCCAATATACTACCTAAGAAGCTACACAAGAACTTAACACGATTTGGCTCATCGTTCAAACTCGAAACTGGACTAGTAACAGAAGATGAGTTCACAGAACCAGAATCCATATCGAAACTCCTTCCAATCTGATTATAACTATTATCCACTAGCTCGCTTATTGCACATGGGAATTCAAATCCGCAGATAGGTTCTTGTTAGATTTCACGGTTTCGTACAAAATCTCCAAACACGATGGCAATAGAACTTTGCAGTTGTTCGCTGACAATAACAGTTGAAATGATTCTCCATTTACAAGGTTGCGGATGAATCCTCACAAAGCATCAGCACTTATCTGGGAAAATAAAACACAGACATGCGTCAGATCAATCCAAATAATTCGATACCCAAACTCAAAGATCATAATCGAGAACCCAAATTACCTAAAATCTCGTAGAAAAACACGAATTTTCAGAAACCCTCGATCTAAAAATGCGTAATTTATAGAATCACACTCTGCAAATCCGATTCGCACTCTGATCTTTCTCGGGTTTGAATGGACTCTGAATCGGGAAATTTTTGGATAAAGGAGAAACCCAGAAAAGATTTAAGAGTGGAAATTCGTGTGAAAGAAGGGAGATTTCGATTAGATGAAGAAGAATAATTGAGAAAGGGCGGCGACGACAGAGGTTTTCTTGGTTTGATTTTGATGATAAAAAATGAAAATAAAAATAAAAATATGATCTTTTATTTTTGTGTATCTGTTTCTGGGTTTTTTTAAATTTATTTTGGGCTAGAACTAGAAGATGCGATGCTTCTGTACGCCAGGTAGCGATCCACGTGGCGCTTCTGTACCGCCAGGTAGCGATCCACTTAAATGATTTCTTTTCTTTTCGTCGATTTGTTTTTATTATTTAAAAATTTGTATCTCCCAGGACATGGCATATTGATATTGGGCATATGCTTCTTCCTCGTCCGCAGATTCCTTGTGCCCACCGCCATTGCGCGTGTTCTTCACCCGCATTTTAATCTCTATTATTCTAAAACTAATTAGCAGTTAGTAGTATTAGATTGTGAAAATCGTATAATTAATTTCATCTTAAAACACGGTTTTGCATATGTTGAATCCCCCCTGTTCTAATGGTTTGGTGAATGATTTAATGCTTACATATCACGTTTAGGGTTGAATTTATAGATATATAGTTCCATTTCTTACAACTTATGAATATAAAATTTAACGAAAGTTTTAACATGTTATGTGTATGGTTGCTTAAATTACAAAATAAATTATCTATCAGACGTTAAAGAAAAAAACATTTTATTGATGTGAGTAATTAGATATATAACATGCTAATATTTTCATATTTTTAATGATTTTTAGTATATACCAATAATTGCGGTGGTGAACTTGCAATCCGTTTTTTTTTTACTCTTGTGAATATGGAAAAAGAAAATGAAATGAAGAAGTTAATATTTTCATGGCCTTTTCACATATAATTTAATTGGTCTATTTATCAGATTAAGTAAAGATGCATGGTGGTGATGTAATAATAGCAAAGGAATCCGAACCCGGCACATAAATCCCGGGGGAAAATATGCCAACTGTCACTGTATGATTGGGCGGCACGTGACGCAGATGAAAATCTCACGCAACCGTGTCACGTGAAACTGAAATTCAGAGTTGAGCGCGTAAGCTCCGTGTGTGGGTTGAAATAGCAACGGTAATTATAAATTTAATAAAATGTGACCACATTGTTTTGACGTTAAAAATGACCATAAAATGGAATTTTTACTATAAATTATATCGGTAAATGTGTTTTAATAAAAATTTTTTAATAAAATTTATTATTTAAAAATTAATTTTTGAAATTTGTAAAACATATTTATTGATGCAGTTTATATTTTTTTAATTTAATTTTTTTTTTTATTAACTCTTTAAAAGCTTCCAATAAAGATGTTTTTATATACACTTTAAAAAAAAAAATTCTTAATAAGAAAATAGAGTATATAATACTTTAAAAGAAAATGTACATGAATTTTTGCCATAGATAAACTATATCTCGAAAGAAGTATAACTCTTTTTAAACAAACTTTATTTTCATTTCCTTTAAAGAATCATAAATTGATAAAAGTCTAGGGACTACACGAGACTATTGATACATATGCAGAGACTCTTTCTAAGCAAGATACGAGTTTATTTAATGCATAAAACATTATGATCATAATTCATACATAATTGATTAATTGTTGATCTATTATCTATAGAAAGCATTTTGTGCACTTTTTTTTCTTAAACTATCGTTTTATATACTCAAAAGCAAACACATACTTATTTCGCTTTGCACTCATTGTGTGTGCTAATAAAAAAACGAATCTTTCAATGTAAACACCAAAAACGTGCATATAGCTAAACGGTGATATGTAAGAGCAGCAATACAAAAACTGAATGATGGAGTCTGAAACTTAATATACCGAACTGAAATTTATTTAATTAAGCTTTGATTATTTGTTGCCGTTTACATATTCGTTTACTTTCACACCTTACTGTCTATGTTTCCCAAATAATCTCAAACTTAAACATTTAAGACTTGAACGTTTTTGGCATAATTTTGTTTGTTAATTATAAATGTAAATATATTTTCTTTATTTGCTATGTGAAATTGTGAATAATTGTTTCAAATGTAAGCATGTAAGAACTGCATTGAGAAGGAAAAAAAAGTGTGAACTGCATTAAAAGAAATGGGCTCAGCCCACTAATCTACGTTCGGGCCAACTAGGTGATCCGTGAGACAAAAAGTCTTGAAATACCAAATTTGTCCCCCCCCCCCCAAAACAAACCACAACGACTCTTTCATTTCTAGCTAAACACTCCTTTCTCCGCCACTTCACAATCCTACCAACCATGTTGCCGGTAACCGCCGCTCTCCTCCGCCACCGTCACCGTATCCGGCACTTGAGCCACCACATCAGGTTCAACTCCACCGATGTTTCTCCTCCTCCTCACTCATTCCATTTGCCGCTCAACCACCCTACCTACTTAATTTGGTCAGCCAACACTTCTCTCGGCAAAACTCTCGTCTCTACCGGAATCGCCTCCTCTTTCCTCCTCCAACAACCTTCTTCTTCCGCCGTACATTCCAGAAAACTCCTCTATTTGAAACCTATACAAACTGGCTTCCCTTCCGATTCCGATTCTCGGTTCGTCTTCTCTAAGCTGGATTCACTCTCCCTCCGTCGCCGGATCCCTCTTTCAATCTCCAACTCTGTTCTCCGTTCTTCACTCCCCGCAGCAGAATCTATAGGATTGAATGTTAAAGTCAGCGCGAATGGGATGTGTGATTTGAATTTCCGGGAAGAAAAGACCGTAATCGGAGCGCCAGAACTCTTCTGCAAGACGATGTATGCTTGGAAAGCGGCTATCTCTCCGCATTTAGCGGCGGAGCGGGAAAACACGCAGATAGAAGACTCCATTGTGTTAAGCATGATGGAAAAATGTTTGACGGAAGTGATGGAGTGTGGAGGTAAAAGTGAGAAAACGGATTTATTATGTTTGGTGGAGACTGCCGGCGGAGTTGCCAGTCCTGGACCGTCGGGAACTCTTCAATGCGACCTCTACAGGTAATTCTACAAATCCGGAGAAGAATTTGGCATGCTTGAGATCGAATTCTCTTACACATGATTGTGTACTGTATCCTTGAAATTAGGGCTTTTAGATTGCCTGGAATTCTCGTCGGAGATGGTCGGCTTGGTGGTATCTCAGGGACTATTGCAGCTTACGAGAGTTTAAAACATCGAGGATATGACGTTGCTGCTATTGTATTTGAAGATCATGGCCTTGTTAATGAAGTTCCGTTGATGTCATATCTAAAGAATAAGTAATTTACCAGTTCATCTGTTTTCGATTAGAAGCTCGTAGTTTTACTTTTCTTATTCTTGTTTGAACACTTTTGGTTTGTAGGGTGCCTGTACTGGTGCTTCCGCCTATTCCTAAGGACCCTTTAGATAATCTTATTGATTGGTTTGTCGAATCTGATGCCGTGTTTAAAACTTTGAAAGATAGAATGGAATTATCTTATTTGGAGAGATTAGAAAGATTAAATGGCATGGCAAAGCAAGCAATAGATGTTTTCTGGTGGCCTTTTACTCAGCATAAACTTGTACATGAAGAAGCTGTGACAGTTATAGATTCTCGGTGTGGTGAACATTTTTCAATATACAAGGTTTGTATGAGAAAATTCTTATCGATTGTGACATGTCCACATTTTTGGCTTTCAGATATCGATCTAGAAGTTGCGGTAACTAATGGAACTTTCGTTTGTCGTCATTGTTAATTTGCTAGGCTTCCGGTAACAGTTCTCTTACCCAGCAATTTGATGCTTGTGCAAGCTGGTGGACACAGGGGCCAGATCCTATTTTCCAGGTCATCTGTGCCCATTATTTCCCAGTCTTATTACAAATATCAGTACCGGGGCATTATCATGTCATGAGTTTAAACCGTATCTCTGTTTGTGACGACTCTTCTTAAGTTTATTTTGAACTTTTGTTTAGGCTGTTTCAGGCTGAGCTTGCTAGAGAAATGGGTTACACTGCTGCTAGGTTCGGGCATGTTATGTTCCCTGAAAATGTGTATGAACCTGCCTTAAAATGCGCTGAGCTCTTATTAGATGGAGTGGGAAAAGGTTTCTAAACGTGTTCTGTCACATTGTTTATATTTTCAAACATTGGGGGATGGCTAATTAGTTTATGCATGCAGGCTGGGCTTCTCGAGTATACTTCTCGGATAATGGATCCACAGCAATCGAAATAGCCCTGAAGATGGCATTTCGTAAGTTTTGTGTTGATCATCATTTTTGCGAGGCTACAGAAGAGAAAAAGCATATTGTGGTTAAGGTACAATCATCTTGCTAATGCTCAACGATCCTTAGACACTTTATTCTACCTGTTATTGAACATTTGCTGTCCACTCTGCTGCTTACTAAGATGCAAGTGTTACCCTTTTCCCGGCAGTTCATAGTTTTCCTTATCTTCATTTATGTAGTTTTGTCATTGCGTTGCAGGTTCTAATGTGAAAATTAGATGTGTGTTCTATCTTAGGTCCTAGCTCTTAGGGGGTCTTACCATGGGGATACTTTAGGAGCGATGGAAGCACAAGCACCAACACCTTATACAGGCTTTCTCCAGCAACCGTGGCAGGGAAATATTTTGTTTGTTAGTCATGATTCTTACTTGACCATTTCTGTAGAATTTTGCTTCCAACATTCATCTTCCGAATTAAGCATTCTTGGATCATCTGCATCTGCTCCACCAATGTGGGATGGATCTGACTACATAGCAACCAGTCCTTAATGTTGCACCTGATAGACTTATCAGTCCTTAGGGATGAATCACGATTACATCTAGATATCAACACCTGAAAATTCAAATTCATTATTTCATATCTTACGCATCCAAAATGTCTCGAGCAAGCATTCTTTGTCACGTTATTCTCAGTTAGTCTTTTGATTTTAGTTTTGGATTATTTTAGGTATACTGGAAGAGGCCTGTTTCTGGATCCTCCTACTGTCTTTCTCTCCAATGGAGCCTGGCATATCTCTCTCCCTGAAACTTTTTCTGAAATCCCCCCAGACGAATATGGAAGTAAATAGCACCCTTTCCTCTCTCTGTAACCCTCCAATACATTTTTTTTATAAGTTGTATGTTTAGTATTCCCAAACTCTTACAGCCTTTACCACCCGTGGTGAGATTTCTGACGAGAGCAGAGACACATCAATTCTTGCAACAATCTACTCGGCCTATGTATCAGAGCAATTACAAGAGTATTCTGGAGTTATGCAATCTGCCCATGTTGGAGCACTGATAATAGAACCAGGTCAGTATGACTTCAAATAATGTTGCTATGTAACTTCCTTATACTTTGTAAGGTTTAGCTTCCTTAGTCTCTCTATCTAGGTTGCTAGATGCAAACTACTCTTTTCTCTGCAGTAATTCATGGTGCTGGGGGAATGCACATGGTTGATCCGCTTTTCCAACGAGTTCTGGTCAATGAGTGCCGAAATAGAAAAATTCCAGTTATTTTTGATGAAGTCTTCACAGGATTCTGGCGTCTTGGAGTAGAGGTAGTAATCTATGTCATCTTTTAATATATTTCTGTTACTACATTCCATTTAACATTCTGCTAACAAAATATCTTATGATTTTACCAAGACTACTGCTGAACTTCTCGGCTGCAAACCGGACATAGCTTGCTTTGCCAAATTGTTGACTGGTGGAATGGTTCCTTTGGCTGTCACTCTTGCCACGGATGCTGTATTCGATTCATTTTCGGGAGATTCCAAGGTAAAACAGAAGTAGTGGGCTTCTTGTTATCAAAACCATCTTCGTGCATTTCTGATTCCGCTTGAAGCCATCTAATTTTTTTCTCATTGGTTGTAGCTTAAAGCCTTGCTTCATGGTCACTCATACTCAGCTCATGCTATGGGTTGCGCAACAGCCGCCAAAGCCATTGAATGGTTCAAAGATCCAGAGACTAACCATAACATAACTTCACAAGGAAGAACCTTAAGAGAGGTATTAAAACAACTAAACACGCTCTTCCTAATCTTTAACTCGTCTTATAGTATGTGCAAGTTCAATATATTGTAATAAATAATAGCAAAATCAGCCATTACTCTTGGTATCAATCAATCCTTAAAATTTGCAGCTGTGGGACGAAGAACTGGTGCAACAAATATCATCTCACTCCGCAGTTCAAAGGGTGGTTGTATTAGGAACTCTTTTTGCTCTAGAATTAAAAGCAGATTGTTCCAATTCTAGGTAATCTTCTCAAATGACATAGTTTTGTTCTCTTGAATTGTCTTGAACACAAACTTTGGTCTCTCATGATTCGTTTTCTCTGCTTTTTTTCAGGTATGCTTCGTTGTATGCAAAGTCTCTTCTAGAAATGCTCCGAGAAGACGGAATCTTTATGCGCCCTCTCGGAAACGTCATCTATCTCATGTGTGGCCCTTGCACGTCGCCGGATAGTTGCCGCCGGTTACTCACTAAACTCTACAAAAGACTCGGAGAATTCAACACAACATGATACCCAAAACTCCCTCCAGTATTAAGCACTGTTGTATTTGTTGCAAATTAATGACTTTTGGAGGCTTAAACTTTTTATTATTCTTTTAATCTTTTCCTTCACGAGATCTATCGTTTATTAATACTATAAAGAAATTGAAAATCAAATTTAATGCAAGATCAGTTGTATGATGGATAAAAAGCTAAATCCTAAATACTAGAAATAAAAAGTATTCTATTATTATTCTTTCGTAAAAGTAAAAGTTGCGTCCTATGTGGAGGAAAAAGCAACGAGAAAGAAAGACGCCGACTCTACGGCTGAGATTCATCGGACAATGGACTACCAACCACTATTTCTTACGGTGGGGCCCGAAGTCGTTTTTTTTAACTAACTACGACAATCATATACCACTATAAAAACGTAGACCTTACCGCACTCAATTAAAATACCAGTAGGAGCGCTGCCAAAGCTTAAACGTAGACCTTACGGCCATAGTTGACCCATTAACCCGAAAAGACTTAATACAAGAGACAGTCCCCAACACTATCATCAAAAACCACTTCCGTTCACTACCAATCCAACGCCGGCGGTTTTAATCGGTTAAGTTAAATACTCTCTGATTGCTCCGTCTCCATAATCAATCAGGTGCTTACTTCTTTACTCTGTCTCTTTTTCGTTGATTTGGTTACTCAGTTGCTCATCGACAGAGCCTTGAGGGAAATAGTCTTCTGTTTTCTCCAACGTGGATTTAGGTTTTTGAGATTTAGTTACTTTATTTAAGGGTTTCGTTTCCAAATCATTCTCGAGTGTGTTTTTGTAGGTTTTGAATTAGTGGACTTTTGTGCTATTCAAGATCTAATTTTGTGGCTTTTGTAAGTTTAGGGTTTTTTTTGGGGAAAAATGCAGAGGTAGAGATGGATAGAGGTAATAATACGAATAGGGCAAAGAGGAATTTGGATGCGAACGATGATGATCAGCCTGAGAGAAAACGTCCTGCTCTTGCTAGGTATAATTTTGATCTTCCTTGGTTGTAATTTGATTTTACTGAGAGTTTCTGACTTTGTGGATATTTCTCTGCGCCAGTGTGATTGTAGAGGCTCTAAAAGTAGATAGTTTGCAGAAGCTTTGCTCGTCTTTGGAGCCTATTCTTCGCCGAGTTGTAAGATCTCTTGCTTTTTTGTTGTGCCTCTGCTTAGAAGTTAGCTATCCTTTGTTTAAACCTTAATGTGGGATTGTTGCTGAGTAGGTCAGCGAGGAAGTCGAACGTGCTTTGGCGAAACTAGGCCCTGCTAGGCTTACTGGAAGGTAAAATCAAAATTTCTCATTATATATTAATGGCTCTTGATATTTTGACATGGTCTTCAATGGTTTTGTGAGGTTTTTTTATCACTTTTGTAGTTCTGGGTCTTCTCCAAAGCGAATTGAAGGTCTGGATGGCCGGAAATTACAGTTGCACTTCAAATCTAGGTTATCTCTCCCCTTATTCACAGGGGGGAAAGTAGAAGGAGAGCAGGGTGCTGCAATTCATGTCGTCTTGATTGATGCTAACACTGGGCGTGCTATGGTATATGGTCCAGAGGCTTCAGCAAAGCTTCAGATTGTTGTGCTTGAGGGTGACTTTAACAGTGAAGATGATGAAGACTGGACACAGGAAGAATTTGAAACCCATGTCGTTAAAGAGCGTGCCGGAAAGAGACCCTTGCTGAATGGAGAATTGTTTGTTACTCTCAAGGAAGGGGTTGGAACTTTAGGCGAGCTAGTTTTCACAGATAATTCGAGTTGGATTCGCAGTCGGAAGTTCAGACTTGGCTTACGGGTCGTTTCTGGGTATTGTGATGGTATGCGTATCCGTGAGGCGAAGACAGAAGCTTTTACTGTTAAGGATCACAGGGGCGAATGTATGGTCTTTAAAGTTCATTTTTTTCTCACTGTACAATGTGGTTTTACCTCTTTTAGTTTGATGCAGATTTCGTTTATGTGCAGTGTACAAGAAGCATTATCCACCTGCTCTGACTGATGACGTGTGGAGATTGGAGAAGATCGGTAAGGATGGGGCATTTCATAAAAAGCTTAATGCTGAAAGAATAGAAACTGTAGAAGAATTTCTGAGAATAATGGTTAGGGATCCTGCAAAATTACGTGCTGTAAGTGCTTAGTGACTGCTTACTATGTCAAGTTTTTGCGTTTCGAAAGAGATTGTTCATTAGATTTACACCATGGCTAATTTTATCAATATCCTTGTTTATCTAGATTCTTGGAAGCGGCATGTCAAACAAAATGTGGGATGCACTAGTAGAGCACGCGAAGACATGTGTCCTGAGTGGCAAGCTTTATATCTACTATGCTGAGGATTCAAGGAATGTCGGTGTTGTATTCAATAATATCTATGAGCTAAGTGGCTTCCTTTCTGGGGATCAATACTTCTCTGCTGATTCACTTACTGAAAGCCAAAAGGTTTGCTCCATGTTGCTTAACTTATATCACTATTCTTTGCTTTGCTGTGAGTTATGGTTTAGTTAAAGCTAAGATTCACTATCTTCTATTAAAAGTTTATTAGCTACGATTCACCATCATCTGTATAGATAATAACTATTTAGTCGTGTTTGATCTGCATTCTTTTCAAACCACTTAAAGAAGAGATTTATCTAATTTGATCCTTTCTTTCACTTCTATGTTCTGAAGGTATACGTTGATGGGCTGGTGAAGAAAGCATACGAAAACTGGAACCTAGTCATAGAGTATGATGGAAAATCTCTCATAGACTTGAAGCAGCCTATGAGGTTGGGTATTACTCAAACTGATCCGGCACATTACTCCACTGCTGCCATTGACCATCAAATGCTGATGGCAGGGCATTCATCTTCAGTGCCGTCTAATCAGTCTTCAATGCTCTCAGATTTTACTATTGGAGGTTTGCATATTGCAATTGATCTCTTGAAATGTTGTATTATAGTAAATTACTAAGTCTTATATGTTTGTTCAATTCGACCAATCTATAGGGTATGATCAAACTCTGGCAACTAGATATCATTCGCAGCCCCAGCTTTTGAACTCCAACCCACGAGCACAATATGAGGTTGCTTCGCGCAGTACAACGCAAGACCAGCTCAAGGAAAATCTACATCAAGCTCAAAGCATCATAAACAATCAAAACATGAATGGTCTTGCTCTTGGTCCTCCACTATCATCCACAGGCGGATACCAAAACATCAACTCTTCTTCTGTTCACCAGGCAAATCTCAATCCTTTAGAAAACTGGTCAAACCACGGCGAGAGAGGACTAGAAGATTTTTTCTCAGAGGAAGAGATCCGACTCAGAAGCCATGAAATGCTCGAGAGCGAAGATATGCAACAGTTCCTCCGCGTATTCAGCATGGGAGGAGGAGGCAATGGCTCTGCAACACATTTACCAGAAGATGGATACACTTTCCCGTCGTTTCTACACACGCCTATGCAGGGTTATGATGAAGACCGTGGTCGATCAGGCAGAGCTGTTGTTGGATGGCTTAAGATAAAAGCAGCAATGAGATGGGGTTTCTTCATCAGAAGAAAAGCTGCTGAGAGGCGAGCACAGATTGTAGAGCTTGACGATGATGATGAAGATGGCGAATAGTCCGGTCTTTCTTCATCATGATCATAACCTCATGATGGTAGCAACATTGATGACTAAAACAGTGTTTACCAAATGGAAACTGAAGCTTAAGGGCCAAGAGGCAACACGAATGAAGGTGAAGAGCCTCAAGTATTGTATAAAAAGGAAGGAAGTGTACAGTTAGCATTCTTAAGAACTGAGTCTACAGTCTTAGATATATGATTCAACAAAAGTAGAATTTATGTCTGTAAGGCTTGTGTTCCACGAAACTTCAGTGTCATGTTTCCCTGATTCTTGCTTGATTCTATTTGACAGTCGCACCAAGAGTTTATTATGGCTTTTAATAACGAAATATGTGTTTTATCATAAAACACGTTCTTCAAAGTTTTTCTATCATGAAACTAAAATATCTTATCGAGACTAGTTTCACAGATTTCTTCATATTTTTCACTTGCTAATCCATTACTTTGTAAATTAACCTTAAAACCATTACTTTGCTATATATTTATATAAACGCTTTCGTGAAATCACAAATGTCTTTTTATAAACTAGATTCATCGATAAACCGCATAATTAAATTTGTTTACTAGTTCACCACTTTGTAAATTAACTAAAAAGCGGAAACCACCGGTCTCTCTCATCAATAAGACAAAGTCGTAATAAAGTTTAGGATATATATATATATTGGAAGCTTAAGTTTGGGATATCATGTACAGTTGAAATCACCTGGAACAACATGGGACGAGATTGACTTCGAGTTCTTAGGGAATCTAAGTGGAGATCCTTACACAGTTCACACAAATGTTTACACACAAGGCCAAGGAGACAAAGAACAACAATTCAAACTCTGGTTTGACGCAACAGCTGATTTTCACACTTACACTATTCTCTGGAACCCACAACGAATCATCTTCACCGTCGATGGAACTCCCATCAGAGAATTCAAGAACATGGAATCCAAAGGCACTTTGTTTCCCAAGAACCGACCAATGAGAATGTACTCTAGTCTCTGGAACGCTGATGATTGGGCCACCAGAGGTGGTTTGGTCAAAACCGATTGGTCTAAAGCTCCTTTCACTGCTTCTTACCGTGGCTTCAACGAAGAAGCTTGTGTTTGGTCTAACGGCAAGTCTTATTGTCCTAATGGCGCGAAACAGGGGACCATTGGCTCGTGGCTGTCGCAGGAGCTTGACTCAACGGCTCAAGAAAGGATGAGATGGTTGCAGAGAAACTACATGATCTATAATTATTGTACGGATTCGAAGAGGTTCCCTCAAGGTCTTCCTAAAGAGTGCTTAGCTGCTTAGAGAGTTGGGAGAGGAACAAAATTTTATATTTTTTTGTTTGTTATAAAGTATTCTTTTGATTTTACTGTAGATCACGTGAATTATATTGATTCGTTTGTACTGTACTAAATCGTTAAAGTTATAATATTATATATTCTCTATGTTACAAACTTACAATAACAAAATGTTTTTTGAATTAAAAAGAAGAAGAAAAAACTTACAATATGCCTTTTTTTTATCTTTTTTAAGTCTCCCGTAGTTCGTTCCGTTGTATTCTACGAGTCCGTCCAAAAATGGCCGCTTGTGTTTTGATACAGAAATAGGGTTGGGCAGTCAAAATCAAAACCAAACCCAAATGGAGCAATAATGTTTTTCTATGTATTATAATTGAGCAATAACTTCTTAATCGAAACCAATCTAGACTTTGGTTGTAATTTGATTGGTGCCATTAGTTTCATGATTTTCTCCAATACAAAACCGATTAAACTGATCATAGTAAATTGAAATTTAATTTTAACGTATCAGTTTCAATATTCTCCCGTAGTTTCAATATTCAAACCATTTATTTATATGTATTCTTGAGTTATCACCGAACCCAAAAATAATTAAAATAGAACTTTGCGGAGCCGAACCAAATTTGATTGTTGTTGGAACCGAATAACCCCTAAACCCGAGATATCCTAACCAAGTATGTCCACTCTTATGCCGAACCAATAAAACAAGGTAAAACCAGAGTTCCGAACCGGATTGGACAGAATTAAACCGAATCAAAGAACTAGCACACGTAGCATGAGGCAAAATTAAGCACATGCTTGTTTTGCTTGACAACAAGAATCAGTTGGCCACAGCTTAAACAAGACAAGAGTCACAAACGGCGAGGTAAACTCCAAAAAATCTAAGACCAGCCTTCCCTTCTATAACCACCCACCCCCCCCCAACACACACGGTCCCAATAAATGATTTCAATTCTCAATCTTATTGACACATAAACATGGAGCAGTCCACTTTGATCTTATCCCTATTCTTCACATTCACCGCCTTGACCACGACCCTCTTCTCTTCGGGTTTCGCCGGAACCTTTGACACAGAATTCGACATACCTTGGGCTGATGGCCGTGGCCAGGTCCTTAACAACGGAGAGCTGCTCACTCTCTCCCTCGACAGAGCCTCCGGCTCTGGTTTTCAAACCAAGAACGAGTTTTTGTTTGGAAAGATCGATATGCAACTGAAACTCGTCCCCGGAAACTCCGCCGGAACCGTCACTGCCTACTACGTGCATGTGGTGCATTCGAAAACTCCAATTTAAATTATTTCTTAAAGGATAAAGTTTTGAGGGTCATATTTCTATAAGAAAAAATGTTAATAGTTTCTAAGTAGTTTGAGACGGTCCTATAACATGTTACCAACTTACTGTCAAATTTTTTATATAACAAAGTTTACTTTTGGATATGGGATATATAACAGTTTGTGATTGTTTTATTTTGCTGTGCATGCAGTTGAAGTCAAAACGGTGATACGTGGGACGAAATCGATTTCGAGTTTCTTGGTAATCTAACTGGCGACCCGTATGTAATGCATACGAATGTGTTTGCTCAAGGAAGGGTGATAGAGAACAACAATTTCACCTCTGGTTCGACCCAACCTCTGATTTCCACACTTACTCTGTTTTGTGGAACCCTCATCACATATAAATATATTCATAAAACATTTAAATTATTTTTTGTTCTTAACTGGATGTTCCAAGCTTTGACCAAACATAGTTTTTATAGATCCAAAAGCCGTCTTTGATGATAATTGTAGCATATCCACAAAATATAAAGCTCTTCACATTGGAATTGAAAATTTGAGTTTTATTATAAAGTATTTTATCATATATATATATATATATATATTTTGATGCAGTTTCATGGTTGATGGAGTTCCAGTAAGACAATTCAAGAATCTAGAACATAGAGGTCCCCTATCCAAAGATGCACTATACTCAAGTCTATGGAACGCGGACCAGTAGCTACAAGGGGAGGTCTTGTTAAGACCGACTGGTCTAACGCACCGTTCACCGCTTCTTACAGGAGCTTTAGAGCGGACGCATGTGTATCTTCGGGCGGAAAATCATCTTGTCCCGCAGGTTCACCAAGATGGTTCTCTCAAGGGCTTGATCTAACAGCGGAAGATAAGATGAGATTGGTGCAGAGCAAGTTCATGGTTTATAACTATTCTACGGACTCAAATAGGTTTGCTCAAGGATTTCCAAAGGAGTGTAATCTTCACTAGCTTCGGGAACTTGTGTAGTATAATTAATGTTTGGTCCGAAACTCCAAAGCTGTTCGTCCAAATTATGTATGTAATGTTATGTGTATTTAGGGTCTTTGTTAAACAAACTCCTCTGTTTCTGTGTATATGTTCATAGTAAAAGCTGGTAAGAATTATGTTCATCAATGTTAGATTATGGCTTTGTTTACTGTTGTTGGATTATGGTTGTGTAAAAAAGAGGATGTGTTGTCTGAACATATGTAGTAAGTTATCAGAAGAGCAAGGGACGTAAATTAACTAAAAATGCTACCAATAGGTTTAAAAACCTTTTAGATTCAAACCTTATTATATGCAATGAACTAAAAAAAAGAAGGAATTTAGCTACATGATAATTTTGAAAAATAAAATATTACCTACATGCATGTATAATTAATATGTAAGTTGAACGACTATATAAATATACTGATATATATATACAGGCTGACATTATTCATTTTTATAACAAAATAATCAAGACGTTACTGTAAGACTACCACGTCGGATAATGGGACTCCACGAACCTCTCTAATGCACTCATTTCAAAAATCTCTGTTTCTATATAAACACCAATCTCCGATCATATTCAAAACATCAGGAAACAATTACATTCAAAATAACACAACAGAGCAAAATAAACCCATTTTTTCAAGAAATGGCGGCTTTTGCGACCAAACAATCTCTGTTGGTGTTGATGTCTTCTCTTCTGCTCTTCATCGGCGTATCCACCGGAAGTTTCTACGACAACTTCGATATCACTTGGGGAGATGGTCGTGCCAACATATTCGAGAGTGGAGAGCTCTTGACTTGCACTCTCGACAAGATCTCTGGCTCGGGTTTTCAATCGAAGAAGGAATATTTGTTCGGAAAGATCGATATGAAGATGAAACTCGTCGCCGGAAACTCAGCCGGAACCGTCACAGCTTACTACGTATGTAAAGCAACATCTATCTCCGTTTCTTGTAAACCCTTTTTGTTTTGGTTTTGAATCTAATATTAAGAATTTATTGACAGCTCTCGTCTAAAGGCGAGACATGGGATGAGATTGATTTCGAGTTCTTGGGTAATGTTACTGGACAGCCTTATGTTCTTCATACAAATGTGTTCACCGGAGGTAAAGGTAACCGTGAAATGCAGTTCTACCTCTGGTTCGATCCCACTGCAGATTTCCACACCTACACCGTCCTTTGGAACCCTCTCAACATCATGTAAGCAATATCGACTGGTTCAACTCAATGTTCAAAAATGTTATTATTATAACTATCTCTTAGTTTTCTTAATTTGTTCGAATTGTTTAGAATATAACTGTGGCGTTAGCAGATATCTAAAAGATTTTATGTTTTTGTTTTTCTTGGGATCTCAAAGCTTTCTAGTTGATGGAATCCCAATCCGAGTGTTCAAGAACAACGAGGCTAATGGCGTGGCCTACCCCAAGACCCAGCCAATGAAGATCTACTCAAGTCTATGGGAAGCTGATGATTGGGCCACACAAGGCGGTCGAATCAAAACCGATTGGACCAATGCTCCATTCAGCGCTTCCTACAGAAGCTTCAACGATGTGGACTGCTGTAGCCGGACCTCGATATGGAATTGGGTTACATGTAACGCAAATAGCAACTCATGGATGTGGACTACGCTTAACTCAAATCAGCTCGGACAGATGAAGTGGGTGCAAGATGATTATATGATCTATAACTATTGTACCGATTTCAAGAGGTTCCCTCAAGGTTTACCCACGGAATGCAATCTCGGTTAATCATGTTACTGGATACTTCAAGCACTTTGCACAGTTTCTGTTATTCATTTGAGTTTTTACCTCATTGTTTTTTTACCTAATTATTTGTTGATCTGATTCTGTTATTCTTTTGAATTTCTAAGATTTATTTCCCACATTGGGTGATTATTTTTTTTTGATTTAACGATTATTTATTTGTTTTGTTATCTTTGTAAGTTGGTTAGGCTTACTGAATTTGTCTTCATATCAAAGAAATTGTAGTAAAATGTGATTTGAACTTAGTTAGTCCACCCTGAGAACAGAGCAAAGAAACCGAGTCTTTTATGTCATGAAACGCCAAAAGGGAACAAAAAAAAAAAGAGTTGTCAAGTCCAATTAACAGAGTTGTAAAGTCAAGAACAGAGCCAAGAATTAGCTTTCTCTAGGTTGGGTAGACAAGGTTAGCGTGTGCATGGCCAGTTGCGTTTGGATTCAACCGGGACCTCCCGATCTTTTCAACCTCCTAAGGGTGCACCAACCCGTCTCTTGGCCCCTTACTGGCTTTCCCCATTTTCTATCTAGTGGCGACAATCGGTGTGTATTGTTCAATCATGTTTTCATCTTAGTGCCTCGGGACTCGGTTTTGGATTACCAAAATTGAATCATTTCATTTGTAGGGGATTAACATTAATCTTTACCTATTGTTGGAATCTGGAAGCTCTTATCTTGGTATTAAATAAAGAACCTAATTTCTTTAGCTAAATTTTATAATCTTTTAAAGGCATATAATGTAATGTCAATTAACTTTATAGTTATTTTTTCTAAATCAATCCTCAATTAATAGTATAGATGATTATCAAGATTAGTTGGACCGCAAGTGACAAAAGAAGTGCTCATGGTCTTTGAAACATGAAGCTTTCCAGTAGAATGGAATTATACACAGCTCTGCCTTATACCAAAAAACCAAAACCAAAGTTGATGACTGATCTTCCACCGATAAGCGTATGCTCTGTGTTATACTCTAATAAAATGTGGTTTGAACTTGATCAGACCTACCTGAGAACAGAGCAAAGAAACTGAGTCTTTTATGTCATAAAACCGAACAAAAAAAAACAGAGTTCTCAATTCTGAAAACAGGGTAAAGAACAGAATAGACAAGGTAAAGGCAGGGGCGGACTTAGATGAAGCTAAGGGGAGGAATGTGTCCCACATAACTTTTTTTCTTCCTTAAGTAATTTTTATAAGTTTTAAAAAATCTTTTAATTTAATTGAAAAACAAAAACAAAAAATGCCTCATTCTATTTAAGCAAAAAAAAAAGTGCCCCAGCCCAAATCATATTTTTCTCCAAAAATCAAAACATAAATAATACTAACTTGTTAAAAATAGATGTCTAATTTTTTAAAAAATATATATACAATGAGGAATTAATCATAAAGGATTATTGACCTTAAAAGCTAACATTTATAAAAGATAAAATTTATTATAAGCTTTATTTCATATATTTTGTTTAAATTTTTTATTTTATAATATTATATTCCAAATTAAAATTTGTTCTCCATCCGCCCCTGGGTTAAGATGCCTATGGTCCAGTTGTATTTCGATTCAACCAGGTGTCTATCGAACCGAACGCAACATGTATGGAATATATATTTTATATGAGATTTTTAGTTAACTACAAATTAGAAAATGTCATTTTTAGGGGGAAAACATGAGTCAAACTTTAATCTAAAAATCAAGTATATCAGGGGAAAATAAGAGAAACTTATGGTATACAAAAGTTGTCATTTTCTATAGATTATGTTGTCTACCAAAGATACACAAATTGTAGAAAACTATCAAAACTAGTAAAGATATATGCTATTCTTTTCTTTGTTAACCATTTTCCATAATTACATATATGAAAAGTTCGTTGACCAAAAAAAAAGTGAAAAGTTCTGTCAAAGTGATCTTAAATCTTTAAAAATAGAAAAAAAGTTTTTAGAAAATAAAAATATGATAAATTTTCAATGATATTTAGTTTTACTAAGCTGTCGCTCTAATATTGCCATTGAAACCAACTAAGAAATCCAACCCAACGACTAAAACTTTTCCTTGAAGAAGAGGCTAGCCGATCTCACCCTCCATTAACAATCATTCGCAGCATTATAAATAAACTCACTTACGGTCTCAAACCCATTTCTCTTCAATTCTCAAATATAATTTCTCAACCATATCTTGCTTCACCACCAAATACTCAGGTGAGATCCCATCTCTTCTCCCACTCTCCTTTTGTATCCGTTCATTCAGTTTTGTTTTTGGTTTTAGAATATTGCATATTATATGATTTTGTCCTTTTTACGTAGCTTGGAGATATGTTTTGACCTCAACATGAAGCTGAAGACATGTATGAATGATAAATCTGAGCCAAATCTGGTTATAGCGAAGAAGGAAGCAGCAAATAAGAAAGCAGATAAAGTTTAGATACATTTTATAGCCCATTGATGATTGGTTTTATTTCATAATAAAGTGTTATGTTTTGACTATGATTGGCTAAGATCTATCCACCTGAAATGAATATTCTGTTTTTCGTTTTATTATTATGCAAAGAGTGGGAGAGATTTAAAATTTCGAAGAATAATTCACGTAGTTGCCTAAGTATTATGCTTAACATTTCTTACGACACTGTATGTGGCTGACATGTTCCTAAATTTCAAAAAACATGTCGGTCCATTTTACCAAAAAAAAACACGCATATATTTTGACCTTTTCCGGCAAGAAATATAATATTTCGAGTTATTTGTTTGAGTAATTGTTTAAAATTTTAAATCAACTAAAAGTGCTAACAGATCGGCTTGATAACCTTTTAATTCTAAACTTATTATATGAAACAAACTTACAAATTTGAACCAAATGCATGAACTCAAAAAGAAGAAGAAATTTGGCTAAATGATAATTTTGAAAAATAAAAGATTACCTACATGCATGTATAATTAGATGCAAGTTGAACGACTATATAAATATATTGATATATAAGGTTGACCGTTGACATAATTCATTTTTATAATAAAATAATTAATACGTTAGTGTAAGACTACCACGTCAATAATGGGACTCCACGAACCTCTCCAATGCACTCATTTTCAAAAATCCCTCTCTATATAAACACCAATCTCCGATCATATTCAAAACATCAGGAACCTGTTACTTTCAAATTACAACAACAGAGCAAAATAAACCCATTTTTTTTCAAGAAATGGGGGCTTTTGCGACCAAACAATCTCTGTTGTTGTCTCTTTTATTCTTGATCGGCGTATCCGCCGGAAGTTTCTACGACAACTTCGATATCACATGGGGAGATGGTCATGCCAACATATTTGAGAGTGGAGAGCTCTTGACTTGCACTCTCGACAAGATCTCTGGTTCGGGTTTTCAATCAAAGAAGGAATATCTATTCGGAAAGATCGATATGAAGATGAAACTTGTCGCCGGGAACTCAGCCGGAACCGTCACAGCTTACTACGTATGTAAAAAACTAAAACAACATATATCTCCGTTTCGTTTGTGACACTGATTGTTTGCTTTTGAATCTAATGTTAAGAATGTTTCTATAGCTTTCTTCAAAAGGTGAGACATGGGATGAGATTGATTTCGAGTTCTTGGGTAATGTTACCGGACAGCCTTATGTTCTTCATACAAATGTTTTCACCGGAGGTAAAGGTAACCGTGAAATGCAGTTCTATCTCTGGTTCGATCCCACTGCGGATTTTCACACCTATACCGTCCTTTGGAACCCTCTTAACATCATGTAAGTAACCAATTGGTCCATTGTCTAGGCGTTGGTTGATCTTTTGAAAAATGTTTACATTTACCTTATGATAAGATATATCAACTTATTTTAGTATTTTTTTTCTATACTTTTAGCCGTTGTAAGTAATACTATGGCGAAAGCTGCTTTTTAGAAGATTGATTCCATCCATGACCGTTCTTGATTTTATGTTTTTGTTTTTCTTGGGATCTCAAAGCTTTCTAGTTGATGGAATCCCAATCCGAGTGTTCAAGAACAACGAGGCTAATGGCGTGGCCTACCCCAAGACCCAGCCAATGAAGATCTACTCAAGTCTATGGGAAGCTGATGATTGGGCCACACAAGGCGGTCGAATCAAAACCGATTGGACCAATGCTCCATTCAGCGCTTCCTACAGAAGCTTCAACGATGTGGACTGTTGCAGCCGGACCTCGATATGGAATTGGGTTACGTGTAACGCAAATAGCAACTCATGGATGTGGACTACGCTTAACTCAAATCAGCTCGGACAGATGAAGTGGGTGCAAGATGATTATATGATCTATAACTATTGTACTGACTTCAAGAGGTTCCCTCAAGGTTTACCTACGGAATGCAACCTGAACTGATCGTGTTACTAAGAAAATTCAAGCACTTGATGCAAGTTTCCTTCTATCTTTTTATTTTTACATCATGATTTGTTGATTTGTTTCGGTTATTCTTTTGAGTTTCTAAGATTTGTTTCCCGTATTGGGTAATTGATTATTTGTTTTTTCACCGTCATAACTTGATGACTTGTTGATTTTGTTTCATATGTTAAAATTATAATAAAATTTTGATTCGAAACTAACGAGATCAACATGAGAATAGAGCAAAGAAACAAAGAATTTTAAACAGATCAAATAACAAAGCTCTCTATATTTGCCACAATTTGTGTTTTCCTATGATCAGTTTTATATGGTTTTATCAAGATAACATCAAAAAAGTATTTATTCTAGATAAAAAATGTAAATTTTAAAGACAAACAATAAATATAAATTTTAAATAATTGTTTCAGAATTTAAATAAAAGATTAGAGAGCGTCGTCATCTTATAAATTTTAATAGTATGTTTCTAACAATTTCATGATTTATAATTACAATGGTTTGGATTTATGTAATGATTACCGATGCAATGGTTTTGGTTTTCATTTACTTAGGAAAAAAAGTTATTCGGATTAAGTTAATATCTAATTCGGTTCTATTTATATGTATGTACTAAATATTTTATCTCTTTTATAATCATATTTTCTTAAAATTTAACTTTAAATGAGGATATTTATTATGTTATAGAAATTAATTATACATAATATTTACAATTAGTAAATTTATCTACTAATCGCTTTACAAATTTTTTTTTAAAAATTATTTGTTATTTGATATGTTAAAAAAACAAAATAACCGTATTCATGAGTTATAAGAGACCGTAAAAATGATTAATCTTCGTATACTTATTAAAAACACTCAAACTTTTAAGTTTACTGAAGTTAAATTTACACTGGAAAAACACATAAATAACACTAAAAGAACAATATATATATATATATATAATATACAAAAGAAATAAAAAATACAAAAAAAATTGGTACATAGAAATAAAATAATTGGAATCTAGTAGTATTCAATATTCATGTCATTTTATTTTTATTTTATTTTTAGTACATGAATATTTGTTTTTTTTTGAGTTGTAACCAATAACTCGATAAATTATTCAATAGTTTGTTTACTTTCAAAAAATCAACTTAACACTTGGTATTTTACGTTTGCAACCTTTTTTGACAAAAAAACGTTTAAATATTGTATTTCTTTAGCATTTTAACATATATGCTTTAGATCTTTGGTTCATATATATTTGTTCGGATCAAAGAGTATAGCACATTTTCTCCTTAAAGATAAATTATATTTCGAACGTAGTGGTGTATTTGAATTTGGGGATTACATGTTTCTATGACGTATTATAACCATACAATGTTACTTACATGAGGAATAAGAAAAAAGAAGACGAATATTTTTTGAAGAATGCTCTTACAAAAAAAAACAGAGACTGAACCACTAATTTTTCAGCTTGTAACCACGATTTGATTTTCGATTTTCAGAATCTTCCAATCCATATTCTGAATCTGATGCACGTCCAATCGTCGAATCTGAAACAGGTTTTTGGGTTTCAACCAAGTCCAATTTTAAAATGGATTTTCAGTTACTTTTTTTGGTTTGGATTTAACGGAAAAAAATCAGAAACTAGCGATCAAACGGTTAGTGACTGAAGGTCAACTTGGTATGGTTATACATTGTTAAGTGGTGGTTATATTTTGTTAAAGGGTATGTTTGTATATTGTTAAGTTTCATTACGTTTAGTTCGGTCAAAATACAAATTTATGTGGTTAGACCCTCAATTGTAAGTTTTGGGAGGAAGAAGAAGATGGTAGCTCTCGATCACTCAAAAAAGAAGTAAATAAAAGTAGTAAATTACTAATGATAATATTCTTTTACTGAATATTAAACTCAACTCAAAAGATTTGACTTTTGTATCACGGATCGATAATTCAACTACATAATCTTCGTTAAACTCACGTATATAAAATTTAGAACTTGTGATGTTTGATTGATCATAAAACAGAACATAATCATTGATGTAGAATTAGTCTAACTCATGTCTTAGCTCTATCGCTTTTACATTATATGAGTTGAAAAACATTATGGTATACCTAAATATCTAATAAAAGACTTTGATTGATTCGACACCGTTATGGACCCACCTGTTAGTTCATTACGTCTAAAACTCTTATTGGTATTTATAGAAGAAGAAAAATACAACGAAGATCGTTTGAAATGAGAAAATAACAAAGGGAGTTCCATTAGAAAACTTTTTTTTTTGTTTTTTTGAAAACTCGTTGCTCTCTCTTGTAAATGATGGACAAGATTGGTAACTAATAAAGTTTAGAGGTTTGCATTTGTGTTTGGACGATAACACTCATCTCTTAGACATCTCTTCAATCACAAGTCAGCAAAAGCTATCACTACAGATTCCATGTATCGATTTCGACGTGAAAGGGATGATAAGTATTTTAACGATAAACCGGTTTGAAACGATTTCCACTGTTGACTTAAAAATAAAATCAGATTATTTGTAACAAACGATAATAACTTTAAATTATAAGTATCCTCTCTTTCTTTTTCACATATTTCTTCATATCCGCTAACAAAAAGAAACCGTCAAAAAAAAATTGTTAATGAAAACCTTTAAATTATAAACCCAATCTAAATATATAGAAAATAAAAACATATAAAAGAGGAACAAGTTAACGTACATAGCTTACATTTATTACAACGGTTATATTACAAAAAACTATTAAAAACTTAAACCATCGGTTTGTCATAGTAAAGTTAAACTTTTTTTTGACATAGTTAAGTTAAACTTAAATTGATAATATTATATACTAGTACTACGTGTCTTCTATTTCCGCTCATTAATTTAACTTCAAACTATAATTTCAGAAAAGAGTCTGTGCAAAAAAACAATCAATTTATTCATTTTTTGCAAAAAAAATATTTATTTTAAATTTGTGCAAGTCAATCATATCATGTTCAAAGTTACCCGCAATATACACATTCCGCATATCGTCGACATACTAACGGAAAACTTAAAACGACGTCGTTTTAAGAATAAAAATCAAACAACACGATATTTTTTTGATCGTCAAAACAACAAAGGTTTTTTAGAATAAACCAAACCAAAATGACTAACAAATTTTGGTTATCTTTCAGCTTCGTGTGTCTCTCCTCTACTCTAACATTATTTTTGATAAGAAATATTTAAGAACAATACCATACCCAGAATCACCGTAAATTTGATAGAGATCTCGAATTGAAGGAGGAGGGAGAAATTAGAATGGAATGGAAGATTTGAATAGAGATGGAACAGTGTTAACCCAGAAACAAAAAACCCTAATTGTGAGATTTACAGAGAACAATGTTAACCTAGAAACAATGAAATTTTCTTTAAGCTTCAAATCCAAAGATAGAAAAGATACAAAAGCCAAATCCAAAGATACAAAAGTTGTGAAAATTATCATCTTGTTCAGTTTCGTGAAGTGAGATAGCTCTTGTAATATGTACCAATTTTGATATCATTACAGAAGGAAGTGTTACAGCTCCTAGCAATATCCCTAAAGATGCACCTCTCCTGCAATTTTCAAAAACAACAATGAGATCTTTTTTACTCGGAAAATTCGTAGCTAATCTGAATTGATATATTGGAGAATTTTTAATTTTTTCTTGATTCTAGAACCAAAGTTTGAAATTAGATTGAATTTGAAATTGAATTGGCGGTGAAACAGGAGAGAATAGAAGGGAAAGTCTCGGCGTGAATCTCGACGAGGAAGGCGGATAGGAAGAGGGAGAAGCCATGAGAGATTAGTGATAGAGGAAGAGATAAGAGAATAGGAGAAACCACAACTGCTACTATAATTCTTTCTCCTGTTATTACTGTCTCCATCACCGGAGATGATGATTTCGCCAGAGATGATGGTTGTCGGAGATATACAAAATCTAAATCCAAAAGCCAACTCGGACGAGCCAACTCGTTGTGGTTTGATTTTTATTTTGGTTCGCCGAAGATAATCATTTTGGTTTGGTTTATTCCAAAAAACTTTGCTGTTTTGATGATTAAAAAAATCATGTTGTTTGATTTTTATCCCTAACACGATGTGGTTTTAACCTTTCCGTTAGTTTTTTAATATCAACTAATGGGACCACGTCGACGATATGCGGAATACTTATATTGCATGTGATTTTGAAGATAGTATGATTGACCTACACAAATTTGATATAAGAGTTTTTCTTACAAAAAAAAAATTAATTAATAATTTTTTTGGACAAAATCCTTTAGAAAACAAGCCAACTTTAAGTCTTGAACTATGTTTTCAACATTGGGCTATACTACTTTTGTTTCATACTACTTTTGTTTCACAATAAAATATTGTTTTGATACTTTTCACTCGTATTAATATGATATCTAATAATTATAACCATATTAAATTACATTGAAACAGCTTTTAATTAGTATATATACATAAATACTATATATAATATATATATGTGTGTATGGAAGTAGCTTTTTCATATTTTTTTGTAGTTTTTCTTGTGTTCAAATTAACATTACTTTTTGGTCATGAAGAAGGGAAACATTATCTCGAGGAAGTGATTGTTGTGACTTGCTCTATTTAGACAGAATTACTGGATCTCAAAAGTCATATTTACAATTTCGTCGTGCACTCTTTCATCTCATATACGCCACTAGTTACCTTCGCTCGGGTCTATTTCATTTTCTTTAAATCAAACGTAATTAATTATTCACTCACATTAAATACCAGTTAACCAAATCAAAATTAAATTATATATATACCATTAAAAGTTATTGTTTTCACATTATGTATGTAATATTCTTTTGAAATATTCTCTAAACTTTCTATCAAATAAAAACAATTTTGCTCACATGTTATTTTTTTCAGTTTCATTATGGCACTGTAAACGGTGTTGCCTGCTGTCAATCTGTCGTATGCTTAAAAATAAGAAGCAAAAGCATGATCAATAATAAAGTGCCAAGTACAACTAATAACTTTACAAAATTAAATTTCCTTATTAGGAGGCTGAAAACTTTTACAATTCAACAAATAACGATACGTCAACAACCTTTTTCGTGATAAGTCCTCTATTAATTAACTTACTTTTAGAACGGCACAATTTATGGTGGTGTTCTAAATGGATCCCCAGAAAATTAGTGAAACTAGTTGTAATTTAACGAAGCATTTTGATATAGAATATTTCTTAATATTTAACGAAGCATTTGTTTAAAGGTACATGGCTTTGGTCTATCGACTTTGGATTTTTTTTATTTTTTTTTGTGTACTCAATGAAACCTTAATTTGGTTGATGGCAATTGAGAGTCAGAGAAGGTTTATACTAGAAATGTTTAAAATTCAAAAAGTTATATTGACAAAAAAATCAATAAAATACTATTACTTTTTCAACAGTAATTAAGATTATAAATCTAAACTATTATTTACCATGTTCGAAGTATAATTTTAGACTTGTTCTTTTCAATTTCATTTCAAAAATTTTAAAATTTAGTATAAATAACATTTTTCTTTTCAGAACACATAATGTTATAATTAACTTTTAACTTTTGTTAAAGTTAGATATACCAAAATGATATAAAATCCGAAGATGGTGAAAATGCTCATCTAGTCAATGTGTATAGAATAGAGAGAAGAAAGTATAATGAAACCTCGGATATTCATTAAAATACTTTTAGTATTTGGAAAAAAAAAATCTTCTGACTAGATGACGTAATGAGCTCAAGAGGAATATACAACAATTAGAGAATATGCGGATAGATACGTATAGGTAATGTATTTATTGATGTCATATGTGGATACATGTTATATATAGAAATTTACTTAACTAAGAATAGTTTCGCAGCACATGTCTCCTTGTCGGGGCACATTGATATATTGATCAATAATGTGTTATATGTAAGCGACATTCATTCATTTTATAATGCAATAATGTATGTCCTTATACTGTATGATTAAAATAACCATCTATTAGAATAATACACATCCTTCACCGTTTTTAATATTCTTTAATCAATTATAAAAATATAGGTATTACCTTCCAAAACCAAATTTTGATTTGAATTCAGGGTACTATAGTTACAACGTCAACTTTAAGATAAAAGGAAATGACTAATTAATAAGTCATAGACTTATAGATAAACAATTAATTTAAAGATTAAAACTGATATGATAATGTGACTAACATAATATACGACTATTTTAGAGCCTTAACGACAAGTCAAGGTGATTCATCTCCTGATCCTGATCAAGACCACTCTCCGGCACACGGTGGGTGGAGAAGTCCCTCGAGCCGCCACTTTCGAGAAATCCTTCGTAGCCACGGCCGTAGAGCTCAAATCGGCCGGAGAACGGGTAAGGCTGATCGGAATCAACAGTGGATGAGGATCTAAAGAGCTCTCGACTCTTCTTGGCTAAGGTTCTCTCAAGCTTATGAGCGTTTTGATGACCACCAAGAGCTTGAGAACTATAAAACTTTCTTTGACAATAGTTACATGAAAAGACCCTAGGCTGCTCCAAACATGATGAGTTCGCGGAAGAAGAAGAAGAAGACTTAGAAGAAGGCTCGAGAACAAGTTCTAGGTTTAGTTGGTGGTTCTTGTAACTTGGTAGGCTAAGACGTAGAGAAGTATTTGGCTGAAAGTCCATAACTCACCTTTCAAAGAGAGAAAGAGACAGAGAGAAAGATAGAGAGAGAAAAGAGGTTCGAGATATGAAAAGAGAGAAGTGTGTCTGAAGGATTGGGGCTTGAGGGGCATTATATTTAAGGTCTAAAGGTGCGTAGGTTTGCTCAAAACTCATGTTGGGTGCAACTTCGACTGTAAAGTATAGAGAGAGAGAGAGAGAGAGAGGTGAAACATGGAAGCTGAAAGAATCAGTGGGGATCCAAGTGTTGTCGCCTCCATTAATGGCACCCTTTGAACCCTTTGTCGGTCCATCTACTATTATTTTTCTCCGAGTTTAATATATTTCTCAATACATATATTATTCTATCTTTTGTCATCGTTTTAGAGTGGTGAGCACCTTAAGAATGATGTCCCATGTGTTAGTTGTTAAGATCGGACACATAAGATATCAGGTTTAATTTGAGCATTGTAGTTAACTTATACCATTACGTACTTTGATTGTATGGAATTTACGGTATGTGCAAATTCTTTTGAGCTTTCCACTCAAACCAAATTTTTCTAAACATAACCAAGAAATATATTTTTGTTTAAATTTAAATTCATACCAAAACTACTACGAGATGAAGGCGATCATATATATAAATCGAAATTCTTTTGAACTTTCGATTTATATGACTTTGGTACGAAATCGTTCGAAATTATGAAAATAGATAATCAACTATACATGTGGTTCAAAAAATTAGTATTACCTAAAATCATTTGATTGTGAACAATTAAATTCATTCAACTAATTATTTGTACTGTATAAGTTCGTTCTGAATGCATCCATACAGATTTGATCATAAAAAATCTGTATATCCGTCTAATTTTTTTAAAGTAATGTAGATCATAAAAAATCTTTTAAGACTTAAAAATTTTGAATCTCTGAGTAAAGGGTAAAGAAAAACATAAAATTATCTCAAAATTCAATCAAGATAGAAGTTTTTGTAAAAAGGGTATAACTGTCTACACAAAAAGTTAATAGAGTTTCAATCAAAACAGCTGTTAGGTTCATTAAAGATTTTATGAGAAATGGAAGACTTAAGATCAAAGCTCTCTTATCAAGTTTCCAGTAATGGCAATGAACACTTAACGTGATAAAGCTTTTTGACTCGGCTTAAACATGCAAGATGATGTTAACCCCCAATTAATTGAAATCATCGCCAACCGTACGATGGATCTCTCCATCCAACGGTTGTCAAGGAGTTCGTACCAGATAAGATGTGGACTTTGCCACAGTGAACCCACTTTGGATATATCACGTTTGGCTTTCGTGAGTTTATAATCGTAGAAGTCATTTCAGTTTGAATTGTTACGAACAAATTCAATTAATTTTAATTACTTTCGATCAATGAAGACACATCAATGTCATGTGTACATATGTTTCATTAAGACTTTTGTCGTTTAAAGATTGTGAGAGGTTACGTTTTTGTACTAATCTCTCATGTTTGTTTCGCTTTCTTTAATTAATTTCTTTTGTGTCAGATCGATTTTAAAATTTATGGTACTTTGCTAACCAGCCAAGTGAAAACGATTGATCAATTATTTATTTTTAAACACTGTTTTAAATTATCATATGCGACTCAAACAAAATGGTTTAATTATTCGGAAAAATTGGATAGTATAATGAGATCTAAATCAAACGACCAATTACAATATCAACTTAACTTTTACTTTGCTTTAACTGAATTTATATTTTTTTATGTTTGAAAACCTAAAACAAATCTAAATCCACTGAAACTTTAATTTATTTACAAATTAGTGATACATTTCTCTTAAATCCGAGCGTAAGCTGAGACTAAAACCATCTGATACTGATACATACAAAATTCAATACAATTTTCGTCACTAAATTAGTGCTAAATTACAAAAACACACACACACACACAAAAAAACTAAAAATAAACTGAACAAAAACTCTATTTGAACACTATTAGTAAAACATTAGTTTATGTATTCGACATAATAATCATTTTACGAATTTCAAAGTTTATGTAACAGGAAATTTTGGTATAAAACAGGAACTTCAGTAGTTTATCTGTAGCGGTCAATTAATGACAAATCATGTTCATAACCCAAAAATTGAAGATCAAAATTTATAATCTAGTAGTTCGAGAAAATATCGTTCATATGTCTATGTCATCTTCAGATTCAATCACACATGATGCATTTGTTGAGGCAAAAAAAACTTGAAATGTGATAAAGAAAACAAAAGGAACTAAAACTTGAAATCTAACGCGGCTACATTTATTTTTGTTTGGCTGTTATAAAATGCAATTATGTGATTTGATTATGAGGAGACGTAAAAGATGAGGCGACCAAAATAAAATAAAAATGAAGGTTGGACTATGTTGCTGTCCACCTCAAATCTATTTGTCCTACAATGGGACGACATTACTACTTCATGTGACGATTAGTCTACTATACATAAATATAAATATATATACACCTTTTACATAAATATATCTATGTTATCATGTTTTTTTTTTGTTAAAAGGGTTTACTACTATGTTATCATGGTTACTGTGTAGTAATTGGATAATACGCAGACGTATAAATCATACTATATATTACGTCCATTATGACGCTTTTGTTGGACAACAAATGTCCATAGAACACTATGCATGTACCTTCACATTTTCTATACTCATACAGTTTTAGAAATTTACTTACCTAAATAATGTGCTATGCATATGAGTATATAGTGTACCTATTCAATTGAAATATAACATTATTACTTTAATATATCCAACATATTTTCCAAAACACTATTATTAAATAAGTCAATAACTGAATATAAGTGATTGCAACATTATAAATATTAAAATTAACTATATCTTGTTGGCAAACAAATTTTTGACAACATTTTTCTCATCACTTTCCTTAAAAAACATACTTTATAAAGATATCACTATGTTTTCAAAACTTAAATCAGTCCACGTTCATTTTTTTAAAAATACCACTAGTTAAGATATAACTAAGAAATTATGGCTTAATCTTTGAAAAATTAATAAATAATATTGGGAAATAACCTCATGAGTCTTCTTCGGTCTTCAAAAAAAGACCTCAAAATTTTCGTATAACTTAATTTCATTAATTAAGAATACTCAAAGAAAATTATGAATTTTTGGATAGATTTTATTTTGGTGATATATTTTTAGATGGTCTACCAAAAATAGCATTTCATGAAATTCTTTAATTTTATAACTATTTTCTAGAAAATATAAATTATTTAAATAGTTCCTATGTTTATTTGTTAAATTAGTGACAAAAAAACTATTGTATGTATTTGTGCTCATATATGTGCATTTAATGATTTAGGGGTGTACTGAATTAAGAACGAATTTTGAGATAATTTGGTTGAATTTTGGTGAGTTAGAAAATTTGTTATTAAATTATCTGAAATCTCACTTAAAATCATGTGATTTTGATCTTTCTATTTTTAAATAAAAAAATTTCTAAAATTTCAAATTCACTTTTTAAATGTTTTTAATAACAGTAGATTTGATTGTATATTTTTAAATTTTCTAATTCAATAAAATTTAATTTTAAAAAAACATTTTAAAATTCATATTTGAATAACATAAAATTTGTCATTTTAATACAAATTACTCTAAATTCCTAGTTCAATACCCTACCTTAGAATTATCTTAATTGCCAACAAATGTGATTAGCTTAAATTTCCTCGAAAGTACAAGTATTATCAAAATCGACAAATGCCTCGTTATCTAAAAAATTAGAAAGCTCTCACATTTATAGCAGGTTGGGGTGCAATAGGTTGAACAATGTATATTATTTGTTAAATAAATTTTTATCTTAATTAAATAATTCTAGCAACCCAGGATGGCACATGGGAAGTGAATGCCCGAATGGGACTGAATTATGAAGCCAAGGAACAAAAATCATAAATATAATATTTGTGGATTGTAAGAAAAAATAACATTCAACAAGTTGGTTGGTTCGTGTAAATTCGGCGTACAACTTCAACCAATAGGAAAAAAGAGACACATTACGCTCCCATTATGTCCACTTACGTACATACAGATAGATTGCAAAGAAAAGAAAAAGTATCAGAGGATCAGATCTGATCACTATAAAATTAATAAATTCATAATCCATTTTTTATTTAAAAAGGAAGAAAGGGCATGATTAGAACAAGATTAGACCATGATTATGGGATTATAATCTAAACAGTCGGCTAAGTTTGCGCTGAGCATATATTGTCTCTTTATTATAGACACAACACAACAAGATTTGTTTCACATGATTTGCTATGTTCATGTTAATTTTCTTGATTAGTTCTATACAGATTCTAAATTAAGATTTAGGAAAAAGAGAGAGAGAGAGAGAGACTAAACGTGTATATAATATCCTCAGTCAAAGCATATAGTCTTTGTACTTTGTAACAAATATTTGGTCTGTGATTTGTATATTTATGATAACTATAGTATGATACTGTTTACATATCCATTGAAAGAACCTAGATGGGAATGGTTGTGAACATGTTTTTCCTTTGTCCAGTTCTAATACCAATATCTTACTATAATATCACATCCAAAATTCCTTATCTCAAAATTCAATTCGTACACATGGTTTGTGTTCGTCAATTGGTATGCTATATAGTACCGATAAATAGTAAAATGGAGATAGATATCGTATAATATATACTAGAACTGAACAACATATTAACACTTTTAATTTGTAGTTATCGAATTGGGAAATATTGATTTTAACTATTTATTATTTTAACCCCAAAAAAAAACTATATTTTTAATTTTCTGAAACGGAGGGAGTACTTTATACAGCACACAAAAATTCATGATTTTTTTTTAATACAATTAGATTAATTTCTCTTTTCTTCTTCTTAATGGGATGCTATTTGGAACTTTACAATTTGAAAGAAAGAAAATGACAGCGAACAGGATTAAAAGATCAATAGCAATAAAATCACGCGCAGGTGAAACAAGAGACAAGATACAAGATGAGAAGATTAGAATAAAACTATCTCAGAATTGGATGATGAAGCCAAATCAAATGGAGAGGTAGGAGAGATCAGAGTTTGGTGCATATGGAGGCGCGTGAAGACTAGTTCGAATAAGCTTATGCATCTTACGAGTAACCAGGGTAGTGGGTTATCTGGAATCTGGAATTCTTTTTTTCCAAACTTCATAAATCACCGCTTGGAGAGTAATTTTGCAAATTCATAATTATTAATAGATGATATATATATACATGGTGATAGAGTGATGTGAAATAAAGTAAACTCGTGTTGTGAAAACATTATTGAATTTATCAAAAAAAAAATCATTACTGAACATTCATAAAAACAAATATATAAGATGCCTACGTTTAGATAAGGGAAGAGCACGTCTATATTAATCTAAAGTTTTGTAAGATAATATAACGATTTGAGTTGTGAGGGTGTTGATTCTCGAAAGAATGGATCACACATTTGTTCTGACTTAAGAGATGTATGGACCTAATTGCTCTTCAATTTTGCGGTTAACTATCAAAAGAAGAGACCAAAAAAAAGATTAACATAAACCCAATAGTATTGGCCGGGAAATATAAAGCACACAATGCTTACAAATATCTTCAAGAATATTTTCTATTATTTTGATCATAAAATGTAAAAATGTGCCGAGTTAGATTGTTAACCATATCTTCAAGAAAATTATATTTGTTTGGTGGTAGAGAAAGAAACAAAAAAAAAAACACAAAGCGGTTAAATGCGATAAATATAACGGTATGAGAAAATAAGATTTTGTTGAAACTGGCGGTTAAACAATATTGAGTTATGAATTATGATGGATGATAAATGGTTGGATAGAAAATGGTTAAAAATATTTTTCTCAAAAAAAGATAAATATAAATATATTTTCTAAAAAGAATTTTGTTTTTAGGAAAATAAAATTGTCTCTTTATGCTATATAGTTTCTTTTAAAATTCAAAGCCACTAATTAAACTTCTATCCATTATATTTTGATCATCTATTTGAACTGCTCGTTTCAAGTGTCTATTCTCTCCGCGCATGCGATTGGTAACCGATGAGGCGGTTCCTGTCCAACCATCATTTCTAGACCAAAATGACATAAATAGTGAATCTTAATTATTTTGGATGAACAACGAACTTTTGAGATGGTAAAACACTTTTATAATCGAAATACTAGCTAGAATCACTTGATAAAAAATTTCAAAATATTATGAAATGATAAAAGCGTAGTTTTGATAGATAAATAGAGTTTTGTTTTAAATATGTACTCTTCAATTATACAAATGAAATCAATTTTTCTAAAAATAAATAATTAAAGCCATAAAATATGATAAAAGTTAATGGATAGTAACAAGTACGTAAAATCATATTTCCAAACAGTGATTATACATATATGCCGATTAACATTTCCTGGATCGATATTGGTAGGTCCATGACCCAGAACCTCAACTAAGAAGTTTAATCGAGAGAGTCGAAGAAATTTACAATGGACCAACGTAAAAGCAACACTCACTTACGAAAAATAAACTGTATCTTATGGTGCAAGTCACTGTACAAGCTTCAATCGTTGTAATCTTTACTCGTTAGTGGATAAATCTATAAACACCAAGATTCATCTTAAAAAGGAGAGGATGATACTATACATAATGGAATCTCAGTTCATCAAATTACTGTGTTCTTATCCGAATCTCCACGTCACTTTCGTTTAGCGTCTTTTCATACATTGAAAACTTGTATTCCTATTCACCAAGAGTTAACACATCCTTAAACAATCGAAAATAGCGACAGATTAGTGATATGAAATGCTTGGCTATGAAACAATGCTAAATCATAATGGTTTTGGACCTTTTGGGTACATTTCCTAACGGCTCGTCAGCAATCATTGGAGCTGCATGCAATTAGATTTCATATAATTATTGTAGTTTTTGTTTAGAATTATCAATGGTATTAAGGAGAATAAATAGAAGAGGATTTGACCAGAAAAAAAAAAAGAAGTGAAAGAGAACAAAATCAAAATGGATATGAATTGTTATGCAATTCAACAAAACTTTTATTTTGGGTAAAATTTGGGAATTAATTCAACTAAAGTTGGTATAAAAAATAATTGAATTTGCAGAAAAAGGGTGGCAGACAAAATAGTGAAACAAAGTTGACAATTGGAAGTTGCAAGCGTGATCATGAAACTGATGTCTAGTCATTTATTCCATGCTTCATTTGTTTTTTGTTATGAGATGTTATAATCTTTAGCTTTTTAAGATCAGACATAAACGATATACAGTATCTGATGATGTCATAAACTGTAAATCATACTAAACATATGGCCGTATCTCTAGTCGATTCTCACTTCCTTTCCTTGCAACTTTTTTCAGTTACTTTATACAATGATATTAGAAGATATACATACAATACAGGTAGAAAGATAATCCATAAAATTTTACCTTTTCTAAACATTAGCTGAGATTAAGAATTGACATTTGGATTCTTTAAGCTAATCTCTTTTGGATCTCTTGTGGCAACGACACGAGGACGGCTTCCTTAGTGGGAATGGGCTTTGTAGCAAATAGCAACCGCTCACGATCTCTTGCCTTTACTTAAATTAAATCTGGGGTTATGTTTATTTTTGTTTCATGTTTTTCGTCTTAGTTTAATTCACATGGTTGTCAAGCTAAAATGAGCATATCAGTAAGATAATATTTCAGCTTAAAAAATATATGGAGTAATTTATTTACATATTAAAACAAAAACTATTTCAGACATATATAGTTAGATTTCGAGTTTTGAAAATGGATAAGATAGAAAAACCTTTTAAAAATAACCAAATTAAGATACAATTTTAAGCTTACAAATTGATTATGTTACTTAAGTTTGATGAATATCAATTTAGTTTATGGAAATTGAAAACTATTTGTTTCTCTCTATATAACTGTCATCAAAACAGGTAATTAGAAATTATTATTATATTTGATGATATATATCAATATCGTTTTCTTTTTTTGGCCAAACTTGAATATCGTTTCTGAGAAATCCCAGGTTTTGCTACAAAATTTCCCACTGAAATACATGTTGTTTATTTCCCAATATAATTAAGACCATCAAGGCATCAATAAATAAAATATATATAGAAAAATTGTTCTCATTTCCCCATCAATAAATAGAACTGACTCGTGTCTTACAAGAAATCCGATAATACTATTAACGCGATTAAGAAAGTAAATAAAGCAAGTCTTCGCCCGTAATATTGACTGACCTATTCTTAGTTGTTTCTTTTTTGAAATTATCTTGGTTCTTTTTTTCCTTTTCATTAGTTATTTTCGATTAATTTAAATAACGTGCTTTTTTATATAAGAAATAACATGCTTTTTTATATAAGAAATAACATGCTTTTTTATATAAGAAATAACATGCTTTTTAAAGTTTGGAAATTAGAGGCGTCTAAATTTCTGGACGTGAATCAGTTAAAAAGGACAAAAGGGGTTCATTGGTTCAATGCTAAATCTTTAAATATCATACTGAAATTGAGTTCAAATTCTCATGCGAGGAGCTTAAAATATACGGTTTGTAACTAGTAGACATATAATAATCTAGACTCGAATATACGATCATATGCTTGTGCTTGCACCCCACTTCTCTTATAGAAAATTCAAAACAAAAATAAATCAAATTATCACTCGCTGAACCATATTGATACGCCTCAATATTGGTATGTAACTTCTAATCAGTTTCCTATGCCTATGTATTTCTCTATATTATATTAATTAAAAACTATGTGTTATATAGTTTTCTTTGAAAAACTGCGTAGAACATAAGGCTGCAGCCGACATTACCCGTGTCTACATAAGACCTGCACCTTTTACAATTCCATCATATTTCAAAATCCATATACACACCAATCCATACGAACGAGAAAAAAAGAAAATCACCAATCTATACCAATTTATTAAAAAAAAAGGGTAATAGGCTAATAGCTGACATGGCAAAGAGCAAAGACGATTCGCTACTAAACCGGTTGAGACAAGCCGTGAATAAAGTAAAATTCTTGTTAAGTTTCAAGATGAACAGTCTCTGGGGTCTCGTACCGATGCTTGGTTCTTCCTCTTCATCCTCGCCTCTTCGGTTTAGTTTCAACGACAGACCCGGTTTTGGAGCGGCTTTTACAAATAAGGATAATGAACCGGACTCAACCGGCTCTTCAAGGGGAACGTTGTGGAGAACCGGGAGTTATGATCCATCTTCAGACGAAGACATAGACAACAAAGCTGAGAAGTTCATAGCTAATTTCTACAAGCAGCTTAAGATTGAGAGACAAATCTCTTTGGAACTGAAATATTGTCTAGGTAATAATCAAAGTTTCAACTACAGGTCGCCTTAGTTTTCATTTTTGTTTCTTTAATTCGTTTGTTCATTTGTTGTAATAATGAGATCCTATAAATTTCGTTGGGTCTTAGTTGATGATGGGGGCCTACTATTTTTTTGTCGTGGTTGGCTAATCCATTGTCATTAGTGAGTCACATTTATTCATTTACATTTAATTTAATTTATAAATGTAATGATATCAAGAGAGAAAATGCGACGATGTAATGTCATTTTGTCGATTTGAGTATTTAAAGCTCTTGTTGCTAATATATTTAAAGTTTTGTCTTTTCATCGAAATATATGGCTACCTATTTGGAGATATAATATCTTGTATACAGTATATACTGCTGTGCTTATTCTTTTTCAATAACAATTTAAAGTTTTAAACCACACATGGTCCAAATTTGGATTTAAATCTAAGTTGTACCAAAGACGTTTTCGAATTTCATTTATTACTTTAGCGCATCCGATACACCGATCATATTTTCTGTACCACAATCATTTGGAGCCTAAGTTTCATGTGATCACCATATCTTGATTTAATTTTCCAATTGAGTCGTGGACTCGTGGTCCGTCGTCATCATCATCAAGCAGAGAATAACTGGAAGATTCCTTGGCCTTTCTCTGTCCATAAGATTCTTTAGATATATGATTCCCTTTTGATTCTTTAAATCCAGAACTCAACTGCTTTTCACTGGCCTACATTCTTCTAATGGATATGACCTAATTGGGCTGAACTTGGATATTAGACTGTATTGGTAAATGGCTATGTTGACCTTCCCACCTTTTAGGCCCACATAAAATTCAAATTTCATCCAACTTTTATTTCGTTTTGACTTTGTAAAATTGTTGACACAAAAAAAGGACTGCACATATGTTATTATGTATAATATTTTTCAAATCGTAAACCAAATAGTCAAATGTGACACTGACAAGTCGTTAATAAATCTAAGCAACTAGAGGGGAAAAAGGTAAAGCGTGTAGTAAGAAGATCTAAAAGAAGTCAACGCCTTCATTAACTTTTAGAGAAGAAGTGGCGAGATGAGAATGTTGCGGGTCACGAAACTCGAAGCCCACCACGTTCTTAATTTTATTTTACCAAATTTGTACTTGACTCTAATCACTAAGGGTGGTAAAATGGATCAAAATCTATGAATTAACACGATTTATTTATTATTTTATTGGATTTGAGTTAAAATTTTATACCATATAAATAAATAGATTTTGCTAGGTTAATTTTAATGAATTTGTGAGTTTAATGGATCAATTTATTTGGGTTCTGGATTACCTATGAATCTATCATTCAAACAAAAAAGTTAATAAATTTATAATAAATATATAAAATATTTAAACTTTAAAACATATTTTAGTATTGGTTTTCTTTTCTTAACAAATATCGGAGTAAACTTGTTCCTCAAATTTTACTTTGTATTAGATCTTAATTATATGATTATTTCATTGATTAAAAAGGTAAAATTATCATCTACATTCATTATTTTGTTTATATTAGCTATAATAATAATTATTATACTTAAATTGCTAAAAAAATCAAATTATTTTTAATTGTAAACAATGGAGAGGAAGATGAAATCAAAATTTCATATACATCAAAAGAAGATTCAAATTTTATTTAAATAAAAATACTTTTTTGGTTTTATCATTTATGATTTTATGAATTTGTGGTTTTAGAATTTTATGATGTTTTTATTTATTTTAATAACTATATATTTTAATTTAATTTGTTAGTTACAAATTCTTGTTAGTTTTATAATTATATGGCAGGTTTTAGATTTTTTTTTTAATTATCTTTAATTTATATATGGGTAACTCATATAACCTATTTAACAAAAAAATTTAATGATTATAAATTTGATTATATAAATTTTAACTCATAAAATAAATGGACGAGTTAAACCCGTCCGTATAAATCTCAAATTCATATGGGTTTGGCTTAAAAATCGGATTACCCATTTTAACACTCCTACCAATCACCAAACTTTTAATCCTGCAAGCTATTTGTATATATTTTTAAAGTTAAAAAAACGTTTTAAACTTAACATTTCCGGCCAGACGTTAGGCTTAGATCCACCACTTTTTGCTCCGACTAAATATGTATAGTACACGACCTTTCAAGTTGAACTAATTTGACTTATATTTGTTGAAAGATTGTAGGAACTAGGAAACAAATACGATGATACCATAAGAATCAAAATTAGATTATTGAATCATCGTTTTTAAAGATAACATTCTGATATATACAGGAACGGATTTAATAATTCATAAATTAGACATAACTGTATAGTGAATTATTCAAGTTTAGAAAAATCGAATTTCATATACTGACCAACTATTAGGCTGAATTCACTTTCTCCTTACTTTTATTATTGATCAAATCAAACTCTTTATACGCATAGTATTAATAAGTGGGTCTTTCTCAACAAGAAAAAAAAATAGTGCAGAATCTACTAAAATATAAAATATAATATAAATAAATAGACAATTGCATGATAAATGGCTTGGAATTACTGAAGCATAGCACTTGCTTCCTTTACAAACTCAGTTTTTAACCTCACGTTCCTTAAGCTTCTCTAAAGCTCTTTTTTATTCCACATAACATCAAAAAAAATCTAAATGCGTTTCATTTAAGTAAAAAAGTTCGTTTTTTATTTAATTTCTTACTTCTTCCCCATATGTTTCAGCATTTGTACCTCCTCGATCCATTGGAAAAAAGGAAAATGAAATATTCTCCAAGATCGGAAAGCAGAAAATTCATCATCCCTTCTTTCTTCTTCATCATAGCTCTCGGTGTTTTAGCTTTCATCAATGAGATCAAATTCGGCAGCTTATTGAGTTTCGGACGATGTACTTTGTCAAATGTTACGATGAATAACGGTTCATCGGAGACTCCATTGTTGTCTTCTTCTTCTTCTTCAGTGATGAGATTAGGATTCTTGTTGGAATCCTTACACTTCCCGATCAGTACCCACGTCGGCATTTTCTCCGTTTAATCTATGGGACACAGGCTATTCCCGACGGCGTTAAGATTGATGTGAAGTTCGTGTTCTGTAATTTGACTAAAGAAGACCAGAAAGTGCTTGTCGCTTTGGAGATTATGCGTTATGATGACATCATTATACTCAATTGCAATGAGAATATGCACAAAGGTAATTGGTTTATCTCGGTTTAGAGCCAAATTCAGTCCGGTTTTATTTAAATTCGATATTACTTAATTTGGTTTGAGAATGGATATATACATGCTTGGTTTCGATTTGGTATATAATCATAAATAAACTTGGTAATTATTTGGTTTGATTCTTTGCAAACAATGCTTGGTGTGCCATTTTATCAATTTAGCAAGGTTTTTTTAATTCGATAGTTGTAACATTTTTAACTCATTCAGTTTTTCGAAATATTTGCAGGCAAGACCTACACATACTTCTCAAGCTTACCGGACCTATTCAACGAAACCGATGCAACAAACCCACCGTACCATTATGTAATGAAAGCCGACGACGACACATACATAAGACTAGAAAGTCTAGTCTCATCTTTAAGACCATTACCACGAGTAGATCTCTACTACGGCTATGTCATTCCATGCCCAAGCATGGAGCCATTCGTCCATTACATGTCAGGAATGGGTTACTTAGTATCAAGGACATCGCGGTTTGGCTTAAAGACTCGGAAATTCCCAAGAAACATCTAGAAGGTCATGAAGGCAAAGTATTTGGCGATTGGATTCGAGAAGGAAGACGAGGAAAAAATCGATTTAACGCTAAGGGTCGATGTATAAATTTCCCGATCCACCGACTAGATGCACAAATGAGCTTTGGCCGGACACTATTGCAGTTCATTTGTTGAAGAACCAAGAGAAGTGGATACGGACTCTGAAGTATCGTAACGTTAATAGCAATCTCAAGCCTTCAAAATTATACCACATACCGTAGATAGTTTTTTGGTTTCTTTTTATCGGATTCTTATCTTATACTTTAATTGTTTTTTTATAATATTGGTTTTTTGATCGTTAATGTTCTCTAATAATCGATTTTTTTGTTTGTTTTGGATGTGTAACTAAGGATTTTGTTCAAACATGTTCAATAGTCATTAGAATACTTGTGGGCTTTTTTTATGGTGGCCAACAAAGCTACATTCAACGTCTATAACTTTTGGTTTTCTTGCGTCCCATGTAGCTTTGGGTTGGCTGGCCGTTCTACTCTGCAAAAAAACCCGTGGACAGTAGCTAAAATTTACAAAACTTGAACTCATTCGACGAAAAAGCTGATTTTTAAAATGAACCATGCGATCTAACTCGCTGTTAATTGTAGACCACATAGTTTATTCGCAAAAAAAAATCTGTGTAACCTGTCCGTCCTGCATAAAATCTGCATAAAATATCATGTTATTTATTTAATTCAAAATATCTTAATGTTCAAACATTTTTGTTTTAAACATCATGATGTTTTAAAAAACTGGCCAACATTCCGTTTTTACGCGAATACTTACTAAATACGCTAGAAATCTTAATCCATCCCGCAAAACCCGGTAAAATGTATACTCAAAAAAAAACTCATATCCGCCCCACACGGACCAAAACTCGCAGGACCTACGGTTGCGGTCTCAAGTCCCATGTTCTATAGTTACATAATTTACCCTCTTTTTTTACTCCAAGTTAAGATAATTTACATTACACTAATTAACTCTTTTACATTTAGCTCATTAAGAAAACTTGATTTTTTGTTTTCCCAAACTGTAATGGTCAAAATTGTTTTTTTCTACTCTAAACTTAATTTTAATGATTGCTTTTATCACGAATTCACGGTGTTCATGATTGAAATAAATTAAACTAAACTAAATTAAATCCGTGATAAAAAAAAAGCTTTTTAAGGAAAAAATATATTTTTGTTATATGCTCCAATATATTAATGTGTGATCGTCAATTTGAAACAGCTGAAGCGGGGACGGCTTGGGGCGTGAATGGGCCTCACGAACAAGATTACAGCTCTGGCTGTGACAGAAATTATATCACAGACGAATCAACAAAAAGCCTTTTACCAGAAAAAGGAAAAGCGTGGACACTCGTGACATAACGAACCTCAAAGTCAAGTGACGTTATCATTACTTGGAGAGCGTTGGCCTCTCTTCTTCCTGAGAGTTTCACGAGGCCTGTTTTTAAATAAATTTTACTGCTATAGTGTTTACTGACTTCTTCAGCCGCCGTCGCCTGCTTCCATCATCGAGGCGACGGAAGCAGTGTAGGGTTTATCCAATAATTCTTATCGGTTCCATTTCTATCCGTCGATCTTCCATTGTCGTAAGTAATCGATCTCTCTCTTTTGTCGTTAGTTTTGATTCTTCTTTGTGTAGAGACTTGAGCTGAACGAGCTAAGATAACTGATATTTGGTGATTCATGTGGACTAGTTTTTTGAATATGTTTATAAGATTGAATGTGTGAATTAGCTTTTGATCGATTCGATTCTCTCGATCTGTTTCTCGCCATTTTTGTTGTGTTTGCTTCGATTTCATAGATAGTTGAAAATAGTTTCGGTACCTAGTTTGATATTGTCATGGTGGAAGGTGTATTTCTGATCTTATTCGATGTTCATTGTGACTGTTTAGATTATAAACAAGATAGAAACTATCAATTCGACCATTGAAGCCTTAGTTGTGTTAAGACTTATGGGATCAGGTTTTAGTAGTATAGATTTTGGAGAAATGATATAGAAGAGAACTGTAATTGTAGGCATTTGAAAGATTTCGATTGATTCCAATAGAGTTTTTTAACGTCTCTAATTGGTTGGTTAATTCGGAGCAGAATTTGTTTTCTTGTGAATCTGTGCTTACTTTGCCTTTGATAGTAATGCGTATCTAACTCTACGCGGTTAGGTTTATGTTTCTGCTTTACGTTGCAGCCATTTATTTTCTACATCCGAAGATGGGAAGCAGTCCAGCTCCATTTGCCGATATTGGCAAGAGAGCCAAAGGTTACTTTAACAATTCTCTGTTTTGTGGTTCACGTTATTTTACAGTGCTGGTCATTTTTTGGCTATTTGAAAACCTGCAGATCTCCTGAACAAGGATTACATTTTCGACAACAAGTTTACACTGACAATGCTGAGTGCCACTGGAACGGTAAGTAGGATATCACATGGATACTTTTACTTGAATGGAGTAATCCATTTTATAGAAAACATAATTTGCTTATATGAGTTGTTGACGGTTATCATGCTATAATATAGAATCTCTGCTGCGACATATTTTTCTGAAACAAACATAGCATTTGATGTATTGTAATTTGGAGAAAAATTGTTGTGATTCTGGTGTGATCTAAGTAGGGTTCTTTGGTTCACTTTCCATTCAAACTAACGTGCTTAAATTTGCTTTAAACCTATGTAATTATACTGCATAATGAGTTTTTTCTTTTTTGTAACAGGAATTTGTAGCAACAGGTTTGAAAAAGGATGATTTATTTTTTGGCGACATAAGCACGCTGTATAAAGGTCAAAACACCATTGTTGATCTGAAAATCGACAGCCATTCTAGTGTAAGGAAATAATATCTCATGCTTCTAATCTTTTGCACCTTAAACTGTCCTAGACTATATTTACTGAACATATTTACTATGCAGGTATCGACGAAAGTAACTGTCAAAAATCTCAAGCCATCTGCTAAAGCTGTTATTAGCTTCAAAATACCTGATCACAAGTCTGGCAAGGTCAGTGCATAGCCCATATGAGAAACGAATTATAGTCTCGGTCGTATGGAAATATCAGTCAATTTCTGTACTCTTGACATGCTTCTTTGCTACATATTATCAGCTGGATGTGCAATATGTTCATCCCCATGCTACGCTCAATACCAGCATTGGCCTCAATCCAACTCCTCTGTTAGATCTATCAGCAACTATCGGAAGCCAGGACATTTGCCTCGGAGGTGAAGTCAGTTTCGACACAGCCTCCTCGCTACTAACCAAGTACAATGCAGGGATTAGTTTCAACAAGCCAGACGTCTCTATTGCACTCATACTGTAAGAAACAACATTTTTAAAATCTGATTTTGTTTTTGGCTTAATGGACCTGAAAGACTGTTAATTTGTAGTGAGGACAAAGGCGAGAGTCTGAAAGCTACTTATGTCCAAACGGTGAACCCAACCACATCCTTTGGTGCAGAACTAACCCGTCGGTTCTCCAATTATAATAACAGCTTCACCATCGGAAGCTCTCACTCTTTGGATCCATTCACAGTGGTTAAGACCAGATTCTCTGACAACGGGAGAGCAGGGATGGTGGTCCAGAGAGAATGGAGACCGAAATCGCTTATCACTTTGTCAGCCGAGTATGACTCGAAGGCTGTAGCCATCGAGGCTTGGTCTCGCGATCGCCCTCAAACCATAAAAAAGAAGAAAAAGCTCGCAGTTTGGAGAACACTGAATAAAAGAAATGAATTTTAAGCAATTGCTAAAGACCGCCCACAAACAAAAGGGTTGTAGGGTTATTAAATCACTTTTGCATTATTGTTTGTTTTTTTCATTGTGATGTGAAAGAAAAGGGAGTGAGAGATGCAACTATGCTTTTGCTTCTTTAACTTGAACACGTGCAAGAAAACATCATGTGGATTAGTAAGCGAGTTTTGCTTGATGTTGGAACCATGTAAAGAAGTTACTAATTTAGCAACTCGGCATGTGAGTCATCTCCAATCAAGATCACATAAGCTATAAATGGGGATGTGAAATGCGTTTTTGCGTAAAAACGCAAATACACTTGTGTCAATAAAAAGGCAATGATGATGACTATATCACATTTTTATAATATTGGCAAGAACAAATAATTCACGCAAGGGTGATGACTAGATCACATTTCATTTGTGTGAAATGCCTTCTCACATATTAATTGGCTGCTATAATCCCATCCAACCATTGTTTTATATGCTATAGTTTTATTTTCTTCCTCCTGTTAATCTGTTATGATGTGATGTGTTTTGTGCATTAAGATTTCCCCAAACCTCGTTAAAACACGTGTTTTTCTTCTACTTAGTTCTTACAAAGTATTTGGAATCAACTAATTATAAAAAAAAATCATACAATAATATATTTAGAATGTTGTTCTACATAAATGTAATAAATAGTTTCTTACATGGATAATCGTTCGACGTTTTTTGAAAGAAAATAATAATTCAAAATTTACAACCATAAATTAAAGTCAGAAAAATTATGGTCAGAAATCTTGACCAATCTTAATGTTTTCAAGTATTCAACACCTTTGACATTTCTGTATTCTTTCTAATTTCCGTTTAATCCACAAAACTTATAAGATTGTAAACTTAAATACCAACGTTCTGTTGACAAATAGTCCTTTTATCAGTAGTTCAGTGCAAATGATCTTAGAAAATGCCAAGTATTTATAGAATTCATTCATATTATAAGAAAAAAGAAACAAAAATCATAAATCAAACACATACTAAGTTCTTAATATTTTTTTTTTCAATTACATTGTTTAATTTTATTGCCCGGATAATCTTGGAAGCTACTCTTTGGTCATGTTGTCCTCAATATCACTCTTATTTTGATTAGGTGAAGATACTATAAAGTATATTTGGCGTATATATATATATATATTCGATTTTTCGGGTCCCAAATATCCCAATTGGAAGTAATCTTGCAAAAATTAGTTGTTTGTACCAATGAATTATCTGCAAATGACAAATGTTGCATAATTAGTCCAACCCATCAAATGTTCTCAAAGTATATCTGTCAAACTGTCATCTCTTTCAAATTTTCTATTCCAAATTATTTACATTATTTTTGAACTGCCGCACATGAAATGTTTGCCTCTTTTATTGATGCAAAATTTGTTTTATTCTGTGTTAAAACTATATAACTTGTTTGGTAATAATGTACCCATAATTTTTCATTTACTAGAAATCATGTAGTTCGAAATACAAAAGAAAATATCAGTAAATTACTGTTCTAGACGGGTTTTTTTTTTGGGCTCAACATCAACTTTATATTCATCCAACACAATTACATATTTACATCATTGTTTATCAAACTCAACTTCTGTTTTAATCAATTTTGGCACGACAGTATTAAACCTGGGAACATGATTCAAAACTGAAAAAGACTCCCTAGCAATTTTATCGGCCACTCGACTTCCTTTGATCCATTACCATGAAGCAGTAGCTCTCTAATATTGTGAAGACGATTTTATTTCAATGGGAGGAAATTTAACGTGAACATATCTCAAAAACTTGGAATCTTTCCCACGTTTCTTCTTTATGTTAGATTTTTTCACAGGACATTTACTAAGCTGTGCCTGTCTTTAACTTTTACTCTGCAACAGCTCCAAAATCTTTTTAACTCTATTCATTTTTGTGAACTATCACATCATTACATCAATTCCTTATCTTTTTATATTCTTACCTCCTCGAAATCATTTTTGGTCGAATGGATATCATATTTATAAACTTATTGCTGGACGTAGAACAAAAGGTTGCGTGCCTAAATCGATCTCATACGTAGACTTTAATAATCACATGAATTACTTTCATTTCTTATAAAAATGTAAAACAAAAACGCTTATTTATTAATACTTATCAATTTTTGACAAAAAAGATAACAATTTCGACACACTAGAAATCGGTAACAAAAATTTCAACTTTGTTATTTATCTAAAAAAGTCTAAAGACTACGTGTAAAAGTAAGGAAAAGTCTAAAGATTAATCCATTAATTGGGAAAAGAAGAAAACAAAAAGGAAAGTCCCAAACAATATTGACTGTAAATCACTCAAATCCAGCAACTCCATTACTAATAGCCTTATTTGTTTTCCATTTTTTTCTTTAGTCAAATCTAATAGCCTTAATTCACAGTTTCAGATTAAAAGAAAATCTCCAAAACCCAAATTTGTATAAACTCTTTCCTATTATTTCTCCTCTTTTTTTACACTTGTTCTCTTTTAATGTCCCCACCTATTCCCTCTTGCCTATTTCACCATCACCAGGCTACTTAATAGCTTTTCAAAGCTTCCACCTTTTACAATTTATTTTCTCTGTAAAGTTTATAAATTGAGAGAGACCCATCGCTTCTCTCTTCTTGATCTCTCAAAGCTTAAACTTTTCCCTTCTTCTCTCCATAAGAAAAATATCTAATCTGTAAACCAAACGAGACCCATCTCTCATCTCTCCTAAATTCTCAAAATCAACAATCATCTTTTCTTCTTTCACCTTGATTCACCCGTAAAGTTCACACCTTCTCCAAAATCCTCTGTTTAAAAAGCTTTTACTCCTCTGTTTTGATCTGATCCAATCTCAAAGCAAAAAATGAAAGAGTATTGGACATCATTAGCTTCACTTCTCGGCGTTTTAGCCTTTTGTCAAAGCTTAATGCAATCAATATTCCCACCGGAGCTCCGTTTCACTTTCCTCAAATTCTTCAACCGAATCTTCCACCTTTTCTCTACTTATTGTTACTTCGACATAACAGAGATTGACGGCGTCAACACAAACGAGCTCTACAACGCCGTTCAGCTTTACTTAAGCTCCTCCGTTTCAATCGCCGGAAACCGTTTAAGCCTCACTCGCGCCGTTAACTCTTCTTCAATCACTTTCGGTCTCTCCAACAACGACTCAATCGTCGACACTTTTAACGGCGTCACCGTCCTCTGGGAACACGTCGTTACTCAACGGCAAACTCAAACTTTCGCTTGGAGACCATTACCTGAAGAAAAACGTGGATTCACTCTACGAATCAAGAAAAAGGACAAAACTTTAATCCTCAATTCGTATTTGGATTACATCATGGAGAGAGCTAATGAGATTCGTCGGAAAAATCAAGATCGGTTGCTTTACACGAATTCAAGAGGTGGGTCACTTGATTCAAGAGGTCATCCATGGGAATCTGTTCCTTTTAAGCATCCAAGTACTTTCGAAACTTTAGCTATGGATCCGATTAAGAAGCAACAGATCATGGATGATCTTAAGGATTTTGCACAAGGTCAAATGTTTTATCAGAAAACGGGTCGGGCTTGGAAAAGAGGATACTTGCTTTATGGGCCACCGGGTACGGGTAAATCGAGTATGATTGCAGCTATGGCGAATCATCTTGGTTACGACATTTATGATTTAGAGCTCACTGAGGTTCATAGCAATTCGGAATTGAGGAAGTTATTGATGAAAACGAGTTCTAAGTCGATTATTGTGATTGAAGATATTGATTGCTCGATCAATTTGACGAATCGGAAGAAGAATAGTAGTAGTAATACGAATCGGAGCTGTTATGATCCGGAAACAAGAACCGGGTCGGGTGGGTCTGGAGAAGAAGGTGGTAATGGGAATACTATAACGTTGTCGGGTTTGTTGAATTTTACAGATGGGCTTTGGTCTTGTTGTGGAAGTGAGAGGATCTTTGTATTTACGACGAATCATATTGAGAAGCTTGATCCTGCGTTGCTTAGAAGTGGGAGAATGGATATGCATATTTACATGAGTTTTTGTAATTTCCCATCGTTGAAGATTTTGTTGAAGAATTATTTAGGATTTGAGGAAGATATAGACGACGCCGTTCTGAAGGAGATGGAGAGAGTCGTTGAGAAGGCTGAGATGACGCCTGCTGACGTAAGCGAGGTTTTGATTAAGAATCGGAGGGATAAGGAGAAGGCGATTAGGGAGTTGTTGGTGGATTTGAAGAGTAGAGGGGAGAGAAATCTTAAAGATGGGAAATTGAGGGATGGAAGTGGAAATTTGACGGAAGTGGAAGTTGTTGAGGAACAAGTGAAGAGGGCTATAGATAGTCCGAATGAAGAAGAGGATCATGATGAAGAAGAAATTGAGCTTGAGGACAACATTTGTAAGACCAGAGAAGATTAAAATGTGTGTGTTTTTTTTTTAAGTTTAACATTAATGTAGAACAAGATGGTCAAACTTTTGTGATCTGTCTACTCTCTTTTATTTGCCGGGGTTTAATTATTTTCTTCTTCTTTTGGTTGTTGAAGTAGATGAAACGTGAATGAAAAGTTAGAATATGTTAGAATTATAAAAGTTTTAGCTAAAATAAAAAAGAAAAAAGGTGTTTAAAAGGCAAGTAGTTGATGAAGATTTATGTGGGGAATGGGAAATGCAAAAGGTCATCTCACTGGTACCATTACCATTGTATAATTAAATTATAAAATAACATTGGACCAAATATTTGTCAAATTATATCCATAAGTTAGTCAATCAATACTCAATGGCATTTAAATATTTAAATATCATTTTCCCCATCAATAATTATAAGATGTTATTTACCAGCTTCGAACAAAGACCCAAACCGTATATTTTTGTTATTATTGGAATTTCACCACACTTTTTTCTTTAAAGTTTCGCACGTCTCCGTTCGAAACCATAGTATGCGTTTGGCCTGTACACACTAACACAGTATTGTATACACCATTTATACCGTTATTGTATGATGTACCGTATATGGTTCGAATCGATTAACATGGTATTTAGAGGTTTTTGGTTTGATAATGAATATTGATATGCTTATCATTTTACATACTTGCATTACATCATCACGATTTTTTATGTATATCATAACGCCAAAACGGATAAAACTCATGGATTATTTGAGTACAAAACTCTAAATCCCTAATACACGTTATTCTCGGTTCAAGACAGATTGAATAGTAAAATTTCAGACATCTTGCTACTACTGATCTTCGAGTATAGCATGTAGTTGCCATTTATTAATATTATGATTGTTATTATAGGCACTTTTATATAGTGATAATAGAGCTGTCAAATATTAGGTACGAGGCTTAGAATCAGCCTTCCATTATAATATCTACGTATACGTTTCTATACATGTCAATGAACACTCAAATTATATGGTTTATTAATAAATTCTAAAGTGTTTTAAGACTTAAAGTTGACGATCTGGTAGGCCAAATTGGTCAAAATATCATTTTCATCTCTTTAGAGGTTTGTGTTTAGGATCCCACAGCTTCTACATGAAGCTTTAAAACAAATTCTGTAATTCATCAACTAATTTATCATTATAAACTTGGCACCACTAGACATGTCACTCTACAATAAGACACATACATGTAAATTATTATTGATATTTTATATTGTGAACAGTAGTTAGGACGGATTGTACTTGGTGCTTAATACATCCGCATGACATTATTATTTTAAATAAAGAAATATCATAGTGGATAATTAACCTAAGAATGACATGTTATGTGGATTTAACTCGGCTGGTATGGTCTGAGATTAGTATTTTTAAAATTCTTAATATACTTAGCTGGAAATGTAAATGCCTATTTTAATGCATCATATTGCAGGAGAAAGATAAATTTGATGTTATTGTAAAGCTTATTCCAAATATGCTTTACATGAGTCAAATAATATAAATGTAAATCCTTAATGGGGCTAAGGCCCATTTGCGAAGACTTATTCTAGGGCAATTCTACTAAAACCATAGCGTGGGCATTGCCATTCACTATTTCACGTCAACATCTCTTACAAGTTACAACTGCACGCTAGTTTAGATTATGAGACGATAGCAGCGTTAGTACAAAACATTATAGGACTGTCCTGGTCAATGAAATATAATCTTATACTTGCATATAACTAATATCTTAAGTTTGTAATGTAATAATATATTTAGAAATCAACTACTTCAAAACTGATCGTGTTTTATCTTTACATAATAAAATAGTTTTTTCATTTCAACAAAAACCACAATCATTTTGATACCTTTATCAAACATCAACTGGAAGAGGCTTCCACTTTACCATTTCCGAAGTATATAGTATTATTCCGTATTTCAATAATACAATGTAAAATCAAATCGGATAAAACAGATAACACAAAGTACACAAAACCTTACATGACACAAACAAAAAAAGAATAACTTCCAACAAAGGCCAAACTCAAAAACATTAGAGAAATATATAAACAATGTAAATCTTTTAAAAACGTCAATTGCACATATAGACTCCAGTTTCGTACCTGTGATCTACCTCATAGAAATCTGTATTTCCCTCAGCAGCTGCACGTAGACTGATACCAGACAAAGAAGTATTCCCCTGAACCGAGAATTTCACATAGCAAATGATTTCTGGTTCTTCCTCACCGTTATCTGAATCGATAGGCATCCGCGCTCTTAGTTTTACTGGAGTTCCACTCAGAGGTATCTCCGGGATTTGCCATTTCAGTTCTCTATCGGTTCTGTTTAGAATTGCTTTAGGCGAAACCTTAAGCAATGTAGGATCAACCGGGAGTTTCAGGATAAAGTCGACATTTTTCAGAGGCTGAGGTAATTCCGGGTTTGAAACGTATTGTATCATTAGTGACAGTAAAGTTCCGCTGGTTCGTTTCACCATTCGGACTCTAAGAGGCAAAGGGGTTAGTTTAGGTTGCAAGCTATACTTTAGGATAGGGATGGGTTCTTCTGATGGAGCAGTTCTAACATGAAACAAACCGTTCCCTAAGCTACTGATCCGAGAACTCTGCATAGCAAATCTCTTAACGGCACTAGTACCTTCGACACGAAATGAGAACTCGGTTTCTTTCTCTTCACCAGAGCCTTTGGGTGGCATTGTTTTCAGATAGATCACACCCATTAGTCCTACTCTAGCAAGCAAGGATTCTCTAAACTCGGTTCTAATTTCCTCAGAGATATACAATTCAGGACCTTTCATCTCAGGTTTTTTAACTAAGTTATCGAGATTACCTCCATCTTTGCCTTCCACTGCCTTAGGATCACTGGTGTGCAATAGCTCAAGCCCACCGAGTCCTTCCTTCTTTTGAATCTTCTTTGGTCCCATAAACTCAGAAGGATCCAATCCACCTCCCCAAGCATCACTAAAAGCTTCAAAAGTTTCTCCAATCGTAGCCTGTTCATTGCTGAACTCAATCCCACCGTATTGCCCTTCGAATCCTTCCACATTAATGTGCGTAGACTGTGTTGCTTCAGCTGGAGGCAATGTCGTCACTTCAAGTCCAGCCAAGGCCAAAGTCAAATCCGTCGAGGACGGATCCTTAGTCTTCTTGAACCCACCCACAAGTTCTTTCTCCTTGTTCATCGTTTCACTAGCCGCAAAAGGATCTTTGTTCTCCGGCTCCGGTTCTTCCTTCAATTGCTCTGATTCTTCCACCACTGGAGCCAAAATCGCCGCTAATTCATCTCCAGCAGCAATAGTTTCCGGAGGCAATTCAAATCTAGCATTGGCAAATGCGTGCACAGAAGCTTGATGCTCTGCAGCGTGCGATTCCACCGATGTCCAACTATCAGCTCCACGGATCTTATTCTCAGTATCCAAAGCCGAATGAACCATCTTCGCAATTCCATCTCCGTGCATAGAACCAAGCATCGCCGCAAGACGAATATTACTAACACCACGCAAAACAATGTCAAGCGCCATATAAACCTCAGCATACTTCCGTCCAAGCTTCTCCGGAGTCACTTCAACTCCACGGCAAGCAGTTACAATAACACTAACAGCTTGATTCACAATGTGAATACACTCAAATACATTAATCGAATTATCATGATCCGCGACGGTTACACCAAGGATATAAATCGAGTTCACTAATCTATAAACCACTCGATATTTACTCTCAACACCAACAATCACCTGTCCATTTGAAGCAGCAAGCGGATCATCACCTACAAATTCAGCCGCCGTGGCATCGTCGGGATCTGCGACGGAGGAAGAAGAAGAAGAAGAAGCAGCCTGATTTGGCTTCTGCTTATGCTGCTGCTTCGATGAAGCCAATGCTTGACGCATTTGGCGGAAATACGAGAGAGCGATTAGGGCTCTTGCCGGTGGAAACCACTCTCTAGTTTGGAGCAAAATGTCGGATCCATTAGCTGGTTGCAGAGCTAGGGCTAAGCACGACATGATCGTGATTCCAGAATTGATCACGAAGCTTCTACTGATTGCGACTAATCAATCTCAATGTAGCCTTGATTCCATTAAAAGCCATCATCTGATGAAGAAATCGATCAGATCTGAGAAGAATCGCCGAAGAAGGAAAAAAAACAAAAAAGGTAATAAAATAATGGCTTTGGGCACCTATTTTAAAGAGGCCACAATTAAAAAATATATAATATAGAAAAGAAAAAATAATTATAAAATATATAAGATTCTAAACTATTAAGAAAAAAAGAGAAACGATGTAGAAAATAAAAAAAGTTATAATAAAGTTAAAAAGAACCCATCTTGTAATTTTTTTGAAAACTAACTTATTTTTAACTTATAAACTCGTAGAGAGATAAATAATAAAATATTTAAATTGAATAAATAATTTAATAAGTGACAATTATCTTTTTATTATTTATATAGGCAAATTTATTTTTGAAAAATTCACATTCGTCAAAAAAAAATTAATATATGTTTTTAATATAAAAGTTTATTTATATGTTTTTAACTTTATTTTGAAATCCGATGAAACTAAAAACACAAAATTAATAGAATTGTAGTAGCAATGGTCGAAATTCGTGCATAAAAGGTATATTTTCAGGTTATGTAATATAGATTAGTGTAGAAGATTTAGAAAAGATTATACATGTGGGAAACAAATTATGTCTAAATTAAGCATATGTTGTTTTCTTATACATTCGAGTAAGTTTTTTAACTAGACCATGTAAACCGACCCAGTTCGCCCTTATCGGAAATCAAACTATCCTCTTTAAAGTCCACAAAGTAGTTGGACCTAACGTCAAGAGGAATAGGCTAGTTATAGTTTATACGGCCTCGTTTCAAGGATTAAGTCTGTTTTCTTTTTGTTTTTCTCTCTTTTTTTTTTGAATTTTGTGGCGCTTATAATCTTCGCTTTTGGCGGTGAAATGCGAAATGGAAAAATGAAGCCGGAGAATCTTCTCCGACGATCGCCGACGAGCCGCAAGCTAACCACCGGCTGTGAAATCCTCGACAGATGTCTACGCGGCGGCTTCCCCTGCGATTCTCTGACTGAAATTGTGGCGGAGAGCGGCTGCGGAAAGACACAACTCTGCCTTCAGCTCTCGCTCTGTGCCCAACTTCCAATTTCACTCGGCGGTCTCGATGGTTCTTCTCTTTATCTCCATTCGGAGTTTCCTTTTCCGTTTCGCCGTCTTCATCAGCTCTCGCGCTCGTTTCATCAATCTAACCCTAGTATTTACGGGAATCACAATGATAATCCTTGTGATCATGTGTTCGTACAAAATGTTCATTCTGTAGACCACCTGTTCGATATAATGCCTAGGATAGATGCTTTTGTTGGGACTTCGAAAAAAAGATTTCCTTTAAAGCTGATTGTGCTTGATTCAGTAGCGGCATTGTTTAGATCGGAATTTGATAACACTCCGTCTGATCTCAGGAAGAGATCTTCTTTGTTTTTCAAGATATCAGGGAAGTTGAAGCAGTTGGCTAAGAAGTTTGATTTGGCTGTGGTGATTACGAATCAGGTTACTGATTTGGTTGAATCTTCTGATGGGTTAAATGGGTTGAGGATTGGGAATTTGCGGTATTTGTGTTCTTCTGGGAGACGAGTTGTTCCTGCTTTGGGTTTGGCTTGGGCCAATTGTGTTAACTCCAGATTTTTCATTTCACGAAGTGATGATACTATCTGCAAAGAGAGGAGCGAAAATGATGAGAACAGTCCAAGTTCTGTATCCAGAAGAGCTCAGAGACGGCTTGACATTGTTTTTTCACCTTATTTGCCTGGGACTTCTTGCGAGTTCATGATCATCCGAGAGGGGATCTGTGCGGTTCAAGCGTAGGTGATCCTCTGGTGCTATGTAGGATAATTTTTGTTCGAAGTTTCACGAGTTTGTTTGGAGTTTTGTGCATTATTTAATTATTTATGTAGATTGCAGAGGGATCCGGGAGATTGGTTGCAGCAACGCCAGGTTTGTTCAGACTTTTCCTCTTAGTTAGATGTAATATAGAAAATCTCTTTGGTGCTTGTCTTTAGTTTATAAGCATTCGATGAACAACTCGGCATACTAATGCTTCTTATGTGCTCCTAAGTCTACTGCAAGCTTTTCACTTTGTTCTCTGTTTCTCTTTCCTTGGCATATCGAATTTTCCCAAAGTCTAAGACAACTAGAGTTCACACTTGGTTTCTATCTGCAAATTATTTCCTTTGCTGAGTAAACTGCTGAAGTGATTCTTTATGGAATCGGTAGGGTTGATTGTTCTGGTGGATATGGTTTTTTTTTTTTTTTAATTTCATTTGGATTATCAGGAGGTTCTGGGCCGATACCCGTAATCCCCATGCCCGAAACCACAACATGTAATATTAATTTCATCCCAAGCGTCACTTGATCACGTAACTTCTAAGCTTTGTCTAGGTAATTTTCCAGTTAGTGGATATGGTTTTAGTATTTACCTTTACTTGAACTTTGCAAATTCTGTAGCTAGTTTTTTTATTCTAACCAGAAAATGACTGAAATCACAAAATTATGATGATGAACGTTTGCATACCTTAAAAAGTGCCATAAGTAATTCATCCAAACAACGTACTACTTCATTGTCTTCTTTGACGTATTGGTTACTGAAATGAAGTTAAACAGATTACTTGAAACAACAGATCTCTAACTGTCTTTAACCTTTTGAATCAATTGCAGTTTCTAGAGGATCAAATTGGCATCTGATATCTAAGGCTGAAGTAAGAACAACCACCCTTGAATCACCTCAAGGACACAACGGAGCTCTACAAGAAGAAGGGTTTTGTCCGTTGGCCTTTAGATTAAACAATAAGTGTTCAAACACAAATCTTCATTATTATTTGTAATCTATATAGAAGAAAACTAAGCATTTTTTAGTTTTAATGTTAAAGTTTAAAACATCTCTTAACTTAACATTATGGGCAAAAATTTATGCTCTCTATATGACCCGGCCCATGTTCAAGGACCAATTTTACATACGTCATAGCTACGTCACTCGACAGCGTGAAACTAACTCCGACTGGATTCGGATTCGTCGTCACTCCAAGGAAGTAGAAACCAATAGCTCTCGTCGATACTGAATTGTTCCGGTTCCCACAGAAACACCTGATCCGAGTCTCGAGAAGAGATCCAAATCGTACCGATAATGTCGAATCCTGCTGCCGTCCCAGTCGCCGTCGCCGGCAAAGGATCAATCACTCATGTCATATTCGACATGGACGGTCTTCTTCTCGGTAATTATCGTTGCATCTGATCTTCAATCTCTTGCTTTATTGAATCATTAAATTGGTCTTTGGCTTCACTTAAACTGGATCTGATCGGAAATTGGAAAATTAAGGTTAATGGCTTCAGATATTTTTGTTCATTGGCGTATCTGCTTGATGACACTTGAAACTGTTGTGAACAATGTTTATATAACGAAAACAAACTTATGCCGATTTGGTTTCTTATTGCAGACACTGAGAAGTTTTACACTGAGGTTCAAGAAATTATACTTGCTAGATTCAACAAAAAATTTGATTGGTCTCTCAAAGCTAAGATGATGGGTAGAAAAGCCATAGAAGCTGCTAGGATTTTTGTAGAAGAAAGCGGGATTAGCGACTCTCTATCAGCTGAGGACTTCCTTGTTGAGAGGGAATCAATGTTACAAGAACTCTTCCCTACTAGTGAGCTAATGCCAGGTTCAATCTTCTTTCTGTAACACTTTTGTTTCCACATAGACATATGCAAACAAAAGTCACTGCCTTTGCGAGGAAATCATAATCATCCGTGGAAAAAAAGAAAACAAAGTTTCTGCTTTTAGCTTCATCCAATTCTTGTAAAACTATTTCAGGGGCTAGTCGACTTATCAAGCATCTATATGCAAAGAATATTCCAATTTGTATTGCTACAGGGTATCTCTTCTCTTCATCAGCACATTCATTTCTTATGATATATACCAACTGAGTTTGCATTCTCATTTTCTTTACAATTGTTACTTTTGAATGTACGGTTGCAGTACTCACACACGGCATTATGAACTAAAAACCCAAAGACACAGAGAGCTTTTCTCATTGATGCATCACATAGTTCGCGGTGATGATCCAGAGGTCAAGCAAGGAAAGCCTGCCCCAGACGGGTTTCTCGCTGCAGCCAGGAGATTTAAGGTAACTTAACAGACAACAATCTCCAAAGTTCTCCATTACTAGTACATTGTTTGATTTGGTTGTATCCTCCATTTCAACTTTTAAATGAGCTGTAAACTAATGTTTCCTCTTTGTCTGGATTCCTTAGGGCGGTCCTGTGGATCCACAAAAAGTTTTGGTGTTCGAAGATGCTCCATCTGGAGTTCTTGCTGCTAAAAACGCCAGAATGTAAGTGTCGGTTTCTCTAAGTAATTTCTAAGTTCTCTCATGTCAAACCGAGAGAAATCTTGTATCTACAGCAAAGAAACAAGTTTATTCATCTTGATTCCTCACTACAGGAACGTGGTGATGGTACCGGATCCTAGACTAGATATCTCTTACCAAGATGTTGCAGATCAAATCATAACTTCTCTACTCGATTTTAAACCGGAGGAATGGGGTTTGCCTCCATTCGAGGATTCAAACTAAAACAATACATCAAGCTTCTTCAAGGTAATGATAAGAACTCCAATCATGAATCGGTCAGAAGCTTGTTGTTTGTCTTGTTATATTGTTTTGGCGTTTACATGACAAAGCCATGAGGTATTATGAATTTATGTCTGCAAGGATTATATGATTTTTTGGCTATTGTACGCAAATTGAAACTAAGTGCTGACATGACCTGAGACCAAACAAAAACCAGCCTCAACGTTTAAACAAATTTTTTTTGTAAAACTATTCTTACCCACTAGTTTCAACATTGGCTTATCTGATCTTGTTTTTGTCGGTATAGCTGAATTAATTCCTTCTTTTTTTACGGTTGGAATCTTCCTTCTTTACGCCGTTACTAACATGTGTTACTAAAACTAATACTCTCTTCCTTTCTTCAAGTTTTATGTTTGTCAATACAAAGTAATTAATCTTCAATATAATCTAGAAAAAATAGGTTGAAATTTAGTTTTACAACTAGTTTTAAACCTGTGAAATCTGAAAAAATATTCGATTCAGTTTTCATAAGTTTCTCAGCACGATTTCGTTTTTAACCAATTTTGGGAGCGTAAACGGTGACAAAGTTACATTTATTGTATTCTCATTCACTTTGCCATTCTTTCTACACGATAAGTGATCGTAACTTTTTTTTTGGTCACTTCATTTCATTTTGTGGGAAGATAAGAGAACAAAGAAGCAAACACATCCGATAGAATTATACAATAATGCCATTGGGAATCACCGGCGTCGGCTGCTACAAAACATCTTCCATCTCCTCACTCGTTTCTTCTCACTTTTCTTGTGTTCCCTTTCACCGGCAAGATTCGAATTCTCTTCGCTACACGAACAAAGTCCCTGTATCCTCACAAACCAATCTTCTCATCAACTTCCCAAGTATATTCATCACAGTTATTATGTGGCTTAACTTCAAAATTTATGAGGAGAAAGTTTTCTAAACCACATTAAAACTTCGCTGATGAAATAAATCGAACACTGAACGAAATCTTTGTTTTAAAGAAAGATCAGTAATTCAGCATATATGTGATTGTCTTGCATGAACGCTCATACGCAGAAATAACTAGCTAGATAATAATATAATTAAAGAAGATCGATATTAATTAATGTTGGGTATTACTTCCAAGTAAGATCGCCGGCGAGAAGGAGATCGTTCTCCATGTCTTCATAAGCAATAAGATAGCCAGGAATGGCGTTAGATAAATCAAGATCTTCGGTCAAATCAGCCCCATCGACAAACATTTGCCTCAGAGCCAAAGCCAACCTCTGGTAACTCCCATGCTTTTCTAGGCTTATGCGCTGGCAAATCGAACGACCCTCGAGCACAACCGTAACTAGAGGAACCACTGATGAAACTACATCGTCCTCGACGTTGAGACCAAAGCCTTGGAAAGATCTCCAGGCCGCTCCGGCGCTGGAGTTGCTAGGGTTTTGGGAAATAGGTTTGGGCATGAAAGGTGCTGTGGTGTCACGACGTTGTTGTATGGTGGTGTTGTCTTGATGAAACCTTCTTTGCAAAGAGTCTTGGCTTTGTGGCTCGAAACTGTTCATATTGAGATTAGAATTTTTAGGGTTTTTTACTTTAGAGAAGACAACGGTTGATATGGAACTCAAAGTGTTTCGTGTGTGTGGTTTTAAAATGCTAGAGAGAGAAAGAGAGGGACTGTGTGTTGATGAGATTCTGGTGCAAGTGAATGTATATTTGTACTTATAAATAGATAGAGAGAAGGCGTACATTGTGTGCCATGTGTCTTTTATTTGACAATTTTTTTTGGTTTGTTTCAGTGTTGTATTAAATTTTTTCATTTAATTTGAAAGTACATATGTTATTTGGATTCAGAAGCGTGTCTAAAGGATATCAAAAAGATTTTTGTCTAAATCTCCCAAATTATATAAGTTTTTTAAAATTCTTAAATTTGAAAAATATAAGGTATTAGAGTGATTTTTTTGGGTTTGAATATGTCTGTCAGACTTACGTTCGAGTCACATATTATCCTCCAATCGAATGTTTATTTTTCATTTAGTTACAAAAAAATCATTTTCTCTAAAGAAAACAACAATTAACAAAAACAAAACAAAAAAAATCAAAATCGAAAAGTAAAACATAATCCCAAATCGAAAAAAAAATTAGAGTTCCAAACTGAAAACTATGCTTTGTGAATTTATAAATATCTTTTTTGGTTTAGCTTTTACAATTACAAAGTAAAAAAATAAAGAATCCCAATTGATTTAAATTTAATCTTCATCACAAAATTTTTTTGGATCTTCTTCTTCTAAACTTCCACCGGCGTCTAAAACAACAAATTTATCTCCAGAAGAAAGCTTCAGAATTTTTTATTTCATCCAAGTCATGGATCAAACTCTCTATTTTTTTAAGATAAGATTTGAGCAATTTCAAAAGTATGAACAAACATTTGGTTTCCTATTTGATTTGAAGAAACTAAAGTCAACAAGTGATGATAGTTTGAGGGCATCTTGTACCAGTCTTGAAACTTCTTTAAAATATAGAAATAATTCATATGTTATTGGAGATGATTTGTATTTTGAACTAACAGTTCTAAAATATATTTTGTCAAAACACTACAAGAGACTCATCGAAGTGTTGAACTTTTTGAAAGGATTGGAAGATTGTTATCCAAACTCATAGATTACTTATCGGATATTGTCGATGATGCCAGTTTCAGTTTTCACTGCTAGAATAAGTTTTTCAAAGTTGAAGTTAATAAAATAATATTTGCGATCAATTATGTCACAGGAAATAATTTAGTCAAAAAATTATTGGAAAAGAAAAAAAAAATTATGTCTTAATTTTTTTAGATTATTATTATTTTTAAATAATTTATATTATTTCAAAATTATATTACATTTATTTTGTAAAAAAAAAATATTAAAAAACCTCATTTTCTAATCTCGCCTTAAATCCTTTGAACCTGGACACGGCTCTGTTTGGACTTTCCGTTAAACAATGAATCCTTAATTACAATCAATTTAATACTCCAAACTCCAAAGGAGTACTGTCTTTAATTATTCTATGAGCAATTGGATTCACGTTAGATATGTTTTCACACATGCATATGGATCCATATGATATATTTACACTTAGATTTTTACACTGTTATGTTCGATTTAGTGTTTTTCACGGATATTTTGATCCCAATTTCTTTTTATTGTGAATTGAGTCGAGTCGATTTATCATCCACAACTAGTACAAACTATTAGACTATAAATCACAGTAATAGAAATAACTAAAATATATTCGAAAATAATAGATACATGATTTATACGATTCGATTCTACTTTGCAAGAACGAATAATTAGAGTAATAATGGTGTTGCTGCAGTAAACGTTCATAAATTAAATTCGACCATAAACTTAATATTTTCCTATGATCGTAATGTGGAAAGGGCAAAAGGTGAGTAACAAGTTGACCACAGGCTGCTTTTGCTTGTACTAATGATCAGCCAATGAACATGCTTGGGGTGATACAGGTAACAGACACTTATGGCTTTGCGAACGACAATTGTAAAAGTTTCTAATCCTTCATTTAGTTACTCTTTGATCATCTTTACTTGTTGATTATTGTAGTCACATAAGACTGCTGAGCTACTTCTTGTCTAAGGGTTAGTTCAATAGTTTGCAGCCCCAAAACATCCTCCATTGAGACGGCTGGAGTAATATCCCGGGTGAGTTCTATCTACGTACCTAACCTCAGTTTTCTTAACAAGCTGAAGATTTTGAGAAATCTATTTTGTTGGAATCTTATTACTTTTTTAACAGTTTAAAGAGTTAATAGGTGCAAGAAGCTGCAGGTTGTTTGGGTGTAGATCGCTATGTGAAAACGAAACAAATGAACGAGCTTGATGTTGAGGATGTTCTTCGCAAATCCAACAAAGGCAAGACTTTTTACCCCGATACAATGTCAACTTAAAATTAATAAAAGTTGCATTGAAATTTGAAAAACATCTTATATTTTGAAAAATAGAGAGTAACAATCGAATAATTATCCAATGTTTTGGTCTGTTTCTAACCAAACAATGATAATCATCTTGTCATGGTCATCAGCTATATTAGGCTATTAGCACAAGTTTAAAAAGATTCTTAAATCATTTGAGCCTTGTATAAAAGCCTAAATGGCCTTATTGGGCCCAATTAAATCTGTGTGGGCTCTCGGTTCTCCTTAATAGGTGAGTTCTGAATCCCTCGTGCTTAACCGTTGGCGCGTCAAAATCACGTCGAGGAGCACTGTATCCAGTAGGTGTGTCCGCACTGTATCATAATCACCCTAGACAAATTAAGAGCTCATTACTGAAATAAAAAGCAAATGAGAGATTTAAAACTTTTATTTCGCTCTTCTCCAGAAACATTCCGTTTCAGATATTTTGATTTTTGAATTTGGTTTAGCTCTTTCTCTGCTCGATTAGATCTGCTTCTGTGATTGATTCTCTTTGTGTTTGTGTTTGTGTTTATCGTTACTTTCGCCGGAGAAGAAAGTTCTCGTCGCCGTTTCGAAAATGCCGGCGACCGATGCTGAGTACGATCTCGTCAAAGTAAGATTACTGTTTTCCGATGTGTTTTCTCTATATTTGCTCCTCGAATTTCAAGTTTTAGTGATTCCTTCTCTGGTTTCTGCTTCACAGGTTTCATCTCAGTCTGCGACAGGGTTAGTTTTCCTCTTCCCCTTAGGGTTTATTTTAACATCTCCGATGAGTACTGATAGTTGTTTTTTTCTTTGTGAAGGGATTACACATTCGCAAATGTGGATAACTTGGAGCATTGTACGAAGTACTTGAATCAGACGATGGTTACATTTGGATTTCCCGCCTCGCTCGATCTCTTTTCGAATGATCCGGTGTGTTTTTATTCTTGACTCGTTGTTGTAATCTTGAAATTGTGGGTTGGTTTCGGGTTTTAATTAGGGTTTGGTTGATTTAGGTTTCCATCTCAAGGACCTGCAATTGTATGTACTCGTTGCTGCAGCAGCGACAACGTGACATAGAGTTTAGGGAATCTACTAACGAGCAGAGACAGAGGTGAATTTTGTTTTCTTTCTTCTTTCAGTTTTGCTATGCGATTATTGGATTGTTCTTTGACTATTGGTCTTGACCTGGGCTGTAATTTTCGCCTAGAGCAATTTGTTTATTAGTCATTGTTTTCTTAGTGGTTCAATTTACTTTTAGATTTGTTCTGCAGGATTTAGGTTTGTAATTCATTGGCTAAATGTTCTAGCAGTTTTTTTATCTGTTTATCTTGTGTTAATCCAGTTTGATGTTTGAGATTATATACTGTGATTTGCGGAATGGTTTTCTTGTGGTTTATGTGCATTTCCTTGCTGTGTATAGACAACAATCGGATATAGCTAGACTTGAAGCTAAAGTTGAGAGGCTTGAAGCGCAGCTACAACAAAAGGACAGGGAAATTGCAACAATTACCAGAACCGTGAGTCCACCGTCAAGTTTCAGCTGAGATGCTTTTTTGCGTAGGCTAATGATTGAAGAGAGTTTGATTATGAATTTACTCTTTTGATAGGAAGCCAAAAACACAGCAGCTTTGAAGTCCCAGGTTGATAAGCTACAGCAGGAGAGGGATGAATTCCAAAGGATGGTGATTGGTAACCAGGTCTGATAGTTTGTGCTGCTTGGATTAACTAATTTATTTTGGGAGCAATGGTACTGATGGATTGTCTGTATTTATTCTCTAATCCCTAAATAGCAAGTCAAAGCTCAACAGATACATGAAACGAAGAAAAAAGAAAAGGATTACATTAAGTTGCAGGTTGTGTATCTTATCTCGTTGAAATGACTTTTCTGTATCCTGTTTAATTCCGCATTTTGAACGCTAATTCTTTTTTTTTTGTTTCTCTCGTAGGAACGGCTGAATCAAGTATTAATGGAGAAAAAGAAAGAATCAAGATCTGGAATGGAAATTATGAATTTGCTACAGGTTCTTACCAGCTTCTTGGTTTTTGTAATTCTTAATTAATGAAAAGTGTGGTATTTTCCTCTTAAGTGATAGTCTGTTGTACTTAATAGAAAGAAGGGAGGCAGCGTGGTACCTGGAACGGCAAGAAGACTGATACTGACTTCTACAAAAAGATAGTACGAGTCTAACTACAAAGCAATGACATTATGCAGAGTTTCAAATGCATATTCTTAATAACGTATGTCGTACCTGCAGGTGGATGCATATGAAGCGAAAAATCAAGAGTTGATGGCTGAGAACACTAATCTAAGAGCATTACTACGATCAATGAAGGTAAGCTCTTTTTCATACTAAGTTTAACTTGAGTAACTTAATATGTTTATTCATAAGAAAAGTTTTTTTAATCTTTGGTTTTGTTGCAGACTGATATGCGTGAATTCTTAAATGCTCCAAATGGGTCAGCTAATCCTTCATTGGCTGGCAGTGAGAAACGTGAGGCTGATCCTTCACAATCTCCACTGGGTGGGAAGACGGTATGCATAATCTTTAGATAGTTCAATGGTTTTTGTTTATAATCGTATATAATTGATTGCCCAGTATCTAACTAGCTAGTCATTACACAGGACGTCTTTGATCTACCTTTCCGGATGGCTAGAGGTCAGATAGAAGAAAGTTTGCGCACTAAGATGGCTTCCATTAAGGTTTTCTTAACCACATTTGCATTTACTCAACAAAATCCATCTTTTATCCATTGTTAACTTTAATTTTCTGTTTTTTTTTTCCCTGTGGGTCATAAAAATGAAGGAACATATGGTCCAGTTACAAGATGCACCTAAAGGAGCATCTGTTACATCTGAAGCAACAGAGAGAGAGCTTGAACTCGAAGCTCAGCTCGTCGAGGCGAGAAGCATAATCCAAGAACAGGTCCTCTTTCTCATTTTTCTTTACTAAGGCGAGAAGCATAATCCAAGAATCCATATTTTGCTCAGTCCTTACAATATGATGTTTTGGGAGAACACACAACATTTATTGGAGATGCCTTTTGTCTTCTGTTTAGAAGCTGACAAAAGCAAATTCTATTGCAGGAGTCTATAATGTCGAAACATCTTCCCGAAATCAGAGCAGCGAAAGTATCAATTTATATTCTTTGAATTTTGCTTAAACAAAGATGATTATGCTAAACAATTAACAATGGCCAAAACTTGTTGCAGGGAATCTGCAGTTCCATTGGCAGCTGAGGTATACACCTATAGATTCCTCTCTCCTTCATTTCTCCATTAAAAGATTTAGATGTTCTTCATCGGTTTTGTTTTTATAAAAACTGGGCGTAGGAATGACTCTTGCTTGATCTGTATTTATATGTATCCATAGGGAGTATGAAAATGTCTAGGAGCTCAAAAACCATGGATCCAAGTATGTTGCTAAAAGATTTGTCGCAAAATGTAGTCTTAGTATTGTATTCACCATCACCAAACCTCTCCTTGGATATCTAAGTTATGTATATTTACCTTTTAGTTGCGTCAAAATCAGAGATCCTTTTGGATATAAAAATCTTATTATATATGATCAAAGGCTTAAGGATGGTTGTTTTTGTTTAGTGTCAAAAATTCAAGATTTATACTCTCTGTTACATTTTCTACTAAATTAGTTATCAATCACACAGTAAGTCATAGAATAACTCATCGTAGATTTAATTGTATTATTGCTAAGAAACTAAGTAATCATTCTGCAAATCATAATTAAGATATTATTATATGTATAAACAGTGATATGGTTCTTTAGTTGGTTTATTTTCTTAAACAAAAAATGTTTATGCATGTATATGGTAACATCTCTTAATATAATTTACATGTATGATCCATATATCAGATCATAATAATGCTAATGACAACGTAAATTCTTGTGGTGAAATGGAGAGATTAGAGGAGTCTGAGGATTACAGGTCAAAGCTCTTCTTCTTCCTCTCCGTCATCTTCCTCGAAAGATCGGAGATTGATAAAGGAGGATTGATTGGAGATTCAGTGGTTCAGCGGCAGTCCATCTCGGAATATAAGGAACAACTATAACGGTTTTCGTTAGAAGAAAAAATATTATTCGAATTAGATTACGTCGAAAATGATCAAGACTATTGTATTGATTTTTCTACGTCTCATTAATTTTCTCTTTCAAATTAAGGTTACCATTATTATTTTTTTATGAACTGAGGGATATTAGGTGTAGACGTGTAGTGATTTAAATACTTTGAATAACGGAATGGGCAAAATTATCTTTCATCATTGTCGTAAATCGATCTTTAGGAATTATGGAATGAACATAAATCGTTTTTCTAAAATAGTTTGGGATCGATCCTGCAGAATTTTTCTATCATTATGAGGTTTGCATATCGTTACCCTAATCTTATTCGGATCATTACAATGTTTTAATCAGGATTTACATTATCTCCGACCAAACAGAAGGAGCACATAGATGAACAATTTGTGTGTATCTTCTTTAGTTTTGGAGAGGAACGTACTAGACCATCCCTAAAACCAATGTAAACCCACGAAACCCATGTGTTTTGATATTGCGATACCAGCCAGTTATTTATATTTAGGCCAATTTAAATCTTTAAATTTTTATGATACTCCTGGAAAAAGTTTTTTTTAGTGGCTGCTGCACCCTAAAAAGTAAAAATAATAAAAACAGTAGTTACAAATTTTGATTAAATGTGCCCAATAAAATAATTGGAAAGCTTATACTCCTGGCAAAAAGGTTTTTTTTTTTTTCTATGCATCGCAGGTCTATGATAGAGCTGCAGTTTCAGCTTGAAGGCTAGATAGTAGAAATGCATATGTTTTCATTTCATACCATCTAACCTTTCTTTTTTTGATCAGCCAATTTCATATGTTTCAGCATTTTTCTTTTAGGCTGCATCTACCTTACACTTAAACATACCTAAGGGAGGGGGTTGCCATCTCGGTTGTGTCCGAACCAACCGATGAGTAACAAAAAGTACGACGTAATAAGACTTTATCAACCAATTATAAATTTATAGTGTCGTCGGGCTTTAACTGCATCAGCTTGCCACTGGACATTCTTCAGTCAAAAAAACGTTGTCATTTTGGAACGACTGAGATAATTCCCAATTAAACGAACAAAAGAAAACAAACACCTTGTAAAAGAAAAAAAAAACAAACACCTATTTCATTGTCCAATAAGCAGCAAAGCAGGTATTATAAAAATCTTTTTTTCTAGTCAAAAGAGACAAAACTGATTGTGATGCGTGTATAGTATTAATTCTTTTAGATTTTTTAAAAAGAGTGTTCTGCGATAATTCATAATGTGCAATTATAACAAAATAGTAGGGTGGCAAAGCCAACGTGGTGAATGTTAATAATTTGATGTAGCTTTTAAATTCCGATGCATTTATGTATTTTGTTTATATATCTGAAAGTAATACAGTTGGCTTTTCGTTTCTTTTAGTTTTATTTTTCATATTTCTGTTAGTTGTTTTAAACGACCTTTTTCGATATTAAAAATGTATATACGAAACATCACATTTGATTCTGGAACCAGTGGTACAATGCGTTTTAATAGCTCCGTTAAATAAATTAGCTACATATATCTGATTTAGAAAAATGTAGGTGTGTTTTTTCACGATAGATAATGAAATCTAGAAACATAAAAATGGTAAAATAACTAATAGAAAACCAATTAACAAAAACATATATAGATATATATATATATATATCGGCGCCGAACTCTTTGGCAAATTATTGTCTTCATTTTCTTTTTGTCTTTTAAATACTCATTCGGCATTTTTATTTGTTTTTATCCTCGGTTTTGAAAAATGTTGAATATTCTAAGAAAAAAGAGATTTGACGACCCTTACATACTAATATTATATTTTATAAAAATAGAGTCTATTTGTATATATAATTAAGTATTAAAAATTCAAAGGTTCTATAAACAAAAAACAAAAAACAAAACTCACATTTTTTGTTTACCAAGTAACTAAACTTGCAATAAAAGAGATAAAACCATATGCTAAACATGCACATATTTATTGCGTCGTCATTTGCCAAAAATCTCACTTTTACCGGGTGACGACAAAAATAATAATATAAAATACCGGATTAATATTAGTGTAAAATCTATTAATATGAATTTATGAAAATAAAATTTTAAGCTCAACGACTTGAATATTGATTTAACCATCGTACTTGGTTTAGAAACTTTTTTTCAGCATTAGTATTAAAAGAAATAAGTTAACATAATAATTGATCGTAAGGTGATTTGCTTAGCCCAAAAGTAAACTACACCCACTCCGGTTTTGATGCCTTTACTTGCGATCGATCCACCATGACCCTCTGCTTGATTCTTGTTATACTTGTATATATATATTATATAAACAATCACTACCTTCTTTTTTTCGTCCACTTCATTCAATAATTATGCATATTATTCAAATAATCCAATACGTTTATTTTAAACACTTTAAGTTTTTTTTAGTAGTAGATTTAAATTTAAATTTAAATTAAATAACCCTAACTATTCAAAATAATAAACGATGATAGAATTGCACACTATACGAATAAGTTTAGATTTCGACAAATTCGATTAGTCAGAATTTTGTAACCAGAATAAAAAATGGTCAGAAATTGGCGAAAACTTATGATGAAAAATTAGTTGAAAATTTATTGAAATTTTTTTTTTAAATTTGTCGGAATTCCATCCATTTTTAACTATATATATTAGATAAATTTTTAAATAAAAAAATAATTAGTCGGTTTCAACCAATTTCTGATCAATTTTAAAAATTGGTAGAAAATTTCTGACCACTCTTTAATTTGGTTTGAACTTAAAAAACAAATTAAAAACTACTAAAAGTTATAATATTTTCTATAAACATAAATTAAAAATTGTCTTACAAAAGATAATAAAAAAGAAAAAATAATTAGAAGTGATTTGAGAAGAAAAAAGTGTAGATTATATAGAAAAGGCATTAGTCCAAAATTGATCAGAACTATTTTTATGTGGATTTAAAAAATTTAAATAATTTTTAACCAATTTTCATTTAATCTGGAAATTTGGTAAGAAATAGTTAAATAATTTTTGATCAATTCGGGAATTGGTTCCAATCAAAATTTCTGACCAATTTGAAGATTGATGGGAAATAGATATATAACTTTCAACCATGTTATTTTGATTAGTTTTTCTACTAACTATTTAAAACTTTTTTGATAAATTTTATTCTTTCGGAAAATTCCAACCACCAATGGTAGTCAGAAAATAGTTGGTTTTATTGTAGTGATGGTCATACTAATTCGACCGGTAATATATATTTTGAACTCATTAAAAGAACATTACTTTTTATATAGTATTTTTAGAAATTTATTTTCGTTATTATAAATTATAATTTTGTCCTTTAAATACAAATTAATGTCGTGTTGTTTAATTAGAAAAATAAACTTTTAAATACATTAGGGACATGTTAAATGTTTATTTGTCATTCAACATTTGACTCCACCGTTTGTTCCGTACCGAACACATCAAGTGCAACACATAGTTGTCGTATAACGACCAGCCTCTTGTTTTGCCACGACAAAAGCTAGCTGATCAGCGAATTTATTTTGTTAAAATCATATATATTTTCCTGAATTCGATATGCGTGTCACAAAATTTCTAAGAATTCAACATCACTACAAACTAAAAGAAGAAAGCAGTGGAAAATGGCGCCAAGGCTTTGATATGAATAGTGAGTCCACAAGATGCGCGTTCTCTTTTTCGCGTTTAAGATAAATCTCTTTTTTTTTTTGAAACAAAATAGTAGATAAGCGTAGTGAACAGAAGCCAAAAATAATCAAATGAATAATATAAAAGAGGTGAAAATATCAAATGGTGTTGGAGTGGTCAAATAATGACGAAAAGATTAGGAAGGCCAAAGTTTGTAATAATTGGATTCAGAACAGAGGGGACACGCGTCGTCTATTGGACCATCTCCAATTATTTCACTTTCCTTGCGCCAATTTTTTCAAAAATCAGCTCTATATGATTCAGTTTTACAGTAGTGTAATGGGGCAAATTAATAAAAACAATTAACATAGGACTATAAAAAACAATTAACACATCAACTATTATTTGTGATTTATTCATGAACGTCGGCTAACCACGAGAGTAGTTCTTGAAAACTTTCACAAGACCGACCAAAACCATGTCATTTTATTAAACCAGTAATTATGATTAAGAAACCTTCTTGTTTACATTCACTTTCGATAAAAAAATAAATTTCTAATGAAGATTACTGGTTTGATACGGCATAGTTTTGGTTAATAAATCACATATGGCCAATGTTAAAAAAATAATCAGCTAGGAATGCTCTATTTATAAGATAAAACATTTGAATTTGATTTTGGAAGTGCTTCCCAACTTGCATACATTTACTAATATTTATATACAAGAAAAAAAAATCTCAAACATCACCGTATGTGTATGTTAATACGTAGACCGTTCGTCCTTCCACGTCACAAGAAAACGAAACCGAAACCGAAATCAAATATGATTAAGAAATAAATAAATTGGAAGCGATGTGAGATCAGTCGCCGCCCAGTTCATCCCATCAAAAGCTTCCACTTGCCCTTTTGCTGTCTTCCCCTCTCTCTCTCTCACCCGCCCTTTGCTCTTTCTGATTTCTACTGTTTTTTTACAAAAATATTAATTTCATCATTGCATTATTTGGGAAATGCATAAAATTATGACTTTTGTGGCAACGGGTGACTACACTAAGTGCACTAATCTTTATAACCACCAAAACATTTGTAATTAAGAAACTGCTTAGTAATTTTAATATTACATAACTATTCGTCATAAAGCTGATAAAATCCGTGTTTTATTCACAATATGTTTTTAATTGTATTAAAAATTAATCAAAACAAAAGATGTGCGAATGTTAGATTAGGAAACTTTTTCTGTTAATACCAAAACTAGTAAATATAAATCTATCATCCGACATTCCAATTGTTTTATATGATACGTGGTCTTGCATGAGATTTGCTAATAATTTATTTAGCTTATAAATTTACAGAGTCTCGACCCTCGTGCTCTCTCTCTCACATACATTTCCTCACTCGTCTCTCTCATGTTGACCTCTATATCTGTGTTGTGTCCTCTCTCTTTCTCTCTCTATCTATCTCTCAAGCCCTAGGACGAGACCACCCACTATTTCCAAAGCTGTGAAATCACCAGAGACAATCTCTCTCTCCATCTCATCGAAAAGATTTCACGAGTCCCCAAAGAAAGAAAAAAAACCCTATTTCCGAAGATGAAGAACAATAACAACAAATCTTCGAGCTATGATTCTTCTTTGTCTCCTTCTTCTTCATCTTCCTCCCACCACAACTGGCTCTCTTTTTCTCTCTCCAACAATACTAACTTCAACTCTTCCTCAAACCCTAATCTCACTTCCTCCACATCAGATCATCATCATCCTCACCCTTCTCATCTCTCTCTCTTTCAAGCTTTCTCCACAACTCCAGGTCCTCCTCCCTTAATCTAATTAAGGTTTTCTTTTGTGTTTTTATCTTTTTAAAATTTGTATGAATTAAGACAGACCAACTTTTGTGTTCTGTTGCACCTAGACCAGAACCTTACCCTTTTTGGTTTATTTAAACTTATGCTTATTTAGATTTAGTAGTGTTTTTTTTATAAATTGGTTGCTTCTATTTATCTTTTTAACTTTTTTTTTGGTGTACTTGTAACTAGTCAAATCTAATCTAGTAAATCCTCTGGTCTATTAGATCTCATCTAGTTAAATATCTTTTTATTTTCCTACAGAATCTTTCACTAGATATTGTCTCCTTTCAAAGTAATTCATTACTTAATTACCTCAAAACCCTTTGAAATAAAACCAATTTTCAGTCGAACGGCAAGATGGTTCACCGGGAGATTCAACCGGCGATGGCACAGCGGTCCTATCTATGTACCCCGGCGGTCCTAAAATCGAAAATTTTCTCGGCGGAGGAGCCACAACGACGACGACAAGACCAATGCAACAAATGCAATCTTTGGGCGGCGTTATCTTCTCTTCCGACTTACAGCCACCGCTTCATCCACCGTCCGCTGCCGAGATCTACGACTCTAAGCTTAAATCAATAGCTGCTAGCTTCCTTGGAAACTACTCCGGTGGACACTTGTCGGAAGTCTCTAGCGAACATAAGCAACAACAAAACCCTCTAGTTGTCTCAGAGGTTTCGCCGACTCCGAAGAAGAACGCAGAAAGTTTCGGACAACGAACTTCGATTTATAGAGGAGTCACAAGGTGCGTGCAATCAATTATTAATGTAGTATAAATAATCTGACGATATAATAACATTTTTGGTTTCTATATATTAATATCTATAATCTATGGCTACATTATATGTGTAGATGCTCGTGTTTTTTGTTAATGATAATTTATAATAAAAGATTTTATTAATATAACAGACATAGATGGACTGGAAGATACGAAGCTCATCTATGGGATAATAGTTGCCGAAGAGAAGGCCAAAGAAGAAAAGGAAGACAAGGTACACTTTTGTCTTAAAATGCGCCTAATGTGCGTATTTTAGAAAGCTTAAGTTGATTTTTACTAAAATACGCGTTTTGTTTTTGTATTTTCTACCTTTACTTTTTTTTTACTTATGAGGTCACGGCCCAAATCTAACGTCGCTTTTATTGTGTGTGACGCGAAATCATTACCCAACCGTGGCCGATCTGAAATTTGTAATGATTTTAATTGTTCTGCAGTTTATTTAGGTGAGGTCCAATAAATTTTCATAAACAATTTTATTTCATCATCTATTTAGTTCCCTTCTGAAACGATATCATTCCGTTCGAAATACATGATTCGTTATGTTCAGGTGGTTATGATAAGGAAGAGAAGGCAGCTAGAGCTTATGACCTTGCAGCTCTCAAGTATTGGGGTCCTACAACGACTACTAATTTCCCGGTAATTTTGTCTCATATTTTCATATTTCTATCTGAAATTTTCAAGATTGTTTTTATTTCGAATTTTAATATCCGGAGAAATATTTGTAATTAGATATCAAATTACGAGTCCGAAGTTGAAGAGATGAAAAACATGACTAGACAAGAGTTCGTTGCTTCACTGAGAAGGTACTTTAATTTGAGATTTGTTTTCCTAGAAATTGTTGTTAGATAATCAAAACCAAAGTACGTTTTTCTTTGTTTTATTAAAGGAAAAGCAGTGGATTCTCTAGGGGAGCATCCATGTACAGAGGTGTCACTAGGTCTGTTTACAATTTATCCAGTAGATTTTTTATTCTTAAAATTTAATTTATCTTATGAAACTATCTAATATATGCTCCTAATAAAATGATTAAACATTGTTAAAATAATGTAGACATCATCAGCATGGTCGATGGCAGGCACGAATTGGAAGAGTTGCAGGCAACAAAGACCTTTATCTTGGCACATTTAGTGAGTCCTATTTCATTATATTTATGAATCTTATTTAAATATTTGTTATGCTTATGATTTAACTTATAGAGGTATATTTAACTTCAGGCACTCAAGAAGAGGCTGCAGAAGCTTATGATATAGCAGCGATCAAATTCCGCGGTCTAAATGCAGTCACCAATTTCGACATCAGTCGCTATGATGTCAAATCGATTGCTAGCTGTAATCTCCCTGTTGGCGGACTAATGCCTAAACCGTCCCCAGCTACCGCAACAGCTGACAAAACCGTTGATATATCGCCATCCGACCCTCTGTCTCTGACCACGTCGTCGCTCACTTTCAATTTGGTTACACCAGTCCATGACCAGGGAGAAACCTTTTTCCACACCGGAATACCGATCAAACCAGACCCGGCTGATCATTATTGGTCCAACGTTTTTGGATTACAGGCAAACCCGAAAGCCGAGATCCGTCCAATAGCAACCTTTGGGTCGGATCTTCACAACCCCCCTCCGGGTTATGCTAGAATGCCAGTAATGCAAGAAGGAGAAAACAACTTTGGTGGAAATATTGTTGGCTCTGAAGGATACAACAATGGTTCTGATGCATCGAGCCCTGTCTCGGCGATTCCGCTGACCTCGACAACGACAATAAGTGATGGTAACGAAGGGTATGGTCAGAACATAAACTGGATTAGTAACAACATTTCAAATTCTTACCAAACTGCGAAGTCAAATCTCTCCGTTTTGCAGACACCGGTTTTTGGGTTGGAATGAGGTCTCATCTTAGTGTGAAAAAAAAAAACGCATGGGAAAAAAAAAAGGCTCTGATTGAAATCAGATATTTTCTTCTTAGATTATTTAAGTAGTTTTAAATAAGTATTTTAAGTTTTTCACTTTTATCTTTGTCTACTGACCAAGAATTTAGCGGGATCTGACAGTACTAACTTTTTATGTTAATGGCCTTAAGGGTTCCTTTTTCACTTTTCAGAACTTTTATTTACTTATTTTAGTATATTTTTCATTTTTTTTTGTTGTGTTGACAATATGAATGATGGAAGATGGAACTATATGTGAAAATAATTTTGGTAACTTAAATACGTCTGCATGGCATGGTTTCGTCAACGTTTTGTTATTAATGTATCTGAAAATGCAAATATTTGTGAAACAGATGAATATATATTTTTGCATACACGAAGTAAACTTATCTGTGTGTCCTATGCGATGACAAATTTGCGGGTAAAACATTTGTATGGCATAATATTAGGTAACGGTTGGCAGAAAATAGTAAAAAAAAAAACAAATAGAAATTCAAATGGTTGTGGTTGAAATATGGTCCATGTGGTTAACTGCGGTTGATTCAATCGATGTCGTCAATGCTGTAGAAGAAACAAACTTCTGATGTAAAAAAGCTGGAAAAAAAAGAACCGAAAAAAACTTCGTATATTTTAGTATTTAGAACAATTAATATCTTGGATAAAATTTAAGATGTTTTGGGACAATTAGTATCATAAACGTTTTCATATTTAACCAAAGGCACCATATATACTAAGGTCTTATTGTCTATTCCGTTTATGTTAGTATTACGTATATTCACTGTATTTTTTTTCCAAATATACAATATAGTATTTTGAATAAAACTCATTTGTTATGGTAGATGCCAACCGCAAACGGAAAGACAGTCTTGTTTTTGCGTTTGGACTTTGCAAAAATATTTTATGATAAAAGTGAAACATATTGTATCTTTTAAAACTATTATTATAGAAAAAGTTACATATAAATGTAAACACATAAATTTGTGATTCAATAAGGCTATGGTGTAAGACTGTAAGTAGAACATTAAATTACAGTCATAGCTTATTCAAAATGTGAATGAATAAACGTCTCAATTTTACTAAAAATTAAATTGATATATCTTTTACTAAATTATATTGAAAATAATTGTACGATCGAATAACCTCGAAGTACAAGATCATTTTTTAAAAGTACTAAAAGTTATTTTCAAAAATATTACTCGCATATGAATATAATAATTGGAAAATAGTAATTTCTTGAGAAAGCAAAAAAAGAATGGTGGTCAAATCTGCAGACAATACACAAAGTTATGATATTTTGCAATCGTAAAAATACTGTCCAGCATCCGTGCTGACAAAAAAAAAAGAAAACACAAGCTATATAATGAAACAAAAACAGTAATGAACTGTGCGTAATTTGATTATTAATTTCGGAAATGAGAATAATGGTCTATTACTTATGGACTAGACGCTTGAAGAGGTAATCATATCCATTAGTAGTAAAAAATACAATAACTACACAACATACCTCTATAAATTAATAATGTTGGGACCAAAATAGTTTATTAATTTATAAAAGATATTAATTTATCCATAGATTAATAATAATTAATTTATAGATTTTTTAATTTCATAATTTTATAACAACCTATTTAAAATAAGAAGTTTCCATAAAATTCACATTTTTCTTAAAAAGTTTTATCTAAATTTTTTTAATGTTGATGATAAAATTGAAAACGATGTTGCAGTACCACTAGAAACAATTAGACGTAAAGAAGCAATTACCATATCTATAATTCTTCACAATTTTTTTTTGATATAGTTCGAAAAATAATATAAATTTCTTTTAATGTAGTAAAAAGTATTAGATATAAGATTCAACAAAGAATGCAAGCTTACAAATAACACAATCAACAGTAAAATCAAATTCCACTAAATTATCTTAGATATATTTTTAAGGAGATCATATATTTACATAAAAAATTTAAAATTTTATTATCTTATTATGTTATCAAATTGTGTCAATTATTGTACTGGTCTAATTTAGAACTGAAATTTTTTATTAATTTATAGAAGAAAAATTTACATAGGTGGTAAGTAAGTAATTCTTTTGACTCTCTCTCTAATATTGCACCTTTTATTGTTCATTCCGATGGTCTTAAGTGGCTAAATATAATTCTTCATATTTTGCCTGCTTCATTGTGACTGAGTGTTTGCGTGTGTAAAACATACATAGATGAGAATATTAATTTCTGGAGTTACCGAAATAATTAACGCCCTTTCTTGATTCAACCTTTCCCAATAATCAATCGTCATACTGTTTTAAATGTCCATCACAATTTTAAGAAGACGGCACAATTTATCATCGTTATCAAATATACAATTGTTCATAAAACATTGTTGAAAATCATAATCGCATCCTTAGAAAACCCGTTTAGTAACTAACATTTACCTTTTCTTCAGATTTGCTCTTCGTCGATGTTCACTTCCCAATTGATTTCTCTCTTGATTCCAAATGCTAGTGCAAGTACTTTTTAAAACCTATTTGCTTTCAAATGCTAGGCAATTTTTATTATTATTATTATTATTATTTTTTTAAGTTTTCATATTGAATTTTTCTTTTAAAGGTACAAATGCATAAAAAGAGAAAATGAAAAACTTACAAACCAACTAAACCGCCAAATCGAAACCCCTATTGGGCTTGGTTTGAAGTAACGAACCGATTGACAAAGGATACAAAACGCGAATAGAAGCCGTCGATAACAGCCCCACCACGTCGAGCAAAAAAATTCGCCCACCGCGTCGAAACTGGAATTCTTATCAGAATAAAGCCGCCGATAACAGCCTCACCACATCAAGCAAAGAAAATCGCCCACCACGTCGAAGGCGAGATTCCCGTCGCAATTTATTTGTTTGTTACATCACGAAGGCTAACGTACCATACTAGTAATTCCAGATGAATTGGCGCAAGTTGAAACGAAGACACATGTACACGGTGGTGAAGCTTCACGTATATATATATATATATATATATATTGACCAATAAAATGAGGAAGCTGGTGGAACACGTAGATTTTTAAAAAAACTTATGATATTTTCAACAAAAAAAGTGAAAGTTTCAGAAAATTTATGAAAATTTTATTAATATGTTAATAGTATTGTTACAATTTCTTACAAACTTTTACGTGTATTAACTATTTCTTCATATTCTTTGTAACATCATAAACCCTAAACCAAATCCTAAAATCTAAATCTTAAAACCAATATTTTGAATCCTAATTAACATTCTAAAAGCATAAAATTAATAAAAATAAACTCTAAATCGTAAACCTTAATCTTTAGATCCTAAAATCTAATCTCACCATGAGCTCACAACACAATAATGCCGAAAATATTTTTAAAAACATTAACAGAAACTTGTGAATTTGTTTTAGAAATAATCTGAATTTTTTTGAAACATTTATTGATTTCAGAAATTTCACAAGTTTTAAAAAACTTTTGAAAGTAGTTGTTTGTAATATATATTTTCTATTTTTAGGCATAACCAGAAATGTTTTTGGTAAATAAAAAATTTCAAGTTTTTGATGAATTTTTTAAAGTTTTCACAAATTTTGAAAAACTCTCATAAATTGTTTTATAAATTTACATATTTTTATCCGGTGAAGAAAAAACTGTTATTCTTCGCCCATTTGATGATTTAAAATTTTTAATATATAAACTGTAAATCATGCAATCTAAACCGTAATTCTGACATTCTAATTATTTAGCTAAAATCATGTTGAACCAGACCACACAAAAGATATATCGATTTCAGATCGAAAAAACCCGAATTAGCCTTACTCCACCTCTTCTCACCCTTTATATAAGAGATTTGGAACCCGAATTTGCCTTACTCCACCCCTTCTCACCCTCTATATAAGAGATTTGACTCCACCCCTTCTCACCCTTTGTATAAGAGATTTGGAACATGCTCTATCAAAATGATGGCTCGTTTAGCACACTTTAATTGAATTCCTCTTTTGCTCCAGAATACAACTTACTAATTACCTGAAATAACTGGGGCTAAGATATATAATTATATGATGTGAATGTTTATCGAATTCTATCACAAAACTAATTAACACTGATGTATTTTTCTACGTCTTGTTCAGGAATCCTAACATACTTATTTAATCGAATATGGACTGTTAGTACTATTTTTTTGGCCAAAAGTCACTCGTCCCGAGAAAAAATTAGTTGAAGAAAATTTTCTATGGGATGTGGCAAATACCTTTTTTGGTATTTGGACCGACCATGTACATGGGCAAATTAAATTGTTTATGGGCTATATTAGTCTTTGTATTATGGCTTAACTGTAAACTATTAAAGTAATTGTAGAATGAACTATGTACACTGAATAATTTTTAAAAATGAACTAATTAAGGCAATAAATTATTTAAGGGAATTGTTTGCATGTGGTTGTATACTTTGTATATACTATTTAGAAAACAAAATTTCTCCGTCTTCTCTTTTTTCGTAGAATTGTATTTTTAGTTTTCTAACGGAAATTTTCATTTGCATGTGATAATCTATCCAATTAATAAAATTTGACTGTTTTACGTTTTTCTGGTTGATAATTTTCTCAGTGGGACACTCTAATCACGAACTCATAGTAATGCAAAACAAAAACTAGTGAAATGTTTTGAAAATATCTGAAATTTTGAAAACGTCACCGAATTACCATCTTTTAAACTTCGTAAATAATCATAAACCTTTCACCATAAACTCTAAAACAAAAAGTTCTTGAATTCTCTAACGGTTGTTTTAGACTTTATGAAGTTTATGAACTCATAGATAGTTCATATATACTTCATAGTTCATACACTAATATTGTGTTATTCCAATCTCTTCTCTTCTCGCCATCATAATTTGGGTCCCAAAAGGAAAAAGTAATATAGATACATATTTTGTAAAAAAATAAAATTATATATTAAATAAATATTAGATGTTTTATGAGAATAAATTGACATATTTTTTGTAAAATTTTCGAACATATAGGGAGATATAAGGGAGATATAGTAGAAAATATAGTCTATAATAATCTAGCATAGGTTGCCAGTCAAATCAAAGAATTTTGCATATATAATATCTTCGAAAGCACGTGAAGATATTAGATATTTACAAGGTCGTTTGTTTTAATATTAAAATAAAGAAAGGGAACCAAATTCTCAAAAACTTAAAAAGATGAGAAAAGCTTCAAACACAGAGAAGATTCATAGGAGGGTTTCCTGCTAGAAAACAAAAAAAAAAGAGACAGAAGAAGTTACGGCGATGTATATTTTCTTTTCCCCAAAAACCACCCAAAAAAATCCCTAAATAAACCTAGAAAAAAAAACCCGAGAAAAAAACTAAAAAAAAAAAAAACCGAAGAACATCAAGAAAAAATGCAAGCTGCTTCGGTAAATAGCTTTATTTTGTTCTTTGTTGTTGAACTCTCATTTGGTAATTAGCTTTCACAACGAACCAATCCTCATTTTATGTGCTTATTTATTTTTCTATATATATATATGTGTATATATTTATTTAATTCAACAAAAATTCTCAATGCTTTGTTCTTAAGACCGAGTCCCCCTCGAATCTCTCTGTCTATCATATAAATATATGTGTTCTTATTACAAAGAACGAGAAGGAGAGTTTCATGGGTTTACTCTTCCGTTGTTTAAAGATTAAAAATCGAAATAAAATAAAATTTCCGATCTCGTTTGTTTTTCCACATCGTAAGCACTGTTACATCTTTGATCTTGTTTCTCTGTATTATTTGTTAATCTCAGATTATTGCCATGATTTATATTTATTGTTTTAACTTTAACATAATTTAAACTTTTGTCTGAATTCCGATCTCGCAGCTCTCAAAGATCTGGCGTTTTGATGGTAATGTGTGTCCAGAAGACATTGATACTTCTTCATTTCACGGTACGATATTTTCTCGACGTGGACGTCTTACTGTTTCTAGTTTCATGCGTTTTTATTCAATGCTTTAGGTCTTTAACACGACGCCGTTTTTATTCAATATGAACAAACACATTGGATTCGTCGTCATTGTGGAAATTTTGAGATTCATTCAATGTTTTTAACCCAAAAAAAAAGTCAAAAATTGTTTTTTTTGGTTTCTTCCCATTCCTTGTGAATTGTTTTTCTCCGGTGATACATCTTCAAGAGATTTTAGGGTTAAAGGATTGATCTTTTGTTTTATTTTTTGTGCAGTTGTTGAATACATGGAGCCACCTAAACCAATTAGTTTGAGTGTAAGTGAAAGAAGAGAACTGATCCACGCATTGTCGAAGCAGCCACAAGAAGCTTCGGAGCTTTTACATTCATGGAGTCGAAATGAGATAATGAAGATCATATGTGCAGAGATGGGGAAAGAGAGGAAGTACACTGGTTTAACCAAACCAAAACTTATAGAAAATCTATTGAATCTTGTTTCTCGTCCTCTTGGAGAGACTTCTTGTTCTGACCGTAAAAACTCTAGGAAGAAACTGAAGACGATTGGTTATATCATTTGCTGTGAGAATTTAGCTTGTAGAGCTGCTCTTGGAAGTGAAGATACCTTTTGTAGAAGATGTTCTTGCTGCATATGTCAAAAGTTTGATGATAATAAGGATCCGAGTTTATGGTTGACTTGTGAGGCTTGTGGATCGTCTTGTCATTTAGAATGTAGTTTAGAGCAAGAGAGGTATGGGATTGGGAGTGGTGATCTTGATGGTCGATTTTATTGTGCGTTTTGTGGCAAAGATAATGACTTGCTCGAGTAAGATTTTTTCGAGATGTATCTATATGGATTGTATAATGAAAAGAGTTGTTTGGAGAATGTAATCTAATGTAAGTGTTTGTGTGTGTGTGTGCTTACAGATGCTGGAGGAAACAAGTGAAGGTGGCGAAAGAGACGCGGCGTGTGGATGTACTTTGTTACCGTCTTTCTCTAGGACAGAAGCTGTTGAGAGGTACAAGGAGGTATCGAAATCTGTTGGAATTCATGGATGAGGCAGTCAAGAAGCTCGAAGGTGATGTGGGTCCATTGTCTGGTTGGGCCATGAATATGGCTCGAGGTATCGTCAATAGACTTTCTTCGGGATCACAAGTTCAGCAGCTTTGTTCTCTGGCAATGGAAGCTCTGGACAAAATGGTGTCACCTTCAGAATCTGTTTCAAGACAAGGTTAGTGTTCTGTACATATTACTTTTGTTTTGAAATCGAAGATGTTGACTCTAGTTCTTGCTAGGTGATAAGATAAGCGTGAGAGTAGAAGAGATTCAAGCTAGATCAGTCACTGTGAGATTAGACTCTGAGAAGCCATCTTCTTCTTTGCAAAACCGAATCACGGGTTTCAGGTTGTTTTGTCGAAAGTCAAAGGATGAAGAGTGCTCGTCTCAGGTGAATTGTGTTGTTTATCTACCTGAGACGAGGTCTACCATCCAAGGACTTGAACCCGAGACTGAGTTCTGTCTCAGAGTCGTGTTCTTTAACAAGGAAGGTGACTTAGATGAGTCTGAGCTTCGGTTCTCAACAATGAAGGATGATGGCGATGAAGCTGGGAACCGGGAAAGCCCTTTGACAAACTCTAGCAGTGGTCTTGAAGATGAATCTAATAACGTCCGTAAAAGCTGCAGCAAAGAAAATGGTGACAAGGGCAACACTGAACACTGTAGTGAAAATGGGGACAAGGAAAACATTGAACACTGTAGTGCAGAAGAAGTAGAATCTGAGCTTGAAGAAGAGAGACCCGTAAAAAGGAAAGCTAACAAGATAGAGGGAAGAGACTTGCTTGTAACACCCTACAAGAGAGATACTTTTAAAGGGAAGCAAGGAGGGCATAAAAAATCCAAATCAAGAACTGTATCAATGAACGAGGAACCTAAGATTAATGCAGGAAATGGAGTGGGAGATAAAGACTTGGGTCATATTATTAAGATGATTAGATGTTTAGAGCAAGAAGGACATATAGACAAGAGTTTTAGGGAAAGGTTCTTGACATGGTATAGCTTAAGAGCTACTCACCGAGAAGTTAGAGTTGTGAAGGTCTTTGTTGAGACCTTTATGGAGGATCTGTCATCTTTGGGACAACAGCTTGTGGATACATTCTCAGAATGCATAATGAGGAAGAGATCAACGACTGGTGTTGTACCTGCCGGAATCTGCCTCAAGCTCTGGCATTAAAAGCTTTTGAAATCGGTCTTTTTTATCAATTCGCTTGATATTTTAAATTATAACGATATTTTTGTAAGTTATGTAAGTACGCAAACACGAATTTGCTTCTGATGTCTAGTGAAAATCTCAAAATGAATAGGCTTGATTTTCAACTGAATCATTGTCTGAAGGTAAGAGTTGGAGATTACACACAAACATTAACAATTGCAAATCCCGAAAAAGTGATAAGAGTTGTTTCTAAATTCAGAGAGTACATGTTTGTTTCTCTAAGGACATTAGAACAGAGTCTGGGGAAGAACTCCCATAAATACTACCTGGCAATGCAGCTCGAACCCTCACTCTTTTGACTAGTGTTTAGGACAGCATGAGAAGGACCTGCAAAACATGTTCAAAGGAGAGGAAAATTGGTGAGGAGAAAGTGAACAATGCGAAAAACAAAAACTGAACTGGATGCAGAGTCGCAACAAGATTCTAGTTTAATATCGAAAACTGAAACGGGTCAATCTCTTCAAGAGTAAATGATGAGGCTTTATATCCATCCAATGAAAAGTAATTTCAAAATTCAGCTGTTGAGACACATTAGTAAAATCAGCACTAAGGAGCGATGTTACCAGAGAGTAAAATGTGTCAAGGCATGAAAACAATGTACTTAGACAAAAAAAACACAAGACTAGTTTCATCTTCTCTGGATTAACTTAACTAGTTGATAATGCAGATAACAAAAAGAACCAAAGTGCACTATCTATATAGAGATTGTGAGAAGGTATAGACGAACTAAATAGCAATCCGAGAACAAGAGTGAGAAGTAAAACCATAAAGGAAAGAGGAGCAACAAAATGTTGAACCTGATGAGTTCTTAAATTCCATTATCTGATAAGATGTTGATGATTCCTCTTCAATGCAGCTAAGTCCTAGCTAATTCGATCACACTACTACAACCTAGACAAAATAGCTAAACCTATCTTCCATTTCCATGTTATTGAATCATAGAGAAACATAAACTTGATAAGCTTTGTGAGAAGCCTAACCTTGAGAAAGCTAGCGATTACGCTCAGCAGGCAAAGGACGGTTAAATCCACCGCGACGGTTCATGTACTGTCTTGGCTGACGTTTGGTCACAGCTCTAATCCCACTGACGTCAGCACCTGCAACAGGTTTCCCTTTGGTCGAGTCAAATCCAGTAGGAATCCCTAACATCTTCATCATCTCTACCTCATTCACATCCATTCCTTCCTCAGCTTCGCCTCCGCCACTATCAGCAGCATCGTTACCGCCGCCGCTTGGTTGTTTATCCTTCTTCTTAGTAGTAAGCTCTTTCGCAATCTCGTCCACGGAATCAGAAGCAACTCGTTTGCGATTCCTTTCCTTCTCATCGTCTACTGAACCCTGGCGAGGTCGTTTTCGTGACGACGCATCGGGGGATGGAGTCCTGCGCCTATGGTGTCGATGACGGTCACGGTCAATCGAGCGGGAACGAGACCGATACCTTTCTGGAGAGCGCACGTGGCGAGCACGAGCGTGGTGGTCTGGAGTACGAGATCGGGACTTCTTGCTCTTAAGCCCTCGGTCACGGTCGCGTTCTCTATCTCTTTCACGGTCGTCTCTATCTCGGCGTCTATCCCGGTCACGCTCACGGTCCCTGTCTCTCTCTCGTTCGCGGCGGTCACGCTCTGACATGGTGGCGATGCTACTGAGGAAGGTAGTTGTATCAGGGTTTAACCAATTTCGACGGAGAGACTGATAACTTTCCCCCAAATTTTTCTATCAATGAAATAGAAAAATAATTGGATTTTTCCAGTTTGCTTATATTAATGAAAACACATTAGAAAACTCATAATTGGTTGCACAGACTAAAATCTCTTAACATACGATTACAATACAAAGATAGTAATAGCAGATGACTCGTTTAATTGTAGATGCGAAAATTTACTAAAGCAGACAGTCGCAGTTATAAACGATTTATACTATTGATTTAATAATTAGAAATAAATATGTTTGCGAAATTTTTTTGATTGATTGTCAGTGATTGCTGTTGTAATAACATTATCAAATATATATACACTATATGTCATAAATCAGAACTCAAAGTAATAGAGAGGTTATGCCTCCGAACGAAAACCTGAAATTGGATTTGAAAATTGTGTTTCAATAACATACGAAGAGAGAGCATCTTATTATAAATTTGTAAAACCATAAATTAAATTTACAGAATATGAACACAAATGCAGTCCTCAAAAGCAGCAAACTTCTAACTTCAAAGAGAACAACAGGTACAAGTCCTAGAGAGAAAGAGAGAGATGACATTTTCACTATTTATATAAAAAGCACTAAAAGTCCTACAGAGGAAGAAGAAGGATTAAAAAAATATGAGGAGCACCAAAGTCCCACCACAGACTCATTCTCCCTAAGGCTTAGTATCCTAACAGAGAAACCTTTTCATCTTCTTCTATGGCTGCATCTGTTTGATTCATAGCCTCTATTTGGTTACGTGAGATAGCTCGCTAGCGATAACTCATGTAGCTCGCTTAACATCCACTCTTCTCCAGTCTGACCACCAAGCACTATAGCTCGTGTTCCTCCCACAACACAAGTCCCATGTCCCCAAGCAAACCGTGGCGGTCTCCCTGGAATGTTTAGTATTCTCCAAGTTGGTTTCTCTTCGGTTGGGTCAAGTAGATAAAGCTGAGACGCTGAGTGAAGCCCTGCCACTGAACCACCGAAGATCAATATTCTGCCTCCTGGAAGGTTAACCGCTACGTGATCCAGCCTCGGTGGTGGTGCTACTCCTCCTGGGTTTCCTGCTCCGGGCATTCCGCTACCGGTCACACACCTCCAACAAGGCTCCTCTTCGTTTAGATCCATTGTGAAGACATCGCTCGAACGGAATCTCAAAGGCCCGCTTTTGGCAAGACCCCCGAACATCAAGATCTTTCTTCCTCCATAAACTGACAGCGTGTGGCCTAACCTGGAAGGCGGAGTCCAAGCAGCTGGGATCTCTCTCCACACTGGTTTCTCTATCGAGAGGTCTAGAAGGAACGTGTCACTGAGAAGAACGCCGGAATCTGCACAACCTCCAGAGACAATCAGTTTGGTTCCGTCAAGGGTGCATGAGCTGTGCCATGATCTTGGTAGAGGTGGTGCCAAACCAGAAATCTCTCTCCAAGTAGGCGGCTTTGCATCAAGATCCAACACAAACACATCATTCAGCAAACCTTGCTGTCCACAGCCACCAAATACAACCAGATTCGAGCCATTTACGCAAGAGAGAGTGTGGCCCCAGCGTCCCGGAGGAGGGGAGCTCACTTTGACATGTTGCCATTCGGGGCAATCCGAATTCAGATCTAAAACAAAGGTATCATTCATAGGCTGCATATTCACACCTTCTCCTCCAAAGAGAACGACCCTGTTCCCGACCGCGCAAGCACTGAAATTACAGCGGGACGGCTCAACAGCACCTCCAACAGTAAGTTTTCTCCAAGCTGCAGCTTCAAGGGTGGTCAGTTCTCTAGCCAGGCGGCCCCAACCGAGTCTCTTTGCACCAGGAACAGTCTCTAATACGCGTGTTGTCTCACTTCCCCATGCATTCTGACAAACCCTTCGCCAAAGATCCTCGTTCTTTGTCAGCACATATAGCCTGCGACATACGGAGCTAACGGATGCAACGTCTCTTGGTGTCAGGCGTGACAATATATTCATAGACACAACCTCGTCACTCAGCTGGAATAACCCACACATCCCTCTGGAAACATTCCGATCCCCAGCGGCTAAAGCTGAGTATATCCCATCGATTGATTTTTCTTTTTCTTTTGTGGAGGATCCAAGCACAGGTCCAAGGTCAATGTCTGTCTCGATAAAGAACTGGATTCCAATTATATGGGTGATAGTACCATCATCTCCATAAATAGGAGTCAGTCGCAATCTATTCATCAACGGAGATCCATCTTTCCTAAAATTCAACAACTCGCCTTGGAATTCAATGCCCTCATCAATACATTTTCTTATCTCGGAAACCACCATAGAGTCAACTAATGGGTGCCTTCTTTTAGCAAACGGTCCTCTACATTGCAAGAAGCGGCTGCAGAATCCAGGGAAATAATAGAAACAATATAAGAACAAGAACAGTGTTATCTCTAACTTACTGATGCGCAAAAGCAATAGACAAAAATTTGGCCGTGCATATAGAGAACAAAACCAAAAACACCAGACAAGCATAGGTTAAAACATAACCAGAACCAATTATGTACAACAGAAACAACTAATCTGAATTGATCAGCTCCTCCCTGTCAGATGTAAGCTTAACAATATCAAGAAAATAAGGAAGTTACTAGCTCTACTCCCCCGGCAAACAAACAGTCACAACCAAACGCAAAGGACTTAACTTTTTAAATGAACCTACTAGTCATTGGATCACTGCACATCATCAATCTGAACTAGTGTCTGATTTGGTAAAAAGTTTATTGTGTTAGCTAGGGCCCGATAAACTACACAGGGATAGCTCAATTTATCTCGGTCGACCCATATATCATCTTCAAGTTTGGTAAACATATGGAGTAGCTGAAACAGCTCAACAACAGTCATGATAGCTCGATTAGTATCAACAGCACTGAATAACCATCTGAATTGCATAACACATAATATTGAGGCAGAGTCCACGAAGTCCAATAATTCTCTACAATTCTGCATAGTCACCAATGATTATCTAAACAAGACATCTTTTCGTTTCATTCCACCACAATCTCCGTACTAAAGAAACCAAATCAAGTGATCAATGACCAAGAGCGTCCTCAGAAGCAACTTCATCTCTCTAAGTTCGCAAATATTGACATGAATTTAATGCTTAAACTATACGATCAAATCTACGTTTCTCATCTATGCTTAAACTATACGATCCTTCCTTAATCAAACTCCACAAGTAGCCAAATTCGGGAAAGTAAAAACGGGGGGGAAATGAGCCAAACCCCAAAATCAACGAAATTCCTCACATCAATAAGAACTCTAATCCAAAAGATAACAAAAATGACTAACCAATTCCCTCCGAGAACCTCCTCAGCGCGATATCCAGTAACCATTTCAAAGACGGTGTTGACATAGATAATAGGGTGGTCCGGCTCAACGGCATCAGTAACAACGAAACCACAAGGCGCCGTGTGAAGCAAATTCCCAACCGGAAATGGAATTGGTCCACCGCCGGGAAAAAGACCTCCCTCTTCATCATCCGCCGCTGAAGAAGCATCATCGGCGCTCAGATCGGAGCCACTGTCCCACTCCATGAAACCTCAAAGAGTATTAAACAAAGTATAGAAAAATTCAATCGCCGGAGATTATGAAGACGGCGATTGAATAACCGGCGTGAGATAATCGGGAAATTTTGGGAAAAGAGATTTTTGGGCTGGAGAGAGGGAAGATGGTGGAAAAGAACGAGTGGTAACCGTCGAGTTTGGTGGAAAAATCTCGGCCGTATGAGTAATTGGGTTATTACGGGTCGGTATTACCCGGATCCGAATTTAACTTTCGGGTCAAGAGATAAAACGCCCGTTACTTCCCAAATTTGTGGGCTCATGTCTTAGTACAATTAAAAGCCCATAATAATCCTATGAAAATATACCTTTGTCTTTCCAATTGATTTCTCCAGATTTTTTTCTTTTTAAATTGCTTTTACTTTCTTTAAAACCCTCTCATTTATCAATTGTCCAATATCTTCTAACCTTTATTTGTAATAATGTTTCTTTTATATGCCAGAACAAGTAAAGTTATATCAATAAATAGTGCAGTTAGTAAAACACAATAACTTTTCATGACTACCGGTTAATCAAATTGGTTCGGTCACTTCCATGTGCTACCAAATCATAGATGCAAGGGCAAACTAACTTTTAAACGACCATCAACAAATTTACTCTGAATTTAACGTATGCTTAATTTTATATCTACAATAATAAAACTAAGTTATAACCCTAACCAATCGGACAAATATCATTTTTCAGGGGTTATATATATATTTGACATTATTTATATTAACAAGATTCGAATTATAGCCAAATCCTTAATTTATAAGGAAACATGATCTATTGGAGTGGAACTCCAGTAAAAAACCATAGAGAAACCGTTAATCATTTACTTAAAGACATTTTCAACATTGTTGATAAGCTTAATAATATTCTGTATTATTCTCTTTAAAGTTTCCACGTACTACTATACACCATGCCCATATGAATTTTACAATTCTCGTAGAACTAGACTTACTTAATTTGAACTTTAAAATATCATAAAATACTAATTTTACGAAGTTTATATATATCTTATAAAAAGGAGATGACATATAAACATAAAAATATTTTTTTAGACCTATCTAGTTTTATACTTTAAGTACACAATAGTTTCACAAAGAAAGATAAAATATCATTTAGATTATTTTATCGTATTAAAGTTTCTTAAGAACTAGTTATAAAACAGAAAATTCATTTTTGTATCAGTGAAGTACATCTTTCCTTATACTTTTGTTGTTTAGAAAATTTTAACAAACTCAGAAATACTTATAAAATTTTATAAAATGAAAAAATATTTTACTATATTACATTTTTAAATCAAACTTGATTTTTAATCTCAAAATATTTCAAAATATAAAAAGGACGTGAGAGAACAAGTGGGTTTGGTCGGTTGTTTCTTTACACTTTTTTGCAAAATTGAAAATTCTCTATTCATTCATATCTTAAACGAGATGCTAAAATCCCCCCCCCCCACTCTCTATTATTCCATTTTCTTTATAAACAATTTGAAAGAACATAAATTCCATAGTATCGTGAAACTTTCATATAGTAATTTTATAAATAACTTAAAGACCTACTACTGAGACGAGAAAAAAAAATTATATTGAGAATATATACGAACATGAAAATCGCAATCGGCGTTCGTCCAACGATCTTCCAACTAGGCACCTTGTATGATTCGATTTCAACATTTATTCATCACCTCGCGTTTACTTCCTATTTCTCCTTCTCATGTTTTTGTTTTTTTTTGGTTAAAGGTTTTTCACTATTATTACTATTTTAAAGAAAATAAAAACAGAATTTGGCCAAAGTATAAAATTCCCACCAGATTTTTAAAGGAGTTGTCTTTTTTCTTGTTAAACGATTTTTAAAGGAGTTCCACATATTTTTGTTATTTTATCAAACTTATGAACCTTTTTTTTATAAACTACATGAACTTTGTCTGTTCATGAAAATCTATTATCGACAAAACTGAATGAAAAAAAAATGATTCAAGATGAACGTGCATTCACTTAAAGGAATTTACCCCAAACAAAAAAAACTAACTAACAGGAGAAAACTGAAATCAATAAAAACCATTTCACTATATTTGGTTCGAATAAATTCGCTGGTCTTTCTCTATGACCACATATGATAATAATTTGTAAAAGTTAGAATCTTGTTATTGCCAATGCCATGTGTAGAGATGTAGGCTCGAGAAACTTCAAAGTGTGATTTTGCATGGAGATCATTTGGCATAAAAAATATGTGGTGTGTTGAGTATACAACAAAGGTGGGAATTTCGAAGTAGATCGACCAGTTTTGTATTGCAAAGCATGTTTTCATACACATAAATTGATGAGAGTTAAAAAGTTATTAATACATCATTCGATAAAAGAAGAAAATCTAGAAAAATATACTAAAAGAAAATTTTGTGTGTACATTAAAAAAAGCTTAAAGATCTAATTTTAGCATAAAAGTTTAATATTATAATTTTAAGACTTATGAGTGTGTTTACAAAAACTAACAACCTTTATGAAGCAATTAGGATGGGTGTGTGATCTAAAATTGAGGTAAGAGTAGGATCATGTTCGTGGGACCCGGAGAACATGAGATGCATCAAACGCAAAGTCCAAAGAAACTACGTCACTTTGAGTGGATTCTGTACGTGAGGTTGTACGAACCATCATTTCACGTTACATATGTTATCTGAGGAGTAAGACGAACATAAATTGGAATAATCTGAACCATATAGCGAATTAAATTATTTTCAAATGATGTAGCATGGATAGATGCTATCAATGCATGCGATCTTAAGCGTTATAACTTATAAGATAGTGTACATAACAAAATTTATGTTAGTTTCATGTATGTAACCGACTAACCCTAAATTTTTGCATTTGCTAGCGGTTGCCAAATATAACCAATCAACTTGTATATGAAAATAGTTTGATGAGTATTAATTTGTGTCGACGATTTTATACTTTTTTGATATTTTATGTACTTACAAAAAAGAGCGACAAGTAGTATTCTACAATTGTACCACAAGTTGTATTTTTTAAATCATAAAACTTACTATAATAGAAGTTAAAGCACGTGGGTTAATTTTCAATTGTTATTTTAGCTAGAAATATGGAAATTTAAGAAAGTACAATATAATTAAATGTTATTTTTGCTGATTTTATATATTACAAACTTAATTTAAGTAATTGAACCAATAGTTTAAAATATATATTTTTTAAAATTAATAGTCAGGAAATCTAAATGTATTTAATTTGTAATAAAGAAACTTGAAAATCAATATATTGAAACAAAAAAATTCTAAAACATCTAATATAAGAAAACAGATGGTAATGTTTACGCCTCTTTTTATTACATATAGAACCAAATTCAGCCAAAAAAAAATCGTTTTATATTGATTGGCCTTTTGCGAAGGAAAGATAATCTTAAGATTCACACCGTTGACAAAAAAAGAAAAGAAAAACGTATGTCATTAACTCTTCTTTTTCTGGTACATCGTAATTAAGCAATTGTCGAATATTAGTTTCCAACTTCCAATCAAGAACAAACCGTTGTCAGAGCAAAGCAAATTTAGCGAAAGCTTTTTTTGTTCAGCCTATAAATGCAATCTTATTTACAAGAATCAGAAAAAACGAAAAAACGAAAAAACGAAAAAAAGAGAGAATCAGTCTTGAGTGACACTAGCTAACGGAATCGACATGGACCATCAGTATTTATTTTCCCATTGACAGTATGTTTGTAACAGATCCCATCACCGTCAAAAATGACTCATCTTTGCCAGAAATACCGCCGTTACTGTTTCAACAACAACCATCTATGGCACTTTAATATATTAAAAATAAAAGTCTTCTTCTATGTATCTTTATTTAAAAAATCTGACAAACCTAACTATTCTTTATTTTCTACTTATGATAGAAATATTTATTATTATATATATATATATTTATTCTTAAGAGTTAAGATATTCAGAAGCTATTCGCTTATAATCTGAAATTTTAAATTAACCATAAATTATGTTATGGTCAAAATTTTAGGAGAATTCTAATAGGTTTATGATAATCATGAAAGAAATAAAATGTAGTACTTCTAGGAAATTTATGTTATAAAAAAGATTAAAAAATTTTGAAAGATGAGAAGAGTAATCACTTATCATCGAAAATTAATAAGATTTGATCATAACTGGTTTCTCATAGCTTCCAGTATCGCACCTCCTCTTCACCAATGACTAGTTTTTTTCTGCAAAGTCGACGCACAACATAGCACTAAGATTTATACGGAGAAGTTTCGGGACAATAAATTAATTAAACCAAATTATTTATTATGTTCGGGATAGAAGTCAAAACAGCAACAAAGAATAACATCAAACAGATTTTATGGATAACCCAAAATGGGTAGTGACCTACCTAGGACTATGAGAAGATGCACAGCTCTAAAATATAGGTGTTTGCCTTTAAGATAGGCTAAACAACAGGATTAATATGTGGCCTGCAAAATTCTTTTTTCGTGGAGGAAAACAGATTCTTATAAAATTAGTAGCGCAACCTTGTTTAACATACGTAATGTCGTGTTTTTTTACCAAAGTATATATGCACAAAGTTGAGAAATGGTCAATTTTACACTTTTGGTAGAAAATATGTATATCTATGCAATAAAGTAACAAACTTCGTGGAAAAATAGACAGTGTATCCTAAAACGTCGTCGTTTAACTAAGCGTGGCATATAAATAGAGCCAGTCACCGAATAGCCAACGGAGTCCACCTTCACTTGCTCTCTCTTTTCCGGAGAATCTGGTTCGTTTTACTTTGAAATTTCCTCGCCCTTTTTTTTTTCTTTATCTCGAATATATCTTCATTATTGTTACTTTTTTTGCTTATTAATTTCCACTGTTTTGTGCGTAAATTTAACGATTTTTGTATTTTGATTTGACGAAGGCAGAGGAAAAAGATGGCGACTGGTGGTTATCTCGAGGATATTAAGAACGAGAATGTTGATTTGGTATGAATTTTCTTCCTTTTATTACGTTATTTTTTTCTCGATATTTATTTGCGTTTGTTTAATGAATTTACGAACGGAAAGTTTTATTGTTACCAAAAACAAAGGTTTAGTTATGTTGTTTTTTTTTACTGAACGAATCGATCAAATTAGGGTTCTACACATTCTGTTTTTGTAGCTTGTGTTATTCTCTTTACATCGATTAGATTAAACATTTCGTTGCATGTTTAGCTCGAGATTTTCTGTTTTGATCGATGAGAAAAGCATCCATGAAAGTGTTAATATTGTCATTATTATTGCAGATTTTGTTGGCGTTTTCACTTTTTTTTTTTTCTTTTGCAATTGTAGAATCACCCGAAATTTACTTACAATTATGTTAACTAGTTTACAAATAAAGCAACAATAATATTATTAGTAGTATTCTTTACTTTCACATAATTGTGCTATAACTTATACCTAAATTCTTAGAGAAGTTGTATAATCAGTTTTGAGGTTGACTGATATATTTATTCATACCCACGGAAAATCGCATTATCAACCGTTTAAGCACAATTCCTATAAAAACTTTTTTTTCTTTTTCTTAAGAAACTAAAAATTTCAATCTTCACCTGATTTTCTGAGATCAATTAAACATCCGATTTTTACTGACGGATTTGTCCCTAACAATGTCTTCCGTTTTAATTTAATTCGGCCTTATAGGCTTTCTCAATATCGAAATAAAAGGACCAAGCCTTGTCATTCCATAATCTTGATCATTTTTTTTGTTTTTGATTTTATTTTACTTATCATCATTTTTTTTTTATTCTACTTTTTTTTTTGGTACACATGTTAAAAAAAACCTTTGATCTCCCTCGAACCCGAGACCATTTCTCATGAAAGTTATCTAGTAGCCTAGGCTACGATCAATTTATTTATTTTATTTTACTTATCATCAATTATTTATTTTTTGATAATTTATATGTACTCTTTAGTACTGATGGATAACAGAGGAAATATCGATGAGAAATTTGCATGCTTATTGTTTTATTTGTGTTGCATGCATACATTTATATTGCTTTTAGTAGAAGATTAATAATTGAATCGTGTTGATATGATATTGCAGGAGAAAATACCAATTGAAGAAGTATTCGAGCAGTTGAAATGCAACAGAGAAGGCTTGTCTGGAGCAGAAGGAGAAAACAGACTCCAGATCTTTGGCCCCAACAAACTCGAGGAGAAGAAGGTTAATAACATAGTTTGCTCTTAACAAATAATTAATGAACTAAATCACTAATAACAATGTTTTGGTGGTTTTAATTTCACAGGAAAGCAAATTACTCAAGTTCTTGGGTTTTATGTGGAACCCTCTGTCTTGGGTGATGGAAGCAGCTGCAATCATGGCTATTGCCTTGGCTAATGGCGGCGGAAGGCCACCGGATTGGCAAGATTTTGTCGGTATTGTTTGTCTTTTGGTTATCAACTCAACTATTAGTTTTATCGAAGAAAACAACGCTGGAAATGCTGCTGCTGCTCTTATGGCTGGTCTTGCTCCCAAAACAAAGGTCTTCTTTATAACTCCCTTCAAGAAAAGAAAAAAACTGAAAATTGTGTTTCAAACATTCTGAGGCTTTTATCAATATTTGTTTTTGTTTTAAAGGTTCTAAGAGATGGTAAATGGAGTGAGCAAGAAGCTTCAATTCTTGTTCCTGGAGACATTGTGAGCATCAAGCTCGGTGATATCATTCCTGCTGATGCACGTCTTCTTGAAGGTGATCCTTTAAAAGTTGATCAATCTGCTCTAACCGGAGAATCTCTTCCCGCAACAAAAGGTCCAGGTGAAGAAGTTTTCTCCGGTTCTACCTGCAAGCAAGGAGAGATTGAAGCGGTTGTGATCGCCACTGGAGTCCATACTTTCTTCGGTAAAGCGGCTCATCTTGTTGACAGCACAAACCAAGTTGGACATTTCCAGAAAGTTCTAACAGCAATTGGAAACTTCTGCATATGTTCCATAGCCGTTGGTATTTTAATTGAGCTCATTGTTATGTATCCGATCCAACGCAGACACTACAGAGACGGAATCGATAATCTTTTGGTTCTTTTGATTGGTGGGATCCCAATTGCAATGCCTACTGTTTTGTCTGTGACAATGGCTATTGGATCACACAAATTGGCTCAACAAGGAGCTATCACGAAACGTATGACCGCCATTGAAGAGATGGCTGGTATGGATGTTCTGTGTAGCGATAAAACCGGGACTTTGACGCTAAACAAGCTTAGTGTTGACAAGAATCTGATTGAGGTTTGCGCTAAAGGTGTTGAGAAAGACGAAGTTTTGATTTTTGCTGCTAGAGCTTCAAGAGTAGAGAATCAAGATGCTATTGATGCTGCTATGGTTGGTATGCTTGCTGATCCTAAAGAGGTATATATAAATTTTAAAACTGTTTTTCCTCTGCTTTTACTCTGTTTTGTACCTTTGAAGAAACCGACCTTTCTCATCCTTTTTCTTGTTTTTTTTATTTCTTTCAGGCAAGAGCTGGAATTAGGGAGATTCACTTCTTTCCATTCAATCCAGTTGATAAGCGAACCGCTTTAACCTATATCGATGGTAACGGGAACTGGCACCGAGTAAGCAAAGGAGCTCCTGAGCAGGTAACTATAAACTGATTTTGTTCATAACTTTAAATGTTGTTTCTCTTTAATGATTAACCGTAAAAACTGATTCTTTGATGGTTTCAGATTCTTGATCTCTGCAATGCCAGAGCTGATCTGAGGAAGAGAGTCCACACTGCAATCGAAAAGTATGCTGAGCGTGGACTCAGATCATTAGCTGTTGCAAGACAGGTAAGAAAAGATCTCAACATCTTGTAAGAAGAAATAAAGAAGAAAAGAGTCTTATATAAACATTTTGTGTGCTTCTTTGTTTTCAGACTGTACCTGAGAAAACAAAAGAAAGCTCTGGTGGTCCATGGGAATTCGTTGGTGTATTGCCTTTGTTTGATCCTCCAAGACACGATAGTGCAGAAACCATTAGAAGAGCTTTAGACCTCGGTGTCAACGTCAAGATGATTACTGGTTTATATCTCTATACTTTTCTCTTTGCTATAATGTGAAACACCGACTTTTATCTTCGATTTCTTACTTTTGGTACCATTGGTTTTACAGGTGATCAACTTGCTATTGCGAAAGAGACTGGACGTAGACTTGGAATGGGAACAAACATGTACCCATCAGCTTCTTTACTCGGCAACCACAAGGACGAAAGCATGGCTACACTTCCTGTTGATGAGTTGATTGAGAAAGCTGATGGCTTTGCTGGAGTCTTCCCAGGTTTGTTTAAGACCTTTTTTGTTTTGTCCATATCCTATTTCGATACACAAAATTGCTTTAAACACTGTCTTTTTATCTTACCAAATTCATTCAGAGCACAAATATGAAATTGTGAAGAAGTTACAAGAGAGGAAGCATATTTGTGGTATGACTGGTGATGGTGTGAATGATGCTCCCGCTTTGAAGAAAGCAGATATCGGTATAGCTGTCGCGGATGCTACTGATGCTGCGCGTGGTGCTTCTGATATCGTTCTTACTGAGCCTGGACTCAGTGTGATCATCAGCGCGGTTCTAACTAGTCGTGCAATCTTCCAGAGAATGAAGAACTACACAGTGAGTGCTCTTAAGCTTTTAGCATTTTTCACTTGTATATTCAAATACTTTAAACCATTTAAAATTTTTTTTTATCTTGTGTTAACAGATTTATGCAGTCTCAATTACCATTCGTATAGTGGTAAGTAATAATAATAGCGGACTAGCTTCATCTTAGTAAAGACTCAAGAATATCATCAAAATATAAATCATTTTTTCATCAAATTTTTACAGTTTGGGTTCATGCTCATTGCTCTAATATGGAAGTTCGACTTTTCACCATTCATGGTTTTGATCATTGCTATATTAAACGATGGTGAGTTTTCTTATCTATATAAACTTTCTCCACTCGATCTTAGAAGACAAACATAATTAACATTATTAAACTTACTCAACAGGAACCATCATGACAATCTCAAAAGACAGAGTCAAGCCTTCTCCTACACCAGATAGCTGGAAACTCAAAGAAATCTTCGCAACCGGCGTTGTTCTTGGAGGCTACATGGCTTTAATGACTGTCATTTTCTTCTGGGCTGCTTACAGAACCGATTTCTTCCCGGTATATAGTAACATATAAACAATCACTTCAAATTCACCATCACACAATATGTTTTCTAAACTCTGTTTTTTTTTTTTTTTAATCTATAGAGAACCTTCCACGTGAAGGATTTGAGAGGCAACGAGCATGAGATGATGGCTGCTTTATACTTACAAGTTAGTATTGTGAGCCAAGCTCTTATCTTCGTAACTCGATCTAGAAGCTGGTCTTTTCTAGAACGACCTGGAGTGTACTTGTTTAGCGCTTTCTGGATAGCACAATTGGTAAGCATATAACTTGACATTGTATATTTTTCTTCCTTTTTTCATTATAAACTCTCTCTTAAATGATTCATAAACTTGACCTTGCAGATTGCAACGCTTATTGCAGTTTACGGAAACTGGGAATTTGCGAGAATCCAAGGAATAGGATGGGGATGGGCTGGAGTAATCTGGCTTTTCAGTATTGTATTTTATTTCCCATTAGACATAATGAAATTCGCAATCCGTTACATACTAACCGGAAAAGCCTGGAACAATCTCATTGACAACAAGGTACGTTGTCGTTTCTTTATTACTTTTAACTCATCTTTGTGTATAGAAATAACCTCTGATAGTGCTTAGCACTATCCCAAGACTCTAATACTCAAGAGATTCAAAAAAGGAAAAAAAAAAAGAAAATAGAAAGATATTTTGAAGAATTTGGAAAACTTTTAGAAAAATTATAAACTTATGAAGAAGAACACTCTTTATTTAAATTTAGATTTTATTTCACTTTTTCAATTTGTTTCAACTTTACAAATAAAGAAGGTAAGAAAATATTTATAGTCTCCAAAAGATCTTACGGCAAAAATCTAGATAGTTTTACTATCAGTTCCTTAACCTAGATATTTCTTAAATCTCTAAATTTTTTTACAATAATATCTATATATTTTTATTAAATGGTTTTTTTCTAGAAAAACTTAAGAAGCTATAAATCTTCTACGACATTTCTAGATATTTTAGGAAACTTGCGTTTAATCTTGGATTTGGTCCAATAATGGATAATTGGATTATGAACCCATAAATAAACTTAACTTAAAATCAAGTTTAGTTTCAATACTTTCTTCTTCTGAAATGTGATTTTAAACAGACTGCGTTCACCACTAAGCAAAATTATGGAATAGAGGAAAGGGAAGCACAATGGGCTCATGCACAAAGGACTCTACACGGTCTTCATAATCAGGAATCGGTTAACGTTTTGACGGAGAAAGGTGGTTACAGAGAACTGTCTGCGATCGCCGAGCAAGCCAAGAGACGAGCTGAGATCGCAAGGTAATGATTTGTAAAATAAAACTGAGTTTTCTTGTGACTCAAGCTAACGTTAGGGCTTTTTGTGTGTTGTTTGCTTTATAGGCTTAGGGAACTTCATACGCTTAAAGGACATGTAGAGTCAGTGGTGAAGCTAAAGGGACTAGACATCGAGACTGCTGGTCACTACACCGTTTAATAAATTATTCAGTTTAACCAGAAGATGATTAAGGAAGAAGAATATCCTTTGTTTAACAAACGATAATGATGATGATTTTACAAGAGAGGGAATAAGGTGTTTTTATTTTATTTTACTATTATTACGTGTGTTTTAAATTCCTCTTAACTCCTGTGTGTGTTTTCTTCCTTCTTCCTAATTTTGAGACTTTATTGTAACTCTGTGATTTCGTTTGCCCTATGTTGGAGAAAGAAATAAAAAAGATTAGGTGTATACATTTTCATCGTATAAAGTTCAATAGATAATATAATAGGGAAGATTCCTAGATTAACTTAAAAGAAGGGTTTAATTACTAGGCGAAGGAAATATGTAAGTTAGAGTATTAGGCATTAATGTTATTTGTTGTGTCACATCTAACAGAGATGGTGGGCATTATATTTTTAGGATTTCACACACTTTTTAACCTTGAAAAATTAGAAAAGCCATAAAATCTAAGACTGTAGAATCAGTTCTTACAGAATCGCTCAGGTTAGCTCTCGGTGGATCCTTCCACTTGCTGGGACTTTTAAATGTAATGTTGATGCATCATGGTCCAAAGACAAGGACATATGTGGAGTGGGCTGGATTCTAAGAGATATAGAGGAAGAGTGAGATGGGATGGAGCAAAAACCTATCCTTTGTTAGGTTCTGTTGTTGTTGCCGAGGCTGCAGCCTTTGTATGGGCTATGTCTTGTGTTAGTAATCTAGGATTCTCGGAGGTCATAGTGATTCCAAGACCTTGATTCAAGCGGTTAAGGATCCTCCTTTTTGGCCAAGCTTAAAAGAGCTTCACGAGAGAAATTTGGGACAAAAGAAAATGTATTTTGAAGCCATCGTTTCGGTTTAGTGGGAGGAATGGGAATTCTTGTGCTGATCTTATCGCCAAGAACGCTTCTTCTGTTCTTCATGTAATCTCTATTTTGCTTTTCTCGATTGTAGTATCTCGCAATGGTTAAATACATTAGTGGAAAAAGAATTGTATGAACCAAGTAGTTTGAGTTTAAAAAGAAAAAGAAGAATCAGTTCGCCTAAATGAGTCCTCAATCAAGCATATTAGAAGTCTTATACTTCATAAAACACACACCCATTGAATCTAACTGTACACTTCCTTTATACAATAATCGAGGCATAGTTCACCTTCAATCGCATTACAAAAAATCTGCCAAGGAAAAAATATATCAGTTAGAAAAATACACAAAAAAATCAAATTACATGCTCAAATTATAACTTTATATTTATTGTAGTTAGGTACTCTGAGTTTCTTTTAGTAATTGCAAAAATATTCCGAATCTAAGAATACATGTGTTCTTGAGTAGGCCACTAGTTATAGTCGACGTGGCAATCGCTTTATCCACAAACCCAGAGCTAGAAGGGAAAAAAAAAACAGAAGACGAGAAAGATCTTTTGTTTTGTCAACAACGAGAAAGCTCTTTAGAACAGAGAAACGAAACTTAAAACAAATCAAAGAGACACAAAAAAATGTATTTCGCCGCCACAGCTTCTTCAAGACAAAGCCTTTTAGTTAACAGTTCTTAACATTTTGTCGTTTGGGTATGTGGTATTTAGTTTTATTTTACTGTGCAATTTAAAAAATTGCAAATCATTTTAAGATTTATTATATTTGATTTAATAGTAAAATTGTTTTTCTTTAATCGCAAAATATATTGTATTTGAATTGTGTATGTAATGGCTTCATGAATGGGCTTTTAGCAGCCCATTAGCAAACTAAGCCTCTTGTAATTTTCTATACTTCACACTTTTGAACCCCATAATTACCATTCGAATCCAAAACATCCAACGATCAACACTAATAACGTGATTCAATACATTATTTTTAGCCTAGAATGTTTGTTTGCGTTAAATAAACCTGGTAACTATAAATATGTTATCCTAAACGTAAACCAAAGATGATAAATGTGTCAACCTAAACGTATCTTTCTCTTAGCAGGACCAACATCTATGTGAATCCTCCGGTTGCACCACCTTTAATCGGTGGCTATGGTTATGGTTACGGACGTTACGGATGGTCACCGTTTTCATTTTTTGCCCCTGGTCCTGCGGTGGCAGTTGGTATTGGCGATGGCTTCGACCTCTTACTTCTCTTCATGTTTTCTGGAGGCGCTTCAGCCGTCGCTAGAAACTTTCTCCGATCAAGAAATGACGAAGATGTCTATTAGGAGGGAGAAAAGTAAAATAACAAAGGTTATGCAAGAATAATATGTTAAAATAACACAATCAAATATACGATTTTGTGTAAAATTACGATACGTTACGGTTTATTTACCTTGAGATTAGTAACTCAGACCAATTCTTAAAAATTAATAGAATCAAACTGAAAATACCTTAAAATTACAAATTTAATCTATATATACATTTGACTTTGTTTGTTGTTCATCCTCATAGAGCCCGAAAAGACGGTGAAAATAAATTCTTTAATAAAATAAAGTACTATTTACCCCAAAAAAAGAAAAGAAAAGAAAGTACTATAAAGAAAACAAATTACTTAAACGTTTAAGCAAACACATAAAGAAAACACAAGAGACCTTGCTTAAAGATCTGATTGGTAACCTAGTTTAAAGAAGGCGGTTGAAGGCTTTTTTTGCGGTTACAGAAAAGACCGTTAAAGAAAAAATGGTTAGATATAACTATAGAAAAAAAAAGTTGGTTTAAAATAAGCCGCCAAATTATAGTTACTGACTGAGAACAAATGGTTGAATATTAAAAATTTTGTTATTAAAAATAACGTAAAATAAATAAAATATGAAAAACATTTCAAAAAATTATTTTTATTTAAAAAAATTTCTTTAAAACAATATATATAAATACTATTTAAAATATAATATATAATAAAAAATTCAACCGCATCGTTTATAAACAAATTCTTTTATATTTTAGATGGTTGCAACCGTCCATTTTTTTTCATTTAATCACCCTCTTCAACCCATTTCGCCAATCACTTATTTCGATTGTTTCTTTTAATTTTCTATTGATTGATAACCTTCAAGCTAATTCGTTTGTAAATGAGACAAGTTGAAGGTTATCATCGGTCAAACCCATTATTCTTTCAAAGACTTTGAGCTCCAAAAACAGGTGTTAGTGAATAAAAATAATTAGAGCTAAAACTGAAATCAGTAAATCTGGTAAATAATAATAACAATAATAATAGATCATATTAAAAAGAACGAAGAAGAAAAAAGAAAGAGTCAGTGAATTAACAAAAATCAAGAAGTTCGGTTAATGCTAAGTCCTTGAAATAGCCAATGAGGTCTCTTCTTCTCTCGCTCCAACGACGTCGTACTTGAGCTGCTCATAGGCGTGTTTGGTCCGCTACTTTCTAAGTTATTATTATTATTATTATTATTATTATTGCTCTCATTATTACAATTATCCGATGATGTTCTCAACGACGTCGTTGACGAATAGTCCATGTCCTTGGTCGTCGTCGTCATAGTAGTAGATGAAGAAGACATTCCAATACTCAATGTCAATTCTAAGTCGCTCTCCTCGATATGATCCATCGTCGTTTGTGTTGTTCTAGCAACATTTTCGAGATCTATCGCTGAACAGCTTCCGGTTCTCTCTCTTGAACCGGTTTGGTCTTTGTTGTTAACAGTCCAATATTGGCTTCTATGTTTGAGCTGGTTCATCATCATTTTCTGTGTATTATATACTCTATGCAGCTCTCGTACCTGCGATTAACACTTTGTTAACTTACATGCATGGTTATCACTTATTATCAACAAGTTGAAAGTCTTATTTTTGATGTGACAAACCTAGTTGGTCCAATCAATCCAAACCAAGTTGAAAAATTGAATATAAAAACTAAACCGATGCTCAATTTGCTAAAATAAGTTTACGAATTTAATAAATATTATCTTAATTGAACATAAAAAAGAATATAAATCTAACTTAAGCGTATACATATTATATCATTATCATCACTTTAAAAGTAGTCCTTAGTTTCAATTTAGTTGTAGTTTTAAGAATTTTACACACTAAAAATAATAATGAAGTTGTCTTTTTATCTTTTTATTAGTATATTAGACATTTTTATTAGTCAATATATTAAAATAATAAAAATAATATTAAAATTGTCAAAACACTGCATTGAAAACACATACTAAAACAAATTTTAAATTTTAAACAACACTTAATATGAAACCGACGGAATATTTGATATGGATAATCAGAATAGGTTAAACCCAATCCAAATGAAGTAAAAAAAATGATTGAAAAATTCACCAAATCGTTTCGTAATTCATTAAAATTCACCAAACCAAACATGAAACCGGATTGAAAGACCAAATTCACATATATGGTACCATCATGTGTGTGTATAATATATATGCAAGTATAACGTACCTGTTGCTTAAAAATATCTTCTTGGGCTTGCATTGTATGTCTGATGGATTCAGCTTTTTGCTTTTCAAGAAACCTATCCATTGATCTTAAAAGAAAAAACTGCTTCTTCTTCCTCCTCTCTGTCGTCTGTCAACGTCTCCTTTGACGATTTTCGTCGACCATTAACATCAAATCTGATGAATCCACTATGATCAACACTCTTTAAGCCACGTGGGTTTGTCGTAATTCGCTCAACGATCTTTGTTCCCATGCCTGAAACGTAGAGTCATACGCTTCATAACCATTTGATGATTGATAAAACACATTAAAAACCTCTAATCTCACTTAAATTGTATGCGAGTATGTGTGTACATGTGATTATGAGATTGATGGAATAGTCGTCAGAAGCCACTGGTTCTTGAAGTGAAGGGTTTATAGACAAAAGAAGGTTGACTAGTGGGACACACTTTTGAATTTGATTAGACTCTCTCTTTTGGTGTTTTGTCTTAAAGCCAACTTTTTAAAAAAACCGAATCAAAATGTCTTTCTGACCACCAAATCAATAGATAGAACAAGCTAGGCCACAAATGATTGGATTTGTGATTATTTTTTAATTGTTAGTAATCATAGAAGTGGAAGATTAACTATTTTCAACTAAAAGTGACGAAGCGAATGTTTGTTACGTTTTATTTTTTTCTATAAGATTGATGTTTGATATTTTTTATTTTGTTCTATAAATATTGATTTTCTAGCTTTTTCTCTATTTTTATTAATTAATATTAATAAATTGTAACTTTCAACATGAAATGATTGAAAGTAATGATATTTAATATATTACTATTGGTTTATAATTATTAAAAATATTTGATATAAAAATAATGTTAATAGAATTAAATATTTATTATTTCTTAATATATGTGAAAACTAAAATTCTCATGTAGCAAGAGATTCGAAAATGATATTTTATTTTGAAGCGGTGAAATAAATGATGCGATAGTACAATAATATCATTTCCACTACTAAAGTTTAAAATAGAATGATTCGACTCGTAAAATTGCAAGAAATAGAAAACTTATATGTGGTGAAGGTAGGCGAAAGACGACGGAAAAAAAGAGAGCCAGTTGTTGATTTTTTTCCTTTTCTTTTTGGATAAGCATGAATTAGAATATGAAAATTATTAAAATAAAATAGATAGAGACATTGGAAAAAGGAAACCACAAACACTAGTCGTGCAGTCAATTTAAAATCAATAAATAGGAATTTTTACTGTTTAGTGTAAATTGATGATCATGCGAAGAAGACTGTATCCCCTAAGTCATTTTCTATTAAAATCAATAAAATAGTCACATCGTTCATTATGTTCTTGCATTCATGCGAAGAGGGATGTATCACCTAAATTTCCACTCACACTTGCTTCCTACAATGTTATTAAAAGTTGTCTACACAGAAATCATATATGACACATGTACTTACGTATCTATACACACGCTCGCAAGGACATAAAGACATGAAAATATCATGTCTATGTATCTATATTTGTAGAGAACCAAATTAGATACCCAATAGGATAAGACAACGACGATTAATTATTTCAAGGATAGCGATAAATTTTTTTTTTGGTCTGTGTCTATGTGTGTGTATGTGTGTATTTCTAAACAAAATATCTATTTCGCTATCAAATTTGATTATTAGCTATATTCTTAACGGAGGTATTGAAATTTATACCAAATTAAAAACCTAATTATGTAAGACTTTTTTCCTTACACACACAACACAGACATTAAGATATATATAAAGCACCAGCAGTGTACAGATTAATCTGTTTCATGGACATGTAAACACACGTATACATATATATATATATATGCATAATATAGCAATCCCTTTCTATATATAATTCATCAGCTTCACCAAGGGAGTCAGTAAAATAACCAGAGAGATGAACATTAAGTTCTATATAAATTACCTGAAAAGAAGAGTGACCAAGCTGTGATTGTCTCCAAAGAAGCTCATTGATCACATGTTCTATGCTCATGCCACAAAACCCACTTAGAGAAGCTCTTCAAAACGCACACACACCTTACTATATGCTTCTTTACCAATTTGCAATAAAGCATTACATAAAAAAATAATCCAAAAGCTGATGAGAGATCACTATAGAATTTGTTTTGTCAACAATCAATATAGGACTAAAACTGTGTGGAAGAAGAGATAGAGATATAGAGAGAGAGGGGCAGAGACAGAGAGAGGGATAATGGGAATTCACAGCTAAGGAAATGCTTAAATTAAATAAGGATTAATAAACAAATAGTATAGAGTGATGGAAGTTAAATAGTTTTTAAAGTCTAATTTTGATAGGCTGTGACATTTGTGAAGGAAGGAGGCAAGGAAAAAGCTGAGAGTTTTCATATGCTTAGCTTTTATGTCCATCTAATTGTTCTTTCTCTAACAGACAGACAAAACATTAACTACTTTTACATTGTGGATTTACTAGTATTTACTATTTTAAGCTCTTAATTGAGATTTGAGAGTCCTTTATTCTCTGAGATAGTGTATTTTAGGTTCATTAATTTAAATGCGATTATATTACAAAATGGCGAAAGAAAAAGTTTCACCATGTTGTAGCTCAAAAGATGGATTAATTAATATGTCCAAGAATTTACACATAATGAGTATAACTGATAAAATATAGAATCCCAAGTCTTATGAAAGTAGATTATGTATATCATGTCTATATATATTTTTTATAAATGAGGTGTGAAATAATTGGATGTGTTGTATAATATAAAATTGAGAAGATCAAGAGGATTTGGACAAATGATGAACAAACAAAATAATTCAGAAAACTGTGCCTTTTTAGCCAATATATTCCAGACAAGTCCTCACTGGACATGATCAAGATATGCATGTAACCATATAAAAACTCAAAATAAATAAAATATTATAATAACAACCAATTGAAGACAAAGCTTCTATCTTTTGTAACGAAATAATGGCGTTATGTTTTCTGTATTGTTTTTAGCCATATATATATATATATATATATATATTCGTTTATCAATTTGTATATAAAAACGTATTATTCTCCATCATCATCATCCGTACTGGGTATTATCCAACCATACCCAAGAACCCCATGATTGTAATTTTCATCTGACACCAAGTTTAATGAGATGGATCCTCTCTTCTAGCCTATCACTTGTTAGCATTTTATGAATTGAATAATAAATTTTTAATTTTCTTTTTCCTTATCTTGAATTTTTTTTTTAACTTGCATATATGAATTGATACTTTCTTGCATATATGAATTTATACTTTCTTGTATATATATATATATATTTAATGGAAATAAAACTGAATGGTTGATGTTTAAGGAAATTGTTAAACCTAGATAGTAAATTCATATATGTTTGTCGTGGTCACTAGTCTATTGACTAAATGCGCAGGCTATCGGAAGGAAACAAAGAAGAAGCTAAAGCTGTAGGCAGACCAACCTGACACATCCGAACGAAATTCGTAAAAAGAAAGCATATAATTTTATCTCAATCAAGATATACACCGAATGCTAACCGATGATTTATTGATTTACTGGCGATGAATTGGAAAAAAATACATCGATCGATAACCGACGAACCCCTAGATTATCTGACAATTGTCTAAAATAATTATCAATTAAATTAATAATGATTTATACACTTATGTAAAATAATTTGATTTGGTTTATCAATAACCAATGAGTCAATGACAAAGAGGGACCATAACAAAACCCTAGATATAGAATTTAAGTTTCTTCCTCAGCTTCCAAATCAAACAACCCCTAAACATGATTTAAGTGGCATTTTAAGTTTTATTATAATTAAAAGATATTTTTCTATGTTTTTAATGTGTCTTGTCTTCTACTTGTTTCGTTTTCGCCTCTCAAAAAGACATCTCGTGCTAACATGGGACTTCGATCACGCACCGACTTATCGTAATTCGTAATTATACTTGAATTAATGTACTTAAATTTAATATCATTATTATTGTTATTCCTCGTTAATTTCATTAGTCACTTACATATAATTGTATTTTAGTTATCATGCTGTTGGATTGTATAGTTATATATATAATTAACCAGTGTAAAACGTATACACGTAAAATTCTGATTTTGAGTAAAAACTCATCTGTTTATAAAAATCAAATCCTTTATTATAATTTTAGCATAAACTATCAAAGATTAGCAACAATGTTATTTATGATAAATTATCAACGGGTTTAATTTTGTCTCAAGTCCATCATTATATAATATCCATCATTATCTTTTTTGGTTTACCCGAAAATTTCAACTCTGAACTTGTAGTCTCACTAAAATCAAAACCATCATTTAATAAGAATTCTATTGGACGTGAATCACATATCCCAAACAGGATCAAATTAGGGATGCAATGTTCAATTTCTTTTGGAGGATAGTCAACGCCAACTAAATCTGAAAGCGGTGTATAATTTTTAGCGAATCTAAATATCCAATTTTGATAACAATAGGATAAGTAATCCATAATATTTTATTTAGAGTTCATAGATCTAACCAATCTTTCAACTAATTGCCGGTGCATTAAGCAACACATCTCATCGTGGTTTGCTATTACCATCCTAGAATCCAGATCCCAGAATGATTAATGTATACTAGTATTAAACAATTCAAAAAAAATGTTGACCTGAGGTAAATATTTATTTCAATATATCGTAATAGAAAAAATCAAATGATTCCTTCCGCGGATGCATGCGTATGTTAATTAAATTTAATAATTTATAATTGAAAAAAAAATTTAATCTAATATATTGTAGAGTGAAAAAGAGCTGGCTGGATTAGGCGGAACCATGTGAGGCGATGAGACAAGAAGCAAGGAGGAAAACTCGAAGGAGTATTTTAAAATAATTAATTATATTCTAAACGCAAACCAAAGAAGTATCAAGTACAATACTTAACAGTAATTACCGACACGATAATTGCTTTTATTGGCTTAAACTATTAAAATCAGATTTTTAGAGTTCCAGAGTTTGAATCTGCAGGTCAACATCTAAAGTTTGAATAATTTGTCTGCTGATTCTGTATAAATATAGACGGATACTTAAAATGTTTTGGATGTATTTTTTTGGTACTAATATTTGTTTGAGGAAAATTTTATATTCTGACCAAAATTATATATATATATATATATTTAATTATTACTTTTCTACCTCCTTTTAGCTTTTTCCTTTGTTAAATAACTCCTTTTATCTTTACCTAACAATTTGATTGTATTACGTGAAATTAATTGAAAAAACATGAATCAGAGAAAATCAAACTATATTTGTCCGCCGCATATTAGACAATATTATAAGAACAGACGAATACCAATAGACATGGGTGCGATATATGAATAACATTTTGTTTGGTCGTTATATGAACAGCATTTTTTACTGTTGCTATACCTAAACAATTAATTATATAAAAGACAAAAACCAAACTTTACAATTGTTCAAATATAGTATAATGAAAATAGCACGGAAAAAAAGCAATTGAATTAACCTAATTTAATAATATGTTCGTCTTAAATTTTATAAGCTTACCATGACTTTATGGTTTCCTTACTAAAACACAATTAGTTCATATAATTTTCAGAAGAATTTAGTTAAGTAAACTTATTCCCACAGTATAAAACGGTGAAAACAAGGGGTGATTTGGTCATTTATGATTATATGTGAATGGTGTAAAATTATAAGGGAGTTAAAGTGAAGCGACGGCATGTGGAAGCAAAGAGAGAGTTAACAGATTTAGGATAATAATTAATAAAAAAAGAGTAAGCACGCGTTGTAGCCTTTCTAACATACACTGTGGGCCCTACTTCTACCCCACTATAGTGACTATACACACATCAATATTTCTTTTGTAGATATATGACAAACAATGGCTATTATGATTATGAACATAATTGTGTTAAATATAAAAAGTTACGCAAGTTGTGTACGAATATATACATATTTCTGTTTTACAGATTACTAAAACATTGTTGTAAATTTTATACATAAGTTGTGTAAAAATGAAGAAGTATATACGTATATATATATAGGAATATTTATGATTTTAATCGTATTTGTTCTGTATTCAACGTTTTTTTTTTTTGCAGTAAATGTCTTTAGATCACCAGTAGTTATACTTGTAGAACGATTAGAATGGATAAATTGGGTGGTATAAATATTTGTAAAATTTATAAGATCGGCTCGAAGATTAGTGTAGAAAAAGAAGAAGCTCGGACCAAAAGTTGTCATATTCACAGAAGTTACAAAAGCTCATATTCACAGAAGTTACAAAAGCTAAACATTTATCGGATAAATAAATACACACTTACCAGTTACTCATTGGAATTTTTTTTTGTTTTTGCTGAAACAAAATAAACAAAATTTCAGATAATTACGACATCATAAAGGTTTTCTCAAGCGATTACCTAAGAGCCACGTGTCGGATACCTGGACAATTAAAGCGGGCCACGTCATGTGGGTTATTTCTTCAAGTGCAAATTCACCACTTGTCAGCCGACTATTAGATTAGCTTTAGCTTATCTTCGTTAGATAATTTCTGCTTTTGGAGATTATTATACTATACTTTACATATATAGTTCAGCTTAAAACGAAACTTGAAATAACAATTTAGGAAAATTTACAAGTAATTGATATCCGTAAAATGGGGGAATGATCCTTTTTTATAAATAATAATATAATTCAGTGAAAATAAGATTTCTGTAAAGCGAACGAGAAATAATGTAATTTTATTGAAAATAAATTAGCTATCCGCAGCATTGTAATTTAACCAGATTTGTTTATTATTATGATTGTGTTATTTCATGATTTTGCTAATCAAAACCTTACTTTCGTCCCAATTTAAACTATAGAAAAACTAACAAGATTTGGATTACATTATATAATATTCATATATGAGTACACAATTTCAGCTCCCACATACAATGAATCGGATTCAGAATATGACTTTGTAACCAATGGGAAAGCATTAACGACAAAACACCATTAATTTATTTTTAAATAAATATTTAATACAAAAGTTGGGGAATCTCTTGATGTTCGAGCCAGATGTAATCTTGTGTTAGATGTGAATATCCCACGTTGGTCTATTATCGTCCATTATTTTTTTTTATATCATGTACTTGATCTCGAGTTACTTATCAATTATTATGGCACTTCAATAATTGATGTCCATATCAAAACATTAACTTTTGCTATACCGATCGAACTCTGTTTTAGTTACTAATTTGAAGTTAATGCTCATTTTTGTTGTTGTTGTTGTCATTTAGACAAAGTGGATGACTAAACTCCAGACAAAGACGTCAACTATAACAATTATACACCATATGTCCATATCCCACTCGGATAAATAGGGTCAGATCCCAAGAAATCATAGTTTCTTAGATCTCGATCAGATTTTGAGATTTTAAGGACTAGAGTCCTTGGGTCAAATTTCATTTTTCTCTTTGCCAAGTTTAATACACGATGCTTAATTTCTATCGTCTATTTTGATTGGAAGTAATGTTTTACTTTTGTTAATTTTAAAACACTGGATTTTTGTGGTAATTATAAAATATGGATATATAGTGCAATTGATAGTAATAATAATTGAATTCTGTATATATATCCCCTTTAGTAATAACATTTTATTTCATTAGGTATACGAACAAACCTCCTCTAGATCTTTTCTCTCGAGCAAACATTATTAGCATTTAACCCAATTTTTTAAAAAGTTGAAATACCTTTGGACTCAACCGGACAGGCTAGACACAAGCATTGATTGGGTCTATGTCTATCTATATTATTTATTAACTAAATCGAATAAATCATGAAATATAATTAAGCGACATTTTTAACGAGTGGGGAATATTCCGGTGCAAGTCTCTGGTCTTGGTCCGCAAATCGCGTGGTTACAAAAGAGAAACTTATAAGCAACAATTTTTACTCGATCTCACTTTCTTTTAATAGTATATCCGATGATCTTCAAGCCCTCCTTCACTCGTTCTTTTTAAAGTACTGCACTCACAAATGTTACTTTATTAACACTACGGTTTTGGCAAAGTCATGATTATGAATTCTACTAAAACGAAAGATTTTGTATGTGAACACACACCAACAAAAGTGCTCAGAAGAACCTAAATAACGAGTAAACTGAAGTTACCTGCAATTAAATTTGAAGTTTGAAAGATTCACTCAAGGACTTTCTTGGGATCAAGTTGTCCACTGGAGTAACTAGAAGGTACCGCAGAGAGTTCGAGTCTTCCTTTCCATTCTTCACCGGGTTTCAATGTAATCGGTCTTTCGATAGCTGCAGCTTCCACACAAAGCATATGCTTATAGTCTTCATCTCCCAAGTCAGATATCATCTTTGATTTCTTATCCCAAGGATTCCACACCACTGAAAGCATGATTATCAAATGATGATTCAGTCATATTCAAAACTCAGATTCTGATCGCAATACAAAAGACGGGGCTTTGGGTCTTACCAGCATCAGCAAGCCCGTCCTTGCGAACAACAAAAGTTCTCTTTTTCTCGTGATCCAAGATAGCAATCTTTGTTGGAGTGCTTAGGTAAATCTTATCAATCTGTTTTTAGACCAAGTAACAGTTTTTTGTTTGTTTGTTTGTTTTGTTTTGAGTGATGATGATACTAGACAAAAGACATATTTCAGAAAAAGGAGAGATTGGAATAGAAAACTTACTTCGGATTCAAAAGTTATTGCGTCGCCTTGTTCAGTAAAACGTTCTCTGTTCTTTAAGTTGTCAAGATAATCCAGAGTTTCCAATCCTTCAACCCGTACTTCACTGAACACAAGCGAGCCAATTCATATTACAAAATATCTAACTATATTTTCAAAATTCCCAAAAAGAGGTAAATCTATGAATGCAACGAGATTTACCTAATGTCCGAGACAGAGAAATAGGTGTGATAAGCAAATGTGAATGAAAACGGCTTTCCATCAGAGTTGGTGTTCCTGATACGAGATGTCAGAGTCAATTCTCCTTCGGTCCCCAAGGCTATCCTCAGCCGGAACTCAAAACTGAAATGGACACACCGAGATGAAAGTTAGTAATGCTCTAATCTTCTCTGTAAGATACTTCTACAGAGAATATGAGCATACTGTTCTGAGATAATATAAAGAGCTGAGTTTTGAATAATCTCACTTGTAAGGCCATATCTTCAGATCGTCTTCAGTAGGCCGTAGGATCAGGTCAACGAAAGCATTAGAACAAGAACTTGATGGCAAAGGAGGTGGGCTAGCCTCAATTTCCCAGATCCTATTTCTAGCAAAGCCATGTGATTCGAGTGTACCAAGGTTACTGAACTGCACAAACAAAAACAGAATTTCATGAGCATAATGAACTGTAAAATGTTCAAACATATGAAGAAATATAAGCACGTACTTGTGGAAAGCATAGTGGAATCCCTCCACGGATTGGTTTTGGGGGCTTGAATATGGCCTGGACAAATTCATAACACATGAGTTTCAGATTTCTATTGTTTGTAGCTCAGATACACACATAACAGGGCAAGAAAAGCAATTCTATTATGAGAAAATTACTAGACTAAAACTGAAGTGAAGATCCTTCCTTTTGAAGAAACAATCGATGTGAATACCGAAATTTAGGCAAAGATTTCCCCAAATCTTTCATCAACTTCCTTGAGCCAATCATTATAGATAAAGAGATAAATACGCTTTTGCATCACAGAGACACAATCAACCAGAGATATATCTAACGATAAACATTTAGCATCCAATTTGAACTTCTTTAGGTACTCATTTCATCTCTAACAAAGTCGGAAACATGATTAATGAACCAAATTTCCGATTTCGTAAAGAAGAAACTCAATAACCTTGCTACTGAGGTAAAGTAACTCCTCTCCGTTCTCATTCTTCCAAGAAGTCACATGACTGCCATACAAGTATACCTGCATTCATTCAAAATGATTAAAATCAAAGAAAAACATAATAATACAGAACAAACCCCACGATGAAGATTAGTAAATTTGCAGAGAGCTCACACTCCATTTGATGCTCAATAATTCAAAAATCAGTTCACATCTGTGAAAATATCAACAGACTCATAGATTACACTAAACATTTACACATTCGTCGTCGAAGATTCAGTTAAATAAACGCGTAGATCCGGTTCTTCCGTTTGCGAAAATGTATAAACAAACACAGTACTCAACCACTACCACTAAACCCAAGGATCTAAGAGATTCACAATCGTATATAATAACTACAAAATCTCATATCAACTACAAATAGAGTGAAAAAGACGCGGCGTCGCGGGAAGAATACCTCGGCAGAACGGCCGCGAGACTCACGGAGGATGATTTTGTGGAGGCCATTGATGCCTTTGGTGAGCTCAAAAAGAGGACGCTCCGTCGCCATGGAAAGTACCGAAAGTAAGAAAACAAAAAACAGGATCGAAATCCTGAAATTCTCCGAATTTGCCGTCGTTTCTACTCTTTCTTCCTTCTCTCACTCCTTTTTCTTTTTGTCCACCGCAATTCAATTTGGTCAAAAGCTATCGGAATTATTTTTTTACCGTTTTTGTTCCAACCATTTCTTTCTTACGGCTGCGTAATTATTTTTTAACTTATAAAAAAATGACAAAGGTTTATGGCAAAAAGTGAAAATATAATGGTTTAGTGAGCATTACTGACGACCATTAAATGTAATTACATTGGTTCTTTAATAAAGTAAAGCAACAGAGAAAAATCAAAGGCCAGGAAAAACAAACAAATAAAAAAAAACCTAAGTACTCATTTTGGATATACGAATATACGAATCTTTGAAGTATTTGATTATTAGTAAGCAGCTCAAAAGATTGCTGATAAAGGTATGAAGCCCTCTTTGTATTTTCTTGAACTGCAAAAAAAAGAAAAAAGGAAGAAAGATTAACAAGATAAACATTGCTAGATATCAACGGATAGATAAACATTGCATCAAAACATGATCAAGAACTTGAGTTATCAATTAGAGAAATAAAAACAAATAAGAGAAAAAGTCGGAAAACTTACGGGTTTTGGGTTAAGAAGATGAAGAAGACTGAGTTCTTGAAAGAGGAGTGTTCAGAAGAGACTCACAGACATTTTAAGCTTGTTTTGTTTCCATTTAGGCAATTTATAGAACTCATTCTTTTTCATCTCAAATTTTTCCTTGAACTCTGATGAACTCATGTATGCCTACAAAAACCAAGCTGACCTCATTCAACACAAACCCAATAAACGAAGTTTATATTATGTGTTTCTCAAGAATCTGACCTCTCTTCTAGTGAGGTCGATATCTGAAACAGGATCCTCTGAGTCGGTTTTAAGACGTTCGTATGGGAAAGTAGGGAGGTTACTATCTTCTTCTGCTTCTTCTTCTTTTGAATCTTCATGAATGCTGCTCATTGCTTCTTCCTCTTTCGTCTCTGATGCCGACTCTGCTTGGTTTGTAGCTTCATACATCAAAAAGATATAAAAAAAGGGGTCAGCTCAAGATCTCAACTTTATTCACCAAATTGATAGTTTGGAACTAGGTTCAAATGTGATTTTTTTTTTCTTTTTGCTGCAGACCTTCAGAAGTAGGTGCTTCTTGAGAAGTAGGCGGAGATTTTTCGAAAAGGGCTGTACGGGCAGCTATAGCCTCAGATTTAGGAGCAATCTTTGACAGGTCTGGGGCAACAGATTTCGGGTAAAGCTTCTGGACCAGTGGACTAACCATAGGTGGTGGAGTTGAGAGGTTTCTAGTGTTTATGTTTTCAAAGTTTGCTGCAAGTGCGTTGAAAGCTGGAGACCGTCCCCTCACGCGGGCCCTGTCTGGACTAAAGGTCATACTTCTGGACCGAGGCTGCGATTTGTCTGGAACAGTGGACCGGCTGCTGTACACAGGGACTCTCCTTTTAGGTTTCTGAACAAAAAAAAAAGGACACAAGATCAAGACAGATATCAATGTAACCAAATGAGGTAAAGCTTTTTACTTCTAGAAGCGGCTTTCCATTATTTGTCAGGATCGCAAGCTTTCTCTGGAACGAGTTTCCATGCATCTGCAAGAAGCGGTTTTATTGTTTAGTACGAGTTAGATTCTGAGGAGGGATTTTCAAGCAAGTGTAGAGAGGGAGAGAAGTCACTTACTGCAGATTTAGAAGAGTCCCAGGTGAAGAACCTAGTGAAAAATGGAGGTTCGTGTCCTTCCATTACAATATATATCGGTGTTTCACTTGCTAGATTCTCTAAGAGGAAATCATGCTTAAGGAATTTCTGTTGGGGAAGACAATGAAGCCGATGATCTATGAGAACATTTTGTGGTTTTATACGTTAATCTAGTTGAATGGATCTTGAAGTACCTCTCCAATGGCTAAAACTTGTGGTTTCTTCTTAGGGTCGACTTGTTGTCCTACCCAGACAAAGATCTCAGTGTGACAATCAAGTATGAAGATATCTTCAGTCATCAAATCATCTTGAGTGAAGTTGAAGATCTCTGTAACCTATATGGGAATAGAGAGAAAGAAAGAAGAGCCTCAATTTAGAACCCAAGATGTGGGATCATAACTTAAATATGGCTTATAAAAATGAAAACGGTACTCTACCTTCAGATTTTCTGGTACGACAGCAACATTGGCAGAGTATCACCGGAAGACCAAACCGGCAAAAAACATCAAATACGATTAGTGGATTGAGAAAATTTGAAGTGAAAATCCCGGGAACGGATGTTGCGAAATGGTTTTTACCGTTTGAGAATGTGCAAGAGAAGAGATGAGGATCACTCTCTCCATCCTTTTTAATCTTTTGGCTCGGATATTCTAATTTTCCTCCTAATATTTCCCAAAACTGGTCTGTCTCTGAACCTTCCTTATGTGCCCTAGTGTGTTCATTTGGCTTTATAAAACAGAAAAACCAAGAACCAGAGGTTCCTCCATATGTGAGGTCTGAGATGTAAGTTCTCAAATGTCAGAAACAAAGCTAATTAACAGATTACCTTAATCAAATCCAACAATCTCTCCATAAGTTCTTGATCATCCAAGGAAGTTAGATTGCCGCACCAAGTGAAAACAGTAGAATCACCATGTAATATGTAACAGTGTGAAGAATTTAACCCTGTGGAAACCTGTTGGAACCAAATCATTATTAGTATTACCAATATAAACTGTTGAACAAGAAAGCTGTTTGCTTATGGTTTTCAATATGCATACCGCTTCAATCTGTATGGCTTGCATGTTCTCGGGTCCAGAACCTTGAACCCGAAACAGTGCAACACCTTCTGCATCATAAGTAGTATCAGGGATTTCGTTCTCTGTTATGTACTTTTTGAAAGCATCACTGAGACCACCCTGAGACGAAGATAACAATTTAGAAGAGATTGTGATAAAGATTAGTTGAAAACTACCAAAAGAAAACCTGAAGAAAAGACTTAGATACTAGACCTTAAATGTGATGAAGCTTTGCATGATCACGAAAAACTGAATTGGTTCTTTTCCCTCGTAAATGCGAGCCTGCATGGAATAAGGCTACTAAAGTTATATCCAAAATGCAAAAAATGACCTTAGAATCTATTATAGAAACAACAGGAAAAGGAACCTGAGCCGGCATAAACTTCATGGATTCAACCATCTTGCTTGCCATGGAGAGAGCAGACGCTCTGTCTTCCTACATAAATCATCATCAATGAGCACACATCGAGAGTAAGAAGTTTAATATATATATATATATATATATTTGGGAAGAATTTACCTCTACGCTTTGCTTGCCAAACCAAGTACCCACTAGATGTTCCTCTCTGTCTTCTCCGGGATATGAGTACTGGAATATATAACAATCTCTGCTATAAAACTTCGATTGCTCCGCTGCTTCGAGAAGAATCTTTTCTTCACAATTGATTCGCCAGACCTGGAAAATTTCATAGTTAACAAAAAAGACAATGTTTTAGTTATGTTCACTTACGGATACATCAATGCCAGTATCAACAAAGACATAGCCACTACCTGGAGATTTCCTGTGCCATCAATGTATGGCTTCGGTTCGTCTTTAGTAGACGAAGAAGTCTTAACCAGGCCTTCAACGTTAACTCCTTGCCGTTGCAAAAGAGCTGGAGAAAGAACAAACAGAGAATAAGTATCTCATAATTGAAAGTCTAAAAATTTGAGGAATTGATCAATGTGGATAGTATTAGTATACTAAACCTGCGACTTTGCCTCTGCCTTGCTGGGGCTCAGCTATGGTACTTGAAGCCGGCCATGAATCAAACTTAGATCGGAACATCACTGTTTCATACCCTTCCATCACACTGAGCAAGTTTGATTTTGGCCGTTCAGAAGAACGGAAAAACTCCTGAAAAATTGAAGAATGACAATTTGAAAGTGACCAAAACCCATCAAAACAATACTATTGTTTTTGTACATGAGAAGAAATTTACTTCTGCAGTTTCACTTGCATTCTTTCTTTGGTCTATTGAAGTATTTCGTCCCTTCCAAAGGAACATTTCGAGACCGCAATCAAGAATATAGCACTTATTAGTGTCCAGAAGCTCTTTCGTTAAAGACTCAGCCTCTACAGGATCTGTCTGTCCCTTCTCAACACTTGAAAGACCAAACATGTCTCAACTCAGAACATAATCATCTGCTGTAGTAATAGGCCAATTATTAGGCAACTTCTTTTAAGATCAAAAGTGTTCTACCTGAAGAGTTTGATCTCATCAGATTCAGCAGTAATGTCATCATTGACTGCTGGTTTCTTAGGAAGCGGAGCAAACCCACCAAACAAACCCCAAAAATCTCCAGCTTCAGCATCAGCCATCATCCTCCCATCCTCTACAACAAAAGGAAAGCACATTAAACTCAAAAAAGTTGGTACAAAATCTTAGCCTCCATGGTTTAGTACACGTACCAACAGCTCCTATGTTGCATTTTCCATCATGGTAAGTGTCTTTAATGTACTGAACAACCTCAAGGGCTTTTGCTCTTTCTTGAATACTCGATTTGGAACCATTGAATTGAAAAATTCTAGACTCTGTATCAAGAATGAAGACATCTTCGTGGTTGAGAGTCGATCGAGCGAATGGAACCTGTAAATGAGAAAAAGAATGCAAACCAAGATGAAACATAAAGGACCAGTTAAGGAAAAAAACATTTCAGGACATTGTTAATGGACTTGCCTCTTTTACACGAACAACATGTTTTCCTTTGCAGATATACAAACGCGTCTGATGCTCCTCAGGCTTTACGTGATTGAACCCGGAAGCAACTCCACCTTCTTGAGGTATTATGCAAGGTTTGAAGTAGGAAAGGAACTTCTCGGTCTCATGACCCTGTACTTCTCGGTACTGAACAGCACGCCCACCTAAAGCTGAATCTAATTCAACTGTCATAACGGCTACAGAACCTGCTTCATCCTGTTTGCATCAACACACCACCATGATTCTTATTTGTTGAAGAATATCCAAAAAAACAAAAAAAAAGAACGAGAATATGAAGAGACTGTTACCTGACTGGAATCTTTACCGAGCCAGTAGTGAATATCGTGATGCAAGGAACCGGTTCTTGATGCTGTGGTCTGGTATGAGAAGGTTTTTAGACACTATTAAGAACTATACATCATCATTAAACCAAAGAAGAAACAAGAAAGACTACCAACCTTTAAGACTATATAGGAATCCCCGGTGAAAAATTTACCATGAAACTCTTTTGGAACAATGACAGGTTTGAAGTTCTCGATGCGCCATATTTCAATCCCACTGTATAGACAATTAGCAAACATAATGCAGATGAATCAAAAGCAATAGAGCAAGGACTCAAAAATGGAAATATCAAAAGTGAGAGAAGGTTACGATTTCTGGCCAGCTCCTTGGAGAGCCTGATCTAAATCTCTCATTGAAAACGTCATTCTTGTTTTTTGCAAAGCTTAAACTCTCCTCGGCTTCTTAAATTTCAAGAAACAAACCAAACCTGCAAAGATGATTAATGAGTATGAATGACTTTTCCAGAGAAAATCAAACTTATACATCTCGATAACTAAAAAAAAAAACATGCAAACAATCAAAGGTATTCTTAAAAAAGCTGCGAAGTTCAGACGAAAGCCACAAGAACAGAGGAGATAGCCAGCAAAAACCAACAACAAGAAGAAAATCCCCACAAACGCGTTAAGATAAATCAATCGGAACAAGTAGATTCATACCAGAGATTGTAATTCAGCCACATTGGAAAAAATCAATAGGTTTTGACTTTGAGGAAAATCCACATGCAAGCTCTAATGGGAAGAATCAGAGAACAGAGGAGAAATCACAGATGTGCAAACAAAGTTTTCTGTGAAACCCAAAAAGTAAAATGAAGAAGGACAAAAAAACTAGCGGGACGATGATAAGAACTACACAGAAACACATGCACGAAGTTGATACATTATGAACTACTTATCCCTGTTATAAAATTAACAACAAAATTTTGAAAAACACGATTAAAGGAAATACCTTTTTACAGATATTTGTCAAGAATAACGTAAAATGATGCGTTCATAGTTGTAAAAATCTCTTGATGCAAAGAAAAGAAAAAAAGAAAGAAAAATGTGATGATCCGAGAAAATAAAAAACGAACTTTGTGGTGAGACTTGCCGCTTTTTGAGGTTTACACTTCGAATAAAACGAAAGGGAGAGAAAAGAGAGAGTCACTTGGCAAAAATAAAAGAAAATGAAATGTTTAATCCTCAATATTAGTCCTTTTTTAATTCGTAGATTGAATTAAATTAAACTCATATAGTTTCCGATTTCTGTAAGTGACTATTAAAAGATAATTAATCGTCAGCTTAATTAACGAAATGCACTAACGAGTTCATCACTTTCGCTCGTCTCCTCGCCGCACAGTAACCTCCGTCGCAGTCGCAGGTGACTTTTTTCACTTTCTTTCTCTTCCTCCTTGGATTTCGTCTTCCTCTTCTTCCCCAGTAGCGGATCCAGATAATTCCACTGAAACCAGAATAGATTCTGCACATTTCACTCGATTGATAGACTTTTTTCTCTCTTATAACTTCGAATTATTATTATTATCATTTTTAAATTGATCAGAGTTTCGGATCCTTTGCTTTCTGATTCTACCGATCATAGTTCTAGTTTCGGAGCAGCTCTGCTCAAGCTAGTTCAATATTGCTTCGAAAAGAAAACGAAAAAGAAAAGATAATATGATCGGTTAAGCAAACCAACCCGAAATTAATAAGAACTGAGCCATAATATTGGGCCTTTTCGTACTGAATTATAGAAGCCCAATTTATTAGACAGGCCCAATCTGTACTCTGGCGAACTTTAGTCGGTTCCCGGTACCGATATCTCCGGCAAGAACAACACGTGTAATAATACAAAACTCGATCTTGGAGCTGTGAGTCGACGAAATTTGGAATTTTTTTTCTTTTATTATACAATTTCATTGTTATTGATTCTTTAATTCTGGAGTCTAAAACGTCTCACCTTCTTCGAGCTTAAGGGTATAGATTTCAAATTAGGGCTTCCTTTTTTTTGTTTTCCGGTGAGTCGGTTCATTCACAGAACCGCTTGAAAGCTTCTTCTTCAGCTTCACGATTCCTGTAGTATAGAAAAAAGAATAAGACATTGAATCTCAAAAACATGAAAATTGAGCACTTTGGAACCTTTATCTCTTCTCTGTTTCAATCTATTGTAGTGAAGTGGTCTCATCATCTAAAATTTTTGGGTATTGGTTGCAGGAACAAATTTTGGAGTAGACTGACTATAAATTCTAATTCTATAGGAGTTATGGCACTTCGATCAATAAGCAAGAGGCTCGGAAGCAGACTTTTGAATCACCGTTCCTTTGTTGCTTCTCTTCATTCTCATGCCACAAGTTTCGGTAACACCCTCAATTATATATCTTTTTTTGTCTCTTGATTTGGTTATTTAGTATTCTTGTGGATGACTTGCAATTGAAAATGATGTTTTTCATGCTTTGTAACTTCTGATTTAACTTTGGGTTTTTACAGTGTAAGTTTAACTTAAATGTTTTGATTTCAGGGTTTCAAGAAGTAAAGGAAGAAGAGAAAAGCAAATTGGTAGGTAATGTTTTCACCAATGTAGCTTCGAATTATGATATTATGAACGACGTGATGAGCGGTGGCTTGCATAGGTTATGGAAGGAAAGGTTAGACTTTCATGATACTTTTATCACAAGTGTTATGAATTACTCTTGTATAAAAATTGACACTTTTGGTGGTCTGATGATTTCAGACTCGTTGGGAAGCTGAGTCCATTTGCTGGGATGAAGCATCTTGATGTGGCAGGTGGAACAGGTCATTTGAGACAATTAATCTTTTTTTTTTTTCTCTATTTCTGCATCTTAGAATAGAAAATGTTCTATATTCGTTGTCATAGATTTTGTTTGTAATATGCAGGTGATGTTGCGTTTAGGATCTTAGATGCTGTTTACAGTGTCAAACGAAGAGCATTGCAGAAAGTTGATGAGACTTCACTTGAAGAAACTCAGATATATGTATGTGACATTAATCCCAACATGTTAACCGTTGGGAAACAACGAGCTGCTGAGAGAGGTGAAACATCAGATTTTTGTTTGTGCATCAAATTTGTATCCTTTTTTATTGCTTTATATTTTTTCTTTGCATGTGTGAGCTCAAGCTTCTTCCTTTACTACCTTGAATAGGTCTTAGAGATAATAAGTCACTCGTATGGGTTGAAGGAGATGCAGAAGCCTTGAGTTTCGATGACAATTCAATGGATGGATACACTATTGCATTTGGAATAAGGAATGTCACACACATTGAAAAGGTTCTCGCAGAGGCTTATAGGTACCTACTACAAATACTTACACCCTTTCTATTCGGGTGTATTTACCTGTTAAAGCGTTTGATTATAATCTTATAAAACTCTTCACATTGTTAGGGTACTAAAACGAGGAGGAAGATTCTTGTGCCTTGAGCTCAGCCATGTAGAAATTCCGGTTTTCAAAAATCTGTAAGTTTTGATGATTAGACATGTTGTGGAAGTGAGTCCCTAAGTCTTTTTTGTTTCATTGGTAATCTCACTTTGTTTCTTGTGTTGCAGATACGATCTGTATTCTTTTCAGGTCATCCCAAACTTAGGGGAACTAATCGCCGGTGACAGGGAATCTTATCAGTACTTGGTTGAGAGCATTCGTCGGTTTCCTCCTCAGGTTCAAATTTTCGACCTTTTGTTACCTTTCTTGGGAATATGGTATAAAATACACACAATTTTGAGCTTAGCTTTTGTGTATTTTCCCGAATTTGCTGCACGGTTTGGAAGATTAGGATAAAAATGGTGTAATCATCATATGATTATGATTTTTAACTTGTGGCTTTCTTCAAGAACCTTGATCAAATCTTTAGTTAAAGGTTGTGTTGGATCCATATAAGAAGTTAAGTTTTAAGTTATGGTAGCTAAGATGATATGAGCATCAGATGGGTGTTTTGAAGTTTAAAGCACGTATATAAAAGCTATATGTCATGAAATAAATGCAGGAGCGATTTGCATCGATGATCGCAGATGCAGGATTTGAGAAGGTGGAGTACGAGAACCTTGTTGGCGGAGTAGTTGCCATTCACTCTGCCATAAAGCTTTGACCCTTTTTTTTTCCTTCTCTTTTGTCTCTGTTTTAAACCCAAACTGTGAAAGTTGCTAGGTAATAAACCTCTGCTCCAGAGCGAATTTGCCATAAAACTGTTAATTCCTCTCCATATTTGGGGAAATTTTGTTGATTTTAAGCTATAATTAAATTTAATATCAAATTTGGGCTGGTGAGGGGTAAGCGGTATACAAAAGAAGAAGATGAGTTAACAAAGAATGCTGTATTATAATACATTCACACCCACAAATCAGAGGCTGTTGAAAAGAGATAGCATCTGCTTTACCTTGGACGACTTATGATAATGTGTATAATCGTGCACATACCTTATTTGAAGCAGGATCCAAGGGGATATGGACGAAAGATGCTCTGGAACTCGTTATAGATTTTCGAAAGAAACATAGGAATGACTGGAGAACACTTGCAGATGCCATGGGTAAACACAGGAAGCATGTGAAAGACGCTTGGAGGAGAATAAGAGCATCTCCATTGGAGTCTCTTAATAGGAGTTCTTAAAATAAAAAAATATAAAATTAAATGCTAAAAGTGTTTTAGAATAAGAGACAGCTCTTAATTAAGAGCGCTTCCAGAATCGATTCTTAGTGAAATAAGAAACTCTTCTGCCATTTGTCAGTTTGTAAATGATTCAATTTATTTTTTCATTTTTATTTATTTATTTTATTAAAATATATTAATAAAATATATGTAAGAAACTCTCCTACCAATGGAGATGCTCTAAGATATCAAACTCTCTTTGATCTTGTTAACAAAGACCTTAAAATGTAAACTTTCCAAGAGAAGCACTCAAAACATGGGATGCTCCGAGATAACATCCGTTGGTGGGAAATGGTATGATCAGTTGACATCACCAATGGTTCCAAAGGGAATATGGGCTAATGTAGATGACTACAGATTGGATGAGCTTTTGAAGTTTGATGCTTCTTGTATCAACGATGTGGATTGGGATAATCTTTTGGAGAATCGAGATGGAGAAGCTTGTAGAAAGTAGTGGAACCAGATGGTGTTTCATATCGGTTCACCTAGAAGCAAAATATTTGCAGAACAAGTTGAGATTTTGTCTGATAGGTATTGCCCTGACTTAGATGAGGACAGAGATGGTTTTGACAACAGACGACCATATGATCCTGAAGATTAAGTTTAGAAACATACGAGAAGATGTTTAATGCTATTTTTTTTATGTTCTACTTTAATGCACTTATCATTTTAGTGAGCACAAACATTCAACATGATAATATAGGATGGTCCAAAGTACATACATACAGATGGTTGGGGTTTTCATTCTCTACTATTTACTTTTTGAAAGCATCACTTACACCACTCGGAGATCAAGGTAACAATTTTGTAGAGATTGTGATAAAGATTTGTTCAAAACTACCACACTAAACCTTATCCCTCGTATGCATGATCATGAAAAACTGAATTGGTTCTTTTCCCTCGTTAATGCCATGGACATAGAAAATGTTCTGTCTTCCTCTATAAATCATCATCAATGAGCACATATAGAGATTAAGAAATTATATATATATATATATATATACATGTGAAGAAATATTACCTCGACGCATTGCTTGGTAAACCAAGTAGCCACTAGATGTTCCGGAATATATAACAATCTCCGCCATAGAACTTCGATTGCTCCGCTGCTTCGAGAAGGATATTTTCTTCACAATTGATCCGCCAGACCTGCAAATTTTAAATAGTTAGGAATCAAAAGACTAAGTTTTGGTTATGTTCACTTATTTTGGATACATGAATGCCAGTATCAACAAAGACATAGTCACTACGGTTCGTCTTTAGAAGACGAAGAAGTCTTAACCAGGCCTTCAACGTTAATTCATTGCCGTTGCAAAAGAGCTTGCGCAAGAACAAAACAGAGAATAAGTATCATGTTTTGACTATTTTGAGTTTCACGATGTCCACTTTGAGAGTAACTCTAAAGCTCTTAAGCAAACCGTAAAATACCCTCAAGAGTGGCCAATGTTACAAAGCTACACAAGTGAACTGTATAATCTTTAACTTTTTTCGCTTCTCGCACCTCAGTATCCAACTCACCAATCATTTAAATATTTTTTAAATTATAATATGAATTACAATATTCATCAAATACACAAAAACAATATTACCAGCAAAAATATATATATGAAAACAACAACACAAATTTTTTTTAATAACATTTAACCATATATAATATTCACCAACCACCTACATACTTATACATAATTATAATATTAACTAAAACTAATTCATCAAACACAGATCATACCAATAAAATAAAACTAAAAATACCGTAAGCAAAATAAGATAAAAGTGTAACTAAAAAAATAAAAACAGAATGAACAAGACTTAATCATCTATAAATAATATTCACCTAAGTATTCTTAAAATCATAATCTTAATTACCATTATATCATCAAATATGAAAAATAATAAAACCAACAAATAAATAAATTAAAAGAAACTATAAAAACAAAAAGATCGAAAATAAAAAACAACAACACTTAATCATATAGGAATCCTCAACAACCACCTAAATACTTATACATTAACTAAAACTAATTCATCAAACATAAATATGATAACACCAATAAAAAGGAATAAAAAACGAGCTTATTTTAATTTATAGATGATTAAGTCTGTAAAAAAACCCCTCCTTTGCTTCAAATGGAGACAAGTAAATTGCAAAACTAGCTTCTTTTAATTTATTTTCTGTGTTGACTTCTACTTTTATAGAGCTTTTAATGGGCTCTGTATCAGGCCCATTTATATAAGCCCGGTCTAATTCTAGGTCTCATAAGTGACTCTGACTGCGTCGTTAAATCATTCATATATAAAGGAACTAAGCACTATTCCCGTGAGACTTGTGTTTTCATAGTTTGAGAAATTTCGCCGCCGTAAGAAGAAGAGAATATGGGAGTTTTCACTTTCGTGTGCAAAAGCAAAGGAGGAGAATGGACCGCAAAGCAACACGAAGGAGATCTTGAAGTCTCTGCGTCTTCCACTTACGATCTCCAGCGCAAGCTTGTTCAGACTGCTCTCTCCGCGGATTCATCTGGTGGCGTTCAGTCTTCTTTCTCTCTTGTATCCCCTACCTCCGCCGTCTTCCAGGTTTCTCAATTGCTCCCATCTTATCTGTTCGATTGCTGGATCTGAAATAACCTAGATACCTAGCTCAATCTAGAGCTAGGGCTTATAATCACTTAATTTGATGCAATCATAGTTTGTTTTGATTGAATCTTCAATTTATGACTCCGTTGATGAAGAACAATCTGTAAATCTGATTTTTTCTTCAATGTACATTTCTTTAATAGCGACATTGAATGCTTAGATTCAATGGCCATTTCGTATAATCAGTTCTAATTGTGTTCTAGCCATTTAGTTATCTCGTTACTTGATTGTTAATAAAATATGATATGGAGCAGGTGATAATCGGTGGTGGTGGTGGAGGAGGATTTTCTGCCGGAGGTGCAGCAGCTGGAGGAGGTGGTGGTGGAGGTGAGGCCGCCGCAGCCACCAAGGAGGAAGAGAAGAAGAAGGAAGAATCTGAAGAGGAAGAAGGAGACTTTGGATTTGATCTCTTCGGTTAAGAGAAACAACTCTTTTGAAGTTGCTTAGTTTTTGAGGTTTTTGATCTCGATGTTTTTTTTTCTTTCTTTCTGAATGGAACCTTTTTATGCCAAGAGGCTTATGTGATGTCTGGTTTCAACCCTTATTATCCCAACAAAAGTCCAAGACATAATCTTTTTGATATTTGGTCAAATTTGTTACATGCTGATTGCTTATATGATGTGTATGTTCATTATTATTGGTGGTGGTGTTTTGGCTTTTGTATATTTGGGTAAAAGAAAAAGTTAAGTTCACCCATTTGTGAGACGAATTTTTTTTTTCTTTTTCTAATCGTTGGTATTGGATTCAGCCTTTCCACATCGTGTTTTTTAAATCTAATTGTTGGTATTAGATTTAACAATTCTATATCGTGTAGCCAAATCTAGTGTATAGCCCTGTCAAGTGGACAACATGACCGTGGGCATCGCCTGTATAGCACTTCGGTGGGGCGGGCATAGACAAGCTATGAAGTGTCTATTGATTTGCGGGCGTTGAGGGCTCTGGCCAGACAGGAAAGCGGGCCAGACAGGAAAGCGGGTTCGGCGAGGCGGGCACTACGGGCTTCTTTGCTTCTACAAACTTAGTTTTAGCAATAACCACTTGCCAATACTCAGTAGCTCCTTGTCCTGCAATGGGATTCATATTTGATGAGTACTAAACAGCTAGAATAACAAACCTTAAAGTGATTTAAGACAGAAACATAAAAAAGCTAACTCATTCCAACTAAGATCCATATAGCAGCAAACAAGAAGCACAAACACATTCACAACATCGGAAAGAGAATTATTGTATTAAGCTAAATCATTATATAAACTCCTTATATAAACTCATGTTAAGGAAATCTAACAACAAGTCTAATGAAAAGTGATGTACGTATGCAATGTAAACCAACATAACAATCTACAACAAAGAAAAATAGTCTATACCAGTCTCTGTGTCGTTGAGACCTCTGTTTGCAATAGAGTCTTTGTGTTGTTGAAACCTCTAAGACCTTGCTTCTTTAAGAATACTGTTAAGACATTTCTAGCTTCTTATTTCTCTGTTGCAATCAAGTTTGGAGGTTGAAGGGTGGGTAGATAAAAGTCAATGAGAAACAAATTGTTCAGGAGTACCTCTCACTTGAGTCTTACTCCATTTTGCTATTCCTGCTGTTGAATCCGCTGCTGCATAAGCTGTTGTAGCTGTTGCTGTTGTTAAAACTAGAACTGCTGCTGCTTCTGTGAATGAATCTGAAGTTGCTGGAACTGTTGGGCGGCTAAGATTGTCTGCATTGACTGATTGTTGGAATAGAACTGCTGGTTTGATCCATACGACCCATAGTTCATCGCTGATGGAGAAACTTGGCCAGTCAACACTTTCAGATGTCGGATTTCCTCCTTAAGTGCTTCGTTTAGTTCTGTTAAAAGAGCATATTCAATTAGTCATATGTACCACATAGCAGTTTTCACAATCAAAAGCAATTGTTTGTGGTAAAAGAGACTCACCATCCTGCAAGTGAACCTGCTGCTCCATCGTTTTGTAAGCGCAGTTTCAGCTCATTGTTTTCAACAGTCAAGCCATTTGTGTCTCTCTGAACAAACTGGAATAAAAGAGCACAAGTTTAAAATCCATAAAATATCACAATACATGAATGACCAGTGAAACACTAGATTTAATTTCAATTAGGATGAAGAAAGAAGAACCCTACAATGACTCAAAAACCAACCTGTAAGAGAGTCAATTGCTTTGAGAGAGTGTAGCTTCTGTTTGCAAAGTCTGTACTTTTCTCTCAAGCTCAAATATGTATCTCGTCTTCCTTTCTTTTGATCTTGCTGCGGACTACCTGTTTGCCCATATCCTATTGAACTCGATAACATGCAGAAGAGAAAGAGAACCAAGCATGAGGTTCATTAACATCTTGTGAAATTAGGCCATTCCAGAAGTAATGTGGAAACTATTGAAGCAAACTAAATGACTGGTGGCATTAACGATTCAAACCAAAAGTACAAAATACTCACCATGTTCATCCAAAATACAAACATGATTTAAAACCAGAGAAAAGACGAAAACTTGTTTACCTTTTACCACGTTTTGGATCGATGAGAGCAAGCTCAACAAGTTTAGTAGCAGACACTGAGTTCTTCGCATCAACTGCAGTGTCATCTTCATTTCCATAGATTGGCTATGTTGGTGCATGACTCTAGGTCTTTCACCAAAACTATTAACCGTATTCTGAGGATTAGAAGTTGAGCCTGTATGTACCATTGACTTTTCCAAGCAGTTCCTGATGGCTCACCCACTTGAGCAGAAATACAAAAAAGAATTGATTTACATCTCAGTCATGCATTTCTTAAATCTTCCGCTAACAACAATCTCTAATCTAAGGCATAGACATGGAAATGCAAATTAAGGCCAACAATTTCAAGAATCAATGTTTTTCAAACATAGAAAATCAAACACGAGTTTGATGAATTGAAGTGGATTCAATCTAGGTCTCAATTATTATGACCTTACATATTGTTGAAGACAAGACGAGACGAATCATAGCTTAGATCGCCGAATCTCGAAGACAAGACGAATCATAGCTTAGTTCGCCGATGAAGACGACGTCCGCGAGCCTACCCGCGTATCCGCTACTGTTGCGGGTGCGAGTATGGACATGTTTTTCTGGCGACCGCGGTCCAAATCGGGCCGACCCGTACAGCCGGAGAAAATGGCGGTTCCGGCGGCTTTGTCCAGGCGGTCATGGGCTCCTACATTTGACAGTTCTACTAGTGTACGTGATTGGTTGTCGATGCCTAAACTATTCTAAATGCTAAATTCTTTTGTATATTCTGGATAAGTTGGGAAATATGGTCAAGGCAAAAGCAAATTACATTCGAGCAAAGCACCAAAATAGTTGAGTACACACATTTAAATATTCAAAACAGATAGGATGTTCAGAATTTTCTTTTAATGACAAAACTTGTAAACCGCTCTAAATAAGCGTTTTATCATAAATAAAAAATCAGAAACGCGTCTTGCGTTTTCTAGCGGTATACTTGGAGTCAGCTGGAACATCGTTTCCTTTTCTTCTACTTTGCTCTTTCTTCTTCAGAACCCATTCTCTTCCTTTCCCTTTCTTGTTCGTTCTCTGCTTCTTCTTTGGCCTATTCCTATCTGATACACACACCTTTTTTGCAAACACAACCAAATAAAAAACCGAGAATGGTAAATGAGATTTCGGTACAACGGTAAACTAATAAGACAGTAATTAGATTCTGAGATAGCAGCCATAGCTTTACCATTCCATTCTCCTCGTCTTCGCTATTGTCATCTTCTGAGCAACTCTCTCCATACTCACCTTTACTGGTCTGGATACTTGTCTGAACAGGACCACATGTGAGGACCAAGAACTCTTTTCTTTTCTTCGTACTGCATTAAAGAGAACATCACATTTGTTTAATGACTTGAAAGTGTGTGAAACCAAACACCAAAAAACAGCTTCTACATGTAATGATCGTGGCTACATAGTTTTGAGCAGCTCATAAGATCATAAGACCAACTTAGTTTATTGACTGTACATACCTGTGAGGATAGTCAACAACAAGTCCACCGCCAAATCCAGCTTGCAAGGCCTGGCGAAGAATCAGTTCACGCTGAGCTATATTCTCAGGGTACACTTGAAAAACTGCTCTTGCTCCTCTTGATAAGCTTCGGTATAGTGACCCAAAGAAAGCCCTTCATAAATTGAGAAGTAAAATATCAGTTTTGCAACACACTTTCATATTGATTCAGATAAAGTAAAATGATTAACACCTACTTTAGCCTCAAACGAGGTTCATGCGATGACTTATCTGCATTGCATAGCCACTGAAATCAAGAAAAAAAGAAGTTGGTATGAGATAATAAGGGAGGTAGTATAGATCCCAAGAACAGAAAATATGATCAATGTAGCATATAAAACAAAGAATCACATCTCCTGGATGGGCAAAACAAGTCAATGATAAGGTAGGCTGAGAAGTAAAACCTGAACAGCTGATATACTAATGGCTCCATCAATAACTCCAGAACGAAGACCTAAGCCCTGGGACATGGTATTACATGTATAACCAATTACCAATAATCCAATAGCCACAGAAAAATTCAACAGAGAAGGATAAAAGTGAAGCTATATATATATATATATACCTGCCCCATGTCACCAAGTAAAAGATCACCCTCAACTTCACGTTCCACAGCAACGTCTACATTGTTATCAAAGATCAAAATGGGCTTAGATAGAAGAGAAGAACACTTCACAAAGAAAGGGATTTTCAAAAAAAAAGAAAGAGAAAACACTTACTTAGCATTGAAGCTGAAATGTCTAGACCAATCCAATGATGCCCATTTTCAGAAATTGTTTCCCCACTCAGACCAGATCCACAACCTAAATCAAGATAGTCAATGTCAATTCAGAACTCAGCTCACTGATTTTAGATAAACATAATTTCAATCAAACATGTAGAAATATGTTGATACACAGATTCTTCTGTTCTTCTCTGTTGATACTCTGGTAGAAGATTATAAAAAAAATCAACATTGCTATTTCATCTGTAGATTAAAAGGATTATACCTATGTCGAGCAAGAATCTAGGAACTCCATCATCGGGTAAAGCAAGAAGCTCCAAAGCTCTCTCCGAAAGTTGCGCCTATCACCAAAAAATATTGAAGCATAGAGATTATACAAGAGTCACAAATACGAAATTCAGGAGAAATATAAAGAGTAGTTTTTTTCGAAAAAACCTGAATTTCAACGATACGGGATGAAGAAGTATACTTCCGAGCCTCGGCATCGTCGTAGAATATCTCCGGCGGCGCTTGTATCTCAGGCCGATTTGCCATTACAAGCGTCTAGAGCAGTGCTGTTTTTGGAAGTGTTCAAAAACTGTGGCAGATGGAGGATGAACAACTAACGAACGGCGTTGAAGCCTTTAGGGTTTAGGACAGAAAAAATCAGATTGTTTTTTTTTTTTTGTTGGGTTTAATTGTCAAATCAGCTTGATGGGACCGGTTAACCAACTAGATCAGTGGGGTTTTCAGATTTTCCGGTTTGGTTAGTTGTTCCAATTTTACCTTACTGGCTTTTGGGCAGACTCGATTATAATACACGGGTTAAACTTAAATATATGGGCCTACACTGTAAACTTCTTAAAGCTCGTAATTTTGCTTTAACGGGCTAAGAACTGATCGAAATCCAGAACTAACAAAAGCTGAAAGTTTTATTCTTTGTATAGTCCCAGAATAATGTAAACTAATGAAAAAAATAAGGAACAAATGAATATCCTAGAGATAGAATATAAGATTTCTTGTTTGTTTCCTTGGCTCTATTCAATTTTGTTTCTTCAATAATTCAATTCTATTTTTTATGAGTTATTTTACAAATTAAAACTGATTATACCAACTTATTTCCGGAACAGAAACAAAATTATATCGATAGAATCGGCGAGTGGAGACAAGTGCTCCGCTTAGGGGTTAACTCGTCATTTCTAATTTTCAACTTGGAGAATTTTCTATTTTTTTGTAAAGGATAAAAATGAAATTGAAATTTTATTTCTTAAAAATAAAAAAAAAGTTGCTGAACGTGAAGCCACCAACTCAAATCCAAAACACAGAAAAATAGAAACTCTGAGAATCTTTTACATAATTATAAATTATAAAGTAAAATAAAAGAAATAGAATGCGTATACTTTTTTCATCTCTAGTCTCTTCTAATTCCACCATCATTGGAAAAATCGACTGGTGTGGAGGTGTTTATAACCAGAAGAAGATAATTAAACAGATTTTATTTCCTCCAAATAAAAAGTCTGATTTTATTTTTTCCAAGCTAAGAGAGAGAAAACAAATCGAGGATCTGAATCGTCTTCGTTAAACACATATACTTGTATGTTCTTCTTCAATGAACACTGATATCTATATACATATATAAATATATGTATGAAATATTGACTCTTTGATGTCTATAGCCCTAGATCTTTTAAGGTAAATCCTCAAGCTTTCAGTTTTGAGATCTGGGTTCGGACAAAGATTCTTTTTTTTTGTTTCTCTCCCCATTTCGGATTCAGGTGCTGTAATAACTTTAATTCACTTCACTGATTAAATGCTTTGGTCCAGTTTCCTCTTTCTTAACCATTTTTCTGTATAATTGAATCTGGTTACTTATTGAACCAGGTTTTAAGCTTTGGATTTTAAGGTTTTGGGTGGAGCATAATCACAGACTTCTTTAACTGCTTTCGTACGTGCGGGTGTGTGAGTGAGTCTCTTGGTCACTCGTATTCAATCACAACAACAACGTGTACTAAATTTCTCCGTTAAATTAAAGTTTCTTGTCTTAAAATCCGTAATATTGTTTCACCTAACGTGTGGGAACTTCGAATTAAATTCATGTTCTAATTGCTTGTTTCTTAAGAGAGTTGCGTTAACATTGGTTTAACTTTAAATCCTGTATTGGTAAGTGACAGAGGTTCATTTTTTATTATACAATTGTTTCTAAATTACTCCAATCTTCAGGTTTTTGCTCAATGTAAAGAAGTTAAGGATTCAAACTTTGATCCAAACTTCAAATGGGTGAAACACAGAACCTGCACTTGCCTCTACGAAACCGATCTTCTCTAAAGAAGCCGTTATTGGTTGTTTTATTAGTCTGCATTACGAGTGTGCTCTTGGTTTGCACTTATATGTATCCACAATACAGTAGTAAGAGCTCTGCTTGTAAGGGTTTGTCTAGTAGAGGCTGTGAAGCGGCGCTCTCGGGATGGCTTCCTGTTCATGTGAGGAAATTCACAGACGAAGAAGTAGCTGCTCGAGTTGTGATCAAAGACATATTAAGAACTCCTCCTGTTCTTAATGCTAAATCGAAAATCGCTTTCTTGTTCTTGACTCCTGGTACTTTACCATTTGAGAAGCTATGGGATAAGTTTTTCCAGGTTAAATAGATTCTGGAACATTCTTGGTTTCTTTGATTTGCTTCTTGGGTTTGGTATTTGATGGTTTTGTTCTATATTGTAAAGGGTCAAGAAGGGAGATTCTCTATTTACATCCACCCATCGAAGCTACGACCAGTTCATATCAGCCGTCACTTTTCAGACCGTGAAATTCATAGTGATCAGGTCACATGGGGAAGGATTTCTATGGTTGATGCCGAGAGACGGCTTCTAGCAAACGCTCTTGAAGATCCTGATAACCAACATTTTGTTCTTCTTTCAGAAAGGTAATTCATAAAAACTTCTCGGATTTACACAAAACGTAACTTTATTTTCAGGCTATATTTTCTTTACGCGCTCTTGACTTTGCAGTTGTGTACCGTTGCATACATTTGACTACACCTATAGATATTTGATGCACGCAAATGTCAGCTTCATTGAAAGGTAAAATAAATGACTTTTAGAAAGCTTGAGTATCTTTCTATTGCTAAATTTGATTTCTCCATTAGTTTTTACCAATACCTGTTTCTCTCTCTCTCTCTCTCTCTGAAGTTTTGAGGATCCTGGTCCTCACGGGACAGGCAGACACATGGATCATATGTTACCTGAGATCCCACGGGAAGATTTCAGAAAGGGTGCACAGGTAAAACACTGTTAACTTAATCCCTGAGCTGTGGATTGTTCTCAAGTTGTTGCTTCGTTAAGTCTGTTTGGTGATGGTAATGTCAAAAATATGTAAATCATCGACGAGAAACATTTAGTTTACAATACCCACTTTTCTCTTCTGGTGCAGTGGTTCACAATGAAGCGTCAACATGCTGTGATAGTGATGGCTGATGGTCTCTACTACTCGAAATTCCGGGAATATTGCCGAGTAAGTTTGGTTTTTCCTTTACCCCAAAGTGTTTATATGCATATTACAGCCTACCATTAATGACTGAGTTCTTTAATTGGAAATTATTCATAAAGACACCCGGCTTGGATTATCTTAAGCTGATCTCTTTTGCTAATATCTTGAGTCCTCCGATTTTTCAAAATTTGAGAAAAAGTTTCAGCCTTTATCTTACTCTGATTTTGATTTGAAAATTTCAGCCCGGGGTAGAAGCAAACAAAAACTGCATCGCGGATGAACATTATCTGCCAACGTTCTTCCATGTGAGGGGATTATTTATAACAACTCTCTCGTATAAAATCTTTCACTGTGATTCTTGTCCCTTAATGAAATCGTTGTTCTTTGAAGATGCTTGATCCTGGAGGAATCTCAAACTGGTCTGTCACATATGTTGATTGGTCTCAGCGTAGATGGCATCCAAAGACATACAGAGCGCGCGAGGTGTCACTCAAGCTCTTGAGAAATATCACGGTAAATGTTACAACACTCCTTTTAACACAATCAGTCAAACGTCTTATGCTATCACCGAGTAAACTGAGATCATCCTCCAAATTCTCTATCTCATACTTCGTTTTTTTTTGTAAATTTGATATATACTTCCCTTCCTCTGTTTCTTGTAGTCTGACGACATGAGTGTACACGTAACAAGCGTTGGCAAGGTACATAACTCGTTTACTGTATTGAAAAACACTGAAAATGTGAAATGTTTTTCTTGATTTATCTTCGTTTTTTGTTTTCTTAGCGTGGAGAAGAGCTGCATTGGCCTTGCACATGGAATGGAATTAGACGTCCATGTTATCTATTCGCAAGGAAGTTTCACTCAGATTCTGTTTACAAACTGGTCAGACTCTTCCCAAACTACACCAGCACTGCGTTCTGAGTCAGATACAAATTCTTGAAACCAAACCACACACATTCTTGAAACCGGAATATAACAGTTCCACATATCTCGAGATTGGATTGGATCGCAGATTACTGTAAATTTTCTGGAGAATCTGAAAATGCATCTTCTTGCTGGGATTTAGTGTCTCTTTGATGGGACTTGTTACTCTGCTTTTAAAGGTTTTAGTATAAGAACAAAATTAGAAGCAGAGATTTTTGGAAGGAGAGATTTGGTTGTTGTGATTTTAGGCCATTGTTCGGTTAGTGTTAACCGGTGTATGTTGTTGTAAGGAGAAGTTATTAGTAGTTTAGCACAAAGAGTTTATAATTTTTGCAGTGTTCTCGTGACATACGAATATAAAATATTTTTACTCGTATAATTATATGTTTCCTCTCTTTCACAATAGGCGATGGTGTCATTTAAAGTAATAGAATTTAAACATAAATCTTTAAGAGGAAATATCTACTTTGTGTGTGGCTATACAAAATGTAAAGTGACCAAATATCTATTTTACTAAAAATAAAATAAATAAAAAAACAAGAATTTTATATCTTTATTGTGCGGTGACCAAATAAACAAGAATTATATCTTTATTGTGCGGTGACCAAATGTTATATAAAAGAACAAGAGCTTTGCCTTATCATCATCACTCTCAAACGTGAAACGTGTAAAAGTATGGACGTGATATGGTTTCTACCACTTCTCTTCCTCATCGTCTCTATCCTTCTCGCCACCGTCAAACACACTAAGCGGTGGCGGCAACCACCGTCTCCTCGAGGCTTACCGATCATCGGAAACTTGCACCAGCTAGGAGAATTACCACATCAATCTCTCTGGAAACTCTCAAAGAAGTATGGTCCAGTAATGTTACTGAAACTTGGAAGAGTTTCAACAGTTATAGTTTCATCTCCTGAAACAGCAAAACAAGTTCTTAAAGACTATGACCTCTATTGTTGTAGCCGTCCAAGCGTGGAAGGTACAAATATTTTTCAGACTTTTTATTTTATTTTGTTTTGTTTCTTTAATTGTTAATCAGTTTGTTTTCAGGCACAAGAAAGCTTTCTTACAACTATCTAGACCTTGCTTTCTCTCGATATGATGATTATTGGAAAGCATTAAGGAGGCTTTGTGTTAAAGAACTCTTTAGTACTAAATGTGCTAACTCGATTCAACCCATTAAGGAGGAGGAGATGAAGAAACTGATTGATTCAATTACTGAATCTGCTTCTCGGAAAACTCTGGTTAACTTGAGCGATAAGTTTTTGTCTTTTAACGCTAGCGTGATGTGCAAGGCAGCATTTGATGTGAATTTCCAAGGAACTATGCTTGACAATGAAAGGTTCCAAGATTTAGTCCACGAGGCACTTGAGATGTTGGGGAGCTTCTCTGCTTCGGATTTTTTCCCATATACCGGATGGATCGTCGATTGGTTCACGGGTTTACACGCGCGGAGAGAGAGAAGTGTGCGAGCTCTCGATGCTTTCTATGAACAAGTAATTGATTTACATCTACAGAAAAACAGAGAAGAAAGTGAAGATAATTTTTTGGACTTGCTCTTGAGGTTGGAAAAGGAAGAAATTGTTATTGGATGTGACAAAATCACAAGAAGCCATATCAAAGCAATCTTGATGGTAAGTATTGCAAGTCATATCTCATAAAACCTTTAAGATTAGTGTTGAAGATTCATCTCAACTGGTTCTTAAAAATCTTAAGATTAGTTTAAAGGTTTCCACAATATTTCTAACAAATAATGTTATGTTTGATATTATCTATCTTTTGTCTGTAGGATATTCTCTTGGGAGGAATCAGTACTTCTGCAATAACCATGACATGGGCAATGGCGGAACTTGCAAAAAACCCGCGAGTAATGAAGAAAGTTCAATCCGAAATCAGAGACCAAATAGGGAAAAACAACAAAGCAAGAATCAAAAGTTTAAATGAGACATATCAACTCAATTACCTGAAAATGGTGATCAAAGAAACATGGCGGTTACATCCAGTATCACCTCTTCTACCCCCAAGAGAAGTAACATCACAATTTCAGATCAACGGCTACATGATTCAACCCAAAACACGGCTTCATGTCAACGTATGGGCTATTGGACGCGACCCTGAGGTATGGAAAGATCCAGAAGAGTTTATCCCAGAAAGATTTATGGATTGTGACATTGATGTTAAAGGACAAGACTTTGAGTTGTTACCATTTGGGAGTGGTCGGAGAATTTGTCCAGCAATGTACATGGGGATGACAACGGTTGAGTTTGGTCTTGCGAATCTTTTGTATCACTTTGATTGGAAGTTACCAAAAGGTGTGGCGGTTCAAGATATTGACATGGATGAAGCTTCTGGACTCACTTGCCATAAGAAACATGATCTTCTTCTTGTTCCTGTGAAATCTTTACATCTTTGATCTATAAACTAAGTTTATATATAGTTTATACTATGCAATAAAGTTATGAAAACATAATATTTTCTCCGGAATTAGCTCATTGTCATTGAACGAATACGCTTAGCTCATTGTGTTCATTAGAACGACAGAATTGATGGTTAAACCAAATAATGTAATGGTTAAACAGATGAACCGGTTCAATGAGAAGTAGAGCGGTCCAATTTTAAAGCCAGCTCGACACTAGGATATTAATCTCAATTAACCATTCACTTTTTTTTTCAAGATTCATGTACAAAAATCGATAACAATATCGTGATTTTTTTATATTATTTATAATTATAAATATATATATATATTTAAATATTTTTTTTATTATCAATTACAATTACAACTATATAATCCGCTTTAATTTATATTCAGATTTTATTAAAAGTAAAATCGAAATTTTAATAAAAAGGTTAATTGTGATTGAATTTTCATCGATATTGACAATTGAGCAATTGATTTTCAAGAATTTATTTTGTATTCGTTTCGGTCAGACCAGTTCTATCATCTTTCTCTGCCATGGTGATTCAGGAATGACGAATTGGCTTAGAGAAAGGAGAATCCTTTTTACGAATCTCCATGAAGCTGCTTCATCCTCGTACTACTTCAGGACTCTTCTCTATCCAATCTCTCCTCAAAAGCGGCTTGTCTCCAACCTTAAACTCCATAGACAGATTTCTTCGATATCTCTACCGTCGCCAGAAGTTTAATTGCATTCTTAACTTTTACTGTCAGCTAGAATCGAAGAAAATCAACATTAATCACCGGATTTACTCGATCGTTTCATGGGCATTTCTCAATTTGAACAGATACGAAGACGCAGAGAAGTTTATCAACACCCAGATATCAAAAGCTTCGATTTTTCCCAGGACGCATATGTTAGATTCTCTAATATATGGATTTAGTATCCCACGTAATGATTCTGCTAAGGGTCTTTCGATTCTCCGGGATTGTTTACAGAATCACGGTGCGTTTCCTTCTTCTTTGACGTTCTGTTCACTGATTTATCGGTTCGTTGCTAAAGGAGAGATGGATAAAGCTATTGAAGTTTTAGAGATTATGACGAACAAGAAAGGTAACTACCCTTTTGATAATTTCGTTTGTAGTGCTGTGATTTCTGGGTTTTGTAAGATTGGTAAACCAGAACTTGCGTTAGGGTTTTTCGAGAGTGCTGTTGATTCAGGAGCTTTAGTGCCGAACCTTGTAACTTATACTACGCTTGTGAGCGCTCTTTGTCAATTGGGTAAGGTTGATGAAGTGAAGGATTTGGTTAAGACATTGGAGGATGAAGGATTTGAATTTGACTGTGTTTTCTATAGTAATTGGATTCATGGGTACCTTAAGGGAGGTGTGTTAATGGATGCACTTATGCAGGACAGGAAAATGGTGGAGAGGGGAATCTATCGAGATGTTGTGAGCTATTCGATATTAATAGATGGGTTCTCGAAGGAGGGAAGCATTGAAAAAGCGTTGGGGTTATTAGGGAAGATGATGAAGGAAGGAATAGAGCCGAATTTGATCACTTTTACAGCTATTATAAGGGGACTCTGCAAGAAGGGTAAACTGGAAGAGGCATTTGCGTTGTTCGATAGAGTTCTAAGTATGGGAATTGAAGTGGATGAGTTTTTGTATGCGACTTTGATCGATGGAAGTTGTGGGAAAGGAAATTTGAATCGAGCTTTCTCTATGTTGGGAGATATGGATCAGAGAGGGATTAAGCCAAGCATTCTTACTTATAACACTGTGATAAGTGGACTTTGCAGGGTAGGGAGAGTGTCAGAGGCAGATGAGATTTCGAAAGGAGTTGTGGGAGATGTTGTTACTTATAGTACTTTGTTAGATAGTTACATAAAGGAAAAGAATATTGATGCTGTATTAGAAATTAGGCGTAGGCTTGAAGAAGCTAAAATCCCTGTGGACTTGGTTATGTGCAACATTCTCCTGAAAGCATTTCTATTGGTGGGTGCGTATGGAGAAGCCAATGCACTTTACAGGGCAATGCCAGAAATGAATCTAACTCCAGACACAGCCACATATACAACGATGATCGAGGGGTGCTGCAAAGCGGGTCACATCGAAGAGGCACTTGAGATGTTTAATGAGTTGAGGAAAAGCTCAGTTTCCTCAGGTGTATGTTATAATCGTATCATTGATGCGCTCTGCAAGAAAGGGATGCTGGAAACAGCCACGGAAGTTCTTGTCGAGCTGTGCGAAAAAGGTTTGTATTTGGACATCCATGCATCTCGGACCTTGTTACATTCTATCCATGCTAGCGGAGGTGGAAAAGGAATACTTGATTTGGTTTGTAGACTTGAACAGTTGAAATCTGATGTTTTTCTTGGGATGTTCAATGATGCTATCTTGCTTTTATGTAAGGGAGGTTCTTTTGAGGCTGCAACTGAGGTTTATATAAGTACGAGGAGAAAGGGTTCACCTGTTACATTCTCTTCTACAATTCTAAAAACACTAAGGGACAATCTCAGAGCATTCGATGCTTATTTACTCATTGTCAATGCTGACGAAAATACTCTGCTATCAATGGATGTAATTGATTACACAATGATCATTGATGGTCTCTGCAAGGAAGGATTTCTAGTAAAGGCCGTAGATTTGTGCAGTTTTGCCAAAAGCAGAGGCGTCACTCTCAATATCATTACATATAATTCACTAATAAATGGACTTTGCCAGCAAGGTTGTCTTGTAGAAGCTCTCCGTCTATTTGATTCGCTAAAGAATATTGGTTTAGTCCCGTCAGAGGTCACCTACGGCATTTTGATTGACAATTTATGCAAAGAAGGGTTGTTTCTTGATGCTGAGACACTATTGGACAGGATGGTATCTGAGGGACTTGTTCCAAACATTCTCATTTATAATTCAATGATCGACGGGTACAGCATGCTCGGGCAAACAGAGGAAGCCGTGAGAGTTATATATCAGAAAATGATGGGAAGGGTAACACCAGATGCATTCACGGTCAGTTCTATGATCAAAGGTTACTGTAAAAAAGGTGACATGGAAGAAGCTCTCAGAGTGTTTGTTGAGTTCAAGGGTAAAAACATCTCAGCTGATTTCTTGGGGTTTCTGTTTCTGATCAAAGGCTTCTGCACGAAAGGGCGAATGGAAGAAGCAAGGGGCCTCTTGAGAGAAATGCTTGTTTCAGAATCTGTTGTGAAGCTGATTAACAGAGTTGATGCAGAATTAGTTGAATCTGAATCAATCAGAGGCTTCCTCGTCGAACTGTGTGAGCAAGGAAGGGTCCCTCAGGCTATCAAAATCCTTGATGAGATAAGTTCAACAATCTATCTGTCTGTTAAAAACCCGGGTGCTTGTCAAAGGCTACAATTCCTGAATGGTGTGAATGAAAAAGAGATAAAGAGGGAAGACTATGTTCATGATTTTCATAGCCTTCACTCAACCATTAGCTCACTCTGCTCCAATGGGAAGCTGAATCAAGCTAATGAGTTTGTTATGTCGGTGCTCTCTTGTATGCCTAGATAAGTCAGTATGTTTACTTGACTGCTCAAGCCACCAAAAGCCAACCCGAAATAGTTTGAGTGATTCAAACAATCTAGCTGCAATTGAATAGGCAATTATGTTGGTTTTCCGATGTGGTTAGACATGTAATGGGTTCATTAATCGAAATGGAATCGAAGTGGAACATCTTTTGGCGGATGATTAACAGCTTTTCTGTAAGATAAACTGGTAAGTAAAAGTACTCATTGCTTTTGTTTTTGCAGTTTGAGAATTCTGACAACTTTGTGTTTGTACTTAAAAATCGCTTCTCTCTGCTTTAATACTTCTCTTACTTCTTGTAGGAAGCTCTAGAGAGAATCAGCTGAATCAGAGAGGAACAATGATAGGAGCTCGAGGAACTGTATGCTGTAGAGGAACACAATCCCAGTCCTTACCAGCTCGAGTCACCTAGAAATGCTTGGGAATCCATGATTCTCTAAAAGACTTTCTTTGCCTCTAAGACTCTCTCTCTGCTTCTCCTCCACATCTCTCTTGCCTTGTCTTGCTCTCTCCCAATCATTCCTCATAATTCCTTCACTCACCTCGCTCCACAAGATCATGGATGACTTAATTTAGACTTCTAGTGAATGGCCCGCAAAGATTCATACATTTTCAATCCCTTTAACAGAAAAAGGGAAGCTTACCATAGACTTTAACTTTGTTAACATGCAAATGCGATGATATTTGTTTCAATGTCTTGTTGAGAATGTCGCCATCTTTAAACAAGTAGCGTTTGCTAGTATGTACTCAGCCACTTCTATCACTTGCTCTGTGCCTTCATATTGTCTCCATTCCAAGATCTCTAGGTGCATCGATAAACATTCGGGAACAACTGTTGGTTCGTTAAAGCGAGTCATCTGATCATTGACACGGGCACTACTATGTTTCTGAGACGAAAAAAACAAAAAGAAAGAAACATTTACGTGTGTCAGTGTTACATACCAACTTATTTAGCTTGATAGATTGAAGTCTTGGAGCGTCATTGAGCATGCACGCAAGTAGATTCACCCATCCAGCAGAACATGTACATAGCTCTAGATGTTCAAGATAGAAGAAGAAACTGTCTGTATGATATGGAGTCTGCAATTGAATTATGTATTATTATTTACTGTAATGAAAATAACAAAACATAAAAAGGAGAAATCTTGCTAACATTGGAGTAAGAATGTTATATTACCTTTGAAGTTAGAGAACAGAAAGAAAGATGTTGGATTGAGGTAAGAGATCCTATGAACTTCTCACATTGGTCACAAATAACCTCGATGTCCGCCTTGATCACCCCAGCCATAAATTCAAACATTATAAAAGTTACTGAATGTATCCTTAATGTTCAAATACATCAACGAAGGAGCTTTTATCACAAACCCATGAAACTCCTCAATGCAGGCGTGTTTTTTTCCCTTTCAAGTTATCAATGGATAAACTCTTCAAAGTAGGCACATTAATATAGAATATCATCACAGAGTCATATTCTTTTTTTTGTCTACAACCAAACTTTCAAGAACAGGGCAATTGCTTAAAAGCCTTTCAACAGATTCGTCGCTCGAGAATTTAACCGATAAAAGGTGAAGACTTTTGAGTGATGGCAAACGAAAACCACGCCGAACAGGGTTGATACTGAGATCACAGAGTTTTAATGTTTCTAGGGTTGTACATTTGCTCAAGCAACTCGAAAATTTTAGGGTTTTGCCAAAAAAGTCTATTCTAAGCACTCGCACACGTAGATAAACCGCGGCTTGAACCCAAGCCTTGATGTCTGAATTCCTATAGTATACGCAAAGCTTGAGATGTAGTTTCTCTAGAGGTTGATTGTTTAACTCAAAAGATCTATAAACAAAACTTATAAAAGTCTCATAACTAAGAGATGACTTATCATCAAACTTGAGAAGCGGTACCACTGGTAATAGTTTCTAAAGACCCCGCCAACGTTTTGATATGAGAGCTGTTGATACAATCTCTTTAAACGTCGGAAGCAATGGCAATATCTTCAACACCAAGTAATCTGGCAACTCATTCATGTTCGGTTTCTTCATTTTTTTTCCGGTGAATTTTTGCGCACGGTTTTAGAAAAGCTGTCTCGAAATTTATAAGAGACGCAGGAGAAAGAAGAAATATGTGTATGAAGTATGAACAAATACTAGTCCTAATCGATAAAGTTAATTTCCTAATCCTAAACTCCTAATTTAATTTAATTCCAATATTCGTGATTTTTTAAAATCATGGATGAGAATATATTAATTAATTAATTTTCGATTTCTTTCTTTCCTTTTTATAAAGTCTTATTCAATCATAGTCCCATTTTTACTTAGACTTGCAACAATAATTTTATTAGATAATTTATAAACAACTAGATTAAGAAAAATATTAAGAACTTCACAACCTCCGAATAATAAAGCAAACGAACATTTCTACACATTAATCTCATTGAATTACTCCGATATATAGCTTCAAAGAGCTAAATGGTATGACCTTGATAAAGCGAAGTAGCTTGAGGGAATCACCTAAGACCAAGATTGAAATTAAACTATATGTATATGAAGTCACATAAATGCCCTTTTTCCTTTACCATTCTAATTTTAAACAGCTCTGAGTAGTGATGATTGGTTCATGTAAATCGCAGAACTTGGAACATTCTCAGACATCAGACGGAATCTATTTCTTTCTTTCTCTCTTTTGAAGGAAAATGGAAATCATTAATACAATACTTCTTAAAAAGGTCATTGGCAGCTCATAGAAGCCATTGATACACTCATAAAAGCTTTGGAATCATACCGAACTTCAAGTTGCTTCATTTGGGATCCGATGTACGAACCCCCTGGCGCTTGAAGAATTCTCTGAATCCATAGGGACTAATATCATAATTGTACTGCCAAACGATACAAACAAAAGAAAAACGATCTTTAGACGCTGCAATAGATGAATATATATATATGTATATGTGTCCACATGATTAAGACTTGTTTTTGAATTTATTCAACAAGTATAGGCAATTTTTTGGTCCTGAAAGGTAATGGAAAAGACAATGTGTGATGCATCAACTTACAGGTACAACTTTCACTGAATACCGAGTGATATTTGGATCCTGTACCTTTCCTTCATTCCCCGCCTGCATCAGAAGAATTTTCATTTTACAAGATAAACCAAAGGAGCATGCGTTGTTTAAACAGGTTAGATACATGAAATACAAGAATTCAGAATTATACTTGTTGTGGGCTGTGGAATATTTCAATGAAAGGATATTCATTTTTCTGACGAGTTATGCAGAATCCGGGATACTTGGGGCACTCAACCTGAAACAATCCAAACAAAATAGTCACTTAATTGATTAGAACGTTTCCATTTTTGTTTTATTTTCTCTTGTTTAGTAACTCACACGCATAAATTTAATGTTGGGATAGAACTCAGAAGCAGCTTCTTCCAGCATCCGGTCAAGATGTTGTGTATAGTTACTTCTGTTTTATAGAAGAAGATGCACGTGAACTGGAAATATAGCAAAGAAGAAAGTATAAAGTATAAAGTATAAAGTTTGAAGGGTTTTGGGGAAAGTGAAGTTACCTTATGGTGAATGCAACAACCACAGGATAGCCCTGGTGAAGGAGTTGAACAAACTCTCTTTCTGACGTAAAATGGAGAACCCGCGATGGCTCGATATCCTTAGGGTAACCGCTGTAATATCTTCATTTCAACAGAAAGATCAATCCATTTTCATGATTTGTTTCTACAGTGTCACAGTTACAGAATAAATGAAACAAACTCAAAACTCGTTACTTGCAAGTGGAGCGAAGCTGCAGAAGCATTCTATCAAGAAATGTTGAATCTCCCATCTGAGCACACCGAATATATAAGACTCAGGAGAATAACCAACTTAGCTTATTAGGTGAAAACAGAACCAATACTCAAGAAGATAACCTAGTCAATTTGTAATCCTCCCGGTTACTAAAGCCAATGCAAACATCAAAACTCAAAAGATAAAGAAGTATCATGAATTTCTTCATGCTCTTCCAAGCTCGAAGTACTCTTTGAGAAATAAAAAAAAGCACGGATACGGATGCTTTTTTTATCACCAAGTCAAGCAAACCCATTAACTTTTCAACGTAACATAGTCCCCCTGAAGAGTTTTGATTAAAAAAAAGGGTACATTTTTTCTTTTAGGCATTTCATCGAACAGCTTGGGCGCGCTCAGAATAAACATCCGCTGATTTGCCTCAGTATAAAAAAGCACGCTTTCATCTACTCACATCTATGCAAAACACTAATGAGCTCTTCCAGAAACGTACTTCAAACTTGTAATAAAACGAACAAATAATTTAAATTTCTTCCATAAAACAAAAACCCAGACAAAATGTAAAAGGAAATGTAAATCTTTACTCTCATATAACGAGTGGGGGATCTTATCAAATAAGATAAATTCATAGTCACTATCTTCTATCTTTGCTAATGGAACTAAAATTCGAATAAACACATGAAAATTTTGACACAAAAGATTTTGAGGAGAGACTAAACCTGAAAGCTGTGTTCGCTGCTTCTTCCGATTTACTTTCACTCTCTTCGAAAACTGGATTCAGAATCTTTGGTTAAAATTCCAAAACGTAGAAGAAGTCAAGAATTGATTCTGGGTTCCTCTTGCTGGAAGTGACAATCTCCAGCGGAAGCCAAAGTGGTTTTTTGAAACTCTGCTTCTTCGATAATGGTTGAGTTTATGTTTTGCCTCAAAGACTCAATGTTGGTCCTCTAATCTTTGGGCTTTTTTGGGCTCTTTTATTTGGGCTTTGTTTTGTTTCAAGATTAATCATAATACCTGACAAAAAAAGTAAAAATTGTAATATAGAGAAACTTCCGTTTTAATAAGAAACGAAATACATTAAAATTATCATACGTATATATATATATATATATATATATATATTCACTGTCAAAAATATAATACTTCTTGTCAAAATACAAAGATAAATTTTATTTGATATGATAACACACTTTTTACTTTGAAAAATGTTAATTATTTTGTCATGTTATTCCTTTTGCATTATTTCTTTGTATTTAGATTATACAATTTTAAATTTTAAATGTCTCTTTCATGTATTTTTTTTACATCATGTCTTCTTTTCTTAATAATTAATATAGATAGGTTGCTATCTTTTGGTCGGCAGATAGATTGCTGGATACAGACAACCGTTTATATTTGATCCATTATCCCTTACATAACACAAGTATCCATACCATGATTCGAATCTGATATACAACATTCTTCATCGAATCTTATACGCTCTCTTGGTATATAATCTTCCAAACTTTAAAACAATTGTGTGTAGAACTTTTTAATAAATCTTTAAACGAAGAAAACGGATTAAAAAAGACGTTTGAACCGGTAATCCTCGAAAGAGTGAACCGAGTGTGATTTTAAGCGAAAAGATTAGTCACAATGGGACGCTTATGGCAAACGGCTCGTAACGGCACGAGCTTACGCATAGCCATTCCAGGATTCTCGGTCATATCAATATCTTCACTGTTTACTTTTCCCCAGTCAAAGCATTGAATCAACGATCCTAAAGCCAACGTCACCATCCTCTGTCCCAAAGTCGCACCAGGACACGTCCTTCGTCCGTTTCCAAAGGTCATCAGTTTGTTAGCATTTCCGGCTGCTTGGTCTTCGAACCTCTCTAGCATAAACTCTCTGGTTTATCCCTGAGCTTGGGTCTCTATGGATGGCCCAAGAGTTCACCAGCACGATTGTGCCAATCTTGATATCTTCAGAAGGAGAACGGGGAACAAGGAGCTGGAGACAACCGAAAAGTCTCGGAAACAACGTTTTGGAGATAAGGAAGATTCACAATGTCCGGTTCATCGACCAAACTATCTTCTCGTCTATCTCAGCTTTCGCCTTTTTCAACACTTCAGGATTTCTCAATAAATTTGCCATCGCCCATTCCAATGTTACTGCTGAAGTATCCGTCCGCGCAAGCATCATACTCTATATACATTTAAATCATTCATAATATCCATTAGTTCATCTATACATATACATAATTTTTGTAATTCACAATATCCATTAATTCATCTATACATATTTCTTCTTTCGTTTTATGTTTGCATTTACAATATAATTTGATTGTAACAAAAATATTATTGTTTAATTCGAAGAATATAATCTTATTAGGGGGCTGATTGGTTGCAAAAGTTGAAGTTTTAAGGTAATTTTAAAGTTTTAAAAGTTATTTTCCAACCAATCACACTATTAAAAAAAATTAAAGCTTTAAAAGTCTAGCTGCTCATTTTGAAAATTTCTTAGTTTAATTTTTAATCTTAAAAATGAAAAATTTTAGGCTGTTGAAAATTTAAAAGTTATCTAACAATTGTTTCAAATGAAGTTTTTGTTTTGTTAATTAATTAAATTATTAAATTACAGTCAAGTAATAAATTGATGTTGAAGATAAAATCACGCATACAAAGAATAAACAAAAAATTACACATAAAAGAATAAAATTATTCAAAATAGTTTATTATTTATTATTCAAAATAAATTATAAAATTATGACTAAATATCACGTACTTAAATTTTTAAGCTTCCAAATCCCACAAACATGACAACATCTGCATCATCTTCCCGTAATACTAAGGTATGCACCCACGAGGCCATGAATTTAAAATATAGTGACTTTTGAGTGTTTCTCCATCAAAAAGTTTTATACTAAGTCATAATTTATTTGACTTAAAATTTGATAAGTTAATTGCGTTTTAGTTACTTTCCAGAGCTACTTTAAATGGTTATACGAGACGACAACTATATTCTTATTTCTGATTATGGAGCAACACAATCATGATATAAGGGGTGGTCGATTTAGCATAAATAAAATATCGTTAAAATTTTTAATGACCAATTTAGAGCTAATTAGGAGTGGAAATATGTGAAAATTGTTTATATTTTTTAAGATTTTGTATCAAATTTATTGTAATATTTATCTCTATCATGCGTCCAAATTTTATTGAGTTTATCCTATTTATTGATGAAAATTTTTGGTTACTAATTATTTATTTATGAATTTTGTATTTTGTTCTTTAAAATATTATTGTTATTAAAATTTATTTATGAGTTTATGCTATTTTTTGATTTAAATACGATATAATAAAATTTATTTATGTAACACTTTCTACGGTTCTGTTACGAGTCAAAATTTTAAAATATTTAAATTTTACCGCTTTTGTTATCAATCACACTATTATACATCAATAAATTCTACCTCCAAAAGCTTAAAGTAACCTAATGTTACAAACGAGTACACGGATTCAAATATAGATGTGATTACTGATTCACTTACATAAGTTTATGCTACAACTTTTTTGTTTCCACGTAGAGCAAATGTATCGCACCTACTTTACGAAAGGTCCACCCTACAAGAGAGAATACTTTTAGTTAACACTCAATAAGGAAACCAACAAGAACCAACGTGAACCCCACTACTACTACTTGTTTCTTTCAAGCTCTTAGTTACAATGTTCCCGCGAGTTATGACTTCTCAAACATGGCTGCTCTTTAAGTTTAAGATATACAAAATAATATTTGTTAGATCGAAGGTGACGGCGAATGTTCATATCTTAATCTAAATACAATTATTATATGAAATATATATATATATATAAATATACATGTTTGTATATCATAAAGTCTGTAAAAATCTAATCGTAATGCGGACTCGGCGGCTAGCGCCCGGCGCCTGCCACTTTCTACCTCGTCAATTTTTTTCAATTACGGAATTTTTTTTAAATGGTCGTTATAACATAAGTGTATAAGTAATCATTATTTATGTGAATTATATGTTTTTTTCTAAAGAAATCCTACTTTGACCGAAAGAAACTATGAAACTACGGAGATATGAGTATATATATAAACTTTCCAGCTTAACGAGGACATTTATTAGCAAGAACAGAGACATCACTTAACTAAAAATGATTTATCATTGCTAATCATCAGTGAAATTTGATATTCAGAAGACACGATGTGAACTAGATCACCTTCAACGGTGCATGCATATATAATAACTTATACCTGGGAAGTAATTATTTGTTAGTTACATATAATATTGTTAATTGTTAACCAGCAGAGCCAGAGGTCCAGAGGAGACGAGGTGAAAAACGTGCAATACAAAATTATTTGTTAGTGACATATATAGTGTTAACTGTTAACGACCAGAGCCAGAAGTCCAGAGGAGAAGAGGGGGACAACGTGCAATTTCTTAATCGAGCGAATTCTTTATTTGCTTTACTTCATATGTAATCGTAGATATCTCTTTTTAACGGATGTAACAAAAATTTAGGTGGTACAAATACTTTTAAGGTGTGTCTTTGTCAAAAATATTCTGAAATGAATAGATCTAATAACACTATATGCCACAATGACTGTTACACGAGGCTTTATATACACAGTTGATGCTATCGATTACTTTATTTAGGCTTCTACCGACATTTTGCAGCTCTCCAATGCGGATTTACTGTTAACTGGTAAGTAAAAGCGTAATCTTATTTTTATCGTTAGTTTTACTGTTTTAATTATTTTGGATTATTTACTGTTTTTCACTAAAAATCTTACCGTTTTATATCATCAATCACTCACCGTTGCATATTTAGAACACTTTGATTTTCCAATTTAAAATCTTTATAATATTTTATTTTTAAACAAGTTAAAATATTTTAAATATATATATTTTATCAAGTTATATATATATATATATATATTTGGTCAAAAGTTATATATATTTTTTATTCAGCATAACTATGCACTTTAACTCAAATCAGCTTAAATCGAGTAGAAAAAAATTTCAATTTGTAAAAAAAGAAATCAACAATAATAATGTCTCCTTAATTTACTGTTTTATGATCATATCTTTCTCTTTCTCGATTTCCTTTACTTTTTCAGGTAAAAATTTTTAATCTTTTTTTAAAAATATTTTTTAATTTTTATCTAAACGCTGAAACTACGTCATTTTGAAGGACCTAAACCATTCCAAACCAATCCTACCTACATTCCCAGCCTCATGAAAAAAAAAGAATACAATTGATTCGATTTGTCGAAAGAAAAAAAGTGACTAATTTTTTTTCTCATACAAAAAAACCTCATAATTGTTTGTTAATTTTCCTAAAAATTTCACCAAAACAAAAATCGAATTGGCACAAAATCGAAGATTGGATGAAGCAAGAGCATTGTGTGAAACATGGTGATTCCTGAAGAAGAAATCAAGAGAGCAACAACACAAGACCCATGTACTTCTAACGCCTCTTCGTCCCAAGATCACCGCTTCGAGAAACTTCGCGGCGTCCGATGGCGAATTAACCTCGGAATTCTCCCGTCTTCTCCATCCTACACCATTGATGAGCTTCGTAGAGTAACAGCTGATTCCAGAAGAAGGTTTTGACTTCCCCCCTACATTTTTCACCATTTTGCTTTTAGGGTTTGCGTATAACGATTTGGTAGCTCCAGGTCCAGATTCATGGAAACAAATTTGATGATTTGTAAAAGTTTTGATTTTTATGTTTGTTGTTTTCTTAGATATGCTGCATTGAGAAGACGACTCTTAATTGATCCACATTTGCCTAAGAAAGGAACCAATTCTTCAGATCTAACTATTGATAATCCCTTATCACAAAATCCTGGTAAGGATCAGAACAATGCTGTCTCAGTTCTCAGATGCATTTCAATTGCAATTTCTTCTCCAATGTAATGATTATATAAAGCTTTCTGGATTGTGTAGATAGTACTTGGGGAAGATTCTTTCGAAACGCAGAGCTCGAGAAAACACTCGATCAAGATCTTTCTCGGTTGTATCCAGAACATGGAAGTTACTTTCAATCCTCTGGATGTCAAGGGATGTTAAGAAGGATACTTCTTTTGTGGTGTTTGAAGCATCCTGAGATTGGTTATAGACAAGGTTTGATACTCAATTTTTTGAGGTTATAATGTGAAAGCTGGATTGTGAAGTTAATGGATTTTATGCGATTTTTTGGTCTTAGGGATGCATGAATTATTGGCTCCTTTGCTTTATGTTCTTCAAGTGGATGTGCAATATCTTACGGAAGTGAGATTAAACTATGAAGATCAGTTTATTGATTTGTTTGATGAATTGGCATTTCAAGAACGTGATTCTGGAGCTTATGATTTCGATATAAAAAAAGTTTTGGATGATTCCATGGAAGAAGAAGAAGGAGATGAAAATGGTCCACCCTTTGGAAGCACCAAGAAGAAAAAACCAAAGAGATTTGATGAACTTGACACTGAGACGCAGACTGCTGTGTTGTTGAGCGATGCATATGGAGCAGAAGGCGAATTGGGAATCGTCCTCTCTGAGAAATTCATGGAACATGACGCTTACACAATGTTTGATGCTCTTATGTATGGTGGATCGTCCTTCGGTTCGGTTTCTGTAGCAAATTTCTTCGTGTATTCTGCCCCAAATGATTCCGTCACGGGACTGCCTCCTGTGATTGAAGCTTCTGCAGCATTGTATCATTTACTGTCTCTAGTGGACGCTTCTCTTCACAGCCATCTTGTTGAGCTTGGCGTTGAACCGCAGTACTTTGCGCTTCGTTGGTTACGGGTTCTGTTCGGGCGAGAGTTTCCGCTGAATAATCTGTTGATTGTGTGGGATGAGATATTTTCCGCTGACAATTCTGAGGTAGAGAGAGGCGTTGAGGCTGATCTAGGATTTGAATTCAAGATCATTAGCTCTCCCCGGGGAGCTTTGGTCATGGGAATGGCGGTTTCGATGATTCTCTATCTGAGATCATCACTGCTAGCAACAGAAAACGCAACTTCTTCTCTCAAGAGGTTACTGAACTTTCCAGAGGACATAGATTTGAGTAAAGTTATTGAAAAGGCTAAGTCATTGCAGACTCTTGCTTTGGAAATCAATGCTCATCGTGATTTATTTCCGAAAGCGTCGAGAAAACCTATGAGAGGTCACAGCTTATCTGTTGATTCAATCTCACTTGGTTCTTCTCCTGTGGGAATAGTACCTGAGAGCTACTGGGAAGAGAAGTGGAGAGTTTTGAACAGTGCAGAAGAAGAAAAACGGAAGAAAGAAGCTATGCAGAGACCGAAAGCAGTAAAGAAGAGTTGGTCAGAGAGAGTGAAACAAAGGCTTTCGAGGACTGAATCCGATCCGTCACCCCCTGAAGCAAATAAAAACGTAAACAAGCCGTCTATTAGACGTAGTTTGCTCGATGATTTATCCCGACAACTCGGGGAAAAAGAGATTGACCCTCCTGAGTTCCCAAACCCGGACACTGATATCGAACGTTCATCTACAGTATCTAAGTCACCGAGTGCGGATTATGAGGAGAAATATTCTGATAAAGGAATAAGCGAGAACCAAGCGGATTTGCCTCTTTTGGTTCCTGAGAATGAGTCAGAGGTGAAATCAGGGACAAATATCTTTAGGGAGAAGAAGATTCTTTCAGGTACGTTCCAGAGGCTATGGAGATTAGGTAGAAACTTGTCCAGTGAGGAGACCTCTGAGACAAAAGAAGCTAAACCGATAGATTCTGATGACGGAAAGACTGATTCAGATTCAAAAGCAGGTAATGGAGATGGATTAAAGAATACAGCACAGTGCATGCTTGAACAGATTAAGGTAAAATTCACGAATCGAACAATGAATTTGATTATTATGAACGAAAATTAAACATGACTTGACTCATTTTTTTTGAACGTTTGGGTATCAGGTGATAGAGTCGGTGTTGGAGCTAAGTTCACCGGAGAATATGACTGAGAACGGAAGACTAACAGTTGAAGAAGCTCTTAGAGAACTTCGTAGACTTGGAAATATGTTGTTGTCGGATATGTAAACCTTATTGCAGACTGGGCTTTCATTTTGTTACGTGAAAATTCATTTTATCTGTATGTGTGTGAGAAAGAGCGTGTAATAATAATGTATATTTAAGAAATTTTGGTTTTTGTAAGCAGTGATAGAATTAAAAATCTAGGTTTCTTCTAACACAAGGGACCTGAGTTTCTTTGCACTTTGTTAACCCTAATGGGTTTTTAACGGTTCTTACCGACAGGAGAAGTCAAGAGTGCGTTAAATTATAAATTTCCCTCCTTTTTTGTGCCTGACCGTTAATTCTTTCCGTTGAAATAGTTTGCAAAAATAGAAAGAAAATACAAGAAGTCTTTCACGCTTCCGGATGAGAAAGTAAAATTGGGTTAATTTAGACTGTTTAGTATTTATTTATTTATTTTTATCAAAGAGACTATTTACTTATTTAGTATACATTATGAGTTTTCAATAAATTTGAATACTATATTTTTGGATAGTTACTAGATATATTTGTCTTGTGTGATTTCTATTTTCTGAATATTAAAGAAAACATGGACAGAGGGGAAAATACAAAGGGATAAGGTATATTAAGCTGAAATAAACATTAAAAATGAGAAGAGAAATCCTGATAATTTAGAAGAGTCTTATACTAGAAAAGAATTAAAGAATAATAACCTCAATTTAATAGAATTTAAAATAAAAACAAGAGCCAAGTTATTGAGATGACCTTTCTAAAGGAGCATGTGATGATGACTGTGTTGCTGCTGAGTAGCGGATGAAGGAGGAGCTGGGAGAGCAAGGAAATGGTCACCAAAAGGATTAGGAGAAGAAGAAGATGAAGGATTTGATGAGAAGTGATGATGATGATAAGGTGAGTAGTTGTTATTATATGGATTTTGATTATGCATCATCATCATTTGTTGTTGTTGCATTGCCATCTGAACGTTGGTTGGTGCAGCCATATTATTAGACATTGCGAAAGGATCTTGCTGCATCCCAAATGGGTTCGGGTTCGATGAGGCTGGTTCTCCGAATATAGCCGTGGCTCCAAATCCGTAACCGGCGTTGGTTAATTGGATATGTCTTCTTGCTGTATCGTCTTCGTAGAGACTGTCTAGCAGAAGATTGTCAAATCCTCCAGCCTGTAAACAGAGAAAACCATTTGAGTAGGAATATAAAGTTTTCTTCAATTGAGTTCAAATTCTAATGATCGAGAGACTTACAAGTTTTGTTGCTATTGCGGGACGAGTATTGTTATTATTGTTGTTGTTGTTGTTCTGTGGTGTGACTAGTGCAAGTTCCCAACCACTTCCTCCAGCTTCTATTAAGCTTAGACTATTAGATGGGCCTGAAGGTTCTTGTCCTGTGGAGAAAATAGTTCATCAGTTTTGATACCTCTTTCAAAATTGGTAATGTTTGAAAAAAGTCTAGATTTTACTAATGGGTTTGCTTTTCTTTTCTTTTCTATACCTGGTGGATATATTGCGAGAGCCGATGCGTTTTTTTGCTCTATCTCTGAGGCTTTTGGGTTTATTTCATTCAGACCCTGCACCAATCCAAGGAAAAGGGTCAGAGAGTTTTGAGGTTTGGTATATTTTACAATGTGTAGAGATGATGAAGACTCTCACCAGTAAGTCATCAATGTCTATGAATGGTGAAGGTTTAGCTTCTTCCTCTTCTTTCTCTTCTTTAGGCTCTTCTTCCTCTTCTTCGATAAGCGGCTGATCATTTTCGGTGTTTTCGTTTTGATTTTCTTCTTCTGCTGGTTCTTCAGGCTGTTCTTCTTCTTCCTCTTTTTCCTCATACTCCTATTAGTTACAAACAGAACAAAATGTCAAATGCTAAGAAGACATTGATCATCAAGATTAAATGAAACCAAGAATTGAGAATTATGATGAGAGATGAAATTCCTTTTACCAGTTTTTTCTGTACAGAACCACTCTGAGGCGCTTCTTTAATGTACTCTTCCATTGTCGCGAGAAACGATGGAGGAGGCTGAAACCGGTTTTTAGACAAGTGAGAAGTGAATCACACATCAGTTTTACACATATAAACCCGATCCTAAAAGCGAAGAATAAACCTGTCTTAAGGTTGGGAACTGAAAGTTCCTAGCAAGCTCTAGCCCTTTGCAGTAATCATAAAACTCAGCTAGGTTTTCAGCCTACGAAAAGAAAAATATCAATAAGCAAAGCTTTAACGTCTATGAAAATAAGCTTACTACTATATGCGAAAAACCTAAGGAATCAGAATAAATAAGCGTAGTTGCCTCACCTGTTGACCAGCCCGTTTGTATATGTGTAGAGCTTTAACTGCATCATGTCTTGTCATCTCAAAGAACTACATTGACACAGAAATATAAAATCTTTCAATAGAAAGCTTAGACCGAACTAGAGAGCGAAAGCAGGAAATGAAAAATGTTGTACAAACCATGTCTACAAGATTAATGATTCCATCATTGATAGCACAATAGATTTTGAAGCTTTCTTTAAGCACCAATGCAAGAGCATATTGGATTAGATAGTTGCTATAAGCTGCTCCTTCAGGCTGCAAAGCTAAAAACAAATAAGAAGAAATGTTCTCCAACATAAAAAAGCAAAATTGAGTTTGCATATAACTTTACTTGACATCCGACAAGCCGGTAAAGAAGCTGTTGCAATGCAGGTAACTGTTCTAACAGATCTTCACCAGACAACATCCTTGTTCTATGCGTCTACAAAACCATTGACACAAAGATTTATGGTAAAAAAGGTTAAGACAATGTGACTGTTTCTTCATGATGAGAGGTCAGTAGACAAACCTTGGAAGCTGCACCAGAAGCTTTTGGCAAACGCTCTGCCTCGATATCATACTTTAAAACTCGATAACATTCGAGCCGCTCTTCAAGAAAGAGCGCGTATGTTCTAACCCAAGCAGAACAGTCCCAAGCTACATAAAAAACAATTAACATGATGGTTTAAGTTATATTTGTGTATCAACAAGAACTTGTATAGATAGATAGAGAAGTAGTTGAACCACCAAGAGGACTTGTATCGTCTTTGAAGTTAGAAATTCTGAGTATATGTCTTCTGTGTGAGTAATTAAGAAGCTCTTCTCTAAATGTAGGATCACCTTCTCTTAATGTTCTATGAATTACTATTAACACCTTCATTGCAACCTGTTTTGATTATCAAATTAAAAGCAATTTTGAAAAATGAAGAAGAAGAGTTAATACTTACAACCCAATTGCGAGTCTTTGATAATCTCTTGGATAATGCATGAATGCAATAAGCTACATCTGCTCGTGGTTGTATTACAGATGTCGCCGAGAATATTTCTGCAGAAAATTAAACCGTAACAAAATCATCATTATATAAATTCTCCTAATCATATCCAAATTTCAGAGTTTGATTTCATCCAAAAAAAAAAACAGAGAAACTTACTACGAACATGACGTTCTTTAGGAGGAGATTCAACATGATTTGTTGCCTTAACGATCGCAATATCTAAATCCTATAAAAATCCAAATAAAAAAAAATGCATTGATCATAACATATCATCAAAAACAAAAACAGAATCCGAAAATTTTAAATTTAGAAATGGTGGGATCTGACCTTGAATTCGCTGTTGACCTTAGCGAGACCGACGGTGGTGGTATCTTTGAGCGCTCCATAGGCTTTTCGTAAGCTCGTGAACGTTCCCATCGAGCGAGACTTAACGTTTCTGAATTCGAAATCTGGGGAAAATGCAGAATAATGTTTTCGATTTGTGATGAAAAAGATCTGAGGATGATGTTTTGTTTAATGGCTGTACAACAAACGGAAACACGATAACAGACTTTTTTTTTTCTTTACAATTAAGCTTCTTCCTCTTCCTCACCCTCAAAACGTGCGTAACAGAATATTAATGATGTGGATTATTTCCTTTTTTGTTTTTTTTAAATAATAATAACATATTCTTCTTTCAGTTTGTTTGCTGAAATTACGTAATTATGGAAACTTTGCAAAAAATACGTGGTGACACTTTTGGGAATACTTACGTGGTTTTTCAAAAAACAAACTGTAGATTTCATGTGTTTGTAGAAAATATGTTTTGAACTTTTGGCTTAAATGTTGTTATTATATCTTTCTTATTTTTGCTTTTTTAAGCACACACGATTACCAATCACAAATAATATCAAACTGATGGTGAATTATTTTGATTTTCTAATAAGGTCGACATCGAAACTAATTGGCTAGTCAATAAATTATGTGAAGGGGAAGTCGAAAGAAAGAAAAAGAAAAAAAAAACTAATCGAAGGATGTTTATATTTCCGAACCCAAAAAAATCCCGGGGATTCTCTTTACAAGGATCAGAAAAGTATATATATCCTCTTTACGAACGAAATAACGGTTATATCAAATTATCAATATAATAGGATCTATTCATTTATTAGTAGCATGTGGTTGTAGGTGCGGCATGTGATTAAATAATATTTATTTGTTAATTGTAGAAAATTGCGGCCAATCGTTACAACGCAATGATTTAAATTATAAATTTTTATCTGTTAAAAATTTTGACGGTGTATTTGATACTGTTACGTCTGATATTGTTGTGCGTGCAATTACAAACAATCAATATTAATTTACATATTTGCAGAAACATACAACTAATAGTGTGACCAAACACACAACCGTTAAACAAACAAGAAATACAATATTAGACCGCAACCGTAGGCTGCAGCCACCAAATACAATATTAGACCGCAACCGTAGGCTGCAGCCACCACCACAGCTGCATACAACAAACAGAGCGGAATTCATTATCACAAAAAAGGTAGAAATAAATAATCAATGTACTTCATTGGACGGTGGATATCACAGAATATAAGGCATTCATTAGATCCTACGGTGCTCAATCAACTACGAGTCTTATCCCACAATATATATACGTACAATTTTTACAAAGGTTTAGGTTTTTCTCTACAACTTTTATTTCAAATTGATTCCACATAATTTCTCGTGTTATATTATGTTTTACATGAATTGTTCTATAATCTCTTTTGTTCATGGCAAATGTCTCTGATTTCACATTGGAATTTTTTGGTTTAAAATGATTAAATTTTTTCTTTCTCCATCTTAATTTTTTAGTATAAAGAAGGGGTAATGATTCTGACAGAAGCGTAAGTTTCTGCTTTGAATCGGTCTAAGCTTATTAAGGACCTCTCATGCGCTATTGAGGTACAATACAAAGTAAGGACATTTTTGAGCAAATAAAGGAACATTTGTGTCTCATATTTGGTTACTTAATATTTTCAGGATCCTGTTGAAACAGAGAAGCGGTTTGCAAAGCGTATCTTGTCCATAGTGGTATGTTATGCCTAAATCTTCCACTCTTATTTACTCTGTACTCGTGAAGTAATTGATATTAATACAATGAGTTCATGTGACTCTTGTTTCTCATTATTTATTTTGAGGCAAGGCTTCTCTTGAACAAATGTTTGTAGAATATAAGAAATAAGTAATTTGATAGTTGGAGTACTTTGACAAAATGCAGGACTACAATGAAGATGGAGAACTCTCGTTTTCGGAGTTCTCTGATCTAATAAGGGCTTTTGGGAACTTAGTGGCTGCTAACAAGGTTTGGCTTTAAGTATTTTTATCACATATATGTCATTAGTGGATGCATGAGTTTTTTTCTCTCATTTTCAATTAGTATGCCGCGCAGCAGATGGGCTGAAGGTGAACTTGATGTTTTAACTGACTTATTTACCAGAAAGATGAGTTGTTCAAAGCTGCTGGCCTGAATGGAGACGGTATTGTGCGTATTGATGAGTTGGCTGCGGTTCTTGCTCTTCAACAAGAACAGTAATGACCCTTGATCCAAATATTCTTTTTTCTTGCTTTTCATAACAAGTCAATTTCTACCTAGTAATATGAATTCTCCAATGTAGGGAGCCAATTATAAATCATTTTCCGGTGTGTGGTGAGGCTCTTCAACTCTCTGACAAGCTCAACGCGATGATTCATATGACTCTCTGTTTTGACCAAGGAACTGATAGACAAACTTCATTTGGGTGAGAGAGATATCTCTTTCTTTTAAAGCTTAAATTTTTTTATAAATTTTCCTTTATCAACATATCCTATTTCCAACATTTTGTTCAGACGGATGTTTAAACTAAGTGAATGGACACATTTATCAACTAATGACGTTGGTTTGAATACTGGTTCAAGTGCTTCACATATTGTGGTATACTTTAAAAAGAACCTTTTTCCATATGAGCATCTCCCTATTGTGGGAACAAATATATTCACTTTACTAATGTTTTTTTTGCTTCTTGCTTTAGGTGATTGACCGGAAGAGTAAGAGATTAGTGGAAGAGTTGATTGACTCAAAAGATTTCTTTGTCCATGAGAGCTATTTACCAGTCAAAAATTGGGCTTCGACTTATGGATCAAGGTTAAACTATTTATGACTTTTACCTCTCAATAAGCTATTGTATTGTGATTACACAGTTTCATTGTGCCTAAAAGCTTCATGTCCTCGCCATGACACCATTTTAACAAAATAACACAATTTTGTATTCTTGATCCAGGGGCAAAGGAGATTCTTCAGAGACTTTCTGAAAAGCAGGGGAAGAAAATGAACTCGGTTGAATCAGCCCAGAAAATACCCAGCTTTCTCGAGTTCTTTAAGGTGTGGAAACTTACTATTTATGAAGCTAAATGTGTTACTTGGTTGTTGGGTTTGTAACTGAGATTTCATTGTCTGTTGCAGGATCAAATAAACATGGCTGAAGTCAAGTATCCTCTGTAGCACTTTAAGGTATGCACTTTATAGCCTCAACACTAAACCAAAATGTGTCTAGTTATTAGACTCACAGTATGAGTTTCCTGTGAAAGCCATATAGCAAGTAACTAAGTATAAAAGAACCATTTATATGTTAATGAGGTAAACCCAAGCTAAACTTTAGATCCTTAAGCTGAAGATTATTTTACTTGCAGACGTTCAATGAATTTTTCATCCGGGAGTTGAAACCTGGAGCAAGACCAATTGCTTATATGAACCGTGAAGATGTAGCTGTATGTGCTGTTGATTGTCGATTAATGGCATTCCAGTCGGTGGAGGATAGCACCCGACTCTGGATCAAGGTATAATGGTCTCTTCAGAGTAGCTTACTATATAAGTATTCTTATGCAAAGTTAAAGAACTCTCAAAACAAATGATATAGCTGATCATTTGCAACATATCTAAAGTTTTTGTACTGACTTTGAATTGAAAGGGCCGGAAGTTTTGAATTAAAGGCCTCCTTGGGAAGAGTGTGATCAAAATGACTTCCTTGATGGATCTTTGGTGATATTCCGACTAGCACCACAGGTAAGACGAAACTACGATCCATAGGCTAAAACACCAATACAGTTTTTGTTTGTTCTCTGATTCACTGACAATGTTACAGGATTATCATCGGTTTCATGTCCCTGTCTCTGGAGTCATTGAAAAGTTTGTGGATCTTTCTGGAAGCTTATATACGGTATGTGGCTTTAAGGTTTCCTCACATCTCCATCATGTTTTCTGGAAGCTTGTAGTTTATTCACAAGCTTTCTATCTTGATATGTGGCTGACAAATAGGATGAATAGAAATTAATTTATGATTTCACTTGTGGTAATGTTAGATTCTGAAGGTGTAACAGATAACATAACTTCAAGATCAACTAAAAAGTTCTATTACAGGTGGCTTTTGTTGCAATCGGTGCAACAATGGTTGGTAGCATCAATTTTGTTAGGAAGGAAGGAGACCATGTGAGGAAACGGGACGAAGTAAGCAGTTTCGATTTTTCTCAAGAAACATTTCAAGAAGATAGTTTCTAACCTCATTCTAACTTGCAGCTTAGTTATTTTTCGTTTGGTGGAAGCACCATTATATGTGTCTTCGAAAAGGTTAGCGTATAATATTCATAAGAACATTTTTATGCTTTTGTAGATAATACATTCACTGGTCTTTTTTCAATCTGAATTAATCTTCCTTTTTCACTTACATTTTGCAGGACTCAATCCGGATCGATGAGGATCTTTTAGCTAACATTGGTAGGTCCTTAGAGACATTAGTTAGTGTTGGAATGCAATTAGGTGTCTCCACAAGGACATTGGTCTGAAAATCTTTACCATTGAACTGATTATGGGTTAGTAGAAACCAGAGATCATTTGGTTTGATTTGATTTTCCTCTTGTTTCATACGTAATAACTCTGTATATAACAAAAAGTTTCTCCTCCGTATTATTTATACAATGAATGAGTTCAACACATTCCTTGTGCAGAAATGTTCTCTTTTTTGCCACTATAACAAGGGACAAAGTTGGCCATGGTGACTGTTTATAGCTTTGTCTCTGCTTTTCTGATTTTCTAGAGTCTCCTAAGCTAAGGGATCAATGATTTGTCACCAGTTCTGATGACTCAAGAAGCAATGGGCTAGTGAATAACAGCCTTTATTAGCCATTGGGATTGGTGAATAATCCATGTCTCGTCTCTGAAAATGTTGTTGTTGAGCCAAATCTCCCACACTCTCATTGCTTCTTGAGTCATGAAAGACAACTTCAAATCTCTTTTATTTTGTCATTCTCAAATTTTGACATTTTAATCGACCACAAACGATTCAGATACTGAAGACGCCAAACCTCGGTGTGTTTCTCTATTAATAACAAAAACTTTTTATTTGCTCTAATCCCTCACTTCCTCAATTAAATCTCCCTCGATCCTTATTCAAGGGGGACAAAAACTAAATTATAAACGAAAAGGACCAGAAATTAAGAAAAAAAAAAAGAGAGGACGATAGCAAAATTTTAATACAAGACTAGAAAGGAGTAAACAGACTCTTTTTTTTCCTTATCTTTGTCCACTTGGAGTGTTCTCATTGGGCCTTCTCACGAATCTTCCCTGTTCCCATCCCATCACCAACCACAAAAAGAAGTGAGACATTAATATTAGGTTCTTGTCTTAATCAAATCCAATGTATGTCCCCTACCCCTTTACCCCAATCTAATGGATGGTAAATTTTTAATCTACATGTTTTGACCACGAATTAAGGTGGGTGAGATACCTTCATTCGAGGACGTTGATCTGCATTGAGTTTGCGAACTTGGTATCGAATTTTCTTGGAGAAGAGACGAGTTCGACGTTTCTCTTTGTACCTCAAAACACTTGCTTCTCGCATTCCACTGTCTCCGAACAAATCAATCTGAGCTAATCTGGCCTGCCCCAAAACCCACTCTCCACATTAGTTCATGTCTAACATTTTAAATAACACAAATGCATCTATAGATATATACAAAATCAATTATCTCGACACTGTTCTAATCAAATTCTTACGGCTAAGATGTTAACGTTTGTAGACTTTATGCTAAAAGTAGTATTCGACAGGAGCGGATATATACAAAATAAATTATGAACCTCTTCATTTATCCTATACGTGAAAATTCACGTGCAAAGTCTATATAAGTTATATTTGGACAAACAAAAAGTTTTTTTTTTAATTAATTGATTGAAAGTTTTTTATTAGAAAAATGAGTTGACAACTTAAAACCGAAGGAAAAAAAAAAGACCATGTACCAAGGTCAAAGATTAGTAAATTATTCTTTGTCAGGTACTTTGATATATGAATGCTAATAACTTACTCTCTTTGTTTTAATTTATTTATAGTTTAAACGTTTTGCACACTTTATTAATATAAAATATATTTTTATTGATTATTACATTAAAATAATAAAGGTAGTACTACAAATTTTGTCAAAAAAAGTATTGAAACACAAAACACTTATAATGAATTAAATTTTAAACTTTACAACTATACTTGGTGTGAATTAGAGGGAGTACTAACTATTAATTATAGAATACACTCCCTCTTGGAGCCACGTGGCAGCATATCAGTCGTTAAAACAGAATCCGAAATAAAAGTTATGATAATTGATTCAAACTACCATTAATTAAAAAAACAACATAGGAAATATCGAATTTAACGGCGAGGATTAGAGAATAGTTTTTAAGTAACATACATTGACGTCGATTCCGGTAGCTTCCGATCCCAGAATCGCATCTGGAAAAGGCGACGCTTTATCAGACCAAGCTTCTAAAACGCCGTCGTAATCAAGCTTCAACAATGGACCTGATCTCTTCGGAATCAAATCCTCCCTATCTTCTTTACCCGATTCCGAGTTCTTCAAATCCGTCAATATCGGAGTCGTCACCGTCATTTTCTTCTTCTTTTTCTTCTTGCTCTTCTCTCTTATCAACTTTTTACAGTCATATTTTTCCTCATCAACGGTTGCGTTTACGGTTGCGGTTGTGGTGGTTTGAATTCGCGGCGAGATCTGTTCAAAATCAACGGTGTGAATCCCCAAGCTTGCATCATCGTTTTCTCTAAGAGCGCTTCTTAATCCAAGCCCTAACGGAAAATTTCCAGCGAATTTGATTCGATTCCATGGATTCATCGTCATCATCATCTGCTCTAATCGAGCAACTCTCCTTCCACCGCGATTGATGTCCGGGACCCTAGATTCAAGAATTCCCAAATTTTCTCCAGAGTTTGAATTCGATTTGACAAGAGTCCCCATTATACTATCGATTCCTTCTTCAATTTCCTCATCCAGAATCGATTCAGCATCGACTTCGTCAGAAAAATCAAATTTCGATACATAGAATTCACCTCCTCCTCCACCACCGTAACTCCCACCGGAGTTCACTTCCTTCTGCTCGAAGAAAAGATCCGACTTCGCTTGAATCGTTGGATTAAACAGAAAACCCGGTTCTTCGATTGATTCATAGCTCAGAAGCAAATCAGAAGCTTCATCGTTGTCACTGAGAAGAGGAGATTTAACACTCCCGTAAAACTGAGAACTGGAGGAGTGAGTTTTTTGCTTAGAGGACAAGTTGGAGAAGATGTTGGGATAAGCAGAGTAGAGAAGAGCTGCTGCTTCGTTGTAAGTCTGGTTTGGTCGTTTTCGCGCCGTTCTTGGCTTTCTCGTTGAGATTGTGAGTGGCGAATTTGAAGATTCCGAGAGTGTTGATGATGGTGAAGTAGCTATCGTCGTTGTGGTCGAGCTTGACGGCGGTGGTGATTTCACTTTTTCTAACTCGAAGGTATATGCGGCTGCTCCTCCTCCGCCGCCGCTTAAACAAGCCGACATTTTTTTTGCTCGCCGGGAAAAAAAGAGTTTTTTTCCGACAAGTAAAAGAAAACGGACAGCTGAATTTTCTAAATTCGAGTGGGCAAATTCAGATAAATCTCGAAATGGTTGGATTACAAGTTTAAAAGACCAAAACTTTCAGGGGAAAATTTGAAGATTGTGAACTCTACTGTTTGTGAGTGGGGGAGAGAGAGTGACGAAATTGAACTTTCCCTTTGATTAGATGATAATAAACCCTAAACCCTCTTAAGAAACTTTTTTAATTTCTGAGAAAATACAAAATTGAAGTAGAGAAAAATATCAAAACTTTAGGGAAAGAGGAGAATCTTACAAATGTTCATCATCTAAAGAAAAGAGCTAAGAAAGGAAAATACTAGAAAAGAAAAAAAACCAATTGGAATCTGAGATTTTTCATGAAACAAAAGATATTGGCCAACGAGTGAAGGTTTACAGAAAGAACCCAATTGGTTTGTGAAGAGGGAGAGAAAGACTGGAGGAGAAAGAAGAGCCACGAGATATATAATAGAAGAAGATTAGGGTTTTTGAGAGAGGTTAATAAAACAAAGAAGAGATCTGTAAATAAATAGTGAAGAGAGTTTAGGTTAAATAATTCACTAAGTTGTGGCGAAAAGAGAGAGTGGTGGAAGAAGAAGGAGAAGAAGACGAGAGAGTAAGGGAGGATATGGTAAAGAAGGACAAGATAGCTCGCAATCGGCAGTTCTGGAGTCTATGGGGTTCACTGCTGGATTTTTCCACTTTTGTCTAATTTAAAATTAATCAAACGGTATTTCTTATGGATATGGATACTCCTCGGAATTGAGATTTTGTTCTTTTAGAAAGCTTTCAAAAGTTTATAAGGAATTTTTTTATTATTGAAAACGTTTGGATTATTTAGAATAACTGTGTTTTAAATTAAAGAAAACGGAATGCAAATTTATAGTATTTAAATTACTCTATTTTTGTTTTTTAAAAAATAATTTGTTATAATGTTAAGCTTTTTAAACAACATAAAAACGCACTTCACAAATAATGTTTGAGAGCTATTGAAAATAATTTGAAGATTTAATAGAAAAGAAAAAAATACAAAATTTGGAAAAACTGAAATTGATTGTTAAACGAAAAAACCAAAAAAAAAAATCGCATCAGCGATTTTTCATAATTTAAAGCATTAATCGGTTTATCGATCTAATTTGACCGTAATCGATCATAATTGGAATGAAGATAAATTTTGTCGTATATAAGTAACGGAATTACTTTTTGTTACATTATATAACACTTAATTAAAAGTTTAAAATTAATCGATTTCATTGATCTATTAGTAATGTAAAAGATAAAATTTATCGTATATTGATTTATGAAAATTATATAAAATTAATCGGTTGATCGATCTAGTGGTAGTGTATTTTGGTGGTGATCGGCGACCGATAATAATTCAATTAGAGATCAATATTTTTAGATTGATTTATTGAAGTTGCCCCTTTTATCATACTAAATAACATTTACTCAAATTTAAAAAATAATAATCGACTCTAGTGTTAGTGTTATGTTGGTTGAGATTGATGATTTGTATTCTTAGTTGATACCGAGTTCCACGGTTCCACCATTTGCAACTATTTTAGCTCTTTTAGGTATTGTAGAGTCAAAACTATATTAAATACTTTTTTATCCAGTGTTAGTTTTAGTTTCATTTATTAACCCAAAAACAATTTATCAACCCAGTGTTTTTTTGAGTATTTTAATAATAGAAGTGAACCGTATTTTGGTTTATATTTTAATTTATAATTATAATATCTTGAAGTTAAAAAGAATCCCAAGTTATATGGTTTCAGTTTAATTTTGATGGTTTTCTTCGTTAATGTTGTTTAGCCAAGTTAGACACTCACGAGTTTAAAATTCAGGTGTTAAAAAAATCCAGGTGTTTAGAAACAACTAATAATCATTAATTAATTGTTTTGTGGAGGGGAATATGATTCTGTTTTTGGATTATTTTCCAAAAATGCAAAACCCCATCATCATCATCTTCCCAACCTGCAAATCTTTTTGGGATCTTAAAGAGAAAACGAGGAAAGGTCACCTTATCCATCTACGTGGCCTATAACAACTGGCTCTACTAGATTTTTGGTGACGTGGCTTTTTCTGTTAACTGGTTGTGGTCGCCTGGTCGGGGGAGTTTTTTTCACGTGTTCTGAAGAACCTACTTTAGTAAAAAAATAAATGTTTTTTTCCAAATTTACTAATTTAGCCTATCATATATGGGGAAAATGTTAGCACAAAGCACCCAGATTACCAAATTGGTCATTCTTATCTATCTATAGACATGATAAGTTTAACTTTATCATTTTTTGGTTGAATATTTTTCATCAATTAAAAAACTAAAAATTACTTGCATCTCGTAAAAGAAAAAACAGAAGAAAAAAAACAAGGGACTTAATACAATACACGAGTTAAATAGCTATTTCCAATTGGCTATATTACTAGAAGCAAGCTTACAGTATTGTCGTACTTACACTATAGTATTTAAATAATAATAATTTTCTAGTAATGTAATTTAAAACAAAAGTATAGAGAGCTAGAAATGGTGGGCAAGTGGATAGTGTATGTGAGAGAAAGAAATGATTGGAACCTTTTTGGTATCATTTGAAGTAATTTGTGGCGAACGCTAAACCTACGTTTACCTCATTACGTTCAATGACTCCTGGTTAGAGATTAGATTTTCTATTTTTATATAATTCTTTTTATTATATGTTAGAAAATATATATCCACTATTATATTAACATATATAGCTCGATATGATAGCCACGATTTAACCGTCTATTATCAAAATTTAAACTGTATTCAAACAACAACAAAATTCAACAAAAAATTTTTAAAAAATTTACTTGTATATATACTAGTTAACCAAAACAATACAATTTCCTACTGTTATCCATCGGAAATTTTATACTCGCGTATATTCATTACCAATTCGTGTAATTTGGATGTTATTCTTTTACTTATATAAAATTTATTCACGAGTTTTATCTACTGCCTAGTCGTGAGTCTTGAGGTAAAGGTGAAAGAAAAACATAAGTTCTAAATTTAATATTTTATAATTAGTATTTTGATACTTTCTTGGTTTCCTCCTCCTTTCTTGATATTCTTTTGGTGGGGGTTATAAATATCTAGATGGAAATATTGACGAGGATACAACATGCCTGTAAAATATCTTGGGCCAAATGATGACATATTTAAATAAATTTATACTATTTTCACTCTATAATTTACTATAAGATTAAGACCCAAAAAAAAAAAATACTACAATCAATAATTTCGGTAATTATACATATTTATATTTGGATCTGCTTAAATTTTATCATGGTGTTTCTCTTATAAAATGTTCATCATCTATCTATATATATATATGCATAGAATTGACCATATACTAATCTAAGAAATCTTTTAAATTGATTTTTTTAATCACTAAACCAAAACCAAGGTCTGAATTTAATTTTCTGAAGTGATTAACGTTATACTGTATCAGATTAATTCCAGTTCAATTTGGTTCATATGCATATTTCGTAGTTAGTAAAACATAATCTTTAAAAAAAAAAAATTTGATCAAGAATAGAACTTAAAAGCTGAATTAAAAATCTTTTAAGTAATTTCGGTTAACCAAAAAAGAAATCTTCAAGAAAATTGAAATGTAGAGAATTTTTCTTATCTAAAGAAGGTGTGCTGGAGAGAATTTGAACCTCAAGAAAAAAAACAGGATAAACCTTGTTATGGCACTGCTCCAAAGTAAGTTTTGTTCTTATGTTATTCATATGACAACATGTGACCTCTCTTCCATTTCTTACTAATTCTTCAACCTTTTTCCATAAAAGTTTTGGTGGATAAACATACATTAATAATTTCATATTTTACGGTATGTGTGATTCAGGTAAATTGTTTGTACCAGGATATATAGAAACTAAACCCAATATTAACTTCTCAAATTTGAAGTACATTAGGGAGAGACTGTTTAATCTATTTTTCTTTGTTATTTTCTAAAACGTTGTAGTCTTTTTTTTTGGTAAAATAAAACATTGTAGTCTTTTGAATCTTTTGAGTGATTAATTAAATATAACAACATTACGTTCAGTCCCCTGTTCGTAAAAAGTAAGATGAAACGTATTTGAGTTGTGATTTATGTGGACTTTATAGGATTATGGATTAGGTGACCTTAATTACACGGCGATTGTAAACAAGTATAGATGTAAGAAAAACGACATTTATTTGTTGCACTAAAACATATTTTTATTGAAATCAAAGAGAAATTGATTTTAAATAGAGCTATATATATATATATATATTTATGTGTGACTCCATTTATGACTTAAACGATTATTTTCAATGTTTATAATTCACGTCTTGGTGACTTGATCATGATCATGGAATCAAAAAGGATGCGGATATGTTTAACCTTGAGTGTCATAATTCTTCTTGTCCTATAAATTCAAAGCTATTTCATATGTAAAAACTCAGACCTTGTGGACAACTTGTTAACTATTATCTTACCATGTGGTTATTTCATCCAACGTTTAATGGGTCTTAGAAAGAAAAAAAAATTCTTACACTATAAGTTAACATAAACCATACGAGAGAGAGAATATATATGAAAAACGAAAATATGTTGTAGAATAGAACCAACTCGTTTTAAGGGAATAGGAAATATATTGTTATAAACCACATTTACCAGTAAATTCATTTGGATATCACAAACTGCAATATATCTCATGGATATATACTATCTTTATATTCTCTTAAGTGTATATTTAGCATTATCGTAGTTCAAACATAACATTATAGTATTCTGATTTTTAAAATCGAGTTTACTATTCTTGCAAGAGCATAGAAGTATACTTTTCATGCAAGAACATTATATTATACTATCATGATAGAAGTTTCTTATATATATATATATATATTGATAAAATTTAATAGTAATTAATTGAAAAATTTTGGAAATCAAGTGAATGAAAACATTTATAGCAAGAAAAAATCCAAATGAATGTAGGCAGATCTGTAAATATGAACTCATAAATGTCTATCAATGTGCTCATGGCTCAAGAATTACAAAAATAGTTCTTTTTTTCTTTTTATAATAAGTAACCCAAATAATTTACAAACAACAAGTGAATTCTTTCCTCTCTTACATATTGGAGGGGACCAGTAAAATTATTCTTGCCCTAAATTTCGATTTTTTTGTTGTTGTTTGAATCAGAATGGGTAATAATGCAACAGCAAACTCTTTCATCCTCTTGCGTTCCATGCTTAAGATAAACTTTTGAAACCTTTGGGATCCAAAGAAGGAAAACAGACAAACAGGACAACTACTAACTAGATAAATATAGACAATTCAAAAGATAAATGTTGGATTGAAATTTAGTACTAAAGTAAAAAGAGACATAATTTAGTAGATACAGAAAATTCACAATAGGGACTATATGGAGACTTAATATCTTATGTTTCAATAAATGAAATACGACACAAGATACAACCATACAAATCATAATATACACAACTACTATATTTTGGAGTCGGGAGTAATATTGGTAATTTTAGAAAATGGGCTTTAGTGTGGGCTGACATGTTGTGATGGCTTTATACAGTAATTGGCAGTGAGCCAATTTTGTTTGGTCAATTTAAGTGATGTTTTACAAAGCAAAACAAATATTTCACTTGACTTAATTAGATAGTTAACAACTTTTGTTTATTATAATATGTGCGCATTCAGTGAAAGCACCACTTATGCTACTCAAGTTTTAAGCAATTTATGGGAAATATTGATGTAATTAATTGGTCAGATATAGTCACTATTCTTTTGTCCGTTACTCGTTCCTTGGATCCTAAAAAGGTAAAAGCTTATGATAAGCATGTAAAGGCAAAGGTGAAATACTTATGGGATTGCATGATTCTCCATGCCGATTCCAAGTAAAAAAAAATTATATTGGTCCCCTCTAAAATGTAAGAGCAAAAAAAACAAAAAAACGTGTCTGTAATTGTAAATCTTCGGGGTTCCATTTTTCCTATTGGAAATTTTACATTTGGGCTGAATTTGCATTGGGTACAAAATCACGTATAGTTTGATTACTCTTATCTAATCTATATCGGTCGGTAAAGTTTTGGTATAATTTGTTAAATTCGATTCGATAAAACACTTAGCATTTCTTACCGTTATCTAAACTTGGACATCTAATGGTTTAATTTGGTCGGAAAAAAGGACAAGAATCAAGAAGATGCCAACTTTAAATCTCTTCACAAACATACCAGTCGATGCCGTCACATCCTCCGACATACTCAAGGATGCTACTAAGGTCGTCGCTAAGATCATCGGCAAACCTGAATCCGTATATAACTCTAGTCCTCTGTTTTCGCCATTTCTACGCCAATTTATGAATCGATTAAACCTTCAATTTTATGTTTGATTTCTTTTGTTAATGTTTAAGTTTTTCATTATATGAAAGCAGAGTAGAATGGGAATTTTCAGTTGTTGATTAGTTTGGTACTGTTGATTTTGATGGTATATGCAGACGAAGTGTTTGATGAAATTCCTGTGTGAATTGCAAGTCTTCAGAACTAAACTATTGAGAATCCCCTTTGACTTACTAGTTCATGGAATTTTGTTGAAACCAATAATATAAGTATGTTGACAATTTCACTAAAGGATTCTCAAGCTTGTGTTGTGGTTTAACTTTTGAGCTATTGTTTATCATCTTTTGCCTGTTCATTACTTATACAAAGTATGTTTTTGATCTTCTTTGCTTTCAGTATGTGATGATATTGCTTAACAGTGGAGTGCCTATTTCATTTGCTGGTACCGAGGAACCTGCTGCGTATGGAGAATTGATATCTATTGGGGGATTAGGACCAAATGTAAACGGGAAGCTTAGCCAGAGGATAGCTGAGATTCTCCAAATTAAGTTCTCTATAGATAGTTCCCGCTTTCATATCAAATTCTACGATTCCCCGGTAAGTCTCATTTTGTTTCAAGTTAAAAGCTTTGCATAAGAAAGATATTACTTGCATACATGAAATGAAATTATATAAGATGATGATCTCATGTTTTCAAGGTTTTATATATACAATCCTGATTTAGATTAAAGCTTGATTCTTGCAATGATGGCTATAGATACTTTGGTGAAAGCACAATGTTCTGAATGTCAAAGATATCTTATAACTTGAATCAATGATTAGAAAGTAAGTTAAATTCTTGGGTTATAATTTTTTTTAATTGGTAGCGATCCTTCTTCGGATTCAACGGATCAACTTTCTGAAACACGATGGCGAAGCGGCGAATTCAACCTTGTAATGAAATTTGGGTTATTACTGTTTGCTTATTGATTTCCGAAAGCTGTAGCTTATTTCCCTTAAGGCCAATATAATCCTCATTTTTAAATTGTTTTTGAGACAAGTTTTGACTTCTGATATGATCTCATAATATTGTCATACTAACATTTGTAGCCCAAACAGAAAAAAAAAACACTCAATATATGTTAAATACTCCCTCCGTTTTTTAAAGATGGAAGTTTTAGAATTTCTTGTTGTTTAACAAAGATAGAAGTTTTACTTTTCCAATGTAAATGTTTTAGTTGTTTACCACTTTTATCCTTACTAATTAAATACAATAAAATAGTTATGAAAGAAAATGTTTTGAAATAATAAACAATGAAGGTATATTTGGTATTTTAATTTTATTTTTAAGGAACATAATGGAGGTAACGTGCTATTTCCACACAAACTAGACGATCAACTCAAATACATATGTGATGTAAATGCTGCTTGGAAAAAGGTATATTCCATCAACTCTATTGTCATCTGACTCCAGTTCCCTGTGCAGTATTTCGTTTTTAATTAATCAATGCATGAGCTCCGTTTTTTCCTCTACATAGCTACACAGGAAAGATGTAGTTGCTGAATGCAAATTTGATGGGGATCGCATACAAATACACAAAAACATTACTTCTTTCGTCTACCCTGCTATAACTGTTTTGTTAAAAGATTTTATTTTCATATAGCAAGGTTCGTGACTATTTTGTGACTTGGTGTCTGAAATCCGTTTTCTGGCTTTCAAGTTCTATACCGGTCTGTTTGTGTTGACAGATAGGGAATTTGCACTTTACTTTTGTTAGTTATGCTTCAGGAACTTCCTTGACCATTCTGAATATGCACATGCCATGTCGGATCTTATTGTACAAAATATATTGGTAGACAAGTAAGAATCCAGTTGCTTTTTGTTTAGGTTCTGGAAAGTTTTACAAGCTTGAAATTATGAGATATACGATCTTTCATTTTCTTTTCATTGCCATTTAGGTGTATACTTGATGTTGAAATGTTGGTCTAGGATACATCACTTTTTGCAGGGGAACCTAGTTGGTCTATTGTTGCTCATACTGCTGCTGATGTTGAGCGATTTTTCAAAGAAACAGTTGAAATAGGTTTATTTTCTTACTCTAAAATCCAGATAAAGTTTCTCCCTCCACTATTCATGAGTTGTGCAAAACGTTTGGATGATGCCCTCTTGGCCTTATATAAACAATGATACTTGCTTGTCATAATCTACCCTCTAGTACAGACTACAGAGAACTTTAATCTTCACAGATGTGTGTTCTAGTTTCCAATCCAGTTTTTTCTTTGTGCTCAGAGATGGAGTTGTGCTCAAAGACCTGAGATCGAAATGGGAACCTGGAGATCGTAGTGGCAAGTGGTTGAAGTTGAAGCCTCAATATATCCGCCGGACTGGCTCTGACCTGGATGTTCTTATAATAGGTCTGTACTTTATATGTTGTTACTTTTCCGTGTTCAAAAGTGGTGTTAATTACATTGGATCTTACTGGGGATTTTTACTTCTTTGCCAGGAGGATACTATGGCTCCGGACGTCGTGGCGGGGAGGTCGCACAGTTTCTTGTCGCCTTGGCCGACCGGGCAGAGGCAAATGTGTATACCAGGCGGTAAGTATTTGTAAGGTTTCACATGTTAACATAGAAGATTAAATCTGATTATCAATAGAAGAAATCAAGAAACTACTGAAACAGTCTCGAGACCAGATGTTTGGATTGAAAGCCCGGAGAAGTAAGCTTTGTGTCAATTATCTCTTTTTCCTCAGCAGAATCAGGATCGTTGAATGCTATGTTCTGTGCCCATATCTTTTCTCTTCCCTTGTTGCAGATCAATAATACTTTCAATTACTAGTGATATCAGGACATTAAGGTCCGAGCTATGTCCATAAGATGCGAGAATACGAATATTAGCTAATTCCTCTAGTGTTTTTTATTTCATTCGATGTGAGGCAATACATATTTGTTGTTTATAATGCATATTCTGTATTTCATGTAAAACTTTGCTTCTTTCAGGTGTTTGTTGCACCTTACAGCCTGAGATTTCCTCGTATTGATAAAGTAAGATATGACAAGCCTTGGTATGAATGTCTCGATGTGCAGGGTGGGTAAAAGAACCAAAGAAATTTTCCATTTTTACAAAAGTTGAAAAACCGATTTGCTTCCTCTTTATACGTCTGACTGATGTTGAGTTTGCAGCTTTTGTGGAATTGGTGAACTCGAGTAATGGCACCACACAGAAACAGAAGGAATCTGAAAGTCAATAAACCCTCCAAGTGAGGAGAGAAAAATAATGTCTCTCTTGTCCCCTTTCAGTTTATTCAAACTGATGTATCGGATCAAGGCCAAGACCTCAATCTTCTCAAATATGATATTTTGTATCCTTTGACATGTTTTTTTAATATGAATTTTCTTCTCTCTGCCCCATTGTCACCTGGGTACTCTTTTCTTACTCACTGCATTTTTAGCTGGCGTTCTCTATTTGAATTAGACACTTTTTTACATGGATAGTTCTAAAATTGCTTGAACTTGTGAATTTTGATAACTTTGTCGTACTACACTTTTCTTTATCTCCTTGAAAAATCTAATAGATTTTGTTAACTTGCCTCGGTCCTATGCTCTTGTACATTCCACAAAATGGTGGGAAGTTGTCAACGAACTTAAACAACTCAGTGACTCATTGCATTGCAGCTGAAAACAGTGGTATGTCACTTTCTTACATATTGATTTCCTACCCAACCCTTTCGTACACATTAGTGCGTCTCAAAACAATTTGAATTAACAAGCATGACAATGAGATACTGTTTCAGGAATAAAGTATCAGGCAGCAAAGCGTCAGCAAGATGTCATCCACTTTTCATGGGTCTTAGATTGTTGTTTCACGAAACAAGATACTTCCTTTGCAGCCAAAGTGAGTCCCAGCAAGTTTAGAGTTTCCTGTGCTTTATGTCTCTTCTAATGAAAAAGCTTGCGGCCACATTTGAAGGTACTTCCTCCACCTCTCTGATGCTTCAAGGACCAAATTACATGATGACATAGATGAATTTTCGGATTCTTATTACTGGGATTTAGACCTTGAAGGTCTGAAACAGGTATGTAGATTCAGTTAATCAGCCATCTTGGAATTATTGTAACACTTACCAAGACCATTTTCTGAAGTCATACAACTGAGTTGCAATCCCTTTATCTTCATTTCTAGGTCTTAAGCAATGCCAAGCAATCAGAAGACTCAAAATCCATTGAACACTACAAGAAGAAGTTATGTCCAGAGAAAAGATGGTTCTGCCTCTTCGGCTGCTGCGTTTACTTTTACCCGTATAGTCAAACACTGTAAGGCTCCTCTTGTTTTCTTCTCATGTTGGTTAAACATGTCAGTTACCTAAAGCAATATCATCAAGTGTCATCTTTTACTTGAAGGGGCACTGAAGGAAGCCCTATTTGGAATTATGGCTAAGAGATTAGCGCTTGAAGTCTTAATGGCTGGTGGTAAAATTAGCAATAATCTTTCTCATGCGTCACACCTTAGAGTCCTTGGTATAGCAGAAGACTCTTTGGAATTTACTTCAGTTTCAAAAAGGTATTCCAAATTATATGTTTTTCTGCTGTTGAGTTTAGCACCAGTTTATAATGAAGATTAAGACTCTGCTCTGGTCACTCTTTTAATAGTTTCAGCGAAATGGAGAAACGTCTTTTGTTGAAGAAAGGCTGCATGTTGTTAGCTCGCACTGGTTAGAGGACAGCTTGCAAAGAGAGCAAAAACTGTCCGAGGACGTCTACACTCTGAGGCCTAAGTATATGGAACAGTCTGATACGGAAGAATCAGAGTGAGTCAACACTTTTTGTTGTGTTCATATATAAATGAAATGAAATGAAATATATAAGTGTGTGTTGATATAAAAAGCTTCCAATGATTTTATCTCCGTTTGCCTCAGTAAATCCGGACATGATACGACGGAAGTAGCTTCCGGTGGTAGTGCTCAAACCGAAGAGCCAGCTTCCTCTAAAATGGAAAGTACTAGTTCAAGAGGGCGGTCAAATACTCGAGCTGTTAAAAGGGGAAGGTCTTCTACAAACTCACAGCAACGAGTACAGAGACGCAGAGGCAAGCAGCCTTCTAAAGTTCTAAGATAGGCAGAGATGAAACAGAGGAGGACGATGCTTCTGAAGAAAAGGTTTCAACAAGAGATGATAATATAGCAGAAGAGACTGATTCTTTTGGTGAGCCTCAAAGAAAATGAGAGGAAAATCTGCAAAGAGAGGGAAGTCTCGGGTGGGACAAACCCAAAGAATACAGAGATCACGCAGAGGCAAGAAGCCTTTGAAGATAGGATGAGATGAGTCTGAGGAAAATGATGATTTTGATGATAAAAACAGTGAGTCTGCAGATGCGGAAGCGCGTAATGCAGCTGGTAGATCAGTGGAAAACGAAGAAACCTGAGAGCCTGACATAGCAAAGTACACATAATCACTGCAAAGAGACAACACAGTAGCAGTTGAAGAGGCCTCGCAAGATTCTAGAAATGCAAAGACTGAGATGGATATGAAAGAGAAGTTGCAAATCCATGAGGATCCAGTACAGGCTATGTTAATGGACATGATCCCGAGCCTCAGTATGAAAAACACAGCGACATCAAACCGAATCAGCGGCGAAAGTAGAAAGTCTTATTTTTATGGTGTGTACAAGTCTTCAGAGAAAAGAAACTCGGCACCGAGACTGGTAATACTTCTGAAAACGCAGGCGCAGGCGCAGACGCAGAGACACGCACAATTCCTCCTGTGAAGAAAAAGAAGGTCAGCTACCGGGATGTTGCCGGAGAGCTGCTCAAAGACTGGTAAACACTGCAGTTTCGGACCATGGTAATGAAGCTCTTTTGTTATGTATATGTTGTGCAACTCTAAACTCCTCTTCATTGTCTGTCTTTTGTTGTGGCCATAATTTATTTAGAGTGCTGGTAGGTTATATTTTTTTACTTCTATGCAATTTGAACCTGACTACACTAAACTAATAATGTTAGAATTTTGATATTTTATTATTTTATCATAATATTTATTTTATTAATTTATTGTGATATTAGTTTATAATTCTTTTTTTTTTTAAATTATGATAAAATATTTTACCATGAAATTTTAAAAGCGTATGAGTTTAAACAATATAAGTCACATAACAGTAATATTTTGTGAACTATCAATCTTGAAATCTTGTTTTAGAAAAATCATATTTAGAAAAAAGAAAAATAATTACAAAATTCATTTTGGTAGTGAAATGCTAAAAATTTACATGAGTTCACTTTTAAAATAGCATTCATAAATTCATATATTGATTCGTGATCTAAATGATCATAAAAATATATACCAATAATTTCTTAAAGTACCAAAATGAAAATGATATAGGTCAATTTGTAACGTTAAATTATAAAACTAGAGATGGTGTATAGTTGATTTACAACTGAAAATACTTATAAAAATAGTTATAGTGTTTAAATTTTTATTTTTAAAATTTGCAATTCGAAAACATAACATCACCAAATATGTAATGCAATATATATATATATATAAAAGAAAATATCAGTGTTAAAAATATAAAAAAATATCATATACTTATATTACCTATATTTGTATATATTTATAGAATTATTAATTTATGATATTATTAAAACCATATATTTACACCGAAATTTTTGAAAATTATTATTTTATTATTTTATCGAATTTTTCTCATTTTTACATTGGTCCGACTCTGGCAGAAAATTTTATTGTTTTATACTATTTATTAATTTATAGAGGTTTTACTGCATTAATATTGGATTTTTTTTTTCTGGTATCTCCAGTGGGAAAACAAAAACAAATCTCTTTTTGAACAATAACAATATACATACCAATTTTTGCCACCTTCCAAACAATGCGTACGATTATTATATAAAGGCAAAAAAAAGTCTTCGTGATGGACGACAAACAAAACGACGGAGAAGAAGATGGAAAGAGACATATTACTTATTGTAAAGAGGGAATCAAAAACAAAAAAAAGAAAACAAAGTATTAGTAAAGAGAGTCGATGCTCAAAGTGGGGCTTTGAGTTTCATTATAAGCTCCTATTCCTGTTTCTATTTTTAACCGCACCACTTCTTGTTCTTCTTCATCCGCCTGTTAAAAGTAAAAGTTCTTAATTAGAATTTCATTTCCAATTTTTTTTTACTTGAAATTAAAAGGATTATACCAATGCTTTCACGTGACATTACAATATGGAAAATTCGAAAGAAGATATGAGCCAAAGAAGAGACAGGTCCAATTAAAGATTAAGTCATCAAGTACTATTTAATTAACAATTGTGTTCATAATCATACCTCTAAGATCCAATAACTATTGACTCTTTTATATGTTTATTTATTTTTTATTTTTGGCAACAATTATATGTTTATTTTTCTATGAGGTATTTGATTGAATCCGCTATCTTTTATTATATCCAGACAATATATGATGTATTTGGCAGAATTATCTATATTATAATCCCATTGTTATTTAATTCGAGCGGTCGAACAATAATACAATATACACATCAAAGCAATCAGATTCTGCCTAGTGCTTACCACATAAGATAATATATTATTTTAGTTTTTAATGACCAAATGGACCAATCCAATAAATGTGGGACCAAATATAAAATACAAAAAAATAACTAAACCAAACCCATTAAATGCTTGGTCCAAACTCGAAGCTTCCGATATGGAACCCATTTACGTTATAGCATTATAAAATCGGAACTGGTGTAATTACCAATAGAGAATAAAACATCAACTACTAACACTTTTTAGTAGTTTATGTAAAAAAAAGTATACATAATAATCGACGCTTTTGACAATGGAATTAGGAATATATTATTAGTTTCCACTATCATGCAATTTACTTGATGACCAAAATTACAAGCCACAAGTAGACAACAAAAAAAAAATATTGACTAATATCAAACGAAAAAATAAAAAAATATAGACTAATAAACCGAATATTTATTCCTAATGAATCATTAGTTAACTCTACAAAATCTTGCTTTAAATCAACCAGAAAGGTCCATGTCGTCTAAATCAGTATCAAATCAAGAAATCTTGGATTTTGGAAAAGTATTTATATTAATTTTTTCAGGTATACAAATAAGTAGTAAACAATGCTCATTGCCAGCGTCACGAATAAGACATTTATTGCTAAAATAATTTTAGCACGAGCAAATACTTAAACCTCAGAAAATCCCCTATAGATACCCCTCGAATTAAACAAATTATATTCAAAAATCTAGTATAAAAAATTGGTTCACGGCTTACCCAGATTAACAAATAAAGTAGACAAGTTAAATAACTTGCAAAAACAAAACTTATTTCCAAATTGGTAAATTTTAAGAAATGCTTGAGAAACTACTATTATTCAAATTACATAATTAGCATTTTAGTTTGACAATAAAGACTTTTAGAAAATTTAACTAAAGTAATTATATACTACTATATATATATATATTGTCGTCAAATCATATACTATATTTGAATGCTTCCTTTTACTTTTTATTGAAAAGTTTAATATCCTCTCTTGACTAATTTCAATCATTACTCATTTTGTTGAAAGAAAAAAAAAATCAATCATTTCTTGTTAATGGTAATTAACTAATTACTAATTAAAAAGAGGGAGAGATTGGTGACCTCAATAAAGAGAGTGTGGAAGATCATGCCAGAGAAAGAGGTGAGATTGGAAGTGAGGATATTGAGATTCAATGACTCAAAGACTTCACATAGTTTCACCATTGTGTCTGTCCTTTTATTACATGTTACACTCACCACCATCGTCCTCTCTCCCATGAATGTTACCTTCAACTTCAACCACCCACAAAAAAAACCCAAAATTTTTAATGAAAATTCTTTCTTAAATCTATGATGTAAAGGTGAAAGTAGAGAAACCAAGACTTACTTCGAGAACTTCAATGAGAGAACCGGAAGAACCAGAATCAAACTGCTTCATCTTCTTGGATGTGACAGCAACAATTAAATCACGATCAAAATCTTTGCTGAAACTCAAGCTACTTTTTGGTGTAGATTCAAGTTCTCTGATCTCAGCTTCCAGCTTCCCTTCTTCATATTGTAACCCTTGTATGTAACTTATAGCATCTTTGATTATTGATGCTTTATCCATCTAATAAACAACAGAATCCATTAAAAAATAAGCTTGGATCCTGGAATTAGAAGACAAAGAGAGGAAGAAAATAAAAAAGGAACCTTAGTAATATTAGGAACAACTGATCGAAGAGCAAAGAGTCTCTGGTTAAGTTTCTGTCTTCTGTTTCTCTCCGATACAATATTCTTAGAAGCCGACGAAGCTGCCCCTTCCGGCGAACTCGAATCATAAGACCCAGAAATTGCTTCCTCCAAAGGCCACCTTTTTATTTTTAAAGACAAATGCAAACAAATATCAAAATCTCTCAAGTCTTTCCATGAAACTAAGCAAGACAAAAAGAAAGAACCTGTCGTATTCGAAGTCTTCGTTTTGGAGGAAAGAGTTGGTTTCCCAGTAATTGTTGAATTCTTGGTCGATATTCTCCATTCTCCGACAGATCTCGAAATCAAAAGTGTGTATGGTTCGTTTATTTGGTCTTTCTCCTCTGTGAGCTTTATACATAAAACGAATGAGAATGTGACAGACCTTGGGAGAGGACTATTTTCTTAGATGCTTGCTAGTTAAAAAAAATCTCAAATGTTTCTCATCTATTTTTTAATAAAAATTAATAAAATTACGATTTTAAAAATCTGATTGGGTTATATAATTGTAATTGTAAGTGATACCAACAAAAATACGGTAGTTCATATGGTTTTAGTCTTCGATGCACACGACCAGAATTTGAATATGCTATTTGTGATATAATTGATTTTTTTATTAGTGCAAAGATAACATAAGATAAATAATTATATATAATTTGATCAAAAGTTAAGATACAATTGAGTACAATTTTGTATAATTATTTGAAAAATCTAAATACGTATATGTATAGTTATAAATAATATTAAAAATTACGATACTTGAAATAGTAACAACCTTTCTACAAAAGTTTAAAATTTGATATAATGGTTTGAAAGACTTGCGAGCCATTAATCCGTTGGGACACAACAACGTAGATTTCCAGTTATACACCTCCGCTTATATCTTTACTAAAAATCAAATAGGGATGAAAATTATTACTACATTTATTTAGATACTTCTCCAAATAAAATAGAAAGAAAACAAGACCAGCATTATATTTATTTTAAGTTGATATTTGGCACGAGGCCTTATTCAAGTCTAACGATTCAGGTACCTACTGAAAACTTTTACATATTCCACACTTGTCATTGTTGTCAATATCTTCGGGGCGGGCACTAAAGAAAATTTTCCCTGAAAAAACATTATATTGACCAAAAGAAGAGAACAAAAAATTTTGTGCAAACTAAAAAAAAAACAGCTAAAAGAAAATTAATAAATGATGCAAATATCGAAACATTTGTAACAAGGCTATACCCAATACATGATTAATATGATTGTAAATGAACTAATAAAGAAAATTAAAGAGAACCCGCCGAAAAATGATTAATTAATAATTAACAAAATGAATCAAATAGTCAAGGAGATCATTCACACCGAAACAACAACGAAAGAAACCTTTCAAAGCATCCTATAACGAAATTCGGTGTTCGGTGTTTCAGTTCACATATGTTTTCTACAAGACTTGTCTTAATGAAAGCTCATGTCAATCAATCGGATAATGCTTTTGTGTGACCATCTGAAAAAGGTTTTTCAAGATAACACACTCATATGTATCATATGTAAGTCATGTCTTTACCCAACCGAAAATTCTCAGACGAAACATCAAAAAAGAATGTACAATTTTATGAAAGACCAAGATTAATAAAATACCTTATATGTCTTTGCCCCTTGATTCACTTCAGAAATGTGTCAGACGTTTCCCACAGGACTTGTTGGTCTATCTTGCTCAAGTCTTCATCATCGAGACGTTTCCACGTCTTGATAAGTTCCATTCCTGTCCATGTGTCTCTTCCTTTCTTGAGCTTAGCCTCTATCACTCTTGCTCTTCTGTGCCAATTTGGTCTTCCGTAAGCATGGTAACCAAATCCTCCACCGTAACAAAACCATACCCCTTTTAGATTTCCACAGAAATCATTCACATGGTCGTGTCCAATGAACGCAGCTTTTACATTTCCCATGGACACAAAGGTCTCTAAGACTCCAGACTGAACAATGGAGCATGCCACACCCTCCTGAAACTGCCCAATATAACGCGTGTACCACAGATCACGGACTTCTGGGATTGGGATGTGGAAGAAGGCTAACGCTGGAGGATTACTACCAGGAATGATCTGGTTATGCTCCTGTTTAGTCAGTGAGGTAATGAATCTTGACTAATGTGTAGTTATGATGAAAGATCTCATATGTGAGCTTTTCACTAAATATACTGAGAATGCTTAATCTCTGTACCTGAATAGAAATATCTTGAATCCAACGAAGTTGAGATTCTTTGATCCATCCATAAGTTCGTCTACCTTGGACTATTTCTCTATCTCCACTGTCAAGAAAGAAGAGGTCAAAGACAGTGGTATTAGACAGCACAGAACCAGGTGCACCATGTACTCTGAGACGGTAATTTCCAAAGCCATCAATCAATCTCACTGCGCCACCTTTGGTTTCTTCGACTGGTGGATTGATTTGAGAGACAGAAAAATCCATAAGAGAAAGGAAAGTCATCAATTCTTGACGGTTCAAAGTAGATTCTTGGTCATGATTTCCTAAAATGGCAGCCCATGGGATTCTATATTCAATAGCTGGACCAATTGCTTCAAGTAGAGATTCAGCTGCATCAGTAGTACTTGATCCAAATATGTTATCACCTAATCATCAACAACAACATAATCAAACAAAACTAACATATCATCATCCCCCAAAGATATACTAAAAATTACCAGTAAAAGCGATTAAATCAGGTCTCTCAGCTTCAATCATTCTCCCAAGGAACTGAGTTGTATTGAGGTCAGAACAATATTCGAATTCAGCAACAGTCACATCTCTGCATCGACTGATACTTCCCATTCCGTAATGCATATCCGCGACCTATGTTCCCATCAAATAATCCAATCAAATGACCAGAGAATTGCACAAATCAGGGGATAAGATCAAACCGACCTGGAGGATCTTGAAGGTGCCATCGTCACGGAACCGCAGAGGAAGATCCGGTGACCTTTTCAGGTGGATTTTGTCATGGTGGATGTGTAATTTGTGTGCGAATAAGGATTCGATGAAGTAGACAAGTGATACAATTAGGATTAAGTAGAGAATAGTGTGCTTCCAGTTTCCAGTTACTGTTGCAGAGCTCATTTTCTCTCTTTGTTCTTCGCCGAGTTCGGTAGAGTTGTAGACGGAGAGAACGATGGATCTTTCAAAACTTTCTAAATTTGATTTCAAGCTCGTAATCGCGCTCGCAGTCGCAGAGACACAAATAGCGTTTCGTTTGGTTCATTCCAAGTCGAATTGATGGCTGTTTTATATTGGGCTTTCGTGCTTCATTTTTGGTCCATATAAATTTGAGATAGAGCCCAATAGGATTGTAACAACTCTCAGATAAATAGACTTTCGTCCAGAGAAACTATAGACTTGTTGGAAAGCTGATGAACAGCTTCATTAGAGTTTCGTCCCACTTGAGCTAGTGAAGCATTGAGAACCTTCTTAATCCATGTATAAATGATCAAACAGTAGGTCTGTCCAGGTCTTGATGCTCACCTCCATTGTTGATAAGATTAACCAATTCCAGATTGTCTGATTCAAACCAAATACATCTCTATCCTTGAACCCAAACAGTTTGTAGAGGTGACACTACTTTGTCTACATTCACACTATATAGTGGACCTGGCCTCTGTTGTCACGAATCATCCAACTCACTCATTTTTTCTAAGATTGAAAATGCATTTATATTACATTCGAAAGAAGAAACGAGTTACACCAGTCAAACCCCCACATTAGTAATGGAAATTTTACATTCAAAAGTAAGAAGAAAAAACAAAAGAAATTAAAACCGAAACCTACTCGAACTTGGAAACTTGGACTTTGTTCGGAAGACATGTACCCATGTACCCACCAACACCCCCACCATATCCTCTGTTGTCAACTATACCCCCAAACACCATCCTAATTACACCCGTATCCTGTTTCCCGCCCTTTTTAACCGTTAGTAACCCCGTTTGAAAAACCTCCTTTAACCAACTTTCAAGCGCTCCCTTTTGAACGCCGCAAAGCTCCGTCACTAACTTCTCCTCCACGCTAAACCTAACTCCGCTGCTTCCTTCCACCTCCGGGAAAACCTCCCTGAAAGCCGCCGTTATCATTGCCTTTTCGATTCTCGGTTCACATGACCTGTTTAGAACAAACCGGTTCTGAATCTGGTTTATGAAATCGCTCAAAGAGATCTCTGTCTCCTCCTCTCCGGTTAAATCGCTTGAAATCGGACTGATCTCTCCTTCATCTTCAGCTTTTATGTTCAGGTCGAGATTAGAGCTATTGAAACTCGATTGCCTCGAGAACGCTTCCTTCTTGATCCAAAACCCATTCTCGATCTCTCCCGCTTTAAAATTCTTACCCTCCCTAACCAATAAAACAGATTCAGGTTTTCTCTTTCTCCCAGGACTCTGTTCCGCGACCTCCAAACCAATTTGCAAAACAGAGTCTCTGTTTCTTGCATTGCTTGAATCCTCCTTTGTCAATATAAAGATCGCTTGGCGATGATCTACACCAGTTTTCATCCTCCGTTTCTCCTCAAACCGATCAGTAAGAAGTTTCAAGAAGCGAGATCCCGCCAAATCTATGTCTTCAATCAAGAACACAACCTTCTCATGATTCTCCAATCCACAAGCAAGTACCGTTTCCGAGCTGGTCTTTGACTCGTTGCCTTTCTTCTTAAGGTCAATATGAACCAGAGCCTCGAAAGATCTGAAAACAGATTCAGATACAGTACGAGCCAATCTCCTCTTCGCGGTTGTGTCCCTCCCCTCAATCATAATCCAACCATCTTTCTTTTTTGACACGTAATCCATTAAACTCTCAGCGATCAGACGCATTGACACAGTTTGCCATGGAATACTCTCTTCTAAAGCTTTAACCAAAGCATTGGTCTTCTTTTTCATCTCTGTTACGTAATCTGATCGAAACAGAGAACGCCCCAAATCGAGAGTTATCTTCTCATTTCCGTTGTTATCCTCAGCTTCATTGATCGACTCACCCTTCTCATATCCATTCCCACCCAAATCAAACTCAATAGTGCAAGAATTCTGACGTCTGAATTTGGCAATCGAGTTTGTGACTCGCTGATTCGGTTTTAAACCCAACGAATCAATCAAAGAAATTGATTTTGAAGACTCGTTTGATGATCCACAAGGCAAGCCATAGGAATAGTTTTTGCCCATCAAACTCAATTGTGCTGTCTGATTATGTATATTTTCACAAAACCTGTTCCATTTTCTCCTCAATCCCATTAACTCTTCCTACAACACAATCAAAACACGAGAAAATATTTTTTTATTTATCCCTTAATCGATCATTTATCAGTGGATTTAAATTTTAATATTCTACCTTGTGTGAAGAATTGTCTGCATCATGAGATTGGAGCCAAGAAGGCAAAAGTTTGTCTTGATTAACTTTAAGGTGTTTAGCTTCACTCTCAAAGCTAGAAACACACTCAGGACAACAACTTAAAACAGAGTTTATTGTCTCTTCTGCGTCAGCTTTATTATAACCAGAAAGGGACTTTGTTGCGTTAACATTACTCATGTTCCTTGCCTCATGTCCACTGCAATAAACAAACGGTCAAAAAAAGTTAAATCAATGGCATTCTTTGTAAATAACATCTGAAAATAAACAATAAAGTAAAAAAGAGATTTTGGATTGTTGTAAAAAGAGTTCTGTAAACAAGAAGACAAGCTGTTTCCCTAATATAGGACGGTCTCTTAGCTTTCAGACATAAAAGAAAACTTGAGACTAATTAACCAAAGAGGTAAAAAGGGTAAAAGCGTCCACAAATTGCTACAAGACAAAAAAAACACACAAATATAAATATTCAAAAGTTTCAAGCGTTATTATCTTCTTGTTGCAGGAAATATTCTCTACAATGTTTCCAAATTAATTTGTCTACAAGCAATGACCACTGAATATTATGGGCACGCTACCTAATTATAATCTAAATAGTTTCAATATATATACATGACAGAATATTCGAATCCTCTGGTTACTACCTATCTCCATATCTAAAAATTCTAATATCCAAAAATTCTGAACGGATATAAAGTTTAGTATCTCCATTAGTTATCTACCTTTAGGGACACTTAGGTGGACTCGTATGTGGGTCCAATTTAAACAAATATGCATATATTATTATTATTAATGAGACTGTATATGTGTGAATGGACAGGTATGGACACAGAGGGTTTTGGCTTCAATGTGAGACACTGATCTTTTTAAGTCAGAGTGCAAAGGCAGACACTAAAGGGACCATTTTCAAGTAAAACTCTGTAAACACACAAAACATTTTCAAAACTAAAGGATCAAATAATTATTTTTGAAACTAGACACAAAGATTCGATTTTTTGTAAGTTTAACATAGATATACTAGCTAGTGTCACTATCTACGCAAATCCCTTTTTGACCAACATCACAAAAAGCTTTCACTTTCTTGTGAAAAAAGACTGATTTTTGTTTTTCTGTTTTTTACTTTTGCGAGTAATTAATGGTAAAAAGTAAGAAAAAGAGTTTACCTTGTCGCATGAAGGCTTAAGCCAAGATTAGCAGAAGAAGGGACAGAGACAGGATGAAGAGCCCACAGTGTTTCTAGCGAAGGTTGTCTCATTTGACATCTCATGTATGTATGAAACGACGCTGTTCCCATTACCCAAACCCTTCTGGTTTTACTACCATCGTCGTCTAATTCGTCGTTATATTCAACGATTAGTTTCCCCATTTCTTCAACTAGATGATCCAAAGGACTGTAAGATGAAGAAATATCATTGATTCCGCCATTGTTTGTATTGGCAATCTCTCTGATAGTCCACTTTAAGTCACCAGTGAAGATTATAACATTTTTGCCACTTGTCGTGAGAGAGATGACTTTCTTCCTTAACTCCTTTATGTTCGTCTCTACGTCTTCTCTTCTCATAAACTTGGACGTCATTGGTGAAAACTGAAACTTGACGAAATGGGTTTGCTTTAAATCACCGGTTTGATCGATTTTTTCTCTCTCTAGCTGTGCCATTAGCTCTGAAACGAAACCTTCCGTGAACGAAACTGAGTCTCCCAGTATCACAGGGTTCTTCTTCTTCGTTTTCTTCCTTAGAAGAACATCAAAGACGAGTTTCAAATCGATTTCTCTCAGGCGTTGTTGATGAAGATGACGAGAGGAGGAAATTAGAAGTGGGTTTTGGTCAGGAGATTGGTTTAAGAAATGGGTTTGCCATAAAGGGAAGTTAGGGTTTATAAAGTTGAAATCTTTTGGGTTTTGGTAGTGGTGAAATCGATTGATGTTGTTGTGGTGTTGTTGATCGGGAGAGTTTGGAGAAGACAAAACTCCGACGACGGATCCGCCGTAGAAGATGGAGGAAACGGAGCAATCCTCGACGCAGTTTTTAACGGCGGTGCTGTTAAATCCAGCTTCTCTCATGACCCGACTCACACTCGGATCATCAAGAATGGATATAACCAACTGTTCAAGCTCCACTCTGACTGCCAATAACTGCGTTTGCTGCGTTTGAGGCTGCGTTTGCTGTTGTTGTTGCTCGATACAGCCTCGTCTCTGGTGAGCTTGAGCTCTTTTGAGTGCAGCGACGAGAGCGTTTGCAAGAGAAGGCTGACCATGAAACATAGGACCAGGAGCAGTAGGAAGCCTGTTGAGTGCGACATTGAAACAAAGCTCGAGAGCTCTGCATTGAAGAGGATGGTTTTGGTTATGTTGATGATGAAGACGAGAAGGGGCAAACTGGTAATTAGTTGGAAAACCAGGGTGAGATTTAGTGCAAGCCCTTCTCAATAGACTTGTCCTCGACGACAATAATGTAGCTGCAACATGGAGAGGAGTGACCTGCAAAAAAAAAAAAAAAATTTCCATTAATAAACATAAAAAAAGATCAAAACTTTAAAACATTTTATTGGAAATGTGAAAGAACCTGAGCATGGCCTCTTCTCCCAGCTAAAGTGAGAGAGTGCTTCAAAACAGAAGCAGCCTCTGTAGTGAGTGTCTGTTGAATCGTATAACCACCTGTTCGCATAACTTGTAAACCCTAGCCCTAACCCCCCACCCCCACGTTTTGAAATTGAAAGACCTCTCTTGAAAGCTTTCTGATTTCACTGAGAAGCTTCTAATCCAATCCCAAAGGTTCCTCCTTTAACCACCACCCTCAGATAGAAAACCCCACAAGTAAAATAAAACAGAACGGAAAAAAAGGAACTTCCTTTCTTATGTTTGAAGACTGAAGACGACTCTTGTGAGAGAACTCAAGAAATGAGAGAAGATAGTTACAGATCTTTCAAAAATTTCAAGAGAAGAAGAAGATAAGTAAGAGAAAAATTGGAGAGAGAAAGGTTTAAGAGAGTTTTTAGACAGATAAGGAAATTAGACCAAGCTTGGTTGCTTTATACTTATTTCATGTGTGTTTTCTGTTCCTGTTGTTGAATTATTTTTGAATTTTTTAAAAAGTTATTTTATCAAAGCGTTTTGATCTCATAATGCTTTTACTTGGACAAAAGAGCAGCTTTTGTATGCTTTTGTTTTTTTGCATTTCACTCAACTTTTTGTCTTTTTTTCTCACATTAGTTTATAGAGTTATAGTGCAGCTTCAGTGTACTACTCATCATATATACTTTAATTTTGGTAATTATTAGGGAATAAAAGCATAAAAAGCTGTCATTTCTTCATATGTAATTTACACACTAATATATATGCCCATCCGCTGATATTAATTTATAGGATACTACATATGTGGATAATTTCAAAGGAAAACTTAACAATCTTTTATTACAAAAATTTATATTTTTTAGAAAAATAAGGTCCCGTTAAAAACAATTTAATTTTTGATTAGATATAGACATTTGAATTTGGTTCGAATTTTTTGAGTTTTTGGGTTTTGAAAAGACAAAATTATAAATTTTGTTTGGGGTTGTATAATTTTGAGTTGAATTTTTCCGAATTAAGTCGATTTGAATTATGTATTTGAAGCTTGGATATGAATTGGTTTAAGTATTTTTAATCCAAAATTATCATAAATTACCCAAAATTACAAAGAAAGAAAATCGATCATCCAAAAATAAACTTATTTTTATCTCATTGATAATTCAAAAAGAAAAACCGATACACCCAAAAATAATCAAGAATGAGAAGTAAAACTGACAACAATAAGTAAAAGGAGGTAGAAGCTGCTTTAAGTTGTTTGAATTTCTATTGAATACTTATTTTAATTTCGAATATTACTCAAATCGAACTGAAATCCAAACTACGGAACATAACAGATTTATTAGAGTATTTATGCATATTTGAATTTGACCCAAACCAGTTTTCTGAACCGAATTTGAATTCGGATTTTGGGTGCGATCATTTTTTTTTGTCCAGGACTAATATTTATCATGCAAGCAAATTTCATTTTTATAATGCATAGGTTAAACTAACATTCTAAAATATTTTTAATCTATTTCATAGCTAACAGACTTATATCTCTTTTTGCATTGGTGTGCGTAGGAGTGACCAACAAAGATCTTCTCTATCTTTTTATGCATATCTTAGGTTGGTCCTAAAAAGGTTACTTAGAGTCTCATTTGTTTAATCTCCAATAAAGGCATATTAAAATGATAAATATTTATTGAAATATATATCATTTTATTGTAATAGTGAAAACCAATTAATTACAAGAAGGACAAAAGAGAGGAATGGACTCTCTCTCTCTCTCTCTCTTTCTCTCACGCCAATCCTAGGAGAGAGACAGCATTTCATTCCCGGAATACTGCAAAAGCAACCTTCTGTCTCATCTCTCTCTTTTGTTTATATCACAAAATCATTTTATTTTAAAAAATTCAATCAAGTTTGGTCTTAAGTGAAAGGTGTTCGGTATTTTTAGAGTCTTTACAAAATTTAATCAAGTTTGGTCTTAAGTGAAAGGTATTCGGTGTTTTCTTGGGTAATTTAAAATTTTCTGTTCAAATGAATCTGTGTATGCTCTCTAACCACACTTTTCTTTTTTGTGTAGCAAGAAAGACGTTTGGAAGGTTTAAGCTTTCCAAAACGATCAAAGCTTTTTAAATAAGAGTACATGTTCATCGACCCTAAAATTGAGAGTTTTAGGATATTTCCTTCCGTTTGATCTTTAGTGTATATGTTTTAGAAAGTTTTTTAAAAAATTCAAAATTTTATGTAAATCAAAATTTTATTTTCTAATTTAGTCATATCAATTAAATTCAATAAGATGTAAATCTTAATAAATTTAATTAAAAGAGTAATAATAGGTTTGTATTGTAAATAATTACTGTATGAAAATCGCCAAACTTACAATTTTAAGAAAAGGATGGAGCATATATTTGGAGTATAGTTAGAGATAAATTCCCAACAACCCACTTTAATTCTCCCTTTTTCCCACTACTAAAAGAACTATAAAAAGAAGCAAAATTAAGAACGCCGCCCAAAAATGGCTTTAGAATAATCTTTGTTAACTACATGTTTCGAACTTTGCATATTGGTAGTGACGAACTAACGACTATACTTATAAACATTTGTACTTTTTTCTAGAAATTTCTTAATAATTATTGATTTCATGAAATAAAGAAAATTTAAAAGATTTTGATTGAAAAAAAGCGGGTAAGGGGACCAAGGTTCAAATGGTTGCCCGCATATCGCTCGAGGATTGGTCTATTTCAGGCAATCTCTTGCTTGCCCACATTAGATATGTCTGCATGCGAAAATCTCTCACGTCACACCAAGCATTCATAAATGAATCGTATTATAATTTTGTAACATTTAATGGTCAAAACCCTTGTTTTCATTACAACAACTCCATTGAATTTTCTGTTTAAGTAGTTAAAGAGTTTTAGTCCGGTGGTTCATTTCATTGGTAGAATTAAAAATAGTTTTCTTAGTTACTAATCTACTCCTACGGTATTCACTATTCATGTCGCAGTTCCATGTCTTATTAATATTACTACTGTAAGTAGTTCCATGCCGTATTACTAGTCTACGTTTTAACACGATCGAGAAATTAGTTTATCAGATAAAAAGAAAAATTATCTAATATAAGGACATTCAAATATAAATGTAATTACTATACAAGCTAGCAAATTAGTGATCAATCTTAAATTTGAACGAGTATTGTTAACATTACTAGAAATTGAGTTTTTTGATTCGTTTGATCTTGGTATTCATAGAGACTCCTTAAAATAAATAAAAATGTGTGTTTTCTCTCGACTATTGTGCAAGCACATTATCGTCCACTAGTCTCTCTGGCTTTATTTCACAATACTATACATATCTCATCTATATATATAACGGATCTTATTGAATCTCTTTTCGGTCAAAATTTGAAAAGAAACCTCATGGTAAAAGGGCTTTATTATATTCTCTACCTCAACACCTATGTCTTTATCCACGTATATAATTAAGTAATTTAGTTTAAAATCACGTGGTTAAAGGACTTTGAGGCTAACCCCACCACGCAAATGTTGTTTGACCGATAAAAGAACTCACCAAAAAGAAAAAAGTTGAAACGGATTGATAAAATCTGATGATTAATGTTTTTTTTTTCTATTACGTCTCAACGACGTACGTTCTTCATTACAAACAAAGGTTTGCTGCATTTTCCATCTTCGGATGGGTCTTCAAAACACTAAGTAAAATTAAATTTTAAACTGCTCAAAAGCGATCTATTTATTATTCTATGTTAAGACAATTCGCTCCTTATGAAATATTTATATAAGTTTTGTCATCACATATTCTTACATATACAAGAAAAGTTAGTTATATTTAGATTTTACGTGGCTAAAGGTTAAAATATGTGGTTAGTTTGTATATCGTCACAGACTCGCAGACGGCCACATACACAAATCCGTTGCTATCACATACTTACGAATTGCGGCAATTGGTGGCGTAGTGTTACGCCTTGGCCATAGGTCCCGTTCGTTGCTACTTTCTACGGATTTAGCCACAACTCTTTCACGGCCACTGGCTACGTTAACCTTAGTTTCTTATAATATGTGGCTATTGTGTGACCGTTTAGCCATCAATGTATAATCCTAAAACCAGTAATTCTATACTATACCATCAAAATGGGTATATAGTTATCAATGTGGTGTCGGCATTGTTCGTCTGTGGCTAAATATTGGCAATGGATATTCGTGTCAAGCCCCAATCCAGAAATTGGTAGTGAGATGTGAAAAATACAAAAATAGAGGTGCTATGAGTGGTCTTTGAGATTTCGATCACTAACGTGAAAACACGTCAATTAGTAACTCTACTATACATTTTGAAAAGGTTTTAAGGATAGCTGGGGGTTTTTATCTTCGGATTTTCTGGTTATCGAAAACAAATATAGGAAACAAAAAATATAAGCTTACCACTGCATGCGGAAGAAATTTAATCTACCATAATTCATTACAAATGCATATAATCGAGAAATGTTTTTTGATATCATACTCGCTATCGTTTTTCTAACGTTAAAAGTCAAAAATCTCGTCTAGAGTTGAAATTAATTCATAGAAAAACTAACACACCCATTCAGGGTTGCTTTATGCTAAATTATTTAATTTATAGATGATATACCCTTATGATTAATAGCAAACACAGAAAAATGTTTTACACTAAGAAAAGTAAAAAGGCAAAGAGAAAGCTAAAGATTTTGGTTTTACATGATATAGCTAATGAATATTGGAGCACTACTTTGCTCTTAGTTTAGTGTAGTGATCATAGCTTATACCTTTGTGTAATTTTAAGAAGCCAAGAAGGGCCTAATTATGGTGGAGAGAGTGCAAATCATTAGGGAATAATATTCCTTTAGGACCCATGAAGTGAAAAAGACCAAATTAATATAAACATTAATTAATTGAGGCTACTCAATTTGCAAGGAAAGTATATACTTTAAGAGAAAGTTTGATGAAGAAAAATGCAAATGAAGTTTTCTTTAATACTGATAAGGAGCTAAAGTGGCAAATTTTTGGACTTCTAATGATTTGGTTTGCATTTTGCCTTACATATTTCCAACAATAGTTGGAAGATAAAGATAACCCCATCATTGCAAATGCATCTTGAATTTATTCTTTAGTTTATAATTTAAGATATACTAGCAACTTCATTGAAAACCGAAATATATACAGTTTGGGATCAATCACTATATGCAATACATTCGTTAGACTAAAAAACCTATGAGTTGTCAAAATTGATTCCGTGAATTTATAGTGCTTTTGACCATTATTGTATTTTTCGTTAGTTATGACCATTATTGTTTATGTTTGAAATTTAGACGGAGTTATAAGTATAACATATCAAAATTGGATTTGCTATTCACACAAAAATAAGAACAATGTTTTTCTTTCTAACAGGTGTACAAGGAAAAGTTAAGCATTTAACAAAACCTGGGATTGAAACTACGTCGAACATTGCAAATATGTTCTTAGATAGATATCATAATCAATAAGAAAGAGTTTGAAAGTTAAAAACACGTTTCTTCACCAGCCGCAACTCTCTTCCGCCTCATAGACCGCAATGTTAGAGATACTTTACTGGTTCGCTGTAAAAAGAAATCTTGTAAGGACCTTTTGCCTATTTGGTTTACATATATGTAACCTACCTAAATGGTAGGTAGGCTTAGCTTGTAAGGGAGTTTTTAATTTTTTTTGAGCATCTCCAACTCCTTATCCCTCAGCTCTTATAACTAATCAAACGTTCTATTTTTAATAATAGAATTCACATTTTATTATAAAAAGAAAATGAAAAACACGTTTAAGTTTAGCTAGGGTAATGATCAAACCAGTAATGCTAAATAAACACGGTTTAATTGATTGTTTTTGGTTGGATTGACGAGGAAAATGGCAGCGAAAAATATTTTTTTCTTTTTTGAAAAGGGTGAAAATGCATGGGAGTGAAAATGAAAGCACATAACTTTATGTTCCATTTTATACTGTTTTCACTAATGTTTTTAATCGTGTTAACGAATAAAAGGCGCACCTTTAATTTTCTGTAATATATATTATTACTTTTTTGTTGTTGTTAAAGCAATATATATTATTATATATCATTAAAAATTTATGTATCGCTAAATTTTTGTTTTAGTTCGTTAAATATTTATTGTTGATTAATGATTTTATTTTAATTTAAGTAAAAAGGATTAAATCTAATGCAGTAAAAATTCAAATTTAATTAAAGAGTTAATACATCTTAAAATTAACTTTAAACGTGGGTTTAACACATTACTTTTGTTAAAGGCTACGGCGTATACATGGATGGACCGAGACGAAAACTTTACCTGGGACACAAATAAAATCATGGAAGAAGTTAGACATATACAAAAAAAATTATGTATACACATAAATAAAAGGCAAAAAAATATGGCAAACATTAGAACAAAATACAGAAAAAAAATGAGAGGCATCAAACTCTAATCCTCAATTATTTTGGAGACACCAAAACTATTTAATCAAACAAACATAAGTAAATAATGGTCTATTATTGTTTTTTTGAGATTAGTATAAGTCATGTGTCCCACTGTCTACTTCTTTAGATCTGCTGCCCCTGGGCATATATCAATGCAAAAGATAGAACTTTGGTGGAACTATTCCAAGTATGGATCTGCATCAAATTGTCTCAAGCTTGTAGACTAGCCGATTATTTTTATTTATGATAGAACGTACGTGCTTAACAACACTCGTTTTCAATAGTGTAAAAGTTTAAAAGTATTTTGTACTTTGTTACGTATATATCGCTGCGAACAAAATAGCTACACATTAATTTCGAGATTAGTACGTGGTCTATAAAATGAATTATCCAGAAAGAGATTAGGTATAAGACTGTATAAATATGAAATTAGAAAGAAGGAAAACGCATGTTAATTAATTTTATATGAAAAAGGGCTTTTTGGTATTCATCGGATCTAAAGGAGAGAAGAGTGATCATTAAAGTATTAAAGGAGAAGGGAAAAAAATAAAGTAAAGAGGGAAGGTTAAATCGAAGGGATAAGAAAAAGGCCAAAAAAAAGTCTTAATTATTTTCCTTGCCTTTTTTCAAATGTTATTGCTTTCTTCTTTTGCATGGAAAGATAAAGAATTAATCATCATAACTCTCTCTCTTTCTTCCCTAATCCCAATGAAGCATGACTCCCGATCGATCAAGCTTTTATAAAAAATGAGTCTACAAAGGAACCCACCGGATCAAAAAGAAGGTTTGATCTTTTGAGAATAGCTGAGAATGAGATACTCCAAAACAGACTTAAAAGGATTAAAAAGAAAAAGATAATTAATCAAAAGTAAAACTATAAGCGCAAGAAAGAACATGTTTTTGATGACCTTTTACTCTTTTAGTTTGATAATCAAACGATATTGCAATTTTAATATATAAAGTTTAGTTAACATTATAATGCTAATACATGATAAAAGTATTAAAAATCGTTATTTTAGTCTGAAATGTAGATTAATTTAAAAGTATGCAATTGTAATGAGAATTATGCATCGATTAAGACTACAATATTTCAAGCCCCTTGGAGGATAGGATGCAATTTTTGTGAGACTTTTTCTCCCGTTGCTCCGATACCATAAATATTAGAAGAATATATGGAGACTGGAAATAGAAAAAGGATCTGTATTTTTCAGATAATTTTTGTTTTTAATACAACATTATTTCTTATAGTTAAATTATAAATCTTTGAGCATTACATGTTTCTATGCTATGCCTTAGCAAAGAATCGTCTACCGGTTTTTGTAGGCGTAGCATGTCTTCACGATGTCATGATTGTGCAATTGTTTTTGGTTGATTTTGTTATCACTATGTTTTCAGATTGTTCTTCATCTCATGTATATCTACCGAGGGTGTCCATGATGATGATCTGCGATGAACATTTGTTGAACATGCATTCTTCTGTGAAGCCCAACTGCTTATTCTTCATTTTTCCAAACTCTCTATTTAATCAAGATCAATAGTTTATTTCTTTCCAGTTTATTTTTCTTTCGAAATATTACATTTGATCAAGAGTGTTTCCATCATTGATAATCTTCGACCATAAATAGCCATATGCTTTCAATGTACAGTGCAGTCTTAACACTTTATCTATAAGATGGATCTAGGCATTATAATATTTATTACAAATATCAATAGATATAACCAAATATACCAAACATGACAAAAAAAAACCAAATACACCAAACAAATTTGTACAACAAGAATATAATAGAATATATTTTCTGCGCATTGTCAGATTCTATGTAAGCTTTTATATTTGATTTGATGGAAGAAAGCTTACATATACACTTGAATTAAACATACTCGTGTATAGATAGATATCTCTGATGCTTCTAATCTCAAATGGTGACAGATTCGAGGCATGGAGAAATTACCATTTGCTTATGTCTCTGCATCTTTTAATTTATTTTGCAAAACCTTATATAACAGCCAATAATTTGTAATCTTAGATTCTGGTTTGTCTGAAAAGAAGATTATCATAGATGAGTTGAATAGAGGAAACAAAAAAACTAAACCAAAATTTTGAGGCACTCAAATCCGTTTCTAATAAATTATCATACCAATCGCAAGTTCACAATTTTTGGATGAGTGTTATAGTGTTCAAAAGTAAATATACATTAAAATATCTGAACATAATGTTTAGTGTATCAAAAAAATTATAATTGTTTCAGTTGAGATATATTTTGATTCTGACCAAATTATGTTTGTCATTAACGATGAAATTTTCGTTATAGTATTTAATGCTTGTTAAGGTATAATATTGTAAACAACACCTCGATGGATTGTTTCATTAAAACTAAAACTTGAAGGTGTAATTTTGTTTGATTGAGATTGTTTTTATTAATATTCGCGATTCCTACATTTTATTCAATATCGCAGAAGCTCTGATTCATATGTTCAGGTAACTTTATTTACCCAAACATTAATCGTATTCAGATGCTAAAGTTTGTAAATGATTGACGTGACTCAAAAAAGCATGCCTACGTAAATAGTGAGTGCATAGGTCATATTATCATGTATCTCTCTCTATATATATATATTAAGTTGTATTTATATGTTTGTTGGTGATTAGTGATTAGAGAAGAAATACCCGACATGACAAATAAATTACAGCTTACACAAAACAAAAGCAACTAAAAAAAAATTTGGTGCCCACGAAATCAAATATTGATATTACGAATGGCGTGTGCTATTCTTTATAAGTATTATTGTCAGATGATAACCAAGTTATTTATACGAAACAAGTCATATCTTTTGTACAGATTACTAATCTTCATTTTAATAAATCCTAACATCTATCTTCAATTATAACCTTGTTTTGATCTAATACATTTCGAGTTTTCAACCTAAGCTGAACCTAATATTTTTGCTTATCCTGAACAGATATAATCGTTTCGTTTCAAAACGTAAGATTTTTTACATAGAAAACTAAATATTTAGTTTTTCAGTTTTTACTTTTTACTCAAAATGATACATATCATTTTGAGTAAAAAGTAAAAACTGAAAAACTAAAAAAAAAAAAAAAATTTGTTGTAAACCAATTGCAGGGTGACAAGAAAACGGCTAAATAGACATGAATCTAATTTGGTTTCTAGGTTCTGGTAAAAAATATCTGGCTGTAACTTTGAGGCAAGAAAAAAGGCTTCTACATGCCATTTTATTAAGTGCAAAAAGGGGCAATACTATTGTGTACATTCCACAATTGCAGTCAAAAAAGTTTTTTTTTTTTTTTCTATACTTCATGTTTTGCTTCGTTGGTTTATAAAAGGATAACGTATATCATTTTTATTTATTTATTCATAAAACTCATTGGATTTTGTATCGTATCAAGAAAAGGTTTAATACGTATCTTGGCTTATGTTTTCTTTTGAGATGTATAAGCCAACCAGCATAAACCTATATAGACTTGTAGGCATTAAAACTAAGTAATATCTTTAGTTAATTAATTTTGATATAAGTTTGAGCCCTCATGAGTTAATATATATAACTGGCAAACTTATATGTTTCTCTCTCAACTAGTCTAAAGAATTTGTGAAAGGTTAGATTTCTAATACGCAAATACTAATTCTTTAGATTTAAAAGCATGAAGAGTTAAATGTCATTAGTTTACCGGGTGACAGAAAAACTGTTTAGTTTTGCATAATTTAAATTTGAATACAAATTTATATCTATACTATTAATTGGGAATCATTTTATATGAAAACTTTGAAATATCAAATATTAATGGGACTTTCACAGATATTTTTACTTAACAGAATATTTTCAATGATATTTCTTTCTAATCTACTTACAAATTAAAAAATCTAATTAATTATGAATTTAAATATAATTTATTATATTAATATATTTACATTAATTATTTTGATATTTTGAAAATTTTGTTACGATTTCTCTGCTCCTATTGGCTTGATTCTATTTTAAAATTAAAAATAAATAGTTACATAATTAATATAATAAACTTTTAGATTTTTTTTGGCACATATTGTAATTTGAATTTTTTTAAATATACATAAATTTTTCAGTCGATGAAGAAAATAAGTGTGATTTAAACATCCCACATTAACTACATATTTTATATGGTGGTTCAAACCATATTATAAATATGAATAAAATAATTTAAATATGAATGAACATAAATCTTGATTTAAATTTTTTATCCAAATTCAAAAAATATTATTTGGTTTGATGCGATTTTTAATTAAACCGTTTAGTTTTATCGGATATAATAAATTTTAAACTTTTAAAAGTTGAATATTATAAATAGATTTAAACTTAATAAAAAGTTTAAACTTAAATTTTTAAAAAATATTACTAGTATACTTAAAAATTTTAAATTTTATGAAGGAGTATAGTTTTTTAACTTATAAAAAATTAAGATTTTATCAATAATAATGTCAAAAAATATCTATATAGTTTTTAGAAAAATGATCAAAGAGTATATGGATATGGTTTCGAGGGATCCAATATTTTATCATCCAGATTTGAATAAGAATTCAGAGTTTCAGATATTCTAGTTTTTACAGTGGATCATGACAAATTAGGACATATAAAGACGGGTAATAAAAAATTTCATATCGAATTTATAATCATTGATAATAATTGATATAAGAGTAAATCAAACTATTATAGATTTTTTAGAATAATATGAAAATATATACAAACACCATATTTGACTCATAATGCGGATCTAATATTTTATCTTCCAGATTTAAATCAGAATCCGGATCTTCAACTATTATAATTTTTACCATGGATCAGAACGGGTCAGGACAGATCTCGTATCAAATTTCTAATCATTGATAATAATTAATATTTATAAATTTGAATAACATGAAAATATATACATAACATTATTTAACCTTTACAACCAAATTATGTCATAATCTAAAATCAAATAGTTTTTTTACAAATATAACAGTGCACATAATGAAGATCTCTAATTAAGTTCTCTTTCTTTTTTTTCAAACTCAATTTTCTATTATAAATTTATATCCACACCAAACTTAAAAAAAAATTACACCAAAATATTTATAAAACTCAAAACAAAATTTGACGATTATTATGCTCGTTTCGAACTATCTATACAATATTTCACAAACACAACAAAATAATATAATATTTTTAAATTTGTATAAGCAAATTTCTATAAACTACGTATGGATTAGAATCTAATTTAGAATACAAAAAATTCAAGTTCAATACTTTGCTCGTAACTTGTAAGAAAATATATGAGTCGAGAACATAAAGTATCTAGATGAATATATTATCCCATGTTTACGAAAGGGACTCAACGTCTCAATCCCAATTGAATGTATTAAGAATGGATATGGTAGATAGCAGAGAGTTCATCTGGATAATGACACTTAATAGAAATGAGCCAAGTATAAATATATTGAAGGAAGGAGGAAGAAATGTAGGAAGAGGCCAATTAGGGAGGAAACGTGAATGAATGAAGAATCAAACTCTCTCGGTCAGGTAGAAGGATCCAATCACATGCATGGGGAATCAAACCTTCTGTTTAAATTTCAGCTCTCGTGATCAGTATGTTATAGCAATAGAAAGAGAGGGCAATGTGACAAATATCCTCTTCTTCTTTTTCTTTTGTATTTCTTGGGAGTTTGAAACAAACGCGTGCCCTATCAAGCTGACACAACAATTTAACAAAAAACACAAAGACATTTCACATACACCAAAGCCTACACTTAGTGAAATATTCTCTCTCTCCTCTTTTTGTTGGCTCGCCTTTTGAAGCACCCAATATGGATTCTCTTTGCTAGTCTAAAACCCATCACTTAGTATGCACCCTAAAAAAATTCAACACACACACAAAAAAAAAAGATAGTAGATTCTGTTTTCAAAATTTTATTCTCTCATTATCTTATCTTTACCATAGTTTTTTTTCTTCTTCTTTTTCCTCTGTTCTCTAACTAGTTCGAGTCGTGTGTTAAGTTGTTAATATTCTAATAATGGATCCACACTTATAATATAATAACAAAAAAACATCATTTTCAAAATTTGGTTGGTTATGACTAAGCTAATCATGAGGTAGCTATATTATATCTATGCCCACTAAATTTTCATATCAGAGACAGATGCATATAAAGGAAAGTAGATATATTTCAAGATGTTACATAATTAAATCTATAGCAAAAGATGTGATTAATTAAGAACATAATAAACCGTTTAAGGAAAAAAAATTAAGAACATAAAATATATATACAAAAGAAACACAATGGAGAGAAAACTAGTTAAAAATAGAGCAATTTATGCAAATGATTTGTATCATTCGGTGGGAAATAAACGGAAATTTGATAAGTGAGGTTTAACGACATGATATACAAGACCATATAATAAAAACTTTAATGTACATCTTTATGTATTTATTATTATTATTTTGTTCGGGTACGAAACGATCCATCTGTCTATCGAGTCTTTTGGAGTGTATTGCATGGGGGAAGAGTGAATACTTACCTTTTGGTAATTATTAATTAGCAAAAATAATAATAAATTATAAAAGCCAACTTTTTGAGTTTCCCACTCTGTTTCGTCATCATTGCAAATGAGGTGCGGATGGGCCACACAGTCTTTGCTTTTAACTTTTGTTTCATTCCCTTTATCTGTAGGGTTTGTTGTAGGAATGTCTCCTTGCTTTTGTTCCTATGAATATTTTATTCTATATTTATTTATCTATTATCGTTATATCATTTAGAGCAAATCGTTCTAACGCAAATCGTAATTTTCTTCCTAAATAAAATTCATGATCAAACGTCGTCGATATTGTTGCTTTTTTTCTTGAACGTTTTTTATTAGAACGATTAGAACGTGTTTAAAAAATCATTAAACAAGTATCACCGTAACATTTTCTGAAAATAAAAATAAATAGAAAAAGATATTTTAGTTATGTAAATTTTTTGGTCAATTTATCAGTTATTTGGTTGTATTGTTTTGGAATCACTGTAAACAAAATATTAAAAAATAATTTGTCCAACTTCATATAAGTAATATAAGTAAAAAGGAGGTTGAGTGATGCATTCTCTATGTAGTTGTAGAGAGGATCAGTGAATACTTTACGGTCTTTTTTCATTATAACATTACGGTAGCTCCTACACTAAAGCTCCTACACTAAAATGATTATATTGCATGTAATAATATCATTTTTTCGGTTTTAAGTGAATTTGTATATTTGAGGAAGCCGAGAGTTTGTAAACACCCGATGCATCGCAGAGAATCCAGCCAACTCCGGTAAATTCTTAATTGTGATTATAACTTGCATCAAAATTGTATTTAAGTAATCCCGTTGGAGGTGGTTGCTATTGATGTTGAGTATCGTTAGGTGATGGTGTATGCTTAGACTCAGAGTTTGTGGTTGTGTCTCCTAACCATTCAACCGAAAGGAAGTTGTGAAGCTTGTCATTATCCCATTACTTAATAATTTTCTTGCCATAGATCTTTTAATCGTGTTGTGGCTAGGAGATTGTGACTTGTAGCAGGCTTTGGAGGATGAGTAGGAATATGTGGATCTATTTATGGGTTGATAGATTTTCCATCTCCTATATGGATTTGTATACCTTTATAAAGAAGATCTCAACCACTTAAGATTGATCACCATTTATGTGATGTTTTCCGTGGGGTTATAGCTTCGCGTATAGAGGTATCCAAAAGGTATATTGACTTTTCAGTAGTCGGGCTAAAAGGCATTGTGGCTCCTGGAAAATTCGCCATGCTTGTTTGACGAGAAATGCATCATTAAATTTTTCAATGTTTCTAAATCTAAATCCACCCTTTTTTTTGGCGCTCTTTTTCTTCTAACTTACTAATGTCATGCATCTTTTCGATTCATTAGAGCCTCATCAGAATTATGATAATGCATAATCAATCTCTTGACACGTAGTGATAGATACTTTAAAGTAGCTCATACCATATGTTGGTAGAGCCAATGCTACCGATTTTAGAAGAACTTTTTTCCCACCTTCCTATAAGAATTTGTGGTACCAGATTTTTGTTATCTCCTTCACTTATTGAACTAAATAGTCAAATATTTCACATTTTCTCCTTGTAAATTCCTCGAGAATAACTAAATATTTTTTCCACCATCCGCTCTGTGGATGTTTATAACATTCATGACTTCCGCTTTTTTCTTTCATAGATTTTGGATCCGGAGATGATTGAAGATTTTTCTACATTAACCTTCTGACCATAAATAGTAATGTATCGAGTTAATACTCTTGACAATATATCTCTATTTTGGTGGTTGGATTGGCAGAAAAAGAATGAATCATCCCCAAAGAGTAAGTGGCTTACTCTTGGTCCATTCATACTTATAGATATGCCTTTTATGTTTCCTTTTTCTTCCTCATGGTTTTGCTTTTGTGTAACCATTTCAGCGCATAAAAGGAATAAGTATGGTGAGAGAAGGTCACTGTGGCGAATACCATGTTGAGGTGTAATGTCACTGTAAGGAATTTTATTGATTAGTATCGATTAATAAACTGAGCAAACACAAGTCATGGTCCACTGTATCCATCGAGTATTAACTCCAAGCCTTGGAGATTATTTCTTCCATAAAATCCAATTCCATGTGGTCAAAGGCTTTAGATTTATTAATCTTGATCGCCATGTAAGTCTTGGATTGTTTTTTCCTTGATTTTAAAGAGTGTAATAGTTCATGTGTGATTAACATATTGTCAGTGATGTGTTTCCCTGAGACAAACTCCGTTTGTTGGTCTGATATGATCGAAAGAAGGATTGGTCTGAGTCGCCAAATTAGTATCTTTGAGATGATCTTGTAAGCAACATTACACATGCTTATTGCTCGATAATCACTCATTAAAGTGGGTTGATCAATTTTTGGGATAAGGCATATGTGTGTCTTGTTTAGTAACAGCGGAATTACACCATTGTTGAAAAATCTTTGATCTTGGTTATAATACCATCGCCTATTATTTAGATGAGTTGATGATAAAATGCTCCAGATAGACCATCAGGCCCTGGTGCACGATCACCTTTAATAGCCTTAATTGCCTTAATGACTTCTTCACTTTGAAACTTTAACAATGAGGGTGGCATTCATTTTTGGGTAATATGCGAATGACAATCATCAATTAACATTTGTCGAATAAATCCTCAAAATATTCAATAGCCACTTTTGATATTGGATCTTTGTTTGTATGCTCTGTGTTGTTAGCATGAGATAATTTAATCCCTTGCACAACCATAAAAGAATTTCGTATTTTGATCACCTTCTCTAAGCCATTGATTTTAACTTTTGATTTTCCAAAAAATCTCTTCTTGATGGTAGGCTCGGCTTAATATTTGTTTGATATTTTTGATAGTAGTTGGGTCAGGATCTTGTCGTAGAAACTCTATTTCTAACTCAGACTTTAGTGTTTGATTTCAACTTCTGAATTGGTGTGATTAGCACGTTTCCATTGTGCGATTTTCCTTCTTGTTCATCGAAGCATTAAGGACAATTCCATGGTATTTGGTAACTAATCCCATTCATCCTTGATAGTTTCCTTAAAATCCTCTATCATGCAGTTGTTTATCATATCAAAATTGCTCCATTCAATCACAGTCTCAGAACAAATGTTGACGAGTAATGGGCGATGGTCTGACTCAATAGGCTCCAAGATTCTGAAGAAGATGCTGGATAATATGAGGGCCATTATATATTTGCCAAGGTTTTATCAAGACAACATTGTATCAATTCTGTTGTACGAACTCCATCTCGAATCAAAATTCTTTTACCATTCCAACTGAACTTATTCCCTTAATGCTTAAGTTCCATCATGTCACAAATCTCTAGTATTGTATTGAAATCTTTAAAATTTTCCTCTTCTCGTGGATGACCTCCCAATTTTACATTGTTATTTCGAATTTGGTTAATGTCACCAAGCATGATCCATGGTTCGTTCCATTTGGTCACAATTCTTTGTAATCTTTCCCAAAGCTTAGATCAAAATTGTTGATTTGGATCACCATAAATGTAAGACAAGTAGAAAAGAAATAATTTATCATTAATAAACCAGTTTACAAATCTTGCATCATAATATACAATAGAGAGATCAATCGAGTTTTTCCAGAAAAGAGCTAAACCACCACTTAAGCCAACGAGAGATACAATGAAATGATTAGGAAAACCTAAGGAAACAGATAAAATCACAAATATATTTGAACGGTTGCTTTGCTTCTATGAAAAATATTACGTCAAAGAGGTATCGACTATATAACTCCTTGAGACGTCAAATTGTAGGACTCTTTCTGATGCCTTAACAGTTCCAACTAGATTTCTCATGGACTGGTGGTGGTATTAGGCCCAATGCGCCTCTGTTTTTATTGTTGTTAGATAAACTGGTCTTTGATGTTGTAGTTATGCGTTTTTTGTTTGGGTAGCAAGGGTTCAACCCAATCAGTCTAGTGATCTCGTGTATGATGATGTTCCATGTGTGTTTAACTGATAGGAGCATACATTGTCTTCTCGCCTCGGCTTCTGTTGGATCAGCCACAACCGTGTAATTATGATAGAAACTTCAAAATTCGGACACTAGGATTTGGTGACCATCAATCAAAACCAATGTTGATTCCATATCTATGGTTCACTAAGAGAGGATAGTAATGCGAGAAGGTGATCAGATAAGGCAATAACACTAATTGGATTACCTTGAATCAGTTCATGATCCGCGGAGTGGGTTCGGTGAACCGGAGTAATCATATCGTGATTATTGTCTTCCTCGTCTTCGGGGTCTTGATGGCCCATAGCACCATCTTCTTTATGAACTTCACATTCCTTAATGTCATGTTGGAGATAATGATATAAGAAGAAATTATTCCTCAACTTTTAATATCAAAATGTTATTTTAGCAGATTCATGGCCGAACTGGAAATGACGCTCAAAGACTAGCGGTTGGTCTAACGACCAACGAATACAAACACGGCCAAAGATCGCATTTTCCTCAAGTCCTGCTTCATCGGTTTCAAGGACATAACCCAACGTTTCAGTGATAAAATTCACCATCTGGAGCGAGAGGAATTGACGCGGGATGTCTTTTATATGGACCCAAAAATTGATCGTTGTAGGGTTATGGTAAAAAATATTCAGATTCCAAGGCTCCATGGCAACCATCCATTCATTAAAGTTTCAAGGGCCATGACAAAGCACAAATTGAAAGGCTTTATTTGAGGGAAAGAGAAATTGGGCTCTTCCGTGATCAATTACTCTGCTTGATACCACATTATCGAGACCTCATAGGCGAGAAAAAAATCGAGTGAGAGCGCGAAGATTCTGCTTTATTATTTGAAAGACAGATTAAGAGGCTGATTTGGGAGGCACAAATTGTTTCATAAATGGATCCACAAGAACCTAGAACACATTAGAGTTGTTATTAATCATGATCGAAGGATTTTCTGGTAAATTGGTTGAAAAGAGGGGAGATACATGAGTTTTTCGAGAGAGGATGGTTGTGATAAATGATGATATGGTAGAAACCAGAGATATAATGGAATATTTGTGTAACTCATGATGGGAAGTTAACAAGAGAATAAATCGGGGAGGTTTCGTAGCAGATATAGCAGCGGTCAAACGTAAAGTATGAACCAGTGTAAAGTTGTAACCATGGTGATTTCCAATATGAATTGTAGAATCGAATTGTTTGGAGAAATCGGTAGACATTTCTATGATGATGATACCAGACACAAACTCTACATGAGAGATGAATAACGATCACAAAGATCGACGATGACAGGAAGAAATCAGATCAAGAGAAGTTGAAGAAAGGAAAAGAGATGCTTTGTTATAGGCATCTTAAATACGATTGAAGTTTGACTATCCTTTTATCTATATATCGATATTAGCAATTAGGCTGGGTTAGGCCCATCTTCATGGATTATATTTAAGGCCCATTATTTATGGGTTATATTAATGGCCCCCTAATCAAGTTAACCGGCCCAGTTCTGTAACTAGTATTTCTAGGTTGTCCTTTTAAAATGATTTGGATTACACGGATTTGAATTTGGATGATAACATACGGGCAGTACTATATTAATAATATCACAAACAGTAGGCCACATGTAATAATCCACAAAAGGCTAACAAAATAATGTGATTAACCTTTTTTTGATTAACGTCAGTTTCTAAGAGCAAATAACTTGATACCAAAAAAATAAAATTGGTTAGATATCTCAATGAAAATTGAATGCAAGTAAAGAATTGATTGTGAAACATATATAATAAGAACTTTCGTTCTGTGCAGATCCTACAGTCTATGACGTACCTATAACCAAAGACAAATTTAGAATTTTATAATACAAGAAGCACAATAATAGAAGTTTACGTTTTAAATATCTATTCTACAATTGCTCATCTTTTGAATTTCATTCGTAATAATCTAGAATAGATCCGTTACAGTTTACAATGAAACAAGTTGTGTAATCGTCCAAAACCGATAATCTGATGATTAGAAGAGCGCATTAGGAAATGATTTATGTGGTTAAGGACTGGTCCGACGCTCCAAAAACATTCGATATTGGATTGGACATGGGTCAAAAAAAACAGCGATCATCAACAAGCCAATAGGTGTCACATCATCGAAACTCGATTTGAGTCTAAAACAGTATCGATTTGACTCATTGATCCATACGTATCGATTTGAGTCCAAAACAGTATACTCATTGATCGTCCGTATGACCGTATAGTTTGCTTTGTTATTGGTCACAAATTAAATACAATCTTGAAGCAATAATTTTATATTGTTTGTCGTCTAGCAAAGATTTTTAATATACAAACCCTAGGAAAAAAGAAAATATATACTATAGGCTTACTAGCCATGTGTTATGTCCTTGACCATGTGCTAATTTATGTCCTTGACCATTGTCCATTATTTGATTTTTACTCGTCGACATTATGAGTTCGTACTTGGTCAATAAATCCAGATTGAAACAACTTATACGGACACAGATCAATGAGAGCATAATTTTTATATCTTATGAGATATGATGAGAAATAAAAAGTAGAATCTTAGAAAATTCACTATTCTCACAAATTCATTAAACCCGTTATGAAATACGAACTAAAACTATAAATGTATTTTTTAAAGTCACCTCGTTGCTTCCATTGATATATACTCAAAATTCGACCCTCCCTCTTAAAGCTCATACTTCAGGAGATTGTTTATACAGTATGGAGATATTGCAACTCCACATTTTCACATCCGACGGTAACATTCTTGGTACATGATTTCCATCACGAAATCGATAAAATGAAAGGATCTCCTTCTCGTCATCTATAGTTCCAATAGACTGGACCAACAAAATGCCGAACCAAATATTCTACAAAATCTATTTTGGTTGTATTTCTCTTCGGTCAGAAATCCTTTATCACACAAGAATTTTTTGTAAGGTTTTTCTATCACATGAGTTTTTCTTACAAACTATAAAACACTTCGAAAAATATATTTTACGTCTATTTGTTTTCTCATTTAGATGGTTTATTTGAATGAAGACGAGAATTGATGTTTATTTAGTGGCAAAAATTATTCATTCAGAAACGGAGCATCTTAATTAGTTTGAAAATTTAGGCAACATTTTTAAAAACATTTGGATGAACCAAATTAGACCATCTGAATGGAAATAATTCATCTAAAAATCATAAATAACAAATATACCTCTAACAAATTTTATTTTTTTTGCTGGTTTAATTTGTTTTAAAACTTTTTACATCAATACATAAAATAGAAAATTAAATTTTTGAAACATGAAAATCATAAATAAATTAATAATTATTTTTAAATTACATAATAAATATTGAGATAATTAATTTCATAAATATTGATATAATTATTTTTTAAATATGTAAAAACATAAATAAAAGTATATTTATTTTCTGAATTATTTTTTATAAATATTGATATAATTATTTTATATATATTGATATAATTATTTTATATATATTGATATACTTTTATATTAAACTTTATGAACATATTAGATATTACGTTTGTTGATCTTGTTTTTCTGCCAAAATTGCAATTTCAAGGTTTTGGCAGAAAACACAATTTTAAAATTTTATTGTTTTCTTCGCAAAACGTAATATTCCGCGATTTTGCATTGTTAGCGGAAAAAACTCGATCACACGATTTTGAAAAATGTAATTCTAAGATTTTGCAGTTTTTGGCCGGAAATGTCATTTTGCGTTTTTGCTAAAATTATGATTTTACAGTTTTGGCAAAAAACATCATTTTTGGATTTTCCGTCGAAATTGCAATTTTACGGGTTTTGCGAAGAATTTCAATTTTGATATTTTATATTTTTATCGCAAAACATAATTCCGCGATTTTATGTCTTTAGTGTGGAAAACTCGATTTCACGATTTTGAAAAAAAAATTAATTCTGAGATTTTACAGTTTTGGCCGGAAGCGCCATTTTGCGTTTTTTGCTAAAATTGTACTTTTATAGTTTTGCGATTTCCTTCGAGATTGCGATTTCACTGGTTTTGCGAAAAACTTAATTCTGAAATTTTATGGTTTTATCACAAAAACGTAATTCTGTTATTTGCGTTTTAGGTGAAAATCATCATTTCATGATTTTTTTAAAAAAATTCGATTTCACGATTTTGGAAAAATGTAATTTCAAGATTTTGCGGTTTGTGCCGGAAACACCATTTTGCCATTTTTGCTAAAATTGTGATTTCACGGTTTTGGCAGAAAAATGTCATTTGAGATTTTCAGTCAAAATTGCGATTTCAGGGATTTTGCGGAATAAAATAACTCAATTTCGAAATTTTCTGGTTTTATCCCGAAAATGTAATTTTGCGATTTTATATTTTTAGCGAGAAACTTCATTTCATGAATTTTTCTCAAAAAGTTCAATTCACAATTTTAGTAAAAAATCTAATTTCAAGATTTTGGCATTTTGGCAAAAACGTTAGTTCGTGATTTTATTGTTTAGTGCAAAAATGCATTTGCGTATTATACGTTTTTTGTGTGAAAAAATTATTTTATGTTTTTTTTATAAAAAAATTTGATTTTACGGTTGTTCCGCTTTTAAATATATTATGTGATTTTGCGGTTCTAATATTATTTTTTAAGAATATAATTAAAATTCAAATATGATTAGATTAAATCATGGACATGTTATTTTTTTTTTTTAAGTATATAGATAGATATGAAAATTTACAAAACTAACAGAACAAAGAAAATTTTATTTAGATGGATTATTCAAATAAACAAATCAAAATTAAAAACAAACAATATTGAGATAAGTTATGTAGATGAAACATTTGAAAATTTGAATGGAAATAATAGATGAGCAAACGAACTGAGCTTTAATCATTATAAAAAACATAGACATTTTATATATCTCTTTTGGTAAACAAATTCTGTAAGATCATCTAGTAATGCAATCAAACATATTTAATAACATAATTGACAAAATGTATATAGTTACTTCTAAATAATAATAATGATTTACTATTCGTAAACAAAACAAAAAATCCATCTAACCAAGGAAAACTTCTGGTTAGTTGTAAAACCTTGGGCCAGAGATTCTGTTGGCTTGTTAATAACAAGAAGTTACTGAATTTTATGACGAATGCGTCCATCTTATTTTGAGCCGTCGATCTTCATGTTGTATCCCCGATATCCGCATATATATGCTGATCTAATGGTCTGACTTTTGAGATGTCAAATGTTTCTTAACTAACGATTGGGGCGGTGAAACCAAAGGCAAAAAGTAACGCAAAAACATTTGTCGTCTTATAGAGTTGTTGAGTTGTAGAATTGTATTGGAGTCTTTAACGTACGTAATTGTGTCATTACGTTACGAACCCGAGTCACGAAACCCCTATTATTTATTTACTTATTGTTTGCTCTTAAATGTACAATTTTAGGTTATAACGACCATTTTCTTTTTTATTTAACTTGTATTCTATGTTGAAGGCTTGAAGCATCTCAATTTACATCAACGTGCACGTGTGGTATCCACATTTAAATGATTGCAACTATATTGTACTAATTGACTCTCGTAATTATCAAGATGTTATAGAAAAATATATACTAATTTATAATTTGTGAAACTTTACCATGTATCATCAAAACTGGTTTTAATGTATTTATTTTTAAACCACGGACCAAAATATAAGATTATATATATATATATATATCTGATTAAAATTTTATGATTTATTTACAGTATATTAATATCCATTTTCAAAAATACTATATATTCATGTATTTAATATGAATGTATATTTATAAATGTTATGTTTAAACTTTAATTGATGCTATACTAATGTACGTGACAGTGTGACACTATCTCATGGATCCACTCGAAGAATATAGTGTCATTTATCTCTTTCACCAAACATGAATATAATCACCAAGATACTCACTCAAGCGATTGTGTATATCCTATGGCGAAAAAAGAAATTCAAGTCTACATAATTCTATCCCTAAGGTGCCGACACACCTGATAAGAGAAATCTCGATGACTATGAGGGCAAAGCTTGCCTGTTTGGATAGATTGCCATACTCCAAAGCTCCGACTTCATCACACATCACCCAGGAAGAAACATACTTAACCACTTGCTTTGGCTACTTTCATCATTAAAAAATTCAACTGGTTGCTTCAATTTTGTTTTTTTAAATACATGTATCACTTCACTTTTGCTTTGGACTTACATTATGTAAACTCGAAATGGTGAATAAATAAAGTTCGTTTAAGAAAAGGAAAAAAAAAATATGACTGGTATGATCCAAGAGCAAATGCCTTTGATGTGTTATTATGTTTAATGTTTGATCAACTATGCATCAAATATAATGTACACTGTAAAATGTAAATGTCTGGAGAAAGAGATAAATGAGTAATGCATGTCTTCCAATAACTTATGGTTTATCGTCAAATCTAAGCATGATAGTCAAACCATAAAGGCATGCCGTTTTCTTAACATAAAAAAAAAAAAAAATTACTCGTCAGCTTTGTCGGACTGCTTGACATTATATCTACGTGTGGAAGTCTAATTAACTACCAGAAAATTGCTCATATTTATGTGTCTTCTTGTGTGAAAACCAATAATCTACGCATTTAAAAAAGAAAATATATTACCAAAAAGAAAAATTTAAGTAATCAGCTGAAAAGAAAAAACAAATGTATGAATATGCACAAAACCCATCAAACCAACCAGTTTTTTTGATAAAAGGGTGAAAACAAAAAAAAGTGAAAAAATATATTGTAAATTTACTGAAATGTCGAGAAGAATCAGTACGTCAGTAAAACATCGTTTACCATTACTACCACAGTTTTGTTCTTTTGACAGAAAGTTTTGAAACTCATTAAAATTTTTTTAAAAAAATGTTGTACCCCTGAAGTATGCATTCGATTAAATCAAAATTACACAAAAAAAAATGAATTAAGTAAGTAACAAGAATAAAGCATATTCCAGCTAAGTATACTCTAATTATTTACCATTTTGCTTTGAAAGTGATAAACCAAATCTGCAAATACCTCGCATGTTAAATACTAAAAATATACAGCGTAACCAAAAAAAAGAGTAAAGTAAAAAAAGGGGGCAAAAAGCAAAGCCGTTTTTTTCCTCTTTTCTCTATAAAGTCTCGTTCGTGCACCAACCAAATATCTCATCTTTGAGACTTCCAAAAAAAAAAAACTTCAAATTCTCTCTTCAATATAAGCCTCCGTAAGAAGTTTCTTAGAAACCGAGAAAATAGTTAAACTTATCCCAAAAAGTCCAGAAAATTCTTTGATCAGCCAAACAAATTACACCCTCCTCCCCCCCCCCCCCCCCAAAACCGAAAAGTGTAAAGAACCCGTTACAGAAAACAGAGCTAATTTCTACAAAAACTAAAACATTTCCCAGCAAAAAACAAAGAGAGAAGATTCAGATCTGAAAAGAGAGTAACAAAAAAAAACCCAATGTGCTTTGTGTGTTTATGCGATGAGGAAGAGACAGAGTTAGGAAGACAACAAGCACCTGGATCGTGTCCATATTGTGGAGGTAAAGTGCAAATGCTTGATGTCGAAAGAAAATGGATGTTCTGTTTCGTTCCTCTCTGTTTCAAGATCAAGAGGAAGTACTTGTGTTCTTCTTGCGATCGTCGTCTCGTTTTGTATCAATCGGCCTGATCTTCAATTCACTTCAATATTGGATTGAACCCAAGTTAATCAAAATGGTGAGGACAAAATTTTAAAATATTGTTGAATGGTGGCTATATTAGTAACGGTTAACAATGTTACTGTTTCAAAAATGCACATTAATAGCACTAAGCCATTAAAGTATAAAATAAATGGTCACTTTAGCGTTAATCCTTTGTAATGTAGACATTAACTCTTAATAGCATTAATGTTTTACTGAAATTGCTCCATTCCCACCTTTACTTTAATGTGTTCTCTCATTCAAAGTTTCGAAATATTCCAGTCCAGACAAAAGTGGACATAACTATAGTCGAAACCTTTTCTCAATTGAGGGGTTCATAGCAAAAAAAATGCTGTCCTCATTTAAGGCGTATATTAATTATGCACACAAAAAATAGTTGTAAATTCTGGTCTACATTTAATTCAATTTTTAATTAATAATAACCATATTACCACTAAAATAATTAAGATCTGTATGTAACTTTTATTTATTTTTAAAATCTATATTGAGCTAGTAACATTTGTATTTAACTGTGTTTAGAATATTTGGATCGGTTTGATTTTGTTGCTTTATGTTCGACATTAAATAGACTTGTTGATATGAGAAAATAGCACTACTGATCATGTTGTATACAAATTCCGATACATCAGTTCGCAACTATAATTTCCGACAATGTTTTGTTTCGTTAATGCATTTTTGCCTACGATGTTATGGTAGATAAATCGAATGTAAAATATTTAATCAGTGAGCAAATACTACCGATCTATAAACAATTGTTTAAGTAATCTATAAACGTTATTTCGAAGTCTCTGGGCAGTCTAAAAATCATTGTGTACTTGCATTAGTAGTGGCGTCTCATCACGAGTTAGTCTCATTATTCATCGGTATGAATCTGATAATTAATATAAAAATATGAAGATGGTTTGAGAATAAAGATTGACTTGTGATGCTTATGTAATATTCGCTCGTGACTTATTTATGAAACGCAGAGAGAAAAAGATCACAACTGATTCGGTCACATGCAATATGACATCAATGGTCAGTGATTTATGTTGTTTTTTTTATTCAGAACCGATACTGTATCTTCTGAACATGTCAAAAGCAAATAAATACGGGGAAAAGGAAAGAATAGTTCTTATTTTTGGGGGTTATAAACAGCTCTTATCTGCTGAATAAATAATAGAAACAGCTCTATCTATATATTATGTAAATGATAGCTTATATCCATTCCTCTGTCTAAATATAAAAATATATTTTTTCCTTGTGTTGGATACTACTCATTACTTTATGGTTAATAGATATTTAATATTATAGTAATTTTTTTATAAATTAATAACATTAAAATTACGATATTGTATTAATTTATCGAATTATTAGTTTATAGAGATGATAATTAGATCAAAATATCAATTTAAAATCGAAAAATTATTAATTTATCGAAATATTAATTTATCGAGTATTAGTTTATAGAGGTTTCACTGTATAACAGATTTATCGTTTTAGATTATATTTTAAGTGATTTTTGTTAATATTATATGATTTAAATGTTTGTTTATTAGAAATTTTCTGAATTAGTTACATTTTATATAGTATTTTTTGTGTTGCGATTTAAATGATTTCCACGTATTTTCTTTATTTTTAAGCAAAATATAATAGATTCATGAAAACTCAATTGATTAATTAACCAAAGACCATTAATTTTGGCGGAGCATCACTCCCGACCGCTTTAACCCCACAGAGGCGGCCGCCTTACCCACGTTTTTGAACAGAGATATTAAGTAAAGCGTATTGATAAAATCAGATTGAAGAAGTTATATACGTACGTTGGGGTGGGCCAAAGTCCTATTTATTTCGGAAGCGTGTAAATTTGTATTACTTCATAGCCGCAACAAGAAAATTCATGGGTTATTTTTAATATTTAATAATGGAAAACTGAAAATTAGGTGAATTATATATATTTTGGGACGATCATAAGTATTTAGATTCAAAATTGTAGTTTAATTGATAAAATAATTTGTATATATTTTGAGTTAAATATGTGGTCTAAATCCCAAACATACTCTTATAATGCTGTGTAAAAAATAAAATAATTACGATAGTGTCATTAATGATTAATTTCATCGCGGCAAAAAATTACAAAAATATTATTCAGTTAACGTTGTCGCAGACTTATTTTATCGCAGACTAATTTCACATTACCGAAGAGTTATTGAGTTATCTTAGTTACCGCAGACTTATTTCATTTACCGCAGAGTTATTTAGTTGTCGCAAACTTATTTAGTTGCCGCAGACTTATTTAGTTACCGCAGATTTATTTTAGTTACCGCAGACTTATTAAAACGTTATCGCAGACTTATTAAGACTTTGTCGGCAGACTTATTGAGTAGTTACGGCAGACTTATTGAGTAGTTACGGCAGATTTATTGAGTAGTTAAGACACACTTATTAAGTTATGTAGTTATGACAGACTTATTGAAATTTTTTTTTTGACGAAGGTGGGGGCGACGACGGTGATGGCGGTGACAGTGGCGGTGATAGTGGCGGCGATGGTTGGTGATGACAGTGGCAGCGGTGTCGGTAGTGACGACGACGGTGGCGACGGCGCCGGTAATGACGACGGCGCCGGTAATGACGACGATGGTGGCGACGGCGCCGGTAATGATGACGACGGTTACGATGACGATGGTGGCAGACTTGTTGAATCTTAAGAGTTTTCACTAATGTAGTAAATTATTAATTTACCAGACGTTAATAACATTAAACAGTAATTTTGTTCTTCAATGCTGTTCAGAGCGTTACTGTCATTGTGTCTACTTTATTTTTATCTTTTAATTGTTCGAGCATTAAGATTTTCTATTCTTACTGCTGAAATAGAAAATTCTATGGATACTTATATTAAAATATAATCGGACTAAAATCCATGTAATGTTAGAAAATACTTTTACTTCAACCTTTTCTCCTGGTCATCGTTTGATTTTCTTATTTTGGTCTTAAAATGACATCTTCGTTAGTTTCAGAAGGAATTAACATATACTTTTTTTTGGCCAACACAGTTTCAGTTTTCAAATTCTCTTAAAGTATGCTTCTAGAAAATAATCTTAAACACGAAATGTAGAAATTTCCTTATATAGTGTTTGAGAAGTTTGTGAACAATCTCCGATAGAAAGGTGTTCAGATATTTGTATATTTTTAGAGACCATATATTCTCAAAATCACCTGTCAAAAAGTATACCCAAATTACCTTGTTAAAATAATTTTTTTGTAATGTTTCTGATTAATTGGAATTTCCTGACTTATTTTGGCGACAACGTGTAATACTTAGGAATGATGATGATGAAGAATATAAGAAACAAACAAATAACATTTATTTTGGTATTGTTCAGTTATTAAAAATATGGGCTAATGGTTTAGTTATTAAAACATTGAGTTAGTGGTTAAACCATTATATATAAATATATGACACCCCTATCTATTTGATCCATCAATCCATATTATGGTTAAAACTGACCTATCAATAATCAATCTGTCGGATCAAAACATTCAGTCAACTAAAATTGATGGATCATATTGGGTTGGATGAACCAAAATTTTCGACCCGTTTCGACAACCCTAAGACATATATATATGTATTAGTTACAAGTTACAACCGTAATAATATAAAAGTTTTTTAAAAAAAGTTACAACCGTAATAGCAATTTTTTATTGGGTAGAAATATCAATCGGGTTACAAATATCAATAGTGTAAAACTTTAACCGAATAAAGCATAGGCCCAACCTTTGCAAGCCCCAATTTATTCCAAAACTAAATGTTGTCTAGATCAAAACCCAATTAATTTTAGCCCGAACACAAAAGCGGATTGGTTAAAGTTTTAGATTAGGGATTTAATTAATTTAATAATTGTTTTAACATTTTTGCATAATAGAGTTTAGACGTAAATGTAATACTTTATAAAATAAAATAAAGTGCTAATCATTCGTTAATATTTTTTTGTAAATTTATCATTTTAAGGAAAAAATGATCATATTAAGGTTTTTTTTATGTTGTGGAGGAACAATGATATAGCCTTTATTAATATTTATCTATATTTGTGAAATTTTAATTTTTTTTTTTTTGAAATTCCAATTTGAAATTTAAAATCTTTTTTAAATCTAGTTCACATCAAATACTAAATAACATCAAATATTAACTAATATTTAGAAATAATTTAATTCATATAATAAAATATTGTGAATACAAAATCTGGGTCGGGTTTAATTTGTATGCACCCGGAAAACCCTAATTTCCCTAAATCCTTGTCATGGTTCCAGGCAAAACATGTCCGCTCAAATTGAAACGGATCAAATTCTAAAATAATTAATTTTGCCTGAACGAGAACAAGAAGAAGAAAAAGAAGTCGAAGTCTGTTGAGGCGGAGTCTTTGGATGATGATGATAAGGAGAAATCTTCCAAGAAACGGAAAAGATCAGAGCCTGAAGAGACAAAAGAAAAGACTGAGGATGATGAAGAATCCAAGCGTAGGAAGAAGGTAGACGACGAAGATGTTCAAGAAACAACTGTTAAGCAGACTGACATTAAGGAAAACGGCAATGTTGCGAAAAGCGAATCAAAATCAACAAATCAGAAGTCAGGAAAAGGGCTTCTTAACTCAAAAGAGGTAACTGTGTGTTTGCATCAATTGATTTTTTAGGGGATTGTGTATTGATGTGTGTTTTAACTAATTTACAGCCAAAGAAACCGTTTCAGAGGGTGAACGTTGAAGAAGTTGTCTTCACTGACAATAGGCTTAAAGACAACTCGTATTGGGCAAAGGTTCGATATAATCTCCGTTGCTCCTTGTATAGCAATCTTTGTTTTATCAATGCCTTTGTTGAAGTTTGCATTTCTGTGTCTTATAGGATGGTGCTGATTCTGGTTATGGTGCTAAAGCTCAAGAGGTTCTAGGGCAAGTGAGAGGAAGGTGAAGCTCCTCAGCTTTTGCCCTTTGCACTTATTATATATCTAGAGTTAAGCATTGACAACGAGGGTCTTAGGGGTGATATTTTTTGTTCTGAGATTGGTTATTTCGGTTTTGAAATTCATAACCAAAATAAAACCTAATATTCTCCTCAGCCTTTGGACTTGTTCTATATCTGAGTTATGCAATATTTGACAATTAGGAGTTTGATTCATGTCTTTATCTCTGAATTTTCGCTCTTTTTTTGGTTTTAGGGATTTCCGACATGAGAAGACGAAGAAGAAACGAGGAAGCTACAGAGGAGGAGAGATCGATCTTCAGTCACATTCGGTTAAGTTTGATTACTCAGACGAAGAATGATTGATAAGCAACAACACTTTATTGTTTTCATTGCTTGTCTTGTGATAATCTTGTTTTTCTTTTTGCTTTGCTTATTTCAATGCCCGAAATAGGGTTCAAGTTTTGTGTCTGTAAATGCCCTCATTTAAAACTTATAAGAACATGATTCAGTTTCAGTTTCAGTTTCAGTGTCACTAAGTTGAGTTAAGGATTGTTGTAGCAGATAAAATGAGGAATTACCTAAGGTGGTGGGCTTTGGGTCTATATATTGGTTTCTATTCGGATTTGGCTCCGATCTTATACAATAAGCTTTGAGTCAATATTTTCAAAACCAAATCAGACCGGCATGAATCGTTCATCTTGTCGAATTTAAACCCAGATTACCATTACACCATAGTTTAATTCACATATTTGATCAAGTTCTTAACCTCATCAATAGAGTTGAGAACCAGTCCTGGAGTCATTTGACCTTTTGTTCATAGAATTTAAGCCGACATACAGATATTTGTGTTTTTTTTTAATGTTAGACCAACAAAAAAAACAGATATTTGTTTTTGAAAAAGTATCTAGATATTTGGTGTATTTTGCAAATAGAATTTAAGCCAACATATGCAAATTTTTGACGCTTTTTTGGCTCTTTGCTTTCTAACCAATTGCTCTTATTCAAATTGTTTCCTCGTAATAACCGATGTATCGGAGTCTATTGGTTAAGACTGATATTGTAGGTTTTTGTTGTACGTTCTATTTTAAAGATTTGTACTTAAAACTGATATTGTAGATTTTTGATGTACGTTTTTTATTTAGAGACTTTTATTGTAGAAATTATTACTATTAAAACTGTGATTTTAAATATTTTTAAAAGTCTAATTAGTAATAAAATTGTAGAAACTGTTATAAATAAATAAAACTCATAAATAATTGTGATTTTTTGTCTTAATGTGCAGAGTTTATTTAGCTTTGTATTTATAAAGTTTTTATTTGTTAGAATCGTTTCAGATATTTTGTTTAATATGCAGAATATCTTTTATAATGAAATATTAAAACAATATATATATGCTATATATACATCAACAAAACATTTGAAACAAATTTATTTGATGTATTATCTGTTATTAGTTAACTGTAACTTACTATTTATTTTGAATTAGTTTTTGCTTAATTAGTAAAACAAAAAATCATTTGAAATAATTGTCGCGTAGCCTTAGTTTTTTTTTTTAAGTTTTCAAAATTTAATTGGTTAGAAAAATACTGTTAAGACTTTAAAACTATCTAAAGCTCTTAAAATTTACAACTAATCAGCCCGTAATTGCAATGTATTTATTATGATATTGCTAATGTGATGATTTGTGAGCTGTGCTTTATTCTATACTCTTTTCTTTAAACATATTTTTCTGCTTTATTATATGCTTTCTTATCAAATTTAGTTGAAAGTAGTGTGTAAAAACTACGGAGGCGTATCTTTGTTACATTGGTCTCTTGCGTTTTGATTAAGCAAAGTGTTGTTGTTTCCTTTACATATAATCTCGATAATTAATCAACTAAATTTTTTTATTCGATTCGTTATATATATATATATATCATTACAGAAAATATTATTTTGTGTCGGTCGATTCTTTTTGTTAACTAATGCGTGTAAACTTGTTGGATTGTTGTTGTGATGTACAGATAAGCATCCAAAGCTTGAAGTTGTGTTTTTTGCTAAAAAATTATTTGTTGCTGTTAGTTGAAAATAATTAGTCATCTTTAAGAGTCGATCTACGCAAAAAAGGAAATTTTTTTTGGTAATTTTCAGTCGGCTAGTCGACTGACACGTAAACAATCGTTTTCTAAAAATTCGACACGTCAACCAGAAGAACAAAAGAGCTGCACACGACGTTTTTGTAACCTTGCTGTATGTATACGTGGCAACATTAAGATCCCCGACCTTATTTTTCTCTTCTTTTCATCAGTTTTCTCGCCTGTATAATCCAATTTGAGTATAATATTAATAATTTTAATATGACACACAAATTATTATCGTTAGTTAATTATAATGTCTGACAATTATTCTAAATAAAATATGATATATTACATCACAAATATATTCTATACTTTACAGGTGCTTAGTGGTTTCACAGATATCTACGCGTATATAAAAAAGGGACCCCTTAAGATCTTTTCTATATGAGCATTTCTGTATAAGTACAATCTCTTAAAGATTAAAGTGATTAAGTGAGTAGTTAAATAAACAAGCGTTTTGGCATACGTGGAATGTACTGAATTTTGAGTAGGAATCGCTTTTTAGTAGTCACCAAAATAGAAACAGTTATTATTTGTCACACGTAAACTTTCGTGTCCTTTCCGTGTTTTTTGAAACACAATTTATCTATCTTTCGCCGCTTAATATTGGATAGGCCTGTAAAAAATGATTTAATTTGCGGGTTTTGTAGGTTTTATCCATCGTAACACAGATATAGATCAACATAAATTTTTTTTTTTGCAGATCAACTGTAGGTACAGATTGAATATTTTGTTTGTGGGACAAGTGTAGATCGTTGGTTTAAAATCTGCAGGTTGTCGGATAATCCGCAAATGTTAGTTTTTTTAAATAGATATTCGGTGGATTGGCGGGTTGAAAAACGGGTTGATCCGAAAAAATCGTAATTTTAAAAAAATTCTTTAATAAAAAAACGGATAACGGACTATCCACAAGTTTTACGGATTTTGAGCAGAACAAATGCGGATTGATCAATTTTGATCTGTGGATTGAAAAAAGATTTGTTGATAAAAAATTTAAACTAATCTGTGGATTGAATTCGCAGATCCCGCGAATGAGTTACTTTGACAGACCTAGGCCTAGTATTATTGGGCCATTTTAATAGAGACTAATAAAACAAGTTAATTTTGTTTGTTTAAAGAAACAAACAAGCTTCTACTAATAAAACAATTAATTATAATGGTGATTTATTTGTAATGTTTGTTTGTATTTTCAAGCCGTCGGTGCTTGAAGACAAAGAGTTTGTAGATGTAGTTTACATATACCAAGGCTCTTCAAAAAATGATAACGAAAACATAATAATTAAAATGTATCCATAAATAAACAATTCGAGAACTGAGTAGTCCAAGTTCAAATCCTCTTATACTGTAAAGAATTCAATTTTTGAGTTCGAATCTTAAATAGTGAGAGTTGAAAAATGTGGTTTAAAACCACTAGAATGTGCAAATATAAAATTTCTTCTTCTTTTTGTCGATTTGTTAATAAATGCGAATAATCATACTAAAATAGACCTTACAACACAAGTATCTGCGAAATAACGTAATACTTATGTGACTCTACGGTTTACGTGAGTCAAACTATCAAAGTTATTTAATGTTAAAATTATTTGTTTGATCTTTACTTAATTACTAAATATCACATGCTATAAAATTTTAGCTATTAGAATTTTTATTAAATAATTATAAATAACACATGTTTTAAATTAGTAACCAATTAGGAGAAAATTTTGTGTTAACCTTATCTTTTTCTTTACTTATGTTATAAACATTTTATTAGATAGACTTGTTTTATCTTTTAACCAAAGTAATGATCCAGAGATTTATTTTATTATAAAAACAATAGGGAAACTTATTGCACCAGCATTAGTTTTGCGCGTGCCACGTTGCGTAGTTGCCAAGAAAAGGGAAAATACCAAAAATGTTGCGCGGCCCATGACTCTTGTTTAGAAGCGTATTCATAACCCTAGATCTATACATTTGTACGCTACCGCTCTAACCCAATTTTTTCTTTTCCCTAAAGAGCACACTTCTCCGAGTTTTCTTTTATATTATTTCTCCTCTTTGCCGTAGAAAGTAGAAAACGGCGAGAACAAGTTACATGCTCCGGCCCACTAACCGGAATTTTTCTTCAGGTAAAATCGAGTTGTTTTCGTCTCGATTTTCGTGTAACCGACTATGGAACGAGTTTCGGATTTCGATAAAATAGCTTAAATTAAGCATTAATATTTTTTTAAATAATAAGATTTACAGTGTTGGTCGCTTTGTTCTTCTTCTTCTTCTAGTCATACTTGTTTTTGAATTTTTTGTTGACTACTGGAGTAACCGTTTTAGAGCGTTTTTTCTCGTGGTGGGGGCGACTTCGTGTTCATCGATTTTGGTTTTATACATGTTCGATTTTTCATGATATTGTTATGAATCAAAGCTAATGTCAAGGACTTTGGAAGAAATCTGAGATTAATTTCTTTGGTTTACGCAGAACGGTTGGTTTTGTCACACTCTTTTTATTTTCTCGGGAAAATCAAGTTTCTCTTTATTTTCCTGGATTTTTTTTCCCTGCGAAGATACTTTGTTTCGAAGAGATAACTTACTTTTTTTTTGGTTCCCCGGAGAAATTGCCTTTATTCTGATTGCTATTTCACGTGGTTGTCGAAAGCAGAAGCAACCTTTAAACAGAAACTTATCTTTTTTTTTTCTTTTTTTTCTCTATGGTTTTCGATTTAGGGATTGAGTGGTTTCACCTTCTCGCGTTTTCTCTCCTGCGACTACGATGACTAGTCACTTCAAGCAATCGCCGGGAAGACGCCGGGGAAGCGATTTGGAGTCCGGTAAGCATGAAACTACTGACTGCGATAGTGATACGTTCTACATCCCCTCGAAGAATGCATCAATCGAGCGGCTTCAACAGTGGAGAGTAAGACCTAGTTCTTTTCTCGCGTCTTGTTAACTATAACAGAGATTTAAATCCTTGTTTATCTTCAATCAGTATTGTCTTTGATGTTGTTATATGATTTATGTTTCTTAATTTGATTGTTCTTTATGTTTGGGACAACAATGTATGGTGTTTATTGCAGAAAGCTGCACTTGTGCTCAATGCCTCACGGAGATTCCGTTACACTTTGGACTTGAAGAAGGAGCAAGAAACGAGAGAAATGAGGCAGAAGATCAGAAGTCACGCTCATGCTCTTTTGGTAAATTTGGTTTCTGGTGAATCATGGTCTTAGTATGATATGGTCATTTTTACTTACTAGTCTCTTTTATTTCTTTGTTAGGCTGCGAATCGTTTCATGGATATGGGGCGTGAGCAAGGTAATTTTGGCAAACTAAATGCTTTGGTGTTGTGCATAATCTGGTTAGAGGAAAGTCTTTATGTTTGACCTTGTTGATGTGGGCTTTTTTACTCTTCAGGAGCTGAAAAAACAACTGTGCCTGCAACTCCGGCTGGGGAATTTGGAATTGGACCTGAACAACTTGTCATGATGTCGAAGGATCACAACACTGGTTCCCTGCAGCAATATGGAGGGGTAAGTTTTCGGTCTTGAACTGTGTATATTTCTTGTCTCTTTATTACTCGTCTTTTCTTGATCTTATTGGTATGCATGAATGTGTTGGTCGGGATTTGCATCAGGCTCAAGGATTGTCAAACTTGCTCAAGACAAATCTAGAGAAAGGTATCAGTGGAGATGATGATGACTTGCTAAATCGCAAGAACGTTTATGGTTCAAACACCTATCCTCGCAAGAAAGGGAAAGGGTTTCTGGTATAAACTTTTGTTATTAGTTCTTTGTTGCTTGAACTTAGGTTTTCCCTGCGCACTTTCTCATGAAGCCTGTTTGCTTCTTTTTTTTTTCATCACAGAGGTTTCTCTGGGATGCTTGCCATGATCTCACTCTGATAATTTTGATGGTGGCTGCAGTAGCGTCTTTAGCACTTGGGATAAAAACAGAGGTTTGTGATGAAATTAATTTATTAAATATGGCTCTTCCCTCTTTCTCAAGTGTAATGTTAACTACAATTTAACCATGGTCTAATATAATCTTTCTTATTTGGATAACGATCATCGACAGGGTATCAAAGAAGGTTGGTATGATGGAGGAAGCATTGCATTTGCAGTGATTCTTGTGATTGTCGTGACTGGTAATCTTAACTTATTTCACTAAATATAAGAATGTTGATAATGACTATTGTAGTTTTATGCTGATGCTTAATCATCCTCTGCAGCTGTCAGTGACTACAAACAGTCCCTCCAGTTTCAAAACTTGAATGATGAAAAGAGAAACATACATCTGGAGGTATAATTTTGAGCAATGTACTTTTTCCTCCTACTCTCTTTTTCTTGTTTCCGTCTTAGTTACACTACACTTTCTGTTGATTGCTGCACAGGTGATAAGAGGTGGCAGACGAGTGGAAATTTCAATCTATGACATTGTGGCTGGTGATGTCATACCCCTTAACATTGGCAATCAGGTAAGTTATTTATTCTTCTCCTTTTAATTTTTCTGTCCCTATTTACACGTGTCTGATCAATAGTAAAACTTATCTTTAGGTTCCTGCGGATGGAGTGCTGATAGCTGGCCACTCTCTTGCCCTTGATGAGTCTAGCATGACTGGAGAGAGCAAAATCGTGTGTTTTGTTTCCTGTCATAGTGAAATTGTTGATTTTCTCGTTTCTTTTGGTATAGCTCTTTAAGTGTCGATTTCCCTTTTCTTGTTAGGTTAACAAAGACTCTAACAAGGACCCATTCCTAATGTCCGGCTGTAAAGTGGCAGATGGAAATGGTGTTATGCTGGTAGGATTCTTGTACAACTGCAGAACATAGCTAATAGAAAAATAGGTGAAACGAACTGATATCTCAGAGATGATTTGTATTCTCTTTCCTTTCGCAAGGTTACTGGTGTTGGAGTCAACACTGAATGGGGATTGCTGATGGCTAGTATATCTGAAGACAATGGTGAAGAAACTCCCTTGCAGGTTGTTATCTTAGATCATAGTTAATAGAATCTTTTAAGTTTTACAAATTGTTCTAATTTTTGACTTGCTTGAACCAGGTGCGCTTAAATGGGGTAGCTACCTTTATTGGTACAATTGGCTTGGCTGTTGCTGCTGCAGTGCTAGTGATTCTTCTGACTCGGTATAGATACTATCTTTGCTGATTATTGTTTTGGAACTCAGCCATATCATCATCACTGCATGAGTACAATCCTAGTTGACATTATACGAATTCTTTATGTTGTCCTGTTTGTTTTACAGATATTTCACCGGTCACACTAAAGATGTAGGTGGAGGTCCTCAATTTGTTAAAGGAAAGACAAAAATCGGTCATGTAGTTGATGATGTGATCAAAGTTGTTACCGTAGCGGTATGTTTCCTAGTTAACTATCCTAGTCTAATAGGTAGCCATCAGTAAAAATCTTTAATTTTCTTTAGAAATGCTAATACTCTGCTATTTCTACAGGTTACAATTGTCGTAGTGGCAGTGCCTGAGGGTCTTCCATTGGCTGTTACTTTAACGTATATATTTCCTCTCTTGGCTACATCAGACCCTTTCACTACTTACTTTCTTGTGGTAGTTTCATAGTTGGGAGTTTACTTCTCTTTGCTGATTACATTTGCTTTTCTTCTATTTTTGTTTCTTTTCAGCCTTGCATATTCAATGAGGAAAATGATGGCAGATAAGGCTTTGGTATGATTATTTTATCTTCTTTCTATCTTTCTTGTGTGATGGGAGGGAACAATACAATATATGATTCTTTTAGCAGTTCTACTATATAGCATGACAAAAAGTTGATGTGTAGGTGAGGAGGTTATCTGCTTGTGAGACAATGGGCTCTGCCACCACTATTTGCAGCGATAAAACAGGAACACTAACTTTGAATCAGGTGCGTTTTGGTGTTTACAAATCTGGGTTCTTGCTCCATGTTAGAGTAATAGACTCCAGTGACCAGTTTCACCACTTGATATTACTAAATGTTATTTTATTTCATGTTAAAGATGACAGTGGTTGAGTCTTATGCCGGGGGCAAGAAAACAGATGCTCAACAATTGCCAGCAACTATCACTTCGTTAGTTGTTGAAGGAATATCTCAAAACACAACTGGTAGTATTTTTGTCCCAGAGGTAAGTTTTAAGCTTTGATATCTTGACTGAAGAATCGGACTTTTCTAGATAATTTCCTTAACATTGCTTCTTGTTTGAGAGGACAAGACTCATCGGATTTTATTTGCTGACAGGGCGGTGGTGATTTAGAGTTTTCTGGTTCACCAACAGAAAAAGCCATTCTTGGCTGGGGAATTAAGGTTTATTTAAATTTTTATTGTTATCTAGTTCGAACACATTTTTATACGTACAAGTTGAAGAGTGATTTGTATTTTTTCTCTCTTTTAGCTGGGAATGAATTTCGAGACAGCCAGATCGCAGTCTTCTATTCTTCATGCTTTTCCATTTAACTCAGAGAAGAAGCGTGGTGGTGTTGCTGTAAAAACGGTAACATGTCTGATCTGCTGCTGAAATATAGATAGTATCCGTTTATGGGTGATAAAATCATTTTTTCTTGTCTTAGGAATTTTTGCACTCTATTTCTGTAACATTACCTTGAAGAAAATAAGCTTGCGAGATCTACTATAGTCAAATTATGTCGATGCAGTTAAAAAAGATTTGGCTCTCTCAGTTCTCTATAAGCAGAATCCAGGTTTTTTTATTTGACCTTTTCTGTTTCCAATTGTAATTTTCAGGCTGATGGTGAAGTTCATGTTCACTGGAAAGGAGCTTCTGAAATTGTCTTGGCATCGTGCAGAAGTTACATCGATGAGGATGGAAATGTGGCACCAATGACTGAAGAAAAGGTTTGTGAAAAGTCCAAATAATTAACTCCCTCGAATTAGGAGTATCTGTATGATTCTGTGATTTACCCTTTGGGTTGTCTCGATGCGTTGCTAAATCCAATTAATTTGATGTTTCCAGGCATTTTTTTTCAAGAGTGGTATTGAAGAGATGGCTGGAAGAACCTTACGGTGTGTTGCACTGGCCTTTAGAACCTATGAGGCTGAAAAAGTACCAACAGGCGAAGAACTCTCAAAGTGGGTACTCCCAGAGGATGACCTTATTTTACTAGCTATAGTAGGCATAAAGGTGAGGATCAATTTAGTTTGTTTATGTTCATTTTGCTTAATCCAGAGATTCAAATATATAATTTGTGGTAGTGTGGCTCTTGTCCTTTGAGATCACTTTCCATTTTCTGCTTCAGATTGCAATTGCATGGTACTAATTTATATATTTGTAGACACCTATTTGATATAACATACAATAACCCGCATGTCATGTCCTACAATATTCTTGGTAGTGTTTCTTACAAAATGTTTGAAATGTGAACAGGATCCATGTAGACCAGGAGTCAGAGATTCAGTTCAATTGTGTCAAAATGCTGGTGTCAAGGTACTTCGTTTTCTCCATTTTATTAAAAAAAAGCCAGAAAGGCCCATGGCGAAAATTTTATCTTTTAGCACTGAATGATTACTTATGATATTTGTTGATGTTCAGGTCCGTATGGTTACTGGTGACAACGTCCAAACTGCCAGGGCTATTGCGTTGGAGTGTGGAATATTAACTTCAGATGCAGATGCCTCTGAGCCTACTCTCATTGAAGGAAAATCATTCCGCGCAATGACAGATGCAGAAAGGGACAAGATTAGTAGCAAAATATCGGTATTGTTCCCTACACTACTTTCCAATTCTTAAGTTGAATTCGTAAGTAGGTAACGTAAATGTCTCAGTGTCAAACTAAGTAGGTAACTTCTGGCTGGCTGCATTCAATACAGATATTCTCCCTGAACATCAGATGCATCAGTTATTGTAATTTGATATAGTATAGTAACAGCCTAAATCGAAATTGACTTGGTGTCTCATGTGTGAAGGTTATGGGCCGATCATCGCCCAATGACAAGCTTCTACTGGTACAATCTCTGAGAAGACAAGGGCATGTTGTTGCTGTCACCGGAGATGGGACAAATGATGCTCCTGCATTGCACGAGGTATAGAAATTCTCAAACAATAGTTGAAGTTTACTAATTTTAACTGATTATATCGAAATCCACAACTACGGAAAGTTTTTCTCTTTGCGAAGTATTTTTTATATATTTATTTACACAAGAGCCTATCATTTTCTCACTGCTGGTGTTCTTTTTGAATGGATTTACAGGCAGATATTGGTCTTGCTATGGGAATAGCAGGAACAGAAGTGGCTAAGGAGAGTTCGGACATCATCATCTTGGATGACAACTTTGCTTCAGTTGTCAAGGTTTGTTCAAACTCACTTATTTCCTCATCGTAGATACCTTCATTGTCTCGAGGTCTGCATAATCTGCTACATTACCAAAACATTTCTGAATCCCGTTATATTTTTTGGGCAAAATCCAGAATGTGTCTCACACAATTGAATATGATTTTATTCAATATTCCAACCTTAAATGTGGGGTCGCCTCTGATATATAGGTTGTTCGCTGGGGACGATCAGTCTACGCCAACATCCAGAAATTCATCCAGTTTCAGCTCACTGTCAATGTCGCCGCTCTCATCATTAACGTTGTGGCTGCTATTTCAAGTGGTGACGTTCCACTTACCGCTGTGCAGGTTTGAGACTGTTGCATTTAGCTTTTTGTTCTCTCTATCTCTCCTTATATAGTTTTGCTCATACATTTGGCGTTTTCTTTAACATATAGCTTCTCTGGGTTAATCTGATAATGGACACTCTTGGAGCATTGGCTTTGGCTACAGAACCACCCACTGATCACCTCATGGGGAGGCCTCCCGTTGGCAGAAAGTACTGTATTCGCAGCAGCTTTTGTTTTCTCACAATCAAACTTGATAAGACATTTGGTTTTGAAGACACAGACTTATCGGTGTATATCTAAGCTTTGACTTGTTTTGCAGAGAACCTCTTATTACCAACATCATGTGGAGAAACTTGTTGATTCAGGTAAAAAAAATAAAAATCAGTGAATAAAACTTTCTGATTATTTGAAATCAACCCTCATGTTTAATAAAAAGTTGAAATATAAATCTTTCAGGCTATCTATCAAGTGAGTGTATTGTTAACTCTCAATTTCCGAGGCATAAGCATACTTGGCCTCAAGCATGAAGTTCCTGCACACGCCACCAGAGTGAAGAACACAATAATCTTCAACGCATTTGTTCTCTGCCAAGTGAGTTAATTTTAAAATCAAAGTCTTGTTTTCACTAAATAAAAACCAGAATGTCGACCGCATGTGTTTATTGGTTCTTATTTTTCAACAGGCTTTTAACGAGTTTAATGCTCGGAAACCAGACGAGAAGAACATCTTCAAAGGTGTAATCAAGAATCGTCTCTTCATGGGAATTATAGCCATAACTCTAGTACTCCAGGTAAATAATAATCTGGTCCACCACAAAAACATACTGTAATTTACATGATATAAACCCTTATTCCTTCCACATTAAATCAGAAACTTCTTATTTTTCGTTTGTCAGGTTATCATTGTTGAGTTCCTCGGTAAATTCGCTTCCACGACGCAACTTGACTGGAAACAATGGCTAATATGCGTTGCCATCGGTGCTATCAGGTCACTTTTATTATACAGTATATTGTTTACATTTATACATGTTGATACATATGTGACAATGCTTTTTGAAACATAACTAACATTTTAGTCAAATCTTTGTAATTTGACCAGTTGGCCTCTTGCTTTGGTCGGGAAATTCATTCCGGTGTCGAAAACTCCTCTCAGCAGCAAATTCTCCGTACTAAAATGCTGGGGAAAGAAAAAATCTTCTGGAGAAGGTAATAACAACTTATAGCCTATGATTATTATCATCGGACTATCTTTAGTATTATATATTAATAAAAATTCAGTAGAAAAGTTCGGTTTTGGTTAGCATCGCTGTCACTCAAGAAAATATCCGGTTTGGTTAGAATATGTAGGAGTTTTTGGTCAGCGTTTGGTATTAACACATTTTCTTTGTTCCAGGTTCACTCTGATTTGGAGGCCGGTTTGTCTCAGATCAGATAGTCGTGAGTTTTGTCGCTACTTTTAGGACTAACAAAAAAACGTTTTTTTTCATGTCGAATTCTATATATTAAATTATCAGTTGAATGATTTTTTCTAAGAAAAATCAGGTGAAAACAGATGTAATTACATGGAAAAGAGATATACGAGTTAATGTATTTCTAACGTACCACCTTACTAAAACAAAGATAAGATAAAATAAAAAATAAATACAATATATAAATCTAAAAAAATATTCTGAAAGACGAAATTTAAGAATTTTTGAAGTTGTGAAACACACCACGAAGATATCGGTTTTTACACAAATGCAATATCACACACGAAATTATCCTTTATATTTTGAGAATTAAAAAATAAAAACGTTTGGTTTGGTAATGTATTGATATTTTTTTGGGTAGTGTGATTTACATTTGGAATATTACTGGTAAAAGGTTTTTAACCAAGAAATATCAAAACTCGAAAGATTGGAAATTTTACTTTTGTGATCCTGATCCAGCTATTGAAGAGTTTAAAATGTTTTACATTTATTTTAAGATAAGAAAATAACGTATATGCATTTGAATACTAAGTGGCTACTAATATGAGAGCAATATTTGAGCCCAGTGTTCGTCCAAACAAATTCTGTGTAATTTGGATTAGACAATCCGTAGTGGCGGATACACGATTTCTTAAGGGTTGATTAGACAACGCAGTGCAACTTCTTAAGGTTTTATTAAAGTCTAAAGTCTAAAGATATGCAAAGTTAAACTCCTGGAATTTGCAGGATCGGACGAATGCAATTTTAAGTATTATTGATCGATTGGAGACTGGTTGCAGTAGTGATTAAATATAAAATACTGACACAGGTTTACACATTTATTAATACATAAGAGTTTGTTTTTTTAAATTGAAAACGTTATAAGGTATAAAGGTATAGCTTGTTATAAAGAAATTGTGATTACGGAAGATGTGGAAGGCGGATTTACAAACATTCACAGACGGGGAAGAACTGTTTACAGAAACCGTAATATGGGTCCCACGTTTCAGGCAGGTATCGCCACGTCATCGATTTATTATAGGATGAATTGCCCACGAAGACGAGAGTACTATATCTGGACATTCGGCTATCGGTTCAATTCAAGTTTGTAAGTTTTCTAGTTTAGAAATTAAAATTTATTTGGATATTTATACTTTTTGATTTGAATTCGGTTCATTTTTTATTTGGATTTAGATATTCGAAATATTGAAAAAAATTAAAAAAATTAGTTATATTTAAATAAAACTAAATTTTTTGGAATATTTAGATGATAATCATTGTCATTTTAGTTGTATAATTATAATTTTGGATAATTAAATATAATTAATATTTTTATATATAATTATGTTTCGGGTATTTATTTAATTTTTAGTTTGAATTAAATTATTCGGATATAAAATTTAAGATCAGTTTGAAAATTTGAAAATTTTGTTAGTTGGATTCGAATTCATTTTATTTTTTGGGATCGATTTTGGTTCAGTTTTCTGAATTCGGATTTTTTGCCCTAGACGGACCGGAGAGAAGACTAATGCGTTTACTCATTACTTAAAAAAAATACTATCTCCCTCTCCTTAAGTTCAGACATTGCCTCTGTGTTTTAATGGTCGGTGAAGAACCGTGATTTGCTCAAATCAGGAAGAAAACAACTCAATATTTCAACTCAGTCTCCATCTTCCCGTTATCTCCGCCACGTGTTTCTCTCTTTTTGTCTCCTTTCGTCTTCTCCTCTAATCTCAATCTGAGAAACAAACAATAACATCCAAACAATCGAATTTTATACACTGACGGACCCTTTTTCGATTTCCCCCCTTTCTTTCTGAAAAGAACGATTTTTTACGATGTGTGTCAGTGTTGATTTCTCTCCTCTTGGCTTGTGAGTTTCGAATACGAAATCTGAAAGCTAAGCTTGAATGAAGCAGCAATGTTACAGACACCTAAGATGTTTAGTGCTTGGCTTCGAAAAAATGTGAAGAAGATTCTCAAACGCAAAGACAGTGATGCTGGTGAAAAAGGTAATTAGAACACAGAAGAAACTAAATTTTACTTCAATTTCAATTTTCTTCTTCAAGTTTGATTATAATTTTATTTGAAAGATCTGCTATTACTTTTAGTATATATCCAAAATTCTCATGTTATTTAACCCTCAATTGATTAGATTAGGGTTTCATCACAAAAGAGTGAGGAATCTGAGAGTTGAGTTTGATATTTGTAACAATGGTTTCTAATTCAGGAAAAGCACTTGAGGACTTACGAGCATCGTTATTCAACAGATTCCGTTCACCGGAAACTCCAAAGAGACAGCAACAACAGCAGACACATCGTATCTGTGGCCCAACTGTTGCTTTTAGACTTAAAAAGGAATTGTTTTTAAGAAGGATTTTTAAAATTAAAAAAATATAAAATATATCGGTAAACATGTTTTAAGAATCTGGTTTTAAGAACCGGTTTTTAAGAATAGTTTTTTAAAACATGTTTATCAATAGAATATTGGTAAAAATCCTATATGGCCTTAGATTCAATTTCTTTGTTGCAATTAGCATTCTCTTCTTGAACAAATGGGTAATTTTAACTAACCCTTTCTTAAAATCTTCATTAGTGAATAATATTCATCAAAGTAATCAGTTCTTTTTTTTCTTTGGTTCCAGGTGCTTTAAAATGAACCAAAATCCCAAATGCACTCAATTGGGGAAAAAGAGATGATATGCGTCCTGTCTCTTTTTTTTTTAATGTTTATTTTGTTTTTAATGAAATATGATTATTAATCTGTAACTGATATTAAGAAAAACATGGTAATTTATATAGTTTAAATTTTCAGCTCGTATCCAAAATTCGAATATTTTATTTGTGGTATAATTTATATAACTAATTTTTTAATTAGTACAATTATGCCATAACTGGTATAATTTGGTACAATTTTGTATACATATTTAAGAAATCTAATTACGTATCATTGTAATTGTAAATGATACCAAAAAATATACGATAACTTTTTAAGGTGAAAAAAATGTGAAAAAATTCTCAAAACGCATATTTTATAAATGACTTTTATTGAGAGTTGAAGGGTTCGAGTTTCATCTTCGTATACTAATAGTCCCTTAAATATGTAGGCTTTGATTTCCAGTGTTCCTTACGTTCATTCACTACATTGTAGCTTATCTTTTAATGGCTCTTCTTAAATCTTTTTCTCTACTTCCTGCATTGCCACCTTCCTCGAAATCATCGTGTCTTTCACTCTATACTCTTGAGTAATGTCACTCTATACAGGACTCGCTAATGTTAGCCTCAAGTATAACAGGTTCTTGAACTATTATCTCACTCTTTCTCTCTGTCCCTTGTTTTCATATATTGCTCGGTCTCATATCATTTCTCACTTTGTTGTTTTTGTTTCTCAGTGTTGGATTCTACCAGATGGCGAAAAATCGCTGTTACGCCTTCTATTGTGTTTGCAGAGTTTCTTGTGGTATAGAAAGAGAGTTTCTTTCATGAAGGTAACTGAGATTTTCGCTCTTTATCACATAATAGAGTTTACAGAATTACGAAAGAGAAAAACTTTTGGTATAGTAAGTATTGTAACCTTGCGGCTGATGTGTTTTTCATGTGGTTGCACTTACAGTTGTATCTGTAGGAGTTGCGGTTGCGACTGTAACAGATTTACAGTTTAGTCTGTTTGGTGCTTGTGTGGCATTCGCATGGATCTTACCGAGCGCAACTAACAGATTTACAGATTTGGTATAGTATGTGAATCAGATTCATTACTTTGTTGCTTCTACTCATTCATTCTCGTTGTATCAACATCTCCTTCTACCTTTTTTAATTCAGGTTGATGTGGAAAACAACACCAATCACTCTGCTGTTTCTTGTATCGATGATTCCATTCTTGGATCCTCCAGGTGCTCTAGCGTTCGATTGGAGCTTTGCCAACACATCCGCCATTCTTATTTCAGCTCTTCTTGGATTTTATCTTCAATGGTCTGGAGCCTTAGCTCTCGGGTGAGTAAAACTTCATATATGTGTTCGTATGGTCAGTACATTTCGATTCTGTTATTTCATTTTGGAGCTGGATTTTGTTTTGTTTGGTTTTGATTCCTTAGTTCCAAGTTTTGTCCGATTTATGCAGAGCAACTTCTGCAAAGACGCATGTGGTGCTGGGAAAATTCAAGACCTGTGTCCTCCTCCTTGGAAACTACTACATGTTCGCGTCGAATAGTGGTGTGATAAGCGTATGCGGTGCGTTTGTGGCGATTATTGGGACTTCGTTATATACCTACCTTAACGCGAGAGGTCAATCTCTTAAGGCTTCTTCCGCTCCTTCAGACAAGAAATCAAGATTCAGTGATCTTAAGGATGATGACAAGAATCTTGAACCTTACGGCTCCGAAGCTGTCTAGTCTAGTCGAACTTTGTAGTATAGTTTTGATTAATTGTTCCACATTATTAGATTCTAATTTCAACTTTTTGTGTATGTCGATTCTTGGTTCTATTTTTTTCATCCCTGAAAATAAACGACTTCTCTTTTGGTAACAAGTCTTTCAATTATGTTTTTGTTTTATTTTTTCTTGGCATTGAATGTATTTGTTTTTGTCATTTTTTTGGAGATGTAAATGTGCTAATATTTTGAAATAAAATGAAAAAGTTTAGAAAACAAATTATACAGTAAACATCAACCTATAAATGAAAATGTCATGTGTGGAAGTCCATTTGGTCATTAGTTATGTTTCTGCACCCAATTTAGGATTCAAGCCACCAAAAAAAATGTTGAATATGCAAATTTATCGGAATTCTCCAGCATAATATATATAGTAGTGTGCCGTCGTGTTAAAACTTAAAAAAATAACGTTGTTTATCGTTAGTGTAGTGCATGTAGAATTTTTGTATTATAAATAAAGTAAAAATTAAATAGTCCGCTGTATACTGTATAGTCATCCCTAGGTCTGTTCAGTGTTCACTGTGTGTAAATTACCTAGGCTTTATGGGCCGAGTAAGTCAAATGGGTCGGCGTTTAGGCCTAGTTAGTTGTTTTTTTCCGAATGTGGGGAAAATTTATGATTAAGGAAATGTAATTCTCTACCATTTATTTTTGTGAAGAAATTAAAATACCAAAATATAAATTGATGAATCCACTCTACAGTTAAAAATTTTCACTTGTACGATCGTTTTCTCAGGGATCCGAAATCTGTAAATCTGAAACCGACTGCCGATTCGCCGTCGCATCTCCTCCTTCACCCCGCCGTCATCTCCGGTAAGTCAATCTCTTTCTCTCTCTCTCTCTTCCACCGCCGCGAATTCTCCATACGCATTTTGGTTGTTTCGTTTTCCCGGTGTGCTAAGTAGATCGAATTCCCTGGTGATCGATTCCGCTGGTTTCTTTTGAATCTGATGTGATGATAATAGTTTGATTACAATTCACGGATCGGATCTGTAAATCTCTTTTTTATCTTCTCACCATTATTTGAACAATTGAAATCGTATATGAAGCTTGACACGGTTCTGTAACTCATTGTATAGAAATTGAGTTTGAGAGGCACTGATGTCGCTTGCATCTTATTCGGTAGCTCGATGGTGAAACATTTGCCAATTTTACTTCTTTTCATGCGCTTTTGACTTCGTTCTCTCTTAGATCTGTGCTTGGGAGCACCTGGGAGCGTTTGATTCCTCGCTTGGTGGTTTAGTTTGTGAATTGAGAAACTCTTTCTTTCTTTTTTGACGAAAATCAGGAAAAAGATGGAGAAATCATGTACGCTGCTAATTTACTATGACAAAGCCACTCCTGCAATTGCGAACGAGATCAAAGAAGCTCTTGAAGGGAACGATGTACAAGCGAAAATCTACGCCTTGAAGAACGCAATCATGCTTTGGCTTAATGGTGAAACTTTGCCTCAGCTTTTCATCACTATTATCAGATATGTTTTGACGTCTGAAGACCACACAATCCAGAAGCTACTGCTTCTTTACCTGGAAACAATTGAGAAAACCGATTCTAAAGGAAAGGTGTTACCTGAGATGATATTGATTTGTCAGAATCTGAGGAATAACCTTCAGCATCCCAACGAGTACATCTGTGGAGTTACCTTGCGGTTCCTTAGCCGATTGAGAGAAATTGAAGTTATGGAGCCTCTGATTCCATCAGTGTTGCAGTGTCTGGAGCATCGCAATCCGTTTGTCCGTAGGAACGCGATTTTGGCTATTATGTCGATATATAAGCTCCCTCAAGGTGACCAGCTCTTGGTTGATGCACCTGAAACGATTGAGAAAGTTCTGTCAACCGAACAGGATCCCTCTGCTAAAAGAAACGCATTTCTTATGCTCTTCAACTGCGATCAAGACCGGGCGGTAAATTATCTTCTGACTAATGTAGATAAGGTTTTTGACTGGAATGAATTGCTTCAGATGGTGGTTCTGGAATTAATCAAAAAGGTTTGTAGGACGAAGCCATCAGAAAAGGGGAAGTATATCAAGATCATTATCGCTCTGTTAAACGCCCCTTCCTCTGCAGTTAATTATGAATGTGCTGGGACACTTGTTTCTCTGTCATCTGCTCCCACCGCTATTAGAGCAGCTGCTAACACCTACTGCCAGCTTCTTCTCTCTCAGAGTGACAACAATGTGAAACTAATCGTGCTTGATAGGTTGAATGAGCTCAAAGTCTCTCATAGGGAGATCATGGTTGAGATGATCATGGATGTGCTAAGAGCACTCTCTAGCCCGAATCTCGACATTCGCAGGAAGACACTTGATATTGTCCTTGAATTGATTACTCATCGGAATGTCAATGAGGTCGTGCAAACATTCAAGAAAGAAGTTGTCAAGACACAAAGTGGAGAGCTTGAAAAGAATGGTGATTATAGACAGATGCTCGTCCAAGCCATTCACGCTTGTGCAGTCAAGTTCCCTGAAGTAGCAAGCACAGTGGTACATCTTTTGATGGATTTCTTGGGTGACACCAACGTGGCTTCAGCTCTTGATGTGGCTGTTTTTGTCAGAGAGATCATTGAATCAAACCCCAAATTGAGGGTTTCAATCATAACCCGCTTGTTGGACACTTTCTATCAGATTCGGGCTGCAAAGATTTTCCCATTTGCCCTTTGGATTGTTGGGGAATATTGCCTATCACTCTCTGAAGTTGAAACTGGCATAGCAACCATCAAGCAATGCCTCGGTGAGATGCCTTTTTACTCTGCTACCGAGGAAGCGGAGTCAAATGATACCTCAAACAAGACTCCACAGAACACCTCTGTTACAGTTTCCTCTAGAAGGCCTGCCATTCTTTCTGATGGGACTTATGCTACCCAAAGTGCTGCCTCTGAAACCGTTTTTTCTCCATCTACAGTTGCTCAGGGATCATTGGCTTCTGGAAATTTGAGATCTCTTATTTTAACTGGTGATTTTTTCCTCGGAGCAGTGGTTGCTTGCACATTGACTAAACTTGTTCTCAGGTTGGAGGAAGTTCAGTCATCCAAATCTGAGATTAACAAGGCAAAAGCACAAACTTTACTCATCATGGTTTCTATGTTGCAACTAGGGCAATCTCATGTGGTTCCACATTCAATTGATCCCGATTCTTATGAGAGGATTGTGCTCTGCATAAAATTAATTTGCCACACAAGTGGCGAAATGAAGAAGATATGGTTGGAATCCTGTCGCCAGAGTTTTGTCAAAATGCTCTCTGAGAAACAGTTACGAGAACTACAGGAACTTAAAGCCAAGGCCCAAATATCTAACGCTCAACCTGATGATCTCATTAATTTCTTCCATCTGAAGAGCAGAAAGGTAATGACATCCGAAGATTGTTCTCTTTTCATATATCACGGCATTTTTGATTGTTGGTCTGACTGTCAATAACTTGTGAAAAATCTCTCTCAGGGTATGAGTCTACTTGAGTTAGAAGACCAAGTACAAGACGACCTAAAACGTGCAACCGGTGAATTTACTAAAGACGAAAATGATGCAAACAAGCTTAACCGCATTCTTCAACTCACAGGATTCAGTGATCCAGTCTATGCAGAAGCATATGTGACAGTCCATCACTATGACATTGTCCTCGATGTCACAGTTATCAACCGTACCAAAGAAACCCTCCAGAATCTGTGTTTGGAATTGGCAACCATGGGAGATTTAAAGCTTGTCGAGCGTCCTCAGAATTACACACTTGCACCTGAATCAAAGAAGAAGATAAAAGCCAACATCAAGGTTTCCTCTACCGAGACTGGGGTCATCTTCGGGAACATTGTCTACGAAACTTCAAATGTCATGGAGCGTAACGTTGTGGTCCTTAACGACATACATATTGATATCATGGATTATATTTCTCCTGCTGTGTGTTCAGATTCTGCATTCAGGTCCATGTGGGCAGAATTCGAATGGGAAAACAAGGTATAACTAAACCGAAATTTTCCTACTTAAAACTTTGTTTTGATGACTCAAACCGAATATGGTCTTTTGATCCTAGGTGGCTGTAAACACTATGATTCAAGACGAGAAAGAGTTTCTTGATCACATTATGAAATCAACAAACATGAAATGCCTCACTCCAACGTAGGTCCCGCTTCTACTCAGTCACGTTTATTATTACTAGCTTTCGGGTTTCTCACTGGATTATTCCCTCTGTATTTTTTTTTCCAGATCTGTGTTAGAAGGTGAGTGCGGGTTTCTGTCAGCTAACTTATACGCCAAGAGTGTGTTTGGCGAAGACGCTTTAGTGAATGTGAGTATCGAGAAACAAAGCGATAAAAAGCTCAGCGGTTACATAAGGATTCGAAGCAAGACACAAGGGATTGCTCTTAGTCTTGGAGATAAGATTACTCTGAAGCAAAAGGGGAAAAGTAGCTGAAACCAAATTCTCGCTATCCTTTCTCTCTTAAGTTCAGGTACTCTCACTTTACCTTGAAGCTACCAACCAAATAGTGAAACTGATTATGTTAGTTTCGGAACTCAGTTTCTTGTTTTTTTTACTCTTGGTTTCTTAGACAATGTGTTTATCCATATCTTTCAGGGTCAGAGTAACAATATTTGCGCAGCAATTTTTTGACAGGAATTTTCCGATTATTATAACGAGGAAGAATAAGATGTATGGATTCGAGGAGAACAGAACATGGTTTTAAATTTGAGTTTTGTATTTTTTTCGCTTTTTGTAAGAAATTTTGGTAATTTGATAATAGATGATCCGGAACAAATAAAGAAGTCCATCCATATTAGACACTGTAGGCTGTGCTAATATGAGCGCTTCAGTATGCAACCTAGCTATTAGATTTCTAAGCTTAGTAAATTGGGGTCCAATTTTGTAAATGATAAAAGTATCTAAATTATATTGCAATAATTAAAAAGAATGAGAAGTTAGTGTAATTTTGTTTTCAAACAAGTGCTATAATGTTATCTGTGATCATTACTTTTCAAATGACAAACATGTCCACGTTAGGTGCGTATGATATTTTTTCTTCTATCTATCAATTTTTGTATTTGTGACAAACTATAGAATTATTACGCAAATTATTTTTTGCACAAGTGTTAGTGTTTGTGATAGTCAATTTTTCAATTTTTCAAATTACAACCATGATAGTATTTTATTTTTAAAAAGAACTATTAGACATTTTTGAGGGTAAAATGTTTTTTACAATTAAAAATTTATATGCAAGTGCCAATTCATTTATACACTTTGGAATAATGGTAAAATATACTCTAATACAATTAAAATTTAAATTTTATATTCAAATTTAATTTATCATGCTAAATTTCAAGTTATCGTTAATAGATGTTAGTCAACCGTTAACGATACTGAGTCAACCGACACATGTATAACAACGTTATTTAAACGACATTGTTTTGTGTTTGCAACTTAAGAATTTTTTTTTTAAATGTGTTACAACCTAAATTCAAAACCGTGACCTCTAACTCATTTATTGCAAACATTAACCAGTTGATATACAAGCATCGTCGTAAACTATACCAACATGTTAATTTATAAACACTATATTTTAGAAACAAATAAAACAAATACAGATTTAAACCGGTTTTAAACTAGAACATACTACCATTTTAATTTGAGTAAATTAAAAAAACCCCCAAAAGAAATCCTAATCGTAGATTTCAGTTCACGGATTAAATCATTAAATCAAAAATCAAAAATCAAAAATCAAAAATCAAAAATCAAAAATCAAACAACCGGTTAATTATCAGGGAAACAGACAAAGGTCCTCGATTAATTGACAGATCTAACAAACCCTAGAACATTGAAATCAACGAGATTTCTAAAATTATTTTGGGTTTAACGGCCTATGACTTCTTAAATCAAACAACCAACGCTTTACAAAATTCGATTTAAATCAACTTTTGAATCCATACATAGTTCGTCCCTTCCTTTCAAGAAAGATTTTTAAAACACCATGAGTCTCTTCATAGATGCCTCTTCGCTCCTCCCTTTCCTCCTTTTCCTCTCCCAGACATTGTGATTTTTCCGATAAATGAAATTCAGAAACTAAAATGATTTTTCTACACATGTAAACTTAGATTCCGATGTGTAGATCTAAAATAAGATGAGAGGATTAAGAAGATGAAGACGAGATGATTTGTGGAGAATAATTCTTTTATTTTTATTGTTTAAATTTTTTTTATGGGTTAACAAAATGTATGTTTGTTATAAAAAATAGCTGGGTTTATAAATTAACACGTTGATATAGTTCAACTGGTTAATGTTTATAATAAATAAGTTAGTGATTATGGTTTCAAGTCTACATTATAACATAATTTTTTTTTAATAATTTAAGTTCCAAACACAAAACAACATCGTTTAAATTACGTTGGTATATAGGTATTAGCTACGTTGGTATATAGGTATGAGCGTCATTAACGGTTGACTAACATCCGTTAATGATGATTGAAAATTTGGCACGATAGTTAAATTTAGATGTAAAATTTAAATTTTAATCATATTAGAGTATATTTTACAATTATTTTAAAGTGTATGAATAAATTGCCAATTCCTTATAAAGTTTAGATTGTAAAAAACTATTTACCCGCACATATTTGACGTTCATTTCGTTTTTTAGATAATTTTAAAATTTTTTAACAATTTCTTAGGACTCATTAACTATATAAATTTTCACAGGAAATAAAATGTGTCCAAATGAAATAGTCTTTAACCTCAACCAAGAATGATAACTATTTTCCTATGGTTATCCCGCAGGTAATTAATTTTTGTTATGCTTTAGTTAATACAAGATTTGGTGATTATAAAGTACTCGTGCCTGATCATATCAAATTGAAATAGTATGAACATTTGTATACAAGATAAGATCTCACGAACCTAAAAAGAAACGATATTGAGATTTGAGACACTATAATAATAAAGTGCCTAGAGAGCCAACTCAGACAAGAGCTGTCACTGAGCGAATGTTGTCTCCTACTCAATGCACATAAACGTCTGTAAACTTCAAAATATTTACTATTTTAGCTCCTAGTATAAAATACGTTGTTCTCTTACGCATTTAATTAAATAGTTATAGATATCTTACGTGTCAAAATATAAAGATCTATTGTCAGATAACTCAGAAGTCAGGACAACTAATTGTAATTGAATTTCATGTGTTGTTGTTCGTTCAATGTACGTTCCGACCAGAGACCGAGTTCCAACGTCTATCTCTTCGTTTTGATATCCCATGTGATCATTTTAACGTTACAGTCAACGTCTCCATATGCAAGCAATATATACTTCTAAGGAAATTACAAAAAAAATAAAAATTGGAATCATATCTTGAAATTTTTTTTCAGATCAGCCATATTTGTATCTGTTGATTAATACTAGAAGTATTTAATAATTAAAAACAAATAGTATTTATACTGTTTATACTCCAATCTTATAATAATTTACTATGAAAGAAAATTGATACTGGGACTTATTAATCTGAACTTTACCAAGATTGATTTAAATACGGATATACATTTTCTGTATCAGGTCGGATATACATTTATTTTATCCCCTACTTGTTCCTCATAAAAATATAATTGATTCTTGAACATTGAAAGAGATAAATTACATAAGTTTCCTTGTTCTTTACGCAACGAACTAAAATGCGATACCTTCGGCCGAATATTCTGTTCACCACTTCGCACACATAGGAAAATGAGATAAAAGAAATGAAATAAAATAAGGTTAAATTTGGATGCATTAGCTCATTTGATCCAAAAAAAAATAAAAAAAATGTATGGAGATTTAGAAAAGCACAAGATCTAATCTAAACACACTTTGCGCGATCTAGTATATATGATTGAAATATTAGCATACTTCACGACCATTGATAAACAGAAACAAAAATAATCAAAATATATATTGTACGCACATCCCAAAAAATTAATAAATGTAACCAAAATTACAAAGAGTCACGTACATGCATGTGAACATAAATTATACAAAACTATCTAAAATCTCTACTATCGTATGCTATAATTTAATTAATGCGACATTGCCTGGTCCATCCACCTAATCCTGACCTGGAATTAGTCTTTGTTTAATCGCCTTTGATTCACCAATACGTTTTGATTTGAACTTAAAGCCCCAAAAGAACGTAGTAGAGTACTGTAACAGGCAAAGCAACCAGCATTCCGAATATAACCCTGCGAAACAATAAACATTATGTTAACATTTATAATATCAATTTTTTGCTTCCATATTATGATATTTTGTAGGGAATATAATATTATATAATTTTACGGAACCTTATAGTTTTGAAATTGAGAATTTTTGAAGATTAAATATTTAAGTAAGACGAAGGAAGAAAAAACGTACGAAGACTTTGACTTATAAACATTTTACCAAAAATGTACATATATATCATCAAATATAGTATATACTTAGAAGTCGAGCAACTTTAAATAGAGAAAGAAAAAAAAAACTTACGCAGTGCTGAGAATATCAGGATGCACGTTATATTCCTTGGCGAAAACAAAAGGAACGATTCCTTGAGGAAGAGCAGCCTTCAAACGTATATATTTTCTTATCAATAATTGTGTATATATATATATATATAATAGTAGGTGAAGAAAAAATCATCATCACTAAATCATCAATTGTATGTTAAATTGAACCTGAACGATGGCGATGTGGAGGAGACTGCCTCGGATACCAATTGCAATTGAAGTGGCTGCGATTACGGCCGGTCCGGTCAAGAATCTTACGGCCATCGCAAACACTGCTACTGATTTTCCGCACGCTATTATCTTTGGTTGCAATGCCATGAATAGACCTATACATTACCAATTTTAAAAACATAATAGTTAGCAAAATTTGCCAAAGACTAAAAATTTGTATTTATATAATTAAAATAATATATGAAGAGGAATAATACCAAGACTGAACATAGCCATTCCAAGACCTGCATCGGATAATATCGAAATCGACCCGCTCACTATCGTTGGCATCTTTATATTCCACCTGCCCCATAAAAATCATAATATTAAGCAAACAACTTGTTTTGTTGTATTTTACGGTATTATACTTTTAAAAGTGTTTTTTTTTATAAATATATTTTGTGTGAAATCTGTTGAAAAATATTAATTAAAAAATTAAGATTATATTTTAATGTTATAATTGTGAGATATAAGAAAAATCTCTCTAAAATAATAATATCAGGATTGAAGTATTTTATTAATTTATAAAATGTATTAATTTATCGATAAATTAATAATTATTAAGTTATATAAAGATTTGTCTAGTTTTTTAAAAAAATATATTTAAATAAAAAAATTGAAGAGATTATTTTAACATTTTTAGTTGCAGTTAGACTTTAAAAAACAATTATCGCATATAGAATTTTTCATAATTTTTTGTCTAATTTGAAAAAATAATTCCAATTGTTTTGATATAGTAAAAATAAGATTAAAGATGAACTCCAAAAAAATATAAATTTATAAATAAAGAAACAATATTAAAATCATACTTTATTAAAACTATTATTTATATATTGTAAATTTAAATAATTATTAATATATAATATTGATAATAACATATTATTATATAAAATTTTCAAAAACAATATTTTATTAATTTATCGAATTATATTAATTATTATACTTTTCCAAATAGATTAAAACATTCATTTATAGAGGTTTAAGGTAGTACTTACTTGAAAGAGACAAGGGACCAAGCAAGGCCAATGAGACTAGAGTAAGTGTTAGGGTTTCGAATAAGCTTTCTCCAAACCATTATCAGTATAAGTCTCGTCATCACGCTCGCCGGCGGCATATGCTGTTTCCTCGGACCGCCGGGACCACCGTCTTCCATGTCACTGCCTTTTTTCCCCATGTAAGGTGACGAATTTACCCCTGACTTCCCTTCGTTATTACCGCCCTGATCCATCTCCACATTCCCTTTTCTTCCCGGTGTCATGTTCTCTATCAGATTCTGCATCGCTGTCATCATCAAAATAAATTTCAAAGAACATACTAAAACTAATTGACTATATATGATCTTCCTTGATAAAAAATTCTAACTTATTGACCATATTTCACTATGTACGAGTTTCATTTGTTATACATGAATAAAATAAATATGATGAAAGTCAAAGCAAAAATCAAAACCGAGAGTGGGATATACGTACACACTTTTACAGAGAGTATTTAAATTATAAGAATGATTAAGTATTAATGATATAAAAATGAATTAAGTTGAAGATTAATAATGAACCTTTGGTAGCGAGGTTGTCGTGAGGAGGAAGAGAAGCTTTAGGGTCGGTGGATAAATCGGTGGAAGCACCTCTGGTCATAGCGTTCCTTGCGTTGCCTTCCGATACCGGAGAAGCACTCGAACTCCACACGAACATGTTCATCTCCTTGTTCGGTCCTCCTCCACCACCACCACCACCACTTTCCTTTTTCTTGACTCCACTTGCTCCGCTCGTTGACCCCGTGAACATCGGGTTCGGTGGTGGGTACGATGGAACTGACCATGAATATCAAAGTATATATTTAGAAAATTACATGATAATGCACAGAAAAATAGGGTAATTTTCAAAAGTACCAGTATAATGCACGAGAAGTAGATAACTATAGTGTAATGTACTTAACATTAAAACCAAAAAAAAAAAACTTTAGTGTACTGTAATAGTCACACAAGTAACATTTTCCTATGTATTACTAGTAAAATAAATAAAAATATGCGCCGGTATAAATGAAGTTGAATACAAAAAAAATCTCTTGAAAATCAATAAATAGTCTATAAAATTACCATCACCATTTGATAGGATGGAAATTAAAAAATCAAAATAGCAACTATTTACTTTCCAACAAAATTTCTCTTCAACCATTTTCACTTTTTTCAATCGATTTATTGGATTTATTTAAATATATAAAATGCAAAATAAAAATAAACGATCGTACCACTATTATTGTTGTATAATTCCCCACTCATACATCTCCCCCCTTTTCCTCCTTTTTTCGTCTTCATAACTTCCTCATCAAAATTCGACGTTCTCGGCGTCACGCCTTTAGACGACTGAAGCGAGTAAACATCTCCGCCAGGACCAGCTCCGGCGCCACCATAGCTATTGGTGTAACCGTGACGAGGGCTTGGAGCTTTGCTTGCATTAAACATTGCGTAGAAATCTGTCTGATTAAAGCTCGAAGCTCTCGGCGTCGGCTCTCGTGATGACTGAACGGAGTAAATCTCGACGCCGGTGAGATTTGAAGCTCGTGGCGTTATCATGGAGGAGTTCATTCCTCCGCCATGAGATTTGTTGAACGATGAGATCATTGATGAGGCGGCGCTTGACCTTCGGACCACTACGTGGAGCTTTCCGTCGTCACCTATCTCCGCATCGGTCTGATTATAAAAAACATACACAAATTCGAGTCAATGTGAAGTAAACCGGATGTAATCGAACCGGTAATGGAACCGAGTTTCTAGTTTCGTTTATTTATAGCAAGCTTCCGGGTTATCACTAAATCAAGTTTACCCTCAATATACCTTGCTTGAGGAAGGAAACTATTGAATAATATGTAACAATGTGATATTTCTTCTTTTTATATTTAGTGATATTTTCACTTAATACACACACATATATATATATATTAAATAAAAACTTTGAAAGACCTACTATATTCCTATTTTATATCAATTGTCAAAGTAAAACTAAAAGAACAAATTATTTATTGTAGTGTCAATTGGAGTAAGTACTATATATTTATATCAAGTGTAGTTAATCCATTTCTAGTTTAGTTGAGTTAATCGGAACGGTTAGTTTGAAGCAATATATATATATAACAAGGCTATTAGTGTAAACATTAAAACCTGAAGGGGTTCACGGCCATTGAGAGAGATAACATCAGAATCAACTCGGAAAGAAGTGATTGAACCGGCCGTCTCCGGGAACTGCTCGGAGATGAGAAGCTTAGCGCCACGGAACTCAAACAAGAAGAGCATTAATGTATACCATATGATGCTCTGAAGCACCACGATCTGCACCATTAGGTTGCCGGAGAAGTCACCGTACATCGCCCGGAGCAATGGGATTCCCATTACCAACGTGTTCGGTAGTGTCGATAGCGAGAAGAGCGTTATCATCCATTCTAAGCTTCCTCTGCGGCTAAAAGCCTGAAATACTATCACAATTCATATACAAACATGAGGATTTGTGTGTGTAAGAGTGCATAGAGACATGTATATATTAACAAGGTTTATATATCTATGGTTTAGCTAATTATGTAAGGTTTCATTAGTTTTTCTTTTATTTTTCTGATGATAACTTAGATTAAGGGATATGTCATATGTGGAAGAACCGGCAGATATTGTCGTCATTTAAGACAAACACACATCTAAAAAAGTCACAATTTAACCCCAAAAAAAAAATTACCGTGTTAAATGACCTAGTAATAACTAGGTTGGTCCACATCTAGCTAGTAGTATATTACACAGTTTTTTATAACCAAATAATACATCTAGTAACACAATTACTACTAGACTACCATCACTTAATGAAACACACAAGAAATGAAAATAAACTATGTGCTGAAGTAACTATCTAAGATATGATTTTATTTTAATGAAGAACTATATAAGATATGATGCAAATAGCTAGAAATTATTAAACGAGACGGGCCTGCCAAAGAAAGAGTGCGGCGAGGATGACGACTTTCTGAAGAGAATCGGCGGCGAGGAAGTGGTAATTCATGGTATAAGGATCATTGGAGGAAATGAAATGGAAAGAGAGAAGAGGAACCGCGAAAACCGCAACGAACCGGTTTATACCGGAACATTGGTCCGGTGTGAATATTCCCCACCACCGTACCGAGCCGTAGGCTAGTATCATAGCTACGTATAGCGGCACCATCGCCGCTAGTACGTCGTACATGTCTTTGCCGGTGATCATTTTGATTTATTTTCCGGCGAGACGAGAGAAGAAAGGTTAAGGAGAGAGAGAGAGAGAGAAGAGGGAGTGGTGGTATATCGTATTTATGGAGGAGGAAATGCAGTTCCTTGGGACGATTTTAATTAATGTTAATCTAATGTTAATTACATATATATATATATATTATAACAGAATAATGGGATTCGTGTTCAAACATTGAATTATAGCTTAAGAGGATCGTTTGCATTTGAATTCTAGACCTAAAGGTAATTTCGGTACTATTTTGTCCATGGACTAATACTAATATTAGTTTGGATTATTAAAACTTTGTCACAAATACAAGTGGTAGATGATACAAATGTACATAGAACTATACGTTACAAACGCCATGAGATCACATACTTGCATCAAATATAAACTTAATTCCATCAAAAATATTATATAGATGACTCAAATCCGATACTATTACACATCATTTTTTCTACTATAGATAGTTTTGCATCTTTAATGAATTCTCTGTTTTTTTCTGCAAGAGACCGTTATATTTAATTATGACAAAAGAAACAGAGAATCTTGTCTTGGGATGAACAAGATTGGTTTACCTTTTGTCTCGTGGTCTATATTATTTGAAGTGAAATTAAATGCTTCGAAAGATTATATTTACACAAATGTTAGATTCAAAATATCCGTGGAGTTAGATACCTGTATGGCTGTATCCACTTGTACGTGTAACACCATTTTTCAATTTTCACACACAAGTTTCTATGTATAAATATATATAAACATTAGACGGTAAATTTACATTAGATTTTTTATTCATTAAAAAACGATAATGTGTAACCTAATGACACGGTGAAGGTTGATGCATGCACATGGTGTTGAGAGCATCTAATTACACTTCCTGAGCGATCTGCGGTTCCTGTAAAGATCTGATTTTAATCAGGGAAAAAAACGATTATGAATCATTTATTTTAATTTCAAACGTTGTAGTTTTGTGCACGGAATTTACAACTTTACCAGTCCAATATAATGTTTGTTCTTTTCTTTTGAAATCTTAATGATTTCTTATTAAGGACAGTCAAAGACATTGGTAATTGGACCGGATGAATAATTAGCTTCCTTCCATATTCAATTGTCGTATTTTCATATTGCGTTGGTTTATGTATTCATCACGCCGCGTAAGTGGGCCTAATGGACCTTAAAGCCATATATTTTGAAAATCCTACGAGTAAGATTTTTTTGATATTTATTTCTGATTTTATAACCTTTATACGACTGTTACATAGTAGGATGGGTGCCTTTAAACGACAAGGCATAATTCGGGTGAGCAGTCCCGGTACAATAAGTCAGACAAATTAAAAAAAAACTAACGAGAAGAAAGCCTCGAAACCACAATTGAAGAGAGTATTGGAAGTGGGGGAGATTCCTTCTTGCCGAGCAAGTTTTGCGGATCCTGCGGTCAATACCAGAGAATAGCCTTTGAACTGAAGTTTTTATGTCCGTGAAGATGCGAAAATTTCTTTTTCGCCATAAAGAGTAAATAACAGTCTGAGCCGCAACCAATCTGAGAGTCGACAGTGAGTCTTCCTGTGTAGGGAACCTTAGCCAAGTGAAAAGCTCTGACCACGTGAATGAATAGTTTAGTTTAGATACCTTGGAAAACCGGCTAATAAGATATTTTTTTAGGGATAATAAGATTATACGTAGTAAGTAAATCATCTGAATTAAATATTTTTGAGGATATAGTTGAAAACCCTACAAGTTCATAATCAACTCCTTGGCTACCATGAAAGGCAATAAGCAAGAACAAAACAAGGATGATTCCAACGATGGTTCAAGTCTCATAGATCTTATCCCTATGGATCTAGCGGTGGAGATACTAACTAGATTGCCCGTAAAATCTCTTTTGAAGTTCCAATATGTTTCGAAGACATGGTTTTCCATAATCCGAAGCAAAGTTTTCATCAATTCTTCGGTCTCTATGTCCTCGACGCCATCATCACCACGACTCTAATCTCTTTCAAAAACGGTGAGTTGACCAATAAGAATATTGAAAAGAGTTTGTTCTTCTTGACCTCTTCACAGGAGGAAGAAGAATCTTCTTCTTTTGTAGCAAATCTCGACATGACTCTGACTTCCATGGATGCTTATTTTTACACACGGTGTGCTTCACTCAACGGCTTTATCTGCCTTTCACATAACGGTCAAGTTCATGATATGTAACCTAGCACGAGGCAAGTCACAACCTTACCCGAAATTTCGGGTCCTAAATGGAAGTCTAGTTATAAATATTTGGGGTACGATCCAGTTGATGATCAATATAAAGCAATGTGTTAGAGGTTTTCAAATTCTGAAGGTGATCAAGAGCACATGGTTTTAACACTTAGAGGGAATGATAAAGAATTATCATGGAGACACATTAAAGGCACTATCCGGAATTATTGTCCTATAACAAAGGGAATATGCATCAATGGGTTTGTGTATTATGGCGCATGGACTTCAACACCATCTAAGAGTCCGGTGATTGTGTGTTTTGATGTTAGAAGCTAAGTTTTATCAAATCACCTTTGTACTCCATCGTCGAGTGGGAATCTACTTCAACTTTGATGCACCAACAAAAGAGGTGAAATTGTTATCTCTCCAAAGTTTTTACGACGTGCCAGATTTTCTACATTCTCTATTTCGATGTAGAAAAGAAAAACAGTAGAATGATTCAGCTTGAAGGAGTTGCAGATGAAGAAGATTTTAGGAATCGCTATGGAATCGGAGAAAATGGTAAGTGTCGTGTCTGTCTCACCAGACTATGGTGGAGATATTACCTTTTTATAATGTGTTTTCTTTTTCTATCTAAGAGTCGAATAAGGCCTTTGACTTCTTATTACAATTCGTTATGTATTATATGAATAAGGCCTTTAACTTCTTATTGGGCTTTCTTATGGATTTCTGATAAAAGTTTATCAATGAAGTTAATTGGTCCAGCTCTATTTATACAAATGGCAAATAACTAATTACCCAGATTACATATATTCTCTTGGGCAATTAGAAACAACACTTTTGGATACTTTGGCAATTGATAATGTAAACATTTTACTTCTAAACATTCTTTTAAGGCTATTTTGGAAAATCATTGCGCTTGAACGATACTCGTCCTTTTAATTTTGCTTCAAGGAACGAATTAACACAATCAAGTCCCATCAAGAATTCCCCAACGCAAAATGGAATGAATTGCAAAACTTTGATTATAAAAAATGTAAAAGCAAAAATAATACTAAAACAAAAAAAAAGAGCATTTACAAAATGAGTAAAGGCCACGAGAGGTAGGCCCAATAAAATCCAGAGGCCACAACTAAATTTCAATACCACGGGCCATACATACATCAATTCGTCGTACCAACAATATCAACATCCAAGTTATTCAATTTTTATCGAAAACTCCAAACCGAGAAATCCAACACATCAAACGAAAAGCCCCGCCCGGATATACCGAAAAAAATACCCGCCGGTTATAGGTAATGCCAATATTAGCCATAACTTTAAATTCGCAGGCTTTGAGTTTTTTTTTACATTGCCTAGAATCACAACGAATTCGCCTATCAATATAAACAACATCTCGCATATTCCATCTTGCTTGACGTATAAGCGTACTTGGGCGCGAAAGGGGAAAAACTACGCCATTTTCGTAATAGGCCTTATATTATGCCTAACGCAAAGCCCATTGTTGATTTTATCGAGCCTCCACTCGTCTCTGAGCCTGGCGATGAAATTGTCGGCTTTCATGTTAACGTCCGGGCTTGGACAGAACCCCAGCCCGCCACTACTACCGACGGCGACATTGGTTTCAACTCCGCCGTCGGATTGTGTGAGCTCTAACCCCCAACCGAGGTCGATCACTTCTCGCTCAGGGGAGCTACATCTTGAGCTCTGATTGCTCCGTATCTTCGCGAAATCACCTCTCACGACGAATTTCAGCGGCGGAACTCTAAACGGAGGCGGTGGTGGAGGTGGATGCGTATTTTGAGTTAACGGAGATCCTTGACCGCTGTTGTCTTCGTTCAAATTTTTCGGTTTCGTCGGACGCGGTGGTCTACCGGATTTTACTCTCCCTATTGGTGTCTGAGGATCGAATTGGAAATTTCTAGGCGGTGGAGGTGGAGGCGGCGTTGGTATGGAGTGAATCTTTTTGCTCTTAGCTCCCTTCTTGAACAATCCGTAGAAGACTGACTGCGATGATCGTAATGGAGGCGGAGGAGGTGGTGGAGGAGGAGGCGGAGATGGTGGTGGAATTAACGATTGGTATTGCGGTGTTTCCTTGTCCCTTACCACTACCGGAGATTCGATTCTCTCTTTTCTCTTTGATTTCTGAAGTTTCTTCTTCTTCTTTCCTTGATTATACAGAGAAGCGAACACCATTTTGATCTCCTTCGCCGCATTGCTCTTTCTTCGCTGTAGAGTCCCTTGTACTTTCCTCGGTGGCGTAGTGGTTATTAGCGGAGGCGGAGGCGGGGGCGGCGGTGTAGGTGGAGGTGGTGACGGTGGAGGGACAAACGTGCGTTTAAACTTGGTGTCACTGCGTTTCGCGTTTTCGTTTATATCCCTGTTTCTAACAGAACGATGAGTCCTTCTCGGTTTCTGCGAAACTTCAACCGCAGATGTTCGAGAAGGTGGAGGAGGAGGTGGTGGTGCGGGTGCGGGTGGTTGCGGCAGCGGAGAAGACGGTTTCACAACGAATTTATCAACTAAAATCTCCTTAGGCTCAGATTCTTCTTCGATCTCAATTTTAGAACGATTCGGAAATTGTTCATAAGAACGCGAATCGTGCGATCGGTACTTGTCGATTTCGAAATCGTCGTAAAACCGGAACCGGGGATCGCCTGTTTCTCTGAAAACTCCATTTCTCAGATCAGGATACGAGCTACTACTACGCCTTAACGGTACAGTTCCGGGAACCGGCAATCCATGAGAGAAACTCCTGCTACTCACGCTCTCGTAGATCTTAAACCTATCAGCTTCATACAGGTCATCAAACCACTGCTGTGATGAAACTGCCGATGAGGAAGAGATGATTTTGCTATCCTCATCGACGGTTATTTCACCAATTGTGACAGCTCCTCCTTCTTCTTCTTCGCCGTGTGAAGACTGTGACAATCCGTCGTCGTTTCGTCTAGCGAGTACGCCGCAGAGAATCGCGAAAACTACCAAAACGACGTTTATCGAATCCCATCCTCTCTTCACCGAAGCTGGCTGAAGAATCTGAGATGTGATTGAGAGAAACGGAGGAAGGACGAAGGTCACAAATAGAAGAAAAGTAGCCGCTGAAATTACTCCGATCGTTACCGGAACTAACATCGACGGAATCGGTGATCTCCGGCGAGTGTATTCGGTAGATTCAAACTGCGGCCAGATTAGCGGCGGTTGATCGTCCATTTTCCGGTATAGTTTTGAATAGGGAAAGGGAAAGAGAGAGAAAGACTTGTCGATTCGATTACAATACATTAACGAGTAAACGTTTATATAGTGCTTAATATGTGGCGGACAGATTAACAATAATATTAGTTAAGTGTGTTATTTCAACTTAATTGTAGGGAAATTAAACTATGATTAAGATTTTAATCATACGGACACGGAAAGGAATTGTTGTCCTGATATTGAACTGTGTCGCGACCAAAGACCATCTGTTAAAATAATATAGACTAGATTCAAATCATTGTTTTGGAAAATTCGTCGAATTGCCACACTTTAGTTCATAACAATTTATCCACCATAATTCCAAAAATATCAAAGATTTATATATATTATATTTTAATTAATTTAAAATAAAATTTTGTGAAGCATATGTGAAAAAAACATTTTGATAATGACATAAAAAACGAAAGATTGATATGTTATTTTCTCGTAGCCGTCCAATTATACTTTCCGTATTATTATTTGAATAGTCTAATTAATCGGATTTGTTGCAGGATTTAATAAACATCAGTGAGTCAAATGTATTTTTTAATGATTGATAAATTAACTTTTATTTTAAAATTGTTGAGGATGTTGCCACTAAGGCCCGTCTTGGATAGCCCTTGTTTACAAGCAACGTCGACCCATCGACTAAAATAGTTTATATTTTTGCTTACCGAACATTACATTAATCATGCAAATAATTAATGCATAATCGAACATATGTTGACATATCAGAGGAGTACTATATTGTTTAGCAAGGAGACATTTCAAGATACGATTTTTTATTATACCATGAGATTTTACTAGCTACGTAAGATAAAACTTCGTATTCAAAGCAAAACTTCAACGTTTATTACAAAAGAATAATGCATATATAGTCAACAAAAGAATATAATAAATATCATAATTGTGAAAATTTCAGAATAACACGGCGTAACATTCGAAACTAATCATGACTTTTTAGGGGACTACGAGGTTTATGTTTCTAAAATAGGTTTCTTGGATTTGTATTTGATTTCCTAGCATAATTTAAAGTTCGAGGTCCCAAAACTTGGGATTTTATTCGCAACAGTTACAAAACTATCATATTACTAATTTTGTCTGAGTCGTGTTTTTATTGTTATTTTAGTAATTACTGTTACACAACACAAATATCTTATTTTTTACTTTTCCATAAAATGTCACGGCACAAATTTTTCATCGGAGTGGTTCATGAAACCCAGTGTCAAAGTTGTTTCCATTCTTAAGACTTTAACATTCAAATCGAAGTCGAATTACAACAACAACAACAAAAAATGGTTAAAAGTGGACGTAAATAATTATTTGGAACTGTAAAATCATGATTGCAATTGCAAATCCACTAGCTACAGTAATTAAAGTGGAACAACCATACAATAAAGTAGAAGTACGTGAGCTAAGTTTTCGATGTAAATTTTCTTAACTTACGAAATATCCAACAAAAATACAGCACAACACTCTTTTTTTGTTTGTATCATTAAAGGCCAAGATTGTTTACAAACACTTCTTCGTACTTTACATTTTTTTTTATTATGTCTCAAGTTTTACTTATGCGTTTTTGTTGCGACTTCCGCTAAAACACTTCCACAGAGCTTTACTTGAGAAAAATTTCCACTAATAATTTAGTTAAGATACTTAAAATAGATTGATCGGTGTCAAAACCGGCTCAATATTATTAGGAGTTCTACGACAAAAAAAAATAGGCCCGTATAATTAATTTTTTTTCTTATTTTTAAAATATATAATTAAGCATAAAATTCAAAATTTTGAAAAAGTGAAATATTTTTGAAAAACTACTAACTCATTTTGTTTATTTTGTTTGAATTCTACTTTTTTATAAATCGGATTATTAATATGATGTTATTGTGTCATTACCCAAATTCAAATCTACATAATATATGAGACAAAAAAATAGGACCCCTTTTATTATTGAATTTGGAGTTGAGTATCACTAACTAAAATAAAACCCATGAAAACAAAAATTAGAACACCTTTTATTACTAAATTTGGAATTGAGCCCCAACCGTGGCACCGATCGCCGGCTATACTAAACAGGCCTTAATCGATACTGAAAAGTTTTTCACTAAAATCTTTATTTACAATTGATCATTTATGTTCATAATTGTTTTTAACGCTACACATACTACCAATTAATCAAATCCTACATGTTACTAAAACTGGGATTTATTTCAATTTTCATAATCAATATTCCATCCACACAACACACTATTATCACTCCATGTATTACTGCACAATTTCTATATATGTTCTTTTAAAGTAGTGTACGATCGATATTTGCTTGTACTAAAAAAGTCCACGTATAGTTTTACAATTTGTACGTATAAATTTGGAAAATAACTTTAGAGGATGCTCATGCTCTGTTGATAGAAATAATTGGAGCGTGGTTATCATCATTGTAAAGTGTTCACTTATCCTTTTCTCGCTACACCCCAACCCAAACCTTCGCACCTTTTGTCGAGCTGTCTCTGCTTAAACACATTTTTTTTTTTGGTTTTTACAATTATTCATTTATGAAAAGAAACAAAAGAAATAGTATTACAATTTACATACAAATTTACCCATTTTGCATTATGATTACTCTTTTGCCACATGGGTTATTTCTCAAGAAGTCAAAGACATATGATGAACCTATATTCGTAGAGAATGTTTTGATTTTAATTTAGTTTACAAGGACAGGAGTTGAAGGTGGTATTGTGCATATCGGAAGATGATTTACGCATCGTAGATTGTTATTAACGGTTAACCCTAAAGTTAACACAACAAACTATGGATATAAAATTCACGATTTTTAGATAACAAACAAAAATTAGATATTTATGCGTAAACTCATTGTATTTAGTTTTTGTAAAATCACTGGTCTGAAAATTCAAGAATTCGTTTAAAAACAAAAATTTAGTTTAAACTACCTTATTTATACTTTATAGTATTTCGGTTGGGGAAATGAGTGGTTATCATGCTTCTAACTTTATAAATAGTGATAGCTCAAATGATATTGAAATCAAATGGCGATTTGGTAGCGATAGCATTATAGAGCTTATAAGCACCTTAATTTCTTCACTACTTGCCGCATTAATATAACAAAAAAGTTGAATATAAAAATATCACCCAATAAAAAGGTGAAGAAAAGGAAAAGGGGACCAGCATCCAATCCCAACCCTTTAAAGTCATCTTTAATATCTCATAAACCCTTTTAACATTTTTGTAATGCAGTACATTATGCATATTTCAAATTAAAAGGGCTAGTTAAAAACACTTTTCAACCTACTAATACTTGTGAACGAATTAATGAATAAATAAACTCTGATTTTTGGGTTGTGTAACGTTCCACCTTATCGTTAATGTGTTGTACACTCGACCACCACCATTTCTCAATTTATTTCATATTATTTTTCTTGGAAACTCACAATTAAATGCGTAAGAAAAGGGATCAGACGTAGGTTTAATAACCAGAAAAGGATCAAAACGTATAACTTATACGTAATTTGATATCTTGTAAATTATTTACGTAACATTTTGACGTTAAGACAGTCCCAAAATATATAACAAAATTTTAAAATATGATGGGAAGAAGTTAACAATACATTTATGCTTGACCATATAAATTTGATAGTCCTAAAATTATGGCCATCGATAGCCACCAGCTTTCAGTCTGTGAATAAGAAATATTATTAATATTTTGAAATTTGGCTCTTATCTTTCAAATTTTGTGTCCCACTATTAAACCTAAAGACCAAAGAAAGAAAAGTAAGCATTAACTAAAAACATATAAAACTCTTAACCTTATGACAAGAAATAAATAATAAATAAAGTAGAACTCACCAAATAAAAGGAGGATAGCGATTTACGTATAAAGAAAAAACTGTGGCTTGTATTATAAAAGAGTATCGATTTCGGGAGAAACACACCAGGTTATAATATCTTATAAATTAATCAAGAATCAGAATATCAGATGATTTACGTGGGTAAAAGTTAGTGAAAGAAAAAGTGATTATCAAAAGTATTTTGTCCAACCAAAAATTTGCTGAGCCATCGAATCTTAAGTTTCCAATTTTCCATTGATCGAAATTATTTTTTGATAATACGTGTGATATGTCACCAAACACCAAATTAAACAGTCTTTTCGTTTTCAATACTGGCCGGGACTTATACATACTAATACTGCCCCGGTTAGTTATTAGAGTTGTATCTACTGATAATAGCATGAATCATGAAACATAACCAGTATCATAACCAGTAACCCTTTAATCAATACTCCTACATGATTTTAAAGAAACTACCCTAAATAATATTGGTAAGTAAATATCCTAGTGTTATCAGTTTGGTTAAAGAGAGTGTTGTTAGTTAACTACCAGACTGAAACTCGATTTCGGCTTAAAAATGATAAGACTAAAAAAATGTATAGACAGAAAAGTCGGAATTTCTGGTTTTATTTGTTGCTAAGTATGGTTTAAAGAATTGTTTTTAATATATATAGCAAACAAAGAATGATGCTTAAATAATTGGACACAGATGGACACGAATCTGGAGTTTAGGTACAGATATCTGTATTTTGGTCTGGAAACGAGCCACAAAGTAAAAGGAAAAAAAAACATAAAAATAAGAATTATCAAATTTTTAATATGTAAAAAAAAACATAGAAGAGAAGGAGACAGGCTGGGAAAAGAGAGCCGCTAGATTATTCGGAAGTATCGTCTAAGTTTCTCCAAACAGCTATATCTTCCAGATACACAGCTTGTCTCCCGCACGTGCGATTTACCACATCCATTTGTGTTACGTGTCGTCTTATTAGTATTAATTTTAAATTAATTGAAGCTCTTAATGATTCGTGTTTCGATTATTACTTGGAAGAGATCCACAAATTTGTCGTGGCATTAACCTATTGGAAGCTTTTAGCAATGAGAATAATCGAATCAATCAAACTTCTCTTTGATGATAAGTACAAAGATGTCGAACCCCCCGTACCTATCATTCGAAACATCACTCCGTGTTACAGTTCGAAAGAAGCACATCATGTCGTCTTGAAGTTTTAAGATGCGAACATAACGCTTGGAGTTTAGTCCACTACCTTACAATTGAAAACTTTAATTTCATTTAGACAATATGTCATTCAGATTAAATTCGCCCGTAGCCCACCGGACCCGTCGAGTGGGTTGAATATAAGTATATAACTAAACTTCCATTCATAAAAAGTTTAACTTCAGACGCCAAAAAAAAAAAGGTTTTTAAGTTCATTTAATTTGTATACATCTTAATTTGAACATGTTATAAGATATATTTAATTTTGAGTAAAAAGTTTCTCAAAATCTCATATATTTAATTTATGATTTTTTTAATAATGATGAATAGTTATGTCCATGATACAGTTTCTCAAAATTATTTGTTAGAAATATTTTTTCTTTACATAATAAATTTCAGAAAACGGGTTCAACGGGAGAACCCATTACTAAATGGACCAGCCCAGCCTAGCCCACTAGAAAAAATGGTCGTGAATAATGCTCCAATCTCTCCTCTCCGACTCATTCAGACGATAATAATCATAGCGAAAAAAATATAGCCTTACAATACAACCATTTATTCGAGTTTACTTTTTTTCTTTTACTTTTTTTTTTCTGGTCTTTGTATACAATCTCTATATACGCTGTGAACAGAAAAATGATACACGAAGATTGAAGTTAAATCATAGGTTTGTGTGAAATGTACATGAGACATCAAGTGGCGACTCTTCCTTAGTGAACACGGAACTTATAGGAATGAATGATACTTACGTAATTACTTGCATATCTTAAAAATATAAAAACCACCGGAAAGCCAAAAACACGAGTAACACAAGAGAGAACCCCATCGCCTGCACCAAATCAACATCGAGTCTTCAGTCATTTAGACAAATCTAGAACAACATAATTAGACTAAAGACTTTATCTCTAATCATAAGACTTACAGTGATTGCGGAAGCAGCAAGACCGGCTCTCTCTCTAGGATCTTTGCGGTAATAGTTCCCGAAGTAAAGAAATGTAGCATAGTACCACAGAAGTGGGAACGCAAATCCCAGGAGAAAGCTGTCAATTATTAAAGAGAGGAAGCCAAAAGGTATGTGAAGATTAATGAAATCTGGATTGGTCTTAAGACACGGAATTAACAAGAGAACAAATACTTACGAGAACCATCCGATTCCACAACCAAAGCATGGAAGAGGTTTGTCATATGCTCCTGTTTCCATGTCGTCTACATCTTTTACAAGCGTATATCTTCTTTTCCCACGAGCCATAGCATCTATCAAAAACAGAGTCAGTTTATCTTTAACTTAGTTCATGATTATGAGAAGGTGTTAACATGAATGCTTCATCTTTCACATTCTTATTTATAGTAAGTAAGGGTGGAATTAAAATTTGAGCACTTGTACACATGACAAGACTAGGTACCTAGGCGGTAATAGATTGTAAAACGGGTTGTATTACTTACCTTTAAGAGCGTAATAATATCGAGCGGCTGGTCTCATGAGATTGGCATGCCTATCAGAAATGAATTTCACCAGCTCGGTTCTACCATATCCGGAAGCAAATTTAGTATCTGCCGATGGAAAAGATGCAATATTTATTTGCACACATAGGGATGAACACGAGAGTAGATTCCAAAAATTTAGCACAATCTTTTTTGGTATCTATCCAAAGAAGCCAAAAGCAATAGATATATATATATATCTCCTCTAAAAACTTAGCAGTAGATTCCAACACTTAAGATCACTCAGACAACATTGTGGTCAGGGAAAAACAACGTTGACTCTCTCATGATCTTATTTGACTCATCTCTATCTTAACTCAAACACAAACTCAAATGCCCCAAATTAACTTTCAAAAACATATCATTTGCAGTAGGAAAACTAATCAGTTCCTAGATATAGATGGTACTCTTTGATTCTATATTCTAGTACTAAAATTAACCTTAAAAGCTCATAGTGGAAGAGTTAAGAGAGCAAGATTGTTCATAAGAGATCAAGGGCAAGAGGATAATTACTTTCGTCCATGCTTTTAGCTCTTGTTGATGTTCCTAGATCTTCGATGTTCCTGATTTTTTTATAAAAAAACATATGAATTCCGCAAGCAGTAATCAAACCCTAGAGATATATTTCACTCAACAAAGATCAAAATACAAATATCCTTCGAGAGCAACCAAAACCCACCGCTATTATTCGAATTCTTCAACCAAAATTTTAAATTAAGCTCATTTTCTACAAGATTTGCCTTGAAACTCTAACCAATTCGTCGATCCATCGTTCATCAAATACTGGAAAATTGCTCTGAAACCAAAATAAACAAGAGATCGAAGATAGCTCACCGGAGAGAATCTAGTGGGAAAAATTCGAGATGAATCTGGGAACTCAACGAATCTCAAACTGATAAATCGAACAAGAAGTGTGCTCTTCCTTTTCTTTTTCTTTTTTTGTCTTCAGTCGTTTTCAATTTCGTCGGCGCTTTAAATGCGAATAAAGCTGAAGAAGAAGTAATTGAAACCCTTACGAAAGTAAACCACTCTTTCACTAACTAATGTCTAATGATGCTTGTTTTTTTTTTCTTTTTATATACTAAGCATATTAAGACCATGTATTCAAAGAGAGATTTTTTTGTTTGAAAAATTAAGAATAAATAACAATTTTTTACATTTAAATAAGATGTTAAACTTCATTACTTCTTTGTTTAATCGTTGATTGTGAAAATATGAAACATTTTTGGATAAAAGCTGCCTTACACAACACTTTACAATCAAACTTGTGGTGTAAGTATTTACTATTTTGTCTCCATCACCTACAAATTCTTAAAATTCACATACTTTTTTTTATGTTTCACCGATTTTCATATGTCTTTTGAATTTTTCATAGTATAGAGTTATATCTGTAAATTAATTAATATAATTTTTTAAGATTTCATTTGATTTCGAAAGTGTCTGAAAATTTATGGTTATGAGTAATATGAATTTTTGGTAAATTCTACGTACTGCCGTTAACAGATTGAAAGAAAATTGATCTAAAACAATTTTCAAAACTCATATTACTCAGATTGAAAGAAAAATGTTTGTAATATTAAATTATAATTCTTAACAATCACACTAAAACTTGCGAAGGATCGAAGGAAAATAAGAGAAGTAATAAATCATCAAATAATAACACTTGATCTTAAGTTTGAACGTCAATACATTACAATTAAGTGATTAACCCCAGGATGAAAAACACAGGGGAATTTTTGTTTGGAAACTACATTATCTCAATATATACATTATATCATGTTAGTAAAAAACTGATTAAAATAATGGTGGAGGGAAGATAGTAAAGTAAAAAAAAAATTAAGCAGAAAATTAATATTACAAACAACTAATAATAATATTATTACCTGTTTTTCTTTTTATAAAAGAAAATTTTCCATTTACCCACCATCAAAACTTTTTTCAGTTTTCTTCCAACCTTCTTTTTCAATTCAAGGATTTGCTCTTGAATTTCCTTATTCCCTTCAAATCAACCACTACCACACTTATATTGTCTTTGCTTCCTTTTTGCAAAGCCATCTTAGACAAATACTCTGCCGCCGACATTGCCGCCGGATCTTTTCCTTCTCCTCGCTTCTCCGCCGGAAGCAAAGCATCTCCGGCCATCGCGTTCTTCTTGTGCCATAACAAAATCCGTTTCCGAGCCAAATCGCACACTTCTTGGTTTGTCATTACATCCCAAAGACCGTCACTGGCTAAGATGAGACAGTCATCTTCTTTGACTCGCCGAACTGAAGTCACTTCCGGATCCGGTATCACCGATGGTTTTAGATACCTATCGCCTGTTTGGAACGGTTTATAATGTAAGGAATCTATCTGAAGAACCAATATCATTGAATATATTTCCGAAGAGAGTAAAATCATTTACCTATGGATCTCGACATTGAGAGCACACCGAAAACGCGAGCCCCGTTCCACCGGATTACTTTCCCTCCGGCTGCTTCTATCCTCTCCGCTTCATCTTCTCTATCCGGCTACACATAAATGTACACCTAAACACTATAAGAACGTTGACCAAGACCCACACTGATTGGTAACGAATTATATGATAGAAATTCCACATATAACTCATTCAGACAAGTTGCGATATAACTCGAACTGTTTTCATTCAAACAAGTTGCAATATAACTAAAACTGTTCATTCAGACAAGTTGCGATATAACTAAAACATGTTCAACACATACGTATTTACTTACTTTGTGATCAACGGATAACGCGAGTGGCGTTTTGCCGCGCAACAGAACCGCTCTCGAGTCGCCGCAATTAGCTACAAAGATATGAGTCGGAAAGACAACGGCGACCACTGAAGTGGATCCCACCGTTTCCGGCGCATGTGCGATGGGTTCGATCTCTGAGTCAACTCTCATAAAAGAATTAAACAAAGCCTTCTTCCACTTCTCTTGCCACGTGTCACCGTCGCAAAACTCCGGCTTCTCCTTCACTATCTCCTCCGTCAAAGCTAGATGCATCCTCTCACGGCAATAATTCGCTACCTACACACAAAAATCACATCTTAAACCCAAAATTTGCAGTTTCCGATCAACTTGAATCAAATCAAATTGATTAATTAATTTTACATGAGAACCGCCATGGCCATCGTAAACACCGAAGAAATGAGCACTCGAGTGAGGATTAAATCCATTGGTGACTCGAACATCGAGCAACGAATTAGACGAAACTTGAAGGAATCTAGGAATTGTTGAGACAGAATCTTCCATCTCTGGTCGTCTTCCACAAATAGAAATCACTCCATATAAAGGCACACTCTTAAACTCGAACAGACTTCTACTCTCTGTTCTACTGATTACTTTATTCTCGCTCTGATTCGTTGAACTCGGATCAAACTCATCTGAGCCGTTGATTTCTTCTCTGGCGGAAATATCCTCGGTGACGTCTGGTACACCTGCCACAGCAGATGATGACGATGCTGATGATAATGAATCCTGCCTTGTATTGATCTGAAAGGACGAATCTTTCATAGCTCCTTCGTCGGAAATTGAAGACCTAGAACCGAAACACGAACTTTCCGGTAACGAAGCCCTAGATTCACCGTTGCAATAACCTCTAAATCCGCCGAATTCAAGTTGAGGCTCAGAGAATGGTCTGAATGGAACAGCAACTGCAGGAGAAACTTCGTCCATTAACTTAAAATCCCAAATTTCTTGATCTCTCACAAAGACCCAAAATCAGAATTTGATGAGAAAGTGCCAAATTTTACGAAATGAGTTGGGAGAAAATTTGAACTTTTTCTTGTTTGAAGAGACAGGTGTTTGATTTAAAAAAACGCTTCAGTGGAAGAGAAAAAAAAAACGAAAAGTGGACAGATTTGCATAAAATTTAGGAGACTGTTAACTTTATTAGAGAAGATGAAGACAAGAAACTCATGACTCATTAGAGGAAAGTGAGACAACCTTAGCTACCACATGAATCCGAAAGAGAGATACCAAATAAAGAAAAGAAAAAAAAAGCAAGTTTTTTTCCGAGAAAATCACCACCCCAGGAAAAAAAAAAACTTTAATCAGAATTTCCTAGATTCTGGGCAATTCGTTTCAGCCATTTAGAGATTCTGATCTCTCTCTCTCTCTCTCTCTCTCTCCACGATTAATTTCTAACGACAACTTTTTTCTTTCTTCGATTTTTTTTTGGGAGTTATCTTCACAAACAAAAAGAAAAAAAAGTTTAGGCAAAAATGGGTTTTAAATCTGCCACATAATGACATTTAGAGAGAGAGAGGTCTTTAGTTATTACAGAACACAGCATAAAGAGAGATGTTTTAGTAAAGGAAATAATTTAGAAAGACTCTGAACTTCCTCTATGGAAACAAAAAAGTATATTTATTTTGTATAATTACATATTTTCTTCCATGTACTATCGAGTCATCCCCTCCATGATTGCATAGCATATCTTTATCGAAGTTTTTGAATACAGATATTTTCAGTTTCCTATAACAAAATATCCCGCATTTAAAAAACGTTATGAAATTTAATTTTGAATGCATCTGAACTTTCACATGTGTTGTTTATTTATTTCATTTAGAAAAATAATTCTTTAATTTTATTAATTTTAATTTAAACATGGCACATTTCAATAGAAACTTATTAGAAAGTTAATGAACAGATGAGTAGATATGTTAAATTTAAAAGAATTATTCAATTGCTTGATTATTTCTAAGTCTGTTGAATTTAAGAAAATGTGTTGCAATATCCAACAAAGTAACTAATGGTAACAATTTTTGTATGTTTGACCAAAAAACACATTGTTCATCACACAAAAAATGAAGAAAGTATTGATTTATAGCAAAAGATGAAGAAAAAAAAGAAAATATAAAATTTAAGATAAATAATTTGTTTTAATAAATTTTCAATAATTATGATTATTTAAAAAAACCCCTCCCTTGCGAGTCAAACTAAAAACCAAAACAATAATCTTAAAACCGTTATTTTTCCACAAAAACGTTTCCATATTACTTAATCAAAGTATCTCTCACATTTGCAATTAACCAAACTGCTATATAGGTGTTTGAAATAAAACTTCTCATCGACCAAATTGGTAGATAAGTGTTAGTGAAAGAAAATATTCTTGGTTTTATTCTTTTTTTTGTTTGTTGGTAAAAGACAAAACTTAGTTTTATTCTCTTCTATCATATTAAGCTCAAGAAGAGCATTAATCCTATCAAACTCGCGCTACTTTGATCCAAAAGCTGGCCCTATTTTATTTTTAGGATCCAGAAAGAACAAGAACCAAAATAAAATAAAAGTTATTAACTAAAAGACATGTGAAAGAAATGAATTGGAAAAAAAGAAAGAGTAGTAAAAAAAAAGCGGTATTTGGAACCTATTAATGAGGTAAATTTAATGAAATCAAGATCATTTTACCAATTCGATGCAATATGTGATAAAATGAAAACATATATAAGCGATTATGTCTCACCATGCTTTGCATAGTCTATGTAGTTTATAGGTGAAGGGCATATAATCCACGATTGATTTCCTAAAGACCTAGTTTAGCTAGCACTCACACATTTTCTTAATAACATGCAACGTTATGTTACCGTTGTTATGCATAACTGTTAACCATGAATCTGAATAGCTCCAACTCATGATAAATATACCATCAATTCCCTAAAATAATGTTTAATACCCTTAACAATATGAATTTGTGGTTCCAGTTTGATAAAAAAAAATAGAAGACTGAAAATTACATTTGTGGATAGACTTTAAAATAAAAAAATGCTATTCGGGTGGATACCAAAAACAGAAGAGAACCAACGAAACAAGTGTGCTGTGTTGTCAACAGATGATTATTTTCCAACAATAATAATTAAAATCCTTTTTGAATAAGAATCAAGTGGGTCCTTCTCTTGTCGGGAAACAGACGGATGGGCGCCACGTAGACGCATAGAAAGTCACAGATCTGGTTAGCAAAAAGAGGATGACGTGTACGGTGAGAGATCTGTTAGTTGGGATGGCGGGAAAGATGAGGAAGAGGTTCATTGCACTCTTTAACTTCCGTAAATATCTTTTTTTTTTTTTGGTCTGTGTATTTTATTTCTTTTCAGAAAATAATACTGTTCTGTAGTTTTATTCCACGTGTTTCTTAATCATTGGACCATGTAATGATATGGGAATCTGAAAGTGGCTTTGGATCGGCAACAAGCAAAATACCTTTGGTGATAAACCAAATACACCGAACCAATAATGAATATATAAAAATGTAGATATTATTTTTCTATTTTTTTACAATTTCATGAGACAGCATATAATTTAATGGATACGAGTCATGTGACCTTTATGATTTAATTTTAAAAGGGGATGGATCTACGTAGATAGACTCATGTAAAGTTTAAGAAGTTCATTCAAAAAATTTAGGGTCTATAACAGCTGTCATATAAAATAAAGTAGTATGATTTGAGATAATCAGTTGCTGCACGGATCTGTTAAAAATATCGTATAAAGTAGCGGCCACATAACATCTAAAATATAATAAACCTAGATTCGTTTCATTAATTTTAGTCAATCTGATGATAATAAAAATATGATGGTTAAGAGAAATTGAATAAAATAGATAATAGTTCTTAACTCTTATTCATAAATCTAAAACACTGAACTACATTAAAAATGAAATTAAATGTTTTAGATTTATGATTAAGAATTGAGAACTATTATCTAAAGAATTTCGAAAGTTATGTATATTACTTTTTTATTAACTTATTGTAGCTCTAAAATAGTCATATACGTTCCATTTTTGCGAAGAAAGAAAGATGTAAATTATCAACTGGACTGGACCTGGCCCATCAATATGTCTGACAACGTTTCGACCTTGCCACCACACCACATGTTTTTACTTGGTTGTTTTCAAAAAGGTCCGATACTTTTGTTGATGCTGAAACAATTAAATTTCTGTACAGAATACGAAATTGATTTTCTCATGTGATGATTGAGAGATTTTTGAGTACACAGTACGAAATTAATCCACTCTATCAATATGGATCAACGGAATCATCTTCTTCAGATTTTTATTAATCCAAATTGAGATTATCTTCTTCTTCTTTTTTGTACCTGTGGCTCAGATTTTATTTATTTATTTTTAATTTTCTTTCCAAAAAAAAAAGAAAAGAAAAACATGAAAATAGGACAAAAACCTCTTGCTTCTATGTTGAGGCCTAAGAAAACAGACATCAAAGCTTTTCTTCCATGGCGGCTATTTTCAGACCTTCAGTTTCACTTGATCTACGACCAAAGGTAACAAATATGCTCCTTTACTCACTCATACATTAGTTTACTCTTATCTCCAGCAATTGTTCTTTTAGAGTTCCTCTTTAGTTTTCAAGTAATTGAATTGAGAAGAGAAATTAGGATTGTAGGTATTAGTCAAAATCGATTGTTGTCCATTGGATTGATGATGAATCGTTTTGGTATTTGGAAGGTTGTTTACACGAATCTCTCTACGAAAGAGCGATTTGAGTTTCAGAAGAAGAGTGTGAGAAAAGGAAGGCTCGATGTTAGGTTTTGTAGCTTGAAGGCTAATAAAGCACAAGGCTCACTTGAAGGGATTAGTGTTGTAGAAGAGAAAGAGCTTAACAACAAAATCGGTAATTAACCTTTTTTGTTTTCGGATTTAAGACAACTAATTATAATAAGATTTTGTTTTGATTGTCTGCAATTACAGATTGGAATCAGCATTTCTTATGGTTACAACATTCTAAGCAAATGTTACCATTATCTAAACCTTTTAAATCTTTGATTGACTCGGTTTTATTGTTGATTCTAGATTATGGAGTTGTTGGGGTTCACCATGTTGGTCTGCTCTGCGAAAACCTAGAACGGTCGCTCGAGTTTTACCAGAACATTTTAGGTCTTGAGATCAACGAGGCAAGGCCACATGATAAGCTTCCGTATAGAGGAGCATGGTTATGGGTAGGTTCAGAGATGATTCATCTTATGGAGCTTCCAAATCCAGATCCATTAACCGGTAGACCTGAGCACGGAGGCCGGGATCGACACGCTTGTATAGCAATTCGTGATGTATCAAATCTGAAAGAGATTTTGGACAAAGCTGGTAATTATACATTTTGATTCTTTCTTTCTTGTCTTTTTTTTGCTTTAAGGATGTTATTTTGGTTCTAAAGAATAATTTTTTTGTTTGTAGGGATTGAGTATACGATGAGTAGGTCAGGGAGGCCAGCGATATTTACTCGTGATCCAGACGCAAACGCTCTTGAGTTTACTCAAGTTTGATTCTTGCATCTTTCTTTAAGTATATTCACTTGATTATAAGTTGTAGATACTCATCATGTTTGGATCAGTTCCATTAAGCATGTTTAATGTTGCATACCACCCAATGGAGCAAACAAATCTTAATTCACTTTGATCGGTTTTCATCAAAACCAAACCAAATGATAACAAGATTTTTTTTTTCTCTCAAGACTTCAAGTAAAAGATAGAACATGATATAAAACCAAATTGTTATTAATACCTAACCAAACATATGCAAATTTAGAACTTGTTCAATCATAGCTTACTCAACAAAACCCCCCACCAAAACTTCTAAATTCCACAATATTTCTTGTTTTTAATTGATACCACAATAATTATTCGAACAAAAAATACAAGGAAACACGTTGACTTGAAGCTACAGACATGATACACCTGATTCAAACAAGTTCAGGGTATTATATACAAATTAGACTATATTTATATATTTAGTGTGATCAAAAGGAGCCAAGAGTAGTGGAGAGGTCTAAGCGTGAACGAGATCGCCACTCTTGTATAGCCGATTTGAGAGTGTGGTTGGGTGTGAGATCGGAATTTTTGAGCCGATGCTTAGTCACAGGAGACACATTTTGATGTTTTTGAATCCATGCCTTTATCGCTCTTCCTTCGTAAGTGAATCCATCTGCTGCTATCTGTGGATCTTCCATTACTTCCTGCAATCAAACCCAATCAAACATTTTAAAAACCCGAACCACTAAGAATTGTGATAGTTGTGGTTTTGTTTTTCTGTTCACCTTAAGAATTGGACAGTAATAGTGAGCTGGTGGTCGTAGGTTAGCTTGTTCTGTCTTGAGTCTATTATTTGCAGATTCAAGAATCCGTTTGAGAGCAGGCAAGACTTGTGTGTCAAGATCTGGTCTGTCTCTGCATTTGAGCTGTGAACACTTGATTGCAATACGAGCTAGCTCTTTCGCTTCAGCTATGGGCCAATCTTTGACTGATCCATCTAACATATCTTCAAAACAGCCTCTCTTTACTGCATCTTCAACGCAGAAAAGAAGACCGTTGGGATGTCGAGCGGTTAAAAGCTGGAGAATTATGATTCCAAATGCGTAAAGATCTGATTTTGGTCTGATTGTCCCGGTTCTTTGGTATTCCGGGTCCATATAGTAGAGCGTACCGGCAATAACCGAGTTTCTGTACACCGTGACACTGTCTGGTGCTTCTTCTGACATGAGTTTTGCGAGTCCAACGTCGCCGATTTTGCTAACGAAGTTTCTGTCTAAGAGAATGTTTCCTGGCTTGAGGTCACGGTGGACGATGGGATCAGGTTTTGAGTTGTGGAGGAAAGCTAAGCCACAAGCAGTTTCGTAGATGATTCTGAATCTTATGAACCATGGGAGAGTTGGTTTTCCTTTTTTGGGAGAAATGTGACAGTCTAAGCTACCATTTTCCATGTACTCATAAACAAGGCAGCCATTTTCAGGACAAGCTCCAAGGAGAAGAACCACGTGAGGATGACGAAGCTGGCTTAAGACTGAGATCTGCAAAGTAAAATTAGTTGATTTCATATATCAGAGAGTTAAAGGCTGCTGTTGTCAATGTTATTAGAACATGAGGTACTTAGTAATTTACCTCTCTTAAGAATTCTTCTTTCTTTTCGATTGAATCGGGTTTAAGAACTTTAAGAGCTACTGGGGTATGATCAAGACTGCATTTGTATACTTTTCCATATCCTCCTTCGCCGATTATTTTCCGGGAAGAGAAATTATCTGTAGCTGCAGAAATTTCTTCTTTTGTGTACTTTCTGTATCGTCCGTCTCTCAAGAAGAGTTGCTCAATGACTTTCTGTTTCTCTATGGACTGTTTAAGGGCATCTAGCTCGGCTAATTGCCTCTCGCAGAACTCTTTGGCTAGCAATGTCTTTGCTTCCTCCACTTCTCTTACAGCTTTCAGATGCTTTTCTTTCTCTTCTGCTGCTGCTTTCCTCCGCATTTCTTCTTTTTCCAGAGCAGAGATGACCTTTTCGGTTTCTTTAATACACTCTGAGGAAAGAGACTGGACCTGAGGTCACAATGTGAGATTGAGTTTATGAATCCATTAGAAGCAAAAAAAAACATTGTATGGAAAAGATTGTGAGGAAAAATAAGACAAAAGACTATAAAAAAGATTTGAAAGTAGAACCCCGACCTGCGTTTGTTTATGGACAAGCTCTTCACAAGCTTGTTTGTACATAGAAAGAGTGTTTTGTACTTCTTTCCTTAGCTGCTCTACCTCAGCTGTAACATCTGACTGCAAAACACAAGTCTTGAGATCAAAATCATATGCACTTCGTGTAACAGAGAATCAATAATATGGTTATATATTGAATGCTTCACCTTTGGTGGTTTTACGTAAGCTCCAGGATTCAACTGCATTTTACTACTGGAAACGGTACTATGTCTAAGGATAGAACGAATGTGTTCTTCATTAACCAAGCCGATATCAGTAGAAGATTGTGCATCAGAAAACACTCGAGAGGTTGGATAACTATGCGGCAAAGAAGCAGGCCTTCGAATACGCATCCTCCCTGAGGATGATATGGATGAAACAGACAAGCCTGTCTTATCCGAACGTGTGCGACTGAAAGATTCTGTATAAGCTTCAGCTCCTTCAGGTATACGGAAACTAGATGATGAATCTATTGAAAGTTTCACACAGAAACAGTAACCACAGAGAGGTTCTTAGATTATTGAAACATTTTACATCATTGAAAGTGAAATTTTAGGAACTGAGACATACCTGCGGTAAACTGATTGGTTGATTTGGTTAAGATTCTATCTTTGCAAACAATATATACCTCACATGCCTCAGGAGCTTCTCCTAGTACCGTTAATGGCAATTCTTGTCCTTTTCTCCTAGAAAAACCAACAAAAACGTCTTAGTAAGATCATGCCATATACAACAAACAAACACTTTTGTTCACAAGTCCTCATATGGAAACAATACCTTGTGAGGAAATTTGAAGAGGAAGAGCCAATCACTAAACACTCAACCTCAGAATCTGATATATACTTCAAAAGTGCCTTTGCAGGATCATGATGTTCCAACAACAAAGTCTCAACCTAACATTTGACCAGTAAATTTTTATGATCCGAAACTTCAAATTTTGGCATTTACAGAAAACAAGAAAGTGTGAGAAACTCACTTTGTTGGATTTGCAGATTCTCTTAAACGGCACAAAAACTTGTTCGTATTCCTTTCTCAAATCTCGTTTATACATTGACACAACACTCTCTTCCAATTGCTCTACTGGAATCTTCGATCCAGCTTCACAAAAAAAAAAATTACAGTAAAAATTCGTGAATTTCGAAATGAATCAAAACTGATATAACGAAAATCCGAATCTGACTTACATGGAGATGGAATACTGGTGACTGTAGGCATGACATGAACAAGAATTAACCGATCGATTTTAGGAAGGAAATTTTCGACGGCCCAGCGAAGAGCACGACGACTAGCAGCTCCTCCGACAGCGTCACCGATGGATCCTTTAACGGCGATGGATACTGAAGAATACGATGGAGCTCCGCCGATCAATTCGAAGATCTTGTTCGTCATCACCACCATGAAAATGAAATTGCGAGGAAATGGGATTTGGAGAAGACCACGAAAGCTTTAAGTTGACTTGTTAATGGACAAAATGAAAAGGGTGTGGTTATGTATGTATTTATTGACTCGTGGAAAAATTAATTGAGCGCCTACTTTCTTAGAAAAGTCTCTTTGTTTAGGTTTTTTTTGTTTTAATGGGGCTTATATTTAGGTCAACTTTAAGATATGTACTTTTTGGCTTTTGTTATCTTTTTATTAGGCCCAATAAATCCTATTAAATATTAACCTCAGGTGGGTATAACTTCGGACGAAATTTAAGATACGCACCCTTAAGTTTTTAGTTTAACAAATTACTCTTAATAAGTAAATTGTTTTGTTATACAGTCGGACTACGCGAAGGATACATTTTCAAGGCTTAAGTTGATATAATAATGAAAAATTATGCAAGAATATTAGAAAGAATGTTCCGTATTTTCATTTGGGTTGACATTAGCAAAAATATTTAATAAACTTTGAATAAATGTGCAATTAGCGAATTTAAAAATGACATTATTGACTAGTAACTGTTTTATTAAGGGGTGAGGAGTATTTTCATTGACTTTAGTTAATTTAATTATGATAAATATAAAATGCTTCTTCTCAGATTCTGTATGTGATGCAGCGAACATATACTTGTTCTCAGTTCTTGTTCATCATAAATAAATGATTCAAGACGGCACACAGACCACTTGCAATATACACTAATCCAATATTCCCAGTTCCCGACAGAGAATTTATACAGAAAAAGGTGTATAATGAAGATTTGCACGAAATAACACGAAGTTGATCATATTTAAATAAATGGCAATCGTAAAATTTTCTACCAAATAAAATGGATAGAAACATGTTTTGAATTATTATTATTCATGTTTTGTAACATACTAGCGATTGACAGTACATAATTTAAAAGAGTCTAACTCTTTATGAGAAAAATGAGTTACTGAGCTTTTTTCCCATAAATTCAATTCTCAGTCGCTTATCCCAAAACAAATACTGAATTTTTTTTTTTTGCCTCTTCCATTTACATTTACATTTCGATCAGTCCTTAGATTCTTTCTATATACGTTTGTTTCCAAATGCCTAGTAACCCAAGAGTGAAGGAGATAAATACAAACCATTATTGGGTGTCTTATTTAGATAAATTACAATTATATACAAAAACCCAAGAGTGAAGGAGAGAAGAATCATAATCTGAGATAGGTTCGAATCATGGTTGCTCCAGTTGGATCAGAGATGAGATGATTAATGAGACCTTTTCTTAAATTGTTTGGTGCAATCACAAACATGTATAAAGCAAAGAGAACGAGATCTCCTGATGTTAATGTTGATCCTAGAAACCCTTGCCACATCCTAAGTAAGTGAAATTACGAATCAGTATTCTTGTTTCCAATTATCTGAATCAAGAATCAGTTTTTTTTTTTTTAAATTGGAAACTTACCATTTTGGAAGGCGGAAGAAAGTATGGAAGAAGCTTCTAATGCCTTCGGTATCGAATTGAACTATGAGTGCAAGACCAAAGAGAAAGAACGCTCTTTGTCGTTTCCTTTCTGGTGGCCATAAAGTATCCCAAGCTGCCAAAAAATGGAAGCTCACAAGTTATTATTGTCTGAAAGCATAGTTAACTTATTAGTGGTGGATATAGAGCTCACCTTGTCTTGAAATATTACTGTTGATATGTTTGGTGAAGGAAGTAGTAGTCTCTTGTTTTAGTATCTCTGCTATGACTGATGCGTACTTTGGAGCTTCAGACAAAGATCTCACAACTGAATAGCCTGTTTGATTGAGAGAAAGCTAAATCAGATATGGTACATTACATGCTCTTGAATAACCTCAACTCAAATTAAGGCTTTGCTCTTACTACCTGTTGCGGGATGTACCATGCTAGCGGCAGCACCAAAGGCAAGATTCTTTTGTTCGGTGTTTGGCAAGGAACCACCAACAGGGATATAAGACCATTCCTGTAGTTTATACTAAACGAATTAACAAAGCAAATCCAGAAGTGAAGCTTTTACATTTTTCTATATATAGATTTTACCTCTTCGTAAGTCTTTAGAATTCGAATTCCCAGTGTATCTAATCTTAACAAGAGCTTCTTTTTTAGCAAATCAAAGGGCATCACATCTTTTGAAGCCAAACATGTCTCCTGCAAGGAATTCCAACTGATAAGAAACAGAGTTTCGCCTTTTGGTATAACGATTAAAATTTAAAAGGAGTGAAACAACAGAGAGAACCTCAAAGAATACTCTAGTCTTTGTCATAGACATGGCATACAGAAACGTTGGATACTCAGCTTCTACGCTTCCAACTTTCTCGTTTGTATAATCTCTGTAATCCATGAAAACCATCTGCTCTGGATCATATGGATTGTTTTCCACCTGACGATTTCAAATACAACAGTCTCAAAAGATTCATATATTTTCTCCATGACAGTTATTGCTGTGGAATCTCATATTCAAATTATACCTCAACCTCCACGCCGTATGCAGTTTGGACACAGACTCTAGGGCCTCCAACTTCATATTGCAAAAGCTTTCCCGAAGCTGCTCCAGAAGCAACAGTGGCAAGTCTACATTTGCTAGAAGTCAGAACCTTTACATTGGTCCAAAACAGTTTATTAACACCGGAATAGTACCTGCACGGAATCACGGTATTGCCTTCACAAGCAACAAGTCTAAGGCCATCAGAAGCTTCTGTTATGCTGTCAACTTTGGAGCTAAGATACGAGACACCTGACTCGACACACCTAGGAGCAATTAATAACATATTATGTACAATAAACAGTTAAAAGCCAGAAGATAAAGAATAACTAGAGAAAATTCTCTCTAAGGTGTAGCAGAGTGGAACCATTCTTTACCTCCTCGAAAGCTCCTCGTGAAGTAAACGTCGACTTACTCTTCCATAAGCACGGCCAATGGCAATGGGATTGTCATCGTCAAGATACACAATAGTATCTCTCCAAACATGCTCAATACATTTTTGCAGTCCAAGATCTTAAAGAGTAACAACATGTTCATACAAAGCTATTACATTTAACCATAAAGATCATAGTGACTAGAATGATGGAAGAAACAATATTAGTGAAGCTGTACCGTTGAATTCATCTTCCCAAACACCATAATTGTTAGTGAAAGGAAGATCTGGACCAATCAGTCCAACGTTGAGTCCTAACTTAGCTGATTCTGCAGCCAAGGCTAAACCAGCAGGACCACAACCAATAACCACCAAGTCCAAAGCACCATCACCAATTGATATAGGAGGTAACTGTTAAAAAACCACAGTCAAAGTCCAAATCAAGAATCGAATTCAAATTGATTTCACTAGTAAGATAAGAAAACATCAAGAAGGATTCAAAACCTATGATGAAATCAAAATCAAGAGCATTGAGATTATGAGGCATTAGTTTTCTTCTTAAACAAGTCAAGGCAAATAGAAAAAACGATATCAACAGACCTTATCAACAAGCTCAGACTGTTCATCCATGTCTTTGTTCTGTTGCATTTGAACGAATAGAATCTCAGAACCACCAGCCTTAACGAAATCTTCTTCGTCGGCGAAATCCTCTCTCACCGTTACGCAACTCTCACTACCGGAACCTGTGCTACTGCTAGCTCTGACTCTACATAAACCGAAACGAATATTCCTAAAGCTGTATCTCTTAACCACCGGAAAATTCCTCCGGGAACTCCATGATGGAAAAGCTGTAACCGCCATTGCAGCGAAATTCCGAGCCCCAACGCACTCCATTTACTCCACCCAAAGAAAATAATAATAATTCCAAAATAGATAAAAGAAAAAAATCTGCCCGAAGAAGAAGAGGTCTTTCACACCATTATATAACAGTTCCAGTGAGGTGTAGTAGCAGAAAGAGGAATCTAATCATTCCTTTGTTAATATTTATAAATAAATCTCAAAATAAAATTTCTCAAATTCACTTGAAAGAGCCTTAAACACGAGAGGACGATAAGCAGGTTGGATAGAACCGGTATTTGCCACGTGTTATTATCTAATTGGTGAATCTCTGCGTAACGTCCTTTTTGGAAAGACACGTGTAAAGATACAATTGGCTCGTGTATTTTAAAGCTAAGGAAGAACAACACAACGCAAAGTCGTTTAGCTAAGTTATATGGGCTGTAATAACGTGCCAAATTTATTGTCGGGCCTAAAACACAGTCCATTGAAACACAGACCTAACAAAAGAACCATTTAAGAGGTTTTTTTTTGTTTTCCTTCGAAAATAAAACCAAAGTATGAGAAGAAACAAAAACAGAGCAACAACAAGAAATAAGAGAGACTCGATAAAGACCCAAGACGTCTCAACCAGAAGCTAAACCATATAAGAATTAAAAGACATTTTCTGCATATCTGCGTTGACTTTAATTGTCAATGCTCTCCTTATCTGCAAACAAGTGCATATTTGCAGAAAATTCAAAATTGCATTACCAAAAGAATAGTTCAAATGGAAGAAGAAGAAGAACCAAAAAAAAAAAGGACCGAACTTCAAGTTTGTTGATACCAAACTAATACCAATCAAAGTAAGTTATTGAGCTTACAAGAGAACAAGCCCAAGTTCTGATGGCTTCAATGCACTTCTCAAACGGTAGTTATAGAGATAGTAGTGAAGCTGCCCATCTCCTGGACCAAACTTCAGTTCTTTCAAGAAACTCTCATTGTGCATCACATCCAACGCATTGAAGACATCGAAACCCTTTTGCTTTGAGATGATTAGTGCATCATTCATCAGCTGAAGAAACGAGGTCTGTGTGGCCACATTGTAGTAAGAATAAGCAGCTTTCAGTGTTGTGTAGTTCGGGTTACCAAGGATAGTTGAAGGGAGGGTGTAGAAGCTGCAGAAGTCAGTGACATCATGAGTTTCAGGGCTTTCTACTAAGTAACTATCCACCACATCTTCTCTTGGGAGTAGCCAATGCTCTACATCGTTCTCATCAAAGTCAGTCGCGACACCAAACTTGCTAAGGTAGTTCCTAAGCAACCGGGTAACAGCAGGGACATCACGTGGTTCCATTTTCCTGAATCCAGGAGTGATTGGTGCATCTGGTAACTTATAGAGCTTTATGGTTCTGCTCATCGTCATTCTCGCACCAAGCCTTGAAAACCCAACATCGATTAGCTTCTTCGGGTTCAGTGACCTGTGCCAGTATTGGCAGGTGGTGATTGGTGTAGGAAGTACAACTCCTGCAGTATAAGCTGCTTGCCATATATTCTTCAAGTGAACCATTCTAGTCACCTCCTTGATCATGACAGGAGCAAGTCTCTTAGACCTGAGCTTCTTATGAACACACAAGAAATTGATCTCAGCCATTTTAACAACCTCATCACGCACCCTGATTCTTGCTGGCACACCACTGATGAAAGCAACGAGTTTCTTCGAGGTCTTGGCACGGACTCCAATATGCCAGCTCTGGTAATAACCAGGTGGACGCAATGCCCACCTCAGAAACTCCTTGGAGTAATTGAACCTGAACATATTCTCATCGTCTTCAACATAGTTGTTCTTGAGAAGGTTGTACACCTCAGAACACATATCATCAGAGTTCATATCGCAAGTAGTCCATTCATAAACAGAAGGAAGATTGTAAGGCTCTTGCTTGACCTCAGATAACGGAGTTGCGGGCTCAATTGGGCCTTCAGGCAAACTCATATCCCCAATATCCTTAAACTGCCCAACAGGTTGAGTCTCCCAGAACTTATGCGTCTTAGCCTCTGACATTGAATCCTGAAACCTTCGAACTATGGTTTCCAGTGAAGTATCTTCCTTAACCAATGGGTTTGCTTCAATAATTTGGTCAGCTTTCTCTTCAGCAGAGCTAGGTGGTGAATTGTTGTCTGCCATTTCCTACACTTACAAAATTTAACAGCTAAGTTTGAGTAAAGCAACACAAACCAAACTTCAAATCAACATTGAAAAAAACACCAATGCATTTCTAAACACTTGTTCGTAAACGCTTCGAAAATGTCGAAATAAACTAAAATCGAGCCGAGATCGAACTCGAGATAACAAACACTATGGTTGAATCTAGCAAAGCAGATCAAATTTCTCATTTCCTTGTGTTACTCGTGAACTTAACGGGAGAAAAAATCCAGTGATTAGACCTATAACCGATCAGATCTTACGATATCTAAAATCAAACAAAAAGCTGAAGATTTAAGGACTCACCGATTTTTTCCTGAACAGAAGACTCCGTAGATTTAAACCGATTCGATATCCTTGAAGAAAGAAGTATCAGATCTCTGGCACGATTCTCGGATTACACTTTTCAGATTCGAAATCAACGAGATTAGGGTTCCAGAATGAGTAAACTCTTCTGAGAGGAGAAAGAACAAGGAAAGCAAACTCTTCTGAGAAGTAAGGCTGGGATAAAATCTTATAAAGTATATTTCATTTTGCCCCCTCTATGTTCCTTAGTATTTTAATTTAACCCCGTTATTTTTGGCTCTATACAGTTATTTTCAATAATGCTGTTATTTAATTTAAAGGACACTTGGCACACAGAACATCTTATACGAGGGAAACTTCTTAAATTAAAAGAGATAATTCAATTTACATAACATTAAAGCTGTTTTTTTTTCTTAACAACACTGTTATTTAACTATGTGTAAATAGTTGAAAAAGGGAAACTTCTTAAATGTAAAGACATAATTCAATTTAGTTAGCATTACAGCTGTTATTTTCTTTTTTGCTCTTTGTTAAAACTGTTATTTTCTTACAACACCGTTATTTAACTATTTGTAAATAGTTGAAAAAGCATATTTCCATGTAGATAATAAATGTATCAGTATTCTTTTCTTTCTTTTTTTTTGGTAAAGATTATATTCAATCAAAATTTCGTTTTATTCGGGAATTTTGTATACCTTTTTAAAATATAGTTACCAACGTAAAACTTTTAGGCGTAGAATAAATAAGATACATTTACAAAGGTGTTAAAAAAATACAAAGAGAAATGATTATTTGGAGTCCTCTTTGCGGGTAGATATGCTATTTGAATGATCCATTAACCAAATCCTGATATGAATATATGTGATTTGCTACTCCACACAATTCAAGAGGTCTATACGACTATACGGAATTTCATAGTTTTACAAATGTTTTATCCCAAAAGGTTTCACATAGAGGATCATAAATAATGGTAGAAATGATATAATTATACGATGTTTCACTTCCAAATACTGAATTTAATTTCCCTTCGTAGTAAAAAAAACAAAAACCAAAAGTAAAAATCAGCAAATTTTCTTGATTCTCCAACACTACAAACAGTGTCGAAGCATTATATATATAAAAACTGCGAACAAATACGACATCGATTTTACTAAGCGATGGATCAGTGATGGTGAAACCTTTCGTCAGAAACTTGGAGAGTCTCCATACCTTTGATGGCAGAATCGAAATGTTTTCTGGTGGAGGAAGATCTCTTCCCTTCCGGCGTTGAAACCACCGGAGTGTTTCTTAATCCGGCGCCGGTACGGCTTCTCTGTAGCTCTTCCGACGTTACTCTCCTCGACGATCCTGCTGATTGTGCGAACAGCGACGAGCTTGGCATCTATTACATAAAAACCCATCAAATTATCAAAATGTATATTTAGAAACCCATCACACTGAACAAAAGAAAAATATATCTTATTATTGACAAAATTCAGATTTGATTTTCAATTTAGAACCCCCATCACATTGTGAACAAAGAAAACGTTTACTTTCATACAAATATCAATTTAAAAAATAAAATAAAAATTTAGAATCCCATCACCATACATATAAAATATATAGTTTTGAAGTCCCCTCTTTAAAAGGTTAGATCTTTTTAGCCACTTTGAAAATTTTGTGCATATATTCAAAAAAAATCATGATTCATTCCTATTTGAAAGTTGAGACTTGCTTTTGTTGAAAGTGGAAACTAGTTTTAATCATATATTTAGAAGCTCTAATAACGTTTTCCTAGAGATTTATATGAAGCTTGAATGTACGGAATAAATAATAAACCTTTATATTCTTGTTAAATTGAAATCCCCATTCTCAAGTTCCTAAAATGTCACTTGATCCATGCCAAAACAAGTTCAAATTTTTTCTCAGTAAATTCAACACGGGCTTTTTTTTTTTCTTTGGGTTTCTCTGGGGAGATTATTAACCTCACATGCTCTAATGAAAATGTATATAAAAAAAGGTTTGGTTTTACACATAAGATCTAGATATAGAGCTATTAGATTTGCTATAACAGTGTTTGTTCGTGTAAGAAAGCAAGAAAACAGAGCAATATTTCATACCACTGGGCCTCTAGTTGACAAGTTGCCAGAGTTTTCAAGAGCTCCTGACATTCTCCTTCTTGATGAATCCATTGGTGGTCTTCCTCCTTCCTCACCTTCAAACAAACAAAACAAAGCTTTAAATCTAAACTTTCTAAGTTTTATGTATAGTTAGAAACATCTGATTGATTCAAGAGCTCATCAGTTTTTAAATATTTCACCTGTGTATCTATCAATGCTGGTCAGTCCCGGAGGCAAACCTGCACTGGTTCCAACTGCAGGATTTACTAGGCCACGGGATGGAGGGGCCGTTAATTGTGACTGTTGATATTTCAATATGGTCCAATCAAAGACATGATCGAATTGGAACCCTGGTGAAAGAGACTAATGTTAGAAAACGCAGATTTGAAAAAACATGAGCATTTGAGGGAAAGTAGAAAAGCTTTAAAAACCTTCGCGAATAAAGAGATCTCGGAATATTCTTTTGAGATAACCGTAATCTGGTTTATCATTAAACTGAAGCGAACGGCAGTAGTGGAAGTAAGATGCGAATTCGGATGGGTAACCACGGCACAAGGACTGGAGGAAGATGAGTAAACTGTTAGGAAAATAGTAGAAGTTTGAAATAAAGGATCAAATTTTGTGATTCAGACTTCACCTCAATTGATGTAGATACTTTCTTTTCGCTGATTCTCTCATACTTTTGTTTCTTGGTTCCAGCTTTAAGTCCTTGCCATGGAAGACTAAAAAAGAAATATTTTAATAAGGTATGAGAAGAACGAAGTGTAACAACGAGGTGTGGGTAAGAATACTCACCTTCCTTTAAGAAAATACATGAGGATGTAACCAAGAGATTCTAGGTCATCCCTTCGGCTTTGCTCTAGATGTTCACAATGGAGGAAAAAACGAGTTAACATAAGGAAAATGTTTGGAGTATTAAAACCAAAAATTTTATGTAAAGCTTACCAATTCCCAAGTGAGTGTTCATACTAGCATATCTTGCAGTTCCAGTCAAATTCTTATTTTCTCTACAAATACAAAAAACAAAGGAACGATGGGTGAATTTAGAATTGTACGTATGAAGAAGAATTACAGACTGATTACAATTCGTTTCGATCATCTCACCTGTAGGGAATGTGCTGATGGGTAGTATTATCCCGGTATTTCTTAGCAAGACCAAAGTCAATGATGTATACCTTTAGAAACGGAAAAAGAGTCATATTGGAGATAATAACTTCAAAAGTAAAAAATGAGAACAAAACAGAAGATATAGGTGAAGGAAACCTGGTTTGCGCGCCTTCCTAAACCCATTAGAAAATTGTCTGGCTTAAGATCTCGGTGAAGGAAAGATTTCGAATGGAAAAACTCAACACGGTTGATCTGAACATAAAGGAAGGAAAAGAGACAATCAGTAAACTAATCTAAGCAAAAAAAAAGTCCCACAAAGAGAAATAAAGAGAAGTAAACTGCTACCATTTGATCAGCGAGCATGAGGACCGACTTCAAGGAAAGTTTCCTGCTACAGAAATTGAACAAGTCTTCAAGACTAGGCCCAAGTAAATCCATCACAAGAACATTGTAGTCACCTTCAACACCAAACCACTTTACATTTGGAACACCAGCTGCCATAATTAAAGGTTCATAAAAGAAATTAAGGACATGGTTATAAAAGAGCAAATGGAAAGAAAAAAACGAAGAACCATGAGATTGTTTATCAGAAATGAATCTTACTTCCTCCCTGAAGAATTTTGTATAACTTCGATTCATAGAGCAGCTGTGGATGTTTCGTCTTCACATTTTCCTGCCAAAAAAAAAGAGATAACTCTCAGTAGCAATAACAAATCATACTAAATCGATATACATTATTCCATATAAAAGACAGAAGCTTTGAGAGATAAGTGAATATTAGGCTTTTGGTACCAAATAATCATCAATGTTGATCTAATTCAAGTAACTCAATAAATGTTTTTAAGGTCTAACCAATGTCGAAATCTAACTTCAGATAGTTAATCCATCATTCCTTTTTATAGTAAACAAACTACATTGTCTCAAAAATCTTCAACATCAACAAAAGAAAACAAAAATCAAAGTTTGCAGCAAGAACTCACAAGCTTAATTGCAACGTCTTCATTCGTTTGAAAATGAGTACCTATAGAAACCACATTTCAAAGACAATGTTAGGGATTTCAAATTAATTTCAAACCCAGAAACATTTTTAAAAAGTAAAATGAATCAATTGAAGAAAAAAGACGAACCAAGATATATCTCCCCAAATGAACCGCTTCCGATCTTCCGGCCGAGCCGAAACTTGTTTCCCACATGAGGCACCATCGATTATCACGATTCAGATTCCAAAACCCTAACTATAACAATCTCTCAACCCAACACCAACTCAAAAGGGGAAATTTGTTATTTTTTCTCTTTCCCAAAAAAAAAACAAATTTGTGCCCTCCAACAAGAACCCTTTAATCCACCAGAATCAATAGCGCAAACCCAGAAAAATCTCTCGAAAAGAACCAATTCTGCAAATTAGGGCTGAAACCCAATACTCATCTTCATTCTTCCCACTCCTCGCGATCTGGAACAAAGATTCGTTAATTGAATAATGTCGACTCTCTCTCTCTCTCTCTCTCTTAACGCGAATTGGAAAAAAAATGAGGATAAAAGGAAGCTTTGATGGGTGATGACAAAAGAAAAAAAAGGAAGCTTTGCTGGGAAGAGAATGAAGGTGTTTCTCAAAGTTTGGGTCTTTGCCTTTTCTTTTTTTCTCCTCTTTCCTTATAGGTAATTATTATGCTCAGGCTCTCAGCTATAGCACGGTTCCATATATCCCGATTTTACTATACCGAAACCGGTTAACAATGCTCCATTTACCACTAGCTATAATCATTTCAATTGTTTCAAACGATACGTTATATTAAACCCAAATATCATTCATTTATTACTTTATAAACGGATTAGTTATCGACTATCACCATTTTTTAAAGATCCATAACGGTTAGTTGATTTTCCGGTTAAGTTCGGTATTTCAATTTATAACACGCGTAGAGTAAAAAAAACATTTAAATTTAAAATTTAAAATTAATTAATTTGGATTGGCTACGAGTAAGAAATGGGACACCAGGCGTGAGGGCTACGCGTGCCGTTGGTGAGCGGTAAAGGTCGTTTGGCACGTGACTTCCATCAATCAAATGAGTCAATACTCGAATACTTAAACGTAATCCGCACGTGACTTAATTGTTTTTGACTCTGCTGGTCTAAATTCTAATCATCCGTTGTACAAGGAGATTTATTAAATAAGTGTAACAATGGTCGGTCGAAATAAACAACTGTTTTCAAGGAAGATATAGTCATACTGTTTACACATTATTTTTTGAATATACGATCATTGTTTGAAGAAAATAATCATATTGATGTAAGTGTTACAAAGTAAACAAAATGTTAAAAACCTCAAAAATACATGTAAAATTAATGAGTACAAGTTGTACTCTAATTAAAGAATCACCCAATAGTAGGGGAGTGCAAGCAAAAGAAAATTGAATATTGAAAAATTCTAAATTATTTGATTGATCAGAATACGAAACAGGGAAAAATTAGCTCCTTGGGCTTGGCAGACCCATGCAAGATAGCCTGGGAGAGATACGAATATTTGGGCTGGGTCTTGGCGAAGGTATTGGGCCAAATAATCCCATTGTCCCGTTGACCACACGAGGAGAAAGGTTGACTTGTTCAAGCGCCCGTGTCTGCAGATCCATGGGGTAGTCCCGCACACACCCGATCCTAGGCCCATTTCCAGTACTCCACTTGCACGAAAAGCGTTTCTGTTCATCTGAACCGTCCGATTTCGTCATCACCTTCGACGGCTTAGTGCTTCCGTCATTTGAGACCAGATAATTATCGTCGTCAATCGCACTCATCTAGAACATAATTAATTTAGGAAAAATCTTGTCAATATTCAAAATTTCATTTAAAAATAGTCTTCATTTTCATAAATTAATAAAATAAATTAAAATATTATCCATAATTTTTATTGGTATACGTAAGTATGTTTCTTCAATTTTTAAAACATGCACTCTACTTTAATAAAACATTTTTGCTAATTAATCCGTCAGCTTACGGTGTTTACCATCGACAAGCAAGAAATAAAGGTGAAGAAAAATCAGTTATTTGCGTGATCAGAGATTTAATTATCTTAATCACCTTGACATTACTGAGATCCACATGGTTTTCTCTTAAGAAACCGATAAATTCTCGGAAGTTCTCTTCCGTCGGGAGATAATGACCACTATACGGCCACACAGCTTCTACAACTCCACCGTGTGAGACAATTCTACCGGCGGCAGTAATGGCAGCGCCGGAAAGAAAACTAGAATGTTGAAATCGACCTTTCTGCTTCTGACCAATGTATAGTTTTCTTGTCGTGCTCAACACGAAGATCCATTTGGTTCCTTCAATGGTCTCCACAAGGTTCTTGTTTTGTCTGTTGACTAATTTCCCATTTTCCACAACCACTTCGTAACCTTGTCTCTCTTTCTATTGACGGAACCAAACCAAATTAAAATCCATTTTTCAATAACCAGAATTAACCGATAATATGTATACATACCGGACCAAGGTAAGTGATGCATTGGCGCTGAAGACGGGTTCTTGGACATTTGATGAGATTTACTTCCTTGCCATCTCCAATGTCTAACCTTTGGTATCATTGAAAAGGTTTTCATCAAATCGATCTTGTTTACAAGGAAAATTCGATATAAACTTTTGACTAAGTTTGTGTTAAATTTACCAGAAGAAGAAGGGCTGCGTGGCCTCGCTTTCTGACCAGACATCATAATATAAGTGTAGATTATGGCCGTACCTATGACGTGGATCAATCTGCACAAAAAGATAAAATATTACTATTTATCAAAGTAGTATTTATATATTAATGTAAAATAAATAAAAGCCGAAACTTACTGCTTCTAACCAATGTCGCAATGCTAATTTCTGTGCTTTATCATCTTTCAACAATCCTTTCCCCACCTATAAAACATATGAAATTTTATAAACCAAACCAAATTTTTTTGATGATAAATTAATTATTTGTTTTCTTATTACCTTTGCTGCTTTTGTTCCAGCTCTTGCCCACCTTGATACAGCCGTCTCCGGTTTCTCATTGGTTCTGTTCGGTTCTGATGCTGCCAATTCCAATTCTTTCCACCTAAACCAAACATACAAAAATGATTTCATATCACATATCCGGGTAATGTAAAGATAAAAGTTGTTGACCTTAATTAGTCCACGAGTAAAATTCCCAAATGCACACTTTTTCCAAAACTTTAAGCATTTTCTATCAACAGCCCTAATTTAGTATTGGGGTGTTAAATCTATTAAACTTAAAATTATGGGATTCTTTCACAAAAATATAGAACTCAACGTACCACAACTCTTCAACAACAACAGCACAGTCAGCGAGGTTTCTACGCGTTCGATAACTCTTGTAAACCTTTTGTAAAGTAACGGCGGCAGCGTCGAGCTCCTTAGATGGTCTAGGAGACCAAAACGGCGTCTGTTGTGGTAAACTTAACGCAGTTAAATTCCCCATTTTGCCCCTGTTTCTTCGTTTCGGAGAAGAGCCTCTTTCGTCTTCTTCTTCTCCTCTGTGCTCCACCTGGAATAGACTTGTGAACGAGAGGCTCCTCTCAAGAATCATGTTATCAGGCTTAGGACCCTTCAAGTTTATACCTTTTCTAGTTTTAACCCTGCAAGTTTCATCTTTGTATTTGTTCCCCTGATCGACCAAATCCTTGAACGATAAAGTCTTCTCCAGATGCATATTTACTGGGTTTTTCAGAATTCTCTGTGTTTCACAGTCTTGTGAATCTTTCTTGAAACTGACTTTTCTTTGTAAGTATCCAAAAGACAGAGCCATTTATGAAAACTACCTGTAAAATTGTAAAGTAATGGAGATGAAGAAATGAAATTGGTTTCGGTTTGAAATCCAAAGATTATGGAAGGAAGATACTTACACTGTTACGATCTGAAGAAGTTTCAGCGAATGTTGTATTTGACACTTATTTAAGACAAAAGAAGAATTATGTTTCTGGTAATGTCTCTTCTTTGCCCATCTGTCGTCTCTATTTATATATTAATCGATATATAATATATGATGTAATTATTTTAATTTTTTCGTGACAACAGAATTGGATTGGACCATAGGATACGCAGTGAATATTTTTCTTTTAGTCTATTCAAAGGTCTTACGTTTTCCTCGGATTTAAAAGAAAAAAAAAATCAAACACACGAGCTCTTTGATTTTCAATGTTACATTTATTTGTTAATAGTTAGTTGGAGCATGTGGGGCATCTTTGAATTCGTCGTCATATTTTGTACTCACATCTTATACACATTTTGATAACACTAAAGACTCTAAAGTTGTACATATATGTTAGCGTATTTGATATATGCACGGCGTCACGTACGGAGCGTGTGGGGGGGGGGGGGAATCTTTGAATACATATAATTATTCCCCGAACATTAACTACGTCCTAACTCAATTTTTTTTTCCCGGTCAACGGATTCGTTCTGTTTCTACTTTGGATAAACTGTATTTAGTGTTCTTGGTCTGTGCGCCGCGCCTTTTTCTGATTGAAACAAAAAGTTCTATCAAATTCAAATCTATAAGAACAGAAAACTATAGGATGTATTTTGTTGGTTAACATCTCACTGGTATGTTAAGAAATACAGATACATAAAACTGTGAAATAAAATCATTATGTTGAATTATTCTGCTACGAGCTGTTTAGATTGAAGATTAGACTCATTCTTTTATTTTACCTCACACACATGAAAAAGATCTATCGATTATGCAAATGCATATATTCATAAGTTATGTTTATATTACACTTGTACCATTAGTATTAACTCAACTGGTTATTTTTTCAATTATGTCGGATTCAAAATTGAATATGAGATTTGACTTCTTTTTTTTAAATAATGCTAATTCATAATCTAAGAAGTACACAAATTAACTATCGAAAAGAATTATTGCAAAGCGTTATGCCAATGTCATTAGTTTGTTACATATGTGACGGTATGTAACACACCAAACATATATTGATGTTCTGTAACCTATACAATAATTTCATGTATGTTTTACAATTACTCATCTTGTTTCTATTATACCATTAGATTATAAACATTGTAACGAGTAAAATAAAACGTGTAGAAGAAATCTCGGTTTGGTTAAAGGGTTTTACACAAGTCAAATCAAATCTATAACATTCGAGTTTGGTGAGTGTGGACCAGTTAAACTTTTAAATAATATGTTTATGATAATACTAGTGCCCTCAAAGCAAATATGCTTAAGATAAATTGTAATGTAATTGATTTCAATGGTCCAAACATATTTATAAGCTCGATTAATAACAATACTACCACGTTAATAAAATAAATACTACTATTTATGACGGTCAAAGAAAGCAACCATATATGTATGCGCGATAGAGACATATTGAAAAGCACCAAAACCGGTTCGGGGTCGTGAAGTGTAAATGCAGAGTCAACCAATTGCGCGGTCAAGTCCCTTTACTTTTGGGTTTTCTAAAAAGAGTTTCTTCTTGTTGTTTCTACTAAACTATACCGCGTACGTGTTAGTTCAAAGTTATTGGTCTATTTATCACTTGCTCACCTTTTACACGACACAACAACACGTCTGTGTTAATAAACACTCATACGATAACGCTTACACATACAGAATTATCATTTTTTATATGATGTTGAAGTTTATCTTTAACCCGAGATATTTAATCGTTATGCGATTACCGCTGTTGTAACAAATGCTTTTTGTTGGTAAGAAACAATGTCTAAAAACAATTGGACTAAAAACGATCCTTGCAATTGGTTTATTCTTTCACTCACATTTTTTTCGTTAGAATTAAAGCTAGTTATTGAAACTTTTTTAAACAAAAAGTTAGTTTTGAATTATTTTTTTCTTCAACAATAATGGCTGATTAGTGATTGCTAAACTTTAGAAAACAACTGCATATGTCATAGTTTTTTATAACCAGTATTTTTTAATTTATAAATTTAAAATGTTTGGTTTTAGTCTTTGTATCTCCACAACCAAATTGTATAAATCTACAAAGTGTAAACCATTATATTGCTAAGCGGAGAGAGTTCAAACGTGGGTTCGAATCGCTAGAATATCAATACTTTTAGAATTGATTGAGTTGTTAAACTTTAGTATACATATATAGTTAGAGACTTAAATGATTAGTATATTAAAAAGTTTTGTTTGATTTCATTTTGGGCAGTGGGCACTGAGAAGACTCTACTCGAGGCGTAAAAAATGGTTTTGAGTATAGCTTTACGCCTACCTATTTACCAAGTAAAACACCATCCCCAAGTAATGGATTATAACTTATAAAGTTGGTCAACAAGTAAGACCGTAATTACGTTTCGATTTGAATATTCTTGTTTACTTTTTATGTTGTTGAGTTTTTAAAGGTCTCGCACTGGCGAAAAAAACGACATATTGCTTTATCGTTAACTCTAAAATATGATAGATGGTATAATTGTACAAATATGGAAACTACTAGTTAGCCACTTTTTTCGGTATCGATTTCATATGATGAATTATTCTATTATATATGATGATTCTTCTCTTTTTGTCGATGAGCTGGCCACATTTCTCAATGTCGATTTCATATTATAAGTAAATTATATCATATGATTATTCTTACCTATTGTCTAGGGTTGACCCAAGACTAATAGGTCAAAGTTTGAAATTGGATGTCTCAAACTGTACCGCTACTCCGAGACACGATAGAAAATCGAAGAGTAAGAAATTAATTTTACTTGGGGTAAATGCATGTTGCCTGTTAGTAGTAACCGTAGATTAACTAAGATAAATTGAGCATAAGAAAATTCCTTATAACCTTTAACAAGAGTCACGATCTATTTTGAAGCGACTTTAAAAAATATATTAGAGTACTATTCAGGAAATGTTCATACTTCATACATACAACTTAGATGACTATGTAAATGCTGATTTTTTTCTGCCGTCTATAACATTATTATTATTAAATATATTTGATTTAATTTTTTATGATAGTCTATTCGACTACATGCATTATACGATAACGACCTATAATTTTTTCAAATAATAATTTTATTATATAAATTTTTTTATATATAGTTTTGTATATACGATATTTTTATAATTGATATGCAATTTCCATAACATTCGGATTTACGATGGACAATATGTAAGATATTTTTACGATGAACAAAAAACCATAACAATTGACTTTATTTAAAGCACTTTAAAATTTCTGACAAATCTTCATTAATTAATTTGTAAAATATTACGGTTTCTGATAATCGAATTCCAAATCTTATATAGAAATCTATAAACTTTTTATCAGTGGACCAAAGATGATTCCACCATGTAAACGCTGAGTAGCTACGAAATTTCTTTCTACCCACATAATTAGATAGTATCCGTGTGTGTAATTATGGACTAAGAAAATAATTAATAGAAAAAGCTTATGAAGTGGATTAAACGTTTGATTTCTCAAATCCGCCTCGCCAAATGATAGTAAAGACCCATTGATACTTAAAGGCCCAAATATTTTGGTATAAACAAAGGCCCATCAGAAGATGGTTGCGAGGCGGTCTAAAGTCGAAATTAAGAAAAGAGTATATTAGATAGGACTAATGGGCTTTAATTAGCATAAAACATATAAATGTGGGACCCAATATAATGTTAATCCAGTCTGGCTCTTATGGGATTCAAATAGACCAATTCTATGTTGCCTTCTGTAAATCATGCAATTTCCTCTAGAAATCCTTAATTCCATCGATTTTCTCATCATCGTCCAAGCAAGAAGATGACTGGTGTCAATACAGTTTCTGGTAAATTCTTCTCCGAAGTTTTATGTTCTTAGTTTATTTGTTCTTGCTCTTATCTTATCGATTCGATTGATTTAAAATAAAAAAACTGATCATGAGCTTCTTTTAATTTATTTAAGATTATTAGAAGCCAATTTGTTTGTTATTATCGAATCAAACTCAGATTTTGTTGGGGTTTACTGGTGATTTATTGAGATCATTCAACGACCAATCAAAATTATCATGTGCCATTGATTGCTTTAGGTGAGAAGAACACATGTACGAATCTCGATTTTTCCTTGAGATTCTTAGAAGCTGTTTGTATATTATCATTGAGTTCATTGCAGATTTTTCTGGGGGTTATTGGTGCTTTTTTTTTAAGGTCAATCAATAAGCATATATCATACAATGAATTGTTTTCATTCATGTTGATTTGTGTTTATGTTCTGGGAAATTAGGTTTTTTTGGATGTGTTTTGTGATGTTGAACAACGCTGTGAATTCGTTGTGTATCTCATGTTAATATGAATTTTGTGTTGTGTTGTGTGTGTTTAGGTGATGGAGATCGTTCGGACAAGAAGATTCATGCTGACATCGATGACAGTAAAGTGAAAGCGCCAAACATGTTCGAACGAGCAAAAGAGGAGTTCGATGCTGTTATTGGGGCTATTCATCAACACAAGGCTTCGAGGTTTGTTTTTGTTTTCTTTCTTTCTTCTGGTACATTTTTGTGGCACTTCTTCAAGCTTCTCTATGAAGAAGGAAACAAATTCAAACATTTTGATTAAGCAATGCTTATGTTGTTAGCATCGGTGAGCGTGTACATGAGTTTGCTAATGTGCTATATATAAATTTTGTCTCAGGAACGAATCTAGTAGAATGGAATTCAAATCAGAGAAGCCAGGTTCAGTTTTTTTTTCTCTCATCATTGCATCGAATCGTTTTAAGTTTGTTTCAGATAGCTACTCTTCGCTTGTTAGTCTCGAGATTATAGGGTTTGTCTATTTTGTGATATGAACATGTATACAATTGTGTGATCAGTTCTTGATTTTTCTGTGTGTTCATTCTTGATTCTTGTTCATGACTCAATTTTGTTTCACATGGTTTACATTGACAGAAGATGGAAAGAAAAAACCGAGTATGATAAGAAAGGCAAGGGAAGAACTCAAATCTTTATTCCAGAAGGAGAAACCTCATCGCCATCATCATCATCACCACCACAAAGAAACTCATGGAAGGAGTGACGATATCAATGAGAACACTCCGGTGGATGAAGTGAAGGCTCCTAATGTTTTCGAGAGAGCCAAGGAAGAGATCGAGGCTGTCATCGAAACCGTCCATCCCAAGAAGAATAAGACAGACGGCTCTGATTCTAATTCTGGTTCACCTGTTCGTTCTCGGTCTATCTCACCGGAAAAGGAGAGAGCTGGATTCGCATGCTCTCTTGGAAAGGGGCTGGAAAAGATTTGTTCTCCTTGGGGTGATAATAAGAAAGATTGAATTATTATTCATATGATTGATGATCATGAACTTGTTTGCTAGTTGTCATCATGATAAATTTGGTGTTGAGTTTTAATGAGTTTGTTGATTATTAGGTACTAAATTGTTACTTTAACAGACCAAAAGCTTATGATTTCCATATTTCAAAAACTTCGGTCTCTTCTATGTAACTAATTTAAATTCATGAGTTTCACTCTACTAGTTCTATATTAGTAAGCCCTAAACCTTAAGATAAAATCTTTTTAATCTTTAACTTGAAGATTACCCAGTGCTGTGCATATGATTAAAAAAGATTTAATGTAGTATTAGTTATATAATATAGTTTTAAAATGATAAGAATATATGATAATATATATATATATATATATATATACTTTTATTGTAAAAATGAACACATGTAATGATTTATTCATTGTCTGTCTATTTGATTTTCGGGTTTATTTGTATTGAAACACATTTCACATGTAATTAAATTAAAAGCAACAAATAATTATTTTTAATAAGTGTGTTTATGTTGTCTTATTTATGAAATTTATTAAGTAATAGTGGATATAATGATAGTAATATAATAATTATATACTTTTGTACTCCATAAAACATAAAGTAGTATATACAATATATAGTTTTAATTAACTTTGTATTTAATATCGTATAAATTATTATTTTGACCAAAAAAATATAAGACAGATGATACAAAGTTGACTAAATTTATTTAGGGTAAAACATGTTAAATATACAAAATTATAAGTATTTAGAAAATCTGGTTATTTTCCGAGCAGATTTATGTGTATTTTAAACCAAAACAATTAATGATAGTATATATTTCTTCGGTTTCACAAATATAATCTATAGTTGAATTTTTGTTTAAAGTAGAATTAAAAATGTTATTTTACATTTTAATGTGATTTTTAAAACAAAAATATAATTTATCCTTTATCTAAAACTAAAACTCTTTGAATTTAAATCAATATCATCTAACTAGTGGTATAATAAATAAGGACATCTTTGTATTATTGAAGGTTTTATGATGTGTGAAAAACATAAAAATAACATTTTTTATGAAAACAGAATGAATATTAAGAAAGTAAGATTTGACGTAAATAATTACAAATCTAACAAAAAAATAAACAAAGTAAAACATGGGTTATTAATATTTTGATTTGAAACTCTTGTGCAAACTTGGTTCAAGGAAAAGACAAGGAAATTCACCATATTTGTGATTGTGTGATAGAGAGAGGGGGGGGGGGAGTTTGTGAGGAATAGGAAGTGAATGATTTTGAAAGAGAAGAAAAAGAGATAAAATGAGTGTTTAACAGAAAAAATAAATTGATTTCATAGTTTCATATAAGCAAAAGATTAAAGTTACTCTTTTATTAATTTTTCATGCTTATTGAAGTTGAACCCGTTTCATCACCATAATATTCATCATGAAAATTAAAACCCCAAACTCTTGGATCTTCTTGACTATATTTCTTATTTCTCTCTATTCCTCATCCTAATTAGATTTCTAGCAAGTTGTTGGAATCAAGTTATATATATCATGAGGAAGCCTAAATAGGCTTGTTTCTAACTTAGGTTCTTAGAATCTTATTTGTAGTGGAATCCTTATTTTAGTATCTAATCATATTTCAAATCCTTTGTGGGGCAGTCTCTTTTTAATCCAAACTGGATTGGATGATGATAAAAAAGAAAACCACTTAATTAACAATTTTTTTTTTAAATGTGTTATGTCACCCCAAGAGTTCTGAGTCTCAACGAAATTTATTATTGTCACCAAAGATAAACTTTATGTTCAAGCAACAATTGCACCCTAGAAGCTATTTTCATGTGTTTTACATTTTAGTTAGTCACTTCATTTTAACATAAAAATTACCAACTCCTATTTATTTCGATACTAACTGTAATGTTAATTCGTTGAAAAAAATCATCAAAACATAAATTCACTAATTTCCTTAAAAAAATGTGGTTCAGTGTTTTTTTCCAAAACAAAGTGAACCTAAATCGATTCTCTAATTTCTTTTTCTAATTCTCTAATTTCAAATCAAAAACGTGATTATACAATTTTGTAAATGTTATACTACAAATTTTGGCGGAAAACAAATTTCCACAATATCTCATCGAAAACTGTCTTTTTCCCACAATTTACCACATTCGGTTGATGAGATGATAAAGACATGATTATGCAATTGTTAATAATTTTAAATTTTGTTATGAATGAAAATTATTAAGTATATTTATGGATTTACCTATTTTATTTGATCAGTTTAACTAAATGGGTTGGGTTGACCGTGACTTATTGAACATTCAACATATTAGTATATATTACCAAGCTTATATTCGCGTATAAACGCAAAAATTTGTATATATACTTTTGTTTTTAATAACTATTTAAATCAATTTTATTAATATTGTTAGAAAATAATAATGAATAATTAATTATTATTTTATAAAACACGTGTAAAAACAAAGTAAATTATATTTATCTTTTATTTATGTTTTGCTTTTGTTTTACTTTCTTTTTTTCAATTTATTTTTCATAGAAAAACATTAATCATATACTACGTAACGTTGATTGTTTTAATTAGATGTAATCTTCTTTTTAACATCATGGTGTATATTGTTTGTTTTAAAGTTAAATATTAATTTTACTTATTTCATATATACACCTGTAGATTTTCTAAATTAATTAAATTTTAAAGTTAATGATGATGTTTCAAATAATAGAGATTTTTCCTTTTATTTATAAATATATATATATATATATATAAAAAAGAATTACTTGAAAGAATGAATTTATGTACACGTTATAATTGGCGCAATAACATGAATGAATAATGACATTATCTCTTCCATTTGAAATAATATATGTGTTAGTTCTTTATGTGATTATGTGTCAAGATGAGAGTCCCCTTTTAACTTTTATATATAGGATTGGGGTTTTGGATTAGGTTGGAGTTTTCTTTTTTACCCTTAATAAACTGATTCATTAACTGATCGATACGATTGTTCTCTTTTTTCTGTGAAATTCCTTCTTCGTGTAATTTTTTGTTAATTCCGAGTGTGCTTTGTAAGTTTGCATGTGCTGTAACATTTGCAACTTCATAAGGGTCAATATCACGATACACATACAATAATTTATGTATAATATTATTGTGTAACAAATACGACAGATCTGACCATTTTAAAAAGGCTATAAGATACCGCAAAATAAATATTGTTATAAGATGGGACGAAGTAGTCAGTCCATTCGAGACTACGTAACTTACCTACATTTTGATGTTCATAGTTAACATCCAATCCACGTACGGGACTCTAAGCTATATAATATCTCAATTTTTAGAAATAAATTTAGAATATTTGTAAGGATACATATTAGATAATATCATGATGTATATCTATAGATAAACTAATTTTATTTATCAACCGATGATTCTAGTAGACTAGCTAGTAGTAGCCAAGTCACTATCAATGAAAAAATAAAATATAATGATACATGCATTCGAACCGACCTTAATAGACACTAAAATCGATTCATTTCACCTAAAATGAATATACTTTTTCGTATTTCATTTTTCTTTTTTGGTAATTCAAAATATTCTTCTCAAATTTTATATAGAACATGGAATATTGAACCGAAAACATTATAAATACAGCTCTACATATAACCCATTCGTCCACAATATAATCAAGCACAACTTAACTCTTGATCATCCACAAACCAAGGGGCCCAACAACCAGGATTTAACTATGTGATCTTCTCTAAAATCCTTCTTTTCTAACTATTTACAAAAAGTTTTGCTGATTTGAAAAAACTTTATGGTTTATCTGATTTCTTGTTCTTGTTTTGTAAGGTCTTTATATATTGCATATATTCTTTAATTTAATCGAAATTAAAGTCGGACCAACGTAAACCCCAATTCTGATCTGGTTTTTTTATGACTTCATATGACTGTTGTTGTTGATTTTTCCATTAACTTTTATAAATTTTTAAATCGTCACTTCTTAGAACAATTTCCATATTGTTCGAGGTCCAGAGCTCTCCTCGTAATGTCACAATCTATGAAATTTTCTGACTGAAATACATAACAAAAAAATCTTGTAAAAAAATAAAACAAAGTTCATATATGTCTATTTGTTGTTATCCATCGTTATAGTAAATGCTGCAGTGGCGACCCATGTGGGTGACGACGGTGTAGCAGATAGCCAGATACATTCAAGTACGCAATAACTTTGAATAGTAGTAACATTTATATTAAATTTATAAATATAAAATTTTGAGAGACGTGTAACTCACAGTGGACCAATTTTTACAATAAAATATTTTCAATTATTTTCGTAGGAAATCTAAGTCAGCATAAAAGGTCGGCGTCGCAGCTAGCAGCACCCACGCGATATCGTCGACTCCACATTTTGAGTAAATGTTATCTTCGTTTAAGGGATCCCCTTCTTTAATATATTACCCGTAAATGTTCTTTCCTCTAATTTATTCATTTCAAAGAAGAAATTTTAAATTTAGAAATTAGTTTTAGTCATTGCATTTCAAGGTACCACTCTACATCCATATCCTACATTTCTACACAAATAAAGCATCAACGATAAATCAACCTCTTTTTCTAAATGTTCAACTTGGAATAGTCTTTTATATTTCTTCAACACTTTAGCACTAGCCTTGTCTCAGCTAAACTAACCTAATTGGTTGAGTTTGCTTTGCAAATAATCGAACAACTTTTAATTGATTTTATATTTGTACCCACTTAATTCGAATTAAAAATTTCTAAAATTGTGTGTTCCACGTAATCACAATATGCAATCACATTGTAATTCTCGACATAACTTTATTTCGTGTCCCTACATCAATTATCAAGAATTGTTTTTGTATAAAACATGCTTACAGATATTTGCAATTGCATGTTTAGACTAAATACGTGGTTTAACATCACTGGGTTAGCTTCCTTTTTTTAAATTGCGTTGCATTGTTAAACATAAGTTAAATAAAAAGAAATCGATGTATTGTCTCAACTCTCGACCAACATAAAAAGAAAACCCATTTACATAGTGTAGTGCAGGTTACAAGTTGCTCAGCTCAAGAATCATTTAATTTGAGACCAGACCAGGAAACCATAAAGTCAAGCTAGAAAAATACACGTAAAACATGTGTGAATAATACAGAGTTACTTGTAATTTGTGAGGTTTTAAAAAAGATTTTCTTAAAAAAACGTGTTGAAATTGGTGGTCTGAATACTCGTGTATTTTTAACCAATAAAAAAACAAATTTATGTTAAGATCATGTGTAGTTTTGGAATTTTTATGTGATTGAATGCTAAGATAAGCCCTACACATACCTTTCTCCGGTCATTGACAGATCATCTCTGTAAACTCTATTTTACTTGTTTACAGCTCTTTTCCATTACATTCTTGATTCTACCATAGCTTTTCATTATTATGTTACCGCATTTAAAGATACTTTAAATTATTAATTGTATAAATAATACTCCATATCTTTCATTTATTTATATTTTAAGGATTTTGCACGTTGATAAAGAAAACAATAAATTTATTTTTTTTATCCTTCATTAATATAAAAGACATTTTTATTAGTCATTACATTAAAATAATATATGTAATACTAAAATTTTTGTCAAAAGAATACATTAAAATACAAAACAACACTTATAATAAATCAAATTTTAAACTCTAAAATTACACTTAATAATATGAATGAGAGGGAATATGATTATGCGTGACAAGTACAGAAAGAAAGGAGTAACGTGTGTACTTTGAGAAGTGGACCAAATGGTTTTATGTCGAAAGAAAAAATCTGCTATGGAATATTTCTGTGCCATACCGAAACTAGCATTCTTAAGTCGTGTAGGATAAAGTCGAATCTTGAATTCATAAAAAAAGTGATTTTGAATTTCGATCGTACTTAATAGATATCAACCAACAATGAAATTATTACTAAATGGCAAACAAACTTGGTCCTACCTCCCGAATTCCAAAAGAAACAAAGACAAATCTAAGTTATCTAACTGTATATGTGTGGTGGAAAGTTTGCATTAACGTATAGTGACTTTCATGGAGTCATCAATAGTTGGTTATAACCTATAATAAAATTAGTCTGATTATTAATGACATGTTCTTGTAAAAATATGTGTGGTTGTGGATACAAAAGTTTACGAAAATGGATGATCGTAATTGTAAGTTTTATTAAACGATTTATACGATTAGTGTAACAATTACAAACATACATGTTTGCAGAAAGTTTATGAGTGGTTTGATAGTAAATTTCTATAAAAAATTGTATTAATATAATAAATTTTTAAAAATCTATTTTTAAATAATTCTAGAATAACCAACTACTATTATTTATTTTAAGAGATTTGAAACATTTTTTATATGAAAAATATTTTATATTTATAAATATATTTTAGTTTAGTTAATACATATATAAAATATTTAACAATTTAGAATAATATATGATAAAATGAAAAAATTGTTTTCATTTTTTGTAAATTTTGTTAGCATTATATATTAAAAAGTAAAAAAAAATTACTGTTCGCATCCGTAAATTAACTGAAAAGAAGTTTTGAAATATAACAGTTCGAAACGATTCATAACGATTTTAATAATTGTTATTAAACGTTCAAACATATCGTTTATGAATAGTAATTAAGCTCTAATTGCTTAAAATATCACTTAAAAAAGTTATTAACATGGACGAAATATGAATCGAAGGAAAGAAGACACATAAGCAAACAAAATTAATCACGTGAGTCTCATGTGAACACATTAACTCTAAATATTTCCGACTTTTCCAAAAATAAAGCAAAAGCCATTAACAAAAGACGTAAGAAATATAACAATCAAAAAGTTTGCAAAATAAGGGAAAGAAATAAATAATCGCAAACCTCCAATAAAAAAAAATCCAAAGATAAATATGCTTCTTTTGCTCACTTCTCTTTCCGACAACAACATAAACACACAAAAAAAATGGAGTTACTATCGACCGCCGCGAGCTGGTTCACTCCGACGACTCTTTTCCTCCTCCTCAATCTTATGATCGGCACAATCTTTATAATCTCTCTATTCGGGTCGGGTTCAAGGAAACACCACCAGCATCACGATGGATTCGGGTCGGGTCATGCTCCGGCTCCGTTAGCTAGAGCTCCGTCGATTATCGACCGAGTCAAGTCCATCAATTTTCATCTCTACAAATTTCCTCATCCAGAAACAGAGCTTTTCTCGATGACGGCCCACCACGACGTAATCGGTTCGAATCTTCATGTATACCCGGATCCGAATCCGGCTCCGCTACAACGTGTTCCTTCTCTCTTGGGTCGGGTCAAATCCATCAACATGTCTTATTTCAAGTTTCCACACGACGTAACCGGGTCGGATCCTCACTCTCACTTTCACTCGGATTCAAACCCGGATCCCGCTCCGTTACAACGCGTTCCTTCTCTTCTGGATCGGGTCAAATCCATCAACATGTCGTACTTTAAATTCCAGCAGAATAACCTGGAGGAGAATGATTATGCTAATCACACGGAAACGACCCGATTCGAAAGTATTCCGACCCGAATGGGTCGCGTTGACCCGATTGATATCTCAAAATTCAAGATCCCGGAGGATGACAAACCAAATGGACCCGGATTCAATAATCCAATTGACCCACCCGGTCTAACTCGGACTCCGTCTATATTAGAACGGGTCAAGTCCATCCAGCTATCCTCCTTCTACAGATCCGACCCGGAATTGGATCAAATTCCGGATCCGAATCCGGTTCTCCACGAAGATCATAAGCCGAATAGGAGCAAATCGGAATCGAAAAAACCGGTGAAGAAGAAGAATAAAGCTACGGGAAAAATGACGAAATCAGCGAGCGAGAAATCAGGTTTTGGTTTCATCGGAAGCCATGAAGAGGCGGAGACGGTGGAATCCGTCGAACGGAGGAGACCAGATACAACGAGAGTCGAGAGAAAGACGTCGTTCGGAGACGGCGAAGAGTGCGTCGACGCGAAAGCTTCAGATTTCATCAACAAATTCAAACAGCAGCTAAAACTTCAGAGACTCGATTCGATTCTGAGGAACAAGGAGATGCTCAAGGCCAATGGAAAAGAAAAAATTACTTAATTGCTCCTCGATGGTAATTGTATCAACCAATATTAAATCCTCCCCGACGGCCGTCTCCGCCGCGGTTTGTTCTCCGGCGTTTTTCACAGAGGAGATACAAGAGTGGGCAATGTTTGATACCGATAATGCCCCTGTATGTTGAGGATATTTAAGTAATTTATTATTAGTTAATGTCGAGGATTCAAAACAGACAAAAAAAACCTAAGTTGCTTATTGGCGAAGTGTGGCGTTAATATTGGATCTGAGACGTTGTTGTGCGTTCAGAGTCTTATATCTTCATCCACTTGGCAGCTTTCGAGATGAATGTATGTTTCTTGGGAGGGGTATTCAATTATTGAATTAAGAAGAATTTAATTGAGTAAAATCATATTCCATCTGTTTTAATTTATTTGTAATTTAAGAGTTTTGCACACTGATTAAGAAATCTTTTTTATCCCTCATTAATATAAAATACATTCATAGGTTATTGCATTAAAATAATAGGGATAATAGTAAATAAATTATCAAAAAATATATTGAAAACACAAAACAACATTTATAATTAATCAAATTTTAAATCTAAAACTATACTTAATATGAATCAGAGGGAATAATATATTTTAAAGTAACTAAAAGTTTTTATTAAATTTTATCCATATAACAGCATAAAATTTGAGATTTGGTTCTTCACAATTTTAACCAATTTTCTAATAGTTTTTAATTAAATGATATAGTTATCAAAACAATCATAATATTAAATAACACTTGGTGTCATTTTTACTTAGAGTCTGACAGCTAGGCCATAGCCTATTTCACTGATTTACGTCCACCTCCCTTTAATTTGGCACATAAGTAAATTTTTTTGTTTTTTCATTACTACATAAATATATATAGTTATATATATTAACATAACTATATATATATATATATATATATATATTACCAACGTTAAACTGGAAGTACTATGTTATAGAATTCATTATTCATTAATTCGATTCATGAACTTTCAATTACGATTTATGAACTAGTTGACAATAAATGTAATAGTTAATGTTCCTTATGTATTTAGGTTTCCGTTGTATTCTAGATGGAGAATTTCAACGTTTTCCTATAAAATGATAGTTCTTATCGATTTATCTCAAACCAAAATTTATGATTAGATTGGTAATTTTCATATCAAGTAACATACGAAGGATTTGATATTGTTTTATACATAAACTTCCAACTTAGAATTAGTTGTTATGTTTTTTTATATTAAACAGTTAACTGTTCATTATACAATACAGGAAAAAGAAGGCTCGCCTAAAGACAAATTGTACCGGAATAAACCAAAACCGGTTAAAAGTGTAAGGTGCGAAAATGTTGTACCGTCCGGTTACGTCATATTCCCGGTTCTCGATGCTTGTTAGATATTGTGGGGCCATACATTGGAAAGGTGAGAAGATATTCGTAGATTCGACCGGACGATCATAGGCCCGATTACGTACACTCTCCCACTTGACTAGACCGTTAGTTTACCTCCCAAAAGATAATACGTCACCGTTTCATAGGTCCATTCTCACGAAATTTATTTATTTTTGTTATATAAAACAAACCAAACTATAGAATAGTAGAACATAAATTTCTGAATAGATTTCAACTATTATAATTGAAAATGTAGGAAAAAGGAATTAACCTAATTAATAAAATTTAACCATAAGGTTAAATGATGCCTCTTTAAGATTTCTCTTTTATTTTTCTCTCTTTTTCTACTACAATAAGAAATCGCAAATAATACTTAAATAAAAATAAGAAATTATATGAAAACCAAATATATAGGCCAAAAATACATTAAATACCCTTAATGAACTTCCTTAACTAGAAAATCGGTTGACAGATAACATAACAGATCCAAAAGATCAGCAACCCAGCAAACCAATGAAGTGGATCATGCCCAAACTCATGTCAAAGAATTCCATACTTCAAATGTTTTTTTTTAATAAGGAAGTTCCAGGCCAAAGTAGTCTTTGTAGACCAAAAATAGCCTTTGATAGTGTTTCATTTAATTGCAATTAAATATCCTCTTTCACAAACAAACCGAACTAGAAGGGGAGAGATTTCTAAGCCTCATTTTGTGGGAACTGGTTTGAGATACAAAGACAATGGCTTTGATCCTTGAAATACAAATAGTAAATCCATATATCTTTAAATTATTTTTAAAAACATTATCTTTTATATATGATGAGAAAATTCTAGGCAAGTTTAAATCACACCCAAAAAAAAAACTTAGCCACGTTCTGATATAAATGTGATCGATCCAAGGGTAAGAATTCGTTGTCCGTGGGGAAAGATTGTACAATGTACATGGTGATCTAAGGCTAATCTCCAATCCCCACGATGATTATGGTACATGCCCATTAACTATTTTTTGCCATTTACAACTAATCACGGGTTTGATGATGATTATGGTAGAGGTGGTGATGATGATACATTACAATATATGTTAATTTTATGATTTTTTTTGATAAGATGATTTTATCTATTATCAGTTAATAAATTAATATCTGGATATCTATTCATGGCATCCAAACTGCATGACCCGGTCATCAAAAGAACGTACATTTTAGTTTTGAGATGTGAATGCTAAATTTTAATTTTTCTGATCACAATTTACGAAATTACTACAGATATGATCAATGTAGTAGTGTACAAAATGGACCGTGGAATATTTTGCGAACCAATTGACTAGCAAGCGACATCGTGCGTGTTCAAACAGCTAATACTATTGTCTCTTGAAACCAATGTTTTTTATTAGATTCTCACGTGACTGTGATATTTATCATGGACTTTTCTGTATAATAATTAACGTATTTTTGTGTATTAGAGAACTTATATCATGCATATATTTATATTATTATTATAAAATACAGAACTCTATAATTATATCAAGTAACAATTTTACTGGGGTCAGCCGAAATAATAAGTTAGTTATAGGAATATGCATTCAATAAGTTGTTATTTTTACAGAAAACAAAAAATAAGTTACGAAAGAATAATGTTTTCCAAATACATAAAAACCGGGTTGAATTACAACTTACACAGAAGATACTTGCTCACTGATTTTTGATATATTATATAAGAATATAGATATCCTTCGATAAAAAAGAATGGCGATATCAAAAGCGAAATATTTGGCGATTTTGAAGACAATCTCCTTATGGCAAACTGTTTGTCAGTTCCTTCACGATGGAGTGTTGTCTGTGTTGGATTCCGAAATTGGCGTGGCTTCTACCTTTTCCCACGATCCATTTCGGGAAGTTATTCCCATAATAATTGCTCTGCTTTGTTGTGATGACAGTTTTTATGCAGTTGGAACGAAAAAGTTTTAATATAAATCAAAGGATTGACTTCTTCTTCATACTCAATTTCATCAACAAATTGTCTTTTCTGGGTTATCTTTGTTCTTTCAATCTCATCAGATTTTCTTCTCAATGGCTGATAATATTCACTGTGCAATACAAGACATTGACTTGGGGGTTGATGATGAACCGATGTTATTACCACCAAATATTCTTACTCAGGTGGCTGAGGCAAACAGATTTATCATTATGGACGCACCGGTTATGCCGCGTCGACAAAACATTCGATCCATTGTGGCAGTGATGCCACGAGTTTGGGGACAAGCATGGACTATTCATGGTCGTATCATTGAAGGTGGTTATTTTCAATTTGTATTTCCTACGGAGGAAGAACTGAAGTTGGTATTGCGGCGGGGTCCCTGGGCTTTTGCGGAAAGGATGCTAATGTTACAGCGGTGGACTCCATCGATGAACACAAGCGTTATGCGTTTTATTCCATTTTAGATTCAGATTCACGGTATCCCCTACCAATATCTATCTGAAGCTGTGGTGATCCACATTGGTCGAGGTCTAGGCCAGTTTATGGAGGTTGATTTCAATCCCGAAGCTGCGATCTGTATGGCGTATGTCCGGGTACGGATTAATTAGAATGTGGATGTGCCCCTTAGATTTCGTCGAACTATCCAATTCACACCTGGGGTTACCACAATATTACGGCTTACCTATGAACGACTGAGGGGCTTTTGTGAAGTGTGTGGTTTATTGACTCATGATACAGCCGAATGTAACCATCCCATTGACGACTCCACGGGTTCTACGAATGATACTGATCTGGCGGATGAAGACGGAACAAATGACCATTTGCTGAACAAGACGATACTAACTTCTGCGGGTACTGTTGATCCTAACACCGTTACCAATGCTGATGTGGTAGCGGATGGAAAAATGCAAGGTGAGGCGAGTGAGCACATGGATTCAAGTGATAATGAGATTGATGATGATTTTTCTGAGGATGCAGAGGAACCACTTAGACATGATATATGGGCAGGAGAATGGGAAGAAAATGATATCTATCATCCTGTAATGGCAGAGGATAGGAATAGAGCACGGTTGCAGACGATGGACCCAATTGCGCCAGATACGGATTTTGTTCTTGATGATGCTATGAATCTTAAGGAGTTCTTTGATGGTAATGAGGGAGGGGATTTACGGAGAGGAATGAAAAGGAAGATGTCAACCTTACCGGGTATAAGGCTGGATCTCTTGGGCTCAAAGAAATCTCACAATTTTACACAAGGAGTTAATAGTCGTGATATTGTTAAGGCTAACCTTGAACTTGAAGGAGGTGCGGTGGGCCCAGAACCACCACAGAAGCCATGAGGACAACCTGTTGGAACTGTCGGGATCTAGGCATTGACTCGACAGTTCAACGTCTTAAGGAGATAAATAAAAGATATCTCCCGGACATCATATGCCTCTCGGAAACGAAACAAAATGATGACTACGTCCGAGATGTAGGTTGCGCTTTGGGTTTTATGAACTGTGTTGTGGTCACCTAATGGTCTAAGTGGAGGTTTAGCTTTATTCTGGAATGAGTCTGTTAATCTAGTTGTTATTTTCCAATCTTTAAACCTTGTAGATTGTTATGTTATATATAATGGTTTGGGTTTTTATTTTTCGTTTATATATGGTAACCCAATACCATAATTTCGTAACAATCTATGGTTAGAAAAGATTTCAACAACTAGAAAGAATAAACCATGGTTACTAATGGGGGATTTTAACGAAATTCTAAACAATGAGGAGAAGAGAGGAGGTAACCGAAGACCAGAAAGGTCATTTACGGATATGAGACGAATGGTTCGGACCTGTAATATTATCAATTTAAAGTCGATTGGTGATCGTTTCTCCTGGGCAGGACAAAGAGGAATTCATTATGTGTCAAGCTGTCTCGATCTCACATTGGCTACACCGGAATGGTTTGCTCTGTTTCCACATTCAGAAACAGAGTTCTTGGATTTCTGTGAATTAGATCATCGTCCTCTTCTTACAAAAATTTCTGTGGAGTTAGAGTATCGACGTGGTTGGTTTCGATATGATGGACGATTTATTAACCAAGAAGGATTCAAAGAAACAATATTACACAGTTGATTGAGTTCATCTTCTTAGCAAATAGGTTCAGTCTCACTGTCGGACACTCTGTCATATTATCGACGGAATGTTTCAAGGTGGAAGAAGACTCATCGTACTAATACAGCGGATAAGATAATATTACTGCGATATAAGCTTGATCACGCTACAGCTACAGGAAATGTTGATACTGTAGGACGAGATAAAATAAGAAGAGAACTTAACCATGCTTACTTTGAAGAAGAATGTTTCTGGAAACAGAAAAGTCGGAACACTTGGTTACACTTGGGTGATAGGAACACAAAGTATTTTCAGTCTGTAACCAAGGCAAGGAGAATTTGCAATAAGCTTATCGCGATCACTGATTCAAATGGTGTCTTGCATCGTGGCGATATTAAAATCGTTGGTGTTGCTTAAGATCATTTCAATAATCTGTATTCTGCTTCTCATAGTTCTAATTCTACATATGACAAAATTTTCCAAGGATTTCGAAGAACCGTGTTTGATGATGTTAATAGTGATCTTACTCGGGCTGTTACGAATGACGAAATACAGAGGGCAGTTTTTTCTATCGGAACACTGAAAGCTGCAGGACCGGATGGTTTTAATGGTGAGTTCTATCAGAAATTTTGGACAGAGATTGGTCCGCAAGTAACTATGGAGATTAAGAAGTTTTTGGAAGAATCGCAACTTGACCCGCAATTGAATCATACAAATTTGTGCTTAATACCAAAGGTTACGTCTCCAACAACAATGAAAGATTTTCGACCTATTGCATTATGCAATGTAAGCTACAAGATTATTTCCAAGATTCTCATAAGTAGGCTGAAGATACACCTTGGAGATATGATCACGGAAAATCAAGCTGCTTTTGTTCTGGGACGGATGATTACGGATAATCTCATCATTGCGCATGAGATGTTTTATGCTTTAAAACATAGGAAACGTGTGGCTAAGTCCTATATGGCTTTAAAAACGGATATCACTGTGGCTTATGATAGACTCGAATGGAAGTTCTTAGAAGAAACAATGCGGCGAATGGGCTTTGATCAGAAATGGATTAAATGGATAATGTTTTGTGTCTCGTCAGTAAGTTACTCAATCTTGGTTAATGGTAGCCCACATGGTCTCATATATCTTGAAAGAGGTATACGACAAGGTGATCCCCTATCACCCTATCTATTTATTATTTGTGCAGAGGCTTTGTCACACATGATCTCTACGGCTGAACATGACCGTCAGTAATCGAGGCCCAGCAATTACCCACTTACTGTTTACAGATGATTCTCTATTTTTCTCATTGGCAAACGAAAAATCGTGTCGCGCTATAAGAACTATCTTGTCAAAGTATGAACTAGCTTCGGGTCAAGCGGTTAATTTGCGGAAATCATCAATCACATTTGGAAGCAAGGTAAACCATCAGATTAAGAGTAAAATTCGACATATTTTAGGCATTTATAATGGCGGAGGGGGTGGTAAATACTTGGGGGTTCCCAAAAATATTGGAAGAAGCAAATCGGATCTGTTTACACATATTATTGATAAGGTTAAAGATCACGCTAATGGTTGGAGTAAAAAATTTCTTTCGCCGGCGGGTAAGGAGGTACTTTTGAAGTCTGTGGCATTAGCGTTACCGGTTTATACGATGAATATTTTCAAGCTTCCGAGAAAAGTTTGCAAAGAAATCAATGGTATACTAGCTAGGGCTTGGTGGAGATCAGGTGATAATGGTCGTGGTATGCATTGGTATGCTTGGGAGAGATTAAGTCTACCAAAGAATGAAGGCGGATTGGGTTTTAGAGATTTAGAACATTTTAATCTTGCTTTGCTTGGCAAACAAGTACGGAGAATCCTTCAAAAACCTAATTGTCTTATGGCAAAGGTATTGAAATATCGATATTTCTATGATACAAATATTCTAAATGCCAAAGAGGGTGTTAAAGCTTCCTATGTCTGGAAATCGATTATTCAAGGAAGAAATATGTTGAGACAAGGAATGAGATTTATTATTGGGGATGGATCGTTTGTTAGCTCTTGGGTTGATCCATGGTTACCGGTTCATCCACCAAGACCACCGAAACCCAAAGATTGTGAAGTTACACATTGTATGGTTAGTGATTGGTTTAATACAACGAAGACGGGTTGGAATGCCGTCTCCAAAATTGAATGGTATTAAGACGTATTAAGAGGCCAACGATATATTTAATGGAGCTGCGAGTATATATGCTGGTCTGTTATGATTTATACTCGTCCAAATAAATTGAACGTCTTCAAAACAATGCTGTCAACATGCGGTCAATGGTAAAACAGAATCGAGGCATCATTAAGGTGTCTAGGACCGGTTTATATGCTGATGTGGACGGTGCGTTTCTATGGATTGAGGTGTTGAATAAAACGTTGGAGTTAGGGTTAACACCGGTTTCTTGGACGAACTATATGTACTTAACGGTCGGTGGAACGTTACCTAACGGCGGAATAAGTGGACAAATGTTTCGGTACGGTCCACAAATCAGTAATGTTGTAGAGATGGATGTTATTACTGGTACGTACCATAATGATTCTTTTCTTTCTTATAAATCTAAAATTACAATAATAATGATTTTTGCTTTGTACGTTTTTTCGTCCTTTCTTTTAGATCTGCGCGGTCACTTTTGGTTATGCTCTTGTTTTGTTTGTCCCTTTTTATTTATTTTTTCCAACTTGTTGATAGCTTTTCTTCTTTTCACACATCTATCTATCACATCTTCTTCTTTTTTTTTCGCCGAGATTAGGAAAAAAATACGGACTTGGTAGAAAATAGGTGGTTGTAAAAAGGGCTATTTCTTCTCTTAATAGTATGAATTTTCTTTATATCATAAATAAAACATATATATATATTGGGTTAAATTACAGACATGGACATGTTAATGCAAAGGTCGAATTACCAATTGAAGATTTAGCATTACAGCTGATTTAGTAATAGAATCTTGACAAAAATAAATTTTGCTAGTATATAATTATTTTAACATACTAGTGAAATTGTGATTTTATGTTTTTCTAATTTTTTTAAAACATATTACAAGTTCAACTAAGCACAATATTTTTTCTTTGAACCCTTTTTAGGTCATATCTTTACATATTTTGAAATTTTCGACGAATCTAAGTCTGATTTTTGCGAAATTTACATGGTCATTTATTATGTAACTGCTAATAAATGATAAAACCCAGTGAACAAACAAACAAAACAAAAATCAACCAAAAATGGTCCACGCCCATGATTTTTCACGAGGTTTCTTCTGGCAAAAGGACAAATCTCAAAAGTTCATAACGTTTGGTCCTAACCAGTTATAATGGATTTAAGCAAACAGTCAAGCTTATTACTATAGCTGTGCCCATTATGTCCACATATGCATCCATATACACATATGCGTACATATACTAATTTTTTTTGTTAAAGTGAGTACATATACTGTTGGTCTCAAGTGTAAGCTTACGAAGACTTTCTAGTTCCATTTTTTGGTTTGGAGATAACATAATTGAATGATACCGACTTTAGCACTTTAGTCTCAAAACAACGATAGTTTTATCTGAAACTCGTTGCATTGTTGTATAAATTATGATATTCTTTATATATACATATATAATGGTCCAAATTTGTTGAAATAGTTTACTAAACCTTTCCTAATAGGGTCAAATTTTACTTTTATTTTAAAGGAGATTTTGTAACTTGTTCCAAAGACATGAACTCGGATCTTTTCTTAGCCGTGTTAGGAGGTTTGGGTCAATTCGGAATTATAACAAGAGCCAGAATTAAACTCGAATCAGCTCCGAAAAGGGTATGTTAATTAAATTATGCAGGAAATGGAGGAATTGAGCGAGAGTTTAAACTATGTGAGAGGGGTTATGTATGAGAAAGATGTGACGTACATGGATTTCTTAAACCGGGTTCAGACGGGAGAACTAAACCTAAAATCCAAAGGCCAATGGAATGTTCCACATCCGTGGCTTAATCTTTTTGTTCCAAAATCTCAAATTTCAAAGTTTGGTTATGGCGTTTTGGTATTATCCTTAGAAACAACATCACTAGCGGTCCCGTTCTTGTTTATCCTATGAATCGCAACACGTAAGTTAAATCGATATCACTATTTTTGTATTTTATTAATCACCATTTCAAAAATATTTAAATCCGAAATATTTTTGGTAACTAACTTTTGTTTTTAGGTGGAATGATCGAATGTCGGCCGCTATACCCAAAGCGAGCCAAGTTGACATCCAAAAATATGGTCAAGGATAATCAAAACTATATCTGTAGTATAATGATTTGGATTTGACAGAGATCAATATTGGTAGACCTATGAACTATAATATGATTCGACGCTTTCAAATCATTTGTGTGTCACTATTCCATTTCACCACTCCTTTAACCAAAGTCACATAACTATTTATGATTAAAACTAAAGATAAAGGTAAAGTAATTATTGACATTATAACAAAACGAAAAAGTTTGCGTTGCACTATTTTTCATTTGAAGAAAAGGAAGAAAACTAATATAAAGAAAACCTTACCGGGGTATATATGTATATATAATTTTATATCGTTGGCTTTGTTTTATAAGTTTTATAGAAGATTCACAGACCTAATAATGGGCTACCAAATATTTGTATTTATATATTTAATATGAAATATATTATAACATTTCTAAGCCTAATACGTATATCTACATATTTATATAGGAAAGTATTAAAGAATTATTCTTGTATACTGTACTCAATATTAATTCTTAATTTTCCAATATAAAATATGTTTTAAAAACAGTAAGATACTATTTGCTTTTAAACTTCCATATTAAATGTCTTGACATAACCAAGTTTGATTAAAGACAATGTAATATTAAAGTGATCATCAGTGAGACTAGGAGTTTATGTTAAAAAGACAAATTCAAATGTCAAATCTACCATCTACTATATCATTGAACTAGATGGTTGCTCTACATTACACACAAAAAATGAAGATTATTTCAAAAATTGTCAAAAGTTAAGATTGTTGTTTTGCTCCCCCAATTTTTTTTTAAAGTTACATATATCTTAAAGTGACACATTTATATTAGTAAAACATTTATATGATTTTAAAAGTTTTTTTTTTGATAAAAAATTAAAATTCATTTAAGTGAAATAATACTTAAGTGAAATATTAGTAAAACAATTAAAAAGATATACATTACTTATAAATTTTTCATGTCTTATTACTTGTAATTTTTTTATCAGAGCATTCATATTAAATTATCTTTAAAATAACACATATGAATAAAAGAAAAGTTCATATTTTGTTATTCAGTTGGTTTAATGGCACAAATGCAAATGCTTTAGTTCAGATAACAAAAAGATATCTTGATCAAATTGCTCATGTGATGATACGTCATCGACTAAATATAAAAGTAACCATGTACAAAATGATAGATTAGGTATTTTACAAAAATCCATTTTTATGCGCGATATGCTTAACGCAAAATGATGGAACCATATCTTCTTTGATTGGTCGTTTTTTTATGGCCTAACTATCCTATATTTCATTATTTTTATATAGGCAATTCCAAATCTCCGACTGAAAATCATATCATTTTACAATGGCGTTTAATCTATCACGTTATTGGAGATTTGGTTTACAGTATGGATCCCTCATTAAAGGTGTTAACTCTTTACATATGGCTAGGTTCAATATTTGTTATGTTTACTGTATATATTTGTACGGTTTAGTCCTTTTAACCATAAGCAATGTATTCAACTTTTGTTCTTAAACATAATTAGAACCGTTTATCAACAAAGAAATGAACTATTAACCAACATAATGTACGACAAAGTACATAATTTTAAATCGTTAACAAAAAAACATATAAGCCATTGAACAGAAAATTACAAAGTATAGAATTTGATATATCTTTGATTAATAGGAGAAAAAAAGGAAGAGGCACACGGCACACGAAATGAAAATGCATCGACTTGGTTGGACTCTTACGCAACTGTTTCTCATTCACTCTCTGAATTATTTGCTTACGTTTTAATGTATTATTTATTTATGAATTTATTTGAACATAGTTGACCACATTAACATCCATACTCATATATAGAAATAATCATTAACAAAATTTTTGTCCGAAATTTTTATACTTTCAAATAAAAATTACAGAAACCCATAAATTTGAATCATCCTTTTACTTCATCATTCATCACTTAATCTACTAATAGACAGTCGCGTTCTATGAGAATCGATGATCTAATTATAAAATTAGGCAATCGCTTTTCTTATTTCATCACAAGGTATAGTAGAGTAACACAATATATAATGGATAATCTAATCGTAACGGTAAGCAAAGAAAAGAGATGACAACAGGATTCACAAGTTTAAATTGGTTAATCACATTAAAACCAAAAAGAAAAAATTTAATTGGTTAATTACTTAGAAATGTTTGTTTAAATCTTTACATGAATTTACATCGGTAACTTTATAACGGTAACTTTATAACGGTAACTAAGTTATTATAAATATGCCTACTATACAATACAGCCTTTCAAGAAAAGAAAAGAAAAGAAAACTCCAGATTTTGAAATCTCAAAGCCCTATTGATTCAGAATTCGAGAAAAATTCCTGATCAAACGTTCCTTTCATGAAATTGAATTTTCTTTTCATGAAGTTGATTGGGTTTTTGATCCGCTCTGTTTCAGGATCTGATCCGAAACCAAAGTTTCTGCCTCGGACCCGTTGGAAACAGAGAACTCAGAGTGGGATAGGGTTTCATATCCGATCAAATGGATTAGTTTATTCTCCATCTTCTAAGATTCTTCCTTGTGTTTTTCTTCACTAAATCGGATTAGTTGTTGAATTTTCAGATTTTGCTATGCCAAATCCTCCTTCACGAATTAGGGCTTTTGGTAATCAAGTGCAAGGATGTGATTGTAATCATCTATTTAGATTCAATCAAAAGGTTATTTTTTCCTTTGTACACGTTTAATTTCATCCTTTTTTCTTGGTTGATTCGATTCCATCGTAGAAAAGCCTTTAATATGTGGGAAGGGGATCAATTCTCAAATAGCGCTGATTGGTTTCAGTCTGGGATTAATATAAGTTTTTTCTTAAATCTTCTTAGTAATTCTTAATTACATATACGATAATTCATATTTTGTGTCATTTCTTCTAAATTGAACAGGTTCACATACTTTTACATGCAATTTTGTAAGTGGCAATGCTCCATTTGCTACAGTTCTAGCCTATGGCCAGGTTTGATCTGAGATTCTCTTAACTCTGCACTTCTTTAATACATTTAGGGATATTAGCTTGGTAGAACTGATGTGGCTGATTCATTTAGTAGAGTTACGAACACTTGTGAATAAATTTAAAATATCATTAGTATATCAGATCTGTAAAACCAATATTACCTCTGTTTGGTCCTTTTGATTTTTCTTTTACAGCTTGATGTGTGTCTCTTTTCCTCTGCAGCAACAGATTTCATCAGAGACCAAAAATGTTATATGGGTTCTTCTCAATCCCTTAAAGAATGCATACACATACATACATACATGCACATAGATACATACACACATATATGCATACATACTTGTTTACTTGTATAGATTTACACTTGATTACAAGCTTCTTTGTTTACTTACTTCTTTTCTTATTTGCTTTTTTTATTCCTCCGTAACTGTTTGTTTCCTTGACTTGCTTGTCTCTGTTTCTTTGCTTGCTTATTTTCGTTTTTTTCTTCAATTCTTAGTTGCTAGCTCTCCTAGTTACTTGATTTTCTATTGCTTCTTTGTTTCCTTCCTTATTTCCTTGTGTGCTTGATCGTTTTCTAATTATCTTCTTTGGTTACTTGCGTGCTTGTTTGTTTTCTTATTATCTTCTTTGGTTCCTTACGTGCTTGTTTGTTTTCTTATCATCTTCTTTGGTTCCTTGCGTGCTTGTTTGTTTTCTTATTATCTTCTTTGGTTCCTTGCGTGCTTGTTTGTTTCCTTTCTTGTTTGAATGCGTGCTTGTTTGTTTTCTTATTTCCTTGTTTTCTTGCGTGCTTGTTTGTTTCCTTATTTCTTTCCTTAGTCCCTTGCGTGCTTGTTTGCTTCCTTCCTTGTTTTCTTGCGTGCTTGTTTGTTTTCTTATTTCTTCTTTGATTAGTTGTGTGTTTCCTTACTTGCTTCCTTGTTTACTTCCTTAATTTCGTATGCTGCTTCTTGCTTCCTTGTTTAACCTCTTTACTTCCTTTCCTTGACTTTCTTACTCATAACTGACTATGTAGCTTCAACTTTATGTTACTTAGATAGTTCTAGGTACTGTTTGAAAATAGTGCAGATGGAGAATCCTAACCGTCTATCAAGGAAAAGTACTTGTCATCATCAATGTTGCTGCGACATGGACCATTCCTCTTATGTTGTGTATGTGGAACAACGGGTTCTCTGAATCCAGTTATACAAGAATCAAGGTCTATAATCATTCTGCTCTCTTTACTTCTTTATCAGGTGATTGATTGTAATATGTGTGCCATGGGTTATACTGATGCAAGGTGATCTCATTTGTATCTAAATATTGTATTTGTTCAGGATTTGAGATCTTGGCGTTTACTTGCAACTCCAGCACCATGAAACAAGTTCCTCGTTTTTATGTATGTCTTATCAAATATTGTTATTCAGATGTGTTTCTCTTTAGCACATACCTTGCTGTAGTTAACTCTTTTGATATGTCTTGGGACTATTATGAACTAGAAAAGATGCATGCTTACTTGCTTAGCTTTTTGCATGTGTTCATTGCAGAACAAGCTCACTCTACAAATCTCTAGCACAGCTAGTTGGGTTGGCACAAAATTTGAAAACAAAGTAAACAACTACATAAGGTAGCACTTCATGAAGGACGCTGTGATGTAGTGGTCTTGTTTCCTCATAACTGATCATCTATCTTTTGATTAATCTAACATTGTGATGTGCTTGTCCTAGCAAAGAAAGTTTTACCAAACCTGAATAGATCATTTACAAATATAAAATGCTTTACGTTATCAAAAGCACTTTGTCTATTGAAATCTATTTATTTGATGCCTCCTATGGATTGTGTCTCTGCAGGGCTTTGTGACAAATAATGAAAATGCTCTAGAAGAACTTTTCAGTGACGAGGAAAACCATCAAAGAGCAGATGGTTGCTTGAGTGGTAGCTAAACGCATTGCTACAGTTTTGGATGTAATTCAAAGCTTGTTTGTTTGATTTTGCATGTAATTCCTATGATGGTTATATCTTTAAAATTCTTCTGGCATACAGGAATACCTCTTTGTTCGCTACCATGCAGCTAAAGGACAACTTACCGAGAGTTGATTCCTACAAAGTTTGCTGCTTGTGTCTGGAATTGTCTGGCAAGATACAATCAGACAATCGAATATTTTCCACAGACTGAAACATGTGAACTACTTATCTTGGATCGATTTCTTGACCAGGTCAGGATCTTCACTGAGAAAATTATCTTTTGGTTCTCCTTGATATATTATAGCCACTTAATAACAGAATAACCTTCTTATGTTTCTTAGATAGCACCTCTCATTCATGAATGGACATACGATGCAATGTGCCACAATTTGCTTAATATGGAAAGATATAAAAACACACACGAGGTGACATTTTGGTTTCGAGTTCAAATCTTGTAAAAGTTAGTTATAGTTCATCACTACAGCATATGGTAATTTCCCTTTTATTTCTTAGTGTTTAGGTTCCTAGATGAAGAAGATCCCATTGGGTGCAGCTTCGTGATGTTCACATTGCAGATGTATGACTTGCTAAATTATCTTGCCTTCTCTTTTTAAGTTTTTAAGATTTCACATGGGGGTTTTGTGGATTGTTTGGTAGTAATCTGTGTTTTTTTGTTGGTTCAGGCAAGTGAAAGATTGCATGAGAAGATGATAAACTTCGTGTCGGAAAACAAAGCTGCGCAATTGAAACACAGTTCAAAGTAGCTATCAGTTTGTCTTTGTTTCTCGTTTCAAGTGATCAACTAGAACTTTTCTAATTGACTTATTTTATGCAAAGACTTTGGTGATCTTTCATCAAAAGACTTGCAGAAGATGGTTCACGCATTGCCTCAGTACAGCGAGCAAATTGACAAGCTTTCTCTACATGTGGAAATCAGTTTCAAGCTTATAAAATCAACCATGGAAGAAATTTTGATAAAAGTAATTTTATTGATAATAATGTAGATCCTTTGTCCTTCATAAAATAAGTATGGTCACTGCAGATTGCTAGAACAATTAACAGAACTATCATGTGCTCAATGCAGAGGGTCTACATCGAGATGTGCAACAAACTGGAGATACCAAATCAACCATGGAAGAAATTTTGATAAAAGTATTTTTATTGATAATAATGTAGATCCTTTGTTCTTCATAAAATAAGTATGGTCACTGCAGATTGCTAGAACAATTAACAGAACTATCATGTGCTCAATGCAGAGGGTCTACATCGAGATGTGCAACAAACTGGAGATACCAAATCCGGTGTTGTGCGATGAACACTTGTGTAGTAGAGTCATGATTGCTAAATCAGATAAGGTAATACCATCTTAACACTTCTTGAATAAATATCCATTCAGAGAAATCGAGCGAAGCTAGAAAAAGTTCATATTAATTATTTCTGTTGAATAAAAATAATCGGGGAATATGCATTTTAGATCATGGACGGGGGCGTCTTCGTGATCATGAACATATGATATTCCTTACTAGTGCAACTTTTTGATTTTGTCCACACTAATTTAACTTTCACATATATTCTCACAAAACTAGAAAACAAGCTATCAAGATCATACTTTTTTATGGCCACAATCATCTGATAATATCATATGTTCATGATCACCACGACTGCTGTGAAATCAGCTGATTGGTGGAATCTGAAGATCATATACTACTTGGCAATGTGGCTACCCATGTTTGGAGATCTACGCTCATTGTGTTGCTCAACTTGTGGACGCACTGCTTAAAGGATATAATGCTACAGTTCTAGCTTATGGCCAGGTTTGATTTGAGATTCTCTTGACTCTGTAATTCGTTAAGATACAGAGGCCACGTTTATAACCACTGCTTATAGCTCTGCTTAAAGGCCTACTAGCGCTGAGAAAGGAAGGAGGTCACGTTTCTTATCATGACAACAAATTAACTCTTTTTTTCTGTTTTATTCACTAAGTCACCTTTTCACTCGAATTTTACATCATTGTGTATTTGTATTGGAGAAGAAAACCTAATGGTGACATTATGTACTTTAGGATTTCCTTGGTGGCAATAGCAAGACCATGATGATTGGTATGGCTTTCTAATTTATTAGTTTGTTTGAACATTAGATTTTTAACTCAAGCAACAATTATTATTCAGCTTGTATTTTATGATATCTCTGAATGATGCAGCTTGTGCAACCATTGATACAAGTGATAGATCCAAGTCCAGCTGATACAACTTTTGCGGAGACATTACATACCCTAAAGTATGCAATATTTCAACACAGAGCAGTGGTGCGTTTATTTTAGTTCTTGCTATTAACTTCTATGATATTCATATTAATACATTAAAATAAAGTAAGGTCCTTTTATCATCCTGAAATGAAAAATTTTCATTTTCGTATGTATAGTTATCTTGGATTTCTTTCACCCTCTCACAATGAAGAACAGTCTCCAAGTGAAGAATATACCTGAAATGGGGTCCGTCTTCTACATCTCTTACTTCACTCTTGGAGAAATTTTCACCTCCAGGTTTCAAATTTCATCTTCCTCAAATATTCATCTTTGTTTCAAATTACTAGTCACATCACTGCGTTGTAAATTCTAAATGCTAATTTTTGTGCTGAGCTTTGATAATTACGTTTATTTGTTGTATAGGGGGATTGTGGATTTCAGACAATGGTCTCCATCTGTGGATTACTGTGGTCAAATTATTTCACTGCGTCTTCATCATCATGAACTTTTCCTGTTTTATAAGATGATTGTGACCTTAAAAAAGTATGTTTCTCGACGGAATTTAGTAGCTTGTTTCTATGTTTTATGTGAAACTAAATTAGTGTTTGATAAAATCAAGAAGTTGCACTAGTAAGGAAATTAGGCATCAATGACCAATTTTCAGTTTGTAAACTTTTCTTTTGTTGTAACACACACACGGAGTTTAACATTTTACTTTTGCTTCTCAGGTAAGCTTGCTTCAACACTTGCAAAGGATGTGATGCTGCTACAGTTCTAGCCTATGGCCAGGTTTGATTTGAGATTTTCTTAACTCTATAATTCTTTAAAGCCTCAAGACGTTTTTGGTCTGATTCATGAAATTCATTTTGTGTGCTGTTACTGAAGATTGGTTCAAGTAAAACGTACACCATGGTTACTAAATCTTATGAAGATGGAACAAGTGGTGGCATTATATACCAAAAGTGATGGAAGATATATGCAGAAGAGTGGAGACAACCGAAATATTGATAAGGGTGTCTTCTTTTATTGAGTTAAGAGCGTTTACTGTGAGCTTGTCATTAGAGCTCTGATTTTAATATATCAATTCTAACATTTACTTCTAAAATGCAGATTCATAAGGAAGAGGTTTTCGATTTGCTTGACTCAAAATCGCCAGCCTTCCTGAAAAAAATGACGGTGGGGGTTCAGGCAAAGCATGTTGTCCGCTCAAGAGCTTCAACTCAAAATCGGAGAAACTGCCAATGGAGGAATCACTTTGGCGAGCGTTACAGAGACAGAAGTGAAGACGAAAGAAGAGACGGGCTTGTCCCGTGCTACTGGCAGCACAAACATGAATAACCAATCTAGGTGAATCGATAATTTCAAATTGTTTATTAGAATTCGGTCTGTTTTCTTTATATTTACTTAAATGCTTGTTAGAACTGATCTGGCTGATTCATTTAACAAACAAAATATGTAAAACCAATATTTAAAAAGTCCAATTTTTAAGAATATGCTAATGTTATATGTTTGTTTCTTGTTTTTTAGTCAGTCTCATGCAATCTTCACAATCACTTTGAAACAAAAGAAAATTTCCAGCTGTTCTTCCATGATGACTAAAGATGGTGGTGAAGATATACAATGTGCAGAGCTTTATTTGGTCGACCTAGCAGCATCAGAGCGAGCAAAACGAACAAGAGTCGAATGCATTTGAAAGCAGGTTATATATCTCACACCTACCTTTATGGCTTTATGTTATATATTCCTCTTGTTTGGTTTTGTTAAGATAGATGAATGACTAAACTGAGAGATTTGTTATAAAAAAGATCTACTATCGCTGAGAAAGGAAGAAGAACAAGCTAATGGTAGTGAAGCATAATTTAGGATTCCCTTGGTGGCATAGCAAGACCGTGATGATTGTGGTATGGCTTTCTGATTTACTAGATTTTTTGAACACTAGTTTTTTTTTCAAGCAACAATTATAATTCTGCAAGTATATTTTATGATATATCTAAATTGATATAACTGATAGATCCAAGTCCAGCTAATACAATTGTTGAGGAGACATTAGACACGCTAAGTACGCTATATTCAAAACAGAGCAATGGTACGTTTGCTATTAACTTCTATGATATTTTTCATTTCGTGACCTTACTGATTTGTTATTTTGTGCAATGAATAGATCGATCGAGACCCAGAAGCCGCGGAAATGCAGAGAATGCAAAGTCAAATCAAGCAGTTACACACAGAAGTCCTGTTTTTAACAGGGTTACAATGGTGCTTTTGATGAGCTCCAGTATATAGACATACATGCATACATTCATACATACGCATTCATGCTGACATGCTTATGTTTACTTGTTTCTTTCTCTGCTTCTTTTGCTTTTACTTGATTGTTTGCGTTTTCATGCATACATTCATACATACGCATTCACGCATGCATGCATACATTCATACATACGCATTTATGCTAACATAGTCTTCTCTGCTTCTTAACATTATTTCTTTGATTGCTTCTTTACATTCTTAACTTTTTAACTTGCTTGATTATGTGCTTCTTTAATTCTTTTGCTATATGCATTGTTTGCTTCTTCTTTGATTTCTCTGCTTTGTTTATTGTTTGGTTCATTATTTGCGTCTTTGCTTGCTTCCTTCTTTCGTTATTTGCGATTAATTAGCACAATTATCTGTTATGTTTTACATTTCTTCTTGTTCGTTAGGATTATCAAAATACTTTATGCAACTGAGACTTGAAGAGACTTTGTCGGATAAATTTGTATGTATTTCTCGATTAGATACATAAAATTGTGTACGAACGAATTATTTGTTTTATATATAATAAATAAGATTTAGTCGACTGTTTACAGAAAAAAATAGAAAAATAAACTATCCACCCTCAAACTTCTTAACGACTACTTCCCATTATGCAGATTCCATTACAACCTTGAATAAATGAAATCTAAATCTTTTTCATCGAACTTTTTTTTTTTACAATGACCTTTTTAAATTATTATTAATAAAATACAGAAATTAAAAGAGAAAATTTTCTTTTTTTGATAAAGACACAAATTAGAATAAGCTGAACTTGAAAAGGGATAACTAAAGCTTTCTTGGCATTCACGAAAGGGATTGAATGTGAGGCATAGAACCGATGGATGCTGCGGGGAGAGTAACTCAATCCCGAAACTACAAGACAATTTTAATCTCTATATGATATAGCAAAATATTAAACATAAAAACAAAAAAAATATAACAGATGGATAATTTCCAAAGCCCATGTTCACATGGGTCACGTGTTAATGACACTTGGCATTAAAACCAACGAAGAGTTAGGTCCTTAGGAGTTAGGACAATGACAGGGAAAGTGAAAGCATGACGAACGTTCGAAAAGAAGAAGATTATGGGCTCACCGACAATGACTGAAAATCAAACCCTTGATCCGCTTAAGAGCGCCACGAAACTCTGCCAAAAGAATATGATCCTCTTTTTGTTTTTAAGCACATCGCTTGAGATATGAATTTCTGTGGCAAATAAAATCACCCCAACGACATAAAAAAGAAAATCTCTCAATCCCCTCTTCAAATCATCATTAGTTGAACGAGACAGCAAACTATACTTAGCTGATGCATGGGACTTGCTACAGCCAGCAATCAATATCATCCTCCAGGATAAATATGAGCCTGGCGTCTTCTGCTGCTCAACTATTTTTTGGGCTGTTAAGTGTGCTTGCATTGTAGATCCTGGACAACAAAAACTACTTTTTGATCTGATCAAGAAGGAATGTGAGCCACACGTCACTGCGGCTATACAGTCTTTAGAGAAGCAAAGCAGTAGTGATCCCTCTGTTTTCTTGCCACTCGTGTACAAGTGTTGGCTAGGGTTTAAAAAGAAGATGATGTTTGTGTCTGACATATCCATGTACCATCCTTGTACTGGAACTACATTGTGGGACGTGGGCCAGGAACTTTTCCATAAGCAACTCTCCTTGGTCCCTAAAGTTCAAGATAAAGTTATAGCTGGAATTTTAGGACTCATCACTGATGAAAGGTAAGTAAGTAAGAGAGTAGTCTCTTCTTTACTTCCTTGTTCCAATCTCAATCTGCTCACTCTTTCTTTCCCTTGCACTTTGTGCTATATATATGTGTTCCACGTTAGGCAAGACTGCTAACAACACAATTCTCCTAAAGAAGCTTATGGACAATGTTCATGGGAAGTGCGACGTGTTTAAGAAGCCTTTTCTTGATTCCACTTCTAAGTTTTACGCCTCAGAAGCAAAGCAAGTCTTGCAGCGGTCCTCCGCATTTCCCACTACTTGAAATATGTCGAGGTACATACTTCTCAAGACCTCAAAAGTTTTGTAAACGTGTCATCTTAACCCCTGAAAGTGAAAGCTATTCTTCTGGTGATTGTTTGTTGCAGCGGAGTTTGCGTGAGGAAAAGAAAAATTGCGAGAGCCATTATTACTTTTTTGGTTCATGCTGGCTACTACTAATGAAAGTTGTAGAGAGGGAACTGTTGGAGATTCACTCTTGTTTTCTTGAAGAGGGTTTTAAGGTATTAATGGATGAGAGGCATGGAAGACCTTAAAAGAATGTATGGTTTGTTCTCTAGGGCAGATCAGGTGGGTTATATAGACGACATTCTGAGATCCTACATTTTGGCAAAGGGAGAGGGAGCGAGGCAAGGAGGCTTGTAACACCCTCAATCATTTTTAATCAAAAGCGCTACAATGATACTTAGAATATCTCATCTAATGCTTCAGAACTAATCCAATATCTCAGGTGAAACATCCTTAACACCATTTCTAATTATCCTCGTTCCTATCTTTTCAACAGGAACAAGAATTCGTAGTTAGTTTATCTCGGACAAAGCCAAATATCATACCGGAACTTAAGTCGTATTATACAAAACCTTTAACTTTATTTACTTAAGTTCCAAAACCACATTTTTAAACATTCATAAGTATATGTGCGCACATCAAAAATCCAAAAATATTTAAGTCATTTACAACATACATCTTTACTAAAAAGGTAAACTCTACACCGGCTTTGCTTTGTTCCTTCTTTAACTCCGCTTTCTCTACCGCTTTTCTACAAAGAAGGAGAACGAATAAGCAACTAATTTGCTTAGCGAATCCGGGTGCCTAACATGCATAAAATGATCCCACCAAATACCAAACAAAATCACAGTACATAGATCATTCATAGAAAATGTAATGTAAAAATATCGACAATTCATAAAACATATTCTCGTCCATTCTCATTCTCACTCTCCATTCACAGCATCAATATTCCTTAGTTCGTTCATCCTTTTACCTCGTCCAACACACATTCACTCATACTGAACATGCTGACGATCCTGAATCTCGTTCATCATCTTACCTCAATCAGCATACAGCCACTAAGGTTGAACAAGCCGAGTGATCCGAACAACACATCGTCATGCGACATACGGCTGGTGGTAGCGAGCCAATCCCCCGTATGTATCATGATAGAGCGAGCTACGTCCACAGCGTACCGCTCCTATCGGACTAAGGACATATTGATCTGTCTCACCGAGCACGCCTCATTGCGCTTCGGAATCACGGTCGCTCATGTCTCACTGCATACTGCGCTGACCATACTCCAAACACGTGCATCATGCCACACAAAATTATGCATGTTTCAGTTCATATCAAGCCACTTTACTTGGCTATTTCACCGAGTTCCAGTGGTGAATCATTTCAATTCAAGTCTCGGCATCACAGAATTCATCAAGTAGACAACCAAGTAATTCCACCGAGAACTTAACATACTAACCGCTTAGTATGCATACATCCTACATCCTACTTATGTATATCAATCATTCACCACAAAATAAACAAGAAAACCAAACTCATAGTCTAGGTTTAGTCGATATCGTTCTGCCGATCGAATAAACTTGTCTGTGGAACAACATCTCCTCCGAAAATCAGTCTTTTCCTTCTCTTTTCCCACGAAATCCTCTTCTTTTCCTTTCCACGAATTCTTCTCCACCCTTAGAAAATTTCTTAGAGATTTTTGCAAACTTTCAGAGAAAAGAGGTGGACTAGTATTTATAAGAATAGAAGACTTCACCTGAAGGAAATCTCAGCTCTTATCTAGGAGACACCTCCTACATGAGTCATCAAGAAGACTTCATAGGAGGGTAAGCTCAGCTGCTTTGCCACCACCTTCCTCCTAGTGCTGCTTTGCCACCACCTTCCTCCTAGGCTGCTTTCCATAAGCACCTTGCCACCACCTACTTATCAAGCTGCTTCCTAGAACCACCTTGCCACCATCTACTTACCAAGCTGCTTCCTAGAAGCACCTTGCCACCGCCTACTTACCAAGCTGCTTCCTAGAAGCACCTTGCCACCCACCTATCTACTAGACAACTTGATTCTCATACTCAGTCTAAATCCTTCTCCCGCTTAGTTCCGACTCATCCTGACTAGTCCACCGATCACAATCTAATCCTTTGGATGGATCTTTTCTTTCCAAGACTACCTCACTTCATTGTATCGCCACTTATTCAAAATTCTCACTTTTCAGTCCATAACTTCTTTATATTCTCGGGCAATTCTCAGTCTGTTTCCGGTTTAAAGAGAAGGTCACTACAAAGCTCCTTGCAGGAATTGCATACTAACATTGATAAGATATGGCATAAATGTTTTGATATGGATGATTTATTGGATGAGAGCATCAGAGAGTGTTTTGAAGGTTTGGATCTGCATGTGCCGGTATGTTAGTTATTTCACCCTCTCCTCTCTTTTTTATTCTTGAACTGTATATGTAAAAGAAGTGTGCGTAATTCTTTGCACAGGGTGAATATTCGGATCAAGAGCAGTGTGAAGATGTGATGATTAAAGCTGACTTGTTAAATGCATGGAGGGGCTTTTGTATTTAATGTTATAGTTGATTATTATAAGTTGTGGTTGTTATTATGGTATTGTGTTGCATTTCTTTATGGATTTCTTATAAGACTAATCAACCAACAGGCTAAAGAATCTAAGTAATACATGTGTTGGTGTTATATGCAGAATTGTGTACCTGGTGACCGAAACAAAATGCTTATTCTCAAGCTTTTGCCTAGTTGCAAAGGTCCTACCCTTGCAATATCAGAAATTGGATTATACTCAACTGAATAGTGGATATCTAGGTAGCACGGAAGACAATTATATTTTCTGAAATTTATAAGTTAATTACGTAATAATGGACTTATTTTAACACAGAAAATTGGAAAAACAAATCGATAATTTATCAAAATAAACATCCGAAGCCAAACAAAGTGAGAAAATAAAATAAAATAAAAAGGTGATCCTAATCCAACTAATTATACGTGAATTTTGTCCGACCAAGATCGTCAAAGTACACAACACTAATATAGTTGGTTGGATTAGGATCGCCTTTTATTTTATTTTATTTTCTCACTTTGTTTGGCTTCGAATGTTTATTTCGATTTGTTTATCTAATTTTCTGTGTTAAAATCAGTCCATTATTACGTAATTAACTTATAAATTTCAGAAAATATAATTGTCTTCTTTAGTGCAATTTCTTTTTTTGACTAATATATTCAGTTGACCTTTTTACTTTGAGAAATATCTTAAAGCCTGTATATTGCTAAAACTATTTATCAAAATCGACACTCGTAAATAATTCCGGGTAGACATTCTTATATTCACATTTTTCTTTGATAAGTTTTAAGTTTTTAATCACTTAAAAATATAATTAAATCAAATTATTTTATAATTCAAAATCTCACTGCATCATTACTAAAAATATATTTTATCAAAAAAGAAATCATTACTGAAAATATATAATCATAAGATTCCCTTGCATATTTGATCTTTTTCATGTAATTGCCATCCCAAATGATGGATTCTAGATTTTAAATAATTAAAAATTTAATAAATGTTAAAATATAATTGCAAAAGCGTTAAATAAATTTTACTCACTCTGTTTCTTTAAATTAGATGTTTTAGGTTTTTATTTTGTCAAAACAGATGTGTCATAATCATTTCCATGCCAATTAGAGTTAGTAGAATGTATATTTTAATTAAACTGGTAATTTCAATTAATAGAAAAGGTTCGGAAAAAAAGATTTCGACCAATCATAATCATTTGGTACTTAACAAAAACACTGAAATGTGTAAAAACAACATAATATACAATTTAGAGAACGGAAGAAATACCAGATATGACATTATTATTGAAATTATGAATATACATGCAGGCTATTGTAACTTACAAAAGTTAATTAATCGAACGATCGTGCAGATTTCGAAGTAAAATGTAAAAAACTTAATGTGAGAAATGTCGATTCTAAACCAAAAGAAATGTTAGCCCATGGGCCTCCAATATTTGATCCCAATATCAAACGTTGAGCTCTGGACCTAATGTTGACTAATAAAGCCGAAAGTACAATATTAAGTTATTAACTACGTGCTGTTTTGCTCAAATTAACGACACGCTTTTCGTTACAGGAATGCAAAACGAAAGAAAGCAAGTGGCAGGCAAATTGGCAATATATTTCCAATTCTCAAGCAGCTTGGCAAATTGGCAAATTGTTGAGAAGCTGGCCATTCTCAATATTTCCAAACAAAAAAAACAAAAATCTGCTGATAATTTTAAGAATATAACAACTTTCTATATTATGTTCAATGTTCCAAAATCCACTAAGAAAAATAAGTTCCACCATCGAATACGCGATGTTATTTTATGGTTACCTACATTGTATTTAATTAGTTGACTGATCAGTATAAATCATTATTATTAATTTACGAAACTACATGCAGGTCGAGTAATGCAAACAGATATTTTAGGAAAGTTATCGTGAATCTTTAATTATTTTTATCACTATTTTTTGTTCATATTGGTGTGTCAAAGTCAAAGTGCATGAGATGAGATGAGATGAACGAGTCTTGTCGTAGTGTGAAGACCGAGAGATGCAGTTAATTTAATTAATAAAAGAATCTCTGAATTTTAGTTTTAGGAAATTAATTGATACAGCTTGGCCAAAAGCATATTTTTGGTAGGACACAATCTTAAATGTGTACTATCGAATTCTTCGTCCAACCACATGTGGTTGTGAAAACGTTCCATTAGTTTTTTTTTCTTATGTATTGTAAGATGAAAAGAAGAAATCACACAGCTGAAGCAGAGAAGGTTGAAGCATAGTTGAAGCAGTCAAATTTACAGTCAACAAATTTCAGTCCAAAGTCAACAAATCAAAACGACATAGCATTAACAAAGATTCTATATCAGAAAGAGGTTTTTAGACTTTGCAACAAATCAAACAAAACACAGTTCATATCAAAGGCATCTTCAGCTGAACCTGCAACAAAAGAAGACAAACTTAGTGAAAGTACAGATGACAGCTGCTGCTAAAGACTACAGCCTGGATTGAATCATCAGATCTTATCCTTATGCTCTCCAATCTTATCATTTTCTCTACCTCACTGTATCTTTCTATATAAAACAGGCATTATAATCAAATTTAGTAACTTTTTAATATATCAATGAAATAGAGATTGAGCAAATACATTTTTTTCTGAGCACAATCAAAGCTTTTCCCGTTTTACTTTTCTGTTTTCAATAAAACTCAAACAAAACTATTTAGTTTTCATGCTTTAGTCTTTAAATTCATAGCTCCTTAAAGCTTAAATAATGTTTAAATGTTTTCGGTTTACAGCTGCTTTTAGAACATCAAAGCTACTCTTAGAACATCTCTTCCTCTGTTTTTGATTTCTCTTAATGTATACACATGATTAATCTATAAAATCGCGAATGACACCTATGCTGTATATTAAGTCAACTAAATAGAATTACTTAAAAACGGTTCTGAATCTTTTATCAAAAAAAAAAACGGTTCTGATATTTAAAACGACATAACATGTCTTACAACGGAAAAAATTATGAAGACTATCATTTTAAAAGAATTTACTTGTCATCTAGATATAAATTACATCTTGAAAAAAAAATGATGACTCACTTCAAGAAAATAGATTTACTACCTAATTAAAGATGATCTATTGGTTGGAAAAAAGACTAAAGATTACTGTAAAACCAGCATGTTCATATTGATTTTGATGATCTAATCGCATATTGATTTTATAATTGTATTTGGCTTGAGGAATTCAAATAAAACCAGTATGGGGCTATTAAGTAATAATTATGTGACCTCCGAGTTCACATTATGCGTGCTCAATCCTTACTTCTAATTTTCTCTCTCTATCAATTATATATATATATATATATATGTGAGAAATTGCAATTATGTAGTTTGCAGTTAGACTAAATGTTTTTTTGCTATTATATTTTATTAAATTTTGATAGTTATTTAATTTTTTACTATCTAATCCTTTTTAATAATTTTTTTATAAAGGGTTTTAACAATATTTTGACCGCACCACTTTACCCATACTAAATTATTAGCCATATTAATCTCTGCGACCGAGTATACATGTCAAATTATCTATTGTACGTACCATAACAAATATAAATCCAATTACTTAGCTCATGATTAATTTAAAATCGTTATGGTCCCCACATGGTACATACTAATCAAAAATTTTGAAATTATTTTGTTAAGTCAGCTACTCTTCAATGTTTTCTTTGAAAAATAAAATGTTTTCCTTTATGAAGAAAATAAAATCAAAATTGCCTTGTAGTCTTCTTCATTGGATTCGATATTAAGAGAAGCCTAACTTGTAAGAAAGTGTTTTTATTTTCAAAGTTTAAAGTTATACCAATGAAAAATCAAATTTAAAACAATAGTTTAGTCGTCATCTTCTTTTTGTTCTAAAACAAAGATTTGACTTTTGCTGTACATATCTCCTTGACGAATACATTAGAATTACCATACCAATTGTAAATTCCGAAAAAACTCGGAATTATGGTTTTGGATTTCTGTAGTTATAAGAAAAATGAAATACCTTATTAAGATGTAGTTTGCATATGGTTGAGAAAAGCAGTTGGTAATAAGTTCTGGAACCTTGTGGTTTTTGTTATGTTGTATTAGGTAGGGTTGTACATATTCTGGGAAGGACGCATATACTAAAATATTCAGAAAGATAAATCTATAAGAGATGTAACAATGAATATATATATATATATATATATATATTCACACGCAGAAAAGGAAGAGAATGGTAAATGATCTACACAAAATTCACATGATTCTACTATTTGTGGTAATAGTAAAGATTCTTCACCGATAAACAGGTAGTTGTAAAACTATGTACGATCGTTTTCATTTTAATGGCCGGTGATAAATTATTAGTATTTATAAATAATTAAAGAAACCCCAAAACGTCATTTTTGGTCGATTTTGTTGATATGGATGCATAGTTATGGCAGATTATTTAATAGACAAAATAAAAGCAAAATTTTAAATTATTATTTTATATTTTAAAGCAATACTTATATAATTTTATTTATGGAAACTTTGATAATAGGAATATATGATAGATTGATCAAACAAAAAAACAAATAAATAAGTTTGCCATCCTCTCTTGACCGTTTTTCAAAACTTTGTACCATTTGATTTAAAGCATTTCCATTAGATTTCTTAAGCGAAGTTCTTAAAATTTTAAAAATATAAATTATATCAATAAACGTGTTTAAAAAAATTCTTTTTACAATTCGTTTTTTAACTAAAAATTTTTAAAATCGATTTAAAAAAAAAAATTCTTAAAACATATTTACGATATAATTTATAATAAAAATATTAATAAAAACTTAAAACACGTTTACGATATAATTTATAATAAAAATATTAATAAAAACTTAAACTTTTACCAATAAATATAGTGTTACACTCTTTCTTTCTGAAATCTCTCTCGCTGTCTCTCTCATTTGGCTGCTTCTTCTCTCTACTTTTCTCCACTTTAATATTTTCTACAATTTTTGAAATAAGAAAATTAATATAGAACGAATAATTTTCCCTCCCTCCATCTCTCTCTCTGGTCACAGAAGCTAAGCAACGAAGCTCTAATTATCATCTCTTCTTCTTCATCATCTTAACCTCTCATAATTTTCAATCATATTGGGAGAAAGTGGCAAGTCTAATCATCCTACATGGACACAATCTTAACGGATGATCCGAATACCCGGAAACAGTTAATCGGGTCGCTAGCTCAATCTTTCGGATGCGTTTACGTTTGTCTCTGGTCCTATTACTTCCCTCGACCTTCTAAGTAATAATCACATCTTCCTCATTCTTGATATTTACATATATACATATATGTTGCATTTAGCTATTTGATATCAATGGATGGATATTACTTTGAAGCTTATGAAGAACCTTCTTCTTCTTCTGTAAGTTTAGCTAGAAGCTTGTTCCATGAGTATTGTCAATCCCTTATCCCTCTCCAAAATGGGTAAAATTATTCTTTGATTATATATTCACATGCAATGTTTGAGTTCTTTTTGATAAAAATTGTTTGAATTCTCTATGAATATATATATATATATATATATGTGTGTGTGTTTGATAATAGTTTATATGATTTAAATGTTAATTTCAGGCATGTACCAAGCATGGCGTTCATGAAAAATCTCCCATACGTAGAGATTCGACAACAAGAGATTCAAAGACTTACTTATAACGACGCACAACGTCTCTTCTACCAGGTCACTATTAATATTAACATAACCATAACGCCATTTAGTTTCAAATTTATCCATTATGATAATCATAAACCTAGCAAATATTTGCTAATAATCAATTCTTTTTTTTGTTCATTAACTGTCGCAGGAAGCCATGATTCAGGTACGTTATTTCATTTTCATAATATTCCAACCAAATGTAATATATATATAATCTTATAAATGAAGTAAAAAATAAATATAATGTTGTAAATGTATATTATGATCAGGCGGTAATATTCATGGGTTGTCGGAGCGGCGAGATCGAACTCGGAATGACGTATGATGCTGCAAAGGTAAGAATCCATACGTATATATATTTATTTAACTATAAGTATATATTACTTAGATATTTTTAAATAGATATCGTTGTCTCTCTCTAGTCTCTATATAATATAATGTGCCAATATTGACTCAACGACAGCTGAAGATAGAAGCAAGTCTTCAAGAATGGTTCCCTGGAGATTTCAATAGAAAGTCTTCTCTGGTCAAGTCCGACTATCTCCGGCCACCGCCTCATCCTTCTTCATCTTCTTCTTCTCTTAGATCACTAGACAGTCCCCAAAACGTTTCCGAATATTCCTCTCTCTTATTATTCCCATTCATCCCTAAACCTTCAACGGCGACTGACGCCGTCAACGTTCCGTCACATCCGCCGTTAGCTCCGATCAATATGATCCATCAAAAGCAACAAGAGCCTTTGTTCTGTAAACGTAAACGTGAGGAGGAAGCAATGACGCAAGCTATCTTAGCGGTTTTAACGGCGTCGTCAAGTCCTCCGTCTACTTCTTCCTTGCCGCAGCGAAAAGGAAGAGCCACCGCTTTTAAAAGATATTACAGCATGATTAGCAGCAGCCGTGGAATCGGTAGAGCGGCGCCGGCTAGTGTACGGAGGCAAAGTATGATGAAAAGAGCGATTTCGTTTTACAATAGGCTTAACATTCGCCAGAGAGAGCGTTTTGCTAGGGAAAACGCTACTACCGGCGGCGATGGACGTTATATCAGCGGGCCAAGTCCAACGCAGTTGCATCATATGATATCGGAGAGGAAACGGCGAGAGAAGCTTAATGAGAGCTTCCAAGCATTGAGATCTCTCCTTCCTCCGGCAACTAAGGTATGTGATATAATTTAAAAATTTTAATGAATTAAGTTCCATGTATATATATACTATGATTTCAATTCATTAATCTATTCAAAATCTGATAAGATTATTCTTCTTACAAACACGTTGGCCTTGTTTCTTATTTTGTTAAAAAGAAAATTTTCTTAGATTTCATGATTATATATATTTTATTTGCTATATAAGAATCAAGCAACCATGATTTATATTTGAGCTAATGTTATGACTATCTTTTTTGAACAGAAAGATAAAGCATCGGTCCTCACCATTGCAAGGGAGCAACTAACTTCTTTGCAAGGAGAGATTTCGAAACTACTAAAGACAAATCGAGAGCTAGATGCAAAGCTAGCCGGAGAAAGAGAGATTGAAAATGATTTACGACTCGATGAAAGGTTTAACGTTCACATAAGACATATACCCGAATCAACATCTAGAGAGAGGATTTTGGATCTTAGAGTTGTTCTAAGAGGAGAAAACATTAGGGTTGATGATTCGATGATAAGGCTTCTCGAGTTCTTGAAGCAAATCAACAATGTGAGCTTAGTATCAATGGAAGCTCGAACCCGGGCTAGAGAAGATGAAGATACCTCGGTTGTTCTTGTGAGCTTTCGGCTCAAGATTGAGGTAAAATAACATCTTGAATATATTTATTTTTATTATGATTTTTTAAAAAGATTGAGTTGTAATTTATTGATTAGTTAAAGCCTTAAAGGTATAGGCTTATATGTGACAATATGCATAACATATATTAAAAAGAGAGTTGCTATGTTTCTAATATTTTATTTTACAATTTAATGGATCTTATTGAATGAATTGCATTGATTGGTCGGCTTTCTTTTAATAGGTGGAGATGTATGCATATATACCTTTTTAAAATAGGGTCGACTGTCTCTCTTCCACATAAATTTATTTGATGAGTTTAAATATTACGAGTGTGATTTTGATAAGATATAAGTAGATGACCACTAGTTTGGTCTTGACTTTCTAATAAAAACGTTATCGAGTCATGGGGAAAAAACAACGTTAAAAGTTTTGGAATTTATTATTATTTTGTAGGATGAATGGGACGAATCAGCCTTCCAAGAAGCAGTCAAAAGGGTTGTTGCTGACTTGCCTCACTGACAACAAAGTTGATTATTTCCTAACCATATAATTATAATTATAAATTTATAATTATATTCCTTTTTACACTTACAAATTAGTTTAAATTAAAATGATTATATTTTTGATGGACATTCTATTTTGCTACTCGTATCGTTTTCGATGGTCCTCCTCTTGTTTTTATTTACTATGGAAAGTTTCTACCGTTCGTCGTTATTTCGTGAATCAGTCTTGGCCGTTTATTTCTATCCATTTTCTTAGCTATTACAGTACAATTTGTAATAGGCAATATTCATCTCTCTATACAAACTGATGTATTTTTTATTTAGGAGTAAAAAATTAATATCGTTGTATTTACATTATTCTTTAGATTTTTATTATTGTTGGTCGTATGATTTGAATTTGGTAATCAATAATTGTACTCTTCATGAAAAATTATTATGCCTCGTAAATTTACATTGGTCGATCCATGCAAGCAATCCAGCAAAATAAAATATTTCTAAAATAAATAAGCTTTTAAAAAAGTATTCCTATATTTATGTGGCTAAATTTAAATATCTGTCGTCGCCCAAATTGACTGAAATTTTATTTGCTAAACGGAAAAAGCCAACGACAAAGGAGTTCTCTATGTATAAATAAAGAAAATGAAAATTCAAGCGTTTGGAGAATTAAGGAACCTAACTAGTTACTTTCCAAATTCCGGTCCTTTCCCTTTTCATAAGAAATGAGATTAATTCCTACATACGTACAATACCGTTCTTACTTTTTTTTGTCGATTGTGCAATATGTACCATTCATAATGTATAAATTATAAAATATCTACATTTATGAAAGTTGATGTATCGTTTTTTTTTTCCTTCTAGCGTTTGCGAAAATGTGATGAGGTTTTACTGTGATTAACGAATGCATCTTCATCTATAAAAGAATTTTTAAATTTATTGTAAATAAAATTTAGTACATAGCTGAATATTTTGAAGGTTCTACTTTAAAACGAGAAAGAGTTATTGGTTTCCTAATGTGTAAAACTATAGATCGACACTTCTTTTAAAATAAAGAAAATATATGTTTTTCAAATTTTATTGCTCTTTCGTAATTAATGAATTAAAAGATAACAAAAATAAAATTGAAAATTAGGAATGCCATGTATGAAAATTAGAACTGCTATAACATTAAACTTTATAAAACAGAAAAAATAAAAAATTCTTAATACATAATAGTTTAATAAATAATGCATGCTATTAAAATACTTAAAAACATCCGATTTATGGTTTTATTAGTACGAATAGAAACATCATTTGAACTTAAGAAACATGGCATGTCCTTCCGGGGATATCTGATCAAAGAAGAAGACAAAGGCTAAATATTAAAAGAAATTGTTAAGAAAATGAACGAGCGTGTGTGGGTCTAAGTATCACAATAAAATTAAGAACTTAAGATTTTGGAGATTTTGGAGGAAGACGGCAGTTTTGACCCAGTTAAGATTAAGGAAGAACCTTCTAAGGAAACCCTCTCGTATCTCGTAAAAAAAAATTGATCAAAACCTATATACAGTTAAAACTTCTATAAATTAATAATGTTGAAATTCTAATATTTAATTAATTTATAATGATAGACTAGTTTCAATTAGTTTATTAGTTAAAATTTTACAAGAAAATTTTCAAAAAATATGAGTTGAGATAATTTGATTTAGATAAAAATATATTTTGGATTTTATACATTTGTAGTTTTGACAAGAATATTTAATATTTAGAGAAAAAATCTTTTACGATAAATCATAAAAAATATTGATAAATTTATTTAGGCAAACAACATATATGAATTCTAGTGTATTATTAGTGACCTCAACTATCTCATTTTAATAATTTATAAGGTTATAAAAAAATGATGCATATTCAAAAATTAAAAACTTTTAATATTTTTTTTGTTATTTTAATGATGAAATTATAGCCAATACTATAGTTTTGTAGTTTGAAATACAACACAATAATAGTTTAATACATTAAAAATTAGCAACGATATCAAATAATATTTAATAAAAACACTAAAACTATACATTAATATATTATTTTCTATATATATTTATATATAATTATTAATTTATTGTATTACTGAGAGCATATATTTACGTAGAAATTTAAAAATATATATTTTTGTTATTTTATGGAATTTTATTAATTTTTACATTACTTTAACTCGGAATCAAAATTTTTTATTATTTTATCATATTTATTAATTACGTAAATATTAATTTGTAGATGTTTTACTGTGCACTGCATTTAAAAGACTATATTAACACTTGAACACGTGGAACTTTGAAGATATGCTTCTAGTTACTTCGTGATGATATTTGATATTTAAAGAAACTCAAAAGCTTAGTTAAATTGTCTTCGAACATTGTATCGTGTATATACCTAGTCTTGACAAGATGTAGGTACATTATATCGCTTTCAACGTTATGAATCCACTCACAATATATGGTATCGATCGCTTTCAACGTTATGAATCCACTCACAATATATGGTATCGGCATGGAAATTATAAAACGGGCTGCTCTGGCCTAATAATTCAAACCTCTCGATTGCTCAAAACCCAAATGTCCCAAATCCATACTAGGCGAGTTAAAGTTTAAAACCTCACGACTTTAAACGCCAACAAAAAAAAAAACCAAAAAAAAGAAAAGGAAAGAAAAGAAAACTCACGACTTTAAACATTTTAATCAATTTGTTTTGTTAACTGCAAACGTAAATGCTAAATAAATATGAAATGGTGTGTGTTTGTTGTTTACACTTGAACTATACGGAAATATTTTATATTTTAAAATATTATTTTTTTGGCTTTACTTCTACGTTTAATTGGTAATTTTTTACCGCAGTGATAAGCGTATACCGTTGATAGTTATCAATCACAAAAAAATTAATACCTAATGATGTTAAAATAATTTTTATTAACCACTATACTTTACCACTATCTTTTACTTTTTCTAGATATTCTAATATTGCTTACCATTCTCTTTTTCCAAATAAATTTATATCGTTTTATATTACCAATCCGACTTATTTATACAAAGTCAGTTCCTTTGAAAATTGGAACTTGAATGTGATAAAGTTAAATTGCTTAATAAGTGTTCACGCGAGTTTTTTTTATATGTATCCATTGATTGAAGAATTTGACTTAAAGACACATCTGTCAAAAGATATCAATGATTGGTTGTTTAAATGTTAAGTAGTTTCCGTCCTTTTTTCGTTAGGTTGTATCTTGCGAGGGAACATAACTTTATAAATAGACTATTATTATTACTATTACAAACATTTAGAAAAAAACCCTACATGGCTACATACCTCATTTTTTGGTTAATTCGTGATATTTAAAGAGTGTCATACTAATTACATAAAAGCTATTTTAACAAAAAAAAAATTACATACAAGCTAGCCATCGTTAAAATAAACTAAAGAAAAAAGACGCCCTTTAGAACAATATTTTTATCAGGATATTTGGATTATGGTCTTTATATAGTTAGTTTTTGGGATTTCCCCTTGATAATAATATTAACAAACATCTAATAAACTGGAGTAACAGATTTAAATTCAGATCCAATAACATTCTTTAAACTGACTGAATAAAGAACGCTTTGGGAAAAGAAAAGAAAAAAGATCACACTTAAAGTAATATCTCTTACAATATTGTCTTCACAGCAATTATTTATATATATATATATATATATATATATATTTTGGTTTTAAATTATAGATATATTTTACTTTGATTTAGTTAAGAACTCACATTAGAGTCGTTGTATCGACTCCCGCCAACTCTGTGCTATATTCCAAAGACATTGAACTAGTTTTCTGGGGACCCTATTTGATTAATAGTCACAATTTATTTGTAAAGCGATTAAATGTTGAAATTTTCAATGCACGAGAAATACTTGTCGTCAATAGTTTAATGACCTAAAGGGTGGGTAATATACTAATGTGAAAGATTGTGTTGTTGTTAGTTAATATATTTGTATTTAGCTGATAAAAATCTTTACAATTCTTGTGAATATAGTATTTATTTCGTTGAAGCAAAATATGATCATAGAAACCAGTACATTTGGAGTCAAAATCAACTATTGAGAAAATATCTCTCTATATAAAGAGTCACTTTCGTGTATCTTTGATATTTACGTCTCTATTATATCACCTAATTAGTTGATTTATTAACGAGAAACGATACTCACTAATGGTGTTAGTCACAGTGAGTAATTAATTTGACTAACTCAGTGACTAAAAAAAAAACACAAAAAAGAATTGATCAAATATCTCCTCATGAGAGCTCACTCTTTGCCTACAGCGAAAATCCTAAAAGCGGTCCTCCAAAACATTTGGCCATGATCAAACTTCACTCAAAACCCAAAAACATTTTCTCTTCTTTTTCGATTTTGTTTACTGTTGCTTGCATTCAGGAGGCCTCTCGCCTTGTTGCCCATCGTTAAGCTGAGGTCTCCCTCCTATGAATGATTCTACAAAGCTTCATTTATAATTTTGTCCACTTATAATTCAGCTTTAGTCATATATAAGTGCTCAAAGTTTCAATGATCCACATGTTCATGCATAATGAGCTTGATAAGTTAATTTCAGCTATCTCCTAATTCATAAGTAATGTTCTCTCATTTTGTGATCATGGTCGCGCCTAAAAGTGTCTACAGGTTTATGACTGTTGTATGATTCATTGGTGTCGGATTATCAAACAGAAACTATAGGATTAACTCAGACAAATACTATTAGAAGGGAGGAAACTGGCTATGTACCTTGTGTAAGATTGATGGCTGCATAAACATTTAAACCCAAATTAAAAATACTAGTAACCAGACTCAAAAAAAGTAATTCCATGACACAGAAATAAAAAAAAGAGAAATTCAATACCTTCTTCTTCATTTTCCTCATCCTCATCCTCATCATCTTCTTCATCCTCATCTTCTTCCTCGTCCTCATCCTCGTCCTCGTCTTCATCTATCCTCATCCTCATCATCTTCATCGTCATCGTCATTGTCTATTTCAAACTCTTCTCCCTCAATAGCCTCACCAGTAAACCATGAGACTGAATGAGGTATGATCTTTTCTCGGATTGTTGAACTGCAGTAAGCAGTGAATACTTGAATCAGATACTAAAAAATGTATAACTTCACAGTTAAAGATGCCAGCTAAAGGTTTTATACAGTTGGTAAAAGGATAAAGGGAAACGTATCTGCAGAGTTTATGTTCAAACTCGAAGTTTCCTTGGTAACCCCCGGAATTTCTTCGTAGTGGCTCCGTTCCATGCCAAGACGAACCCAATATCATAATCTTGTTCCATCAGATTCTGAAGTTCCTTAGCATGCACCAAGAACAGACAGTTTTTGTACAAAAGTTTATAATTAAATAATAGTCAAAATCGGGTATGTCTTGAAACCAAATGATATCATTTCTGTCCTCATCAATGTCTTCATCATCATCAGGTACTTGGGGAGGATTGAAAAAGTTGAAGAAGGTTTAGCATTCTTCTCACCTTTCGTAGGCTTCTTAAGAATCTTCTGAGTTAAGCATTTTCAGAATACCAATCAATCTCTCTCATGAGAGTAAGAACAAAGAACCATAACTAGTTGTATTCATTCTTTCGTCACAAACTCATCGCAAATGTGCCACGGTTTTCGCAAAGTCGTCTTTAACAGTCACAAATTTGCGACGATGTAGATTTTGTGACGAGAAATTTCCAACAACTTGTGGTCGTTACAAATTTGTTACTCTTTTGGATTTTGTGACGATTTTGAGATGATTGTGTTTTTAGCAAATTGTATGTTTTTTTGTAGTGACTCATGGTGGAGCATATGTCAGTAAAAGCTTTTGCAGCTTCTTGGAAGCGTCTCACAATGAAATATGCCATGGAACAATACAAGAAAGTATCAACAATGACCCGATAGCCTTCTCAAAAAGAGGTTCATCTTCATCGATCATATGATACGCCTTTGTTAATAGGGTGTTTTTGAAATAAGGGTTCTGGTCAAGGAAAAATTCAAGTTGGAATCCCTTTGGTTCTTCAATCATGCACCATTTAATATCTTTGAGATATACAAGGGCCTCTTCGTCACGCTCTGTGATCTGACATCAAAGGAAATAAAAGCTCTGGTCATTTTCCATGCACATGACTGAAGTAATTTTAAATGAACAACCATAGCGACAATACCAACCTCCTCAGATATAACGTCATTGTTTTTCAGTGTGGTCAGCCAGACACTAGGTACTCCTTTCTCTGCAATCCAACTAGGTGAAATAAGCAAATTGCATGATTACAATTTATAAAGGTAAAGAAACAGAGTGAATACCTTTTGCAGATTTTTCCTCTCATTGGTCCGTTTTAAGATCCTCTGAAGACCCTTCAACTTCGGTAGTTCCATTCACAATCTAAAAATGCTGCAAGTTTCAGTAGAAAGTTAAAAATAATTATAGCCAAGACAACTACAAATAAAGAAAATACAAGATAACACACACAAAGGCTCCAAAAAATTTCATATGTTTTGATTAAATGGTTTCTGATTTATATAAATTGCTCAGTAGAAATTTTCGAAATAGATTGTACTCACAAACAAATACCTTGGTATAGAAAGATTGATATAACTTTTGATACTTGGCTTCAAGGGCAGCTCCCTCCTCGCGGAATTTTGTCTCTATTTCATCATGTTTGCCCTAAAACGAAACGGATTCTCAGATAATCAACAAAAAGGGTGCAAATCACTTTAACAAATTTGACATTCAGCCCTCAGATTCAATATCAATATACACCATTTCATTGAACAATAGTATAGGTAAGGGTAACCACAGCGTAAACAACGAGCTCATAAAATGTGACTGGAAATTTCTCTAATCTGAATCTCCCGCGGGACCTCAACACAACACGCCTTCTGATTTTAGGAGTCAGACTCTCGAGCACATCAGAATGCTGCCCAGCCAGATTCTTAAGCTTCTTCTGTGAATCGAACATATAACAATTACAACAAATCTCCACATAAACTATAACGCACGAAGCTATTCTCAGAATACGAACCCCACCAAATCAAATTTTCAGATGAGATATACATAAACAAGTAATGTTCCCACCAAAAAATCTCGAAATTAAACTCCTTAATAATCCCAATGCAACATGCGTGCCGGTTTTGTAAAAGGCTCCTACACACCTTCCAGTTTATGGCGAAGGAAACAAGAAATGTGCATTACACAAAAGTAACAAACTGAGCTTAGAAGCTACAACGACAAAGGCTCTGCATCGTCCTTTTTTCTTAGGCTAATGAATCATGGACTCTTGTCTTCTTCCTTAGGCTGGTTATTGTTAACCAGTTTCTTCTCTGCATCCACATAGCGACCAGTCATTGGATCAACCGGGCGAGTGTCTCGAGGTCCACCTTTACGTCCCATAGCCACCATAGGAGGAGGAGGAAGTAAACCGGATCTGAATAAGAGGCGTTGAACCGGGTCTGATGGCTGAGCACCAACAGATAACCAGTACCTGTACAGGAAGAAAAAAACATTCAAAACTGGAACTTTAATTGTACGACCAGGTTCAAAGAAATCTAGGTAATCGTGGCATGTGTTCTGCTACTATCCGGATGTCATAAACATAATTTCAGATGATGCGGAAGAGCATGAAAAGATTCTAAAGCTGTATGACCATAGATATATGCAAAAAACAATGCTTTAAGCTGTAATACCATTCAAGACTGACTCAGCTCCTTTATATTAGATCGTAGATATAAAAGAATGCTTTAAGATTTCTAGAGGTACTACCTTCATAGACCATTATAGCTCCTTCAATTAACCAAAACACTTGGAATGCAGAAAACCCAAAAAGGCTCAGAACAGTGATTCAAGTGAGTAGAAGACAAATTTCAAGCAAACAAGATTATAAAAATGCATTTGCTCCTCCAATTCGAACAACCAACATGCTTTCACAAAATTAAAATGTAAAATATGAAAAGTACTTATTACTGGAGAATAGATGAGAAGAACATACTTAATTCGATCAAACTTCAGACCCATCCTCTTACCACCGTCCTGGCCTTCACACAAAACGAGAGATCGTGTAAATAAAACCAATGAAGAGAGCAATCGAAATCCTAAGAACAAACATCAACTCCACAAAAAGAATACATTTGTTTCTTAATCACCTGGCAAAGGATTGAAGTAACCTAAGACCTCAAGGTGCTTCCCGTCTCTTGGGGATCTGCTATCAGCGGCCATTACCCGAAAAAATGGCCGATTTTTGCATCCAAATCTCGATAATCGGATCCGTACAACCATGTTTCTCTTCCGAAACTACGAAATGATCAAGCCCACAAATTCGATAGCGATAATAATGGGAGAGAGAGAGAGTGAGAGACTGAGCTTCAATTTTGATTCGAAACTTGAAATCGATGAGATTTTAGGGTTCAGGGTTTTTTAAACGGAGTTGGGTTCTTTATACGACGACGTTCAGAGACTGACTTTAAACCGTCATTTTATTTTTAACCAGTTTTCACGGCACCGTTAATTAATCGAAACGGTATTTTCATCTTCCCCAAACCTTAAAGAGGATTTATCAATCGTCCACCGCCACAAGACGGCGAGTCGAAAGTGGCCGTATCGTCACCGTTAGTATTGTACGGCGGCAACAATGGAATCGTCCGTTGGTCCTCTTACTCACCGGAAATATCGCTCTTTGCTTCATCACCTCTTCTCCAGTTTCGATCGGGATCCCCGAGTTTCTCTGGCCTCACCAGCTGTTCTTTAGAAGCAGGTGACTGTTCAAGTCGAATTGAAGTTCTTCTATTGCTTGAGTTTTTTTTTTTTTTATAATTTCAATTTTGTGATTATGATGATTTCCTAGAAAATGTAGTATAGTTTGAATAGTATGATCCTATTTCTGATGCTATTGTCTGTGTTTTTCTGATAAAGAAAAGAGCTCAAGAGCGTATAGCCCTCGGCGTGAAAAAGCTGAAACTGAAACCAGTAGCTCCAAAACCCAAGCCTATAAAATATTGTCGACACTATCTCAAGGGACGGTTCCATGAGGTCTGTACTATAACTCTAGACTCTACAGATTTCTTTGGAATCTAAAGTCTTCTTTGCTTGTCGCTGATAGCAATTGTTTTTCTTCTTTTGCAGGGAGATAAATGCAAATTTTCACATGATACAACACCGGAAACCAAATCTTTGGTAAGATTGCTTTTTCAAGACATAAACTTCTTTTCTGAACTTTATATAGCAGCAATCATTTGGAAAAAAATGTGGAATCTCTTACCCACGTCTTCTTGTTGTTTCAGCCTTGCTGCTACTTTGCAACCCAGTCATGTATGAAAGGAGATGATTGTCCTTGCGACCATGATCTCTCTAAATACCCTTGCAATAACTTCATTACCAAAGGTTTCTGCCACAGGGTGATAGTTGTTTGTTTTCACACAAGGTAATAACCAACCTCGATCTTCTCGTAATGCGTCTTTCGAGTCTAGTTATGTATTGATCTTTAGATCCTAATATTACCTATGTTTACTTTACAGGGTACTCAACAATCTGCTTCAGATACACCGAATGCAAATGTAACAGTCTCAACAACTAACATCGTTGCAGCGTCTTTCTCGCCTCAGAAAACAAATAAGCAAACCGTGAGAGAGGCCATAGCCAAATCACCGGCTATCCAAGCAAGAGTTTCAAGCTCTGTTCCGTTTTTGAAGCCCTCGAGTCAATCTGATACATCATCTCCAATGATCAATGAACATGTAACACCTCCACAGATGCCTCTGTTCAAAAAACCATCCGTTGCTCCAAAGGGTATGAGTTTTCTGTCTTTAGACAAACCCTCACAAGAGGATACCGTGAAACCGTCTCCTGCATTCAAGCAAAACATACACAACTCTGATCAGACATTGAAGCAGTCACAACAGGGAAGTCTCTTCCTCTGGGGGCTCCAAAAGGAATCAATTTTGCATCGTTTGCATCAGAGGAACGCAAAGCTCTAAATCAAGAGTCTCAAGAACCATCAAGTAGCACAAATCTCAAGACAACGCCTAACTTACACATTCGAAGTTCTCTAAACTCCGCCATGAAACTCAGCTGCAGAATTCGAATCTGTTAAAGTTGAAAGACGCAACAATGATCCTGCAGAAGCTGTAAATAAGGATGATGTTAAATTTAACACGACTGTAACCAAAAACTCAGGGAACATATCTTCCAAGATTCTCGAGTTTCTTGTCGAGCTTCAGCCAGGGCAAAAACTGATGCTTCATAAGAATTTTGAGATAAAATCATAAAAGATTGACTGCAGTATTTAAAGCTTTTGGTTCTTGTGAGATAGATAAATCTATAGGGTGATAAATGTGAATGTAAATAAATATTGTATTGATCAATGAAAATGACGAATGACGAAATAATTCGAGCTAGTCAAACGCGGTAAGAAATTATTCGTTTTTATCAATTTTTTTTTTTGGTTTGGCTTTGGTGATTTACATAATATATCGTACGTGAAAATGGTTTAAGTGATCACCGTCATGTCCATGTAGATTTAAAAATCAGCATATAAAAAACACACTAAAAAAATTCAAAGAGATTTCTAGTGGTACAATGTCCATAACTAACACTAGTCCGAGAAAAATGAATATTAAGACTCCAATTTTTCTTAATTTTAATCTAGCGTTATTAGTATGATATTCAAGACTGTTGATTTCTGTTCCCAATGCAGATTTTAAACATAAATCTAAATTTTGACCCTATTATTTCAATTATTAGAGAGAAATTTTTTTAATGTATTAATAAAAGATAGAAATTTGTACATATATTTTTTTAATTTATGTGAAAAATTGTAGAATGACACTATTTAAGGAACACATGGAGTATTGTATCTAATAATTCGTAGAATATTACTATTTTGGAATAGAATTCGGATACAAACAATCTCTTCTTGTCCGTAAGTAATCCATGTTAAAATCAACGACTGATGTACTTGTTATTTCCTCATTTTTCTTAATTTGCAAGTGTGTTCTTTCAAATCTTCGATGGTCCCTAGCTACTCCAATTCTCCTTTACATTTATTCATTACTTAAATCAACCATCACAACATGGCAACTTCTTGGTTTTGTTACAACATACTTCCTCTGTTTCTAACTAATCTAAGTTTTAGAAAGAAAAAATTGTTCAAAAAAATTGTATATTCTCTATTTTCTGTGCATAATTAGCTTTATATTTTATATTATTCTTTCTTATTGATTGCCACAACTAAGATTGATTATCAAATTATCACAATTAGCTAATAAAACAAAGTTTAAAATGTCATTTCAAAAAACGGCCTAATATGTGTGAAAAACCTCACAGAATCAATAAAAAATGTCATCTTTTTTTTTTTTATCAACAACATCTAATTCCTCTTCAAAAAACCCTAAAAATGTGAACTTTTTTCCCTTTGATCAGTTGGTTCTACTTTGACAAAACCGCTTATTTATACCTTTTAATACTGATTTGTCTTTCTTAAATTATTACTTGCATCTTTTATTTTTCTTAACAAAAAATACATATTCTTTGATTTTCTTTAGTTAAACCCCAAAAAGATGATAATTTTTGCTTTGGTCTTTGATATTTTTTTAAAGAACATTGATTTACATTCTTATGTTATTTTTCTTCCTAATCAAAGAAAAGTAAGATTATTTTGGGCTTTTTCTACAAGAAACTAGATAAGTTTACCATGTGCCTTGTTAATTTTTCTTTGTTAAACCTAAAACTGGCAGTAACTTTTGCTTTGATTTTTTATTTTATTTTTGGCTGAAAATAATATTTAATATTGATAACCCAAACAACAAATATATTTTTTTCTCTCTATCTATTAATGTAAACATTCACAGCCATAAAAAATGAACTATTTGTTGTTTCCTCTTAAGATATGGACAAAGACAAATGAAAACGAAAACAAAATGACAAACATCAACTTTCTATTAAATATCAATGATAGCTCCTTAGTTTTTGCTTATGTAAACGATTTTGAGCAAGAACAAGAATTATTTTGGTCAATTAGTTTTAGTTTTATTGTACAAAAAAGCACTAAAATAGTAACTTTAAATTCTTATAGGTTCTAACTAACATTTTTGGATACCAAGTTATGTTTCACTTTCCATCATATATGTTTCTTAAAAGAATAATAATAATAATAATAATGTAACTATTTGATGAAAATATAGCTATTTGTTAGACGTGTTAAATATAGCTAGTGATCAGTTAATTATAATTAGACATGTTGAATAAGAATTATTGAGAGTTAGCCAAACTAGGTAGTTTAGATGCAACAAAAAAAATTGAAAGCACATGCAGAGAATTGAGTTACTTATATAGGTCAATAGATACGTTTCCATATTATATTTTAAAGAATATATAGACTTCGAATCAATGTTTCTTTTAATTTTTTTTGTTTTGGTTTTAAATAAAACTTAAGATAATCGGATGGAGCTAACTACCATTTTATAAATGGTCAACTCTTAAATTATGATATATTTAATGTTACCACTTTCATTACCCAATCATCAACTTCCTATTGTTTCTACATTTCACCTTGGTAATGGATCAATATTAGTTTTTCAAACATTTCCAGTTGGTCAATACTTATGCATATATAATACTTTTTATGCATTTACAATCTTTGCCATTGCAAAGAGACAAGTGCATTGATTGATATGTAGGATGCATATATAATATTGTCTCGTCTCCTCTGTCTCTTGGTCGCATGTTCTTTCTCTTCTTTGAAAAAAGAAAATATGTGTTCCTTTCTTCATATTATTGACGTTGGTTCTTATTCAATGAACAAATGTAACCAATTACATGGAGCTGGCAATAAAAATTCAAAGAAACTTGCATCAAATTCAAACTGTGGAGATGTTCATACACAATATACCACGGTAAATATCTTGACATATTAATAAAAACTTATTTGAATAAAAATTTAATAGCACAAAATATTTATGTGTTAATTTGATTGATTTGGCAGATTTTGACGAGTTCAGATGAAAACTTCCCCCGATAAAATGAACATTCATATTATATTTTTTAATTTGTATTAATTTTATTTTTCTAGATATTCCATTAATCTAATATGTTTTATCATCTATAATATATATTAGGATGTCAGAGGTGATAAAATATATTGGAAAGATTGGAGTAAGACTAAGGGTGTCTTAAGTGATGTCATTAATTAAGGAAATGGCGGTAATTAATTAGAATGTAATTCCATATTGTAAAACATAAAACAACACATAAATCCAAATTATATAAATATTTTACTTTTTCATGCGAACCCAAATAGTATATATATACTGTAGTTACTATATTCCTATGAATCCACATTATGTCTGTATATTTTGGGTACTTAGTTTTTAATATGGGGGAATTACAATTCTAACATAAGTTTTGTCTTTCTCTCCTTATGTTGGGCCATTTTATCTTTGATTCAATATCCAAGTTAAACCCTTTATATATTAGTTTTTTTGCACAAACTCAAAATGCTGCTCCATGCCACCATTTACTGTTTACAGACGCAGTCAAAATTTTTGAAGAGATGGACATTTTTTTGAAAACTGATGGTGCCATTCAAGATTGTGAATGTGAAAAGAGGACGGATAAAAAAGATCCATGCAACAAAAAGATCAAGGTATTATTTCAATAATTTTTATCAAATGGTAATTTTATTTATATATTTAATGTTATTATATTTTTAAGATTGCTAGGAGAAAACTGTACATGTACTGAAGATTGATCAATTAGTTTCAACTAAAAAGGTCAATGAGGGAGAATTGATCAAGTTAGTGAAACTTGGTCTGGTGACGGTGAGTTTAGATGCAACAATCGAGTTAACGCTCATCGCGGAAATGTGAGTTATTTTTTGTCACATATATGAACAAAGAAATATGGTGTGGAAGTACCAGTTTGTAACAAAAAGGCAAACACACAAGTGGTGAGTGTTTTACATATATGTTTTACATAACAAAAAGGAAATAGAGTTTGAACGGAAAATAAAATGTGAATCGGTTTTTTGTTTGTTTTATTTAAATAGTTGGTGAAAGGAGAAAGTACATCTAAGCATGTAAAATGACTCAATTGAACTATCTAAAAGTCATCACAAAAGATGATTATGTACCAGAGGAAAAACCACCATATTCTCCAAAAAATATAACATTATGTCTAACGTCTCTATTATATATATTTATTACAACCAATATTAAAGTTTTAAATATTTATTTGTATAATAACTAGGAAGTTAATTCTTGGGACCGGAAAAGAGGACTCTTTTGGGCTTCGAAAAATTTATCGGGTATCATCGGACTAACATTAGATCAAGGATCACAAAGTATTAAAATTTATGTTATAAATTTACAAATGAATTTCAGTTTCAGTTTTTTTTATCCGATGTAACTTAGAATCATCCAAAAAAATTGGGCACTTAAATTAGACAGCTAAACCAATGAATATTAGCGTGAAACCCCAAAAATATGATATCATTTTGTTTTGATATTTGGTGTTTTGTTTGAAAAGAATATGAATATACATTCTTATGTATTTTTTCTTCTAATCAAAGAAATGTGAGATTTTTTTTTGAGATTTTGCTAGCAATAAACCATATAAGTTTACCATGTGTCTTGTTGTTTGTTCTTAGCTAAAACCTAAAAAGATGATAACTTTTGTTTTGATATTTAGTTGAAAGAAATATTGATAACCCCAACAATAATTTTTTTCTCTCTATCTCACACTCTCTCTATATTAATATAAACATTCACAACCATCAAAGAGATGAATCTCAACAAAAAAAAACATCTTTAATTAAAAAAAATTTTATGGGCCTAAAAATAATATTTTTCCTCTCCTACCCTTTTTCTCTATCTCCTGCTCCATTTTATTAGTATCACAATCACCTTAGAGATGAATTCCAACAAAAAAAAACTTTGATTAAAAACCTTTTACGATCCTTACAAGATTTTTTTTGGTTGTACACAATAATACGATGTATATTGACTAATTGATCATTACAAATAAACAAATAGACTTATATTTAGGATGTAGATATATATTTTCTCGTATCTCTTTCCATTCTGGTCGCATGTTATATTTTTGGATTAAATTCTTTATTTTTTTTAAATCGAAGAATTTTTTTGTCTTATTTTCTTCATATTGTTGATGCAGTTTCTGAATTTTTGGTTATCTGGTAAGTGTTTCTTTAATTTGCTCTAGAAAAAAACTTTTATCTCCTCAAATTTGTCTAGGTTTTTTAGTTTTTAGTTAATATATAATGCATCTAAATGTACTTGTTATTGATCAAATGTTTAATTTTTCTACCTTTTTCATCATTTTAATTTTTTCATAAATATGTTTTTATTTCTCTTTATTTTATTGATTATGGGTATTTGATTTTTTGCTTTCCCATCATCACTTTTCTAGAAATGGGAAAATTTTCTTTCATATAATCATAGTTTTCATTTATAATATTGAATGTTTGATGGTGATGTAGGCTTATGCATTTATATGCAAAAGAAAAATTATTTCTTTCAACCAGAAATGTGAGTTTATAAAAACGTATATGTTTAGATAAATTTTGCAAATTGTCAAAATATAATATACAATTACCTATATATTATATATACTTAAAAATAAATAGTTGTTAAAAGAAATTTTAACTCACAGTCATTTTATGCATGTGACCGGACCATTACTTTTAAGATTACAATGTCTTATACAACTATTTGTTGGGTCATCACAATCATTCTTACCTTTTTATACAACTATTTGTTGGGCCATCCCGTTACTGAGAGCCTTACAAGCCCTTATGAACATAGGAATTTGCTCACATAAGCAACTAGAGTTGTCTATACAACATATTGTGGTAAACAACTAGAATTTGTTCACATAATCTTCTGGAGTTTGTATAGAAAGTTAATGTCGTTATCGTGGTAAATTTGAGATGAAAAAATGTGTTCATCAATGAGTAAGTAATATATATGTATATATATATATATATATATTCTTAGATATATCATTTATTAATACTTAGTTCTAATTACAATTCTATTATTATTATTTTTAGGTTTACTACCACAAAGTAGACAATTTCATTCATTTGACCGAAATTGAAGATGTTGATCTTGAAAAAATTGTTAGAAGGAAAACTATTTCAGCTTTCATAATATATAGCAAAGCGTTAGTAGACATTGACATCAACATCTTTAATCTCGGTCAACTGATTTTAGTTTCATCCGCTCAAAATATGCACTGAAATGGTAACTTCAAACTATCATCAGATGAAAAGAAGCAAAAGCTCTTTATTTACTGAATTTTATTACTCAACCAAAAGCCGTGAAAGCATGATGAAGGTTTTAAGATATTTTGGCTACTTATTTTTCTGTTTGAAATTTGGTATGTTTAAAAAGGCTTGATTTTTGTTATTTGTTTATGACATTTTAGCACTTTTGGAGCTTGATTTATTTAAAAAAAAAATCAAGTTAAAATTTATAACATTGTCGTATTTGACTTTACTTCTCTAGGTTTTAATTGGAGCAAACCCACATGCATATTTTTCATTATTTAAAATGGATTATAACCTAAAACTTAATCATTTTTAATTATTTACAATGGATTATAGCATAAAACTTAATTATATAGTATATATTTTATTTGGAAGCATAATCATAAAATATTATTAAATACTTGTGGTCATCATAACCACATGTAATTAATAAGTGACTGCATCAATTATTTTTATGATACAATAGAAAAAATGAAATATCATCAAGGGTACACACAAATGTATGAAATACAATAGTCAATGTTGGGTTGTATCTCAAGTCTAAAATCTTAATTTAAAATAAACACAAATCCCTCTAATGCAAGAACAATTTCTATCAATTTTTTATTGAACCGTGTTTTTGATGCAGTAGCTATTTTCAATGATAGTTTTTTGATTAATTGATGGACAAAAATGCACATATAATACTTAAAATTAGCATTTTATATATGATATTATCTTTTAATTTGAATACCAAACAAACGATGTTAAGATGATTTTGATGATTAAAATTGAACTGGTGATCATGATTTGAATTACTACTCGAACAAATTTTTGATTTCTTAGAAAAACTATAAAGTTTAGAAAATTAAAAGTAAAATACAAAAAAAAATAATTAAAATTTTTTTTACGAATGGTGGTTTTTAAGAATTAATCGTAAACGGTGTTCAAAAATATCAAGTTGGGTATTTTTAAATATTCTTGACAAAAAATATATATATACACGATTATTTAAATGTATGAATTGGTCTATTCCTAAAGAGTATCATATTTCTAACGTGGCGAAAACAGTTAAAAAGTTTTTGGAAAACAGTTAAGAAAAAAAAAACCGTTTTGACGTATTTCGGCTATGAACTTTGCAATGGGCTTACTGTAAGCCCAAAACATTGGTGACCAAAACTCCTCGTCTCCGTCGTTGCCTCCTCCTTCTCCATCATCGACCATCTCTCTAAGTGTCACTCATGGCGCCCAGAATTCTGCTATGTGGAGATCCTCTTGGACATCTCAATCAGCTCTTCAAGCGTGTTCAATCGGTCTCTCTCTATCTCTCTTTCTCAATCAATTTTTTCACCTGATTATGTATCTCCTAGGGTTTTAATCGAACTCCAATTTGTGTAGGTTAACAAATCAGCGGGTCCATTTGATGCTCTGCTTTGCGTCGGCCAGTTTTTTCCTGATTCACCGGAACTTTTAGATGAGTTATTAGATTACGTTGAAGGTCGAGCTCAAGTTCCGATTCCTACTTACTTCACCGGAGATTATGGCATCGCCGCCCCTAAAATCCTATCGACAACTTCGAAGAAAGCTGAAAATCAAGGGTTTAAAATGGACGGCCTTGAGGTTTCCCACAATTTGTATTGGTTAAGAGGAAGTGGGAAGTTCACTCTTCATGGTAAGTGTTTTTTTGATATATTCATATCAGAAAGTTTCAATCTTTATCAGTTTTTTTGTTAGGTAGTTTGGTCCAGTGATCTGTGGTTTTGTTTGTTTGATATAGGTTTGTCTGTTGTTTACTTATCTGGTAGACAATCATCTGAAACCCAATTTGGGAAATATAGTCAAGATGATGTTGATGCTCTTCGTGCACTTGCTGAGGAATCTGGAGTGGTTGATTTATTCTTAACATATCCTTTTTTTGTATTACTTGATGAAATTAGTAGTGTGGATACATTCTGTATTCTCTATTGTTCAAGGTTTCGTATACAGTTTGTTGTCCTTGATTACTGTTTACTAATGAATGGCCTGCTGGAGTCACAAACAGAGCTGCAGTTTCGGATATTCCTGTAGGAGTTTCTGATTCCTCTTGTAGTGATTTCACTGTTACTGAATTGGTAATGGAAGTTAAACCTCGGTGAGTTCTTTTTAATTGTTATATTGTTGTTACTGGGGAATGTTGATAAAGTTAGGAACTTATTTGCTGTCTGTTGCCTTTTGTGGTAGCTATCACATTGCAGGTTCTATGGGGGTATTTTATGCCCGTGAACCTTACCTCAATGCTGATTCTACTCATGTAACTCGTTTTCTTGGTCTTGCTCAAGTTGGAAATAAAAACAAACAGGTTTGTTCAATATTTTCTTTCACACAAACTTGGTGTTACATTATTTTTGTCTGTAGATTTTGGTTCCTTTCTGTTTTATCAATTGCCGGCTGAATAGTATTCTTAACTGTATACATGGCTCCTCGTAAGATGGAATTACTTTTAATGCAGAATCTATGTAAGAATCACATCAAATGGATTTTTATTTATGCATGTTCTGCGGATTTGATTCTGATCATCATGCAGTTTTCATAAATTCTTCGATGTTACTTCCTTTTCCCTCTTTGCAGAAATTTCTTCATGCGCTTTCTCCTACACCAACATCTATCATGTCACCATCAGAGCTTAGTGCAAAGCCTCCAAACACTACACTATGTCCTTATACTTTACAAGAGGGAGCTGGTGAATCGAAGAAGAGGCCAAACGACAGTGAATCTGATTCACAGTACTGGAGGTATGATGTCTCAAAGCGGCAAAAGAATGGATCTCAAGGGGAAAAGCTTTGTTTCAAATTTGTATGCTCAGGTTCCTGTCCTCGTGGGGAAACTTGCTATTTCCAACACAACTCTGAAGCAAGAGAACAGTGTCGTAGAGGTGTTTGTCTCGATCTTATTATCAAAGGAAAGTGTGAAAAAGGCCCAGAGTGTAGCTACAAGCATGAATTTCAAGATGAAAGCATACAAAGGAAGCCCAGATCTGAAAATGCTAATAGGTATATTCTAATTTAGCTTCTGACCACTTTTCTTGCAACATATATGCCATTTTGACTAGGAGTTGAGACAGTAATGGTTGCTTCAACATTGCTTCTCAGGTCGAGAGAGTGCTGGTTTTGTCTATCAAGCCTGAGTGTGGAGTCACATTTGATCGTCAGTGTAGGGGAAAGTTTTTATTGTGCTCTACCTAAAGGTTCACTAGTCGAAGACCACATATTAATAATCCCTATCGAACATTTGCCCAATACTCTGGATTTATCCCGTGAGGGTGAATCAGAGCTTAGTAGATACCAAAATGGTCTGAGGAATTGTTATAAGAGCCAAGGAAATGATGCAGTTTTCTTTGAATTGGTTTCTAAACGTGTTTCTCATGCTAACCTCCAGGTAAGAAAAATTCTTTTTGCAAATCAGGTAGATCTTTTGAATTTAAAAGTTGCTTACATTAGTTTGGTTTTTTCTACTTTCTGTAGGTTGTTCCTGTTCCATCATCCAGAGCTCATCTTCTTCCTAATATCTTTAGTCTGGCGGCTGAAAAACTGGGCTTTAAGCTTGTGACGAAAAAGTGTAAGCTAATTTTTTGATGTTTCTCTTTTCTATCTTATTGAATTTATGGACCTTATGTTTATAACTCAGATTATAGCTGTGTTCTTCCATTGCACTCTGCGTTACTTTCTGTACTAAATTAAGTTGTCTTCATTGCAGTTAGCGATAGTTCTGATGGCAGAAAATATCTGCAGAAGGAATACAATGCAGCTTTGGGACTATTCTATGTGGAACTTCCTGATGGAACTGTCTTATCACACACCCTGGAAGAGAATGAAGTATTCCCTGCACAATTTGGACGAGAGGTAAGACATTTCACTCATGGAATGTGATTTTGCTATTATACTACTAAGAAAGAACCAACGATAACACAAGATTCAAACGCACGAAGGGTCAAACATTATGTTCTATTTAATACAGAGTGACCATCGACCAAAAAAACTTGCTAGGTCACGCCATAGTATTGACGTTTCAAATTCAATTAGATTGATAACATCCAATCCAATTTAGAATTTGAAGAACCAAAAGGTTATAGTGCAGACTGGATCATCAAGTACATTTTGTCGTCTAGAAAATGACATTTGATTTTACAGGTTCTAGCAGGATTGCTAAAGATTCCAGATAGGGCAGACTGGAGAAACTGTAAGATTAGCCAAGAAGAGGAGGCAAAGCTGGTTGAAGAATTCAAAAAACATTTTCAAGAATTTGACCCTTGCCAATAATCTTACTGAACTTAAAGTTAAGGATTATATGTTTGTTGAGATGTAAGAGTGATGATCAATCACCGAAACACAGAGTCATGGTAGCATTTTAGAAGCTTGACCTGTTTTCACCTAAACTACTGACTTCTTTGTTGGTTGTTAAAAAAAAGACCTTTTTGTCTTTACAGTAATCTCCATTATTTACAATTACACATATTTTAGTTCTAGAATGGATACTGTAATAACACTAAGCTTCTCCGTAGACATATCTTATCAATCTTTGCTGAAACATTGAAAATTAAAGCTGGTTTTAGTGAATCAGATTCAACTTCGGAATCTGAGAACGATAACTTGAGAATGAGGTTAAACAGATGGTAAAAGAAGAGAGAAACATCATATCTTCATCTTTAAAGTTTTAACTTTGAGTTTTCTTTAGTTGCTGTTGTTGTTGCAGCTTTAGCAAAAGAGTAAAGGAAACAAAAGAAAAGCTTCATCAACTGGTACAAAACCAAAACCCTTCCTATAAAAGGGATTACAGATTCTGTCTATGCCTCAGCACATGGCTCTTAGTTGTTACCTTCTCGTTCCTTTAATGTGAAAGCGAATTTTCATGGTCCCATCCCATATTTTAGGTCTCTATATCTCTCTTTAAATGCATCAACTACCGTCTAATTCTCTTGTAATTTTTGTTAATTCATAATTGCATTTTTTTAAGATCTTTTTAAGATTAATTTTCCCTTTTTCCTTATTATATAAAATTGGGTTTACTACAGAACTACCTGGACATCTTATTCAGATCCAGTTCAGAGGGGAATATTTATTTATTTCGGTGGGTTGTTTGTATGTAGTAATTATTTGTCACGAGGCTCGACAAGATTTTTTGGACCTTAATACGAAAAATATGGGAAAATCTCACTATGCCTAATGTATACTACAAGAGGCTATAGTCTTGTAGTAGTTAGAATTATTAGATACATATTTTGACCACTTTAGATTGCGACATTAATCTTAATCAAATACAGTTTTTATTCTTTAATTTTGGTTTTAGGTGTGGGCATTTTCCATTTTCTGGTTCGGCTGAAATGTTCTTCCACCTAATTATATTGGACTTTATACTGTAAGATTCAATTCAAAGAATATAAAAATAATTTTCCTGAACAGTAAAGAAACAAAGAGCTAACGTCGTCGTCTCTGAACACTTCTTACAGTTAAACGACAACATCCAAACTCGAATCTGGTCGTATTGATCGTTGTTTGTCCCCACACAATGGACACCAAATTACGGTCTGCAATTCTCGCCGCTCCTACTCGTATTTTTTATTATTCATCTGTTCTTTTAATTTTGGTTGTGTGAATGAAATTCTCGTTTTTTTGTCGGTGCATTGAAACGGAAATTTCTCTTTCGATTTTGATTTTTTGTATTAATGTTAAAAATCAAATGGGTCAATCAGAATTTAGTTTTGTTTTATTTAGACTACTAGAAGTCATTAATTAGTGACAACGGAACTGATTCTTACACCACGTGTTTTGTAGTGTTTGTTGTTTTTGGGTGATTAATTCTTACTAAGAGCTGGTTTTTGCTTGGCTTTACTTTGCTTGCTTAATAAAATATTGTGATCAATATAATATAGGGATAATATATCCATCCCCTATTTTGTGTATGTAAAAAATCAAGATTTAATATATGCAACTTTTAGATTTTCTTGGAAACACATTAGAAAAAAATTAATAATTAAAGGTAGATTAATTTGTTATGTCATTTTCTAATCGGAAAGTTGAATTCCATTTTACTAATAGGATCCTAAGCAGATGTATAAAAATACATCCCAGATTGCCTATAAAAGTCCATCTGCTTTTCTGGTATAGGCAATTTTAAATAAATATAAATCAAGGTGTTTTTTGTACTCTATTATTTTTCCAGGTCTTAATCCACTTGGGAAATGTTTATTAAAAAAAATTATATGTGATCAGTACACTTTCCTTTTGGTCAAGATGTGATCAAATTTTTTTTGATCTAATCTTTGACATATTTACATTTTAAATATATTTTTAATACCAAAAGGTTTTGGATCGAAATTCGTAATCTCCACATCTAAATGTAATATTAGTTTCGTCCCAAACATCACTCGATCCTTTGACATCTAAGCTTCGTTTATAATCTTTTCTGGTTGAACTAATTACTTTTAGATATTTTTTTTAACATTTGGTAAATCTTATATCAGTCTTTTAGTTTTGTTGGAAATATATACAAGATGTTATGCCGGTGCTAATGTTGTATATCAGACTCCCATGTATGTTTGGAGTTATATTTGTAAGACGAATTGATCTAATATGTAAATTTTAAAAATAATTTAGTTGTAAATATTAAGTGATGTTATATATATATATTTGAAACTAACTAATACATAACTAACAGTTATATTAGGGGTGTTAAATCGAATTTTGATTTGGTTTTAGTTTTAATTTGAGTTATTTCAGTATGTAACCTAGACATGTTTATTTTAGAACGGCAAAACCATCTTGTTCAGTATCCATAAAAAATTTCTGTCCCATAACCGTTCTCTTTAAAATAATTATTCGTTTGATAATTAAAAAAATACATGTTCGAAAAGTCTTTTTTATAAGAGGTTGAGTAAGGATTTTAGATGGGATATTTGTATTCACCGTTTAAATATTGAATTTTTATAAAATTAATGAAAATTATCCAAAAAATTATATATTTCTGAAATGTTTTTTAAATATTTTCAAAAATTATCTAAAATTCATAAAATATACGTCTCGATGGGGATTCTTACCCGTCTCGATGTGGATCCTTACCAAAATTAATGAGAATTTGAGAATTATATTTTCTGATCTCGTACCGTTATTCAAAAAGTTATCTCGTTTTTATCAAAAATTGTTTGAGTAATATTTTTTGTTATCCGTATAATCCGTTCTCATCTCATACCCACTATTTTCCTTCTTAATAGCAGAAATAAACTAGTCTTTAAAATAGCATATTGATTTCGTCGAATAATGATATTAAAGTAACCAAAATTTAATTATGGTTTTTGAAAGTATATGTACTTAGTAAAATGAATTGCTTAAAAACACTATTATAATTTAGATAATCAATTTATATACATATAAAATATATATTTAATGTGATTTTTCTTGGGGCATATATGTTTTTTGTCAAAATGGGCATTTATGTTTATTTGAGACTTTTTAGAGTTCTGAAATATTATTAATATTTTAAACTAAATATTTTAAATATTTTTTTTTTATTTGGTAAAATTATTAGTGTAATTTAAGAATCATATTAAACAAATACTTTTTAAATTTGATAATTCAAGATTTTTGATTTTGAATAATGTTGGTATTTATTATAATATTTAATAAATATTTCAAATATAATAACTTAAAAGAATAATATGGGATAGTTAGATATCAAATCTTAAAATTTCAATTTTGATTGGTTAATAATTTTTATAAATATTAATTCAATTTTCTTCCATAATTAATAAGAGAGAAAAAGTAATTTTTATTTTTTTGAAACTAATAATTATTTAAAATATTTTTAATAAGTTTTAGTTTTTTTATATTAATTTTGTGATTACTATTATACCATTAACGATTTTAAAAGTTTTTGTACAAATTATGATTTTCAATTAATAGTATAGATTGTTGCTATCGGTTTCACAACCTAATGGTTTTTTTTTTATCATTCTTTATTTTCTTCACAAAGCAAACAAAGTAAGATATGAAAGCAACGTTGTGAAGGGAATTAAAAAAAAGAGAGAATATACGAAACTAGAACCAAGAAGGATTGATTGTGTTATTTGGATACGAAGGAGACGTACATATATGGGATGTTACGTTATGGTTATGGTATTAGTATGTCATACCATAATATGATAACAAGAAATCGATTTCACAAGCTAATCCAAACTAAGTGTTTTTTGTGTCTTGTTTTTTTGTTTATTATGATGGTTAGATACTTGGATTAACGGGATAGGATAGGATCGAGTGAATTTGTCTCCTCATTGGATTCCTTTTTCTCTCAATTCAATTTTTTTTCAATACAAAACAAATTTCAATTCATTCCACTACTTATTTTCTTCGAGTGTTGGAGAGTAATCATTATGAAACACATAGACTTCATATGCGTAATGAAATAATACTTATAGATATAGACAAACATAAATTCAGAAGGTGGTAATGCGAGGAGCGTATGAATATACATATTTACTCATGATTTAAGGTATCTTTTTAGTTTATAACATTTAATCAAGTTAATAGTTTTTCCCAATAATTTTTTTTCCTCATTTATATTGCTTCTGTTACCAAATAGGACTCGGATATGCTCCCATTGTTTGGTTATAATTTCAGTCGGAGCAACTTTAATTGTTTGTGGAGTCCTGTCCTACACATAAAACAAACATGATATACACGATACAAAATGATAATTTGTAGGAACGTCTATTATTATATGTTGTTAATATGTTTTAAAAAGTGAAAATAAGTATCCTAAAAGGTAGGTTTAGCTGTATAAAGTCTATTTGACATGATATAACCTTTCAATTTTTTCTTACTAATAAACAAATTCCAAATATGGTGGCTGGTTAATCAATCTTAAAGATTAAAAGAGGAAAAACTGAATTTTTAATTCCTTCAACTATAGATGTTTTTGGCTCACTACAGTTACATAGATAGATCTCAAACATAAAATATGTAGGAAAAATGTAGATTTACGTTTGGGAAACGCTTCTTCACATAATCAATCTCAAGCCAATGAACTAACTTATTTGTAGGAAATGTATTTGACTATTAAGAATAAAAAAGAAACAGAATTTTAAATTAAATTTACATCTTCAACCCAAACCGAGAAAAAGGGCAACCCAATAAATTAATGGTTCTAAAACCCCACTAGGCTCTCTCAGACACAGACACTAGTTTCACTTTCCTCCATTGTCACTAGCCCACTACCTTCAAAATCCCACCTTGTCTGCTACAAATCAAATCTCTCTTTCTCTCTCGAGAGACCAATTGGGAACCAAAAAAAAAAGAAACGTTTCTGTTCAAACATGTAGCTCAAAGATTAATTGCAGCCCCTTTTTTATTTCTTCCGTTCTCTTCAACCAAACTCGTTTCTGTTTTTTATTTTGTGAGCATTAATTAAAATCTCATTAAAAAGTGATAAAATCATTCCTTTGCTTCTTTCTCACTGTTCCTTTCTTCTTGCGTTTTAAGCCATTTCTCTCCTTATGCCACTTTGATTTTTCTCGCAGCTTTGAGCTTTGAGCTTAAGATTACCAATCAATACTTCGTCTTCCTCGTGTTCGTCGAGGAAGCTGATCTCTTCTATGGAATGGAGATTTTGAATTTCCTCCTAAGGATCTGTTTAGTTTCTTCGGTTTTAGTTGCTGCTTGTTCCTCAGGTATGTTTTATTTCATTTGCCCTAACATTAGCAATTATCTGTTTTCCATTTTTGACTAAATTGGGATTAAATTAAAACCAGATGGATCAATTTGGTATTGGAAAAAATATTTCTTTTTGATTTTGCTAAATTGTGGATTTTGTGTGTATTATATCAACAATAATCCTTTTTTTTAATAGCATTTCGGATCACGAGATAAAAAAGGAAACTTTATTTTTGTCTGTTGATGAAATGCAAACACGATGCGATATTATACTTGTGGTTTTATTTGATTACGTGTTTAAACTAAATTGAGTAAAAAAAAACAACTACCAGCTTTTGTTGACGCAATTGGAAAATTTGATTTCAAACATCTTTTGATTTGTTAATAATTTCGTGTTTTTGTTTTATTGTTAACTCAGGATTCGATTTGGTATCTCCATTATCATCACCACCGTCTCCATTACCGGAAACTTCAAAAGGGTTTGGTCAAGTACCGACGACTTCGCCTGAATCTCACAAATCCGGCAATGCTCAACCGTCTCTTCCTCCTTTAGCTGACGTAGCAGCTCCACCACCGTCAGATTCCGCCGGAAGTAAAGCACCGACCGGAGAGCCTATTCTCCCAGTTCCTAATGCTCCAGGTAATGTATCTTTACTTGGATTGAAATGTTGATTCTCTCACACACAATTAATCGAACACTTGGCAGACACTTTTTGAAACATAAAAAGAACTAGAATTGTGTATTAAAATTCAACTTTTATGCGGTTTTGATTCTGCTTCAGCTCCAGCTACATTACCCGTGAAGGATTTGCCCGGGAACTCGCCTCCGGTTCAACCTATTACACCAGTTGCTTCACCACCTCAATTCATTCCAAGAGATGCACCCAAGGAGCCTCCTTTCTCAGGAAGAGCAACTCCGAGTATGTGTATAATACCGCGATTTTTTTATTTATACCAATTGAAATCTTGAATCTTTAGCTTGCAGTGTTCTCTTGTTTGCATAAATCTTGACTCTTTAACTTGCAATGTTCTCTCTAATTTTCATAATTCTTGATTACTTGCAATGTTGTCTAATCCACAGGCCCAGTTTCATCCCCTGTTTCGGATATTCCTCCATTTCCATCTGTGGCTCTGCCTCCGCCTACACCGAGCAATGTACCTACTAGAAATGCTTCTAAGAATCACAAGCCTCCTATTGCTCCTGGTATAATACCATGTTTTGTTTCAATTGTGATTCAATTGTTTCGCCTCTTTTATGAAATAAACTCAGTTGTGGATTCTGAATATCAGTTGCATCTCCACCAACAATATCGATTGACATTTCACCACCAGTCCATCCTGTCATACCAAAGTTAACACCCTCTAGGTCACCTGGTATGCGGTTGCGGAATTAGTTTAGTCACATTGTTCATGAAAATATATGTCTGTTTAAGTGCTTATCATCTGATATCTCTCTCAAACCGTGCAGTATCCAATTCAACTCCAACTAAGGGATCTCCAAGAAGAAATTCGCCAACTACGCACCCAGTTTTCCCCATAGAGTCTCCTGCCGCCTCACCAGGTTTGCTCAACTTTTGAATGTGTCTATCCGTAAAAAACCATATCCAGAATATCAATATTTCTTCTTCTTTTCTAGATCATGCTGTGAATCCAGTAAAACATCCACCACCCAGCGATAATGGAGATGATAACAAAAGTCCAAGTGCTGCACCGTCAAATGAAATTCCTAAACCCTTGCCTGTCTTCCCACATAAAGGTTAGATTCTTAGGCATCAAAATCATATAAGTTACTGTAATGTCTTGTATCAAGAAGAAAAGAAGACTAAATTCATGTTAATTTTACATTGCAGCTTCTCCTCCTTTGATAGCTCCCTCGGCCCCAAAATTCAACGGACACTCTCATCATACTTCTCCATCTACTACTACTCCACCACCAGATTCTACTCCAAGTAATGCACACCGTCATTCTTCATCATCATCTTCTCCTCTGCCTTCAAACCATCGTCATCAACAACGAAAGAAGATCATAAATAGTCCAGCTTCTTCACCACCACCACCGCATATCACATCTCCAAAGAAGTCAAACCGTAAACGTTTTCACTTTACCATAGTCTTTGAGATACTTAGATTGGCCAGTCATCACGTTTCTCATGATCTTAAGTCTCTGTATTCCCTCTGTTTTGTTGTTATAGGTTCAATGACTCCTCCCATTCCTGCTTCTTTGATTTCTCCTTCTCATGCTCCAATCTCTTCCTCTATGCAAAGCATCTCCCCGGCTCCATCACTTTCTCCAACCCAAGGTTTGATTCTGCTCATAATTTTTCCAACAAAAAATAGGCCAAATCTGTTTTTTTTTTTATTATTATTTAAAACCTCTCTGCTTGATGTAAAGCCTAAATTCTGTTTATTTCTCAAAGTTTTTCCTCTCAGCTCCTCTTCAAGACCTTCAAAATCTCGGAAATCCCCACTCGGTCCACCGCTTCAAGCATTTCCTCCTCCCCCAAATTCAGGTTTGTAGAGATTTTTTCAGTTATTTTGGGAACAAAACTCTGTTTCGGGTTTTTGTTTCGGTGTGAAACCAGTGTTCTGTTGTTGTGTTCTGCAGATTGTTCTTCAACTATTTGCTTGGAACCGTACACAAACACACCTCCGGGAACTCCATGTGGCTGTGTCTGGCCAATTCAGGTTGAGCTACGGCTTAGCATGGCGCTCTACGACTTCTTCCCGATGGTTTCAGAATTCGCTCGAGAAATTGGTGCTGGAGTTTTCATGAAACAGAGCCAAGTTCGTATAATGGGAGCTAATGCAGCTAGCGAGCAACCCGAGAAATCCATTGTTCTTATCCATTTAGTCCCGCTTGGAGATAAATTCGATAACATGACCGCAATGCTGACTTACCAGAGATTCTGGAGTAAAAAAGTCTACATAGATGAACCAATCTTTGGGAAATATCACGTGTTTTACGTGCGTTATCCCGGTTTACCAGCTTCTCCGCCAATTTCTGGTATGACCATTATAGATCCAGGGCCATACTCCGGTAATAATGACGGAAGGGCGATCAAACCGCTAGGAGTTGATGTTCCAAAGAAGCTGCGCAAGAAAGAGCTCAATGCCGGAAGTATTGCTGTGATTGTTTTATCGGCAGCTGCTTTTGTCGGTTTATGTTTCGTTATCCTTTGGTTCTTGGTTTTCTGGCGAAAACGAGATCGGCAGCGTCTTTCTAAAAGAGCACCACTTGCTCGCCCTTCGCTGCCTTCCCTCTCGAAACCATCAGGTAACAAACGGTAATTCTTCTTCTGCTTAACCCAGTTTTCGGTTCGGTTTATGAAACATTAAACCGAACTAGAAATTGAGTAGGGTTTAGGTTAAGGTTGGAGTTGGTATTTTCAAAACAGGAAATAATTAAGCCGAATTTGCAGGCTCAGCGAGATCTTTAACCGGAAGCCGGTTTAGCTCAACTTCATTGTCATTTGAATCAAGCATTGCTCCGTTTACTCTCTCTGCAAAGACGTTCACCGCAAGCGAAATAGCGAAAGCTACAAATAACTTTGACGAATCAAGGGTTCTTGGTGAAGGCGGATTTGGACGGGTTTATGAAGGTGTTTTCGATGACGGGACTAAAGTAGCTGTTAAAGTATTGAAGAGAGATGACCAGCAAGGTAGCCGAGAGTTCTTGGCTGAAGTTGAAATGCTTAGCCGTCTTCATCACAGAAACCTTGTGAATTTAATTGGTATTTGTATCGAAGATCGTAATCGCTCCCTAGTTTATGAACTTGTACCAAATGGCAGCGTTGAATCTCACCTCCACGGTATGTTTTCTAGACCGTAGTTTTCTGATTTTTTGGTTTATAGCATATCAAAAAGTGAATGAAAATTGAATATTATTCGGTTTGGTAAGATATGGTTTTGGTTTCTGTTCTTTGCGGTTACAGTTTGCTTGGATATGGAAAAAATGAAACCGAATTAGTTTTGTTATTTCGATATGGTTTTGGTTTTGGCCAGTTTGTTTATCTTTGAAACCAATCTCTTTTTTCTGTTTGTTTCTTGTTTAGGGATCGATAAAGAATCTTCGCCTTTAGATTGGGATGCTCGGTTGAAGATAGCTCTTGGTGCAGCGCGTGGATTAGGGTATTTACACGAAGACTCGAGCCCGCGAGTTATACACAGAGACTTCAAGTCCAGCAACATCTTGCTTGAACATGATTTCACGCCTAAAGTTTCTGACTTTGGATTGGCTCGAAACGCCCTCGATGATGAAGATAACAGACATATATCGACGCGTGTTATGGGAACTTTTGGGTAAGATAACAAAAACCAGAATTGGAACTAACCGCTTAAAACTGTTTTTTTCTGTTCCTATTTAACTTATAAATGTTGCTTTTTTGATAGGTATGTGGCGCCGGAATACGCAATGACAGGGCATCTTTTGGTGAAGAGCGATGTGTATAGCTATGGAGTTGTGCTTCTCGAGCTACTTACAGGGCGGAAACCGGTAGATATGTCTCAACCACCGGGACAAGAGAACTTAGTTTCATGGACTCGGTCTCTTCTCACAAGCACAGCAGGGCTTGCAGCTATTATAGATCAGTCTTTAGGACCCGAGATCTCATTCGATAGCATAGCCAAAGTCGCGGCAATTGCTTCGATGTGCGTTCAACCGGAAGTATCGCACCGTCCTTTCATGGGAGAAGTAGTGCAAGCTTTGAAACTTGTCAGCAACGAATGCAATGAAGCTAAGGAACTTAACTCTGTAACTTCAGTGACTCAAGGCGATCTGAGAGATTACACTCGAGCTGAGAGCTCTTATGGTGGTGGCTCAGGGAGGACAGCCTGGTCTCCGTTGCTACCAAATTACGACTCTGAGCCTGACACAGAGAGAGGACTTTCTATGTCGGAAATGTACACTGGTTCCGGGAGACTAGAGAGACAGTCTAACTCGGGTCCCTTGGGCTCGGGTCCTGGCAAAAGGTTCTGGCAAAAAATGAGATTATCAACTGGTAGCTTGAGCGAGCACGGGACACCATCGGTCATGTTACGATCCGGTTCGTGTTGAACAATCCTTTGCCGGTACAGAACACTGGAGTGTTTGTTCGCTCTTTTAAGCTGATGCCTTGTCCTACAAGCAACTCTTTGCCTTCTAAAAACAGGTTCGACCAAAATCAGGAGAAATCATTTCCGGGTTCACCAATTTAGTTGATGAGATCTTTGTATATTAGAAGAAACAAGAGATTCTGTTCCAATCTAATTTGAATGTACATATCACGTTTAATTTTTAAGCTTTAAGAAACATCGTTGATAATTCCGGTATAGACCGGTTCGACTAAAGAAAATTGGTTTAAACACCTCTAGTAGACAAAGGGCGAATGGGCTTTAGCCTCATAAGCTATTCATATTCTGATTTGGTAAATTGCGTTTGGGCCATTTGTTAAAAATTGTGTGTATCGATAAAAATAAATTGTCCCAAAATGGAGAAATTGGGAAAAGATAAAGTCGTCGCATCGCTCCAAGGGAAACAACTGTCCAGCACTCTCTCTAGTCTCTAGATACTGACCAACCAGATGCAAGATGGCACGTCCCTGTAAATTTCAAATTAATTCGAGGCTCATCTAACATTTTTTTTTTACTAACAGAAAATTCTATGCCGGAATTCATAATCTTATAACATATAATATTAGTTTCGTCCCGACATCACTCAATTTTGTGATCTCTAAATTTCGCTTAAAATAACTAATATATAATATTAGTTTCGTCCCAACATCCTTAATGATTTCTAAATTTCGCTTAAAATGGCTAACTCACACTTGGTCATCAAGAACTTTCACATCACTAATTTTTTTCTCTTTTCTATGAGGACATTAAAGAAAAATCCACCCACTTTGTGTTATTTAAAGAAAGGCCAAGTAGTCTTTTGGAAATTACTCACCGACCACAGCCTAATTTTGGCAATTCCTCATTAACTTTTCCATACCTTTGGAAATTATAGTAAACATGGATTTGATACGAATTGTGAAGATGGTTTATTTAGCAATAAGCCGGTTACAAAACTATCAAAATTTCAATAATAGATGTATCAAAAGAACAATCCATGTTTCTTTGACTTTAATTTTTTTTGGTGAACTAACTAAAACATTAAAGTAATATTATTAAAACGTGTAACATATTTTTAAGGAGACAGCGTTCGTAACTAGGAGACGGAACTCATCGCCGTCATGCCTCGATGGGTGCTCCACGCCTCATCGCCGCCAGAGATGTATCCGCCGAATTCACCGCCGCTCACCACAACAGAATCATTAAGCTCCTAAGGAAGGAAAAAACCCTCTCCGATGAGTGCCGGAAAGGCAAGATGAAAGAAGATGAAATAACCTACATCTACCCTAGTTAGAGAGAAAAAAGGAACGATTGTCCTCCGTCAACCAAAGTTTTATATTTTCATATGTAAAAAGCAAGAATAAACTCACAACAAAATTGTACGGTCGCTCTCTTTTTTTCCCCCTTCCTCTCTTGTGTAAAAGAGTTGTGAAAAAATGAGGAAGAAAAAATACGAGAACAGTGCGAAAGAAGTGACGACGACGATGCTAGTCGCTGGAGATTGAAGAGATTTCTAATCTAAGAAACTTAAGTTTTATTAAGATAGCTCAATGGAGCTTTATTAGGTGAAAGAAACTAAAAGATGGAAATTTAAATGAAGAACATCAAAGATAAAGTTTCTTGGAATTCTCCAAATGGCAACCTTCTAGATTACCTTTCATCAAAGCTCTAAGCATCAATACATATGAGTTTCTACTTGCTAAACCCTAATGATATGGGCTAATGGTCTTGTTGTAAACATATAAGTGGGCTTCTTGTGGATCCTCTAATACTCCCCCGCAAACTTAGCAACGGGTGTGAAAACACCGGAGCTAAGTTTGAATGCACAAAGGAAAACCAACAGCAAGCTTCAGCAACACTTGCGACTATAAGGAGACATAGTATGAGAACTTCTAACTTCATTGTAGAGTTTTGAGGTCTATATTTGTAGAGTTTTATGAACTCTCTCATAGATATGTCTAACCTTTGTCTTCTCGATTTTAGGATGATACTTGTAGAGGTACGATCCCTCTCTCAGAAGTATTCCCAATTTTTAGATTTGGGTCAACACTTGTAGAGTTTTCCACTCTCTCAGAAGTGTTCCCAATATATTCTTTGCTTTGAAACAACCATAATGTTCATTCTCCTTTTCCTAAGTCTGACATAATTCACCAAACAATCTATTTCATCCTACCTTCTTGATTCCAAACCTATGAGTCTAACCCAACCAGCAGCATTATCCCTAAGAAGAAGGTTTAAGCGCATTACCGTAGTTGATGAAGCTTGATTTTCAGTCCATTAACACGATGCATCTTACTGATTCTCAACACATGAAACGGATGAACCCAAATTCTCAAATGAAATGCATCTTCCCAGCTGATTTCACCATGTACTTGTTACAAGCAATACGAGCAGCTTCAAAGGCTTCACTTTCTCCCATGAAACCAAATGAACACAAAATGGCAACTCATCTACTCCTTTCTTCTTCATATCAACATCGTGGATCCTTATTTTTGGATCTGGAACTCCATGGCAGTCTCTTGATTTTGGGTATGGCTTTCCCTTGATCTGACGGTAACATTTCGCCAGTCTTCACCCCATTGTGTTGGGTATGACAGTACCATTTGCAGCAATGTGACTGCTTTCATCTCGGGTTGTGATCTCCTCCATCACAAGTGATAATGAATCAAGATTGTACATCTGATTCTGTGCATTTTCCTTTGAGGCATCAAATGCAGTATTCAGCTGCTGCTGCTACTTCCTCTAGGTCTCATCCTTGATTGTGCAGGGCTTTTCTGATAAGGTGTCTTCTTATCATCACCATATTTTGAAGGATAAGGTGTCTTCTTATCATCACCAGATTTTGAAGCTCGTTGACCTTGATATGAAAGATTTGCCTTCCCCGTCGCAGTTGGTGAGACCACTTTGTCCTTATGCAGTTTTTTTTTTTTTTTTTTTTTTTTTTTTTGAGCAGGCGAGAAAGCTTCAGAAGGATTGCTCTTTCTCTTTGCTGGAGTTGCATCAGGTTTAACTCGAGAAATCTGTAATTCTTTGTCTCTAAGTTTCAAATATCCTTTCTTGATTAGGAGATTTGCAACTTCCCTTGTTTTAAACAAGACGTAAGCTATCCCTTTTCCAATCTTCAAGTGAGGATCTCTAATGACTCGAACAGCTTCTATAGTGTTCTCCAAATCACTCTTACCAGTAAACAGTTGATACACCTCCTCATCCTTCACATCAAAAGGGAGATTACCCATAAAAACTGTCCTCTTAGGATGATCATACAAATAAGTAGCATCTTGAACGTTCAGTTTCTTACAAGGCGGACAAGCTCTATCAACACAGATATGATTCCCATCAATCAGAGACATGTTATGTGTCAAAGAAGCTTCAGCAGATTGCTCTGTTTCAAACACAACATAGGCATGAACACTTGAAGCTTTCTCATTGATTTGCTTCGGCAAAATAGCTCATTTCCTCGATTTCTTCGAATCGACAATAGGAACGGAGCGTATCCTCACAGATTCAACTTCACCAAATTTACTAAACTCCTTCAAGATCATTTTTTTTTAAAACCTTCAATGGCATATTCCCAACGAAAACAGTTCAAAGAAGCTTACTTTCATCATCAAAACCTTCCTTTGAAACCATTGTATCAGCTACTTCATCAGCTTTCTTCCTCTTCTCACCAATCTTCTTCTCCTTCTTCTTCTCAACGCTTCCATACTTCGTTCTCAATTTCATCTCAGACTCTGAAACTGGAGATTTCAGTTTTTTTTTTTCAGATTTCTTCGTCTTCGCAGGCAAAACTGTTTCTTCTTCTCTTTCTTTGACATTTCGTTTATGTCCTTTAATCATATATGAGTCTTTGTTTTCTGGTGGTTGTTTAAGCCGGAAAGGGTTATCATCGGAGAAGAGAGTGGAGAAGATTCCTGAGAAATGCTCGTGGCTTTGCTTGCATCGTTATTTCTATGTCCTTGTCTCTTTCACAATCAATTTCTCAAGAAGGCCAACAGTGTCAGAGATCTTTGCTTGCTTCAATCAGAGAAGCCATGAACAAGCTCTGGCTTCTTACAAATCGAGCGGACGCTAGCTATAAGCTTGGAGAGTAAAACCCATATTCCCCATAGATTGACTGATGCTCTGATACCATGAAGAGATTTCTAATCTAAGAAACTTAAGTTTTATTAAGATAGCTCAATGGAGTTTTATTAGGTGACAGAAACTAAAAGATGGAAACTTAAATGAAGAACACCAAAGATAAAGTTTATTGGATTAATCTCATACAAGGGGAAGAAGGAAAGTTGCTCCAAATGGCAACCCTCTAGATTACCTTTCATCAAAGCTCTAAGCATCAATATATATGAGTTTCTACTTGCTAAACCCTAATGATATGGACTAATGGTCTTGTTTACAACAATATAAGTGGGCTTCTCGTGGATCCTCTAATAGAGATGCCGAGTATACGCCGGACGAAATCATGAAGCTCGTTGAGTCTTCTTCACCGATAATGACGACGCTGGAGATCGAAGGAACTAACTTTTCCGGCGAGGCAAGTTTTAAAGTGAGGTTTATCGACGATCCGTACGTGATTCCGGTTGTTGTACAGTCATCTTCCGGTTACATCACGATCAACGCCAATGAAGAGAGCTGTGGTCCGTCTTTTTCAGACAGCGATGCTTCCGCCATGGCTAGCGTCGACGCTAGTGGTCTGTACCTCGGTTGCTCTTTCGAGAAATGCGGCGCGTGGAGTACAAGCGACGTGGGAGCGGGTGAGTACGAGTACGAGTGGGACGATGATTTGTTGGCGAGGTTTTTAGGTGAAGACTGTGTTTGACCATTTTGTCGTGTTATGTAGAAAACCAAAAGTTGGGGGTATTTTGGTCATTTGAGAGAGGATATTTATGGTAAAAGGTGAAAATGGTTTACACGTTGTTAATAGGTAAAAAAATGCTTATCAATATGTTGTCGTGTGGCGGGAAAGTCCACTAATATCCGAATCCGTCGTTGTCAATATGTTGTGCCATCTTGCCGACAGAAGATTATCAATGGAACTCTTGAGTAGCAGTGAAGACTATATGCTTATGGTTCTCTAAAAGTGGCGATCTCTAATACCCTTCAAGGTATCTTAGGTTAGTCAGTGTTCATCGATGAAAATCTTGATTAATTTGATCTGACCTTTAATCCTTTTACAATGGCGATTTTGTGAAATTGATTTTTTTAGTGTTCATCGATTAAATTTATTCTAAGGTTGATCCGATTGTTAGATCTTTTCACAAAGTGTAATTTTGTGAAATTTATTTTGAATTTTCGATTGGAAAAATGGTGTAAAAGTTCAAATTCAAGAAATGATTGAAACATTTATGGTAAAGAAACTCTCATTGTTATTTATTCTCTAAATTTTATTTAACAATTGATGATCATTGATCAGTAATATACAACTGATTTGTGAAATGATTATTTATTTGTATAATTCTTGTAATAACTATACAAATCCATAATACTTTTTTCCAGCTCTGTCTCTATAGACAAACAATAAAAACAGTTTTCTTTCTGTCCTGAAAACTCGGAATCAGAAGAAGCTTCATGTTCTTTTTACCAATGAGATTCCATTAGGATCACCACCATACTCTTCAAACACTACTATTTGGTTCTGAGACTTAAGCCATGAACGAGGTACATGGTACCATCTTTGTGAAGCTTCACCACAATTACTTAGACATTTCTTTGCGTCAAATGTTCCAGCGTAGTTACAACGTCCACAGTTGCCTTGAGCTTTATAAGCTGGCCAATGACGTCCAATATTTCTACCATTTATCCAAACTTGTCCTTTCCCCATTGTGTTCATATCTAAAGCCAATGGTTCATTTCCTGCTGGTGTGGCAAAAGTAGACTACAACCAAAAACAAAACAAAAATTGTTTTTTTTTTAAGTTTTTGTTATGTCAAATCTAATTTTGTTTATTAATAATTGTGTTTTCTATTACCTTGTACCAAGTTAATGGTTGCTTCTTGACTATAAATGATCCTTGAGTCCATCTCACAGAGGAACTCTCTGTGTTGGTATGGAGACTCAAAGCTTCACCCTTTACACCAACCTATTCAAAATCACATTTTAGATCCATTGTTATGATTGTTTTGTTGCTACTAGAAAACTCAAAATTTAAAAGTGGTTTTGAATTTCAGGGAGGACCTTATAAGACCATTTCCATTTCGACATGTCCCATGTTCCTGAGTTAACTCTCTTTAGTGTGACCGGACCAAGAACTCCTTTATTCCACTTTTCAAAATGCAATCCAACGTTCTGCAAACAAACCAAGAACCAAAAAGCTCAGAACCTAATTATTTTTCTGGGCACAAAAGGTGATTTAAAGAGAGAGCTAGAACTAACCGGGAGACCCACTACAACACTTAAAAGAGCAAGCTTGTTGACACCTGCATGTAGTTTAATCTTCTGGCTAAAGGTTATTTTTGGGTGGTCAAGTCCTCCATAAGCACTTCCTGAAACAGAGGAATACCAAATAATGTTTATCAAGTTACAAGACTACAATAACACGAAGACTAGAGAAGATTCCGTTGTTTCTCTTCTATTACCTGAAAGCTGTCCATTGACAAACACATGAAGAGCATGTCCAGCTGACATAACGGTAAGAATAGGGTAATCACCAGTCTTCAAAAACCCCTCACCAGCACCAATTGTAATGCTGAGTTAAAACACCAGTAAAACAAATTAAACCATGAGTTTGCTTTCCTCGGAGGATTGAGACAAAACCAAAGTTTTGACGTTATTGTACTTACTCTGTTAGATACCAGAAATAGTCAGACTTGTCCCAAGTCATGCTTATCTGTTCCACAAGCCCGTTTCTTGCAAATGTACCAGCTTCATTTGCGGAAGGAGCTGCTTCGTTGAATGATCCCCAAGAGAATCTTGTACCAGTAGGAACCATATTCCTGTGTACACTTGGTGAATTAACCTGTTTATTCAAAAACACCGAGTGTCATTTCAAACTAAAGATCAAGAAGGTAACTTTTTTTTTTTTGATAAATAAGTTTTTTTGGTTCTGTCTTACCTTTGCAGTGTTGTAATATTCTGTTTTGCAATCAGGTAAAATACTGACTGACCAAGGAGGCAAATCATATGGGAATCCACGGAACATAACTCTCGCTGCAGAATTCACATCGTTGTTTGATAAAAACGCAGCACAAGATGTCTTAGACCAGAACACATGAGCCTGAAAGCCACATTCAAAATCATGAGGTTTCTTCTCATTTGAAGTTTAACACTACTACAAGTTTTTAAAAAAGGCTTTGATCATTACTTCTTGTGTAGCACCAAGCGATGTAACAGTTGCATCAGCAGAAACCAAAGCTGGCTCACTAAGTTTGATGACTTTATGCAATGCTTTCAAATGACTATACTTTGGTTCTCTTGGTAAGCCTTTTTGAAGTAAATGGAATCACATTAGTTAGTTGAATAATTCAGATAGATTTATTGTGTTTTTTGGTGTTTGGTTTAGTACCGTATTCATCGAGAGGAGCGTCGTAGTCATAGCTTGAAGCCATGAACTCACCGGCTGTTCTGTCAAAATTCGTTCCTCCATGATACTACAAAAAGGTATATAAACACACATTGAGCCAAAAAGAAAACAAAAAAATGGATGTGCATTCATATGTAACTCTGTTTTATTTTATTTACCATATAGTAATTGACGAAAGAACCTCCGTTTTGAATAAATCGTGCAACGGAGTATGCAATATCTTCGACTGGTCTGTACGGCACAGCACCTCCAAACTCTGTGAACCTGAGATTTAATCAAATATTGTTTTATTTGTTTTGAAAGTTAATGAAAATTGATCTCTCACAATCTATAATTTATAAAATAAAACTGAAAAACATTTGATTTTCTAATGTTGTGACTTACCAACCAGTCCAATTCTCTGTCCACATCTTCGGCTTGTTGTTTGAGTTTGGTTTGAAATTCTCACAGTAATAACCATTGCATGTGTCTATCTGTAATTTGCATTTTTTTAAAAAAAAAAAATCAGTGAAAATAATAAAAAGGGGGAAAAAGAGAAGAGTTTATGAGCGTGGAACATAGTCAAATATACTAATCATTTTAAGTCAATGATATAAATGATCCAAATTTTGTATTAAAATGGTTTTGTATTATATATAAATGATCCAAATTTTTTTTATATATAAATTTTGTATCATATATAAATGATCCAAATTTTGTATTAAAATGGTTTTAATTTTTATAGAGAAAAAGTCAAATCATTTTAAGTCAATGATACATTTCGATGAAATCGAATCCGAACCAAAAACAAATTAATGCTGGTTTGGTTCATATTCTTAGTAGATAACAACCCAAAATTCGAACAAAAAAGATATATTAAAATACAATAAAGAAAGAAAAAGAAAAGTTGAAAGAAGATACGATAGGGGAAGGAGCATCCTCTTGTTTGCACATAAGCCATGGAACACCAGTTGAGAGTCCTAATGCCATTTGAGCAACCCATTTTGCATAAGCCTTTCCTGGTGCTCCTATTTCCCATTCCACTGGCCCATACTCATTCTCAATCTGTCCCCAATTTTCTTTTAATTTGAGCCCTCCATCTTTAATCATTGCTTAATGATATTTAATGTAAAAGACAACAACATATGTAACAAACCTGTGCAAGAATGATGGGTCCTCCTTGAGTTTGAAATAACGTTTCTGCTTTCATCATCCATACAATCTTTTCGGTGAATTTTTTCATTGCAGCCTTTTTAAAAGATATCAATTTAGAATTAATATTAGTCATCATCTAATAAGATAACAAATATTACTTTATGAGACCAAAAAATTGAGTTTTATTTAGAGTTTCAAACCTTGAAGGGTTCGTTATCCGTCCTGAAGGCAATACCAGGAACAAATTTGAGCCAAACCGGAAATCCCCTAGTAAACCATTAAAAATATTATTTTAAAAGATGAAACTTTTAATAACCTGAAAAAAAGAGAGGGAAATTAGTGAGTTTATTATATTCTTACCCGAAGTTCCATTCTGCACAAACAAAAGGGCCAATTCTGAGATTAACGTAGAGACCAGCTTGGTGCACCAACTTGATGAACTTAACCAAATCATACCTGTCCCCAAAATAATACTGGACACAAAAATAGTAATAAACAATTAGAAGAGATGTAACTTGTGAGAGACGAAAATTAAGTTAAAAGAAAATAGATATTATTTTTGTAATTACATTTCCAGGGGAAGGTTCATGACCATTCCAAAAAACATAAGTCTCTATAACATCCAAGCCTCCTTCTTTGGCTTTCTGTATAAGGCCAGGCCACATCTACTCAAAACAGAGCATTCAATGAATCATTTAATTTTCTTGAATAAATAAACAATTTTTTTTAACATAAAAAGCGAAACCCATGTGAAGAAAAAAAACTTGGAAACAAACCACATTGCAGAAAGTCAAATTAAACCAATCAATTTCAGAAAACAGAGAGCAAAAAGGTAACTTTAATCCAAATTCAGTTGAAGTTAAATTTATAATTTTTAGTTAATAAAGATGATTACCTCAGGGGTGCTTCGTGGATAGTGAATGGAACCTGAGAGAAGGATTCTTCTTTGTCCATTGATGATCACAGCTTTACGATCATAAGAGACTGTTGCTTTTACTGAACAAATCAATGACGAACAACAAAGAATCGCCAGAAATATCCAGGCTTTATCTCTAAAACTTAATCCCATTTCTTTTGAATTTTCAGACAAAGAAGATTCAACTGAAGGAAAATTCTGCTAAATGGGACTTTTGGGTTTGGATAAAATGATTGTTTTAGGGTATATATATATATAAGGAGAGACTAGAGAGAGATGGCGATACGTATAATTAAGATTCATGTATATATATAGGTTTGATGGAGTCTATATCTTTTCTCTATTCTGGAAGGGATTTAAAGATAGGATTTATCTTGAGTCTTTGCAATTATCTAATTGCTTTATGCGGGTGACTTTGAAATGTGGCACTACTATTTCATTTTTGAGTTATTTTTCATTTTCCTTGCTTTCATTTTTAGTTTTTCTTTCTTTTTTGTAACTGACTAGGTAGCTCACCCATAAGATGAGGAAGGGTTAACAATATTTGAAAATCTCTTGTTTCTGAAATATATTAACTGCGAAAGTAAGAAAAATCTAATGTTATGTGGAGTGATAAATAGTTATGTTAAAGTGAGTAAGGAAAAAGTTTTTTTAAGGTATGCAAATGGAAATATGCTGAAATAAATCATTTTGATGATGAAAATTAAAAATTTGATCAGAAAATAATCAAGAGTAATATCAAAATAAAATGAAATAAAGTTTATATTAGATTCTTATCTTTGAAAAATAATATTAGCTAGAAATGATGGTTAATTATTTTTTAAAGGTTGCGCAAAGAGTTTGATCAGTACTCTAAGATTAACTATGATAAACACATTTAGTATCGTCGTTGTGTTATATTGGGATAAAATTTGGTGGAATGCATGTTATAGACCAAAAAATCAAATTATAGAACTTATATGTATAAAGTTCATTGCGACAGAAAACTGGATAAACTTCATTTTGATTCATATAAAAAGTTCGGAGAAGAAAATGGAGATGCAGAAAAAGCCATAGTGTATGGATATACTTTCTTATGTTGAAGTGTTTCTTATCTTCATAATGTAAGATTGTAGTAATGTGATGAGTTTTATTAGTTCACATCTTTGGTTTCGCCTGGACTCTAGAGAACGAAAGTCAAGTTACCGCATTCATGACGTAATTAAAGCTCACACCTTCCACCGGACTTGGCCTAAGAAATTAGAAAGATATGCGGTTCTAACTACTATATCTAGAATGACGACAAAAAAAAAACTACTATACCTAGAAGACTAGAACCTCTATATAATTTATCTTCACTGGATGTATACGAGAATATATGCATTCTTATCAACAATTTGATTGTGATTTTCATAGATTTGTTTTTTTCATAAATTAGAACGAATGAAAAAGAAAACTAATACATATATTATATGTACAAACTTGCTAATTTTGTAGAACTTACCTGTAATTCATACATACTTAAATTAGTTTACTACAAAACCTATAATTCATTTTATAATTTTAAACCGGTCTTTTTATATTTTCAGTATCTTAAACCAAATTTTGGAATTATTCAAAAGAATGATAAAAATAAATGTTGTAGTTGTTAACAAACGGTGGCTTGAAAACTAAGGTATATCTTGCTTTTCAATTAAGGTATGATTAATAATGTAAGTCATGCATCTCAGATTTTCCATGCATATATAGTTAAATACAATTAATAATCAGAATCGGGTTTATCAAATAATAATAATAAGTAGAATCGGTCGACTCTTTTGTTGTTTTCTGATAATTGAGATGGCGGTCTGAAACCTCGTTACCGGTGGGTTAATAACAAATAATTACAAATTTGTGGAAAGCACCACTTTTATTGTACTGTTCTGTCATTAATCTTGATTTTAGTTCGAATGGCTTCTTAGGAAAAATGATAACCAATATAACATTAAGGTATTTAATGAGCGTATATAGATACTAAAAGCTTTTTTTTTTTTCTTTCGAAAATTCATGTAACCATCCAATTAAGTTTTTAGAGATTGATAAAGTTAACATTCATCTAATGATAATTCCACGTTAGATTTTAAATAGGACCCATACACCTACCGTTTCAAGAAGCATACCTTCGTGCCATTACTACGTTTAATTTTTGATTCGATATTCATTATTATCTAGACGGATAGTTTTGTCTTTCATTCAATGATTCCGCCAAGTAGATTAGTTAGCCACGTCACGCGAATGTTTCGTCCTAGTGGTCTTAGGTGTGTCCCGCTAACTCCTTTGTTTTTCTGTTATATTTGGGTAACTAATCTTTCGTTACCTAAATTAGATAAATATGTATTAATGGACGACTCCAAGTCTCGAAGTCTATATATATTCCAATTTCAACAGGATAGATTATATAATCGTTGATGTCATAATCAACCACCAAATCTTATATTCGGTAACGAATGAATTACCATGTTTATCTACAAAACACAGAAACACGTTAAATATATATATATATATATATGTATATGTTATTTTGTTTGGTCAACAGTTAAAAATATATATTTTTTAAAATGATAGTTACGTAACTAACTCGACCACGAAACCAATATATACCATTTTTGTGAAAGGACATACAAGTTTTTAATTTTGGCTCCCATATTCCGATATTTTGGTTAGACTTATACGTCAATAGTCTTAAATTTAATCACATATATATCTACTTCCACAATTTTTTTTTGGTAAAGAGTTCACAATTTTTTTGGGTAAGAGTTATCGCAAATAATAAGATGTTAATACCTTCTATGTATTATAAATTTTTCTTCTATAATTATATTATTGTGTTAACGGTGTTAGCTTTGAGTTCGAATCTTGTTTGAAGATAGACCATTATACGTTAATTAGCATGCTATTTTCAAATATTGGTTCTAATTAAACTAGAATGGTTATAACTTATAATGCTAATATGTAATTGGTGATTAATTATCATTTCACGTGAAGGATATATCGCATGCGTGTGGGTTGAAAATATGTGATTCCATGTGATCTGTTTTAAATGGTTGAGGATCTCGTTTATATTGAAGGTTAATAAGTAAGACAAAACATGCTGATTAATGGAATATACCATATAAAGATTTATATATATTTTTTGTTTCTGGATATATATAAAATTTTATAAAAGTGATTAAGCTGTCGTTGTCCCAAAAATAGTATAAAAAATAGAAAAAGGTCAAATCTTGAGTCGCATGTTTATCTTAATTAATTGAGTGGTTTCATAATTAATTAGTTGATTAATAACATAGGTCTTCTAACTTAAAAATAATGTCCAACAATCATTGATTGTTGTCGAGTTATTAATATGTAAGTTTCAACTAATGCGTTTCTTCGGTCGCTAAACTTCGGTCAATAATTATTCAAATAGATTGAAAGTAATTTTCTGTTACTCCACACACATCAATGCATGCGTGATGTGTCCTGTTAATGCAAAATGCAAGTATAAACTGTTTAATGTTCATAGTATGTAAATAAATAAATAAACGATTTGTTTAGATTTAGAAATGGACCGTCAGAGTGAAAGAATCATGGTATTTTATTAAGTTATTTTGACTGGAATACAGATTAATCGTGGATTTTTAATTTTTATAATCGTTTAAGTTATTATATATATATACATTAATATGGATCAGTATTGTGGTAACCACATTGAACTATAAATTTTAAAGTATGTCTTTGGCATTCTTTTAAATAATATTCAGTCATTTAATTTATTAATTTATGCAAAGCAGACACTAAAAACGAGCCTTTTTTCTTTCTAATGAAATGTAAAATTATTTTAAAATCCTAGAGAATTATTTACAAGTAAAAACTAGAAAAATGGTTTAAGAGAGCGAAACCAGAGCATAAAACCAGCAAGTTTCAAGCTATTTCTAAGACACATAGTCACATACGCTGAGCCAACGTGCAAGGAGGACGTTGTTATTTCCAGAGGATTTTTAAGTGGCGTGAGAGGATTCGATTCCTAATCATCTATTCAATTGAATCTTACTGAATTAAAACTAACATAAAACCAAAATTTTATTATTTTTGATGCCGAATTATTGAGAAAAGTATATGACCATATGAAACTATACTCGAAACAAAGTAGACATCCTGACATATAAATGAATTCTTAGGAAATAGAACATTAAAAATAATCAAATCAGTTACTATATTTTGAATTTCATATTTTCTTTTATTGTTTAGTTCGAATACAAATATTTCTCTAAATAATTTTAATAAAATAAATTACCAATATATATATATATATATATATATTATTATTTTTTATTTATATATTGGTAATTTATTTTATTAAAATTATTTAGAGAAATATTTGTATTCGAACTAAACAATAAAAGAAAATATGAAATTCAAAATATTGGAGAAATGTAACTGATTTGATTATTTTTAATGTTCTATTTCTGTAACTGAAAGATACATGCTACAATGTCAAATTTTATATTTTAGAGAAACCTCTGTATCTAAAAAAAATAAAGTGGACTTAATCTGGTTTTCAGGTTTTTGCTTGCTAAATTTCTAATTCTAACCAAGCAAGCTAATTTAAAGACAACTAATGAAATAAATTAATACCTAAATACTATTTGTGCATTCCTAAAATTTCACCTTATATATTTTCAAATCATAAGCTCATAAAGTTTTTGATGTAAGGAAAATATAAGGGTCTCAGAAAATGTTGTACTTTTAGTTAGTTGGATCGGTTAATTCCGCCGTACACGTATAACCCACAGAGCCAATGCTTCATGACCACACCACAGTCCAACTTTGGTTCAACACATAGCTCATTTTTTTTGCTTTGGCCACACCACACCACTCGCATCTAAAGTTACCAAACACATTAGGAACTAACCATCGCTGTTTCTTACAATATCATCCAAATTAATTAACAAGCTCTAAGGTACTACTTTATTAGATACTTATTAAGTGGTTGCAGTCAAATGATTATTGTATAGTCAATTAGCCGATATCAAATATTAAATTTACATGGGTGAAGACTTATTTCCTATCAAACTGCTTATAGTTGAAAGCCTTCGTATTAATATAAGATTTAAGCTCAGTTTTTTTTTGTTTCGTGGCTTACTCTTAGCTAGACAAAATCCTTTCTTTCAGAGTCACTAGAAAAATAATAACCCCAGATAAAGAAAAATTTATATTTTGAAGTTTGTTTCTTTATTAAGTTTTATGTGTTTTAACTTAAAACTACTTGACAATTAATAGACATATGTCCATTGTATATTACTCTAGATCTTATCTTATTTCTGGCACATATCTTTCGAAATGATATATAGGACTAGGACTTAAACCATCCATCTCGACTTAAATATTCCATTGTAGGATAATTATATTCTAGTTAGACTGAATCATCTGAAATATCATAAAATATCATAAGCTTCTAACTCAAAACCAGGTATAAATATATTGACTAATGTTCTTTATATATTATTTAATTTAGGTCTCATTTCATTTTAACGTTGGTCTTCTAAGACTTTTTTTAATTTTGAGTCTTAAACCAACACTACTACATATTTGACAACCCAAAAGATCATTTTTATCGTCAGGGGATACCTATGAAACTTGCACTTCAAGTTAAATATAAAACACTGATCGTATTATGTAATAACTAATTAACCCCAATTTCCCACTATATCATTAGCTAGGGTAACTTTTATCCGAGAAAGATAAACAGGGACAATGCAGTTTATAGGGTTGGGTTCAGTTCGAGTTAAAAGAAAAAATCTTATCAGTTTTTATAGATATGAAAACAAAATAAAACCACTCAAATTTTGGTTTCAGTTTGGTTGTGGTAAATATTACATATATTTGTACCTATAAATTAGTTTTATAATTTACTCAATTGAACAGTTCTTATAAATAATTTATAATTAGTATTTTAAATCTATAAATTAGTTTTATTCCTGTCATTAGATTTCCCAGTAATTTGTCGGGCTGATTATGTTTCATTCGCGGACATATTTTCTTTAGCCGTCAAAGTCATCTTGCTGGATAATAGTGCAAACAATTGAAAATGAATCGAAGTTCACACAGAGGAGTCAATACCCTTGGAAAATATAATTTTGCTGCGATCATATTTTCAACTTACAGTTTTTTTTTTTAATATAAAGATCGTATGAACGCAGTTGATGACGGACGAATACAACGAGTCGTCGTTGATAGTGTAGATGTGATGTGATTGTGAGGAAAAAAGAAACTGGTCGTGTGTTATTATGGAAATCCACGTATATCTTTATCATCTTATTACTTTGTTAAGGATAAGAAGATACGACACATCTCTGTAATTTCCTTTCGTAATCATAACATATAAATATATGCACGAAATCATTTAAAATAAATCTTACGTAACTTGACTCTTGCATTTTATTTTTGGATAATCATGGTGGATAAACATTGAACTAATCTTATCCATTGGTTTCGTCGATAACCGATGGGTTAAAAAAAACATATTGGGTCCATAAGCTTGTTCAAGTTCGAGAAATTTTGTTGATAATATTTATGATAGATCTATCAATAAGGGTTAAGGTTTAAGTGTTAAGCCCTTTACTTTATCAAAAAAAAAAAGTGTTAAGCCCTTTATCAAAATAAAATAAAATAAAATAAGGTTTTAGTGTTTTATCAAATTGGGGTTCGAGAATATTATATGTATCTATTTGTATACAATTTAGTAAACCCCAATTTGATATATACTATATAGTACATGTAGAAAAAGTTTAAAAGCTACTTTTACATTCTTAGAATCTCTTCCACAAGAATACCGAAGTGACTTTCAATACACATTTGAACTGTTTTTTTCCCTCTTGTTCGTGGACCATTAGAGATGATTGGGCTTAGAATGACTCGGGCTTTCATTTCCTTTTCAGCCTTCTAGGCCTGGTATGTTTCTTTTATTGGGCTTAATGATTTTTTTGTTGCGAATTCGGAAACGGCAGAGCATGGAAATCTCTTTTTTGACAACACAACAATGCAAATCGCATCAAAGATCAAACTATATTTTTCATGAAAGAAAAAAGCATATAGAGATAAATATCTTGTTAACAACATGTTAATAGCTGGTTCTCTAAAGATCATGCACGTTTTTTCAGCAAATCAAATACGGATATATTTATTTTTTTTTAAATTAGGATTTTTAATTTTACCAACTCCTTACAACCTTCTGTCATCGAAGTGCTAATGTCGAGATATCAATTTTCAAAGTTAACTACACATTATAATATTTAGAAAGCTGTTAATGTTAAGTACTTATATATGAACTCATACTTATACATATCATCAGATAAATGAAGAATTCTATTTTCTTTCATGTTTTTTCTCATAATTTGAATTTTGTTTTTACTTTCGCCTGCTTTGAATTTGAAATAGTACAACCAGGTGTATTCAAAATTTAATATATTATATATATAACAATACAAATGTGATGATGTTATTTGAATTACGATTAAAAATATTAATTATGGGCAATGTTTTCACTATGAAAAGTCAAATAATTATTTTAAAAATAAAAAATAAACATATGTGAAGACAACAAAACTATTCTAGGTGCTTGTTTGTAACATTGTTTTTGCACACCGTCTTGGTATTTGAGGCTTTCTAAAACCGTTTTCAAACCAAAATTATTTTTACCATCATTAGTTATTACATTTTACTTTTACCGCCTTCTCCTACCACCTGTTCCCTTTCTACTATCTAACGTTTACTGCATAAAGTTTTGGTTTCATTATCAAGTTTTGTTTTGGTTGGATATTATCAAGTAAATAACACTTAAACCACCGAAGTTGATCATTTTGCTTATCTATCTCTATATCGTTTTGTCTGTCTTATTGCTTTAGCCAATAAGCTTGCATATCATATATGTCCGATTATGCATATCAAGTCTGTCATCGTTTAATTATGAATGAAGTATTTGGTTGGGCGAAAAAAAACAAGTTAAATTGTCACAAAATCAACTCCTTTAGATTATCTGGAAAATCAACTCCTTTAAATGATGATACTGTCACCATTTATATCATTTGTATATTTGTTCTCTTCGGCAGAGGCATATGATATGATTGAAATTGAATGAAGTATTAATAATCTGTGATTATAAACGAATCATTCGATGCAGAGTGAGAGAGATCACAAGACAGAGGATACGGTGATGAAGATCAGAGAGACATGACAGAGAGAGAAGATCAATGGTCCCTTTGCGGAAAATTTATTGGGAAGAAACAAAAAAGACAAGTCATGAAAAGTACCAAAATGTTGGACACAACTCCATTTATGCTGACACTTAAATTGACATAATTCATCATAATACACATATACATACATACATATACACATATCTCTGTCTTGTTGCTTCCAAAAGTGTTTACTTCCTTGGAGATTGTGATCCATAAGCCGCATACGTAGCCCATCTCTCTATCGTTTATTCTTTTTGGGATCTCAATCTTTTGCCATATGTATGTATCTATGTATATATACATGTTTTGATTTTATTGTGATCCAATCTCTCCAAATTGACTATTTTTCCTTTAATATGTTTATCTTTATTTATTTATAAGGTCCCTTTAATATGTTTCCGTGGGAGCAATTAATTAGGGCATACCTGATGTGCACCAAATGAAACCAACCCGGAATTATGTTGATTACCAATCGTTTTAGATTAGATGGCCAGCTTTAACCCGTGAGTGATTCATTGGTCAACGTAAGAACCGGTATATTAACCTAGCTTATCCGGTAAGGATCAATATTCAAAACCAATATCACAAAATCATCGTACACACATACATTCCCCTCTTAAATTTTAAGTAATAAACTACCTGACAATTGTAAAATAAACAATTAAACACTAATTAAAATACCACAAAAACAAGTTTAAGTTCCAAAACAACACACTATTAAAAAAAAGCCCAAAGCATTTAGGTTTGAGTCTGGTAAGAGTTTCTAAATTAAATAAATATTGCTTATTCCTAAAAAATTTAAAACTAAAATTAAGAACTTAAAAATTTGTGATATTTGTTGAAGTAATATATAGATTTTGGTGGTAGTTTTAGAAAAAACATAAAATATAGAATTTTCAAGAATTTCCCATCAAATTTCAATCCAACTGTTTGATTTGACCTTATCTTTTCATTTCTAAAACAACTTTTTTAAATACACTAAAACTATTCCCTTTGTTACTAATTGATCTAATTTTTAACCTTTTCATACATATAACAACATATAAAAATTAATTATAAATTAATTATTTTTTGTGATTAAAAATTTTCTATAACTCTAAACCAATAGTATTCATCAATTTTTTTGAAATTTACAATTCACCATCAATAACTAATAAAAATGAACAAAAACATTTAAAATGTATATTTTTGAAATAATTTTTTTCTAAAATTTGGATTAATTAGGAACAGAAGGAATATTACTTCATCAAATCTTATGTAAAACATTTTTGTGTTTTTGTTTTCAATAGTATGTTTTAAAGTTAACAAAACAAGATATGCCATGTATAGTTCATCGTTATTTTGGCTGACTGGTTTGATTAAGTTCGAGCTAGCCAGCCGGGTTAGTGACTGTCGGTTAAGAGAAGCGTGTGACCACTTTCCAAATATAGATCATGTTTATTTGGGGAGAGAGACAAGAAAATTTGTTAGAAGAGCTAGAATCATATGCTCCATTCCATATTGCCCATTGCTTCTGATTCGATAAATAATAATACTCAACTCTCTTAATTTACAACTTGTCATGTGTGATATTCTTGGTCACTTCGTGTGGATATTTTAATTTAAGTATGAATATTTATAAATTATTATTGAGTTGTCCATTTACAAAATCGGGGATCTATACGAAGGAAGGAACAAAAACTCTCGCCAATTCATGATTGTCTGTGAACCTTATATGCCCATATGGCGGCCGTTCACTGCTTTTTTTCCCCTTCAGTCCCTTTTTGTAATCTTATATTAAAATATATTTATTATATTGTTGGCGAATAAATAATTTATAAAAAAACTTTTGTCCCGCTTGATATCCAGCTTCTTCTTTTATTTCAAGGTACATTTATATAAAATATCCCATTCATATCTAGCTTTCTTTCTTTAAAAAACTTTTTATATTATTATAAAGAGATGAAATAAACGAGATTTTAACATTAAAAATGTTAGGGTTTGGATCTTAAATTTAACATTCAAAAAATGATGGAAAAACAAATAAACGAGATAGTAGTTTATAGTGGTTCACTTCCAATAGAAAATGTTGTCTACTTTCCATTGCTGCAAATTTTATAATAATCAAAGGATTCAAAATTATATTTTTCTCTCTTCTGTGCGCGCTCTCTATAACAAATAAAAATGGTGATAAAGAATAATAATAAAAAAAGTTAGGGCAAACGACCATAGATATAAAACTTTCTTAATGTACACTCTTAACTGCAAAAAAAAAAAAAAGATTCTTGAGGCTCCACTTTCTAGCCCATAAGGGTTTACCACCCTTCCAACACCATGTCGACTTAACCGCTACATTTTATTAGTATATGTTATCTGATCGTCAAATCAAATCACGGGTTGGGGAGATTTGACTCCACATGCAACTCAACATGAAATTATTTTAATACAAAATTATCTTATTATTTTATAACAACAAATTTTCTTCTTCTTTTTAGTCTTCGAGATAATTAATTAGTTACGAGGGAGATCATACGATTTTAACTTGATACTACAAAACTTTGTGAGTTTTAAGGATGAACTCTTCTGTTTCGATCGAACCTGAGCTTTATACTCCAAAATTTTTAAATATGGAATACTAAAGACTGTTCTGAATGACCAATATAATGATCAAATATCCATTGGACATCTCACGGCTTATCTTGTTAGTTGCTTATCATGGAAGAAAAAATGATTTCCCTGAAAGAATATAATGCATCTAACGAGTTACATTTAAACCAAGTGATACATGGTAGTTCAGCGATCTTAGTTATGTAGGTTTAGGGTAGTGATTAGTTTCGTTACATATCTTAGCTTGACAGCTTCGAAATTTAGATAGCGGCTTAGAGGTTTGGAAATTAGTATGAGAATCTGCTGATCCTTTGGTCATATATAAGAAAAAACAAAAACAAGATGTATTAAGATAAATATAACATAAATTTCATTAATACTAGGAATATATTCTTCTTTTCTTTTATATATTTCCTTTTCTTCTTATTTGTAGCATCTAGAGAAGCTGATTGCGGTTTTTTTAACGGATAAAATAAGTGAAATCTATTAAAATCCTAATATTTTATTTCGATAGTTCATAAAATATTATTTATTAATTTTCTTCCGAAAAAACACTAGTTTGCAGCCTCGTCCAATATATTATTTTTCCCAACACTTAAATTACGTTTTTTGACGAGATGATTAACCAACAAAAATTTAGTGTGTAAAATTAACAAACCTATGTGAATCTGAGTGATCACAAACGCAAATGTAGAATAATTTTTTTTACCCCTTGTTCAAAGTATAATCAATCCAAAATTTATGTGAATTAAGTTTGAAATTTGAACCCTCAACCATACTATCGCCACATCATAGTTTTTTAATTTCTTGATCGTAAGTGGTAAGTAGAATGTTAAGTCTGCTAGATTAAAGAGTATAAATCAAATTAACCTAAATCTAATTTAATTTAGCATAGTTGAAGACTCGATTTAATATAAAATATCTCCAGGTATAGCTGTTAACGTATCTTTAAATTATAACGATGAAGGTCATGATGTCTCCAGGTATAGCTGTTAAAGATAGATCGCATGATGTCTTTTTTTGAGAACCTGAAAGAACAAAACCCTTAAGAGCTCAGAGAAGCTAAGCCTAGCTAGATCTCTGTCTTTCCTCACATCGATCTCCGTTTCCATAATCTAACGGCTCCGATTAGCTCGCTTTTCAAGAACCAAAACAAAAGAAACTAGTCAAACATTATAATATTATCGAGGGCAGAGAACTGGCCAAACTACTTTTCGTTCGCTTTTTTTTTCTCTTTCAACTTTTAGTCTTGTTTTTACAGCACTTCCATGGTTTCTCACGAGATAGTGATAGTTAAGGGTGAGATTTTGAACGGATCGATTAATTCGGTTATGGGTTTCTCAGTTAAGGATTTGGATTATCAAAATTAACCGAATAAAATATTGGTTCAGTTCATCAAACCAAACCAAACTTATTTCATGATGTTACTGATTAAACCAATTTTTAACCGACAGGTTAACTGAACCGCAAATTTTCAGTTTAGTTTAGTTTAGTTCGGTTCAGTTAGTTATCCCAGCCCTAGTCATAGTGACACAGTAAGACAATAATCAATTTCTTAAATTGCAAAAAAGAAAAAAGAAGATTAATTATTTAAATGTAATTGATTTAGGCCTAATTATATAAATAATAATAAAATTAAGTAAGTATTTGTTATACATATACGATTTTATATTTCACTGAATTGTTACAAGATATGCAAAAATATTGTCTGCATTTCAAAAGTAATAGTATAAGTTATCATTGATTTCAAGTGATGTTAATTTCCATTTTGTTGTCATTTAACGGTTAATGCATAAGCATGATTATGTGCGAATTGTGTGTAAAGAAACTACAGTGATTTCTGTCACTCCCGAAAGACCAAAAGAAGTTCCTTCTTTTTTACGTGATGATAAACATGATTTGGGCAAAAAAGAAAAATAACGTTTTGTTTCGTGCGTTCTAATTTTTTTAACGTATTTTGATTAAGGGACTGACCCATTTTGGTAAGAAATGAAAAAGTTGGCAACAAACTTTTGAGCCCGAAAAGCTAAACCAAAGACTGAAAAGTAATGCAAAGTTGCAAACTGCAAAGTCATGTAAAAAAGGGGAAATTACAATTCATTTGTATGTACCGTTAATCTGGATACTTACCAGTTACCGTTAAACTACCCAATAATAAAAATTCATTTTTATAAACTATTTAATGACTCGAAGAAAACAAATGACCTTTGTGTCACGTGATGGACCCCCAAATATGAATCTATTTATACGGGTAAATGAAGTTGGAGCTAACGAGATTTTTTTAAGATTAATTTCCAATCCATATAGTTTAGATTATTGTGCTCTTGAGGGCATATTAATATATAGTTTTGCTTGTTTTGGATTGTTGTACTTATTGTAAACGAGGTAAAAGAACTAATTTAATAATATGATTTGGTCTCGAACTAGAAGTAGTAGATCATTGTTTTTCTTAGATCATTTTACCTAAGAAATTGATATATATACAAATATAGATTGATGGGCCAGTTAAAATTTTAAAAATTTGAAAGTAAAGATGGATTGTCTTTTTGTGTGTGGGGGTCCTCAATGATCTGTAAAATCTGATGAGAAGGAATTGAATAAGTTTGGCAATACTAAGGTGGGGATCTTTTTTTCCTTTACCATTCTAAACCTATCTCTTCTCTCTGTTCGTCTCCCCTCTCTCTCTCTAGATCTCTCTCCCTGTGCCTCACTTCCCATAAATCCTCAATCATGGATCCTCTCTTTCTCTCTCCTCTGGGAAGGGTTATTGATGAATCACATGCAGTTGAATGAATCACGAGTTACATTTATATTAGTATAATTATATGTTAGGATTTCAAAATATCTTGAATTTTGTTTTGTCAATTGAGTTAACTTTGATTATTAGGAAATAAAACCAACGAATCAATTTTGGGCTTATTGGATGCAATTGGAGCAAAATTCATGCAATAGGATTTGATGGCTGGTCACAACAAATTCTATTATTTTAGGTACTCACTAGTTTACTACTACAAGGGTTAGAATTTTAAGCAGATCCACTGACTTTTATTTATAGGTAAACATTAATTCTTTTTTGTCATTTCAGTTTGAAACTATTCGGGTTTTTTTCTTTCTTTTTTTTTCTTTTTTCTATTCCATTTTATTAAAGGCTAATTGATTTTTTTTTTCTTTTTCATATTTCATTGTCAATAGATAAACATATAAACACCAGTTGCTAATTCAGATTAAATAAGAAAATGTTGAATTATTATTTTTGTTAACATTTGGATCGAGAAAACTTGATTTTATATAGTCAAAATTTTATTTAGAGGAAAACACGATTTCTTGAATTCGAATTTTAATGGAAAAATCGCATAAATATACCGTTAATCATTAGATTAAAGAGACTTTCTGAAATTTTGAATAACTTTTAAATTTAATTTTACCAAATCTTTTCCAAACTGTTTTTCTACTTATACGATTTAAGAAAATCACAAAATAGTAAAAATTCATCAAGTTGAAAATTAGAAATCTTTGATATAATACATTTTTAGTTAGGAGTATGAAAAGAACATTAGAAATCCAAAATTTGACTTTCTTTTTCTATAATAGAACCTGGGTGAGATCTAGGAAACCCTAGATTTGAAAAGACTACAAGTAAAATGATTATTTGGTTTAACTATGATCATGGTTTGCGTGGCTCTCACCCTCCAAAGTGTTTATATAAATTTATTTAATTTTCTCTGTTTCTCTAGTGGGGTAAGGAAATTCAGATAGGGTTTGTTTTGAATGGGGCCGTCCAGTACCATTCCACATACACACAGCTTGTCTCATGTGTTTGGTTTCGTATGGGTGCCATGGACTCACGTGAACCTCTAAATTAATTAATTATACATATGCATATACTTTCTCTAAATTTTAATAACGACCATATTACTATTAATCAGATCAAATGTAAATTTTTATCCATATTGTAATTACACCAATTAATCCAAGAAATAATTTAAACTCTCTGTATATCATTAGATCACCGCAGCGAATCTCATTAGCATAGGCAAAGAGAATATGTTTCGAGTTTCAGATATATATGAAAGGGATACAAATCGTTATGTAATTGTTTACATCTAAATAACATAACCGATAGTAAGTTTTATGATTATATAAATAATTTTCATTATCCCTTTATTTGTTTCTCTTAATTTTACCATTTTAATGTTTTTTTCCTTTTAATCATATATTTAATATTTAATAGAAGATAATCTGAACTAAATTTTGTTGTGGGTTTACGATCGGGCAGGTCTGAAAGTAGGATTTTTAAAATAGTATTTTTAACAATGTCTTCTGAAATTAACTTTACAAGTTGATGTATACATAGACATAAGTAACTCCATACTTACATAAATCATACAATATATATATATATATATGTATATATTTGTGTATGTATAATAGAGACCATGCATGTGTGTTTGGCTCGTGTCTATCTCATGGCCTTTAAAAAGGATCAAACATAGTATAGCTTGGATTCTTTTTGCCGTCTATGATCTCTCTAAATCTTTCATCTTAGCTCTGATCTCTCTCTCTCTCTCTCTCTTTGTGTTTTCATCTCTCTTCTCATCAATGGGTTCGAATTTTCATTACTCTATAGATCTTAATGAGGATCAAAACCATCATGAACAACCCTTTTTCTATCCTCTTGGCTCCTCTTCGTCTCTTCATCATCATCATAGTCAAGTTCCTTCTAATTCTTCATCTTCTTCCTCGTCCGTTTCGTCTCTCTCCTCTTATCTCCCTTTCTTGATCAATTCTCAAGAAGATCAACATATGGCCTACAACAACACTTATCATACTGATCATCTCCATCTTTCTCAACCCCTCAAGGACAAGGTATATTTATAATTATATATATCAACCTTAACTGTGTGTATAAATGTTATTTTATACGATCATTCTTTTTCGTTTAGTTGCTGAAATTATGCCTGATCATGTAAAATTCACACAACGAATATTTTTTTCTGAATTTTTATAGATTAAATTTTAATTATAAGAAATTAATTTTTCAAATGAAAAGGGGAGTCTTCAAAAGCCATATATTAATCATTATATCGGATTTTTACTTCTGTTGATTATAAACCTTGATCGTTGATGTATATCAGGCCACGATGTTTCTGGCTAACGGTGGATCATCCTCATCATACGATCACATGGTGCCAAAGGAGACAAGACTGAAACTAACGATAAGGAAAAATGATCACGAAGACCAATCCGATCCTCTTCATCAAAACCCGACAAAACCCGATTCAGACTCCGACAAGTGGATGATGTCCCCAAAGATGCGGTTGATCAGAAAAACAATTACCAACAATAAACAGCCCATTGATCACACCAATAATATTAATCATAAGGAAAATAACAAGTACCCTTTGAATCATAATACTAGTTTCAAAGAAGATCACGATGAAGATCTCAATTTCAAAAAAGTCTCGACCAGGACGACCACGGCCGCGACTACGGAAAATCGCTACAATACAATCAACGAGAATGATTATGGTACTAACAATGGCGTGATTAGGGTATGCTCCGATTGTAACACCACCAAGACTCCTCTCTGGCGAAGTGGACCTCGAGGTCCCAAGGTAATTTAATCACACTTACATCAATCGAATTTTTCTTGAGATATATCATACTATACTAAGTTTGATTCATATTTGTAAAATATTTAATAATTATGTCAACGCCGAGATATGTGATTTCTTAAAATCTGATCCATCTTTTAATCATAAAAAATGCTTTTTGAATCTAATTTTCTATGAAAGTGTTCGTTTTTATTTGTTTTCTTTTGCCATCTAAAATTCACATATTTGTCTTTTTAACATCTGTATATAATCCACATATCGATAATAATCTTGATTTATTATTACAGTCTCTTTGCAACGCATGTGGCATAAGGCAAAGAAAGGCCAGGCGAGCCGCAATGGCCGCGGCCGCAGCCGCCGGAGATCAAGAGGTGGTGGTAGCGGCGCGGTTGCAACTATTACCGCTGAAAAAGAAGTTGCAAAACAAGAAAAAGAGATCAAACGGAGGGGAAAAATACAATCTCTCTCCTCCAGTAGTGGCCAAGGCAAAAAAGAGCAAGATCAAAGAGGACAAGGAAGAGGAGGTAGAGGCGGCAACAGGCAGCAGAGATTCAGAGATAAGCAAAACAACAACTTCTTCTAATTCTTCAATTTCATCGAACAAACTTTGCTTCGATGATTTGACCATAATGTTGAGCAAAAGCTCAGCTTATCAACAAGTGTTTCCACAAGATGAGAAGGAGGCTGCTATTTTGCTCATGGCTCTGTCGTATGGAATGGTTCACGGATGATCAGATAATTACAATATTTCTGATTAAAAAAAGAGGTTTGTTTTATAATTATACACTATAGTAATCATAATAATGATCAATTGTTAAATCTTGGAGTGATTAAGTTAGTTTTTTGCAGTTGGTCTGATATCAGGATTTAAAAGTTTTTACAAGAAGAGTGTGAGAGTTTAAGATGATAATTAATAGCTCTATATATATATGTTTATGGAGATTTTGGTTTAGGTTTTGTTATGTTTATGTTTTTTTTTTGCTTCGATGGAGCATTAATAACCGGCCCGATAATGTGGGTGTTCTTGTTCATTTACATCTTCACATTGTGTAAGAAGATTTGAGAAATAATATAATCAGTTAAGAGTAATTTTATTTATCTACTTATATTTATATACATATCATCGGAATTTTGATCAACCATAAATTGATGACCGGTTCTCCTATATGTCTTTTAGTTGGTATCATTCGGAATTTTAATAAATATTTCCGAAACTCAAATTAATTATGTGAGATGACCAAGCCTTTTTCAAACTAACTTTAGAATTGAATATCTGTTGGATTTAATCGCTTGAGAAATATACTGAATACAAAATATATTTAAATGGATGGGGGCGAAGATGGATACGAGATAATATGAAAGTGTATATAAGACAAGAGATCATGAAGAAGATAATACGTTTGTGTTGCATTTTAAGGCGACGACATCAAGTTAAAAGAAGAGGTCTTCAAAATTTTGAAAGCCCACATATTTTCTTTCTTCTATTTTCCATAAGATTATCTTAATTGTTAGTTTATTTTCCTACTTTCTTAACATATATGCAGGCCTGCCTGCATATATGAGTTGACCTAAAGTCTGAATCAACACATCAAAAAATGCTTTTTCTTTTCTGCTACATTATTATTTAGGGACACTAGTACCGTATTTTGCCACGCCAATCATGGATGTATGATTATTAAAAATGTAAAGGTTATAAAAATATCAAAAATATTTAAAGTGTGAAATCTAATTATATTTGATATTTCAGGACTAATCATTGATATCAAAGTTTAATTAATTTTCACTATACCTTTAATTTGATTCTTACGATCATAACGTAACATTGTCTGTAATGAGAAATATTAACTACTAATTTATAGAATTTATATTTCTCTATATCAGTTTGTAATAAGAAATAACTTTAATAATTTTTTTAAATCAGTTTAGTCTAGTTCATAACTAATCTTCTTTTTATTGCATATTAAGACACCTAGTTACATATACTTTCGTTTCGTCTATATGTGCGTAGTTAATAAATCAAAATTTCGAAATTATATAAACTTTAAAATAAATATTAATGCAATAATCTGTAACAAAACATACACTTTAAAAAATGTAAGATAATTAAGAAAAACATAAACTATTGACTATTCAATCATGGAATGAGACAAAAAGCATAAAATTGGCATTTAGAGAATGTTAGTTTAGAGTAATTAGTTAAACCCAGAGAAACGGTAATGGGTCCCTCTCAATTCCCTGAACATACGAAATCAAACTCCAACCACAAACATATATTTCCATCCAACTTCTTTTTTTGCCTCACTCTTTCTCTTCTTCCATGACAATAAAAATTCATTTTTTTTAATCCTTAAAAATCTCCAAATTTAATCAATCAATTTTCAAACTTGCGTGCGTGTACCTCCGACAAATGCCAGGAACTACACAAGTTTCAGGTAAACAGAAAAAGGAAGCAACTTTGAATTTCGGGCAAGATCCTATTTAACACATTTTAGCATTAATTGCAAATTTGTCTTGTTCAAATCCTCAGTTCTGGATCTTATTGATGTTCAGACATCTTCTCCAGCTTCTTCAAACACTTCCATTAAAGGTCTTAACTTGATTCTGTTCCCTAAAATCGCTTTTTAAATTCCTTTATCAACGAAAGTGAAAAATTCAATTTAAATTTTTTTTTTTTTACTTGTCGTCTTAAATCAGTTGCTATGGGGAAGCTAGAGTATCGAACTTCGTATTCAGGAGACTACATTTTGTAATTTCTCTACTGATTCCTAGTTTCTAAATTTTGGAAAGTTTGAAGCTTTATTATTTGTTTGTGGCACAGTCTAGTTACGAGGCTTCGAGAAAATTTGATTCTTACTCTGTTAGATGTCAATGGAACCGAATATTACAAAAAGGTATATTTATTTATAACTCTAGAGATCAAATCGGTGGTTTTATTAGACAAATTTGATTTCTGAATTTGAGGTTTTTTGGAGGTAGAGATAGAGACCAGAATGATAATAGAGAGTGGTTTCTTGGAAGAGAAACTTTCATTCAATGGCTATGGAAATGTTCAACTGAAAATGCAGTTTGTTCTCAGCGAAGAAGATCGAAACCGCATACGTTTCCTGGTACACTAAATTCATTGTCTTTTTTTCATATGTTCTGTTTCATTAAGCTCTGAAAAGTTCCAGTCTTGATGAAATCCAATTGGTACTGTGGTTTTGATTGCTTTGAAAGAGACAATCTGCATTGAGAAAGAAACACGAGGAGCTTTTCAGTGGCAGTTTTTTTTACCAAATCTAAAAGCATTGCTTCAGGTTAATATAATGACAAGAAATAAGATTTTTGTTTTTGTTCTTGTTTGCATTGTTAAGTTGTGTTTCTAAATGCTTGTTTTTCTTTTCCGGCTTTGCTTGCTCTTGATGCAGATAAAGTTCCGGTTTTCATCAAATCTTATAATGTGGTAGTCTGAAGTAAAGGAAACAGTTGAGAAGAGGAAAAGTCAACTATCTCCTTCAGATGTTTCTTCAAGCAAGAAGCTTTTGGAGGTTAAAAAACCAGAGTGTGTACCGTTAGTGAAGCGAGAGGATAAGGGTTTGGGCAAACCGGAAAGAATTCCTAAACGGAAATCGATGAGGCGGAGTATGTCAGAGACAAGTTTGAACAATGTGCGGAAAATGATTAGCAACTTTAAGGTCAAAGTTACTAAGGTATGTTCAGGGGTTTTTGAGTATGAGTATCAGTGATCAAGATGTTTTAAAACATTTTTGACTAAGATTCTCTAGATCTTTTGACAGGATGCAAAAATTCGAACAGCGAAGATTCAAACTGGTTCTTGTAAAGATGTGAAGGCGGAGTCACCACCAGAAACTACTGTGATTCTTGAGAAACCGGAAGAAAGGAAGAAAAGCTTTAGAGGATATGGGGAAGGCAGTGTGAGAGCTAACACAGAGAGATGTGAGCATTTAGTAACAGTTTCAAGAGATGAATCAACAGTAGTTATAAAGGAGAAGAGTGTTGAACAAAGCACTAGAAGAAGTGACTCGTTAAGTAAGCAGAGGTGAAAAAGAAGCTCGAGAGTACAAGTAAAGGATAATGAGAAGAATCCAAACAAATCTGTGCGTTTGAAGGGCTCTCAACTTGAGAATGCACGACCATCCCGTCTCTGGATATTTCCAGATGAGGAAAAGGATTTGTCTTGTGAAGCAGATTTTGGAGCAAGACATTTGGATTTAGCAGAATCAAATTTCTTACAGAAGAAGACAGAAGAATCAACTAGGGAAGACACCAGTGAGGTACAAAAGCAGTGGCCTTGGTGGTTTTTACAATCTTTGTATGATATATATATCTCCGACTCTGCATTTATCCGAAATATTTTCAGAGGGGATTCCGCTGCAGAAGCATCGCGAAAATGAATAGCAACATCAAGTGGAAGAGCATTGAGAGATCAAAGAAACATAAGTCTGAGAATTCTGCAGATTCAGAAAGTTCAAGAGGACCTGGTGGGCAGGTCGGTTTATAAACAGACATGTTTCTCGGCTTATTGATAAACATCTTGTCATCTTATTATCGTAATTTTCAGGTGATGCGTGCGTTGATCGTGGCGGGTTTTGCAGGCTTAGTATTTTTGACACGGCAAAGAATCTAAAACAGGTTTGCGTTCATAAAAATGAAGCCTTTTTGAATTTTGTTTTGTTTCTTGTTACGGAAGGAACTTAAAGTAGGGTTCTTGTGCTATAAGCTTGCCCTGATATTTCCTTCTTTCTCTGATGTTTTCTGCTAGGGCTAATGAACTAAAGCAGCATTTGAGATGGTAATATTTGGATCAATTCTCATAAAACCAGACTGTAAAAGATGTATCATTGCACATAACAATAGCTTTCAGTTATATGCTTATAGACAATAAAAAAAATTCAAGCTTTAAGCTAGATGATTTGAAACTCATGGTTAGGGTTAATACCAGACATTAGTATTGGATCAATTCTATTCAAACCAGACTGTAATAGTATAGCATATATATACTTTTAAAAAAACAAGAGTACAATAGATATTATTGAACATAATAATTTTCAATGATATGCTTATAGCTAGGCGAACAAAAAAATTAAAAGCTTCAAGCTGGATGATTGATTAAAAATAGTTAAAAGAAATGAGTTCACAGTTAATGATGTTTATTTTTTTTTCCAAATTCTTCTGGATGCGAATCGATGAAACAGAAATATTATGTTAAATGTGAGAAACAAGCATATATTAAAGGGTTATTTCAAAGTTCGTACAATGAATCATAGATAAAAAATATATATATATATTTTCACCGTTCTGGAACTTCTGGTGAACCAAAAACGAATGAGATATTGAGCCTATATCCGTACAGAAGCACAGTCCATATTCATAGCGAGGCCCATAAAAGCCCACAATTTTTTCTTAGCATATGTGAAAAGAATTATCACATAATATTGCATATATTTCGTTCTACAATTTTTATTTTTATTTTTCCTTAGAAATTTAATTAATATTGCATATATTTCGTTCTACAATTTTTATTTCATTTTGTTTTATTATTTTCCAATGCGGAATTTGATCAATTACGCACTTTTATTTAAGCTTGTTAATTTGAGAGAAAATTTTGATGATAATAGACATTCTAATACTTTTTTCTATATATGAAAATAACATTTATATTGATGCATAGACAGAATCTCACAGAGAGTAGTCGGTAGTCACATTTCGAGTTTGTTAGAGCCAAAGTTTAATACTATGATTAGTTTTTAAAGAAAAAGATAAATAAATTATTGAAATGATTCAACAACTAACTCGTCCGAAAGGTAAATCAATACATTCTCCTAGGAGACAGGAACCATAATTATCTTTCTCTTTCTCGATCCACGTCACATATTGGAAGGAGTCTCATTCCATGATTTTTATAAGAAAAAGTTTCAGTCCGCATCCTTACCATTTACTATTTGATGACAAAAATATTTCATAATCTTCAAATATTTCATAATCTTCAAATCTAAGAAACATATTATGTGTAGAGTTTTATTCTCTACAAGACTACAGCTTATATGAAATCGTTTGTATATGAAACAACTTCTAGATGAGGGTATTTTTATTTAAATATTTTATAGACTTTAATATTATCGACCACATGATTTGGATCTTTGAAAAGATATATATAGACTTTCGGATTTATTTTTGAGTAAAAATGAAATAATTTGAAGCCTCATATATATAGTCATTGATAAGCAAAGGACCCACCAAAGGGGGTTGGGTGAAATGTCTTTGTAACTTAAAAGTGATTATTGGTGTATTGACATGATAACAAGGGACCACTCACACCAATGGTAATTTATATTTAAAACTTCGTCAATATCAACCAATGGTTCCCCATGGAGAAACAAATATAACTATAAATTACTATGAAATGCATGAACATATTTACCTAAGATGATGTGATTCGGTCGAAGTCATATGATATAACCTTGTGATTTATGCTAGTTTTGTTCCGAAGTCATATGATATAACCTTGTGATTTATGCTAGTTTTGTTATTGGATCAACCTAAATAATTCATTTTGTTGATATTTTTTTTTTCGTATTTTTTATGTAAGGAGTTTCTAATTTTCGATTGTGTTTTGTTTTTGTGTATAAAATTTTTTAAAAAGCCTATTTTAGAACAAGAAAAATTATCACAACTAGCACCATAAATAATAAATCAAACCAAGCAAAGGTTTATATTATATGATAAAAAATCGTATCTACAGTTTTAGTTATAAAATGGAAAATAATTAATAAAAAGATTTCTATGTAAAACTATACATGAACAAGATGTTGATATAGTGGAAATTTTGAAAGTACTTAGTAAAACGTATTTTCTATTTTTTTCTAATTTTTATCAGTATTTTCGTGAAGTATAGTTTTTCTTATGCATAGCATGATTTGGTCAGTGGTCTCCATCTAAAAACAGGCGTGCTGGTAAGTTTTTTTTATAACATATTATTTCGTTGTGGTGAGGATATAATTTATTAGACAGAGATTAGAGTTTAGGATTTCGATTTTAGTTTTGTTAAGATGCAAAAATTATAAGTTTACATAAAAATAGAACATGTTATATACAATATTATAGGAATAAAAATAACACTTTCCGTATTGGTTATTTCGTCCTACTACCATTTTTCTTATTTTAGTTTTGCTATTTCTATTTATCTAATTTCTCACCCAAATTTTGTAAGTTACCTTTATATATCCAAGTCCATATGACATCTAAAATATAACATTTTGTCCTCCAATCACTTTTGTTGCTTTCCAAAAGTAGTGTCACTATTAACACAACTTGCACTAGATTTAAATATGCTTAAAATGTGAACTGTTTTTATTTTCTCTCTTTTTTCCCAACAGAATTATTTCAATTCTGACAAAGACTCTTGGTTTTTGCATTAAAGTGGACACAGTGTTAAAGATTATTAAGCTCTCGTGGAATTACTATCGATTCCTAAAGTTATCTGTACATTATGTTTGAATTCGTTATAATTAGTTTTTTTTTAAAGAAACATCTATGTTAATTTATCCCGGAAAATAAAGTTTCGTATACGTACGTAAATCCAATCAGTTGTGAAGTTAGCCAAAAAAATCCAATATTAAATTGAAAAGTAATGTTGCATGTCGATCTATTGATAAAATATTCTAAACTTTCAAAGACAATATAATGTTATAGTTTACGAAATAAACAAAAATTATAATTAATGCGAATATTGAAAGCTTTTTAATGAACTAAAGAACAACAAACTACAAACAAGTTGTACCATATAAATTGTCTTATACGTTCTATTGAAATTAGACACCTTTTGTTTTTAAAGGATAATGAGAATACTGAAAATTTTAATGAACTGAACAAAACAAATAGCAAACAAGATCTACCATATACTTAACTCACAATTTTACGAGAGATATAAATATCTTTAATTAGTTTTGTCGAATTCCGTTTAGTCGCTAGATGTCGGTTTTAAATTCAAATAGCGTTAGCATTGAACATAGACAGAAGTGTAAATCCAGGACAAAAGTATAACATTGCACAAAAAAAAATATTTACCAAATGATCAACGTAACTAAGATGGATCAAAATCAAATTAGGATCGGTAATTCTTTGCGAAAACATTTTAATTATATTAATGAAATCCATCATTTTACCGTGTTATATATATATATATATTTTTTTTTTTCACATAACGGTAACAGGTCTAATACTCGATTCGGGAGATTGAGTGGACGCAAGCTTCAGCTCAAGATCGAGTCCACTAGAGTTACCCGTCGACCCGGATAGTTTCGGATCTGGATACCGAAGATGAGGATTGACTAATCCTTGTTTCCAAACAACCCTTGAGGTCGACCCAGTATGATCATTACATATACTCTTAATAGTGTAACTTTCTTCAACTTTTCCGGCCGAAACCTGTTGCATATATAAAATTGTCAATTCAAAATTATTTTCTTCTGATGATTCATCAAAAAATCATATCTTCATATATACTTATTATTTATAGAAAGCTTTAGATTAAACTAAAAACCTTGACTTTTTAAATTGGTATAAAAACTCTGACATTTTAAATGGTAAGTTTTTTTTTGGAAAAAACTTATTAAAATAGGTAACAACATAAAAATTCTGTTTGAACTTTTGAAGACGTGACCTTTGTTGGTTCCTTGAAAACGTTGATTTTTCTTTTTCCAAAGTTTCAAACAAAGAGTTCAAATCTTGATGTTATGTACTGAAAAAGAATGGAAACTTGCCGTATCGAAGAGGCTGGTGCGGCGTCTCTTGTGATTGAGAGTGGTGGCTTGCCGGAGAAAGTACTTTTGAGCATGACTTGCCACTTGTGTCGGCGATTTCGTGACGACGAAGTTTCTAGAGATTCCTCTCCAATCTCCTTTTCCAAGCTTCTCTAATCCAACTAGAAACGTCCGGTGCTCTTCCTCCGTCCATGGAACCCCTACTCGTAACCAAAACAAATCATAATCAGTTCTATAAAAACTTAATAATATGTCAAAACCAATCTTATTATGTTTTGATCTCCGACCCAAGTAGATTATGAGCTTATTATAACCTTTTTTGCGGTCGGGTGTTTTGTGGGCGAGACCGTCGGAGAGATAACCTGCGAAGGAAGAGGAAGAGGATGAACATGCCGGCAAGCAATCCATGCTAAAGCTTTTCTTGATTGCGGCAACCAAAATTGACGGCGGAGGAGGAAGAGGAGGTGGCGGTGGAGAAGAGCTTGTGGTTTCTAGATGAACACCAAAGAGCCTAATTACTCTTGTATGGTAAGAAGAACATGTTCTTGAGTTATGTCCTACGTTTCCACAATGTGAGCATCTTCGGCCCATTGCAATGAATGAGAAAGAGGAGGGGAAGAGAGAGAGAGAGAGATAGAGCAAGAGAAAGAGAGATGATGATAATGATGAAGAAAGATTTTGGGGTTTATGTAAAAATGGTGGAGAGCATAGAGAGAAAACATGATTGGATAAACCAAGTTTATTTATTGGAGAGTTTTATAATTTAAACTGTCTTCCAAGTTGCATTTTTTCTATTTTTAGCCAATAAGAAGACGAGCTTACGTATAAAAAAAAGCATGTGGAGAACATACAGTAAATCCTCTATAAATTAATAATGCTAGGATTTTGATATTTTATTAATTTATAGAGAGATTAGTTTCAAACTTTTTATCATTTAAAATTTTCTTTTAAAATTCTAGAAAATATAAAAGTTGAAATTATTTGATCTACATAAAAATAAATGGTTTGAATATTAAAAATTTGTAGTTTTGACTTCAAGATTTAATATTTAGAATAAAAAATATTTTTGATGATAAATAACAAAAACTACAAATGATTTCACTATGAAAAACATATACATAAATTCAAAATTATGATTAATAGCTTTAGCTGTTCTATTTTAACAATCTATACAACTATAAAAATAAAATGATGTATATTTAGAATTTAAAAACTTATAAAAAATTTGACATAACGAAGTTATAAACAATACTGAAATTCGATAGTTTGAAATACTATTTGATACCATAAAAATTGGAGACAAATTCTAATGATATTTAGGTAGAAAAACACTAAAATCATACATTAGTATATTTTAGTAATTTATGATATTAATGAAACTATATATATATACAATGGATTTCAAAAAATTATTATTTTATTATCTTATCAATTTTTGTTAATTTTAACACTGTTCCGATTCCAAACCAAAATTATTTATTATTTTATAATGTTTATTAATTTATCGATTATTAATTTATAAAAATATTAATTTTTTCTTTTAATTATGCTTTAGAATCTGGAATCTATATGTTATAAGTATACATATAAAAAAAGACTATCCTTTTGCGAAATAAATATAGATATATGGTTGAGAGAGAGAGGACTTGGATGCTCCAATGGTTTTGGGGAGGTGGTTAGTTGGATGACCTAATAAAATGTGAAAAGAAATTCAACAACAACATAAAGAAATTACAATTGTGTTAAGATTAAATAGAGAGAAACAAACAACACAAGTCTTCAGTCTTGTACATGAAGACAAGTCTTCTATATACTTACTTTTATTGTTTTGCTTGTTAAAAAATAATTTGGATCTTAAATATTTTTTCCCAATATATTAGTAATTTATAGAAGGAAGATTCATATACATATTTTCATTTAAAGATTGCCTGATTTTCTCAAGTATTTTTAATCGTAAATATTATTAATTAATACTAATTAGTAGACAAAGCACTAGCCAACATGCATTTAACTATTTATTGTTTATCGTTAGAATTGGTAAATAGCAATTGGAGATCCTATTGCTAAGTTCGGAATGTAGAGCAGGTATTGGAGAACGATGATGAGGATTCGTATTGATCATATAATAATCTATTAATGTTGATTATATGTATATATTTATCATATAAATTAAAGTTAACTTTAGAGTTATAGCCTACATCGATCGTTTATATTTAATATACTTAATGGGGATTCATGTCGATCATGTAATAATCTATTGATGTTGATTATATCCCACATACATATAATAATATCACATGATGGGGATTCATTTTAATACTCTAATAATGTTAATACTATAATAATCTATTAAAGTTGATTTTATCTTCTTCTGTACACATGATAGAGAATATGACTGGGATTCATTTTTATCATACAACTAATTAATAATCTATTAATGTTGATTCATATGAGGAAAATGATGGAGATTCATATGAATCAACATTGATAGATTATTAATTACTAGATATTGATTTTGTCCAACAAACATATATATTACGGGTACTTAATTCTACTCCAATGATGTTTGGTTTTAGTGAGTAGGTCAATTTTTAAAATTCATATCTAGTAAAAACAATCTAATGCTGCCAAGATTATAACTTATTAACTCAAGAAGAAAAATCACAATATATAATCTTTTTAAGGCAAAAAAACAACCACATGAGAACATTTTACAAATGCTCTTCATCCACAATAATAACACACACATCACATTTATGAGAATTTTTTTTTAACTCAATTTGAGAGTTTTTTGGTCAGGTTGTACTCAATTTGGCTTACTTAAAGTATATGTTTACGATCTTATTGGGTCACAAAAAAAACTCTTTCCTGGGGACTCTTGTGATTTCTGTTTGGGTCAGATAAGGCAAAGTGTCTATTTTTAGCAAGATTCTATTTGTATGCTTCAAGATGGGTTTCATAATTTGTAATAATTTTGGATGAAGAAATCAAGAATGCATTTTAAAGGTGTTGGTTTGTGATCTTTTAAATCTCGATGTTCTTCGAAAACTCTCTCAACTCAATTGGAAGATAACATAGTAGCTTTCGCCCAAAAAAGCTTCGCCTAGAGTGGTATCTTCAATACTAAAATGTAATTAGAACGTTGGAAGTTCTCTGCAATGTCCTAATCAATCATACCCTGTTTTTGACTGGATGATTGAATCATTATTGTGTCTAGGTATGGGTATGTGACTCCAGAAGATGTACCTGTTCTCTTGGAACAGCACATCAACAAAGGCGAGACTGTAGACCGGCTATGGCGGTACGTTACAAAGTTTCTTGGTCTGCAAGGTTGCTCTAGTTACTTGGTAATAAGCAGTTACACATCATATGGTTGTCTGAGTTTTAGGGGTGAAATGGGTCTATCAGACGAACTCAACAAGGACGGGTTCAGCTAAATGGTGCAGTCCATAGCGTAAAGAGCAATGGCAAAGTGACTCAGGAATCATCAGTTCACAACGCTGATGGTTTCTGTTGCAAGTGACGAGCTGCAGAACCGAATGGTTGTTGTCAACAAAATGGGAACAGAATCTCATGTTGTCAAGACACAGCTCTGATGTTGTCTCTGGAGACCTCGGAAGGTAATCAACTTGAAAGTGAAAACAACACTGAGAAGCTTACACAAGGAAAAAACATTGAAGAAATTTGTAGCCCTAAGATGATTGTGTATTGTGTTCGTATTAGACATTGTGATTTTGTTTCAGGTTTGAAGCTACATTTCCCCTTCGTTTTGAGAGAAGGGTTCATGTTAGAACTGTTTGATAATATGTATCAACGTTATGTCTATGCTTCTACTTCTCGAGATTCTTGGAACCGATTGTAGTTGCGTAAAGATCTCAGCTTTTGGCAATTTGCAAGCTCAGATTTATCCAGGTAAACACAAGACCGTCTCAGAGTGATTAAAAAAATTCAGAATTTTCTAAGAATTGACAAAGATTGAAAACAGTTGTCACATTTTCAGAAAACTAAACACATTTGCAGATTGCAGAGAACAATTTGATAATCTAGTGGCAGTTCTTGCTGAAAAATCTCAAAAGAAATCAAACTCCAGATAGTTATTGGCTTTCAAATAGATGAGAAGAACTCGTATAGATGTGTCAATAACAAAGCAAAACACAAAGAAAAAGAAGAAAAAAATCCGCAACCAAAACTACTCTCATCTCATTACAACTACTACTTCAAGTTATGTTTTTCGAGAGCTTTGATCAGTTTTGTCATTTCCTCCTCCTGTTTCTCATAATCCTCGGAGAGTAATAATACATGTTCTTGTTGCTGCATTATCACCATCATTTGTTTCTGCATATGCATTAACATCTTTTGATTCTGTTGCACCAACGACAACACTTCTCTCTGTCTCTCAATCAATGACACTTGGCATTGAGTAATCTCATTTAAAGTGTATAATATTTTAGCTTCTTCTTGAAAACTTTCTTCCACATCAATACTCTGAATGACCGATTCTTCAACAGGTCTCATATTGTATTCATGAACCAGCAAACAGTGGATAAAGACTCTAATAGAAAGTGTTTCCGCAACATCCACTAGGACTTTATCAAATTTTGGAGGCAAAGATGAAAGAATCTTCTTCACCAATATTTTACCTTCGACCTTCCACCCATAAGACTTCATACGAAACACGAGGTCCATTAATTACCCCGTAAATTCACGAATCGTTTCTGCATCACTCATTGTCATATTGTTGTACTCTTTCTTGAGATCAACTAGCTTTCTAGCTTGAAATATAGGACCACCTACTGATCTCACCAAAAAAAAAGTTCCCATGCTTCTTTTTGATGATGTAGCGTAAGCTACCCCATGGAAAAATCTCAAGGCTTAAACCACTCTGAATTAAAGAAAGAGCTGTCACATCTTTCCATTCCATCCATTGTATCCAATGGATTGAATAGTTTTCAGCAGCTGCGGCGGATGATGAATAACTTTCTCCTTCTAATTCTTGAGATGTTGATGTACCCTCTTGCAACGGTGCTTTCTGAATTCCTTTTTCCACCACATCCCACAGATCGAAAGATTTAGAAACGTTTTCATCTGTACACTCCAATTCTCATAATGATTTCCATCAAACAGAGGAACCAAAACCATCGACATTGTAAGCAAACACAATAAACTTCGTGTATTATTGTGATGTCGAGGTCGACAGATTATATTAAATACATGAATGACTTAATACAATTCTTAATGAAATAAGGATATACAAATAATATAAAATTACATATGCAAGAGATAAATACAACAAAATATATATGAGAGGATATATCCTAATCCTAATAATTATCTACAGACAAAATAATCTTCAAGGCACGTCAATAGATATATCCCACACATTATATTCGAGACATATATAACTTATCCCCACAAGAGGTAAAAAAAGAGACGATCTTTAGATATGGAAATGGTGACAGTTTGTAATAACTCAGATGGTGATGAAAGTAAACCGTAGAAGCAAGATTGTTTAATCTTCATATTATGAATCATTGCTGCTGAAATTTGTTATCATATGATGTTTTAGTTATTCTGTTCAAATCTTACAAGTTACATTCACATTGAATTCGATGTACATGTTGCCTGAATTTGAAGAATCCTCAAACTAAGAGGCAATAAAACCAAAAACCAAAAGCCCGCTTAAAATCTAAGCAAAGAGAATGAATTAATATTTCTTCTTGTTGCCACCTTTTGCTCATTTGGAAACAAGCTTACAAGTGAACCATGTTAAAGATTTTCCAACTATTTGCGCATAGAGTTTTTGAGAAGCCGACGGATAAAGTTAGCCACAGACGATAAAGTTAGCAACTTGTAACAAGTTAGCCACAGACGATAAAGTTAGATCCGTTTTTGCCAGATTAAATAGATGGAATTATCAGGATCAGTAAGAAGTCGAGGTTAATGGCAAAACTTAGTAAGAAAACCCAACGACTAGGTGTAAAACCAACCATGGAAATCACATGAAAAATGTAGTCGAAACTAAAAAGAACACATGTTATCTGACATGCTTCTCAACCTCTACTCTCTAGACACATTCTAATTTTTGCTTCTGAACCTCTAGAGTCTAGACATATATTCTAACTTCTTGAAAAATCCAATTTCTTCTTTGCAGATACTGAAGAAAATGGCAATACTAAGTAAGAAAACGCAAGAAGACAACAGAAAAATCATCTAGCGAATCAGAAGTTATAACCAGAAACCTCCATATGTATAGACAAGTACATGTCTTTACTATTTACTTTGGGTTAAATAGTAAAACCATAACTATAAAACGCCTGCAAGCAAAAACCAAAGAAAACAATCACCAAAAACAATGGAGAATATCATGTAAACTAAAATGGGACTAAAACAGTGGATATATTTTTATTACCACATCAAATCTGTTTGACTCATGAACCGGGAAAAAAACCCAAAAAGACGACAGACAAATGTCAAAAATCATCTTTAAAATTCTCTCTCTCTTTCTCTCTTAAGTTGGGCTAAATTTAAAACCCATCGTTTTCTTTTTCTTTCTTTGGTCAAAAACGACAAATACATGTTCAAAATAAAAACTACATATTCTAATAGATTTTTGGATATGTCAGAAGTCTACAAAAAAACATGTAATTCTTTTTTTTCTATTAGAACATAAAAATTCATCTCGTTTCCATTTTATAACTTATCGTGTCGTTTTCAACCAAAAAAGAAAAGAAAAACGGTGTATTTTTAAACTTAAGGGTAATGTAGATTGAGGAATTTTTTTATTAATAGATTTAAAATTGAGGAGTTTTTTCATAAATATATAATTGATAGGTTTTTTTATAATTCATTTTTAGATAAAAGGTTTTACTACTAAAAAATTCGTCGGTTTTTTATTTTAAAAAATACTGTGTTTAAAATTTTATCCAATTTTAACGACAATGTACACGGAAGGATTTTTTTATCAACGGATTTAAAATTAAAGATTTTTTCATTAAACATATAATTGATAGCTTTTTTACGATTCATTGAGGATTTTATTACTAAAAACCCTATTTTTTATCATTTTTGAAATCATCTGTTCCATTGACTCAGTTTATTTGAATAAACGCCAAAAGATATAAGACTTTTTTTTTGGGCAAAAAGATATAAGACTTTGATCATCGAATTACGATAATTATATATATATCTACACGCATATATACTGTAACAATGTGTGTAATATAATGTTAAGTATTGTTCTTTGAAAAGAAGAAATTTATTCGTAGAATATGTAGGATTGGAAGAAAGTCCTCTGACTTATATTTGCTAATGAAGAAAATGAACTCCTCAGTTTTAGAGTTAGATACAATCTAAACACTAATCATACCTTTTACCAACTAGGGAAAAGTCTAATAATTCTAATGCAAATTCAGAGTCGCATAATAAACTTATCTCTTGCTAAAGTTCATATCCAAGATGTATTTCGCGGAGACTGTTCTAACATACAATTAAAAGCTGACACAAAGGTGAAACTCTAGACATTGATAATAACTCCTTAATCATCATTAGTCCATTCTCCGTACCCGTTGAATGCAGAGAGATTGTAGCATTCTTTAAACAATGAGCGATTTTTCAGAACGTAAACCGCAGCTTCTATCTCTTCATGTCTTCCTGCATAGCCAATCCATTGAAGAGTCTCGAGATGAAAGCTCAAACATTTAGGAACAGAGCTCGGTTCAGATACTAAACACGGTTGATCCTCGACATCATAGTTGGGATGTGTCTGACAAACATAAAGGCATTGGATTAAGATCTCAATACTAAGCTCTTGTTTACTAAGAAGGGGAATTGCGAGTTTACGTGGTTGAGCTTGAGAGATAGTAAATTAGGGAAATCTTTCAGAAAATGAAGAAGTAGATTTGACAAAAAGTTGTTGTAAATGTCTAACTCCAAATGAATAAGCCAGTTGAAGATTCTATCTGTAAGATGATTACTTGTATAATTAGAAGGAACAAACAACAAGAAGTCTAATCCTATCTCCAGGTTGAACAACATGAGTTAAAGTCCATAATAGAGCTGCTTTTGGTATCTCCTTTGAAGCTCGAACTGCAACCATCACTTTCTTCCCTACTACAAAACCGCTCTCTCTAGTACCCTTCTGCTTCATTCTCTAGATACTGAAACAACAAACCCAGAAATTGAAAGAATCCTTAAACTTCTTCCCAAGTGACCCCAGAAACCCTAGCTTACATACATACACTTTTAACACTTCACTCAATCTAAACCCATTCTGAAATGAGAAAGTGAAAGTATCACGCAATCCAATCTGAAAGAAGAGACAATGGCTATTATTATTATTATTATTTTATGATTCTAGTTTCTTTCTTTCTTTCTTCTTCCTCTTTCTCTATTTGTCTCTGGATTTTATTTTATTTTTCTAATTCCAAGAATAATAAACGAATAAAGAAATATTTTACAAAGGACTCTGCTTTATTCTAAAGAGGGCAAAAAGAAGCCAAGAGAGATATGTCAATGGATTATTATCCTTAAATCCTTATCACCCACTATTGTTTCTTTTCAATATTCTTAATTTAAATATCAGACGGTTTCTTTCTTCATTGTCAACTTATGGCCAAGTTTTTCTCCTTTATGACAAAGAACATTATAGAATCGATTCTCATAATTCATTCAAAAAATATAATGAGAAAAGTAAAAACAAAGATATAATTAGGGAGTTGAACGTTGCACTTGCATGCTTTTCATGTTCCTTTATATATTTCAGTGGAGAAAGTGAAAATAAAAGTTGGGTAAAGATGATTTGTTATTAAAGCATGAAAGGTGCTCCTATAAATCAACTCTATTGATGTAATGATTTAATAAACATATACTCTTACCAAAGTGAAAAAGGATGAAAACAACATTAGGATGTTAATTGTTCACTTTTCGCATTCTTGTTTCTAAAATTATGATTAAGAGACTTGTTGGGTAATGTTGAACTGAAAAATATGAATTAATACTTATTTTAAAAATATTTTTATATTATTTTTAGATTTTTCTGGGATTATATCTTTCTGTTAATAGAGTTTCACCTTTCTCGGCCTCGGATATATACCGGTTCCTTAAATTATGGATTAACACGTGAACAATTTGGTCTGGTTCAATCCCGCTGAGGTAGCGTCCTTTTCAGTTTGTGGGTTGCAGTGGGTTTATGTTGACGGCGCTTCAACCCTTGGGAACAGCCTCCTTCCTCCTCTCTTCTTCTCAAGGTGGGTTGTGTTTCGGCATCCTCTCCGTCCTGCATTCCCTTGTCTCGGATTTGACAAGGTTCTCTCCTCACAGAGTGCCACTTTCTACCTTACCATTTCCTCGTCGATTGCTAGGGATTGAGTTGTAGCTGGTACTGTTTTAGAGTGGAGGGTTTGGATACTCGATTGGTCTAATTCTGCTAAGTGGAGGGACTCGGTTCTTTGGTTCTCTGATTTGGGCTCGGTTCTTCTGGAGCTAGAGGTTGGAAGAAGGTGAGAGAGTTCACGGTTTGGATCCTTTCTCGGTTCCTAGTTTGTTTTGGCTGGTCTCTCTTGGGACCGCCTAAGGGTACAACCCGCCTCTGTCTTCTTAGCCGCCGATTTCATGATTCAGCTAGATGGGGCTTCTCACTCTTTTCTAAGGTCTTGTGGCTCTTGCTAAAGTCTTCCACCAACCATATCCTTGCAGTATCCTTCTTGTTACACTTAATTATGCTCAAATATTTCTCTAGCTAGTCTTAGTTTCATTCTTATGTTGTAATTTCATCACCAAGTAAACCACGTATTATTGGTTTTCCACCAAACTCCTCTTTTAGTTGGTTCGAGAGATTACATTGTGAGAGCTAATGCAAAATGTGATCATCGGAAGATTCGCTCACATTTCACAATGCGATTAGTTAATACCCGATGAAAACAATTTACTCCCAACAACATGAATTCAACTTCTTTTTTTCATAAAACAGTTATATACATGGAAGTGTTAATGTGATACACATGACTCTTGATAATATTTTTAGAAAAGTTTATCATAATTTTTTAACAAGTTATTTCAAAATATATTTTATCAAGAAAGAATTGATAGAATCAAAATTAGTGCTCTTATTCTTTTCAAAAATGTTTCAAAAACATAAACATTTAATGTAAATAGATTTTTTGAATATAATTTAACACAATATTAAAAAAAATGGTTGAAATGAATAATAACATGAACAATTTTTTTATTAAGAAAGGAATGACAAAATTGGTGGACATCTATTATTTCTTTAGGATTCCCAAAGAGGAAAGACAATTAAACCAAAGTATTAATTAAGAATGTAGATTCCCTTATGCTAATTACATTTTCAGCATTGACTAAGAGATAAAAATCCATTATTCCAACGGTACTAATCTATAAACCGTACAGAAGAAGAAGCTTCACCCTTCCAACGGTAACTTGAAACTTTTCCCTCTGACAAAAAAAATCTCCTTTTGGATCGATCATTACATTTAAACATCAATTTTGGTGGGAGAGACTTTCTTCATCTTTCTTGGTGGTGAGTTTAAATTAACAAAAAAGAGCTCTGAGCAAGAAAGAAAAAAAAAGGCTTTAATTTAACGATTATATTTATATCATCGGTTTTATCGGAATGGAATTCCGCGACGGCGTTCCCTTCGCCGTCGTCCCCACCATCTTCAAGAGAGAAGACTACAAACGAACTAAACACGACGCCGTCTTCTCAAAGTGGCAGGTCCTCTCTCTCACCATCGATTTGTCTATTGAGATAACAGTTTCTGAGTTTGGGTTTTTGCTCGATCTTGTGCTTTCTCTGAAACCCTTTTGAAGATCCTCTGTTTTTCAATTGAATTGAGAGAATTGATCATCAATTTCCTGCTATTAGTTGCAAAGATCCCACTTTTAAATGCTCAATGTGTTTGCTTTGTTCTGTGTTTCAGTTTGCCCAATAAATGTTTTTTTTTTGCGTAAACCGTTTTGGTGAAATGCGAAATTTGGCGGTTGATTTGATCTTAGTCTAATCTCTTATGCGAATTTTGAAAGCTGTGCTCTTTACCTTTTAAGTCCCTGAAGCTTATTCTTCCAAGTCTCTGATTGTGTTAAAGTTTGATGCTACATTCACACTTGGATATACAGGTTCTGATAGGTTCTAACGATTGGGAAGACTCCAAAAATGGAAAAGATGGTGTAGGTAGATACAGAGTCCAGAACTTACCCCGTAAATCTTGCCCTGGTCTGTATGAGCTCGGTGTAGCAGTCATCGGTCAAGTCCAATGCCGAAAGCATGAAACTGATGATGTTCTTGCTGCACATCTAGGACAAGCTGAAAGTGTTAGATCAAGACTTCAACGTTATGGAAGATCCGGTGCTCATTTGCGCAACGTTAAAGACCTTAACGAGTATGAAACTATTGAATCTCCTGTTAAAAAGGCTGTTACCAGTGGTTTATTTGAAGATATATTCTCGAAACAAGGCTCTATTTTATATAGATGGGCTCCGGTGAGTACATGTCTTCTTATCTTCTCTATTGATCTGCTAAGTATATAACTTTGATCTAACGTATGTGATTGTGTTTCTCTACTTTACTGTGGTTTATCAGATGGGATCTAAGAGGGAAGCTGAGGCAACAGAAGGTATGCTTTTGAGCACATTTGATTATGCGTGGAACAAAGGAAGTAACGGGGAACGACGACAGCTTGATTTACTTACGAAGCTCGGTGATCGCGAGTTTATGAGCAAGAGAAAGCCAGGGATTTCAAGAGTGTTGTTTCCTTTTCTTCGGAACCAAGTTGGTATCAGAATCAAAGGAAAGAAGCATGTTCTTAAAGAAGAGAGAAAGCTAAGCTGTGATGTTGATGAAGAGAAGAGTAATAGCTTCTTCTCTTCAATACTCAAACTCACCCGGACTAGACCTCAACCTGTTTCTGACAGGTTTGATGAGATTGATGGTTCTTGTTCTGATTCTGTTTGTGGAGTCATGCTTGAAGATGGTGGTTGTTGCAATAGAAGTCCAATGAAAGGAAGAAAGAGATGCGTAGAGCATAAAGGGCAGAGAGTTTGCCGTGTTTCCTCTGAAAAACACTCTCCGCCACAGCCAGAGATTTTCACCGGACAAGATCACAATCACAAAGACTCTGATGTTATGTGTGGAGTGATCTTACCTGACATGGAACCTTGCAATAAGAGACCTGTCCCAGGAAGAAAACGATGTGAGGATCATAAAGGCATGAGGATCAATGCTTTTCTATTTCTTCTGAACCAGACAGATCGTGAGAAAACCGTCAAAGACAAGAAATCTAACCCTGAATCACATACCAACTTAAACGAAGAAGAAGCTTCGACTCGCTTCTGTGAAGCTACAACAAAGAATGGCTTACCTTGTACAAGAAGTTCGCCTAAAGGAAGCAAAAGGTGTTGGCAACATCAAGAGAAAATTTCGGGCGATTGTTTGCCGGAAAATGTTCAGCCGGATGCACCAAAAGTCGTAGCTTGTGGAGTTAAATTATGTACTGGATTAATTTGTGAGAGATCTCCTGTAAAAGGACGTAAGACGTTTGAAGAGCATAAGGGAATGAGAATCAGCCCTGCATAAGTTATTTATCACCTAAACGGAATTATTTATACCAAACCGGTTTGGTCTCGGTATTGGTTTGTAGAAGCGACCTTCTTGTACCGGATGACTCAAATTTTCATTTTTATTAATTTAAAATCTGTGAAGTGTTCTCCTTCTATGAGGGACTGGGCCAAAGACAAGGTGAATCATATTCGATTCCATTGGACGCAGAATTGCAAGCATTAGCGTTAAGAAAGAATCGATAAAATTGGTTAAACTGGATGAAAGATGAACAGTTTTGGTTAGAAGAAACAGTTAACTTCTTATAAACATTGTTTGACTTGCATCTTGTAATAAATTTTTCAAACCTCAGAGACTAGAAACAAAATGTATTTGATATTTTTGTAAAACACTAGCTTTAGAAAATCATAAAGTTAGATGTTTATAGATTGAGAAGTACATGAACCCGCCATGCCTCGACGCAAGAAACTGTAAATCACCCACTTCTTTTTTTTTCAACTTCCCCTCGTTTCTTCCCTAAATCTCTCGATGATCTCTTTATATCACATGTATTTTTTCGCCACAGATCGTAACTATCTTCTTTCAATTATTGTTCAATCTTCTTCCTTGGCAAACGTTGTGATGAGGTTTAGTGTTTTGCATTCACCAATAGGAAAACAAAAGCGATATAATAGGCAAAGAAGAAACACAAATCAGTAGCAGAACCGTTTGTTCTATTATCGAAGATAGCGAAGTCGAAGATTAACTATATACGAAGCACAGTCAGTAGCATGCAAAAATGCACAACCATGATGCCGATGATAAGTCAATTCTTAAACAATATAGGTCTCTTTCATCTTATCTATTTACAATGTTGCTACATTTTTAGTCTCTTTATTTATTTTTTTACTATTATTTATGCATGCTTATCAAATACCCCATGCAAGAAGTTTAGACAAATAAATATTTCACCATCATCTTTAAGGCCTACTTAACGATCATAATATGTCACCAGGTTGATCGCCCCCACTATATGCAAGAGAGAAGCCTACAAACGGAGTAAACACGACACCGTTTCCTCCGAATCTTGTAAGGGTCTGTATGAGCTCGGTGTAGAAGTGATCGGTCAAGACCATGGCCGAAAGCTTGATCCTGATAACGTACTTACTGTATATATAGGACAAAGTGTAGACGTGAGATCAAGACTCCAGGATTATGGAAGATGCGGTGCCCATTTGGGCGCTGGTGTATTTGAAGACATATTTTCGAAAGGAGGTTCGATTTTATATAGAAAGGTTCTGGTATTATATGTCTTCTTATCTTATATGTCTTCCTAACTCATGTGATTGTTTCTATTCGTTACTGTGATTTATCAGATGGGATCTAAGAGGAAAGCTGAGGCAGAAGAAGGGAAGATTTTGAGAAAATTTGATTATGCGTGGAACATACGAAGTAATGGGGAACGACGCCATCTTGATTTACTCAAGAAGTTCGGTGATGGCGAGTTTATGAGCAAGAGAAAGTCAGGGATATTACAAGTGCTGTTTCCTTTTCTTCCAATCGAAGTTTGTATCAGAATCAAAGGAGAGAAACCTTTAGAAGAGAGAAAGCTTAGCTGTGATGTTGATGGAGAGAAGAGTAATCATTTCTTCACTTCAATATTCAAACTCATCCGGTCTAGACTACAACTGGTTTCAGTCAGATTTGATGGTTCTTGTTCTGATTCTGTTTGTGGAGTCATACTTGAAGAGTTGCAATAGAAGTCATGAAAAACACACACCGCCACAGCCCGAGATTTTCACCGGAACAGATCAAAATCACAAAGATTCTGATGATGTGTGTGGAGTGATCTTACCTAAAATGGGACCTTGCAGTAAGAGATCTGTTCCAAGAAGAAAACGATGTGAGGATCATAAAGGCATGAAGATCAATGCTTTCCTCTTTCTTCTTAACCTAAAAGACCGTGAAAAACTCGTCAAAGACGAGAAATCTGATACTGACATCAATGAAGATGAAGATTCGACTCGTTTCTGTGAAGCGACAGCCAAGAATGGCATACCTTGCACAAGGGGTTCTCCTAAAGGAGGCAAAAGGTGTAGGCAACATAAGGAGAAAACTTACCGACGATCATCCGATGGCCGGAAAAAAAGCAGCAGGCGTTGACTATATTGTAGAATACTGTAATGGATTGATCTGTGAGAGATCTCTGGTAAAAGAACGTAAAAGATGTGAAGAGCACAAGGTTGTTAAATTCTTTGTGACCTAACCGAAATTGTTTGTACCAAACTGGTTTAGTTTCCGTATTAATTTGCCGAAGCAATCTTCTGTACCGGATGACTCAACATTTAGTTTTTATTAATTAATTTAAAATCAGTGACGTGTTCTTTTTTTTTTTGGGGGTCAAAGTGACGTGTTCTATTCAACAGTAGAAAAGTTTAGTAAGAACTGTCGGCAAGAATCACCACCGTCGATTCTCGGAAGGGTGAATCTAATCTAACGGTGATCAGTAAGGTAGATAACCGACGGATCTGATTTCCTACTGAAAATCCAGGTTAATCACGCGCCACGTGGACTATCGTTATCTTGAATTTATGGATTAAAAAAATCGCACGACGAAAATTAAGGCCTAGAAGATCGGAAATTTGACAGGTAAGAGGAGAAATCGTTTTTTTCTCGCCGCGTTAAGATGCCACCGGCCGGAGAACTCGGACATCAATCTCCATCGAAGGATAAAAAATTTCCCGATAATCAATCCGCTGAAGCAGCAGCAGCAGCGATATCTGCAGCAGCAGCGGATGCGGAGGCTGCCGGGTTATGGACACAAATTAAGGCAGAATCTCGCCGTGACGCTGAGGCGGAGCCGGCGTTAGCTAGCTATCTGTACTCGACGATTCTTTCTCATTCATCTCTCGAGCGATCTATCTCGTTTCATTTAGGAAACAAGCTTTGTTCCTCAACGCTTCTCTCCACACTTTTATACGATCTGTTCTTAAACACTTTCTCCTCCGATCCTTCTCTGCGTAACGCCACGGTCGCAGATCTGCGCGCTGCTCGTGTTCGTGATCCTGCTTGTATCTCGTTCTCACATTGCCTCCTCAATTATAAAGGCTTCCTCGCCATTCAGGTGAATCTTCATCATTAATTGGAATTTTTATATTTGATTTCAGTTTTTAATCGAGTAATTCTGCATTATGCGATTAATTTTCGTCAATTTTTTCCAAATTTGATTACACAATCTGGTGAATCCACAATTCTGTATCTTGCGATTTGATTTATGAATTTGTTTTTTATTAATCAGGTGAATTCTGCATCATGCAATTTGGTTTTCATTATTTTTTTATTTGTTGATTTGATTTTTGTTGAATATTCAATCACCCTCGTGCGAGTTGTTTTGTTTTAAAATTTTTCTCTGTTAATTTGATTCCAGAATCTGGTGAATCCAATATTATGTATCTCGCGATATGATTTATGAATATTTTTAAAAGTTAATTTGATTCTTTAATCATCATTCGATTTTGTTTTTAAAACATTTTTATTTGGATTTGTTGAATACTGAATCAGGCGCATCGTGTATCGCACAAACTATGGACGCGATCACGGAAGCCATTAGCATTAGCTCTTCACTCAAGAATCTCCGAGGTATTCGCCGTCGATATTCATCCAGCAGCGAAGATCGGAAATGGAATACTTCTAGACCACGCAACCGGAGTTGTCATCGGAGAAACAGCTGTGATAGGTAACAACGTTTCAATCCTCCACCATGTGACACTCGGTGGAACAGGTAAAGCTTGTGGAGATAGACATCCGAAGATCGGTGACGGTTGCTTAATCGGAGCTGGAGCTACTATTCTTGGAAACGTGAAGATTGGTGCAGGAGCTAAAGTAGGTGCTGGCTCTGTAGTGTTAATCGACGTGCCGCCTCGAGCTACGGCGGTTGGGAATCCGGCAAGACTCGTCGGAGGAAAAGAGAAGCCAACGATTCATGATGAGGAATGTCCTGGAGAATCGATGGATCATACTTCTTTCATATCGGAATGGTCAGATTATATCATATGAAGTTATTGTTATCATTGTTTCTGTGTGTTTGAAAGCGAAAACATTTTTATTGTTTCGCTTGTGTAATCGAAAGCTTATATAGTAAGTGTTTGATGAAAATGTCTTTAAGTTTTGTTGGATTTATATTCACATAGTAATCTACAGACAAATGATCCAATGTGTATATTCTTAATTTCAGAATTCTATGATCTCTGATAAAGTTCTCAACTTTCAATAACAGTTTCATTTCCTCTGTTCAGTCACTAACTTTGCAAGACTAAAGATTTACACAAAAGAAGTGCAAAACCAATTTATTAATGAACTTGATTATTTAATCAGTCCCCATCACAAAACAATTGTTACAAATGTCACAACAAGAAGAAGATTTTACATTTGTATAAAAAATATGAAATAATAAACAATATTTGTGGCTTCTTTTCGTGTCTTCATGGCTGACTTACAAAAGAATGTGTTATATTATACAAGGATGGCTTGAATTTTTCTTCTTCTTCTCAAATCTCCCTAGTGTTTGTTCTATATCTACAAAAGCCCTAAATTTCTCCCTCAGCAATACCAGAACCAATGAATCCGTTAGTGCTCACACACTTAGCCGCTGAAATTCGGGTTTTGATAGGCTTAAGCTTTAATCCCATGCTTTCAGGAGAGAGAAGCTCAGGTGAAATACAAGAAAGGCTAAGAGGACTTCTAGGGCTCTCTGAGAAACAAGATGGTCTATATAATCCATAACCCATCAAGAAATGTTCCATTGGGATCAACATTGCATGTGGTTGCTCCTCTGTTACCATTGAACCACAAGACTGAACCTGAAAACATCCCAAGAAAATATCGATTACTAGCGAGAAAACAAAAGTGGCTTTGGTAAGTAAAGTGAAAAAGGCTGAGGATTCGTTTTCTCAAACCTCAACCAAAGCACAGTATCCTTTATCCAAAGTTGCTGCCATATGAACAGCTTCTGAGTAGAAAGGAGATTGATCTCCGATGAAGATAAGTGCAAATTTTTAGTTTCTTCAATCCACTTGAAATGTCAGGTCTTCTACAAGAGCAAAATTTTGTTTTGCAATAAAGTTAAGAAGTCAATATTTGACACCATGAATTCTATTTAGATAAAGGAGTTAAAGGTGTTTGTTGTGTTACCGATCAATGGCGTCAAGAAACCGCATAACGTTTACGTTTTGCCTCTCATCAAGCAGCTGAGACAATTATCAAACATGCAAGGTGTCAATCACTAATATAGAGAGAGATCTCTATCTATTGATGAATCAGGAAAAAAAACTGAGAGTTAAACACCGACTCTTCTGCAAGCTTGTGCTATATCTGACTCTGGAATTTCAATGTTACCATGGACTTCCTGTGCAAGTAGAAGCGACTTTTCAACCGGTTTAAATAAGAGAAGAACTGGAAATGCAACAAATGTAGAGAAATTGGTAACTGCAGATAACATACCTTCCTTTACTACTCTACACATTCCATAGTAATATAACAAGTTTGAGATAAACTTGTTGTCATTCAGACCAAGACGGGGCCTTGCATACCGGTGAGACAAGAATCTAACCAAGAACCCTTTCTCTATGTTTCATCTGAAAAGTTTAAAACATAGAAAAGATAATAAACACAATGTTTGTCTGGATTGTGAGAGGAGACAAACAAAAAGGAAAATACCGCGAATAAGTTGAGGATGTAAGCACCTGCAGTCTCTCGCATACACATCACAAGACCAAGGCTGAATAAAAAGCTTATACGTTGTTAATTACAACAATTTTCATTACAGAAAAAGAACTGTTTTACATTTAACTTCAATAAGCTAGAAATAAAGGCTTCAGTCATTACCTGAAAAAGTTAAGAACTTCAATGATCTGCTTCTCCTACTCTTCAGCAGAAGGGGCTGAATCATTTGGACAAATCGGAGCAGCTCCTAACTGCAAGAATTCTTGGTGGAAAATGCAAGAAAACAGAGAAATCATGTGAGTAATCACCCCAAGCAAAGCATATAGCAAATTAATAACCAAAATAACTTAAAAGAGAAACTAAAATATGGACCTCATGCCCAGGTGGACTGATATGATAAATGCAGAAGTTATGTAGCAGCAAGGAAGCTGCTTCAGGACAGAAGAATAATCCTTGGAAACATGACATATCTGAAGAAGAAGCAACAAAAACATTAAAAAAAAATTCAGCAAAACAAAATGAAAAATACCATGGATTAGTGTCAGTGGTGATTCTTTAGACTTACGGTTAAGAGCCAAATCAGGGTAAGTAATCAATGCTTGAGCCAACTGAAATGTTTTAAAGTGAAAAAAAATAAACTTGAGCCAACTGAAAAAAAAACAGATTATTAAGTTTTTATATTTGTAAGTTGTAAAAATGGGGCGTTCCGAGAAGAACTCGGGACCTCTCGCACCCAAAGCGAGAATAATACCACTAGACCAAACGCCCTCATACGTCTAATGTTTTATAATAAATGATAAGAACTACAATAACTTGAATTTAGTCTTGCGCGGCCTTGCTATAGTTTTGATAGAAGTCACGTGCGGATCATGTGGTGTCTATTTCTCAATCTACTATCCTCGCCAATATATACATAAAGAGCCCTAAGCTCACTGAATAATCGGCTCACCGCATTTCCATTAACCCTCCAATTTTCCCGCCTTTGTCTCACTCTCTTCCCGCCTTCGGAAACCCCTCTTCGTGTCGGAGAATCCATGGTTCAGAAGCAGAAAGCCGCCGCCGGTTCAAGTACCGAGCCTAAGAAGCGTCGTCGTGTCGGATTTTCTCCCGCCGGTGAGTAATTTGATTTCTGTTTTTGTTTGTTTTCTTGCGCTCGCGATTGCTACTTGCGTAGCTCCGATTTCATTTTTTTGTTCTTTAATCTGGTGATTTTTCATCTGAGCAGATACTGGTGTGGAGGCTAACGAGTGCATCAAAATTTATCTAGGTGCGTATTTGGTTTGAATAATTATTTGGGGATATATTTTCGTACGGAATTAGGGTTACGTTTCCTGCTTTCGACTTATAGATTCAATTAGCTGGTTTTACTTCAATGTTTAAAGTTTTTTTGGTTTTTTTTCGGCGAACTTTATTGCAATTTGTATCTGAAGTGGCATGTAATATTCGTTGGTAGAACACCTTGAGACGAATTTTTTTAGACATGCGTAGGTATGATTTAAAGTCTGCAAACTAATCCTTTCTCTGAGTCATGTTACAGTATACACAATTTGTATCAAAAGGAAGTTGCACATGTTGAGCAGATCTGTACACTGAGGTTCTGTTGATATATATGTTTATCTTTATGCTCAAATAAGTATTCTCTGGAGTTTCTTATGTTAGTTGTGACACAATTTTGACGTTTGTTTTCGTGACGGGTGATTTTCTAGTTTCTAGCAAAGAGGAAGTTGATTCCCCTGATACTTCCTGCGTGAAGCCAGTTGACTTGAATGATTTCTTTGATGGAGACGGCAAGATTTATGGTTACCAAGGTTTGAAAGTAATGTGGCCTTGCTATGAGATTATATTACTCTTTCTTTAAATTTCTGGTTTTCCATTGTTCTGAAATAATCTTGCTGTCAATTTCATTTGTTTCAGATAAATGTATGGATCAACAGCATCTCATTACATTCATATGCTGATATTATATACCAGGACACAACCAATGTAAGTGTTGATTCTACTTGCCATTTGTTGGATTGTTTATAATATACCACTTTTTCAAAATGAAATCTACCTTTGGAGCATCACTTTCCTGTTATCACTTTTTTATGTGTTTCAAGGGAGACAAAGGCATCACGGACCTCAAATCTGCTTTACAGGTACCAATCTCATTTTGTTTGAGACACCTTCTTTTTATTTGTTTCTCTTTTATTATACTGATTTACTGCTTCATTCGACCCAGAACATATTTGCTGAGACCATTGTTGATAACAAGGATGAATTTCTGGAAACCTTTTCGACACAGCTAGATTTTATCAGGCGCATGTGCACACCTACTGGATGCTTTTACACTTCTTCGAGCTTGTTCCCATATTATTTAAGATAGGTTTCTCTGTATAGTCTCTGTGTATAATGCTTAACTTTTTCATTTATTATTTTAGAAATATGGTCTCAAACGGAGAGGTAATGCATTCCGGAGCAACAGATGGAAGCAGCAATATTGCTGAAGTGGTTCCTTCAGATCTCCAGGTAGTTTTTACATTGTATGTTTCATGTAAATCTTAATGGAGAAAATTAGTTTGCAGCAAATTATTTTGAGATGCTTTTATCGGTAGTAGAGCTGTAAATTTTTTATGAAAGAACTTATAATGGTTGATTTTCCCAAGGTTGTGCGGATGGTAATTGGTTCTCCAAATGCTGGACTACTCTATAGCCGATTGGTGCCCCTTACTCTTCTTTTTGTCGATGGTAACACTACTCTCACCCTTGCCCTTGTAAGTCTTCTTGAATTCTATATTTCTCTTGTTAGTACTAACAAGACATCTGTCCATTCTTTTGATCAGGCAGCACCCCAATTGATGTCACTGATCCTGACTGGCAATTATATCTCTTAATTCAAGAGAAAGAGGAAAAGAAAAATCATTTGTATCGAATTGTGGGATTTACTGCAATTTATAAATTCTATCATTATCCTGAAGGTTACGGATGCGACTCAGCCAGGTATAATATATATATACGCCTTCTATATCCCAATCCTTCTTCCAATCTTTTCAATTTGACTGTGTATGCTGATTCTTTGTTTTTTATTTCAGATCTTGGTCTTACCGTCCTTCCAAGGAAAAGGACTCGGAAGCTATCTCATGGAGGTAGTAAACAATGTGGCCGTAACAGAAAACGTTTACGATTTGACAGTGGAAGAGCCATCTGAAAAATGCCAACACATTCGCACTTGCATAGACATAAACCACTTGAGTGGTTTCGATCCAATCAAACCAGCAATTGATTCAGCCGTTCAGACTCTCACAAAAGGAAAACTATCGAAGAAAGCTCAGATACCTCGATTCACTCCCCCTTTGAATGCCATTGAGCAAGTCCATGAATCTCTGAAGATCAACAAGAAACAGTTTCTCAAATGCTGGGAGATTTTGATATATCTTGCGCTTGATCCTATCAACAAATACGTGGAAGATTACACATCCGTCATCACGAACCATGTGAGAACTGACATTCTGGGAAAAGATATAGAAACTCCAAAGAAACAGGTCGTGGATGTTCCGAGCTCGTTCAAGCCTGAAGCATCGTTTGTGGTTTTCAAGTCTCTCAATGGAGAAGAAGCTAATAGCAATGTTCAAGTTGATGAAAACAAACCGGATCAAGAGCAGCAGCTGAAGCAATTGGTTGAGGAAAGGATTCGTGAGATCAAGTTGGTTGCAGAGAAAGTCTCTAAGATTTGTCCAAAGGTAAAAAGTCTGATTCGAATAAAAACTTTGTGAGTGCTCAAACAAGAAACCTCAAAACTCTATGATCTTTTAAAGGCAAACTGTTTTTATTCGTTTTGTAGCGGTATGTTACGGAAGTTGAGTAAACTAATGTAGTTCCGGTTTAACGGTTTCGTCCGGTTATGAAGTTATTGGCACAATTTTAATTTACATCGTTACTTGAAAATTTCGGTTCAGTTAACACTATCCGCTAATTGGAATATTCCGATCGAATTTTAATATTTATGCAAAAAGCGGAATCCGGTTAAGGAAACCGTTCTGGTCGGACCAAATTTATCGGGCGTACCGAGAAAGGTACTTGCAGGGAAAAAACATTAGAAAACAAATCTCGAAGGTGGGACGCTGCTGCTATCGCCAGAGGGAGAAAGAAGTTGTTTCGTGTTCTGTTGAGAAACGATTGTGATTTTGACATAGTGAGGTAGAGGGAGAGAGGATAGAGGGAGAGAGAGAGAGAAGAAGAATTAGAAAGAGATGGATTTGATAGAAGGAGAGAGCTCGAAGGTCTTGAGGAAACATGGCTTCAGGTCGCTGAAACTGATGAGTGTGGACATGGAACAAGAACTGGGTAACAAGCCTGAGCCTTTCGGTGCTGATTATGGAAGACTCGACAATGGTCTCGACTACTATGTTCGCCGGAACTCCAAACCAAGAATGAGAGCCGCTCTAGCTCTCGCCGTTAAAGTCGGGTATGTCTTCTTCTTTTTCGATTTTGGCGACATTTGGTTTTGATTTGTTTCTTCGTCGATGGATTGATTTTACTCGAAATTGAGTTTTGCTCGCTGAGTTTTAGGGTCATTTTCCTGTGTGATTCGAATTGTTGATCATTTTACTGTGTTGATCCAACTTTGATGTGATTAAATGATTCTGCTGGTGTGGCTTTTTATGAACAGATTTGTAACATGCATGAGTATATCCGTAGTATAATGTGTATGTCTTTCTTGTTCTTGTTATATATATTGAATTTGGATGAAGTTTAGTTGAATTATGCAATCTGTTGGGTGGATAAATGATGCTGAGACATCTTTTGGTTTATTGGCAGTTCAGTTTTGGAAGAGGAGGATCAGCGTGGAGTTGCTCATATTGTAGAGCATCTTGCATTTAGTGCTACAACTAGATATACAAATCATGATATTGTCAAGTTCTTAGAGAGCATTGGAGCAGAGTTTGGGCCCTGTCAAAACGCAATGACCACAGCAGATGAGACCATTTATGAATTGTTTGTACCCGTTGATAAACCTGAATTGTTGTCTCAGGCTATTTCCATTTTAGCAGAGTTCAGCTCCGAGGTAATGTCTCTGTCACTCTGTCTTATCCATTCTTTTTGTTTTATTGTTTTTTTCCCATGAGGAGTCTGGACTTGGTGTTCTTAGATTCGAATCTCAAAGGAAGATTTGGAAAAAGAAAGAGGCGCTGTTATGGAAGAACTCCGAGGGAATCGAAATGCTACTGGAAGGATGCAAGATGCGCATTGGCAGCTGATGATGGAAGGTTCAAAGGTATGTGAGGTCTTTTGTTAATCTCTTTTGTAGTTTAAGAGAGATTCCAATGTCTTCTTAAAAGACTTTCATTTGACTGCAGTATGCTGAACGTTTACCTATTGGTTTGGAGAAAGTGATTCGGTCTGCTCCTGCTGCAACTGTGAAGCAATTTTACCAGAAGTGGTATCATTTATGCAATATGGCAGTTGTGGCAGTTGGAGATTTCCCAGATACAAAGGTACTATTATTTTATTTGATGACCGTGATATCACTTTTGTTCCCTGGCTACTCTAGCATTTATGATTATGTTTTACTATTAGACTTTGTTGGTAATCCTTCTTTTTAGACTGTAGTTGATTTGATAAAGACACATTTTGAGGATAAAAGATCAAGTAGCGAGCCTCTAGAGATACCAGTCTATCCCGTTCCTTCTCATGAAGAGACACGATTTTCTTGCTTTGTTGAATCAGAGGCAGCTGGGGTTAGTATTATTTAACTGTCCAAACGTCTCCCAAAATTACGTGATGTCAATTTCCATACTCCTAAGCTTCTTCTGTGGTCTTTGGCTTGTAGTCTGCAGTGATGATTAGCTATAAGATGCCTGTAAGTGATCTGAAGACGGTGAAAGATTATAGGGATATGCTTGCAGAATCAATGTTTCTACATGCTCTTAACCAGAGACTCTTCAAAATATCTCGTAAAAAGGACCCCTCATTTTTTGCGTGTTCTGTTGCTGCTGATGTCCTGGTGAGCCCATTGAAGGCCTATATAATGAGTTCTTCGTGTAAAGAGAAAGGAACTCTTGCATCCCTAGAGTCTATGCTTCTCGAGGTCTCTTCTCGTTTCCCTCTTTGCGAGTCTTTGTCATTTTCTTCTCCCTCCCCTTCATCGGTTCTCTTGTGTTTTAGGTTGCTAGGGTACGCCTTCATGGGTTCTCAGAGCGTGAAATATCTGTTGTTCGGGCTCTCATGATGTCGGAGATTGAATCTGCTTATCTGGAACGTGATCAGGTCCAATCAACTAGCTTGCGGGATGAATATATACAGGTAAAATCTGTGACGAACTTTAATATCCAGCTTTCTGTCTTTCCTCTCTACAAAATAATTTTTATATATGTGTTTCATCTTGCAGCATTTCCTTCACAAGGAACCTGTCATTGGGATTGAATACGAGGCGCAACTTCAGAAGACTCTTTTACCCCGTGAGAACATGCATACTCTTCTTATAATGTAGTCTAGTTCAATTTTCACTATATAACTCGTATAAATTATATTGGTTCCTCTCTGATGCAGAAATATCAGCATCGGATGTATCTAGATACTCTGAAAAGTTAAGAACATCATGTGGTTGTGTGATCAAGACAATGGAACCTAGACCTGCTGCTACAGTTGATGATATGAGAAATGTTGTCTCAAAGGTTAATAGTCTTGAAGAAGAAAATATGATTGCTCCATGGGATGAGGAAAAGATTCCAGAGGAAGTTGTCAGTGAGAAGCCTACTCCAGGGTGAGCTCTGAACTTTAGGTTTGCTGACAAGGAATGACCAAAAGCACCCGCACTTAATAGCTTCTTTACTTTTGAATGTTGGTTCTATTGACTTTAGTTTCAGAGATTGTCTGGGCTGCGAATATGAGATCCTAAAGTGTTAATACCTTTCTGCTATCTATTTCCTAGAGAAGCTGACTAGTTAGGAAGAGTTGTCTGAAGAAACATGATAAGATCCTATCTCTAAAGTAAATGTCTCTTTTGTTAAAAAAAAAAGTAGGCAGAACTCAACTGATGTGCGTATATTTTCTCATTTCTTATTTCTCATCTCTGACTAATGTTCAATGAAGGGATATTACTCACCAGCTTGAATATTCAGAAGTTGGGGTTACAGAATTGACATTATCAAATGGAATGCAAGTTTGCTACAAGTCCACAGACTTCTTGGACGATCAGGTGCAATATTAACTGAGAGCTACAATAATTTGGAATTCTACATATGTGTGTATATGATTATGCCTTTATGCTTAGATGGCAAGGGATTAAGCTCTGAGCTTCTTTACTTAGTGTTCCATAACTTCATGATTGTCCTTTTTTCCCTTGCAGGTTCTTTTTACCGGGTTCTCATATGGAGGACTATCTGAACTCCCAGAGAGTGATTACATTTCATGCTCGATGGGATCAACAATTGCGGGTGAAATTGGTATGTTTGGCTATAAGCCATCAATGCTTATGGATATGCTTGCTGGTAAGAGAGTTGAAGTTAGTGCAAGACTCGGACCATATATGAGAACATTTTCTTGTGATTGTTCACCCACGGACCTCGAAACTGCTTTGCAGGTTTGCCTTCTTCCTCCTGCATATAAACGTTCATTTTCTAAGTTCTTCCATGTTGATTTTAGTTTTTTTTCACTAACATATTTGGCTGAAACCTATCAGTAGACTTCATTAACCATAACCTCTCTGATTTTCACTTCAATATACTTCATTAACCATAACATATCTGGCTGAAACCTAGCAGTAGACTTCAACATATTTGCTAACATCTGAATTCTGAAATGAATGATGCAAATTGAATGTATATATCCATAAACTGTTTTGCATTCTTTCTTCTTTTCCTCTAATAATGTTTTGACTCTCGTTGGATTGAACTTGCATTATCTTGGCCTTAGAGTTTAAGTTGATTATACTTCTTTCCAGCTCGTATATCAACTTTTTACTACAAACGTGATGCCACAAGAAGAAGAGGTTGGTATAGTGATGCAAATGGCAGAAGAAGCAGTCCGTGCTCGAGAAAGAGACCCTTACACTGTCTTTGCCAACAGAGTGAAGGAACTCAACTATGGAAATTCATATTTCTTTAGGGTATGATATCTTCTATTTTTAATATGACTAACTAATTCTTGGGGGAACGCCTTGCTGATTCTAACCCCTAGTGTCTGATGTGTAGCCGATTCGGATTAGTGAACTCAGAAAAGTTGACCCGCTGAAGGCTTGCGAATACTTCAACAGTTGCTTTAGGGATCCATCAACTTTCACAGTAGTGATTGTAGGGAACCTTGATCCTACTATCGCGCTTCCTCTAATTCTTCAGTATTTGGTAAGTTAGATCACATCACTGGTGATACAAAAAAGTAATCTTGGTATAATTGACTGGATTCTTTTGTTTGTTTATGCAGGGTGGAATACCTAAGCCTCCTCAACCAGTTCTCAGTTTCAACCGTGATGACCTCAAGGGCTTACCATTCACTTTCCCTACGAAAATAACAAGGTAAGCTATATACTTATCTTGTCATTATCCAAGCTCAACAGTGTAGTATATCTTTGTTTGGCTTCAGTATCACCACTGTATAAATTTAAATGGTTTTCCAAAATTTTGATTAAAAGTTGGCAAATGGTTGCAGTTAAATCAGAATCCAAATTTAGAAGTTAATTTCTTAATAATTGGCCCTGGTTAGAAGTTTTCAGAATTCTGATAGAAATGTTCATACATTGACCAAACAGAGCCGATGATACTATTTATTTCCCTTGATAAAACATATTGACTTTAAATGCACAAATATTACAGAGAATTTGTACGAAGTCTAATGGTGGAAGCCCAGTGTTCAGTCCAGTTATGCTTTCCTGTGCAGTTAACAAATGGAACAATGGTAAATGACTCTGCTTTATCATCTGAACCATAACCTACGTTGATTACACTGGTGATATTTTCTTCTTGTCTTTACTACGAAGCTGTTTAAATGCATTTGCTTCATACCATTAATTTTAATGATAGATCGAAGAAATCCACTGTATCGGCTTTTTAGGCAAACTCCTAGAGACCAAGATAATCCAGTTTCTCAGGTTCGAGCACGGGCAGGTATATTCTGCTCTTTGTAGTTTTCTATGATGATCACACCAAACCTTTAATGACCTAACTTTCCTATTAAGCAGATATATTCTGCTGAAGTCTCAGTGTTTCTTGGCGGGAATAAACCTTCTAGAACTGCGGATTTGCGTGGTGACATCAGTGTAAACTTTTCCTGTGATCCAGAAATCTCCTCTAAGCTGGTACGTCCATTGTTCTCCCATGATCCATAACGGGTTCTCTATATCTTTGGCTGCCTTTTGGTCACCAAAGCCCACCTCTTTGTCTTTCAGGTTGATTTAGCTTTGGAAGAAATTGTACGGCTTCAAAAGGAAGGCCCTTCGCAGGAAGACATTTCAGCCATCCTTGAAATCGAACAAAGAGCTCACGAAAATGGCCTGCAGGTATTTTTTTTCTTGCCTATTATTCACAAGACAAATCTAGCTCAGCCAAAAACCATAGTTACTGCGGAAACAAACCAGATTTTATTTTCTGTTTTAGGAAAACTATTACTGGTTAGACAGGATTCTACGTGGATACCAATCAAGGGTCTACGCTGGGGATTTGGGCGCCTCTTGCAGGGTCAGTTATGAAAAAAACATTTTATTGTCAACAGCTTTGATCGTTCTTCATAAGTCTTATGAAAAGGGAAGAAACTTCTTTGTGGTTTTCAGATTTTAGAAGAAGGGCGTTTGCGAATGAGAGAGTCACTTGCACCACAAACAGCGCAAGCTGCATTACAGCGAATCCTTCCTCACCCGTGCAGGAAACAGTACACTGCCGTTATTCTCATGCCACAGAGATCACGTTTTGGATTTCTTTCATCTATCTTTTCACGGCCCGAGACCCCCTACATCCGTGACACCAAGGTCAGTGTTCATCTGCTCTTTTTCACGTCTCTGTAAATGTAACAACTCAATCATTGATACAGGAATTTGTCTCTTTGGTTACCAGATTTTGGCAGGCATTGCGGGTTTAGCTGTTCTTGTCTTTAGCATCTGGAGATACTCTCGCAAATAAAAGTGTGATCTCTCCTGTTTTTGTCCATCTTTTTTTCCCCCTTTTTTTAACCCCAAGATTTCAGAGCTTTAAAATGTATCACTGAACCTCACCGTTTATTACATGTAAGTTCTCATTATTTTTACAAGACATTTAGAAACACAAACTTATTTGTATGCTACATGTTTGTACCATGACTGCTACAGTTTTTCAACTTTTGGTCTATACATTAAGGCAGGAATAAGCTAAAGCCTTCTCTTCAGCTAGCTCTCGTGCAGATTCATCCATTTTCTCCCTCGAAAACTCGTCTATACCAAGTCCTTGTACGATCTTCCAACTCCCTTTCTCACATATAACCGGATATGAGTAAACCATACCAGGTGGGATACCGTAAGAGCCATCAGAACAAACACCCATAGAAACCCAAGTTCCTTTAGGGGTTCCAAGAAACCAGTCACGAATATGGTCACAAGCTGCGCTAGCAGCGGATAAAGCACTCGACATTTTCCGTGCTCTTAAAATGGCTGCACCACGTTGCTGAACTTCTGCAATAAACTCGCTCTTCAGCCAGTTGTGATCTGTGACAAGTTCTTTCACCGGTCTATCTACACTTTTTGTAGAGACTCTTGCGTGATTGATGTCTGGATATTGAGTTGAAGAATGGTTTCCCCAAATGATCACGTTCTTCACACTGATCACGGGGACACTTAGCTTATCTGCAAGCTGAGATAGAGCTCGATTATGGTCGAGCCGTGTCAGGCAAGTGATGTTTTCTTCCGGAATCGATGGTGCAAACTCTTTTAAAATCAGAGCATTAGTGTTTGCAGGATTTGCTACAACAAGAACCTTGCAATCCTCTGACGCATAATTCTCTAAAGCCGAAGCTTGAGCTTTATATATCCCTACATTTTTTGACATCACATCTTTTCTTTCCATGCCTGCCTTTCTTGGGAATCCGCCAATCATTATCGCAATATTCACATCTTTACAAGCTTCAACAACATTTGTTGTCGCGACAACACCTTTGAGAAGAGGGAAGGCTGAATCTTGAAGCTCCATTTTCACAGCTTCTAGTGATGTTGAAGCTGGTTCTATATCAAGCAAATGCATAATCATGGGTTGATTTGGACCTAGCATATTACCTCTAGCAATCATCGGAGCTATTGCATATCCTATGTTTCCTGTTCAATACAAGTTCCCAATAAAATTAAGAACAAACGACTATTAAGGTAAAAGGGTACATTAAATGGCTCTAATCGAGAAACCGAACCAAACCAAATCGAAATATCTAGACTGATTGAACCACCTAATCTGATTTTTATGTAACGAAACCAAATAAACCAAAAGTGATAACGTTTTGTTTGGTTTCACTTTAAAGTAGTTAGATAGAATCGGAAAACAAATTATAAACCAGATTGTCCCAAACAAAAAGAAAAGACATAAAGTTAGTATATGGTTGACTTATACCTGCTGCACCCGTAATCAAAACCCTTATAGGTTCTTTCTCAATGTTTAACAAATTGCACATATATATTATCATTTTCCATGACAAAGCAACACAAAACAATACAACCAAAGTTTTCTGAATCACAAAAGTATAATCAATTTCTTCTCCAACAAACTCCATTTTTTCCTAAGTAAAATATAATCAAGCAACGAATGTGTTCATATTGCTCTCCAAAGTTCAATTTATAAAGCTAAAATAACCAAGAAGACTAAAGGAATCAATAGAAAGCTTCTAAGAGGACATAACCTGATACTTACAAAACTTAGTCTTACAAAAATCTAAGTCATACAACAAAGACAAGGAATCTATGAAAAGAAACGTCGCCGAATAAAGACAGTTTACGGTTTGATTTGAGATCGGTTTACTTAAAATAAAACCATCTATAATTCCGTTTGGTTTGAAGTGAATACACTAAAATCGGTTCTGGATTGGGTTAAGATATTTCGGTTCCAACCATATTCCATTTCGATTAAGATATTTCGGTTACCGGTTTTCTCCCACCCTAAGAATTGCCTACTACGATAATATACTGGGCTTTTGATGGGCTTTTAAAAATCCGAAGGCCAATGATAATGGTACAATACAGGCCCATTAGAGACCAATTAATTCATTTAGGGTTTACCTAAAGGTGTCGCATAGATATATATACATATCTCTTCTTCTCTTCCCACTCCGCCTTTCTGTTTAACCCAAAGGTACTCTCTTTTTCTCTCTATGTAGCTCGATTCTGCTTCCTTGATCTATCAGTAGACAGATCTGTTTAATATCGGAGTAAAGAATATGTTTTAAATTAATTTTGATGATTGATAATCGCAGGTAAAGAGTTTGAAGAAGTAACAGACAAAGAGAAGATGTCTGAGAAAAAGGGAAGGAAAGAGGAAGTGGTGACCAGAGAGTACACCATTAATCTCCACAGACGCCTTCACAGCTGGTGAGCTTTTCCGAACCCTAATTTCTTCTCTACCTGATATTAGAACGGTTTCGATTTGTTCTCTGTGTTCTGTTTTAGCTGCTTGATGGATTAGTTTCAGAGGGTTGTAGTGAGATTATGTTAGTTTCTGCCGTATCATTGTTACATAGATTATTAATCTTACTTTGGTTTGATTCTTATTATTGTATCAATTTTTTATATTTCTATATGTAATCAGACGGTTTAGTCCATAAAAGAATATCTTTTTTGAAATTCATGTGGAAATGTTGTCTATTGTTGTGAAAAATCGTAATTGATGTATTCAGTTGTGGTTTTGGATGGGATTTTCTTCATCTTTGGGTTTCTTAATGTATAAAAGTTCAAATCAATACTGTATCTTGCTTGTTTTGGGTTTTGTTTGTAGAAATACAATTTTGAAATGAAAGGTTATAAGTTCATTTGATATCTTATAAACAAAATTAAGGTTTAGTCTTTGGTTTTGTGGAATGTGTTTTTTTGGTGGGATTGGTTTTAAAGAGATTAAGAATCATTACTTATACATATTTGACTTGAAACAGCACCTTTAAGAAGAAGGCACCAAATGCTATTAAAGAGATCAGGAAGTTTGCTGAAAAAGCAATGGGGACTAAGGATGTTAGGGTAGATGTGAAATTGAACAAGCAAATCTGGAGCAGAGGAATCAGAGGTCCTCCAAGAAGGATTAGGGTTCGTGTTGCACGCAAGAGAAACGACGATGAAGATGCAAAGGAAGAGTTTTTCTCACTTGTCACTGTCGCTGAAATCCCTGCAGAAGGACTCGGTGGACTTGGCACAAAGGTCATCGAAGAGGAGGATTGAGAGAATAACTATAACTAAGTTTTGTTGGTTTTGTTTTTTTGTTGTTTCAGTCAAAAGTCTTGACCTTTTCCTTCTTTGTAGTGCGACTTGAATTCCTTATGCAGTTTATTGAAGAGACCCATTTTCTTCTTAGTGATTGAATCTTATCATGCTCTTATCATCTGCATTAATTGTATCCGAGCTAATTTGAGCTTGGAATATGTGATTCAGGAAGAGTTAATCCTTTGGAGCTTCCGAACTAAGTTAAGTCTACAGGAGACTTAAGTTTACAGGAGAGAGTACAAGGATACGCATGATCCACAATCTAAGTTAGTTCTCTTCTTTAATAAGAGACTTAAGTCACAATGCAAACATATACAAATTGTAGAAATTAATCAGACGATAAGAGTGATACCAAAAAGGAACATAACATAAGTCGATACAATTAACAACATAACAAGAAGGCACAAGTTTTGTTCGAAACCAAGTTCCACCCACATTTAGTTAAACACCTAATTCTTGGGCAACAAAACAAAACTTTAAATCCATTAAAAAAACTACAAAAAGAAACCCATAATCAAATGCGACAGACTCTTTGATCATTTTAAAGTTTCTATTGTGGAACATAACATATTCAGCTCAAGATTGATAAAGATTTCAAACGTTGAGCATGTTTGAAGATATAACTCAAGAAATCTCTCTCTTCCAGTCTTCCCTCGTACCCTTCAAACTTGAAAGTTTCAAGACTTAGGAATATACATAGCTTCAAATTTTCAGGCTGATCGAAGACAATACCATTGCGATACACAGTCTGCACACATGACAACACAAAAGATTCAGTGTGATAAGTAGTAAGATGCAATTGAATGCTTGAAGTTGATAGATTGAAACATATTACCTCTACGTCAGCGTTAAAGAATACTTGTACTGTCAGACGTATGCCTCTTCAAGCTCCGGCATATGCTTAACCTAATAAGAGAAAGTTTCTCTATAATCCTTAACTTCGAAATACTTCAAAGAAGGGGTAACTATCACATACCCATCAGAAGAACATTCACCTTCTATCATTAAAGATAAACGCTGCAAGGACGAGACAATAACAACTAAAGCTTTGACATTGTCTTTATCATCTCCTTCAATAGTCAGATCTTCTAGGACAAGGCAATAAGATAGAAGCAGCCGAAGAGAATCTTCATTTAAGTATGTCACCTGTCCAAGTTTCAAAGTTTTCACGGAAGGGAGACAAACCATTCGAGGAACATCCACATTGTTCTGCATGCCTTCTAGTTTCAAAGTCACAAGCGATTTGCATGTATACAAGCTAAATGGCAATAACACGGCAGGTTCTTTATAGAAAGAAAAATAGTCGAGACTTAGCTCATGTACGCAACGAGAAACTGCAATTCCAGCCCACGATTTGAGGCGCAAGCTTTCTATGATGGCAGATTCTTTTCAATAAACTCCGGATACCTCAGGAATGAAGACTCTGAACGATTGATATCAGCAATGTCATTGTAATCATCGTACTCTAGTTTAGGCGACCACATCCAAAGAAACTCTCATCGTTTCGACAAAATGCTAGTTGATACAGCAACTTTTGTTGGAAGATACGATAATATCTTCACCAGCAATTCATCAGACAAGTCACTGATTTTGGCCATATCTTTACAAAATCTAGATACCGTTTACACATTTCCTTTGGATTTTTTCCCATACCTTGAAACAAAATACAATAAGACCACAAGACTCAAAGATCTGTCTGGAGCCAACTAAACAAACTAATAACAAGTGAAAACAAAGCCACACATAGAGGAAAATAACAAAAACCTACAAAATCCAGGTGATGAGTTTTTCCTGTGAAGACTCAGTGAAGCTCGAGAAAGCATTTTCTGATAATTTATACCATTTTGAACTCTGTCCGAGCTAATAATCGAGAAAGAGTACGAACCTATGGTTTCGAAAGAATGCAATGATACCAAAATGCAGTTGGTTGGGAGAGTTTGATTCATGTTGAAATGGATCTGTTCTCCGAAAAAAATTAATTTAATATGATTATACCCTGTTATAAAAAGATTAGAGGTCCACACTCTGAACCTTATTCAAAAAAAAATGTAGTAGATAGGACGAACAAAACCATGCGGGGAATATACCATTTAAGTTTTGGGATGAACAACAAACCGTCGTGAATTTCTTAATATTGTTTTTTAAAGAAATTTTTATTCAGATTTGAAACTTGAGTTGCCTATATAGGCTTAATAAGCCCAATATTATATGTACCTATAGAATTAGAGATGTTCAGATATGGGCTTCTGAAGCCGAATAGTAATGATTTAGTATAGGCCTTTAATTATATCCACATCTATATAAAACCTAATGACTTGTGCTAACAATAAGGCCCAATAACGTTTCGTTGTCGTCGGTTATAAATACATCATTATCTTCATCTCGAAAGCCCTAATTTCTGTGATTACGCACTCGTTTCAGCTTCTTGCAGCCGTCGGAAGAACAAAAAGGAGAGAAGCTAATACCATGGGTAAGCCTCCTAGCTTCTAAAGTGTTTGCTTATTCTCAAATTTGTAGCATTATGGAAAATCAAATCGTTTAATTTTGTGAGATTTTTATATTTTATTTTCTTTTGCTATGGATCTGTTAACGGTGATTGTTTTTGACGGTTTCAGGTAAGGTTCACGGATCTTTAGCTCGTGCCGGTAAGGTTAGAGGACAAACACCGAAGGTTGCTAAACAAGATAAGAAGAAAAAGCCTAGAGGACGTGCTCACAAGCGTATGCAGCACAACCGCCGTTTCGTCACCGCCGGTAATTTTCCCGATCTAGCTACTTTGTTGATTCGATTACGGATTTAACGTCTATTGTTGAATTCGATTTTAAGAAAATTACTCTTGCATTGTTGTATTTAGCTAATAATGAAGTTAGTTAGTATAGATATTGTGATTAGTCGAGAAATGGGATTTTATCAGGAATAATTTGAATTGGTTAGATGGTTATACTTGTGGGTTCGATGTTTATAGATGATAGCTTATGGATTTATCACAACTGTTTAAATTTTTTTATTTTGGCAAACAAGATACCATTTTGTTAATGGATTTGTGCAGTTGTTGGTTTCGGAAAGAAGAGAGGACCAAACTCTTCCGAGAAATAGAAGGTAGAGAGATAAATGGAAAAGATGCTGGCGCGAAGCTTCTCAAGGCTCTCTTTGTAACTTTGAGAATTTTACTTCTGCGTTTGTTTTCTTTTAGCTCCGAACTTTGATTTTATGCTATGAAATACTGTTTTTGTTACTTCTGATTATGATCTATCTAAATTTGAAAGGTGAGATTTTGCCAATACAATACATAAATTTATCCCCAAAATGTGAGATTTGTCAAAGATTTCCTCTTTTCGATTCTGAATTCTAATGTAATAAAATACGACTTTACATTGCATCTAATTCGAATTCTGCAACGAGTAATCCGACAAAGGTTTTGCGAATAAAGATATCCAACTTTGCGAATAAAGATATCCAACTATGAGGATCATGTCTAAATCCAAGTTTAACAGCTTCAGAGTTCGTCGTGAAAGCTTGAGTCAGACCCTTTAGAAGCATTCTCTTTGGGTTGCAGCACCGTATGGAAAAACATCCTCATTGACTCTATAGTGCGGTGTATGAGACGAAGCATAACCGTTGGTCTCATCTTGCATTCCCAGTAAGGAAAAATGGCCCGGGGTTGTTTCTGCGAAGTATGAGAAGTCCTCAGGATACCACGACCGGTGCTGCTTCCACTATCAGCTTCTTGACCCAACAAGTCTCTGACCACCTTCTTGAATTGCTTGTATAAGTCCACGTTGTTCACTGTTGGTGGTGACAGTTCTTTACCGTTTGGTGTTAGATTTACGGATGCATTGCATCGGTGAACGGTAGCTTGCTTGGTAATAACCTACAATCAAAAAGTTGAAACCGGGATTTGGTTCTATGGTAGAGAAACAATGCCAGGAAAATCTAAAATGTGAAATCTGGGATCAAATCACCTCTTTGATTCTCTGTTCAAGCTGAGTAAAGCCAGTAAAGGCTCTGAGAGTTCCTCCTATGGTGATTGAATCAGGGATGACATTAAACGCATTACCTCCATAAACCTTAGAAACTGTGACCACCTGCGGAAGAAACCCAAATGATATGTAGAGAGCCAAGACCAGGTGTGAGATCAAAGAGTTAAAAATGAAAACTTTGAATCCAAAGGGTCCGTTTCACGTGAAACAAGGTGTTGAAGACTGAGGACGATGGTTGAAGCTGCAACAACAGGATCTATTGTATGCTGCGGGATGGCAGCATGACCTCCTTTACCCATGATTACAGCCTCGAAGAAGCCAGATCCAGCCAGTATAGAACCTGCACGTGTAGCAGCTTTCCCAAAGGGAAACCGGTTGGAAAGATGTATCCCAAAAATAGCATCAACGTTCTTCAACGCTCCTTCTTCTATCATCTTCTTAGCTCCGGCCAAACCTTCCTCAGCTGGCTGAAAGATAAGCACCACAGTTCCCTAACAAAAAACCAAAGAAATGAACTGTGCATATGTGTTAGGTGAATGTTACATATGAAAAGAAAAAAATTGCAGTAGTTTAAAAGGGTAATGCATAAACCTGCAAATCGTGGCAATGTTCTTGAAGCATCTTGGCAGCACCAAGAAGCATGGCGACATGACCATCGTGTCCACAAGCGTACATTTTACCAGGAATTTTGCTCTTGTGCTCCCACTCAACAGCTTCCTGAATTCAAGTCTCAAGAATCAATCAAATTATATTGTAATCCTTTACTCAAATGCCATCATCTTCATCTCCTAAGAGATCATAGACCTAAATGATCAAACCTATGATCAGACAAGCGTTAAATTCTATGAGACTAAAGATCACAAACTTAAATGTACCGAATCGATGTACTTCTATAAGAATTCTGGGAATTGATATTCGAAATTCTAGTTTTCCTTAAAGAAATTTCGGAAACAGTACTACACACCTGAATAGGCAAAGCATCCATATCAGCTCTCAGAGAAACGAACGGAGGTTCTCCGGTACCGATATATCCCATAACACCGGTGATAGCTACCGGATACCTATACTTAACTCCAATACCGGTCCAGCTCCGACCTGATAAGTTTACTGGTCTCGAATTCTTCGTAACCAAGCTCCGAATTCTCGTGGATTTTCCTTCTGATTCCTCGCGGATTCGAGGAATCGGGGTTTGAGTCTTATTGCCGGCGATCCATGAATATTCCGATGAAACACGAAATAGAAGGAGAAGTTGGGAAGTCAAACCGAAGAGCAAAAAGTTGTCAAGAGCCATCGAGAGGGGAAGAGGGCAACGAATTCCTGATTTAACCAGTCGATATATAAATGACATTGAAACAAGTCCACAAAGCCCGAATTATGATGGGCCTAAAAGCCCTTTTTATGAAAGGCCTAATTTGTGATGTTCGGTTAGCCGTTGCAAGTTGCAACAACTGCAGAATATAGGAAGGAAATGGCACCGAAAGACAACTTTTTGTAAGCAATTTGTTATGCTATTGTACCGACTAAACAACAAATACAGACGCATGTTCCATTTCAGTTTTCACAATGCAAAAATATTGTTTTCACTTAAAAGTCGTAAGCATGGGTCGTGGAAACTAACATGACTTGTCTGCTCTGTGCAAATGGGAATTCGGGACGGAATTTGACGGAAACAAAAACAGAACAAAAATTTTTAAATAACAAAATGTGTTCCATTTATGTTCTATATAAAATTTGGGATGGAAACAGGACGAGGGGGACGAAAACATAAATTCCCAAAAAATAAATATGACAAACAAATAAATTATCACAAATATATTTGTTTAATAGTTAAAATTTTTAAATTTAAAAACAACCCAACATAAAATTCATAGTCACAAAACATCAAAATCAAAATAAAATAAAATAAATTTCAGCAATCTAATAGCCTGATCAAGTAAGTAACTGCAGAAAAAAAGAATAAACCAAGTAACTAATCTTCATTTTCCCTCAGTTTTGTGCATACAAAGTCAACAAAAATAATAGTTAGTTAAAAAGAAAAAGAAAAACACCTTTAAATATACAAAATATCAAAATATGTTTATATTAAAAAATAAAAGTTATGATGTGAAGGAATACATCATTATAAATCATTATATAGAATTTGTCCCGAATGGGATTTCGGGAATTTCCGTTTCCATCTCATTTCGTTTCCAAATGAAAATTAGAATCTTGTACCATATGAGAATACATTTATATCACACACTTAACTTTTATATAAGAATAATTCTCTTAATATGTTTATTATGTTTAGAAAATAACTCAAAAGTAAACACCAAAAGCTTTCACAATTTTTAATCAGTATTACAACTCAAACATTGATATATATAAGGATTTAACACAATTTTGCATAAACATTTTCCTAATAGAATTAGATATCTTATAGTTCAACTTGATTTATCTTAACTAACAATTATTTTATCTTTAACACGTATAAGACTATCTACAATGGTTTCAACATTCAACACCCTTCTTTTTATTCTACATCATCTTCTCTATCATCCACCTCATAAATCAACACCCATTTTTATTTTACATACTACAATGGTTTTGTTTAAAAAAATTTAACACTTTACCCCACATTTTTATTAAAACATATAATTTTATTAAAACACACTTAAATTTTATTTGAAACACCGATAATTATTATGGATAGTTAAAAAAGTAATTACCAGAATTTTGAAAGATTGAAAGGGTTATTATTGGGATCCATTTTGACGAAATAAGATGTTTTTTTTTGTCCAAATCAAATGAAGCGAGTATCTATTTATAGAGTATAAAAAATTATAAATTTTGATATAAAAATAAAATTAAAATAATTATTATATTTTTTAATAATTGAATTTTAAAAGTTACATTGGTAAATTTGAAATATAATAATTTTTGAAAATATAATATTTAAAATATAAAATATATTGTTATTTAAAAGTTACATTGGTAAATATTTGTTTCGTAGATATTCTCTCTCGATCTTTTTCTTTTTATTCACAATGTATCTTCTTTTTTTTTTTTTTTAAGATGACTATCTCGGTTGAAAAGCCTGTTTTCGGTAAACTTATATCTATCTAATTCCTATGGTTATTCTTTTCTCTGATCTAAAAAAAACTAAATTCTTGAATTTTCCGTAAAAAATAATAGTTTTTTACTACTTTTTCTTTCAAGTATACGAGGCCTCTACTACGCAGAAAAAGACCGGAGAGTTACAATTGGACAGTAGAACTCCAATGTGGAAGATTGATTCTGATGGTGATGTATTTTTGGCTCCTGATATGAACGCATTTGGTTGTCAATTCAGGTTTGGAAAAATAAAAAATAAGTTGAACGATTTTTATAATATATTTTTTTCTATGAAATTTAGATTTGATTGATGTAAGTTGCTGCAGAGACTACACGGATACAAACAACGAGAGGCAGAAGAGTGTCGAACATTTCTATAAAACACAACACACTAACCAAACTTTAGAATTTGTAAGATCTATTTTCTATTGTAAGTTAGGGCTTATTAGTGTGTGTATATATATATATGCAATTAACATAAAAGTTGAGTCGTATATATTTTACATGAATGTGATTTATGAACTATTAATAAACCTTGAAATATTTCCTAAAGATTTCAGCCAAAGTGAACATACAATACATATTATGAGTATTATTGTTTTACTATAGAACATTTGCTTCAATCTGCGGAAGCAATCCATAAAGATTATCCTAGCGAAGATTGGCTTCATCTCACTGCTCTTATCCAAGGTAACTAATTGTTATTTATGACTAAAACCATACTTAGAATGCTATATTTACAAATCGAAATAAACATGCATAAGAATCCTATAAAAATGTTAAAAAGGACTGAAATTTCCAGATCTTGGGAAGGTTCTTAACTACTCTTCCACAGTTTGGAGGACTTCCTCAATGGGCTGTTGTTGGTAGGTTTTATTTTCTGATTTCTTTTGATTATCAATAGAAACTAATTAATTAATCCTGTTTTCCTATTTGATTTTTATTAAACCAGTTTTTAGTAGCTTATGCGTTATGAACTCTCTATCAAAATCTGCAGGTGACACATTTCCTGTTGGGTGTGCATTTGATGAATCTAACGTACACCACAAGGTACATATAAATCTCAATATTTTGCTAATCAATTAATTTTTTTTTAACATGTTAGATATTTAGAATCTAAAATTTTAAAATATTACTAAACAGTTGATTTAAAATTTTAATATTTCTTCCTTTTGTTAGCATTTATTTTGCAGTATTTATGGATAACCCTGATTTTAACAACCCAAATACAATACCAAAGCTGGGATATATTCTGAAGGATGTGGACTAGAAAATGTTTGTATGTCATGGGGGCATGATGACTACATGTATCTGGTAAATATAATGTATCAAATAAAATTATTACTTATGATCATAATGATTCAAAAATCGTTAACTATATGTTTACAGGTGGCAAAGGAGAATGGAAGCACCTTGCCATCCCCGGGACTGTTCATCATCCGATACATTCTTTTTACCGTAAGCATCCTAATTTAATAAAATTAAATAACACACGAATCACTTAATTAATTAGTAACATAATTTGATTAGTTAATTAACATGTATATGTGATTAATATATGTAGCATTGCACACGGCTGGAGCTTACACTCACCTTATGAACGAAGAAGATAAGGAGAACCTCAAATGGCTCCATGTTTTCAAGTAATTCATTTCTTTAAATAAAAATAATATTAATTTAACTCGAATTTGTTTTAGATGATCGAGTATTAATCCTTAAATTGTGTTTATTAATTATCAACCAAGTACGATTTATACAGCAAGAGCAACGTACACATCGATATCGAGAAGGTTAAGCCGTACTACATGTCTCTTATCAAGAAGGAGAGAATCTTTACATGTATTGCCCAGTTAATAAAATTGTATTATATTACATTACCATAGCTAATGTTGATACAAACTATTGTATGATTGTATCCCGTCTGTCCTATTACTAATAACAATAATATTTTCTTCTCTTGTCTTCTTGCGAAGATTTGTAAGGTGTATCGTTTATTTGTTTGCCCCAAAAAGAAACATAATCCAAAAAAAAAATTTAACAGCACCAAATCATTTAGATTTAACTTTATAAGTCTTTATAAAAGCATATATATATAAATTTTCTAGTAAGTATTAATGTGATATCTCTTCTTATTTTCTCTTCTTATTTTCTCTTTTAATTTTCTTGATAACTTTAGTGTAAAAACATATGCAACAACAAAGATAAGATAGAACAAAGATCACTTCATTCATTCAGATGATGTGGAAGGTCTAAAAAAGATTACAAAACAAAAATAAAAGCTGTAAGCCAACAACTGTTAAAATAACACTTATTTCACTTTCGCCTAAGACGGCATCGTTTTTTAGAAAACCTCTTAGTGATTTTTATAAATTTTCTTTAGGGCATATAAATGTGCCACTATGCCCTGAAACTTCACTTAGTGATCTCTTTAGTCACCGGCGGAATATTCGACAGCTCCGTCACAGTTTCCACCGTTAAGAAGTGGTGTCTCCGGCATCTCTTTCTTCTCTTCAGATTTATCCTTAGGGCCCAAGAAACTTGGCTGGTTCGTAGAAGACAATAGCCTCGCCCACATTCTATCTGTAATCACTACATTGTTCTGTTTCTCTGTTATCCTCTGTAACACAAAAGACAAACAAATAAACAATGAGACATTTCAGAATTGCTTACAACTATATGACCAAAAGATCCGAGTTGATTCAGGACAATCCCACAAGACCACTGGCTCAGACAGGTCAGATCAGATTAGCTCAATGCAATGTCTTTAATCACAATTCAGATCATTCCCACAAGCCAAACAAAACTCATTTGATCTGTATCAGTAACTTACATAGTAAGGGATGTATGTTTGTCTTCCATTGACAAGACCACTGGTGTATCCAGTGTAACCAGCCATTGCACCATGAACTGCGCTCTGAGCAAGAAGTGTACAGTAAACATTGTCTGATGCATTGCTTGGAACAGCCCGGATCATGTATGTAGGATCTGGAAGCGAGATACCAAAACTGAGTTTAAAAGAAATGTAAAATCGACTAATTGCAAAATGGGGGAAAGGATTATGACTTTGTTACCTATGTATTTGAGATTCATCACCAACTTATTCTTATTAAAATGATCCTACCAACCATAGAAAAAAACAAAAAAACAAACACTGATGAATTTTCTGTAATGACATAAGAATCTCATGATCAGAAGAGTTTTTAAGTCTCACCTTGATGCTTTGCGATAGCCACAAGCCGACATCTTTAAGAAGTTTGTTCCCAGAAGCATCCTTAAGAGTAGATTCCATGCTTTTGGACATCAAATCTTGTCCTGCACCTTCAGCAAGAACAATCACCATATGGCCACTCTCCTTGAGCCGTTTCTCTATGAACTCAAAGAGTCCACCTTCTCCTTCGAGGTAAAATGGTGACTCGGGAATCAAGCAACAGTCAACATCTCTGCTGGCTAATGTAGCATACATCGCTATGAACCCTGTAATCATTGCCTAGCCTTAATCAGTAACAGCTTGAAAAGGTTTTAAGTTGTATGTTTCAGAGCAAACACTTACCACTGTAACGGCCCATAAGCTTGACAAAACCGATACCATTCTCATTACTTTCAGCTTCAACATGTGCTGCGTTAATCGCTCGTTGAGCTTCCTCTACAGCAGTATCAAACCCAAAAGATTTATCTATTACCGGAATATCATTATCAATTGTTTTCGGAATTCCAACCACAGCAACTTTAAGTCCACGCCTTCTAATTTCCTACATGGTTTATATAATCTAAGTTCAGTTGTTGATTGTTAGAACTTATAACTATTATTCTGAAATATTACAATGGAATTATACCTCAAATATTACTGAAGCCCCTCGCTGGGTTCCATCTCCTCCAATAATATAAACCTAAATGATAACAGAAACAACATCAAGAAGAGGTTGGCAAACATTTCTACAAACAAACTAAAAACAATGGCTGTGTTTCTTCCCAACCTGATTAATTCCCCGATCTTGAATGCTATCAACTATCTTCGTGGTATCGTGTCCACCTCTTGAGGTCCCGAGGATTGTTCCTCCACGTTTATGGATATCATTCACAACTTTAGAGTTTAAGGGGATAGTATTCTTGGCATAAAATCCTCTGTATCCACCCTGTAAGATTTCAACAAATAAGAATCGTCAGGTCAATAGTTGCAAAAATCAAATTGTAAATGGAGATATTAACTATGATTCACAAAACTTACATCGATTCCAAGAATTCTCTTTACCCCATACATGTATGATAAGCTGCTCACAATTTCTCTAATGACAGTATTGAGACCGGGACAGAGACCTCCACATGTAACTATGCAAGCATGTACTTCATCAGACTCAAAGTAAACCTTCTGACGTGGACCAGCGCGTCTGAAATGGATTCCTCTTGGACCATCCTTGTGGACTACAACCTAAATAACAAGAAAAGAAAAAACGAGCATTTTGCTGTTAAAATCACACTTTCAGTAAAATATAATCATTTAACACCATTTTTCAAACAATTCAGGGTCAAGAAGGATATAGCTTGATGAATTACCTTCTCAGGAACACTATCATCTGCATCAACAAAGTACTGCCTGGTAAAAGAAAAACAAAAAAAAAATCGAAATGTGAAACTATGAGTCCTAAGCAATGGAAGCGTCTGAAATAGGTGAAGATACTCACTTGACCACTGAGTAAGCTGGATTGTCTTGCAATGGATTTGGATATGTCTGGAAAACATCAAAACGGGAAAAGAATCAACCATTAAACATACTTAAAGCTAAAAATTATCACCATTTGATTAGAGTAAACTGTGAACAGGTCAAACAAAAGAACCCAAAGCAAAAGATTCCTCCTTTTTTATCAGACGATATCAGATTCGATCTATTTGTGTAGATCAAGAACTTTCATTCAATTTTCGAATCATATTTTAGCAACAATCAGAGATCAAGTGAAAAAACGTACAGGAAGATCAGGAAGATAATCGATGAGATGAGGAACGTCTTGTAGAATATAACCACTAGGACCGTTGACGATCTTCGGCTTGTTACTTTTCGGACTAGACATAACGAGACGATCAAATCAGATCAAACTTTCTCCACCCAGATGAAATCTCGAACACAGCTTCTAAATTCGTCAATGGGAGAGAAAAAAAACAATCTTTGAAACGAAAAAGGAAAAATGACAGAACTTGAATCAAATCCTTTGATCCAATACAAGGCAAGCCCCTTTTGTAGGAGTCTGCAATTTGACAAATGAGTCGATTAACAAATCAGAAGAGGTAAGAGAGAGAGTGAGGAATTTTATAAAACAGGTGGTGGGCATTAAAGGATTTTTAACTTAGACAAAAGAGAATAATATATATTATACATACACACATTACATGTATGTATGTACTTAGATACAAGATTCTCGTATTATATATATATGTAAAGGTTTACGATCACAGAGGGGGAAAAACGACGTTGAAGATGATTCACATTCTTCTAGAACAAGACTTATTCATTTAATTTTAATTTTAACTTTTTCCATTTATTGACATTAGTTATTTGGGCCGTGGAAAACAAGTTGAGAATTTAAAATGTTTTTATTTTCTTTTCAATTTTTTACTCTGTGATATTTCAGATCTTGAAGAATATTCCGACGTTAGATAAAGAAAGAAGTCTTTTAAAGTGAGAAGACAAATCCAATTTTTGTGTCGGCTGATCTCAATTTTATGTTTTTACATTTGTTAATAGTTTTTTTCATCGATGTGTTGTCAAGCAACTCTTTGCTGATTACATAGAGAAAACTTCCTACTACTACAGTATTATTAAAACTTCTATAAATTAATAAATATTGGAACTTCAACATTTTATTAATTTTAAAAAATATTAATTTATCAATATATTAATATTTTTAATTGGTTTATCATTTAAAATTTATTATAAAAAATTTCAAAATTTGATGTAAACAAAATTAATATTTTAGATATTATATATTAGCATTTTGATTTAAATATTTAATATTTAGAAGAAAAACAAATATTTTGACGATAAATAACAAAACTTATTGATATATTTATTAAGCAAACAATATGCATAAATTCTGATTAATGACTTTAACTATCATATTTCAATAACCTGTAAGATTATAAAAATAAAAATGATATATTAAAAGTTAAAAACTTACAAAAAATGTTGGCTACTTTGATGATATTGTTATAAACGATATTACAAATAGTTTGAAACACAAAACAACAAGTAGTTGATTTAATAAAAATTATAGACGGGACAATATTTAATTTTTAAATACACTAAAATCATATATTAGTATATTATCATATATATATATAATTATTAATTTATGATATTAATGAGAGCATATATTTACATAGAGATTTTTAAAAAAATTATTATCTTATTATTTTATCAAATTTTGTTAATTTTTATATTGTTTTAACTTGAGATCGATTTTTTTGTTATATTATATTGTTTATCAATTGAATGAGTATTAATTTATAGATGTTTTACTATAAAAAATTTTGAAGTGAAAGTTAGAGTTGACAAAAATCTTATTAGTTCATAATGCTATCAGATGACATACTTGCTTAGTCATTTTACATTTTAAAAGAAGAAAAAACAGCTTGCGTAATGTTAAATATGTAATCGTATGATCCTTCGTCACGTCGACGGTGCACAGAATAAATAATGCGTATTTGCGGGTCAATTTCGAATCAGAATGAAAGTAGTAAAAGTAGAATTAACTCTGGCCGTTATTTCTGTTTCTTTCCTATGAGTCTCGCAAAAAAATGCAACTACCTATATATACTAAATGTAATTTTTTTGTATATTAAAACTTAAAATTTACTAAGTATTAGTAACTGCGGCGAGAAAAATGAATTAAGTTTACAGTTATATGAAACTAATTTCTGAAAATGGGATCAATCTCCTGCATGTCTTTGTAAGTCGGATATGAAATCAATTTTCTGAAAACCGAAAAAATGAAGCTAAATGGGCAATTGAGACAGCCCAACAGTAGTTACAGAGTGATAATTGGGCCATACCTTAGCCCAGAAATCAATTTATAAGGAAGACATTATGTAGAGGCAAAATAGATGATGTTGACGGAATTTTACTTCTTCGTTTTTTTTATTCCCTTTAATCATTATATCAAGTAAATCATGACCGTTAGATCTGTTATTCAAACAAAATCTGTGGCTAGGCCCCATCTCCCGACATCATCATTGGACCCACATCAATGTAGGGCCATTGGTCCAAACGTCCAAGAATGCTACGTATATCAAATAATGTGAAAGAAAGTAAAAAAGAAAAGATTCTTAAAAAATGTGTTTGCCTTATAATCCAAAGAGATCATCCTTAAATGCTTTTTTCTTATCTTCTTTCCCCGCGTTCCTTATTTTAAAATAATAATATGCTGTTTCTGCTAAATTAACCCGTAATTATGTTCAAAAGTTCGTGACCACAAAGAATGTTACAAATAATGCTCAAGAAATTTTTATAAAAAAATAAATTAATTAACGGATGTATACCCTTTTAACAAAACAAAAAAGCCGATGTAAAAAGTATCAAATTCCACGAAGAGACATAATGAGAGGAAACCTCAACAAAGTTGCGGCGGATTTGTATAACTACGAATGGATTCTCTATTAATTTTCTGATTAATTGTTGGTACTATAGAAATAAATTTACATTTTATTTTCTATACCAATCAACCCCCCCCCCTCCCACAACAAAAAATTTTTTTGGGAAACATGAACTTTCTCTTGTGTTGTCACAAAATTTATAGTTCTAAAAGTATATTTAAAAAATAAATTAGATTCAATTATTTACTTTTATATTACGTTTGTTTAATATATCTCTATTATGTATTTAAAACACAAGAAATTCAACAGTTAAAAGAAAAACCACTAGATGTTTATAAATCTTAAATTAGATTTAATCTTTTTAAATTTATCATACTACATCTTTCACTACAATGAAAACTTAAGAAATCAATTTATAAATATTATCTTATTCACAATTTCTTCATATTGTTAAAAAAATTGTTTGATATTGTCTGATCATATGTAAAGCTGTGTATTAATCAATAATAATATTGTTTGTACAAATCAAAAAACTATTGTACACTCTGTATTACAGACACCTTAGAATATGAATATACACTTTATTTAACTAAGAAAATAAATAAATAAAACAAAAGAAACGAAATAAAAAAGGTTTGGTCAAGAGACTGAAGACTCGCACAATACAAGATAAAATTAGGGTTTAAACCTTTTCAGTCTCAACTCCTTTTATTTCCTTGACTCTTCCTCATTTTTTCTTCATTTCTTTATCTACTACTTGACATAGATTTTTCTGTACTTAAAAGTCGTATCTACATGTGTTTCTGTTTCTCTTCTCGAACCAAAGAGATGATAATAATAATATAATATTAAAACGTTGTGTTCAAAGCATTAATAGATATGTGCATACATATAAAATTATAAAATCTCCCTATCTATTTATATTGAGATCACTCCCGTCTTTATCAAATTCTTCTTCCTCTTCCACTTTGAATCCAGTCGATCTCGTATAAATCTGGTAATCTTGATAAAAGTTTCTCGTTTTCTGATAGCGATCATCTTGATATTTGTCCTTCATTTTATTTGTTATGTTTTTCATCTGTAAATTGTATATGTGATCATTAATCTCCAGCTCTATATATATTGAGATCAACCTCATCTTTTATCTTTCAAATCCTACTTTCTCTTGCTATTTCTCATTTCCTTTTCACTTTTAATTTCGGTAGATCTCGTACAAATCTCTTTAAGATTCTGTTTACTACTTTGTAGTTTATGCTTGGAATCGTGATCTATGCATCAAGCAACATATTTGAAAGCTTTTATTTTTGTTATGAACTGCAGATCAATCTTTCATACAACTGAGATAACTCATTTTAGCTATAGATCAAAGGAAATGAAAAATAGCAAATGTAACCTCATTGATTCAAAGCTCGTAGAACATCATCATCTTTGCGGATCAAAACATTGTCCTGGATGTGGTCGGATCATTCAAGCTGCTACTAAACCAGTAATATAACCTCACCCAAAAAAAAAATGTTTCTTTCTCTCTGTATAAAATTGTTCTTCATCATGCAGCCTCTTTTTGTTTTTTAGAATTGGGTTGGATTGCCGGCGGGAGTGAAGTTCGACCCGACAGATCAAGAACTTATAGAACATTTAGAAGGAAAAGCGAAGGAAAAAGAAGAAAATAAGAAACGGTCATCGTCTCATCCACGTATAGATGAGTTTATCCCCACCATTGATGGAGAAGATGGGATCTGTTACACTCATCCTCAGAAGCTTCCAGGTTCATTTCATTTCTACAAATACAACAAATCCTTGAAGTTTGATCTATCTGATTGTATATATATGATCTATATGATTGTATATATATATATATATAATGCCATTTAGAAATCACTACTCCCTTTATTGATTTAACTTTTTTCTTTTTTATCCTAATTTTTCTTGTTTATGTGAAAACCATATAAGAGAAATTAGGATAGAACAATTAATTCGTATATTATTTGCTATTACATATATACGTATATGTGTGTGTGTGTGTTATGTTACTTATTTAAAGTAATTACCGATTTTTAAATAGATTTCTTATATGTTTTATTAATAATGAATTAAAAGAAGAATTCATTTCTTGTGAAACATCGATCCTGCACATAGCGGTATTAAATTGAGCTATCACGTTCAGTTCAGCTTGACTTATAATGAATTCGTGTATTTAATGAGGGAGTTCGGACTTGCTCATTATTATATTTATAAGTTCGAATTCATATCATTATATTTTTAAGGTAAGTAAATCAGTTCGCGAGTTAATATTAAATAAATCAATAATTAAATAATTAAATTTATAATTTAATAAATAAAATCCAATAAATTAATATCAAAGTAAAATACTAAAAAGAAACCCAAATAAATTATTCTAGAAGGCTAAGTGAGAGAGATGAAGACCTTAAGATCGATGGTTTGTGGGAAGACGATGGCCTAATTTATGTTTATATAAGAAATTGTAGATAAGTTCTAGAAATGATTATTTCTATTTTTTTCTTCTAAAGAGTTTTAGATAAAGTTTAAAAGGATTATTTATATATTATTTATCTTATAAAATTTTAATGTAAAACACATACTTTTCTATTATTTTTCTTCTAAAGAATTTTAAATAAAAGTTTTAAAGGATTATTTCTATATCACTTATGTTATTCTTATAATATTTTAATGTAAAAAAAAATTCTATTTTTAAAGATATAAAATATAAACTTAAAGAACTATTTATATTTTATCAATTAAAAAGACAATATATATGAAAAATTAATTATAAAAAATATGTAACTGGCGAGCTAGCTCATGAGACTCATGAAAGTTCTCATGAAAGTTCGCTCATATAACTCGTTTATTATATGGCCTAAAAACAAAACTAGAACTCTTGAAAATCTGAGTTGAGTTGAGCCAGTTCATGAGATAATAACTTATTTTGACATCTCTACCTATACATTGTGGACATTTTTGAGTTTTTTTAAAGTATTGTTACAAAAAATTAAAGAACATGATTCGATGCGATGCATTCTAATGATCATTAATCTAAGTAATTTAACAATTTTAATAACATAAGTGGATTCTCTTTGTAACTTCTTAGTTCATACATGTAACATATGTACCAAAGTATGTGCACGCAAATAGTAATATTGGCCTCTTAGATAATGTTTGGTGACCGAACTTTGAAAATCAAGTTTCCTCATAATAACTTGTTCCTCCTACATTAATTTTCTAGAAGTCTCAATTCAAAACTACTTTTACTTTTTTTTTCTTGCAATTATTAAGGGGTGGCAAGAGATGGCTTGAGCAAACACTTTTTCCACAAACCTTCAAGAGCTTACACAACCGGAACAAGAAAACGACGCAAAATCATCCAAACAGATCATGACTCCGAGTTAACTGCCGGATCATCAGAAACTAGGTGGCACAAAACGGGAAAAACAAGACCGGTTATGATCAACGGTCAACAAAGAGGATGCAAGAAGATATTAGTACTCTACACAAACTTCGGCAAGAATAGACGACCAGAAAAAACAAATTGGGTGATGCATCAATATCATTTAGGGATTAATGAAGAAGAGAGAGAAGGAGAGCTTGTGGTCTCTAAGATCTTTTATCAGACACAACCTAGGCAATCTGTTGGTAATATTAATTGGTCCGACCATCATGGTTCCAAGGACGTGATCCAAATTGGTGTCGGAGATGAGATATCCGGCGTAGCTGCCGCATTGCAGAGTCTTGGCTCCGGTGCCGTCGTTTCTAGGGTTAATACGAATTCCTATACAAGAGGCTTTGATGAGGTATATATATATTAACTTATAATACTAAAAGTATATATATATGATAGTATGAAATATCTTTAAAAACAAATAAGTATAATTAATTCGATCACTTACATTAATTTTTTCTCAAATATTTTCTACCAAAATGCATGGTTTTTGACCTTTTTCCCTAACACATATATAAACACAATAAACTATTGTTTACCAGCTATTTAAAAGAAAAAAATCTCCACCTCATATTTTGCTGATTTTTGTCAGGTACTTACTACATATAGACTTCGTAGGTCTTTTGTGTCCTTATGTATCGTATGTAATAACTTATCGTGAATGATAATAAAATTTTATTTTTAAAATCTTTTTTTGTATATATGTTCTTTTTGTATCGTTGATATATAATACCTTTTCTCTAATTTAACGGTTATTTCTTCCCTAATGTTAAACTTTTGCATAAAATTAATAACGCAAAATATTGTGGTGTTTTAATGCAACAACGAGATTTTAACAAACATTTTTTGGGTGGTAATTAACATGTATGTAATCAAGGGGACAGCCGAAGCTTCGAAGGGAAGAGAAAACCAGCGTGTGTCTGGCACGTGCGAGGAAGTATATGATGAGATCATAAGACCATCAACATCATCTTCGTCATCTCATCATATGATCCATGATCATAATCAACATCATCAAATCGGTGATAGAAGAGAATTTCACATACCATCATATCCCATGATCCGTACCATCACATCGCAACATGAGTCAATCTTCAATGTTACAAGTACTATTACCTTTCAGGTAAAGTTTCCATTAATTAGTTAATTTCATTAATAATCAAACCCCAAATTCAATTCCTCCAAATAAGCTGAAACTTTTAGTCAATGCACGCGAACGTGCATGCATATATATAGTAGCTAGTGTTTCTTGTCGTCTTAGACATTTAATCATAACCACTCAAGACTAATGAGTTTGGATCTACAGGCTCATGCAAAAAAAGTAATTCATGCAATTGAACACCAAGATCAAATTCTTGTTTATATTCGTTGTATAACTTATAGCCAATGTCGTATAAAAAAAAGTTAATTAGCTTAGAAAAGTATAAAGCATAAATGGCTTGTAGTATATGGCTTGTAGTATACGTTTTCTAATTGACAGAATTTTTAATAATGATATATAGCAGCAGCAATTGAGGGGTCGGTCGTCTGGTTCGGGATTAGAAGACGTAATTATGCGATGTACTACAGCTACTAGCACGGAAGAAGTAAGTTTCTAACGAGTAATCTATATATTAAATTCGTAATATATAGTTTTAACACAAGTTCTTTGGTTATTGATCAATTTTGCGTATTACAAATGTTAAAATTTGCAGGAGAATTCAGAACCAAACCCACATCAAAATGCAGAGTGGTTAACGTTTCCATCCTTTTGGTAGGACCAAAATAGGAAATTTATTTATATTATAATAAACAATTGTTAAACAACAAGCCATTTTGTTACCTCGGTCCAAAGGGCCTCAATCTTCAATTGACAACGAATATAACTAACCACTAGACCGGTCACAAATTTCGCAGGAACCAAGCCGAATCAGATGGTCAAAACCGGAGATTTTAACCGAAGCAGAGAAGTCTTGCAAAAACCTCCTGCCTATTGGATCAATGCCGGAAATGCTGAGCAATGAATGACTAAATCTCTGCCATTTAACTTAAGACAACAGAGATTGCGATGAATGCTGATTAACTCAAATGAGATTGTAATCTGTTATATTCCTCAACAACCTAGTTAAATATGAAATCACAATCTTTCAGAAACATATATACTCCGACACTTTGTATTGAAGTATCACACACAAAAATATCCTGTTTTTTTAGCTTCATTACATGATCTTCATATCGATAAAGCGGGTAAGACTTACCTTCCTCTGCGAAGGATGCAGTAAAACCCGCGGTCTTATCGAGCGCACATGTTCAAAAGCTGCAGCTACAGTCATACTCTTATGCTCAATCTGAAAAATACAGAGAGAAAACATGTTAGCGAGAAGAGAATTCCTTAACGGACCAATACAATTTGATTCTCTATATGCTTTTAATCTATGAACTTGCCAGATAACAGAGAACAATGGTAGTACTTCTTCCGCGACCAGCTTTGCAATGGACGTAGGTTGTTTTACCAAGCAAAGCATTCTCTGTTACACAAAAGGAAATTGTATAACAATTAACAAACAACAGACAGAGCAAATCCAAAATAAAGGTAAAAGCAAGCATAACATCACTTACTGTGAATGAAGTTTACAGCTTGGGTTATGTCTGCAATCGAAGGAGCAAACATGTAATCCCTTGTTGGTATCATTAGATGTTCCATTCCATAAGCCTAAAACAATTTGCAATCATAAAAATATTCCACAAGTAGACAAAAGATTTGAAACACAAGATTGGGGAATTTTGAACCTACATTGTACAAAGAAGATGGTACCAAAGTCTCATAAGGTTCATTAAGAGTGATTACGCCACCAACACCTAACTTTTTAGTCGCGGTACATCCTTACGAAATGGAACCGCTCCCATCAAAAGATACTGAAAAAGGCTCTCTGCATAAGAAACACGCCGCAGACTAAAAATGAAAAGATACTAGAGAATTGAAGAAAGAGCTCAAATTTTAAAAGTCCACTGCATAACTATATACAGATTGAAACAATTCTGACTTTAGATAGTCTGCAAAAACGTTTCAGATATTGGTTATCACAAAACTCATACCCAAAATGATGAAAAGATTTGATGTTAAAGCTGTACATACACAGTCAAGCTCGAAAAGCTAATACCTTTGCAAGAAGATTTGAAAATTTCAGATGCTCCAAACATCACATTTTCAGTCAAATTCAAATTCCTAACGCTAAAAAAAGTGATGATCTTTTACTTTTGTACATTCGTTTGATTTCTGGGATCATCGTTTTTGTTTGCAAGTAGACGTGTTCTTGCTGAATCATTTTCAGTTAGATATCTCTATTTTCAACACAACAATGTAACCCTTCACAAAATTGTTCTGTTGAACAGAGATATCTACCTGAAAGATTCAGCGACAACACTTGGACTTGCAAACAAAGATGACGATTCCACCCATCAACGAATCTACAAAAGTTAAAGATAGCAACAAAACAATAACCTCATCGATTTGATCCCACCAACGGAATTGAGACTGGAGTTTGAAGCGGACGAGGTTGTACAAAAGAGTCGGGTAAAAGAGGATCGGACCAGCTGCTCCGGTTAGAGCTCTCTTTGCTTTATCGTCCTTCAAACCCATACTCTTCTTTCTCTTCTTCTTTGAAACACCTTTGTTTCGTGATGATCGCTGATCATCTTCCTCCGTTTCATCGATCATCACCGGAATACGAAAAGTGGATTGGTCAACGAATTCACCAAAAATGTTCTTCAACATTTATATTATAAGCACCCTTTAACATCAGATATATTTACAACATCACCCTCCATTACAAATAACATTAAGGCTCATTATAGTGAGACGTATTAGGCCTTTTAAGATCTATTAGGCCCATAAGAAGGACCAAAAAATAACCCTATCGGCGTAAGCAAGATTTTCTTGTGTCCGTATGTTTTTTTGTTTTTTTTGATAAACTGTGTCCGTATGTTTGTGTAATTGAGTTCGTCTTCTATCTTCAAAATAACAGAGATTTTTGTAGATAAATAAAAACTTTTATTAACTCATCAATCTAAAGTGTTTAGAGTAGTAGTTGTATCAGTAATTAGCTAGGAGATGTTTTGGGGACCATATAATATATTCATAGTTGCATGGTCAGTTCCTAGACGAGAGATATCCGAATCTAACTATACTAAAAAGTGTGGCATTTTCTTTTTCTTTTTCTCATTCAGAGTCACAGTGTTTTGTTTTTGTTTTAGTACAAACGTCATTGTTTGCTTTTAGATTGATACAACAATTTTTTTTTACATATTTACATGTAACAATGTGCTTTTCACACTACTGTTTTACTCTAAAGGAAAAATATCCTAGTGAAAGAAGACTTTTAATTTTGTATGAAAGAACACTTTTAATTCTGTATGAAAGAACACTTTTAATTGGTGGTATTTTAAAAACTTTCATTATTATTATTTTTATTTTATTTTATTTCATTCAATGTTAGAGCCAAAAACAAAGTTATTATTATAAAGGGAAAGACATACTACATGTTCAAGGAAAACTTCAAATTTAAATTAGTGTTTTATCTTTCCTTAAAAAATATATATGTTCCTTTAAAAAAATCTAGTTTTCCATTTGAAAGTTTTTAACCTCTTTTTTCATTTTATCAAAAAAAACCCTCCTTTTTAATTTATTGATTCCTTATTCATTGCCATTTTATTAAATAATATAAATTTAAATCTATATATTTGCGTAAATGCCACTGCACACACATTCGTAGTTTCGACGCTATCTCTAGAACATTCTGATTAACCACAAAGAAGCAGAGCCAAGGAAGAAGCCGAAGATGTCGTGGCAGACTTACGTCGACGATCACTTGATGTGCGACGTCGAAGGCAATCGCCTCACCGCCGCCGCAATTCTCGGCCAAGACGGTAGTGTCTGGGCTCAGAGCAACAACTTCCCTCAGGTTAGGGCTAATTTCTTAGCCTAGTGCTAATTTTTATCTACAATCTCTTTTTGGCTTCTTAGGTTTCCGTAATCATTTTTCTTCTTCGGCTTAATTGCCTTCGGTAATCGAATTTTGAATCGGATCTATTGGACTGAGTTGCTGGCTGCTGCTATCAATATCTAATAAGATTAGCTCATGCGTTTCATTATCAAGTTTAAAGCTTTTTCAAGTAGAAAGGTGCGACTTTGGAAATGGAGAAGTTCTTTGTAGTTGAGTTTCGTTTTCTGATTCACATGTTCATGGGTTTTGTGGGTTTTTCAAAATGGAGTGTTTCCTGATATTAGTTGTGTAAGAAATGCTGTTTCTTAAACTTAGATTTTCAGCGTATTCACTTGTTATGTAGTTCGTAGGTTGCTTTCATGAGATCTTTAAGAGAAACTGAATTTGCTTTGTTCTGAAGTCTCTATGTTTTCGTATGTTTTGGTCTTGTTGTTGTTTTAGTTGAAGCCTGAAGAAATTGAAGGGATCAACAAAGATTTTACTGAACCTGGAACACTTGCTCCAACCGGGTTGTTCCTCGGTGGCACCAAGTACATGGTAATCCAAGGAGAGCCAAATGCTGTCATTCGAGGAAAGAAGGTAACTTTGTTTGATTTTTGTCTAATTTTGATGATGAACCTTTGTTTCTGTGCTGCTAGTTTTTATAAACTGATGTTTACTTTTGCTTTCATTGTAGGGACCGGGTGGTGTTACCATTAAGAAGACCACCCAAGCATTGGTCTTTGGTATCTATGAAGAACCAATGGCTCCTGGACAGTGCAATATGGTTGTGGAGAGGCTCGGTGACTACCTGATTGAATCAGGTCTCTGAAGTTCAAGCCGCTGCGTTATTCCTTTCGCTCATGTAATCTACTCGTTGTGTCACGAGAAAAAACTATTTATTTATCGAATGAGATCGGTCACTTGATAGTCCGACTGTGTATTACCTTACCATTTGATGGATCATGGGGTTGTATGATTTCTTAAACAATATGGTATTATCGTCTCCATTTGTGTGGAGTTGCATTGTTTAATGAATGGCAGTGTGGTTCCATAGCTATAGAGTTTATGTATGGTTCTGCAGATCGAAATCATTGTGAATCGTAGTAAGGATAGATTCAGATCACAAGATTATGGACACAAGTGATTTCCAGAAAAGTTTACAGAATGAATGTCTGTACAACAAATCCACAGCAGGAAGAAAAACAAAATCTTAGGCGGTCACAATTTCTTGACCAAACAATGCAGGAACAAATCTTGCTTGCTATTGCTACATTCCTGCAAAAACACCGACTCAATTTTCATACAGATTCTGGGTTACAATGCCTGTGGATTCAGAGTTTACAAACCGAACAACAAAGAGATCACAAGACAGTCTCAAAATCCATTTGGTCAGTTCGCTTCCACCCAAACTTGAAGCAGAGGAGGTCAAAGCAGTTGCATTCGTCGCCTTGGTTTTGTTCCTGCAGAAGATTTTAACAATTAGTATGTATTGTTCTTTAGTTTTCAAGTCCAAAACAAAGTTGCCGTCTCTAAACATACCCGCCTGCAGTGATGTATATGCATTTGTCATAACCTGTAACAACATTGAATTAGATTAATGTTAAACCAAGACTGTGATATTGCAGAATTGAAAGCGGGAGATTTAGTCTACTTACTAGGGTCTTTGTTGACCTTAACACCAGCTCCTCCAAAGCTACAAGCGACGTCTGTTGCTCTGTTCTGCTGGAAATAGCTATTGAACACGAAAGAAGCATGAGAAACCAAAGTATCTGGTTGGAAACAAGGCTGGCTCGGTTGAATAGCTGTGCAATCAACATTTCCAGGACCACAAGCCCAATCCAAAGCACCTTTCAGATCTCTCTCTGAAGCTTTAGAAGAAGCAATGCACCAGCTATTACTACTCCCACTCGAGTTTGTACCACTCGAATTCGAGTGAAACCCGCTGTTCTTTCCCGTAAAATCCAACTGATAAACACTTGTCTGGTCAGGGTAGAACAATCCCCAGTTTCTCTCTGAATCTAAACCCAATTTCCTATTCTCATTGAACAATGAGAATATATAAACATTCATAGCCTCTCCTGGCTTTGCAGGTGTACCTTGGTTGGTAACCACATGGCTGATTATGTTTGAATTGTATGTCTCTGCGTTGTCAGGAGACGCGGCAGTTTTCTCCTTCGGTGAACCTTTGCTCGGCCATCCAGTCTCGGTAACCATAATCTTGATTGTCCTGAAGTTTAGAGCCGTGAGAGCGTAATAGAGGGCATCAACTTGAGCATCAAACATGTTCTTGTAAAGCAAACCCGTATTCGGGTCAATCACTTCAGAGGAAGACTCAAACAACACATAATCCACAGACACATTGTTCGGGGAATCTCTGTAAGCATAATACGGATAAAGATCGATCATGAAAGGAGACTTATTCTCTGCAAGGAACTCAAGCATTGGTCTCAAGAAATACGCGTAGCTGCTGTTGAATGCTCCAGCAGAAGGAGGGAAAGATCTAGAGAGAATCCCGAGCGAAAGAGTCGTCGAAACCTTGATTCTTCTACTCAAACCGACTTTTCTCAAAGCGGTTAACACATTTTGCATCGCGGGAACAACGAAAGATGAAGCATTGTTGTGTAGATCATCAGTAGATTCAGCTCCAACGGTAATGTAAGTGATCTTGGTTGTTGGATAGTATGGTAAAACACTGTTCTTTAGCCACGTGTCTACGTTTGATTGGGATTGTGAGAAAGCGTTGAGATCAGAGTTTGGAACTCCAATCATAAGCTCAATGCTTGTGTTTCCAAATGCTTTGAGGACTTGAGAATTGTAATCATAGATTCGAACGTATTTGATGTTGTGCTGTTGAATCAATTGAACAACTTTTGCTGGTGTTGGAAGATCGTCGGCGCTTCGTCCGTAACAAACTCCAACCTTGCCACTGTAGCAGCAGTCTGCAAAAATTGGGGAAACAAAAAAAGATAGAATCATTTGGTTTTGTTCCGACCAAATTTGTCTTTTGATTGAAGTATGAGAACAGATACGAAAATAGAATTAACGGTTCCAAATTTTGCAATTGTAGTTCTATGAACTTGTCTACAAGCTCAAAGCTCTACAGTAGAATAGAAGAAGGTAATGAATATCAAATTTGTATTAAATATGAAATTGGAAGCCAATGGATATTTTGCAGCTCTGATTCAGAACAAAGTCTCAGCCAGCTCTTGAAGTGAGTAATAGATAGAGACAAAGGCAAACCAAGAAGCAGAAACAGGAGAGAAATGGCGATGAGCTTGAAATCTCTGGCCATTGAATTGGTGATAACAGCACAATCTTGCTTCCTTTCCTCGAAAGAAGCAAGCTTTTATTCTTCTTCTTCGAGCTTCTTCTATTTAGTGGAAAAAGTTTGAAGCTTTTTCTCTCTCTACCAAAGAAAAGCTTTGTAAAGCTCTCCCTTCTCTCTCTCTTTCGACAGCGAGAGTGGGAAACTAGTTTAGTTTTTTTCTTCTTTGGTTATTGTTTTTTTCTTGTCAGAAGCTGAACACTGGTCGGGAACGAACCGGGCCTCAGGCTGTATAATAAATTAGAGTTGATAGTATAGTCTGGATTCCGCGAAGCTTTGAGAGTATTCCAACTTTTCTTTCGTCCCCCGTTATTTATGCGTATTCTCAAAACTACCCCATTATAAATTATACTGGTCCCAAAAAATTTAATTTTTTGTGATTTTTGGATACGCTCTAAATAAAACAATAAATTCCATCACAAATACGAAGCGTATCCAAAAAGAAGTGTAGAAGAAATATCAATCTCAAATCGAAAAAAAGTAAAAACTAATATAATTCGTTTATCCAATAAATAAAAAGTTTTAACTTTTTTTTCTTTAGAAGTCATGGAACACCTGTGTCTGTGTCTGTGGTGTATGTAGCTTATGGGCCGTAATGTCTTTTATGGGGTCAATTTCATGGCCTATTTGAATCTTGCAGCCCAATTGTTTAAATTTTGTGTTTCTAGTATTTCTTAATTATATAATTATTCTTTTTTCCCGGTCTTACGCGTTCAAAATTATTAGTCCGTTAACAAGAAGAATCGTCATCTTCTCTCTACTTCCCACTTCTTTCTCTTTCTTGAAATTTGCTTATTTAGAAACCCTAGATAGAGAAGAGAAGAGATCGATATTCCCAAGAAAAAAAAGAGAAAAAATGGTGAAGATCAAATCGAACTTGAAGCAGCTTAAGCTCTCCGTTCCAGCTCAAGAAACCCCAATCTCTTCCTTCTTGTAAGTTTCGCGATTCTCCATTTTTGTGTCTCTCGCTTCGAAATCAAGAGATAATCGTACATATTAATGGTTCTACAAAGAAATTGAATTCTGAATTTCTGATTTGTACTTCGATCTGTATTGTTTCGCCGGATCGTTAAACAAAAATCAAATGATTTGAACCATTTTTTCTGGGTTTGAATGAGCTCTGATTCTGAGAAATTGATTGAATATTTATTGAATTCGAATAAAATCACGAGATGACAGGACTGCAAGTGGAACGTTTCACGATGGAGATTTTCTTCTGAATCAAAAAGGGCTAAGGCTAACGTGATGAGAGGCAATCAAGGGTAATTTCAACTGATATAAACCCTAATCTATTGTTATGAGATCAATGTTCTAGAGAAGTACTAACTTAAGGCGCTTTCTTGTGTGATTTATGTTTCATTCTAACAATCTGATAGCAAGGAGCTTGATTTTGAAATCACTGCTGAAGACTTAGAGACTGTGAAAGTAATTGGAAAAGGCAGTGGTGGTGTTGTACAATTAGTTCGACATTAATGGGTTGGCAAATTATTTGCTATGAAGGTGCGTTTTTGATAGCCAATTCAAGCAAAGTACGTGTATTTGGATCTCAAAGAGATGAATGAGGCCTTGAGTATTCAAGAGCACTTGTGGTCTGAGTTTGTTTATATTATGAGTCACAGGTCATACAGATGAATATACAAGAAGAAGTCCTCAAGCAAATTGTTCAGGAGCTCAAAATAAACCAAGCATCATCACAATGTCCACATGTAGTAGTCTGCTACCATTCTTTCTATCACAATGGAGCCTTTTCACTTGTGCTTGAATACATGGACCGTGGATCTCTTGCGGATTTGATAAGAAAAGTGAAGACTATTCTTGACCTTACCTTGCTGTTGTCTGTAAACAGGTCCAATGAACTTTCAATACACCACCAAATGATTCAAAGCATTCTCGTGATTTATCATCACTCTTACTTATTTTCCCTTTGTTAACAGGTGTTGCTAGGCCTTGTGTACCTACACAATGTAAGACATGTCATACACAGAGACATTAAACCATCAAACCTTCTTGTAAACCATAAAGGAGAAGTGAAAATCTCAGATTTTGGTGTCAGTGCAAGTCTTGCTAGCTCCATGGGACAGAGGGACACATTTGTTGGAACCTACAACTGTATGACGGTACGAAAGCATTTCAAAATCACTACATTGAAAATAACACAAAGCTCTTGATTCCGGAATATGAAAGCATACATAAAACATTTCACTTTTGTCCTCTTCTCTTCACACAGCCTGAGAGGATCAGTGGTAGCACATATGATTACAGCAGCGACATTTGGAGTTTGGGCATGTCGGTCTTGGAATGTGCAATAGGGAGATTCCCTTACTTAGAATCTGAAGATCAACAAAACTCGCCTAGCTTTTATGAACTATTGGCAGCAATCGTAGAGAGTCCACCACCAACTGCTCCTTTTGATAAATTCTCATCTGAATTCTGCTCCTTTGTATCATCCTGGTAACTCATTACTTGCATCTTCAAATATTTACATAGAAAGACAAAAAGAATTACTTGGCATTGTCAGGTTTTTTTTTTAATTTAAAATTTTTAAATTATTGTTTTGATAATTCTTTTTGTATTCATGTGTTATTATTCTGATTATTTGTGTTTCAAGCTAATTCTCTTTTTAGGTATATAAAGAGAGTTGAAAAACCTGAAAATATCATCATTGACGATGGTGAAGATGTAAATGATATTGGCCATAATAGTGTTGAACATAGTAATTCAGATGAATGTAATCAAACTGATCAAGATGAGACTGAAAAGCAAAGAAAGTGAGCAACAAGAGGTATATATTTCTGATAACTCTTATCCAGGAAATTGGGAAAATGTTATCATTAAGAGATTTGTTGGTTACAAATGGTCATACGAAAAGGTTATCATTTTTCTTATGTAGAATGATTGCGAAAAATGATAAATGGAGAGAAACAAGATAGAAATGGTTGATATATTCAAGTTTTTGATAAAGCTTTTTGTTTTTGCTGCAAGTTGTTCAGATATGAAAAAAGTGGTGGTTACTTGGCAAGCACTGAGTTTAATGATTGGAAAAATATTTCTGTGAGGCTTAAAAAACATGAAGGTTCTCAAGATCATATTACTTGCATAACACGTTGGACTGAGTTAGAGGTGAGATTAAAAACAAATTAGACCATTGGAGAAAGCTCAAGAAGAACTAAACAGAGAGAAAAACCATTGGAGAGAAGTATTATTGAGAATATTTGCAGTGGTGAAAATTCTGGCTCATAGAATTTTGGCATTTCGTGGGGATAATGACAAAATTAGTGAGATGAATAATGGAAATTTTTTGGGTCTTATTGAAATGATTGCAAAATCTGATTCAGTGATGAGTGAACATGTCCGACGAATTGAGAAAAAAGAAATTTATTCACATTACCTTAGTCACAGGATTCATAATGAGTTGATTGCAATGCTTACTAGAGAAATCAAAGTTATAATCATAAAAAAGATTCATGATTCAAAGTATTTCTCCATGATTCTTGATTGTACCCCAGATATTAGTCACAAATAGCAAATGACTTTGGTTATTAGATGTGTGGATGTTTCAGCAATGCCAACCAAGATTGAGGAATGACTTTTCTCTTCGCTCCAAGATGCATTGGTTGAACTGGAGTTAAAAATTGATGATATGAAGGGGTAAGGATATGATAATGGATCTAATATGAAAGGGAAAAACAAGGGAATTCAAAAGAGGTTACTGGAAATTAATCCAAGGGCATTCTTCACTCAATGTGGTTGTCACAATCTTAATCTTGTGTTATGTGATATAACATCTTCTTCCCCAAAAATTGTGAATTTTTTTTGGAATTATTCAACGAATATATTGCTTATTTTCTTCGTCAACAAATAGGTGGGATATACTGATGGTGATGGTTAAAGGATTAACTCACAAATCTTTATCCCAGACACGTTGGGAAAGCCATGTTGAAAGTGTCAAAGCAATACGGTTTCAAGCCCCAGAAATCAGAGAAGCTTTACTTTGCTTGGCTGAAAGTACTGACGATCCAAAAACACGAAGTGAAGCTGAATCCCTTGTTCTAAGTGAAACTCATGGAATTGGAAGTTTCGAGTTCTTGTTTGGTATGGTTGTTTGGTATGATTTTCTCTTTGTTGTCAATACAGTAAGCAAGAGCATGCAGTAAAAAAACATTGATATCAATGTGGCGATTGATCAATTGAGAGGGCTTGTGGTATATTTTCAAAATTACCGAGAGACGGGTTTTGAGAAAGCAAAATCTACGGCTAAAAAAATTGCAGCTGAGATGGAAATTGAAGCTGAATTTCATGTGAAAAAACGCATCATTAGAAGGAAGAAACACGTTGATGAGGACGTAGAGGTAGTTGGAGAAAGTGTGCTATTTTCGCCAGAGGAGGAGTTTAGAATTGATTATTTTAACACGCTTATGGATCAAGCTCTACTTTCTCTTGAGTCAAAGTTTGAACAATTCCAAAGGTATGAACACATTTTTGTATTTTTGTTGTATTTAAAATCAGCAAGTGATGATAGTTTGAGGGAATCATGTGTGAACTTGAAGACTTCTTTAAAATTTAGCATGTATTCTGACATTGATGGTTATGATTTATTTCTGGAGCTAAAGGTTCTTCGAAATGTTTTACCAAATGAAGTGGGTAAGCCTATTGAAGTACTTGATTTTTTGAAAAGAATGGAAAGTTGTTATCCAAATACAAGATTCGCTTATCGCATATTGTTGACCATTCCGGTATCAGTTGTTATCGCATAAAGAAATTTTTCAGACGATCATCAGATCATTGTAATTGGAACTATGTTCCTGAGACGAAAAGATGAAACATGCACTACTTTAAAACGGACACTATGTTCATTCGGATCATTGTAAAGAGAACTAGTTTTAACTATAGATCATTCGAGTATATCCTTTTATTAGACTGTTCATCTAAACATACTAGCTAAACCTAAAATAAATAAATAAAAGTTGCATTCTACGTACCGACTTAAGCTTGAGAGATCGAAGTTTTGGAGCATCATTGACTATACAAGCAAGTAGATTCGCCCATCCCGCAGAACATGTACATAGCTCTAGTTGTTCAAGAGAGGTGAAGGAAGTGTCTTTAGGATATGGAGTCTGCAATTAAAGTATACATTATTTACTGGAATGAGAATAACAAAACATAAAAGGAGAAATATTGACATTATCATAGAGTAAGAAAGTTAGAGAACAAAAAGAAAGATGTTGGATTAAGGTAAGAGATCATATGAAGTTCTCAGATTGGTCACCAATAACCTCAATATTTGCTTTGATCACCTTAGGCATAGATTCAAACTCTAGAAAGTTACTTAATGTATCCTTAAAGTTCAAATCTATCAATGAAGGAGCTTTTATCACAAACCCATGCTTATCCTCTTTACTATGTGATATAGTGCCAACAAGATAATAGAGTTGCGTTTAACAGCGGACCAATTCTCAGTTGTGGGATGATGCATGAAATGAGGATAAGCATTGAGTTATCGATAGTTAAGCTCCTCGAAGTAGATACTTCGATATTGAATATCAACACATTGTCATCTTTAGTTTGGTCAACAACCAAACATTCAAGAACAGGGCAAACTTTTAAAAGACTTGCAACAGTTTCGTCGCCAGAGAACTTAACCGATAAAAGCTGTAATGTTTCGAGTGATGGCAAACGAAACCAAGGTGGAACAACCTTGATACTCAAACTATGGAGTGTCAATTCTTTTAGGGTTCTGCAAGTACTCAAGCTATTCTAGGATTTTACCAAATAATATCAGCTCTCTCATAGATCGGATAGATAAGCTTCTCAAAGTAGGCACATCGATATTGGATATAATCACATTGTCATCTTTGGGTTTGTCTACAACCAAACTTTCAAGAACAGGGCAAACTTTGAAAAGACTTGAAACAGATTCTTTGCACGAGAACTTAACCGATATAAGGTGCAAAGTTTTAAGTGATGGAAAACGAAACCAACGCGGAACAACTTTGATACTTAGATTATGGAGTATTAATTCTTCTAGGGTTCTGCAAGTACTCACACAACTCTGCAATAGTAGGGTTTTGCCAAACAATCTCAGCTCTCTAACATATCTGATAGATAAGCTCCTCAAAGTAGGCACATCGATATTGGATATCATCACATTGTCATCTTTGGTTTGGTCTACAACCAAACAGTCAAGAACAGGACAAAATTTTTAAAGACTTGAAACAGATTCGCTGGCGAAGAACTTAACCGATAAAAAGTGCAGAGTTTTAAGTGATGGCAAACGGAACCAAGGTGGAACAACCTTGATACTTAATTCATAGAGTATCAATGTTTTTAGGGTTCTGCAAGTACTCAAGCAACTTGGAAACTCTAGGGTTCTGCCAAACAAGTCGACTCTCAGCTCTCTCACTGATCAATTAACTGCGATTAGAACCCAAAAATTGATGTCTGAAGCCAAATATTTTTGGCTAAGCTTGAGATGCAATCTCTCTAGAATTTGAGTATCGTTAGACAAGAAAGATCACATAAGAGTTTAGTCAAACATTTTTAGACAAGTAGATTTGCTAGTATGTACTCAGCCGCTTTCATCTCTTTCTCTATGCCTCCATATTGTGTCTCCCCCTTCCAAGATCTCGAGGTGCCTCCTTGAACATTTAAGAACAACGGTTGGTTCGTTAAAGCGTCATCTGATCATTGTCACGGGCATTACTATGTTCCTGATTCGGGAAAAAAAAGAAAGAAACAAATATTATGTGTAATAAGTGTTACAGATCGTTCAAACAAAAAGCGGAAATACAAGGGTGATTCGAGTATATAAGTTATTGTATTGTTCATATACATACTAGTCAGATCTAAAGTTATAAAAAAAAATATGCATACAACATACCAACTCAATTAGCTTGAGAGATCGAAGTCTTGGAGCGCTCTTTTCTATAACGTTCTTTTCTTTCATTTTTTGCACTTTTATCTGGTAATTTCATGCAAGATTGGAACTTCGAAAATAATAATATCTTTTTAAGTGAAAAATGTTCATTCTCTTGTGCTCAGCGAAGGAACTTCCTAAGCATACTTTTTCGGATCCAAACTAGCACCTTAGTGAACTACAAGGGCTCTACCGCTCGGGTCCCTCAACCGAGAGCCAAACGTTTAAAAGGAGATTTTAAATTTGTAGCATTGTCTATATTGATTTTCAAAAATTTGACGAATTTGTGGGAGTTGGAATAAATAGACCCTAACTCAGGAATTTAACTTGCAATCTGTATATTCAAGGATCATAGATTTTACTTGTGTATTCAGTGGTAAATGATATATATATATATATATATATATATATATATATATAGTTGATAGTTGATATTATCCTCTACATTCTCGAAAATCAATATTTCAAGAAAAAATGTCTTTTACATGTCGGGAAAAAGTTGTTTGAAAACGGACAAGATTCTTGTTTTAAGGATGCGTAACTATTTTAATATACATAAAGTAATTTGAGGATGGACGTTGTTATTTTTATTTTAGAGAAAGTCGTTATAAGTGATAGGAATTGGGAACTAAAATTTTCGGTCCAATTAACAATATATATATATATATATATCAGAAATTTAAAAAAGGTGAGGATAGTGGTGACGAGGATACGATACGGATATGTTTAAAAGAATGGGTCTTATCCTCTTTGCCTAGTAACAGCACCATAGTGAATTGAACACTCCTAAGCACATCTAAACCATAAATACTACTATTTAATTACAAACCGACTTTATTATATTTTTTATCCTCTGTGCAAGCTTTATATATAATCTCTTTGTTTTGTTTTGGTTAATTCCTAAATTCTCACTGGAACATCTGTATACCAAAGAAATATAGTTATAATAGAGTTAGAATAAAATATGTCCTTTTGCTAAACAAAAACACTTACCTTTTCAATCTCATAATAAGAGTTGTATAGTTATCTTATCAAACTGCAAAAAAAAAACACTATTTACAGTAGTTTAAAATGTACTAATTTGGAATTATTTGTTAATTTATTTAAGAGAAATTATTCATTGTAATGTTATTAAAGAATAATATACAAAAAAATAACAAATGAATGAAAAATGTATTTGGAAAACAACAAAAAATAATAAAAGAAAAGCAAAAAGCAAAAAGCAAAAGCGGATTATGATGTTGACGGCTCATATAATGAGAACCGCATATTAGAAATACGATAATAGCAATTAACAGATGCGATGAGATAACAATAATAATTAATAACAAAACAAAAAAGGAAAGAAAAATATTTGGAGATAAAAGTGAAATTAAATAAAAGGGTCAACGTTATCGACGGCTTGCACGTAAGTAATACCCACACATATAATGATCCTTTTTTTCTCTTATTTATCTTTTAAATTTGAAATAAAGAAATAACTCAGAACCTCTTCACACATCTATATATATTGTACATGTCTATCTGCAAATAGAGAAGTCATGTTTCTGTGTTTCCAATTGCACAACAACACACCCATCCTTTGACAATACAACTTTCTCGTTTGTGTTTTTCTTCTGTTCAAGAACCTTTGTGTGTTTCTCTTCTGTTCAAAAAGATGAATATTCATTTGAATCTGAATCAAATGGGCAACATGATCTATGGAGATCCAACGAGGATCGAAGAAGAAGAAGAAGACATTGTTCAAGAAGTTTCAAGGACATTCTCGGAAGAAGAAGAATCATCATCTTGTTCATTATCTTCCTTGTGTTCTTCATCTGATTTAACAGAGGATGATGATGATGATGATGCTTCTTTATCTTCTTCAAATGGACCTCTTGAAGATCTCTCCGACCTCATGTCTCATCTTCCAATCAAGTAAGAAAACATGCTTCTTAAATCTTTCAAGTTTGGGTTTTAACACCCAATGGATCTAAAGATTTCTCATATCAAGATTACAGAGTTTTTGTTTCTTTCATCTCTGTTTTCTAGTAATAACAAAACTTGTGTGTTATTATCTCAGGAGGGGATTATCAAAGTTCTATGAAGGAAGATCTCAGTCGTTCACATCACTAGCAAATGTTAAAAGCCTTGAAGATCTTATGAAGAGAGGGTTTCAAAAAAATAGAAGAGCAAGAAGAAAGTCATGTAGGAGCTCCACTGGAGGGATTTTAGATCAAAGCTACAAAAGGGTTTATAGTCCTAAAGCTATAATCTCCAAGAAACCCAACAAAACGCCTTCCTCTACTCTATTTTGTCTAGCCAGAAAAAAACATTAGTTTTTAACCCTTTTTACACATTCACCTTTTATATTACATTAGTTTTTTCTTTCTCCCAAGTTTTAACCCTTTTTACAAATTCACCAAAATCGGTTTCAGTAACACAACAACCCAAAAAAACATCAAGATTCCACTGTCTTAATTATGTAGAAATTGTTTATACTCTTTTTTTTTCTTTTTTTTTTGCTTTTGGCTTGTTTTGTTATACGTATCGAAGCTTGTAAACAGGAGTGATTCCGAGAAGGTGGAAGCATTTTCGCCTAACTATGGCTGTTGCCTCACATAGTAAGAGACGGCTCGTCTCTTGTTCCGAACCAATAACCTGAGAAAGATTTATAATGGACCACTGTTTTAAGTTAAAGATCAGAACATTTGGTGGTTTGATTATACAAAAAGATTCAATCTTTAGTAACAGAATGTTTAAAATATATACCTGACAATTTGAGTAGAATCTGGTGTAGCATTCGGATAAGTCACAGAGGTACTCACATAATATGTTCGGTAACAAATTGGTACATACTTCCTCAACATTCTGAAAAATAGTTCAAAACATTGATCTAATCGTATTATCATCAAAAACAAAACAGAGCTATTGACTGATGAATCATGTGTTACCTACCTCAGCAAATCGTATCAAGTGAAGTCCTAGTGCTCATTCATCAGTATGATCCAACACTAGCTTTCCAGTCTTCTTAAGCTCATCTATGTCTTTACCAGACTTTTTAATGATTGAACAGATCCGAGCATGAGTGTAGAGAAGGTAAACAGCAGTGTTTCCCTGCTCATGACATCTTATCAATAAGCTACATCATTTCTTAATATGCAAAAGATCTTGATGGTTTCAGTTACCTTGTCGTTAAGCATCTGGTCTTCATTGAAGTTATAATCTTTAAATCTTTTGTTCTCTAAATCAGCATACCTTCAAAGCAGATTAAACGAAAGGGTAAATTCAACACTATTAGAAGCATTTTATAGGAACATCCATCCCATTTTTTCCACCTTCATTACAAAAAAGTTAAGAATCAGACACTTACTTCACAGCACCATATCCAACTGCCTCAGCTGTTTGGTCAAGCTCTTCAGGACTCCACTCTTCGTCTTTACCTGCACAGAGTCATCAATCTCAAGGTTGAATATTTTCACATTACTAACTGAACAACTAAAATGATTCACGAATCCCAAAAAAATGTAAACAATGCATTATACCGCGCTCAATAAGGGCAGCTTTACTACGAGCCTTGGCCTCATCTAGCAAATAACACATAAATGGACCACTTCTGAATCCCGAGTTCTAAATGGCCTGCCATATTTTCCAAGTACAGAACCAAAACCAACATGGCTTGTTTTAGAGTAATTCTTGTCATTATCTTGAAGCCAACATACTTTTCTTACGGCCTGATTCAGAGTAAAATGATAGCTACCATGAATTAGAGATCAAGACAGAAAATTTTCACAAAAAATCTGACATCATCAAAACCTACTTTGAACAACAAATCAAAGTGTAGCTGTTGGCTAGAACCAGTAACATATATAATCCACTCAGCTTTCTCTTCGTTAAGTCGATACCTTGAAACAAAAGATTTTATCATCCGCAGACAATTCATTAAACAATAATCAGGACTTATTGAAGAAAACATTGAAAGATAAACTCACCAAAGAGCAGTTAGATCTGTTGTCTCTTAGTTATAACCATCATCACTCTTTATAACCATGAGTGGCTTAGCTATTCCATCAAGAACAATCACTTGAGCACCTTTACTTTCTTCAACCAAATTCTTACTTCTCAACTCCTCAATAACTTGAGGGACATAAGGATTGTAAAAGCTTTCTCCCTGTTAATATAACATTGTTATGTTATTATAACCCATCCATTTAGCAAAAAAAATTATTTATTCTAGCTCGCTAATACACTTACCTTCTCTTCAAGCTCAACTCCAAGGCGTTGATAAATCTTAGTATACTCAGTTTGGCTGATTTCACAAATCTTAGCCCAAGCTGTACGATACTTAGGATCTCCACTCTTCACAAAAGGAGAAAAAAAAAGTAACACAGTAGTTTAGATAGTAACAAATCTAAGGTATTGATTGATTCTGCCTCAAGAAAAGAAAACACCACTGATTGAGTTGAGATATTACCTGTAGACGGAACACACCTTGAAGTCAGGATCCTCTTTAAATCTACTTTGTGATTCTTTGTAAAATGCCTGTTAGATCATATCTCAAGTTAGAAATTGAGTTCTTCAAAATAATACATTTATGCTAATAAAGGCATAATACATCAGGTTACTCACTTGAAGATCTCCAATTGCTAACTCTGTTACACTCTCTGGGTCAGAAAATTTCTCAAACAGATACTCAATTAGCGTGCCAAACTACAGAAAAAACGAAGCTTTTGTATCACTAATAACATTGGTAAACGTCAATAAAGCATGTTCTAAGAAATGGAATATTCTAAGTACCTGTGTTCCCCAGCACCAACATGGTTTCTACGTAGAACTTTAACTTTTGAAAACTCGAGAATGAGAGATAATGTGTCACCGATAATAGTTGATCTTAGATGACCAACATGCATTTCTTTTGCAATATTGGGGAGGAAAAATCAACTACAGCTCTTTTAACAGACAGAGTAGGAGCCCATGTAGCAATACCATGGACAAGCTTATGTTCAATGCTCTGCATACATATTTAAAGCAAAAAATGCTAAACAATAATTTTATACAAACCAATCATATAAGTGAAACAATACAATTGGGAGTTATTTACCTTAGCCACCCACTTAACTGATAGTACATAGAGTTGGAAAAGTGGTCAAAAATCCACGGGTTAACGGGTTTTTACTCGCCGCATAACATATTCATGTATTTAATATGAAAACCACATTTTTGCGGGTTTGGTAGAGCGGGGTTTGTATTATTGTGGATTAGCGGGTATAGGCCTACGGGACTTGCGGATTAGCGGATATAGCTCCGCATGACTTGCGGATCAGCGGATTTGCGGATTTGCGGATTTGCGGATTTTGGATACTTATTTTTGTTTTGCGGGTTTGCGAATTTGCGAATTTTTAGATACTCGTTTTTGATTTGTGATCTACCCGTAGGTTTCGCGGGACTTGGCAGAGCGGTCACGGTCTACCAGTTTATGCCGTCGTTTTGCGGGACAGATACGATCACTTGAAATTTTCTTCAAAACCCGCAGATTACGGATCATGGGCTTACCCGTTTCCCAGTGCTAATTGTACAACGTTGAAAAAATCACTTACATCTGCCATGGGTACCATGGACTGTGTCTTGGTTTCCATATGAAGTCTCCAAATCAGGGTTTAGAGAGATCTTTACCAATCGGAAATAATGGAAATGCGAAATCGAACAACGGAGAAGAAAACAGAACGAGAAAGTCATACAACTTCGACATCAGGTCAGCTTATTAGCAGCGTTGAATTGCTTTTAGATTAAGATTCCGATTAATAATCTGGCTTTTTTTAGTACATATACAACTAAAGTCTAAAGATCGATAACTAAACCAATGTTGAGCAAAGTCAGACTCTAAACAAACTGAATATAATATGTTATTACATCCAGTTAGATCCAGCTTAACGGTACACAAATTTTTCGGTTTCTTTTAGCACATATCTACATTTTAAGATTTTAAGCTTTTTTAACTAAATAAATTTAACAATAGACAAAATATAATAATACTGTAGTAAATATTATTATTGATATTAGGATTTTAAGGATGAGTAAAATTCAACAACAATACATAATAGAGATAAAGCAAGAGAGAAAGAGATCAAACACCACATAAAATCAACTACACGATGTCACGAGCTCAAAGAGACAAACCAGACCAGACTTAAACAATTAATTAATTGATCTTCTTTTAATTCAATTAAACATCAAAATCAAAGAAGAAACTTCTTAAAAGAGCAACCCAATCCGCTAGGGAGGCGAAGAAAGTAGGGCTGGACGAGGAAGAACCGGAGGTAGGGCTCGGTGCCGGAGCCTCAACCTCTCCAGCCGTCTGTTGAACCGCAGAGAATGCTATCATTGCCACCAAAACCGCCACGAAAAGCTTCATCTTCATTGCCTCCATTGTTAGTATTTTCTGGATTTGAGACTCAGAGAGGGCAAATGAAGATAAGAAAAAAATGTTTCGGTGCTTATGTGTTGTTCTTTTTGATATGTGACTTGTGAATTACATTTGTTACTGTTTATATACACGAGTACGCATGTAAGGCCAAGTGTGTGCAACACGTTGAATAATTTAATTTTACTAGTTTTAATACTTAATTGTATATATATCCCGCTATAAATTTTAATTTAATCGTTTGAACTATGACACGTAATTAAAAGGTTGTACATAAATAGTTGAAAAAGATGAAATAGTTGTAAAGAGCAGTGCGCACCATTTTGGATTGTATTGTTACTTTTATATCAATGATGGCTGATTGACAAAATACTTTGTCATCGTAATAGTCAAAACATGATGTGTTAGTGGAAGTCAATATCAATCTTATATTCGGTTGTGGTATAAGGTTCTCGGTGATATCCGTGTTTAGTCGAGTTATAGACAAGACTTTTTTTTATACTTTTATGGTTATTTCATGTTTAGTATATTTTGTTGTAAACCAATTTTTACTAATGAAGACTTAAAAAAAAAAGAGAACAAAAAATAATCAGAGAAAGAAAAAAACACATTCATTGAATGAGCACATTGGAAACTTCGAGACCTAACACTTCGCCAAAACAAACAAATGTTTTAACTAACAAAAAGAGAACTATAGAAATTACTTAATTTACAAAAAAAAAAACCCAAACGATAAACTAAGAACAAGATTAATATGAGAATTTTTATTTTATATGACATTGATCATTTGTGACCACTTATATTTCTATAATTTTTATACAATAAGAATGTTTTATATATTTGTGACTAAAAATAAGATAATCAATGATATCTTGACGGTATATATATATACTCGTTAGTGGTTATTTTGAAAACGAAATTAAAAGAAATACTAAGTGCCGTCATTGATATAAAAGTAACAATACAATCCAAAATAGTGGGCACTGCTATTTACAACTATTTCATGTTTTAACTAAACGAAATTAATTTACGTTTTTCCGTTTTCGTTTAGTTAAGTTTATTTATTTGAAACTAGAGAAACTTTTTTCAACAAAATACATCAGATAGTAACCAACAAACTAGAGAACTCGAACAACTACTGTGTCGTCATATCAGCAAAGGTAATATATTACTTCCTATTGACGAGATCTGTGTTGATGCTATTCCTAGAATTCAAAGAAAACATGTTTTTATTTCACTCATACCTTTTAAAAAAGAGCAATTACTTTGAGAATATTGATGGTGGATACCAGCAACATCGATAGGGTTTATCGACGTAGGAAGAGAGTCAAAGAAAGCGAGAGAAATAAAACGTAAGTTATATTAAAAAAAATAGTGCTGATATTTTTAATGTTTTAAAACTTTTTTCTAAGAGAAAAAATAATGGTTCTTGTTGTTATAATTTAATATATATAGTAGAATTTGAAAAGTGAGTTATTACATATTTGTTGTGTTTTGTTCCTTTTTAAAAATATTAAAAAGCAATGATATTTTTGTTATTATTTTGAAAATGGTTAGATAAATGGTGATTACCCTTAAATGTGAACTGTTCTACAAAATATTTTTATGAGAAGTACTTTTTTCGATTAATGTTCTAACTTAAACTATTTTGACAAGTCTCTCTGTTTTTGTTTTTGTTTTAACTGGGACTTAAGATCGAAATTAAATTTAATTTCAGTTTTTCCAACAGCTATATAAGGTTTTCATGATACAGCAGTAATGGCAAACCCTGCCTTAGTAAACTCTATATATTGTGTTTTACCATTAAACGGAGGGAGTATCATTTACGGTTCTTTTTTTTATTCCCTCAAGTATCATTTATGGTTCATGCATAGAAGTGGAGCCTAAAGAAATATGGTCAAATCTTACAATATGTAGCGAGATTCCTCTTTCTTATCACGTTTGCATCTATCCAAATTATTCATCAACGACATAAAATATTCGATTAAATTTGCATATTACAAAAGTTGACCAAACCTTATAAGAAGTTAATGTCTGCTTCAAAAACAATGTTGGGGTAGCTGTTTCTATTTTCTTATATAGCCATTAATTGAAAACAGCAGGAACAAAAACATATGCTTTTTCCCAACACATTCAACTATTTTTTCCAAAGTAAACAGAAAAAGGTAAGTAGGAACAAATCATTAAGCATATTACATAAAAGATCACAAAAATACAAAGAAAAAGGAAGTTTTTATTTCTTTAACAAAAAGAAAACAGGATAAAATAACATAAAACAAAAAGCGCAGAGAACACCGACCAAATCATTTTTTTTTAGGTTTAGTCGTCTTTCGTTAATTTGATTCTGTATTTGGATGAGGTATTTTCAAATCGGATTTCTAGTTCACAAATCTCACATCCACTATATAAATTTACAATAACCTACAGCTAAAACTATTTTTTTAAATTAATTAATCTTGGTTAGAATAGTTTTTCTTTGTGTTTTTCAGCTGAAACAGTTTTAATGGAAAAAAACTTTAGAGACCGTCTCATAAGATTTTCTGTCACATATCACAATATTACTGGTTCATTATTTATTTAATAATATAATAATAATAAAATTAAATAAAAACTATTAACTTTTTTTTTTTCTCTCCTCAACTTCATCGTCACCGTTGATGATGCTTTATAATCTAAAAAATGGAAACTATAGAATCAAAGTCTGACTTTCGGCGACTGTTCCGTTTGTTTTCAGTACAAATCAAAAATAAATTAAAAACAAAAATACATATGAAAATTTTGACCACCTCAATTTCAGGATCTAAAGGGACGTTCATGTGGCACAAGATCGCCTAACTTAAGATTTGCATTTTACCCTCAGAACTTATTATTAAATCCTTCACTAACAATTAAACTATTTCCCACGCTATTCTAATCAAATTAAACTAACATGTGGGGTGTTCAGAACAAGCAAACTTGTTAATTAAAGTAATCAATATATAGAACTCGATAGTAAACGCATTACAGTAAACTAATTAACATGATGCTTTATATTTTAACGATCTGTAAATGTACTCTGGACTTAGAATCATTACGCTTCATATATTAATAATATATAACATGAAGCGAGTGTACATATTGAAAGTGATAGTGACATAAAAGTGGAATAAATATTTTAATAATGAGCATTAAAACTACGAATTTCAGAATCCACTTTTAAATAGTGATTATGTGTACATACGAGTAAGTACTACTGTATATAATAATAGAAAAATTATGGTTATTTGATGAGTTTTGGACTACAGCTCATACGTCTTTCTGTTAGGACCGAAACCCTTTTTAAACGGCAAACGAAACAGAGGAAGACGATTTTTCATTAGTCCAACTGCCATATAGTTAATCAATGTTGTATTGATATCTTCAAAGTCAGTCACAAACCGATTTTCATCAATCACATTTAATCACCTGTAAAATTAATTTTCAAGTACTGGTTGCAAAGCTTCGAGATTAATATGATTTCGACCAGTTAATCATGGTTACATGCCCATGTCATATTTTTCTCAAAATCATTTTAAAATAATGTTGTACTTATGATGATGAAATTTTTTCTTTCAAAAGTTAACATACAGTACTTCATGTTTTGTTGTCAATATATACCAAAATTATAGCGTTACATACAATATAACTATGTTAAACTAAATATATGGGGATATAAGTGAAGCAAGCTAATCGTTCGACTATTCTCCCTTTACAGCTTCAGTATCATAACTTAACGACAACATCCACTTCTATGTATATAAATAAACACGATAATCTTATTATTCAACACCAAAAAACTGTTGAAACAAAAAAAATCACATTCTTATTGGTTGTAATTATAATCTTTATGCTTCATTTGTTTCCCTATAATTGTGTCTTTATAAAGAGAGGCTATAAAAGTTGCTTTTAGTCCCACACGCATGTATTTTTATTAGTTATCAACTTATCATGGACTATCCAAAAGAAAAAAAATCACCTGAAAATTTCATTATTAGTTTGAATATATTTTATGAGTCACTTCATATACACTATTTACCAGTGGCAGTACATGCATTCGAACAAATTTAAAAATAATATAAACAACCTACAAATACACTATAATTAATAATAATGATCGATGCGGTGAATATTTCGATTGTAAGAAATTAACAAATTAGTGATGCAAATATCCGGTTCTATTGGTAACATGCATAATGGCGAAGTTTATTTTTAATGTAATTATGCAAGTATTTACCGATCACAAAAAATTATCTAATGTTAGATATTTGTTTTTGCCTAAAAAGTACAAGTAACAATTCATTATGCAAATAAGCATGTTTTTAGTAGTTTATTTCAATATAAATGTCTAATATATATATATATATATATATGTTAAAAATTAACTATTGAAATAAATAAAAATGCAATAATTTACAAAAAATTATGTCAATTCTTTCAAATAATGTCACAACTTAATATTATTTTTATAATAAATAGTTTTTTATTCATACAAAAAATTAATAAATGAAAATAATTGTTTTACGATAAAATATATTAAAAGTTTATGTAGTAAATTATTAATTTTAAGTATATTTGTATATTGTAAATTTAATATTACATTCTGCCATTATACAAAATTTATCCAATTACACAATTTTTTGTCTGTAAATTTTTGTTCTGCAGCTTTTTATTCTGAAAATTATGATATGCAGTATTACCAATTGGAGCCATTGTCACCCAAATATGTGTAGTGGTCGATGGGGCACTATAAAAAAGTCTGCATGCATCACATAAATTTTGTCGATAAATAATTGAAGAAAGAAACATGATTTCATTTTTCATATATATATATATATATATATATATATATACTAATAATATTAGACAGTGGCGTATCGCACATAATCTTAGTGAATCAACTCGTTTTGTACGATCTGAGATTTTGTTGGATTTAATGTCACATGCATCATTTTTCTCGGGTGAATTGAAGAATTAATAGTTGTTGTTTTTCTATTATTTTTCTGGCACGAGATATATTTCCAGACTTCCGATGTCTGGAAATAGTAAATATTATATTCCTTGTGTTTCAATTTTTTATAATTTTAAAATTTTGCATACTAAATAAGAAAGTAAATAAAATAACTTTTATAAATTTATATTCCATCGTTTTTTCAATTTTTATCAATAAAAATATAAAACACTATTTAATATAAAAATTTTAAGAAAAAATAACAATTTTTATCTAGGAGAATAAACATATAACTTATTTAACAACAAAATTTCTTTTTCATTAAACTACAAATATATTGAAAGAGAAGAGTGTATCAGAAAACAAAATCCATCAAGACATGTAGGAAAATGTATTCAATCGAGAATAATTTCCGTTAAACTCAATAACTGCTATTAATCTCTCCGTTCCACAAAAATAAATATTTTGAATTATTCACATATTTTAAAAACAAATTTATAATACTAAAGTTTTTTAGACTATTATTATTTTAAATATTATTTTATATAATTGGTTGCTTTTAATTAATGAAGATAATATTGATAAACAATCAAAACTTTTGCATAGAAAACATAAGTTTATATTTTTGAATACAGATGCAATGGTCGATTGCCTAGAAACAAAACTTTTTCGAATTACTCCAAAAAAATTGAAATAAAATAAAAAGCCTAAAATATTTATATGTGGAATGGAAAAAGTACTATATATATATTATATCAACTGTTGTATATAGGATCAGATGAAACAAAGAAGTAAGGTTTCGAGAAATGTTAGTTTTATTGATGATAAAAAATTGGTGATTATAAGAGGAAAATTAGGGGTTTTCTTCACAAAAGAATAAAAATAATGAATTTGAACTCTTAAATTTTTTCCAAATTTTTCTAAATATTGTTTGATGATTTGCCGAAGAAAAAAATCTTTTATTTACAGTGGTTTGAGTATGTTAGTTTCGTTTTTCATCTTTAAGTTAAAGTTGTATTTTTTCCTAAACTTTCCACTTTTAATTTGGATATTTTTTCAAGCTTTTTTATCCGAACAAAATTTTCTTTTAATGTTGATCTTCATAAGCCGAGATAATTGGACTTTAACGTGTATATTCTTAATTTGGATCTGACAAAAGTGCTAAATCCGGTACTAATACCAACTATTATTACTACTTATTAGAAGTATATTTAGTATTAGTTTTCTTAATCAGTTCAAAATGATTTAAGAAATTTTTTTAATTAAAAATACAAAATCTCAAATTTCGTGGTTTTATGTAAATTATAATTTTAATAACATCTCGTAATCTTTGCCGCGAAAGTAGCATGAACTAACAAAATCAAATCTTTTAATGAATCAAGTAACGGCCACTTGTCGTTTCCCGCGCTCTGTGGCTATCTCCACTTCTTGAGCAATCTTTTCTCCGACAAAATTTTTAAATTAGGTTTGTGTATTGACTATTGAGAATTTAATGTCTAAACTAAAATTTAATTAGACTTAAATTAGGTTTGGACAGTAAATGTGCTTAAGTTTAGACAGCCCCACCCCATGTACCTTAAATGACCCCTCATTTCGGATCGATAACTTTATCTCACTCTAAACATCATTCCTTCTTATATTTGGTTTATTTTGTTCGTTATTCATCTAAACATTTTAATAAAATAAATAATTATTTTAATTTTACTAGATTAGTTAAAATATTTGACAAGTGATAGAAGTCTAATTGCATTTCATAAGTCTACCAAGACCGACGCTATCTCATAGGTGGGGAGTTCAACTCTTTCCTCTTGTAATATCATTAGTGAACTAATGGACCGATTCGTTATAGCTAAAAGATAAAAATTAAAATAAGTATCTTTTTTTGGTTAACTAGAAGAATCCTAAATTGAAATCCAAATTCATCTTTCGAATCTCATAACAATTTGGGTTTTTATACCATTAAAGACATGAAAACTGTTGATTTTATCCCAATTCATAATAAACGAAACCATAATTTTCATTAAAACAAAAACATTAAAAGTCTAAATGAATCAATCTAAGATACAAGTATGGATTAGAAGTTAAAACCACTAGTTTTAATGTAAAATGAAGAACTCACCGTCTTTTTATTCGTTGCCTGGAAACTTTGATTTAGAAAGATAGATATTTAGGAAGAATTATGAACAAATTTAGAATCAATATTCTAAAAATCAGTTTAGGCGGTAAGGAGGCGCTGAACGAAGGTTAACCGCAACAAAACAACTGTAGTTGATGAAAAAGTCAGTTTAAAATGAAAATACCTAAAACTTAACTTTTTGGTTAAAATTCTATACATTAGTGATGGATTTATGCTTTTTCTGGGTCAAGAAATGTGAGAAAGTGAAAGAAAAGGGAAGAAATATGAAAAATTTGAAAGAAAAGAGTTGCATGGTATTTTTGGGAAGGAGATGACCGTGCGTAGGTTACAATTTTACCATTCACATTTAAGATATAAATTGAAACATATGTGTCTCAAAACCTCGAAAGTCGAACCCATGGCGCGACTCCGAAACCTCATACTCTTACGGCACTTTAACTTTTTGAGATATAAACAATTTTACTAATATATAACCTAAATGTTTATTAAGAACATAGCTCACCGTCCAATTAACGTATATAAATGTATTGTATATATTTATTTTCAAAAAAGTCAAATTGAAATCCAAAAATCCTCATACAATCTTCTTGAAAATATCAATTTTTAAAATAGAAGATTTGGTTGTAGATATAATCTTAGATTTAAAATCTCTTAGTTACTAGATTGGATGAAATTCCAATATTTGTGTAACAAAGGTTGCGACAAAACATTTATGATCATATACACAATCTTTCTCTTTCTGTTTAAAAATACAATATTTTATTGCCTTTGTACACCATTTTTCTCTTTCTGTTTAAAAATACAATATTTTACAAACGATAAACTTAGAACAAGACTAATATATATATATATATATATATATAGTCGTTAGTGGTTATTTTGAAAACAAAATTAAAAGAAACACTAAGTGTAGTATATTGCATGCCATAAAAGCCAGCGAACCGGTATTTTCTTTTCTCTCATTGTACACTTCATCTGTATGAGATTTGTCCGTAACAAAATGATTAACAATTTATATTGTGTGTGTAACATGATTTGGCCTAACTCATATTTCCCCTAATTATTATTCTTCTTTTCTCTCTCTTTACTTCCCATTTTTAGTTTTGTTAAGAACTAATCGACTTTGATATTTGATTCGGCGTATCAATATTTAACTCCAACATTATTAAGTAATTATTGGAAATTTTAATTGTGTATATGATCACAATTTTTTTGTCGCAACCTTTGTTACACATTTATTGGAATTTCATCCAATCTAGTAACTAACAGATTTTAAATCTAAGATTCTATCTACAACCAAATCTTCTATTTTAAAAATTGATATTTTCAGGAAGATTGTATGAGGATTTTTGGATTTCAATTTAACTTTTTTGGAAAGAAATATATACAATACAGTTATATACTCTAACCAATGTTTTAAGTAGATTTAGACGTTCATGGGACGGTGAACGAGGATGTAACGATAAACATATTAAGGGTTATAAGAAAATTATATGTTTTTAATAAACATTTAGGTTATATATTAGTAAAATTGTCTATATCACAAAAAGTTAAAGTGACGTAACGGTATGAGGTTTCGGAGTCACGCAATTAGTTCGAGTGTCGAGGTTTTGAGACACAGATTTTTCAATTTTTATCTTAAATGTGAATGGTAAAATTGTAACCTACGCACGGTCATCTTCTTCCCAAAAATACCATGGCCGCCACTTTACATGCAACTCTTTTCTTTCAATTTTTTCATATTTCTTCCCTGTTTCTTTCACTTTCTCACATTTCTTGACCCAAAGAAGCATAAATCCATCATTAATATATAGATTTCTAACCAAAAAGTTAAGTTGTAGGTGTTTTTCATTTTTAACTAATTTTTCATCAACTATAGTCTTTCTGTCGCGGTTAACTTTCGTTCAACGCCTTCTTACCACCTAAACAGCCACCGAAACCGATTTTTAAACAGCCACCGAAACCGATTTTTAAACAGCCACCGTAACCGATTTTTAGAACATTGATTCTAAGTTTGTTCAGAATTCTTCCTAAATATCAATCTTTCTAAATCAAAGTTTCCAGCCAACGAATCAAAGGATGGTGAATTCTTCATTTTACATTAATACTAGTGATTTTAACTTTTAATTCATACTTGTATCTTAGATTGATTCATTTAGACTTTTAATGTTTTTGTTTTAATGAAAATTATGGTTTCGTTTATCATGAATTACGATAGAATCAACACATTTTTAGAATATTTGTTGACGTATATACTATCATATTTTGCGGCCGAAGATTTTGTAACAACAAACTTTTTGTCAAAAGAGATGGAAATCTCTCTAGCTTAGTGTTCCTCTACTAAATTGCAATGATTATCCTACTTATGTCTAAGTCTCAAAGAGCTCTACATGCTACATCGACAAATTTTGAAAGAGGATGTAGAGTCCTCTAGGACTTAGACATAAGGATAATAATCATAACATTTTAAGTTAAATACACGAACACTAAGCCATATAAATTCCCACGTTTTTGGTCGCAAGGTACGATAGTATATGCGTTAACAACTCCTTGTGGAGCCCATGAGTCATGGCGCCGTGTCGATGCAACTCCTTGTGATGTTTCACGAGCTCGGGCGACCAACCAAAAAACATCAGTTTCCAACTATACCCTCTTAATATTGCATTAATTTGCATCTAACTAATTTATCACAGTTTGGTATTATTTTTAGTGTACCTTAAATTAACGGTGGAAAAACATGATATATTTCAAAAAGTTTAATATTTGCGTACTTTTCAAGCATATATTCCTCTTTATGTTTAGTGTTTCTTTCTGTTAAATCATAATTTTGAAACGAATAAATTCTGAAACATCGTATCGAAAATCGTATCGAATGATGCCATTGAAGATAAAATAAAGAATGATGCCATTGAAGATAAAATAAAGAAACGAGAACAAAGTTCAGCAAAAAAGTGTCGACTTTATCAGTGATTTCTTATAAATATTGTTTTGACCCACCATACTGGTTGAATAGTTTGTTACTTTTTGCTAGTTACAGATTAAACAACTGATGCATGGTTTTTCTTTTTATCACCAATAAATAACTAATAGTCTAATATCTAGTTAAGATTGGAAGTCGTCCGGCAGATTGATTATGATAACGAGTGGTTAGCGGAGACCGTACTGGTTCAAGCGTTTTTTGGTGGTAAATGGCAGCAAGGGTGAGTTTGACCATCTCGCTTTCGTCGTCGCTCGTCCATCGTGGTAATCTCTTTTAATCGGATTGATGAATGTGTCACTGCGGATTACTGGATATCCTTGGTTGTCGAGTTTTAGGTCATGGCGGTGGAGACTGATCTCTTCTTCACTAGAAATCTGTTCTCGGCTATGTTGGTAAATTTTGGTTTATGTTCGTTTTTTTTAATCTTTAGTTAATCTCTGTAATTCTTGGTTATATTCGGGTTAGGAGAATATTAATATATTATATTTAAAAAAATACCTAGTTAAGATGGGTGGTCTAACTATAAAGAAATAAGCTAACATAAAGCAGCTCAAATATTAAAAAAATGATCGTTTATATTGGGTTGCCTTAGATCAACTCTTTATTTTATATTATGTTTTAAAGATTTTGTATCTATTAAAATTTTTGTTGTGACCATTTTATATCATACAATATTCTAATTTGAGTTGCCTCCTAATAATAAGGTTGTCTTTTGTTTGCTTACAAATAGTTTCAATCAAGGGTAAATAGTAGTCTATGATTGATTGGGAAGCAGACACAGTTATGTCTCCCGATGGAGCTGTTGGTCTCTCTTCTGTTTCGGTTTGCTCGCCGTTAATAGGGACATGGAATCGCCGTTTATATTTTGACGGCGTTATCTCATTAAGATCGATTTATAATGGTGGTTTGCGTCTATTCTCGACGAAAGGGTAAAAACAGAAGAAAGATCTAACGAACGGTTGGGAATCCAATGAGGTCAAAGAGTGTAGCAGAGCATCATTATGAGATTCCACAAAAAGAGAATTTGGTAAACAAATAAGTAAAGGTTTGTTTTTATCAATTATGCAATTACAATTTAATTTCGTTGATTAAAGTCTAAAACCTTAGCGAATTCTTCAAGCTAATTAATTACTGTAATATCAGAAGTCTATAAAGTAAAATTATCTATTTAGTTATAAACATTATTGCTAGAAAACTAGCCGACAGAAAAAAGAAGAAGCTAAAACTCTATATTTCCTTGCAAAAGTCAACAGTGATTAATATGAAGAACAAATTATAGTATAAGGTGTAGTTATTAGTTAAAATCTTAATTCTTTTGATTAGATAGGTTTGAGTAGTAGGTAGGTAGTAGAAAAGATGAGCTTTTTCCATGTTTCTTTCTGATAATAATAATAACCTTAAACTAATTGCGCCATCATCCTCGTTAATCACCACCCTAGTAGGACTGGTCATACCTATATGTGTTCGTACATCAGATAGATTTTGTGGATCGTTGAGACATGATCAAAATATGTGTATTTTGTATCTTTTCACGAGTCTAGTTTCGTAAGCACGAGAGCTTCTGGAGGGTCTTAAATTGCAACCTATTAAATTTCCTACATAGAAAATACTTGGACCCTATTTTCACAGAACTAGCCCGTTGGCCCAGATAAGATTTGCTTTTTGTTATCACTTTCCCGTTTTCTCTATGTTTCTCGGCCTGGCCCAAGTTGTATTTCTTTTCCGTTGTCACTTTTTAGCGTTTCCAATTAGCTAAACATATACAGAAACATGATCCTACCAATTAGCTATGAAATGAAACATTAGCCTTACATAGAAAACTGAAAACTTAAACAAATTCTAAACTTGAATTGGAGTCCAGAACACTGCTCCAACCTGCGGGGAGAAGACTACTAATCAGTAGGAGATCAAAGTTTGATGTCTGATCTTGGACGAGAACAGATCATCATCACACACACCCAAAAACACTTAAAAAGGTAAGGACTTTATCAGAAAATCAAATTCAATTCAATTACAAATACATTAACAGACTAAAGAGAGTTCAGAGATTTGATGAATGTACCTTGTTTTATACCGAAATCCCTCGTCAATTCGGTAGAACAATATATAACCACAAACTATCCTTACTGCAACAAATGATCTTGTAGAATCACACAAGATGAAGAAAGTACTTGAACTTGATCATCCACAATAGTTTCTGATAACATAAAAATATGCATACCATAGATCACATCAAAGGAATATGCCCTCTAATCTTATAGGTCCTTCACTAATATACATTATCGACAAAAGACTTGATCTATCGAAAATTCTAGCTAGAGTTAAGCTCGAGGAGCTCCAAATGCGTATCTTCACCCTCCTAATTCCACTAACTAAACATTCCTAGGTCAAGCCAGACTTTTCGAAATTTCCAAAAAGCAGAATAAACTCCTTATAAGCTAAAACTATTATGCATCACCACATCACATGCTTAGTATCTCCTGATTGATTTTATTTTATGAGCAAGGATTAAAAAAATACACTCCGATTATACAACAATCCCAAAAGTTAAAACCCAGTAATCAAAACATGAAATTTCTATACACAAAAAGAGGAAAAAGAAAAAAATTACAATCAACAATCAGAAAAATCGAAAATTTCCTCACTCTAAATGAAGATGATAGTAATTATGATGAGTAACAATCGAAGAAGACGATGATGATCCATAACCATCATCGTTATCATTACGATCATCAAAATATAAAATATCTGGAGGTAGAACACATATATAATTCCAGAACCATAACACGAATCGACCCAATTGTTGAAGCGGAAAACAGCAAACGAGTTGCAACATCTCGCCGCTGCTGATTCGTTCCGACGGCGGAATCGACCGTAATCGCTGAAAAATCTCCGCCGATAAATGGGCTGCGGACATCACCGTGTCGCCACGGAACACCATGTCTTTGCACAATAGTCTAATCTCAACCAAAATGGATTTTCTATTTTTTTTTTTGTTTCTTTCACAATCGATCTCTTTGATTTGTCTCTCTGTGTGTGTTATCATTTATATAAACTTAAAAATGTGGGATTTATTCATTTTGACATGATCGGGTCCTAAAACAGATTTTCACCGGTTCAATTTAAATCAAACTGATAACGAACCAATTTGGGTTTCTATCTACATAAACCGATTAAAAAAGAAGTATCAAAACCGAAATTTATTATATATTTGGTTAACAATCGAATCCAAATTAGAAACAAATCACTTATAATTACTGTAGCGGCTAATTATAAGTGATAAACCGAACAATTTAAGACCGAATCAAACCAGGATTAAACACTCTAGTTTAAAAGTATTGACTGTTCATCTTTTGTGAATTAGACACGTTGTCATAGTCATCATCGCCCATAATATGTGGGGGGTTCAATATTTTAACACTTTATCTAGACAAAATCAATTCACCTGTTAACACGATCGTTAGTCGTTACACTTTATTTATTTATATTATTTTTAAAACTATATAATACTAACGGTCCAACACGTATGAGAATTGAGAAGTCAAAGGGTGTGATCGGTTAAAAAAAGTTGAAGTGAAAGTAAAATGAGTAAAAAAATTTGGAGTAAACAAAAAGTATATTTTAGAGTAATTTTTTTATTCCACCTTTTCCTAGAGTAAAGTTTTACTCCATTTTTTTTTTGTTTTTCAGCTGAATTAGTTTTTGTTATTTTATTTTGATGGGTAAAATCTAGCTGACTTCTGAAAAAAAAATATTCCTTCCTTTTTTCACTCTAACTCAACGTTCCAATCAAATCTAAAGACTATCTTTTGAATCTTGACCATCCGTTTATTTTATTCATAAACCCATTTACTTATCTCCCAAGAAACAATTCCACACAAAAAAATAAAACACACCTTACCTTGTTTCGTAATTGATTTTCCTTTTAAAAATATATAAATAGCAAAGTTTGATATGAAAGTTTGAGTTGAAACATAGATAAATTGAAGGTCAGATTAAAGCCATTCTATGAATCTTTTGTCTCTTTGAATCTTTAAACAAAAAACCTGAGAAATATGCTTTTATTACGTTACATTTACAAGGTAACTTACCAACAACAATAAGCAACATTTGCTACAAACCTGCAATTGTCAAAAAAAATTAACGGTAAAATCAAGAGAGAGCAAAAAAAGAGGCAAACAAAGTTTTTTTTACCTGCTGATTTACTTCTTCGAGCTAAGTGCAGAGAGGACTTTTTTACCGTAAGGATTGGTTCGAAGAGATGAGATATGAAGTTTAATGGCATCAACCAATAGAGCATGAAGATTCCCCTGCAACAATATGATATTTTATGGACTGAATTTGAAAACAATCTGATTCTCTAAGTACTGAATCTGAATAAATCAAACTATTTGTTTCTTTTTCTTTACCTTGGATTGTTTAAGAGCTGCTTGAATGACGTAATTTCCATAAGGATCAAGCATCACTTGATCAATACGACCATAGCTTATGAGTTCTCTAATGATGCGAGTTCTGTGTTTGTCATCAGCTAGTTTCAGACACTTTTCAACTACATTGCTGCTACATTTCTGCATCGATAACTCTGTGTAGTTTCCTTCTAATTGCTCGAGTATTGCCAAGGTTGCCCATTGAAGTTGAAGCTCAAAGACATATTGAAGAACATAGTTCCTGCAAAAAAAAGTTTGCATCTTTTCTCCATTATTACAAGAATCAGCTTAAAAGCTCAAAGACAGAGATATCGAAAAGAATACCCGAAAGGATCTTGAGAGAGGAGTAGTGCATTGTAAGCAATTTCAGCGACTAAGAGATGCTTCTCTTCGCCTTCAGAAGAGCCAAGAAATTTTTGAAGTACACAACATCCATGTCGATCAGTTGCAGGCTCAACACAATGAGTAATCGCAGATTCGAAAAGAAACTGACGAGAAGGTTAAAAATGGATTAAAGCCATTTTCAAAACATTGGTCCTTAACGAAAATTGTAAAGAAAGTTGTTACCTTTCTGCAGTGAGGTAACAGATACAGCAAGCATCGTTGAACAACGTGATTACCGTTTACATTCTTTATCAAAGTCACAATGCCAAGCTTCAAAGCAGAAATGATGATTGAAATCTCCTCTTGTCGCTTTGTTGTTTCAACGATCTTTTGAACAGCTCTAGTCCTGGTTAAAATGACAAGATAAGGTCAGGTAAAGATCAGAACACAAGGATAGTCATATCGAAAACAAGCTTTTACGGGTGGTTTTACCCGTGCATATCACAAGAGATTTTGATAAGCACTCCTGGTTTTCTAGTTATGGAATGAACAATCTGCATTCTCTGATCTTCGTTGCATCCTTCAAGCAGCTTTTGAACCAAATAATTCCCAACTAGATCTATCATAAGCTCACTGATATAGTCAATGATCTCAATAAAGATCATCTCTATATCATTCCCATCGTTCTCAGCAAATTTTCTCTGCAAGAAGCGACAACCGTGCTGATCCTTCGCTAGGTAATATATCTTCCCTCTTGCCTCTGAAACAGAGTTATACTTTGGAGGCTGCAATGTCAGATTGTTGAGACTCATTGTGAGATCTTCATTGAATTGATTCTGCAGCCAAAGTCTTCCATTTTGAGAATCATCTCCAGCTCCGTACTTAATGACTTTAGCGGTGTTTGGACCGAGCTGTGATCTCATTAAAATCTTCTCCGGATAACACATTTTCCTCACTCCATCCAAACTCCTCACACTATCACCACCATCATCTTCTCCATTCCAAAAGAAGTTTCTGTTAGACTGTTCAGCTCGGCGGTATTCGAAATGTTCCTGTCTTGGAGCAATATCCATGCTCTGATTATTATTATTATAAAGATAATGGAAATGAGGGTTCATAGACAAATTCTGTTCTTCTTGCAGTTTAAGCCTCTGATAATTCTCTTCGTCGATATTCCTCCAATTCATATGAGATTGATCAAACGATGGATAGTGAGACAGAGGATGGGAAGGTGGCAAGTAATGCTGCGGCTGAGCAGGTGAGATCCCTGAAGAGAAATTTGGAAAGCATCCAACTTGTTGCAGCTTCCTAAACGTTAGTGGATCGAGTTTTCTTGAATCAAACTTGTCATATACACAAGGTGAGCTATTAGGAGAATGGTAAGAAGGAATGAACATAAGATTGGGATTTTCCTGAGTTTGATTTAAGATTCCAAAGTTTAAATTTGCCTCAGCAAATGAAGTGGTGAATGAGCGGTCATCGGGAAGATTTTTTTCTTCGAAGTGAGTTGCCTTCTTGATGGTTGATGATCTGCTTGAGCTCAAACATATAGGGAAATAATTATAATCGTTTCCTGAAGTAACCTTAGGAATCTCACCAAGAAGCATCTCAAATTCATCAAACTCAGGCTCATGTCTTCTTTGATCCATCTCCAGAGATTGATGATATGTACACTCACCAGAGAAAAGATAGAAAAATTCACCTCAAAATTTTGTGATGATCAATGATAAATCTTGACACAACTGCAACAAAACAAGAACACTACATAAGCTCTTAAAACAAACACCAAAGAAACGTTTAGAGGAAAGAAACAGACAAAAAGATCTTAGTGTCACAAGTTGTTGTTATTATTCTTATTCAAAAAGATCTTAGTGTCACAAGAAGAAGACCTTATAAAATATAATTTTAAACAAATCACTGATAGGTTCTTAAATAACAAGAAAAAAGAACATTGGGATAAGAATCCACCACTAATCAGCAACAAACACATTTTTTTTTGTTTCCGTTACTTTTTTGTCTCTTACTTCAAATCAAGAAAAAACACGTAAGAGCACAGACAATTTCAGTGTCACTAAAAGCTGCATCACTCAAAAGCCATAGACTCAAAAACAAATACATTGTGAGATCAAACACTATAACATGAATCACTCATGAGTCCTTAACCCAAACACAAAGCGATCATAAATTTAGATATTCGAAACAAAGAAACAAATTCATCATCAGATCGAACTGTACAGACGATAAAAAGAGCTAAATTTTTTTTTGAGAAAATCACTATGATCTTAACTAGAGAGAGCAGCAAACAAATCTTTGAAAATATATCAGTTTCGAGAAAGAAGAAAAAAACCCAGATAATAATAAATCAATAATGTACGACGATCAGACGAATAAAATAAAACTTACAATCACAGAGGAAAAATCCGATCTTTATCTCCGATCAAATCTTCAGACTTTTAGATGAAACCCACTGATAGAAAAAAAACAACAAAATCTTAGTGACAATGCGGGATAGATTAATGTTTTGAGAGAAAGAGAGAACAATACCAGTGAGGTTGAAGAACCGCCATTAACATATCAAATCACCAATCGGGTAAAGGTGATGAAGAGGAAAATAAATCAAACACACGCAAAGAGAGAAAGAGAGATTAAAAAACAACAAAAGAAAAAGAAAACAATGTTTTTAGAAAGAGGAAAAAATTAGAGAGAGTAATGAAGATTATTATTAATCAGAAAACAATTAAATTTTCCTGGGAAAATTCAGAGGAAAATGCAAAGACAGTGCGAGAGAGAGAATGTTTGTATTTGGTAGGCGGCGTGTAGAAGAAGGAGAAATAGAGAGTCAGAGTTAAAGTTAGAAGCTTTTTTAAATTTATTTTCTAAAGGTAATTAATGTGTTAATAAAATCGGATCTTTGATATTTTGTTTGTTATTGAATTAAATTAAATAGGGAAAAATAGATTAGAATTAGATTAAAAAGAAGAAAGAAAAAGGAGGGAAGAGAATGGAGAAATAATAAAATAGGGATGCATGAAAATGGAAAGGTCTTTTATGAGATTTGGGTCAACAACATAGAAGTCTCTCCCTAACTTCTTTTGGTACGTTTCTGCTCCTTTTTTTTCTTTCGTTTTATATTAATGGCTCTGTTTATTCTCTCTCTATATTTATATTCACGCTGATTTGTACACGTATTTACGTGTTATAACGTATATTTCTACTTGGGATTTTTTACACAAGTAGTCATTTTTATGAGAGTATTGTGAAAATAGCTACTTTTAAAATGCTTACGTGAAAATGAGGATATTTTACTGTTAATAGTTTTACAAAGAGACACAATTTTTTTAAAAATAATAATTTATACACACATATATATATATATATATATTTGTTTAATAAATGGTTAGATTTAAATTCAATTAAAATAGCTTTGGATTGAGGGAAAATTAGAAAATGAGTTGAAAAGTCACACTGAAAACATATAATTATTCAATTTTTTATAAAACAGAAATAAAATTCTTAAAAAACATTGTCTATGAAATGGAGAGAGTAAAACAAAATACTTCTCTCATAATCAAACTTTTTTCTTCGAGCCGACTAGTTAAGGGCATCTCAGACCTATTTCTCTATTTTTCCTAATTTCAGAATAGAGTAATTTTAAAATTGGATTTTTTTCCAATTCTACTCTATTTCCAACTCAAAATGAAAATTTCTGAAAACTCCAACGATAGAGTAAAAATTGGAGATCTTCATTTTAGTATTAGAAACGAAGAAGATTTCTTTAAAATAGACTTTGGAAGTGAATATGGAGTGGAATTGAAAATAGTGTAAAGTTCATAATAATTAATTCGAATAGAAGATATTGACAAACTTATTTTTTGTGTGTATAAGATTGAACCCATATTTTTTTTAAATGAGAATCACATAGTTTAAACTTATATATATTTTAAATGGGTTTTAAAAATGTGAATAAGAAATGAAGTCAATGTATGACAAAACTTGCATTTTGTCCTACGTTGAAATTTGAAATTTTTTTTCTCAACTCTATATAGAGGAGTGTCTCGAACATGGTTCAACATGTTATGGAAATACAGTGAGAGTTATGTAAAATACCACACACGCTCACGCCGTACCGAGTCGAGCTCGGACTCGGATTTGGGTTTGGGTCTTGGGTCTTGGATTTTGGGCCAATGGACTCAATTAATCAACATTTTCCAAAATTTTTGCATACGAAATTAATTAAATTCGAATTCAATTTCGAATATAACAGAGTCAAAATCTGACCGGATTTTTCACCTAAAATCTCGCCCGCGAGTGAGTGCGAAACCATTCCTCTTCTTCCTATATTTTTGTCCGTCTCTTTTCTTTGATCGTTTTCATTCAACAAAATCTCTCACAAAAAACACAGAAAAATTTCAGCAAATCATCTCCACTTTCTCTTCGTCTAACACGTAAATCTCGACAGTATAACGTAGTTTTGCGTTCGTATACTCTGTATTTCGAGTGTCACGAATACAGTTTCTCAAATAGTTGTATCATAGAATTATTAATCGTAGAAAATCGTCACACTACATACGATAATAAGAATTAAGGAAAAGAATCAAATTTCGCCTCCACTCTTATCGGCTTTTGCAAATCGTTTTCAACTCGTTTTTTTCCATAATTTTAAATTACATTAGCAGTTTTTACGACTTTAACTTTATCAGATACATAAACGAGAGCAAAAAGAAGAGTAACAAGACAAAGACAATGAAAAAGACACGTAGTTACATAAGTTTTGCTTTTATTTTTAAATTCCAACGACTCAGTGTCTAAAACAAAATCTAAGCTGTCTGATGTCAATAGTAAGTTTTTTGGTTGTAATTTCACACCGTAACTATGAGATTACGGTAGTTGTTACATCGACTTTGTTTGTTTCTATGTTTTTAATTTTTTTTGGCATATGACCAAAATTTAGTTATGCAATATGTGCTACTCAATCTTCTTTTAAATAATATTTACATTTTATATAAAAAAATGTTTGAAAATGAATGAGTTTTGCTAATTGCTATCCTAACTTCAATCCCCATTCAACATGTCTTTCTCCTGTTCTTGTATTCCCATCATTTAAACTATTTATTTTCATTTCACTTTTGAATGTCGCTATTTTGTTAAACAAATAATCATAACATATCTAATTTTTTTGGGGGTAATTCATAACAAGTCACTATTCTATCAAAAGTTCAAAACAAGTTTCTAGGAAAACTGCTAAATTGTTATCTTTTACCTTAAATTCACTATTAACTTGGAGCGTCTTTACATGTAGTGTTTCACTCTTTTGAGTAAATAAGAAACAATATAATATAATATAATATAATATAATTTATAGTTTTATACTAATTCGTAAGTTGCAAGAAAAAATAACATAGAAATCATAATCTTGAGAAAACTTTTTGTTTTGTCAATTGCTTGAGAAAATAACTAGGAATCTACACTTCGGACTTTTCCAAATATTGATTGTTTTGAATAACAATATCATGAGTGGATACGAACTAACAGATTCCATTAAAGTAGGTTCATTAGATATTGTTATGAACCTTCTTGAGAAAAAAAAAATAGCGAATGGTGACAATCCCCACTGAAACCCTAATTATCGTAGCACCCAGTCTATTAATTTATTGCAATCAAACATCTTCTCCATTGTCACGTGATCTACAAGCTAAAAATCTTCATTTATATTGTCAGTCAAAGATTTGTTTCGATCTGGAAAACACGACCAAACTGTGTTCGTCGGTGGTGGCTTTTGCTTCGTCAGACTCTACTCTCATTACCAACTTAATTAGAAACTGTAAACTATAAATAAACAGAGAATCAAAAGTGGATTGCTCTAGTATCCACAACTAGAAATCACACAGATTAAAGTCATTTAGAAGAAAAAAATGTGTGGTAAAATCGTTTAATTAATATATTTGCAAAAGTAGTATAATTTTTTTGCAGTTTGTGAAGTATTATTGACTTTGAAAATGCTTTAAAAGTTGTAGAAATTTTTTCTCATCAGTAAACAGTAATATTCTTTGGTAGATTGAAAATAAACCAAAAAAATTTAGTAAGAACAAAACAGAAATTGGATTTTGATTCGTGCTAACTGCTTAGCACAAACTTATAGCGGGTGAAAAAAGACTATTTCTCAAACTTATTAAGACAAATTTTACTTTTTGGATTAAAATTCACATGTAATTGAGAAAAAAATATTATAATTCGATTATTTTTAATCAGTAGGCTACATGTAAATTTTTGTAAACCAATTTAAAGTTTTTTTTATAAGTATCTTAGCTTCAAACAAACAGCTAATTACATTATTAGACCTTTTTCGTGCATTTACGTGGTACAATTAGCTTAACACTAGTATCCTGTACATCACACTAACTACAAAAATCGTGTAAAAAAAATTCAGCTAAATTCGTTTGGTATCTTTGCGAAATTAATAATTTATCCGTAGTTTTAAAAATATGATTGACTTTGAAGATGTTTCGAAAGTTATAGATTTTTTTTATCAATAATATTATTTGCTATACTGAAAAATAAACCATAAAAATAAAATGAAATTTCAAGGAAGATCCCTAACTAGCTTTCTCTTCCTTAAATTCCTTATAAAAAGATATGAGTTATGGTGAAATCCACTTACAATTTTTAAGGTATGATTGCTTTGAAAATGTTTTAAAGTTGGTAGAAATTTTTTCACCTTCATAAATACTTTGTTAGATTCAAGAATAAACCAAAAATTTAGAAAGAAATTTCTAGGAAGATCACTTGCTACTTTTTTTCTTCCTTTAGTTTGTTATGAATTTAAAAACTCAACAAATGTGGCTTTAGCCATTTGAAAAAAAGTCAATGAACAAACCAAAATACAGTAAGAGATTATGAGGATACATTTTTATTTGGTCAAGAAGACTGTGGGTTCAAGTACTCAAAATGGTTGGGTTTTTTTAAATAAACAAGTGGTTGGTTTTCTAAATGCTCTTAAATTTATAGAAAATTTCTCTCATCAGTAATATTTCTGTTAAATGAAAATCAAAAGAATAAAATAAATATAGGAATTCACTTAGTGCCCCTCTCTTTATTTATTTGTAGCCTTTTTAGTTTTTAGGGAACTCCTCCAAGTAGTAAAAGTCTAGAGTCTTTCTTAGTCTGTACTTAAGGTCACAAACTGTATGATTAAAGAATCAAATAATATTATTGAGTACGCAACTGTTTATATACACAGTGAAGCAAGTAGAAAAGAATATATATATGAACATACTTAATATATATATATATATATATATCTTTATTTAATTTTGTAAAAAAATATTATTAGTTGAATCTTTTGCTAAATATAAATAATTAAACTTCTCGTATTCATCTAAATAAGAAAGTAAAATCACTAAACTTCTTCAAATAAAGAAATAAAAGAAAATTGTGGTGACCAAATCACCAATTACGGTATCACACAATTCCACTGATCGTCGCAAATTTGCAATTCATATAATAATATTTTCTCGACAATCCATCGTGCACTAAAAGCTAAGAATAAAAAGACTTGTTCTTGATTCAGAGAACACAAAACCAAACTATGTGTTCTTCAGTTCACCTGAAAAACATATAATTTCTATCGGATAATGCATTTCAGATCAGACATTAAAGAACTTCGTCGTGGCTTTCGCTTTCTCAGAGACTACTGTGTTGTCATTGCTAGCTTAGAAGCCATAACCTGAAAATCAACAGAGAATTAAACAAAGAAGTTTAAGAATTTGCTGATAATACAGAGGATTCCAAAAAAAAGAACCACGACAAACCTGAATTATCCATAGGGTTACCAGCAGGAGCTGCTGATTCAGGCTCCTTGATTTCCACAACAACACAATCAGACATCAAGAATGTCTTAGCCACAGATGAAGCATGCTCTAAGCAACATCTCACAACCTAAAAAAGAAAAAGAAAAAACTAAGTTAGCACCCAAAAGAAAAGATTTGAATCTGTGAAATAGTAAGGAACTTTGATCACTTTGGTTGGATCAATGATTCCTGCAGCCATTAGATCTTCGTATTTGCCAGTTGCAGCGTTGTAACCATGTTTTGGATTGTCGCTAGAGAGAACCTGTCAACCGAAAAAAAAAAGAGACATTCATTCAGTTTCCATATCAAAAGACTAAAACTTGCAATCTGTATAAGGAGATTGTTTTACCTTTTCACTGACAACACTGCCATTGACACCAGCGTTCTTGGCGATTAACTTCAAGGGGTAGCTCAATGCTTTCTTAACAATGTCAGCCCCAACCTGGAGGTTAAGATGATTTGTAAAAAGGTGTTAAAACCCGCAAACTCATCATTCATGGATTTTTCCTGCTGTGCAACTCGTCTGGACTAACCTTTTCTTCATCGTTTGTTAGTCTCTCTTTAATGGCATCAACTTTCGATGCAAGTCTTAGCAGAGTGCATCCTCCTCCAACAACAATACCTTCTTCCACAGCCGCCTGAAATATATTTTGAAGGTTTTAAAGGTTGAACATATAGAAACATTTTAAGACCCTTTGCTTAGAGATGGTGTAATTACCTTTGTAGCATTAAGAGCATCTTCAACTCTCAATTTCTTCTCCTTAAGCTCTGTTTCAGTTTGTGCTCCAACCTAAATACAAAACGTTTAGATTATTCTTATTGTTGTTACCTATAATTAGGCTTTTTTGCATCAAGTGATTTGTTTCTTATTATCTCACCTGAATTACAGCAACACCGCCTGATAATTTAGCGATTCTCTCATTAAGCTTTTCCTTCTCATAGTCTTGTTCAGCAGCCTACACAAACTGAAAACTTAATAACCGCAAAATAAAACCAAAATTTTGGGAAATTTCATTGGTTTTCGAAATGTTACCTCGATAAGATTCTTGATCTGTTCAACTCTCTTCTTCACAACTTCTTCAGTACTTCCATCACCAACAATGGTAGTAGTGTCTTTTGTGAGAACCACTTTACCAGCATTGCCCAAAACTTCTGGTCCAACTTTCTCCAACTGAAGTCCAACTTCTTCTCTAATTACAGTAGCTACAAAGAGAAAAACAAGCGCCACAACTTTGAGAAACTAAACATGTTTTTTGCATAAAGAAACAGTAATAAATAACATTTAGTATTTTGCTTTCACCTCCTGTAAGAACAGCAATGTCATCAAGGTACTGGCTTTTCCTCTCTCCAAATCCAGGAGCTTTCAAAGCAGCAACTTTTATCGCACCACGAAGCTTGTTAACAACAAGAGTAGCTAATGGCTCTTGCTCAATATCTTCAGCAATGATCAAAAGCGGGTATCCGCCTTTAATCGCATCTTCCAGAATGTTGATGATGTCTCTAGCATTTGTAATTTTCTTGTCAACAAGAAACAACTGCAAAAACAAGAAGGGGCGTATAGTTTAAGAATCTGGCAGATTTTGATCAGCTATTAGGATTTAGCAAATAAACAATATAATACCTTGCAGTTCTCGTATTCTGCACACATTTTCTCACTGTCAGTGACAAAGTAAGGAGACATATAGCCACGATCAAATTGCATTCCTTTGACAACGTAAAGACTATTCTCGGCACTTTTTCCTTCCTCGAGAGTGACAACACCTTTACGACCAACTTTTTCCATTGCTTCCGCAATCATGTTGCCTACTTCGTGATTGTTTCCTGCACTAACTGCTGCAACATCTGCAAGTTCACTATCTTCAACCTGCAATCCGGATAAGAGCTATGATCAAGAATCCTCTTGAGCACATGAACAGAGATACGATTAAGTATCTGATTATGTCAAAATACCTCTTTTGACATTTTCTTCAATTCCGCGACAAGAGCCTTAGTGGTTTTCTCGATTCCTCTGGTAATCAAAACCGGATTTGCACCAGCAGCCACTATCTAGATAATTCAATTTACATATCTCAACAACCAAACAATGATTTGTTTCAATCCACAAATAAAAGTGACCATAAATTACAAACCTTTACACCTTCGGCAATGAGACCTTGAGCAAGAACAACAGAAGTCGTTGTCCCATCACCAGCTAAGTCATTAGTCTTGGAAGCAGCTTGTCTCACTAGCTTAGCACCAATGTTCTCAACTGGATCCTCAAGCTCAACCTAACAAATAGCAAAAGCTTTTCAAATCTACAACTCGATTTCACCCTATATAATACACTAGATACAACAGGAGAAAACACAATTACCTCTCTAGCGACTGTTACACCATCATTTACGATTCTAGGGGAACCGTATTTGCTCTCCAGAACAACATTTCTGCCTTTAGGACCTAGAGTAACTCCAACCAAATCCGCAAGTTTATTCACACCAGCCTACGCAATGATATGATATGTTACTCAACAAGGAATTAGAAGGCCGAGAAATCGTTGGAAATCGAATAAAACAATCAATCATTGGACTCACTTGAAGCTTCTTAATCGCAGTCCCATCCTTGTTGAAATGCAATTGCTTAGCTGCATAGATTCTGGGAAATCTTGCTTTTCTCTGAGCAAAACTTTGACTTTTTCCAAAAGAGCTTGATGAGATCGAAACAAAAGATGACAATCGATTCGAAGGAGGAGCTAAGGATGAGCCCAATGAAGACGTTGCGCTAAAGGTTGAAGCCATAGCTTCACTCTCTGCAAAAATAAAATAAAAACAAAAACACATCAAAATCATTACTTTTTTTTGCTTCATTGATCTGAGAAGACCCAAATCAAATCAGAAGACTATTGAACTTTGTAAACATCGAATAACAATCAAAAGTGTATCTGAAAGCAAACAACTTTTCAGCTGCACTAGAAAGAGCAAAAATCGCAAATCAAAAGATGATAAAAACTTAACACTTACTGAGAAGCGAGAGGGTGGATCAAGGGTTTTAGCAAATGAAAGGTTTTCTCGTGAGAAATCGATTTATGAGACTGGAAAGTTATGCTTTTTTAATACATTTATTCGATTACAAGTGTATTGCTGCACAGTACAAACGGTCAAGTGTGGTCCGATGATCGCGTCTCGGGTTAAACCTGAGCCGTTGGATCGGTAATCATCTAAAGCAAGTGAATTTGGAAGTATCTAGAAGTCTTAAACCCTAAACCTACCAACTCTACTCTACACGTGCGAGCTTCCGAGCTTCCGAGCTTCTTGTAATAATCATCTCATCGTCTTTAGCTCAATATAACATCCAATACGACCTCGTTTTCATTCGTCATAATGAAATAGACGCTCTATGTTCTCACATATACCACGCCTAATAATGTCGTTTAGTAGATAATTTATAAGAAGTAACATGGTTTAAGAGTTAAAGTTAGGTGTAAATTTTAAATCAAAAATAAATTAAAACATTAATCCTGTTTTTCTTTTTCAACTAGTCTTTTTTATTATTTTATTATTTTTATTATAGTCGAATCAATGTTTTTTACTTATTATAGTAAATGTTTATATTTCACAATTTAATATTTTATGTTAAGCTGTCCAGATAATTTGTAGATTCTAGATTTTATCTGATGTCGTCTATTTTGTAGGAATGAGAGCTAGATCTTCTATATTCATCACTTTTTTTTCGTTTTTTTAGTTATACGTAATTTCAACTTTATTGAATTATAAAGTGGTAGTATATGATTAGTTATTAAATATTTGTCTTATATATATATTTTTTGGATAGAAACTCGTCCTATCTGGTATTCATTGCGAACTTTCTCATTCTATAATCAATCTCTATTATATAATTATATGTTATACAATTATATGTTTTGGATTGATTATTTTAGTGTATTTATATTAAAAATAATTTAATAAGTAAAATTTAATTATTATAAATAAGTAGTTCTAATATTAATATATATATATATTATATTTCTTAATCTATATTATAAAATTAATTATCCAATATTTGTTTTAAACTTGTCTATATTAAGACAGAAACTTGTCATATCCCATATTTATCGGATTTTTTTTGTCCTGTTACCGATCTTTTTTATGTAATTACATGTTTTGGATTGATTATTTAGTCCAACGGATAAGGAATAGAGTAAAAGATTAGAACGAAATATGCGTATACAGATTTTATCAACCCGTTGATCATTTTGATCCAATCAATATTTTAAATTATTTGTAATCAATGTTATAAAGTTTAAATAATTATAATATTTTGAATTTTTTAAAATAATTATGTATGTTCAAGTAAAGAATTGGATTAAAACTATAAAATTGTGAAAACTTATTTGTACTCCAATTTTAATAGTATAAAGATTTTAATAGTATAGAAATCATTTTTGTTCTTTTTATAATATGACTGAAGTATTGTATAATTTTTTTAGCCAATATAAGACGTTAAACACATATTTTTCATCAACTAAATAATATATGTCCGTTATTTAAAATTCGAATTACAATATATAAAAAAATCTATAATTTATTAATTATATGTATTATATAATAATTCAAAATAATATCAAAATAATTTGATAGAAGAACCATAATTTATACTATTAAAATAGCAATAATTAAATAAGAAGATAATTGTGTTTGGTCGTAAAGATTATAAAGATTAATTAAAAGGTTCTTTGAATATAAAAATAAAAATTTATTTATATTTTAAGTTTAATACTACAGCGATGACTGTTCATTTTTTTGTAGTTGCATAATTGATTTTATTTCTGTTATATTGATAATAATAAAAGAGACTTAGTCATCCGATCAAACAAACGCAATAGGCCCATAGTTATAATATTCGGTCAATAGGCATAGTTAATAAAGGCATATTTAATATAGATCTACATACGGCCCAGAAACTCGTGTAATAATTTGATTTTTTTTTGGATGACGGGGAATATGAGGAAATAAATCATGCTTTAACTTCTTTTAGTAACAAATTTTTTCTTTCCTCCATTTTCAAAAAAGATATGTTAAAATTTAATTAGATTTGCCAACGTGTCTTTGAAAACAATTTTTAGCAAAACACAAATTCATACCAAGCACAAAACATCTTATTGTTTGAACAGAGATGCGCTGTTCCGTAAAAATAGAGGAAGAAGAGGTGTTGATTACATCATTATGAGGAATTTAAGGATCAAGACCGATTAAGAATGGACAAATTTTCAGAGAGATCGAGACGTTACATTTTCAAATAATTTCATTAAAAATTAGTACGATTTTGTTAGTCAATCTATAAACTTCACCTTGTCGACACAAATAACCTTTCTCCGGAGTACAATGAGCATCCTCCGAACAAAAACACAGTTCTTCCTATGCACATCCTTCTTTCAAAATCATCACGTTCCCTTTACTTCTGCATTGTGAACTAGGAGCAAGAGGATGGCCACATGCAACGACGACATTGACGAGCTTTTGCATATCAATTACCGACTTTGATTTCCTTATTAATGACTTTGCAAACACATGCATTTCATCCCAATGATTCGGACAAGAGTGCAACAACCGTCAAACAGCTCCTTGTCTATAGAGTGAACAAGCCGTCAGAACTTCGATAACTTGAATCATTAACATCCTTTTCCTTGGATTTGAGATGACGACAACAACATTAGGAATATAGCGCATAAGGTCGTATGATACCAATCTTACGAATAACTCAAAAGCGATCGTTTAATCATGGTACGAGTTTTCAAAACAGTTTATATTAGAAAAAAAATCTCTATCTTCAATTCAGTTTGGTGTTCCAATTATAGATTCTTTTTTAAAAAAACTTTAACCAAATTAAGAAAACGATTTAAGTTTTGAATCTCGATTTATTCGAATGTGGAGTCTAGTCCGGTCTGTCCCAGCCACAAAGCGTTTTGGGTTGAAGAAATTTAGGCCGGTGGGCCTTCAAGGCTTACAAATGAATAAGACCAAACCTTGAAACCTGCTACTGATATCAACATGCATAATGCAAAGTGTGGTAAAACAACTTTTTACCCAACAGTGGAATCTGTGGTTGAGAGAACAGAGAAAGGTTCAAGCTTTGTATTTTCAATAAAAGAAGAAAATTTCACAAACCTTTGTTTCTCTCTCTTAATCTGTATTTCGTCAAAATACACATAACACAAATCTAGTTTTCACTTTTCAAATAGTATATTAAGAAACCAAGTGATCAGTTAAAATGTGAACAATCATCATCTTCAATAACCTTCTTCACCTCTTCAACTTTGTTCAGTTCTTCAACATTCTTTAACTCTTCAACTTTCTTCAACCCATTCTTAGGCATTTCGTCGATAATGGTAATTACTGCTTTCTGAACAGTGGGGACTAGTAAAGCCTCCTCTTCGGTGGCCTGAAGAGGCTCCAAAGAGTCTACAATATCTCGCATTAAAGGCCGAGCCTTTGGGTTCCGGTTCAAGCAATGGTAAGATAACATTGCAGCCTTTTGAACCGCTTTGACCGGGTATTCACAGTTCATTCTCGGGTCTACAATGTTCAAGACTTTCTTCTTCTCCTTCAACAATGGAAGAGCCCAATCTATAAGATTTTGCTCACGCGTAGGCCTTGACTTGTCTAATGATTTTCTTCCCGTTAGAAGCTCTAACAGAACTACACCAAAGCTATACACATCACTCCCTGGTGTCAAATGACCTGTCACCGAGAAAATTGCAACATACAATATCAAAATAAAGAATCCAAACACAACAAACTCATTGCATATCCGAAAGCATCTCGTGAAGAAAACTCAAACAAAGTTTTGTCCTGTTGGCTGTGAATAGCTAAAAGATTTGAGCTTTGAGAAGCTCTGAGAAGATTGCATAACACATCCTTGAAACGTGCAACTTACAGTTTTATCAGACTGTATTATTCCTTACCTGTCATGATGTATTCGGGAGCTGCATAGCCATAAGTTCCCATTATGCGAGTGGAAACATGAGATTTATCTCCTACAGGACCGTCTTTAGCAAGTCCGAAGTCAGATAATTTGGCATTGTATTCCTGTTACAACATCAATATGAAACCTCCACAATTGTGTCAAGGGACAAGTGAAGAGCTTGATGTAAATACTACTACTACTAACCATATCTAGAAGAATGTTGGAGGTTTTGAAATCGCGATAAATCACGGGTTTCTTTGCTTCATGAAGAAAAGCAAGTCCTTTCGCTGCTCCGAAAGCAATCTTCATTCTTATTGCCCATGAAAGAGGAAGCAACACTCCTACCAAAGGATACACAAAATCTATTCAAGAGTATTTTTCCAGCACGGAGACAAAATGAGTGTAAAAACTCTAAAACTCACTTGAGAAAAGATGATTCTCCACGCTACCGCGAGCCATGTATTCATAGATTAGTACCCTGTGATTACCCTCACAGCAATAACCGATCAATTTCACTAAGTTTGGATGCGAAAGCTGCCCCAAGAATATCACTTCTGCCTACAAATATCGAAGAGTCGAAGACTATAGATAAGAATCTCAGACCATTCTCATATCTCACGGCTGCAAAGATACTTGGAAGACAAGTAAAAGACAGAGAGACTAACCAGCCATTCTCTGTGACCTTGATAGCTATTATCGCCGTCGTGAACTTTAACGGCGACAGGAAGTGGTTGAGGAACTTCTTGATCACTCAAATCTTCTTTTATAAAACCTTTGTAGACACTTCCAAATCCACCACCACCAAGAACTCTGTCTTGTCTGAAATTACCTGTGAAGTTATTAAGCTCATCGTATGTGAAAGCTATAAGGGGATTCGCTGCTGAGTCGCGTCTTAGATCTTCTACTTCTTTTGGGTTTGATGGTAGCTTGTGAACTTCCTTTATATATGTATCTTCTTCTGTTGGACTCTGTTCTTTTGGTGACTCTGCAGAGTTTCAGACAAAGAAACCAATGTTTGGTTGGTTTAGAATCTGTGAACTGAATTGAAGATTCTTTCTACTAGATAGATATGTAACAATGTTGTGGAATGGATTGATATAAGAAATATTCTTTTACGCGGTCTAAAATCCAAGAACATAATTAAAAACGTGACATTGGCATGGACCAATTTTAGCAGAATACAAAAGCAGAACCACAAAGAAAAAGAAGAGAGATATAGAGATGAAGGGGAAGGAGACTGTAGACCAGAAAAAAAAAGACAGATTATAATTGGCTAGTCAAAATTCTAAACAAATGAGTCCAAACTTGTTGAATATAGAGACACGAATTTAGCTAATCCGAATAAAAACCTTAACTTGAGAAAAGGAAAAAAACTAATGGAACAAAAACATAACTTTACAACAAGGAAAAAAAACCAGAAAAGGAGAATATAAACAGAGCATAATCAGAACAACCCAGGAAAATAAAAGAACAGTCCACTGAATATTTTTGGAATTAACCGACAAATCTTTTCACAGTTTGCGCAAGATTTTTCGGGTAAAACCCATAAGTAAATCTCGTAATTTCAGGCGAAAAATAGTGGAAATTTGCATAGAATTTTCAGGGGGAAAAAAGTTAAATTAAAAAGAAGAATAAGGAGAAAAAAAAAAACCTGATTTAGCGTTTGCAGAAACTCTGTGATTAAAGGGCTCAAATCCACACCAACAGTTACCCATTATCACCAAACAACACAGACAAAACAAGATTACTATATTTATTGAGAAATGGAAAAACCCAACTTTTGTAATCTCTCTTGTAACTTGTAATTTACAAACTCATGCCCATAAAGAGATAAAAAAAACTAGCTCTCAATTTCTATCCTTAGAATTTCTCTTTGGGTTTGTTTCTTTCTCTCTTTTCTCTTTTTCAAAGAACCAAAAGGTAAAGAGATGAAGAAAGAGAGAGAGAGAGAGAGACACACACACACTAAAAGGAAATGTTTCTACTTTAAGAGAGAGAGGAAAGAGAGATTCGTCGTGGCAAGATGGGTTCAGAGCTATGACTCTGAGGTGGGAAAGAAAGAGGTCTTTGGCTATGGCGGAGATAGGTCCTACTTCTCTTTCTCTTTTTCCACTGACAAATCAAAACATAAACTCATCAAAAAACTGAAAAATAAATAAGAAATCAGTCCACTCTTGTCCGGTTTGCTCTGGTCCAGTCCGGTTACAATTCTCTCTGGTTTAGTTTCCGATTGCTTTAAATCAAATTCTAATTCTTTTCGATTTATTTGACTATAGAGGGACTCAACTCAGAAATTAATTTTATCTAACAATTTGCTATATGGAAAAAAAAAAAATTCAACAGATTCTGATTAACTTCTATAATGTAGAAAAAAAATCAAATCCATATTAAACAAAATAAACTATTGTCGTGTTAATTACCTTAAAAGCAAACTCTCGTTGCACGAATATATTCTTTTTGTACGTTTGTTTAATAGTGGGAGTGTATGAAGAGCGTTTTCAGTCCACGACTCTCTTTTTATTTTTCCTAAGCGTGCGTGCGCCTTTGCCTTTCCCAATTCTTTCTTATTTGATCCTTCTTTTTTTTTTTTGCAGTCGATAAAATGTTGTGTTCACATCTCTTTCTTCTTTGGCATCGTTCACATTTGTGATTTCTCATTTCATTTTGATCGAATACTATGTCAGTGCATAATTTCACAAAGTGGCTAATCTCTCTACAAAAACGGATCTGGTCATTACTCACAAGTCACAAGCAGATATAAAGAAAATCTTAATCTATTATTATTAAAGCAAAACTTTTATGCATTAGGGTTTCCGGAAAGAAATATATTTAATTATCACACTCTCTCTCTCTAAATAGCAGTAAATTAAGAATTTTAAAATCTGTACTATGCATTATGCAATAGTGTAATAATCCGTGTTTAATTTTTTTTTTTTACAAAAAACATGTACATTGTATAAAAATTATAAGTAAAGGAAAAAGTGTAAAATGTTATAATTAATTAGTAAAAAAAATTAATGTGAATAATTAATTAGCATCAACTCATATATATCCGATAGACACCTTACCTAACATTACTATTATATACACTAGTTATCTATTAAAATAAATAAACGCAAAAATAAACAAACGCACAAGATTAATGTTTCACTCAAAAGCTAACGTATAATTTTTTCCTTCATATATCATCACGTACATTTACCCTTAATATTTCTTAATTACTACTAGATTAATAAAGAAGATAATGAAAAAGTGTCCGTAAATCAAATTTTTATATTAAATATTTTTTAAAAAATTCTTGTATTATATTATATAAGTTACATGAAATCCATTAATCCAATAAAAATCGAATGTAATATTTCTAACATTTTCTTATGTAATATTATATAGTTAGCTCTAAATGTGTGAGATTTCATCCGTCTTAATTTTTAGTGTGCCTGGTCTTAGCTTATACAGTTTCTAGATTAAATTTTATACGATTACATCAAAAACATAAAAATGGTGACTATAGTAATTTTAAAACATCATTTTGCTTCCGCTCTGTACGAAATTTTTTACTATTTAATAATTTATTTATTGTGATATTTTTTAAAGAGTTAATATTCAATCAAATACAAACTTATTTTATAATAAAAATCACTCTCTTATTACTACGTATGTTTAGAAACTCTTTCTCTTAAAACTCTTGTTCTCCCATATAATTATTAAAATTCTTCGTAACGCATATCCCTAATATAACTATAAAAACCTTATTTAGATAAATCTTAAAATATATTAGATAATTCCTAAATATACATGCTAATCTCCTAAATACATATTCGGTTAAGATTAGTTTTCTTCGGGGATTAAACTATCTTCAACTTACTCCAACATTTCTTGTTTATTGTTCTTCCCCACTAATAGCAAATTTTCTAAAATTCTTTAGGTTACAGATAGAAAGAGGTTCTCTGATTGGTTGATGGAAAGTTAATATAGATGATTCCACACCCACTTAAGTCTCCTTAAGATATTGCTAAACAATATAAAGAAACTATTTCTTTACGTTTGAATCACGGAACGCCGGTTAGAACCAATAACCCATATACGTATACTGATTAAACATAGAAAGAAATCAAGCTATAAGTTTTTTTTCTTCTAAAAAAGGCCAAGATATGTAATTTAATGGCATGTATGAATATTGTTGTCGTTAGACCATTTGCATACAATTCCTATAAAATGTATTGTTAACAAAAATAAATAAAGATTTATTAAAAAAATAGCAGATACTGATGAACGTTTGTATGTTTAATTTACAGTCTGCTTAATGTTCTTGAGAAATTAAGTATGAATTCATTTTTTTAGTCAACCTTACATTTAAATTAAAACAATTCCGACTGGTTATCCAACCGAGACAATTCAATATTATTATTATTATTATTATTATTATTATTATTATTATTATTATTATTATTATTATTATTATTATTATTATTATTATTATTATTATTATTATTATTATTATTATTATTATTATTATTATTATTATTATTATTATTATTATTATTATTATTATTATTATTATTATTATTATTATTATTATTATTATTATTATTATTATTATTATTATTATTATTATTATTATTATTATTATTATTATTATTATTATTATTATTATTATTATTATTATTATTATTATTATTATTATTATTATTATTATTATTATTATTTTGATAATGAATTCATATTATTTATAACCTTTTAATTTTGATAGAAAATAAATAGTCACACTAATTTCGATATAGAATCAAATTGTATCATATTGATCCACATCTTTAGCAGTTTATCTAAAAATTGTTGTTCTAACCGGGCCAATAGAAAATGTTATCCTAGCATCTAAATTTTTTAAGGTCATACGCATGTTTCATGTTTATTTTCAAAAGTACCACAATTTATATATAACTACAAGGCAAATTGCAAATCCGAAGAAAAGAAAAATTGTATATGTCCGAATTACTTTTTTATGCTTGTCAGCATATCCGAATTACTTAAAATTTTTATCAAATAAATAGTTAGATTTCTTAATTGTACGTAGACCAACCAAGGATTTTCTTGTCGGGTAAGTAACATAAACTTAACTTGCATCTTACGTTTTATGTTCTCGTATATTAAGGATTAAACAGATGAAGATATCCCGAGGATTTTGCATAGTACTAGGCTAGAAAATATATCATTTGTTCATTTCAGAAATTTCAATTGCAACCCATTGAAAAAAAAACAGAATGTCATTTGTTCAACCGGTTTGCCGGTCACTCTACTAAACTATATGAACAAAGTTATATGACAATATTATGTTTTATGATAAACTTTATAGAATTACTACTTGCATCATAAATGGTCAATGTTTATACTGAAAACAAAAGCTTATAAATTCATAGATTAAAATAATGTTATTTGAATTTTCAAACAATTGACGTCATTTTGACTTGTTGAGTGCATGGAATGTTCGGTCTCGTGGCGGCAAACCAGAATTGATCAGATAAATCCAAATATCGACTGAAACAATCAAATTAATGAGAAATTTGAAATGGAGAAGAAACATCCAAATTTGAAGTCTTCAATTAACCTGAACACAGTTTTGTTTCTTTCCCTTGTAAACAAAGTAATTCAAGAACGGCAGGGGTTAAATCATGCAATCAAGATCACACAATCACACAAAAATATTTGCAAAAAAAATTATAGAATTGCTTTTAAGTTTTAACCAAATGTACAGTTACTTTTTCGGTTAAAGCTATCTCTCCAATGATAAGTTCATAATTAACTAATTAGTTTTTAGATCAATGACGTATCAAACTCCTCGAAGAAGTTTAACCCTCTAAATTCAAAACTGTTTGGTCAGATGATTTCAATAGGACGACCTACGAGTTTTAGCCCGAAATTCCTAATCAAACTGGCTTTGGTCTAACATAAAAAAAAGAACTATTCAATTCTTGCAAAAAAAATTAGTTGATTTAAATCAACTAAAATAACAAAATATGGTCTTAATTTAGGAAATTCTTTTTTCTTCTTTCTATTGGAAAATTGATCAAACTAGATTTACGTGTTAAGGTTTTCTTTCTGAAAGAAACAAGATATTACTTGTTTTTTTCCTGACACCCAATTAGTAATTACCAAACAGAAAATGAAGTATATATTCTTGTGCTGCCCAATATTTTGCTTCACATATTTCATTTGGGCCTTATATGTTAAATTTGGGCTATATACGTTGAGGCCAATTTCACTTTTCGTTCGATCATTCGATGACAGGAGCTTATCACGCTATCACTCTATCACACTAGCACTCTCTTCAAGCCTCCAAATCTTTCCTAATCCGTAATCTTTTCCTCTCTATGCAATTTAACGAAGAAACAGAAGCAATCTCACGGACAGTATGTCTTTTTGATTCTGCATCATGCCCTAGCTTTTGGGTGTCTTCTCTTCTCCTCGCACTTCATGGTTAGGCTTTGAGTTTGTTAGGGTTTTGCCTCTGGTGTTCTTGTTGCTGTTTTAGGAGTGTAACTTCGATTTAGGGTTTAGGATTGAAAAGGGATTTAATTTAGGGGTTTCCAAATGGACAGGATTAGTGATCTATCTGATGATTTGCTCTTGAAGATTTTGTCATCACTTCCTACCAAAGCTGTTGTCTTCACGATGCTTTTGTCCAAACGTTGGAAGTTTTTTCGGACGATGGTTCCAAGACTCGATTTTAATAATTTATCTCAAGTATGTGGACAGATCAATGGTGTTGCATAGAGCTCCGGTTCTACAAGCTTTGAAGTTTGAAGTTGGTCCTTGTTGTAGCTCTGAAGATATGGCAACATGGATCAGGATTGAAATGGCTCGCCATGTGCCTCAACTCCAAATTTGCCACTGTTATGATTATTTCGAGAAACCTTGCACAATCAAATTACCGAAGAGTCTCTACACATATGAAAAGCTCGAGGTCTTGAAGCTCGCATACAATGTTATTGTGGATGTTTTTATCGATGTTTGTTTTCCATCCTTGAAATCAGTACACCTTATGTCTGTAGAGTACAAAACCAAAGGATCTCACTGTAAGCTTTTATCGGCTTGTCCTTCTTGAGGAGTTGGTGTTGGATAAAACTAAAAACAGTAACTCTATGCGAGCATCCTATTTTGAAATGCCTGTTGGCCGTAATTGTTGACCAATTTGTTTTTGTCTCAATTACGTTTCTCCCACATTAGAAGAGGAGAGTTTGAGAAGGAGTTTTGAGAGTTATAAATAAATCCCTTCTCCTTCTACTTTAATACATCCCAAACAATTAGTATTTTTTTTTTCTATTAATAGAGCAGTATGCTTTGAGCGGTGCTCAGAGATTAAGTTATTCCAGCTAACTCCGTTATCAAATCTTTCTGGTGTTTTTATTTTCTTTAATATTCAATATTTTGCTTTAGTGGGAAAATTAACCGATTTTCCCCAACAATTGGTATCAGAGCCAAAGTTCTGTCTAAGTATGCTCTGTGGTTGCGGTTTTTGACTGATCTTCCACATCAGAAAAGAATTACTTCGGTCATTTTGAACCAAAGGTTTGTTCCAAGCCAACGTTCTGTCTGAGTATGCTCTGTGGTTGCAGTTTTGACTGACCTTCTACATCAGAAAAGAATTATTTTGGTTATTTTAAAATCTTTGGTTGTTTGTATTTGTTGTAATATTGAATATTATTTACTGAGTCTGTAATGGCAAATAAAGATCAAAAAACGAATGATGATGTTTCAAATATTACGCGGGGGACATCGAGAGCCTCGTCATCATGGTCAAGGTTTCCGTTGTCCAGTCTGAAGTTGGCAGTAGAGATATTTGATGGTACTGGCCATTTTGGCATGTGGTAAGGAGAGGTGTTGGACTCTCTTTTTCAGCAGGATCTTGATATTGCTATTGAGGAAAATAAACCAGAAGAGGTAGAAGATAGAGACTGGAGCATCATTAATCAGTTGACGTGCGGAACAATTCGATTGTGCCTGTCCAGAGAGCAAAAGTATGCTTTCAAAAATGAGACTTCTACGCACAAATTGTGGAAGGCATTGGAGGATAAGTTTCTGAAGAAGAGTGGTCAGAACAAGCTTCTTATGAAGAAAAGGTTGTTCCGATTTGATTACCAACCATGTACTACTATGAATGAACACATCACTATGTTCAATCAATTAGTAGCAGACCTGTTGAATTTAGATGTGAAGTTTGAGGATGAAGACATGGCTTTGATGTTGTTATCATCTCTTCCCGATGAATTTGAACATTTGGAGACTATGTTACTTCACGGAAAGGAAAATGTGTCGTTAGATGCTGTTTGTTCTGCTTTATATAGCCATGAATTGAGAAAGCAGGATAAGATAAAAACCAAATCAACGACATTAGAAGAAGCATTGGTGGTAAGAGGTCGTCAACAAAGTCAAACTAAGGGGAGAAGAGGAAGGTCCAAATCAAAAGGCCGAGCTGTTGCCAAAGATGAGTGTGCTTTCTGTCATGAGAAAGGACACTAGAGGAAAGACTGCCCGAAGTTGAAGAAGAAAGGGAAAACTCCGCAAAATGCAAATGTTGCAGAATGCAAAAGTGATGCGGAAACAGATATTTCTTTAGTGGTTATACCTTCGACGTCATTGCATCCAGATGAGTGGATATTAGATTCGGGTTGTACCTATCATATGTGTCCCATTCGGGAATGGTTCTTTAAATTTCAAGAACTCAATGGTGGGGTTGTCTACATGGGTAATGATAATCTATGTAAAACAACCGGGATAGGTTCAATCAAGCTGCGAAATCATAATGGATCCACCAGAATTTTGCGGGATGTGCGATACATGCCAAAGTTGAAGAAGAATCTCATCTCATTGGGAGCTTTAGAATTTAAAGACCTAGTTATGATGATGCGAGATGGAGTTCTTAAAGTAACTTTTGTAGCACTGGTGATGTTAAAAGTTGTGAGGAAGAATAATATGTACTACTACCAAGGTAGTACAGTGGTGGGGACAGTAGCAGCTGCAACATCTAGCACAAAGAATGATGTTGAGGTAACAAAGCTGTGGCATATGCGGTTGGGACATGCTGGTGAAAAGTCCTTGCAAATTCTTGCCAAGCAGGGATTGTTGAAAGGTACGAAGACTTGCAAACTTGAATTTTGTGAGCATTGTGTTCTGGGAAAGTAACGAAGAGTGAAGTTTGGCACTGCAATTCATAATACAAGGGTATTATGGACTATGTTCACTCAGATGTGTGGGGACCTGCCAAGACTCCGTTCATCGGAGGAAGACATTATTTTCTCACCTTTATTGATGACTTTTCAAGGAGAGTTTGGGTGTTTACTATGAAGAACAAGGATTAAGTGTTTGGAATTTTCCTTAAGTGGAAAACTCAAGTTGAAAACCAGACAAGAAGGAAAATTAAGTTTCTCTGGACAGACAATGGAGGAGAATATACGAGTGATCCATTCTTGAAGCTATGCCAAGATTGTGGCATAGTTCGGCACTTCACAGTTAGAAAAACACCACAACAGAATGGGGTATCTGAGCGTATGAACAAGACACTTGTGGAGAAAGTTCGTTGTATGTTGTCTAATGCTGGGTTAGGCAGAAAATTTTGAGCTGAGGCAGTGATGTACGCTCAACATCTCGTCAATCGTTTGCCATCATCTGCTATAGGTGGCAAAACTCCATTAGAAGTATGGTCTGGAAAACCTGTAACTGATTATGATACTTTGCATGTTTTTGGTTCTGTGGCATATTATCATGTGGTTGAATCAAAGTTGGACCCACGGGCAAAGAAGGCTCTTTTCATGGGCTTCAATGCTGGAGTGAAGGGATACCGTTTGTGGTGTCTTGAGGCAAAGAAGACAATTATTAGCAGGGATGTTACCTTTGATGAATCTGCCATGTTGAAGAAGGTGAATCCAGAGAAAGGTGAGAGTACTCCAAAGAAGGTGGAGTGTATTCCGAAGCAGGTGGAGTTTGAGCAGACAGTGGTGATCGCAGAACGTAGCACCACAAGTGACTCTCCTATGGCAGAAGAGCCAGATGAAGAAGAGGTTCTAACCCAAGAACCTCTACAGCAATCAGAACCAATTGCAGTTAGAAGACAGAGTCGAGAAATTCAGAAGCACGCTCGTTTCACTGACATGGTAGCTTATGCACTTCCACTTACTGATGATGATATTCCATCTACCTACCTAGATGCTATTCGTAGCGTAGAAAATGGCGATTGGGCAGGAGCAATGGAAGAGGAGATGCAATCTCTCAAGAAGAACAATACGTGGAAGCTAGCACAACTACCAAAAGGTAGAAAGGTAATTGGGTGCAAATGGGTATTTGCAAAGAAAGAAGGATTTCCTAATAAAGAAGACATTCGCTACAATGCAAGATTGGTGGCTAAAGGATATGCACAAAGGGAAGGAATTGATTATAATGAAGTATTTTCTCCAGATGTTAAGCATTCCTCCATTAGAATTCTGTTGGCCTTGGTAGCGCAGTTGAATTTGGAGCTAGCTCAACTTGATGTGAAGACCGCGTTCTTACATGGTGATTTGAAAGAGGAAATCTATATGACTCAGCTAGATGGATACAAGGTTGCTGCTAAAGAATATTGGGTTTGTAAACTTAGCAAATCGTTGTACGGACTGAAACAATCTCCGAGACAGTGGTACAAACGATTTGACAAGTTCATGCATGGTCAGAAGTACAAAAGAAGCAAATATAATCATTGTGTGTATTTGCGCAAACTTCAAGATGGTTCCCACATCTACTTACTCTTATATGTTGATGATATGCTAATAGCAGCAAAGAGCCAAGTTGAGATTAATAGATTGAAGGCTCAGATGAGTAAAGAGTTCGAGATGAAGGATTTGAGGGAAGCCAAGAAGATTCTCGGTATGGAGATAAATAGGGACAGAGAGAGGGGCAAACTTTGGCTGTCACAGAAGAAGTATTTGAAGAAGATACTACAAGGTTTTGGTATGCACGATGATAGAAAACATGTAAGTACTCCACTTGCTCCTCATTTGAAACTGAGCAGCCAATTATCTCCAACGACTGATGAAGAGCGAGAATACATAGCGAACGTCCCATATGCAAATGCAGTTGGAAGCTTGATGTATGCAATGGTGTGTACAAGACCCGATATTTCACAGGCTGTTAGTGTTGTCAGCAGGTACATGTATGATCTGGGAAAGGGTCATTGGCAAGCTGTGAAATAGATTCTACGGTATCTCCAAAATACCATGGATGTTGGATTAACGTTTGAGCAAGATGAATCATTTGGTCAAAGCATAGTTGGATACTGTGATTTTGATTATGCGGGTGATTTGGATAAGCGACGGTCTACAACTGGCTATTTGTTCACTTTAGCAAAGGCGCCAGTTAGTTGGAAGTCTACCTTACAGTCAACGGTGGCTTTGTCTACAATAGAGGCAGAGTATATGGCAATTACAGAGGCTGTGAAGGAAGCAATTTGGCTTCATGGGTTGCTTAAAGACTTGGGAGTTGATCAGAAACAACTTAAGGTTTATTCTGACAGTCAGAGTGCTATTCATTTAGCAAAGAATCAAGTCTTTCATGCACGGACGAAGCATATTGATGTTCGCTATCATTTTATGCGGGAAATTCTCGAGGAGGAGGAGATACTTCTCTTGAAGATTCATACTACGGAGAATCCTGCAGATATGCTGACCAAAGTGGTTACAAGGGTCAAGTTTGAACATTGTTTAAACTTGGTTAATATCTTGCACATTTGAAGTTGGCGTCTCACGGCGCAAATTTAGAAGCACTACGAAGACTGTTTTTTATTATTTGCCAGTTTGAGAAGATTTGTATTTGGTAGAATAAGAAATTGAGCCAAGGTGGAGATTTGTTGGCCGTAATTGTTGACCAATTTGTTTTTGGCTCAATTACGTTTCTCCCACATCGGAAAGGGAGAGTTTGAGAAAGAGTTTTGGGAGTTATAAATAAACCCCTTCTCCTTCTACTTTAATACATCTCAAACAATTTGTATTCTCTTTTTTTTTCTATTAATAGAGCAGTCTGATTTGAACGGTGCTCGAAGATTAAGCTATTCCGACTAACTCCGTTATCAAATCTTTATAGTGTTTTTATTTTCTTTAATATTCAATATTTTGCTTTAGTGGGAAAATTCCCCAACAATGCCTACCTTGCAGAGATTATCTATACTTGGTAGAGATGACTCAAGACTCTATGGCGATAATCTCCATAAGATTGTGATCAGTCTCCCGTCTCTGATTATTATTTTAGAAGTTATTTTGATTTGAGCTTGTTAGGGTTTGCTTGATTCCATTGGTATTTCTACGTTTCCTGAGAAAATTATTTTGAAATTTAGAATGCAGCACACTTTAAATCCTTAAACCTTACTCTGGTGTTCTTGTTGTTATCGGAGTAATCGTATACATCTTCGATTGAATCTGACAGGTCTTTGAGTTTAATTAGGGATTTACATATGGACAGGATTAGTAATCTGTCTGATGATTTGCTCTTGAAGATATTGTCATCACTTCCTACCAAAGATGTAATCGCCATGACGCTTTTGTCAAAACGATGGAAGTTTCTTTGGACTATGGTTACTAAACTTTATTTTGATGATAATTTCGAGTGTTACTATCTCGATGAGGATTATGACGAAGATGATGTTAATGCTGACCCTTCCAAATACGAGAGCTTTGTAGATAGCGTTATGGTATTGCACAAGGCTCCAGTTCTAAAAACTTTGAAGTTCAAAGTTTTTGACCACTGGTGCAACTCTGATCAAGATATGGCACATTGGATCAGGATTGGAACTGTTCACCATTTGCGTGAACTTGAAATTTCCCATTCTGTAGGATATCACGAGTATCATCAATCGTTGAGGCAAGTGTTAACGTTGTTTATAAAAGTCCTGAGATGCTAATGAGATCTCTTACATCAGTTGAGCGCGTGTCTCTCTATATGTTTATCTGTGTCCGCCTTAATGGTAAGTAATAAAAACAATTTGTGTGTTTCTAAAGATTCAAATTCTCAGTCATTGCATTACCATGTACTTATGTATTTGAGATTCTCTATGCAGCTTCAGCACCGTATTGAATTTAATCAGCTTGTCAGCTGGAGTTATGTGGATGTGGCCCAAAATGGTGGGAGCTACTTACTTGGATGCTCCAAAGTTCTCCTAAACTATAAGTTCTCAAGCTCGACAAGGTTAATTAACCCCAACCCCAACTTGATGCATTCAGTTTCTTTATTCACTTGTTTCATTCTATTAAGTTATATAGGTCTAACCATACTTTGTGTTCTGTTAGTGTAAGGAACAGTATTTAAGTTACATAGTGCCCATTAAAGGTAGTTGGGGACAACCGAGTTCTGTTCCTGATTGTTTTCAGTTCCATCTCAATACTTTTGAGGGGAAGTATTACAATGGAAGACGAGAAGAAAAGAAAGTTGTAGCATACATGAGACATCCTAAAGAAGGCAAGACACTTGAAAACTGCGGTTTTCTCTGCTCAACAATTGTATCCGAAGGAAGAGCGATCTCTGAAACTCAAGTCCTTGATTGGTTTCTCTGCCTTGGGCTTCCAGTTCTTTTGGATTGAAGAAAACAAATTCTAGTAGTCTGTTCCCACTATTAATATTTGGTGTGAGAATTACTTGTTTTGAAAAAGCTATTCTTAATATTATTGTGCATGTTATTTTCCAAATAAAAAATTAAAAAATGTTATTTCCAAATCAGTGTAATGAATCCCTACAGATTTTATTATCCTCAAAACGGACTGTTTGATTAAATTATTTATTATGGGCTTTAGACGTTGAGCCCAAGCCCAATATTTGACCTATCAGAATTCTCAAGTCTCAGTTTCCATCTTGAAAAGCTTATACATCAATCTCGTTGTAGCTTCAGTTCGAATCCACGCAAAGGACCGAATCATCTCCATCATCGAGAACAAAGATATCTCTTTCTTTCTTTTTCTGTGATTCTAAATCGTCGCTTGGATTTTGGTTTTCCTCTAATGGGACTTTGTAGGGTTTTCTTGATTTCCCCTGTTTCATTCGAATCTCCGACTTCTTGTTTATGGGCAATCGTTTCGTTCCCTATATAATGCCAGATTGAGAAATTCGAATCGAACCCTCTTTCAAATTTGGTGTTTTTCATTCAAAGATCGAGACTTGCGTCTTCTTCTCTGTTTTATTGACTACATTTCGAGATGTGCATTTCAAGAGAACACGTCGGCGACAAAGATCCCATTGGTCCATCAAGAAATCGAAGGAATCAATCACCATTATCGCTTCCTCAAACCCTGAAACATTTCCACAGAGATTTGCTTGCTGGTGCTGTAATGGGAGGTGTTGTTCATACGATCGTGGCTCCAATCGAAAGAGCAAAGCTTCTCTTACAAACCCAAGAGAGCAACATCGCAGTCGTCGGAGACGAAAGTCATGGAGGGAAGAGAAGGTTTAAAGGAATGTTCGATGTTATCTTCCGTACGGTTAGAGAAGAAGGTGTTTTATCTTTATGGAGAGGCAATGGAAGCAGTGTTCTTCGTTATTATCCTTCTGTTGCTCTTAATTTCTCTCTTAAGGATCTATACAGAAGCATTCTTAGAAACAGTAGCTCTCAAGAGAATCATATATTTTCCGGTGCATTACCTAATTTTATGGCTGGTTCTGCAGCTGGTTGTACTGCTTTGATTGTTGTTTATCCGCTTGATATCGCTCATACTCGTTTAGCTGCTGACACTGGGAAGCCTGAAGCTCGTCAATTCAGAGGAATCCATCATTTCTTGTCAACGATTCATAAGAAAGATGGGGTTAGAGGAATCTATAGAGGCTTACCTGCGTCACTACATGGTGTGATTATTCACCGTGGTTTATACTTTGGGGGTTTTGATACGGTTAAGGAGATTTTCTCAGAGGATACAAAGCCAGAGTTGGCACTGTGGAAGAGATGGGTTTTGGCTCAAACTGTTACTACATCTGCTGGATTGGCTTCTTATCCGTTGGATACAGTTCGTAGAAGGATAATGATGCAGTCGGGGATGGAGCATCCGATGTACGGTAGCACGTTGGATTGTTGGAAGAAGATATATAAGAGTGAAGGGTTGGCTTCTTTCTACCGTGGAGCTCTCTCTAATATGTTTAGGAGCACGGGTTCGGCTGCTATCTTGGTTTTTTATGATGAAGTGAAGAAGTTCTTGAATTGGGGAGGGATCTAAGAACAAAAGCTGAGAGAGGTAAGCCTTGTCAATCCAAATTAGAGTCAGAAGAAGAATGATTATTCATTTTGATACTACAAGTTAACAAGGAGACACATGTAGAGAGAAAGCTTTAGGTGATAATATTCGTTTCACCGCATTTGGCTGGAACAATATGCATCTTGATTCTTTTCTTCTTGTAGACTTTTTTGTGTATGAGAGAAAAGAGGAATCTATTGTGTAAATAAAAGAGATGGATTGTTCTGAGCCCAAGTATTGCATTTGTGTTTGATAATATTTTATATCAATCTGAGTTTTTATGATGGATAAGATTACAAAGGTTTTAAGAGACAGTCAAAGAACTTCGATCTATTGTAGATACAAGAAAGTTGGTCTGTCGAAAAAAGAGTAAAATAGTTTCGCCTTTTAACACGGATGATGTGGATATAATCGGCTTGCTGCAACCTTGCTGATGTTCTTGCGAGTTGGAAAGTATCAAGACAACTCTCATTTGTTCAATAGGATTATAATTTATATATTATAATTATGTGTTCGGATTATAGGATTCGTTAAACTTTTTGGTTTGTAGACCAAAAATTAGAAATCATTCGGTTCAAATATTTTTTCACCAAGTTCCAATTTTTTTGGGGATAGAAAGAAACGTGAAATTTAAAAACGAAATTAATCAATATAATTTTAATTTTGTAATTATATATTGGTAAATAGATTTTAATTTTATAGTTATATTTTAGTTTATTCTATTGCATAGTAGTCCACTTTTCACCATTCAATATAATACATTTTATTTCATATAACCATCTAATATAGTGCGTATTATGGTATGATGCATATTAGAATATGCACTTCAACAAACGAAAATATTGGTATGATTTGTTTGCTAAAGTGCATGCTGACCAACCATTCAAAGGCTTACAGTGTGGAGAGGATACTTAAGGATAGAAATAGACAACGAGCTGCTGAGTTATCTCCTGAAGGCATTCGCTTTGTTTGAATGACGATAATCACCCCTCACAACGCTGTGGAAGAAATAAATCAGATGATTGAAGTCTTTGCTTCTTTGCCAATGGGATCAAAGACATTCAAATTTGGGGTCGACTTCGCTTTATGAAGTTGTGAGTTAGAAAAAGAAAAAAAGGATGTTGAAATTTGAACTCAAGTTCTTCAAGTAGAGTAAAGAATTAAGGATGAAATCTTGATTTAGAGATTTTATGCCGCAGTTAGCGTTCCTATTTTTCTCTAAACTTCTTCTGATAGTGTAATTGCTTGAATAAAAAGAGAGTCGATCCTTTATCAAAATAAAATAAAATGAGAGTCAATCCAAGAAGAAACATAGAGCTGAAACAGAGGAGATGTCTTGCTAAACAAGTCACCTCACAAATAAAATAGAGGTTCTATGTATGAAATTTTTTACAAGCTGTGACTCTGTTGTAGAGTTGGTATAAGAAAAGAGAGGCCAAACTGTGCATTAGGATTCTAACCGCTTGATACAGAGTCTCTCTCAGACAGAAACAGAGGAACTTACTTGGTAGAACTATTAGGTCTTTATCCGTTGACCTCATAGATCTTCTGACCAATGAAGTCGATAAAAGGGAAGACAAAAAGAAGAAAAGAAGACGTAGAAGAAGAAGAAGAAATGTAGCTCTATGCCTCTATATTCCCATATTTAATAAAATCTGACGAATCTGAGGAGACTCAGTTCGCTATGTCTGTCAATTTCTAATGCTTTTCTTTGAATTTCAATAGATTTATAAAGTTAACTACCTAATGTTACACTGAATCAATTTAGAGTCTTTCTCCGTCAACAGTTTTGCAAAAAAGTTGGGTAGAAAAGTCATTGACACTAAAAACATCCAGATGACCAAATGCTCCAAGATTGCAAGGTTTAGTCTCTTGTAATAGAAAAAAAAATCACAAATATAAGCTAACATAGTATGAAAATAATTAAGTGGTAGTAATAATATTCTAGCACATCCAGAGAATAATCGAACTTATGGTTTAGGATAACCAAATCCTTGCCTCAAGACCCTCGTATGTGGGAGATATGGCTTAATCCTCCAACTATTCAGAAAGGCCTTTGTGATTTCCAAACTTAGATCAGGGTTATTCCGAACAAATAATATGTATTTTTTGGAATTAACGATCTCTTCCATGTGTCTTACGACAAAAAGTATAGCAGATCCCATCAAGATTTTGTCTGAAGGGATACTGGACAACTCAAGGATGTCGAGAACGTTGCTCAAACTCAAAAAACAGATGAATTGGTCTCTGCAAAGATATTGGAGATATTTTATGTCATACTTGTCAGCAGCCAGATAGAGCGCTCGAATGTGTTTGTTGGTAGGACTGAGGATCCCGCTGTAGAAGAACTCGAGTAGAGCCTTGAGTTCTTCATAACTCAAGTCAGGAATAGTGATTGATTGCTCCACTGAAGTTTTGAATTCATCGGAGGCCAGCATGTAGCTAAATACTTTCGACTTCACTGCCTGAGGGATAAACAACAAGATTTAGTTAAAAATCCATTGACTTTATTACTTAAACCCGACATGTGAGTTTTCATGAGCATTTGCCATGCGGTACACATGAAGATCTAAGTTGCATTATGCTAACCAGATCAGTCAAGTTGTATGTTACATTTATCAGTTAGGAGTCATATATTACATATAAGACAATGTGTAAGATAATGAGAGTTTTATCCACAGGAGTGCCAAGATAGTGAAATTTACCAATTAATGACAATACAGCAATGCTTAAACATATAAGCAATTAGACAAATTCAAGTTGATAGAGATGTTACCAAAATAGCTTTATGAGCGGGAATTCCAGGCCCATCATCACCAGGTTTAACAATAACATCAGTGTGTATTCCTTGTTTAAAGGCTCTCATATAATCACCAAAAAAATCCACTCTATCATATTTCCTTTTTCTGCTATCTGCCATTGGTTTTAGACTGTCCCACATCGGTTGGGTGTTTGAGCAATGGATTAGCTTTTTCTGCTACTTATAAATGTGTGGCAATTAGCTTTTGGGTATGAGTAAGGTTCACACTCCTAACAGCTTCTTCTCCTACATGCCCAAAAGAAACACACATATCGTTGTCACATACCCTGGTTATCGTACTTATACACATTCAGATTCATAAACCTAAAACAAATATTGAAACCCTAATATTGTGTTGCCAAACAAATCGAAATAAATTGGTTATTTGTGATGCGAGGATGCGCACGGAGATCTGTTCTAGAAAATTGCAACTCTCAAAGATTGAAAATTTTCTATAAATCAAGTACGCGAGAGAACCGATCAGGGGAGGGGACGATCAAACCGTTTTCACACAGAAATTCACAAAGATATACGGTAATATTTTAACGTAAAAAACAAACAAAAAAGAGCAATAAAATCGAGAAGCTGGAGGAAGAGTACTCTCACCTTGACACAGCCACTGAAAGAGGCGAGAAACGTTATTTCTCTTGAGGTTACGCTGTCAATATCGATTTATATCGCATAACATAAGTGATAAGACCAAAACTATTTCAAAATTATCGTAACCTATACATATTTTTTTCCTTTTCTGCCCTTAATTTTCTTTGAAATTCTGTTTAAACCCTTTGAAATTCAGTCTGTTTAATTCATAACCGTATATATATTATCTAAAACCCTAAACTATATACAAATCCTATATAAGCTATGTCCAAACAAAAAAATTTCATTTATTTCTTGTTATTAAAGCATGCATATTAACTCTAATTTTTATTATTTCATAATGATTTTTTACATTAATTACAAAATTTTAATTGTAGGTTTCGAAAGAAAAATGTAATTTGATTACAGATATAGATGAACGTAACAAATGTAGACGGAGAACCGATGGACGAACCCTAATAATCCCAAACCCTAGATCATTTGTTTTTTTTTTGTTTTTTTTGTCGTCACCCTAGACCATTTGTTATTTCTCGTGTTAGTGAGAATAACTCGGCATCACATATTAACAAAAAAGAAAAAAAAAAACTCGTATCACAAAAGTAAACCCTAATTTATTTTAAGGAAAATTGTCTATAAAAAGGACTCTTTTGACGCCCGTTGAAATTGAGAAGGGACCAAAGTCTATGATTCCTTAACCAATAAATTGTGTTATTTATACGCACTCCAAAACATGATCCAATAAACAAAATACCAAAAAAATCCGTTATTTGATAAGTTTCTTCTAGTCACCACCTTTTTATTTATAAACAAAACCCGATTTTTATGTTCCGAGCAATTAGCAAAGCTATAGTAGATCCAACAAGCCGATGAAAATATAGAGCTGGAATTTTTAACCTTTTGTTGATCCTAACTCAGTACCAAACACAAAACGAGATACCAAAGGTATCTGAAAAATCTGAGTTCTAGTTTACTCAATCTCATCTATTTTTCAGGGAAACAGAACATCGCACTACTAGACACAGAAGACTACAAGAAAAAAACAGAGGAGCTAAAGAAAAACTACAAGAAGATAAACAGAGACTGGCCAAGTTCCTATTTACAGCATATTACTTTGGATGTTTTTGTTCCATTCAAAAAAATGATGAGATAATTATTGCTTGAGAAGTTTAGAAAATGATTAAGAAATCAGAGTTCTTCCTTATCTCAAGCTTATTTCATTGGTTGTTCTCAGGAAACAGAGCAGAGAGTTATTGTGAACACAGGAACTAAAAATAAAATACAAGCAGTAAACTTATATGTGCCGGTGTCTCAAAGAGACAAGATGTTTAAGACTATATATGTGACAGACAACGGATTCTTATAAATCACCATTCGATTTGAGTGGAGAACACAAGCTAGGAAGCTAATATTTTTTCATATAAACAAAACGAAACTCTAGGCATAGATTCTAACTCCTTTACCATCTTTTTTTGTGAAGAATATCCCACATCGGGAATTAGAAAGGGACTTGACTAATATATATGAGATATGGGTCAATCCACGCATTGCCAATTGGTTTTGAGTTGGAAGCCCGTAGATTTTAACATTTTTTCATTGCGAAGGTGAAGCTCAGGTTAATTTTTTCACTATCTTTAAACACTTTGAGTTTGCAAAAATGTATCTCACTAGTTGTGTCTCGTCTATTTCTCCTCTATATTTTTCCAGTTATCAGCAACGCTAAGGCTATTGGTCGAACGAGCAAGAACAGAGCAACTCGATAAAAGCCTAACAAGAGAATCTTCGTCCTTGTACTTCACCAAAACGAGTAACAGCTTTTTGGGAAACGGGAGATAAGCCGAAGATGGAACATCCACATGAAAACCGTAAGAGAGAGACAATTCCACAAGTGTTTCGCAGGTGTAAAGACTCTTAGGCAACTGTGCAAACATTGTGGTCGGTCTAAGTAGGTTGAATATTAGTATACGCACATAGCGATAAACTGATCCTGTCTGTAGAAGCCACAAGATTTAGTTCGCCCTTTTTCTTTCGAGAGAGCAAGCCGCCGCTGCGTCTTCTCCTGGCACCATCCTTCATGGCTGCCACCAGAGCTGTCTCGTCACCGGATCCGAATCCTCTTGAACCTCCAGATCCTCCTGATTCAGCTGCATCCTCCCAAACTTTGTCCATCATGAAGCCATCTCTTGCCTTTTCAGATCCAAATTTGAGATCTGTTACTCAACCTCCACCATTTCCAGATCCGAGACCTCCGTCTCCAACCCTATTCCATTTTTCACTCCAAACTCCATTTTGGAATAACATCTACTTCAACCCATTCCATTTTCAACTCAAAAATGGAGTAATCCTACCAATAAGTTGGAGATGAACAAGAACAATGGAGATGCTCTTACACAGTTCCCAGTTTCTTATCCTCTGGAGATTCACCCTACACAATCAGTTCAACTTCGGTTCTTGTTCTTCTCCTCCTCCGCTCACGGGTATGTTGTCTCTTAATTTGTGGGAAATGTGTATGATCCCTTTCGTATGGAGATTTTTGCTCGTTCAAATTCCTCCTTTATGGAGTGTTATTTTCTATCGAATTTTTCGTTTATGATGAATTTTTTCTCTTCTCAATATCTGGTTTTGGCTAAGATGAATGCATGTGGTGAACATGAAGACGCGAAAATAGCTTTTGGCTTTCCACAACAAACCAATCGATGGCTGGTCCTAAATCAGGGAATCACATCACACATCGTTTTTGGTGGCTGAAGTCACGTTTACGGCGATTATTTTGAAGACCCAATCGAAGATACTCCATGGATTCTACACGATATCTTACATTTATCCTCTCATTTAACTAAATTTTTTTTTTTTTTTTTTTTTGCATCTCAGATGTTGTTTTCTCTTGCAAAAAACTCCTTTTTTTTGGTCCACTGTAGTGAAGTTTAAGTTGATGAAATCAGCATCTGCATTAAAAAAAAAAATCAAACCGGCATCTAGTTGGACCGAACCAGCATAATGTAATTTATCAACCCGCATTAAAATTAAAAACAAAAAAGGGGAATTACCAAAATCGCTTTCTTCTGAGTTTTGACCATTGACTCTTTCTTCTCCCACAACCTTTTAGAGAGTGCGATGTAGCGAAACCCTACACATTTCGTCACGGAAGCAACAATTTTTGGCTATAAAATCGTAAGTTTCTGCTAATCTCTTCGCCTTTCTTGTTGATGGGTTTTTTTTTATTCAATCGTTGTTTTTTTCCGCCGAAATTTTTCCCTATACTACGCGTTCTAAGGGCCTGGCTTGGTCAATTGGTTTTAACCCAAATCCAAAAGAAGCAGTTTCTTTGTGATTCTGATACAAATCAGTTCAAAGATCGTTCCTTTCTTTGTCTACGAACTTTTCTAGACATCATCATACGGTGAATTTTGGGGGTTTCTACTTCCTGTCCTCTGCGGATCCATTGTTTAAGATATGGTTGTGTTCTTTAGTTCTTGATAATATTAAGAACTTCAATTTCTTTTTCTGCAGGAATCAGAATCATTTGTGAAATCTAAATGGGTGATTATAGGGATAGGCTTAGTCATTTACCAGATGATTTCCTCTTACAAATATTGTCATGGCTACCAACTAAAGATGCTTTGGTGACGAGTCTTTTGTCAAAACGGTGGCGGTTTCTTTGGACATCAGTCCCTAGGCTCAGTTATGATCTCAGGCTTCATGATAATTCATGTCCAGTGTTTTCTCAGTTTGTTGATAGGTCTTTGCTACTACACAAAGCTCCAATTTTGGAGAGTTTGAATATCAAGATTGGTTCGATTTGTTATACCGCAGAGAAAGATTTAGGGATTTGGGTTAGAATTGCGGTAGACCGCTGCGTACGTGAGCTGGATATCAGTTATTGTTCTGGTGTAGAGCCTGTTAGATTGCCTAAGTGCTTGTTTTCTTGTAAAACGCTTGTGGTTCTGAAACTCGAAAACGTAAGTCTTATTGATGCCTCTTCTTTTGTTTGCTTCCAATCCCTCAAGACTTTGCACCTTATAGATGTGAAGTACTTAGATGACCAGTCACTTCCTCGGATTATATCTTGCTGCTCTAGTCTTGAAGATTTGGTTGTGCAAAGATGCCCTGGTGACAATGCTAAAGTCGTCACTGTTACTGCGCCGTGTTTAAAAACTCTGTCCTTGCATAAATCGTCACAAGCTTTTGAAGGAGATGATGATGGGTTCTTGATCAATGCTCCTAAATTGAAGCGCTTAGACATTGAAGACTATTGGGGTGGATTTTGTTACATTGAGAACATGCCTGAGGTGGTAGAGGCAAATGTCGATGTTATTTATAAAAATACTGAGAAACTTCTGGGATCTGTAACCTCAGTCAAGCGTCTTGCTCTATGTCTGATCACTTCAGATGTAATCTCTCTTTCTATTACCTGAACAAAAAAGTCGGTTTCTTGTGATCTGATTTATTGTACTTGATGTTCTTGAATGCAGGCTGCTTATCCCGCTGGTACTATCTTCTCTGAGCTTGTTCATCTAGAACTATGCACATGTGCGCCACGATGGTGGGATTTACTTACCCGACTGATTGAAGATTCACCTAATCTACGAGTTCTTAAACTTCGCCAGGTACATTCTACAAACTCAGTCTCTATTGTTCCATTAGTTTCTCGTTTAGTTTCAGTTTTTATTGTACAGACCATTGGAGTTCTTATAGCTCATTATCCAACTTTGATCTAAGAAACATATTCGACGTGCCCCTAGTCCTCGGGCTAGTTGGAAGCAACCTGTTACTCTTCCCAAGTGTATGTTATTTCATCTTGAGGTCTTCAAGTGGGAACTATACGAAGGATCACAAAAGCAGAAAGAAGTGGCGATATTCATCTTAAAGCACGGCATTCGATTGAAGACAGCTATTATTTCTCCGAAACCCACCAGTACTCTGCTAGAGAAACATGAGATGCTCAAGGACTTGTCATCCTCGCCGCGTGGTTCCAGTACATGCGAGCTCTTGTTCGACTGAAAAAAAAGAAGAAATGAACTTAATCTGTCCTGAAAAAATCTTTGTTAGTACATGTTTAGTAAAGATCGTGTGGATTGCGTTGTCTCTATTGATCTGAAAGTTAGAACCTCATGATTTTCCAAATATTATTAAAAAATAAGAACATATGAAATGACAATAGTAGTCCTTTTAAAGAAACTCGAAGCTGTTAATATCTCCCCTGTTTATATGAGATCTTGCGGTTTAACATCTTGGTAGCGCTTAAAGACTGCATCAATCTCCTCTGATGACTGTTTTGAGATGATCAAAGAGTTGTCAGCTTCAACCTGATGCCAACTTGTATTTGATTGAGGATCAGAATCGTTATATGTTATAACAGGATTCTAATTTCCATATGTACCTGTTTGTTGTCCAGCAAATGTCAGATTCTTCCAAATTTTAGTTATGTTGTAATTGATGAGTTTCCTTGTGCTCAAAGTCAAAGATTCTCAGAGCCTAAAATTAACTTTTTTGCTAGTAAATTGGAAAATAAGATCCATAGGGCCACCAAAACCTTTTCCTATCCTACCTAGGGTCTCCTCTATTATGTAACATATTATTGAAAACTATAGTTTAATCAAAACCAATTAAAATCCCGAACTCTTCTCCAGAGGAGTTGACATTGTCAGCTTGCATTCGGCTGTAGCTAGAGTCGTTGGTTCATGTTTGACCTGATTCTCGGAAAAGCTATAATAACTTTTTTTATGTTTTGGTTTTCCTAATTTAGCTCCTGCTTCTCTGTGTAGTAGAAGAAAAAAACATAACTATTGTCTTTCTTTGGTTTATTTATATTTTACTTAAAAAATTCTACCATAAAATAACTTTTAATTTACATCAATTCATTTCTTTACTTTTTCAAAGAGCGGGAAGGCCAGTAGCGATATTGTCGGATTAATTATATTTCCCTTTTCCAGGGTTCAGACATCAATTCATTACTTAACTCTTTCATCCACCGTCGTCCTTAAAAGGTTGCCTCGCTGAAATCAGGTTTAGGATTTATTTTCTTAAGACGAAATGGTGTCTCTAATACAGTTGTTTTGTTCTTGGCTGTTCGGGTAAGGGGTTTTCTGTTTACTTCTTTTGAAATTATTCTGTACTAATTTGTTTGATCTGAAAAGAATCCTTTCATAAGTAAATCCGTTTCGATTACTTTTTTTTTTTTAATACGAAACACCTCCGCCAATGATTCTGCAGCGTCCGGTGTTCTTATTCTTTCCCTTTTCCAGGGTTCAGAAGCTAAAACGACTCAGAATTTCCCAGTTGGGTCAGGACATCAAAAGCAGGGTTTTTTTTTAAGACTTGGTCTTGGATCGAGCCATTCATGACAATGTGACTAACTTTTCTGTTATAGTGCCTGCATTGCAAAGATTCATCTATGATGCAACCGGTTTAAGTAATACTGAGTTGTTGATGTTTACCCTCAGAGGTAAGATACACTTGACAACAACAGTTAGTTTCCGTTTTAACCGGTTCAAAAAACTTGTGGTCTTCACGTTTGTGTTGTCTTGTATTGCAGTCTCCGTTTCCTGCTGGTAGAATTTTCCATCAGCTTGTGCATTTGGAGTTTTGCACTTCTGAAACGGAGTGGGATCTACTTATGAGTATGCTTCAACATTCCCCGAAACTACGATCTCTCAAGCTTAACGAGGTAACAGATTCAATCCTAGAAACTATGATACGGTTTTCGTGGTTTTTGTAATCTACAAATCTCTAATGGTTTAATAATGCACTCAGACCCAAGGCTACGTTGATGGAGTGCCAACACATCATTGGGATGAACCAAGCTCTGTTCCGGAGAAAATGAATTCCTATTCGAAGAGTGCATAACCGCATGGATAAGCTCACACTAACCCGTCAATTTGGGATCCAATTCGGGATTTTCCTTGAGATGTTCGTTCTCGAGACTTTGGAGTGGAGAAACTACAGAGGAAGGAAAAAAGAAATAGAACTCGCAACGTTTATCTTGAAACATTCAAGGCGTTTAAAGATTGCGAGTTTTTCCCCACTTGCAATCGTTTATGTTGAGATAGAACTCTCGTCCCGTGAATTGATTTCACTTCAATCAATTCAGCATCTATCAATTTTTCCTTCTCCTTTTCACTCGATAATGCCAAATTGACTGCAATCGATTGAATTTCTGTGCGTTGCTCTAATTCACATCCAGTTGCACTTGATTTTTCATTTTCATCAATTAGCGACATATCACAAGATCTTTCATCTTCAATCTCTACCAATTCCTCATCAAGAACTAATTGAACTTCACCATCATCTAAGAAAAGCATACTTGCATTCTTGTGATTTAGATGATGATCTGGAGTTTCATGTTCTTCGCAGAACATACAAAGCCCTCTAAACCACCTATCATCAATCTCCTCCCAAGAAATTCTCCGACGAATCTTGCTTGTGCGTAACCCTAACGATTCTGTTGCTTGGCGACTTTTAGCTTCATTCCGCAACACATCTTCGTTCAACAACATCTCAACTCTCAATTCTGCCATTGATTCCGAGGATGGACAGCTCTGATACCTTTGATGACGAAAATCGTAACTCATTTTGATTTAACAGATCTTCTTATTAAGAACGAAATTGAATGGATGTTCATCAAAGTACAACTAGACAACTCACCGTAGCCAAGCTCAGCTCAAGCTTTAACCATGGTGGATCCTTGTAACAAACTATAAAAGACGTTTCTTTTACAACTCGATAAATGTATTTACAACGATGATCATTTGAATTTATATTGATGAACTAAATCCCAGAATGAATCTCAGTCGTCCACGTGTCTTTATCTTCTGCTTCCTCCAAACCTTCTACTTCTCTTGTAATGTTCCCCTGTCTCTTTCCTATATCAGTCCTATGGACAGAATCAGTTTGTTGCCAAATGATTTCCTCTTACAGATACTTTCATTGCTTCCTACAAAAGATGTCTTAAGCACCACTCTTCTGTCAAAACGATGGCGGAATCTTTGAAAGTTGGTTCCTAAACTCGAGTACATTGATATCAACGAGAATACTGATCAGGGGAGATTCTGTGCGGTTTGTCGATAGATCGTTGCTATTAAACACGGCTCCAGTTTTAGAGAGTTTACATTTCAAGTTTGGCCGCAAATGCAGCGAGGTAGATATCGTATTATGGGTTGAAACTGCAGTGGAACAAGGTTTGCGAGAGCTGAATTTCGATTATCATTATTGAATTAATGAGCCTGTGAGATTGCCTCAGAGCTTGTTTGCTTGTGGAACAATCTTGGTGCTAAAACTAATAAACGTATCGCTTGTGGAAGTTAAATTCCCGAATGTTTTCAGTTGCTCAAAACGCTCCACCTGGAATATGTGATCTTCGTAGACGATAAATCTCCTAAGAAGCTTCTATCAAGCTGTCCTGTTCGATGAATCTCCTAAGAAACAATGTGGAGACTTTCTCTTTTATGGTGCCTACAGTACAAAGATTTATCTATGCTGCAATAAATGATTCTGAGCTTGTGATAAATACGCATTCTTTGAAGTACTTTAAGATTTATGATCATGGTTCTGAGCGTATGATTGAGTATTTACCGGAGATCGTGGAAGCACATGTTCAGGTTATATGTTCCAATACTGATGATATCCTCAGATCAGATCTCTTGCATCAGTCAAACGCTTCTTGTTATGTTTACCCGCGGAGGTAAGATATACTTGACAACAACAGGAGATTTCCGTTGTGTCGACTCAAACTTGTAGTCTTTATGCTTATTTGTTTCTTTTCTGTACTGCAGCCTGAGTTTCCTACAGGTAGTATCTTCCACCAGCTTGAACACTTGGAGTTTTTCACTTGTGCACCAGAGTGGAATCTACTTATGGCTATGCTCCAACATTCCCCGAAACTTCGGTCTCTCAAGCTTAACGAGGTAAAGAAACCCTTTGAAACTATGAAACGCTTTAATCTGTGAGTTTTCTTGATTAAAATTTTCTTTTATGGTCTAATAATGCGTTCAGATCCATGGCGGTACTGTTGTTTCTCGGTGTCCAATGACTCATTGGAATGAACCAAGCTCTGTTCCCGAAACATTGTAGTTCGTTCTTGAGACTTTTGAGTGGAGAAACTACAGAGGATGGAGGATCGAGAGTGAACTCGTAACTTTCATCTTGAAACATGCAAGGCATCTTGAAACATTGCGACCTTTTTTCGCCGGCAGACCCCACAGAAGTGAGAATGAAATTTCATACCACAGTTGGAATGAAATATCATATGCTCATGGATTTGGCACGTTTGTCAAGGGGTTCAACCGAATGTGAGCTTGTGTTTCGTTTAGATGAGGTTTTGTATAAAGAGAAGTATGTGTAATTGTAGAAGAATGGTAGAACTTAGATATGTTTTAGAACTTACAAAGTATGCTTTAGAAGTTACAAGTTAGAATGCCTTCTTCGTTTTATTCAGGTGATTTGATGCAAAGTATTTAATATCGGGAAAAAAACAGTGTAATTTGAGAACCCATTTTTTCCTAAAAAAATTTTCGTTATCAAAAAAAAATTAATTTTACATTCGGTAGGGTTTTATGATAAGATAAGATTTAGATTTTAGCAGTGTAAAAATTCAATGAACTAAATCAAAAGTTTTATAAGTAAAATTGAAACTAAATTATCCGCAAAATATAAAAAGAGTTATTTGCAAAATATTTTTGACAAGAGCAAAAATTATAAACACAGATGTTCTAGAAAATAAGTCTTTTTTTTTAAATAACAGGTTTTTTTTTAAACCCAAAGACGAACCGAGCGAACTTAAAAGAAAGAGGACACGTAAAATTACTGATTAGGATTCAGTGATGAAAAGCTCCTTCCCTTAGCTATTGTCGAGAAGTAACAGGTATATTTGACTGTGAATAGCATTAGATGATGGGAAAACATCATATTAAAACGTCGAGATGCATAGAAGAAACGGGGTGAGATGCATAGCCGGTAAGCACGAGTGAGATGAATTAGCTGCTAGAATCGGAAAGCTATTATGCTCTGTTTTACTTAAGCTACAAAAGTTAAACTCTGTTTTTAGTAAGCACTGTAATTTTACAGTTACGCATATAACCGGTACGATGTATTGGTATGGTTCTGGTTTGAATAACACTAATAAAAAGGACAGTTCTGGTGGAAAAAAAAAACGTCGAAAACTAAACCGGATTGAGTGATATTTGGATGAAACTAATATAACATGTTGTGCTTTCGGACCTGAAAAAATTACAGCCGATAAAATTCTGGTATTAAAAAAAAGAAAGTTAAAACCTAGTCTCATCGTACGTTCTGTCTCTTATTTAGGGTTTTCTCAAAACTCATTGGATTAAAAAGCTTGGAGAGTCCAATGGACAAAATCAGTTTGTTGCCGGATGATTTCATCTTGGATATACTTTCATTGCTTCGTACAAAAGATGTTTTGAAGACAAGTCTTTTTTCTAAACGATGGCAGAATCTTTGGAAGTTGGTTCCTAAACTCGAGTACCTTGATATCAATAACAATACTGAACACTGGAAGCTTTTGCAGTTTGTTGACAGGTCTTTGCTACTAAACAAGGCTCCAGTCTTAGATAGTTTGCATCTCAAGTTAGGTCGACAATGCAGGGACATAGATATTGGGTTTTGGATTAGAATTGCAGTGGAACGAGGTTTGCGCGAGCTAAATTTCGATTACTGTTGTTCGATTAATAAGCCCAGCAGATTGCCTCGGAGCTTGTTTACTTGTGGAACACTCCTGGTGCTGAAATTAAAAAACGTTTCGCTTGTGGATATTAAATTCCCGGTATGTTTTGAGTTGCTCAAAACGTTGCACCTAGATTATGTGATTTTCCAAAACGATGAATCTTCTCAGAAGCTTTTATCAAGCTGTCCTGTTCTTGAAGTCTTGGATTTGGATCGAACCATTCATGACAACGTGAGGACTTTCTCTGTTAAGTTGCCTTCATTGCAAAGATTCATCTATGATGCAACCGGTTTAAAAGATCCTGAGTTGTTGGTGAATACGCCTTCTTTGAAGTACTTAAAGCTTGTGGATTTTAGTTATGAGTGTAAGGTTGAGTATATGCCTGAAATCGTGGAAGCACATGTCGAGGTTACATGTAGCAACATTAATCATATACTTTTATCTCTTGCATCAGTCAAACGCCTCTTGTTATGTTTACCCTCAGAGGTAAATACACAGTAAATGTCTTTTATAACGAGATCGATAAACTTGTGGTCTTTACGTTTATGTTGTCTTGTATATTGCAGTCTCCGTTTCCTACTGGTAGAATTTTTCATCAGCTTGTGCATTTGGAGTTTTGCACTTATGAAATGGAGTGGAATCTACTTCTGAGCATGCTTCAACATTCTCCGAAACTAAGATCTCTCAAGCTTAACGAGGTAAAAGCATTCTAGGACTATGATACGCTTTCGTTGGTTTTTTATAATCTAAAATCTCTAATGGTTTAACAATGTACTCAGACCCATGGCCATTTTAGTGGAGTTCCAACATTTCATTGGGATGAACCAAGCTCTGTTCCTGAAACGTTGATGTTCGTTCTTGAAACTTTGGAGTGGAGAAACTACAGAGGAAGGAAAAGAGAGATAGAACTCGCAACGTTTATCTTGAAACATTCAAGGCGTTTAAAGATTGCGAGTTTTTCCCCATTTGCCAGCAGATCCACTACACTGAGATCGAAATATCAGATGATCACGCAATTGGCACTTTTGTCGAGGGGTTCAGCAGAATGTAAGCTTGAGTTTGGTTAAATGCTGGTGTGGACTCTCTTCCTTAGTACCACATCGATCGCACAAGACTTTGGAGATAGGATTTATAAATATATGGCCATTCCGTTATTTCTAATGCCTTTTTTATTGACTTGATTCTGAATTTGAGTTAAGACAAAATATAGACAGTTAACCCAAACATGGCTCCAAAAAATAATGTCCTGTATACGGGTGTGTTGTCTAAACGAAATTGGTTCATAAACTCGAGTACGATGATAGCAACCATGCTACTTTAAGTATAGTAATTTTTTTTTTAACAGTGTTAGTAAATGGGGAAAAAATATTATATCTTGCTTAAGGCAGTAAAATAATTAGGATCGGCCATGTGTTCGATATTAAAAGAAAAAGATCGTATAGATCATTAGGAAATCACACATCGTTAGACATTTTTAAACTGAAAAAAAAATTCAGCGACAAGTACACGTTTCGAAATCGATGTTGCAAACACCTTTTTCTGGACGACAGAAGTGATTGCATACAGCGTCCGTCAAACACTGTGGTCCGACGCTTTTCCGTGAATTATTCACAGCCGGTGGTGGCGGCGGTGGGAGGCAGACACACGTGCTTGGTGACATGCAAAAGCATTGGCGATGCAGATTCTCACGCGCCCCCGTGGCTAGTCTCCCAACCATATTCTTAAAATATAAATTTGGGAAGTTACTTACATGAACATAGAGAATAAATATAGCCAATTTCCTGTTAAATTACTAGTATTCAAAAGGGGAAAATATCTAATCAAAATTAGATAGCAGTGCATATAGCAATCAAGAAAAATTAACAAACAAAAAAAAACTTGGTTAGAAGATAAATAATAGAATGATGGAAATAAATATGATCAGATATTTTTGGGTTCCTTTTTGCTATATTTTTGGGTTCGTTTTTGCTATATTTTTGTTGTCAATTTGGTTAACTTATTTATAGGCCAAGCAAAGGTGTTTATACTCTATAACAAAATTTTATATATTGAAATTAATTTTCTTTTACGAATCTAGTATATCAAGGACACAGTCATTAATATCCCCAAAACCTTCAAATATCAAAAGAAATCAATTCTAAACGAAACTATCTCTTAACAGTGTTTCTTAAAAAAAATTTCTGAAACTACATTTTTGTATTAGAGTGTTTGTTATCTAAAAAGATCAACTGTATAGTATTGATCACATATGGATTATATTCTCCACCCTAGATATGGTTTTTAATTTTTTCCGGAAAGCTTTTTACTCGAGTCAAATCATAATGGTTTTATCTTTGGGAAAGATGACCATATGGCAATGATAATATACTTAAATTAAATTAGGGAAATGACAAATCAGTAAGTTGATATTATGAAGAACTAGCAAAAGAGTACAGAAAAAAAACAAAATTGGTTGAAAACACTTTTATCAACAAATAAAAAAATTTTGGTTGAAAATTGAATTTGTTTTGGGCAGAGAAACAGAGAATAGGCTTGAATTGTGAGCAACTATGGAAGAAAACACAAAGTGGCGGTCTGGAGGTGGAATGGATCAGAAACATTTAACTCTTTAAGTAAACGAAAAGCACTTGCTTATTTATTTAACTGTGAGCCATAAACTAGTCAATTACAAGTTTACAACTATTCAATTCATCGAATACGAAAAAAAATAAAAAAATTCGAAGTTAAATAATGGATTAAAACCCTATTTTAACCTTTTTCTCAGTATATCTTAAAACACATTCACCAATATTTTCCATTTATCAATATCTCTCAAGATAAATAAATGTATAATGAAGAGAATGACAATGATTGATATCTTATAAATATTAATTAGAAATGTCCCAGAGTTATCTAATCTTCACAGTCCACGTGATTTTGAAGTTTTACTGTTTTATAATGTGCATGCCTTACGACTTCAATGCACCATCGGCTTATCTGGAGGAATGGACGGTAATTACATTACGAGACTTTCGACTATTTAAATAAAGTATAATCATTTTATTTTTATGTGACACAAAATGTCTTAGTTATATGACGTTCTGTTGTATTAAGGTCGACACAGATTTTATCAACTAATAGAAAGTGCCAATAATAAGTCAGATGACTATTCTTTAATAGATAAAGATAATTTCAATTCAAGCTATTCATAAATAATTTTACTCATTAGTGTGACAAATTTGTTGTCAAAAATATTCTTTGGTTAATAATGCAATCTCAAGGAAGGCGTTTGGAAAATTCGGCCACACCAACTATTTAAATCTACAAAAAACATTCAAAACAAAACTAGATATTATTGCTGATAATGAGTCAACAAAAAAAAACTGGTAAATACACATCTCAACATCAAACAATAATCAGATTTTCAAAAATATTTAAACAAATCGATTAAGTGATTGATAGATGTATCTGCCTAGTCACCGAAGATCCTTTGGTAAAATAAAAAGAAAGAAACCTCGGAGCTTCAGAGGCAGAGCAAGCTTACGGAGGTACATAAGCTTACCGGATACATATAATCCATCATCGCTTTCGCCTAACGACAGATTCCTTTATCCATTACAAATTAAGTTTGTAGATCAAGTAATTGCAAATTAGGCTTCGTTTCCAATAATCGAATAACCAACATATTTAAACAATATCAATTTTACTGATTATCAAAATATGAGGCGGAGGGAAAAAAAAAGAATGCAGCAAAACAGAATGGCCCATGCAGGTTTCGAACCTGCGACCTTCGCGTTATTAGCACGACGCTCTAACCAACTGAGCTAATGGGCCAATTTGATAGCGGTGCTAAATTTATTTATATGTTTAAAAACTATTGCAATTAAGCTACCGAAACTACGTCGTTTTTTTCAAACTTGTCCTCGGACACTGCACTTAATATTTTTTTTGGTAGCCAAATCTGTGCTCCGTTCGTTGTTTCTCCGGTTTCGATCTCGAAGAAGATGAGAGTAGATGTATCTTCCTCTGTCTTCGCCTCTTTGCTACTGTCCTTTCTTCTTCTTTTTCTTCTTGCTTCTGCTATTAGATCGAGCTCATCTACGATGAACGATCCGTTTCTCGGCATTTCTCCTCAAGGTTTGGTTTCTCTTTCAATCCGTTCCGTTTTGCTCGAGATCTCTGGTAATTAATAGCTCCGATTTGATCTCTCATTTTCACCTTTTCCGTGAGTGTGTAGATGAGAAGTATTACAAGTCATCTTCAGAGATAAAATGTAAAGATGGATCAAAGAAATTCATAAGAGCTCAACTTAATGACGATTTCTGTGATTGTCCTGACGGAACTGACGAGCCAGGTTCTATATATCTTCTCAATTTCTCTTTTTGCATTCTCTCTTATTCACAGTAGTTGATTTTCTCTATAGACAAGCAAACGAAATTGTGTAGCTTTTTCTTAGGTAGTGATTGTGATCAGACGATTAAGCATTTCAGTTTCATTGTGAATTCAAATCCGGTGATTGAAGTTCTACTTTGCTTTTTGGGATTATATGTGTGATGGATCATTGTTTACTTTTGCTCTTTGTGTTAAATCTTTCAGGTACCTCAGCTTGCCCCAATGGAAAATTCTATTGTCGCAATGCAGGCCACTCTCCGCTTGTTTTATTTTCTTCCAGAGTTAATGACGGTCTTTGTGGTATGTTACTCGAATTCTATAATTCGTTTACATTTAGTTTTTGTTGAATCATAGCCTTGAAATGCCATATGTAGGAAAAAAAATAATGTTGTTGAAGGATTAGCCTATTTGTACTTATGGTTTGTTTTCCCATGGGATCAGATTGTTGTGATGGAAGTGATGAGTATGATGGTCAAGTGAAATGCCCACATACATGCTGGGAGGCTGGAAAAGCTGCTAGAGAAAATCTGAAGAAGAAAATCGAAACTTATAATCAAGGGCTTGTAATAAGGAGGCAGGAAATCGAACAGGCGAAAGTGGGTTTGGAGAAAGATGCAGCGGAATTGAAGAAGCTGAAAAGTGAGGAGAAAATTTTGAAAGGCCTTGTTCAACAGCTGAAAGGTTTGCCGTTCTTTTTCGTAATGCATAATTTAATCTTTCTGTTGGCTGATTTTGCAAGTGGCATGCAAATTGAGGTTAAGTTTTCATCATATGTAGTAGTACCATGAGATAGTCAGTGTATTGAATTGTGAGAGCAGACCCTTTGCATATAATTGTAGTTAGATTCCTGATATACCTTGGGATCAGTTTTTATAATTTTCATTAACCACCAAAAGGGCAGGATGAAAGTAAAAAAGTTTATGACTTGTAGTTGACGTAGTGGAATCTTGAAGGATCATCAACTTCTTTATATGATGACTACAGATTATAGACGGAACTATACCTTTAACATTATTGGTGTTATCAGTAATTCAGTATAAATAGCTTGACATGTTCAACATTTCCCTCTGATTACTTCTTCTGTAGATCGGAAAGAAGAAATTGAGAAGGCAGAGGAGAAGGAGCGTCTACAGAAAGAGAAGGAGGAGAAGGAAAGAAAAGAAGCCGAATTGGCAGCCCAGCCAGGAAAGGGGGATGCTGAGGAGAAGACAGATGACAGTGAAAAAGTTGAAGGAAACACACATGATGAAGGGATGCTGGGAGTTCCACAGCATGATGAAAATCCCGATGAAACCACACATCATGATGAGATTGGTAACTATAAGGATTTTCCTTCAGATGAGGACCTTGAGGTTAGTTCTTCTCTTGTAAACTGAATGGATTTGCTCGCTTTTATCTTTGTATTTTGTTTATGTACCTATTCAACAAGTTAAGGAGTCGAACCATGCAAGAAAAGCTTATAAGCTCAATCGTCAATATTCTGGTCCCCTTTTGACCTCTCATTCATGAGGTCATGAAGAAATATTAAAAGTTTCAAATACGTGGGATGCTTGAAAACTCTACCTTTTACTCACTTACATCTGGAACTTAGCTATCTGAAACTCATATACATGACTATGTTACCCTCGTCAATACCTTCAGTACTTTTTATTATTTCTTGATTTCTCTTGTTTTGCTTTATGGTCACAATTGTTATGTCTTCCGTGCGGGTATTGAATTAGAACTTGATTTCAGGAGCCAGCAGCTGAAACTGAACCAACAAGTATATTGGAAGAGGCTACTCACACTAATCCAGCAGAAGAGGTTTGAAAAATTACTACATTCATATGGTCTTTCCATAAGTGGAGCAGTTTGTTGCATGGAAATTTGATGATGATATAAGGTTGTCTATAATGCAGCATGTTGTGGAGACAAATCAGGAATCTCCCTCATCTGAGGATTCCTTCACAGATGGATCTCAAAATGACGGTAGTACCGGAAAGGAGGAATCAGACGAGGTGAAGAAAGTGGTAATTACTTTCAGTTTCTGGCCAAGTGCTTACAAAAAAATTGTCATAAATCTGAGTATAGTTCTCTGAACTTCCGTGATGAGGATAACTCTGTCTTTTGAGACTTGTCTGTTGCATTTTTTCAATAGCTCTACCTGTTTTGAGTTATATCTAGGAGATTATTGAATTCCGGATTTTATCATGACGTTTAAGTACTCTACATTCTATTGATAGGAGGATCCTGGAACTGAGAAGAAGGAAGAGTTGTCAAAGGAGGAGTTGGGGCGTCTTGTTGCCTCTCGTTGGACAGGAGAGAAATCTGATAAGCCAGCTGAAGCAGACGATAGCCCTAAAACTGACGAGCAGAAAAACCATGAGCACACGCCCATAACTCCACCTGAAGTAGATGAAGACCATGGATTTGTTTCAGATGATGACGAGGATACCAGAGACGATGGAAAATACAGTGATCATGAGCCCGAAGATGATTCCTACGAAGAGGAATATCGCCATGATGCTAGTTCTTCTTCATACAAATCTGACGCTGATGACGATGTCGATTTTTCAGGTTTGCATTATGTCCACAGATGTTGTATTCTTTAACGAGGTTGATCATCTATCATAGTTTGTATGACATGATTGAATTTCGTTACGGATAGAGACAACCTCAAATCCTACTTGGTTGGAGAAGATTCAAAAGACTGTCAAGAACATATTGCAGGCTGTGAATTTGTTCCAAACCACCCCAGTGGACAAATCTGGTAAAATAATAGTTTAGCATTTCCATTTACAGTAGAAGCGAGACTTTTTTCCTTCAGTGGATTCATCTGTTGTGCTGTGATATATGCAGAGGCTGATCGCGTACGCAAGGAATATGATGAGTCGAGCTCAAAACTAAATAAGATACAGTCGAGGATATCAAGTTTGGAAAAGAAGCTAAAACAAGACTTTGGTCTGTATGATAAGATATCCTAAGCCTTCACTTACGTTTGCCTTTCTTTAAGTTAGTTCTTATGTATTGTTATTACAGGACTGGAGAAAGAGTTCTATTCATTCCATGGTCGTTGTTTTGAGAGCAAACAGGGCAAGTAAGGAAAATCTTAGCAACTTAGTGTCACATTCTTTCTTTATTAACATTATCAGGTATTACAATTATGTTTATCTTATGCATTTACGATTATTGCCTAAATAATGTCGTAGGTATACTTACAAAGTTTGCGGATATAAAGAAGCAACACAAGAGGAGGGCTATTCGAAAACTCGGTTAGGGTAAGCATCGGTACAACTGTATCTTTTCCACATGCTGATCGCTTTTGTGATACATATAATAAAGTGAGACCATCAGATACCATTGGTTATTTTATCTCTGGGCTTACATATATCATTCTACACTTCCTTAATTTGTTTGATGGGATTTGCTAAAATAGGGAATGGGACAAATTTGAGAACTCGTACCAATTCATGTCATATACAAATGGAGATAAATGCTGGAACGGTCCTGATAGAAGCCTAAAGGTTAGAATTCGATATTGTTAAACCCAATAATTGTTCAATCATAATTGGCTCCAAGTATCAGAAGAAAATTATCTGAGACATGAGTATACAAAGCTTGACTAGTTCACTAAATGCAGGTGAAACTAAGATGTGGGTTGAAAAATGAGCTTATGGATGTCGATGAACCAAGCCGTTGCGAGTAAGTTCTTGTCTTTACCTCTCACGGTTCATCATCATCTTTTATCTCCGATTTTTCTTTTTATTCTTAGTCTCTTGTTGCAGATATGCGGCGATCTTATCTACTCCAGCTCGGTGTTTGGAAGACAAACTTAAAGTAAGTTTCTGTGTTTCATCTCAAATCGTAAAGCAGATCTATAGCTAACACATCCTAAACCTGGTGTTTCATCTTTTATAGGAACTACAGCAAAAGCTCGAGAAGATGATCAACCAAGAACAACCTCAGAATCACGATGAACTCTGATCATGTTCAACTGAAATAATTCTTACTGGATGCGCACAGCGCATAGATTTATGTCAGATAGACTAGTAATCTTGCTGAGTCTGAAACTCAAGAGGACAGAAAAAAAAACTAAAAACAGAGAAGTTTTTTTGGTCGGAAGAGAATGATAGGGTCAAGTTTCATTTGGGTGGTTCTATTTATCAACAGTATTTAGACAATGTTCAACTTTTGGTTAAGCGCAAAGAACAGTTCTTAATATATATATATAAAACATGAAGAATGGCTACATCTAATTTCTAGCTTTTTGGGTTAAAAAAATTCGTGATATAAATGGTGCTCGTTAATATTAAGGAAAGTTATCAAACATTTCACAAGTTCACTGTAAGGTCAGAAGTGGTTTTTAAATGTCCTAAACTAGTGGCAGGTTTGGTTCGGTTTTGTCTTTCTATCATGATATTTTAAATTTTCTAGACTTAAAAGATTCCATTTCCAAAAGAGAACAACTTGAAAATAGTATTTCCGGATTCAAATTATTGCAGTTAACACTATGAAGAAAATTATAAAATCTATAAATTATTTTACAATTTACTATCAAAATACAGTTGCTTGTCTCATTTTTAGTTATAGATTAAAATCCTAAGAAAAAACAGATTAACTAAAAATGTCCATGAGTCCATCTAAAAAAGTGTATCCAATTAGTAACACAAAGCGGTAAACATAAAACATTAATGATTGAGATATATATTTTGCTATATATCGTCAATTTGTTACCGCTTGATGTTCATCGAACGTTGATTCGTAACATAATTGACATACGACGGTACTAATCAAAGCCTAACCAACTTAAATTTTGACAATATAATTATTTTCAAATACCAATCGCATTATAATTCCTTTACTAAAACTAAAAGTATCATTTAAAAAAACAATATTGTTTCACTCTCCTTTATGACAAATTAAACCGGTGGGAAGCAATACAATAAACGTATCGGTCTTCTGTTGACCCAGTCCTAAACCAGTGAACTTCGTTTTTCATTTTTCACGTTAAAAGTAAAAAAAAAACAAAATAAAAGACTTATCACAGAATTGCTTATAATCCCCAAAAATCTTCGGACCATTTTCTCCGATACCTCCCAACTCACCAAATTAATTAATATATTCTTTGTTAATTTATTTTATCCTTCAAATATTTAAAAATATTTAAAAATATTTTTTAATTTTATAGAAACCGAAAATATCTTTCACTTAATTTTTAAATTAAATTTGAACATAATTGTACCTAATAATATATCTAGTACAATCGTTACCATCCGAACTATCATGTTTCTTTTTTAATCATTTAAAAATATAAAAATCATTACCATCTGAATTATAGTTATATCTACAATTATAGTATACGTAGATGATATAGTCATATAGTTGTATCCAATTGTACTAGTTGTACCAGTTATATCGTAGTTCTATCCAATTGTACTACAAATAACAAATTCGAACTCTGAATATGCATTGCTGGTTTAAACTATACGAACTATCATATTTTTTTTTATTACTTGCAATTATAAGTATATAATCTGATTTAGTCGACAGTCAGTTTTATTAAAAGTAAAATCGTAATTTTATTATTTTTTTAATAAAAAAATTAGAAAAAAAAATATATGGAATTTTTTTGTGCGCCGAAGGGTATATGAGATTTTAACCCAAAATCTTCAGATCCTCTCAATTTTTTCCTTGTTCTCCAAGCCAGATCTCTCTTCTTCATCTTTGTCTCTACAACTCTACTCGATCCTCTCTTTTTTGAAATCTCTTTTTTACTTGCGATGGCGATGATAGAGCAAAGGCCGAAGACGAAGATCGTTTGTACTCTCGGTCCAGCTTCCAGATCCGTTCCGATGGTGGAGAAGCTTCTTAGAGCTGGCATGAACGTCGCTAGGTTTAATTTCTCCCATGGATCTCATGAGTACCACCAAGAAACTCTCGATAATCTTCGTCAAGCTATGCTCAACACTGGGATCCTCTGCGCTGTCATGCTCGATACCAAGGCTAGCTTACATACTTCCAATTTTATAGATTCTGTGATTTTTTTTGTAAACTTTGCGTTTTAGTCTCTGTTTCTGATTCCAATTTCATCTTCTTTGACTCGGATTCCACTGTGATCTGAAATTTTAGGGTTTTAAGATATTTTGTCGTTTTCCTCGGTTTTTGATTGGTTAATTCTAATTTTTGATATGCTACACTGATTTGCCTTTGTATAAAATGTTATTGATGCCTCTTTTGTACTCATCTATCTTTGGTAAATGCTTTCTATTTTTTGTTGTTGTCTGTTTATGCCATTTTCTTAGGTAGACTTTTTATTTCAACTCTGCTATTGAATAACTCTCACTAACTTTTTTATTTATTTTTGGGAATTACTAAATATGAATTATGTAGTTAAATCTGTGGGACACTGGTTCTTGTGGTATCGTAGTTTTCTTCAGTTAGAACTTGAGTTAGTAGACCAAACTAGCTGAGAAGAGAGTGCTAAAATGATGATAGCATTTAAATTAGATTTCTTCACTCGACTTGTTTCTTGTAAAAGTTCCAATTGATACTCTACACTTGATTTGTATTTTTATTGAAGACTTCTACTGTCATCTCTGTCTTGTGTATGTAATGTCTACATTGTGGCACATCTATTTGTTTTTTTCGATTATGCTAACGAACTGTTTCGTATTTTCTCTTATAAAGGGTCCAGAAATCCGAACCGGGTTCTTGAAAGATGGGGAACCAATCCAGTTGAAACAAGGCCAAGAGATCACCATTTCGACTGACTATGAATTGAAAGGTGACGAGAACACAATTTGCATGAGCTACAAAAAGTTGGCTGTAGATGTGAACCCAGGAATGGTCATTCTCTGTGCTGATGGTACAATCTCGTTATTGGTCCTCTCTTGTGACAAAGAGAATGGTACTGTCCGTTGCCGATGTGAGAACACTGCAATGCTTGGTGAGAGAAAGAATGTGAATCTCCCAGGTGTTGTTGTGGATCTCCCTACTCTAACTGAGAAAGACAAAGAAGACATCATGAAATGGGGAGTCCCGAATCAAATCGACATGATCGCTCTGTCTTTTGTCAGAAAAGGTTCTGACTTGGTTCAGGTTCGGAAACTACTCGGAAAGCATGCGAAAACCATTCTTCTCATGTCTAAGGTATGTGAAATCAAAGCTCTCTTTCTAGTTCCGGAAACTACATGATCAAATCTTTTAGGTTGTGACGGTTTTGTGTTATTTCGTTTTGATTGATTAGGTCGAGAACCAAGAAGGTGTGGCGAATTTCGATGAAATTTTGATCAATTCTGACGCTTTCATGATTGCCAGAGGAGATCTGGGTATGGAAATCCCGATCGAGAAGATCTTCTTAGCTCAGAAAGTGATGATCTACAAATGCAACATCCAGGGAAAACCTGTGGTCACAGCTACTCAGATGCTCGAGTCAATGATCAAATCTCCTCGACCCACAAGAGCTGAAGCCACGGATGTTGCAAACGCAGTCCTTGACGGCACAGACTGTGTCATGCTCAGTGGTGAAACCGCAGCTGGAGCATACCCTGAGCTAGCTGTCCGTACAATGGCTAAGATATGTGTGGAAGCCGAGAGCACCCTCGACTACGGAGATGTCTTCAAAAGGATCATGCAGTACTCTCCGGTTCCAATGAGCCCGCTCGAGTCACTTGCGTCCTCAGCAGTCAGAACCGCTAACTCAGCTAAAGCCACTCTCATCATGGTTCTAACCAGAGGAGGAAGCACAGCAAGACTTGTGGCTAAGTACAGACCAGGAATGCCTATCTTATCTGTTGTTGTTCCCGAGATCAAAACCGACTTCTTTGACTGGTCTTGCAGCAACGAGTCCCCTGCGAGACACAGCCTTGTCTTCCGTGGTTTGATCCCTGTGCTCTACGCAGGGTCTGCTAGAGCCTCGCATGACGAATCAACAGAAGAAGCTATTGAGTTTGCGACTCAGTATGGAAAAGAGAAAGAGCTGTGCAAGACTGGAGACTCCGTTGTTGCTCTACTCCGAGTTGGTAATGCTTCCGTTATCAAGATCTTGACCGTTAAGTGATGATTCCGATCGAAAATCCGTTTTTGGCGTTTGGCGTTTGGCGTTTGAGGAAATGCCACTAGAAGCGTTTTATGAATTATTCAAGATTGTGATTAAAATCTTGAGATAGCAAACTCAAGTTCTATTTCTTACTTGTTTACTATTACAACTGTTGTGACCGGTGAATTCCACTAACGGTTCATTTTTGGATAATATTTTGTTTTATGAAAACTGTTGGATCATACACGTATAAATTATCATGGTTCTTTTTGTTGTTAAGTATTTCTTATGTGTATGTTATTGTATATGCGCGAGCCAAAGTAAAAATCGGCAAAATAGTCAGGGCAATGTAAAAATTGGCAATATTCGATAAAATAATATAATAATAATTAAAAAAAAATTTTTTATAAAAATATAATCTTAATAATATTATAAATTAATTATTTATGAATATACATAACTATAAATAAAATATATGTTTTTTTCTTATATTTTTATAGTTTTCTTAAATGTTTTTTTTTCTTATTACATTATACATGTATTGGTGTTAGTTTTCAAATTACAGACTTTTTTATAGTTTCAAATGCTATAACTAATTTTATAATCATTATCAGTTGTAAATCACATATATCATCATAAATAAACAAAATATGAAAGAAAAATGTTAAAAACTATACCATCATCTTTAAATTATAATTTAATAACCATAATCTATTTTGATCTCTAGACATATATTATTATTGATAAATTTTATTTTCAAAAATGAATTTATCTTAATTCTTTAGCATTATATCACCAAAACTATTTGTTATATCAAATTTAATTTTACTATTTCTTTCCAAGTATTATTTTCCAAAACAAGATTTCAAAATTGATAGTTTAAAAAATATTAGTATTATGTTATTTAAATCGTTTAACTTGTGTTTTTCTATATTTTACGGTATAATATTTTAATATAATGTTTTTTATTTAAAATTTAATAAATTAATATAATTAATTTATAGATAAACTAATATTACGAAAAATTAATAAATATTAAAATCTCAACATTATTAATTTACTTAAGTTTTACTGAAAGTATACTTATATTTCATCTTTTCATAGTCTTAATAAAGAGAGGACATGAAGACAAAAAAGAGACAGCGCATGAATCAACGCCCATACAAAAACATTCCGATAAAGATTAATCATTATCTCCTTCATCATTACTTGGGCTTCAACCGAAATAAATTTCATATTAAAAACACTCCATTTGAATCACACAAAAAACAATGTAAAGACCCATAATTTGATCATCTCTATTCAAAGTCTTAAAACATGGAAGATTGAATTATCATCGCCCATACAAATCATTCCCGGGGCCGGCTTACTGGAGGAGACAAAGGGGGTGACAGGTACGTGTGTCAAAATGGTAACCGTACCTAATGCAAAATAAACCCATCTAGGTTTAATATTTATATTGGCAGATTTAATCCGTTCATTTATTTTATGAATTAAAATTTATATATTCAAATCCATAATTATTAAATTTATTGGTTAAAATGAATTATATGGGTTATCCATATGTAAAATAAAAATAATTTAAAAAATCTAAAACATATCATATCATTATAAAACTAACAAGAATTTTTAAATAACAAATTAAATTAAAATATATAGTTATTAAAATAAATTAAAGCATCATAAAATCCTATAACCATAAATTCATAAAACTATAAAATGATAAAACCAAAAAAAAATTATTGATTTAAATAATATTTGAATCTTTTTTTGATGCATATGACATTTTGATTTCATATTCTTTTTCATTGACTAAATAAAAAATAATTTGAAAATAGCAATTTAAGTATGATAATAATAATTATAACTAATATCAATAAAATAATGAATATAGATGATAAGTTTATATTTTTTATCAACGACATAATCAAATAATCAAGATGTAGTACAAAGTAAAGGTTGAAGAAGTCGATTCCAATAATTGTTAAGACAAGAACCAATACTAAAAAATATTTAAGGGTTTAAATATTTTCATATTGATTATAAATTTACTAATTTTTTTGTTTTAATGGTAAATCCATAATCCAAATGGATTGAGCCACTAAAACCACAAACCCATTAAAATTGATCCACCAAAACACATTTATTTATATGTATAGAAAATTTCAACACAAAACCACCAAAATAATAAGTAGATCGGATCAATCCATGGATCTCAACCCATTTTGACACCCTAACGACATGGGCCTAATCCATATCTTTTTGTCATAATAATTAAAGGGTCCGATTTAGAAAATATATATTTTTATATCAAAAAATTAAAAAAAAAATTAGATTAATAGAGAACCAAAAAAATATTTTATTTGTCTACATTTTTATTTTTGTTACAAAATCTACCAAAACAAAAAAAATTATATGTAAACTTTTTTTTGTAACATTTCCATCATTATTTGAACATCAATTGACAGAAATTTCATAATTTAGAAGACTCAATTTAAAAAAATGAAAACACACAAACCGAATATGATCATCTCTGTACAACGAGAATGGATTTTTCTTTTTTAACAGTCTTGAGTGAAAGAACATCATTTCTATGTACTTAAAAGCAGAAAATGAAATGCAGAGAAAAAGAAACAAATTCCAGAGCTAGATAATGGTAAAACTGAGATAACAGCAAAAGATGAAGAATAAGAACAAAACCCAAGATTTTTAGTTTTCGGATGTTTTTATTCTCTGATTCTTTATTAGCGAGAAGATCCTGAGTAGAAATTGTTCTCAACCAGATTGAGATCCAGAGGACGATGAAGGAGATGAAGAAGAAGACGAGAATAATCCACTAAACGGCCATGGAAATGAAAACCTTCTTCCATTACCGCTCCTCGCCTCATCCTCTCTTCCCCTTTCCGCATTTCCAACATTCTCAACAACGTTTCTGTTATTCGTTTCCCGAACATTTCTTGTTCTTGGTGGTCTCTCAGAATCAATCTTAGTCTCATCATCATCATCAGCACTAGAAGGAAGCTCAAATCGACACACGGGACAAGAACTATGAAGCTCAAGCCACGGGACAATACACCGGATATGAAACTTATGCTTACAAGGCATCTCTTTAGCTTCCGTTCCTTTCTCAAACTCATCCAAACAAATCGAACATTGCAACGGTTCCATAATCTTAACCGTTGGTAAAGCTTCAACAGCTTCTTTACGAGCAGGTGGAGTGCCTTGCCTATTAGGATCATTCTCAGCCAAATGCTGAAGCAAAAGATCTAATCCAGGTCCAATGAAGTAATCTTCAAGTGAAGTCAATGAAGAATGATTCTGAGTTTGATGATCCGAAGATCCTTGAACGAGTGATTGATTAAACGGATTAATCGTTATAACTCTATTGCTATTAATATCCCTCTCTCGAGAATTATCCCAATTGTTATCAGAACTTTCATACTCAGAAGCAATCCCAGCACGAATCCCGTGAAGCAACTGCAATATATTCCCTGAGCTTCTTCGTCTTCTTCTCAAGATTGATTCAAACTCTCTATCTAAATCAATCTCTCCACCATGTCGTCTAGCTCGATGAAGACGATGATACACATTATCGATACTACTATCATTATTCGATTCATCACCATTATTATCTTCACCAAACGCTGATCTTCTTCTTTGAGGACTGCTCATCATTCCAAGCAAGATTGGTGCCCATAGAGACAATGCACGATCTGTTCCAAAATCTGTTTCTGGGTCTTGTTGAACATCTCTTATGCCTCTGCCTACACTTCCACCATTACTGCTCATTTCTTCGATGAATCCACTTTGACAATAAGGACATTTGATCTCAGATTCCATTATTGGATTCACCATTTGTGAACACCTGTGACACCAATATCTAGCAGCCATCGTTTCCTCCATGTTTCTTCCTCCAACCCCAAATCTCTTGATTCTGTAAACAAGAAGGAATACACAATCAACCCTAGAAATCTGTTATTTGTTTATCAGATCTAAGAAGACAAGATAATTGTATCCCTTAAAGTTTATAACTTTCCACTAGTATTGATCTCAAAATGAGGAAATCTTGTCATCAATTTCTCAAATTTAATAATTTTGACCAATCAGTTTCAGACAAGAACATCTTTAAAAAGGAGAGGAAAAATCAAAACTTTTTAAACAAATTTGGGATAAAATCAAAAACCCATAAAGAATTGAACCCAAAAAATAGACAAAAAGAAGAACCCAGAATCTTGTAAAAAGATCAAAGAGGGAAACAAAACCCTTGAAAAGAGGAACAAATTTCTTGCTTTTTCTCCTATTTTCTCATATTTTTTCTCAAATAAAAAAAACGATTAAAGAAACACAATCCACAAAAGAAATTAAAAAAAAACCCCAGAAATTTACATGCCCACAATAAACACAAAATCATACCTTTAAATGTCCCTACTTTTCTTGAAAACCCCAGGAAAATTTTAAATATGGTCTTCCTTCTTTCGATTCCTCCAGAGAATTTAAACCTTAACAAAGTCTAAATTTTTCTGTCTGTTTGTTGCTGTTGCAAAAGGTTTGAGAAAATGGAGGAGAAGAAAGGAAAAAAAGAGAAAACGAAGAAGAAAGAGTGGAAGGAAATAAAGCAACCCAACCACGTCCTCTTCTAACCCAACTCGTTCCTTGTTTTCTTTTACTTTATGTCCTTTTCTTAATTAACTTACTAATCAAGTTTAAGACTTTAGGCTAATTATAGTCTTTCCCTCCTTACAAATTTTGAGGGTTTATTACTAATTTATCAGTAGCTGATTCAACGCTTATGGTCTTCGTTTAATAGAGTTTCCATACTATTTGCTTGGTTATATTATATTATATTATACTGACTAGTTGTATACTCTAGTTGGAAGGGAACTAAGGTATCTACTATGTAATATGTATGTAAATATTCGTTTTGATGGAGACTATATATTACTTGAAATTTATATTGTCAACTTTATAGACGCGTGAACTTTATCTTCAGAATTTTGGGCCCGAGTATATCCATTACAATGTTGAATAATGTGTACAAACCAACAAAAAAACTTGGTTTTATACAAACTAATAAAATATTCAGATACGACAATTTTTTTCAAAATTTTAGATTTTTTTCTTAACAATACAAAATACAACCGTTTGAATTAGTCAATATGATAAACAAATATGTTCTTCCTACAGGTTGGCGATGATATGTATCGTTGAGTTGTGCTGTTTGGGAATTTGCATTGTTCTTTGTAGGAATGGCATATGATGAGTTGAGTTGTCTTGCTTCGTAACCATTCTTTAAGGACAGAGGGTTTGCTTAAATCAGTAACATAAAAAACCATTTTAAACACGAGTGGGAGACTATTTCCTATAAAACGACGCCGTAAATGTCTTACTAAAACATCATTTCAGTGCACATTTTATAATGTTTATTATACATGAAGAACTAATTAAAGATTACTAAAAACATATTATTTCTTCATTGACTTAGCTTTTCGTCTGTATAAGTACACCGGTCGCTTATTGGTTGCTTGAAGCGGCCTCGCATTCGAATTTGAAGCCTGTAAAGTAAAAAAAATGAAAGGTTATCAATTGGATGATAAGAGAGCATGGCCTTATGTTGAAATACTCTATAGACCGTAAGTAATCATATTTACGCACTACAGAACTATATCTTGAGAAATATGCAACTCAGACATGCATATAAGTATTAATACGATAATTTAAGTTATGTTAATGATATTATGGTGTATAATAAATCATAAGAACAAATAAATACTTACACCATGTACAGCCACACGGAGAAGCTTCACTTGTTTACTTGTTACGGTCCTAATCTGAAAGTTTATTAAATGATAAGAAATTGCTATTAATTAGGTAATTCAGATAAAACTAACATGATAATAAATTGAAATGAAAACTATATACTAATATACTACACTATTAAAAATCAGAATGAAGGAAAATAAATAGTAATTAGATAGTAATCCACCTTATGCAGTACGGATAAATATTTACTTCATAATTTATTAGTTTATATAATCATATATTATTATTAGTGTTTTCTATTATATTTATTTTATATTATTTTATCTAATTTATTTATAATTATTATACATGGTTTGTGTTGTGTTAATTAAAAATACTAGTATATACGTATGTCTGATGTCATGTTAGTAGACAAATTTATATGATAAGTGGTGTTATGTATATATTTTCACATTGTTCAAAAAAATTATAAAAGTTTCATTAGTCCAATATCAATTATTATCAATGATTAGAAATTCGATATGAGATTCATCATGATCTGTCATGACCCGTCTTCATCTGTTATGATTCGTCTTGACCCGTTCTTAATCATTGTAAAAATTTGAATATTTGAAGATCCGGTTGATTTAAATTTGGATGATAAAATATTGAATCTTATTAGATCCGTCGAAACTAGATTCATATACTTCTTGATCAATTTTTTAAAATACTATATAAATATTTTTGACATATCTTAATTTTTATAAGTTAAAAATATATACTTAACGTCTAAATTTTATAATTTTTGAAACTAAGTATTTAAATTATTTTTATTTATTTTATTCAGTAAAATTATTGGTTTAACTAACAAGGCAAATTAAACGAATAAGTTTTTAAAATTTTAGATGCCTAATAAATCAAACTTTTTGCTCATTCACATTTACTAACATTTTTGTTCTTTTTATAATATGATTCAGAATCATTGCTCAAATTTTTTAACCGATGTAGGACGTTGAACACATATTTTTTTTCGTCAATTGAGAATTATAATTCCGTTTCTAAAAATTCAATTGACAATATATGCAAAAAATCTATGTTTTATTAACTATATGTATTATATGATAATTCGTAATAATTTGAAAATAATATCAAACAAAGATGATAGAAGAATCATAGTTTTTAATCTTAACAAAATCTTTCAAATATAATAACTTAAAAATAATATGGTATAATTAGATATCAAATCTTAGTTTTTTTTTTAATTAATAATTTAAAAAATTTTAATTTTAATTTTCGTACATAACCGCAACTGAGTGCGCACTGGGTTCGTCGAGGAGAGACAAAGCTCTAATCATGGTATTGTGGAGATAAGTATTGGGAAATGGCTGGTGGGTAAATACAGAGTAAGCATATTGGAGATGTCCAGCATTGGAACATGCTTCGACGAATTTGGCAACGATGAGATTGTCTCGGTTTAAACCGGTTATGATCATGAAACAATGAGATTGCTTCAATGTTCTGAGGTTGGTTACATGAATTTTCAGAGAGGAAACGAGCCAATTTGTGCCCTTAAGGCAGTGATTCTCTGTAACATTCTCTTATCATCGGACGATAATGAGAAATTAGTGTTTTAATTCGGTTTTGAACAAGAAAATTTGTAATTTCAGTATATGTAATAGTACTATTTTATATTGTTATGAAATTAATTCAAATTATTATATATACAATTTAGAATATGGTTCTCATGATTAATTTTCGTTTATTCTACAAGTTTAAATTTCACGTAAAAATAGTAATACCTATACAGTTATAAATATGTTTCGGTCTATTGATATATTATCACTGATTTAGCATTAGTTTTTAACATTTACATCTCACATTTAGGACATTAAATATATATTTGCATATGTGTTCTTGTTTTGTAGATGTTTCAAGTTTAATATGCATCAATGGAGAGAAAATGAAGTTAAAAGGATCAATGGAGACAAAATGAAGTTAGAAGGATCAAAAAAGAGTTTTCGCTGAAGAACTAAAGATTTGGTGGGCAAGCTTAGTGACCTCGTGTTGTCAATGGAGTGCAGTGGCCATTTCTAGTGGGCAAGTATCATCGATGGAACTCCGCAACGTAGTGGCATCAAGACACCAATAGAAGCTTGACGAAATTTATCCAAAGAACTAGCGAGCATGACGTAGCAGGTTCATGTGATCGTTGGGTTTCAGTGGGCATAGTCAGCAGTCTTGATGCACTGTTGGAGCGCATTGGGCGGTTCTAGCGGTTTTGTCACACCACTGGACCGGTCCAACATTTCAGATTTTGATGTTTTAACCTGATTTACCCGATTGGTTAAGTGTTGAACGTTTCCTTTATTTCTCACTATAAATAGCCCTTAAACCTAATTAGAGGGGGCATGCTTGTTTTTAGGGATTCTTTTAGCCACTTTTGGGATTTTAAGAAATATTTTGTATGAAATCCCCCTATTTTAAGTTATCAATTCTTGTTTTCTTCTTAAAACTTTCACTACTTATCTCTTAAATAATGATTATACAAGACTCAAGTATATTGCTTTGTGTTTTCATGATTTCTAGTGAGTAATTTTTGAGATGAGTTAGGAGTTGGTGGATTATGATGATTTGATGGGTTGATGATGATGTTTAGGATTAGATCTTAAATTATCATTTATTTAGGTTGATAGTAATGGTAGATGTAAGATTGTAATTGAGAATCTAGATCACTAGGATTTCATATCGGAAAGGTATTCGATGAAATGTTTGAAATAACCTAAATGAGTTTTTTTCTTACCCAATGAAAATAGTTGATTAGTGGTTGGCTTAGACCTTGGTATTATTGCTCTTTGATTACTTAATCGCTAACATAAGTTATTGATAATTATGTGATTAAGGAAGGGATTAATGTCATATAAGTAAATTAGTCTTGATTAGTGATCTATAACCAAAAATAGTATTCATAATATGTTTTTACCATCATCAAAAATTCATCAACTCATCTAAATCATTATCATTTCTTTGACTTGTCCTTTTCTTTTATTTGTTTTCAACCGTTTTTACTTTTTTCTTTCTTTTTTTTAGATTTTTATTTATTTTCAAAATCACTTTATTATTTTAGATTAATTTAATTTTCTTTTCAATCCTAATGAATTGATTCTATTTTCTCTTGTGTATTCGACCATAAAATACACAAAAGACCTAGATCATAGAGATAGACCCAAAAAATTCAAACTACCATCTTTATATAAGCCCACTAAGCCTACAACCTCATGTACATGTACTACAACAATCAAAACAACACATATTCATATACCGAAACTATACCACAAATCTTAAACGGATACCGAAACACACACCTCAGTTTCGGTCATACATATAAAAATATATCATTAGCAGCATCAAATTCGGATGGCAGAAAACACGAGGACTCCAAAGAAACAAGTTATATGGAGAAATTCTTGATTTGTAGAAACTCGGTTTGCATATCTTTTGAAGAGCTCGTGGGATAAGTCAGGTCCAAGATAAGCATCGACCATAGGACGAATAGCAGCTTGAACCAAATTGGTACGGGCACGTCCGTAAGAAACCGGATCTTTCTTCCACTCTTCTTGTTTCTCATCCGAGTGTTCAACTATTTTCATGAATTCCATTTTCTCTATCTTGAAACCACCGCAACGGTCAATTCCGGCAGCCATTTCCTCCGGACTTCTCATGTACGCCGGAATGTTGAATCCATCTCTTGTCTCTTCATCTATCAAACCCTTTTGTCCAAACAAATATAAAACGTTTTGTTTGAGTGGTATTAGCAAAAAAAAATTAGCTAATTTATGGAATAACACAAGTTGACGATCTTTTTTTTAAGGACATGGATTGTGAAAATAAATGTTTTACTCGCTTTTTTAATACAGATGTCAAAAAACATTAAAAGATTAAAATACCATTTTAGCGAAAAACAAAGGAAAAGAAACGCTTGCTTTTCATGGTAGTTGTGATATATAGTGACAACATCATCAACGGTTACGTAGTTGTAATCATCAACGTGTGTGTGTATATGTAGATTTACCTCATCTATTAAATCTTGCCAAGCTTGTTCCATGGTAATCGTGAAAGGATGTTTGGCTCGAGTATCTTGGTCACCAAATTGACTACTTGTTCCCGAAGGACGACCAGCCATTAACACAAATAACACTCCTCCTTTCACAATTTCTTCTTTCCGACATCTCAAGAAATCATCCAAATCTTTCTCTGATTGCTCTGCGTATGCTTCCACCACTTCTTTCTTTGCTCCTTCTATCCACGTTTTCCCTTTGTTCCACGTTCTTGAGCCTTTCTCCAATACTTTCTCCGGTATCTGCAAATATTTCTCAATGCACACATTTTACAAAACGGTCTTGATTTCTGGTGTTATGAAATATATGTCTCTTACATTTTAGATATATATATGTTCTTGCTTTCAGACTAATCAAGAAAATGTTGATTTATATTTTCTTCTGGTGATTAAATTTGGATGATATATTTTAATTAGTCACTGTAGTAATCTTTATGACTTATATTTCCTACCACTTAGTAAAAAGAATAATAATCATTACCTTAAATAAAAGAACATTATAAATAGAAAAAGATAGTGTACTAGACCTGAGAGAGCCAGTGTAAGGCACTTAAGCTCACAGCGACATGAATCGTTCCTCTCGGGAAAAGCCGATCATAGAACGAACCAGCGACACCGCCGGCGAAGTATTTTGCTGGCGAATGAACACTCTGTTTCTCAGTCAACAGCTTGAACAACAAATTGAAGTCATTAGAAGGCAGATCACAAAAGAAAGCCTCAAACTCCGGCGAACCACCATCGTACACCGCCGTGTATCGACATCGTAACGTCTCGACCACCGTATCGAAACAAGTAAACGTGTTTGAACCGGTGGCGCAGCCGAGGTCGGTGATTCTGATCGGAGAAGTTTGGTCGGAGAAGAGTTTGATGGATTGGAGAGAGGAGATAAGGATTGGTTTGCTTAAGGTTATAGCCAAAGCTTGGCTATCGGAATTGTTGACATAGCTGAGGTCATCTTCGCCGCCTTGCATAGCGAATACACGGTGGAGACGGGTGGTGGTCCAGTCTTTCTCCGTCATCGGAAGGCTTGGTGACTCCATTTTATGTTCTCTCTCCTCTCTATTCTATGATGTTGTCAAATAGAAAAAGAAAAGGAAAGATTTTGGTGTTGGACTTGCTTAGATGTGGCTTTGTATTTATACTCAATGCACATATACATTTACATATACACAGACACATGCATATTGATTCTTTTTGTTGGCAATTAATGGTTACTCATATCTTTTATTTAATCAATACACCACTCATTGACTCATTCATAATTGATGGTAATGGTTAATTTTATGTTTTGGCTATGGAAAATATGCATGTATTGATTTTTATTTTATTTTTAAGGACACATGTATTGATTTTTGATGTGTGAATATATACATATGTTTCCGTTACAAAACTTAATACTCCCCTGTTTTAAAATATAAGATGTTTTAAAGGTTTTTTCTTGTTTCAAATTTTAAAATATTTTTATATTTCTATGTAATTTTTAACTTTATTGAATATTGTGTGATTAGTAGTACTTTTGCAATTTTTTATAACTATATATAAAAAATAATACTGTTTAAATAAAAAAATATTTTTAATTTGCGTGATTTTGCTAAAATATTTTATATTTTGAATAAAAGAGGGTATATAACTTTAATGGTAACTGATGAGTTTCGACGGTTTCACGAATTCCAGAGGATTTCACAAGTTAATGATATCTGACGGGTTTTTTTTTTGGTTGACATTTTTTCCTAAAATTTCACAATAAACGTAAAATAACTAAATAATACTTATATACTATCTACCTTATAAAATTTCTTTACACCAGAAAAATATAAGATTAACTACGTGTCAAAATTAACATGGTGTCAAAATTATAATTAAGTGAATGTTGATTTTACAGTTTTTTAAAAATAAATTGTGTCATACGATGTAAAACATGGTTTTGTCAGATAAAATAACATGTTATATGTATAAAATATGCGTAGAATTATGAACAAGCGCGAAATATAAGCATCTTATGTACAATTTTTCCATTCATCTTTATACAAAAAATCTTTTATAATTTAGTACAAATGTAATGATTACAAAAGAATTTATATATGTAGTGATATTTATATAAAAAATTCAACTAATTAAAATGTTCTGGTTTGTATATACTTTTAGACCGGAGTCAAGAGCATGCATAGTATGATCTTCCAAATGCAAATTGACCTCCCATAGCCCTGGATCAAAAAACTCTTTAGTTAACAAAGTATGCTGCTAATGACTGGATGCTTTTTTAACACAAACATCATGTTAATTTTATAAGTTATATTATTAAAAAGATACCAATAATCAACTTATCTGGAATGACGTTGAGTTAGTGACATTCTTTTATATTTTTCACAAGTTTTTAGTTTTTTAAGTAACCTGTTGGTACCAATCACATTCACTAGTACCAGGGGGGAGCTAGTGTATAATTAGGGGGTTCATATGTCACCCATAATTTTATAAAATTTAGTGTATTTTTGGTGTATTTTTTGTTATAAAACTATATAAATTAGAGTTAAATTAACAATTTGACTCCTATAAAATTAAATTTTCCTATTTTGATCCCCACAAATTTTCCTATAAAATTTAATAGTAGAAAAAAAAGAAATGGGCAGTTACGTTTTACGTTGTATATAGCGTTATTTATGAATGTCTTTGTCTCTCTGCTCTCTAGATTATTTTCCTCACTTTTGATTATTATATCATTTAAGGGTTACCATTATTGTTCTAGAAACAGATCCAGGTCTCCCTTTATCCATCCTTATCTTCGTTACTTTATAATGAATTAACTTTCTTATGTACTTTGCTTTTAGTGGAGAGATTATTAACATAAGTAGACTAAAGATTTCGTGGACGTCTTATGATCTTATCTACATCACTACAAATATAATTGTTTTGGGCTAAATGTGAAATTATTACAGAAACTGAACGAAACGTACTCAAATTCTTTTTATATTGTTATGGCAGAAACTAATAAAGTAGAGTGTTATTCACTGTATCTACTTTGTTTTGCTGAATTAAAAAGGATTGTTTATCAAAATAAGAAAGTTCGAATTAACAAGGTTTTGAATGGTCCGTTGGTGGATGATGTTTTACATCTATCGTTTCTGTCTTTTCTTTTGGAAATTTATTACGTACGTATTTTATAAAACTGATATACATATATATATATATATATATATATTCATATCAATATATGTATGCATACTTAATAACGTTTCTCAACTTTTGATCTCTTATACTTTATCAAAAAAAAAACTTTTTGATATCCTATAAAACATAAATGATATTCATTGCTATCATTTTTTTTCCACAGAATTTGGAATGGTATAGTATTTAGTTTTGTCAGCTTTTAACAAAAAAAAATAGTTTTGTTAGTCGATAAGATATAATTAATTTGTGTTTATGACTAGTGGATATGTTCTTCTTGTTCTTCTTCTTCTTTTCTTTCTTTTGTCAATCAATGGATATGTTCTTCAATTATTTTATCTTTTTGAGATTTTAGTACGCATTGATTCCACAATAATCTAATGGTTATTTTGGATCTGATAATCTTAATTGAGAATGGAGACATAGTTTCAAACTGAAATTCATCAATCCGCTAAGCCGTGGTCGGTCAGGATCGGTATGGTGATCCGAATCTATTTTTCTTTTCGGTTTGGGTATATATGAAAAATTTGATCGGGCCCTAAACGCAACCATCGGTACAAATCAGTACCTAAAACGAAATTAAAGTAAAATGTCTTGGCACAGAAAAACTTTTAGAGAAAATGGACTTATGACGTCGGGTGGAGGGTTTGGAGGGTGAAATGACCCGTTATTACGCCTATACAGAGAGATTTTAGAGTTGTCAGTGTCCTCCTTTTTAATCTATGGTCCGAATTCCCACTTGCTTCCACGATTTTTTCTATAAAAATATTGTATAACCCTATGTGAGAAATTCTTATGGCTTTGGCATGACACAGACTTATCCATGGGAAAGTATATATTATACATAAAATAAATTTTTTGGTTTTTTTAGTTATTAAAAGTTTTCTATAGATTAATACCGAAAAAGTCACGAATTCGATTCACCTTGGAAAATATATATTCTCTAAAAAAAAGTTAATTTAACATATTTTGTACTTTATCCCAAACATATTAGAGATCCACGAATTCTTAACCTCCAAATTATCTAAAAAAAAATGTACATTTAGCATAAAGGTCTTAAACCCCACAATTACTTTCATCAAATATTATTCCAAGAGAATGGTTGTTCCACTCTATATCACCAAGTTAAATTTCAGTGAAGTGGCTGATGATATCATCGTATGCTAAAGGTAATAATTTGATACGAATAGAAGGAGAAAATCGTTTTTAAAGAAAATTAACCTTTGGTTCTTTTTCAAAAAAATAAAAGAAAATTAAGCTCTGGCCTGAACCAGTTTCTTATTATTATAAATAATTTATACACATCCATATACATCTATGTATGCATCAGTGATTGCCAAACGATCGTAGTGGATCGTAGAGATAACAGTTGAATTATAACTATCGTTTTTCTTACTGAATATATAAATAAGCTATGCTATCCATAATCCTTCTCCGTGATACATGTGTGATATGTCTGATCTCTTGTGTGTTCAATTGTCTATGTCGGAGTTTCTCTTTTAATGTTATGTTTTTATGCTATATACTACTCTATCATGAAATCCTCTGTATGTACTCAAGCTCAAAATTATACTGTTGTAAGGGAAAACAAAAAGAAAGAGGAATAATATTCATTTTTAACCAAAAACAAAGAGCTATGCTTTAGCTGAACTACAGCAGTAGCCAAGCCGCTAATAAAATGAAACAAAAATATATGCTTAACATCTCAAAATGATGGCAGTACAAAACTTTGTACTACTGATTTTAATGTTTTGTATTGCCATTTCTCTTTACAATTTTACTATTTACACGGTGTACATCCATCACACTTTTAATTGTGAATATATTAGTTTTGTGTTGCGAATTTAACGATTGGCAATATGTCCGAGTGGATAGGGCTTTGACTGCGCACGTTCGAATCCAGCTGTTGACGTTCCTATCTTGTTTTTTTTTTCATTTACCATTTTTCTTCTATTTCCAGAACACGCGTTTATGTCCGTAACGGGCATCACCTACCTGACTGACGTTTGCTCAGTCTACTCATTTATTATTTGGTGCTTCAATTTAATTCCAGAATAAATATTTAGCACAGTTCTATGATGTTTGTTTAATTTAAAAATTATTATTATATTTTTTTCTCGATTGTAAAAAAAAAACTATACAGCTTTCTAATTTTCTATTATAACTATCATAACTTTTAAGTTTCAAACATATGATATTTATTTTTTCGGTGAAGCAAATTTTAACGTGGTCATGAATCTCATGATTTCAGCCATCACATAATCATCTCTCTACTATATAGTCTATATATGCTTACTTACCTAGCTGCTTTTTTGTGTGTTAAGAAGTGCTTTGAGTTTCAAATAATAAAGATATATATTGGTTATCGAGAGAATTAATGGTAGGTTGGCCACTAATCCTTATCAAAATATAACTTATATAATTAATTAAGACCACCCACTATTATTATTTTTGTTTTTGCTATTTCTAAGGTGAATGGATTTTTGAGATTCTACCATTATTCCTCTTTTGTTATCATGTATATGAGGTTATATGTACATATAACTAATTAATCTTTTTTTCTCATGTACATTCCATGAAAAATAAAATAAAAGTCCACATTTATCTGCCTACAAATTTTAATAGTAGCAATTTATAACATTATAGTAATTTAAAAAAAAAATTTGATATCCATTTAGGATTTGTTAAAAATATAATTTGACATACATGTGTAAGTCTAAAAAGCCAAAAAAAAAAACAATAGGTTGAAAAGATAGTTACATATAAGTTAGTGTATGGCCCTCAATTTTGATAAGATCTCACATGTATACTTTCAAATGTCTGATATTTAAAATAAAATAGTAAGGTAAATTATTCATACAGCATATGTTTTTAGTACATAATTTCATCACCTTTTTCACTAAATATATAGCAAGATAATTTCATCACTTTTTTCTTCTTCTTTTTTAATTAGCAGCGGATGTATAGATCACTGTAACAGCCGACTAATTCCAAAGGAAAGTAGACTTATTAGGAGTTTCTTGCAAGCCGACCACGGATAAGATGTTGGAACCAAAGACCAAAATTTCAAATGGCCCTACAGTAATGAAGTTCTTACCAAAAGGAACCAAACTCAGGAAGAGCGAGTTTTATCACTCCATACTGAAACAAATTTACTTTCGAAATTGACATTTCTAATGTGCACCAAAAACATTTTTTTCACGAACTTTAGTGTTATGTTTTACGCAAGTCAAGTTAACGACGTTGATACATCAAATCATATCCATTATAAGAAATGCAACTTTGTCCCTTTCAGTTTCTTTGGAAACTAGCTAATTTCTGTATCATGTTCACTCATCGAAGATCACACCAAAGATTCTAGTTAAATATGCAAGCTTATTTTATTTTATGTTATTTTGACGGCAGAAATTAGCTAGAATCTTTAACTAGCTTGCATATTTGAAAGCAGCTTAACTGACGGCGTATATAATTTCTTGTTTATAAACGAAGCACGATGAAGCTTAATTAGTTGCGTCTTAATCTGAAGAGTATCAATATTAACATTTTCACACATTAAACTAATTAACAATCAAACCCTTGATAAGTGGACCACCAACTACCATAGTCCATATAGAGAGACTCAAGTCTGAATGTCCTTAATACTATATAAATCCTGCAAGCTAATTAAATTCTGAATTTATATTTATCAATCGTTCAGCTAGAAATACTATATATATATATATTTATATATATGTGAGTCAATGAAGAAAGGTATTGGCCATTACATTTTTTTGGTCAACGGCCATTAATTTCTAAGAGCATGGACATGAGGTGAGAAACTATTTTGAGTGTCTCACCATTATTAAATTAATATTTTTAATATGTTATATTTATTTTGATTAAATTTATTTACTAAAAAAAAATTGAGTCAATCACACTTAAATAAATGGCAGAGGGAGAACCGTTTTTTTTCTTAACTTTTCTACTTTTTTTACTATTTATTATTTTTTAAATACTGGAATTTCATCACTCACTCGACATTTACTTAACAGTTGTGCTTAGTCTCATACGCATACGGTCACGCCTAGTCACAACGTCATATTCAGGGGATCTCCGTTTCTTCCCAAATCGTGTGAAACCCTACTCTTCTGATCTCAGTTACCTCAGTTCATCGACACTTAGTCCACAGAAGAGATGTGCTCGGAAATGCCGAAGGGTTCGAAGAGAATCTCTCGCCGGCCGAAAACATGAACATCACTGTATCGAACCCTCAAAAAGAGCAGGAGATTTTAAAGTACTACCAAATTACGACCAGAACGAATCTCCCTGATTCCAGCCCATCGGAGGTCAGTGTGCGAAGAACATTCAGAGATGTTGTCAAATTGGCAGATCAATTGGTTGAGTCTTATATAGCTTTCTGCATGCCACCGGGTACATGCTGCTTTGACGCATACTCAGTTCTCGAAACATGTTGGGATCACCATCCCATTCTCCAATAGCCTGGACAAACAACATACATCACTCAATCACAGGTCAAGTAACTTTCTTGTATTACTAATATGTCTAAGCTTTACCTCAATCTCAGAACTCAAATATCTGAGCCGCCGCCCATCTATTTCTTTCGTAAGCTACACAATTGTGTGGATCAACACACAAGAAAACCTGAATATTAAACATTGAAGTTGTTTCTGGTAACATAGGATACTTAAATGGAACTGAAACAAAATTAGATACTTGAAACCTTACCATTGAGACAAGACGGAATGCATTGTTGTCACCTTCATATCGGTATATCGCACTAATATCTATCTCGGTCCTCAGAACAGAAGTTGTATCAAATATTTCTTCTTCAGTCTCATTGTTCTCTCACTCAAGTGCTAAATAACACAAGAACAAAATGCTCAAAAACTACTGCATTATGGTTCTGATCTCTAATAAACCAATTAGCTAACTTTGTAGCTTATCATAAACTTAACAATTTTGAAAACAGATGGAAGTTTTAAAACCACACTGTCAACATAGTTTCGTTTCCCACATCCTTCCTTGTCACAAAGCATCTTTACGTTGATTCTGATGACTTCAAGGATAGTTTCAAATGTAAAATCCTTGATGATAACCACAAAAACGTTCCTACCATCACTTATATGCAAGACTAGCTTCTCATTCGCTTAAAAAGATAAAAAAAGATAAGGAACTTGCCTTGAGTACTCTCTGTGAATTTTTATTGTTCCTTCACCACTTTATAGAACATTACTTTCTTATTAAAACATGTCATTTTTATAATATCATCACGTTTTTTCAGTGTTCAATAAAGTTTTCAGTGCGTTGCAGTAAATTAATTAGGTCCAATGCATAGCGTTTTAAATATGTAATTAGTCTACCCATACATACTTCAAGACAAAGACTAGCAATTAGCGGATAGACATCAGTCCATCCTCACATGATTAAAGAAAAAAAGACTACTAGTAAGCATATTCCATTCAAAACAAATAATTTAGTGTTTTTTTTCTATGTATTCGAGTTTTTTGGACATATATATATATATATATATCTATATATTCCTACTAATTTTGGGACCATATCTGTAGAACAATGTTTGTTACAATGCATGAATGTGCCACTTTCTAAATTCTGAAACCATTGTCAATGTTATTACTAGTTTATTTTCTCCGGGGACCAAGAACAAGTTACTCTATACAGTATTAGTATATATTATACAATGCATCATTAAATGATGAATGTATCACTTATTACCAGTATATTTCCTCCGGGGACCAAGAAAAATTTCTATACAATATACATTATACAATGCATCAGGAACGTATAACTTTCATTTTACTTATTCATTCTTTTCAATATTTTTATATGTTTTTTTTTTTGTTTATCATGGTTACGACATAATTTTGGAAAGTAATGTAATTTAGTAGTAGATTAATGAAAAGTTAAGAAACTAAAAAGGCTAAAAATTACGTAAGTAATAGTTGACCGATGTCCATTCATGCTACGAACAGTATTTAAGTTAGTTGGAAAATTGATAGCTATTACACAATCTTATTGTAAAATTGATGCATTATTAGCACTTTCGGTTATTCATTTATCTCTACATAAATTATGTATTGATACATATATAACATCAAGAGGAGAATAGTAACAATTTTATTTATTTTGACTAAAGGTTTTTATTTTGAAATTGTAGTTTACTTTTACAAAACTAAAAAAAAAAAGATGACACAACTTCCTTGTGTACTCAAAGCGGGAATTCTTTCTGCAAGAGATCGAGATTCCTTGACTCGCAAGCTTCAATCAGGTCTTGCCTTGAGGCACAACTGCATAAAGTTTACAAAGCACATAAATTTCAATCGGAGTTTAAATGTGGCTTTTCTATTCACGAGCTTATACTATTATACCTTAACGAGAGCCTCAAGTATTGCCATGCATTATCAGCTTTAGGATTCATCGCAAGGGCACGAACATAATACGGGATTGATTCTTTGTACATCCCCTGTTACAATTCCAAACATAATAGGCATACCAAATTTCTGATTAGTTCCTTTCTAACATCAAACATCAGATATAAAGATTTCAAACCTGGTTTGCGTAACTGATTCCCATGTTTGCCCAAGCACGAACATAATTAGGCTTTAAATCTAGAGCCTGCAAGTAAGAAACAGTCAGAAAGATGAAACTTTTGATTTCAGTGCTTAGAACAGTACCTGTTGATAAGCAGATATGGCATCAGCACTCTGGACACTGTTGGCTTGTGTTGCACCGAGTTTATTCCACAGAGAATAATCGTGTGGTTTTAGTTGTAATGCTGTTTGGAACGAAGTAATTGCTCTATCAAACTCTCTCGACAGATTGTACAGCACGCCTAAGACTATATGCACATCGGCGTCCTCAGGATTCATCTGAGAAGCTTCATTGAATAATCTAGCAATCTGTTTATACATAGAGAAGGAATTAGAGTTTCTCAATACAACTATTGAGATTCAACTGTGGGGAATTTAGAAGAGAAAGGGCACTTACATCAGCATGGTATAGAGAATTAGCCAGCTGTGGAGGCGCAATTGCTCCATACTTTGGGTGATTTTGCAGCCATCCATATAAATATTTCAAAGCAGTTGCTTGCTCCAACTCTGTAAGAACAGAGACAAGATTTTAACCACCTATCTAATTCTACAAAACGTATGACCACATGTAAGATATGTGACCAAAACACACACATATTGCTAGATAGCAGGCACTGACCGTTGGTATGACTCACACCAAGCGCAAGAAGCACCTCTAGATTTGTGGGATCGGCCTCCTGTGCACGCATCATTGCAGCTATTGCCTGCATCCACAATGATAAAATTTTTGAAAAATGAATCGAGTAAAACTCTTCTTTTTGAAAGTTAAAGGTGATTAATTGTTCGTGCAAATTAATCCGACTAACCTGTTGATCATCATCGTTCTCTGCATGTGTGACCCCAAGTAATCTCCAACCTTCAGCATTCTCAGGGTTTTTCATAACCTCAGCTTCTAGAGCAAGCGCTGCTTCACTCAGAAGTCCTTTGCGAAACAATTCCTGCCCTTCTTTCATAGGTTCAGGGTGACCCACATAAGGATTCATGTCAGAGAAGACGTAGACACCACTAGTTTGTTTTCCAGCATTTTTCTCACTCAGAAACCTTGAGAGACAGAGACTTTTGTTAGATGGACTTGAAAGTCGAAAATGCATGTTGGATAAACATTGTTCATGACTTCATAGATAAAAATTAGGAGGTTATAATCTGTGAACCCTTGAGTAACCAGCTGAAGCATTATTGGTAAATATAAAACCTGGAAGTTAGTGATAACAAAGAACCGCATAGTTGCAAAATGTTCGTCTAAGCATGCATTAAGAAACCACAGAAAAATGCAGAGAATAAAAGTAGCAAATGAGTTGGAAAGTTTCAATGTGTCTGTACTTAACCACCCCTTCAAGGATTAGGGAATGGAATGAAAGGGGGCATAAATTTGTGAAAACACAAAGCAAAATGAAAAAACAAGAGAACTTATTAATAGATCAATAAGAGAACAGTGGACTTACTCATCATAAGCATTTGCCCATGCATCAGCTGAACTCTCACCCACAGGCCCTTCAGCAAATTCATCTACCCAGTCATCAACATTCAACTTCGAAAACTCATTAACCCATTGGTCATCAGCTGGCTCTTGATGTCCTTTCCCAGAAGCAAACTCATCAGCCCACTGTTCTGGTCCATGTGAAAGCTACAACACAGCAAATTAGAAACCTATGGTAGATGCAAGGTGATGCTTCTTATAAAGAAAAATAGAGACGATTTGTCATCACTAATTTTTCGACCATGTCTGGACTTCATATTCTGTAAGTACAAGGAACCATTTCATCGGAAAAATGTGCAATGAAAGATCTAAGCTAAAGCCATTCTGCTACGGAGACATCGCTAATAAAAACTATACGAGATCCACTATAACAGCTCAATCTATCATCATGAGCTTCAATTGCGGATATAAGGGCAGGCCATGCAAGAAAAAACGATAGCAGTTAATCTATTACGCTAGCATGCTATTAGTAGCAAGTAAGACCCTAAAGTGAACACATACTTTATTAAATAAGCACATACTTTCTCATTTGCAAATTGATCAGCCCAACTTGGCGGCCCCAGATACTGCTGTTCATATTCAGTAGCCCATTCCCCAGGGGCTGTTCCTGGCTTGACCTGACTGTCATCAATAATAAGTTCACCACGGCTCATCTTTGAAACAAATTGGAGGAATCTTGAATTCTGCATTCACAAAACATTTTGCCCAAAGCTTTTACATAAGTCTCAAGATAAAAGCTCAGCACATGAAGTTAAGAGGGAAACATAACATCCCTAAATGAAAATGAAAAATTTTGTGATATATTTCAGAGATCTTCAAATTCTAGAACATAACCCAACACATAAGCCCAACAAAAACATTTTTCACGTGCAGTAAAAGTTCTCAGCAGTGGCCATAACGGACAACCTCGAAAATAAAAATATCATCCAACATTACAGTTTACTGCAACCTGACCGACTGATGCTACTATCAAAGGCTGTTTAGAAATGAAGGAATTTACTTTGAAAGCAAAGCACATAACTATTAATGGTAGGTTAAGGTTACACCAACCTGAAATTTCGGATTCCCATCCTGAGACAATGTATGGGCAAGCTTCCGAGTCTGCTCCATTGCAGCTATATTTTGCATTTCCATACTTCTCATTTGGTTTGACATCAATTGAGATTGACCCTTAGAAAATTACAAGAAAAATAAAATAATTGAGGCGCCAAATATTTGCAGAAGAACATGATATGTTATCAGAGAACCAAGCTGTTGACAAATCAAATGCTAGTCATATACTGATGACTCATACATCATTAAAAAGTCACAACAAATTCAGGCTCTAAACTACTATGCCATTGGGACTATCTAAATCAAACCCTACACCCTACCACAAATAAAAGCCCTAGATATTTCTATGATACTCATTTGAAAGCTTATCAAAGATATGTTTGGCATGGACAGTCAAAGAGAAGGTTTAAACAACTGAAGAAAAAAGTTTCTATCATATAGGTGTTTATGCTAGAACACACCTGCTCAAACTCGGTGGCCCACCCATTCACTCCATGTTGTTGCTCAAAAGACTGGACCCATGAATCAGGACCACCATGATCAATCCCATGCTGGTTAAATTCAGCCGCCCAATTGTCAGCAGGATGTAACGCAGGTTTCATAACAGCTTGAGACTCATTCCAGTAATCATCTAGCTCCCGAAATCTCCCGGGAATATGACCTCTAGCTTGTATACCCTCGTCAATATCTAAAGATGACAATAATGCATTTACCTTGAAAAAAACATAGAACAATATATTCAGCCAACGACAGCTGCAAACAAACATTCAAGGAGAAGAAAGAAAGGCTTAGGCCATTGGCAAATGGCAACACAAAAAAAGCTTAACTATAGTACAAAGTTGGCAAGATCTAAAGAAAGTCCATACTAGATAGGAAGATCTACCAAGTAAAACAACAGCAACGATTCTCAAACAAAAGCCCTGACCCAAAGATGATTGTTATAAATGATAGTGACAATGCTACCTAGTTGCCATTCTACAATGTTACATTTCGATGTATGTTTAACATCAAGGAGAGTGGACCTGAACTTTATTGTTATTCCACGTCTTTATATAATTGACTTGATCTTTAATTGCTAAAAGGGTGATTAGCATGAATGATATAACACAAAAATATTAAGCATATATACTCCACCCTTAAAACCTAAGTTGAACCACATACAACACAATGATGCAGCTACGGCAAACTATCAGATAAACAACAAACCTGAGCATTGATAAATTCCTCTCCCCTATCGGCGAAAAAATGCCGGGCCATTATGCTACTACGATCACGTATGCATTGTTTGTCACTTTGTGACAATCCCAGCACTGGTACAGGTGCTGGACGAAAGGGAATACCACCACGGCTACTCTCAACAAATGAATGCAAAAAGTTTGACAACACTCTCTGTGGGGGTCCTGCAACAAATATGCAATGGAGGAAACAAATCAAGCAAGCACAAGCGAACATCTCACTTGACATTTGCTATAAACAAAGTCAGAGCTATGAATATCCAACACAGCATCCAGGAGAAATAGAAGGAGTGCATGGAGAAGAAGTTGATTCAATAATGATCATGCTATTTATTTCATGTACACTATAATAAATTACTAATTGACACTTACACTGTTAACTTTTCTTCCCACAAAAGATGTTATGTACTTCTCGATTAAAGATGAATGGGTGAAAAAGATATCATCTTTTTTCAACATGAAAACCATGATATTTATTCGTTTTGTATCCGGCATTAAATAAATGTGGTAGAGAAACTATGAGAAAAACTAAATCACAAACCTTCGAATGTAGGCTGAACTGGCTCATAAAGAGGTCCCATTGGAAGCATAGGTCCACCATTCTGTACCTCATCCCAAGCCGCACCCAAACCATTCTGATCTATAGAGCGGAAGCCACGGAAGAACTCTGACCCCTGATGAAAAAAATTAGCAAACCCCATCAGTCATCACAAAAGGCTAAATAATTAGAGTCAATACTACAATTGTAAAAATCAAAACTTTGCACAGCATTAACCTGAGCACCCGGTTGCAGAATTGGCTGATCTAACTCAGAACCAGGAAGTGACCTTAGCTGTTGATCGTCAGAGTAAAATTGTGGCCCTGGACCTGAACGGTTGGCATTAGGTATCTCCTTGAGCCTTTCCTGCACACAAAATTACAAATCATCAAAATTTCTTGAAATTAACAGAAAGTTTTTAAAAAGAGGAGAAATTGGGGGACTCTTGGGATAATTATGGTTTTTGATGATACTGACAAAGCCCACTTGACACACTAAAGAACCGATTTGTAATCAGCAGAATTGCTGATAAAAATCACTTGACATAAGCGAATTACGTATGCTCTGCTATAAGGACGTCTTAAAACCCTAACACTACGGAAAGAGAAATCGAAACTATACAAGGAAATAACAAAACCCCACGAAGATTGAGATCTACTTCGACTTCGAGTTCGAACCGATAAGGAAAAGGCGAGAATGAATCAGGAGACTTCAATTCAAGACGATTTCGATCAGAAATTAATCACGAAGCTAACCTGAGTTTTGGAAGACGAACCAAGTAGGGCGTTGGTGAGAGCTCCGAGAGGATTGGAAGAAGAAGAAGAACCGGGAACCGCACAGGCGGCTCCGCCGGAGACAAGGTCTCTCATCGCCATGTTTCCAACGCTTTTCTACTCCGCTGTAATCAACGTCTTTGAGTCTACAAGTATAGCTTCCTCCGCCCTCTGGATTTGATCATCACCTTCCAAATCCCAAATCCCAAATCTCGTCTCGTGGCGGTGTTTTTTTTTCTTGTGTCTGGCCACAACTTCGTAAAAAATATTATATTCTTGTTAGTTTTGGTATTTTAATTAATATTTACATATTATCCACACCCCACACATTTTTAGGCGAACCAACGCATTTTTTTTTTGAGAAATAAAAACGTTTCTACTTTATCTGTACTTCGAGAAAGGACTTTATGATAATAAATATTTCTTTCTTCATCAATATATTTTCACCTTTTATCCTATTATAAATGATATTTTTAATCAAAATAAGCGAAAATAAAAATGTAATTGACTAAACAAAAATCAACGAAAAATGTTAAAATATGAATTTAACCTGAACTTCGGGCATTATACACTGCACATCATCTGTAGTTTCCATGTTTTACGCTTGGAATTTTTGTATTTTTAACTATTAAATATTTAGTAAAAAAAATATCTAGGTAAGTTGGTATTGCTAGATCGAAAAATTCCATGAACAAGTCTATAATAAACAGTTACACCATGTTTAGAATATACATATTTATCCTAAATACACGAAATCAGAATTTTACAGGTACTATGCTAATGTGTATATAATTTTTTTTAGTCCCAACACCAATGTTAAAAAAAAAAATTGACAAATAAGTCATCAGGTTAGTGATTGGTTCAATTTTAACAAGAATGGTTGGAACGAGGAGTTAAGCCGTAATATAGTAAGTGAAGAAGATGCTGAGAGATCAAACATTTGATATGGAGATTGGCTTCTGGAGCACTTGCTACAGGTGAAACTCTGATTGCAAACGGTTTTGTCAAGCCATATCTTATTTTACTGTGACTATGCACAAACAACGTGGACTACCAAACCCGATACTCGTTGATTCCCAAGCTACTATGGTTCAGACTGGAAGCCATTATGATGTTTAATACATCAGGAAGAACAAAACACCTACAACAACTACCGTTATGGATCCTATGGAAAATTTGGAAGAGCAGAAATATCCTTAATTTTCAACAAAGAAGTATCGATGTGAATGCTACTCTTAGTTTAGCCAAGAATGAATGGAAGTTATACAACAGTTTTAGTGGATCAAACTCAGCTTGGTGGAATAAATAATTCTAACCAGAATCATGGATGGAGGAAACCACCAATTACCTGGTTTAAATGCAATTATGATGGCTCTTATGTTGATAATGAAGTTCCATCGAAAGCAGGTTGAGTGCAAGTTGTTATGAAAGTGGGCCTTGAATAAGATTTTTAAGATGTTAATGCAAACAGACAGTTGAAGCTGAACTTATCATAATCCTCTTCATCAGTAGCGGAATTGGTATGCAGTAGCTTCTCATCTTACTGGGATACATAGTATGCTTAATAGCAGAATCAGAGTGCTCTACCAATATCTTGCTGCAATCCAGAAAGGTTCTTCTATTCTTTCCCAAGTTCCCATTTTCATCACTGTGGTTTCGTGTCACCAGTCCACGATTCTAGATGGAAGATAGTTAAAGCTGTGTAGGTTAGTGCTTTAAGTGCCAAGGATAATGACTCGTGCCATCATATGTTTAGGTGATATTCCTTGCGAAAACTCACTTCTGAGACAAGTATCTAGCCTGCTAAGAAGATTACCTGGCATGGAATCAGAGAGGTTTCAAGATAATTTCTTGATTAGATTTGCATTTTCTTCTTTTCAATTATTGTCTAAATATCTCTCAACTTATGCTGTCACAGGAGTACCTAGCAATGATTACGAATTGTTCCAGGTTTGTACCTTATGCAACATGCCACCTTTATGTTCTATTATCATCCTTAGTTAACTAGTGGTTCCTTAAGAATTCAACACTACGTATGACAGAAACACTCGAAGAGGTGGAAGAACTGCGTTCATGTAAAAGATTCTATCCAGCGATTCTAGTTCTAAAAGATCTTCGCCTCTTTCCTGAAATCTTTTTTGACTTTGCCTCTGAGGGAATCTATAACTCAGACGGTAACAAGCCGAAGAAGTAGAACTAGTCTTCTTCACTGTTTCTATATCTATAAAAAAAGCTTCTGATTCTCTTTGAAAACTCTTGTTTCGATGGTTACTTGTTAGCATAAAGATTTTAAAAGTGTGAAGCTTTTTATTAGTCTCTTCTTACATTACATCTATCAGGCCTTAGAGTTGGGCTTATGTCCTACTTTTGTTGCCTATGTGCACGTGTGCATTCTCGTTTAGTCGTTTACATGGCTACTCAGGAAAGATAAACCACCAAATGTGTTTATTGGGAAAGTATCGTTCGGGAATTTTCGTATTTGATCAACTATCTAATTCCCTTGAGTTTTGCTTACATATTTATTTCGTGATTGCATTTATCATTCATTAAAGGGAAAATATATTAAAGAACCAGGTTCTAGATAGAAATATTTGGATGTGAATTTTGAGACATTTGACAATTTGGGCCAGTTCAAAAATCTTTAATTAACAATCTAATCACTCAATAAGGAGTAAAAGATATAATTCTATAAATATGTATAGCAATCATGGACATGGTATCTGTTGTCACAAGATTCAACCCCTAAATTAGAGTGCAGTTACATCTCTATCACAAAAATAACTCATGTTTTTGGGTAGATTGGTTTTGGTTCTATATTTGCAGTAAAATCAAGGATATTTGCTGAGATTCATAGTAACTAACGTTTCAGTATTTTATATCTAGCTATATATTGTCATATAATTTTGCCACTCTAAAGTGAACTATTTTACTCTCTTTTCCTTATCACTTGCTTCAATAACGAATAAGATGTAAAAGAAAACAATGAAATGAAAAATAAAAACAGCCTTTCTTTACCTTCCCCAAAGTTTGAAACCAATAAATTAAGGGAAAAAGAAACAGAAATTAAAAAAAAAAGTTATTATAAGGATCGACCAAATGCATAAGAAAAGAGTAAATTTTCAAATCTGTGGAAATCTACTCATTATCTGGTTATATACCACTTGTCCTGAATCCGAAACCGGTTCAACCTTTGGTTCCATCCCTCTCTGCATCATCGCTTCACTCATCCCAACCGGTTGAGTCAAATACGGGTGAGGTAAAACCGGTAATTTCCCTTGACCAAAAGCTAAGCCAGGCATTGAAAGATTAGCCAAACCGGCTTGACCCAAACCAAACGAAAAACCAGAACGTGGACCCAAGTGTGGTTGAAAGCTAGACGGACGACCAAACGGAGATTGATGATGATTGTTCGTCGTCACTTGTCTATCGAATCTGCCACGTGGCGGTTCTGAGTGATGTACGTTTTGATAATAGTGTGAAACCGCCGCTGAACCTCCGCCTCCGTGGCTGCTGTTACGTGCGGCGGGAACGTCGTGGTTGTGTTTGCCTTCGTAAGTTGTTATAACGGATTTGAGATCATGAGAAGCTCTCTCTACATGTTTTCTCACTGTACATCCAGGAGCTGTGCATTTGTAATAACTCCTGCAAAAAACATATTTTATCAAATTATAAAATGTATTGATTTTAACCAAAATCACATCTAAGTAACATTAATTTTACATATAAAGAACCTCGGATTTGGATTGCCTTTGACAACTTTCTGACCATATTTACGCCAGCGATAGCCATCGTCAAGAATGTCAACATCACTTCTTGTCTGAACAACAACTCTTGGTTCACGTATGGCTCTTGTTGCTCCACTCATCTCTGCTGCATAAGCTTCTAGTTTCCTTGAGATTCAAAAACGTTTTTTTGAGTCAAAAACATTCACACATTCACAGTGTTTCAGTTGCTAAAAACGAACCTTCTTTTCGACTCTGATTCATCTCCTTCTCCTCCTCCTCCTCCTCCTTCGTACCCCAAAGAAACACTTCCATGTGTCCCTCGATCATCTTCATCTTCATCTTTAGAGAATGTTGATGAAGCATCAACCACAGCAGCATCACCTGCCTCGAATTGACCTCTGGTTTGAGCTTGAATCGATCCAGATTGGTTTCCATATTCGAATCCTACTGATCCCTCTTCGACAATGTTCTCATTGCTTCCACCTTGTTGATGAGTGTTATTACAACTAACCCAATCCCTCTGTTGTTGTTGTTGTTGTTGTTGTTGTTGCTGTTCAACTTGTTCAGTTCCATCAACTTGCATCCCTGAGCGGCGATTAGGTGGAGGTTTAGAGTGATTATGAGCTCCTTTGTATACTATCTCTGTAATGTGACCTTCCCTTGATCTCTCAACTTTCTTCTTCACCTGACAATTCGGATTTGTGCACTTGTAATAGCTTCGCGGATACTCACTTCCTTTAACTAACTTTTGTCCATATTTCCTCCAGTTATATCCATCCTCTGCAGGCGCACCACCAGCCGTCAAATCACCGCGTCTTTGCTCTTCTTCTTCCTCTTGATGATCCACGGTTTCAAGACCGGTGTTTGTTGTGGCATCAGATGTCTTGTTCTGACCACTTGGATCAGTTTCAAATCCGTAAAGATTGGAGCTTTTTATGTTTTGAGAACCCGGTTTTACAGCATCTTCTGTGGTAGATTGATGAGAAGATCTGTTGTTGTAGCTACCATAATCAACTGACATCATCTCTGTTGTGCCTTGGAAGAAAGAGGAAGATGATCTTGAAACAGGATGGAATGTGAATGATTCTCCAATGTTATCAAAGAACTCGTCTTTCGCTTTATCAGAAGACAATGCATTACTGTGAACACCTGGAAGAAATGAAAATTTCCCCGTAGTTGGAGATGGATGAGCCTGCAAGGTCACAGAGAACTTCAGCAAAAAAGCTCCATGATAACATCGAATGGAAAGCAAACAACTTGTAGCTTACCAGTGGATTAGAAAGGAAAACAGGAGATTCCAAGAGTGTTGCAGGGCTAAGGCCAGGAGAAGAGATGGTTAAGCAAGGAGACCGAAGATTAGAGTCGATGGAAAAGTCGGTGTTAGAGCGGATATTCTCCGTGTTCAACCTCGGAGCGTTAAAACCAGCTCGAGCAGCAATTCTTTCACAGAGACCACCTCGTAAAACATTAGTTTGTGAAGAATCCTTGTTATTGTTACCAGTAGTGCCTTCTTCTAATATGACTTGACCATGATTCAAAGATAGCTCTCTTTCGAGTACACGTTTCGAGCTCTTCTCTTCTCCAATCGCTGAGGAGAAAAGGGTCCCAGGACTAGGACTACGAGGCACCCATTCTCCCATTAAAGCAACGTTTTCATCAAAACCAGCCATTTAGGATCCAAGTATTTGACTGAGTCTCTGATCAAACTGAGATGAAACTCCTGGAAACATGATAAACAATCACAAAAGTTCAGAATCTATTGAAGACATAGGAATATTATAAATTCTAGTATTAAACAATATTAATCTAGCCAAGTAACACAAAGATGACTTTGAGACAGTTGTAAGTGAGCAAGTCAGCTTAAAAACTCATATATATATATGTGTGTGTGTGTGTGGGTCTACCAAGCTTTGAAAGTTTAAACCTTTTTTCAGAGTCGACACAAAAAAATATTAAAAAATAATTTAATCCAGACAAGATAAAAATGTAAGAAGAACAAGAACTTTGCTTTTTCATGGAATCTCACGAAATTGAAACATGACATTTCAGATTCTAACGAAATTAGCTTAGAGAATTGTGGAGATGAATCAGAAAAGCAGAAACAAAATGATCTAGCAACGGTGATTAAAACGACAAAAACAAAAAACGTCTGATTATGGTTTTTTCTGATTATAGTTTAAACCAGACTGTACGCAAAAACCAAAGGAGGGTGATGAAACAAATCATAATTTTTCATTAGATTCAAAGTCCGGAATTTGAGTTAAAGACAAAACATTTAAAACTCAAATCGATGGGGACTATTTACCTGATTGATTGAAGATAACGATACACAACAACCGTCGCAGCCGCAAACGGAAATCGTCAGTTCCGCCGCTAACATCCAACTGTGCTCTGATCCGAACACCAAAACCGAAAACCCACTAAACCCGGATCCGAATTTACCACTGATGAAGAAACAGAGATTTTTTCTGAAAGCGGGACAGAGATAATTTTCCTCCTCCCGTCTCCTTCTTCTCTCTGTTCTTCTTCTGGGTGTCACAAAAAAAGCCCAGAAAAAAATACACTCTACAACCTCTCTCTCTTAAAAGGGAAAAATATATTTTTTTCCTTTACCTGGATCCAAATGATGATTGATTATTAACAAAAAAAAAACAAAGATTTCACAGTCGGATAAGACTAATCTTTGTGACTTTCTCACAATCAAAACGAGAAACAAAATTCCAACATTTTCTTTGCGTATGTTATGCTTTGAATTTGAAAATTAGATCATTCAGAGAAAAAAAAAAGATTTGGGATTGTGGGCGAGAACAGGAATCTTCGAAAGAGAAAAAAAAAAACGAAAAAGAGAGAGAGAGAGAGAGAGAGAGAGACAGAGAGAGAGAGAGAGAATTTTAAAATTGTTTCGATCGAATTTTTTCCTTTTGTTACTAAGGAAGGAGGAATAAAGTTTTTGCAGAGAATAGTGAAGATGGTGATTCGTGTTCTACATACACGAAGCGTTTTTTCTCATTATTGAATTCACCTATTACAACACGCCACGTGGAGTAATCAATAGTTAGAGAATAATATCATCGGCTGATAAGTAGTTGGTACCGTGGGGAATAACACAGGCGATCTCTAACGAATTATCTGCCAACTTTTCACATTAATTTCTCTTCCAAATTCGTTTTTGCGGGTTGGTTATTAATAGGAATGAAATTTATTTCAAACGGGAAATTATTGGAAAAAGTTCTATTCTGCCACATGTCAACTTAAGAAAAGACTTTAATGTTGTTTTATTACAGTGAACATAGTCTTATATTGGTTAGATACAAATGAAATCCCAAGAAAAAAACTGTTTTAAAAGAAAAACAAAATTATCCTTTTAAGGACAAGAATTCATAAAAGTTATATATAAAGTTGTTTTTACTATAAGGGGTCACATTGGTTAGAAATTTGTGGAACAGAAAATCTAATCTGTGAGTAACTATGCTAGAAAAATCAGTAAAAAAGTGAAAATTTGTCAAATATTGTCATCACAGAGAAAAATATATAAAATAACATTTTTTGACAAGTATTCTAGAAAAAAAAATTGTTAATATAATAGATCTTTTAATGAAAAAACAAGTATGTTGCAATTTTCAGAATTCTAAAATTTAAAACCTAAGAAAAAATAAGAAATCTAATTTTTGTCTTAAAAACTTCAAATACATGGTGACAAAATTTATTTTTGTTAATGATATTGACAACTGTTGGTTTCATAGTATTTGCTATTTTTGGAAATAATAGTTAGTAACTTTTATTCTTTCAGTTAGTATTTTTCTTTTATCGTTCTGTCAAACAACTAGGTGAATACGAAGGTTTACTTTTTCATGTATAAAATAATTGAACTTTATTTTCTTTGCTTGCTTGTATGCTTTGTATTGCTTGATCTTCTTAGAAAATAACGAGTTGTTGATTAATATACAAGAAAACTGTCACTTGTTTTTTTTCTTTTTTTTTATAAAGAAGAAATTTGTCACTTGTTAGTCGTACATGTTAATATTTACATCCAAAAGTTAAAACGGGTTTGTGTAAATCAGTTACTATGTTTTTATATGAGCTTATAGTATACAGTGGTCTACAGGTGGTGATTTAATTAGTTATCGCGGGTATAATAATATGTTTTCACCTACCAAAATCATCGTTTAGTCGAAGTTCAAACTAGTATATGAAACTAGCTAGAGACGCAACATAGATATATATGGCAACCAAATCTTTCGACTTCAATCGATAAGACGTTTAACTATTTTATTTTGAATTTGGCATGTTCTCATACATGCATGTGTTGTGGTTTTAAAACGAGGTCTTTTAAATGAAACGTATAAACCAAAAAAAATTTCAATATTAGGAAATACGGTTGGATCCACTGTAAATTACAGATGTTGTTACTTGCTTGCATATGAGAAAAAAAATATATAATCTATCTTAGTTGTATCAGATTTAATCGTGCTTAAAAATAAAAGAAAACATATTCAACAAATCTAATATAACTCGTAATAACGAATTAATAAAATAGAAAAAAAACGAACAAAAGAACTTCCGAGAAGTATTCTTAACAAAATATTTGAGATACGTTAACGTTTGTATCTTCGTAAACCCTTACATGATCATGAGTAGGAGGAAGAAACAAATGACGAACGTGCGTTAAGGATTAGATAATAGGAAAGCTTGTATATTATAATTGTATGGACATTAAAGAAAATGGAATCAATCAATGAGTTTAATTATACCTTAAATTGAATATTTAATTGGAAATTGGGGAGGCAGTTTTTCCAAAAAACCCGGTCAAAAAAGAAACATTGACCAAGCCTCTTTTTTTTTTTTTTCCTTTTTCTTTTGTTGTCACTTTAAGAGCCGCAAATTATCCCATTACACGGCTGTGACCTTACACTCATGTGACAACCAAAGCACGGTTGTGGCGTGGTGTACCTTTCTTTTCTTCTTACAGATTTTTTTTATTTTTCCAGTGGGGCCCGCAAAACGAACTTTGAAAGGACATAGGATCGACGGCTCTGATTTCTTGTCAGTTTTTTCTCTACAGTCGGCCCCCCACTATGTAAAACATGTACCTAAAAAACTCAGTACAAATTTGGGTCCCTCGGCCCATGAAGCCCATTATAACTAATAAAATACAATATTTGGGAATTGACCCAACGGACTTGTGTACGAGCGATTGAATACGTAACGAATAAGGGGAAGAATATAAAAGCACTTTTTGGAGTTCATTATTGCTTCTATTACATAATCTTTCTCTAGGCTATTCTTCTGGTCACTCAATCTTTTAGCCTGGCTTAGGCCGAAAGGACTTCCCTATTTCATACTTGACTTTCGTAGCGCATCAAAGAAACTTTACTAAATCAATTTTTTTCCAAGTAGTCAATTAGACTAGAGCCAACTGTTTGATTCGGCTACATTTCTTGACTTCATAAATTTACAGATTGAAAATAAAAAAATACAACTATTTAAAGGGGAATTTGCGGGTTTTATTCACCACTTTCAACTAACTTCTTATCCAATCAACAAAAAGCTACTACAGAAGTCTCGGCTTACTATCTTGACCAGCAAGAAAAGGTGAATGGAAAATTGCCAAAGATATCTTTCTTTCAAAGCCGTACGATGAACGAACAAAAGTCAATGACCCGACCCGAGAAAAACGAGCCGGATTGAAAATACCCGTACCGACAAGTTCAGGATAGGAGACCAAGTGGCTCTAATGCAACAAATTTCAATGATGATTTTTCAGTAATTGGATAGCCTGGCACGAAGAAGCTGACCTCACCCGCTGCTTGGTTCGATTGTAGATATACATGTAAGTATCGTCGTTGAGAATTTAGGACTCTGGATCAGCTGCAGAAAGCCGAAAGCTTTGAAGCTCTAGTCTCTCTCTTCTTTGGTAATTTTTCTTCTTATCTCTTTGATTGCACACGGAGTGAAAGTTTGCTTTTGTTGAAATTCCAATCAATTTTGTTGATCTCGATGTCGTGTGTTTGATATTTTGCTCCAGAGAAACGGGTCTTCTCAGCTGCTCCTGTTTTCTTTGTTACAAATTACCCAACAAAAAAGGTTCTGTTTTTTGCTAGGTTTTGTAATAAACTTGGATTTGCTCAATAGGTTTTGGCTGGGTTGTCGAAAGTTTTCTTTCTTGTTTAGTGAAATTTGACTACTATTTCCGCCGTATATGTTAAATTGGAGCGTTGTTCTTTGGACAAAAATAGAAACAATTCATATAGCTTATATTTTGACAAATGTATCTCTACATATCTTTAACGTTTCGTATCTAGTTCATGAAAGAAATCTTAAAAGCTTGTTTATAGCATCTGGCTCGATCCTCGTAAAACAATACACAAAGCTCGTGTTCTTCTTATATCAGACTTAAGAGTCAAGCAAACAGTCATCAATTCATTTAATTTCAGTCGATTGTTAGGATTTTTAAGAGGATTACATTTTATAAGTTGTTTATAATTTGAGTATTGCTCTGCTTTCTTGAGCCTGAGGATTTGATCCAAAGCTCAGCCTCTTCCCAGTCTGGCTTTAACACCGTTTATATGCAAAGAGTTACACATGTCTTTGTTAATAAACCATACGCTTGCCTGTTTATTCTCATTTTGTACTTTTTCGATGTTATGACTCATCAAACGCTTCTCTTGAACCTATAATGGAGTCTTTATGAATCACCCGAATTATTCACGTTGAAGAAGAGATTCCCAAATTTTATATTGATATTGAAGAGAATGAGAATTCTTGGTCTTTTTAGTTTGTTTCATCCTTCTTTCAGTTCCCTACTCTAATCCGTTGTATAAAAATTCTTTAACCCCTTTTGATTCCAAATGCAGAACACGCACAAAATCTCCCATGGCTGCATTTGCAACCGCATAAGCATGACAGCAACGCAGAACTAATAACAAATGGAGACCTACGTGCTCTACACCCAGTCTTCAAGATCTTTGGCCAAAGAAGATGTTTCTCAGGACCAATCGCGACCCTCGAGGTCTTTGAAGATAATGTCCTTGTCAGAAACACTAGAAACAAAAGGAGAAGGCAAAGTCTTAGTTATAGACGGTGGTGGAAGCACGAGATGCGCGCTTGTTGGAAGAAACCTCGGACACTTAGCTCAGAACATCGGGTGGGCGGGCATTCTTGTGAATGGATGCGTTAGAGATGTGGATGAGATCAATGATTGCGATGTTGGGGTAAGGGACTTGGGATCTAACCCACTGAAGTCTTCTAAGAAAGGTCATGGTGAGAAGAATGTGCCAGTTTATATTGAAGGTACTTTGATTAGAGATGGAGAGTGACTTTATGCTGATAGTGATGGTATCTTGATCTCTAGAATCGAACTCTCCGTCTGAATCAGAAGGCTTCCATTATAGTGCTAAGACCCAGGGACTGGAGCTTCTTGGAGCGAGCTGGTTTATTTCCGAATTCTTAATCAAATCTGTTTTGATATTCTAAAATCTAAATAACCATTTATTGCAATACACTGTCGTTTTATGAACTATCTTATTTTTATTTTATTTCTTTAACATATGAATTATCTTATTACAAAAAGAAAACTTTCATAGAATCCAAGTGAATAAAACATTTATTTGTAACTTCTCTATTCAGCACAAAAACTTTGAAAAGACTTGAACCATGTGATAGTTATGGACATATGGTAAACGAAAAGTTTGTTTAAATAATCTCAAATTTTTCGTCTAAGAAATTTCAATGAACTTTCACTGAATTTATAGAGATCAATAAGTCAATACATGTGCATACGCAGTCAAGATTTATTTTCTAAATGATTATCTCCGTTTTCCATTATTTGAATTTGGTGATGATGATTCAAATAAAAAACAAAATGCATTTCGGTTAACTATAGCATTATGCCAAGATTTTGGTTAGTTCCAATACATCTTTAATACAGTACTTTTTTTTTGTTAAAGAATACATTTTTAATACTTCCAGTCATTTTTACAAATGTTGAAGAAAAACAGCAATTAGCCTTTTTAATTATCAAATAATTTTTTATGGTCTCACTTCAAAAAGCATTCCTCCATAAAGAGCATTAGCTATTTAGCTATCAACTCATCATATCAAATAAGCGATCATCGATTATAATTAATATCCAAATTAAATCAGAGTATGTCGCATAACCGTGCAAATCATTGTAGTGATTTTTGTACGAATTTATTTTGGTTATTTTGAATAAATAGACTATATCATTTACTTGAATTTGAATTAAAAAAAAAATCTGCAATATAAGGTTCAGAAAAATACAATACATATCGTGGTGGACCACCAACTACCTTTATAAAGTCGAGACAACTGAATAAATTCCATTTCAAATAAAATCAAATTCATACCGAACCAAAACAAGATCAGATTTGTTTATAACGTTAATTTCGGTTCACTCATTTTCTTTCCAACCAACATACATCGACAAAATCGTACGGAAAATCGGTGTTTCCCAAGAGCGTTGTCTAAAAGTATATATTCAAGGCTAAATAGAAGCATCATAAAAAGTAAGACAGACCACAACATCACCGTGTGACTGTGTCCATGCCATTGATAATTTGACGTATGTGGACATTTCATATTTTCTCTTGACACTCTTTTTTTTTTCATTTACATGGTATCTATAATAGTTTGGGTAAAGAGTGTTTTATTTATTTTTAATTCGTACTTTTTTCAAAGTGTTATTTTAAATCTGTATTATTAGATAGTATTAATTTATTTTTAAACATTTAAAAATTTAAAATTTAAAATCCAAATTAATAATATCGTGCATATTTTGGGATCGTCGTTAACGAATGTTAGTCAGCTTTTGACTCAGCTGACACGTTAGGTCCGAATCTTTGACCTTTATTCTTTTTGCACGTGATTTTTATAGGTTGACTACAACTATCATACGTGTATAACTCAAACTTTTAAATATATAAACTCAATTCTTAAAAATTTAATTTAATTTTTTATGTGAATCCATGACTCAAACCCTCAATCTTTAACTTTTAGCGACTTTTACTAGTTGACTATAACCATCGTACATATGTAACTCAAACTTTTAAATATATAAATTCAATTCTTAAAAAAATTAATTTTAAAATTTTTTGGTGAACACATGACTCGAACCCTCGACCCTTAACCATTTAGTGTGTAACTTTTACCATGCTAAAAGTTTAAAATGTTTAAACATTTTATTTTCACTATTATAAAATATTTTATGTATATAAATTCAAATGTTAGAGATGTAGTCGATGATGGTTGTAATTATGTGGGAAATGACAAGTTTAAAAGAGTTTGAAGTCGAGTGTTCGAACCATGTGGTAACCAAAAAATTTTTAAATTGATTTTTTTAAGGTGTGAGTTTATATATATTAAAAGTTTAAGTTATATATGTACGATGTCGTAGTTAACGGGTAAAATCATGCGTTAAAAAGTTTAGGGTTTAAAGTTTGTGTCCTGAGTTCACAAATTTTTTTTAAATTGATTTTAAAAAAATTGAGTTTATATATTTAAAACTTTGAATTATACGATGATTGTAATTAACCGATAAAATAATACACAAAAAGGTGAAAAGATGAAAGATCGAGGGCTCGCATCGTATTTACCTACGACCGTTCTCACTCTATTTTAAAGAATTTTGAAGTACTAAGTTTAAAAAAAAATAAAATTTGATAAAGACGAAGTACTAAGTTAAACAGTTTGAAACATAATTTGATGGAACTTATTAATCCAAAGCTAGCATCGGCTGTTCTTTTGATTTATCATTGCGATCGTAGAAGCTATAATTCTTCTTCTACTACTTTTTTCCTTTTTTTTTTGTTTCTTACTTCAATCCATTACTTATCAATTTCTCATTCATTACTTTACAAAAGAAAAGTGTCGTGTAGCGAAGAAATTATGGGACCTCCAATAAGTCCATAGGGCATGGAATATGACTTAACGAGGAAAATGATGTTTGACTAAAATCATCATTTGTTTAATTAGCCATTACGTTTTACACACAATGGCACTCTTTTTCTTTTCTTAATCTCTCTAATATTGTGACGATAACGATATTAATTTGGCTGCCAATACATTTTTTTGTTTGACAAAGACTTTCCATTGAAATTGCAATAGAGTTTTGAGTACATGATGATGAATATATGAAATAAGAAGGAAACATAACATTAACAAGAGATCTAATGATGCAAAAATGAGTGAAACGAAAGGATACTGAGGATATTGTTGTTGCCGATATTTTAGGAAGAGTCACTCAAGACTCTTACCCTTGAATGAAGCTACAATTATCCTACACTTGAGATGGCGACTATCGGAGTGCATTGGCGAATTCAAATCCTTGATGGTTCTTAGAAAGGCTAGCCGAGCTATATCGCAGAGGCCGAGAAGGGGTTGGATCTGTGATTCCAAACAATCCTTCAAATCAAGCTCAAGCAAACCGAAAATCACAACCCGAGCCAAAGTAAGGAGACCAACAAACCGAATAAACAAACCAACTCCTTTATCTAAAACATCAATCGCATCCACACAACAAGGCAGCACCATACAATCTCTCTCTAGTTGACACAAGGAAACTGCATAGTAAAAACCAGCTAACTAATCTGTGACAAGGGCCACATGAAGAAGTGAAGATTGGAGATTCATCAATACTTGAATGCAGAGAGGAGGTAGAAAGCTGCTTTCGAGCGCTGAAGTATCAACAATTTCCCACCCAATGCGAAGTCCCAGTTGTTAAAACCAAAGAGCAGTTGAACTCAACGCGAGGAGGTAGGAGAATAGAAGGGAAGCCCACAGCGAGAGAGGCCAGAGCAAACCGATACGACAACCACATCACCTAGACTCGGAAGATGCAGAGAGGAGAAGAAAGAAGCATCCAGTCGAAACTAGTAGACACAACCCACTGAGCAACACAATCAACTATAGAAACTAGAAACTCGGGATAACCAAAGTAGAAACCAGAGAAGCGTATACAGAGAAATTTTTATCTATTTCCAGTGAAGCCGTAGACGAAGAACATAAGCTAAACACTTGTAGAAATACTTGGCCCTAGTACGCTACAACGACCAACAATACCAGGGAAGAAGGAGGAGGATTAACAAAGCCTCAACCCTAAAGCCGTCCTCGAGCTAAAGAGGAATCAATAACTGAGCCCAAACCCACAACCTACTATACCTAACAATTAACCAAGCCTACGAGTGGGAACTTACCCTAGAAAGCAACGAAGAGAAGAACTATCGAGAACACCAGGATCGAAACTTCAGACCTGACCTAACCCCGTTAACAAAGAACAATTTATAAAATATCTCATAGTTCCTATATAATATATGGATCATGCAAAAATTCCACTTTCTTTCAAATGAAGAGCTCGTATTCTTTATGTTTTTATTAAATAATAGTATTTTGATAAAACCAACAGATACTTATAGCATCTCCATCCGTAATATAATATTTTTATTATAAACTGTATTGGTAAACGTGTTTTAAATTTTTTTTCTTAAGATTTTTAATAAATAACCGGTTCTTAAGACCCTTAATTAATAACCGGTTCTTAAGAAGAATTTTTTAAAACACGTTTACTTATGCAATTTATATATTTTTAATTTTATGAATCCCTCTTAAGAAACTTTTAAAAACCTCCAATGGAAGTGTTCTTATATAGTTATAAAATTTGATGAAATAATAATAATAATAATACTACTACTACTACTACTAATAATAATAATAATAATAATAATAATAATAATAATAATAATAATAATAATAATAATAATAAAATTTACCGTGAAGGTGGTTTTTCTTTTTGTTTTCAAAATAAACGATAAAAGGATACACACATACGATCGAACACGGATAATAATGCATAAGAGTTTGCATGCATTCGCTTTCGCATTAGTTTTCATTAACCTCCTAAAGAATATTCCTGCGAACACAACTTCAGAAGAATAATAAGAAAATTCATCGCATAAGCAAGCCAACATATGGATCTTTCAAAAATCCCACATTTATTCTTAAGCTCCTAGAGCTTAGATACAAACACTCATTCTGACCATTAACCCACACAAAGTTACTCATATGTGAAGAAAATCCACATCATCATGATGCATCAAACCTACACTAATTCGTCGAGTAGTTGATATTTTTAATATAGTGATAATTAATTGTTGTCATGTACTATTTGGGCAAAGAAACCCGAATGAGTTGTGTAGTAATCTTTATAAATATTTTGTACATTTTGTAGAATAAAAGGATATGATCTTATAATCTCCTTTGTTTGTTCATTAGAGCAACATTTCAAGCAGTTGGATACTTGGATCCATATTCTTCGCTCTCAACATATTTTCATCCGTAGAAAGCACTCTAATTAAACAACATATTGAATCGTGGATTATCTTTTGGGCAGAATCAGAATCAAGCTAGCTCTCTTTATCTTCATGATTCCAAATTCTTCGACCACTCACGTGGTCTCGTTATGTCTCAAATGTTAAGAGAATTTTTGACGTTAGTCAACCCATATCCTAGGCAAAATCTCATAAACTTTTTAGTGGTCGAAACATCATCCAAGCAAAAAAGTGCTTTAAATGGTGGAATCATATCGTTTAAAAAAACACACGTAAATCTTTCTAAAATTATGAATTTTGGGTTTCGAAATTTAACTCTCCTTGACTAATTCTCCCGAACAATTATTACATTTTTGTATAAACAATTATAGAAACCACTTATTAAAAGACTAACGAAAAAATCCACTTATTAAAAGACAATAAAAATAATAAAATAAATAGCAGCAGCCTCTACTGTCTCTCGTTCAGTTCAGCCTCAGAAGTGGAAAAATAAAATAAAATAATCAATGGATTTTTAAAAACGGCATTAAAATTCAAAAAACCTGTTTAGGAATTCGCACAGCTCACTTACAGACAGACGAAAGGACCAGCGACGAGGAAAAATAATAAAATCATTTAACTATTTTTTTCCATATTTATTTACTTTGGCTTATTTTATCAAAACAATTTGATTATTAAATACTTAGGGAACCTGATACCACTTTGATGTGTTAGTGCGTGGTTCTTGTTCATCTCCCTCTCTCTCTCTAAGAAAATATTTTCTTCTGCCAAGAAAACCTTTTTTGAAATTATCAAATCCTTTAAAGGTTTGTGTGTATTTACTCATAGTTATTTTCAATGTTTATAAATCCTTTCTCTGAAAAAAATATCTAAACTACTACTACTCTCTTCTTCTTCTTCTTCTTCTTCTACTTTTTTTGGTTTGATTTTGTATCACCAGATTTACAGTTTCTTGTTCTTACTTTGCTTTGAATCTTTGGTGAGTTTCAAAGATCCAAACTTGTAATATTCAAAATAGGTGTGGCATATGTGTATAGTCCTCTGTAAATTTTTGGTATTTCATGATCCGTTTTTTCCTGTTCATAGCATTATAAAAAGGGTTTGGTTTCTTGGATTCTTAATTTTTTAAAATCTCAGATTTCTTCTTAAATCTCAAGTTTCAGTTGTTAATCTTCTTCTACTTTCATGCACAAGTACTGATTCCTTCTCTAGAATTGTTTCTTTCAATGTTTTTGGCTTATCTTCTTTCGGTGTCTTGATTATTTTTTTTGGGAATAGTTTCTGGAGAAAAAAAAAATTCTCATTGATATTTAGTTTATGATCACCAGGTGTTTGTTTTATTTCATCTGTGGGTTTTCTAATCTCTTGATCTACTAGTCTCTTATTGTGATGACTTGAGTTTCATGTGATTCTTTGCATAAAATAACACTCCAATCAGATTGGAAACTGATGCTTTTCTTTAGGGGAAAAATATATATAGGATAAAAATTCACTCTTTTAATTTGTGTTCCTGTTTGTGATTTGCTTCACCAATCAGACCAGATACTTCAAAATCTCACCCACTAATCCTAATTTTATTCTCTGTTTTCTCTTCTTCACATGAAATAATATTTTCTTTTTCTACAAAGATCTTCTCAGGTTTCTTCAAATCAAAGACTAACAACAACAGTTCTTTAATTCTTTTCAGGTTTCATAGGCTCACATACTTGGTATTATAAGATCTGGTGTTATGCAGAAGAGCAGGGACAAGGTTAAAAGTGAGGTGAATAGTAGCAGTGGAAGAATCAAATGTTCTTATCATCCACTGATCAAAGCCCTTCAAACAATCCTTCATCTTCTTCCAATTTCTTACATCTGACCAACTCTAGTGATGAGTTAGGTCAATCACATCTTTCCACTTTCTCCATCAGGTAATCTTAAACTTTTGTTTTCTCCGATTTTGTTGGGGTTTTATGAAGAAGAAGTCAATAGTTTCTTCACCATTGTTTTAGCTAAAGTCTTTAGCTTTCTTGATAAGTCAGATCAGAGATAGATATTTTCTTCTCATCCATTCAATTTGCTAAATGGGTCAGATTCAAAACAAAAAGTATATTTTTTTTTCTTTTTTCACCTTCTTCTGCTATTTATGTGGAGCTTTGAGTTTTGACTATTTCTTATTCTTTTTTTTCTTTGATCCGTTGGTCCATACCTTGTGAGTTGATCTGAACGAGGCTCAGTATTATCAAAGGAACAAACTTTTCTTTGTTGTGTCTTGTCTCTCAGAAGTTTTTTCTTGATAAAGCATGTACCTTTGTTGTCTGGTTGTTGTACTAATGGTTGAGGATTTGTTTTTTTTTCTTGCAGAGATTATGCATTTAATAACCGGACCAAGAACATCAAGAAAAGTTGGCCTTTTTCCTCAACAAGTTTAGAACTTTGTTTAAGTCATGGCTTTAGTGATCCATTGCCACCGGTTCAGCCACTTGGCTCTGTGATAAGCCATCCTCCGGAAGCTTTTTCATTGAAGAAGCCAAACATAACTCATGTCGAAGCGATAAGTTACAAGGGAAAGTCAGAGAAACTTGGCTCCAATAAGATATTAGTAGAGACTACTAAACAAAGCTTTGAGAATGGTTTGTTGGCGAGTGGTCCAAAATCCAAAATACAAGTAGCTATGGTTAACAAGAATCCCAGAAAAAAGTGTGGGTTAATAGTGAAAACTGGAGCTTGTGTGGATAGTGGATCAAAAGAAGATCATAGTTGCCTCTTTTCAGCTTCTGAATCTATGGCTTTGAGAACTTGTCCCATCTGCAAAACCTTCTCGTCTGCTTCTAACACCACTTTAAACGCGCACATCGATCAGTGTCTGTCAATTGACTTGGGAAAGCAGCCAATTAGTAAGCCAAACAGGCCTAGGATTAAGCCACGGTTGAAAGTTAAAACGATGGTTGATATCTACGCTTCTGCGAAAGCATGCACATTAGAAGATCTTGATGAAAGAAATGGAACAAAGTGGGCTATGATTTCGAGCTACTCTAACCGGGTTGCCTCTGATAATAACCCTGAAGTTTCCAACAAAGGAAAGAAGCGGAGCGTGTTGCGTGTTCGCATTGATGAAGCTGCCGCTGGCATTGGACCTGTTTACATTGATGCTAAGGGCCAAAAACTGCGGATTTTATCTGAGTTTAAAGAGAAAGTTTCTGATCCATCAAGAGAGCATGAAGATGTTAGTGAGAAGAAATCTTCTAGCGAAGGTAAAGGGAGCAAAAGCTTTAGGAAAGACCTTCGGGAAAAGAAGTATTGCAATTATCGTAAACTAGTTCCTCGAAGCAGAAAAATCACTGTTCGTAAAGGCAATGCTTCAGAGGTATGCTCTTATTTAACCTCTCATAGTATTCTGGTAATTTATGCATTTTATCCGTTCTTGATTTGGTTGCTAGATTCTAAAAGTTACACCAGTTTGTTTAACAAAATCACTTATCTAACAGATACCAGAGTATGGAAGAGGATATTCTGAAGAAGGTAGAGACTTTGAGTCAGAAACTTCAGGTCCAGGTCAGCTTAGAATTTTCAACCAGAAGATGCTAACAAAACGCCGTCTTTCAAGGCATGGAAACAAGAAAGGGACAAATATTTGTGATCAGCCATCTGAGAATGGGCATTCATTGTCAGAAGATACTCTTGTGTTAAGAGGTCCAAGTCATGTAAGTACTGATTTTTCCGAGACAGTTTCTTCTCCTTTAAACAGTCAAAACTCATGGAGAGTTTGTGGGGAGAGCCAAGTCTCTGGAAAAAGCTGGGCTTTGTCTAGGAAGAAAAGCATTAAAAGCGATTCATTTGTAGAAACTCCCTTGAGATGTTTAATACCTGTGGATAAGGTGTTTTCATCTGAGGCAAAAGGCTTTATGAAGTTGAAGAAAGCTCGGTTGGACTTCTCAGAGAATGAAGATGAAGATACGGGGAAATGGGAGTCTGAAATGACTCAAGAACGTGAACTGACTGATTATGATGATTGGGACGATAGTGGAGATACAGATAAAGTTGTGCTAAGGTCAAGTCCTTCAATTAGCGGGGAAGAAAATGATTATGGAAGCTATGAAGAGACTGGTAATAACAAAGGAGATGATGATATGTTGGACAAAACCGATGATGCAGATGCTGAGTTTGAAAGCATGATTTATGAGAAAACTGGTTGCGAAACTGCAGAAGAAGAAAGCTCGTTCATGGAGGTTGATCCCATTCCTATTCCAGGGCCTCCGGGATCATTTTTACTGAGTCCTTGGGATATGGGAACTGATGTTATTGAAAATCTTGGAAACACTTCAGTTAGCACAAGCCAAGTTCAATATTCACAAGATCAGCTTGATCTCACTGACAGAAAGTCATCAGAATCACCTGTTTCAGCCATTTCAAACTTTGCAGCTCCTGAAGCAATCATCACCATTGACAAAAGACTTTCCAGATTCAGAGACAATGATCAATCATGTTGTTGCCAAAGGAAGGAGAAAAACTTTGAAGATACAACATTTAGTCAACCACCACCACCATTAGGTCCACCATACATGATCCAACAAGATTTGGATATCCTGACTAAGTCTGTGCCTTCGATTCCTTCAAATCCCAACCCAGTGTTGCGGCTAATGGGAAAGGATTTGATGGTCATGAACCAAAGAGAAGAGCCTTCACACGGCCAAACAAGTCCAAAACCAACCTCTCAGTTTCTAGATCTATCTAAGACACAACTATTGTCTCCTTCTGTTAATCTTCATCGTCCTTGCGGTGGAAACGGTTTGTATTTCGACAACCGCACAAACTTCTACAATATTCCATGAAGATTCAGATCAAGAACACTACTTTTCTCCAAGCGTCTATATTCCATGGCATTTCAGATCAAAGTCCAGGCAATTTACTTAAAGCTTGAGATCGTGAGAAGCTAAATCTCCTCATCAGTCAACATCAAGATTTCAATGTTTCTCTCTAATAAAGAGGTTGAGAATCTCAAAAGAGGCTGCTTTTGAAGAAATGGCGAGAGATAAGATTCTCATAGGATATGAAGAACTCCACTAAGGTAATAGACCCCACTTTTGTTCAAACTTGTTTCAAAGGGGTGAAAGATAAAATATGAAAGTTATTATAATGTTATGTAAACGAATTTTATATATATATATAAGAGTTAACATCATGATGCTTCTCTCTATATAGATATATTTGTATGGTTGAAATCATATGAGGTAGTCAAGATCATAGTCACCGTCATGACCTACATTATGTATACGCAATTCCTATTCTTTTTTTCTCTCACTAATCCTTATTTTAGACTGAAAACATATAAACTTCATTATATGCAATAGACCCAAACTTCTATTGAGTGTAAACAATGTCAAAATTAGATGGACAAAGATTTTATATATAACAACCAAAAAAGTGTTGCATTTGGCAAAGATGAGCTCTTTTCTACTTTTCTTGTTCTGAAATTATTTAAATTTAATAGGGAGATTGTATTAGTGAAAAATAAATATATTTGCGTAGAGATGAGTACAACCACAACAGCTATTTTGCATGCGCATTTTCAAAAATCATTTACTCAAACTATCATATGTTTCTCATTCCATGTCTTCTTTTGATTTGCATGTTAGTTGATACACATGTATGTATAATGTATTATGTATGTACACATTTTACAAATATACACAATATATATATATAAAGAAAATGGTCAGAAGTTATATGAATACCGAACTTGGATGTAATGGAGTCAATAAGCAATATTGCCAACTGTGCTATTAATTTTTTTAATGTTTCCTTGCATTACAAAAATTATATGATCCACTCATCGATAACTCAATTAGTTAGAAAAGTGTTGCCGTCAGATTAATTCAAATTTTGATTTATGATATTCGTCTAAGTTTGAAAAATGTTCATTTTATGTAATGTGAAATTTATTAATCAACAAAAAAACTTTTATACAAAAATACTTTTTAAGTAAAGCTATAAAAATGAGAAGAAAATATTTTTTAATGAAGAGAAACATAAATTCGAAGGTCGTGTGCTAAAACCACTATTTATAGCATATTATCGTAGCAGTGGTCTTGGTCTTGAAGAGGTAGGTACTCATGTCGGTGCTGATCTAAACCTTTTAAAAAAGAAAAACTGCAGCAAGTCCCCTTAATTTTAAAAGCTTTCGAAGAATGATTATTTATTTGAAAGCTCTATGTATAAAAGTTTGGTATCATAATTTCTAACTAGCTTAATTCGTAATTCATAGTTTTATTGTAAAGTTTGGAATTTGAGCACTTTCTTGGTTAAGATTTTAGAATAATGCAGTTTATATTAGTTTTTAAGAGAGAGACTCTAACATCAAGAGAGTATATATGTCCACTCGACATTGGTTCTATTATCTGACCTGCCACTAAATCTCTATACAACTTGTGAGAACATTTGACCGTTTGGAAAAAGTTATTGTCGTGAATGGTTTAATTTATATAAAAATAACAAGTTGAAAATTGACATACATTTAAAAGCATTTTTAACAACATTTAAAAGTCTTCATATTTCACGAAAAAAGCATTTGTATTAGGTTGAAGGCCAATATATTTTTAGATTTAAGTTTTTGTAAGACATTAGAAACGTCCACATACAGCGTTACATAACTGCATATCTAAACTTGATAATTCTCTTAGTTTTTTTAACAAAATCATATCAGATTTTGTATATTTAAAATAAATTAGGCACCGACAAAATAATACTGAATATTAAGTTGTTGTTGTTATCTAACTTGATCTATTGAGAGGAAATTTAGTCAACATACGCAATAAATATAGTATAAGAAAAAGAATGAAATACCCTATAATTTTAATTTAAACAATATAACAAGAAATTCCTAAGATGTGGGCTTTCAATTAAATAATAATTAGAAGAGCCGACTATTACCTATCTCATATAACTGTGTCGAGGGCCGACCCTATACATCTGATATATTAAGAGATCATTAGGTTCATCCAAATTTTATAACTAAAATCTAAAATCACTTTTATATGTTATGATAAAAGAGATTTGGATTAATTGTACAAAGTTTGATATTTTTTTGTTGTAATTATCTGAATTTAACTATATATAGTTTAAACAGTCGTTAGTGATATGAAACCACGGTATACATATAGATCCATAATATGCAAGATTTTGATATTTATCTAGCTATTATACGTACGGTCCTATTTGTACATAGACCTTTCTTTTCCTTTTTGCAACGTAGACCTCTAATAGCGTCTCAAACTATTTTAAATTATTTGAAGGTTTTGTAAAAATTTAAATCAAAGATAATTTATTTATTTTTGGAAATTAAAATTCTAATACAACTATTAATATATATATATATATATATATATATATTTGAACTATTAAATTGTTTTTTTTTTGTACCAATGCATCAGTCGTATTTCCAAATAAACAAAATTGTTTTAACCAATTAGTTCTAGGTGAGTAAATATGTAAGTGTTAGTGTTAGTTGATTACTTTCTTTTTGACACTTTTGCTTAATTGGAAATTTGGAATGCGTTGGCAAACAAAAAGAAACGAAAATCTGAATTTATGTTTTTTTCTTTCTTTTCTTAACGTATAGTAGTACATTTTAGCATTGGAAAAAAGTATAGTATATTTTAGCATTTATGTTGATGTCATATAACGCGGGGCCACTTAGCGGGATTTTTAGATCGCAAACCAATAATACAAGATTAGTGTTGGTTTTTAGTCTTCCATTGGTAGCTTTGCAAAATAAAAAGATTAGTTTTTCTAATCATATTTAAAAGCACGAAACACAAAATATATGACTTTAATATACTATAATTTCTTGCCATTAAGTTAATCAGTACTTATTTCCCCCAAAAAGTTAGTTTTTTGCTCCAAAAAATTAAGTTAATTTTATACTTAACAATTTCCTTTTTAGTCGCAAAAAAAATAAATTAGTTTTAATTTTTTGAAAATTCGTCGCAAAAGATTTTGTTTTTTTCCCTCGTGTTCAACTCCGATATATAATTTCATAGTACATACTACGAAAACTGGATTTGCATTCGATTGCAAGTGCGCGCTCACTAATCAATGAAGTCTATTTCATGATTTTCAGCTATTCATTTTGGAGAGCTAGAATCTAAATATGTACAAACAGTGAAATTTCATGCATTAAGTAAAATAATCACATCGATGGCATTACAATATACAGGTCAACGTTTGAGATGCCATTGTGCTGTTTCCATGTATCCATGTAGGCACTAGAACTGAAATCAACACAAATGTCAGTTGAATCCATCTTCTACCGAATCAAAACATTGATTCAACCCCCCCACCTCTCTCCATATATGTATATGGGATGTGTACACAAGTCGTGTACGGTATGGATGAAATAATTCAAAAGATTGTGCACATGCATACATGCATGCATGGCATTATACGATTTGGGTTATTCTCTTTCGTCCACGTCGAATCGACGTACCAACTATTTTGTATATACCACTTTTGCATATTCATACTTTTTAAGTATATTTTTGTGTTCATGCTTTTTTCCCATGCTTGCTTATTTAGTTTTTCGAAGTTGTTCAATTCATAGTTTCTATGAAAAAATCCCCGAAGATAACATAAATAGTTAAAACTTTTATATTGCATCCAAAGGTTAATTCGAGTTTCAATTTATAAATAGAATAAACTAGAATAAAAAAACTTGGGAGAGCAAAATAAATAAGAGAAAAAGAATAAAGCTTAAATGTTTACTGAATTTAATATTGTATTGGTTATAGATAGGAACAAATATCAATGCACGCGCGTGCAAGTGAAGTGGGGTAGCTAAGCGCGTGTGAGCGTGAGTAAGTTGGAATTTCGTAAATGAGATTTCATGGACGCACAAAATGATAGTAAGTGGAGGAACAACGGATTCAAGATCGGTAGGTTATCTATGATATATGTCCATATCTAATATATAATAAATGGTTTATATACAAATCCATTTATGTAATGGATTAAAATGATGTAGATTCAACTTTGTTTATAAACAAAATGAGTTGGAATTGGACAATGGATGGTTTATAGTTTCTAAAATTTTAAATCAAAATTGAATTTTTTTAAATTGAAAATCGTAATTTCCACTAGTTTCTAACAGTTTTTAAAATTTTTTATTGATTTTCATCGATTTTTGACGATTTCTGGCGGTTTAATCCTAAAAAACAAAAACATAACTGAGGTGTTAATAGACTGGATCGTTAATAAATATATTTGTTAATAGATACTATCAATATTTTGTCCACAATCAAAATAAATAATATTGGACGGGTCAAAATAGACCTATATATTCCATTTTGACACCTCTACGACGACCCCAAGTCGCTTGCTTCTCTGCTAAGAGAGCCCCACATACATTGTTCCTTTTTGACCCCAAGTTTCATATTTTCTCACTGACACCACTTGCTATTCTGATTCTTCTTGGTTTGAAGTTCTTGTTACTTCTTCTTGATCTTTTACTTTAATTTCAAGATCCAAATCTTGAAATCTACGAGATGGGTATGGGTGTATATGTATAGATTTACGAGTAAAGATCAGTGTTTTTTTGCTCAAAGTCCTTTCTTCTGATCTTGGCTTCCACATATAGTTTTATTTGGGTTCTTGACTTCAAGTTTTTTTTTCCAGATTTGTGTGTCTGTCTGTTATCTCATCTGTTGTCGGCTTCAATGTTTCAGATTTTAGATCCATTTGCAGTCTTTTGTCTGCTGATCAAGAATCTTACTTGTGTCTTGACATTTTCTTACATGTTCGGTTTATTAATGTTTATGATCATTAAGTTTATGACACCATCTCTTTGTCTTAATTCCTTCTTAACTTTGATCTATTAATCAACTTGGTTGCTTCTTCATTTTATAGATGTCTTAATCCACTTTTTTCTTATGATACCTTCAACATAATAAGCTCTCATATCAGATTGGAAACTGAAACTTTTACACACACAAAAACCCAGTGTCTTTTGCATGCGAATAATTGTTCATCTTTATGATTTCATTCAATTCATCAATCAAACACATAAACATTAAAATAATCCTAAACCCACTACTAATCCTAATTTAATTAGTGTGACTCTTCTTTACACATGAAATAATGTCTACTAGTAAGATCTTCTGAGTTTCTTCAAATGAAATCTGAGAAACATGTTGTGTTGTTTTTTTTTTGCTGTAGGAGTAAGATAAGGCTTGAGATGATAAAGATCTGGTGTTATGCAGAAATATTTGGGAAAAGAAGAAGAGGAGGCTAAGAGTAACAGTGGAAGAATCAAATGTTCTTATCCACTGAGAACCCACCAAATGACCCACTTTCTTCTTCCATTTTCTTACATCTCACCACCACTTCTTCCGATGAGTTAGGTCTCTCCCATCTCCCTAATTTCTCCATCAGGTAGTAAATTTAATCTAACTTCTTTTATTTCCCTTTTTTTCTCCTCTCATGAATTTTTTTTCGTTTCTTTTTTTTCTGGTTTTCTTCGGCAATATAGTTTTCTCCACAAAAAAAAAACAAAAAAGTCTCTGGATTTCATGATGGGTCAGTGTCAAATCCTAGCTTGAGTTCATCCTCATGGCTAGATCGAAAGTTTTAAGCTTTCTTCCTTCTTTCTCACAGTGATTAATGGGTCAGATCAGATTTCAAAGTTTCTTTCTTCTTCCACCTTATGTGATTTTGTATCAATCAAAATCAACGTAAGGTTTCAAATCTTTGTTCTTGTTCCTGTAGAAAGCTCAGTGGACCAATTTCTGCAATACCCGTTTACTCAAATAATTTGGCCAATATACCTTAGTTATGTTATTTTAATATATTTTTGAATTATTTTTAAATCAAAAACTGATATAAATGTCTTAAAATCAAGAAAATCTACAGAAATTACAAAAAAACCATAATCTTTTTAAAACTCAAAAACAAAACGAATGGATTTTAATGAATAATTCATTAGCCCATTAAAACCTTCCTATCTTGTGTTCTTCTTCTTCTCTTGTATTCTTCTTCTTCTTTTTCTTCTTATGTAATCTCCCCAGATCAAATGATGAAACACTCTTATACACTTTCTTATTTTTCTTTCTACCTATCTTCAATCTAAAATATACTCTTTATATAAAATGACAAAAGTTACTCCTCCTTCCTCTCTTAATTAAATTTTTAAAAAAAGAGATGGACACGGTGGAATAAAGGTAAAAAAAGGGAAAAATGTAGTTGAATGTGATTGATGAAAAATTAATGAAGTGTGTTTATGTGATTGGTGAGAATTTAATATGAGAATTAAATTATGACCAATTAAAATTTAAGAAAATTAGATGCATCTTTTTCTTTCTTCCTCCTCTTGCCGCAAAAAGTATTGTCATCCTCCATGACTCGAATTTTGAAGCTTCATTTAAAATAATTTCTTTTTCTTTCCTTTTCTATTAATGTTATATAAACGATTTGTTATTGTTTTGGATGAGTTTTAACCAATTTTAGAAGTTTAAATGCAATGTTCATGGGTAATTTGTTGTAGATTTAAAAATTAAATTTGGTTTCAAATTTTCTTGATTTTTGTGTGCACATTGGGTTTTTAACTCGTTTTCTTGATCGATGAAGATAAGATATTCTTAAAAGTTGTTATTTTGGGGATTCTATAGAGAAGGTAAGTTATTCTAAGTTGGTTCATAACCCATGTTTGTATGAATACAATCAACAAGGGAGAAAGATGCAAGTTGGACTTGGTTTCTCGAAATGTTCAAATCAGTTGTGCCAGATTCCCATGAATTGGTGTTTCTTAGGATAGAAATCAAAGTATCATCAACTCAATGAGTGAAGTATACACATTATCTCAACATGAATATTGCATGTATTATTTTTCGCATAATGTGAAAGCAAATGTTCACCACGTCAAAAAAGATTTAGTTGCTGCTAAGTTCATGGAATGCATAAAAACTTATATCGAGAATGATTTCAAGGTACAACTTGATGACGACCATTGTTGTAGAATCGATTAATGGTGTTTTTAAAGAAACAAGAGAGTACTCGCTATTACCAATGTTTGATGCAATTGTATCAAAAATGCCTGAATGATTTAACAAATATCGGAAGAGTTCCATTGATGTTCCTTCTGCACAATTGTTGGTTCCTCATACGTAGAGTCTAATGACTGAAAGATTACAAGAAGCAAAACGGTTGCAAGTGATTGAGATAAACAATTTTAATAGTGAATACACAATTTTTGGGCTTGATGGGATTATTGATGTGGTTGATTTGGATAGAAAAACTTGTTTAGCTGGTTCGTGAATATGGGAGGTATGTTTAGCTGGTTCGTGAGTGGCAATGGTTCGTAATATTTTAATGCTTGTATTGTCTATTTCTGTCAAAGTATAAGTAGGTAAAACTGTGGTGCAACTATGTTGAATTCAGTATATGTCTATTTTGCTTATTTGTAATATAAAGACCATGGATTTGTTAACTTGTGTTCACTTTACAACAATATCATCTTTAGAACTTATGTAAAAATTAAAATTGTTTTTATTGATCACATTATATCATATTTTGTCAACAAATGTCTTACACTCTTAAGTTTGATTTAAATGTGGAGCACTACAAAATTACCAAAATGGTAAAAAATGGTCTTTTATCATATTTGTTTTAATGAAACTATAGTAAATGTACCCTTTGTATGTAATGTCTTTGGTTACAACTATAAAACATCAATTTTCAGTATGGTACAACTAACTAAACCTTAAAACGTGAAAGTACAATTATATACATTTCTGAGTACAACTGCAAAATTTGGTACAAGTATGATACAACTATGTTAAATCGCTTTCTAATACGTTATGTATTTTTTGTCGGATCCTAAGTATCATCCAAGTACTTGCAATGATTGCAACCACTGGTTTAATATTTTTTAATTATTTATATTATTTAATTATTTTAATTATGTATATTAGTTTATTATTTATTTATTTTAATTATTTTTAATTATTCATTTTATTTTAATTATTTTTAATTAATTGTTTTAATTTAATTATTTAATTATTGGTTTTATTTTAATTAATTTTATTTTAATTACTATTTACGGTAAATTAACAATAAAAATAAACTTAACATAATTGGCACAGTTGTACGAGTTGTACAAAATAAATGCAGTTGTATAGAATAAATGCAGTTATACCAAAGAATACAAAAATCTGAGTTCAACAAAAACTAAACAAAATACGAATACTCGTACATGAATACTTCGAGTAACAAAAACTTAACATAACAAAGAGGTCTCCACTAAGCATTAAAATAAAGTAAAACCATGTAATCATGTAGCAAAAACCACTCTGTTTCCTTCCAAAAGATCCCATTTTTGAGGAAATGACTTCACTACTTTCATCTTTATGAGAGTTTACTCTTGAGGCTGAACACCTTCACCAGTAGCACAATCATGATCAGCAAAAGGCTGACCATCTAAAGGTGAAAATATAGTGTATCCACAGGATTTGATAATTTTTCACATAGATTTCAACTTACGCATTTGCCACCTCACAAATGCATCGAAAAAGGGATTAACATCAGTGGTACCAAACGACTGCCTTAAATCACAACCCAATCCATATGCTCTAAGATCTTTTCTCATTATCAATTCAACAATATTTCTAGTTTCACAAGCTATAAAAATAATATAAATTCTAGAATAATGTCACATTATCATGATTCATTTCTTTAGTCGTTCTAAATTCAAAGATTTATATGTATCCCTAAATTATTTAAATTTCTTTAATCATTCCAAATTGAGCAGTTTTCCAAGTTTCACAATTACTAACGAAAACAAAGTTATCACAAAAAATTCACACAAAAACACCATGACTAATTTTTCTCCACGAAAACCAAAACAAAATTGAGCAATTTTCCAAGTTTCACAATTCCAAATTAATCATGATTAATTTCCTCTACTTTAAAACATTATCACACAGATTGACACGAAAAGCTCACACAAACAGCTCACACAAGGTGTTTTTGTGTGGGCTTTTCGTGATAACTTTGTTTCGTTAGTAATTTTGAAACTTGGAAAACTGCTCAATTTGGAATGATTAAAGATATTTAAATGATTTAAGGATACATATAAATCTTTGAATTTAGAATGACTAAAGAAATGAATCATGATAATGTGACATTATTCTAGAATTTATATTATTTTTATAGCTTGTGAAACTAGAAATATTGTTGAATTGATAATGAGAAAAGATCTTAGAGCATATGGATTGAGTTGTGATTGAAGGCAGTCGTTTGGTACCACTGATGTTAATCATTTTTTCGATGCATTTCTGAGGTGGCAGATGCGTAAGTTGAAATCTATGGGAAAAATTGTCAAATCCTGTAGATACACCATATTTTCACTTTTAGATGGCCAACCTTTTGCTGATCATGATTGTGCTACTAGTGAAGGTGTTCAGCCTCAAGAGTAAACTCTCATAAAGATGAAAGTAGTGAAGTCATTTCCTCAAAAATGGGATCCTTTGGACGGAAACAGAGTGGTTTTGGCTGCATGATTACATGACTTTACTTTATTTTAATGCTTAGTGGAGACCTTTTTGTTATGTTAAGTTTTTGTTACTTGTAGTATTCATGTACGAGTATTCGTATTTTGTTTAGAGTTTGTTGAACTCAGATTTTTGTATTCTTTGGTACAACTGCGTTTATTCTATACAACTGCATTTATTTTGTACAACTGGTATAACTGTGTCTATTTGTACAATTTGTACAACTGGTACAACTGTGCTAATTATGTTAAGTTTATTTTTATTGTTAATTTACCGTAAAAAGTAATTAAAATAAAATTAATTAAAATAATTAATTAAAATAATTAATTAAAAAGAATTAAATAAGTAAAATAAAATAATTAATTAAAAATAATTAAAATAAAATAAATAATGAAATAATATACATAATTAAAAATAATTAAATAATATAAATAATTAAAAAATATTAAACCCATGGTTGCAATAATTGCAAGTACTTGGATGATACCTAGAATCCGACAAAAAATACATAAAGTATTAGAAAGTGATTTAACATTGTTGTACCATAATTATACTAAATTTTGCAGTTGTACTCAGAAATGTACATAGTTGTACTTTCACGGATTAAAGTTTAGTTAGTTGTACCATACTGAAAATTGATGTTTTATAGTTGTACAAAAAACATTACATATAAAGAGTACATTTACCCATTTTTTACAATTTTGGTAATTTTGTAGTGCTCCACATTTAAACCAACCTTAAGAGTGTAAGACATTTGTTGACAAAATATGATATAATGTGATCAATAAAAACAATTTCAATTTTTACATAAGTTCTAAAGATGATATTGTTGTAAAGTGAACACAAGTTGACAAATCCATGGTCTTTATATTACAAATAAGCAAAATAGACATATACTGAATTCAACATAGTTGCACCACAGTTTTACCTACTTATACCTTGACAGAAATAGACAATACAAGCATTAAAATATTACGAACCATTGCCACTCACGAACCAGCTAAACATGCCTCCCATATTCACGAACCAGCTAAACAAGTTTTTCTATCCAAATCAACCACATCAATAATCCCATCAAGCCCAAAAATTGTGTATTCACTATTAAAATTGTTTATCTCAATCACTTGCAACTGTTTTGCTTCTTGTAATCTTTCAGTCATTAGACTCTACGTATGAGGAACCAACAATTGTGCAGAAGGAACATCAATGGAACTCTTCCGATATTTGTTAAATCATTCAGGCATTTTTGATACAATTGCATCAAACATTGGTAATAGCGAGTACTCTCTTGTTTCTTTAAAAACACCATTAATCGATTCTACAACAATGGTTGTCATCAAGTTGTACCTTGAAATCATTCTCGATATAAGTTTTTATGCATTCCATGAACTTAGCAACAACTAAATCTTTTTTGACGTGGTGAACATTTGCTTTCACATTATGCGACAAATAATACATGCAATATTCATGTTGAGATAATGTGTATACTTCACTCATTGAGTTGATGATACTTTGATTTCTATCCTAAGAAACACCAATTCATGGGAATCTGGCACAACTGATTTGAACATTTCGAGAAACCAAGTCCAACTTGCATCTTTCTCCCTTGTTGATTGTATTCATACAAACATGGGTTATGAACCAACTTAGAATAACTTACCTTCTCTATAGATTTCTTCATCACAAAAGTGTAAATTCGATATTCGCTTTGAATCAATTCCATATAACCTCCTCATTTATTTGAATAATATCATTTATAATCAAATTGTATGATTATGCATCGCTTATTCATTTTTTCCTGAAATAGAATAAAATTTGAATATTATGAGGCCACCACTCTTAGTATTATTAGTTGTACCAGTTGTACGAAATATACACAATTGTATCAGTTATACAAAATACATAGTTGTACCAGTTGTACTATTTTCTGGGTAATTTTGAGATATGCACAATGCTTTTGATTTATTTCTAACTATGATTCCCTATGGTTTCACCTCCAGAATTCCAAAAACAACAACTTTTAATCGATCAGAAAATGATTTAATAACTCAATGTGCACACAAAAAAAAAGAAAATTTGAAACCAAATTTAATTTTTCAAATCTACGACAAATTACCCCTGAACATTGTATTTAAACCTCTAAAATTGGTTAAAACTCACCCAAAACAACAACATGTCGTTTATATAACATTAATAAAAAAAAATTATTTTAAATGAAGCTTCAAAATTCGAGTTATGGAGGATGACAATAATTTTCACGGCAAAAGGAAGAAAAAAGAAAAAGATGCATCTAATTTTCTTAAATTTTGATTGGTCCTAATTTAATTATTATATTAAATTCTTACCAATCACATTAATTCACATCATTAATTTTTTACCAATCACATTCAACCACATTTTTTTCTTTTTCAATCTTTATTCCACCGTGTTCATTTTTTTTTTTTAAATTTATTTAAAAGAGGAAGAAGGGATAACTTTTGTCATTTAATTTAGAGAGGGTATTTTAGATTAAAAAAGATAAAAAGAAAATAAGGAAGTGTATAAAGATGTTTCGGCATTTGATCCAAGCTAGTATCATCAAATATTTTCCTTATTTAAAAATTTCCTTCCTTATGAGTTTTTTTAAGAATCTTTCATTTGTTGATATTTAAGAGTATTGAAAGTAATCAATTTTGTTTTTATCTATGTGATGCTTTTGCAGAGATTACGCATATAGAACATCAAGAACAATTGGCCAGTTTCCTCAAAAAGTCTCCAACTTTTTTCAACTCATGGCGTAACTGATCCTTTGCCACCGTTTCAGCAATTCTCCACTGTAGCAAACAAGTTTGAGACCACAGCTTGTTCATCATCAGAGAAGCAAATCGTATCCTTTGTTTATCAAAGAAGAGATTTACTAAACTTGGTTTAAACCAGACCTTAGCAGAGACTAGAAAAGGATCTTTTAGCCAATCAAAGATCATCGAGAATGGTTTGTTTCTGAGCACAAGTGTTTCCAAGTGTGAAGTAGAAAGAGTAGTAGCTACTACAAGTACCAAGAACAACAACAACCAAAGTAAAAAGTGTGGACGAGGGATGGTGAAATCTAAAGAAGATAGTTTCAGCAACGGTCTTGTAACGACTTCTAAATCAACAATGGCTTCAAAAACATGTCCTATTTGCAAAACCTTCTCATCAGCTTCTAGCACTACTTTGAATGCTCATATTGATCAGTGTCTATCTGTTGACTCAGCATTGCCACCGGTTAGTAGTAAGCCAAACAAGCATAAGAGTAAGCCAAACAAGCCTAAGAGTAAGCCCAAGACGAAAGTTTAAACGATGGTTGATATCTACGCTTCTGCTAAAGGATGCACATTAGAAGATCTTGATAAAAGAAATGGAACAAAGTAGGCGTCGATTTTGAGTTATACTAATCGTGTTGTTGCTGAGAAGTCTGAAGTGTCTAAGAAGCGGAAAGTTTCGCCTGTTGGTGTTGGTCCTGTTTATATTGATGCTAAGGTACAGAAGTTGCGGATTTTAGTAGAGTTTGGTGAGAAGAAGAGTTGGACTACAACGTTGAGAGAGCAGCATGAGGTCGGTAGTATTGAAAAGAAATGTTTAAGCCAAGGTAGTAAAGGAAATAGTAAATGCTTGAAGAAGACTCGCCGGGGAAAGAAACATCACAAGTTTGTTAAACTAACTAATCACAAAGCCAATGCCTCAGAGGTAATTCCATAGATTCCTTTCATTTTTCTTGGCATATTCATGGTTAATTTTTGTAGCAAGAATCATAAAATTACAGTACATTGCTTTCTACAGCAGATATTTTCTGGAGAAGGTAGTCAAACGGGTCATCGTAGAATCTATAATCAGCGGATGCTAGCAAAAGGTGGTCTGATTTCAAAAGAGTTAAATGAGAAAGGACCTAAATTTGATGCTTTGGAGGATCAGCCATCTGAGAATGAGGATGATTCATGGTCAGTAGAAGATCCTATTGTGTCAAGAAGTACTGATTTGTCTGCCACGGATTCTTTTGTTTTAAACAAACAGAAGTTGGGAAGCCAAGTTGCTGGAAGGAGTAAGAATTTGTTTGGGAATAAAAGAGCTCAAAGTCGTTCATTTAGAGTTCGGATGAGTGAAAAAGAGGGAGTTCATATAAATACTCTCCGATTGAAGAAGAGCATTGCTTCGACTCAAGAAGATAAGTCTCCACCTGGTAAAAAAATCTACTCAGATGCTGTAGAGGTTTCAGATGCATCTCCTCGTGCAACTAGCATGAGAAAGGTATCCCCACCATTTGTACCAAATGCCTGGAGACGAGTATCTATGCCTGTGGAGCTAAAGAAACCTCGGTTGGATTTCTCGGAGGAAGAAGATGAAGAAGAAACAGGGAAATGGGAATCTGAAATGACTCAAGAACGTGAACTGTCAGATGATGATTATGTTTCTGGTGATAATAGAGAAAAAAATGAGGTCTTACTGAGATCAAATCCTTCATCTAGCGGCTACGATGATTATAATGATGATGAAAAAGAAAGTAGTGAAGAGGAAGAAGATAATAACAAAAGAGCCAATGTGTTGGACAAAACTGATGATATAGGTGCTGAGTTCTACCAGTCAGATAGTCCACCATCTATTGAAATCATACCTAGCGAGCGATCAATGTATTACTCCGAAGAAGTTGGGAATATGATTTATGGGCAAACCTCTTGCAAGGAGGATGTGAGGTTTGATTCTGAAGTAGGACAAGGAAGCTTATTTGTAGAGGTTGATACCATTCCCATTCCAGGACCTCCTGGATCATTTTTACCGAGTCCTCGAGATATGGATTTTGATGAGAATCTTGGGAACTCGTCCGTTATCACAAGCCAAGTCCAATCTTACATGGATCAGCTCGACAGATACTCATCTGAATCACCTGTTTCAGCAATTTCAAACTTTGCAGCTGGTAGGTTGAATTTTCCCGCGGAGTTATCTTCTTCTTTCCGAGAAAACTTCTCACCGGACATTCCTGTGTCCTACTCAACAACTCCGATGAGCTTTTGTGTTCCATCTCATCATGGGACAATTGGCGAGCCTGAGCCAACACAATCCAGATTTGGAAACAATGACCACGAGTCTTGTTGTTGCCAAAGAAAAGAAAGAATCTCCGAGGGCATTACTTTGAATCATCAAGCATCTCATCTACTGCAGCGAAGAACAGGTTCTTCGTCAATCACCATGAAATTAACCAAATCACCCTCACGTTTGGAACCAACTCATCCATTTGAGCAGTCACCATACAAGATCCAACAAGATTTGGATCTTCAGAGTAAGTTCTCCAGCAGAACGAATCTCAACTCCGCTGTGCCTCCAAGTCCTTCTAACCCGGTTTTACGGTTAATGGGAAAAGACTTGATGTTCATGAACCAAGGAGAAGCAGAGGAAGAAACATCCGATTCTAGCTTAACACCAACCCCTCAGTTTCTTGATCCTACTTGCGCTGGAACTGTCTTATACTTCAACACAGGTCTCCATTAAGAAACAATTTCGAGTCAACACATCAACCACAAGTACAAGCACAACCACAACCACTAGTACAAGCACAACCACAAGCTTTAGCATTCAGAAACAATTTTGATCATGTAAGGTTCTTTTCTCCGAGCTAGTCACGGTAAAGGTTCAACTTTTATGCAGTAAGCAACTGAGAAGTGGATTCCCTTCGAAACTGATAATCGAACATGGGTGCATTGGGGTTTAAGGTAGATTCCGTATGTTCTACGGCATTTTCTATGCTTCCATCTCTTTCTGCAGAGACTTTGTGTAGTAGTTACGGTTTACAAAAAAAAAGCAAACACTCTGTAGAAGCTAAGTAACTTTAGGCTTTTATTGCCACCAAAGTTGTTTAAAAACTCAAAAAAGTTATAAACTTATAGTTTATCTTTAACTTTGGTCCTTGTCAATGTTTTAAATGGTAAATATCCGTTTCTTTCACAAATTTCACGAGACTCAAATCTTCCCATTAAAGAAAAAAAAAACAAGAAAGTTGCCACTAAAGTTGTTTAAAACCTTTGAATCTTAGATAAATATGGTTTAATTCGATCAACATCTTACCAAAAACTATTTAAAAAGTGAAAATAGAATTGGCTAATCAACTCATGAACAAAAGTCTAATTAGGATTCTAAAGGGTTATAGTGTCTAGTTTTAGGACATTTTTAAATCTCTCTTGTTATTTGAAATATATATATATATATATATATATAGACTTTAACATAATATTTTAAATACAGTGAAATTACTTAATTTTTTTTATATTGACTATAAAAAAAATTCAATGACTAAAATTATAAGATTAACCAGTTAAACAAAATCTGCCTCTGAACGACACAAGGAAAAATTTGATTTTCAGTTTCAAGTCAATTAAAAATACTAGATAAACCTTTTAGAACATAAATTAGTATAGGAAAAGAAAAACAAATTATTATTACTGTTTGAAATTTGATATGCTGGCAACAGATGATTGGTTTGGTACAAGGAAAGGAATGATGTAGTAGTTGACTAAAAAAGTCGTTGGACGTTTCTCTAATATGAACCCCGGGTGGCATTTCGGGTCGGGTCAAGCCAGTCAACGAAATCGGAAAAATCGCCGGATGATATCTTCTTAGCGGAGAAAATATGACGACGACAACAACCTACACATCAATTCCGCTTCCTACCGGCGACGTCATCTCTCGATCAATCCATAATCTAACTTCCGCTATCTCTCGCCACCGTCCCTGGCAGAACTCGTATTTTCCGGCGCCTACTGTCTCCCGGAGCGATCCTCTCTGCCTCTCCGATCAACGGCGAATTACCGTTACTTCTTCGTCAACTTCACGATCCTCGTCGGAACTCGCGCGGCTTTTGTGCTCTCATAACAATTAGTCCCGTCGGCTAATCGTGGTCGGCTCGATCATCGCCTTGTGGCTTCTCTTTCACATTTTCAGAGAAGACCCACTTATTCTCTAGAACTTTCAGGTCGGTGATCGTACGGTGGTGTTGTTTCTGGTATTAGTTTCCTTATGGGCCATCTGGTTCAGTAGCTCCGCCGTGAACTTAACCGGGGGGGGGGGGTGTCGGCGTTGACTTGCTATTGTGCACCATTCACTCCGTTCTTAAAAACTCCGACGAGATTTTCCTTGAGGAAGATGATGCTGTTAACGGAGGCTTGATCGGATCTAATCGCCGGTGAAATATTCAATTTTTTGTTTTGTTTTTTTCTTCAGTTTTTTGTTGCTTCCCTTTAAATTACCAAATATTACAAAAGTGGAAGCTACTTCTTTGTTTGATTTCTTGTGATTTGTATGTTGTGAATTTTAGTATCATCTAAATCTGATTTACTTGTTTTTTGTCCTTGAAAACTTTTGAGTGTTGATTGTTGTTGGATTGTAATCAAAAGAGAAGAATGATTTTTTTTGTTTGATTGGTTCTCATAGTGAAGGACCAACTTGCTCCGTCTCTTTTTTTCTCACATGTTACATCTGAGTTTTCAGATACAATGGATCATATCTTGGTTCAAAAAGATTCATATCGCACAACAGCTTTTTCAGTTTTGTCATGAAGCTCGAGACCAACTTGTTTCTAAAGTAGATCTTGTAAAGTTTTATAGTCACAGCTTTTAGTGTTTTGACTGTTAGTTGTTAGATACAAAATCTAAAAGGTTCAAGAGAATTTAGGGACCCAAATGGCAGAAATATGAGTAAATGTTCATTCTCGTGATTGTCAATTCAATACCTCAATAATCTTGTGTTTAACCAAATTCAGATATAACCTTACCTCAATTTGTATGACAAGTCAGATTTTTTAGTCCTTTGAAAAGGAACCAAAACTTAGCAGTGAACTCTGGGACCAGTAACAGGAGAGGGGAGAGTGACACTTGTTGGCAAAACCCAGACACTGATTAAATTGCATTTTTACACCCATACTTATTTTTCTGTGTGTTGTCTTTGGTCCCACTTCTTACACGAGTCTTTGTCCTTATTTTCAATTCTGTTTGTTACTGAGATTGTGTTTAACTCTTTTGCTTGATTGGCTATTGTACAAGGTAAGGATTCAGCTTGAGAATCCAATGCATTGAATGTTGTTTTCCTTGAAACTCTAGTAGCCATTTGATTCATCTACAATAAGTTGCAATGATTATATGATTCATGATCTGAAGGAATTAAAAAAGTGATTATGATCAATAAGGAAGTTGGTAATTTACATAGAAATAAGATTTTTCTTAACTGGATTAAAGTAACCGTTAAATGATTTGCTGTCTTCAACAAAACTGAGCTTAGAGTAATGTGGAAATATTTTAACCAGGAGAAATGTTTGTGTTGTTCATATCTTGCTTCTCATTCTGACTAACTTTGCTAGTGTTTCTTGAGCAGCCAAAGTAAGAGCATGGCTATGGCCAAGCATCACTGTCCTGATACTGATACAAGTCCTGCAAAGCTCCTCTCCACTATCGAAATGCCCGCCTCGTAGCAGCAGCTTTGCTCTAGTCTCTAGCAGTAAAGCTTTCAATAGTGTAACATCCTGCCATACGTATTCATCGACCTTCTTGTTAGTCTTCTTCTTCCAACAGAGTGAGCCTTGGTGCCAATCTTGTATCTGAGACACAAATGATTTCTCCACTTCCTCTAACACGTTGGTGCATACTTTTAGGAGCTCCAGCGCGGAGTTGCATCTCGAGAAGGTTGTGAAAGCTGTGATTGCTAAGGGAAGAGCTGTTCTTTTTATGTAGAGTACCATATCCATGGCTTGTAGTTGGACCATAGGAGGTTCTGATTTGAATCCGAATACTAAGAAAGCTGAAGCCCATAGGTGATCAAGATTCAACAACGGGTTATCGATTTTTCTCACACCTTGAACCGTTGCCTTGGGTGCAAGTATGTAGTCTCGTCTCCTCGCGAAAGTTTGAGTTATCGGATGGAACTGAATCCAACATCCAGGTTGTCGATTTGTTATTCTCCCTAGTCCTAATCTGACTAGTAAAAATGCCGCATCCTCTTCACTTCTGCGTCCTAAACCACAACCACCACACCAAGCAAATGTGTGACTCAAACATTTATTCCATTTGCTGAAGCGGTTTCTACCTGTGGGCATGTTCTTAGCTGCTGAAGCTAACAAGTTAACCGGAATAGGAACCGGAGCAAACCAAGCTCCCACGAGTAGCATTTTCAATGAGAGAAGATTTCTATTTCCTTCAGCTTGCTCCAAAACAGCCAAACAGAAAGCTAAGACCTTTGCAACAAATGGATTGGATTTGCAGTTTTGCTCATCGTTTATGTTTAGAAAAGGCGACGCTGAACGTTCTTCGATTTGAATTTTGTTCACAGCTTCAAAGAGAGCAGAAGGTGGAATTGCAAGCTCTGAAAGCAATGATCCAACCACCCAAAGACCGTAGCTCAACCGTCCCAGTTTCTCTTCGAAAAGCTTGAGGATCTCAACCTCCTCCACCGGATAATCTTTCTTTCTTCTTCCTCTCAGTAAAACCATTGCATCAGACGAAGGCAATACAGAAAGCTGGACAGTGTCAAAGGTCATGACTTTAGGAAGTCTAGTAGTGATCAAGACATGTGTTCCTCCAGTGTTCCTTGGAATCAGATCATTTAAATCTTTCCCTTCCCACCAATCCTTCTCTATCTCAAGATTATCAATGATCAGCAAATAAGGCATTTCTCTGAAAAGCTCGCGCTTTATTCTCTTGAAAGCTTCAAACTCTTGTTCATCAAAGCTCCTTAGCCTGCCTCTATCTTTCTCAGCATCGGCGCTAACATCAAGCCCCAAGCTGAATGACAGATTCAACAGGTTCTGTCTGAAGTATCTAGCTTCCCCTCCAATCCACAAAGCCATCTTATACCTCTGAGAATACCGGTAAGCAAATTCAAGAGCTAACTCTGTCTTCCCAATCCCAGGAACTCCATTTACACAAACAACGGCTATGCTACTTTTACAGTTACTACTGTTTCTATATTTCTTAGTCTTCAACAGTCTTTTAAGCGAGTTTTTTCCACCATTTGGATCAATCCAAGCCTTACTTCTTGGCTCTGAGCATTTTCCAAGCTCCAAGTTGATAAATTTCCCATTTCGAGTTGATACAACATCTGATTCTTCATCTGCAAGTCCTTCAGATTGTCCACTTGCTTCTCCTCTAGTGCTTGGTGTTGTAGACTCAAGATGCTCTCTATTACCAAATAAAGCCATCTCCATTTCCATTATTTCTTTCTCTCTTCCAAGAAAAGATCGGTTCCTCGGAAAAGGAAGCTCATCAATCCCTTCCACTATCTCTTTATCAGCCACACTCTTCCTCCCAAGCTTTTCCCTGAGAATCATAGCGGTCTTTCCCACACAGCTTCTCCAGTTAGTTTCATTAGCTTCGAGTTTAAACTCATGGGACTTGATCAACCCATCGATGGCTTCTTTACACTCTTTATCTATGGCGTTACAGTTGAGAAGACCCATTATCTCAGAAGGTCCAGTTCCATAGAAAATCGGAATCAAGTTCCTCTTTTGAGCAAAGAATCTAACTTCCTCCAAGCTAAGGTAGTTGAGCAAGCTCGAACAAGAGACAACCACAATCCCATAAGTAACAGAACAGATAACTCTATCAGCGATCTCATGACTCTGTGTGTCCGAATACTTAGCTCTATCAGCAACGAAACAAGCGATTCCCTGAAGCTCAAGCTCTGACTTTAACCATTTGCAGAATCTCACCAAGTTTGGGTTTTGTCCATGAAACCCAATGAAGACATCAGCGCTCCTAAGCTTGGTGTTAGTTGCAGGTGAAGAAACAGACACTTTAGCTAAGGAAACCCTAGGAACAGGGAGAGAGAAGGAGATCCTAGGAGCAGCAGGATCTGGAGTACAAGCTGATAACTTAAGTTTCCGATCTGATGGGTCATCAGAAAACTCGTACTGGTCAGAAGGAGGAGTGTAGGAGCTGCTTGGTACATCTTCAGATTGTGAGCCTTTGTAAGAAACATGCGGTGATGGCTTGTGAGTAGTGGTGGTTGTGGTAATGGGTTGTGTAGTAGCTCTTGGGGATATATAAGGAGATTGTAAAGCGGAAACAAAAGCAGAAGATGGTGGGGACACAAGAGAAGGTGAACTGAAAGGAGAGTTTTTGATACTTGGAGATGAATCTGAAGCATTAAGAAGATCTTTACCTTTCTTACTTGAAGAGCTTGCTGGTGATGATGATGTTCTTATGGTTAATCCAACTAAACTTGCTTCTGCTTCTTCTTCTTCTATTCCCCTCATTACTCCTTTTTCTTCTTACTTCCTCACCAAAACCCAAATTAAATCCAAATGAAGCTCTAAGCTGAAAAGGTTCAGTCTTTATGTCTCTCACTTGGTATGAATCATTGTAGTCTTTCTCTGATAGATTTTATTGAAGTGAGTGGGACTGTGAAGAGATGAGTCAGAGCATGAATGCAACAGTTGATGTAGTTCAAGGAGATTGAGGTGAAATCTGAGAAACTGCATGTGATGTATCTAACTCTTCCATTTTGTGGGGTCCTCTTCTTCCCAACACTGTTAATTTTATTTTATTTTATTTCTCCTCTTAGTTCAGATTTGACCAAGAACATAGCCAGTTTCAGTCCCTGCAACAATGGAGGTCATGGGTCAGAAGAAAATTTCTTTACAACAAATGTGGTCTTGTGTTCATCATCATCATCATCATCATCAAGATTGAATCTTTTTTTCTCATTTGAATTAACGCCACAACCAAAAATGAATAGGAACAAAAAAAAAAGTAACATCTTGGTCAAATTTAAAGATGATTTCTCAAAGACGTGCCCTTTGTTTGATCTTTTTCAGACACAACGCAAATGACGTGTCACTTCCCCTGCTTATTTTTCATTACAAACCTGTCTCTCTCTGCTTCAATGTGTTTCTTTTCAGGAAGAGCAAATTGTGATAATGAAGAAGGAAAAGAATCTGGATTTGTGAGTTGGATCTGAAAGTGCTTATGGAGATTATTTTTTAAAAGTAGTGATTAAAGAAATGGTTAAGAGAAGCAGCCTGGAGAGGGTTAACGTATAAACATGTACCAATGTATTTTATAATGATCACCCAGTTAATCGAAAACCTTTTATAATTTAGACTTCATTTATAATCCTGGATTCTCCTTTAATTCATTTGTTTTAGCTATTGTCTATTTTCTATTGTCTCAGTACTTTGGTTGTTGTCGTTTAGTATTAGTATTTTTATGCTGTATTGGAAAAATCCAAAACATTGTACATTACAATATTTGTTGAATTATATAATACTATCATTGCTCCAATTAATAGGAGAAAATACCAAGAGAATATATACGTTTTAAAATTTCATGTAAAACATAGACTCTGGGTTATATATATAAGTGAAGTTGCACTCCCATTTCAGATGCTTAACTAATTTCTTAAACAATCCTTAATTGTTACATAAAATAACAGTTAGTAACTTGGTATTGGCAATTTTCAAACATCATTTTCTTATACTTAACAATTCTTCTATCTATATATTAATAAAGAAAAGGCAGTAAAAATAATTCATCATCATAATATATCACATATTAGATAATGGTCCCACGCTCCACACTACACTAATGTGTATACAGTGCAGGTAGTATTTACTTATGATAAGTTGGAAAAGAATTCAAAATTAAATGTAATTGACACATTCGCATAGAACTGTTTGATAAAGAAATTTGAACTTCTTATATTATACACATATACAATATTTATATAAACAACAACATATATATATATATATATATCAATATATGTACTCCATGATATGATACCGTTTTCTCAATAATGCTTTAGTTTGTAAACTTGATTCTTGAGACAGTAAAATGTAATTATTATTTTCTGGTAAAATAGTAAAATGTAAATTTATAGTAAGATAAAACTCCAAATAATTAACTATACATAATGTGTACACTGACACAACATTTGAAATCTGATTCACGGTGGGAACTGGTCCGAGGCCAGTCCACTTGTGACTTTTTATTTAATCAACCCCACACATTTTCACACTATCTACAATCATAAAAGACTTCAAATAAAGCAAACAAAAATTTACTAATCAAATCTTGGAGTGTGTGACGTATGAATGAACAAAACAAGATTGATTTACTCTTTGCTAAACAAAAAGATTACCAGACAACGAAAAAGTCCAGACGTAGAAGCGGTTATCCAATGCTGAAGGATACGTATCGTTGTTTTCAGATCTAAAAACGGCAACCACTCTACAAATACGAAAGATGTAAAACGTCAAAACCGTAGATTTAATTCCGAACGCTAACGGTATATCACACACCGTTGAAATTTAGATCCGACCAGATAAGATCACTTCGAATCGAACGGTCATAAAGCATCCGATACGTTGCTGCAGTGGCCAGCGGTTTCGCCACGTGTCCGGACCAAGTCGCTCACACGTCCGTATTTTCTCTAAAAAAAAATACAAAAAAGGAAACAAGAACTTTTTGATCGTAACTGGAAAAAGATTTTAACGATTTTTCGCAGCGAAACTTTCCACAATCAACGGATATAAAGATCTTCAAGATCGTATAGTCAAATTAGGGTTTTTTCATCATCTTCTAATTTCGTTTATGTCTCTCTGTAAAGGAATCACCTTTGGGTTTTTGCATTCCATTTAGGTACGGCTGCTCGAAAATTTCAGTTCAATTCGCGCGTGTTCCATGTTGGATTTTCATTTTCTAATTTAAGATTTTGATCGATTTCTATTGTATTTAATTGGGTAATTGAGTTGAATTTGACATATTATTGCATGATTTTATATATTTTCTGGGTTTGTTTTTGGTTTCTTTCAATTTTTGTATTTTGGTTTATTGAATTGTCGTCTGGTTCCTGCTGGAATGATAGTTGTTACTCTTGAGATTGATGCCATGTGAATTTGGAGGATGAAAAATTAGTAGGGTTTTTAGCATCATGGATTTGGAGAGTGAAAGCTCTGTTCTTGAATCTGTTGAAGACAATAATGGCTTGATTGGTGAAGTTGAGACTGTTGAGGATAAACTTATCTCTGCTTCTCCTACTGTTGAGAATTCTCCTCCTATTTCAAAAGGATTTGGTTTAAGAAAATGGAGGAGGAGCGTAAGGAGAGATCTTGTTGAAGATACTTCTAGAGAACATTAAAGTTCTGAAGAGGGTGTTATCAGGATCAGTCGATCCGCAAGCTAAGCAAATACATTTTCAGGGAGATGATGTCAAACAAGATAGTATTGGCTCAGTTGGCTCGGTAAATAGTGTGGTTGCTTTTGCAATAGCTGGGGCTAATCATGGAAGTGATCTTGCTTTTGCAGCTGGCATGAATTCAGATAACAGTGAGGATCGAAGTAGCAAGTCCTTGACTGCAGCCAGCGACCCTAGGGTTATGAGTCATTCTTGGGACAAACATAGAGCAAAGTATTTGAGTGGGAAGAGTGTGATTAGTTCGGGTGATAGTAGTAAACAAAGGAAGAGTAGTGTAGAGAAGAGTAAGAAACTTAGAGGAGAAAGGATCAAAATTGAGTAGGATAACTGTCATTCTAGTGTGGAATCTGCTGACTCAAGAAGCTCCAACTTTGTGTTTATGCAGGGTGCTTTCTTTAGTTTGAGTAGCAGAGAACAGGGCGGAAGAAGAATGATGGATTACAATGAAGAGAATTCTGATCACAACGCACATACTTCTAAACGAAAAGATAAAGTGGAAGAAGAAGAAGAAGAAGTGGAAACCGAAGATTATTCGCAAGGAGAGTCTGTGGAAGAGTCCCAAATCAAAAACAATGGTTCATCAGACAATTTGGATCCATTAACAGAGGCCTTCAACAGTTTCCACACTTTGCAAGAAGCCCTCAAAAAAGGTAGCAATTTCATATTATGGTTTTGTCATTTGGATTTGATGGTGTCTCCATTATAGTAGTCTTTATCAACAAAAGCTTGAATGATTCTGATACTGGTTCCTTATAGTTCCTTGTGATATTAACATGGTTCTTGTTCCTTTTCGATTTTTCAGAACTTGAAAAATTCCAAGAGCTTGGGAAAGAGACTATATCATCACTATATGGAGAAGAAAGCAGCAGTTACACTGGACATGAACGAACTAGTGAAGCAAGTTCTTCTTACCGGTTTGGGTCTGAAAAGATGGGAGAGCTGGGATTAACTTCTCTAGATTCCGAGATACTAAACCTGGTGAACAATGTAGAGCATCTGGAGACCAAACTAGAAGAGACAAAGCGTACTCTCAAGGTTAATGAATCGCAAATCCGTGAACTCGAATCCACCATCAGCATCTCAGAGCCATGTAATGAAGGAACAGAGATCGGGATCGAAGAAATTTTCCAGCAAAAGATGGAAGCAGAGGTTGAGTATATCATATTCTCGAGATCAGTGGCAAACCTAAACAGACGGATCAAAGTGATTAAAGAAGAGAAGACATTGACTGAGAATCAAGCTCATAAGATGCTATCAAAGCTTGAAAAAGCAGAAACTAAAGCTGAGAATCTAAAGAATCAAGCTCAAGATTTACAAAACCATTGTGTAGAGACCACAGAGATCCAAGAAGTGAAGAGTTTGAAGAAGAGAGTATTTAAGAAAACTTCGAGTTTTCTTCTACAGTTAGGTTTGGTATACATGATGTTTAATTTCCAGTCAATCCCAGAGTCGGAAGTTGCTGTGCCTACATAATAGTTTTGTTTGGTGGAATCTGTTTTTATTTACATTTACGTAAGTTTTGCCATTTATAGAAAATATACTGTTAACATTTTTGGTTCCAAACTTCGAATAGACCGACTGTTCTACTGCGTGCTGCAATATCATGACGTCAGTGTGTATGTATATATGCCTCTTTGTCAACTTTGCCATCATTTTCGTTAAGTTCTTTATTAAATAAGAAATTAAAGATGAAACATATAAAAAGACAAGTGAAAACTGAAAAGGTTTACACGTTCACATCGATCTTTAACATTATGCAAAAAAAGAAAAATGTTTTTTTGGTTCTGAGCCATATGGTTAATCTGGTTAAAAGCAACTTTAGAATTTAGCTACTTGTGTTCAAATATTTTATCATGGATTTTCTTGTTTGGGTTTCAATTTGATAATTTATCCCAAAATAGATATTGAACAAAAATTGTCGAAAAAAGATATTGAACAAAATCAATGGCCATTATATTCCGATTCGTCTTTTAAGCTGTGTGCGCAACTGATGCATTCAAATAGGATTCCTTTAAAAAAAAAAGATATTGTAGAAACTTTTTGGATGTGTATGCATATCAAGTTTTAAATTTAAAAAAAAAAACAAAAAAACAAATCTCATAACACGTCAAATATACATTTAATGAAATTTTTTGCAGACAACCTTTAAATTAATTTGAGGTGGCCTTAATTTATTCATTGTAAGCTCATAAATCATATAAATAAGAAAAAATCAATATAGTTGTGTGAATACTGGCTTGGTGTGTTGTTTGTGAACTGTGATGACACATAGAAGAGGTCTCATGTCATTAGTTGCAAGAGGAGACTTTGACAATTTGACTATAAACAGCCATCTTAATGTTTGTTTGTTCGGACACTTAACAATGCCCACGTCTTGAAGAGTTTTAGGCCAAATCAATCATCAAAATACAATATACTTTTTCTTTAATATAACTTTATGATTCATCGTAGACTCAATGTGCTGATCTTTGGATTTGTAAGCCTCCAAATCTTTTTTATAACTTTGGACCTACCATAGTTTGGTAAAAATAAGATTATTCTGAGCTTTTTTTTTCTTTTTTTCTTTCTTTTAAAGTGTAAGAGGATTACATTTAAATATAGAGATTTGAATCTTTCTTTCTATCTAGCTCAGCTCTTGGTGTGCTTCAAACCTCGAATTTGCGGGATGTAACATATTCTAAGATATTGACAAAAAATAGCAGACTTCAACTTGAACTATAATAGATCATAGCATAGTGGAAACTAAATGTGTATATGGCTTTGCTTAGAGAGCCTAGTGGCTCTACAAATATAGAACTATAGATTACGAAAATGTATATTTGGTTTGTCTATAGTTCGGTAGTCCACTTAAATGTAGCAAGTTCTAATATTTATCATCAATTCTTCATCATAAAGTAATGGAGAAACCATTTGTTGGAAAAAAAGAAAGATAAGATGGTTTACTTTATGAAACTTGGTCAATCAAACTATCATGCTTTATGTGAATCCAAAAGCATAATAAAGAAAGAAATATCAAAGCTTGAGAGAAGAAAACAAAGAGTATATATATCCTCTCATCAAATTAACAAAAGACCCCACCAAATTAGATTAAAAATCCAAACACCAAAGAACCTCAATAACCCAAAATCAAAATATCTCTCTTTTTCCAGACTACAATGTCAACAACTCCTTTTTACCATCATTAGCACCTAATTTAATAAGTTTTATTTTCTCTCTCTTTTTTTTTTTATATAAAAAAGTTAAAAAGCTTACTTTGCCTGCATATATACGTCTCTTAGACTCTTTCTTCTTCTTCTTCTTCGTTAGGTGGCAACTCATTCAAGTCAAACTCCAAAAACGTTCTCTTCAATTTCTTCACCTCTTGCACTGCCTCTGTTACTTGACTAAAAGACGCTCCTGCTTGAGCCGTTGGAGCAGCGGTTGGAGCGACGGTTGCAGCCTCAGTAGAAACTGGTCCAGTCCAATGACATCTTTTGTGACCTCCAAGAGCTTGACCTGTTGGGAAGCTTTTATGACAAATATTGCAAATGTGATCTCCATTATTACTACTGCTTAAAGATGTGTTTGATCCTTGAGCACTAGCTAAACCGGTTATCATTATTGCTTCAGTTCCAAGTAATGAAGCTTCAGCGTTTGCCCTAGCTTGATGATTCTCCAGTATCTTGACCTTGTTGTGACTTGCTCTATGACCTCCTAAAGCTTGATAAGAAGTGAACGACTTGTTGCAAGTCGCACACACGTGCTTCTCACGTGCAACAGCACCACTATCCTCAGCTACAGCAACAACAACCTCAAGCTGATGATCATGAGTAGATGATAATTCTTTCTCCATCTCAGACAAGCTTTTCTTCTTCTTCTTCTTCCTCTTCATCTTGATCATCTCTAGATTTTTCTCTTCAACGGAATGCGAATCAGAAGTCTCTGCAACGTTGAGATTAGCAGTTTCTGCTGTAGTAGCTAAGAACAATAGACCCTTCATATCTTCTGGAGGTGGAGCCTTCAAATCTGATTCATCAGCCTTCAAAACACTTCTCCTTCCTCTCTTCCCTGTTGTGGTCCATCCTTTAACCGAGTCCTTAAGGTCAACAATGTTTTCTAATTCCCCCTTATGTTCCCATAACTCCGAATTCTCATCATCATCATCATCAAAATCATCATCATCATAATCTGAGCTTATAAACTCATCATCATGATCATCAATAGAGAGTGTAGAAGATGAAGAATTACCAAGTGGATGAGGAAGAGGAGGAGGTAAAACACCTTTCCATCCTCTGTCTGGATGAAACCTCATGTGTCCATATAAAGCTTTCATTGATGTAAACTTCTTATGACAAACCCAACAAGCAATTTCTAATTCACCTCTTTCAGATCTACCAACCACACCCGAGACCATCTTTGGTCTCATCATTGAGAATTTCCGAGTTTCGATCACATGAATACGTTTATGACCTCCTAAAGCCTTACCTGACTTAAACCCTTTACCACATTCACAACATATGTGCTTCTTCTCTTCTTCTTCAACATCTCCTTCCTCTATATCCATACTCCTAGCTCCATGATCATCATCTTCTTCTTCCTCCTTGAAGCCGATGCTTTTAGCTTCATCTTCTTCTTTTTCTTCTACCTGATCTTTTTTTATCTCTTTTCCTTTTTCAGCTATGAAAGGTTTGATCCTTGGGATTTTAACCTTAATAGATCCGAATCTCGGTTTCCCAAGTGAGAATCCACAGTTGGTTTTGTAGCCTCGTAATTGGTCCATCGCCTTTGAAGCTTGAATCAACACAAGAACCAAGCTCAGATCGAAGCTGAAGCAGATCTATCCAGCTGATAAAACTAGGGCTTTCCTGTGTGTAAGTAACCTAACTTAGTGAAGAAGACAATATCTCAGAGCTCTCTCAAAGTCAACAAAAATCTCAAAGCTATAAAAATCGAAAAAACAAAAAGAAGAAGAGGCAATAGAGAGAAAATAAGAGGGTATAGCCATAAGAGTGAAGAATAGTATATATTGTGCCTCACGATTTTGGATGAATAGTCTCTATTTATTTATTTACATATATATATAAAACAGCCTTTTATTTAATTTATAGTTAAATATTTAAAGTTTTGTATCGTAGTTTCTCTTCTAGTACTTAACCACTTACCAAAACCATACAATATATAACTTTTATTTACTTAAAGCTTTGTTTGACTGTTAAAAAAAACGCAATCTCTAGTTCTAATTCTTTGACTATTATACACTGTTTTTATAGTAATTGTGTAAGAAAAAACTATTATTAAATTGTGGTAATTTTACATTTTTTGTAATAATAATGTTTTTAAAGGGTATATTTATGACTGATTGAATTTCCTATTATATGGAAACGTGAAACGTGGTTTTTGTTGTTTTTAATCATAAAGTTGAGTTCACGTTTTGGGTTTGAACCAAACACGTAATAATCGATCGTGCTTTAGGGAATAGTAATAGGTGAATAATTGCCATTAATATTTTCGTGGGCATTGCAATTTATGGCAAATAAATCAAGATTTTATTTAAAGACCAGAACAAATCAAGACTTTGGATTTTCATCTATTTTTTATTATTGAGATATCTCCTTGGATATATTTTTTCTGATTAGGATTCCAGAGGGTTTGTTAGTAAGACAGATTAAAAAACATATACCAATAAATTGTTTCAATACTTATCCTAATTACTAAAAAAGTCCAATATCTTAATTAGTAATTAAGTCTTTCAAATTATGATGACTCACTTTCTCAAATTCAAACCTTTTGTTAAGAGTTATATCAAACTTATACAATTTAATTTAAATGATTTATTTTGCCATTCTAGTTATGTGCAAGATGCGGAGGATTACGCAGTAGTTAGTACAATATAGAATATTTCTAATCTATATGTACTTTTAAATATACACAACTACATATTACTTTCTTTATCAAAAGAAAAGAAAGTTACGCATTAGTTTTACTAGTAAATAAAAATATATTTACTCCCTTAGACTTCTTCATATCCATAACCATTCAACTAAATCTCAAAAGGTCTAATAAAAATATATCCCAAAAAATTCATATTTCATATATTTATTTTGTTTTCTTTCTAATTTTATCTTTTAAACAAATTCATTTCCCTTGTTTCTTTATTTTCATATTTTTATGAAATAAAAAGTTGTATTACAAATACATGTAGAATCCTATTAACTACTAGATACATATGTTATTGTTATAATCTCATTGATAATCTCTAATAAAAGTATATTATTTTAATATTAAAAAGTATAATTATTTTAAGTCAATAAAATGTTTATTTTTATTTTAATAATAAAATATAATTTTTTTCAGATAATATTAAAGAGTAAGACTTTTCTTTTTTTCTTAATTTGAAAGGAAGTGAACTTAATTATCCACTCCTACATTTATGCATCTCTCATTCACCGCCTCAGTTTCTTCATAGTATTTTTTGTTTTAATTATTTCATGTTAATTTTTTCAAATGTAATTATTTTTCTTTCAAGTAACTGTTTCGCATAATTTATTTCTTGCAACTATCCAGATTTTTTTCTTTTATCTAGTAAGTTTTTCTGTTTCGTATTCAGTAATTCTTTATCATCTTTTCTAGATTTTGTACGCATGTTAATCTTTTATTTTAAAATGTAATGTTATTGTTGGGGTAAAAAAAAAAAATTTGTTATAAAAATACTTGGCCTGGACGGTATATGCTATGGGCAATGTCTAAACCCTTTTTCGTTCAAAGGATACATATTAAGACTTTACAATTAAGTAGAAAATTATCATATCAAAGGAAACCAGAACTTTGTTCTTACTATATGGATTTTATTTTCACTCAGTTAAACAAGATTTTACAATTAACAAGTTTTGTATGAAAGAAAGTTTGCCTTTATTGACCAGTCAGTAAGTAAAATACTAATGATGAAAACAGTAAGTAAAATACTAACAAGAGATTACATAGGATTGGCCACTCTTGCTACTTACTAGGCATTCAATATGAGAGATTTGAACTAAATTCAAAAGGAGGATCGGTAACGATAAGTTAACAACGAAAAAATCCTCACTAGAATCAATGCTAGTTTAAGAACTTGTATGAGATGTGGAATCCATTTAAATTGAACTGCAAAAAAGCTGGAATAAATTTTAACACAGTGATTTGGTTATAATTTCTTTACACACGAAAAACAGAAAATGAATTGAATCAAAAGAAATCGACTTGAGACCTAAATTTATGTTAAAAACAATAATGGAAAACACATTTTCATAGCAAATAAAACACAAATACAAATAATGTAAAAACAAAACCAAGGCCAATTAGATTTGTTTCAAACTGGTACTTGTATTTATTTTGCGGATCAAGAATTTTCTATTTCAAAACGGGTTATTCGACTTGACTTGTCTCAGATCGTATTTGTTAAAAATAAGTATTCATTTGAGACAACTACGAAAGAAATAAAGAAAAGAAAACGACTCGGGCATGAAAACACACTAAGAGAATATTCTTGTAAAGATATGGGATCGAGGCTCATATATCCCAATCTATGACTTAATTTTTTCTTTTTGTTAAAATTTTCGAACCAAATCTAGAAGATCTTCAAATGGATTGAGTTTTATACGAATGATCCCCCAGGCAAGTCCCAATTTCATGGAAAATGTACATTCTAAAAGCACAACAAACCAAATTATACAAATAAACAACAGCTTCCGAATCGAACCGTGGTCTCTCTTTTCCTTTTTTCTTTGTCGGTATGATTATGAAACCTAATCAAGACAAAATATAACAAAGTTATTTTATGTAAGTTTGTTTTATTTTTAGGCTTAAAATTCCATCAAAGGAACGAATCGAGATAAGTGTAGTCTCTGGTTCGACCATACTCCAAGAGACTTCCATAAGTCCGGTCCCAAACACCGATGAAGAGAGATTCAGTATCTGGACTAAACGAAATTCCAGATATCTCTCCAAAGAAATCAATATCTTGCTCCTTTTTGTAACCTGTTTTCGTGTCATAGATATGGACGAAATCTGCTGGCTCCGCCATTGCTACGTACCGTCCGTCAGATGTGAATCTGATGGACCTTACGGCTCCGAGGTTACCTCTTAGGACAGCCACTGATTCCGAGAGTTTCCTTGTGTCCCAAATACGACAGGTCTTGTCTTGGTTTCCTGTTGCAAATGTTACACCGTTCGGATGCCAAGCCGATGCAAATGAATAATCTAAGTGACCTTTTAGCATCCCGATCGTCTGAAACAAAACTCAAAACCTTTAGGTTCCAAGACCTAACTGGAGTAAAATAGACAGGAAGAAGAATGTTAAGTACCTGTCCGTTGCTTGAGTCAACCAGTAGACCATCTGGGTCATCTCCAACGACTGCTACTAGTTTCCCATCAGGACTTAGGGAGCTATGCTGTTAAAATTTCCAAAAATTAAAATTTTGTAAGACTCAGTTTTATTATTTATCAGCAGAAAAAGCTAAAAAGATGAGAAATTAAGTTAGCTTACATTGACGGGCCAGAGATAACGGAAGAGTTGAACAAGCTGATATCTCTCCATGTCAAAGTCTCTGACTCCACAGTCATTATTTGAGGCCATGAAATGAAGGGCGCCGCTAATAAGACCACATAACTTAGTTACAGCTTCTCTTTGTCCTATCAGTTAAACTCGGAAGTCCAAAACCACCAAATTAATATGAAAGGCGAAGAGGTACCTGGAGTTTCTGTATATATCTACTGCATTGGTGATTGCGTTTTCAGTGTAACTTGTGCGTGAACAGAAGCTCACACCAGGTCTATCAAGATGCTGGTTGCAGGGGTAACAAAAAATCACATAATTAGAACATGGATAAGCAACTTCTTCGGCTTTTTAAGTCAATGGATAGAGATTTCATAGCAGTTGGTGGAAACACCGAGTTTTGTTATTATCCATTCAAAGCCGCTCAACTAACCTTGCAAATGAATTCTCCTTGAAATCCACCAGCAACTAGTAGCCTTTCTTTTACTGCAAGAGTGCTAACTTGAGTCTCTGTAAATCCTTCCAACAAACTCTCAGGATGTTTCTGGAAAAATGGAATATCGGATTTAGATAAAAGACAGGATACCCCGAGTCAAATCAAATAGATGGTATGGATAAGGCTTGAGAAACGAACCTCAGACGGAGCCACATGACCTTTAACGTTAAGAATTTCATTCCTGCAACCAGTCAAAGAAGACCAGTGGCTGATGGAGTAATTAGACAACAGGTAAACATCGTGTTTTGATGTAGCCCAGACCAAATTCCTCAACTGCAACAAAGAAAAGAAATTATTTAGCCTAACTATAATCAGCTTTCCATAAAAATATGGTTCCATCAGCAATACTAGCACAGGAGAGGTCTAAATTTAGAATTGACCACGTTACATTTACATGAACCGAACAACAAACCATTTTGCTGGAAGCATAACAGAAACAGGGGTTAAAGTGTAATGGTGCATTTGACAAACCTGAAAATGAAGAATCGTTGATCTCACTGATCTAGAATTCCTTCTGAACGTATAGAAAGCATTGCCTTTCTCAGTTTTCATGCATTTCTGGTTCCAATAGACAAGACTAGAGTGAGAAAAAGACAACATAGGTATATCTCCAAACAGATAAACCTTGGAGAAGTATGAAATGTAACTCACATTCTCAGCTGCTTTGCCAGAATTAGGGATATTTTCATAGTTTTTATACTGTTCTAGCCTAGTTTTTCTGTAATCTTTTCTAGTAACGCTAAGTCTATCCCATGGTATACCCTGAATATCTTTCCCATTCCGAGCTTGAGCAGCAGAAGTATCTAGAGAGGCGTTCTGAAATTACGTAATTGTGTTAACAAAATGAACAAAGTCAATCAGAACACACGAAAAAAAGAAAGAATGAGAAACAGAGAAAGACAGGACAAACCAATTGGTCAAAGTCTTCAACTTCGGAATCAGATGCATCAATATCTCTTCCATCAAACTCAGCATTCATATCATCTTCAAGATCATCCATGTCATACTCATCAGTCATATATTCATCGTCAGGTTCATCACCATTGTAATCAGACATGGCGAGATCAATTTTTTGGAAAATTCTCAATCACAGAGATGAAACAACTTCCATTAAACAAGGGAAACAGAACAAACCAAAGTCAGCCATATCCACCTCCAACACACAAAACTAGCCAAAACCACCTTCAAACCTGCAATAGCAATGCAAACATAAAATCTCCGAGACGAAGATCATGTCAAAATTCATAATTTTTGAAATATCAAAAATTCAATAATAGCAATTACAGCATATAACAGAGAACATAGTAGCAAACATAAAACAATTTATAGCGCATATTGAGCATCCATGAAAAATACGGTGACCAAACAAAACTCTTACTAGAAAAAATAAAGTTACGTAGTTATTATATCATTCTTCCGAATTCTCAATATCGAGAAGGATGAAGAGAAAAATATTTACTTCTCCAGAAATCTGAAATTTTCCCGGACATTCAATAAAATTTAAAAACGGAAAAGGGAATAAACTCTAGCAACGGAGAAATATTTTTCGATCATGTCGATTAGATCGTTGTCAACCCAGAAAACCCTAAATTCAGTAGTTTCAGAAAATAGGGGTTTTCATCAGAAAAAAATACGAAAGAGAAATAATTCAGAATTACTAAATAAAATTGTGAAGAAAAATATCGGATACCAATCTGAAAAATGGTTGAGAATTGACGCGAATTAGGTCATCACCGGATCTGAGGAGAGGATCCAATTTATCTTAAAAAATCTCCATATAAATTTAATTATTTTGCATCAAAATATATAAAAAAGCAGCCAGTATACTCTAACCACGTGTCACTTACATCGATTTCTTTAATTTTTTTTTCATTGGATTAGTCAAGAATAAACCCATCAAAAAATACTGTATAAACATCTTAATTCTTACATACAGACGTTGATAAATTTATACACGATAATTCGATCTTAAACAAGAGATAAGCAACACTTATAAACAAGGGGATTGGATTGGACTGATCCATTAAATAACGAAATTTGGAGTCAGATAAAGATCAGATTCTAAAGAATCCCACTAAACATTATATATTAGTATTTAACAATATATATATATATATAGAGTTTATTTTTCCTTTAAATTATGTAATTCACACAAAATAAAATAAAGTGGAGCACGTGGTCCTTAGTCTTGACCACTTCGAAAATGAACTCACTATGATTGACATAACTGAGTCGGTGACTCCATTTTCACCTCACCTCGCGCGTCAAATAACGAAATCCTTGCGCGCAATTGAACACGTGTCATTATCTTAAACAGTCCACGTCGGTCAGTCTCATCCCAACTGATTTTATAAAAAATATGAGAAAAGAAAACGCCGTCTTATCAAAATTTTCCCGATTCGTTTCTCGGGAATTTTTTTGATTTTCTTCTCCGAGAAAGAGAACCGTAAATTCGATGATGATTCTGAGGAAAGTATGGGGATGGGTGTGGAACAGATCGAATAGTTGCAAGGATTCGACTAGTCAGAGGTCAATTCAAGTTCCTCTGTTGTCTTCATCGTCGTCTCTTGGTGCGTTTGATCAGCTACCAATGGATATTCTAATCCAGATACTGATGTTGATTGAGCCAAGAGATGCTATGAAATTGAGCTTAACGTGTAAAGCCTGGCAATGTTTAGCTTGTGTTAATCGTCTCTGGATATTCTATCTTCAGTGTTATCAAGAGTCATGGGACTCTATTTTCTTCGCGGAAACAAGTTTGCATTCTGGTTATCCTCTCCGGTGAGTTTTACAAGTTTTTGAATTTTTGCTTTCTGTAAATATTGAAGGTTTAACTATTTTGCAGAATGTTTTCTAGCCAATCAGGGGAGTTGTCGTTTATGCGTATTTATAGTCAGAGGGCACAAGTTCCTGGTTCTATAATTATTGATGGTATGCTTTTGTTTTTACTAAATTGTTTCAAATTCTTCATCTTTTGTTTCTTTTAATTGTGCTGAAGAATGTTTCTGTAAATGAAGGTGGTTCTGGATATTGCAAGTTTGGTTGGAGCAAGTATGCTTCACCTTCTGGACGTTCTGCTACTTTTCTGGTGAGATTAATCGTTGTATTCAATGCAGTTTCAATAATTTTTTAATTACAAAAGATAATTATAAGCTTGCCTCTTCTCTAGTTCTTACTAGTTTGATCGCCAGGAATTTGGCAACATTGAGTCACCCATCTATGCTAGACTTCAACAGTTCTTTGCAACCCTTTTCACCAGGTTTGTTTTGTCTTTTTGTTCAGATGACAGCTGAATGAATCATTTTAGTAATTCTATCTACGGCTTTGAGTTTCTCATGTGATAATGTTTTTACAGGATGCAGGTAAAGGCCTCTATGCAGCCAATTGTGGTATCACTACCCCTCTGCCATTTTGATGGTTAGCTACAGTTGTACTTGTTTATCTTCAGGATTATTACATCTTGTGGTTCCAGTTTTAAGGTTTTATTGATTTTGTTTTCAGATACTGAATCGGCCAAGGCATCAAGGCGGCAACTTAAGACTGCTATCCTTAACGTCTTGTTTGACATGAATGTTCCTGCAGTGTGTGCAGTTAATCAGGCGAGCCTTTTTTCACTCGTAATTGCTTTCTGGTGATTAATGTTCCAAAATATTAGTCTTTTTGCATTGAAATTCCAGAGCAGTCTTTTTCTCAAAGAGATTCATTCTCCATCTCTGTAGCCATGTTTTCCACGGTTTAGCCCGGTAGAACTAATAGAATGTATTGGCAAGAAATTGATTTTTTCGGAATTTGATACATTATCCCACCATGAACTGGAGATAATTTAACTGTGATTATATATTCCTTTTCAAATGATTGTTTTTGTTACTATTACAGCCATCAGAAAATTTGAATGATCTTTGCTGTATTTTCAGGCTGTTTTAGCTCTATATGCTGCACGGCGGACATCTGGAATTGTTGTTAATATTGGTTTCCAAGTCATAACCATTCTTCCAAGTATGCTATTTTTTCTCTATGTCACAACTTTTTTTGTATTATCTCAGATGTTGTTTAACCACATGGTACCTTCTACCGTCAGTCGCATATGTTGTGATTCCTTTTGTGGAACTGAAGTTGATGATTAGTTGTGTCAAAAAGATGAAAATGTGAACATTACAATTTGTTGAAACAAATCCTCGTATCCCTCTGATTTTTTTCTGTACCATTCACTGCTGTCTTAGATTTACTTTTGATGGCTGTTCTGCAGTTTTGCATGGTAAGGTGATGCGTCAGGTAGGTGTAGAAGTCATTGGTTTTGGAGCATTGAAACTCACAGGCTTCCTTAAGGAGAAGATGCAAGAGAACAACATTTCCGTTCAATCACTCTACACAGTTCGTACTCTAAAAGAGGTATTACCATTGACCAACCTGTTCCCTGTAGCAAATAACTATGTAGGTTTCCATCTTAAATAGCTTTTCTATAAAATACATGTATGATATACCACACATAAGTCATCAAACCCAATGTGTTCATAGCACGTTAAATTGGAAGTTTCCGACTATTTTTTTGTATTTGATTGATTACATGATGTTTTTCTTTTTGTTATGCGAATGTAGAAACTGTGTTATGTGGCTCTTGATTATAAAGCTGAACTTTCAAGAGACACACAAGCTTCAGTGGAAGTTTCAGGTGAAGGATGGTTTACTTTGTCAAAGGAGCGTTTCCAAACAGGGGAGATATTATTCCAACCACGTCTCGCTGGAATGTAGGGCCTGCTTCCTAATTACCATTTTATTACTATCACTTGACAGCTCTCTTACGAGATTAGATCTGAAACTAAAAATGTTATCATCTGACCATACAGTATAGTGCACAAAGTTGTTTATAAGATCCACTATTTTCATCAGGATTCCTATACTTCCTTATATACACAATTGTAATACTATAAAGCTGCATGCATCTCAGGCCTGGGTTATTTTCCTGTGAAGGATCTCTTTATTGTTGGCCATTTTATAAGTTATTTTTGGATTTTTTTTCCCCCATTTGCAAAATAGGCGTGCAATGAGTCTGCACCAAGCAGTCGCGCTCTGTATGGACCACTGTGATGCGGCAGGACTTATAGGTGACAGTAGTTGGTTCAAGACTGTAGTACTGACTGGGGGAAGCGCATGTTTGCCTGGACTTGCAGGTTCAATTAATATTAGCTCTTTGTTTTTGTTTCATTTTTATTTTGCAACGCCTTCAATTTACGTGTAAGTCAAATAATTGAAAGATCTTTGAAACTCAATCTGGAAGATACATATCTGAGGTGCTTATGTGGTTTTTATTTTCTGAACTGTATCCAGAAAGGCTAGAGAGAGAATTGCATGATCACCTTCCTTCATCTATTATCAATGGAGTCAGAGTAATCCCTCCTCCTTGTGGCGTTGACACAGCATGGCATGGGGCAAAGCTTATCAGTAACGTAAGTGATATTATTTTCTATCTGTATTCATGAACCTTTTAGGAAATGACTCAACAGATTATTTCTCAAGTGCTACTATATGATGAAATAAGCATGGTGTGAGAATACAGATGCATAAATACACCTTTACGCTCATTTATTAGAGGCTTGTCACTAGATTAATTTATCATATTCCAGTCTTGTGGAGCCTCATGAAATTGCGGATGTACTAATTACTATGCGCAGTTAAGCACCTTTCCTGGTCCTTGGTGTATCACAAGGAAGCAGTTTCGTCGCAAGTCAAGACTCATGTGGTGAATCTCTCAGTTTGTTTCTTTTCCTATCATCGCAAAGAAACTAAAGTGAGAGGCAGATTACAACTATTTACGGTACTTAGCAAGTTTGATATAAGTCTGTATATTTATAGTGTCAATACTTGATTGTACTCAAAAGCCATATAGATAACAAACAATTAGTGAAACAATGTTATACCTCTTGGTAATTTATATATATACTAATCAGTATTTACTTCATTTGTCGATGAGTATTAGAAGAGAACGATATACACAAAAGCCATACAAATTATCATTGAGAATTCGGAAGTCCCTCAAAAGAATGATACAGTAGAACAATAAGACAAATCGTGGATATACATACGCTCTCTTCCCTCAGTTTTGTTACAAGTACATGTTTCTCAGCCTCAGAGCAACTTAACAAACACCAAGAAAGCTGAGGAAATGGTCAGCCAAAAACGAGAAGAAACAGTGGTGGCTGCGTTTGCCTTTGTGTCTGCAGCATCTGGAGGTAAAGCAGGGCACTCGAGACCTTCTTTACCATCTTTACACTGATTAGCGAAAAGTCCAGGTGGGTATTTGCCATAGATATTGATGTAACTGAACATAGTGGTTGCACAATCTGTGCTTAGGTCGTTGAGGTTATCAGCATAAGGACACGCAAAGTTCTTGAAGGCACCGCAACATTCCTTTGGTGGGTATTTGGGACCTTTGCATACGCTGGTTATGATTGTGTAGTTCATAAACTCAAAGTTCACAGGACATGCTGTTCCATAAAAAGAGAAACCATGTCACCTATAAAGAAAGAAAACCAAATCCAAAAAATCGGTTGCATCCGTATCAAGCAAACGCGCAAAGAATTGCTACAAATGCGAATCCACATGAAAAGAGTTATGAAGATCAATAGCAACAAGATCATCATTAAAGCCACAAGACCAAAAGTAAACAATTTTATAAGCAGGAGACATACCAAGAACTCACATGTTCCTTGCAGAATTCATAACTAAGAATCAAGAATCAAGATTGTAACTCAAAGATTTAGTCAATGAACCTGTATAGTTTATAAATGTTAAGGTGGATATAATATATATATATATATATATATGGATCGATGTAGATGCAGGAATAATTACTAGCTATCTAAATCTGGATCCGTCTATATATGTGTTTGACACATTCTATATAATTGGAAACTCTTACTAAGAGCTTCATACTAAAAAAGAGAATCAATTGTTTAAAAAATATAAAAAAAAAGTAAGTTGAGGGAAGAGAGTTAAAAGAACTTGCGTTTCTTGGTCTGAAGCAGGTTTCTTCCAATAACCCAACTCTGAGATTCGAACACACCATCTGCAATAATAAACGATGATGAACCCATCTAACAAATCAAACAATTTGGAAATTTGAACATATTTGAAAAGAAGAAGAAGAAATTGTGTACCTGAGATGAAACTTGAAGATGAGAAAGATGAAAGTACTGATAGTAGAAAAAAGAAGTAGAGAGCTCTAGAGAGGAAGTTGAGCTCCATGATTCTTCTTTGGTTCCACAAGACAGGAAGAGATCTGAGTAAAGAAGACGACGACTTTGAAGACGGCCAGCTATGGCGAACCACGAAGATGAGAGAAAGAAAGAGAAAATAATTAAAATAAAAATAAAGTATATAAGAGAGGTTGACGACATATTTAAACATTGGATTACAGCAAGAACGCGGAAACATGCGAGCCTGTCTGATTTCAAAACGGTGACGTTTTCAAGCGAGTTTTAGTATTATTATATGCCAGTTGTTCACTACTAAATTACATGTTTTGGTATTACTATATGCCGTATCTTTTAATTCAATCTGTCAATTTGTTACGGTGTTACGAATTCAGATATATAAAAATTTTTACTATATGTAGATCTGAATTTATATCCGTGATTCTGCTATCTATACCTATATCTGTAAATATTTTAAAAAAATTTACTAAATATCCAAAAAAATAAATATTCAATAAAAAAAAATTTTAGGCCGAATACGTGGATCAATTTTATCCGGATATACAACCCCACAATTTGTAGTATAATATTTTCCAGACGTATATTTCATTTTATTCAAACTAATATTTAATTAAGTAAAGGGACTAAAACAAAAGACTTGTGGCTTTCTTTTTGCTTTTTCGGCTGCACATAATGAATCAAAGGTTAGGAAAAAAAACAGACAAAAAAACATTTAATAGAGTTTTCATTATCTTTGCAAGGTTACCGATTTTACTATATAAATTCAAGTGATCAATCATTTACGTAATCGCCTAATTAGGCCGATGGTTAAGTATGAACAATTCAAAGCCAAGTGTTATTTTTTTTTAATTGTTTTGTCGACAAATCTCTATTTCATTAAGTTAAGGATACATACTCTTTTCTAGAAAGAGTTCAATGAAAACCGATAAACTTGTAAGAAAATAGAGAAATTCACGGATTCTTTGTTTTACTAGTTAAACAAGTTACTCGAAAAAACTACAAAGAAATATAAGACTAATACAATATAAAATAAAAAAAAGATCTAAAGATCATAATAAATGTGAAATTTGTCAAGAAGATAGGTCCTTTGATTTGGTGATAGGCTAACCGCTGATGGATTGCCAGCCGTTCTAAGATGTAATGCCACATGAAAAATAATTTTTTTTTTGTAGTTTTGAAATCTAAATTTTTGTTTTAAGCAGGACGGTCCATTGATTTTGGATGTTTTAGGCGAAATTTTTTTTTTATATTTTTATAATATTTTAAATAAAATAGTAATTATTTTAAAAAAATATTATAACTTCATAAACGATCCATTATAAAAAAAAAACAATCTAGTACTGGAATATAAACTTGTTTCGATAAATTATTTTTCATCCGCCAACAAAAAGCAATGGTATTCACCATTCTATGACTTTTTGCGACTTCAATTAATTCACTTCTGAATTTTTATTTATTTTTGGTTTAACATTTCTGAATTTTGTTTGTCACGGCATGAAAAATTCCGACAGCTTTTCGTAGGCTTTGGTTCCTTTTCCGATTACATAACATCCTTTGGAAGAGAGTAATAGATTGGCCTCGACAGTCTAGCTCAATGAATTAGGTGGGGAGTTGGAGATTCTTTTAAAAGGATTGGGCAAAGAAGAAAACGAAAAAGAGATAAAAAGACTATTAGAATTGCTACTGGCGATCTGCTCGAGAAGAATCATGGTGATTGGATTCAGGGTTTACAGCAGAGCTGGTGAAAGTTCGGCAATTGCGACGGAACTGCCGTGTTTGGCGTTCAATGTATGACTCAGCCGTTTCGTCTTTCTTCTCTTCACACGTTTTACTATGGTCTTGATTGGTACTAAATGCTAATCCTAAAACTCCTCTATGCTATAAGATGAAACTTTTTCCAAAGCATTGAATTTTAAAAGTTTTAAAAATAATTTTATATAATTAACTTATTTAGTTAGATAAGATATATATATATATAAAATGAAGTTTACAATTTTATATTTAATTTAGTATTTATCATTAGTTAAAATAATATACTGATAAATTATAATTTAATAAAAATAAAACAATATATATATAATAAATTATAATTTTAGATAAAATTTATTATATTACTATTATTATTATTTAAAATTATAATTTATGAACATAAATAAAATAAATTATAATTTTATTAGCATCTTACTTTAGTTAAAAAATTAATATGCCAATCTTTTATTTTAAAATATATTTTAAATAATATGTCAAAATATATGTGAATATATTTAATTATATTTAGTGGAATTATATTTATTAAATATTATATTTTTACTTTTTATATCTTAAATTTTAATTAAAATAATATGCTAGTAAAATTATAATTTAATAAGTATAATTTAGAAATTAAAAAAAAGTTATGGTATATATATACATATATATAATGTATTATAATACATATAAATAATTATATTAAATATTTTCATGTAATTTTATATGTAACTACTTATAGCTATTCTAATCACTTATACATGTATATTAATTAGAGCATACAGCTGCATACCGATTTTGCTCCATCTTGATTATTTTTACAGCTACTGCTCCATTACAAAGCATACCAATCAAGGTTGTGTCGCCAAAGTCAGCTTACATTTATTTTTTTAATGGGCTAAGTTGGACTTATTTTTGTAAAATCTGTTGCTTAAACGCCATGTATGTGCCCAACTGGGCTTTTCATATGTATGAAAGTGGTTGACAAAAAAAGAAGAAGAATATATGTGATAAATTATATTAATGATCATAATTTGAATATTTACAAAAGGGTTATATATATATATATATTTTTTATGTTCTAAGCCTAAGTCTTGGTTGTCTGGCCCTGATTTTAAATGTCGGGACATCCGATCTTTAAAAATGATAGTTGTAAATAAGGCAAAAAAAACTCTCACGATCTAAAAACCCAAAACAAGCAAAAATTTGGTTGTCGTAGGTGAGGGAAAGCAAAAACTTGAACTAATTAACATCATCCTTTATAAAGGACGGAGATACTAATATTCTCTCTATCGTAGAGGATTGTGATGAAACCGATTTCTTGCAAAAGGGTGAAATTGATGAAAATGATCTCTCACAATAGGAGAAAAATACTAAAATATTAATTTCTTTATTAGAGGAAATTGAACCAAAAGAACCCTTATGGTCTCGAGGTTGCTCACTGGAACTTCCACAATAAACATGCAACTTTTGCAGAAATATCTTAACATTCAAGCCAAATGTTATTATATTACCACTGTTTGCACTTTACATCGATCATTATATTAAAACATATTTTTATAAAATGACGTTTCAGGAATATTGGTAGGGAAGGTGATTGCAGACTATTGGTATAGATGCTGATGGAAAGATATAAAGGATGGAGAGAAGAACACAATTGAAGATATAAAGGATAGGACTACCAAAGGTTTGCTAGAAGCGATTTCACATTTGCTCAACGTGAATGAAACCGACGAGAAGAAGCGGTGGTAGTTGCGTTTACGTCTGCTGGTGAGCGGGAGGAGTAGCGGCGACGCACTTGAGACCTGCTTTACCTTCTTTACACTGGTTAGCGAAAAGTCCAGGTGGGTATTTGCCATAGAGATTGATGTAACTGAACATAGTGGTTGCACAATCTGTGCTTAGGTCGTTGAGGTCATCAGCATAAGGACACGCAAAGGCCCTGAAGGCAGCACAACATTCCTTTGGTGGGTATTTGGGACCTTTGCATACGCTGGTTATGATCGTGTAGTTCATAAACTCAAAGTTTACAGGACATGCTGTTCCATAAAAAAAAAAAGAGAAACCATGTCACTTAGAAAGAAAGAGAACCAAAACACTCTTGTCTAAAAACCGGTTGCATCTACATGAAGCAAAGAGTTATGAAGATGAATAGCGACATTTGTAGAGGTCTAAAGATCATCATTAAGCCAAAAGACCAAAAGTATACAACTTTATTAGCAGAAAACATGGAGAATACCAAGAATTCACATTTTCGTCCTAGAATTTTATAATTAAGAATCAAGAATCAAGATTGTAACCAAAGATTTGGTCAATAAACCTGTATAACTTATGAATGCTAAGGTGTGTGTATATGTATATGGATCCATGTAGATGCAGGAATCGTTTACTAGCTATCTATATCTGGATCCATTATATATATGTAATTGACACATTGGGACACATTTATGTAATTGGAAAATCTATTTAGAAAAACCTCTATATATTGATATATGTTGGGGTTAAAGTATTTTGTGAATCTATAAATGTATTAAATTATCGATATGATGTGCCTTATTCATAATTTCGTAACAGTTTTCACGGCAATGAATCATATAAAAAAAATTGACGTTCATGGATTTTATGTTATGATTAATAATTTCGGCTATCACATTATATAGATATGAATAGTTTAGGACTATTTAGGTTAATGTTGTTGATAAAGTTGAAGACGATATTGTATTACTTTTAGAAGCAGTTACATATAAAAAAATATCACATTTGAAATTCTTCACTATTTTAGAATCTAATCTGGGAAGATAACACAAAAAGGTTTTGATACAGTATGAAAGATTAGAGAATACATCCAAAAAAGATATAATTTTATGAATAAACAAACAATAATAGAATCATATTTTACTAAATTATATTAGTTATATTTTTATGAATTTATATAACTATTAATTCATGTTATTGATGAAATCATATATTTAAATAGAATTTTTTAAAATCATTATTTTATCAAATTGTGCAAACTGAACAAATATATTAATTTATAGTAATTATTAATTCATCTAGTATTAAATTTTAGAAGTTTTATTGTACTAAGATTTTTATACTAAAAAGAGAATCAATTGTTGGAATCATTTAACTATCAAAAACTGTAAGTTGAAGGAAGAGAGATTAAAAAGAACTTGCGTTCTTGGTCTGAAGCAGGTTTCTTCCAATAACCAAAGTTTGAGATTCGAACACACCATCTGCAATAACAAAACAAAATGATAGATGATGAACCCTTCTAACCAAATCAAACAATTTGATCAAAAGAATTGATCAACATCAACAGATTTGAAAAGAAGAATAAGTTCCGGATCAAGTTCCCCGTTTCTAAACTTAATTCACGATGGCATGAAAATCATGTTATTTTGACCACTAAAAAAATGCAACTTATGCAATAAAACATTTTGTAGTCTCGAGTCTCAAAACGACAACGTTTTATTCATTCTATTAATTTATTAACAGTGTAAGACAGTCACATCGACAATATGCCTGTTTTACGGTGATTTTCGAGATCATATAATTGATTTGGATGGGTTTGAGCTCAAGAGTTTTTCTTGCAACAAAACTCATATTTCTGGCTTTATTTCATGAAAATGTAATGAGCAAGATGTTTTAAAATAAAATAGAAAGTGTTTCAACTTTCAAGTTTCGGTACACGGAAATTAAAATAATTTTTACAAGGAATTGAGAAAAACAAAAAATCCCAAAGGTCTAATTAGAATTTTGTATCCCCTCAATTTTGGTAAATTATATATAACCTGTCGCCGTTTGGTTATGACCAAAAAAGCTTCAGATACAGCATCGCTTTCTTCGCTGCCAACATATAAAAATGAAAACCACAGAGTCTCACTTTAAAGTATATTATATAATACCGAATTGAAAAAACCCAAATTCAGATTTGAACTCCACCGTAACCAAAACAAAAGAAGAAACACAGATTTCAATTTCTTTGAAATATAGTGCAAACTTTTAAGCATACCATAAAACCAATATGAACAAAACCGAATTTAAAAAGGGAGTGAGTGTGCTTACTTCTTGGTAACGAGATTCAAGCTGCTCTGTGATCTGAAGCTGTTTTGTTAATGTTAAATGTAATACCTGTAAATACACACAAAGGAAGATATATTATTACATGATAAAGCATTTAGTTAAAGCTTGACAATATATTATAAGGTCAAGATCGAGAGTGTACTGATTTGGTTTTGTCAAGATCAAGTTCTAGAGACTTGATCCTCTCTAAAGATTCCGTTAGTAGCTTCTCACTTGCTTCTGGGATTTTTATAGGTTTTCTACTAATCTCTGTGAACTCATTCTCCAGCTTCTTGAGATGATCCAAACACTTAAGAATCTGGTTGTTTATCGATGAATCTGGGACATCGAGACTGTTCTGTCTTTGCCAGTATCTAGGCAATAAGAAACCAAAGAGAGCAAATATCTTCGGTGGAACGGTTAGTAGTATCTTCACCAAGTGAAGGATGTTCTCTCTAAGAGCACCAAACCGTAAAATCTGACCACCTGAAATGTAACAATGATCATTTGAATATACAGTAGCAGTTAAAATCCAATATGAACAGAACATTAAACCAAACTCTGTAACAAGGCATGAAGAAAAGAAAAACCTTCTCTTCTACATGTATTTGCAGTGTGCGTGTTAAGTGATTGGGATTGAGACCACCCTTCTTGAGCCAGTTCTACAGATTCCACGGTGGTAATGATTTTATCACTGTCTGATGTACTTGCCTGCACAAAGAGAGATTAGTCAAAAAAACCAATTGAAATTAAAATGTTTTGAGAAACAAACAGTTTAATTTGGTTCTGAAAAGTACCTTATCAGAGAGTGGAGGAACTAAACAAGTGTACATTGAAGATCTTCTTGAACCAGTGGAAGAGTAATAATGTTCTTCAGATTCTGGCTCTTCTTTTATAGTTTCGTTATACCTTTCCTGACAAGAAATTAAGTTACAACATTGTAGTAAACATTAAAACAAACCCTCTTGATTTAATTAATGGATCGTTGAACTTACTTCAGACAGGATCATGCGAGTGGTAGAATCATAATCTCTTATAGGAAGAGGAGATTTTGTAGTCTGTTGTACGGGATTAACTTCCATGTGATGTACAAGCTGTAAAACAAAACACCGTCAAGATTAGCTCAACTTGTGAATCTTATAAACAAAAACAAAAAAATGGGTCATGCCTCAACTATTTCAGGATCATTCCAAGGTCCTTTGTTAGACCTCAAGCACCCTCCATCGTTAGTACATTTGCATAAGCCTCCCAAGAATTCTGGAAGTTGACTGTACAAAGAGGAAATAAAAGCAGTAAATGGTAATGTTAGTACGCCGTAACCAAAACTTGAATGAGGTTATCAGTAAAAACAAAAACTTTTTTATAAGGTGAAGTATAACATATTAACCTTGAATCAATTGCTTCACGTAACTTTGACAACGACCTTGGCTCCAAAACCTGAGTATACTACAAGTAATGAGCGGCTGCTGACAACAAATAGGAGAATCTATGCTTAAAACTAGAGTGATAATTATCATTACTTGTATCTTTGCAATAGTCATCGGATCAAGAAACTTCTGCGCAGCAGGCCAAAGTAAATTCCTGAATCCAATCCCTGCATTGACAATGAACATTCGGTGCAAAGTCTGCAAGAGTCAGACACCATGATTACAAACTTTTAGAGCAACCGAAATATCCATGTCCCACTCGGCTCATTGGATCCCTTTTGGAGTAGAGTAGAACAGAAAATGTATTCTTCAAAGAGTTTAAGTACCTCAGGGTAATAGTTGCAATCTACTTTAGCAATAGAGGCCAAAAGATTCGCAGCTGTAGGACTAAAGTTCTTCATACCCTAAAAAAAAACCACTACCGCGATGTTATAAATCAAGAAAAAAAACCGTGTGATCACTCAATAACATCTGTAGAAGTTTACCATACCAAGCCTTCAACATCTAGTATAGTAGTTGTTGTAGTGACTAGTCGCTTTGCTGAAATGGAACATGCAGGAAGCTTTTCTTGAAGTGTCCTCTCAAATTCTTGAACATGATACTTCAAGTAACGCTCTATGGTAGTAACATCCATAAGCTTACCAGGATGAGCTTTTCCAAGTCTCTCAATATAGATAGGTCTCCCATCTTTATCGACTCCATGATACCCTTGAGGATAATGCATTATGACTTTATCCAACTCTTTGAAACTGAAATCCTATTTGATCGATTTATAAAATGTTATTACTCCATTAAGTGATGAAGCAAAAGCTGAAAACCATATCCATTACCTGTATTATACGATCGGTTCCAAATTCATTTCTCCATTTAAGCATTTCTTCCCACGAATTAACAGTTTTCTCAATATTGAATTCCATGGTTTTTAGAAACCTAAGAGACAAACAAAAGCATTCAACTTTAGTAGCTAATGCATCTATAAATCTTCACTCCGAAAAATCGAATTTATATACTTTTACCTTAGCAACATATGATAATCATCATGTCTTGGAGGTAACAAATCTTTCTTGACAAGTTCTTGACGCAATTTAGAAACAATATTTTCCTCTTTCTCGTTTCTAATATCTTCAATAAAAGGAATTTGATAGTCGATTTTACGTTTGCCTTTTCTCTTCAAAGGATGAGTAAGTTTACTTGAACAACTAGTAGCTTTCTTTCTTAAATTCCCAATTCTAGAAAGACGTGGTTCATCCTCTCTGCATTCAGAATCAGATATTTTCTCTTTTGTATTTTCACAACCTGTAATTCAACAAAATAAAAGCCAAGATGCTAATTTTAAACCCATTTCATTGATGATCTTGTTTCTTAATAACCATTCAAGAATTACCTGACATCTTCAGAATCAGTCAAAAACGTTCCAACACTGATACGAAATCAGCAAAACATAAAAGCCCTAAACTGCCACCAAAGTCCGTAAAAAAACCAATCGACATAAGAATCCTTCTAGTGTTACGCAAGGTTGATTCTAAAGAAAGAACTTTAAAAATAGTAACAGAGAGAAAATAGACAAATAAAAACGATGACGGTTATACCTCTGTTCTATACACAGAGATCTGTGGAGAATAGAAAAGAGATTCCAAAATCTATAATTAATCTGATCTCCAGAGATTTTAATTTCCAGAAAAATCAGATTCTCTCTGTCTCTGGGGGTTTCGTAAGTATTGGGGACTCTGTTTTCTTAACACCTTGAAATGGCCGACATGTTTCACTCCACGCCTTTTGTTTTTATTATCGATAAATACATCCGACGTCGTTTCGGCCTCAGATGAATATCGATTCGATGTCGTTTCGTCTCGATTTGGTAATGTCGCTTGCCCACGTCTACTTGTACGGTTTTTGTTGTCGCGTGTATTCGTGTATTTCGTATTAACTGTTACCTCATGCATTTCGTATTAATTGTAATCAATCTTGATCGCTCCTTATTTATTCATCAACCCAATTTATCCAAAATTTCAAATCAAAAAACGTAATTTTTTTTTCTGAATGTAAAATCATACCAGACGTCATTAAATTTAAAATCCATTTAGTTTCTATGGTTATTAAAATTTTAAAATAAAAACATAGCCCAAAAAACTAAGCTAAGCGGTATAACCAAATCAAAATACATATTTTTGTTATAATTTTTTTTTCTCTGTTGTAGACCTCACCGAACCTAAACTCATTTTAATGGTGGCCTAACACCGAATTCATTTGATCTTTTACAATTTGAATACATTATGTACGTATCTTTGTTATGTACACTATTGAAAAGGACAAGTCATATTCAGTTATTTTCTAGTTGAACAAACAATTAGCAGCAAAAGGAATCTAAAACCGTATAAACCTTTTAAGATCATCAAAATGTGTCGGTCCAATCTAACTTTTCACTTTTAGTATTATGACCATTACTGTTATCTACAGTTGTGTTAATATTATTTGCAAACTTATGTGTATTATTCAATACCAGTAAGGGACTCAATTTTTAAGATCTCATTGTCTCAATAAAAGGCATAATAAACACCAACACACGGCTTCAGAGATATAAAACTAATAAGCAAAAGCCAAACTCAGTTTTTTCTTTCTTTCTTTATTTCTTCTGTTTTCAGACAATGCGCAATGTACTGGTGCGGGTATTATTGCTACTACTCATCCCATTGCATACTTCTGGGTCCAGGATCGGGCAGTGGACTCATACTTGACTCGGTCTGTCTTGTACATGTGAGCTATTTCAGGAACCAAAGGATCATCAGGGTTTGGATCTGTCAGCAATGAGCATATCGACAGAAGAACCTGTGGAAAACGCAAAACAATTTTAGCTCTTTATCATTACAAGAGAATATCACCATTATATTGATAATGAAGGTGTTCGCCATTTTAACACAAGGTAACTCCTAATAAAAGAGATCACGTCTAGAATTTACTTGACTAAAACCATATCACGAAATTTAAACCAGGACATATTTATGATAAAAGCCTTGAATATAACCATGGGATTGGGATGTTGTTAGTTCATAAAAACAATGGAAAGAGAGGTTGGTCAAAGCGAATAATCATGATAGAGACTGAGATAAAGGACTAAGACATGACTATAACTGAGACATGAGCAGAAAAGGTGTGGTGGAAAACAGACTAATGATATGGCAAAAGTATGGAAGTGAAACGATTAGATCACCTTGGATATGGTAAGTGCAGGGCTCCACTGCTCTTTCAGAATGTCAAGACAGATGCTGCCATTACTGTTGATATTTGGGTGATAAACCTTGGTGCGAAAGGAAACCTACATCATATCACAAACACTCACTTACTTACTTGATTGCAAACTCGCTCCAAGCATAAGGGTTGATGATAAACTAATTCAATAAGCTCCACAAACAAAAATAACAAGCAATACAAAGTTTGGTTACCTTTGGTGGCTTGAAGGGGTAATCTGGTGGGAAGTGAATGGAAACAAGAAATACACCTCCAGTGAATGGGCTTTCTGTTGGACCCATAATAGTTGCTTGCCAGTGAAACATATCATCTCCCACAGGACCTAACACCATCACCAGTTCATTAGAATATAAACAACTCATACTGTAACTTAACAAAATAGACCATTCATTATCCTAAAACTGAAACTGAGGTTACTGCTACATCAACTACCGAATCTCTCTAGGTGTGTCTTGGCAAGTACAAAAGATCCCAACTTTTGATTTATATGAACGCAAATGTTAAAGTGGTGCTTTAAAGTTCACAGAATCTAGTTCATAGATTTAAAATACTCACCGGCACTGCATGACACAGGAGGATCCCTTTGCAGGTCCCTAAGCTCCTTGTTAATTCTTTTCGACGCCATTGAGTAGTCCTCGCTGCTCCTACCTACAAACAATTAACTCCGATTAAGAAATGAAATTACCATATTGCTTCATGTATAGACTACAGATGCACAAGCACTAGACAGCAAAAATCTAATCAAAATTCAGAATTTAGCAGCAGAGAGCAAGAACACAGCTATCTTAAAACAAGATTCTTTATACGTTAAAAGAATTTAACAATTAAAGAATACAATAATATTAAAAAGAATTGTTCAAGTTTGATTATCAGCTGATGATATGCTGCATAAAAGAAATCAACCAGAAAATTCTCGAAATCATACGGATAATGCGTGCGTAATCGATAAATGAGATATTATTAGATCAAGCAGAGGCAAATCATCGAACAAATTCATAAACAATTAACGAATTAAAGCGTAAATCTTCACAAGAAGGTACGAGAATATTCTAGAAACAAGAGAATAAAACAAACACATGAATCGACGCTATAGATTCCGAAAAGAAGCAAGCCGAAACCAGAAGGGAGATAAAGAGAGATCAACGACGAAGATCGGGAACTGGGAAACCTATAAACCCTAGAAGAAACGATGATCAGATCGAATTCGAGATTTTTCCAGAGCTAATTTTGAACTACCTTTAGTCTAGGGTTTTGAATTGATCTTCGGAAATCTCAAGGGGTTGTGTTTGAAGATGAACTTTAAGCATCGATACGGTTTAAATAGATTCCTCTTTCGAGCGGTGAAGCTTTGCCACGTAGCGAGATCATTTCCAAATTTATTGGCCATAGAAGGCCCAATATTCTTAACGACGGATCCCATTTGTCCAAAATTAATAAGAAACATCGCACAAAATTGGAAAAAAAAAAACAAAAAGGCAAAAGATGAAACAAAGACAAATTTTCTGAACGAAACAGGTAAGTTGAGAAACAGACAGCAATGAAATTTCTGATATGCAAATAAATATTATTTGTATGTCCGGTGAAATAAATTCATCAACCTGTCTATTTGATAGCTGTCAAAATAACATGTCATCTACAAAATTTGGATAATTATTAGAAAATTCTAGACAACCGTGTAAAAACCCTTGACAATCTACGAAAGCCCACTAACACTAACAAGAAGCCCAATCCTCAAAAATAGCAGATTGACAACCGTTAAATAACCTGAATTCGAAAAGTGGAGAGATTTGGACAATGAAAATGATTTTTTGCCATTTAAATTACTAAATTCCTTAGAACCCTAATGAAAACTATAACTATTTCAAGGGCAACTGCCACCCCTCTTATCCACCTAGATCCACTCATGTTTAGGATCCCGGATTTCAAAGGAAAGATGGATTCTAATCTTACGAGAATTAGGGTTTAGGTACCTTCTATAAATTACTATGTCCTAAAACGTAGGTCACATGACAAAATAAATTAAAAACTTGAGAATTTGTGCTCTAACACTTCCTAGACGACGATAATAAAAGTTATGCAACAATCCGAACTTTCCAACTCCAGATTCTTAAATAGTTTTCATTCATCAACTGTTAAAAGCATTTATTAGAAGGTTGTTAATTCGTTGTAATTCAAAACATTTTCAACTCAAATGTATTGATCACTAAAAAGATATTCTTTTTGTTGTTTTCTAGTACTCTCTTGATCCAAAACGGTTAACTGTATGTTGTAGTTTCCAATATTGCAAATTTAATTGACCAGTAAATGTCGTAATCTATATGTTAGAATGTATAAATGCATTTGTGAATGGTAGACTTCATTTGTAAAATGTTAACATCTAAATTGAGTGTTTAAAAAAAAAAAAATTATAAATAGGCGTACATTTCAAAAAACTGGGAAGGAAGCTACCTTGCCTCACAAGAAACTAGGCGTTGAGGGTTTATCTTATCAAGTGTATCTGCAATCTCAAAGCCCCCATTTTTTATTTTTTTCTTTTTTTGCATTTCGAATTCGCGACAGGGCATGGACCGTTAAACCAAATGGTTCATCACTAAACCGAATGAATTATTAGTAGACTACCGACTTCTACCCAACTTAATGATACATCCGTTTAAAATTTAGCCGACTAATCAGACTTTTTCCTTTCTTTTTGGGGTCAAAGACAAATCGACTATAGTCTGTCAATTATTTTCATGACACAGAAGTTGACATGTGACAGAAAATGTCGACTTCAGTAATAAACATGTGAAAAATACTCAACCTACAGAACATTTGCTTTACACAACTCCACACATTATATATGAAACAAACTTTACTTTGACGTTTATGTATCCAAAAACATTGTGATTATTATCATTACCAGACAAACCATCATGATTTAACGTTTTTTTTTTTTGCTAAAATAAACAAAAAAAAAAAGCTTATAAAAGAGTTCCCTTTGAAATTGGAACACAATTTTCCTAAAGAGAGAAATAAAATAAAATAAAAACAAACGCAAAGTCTCGGAGAGAGGTAGAGACTCATCATCCCTTGTTTCATTGAAATTATGTCATCTGATCTCTCTCCGGGACAATGATAAATAGACAGATAAACACATTCATAAATCATATATACACAACAACTCTATTCCAGGGACAGTACCGTGTCGTCAAGAGGTGGCATGGCCTTGTGTGTCGAATTGGATCGGTTTAATATTCCTTTATGATCACAACAAGTTTTTTCATTTGAGACCATTTGATTTTTTACCCTTCTCTTGTTTTGGCTCTCTATATACCGAGGCTATTGTAATGAGAAACAGAACCGGACATTGGACATCCTTCTTCGCGAAGGATTCCATTGAGCAATACTAGCTCGCGCAGCTGTTGTTTCTTGTAGAGATCATGGGTTTCCTCCTAAAACAGAAACCGAGTTAGTAGATCGTCGGTTTAATATGTTTCGGGTGAGTAAGGGAAAGAACTAAAACTAACCATAGGAGTAAGAAGATCGTCAAGTATTTCACGAGCTTGCATGAGACGTGCATCGACTATTTCAATCGGTAATTCTGCTTCAACTAAGATATGAAGCGGTTCATTTAGGTGCTCGTATCCTGGCTTTCCTCTCATCGTTTCCTCCTACAAGAAGAAAAATATTAATACATGTTGAACAACCATTTAAATTTAGAAGCTGTAAAGTTAAATAATAAATACCTTGATTGGATCTATTAAACTGCCTCTTCCTCTTATAAGCACACGACAATCAGTACTTGATTCAACACGCTTTAGGGAGTTACCTCTAGGACCCAAGAGACGACAAACAAAATTGTACTGTCATATCGAAAATTTAAAGTTATATTCTAACCAGGTAGTACATATATATACACATAATCTCAGCGTAGAAATGAGAGTTCATACATTTGGGTAATTGTCGACTGGAATATCGACCCTGATTGTTCGCTTGGCGATGAGACCGGACGAACTACCTGGTGAGTTAAGCCAATTTGGTCCCGGAGACGATGGAACAGATCGCTACAAAAGATCATCCGACAACAATTAGAAGCAACATCAACCTTAAAGATAAATACATATTAATTGACATATAGTTGCAGCATCAATAGCAAAAAAATATTGAAACTTTATTCCCTGGAACTTCATTCAATGGAAATGGGCACTGTATCAAGGCATTGCAACCTGTAGCTGATATATCCTAAGAATGTATATATATATTATAGCAATCATAACATCATTCAATCAATCTCGTGAGGCTAATGGAGTATCTAATTAGTGTTGATCTAAGGCAAGACCACACAAACAGTACAGATATTCAGTGTTAGCCTAGGCTACCTGTCATGGAAAACTACGACTAAACGCAGTCAAATATTGTTATGTCAGCAAAACTTAAGTAAAAAAAAATTCTATTGCAGTCGTATGAATTAGATGAAAAGAGTTATGTTAATGGTTAGTAGTCATACTTCTGATGGAAACTGTGAGGCCCATCTGCTCACGTCAGCTCTTGCATTCTGGAATATCCCTCCAGAAGCCAGAGGGCTAGGATGATCAAGCCCACTCTGACTTAAAACTGTGGCATTCTCCAACAGTGTGGTTACACGCAAAATTTCTGTTCCAAAAATGTCAATTTCCAAGAGTAAGACGCACCACCAGTTAGAATTAGTCAACAAATCAGTCAGCAGGACACCAAAGAATGGAGAAACAGCATAGTTAATTGAGTTAGCAAAGAATAGTTATCTGCTCTCACTCTAGTTAAAAAGAAAGTCAGTGTAAGACTTTAAGGATATTGAATTCTAAGTCAAACGCTAACATGTTCTTCTGAAATAACCAGCACTGTCATTTCGTGTTCTAGTTCTAACTTGTAGTTAAATCACTTTGTTATGTTATTTCTAAATGGTAGCTATTAGGTGTCTCTTAGCAGCACCGTTTAAGTGTTTATCAACTGTATGAGAGCTTCGTAGTTCTGAAGCAAGGAATGACATAATCTGTGAGCTGAAATACATATAATTAATAAACAATACAAACTGCAAGGCTCACCTTGGTTTAGTAGTCGATATGCGAGTGGAAGCACAGGTAAGAATGGAGTTAGCTTATGACGCTCTGCAAGTAACTCCGAAAGATACCTGCCAAAAGAGAAATTGTGCAGAAAATCCAAACTAGTAAAGATTTAAAGACACAGCAAACTTATAGGACGATCCACTCAAAAACTCATCATGGTGAAGAAACCAATACAAACCTAAACTCCATACAGCTAGATTCAAGTTTCCATTGTGATTAGTGAAATGGATCTAGTCAATATTCCTAAAAATGTGGATTTCACAGTTTCATCAGTCAAGAACACAAATCAACGATAAAACCAATGATCTGCAAGATCTCGTGATACTAAAAACTAATGCTTAAACGACAAATAAAAATAGTGAACTGAACTGGATTGAGGCAAACCTAGATTGAGCTAAAAATAAGCTGAAGAAAACATAACACAACAAACCCGATCAAGAAATCTCCAGATTCACAATAAATTATTAAGATCTAAAAATCAAAATCGGCAAAAACAAAGATCAACATATGTCAGCAGATACATCAGTTAACCATAAGATCACCAAACAAAAGGAAACAAAATAAAATAAAAGATGAAAAGCGAGATTCAATTACTTCTCCTGCTCAACGAAGAGAGAAGAATGTGATAGAAGACCACCGGAGAAGTTAGGCGACTGAGGCGCAGAAGGAGGCACAGAAAGAGATGACGAATACGTCATAAACCTCCCTCCGCCGCCGCCACCACCTCCACCACCGAGGCACGACATCATCATCATCTCGAAGGCGTCGTCACAATAAATCAGAGCAAATCCGTCGGAGATTGGAAGATGAAGAGGCGGAGTTAGACCAAAGCTGTTTTCTCTATAACGTCGGTGGATTTAAGAGGTCGTTTTATAGAGACTGTTGTAGGTACTATGCAAATCATTACTTGCTTAGCTGTTTTTCTTTTTTCACCTTTATATTTTTTATATTTCGCAGTTACCCAATTTTACCGCTCTCGTTAGTTTCTCTCTGAAGTCTCTTAATCATCTAGAAGGTATTTTTAATGTACCGGGTCCGGTTTACTAAAATTTGGTTTCGGTTGCACTATACCGGAATAATTAAAGGCTGCGTTTTCGAAAGCGAAGCTCTGATGAAGCTCTGATAATTCAGTGAAAGCCGCGAAGGTTGAAGAAGAGTTGAAAACAAAAAAAAATGGAAGAGACGATTCCTTTCAAGAGCTTACATAGCAGAGAATATCAAGGTCACAAGAAGAAGGTTTTTTTTTTTTTTCAATCGTCAATCTAATATTCTGTAGTTAATAAAACTTTCGAAACCCTAGCTTTTTACTGAATTTGGGGGAATTTTTTATTGAAGGTACATTCTGTAGCTTGGAATTCTAATGGAACAAAGCTTGCTTCTGGTTCTGTTGATCAAACAGCTCACATTTGGAACATCGAACCTCACGGTCATGTAATTTCTTTGCCTTTCAGCTATGGGAACTTCTGTGTTCTTGTAATGATGAGGATATACATATGGATAAGTATTGAATTTCTTTTTCAATTTTTTATAGTTTTGATTCAGATGAGACTTGCTTTGAGTTAATTTTCCCCTTTGGTAATTGTTATTCGTATGGTTTCCATGGAATTTTTGATGCAGATTGTGTTTAAATTCGGTTATTAACATTGTTATCGTCACTTTTGAATTATGTCCCTCTTTGTAATTTGATTGTCTATGTGGTGTGTGGATACAGAGCAAAGTTAAGGACCTTGAATTAAAGGGCCATACTGATAGTGTGGATCAGCTATGTTGGGACCCCAAACATTCAGATCTCGTTGCTACTGCCTCTGGGGATAAAAGCGTTCGTCTTTGGGATGCTCGCAGTAAGTTATATTCTCTCATGGATTAGCTTTGTCTCTGAAAAAAATTAAAAGCTGGAGCTTGGTTTAGAAATATGTATATTTTCTAATTGATTAGCTTTGTGTCATTCACAAATATTTCTCGCAATCTTGGATTTTGCTCTCGAGTTATGTTGCGGAAATTATTGATTGATGAGAATATAAACAGACAAGTTTCGAATAAATTTACAAATTAGTTATGTTAGCCAGATTCCATATTAGAGAAATTTAAACAAGTTTTTGATGTGGCTATTATTGTGTGTTTTACTGTCAATGGAAAATTGCTGGATATGTCTTCTTCGAGTTATACAGGTGGAAAATGCACACAGCAGGCAGAACTTAGTGGAGAGAACATAAACATCACCTACAAACCTGACGGGACACATGTAGCTGTTGGTAATAGGGTATTGTCTCGAGCCCCATGTCTTTACACTTGCACTGTTCCTTGCTGGACTGTTTTATGCATTGCTTGATGGATCCCTTTCTGTGGTTTTCCAATGTAGGACGATGAGCTTACCATTCTAGATGTCCGTAAGTTTAAACCTTTGCACAGGCGCAAATTCAATTATGAGGTAACGAAAGCTCAGACTCATCTTAATCTTTATTTTTGGCTTTCTTTTTGGTAAGGTTATTCTCTGTTCTATTTCAAGCTCTTGCGGTTATATTTCCCCTAAGCTCTTTCTTCATGTAAAAATCGTCTTGGTTGTAAACATTAGCACATGCTTTTAGTCTGCCTGTAGAGAAAACCTTACCAAAAAGAAATTAACTTTCAAAATATTTATAGTTTCTGCCGCTATATAGAACGTTTCCTTAGCTTCTGTCTTCTTGTAACAGGTAAATGAGATTGCTTGGAACATGCCAGGAGATTTTTTCTTCTTGACTACTGGACTTGGTGAGGATTTTAAATTCTGTTCTTTTCTGCATACGATTCCGTAGCCAGATTTCTTTGTTTTTTCAACTTGAGAATATGATCTGATCGGAAAGTTACTTTTGTATGTTCTTCTGCTCAGGCACTGTGGAAGTTCTTTCGTATCCATCTCTTAAACCACTTGACACTCTCACAGCCCACACAGCCGGATGTTATTGCATTGCAATTGATCCTAAAGGAAGGTAATAAATGTTTACATTCATTGTGTTTACCCTCTGAGACACCAATAAATATAATTTTTCCGGCTGCATCCGATTCCTCCTCTTCACCTTAACAGATATTTTGCTGTCGGGAGTGCGGATTCCTTAGTAAGCCTTTGGGATATCTCAGAAATGCTTTGTTTGAGAACATTTACCAAACTTGAGTGAGTCCCAACCCGAAATTTACTTATAACAAAAAAAAAAGGTTTTAATTCCTGTTACATGTTAGTAAATTATTACTATTGCTCACAGGTGGCCAGTCAGGACAATAAGCTTCAACTATTCAGGAGAGTATATTGCGTCAGCCAGTGAGGATTTATTTATAGACATTGTAAGTTGATTTCAGACTTTACAATGCTAATTACTGTATAGTTTCCCTAATGTGAGATTAGTGCTTCATATCTGACAATTACCAAACAGGCTAGTGTTCAAACTGGGCGGACGGTGCATCAGATTCCATGTCGGGCTGCCATGAACAGCGTCGAGTGGAATCCCAAATACAATTTACTTGCATATGCAGGTGATGACAAGAATGCCAAGTATAATACTGATGAAGGTACTGCTGCATATTGATACTTCATTGTTAGCAACTACGCAGACTCTTAAAATTCGTTGCAGAAATTACAAGAAGCTCTTTGGATCTCTTTGCAGGTGTTTTCCGGATATTTGGTTTTGAAAGCTCGTAGGAACAGAACAACTGCATCTGGAAACATGATGTGTGATCCTTGTTTAATCATGTATTATCAGTATCAAATTGGAATTTTACAGTAACGTTAAATACATTGAAAGTTTGCAGTTCTGATTTATATGAATCTGGCATTTTATTCACTGCAAAAATGTGTTACTACACAAGCTGTGTTCTTTATTATAAACGCACTAAAGAAGAATGAAACTTTATGATCAATATCAGAATTCGGATTCCGAGTTACATCGATTCTCTACTATGTATGAGCGTATTACTACTAAAAGTTAAAGGTTGTTCTTTGACCCATGAAAGACTATGAAGAAGCAGCCGAGCTGAAAAGATCTCTCTTTTAATTGACTCAAGCCTCGATCTCTCTTTTAATTGACTCAAGCCTCGATTCTTTAAGAAGAACATGACGATTGAGCACAACTTCTTCTCTTTGCCATAGCTTCAAAAGCAACAAATGTCCTGGACTCTATGAGATTTCAGACAACGGATGCTGCTGAATCACCCTGAGTATTCCCATTCCAGGATTCGAAACCGTAACCAACTGTTGCTGTTGTTGTTGCCTCTCTTTATGCTCTTCATCTACTGGAATCTCCACTACATGAGAATCTTTAGTTCTGACCATAGAGAAAAAATGATAGAAAAGATTGAGACTTTGTGAAGAAACAGAGATCGGAAATGGAAAGCAATATGAGAGTAAAAAGAAGATTGAGAATTGACTAAAATTTGCAGAGAAGACTGAGTTCGCTCTTTTTTACTTTTGGTAAGATTTTCCTTTTCGAAAACTAAGATTTAAGGTATTTAAATTTTGTCTCTTAACGGCTATATGTACAACGGTCGGATTTTCTCTCTCTTTACATTTCGCTGTTACTGTTGCGATAATAGTAAGCGAGCTTTTCTCATAGTAACGGCTATATTTTATCTTGGCCAATATTTGGGCCGAGTGATTTTGCAATGTGCTTTATAGTTTAAGTAGGCCCAAAATCTATCATCTAGCTCTACCTTTGCTCCGTGGTTCCATTGTTCTAGTGATATGTTTTGTGTAGCAATTTCTTAGAGATATATTTGTAGATTTACATATTTTATAAAAGAATTTTAAAGGTTTTATAATTATACAACTATTTGTTCTCTTATAATTGTGCCGTTTTGCAAAATTCTTTGTGAAAAAAAAATAGAACACCTATTTATTTTGTAAAAGGAAAATCGAAAAAAAAAAGATTATTTGGTGTAGCTAGTTTGCCTATTTATGGTCAAAAATAGAAACACCTATGCATTATATTGGACATGACATAACCGGGGTTTCGTAGACTCGGTTTACGCACAAGCCAACATCAAAGGTTTGTGTAGTATGGGGTGGTTTGGTTTCTTTAAGAGATGAAAATAATAAAAGCTCTTTATTTACATTTCTTCATTATTAAATGCTTTACAAAGCAAACTTATTCATCTATAAAAAACAGAAAACACCTGATCAAATCATAACCAAATGTGAACTACCAATGTGATTCAAAATGAAAAAAAAAAAACCAAACAGTAAATCTTTAAAAGAAAAAACTTTGAACCAAATAAAAATCAAACCATATGATTAATGAGATCATCAGCTTGTAAATCCCACAAGACATTATCCACCTTAAACACATATTGATGATGGCTCCTCATCAACATCATTCCATCTCCTCTTCCTCCTTCAGATCCAATCTCCTCTTGATCAACCACTTCTCCCTTCAGCTTCCTTCTCTCCTCCTCCTCTGCTGCCGCGGTTTCAGCCACCGCCGTACGTTTTCCTCCGTGACCTCTCCACGCTGCAACCGCCGGAGACGCCGATCCATCATTCCTTTCTTCATTCCCAAACGATGACGAAGACGATCCATACGAGAATCCATTACCCATGTCCCATAACTTCATTCTTCCATTCCCATGATCTACACCATCAATCTTTATCTTACCAGCTTCGTTATCAGCAATCTGGTTTAAGTTGTTAGGGTTAGGGTTAGAGAAGTTGATTTGGTTTAGGTCAACACGTTTCTTGGTGAGCAAGTGAAGCATTTCGTCCTTGAAACAACCGAGGGCAGCTTCGGCTAGGTGAGAGACCTGAGGAGGGTTGAGTGTAGTGGTGATCTCTGCCATTAGATGCGAGAAAGGCTTGTGGGTCACCGGATCTATTCCCATTCCCGACAACTTCTTCTTCAGCTTCGTGTTCCAATAATTCTTCACATCGTTGTCTGTCCGACCAGGAAGCTGCGCCGCAATCAGCGACCACCTGAAACCATATAGGTGAAAAGAAAATTAAACAAGGTCTCATTCCTTTTCTTGTTCCTCAAGAAACTTGTTTATAACTCATGAAAAAAATTCCTGACTATTCATTCATCAGTCTTCCAAAAGTTACGAAACATTTCCCGCTAATTGTGATTGTTTATACAAAAATAATCATTATAAGAAAATCAAACTTCTCAACAGATTAAGTCCTATAGTTAGATCTGGTATATAAAACAAGGCATATGTCTTATTCAGTTTCTTGTTTCCCAAGACACTTGTCAACACATTTCTAGCAAATCAAGCATCAAAGTTTTTAAACTTAGGAAACAACCCCACTATTTGTGAGCCCATCTGCAATTTTATATACCCAAAAGAAATCATTTCATTTCAAGAAAATCGAGCGTATGGAAAAGTTTAAAATCGTAGTGAATCAGATCTAGTTCTAGTTATACCTGTTACCAAGAACAGAGTGAAACTTGACAATGATATGTTCTTCAGCCTCCGAAAACTGGCCATGTTTCAAATCAGGACGCAAATAGTTTGTCCATCGTAGCCTACAACTCTTCCCACATCTCTGCAACCCTATTACAAACCAAATTTTGCCTATCCATTACAAAAGTCACATCTTTGCCTTTAAAACAATGACGTTTAATCATAGGACTATTATTACTTGATTAGGAAAATATTTACCAGCGTTCTTAGGGATGAGACGCCAATTACGAGTACCATGTTGAGCAATATAAGAAGCCAGTTTGTTGTCTTCTTCAGGAGTCCATTGTCCTCTCTTCACATTCTCCTTTTCACAACATGGGATCCGACCCATTTCTATCTTTCTTTCTAGTTTTATCTCTCGATTGATTTGATTTCTCTTTAGTTAATTTACTAACAACAAAAAGAAATTTTGGTTAAGAAATGAAAAAAAGCTTATAAATCAAAGATTGCCCAAAAGAATTAAAACTGCCAAACTTTTGATTTCTTTCCTTTCTTGTAATTAAAGCTTTTAAATTGCAAAAGGAGAAGGGATATGTATGCATATATAATAAATTGTTTTAAACAAAAATGAAAACATAGTAAAAATTAGCATCAAATGTGCATGAATTGATTAAACTCTTTAAAGAATTCAACGCTACAGAGCGTGTGATTCCCTTTGCCCGGTAGGTCACCCACTCAACGCCTGGTCAACTCCTACATTTATTTTTCGTTAATTCTTTTTTTATTTATATTATTTATCGAGTTTCATCCATAAAAATTCCGCTATATTATATATTTTTTCTGATATTCTCTACGCAAAATTATAAATTTTCAAAATTTTGGTGATGGGTAGAACGATTTGTATAACAATTTTTGTGTTTGGAACATTTTCATAAATTATACTCTTTTTAATACAATTATGAAGTTTTGACAATTCTTTTTTTTTTTTTTCATTTTCTAAGGGAATGTCTTCGTGAAGTACGGAGAATAGGCGAGAGAGCTCATATGCACTAATCAACATTCGTGTGCTCTAATGAGCGTTCGAATCTTACAGAAATATATCTACCTTTTGTTTTAAGTTACTTAGGAGTTAGGACCCTACTTATGTCAACTTTTGAACTTTTGTTGTAAACTTGTACTAGTTTTAGGCAAATCCAATACATATATCCACATGAATATTTATCAAAAAGTGAAATCTGATATCAATTAGAAAATAGTAATATTTATCGAGTTGCGACACGAGTTCACTGAGCTCGAACCTTATCCTTTGCTAATCTTTCCATGGAGTTTTATTATTAATGTAATATTATGTCACACCTTTTTGGTGTTTTTGTTTTTGTATGTTCGATCTTATCACTTATTAATAAAATCAGATGACAACAAATCAAATAAAAAGAATTAGATATAATAATTTATTTATTTAGTACTTTTTATCTGTTTGCTATTTTATTTCGACTTGAAAAACAAGTAAATTGATATACCATTCCTAGATTTTCTTTGGATAGATTTTTTTTTTTTTGGCATCTTCTTCTTTCTTTTCTTTTTCTTTTTATATGTCTGTTTTTTTCCTGTGTTGACCATCTTCTTGAAATTCTCATGAGTCATGAGACAGAAACACAATGAGTACTACACATCAAGAACAAGAAGAGTAAGACTGAGAAGAAGAAGAATAACCATCTTCTGACTTGTCTCGCAATTAAAGACTCTAACTGTAACCTAACTGTCTCATTACTGAGTCAACCATCCTCTCGGTCACTCGGGTTCTAATACCAATCTGTCGCCCACAACAAACCAAAGCAGCTATTCCCACCACCCACATGGCTGCTGCCACTCCAACACCAACCATAGCCGCCACAAGAATCGCCACCGTCACGGTCAACACCGGAACAAATATCAGCATCAATGGAGAAACGATCAGAAACAGAGTCACCGTTGCCACGAAGCTGAAACTCATCAGACCTAATAGCGGCCCCACCACTACCACAGCTGCTATGGTTGCAGCCACGACCGAAAAATCGGTCGTCTCCTCTCCATCAGTTATGGCTATGTCTCTTCTTCCTCCAGGATTCTCCATAGTAGAGACTAGTAGTGTGAAGTTAAAAAGGACCGAGTTTTGCAGTATGGCTTTGTAGAAAGGGAAATGGTGGGCTATTGACACGTGGATGCTGATAAGCTACAGTGTCATAATACGTGTAAATCTTCTAAACCCAAAACGCCAAAAACTCCGTTCTCTAAACGTTATCCACAAGGCTTACAGATTTGAACCGGATTGGAATAACAGAAGAAGATCTAAGCCTAAACCAAACAAAAATTTTAGCTTTCAAATGATTTGGTGTATGAAAATTCAGACTGAACAAACTACAATAAACCAAAATTTAAGACTATCGAACCCAACTAAACGAATTTTGTTTAAAACTATAACTTCAGAAATGGATTTAATTCAAACTTTAGTATCTATGTTAATTATGTTGTCGGGACTCAATTGAAACCAACCAAACTAAATCAACTCATATAATCAAAACAACAATAATACAAACCAAACCGAATTACCTTACATTTTTTATTTTTCTATTATTAGCAATGATACCAACTACGTATGCATCTATCAACGACTGATATCCAACAAAGAATACGTGGCACATATATAAAACACCGACCAAATGAAACTTTGGTTTCCCGTACTTTATTTTTCGAACCATGACTGGTAATACAACATCATTGACGCAAGATTCGATGAAAATTTGCTACTATAAGCAAACGAATCGTTTTCTTTCTCTTTTAGTTAATAAATGAAAACAAAGGAAGATTTTGGTGGAAGAGCTTAGCTGAAACTTGATTTAGCAACTTGTGGAAGAGATTTGGGAAGAGAAGGTGATGGCTTCCGAAGAGTATGAGAAGTGTTAGAGCTCCAGCTTGGTGTGCACTACCTAGTGAAACCGGAACATAGCTTAGAAGCGTTGATATACCTAACGTCACCTACAAAAAAACAAAAGAAAAAATCACATCAATGGTTCTGATTTGAAGTTTCGATGAAAGTTTATGTTGATGATTGATTCACCTGAACAGCAGTCATTCCGACAGTGCTTCCCATCAAAGCTTTAACAGCTGGATGTATGTCTAGCCTCCTTGTGAACCACCACATTGTTCCAATTGCGATTAGCGTTGTGGTTGCGAGAAGGCGATGATCGAGCTGAAATTCGAGTAAAGTTTCAGTCTTTTTGAGACTCTTGAAGCAAATTGAGAAACCTTTGTTTCAAATGGTGTACCTGAACAGTTGATGTGTTCTCGAAAAAGTTGCGTAAAAAGTGGTTTCATCTCAAATATATTATCTGGGATCAATGTATCACCCATCTTCGGGAATGTGTTGAATGCACGACCCTATAATTCACAAGCAGAGAGATCTAAATATTCGGATTCTTTTCTGTAACTAAGAAAAATAGAAGCTTAGATCCGAGTTTCTTAGTTTGCTGACAGCATCATTTCCAGCAACAAAGGCTCCTGAAACCGCATTGATACCAACAATCAAGCTTACTGGTAAAGCAAGCTTCTTCAATTTAGCTGCTCCACGAACCCAAGCCAGTGACTCAGCTGGTGGTTCAGGCATAACAAAAGAGAGAGCGGTGCAGAAAAGTCCACAATAAATGGCGAAAGCTGAGGTTAGGTGAGCTGCAAGACAGTATGGGCTTACTCTCGGTCGTGAATATTCAGACGGTGGCTCCTACAAGACAAAACTGATTACTAGTTACACAAAATTCTGGACTTGACATCCAATAATATTGATCTTCAACAGTTCCTAAAGGATTACCTCTAAACCACTTTTAACCATCCACCAACCAATGAAACCTTGTCCAGCACCAAGTGCAAATAAACCAGAGAGCTGAAGTCCAAGACGTAGACTAATATACCCTTTACCATAAAATACGAAAAGGGCAAAGCAACATGATTCCCAATCCTCTTCCCCACATTCGATGAGCATACTCCATCCAATAAATGAACTTAAAATCTTCAAGATTCATCCCTTTGTTAACACTGCAAAAACACCAAATCCCAAAACACAAACAGCATATTCAAGATCACGAATTCGTCAGAATACGAAATGCAAGCAACAGCTAGCTGCCACATTGCTCACTGACCGTTTATATTCAGGAGACTGCTTATATTTATCAAACTCCTTAACCAAGCTTCATCTGACAGAGGAAGGAATTCACCAGTGAATTTCCAATCAGTCATCGACTCATCGATAAACCAGATCGAGATAATCGAGTTACACCGCCTAATACCACCATGCTGAAAATTTAAGCAGCTGAGCTAAAAAGCCAAATTGCAACCCATTTCTGACCTTGAGGTCCTCCAGAGACAAGCAGCTTCAAACCCTCTTCACTGCCTGAGCTAATCTATGCTACAGTTGACATATTCCTAAACAATGCAGCATTTTGATCCTACAAAAACAGAATTTTGATCAAACCCAATCTCAGAATCGTCCAATCTTAAGTTTAACATAAATCCTGATAAAAAAGTATCAACCTTTGGGCAAATTATTAACGCTATTTGCGAATCGAATTAGAACATGAAGAGAAATGAAAGAAGAAATTACTTTGAGCAGAGATCGTAAGCCATTGAAGGAGTTTCTAGCAAGAGGAGAAGACGAAGCAGAGTTCACATTAGCAGCTGTAATTTTAAAGGTGAAAACTCGATGAGACGAAGTTGTGGATCTTCGAGCTATTCCATTAAAACGCCTCCTTGTTCCTCTTCAGAACCGATCCCACTGCCCGAAACATCTCTCTCTCTCTCTCTCTAGAGTTTAAGCAAGGTTTTTGCTTTCAGACGGAAAAAAGACGGCAAATCAATCTGCTGCTGCAATTTCGACCCGGCCCGGATTCGTTCTGGGTTCGGGTTTTGCTGTGGTGGCTGTTCTGTAGACACTAACAGTGGCCAGGTAAACAAACGACATGGTGTTTGGTGTTAAATAATCAAACGACACGGTGTTTAGTAACCAAAACTGGAAACAACAATATTTGTTTTGTATATAGCAAAATGTAAAATAGAATTTCGACATTATGATATAGTTTTATTGTATTGTATGCTTATGATAAAAAAATATTTATAATGAACAATTTTTTTTATATAATGATAGGCTCAAATCTCGTTTGATATACTGGTTATCTAGTATACTGGTTAGGTTTTGGTTTAGTTAAGTCAATAGTAACTTTCACCATTTGGCATTTGTTCATCAAATGCAAAATCTTTTCGTAGTAACCATTTTTTTGGTTTGTTACAAATTTACAATGTCGGGAATTAAATTTTTATCTGAAGTTTACTTAATAAAATATGCAGGTTCAGTTTTGTAAAAGTCCGACATAACATGAAACATGTCTACCAATCAAAACTCTTAGTCTTAATTAAAGGTTTTGAGTTTTCAAATATCATTCATATCCAGAAATTTGGTCACTATATCACTATTATCAGATGATTTGTAGATAGTCCTTTTAAGTCATTACGTCGCATTCAAACTCAACAAGACCAAGACCATTTACGCACTTAACATATATAGCACAGTCACCATATCATTAGGTACATGTTTTTTTTTTTTTTTTGAAATTTACTATAGGTACATGTTGACAAGAAAACTAAAAAATCTTACTATAGTAGGGTTGATTTTGAAATCTGACATCAAAACCGCTTCTTCTTTCTTTTGTAGGATCGTTAAACGTATGGTGAGAGCTACGTAAAATTGGCCATTCATTTTATGCAAGAGGCACCGATATAAATAAACGTACATGTAACATCAATCAATTGCAAAAACATATCTTTGTTTTGTTTTTGTTTTTTTTTTTAATTTGGTGGCATAAAAGAAATCATTAAAATGAATTTAGTCACAAAAGTAATGGAAAATTCCATTTTTTCCATTGACTGCCATTTCTCTGCATAATGTTTTTTCATACCAATCTAAACCTAATCAAATGGGTTTTCGAACGATATTTGTGTGTTCAATTCCGAACAACATAAATTTCTATAGTATTCATGAAATAATAAAAAACAATTACACATAAATCAAAACAAAACTGTGAACCCAAAAGGATTGAAATCTATTCCCAACAAAGCATGTGAGTGAACGGAATCTAATAGTAGTTTGATGACTGTTTAGAATCCAACTTTATATAATATTAAATCAACCTAGATTTATATTGTGTTCCGCCATGCAACTAGATCATATTTATTTCTTATATATTATAAAAGACAATATGATGCATATTCGTGGCGACTTAACAATGTTATGAGACATGCCTAAATTACCAACTCTAACCAGACGTCATCGTACTATCGAATAACATTATATTTTTTATGAATGATACTATTATACAATATATGCGACTACACGTATAAAGACTAAATCGTAGTATTTTCCTTTTGATTCCATTCATGCATAACAGTGGGTTATATATTCACCAGCATAAGCATAATTAAGCATAAGCATACGCATACGCACACATCACTAATGAAATTTTTACACTATAGCAACTCTAACACTTGTTATGAATTCGTGAAGAAAAACTGCTCTTAATTTTTTTTTTCCAACCATACATTAGTTTATTCCTATTTCCTTGTTTTCCAATTATAATATTCCTTGAAAATTGTAAATGGAAACACGACGTACAAACAAAAAGAAAAAATAGTGTTGCGTTGCGTGTTGGCATTTACCATTTACAAAATATGCGTGAAAAAAAAAAAGATATACTTATTGTATTAAACTCTTTATTTATTTTTTACAAAATCATTCAACATAAATATTTCCACATATCTATGCTTATAACCAAATCCAATAAATCAATAAATAGAACCATCACAAATTTTAGCTGAAGAGTGCATGATTTTAGGAAGTACTAGTTAGTCTTGTACACATGCTCCTTGCCAATGTGGTTACTATGTAAATTTATATAAGCCACTAATTAGTCTCATGACTCTCATCCCTTGACACTACAAGAAAAAGAAAGAGGCAATATTCCGACTATCGTTTTAGTCTGAATTTGGTTGGAATTTACACATTTCAACGATTTTTTGATGAAAAAAATTGGTTGAAATTTGAGAATTGAAAATTTATTTTGATTAAAAATTGGTCGGAATAACGATGGTTAAAATTTTGTCGGAACAGATTATCGGAAATTGGTCGAAATTTTTCCAACTATACTCCAACCAAATATATTAAAAATAGTCAAAATTGGTTAAAAGTTCACAAAATTGGTCAAAAATTAATCAGAATTTTTCGACCAATGATTATATTTGTTAGTTGAAAACTAGTCAGAAAGTTATATATATTTTTATAACTAAAAATTTTATAAAACAATTAAAATTTCAGAATTTTTAATTTTTAAAATAAAAAGTATTAAAACTCTTACAATAAGCATTTAAAATAGAAAAAAATAATTATTCATTCAAACTGAAATCATCATCAAAATTTGCAGTTCCGTCTGAAATTGAAATAGTCATCAAAATTGAATTAGTAAACATATATTTGGACAATAAATAAAACAAATGAAATAATAAAATATTAAAACAAATACCTTTGAATGAATTGAATATAGAGATTTTTAGAGAATTTTAGAGAAATTTGTTAGTGAAAGAAGTGATTAGGTGTAGATGGAGAAGGATTTGCGTTTTCTTATATAGAGGGGAGAGTGGTCGGAAATTGGTCAAAATTTAAGACTAATTTTTAAAATATTTTTAATTATTTTCCGACCAATCTCAGGCATTGTTCGGAAATTGAGATTGGTCGAAACATGTACTTAAACACAAAATTTTAACACTTTTCTGACTGAAAAAGTTAAAAATTGTTTGTTTGGTCTAATGTTTGAACAAAACATTTGTTATGTATATGATGCTTGTGTTTTATGTAGATTTTCTCTATATTTAAAAAGTATCACTTTTGTGAATGAAAATGTTTTAAAATTTAGAGAAAATATACAAGAAACACAATTACTATACTTATACAATTTAAAAAAAAACTAAATGAAACATTTAATTTCAAATTTTAAGTTCAAAAGTAAATTATTTTTTTGTTTGAAAATAACTATTAGAAATTCCTTAAAGTTTGAAAACTATTGTTTGAAATTCATAAACGATATATAATATAAATTCCATTACAATTTCTCTTACTCCGATGAATATTTTGAATCCCTTGACTTTGATGATTCTACAAATTCGTCACCATCTTTTTCATCCGCTTCTTCTCATTACCGCATTTCACGCAAAAACAAGTCGACATACATTGTTCCCGCACAATTTCTTGATTAGTTACGAATCCCGTGAATTGACGAAGTCCGACCTTATTTTTTTCTCGAATCTCTCTGATATCTTCATCAATTCATTTGTGCATCCATTCTCTTATACGATAGATAGTGTGCTTCTTTTTTCTGTGTATTTGCAAATGAAATAAGATTGGATTATATAGAAGCAGTTTTGGTCAGAATTTAGTCGGGATTTAGACCGGTTATATATTTCAAACAGCTATAAATTTTCCAATCAATGGTGATCAGAAATTGGTTTGAAATTTTTTTAAAAATTCCGACCAATTTTCTACCACCGTTGGTCATAAATTGATCAAAATATAGGTTGCATGTTATTCTTATTTTTTCGACGATATTTCGACCAAATTTTGACCAATAGTATATCGTCAGAATTTTCCGACTAATGGTACATGGTCAAAAACAGTGTTCTAAAAGTCGGTCTCGACGCCGTTTAGATAGCAAGGAGGCATTGGACAAAGCTTAACCGCAGCGATTTGCTCATAATCAGGTGAAAAAATTGGTTCAAAATATTAAGTAACTAAAACTTGAATTTTGGTTAGAAATTTATATACTAATGATAGATATGTCTATTTTTGGTTGAGATATGTGAGAAAATGATGGAAAATAAAAAAAATACGAAAAAGTGAAAGAAAAAGTTGCAGCTTTCGACGGCCACAATGTTTTCTTGTGAAAAAGATGACTCGAGTAAACTATACTTTTGTCCCTCTCATTTAAGTAAAAATTTGAGACATGTGTCTCAAAAGTATAGAACGCTGCACTTTGAATATTCCACCCACTATTAAACCACTATGTCATTTTAACTTTTATCATTAAATATAATTGTACTGATATATAACCTAAATATTTACTAACAAAATAGAATTTTCTTATAATTCTTAAGTCTGTCTCTCAGCTAAACTCCAACTAACAAAAGTTTTAGACGCTAAAATTATATTAAAATTTTAGGAGCATTAATTTTGTGAAATCTCTTACTAGTGTTGTGGCTAATGACTGTGTTATTAAGACCACAGGTGTTAGGTATGACTCCGTTTATATCATTAATTGTTTTTTTCTTTTCTATTGGGCCACATTTTTTTTCTTTTGCTTTATATAGTCCATAACATTAGACCGATTCTAATATACCGTCTAATCTCTGATTAATCTCCGCTTATACCGTTTAAGTGCTAGGCCCTACTCCACCGCCCAATTAGCGTCTAACGCTTTTTAGAACATTGGTCAAAAAAATATCAGAAATTTTTCAACCACAATGATTGGTCGGAATTCGGATTCTTGTACTGTACTGTAATCAATGTGAAATACTTAACAATGTTGTCCCTTTTTACGTACTTTTTTATTTCCCTTTTAAAATTGTACATGATATTTTTACTATATTTGTACATGTATTTAAAAAGCGTGAAATAAAATATATATTCAAAATATTTGAGGAAAATTTCAAAACGAGTTAACTGTTTATTTTGAAAAAATATCATTTATATTGAAACAAAAACAATTCTAAAACATAAATTAAAATAGAGAAAATGGTTGTAACCTACATATATGAATCGAATCATGGAATCAAGACGCGAATGGACCCCACACGAGTCAATATATAACGGACCTCTTGCGAGGCTTAAGGCCACAACACAGGCTGTTTTTTCAAGTCTTAAAAACAAATTCAAAACTATACATTCTCTATTTCATAGTGTCGACATGGCTTGCGAAAAGAACCTCATTGTGAAGCAAATCATCGACTTATACTATCAAATCTCAAACCTCGAGAGCTTAAAACCCTCCAAGAATGTCGACACTTTGTTCGGACAACTCGTGTCCACGTGCTTACCAACGGACACGAACATCGATGTCACAAAGATACACGATGAAAAAGTCAAAGACGTGAGATCTCATCTGATCAAGCTATGTGGTGAAGCCGAAGGCTATTTAGAGCAACACTTCTCAGCAATCTTAGGCTCTTTTGAAGACAACCCACTTAACCATCTACTCATATTTCCCTATTACAACAACTACCTCAAACTAAGCAAACTCGAATTCGATCTCTTAGCTCAACACACAACCCATGTCCCGGCCAAAATCGCCTTTTTGGGTTCCGGTCCGATGCCACTTACATCCATCGTCTTGGCCAAATTTCACCTTCCCAACACAACGTTCCACAACTTCGACATCGACTCACAGGCCAACACACTCGCTTCAAACCTCGTTTCTCGCGATCCTGACCTCTCGAAACGCATGATCTTCCACACAACTGATGTGTTAAACTCTAACGAAGGGCTAGACCAATACGATGTCGTTTTCTTGGCAGCTCTTGTTGGGATGGATAAAGAGTCAAAGGTCAAAGCTATTGAGCATTTGGAGAAGCATATGGCTCCTGGAGCTGTGTTGATGCTAAGGAGTGCTCATGGTCTTAGAGCTTTCTTGTATCCAATCGTTGACTCTTGTGACCTTAAAGGGTTCGAGTTGTTGACCATCTATCATCCGTCCGATGATGTGGTTAACTCTGTCGTGATCGCACGTAAGCTCGGTGGTTCGAGTGGAGCTCGAGGCAGCCAGATCGGACGATGTATGGTTATGCCTTGTAATTGCTCTAAGGTCCACGCGAATATGAACAATCGTGGCATGAAGAAGAATCTGATCGAGGAGTTTAGTGCTATCGAGTAAACAAGTAACTATAACACATATATTTTCTTAAGATTATGTGTTTATGTTTTGGTCTTCCCTTTCAGTTTTATGCCTATATATGTGTTGTGCTGAGTGTGGTATGTTGTTAAGTAAAATAAGTTTGTGAATTTTGTGAGTTCTTTGATCTTCATCAGTGTGAAAGATACGGAACCTTGATGTATGTTCTTTTTATTATGATCAATAAAAAAACAACTTGACAGTCGAGTCGACGTGTATTGGAAAATTATGACGGTTTCATTTGTGATTAATACTAGAGGTGCCTGAAAACGATTTTTTTTTTTTGTCATCGTTAGTAAGCAAACAAAATATCTTTACAAATCCTCAAAAATACAAATATCGTTTTGTTTTGTCAACACGAATATATTCAATTACTAAACTAAAATTCAACGAAAATAAAATTAATGGTATTTTTAAGCTATACAGATTTATGCAATTAACAGTTTACGTTCTATACTTCTATTAATTCGTCAAATGTAGTTATATTATTAGAGGCCGGTCTCATTTTAAAAAAAAAAGAAAAAAAAACAAATCTCTTGGTATTGAAAAATTAACATATGAAAAACATCAAACCTTACAATACAAATGACTAATTAGAAAATCCCATAAAAACTTATAAATTTATAAATAGTTCGACTTTAAAACTTTAAAGTTCTGACTTTCAGTTTAAACTTTCAAAATAATTTTTTTGTTAATTTAAACCCTCAAAGTGGTATTTCGGTTCGCACCAACATTTTAAATGATAGAACAGTTAACTATGCTGACAGAATAGTTAACTTTATTGACGAAACAATTAGAAACCAGTTAATATCCATAATTAACCAGAATTCTTTTTTCCAAATACTCATAATTCACTTTTAGAATACATAATTCGCATGTGGTTATAAAATTTAAAGGAATTAATTGTTTAGTCGATAACATTAATTATTCTGTCAACGTAGTTAATTATTCCGTCATTTAAAGTGTCATTACTAACTGAAAAGCCATTTTGAAAATTTACACTAACAAAAATTTTAGCTTGAAGGTTTAAAGTGGGAATTAAAAAAACTTGCAAATTTAAAGTGAAAATATTTTGCCATTTTGGAGGTTTTTAATGGGATTTTCCCCTAAATCAAATACTCTAGTAATTATTATTATAAAGATAGTAAATACTCTTTTTAAAAACAGTTTAATTAATAAAAGAACTTATTCTTAAACACAAAAGTAGAAGATTTTCCAACAGGGAAGCTAGAGTCACTGTAACCTCCACTTTTCCTCTCTTGTTGGATAACCAGGATAATGACTTAAGCAAAACTCGATCTCACGGATCAACTCTAAACCTTATTTATCACCCAAATTCTTTAGCTTCCACTCGTTAAATGGATATTAAGTCTGTTTTATGAGTCACATGAATCTCTCTTCCATTGTCTTCGTCTTTCACCAACACTCTTGCACTCTTCATAAACACTCTTACAAGCTCTTGATGTCTCCTAAATCGCACAGCCAATACAACGAATCGTAAAAGGAAATGTGTTTTATACCAATCCCACTGGCCAGACCGGTTTGACTATGACCGGAAATTGGTTTAGATATGTTATGACCGCAAAATGCAGATTTAGAAAATTTAAATACAACAATAACACTAATTATTAGAATCATTTTGAAATGAGTATGTACTAGTTAAATATGTATATATTGTTTTTTGTTATTCAATAAAAAAAGATACAAATGGTGTATATACATACATGATGGTTTTGATTTCGTGCTCATGACCATAGTCGAATCCTGCGTGAGGGAAATTGAAGATGACTCTGCCATATATAGTGGAACCACCAAAGCTAGGCTTCGTGGTCATGGATTGCACGTTAACTCCAAAGACCGCGCTGCACCCGAGTTTCTCCAACTCTTCTACATTTACTTTCTCATTCTTGAATTTAGACTATCTCCAACGGTGAGATTCTGATGAGTCTCATCTAAAAAAAATAGAAAAAATAAAAGTTACGAGACCTTCAACTGAAACGGTCTCTATCTGAAACATTTTCAATAGAAAGAGATTTTAGAGACCATCTCATAAGTTTTTTTTGTCACGTATCGCAATATTACTAGTTAATTATTTATTTAATAATATAATATTAAAAAATTAATAAAATTATTAAATTTTTATTTTAAAAGATTCTTATGGATTTCACCAATGGTGATGCTCTTACGCTCTAGCTCCCCTACAACATTCGTTTTTTTTGTCAACTTGTTTATTTGATAAATAATAAGAAACAGAGTTTAAATCATTAAAAAATCCAAAAAAAACAGAGCGAAAGAAGAAACGGCCACTAATCAAGAATTTTCAGAGAATACATGTAACAATAATAGGCCAATACATAAGCCTTTATGTGAAAGACCATCTCATATTGACATATTGTCATATTGTTTGTTCGTTTTTTTAATTTTAAATAAACCTAATATTGCAAGAAAATGTACTGCACTTTATAAAGGTATATAAATAGATTAAAACCACCTTAACAGTACAAAATGGTATCGAAATATTACATCAAAACAGTAACGAAACATAATTAATATTAGATTCTGATTTATTTAGAGTATCAAGAGAGGTTGCAGTGAGGTTAGATGCAGAACCAAAAGCTCTGGCTAGAGACAGCGAAAAGGAGAAGTCTCCTTCTCCAACCAAAAGTATATTTTGTTTGTTACTGTAATGTTTTAACCTTTTAGTTTCTTGGAACTCCATTTCATCTGTGTAAACTTTTGCATCTTACACCATGTGTGTGTGTATATATAATTTGCACATAAACTTGTATACATATGTATTTATGGATGCCTGAGGGTCAAAGAAAACTTAAATGTTTAGTTTTTACTTTTCTTTGTTTACTAGCTATATTAATTTGGCTCTTCGAACTTTGTGGGTATATATGTAATGCGAAAAGCATTCAATATTCTGTTCATGTATCTTTTCGAAGAGACGAAGTAAACCTTCTTTCTTGCAAGGGTATATACATTTTTTGTTTTTTTGGTTTTCAAACAAGGGTATATACATTGATAACGCATCAATTTACACTCTTTTTGCCGATAATTCGATGGAAATCATATTTCATGTGGTACGTGAGATGTTTGAAAAAATATTGTCCGGATCAACCAAATATTTTCAACGATGAAATACAACGAAAATTCAAAAAAAAAAACGAGTTCGATATACATATAAATATAATATTAAATACCACGGTGCAGCCACGTAAGTTCAGCTCTTCTACATATAATATTAAGATGATTGATGACTAAAGATTGGATTTATCTCCAGCGTGGAGGGAGGCTGCAGCGAAGTTTGTTGCAGAAACTAAAGATAGAAAAAAAAATAGAAGTCTCTTTCTCCTACCATATTATTGATGTATTTTCTTAACATTTTATTTTCTTTCATCTCAATGTTTTCCATTTTCACACAATGTTGTTACATATACATGTAAAAACATATATATCAAATATGCATGGATGCATTAGTTAAATTAAGAGAATAGTGTTAAATGTTCGGTTCTGAAATCCGTCTCTTCGGTCTGTGTGATCATATATGTACTTCCTTGAGCATTCAATACTTTTATTCATGCTCTTTTGTTTTCAATTGGGTACCAATATACAGTGCCAATTACTCACTCCATTCATTAAAAGCTTCATTGATTTGTTATTGCCCATTCATTTACCCTTCTGAGTTAATTAATTAACAACGTTTACATTTTGCTTTAAAAAAACGACTTTGTAAACAAGTATTTTATATAGTTTTAATGATATATAAGAAAAGAAGGCGACATTAAAAAACTTATTGCAATTATAAAAAATTAATTTAAGGTAATAAATTAATTCTTTAAATTTATTATTCTCTTTAAATTTTTTAAAGAACATTTACACAAATTATTTAATTATATCAATTTTTTTGTAAATTCATAAATACATTTATAACAAAATCCTACAGTATGTTAAATTTTAAAATTCAGAATAGGAATTTATGAGTTTGAGTTGTTCCAGTAGATAAAGAAAATCGTAGGATTAGTTAATAAAAAAGATTCCAACAAAAAGAGTGATTTCATAACAATACTCCTTCTGCTTAACATACTCTTTCAAATTATCAACTGAAACATGTAGTGTTTCTTTTTGGTTTTATGCAGAAGTGTTTCTTAATTTTGAAAGTAGAAGATTCAAACAGGGCAGCTAGAGTCAGAGTTACTTCCACTTCCTCTCTTGTAAGTAACCTGGATATTGGCCAGTGTCAAATTTAATTTCACGGTACCAAAATAAACCCATTTCTGAACCCAGACCCTTTATACTCCAACTGGCAAATGGATATGCCGTCTTATCAGTCACATGAATCTCTCCGCCGTCGCCTTTAACCATCTCTCGAGCACTGCTCAAAAACCCTCTCACCACTTCTTGGTGTTGCCCGTGTCCTCACTCAAACGTATACACAATCATTTGTTTAATATACGAAAAACAATAAAAATATATGTACCACACGAAATAGATTCACATACGAGATAGTGTAGGTCTCATGCTCGAGACCTAAATGAAACCCGCATGAGGAAAATTAGAGATCATTCTATCATATCCATTCAAACTGATGACACGACAATCTATCTTCATGGAGTGCACATTAACACCGTTGACCACAGTACATCCGAGTCCCTCCAACTCTTCTACATTGTGCTTCGCATTCTTGTACTTCATCACTAACTCATCTACAACAATTATGATTGTTTAAAATTTACATACTGTAATATCCTATAATTAAACATCATTTAAAATTTCAACTATAAGCACTGATATATCTACCTCGAGTATCGAGAGAAGTTGCAGCGATGTTATATAGCCGAACCAAAGGCTCTTGCTAGACATAAAGAAAAGGAGAAGTCTCCTTCTCCAACCAGAAGTATGTGCTGTTTATTATTGTCAAGACTACAGTGTAGAGTTTGTGAAACCTCCATCTACCTACCGGCTAATGCAACTCTTACTATGCATATATATATATATAGAGCTCATAAACGGATATGGAATGCATGTATCAAAGCGTTTTTCTCTTTTGTTAATTTGGCTCTTCGAACTTTGTGAGCATTTATTTGCCTTCGACGAGCATTCACTATTCTCATTCATCTGCCGTATATACGTACATCTTTATGAAAAGACAAAGTTCCAAACCTTCTTTCTTGACCAGCCTCTTCGAATATTAGTACTAATTTGGTTTCCAGCATGGGAACTAGCATAAGCATAACGACAGTATTAATTTGTTTTTACCGAATTTATTTATTCTTCCTGAACTAATCAACATTTTATATCTATTCGGCCTCCAACATTATAAATAAAATAATTTTTAGAAACAGAGCCAAAAATTTATTAATTTGAACCGGTTCATGGTCCGGTTGTGAAATACTATTGTTTTAAATGTATAATTTAATTCCGTTTATATATTTCTTCTGAATTAACTATACCATCTTTTTCAATTGAATAATTTTTCAAAAAAAATCTTAATAACTAGTTCTACTTATAAAAACGGTGCGTAACAAATGGGTTTTAAATTATCATAGGATTAGTATAATAAAGTTTGAACCTAAAAGGCAACTCACTAGTACACCGTATCTAGTATACGTACACAAGTTTTACACGATTATTGAAAATTGAATCCGATATATTTTTCAAACACAAAATTATACAAAGAAAAACTAGTCCTAAATAAATATTTATTTACTTAAAATTTTTAACTATAGTTTCAGTTATATTGATTGTAATTTTAATTTTGTTACTATGAAATACTATTTACAGCGTCTAGAATTTTATATTAAATTTTTAAAAAGAAACAAAAAATTCTGAAAGGTCCAAAAGGGAAAGAGAGGATTTTGCACCCAAAAAAAAACAGAGGACAAAAAGAGGGATTACAATACTTTAGAGAAAAAACTTCTCCTTAGTCATCAGTTAATGTTGTGGTCTTTATAAAACGACTGGAAATTTTGGACTAAAACATTCTGCATAGTATATTCTCATGTAATATAGAGGGATGACGACTCAAAGTCTCACTCTCAAACATTTTTTAGTTGAGCTGAGGTTAATTAGCCGATTATTTTTTCAAAAATATACATGCTTTCAGTTTTAAAGTTGAATATACGAATTTGCTCATTGTGTATAAGGATCAAGTATTGATTCCCAAAATTATATGTCAACAAGAAATAGATCGTAACAGTGGGAAATCTTTTATATTGTTTAATTCTGACTATCTTGAAGACTCTAAGATTGCCTGATACATCATTTTTGAAGTTTAAATGTTCCAAAATCTCATAAGAAATATATCTCTTGCCGATCCTCGTGCTTACAAAATCGACTAGAATAAAACCTTATAACATCGTTATTATTCGACTGATGAAAGTATTAGCTTTTACTATAGCAAAGCTACAATTACAGTTACTTCCACTTCCTCTTTTGTTGGAGTAACCCGGAAATTACCATTGGTTAAATTAGATCTCCCCTATTAGATGCAAAGCCTTTCTTAAGCTAGTCTCTATCTCCCACCTGCTTAATAGGCATGTTGTCCTATATGAAATATCACGTGAATCTCTCCATCCTCGTCTTTCACTATCTTTTTCGCAAATCCTCTAATTACCTCTTGGTTTTGGTGTAACCTATGAATTGTACACGCAAACGCAAATCTTGAATATACACCTAGAATAAAAGAAAAATGAAAGACAAAAAACTAGCAATAGTGTTAATGTGTTGCTTACACCCGTTTATTTACCATTTTAAATTAATCAGCAATTTTACACTTATGATTTCAATCTAAAAAAACCTTATAATTTAACCAAAAAGGTAAATTTAATATCTAATTCCACTAATATATAACATGTGGCATTGATTAGCAGTGTATTCTATGGTATTCTAAAACGAACACTGTTTTTTAAAAAATCAGTAATACTATAACTATTAAATATTCGAAAAAAACAACAAACTTGTGTTTGGAAGTTCCTAAAAATTTAGGAAGACATCTATTTAGGAATTTTGGTATATTATTGAAATTTTAGAATCTTATTGGTAGTTTTTGAAAACAAAATATAAAAATTGCTACTTTAGGAAATTTCTTTTTATATCAAGGTCGTGAACCTAAAAGCCAAATCACCAAAGTAAAGTGTACTACGTATTATATGTGTAATGTCTCTCTATAAAGCAAAACTTTAGGCGATTATTCAAATCGAATGCAATCAAACGCATTTTTAAGCTCAAAAGCATAGAAATTAAATAATTTTAGTAAACTACTTTTATTTGAAACCTATACAGACTACAGTAAATCTTCTGGATAAATCAATAAGATTTTTCAAATCATTTGATCTCAGATTTCTTAAAGGGAATAAATATCTTTAAGAAAAAACGAGAAACATGAAATCATTGTTGAAAGGACAAAAAAGAGGATTACAACATGCACTTTGGAGAGAAAAGTTTTTCCTTAGTGAAGAAGTGTTTAGGGAGTCACACCTAACGACACAAAGTCTCACACACATTACCAAAAAGAGAGAGAGAAGAATATAAAAATGTTGATACAAAACCTACCGAAACCCAAAAGCTATATATATTTAAGGCTATATCGTAAAGAAAAAAATTCCAAACTTCTAGTTCTTAGTAGAACCAATTAAAAAAAATATGTTGCATATGTATTAGTAATGTTACATTTTAAAAAGATAACTTATACGTTTTTTACAGCACTACATATATTCTCGGCTATTTTTTGTTAAGTTATAGAACTATTATTTAAAAAATTGTATTACTTTAACAAAAACCTATAAATAAAAATATACAAACAAATTATCCATATGTTTATTTCTCCATTCTTTTGCTTTAGTTACAAGTAGGAAATCGGTTTTTTCATACCCGTACAATATTATTACTTTGAAATCATACCCACATTTTAAAATATATTTTAAAATATCTTTACTGATTGAATTTCAAACTTTAAATTCCAATTTTGTACAAAATCAAAGATACCGTTATTGTGCCGTTAAATATTGTTGATGTGGATGTTATATGTCATACTGACGTGGATGACACGTTACAACTTTTTTCTTTATTTAATTTTTTTAATTTCAAAATTTTATCAAGTTTTGTATGATATTGTTTTGATACCACATATGAAATTATGTCAATTTATTTGAAATACATAATTAAAAATCATTGATAAAATGATATCGGTTTGGGATTTAAATATAAATAATATTTTAACAAAACCACTTTTTATTTTTTTTTATCTCTCTTTCATCGCTCATTCTTTTCAATTTCAATTGTTCTTGATTCGGTGGCGTTATTCTACTTGTATTTATTTTTATTTTGTTTGTACTCAAGTAAAAAGGCTATACAAATGTATCTATTTAGACAGCTATAAAAAATAAAATATATATCATACATTTGTAGATAAGAGGATCATACATAAAAAAGACATAATTTTATATGTGGTATCCACATCGTCATGATTTTACGATTTTTTAACATTACGATGATAAATGTACGATTTAGCAGCTGTTTTGGAGACGGTAAAATTTTTTATGAGGCTACAATTACGAAAACAAAAAAATTTACGATGAAATTTGGAGAGAAAAAGTACGAGAGTTTCAAAAAATTTATCGAAAATATATATTATTTTTATATATGTATATAGATATAAATCTACAAGATATAATAAAATTTTGAAATTAAGAAAAACAGAAAAAATTCTTTAAAAACAAATTGTACATGTCGTATCCACGTTAGCAGGAAATTAACATGTCATCCATATCGTATGACACATGACATCTACGTCAACAATATTTAACGGTATAGTAATGATATGTCTGACTTTGCACAAAACTGAGATTTACTTTATTAGTTAGTAAGAATATTATTAAGCATATTTTAAAATGTAAATATGATTTCAACATAATATAATACTGTGCGGATATGAAAAATCCAATCGACTCATAAACCAACACCAAATTTTGTTTTTTAAAAAAAGTAGATGACGCCAAGAAGAAGAAGCAGAACTAGCCCAAACTCTTTGAATATTCACGGAAATTGACTGATTTCTCTTCAATCAAAACCATTTTGTTAGTTTAAAAAATGTATGTAGTTTTCAACATAAAAGCAGCGAGATTTGCTTTCCGAATTCCTCAAAACAACACGCATGGTCCCACAAAACAAAACCCATCCCATTAAGCAAAAGCTCCCTCCTTTTCCCCACACAATATCTTTTTTTTTTCAAAATTATGAAACTTTTATCTTTTTCTATTTAACCAAACACCATTACACATTTCCAAAATTTCCTTTCATTAAACACAACACACACATTTAGTTCTCACTACCATCAAGAAACTCAAAAGACAGAAACTTTAAGATTTTTCTTCTTCCTCTTCTACTTCTTCACCATCAAGACATAAAATCCATGTCAAATCTACTTCCTCATCCTCTACCGCCACAATCACAGTCGCAACCAGAACCGCCTGAAACACCGCCATGGGACACTCCATCTTCAAAATGGTTTACTCCAATAAACACACCATGGAGAACAACACCAAGAAGCACACAATCAACTCCAACTCCAACAACACCAACAGCTCTTACCGAAGTGATTGTATCCAAATCACCTTTGTCTCAAAAGAGCCCTGCAACAACGCCCAAACTAGACGGTACCGATTCAGAGCCTTTAAACGGGACATTTCACTTGCGGCTAAGAACAACACGCACCAATCCATGGATATGGTGTGGTGCAGCTTTATGTTTTATCTTCAGCATACTTCTTATAGTCTTTGGGATTGCTACTTTGATTCTCTTTCTTGCCGTCAGACCAAGAACTCCTGTTTTCGACATCTCTAATGCAAAGCTCAACACGATCTACTTCGAGTCACCGGTGTATTTCAATGGTGATATGTTGTTGTTGGTGAATTTCACCAATCCAAACAAGAAACTAAATGTGAGGTTTGAGAATCTTTCTGTACAGCTTTGGTTCTCCGACAAAATGATTGCCACACAAGGTGTCTTGCCGTTTTCTCAAAGAAACGGCAGGACTAGGCTAGAAGCAATCCGTTTGATCTCGAATTTGGTCTTCTTGCCAGTAAATCATGCAGTAGAGCTCAAAAGGCAAGTGATGAGCAACAAGATAGATTATGAAATCAGAAGTACCTTCAAAGTGAAAGCTGTTCTTGGGATTATTCATTATTCTTATTGGCTACATGGGAGTTGTCAGCTTCAATTGACCAGTCCACCAAGTGGTGGTTTAGTTTATCGGAACTGCACTACAAAAAGATGGTGAAGAACAGAGGTCATCTTCAAAGTCTCTAGCTTTGCCTATTGTTTTAAGAATAGATCAAGATTCATTAGACTCTATGCAAGAACAGAGATAAGAGTCTGTTTATATATTGTTAAGACAGATCTAGTAAGTTTTGTAAATAAATGAGTCAAAGGAAAACTTCTTCTAATCCCTCATTCATGTTTGCTTCAAGATTACTAAAACCTGATCCGTATTTGATCCACGAGACACAATCTCAAATAAAGAAAAGACTAAAAGTCCCAAGAACAGCCGAAGGATCTGACAGTAGATTTCTATGTTGATTCCTTTTAGTGGTGTTTAAGTAATCAAAAGAATTAGATTCAAAGAAAAAGGAAGCACAGTCATCTCCTAACACAAGCCAGCATAGAGTTTCCTTTTTGATTTAAAGTCTTAAACTTAATGAATACTTTTTTTTTTCTTTTTTTCTAGGAAACTTCAGGAATTAGCTATAAAAGTGGCAGAGGCAGAGATGAAAGAACTGATTGACTAAAACACAACTAGCTTAGCAAGGGAAAGCATCTAAAGTTGATTGTGTAAGAACAAAATCCCCAAGTCTCAGCTAAATCTTTAGACAAAAGCAAAAGAAAAAAGGAACTAAATTTTTGGAATTTGAGAAACATCCAATGTCTGGTGGTAGACTGAAACAGGGATCAACACAGACTCTTTCACAATTTCAAATCTCTTGTCAATAAGAAAATATAGATTTTAGGGAACTGAAACCTGTAGGCATCCTAACTTGAGAAACAATACCAGAAAAAACGTGACCTTAATTAAATATCCAATCACCTAGTTATGCCATTCAAATTCTCAACATACTTCTTCAAGACTTCATATGATTTTATCTCATCACAATAAATAACTAAAGAAGATGGAAGATTCAGAGCTTGTACAAGCTCTATACCAGCATTAACCAACTACACAGCATTACGTTTATCATCTGGAAAAACCCTAACCCATATACCCAAGAAACGTATCCTCCTACTTTGATTTTAAACAGAGCATCAATTTGGAAGTCGTTTATATTGAGAATCGGTTTACTAAACCTACACTTTGGTTTAACGGGCTCATTTTCACATAACAGGCTCAAAACGGGCCGACCATTTCAAACCCATTATAACTGTATAGTCTGCAATATATGTATAGCTATGTATAACTCCATACGGGGAAAATTTTGGATAAACACATGCATGGGAACACGAATTGAGCCGTTAATAATCATGAGATGATGTAATGTTAGTATATGTCATTATACATCGAATCGAACACATGAAGTGGTTTCCCGTACATTCGGGATAACCATCATTAGCTTTTTGGTTGTTTATGTCCGTTGCGAGACTTTATAAACCTTTCTTTTCATATATTTTTTCCCTATTGCTGTCTGCTGATTATATCTTATATTTTAGAATTTAAATAAAGATAACTGCCAAAACTAAACAAATGATTTCATTAAATTTTTTTAATAATGATTTCGTATTCTTTGGTCAGTTATTCCAAATACGGAAATAACCATCAATATCACCCACAAGTAATGGATCTACAAGACAGTAAATCGTCTCTATATTGTTTAAAATTTGAATTTTTTTAGAATTTTTGAAGTCACTATCAAAATCTCTTGAACTTAAAGAGATTCATTAAATAGACACATACATATAAACAACAAAGAGGAGCAGCAATACCCACAAAACTGCAACTGTCGTTCTTACATTTGGTTAAGGCATGTGCAATATTATTATTATTGTTATTGTGTGCACACAAAGTTTTTTTTGTTAGCTTAAAAAGTTTATTTGAGCCTCTGGACTCATCTTCAATCCTATATTATATTATAGAAATATTTATTGTCCTAAAATTATTATATTCGTATATCATAAAATTGGTGATTGTTGGCTGGAAAGTCATTGTTATTCAGACAACACATGATCATGTGATGGGGTGGCGCGTGGGTCCACGTGATCCCACGTCGAAAGCCTCTCTTCTCAGTTTCACAAATTAGCAAACATCCAAAGAATATATAATTAGACAATTTTATAAAATTTGTATAAAGAAAGGACGAATCTTTCCTCTGTATGTAACGCCAAACACTCTCGGCCTTTTCCTCCTGTTTTATATCTCATACTCTTCAAAATTACAAAAACAACATACCTTAAATTTTGATATCAATAATTGCTTAATAGAATTGTGGATCGATGTTCAAACTAATTGGTTTTTTTGTCAACTATATTCAAGGTAACCTATGCAATATGCATGGGCATATACAACAAATTTATTTTCTGCAATAAATCACTTCAATCTATTGCAATTATTGTACAATACATTCTTCAACTCGTTTGCAAGAAATCTCAAACCAAAAAAAAACAAGCTGAGCTTAGTTTTTTTTTTCCCCTGATTCTAACAAATCTTTGACAACAAATATTCACACACCTATAATAATGTCATCACCCTAATTGTAGTTTTATAGAGTTTTTATACGGATTTATCCGAAAAAGCAAACGAACAATTAGATGAACCTCGAGGGGTACTGAAAATTTTCTCTGGTGGTAACGGTTGCGGCTGCCATTTTTCGCATTTTCCGCCTTTTGCCATATCGGTTTCCGATCGCTCGTTATCAAATTGCCTAATCTCTTTAAGCATTGCCACAATGTCTTTCATCATAGGCCGATCAGCTGCCTTATTGCTCACGCAAAGGAATGCGACCGCTAGTGTTTGTAGCATCTCGTGCATTACCGGATCTGCCTGTCCGCGGAGTCTTGGGTCGAGAATTTCTCTCGTATCTTTCTTTCCGGCTAAATGATCTCTCACCCATTGAACCAAATGAGCACCTCCGGGTAGATCCGGATCCAATGGATGCTTCCCGGTTAAAACTTCTAGTAGCACCATTCCATAGCTATACACATCACTTTTTTCGGTTATATGTTGCATTGAAGCATGTTCTGTAAACAAAAACAAATTAAAATTGGTTACAAATTCTAAATTTTGAAATTGACAAATATAACGGTAAAATCAAAATTTTTGAATTTTCACCTGGAGCCATGTAACCGTAAGAGCCGGTTAATGGAGGCTGGGTACTAAGTTTCGACGAATCTCCATTGGTAATTCCATCACCGGAGAGGGCTTTAGCTAAACCGAAATCGGCTAAGTAAGGTTCAAACCGGGAACCCAATAAGACATTCATAGGTTTAACGTCGCCGTGTAGAATCGGAGGAAGACAATCATGGTGGAGATAAGCCAGTGCATGTGCAACTCCTAAGACGACGTCGTATCGAGCTTCCCAATCAGCTCCTCCTCTTCCTTTACCAGCGCCGTGAAGCAGAGAGCTTAAACTTCCGTTGGGGAGATAATCATAGAACAAGAGTTTCAGATTCCGATTCGAACACCAACCCAAAAGACGGATTATATTCCGATGTCGAATGGATCCGAGAGTGTTGATCTCTGAGTTAGACGCTCCTGTTTCTTTCTTTGACCACATTTTTTTCACGGCTAATGTTTCGCCGGACGAAATCGTTACTCTGTAAACTACACCGGAGCTTCCAGTTCCGATCACGTTAGCCGAAGTCAAGTTTTTGACGATGTCGTCGATTGAGAAATCGAGTTTCTGATAAAGAGTGACTTCCCAAGAATCTAAATCCTCTTGTTTTCCGGCGACTCGTTGTGCTTTGACGAGAGTGTAAATCGCCATAAGAACAAGAACGACGCTTGCTGCGACGAGGATTGACATAGTTAACTTCACCGCTGAGCGGTGTCGGGTTTGGATCGCATTTTCGGGTCGGGTCGAGATGAAAAGGCCTTTGTTGGATGCTAGAACAGAGAGTGGGAGTTTCCGGAAGAAAGGAGTGTTTGGTAATTCGCCAGAGAATTCGTTGACGGAAATGTTGAGTGAGACAAGGTTTTGAAGATCGGCTAAGACGTTTAAGTTTCCGGCGAGTTTATTGTGAGAGATATCGAGGATTCCGAGATTGATAAGGCTCGAAAATCTTGGCGGGATTTGTCCGGCGAATGAATTGCAGCTAAGATTCAGAGAGATTGCAAGCGACGGGATTCGACCTAATTCGTTTGGAATTTCTCCGTTGAAGCCATTGTCACCGAGATTAAGAAGCTGTAAACTCCGGCAAGAAGAGATTTCTCTAGGGATTTCGCCGGAGAAACGATTTTTCGCGAGATTGAGCTTCGTGAGTTCGGTTAACGACCCGATTCCGGGTGGTAGAGGACCGGTTAACAAATTATCGGAGAAATCGATGAATTGTAAGCTCTTCGGAAGCGTACCGGGTAAATCACCGGTTAAACCGTTTGAATGTAGATCAACGAATTCGAGACTTACGCAACCGGAAATCTCCGGAGGAATGTTTCCGATGAGACGATTATCGCTTATATCGATGAAGTTAAGATTTTTCAGATTCCCAATCTCCGCCGGAATATTCCTAGCGAGTCTGTTTCCGTTGAGTCTTAACCGGTAAAGATTCGTGCAGTTCCCAATATCCGGTGGTATAAAGCCAGATAAGTAATTAGAGAGAAGAAGAAGCTTCGTGAGATTTCGTAGCTCAAAAATTCCATTAGGAATCGAACCAGAGAGATTGTTATATGAAAGATCAATCGCTTGAAGCTCTTCACATTGCGAAAGACTCTCTGGAATTTTTCCGGTTAATTGATTCTGCCACGCGAAGAACATCGTCAAGCTTGTTAATTTGCCAATCAACGGCGGAATCTCGCCGGAGATTTGGTTGTTATCGATCTCTAAATGCGTCAGCTTTGTGCAATTCGCTAGCTCTTCAGGGATTGTACCGGAAAGCTGGTTAACGCTGAGCTGAAGCTCTTGGAGATTCGGAAGGTTTCCGAAGCTTCTTGGGATTCTTCCGGTGAGGAGATTTTCAGATAAATCAATGAGGAAAAGCTCCGGACAGTTTGCAAGCTCGACCGGGATTTTACCGACGAGATTGTTCTGCCATAAGAGAAGACTTTGAAGCTTCTTGAGACGTCCCAATGATACCGGAATCGAACCAGAGATTGAGTTTTGGTACAAGTAGAGGTTTTGAAGCTCCGTGCAGTTTCCGATCTCATCAGGGATTGGACCAGACAAAAGTGTCGTGTACAGAGCTATTGTCTGAACGTGTTTTAGGTTTCCGATTGACGCCGGAAGTTTACCGGAGAGACTTGTCTCAGCGAGACCTAAAGTTACAAGACTCTCGCAATTACCAATCTCCCAAGGAAGCTCTCCTCTGAGATTCTTGTTCCCACCTGCACGGAAGATTTCTAGATTCTTGAGTTCTCCGATACTCTTGGGAATCTCTCCGGCGAGTTTATTGTCGAAAAGTGTGAGCTCAACGAGGTTAACTAGATTCCCTAACTCCGATGGAATCACACCTTCGAGATTGTTTGTGTTGAGAGACAGAGTCTTGAGTTTCTTGAGCTTGAAGATTTCCACAGGAATTTCACCAGAGAGAGAATTATCAGCTAAATCAAGAACCTCTAGCTCCGACAAGTCTCCAAGCTCCTTAGGGATTGAACCGGTGAGATTCACGGAGGTTAAACTGAGTAAAGTCAGAGACTTTAGCTGCCGGAGATTCGTCGCCGGCAAAGGACCTTGAAAATCCATGACTTGGAGTTGTATCTCCGAGACTTGGCCTCGTTCGTTGCATACGATTCCGACCCATTGACAAGGATTCGATTCGGAGGCTTTCCAAGAAGATAAAGTATCTCCGGAGATGTTTAACTGAGATTTCCATAAAAGGAGAGCTTGACTCTGTTCGTCTATGGAGAAACAGGGGATGAAAAAGAAAACAGAGTTGAAGAGAAGGAAGAGGAAGAAGCCGAATCTATGGTTACGTGGCATTGGAGAAGAGGGAGAGGAAGAAGAAGAACTGAGAGAGAGAAGTGCGTTGGGATTGTGAAGCGAAGAACCCCATGAATTTGGTTTTTACTTTGTTTTTATAGAAATATATAAAAACAGAGCACACCAAGGAGTGTGAAGAAGAAGTAGCAAACGAAGATCTGGATCCCAAAAAGCACCTCTACCTTTTTCCCTTTATTAATTTTTTCCAAAATTTTACTTTGATTCTCTTATTTTTCCAATATTTATTTGTTCTGTAACAAATAGAAAATAAATTGAAATTGAGACAAAAAAACAATTAGATTTAAAGTCGATTTATTTGTGGTAAATATAGAAATGATGCTTACTGCTGGTAATATTTTTTCGTAAACGGTGTTGTTTACTTGCTTCCTTTATTCCTGTAAGTGGATTTGTTTGTGGTAAGTATTTTTAAATGAGACATGCTGATAAAAAAATTCTTGAATGGTAAATTTTTAACTTATTTTCCTTTACTCGTAGTAATCGGAAAACCTATAGTATACTGTTCCTGTAAATTTAACTATAACATGAATCATGGATTATGAAAGAAAATTAGGTTATCAATTCAGAAAATGACATGTTAAAGTGGCCCTAGTGTGTTGTTATAACTCGACTGTTATTTTCAAGAAACAAAACTAAGACAATTATCTTTAACAAAAAGAAGAAGAAGACAATTATGATTTTATTTGTTAACAATAATGATATTTGTTGAATACAAGCTACTATAACTATTATTGATAAACAATGCTTCACATAATATTTAAAAAATGTTCTCATAGAAATATTTTAGACAACTGTGGATTGTGATTATTTGTTTTCTTCTTTTCTTACTTCTGTTATTTATTGTTTTGTTTACTTTGGGGGGACTCGGGGAAGTGGGTATATAGTGGTAAAATTGAAAATACTATTGGTTTCTGATAGTATAAATTATTAAATCAGAAGTTGAAACATGGAATCTTGAAGGCAGTGAAATGCACATGCAAGCTAGGAATTTATGTGAAAGATTAATTAAATTTACTAATGCTCATCTCTGCTCATCTTGTCGGTCCATTTCATTCGCTGTAATTATATATATATATATATATATATATATATATATTTATATTAGTATAGTAAATATTAAATTATATATATATATATATGCTTAAGGGGCATACAATAATAGACTATATTTATCGTTGTTAGAATTAAAAAATGTAAATGTTTTTTTGTTAATATCATTTAAGATAATTATTGTTTAAATGATATTAATAAAAAAGAAAAGATAAGTAGTAAAGACTATAGATTTAAATTGGATTATAGTTTATATTTTATAAGCTATTAAATTAAGATGACGCTGTTTAGATCCAACTTATTGAATTGAAAGAATTAGAATATCTGATTACGAAATTAAGAAAGGGGAACTGGACAAAACAAAAAAAAAGAAAACTAAAAATTAAGATCATGGGTCAAGCATCATTAGGTCAAGAAGATTATATATAAAGATATAACACCACACCTCAAGTCACATGCCATAGTTGCATCAAAAGATTAAATATGTATCAATAGATATATAGAGAGATGTTCATGTGACATAAACACACATAGTATAAGTGAGAAAGCATTTCGACAACATGGTTTTATTCCGCGGGTGTATTTAATTATGGAATAGTATGCACTCTAGACTCTAGTTACCGTAAACTGCACTTGAAAAATGGTGATATTAATCATATAATTGATGTATAATGTTTGATTCTTTTTGGGTGTGACCTTATGATATAATGTTTGATAATTTGTAAAAAAAAAATTGTTCGTTATAGACAACATATATTCTTTCATTTAAAAGAGTTATATTAAAGGTAACAAGTATCTAGTTTCTTGCTCATAAAAAATACGAATATCTTTTGGGGTCTACCATATTTATATATATAATGACTTTAACAGAAAAATATTTATATAAAATGTAACACAAAATCGTATACATATAGATGTATTATATATATATATGTGTGTGTCTAAAACTGATCAAAGTTGATTATGTAGTATGTTAGTGAGTAAGGTATTCACAGGCGCGCGATGGTACAATGACCTCAACTTTAAGATCAAAAGATTTGCTAAAGTTCAGTTGTAATAGTTTTTTTTTCCTGATAAAGAGTTGTAGCAGATTTTATTGGAAACGCTTTTAGACACTTGGGTGAAACTTCAAAAATCCGGTGATATATAAATCTTAAAAATATTAAGCTGTCGATTGTTTAGTTTTATAAAAAAATTGTGGTTGTAATTCTGTTTGCCTTTATACATAACGTATGCTAGCTTATCGTTGTACTGGATATATGTATGTTTAAATACAAATATTTAATTATTTATATGTTTAATTATGTATATTTATATGCTGTTAGATTTACTGTTTAAATATTAAAAACTGAAATGTAAACGTCTCTAAATTGAAAATATGGAAATTACTTTAGTATAAAGTTAAATACTATGTATTTTTTTGCGGCATTAAAAAATATAATTGAAATACCTCAATTGGATGGACTATCTCTTTGATTAACTCTCGTTTTTGTTAACCTTTGATTATCTTTGGTCTATAACTTTTACTGTTTAGTTTTAAAAAATAAATAAATTAGACGAACATGTGCGGGGAGAGTTAAATGAATATAGTCCATAAAGAGAGAAATTAAAAGGGAAAATAATACGACGAAAAACCAACAAACAAGAAGGAAGTAAAGAGACAGCAAAAGGTGCAAGAGAAAAGACAAGAACCCAACTGTATTTTCTAAACTTGTAATAAGTTTATATTTCATTCCCAAATATTATTATTATTATTATCATTAAATGGTCCCTATTATTTTTTCTTGTCTAGCATCTGTCAATATTCAAAACAATATCGACAAGTAATGACTATTAGAACTAAGCAGCTTCTAAATTATACATGGTCACTTGAGGGAAACAATGAGTCTCTTTTTTTAATATAATAATAATTAGGTTTTCTGAATCGAAAAAAATTCATCTCCAAACTTTCACATGTATGATGCCAAAAAAAAAAAAAAAATTCACATGTATGCGATGACGGGTGATGATTTTAATTATAATGAAGTGTGCTGGTTTTTATTTACTTTTAACAAAGTTAAGTTAATAGTGATGAACTGATGATAACAATTAAGATAAATTAAAGATGTAGACTTGATTACGACAATGGAACAAGATCTGGATCTCTATCACAATTCGATCCAATATCTGGATCTCTATTACGTTTCGATTTAGATCAAAGATCTCATCACATGATGGTAGAGCAACACAAAATACATCTATATATCCAACTTACGATAATTATTAGTTTAAATTTCTGTTAAAAATACGAATTTTTTTTTAATGAAAAGCATAATTATTTTACTGTTATTTTGAGTCCGTAAAACAAGAAATAATTATCATTCAAGATTATGCCAGGACAGTGGACACAACAATTGAAGCAACCACTTAAACAATAGTTAGCATTCAGTATTACAATTTCGTAAACGTTTTGAAAAATTAAAATCATTTAGTTTAACTCGTTTGGCGGTTTGGGGCATCAAAAACCGATAGTAATGTTTATTATGGATATGCATTTGGAATCTTGGATTGGGTTAAGCTCTGTTTAGTGGATAAATTAGCACTGAATGTTATAAATTAATTAAATGTGGGTTCTGATCGATGACTATGATAGGCAATTTTTTACGTAGTTTTTTTTTTTTACTTAGTTTTTTTTTAATTATATTAATTATTTGTCTGTATCAAATTTATAAATTGAATTATTATAAAAACTGGTCCACTGTGGGGTATTTCGTAGCAGAAGCAGTCCAAGAATTTAGTGGCGGAAGTACAAAAGTGTGAAAAGAAGTGGGCATCGATAAAAACATCAGAAGTACAAATAAATTGACAAATAAGTATTAATTTATTTGTTAATTTGTCGATCCAATGAATATAACATATATTATGGTACTTGATCATGATAGTGCAACGTCCTCCATGAGTGACCATGTTGATAAAACTCAATTGGTTGTAACCACTCATACGTTCACGAAGACATTGCAGTAAGAAAACCATATATATATATATATGGAAATACATGCTGATAATGTGAATATAATTTGGACAACAACCAATCGATAAAATAGAGAATTTTAATCAATAACTTTTGTGAAATTCTCACTGCAAATGGTTGCATTTTTTCGGAGAAAAATAAACAGATTTCTTTCTAATTTTATCATTTGAGTTGAAAGTGTAAAATAGATTATTCATCTCATACAACGGTAGTTAGATGAAAAAAGAAGAGAAATATAAGGCAAATTTTGCTTCCACTAAAAAAGAGATGAACTAGTTGAAAACTAATACTCTATAATTTTTCAACCAATTTTACTCAATTTATTCATTTTATGGACAACCATTTACATCCGAAATTTTTAATCAATTTTTTTGTGTGGTTGAAAAACAAAACAATTCTGAAAATTCCTAAAATAGTGTTTTTAATCTTGTGTTTTCAAAGCTACCATACCTTTTAGAAAATTTTTAAAATACAACAAACAAAAAAGATAAGTTTAAGAACCATATTTTCCGTAGATTTAGAATTTATACATTTCTTTTATGAAACCTAGGAAAGTTTGTATATAGGAGAAGAGTTTTTGATGGGGTTATAGAGCATAGTATGGATTTGGATTAAAAAGGAAAAGTAAAAAATACAGTATGAACAAGATGTGACACTTTTAATCAGTTGTTGCAATTGGTGTGTACGAGGGGTCGACTCGGGCTCCAATGGTACGAGTGATCTTTTCCAAGAATAACAATGCAAGGCGAGATTCAATGAAATATAGATGGACAGATTCTGAAATGGCGAGTATCTGGATTTCTGCTTGAATATCAACAGCAAATCACATAGTCAATAATCAAAGCTCATACACATTTCAATTAAAATCAAAATCCAGTATCTAGTTAAACTAAACCCGACAAAGATTATGAGCCATGGAATGGTTAAAATATGAAAAACGAAATTATATGCACATATAGGATGGTTTTGTGTTCAAGGACCTATATGATTATATATATATATATATTAGATAGTAACATATCACTTTATGTTACTAATATCACTTTATATTACTAATTTGGGACATCTCCATCAAGTGTGAACCCTATTATATATAGTTTGTTGCATAATAAATTTAGGTAAGTATGTATATACAAAAATTGATATATATGCATGAACGTGTGTAAGTAGACATTATGTGTTTGTAGGTATCTTTGATGTACAATGAGATGGGGCCAATGATAATGAAATATCGCTTGAAGAAGGAAATCATAATAGTGACTTCTTTTTTGTGAATACAACAACCCCACGTGCTCATTCTTTCTACAAAAGGATTACACTCGCTTCGTTGCACCTTTTAACTCCAATTATTCAGACCCAATTTTTATTTCTCAATCGTAATTTTAGATCGAAACCCACTTTTTTTTTTAACTTCATTTCATAGATGCTATTTATCTCTCTTTTTAATCGCTCAAGTACTCTATTTTTTAAACATTTTTTCTAGACACCAAAGTAATCTATCATTTTTTGTACCTATTTTGACAATAAAAAATCAACAAGTTTTACGTATTAGATATATATATATATATATATATATATATATATAATAATAATAATAATGAAAGAATATAGGAAGTGATATGAACAAGATATTTTAAACTAACGCGCATATTGAATTGAAACTCAATTTTCATGAAAACATCGTTGGCCCAACTTTAACTAAAACTGATCAGAGTTTTTTTTAACTTTGTTACTTTTAAGTTTTAACAATAAAAAAAGAAACACACCATTTTACTTTCTAGGTCAACAAATCTGTTTTGAAAATATAAAATACGACTTTATATATATGTAAATCACCTTTCACTCTTTTTCTTCATCCTTTAATCCTTTCCGCTTCATGTTTTTCTAAATTTTTCCTTTTCGATCATGCTAATTTGTCTATCATGGTTATTTTAATAATTCTTGTTAAGTTTTTGCGTAACCATGAAAATATTCACCGTGAACCCAGCATTTTTGTTATCTTTTTTTTTTTTACTTTTTTCATATCGCTTTTCACAGAATAATAGATAGACAAAGCTAAAGTGATGTTTTTAAGAAAGATTTAGAATAACACAATGATGTGTCTTTAAAACTAACATTGCTAGTTGAAAAGTTGGGTTTTGCAATCAATTAATCTTTTTAATAAATATTTAGTACTTTCTCTGTTTTTAAAATAAGTGTAAGTTTTCAAACATATTAAAAAAATATTAAATTTTAAATTTCATCCTTCTTTAATATAATCTATCAATTTTTTTATTGGTTAATACATTAATACATGAAATATAAACTGTAACTATTATCAAATATTTGCATTGAAAATCTAAAACGATATTTAATTTTTTTTAAAAATTAATCATAAAACGATATTTATTTTAAAACAAAGAAAGTAAATATATAATTTATTAAAACGAATGGGCTATTGATGTTTGTGGATCATATTATAAAATGGAGATATTACGTCTGATGAAAGGTGTAAATTAAAAGGTCAAATATTCCTTCCGTATTTAGTATTCTCGATATAAGCTGATTCAAATCAAAAGTTGATACGTTAAAACTTATTAAACTCGGTAAATTTAAATGACAAAAAAGAAACTTATTAAAAATAAAAGTTATATTAAAAAAAGAAAAAGAAATTCCAAATTCAAAAAAAAAAAGAAATCGTGAACTTTCTAAATCAGTATAAATAAACGACCATCTTCAAAAAATTTATAAATCTCTACAGAAAATTGAAATTTTAGAATTATTATTTTAAAAGTCTTATATATTCTTGTTATAAAAACCTAATTTTTTGTAATCATTAATTTCAAAACTTCAATAATACGAAGAATTTCTAAATTATTAATTATTTGTTTGATCTAACGGTAAATACAACACAAAAGAAAAAGAAAAAAATAGAGTATTGAAAAGAAATGATATGTTAATCAATAGGCTCCCTTGTCTTAAACCTAATAGCATTTGCTTTAACTAAAGACTAAAGAGTCTCACTTGCACTAAAGCCAAGTTCGTGGTATTGTATTTCTCCACTAACGGTCAAAAATTGAACATAAAAGCAGTGGGGTTTTCTTTAATTAGTTTTGATATAATTATAAATTAAGATCTACTCTTGCATTATTGGTGATCTTTCGATCAAAGCCTGATATTGACGAGGTTTTCTTTCTTTTTGACTGATGGGGCCCATTTGAAGGCCCAAATTAATGTTAATGTGCGAGCTTTGTGTGAACTCAGTAACGGTACCTTCCGACGCACTTGTCAAAATCGCTAAAATAGTCTCCATTTGTGAATGTTACTGCTCTTAGGATCGCTAAAGTTTCTGACGTTCTTGTTTATGTTTTTATTTAGAACAATTTTGTGCTGTGCTAACTCTTTTCGTGTTAAAGTAGAATAAAAATGGTTTTGGTCTTTCCTTTTTTTTTCCTCGTAAATGAATTTTGGTGTTAAAAACATATTGGGCTTGGGATTGATAGGGAATGTAAAAGATGGGTGATGGAAGTGGGCTTTGTAGGTTTCTTGTCCATTTTGTTTTGGTGCTTTTATCACTTGTCACAAAAGGTTTGTACTTTTTGACTTTTTTCTAATAGAGAGTGTTTAGGAATTAAAATTTAGGCCCTTTCTGATATAATGCATTGAGAAAGGACGAACCCGGGCTTCACATAAAGATCCTGCTTTTTAGATACATGAAGAATTTTTAGTTCAACATAGGGAATGTGTGTGCTTACATTGTTGTAATCAATTTCGGTACATTCCAAAAGAGAACACTTCATTTATGGTATTGGATCATACATCATACATGGCACAAATATGGACTTGTATAACAGTATTGTTTTGAATGGGTGATATAAGTTGGGTCTGAAGATCTGATGATTCTGATTCAAAAACTTTGCATGTGACTTGCTGATGGCAGGTACTTGAATGCCAAAGTGTGCGCATCAGTTATCTTGAAGCAGATGGGGACTAAAATAAAAGGGGTGTCCTAAGAAGAACTCATTGGTCGTGTTGTGTTGTGTTCCATTAGGGCATAAACAGTGGGTGTCTCACCTTTGCCAAACACATAGTGCACTCTCGTCTCTCTCAATCTCATAAGCCACACCATCAACTCTAAGCTATGATTATGAAAAAGCAGCAAGAGTGGAAGATGAGAATCAGAACATTTTAACAGTAACCAAGAGCTTGGCATGTACCATTGATCCCATTTTGTCCAGGAGTTTGGATGCAGAACAAAAGGATATCTCTTCCTCACTAGAAGCAGTCTCCTGCAACTATCTCCATCAAATCGTCATACTCCCCAAAAGGGTTCAAAACCAAATAACCAAGGAAACATCTTTTATTTAACAAATTATTTGAAAATTACTCCTTACTTTCCTGCTCTTAGATAATTATACAATTGTTTGTAGGCTTTTCAGCTATTACATAAGAGCGAATCCAATCCGGTAATGTTGAAGAAACAATGGCTTCGAATGTAGAAACCATAGCTATTTATATTTTCTTTAATTCCTAAGAATAATCCTAAGAAACCATAGCTATGGATTTTTGTTTTGGTACAAAGTGAAAAAAAGAAAACAAGTTCTACAAAGTTCACTCAACAACCATGAATCAAAGAAAAAGCCAAAAGTACTTGTATTCTTTTTCACTAATACTTGCTTCTATAAGAGAACATTTCAATCTACATATGGTATCTTACTTTCTGATGCAATAATTCACAGCAAAAAAACTGAAGGTAAAAAAAAAACCAACCCTTAACCCTTGAGAACGCTGCCGTATCCCACCCAAGTAGCTCTTTCAAGTTCCACTTCTCATCCAGTGGCTGATGACTTGAACCAATTTGGTAGAAAGAATCAAAACAGAAAAGTTATAACAAACCTTTTTCTTTGAGCCTTTGCACCAACACTTTTTTACAGGATTTGTCATTTAATCACTGTTAAGGATCTGTTTTACTCATCTTCCAAAGATTCTGAGGACGGAGGAGGTAAGAGTAGAACCGAGGAACTTCATTCCCGATGATCCACCAGGGAAGTAGGATATACAGTAGTAAGCTAGTGCAATAACCTATGGATTCACAGAGAATAAATACAAGAGTTTTTATGAGATTACTGCACTAACAGAATGAACAGATATGTGAGTAATCTTTAAACCGACAGGATCTGTTTTACAGAGTTGTAGAAGTATATACTTTAGTGCAGTTCAGAACAGTAACGGGTGAGTAATATAATTAATCATAGCTATTTCTATTGCAAGTAAATTTGCAAAAGCTTGAAGTAAACAAAAGATATAAAACAAGCCAAACAAACAACCGGAGACATGGCATTCACAATTTCTTCATACAAACCTACTTGTATTTAGAAACAGAGTTAAGAAAGTCTACATGTTTTTTGATTAACCCCATCAAAAAAACAGAACTTTGAAGTTTCTCATTGCAGGAGTAAACAGAACTTCATAAGTCACATTTGTGAAATGCGGAAGAAGAAATACAGAGAATATAAAAACCAATAAGAGTCAAGAAGGAAGATGAAATAAGTACCTGTAACGCAGAGAAAAGTACGGAGAGAATGTAGCTATGGAGCACCATGGAAACATATATTGTACCAACCATGGTGGCAACGAATCCTAAAGTTAGTGGAAGCCTCTGGAGAAGCCAGCAAAAAAAGAAAGTAAATTTTAAAAGAGAAAAATGTAATGATATATAACAATGTAAACAAAACTAGGCCTAATTATCTATCTCACCTCTCTTGAAGACATGTGAGTGAGTTGATTTTGAGGGCCACGAAGAGCAAAGAATGATCCGATGATAAATCCACATCCAAGGGTGAAACAAATTGCAAATTTCTGTGGCATAAGAACCATGACTGGAAGAAACATGGTGAAGGCAATGAAGATAAAGAACACACCAGTTGCTAGAAGTAAACCGAAATACATAAAAGCTTTTCCTGAAGGCATACTGTTTGTTGCAGACTGCAAATTATCTCTAACTCCTTTGGAAACACTGTTAACAATTTTAGATTCATGTACAAATAAGTTTCAAAAATCAAGAAAATAGTAGTAACATTTCAAGAATGGTACGTGTTGCAAAATCAAGACAAGAGATTAATGTAACAAATTACAGGATCCTTAAGATTCTTATCAATTCTAAAACCAAAAACCACTAGTAATCAAAACCATTCACTAACTATAGCTCCAAATCCTAAGAACGTGTAATACTAATCAACGAATCTGGAATTCTTAAACTCTTTGGTAAATTGCAATTTTTCAGATTCGAATTATTAGTCTACTAACACCAAATCCTCATTATCTATCAACTAGAAACCCCTAATTTGCTCAGTTACGATCACGATCACAACCAAAAACATCTGAGTTGAAGAATCAATTGCAATAAAACCTAAAACTAAGAAGAAGAGATGGATGGATTACACATTAAAGGTGCCGGAAACAGTGTCGTTGGCAGATCTAACGGCGGATTCGATATCGAACCCTAAACTTCCGGTATCTTCTTCAAAATCTCTAGATGCTGCGTAAGAATTCCAATCAGCTAGCAGAGACGTTCCTGATTGCTGCGGCGGCTGCTGATCTCCGCTGCTACTACTGCCGCTCATCGAAAACCAACCTTTGGCCATTTTCTCCTTTTTTTTTTTGTTTGAATTATTGCTGCAATGTTTTGATCTGTGATTTTACGTCGGAGCTAAAGAAAATCGGTAGACGTGGAATGGAGGAAGAAGCCAACTCTCTTTGCTCGAAAGTTACGTCGTCGGTGATGGAACCATCGTCTTAAACGTCAGTGTTTTGAGGCTGTTTTATTTTTATTTTGCGTTGCACTATTTGAATTTAGAGCATAAGGGCACCTTCTTAAAGGGTTTTTAAGATGAATTCTTAAAATTAAAAAAATATAAACTATGTTAAGAATTTTTTCTTAAGAATTGGTTGTTAAATAAAAGTTTTTAAAATCGGTTTTTTAAAAATTTCTCTTAAAACACGTTACCGATACTGTTTATAATAAAAATATTAGTAAAAATCCTATAAAGAGTTTTTACCAGATGGTCTAAAATAAAAAAAAATCTTTAAAAACCAAAAAGAAAACAAAAAAAAAAACTTTGAAATTTTGGTAATTATTTTTGCTTGAAAACAGAAAATATGAATAAAATATAAAAAAAATTCTATAAAAAATTTCAAGAAAAAGAGGGAGACATATTCAATTTATTTTCTTTGAATTATTTGGTTCATCTGAAAAAATAAAGAATGAAAAGATTTCGAAATGTTGAGAAGTGTAAGGTCTGTTTGGAGATTTTGAGAGAAAATGTGGAAGAACTCTCCTAATCCTAATGATGGAGAATTTGGATAATTCACAAATGTGAAACGGAGGAATGGTGGAAGCGAAGAAGCTTTTGTCAAGATAAGGTCGGTTCAATGGTAGGAGCCGATAGCCCAATGATACTCATCCCATAAATATATTCCTGCCTGCATGGCTATTTCTTTGGACCATGCAATGCCTACTAGATCGACGAATTCACTATATTTATCATCAAGATTCAAGACCAATTGTTCGGATAATATGAAGATAGTCAAATTCATTTTTTTGGTCGAATTCATTATGTTTATATATGCTTTAAAAGTCTTGGTTTTCTTCTTATTGTAATGTCTCTAACTTTTAATCGTATGGTTGACTTTTACTGGTTCCAAAAACAAGACTCGGAGTCTTGCTTTTCTTTTTTAGGTCCCACGTCTCACAATTCTGAATTCCCGATTTCTAATAATATTTTATGGTTGACAACAAAAAACGACTTACCCTCCTCTACAATTTTTGTTTTTCTCCTAATTCCACTTTTTACCTCTAGTTTTTATTTTACACTCATATCCTTGATTAGTTGTGCAAGTGAAAATATAAGAATTTTAAGTTAAAAATTGATACCAAGATTTAGAAATTTAGGTTATGATTGTAGATAAACGTTTTGGGTTTAAGTTTGATTTTGAATATTTCACTATGGATTTGGATTTATAAGTTTTGAGATTTTAGGCTGGTTTGTCTCTGAGTGAGTTTTTTGAATTATATATTTAAAATTATAATTTATTTTTCGTATAGATTTATAATCTCCATAAAAAAAGTTTATTAATTTTGATAATATTGATTTTTCTATAAATTATTATAATTTTTGTTGAAGTTATTTTAGTTAATTATTTTTAATTTTTAAAAGAAAGAATAAAAAGTAATTTTTTCAAATTATGAAACATAAATGTAGGTAAAATTTTACATTAAAAATATAAAGTACATCTGTTCCCAAAAAAAAAAAGAGTAAAAGAAAGTAAAATTACACATGAAATTTATGTATTTAATTATTTCCCATATAATAGCTTCTATGGGCCTAGATGCTTAAAATAGCGATTTAGCATAATGAATCCTACATAGAGAAGGATCTAGAAAGCAGAAACCTTATGTACACAAAAGAAAGATCTAGAAACCCTTATGCCACTCACACCCCTATAAATCTCAACAATACATTTCTGCTCTCTCAAGAAAACAAAAAAAAAAATCTCCAATAGCTTCATATATCCTAGTTGTTAGATTTTCCGATCAGTGAGAATGGCGGACGCAGAGACTTTTGCTTTCCAAGCTGAGATCAACCAGTTGCTCTCCCTCATCATCAATACCTTTTACAGCAACAAGGAGATCTTCCTTCGTGAACTCATCAGTAACTCTTCCGATGTATGATCTCTCGCTCTCTCTTTTCTTATGTTCATCCTTTTTATGTGATTTTTCGGATCGATCTGTAGTTTTAGGTTTTATTAGGTTTAGTTTAGTTTCCGATTTTGAGAATTTCTATTATGAATTGAAGTAGCGAACCTTCTTATGTTCAAATCTGTTGACTAAGGATTAAGCATTCTCTTGTCAGATACGATTTTGGATTGATATTTGTCCTGTTTATGAGATTGATGTATAGATCTCTGAATTCTATGCTTATTGTTGTTTGTATGTTCTGTGTATGTGTTACTTACAATTACGATTTTATTCTTGTTCAACAGGCTTTGGATAAGATTAGGTTTGAGTCCTTGACTGACAAGAGCAAGCTCGATGGTCAGCCAGAGCTTTTCATTCATATCATTCCCGATAAGAGTAACAACACCTTGACCCTTATTGATAGTGGTATTGGGATGACTAAGGCTGGTACGTAATTTGATTTCAGTTTTGTTGTGTTTTCAATCATGTATTTCTGTGTTTGTTTTTGTTGTGTTGGCTAATGCGTGTGTGTGTTCTATTGTGCAGATTTGGTCAACAACCTTGGAACAATTGCAAGATCTGGAACCAAGGAATTCATGGAGGCATTGGCTGCTGGAGCTGATGTTAGCATGATTGGACAGTTTGGTGTTGGTTTCTACTCGGCTTATTTGGTTGCTGATAAGGTTGTTGTCACAACCAAACACAATGATGATGAGCAGTATGTGTGGGAGTCTCAGGCTGGTGGATCTTTCACTGTGACTAGAGACACCTCTGGTGAAGCTCTGGGTAGGGGTACAAAGATGACTCTTTACCTCAAGGAAGACCAATTGGAGTACCTTGAAGAGCGAAGGCTTAAGGATTTGGTGAAGAAGCACTCTGAGTTCATTAGCTACCCTATATCTCTATGGGTTGAGAAGACCATTGAGAAGGAGATCTCTGATGATGAAGATGATGAAGAGAAGAAGGATGAGGAAGGCAAGGTTGAGGAAGTTGATGAGGAGAAAGAAAAAGAGGAGAAGAAAAAGAAGAAGATTAAGGAGGTTTCTCATGAATGGGATTTGGTCAACAAGCAGAAACCGATTTGGATGAGGAAGCCGGAGGAAATCAACAAGGAGGAGTACGCTGCTTTTTACAAGAGTCTGAGCAATGATTGGGAGGAGCATTTGGCTGTGAAGCATTTCTCTGTTGAAGGGCAGCTTGAGTTCAAAGCTATCCTCTTTGTTCCCAAGAGAGCTCCTTTCGATCTCTTTGACACTAAGAAGAAGCCCAACAACATCAAGCTCTATGTCCGTCGTGTCTTCATCATGGACAACTGTGAAGACATCATTCCTGAGTACCTTGGATTTGTCAAGGGTATTGTTGACTCTGAAGATCTTCCTCTCAACATCTCAAGAGAAACATTGCAGCAGAACAAGATCCTTAAGGTCATCCGCAAGAACCTTGTGAAGAAGTGCCTTGAGCTCTTCTTTGAGATTGCTGAGAACAAGGAGGACTACAACAAGTTCTACGAGGCTTTCTCTAAGAACTTGAAGCTTGGCATCCACGAGGACTCGCAAAACAGAACCAAGATCGCTGAGTTGCTCCGTTACCACTCAACCAAGAGTGGTGATGAATTGACCAGTCTCAAGGACTATGTGACAAGGATGAAGGAAGGTCAAAACGATATCTACTACATCACTGGTGAGAGCAAAAAGGCTGTCGAGAACTCTCCTTTCCTTGAGAAGCTCAAGAAGAAGGGATACGAAGTCCTCTACATGGTTGACGCGATTGATGAGTATGCTATTGGTCAGCTCAAGGAATTCGAGGGCAAGAAGCTTGTCTCTGCAACCAAAGAAGGTCTGAAACTGGAAGAGTCTGAAGACGAGAAGAAGAAGAAAGAAGAGCTCAAGGAGAAGTTTGAGGGACTGTGCAAAGTGATCAAAGACGTTTTGGGAGACAAGGTCGAGAAGGTTATAGTCTCTGACCGTGTCGTGGACTCACCGTGCTGTCTTGTAACTGGCGAATATGGCTGGACCGCAAACATGGAGAGGATCATGAAAGCTCAAGCTTTGAGGGATAGCAGCATGGGTGGTTATATGTCGAGTAAGAAGACGATGGAGATTAACCCCGAGAACTCGATCATGGATGAGCTGAGAAAGAGAGCTGAAGCGGACAAGAATGACAAGTCTGTGAAGGATCTTGTGCTTCTCCTCTTTGAGACCGCTCTTCTCACTTCTGGTTTTAGCCTCGATGAGCCCAACACTTTCGGAAGCAGGATTCACAGGATGTTGAAGCTTGGATTGAGCATTGACGATGATGATGCTGTTGAAGCCGATGCTGAAATGCCTCCGCTTGAAGATGATGCTGATGCTGAAGGTAGCAAGATGGAGGAAGTCGACTAGATATTGCACGAAGTCACTAAAAATATTAGCGGTGTTGGTTTTTTCTTCTTCTTTTATCTTTTCGTTGAAACTAATAATATATTTTGGTAATTTTTTCGGGAATTTGTTTTTCCTATCGTTTTAGTACCCAAGCTGATTTTTCTCTTTTTATAACAAAAATTTCTATTGTGCTCAAAACCAATCTGATTTCTGTGTATTTATGATTATATTTTGCCAACTGGAACAAGATGAAGCAGGCTCCAAAGCACATTGCTAAACAATTTTCTGAATCTCATGACATCTATTCAATCGATGTTATATAATGCCTTACAAAGCCAAGAAATACAGCTCTGGCACGAGTTAATTAGGAGGCATTACAAAATAGACTCCTTAGAGCTTGTATCGATTATCAATAGTGGAGATCAAAGACCTAGTCTCGCCCCGCCTTTGAAACAGTACGCTGATGATTACAGATTATGGCAACCTGAAAGTGTGTGAACCAGTATTTCATATATCTTATCTGATACATGTGTTATGCACAGAACTAGAAATCGCCAAGAGAATGAACAATCTTTTTACCTCCTTGATTGCTTTCTGATAAGCTTCTACCTTCTAATTAATATCGCCACCTCTGGTTTCTTGACTCAACTGTCACACACACATCAAAACAGAACATAGCATGTAAAGAAAGACAATATAGCTGTGAACATTGCAACTGAATTCACTGTAAACCAAATACCCAAAAGATCCAAGATTTTGAACCTACCATTGCATCCAAAAGTGATGGAAGCGTTGTATGTACGAAACACCTTAGCTGTGAGACCAGGCATAAATCCTTTAAGATGATCATTGAGCATGCTTTTGTCGATCTCATGAAAGAAATAATCAGTTTGGTTTTTTCCTAAATGGGTCAAAAAAATAAGCCACAGTTGTTAGATCACATAATAAAAGTCTAAAATGTGAAATACAATGAAAATTTTATGTCTCACCCACTTGGAACTCTTCGATTGTCCTGTAAAGATGAGCCTCAACATCGATAATGTTCGCATATTTGACTGCATCTTTACCAAGATACTGAAACGAAACACATCAAGAAAAAAAGAATTTGAGATGATAGACTTCTAATGGTTTCTCGACTCAACCGTCATAAAGAAATATGAATACGTGTAAATACTACTTACCTTCAATTTGTTTATACAACTTACCTTCAATTTGTTTGGAGGGATGAATTCCACGTCCCCAATTTCAATGAACAACATCCAACATTGCTAGCTTCATCGTTCTACCATTAAATTGGAAATAAATTACCACCATATAGTATACCAACAGATTTGTTTTAAAAATACTAGGCTAAAAGACAAGTTAAAAGACAAACTAAAAATGCGAAAATGTCAACGAAATGTCAATATTTACCTTATCAGATCCAAATCCGAAGATGTCAACTGAATAAGTGGCAATTACTACATGTTTCATTAAAACAACACTATGTTACACTTGTAAAGATTTATTATCTTGTTGATAAAATTTTTGAGAAATCTTGCATTTTCATGAATCTCCATCATTGCACCTTGGGTTTCTTTATTTGAATGACATCATAGTATTTATTTTGAGTCAACTTATTTCTTATTCAGCATGTAGCAATATTGGTTTTCCAAAACCTTCATTTGTTCGGAGCCTATAAAAAGAAAAATCTCCATCCAAGTCTTCATTATAATCATGCGATGATGTTGTCATCCAAGTCGAGCCGGTTTAGTGACTCCCTCAAAGCTCAGTAAGCCGGTTATTGTATTTCTTCGGTATAATAATTGTCCGTTTTGTTATTTGTTTGTTTCTTTTGAATTGACGTTGTTCAATAATTTTTATCACAAAGACATTGTTCAATAATGTATACTAAACCGACTGAAATCGGCTTAAACCGATTCAAGGTAAACTTTATATAATTTTCACCGATTTGATTTATATTTTTAGCGTTAATTACATACACATTTTATTCGCTTTATCAGGTAACAAAATTCCATTTGTGCTATGACAATACCGCAAACTAGAAGACAATAATATTCATTTTCTCAACAAATCAAATTTAATTAGGTACTATCGAGATGAGTGTATAAGGATCAAATACGGCTAAACCTGTTATTTCAAATATATTTTTGGTTCGAATAAAATCACTTTAGGGTTGGATATTTTATGTAGTTGGGGTAATTTTGTATAATTTTTTAAAAAAGTGAAGAATCTTGAATATTTTTTGCAAACTTAAATTCTCCAATACCGCAATAGATTATAGGTGGCCATGTGGGTAAGTCGTACAACCCGTGTACGACCATAAATCTGTAAGACAAATTATGTCCGGTTCAATTCAGCTCGACTACTATTTAACCGGAACAAGACCCTATTAGAAGAAACCAAAGAAAAGGCTAAACGACGACGTCTTAAGCAGATATAACCTAGACTGAAACGACATCGTTAAGTACAGCGCATAATTTAATTGTGACTAAGGCCTCCACACAAGTTATTTTTAGCTTCTTCTTTTTTTTGTCGGCAATATGGATGATCCATTAAAAGCCCAAACAGGGGCAATACATGGGTCTTACAAACATTAAAACTGAAGCCCACCCTCAAATACAAATATGATTAAAATTTAAGCCCAATTAACCTCCACTAAGGATTAGGTTAAGGATATACACCTGTCATCAAATTAGCACACGGCCCAAATTAATAATAAATGCAAAAAGATTTTTTTTTATTGAGAGATATTTAAAAAGATTTTTAATTTGTTTTTCTCCTCTGCCTAAAAAAAATCGTCTCCACCTTTCTCGCACAGCTTCAACCACAAGAGCCGACTTCAGATTGAGAAGAATCAAGAAATCAACGAATCGGTAAATTTTTGTATTCGCAAATCCAAAAAAAAACCATTTCATCTACTGATTTTGAGTTTACTTACATACCAAGATTCTTCTATCTCTGTTGAATCTGGGATGTACGAATCCATTCATGATGCAAAATCTGGGGGATCTAGATCGGTCTTGTTTCTCAAAACCTGGAATCGATTTTAGCTAATTACAACATCCTTGGATTGTGTAATCCGGAGTTCATTATGTATAAACTCGCAATTGCCCAATTTGGCTTTGATTCCGATTGATTATTAATTTTTTTCTTTGAGAAAAGAACAAAGTTTGGTTGATTCTTTGATTAGTCTTTAGATTCTCCATTAATTTTCTTATCCGATATATTATGTGGATAACTGATAATCAGTCATGACAATGACTTTACTTTTCTAGTTTGTAAGCAATGTGTTACCTTTATTGACTATATAGTTACAACATTATGGTTCTTGTCTGAATTTTGTCAAGTTGTGTTACATAATATCTTTTGCTTACTGTGAGGCCAACGATTTAAGTGATTTCATCTTATTCCGCTTTATATTAACAGATAAAATCGCAAAGTGCCCGCCTTTCTTAGACAAATTAGGAAATGGTTGAAAGGTAATTTATTATACTGTTCATATGATGCTTCTAATAGAGTTTTCTTGACTTGGCAAAAATTCTCACTGTTTGTTAGTTTTATTTGCAGGCATGGAGAGTTTTGATTTGCTTAAGATATCATGTCGCAGTGCGTTGACGGTTTCAAGCATTTGTGCACTTCTGTTTTAGGGTGTTTTGATCTTGATTTGTATAAACAATCTGGTGGCCTTGGAGACCCTGAATTGCTTGCAAGAGACACTGTTTGTATGCCTATCATCTTCTCTAATCTTCTTTTGCTAGGCTTCGTTAATTCTAAGGAATACCATTAGAGGAATGAAAAAAAAAATTTCTTCTGAGTTATGATGATTGAATTTTGTTTGGGTGCAGTTAGTGTGAGTGAAATAGAAGCTCTTTATGAGCTGTTTAAGAAAATCAGCAGTGCCGTGATTGATGATGGGCTAATAAACAAGGTAAAACTAGCTTGCGTGATCTTCCTCATTAGGTAAAGCTTGAGTGATTTCACAATCTGTCTAATTACTCATCTCTTGTTAAAAAAATTTTATCAGGAAGAGTTTCAGTTGGCTTTGTTTAAGACAAATAAAAAAGAGAGCTTGTTTGCAGATCGGGTAATGTTTCTTTCTTCATTATAAATGCTCTTAAACCCATTTTGTCAAGATTAAGTTTAGAAGAAATGCTGAAATATGTGATTTGGTTTGTAGGTTTTCGATTTGTTTGATACAAAGCACAATGGAATACTCGGGTTTGAGGAGTTTGCCCGTGCTCTCTCCGTGTTTCACCCAAATGCGCCTATAGATGACAAAATCCACTGTACGTCCCTGATAACTTGGAATAATAAAATTCCCATTAATTTGGTTCAAATTCATGGTATATATATTGTTTTTGCAGTTTCATTTCAGCTATATGATCTTAAACAGCAAGGGTTCATCGAACGGCAAGAGGTAAAGCTTCCATATCTTAAATTGCTTCATAAATAAAAGCTTTATTGTTGATATTGTATAAATTCATCCTCGTAGACATTTTCGTCAATCATTTGTTCAGGTGAAACAAATGGTTGTCGCTACGCTTGCTGAATCCGGAATGAATTTGAAGGATACTGTCATAGAGGATATAATCGACAAGGTAAGTTAGTTACTTTTTCCTCTTCGCCCAATATTTTTTCTTTGAAAGTAATTTCCTGAGTTTTGATTGTTCAGACGTTTGAGGAAGCAGACACAAAACACGATGGAAAAATCGATAAGGAAGAGTGGAGAAGCCTTGTTCTTAGACATCCCAGCCTTCTGAAGAACATGACTCTTCAGTATCTCAAGTGAGTTCGAAATGTTTCTATTTATGTAACTGGGATTGAATCTATACATCATAATTGCTTCTTTAGTTTTGTTTTCTTCTCAATCTCGATGATATGTAGTAAAGGTCGTGATCTTGTTTTTGCAGGGATATCACGACTACGTTTCCAAGCTTTGTGTTCCATTCTCAGGTTGAAGATACCTGAGAAAACAAAACAAGCAGCAAGACATTGTACTGTAGAAGGTTGTTCTTTCGTTATGGTTTTTTATTTGTTTCATTTCTAAATCTCCGAACTCATTTATTTTTTTGTTGAGCTGTTTTTGTTTGGTTTTTGTCCTTTTTGATTTCGCTCGGCCTATCTGTAGATACAATTTTTGCATATCTCATGATATGTAAAGTTTTTTAAGTTTATTAATCCAAGTAAAAAGATTTGCTTCAACCTGTGTGTTTTGGTTATTTGAGTTTGCTTTTGATATTAATTCAATGGATTTATAGATTGTAAGCAAAACTTGTCATTTAATATGTGACTTAAAGATTGTAAGCAAAACTAGTCAAAACTTCCGACGGAGTTATGTCGCGATCAGCTCGGTCCTCGTTGTCGTGCTTTGTCAACTGCCGTTAGTCTGGACACTGAATCAGGTAAACTTTTTGCATGATTTCGGAACAAAAAGAGAACCAAAACAGGCAATTCCGATAAACATTTTCTTAGGTATTGTGTGGCTTTCTCTGTGTTATGAAGTTGAAGTTAGAGCACTCAGTGGTCTGTCCATGTCTAATGGATAAAACGGGTAGGACATTGTTGAACAATGGACGGTCGTAATCTCTAAAAATTTAAGTTAAAATCGAATTTTCTTAAATTGAAAATCATGATTTTCACCGATTTCTGACGGTCCCTACCAATTTCCAACGGTTGAATTTTAAGAAAAAAAAACATAACTGAAACCATGGTAGACTTATAGACAACCCATTTATAACATACATTAATAAATTTGGTCGTTAATAGAATGTATAGGTTTGATCGTTGGACAATATTGTTGAAACCCCATTTTAACACGTATGTAGTAACTTTTTATTGCTTCGTTTGGTTGCTACTTTTTAAAAGTCAGACCTTTAGATTGTTTTGGCTCTTTAAAATATTTTGGTTGCCTTGGTGACAAGTTTGATGGAAAATATAGGAAAATCTTCAAAATGTTTTTGCACAATGTGCAAGACAATTGACTCAATCCGTATATTCCTGGTTTGAAAGTGCATTGGAGTTTTTAACGACAATGTGGCAAATGCAGATAGCCTAGGAATGGTATAATCAAAATCCTTGTCAAGTTGTTTTCCTCGCAAGTTAATTTTACATTGGTTTGTTCTTTATTGGATCCAAGCTTGAGATCATAAAAATAGATTTGATATTTGAATGGTTGAAAAGAAAAGACAGACTCTAGACTCAAACTCAATTCCAAACTTCTAGTTGAGGGCCCTTGACTCTAACAATTCTACTTTTGATCAGCGAAATGGACAATTGCAGTTTCTTCGGCATCCAAGAATTTTGACGTGGTTAGGAAACAAGTCGGGAAAAGAGCAATAAGGGACACAGAAAGTTTCATACTTTGTGAGGAAAATGCAGAGATCTCCAATGTCTTTAGTGTAAAAAGTGTTTCCTTCTTCGTCTAGCTTGAACACCATTAAAGCTTCTGTTTTCTCTATCTAGCAATACCATTGATGATCTCTGCGGTCTTCTTGTACTGCTTAACCATGAAAGTTTCATTGGTGGTTCTTGACTCCACCAAGCTCTTTGTTGGCCTTGATCAGATTGGGAATCCTTGGGAACCGCAGTCTCTAAAACTTGGGTTTGTGCGTTTGTGTGTGGAGATCCATGATCCGATGAGGTGGCCTCCAGATCCAGGTATGTGAAACATGTCATCTTTCTTGGTAAAACATGACAGGGGAGGAGAAGAAGCAGGGGTTTCAAACTCTGATGTTGATTTACTCAGAGTTACTTTGAGCCGGTCTGTAAAAGCTTATTTGAGGTCCCAAGAACTTGACAGCTACAACACAGTCCTCTTCCTCTGGAGAAGAGGAGGACATGACCACGTTGGTGACGATTTGGGTTTGGCAATGAGGCAGAGTTACAAGAGGAGGCAGCGAAATAATATTGATTTGATATATTATTTCAGTAAATATAATAGTCCAGTTCCAGTCGTCAATAAAATTGTGATGAAGCTTAAACCATCTAGTGTTCTCATGTGTTCCCAACATGAGAAAACTAAACCTCAATCCGAAGACAAAATTTTCCAACCTTTTTTCAATGGATTTGTGAAACATCTTTTTCTGGAAGCAGGTCACGAATAGATTTTTATATTATCTTTTTTTCTTGATTAGGTTTTTAAAAGAAATTTTTCTTATGGCAATCGTTTCAATAGCCCAACAAATGTAGATGGTAAAATAGTTTTTGATGGAGAAATAATATTTGTATCTATTGGCTGACAAACATTTTAGAGATTAAATATTTCAACATCATCAAAGAGAAAGAGGGAGAGATATAAGAAAACAAAAGACATACATACAAAGAGATCTATGAACAAACAAAAATTCTAAGGTATTGTATGAAACTTTTACTCTATCACTGTTTCTTTTTTTTACCAACATATTTTGTTTTGAATGTATGATTTACATTGTAAGAAACTATACAAACATATTTTCAGATATTTTTAGAAACTAAAGATTGTATTGGAACTAACGTCCCAAATAACAGGTTAACTAAACCAGTTCGGTATGCCGTCAAATCATGGGCACTAACCGACCATAAACCAATATGTGCAGTTCTCGGATTGCTGCTGTACTACAAGCAGCGCAGGTTCGAATGTCATATTGTTTAATTTTTTCCCCCATGGTTTGTCTCTTGTGAACCTGACGATGTGTAAACTATAAACATATATTTGCAGATACATTTGCTTTGATGCTACAACATTTGATATGGAATAACTAACTCCATGCGTATGGCTCCTTGAGTGTTGGATATAGTCCTCTAGCCGCTGGTCCACAATGGACTGCTTACAGCGGAGAAAGCCGTATTCTTAACTCAAGTCACTGCAGAACTTGTCTCACTGTCATCATCACCGTCATCTTCACTCAAGTTGATTTTACATTGATTTGTTCTTTATGGTGTGTGCAACAAGTGATACGAGAGTGAGTTTTTGCAATATGCTTAGACTCAATACTTTGTTTTTCTGTTGGTCTCTGTCACAGTTTCTTGACACTAGTATTATGCCACAGATCATTGGAGTTCAAGGAGCACTAGAAAAAGTTTATCAAGGGGATCCTCTAGAGGGTTTTAGAACAGAGACTGAGCTCGGAGTTGTACATAGCAGAGAAGAGAGTTTGAGATCATAAAAAAACATATTTGATAAAAGAAAGGACAGACTCTAGACTCAAACTTAATTCCCAGCTGCTAGTCTATTTTTGTGGTGGAATATGGTAAGGGCCCCTAGTCGGTCTCTATAAATTTTACTACGAATGGTTGTGACCAATTTAGACGGACAATTGCTGAGTCGTCGACATCCAAGGCTTCAACTATGTTAGAGGACATGCCGGGAAAGGAGCTAGCAGGGACACAGAAAGGTTCAGACTTTGAGAGGAGAATGACGAGATCTCCTATGTGTCGAGTAAAAACAGCATTTCCTTCCTCGCCTAGCTTGAACACCATTAAACACTCTGTTTTCATTTTTGCAATACCCTTGATGATCTTGACGGTCTTCTCGTGTCTCTTAACCAAGAAAGTTTCATTGGTTGTTCTGGAATCCACCAAGTATTCGCTTGTGTAGCACGAATCCAGAAGGTCTCGTTTGGGAAGGTTTTGAAACCGCAAGCTCTGCAACCTGGGGATCTTGCTATGTTTTTGGAGATCCCATGATCCGATTAGGTGGCCTCCAGATCCAGGTATGCGAAACATGTCATGTTTCTTGGAAAACATGACAGGAGAGGAGAAGAAGCGGGGTTTTCGATGCTGATGTTGATCCACTCAGAGTTACTTTGAGCCGGTCTGCAAAAGCTGAGTTGAGGTCCCAAGAACTTGACAGCTACAACACAGTCTTCATCCTCAGGAGAAGATGAGGACATGGCCACGTTGGTGACAACTTCGGTTTGGCAATGGTCCAGAGTTACAGGAGGAGGCAAGGGAATGAGTTTCGGGTCAAAATTCGATGCAGCCAGATTTAGATCATCTTGGAGACGCAATATGCCGTCGTCCTTCAAAGTAGTTACCCAGCCATGGGATGACCCGATCGTTACCATTGGATCACTATCCACCAACTCCATAGGCACCTTTTTCCAAATGAGTGCAGCTACTCTCAGTAGCATTCCTAATGACGAGTTTTCCGAGATCAGTTCCACAAGGTTCAACGCAGATGATGGAACAAGGAGGGGTTTGCATTAAGGAAGTTGAGAAGCCATTATTAGAGAGAAGAGGAGATGATCTTACCAACATGGTTTTCCGAAAGCAAAGCTTCGAGGGATGGTTGAGAGGCAGAGACATAAATAAGATGTTCTTAACGGAAAGCAGAGAAACTAAGAAAAGGCACCAAAAAACCCTAATTGAAGAATTGGTGATCTTCTCCACCTAAAACCCTACATTACTACACAAGGAAATGACTTGCCCACCAAGTTTCCCATCTCCAAATTAATTTGGATATTTTCTCTACCATAAGTCCTTTTTCATTAATTTTCTCTATTTCCTACTTTTATAAACTAAACAACTCAAAATATTTTCATCTCAAAATTGAATTCTCATTTACTCTTGAAGGTAGCATTCTGATTGTAATAAGTAATAACTATTTTGACATGGCTTCTATTCCATTCGTTTGGTTTTCATTCACTCAAACAGAAGAAGGAACCCAAGTGCCCAAAGACTGATGCATAGCATTTATTTGGATACTGATAAATTTTATGTATTTAATCCTAGTGATATTACTTATGCTGTCACACTTATTCGGTTTCATGTAAATAATATATATAACTCCTTTTTGTTTATTGTCTTTTCTCAATCTGTTAGACATACTCTCAAGTTATCGATAAGAATAAAATGTGGTTATTTGAAAATCCTGCATACACCATAGATATGTTTTAGTGTTCTAGAACCTTGAGACAAAGTGTAAAAGATCTTCCAAGGACTTATGATCTCAATTTCGTGGAATGTGTACATTCTAAAGTCACAACGAACACAAAGATCCTGCACACACCATAGATATGTTTTAGATGTTCTAGAACTTTGAGACATATTGTAAAAGATCTACAGAATTTTTGCTCTCATCTCCCATCAGAAAAATAACACTACTCTAATCAAATGGTTCGTAGCCATTATTTTCTCCGTATGTAGTAAACTAGAGAGAGACTGATAAGAGATGACACCAAAGCTTCTTCAAGAGTATATGCAGAGAATACCTATATAAAAATAGATTTGGTGTTTGCAAGCGTTAAATGAAAAAGATAGACTCTAGACTCAAAACCAAACCCACATCTAGGAATATTTTAAGGTCGGAGACTGACGTCTAGAACAATTCCACTTTTGATCAGCCAGCTTGACATGTCTGGATTCGTCGACATCCACGATCTTGACAACGTTAGCTTGGCGCAGGCAGAAATAGAAGCTAAAACGGTCACATAAAGCTTCAGAATTTGTGAGGAAAATGCTTTGATCTCCTATGTCTTGAGTGTAAACAGCGTTTCCTTCCTCGTCTAGCTTGAACACCATTAAATACTCTGTTCTCACCCTTGATTCCTTCCAGTGGTATTCTTGTACCACTTAACCAATAACGTTTCATTGGTGGTTCTTGACTCCACCAAGTGGTCGCTTGTGTAGTACGAATCCAGAAGGTCTCATTTGGCCTTTGTCAGCTTGGGAAGGTTTTGAAACCTCAAGCTCTGCAACTTGGAGTTTTTGCTATGTTTGTGGAGATCCCATGATCCAATGAGGTGGCCTCCAGAGCCGACTATGCGAAACATGTCATCCTTCTTGGAAAACATGACAGGGAAGGAGAAGAAGCAAGGGTTTTCGATTCTGATGTTGATCCACTCAGGGTTACTTTGAGCTTGTCTGCAAAATCTGAGTTGAGGTCCCAAGAACTTGACAGCTACAATACAGTCTTCATCCTCAGGAGAAGATGAGGACATGGCCGCATTGGTGACATATGGGTTTGGCAATGAGGAAGAGTTACAAGAGGAGGCAGCGAAATGCGTTTTCGGATCTGTTCCCGGGTTTAGATTTTTTCCTTTTTCAACTCTTTACACAACCTTTTATCATTCTCTGTCCTCTTTTCCGACTCTTCAAAAGCAAGCATGGGACCACCATTAGACCTCCTAACCAGCAGGGCTTTTCCGCGATCCCCTCCACAAGGATCAGAGCAGATCAAGATACAAGGAAAATATTGCAAGGAAGATGAAAAGCCATTATAGAGAAGAGGAGAGGATCTTACCAACACAGATTTCCTCCTAAAGCATAGTATACAGAGGATTAGATGTTCTTAACGAAAAGCAAGAGAACTAAGAAAGGGAAAAAATCCTAATTGTATACAGAGGAAGAGACTTGCTCACCAAGTTTCCCATCTCTAAATTAATTTTGCTCTATCCCATAAGTCATTTTCTGGTGTCGGTTCTCCACTACACCATAATTCTCATTAACTTCCAAATTGCCTTTTACATTTCTTACTTTTAATGCTAAATAACTCAAATATTTTCTGGTTTCATCATCGATAATCTCTTGCATTCAAGCACAAAGAATATGGAATCCATGTGCCAAGAAAATTCACATTATGCGAGAGTTTACAAGAAAGCATTTATACATCCTAAACCTAAAGAGAAGACGTGTGGAATCTCTCTTGGTCTTGATCTAGTGTTATCTTCACAACAGTTTCTTTTAGTCATATATTAGAAAGTTTTGGTTAGTTGACCAATGCAATCTACACAAAACAAAACTTAAACTAATAGAGAACTAGGAGACATGGAGTAGTGAAATACAACAGAGAAAAACATTCATCAAAGAAAAACACAATTGAAAATTAATGCTACAGCCTTCTGAAGAACATGACTCTTCTGTATCTCAAGTGAAAAGATCGATGAAGAAGAGTAGAAAGCCTTGTTCTTAGACATCACAGCCTTTATTTTTATTTTTTTCAGCAAATTTTCAAATTTATTAAATTCTTAGTTTACATAAAAATCTTTAACTTTTTATTCCATCCAAAATTTCATTCGATTTTAAATACATAAATCGACTTAAACTAGAGTAAATAAATACATCTTTGAAGAAAAAGAATAAAGCTTAAATATTTATTAATTGGTTATGGATAGGAATTCACAATGTACTTATACGATTACTGGTAAGCTCTTTCTGTACAAAAAATTTGACACTCACACAACTAATCGACTTTGCTTCAAACCATAACTAAAAATTTTAAACGTTTGAAAGAAGAAACAACAATCAGAGATTTGCACTCTTAAGAGCTTTTGTCTGCTTTTAGGGTTTTTGCTTTGTCATCTTGGAAGACCTTGTTTGCAGAGAGGACAACAAGAGATGATACGAAGCCATTGATCTACACACTTTGAGTGAAACTTATGTGAACATGGAAGCTTCCGTACTTCTTCTTTGTCTTTATACTTTGCCAAACATATACAACACTCCTGCAAACCAAATCAAAAATCAAAATCTAGGCATTTTCAATCCCAAACAAGACCAATAAACAACATTATGGGGCATCAGATTCCCTAGTGGATCAAACAGAGCCATCACAGATTAAACCTTATGGTCCAAAAAACCTTATGGATTTGGCTTGACTTGTGAGTAAGAGGATTAGGACTTACTGGATCATCGGTTGCAGTAGCTAAATCTGAATCAGAATCAGAAGCAGCGCCGTCGATTCGTTTGTATTTCCAGCTAGGGAGACTAGAGATTTGGTCATCTGATGCTCCTCTGTCTGAGGATCCCATGTTCATGTTATATCCAAGGAGGCTACTTATGAGAGGCACAAGGCAACAGAGGAAGAGGAAGAGAAGAAAGGGAAAGGAATAGCAGATAGCATTCCAAGCTAGAAGAGAGGCGCAGAGGACGTGAAGCTTGGGAGCATGGTGGAAAGAACCGAATCTAGAATCGAACACCCAAACATTCCCAATCACAAACCAAATCGCAAAGAAAAGCTCTAGTGAAGTTCTGCATTTATTCATCAAATGAGAAGACCTGAAATAACAACAGTTAAGAGATATCAGTACAACCTCAGAATCTTGTTGGAATCAGAATCAGCAAAAGATCAGATTTTGGGAGTCACCTTGTTTCTTCTCTGCCTCTCTGTTGCTGCTCAACATCGTCCAGGACAAACTCATTTCCTTGGTTGTCTTGTTGACGATACCGACCATATAAAAGCATAAGATTCAGAAGACATCCAACATCATAACCGGTGATCCATAGCCTCACTGGCCAAATAGGTCTCTCTTCTTTGGAGATAGCTAATGTGAATGTTATCACAGTGAGCTGAATAAGCAGAACAATGAGCTCAGACATCATCCAAGTGCTTGAATTGAAAGGATTGGATCCAAGATCGGATCTTGAACCGTTCTGGTAGTGAAACACTCTTCTCAAGAAGATGAACCATCTAGCTCTAGATACCTTCATAGCCAATCTTATGTAAAACGAAGATGGAGACCTCTCTTGAGCATTATTATCAGCTACCTGACTGTTATTGCCATGTGGTGTGGAGTTTAACGAAGAAGATGATGAAATAGTGATTGAGATGTTATTGGAAAATAACTCCGGCTGAACCGAATAACGTGTTTTCATCGGAAGTTTTTCAAACCTTCAAGTTTTAGACCTACACAAGATAAAAAGATTGCATAGAGAGATTCAAAATTTCTGAAAGTTTATGAGATTCTTCAACAAAGATCTGAGCACGCACATGGAACCTTAAGTATATATAAACGAAAAGATCATGAAACACACATGATAGAAATAAAGTTACGAAATTTTCATGACCTAACAATAGCAAAAGAACACATGAAAATTCACTGAGGAATATAATCAAATACCTTATCGGCAACCATCAAAAAGGCGAACTCAGCTACGTACACAAACTCTTCGATTTCTCCCACAATCAAGGAATTTGTTTATTCCAAGTATTGAAATCGAAATTTGAACCTACGAAGTACGAACAAAGGAAAAAGTAACAAATTTTCAAAAGGGAGTTTTATAATGAAATGAAAAAAACTTTAGAGGAAGATTAAGTTTACAATATTGGGAAAAGTTTAAGAAGACAGAAACAAGAAGAAGAAGATGATCACAAAGTAAGGTGTTACGATCATGTCAGAGAAGGTGAAGTAAGGGCGAGGGATGGCGACCAAGAATCAAACCATAAAAAAATTATTGTTTTTAATTTTATAAGAAAGAAACCTTTTTTTTTAATGCTTTGGTTTGAAGTATCAAAGAACGAAGACGAAGAAGAAGAGAACCGTTGGCCTAATCGAACACCTGAGATTTTGTATATGCAGCAATGTTCAGATAGTAACTGCTGCTCCCAACCGCCAAAGCTGGCCTTCTCTTTCTAAAATTGAGGGCTAAGGTTAAGATATTTAATTTCATTTTTATTTTTATTTTTCTCAAACAAAAAGAAGAAAAAATGGATAAGAAGAACATATCAATGAAGTCATCAATGAACCATATCACAATCTTTTTGTTATAACAGAAAAATCTTTTTTTTCTTTTTGACAGAATCTCTTTTTATATAAATATTTCAACTATAGTAATGTAGAAAAATCATAAAAATATATATTTGTTGGCGTCCATACCTTAATTTGTAGCAGCATGATTATTGATTGATATATGATGAAATCTTATCTTCCTATGAACTTACATGTATGCCTAGTTTTATTCAGATATTTTACCCGATGGTAATGGCATATTCTAAAATATTCTGATTTTAGTGGATTTTTGTTTCACCGTTTTGGGAGGATATTAGTATGTGTTTCCAAAGTCGAATTTTAATTAGGTAGTTTAATTCTAAATTTTTTTTAAGAATCGAATATTAGTTGGAAAGTATGTATCCGTAAAGGCAGGTCTCAAGCATAAAAAGAGTATGTATTGAAGATCCAAAATTTGCTGATGGTAGGGTTATCTCTTATATACACGTATATGTATTGTTGACAAAAAAAGATACACCTATATATATATATACACACAATAAAGTTACAAAATCTAACGTATGGATATGCACATATTTAATAGGATTTGGGAAAAATAAAATTTTAATATTTTGAAGATTTTGTTAAAATTTATCTTTTCATATTTGTTTGATTCTATTTTTTATATAAATTTGAATAATTACTTAATCAATATAATAATTAAAAATTTAGAATTTTTTGGCCTATTATGATTTGAATTTTTAAATGGACATAAATTCCTTAATCGATAAAAAAAATAAAAGTGATTTAAACGTTTCATATCGACTAATTTTTTTTGGTACTGGTTCAAAACATATTATAAATATGATCACAATGAATTCAAATCTAAACTAACATAAAATTTGATTTAATAGACATCCAAATTTTTTTAAAAAATATTTGATTTAATGCGGTTTTTTAGTTGAACCTTTTAATTATACCAGATATAATAATTTTTAAAGTTTTAAATATTATAAATGGATTTAAACTTTATAAAAATTTTAAACTCTATGAAAACTCTAAAACATTGTGAATATACTTAAAATTTATGAAAATTTTAAAATATTATAAATACAAAAATTTAACTTGATAAAAGTATAAATTTATAACTTATAAAAAGTTAATATGTTATCAATTTTAATGTCAAAAAATATTTATATAGTGTTTTAAAATTTATCAAAGAGTATATGGATGTAGTTTCAACGGATCCAATATTTTATTATCCAGATTTGAATTATGATCCGGATCTTCAAATATTATAATTTTTACCATATTTCAGTACGGGTCAAGACGGATCATGGCAGATAAAAACGGGTCATGACAGATCTTGGATCGAATTTCTAATCATCGATAGTAATTGATATAAGACTAAATCAAATGATTATAGATTTTTTGAACAATATGAAAATATATACATAACATCACTTAATTTTTACAACCAAATTATGATATAATCTAAATTATCAAATAAGTCAACAAACATAACATCGTCCGGATCTCGAATTAAGTTTATTTTTTCTTAAATTTCAAACTCAATTTTTATTATAAATATATAACTATAAGATATCAAATTATCAAAAAAAACACCAAATATTTATAAAATATAAATCATAATTTTACGATTATTATGCTAACTTTATAATATTTATACTATTATACAGTTGATTAACACAACAAAATAATATATTATTTTAAAACTTATGCAAACAAATTTTTATAAATATTATCCGCACCTTTACTGATCAAAATCTTGTGGGTCTAAGAAAATATTATATTCAAAATCTGAGATTCTAAATATATACAGAATTTGATGTTAGATAAATGTCTATAAACGGATGAATCTTTAACTTTTCTTTTTGAGAGATTAAAAAAAAAATCATATGCGTAGAATTTCTAATTTTGGCAACAAAATTGAAAAATTGGCGGGTAATATACTATTAGTATGTAATGGAAGGAGTGGGGATGGTTGGCTAACTAATCTCAACCAGAAGAATTTCTATCATCGACGTTCTGGAGCCCATTCCCTCCTTTTCCACGTTGTGTTTCTCACATTTTAATTTAATTTTTGTCGGATTACATACTAGTGGTCAAGAGCAATATTAGATAAGTCAATTTTGAATGAAATTATAAATTAAAATTCTAGAACGTTCAGTTGATGTCGGAGATCTCTGACTCTTTCGTCAAGTAATTTTATGTTCTGGTGCATACTCTGAGAGATAGCGTATTTGACATCTTTATTGGTGTAAAATGTGAGTTGTGGATAAAAAATAATTAACAACAAATATTAAAGTTTAACCAAAAAACATATTATTAAATTGTGGCAATTGCATGTAATATTCTTGATTTATTTTATTTGAATTTCAAGATTGGTTATATATTTATACTATTCAAATATTTTGATGTTAGTGGAGTTTAAAAACCAGTACACCTTTTATGGATATAATGATAAATTTTATCAAGTGTTTCACATATTTGTAAAGTAATCTTGTCAAATCTTGTGTTCATTTTAAAACTTAATATATGCCAACAACAAAAAAAAAACTTAACATATACTACTCAAAACAAAATTTGGTTCTTCGTTTATTCAATTTTTCGTTATAAGGAAGGTATCATTCTAACATTTTGACTTCTTGTAAATAATTCGATCCCTTTCAGATACCAATCAATAGTTTTTAAGTTTATAATGAAATAGTGAATAAGCAAAATTGCTATGTATGGAGTGATTATTAAGTGATTGCTAAGCAAAATCCCTTATAACATTTTTAAGTGATTGTTGACTTGTCTGGTTTTGGCTTTGACTCGCCGTGGACACTCTCTCCTTTTCCTCTGCCTTCCCGAGTTGGAATCAACCTCCTTCAAGCTCGATAATGGAGTCGCACCTCTCCCCTCAGACCAGTAAAAAGTCGTCGAGGTAGCATCCTTTCATCTTGTTGGTTTTGCAGTGGGTTGGGCCCTTGTTTCATAGTGGCTTCACTTCTCGGTTAGCGCCTCCTACCTCTACTTGCTCTCCTAGTTGTGGTATGGTTTTGGCTCTCCTTGTCCTGCATCCCTTAGTCTCAGGGTTGTATGGGTTCTCTCCCTCTCGGTTTGCTAGTATCCGCTAGCCAATTCTTTGTTTTTAGTGTGGAAGCCGATTATAATGATTTGAGTAGTGGAGTTTATGGCCTTATAAGAATGCTTGTTAGTTCTCGGGGTCTTGGCAATGTGACTGGGTTCGATGGAGCTTGAGTTTGGATTTGGAGGAACGTGTGGATCCCAGGTTTTGACCCTCTCTTGGTCTCGTTGCTTGGCTCGGCTAGCTAATCAACGATCCGATTTGGGTTACTATCTACCTTGTGTTGCTTTAGCCGCATCTTCATATTTGGGTTGTGAGGCTTCCCATCACAGTTGCGGCCTTCGTTCACCTTCTTGTTAAAGTCAATACATCACAATATCCTTATCGTATCCTTCTCTATTGCTTAAGTTTACTTAATCTTCTTTTTGCTAGCTAATGTTTTTTTTGTATATTTTCACCATCTTGTAACATTCTCTCGCAGTAATTTTAATAGAAAATCCTTTATAAAAAAATTGCTATATATGGGTGCTCTTTAAATAGTAAGTACTAACAGGTGACACTGACAACACAGAACTCATTAACACTTTGTAATTAATGACCAAACACGAGTAAATATTGACACTTGTATACTCTACGATCTACACGTAGACTAAGGATAATCTAATTAAATTTCATTACGTTTCTAAAATTTCAAATGTTAGAACATAGACCAAGTTTCTGCATACATATGTCGGCCTCGTCGACCATTCGGGGACCAATGGAGAATAAGACTTGACGAACATGATTACTTAACAAGAGAAAATCTATTCTATCATATCCCTGACGAATTGCCCAATTATTTATTTTAGGAAAGAAAGAAAAATCCAAAGGCAACATCAAATCCTGACACGTGGCTTCACACGAACACATAGACACGTGGATTATTATGAGCTTGAAATCCCATCATCAGATTATCACACGGCTCTGACTCGCTTCTTTTGGTGTTATTAGACTTCCGACATCAAAAACACTAAACCGTGTTTATTATACAAAATTTTTCTAAGTTGACTTATATGTTTTTTTTTGGTTATAAAAGTCATGGGGTTTTTTTGTGTCCTCAATTTTCAATTAAATGAAAAAACTAGGTCTGTTACAATAAGATGCTCAGAAAAACAGAGCATAGCCAAACAGAGCTCTCAAAAGTCATGGTTTTGACTGGGCTTTGAGCCTCTTAACCGCGTAATAATAACAACATTTGGATAAACCAGGGTTTATTTGATTGGGCTTTAAGCCTTCTTCATATTAAAATATTTGATTTTATCATATGTAATACGATGATTTACCGGCTACAGTAGGAAAAAAAGGTTTTACTGACAACTGCGAAACAAACCTTTTTTTTCTGACACATACGAGTATACGACAGACCATGTTACCTATATTTACATTCACAACAAAAAAGTTTTATCTATAATATAAATGATCATAATCATAACGGATAGCTTTATACGCACAATGCTAAGATCTCCGATAACTTTAGATCCAAAATCTAATTCCAAATCTGGTGTAAAATGGTTTAACTCTTTGATCAGTCTCTGTAGTAAAAGCTTCCACAACTTAGTTTGTATATGTTTTGTAGCTAGTCAGATATTTCTTAAATTTAAATAACAAATTACACTTATGCATAAAAAAATTGCTCATCAATCAATTATATTACTACATCATAATCACTGTATTAGTTTACAAAATTTAACTGTATATATCAACTCAATTCTAATTCCACAAGTTATCAGTAGAACCGTAGCTCCAAACAAAAAAATAAATTTAACAAAAAACTTTTATACGGTTTCCCCAAATCAGAACTCATTCAATGATAGAATACAACATAGACAACAACAACTGAAATTTAATGCTACACACATCTTTCTGCACACTATAAATTACAATCCAAAAAACAGTTGAACCAACAATTTAGTCTCGCTCTCTCGACTGATCTACATAATTCTTCTCCCAACACAAAGCAGCCATGGCAGAAGCAGTTGAAGCTCCTCTCAAAGAAACCAATAACAGCTAATTGATCTTCTTCGGATCATTCAGAACAAACTCTGCATACAGATCCTTCAAAGCAATCACCACCGTCGTTATCAACGGTCCCATTATCGCTCCCTGCAACAACAAAACCCGACTAAAAACGTTACAAATCCGCCAATTTTCGTTCTGAAATTCCTAAAGATCCAATCTTTATCTTTGTTACCTCGAGTGCAGAAGGAAACAGAGTGACTCCACCAATAATACTTAGTCCAGTAATGTAAGCATTAGACCCAGGAATGTCATCTTGAATCTCTGAAGCACCATACTCCATTAGTATAAGATGAGTCACAGATAAAGTCACTGCAACAATGTATCTTCCTTCTAGCACGAGCTGCAAAGCCGCTGGGATTGTTGCAAACCAGTAAGGGAATATTGGTAACAGAGCGCTGATGAAGGCGAGAACAGTCGACATGTAAAGGAAATGTATGTTGTATAGTCTAAACAATAGCCAAGTGAGACATCCTTGGAAGAAGGCGATTTCTGCTGTTGCTAAAAGCACGCCGGATATCGCTAAGTCTAGGACTTCGACACATCTGTTTCTAGCGCTTGGGTTGATAGGAAGCATGTCCATGACTTGCTCGGTCACACCACCTGATTCTGATGTGATTAGAATGTATAGAACCCAAATGAAAACCATCATCTGAGAGACAAAGTTGAAAAACTCCGCTGCTCCCGAGATAATCGAGTTTCCGATAGAGAAAACGAACTTAGCACCACCTCCAACAACCGATGCGCTGCTTGAGAAAACTCGTTGTGATACATCCATTCCTTTAACAGCAAAGCCTTTAGCTTTCTCTACTAAATCTTCTCTTGTGATAATAAGCTCCCTGAAAATCACATCGACTTCCGAGTAGATCTGACTCCATTCTCGATTCTTAACCCGAGTCCTCAAACTCATGAGCTTCTCAGTGTAAGGAGACGGAGTTATAAGGGCCGTGGATGGCGTAGACGTGTTCTGAGGATGCCCGATCACGAAATGCTTGATCCCCGTGACTAACTCCGTCATATTATACTGCATTGCTAAACTATCGATCTGCTCAGAAACCGTTTCATAGAACTTTGTAGTGTACATATCTACCATTCCAGGAACATCATTCTCATCCATCCATTGCTTAATCCCAATCTTCTCAGCGTAATTGCTCTCTTCAACATGAGATTTCAAAGAATATACCGCATCTTTCCCTTCAACACCAATCTTATAAGAGAAGAAGATGACACCAGTTAAAGATCCAACAATCATAAGCACAATCAAACCAATAGCAACAATCGTATTCAATCTCTTCATTATCCCTCTTGTGAAATACGCAGTGAAATGACTTCTCTTAAAACTGTTCCTCCTCAGGGAAGACACAGCAGAGAGAGTCGAATCAACATTCTTGGAACTAAACAAAAACCCTAAAGAGAGAATCACAAGAGACCCAATCCCACCAATCCTCTCATAAGCAATCACAAACACACCAAACGAAACTAACCATTTAACCAATTTCGAAAACCCAGTTCCGTTCTTCTTCCTCGTTCTCGTAGGTTTTGATCTCCTTAGAAAAACCCTAAAGCAGAGATTTTTAATATCCACAATCGATCCAATGAAAACATTGAACACAGAAACAGGAACAGCGAGAACAACTTCCGTAAGCCCTAATTTCAAAGGCTCGCTCCAGAAATCAACAAGGGTTTCTTGAATACCTCTTAATGGAATCGAACAAAGGATCGCCCACTGAATCGGTCTTAGATACTCTTGCAATAGCTTCCCAACGAAATACAGAACACAAATGGCGAAAACGAGACCAGCGTGTGCCATTGCTATGTAAATAGCGAGACGTGCCTGTGAATCAACGGAGGATAACGATGTCTTTCCGGAAGATGATTCTCCTCCTTCATCGGAAGGTCTTCGCGGCGGCGGCTCCGATGAAGACGGAGGGTCTTGAGGTTTACGCGAAGAAGCGGAACGAAACATGTCTTGCCACGCGAGAATTGCGGGGTTTGATGATTTCGTCTCCGAATCGTATGGGACCAATTCCATCAATCAATCAATCTCTCTCCCTCCAAGACCAGATTTTTAAAAAGAAGAACTTTTTTTTTTTGCCTTGAAGCTGAAAGAAGAAATGAAGAGAGAGAGGTTTCAGACAAATGTTTTTTTTTAAATAATTCTCAGATGATAATTGAATGTTATGATTGGCCATTAATGGACAGAAGGAGAAACTATCTTAGTAAATTAAACGACGGAAATGCCCTAACCGAGAAACTATCTTAGTAAATTAAATGACGGAAATGCCCTAACCGACGACATAGTCTCTGACCACGACGGCTTCACTTTGTTTTTGTTGCATTACATAAAGTTATTCTCGAATAAAAATCGGTAATTAAATAAAGAGAGTAAATCTATTATATCCATATAAACTTTTTTTTTTAAATGAAAATTGGGTCAATTGACCTACACAAGTTGTCAACTAAAATCCATGAGACTCGAACATGCATGACGTAACAAAGGTGGATATTTTATGTCGATTTGATATTGTAAAAACGAAGGATATTTATATGCCAAAACGAGTACTCACTTTATATTTTTACACAAAACGTGATTACCAATTCATTTTTATCTTTTGCACATAGTTCCTCCTTTTATTGATTGTAATATACCGAAATCCACCCATTCTTGTCTATTGAAATCAAGAAGCCAAGTTCTATGAAAAGAAGAATACACTTTTTTTGATAATTATGTGAATTTTTCCATGTTCGAAAAATTGGGTTCGGCAGCCGCTTAATCGCTGGTTAAGCGTTGGACGGTAATCGTCGCGATTTCGTTTAATCGGCCATTAATGTGGAATCTTAGTTATTATTTTGTTGTGCTTTTCAAATTTTGAATTGGTTGATATATGTTAGATCTAAAGTTTTTAATTTTTAAGTGTAAATGATAAACAAAACACAAAAAGATGAATTTACGCGGCAAACTAGGTTTTGCAGAGGTGGAAGACTCATGAAAGAAGATGAAACGAAAATTATGGTTTTGTATTTCACTTAAAAAAGTAAAAAATTTAACGAACCCTTCATGACCTAGATATTAGATCGAGTTTAGCTTTCCGTTGGACTATTGCAAATTTCTCTTAATAATCTTGAAATAACTCTAAAACAAATTTCCTGATTAATCTCATATAATATCCGATTATTTTATTAGGCGCTAGTTTCTCCTTCACTCACTGCCCAACTAACGCTTAACAAAATCTTGAACATTAGAATTTTCATATATATGAATGATTGATTTACAAAAGGAAGGTTCGAAGCTTTGAGGATAAACCTTGCCAAAAAAAAGAGGAACTATTACAGTAGAGCAGAGCTCAAACAAACATTACTCATGGAGCCACTTTTGCATCAAGTTGCGCGCTTCCGTCTTGCAAGTTTTGTGTCTTGAATGTAACACAAGAAAAAATAAGTTTTTGCGATGATAGGTTTTATAGTTTTAACACAAGAAAAGAAAATTTTGATAGGTTTTGATGTATTTTATAAACCGTACTCAATAATATGTATTATCCTTAAGTTAGCGATTCATATGTCCCCGCTCTGGATTTTCTTCACCAGCTCATGACTTATAAACCGGGCCGTCCACTAACTAATGGTTGGATTTGGATCGATTCAAAATGAGCCGAATTAATAGGCCCATCATCATCTGTGTTTAATTTCATATATTTTCCACTGCTATCAGTTACAATAAAACTTTCACAAAAAGGGATTTCTTTTGTGAACCAAACAAAACCGGGTCCTAACTCCTAACTACATATCGGTGTTATGTTGCAATCATTCTAAAATGGATATAATTAAAGTGGTGGATGCACAAAACTTACACTTAGTTAGAATAAGAAGTTAATTATACAAAGAGATGATGACGTGGCCATGCAGCTTTTAGTTTTATTGCGTAGGCCCTCCAAAAGTTTGTTGAGACTTCGAAGTCTTGGAAATAAAGCTTCTCGATCTCGAGGTCAAGCGTACATGTGAAGTCATTTTTATTCGTAAAATGAAAAACTTAAGCACCAAAGTTTATCACTTGAATATATAATTAATTTGCACCTAACGCAAGCCATACTACATTAATCATTACTTCTTCTTTTTTTGTTAGGTTGCGGAGCTAATTATAGTTAGTCTTACTAATAGTCTCTATGGTTATGGCTAGGTAGCCAAACTAGAATACAATGCCATGTTTGTGATCAGAAAATAGATGGTTGAAGGTTGATTAATGTAAAAAAAAAAAGATGTATAAGATATGCTGAATGTTACTTCGCATAAAAGACAGTAGTGTTAAACCTCGTACCGAGCTGAATAATTTTCATCAATGAGGTCAGCAATTGAACGTTCAGAAAATCGACACGTGGTGGCTTACACATTCGACAATTTTCTCAAGGGAGACAAAAAAAAATCCCTGAAAAATTCCTCAATTTTCTTAAATTTCGAGATAAATGGACTAAAAAACAAAACAGAAAGATACGCTATGAAATGAAACTGCGTTTTCAAGCAACTGCTATATTTGCTATATCTCTCTCTTTCTCTTTCTTCTATAAGGGCTCTGCCTCTTTTACATTAGCCGACCATGACATTAAATCAAGACTTCTTAAAATTAATTTTCATTTATTTGATCTAAAGTCAAGTTTTTTCCTCCATCAAAATGGAAAATGTAATCTGGGTTCATCATAGAAAGGATTAAAAACAGTCGGAGATTTTCGTTCCCAGGGGAGTAAAATTTTTTATATGATGGGTCTGGTTGATTCTTTGTTAGCAAAAGACGCAAGGAAATTTCTCAAAAGGAAAGATAGTGATGCTGCAGAAGCAGGTACGTTGTTATAAAAAAATTGTTTGATTTCGCCTCATACAAAATTTTCCTAAAATTTTCAGAGATTTGGCGTGAAAAAGGAGATGTAGTTTATCCTCACGTTGTCTCTGTTCTTGATCTCTAATTAGTCAAACGGTTTTGATCGGATTACTTATAAAGAGACGTTTATTAATCTTTGATCATTAAGGGTTATGAAATTTTCCAATTCTAGAATTTCTTTTGTTCATTACCTGTTTGATGAATTGTCTCTGATGAAATGAATTACCTTTAGGTTTGTTTGATCTGTCTGTGTTTTATTTATTGATTCGTCAGGACGAGCTTTGGAAGAACTCAGAAGCTCTTTATACAATGATCTTAAAACATCAGAAGGAGCTAAACGCCAACAACAGAGATTTTGTGGCCCTGTTGTTGCGATGTCCTTTAATTTCATTGTTGCTGTTGGAATCATCCTTGCCAATAAATTAGTAATTCAGTTTATTATAAATTCAAATTTTTTCTTTCTTTCTATGTTATTGTAACTGTAAACTTTTTTGTGGGGGTTTTAATTTTGCAGGTGATGGGAAGAGTTGGATTCAATTTTCCGATCTTTCTAACATTGATTCACTATGCTGTTGCTTGGATTCTTCTAGCTTTCTTTAAATCTCTTTCATTGCTTCCAATGTCTCCTCCATCAAAGACAACACCTTTCTCCTCTCTTTTCTCTCTTGGTGCTGTCATGGCCTTTGCTTCTGGACTCGCTAATACGAGTCTCAAACACAACAGGTTCGTAGCTCAATCAGTAAAATTTGCATCAACATTAATAGCTCAAGCTATAATGTGAATCGGACTGAAGAGATAAAGAGAGATTTTGCTCTGTTTCATCATACTTGAAAGCTTTTGTTTTTTTTTTGTTTTTTTTCAGCGTTGGATTCTATCAGATGGCTAAGATTGCAGTGACACCAACGATTGTTCTTGCGGAGTTTGTTCTCTTCAAGAAAACCATTTCTTCGACAAAGGTTTGGCTTTGAGTTTTATGACAGATTATTTCAGAATCGTTATATGTGTTTTGGTGCTTACTCTGTTTTGGAGTTTGTCCTCTCACAGGTGATGGCATTAGCCGTAGTATCTCTAGGCGTGGCTATCGCGACAGTGACCGATCTAGAATTCAATTTGTTCGGAGCATTGGTTGCTGTTGCTTGGATTATCCCAAGTGCCATCAATAAAATTCTCTGGTCTAATCTTCAGCAACAAGCTAATTGGACTGCCCTAGCGTAAGAATCTCTCTCTCTTTCTTTTACTTGAGGCTTAAGCAAAATAAGTCTCTTAAGATAACAAAATCTTTATTGAATGTAGATTGATGTGGAAGACGACACCGTTTACTGTCTTCTTCTTATTAGCTCTCATGCCATGGCTTGACCCACCTGGAGTTTTGCTCTTCAAATGGGACTTAGGTAATTCCTCTGCAATTCTCATCTCGGCTCTGCTCGGCTTTCTTCTCCAATGGTCTGGTGCACTCGCTCTCGGGTTAGTCTTTTCTTCCTTGCTTCGGTTTGAAGATTAGTCTTGAGTTTATATAATTTGCTTTTGCTTCACTTAGCTGTTCTGAGTAATAATTTCTGAAACAAAACAGAACCTGGTAAGCCTAAACCGGTTCAGTCACTACTTTTACCGGATGGGATGAGATAAAACATCAAAACCGTTAAAACGGTTATCTATAAATTTCAATTTTTTCGGTTTATACATACCAACGTTAATGCTAACTTGCCAATGTTGTTGTTTCTGACAGGGCGACCTCGGCAACATCTCATGTAGTATTAGGGCAATTCAAGACATGTGTGATATTGCTTGGAGGTTACGTTATCTTCGGCTCCGATCCCGGTTTCATCAGCATATGCGGTGCAGTGGTGGCTCTTGGCGGCATGTCTGTCTACACGTGGCTCAATCTTCCGGGGAAATTCATTGATCACATCACGAGCAAGCAGCTTCCGAAGCAAAACGTAACCATTTCAAAACCTAAAGCCGACACTGACGGCGGCGGAGGAGGAGAGACCGGAGTGGCTGTAGTTTCTGTTGACCCAATTCTCTCCAAGACGACAACCGCAAATATCGTATAGCTTCATATTTTCATTAGATACCAAAGTCAAAAAAGAGTTTCTACAGCGTTTAGTTTGTAATGTTGGTTTAATTTTAGTATTAATCTGATATCCGATTAGTTTTAGTAAATGATAAAATAAAAAAAAATTGATTTATAGGACATGTTTATGGATACGTCTTACGAACATTATTTGTTTGTCTTGTATCCGATTGGTGCACCAAATTTGATAATAAAAAAATCGTGTGCACAGTAAGAGACATCAATATGTTTTTGTCAACAATCAATATTTTTTTCATATCTTTATTTCAATAGTTTTACCGCGGAAGTACAATGTCACCAATCACATCGAATAGGAGGGTTTGAGGAGTTTATTTGTAAAATAATGAAATATAGGTTCTAGGTTTGGAGTATTTATAACTTGGTGACCCTTTTTTACAGTTTTGGAGTCTAGGAGGTGCAATTAGTAAATAACTAAAACCTTCCTGACTTACTATACAATTTCATAAACTTAACGTACTAAAGTGAAAATTTACTGGAGTCGGGTTTTCTCTATAAAAATTGGGGTGACCCGAACCCGGCTTTGTTTAAGATTCCACAGTCGTCAAGAAATAGAGTCATCTCAGAACGTTTCTCGATTTGCTTTACGACTTCATAATTTTGCCTTGCAATTCCATCGTTCGCCGGCGAGTGGGATTATGACTGACTAAGTAAATCGCTGATCGAGCTACATAGAGATGGGAATGGGAAGTAACGGCGAATTGAAGTATGAGATCTCCCAGAACGCGTACATCAAACTCGTTCTTCACTCGCTGCGACACAAAACGGCGGCAGTCAACGGAGTCCTCGTCGGAAGAATCAGCCCTAAGGACGACGGAGTTGTAGAGATCTCTGATTCTGTGCCGCTCTTTCACTCTAACCTCGCTCTCCTTCCTCCTCTCGAGATCTCGCTCATCATGGTCCGTATCTCTTCTTCTTTTCACTGATTCGAATCATGAGCTTTGAAATTGAATTTTGAAAAAGCTTAGGATCTGATTGCGTTGGTAACTTGGTATTGATATTGAATTACAAATTTTAGGAATTTTAGTCCGTGTACTAAATGTAGTTGCAGCTGCATATGCTATTATGAGCTCGTTCTTGCTGTTCTATCTGTGGCTTGATTCTCAGTAAAGTCTTACTTTTTGTTTCTATAGTAACATAGAAAATTCAGATCTTGAATTGTGTTTGAGAGAGATTTAGTGTCTATATCTATATGTGCTCTCGATTCGAATTGGTAGATGTGAAATTCTAGCACTGTTTTAACTTGATCTGAGATTTTAGACTTACGGATTTTGTTGCTTTGATGTGTGTTAGATAGAGGAGCATTACGTGGCTCAAGGTTTGAGTATTGTTGGATACTTTCATGCGAATGAGAGGTTCGATGATGTCGAGCTCTGTGGTGTAGCTAAGAACATTGGTGATCACATTTCTCGCTATTTCCCTCAGGCACCAATTCTCTTGGTGAATGTCTTATCCTTTACTTTCAAGTTCGACAGTTTCTTGAATCACTAGGTTTAAGTATCTTATGTTGCGCCTGTATGCTGTTGGTAGTTGAACAACAAAAAGCTTGAAGCCTTATCAAAGAGTCAAGATCGAAGTCCTGTGTTGCAGGTTGGTATTTCTAATCACGACAGTGTTTTGAAAAGCTTAATATAGCATGGAGATGAGATTTAGCAGTTAGTCAATTTTATATATTGTTATGGTAAATATAAGCTCAAGAGAGAATAGTGAAAGACCGAGAAGCTCGGATTTTGTAGTATATGCTAATTTATTGTTAGCTCTGGCTCTTGTCTCGTCATTGCATTCATTATTTTTGTATCGCATTCTAAACAAATACTGTAATTTATGAGAGTTATAAAACATGACCAGACTAGCTGATTACTGCTTAAACTGTGCTAGCCACCTTTCTTGACACCAAGCTTATATTGTCCTTTTAATCAACACTTTTTCTCGTCCTTTTCTTTTTGTGCTTTCTGCTTGATGCAAGTTATTTTATCATTTTTTATTGGCTTAGTAAGAATTTTTGTTGTATGTATATGCTAGCTGTGTGTAAAGGATGCTTCTAAGAACTGGAGAGTGGTTGGAGCAGATGGAGGAAGCAAGCTACTCTTGAAAGAGCCATCGGCCAATGTAGTTTTGTCAGATTACATTTCATCTGAGAAATGGAAGGACGTCACAGATGTTCATGATCATCTTGATGATATCACCAAGTAAGTTAGATATACGAACTGAAAAAAAAAGAAGAAAAAGCTATGACCTTTATGTACAAGATGGTAACATCTCACTTATTATATTCACTGTAATTGCAGGGACTGGCTAAACCCTGGACTTTTCAACTGAAGACGGGTATGCGATATAGCTAAATTAGACTTTTTCTTTCATCAACGAAAAACAAAAAAAAAATTCTTGGAGACCCTTGTTTACAATTTCCCTTAAATCATGTTGAAGTGTTATCCAGCTACGCAACAAAGCTCAAATTACTTTCAATTGGTACACTTCTAGTTTTATCATTTGAATGATATCTTTGGAGCTTGTTCTCATGATTCACTTTCTTATCTATTCGGTTGCATTTTGATTATATATAGTTGGAATGAAAGCTCTGCTTTATTTGGCTATTGTTCTTAAACTTGCAAAGTACATAGCTAAATCCTGATGAACATGAAACCAAATCTTGTGCTTTACATTGCATGAATCCCTTAACTGCTTAGGGACAGTTTTTACATAGAGGTAACAATCACCAAAGCGTTTTTCGACATCAACAGTTACCCCTTTTAGGTGAAGGTTTCATCTCCAACAACCTTAAAACACGGGACAGCCTGAAACAACACCACCTTTGGCTGTCGGGCAATGTGCTACAGTGAAATGGTCTGAGTTCTCAAGTCCCCACCAATCAGGTAAGCTTATATCATTGTTCTGAAGCGCAAAGAATATAACCACTCCCATAATCGCAGTACCTGCACCAAGCGCTGCTGAGTGGATGTAGTTGTGCCTCGCCCACCAACTTTTAAACCTCCTGAAGATGTAGTAGTTGAACACAACCCCAACGATGGCCAAAGACCAGTAATGCACAGCCTTGGCTTGTGGCGTTGCGCTTACTGCAGAGAAGATCAAGGGAATATGGATCTGTTTTAGTCATTTCTTCTCTGCGAACTTCTTCGATAGGTACCAGAAGCGAACTGGAACGAGGAGACCGATAAGGAAGAACCAGTTCATCCCAGGATAGATACCTTCTTTGGTAAACATTCTCCCTGTACCAATCACTCCCCATATGATTGATGCATTGTAGAACACTTCATCTCCAGGACAAGTCCATGGACTACCCACCGGAAGCAAATCTGTATTACATATGTTCTCGACAGATGTAATGAGCCACCATGTTGTTCCGAAGCAGACAGATGATGCGACCACAGTGGCAACAAGCTGGACGTAGAACATATATCTGGGAGGAATCTTCATGTAGTGACCAAGCTTGAAGTCTCCAACAAAGTACAAGGCTTGAGACATACTGATGTATCCGTATGTCTTAAAAGCGACATTGGCTAGTCGCTTTCCTGGGTATAAGTACCCGATGATCTTTAGTTGCTTGGATAACTCCGATAGGCAACTTGAAGAACAAGGCAATGGCGCACGCTGAGTATAAGTCCCCACCATGGAAGCTTAAGTTGTCTGTCAAAGCCCTAACAAGCATAGAGTGCTAAAGCAAAGGAAACAACAATAACTACGAGCAGTCACCGAGCTTTTCCAAATCCAGCAAACGAATGAAATTACGGAAATGGAAGGGAAAAGGTAGCCAGGGATGATGTAGCAAGCGAAGCTCACGCCGAAGTAGATCCTCCTTTTCATGTAAAACTCTGTTACATAGCCAAAATAAAAATTTGGATTGAGAGCAGTAAGAGAAAGAAAATGAGATTGATTAAGCCACATATATATCCGGATCAAAACGAACCTAAAGAGTGAGACTTGAACACATGGCCACCACATAAACGGCGACTCGACCAGGAACTTCCTGAAAATTCCAGCCCATCCATATCCTAACAACTGCAAGAAAATGAGTGTCAAAGATCAAGAACGGTGAAAAATATTGATTATTTAGCCATTGCAGTATGAAGTAATACACACCCAAAGAAAAATATGAGTTTTTGGATTTATATTGCAAGAAAAATGTCAGGAAGCATAAAGATTATTTCTTACCCTTAGACCATTGAATTTTTAATTCAACAGTTGAATGAGTGAAATGAATGTGTTGATATTGGATGATTAAATTATGTGGTTTATTTGATATTGAATTAATTCAATATGTTGAATCTGGTGGATGATGAGAGAAGAATGCCATATGGCGAATTTTTATTGGATGCTGAGATTTTTCATATATTTGTTTCAATTCTAACTATTTTAGATTAATTATTTTATTACAAATTAAATTATTTTTAAAAATGTGTTATATCAAAATTCATCATTTTCATACTCTATAAATAGATATTGGTTTCATTTGATTTGGACCCAAAAAACTATTTTCATTATATTTTTTATTAGCTTCCAATAAATTCTTGTTTATAGTTTTAAACATCTTTTAAAATATTTTTTAATGAAAATAGATTTTATAAAACGATTTTTTAGTTTTAACATATTTTTAAACATTATTTAACTCTTAGTTATTTGAATATAATTTTAATCATTAATTATGTAATATATAACCACAAGAAAACATAAAAGAAAATAAAAATATTAAATAAAAATGGATACTAAATTATGAAATGGATAAAAAAAAAGATGATTTAAAGTAAAAAGAAAAGTGTAACGACAGGGTCGAATGGATAAAAATATTGAAACCATTGTATATAGTCTTAAACAATAACTTGTCATGTCTGACCAAAACTCCATGTAACGACAGGGTCGAATCAAATCGTAATCAGAAGGTCTACACATGAATTAATAAATGTACGTGAAACTTCTTTTACAAATCAAGTTATTAATAACGCAAGACATTATATAATAAATGGGTCCAATTGATTATATTGGGCCGACAATTATTTGGAACAAAGCCCGTTAATAAATGCTCTACAACACCAATCAATAGACCACAAAGCAAAACATCCAGCTTCTACTTTTGTTAAACCCTCGCCGCGAGAAAAAACCCTAATTCAAACCGTTGCCATGGCTGCTCTCACTCGTAACAAGAAGAAAGCTTCGCAATCCAGAACTCCTCCGTCTAATAAGGTTACAAAATCCAGAACTCCTCCATCTAAGAACCATTCGAAACCGCAAACTTCGACATTGAAGAAGAAAGGTGTGAAATCACAGATGAAACCTCCATTGAAGAAGCAGAAGAAGGAAGTTGTGGAGGAAGATCCTTCTGAAAATGATGAAGTTTCCGATGGTTCTGATGACGATGTTCCGACCGATGTAGAATCAGAAGAGCTTGATGAATCTGATGATGGAGACAAAGGCTCTAATGGGTTTTTCTCTGATGATGATGAAGAGGAGAACGATGAAGATGAAGAGCTTTTGGGTGATGACTTTCTGGAAGGTAGCGGAGATGAAGAGGAAGAGGGACCTTCAAATACGGATTCTGATTCTGATGAAGACGATATTGTGAAGAAATCTATAGCTATTGATAAAGAAATTGCAAAGCAGAAGGAAGAAGCTGATGCTGAGCTGCTGGAGACTAATCAGCAAGAAGGACCTGATGAAGAAGAATCTGAACATGATGCGTTTCGGCTACCAACTGAAGAGGTGACATTTCTCATGTGCAATGCTCTATTTGATTAGATTATTATGCTCTATTTGATTAGATTATTATGCTGAGCAATGGAGTGTTTTAGCTATATCTAACTGTTTTTTATTATTCTTCATTGTCCAGGAACTTGAAGAAGAAGCACGTGGGCCACCAGATCTTCCACTACTTAAGAGTAGAATAGAAGAGAGTTAGTAACATTTCAAATTTTATTTCTTTATTACTCTTGGTATGATGGTTTTATTCCAAGGTTTGAGCTGTAATGATTAATTCATTCATCTTTCAGTTGTTAGAGCTCTGAAAAATTTCAAGGCTTTGAGGCCAAAAGGAGCCAGGAGGAAAGATTGTGTTGAACAGCTCAAATCTGATCTTGGTTCTTATTATGGCTATAACAGTTTTCTTATTGGAACTTTGGTTGAGGTTACTATCTAGTCTCTGATCTTTTTTGAAGTTCCATTTTTTTGTTTAATAAACTATGGTTTGGATGTTGCACATACTCTTTACTTGTGGATATTGAATTGGGATTTCTCTTGCAGATGTTTCCTCCTGGTGAACTTATGGAACTAATTGAAGCTTTTGAAAAGCAAAGGCCTACATCTATCCGGACAAACACTCTTAAGGTGAACTTGGATGTGTTTTACTGGATTATAGCTTATGAATTTCGAGTTCTGCAATTTCATGGTGATGTTTCTTTGTTTTAGACTCGAAGACGGGATCTTGCGGATGTACTTTTGAACAGAGGAGTCAATCTAGACCCATTAAGCAAGTGGTCGAAAGTACATATTTTGTTCTTATTGTTTTCTTTTCTGTAAGTCCTATTTTATGCTGGTTCTGTAGTTGATCTGTGATAACTCATAAGTCCTATTTTGTGGATGTCCTATTGTAGGTCGGACTTGTTATTTATGATTCACAAGTGCCAATTGGTGCAACTCCTGAATATTTAGCGGGTTACTACATGGTAATTGATTATCGCATGTGTTGCCCTTTTGTTCACCTTTTATGGAATGTAATTTTATACTTAAATCTGTACTTGGGGTATTTGCAGCTTCAAGGTGCTAGTTCGTTTTTGCCAGTGATGGCCCTTGCCCCTCGAGAGAATGAGCGGATTGTGGATGTAGCGTAAGTTATTATCATCTACTAAATTGTAACCTCAACTGAAAAGTGTCTGATTGTTTCGTTATGTCTGAGTTTATAACAATATTTATACCTAATGCAGTGCTGCTCCTGGTGGTAAAACAACATATGTAGCTGCTCTAATGAAAAATACGGGTATGTCTTCATTGGTTTCTTGTTCTTCTTATCCTCATTTTTCATTTTGCTGTTTTAATGTTTATAATGATTTTTTGGTTAACGTTCATTATGATGCTATAACCAGGGTTAATATATGCGAATGAGATGAAAGTACCTAGGCTTAAGTCGCTAACTGCCAATCTGCATCGCATGGGGGTCACAAATACCATAGTTTGTAACTATGATGGAAGAGAGGTTAGCTTCTTGAGCTATAAATTCTTCTATCGAATTTTGCTACCTATTTATAAAATGTTAAAAACCATAACATCTACCTTAGTTCACATTACTGGCATAACTGTAATTATTAAATTTGGTCTGCTTAACTTTACTCAACATGCTTTATTCTTTGCACTTATTCTCCATTCTGTTTTCTTTGCGTTTAGCTACCCAAGGTTTTAGGTCAGAACACCGTTGATAGAGTATTGTTGGATGCACCGTGCAGTGGAACTGGAGTAAGGAACTTCGATCTTAGTCTCTTTTTAACCATAGTTAAGGTCTAGATCCTTATAACCAAATGCCCTCTGCTACTCAATACAGGTCATATCAAAAGATGAATCAGTTAAAATTTCAAAAACTGCTGAAGAGATAAAGAAATTTGCTCACTTGCAAAAGGTATGGCAGTACCTCTTAAACAATATTTAACGTATCTGAACAAACAAAACTTTCCTTCTTAAACAAATGCTAATTTAGCTCTTTTTATTTTGTTTTTTCATGCAGCAACTTGTACTTGCTGCTATTGATATGGTGGATGCCAATTCCAAAACCGGTGGATATATAGTTTATTCAACATGTTCACTTATGGTTGCTGAGGTTAGTTTACTGATATCCCCCACCCCCCCATATCTCTCTTCCTTGCTTTAGCTTCATCCTAATTTTTCCTTTTGTATTACACAATTGCACAGAACGAAGCTGTCATTGACTATGCTCTCAAAAAGAGGGATGTTAAACTCGTTACTTGTGGACTCGATTTTGGCAGAGAAGGGTAATTTACATTTTTTTCAGCTGTAGAGATATGTAAAGGAACATTAAAATGATATGACTCAAACTTTTTGTCCTCTTCATCAGATTCACCAGATATAGAGAACACAGGTTTCAGCCTTCTTTAGACAAGACTAGACGTTTCTATCCTCATGTACACAACATGGACGGATTTTTTGTGGCGAAGGTACTCCCTTTTGACCTTATAAAGGATCAACCATGTTTGTATGTCAATACTCTAATAGTTTATCAACATTACCCACATATTTTTATGTTATGCTCTTTTTTTTCTTTGTTTATACAGCTGAAGAAAATGAGCAACAAGCAATCCTCAGAAGCTGATGATGAGGCGGTAGAAACTGAAGAACAAGCTGAAGTGTCTAGTGATGATGGTGATGATGATGAAGCTGAGGCCATTGAAGAGATGAAGAAGACTTGTGTTCCCAATGAGCAACGTAAGGAAACTAAAGAAAAGAAGAAAAAGGAAAGTGTTGCAAAATCAAAGGAGAACAAGAGAGGCAAAAAGGATAAGAAATCAAACTCTGAAAATGGAAATGTGGAAGATGCTTCTAAACCAAGGAAGCAAAAGAAGAAGAGATCTGAATGGAAGAACGAGATTGCTCAAGCTAGGTAAAAACAACATTTCTCACTGTTTCATTTGCTTTTCCTTACTAATCAAACGATGAACTGAAAGAACAAAACACATTTTAAGATTGTCTTTACATTTTTGCTTGCAGGGAAGAGAAAAGAAGAGCCATGAGAGAGGAGTCAAAGTCGAAGGAGAAGCAATGATTCAGTTTTTTTTTTTTGCGTCAACGAGAACAAACCCGATACGAAAGTGGCTTTGTTGTTTTTATTTATCCAGGAGGATTTGTATTACATTAAAAGCTCCCAGAGTTATCACTCTCTTAAACTCCATGGACAGATATTACATGTCCAAAAGTTGTTTCAGAAAATCTTTCAATTGTATGAAATGGAGTTGGGTTCTTGAGCCAATCACTGATCTTTCTCACATCAACAACTGTAATTGAATCAATTAAAGTCTATAAACCATAGAAAATTGTCTATAAACAAAATCAATTAAAGTCTATAAACCATAGAAAATTGTTTATAAATCCTAGATGAAATCAAATTTTATGTAATTGAATAACTAATTATATTACTCCTTTATTTAAGTTTCATATACATAATTCTGTCGTATACGTTATTAAATCATCATCATCTGTACATGTTTTTATATTATTATTTTGCCTAAAATCGAATTGATTCAAACCATAACCAAATCACTTGGACGAAATATTGGAAGTTGAAAGGCTCTGAATTGTTTCAGTTTTATTTTTATTTTTTCTTTTTCGAACAGTTTGTTTATAATCAGGGATTTGGCAGTGAGCTGTTGATTGGTTGTAACTTGTAAGTAGTTAGAGAGAGATTCACATCTTTCTCCAAAGTGGGACTTATGTTGGAGAACATGACAACCCATTCTTCATCTCTCTGTCAGATCTTGCTTTGGGACCTCTCAATATTTATTTGATTATTTATCCTTAACTCTTATTTTCTCTTACTTCTTTTTAAATATTGTTTGTATTATTTAGATTTTATTTTCTGTATATAAATATATTTCAAATGTTCGAAAATCATTAAAGATGATATCTAACTGGTCGATTATATGATTCAATCAGTCAACTTTTCTTCCTGATTTTATATTCCGAAGAACTTTGTTTTTTGTCTGCTGTTATAAAGAACATTTTTGTAGCGAAAAAGATGGGTTATGTTTTAACAAAAGAAGATATAATTAAATCAGGTGGACTATTATATATTTTTTCTTTATGTCAAACAAAATCATGTGGACTATATTCTGACATTTGGGTTGTACTAAAGTAGAGTGGATATAAACTAATTCAACAATGATTACCTGAATGTAAGTTTACAGTATATAATGTAAGTATAACCGAAGTGGGGTTGGTTTAGTGGTAATTTTTTTTTGGATAAAGGTGAAAGAGATCACGAGTTTAATTTTTGTTGGGAAGAATGTATTTTATGAAAGAAAGTTAATTTAATATTGATCAGAACTTTATCCCAAAAAAATTAGTGATCCACGGACAACCTCATAATTATTAAAAAAAAAAAAAGTTTACAGTATCACGCAAATAAATAGATAAATAATAGGAAACTAAAAGAAAATTACTTCTTCCTTTTGTATAAAATACTCACATCGCAGGTAATTATTTAGGTTGACTTTAGTGAACACATAAATTTTGTTCATTTGTCGAGTTACTCAATTTCAACAAAACTGGAAAGAACATTAAACATCAAAGCTACTAAAGTCAACCTAAATTACTAAAACACAAAATCTAACAAAAAAATACATCAGATTACTAGGTATACGAATTTGCGTGAAGATATTTTACCTGCTGAATATGGAGATAATTTTTTTGATATTATTTGAAAACTTTTACGGTTTACATTTTTTCATGTGACTAGAAGATCTTAAACAAACATCCAAACTATATTCTACAATTGAAAGATTTTATATCCAAGTTCAGGCTAATGTTCAAAATATTCAAGAAATGTGTACTTTTACCTTTTAAGATAATTTTCGAGGTAAATTTATACCACTGAATCATTATGAATTTGTTAAAAAGTTATTATCGAAGAGTTCAAATTAACCAAAAAAACTCTGTGAAAAACGAATGGATTCTCATTTAGAAAAAATATTTTTTTTGGTTTGGTATGACCAATATATAGTGACCATTTATAGTTATAACTTAAATTAAAACCCTAATCCCTCATTTTTCATGGTTAACTGTTTTGGGATACAGAATGCGAGTCTACGGTGAATTAGTTAATTTTAACGTATTTTTGTCTAAAAAATGGAATTGTTATGAAGAAGATTCCCCATCTCGTCCAAAGCCGATCATGGAGCTAGCTATTTGTCGTTATGGAATATGAGCTTTTCTATAAATTATAAAATGAATGCAGTTATTGGATCTAAGAGGATGTGGTTAAAAATGAATTATTTAAGATAATTAAATGAACAAATTATACCTACTTGTGTTTTTTATGTTGAACAATCTTCTGTTTTGTCAACTTCCTGCTGAACAATTTCTAAAAAAGCATTGTTTCTGTTCGATTAAATGGAAAAGCGGAATATAATAGTATAAGAAAACTTAATATTGAGTAAATCAGAAATTGCTGAAAATGCGGTTCAACCTTTTTTGGCATCTTTGGAACTCCTAAAGGTTAACTATATAAATCCTAAAGGTTAACTATATATTTGGTCCGTTTAATTATATAGAAAATTTCTAAATCTGATTCACGTATTTGTTATTTAAAGAAAAATTTAAAGGTTTTATAAATGGAACCTTTAATTCTTAGCGATTGTTAAATTATTTTTTAAAACTATAAGAAATACATGATTCATAATATTATTTGTAACTTAATTGGAAAAACCTCATAAGGAAAAATTGGAAAAATTAAGGAATAGTATATCTAGTAAATGATTCCCACATTAAGATTATAAATACTTTTTTTAATGAGTGTTATTTTTAAACAAATTAAGAAAATTTGTAATCTTCTTTCTACTATTTATTAATACACTAAATAAGTTTTTCTCTCTAATTAATAAGCCAAAATCATAAATTCAAACTGATATTTAATTAAAAATTTGCACTGAAAACATAAAATAATATTTTTTATGAAACAAAAATTAAATCTCATAATAACATTCTTTTATAAACGGAGGGAGTACAATTTAACTTTTAAAAAATTACGTATAAAATCTATATTAAATTTTTTTTCCAAACATGTAAGCGAGTTTTTTCCGTTTAAAATAAAAAGTATATCAAAGATGAATGTGGTGTTTTTTTTTTTGTCGTGAACTCAGATTGGATGGATGTGGTTTAATACGAAGAAACCTGATAATTGTCATGCTTATAAAATAACATGCGATCATATAAAGATCCATCTCTATGTTCTTCTTAATTACAACATGAAAAGAAAAATTATAAAATAATAATAATATTAACAATAATATACAATAATATTTGTCTGAAAATTTTATTTTTTATAATTTAGTCTCTAAAAAGGCTCAAGTATTACAGCTCACGAGAGCATCGTTGATGTAAACCTTTGTCTTCCATTTTGGAGAAAACAAAAATACATTGAAATAATTGAATCCCTCAAAAAATTAAAAAAGTAATCAACTTTTTTTATTTGACCCAACTCTCTCTCCTCTTCCCTCTTTTCACGGTAGACCCAACTCACTCTCTTCTCTCTTAACACTCTCTTCTCTCTCCCCCATTTCCATGGAAGCAAGCAGATGTGCTCAATTCTCTCTTTCTCTCTCTACAGCCTTACATGAACACTGACTGTTCTCTCTTTTTTATTTTTTTTCTTCTTCCCTTTGCTTAATTTCATCTCCAAAAAGGGTATCTTGTGATCTTTATCGCTCAAAAATCTGAACTTTCAGGTAATTGGTTATTTGAGCGATAAAGCTATGTTCTTTTTCTCTTTTATCTTCTGGGTTTTATTCTCTGATTCTTGCTTAGATCCAAAAGTCCTCTTCTTTACTTTAACTAGATCTGTTTATCCCTTTTTGCATGTATAAACACTCTCAATTAGGTTTATACTTATTACGATTCAATCGATTTGAATTCAAGATCCATCTCAGCTCAACTTCGTTCTTGATAGTCAGTTTTATCCAATTTAGGGGAAAAAACAATTTATTTATGCATTTACTCACCTTCCATGTATTGTAAGATCCATGATTATTGATCTCTGGATTACTGATATTCTCATGTTTTTTAAAGTCTCAAGCTTGCTTTAACTGATGCTATTGTTTTGTTTGATGAGTAGATCAGATCACTCCTTGATTAGTAGAGAATCAAGAGAATTTCTTTAAATCTCAAGGAAGAAGAAAGTATTGGTTTTTAAGAATCAAGATGGCTTCAAAAACTTTAGACGAAGGATCACTTACCAATTCAAGTCAAAGTATGTCAATCAACACTTTAGCAGATCAAGTCTCTTCGAGTTTGTCTTTCGCCGATCCAAGTAGTGACAGCAAAACCGGTACTAATAAGATCAACGAACAAGGTGAGAGTGGAAAGAGTAGTACTTGTAGACCGAGTACAAGCAGTGATATAAGTGATGAGAGCACTTGTAGCAGCTTTAGTAGCAGTGTCAACAAACCTCACAAGGCCAATGATGTGAGATGGGAAGCTATTCAAGCTGTTAGAACTAAACATGGTGGTTTGGGTTTGAACCATTTTAGGCTCTTGAAGAGGTTAGGTTGTGGTGATATTGGAACTGTTCATCTTGCTGAGTTGAATGGAACAAGGTGTTATTTTGCTATGAAGGTTATGGATAAAACTGCTTTGGCTAGCCGTAAAAAGCTTCTTAGAGCTCAAACTGAAAGAGAGATATTGCAGTGTCTTGATCATCCGTTTCTCCCGACGTTGTATAGTCATTTTGAAACTGAGAAGTTCTCTTGTTTGGTTATGGAGTTTTGTCCTGGAGGTGATTTGCATACACTAAGACAGAGACAGCCCGGGAAACGTTTCACCGAGCAAGCAGCAAAGTAAGAAAAAGTTTTGAGCTTTCTCTATTTATGGAAACTGGTTTTATGCGTTTTTATAATAACTCTATTGACTTGCTGTTATTAAAGGTTTTATGTTGCGGAAGTGCTTCTTGCAATGGAATATCTACACATGCTCGGGATCATTTACCGTGATCTGAAACCCGAGAATGTTCTTGTGAGAGATGATGGACATGTGATGCTTTCGGATTTCGATCTCTCCCTGAGATGTACTGTTAGCCTCTCTATAGTTAGATCTGCCAACTTCGGATCGGAAGGCTTGTCAAAGAATTCGGTGTCTTGCTCGCAACAACCTGCATGCATCCAGCAACCATCTTGCATCTCAATGGCTCCAACATCTTGCTTTTCTCCTCGATTCTTCTCATCAAAATCCAAGAAAGACAAGAAACCGAAAACCGAAAATGGGAACCACCAAGTAACTCCGCTACCAGAACTCGTTGCAGAGCCCACAGGTGCCCGTTCGATGTCTTTTGTTGGCACACATGAGTACTTAGCTCCAGAGATCATCAAAGGTGAAGGACATGGAAGCGCGGTTGATTGGTGGACTTTTGGGATCTTTCTTTATGAACTATTGTTTGGTAAAACACCATTTAAAGGGTCGGGAAATCGAGCAACGCTCTTCAATGTTGTTGGTCAGCCTCTTAGATTCCCGGAATCTCCGGTTGTTAGCTTTGCAGCTAGGGATTTGATAAGGAGCTTGCTTGTAAAGGAGCCACAGCATAGATTAGCGTATAAGCGTGGAGCAACGGAGATAAAGCAACATCCTTTCTTTGAAGGAGTGAATTGGGCTTTGGTCCGGTGTGCAAGTCCACCGGAGATTCCTAAACCGGTTGATCTTCAACCGGTGAATCCTACTTCTGCTGTACCGTCTGCCTCATCTTCGAGTGTGAGATCTGATCAGAGTAATTATCTTGAGTTTGATTTCTTCTGAAGAAACTGGTTTCCCCAGTTGATGATTCTCATATTGTTTCTTTGCAAATTCTGTTTAGTATTTTCGAAAATGTGGTTTTTTTTTTCTCGTCTTGAAAAAAGTTTAGGAGATTTGTAATCATTATTCAGAAATGTGAGACAGTATCTGTACCATCTTCTTGAGTTTGATGTTAGACACGAACCATTGAGAATCGCAAATCCACTATCCAAAACCTGAAAGTTCTTTGCTTTTCACTGATCTTAACTCAAAACAAGGTATCTCCAATCCGGTTTAACCGATTCGAAACTAAACCAATTAGAAAAGTAATTTCTTACAAAATGGATATTTTATATATATTATCAACAATAGTTCTTACATAAAAGTTAAAACCCTCTCCTAACTCCATACAAACGAAGGGGAAAAATCTAGCTTAAAGACTAAGATAAATCACCATTCCAAAGGAGCAAGATATTTCATTTCAATTGTTTATAGCAGTTATAAGCAATAGCCACAGATGCAGCAGCTAAAGCAGCATATGTATCTTCTTTCTCCCAAGTCTCCAACCAAATCGACATCGCACCACTAACCTTGAATCCACAAGAAGATTTGTTCTTGCTGCTACTTATCCGAGAAGAGGTATTTTTATCAGAGACTTCTTTTCCCGATGTAGTATTCTCTTTGTGATTCTCCACACAGTAAGAGGAGTTGCCATTTTGTTGGCAACAGAAACCGTTATTAACTGATTCTTGAGTCACCTCTCTGTTGCTGATCTTTTTGCTGTTCAATTGGAATCTTTGTTCTTGAGTTTTCTTCTGATCTTCTTCTAACAGACTCATTTCACCCCTGAAAAAAACAATCAATAAGTGTTGTTGAAAGACCGATGAATTTTATAGACTGTCTAAACCAAGAACCTTTGATCTTATATATATACCTCCAAAGCCGGTCTACGATTTCGCCTTTGTTAATGTGTTGCGCTAACAAAAGAGGTACATCTTCTATAAAATTTATTTCCTTTTCTTTAACTCCGAGATAAAGATTCGTTTTAGATTACAATCCAACCTAAAAATCAATAACGTTACTCCTAATATAGCATTATTTTACTTACCAATGCCCTGTGACTCTCTGGTTGATGTTTAATCCATAGATGATAACATCTCCAGTGTATTTATGACCACCGATGTGAGAACAAGGGCTGACCTGGAAAACTACACAATTCAATGTCTTCTCTGAATCGACTAACCAGAGAAGGTCCACAAACCCCACATCGTCGGTCTCGGGATCCATGACAACATACACAGACATATGAACCACTTAGAGATTCAGGATTTCCAGGTAACCACTCAACATCCCTCTTCAACAAATGTGTCCACATCAAAATGAGTCAACCTTCTTCATTTCGTTAAAACTTCCAAAATTAGTTACCATTTATAAAGGACCATCAAACACACAATCTCTACTGAGTACCTGTATCTGATCATATCAGGAAATATCAAAACATCCCCATTTGATGTCTCTGTTCCATCATGCCCCTCACATTTTGTGAGTAGAGTCTGCAATTCAGTGGACAATTCAAGGCCCCTTACCATGTTCCACCTCCAAATATGAACTAGCACCTTAGTTTGGAATTGAGTTTGAGTCTAGAAGAATCTCGTCCTCTTTTTTTTTCCTTTAAAATCATTCGTTATGTATTCTATGTGAGACTGATATGTATTTCCTTTAAAATCATTCGTTATAAGTTAGCTATATTTAATTTTGTGCATTTAAGCAATATAAGGATGTAAATTAACAGTATAGGCTACGTCACGGAGTTATTTTACAATATATGTAAAAAAATTCCATGTTCAGTAACATTAAATTTTAGAAGATATTTATAAATTATCAATTGAATATATGGGATTTAAAGAAAATACAAAACTCTTTCAAAATTCTTAATTCAATACATTCCTTTTCCTGTGATTATGATGAATTTATGATGAGTTTTCTACATTTAAAAATACATTTCAACTCTCCTTCTACTTTTATTGCAGGATGACTTCTTGACACGTAAGTGTTAGATATCTGACAGTGATAAGTTAGTGTTTCTAATCCGAGGTTGATTGATGGAGTGTAGGTTAGTTTCATAAGTAGGATTTTTAAAAAGTTTTTTTTTTTTTTTTCTGCTTCTGTCGGGAAATGTAATGCAATGTTAGACTAACTTAACTAGTGCTGGGCAATCGGCAGAAACCGATTAAACCGAACCGATCAAACCGATAATTTTGGTTTTCGGTGTTAATTCGGTGTAGGAACATTAACCGATCGGTAAAATTTTAAATTGATTTTGGTTTTTTTTGGTTGACCGAAGTTCGAATGCTAACCGATCAACCGAGTACCGAATAAACCGAATTTAAACCGAATAAATTGGATTTAAGCCCATAATTAATTTCGATTAACAGAAAAAACCGAAAATTTTTTAAATTCGGTTTCATTTAGAATCAATAGCTAAAACCAAATACCGAACTGAACCAAACTGAATTTTTATTCAGTTCAATTCGGCTGAATTTTCGATAACCAAAATTCAATTCGGCTGAATTTTCGATAACCAAGAAAACCGATTGCCCACACCTAAACTTAACAGTATTTCATTAGAAAATGCGTCAAGTATTAGGGATGTAGCGGATCCTAATAGCATAAAATTTCCTCTCAAAGTCTGAACCGTTCTATGTTTCCATGCTAGCTCTGTGTAATTCACTCAACTTTTATATTTTGTCTCAAAGTTAAGCTTATGTAAGAAAAAAAGAAAAAAACATTCACAAAGCATAAGAAAGAGCCAAAATAAAACAACCACCTAAATAGCTTTGATCCAATTTAGAGCAACAAACCAGTTTCTCCCGTTAGACCAAACCTGAAAACTTCTTCTGATCTCAAACCACAACCTCTTTAGCAAAAAGCACACAACTTTCTGATTTTTATAACAACGAAAGTTCAAATCTTCAAAAAGAGAAATCATCAAAAAGGTTTCTCACCAGGGAGGTAAGAAGGAGAACCCCATTCCACTTGATTCTTCTTTCTATTAAAGATTCCACTTAGATTCGGCATAAGCACTTTCTTTGATACCACAGAAGTTTTCGCCTTCTCCAGTTTATTATGGATAGGTTTCTGTTTCAGAGCTTTCTTATGATGTTGCGGTGATGATTCAGTGGACATCTTCATCTCAGCTTCTGCAAGAATCCTTGATGCAGCTTCCTCTGCTTTCTTCTGGTCTCTTTCGCGCCACCTCCTGAGTTCTCCTTCAACTGCTTTCTTAGCAGCATTCGCCATAGCTGCTTTCTTCAATGCCTCTTCTGTTGCAGTCTTGAGCTTCTCAATCTCCTCTTGTGTTGTCTCTAACTTCTTCAATGTCTCGTTTTCGCTAGCTCTCACTGCTTCCACCTGAGCCAATGCAGCAGCCACTTTCATTTCCGCTAACTTATCGAATACCTCAGCTCTCTTGCTCAGCGACTTAAACTCCTCTTGAGACAGTGTGATGCTCTGAGATCCAGACTCAGATGAAGTCGAATTACGCACAGCGTTGGTTTTTTCAGACATTGACTTTATCTGTTCAAGCGCCATTGTCTCAGCAGCTTTCGCTTCTTCGGCTTCATCTAAAGCGACCCTTAGATGTAGCTCTGCGTCTTCAAGTGCGAGATGCGCAGTTTCCGCTTCCTTCATGAACTCCTCAGCTTTCTTTTTCATTTCCTCAGCTTCTTGTTGAGCAGCTTCAGTCTCCGAAGATATCTGATTGATGGTTAACATCATATCTTCCAAAGCAGCCTTTGCTTTAGATTCCTCTGCAACACATTCTTCTAGTTCACTCTTACTTCTGCTAAGCTTCAGATGAAGATCTCCAGCCACAGATTCAATTTCAGCCTCCTTCGCTTCAACTTCACCGTGCTGTGTCTTCACATTCTTCAATTCTGTTTTAAGAGATTCCACTAACTCTTGCAAAGACTTCTCTTCTTCCACAAGTTTCTCGAGTAAACCCTTAGCTTCATTCAACTCCAAACTCACACCATTAATGGAATCCATATCCGATGCTTTCGCAGTCTCCATTTGCTTCTGCAGTTCATCGATCTCATTATATGTCTTAGTCAACTGCTTTTCAAGCTTTTTCGCAAATTCTGGGTCAAAATCGTTCTTCAAAGCGAGCAATTTCTTGGCAGATTCTTCCATGCCAGCTTTATACGATTGCTGCTGAATCTCCTTCTCAGCAAATATCTCAGATTGTTCTTTTCGGGCTTGAGAACACGCAAGCTTCGTCTGTTCGACTGATTCATTAACAGCTGTGATTTCCTTTCTAAGCAACTCAATCTTCTCAGAATGAACTTTAGTCACTTCCTTAGCTTCCTCTACTTTGGCTAAAGCAACATTCTTTGTTTCAGAAATCTCATTCGAAACCTGACGGATTTTTCTCAGCTCTTGCTTTGCGGTATCAAGTTCCTTACACACCACCCCATACTCTTCCATATCCTGAGTCTGAACATCACTACTACTAGACACAGAAACATTTCCAGGTTTCGCTTCTTCGATTTGACTCTTAGCAGCTTCAGTCGCTTTATTAGCAGAATCTCTCGACTCATTAACTGCTTCAAGCTTACGAGTAAGTTCATCAACGGTTTTTTTAGCCCATTCAAGCTCACTCAATGCTTGCTCTCTGATAGTTTCAGCATTCTTAAGCTGTTCCTTTAACTTGTTCAACTCTTTCTGCGCCAAGTGAAGCTCTGTTTGCTTCACCAAAACTTTCTGCAAACCACAACACAATTCTGATTATAAAAAACCTCTTAAACTTAAATTGTTTTTGTGAATCAAATCAAATTACCTCAGCAGATTGAGGATTAGGTTTTCGAATGAGCGGTTTCTCAGCAGAGAAAGCAGCTTCACCGAAAAGGTTAACGGCATCTTTAACAGATTGAAAAGGAGCACTTGTGTCAATCTCTCCAACCTCCACAACTGGAGAAGAATCTCTACGTCCCTTCTTAGCAACCATTTTGCATTTTCTTTCTTTATAAACTAAACATCAAGATTCACTACCTGATACAGACAAGCACACACAGAGAGTTCCAAATAATTTGGTTTTGAATCAATTAATAGAAGTTTAAGCAAAAATAGCAATATTAACAGTACACACACAGAGTAAATAAACCAAAACCCTAAGAAGAGATTATTAACTTATTAAGGGAAAGATTAATTAAAGGAAGATCAAAGATATTACTTTTAAATTTGATTTGTTCAAACCCAAATCAACAAAAACGGTACAGATTCTATAAATCAATAAATCAAAGAAGGCTAATCGAATATTAAAGAAGCTTCTCTTCCACCGACGAAGAAATATTTAAAAACAAGCGATGGGGACCAAATTCGTACCTGATCTTTCCGGTTTGAAATTTATCGTTTTCTGGGTCGGAAAAAGAAAACCCAGTAACGTGAAATCGAAGCCGCGCCAAGAAAATCAAGGAAAGGATCTAAAGGAGCGATCTTTTTTTTTTCTCTCTCAGAGAGAAAAAAAGACGATCGAGAAAGGCAAAAATTACGTTAATCAGGAAAAATATATCGCTGGTCTCGACGCCGATGATTATAAGGAAAAGGGGAAAAAAAGATTTCAGCTTTTGGCCTTTGAAAGAGATGAAGGTTTGAAATTCTTCTGCAATCAGAGCTAAGTCAGTGGCAAGAGAAACAGAGAGGAGAGAGGGACAAGAAGGGGAAGTGAATTTGGTTGACAAATGGCAACCTTTTTTATTGGACAACGCTTAATCTAATTGTTTTTTGGGACGGTAACTAATTCTCTAACTAATATTATCTAATTTTATTTTCTTCTAAGATTCCATAATTCCTGAAGAGCTAATTATTTTTTTAAATGGATATATAATTCTTGAAGAGCCTAAAGTTTTTAATTATTTCTTCTAAAGATTCCATAAATCATAGTGTGGAGCTTGCTTTGTTGGCCAAGTGAAGAAACTATCGCGCACGTGAACTAGACGACATGTAAGGCTACAAGATAGACATGATTTATATTCATTTTGTCATATATAGTTTGACTAGTCAAAATGGGCCAAGGCTTCTAAGGATGATCATATTGACAATGATTTGTAATTGTACTTGTGTATATATATCACATTTAATACGAAAATAGAAAATATCCATCTTACTTCTTTGTTGTAATTTTCCAAGCGAACGAACATTACCTCTTAGATTCTTGGAACTTTCGTGACTATCATATATGATGCCAGGGACAATGCCCATTTATATCAATTTATTACATTTTCTACAAAAAGATAATACTTACAATTTCGAGAATCCATTCATTTCTAAAATTTGCATTCAAATAACTTATGTATAATTCTATATCAAAGAGCATGTTTTGCAAAATCTCAGAAATGCTTGTTTGAAAAAGTTCTTGTTTTCACAATAGCATAACAAAGAAGTGAGTTTTTCAAAATTAAGCTAGAAAATGCTATTATATTATTTTCAGCATATATAATGGTAAGTTTTCAAGCAACCATGGTAAGATTAATTCAAGTACCTGACTTTTGACTTTGATGGTATTATGAGGTTTCTTGTCAGATGTCGGCATCTTCACTTTCTCTTGTGACATTGTTAGTTCTTAGCTGATTAGTTACATGCAATACATATATATATATATATATATATATATAATACACACACACACACGTAAGCACAGTAATAAGTGAAGATATAGATACAGATGAATCTTATCACTTAATTTTGATTTACACTGAAGTTGGAGAAGAAGTTTGAATCATATGATATTTTAAACCTTTTAGTTGTCAGTTCCCATTTATTTTCCGTGGGAAGGAGTAGCATTAGTCAATAGTTATAGTTGATGGTTTTGGTCATCACAAACTTTTACGCACCGTTTTCTGATTTCTCATTTTGACCAAAAGAAACGAAAAAATCAAATTTATTTTAATAAATTCGATTGAAAACTTAATATCTACACTTACGGCACGAGCTTCACATTTTTCATTTTTGTTTTCAATTAAGAGGATCACAGGAAGGTCTCCAGTATTGATTAAGGGCTTAGCTATAATCTGGTATGGGGCTAGTAAAAGCCTATCAACATTTCCAACTTCGGTGTGTCAAGTTTGTGTTTTGTATGCGACTGTGTAATACTAGCAATTATGATTTATCAAGTTCTTGTTTGTTTTCGTTCTTTTAATTAAATATATAAAATATCGTTCATGCATTTGTTTTTACAATTGTTTTTTGTTTCCAATTAAGCCAAATGTAGCTGAGGCCATAAGTTTAAATCAATGGAGACTTCCCTCGGCAAGAACTCGGTGTCAAACCTTGAATACTCTGCGCCAAACTCTGAGTAATATGCTAATTCTCCATGCCTCTAGAGGTCCGGATTGCTTCAAATGCGGTCCCTCTTCTTGCAGGTAAACTCTTTTCTTCACCAAAAAAGTGTGGGAGCATATTAGGCCAAATGCTCTAAAAGCAGCCTGGACAAAAATCGTTTGGTTCGAAGGCTTGGTTCCTAAACATGTTTTCACGTTTTAGACAGCTAACCTTAATAGGTTATCAGTACGAGCTAGATTGATATTTTGGGTTATGAACATCTCTCCTCAATCTGTTGTATTTGTAATCTGCATATTGAAACTCGGGAGCACTTCTTTCTACACTGAGAGTACTTAGAAAAGCTTTGCGATATAGTCCTTCGTCGTCTTGGACAACCAAGCTTCATTTTCCAAGATTGGAGCTCTCTCATAACATGTCTCTCATCGGCTTCCTATGCTTCTCTTTCTAACCTCAAACTTAGGGTGTGCCAAGGTACAATCTATATACTTTGGAGGAAAAAAACAACAAACTATTCAATAGTCAATCAGTTTTTTCAACGGTTCTGTTTTTACAGCTTGACCGATCCATTAGAGACTTGTTACTTGTAAAGCGTACGTGCAAGAGATGTGCAAAGCTCCTAATCTGATGGTTCGCTTACTCCTAATTATGTAATCTCATAATTGCAAAATTACTGATTAGCTTTATTTGATGTTTTAATCTTTTTACCTCTTAGCTTATAGCTCTTATAATTAAACTTGATGTTCCTTTTCGTAATATTATTTACATTTTATAAAAAAAAAAATTGTTTTTGTTTCCACTGTCCATCTATTTAATTATTGTTAACTTTTTCAATTTCTGATACAAAACTATTAGTTGTGGTTTATTACGTTCTGATCTGTTTTAACTTTTAGTCAAATACTAGATATCTTTCGTAAATTCTAGTTACCTTTTTCTAGTTTTAGGCTTTGTGAGATTTATGTGTATATATATATAGATGAATGATATTCACTAGTACATTACCAATGCACTCATCGTTTTTTATTAAAAATATTAATTCTAACTGCAGCATCAAAGATGACTAAAACCACCGGTCTTGCTATTTTCATAGTCGTCCTCGTTCTAGGTTTTCTTTACACTTAGAAACATATTAAATATTTTCCACGTTTCTTCTCTTTTATTGTATGAGTTTTTTGGTCATCACCTTTTTAGTTTATTGCAAAAATCGAGAAATTTTATATTTAGATAAGGGATGATGGAGACGCAAGGAGAAGAAATATGTCATGATTATTATGTAGATCCAATACGATGTGACGAAAAAGAATGTTATTTTTACTGTAATATGAAGCACAAACATGCACGAAGCGTATGTACATTAGTGAGGTCCTGTAACTGCGCTTATAGTTGCAAAGGTCCTCCCTAAACCTGTCTTATTTTGTATTTTATAAACTATCATCAGTTATAGTAATAAAATAATGGATTAATAAAAAAACAGATATTGCAGTCATTTCTAATTTATTTTGAAAGTGAAGGTGAATTATGATAAAATTCTTTCACATGATATTGCTTTAGTTTGTAAGCACTTAATTATTTGATATGGAGAACATTGCTTTAGAAACTAACTTAGATCATTTGATATGGATCCATTTTGATTAAAAGTATGTGTCACAAAAAAAAAAACTCTTTCTTTGATTCAAACTGCTACATTAGAATATGTGCCCTAATTTAAATGTGTCGATCATTATCAATATTACCAACATAAACGGCAATGTAACGGTGAATAGATTTTATTTTTTGGGAAACAACCTTTTACATATTTTAAATTTTAAACTAAATTAAATAAATATATTAAAGAAAACGAATTAAATAGGTTTAAATTTGGCTAGAGAATAGAGCATGCAACAATTGGCAAAAGAGAGACTGATTCGGCATTGGTTTAGAAATTTTCATTCAAGGAATATATATTCGTGGCAAATGAAGAAATGAAAAAACATTATACTTTAATTTGTTTGATGTTCTAAGAGGAAAAACAAACAGGAGCATAAAATAATACAGTATTTTAAAATCAAGGAAAAAGACGCAATAAATTTAAAAAAAGACCCATGAGAATCATTACATATAAACACAGTAACAGTTTTTTTTTCGTTTTTTTTTTCTTTTTGGTTTTCCAATAAAGTGGCAACACGATTTTACAGCATTTTAAGAAGAACAAACAACGTCGAAGAAGAATAATCGTGATACTAAAGGGAAGGCTCCAAATCATCTAATGAACCTTTTTTTTTGTGTGTGGGTAATTTCAAGAAAGACAATAAAACATAAAAGAACATTGCTTTAGATGTGTAAGCAGTGTGACTTTTGTGGGGAAGCAAGCAAATCCATCTTTGTGTCTGTCAAGAGTCCACAGATGGAGATTGCATGCAGCAGAGCCATTTTTTCTGAAACCAAAGATCCCATTTTTGCGTGACAATGGATCAAACTTTCAAGTTAAGGAAAAGAAGAAGAAGAAACTTACAGGCTGAGGTTTACTAGGATCTCCTGCTCCAGACTTAACATGACCCTCAGTGGATTTACCGGGTGATCCTGGTTGGCCACCGGTCTTTTTCTCATCCCTAGCTTTGTTGAATATCACAGTGAAACCTTCTGCTGATGCTGGATCATTCACATCCCATTCACCAAATTTCGGTAAGGGACGACCTTTGTCCTGTTTTTTTTTTCATATAAAACATCAAGAAACAAGTTTAATCTCAAACTCAATGTGTAAACCTTGGTGCCAATTCACATGTTGTTAAGTGTATGGCTTATCTAAAACTCTAAACTCCTGAAAAAGAAGGACCATATCCGATAAAAGAAAGGATAAAGACTTAGCCTTTCTTCATTATAAGCTAAGCAACTCTTAGGTGGGAGCAAACACAATAGAGAAGAGGCAACGATAATGCAACCTTTTATATCATCAAGTTTCAGGAAAATGGTTTCTACAATTGCCCAAACAAATTCTATTTCCATTTTTTAGCAAACATTATAGCATCATAAGTCAAAAAGATTACCAATACCAACCATATAAGAAACTCAAAGTTCCTAACAACTTTATTATCCATTTTATTAGGTGAGGAAATATTAAACCAAGTTTGAAAAGTCGTGATTTTTAAATCTTGTCTCTAAATAAGCAAACAAATCCACAACGCCAAAAGATCTTTTGCTTGTCCATAAACAATACCACAGACACAATGTTTCATGCCTCTTTCACTATCAATAGCTAAAAACTCTTCCGGGTTTCACAAAAATATCAAAATCTAAGCTTTAACCAATCAAATTCAGATTGAATAAATTCCGAAGATCGAAAATTCGAAAAGTAAAAACTAAAAATAAAAAAAAACCCGAGATCTAGAAAAATTATCATCAACAAGACAAGTAACTCACCAGCAAAAATTAAAAATATCACATCTGATTATTAGCTTTATCCTCAACTGTTTGACGGAATTGAAAAAAAAACAAACAAAAACCCTCCGATTAAAATGAAACATAGCATCAAACTAACCAAATCAAACTAAAATTCTCAAAACCATCAAATCGGATTTCGAAAGTGTTCTCAAGAATATATTTGAAACAAGAAAAATCTTAAGGAGATGCGATTAAAACGTACCGACATGGTGTCTGAAGATTTATCCCAAGAAAATGGAGAAAACGACTCAGGGAAATAGGAGAAGAAGCCGCCGAGAAACCCAAGGAAAGTGAGAGAAAATAAAATTTGATCGGAGAAGAAAAAGAAAGAGGAGACTTTTAAATTTTTTTTGTTTTTTCTTTCTAAAAATTCTTTTTTTGCTTCTTTCTCTTTATTATCTCGGTGCGGTGTCTGTAACGGTTTATATAAACGGAGTTAGACTCAGTGACGTGAATGTCTTTGTTTTTTTAACGGAAAGATGAGCTGGCAAAACACGGCTGTTAATTGAGAGCATATATGTTGGTTCAGACCGATGCAAAGCAAGTGACTTGCTGGCACTGCTTTGTCTTTTAGCATTTTATTTTTTTGTATTTAAATTCTCTCATTATTTCAGCTGAAAAAGTATTTATTTATTTATTTATTGGATTTTAATCATAACCATTTGGCAAATAAGAATATCAATTGGCTAATACAGAAACTTACTTTTCAACTTTATCTTTGAAAGGATATCTGAAATGATTTGCTCAACTTGTAATTAGAAAATTAGACTTATCAAGTGGCCTATTTGTTTGATGAATATGATTACTTTTCCTAACAACGATTGTTATTTGACAAAATTCTTATCTAAAATGCCATCCGTCATCGCTTATCTACTAATTTTACCAAACTATAGCTTAATCCACTTGCCTCCATCAATGCTTTAATTTTTATATCTTTAATCATAAGTTATAAACTTATAACAAAATAAACAAAACAGATTTGGTAAATTTAATAATTATTGTGTTGAATATCAGTTGCGACCTTTTTCAATAGTTTTGTTTATTCCTGATGGGTGTAACAAAATTTTGTATAATAATGATCTAAACGTCGATTAAGATGGTATATGTTTGATCTAAATCAAAATTGTTAGCAGACTAACAGACAATCTTACAAATTAAACATATAAATAATATTTGTGTTACAGAAGGCTCACGAGTGGGTACTGCAAAATGGAACAAATCCAGTGATGCAATCTGACGAATTGTTAGATTCTGTCTGCATCAAGATCCATTAGACACCATCCCAACACAACAAACCAGTTTCTCGTTGTCTCCATTCCGACATAGTCATCAAAAGATTCCTCAAAACCACAGAAGAAACTTTTTTTGCTTCCATGGCTCTGCATTTACACCATTCATTTTCTCCTGAACCATTATCTGAATTGGTGAATCCAGACTGATTACAGGTGAAGTCAGCACATGAAAATGACAACACAACTCCAGCTATTAAGAGCTTGTTTGTAAAGAGAAAAAAAAATGTAAGAAACAAACAAGATCATTAATGCAAGTGGAGTTAAAAGACAGCAGTTATAAACCCACCTGGAAGTTAAAGAGATTTCAATCAAGTCTCCTTTGGTATAGTTTTTGAGTTGTATTTGTCGGAGAAAGGAGCCAGTAAAGGTGCAGCTTTACTTTACTGTCTTGCTTGTCTTGTTCTGCATAACAGCACATAAGCTTAAATGGTTAAGCTTCTGGAACTCACTGCCACTCGCATCAAGAACTGTCGACAAAACAAGAGAAAACAAATGAATGACTATAATGATGCATAATTAATTGCCAATCAGAGAGGAGAAGAACGAGTACGATACATACTGTGAAGTAGACAAAGCTCAAGTAGCTTTAGCTGGTTCCTCTAGAGAACTCTGTACATCCAGCTGATAAACTGAAATCTCATCTGGAAAGCAGAAAACATAATAGATAAGAACAGTATATAAGGATTTCAGAAAGAGTAACAAACCCAAGGATTCAGAAAACGATGTTACGAACAGAGAAGCAGGTGCTTGAGATTAATTTTCTTAGGGAAGTTGATCATATGATTACTCTTACAGCTTGTTCTGATGTTATCCCTTCTTGTTACTTGGCAAGGCCTTCAGCTTCTTCATGGCCATTTTCAAGGTTTCGTGTGAATCTTGTGACGAGCTCATGGCTGTAATGAATCCCCTTGCAAGTAAATCTTTCAGGATGATATCAGTCCCAGAGAATACAGTTCCTTCGGAAAGTATTCCACCGATGAGAGCTTTGTAAGTAGTCGCATAAGCTAAAAATCCATCTCGTTTCATCTCTTCATAGAGTTCAAAAGCAACTACTGTCCACAGTTTTCCACTGGCCAGCATTAAACATACCATCCACAAAACAGGTATACATCACCTTGTTGGGAAGTAAATTACCTCGAGCCTCAGCTTCGTTAGCAAAAAGTATGGCAATAACAGTCTTGTCCCTCCTACACAACCCAGAAATAAGACTAGTATATGTATAACTGTCAGGTAGAATGCTTTGCTGCACCATCTCACCAAAAAGAGAGACAGCCTTGTCCAAGTTCCCTGATTGACACATAGCAGTGAGTAGTGTGTTGTACATTACAGTATCAACAGCTGCAGGAACATCATGTAGGCTTTTCAGAAACTTCTCTGCCTCTCTCAAGTGCCCACCTTTGCATAATCCCTTGAGCAGACTACCATATGTGAAGATTGTTGGGTGATGACCAACTTTGTCATCTCATCAAATATAGAGAATGCTTTTAGCCCTTCACCTGCGCTTCCATGCCCATTGATAAGACAATCAAAGCTAACTGCGTTAGGAAGAATACCATCACTTGTCATGCAACGCATAAATTCTTCTGCCTCACCCACTTTACAAGCTTTACATAGCGAAGTGACAAGTAGATTTATCATGAAATGGTCTGGGGTATTCCCCTCGAGCATCATAGCTTCATAAATTCTTAATGCTTCCTTTAAGCATCCCATCCTGCAACAATTGTATATCAGGGTTGAGTAGATGATACCATTTGGACTAAGACCAGCTCGGTAAATTCGACACACTATCTCCTTAGCAGTTTTCAACCTCCCCACCTAGCAAAATCCGTTTATAAGTGCAGGGTAAGTGACGATATCAGGATCAATACCATCTTTTCTCATTTCATTAAGCATCACAACTGCTGCATCCAATAACCCATTTTTGCATAACCCATCAATCATTCCAGTGTATGTTATTCAATTTCTCTTCATTCTCATGTAAAAGCCTCTCGCTAGGTCAAACTCTGCATTCTTGCACAACCCATCTAAAAGTACACCATAGCTAACTTCAGTAGGTATAAGACCTTGTGCTTCCATCATATAAAACATCTTCAAAGCCTCTTTAAAGTTTCCCTCACTAATGTGTCCATCAATCAAAGCATTGAAAGTAACATGATTCTGGGAAAGTCCAAAGGTTAACATCTCGTTCAAAAGTTGACGAGCAATGGGAACCTTTCCTTCATTAGAAAAACCGTTTATAAGCGTGTTGTACGTTACTTCGTTCGGGTAAATCATCCCCTTCCTCATTTTCTTCAGCAGCAAATAACCTTTGGCACTTCTATTGTTTCTGCACAAATCGTGGATAAGCATATTATATGTACAGACATCAGCGTCGACCCCTTTCGTCTCCATGTGATCTATAAGCTCAATAGCAGCTTTAAATCTTCCCTTCTTACAATACCAATAGAGCACAGTATTGTATGTAACTATAGTTGGGACATAACCACTCTTCTCCATCTTTTGCATGAGATAACACGACTTTCTAAAGCTCCTTCAGCACAAAGCACGTTAATCAGTATATTGAAGGTAGCCACGTCGGGACAAATCTTCCTTTTAAGCATTTCCTTCAAGAAATACCAGACTGACACATCCCCACCACTCTTTACAATGGAACCTAGCATTATATTACAAGTATAAACAGAAGGGTTGAACCCGTAAAGACCCATCAGGCGAAATATTTCCAGAGAATCTTGAATCATTCCTTCTCTCAAATATACTTTAATCAAGATGTCAAAAACAGAAGGGTTTGAATTGCAAAGCCGATACGTGATCACTAAAGCACCAAAAACAACGCTTGATTTATCACTCATCCAAGATAACTCCTTCAAGATTTGCCTTGCAGGGTCATACATTCTAGCTCTAACTAGTATATGTGTAGTAATACAGAACAACTGAACAATATGGTCAGGCTCCAAACCGGGCTTCTTGACTACCCATTTAAAAAACTTCAAAGCCAGCTTCCCATGAACTGGTCTAAGACGAGCGTGTCTATAATCCATATGATTTAGAGATCCCCAACGGTCAATTGTAAGAATGTTATATATGCTCTTCTCCATGCCAAATCCTGTTTCATAAATCCCCAACAAGTTCAAATCTTTAGCAAAACCCATCCACAAGATTCAGGAAAAATAATATTACATGATTCAAAATTCAGCAAAAGTTGCAAAAGTGTTTACTCCACGGTTCTAAAACTCGAATTTTCAAACTTCTAATCTGAATCATACCATATCCTTTACATGTACAGCTTGAATTGATTAAAAATACTGTGGAAACGCACTAAGATTATGAAAGCTATCTAAAAAAGGAGAAAACTGTATAATTCATCATGAAAAGAATAAAAATCTCTGATAAACAAACTCACCATAATCATCTCGTTTCGAATGTTTTACAGCGCTGCAAGAAAACACAACTCGAGAGAAACATCCGAATTTCGAAAAACTGAGACGCAACGGAGAGATTGCGCCATTTCTGTAAGAAAATAAGCTCGAGAAACCTGACATGGCTGCTTCTTAAGTCAATTCAAAATGTTTCTCCTTCTTCTCTGTGTTTCTCTCTCTCTCTCGCCACAAGCTGGAAACGTAGTTGGGCTAAAAGTTAAAAGGCCTATTTCTATATTAAATGGGCCTTTTTGTTGTAAACCCATAACGTATCAATCTAAATCAACACTTGCTTAATTTGAACGTAAGAACAGTGGATCCCGTAACTTAGTGCCTTGGTTCATTTAGGTGAAAGCAACTTCCGAGTTTTACGCGTGGGAGATTTAATCTATTTTCCAGGTGGATAATATTATTTATTAAATTTCACATTTTCAAAACATGCGTTTCTTTACCATCAAGTCTCGCCTGCAGATGCTCTGACTTTATAATGGTTGATCCGTGGGAGGTACTTTCTCATTCCTTGTTTAATAAATTCTCTTTAGAGGAACAAAGTGTTGTTTCCTTACAAAACTATGAAAGCGGTTTCTACAGGCATCTCAAAGCAAATACCAACGAAGTTTTGGTGGTTTTATCAAGGGTCAGGACTTTCCTTACAAACAATCAACTTGTACCCGAGAGGTAAGAGAGTTGCAAATAAACTGTCTTATGTGGTCTTTAGCATCCTTTACTCATAGTTAATCTCATTTACATTTTTGGGTAATTTCTTGATCGTCTCAATGGGATTGCTATGTTTCATTGTACATGCTAGTTACTACGCGAATGACAAACTCAAATTGATAGTGTGTCATTTCTAATGCTAGAATCTCTCAAAGTCATGCTATTATGTGGCTCGGATTTACTGCAATCTTTCTGCACTCCCGGTGTTTGGATCCCTGAACAGGTAAACCAAGGAAGCATCGCTATATATTACCGAGATTTGTTTTATACTCACAATTATGCTCTTTTTTCAATATGAATTTTTGAAGGTCAGAACTATTTGTCAAGACTATGGCATTGTGTGCATCCGTAGAGAAGGCTTAGATGTTGAAAGTATGATCTTTGCTGACAGAATCTTATACGAAAACCGTGTAAGTACTACCGAGTTTTTCTTTTTAATCCATTGTATCAATCAGTCAAGTTAGTCTTATACGGTTTCTTTTGTAGGATAACATCAAAATCGTCAACAACTTTGTTCCTAATCAGATCAGTTCGAGTAGATTAAGGTAGTGTGAGGTTTCTCCTTCTCAAGAACATGTCATTTACACTAAAAAAATGGCTTGTCTTGCTCATTCCTCTGCTTCTTTCAGGCAATGCATTTCGCGCGGGTTATCAGTCAAGTACTTGACTGAAGATGGAATAATAGATTATATCAGGCATCAGCTTTACACTGAGCTCATGACAAAAGCTGAGAAGATTATTACTTCTTCTGATCAATATTATTCCTACATGACACATCAAATAATCATGATAAACTGATGTATTCAGATCAGATATATTTGTTGAATTCGGATTTTTTCTTATTTATCAAATTTCTATATCATATGATTTATGTTCAAAGCTAAAACATGGTGAAGAAATAAACCAAAGAGTGGAAATAAATTTGAAAATGTAAACATTGAAGTATAAAAGAGAAACCGAAAACACTCTCTCGCGTCTCTTCCTTTTATTGTTTTCTCTTCAGAGCAGAGACTACTGCAACTTGAGAAGAGGTAATGTCTTTTATACGAAACCCTAGATTCATCTCTCTTCTCAAATGGATGACACAAGTTTCTGTAAAAAAACAAAAAGTTTGTGCACAAATACCAAATCTTCAACTTTTGTTGCAGAATAATTATGTTTCTTGTTGTAGAATATATAAAATTGTATATATTCCAATTCCTTTCACAACACGAAAGACGAAGACGGTTGTCCAAGTAACTTAAATTTATATTAAATAGGATTTTAAAATTTTATGTTTTTAATTAAATGGATTAAGATGGACCATAAAATAATTTATAAGTCTAAAAGATAGTCGTGGATTTGTTTAAATTTTTTTATTTTAACGTGAGCCATCATCAAATGATTCTGATTAACACCATCAATGTTTCCAACATCTGAATCGTGTGTTTCCTCTCTGCTTCCAAACAATAAAAACGACTATAATTTGGAAACGTGATTTCGAGACGATTATGTGCGTCTCCACTTCCGATTATGGAGCAAGAAACATAATATCATTAGCGACTTATGCAACATATAATATCACTATATATGACTATTTTATCCTTAATTAATTAAAAATTTCAAAAACTATTATGATAATGGATTGATCCAGTTTAACCTATTTTATTGGTGAAATGTGTTGGGTCTTTTTACTATTTTTCAAGAGATGTAATTGAGATGATGGGAAGGACTTGGATTTTGTTGCCATTTAGTGCATGTGACGATGTGAACATATTGACTTCGTGTGCTTCTATATTGCTTCTTTTTCTTTATATTTTTTGTTAAAAGTTTTACTATTGCTTGTTTTTCAAGTGCACGTTAAATATTATGCTATTTTTAACTATTCAAAAAAAAATTGACAAATTTTAAAGAATATACTGTTGGGGTACAGCTAAATATTATGCTACATAGTAAACATTTGTACAAATGGACAATTTTAGATGTACCCAAGTAACTACACATCATTATTTACAAAACTATATTAAAATTTCGACATATTTAACATCATGAAAAATTTAGGAAAATCATATGTTGAAATCTTGGAGATAAAGTTTATTTAATATACATAAGCTAATTACGACACAATATACATAAGACTCGAATCTACCACTAGATGACATTGGTAAGTACATATAAAGACTCCGGTTGAGGAGAGTACCTACTCGATAATCGCTATAGTCCATCAATCACAAGGATCGAATACTTAAATCTATTCATAAATATGGTTAAAACCCAAGTTTGTCGACAAATAAAGAAAACGACAAAACAATAGCTTTCCTCGACGTAAAGTTGGATCTTTTTAATTTGATTACTTAATTGAACAATCCATATAGTTTTTTTTTGGTTTAAACAATCCATATAGTTCATCTTTCCCATAACAAAAGATTCAAACTTTTAACACTAGCTCGTCTTGAAGCTTATGTTACCCACAACTCAGCTTCTTTAATTAGGATATCTTTAGATGAGTTTGGTACCGCTATATATATAAATTCCACGGTAATAAAAATTCGTTTTAATTTGTCACTAAATGACAACATTTTGTCTACATCCATTAAAAATATACAAACGTTTTCTTCAGAAATTCTCCAAGACTTACGACATGTGTTATGCCATGCGGCAGATAATGCGAACCGAAGGAAACATTTCATCTCTTTTTATTATAAATCTCAAAATCAAATACCAAACTCATCATCTTCTCTAAGTCATCATGTTGTCTCTTCAAGCTTACCTCTCTATTCCTCTTATTCCCTTTTATCTATCACTTCTCAACTTTGTCAATCTAAACGCAGCTACAGATTCAAACACTTTTATATGCACTCCTTACCCATGTAATCAACCGCCTTCTTCTCCAGGCAACTTTCCATATGGTAATCCTCCTCCACCACCTTCTTCTACAGACTACTCTCCATACGGTAATCCTCCTCCACCTCCTGCACCTCCTTCACAGGCTTCACCGCCGCGTTCTCACTGCCCTCCTGTTCCGACGAACCAACCACCACCCTCCACCACATATTCTCCTCCGTATCCGTACTTTTTCACTCCACCTTATCCTTACGGTACGCTCAACGGAGGAGGCCAAGAAGGAGGAGGAGCTGGTGGCGGCCAAGTAACCGGAGCGGCAGTGGCTTATTATTCATCTTCCGTGCCGGTTTATGTTTTGATGCTTGTGTTATCTTATGCTTTTGTTGTCCTTTAGGGCATGCATACATAGGTTTAGATCAATACTAGCCCTACCAAAAGCCACCTCCTTCTTTTTTTCTGTTATTATATGTCACAATTTTTGTTTGTATAATTTCGAAAGTAAGTTCAATAAAAAAGATAAGTTAAATATTCTCATCGTTATTGTTCAAAAGAACCACTCAGGATACCCAATTCAGTTTAGTAAGATCAGTACTAACAGATTTCGTCTTCTGTAACTACTGATCCAATCTCTCTTTTTTTGGGTTTTTAATATAATTAATTGATTAAAAAAAAAACACATTGAAACCTATTTTCGTGTTAAAAAATAGTGTGGATTAATAGTATTAATTTTGCTCGTCTTTTCACAAACTTTTTTTCTCTCTCAAAAAAGGACAATAGAAATTAGGGTTCTTCCTTGACTTTCCTCCTGCTTGGCTGGCGTTCGGAGTCCTTCTCCGACGCTGTGCCCTTATTTCTATTTGTATTTAGTTTTTTCTTTGTTCTCCCTCCGGATTGTGTTTCGTCTTAAGGGGCTTCCCATTCGGTTTGTTTCGGGTGTGGAGGTGGACAGATCTAGAGATTATGGGTAGTAGTTTTCGTGGTTTTGTCTTCTGGTTTGCGGTGTTGTTGGAGGGGATGGTCTTCTTCTGTTCTAGATCTCAGATCCTTTTGTTTAGCTTGTAGGAGAAGTTGTACAAGTTCTTAAGCTTTCAGATCTGCTCTTATCGAAAGTCAGGCGGCGTTTTTGCTCAGTGTGTGGTGGTGGTAAGTCTCTTTTGTCATCGGCTATGGTGGCTGCAGACGCTTGCCTCTCTCTCGCTCTGCCTTAGTTTCAGTTTTCGTCCTTCCCTATGATTTAATCCGGTTTTGGGGTTTTGTGTTTCCCTTCTCTGGGGCTTTGGCTTTCCATGCTGGGGATAAGTCTCTCTTTCTCAGTTAACTTGTCATGTTTAGAGCTTTTGGCTGGGTATATAGTGATCTCTCTGCGTGGGTTGGTTCTAAAATTCATGGATTTGGAGATATGGGTTAGTTATTTGGTTAGCTCTCGCATTTTGGTTCAGTTTTAAGTGCGCTGCTACGTTGTAAGTCGCCTTCGCGAAGCATTCATCTTCGTTGGGAACCAGCCTTGCTATTTCTTCAAAGGCGCAATAGACTGGCGCTTCGGCCATCATCATTGCAAAGAGAAGTGTTGGATTCGTATCCGTTTGGGTGGAAATTCTTGGGTTCTTCTGAGCGTGCGGTGAGTTTATCAAAGGACTAATCAATTTCTTGCGGGTTCATGTTCGGGTTTCAAGGATCAATCTTTCTTTGTTGGTTGGCTACAGTATTTGAAGATGAAAATTCTTTTGCCTATGCTCATGGTTAAAGTTTGTTGTAATTAGAAATAGTCTTTAGGTCTGTATTTTTTGGCTAAACTGATGATGATTGTAACATACTTTCATTTCATTGCTAATATATTCTCAGATGACAAAAAAAATAGTATAAATTTTGCTAAACGACCAAATTATATCAAAGTAAACTGAACGATACTTGATCACTGTATCATGAATCCAGAAACATAAAAGCCAACAAAAAAAAAACACTAAACCGAGATCAAAACGAAAACCGGTTGGGACACATAGGAATCGCAAATTCACAAATTTGCATTTTAACCAACCCATGCAACGATCGGCTGGAGCAACAGATTCTAGCCCTCCACGTGGCAATACACATCCTCAGTCTTTGATCCGACGAGACGAAAATCTATGAAGAAAAAAATCAACGGTGCCGATTCCTTCAGGGGATAAAAATCGAAAGAGGTAAAAAGAAAAACTTATTACGTGTATTCGAAAAATAGGAGAGTCACTCGAAATTTTTTTGAGATGGTTTTTAAAATCTCTTTCCTGTATCATCTGAAAATCTCATCATTTTTACTTTTTCTATATTTTTTATTAGATGGGTTTCATCATTCAAAATATTCTTAATCTTTTCTTATTATTTTTAATATATTTTTATAATTAAATTAAATTAAATTATTAAAATATTAAACTAATACCAGTTATATTCTGTTATCTTCTTCACAGACGTTATCAGCGAACATGAAATGGCTTCCCTTCCTTTCAACACTACCCCGATTAAACTTCCATTTTCAGTATCAACAAAACCTTCTAAACATCACCATGAACAAGCTCATTCTACTTCTTCCACATCTTACTTTCACCGCGTTTCGTCTCTATGTAAGAACGGTGAGATCAGAAAAGCTCTAAGCTTAGTTACGGAGATGGATTTCAAAAACCTACGTATTGGTCCTGATATATACGGTGAAATCCTCCAGGGATGCGTTTACGAGAGAGATTTATGCGTGGGGCAGCAAATTCATGCTCGGATTTTGAAGAACGGTGATAACTAGGCTAGGAATGAGTACATCGAGACTAAATTGGTGATATTCTACGCGAAATGGGATGCTTTTGAAGTTGCTAAAGTGATTTTCTCGAAATTGAGAGTTCGTAATGTTTATTTTTGGGCAGCTATTATTGGTGTGGAATGCAGAACTGAACTTTGTGAAGGAGCTTTGATGGGTTTGGGTTTGGGTTTGGTTGAGATGTTTGAAAATGGGATCTTTCCAGATAATTTTGTGGTTCCGAATGTTTGTAAGGTGTGTGGTGCGTTGCAGTGGAGTCGATTTGGAGAGGTGTTCATGGGTTTGTGGTAAAATCGGGTCTTCATGAGTGTGTGTTTGTGGCTAGTAGTTTGGCTAATATGTATGGGAAATGTAGTGTTTTGGATGATGCGAGGAAGGTGTTCGATGAAATTCCTGAGAGAAATGTGGTTGCTTGGAATGCGTTGATGGTTGGTTATGTAAAAAATGGTATGCACGAGGAAGGAAGGTATTGAGCCTACTCGCGTTACTGTCTCGACTTGCTTATCTGCTGCTGCTAATATGGGTGGGATTGAAGAGGGAAAACAGTCTCATGCGCTATTGTAAGTGGACTAGAGCTGGATAATATTCTAGGGACTTCAATTTTGAATTTCTATCGTAAAGTTGGTTTGATCGAGTATGCTAAGATGATTTTTGATCGAATGATTGAAAAAGATGTGGTTACATGGAATCTGCTTATCTCCGGGTATGTTCAGCAAGGGCTACTTGAATATGCTATTCACATGTGCCAATTAATGAGACTAGAGAGCCTGAAATATGACTGTGCCACTTTATCGACATTAATGTCGGCAGCTGCACGTACGCAGAATCTAAAACTCGGGAAAGAGGTGCAGTGTTATTGCATTAGACACAGTCTTGCATCTGACATCGTTTTAGCAAGTACCGCGGTTGATATGTATGCCAAATGTGGCAGTATTGTTGATGCTAAGAAAGTGTTTGATACCATAATAGAGAAAGACTTGATACTGTGGAATACGTTACTTGCAGCCTATGCAGAGTCTGGTCTTAGCGGAGAGGCTTTGATATTGTTTTATGAGATGCAGCTAGAAAGTGTGCCACCAAATGTTAACATGGAATTTGATCATTCTAAGTCTTCTCAGGAATGGTCAGGTAAATGAGGCCAAGGAAATGTTTTTGCAGATGCAGTCCTCAGGTATGTTTCCAAATCTAATCTTGTTGACGACTGTGATGAATGGTTTGGTACAAAATGGTTGCAGTGAGGAGGCAATTCTTTTTCTCAGAAAGATGCAAGAATCCGGGTTGAGACCAAATGCCTTTAGCATCACTGTCGCTCTCTCTGCTCGCGCACATCTAGCATCATTGCATTTCGGAAGATCAGTCCACGGATACATCATAAGAAATCAGCAGCATTCCTGTTCTGTTTCGATTGAAATTTCTTTGGTTGACATGTATGCTAAATGTGGAGATATAAACAAAGCAGAGATGGATTTCAGAAGTAAGTTATGCAGTGAGTTGCCTCTCTACAATGCCATGATCTCGGCATATGCATTAAACGATAACGTGAAAGAAGCAATCGCTCTATACAGAAGCTTGGAAGATATGGGCATTAAACCAGACTACATAACATTCCCAAGCCTTTTATCAGCATGTAATCACGCCGGGGATATTAACCAAGCTATCGAGATTTTCACTGATATGGTTTCGAAACATGGTATGAAACCATGCTTGGAACATTATGGACTAATGGTTGATCTTCTTGCATCAGCTGGAGAAATAGACAAGGCCTTAAGGGTAATCAAGCAAATGCCATACAAGCCAGATGCACGAATGATTCAATCTTTGGTTGCTTCTTGCAACATGCCGCATAAGACTGAGCTTATGGACTTCTTATCAAGACATTTGCTTGAAAGGGGACCTGAAAACTCTGGGAACTATGTGACCATATTGAATGCTTATGCAGTTGAAGGAAGTTGGGATGAAGTTGTGAAGATGAGAGAGATGATGAAAGCTAAAGGTTTGAAGAAAAGTCGTGGATGTAGTTGGATTCGACTTAAAAGGAGACGGAGTCCATGTGTTTGTTGCCAATGGTAAGACACATCTTAGGAACAATGAGATACTAAGTATTTTAGCATTGTTAGTATATGATATGCGTTCGGATTCCCGCTGATATTTTGTAAATGAAATATTATAAATTTGAACACATATTCACAATCACAACAGATTCTAAAGAATTGAGAAGCTTGGCGACACCTTTTCTCATTAGAATAAATCATCTTAATTCGGAGGCAAATTCTATTACTCTTATCCCAAAGTATTTTCGCATTGTTATTATATGATATGTGCTCGGATTCCAAATGATATTTTGTGTATGAAATATTGTAAAGTTGAATATTCACATCACAACAGATTCTCAATAATTGAGAAGCTTGGTGTCTTGGTGATACCTTTTTCTCATTAGAATAAATAATCTTAATTCCTTTTTTTTTTGTAAAAAGATAGTAATATTATCTTAATCTTAATTCAGAGGTAATTTCTATTACTCTTATCTCATGGATGATTGGATCAGATTCGGGAAAAATCTTAACATGCAGATTCCTCCGTATGTCAGAATTGATATTTTTCAGATAATCCTAACTTCAATCCTTAATCGATTTGATAAGATTAGACTAAGATGATGTCAAAATCATCCATGCATAGAATAAACAGATGTTTTGCATTGTAGATATCAATTGTTAAGATTAGACCTTCGATTACCGTTTCCATCTAAAAACGTTTACTCATACCTATCGAATTGTTCCTGAAAACCAACAGCCTCGATTGAAAAAAGTTTAGTAAAAGACTAAAATGATCAAATATTTAAAAAATGTTGTAATAATCTATCGATAGAAAAATGTTGTAATAATCTATCAACTAGAAAAACCGTCATGTATCTCGTGCATGGGAAGAATGGTGAACAGAGCTTCATGCCTTCCATAGACAGAAATTAGAGCAATCCTCCATATGTAAGAAAAGATTTCACATTCCATACAAACTGGCGACAAAGCGTCGTAGAAATAAAACAGTTCATCTCTCAATAGATCCAATAGTATCTATCTTTGCTGTTTGACTTAAATCTGTGCTGGAGAAAACATTAGACCATAACAAAAAAATATTTTGGAAGCAGATAAAACTATAACACGTACCGATAGAGTTTTGATGAGCATTCAATAATAAATGATGAAAAAACATGTGCAGGGTTGTACTTAGAACTCTAGACAACATAGAATTATGATTTCCCTCTTTAGAGTTTGACTTGAATTGAGAAGTTTGGTGACTGACGAAAATTTTATGTTGTCCTCTAATGATGACGTTAAAATGGCCATAGATAAAAAAAAAATATAACCCATTGATTACAGTTAAGGTTGTTTAATTAAGTTTATGGTCAGCTAAAAGCATATTGAAAATGGATTTTTTTAAAAAAGCGGTTGGATAATTTGGGTTTTGGATTGAGTTATTGGTAATTTGGATATTTAAAATTACTATTTGAGTTTTCACTAAATCAGAAAAGGTAATGCCTGGCCATATTACTCTATCTGGAGTTTCTTGAGTGTAGAATCGATCTTAAGGTTTTTATGTGAGGTTTCTTGAATGTAGAATCGATCTTAAGGTTTTTATGTGAGGTTTCTTGAATGTAGAATCGATCTTAAGGTTTTTATGTGAGGTTTCTTGAATGTAGAATCGATTTGAATATAGAACATTGAAAGCTTATGTATTTTGGATTTACGATAGATGACAATTCTCCTTGTTTCTGTTTTATTTTTGTCTAGTTTTTTCATCAAAATGACCTTAGATTAACGGTATTTTTGGTTTCTTTTTAAAAAAAATTACAGTATTTATGAAACACAAATTGTTTTAATGGTGTTTTCGAGCATTTTCATTGTTTTATTTGAAAAAAGAAAACTAATAATTATAAAGTGTAATCAGTTACTTTTACAATCCTTACTAGCATAAGAAAATGTTTTAAAATCATTTTGACAAGTTTACCCCAAAAAAAAAATCATTCTGTCATAAATTATACAGAGATTTCTTAAAAACTCACATACTTACTTTTGTCATTTTTCTAGTCCTTATATGTCAATCGAATTGTTCATACATAAACGATATAATAGTTTTGACCCCAAAAAAAAAAATGATATAATAGTTTTGTGTTGTCTAATAACACCGTTGAGAAAAAGAACAATAATACAATCGTACGCCAAGTGACAGTAAAACGGTACGTGAGATCTTCAAACAACTAGTTAACTTACTCAGCTAGTACATGGACCGACCGATTGTCGGTGGAGAATCAGAAAACAAACCTCAGCCATCGATACAAGTTCGAGGCATTGTTTAATTCCCCAAGTTTCCCTCAGGGCTTGAACTTGTGCTAAACCACGAAATTGCCTCATCTCCGGTTTTCGCTGACCGTATCAGTCACGCATTCATGCGCTTTAACTTTCGCTTTGTCACCGACACTGATGAAGTGGCCACAGACCACAGTCAAACACTCAGATTCCGTCTAATTAATCTTTTAAGAAACAAATTAAAAGATTTTTAACAATTTATTAGAAACTATTACAAGTTTACTATAATATCTTCGGGTAAAAATAGATTATTAATCAATTAATAAATTAAACGAAGAAGAAGATTCTACGTTTGTGACATGGTCTTAAATTTATAAATAACTTGAGGAAAGAGTTTATGATGCCTTAATATATGAAGAAGAGATGCTCTTCCCACTCCCACGTGACATGCGGATCCACTAGAAATATCTTCTTAACAAAGGAGAACAAGTCATAAATATTGTTAACCAAAATAAGTGTGACATTTAAACACTCTTAGATGTAAGTTACATAAGTTGGAGCCATGTGCCGCCAATGAATTTTGTAAGGCTGTTGTAATTTGCTAAGGCTGCAAATGAGTTGTCCCAATTCCTAATTTTTATATCCTCCCCTTCCCCCATCCGAAACACTAATGTCTAAGTATAGCAAACATTCGTCTTGATGGTTAACGTCGAAAACAGACCACAAATAATGCAACTACATCAAGTTCTGAATCATAAACTTTTTCACTTTAGACTATTAGCATGTCTCACTAGTATTATATTAGTCTATTTATGATTTTATATACACTTTTATGTTCCCAATTCTGTTGTTGATGTGCTTAAATCATGACCACTGTTCTAACATTTGAAAGCTAACGAAGATGATGATGTGAATAAAGAAATATACATTCCTAGTTCCTACAATAATTTAATAAAATTTTAAAATAGTAGGTGGAAGCTTGGAAGCACAAACTTGCAAAGCCCATATGCTTAAATTCGCATTAACTAATGTCGCAATAAATAAAATACTCAATGGTACAATCGTAATTTCAACCAGAATCCACGTCCATTTAACTAAACACCATCTTCATTCTCCCCTTAGTTTAAGCTCAGAGTTCACTCTTTCTCAAAAAATTCCCCAAATCAACTCTTCACTCTTTTTCCACAGTCCAACAATGGCGATGATGATGAGTTTCATCATCTCCCACATTCTTCTTCTCCTCATCTTCCTCACAATCCAAACTCACGCGCACAACGTCACGCACCTCTTACAAAACCACCCTTCTTTCTCCTCCTTCAGTCATTTCCTAACTCAAACTCACCTCGCCGACGAAATCAACCGGAGAAGAACCATAACCGTTTGCGCCGTCGATAACGCCGCCATGTCAGCTTTAACCTCCAAAGGCTACACTATCTCAACTCTCAAAAACATTCTCTCCCTCCACGTCCTTCTTGATTACTTCGGCGCCAAAAAACTCCACCAGATCCGTGCCGGCTCTGCTCTCGCCGCTACTCTATTCCAAGCCACCGGAGCTGCTCCAGGAATGACCGGATTTGTCAATATAACGGATCTGAGAGGTGGTAAAGTTGGATTTGGTCCTGACGGTGGAGATCTATCATCTTTCTATGTCAAATCTATTGAAGAAGTTCCGTACAATATCTCAATTATTCAAATTAGTAAAGTCTTACCGTCGGAGACTGCGTCGGCTCTGACTCCAGCGCCGTCGGAGATGAATCTCACCGGAATAATGTCGGCTCATGGATGTAAAGTCTTTGCTGAGACTCTTCTCTCTAACCTGGGAGCTTCAAAAACCTATCAGGTACTTTACTAAACCCTGATTACATTGATAAACTAAATTTTAATTAAACGATAAATTGATGCATGTCGCTGTATAATTGTAGAGATTAATTAAAACAAAAAGATGACGAATATCAGTACTGTTTTAATTTTCCGTTTTCTGATTATAAATTAACTAATCAATAAGTAGATGCATGTGACTGTATAAATGTAGAGGTAAATTAAACGAAAAGAATTAGGTACTCACACTAATGAACCCTGAATAGTAAGTATGCGATTTAGAACCAATAATAGTAGTATTAATTTCCGTTGCTAAATTCGAAATTAATTTAATCAGAAAAGATGCATGTGGTTGTTTCACTTGTTCTGTTGGCTTGAAGACAAAAGTCAAAAGGTGTTGACTGTTATGTATCTAATGAGCAAATATAGTCAGACACAAGACTTGATTACCTCAGTTATCGGACCATGATTAATCAGTTTTCTTATTCAAACTGTGAAACATATAATTTGAAAAATGAAATTTAAAAAAAACGACCATCTTTTTTGTGAAAAAGTTGCAATAATTTTTCCCACTAACTCACTAGGCATTACAATTGAGTACATAAATAAATGTCAACTTCACTATATTTAATAACATCAACATCAAATCCGAAATCTTACATAATTCATCATGTAGACAAAAAATTATCTTTTGGATTGTGTTTTTGGTTATAACAGGAGAGTGTGGAAGGAGGCATGACAGTGTTCTGTCCAGGAGATGACGCCATGAAACGATTCTTGCCCAAGTACAAGAACTTGACAGCTCCAAAGAAAGAAGCTTTCCTCGATTTCCTTGCCGTCCCGACATATTACTCAATGGCGATGCTCAAGTCCAACAATGGTCCGATGAACACACTTGCTACCGATGGAGCCAACAAGTTCGAGCTCACCGTACAGAACGATGGAGAGCAAGTTACGCTCAAGACAAGGATCAACACTGTCAAGATCATTGATACTCTCATTGATGAGCAGCCTTTGGCTATATATGCGACCGATAAGGTTTTATTGCCTAAAGAGCTGTTTAAAGCTTCAGCTGTTGAAGCTCCGGCTCCTGCTCCGGCACCAGAGGACGGTGATGCTGCGGATTCTCCAAAACCAGCTAAAGGAAAAGCGAAAGGGAAGAAGAAGAAGGCTGCACCGTCTCCGGATGGTTCTTATGATGAGTCGGATTCACCTGCTGAAGGGCCTGATGGAGAGGCGGATGATGCGACCGCTGATGATGCCGGTGCGGTTAGGATTGTCGGAGGAGCTAAGGCTGGTTTGCTGGTGAGCTTGCTCTGCTTGTTTGCTTCTTCTTGGCTTCTATAGTTCAATTCTTATTCCTTCTCTTCTTCTTTGTTTTTGTTCGTTTTTCTTTTTGAATCCTTTATTTATGGCTTTGGGGGAAAGTAAATGAGGTTTATTTATTTCCCCTATCATTGAGGTTTTAAAAAAAAACTAATTTGGTTTCGAATTAGTTAGTCGGTGGTTTATATATTTGTGTGTCCTTGTTTTACGTGTTTGTTTAGTTGATGATGTAATGAATGGTGTTGGGAAGACTAGAATCTAGATACTAGATATATTTGTGCACTAGTTTCTAGTCGATTTCAGTATTTTTGCCGTAACATAACACTCCAGCTATAATGGTAAATTTAGAATTGGAGGAATATTTACTTAAACAGATTTTTTGATTGAATCAAACGTAATAATGTAAAGGAAACCCTTGTGAAGTGATTTATTCAAGGTAATATTGCTATAAAGTTATACAAATTTACCATTTTCAAAGTAAATAAAAATCCTAGAAATTAGATAACAACAAGAGTAAGTAATTTCAATTGTGAGAGATGCACATGACAAATTAGTGAAGATAAATTTTCTGTAACGTTCGTAATTATGGATCTAGGAACCGTAAAAAACAGATAAGCCTGAGACAATTTATAGTTGAAGTTTCAAGTTACTTAAGCCACACAATTCACTGAACAATGTGATTAATCCATCTTCAATCATACTCAATGACACATATCATGATGAAAAATTTCCAAGAAAACCGGATATATTCATCAAGAATTCATTCCTTTGGGGTTGCTTTAGAGAAACATGAAGATCAGTGGATCACATACTCTCTCTGGTTTGCTTTTGCTACACCTAGCCAAGTTTCTACAAATATCAAGGAGAAATGAGTATAGGCAAATCTAAACCAAACTTTAAAATAATTCAAACGCTACTGAAAAATTTGTGCATTTGAACCAAATTAACTTTTATATATATATATTTTCTGAATCCAAATCCAACTCGAATAAAAATAAAAGTCAGTTCTAATTTAGACTTATTTTCTATTAAAGTCAGTTCTAATTCACACGGGACCATTATACCGACTATGGCCGTAGGTACAACTACCAAGTAATTTTTTGAAGGATTACTGAGCATTGCAGTTAAGCAAATAAGTTTATTTCTACATAAAAATAAAGTTATTTTTGTTTTACGACTTCATTAATCCTTACTAATGGTTTCAAAATTTGTTGAGGTACAAAACGTGATCAAGACTTCACTTTCAAAAAAAAAATCTTCGTCTAAACCATATAAAAACATATAGACACAATACTTTTGATAGAAATTTTGATGGATTAAATCAAACAACGTTTCTATGTCTACAGAAATGAGATCCATTTTAAAGGTTATGAATTTGTACTTATGAAGCTCACAATGAGATACGGTTCGAGTCTAAAGTCGTCTTGAAATATATCGTGATTGCAAGCATTGTTTATTCTTTAACCAAAAACAAAAAGCATTGTTTATATTTTAAATTTTTTTTCCTTCTAAATTCCATTAAAATATCAAAGTATAAAAAAATCACAGTACAAAACATCGAAATTCAAATTATTACATAAACATTTATATGCACCGTACTCTAAAGATGAAATATTAAAAAACAAAGGTAATAACAGTTTTTCTTTCAAAATAAACCATAATTTTCTTTCAAAGTTAATAACAGTTTTTCTTTCAAAACAAAGTATATTGTTTGTTGCTTATTTATTGTTATAATTACTCTCTCAAATTTTTAGAATATAACAGATTTTGTTAATAATAATAAACTGAAATTTCACTATGTGAACATTATTTTCATACTTGTTCAATATATATATTCAAGAGACATTAAGTGCACCAAAAAGAAATACGGAGGTAATTAAATTAGGTGAAAATTGAAAGAATTGGGTCTAACACAAGACGTTACGCCATTTTATACTGGTGGATTTGATATTTTTAGAAAACAAAAAATAACAGAGGCTAATTAATTGTTACCTCACTTCAAATAACTACGTGCAGTTTTATAAGGATATTTAACATGTCATGTAGTTTAGTCTCCGTATCCTTAAACAGCACCCATGTTGCATTTTTTTCATCGAGCGTTGGCAAGGACTGCGCACCATTACAAAGATAGGAAGACGACATACAGATTTTAGTCAGAATTCTTAATCAGCATTGAGCCATGTTCTAAAAATCCGACTCGTACCCGATTAATCGTCCGTTTAGACGCTAGGCAGCATCAGTCCGTCGCAATTTTGCCCTATTCGAAAATTTTAGTCGACGACGATTAAATCCAATTGATTAGTTAAAATTCTGGACTTTTTGATCAAAATTAGGCCACATCACACATAGGAAGTCCATACTTTGAGAAATTAGAGAGCAAACGTTGTTATTTATAAAGAAATGATGAGACTCCTTCCTTCCATAATTGTCGATGTGGGACATTGTATTTTTTATTTTTTTAGCTGATTCATCACCATTGGATTTTGACATGTGTGCAAATTATACTTTTACCTTTTCCTCAAGTGAAAGAAAGTCTATTTTTTATTGTGTGCAAATAAAATATAATAAAATATAATAATACATAACAGTAATACATATATATATATATCACATAATATATTTAGTTTTTAACAATAAATTAAAAAGATTAATATAAAAAAATTAATCTTTGATTTATTGATTACGCGCTAGATCTAATTCTCGCAGCCCGACTTTCGCCTCCTACCATAACTTGTTAATCTTAAAAATTTTTATAAAAACACTTTCGCAGAATAAACATGGAACAACCCCATAAAGTAACGTTTATATGCATTACTGTGTTTGTTGGGTGTTTGAGTTCTTCTAATAAAGTATGACATTTCAATGTTCCAGACAAGTCAATAAATTTAGAAAGCAGGGAAGATTGATAGAGTTTATCTCTTAAGACTTTCTAGCATACTAGAATTTTCAATTAATATGTGCACTTCCTAGATTCGTATAGTGTTGTTGGGACACACTGAAACGCCCACGATCGTAAGTACTCAAGACTCATCCTCATCAAAGCGACCTTTTGCTTTAATTTGTTGAAACTTGAAAGACGGCATACCTTTTTTCTTTGGGTTAGAATTCCTGAACATCGTGTTTTATATTATGCTCTCTCCCGCATGTGTGAAGTAAAAACACAAAGATGACGATTTCCTATCACCCAAACCCTAGCCGGACGTCTCTCCAATTCTCAAAACCACGGCTGGGAAGAACAGATTTTGCTAATCTTGTCATACTTTTATTGTTTTTCTTGTCCAAATAATTTCCACAAATCAGAAAATTGAAAGGTAACAATATCTATTATTGAATCACATAAAAACCTTAACGTCTCTAAAACAAATAAAAATAACTAGCTACGAGACTAAGGTCGTCTTGGGCCACGTTACTCACCACTATGATATTATATAAATTTACTTGTAAGAATTAGAGTCTGTCTATATCGTGGTTGCGTTCAACTACGTCTTCGTCTTCTTCTTGGGATCTAAAGCAAAAGCTACAGCAATACCATATGGTGATATGGGTGTACATATCATGAATAATATTGAGATGACGCATATAATCACCATCGTTCCATTCCAGAAGTAATTTGCACCCATGTTGCTTCATCGAGCGTTTGGTTCGTCCATTAAAGAACTCCGTAAGACGACACACTGTTTTTAATTATAATTCTAAAACAGCGTGGAGTTTAGTTTATTATCTTCTCATCATGTGACCAGCTCTCTTCCCGTTTTGTGTGAAGTGAAACAGAAACAGAGCAAATGGCAATATCTCAGCTTTTTGCTACATTACCATCTCTCACCGGAACCCTAACCCTAACCGGTCGTTCTTTTCTCCCTCTAAACCCTAATTCCCTTTCCCCAAAACCTAGACTTTCCAGAGAAAGAGCCGCCACACTCGCACTCCAATCCAAGGGTGACGATTCCGTCGACGCATCAGATCGGATAATCTCAGCCGTGTGTTACTTCTATCCATTCTTCGATGGGATTCAGTACGGTAAATTCATCATCACACAGTACCAACCTTTCCAGATTCTCATCCAACCTTTGTTTCCCGCCATCAGGGCTTTCAAGAGCTTCCCTTTCAATGGGTTTCTTATCTTCATTACTCTCTATTTCGTCGTCGTGAGGAACCCTAATTTCAGCAGGTACGTTAGGTTCAACACGATGCAGGTGATAGTGCTTGATGTGCTATTGATTTTCCCGGATTTGCTTGAGAGGAGCTTCAATCCCAGAGATGGGTTTGGTTTAGATGTGGTGATGAGTTTGGACAGCACAGTCTTCCTCTTCTTGCTTGTCTCTTTGATCTATGGATTCTCTGCTTGCTTGTTTGGTCTGATCCCCAGGTTGCCCATTGTTGCTGATGCTGCTGATAGACAAGTCCTTTGATGCTAGACCAAATATTATAGTTGTATTCACACTTTCTCTGTATTGGATCTGTTTTTTCTGATAATCAGAGCATATAATGTAACTTTTTGATCAATCGAAAAAGGGTTTTTGCGCACTTTTGCCATAGTAGAGGTTAAGACTTGACAAAATGAAAAATAGAAAAAGTGAGAGAGATATCATATAACAATTTTGATTTAATTATTTTAATCCTCATCACATATCTGAAAAAGCAATATGGTGAGGAAAGATCAATTCTGTGACAAAAGACACACACACCAATGGTGAGTGTTTTTACATATCCGCACTCATCTGTCTAATGAAAGGGACAAAATTGTTCCAGTTCTCCACCCTAAAGATCTTCTCATTCATTCTGAAAAATGTGAAAGATCTTATAGTGTCCCCATTCGGTTGCACACAGTTCTCTCGTATTTGCCTTAGTCCCATCTGTTGCAGCAATCAAATATGTAAATATACGGTCAGTAACCACAGTTTCACCTCATAGTACAGGATTATAGAATGAGGAAATATCTCACCTTATCGAATCTTTCGCTTGTGTTTCTACCAGTCACATGTATTGTCCTCTTCTTCGAAACATCGTGTATCTAGCAGAAAAAAGGGACATTTGTTCATGTTCTTAAGGCATGCTTGATTGTCTCAATGGGAAGAAGCTAATGTTGCAGCGCAGTAAGAACAGAGAGACTAGACCAGTTTGTAAGTGTGTCTCAATGGAAGTAAATAATGCCATAACATTGACCGGTCTAAATACAAGTAATATACATAAACCTGCATGTGAGCATAACTGAATTCTAGATCGAAAGTTTAGGAAACAATGTACCTGTCTAAGCAATCCTTCAGGGCTGCAAAGATACTTCTCAGGTGTTTCACTGTCCGCCATATCCAAACAGCTGGAAAAGATATGAAAGATTCATCTCGTTAGTACCACTGAACTCATGCAGCTTTTATGTACATAGTAAAAGAAAACTTCTGAAGAAGGCTCTTACGGGATATGCAGAGCAGCACCATGGCGAGACAAGACGGAAGCAACAGGATCATAACCATCCCTGAGGGCGGTATTGTAGTAACCTGCAGTTAGTTCAGCGGGGTGTGACAATGTCTTATACCACCAATAGATTCCACCAATTTTTGCAACCAACATTACAGAGTTTCTCTCCTCTTCCTGACGTCTCCGTAAAACATCGGCTGCCTTTGCAAGGATAGCATCAGCATGACAAATCAACTTCCCACTGTACCATTCCTACAATGAAAAGCAGTTCCCAGTTTTGTTTATTATCCAACTTACTAGCCACTTTTGCTCAACACTACTCAAGATCATACCAATGGAGATATTATTATGAATTCGCCAAAGATGATATGATACGAGAACATACTAGAAAGAAACGACCATAGTCAGAGAGAAAGCTATCATTGCCCTCCTCAAAGAATGGAACTCCAGATGGAAAGCTATTATAGCAGCCGGTATTTGGAGGATCTCTGCATCCCCATTGAGGTTTGCCTTCTTGAGATGCCACTGCCATCAAGTCTTCCATCCTAAACCAAGTGGTATAGTTCACAATCTGTAAGAGTGATTCGCACAGCAAGTAAAAAAATTTGAATTAATAATAATCCCTCACATGTACTTGTCATGGCATTGGAATTCACCAATTCCAGGGAATTTCCATCTCCCATCTCCGGAAGGATGTGCAGGATATCTGCAAGAAATGTCATGTAAGAAACTTCTATAGTAGCTATTGTGGCTTTCTGATTGGTAGTCTACAGAAAATCAGAATTACCTAAGCTCCCCTGAAGGACCAAGACCTATACTTATTTCTTCAATCACATTCCCCAAATATGGTTCAAATTTTGTAGAAAAACTGAGCATAAAATCTTCATAGCATTGGACAGCAGTACGGCCTCCAAACAGAGGAAGTTGATCGACTCCAAGTGTGAGATAGTCATTGTTGGAAAATCCATTTTTATCTCGATAGTATATATCCTTATTGACGTCTCCAATCTGGAAATTATAAGAGGGAAAACTGCTGAGCGAGACTATATTACTTGACCAACAAATGTACAAGTTCTTAACAAAGGAAAGCACTCCCAACGAATATAATCAACTAAGCATCCATGATTATGCAACAGAAATCTAGATTCTCCAAGATTTCACCAGAAAATAATCACTAGCTATCAGTTCTCAACCTTGATAAATATTCAAAGGAAGAAGTAAAATCCAAAGCAGGCAACCTTTGCTATGTCTACCGCAGACAAATAACTAAATACCTGCAATTCTAACAATACAAACCTCTCGGATCCAGAGTGGAAGACTGATACCTCCTTTTCCACCAAAGAAGTGCATATTTGAATGAAAACAAAGAGAAATATGTAACTTCAACCCTGCCTCAGAGATCAGTCTAAAGAGCTCTTCATACAGTGACCATTTAAACTCAAGAGGACAGAAACGTTCTACAATCCCCCACCAAACCTCAACTCCGATTCCATGAACACCAGCTAACTTGAGTGCCTTAAGAGAAACAGTTAAAGCCTTGAGCCTGAAACAAGAACAGATAAAAACTTCATTACCTGATTATCAAGAGAATGCAAAAAAACAGAGAACCAAAAGAAGAAAATTACATTTGTCTTATTCGAATATACTATATTTTATACCATGTAAGGTTATATAAATCGGGTACATTGAAACATTTTCAGAAACTTGACCTTTTCATAATTGGGCACTCAGAAGCATCAATTCCAAATGTATCAATGGGCATCATCACAAAAACTGGAACTCTTTTGTGCCTTGATGATACCAACACAAACGATCGTGATTTCTCTCGAGCATCCATGCTGTATCATGTTCATCAACAAAATCATCGATTAGCGAAATCACTTATCTCCAACTCAATTTCATTCGTAGACAGATAATTTTCCCCAGCGTGCCTCAAACGAACTAAGGAAATGTTCTAATCGCTTCCACTTTTATTGAATTTAACAGCGAGAGAGAATCTAATTACCTAAAGATTCGGCTGTTTCCGGCGACAGAACGCCACTTTGTGATGAGACGACAGCGTTTGAAAGGAGGAATCATAGAAACGCTTCGGAAAAAGTTACGATTACGCCTCGTTCTCTGCTCGAGGAAACAAGATTTCAAAGAAAATCCTCCGGGATGGAAGAAATTACCGCCGGAAACTCCACGACAGCCACGTCCAATTACTCCAATCTCCGCCATTTACGTATTCTTTCTTCTTCTCTACATTTTTCTGTACTTGAAACGCAAAATTTATTGATTTCTCTCTTTTTCTTTTGTGTGTGTTTTTTTAACGACGCAAAATTTATTGGTATTTGCTTTCTTTTGTTTTATTTATTGACATTTAAATCAAGAAAACTATCAACTTTATTATTATTCCTCTTTGGCCCCTCTTCTTTTCTTGTGTTGCCTTCCTTTTCTAGTTTTTACCCATATATTTTCAGAGCTTCTATAATTGACCCCTTTAGTATTTTACCTGCCTAAAATAAGATGGATTAAATCAGTGAAATTAGTAATTACCACGAGTAAATAACGTTTTACTTGTTTGAAATTTAGTTTAAGTAGATAACTGAAACTAGTCTTATTTTCACATATTATAAATAGTAGAATTAATTTTTCAAAATTGTGAACACGTAAATGTTTTTGTATATATCCTATCACTTTTTGTAATTGAACTAAAAAAATTACGAGAACTTGAGTAGGATTGTTTTTTTTTTTATCGCCAGAGGACTTGAGTAGGATTTTTTTTTTCGTCGCCAGAGGACTTGAGTAGGATATGATCAAACCATTGTACTTTAGATGGTAAAAGTTTGATATAGTATTTAATATCCATTGACTAAGGCTTTTTAACGAAGATAAACAAAAATCTATTTACAATTTTGCTGACGTGGAAACATCTCGTCCCTTAGTGGATAAATTATCCATTAAAAACATATCCCATGATACTCGCCATCAACGACACTGTTTCACCAATTGTTGTGTATTTTGGGGCTTTTTGGTAATCAATAGTATGCGAAAACAAAAATGTCTCACACATATTCATCATCATTTGAGCAATGTTGAAAAAATAACTAATTTTCATATGTTATATTACATAAAATGATATTGGTATTTAGATTGATATTTAGATTTTTCAAATAAAATCATTAAAAGTACAATAAATCACAAAATTAATATAATTAAACTAAAAATTTGTAAATAATATTTTAAATAATTATTAGTTTTAAAAAAATTACATTCTCTCTCTAAGTAAATAATGACAAGAATTAGAATTATTATTTTTAAAATTTTTAACCAATCAAAATTAAAAAAAAATATTTGATATTTATTTATACCATATTATTTATTTTAATTTATTAAATTTGAAAGATTTTGTTAAGATTTAAAATTAATTTTTTATCATTTTTGTTTGATCTTATTTCTAAATTATTTTGGATTATCATATAATACATATAATTAATCAAATATAAATTTTCTGCATTGCGAATCAATTTTTTAGAACCAGAAATATATTACTTAATGAAGAAAAAATATGTTCAACGTCCTATATTGATTAAAAATTTTGAGCAATGGTTTTAAATAAAATCATTAAAGGTACAATAATAATCATAAAATACTATAATTAAATTAAAATTATAAATAATATTTTAAATAATTATTAGTTTCAAAAAAATTAAACTCACTTTCTCTCGCTTATTAATTTTGGATGAAAACTAATTTTTTAAAAAAATTTTAATCAATAAAAATTTAAAAATGTAGATTTGATATTTAATTATATCATGTTATTTATTTTAAATTATTATATTTGAAAGATGTTGTTAAGATATAAAATTACGATTCATCTATCATCATTGTTTGATATTTTAAATTATTTTGAATTATCATATAATGTATAAAGTTAATAGAAATATAGATTTTTCTGCATATGTTGTGAATCCAATTTTGAAAAACGAAGATATATTACTCAATCAATGAAGAAAAAAATATGTGTTCAATATCCCAAATCAGTTGAAAATTTGAGCAATGGTTCTGAGTCATATTATAAAAATGATTAAAATGATTTCAAATCTGAATATTTTTGACATATTAAGCGTCTAAATTTAAATAATTATTTATTTAGCATGCTTCTTTAGTTAACCCAATAATTTTACCGGATAAAAAAATTAAAAATTATTTTAAATAATTAGTTTAAAATAATATATATTTAAACTTTAATATTTAAAATCTATAAAAATTTTATAATCTTATTAATGTTTAAATATATATTTTAAACTTTATGAAGAATTATATAGTTTTTAACTTATAAAAAGTTAAGATGTTATTAATTTTAATGTCAAAATATTTATATAGTATTTTTAAAATTGTTCAAAGAGTATATGTATTTAGTTTCAACGGATTCAATATTGTATCATCTAGATTTAATTTAGGATTCACGTCTTTGAATGTTCTAATTTTTATAATAGGTTAGGAAGGGGCAAGGCGAATCAAAACAGATAAAGACGGGTCATAACAGATCATGACAGATCTCATATCAAATTTCTAATCATTGATAATAATTGATATTGGATTAAATCAAATTGTTATAAATTTTTTGAATAATGTGAAAATATATATACAACACCACTTAACTTTGACAGCTAAATTATGTTATAATCTAAATTATTAAATAAATTTGTTTACAAATATAACACCGCATGTACGTAATTATATATTAGTAATTTTAATTAACACAACAAAATCATATATAATAATAAAAAATAAGATACTAAAAATATAAAATAAATCTAATTTAAAATACTAAGAATAATAATAATTTATAATTATAAACTAACAAAATATAAAGTACATATTTTTCCATGAGTTACTATCTAATAATCTATTAGTTTTGTATTCATTGTCATATATCGAGTCGATCAAATTGAATCATGGGTCGACGATATGTCACGTTTCAGTCCGTACTCATCAAGTGGCAAAACTCTGTTTCTCACATATAGTTGAATTATTTGAGTGTAAAGGAAAGAAAAGATTAAACTTGTGTTTTTTACATAGAAGTCTATCTCAAAATACCCACTAAATAAAAAAAGAATTTGAAAATAGTTTGGAAAACAAATACTTCAAAAGCCATGCTTACATAAGGCTCAATGAACTATTTCAATTTCAGTTTCATATTTCTATCTCATTAAACTCATTTGAGCATGAATCAATCTTGCTTTAGAAATCTTCACACGTACGATGTGATTGCGATTTGTGAAGTTAATTGGTAGTTGCAGTTTTCTGTCTTCATATATATTATGTTTGAATGAGTTAAAAAGACAATGAAATTTTGAGTTGGCTCAGTCAAACATGTAAAAACTAACCCTTGCATCTTAATTTATATGCACCGAAAAACAAAAAATGCATCTTAATGTATCGCAAACTTACCAATGTAGGTAGATATAGATTCTACAAATGCATGAGACCTTTTTTTGTTGCTAGTCATTTTAATTTTGTTGTCTTGTATGTACATATCTGTATGAGCACATGGTGATGGCGCTATATATATATATATATATATATATATATATATATATATATTTAAAGCATATGTCTCTTCTTGGTGAATATTTGAGAAAAAAATGCTTTAGACTATAGAAGAAGACCAGCGAGGGAATCTATGAATTTTTTTTAAAAGAAATGTCGATGTCTACTAGTATTATCAAAATAAAGTATCGAGTATCACTACAAATAATCATCGTACTAGTGTGACAAAATCACGTAAATAATTAAGAATGTATAATCGACAGCAAAAGGTTAATTTTCTAATTTTCTATTCAACTAAAGTGGCTCCAAAGATCGAGCATCATAGTGAACGGATTCATATAGAAGCCGAATAATCTCCGGCATAAGCTTCTTCAGCTATCTTCAACGCCAAATTTGCGAAAGAATTATTAACAAAATTTTCAATAAAAGCAAAAGAAAAATAATATTGAGAAAATTAATTGGCGCAAATCACCTATAACGATTCATCTTTCTTGATCATGCTATAATTATAAGGCTTTCCTTTTGTTGAACTCGTATGTATCCCCTCTTTAATGCTACTTAGAAAAATGGAAAGAAATAAACTACCTTAATTTAGGGGAGGAAACAGTATTGGGCCAAAGAGTGGTATATGTGATATTTGGGCCACATTATAACGGAGCTCACTTCTTTATGGACCCAAAGAGATGGTGGAAGACATAGAGGTGCTGGAGTGGAGAGGGAAGATCTCGATAAAGGTCAAGGGTTGGTCTCGCAGGTACTTGCATCGTTTTCACATTTGGGTATTCAATAGCTTCGCATTTTAGGCTTAATTTCGGATTCAATTTAACATTCTTTTGGATCGAATGTGCTCATGGGGTATACTGAAGAAAAGACTGAAACTTTAATTTGTTTTTTTAATGATCCAAAATCAGATCTCGTTCTCTGTGTTATCTTTTCAATCATCGCTTATAAATTGTTACTTAATCCGAATTAGCTTATGATGTGTTGCTCTATGAATCTCTTACTCTCTAGTTGTGCAGTGATAGGAGGTTCTTTCTCTGTCTCAGTGTTCATAAAGTTAAGGGCATTCATATTCTCATCAAAGATGGATTCGGGGTTACGCCTCTGTATATGTGGGCCAAGTATGCAAAATCTCACCTTTCACACAGATCAACAATACATTTTGTTGAATGGATGCTGGATTTTTAAGGTTCAGATCTGGGTTGTGGTGTTTGAAAGTGTATAGATCCGCAAGAGTCAAGTAAGATTTTGCCTACTCCGCCCATACCATACATATCCTTAATCCTGAGTCCATCTCTGATGGGTAACTACTAGAGTCCAAAAGCTGACAAAGCCTAATCTGATGGCTAAACTTGCCATTACTTACCTAATCTGATGACGATTCATCAGATTTCACTATTCTGAAATGTTTTTGGATTGCATGTTGCATTGCTTGAGGGTGGTAAAGCTTGCTGTTCCTAAGCCACCATACATTGAATTCATACTTCAGTTCTTGGTTTGGAAAGCAGATGCATAGTCATGAAAACCGTACAAGAATGCTTGGAGAAAAACAATACTAAGGTGGAGAAACCTAAGAGTGCGACGAAGAAGTATCTTCCATGGGACAAAAAGCTTGACAAGTGTTCTTTAAATGAGCTCTATGATGTTTATATGACAGTAGAAAACAAGATTCAGGAGGCTGCTAATAGGAACAGACATTTCCTGACAGTATGTCTTGGTCTAGTGACCAACTTGGTCTATGTGGTTATAATCCACAATGTCTAGAGTAGCATCAGTTGTTTCCTCTGTCGACAATGGACCATAGTGGGTTCTCTTTTTTACCCTCTTTTAGCCAATTGACCTTAAATGCTGGAGAAGTGGCTGATGATAGCGAACGGGCAAAACTTGTTTTATGGTAGTTGTTCGGATGGTCCATATGGTTCGGTGGTTCAGAGGACAGCTTATGGAGCCAATACAGTGGAGTTTAGGGAATAATATGTTCAACAACGTTAAGTAGTTCACAGATTATCCTTGAGGTTTGCATAAGTTAATGATTTGGAGTATTCAAGTATAATTTCTATTTTAAAAAGTTATTTGTTTCTTTCTTTTACATTTTGGTTGTATTTCAAGAGATTTTAATATTTCATTTTTATCAAGTTTGTGTATTTGCCATAACTATCTCATGAAATAAGAAAGTCGAGCTTTTATCACAAAAAATTGAACAAACCAGAATGCAAAGTTGAGTGATGGAAGATTCAGAACATCCATTTGTTCGACTGAATTAGTTTAATTCGAAAATTGTGGGCATTCCAAGTTTAAATTTCATGTTGTTAACTTTTGTCACATGGAAGTGTTATTTCACAAGTTACAAACGACTAATTATGACACTTTCTTCATTAACTACACATATAAGTCAGACATTGCGTTAATATGTAAGTCCAAAAGCTTATGAATCAATGGAATAAATCTTAAGACAAAAATCGATATCTCCTATCAACATCAAAAATAAATATTGAATATCGACACAAATAATGAAAATTTTATAGAACCAAAGTGGCCCCTAAATTCAGCAATGCGCATAGAAGATCGTGTTCGACGGTTTTAGAAGCCAAACGTACTAGACCTAAAACTTCAACAGGCCAAGTGAATGAATCCCAATGTTCTGAGATGGGGAAGTCGCCGGAGTTAAAACAGGGGATTTCAGTGGAGTCCCAATGTTCCGTGATGGGGGATTCACCGGAGTTAATACAGGGGATTTCAAAGGAGACGCAATAGGCCGAGATGAAACAGGGGAATTCGCCGGAGTGAAAACATGGATTTTCAAAGGAGACGCAATGGTCCAAGATGTAACAGGGGAATTCACCGGAGAGGAAACAGGAGATTTCTCCGGAGACTTCGTAGTTGAGGTTTGCGTCTTCGGAGATTGTGCCGCCGGGGAGTTTTGAATCGCTGGTTAATGGATTTATAAGAGAGAGATTTTCTAAAACGCGACCGTTGTGAATTTGTAAGATGTTCGACATATATGACCGTTGGAGGCGCCTGTATATTCACCGGCGGTAGCAAGTGAATTAGCCGCTAACCGGTTACTATTAGACGACAGGAAGTTTAACTAAGAGAAGATCAGACGACGTGACGTTTTGATAGGTTTGAGAAAGTCTGAACGACAGGTAGTTCACTGTTCACACTTGTCTTCTAAGTGAGCCCATTGAAAAACTAGCCCATTTATATAATTAGAGAGTATTGCTTTTGTTGCTCATGAAACCATGCGTATTGGATTGTTTAGTTCTCATAATACACGTGTTTTCTTCATTGGGGAAGGCTTTATAATCCGCACTGCCCACGGTTTACGTTAGCGAAATTAGTTGGATTGCATCTTGACAAATGTTTTAATTGTGAAAGAAAATAATCAATAAGAAAATCCTAGAAATTTCACAAATCTCCCGGATTAGGGTTTCTAAGGACCGTTCCGTTCCTAGCCTCCGGGGACAAAATTTCTGGAAATCTCTTGTGTTCTCGAGGTTGTTCATGTTTGAGTGAGCGTTAAGCTTGCAATTGAAATAGAAAAAGATGTATGAAGGAGATGGGAGAGATCAGATGGATCAGTTCCATCAAAACGAGGCGATATCTGCCGTCGCCGATGATGGTTTTATGGCGGAGGAGGAGGACGATGATTATGAGGATCTATATAACGATGTTAATGTTGGAGAAGGATTTCTTCAGTCTATGAGAAAAAACGACGAAGCGGGATCGAGAAACGAGGAAAAAGAGAAGGCTAACATCGAGGGGGATGATAGGGTTGAACCAGTTTTGGGTTCATCGGAAGCTGAGGTCTCGATTCCTGGTTTGGTTGGTGAGAGCGTTGCTACAGAAGCAGAAGAAGAAGGAGGAGGAGGAGGAGGAAGTGGTACTGACGTTGTTGTTGCTTCTAGTGGATATGGAGCTCAAGCTGTTAAGGTAAGTGATGTTAGCCCGGAGATTCCTGGTGGAATTGTTGCTGGAACTGGTGGTGGGCTTAAAGTTGAGCTAGGGCAAGCTCCTAATCGGGAAATTGATCTCGAGGCTCCTAGAGGACACAACATTTCTCAGGGTCTTTTGCCACCACCACCGCATATCTTGGGAAATAACGAGAATTTGGTGAGGCCTGTGATGGGTATTGTTAAGGGGGGTACCCCTCCTGGACCTGGTAGTAACATGGTCGGAAACGGAGCTTCTATCGCTATGCCTGGTGTTTCCACTGGCGGGGGAACTGGTGGTGGTGGAGGCGGTGGAACTTTTCTCTTTGTTGGGGATTTGCATTGGTGGACAACTGATGCTGAGCTTGAGGCAGAGCTGTGCAATTTTGGTGCAGTGAAGGAGGTTAAGTTCTTCGATGAGAAAGCTAGTGGGAAGTCGAAAGGGTATTGTCAAGTGGAGTTCTTTGATCCTGTGGCAGCTACGGCTTGCAAAGAAGGGATGAATGGGTATGCATTCAACGGTAGGCCTTGTGTTGTTGAGTATGCCTCACCGTATTCGGTTAAGAGAATGGGAGAGGCACAGGTGAATAAAAGCCAACAGGCGCAATCTGTACTTGCACAAGCTAAGAGAGGGCCTGCTGATTCTCCGACTAAATCAGTCGTGACCAATAACAACAACAACGCTATTGGCGGGAATTTCCAAGGTGGGGAAAATAGAGGGTTTGGTAGAGGTAATTGGGGTAGAGGCAATGCTCAAGGAATGGGTGGTAGAGGACCAGGTGGTCCAATGAGGAATAGGCCTGGTGGAATGGGTGGAAGAGGTTTGATGGGTAATGGCGGAGGTGGGTTTGGTCAGGGAATGGGTACAGGGCCTCCTATGAATATGATGCATCAACCAATGATGGGGCAAGGGTTTGAACAAGCTTTTGGTGGACCAATGGCAAGAATGGGAGGCTATGGAGGATTCCCTGGGGCTCCAGGTCCACCGTTTCCTGGGCTTTTGTCTTCATTCCCTCCTGTAGGAGGAGTTGGTTTACCTGGAGTGGCACCTCATGTGAATCCAGCGTTTTTTGGACGAGGGATGCCAATGAATGGAATGGGAATGATGCCTAGTGTTGGTGTTGATGGAGGGCATAATATGGGAATGTGGGATCCTAATAGTGGAGGATGGAGTGGTGGTGAAGATTTGGGTGGTGGAAGAGCTGCGGAATCGAGTTATGGGGAGGAAGCTGCGTCTGATCATCAGTATGGAGAGGTTAATCACGATAGAGGGGCTCGTCCGAATCCTGTGAAGGAAAAAGAAAGAGGTACAGAAAGGGAATGGTCTGGTTCATCTGATAGAAGGAATCGTGAGGATAAAGATGCTGGTCATGAAAGGGACACACCGAGGGAGAAGGATGTTGGTCGTGGTTATGATATGCCAGAGAGAAGGCATCGTACTGATAGAGACACTGGTCATGAGCGTGAGAGGGAACATCATCATAAGGATCGTGAACGCTCCAGAGATCGTGACCGTGACAGAGAAAGGGACAGGGAGAGGGATCGTCATAGAGAAGAACGGGAAAAATATGGTGGTGATCATCGTAGTAGGCACAGAGACGAACCTGAGCATGATGATGAATGGAACAGAGGTCGATCATCCAGAGGACACAGCAAATCACGGTTGTCTCGAGAGGATAACCATCGCTCAAGATCAAGGGATGCTGATTATAGCAAAAGAAGACGGCTTACTACTGAATAAATTATCGGATAAAAGTAAGCAGTTGAATCTTAATGGTATCTTTCGTTCCTCATGTATCTTAAATTCTACCATTCTTTTTGATGTTTTGCTATTAGACTTGGCTAATCTCTGGCCTGGTTAGTTTTTTTGACTGAAAGTTAGCTGTCTGCATGGACACGTTGTTGTATCATTGTATAAAACTCTGTATACTCTCATAGAACAATGATTTTTCGAGGTGATAGTAATCATTGTGGTTTATTCTTTCGCCCTATTTTTTGCTGACTAAGGTTTATGTTGTCTTCTTAACGTTATGGATAGATTGACTTTGAGAGCTCCTGTAAAACTCTAAACCCTTATGGACGAAGAAGAACAAGAAGAAGAAAGAAGACCTCAGAGAAAAGTAGACTCTTGTCACAGAAAGAAGTCTCTCACTGTGAAATTTCTTCTTCATAGTTGGTAGAAGTGGAAAGAAACTTGGCAAACGTTTACCTTCTTTAAGTTTTTAGACACCTTACCTTTTTGCCATTTTTATGTGAAACTTCTAAAGACGAGTGTGTTGTGCTGATGTTATGGCCTTTCGGTTTTCCATCCATTTGTGGTTAGATGTTCCTATTTTAACTGTTTCTGAATTTGTTGTTGTGTAGTTGTATTAGTTGCAGCCAAATAGTTAGCCTGGCCAGTGTTACTGATCTTGTTTCTCCGTGTTTTAGCCATTTGGGTTCTATTGTATGTATCTATTATTGTATTGTAAGCCCTTCATCTGCCTTAGGATTTCAGAGGTCATGAGACATGACAAATGTAGCAGCATGTGCATCCTTGGGAATTGTGTTTTTATGATTTCCAAAAGTGATGTAGTAGATCATTTTTTTGTTGTAGAGGAAATCTAATAGGTCTTTGTTCAACTGTGTACATAATAGAAAGTCATATTTCTCTATGTTCATGGTCTTTGTTAAAGATTTTGTAGCTATGAACACACTCATCAATGGCATACAGATCCATTTTTCTTCATTAGCACTGGCCAAGTTGGTTCTTCCATGTTCTGTTCTGCTCTGCTCGTTAGACATTGTTTGATTCATTAGAATAGGTTTCACTGAGTTTGGTTTCGTTATGTCTGTTTAGATAAATTATAATCTCGTGTCCCTTCTTTCTTGGCTGATATCAAAAGTGGCATACTCGACCTTGGTTTTGTTTGATTGTAAAGATCATTAATGTAAACATTAATGATATCTTTGACTCCTAGAAAAAAAAAACCAAGTCAGGCAAACTAATATAGTGCAGAGAAGAAACAGCAATAGGGAAGCTTATGAGGCTTGGACAAATGTCTTAAAAGGAAACCCAAAATCAAGAGGGTGTTTAAGTTGGGGGAATGAATCCTAAAGGACCTTGTGTTAAATGGTATACACAAACAAAGCTGCTCATCTGAAAACTACTACTTCTCGTCTTACCACTACCAAAAGTAAAAAACAAAAAAAAAACTGCTTGTAGCACAATTTAAGACCAAAAATAACCAACAAATTACATTTTCTGATATATTTGCCCGATGACTGACAATAGGCAATCGAGGAGAGACCCCTTGAAGATTAAATAGTAGCTAGACTAGATTAATGTGCCTTTGTGATCAGGCTCTAACCTTCTCTCCACCACCAGATCCTCCAGCTTTCACTTTCTCTTCTTCGTCCTCAATATCCTCTCCCTCTTCTTCCTCATCCTCAACTTCATCTGCTGCTAGCTTAGTGAGTTCATCTTGGATCATCATCTTTATAGATGATTTTCTTGGGACGAGACTGATCTTGAACTTCTCATCTGAAAGACGGAAGAAAACAATGCAAGTTAACCAAATAAAACAGTGGTGAAGAAAGAAACTGCTAGGAAACAATCTCATCGGCTGCTCGTACCTAGTCGCTTGAGAATGTCAATGAATGTGGCCTGTCATAATAATGATAAAGCATTTATTATATATCTATCTTCCATGCTCAATTACTGTAATTTAATGATACAGATGTTTCATGGTTCAAATCCTCACCGTATTGAAGTCCACCCCTTTCAAGATATCAACAATTGCAATTTTCAACTCTTCATCACTAGGTTCCACCTTGGTTTTCTCTTTCGCTTTCCCACCTCTTTTTCCTATCATAAACAAGAGTAACAATCAAATAAAACATAGTGTCAGAAAAAAAAAGACACGAGGATAAGATTTTAACTTCTGCAGTATAAGATCAAGGGTTAATATTTTCAAGCTTCTGAGAAAGCATGTACAGACATATACTTCATTCTTAATGAAAGATGGTCTAAAACGTATGGTATGACCAAACCTGATTTTTCTTTTGCTGCAGATTTTGAAGGAACCGGGGACTGCTCCTTCGCCGGTTTTTCAGTCTTCTTTCTCTTAGAGGATGATGCCTTTGGAGTTGTATCACTGTCGTCAGCACTCTTCTTCCGATTAGCTGCTGAGCGCTTTTGAGTAGTTTTCTTTGGTGTACTGGATTTAGTAGAGACTGCAGTTCTCTTGCTTCTGGATTTCCCTACTGATTCTTTCTTTGCAGATGATGTCCTAGAACCACGTTTCTTCTTTTTCGTTTCTTCCTCTGACTCCTCTGTCTCAACTTTCTCCTCACTTTCAGAAGGCTGAGGTGCCTCGTCCTCAGACTTATCAGAAATCCCATTATCATTCCCCTCCTCTTCATCCTTTTCTTCTTCCTCCTCTACCTCCTGCTTTTCTTCTTCCTCCTCTACCTCCTGCTTTTCTTCTTCTTCTTCTTCGTCTCCCTCTTTCTCTTCTTCAGACTCATCATCAGAATGAGGTAGACTCTTTTTTTTAGTCCTTGTTGCTTCCTCGGTCTTTTTTTGGCTCTGAAAAGAACACAAAGAAACTAATCAGATTTCAGGTACTTCGACCAGACACAAGGACGCAAGGGAAATGAAAAACAACTACAAATGTATTAACCCCACATACACATTCTCTTCACAGTTTGTAACACAGGGATTTAAAATCTCCAGTTCTAAGCTATTGAGTAATACCTTTGCTGATCGTTTTGAAGATGAACTTCCAGCTGTAGCTGAACTTTTCTTAGGAGTTCTTTTGCGCTTCACTCCCTTTTCAATAGAAAATTAAAAATGTTGTAATATGCACAATAAATTTTTAGGCTCAAGTGCTGAACAGAGCGTTTCCAACAACAAAGGTACCTTCTCTTTCTCATAAACTGGAGAATCAGTTGTCGCATGAGGTTTCTCCAAAAACTCAACCAGCTTTGCAACAATATCTTCCTATATTAGAGGAAAAGTAACAGATAATCAATTGCCAAGTAGCTTACATTGGGAAAAATACAGAGGCATTGACCCCTAATATGATGCTCATTCATGACAGCAAAAGAAACTCCAAAGAACGAAACTTAGAAATGAGTAGCTATAATAACCTTCTTTGTTGTCGTCTTAGCAACTGATATGTCAAATATATCGCAAAACTCCAGCAGTTTTTCTTTGTTGATTTTTTCAAACTTGTCTTTTACTTTCAATTTTGCCTTTTCCTGCCAAACATCATTTGAGAGAATTACGTAAGATATATGAGACATCCCATGTAGAACAATCTTAACGTGTTGTCTCACCCACCTCATCTCCTTGCCATTTGTAACCAGAAAAGCGCAATATGTTTGCCTTGATCTGAGTAGCCTGTCAAAGCAAGAAAATCGAGTCACATATAAACATGATTAGCAGAGTCTCTGTAAATTTAAGGATACCATGACACTATCCTAAAAACTTCATACTTCATTGGAACCTCCACAAGAACATGCATATGATTGACAGTTTATTAAATTGTCCAACAGAGTAGCTAAATATGTAAAGGTACAAAAAGATGCTCACTTTTCCTCTCCTCCCACCAAAGAGAATTGTGTGTAGCTGCTTGAAAACTTCATCAGACTTCTTCCTCGATACCTTGTAAGCAACTGCAGAGATAGATACAAGTTATCAACTTCATATCAAGTACATATGCACTATTGAGTAGATGGAACCAATGAAGTATTTAGAGAATATGATCATGACAATAAACTTCAATTCATGGGAATTCTTGCCTTTAAACCAAGCTCTAGTCACTAGAACTAAGGAAAACATCTAAATAAAAAAAATGGATTGTAAAGACCAATCCAGTAATAGTAAAGGACTATGTGCTCGAGTAAATCCTAAAAAAAGCTAAAGCCAAAAAAGACTGCTCACCTTAATGACTAAATTAGGCTGAGAGGAACTTTAAAGATAAATAGTTAGAATAAGAACATACCATTGGGTATATCTTTGAGAGGCGTTCCTTTTCCCTGTTTTATCCAAAAGCAAATTATAAACAGATACAACAATTAAACACTATACAGAAACCAAAGACAGGAAACAATTGGCAAACCTTTTCAACATGGAATTCCTTTGAAGAATCTTTATCAACCACCGCAACAAGCCTTTCAACAGATTTTCGCTCGCGGACAGGGCGATCTGAGAAAGGAGTCATAGGTTCTATATCTTTCTTTTCTTCCTCACTCTTTGTCTTCCCGCGAGCCTTCCCAGTCTTCCCTTTCCCTCGCTTGTTAGGCTTCTTGATACCTTCATCTTTGTCCTCCTTATCATCATTGCTCTCTTCTTTTTTATCTTCCTTCTTGGCATTCGTCTCTTCCTCGTTATCCTCATTCTCATCCTTGCTGTCCTTACTCTCTGTGTTTTTGTCTTCCACTTTCAGCTCATCCACCTCAGTGTCTGCCTCCTCTTCTTCTTCCTCTTTGTTTGTTTCCTCCTCGTTCCCTTCCTCAGCCAGTTCGCCCTCATTCTTTTTCATTAGTAACTCTTGTTTGTTAGTTTCATCCACATTATCCACCTTTTCAGCCTCATCGACATCATCCCCTTTTTCTCCACTGACCAACTTCTCTTCTTCTTTGATGTCTTCCTTATTCCCTTCTCCGTTTCCATTTACTTTCCCTCCTTCTAGTTTCTCCTCCTTTGACATCATCCCCTCTTTCTCAGTTTTCTCTTGGTTTCCTTCAGTAGTATCTACCTTGTTCATCTCTTGATTTTCGGTGCCTTTCATATCTTTTTTGTCATCAGACTCCACATTTTCCTTCATTACAGTATCTTCCTCGGTAGCACCTGCGGACACACCATCATCAGCTTTCAATGACTTGTCTTCTGTGTCTTCCTCCATTTTATCAGCTTCTGGTTGTTCCTTGTCTTCGTCCACTTTAGCAGTCTTTGCTTGTTCCTCGTCTTCTGATGTCTTCTGAAGAGAACTAGTCCCATTTGCTGTTGGCTCCACAGTGACTTTTGTATCTTCTTCCCCCATCGCTAACCCAGTATTCACTAGATCAAAACCAGAACACCAGAAGGATATGGAAAATATAAGTTTCATATTAAAAATATTCCCATAATAGGGGCAGACATTAACATTTCATAACACAAATTCAAAAACTCATGAAATAAAATCACGCCAAATTAGGGTTACATAACCCAAAACAGGTAACACCAGCAAAGAAACCGAATCTGCAAGAACAATAAATTCAGAGAAGCAACAAACTCATAGCAACATGTAAACTTCATTGCATTCCATCTTTGGAACATACAACTGAATAAAACTCCAGTGAGTAACACGAGGGATTGAAAAAAAGCCAATTTTCAAAGGAAGTAGACATCCAATAAGTTCTTAATGATAAAATACAAATCTTTAAAAGAAGGGTAACCAAAATTATCCTCAATTTAAATAATTCCTGGGAAAAAAACATAGATTTAGATCCAAACCACAACCACGCAGTAACTCGAACGAAATCCAGATTAGTCTCTCTCGAACCTCAAATTCGTACGTTTCACAACTAAACTAACACAAATTCGCAAACACAAACCCTAATCACGACTTCAAGAAGCAAAACAACATTCAAACCTAAAAAAATCCACAAGCGAATTCAAACGAGGCTGGAAAGATTCAACGGCTAAAACCAAAGAAACAAGCTTACAGTGTTTCAAAGAGAGAGACTCGAAAGGAGAAGAGTAAAGACTTTGGAATCTCACCTAGCTCTCCGAAGGGCTCAAAGCACTGAGTTTTTTTTTTTGTGAATTCCTCTTTACTTATTTATTCCGTTCGAATCAGAACAAATACCAACGCTCCTCCTGATTTCTTTCCATAAGGATTTGGACGCAAAACCAGATTTTAAATACAGTTAATGCCACGTCAGACGTGTAAGTTGAATGAACGGCTCAGATTTCGTGTTCGATACTCTCTTGGATCGGCGATGGTAGACAAAACCCAACGTCCGGTACAGTTAAATAAATATCCTGGAAATAAATTATTTAAAACATTATAGATAGATTTAGGTATTATCTTCTTTCTTTTTCTCTTAAGTGATTTAGGTCTTAATTATCACATGAGGACTATCTTGTATCTTCTTTCTCAAATTAATAAACTGACAATTTATTTATCCATAAAAATTATCGCATTAGATGTCTCCAAAATTAAAATTTTAATTAATTTTCACACAAAAATAAAGTTTTAATCTAATTTCCACCCAAATTAAAACTCCAGTACACAAAATCGTATTTCGTAATCTTATAACACATAAACCTTGTTTTTAATTGGTTTATTGTTAACCAAACAAATATTACCCGAATTATAAAAAAAATCTAAATTTAAACCAGTTTTTCTCCTTTTTTTTTTTTTACAATAGTTCTTCTCTTTCTTATTGCTCTTCAAACTCAATCAAAGAGTTTAAACTTTCCAACTTTAAAATTTTATAACTTCTTTAATTCTTAACGGATTTGAGTGATTTTAATGTCTATTTCATTCGGATTTTTGATTTTTATCCAAATATTATATTATTTTTTAGATTTGCAAAATTTTAACCATCTAAATTTTAATTTACATTCCACAAAAATAATTTAAACTGTAAATTGAAGTTTAGACGGTAATACATTTGCATATCAAGAATAATAGTGGTATGGTTGGATGGGATTCAAAAATCCGAGTGAGATACATACCAAAATTACTCAAATCCGTTAATAATTGAAGAAATTTTAAATTTTTCAACTTGAAAATCTTAATCTGTTTTAGTGGAATTTAAAAAGGAAGAAAAACAAATTAAAAACCGGTTTAAATGCGGATTTACTATTTTCAATCCAGTTAACAGTAGGTAAGTATTAAAACTAAGTTCTATGTGTATTGGGGTTTAAACGTTTTAATTTGGATGAAATTAGGTTGAAATTTTATTTTTGTGTGAAAATTAATTGAACATTTAAATTTGAGAACATTTAATGCTATAAGATAGTTCCCATGGAAAAATGTACCGTCAGTTCCAAATTAATGAAAGTATTGAGAGTTTGGAAAAATAAAAAATACAAGATAGTCCTAGCGATATTTAATAATGTATATAAACAATTTATAGAAGATAGATATTTTCAATGAAGTCATACACTATATGGTGATCGAATTTCATACATGATGTAAAAGTCTTCAAACTCTTGATCAATGAAACAAAGATGGTTCCACAAAATATTTTACATTTAGATAATAAAATTAAGGTGGGTATTTAAAACAAAATATTTATTTAAAATAGATTAAAGTGATCGAGAGAAAAAAATTGGAAGAATGGTTTATTACCTCTAATAAATGTACATGGTAGCAACGTTTATACAAATTAAGAATGAATTAACCTAATAAACCCTAATAGAATCTCATGAACAATATAAATTATAGCTCCCTCAAACTCAAGGTAGTGATGAAGAAATGGGGAATTTTTGACTTGAGATTGATAATAGAAATGAAGCGGTGAATAGGCGGCAGTGACAACAAAGCATGTCAATGAAGCGATTAAGTGGAATGAAGGCTTGTCGATGCCATGCAGTGATGCGGACAGTTGCACTAACGGCAATGGCGGAGACCAGATCCCATGTGGTGGTCTCCAGTGTTGAAGGAGACGATGTTGATGGAGTTGATTGAGACGGCACTGATGGAGTTGACGAAGACGAGTGACAGCGAACACTGAAACGTAGACAGAATAAAAGAGAAGGAAGCTACGAACTGTTTCTTTTTTTCCATATGAAAAAACATTGGCAGATGAAAATCGAACGTTGAAGAAAATTAAGTCGAAACTTTTTTTGAATTTTTAAATTTCTTTTGATAAAAATGACTAAAAGAGAAGAAAACATTAGATAAATTGAAAGAAGCTCGTTGGCTTGATTTTAGAAGCACTTGGCTTGATTCATAGGTCTATGATAAACTTGAATTGTAAGTTTGTGCCTTATGATTTAGAGATTCGTGATGAGTTTGATTTGAGAAGCATGTAGCTTAGATTCAGAGGCACATGTTATGTTATGTTTGAATAGTAATTCGAAAAACTTTCCTTAAAAATCATCTGTTTTTTTTTAGTATTTTCTTAGATACATCACATTATAGGCTATGGAAATTGCTGTTACAGAAGAATATTGAGATAACATCAAACTCCCTTTAAGGTAGAGTCACCAATTGCTTCATTCCTATCTTTGAGAAGAGAAAGTACAAGATATTAGAGAAATATACACAGATAGTCTTTTAAGATCAAAATAAATGAGTAAGTCAACACAAAAAATTCGTTCATTTATCCGATTTACGACCTACCCCGCACTTATGAAATAAACACACAAAAAATGTAGACAAATCAAACTATATTCATGCAAACCTTAACTCCATGCAAAACATATATTAACTCATAAACAAAAAAAATGAAACTTTTGAGAGTGCCATAGAACCAGGCTTGATTTGCTTCAGAGCCATCACTTAGTTTTGAAAAGGTACAAAAGTGCCTTGTAAAAGTATGAATGAAAACGTCTACCCTGCAAAATTACTTGTGACTGTGACAATCCATTTCACCGAGATGTAACCACTGTGATCCGTAAAACAAATAAAGATTGGTTCGGTTAGGTTTTAAATGTGACCTTAGTCCTAAGTTAAGTTCTAACACTTAGATTTTGATTATTCAGAAAACAGATGCAACTGTCTAAATCTTTACCCTTTTTTCTTTTCTTTTCCAAATCGGTATTTATCGTTTCATTATCTAAAAGCTGAGATCTTGGCCACAGCTCAAAAGTGCGTTATACATTACCACAACTCTGTAAGGTTTCACAATCTACGTAAAATAGTGGATATATATATATATATATAGATATATATTTAGCAACACAAAAACAGGGGATGATCATCGTCTACAAAAGAGATTCAAGATCATGTTTATATTCTTAGAATGGTTATCTCTAATTGTTAGCAAATGGATATGATTAGTGTAGCTAAGAAAGTTAGCATGTGTATATGCATATTGTGAACCTACCATCAATGGAAGTAACATTTTCTTCTGAACATTGTTAAATTCATTTCCGAAAATATCCGAATGACACAAATGTGGACTAGGTTTAAACTCCTATAAGAGCATTTAAGATTCTTTTGCACATATAAATAAAACTGATTGAAGTATATCCTAAAACCCTAAACCCTAATCACCAGATATCACAAAACACTAATATATTAAAATGTTGGATTTCCTTTGTACATTTGAAATGAACAATAAAAACATCGGAAACAATGGTGAGTGATCGTGAGATATATCAAATTACAATCGTCTTTTAATAGATCCAATGGAAATATCAATCTCAATAAGATTATCTTCTTCGATATTCACATCATCAATCTCTTCTTCTTGATCTTCATGATCAATCATAAATCTCTGTCGACTTTGAGTAATGTTTCTCATTGGCTCAATAGCCTCTGCTTCTTCACTCACAAGAGCAATCTCAATGAGACCATCCTCATCGTCATCCTCATCATTATCGTCTTCTTCTTGGGATATCTCAACCAAACAGAGTCTTGTCTTTTTCTTGAAGAATCTTCGAAAGAAAACAGAAGTGGAGACAACCAAGATTGCGATGGTTACTAGGAGAGATGAGAATCCATGAGAGCTTAAGAAACAGAGGAAAACTACAGATGGAACTAGGGTTACGAGAAAGAACAGTAATGGCAGCTGTAAGCCAAAGCACCACCAAGAAAAATGCTTTTCATCATCAGATTTTTCCACCATTTTGGAAACTTAATCTAAAACAAACAAAACAAAACAAAACAGAGCTAGTTAAAGGGAAGTAGAGATGTCTCGTTACCCATTGATATTAATGGATTTTTGAGTTGTGTTCTGATTCAAATCTGTAAACAACAATTGGAGTGTCACTCTGTTTGGATCTTGGTTTGAGAACGAGGGATGAAAAAGACGAATATCAGTTCTTGATAAGTTTCAGACAAGTCTCAGAGAGAAAAAAGAGATAGAAACAGAGAAAAAGACAGAGGAACCAAGCAAGAAAGCTCTATGTTTTTTTCTCACTCTTTATAATTACACTTGCAACTAAATTTTTCGAGAAAAGTAAAAAGCCTTGGTTTTTGCATGTAATGTATTTGGAAAATTAAAACACTTTGAAAAATCTATAAAAAGCTTTGGAATTTGGTAACTCCGTGTGAAGCCCATTAGTTAAGTATCCTTATTTAATAAATACCTTTTTAAGCAGATCTATTAACCTATCAAAAACACAAAGAAATAAAACAAATGATAGATCATAAGTCATAACTTCCAACAGCATACCAACATTACGTGGTTAAACCCAATTTATATAGAGAACCGAACCAGTCGAGTATGATGGCGAATAAGGTTTGATTGTTATAAATTTGATTAAATATGGTTTAATCTTGAGATGTCTTAATAGTTGGAGAAGAATACTAAACCAGGTTTGAGATGTCTTAACTAGCTTTCTCTAGAAGTCACTCCCTTCATAAGTTTGTCGATTATTTTGTTGTCAACTAGGATTTGTCGATTTGAATCATATAGGTGGCTAAAATTTTTCAACACAAGAAATGATTATTTAATTTTTTTCCTTGCTCTAACTGTTTCAGGAAATGAGGAAATTGTCACTTTATCCCTAACCGGACCTACCTATTGTCCCATCAATACTGCGGTTGTTTTCAATGGTCATCATGAGATGGTTAATGTGTAACAATTACTTTTTGAAGATAATGATTTTATTAGTTAGGTAAGGTTTTTCTTTTTGGGTCAAACCGGTATTTTTATTAGAATAAAATCAAATCATGTACATACGAAGAAACTGTTACACACGAAACATAAAAAAATCACTCCAACGCTGCTCGGTAACACCAATCCATTCTTTTTGATAACTTTAGTTTATGGACTTGTTTTGTTGTTAACTTGTTATAGTGAGTATAAAAACTCTTTCATGACGAGTGTTGTTGAATCCGACGACTTCTTTGTTACTTTCCCATTATTGAAATGGTTTTAGTTCTTCTTATTATAATTCTTGTGCTTCCAAGTCATTGATGTGAAAATGTGGTATCAATACATATATATGATAAATCTTAATAGTTAATTAGCAAATTTTACCTTTTGTTTTTTCAAAAGTCATATTTTGTAGTGATTGCATATATCTCTTCTAACTACAGAATGATATGTCACAGACTCACATTGCATTTGTGATTCGAACATTTGTGTAAGTTTTCATCGATGTCACAAAAATTTTCAACGACTAGAAAGAGACAAGTGTCTAAATATCGTCCGTCGATGTAGATTACAAAAAAACAACCAAGATCTCATTCTCACGTGTCAATTGCAAATAAGCGAATCCGGATCCGATCCGATTCGCCACAAGAGCATCACAAAATAAAACCCAATTTACTTTTCTCCCCCTTTCCAAGCTCTAACATTTAGGGTTCCTCGAAACTCGATCAGGTGAAATAATCGAATCATTGTAAATTAACATTCTAAAGTCAAATATCTGAGAAACCAAACATTTCGTGTAATTGTTGGTTCTTCAGAGAATCCATGAACATCGGTCTCCAATGAATACTTCCGTAATGCAGACGACTCATTCGAATGAAGACGACGATGATGAGTGGGGTAAGTAAGGGGCTTTCATTCAATTGCATTTGTTGATCTCAAAACTGGCGGTTATTGAAATTATGGTTCTTTGTGTTTATATGATCTGATAGGATGATGTCCAAGGTGTTCTTGATTCAATCTCCACCGTTTAAAATTTATAAGCTTCCCTTTGATTCTGCATTAAGATAACAGAGCATTGTTTCAATTTCCCTATCTTCTTAATTTAACTGCAAATCTTGATTCGATCAATTTGATTTGTGCCAGACACTGATGGGTTTGTGATACCAAGCTTGGAGATTGAAAAAGAAGACAAGGTTAATAGTGATTCAGAAGTACAAACATCAAAACCTTCTTCTCCTAAGGTCAGTGATTGATTGCTTCTGTTCATAGGGGAGCTTCAAATGTTGTTAGTAACTCTTATAATTTCTCATTCTGTATTTGGTAGATTAAAGCTGAAGAAAACATCTACTTAGGACCACATGGAGCTCCTCCCTCAGAGCTACAAGATGGTAACACATCGAGCCGCAAGCAGCGGTTTAAGCAGAAGCTTAAGGAAGCAGACCAGAAAATGAACGTCTCGGGTCGAGAAAACAAAATGGCCAACTTAAGAGAGCTTGTAGGTGGTGTAGAGAAAGGAATTAATAATATGGCAAGAGGTGTTTCAAGAGACTGGCTTGACCCACATTGCCATGAATCTCAGTTCGAAAAACGACGACATCCCTAACGCCCCGGGAAAAAAAGAAACCGTTCCCTTTGAAAACTCTTTGTATCAATCAGAATACCAGAAATTTTAAAGCAATAAAACAATCAGTAGCATCTCTCCTTTGCAAGCATCAATCTTGGATTCTTGATCAAGACTACTCTTAAGAGTAGTGCAAGTACTCTAGACTTTGGTTTTGGGTAACACCAGAGCTTTATAGCAGAGTATAGCAAGATTCAGTTTGTGAAGACAAAATATTTGTGTAAACCCATATATAAATATGTATGTAAATTTTACACTCGGGCTTCAAGAAACAATCAAAGACTTGAGTGTGGCATTACATTACAAAACACAAAACAGAAACAAACAACATTTTTTAAAAAAACTGTTCACTTTCTCTGTTTTTTTGCTGTGTGCAGGTATAACTTAACAAAGATTCGGATTCGTCTTCAAAAGATGATGATGGTAATGAGGACTACCTTTGAATCTGAGATGTCTGAGCTAGAACGATGTCAGAAGTCGTTAGAGTTCCTGATTCATCGTAATCGAGTTGCTCGAACTCTTCCATTATCCTAGATATATCTTTCTCATCAATCTTCCCCATTTCTTTCAGTTTATATAGAATAAACTCTCCAGCTCTGCAACACACAAAAGACAAAGATAAGAAGAAGAAGAAGAAGAAGAAGAAGAAGAAGAAGAAGAAGAAGAAGAAGAAGAATAAGAAGGAAACAGAAGCGAGAATATGTCAGATGTCTCACCCAACGACTCTATCTTCATCAAGATCAGCTGCTTCGAGATCATTGTTTGTGATTCTCCGAGTTAAAACCCATTTCACTAACGCCCTCTGTTTGGTTTCTGCATTTACCTCAGCTACATAAAGGAAAAACTGAGCCAAACATATAGTACTGGTCAAAATCCAAAACACAGCAAAAAGGCGTCCCATTCCCGAGTTAAAGCTCTTATCGCCATAACCCAATGTTGTAACAGTGGAACAAACGCAGTAGAAAGCTTCGATAACCGGCATTTTCTCAACCATTACAAGGAAAATTGTACCAACAAGGAAGAGGACTACAAAGACAAGGAATGTCACATAGCATTTGTATCTCAACTTGTTAGTATGCAACTCCTTGAGAATATCAGTTGGACCAAAGGTTTGGCGCAAATGAAAAGCCCGAACGAGCAGAGTCTCTTGCTTCTCCACAAGATAATCCGCTGCTCGACTCAAAAGATGACCCACGAGGACCATTCCCGAGAAAACAAAGGCACAAGCAAGTAGTCTTGAGGCAGAACTATTAGGAACAAGGTCACCATATCCAACAGTTGTCATCGTTACAATACAGAAATAGATAGCATCTAACACACCATTGGTCTTCTGACCAGAGATTTGGTTTCTCACAAGGTAGAAACAGATAGTACCAATGGTTAGATATAAAGCCAAGAACATGATCACTCGCCTGAGATTCGGGTTTAGATCAGCGAACATTGGGATTTTACTTGGATGAGGAGGTGGTTCGTCGATTTTAACATCATCATTGTACATACAATCACCACGAGGAGCGCTTCTAGAGCGACGCAATCTTCTTTTCCTTGAAGAAGAAGTTCTTGAGTTTTGGTTGAAGTCTTGAGCCATGGAATCTAACTTCTCTGTAGGTAACAATGGTGTACAAGCTGACTCGTTCGACATTTCTATAATCAAACTAGGCAACTATGAGATTTGAAGTAACTTCTGAGATCTGCAGATCAATCAAACCTCATGTCAATTCTTGATCTTAAACATTAAAAATTGCAGACACCAAATCATTCACAGAAATAGATGAAACGAAAATATTATTCCAACATCTCAAGAACTTGCACCAAAATCGACATCGTTTGTCTAAAATCCTGTTCTGAGAAATCAACAAATGGACAAAAGATTGAGAATTTGGAACATAATGTTGTTAGAGGTTAAAAACAGATTCTGAGATGATCAAAACGAAAGAAGAAAAGTTTTGTGGGTGGGAAGAGAGTAATCAGAGACAGAATCCGAAACTCAAGGAAGATGAAGAATTGAGACTTACCCAGAATTTTAGATTGATTGGAATACCAAAATCGGACTAAGCGGTGTGGTCGGATCTCGCGATTGTTACTCATTCATCATCTTCTCATCGACCAATTCTCTTCACTGCTTACTTCTATTTTTTTCCCTCTTCTATTTCCAATTCTCTTCACTGCTTACTCATTCATCATATATGTGTATATATATATATATTCCATCTATTATATTATTATTATTAGAAATAATTTATCTAATTACACACACATATATATATATATATAACTATAAAATGGTTCCTTTCCGAAAGGGATAATCAAGAGATAATAAATTACTTCAAGAAACAAAATTTAATTTGGAGTAAATAATTGGTTAGAAAATATAAGAAGATGGCATTTGAAGATATCCAATTTTAATGGACAAATCGAAATAATAATATACCAGCAAATATTCTAACTAAAACTATGATTTCTAATAATGGTTTTTTTTAATCCTTTTGTTCTTTGCTCTTCATTGTAATTTCTCCACATTTCTTTGAACAATAAAGATGTTAAAAAATAAAACTGGTTCTTTTCGAGGTAAATCTTATATGCCAGCAGATATTATATGTTGTTATTTTTCTTATTTTATTTTATTTATGTCACGATGATCAACTTTTTCAAACAATAGTTATAGAATTTAAATTCTTCTTAACATTCTACTAATACTCAAAATACTGCTCTTTCTAAAAATCAAACTCTAAACAATTTTGGAAAATGTAAAATATTTTAAACATTTAACCAATGAATCAAAAATACTTACACAAATTATCTTTTTCCTTCTTTTAAAATATCCTCTTATTTTTCTTTTTATAACATACTAACATAAATTATCCTCTCTTGTTTTACATTTACCCCAAACGCAAAGATTTTTTGTTTGCTGCAAGCAGGTATACAATTTGTAGTCATAAAAATTATTATTATTCAAAAAATAACAATGATAATTATTTAAAACTATTTATATTTTCAATATATACATATATATATATATAACTATAAACTGTAAGAAATAACATTTTAAAAATGCTCTTCCCTTTGATGTAGAGTTTATTTCATTTCTGACTTTCTAATTAGTTATTCACTTACAAGTTACAACCACAGTTTACATATAAGGCGCCAATAAGTCAAAAACCCAGCTCAAATCTACAGCATATAATAAATAATAATAATATATATACCATGTATTTTATTATTATTTTCTCATTTAATAATGCTGTACCACAACTTAGCCAACTCAAATCCGTCGATGTCAAAATATATAATTTAATACAAGTATTTAGTTTTCATTTTCATAATATAATTTTCCAAAGCTAGAAACTTAGATATATCTATAAATTAAGTTCTATTGTCAATTATGTGACAATGTACCGCCAATAAGGGCAGATCCAGGGGCATGTGCCCCATCCTAATTTGTTTTTATTTTATTTTTAATAAATAGTAATAAATTTATTTATATACTTTTAAACTAAACAGTAGTTATAAAAAAATTGATCATATGCTCTATACTAAAAAGTATCCTGGATAGTCAACTACTATACCACTTACAACGCTATGGTAAACTGAGGTGGTACAAACGAGGGGAAATAGAAATGGCAGTACAATCAAAATAATATATTTTAGTTTACTGATCTTTTGTTATACTATCATCTTTTATTGTATCATAATTTTTAACCAATAGAATCTATGCTTGGTTATAGTAAAGTAAAGGCGACCAAAGACTTCGAAATATTTTTCATCAAACTAGTATGTAATTTAATCAAAATATAAGCTTTACTGGAATTATGGTTTTCTTTTTTAAAATTAAAGTATGTTGTAACACTAAAAATTTAACAAGATTAGATCATGAAAACTAGTTGCGGTAGTTTCCCCCTATAAATGCTATATATTATACAATTTTATGCTAATAAAAGAAGGTGTCGGAGGACGTCTCATGGTTAATGACTATATATTTCGTCTCTATTATTTATCAACCGAACAAATGTACTGCATAAACAACTAACTAATATGTCTATTTTTAATACTTTTTCGTCATTCTAGAACAAAATGATTCAACGACTTGGAATCTGTCAGTTCAGCAACAAAGCCAACTCCTTTTTTTCGATCTTACAGATCATATAAATGCAGTAGATCTAAAAAATCTGACACAAGAATAGGAGAAAGACCGTTGTGCTGCACATAGACACGCATCGGCCAATGATGGTTCATGCTCTGAATTTTCTATGTGGGCCAAAATAAAACGGTTGTATATTTGTGTGCAAGGAGGAAGTAGGTGAAAGTATTTAATATTTATATTAAAGAGGGAGACTAATTTTAATTAAGACTATCAAATTATCTGAAGCCATTCATATGAGTTTCGTGTTTGTGTGGTGGTGGTGATGATGTGTCTCTCTTGTACAGTCTCAATTCAAAATATCTCTCCTTTTGAGCTATAGCCATCGTTTATTTTTAGGTATAGACTGATTCAAGAGTGAAGCCAAATACCAAAGTTTTAAGAAATATCTTATTTGTAAATATGACATGTTCTATTTTTATTTCTCTATGCTTCTTCAAACAAAATATAACATACATTATTTAAATAGATGTCACGAAATTTATCTACATTAGTCATGTCTATGAAAAGATATGAATATGGAAATATGAAGCTTCTATGTAACTAGTAGTTATAAAGAAACTTCTTGACTTCTCAGATCCATTTCAGACACTCATACTTCGATTTTGAATCTTAATTACATTCTTATTGTTTCCTTGAATAGTATCTTATAGGTGATCACATGTGTTTTTAGACGCAAATAATATATGTAACATATCAAGAACAAGATGGAGGAATAATGTTTCTCGGAATAAATAATAATTGGAACTTCAATACCAGAGTCATATTCGGTTTGATTTTCTCAACCCAAACCGATTCAGAACCCAAAATAAGCCTAACCAAGTCCAATAGAGATTCATAGTTTCAAACTAGCTAAATCCAGTAGGGTTTCTTTAGTTGAATCGAACCCTAAACCAAACTAATTTAGGTTTTTTTTTTAGACTGCTAAACCTGGTTTTCCATTCACAAAGCAGTTTTTTCACGTTTGCATAAGAGAATCAAGTTGCCAAATTCAATACTTATCTCTAAACATAAAAGAAAAGAACAAAACTGAGATTCAAAATTAAATCCAGTGAAAGTAATAGCTGACTTATTGTGCTGTTGTCAAAAAAGAAGGTACAGTTGTGTGAATCACTCGAGTCCATTGATCAATGTTTTTTTAAGGTTTAATTGAAGACGATAAGAAAATTTCAGAAACAAGAAAACAAAGCTCTTTGATTTCATTTGGATCATCAAGCAGAAGAATTCAATTTTCACACAAGAACTTAAGCATCAGCTTGAAGAGTCTTCTGAAGGCAAAGCGAAACAACCATCGGACCAGCCATGTCCCCCAGCGCGCAGCCTGCATTAAAGATAAACATACACATCAATGTTCCAAAAAGTGAAAATGCTGTCCAATTATCTGTGCAGTTGCAATAACCGGTGAGGTGAGCTTACCGATCCATTGGCCAAGGGAGGGACGGATAAGACAAGAGCATATACCGGCTCCAATGGCAGCAAACACTAGGGAAGCTCCACATCGTACTGTAATACCCACAACTTTGTTCCCGAGATCCTTGGCTTGCTCTGATATCTCGACTTGTTCCTCTTCTTCTTCCTCTGGTTTTACATCCCGGAACACACATCTGTAAATTTCTATGCCTACTTGAACTGTCCATGATGCTGCAATTCCGAGGAAGTGTCCTGCATAAGCTTAGCCAATGTCAAAACATATATATATATATATATTTATATTTATATCTAGGACTTGGAGAGCTAAGTTAAAACTAAACAATGGCTGATCTGAGAAGAGTAGAAAAAACAAATATTTGTTATCATACCTCTAAGAGTTGTCTGGCTAACTTTAAAGATGTATAAATATGTGGGCCACCCTCTCCCAGTCTTGCGTAAAGCCGACTGAGGCACATCTGCACATATGTATATTATCAGCTCGATAATTCTGATATACTAACTTTTTATGTTATACAATGACAAGTTTGTTGTGGGAAGCAAAGTAATGGAAGATGATGTTACCCTTTAGAAGTTTCCACGCCATACGCTGCGAGACATAACTCATAGCCAGCCTTTCAAGAAGTCTCCGAGTGGTCATAACTGTGGTCTGTATCATAATACCAAAACTACTAGTTAAAACCATGACATCATAAAGCAACTACAGATGGTAAATGCTTGATACAACACGAGAAAGATGTATAAATACCAACCTCACGAGCAATTTGCTTTGCTGACTTTTTAAGAGGAACAATCAAGTCTGGACGACGTTCTTCTACGGGCTCGTTTAGGAAATTATCATCATCCTCTGAAGCTGTTTTAGGCTCCAAAAGAGGCAAATAAAACATCAAGAGAGACCTCACTGTAGTCATTGCAAGTGCCCTAAACTCGAAGGCCGAGAAAAGTGGCTTTGGCTGGATATTGTATTCCTTAGAACTAGAGATGTATACAAGCGGTTCACGCTGCAAAGCATCCACAGATATCTTTCGTATAGAAGCAAGGTAGTCATCATCTATTCCAGCTGCGGCATCACAATACGCAACTCTAGGCTCAAAACAACTGTAACATGAAACCATTTTAGTCATTGATAGGTTGAAACTTAGACTATATCTGTGACTATTCATTGATATTGCAAGATATGAAAAGAAGATGATCTAACCCTAATTAGGAATTAAAATCATTAAAACTAGACTCGATTCTAGTGATCAATCCAATAACCATATCAATCACGATCAAGTGAATACAGAGAAAGTCAAATCCGATACAAAGGGAGACGATACATACCCGAAAAGAAACCTAGAAGCCAAAGGAGCAGTTGCGGCAGCAGAAACGGCGGCGGTAGAAGCGACGACGGAGGCGGGAGAAAAAGACGATGAGTAAAGACTGTGTTTGGATTGAGATTTTTTCAGTAGATCTAAAACTATAGCTATTCCTGCCATTACTACACAAAAGGTTATTGATTAATTTGAACGAATCTCTCAATTTGAGTAATCTTCTGCTTCTATATTAACTTGTAGATTTTCTCTTCTAGTTTCTTCCTTCAAATTAAATAAATAATTTTCTCGAGAAAAGTAATGATTCTGAACGTTTCTAACTTTCTGAGTTTCTCGGTAGCCAGAGAGACAAGAGAGATAGAGAGAAAAAGACAGATCTGTTTGACCTTCTCTTTGACTTTCTTTCATTTTTATTTACGATCTGACCCAAGGCCCATTAGATTATTATTACTAAACCCGGCCCAATAACTTCCTGATATTTTCGTTATTTCGTTGTTAATAAGCAGCTGCTTTTGGCCAACCTCTGAACATAAGAGAGAGAGATCATCCATGGAAATACCTATTTTCTTCAAGTTTGCCTTGATCAGAACTTATTCTCTTCCACTTCATCTTCGTATTTCAGCTTTTCCTTCTTCATCCATGGAAATAGCCTATTTTCTTCAAGTTTGTCTTAATCGATCTTCGTTTTTGTGTGTTTTGCCGTTATTTTGAGCTTTATTTCATTTTTTTCCTGAATCATTTGCTGACAAAAAGCTTACGAGAATCGGTTACAATCATCTTTCTTCTTTCTGTTGAAAAATTTTAGATGCCCATTTCGTCTTCGCTATGCTTCAGCTGATTACTGCAGTCAAAGGCGTATCTTGGTGTTTTGCGGCGCTCTCGAGCTTAGATCAGTGGTTCCACGGCTTCGTCTCTGATCTTTCAGCAGATCTTCGGAGCTTTCCGCTTACTGGGTTCTTCTCCGCTTTCTCTAATCCCAACTTCTTCTTCGTTCGGATTATTTGATTTTCCAAGCTGGAAATCTACAGAGAATTGGACGATTTAGCTGTGTTATAAACTTGTAAGAATCTGGGAAGTATGTTAATCAGAGTTATGCGTTAGAGCGAGTTCCTTTAGGGTTTCCACGGCACGAGGGGATTTTAGGGTTATTGTTGGGTCAATAAAGTATAGGTTTTTAGGGGTATATAGAGATTTTAGAACTTGATTTGAGATCAAAAGACTGACTATGAACTAGCATCGACGCCTGTTATCTTTCAGTAGTTAGTTCTTTATCTGATGTAAAAGAAGGGTTCGGAGCTTTTGATGCTTTTTAGACCATTTTCATATTGAAAAATGTGCGAGAATGATCATCATTTTGTCGAATGGAAAGAGCATTTTGTCTCACAGGAGAGAGGGAATCGTGTTGTTCATTACTTCCTCAAGGATTCTGCGGGTGAATCCATTTTAGCTGTGGTTGGTACTGAGAGAAGTGTTAGACACATGTTCTATGTTGTTTCTGAAGAGTTTGTGCGTATTCATGGTTCTGAAAATTCTATTCATGCTGGCTTTAAATGGAGGTCGAGAAGAGAGGTTGTAGATTGGCTTACTTCAATGCTGTCTAAGCAAAATGCACAAGGAAACTGGTTAAGTACGCATTTTTCTGTATCTTGTTACGATTTCTTTGTTGAGTGGAGAATGAATGAATTCTTCCTTTATGTGGGTCTCTTCTAGCTTTAAAACCGATTTATTTTAACCCACTTTATTGTCGTTTACAGAGTCACCAAAATGTGAGTCAGCGAACTCTAATGGATCTCTTGAATTTCCAAGCAATGGATTTACTGCTCAGCGAACTCAAACAACTGAAGAGGTGATGTTTAGCGACTTGTTACTCCATACAATTGTCACTGCATTTTACTCTCCTGTAAGGCTGATGGAAAAATCTCTCTCACAGGTCCGGCTTCCCATAAACTTGAGTGTTCACAGTTGGGAGATTATATGGTCAGGAAATTCTTGGATGTGTGGTAAACAGCTTAAACATTACCCATCATTTTCCAGGAATGGGACATCAATAGGGGTAAGTTGAAAACTTGACATCGGAGAACTTTTGAGTAAATCATTTTCCTGGAGTAGTGCATGCATCGTTTGATATATGTCGTTTTTTCTTGTGATTTGAATCTTTTAAGATCTTGATCATGGATGGGACTACTCACTTGAAGGCGTATTTCTTCTTTTTGATTTTCAGGTTCAATCTTTTGTCTTTGTCATGAGCAAAGGGGAGGATCGGTACGTTGCATATCTGGAAGATATCTATGAGGACAAGCGTGGTCAAAAAAGGTCAAAGTGAGGTGGTTTCACTACACGAAAGAAGTGAAAGGTGCAGTTGCTCTCAAAAACCTAAACCCAAAAGAGGTTTTCATCACCCCTCATTCACAGGTCATCAGTGCGGAATGTGTTGATGGTCCTGCCACTGTCTTGACCCGTGAGCATTATGAGGAGTGTGTGGCTTCCTTTCCTAATTCTTTATTGGCAAGGGTATACATGTGCTATCGGCAACTCAGGAACAACAAAGTTAAACCTTTTGACCTGAGTAAATTGCGTGGATATTTGGACCAACCGATTATGTCTTGCTTAAGTTCTCTGGAGGCTGCTCCTGTAGACTGTGCTATGAATAAAGAGGAAGATGAAGAATGGAGTGATGGTGAGAATATAATGGTTGGTGCTGAGAGGAGCAAGAAACGACAAGCAAGAATGATGTCTGACCATATGTTAACAACTTATGAATCTTCATGTAAGAGACTCAAACTTGATGCCTCGGGCAAAAAATTTCCTTCCCCAACCAATGTTCAAAGACTTCGTTGTTACAATGGAGTGATTAAGCCTGATGCAAAAATAGAGTTTCTGTGTCAAGATAGCGGTATTAGAGGCTGCTGGTTTAGATGCACTGTCCTGGAAGTATCAAGGAAACAAGTAAAACTGCAGTATGATGATATAGAGGACGAGGATGGATATGGGAACCTTGAGGTATATTTGCTTCCACTGCCATTGGTTATTTAAATTTTGTTTCTGGAAATGGAATTTACTACAATCGTATGTTTGGCACCTAATTATTTTTATTTCTTTCTCATTGTTTTGAGCAGGAATGGGTGCCAGCTTTTAAATCTGCTTTGCCTGATAAGCTTGGTATGAGGTTGTCTAACCGCCCAACAATACGGCCTTCTCCCCCTGATACTAAAACAGGAAACTTTGATCCTACAATTGGTGAAGCCGTTGATACATGGTGGAATGATGGTTGGTGGGAAGGTGTTGTAATTGCCATTGAAAAACCGGAAGCTGAGAACTTGCAAATATATATCCCTGGTATGATATAGTGTGCTCCTATTTTCATCTTTTACTCTCTAGTTACCTCCACTCTCTCCATCTCTCCCTTAGGATTGACATGTGTTTTGTTTTCATGTTGTTAGGAGAGAACTTATGCTTACCAGTGCTCAGAAAGGATATTCGGATTTCCAGAGACTGGGTGGGAGACAGCTGGGTTGATATCAATCCTAAACCCGAAATGCTCGCCATTGTATCTTCTGATATTCGGCCGAAAGCCAAGGTTTCCATGTCTTCCAGTCTTGCAAAAGATGCCAAGGTAAAGCCCATTGCTATGCCAGATATTGTTGAGGAGGCAAAACCTGAAGGTGATAAAGCGGGCAAATCTCTTTTAGGAGAACAGAACAAAGAGCATAAAGATGACGGGGTCGTTAAGGAGGATGATGAAAGAAGACTTTCAAAAGAAGAGGATAAAGAGGTTGGAAGTATCCAAACTGATACCTATGTCAACCATGAAAATACCGTGCAGGACCACAATGAAGATGATGTTAACCTTAATGATGAGAAGGCCCGCAAATCAGAATCAGTCTTCACCCTATCAAAAACTACTACCACGCTGGTGACTACGTAAAGATGCTTTCTTGAAGTCATATATAATGATGGTAATTCTGGTACGTGCCACATTTCTGGAAACTTTGGTGTTTCGTTTATGTATATACATATATTGACATAGTTTGCAGAAAAAGTGATTATGGGTTTGACTTGGTTGGTGCTGATGAGAGAGGAGTAGATAAGGGTTGTATAGAAAATTGAAGAGGCATGATTTTGGTGGTTGCATTTGTTTTAACCAATCTAAGCATAGGATTATTTAGGACTGGTTATTTTAGCTTTATTTATGCAATGTTATTAGGTGAAAAAGAAGATCTATTTGTATTTTGTGTATTGTCACGAAACTCCTTCTACCCCACTTTGTATCAGAGCTTGTAAGAAATTTAGTTTATCTAAAACAAAAAAAACCTGGGTTTCATTTACTTTTTGTGTGAGTTTAAACATGCAGATTCCATTTCTCTCTGCTCAGATTCAAAAACTAATTACAAATGTATAGAGTATAATTAGGTCAATCATCTCCTGTTAGCTAGCTGGACCTTTGTAAGTTTTTAGAGTCTCAGCCATTGATCTCCATATATGAACTCTCTGCCCAGAAAAGGCTTCACTTCATCTCTGGTAAAACTCTTCGACCACGATACTAGACCTCCTCTGCTCCTCTTCCCCTGCAATTATACTCCCCAAATAACACTTTTCTGCAAAAGAAAAAAATCTTTGTTGGTTTCAGAGATGAGTTTGTTCAGTTACAAGATCCATGTTTACCTTTGCCTCTCAGGGTCTCTCCAATCACTCCAGCCCACAGGAGTGATAATATCAGCTATGAAACAGTTTGAATAAACAGTTCTCGAGTAGTTTCCCTACGCTCTTCCCAGGTAAACTTTCCCAGTACAATTAATTTCACAGTTGACAAACGAGAATCCCGGTATCTTCAGTCTCTGAGTTTCTATGATGAATTGCGATCGCGCCATATCTCTTTGCGGTTCCTGTGGTTAACAAAAATCAAAACCCTAATGAATTTTACAAATCTTTTCTTTTGGATTTCGATACAAAAGATTTAAGAGTAAGAACAAGTGAATTGGCTTTTACCTGGTAAAGTGATTTTCCATTGCCAAAGATGAAATCTATATTTCCTTGGATATAACATTGGTAAAAGTAGTGAGATCCAGCGTCATCACAAAGAGTGTCTTGTGATCCCAAAACCCTAACTCTATAGAACATAGCTTTGTCCCCTATTACTCTCAACGCCACCGCTTGCTTCCCGTCTTCTCCCGCCTCCGCCACAATCGTGTTCTGCCTCAATCAGAAAAAATTCAAAATCTAGAAAACAAACACTAATAAATGGACACAAAGAAGAAGAAGAAAGAGTTTTAGGATCTCAAAAGTAATGGCAGTAGCGCAGAAGAAATCAGACTCAATTGAAACAGTGGCGGTTTTGTAAGTGCCGAGTTCATTACCATCGCAACCCGGGTCTGGGTCTGAAGCTTTATCGCTCCAACTAATGACTCTGTCTCCTCCATAACTCTTATTACCTATGAACGAAATATATGGTTTTGATTTTGGCACAATCACCTTCTCCCCACAACAACGAAGACATAATATGTAATGAAACAGACCAAAGATTCTAAGGAACAGACAGTGTATCACACAGACAGAGATTCTGAAATAAACATGGAAAAAAGATTCTTTAAGGCATAACTGTTTAATTTAATCATCTGAAAATAAAATCATAAAACAGAGAGCTGTAATACAAAAACTACCCACGTAGCTGATGCTTATATTTAGCTTCAACTGCTTTAATTGCAAACAAAAAAACTCGAAATTTACAAAACAGGAAAAAAGACGAGATCTTCGGAAAACAAAACCCCACACTCTCAAAGACGTTTCTCATGATAAAAAAAAACAATTGGATCCAAACACAGTTTTTGTCTTAAATTAGAATCTTTTAAGTGTTACCTGTAAATCCCAGGAAGAATGACGATTTTAACTCTCTCAGAATTGGAATCAGGAACCATATCAACAGCTCCTTGAACTGTAACAGAATCTCCTCCTATCAACCACAATCATTCTGCTTGAGTTCGCAGCGTTTGCGTTTGCGTTTGTGGTCACCCAATTACTATTCTCGTTAATGTTAAAACTCCTCTCTGTTCTTCCATCTTCCATAACTCTCAAATCTTCCCAACTTATGTAATTCTTCAACTCATTACATTCATTACCCATCTGCTACGCACACGAGCTCCTTATACCCAACATAACTACAAAACAGAGCAATAAACGGCGGAAATAAAGGCTTTGACTTTCATGGAGATTTTCTTATGGGGAATGTCTCTTCTGCAAAAAGTTGAAAACCAGAAGATAAAAGTTTAGAGTGGTTATTTTCGTGGTCTGGAGAAACGTTTTAAGGTTCCTTCTCCCTCTTTCGTGGGAGTGAGTTAAAGGAAAAAAACCTTGGGCAAAGTTTACGTTTTTACTTTTTTTTTTTTTTTGATAATTTGTAGTCTTTGGAGGTGAAAAGGTCGTGTGAGAAAGATAAGTTTAATAAATACTAGGAGCCTCTATGCTGTATTTCTAACTTTCAACTTCTAAGTATAAACCCTACCATAAACTTAATTATTTATATCCTTGCTGTCAAAACAAATTATATGTATCCTCAAATTAAATTAATTTATGTGTGGTTCTAACCTCAAATTAATATTTTAATAATTGTATTTTATATGTTTGTAACTATCTTCTTAAAATGAATATTTGTTGGTAACAATTGTAAGAATCTGAATATTTAGAGAACAATTATAAGAATCTATTTATAATCTAATTACAAGGGAATATAAGTGTTCGAACATTTCAATCTCCACATTGAATAACATTTTTTATAGATAATGTCTTTTAATTTAAAGGATAATTTTAGACTGTTTATCTTGAGAGTATATTTTATCAGGATAAGTTTAAACATATATTCTTACAATAATTATAAAATATTAATTTGAATGTGATCATTACTAAGATTAAACTATCATATTCTGGAAAATGATACTAATCTTTAGTAGTTATGATTTTGGATAATCCAACACTATTTATGTTTTTGTTTATGTTTATCAATAAAATTAAAGTATAAAACAATGTATATTTTATTATCTTAAAATTAGAGTTAGTATCTCTATCTAGATATATTGTTAATGATAGATATATATATTAGAAAATAAATAGTTATGTAATTAGTTTTGTAATTATATATATGATCGTATGAAACTCTTGTAGAAACTTCTTTTCTATGCAAACGATTGTGTTCCAAGTGTGATTTATATGTACTTCAGTGTCTTACATGTAATGGTTAACTAAAAATTTTACATCTGGAAATTTTTCTTGTAAAATTGGTTGCTTTTGGATGGTATCTTGTTATTAGAATAGATAGAGAAATCCATAGTCCAGATTACAGGTTGATTTTAGTTTGAAAACTTTTCTATCGATTGAAATAGAATCTATGTTGCATTGACTATTGTCTGACTTTAAACAAAAAGTATATTTTATTGAAAAAGATTTTCAAAAGCTAAAAGGATCTGGGAGAAATTAAGTACTTATGGAGCATGAGTATATGTATGATAATACGGAAATAGTCAGATTGAGTTATTGCAAGGTCTTATAATTAACTAATTAGATTAGATTAACAATCATGAATTACATCATCTTTTGCTTCATTGAACAGAAAAGTAATAACCGATGGAAAATAAAAAGATGAAGGCAAATTAGAAGAAATTTAACTAGAAGTGTGAATAAAGAAGAGTGAAATTGCAAACATGATTTTGGCGTTTGGCAATTAATGTTTTCAATATTTAGAGTTACGTTTACTCATTAGAGTTACGTGTTTATATGCAATTGCAAATGGTTTATTAGGTATATATATATTTTCCTTATAATTGCTTTTATTAATTTGCAAGAATAAAATCATTGTTTACATGACACAGTAAAAAAGAGGGACAAGCATGGTACATGTATCATGCTTGTACAAAAAGAAAAAAAGTTAGAGAAATGGGTTTACATTTTTTATTAGTTAACCTCGTTTTTAATTTAGATGTTAGGATAGACCTCAGGATTAGTTTTATTTTGAAGGTGTAGAAGTTCGAATTTATGGTTTAAATTTTTTTCTTTTTTTCTTTTTGGGTCAAATATGGTTTAGATTTTATGTTGTTACTTAAAAAAACAATCCAGACTTTTATTAATTCATATATAATTTTTTTCTCTATATCATAAACTATTTAACAAATAAATTATTGAAGAAACGTAATATAGTAGAAGTAAAAAAACACAATGAAACTTAATCTACAACACTTGAAAAATCTTTCCTTCAACCTCTTGTTTGCAAAAGGATCAACCATAACAATACTTTATAAGATGTTCTTAGAATGAACAGAACTATATATATACTAGGCCAAAACTACTACACAGATTGGTTTTCTCTTCTCCATGATTTACTAGAAAGAAGAGGAGAAAAAAAGAGGAAGACTTTACCACAAAACATTGCAGACAATTGCAGACAATTGCAGAACTTGAAATGTAAACAAAACCCGGAAAAGATTGCTGAAACTCTCATCTGGTAAACAAATATGGTGTCTGTTGCTAAGCCGGTTTCTTTGGATTTTCTTTTCCTGTAAATGTTTCAATCTTGTAGAAACTGTGTATCATGTTTCACCAGAAGTTAATGGTCACTCACAGGTTCTGTTATGAACCTATTTTTTCCAGATTTGAAGCACGAGAGAAACTAAACGCTTGACTCGTTCTCGTTAATCAGGAGCAAGAGATTTCCGTCATCATCCTCTCTTGTCATACTTGTTTGCAAACTCTTTGAGTAACAACCTCTGGCGAAAGGCGAGATACTTATCTACACTAGTTCCAGCCCATTGCTGACAAAAGCTTTCATCATTTGGAACTAATGAGCTAAGAGGGAACGGCCCTTTCCGCACTTTCTTTAACTCAACCAAGAAGCGGTGGCGAGGACGTATCCTTTGATCCAAGGACAAGCTCAAATACATTGGGTACTTGGTCAAAATGTGCACTTCATTGTTGAGCTCATTGACCAAATACATGTACTTAGGCTTTAGATTTTCTAGTGAGAGAGACAAAACCTATTAAGACCAAATATTATGAGAACATATATTCTAAACACAGAGATTAAGTATGAAGAAAAATCAAGCAATCTGCTAACCTGTGTAAGGCTAGTCAAGACTTTCAATATATCAGAATTGCACATCCCAGGAAATTGATTCGAGGCAAGAGCCCGTCATCGATACTGTAGTGAAGAAGCTGCTGATGTTTCTTCACCATGTTCACTACACTGTCTCTAGGTGCTCCTAACTCCTTGGAGAGGAACATGTATCGAGTATTCCATGTAATGTCGAGCCGCTGAACCAGAATCTGAGGGCTAAGTTGCACGATTTTCCAACATCGGTTTCACTTATCCCAACCTCTTCGATCAAATACCTTATCGTGGGTCTCAGTGAATTCTCTACACTGTAAGAGAACAGAGACGGGGTTGCAGCAACTATCTGTCCTATTTTAGAATTGGGAATTCCAAGACTCATCAGAAAGGAAATGTGAGCTTTGAGATTGTTCTCAACCGTGTATTGAAGTATCTGTGGTTGTCTCAAGAGCATTCTCTTGATATCTCTGTGTTTAACACCAACACTCAACAAGTAATCGAGTCTCTCTTGCGCTGATAACACATTAATCTGAAGGGATCGCATGTGTCTCTCGTACATTTGAACAAAATGTGATTCTTTCAGACCAAATATGCTCAAGTAATCAAGAAGTGGTACCCATTTTGGATCCATATCGATCTCTGCTGAGAGTCGAGGATATAGTTTCTGGACATATTTCTTCGAATTCACCTAATGAAACACAAAAAGAAAACAGCAATTAAGTTCCTTTCTCAACTCTATCTTTGTCTCCAAGGGAGAAACTTTAGCAATCTTTTACCTTTCCTCGACCATCTAAACGCCAAGACTCTTTCTCCTTCTTCTTCTTCTCAGAGACATTACTACTAATGCCTATATCAAGATCGTCTTCATCAGTCTCGCTTTCTTCAGAATTTTCCCAACTTTTGACGATCCCTTTTTTCCCACTTTCACAAGCAAATCCACATCTTAGCAAATCTAAATCAATATAACATTCAAGTCTTTATTTGCAGAAGCAGATCCAAACCAGTCTCAAGAATATGTCAAGTTCCACTACGAAAGCTTTCAAGAAATCACAAGCCTTTCTTAGCAATGGTTTGCTTCTGTGACTTTGATTTCTTCTTTTCATACTCTGTTACCTCAGCGAAGTCATCCTACAGAAACATGAAAAATATAAAAAAAAACCCAAAATTCAAGGAAGAATCATAGCTAAAGTGAGCTAATCTCAAATCACACAAATATCATAAATTCGTGAACATAAGAGAAACGAAACTGACATTAAGTAACCAGTCATCATCTTCATCACTCTCATCATCTAGCTCTTCATCTTCATCACTGTCGTATGGAGATAACGTTTGCCCATACCTCGACTTCTTCTTCGGATTGATTATCTTCGGGTTAGAATGCGCGTACGATACGAAGAACCCACGAGTCTTTCTAGCTCGCCATTGATCAGAACCCGAAACAAAGAGAGATGATTCCGACGGATGAGTAAAGAAAATTGATGGGTTTATAAAGCAGTACAATGAGAAACCCGCCATTTTTCGGCAGAAAGAAGATAAAGATGACAGAGAGATTATCCAATTAGGGCGATAGCGAATATACCCTAAATCCAAAAATAAAGTTTTGTTTTTTAGTATTGAGCTTCACACAAAGACATTAATGGCGTTTACCGTTTTCCGATTATACGACGTCGTTTTTATATGTGTCTGAGATATTTTTTTAATTTCCAGCTTTCAAAGCCACACGATGGATTTCATGGTTGGCGCGTTACCCGACCCGAGATACATCGACGTGGCCCGATTTAAACGGGTCGTTTCACATCTTCTTCTTCACAGTGTCGAGTTCCGCCACTGTGGACTGTTGGATTAAGACCTCATCAGATGAAATCGACGGTTAATTTTGTTTCAACGGAAAGAAGAAGAAGGAGAAGCCACGGCTTGATGATAAGTAATCGACGGCTTAGAACGACATCGGCTCTTGGTGAACTGGCTGACACGGTGGCGGAGACAGGCAAATCAGAGATTACGTGGCAAATTATAGTCGGAACTATTGTTAATTAGCTGATTAGTGATGTGATTAATAAAAGTGTTTTCTTATGCGAATCAATGGATCTTGTAGCTGGAATCATACCATTCGTTGTTGCAGGTGTCGAATTCAGCAAAGGAATAGTATGTGACTAAAAATATTTATTTGTTAAACACACATATTATCTTTTGTGTCCATTGAAATGAGTTTTGGTTTCAGATTGCACAGAAGAGATGTGAAGAATGTGGAGGAACAGGACTTGTTTTTAGAGACAAAAAATTCTTTCGTTGTCCTAAGTGTGGTAACTTCGATTTCTCTCTTCTTCTTTTTTTTTTTTTTACATTTTGAAAATATAAAATTCAGACAAGAAGCTTCAGTATTGTTTGTGTTATGTTTGCAGGTGGGTTTCTTCCATGGCAGTCATGGAGAAGATTCTTTACCGGCTAATGATGATCTCTGCAATATTATAATCTGAAAGCAAGAATTTTTTTAAAAAAGAGGGGAGATTTTCTCGATACATTTAAAGATTTGTGTATTTTTTACAACACATTTTGGATTCAAAAAAACAAACAAATATATATGTTGGGAGATTAAGACAAGTATTCTATATATCTTTGTGTCATGATACAGATACATATATATATAGATCATGTTATTCTAAAAGATGGACTTTCGGGTTTTGGGTTTGGATTTGGATAAAATTCGATCGGTTTCGGATTTAGGGATTTACACTCCAATAAAATAATTTGTTGGTTCGGGTAGAATTTTTCGGATAGAGTCTCTATCCTAACCTATGAAGAATCAAGATAAAAAATGGAAGCAAAGAGGGTTTTTTTTGTGTTACTGTGGTTGGTCTGTGGAGACCATCCTCTTCTAGGGACCAGATTGTATTCTCCCTATGTTATGCGGATATGGGACGAGATGTCACTTCTTTGAGCCTCGTTTGCGGTTTCTCTGGAGCCATTATATTGATGGCTCATACTGGCAGCGTTTGAGCTATTACCATAGTAGGATCCCATGGGAGGTCCATGAACAAACCTGAATCCAGCAGATCCATTGGTTTGAGTTTGGTGTACACCAAATTCAGAACGAATATGTTGTTGTTGCTGATGCGAATGCAGATGCTCGTTTGATGTATGGTCAGGACCGCCAGATGCGATTCCAACACCTAAGTCTAGGCTGATTGTGTCGGTGGTCTCTTCTGGTCTGAATCTGGGTACTGACATGTCATGGTTGTTGTTGTTAGACCTTGCGGTTGGTACATCGTGATTGTGCTTGCCTTCGTATGTGGTTATAACAGCTTTTGGATCGTGTGAAGCTCTCTCCACATGTTTTCTCACTGGGCATCCAGTAGCCGTGCATTTGTAATAGCTCCTGCATCAGCCCAATCAAAATACATAAGCAAATTTGAGCAGAATAAGCTAGACCATCGCAATAGATGAGCATTCGACTTTCATGTTCTAACCGAAACTGTAATTTGAAAAAATAGAGTTTTACATAGAATTATATTCAACTAACAGAGATATAGACCTCAATTAGTCTTTAGCTCTAGTTCTTGGAATCATGAGTATGATTAAGAATCCGAGGAGAAAGAGAGAAGTTAAGTAATAAGTTTCTTGGTTCTTTCTTTGTACGAACCTAGGATTAGGGTTGCCTCTTACAACTTTCTGGCCATATTTACGCCACCTATACCCATCATCCAATATGTCAACTTCACTCAAAGTTTGAACAACAACGCGAGGCTCTCTTATGGGTTTAACAAGTGGAGTTATTTCCATTGCCCCATCCAACCTCCTGCATAAAAGCCACAGAAAGCATCCAGTGTGTGTATGTTTGTCAAAACACATTTTCAAAAGAACATGAAACCTTGTTAAAATTCTACTACCTTCGTTTTGAAAATGGATCATTGTCATCCATGTCATCATTGTTCCTATTTGACATTGCAACGTCTCCACCATCGTCATTTACAGGGACAGGAGATCCATCTCGATTACCGTTTTGTTCGACAGGAGAAGACAAGTTGTAGAAACTAGATCCCTTCTCTATAGAGTAGAAGGAACAAATGAAGTTATTATACACATCAAAAGATAATAATGCAGAGGTGTCTCTAGTTTTATGTATATATTTACCATCTCGCCCAGTTAAAGAAGAATACTTGTCTAGTCTTTCTTCTTGTGCAGGCATTACAAGACCACCTGAGTTCCGCCGACTAGGTTGAGGTTTAGGATGGTCATGCGTTCCCTTGTATATAATCTCAGTTATCTGTCCATCATGACACCTTTCGAATAGCTTTTTCACTTCACAATTAGGATGTGTGCATTTATAATAGCTCCGTGGAAACTCACTTCCTTTGACATGCTTCTGACCGTATTTTCTCCAGTTATAACCATCATCAGCCAAGATCGACGGTGCACTTCCTCTGGAATCATTTTGGGATGTCTGGACTGATTTATCTGGATCAGATCTCTCGGGAATGTCCGAGACTGACGGTGTAGTCTCTTGAAGAAGAGCAGTTTGTCGACTTATCTCAATTGAGGAAGCTGCAGCCTCAGATGGTGAGTGTTTGAAACTATGGCCTTGGTTTTGAAACTGAAGTGGCGCTTCACTTCTATGCTTGTTTAGCTCTGCATAGAACTTGAAATCAATAAAGCCTTTTTTTAGACAACCAACACACCAAATATGATTCAAATGAGTTAGTTAAGCAGCTAGAAATCGAAAAGTTGCTACCATATTGGATGCAGGAGGTCTAAACTCAAACTCGCTAGACTTTTGCTCGTCAAAGATGTTGTAATGGATTGTTTTTCCTGTATAGGAACTTGAATTAGCATGAACTGCTTGAGGCTTGAACAATGAACCAGTAGTAGGAGAAGCCTCTGCCTGAAAAAATAAAAGAAACAAAAAAAAACACCATAGTTTTTGTTATCTAAATGATAAATAAAGAAACAAATATGAAAACCGAACTTCCAATTTTTTTCTTTTTTCTCCTTTGTGGAAGCAAAAAAGCATCTTCACCAACCCAATTAAGAAACTCTAGAAATGCTCCTCAGAATCGTAGCTTTAAAGATTAAGCAAGATACATGGACGAGAGGACACAAAAAACAGCAAAGAAATGAGCAGTGTGAAGAATCTGAATCGAAACGACCAAAAGAAACAATCGAAAATTTTCACTAAAAACGCTCAGATCTTGAAATGGCATTGAGAATAAACCTAATCTGTTTAAACTAAGAACACAGAGAGAGTAACCTTGATGTTGGAGAGAAGAACAGGGGACTCCAGAAACGAAGTTGGACTTAACCCAGGAGGAATAGTGATGCAAGTCGATCTTGAGATCGGAAGTTTCGCCGGAGACATCAGCTTATACCTCGCACCACCAGAATCTGCTGAATCGCGTCTCGTATCACGATCAGAGTCCATTTCAGAGTAGAGTTTGAAATCGAAGAATTAGACAAGTTTGGTCTGTGTGTGTGTTAGTGAAGATATTGTCAGTGAGGGAAACAAAGAGTTGACTTGTTGACATCTGATCTTAAAGGACCATTCTTTGTCTGCTTTCATTTCATTGATTTCTCTTCTTTCTTATTTTATCATCTCATTTATTTCTTTTATCTATTTCGTCATGATTTTTTTTTTTTATAAAATATATGTATATATTAAAAAGCAAATTGAGGACCTCCACAAACGACAAAACTTAGTATTGTCGCTACTTTATGGAGTATTTTTTTTATATGGACGAAGATTTTTATGGTATTGGACTAATTGGTATAAAAGACAGGGTAATTATTGAGCAGCTAATGATTTCAAGATCTGGGAATGATTAACTGGAATTAAATATATATGAATGGATTTTAAAGAAATTTTGTCAGTCTATTTGTTTGAAGAGCCATGATTATTTGTAATTTTTTTAAATTACAAATACAATTAATTACCTAATTATGTTTATTTTATCATGTTTTTAGATATCACTTCATAGTACTTAAAATCATACTATTATCTATGAGATATTCTCTTTTTTTACCACATATAATATGTTTTAAAACGATCTGGAAAAATATATAATCCCAGTGTTTAGTTTCGAAATTTATTTTGGACTTGATAAACGAGTGATTGTCAATTTTATGTATTATCAGATGTGTTTTGATGTGAGATTGTTAACCACTTATCATTTTTGTAATTTCATTTAAACACTAAATATAAATATATATTTTAAATAGTAGAAGGTTCAGGGTCAAAACTCATTTTATTTTATAATGTAATATTAGTTTTGTCTCATATATTTATTATGATTGTTAACGGGAAGAAAGTATCATATGAAATAAATCTCGAATAGAATTTTAAAACTACTATAATGTAATTCTCATTAAGAGAGAAATATACAATAATGTAATTGTAACATTATCTTTTCTATAGTGTGTTTAAAATTTACCATTAACTTTACATTTGATACAAAACAGTCCGCTAAGCATAGGGAAAAAAAACAAATTTGAAATGAATTCGCCAATTCGGCTTGTATCGGATCCATTTGTAACAATCTCAACCAAGCCTATTTATATTGGGCCAATTTGTATCAACTCAAACAATCCCAACTATTTAGACCAGCCAATGATTTGATTCGACCCGACTTCTATAGTTCTATTTAATGAATCTAATCAGCCAGACCCCCAACCGGATCCATAATCAAATCAAAATCCAATTTCTTCAAGAATCAAAACTAGATTTTATTATCATATATTTATATTTACAACCTGTATGATGTATACCCTTCGTTATTTCCCATTAAGGTTAAGGAGGATGAACATCGAAAAATATCATTAAAGCAAAATCATATAGACAATCACAGACTCACGTTTAAATTAGACGTGATTGTGTGTACTCACTAGAAATTCTAATTTGAAGATATATATCCCGACCGAACAACCCGTCTCCGAAACTCAATCGTCTATGCATCTAAAAAAACCCCATCCCAAATAGTTTCTTATGATAATTTATCATTTATTTTTGGTTAACCTTTTCCATTTACTTATCATTTTTACAATAAATTATTTCCACGATTTTATACTGTGGAATTCGAGTATTCCGTTTCATGATGTACATGTCAATCAATGATATATCATGTACATAATGATTACTTGCTGAGTGGGTCGATGAACTAAATGAACAATTAGCTTTCCACGTCCAAACAAATAACAGTTGCTTACTTTATTTGATACATTAATATTTCTTAGAATTTGATTCAATTGATATACAATGTTCCTGGACGTTGTCGGAATCAGCTTTCTTGCCACTTTTTAGTTGTCACGAATGTGAAAAAAGAAATGATTCTTTTTTGCAAACCTTTATAAAAAAAAGAAAAGAAATGAAAAAAATGAAGAAAGTTTAAATGCAAACATCATCATTCGATTTCGTGTATTCTACTCCACTTCTCATTTAAATTATTATTCCTTTAAAAGATTTTTAAGATGTTATCGTACCAAAAAAAAACATAAATTGGATAGTAGGTTGAAAGATGGTCTGAATCTTATGTGAAATATTGGAAATGATTCGTTCGTTTGAGACAGTTTTATTTGATGGAGTAAAGGAAATTTAGAACTAGATGATAATCTAATTTTTTAACTTTAAAAATTTGGTCTTTATTCTAATTTAAGCTATTTAAATTTTATGTATTGATTTTGTGTGATTCATAAGAATTTTTTTAATATGATTAATATGATATAGTGTTAATATTGTATTTGATATATGAACCGTTTTCTAAAATTTTATATAATTTTTTTTTTGCACTTAGCTTATGCATCCCTGAATTTAATTTTCACGCAATTTAGAACAAAAATAATAATCAAATAATAGTTAAGAAAATGAAAATACATTTACCCAAAAATATGAAATGACTTTATTTGTTCACATGCAACCAAATAAATTTACATGCATGCATTTGAAGTAAATAGAAGCAAGATAACAAGTTGGCCAAAACCTTTAATACGTGAGTTAACGTGAACTGAAGAAGAAACAGCTTCACAGTTCACATGCTTCTTTGCTTCAAAACCTTTTATTACATTTACATTTTGGATTGTGTTATGAAATGATAATGGATAAACCATTAATTAGTTCTCTCTTATACAATTTTTTAAACTACTGTAGCTAGCTTCTATTGCGATTTTCACGCTTCTGCACATTAAAATTTGAACTAAAATGCATTACAACTTTAATAGGCTAAATATTTTGTTAACGATCATAATATTTTGGAAGAAATCAACTTCAGTTTTAGGGGTTAATTATTTTGTTAACATAATAAAAAATAATATATCATATGACAAATATAGATTTATATCTAAATTATTATTTAACGTGGTGTAAAATATGTTGTGAACATATTTATGTATTTATCTGATGAATAAAATTTTAAGTGATAACTTATTTATTAACATGATCTATATATTGTGATATGCGGATTATATATTGTGATATTATGATAGAATGACAATGTTACAAAAAATGTTTAGGAAAAACCTAAAAATGAAAAAAAAAATCATTGAGTTTGTAATAAAAAGGATATTTGGTCATCGGCTCATTTTAATTAGAATTGTTGTTTTCTAATACATTGTGGTAAGAGTTCGTCACAACAATAAAAATCATACAACTACAGACAATACTAAATTATATCTCGCGTTTGGCGTGGATTCATGATTTAGAAAAAAAAATCTGATTTTTTTCTAAATCATGTAAAATTTTATATCATAATAATTAATATTGTTACATGATATAAAATGATTCATTTATGTTGTATTGTATGTTGTTGGACAAAAAAATGATAGAAAAATATATACCAGATTTGATTTAGTAAATTTTTAAGTTTCTATTTATTTTTATTTAAAAAAAGTTAAAAGATTAAAAAACAGATTCAGAGAAGATTTTTCAGTATTTAAAATAAAATAAAAAGATTGTATTTGTGTATTAATTAGTTAAAATTGTGTTTTGTGTATTAGTTAGTTAAAAATTGAGTGACTCTTTTATCCATAATATATTGATTAAAATTATCTTATCTTTAATGATACTTTTTGTAATATTCTATAATTTTAATGTTGTTTTATAAATTCATTTCCCTAATATTAGTATAGAGATTGTAAAGTATTTTAAAAGATAACTTAAATAAAGTCTGAAAGTTTTCTATTGTTTATTTGAAAATCAAGTAACATATAATGATATTATAGGTCTCCATGATTATGATATTAATAGTTTAGTCTGGATTCAAAAAATAGATTAATCTCAACCATCCCAATTGCAACATATTAAATTTTAGGCTTAAATATGTTTTCTGTTAATTTATTAAATAATGCACATCGTTATTTTTTGTAACATTAAATTTTGCACATCTTCTTTTTCTCATTTCTCTTACACCATAAGAATTGCCGGATCTCAAATCTTTTGCCTTACTATTGTTCTCTCTCTCTTATTAATATTTTTCAATATATCGTTCTTAAACGTAGCCATTTACAGATATTAAAAAGAAAGGTATTTAATAAGCTTGAAAGATAATTGTCATAGGAGACCAACCGGTCTCTAATCTATGAAACTTAAAAATAATAAGAACAATTTTTTTGTTTGATTTAAATTTTTTTCATAAATTAAATCTTTCTCAAATCTCATGAAACAACTATTCACAAAAACCTCTTATTTATAGGGATTAACATCTCCTAATTCTTAATAAAAATATAAATACAAAACATTAGCTATCCTAAGGTAAACTTTATTTTGTATTATATTTTCTTCCTAAATCCTATTTTGTTTAGGAGTTAACTCATTCATTAATCAAATATGAATTATTTAATAGGATTAATGGTCCTAGAGAGATAGAGAGAAGATGTTCTTTTTAGGATGAACAGAAAAAACATTTATGATTTAACTCATCTCCAAAAATGGTTAATTTTTCTTTTCTTTCTGAAAGTTTTTCAAAAGAATTTTCCTTTTTTTTTGCCGTTACGGCTTAATAATTCATCTGTTTTTTTTTTGTTATTAATTTTGGTTTTGTACTTTAATGATGCATTTTTACAGATTTGAAGATCACCCAAATTCGTTATTGGATCAAGACAAGAACAAAAACCAAAATTTAATCTGATTCCGTCTTTAGATTTTCAGACAACAAAAGTATGTTCATTTTTCCAATTTCATCTCTCACTCTGATTCTTCAACTTTAATCGATTGTTTTTTTTTAATAGAACAGAATCTCCTTACAATTCGAGTGATAGAGACTTGTGGGGAAACAGAACTGACGATGCAGGTCCTGGTTGGAACTTGAATGTCTCGGCTGGAAACAACAGAAGGAACTGGGGACGTCCTTCATCTTCTGTTGGTGATGATAACAATGGTTATAAAAAACACTATGGGACGGGTTCTGGAGTTTCCTCGTCCCCATTTAACGGTTTTGAAGGTTCTATTAGGGAATTGTACAGAGGCAGCTCGATTTACAGCGACTCAACGTGGCAGCAGCTACCACCTCAGTCTTCTCACGAGCTAGACACTTATGGTTAATTTGCTATAGTCATATCCAAAATTTTGATTTTCTTAAAAGTAATTGAACAATTGGAATAAACACTATTTACAATTAGGAGAAAGAGGCTCACACACTGTAAATGTGAGAGTGCAAATTATTGTGAAATAACCTGAGAACCAAAACCAATATGTCATGTGCGTCACCATGTTTTGTTCTCTTTCTTTTTTTTTTTTTTTTTTTCTTCTCTCCACTTGATATTAAAAGCTTTCAAATCTTTTATACTTAGATTTTCTTACATATTTTTCATAAAAACTTATAATATTAATTTATATTCTTTAATTTTTTTATGAATTTGAAAAGTCTAATTTTGTTATATTTTCCAGATCTATAATGTTTTATTTGTTCCTTCAAGCTAATATACACCATCATTTTGTATACCATTATAACTATTATTTCATGCATCATCATCTCGTATACCATCATCTCATACACCATCATAACCATCATCTTGTATATGAAGCGGTTGCGTTCTGTATGGATTGGTGTACGAGACAAGTTCATATACCATAAGAGTCGGTGCACGAAGAGAAATGGTGTACGCGACATAGCAGTGTACATATTATGAATGTGACATAACAATGTACAAGATCTTGTACACGATATGTTAGTGTACGAGATGTGACGATGTAAAAGATGGTATATAGGACATGGTGGTGTACAGAGATTATGTATGAGATATGACAGTATATACCAAGATGGTGTACAAGATGCATAGGATAGTGTACCGGACAAGTCGGTGTACCAGATAAAGACACCACCTTTTACACTGTCATATCTCATACACCGTGTCTCGTATACTGTCATATGTCATGTACACCACTATGTTCTGTATACTATTTTGTATACACTTTTGTACACTATTATGTTTTGTATTGTAGGTAAGTGTATAACCATAATTAGACGTGTCCGTATTTCCTATCCTGTAGTTACACATTTTATATATTGTTAAAAGTAAATATATACGGATGAGGTTGTAAGAGATGGTGGTTATAATAGTGTACAAAATATGGTGGTATATAAGACATGACAGTGTACGAGATACAATGGTGTACAAGACAATGGTGTACGAGACATGTATATGATAGTGGTTATGACAGTGTAAGATAGTAAGTTTTGGTTGCACAATCCTACAAAATTGGTGGGATGGACATGATAGTATACAAGACACACTGGTATACGTGACATGTTAGTTTACGAGACATGGTTATGAAGTAGATGATATACAAATCATGATAATGTACAAAGTGTATACAAAATAGTGTATAAATTGTGATGTATATAACGATGTACGAGATAATACTCATGACGATGTATGAGACAATGATATTTTTTGCACAATGCTACAAAATGTGTTTACTTAGATTGAGATAAAAGATTTTAGAAAATACAATTTTATTTTAAAAATATTTGATAAATTATTTGGATTATAATCAAAAATAGAAAAGAGAAAAACAAAATAAAATGAGAAAGATAAAGAATGAAAAAAACATGAAGAAAAAGATGGAAGAAAGAAAAGAGTCGCAATTTTCTGTAAATATGTCAAAGTTTAAAATGTAAAAGAAGACACAAAAAAGGTAAAATAGTGATTATGACTAATAACCAATTATAAATAGTATACAATTACTTTTAAAGAACTACCTTATCCCCAATTCACACTTAATTTTACTAGCCCTAAATGAAATCATTTTATCAAAAAAAAATAAAGTGAAATCACTTGTACATGGGACCACATGTCTGTCTATCTGTCTGCCTACTGCATGTTCTCGTAGAAGATTTGTACTTGAAAAATTCTTAAGTTTCTTTTACTCCAATAAACTAAATTTTATTCCACATAGCATAGTTAATTATTATTTTTGATAAAAGGATTTCTATTATAATAATACTATGAATTGTTAAATAAGGGTGAAAATACAACATAAGAAAAAACTGTAAGATTACAAGAGAACAAGTGAAGCATAATAGTGGATTGGTGAAGGATATATACCGAGGATATTAAGTTGACTCGTCTTTTCCAAGAATACCGTGATCCGAAACCAGAATGAAGCAACATGTACACTAGGTTTGAGGAGGCGGCTACAGCAACGCAATTGCAGAGGGCAATCCAACACAGTTCAAAGAGGGGATAGCCGAGCGAACTCAAAGAAACCGATAATGAGTTAATTCCAAAAATCCACGCATTACTACTAACTCAAACCGGTGCAAACTCGAAGCTACATTTAGAGCGGAAGCATTATATAGATTTAAAATTTTTTTGAATTACAACGTATACAAACTTTTATTATTATTAATAATTATATAGATTTTACATATAAGAAGAAGAACACTTCCTAATTATATACATATAATTACTAATAGTAAATATTTAATAAATTTTTTAGGCTATGAATTTGATGAAAATATTATTAAATTGTATTTTTTAGAAAAAGAACAGAGTTTCGATATATGAATTTATATGGTTTTAATATAGAAAAAGAATTTGAAAATGAATATAAGGAATCAAGAAAAAATTATATTCACTGCATATTTGACATATTAATTTGATAGGATTTACGTGCCTTTTTATGTTGGTATTTGTCGGATGTAAAACATCTTTTAACGGAGCGTCAAAGATGCGCATCCAATGTTTTTTAACGGGGTCTATAAGATTCGCGTGATTTTGATGTGGGTCGAATATTTGTTTAACAATTTTATCTTTTAAACGTTTTTGTTTGTTCTTAAATGTATAATTAAAAATGACATTTGATGTAATATGTCACATGGCAATTGGTTATTTTGTTTTTAACATTGCTCAAATTATTTGGATTTTATATTGTTCTTAAATTTTTTAAAATGCGCCGACATTTTTTGTAATATGCCACGTAACTATTTTATTTTAAAATTATAATATTATCTCTTACTATAATATTATAATATTATTTTTAACATTATTACATTGATTGAATAATATATCTTTATTTTTAAAATTTAGAATTCCAACATATGAAAACAAAAGATTTACTATTAGTAATTATATGTGTAATTATAATAATTCAAAATAATTAAAATTTGTTTTAAAAAAAAAGATGAATATGGTATATTTATATATGGTATAATTATATATCAAATCTTACTTTTCAGTTTTAAATGGTTAACAATTTTAACATTAATTTTATTTTTTCGTTTATATTTATTAAGAGAGATAAAATAATTTTAATTTTTTGGAAACTAATAAATATTTAAGAGATTATTTTCGAAACTACGTCATATATTTTTTTTAGATTTTTTTATTTTTCATACTTTTGTATTTTGATTGGTTAATTTTTTAAAATTAATTTTTAATTTTGGTTATACTTTTTATTGGTTAACATAATATTGTATAATATAATCTCAAATCTTATTTTTTTAAATTTTGATTGGTTAAAATTTTTAAAAAATTAATTTTAAATTTTCAATTATATTTATTAGGAGAGAGAAAATAGTGTTATTTTTGAAAACTAATAATTATTTAAAAGATTTTGTTTATATCTTTTATTGTTTTTGGTATTTTAAAAGTATTTTTTAATTTATCAAAGTTATATCATAATGTAATTAATATGCAATTATTAAAAACATTATAAGATAACTACTACTTATCAAATTCTTCTAAAAACACTATATTAACATTTGATCATAAATCAACAATATAGTCTGTACATTTTTTACATCCAATAATATAATAGTCTATTTTATCAAAAAAATAATAATAATAGAATAGTCTACATTATAGTGACGCAACTAGAAAAAAAAATTAAAGTCACAACCAGCATTTTCAAACTCATCAATACCGAGATTGAATTGTGTCAATTTAATTATTTTCCAATATTACCTGTGAGACGATTGCTCCTTTTCTTCTCTCTGTGCCTAAAGATAGCGTCAGAGCCAGACCAAAGCTTCGAAGACCTCTCATGGTTTCTTCAAGCAATCAAAGACCCACAACAAGCTTGCTTTAATCTCCTAACCATATCCTTCTCCTCGTCCGGAAAAGCCACGCATTGTCAACTAGTAACAGAGAATTCCATGAACATCAATGTCACCAAAGACAACCTCACTTCACGTTCCCAGATCTTCATCGAGCCAGCAACATCTTTAGAGACGCAGACATCGCTCAGGAACTTGAAATTCGAAGAAATCTCGTGGGAAATCGAACTACTGCAGAGCCTTGGATTGTTGCTAGACAACACCTCGAAAATAAAGCAGCTTGCTTTCAGAAAGAACAGGTTCAGTGAACAATGTCTGAACGAGCTCTCTGAGATTTTGAAAAGAAACAGTTGGATGAAAGAGATTATCTTCTTAGAGACGAGAATTGGATGCAGAGGAGCTACGCTTCTTGGATCGGCTCTCCAAGTTAACGACTCTTTAGAGGAATTGCAGATTTGGGAAGACTCAATTGGTTCAGAAGGAGCAGAAGAGCTCTCGAAGATGATTGAAACAAACTCAAGTTTGAAACTTTTCCAAGTTACTTCTTTTCTTTTTGTCCAAGTTCTCCATATTCGACTCAAGTCCTTTAACTGCGACGCCATTGATATCTGCTGTTTTGGGTATGAACAGAGATATGGAGGTTCATGTGTGGAGTGGAGATCACAAACGAAACACAAGCTCAAAGGTCGTTGAGTTCTTGCCTGAGAGCAACACTCTGAGGATTTACCAGATTGACATTTCTGGTTCTTGCAGAGTCGCTGCAGCTCTGGGGATGAACACAACCGTGAGGTCTCTAGATATGACGGGCGCTAAGCTAAATTCGCGGTGGGCCAAGGAGTTTAGATGGGTTTTGGAACAGAACAAGACTCTTAGAGAAGTAAAACTTTCGAAAACTGGTCTTAAAGATTGGAAGGGATGGACTTACCGCGATTTTAAAGATGGTAACAACAAACGAGACTGGTTCATCTCGGTATTCACGAGGATGAGAGTCTGAGACCTGGTGATTTCATACATATCTTTAAGAGCTTGCAGAAGAACGCTTCTTTAAGACGCTTTTCGTTACAAGGCTGCAAAGGGGTAAGAGGGGCTAGAGTATTGGAGGCAATCACAGAGACATTGCAGATTAATCCATTGATTGAGGAAATTGATTTAGGGAGAACTCCGCTTCAAGATTCAGGGAAAGCAGATGAGATTTCTCAGAAGCTGGGACACAATGGTAGGAACATAGATGAAGTAGAGACGGATTCACTCAAGGATATGCCACTTACTGAGCCAAAGAGTGTTAGAGCTTTTCTCTGTGGACAAGAGTATGCAGGCAAGACAACACTGTGCAACTCTTTACTGCAAAGTTCCTCTTCTTCCGGTTTTCCTTATGTGGAGAATATGAGAACTTTGATGAATCCTGTGGAGCAAGCTGTTAAAACAGTTGGTGGGATGAAAATAAAGACATTTAAGGACGAGGAGACAAAGATCTCGATGTGGTCTCGCGGAGCAGCATGAGTATTTTGCTCTTCATGATCTTATGTTCCCAAGCCCAAGCCTCTTCTTGATCATATTGAGCTTGTTTAGGAAACCGAGCAATAAAGAACCCAAAACACCAGCAGAAGTAGAAGAAGAGCTTCAATACTGGCTTAGATTCATCGTTTCCAACTCTAGAAAAGCGGTCCAACAGTGCCTGAAACCGAATGTCACAATTGTTCTCACGCATGCTGACAAAATTAATCAGCAATCGGAAAGCTTTCAGGCAACTGTGGGTTGCATTCAGAGACTGAGAGATAAGTTTCAAGCTTTGGTGGATTTCTATCCCACTGTATTCACAGTTGATGCAAGATCATCTCCTTCGGTTAGTAAACTCACACATCATATTCGGATGACAAGCAAAGCCATCCTTCAAAGAGTTCCTCGGGTTTACCAACTCTGCAATGATATGGTACAGCTCTTATCAGACTGGAGATCAGAGAATTCAAACAAACCTATCATGAGATGGAAAGCCTTTGCAGATCTCTGCCAATTTACGGTTCCTTCCCTGAGAATAAAGTCTCGCAACGAGAACATTGAGACTGTGGAGACAAGACGGCGAGCTATAGCCACATGCCTCCATCAAATAGGAGAGGTGATTTACTTTGATGAGTTGGGCTTTCGGATACTAGACTACGAATGGTTTATGGGGAGGTTCTTGCTCAGTTGATAAAGCTTGAGGTAAGAAAGCAAAGCACCGGGGAAAGGAATGAAATTGTTAGCAGGAAAGAGCTGGAGAAGATTTTGAGAATTAGTTTACAGAGTTCAATTCCAGGGATGACCTCAAAGGTACTTGAGCATTTTGATGCATGTGACCTTGTGAAGATGATGAAGAAAGTAGAACTTTGCTATGAACAAGATCCTTACAGTCCAGACTCTTCATTGTTAGTCCCATCAATTCTTGAAGAAGGCAGAGGAAAGACTCAGAAATGGCAGATAAACACACATGACTGTGTTTATTCAGGCCGTCATCTCCAGTGCGATGATTCAAGTTACATGTTCCTCACAGCTGGATTCTTCACTCGTTTACAGGTAAGGGCTCAAAAGAACTTTTCTATTTCTTTCATCTCTTTAGAACTCAAAACCTTAATGATCGTTCATATTGCCTGCACAGGTGCATCTTCACAACAGAATCATGGAACTGAAGAACCAACACGGGGCGAGTTATAGTCTTGAGAAGTACCTCATCACTATAACGATCCATGGCATTAACATCAGAGTGGAGCTTGGAGGACAGTTGGAAAATTACATTGATGTTCTTGCTTGTTCAACGAAGAGCTTGACAGAAACTCTGAGGCTCATTCACCGACTAATCATTCCGGCTATCCAGAGCAGCTGCCATGGTGTAATCCTCCTTGAGCACATCATAAGACCACAATGCGTCCAAGATTTGACTCCACCACGACTCCGACAAAGTCAATTTGTTTCCCTCCAGAGGCTAAAAGAAGCATCGTCATCAGTTCCTAGCAGAGACTATGTATGACTATCAACACACATGGGACTCTGTTCTAGATTCAGGTAAGACTGTTCTAAGAGCTGTATTTGATTTAGCCCGCAACCTCCTCTCTGATGATGATTTCAGAGAAGTATTGCAAAGAAGGTAGCATGATCTGTACAACTTAGCCCAAGAACTACAAGTTCCCACCGAGGACAATCCTGAGGCAGATAATCATGTAACGGTGACCAATGAGCTGGAAAAAGTCGATCCTAGCTTCGGTGGAATCACAAAGGGTGTAGAAGCAGTACTTCAGAGGCTGAAGATTATTGAGCAAGAGATACGAGACCTGAAACAAGAGATCCAAGGACTGAGATACTACGAGCACAGACTTCTGATCCAACTTCATCACAGAGTGAATTACCTTGTCAACTACAATGTCCAGATGGAAGAAAGAAAAGTTCCAAACATGTTTTACTTCATCAGAGCAGAGAACTACGGGAGAAGACTGATCACGGCAATGGTTCCTGGCATGGTTGCTCTAAGGGTACACATGTTATGCGAATTTAGACGGGAAATGCATGTAGTAGAAGATCAGCTTGGGTGTGATGTGATGCAGATAGACAACCAAGCTGTGAAGTGTTTGGCTCCATACATGACAAACTTCATGAAACTGGTGACTTTTGCATTGAGGATAGGAGCAAACTGGGCAGCTGGGATGGGATACATGATACCTGACTTGGGCCACGCAATCGCTCACCTAGCCAACCCATCTGTCATGGCTGGAGCAGCCGGAGCTGCAGGAGCCGTAGGGGTCGCTGCTGCATTGGGTAGAAACCAAGGCAGAGATAGAGATATTCCGGAAGACCAAAGAGAAGCTCAACAGTGGCTCATTGATTACTTGAGGGAACAGAATTGCTCAACCGGGAGGGATATTGCAGAAAAGTTTGGACTGTGGCGAGTTAGATACAGAGACAATGGATCTATAGCCTGGATCTGCAAACGGCATATGATCACAAGAGCCAATGAAGTGATCCAAGTTCCTCTCTGATGCTTGCTAACTAGCTACAAATAAACAGTAAGAGAAAGTAGTTTAATTAGTCAAAACCATTTTCATGGAAAGTCTCTGTTACCGTGTGTGATAATGCTTTGAATTTTTTTCAATTCACTGTTGGATCCCTTGTCTTTATTACCACATGGTATAAAGACAGAAAAGCAACCTCTCAAGATCCTGTGAAAAGTACACTTCAACTAACCAAAGAATATCCAAACATTTGATCTCAAGATTTTTTCAGAAAGCTGAATCATTGGATTCTTTGCCTCTGGGTCCCCACCTATTTGGACCTCCTCTTGATGGCCACAAAGACAAAATGGGTCCATAGAGTGACAATCACACCACATGATGAGTGAACAAATAATTAAGCAATCTTAGCATTGATCTCTATGCTTTAAAGATTCTTGTGGATGTAAGAAGTAGTTACACAGAAAAAACAAACATGATTAGGCAGAAGAAGTTCATATAATGCGAACATAGTTCTAATAGAGTAAAGGCTAGTGATACCTAATAATAACTTCACATCAACTAAATCAAGTTGCCAGATGGGAGAGACAACATCAAATAGTACATAATAAAATTACATCATTAGGATTAGTCTTTCTTCATTGGAAAAGTCTATGAGTGACCTGTGTTCTTCCTCTGAACTTGGTAAAACAGATGCTCAGAAGAAAGGCCTGCTCCCGTAGAACACACGGGATCCATTGTTGCTCTTTGGTGTTGGCAGCTTCTGAGAATCAGAGCTTGAATTCTCTGATTTTGTTGGGCTATCAATGTCCAGAGGAAGCTTCATCTTAGCAAGTGAATCAGTAAACTGTTGCATGCTTTTCATGTACATGTCAACTATATCCTGCTGCACCACCTTTGACTCTGGCTCAACCTTCACAGTGAGGACGGGTTTCACAAATTTCTCCTCGGATGTCTCACCTGAAGCCTCGCTCCCTGACTCATGGGATTTCGCATTGGAGTTCACGAGAGAGAGATGTTCATGGTTTGGTGTTTCTGTGGCAGAGTGGGCTGAAGCGTGAGGAGAAGCAGCTTCATTTGTTGCATTGCTGCTCTCAGGTGAATCTTGCTTCAGTATAGAGGTGACAGAATGGGCCACATGATTCTCAGCATCAGAAGTAACCAAGCTGTCAGAAGTTTCTGAGTCAATAGTAGAATAGGAGATCCCAAAATACTCCGAAACCATTTTCTCATTTTCATTCGCGACATTAGGATCTGGAAACTCTATCTTATCCAACTCACCGGGAACTGATTCAGGCCTTTCTCGATCCTTGGTAGTTTCATCAACAGAAACAGATGAAGGCATAGTGAGCATAGCCATCACTTCAGGGTACGATCCATCGTAGGAGAGAGATAAGTGAACAAACCCAGCTGGCGAATGGTACAGATCAGTGGAAGAAAGAGAGAACTCTTTCTCGAGTTTTCCATTCTTGAGAAGCAGTTCCGACATAGGAACCAGAGTAAAACCAAGAAGTTGGTCTTCGAGATAATTTTTCACCCTGCTCATCATGTAAATCTCACATTTAAGGGAAGTGTCCAGAACCCTGACATGAAGCTTAATATTGTCATCAAAAACCGGATTCCTTCCACCGCCATTGATGATTTTGGTAGAGACAGACTTTTCAGGATCACTTGTAAGACAAAGCTTGGCATACACGTCTTGCTTATGGTATATACAAATGTTATGGATATCCCTTGCCTGATGAACATAAACCTCAAGAGTACCAACAAGTTCTTGCTGGCCACAACTAATAGAATCTTTTCCGTTGGATTTTATACCATTTGAATGGTTTCCAGAGCTCTGCACAGAATTTGAGTTCTCATCCTCTGACTCACCAATCTTGAATGGTGAAACAACAGATTGTGGGGAGTCCATTGCAAAACCTAAGAAACAATTCTGCAAAAATAAAGGCCAATTAGTATCAGTATATGTAAATGGTCTCATGATCTTTGTTGGCAACTTGCACATCCAGAAGAGACATGACTCTCAAAGAACTGTGTTCATGAATCATGATGCACAACACCAATCTGAGCAATATGGTATATGAATATTCTTTAGAATGCAAAAGGCTATTCCATAATTTCCATTGCTCATATAATTGCAATTAAAAAAATTACGTGCTTTTCTTAATTACGTCTCACAGCTTCCACAGATATAAAGACTGAAATTGGAAAAAAACATGTTTACGGGATCTCGTGAAAACAAATCACAGCGTAGCATGACTAAAAGATTAAGTTATAGAATAGAAAATTGGGAAGGAAAACAAAATCTATAGTAAACCCAGTAAGTTTAACTAAACTTAATTCATTCTGGAGCAATGTAGATTAACAGTTTCTGAAGACCACGACTCATTTATTTAAGAGAAATGTTTATGCTTTAAGGACAGTTTGATGTCAAAATCAGAGTTGAAAACTTGATAGAGTTCTCTTATAGGGAATTTTAAGAACAATGAAACGAACTCTCCTCCCTAAGATTCCAACTCATAATAAAGTCACTCATAACAATCGTCAGGGGCAAAATCGACAGATCAAGTTCAAACAACCCAAGCTTATCTCAACATAGATAACAAATTCAACAACAAAGAAATTTCGAAACCAGTCTAGTCTAACTTCATGCTTAGGTACTACAAGTCTGTAAACTCAAACTCTAACCAAAGTCAAACAATTCATGAGCGGTTTCATATAATAAAGGAATCGACTTCATCTTAGTGACAACAACGGATAAGCTAACTGAAAGTTTCAAAATTTCTTGCTCGATCCAATCAGAAAAAGAAAGCACAAACTCAAAATTCTACCTGAGCTCGCAATCAATACAAAAAAAAAAGAGTAATTACTTAAGAAACTTGCCTAAATCCAAAACCAAGCTCTGATCCGGTGATATCTCTAACAGCAACACACAAAGAGAGAAACTTAAAACAAAAAAGAGGTAAAGAAGATGATTGAAAGAACAACAAGCATGTGGTGGGCTTACATAAGAAAGTTAGAAACCAACAAGACAATGTTCAAAGAGGGAGTTAAATGCAAACTGTTAGTAAGTTGAAAAAAAAAAAGATTGGAAATTTGAGGGTCGGCGGAAAGAGAAAGGAGAGATAAGATTAGGGTTTTGCACAGTCACTTCAATGGCGGACCACTAAGAAGGTGGGACATAGTCATATAGAGTCTAATTTCAACTGGTTCGGCTATGAAAAGTAGATTAAAAGCTATAAGCTTTACCTCTCTTTTTTCCATGATCATTATAAGAAAAAAGATCGCAAAGCTTACAATAATACTTCACGCGGATGAAATAACTTAGTTTGGAAGATGGAAAGCTGTGAGTCCCATTCTCAAATGACACAAAATGGAAAATTGTATTTCAGAATCACCATTACTAAAATAATTATTAATAAAATTTAAATTTCGATTAAATTAAATTATATATTTGTAATTATAAATTATAAAAAAATATGATAGCGCATATAGTTTTAACATGTAATATACGTCTAATATTTGAATTTCATTATATGATACAACTATGTATAATTATATATAATTATTAAAAAAATTTAACTATGCTAACGATTTTCTTGCGGAAAATTCAGAATTTGAATCTCCACTATATATTATTACAACTGATTATAACTCGTATAACTATACTTAAATCACCACATAATTGAAGAGTGACACGTCATAATCTTTTTTTTACAGAAAGTAACATTTTAGCAGTTAATCCCTTTTTATTTTGCTGGCAAAAGCGTTAATGGAGTTCTTTTAGTAAATTTGCAAAATTGTCGCTCAAAAAAAAAAAAAAAAAGTAGAAAAGAGAGAAGAAAGCGTTTTCATTTCAACTTCGTTTCTTTTTTAACTTTTTCTTATTCGGAGCTAATGGGCTTTAGGGCCCACACGTCAGTTTTGGCAAAGCATAGCAAGTGATTATCACATGATCTTTAATCATGTTTGTTTTGTTTTTGCTTAAATATAAATATGGGTTAATTTTATACATGGTAATGGAAATACTGAAACTAAATAAATAAAAATGATGTATTCTATTGTTATAAATTTATATAATTCATTTGAAAATTTTATTGATAAAATTTAATGCATATTTTATTGAATGTCTTAATGCATATTTTATTGAATGTCTTTTAGAAATATATAAATATGGTTTTCGCGTGAATGAGTATACTAATGTTTAACGTGTTAAATAAATAATATAAAGATTAAAATAATATATTAATAAGATAAAATTATAACTATATTGTATAAAATAGATATTCACATATATAATAATGTGATGGAAAATATGTGTTCCACACATAGTTGGTTGATAAAATTAAATCTTTAAAATCTCCATTTGATAAATAAATTTTCTAAAAATAGCATGTTTCGGAAATATATAATTTTCTGATTAAATAGAAAGTAAAATTGTTCAAAAATTATTTATATCACTTTATTGTTATTTTCTTAATTCCTATCTATTTCAGTCCTATGGAAAGCCAATACTCTTAAATATTTTGCAAAACACTATGGAATTCATTAAATAAATAAGTGAAATAGAAGTGTAACTATAAAAAAGTGTAACTATATTTTTTAGACCACATAAACAAAATATTATTCTCAAAGTTAGATATGACATTTAAAAGTATTTAAAAATATGAAGATATGTAGAACCCACAAGGAAGCTGAAATAATAAAAAGATCAAAAAAGTGCTGTTTTATTAATTTTATATATTGTCATTATTCATGTGTAAATTAATATGATTGTTTTTTATTTTCCCTTTTCTTTTTTCTTTAGAAAATTATTGGTTATATGCTTCTCTTGCCAAAATTTTCAAACTATATAATTGCTGACATTATAACATAAAAAATGTCACTATCATCTGGATGTCTACTCTTGCTTTTAGTTGCTTAAAATGTTATATTCCATTTATTAACGTACAAATCATCTTTTCTCCCAATCCCAAATTATTGTTTAATTATTCTCCCCTACAAGTATTTTACCTATCAGTGATATCACAAATGTAAATGTAATCATAGAAATCGCTATTATTGAAATAAAACTGAAAATTGATTTGTGCACGGACAGTAATTTTTTGGGTCAACATGTATGGTACAGCTATTCATGTTTCTACTCATATGACTGCTATTTAATAAAACTTTTTTTAAAATACGGTAAATTGTATCATATACATTCATTTGGATCCGGAAATAAACTTCGAAAATAATAAGACCCATATACCTTACTAAAAAACACCCAATAGTTAAAAGTCCATTTTAAAAATAAGTTTGGTGGATCCCTTCGTCACTATTACACCTTGTAAACAATATTCCTATCCATTGGATATCCGAATTCGGATTTGGAATTGGATTCTAAAACATGGATATTCGAGATAGACGGATACGATATGAATTCTTAAAATCTTCAGAACGGATATCAGAATCCGGTCCAAACTAAAAATATATATACTTTTTTATCGGAAATTAATTTTTTTTATCGCCGGATATTCACTTTTTTATACCACTTTTATATTAAAAAATTTTTTTTAAACCAGATCTAAGTAGTAAAATTGCAGATCCGTAACACTCTACCAGTAGTCACTATCGTAATTGCTCTTTTGTATTTTTCCATTTTTTGAAATACAAAATGTTTAAAAACAATATTTCGAAACTCCAACGGTCGAATCGACTCAACATTCAAAATCCTGTCCTTCGTCTTCCTTACAAATAAGATTCAAACTCTCCTCTCTTCTCTCTCAGAAAATCTCTTAATTCTCTCTCTTTGAGAAACGATGAAGTCACCTGCGAAGATCGGAGAGAATCGGTTCTTAGGAAACATTACGTCTTCTTCTATTCGAAATTGGCTACCCTCATCAATCTACGCCAAGCAAAAATCAATTCAAAATTCAGAAACTAAGAGTTTCAGATCCAACGACGAGAACGCTTCTCCTTGTGACCCAAACATACAGACTAATCATCATCATCACAACAACAATGATCTTCACTTGAAGAAAAAATCACCTCAGAAAATATTTCATTGTACGACTCAGATTCTCCCCGAAGAATCTACTCAGGTAGATCCATAACTTAATACTATTTGTAGATCTTAATCCAGTAACCGCCTATATGTGAAATTTTTTGACAGATTCAGAGAGTTAGGCCGAACACTTATTCTCAAGAGAAAGAAGATATTGCTTCAGTTTATCCACTAAAGGTAACATTTTGGTCTTTTGATTTCTTTCGATTTGAAGCTATTGTTTCAGTCTCTGAATTTTCAATTTGATTACAACAGTTTGAAGCCAAGAGCGTTCTGGCTACAAGAACTAACTTAATGGCTAATGAGATTACAGAGGAAGATGACTCATTGGGTGACCAGATTCGTGAACTAAAGGTTCTCCTTTTTTTTAATTGTCACATTTTTGTAAAATGGCATTGTGTATAATGTTGGTGTTTATGGTTTATAGGAGAAACTAATAAGAACCAAGTCTGATGGAAGCAAAAGTGGGTACTTTGTGAGGGAGAGCTTGAGTCAATTGAGAAACAGCATCAACAAGTCTTTAGTCATGTCGTGTACAAACAAAGAAGATTCAGAGAAGGAAATGTACGAGGATGAGGATGATGTAATGGAACTGAACAAACATGTTAACAAGTTTCATACTTACTGTGATACTGATGAGTTGAGGGATTTTATCCAATCCTCCTTTGCAAGAGCTTCAGGCTGTGAAGCAGAATCAATGAGTGGAGATGGGTTTTACTCAGAGTCAATGAGTGGAGATGGGTTTTACAAAGATGGGATTCATAAAGATTGTGCCTTGGCTGATTCTAATACAAGCATTGTGAGAAATGGGATTTCACCAGTTTACCACATCAAACGCGTATTCTTGAAGAGCCACTTTTGTCAGAATCTCCAAAGATTAGGAATATTAGGAAGAGCATGGCTGCGTCTACAAATTTTCAGGCAAGTCCTAGCAATGTAACCGAGACCTCCAACATTTCTATGTCCAAGAAGACTTTGAGTCCTACAGATGCTTTAGCTGCAAGTCTCCAGAGAGGACTTCATATTATAGACTGCCACCAACTGAGCTCGCTGTCAAACAGATCTTCTGTTTCCTTCTCGTTTGGGCATCTGTCTCTGAAGCCTTGCGATGAAGCCGATAATCTTCGTGCTTCGGTTAAACTGTTACCGGAAGATAGACCAAAAGAAGGTGGATCATCGATTCTTCTCTGTTTTTCTTGCATACAGAAACTTGATCAAGAAGCTGAAGTATCTCAGTCTGCAAAGGTCACTAAATCTTTAAATCTTATGAATTGAGTTATGTTCACTGAAATTGCTAATCGTTCAAAAGGGAACTGAAGAAATTGTGGTTTCTTGTTAGACTTTTGCGATTTTATCTGGAGTACACAGTTTGGTTGTTTGCCTTTTGAAGAAACTGCGAGGGAAAGACGACGGTGAGACTCTTTAACATTTCTCCTTCTTATCCGTTCTAACTCCTATTATATAATGTTGCATAGTCTAGATTTACTCATAGCATGTCTTTGCTTATATGTTCACATGATCTCCATTCTGTAGCCATTAACGTTGGTGTTGTTGGGTGCTGCACTGGCCTTGCTCGTAGTTTCCCCGGTAAGAACACAATATATCTGAATTCATATCCCCATAGATGCACTATGTGAGCTATTTAAGTTTGATTGAGGTCTGTATGATCCTGTGTTTGCAGGTGCACCACAGTCAATGCTACAAAGCTGTCTCACTTTTGGTGTCTTCTCCTTCATCCTTGAAGGACTCAACAAAAGGCATACGGCTTTGGCTCACTCTGTCTCGTTGAGACACCAAACCAGAAGTCCCCAAGATGATGATTTACTGCTCTCTTTGGCTCTCCCAATCTCATGAAATCAAAGGAGCTTTCTCTTCTTTCTGCAACTCTTTAACAAAACCCAAGAAGCTTGAGCTTCCTCGTGCTCGATGATTTTTTTTTCTACTTCTTCTGCCTTTTGTAGGGATGATGAAAACTGATGAAAATGGTTTTGCTGCATGAGCTAATGAGAAAAAAGGTGTGTGCCTTTCTTTTTTTCATAACCAAGTTGTTAAGGTTTGACTCTGCCTTTAACCACACGAAAACTCAGCTTGAAGAATGAAAAAAATAACAGAGACTGAACGTGATGCAGAGATGAGAATGATGATGCAGAACTTAAAAGTAAAGGGAGACAGATTTAACAAGTTCACCTAACCGATGTGTTAAACCTACATCTCGCCGGGAAACATCCCGGAAATCCACTAAATCAACTTAGAAAGTTACAGCTTGTTTTCTCTCATCATCTCTTGGCAATACAAACTCTCTTTCCCCTGTTTCCCCTCTCTGTTTTTTCTCACAGCTCACACACTCATGCTTCAGACACTCTCTTCTCTATTTTACAGAGACAGAGACAAATATGACAAGATTTAAAGCTAAACTTGTTCCCAAAGCATATTGTTAACATAGACCTGTACGGTTCTCTCCTATTGGTGATAAAGCACTGAGGAAGATAGTAATGCTTGTACGTACTTGTTAACCTTCCACCTCTGTTAGAATGTTTGCTTTCTCCTTTTAAGACTTGAGACCCTTTGTTGCAATCAGACTGTCCCCTTCTTCTTGTTATTTTTTTTGTCTAAACCACTTAAACCACCTCCATTGGAAGTTCTAAATGAGAGGTTCTTAAACTACAAAAAAGTAAAATGTTGAAGAAAGATTCTTAAAATAGAGAGAAAAATTCTCAAATGAGAACTTTTAAAACCCTTCTCTCCTTTTTAAGAACCCTTCATCATTATAAATTTTTTAGAACTCTTCCATTAGAACCTCTTGATGAATGTGCTCTTAAGCTCCACACAAGTTTCTGGGACTCGGGTCCTTGAATAATTTTGGAAACGTTGGTTTAAAATTTGCAAGTTTAGTATTGTCGTCGTTAAATGGTAATTGATCATTGGCAATTTAAATATTAGAATATTTTTTAGGTTGTTCAATTCAGATTTTCAGAAAATTGTTTAGTGATATTAGTAGGTAAACTAAAATTGTATAATGCAGTGTCCAGATTATAATAATTAGTATTTGGATTTAATATCATTAATATAAATATTTTCTATAGTTGACTCTCTTATCCGTTGAATCAAACCAAACTTAAACCCTATTATGTTCTTTATAAACAGTCCTTTGGTTCTAACTAAAGTGCTTTGGAATAGTACCTAACGATAATTTTAATAACAAAAAGTGACGATGCATTCTCCTTCTTCTTCTCAAATGGTCTCTTTTCTTTCTCTGTTGTCATCGTCATCATCATCATTATTATCATCTTGACATTACTCATTATAATCATGACCTATTCCTTTTTTTCTGGCAGACTTGCGTTCTAAGGCTAGATACTCAGACTAGTGGATGGGACAAATCTATGCATACGCTTTGTAAAGGCGTTCGAGGTTCTTTCTCATTTTTAATTCTTCTTCATTTGTTTTATGTAGTTATTTTAAGATAATAGTAACAGAAAGTTAATTTGAACCAAAGTTAATTTTTGTCAATCTGCTAATGATGTTCATATAAATTTATTTATCCTCCGGACGCAATCTGGAATTTTTACAAACCGTTTTAAATTGAAAATATGCAATCAGATAATTTTACAAAAACGTATACAAGTTTATTAGTTTTAATTAGAGATAATTTTTTACATTTTAAAAGCCAAACTAGTCATGTTAAGTTTCCTACATTTGAATTATTGTTACTGCTAACTACTTTTTTAATTTTTGCCTATCACATTAATTTAGTGTGATTGTGAACAGATGTAGCATATACAATCGACGCGACGAGAGCATTAGCATATCTCTCCGGCAAATCAGTCCTGAGATAATTTTGAGGATTCGTAAAGCTAAAGAAACATGCTCAGTTAATCCACATGGATTATGGTCATGTTAATCTTCCTCTCTTCAATCCAAACGAAATCGTACCAATTGGTTTCAATTATCCAGATGATAGGCCACCTCCGCCGCATCTATCGCCGATGTATTATTATTATCCATACTACGTGCCGGAGATGCTGTATTCTCCCCCGCCACAGCTACCGACGCGTGATGGGGTTACCGGCGAGCCACAGTGTCGGGTCTTGTGAAGAGGACATCGTATGAGAGTCCCAGAGTTTTGTAGTATTGGTTTGGTGAAGTGTGATTTTTGTACATATCTGTTTCGTTTCTTCTTTTTCTATTATTATTAATAAAGTTTAATCACATCTCTGATTAAATTTGCATTGGGAAATAGATTATGTTGTAATCCCAAAGAGAAGGGATGATAGTAGCAAAGGATTTGTTTTTTTAAGAAAGGGAATATGGAACGGAAGGATAGTAACAGTTTTTTTTTTTGTTTTTTTTTTTTTAAATTGCTGAAGATATTATCCCTTTTCTTAATGATTTCAATTTAGTGCGATCGTGAATCGTTGATTAAATTTTAAGTTGAAGAATTCGTCATTAGTGTATCATAATAAAAAGTAAATCGGTTGGAAAAATTTTAATTTAGAGGGATTTACATTTTATTTTATTTTTTGCTCAATTTGACTTTTGAAGCTGAATCCACTCAAATATAAGCCCAAGTGAGAACTTTTACTCCCTTTTTCCTTCGTATAGAATACGTTACTCGTTAAGAATTGTTTTAAATAATGAAAACTGCCGAGTAAATGGGGATGTAGCTCAGATGGTAGTTTAACATATATTTTTCGTATCATCCAATATGCAGAATTTAAAGAAATGGAGAATTTTTTAAAAATAATAATAAATAACCATTATAAATCTTGTTTAGTACAAAAAGCAAATACAATTTACAGACCACTTGACATCACTAACCCATCTAAACATTTATAAAATGAGAGAAAAACACAGTTATCAAAATATGTCAAACTCACCGGTCACCAGAACTTCGAACTCACTATCCCGATTTCATTTTTTTTTAGTTTTTAGCAGCCAAGGCTTTTCATGATCTCCTTTAGCTTCTCAATCACAGCCGTTGGATCCGCTCGTGAGCTCGCCAGATGCATCGCATGATACTCCAAACCTTTCCACTTAGCTATAAGCTCGAAATGAGGTCTCTGAAACTCGACACTCACTATCTCAAATATCGTTGTGTTTGGTGTTGCTGACACAATGTGAGTTAGTCCTGCTCCGTGAGCTCCTATGATCACTGACGCGTCTTGGATGGCTCGGACTTGATCTTTCATCGACATGTGTGCAAGTAAGCCATTCACAAGGTTAATCCCACATTTGGTCAGACCAGTGGAGCCAGACGCGATCCAATGGTGCAACGAGTCAAACACTTCTTCCTCGTTGGTGAGCCGAGACTGGACTTTACCACCATGACGAGGGTGGGCTAAGTAATCTTCACGGCGGACAAAGAGAACGTTATGAACAGAGGAAAATGCTGATGATGATGGCAGTTTTTCTGATGAACGGTGTCTGTTGACAGGAAACCCAAAAGCTCCTCTGATCATTTCACCAAACTCTGACAGCCTCGCGGTTTTTTTATCGTCTGGGTTTTGCCACAGATTGTGAGCTGATTCTCCCTTGCAGTCTATTTCTCCGTTCAAGCCCTTGAAAACTGCGGTTTCGTATCCCAGGGGTGAAAGAATCGCGTGGCGGAAACAAACCGGTTTGCTGAAATTTTTTGCGTATCTGATTCCGGAAAACAAAGCTGTCCATGTTTCCTCTAGTTGCGTCTGCGAAAAGGTTCACAATTTGGACATGAAAACTCCTATTAGAAACTAGAACCATAAACACACAAGAAATCAAAATCCTAATACCCAGAGTAAAACCTCCAAGTCTAAAGCTAGTTGGAGCAAATGAAACTGGAGTATCCCTGCTCATGAAAGGATCATGACCAAGAACAAGAAGAGGAGCGTACCGTGCAGTGTCCGTCAACGAAAACAATGTGTGGTCTATTAGGCAAACCGGTAACTCTCGAGGAAACATAAGCGCTGTACCAATCTGTTACTGTGTGGAAGAGATTTGCATACTCGAATCGAGTGACAAGCAAAGTTGGTTCCTCCACCCACTGGAGCCAGCAAAATCAAACCAAAACATCAATCAACAAGAACCACCATACATTACTACAAAAGTTTCAAGAACTATCCCAGAAACCACAACCTAATATGAACAGTGGAAAAGCTCAAATTCTTAATCCATTCACAGAAAATTTTAATGTCCGTGATTCATTGCTTCATAAGTTGAATGAAACCTGATCTTCCAAATACGAAGTTTCCAAATCCGAATCTTTCACCAAAAACAAAATCTAATTCAGCAGATCAAACATTAAATGCACAAACCTCTTCACAAACGAAATCTTTGGTATCAACAACACGAATCGAAGAAACCAAATCCCTCATTGTATGTCTATCAATTCCACCTTCTTGAATATATTCATTCAGCATTTCATCATTCACCAGCCGCAGTGAATTCAAGCTTCCCCCTACGCCGATGCGACGGTGTCTCTTGAAACCAAACCGTGAAACCTCTTCCACCACCTCAAACGCACCTTCTCGAAACGCAGGAAACTCCTCTTCCTCTTTCCTCCCCATAACTTCCTCTAACTTCTCACCTCCTCTCGACATAACGATCCGGTCCGGAACCATTCTTAGATTCCTTCCTTCACAAATCGAGCTCTGTAACGTCTCACTATAGAAACATCGAAACCAGCTTCCCTCAACTCCTCCTCCTCCTCTTCCTCCCGCCTTAAGGAAGTCAACTCTCCGTGTAAATCCATTCCCGAAGTAGCCTTCGCAAGAGCCATAAGGTAGATTTCTCTGTGGCGGTGTCCATGGGAGGTAAGAAGGTAAGATCGGCCACGATTTCTGAATCGCCGATTGGTTGTTCACTGAAACGTGAAATCGCAGAGGAAAATGAGGATATGGCCGCTCCGGAGACGAATACGACGATGAGTGAAAAACGAAGTAGAAGCAGAGAAAGAGAGAGTTGAGAAGTAACATATACAGAAAAATCTTTAGAATCCGTGGATTCCGTTTACTCATCTCTCTCGTTTCCTTGATTTGCGGTTTTGAACAGAGAGACGAATTTGAAATCTCTTTCTATTTTTAGATTTCCATTGTTTTCTCTCTCGATTGTGAAGTAAAATCAATCGCCGGTGATAAATTCAGGCGAAAATTCATCGGCTGTTTCGCCGGGAAATTGTTCTTCAAGGTGGAAAACGGGAAGATGAATCGGAATTTTGAGAAGCTGCCGATTAATTAAAGCGGAAGATTCCATCATTCCACTCTTCTCTCTTTCTCTTGTTTGGCATTTTGCTTTTGACTAAAAAAATTATTGAACCAAGATCCAAATTAAATCGAACCGAAACAAAATTAAATCATATCAAACCGGAAGTAAACCAAACGTTTCCATCTCTTTGCCAACACTTAAATTTCATCTCTCACTTTTCTCCAAGTCACCGAATCAAAAAAAATCTGCAATTGTTCTGTTCCGGTAAGCCTTGCTTAATTTTGTATTACTGTCTCTAATCCTTAACTAATTGTTTGGAAACTTCATTATGATGAAATAATAGTGTTTTGTTTAGATTCATGTAAAGTTACAACTATACCTTTGAGTTTCCAGAAAAATTATTCTTTAGAAATGAAACTGCTTTTTGTGTTTATTTTGTACTCAATTTGTTTTGCCACTCTGTAATGAAACTCAGCTGCATAAACATAGAGATTCTTCTCTGATTCAATTCAAATTCTTGTATCTATTTTTAGATTTTTCTTCTTCTTTTGCTTTTCTCCCAATATCGATTCTTACGCCTGTCATGTAATTTTTTATTGTTCTCTTTACGATCGGATTTTATTTGTTTTTGTAGTTTTCCTGTGTTTTTTAAAGGTAATTCATCTTAATTCGTAGTAATTCTATTTGATTTTGGTTTAACTTTATCGATACAACTTAAAATGCATGTATTAATCTCAGAAAACGAAAACACAAAGTGGATACAGATTCTTCCTGTTTTTTTAGAAAGATGTTTCTGTATACCTTTAATGAGTTTTATTTTCTTCTTTTTCAATCTGCAATTTGATTTGTTAATAATCTTTTTTTACTCGTTAACTTCATTAATGACGATATCCAAAAAGAAAACTACCATTTATTTCACATTGGAAGTTCAAGGGGTTTCCTTTTCTTGTGCTCCAAGTTTTCAAATATATATACAACATTTTCAGAACGTAATGTTATGTCTCTTTTCTTCTTGTAGGTAAATCAATTACACATCTCCTCTAGAAGAAGAAGATCAAAAGAGATAAAACCCTAAATGGATCGTTTGAACAGAACATTTCTTCTGTTTCTTCTATTGATCATACTTTTAGATTCTCCAATAATATGTCACGGTTGGGGATGGTTCTCTTCTTCTTCTTCTTCAACACAACGTACAGACTCTTCTTCCTACTCTCTGTCTCACAAATCCAATCCCGAGTTCTCCATGGAAGTTTTTAATGACCCGAAAGCGGTTCGAGTCGTTCAAGACGCCAAAAACAAGCTTGTGGGTCCAAACACTTGCTGGCAACATGCATATAGACACCTCTTCACTGGCTGCAAAGATATGATTGCCACAGAAGAAAAGAGAAAGAGATTTGCTTGGTATTTGAGCGATTGTTTTCTCAAAGACTCGGGACGACCGGGTTTGCCCATCTGTAATGATAAATCAACAATGATGAGTTGCCTTAAGAAGCTTGATGATCATGAGCATAAGATCTATCTTGAATTCTTTCTTGAAACCAACACTATCTGCCAACAATTACAGTAAAAACAGCTCAACTCTTTCGAGTGTTTTTTAACTTTTGATTCTGTAATGAATTCTAAATTACTTTTTTTGGCAGGAGTAATGTATTCACGAATGAGATAGAAAGGCTTATGAATGAGCTGGCAAGGTCAGGCACAATACAGAAGAGAAACTAGATATCTTGGGGGAAAAAACTGATGTTCTAGTGCAGAGCTGGAGCGTGATTCATGAGTCTTTACGGTCAATAGATGTTCGGGTTCAAAATGTAGCTCATGTGACAAACGCCATAGAAATTCAAATGAGTGGAGTTTCTCAACAAACCAAAGAAATCTATCAAGAACAAAAGATCATTGCAGAAACACAACTGGTGCTAAGGGAAGATCAAGTGAAGATGAGAGAAACGTTGAAAGATGGAATGGAGATGTTCAATGATGCATATACTAAAATCGAGGAAGGAGTAGATAAGTTGAAAAACGATACAAAGCAGATTGAGGGGGAGATGAACAAACTTGGGAATAAAATGTCATCCAAACTGAGTGATTTGCATAGTAAAGCTGACGATATTGGAAATATGACTGGTACTTCATTGGATAAACAGCAGAAGCTTTTAGATGGACAATCGGAAGCTCTTGATAATCTTCAGTTTCTTACACGGTTTCAGACTGAGGCACTGCAAGAGAGTAGGTAAGTTTCAAAAGACAAGAGAGTAAGTATAAATTCAAATACAAGACATTTCTCTCAAGAGCCTAACCGCAATTTGTTTTTGGTTGTAACTTTGTAGGAGTACCTTGAAACGTTTGGCGGAATTTAGTCAAGAGCAACAGGAAGATCTTGCAAAGCGGCAAGAACAGCTTCAGAAGGTTCATGAACACCTGTTTGAAAATTCAAAATCAATGTTGGCAGCTCAGGTCAGTCATCTTAACCTTGAACAAATTTCAAAAGCAGCGGAGCAAGATAAGATAAAAACCAAATATAACAATCTGTTTTTTGCAGGAAGCGTTTGAGGCGAAACAAGCAAGCATGTTTATAGGTTTGGATAAGCTATTTGCTTTGCACAATGCGATGCTTCTCGAGTCCCGAGTGATAAAAGCCTTCTTCATCTACTTCTTGTCAATCTTTGTCATCTACATGTTTACAAGTACAAAACAAACTTATACCATAAGACCAAGGCTTTACATAGGTAAGTATCAAATTCCATATCTCTTTCTCATAACATATTTATAAACACTAGAATCCATAACTTGAACAGATCGTTTCCATTTCGCTGATGCAGGTTTGTGCGCTACCTTAGCATTAGAAGTGGCAATTTTGCGTTACGTGAATGATGCAGAGCACCAAGCATGGACTATAAACCTTGTCAGGTCTTTATTTGCTGTTCTTGCTTCAGCTCAGCTTCTTCATGCTGCTTTGACATACAGGTAAGACCAGAATACAAAATTGGATATGTTTTGACTTAACCAAAAGGTCCAAAACTATAGAAGCTCATATATAATCTTGACTGCAATGCAGGGACTATGAAGTACTAAACCACCAGATCCTGTTAAGATTAGTTGATAAGGTAAATGGGATGCAAAGCAAGAGAGAGATCTCGTAGGATGAAGATACAGAGAGCGAGTTAGATTGGTCATCTTGGATTGATACAGATCTAACTGATGATGATGGCAATCTTGGAGATCCTGATTACAGAATCCCACTAGAGATCAAGGACAATCCGGTTATTACTTCATCAATGACTAGAAGATTGTATAATATCCGTCCGCGATAACCAGCAATTTCTTCGACTAACGTCAAAACTACATTGGTTTTTTTTGGTTATGCTACATGATTGTATTATGCAGTTAGTAGATAATTAGATGACATATTTTTTCTACGGAAACTTTTTAACATTTTTTCACAAAAGACAGATACTTAGCCACTGGACCAAAACGGTTATTGTATGCTATTTCATAAACTCTTGTTACAAACCCTGAGAGATACTAGTAGTCTTTCTTGAACATGAGATCCATGATAAGAAATTGTGTCATCAGACAGCGAAACTGAACTCACAACAGATCCTCAAAACTTGATATAATCGATGGATATACCACCCGTGCTTGAAGAGCTTCATGCTAAGCCAATGAAAATAGACAGCAACCATTATAACTGGAAGAGTCAAAAGGAACCAAGAAGCAGTAGTGCATATCATTCAACGCCATTTCTGCAAAGACGAATCCGATGAGGGAAACAGAACCAATGATCACCAACAAATATCCCCACAACAACTTTCTCGTCGCAACTAAACAAAGTCCCGGAAGCTTCATCGGAGGATCTGAGAATTTTTTCTTTTCTTTATTTTCAATTGGTCCTTGAAAATGAAAATATTGTAAAAACATCATTCCACATTTAAATAGTTTTATGTTTTCATTGAGAATACAGTCTCACAAATACTACAAAGCGAGAACCCCCATGATACAAATTTATGTCCAATAATTTTACCTCTTGTTTTTGTTTTTTTTGGTGAGAACTTCTACAAAGGTAAGGAAGAATACGAACATACAAAACCCCAACAGAAACTCATTCTAAGGACTCAAGTCAATCTCGCAAAGAACTCCTACCGGCGTGTACTATCGGATCAATGTGATCACATTAGTAGAAGAGAGGTGAGAACCGTAGCGAATGCAGAAAGAAGAAGAGGTAAAACTACTCGGGTTTGTCCGTTGGGTGTTTTTTCGCCTGTTGATTGACGAGGTCCAGGGGTGGTGGTTGGGGCTCTGGCTGTGACTGGAGGTAATGGTGGTTCAGTGACATCAGCATCCGTGAAGACTGGGTTTGGTGCTTCTGCTGGAGGTAAAGAAGCAGGACTCACGATGGATAAGAGGCCAGCAGGCTGAACCGGGATCATGTAAGGAGGCGGGTTTTTGCGGGATACGCACCGATTCCCTGAGAATCAAAAACAATCTAAAATTTTTTAATGTTATGAAAACAGAGAAACCTTTTGAGCCATTCTTTTTGGTTTTCAATTTACTTTTGTATCTTGCGGCTGTGAGAGGGAATTCAGTGATGGTTCCACTGATAGCAGCTCCAGTAACATGCGAGTTTATCTCCGCGGTTGCATCAGCAAAGAAATCCCATGGCTGAGAAACAAACTCATTCCGGAACAATTCAACATAAACGGGAAGCTGAAACTTCTGCAGCCTCTCCACTAATTTAGTTTGTCCAGTGGTGAAACTTTCGCTGGTGGGGAAGACTGATTTTTTCTTTATGACAACAGCGTCTGCAAATTTCTTAATGTCTTCAATTGCAGAGTCGAGGATATCACGGATGGTTTCTTCGATGTTGTATACTGTTTCATACCGGCTCTGTTTCTTGAAGTCTACTAAGACTGAGCTGTTAGTTGACTGAATCATAACTCTTTTGGTTGTTGTACTGTTGCTATAACCAGTTTCTGTGAGTGTATCGAGAACTGCTTTAACAACGTCGAGCCCTTGCTTCTCTCTGAGGTATGATGCATTCTGAAGGAAACAAACCATAGGCGTTGTAACCATTAAAAGAAATGACGAAGTTCACGTTTCAGCTGATGATCGATAAAAGTCTAAAAATGATTGTAGAAATTACCTCCACACTGATCAAAACACCGGCGAGAGAGCTAGAGTTTTTTGCCAAGTTCAAGAAATCAGAAAGTGAAACAAGCTTCCCGGAACTTCTCTCCCTTGGATTCCTAAAAATGTTGTAATCCCTACTGTAGGGGTTTTCAATAGCAGCTGCAAACAGATGGGGAGAAAAGTATATTCAGCGACATCAAATATATGAAAAGATGCATATACATCCAAATATATCAACAAACAGACTACATTTTTATTATCAAGAGACATATGAAGTTGCAACAAAACAAATTTTTTTGCATCTGTTGGTAACCTCTAAATAACTAGAAGTAGAATAAGAATCTGTCGTGGAAAACCAGCAAGAAGCATCGTGCAGCTAGCTCGGTTATCCTAAGAACACATTTGGAACTCCTCTCTTCTCTGAATTCTTATCATCATGTATTAGGAGCAAAAGTGTTTAAACATTAAAGAAAGGTTTCAAGGATCTACCAGTATAACGCACTGCCTAGAGTAAGAATGCAAAAAGAAGAAGACAGTATTATGTGGGAAACTTACGTCTCAAGGTCTGAATCTCAGACCATGCCAGACTAAAGCTGTATATTCCCGGAAGTGGGCCGATCTCGGGAACAGTTGAAGAACGGTTTTTAAAAGGACTTTGAACAACGTTCATGCTCTCCCCAAGATCAGTTGAACTTGAGCAAAACGGAATCCCGTCTGATGACAATTGAAGAGAACAATCGATTACATCAGCACCATCTTTGATAGCCTTTGTATAGGCCAAGTCAGTACAGCCAGGATAGTCTCCACTTGCGCCATTTTTGGATATGACAAGAAAATCCACTGTTACATGAACCATTTAGAAGATGAAAAATTTATACAATGTTAGTTATTGTGACATGGCATTAATATAATGTAGCCAGCAAAACGCATGTGAATAATATTGTGATATACCTTGTTTTGAAGCATTACTTCCAAGATGGGAGAAGCAGTCTGAGGAATAAAAAAAGTGAAAAATGGTTCCACTTGTGTGGTTGTAGTTTCTCTAGCAGTATTTAGAAGAAATATGTAAAATGTAGATGTGATAGAGACGAAGAGATTTACTTACCAACAGCGGAAGATGCGGTTAGTGGAAAATCAGATAGCACGCCATCCACGGAGAAATTCCCATTGTCCACGAAAGACAAGTACTCAGCCAATGGATCAAAACTGTAGTTGTATGCAATATCAAAATCGTTTGCAAAACCTGATGCATATACTTCTAATCCTGCTTTGTGAGCATCTTGAACAAAGGATGTATGGGGAAGCAAGTATTGGCTTTCGACTGGCCATATGTAAGACTTAGGAACAAGAATTCCTGAAGCAAACGTCTTGATGAAAGTTAGGTTTCTAGCAAGAGATCCATAGGTTTGGTTAGTTGATACATCAACATCATCTTTCTCAAGAAACCGGAACACAAACTTTGGCCCTTTACGTCCAAAACGACTACCAATATTCCGAAAGAAATTCACTTCAGGAGAAGAGAGGTAGCCAATAGTCACAGTTTTGGAAACTGATAGCAGAAAGCTGCTCATGCTCAGATTGTGTTGCGTATAGAATGCATCGTGCTGAATAAAGAGCAGCCATGTTAGAGTGAGCTGAGATCTTTCACTACCACAAAAAAATGGAAAATAACAAGAAACTAACTGAAATATAAATTACCTGAACATTTAACCAATAACCCACAGGTTTCAACTGTGTAGCTATATCTTCAACTGTTGAAATCACGTAATTGTTACCATCGAATGCATCTGACCGTGATAATACTCCTCGGATCACTGCACAGGTGAAAATGATTTGTATGAAGATACAAGCAAGTTACAACTTAATGAACAGCAGCAAGCAAATCTAACTACACTAAAATGCACTCAAACTCGATATATATACTGAATCCAATAGTCTAATGGACTGAATGGGCACTCAAGCTCACCATAGAGCAGCAAAAAAAACAAAAAGATGCACGACAGTGAGCTTGAAAAACTTACAGAAAACGTTTCTCAGATCCTTCAAGTTGAAATCAATGGTGAACCAATCCTGAGTAGGGAATCCATCAAGCAAGTAAGAATTTTTCCGTTTAGGGTAAACATTTTGGATATTAGAAGCATTCATCATTTTCACATCAGGGAAACAAATCCCAGTTCTATCTTTTGTTAGTTGAACGTCACACCAGAGAATAGTATCAGGCACACTAGTCTGTAATGCAAAACTGTAAGCATCGAGACTTGACTCTGGCAACAACCCAGAAAACCCACCACGAGCGATGACACGAGGAGCACCTCCTACAAAATAGTAATCAAGAAAAGGATTAAAACAGAAACAAAATCTGATGAAACCTATTATTGAAAATTTTCTTTGGATAACTAAAACGCTGAAATTATACACACTTTGATTTCTCTTTGGGTTTCTATGATTATCCCCAAATTCTTACACACATCAACGAATCAGAGTGAGTGACAAAGTTACAAAGGAAGCAACTTTTCTTATGATTTCTCTATTTACAGTGAAAGGTATTGAAAAAATAGAAGGAGATGAAGATACAAGGCACTTACCAGTGAGTGTCTGCCATGGACTTTTAGATCTTTGAGCAACGAGTTGAGTAGTTAAGAACTGGATCAAAATGAGAGCAAAAAGAAGAAACTTTGAAGCTCGCAAGTCATGCATTGGTGGATTATCTCGCATGTGTGTCATCGGTAAACCCTGAGTTGTACCGGCGGCGACTTTACCAACTTCAACGAAATTTGCTCAGAGAGAGAAAGAGAGAAAGAGAGCTTTTTTGGTTTGTGGGAATTCTAATTTATATGATCGTTGATTATTTTAAAAAGAAAAACCCCAAAAAGAAAAAGAAAGAAAAAAACCTTCCAACTTTTCATTTTTGACTTCTTGGTGTCCCACTTAAATACATAAACTAAAAATATTCCCACTAAATAAATCTCTAATTAGTTGGCACAAAAAAAAGTCTCTGTTTATAAGCATATCTTCATATAAGTGGGAGTGAACATCATCGATACCAGCGGGCGATCACAAAGAAGAGTTATGGAGTACTTAATAAAAGCAGAGAGTCTTTTATTTGGAAATAAAAAGGTATATATTTCATGCAAAAACTTTTACTTATTTACTCAGAGAAAAAGTTGGCTAGACTATTAATAAAAATATCTGGTTTTTCTTTAAACTGAAAGTTGGTATAGTTTCCGATCTTACATTCTATGATTTTTTTAAAAATAATATTGTTACGCATATATTTTGCGTATTTCTATATAGTCATTATTAGCCATGGGCGTCCGGTTTGGTGCAAACAAATCAAACCAACGAAACCGAATTTTTTAATTATCGGCGTTCGAAAATGGAAAGACATGTAAACCGATCGGAAAAATTAAATTTGGATTTTGGATTGCAATTCGGGTCGGTTCGATAATCGGTCTCCGATCGTTTTACCTAAACTGCCGTATATAAGGTTAATAAATCATTAACTCTAATTTGGTTTTGATTTCTCAATTTGGATCTCTCCCATTTGCGACACCGACCAAACTTTATCTTCTCCAACTAAACTTCATCTTCTTGTCCGACCAAACTTCATCTCTTCATCAATCATTTATCTTCTACAAGCTCTTTTATTCTCTCAAATCTCTATTGTGGTTAACCTCTTCTTAAGTTTCAGAGATTCAACCCGTAAGCGCAACTGTCTTAGGGTAAGCAATTCTCCTTTCTCCTAATCGCTAATTCGTTTGATTTTTAGCTCTCTAAGCTCTGTCCCCATCTCGATAATCTCTGATTTCAAAGTTTAAACCCTAACCCTAAAATTCTCCAAATCGATTAGGGTTTAAACTTAAAATCATTCGGTTATCCATTGTTCTTCTGGGTTTGTACTTTTTTTTATCGATTTCTTAGGCTCCTTGTGTTGTGTTTGTGTATTGATTTGGAGCATTGTAGGGTTAGAGTTTAACTTTAAACTTCAAAGAAGTTAACACTGGGAAGAAGCGTAGAATATTTGCCTCACCTTCTGCTAAGCCACCGAGACCACAGAAGAAGTATGCTAAAATAGCAGATGTATGGGAAAATTTTCTACAAAAGGATGATGATCCTAGTTTCATAATTTGTAAATATTGTGGTACATAGATGACTTGTGATTCAAAAAATGTAGGCACTAGTTTGATGAGAGGCCATATAAGTATATGCAAATAGTTTAAAGATTGTGTTGATAAGAAAAAACATAAGGTTCTAAGTGGTGATAGTAGTGGGAATTCGAAGGTTATCAAGTATGAGATGGTATTAGCCCATCTCCAACCATCAACTATTTTTGTGTAATTTTAACACTAAAAATCTTTCTATCTCCAACATAAGACTAAATATTACACTAAAAATCTCAAATCAATCTAAACTTTACTATATCCTAAAATCTAACTACAAAAAAATATATCCTAAACACACAAAAGAGGAAAAAAACACATCATGTCACTCTCTATTAAAAAGAACAAAGAAAGTTTAAATTAAAAATAAAATAAAAATTATAGCGTTTTGTAATTTGGTGTAACACTGTAGCAAAAGAGAAAATCACACTATAGTGGTACAACTTTTACAGTTTCGTTGGAGGACATTTTACACCAAATTTGGTGTTATAGAGTTCCGTTGGAGTTGCTTTTAGTTGCATTATGCATCCATATAACGTGATATAGAGTTCAAGAATCACTTGTTCAATGGAATCAACTTACAAAGCTAGAGAAGCCCAAACCATCTTTATGCAACTAACTTCTAATAACCTCCAATTTCTTGAATTCCCCCATTAATTTGCTAACCATGGGGTTTGTGAAATCCTTTCTATTTTGTCTTTCGCAGTTTTATGATTTGGGTTCTTTGCAGGGAAGAAGCACGAGGAGTCAGTTTTCTGGATAATCAAGAAACTAAGAAAGGAGGAACAAAATGGATTTAGCCAAAAAAGAAAAACAAGTACTTTATTGCTTTCTTTGATGTGTAGAACATAGTTCTTCTATATAGATAAGGTAACTGAAAAATAATTGCAAAGTTGGTAATTTATCCGAAGAAGAACACCAAAAGACATATCATAAACATAAAGACTTCAGGGCAAGACAAAGTCTACGGCAGACCGGTCTGTCTCCAGCTCAGTTCTTCAAGCTGCGTGTTACAGAAGGAACAACAAAATAAGCTTAAGATTTTTCTCTCTTTACTCTGATATTTTACCTTAGAAACAGGAGGGACTGTTTACACCACACTTGTTTAGAAGAGGCCTGACTTTAGACGGGTCAATCCCGAAGCTAGGTAAGGCTTGTACGGGCAAAGGCATAGTAGATTTGCAGCTTTGGCCACTGCGCAGCAAGCGGGCCCCAGGGGTGGCGGGTGGTTTCCAGTGACGGCTGGACGACATTTCTCCAAGTTGTTTGTGTCGATGTTGCAAATGGGAATGCTCGTAGCTTCTTTCACCATTATTGCAACGGTTAAAACCATCGCAAGAGCTGTAAATTGCATAAAGATTCTGCTATTGTTCTTACCCATTATAGGTATGTTCGTTGTGGTGTCGATGCGTCAGCCATCGGCGACACCCAAATAACACTAACTTGACACACAAGCATGTGGAGAGTAATACCAGCTTTCTTACCATAATAGTCGCAACGACTATTTTCAGTGTCACCGTTCTTTCTAGCGACACTGGAGACACTGGTTATATTTTTAAAAGTAGTCATAGCGAATTCTTTATTGCTCTCCATTGTTTCTTTTCCTTCCGTCCACGTCACCACAACCGAATAAGCCTTATATCTCTCTTTCTCAAATCTTTTGTGAAACTCCTTAATGTAATGAGCTTATTATATAGCAACGTTAATGTTAAGTAACGGGTCTTTTTAGTCAAGTTGTCTAATGTATAAACAAACGGACAAATAGGGACCGTAGTCTCCGGTTGGTGGATATAGGACTTGCTCCTTAATTTCCGTGGCCCAATGGCTTTTGGTCTTTGTATTTTTTTTTTGCCCTTGTCAAGTGCTCAAGTGGTATGTGTAAAGATGAAATGACTGTCTTCTTGTCATGTAAAAACTGATCTATGGTTTTGTGATCTGCTTCCTAATGAAACAAGTCACAAGACATACTCTTCTTTCATTTGATTGAATCTGCTTCTATCAACTTCAATAGAGTTAAAGAAAGCTTGTGTAACACTATCCATTGCTACTAGAGAATTAAATGTGCCTCAGCCTTATCTTCAACAAGTTAACAATCAGATTGTATACCCATAATTATGGTTTATAATCATGACAAGTGAACTATTCTCTGTTTTTCCGTAGTTTTTGAGTTTGGTTCTCTATGGAGAAAATCATGATGAGTTAGTTTTTTTGGATAGTCAAGAACTCGTACTTTAATTTACCATTTTCATTAACGTATAGAACACGGTTCTTCTATGGACACAAGGTGAATCGACAATTATCATTACAAGTTCGTGATTTATTTAGAACAGAGCACTAAACAAAAAACCATTGTAAATTCAGATACTTAACATCAGATGCAGGACAAGATCCAGTGAAGTTTGTTGCACCTTAGAGACTTGTCTCCATCTTAGTTCTTCAAACTGCGCAAACACAAAACGTAAGACTCTTTCTTTGTTTTAAAGATCCTACTACATATTAATTAGGCCCTTTTTTAACCTTGGCAAGTACGAGGGATTGTTGTAACGCCACATTTGACTACAAGAGCCGCGACATTAGATGGCTTAATTCCCAAAAATGGGAGATAAGACTTGAACCTACAGAAACATTCGAGATTAGCGGCTCGGACCACTACGCAGCAGTCGTCGACTGGGGGTGGCGGGTTGTTTCCAGTGATGGCTGGACGACATTTCTCCATATCGTTTGTGTCCATGTCACAAATGCGAATGCTTGTAGCTTCTTTCACCATTATTGCAACGGTTAAAACCATTGCAAAAGCTGCAAATTGCATAAGGATTCTGGTATTGTTTTTACCCATTCTCTCTTTTATCTCCTCTCCTTTCACTTTAGACTCTACTTTGTGAATTCCTACAAGTATATTATGAGCTTGTTATAGCAAGTTAAAATGCTAGTAATTAAAAGCGTAACGTACGATAAATGTGGGTGATGTAATCACGAGTTTTTTGAGTCGAGATGTGTGAAGAAACGGACAAATGTGTGAAGACTTAGTTGCATTGCATGCCTTGTCTCCGGGCGGTGAATGATGAGAGTTTAAACTCTCTGCATGACGAGTGTCGTCTTTTGTTTTGTCCTTTCTTGATCTTTTGGATGGATCATTGCCATTTACATGCATCTGCTATTATTGGCCTTTTTATTTCTTTATCCGTTGTTTATTAAATTTAATTGATTTTACGATTTTGTATTTATAGAGAATACTACGAATACGCAACAAATATGTCGATTGAAGTGCATGTCCGATCCGTCGCTAAGCCGCCCTAGCAATGGTGGTGGTAATACTTGTTTACAAGTCTGATAGTTACTTGGATCTAAACTTTTATTTCAATAATATCAATAACAACAAAACATCAACATAACATCTTTCATTTACTTTATCAAAAAAAAAAAAAAAAACATCTCATTATTTATGTCCATGCCTTGGAAAATTATTTAACGCTAGAAACAATGGAAGTCTCTTAAAATTCATAGGGTCTAACATACCGTTGAATTATGAAAGACAATGTTGTTCAACTAGATTTTTTTGCACTTTCATTGAAGTATTATCATTTTATTTTTTACTTGTCCACGATACAAAGATTGTATACAATGTATGACCCACCTACATGTTCTCAGTGGATCATCCTTAGCTACTAGCTAAAACCCTGATCCCACGGAAACCTTATTAGGCTATGAGCTCTGCCCACCATCTACATCACATATTTTTCAGGTCGGCTGACGATAACTTTATCTCACCAAATTTGTTTATTATTTGAGTCCAATTTTCACAATTTTTTAAAAGCTTCCTTTTTGACTGATGTAAATACTTTTTTTTTGTGTTGTTGAGTGAAGTTTTACGTTCCAGCAAAAATAATAATATTATCCACAGTAAATTTATTGAAAAAACTTGGATCCAGTCGAAATTTGTTCCTTTTCAATAAAACTAGAAAATTTTCCAATTGAATTTCACATAGACTTTCGACTGTGTCTTAATAATTAGAGAATGAAGTATTGGTTACATAATTTATATATCTTGTAGGCCGTCGTGCATAGCACACATGGGTTTAAAAAGAAAAATCTACAAAATAGAAAAAGAAAAGTCGGTGGAGAAGATCTTCTTCTTTTTTATCAGAAATATAATATTGAATCCAAACCAACAAACTTTTTGGTTATTTGCAATAAATTTTCCATCAATTTAGATTGTTTTGTGGGGAAATCATTGAACAAATGCAAATTAATAGTAATAATCTATGGTTAATGGAATTTATTTATGTGACGTTGAAACATTTGGAGTCCAAAAATCCAAGAAATATTAGTGGTCTCTCATTTATAGAAATGACACCTACACAAGTCATTAAACGTCCCTCCACATGTCGTCATCAGACAGCGAGTATATAAAAATTAAAATAAACCAAAAATCCTACTCGCGCTTCTCACGGAGCATTCAATTCTCTTCCCCCTCACAATTGTACACAAACTATAACTCCATTTCTCTCTCCTTGTCCTCATCGCTTAGCTCTCACACGAAGCAAATCACCATCCTGTCTCTCCCTTCTCTTCCGTATCATTCATTATCTTCTTCTTCACATTGGTTTCGATTCTCTTGATTTTATCTTCTTCTTCTTCACATTTTGGTTCAAGAAACAGTATCATCGTCGATAAAATATACACTGAACATTTGGATTGTTTCAAAGCAGAATCTCATTTCGATACATTGGGGTTTTTTTAATAGTAATTCTCCGAGATTTCTGGATTTTTGGCGTAATCGAAGTCTAATCTATCTGGAAAACTGTTTCGATTTATCCAGTTTGAATCTTGCTGTAATGTTTTTTGATAACTAAAATTTCTATTTTAAGTATGAATCTTTCGGATCGGTAAATTAGGTTCTTTTCGTTAAATCCAAAGTTTCTTCGATTCCTGAATGGTAAAGTAATCATTTTTGCAGGTAGAGGTTTCTACATTGGCCTGATTTTGTTGAGATTTTCTTCCCCGTGAACGGGGGAGATGTCTGGTTTCGAAGGTGTTATTGTTTCGGATCCATGGTTACAAAGTCAGCTCACACAAGTCGAGCTTCGGAGTCTCAATTCCAAGGTAAAGTTATTATCTTTCATTGTTTTTCTTCCATTGATGCAATCTAAAGCGAGACTCTTCTGATCTGGATATAAACTTTGGATTTGTGTTTAGTTTGTTTCGTTGAAGAATCAGAGTGGTAAGATTACGTTAGAGGATCTTCCGTCTGTATTGGTCAAAGTGAAGTCACTTAGTTCTGCATTTAAGGAGAAGGAAATCAGAGAAATCTTGGCAGATTTGGGTTCTGATTATGAAAGTCATGATCTTGATTTCGAATCGTTTCTCAAGGTCAGTTTGATCTTTCTTCTGTTTTTTTTTGTCATGTGGTTTCGGATTGATATAAATAAAATGTGTGCAGGTATATCTAAACCTACGAGATAAAGCTGCTGATAAATCTGGTGGTCATAAGCACTCATCTTCATTTCTTAAAGCTGGCACAACGACTCTTCATACCATAAACCAATCAGAGAAGGGTTCTTTTGTTCTTCACATCAATAGATATCTCGGGGATGATCCGTTTTTGATGCAGTTTCTTCCTCTAGATCCGGATTCTAATGATTTGTATGAACTTGTGAAAGATGGTGTACTTCTATGGTAATGTGCAAATTTGTGTTTTGGATTTTTCATCTTAACATTAGTACATTTGGGGTTTCTTGGTTTTGACTTGTTCTCCCTTTTTTTTCCTTTTTCGGCACAGTAAGCTTATAAATATAGCAGTTCCTGGGACAATAGATGAACGAGCAATCAACACGAAAAGGGTACTTAACCCATGGGAGAGAAATGAGAACCACACGCTCTGCCTTAACTCTGCGAAAGCTGTTGGCTGCAGTGTGGTTAATATTGGAACTCAGGACCTGGCTGAAGGACGAGTATGTTTTGCTTGCTTAGTTTTTCACTTTCCAGTAAAACATAATATATCGGTTGAGACGAATATAGAAGATTCTAACCACAGAAGGTTTATTGTTTTTGCAGCCTCATCTGGTGCTTGGATTGATCTCACAACTCATAAAGGTCCACACTTGTTTGCTATGTTGCATCTTCCTTTGTGTTTGTGCTTGATGATTTACTAGCTAATGTTGGAAACTGCAGATTCAATTGCTCGCCGATCTTAGTTTGAAAAAGATGCCTCAGCTTGTTGAGTTGATGGAGGACAGCGAGGTAATGACACTGCAAATTTCTGACCAAACTATAAGCATGTCGATATCGTATATAATAATAACGAGTTTCTGTCTTTGCAGGATATAGAAGAGCTACTGAGATTACCTCCCGAGAAAGTCTTACTCAAATGGATGAACTTCCATCTCAAGAAAGGTGGTTACAAAAAAACTGTTGGAAATTTTTCTTCAGACCTGAAGGTATTTGGCTTTCCAAAGTAGCAATTCTAGGAACTGATCTCATTTTTGTCCCATCAAAAGCTTCATTCAAGAGATTTATAGATTCACCTAGTGTTTTTAACACATAGTTCACTCCAACACATTGAATAGGAAAAACAAAAGATCACCATAATTTATGAAAGTGTTTAGTCTTTTTTTTCTTAATCTTGATGGTTAAGATTCTTGAATATGCAGGATGCACAGGCCTATGCTTACCTGCTCAATGTTCTTGCACCAGAGCACTGCGATCCAGCTACTCTGCATGCAAAGGATGATCTTGAAAGGGCTAACATGGTCCTTGAACATGCAGAGCGAATGAACTGCAAACGGTATTTGACTGCAGAAGAGATAGTTGAGGGGTCTTCGTATTTGAATCTCGCATTTGTAGCACAGATATTTCACGAAAGGTCGGTAAAAGGTCACTAAAGATAGGTTATTGATTACCTTTGAGTTGTTTTGTTCTCTTACACACTAGCTTCTCTTTGACTACTGCAGGAATGGCCTTAGCACCGATGGCAAGTTCTCATTTGCGGAGATGATGACGGAGGATATACAAACTTGCAGAGATGAACGATGTTACCGGCTATGGATTAACAGTCTCGGGATTGAAAGTTACGTCAACAATGTGTTTGAAGATGTTAGAAACGGGTAAGCTTTCGGTATATAATATATTCAAAAAGCTTTTGGTATATATTTATGTATCATAAGTTCTTTCTTATTATTTCTGTTGCAGGTGGATTCTTCTGGAAGTTGTCGACAAGGTCTACCCAGGCTCAGTGAACTGGAAGCATGCTTCAAAACCACCAATTAAAATGCCGTTTAGAAAAGTAGAGAATTGCAATCAAGTCGTGAAGATTGGGAAAGAGATGAATTTCTCGCTCGTAAATGTAGCTGGAAATGATATAGTTCAAGGGAATAAGAAGCTTATCCTCGGTAATTACTCCGCTTAGATACAATTTGTTTATTTGGAGAAGATACTCTACAGTCTTAGACATTTTCTAACATTGGAGGCGTATATATATGTCTCAGGCTTCTTATGGCAGTTGATGAGAACCCATATGCTTCAACTTCTCAAGAATCTCAGAACACGGACACGAGGCAAAGACATGACTGACTCAGAAATCCTGAGCTGGGCAAACAGGAAAGTCAGAATCATGGGACGAAAATCACAGATCGAAAGCTTCAAGGTTCGATCTTTTACTTTTGTCAAAAATCCAAAAAATCAACTGAACAAGCTGATCTTGAATCAAATCTCTCTTATTAAACTTCAATAGGATAAGAGTTTAGCGAGCGGATTATTCTTCCTCGATCTTCTATGGGCGGTTGAGCCAAGAGTTGTTAATTGGAATCTTGTCACCAAGGGTGAATCAGGTCCATTACTCTCTCTAACTAGACTTACTACTTCACTATTTAAAGCACATTTTGCCTATTCATTCTTTTTGGCTCTGGAAACTTTTACAGACGATGAGAAGAGATTGAATGCTACATACATTGTCAGTGTAGCAAGAAAGCTTGGTTGCTCGGTTTTCTTGTTGCCTGAAGAAATCATAGAGGTAAAGAACAGAATCTAAATTTTTTTAAAGGACTCAAAATACATTAAATGTAATACCTGAGGTCTTTTAATGTCTTAAATTTGTGGGGATTGGATGCTTTGTTGCAGGTGAATCAAAAGATGATATTAATCTTAACGGCAAGTATAATGTATTGGAGTCTTCAGAAACAATCATCATCGTCAGAGAGTGAGAGTTCGAGTTCGGATTCGTCATCCACTCATAGCACGATTACAACATGCCCGAGCACTGATGCTTCTCCAGCTCCATCTGTCAACGGAGAAGACGAAGTCTCCTCTTTAAACGGTGAAGTGTCGAGCCTAACCATTGAAGAAGACAATGATGCAGACATTTTGTCTGATATCACCTCCGTCTCAGAGGAAGCAGGCATTGAATAGAGCGACAACACTGAGTGAACTATCTTGCCGGAACAGAGTTGCTTTGTAATATTTTCACATCCTCTCTGTCTGTGTTGATAATAAAAACATTAAAAGTACAAAAGAAAAACATTTTGTGAAGTACATTAAAATGTCATTATTTTTAATTTGCAGAAAAAAGTATAATTGCGCTGGTGACTGATGTTAAAAGAATAGTAATATATTGTTGTGCTTGTCACAAACAAAAAGGTTATTGAAATATTTGTTGACTGTAAAGTTTTTGTTAAAAAAAAAAAGAAAAGATAGATTTTTTAGAATACCTCCAATGGTTATGGATTATTGTTGTTGTTTGATGTTTTATTTCTTCTCTCTGTATTGCCTTGCTCGAGCTTCGAACGAGTCTCAGGCTGCACTTGAAAGTGTCTTCTCACGTTGCACTTGCTGTTCTGCATGATCTCTTTTTAAAAGTATCTACTTTCTTTGTATTCGAATATTTGTTCAAATCATTTTAAAAGTCAACAAAAGAAAAGTAAATTTAACTAAGGAGGGGGAAAAACATATTTATTCTCAAGTCTTATTCGTAATTGCATTGAACTGATGGATGCTAATCGAAATTTAAGGGGGACAAAAATCGAATTATGTGAGGGTTTAGCATATTTTAGAAAGGTAATTATCGTAAGGCTGACACGTCACCCAACAACAATTGTCAGCAGAATATATAAACATAAAAGATTCGCATATCTCCTCTTCCCATTGTGACGATACATACTTTCTTCTGATTCGATTCCGTCAGTATAGAGGGAGAGAGTAGAATTCTCAAAGGTTTTACCTCTCTTCTTCTTCGTATTGGTGATCATTCATTCCTTTACTTCTTCGATTCCGTTGTCTCGTTTGTGCTGGTGTTTGCTTTCACACTTAGTGTGTATTTTCTCCAAATGATCTACAACCTTTAGCGTCTTGAACAAATTTCTTTGTTAATTTTAAACTCAAGCGTACCTTCCTTTTGCGTTTGGCATTTGCAAATGTATACTATGAAAAACTGAAAATATTTTAACAATGTGAAACATGGTAACACAAACTGAAGATCGATTTGTTTTGTATTTTTTTCCCTTAAAATCTGTTTACGATCTATTAATAAATTTCTTTCATCGTATCTACTTTTGCATATGTTATGTGTTGTTATTTCACTGAACCAGATGCATAAGTCTTCTTGTTTTACTTTCTTTAGTTGTGAAGGAAGCTGCCTGAGATCATTCCATGCTACCAAAAAAGATGGTGAAGATTCACTTTGTGATTCTCTTGGCTTTACCAAGGTGCAAGTGGAAGTATGTAATCTATATTATATTCTTAATAGTTCTGAATATGTCTGAGCGTCGTGGTTTCCTCGAGTAGGCATGGAGTTCATGTTACTTTTGTTTATGGATCGTTTTCCAGGCAATTCAGAAATACTTTTGTCCAAACTGTGAGCATAAAATACATCAATGCTTCATTTGCAAGAACCTTGGCTCTTCTGATAGCTCTGCTGGGGTAGCAGAGGTATGTAATTATTGATCTCTATTGTTGAATGCTGTTCAGAAGAGTTTTGTTGATAATGGTGTCTGTCAACTAATTGGGTGAGCTTTGTAATTGATTTTAAACGTGTTCTTAGGTTTTCCAATGCGTGTCAGCCACCTGCAGCTACTTTTACCATCCTCGTTGTGTCACAAGACGACTACGTTTAGGAAATAAAGCAGAGGCTGAAGTACTAGAGAGACAAATCATTGCAGGAGAGTATACATGCCCATTGCACAAGTGCAGTGTCTGTGAAAATTCGTACATTAGACAACGACTCCCAAAGGAGGTTAGTATTATTGATGTTTGAAATTTCAGTTTCATTTTTTCCCTTAAAATATGTTTACGATCTATTAGTAAATTTCTTTCATCGTATCTACTTTTGCATATGTAGGCCTCGAGGACTGCTAGCCTACGGCTCAGCAATGCCAAATATCCTCAGTATTCTTCTTGTAATCTCAATTATGCGCTATTTGATCTCTTGTTAGTATTAAGTCTTCCTATTTTGTATGTTATCATCGTGTCATCACTCTATTGCAATTTAATAGAATACTCTTTTATCAAAAAAAAAAAAAAAGAGTGTTAGTTTTCATTGCTTTTACTAAGAAAATTCCAACGTGTTCACTTTTTTTATGAAACCATTCAAAAAAGAAAACAATGTTTTTTAAAAAAATAACCCAAGATACCAAATGAAAATCATACAAGTGACAGTTTTCATTGCTTTTGCTATGACATTTGCGATGTGCTCGATCTTGTGAAATTTTACGTGATTTGTTCATGCACACTCACGAGTTTTCTCAACATTTTTTACGAAACCGTCCGATAATATTTTTATTTATTTTTAGAATAACCGAAGATACCAAATGAAAAACATACAAATGGGAGTTACCAAATAGGACATATACCACCAGTATGAACTAAAAATTAAGTTGTCTTAATATATATATATATATATATATATATATAGATAGATAGTTCAATCTTGGAAATTAAAATAAAGAGATTTTATTATTCAAGCATTAAAAAATTTAGATAAGATTTAAATTGGAAATACAAATAATAATTTTTACTACTGTTTACACATGTAACAATCTCAACAGTTTTTAATACATGCATCTAACTCTATAAAATAGAATTACATTTTTCCTAAATATAAATATTTAAAATGGACAGTTGGAATGTGCTTCTTTTTTTCCCAAAACAGTTCATGGATAAAATGGGTCTTCCTTCATTCACCTAACCCAAGTAGAGGTAGCAAAGAAAATCATCCCAACTCCCTAAGACGACGTCGCATAAACATAATCAAGGGATCAAGACTCGCTGTCCCATCCGGAGTCTTTCCTTAACTTAGCCTCTACAACACAAAAAACGAAAATCAAGGCAGGTAAGAAATCCGTGAGGCGTGTCCTGAGATTCAATTCTTCATCGCCGATTTCATCGTCGCCGAAGGTAGTTCCATCAAATTGATCCTGATTTTGATTTGAATTTGAAGTCAATTTTACAAATTCATGTTTAATTTCAATGTTAGGGTTTCTCGTTCCAATTTGGGAATTCGAGTTTTCAACTGTATAAATGAGAGCTTCAATTGTATCATTCTTTGCTCATATTCAATTCATTGACATATCAGACTTTTGAATTTTTGACCCGATTGATTTTTATTTCTGTGTTATGGGCTTGAATTGAGATTCTTTGAGATGTTGAAGTTCCTTTTGAACCATTGAAATGTGTTAGATGCATATCTGGATTTCATTCTAAAACGTGGTTGAAACCATGGCTTGCAAATTAATGTTAAGTATTTAAATGTGTTAAATCAAATTTTGTTGCAATTCTAGAAAATTAAATATCTTTCCTTTTTCATTTGTTGATCAGCTGTTGATTGTGAATACTTGCCTTGTTGGGTATGGCCACTGAGACGTTTGTGAAACCAGTGGTGCCAAATGGTGATGATGGGTACGACGATGAAGATGAAATGCCTTTGGTTTTCAAGAGAAGCAGTAATACAGCATCTGCCTCAAACCGTTCGAGGCCTATTAATACCCAGAAAAACTCCGCTAAGTCCCCACCACCAATGATGTCTCCTTTAACAAGCCCAAATAGATCAGCTTCATCCGTTAGAAGTTCAATGATGAAACCATCGTTACCGTCGTCTTCATCTGTTCACCGTTCGACTATGAAGTCACCATTGCGGGATGATAGATCCGTTGTTTCTAAGGAGAGAAATGGTTTGGGAAAAGCTCCATCTGTGTCCAAAAGTGATGATGAAGATTCTGAGGATGATAAGCCCTTGAGTGCCAGACTTAAAGTGGATTCTAATCAGCCTACCAAACAGCCAAGCTTTTCTGGGCGTGGTAGTTCGCAGATACCAGTCCAAAAGAGTCACATCAGGCCTCAAGGAGTGAATGATTACACTAAAAAGAAAGATTTTGATGGGAAAGTTCCCATGTCCTCGACGGTTCAGACAAAGACCAGTGTGGGTACATCAAGTAGTAAGCCTGTTCATAATGAACAAAAAAGACCTTTGGTTAACAATTCCAGTCGGAATGGTTTAAAACCTAAGATTGAAGGGCATAGTTCTCAGGCAGCTGCTAAGAGACCTCTTGAGAAGGGAAGTTCTTCAAATCAATCTTCTGTTAAGAGGCCCAAGCTTTCAGAGCCAGCTAGGCCAGTGAAAATGGAGCAAGGTTCACATAATGCAGCTATGCCAGATAACAAAGGAAAGAATCTGGATGCATCAAAGCCGTTGAGAGCTAGCCAAGTAACTATTAAAGACTCATATGATGATGATCATGTCCCTATTGCCTCAAGGATGAAGTCAGATTCCTCAAATAATAAGTCAACCTCCGTGAAGCCAAATGCTAGTAAAATGATACCTTCTTCATCCAGAACAGTAGCTAAGAAGCCCAACAAATGGGTGAAAGATTCTAAATATTCAAAATCTTCAAAATCATTACCTTCTGGAGATGGTCAAAGGAAATGGACAACTCTAGAGCACAATGGTGTTATTTTCCCACCTCCATATAAGCCCCACGGGGTTAAGATATTGTATCAGGGAAAGCCAGTTGACTTAACTCCTGAACAAGAAGAGGTCCTTTCTCTGTCTTTTTTTCTGCGTCTCTGTCCCATGATAGGTTTTTTTCCTGCTTACTTTCTGCAGCCGTTGACTTAATTCTCAATGCCCAGGGTGTTTTTGTATGCTTTCTCATAGTCATGAGTGGTGAGCTGATAATACCCTCATTTCTAACTGCAGGTTGCAACTATGTTTGGGGTGATGAGGGAAACAGAATATTACAATAAACCAAAGTTCAGAGAGAATTTCTGGAATGATTGGCGTAAATTACTTGGAAGGAACCATGTGATTAAAAGTTTAGATGATTGTGACTTCACTCCCATATATGAATGGTATATGCAGGAGAAGGAGACAAAGAAACAAATGTCTACTGAAGTAAATAATCACTTTCTATGTGATAAAGTTCACTAGTATGGTATTCTGATGAAGAAGTTGTTGATAATCTTATAATGCTAATGATTAACAGGAGAAAAGGATTTTGAAAGAAGGGAAACTAAAGCAGGAGGAGAAATACATGTGGGCTGTTCTCGATGGTGTCAGGGAGAAGGTAATTTTTTGTTGATAGAAATCTATTTCCAGCTTCTTGAAATTTGCTAACCATAATTTGCAACAATTTCAGGTTGGAAATTTCAGAGTTGAGCCCCCTGGGTTGTTTCGAGGCCGGGGAGAACATCCTAAGGTATTTTGTGCTGTATTCTTTTACATTATCCTTGAACTATATTATTCTGTTGGTGTGTTCTAGTCTATATCACATTTAGAACATTTTTCTGCCTTGTTCCCCCAACCTCCATAGTTATTTCTCATTTTATTAATTTTCTCTTCTGCGTTATTGCTTTCCAGATGGGGAAACTGAAAAAGCGGATTCATCCTTCTGATATTACAATCAACATTGGTAAAGAGGCGTCTATTCCAGAATGCCCTATCCCTGGTGAAAGGTCTTCTTTTTTCTTTATGTGCTTCTCTTTGAAAAAGACACATCTTTTATTTTTTCTTTGACCTGATTCTATGAATGCTGTTTTACAGATGGAAAGAAGTTAAGCATGACAATACTGTTACCTGGCTTGCTTTCTGGAATGATCCTATCAATCCAAAAGAGTTCAAGTATGTATTCTTGGCAGCTAGCAGTGCGTTAAAGGGACAAAGCGACAAGGAGAAGTATGAGAAAGCGAGGAAACTACACGTAATGAGCTTTTGACTCCGCTAAAGCTTTTTTCGTAAACCATACTGCTTTTTCCTTTTCTTATCATCAACCTACCATCTGTTTTGCAGAACTATATAGGGAGTATTAGAGCAGCGTACACCAAAGATTTTAGTAACAAGGATGTAACAAAGCGGCAAATAGCAGTTGCTACGTATCTCATCGATAAGCTAGCCCTTAGGGCTGGAAATGAGAAGGTAATTTAACAAAGATACTTCTTTACTGAAAGAGATCCTTTTGTCTATTCAGTTTATCATTTATTTTGGCTGATAAGAGGTCATTATCACTATTCATAGAACTGGTTTCTATTATTTCAAGCACATTTCTCACATTTTCCTTTCTTGGTCTACATATTTGAATTGTATAGGACGATGATGAGGCAGATACTGTTGGTTGTTGTACATTGAAAGTAGGAAACGTGGAGTGTATTCCTCCAAATAAGTTAAAGGTATATACTTGATCTCAACATGCACAAAATCGACTGCAGAGTGAATCTGCAAGAGTTCTAGAATGCCTGGCTTACTGATTTTTGGCTTTTTGTTGCATATTATAATGACCTTTTGTATTCTTTTTGGCATTTTCAGTTTGACTTTCTTGGTAAAGACTCTATTCAGTATGTAAACACAGTTGAGGTTGAGCCTCCGGTTTATAAGGCAATTTGGCAGTTCCAAGCGGGTTAGTTAATAACTAAATCGGGTATCTAATCTCATAGTTGACCTTTGGAAACTGGATAAATGACTTTAGGTTTTGTCTTCTATTCAGGAAAATCGAAAACCGATGATCTCTTTGATGAGCTAGATACTTCAAAACTCAATGCTCATCTTAAGGAGCTTATGGCTGGTCTCACAGCCAAAGTTTTCCGTACCTATAATGCTTCCATCACATTGGATTTAATGGTACGTTGCCAATCTTTTTGTAACCTTTTAAAAAAATTGTATATGCACGTATGGATTAAAAAGCTAGTGATACAAACAGAAATTAGTCAATTGCCACATCCTAATGATATTAGATTTTCTTTTCCATTCTTAAGTACTTTGGGATGTTATGACAGTTGAGTAAAGAAACTAGAGATGGCGACGTTCCTGAAAAAGTTGTGGTTTATCAGCAAGCAAACAAGGAGGTAATGGCGATTATTCTCTCTGCTGTTTTCATAGATAATTAAGAAATGTGATCATCTTAATATTTTGGTTAGGTTGCTATCATTTGCAACCATCAACGTACTGTCTCAAAATCTCATGGAGCACAAATCGAGAAGCTGGCTGTGAAAATAGAAGAACTAAGGGTAAAATATAAAGCAAATCCAATGAGCTTTGATCAAAATACAATTACAATTTTCTTAGTCTCATGATCCTTGTATTTCTCTGCAGGAGCAAACAACAGAGCTGAATATTGATCTCGACAGGGCTAAGAAAGGAAGAACACCATTAATGGGATCTGATGGAAAGAGAAAGAGGAACTTAACACCTGAAGCGTAATGTTTAAACCTCTCTCTTCATACATATTATTTATCTCGCATAAAAATCTCCTTTAAATCACTTCCTCTTTTGAAAAAACAGATTGGAGAAGAAGATAATGCAAACTAATGGTAAGATCGAGAAGATGGAAAGAGATATGCAAACGAAGGAAGATATGAAAACCGTCGCATTGGGTACATCTAAGATCAATTACATGGATCCGAGGATCACTGTTGCATGGTGCAAACGACATGATGTGCCCATTGAGAAGGTAATATAGCTTCAACTAATCACAATTTTGCAACACTTGAAATTTACTTATTTTTTTCTATTGCAGATATTTAACAAGTCTCTTCTGGCTAAGTTCGCTTGGGCATTGGACGTTGATCCTGAGTTCAGATTCTGTTTAAGCGAAGAAGAACAAAAACATCTTCGTTGAGGCCAGTTTCACCACCTAACCATTCACCATACATTTACAGAGATAGAGAGAAAAATAGAGTTAAAAAGAGAAGAAGAAAGTAAACAAGGCCTGTAAAAGAGGTTTCTTCTCTCTTAATAGTAAACCAAAAGACTAATTTGTGGGATGTTTTATAGGAAAACAGTTAAAAAATTTTACTCAATAAAATAAATCAGCTTTATAATAATAATACAGAAAAATGTACCCTTTTTTTAACACAACTAAACTAGTAGAGTGTACATAGTCATCATGAAGAACATAAGTTATACAATGGGGTATATAGAAATGAAAATTATAGCAATGTGATATGGATGAATAATAGGTATTAAATAACTAAATTTTGGGAATTTATTTGCAAAATAGCTCTATTTTTTTACTAGTTAAAATAACTTTGTGGTAAATAACAAATCTACGTTCGCATGGTTAATGCCTTGAAGGTTTCATGTGTGCTTAAAATCTGCTTCACAGTTCAGCAAATTAATCGATGATTAATTAATATCTCCATCTTATAAAGTAATTTTAGTGGGATTTTGGCAATGAAAATTTTATAACGGTAAGGGTAAAAAAATGAAGAAGAAAGTCTGGCGGTAAACTTCAAAACCGGTCCAGTGAAGCGGTAAAATTACACTATTTGGCGCGACCCAATACGACGTCGTGGAGAAACAAAACCCTCACGCGGTAGAACTCTCTAGCCTATAGAGAGTCTCCTCATGCCTTGGTCTCTTCGGCGCTGGAACGAGAGAAAACCACCTCTAGAGAAGAGAGGACAAATAAACGGAGGAGAGATAGGCTTCGCTCAACGATTTCTTCAATCTCTGGAAGTAGGTAGCTTCTTCAATCCGACGTTAACTCTCCGAAGTTTGATTGGATTCAGCTTAATTTGCATCACTTCCCAGTCATAGCACAAATTAGGGTTTCGCAGGGATTTGGTGTCCCACTGCACCTGATTCTTCAATCTGGGTTGTTTTCCAATTAGGGATGTAGTCTCATCTTTTTTTAGTCCTGAACTCTGGGTCTTACTAACTTAGAGAAACATGCGCGTTAATTCCTTTGCAATGCGTGAATATGTCAAAATGTTTTTTCTTGGGTTTATGATTCCCTATAGTGAAATCATTATGCTGCTTGCAGTCGTAATGGTGTTTTTTTTGTCTTTCTTTGGGAAGCTTTGACATTTCTTTGTGGTTTGTTTTGGTCAGAAGTTGGTCTGAGTCCTTGTCAACGTTGTTCCATCGGGTATGGCCACTGAAACTGTTTCAAAACCTGTTATGGATAATGGATATGAAGACGACGATGATGACAAACCTTTAGTATTCAAGAGGACTAATACTGCTGCTTCTAATTCGAATCAATCGAAATCTACTCCTCAGAGAAGCAAGGCAGTTCCTTCAACCAAGGTTTCACCTATAAGATCCCCTGTGACTAGCCCAAATGGAACCACCCCTGCGAATAGAACTTCTACAGTGAAATCCTCAATGCCATCAAGTTCTTCTAAGGCTTCACCAGCGAAGTCATCATTGCAGAAGGATACGCCGCCCTCTACTGTTAAGGATAGGAACCTGTTACATAAGGATCAGTCTGAATGTAAAAGAGAGTGTGAGGATTCTGAGGATAATAGGCCATTAAGTTCCATACTATCTGGAAATTCTAGTCGACCAAATAAAGGGCCAACCTATTCGCTGCAGGTTTCTTCACCGCAGCCAAAAGAAAAGAATAGTGGCGATCGACCTCTTGGTAGAGCAAATAGAATCATAAAAGATGAGTCAGATGATGAAATTCCAATCTCGTCAATGGTTCGAAAGAAGACTGGTAGTGGGATGTCAGGTAGCAAACAGGTCTCTGATGATGAAAAGAAACCTTTGGCTAAAAAGTTGCATCAGAATGGTTCCGCACTTAAGAATGAAGTACCAAACTGTAAGGTATTGGGTAAGAGACCTCTGGAGAAGAATAGTTCTGCAGATCAATCTTCCTTGAAGAATGTCAAGGTATCAGCTTCACCTACTTCACTAAAAACGAAACAAGATTCTGTGAAAACAGAGTTAGATGATAAGGGAAGGGTTATGGTTTCACCTAAATCAATAAAACCTAAACAATTATCTACCAGAGAAGATGGAACTGATGATGATGATGATGTTCCAATATCCAAGAGACTCAAATCAGATAACGGTAAAGTCTCATCTGCAAAGCCTAAAGCAGTAAAACTAAATTCTACTTCACCAGCAGCAAAGCCAAAAGTGAAAAGAGTAGTTTCTCCTCCGTCCAGAATGACCAAAAACTCTAAGAAAGTAACGAAAGACTCAAAATATTGCACGTCTTCGAAATCCTTACCTTCCTCTGGAGATGGGCAAAAGAAATGGACATCCTTGGAGCACAACGGTGTAATATTCCCACCACCATACAAGCCTCACGGCATTAAGATTTTGTACAAGGGGAAGCCAGTTGACCTAACAACTGCACAAGAAGAGGTTGTCCTCTCCATTCATGCCCTCAGTCTTACTGATAAATGTTATATAGTTATATATCTGTTTCTTAAGTGATTTTTCGTCATCTCAATATCTAGAGTGCTTTTCGTATGTCTTTCCAATAAAGCATCATTATGTATGCTGATGATTTGTTGATGGTATACAGGTTGCGACAATGTTTGCAGTGATGAAAGAGACGGACTATTATAGTAAACCTCAATTTAGGGAGAATTTTTGGAATGATTGGCGAGCACTGCTTGGCAAGAAACATGTGATACAGAAGTTGGATGATTGTGACTTTAGTCCCATATATGAGTGGCATTTGGAAGAGAAAGAGAAGAAGAAACAAATGAACACAGAGGTAACTAAACAAGAGAATTTCTTTTTTTGCCTTGGTCTTCCTTGGTTCTCTCACAAATAGCTCCATCTTTCATCCCCATTCATATTGCAATTGGGTTTTGTTTGTTTACAAGGATACTGATCTTAGTTGATGTTATCTTATTGCTAAGATGAATAATATATCTCTTTCGAATTTGGTAGTGTAATGGCGGACTACATTGGTGTTATAGACTGGTTTTCGTATTGTTATTTTTCAACAAGAGACAATATATGAAAATTTAGTTGACGTGGTACAGGAGAAAAAAGCTTTGAAAGAGGAGAAACTGAAGCAAGAGGAGAAATATATGTGGGCTGTTGTTGACGGTGTCAAAGAGAAGGTAAGTTCCCCCATAGCGGTGTCACTGTTCCCAAAACAGAGTTCCTCACTCAGACTTCTTTTTATATGTCAGGTTGGTAATTTCAGAGTTGAACCGCCTGGGCTTTTCAGAGGCCGTGGAGAACATCCCAAGGTTATTACCGTATCTTAGAGACTTACTTTGTAATCAACATACATTGACGTTTTGGGTTTGGGTGGCTTCAATAAAAGCTATTCTGTTTTCTCTTTCAAAATCTGTCTACTGTCTGTTTTTTCAGATGGGTAAACTAAAGAAGCGTATTCATCCATGTGATATCACCATAAATATCGGGAAAGATGCTCCTATTCCAGAATGTCCGATCCCTGGTGAAAGGTCTTGCTTTTTCCATGGTTTTCCTCCAAAATAGAAAAGCATTATATAATGATCTTACTAAGCCATTAGAGATGTGACTTTACAGATGGAAAGAAGTAAAGCATGATAATACAGTCACATGGCTAGCTTTCTGGGTCGATCCTATTAACCCAAGAGAATTCAAGTATGTATTTCTGGCAGCTAGCAGTGCTCTGAAAGGGCTGAGCGACAAGGAGAAGTATGAGAAAGCCAGGAATCTTACGGTAGTCAGCTTTCATATTGATGAAGCTTGTATTAATCTATTATTGTTTCTCCTTTTTAGTAATAGATTTTGTTTTGACTGCAGCACCACATAGAAAATATAAGAACAACATACACCAAGAATTTTACCTCTAAGGATACTACAAAGAGGCAAATAGCTGTGGCGACTTATCTCATTGATAAATTGGCACTTAGGGCTGGAAACGAGAAGGTAATTTTGAACTAGTATTTTGCAAATTAAAAAAAGGAGGTATAAAGTAAATGATTTCTATTAAATAACTGGCGTGCAAGCAGAAAGTTTTCTGGAGAAAATCTCATATTTTCGTTCTTGAATTGGTAGGATGATGATGAAGCCGACACTGTTGGTTGTTGTACATTAAAAGTTGGAAATGTGGAGTGTATTCCTCCAAATAAAATAAAGGTATTAATTTCATCCCGAAAGTTTTACCCTACTTTCATAGAAGGAGAATACACTTGTGAAAGTGAATAATATGTGTTTAATTCTGGGCATCAGACATAATCTCACTCATTTCCCATTTCTTCATATGTTCCCAGTTTGACTTTCTCGGTAAAGATTCCATCCAGTATGTGAACACAGTTGAGGTTGAGCCTCCTGTTTACAAGGCCATTGGACAGTTCCAAGCTGGTGAGATATGGACTCGACATTGCATTTCACAGTTTTTTTCATGATTAAACCAAATAACTGGGTTTTTTTCCCCAATCCAGGAAAATCCAAAACGGATGATCTTTTTGATGAGTTAGACACAAATAAACTAAATGCTCATCTTAAGGAGCTTGTTCCTGGTCTCACAGCTAAAGTGTTCCGTACATATAATGCTTCCATCACTTTGGATGAAATGGTATGTTGAAAATCTTGGATATTTTGGTATCTGGTTTACATTGGAATTATGTTGATATACAAATTTAGTAAGAGGTACCAATTACAAGTATTCACATTTCTGTACGGTCGTCTTTTATATTTTTCACAACTATCTTTCGTTTTGATGTGCGATACAGTTGAGTCAAGAAACTAGAGATGGTGATGTTAATCAGAAAGTATTAGTTTATCAGCAAGCAAACAAGGAGGTAAAAATATTGTTCATTCTCCTGGCAATTTCTTGTTGTGCATAACCCGTGTGTCAGGTTCATGAATTACTGGTTCACTCTTTCAGGTTGCCATAATCTGTAATCATCAGCGTACTGTTTCAAAGTCACACGGTGCACAAATCGAAAAATTGACTGGGAAAATAGAGGAACTCAGGGTAAAAATCTCCTATAAGCTTTAGATAACTTTTTGAAGTTCTGGATTCATTATATACCTTCTGATTGTTTTTTTCTTTTAATTCTGTAGGAGGGTCTGAAAGAGCTCAAAACTAATCTAGACCGGGCTAAAAAAGGAAAACCACCATTGGCAGGTTCAGATGAAAAGAAGATTAGAAACTTAGAGCCAAGCGCGTAATATAACCTTCCCTCTTAATTCTGAACAGACTTCTCTAAATATCTATCGTCTTTAATGAATACGTTCTGTGAATGTTGTTTTATTGCAGGTGGGAGAAGAAGATTGCTCAACAGAACGCTAAAATCGAGAAAATGGAACGAGACATGCATACAAAAGAGGACTTGAAAACCGTGGCACTGGGCACGTCTAAGATCAATTACCTGGATCCTAGGATCACGGTTGCATGGTGCAAACGTCATGAAGTACCAATCGAAAAGGTAAAAGCTTTGTCAGAAACGAACTCTCAATCTCTTCTGAGCAAAAGAAACAAGTTTTTCTTACAAACTAAAAAAATGCGTCTTGGTCTAGATATTCACCAAGACTCTTTTGGCGAAGTTTGCGTGGGCGATGGATGCAGAACCCGACTTCAGATTCTCATTATTGGCGAAGGTGTAAAGGTTTCTCAAGTGGAGCAAGTATGACGCCATTGGAGAGCAAATGAGCTGAATAAGATAAGGGCAATGAGAAAATCGGTCTTTCTATTCATCTTCCTCTGTTTAGAATTATTAGCTCAGTGAGTAAAAAAAACTCAAAAACTGTTTCAAAATTAGTTATGTATTCTTTTCTTTTATCATTGCTATGACTAAAATGTTATGTTACATTCTTACATGATTAAAGAAATAGAAATTTCGAAGAACAAAAACCACTATTTCCTCCGTATTTTCATCAGATGTTCAAGTTAAAAGTTTTGTGCAATGTGTTGTATCGTTAATATAAGAATCTAAATGATTTTCGAAATTATTATATGTTTTTCATAGATCATTTGTAAAATTTGTATCATTGAATCATTGATTATAAAGTGCGTGAATAATTCAATCATTTCACACAAAGAAAAATCATCCAACGAAACACAATATAAAAGAATAACAAAGTGTACATCATTTTCGTTTTTGCATAATTATTCACTTGCGAGTTGTGATGTTAAATTGTAGATTTCTTTTTTCATGTATAGATGTGAAATTAGAAAAGCTTATTCTTAAGTATTAATGGGAATTGACGACAGAAAAAAAGTATAATGTAACTTAATCCAAAAAAATAAAAGTAAATTAAATAATTCCAGTGTGTTTGACTTTGACCAAGCATTTGAAGATAAGTTGGATTGACCTATTTTACCCTCACAAAATCTCAAACTCACACGGATCCAAAATTCAGATTCATCGGATTCGCACGAAGAACACAACATCGTCCTCCTCCAAGAGGAGAGCTTTCATTTCAAATCTGTGAGATCTCTTCTCGCGTATTTTCCTATCGAATTGAATTAATCGCGTTGAGGTTATTGTACCCTAAATCACGTGTAATAGTTCTCGTCGCAGGAATTGTATCTCAGATCAGAATCAAAACATGGGTTTCCTTATAACAACCCTAATCTTCGTCGTCGTTGGGATCATTGCTTCCTTATGCGCTAGAATCTGCTGCAACAGAGGTCCCTCCACGAATTTGTAGGTTTCCTTGCTTTGCATTTGATATTTTTGATTTGATTTCTTAATCCTAAGGTATTAATTGTTCATGGGTATGGTTAGAAGATTGAATAGCTGGAATTAGTAGTTACCCTCTTACTCTTGGAATTGAGAATTTGAAAAAGGAAACACAATGGTTTCAATAAATTTTGAGGAAACATAAAAATTCTTTGAATTGGTTGCTTGACGTTGTAATATCTTCATCGAGCTTGGGGTGATGTAGAAATAGTACTGTCACGGTTTCGTTTCTAGTGCTCTGAAAGTTTTTTTCTTTGAAGTTGTTTGTATCATTCATTAAGCTTTTTCTTATTTCATCTATCTTCTTTGTTTCTCGACTGTTTTGCTTTGACTCTCATTCTGTAACCATGGAGTAAAATATCTCATCTTTATTTTTTTCTGATAACAGGTTACATCTTACCTTGGTCATTACTGCGACGGTCTGCTGTTGGATGATGTAAGTTTATGGTTGATATACCTTATCTGTTTCTTTCTAGCCATTGGCTTACATTTACAGCATATTTTTCATTCTTTGCATTTTCTACGTCTTCAATTTTGCTTTGCGCCAAAAGACCTGTTATTGTTTCCTCTCCTTAATCACTGTTCTCCATAAACCATCAAAAACAAATCCTACACGCTAAGATATCTACAGCAACGTAGTCAACTGCTTCCAGTCTTAGTAGTACTAGCTGAAAGTTTCATTATTGAACTCATGAACATTGTCAAAGGTTCTTTGAGCGTCTGTATATAGAGTTGTTTTGATTCTGTGGTGCTTGGTCACATTTTCTTACTTTTTTTATCTCTTGACTATGGTAGGTGGGCAATTGTATATATTGCACAAATGAATCCTCTGATTGTCCCCATCCTAAGCGAAGTAGAGTAGAATCCTCTACTCAGAGAAGAACCACCTCAAACTAGAAAAAGTATGCGCAAAGTCTTGAGTAATCCAATCCTTCTGTATCTTTAATCTTATATTGGTGTGAACAAATCAAAACTTTTGGCCAACATTTTGAGCCTCTTTACTATTTTGAGATTTTCTTGTATTTACTTCTCATTCTTTCCCCAAAACAAAAGCTGAATCTCTCTTTTGAGATTACTCCATACTCTCCCAGATTGTATTGTTGATTAAATAAGCTTTTTGAAATAGTTACGCTAATATTCATCTTCTACTGAGGGAGATTCTCTATCTTTATTGCACCTTTGTTCTGATTTGTGTTTGTCGTTTATGTGTAACTTATAGCTGCTGACGTGAAATCGTTTAGGTGACTTATAGCATTTTGAGCAAAGAGAAACGAAAGGGTCCACTCGATCTCTTTAGCTTTCCTTAGTGAGAAACAACACTCAACTGGTGATATTTTCTTCGTCGACACTAAAGCACTTAAAAACTATCTTTTTGTCTTTTGTTTATCTCTCTGAAAGCAGAGAGAAAGTAAACAATGGTGACAATTCCGTTTGCGCAGCTTAACGAGCTAACCACTTCTTCCTCGTCTACTTCGTTTCTTGGGAAATCGATTTCTCATTCGTTGCATAGTAGTTGCGTTTGCGCAAGTAGCAGAACCAGTAAATTCGGTGGCGGCTTCTCAAAACGAAGAAGCGATTCAACAAGGTCTAAGTCGCTGCTGTCGAGATGCTCCTTCTCTCCTATGGAGTCTGCGAGAATTAAGGTTGTTGGTGTCGGCGGTGGTGGTAATCGGATGATTTGCAGCGGTTTACAGGTCACATTCGCAATCTCTTTCTCTCCTCGAAGAAGAAACAATGCAATTTTCATGTTTCGTTTCGAATTTGATAAGGAAATTCTCATTTTGGGTTGATTGATTTATGTTCATTTCTTCAATTTCCAGAGTGTTGATTTCTATGCGATAAACACCGACTCTCAAGCTCTGTTACAATCTTCTGCTGAGAACCCACTTCAAATTGGAGAGCTTTTAACTCGTGGCCTTGGTTATTAGTAGTCTCTCAACAGAGAAGGAAGTTATTACTATCTGTAAAGATGTTGTGTGAGTTTTGGCATTCAAAGCAACAAACTTGCGTCTCTGTTACTTGATTTAACAGGTACTGGTGGAAACCCGCTTCTTGGAGAACAAGCTGCAGAAGAATCAAAAGATGCAATTGCTAATGCTCTTAAAGGATCAGACCTTGTTTTCATAACTGCTGGTATGGGTGGTGGAACAGGGTCTGGTGCTGCACCTGTGGTAGCTCAGATATCCAAGGAAGCTGGTTATTTGACTGTTGGTGGTGTTACCTATCCGTTTAGCTTTGAAGGACGTAAAAGATCTTTGCAGGTAATGTATTGACACTGTTTCTTGTTAAAAGATCTTTGCAGGTAATTGGCTTAAGTCTTAAGTCTTGTTATCGATCCATGCCTAATTTAGTTATTTTCTCTAGGCACTGGAAGCTATTGAAAAGCTGCAAAAGAATGTTGATACCCTTATCGTGATTCCTATTGATCGTCTGCTAGATATTGCTGATGAACAGACACCCCTTCCGGACGCTTTTCTTCTAGCAGATGATGTTTTAGGCCAAGGAGTACAAGGGATCTCAGATATTATTACTGTGAGTTTGTGTATTGAATAATGCTTAACAAGTTGGTTGATGAATGCTCACTGATTGATCCCCAAAGAAAGATCCTGAGGAAACAGTATCTATTGTTCTTTTTCAGATACCTGGACTGGTCAATGTTAATTTTGCGGATGTGAAGGCAGTTATGAAAGACTCTGGAACTGCAATGCTCGGGGTAGGTGTTTCTTCCAGCAAGAACCGAGCAGAAGAAGCCACTTTGGCTCCATTGATCGGATCATCCATAGAATCAGCTACTGGTGTCGTCTACAACATAACCGGTGGTAAAGACATTACTTTGCAGGAAGTGAACCGAGTATCTCAGGTGCAGTATTTTGACCCGGTTTACTCAGTTTTGCTTCAATTGGGGCATATACCGATTACAATGCACAGTCTTGTCATGTTTTCGGGGTTTTTGTAGGTTGTGACAAGTTTGGCAGACCCATCGGCCAACATCATATTTGGAGCTGTTGTGGATGATCGCTACACCGGTGAGATTCATGTAACGATAATCGCCACAGGCTTCTCACAGTCATTCCAGAAGACTCTTCTGACTGATCCAAGAGCAGCTAAACTCCTTTACAAAATGGGATCATCAGGACAACAAGAGAACAAAGGAATGTCTCGGCCTCACCAGAAGCAGTCTCCTGCAACTATCTCCACTAAATCGTCTTCTCCCCGTAGATTGTTCTTCTAGTATTCTTTTTGCTTTTTCATGTTTTAAGCATAAAAATGCAACGATCTTCAGGCTCAAATATCAATTACTTTTGATTTTTCTCCAAATTGTCTCGAAATCAAACTAACATTTTAATGTCATATTATGCTAACTCAAGGAAAAAAACAAAAAGTCATTTGGTAACCCATTTTCAGACAATATCTATATGGACATGACTGGTCACAAGAACAACTTGGAACTCGACTTCAATGACTATAGCATCCTTCACTAGAAACCCCTTTAATTTATTATCACGGAGATCTTCAAGAGATATAAACTTGTGAAAATCTGATTCTCTTGTGGGGGAGAAAGGAAATGAAACCAAGAGAGCAGAGACAGTTTGTTATTGGTTTGAGATGACTAGGGCTGATCCTTTTCGTTGGTTCAGTAACCGTAATTTTATTGCTGCATGGGTGTTTAACTGATTGCTTCGGAAACATTTGGAAAATGACTCAGACCACAACACATTAAACCAGTTTTTCATATCATTCTCTCACAACATACAGAAATTTATCATTCTCTCACAACATTTGCAGTTTTGTTACACAGAAAAATATACACCGACTCCAGACAAACCTTTCTTTTCTTACTTACTTTCCAAGATTTCCGTGGCGGACATGCACGACGCGACAACGCCACCGTTTGCTATCTCTCCTAGTTTCACCCTTCACACGAGTCAAGGACACTCGTCACGTCAATGAGAATATAGAAACTGAGACGAGCTGAGTATTATCCTAAACTGAACCGTTACAATGTTTTTACAATGAAAAAAAAAAACTGAATAGAAACCTTACCAACGTAACCAAGCATTATTGAAACGAAGAAAACCAACTTTAACTAGAATTATTCGAACAACCAAAATAATAAAACTTTATTAAAAAGCTGAAACAGAGTCGACAAAAAAAGGGCTAAAATAGAATTTTTGATTTTAGAGAACCCGAACCGAATAACACCAAATTAATTTCGGTTTTGGTTGGAACACACTTTTCATAACATTGTTCTTTTCATAGAACTGAAAGAAAACTGAATGATCGATCACACCTTACCGACTTGAGGACGCTTTTACACTTGGACAAAGATCATGCTACAGGTATTTATGGGCTTCATATCTCAAGGCCCAGATAAATCCCTGACTGACAATACCAATATGAGCGCGTGTCACACAACGTACTGAAGTTGTGATTTTGGCCAGGCTTACATTTTTTACCATAATCCCTAGATAAGTCATTTGCAGGTAAGAATGTTGTTTTTGAGTCAAGATGATACCAACTATCAAAAACAACACTAACAAAACACACACACAAACACATACACATTCTAGTACACCATTCTACTCTCAAATGTCTTTTTTTTTTTGTCTTCTTTCAGGTGTTTCATAGAGCCTTATCTCCCTAAAACCAACTCAAATTACAGATCTTTTTCTTATCATCATGGTGAAGCTGTAACTTGATGATCTGCAGTACCAGAAACTGGGGATGAAGCAGCTTCCTCTTTCGAAATGGCAACGTAGTTTGTAGGAGCAGCTGGCCTGTTGAGACTCTCCCTTCTCCCTCCTTCTTTTGCAATAGACCTGCTTCCATTCTGGTTTGGATTCAAAGATAAACGCCGGTTTGGAGTTCCATTGGCTCCTCCGTTGTTAGCTCGTGGCCCCACCTGTTTCTTTGCACTGACCGGTCTTGCAGGGCTTGGCCTGGTGCTAAAGGCAGAGTCTTGCTCTATGTGTGGCTGTTCTTGAACCTTCTTCTGTTCCTGTTCATTAAGACAGAGTATATGGAGTGACTGACATAATCACCTTACTATAATCGAGTCCAACTGATGAACTTACCCTCAGCCTCCGTTTCTCCTCTTCTCGTTCTTGCCTAAGCATAGCGTACTCATCTAGCATAGCTAGCAGGGGAACACCATCATAGGCAAAGGACATGCTGTGTTCCTCTTCCCAAGCCCGGGTCTTGGCAACCAATGTGTCAACCATGGCTTTTCACAAGACAAAAGATCCAAAATTTATAAGATATGAATACATATTTGCAAGTATGTATATCTGAGTAACTCTACACATACCAGGAATCTTGCTAACCAGAATCCGAGCTTTCTCAGCTCTCTTGAGATTCAAGTGTGCGCCTCTGCTTGCGCTGTACCTGTTCTGGTCCTGTTCTCAGGAAACGAAACAATGGAAATGCTCAAGATCCATTTTAAAGTTAATGTTTTATGATGTATCATAGTGTGTGATTTAGAGAAATTATGCATTACCCGATTGTAGTCTTCTAGCCAGGTCTCTTCCTCACACGCAGACATCCATTTCTCGACCCGCTCCAATATATCTTTTCTACTAAAGGCTTCTTCTTTAGCCTTTGCTATCTGGCTATCCATGTCTGCCAATAACTCAGTAGGCTCAACGTTTCCAGAATCAATCAACGACATGATTCTCTCACGAGCAGATTCCGGGTTTATTTCTACATGGGCACGAGCATAAATCTCCTCAAGCTCAGATTGTTTCTTGAAAGCAATTTCCTTCATTCGGCTAGCTTTCAGCTGGTCAAGCCTATCCACTTCCACCTCAGCCTTCACGAGTTTTACAGAAAATTTTAGCAAGTAGTAACTGATTCTTCAGAACACATAGGATTTTTTATCAATGAATAATAAAATACCTGCTCAATCAAATCACGTGCAAGAGCACCTGACAAAGTAACCTCATCGACTGAAGCTGAAAGGTTACAAGTAACATGATCAAAAAGCTCCCTTTCCTCATCAGGAGTATCCATCAGACTCCATAGGTCAATTAGCTGAGTAGCCAGCTCTTGAAGCTGCAAGAACAACAAAACAAAGATTCGTTAATGAGTTCGTGATCTTAGCATGTTTCAGCTCAGATAATCTAACTTTAAAGCTCTCCCCCAATTTGATATACAACAAGTGCAATTTATCAAAAACAATTTTGAAGAAGCTAAAGATGCGTAGAGATTTGTCTTTACCTTTTGAAGTCTTTGCTTCTTATCATCTTTCAGAGTCAAGACGGTTTTAGCCAACCTTGAAAGTGTCTCATTGCTAATGCTCTTAGACTGGACACCGGTTTCTTCATCTAAGCTCGGATGAACTTCGGTGACAGTGGTTAAGAAATCCAAACCAAGGACCGCACATAGATCATGAACAGTACTCACAAACTCGCGCACCTTGTGCAGTCTGTCACTCTACCAAAACAAAGCAGTTAGTAACAAATACATAGGTAAAATATCGCGACATCCTGAGATTCCTAGCTCAAATTTTACCTTCTCTTTCTGGAGCTCTTGGAGTTGTCTCTGGAAATTGTCTAATTTCTTCAGTGACAAATCAGACTCATCGACTATAGGAACCTCATTGCTCAAACCTCCAGCAATCTCTCCACATATCTTCTGAATTTGTGATTGTACATTAGAGAACTCTCTGACTCTCTCCTCTTTTTGTTGCCACAGTTGTTCAAGAGCCGGTGCTATAGCAGCAAGTTGTTCTTTAATCGTTCCTGAAGACTTATCCGGCTGCAACAACAAAAGAAACAAAAGAAACATATCACTTACAAAAAAGCACTTTACAAGTACATTTTCCACTTGTAAACTTGGGAAAAATCTTACAATGCCAACAGAACTTTTTTCTCCAAGAGACGTTGTGAGGCTGGAAAGTTCAGCATTAGCATCTGACAAGGTCTGAAGAAGCTCTGCTCGGGATTTCGCAGCCTGCTCAACTTTTCTCTTGTAAACATTAAGACACTCTTGCTCTATCTGAAGAAGCAATTTGTCTCGTTCCTCATCATTCTCACCAACTTCATCCCAGATTTCCTATAAGAAATTTGTAAAAAGTACACATTACACAAAATTGAGTAAAACCCTACAACTTAGGTGGAGATGGTTGCAATATATTTACCTGCAAATTCTGAAGTAAGGTACCACAAGTAATTTCCCCAAGAAGGGGACTTTCACCATCTGTGACCGCCATTGTCGACAAATCAGAAGGTTTCCTGCAGAAAAGATCAAAACAAATACCAGTAAGAGACCACAACTAAACTAAATGTAGTACACAAAAACACTCCATAGTGACTAATGGACATGCTGAAAATTAGTCGTATTAGATCTTTACCTACGCATTAAATTGCAAGGAATCGAACAAAATAACAAACACCCAAAGAAACTGTAGATTTTGTCAATCAAAGTTGCAATCTTTGTTGGAATCCAAAATAGTGACCCCCAAAAGATATATGAGCTCTTACGACAGGAACACTTTTCATAGCAAAGCTCAATCACTCTCAGCAAAGATTAAACTCGACAGGCCAAACATTCAAAAGAACCCCATGAATCGGAAATCAAAATCTTAAGACTTTCGAAGTTCAAAAAAAAAAAACTTTTTTCCCAGAGAAAAAACGAAGTCAAGCTAAGAATGCAAAACCTAAAATCCGATCAAGCAGAAGTAAAGCACGGAAAGAGAAGCAGATCTCTGTAAGAAAAACACGAGCTTGAAGAGAATCGAACAGCATTGGTGATAAAACCAAAGCAATCAAAAACTAAAGAAGCAGACTAAAGACTTCAAATTGATCAAATCTAACAGTAAAAAAACAAAACATTTAATTACCGAGATTGACACTGGATTTAAGGGTTTTAGAATGGGGGTTTCTCCACACTCACACACTCTTCTTCTTCTTTTAGATCTGAAGCTCTATGGTGATAAACTCACTATTGAGAGTGAGAGAAAGATGTTTTAGCAAAGGAAGAAAAAATCTATGTACGGAGGAGGTGGAAGAGATGGAGAGGTTGCTGTGGGACCCACTGAGTTTCTGCTTTGTTAACATGACACAGTTCATACACAGAATTATCTCTTTTTTACTTTTCCTTGACTTGGTGCTTTGCTTGCTTGACCACGCAAGTTACTTCCTTTTTTTTTCTTTACAAAGCAATATTTGTTACACCACTAGATTCTCGGAACTAAATAAACCCTTCAATAATTTTTTCTAACCAAATTAAACTATGGTTATTTAAAGCTGTAAATGTTGTGTGTAGATCTACAAAACAATTACAACCATAATTTTTTGCCACCGATGTTTTAGGGACCATAGATAACAATATTTCTAGCACATACTGTGTAGTCCTTTTAATTTAATTTTAGTTATACCATTACTATAAAATTTGTCGCAATCAATCGATTTTTTTTTAATTAAAGTATGATGCAAGAGGATAAAACATTTTAAGTATTTTGAATTAGTAAAATACTATTGACAAAGAAAAACTTTTAAAGGAGCGTATTGAATTAAGAATTTGCGATGATTTAAGTTCAATTAAAATTTAAAAGGATTTGGTTGAATTTTGGTGAATTATGAAATTTGTTATTATATTTTCACTTAAAATCATGAGATTTTGATGATTGTATTTTAAATTAAGAAATCTCTTTAAATCTCATCTAAAACTTTCAAATCCAATTTTAAAAATATTATTAATAACAATAAATTTGATTATACATTTCAAAATTAATAATCCAATAAAATTCATGTTTTAATAACATATAATTTATCATTTTAACTTATATTCATTCAAATACAGAATTGAGTATACCCGTTAGGCATATGTAACAAACGAAGAGTAGTCATCCAACTAGAAACTTTATAGACAATGATAAACATAAATTAATAATCGAACATCTTTAAAAGTAAAATAGAATTATAAATGTAATGTGACCTTCCTCATTTAACATCAAATGTTAACATCTTTGACAGTATAATGCTTGCATAAAAATGAAAAATTCTATGTAGAGTTGCCGAATAGTATACAATTTTTTTTTCCAAATAGCAGTATCTCCGATTTTATTCTTAAATAACACTATCAATTTAAGGCAATGAAATGTTTTAATTTTGAAATCCAAATTCAAATATATAAATGAAAGCAGAAAAAAATATTTAAAATAGGTTGTAAAATTCAAATAAGAAAAGCGAACTCTCTGGATAATGATAAGATGGTAACACAATAGTTTGCTAACTAATTTGAGTTTCATTCTATTTCAATGAGCTAATACTTCGGTTTAAAGTCACCAAATTAGATTAATCTATTTCCGTGGTACTAATGTATTTCTTAATCATCTAATCATTAATAATTTCTGCTAAAAATTAAGAGATCAAAGAGCATTAATTACAAACTTAATTAACCACAATTCATACTAATCAACTACTTCTGTAAGGTAGGAACAAAAAACTCTTCATAATTTTCATTATGATATTTCATCGAACACCTTTCGAACATAAAATTACTTAAATTCTAAACTACTTATTTTTTTGCTACTCTAGCATTAAAAACCATCATTAAAATGATATATTATAATCTAATCAACAACTTAGCATCATAGATGTACCTAATCCCAAGAGTTCAAAGATACTAATCAACATGAAAGCACAAAACCAAATGACCGATTTTTGATTAATCATGATGAAATAGTAAATAAACAAAGATTAAAAAAAAAATCAAACTTTGATAAACAAAAGATCATAAATCCATACAAGTGTTCTTAAGAACCCTTAAAAGTGGCTAAGAGTTCTCTTAAAATAAGATCCTCCTTTCCCAAATTAAGTTTAATGTATTTATAGGGAAAACTAAAAATTGGTTCAACAAATAACCAAATTAAAACGAATTCGGTTTAAAACGAAATTTGAATTGGTTTGATCCGGTCCAGCAGTGTCGCCAAACCATTGGAACTGGCCGTTGTGCTTCTTGCAGCTTTGTGAACCGGCTGGCCCAACCCGCTGGAACGTACCAGCTACACCATCCCGAAGCCAAGAACAAAAAATGACAATAAAAACAATGTTTTTGGAAATATTTTATTGCACCTATTAAATCTTACAAATAATCATCAAATACTGTAAAACTTATCTTGTTATGAAAAAATAATCATAATTCAAAAAGAAAATGCTCATACAAAAACAGAACATGCCAATCATACATCATTATCTATGCTAATTAACGAGTAATGTATTGAATCTCAGCTCGTTCTTTCAACCATTCAAGCACTTTTGCTGCTTCTAAAATCTCTTGTACCTAACCACCGATTCAAGAAGAACCTCTCTCTTTCAGTTATCTTATAAATAGCTCAAGAAAATGCTAATACTTAGATTCACATGAGAACTAACCTGATCTTTCACACGCTCCTCGTCATATTCTTGTTTATGTTTCTTGAATTCTGTGATCTGAGTCCTCGACTTCTTTAACTAGTTCATCTGTTGAGAACTGTATTCAAGGATTTGACAATGTTTTGTTACTAATTGTTGTTTTGTCCCTTTCTGTGAGACAAGAGTATTAAGCATATAAAATACCTCTCAGTTTTCACGCTTGAAAATGTCTCCAACAGCCAAATTCTGCTTGATTATGTTGGTTATGCTCTCTCTTTGAGTTTCTAGAAACTCATTTACTGCTTTTTGACTTGAAAGTGAGCTTCATGTTTCCCTGCAGCTCCATGTCATTGAACATTAAGAATCTGAGTGACAGTAAAAGAGAGTAAGAGATAGAGATCAATAAAAACGCTTGCCTGAATCTCTAGAAGCCTAGCTCCATAAAACTGTCTTCCTTGTTCCTCAAATAAAGATTGAGGTTTCTCTACTTCAGCCATCTAAAAGAAAGAACCAAATGATGTTTCGATCACGCAGATTAAAGATGTTATGCTTCAAATGCTCTATGAAATTAGATAATGACCTTTCGAATCTGGTCAAGGATGGCATTGTCTGCCGCTTGCTCCTTGGCTTCCTGCTCCATCTCTTGGCATCTTTTAATTAGATTTTCTTCAACCTGTTTACTTGTTTCATTTGAGAAGTACAGTGAGAGAAGACCATTTTTTTTCTATAACTTGTTGACATTACCTCATTTAAAGTGGTGCATCCAGGGAGCTTAAGTGAATCATCTAATGTTGGTAAATCTCTGTAGAATAGTTCCTTACAGTTGACCTGAAGAAAACAGGCACGGTTTAGCATATTTCCAAGTCTGATCTCTTTGTTATCACCTTTTCCTTCGTGTCTTGTATACGCAGAAGAACTCACAGTGAACTGAGAACTTGGCCACGAAGATTTTCTTGTTTCCATGATTCAGAAAACACAAGCGTGAATGACTTTGATTCGCCTGCTCAAATTCCTATGATTGAATCAAGGAATCCAGGATGTAATCTATTCCCTTCTTCAGTGTCAAAGTGAAAACCTGTACACATAACCGCACATCAGCATTCATTTGCAAACCAGAACGATGATTTCAATGGAGTAACAGATATGGCTCTGTCGAAATATTACAGCTCTAAAACCTTTGCTTTCAGCATCTGGGATCGCTTGACCCGTTGACCTGTCCTCATCTATAGTTGTAGCAGCTACATCAATGACTGCAAGATCTCCCACCTACGCGGTTATAGAATATAATGAAAGAGCTTTTCTAGCAACTATATCATCTTCGCAGAGTTAACTATGAACTAATGCAGCCAGATTCATAACCAGATTTTAAAAATCTTAAATCTTTATTCTAGTAAACTATAGCGGCTGACCGTAACTGCAACGAGGTAAAAGGCCCTATTTTTAACTCAGCATATAGCAACCTTTAATGATTTCAAATGAAACACAAAAGAAACCCGTGCTAGTTGCAGAACAACAATGCAAAGACATGGGAGTTATGCATTCATTTACCTGTAGCCCTCGGTCAGTTACAATCTTTAACGCACGAAGGGATTTGTACTTCTGTCTTAGTTTTCTTTCACAAGCTTTTTTTGCATCTATCTCATCGCCTAATTCTACAACGATCTTCATATTTTTATACCCATTCTCAGGATTCCATTTTAGTTCAGGCACAACATCAAGAACCATCTCATAACTGAGGAACAAGAGAAAATCAGGAAAACATGTAAAGTTAGTAAGCAAGCAGCAATCCTGAGCAATTGGTCAGATTTTTGCATAAGTGAAAATTGAACAAAAACCTTAGAGTTTTGAGAGTAGAAAAAGCCTCTCCATTTCTGGAAAGCTGCTTACTATCTGAATCGAGTCTTTTAAAGCCCTTCCAGTCACCTACAAAGCCAAAATCTCATATGAAGAATGTTCCATTACAACAAAGACCGAATTTAGATACATCAAGATCATTTATCTTAAACCATGGGAGATTGAAACAAAATCAAACTAATATAAACATACCGACTCCATGGCGTGAGGAAGTGTTCTCTTCAAGATAGATTCAACAGTTGCTCTCAAAACGTATTGCCTTCCAAACCAACAATAATATTCTCTGGAACTCTCGATTTAGGACGGAATCCAGGTACCTAATTTAAACAAAACAAACAAAAAATCAAGTGAATCCAATAAACAACAAGGACATTACATCAAACCAAGTAAATTACAATCAACAGCAAGCATTACATGGATCAAGTTTAGACCTTTTATCTTGATGTAACATGAAAAATCAGTTTTACTTTGAGAGTTTCATGAACTCAGTTAGGACTAGTTGGTAACAATCTTCACAGACAATTGCTGGACCTTCCACACTCAATTTCACCTAAACCGAACAATACATCAAATTTCAAGTCATTTCAAAACTAACACCAAACACAATGCCAACACGTATTTTCCAAAAAAATAGACAAAAAAAATTGAAATCTCTTACACTTGAATTCGCCTGTACAGTCTCGGTGACTTAAAGATCAGCGGGAAGCTGGTCTTCCTTTACGTCGGCTTCAACCGCCGGAGAAGCTGCGAATAGCCTGAAATCACCACCGTGAGACGTAGAATCTCCGAGAAATCCAATTTTTCTAGAGACACAAGAAAACTCCAAGGAGCTAATTGGTTTCTTCAGCCTCCCGCCAAACTGTATTAAACTATCTGACTGGATGATTCGGGAGCTAAAACGGCGTGTAATGGATAGAATAAATGGAGTAATCGCCTTCCCCGTCGTCGTGCTGATAACGCAAAGCTCCATTTTCGCTCTCTTTTCCTTGCTACACTGAGAGCTTACGAAGTCGCCACTTCTTAGCTACTTCAACTTTTAGATAAAGCAATGTACTTTACATATATGATATATCTTTTCAAACGCTGCGTTTTCAATTAATAAAGAATTATCTCCTTAAAACGCCGCGTCCTCAATATGTCTATCTCCTTAAAACGCTGCGTTTTCAAGCTGATACATGAGCAGATAATAAAGCTACTATTTTTCCGGCCACTGAGAGAAGAGAAGAGGAAGCTTGATGGAAGGTGTAGGGTCGAGATTGAGCAGGACGTCATCGAGATACAATGGTCCAACTGCGACGACTGTTTTCAGCGGCCGTGTAAGGAAGTGGAAGAAGAAGTGGGTACGTGTCTCAACCTCATCCGTCGGTGTTTTCCGGGCATCTAAATCCAACGGTCGCAACAACAGCAATTACAGTAACTCACCTCACCATCTGCTTCTACATAAGTGGACCCCACTTTCCTCGGCGACGGTAACTGCCTCTGACGCTAATGGTCCCGGTGAGATAGAGGAGCCACCTAAGCGAAGATTCAGATACGCTCCAGTAAGTTTTTTCCCCAAATTTGGAAAAAAAAAATCATTAATTTAGGGTTTTTGTTGGATTAGTAGAAATGATTGATTGATTTTGATTTGTGTAGATTGCGATGCTTGAGCATAGAGAAAAAGTGGCTTCGAAGGATTCTGAAATTGAAGAGACTGACGAATTCGACACTGAATCGCCATTGCCTAAACCTGTTGAGTTGGACATGAACATGACAGACTCAGACCAAACTAAGGTGAAGCTTCATTCAAATTCAGCAATCTAATGAAAGATGTCGACTTTTGTTCAGTTTTCTTATTCATATGCGTGTGTATACTTGCTCTGCAGGAAGCAAAAACTGGTAATTTGAATCTGGGACTGAGTCTGAACTCTGAAGGGACTGAAGAATGAAAGAGGATCATATTGGAAAAGTGTCAGCATTTGGTATTGTTGTAGCAATGATGATGTCTCATAATGTAACTTATTCTAGGCTTTTGTTGCACTTTGATTTCTTCTAGATCTGTATGTAAGTGTTTGTAAGTTAAAAGAAGCTATATATATGTAAGATTTGAAGTCTTTTACCAAGTATAACATCCGTATGGATTTATTTCGATTTTTATAACTTATGAAAATTTGTGGAATGTTACAGAACCAGGGCTTCTTTATGGGATCTTGTTCCTCCAATGAATATGCGAAGATGGGCGTGAGAGAGTGAACTATAAACTACAAAAAAAAAACTCAGAAAGATGTTAAAACAAATCTCAAACTCTCGTTGTTTGTGTTTCTCAAGCTTCAGACTCTTTCTCCACTGCGCAAGTAACACCAACCTCAGCTGGTCTTATAACTCGATCATACAACGTGTATCCCGACTGCAAATATGGAAACAAACCGTTACCAAAATGTAACAAAATACATCATATTGTGTGGATTAGCAAAAGCTAGCATATGCTTAGTGGTATCAAAGCAAGAAAGAGAGCAGTCATTTTATAGTTTAGTACCTTTAGGACATGAGCAATTGTGCCTTCTGGTTTGGAAGCATCTGGGACTTGGAACACTGCGTTATGTCTGTTTGGATCAAATGGTTCATTTAAAGGATCTTCTTTTACCAAACCAGATTTCTTAAATACCTGCAGTTTTACAGATAAATTACCTTCTCAAAACCAGTCTCATCTAATCTTTACCTACCTCAATGAACAAATGTTATGGATGTTTTGTACCTCTGCTAATTGTTTCTCAGTCATATCCACTCCTTCTAAAAGGGTTTTTAACAGTGGAGCAGCACCAGCCGAATCTTTTGAAGTGTCAATTTTTGAAAAACTCTCTTTGACAACTGAAGAAGCTCTTCCAAGATTATCCGCCACATCCAAAAGGCTCGTCGCAAAGTTCTGCAGCACAACAATATATTCAGCAGTGGATTATATGATACAAACAAAGTTAACTCAAGAAGAAGAAAAGGGATTCACGGAAAAGTAAACCTGTATGGCAAACTTTTTAGCGTTTTCAGCATTACGTTTTGTCCTCTCCATTAGATTCTGTATCTCTGCATATGAGCGAAGAAATTGATCTTTCATTTCCTTTATGTCTTCCTGCTGAACTTTCAAAAGATCTTCCTTCTCACTCACAAGCTTCACCAAATCGTCCCTTGACAAATCCTCAAAATCGCAATCAGAATCTGGAAATCAGAAAACGGAATTCGTTTAGTAACCTATCAAATGTCTTTGTGCAGAATTAGACACGGTATCTCTATATTATAAGTCAATATCTGATCCTTCTGCCTCACCTGTAGCTTTCACCACCTCCTCAGAAGCTTCGCTGGTCTTCGGCACCTCGGTGTTATGCTCTTTCTCCTTCGATTCAGCTGAGGAAGACGAAAAAAAGCCGAACCTTTGAAGAACATTCAAATCTAGCGTTGCATGGTTTAAGAGCGACACTGGAGCTGCAACAAGCTATCATTTAAACGGATCCAAATTCAGTAAATTTACTATTCAAAAATCATAGAATGAGCTGCTACACCCAATAGGAAAATTTCTAGTCAAAATTCACATCCAAATAAGCTCAAGACAAACTCATAAAAGAGCAATCAAAACATTCAAATTCAGACATATACATCTAAATCGTAACACTATAATATATACGAGCAGAGCAATAGAATCAGAATCTAACAATCATTTTACTGAAGACCTTTGAGTTTGGAATTGAGATTTTTCCATAAACCCTAGCAAAACCCAACGAGGAAATTCAGAACGCATTACAACCAAAATCAGCTCTACAAATCCTAACCTTGTTGGGAGTTCCGTGAACGAGGGAGTGAAATCGGCTAGAAACAATCGGAATCTGATTCCTCTTCGGAATAGTGACGGAGGAGAGAGACGAGCGTAAGCCCGAGCTGCGAGAAACTCTTGATAAACCCTTAGACAACAACATCACGCAAGATGCGCAAATGAATCGAAGAAGAAGAGCAAAATCGAAACTCTTTTTATTCAGAGAAAATGGTTTGATTTTATTTATGAGACTCTGAATCGCCGATGGAAGGAGAACGAGGCAACACGTTCTTCTTGGAGAGGAAGCAAATTCTTTGGGGGATGTATCAATTGACGAAAATACCCTTACCTAAGGCAAATGTATTTTATCGAACATGAGATATTGGGATGAGACTACCATTTATTGGTTTATCTTTGAAACTATTCATGAACAATCTATTTTTTATACCACTTTTCACTGCTACTATTTTCTTTGACCATTTTCAAAATATGAACAATCTATTTTTTTTATATACCACTTTTCATAGCTACTATTTTCATTGATCATTTTCAAAACTATTATTCTGAATATATATTTTGACTGAATTGTTTTTACCGAAGAAAACACAATTTCAATCTCAAATCTAATTAGGTAAAATTCACTATTAATCTTTTTGGGTGAAAAAATTATAGATTTCTTATTTTGATGAAAAAATACATAATTAAAATTTTGGCAAAAAATTTACGGAATATATTTTTATTTTAGCAAAAAATTACGGGTTTACATAAAAATTTTTAAAAAAATTCATTATGGATCTGTTTGGCGGAAAAATTGCAAATTTTCATTTTGACAAAAAATTACGGATTTATATTTTAATAGAAAAAATATGGAATCGAGTTTTTCAGAAAATTTACTTTATAAAATCCCTACATTTTATAAAAAAACATTACAAAAACGTTATAAAATATTATAAATTTTTTGCAAAGATTCATTATAAAACTGTATATAATGTTTTATAAGGTTTATAATATTTTTTAAACCTTATAAAATCTTATAAAACTTTATAAGAACTTTCTTATAGGGTTTATAAAAAACATAGAAAGTAATTTAAGAACTCATATATAATCATAAATTAATTCATAAAACACACAATTATTAAAACCAACAAATAATGACATTAAAAGAAATCATGCAAGTAAAATAAAATAAAAAATAAACTACAAAATTAAAACAAAATGAACACTTAATCATATATGAATCCTCACTACCCACTTAGAAATTTATAAATAATTATAATATTAATTACAACTTAATCATGAAATACAAAATTTGATAAAATAAATTAAAATAAATCATGAGAACAACAAATAAAGCAAATAAAAATAAAAGAGAAACTACAGAAATAATAATCAAATATGAATAATACTCTCGCGCGCGTAACGCGAACAAATCACTAGTATATAAAGAAAATGAATATTTGGCGAGATAATTTAACATGAGAGATAATGAACAACAAGGAAGATTGTTGTTTTTGATGCCCCCATGTTTTTTTGCCTGTATTTTTGGGATATGAGGATTGGTTTATAAATATGTTTTGATAGAGTTTTCTTAAATTTACATGGTGGTTCAAAAGCTTATATATCAGTATCTTAGGGCATGAACATGACAATTTAGTTAATGCATATATAGTTTTATAAGGTTTTATAAAAAAACATTTTATAAGGTTTATAAGGCATTATAAAGTAATTTTGTTCTACAAATTGTCTGAATGAGAAATATTATTACTCCAAACCACAAGATCTGGATCTTATGAATTATTGGGCGATAGACACAAGAGCTACACATCATGTGTCTCCCGATAGATCTATGTTTACTCAATTTTATTCATTAGATAATACACATGTTGATCTTCCTAATGGAGTGGTTGTGAACATTGTTGGTATGAGAACAACAGTGTTGAATAATCGTCTCACTATACAGAATGTTCTTTATATACCTCAGTTCATATTTCATATTCTCAGTGAGTGTCTTGACAAAATACATACCTTGTGGAATTTAGCTTGATTCTCAAGCTTGTGAAATTCAGGATTTTATAAGGGTTTGGATGATTGGGAGCCGTAGACAAATCAATAACTTGTACATTTTGGATGTGGCTTCACTTTTCAAATAGATCAGATATCCATCTCAACATATGCAATTTTTGTCTCGAATCCAGAAATTCGCTATCAAAGGTTAGGACATCCATGTCATCAAAAGATTGAAAGTTCTTGCAAATACTCTTTCTATATATGCTCAGAAAAATAAAGCTCACAGTCAGAGCCATTGTAAAACTTGGCATTTGGCAAAGCAGAAACAGTTATCTTTTGTATTTCAAAACAATATTTCCAATAAAGCTTTTGACTTGGTTTACATCGACATTTGCGGACCATTTGCCGAAACATCTTATGATGGTTTTTGATATTTTTTTACTATTGTCGATGACCATACAAGAGCAACATGGATATATCTTATGAGAAATAAATCATAGGCGATTACTATCTTCCAGTATTTGTAAAAATGATCGAAAATCAGTAAATCAGCATCAACGGTGTGCGATCTGTCAATGCTCCTGAGTTTCATTTTACTGAGTTTTTCAAAGCCAAAAGAATTGTGGCATATCATTCATTTCCATAGACACCACAATAAAACTCAGTCTTTGAGCGTAAACACCAACATCTCTTTAATGTGGATCGAGCTCTAATGTTTCAATCAAACATACCAACTCAATATTGGATTAATTTTGTTTTGACTGCATCATTATTTATCCTTCTCATGTTCTATCCAAAGGAAAATTTGCTGATTTTTACTTTTGGTTTTATTTCTATGGTTTTTTTACTACGAAGGGAAATTAAATTCAGTGTTTGGAAGTGGAAACATCGTATATATTATATTAAGTTGTAGCCTTTAGCAATAGTGAAAATATGTTTTCAGTAAGTACTAGAAATTTAGTAGATGAAGATGTATATGTTATTTGTTGATGACCCTGCCATCTAAGGTAAACGTCAGCCATTGTATTGGTCACCACTCACAAATAGATAAAAATAACACCATGAAAAAAAAAGAGTTCAGACAAGCCCTAGCGCAGGTGGGTAATCAGAGGCGGGGATTACATAGTGCGGATCATTCTCTAGTCAAAGGTGTCATCATCGTCATCAGGGAGTGGCTGACTTGCTGCCGCTGCCGCTGCCAGCTCCGCCTCATGCCTACAAATATACACAATCTTTAATAGAAGAAAAAGTCCAAAATCTAAACTTAGCAATGAAATAAAATAAAATTAGCTGAGAGAGCTTACTGCTGCTGAGCAGCCATGTCAATCTGGACTTCTGGGGGAGCAAGGGCAGGCGATTCACAAAGTGAAGGTTAGCGTCTCTGAGACAATTAAAAGCAACTTTCTCAACTTTTTTTCATCTTTTTTTAGTAATATTACAATGAAGGTTGAATTGAATTGTTGCTTACCCGGAGAGTTTTCTAGCAAGGTACATGAACGGCTTCTCGAAATTGTAGTTGCTCTTAGCAGATATCTCATAATACTGGAGATTCTTCTTCCTGTGGAATGTAACTTGCTTGGCCTTCACTTGCCTGTTCTTCACATCAACTTTATTCCCACAAAGCACAATCGGGATGTTTTCACAGACCCTGCACCATGAAATTTGACGACCTTTTCAAATAGCAATTTTTAGTCACATACAATATATTATAGCTTCAGTGTGTTCGTTCAAACCTGCAAAGATCACGGTGCCATGTTGGAATATTCTTGTATGTCAGACGCACAGTGACATCAAACATGATGATAGCACATTGTCTATGGATGCTGCAACAAATTCTGTATCAAACAAACTAATTGCAACAGTAACCTTATAATACCTTTTCATGTTGCAATCTACAATCATGTTATTCAGGTTCACATCATAACCAAGCTACAAACACTAAAAGATTCTAGATTGTAGTATGACACTAGGAATATTCTAGATTATCGATACAGAAATTAAGCAAGTAATAGGTGATTCATATCCGAAGAGAGTAAGCAATTCACTTACTAGTATCCATCCCTAAGACCACCAAGTTTCTCGTCCAGCAGTATCCCAACAGTAAAACCGAATCTTGCCACAGTTAGTGAAGAAATCTAAAGGATGAACCTCCACACCAATAGTGGCTACAAAAATAAGGAAACATCAGAATCAGCGAAATCGTTAATAAAGGTTACCTATGAATGGCGTCTTACGAGTACTTACGTTCATACTTCTTCTCAAACTCTCCAGTAAGATGTCTCTTTACAAATGTAGTTTTCCCTATGCACATCCACCAAAATTAATCAGAAGGTTAACCAAATGCATTCAAACCACTGGAAGAATCTCAGAATTGAACTACAAGACCTACATTACTAATCAATATTACTTATACAAACATATATTAAGCATGGATAAGTAACAAAATCAAGCTCTAAGCAGACGAACTATATCGAAACAATTCTGAAATTGAACAAATCAATCCTCTGTATTTATTTCTTTAACAACAAGAAATTTAAATCTGGGATTGGTACCTGTGCCTCCATCACCAACGATTACGAGCTTGAAGCTTGGGTAATCCACGGTTTGCTGGTTAGGTAAAGCCTGAGAATTAAGTAGAAACGAATCAACTCATCACGCGAGATCCAATAAAGTGTAAATCATAGAAATCAAAATAAGATCAAGGCAAAGACGGAGATATATTTTACCATCGACGAAACTGAAGCTACGCAAAGAGTGTGAGAGGAAGAGGGAGAGGTTTTTTAAACAGAGTGGTGAGCTTAGAAATGTCGCAAATACTGAAACCCGGTAATCCAGAAATGGATCCGGGTTCAGATCCGGACCCAAAATACCTTCTCGATCTATAGGCCATTGTCTTATCTTTGGTAATCCATAACTGGATCCGGGCCCAATTGTTTGTAATCCATTCTTCGTGGTCCCTTTCTTCTTATCTACATTCACTTATTAAGCAAAGGCATAAATCAGTATTAATTTCTTAGAGATACAACGTAGCGAAGCACTGATTTCAACAAACGAACAACAGCCTTATCAGAATCTCCATTGCATCTCTTAACAGAGAATATTTTCCAATACAGAAGATATCGAAAACAAGATCAGACTTGAGAATTATAGGTCGATCGAGAATACGGTAAAAAGTCCCTGTTGTGCCGACGATTTGCTGGTTAGGTAGAGCCTGAACACAGATACAAAGACATCAATGGATCTGAGACAGTGAAAAAACCCCAGATCCGGAAACGCAATCTAAGGGAACTTACCATGTTTTCGGATTTGCGAGAGAAGAGCGATGTGTGATAGTGTTACTCTTATGAGGTGTATGAACAAGAGAAGCTGCGAGAGGGAGATCGGATTTTAAAAGAGATCAATTGAAACGGTTTTGAAGCTACTCTTATGACCGTTTGATTCTTTCTTCTTCAATTCTAACGCAGCTTTCTCTAGGGTCAGCAAACGAAAATTCGATATGAATTTTTACGAGAATGGAAACAGAACGAGAATTTTGGAATTGCAAAAATTATTTTATTTATGTATTATATAAAGTTTGGGACGGAAAGTAAACGAAAATTTCCAAAAATTAAACAGAACAAATAATTTATCACAAATATGTTTGTTTGATAATAATAAAACTTAAAATTCAAAAACAAACCCAACATAAACTTCATAGTCACAAAACATCAAAATAAAAATAAACCAAAAAAACAATATAAAATTCTAATAAACCAAATAATTACCGATAAAAATAAAAATAAACCAAATAACTAATCTTTATTTTCTCTTACATCATTCTTTGTTTATTTGGTAATCAACAAAAATAGTAGATAATTAGAAAGAAAAAAATAACAACTTTAAATATACAAAATATCAAAATATGTTTAGATTAAAATAATTAAAATTATATGTTATGATACAAAATAATTTCCGTTCCTGTAATTTACTAAATCCGACTAAGGTAAATTTTTCTACAATTTTATGATCTTAAATCCGACCGTGGTAATTCTTTTTTAATTGTCCACTTCAATTTACTTAATTCTTTTCCAAATGTTCATTAACTGAAAAGGACTATAAAACCGGCTTGGTTAGGGCTGGACCGGCCCATCACCCATTACAACATCCCCGAGTCAAACCAAAAACTACAAATTCAAAACTTAAAAATGATTGGAAATCCTTGTCAATATTTTTCTTCTTTGGCCGGTGTAGATATTTTGATTTGTCAGCAATTTTATTACACATGTTTCAACATCTTTGTATACCCATAATTATAGAAGAACAATAAATATTTTTCACTTACGGATTAATAAATTATGAAGGTAGTCTTCCCTATTGGTTTCAAACCCGTAGCATCTAGTTTTTCTATTTAAGTTGTATATCATCGTTAAAACCTCTAAATCTTATGCGTTTAATGTTCTACTCGATGTAAAAGAGTTTTTTTTGTACATAAAGAAAAATTATGATTTTTTAACGCAGGGGTCGCTAGACATCCAACGAAACACATATTTGATTGTCTGATTAATTTAATGGTTCTTTTTTCTTTAAACGCAAATACATATGATATTTGATTAGATGTTTACTCAGATGGGCTGAAATTAAGAAATAGATACTATGTTATACGACGAAATCACGAAAACAACCAAATATACAATAAGTTAAATAATTCTACGCATATAAATAATCCATATACTCTACTGACAAAACAATGTATTAAATTAAAATGGGAAAATGCTACTAAATAATTCCGTCCGATCGCTTCTCATCCATATCCATTTCAATGCCCTGTCGGAAACTCGCAATTCCCGTACTCTACAAACATGAAAAGAATAGAAACAGAATAATTTAAATTAAGTTTCCGTTTATAAGACACAATTGAATTATCGTTCTGTGTATGTTGTCATAAGAAATAGCATATGTTAAGTAATGGAAGACTATTTTTAAAATAGCATATGTTGTTGAACTATCCCAACTTCCATAATTATCTCCCAACTATCTTTCCCCTCTCCCTCACGATTTCTAGGAAAATATTTAATTTTCGATAAAGCAAGAATGTGAAATAAGCTTATACGTAAAATTATTTATAATAATGTGATAAAATGATAAGTTTTCGATAGAGGGAGGATAGAGTACGTACTAGGAGGTTGCGAGACCACGTACGCTGCACCACCAAAATCACACGTCCCAACACCACGTGCGTTCTTCTGATAGTAACTGTTGAACGCATAAGAAGCGTGGGCCTCTAATGATTCAGGATCGTAACACGTGGCACCCGGTTGAATCGGACGGCAATCAGCGCCACCTCCACAAGCGTAGTCAAGACCTTCCTGAAGCTTCTCCTTCGTCGTTTTTCCGTTAGCTACGCACCACGTCTGTCCCACGTGCGACTTCACCGGAACCTTCTCCTTGCTATCGCTGACCGGCGTTAACTTAATGGTAAACGGAACGTCATACACTTTGTTCTCGTTCGGGTAAAACAACCCGTAGTTTCTCTCTGATGTAGGACCCGTTTTTTGGTTCTCGTTAAACAGAGCGAACAAATAAACGTTAAGTGGGTCATTTGGTTTTAACGGCGTTCCGTTTCCCGTCAACACTCTCTTCACTAATCCACCGTTGTAAGCCGCCGCGTTAGCCGAACCAGAGCCGATCTCGTTCTCATCTCCGGCTGAAGGCCAACCTGTCTCCGTCACCACAAGCTTGACGTCGTTGAATCCTACAGCGGCCATAGCGGCGAAAACGGCGTCGATTTGAGCGTCTAAGAGACTGTTATACTTCAAGCCGTTACCGGAATCTACATTTCCGGCGTTCTCTTTAAACAGAGCGTAATCCAACGAGATCTTATCGGCGTTAGCTGCGTAAGCGAAGAACGGATAAGCATTCACCATGAGATGCGACGATGTTTTTCGAAGCAGATCAAGCATCGGTTTGATAACCGGTTCAATTAAATCCGGTTTAAAAGAACCAGCCGACGGTGGATACGAATTCGATAAAGCGGTCAAAGCAATCGGCGACGAGATCTTAATCGACTTGTCGAGATTGAACTTAACGAGAGAGCTCTGAACATTCTTCATAGCCGGAACGAGATACGTCGTCGTGTTCCTCGGATCGACGAACACTTCGTTCCCGACGGCGATTGCTTCGATATCCGTCGCCGGAATGTAATTCTTTACGTTTTCCTGAACCCAATTGTCAGTGTAGCTCTGATCTTTGGCGGCGGCGGAGAGATTTTCGTTAGGGAGCGAGACAACGACTTTAATGCCGGAGTTCGCGAGCGCTGTTAGTACGGATTTATCGGTATCGTAAAGCTTGACGCGATTGATTCCTTGAGTTTTCAGAAGCTCAACTACCTTCTCCGGTGGCGGGAGATTGTCTGCTATCCGGCCGTAATTTACTCCGATCATTCCAGAATCTGTTAAGAAACAAAAAACAAACAAAATACATCAGAATCCAACACGCGAAATTCGAAATTCGAAATATACACTCGTGAAGAGATAATTAAATGAAAATTAACCTGCGTATGTGAATGAAATGACTGAGAAGGAGGAGAGTATAAGGAGAGATAGAACGAAGACAGCCATTGTTGTACAGAGATAGAGAAAGAAATATTTGTAATCCGGTGATGAAGGAGCTAAAGCTGTTGTTTATATAGATAGAGCAAGAAGATGGAGAGTGGAGACGATGGAGGTGGAGGGAGTGGGTAGGACCCACGTGAGATGTTGGGGGATTTTTTACTGTACATTAGTGATGTAAACATTTTTCAACTCGTTCATCGATGACGTGTCTAAAGTGAATATTAAATATATCTAGATTTTAATTTCAAATTTGACCGTTTCAATCGTACTGATTGGAGACTGTATGTAACAATTTTGTCAGAGATGGACCAGATGGTGGCTACGTGCCAAAATTACCATTACTTTATTTATTTATTAATTTTATTGCAGCTTGTAATACAAGGCTTGTATCCTTTTTCGGAGATTATACTAACGTTATGTATAATATATATAAACTAATTGTTTATATACACACCAGCAAGGCAGCAATAGAGTTGGGAATATATGGATTTACGGGTTTTAATTAGTTGCAAAGCGAATTCGAATATAATAGATGAAGATTATATTTTTGTGGGTTTGTTGAGATGGAGTTTATATTATTGTGGATATTTAGGACCGTAAATCTTAAGAGATTTATATTTTTAGCATTCTGGGTCAATTTATAAAACTAAACCTAATCTCTAATTTCGATTTAATATAAATTAGTCGTGACCCAATAAAAAAGTTGTTTTGTGGTTTTGTGAGTTTACGAGTTTACGAGTTGTGGATCCTTGTTTTTGTTTAGCGAATTTGCAATTTTTTTTTTTTTTATGGTTTATCAGCGAAATAGATTCAAACAATTAATTTTTTTTAAAAAACCTACAAATTACGGATTACAGATCGCAAATCGCAAACTTACCCCTTTTTTATCACTAGAACAGCAACGACAATTGTAAGTTTACATTTTACAATGTTTTGTGTGTTTTTTTTTTGATAAAGCGTTTACCAAGAGTTACAATACAATAATACAAAGAAACACTAAATCGTATATGAAAACAATGAAACTTATAATATACTGTTTATGAGAAAGAGCAGAAATTCCAGTGCATTAATCGACACTAATACTGCAAAATTAATACTAGGAAATTTAAATAACTCGGATCCGAGTGTAACTTCGAAAATCTTAAATAAAAATTGATTCAAATCCATTGGGGGTTTACCTATTATGGGTTTACACTTGTGCTTTCACCCGCGGTAAATAGTTTCACTTCTTATAATTCTCACACACAATATTTGAGCGTATATACAGTTTTGAATTTAATAGTTGTACAGTAGTAGCTGTAATAAAAAAAACTATTACAAGTTTACAGCCGGCAAACAATATAACCTAATCAATGTGTTCAGTGCCGCTCAACATTTATACGGGTTTAGGACAAAAAATAATTTTTGACCTTTTAAAATTTATTTTTAAAGATTTTTTACCAAACATTTTTTTAAAAAAATATGAGTAATATTTATATATATATATTGAACCCTCTTCATTATAGAAAATATATTTTTAAATTTTTAATAAAATATATATATATAATGTCTTTTAATTATTAAGACTCAAAAAAACACGGGATTGAACTCCAGGCCGTCGTCTCCTGAGCCGACACTGAATACGTTTCCTAATTAATGGACACTGAGGCTAATTAACTATACAGTAATTGATGGTATTAAATAAATGCTATTGATTAACTTGTTGAAAACAGCTATTTATATCCGTTAAAGTTTATATAGCGAAAATCGATTGGAAGACTGATAATAAATTGGTGATTTTGATAAATTACTTTGTCGGAATAGTATAACTTTATAGTTATTTTCTTGAGATATCTACGACATTAATAGAAATAGAGCCTCTTCGTGAGATGAGAATCTACAATGGGGCCATGTGCCATTGTTCTATCTCCTAAATTTGAACGTTGGAACTCTTATTTCCAACGGTCTCTTTTTCCTGCGTCCAATCATGTAGAGAATTCCTAAATATTCTCTCCTTTTTGCCTGTTTGGAGTTATTTTATTAATAAAATTTACAAATCCAAGAACTAGATTTACAATGAATTACATTGGCTTATTTACAAGTTTGTCGTAACTAATATTTGACTTCGAAACTTGGGCTAAGGAACGCGTTTAGATGTGTGGAGGAAAAATGAACCGACTAAGTTGTAAGGTTAGCTAAGCAAACACCTCAAATAATTTTCAATATTATAATGAATCAAGCTATAAATGGTCCAGATATTAGGTTTCCGACCACGGAAGAAAACAGTATTTGTTGAGTTTAGTTGTCCTTTACAAATTGAACTCTATTGCTAGCTAATAAAGGTCTTGTCCTAATTAAAACCCCATAATTTTGGATGAAACTTATGACTAGTTTTATAAACTATTACGTCAATATTAGCACACTAATTTTATGCACATATATATGCTCATTGCTCAAATCTTGAGATGGATTCATTCTTATGCACATATGCTCAAAAAGTCAAAATACACATATCAAACATGGTGAGTACAATTTCAAATTTTGTTTGATCTTCGGTGATTGAGACCTTAATAATGAAACCAATGTTAGACATAATATGGTCTATAGTAATAGTATTTTCGATGATGATATGTTTTTGTGTTTGTATTATAACTTGTCCACGTGGTGATATAATAATCAGTGTATGCTGAGTTACATTTACATAACTATATAAATTTTGGATTATGATAGTAACTTTATTTTATTATATTTATGAGGCTCATCGACATCGTACGGTATGTTTCCCCTAGGCTCTTAAGTCGGTACAAGGAATTGAAATGGAACACAATGACAAGTCAATGAAAATTGAAAGCATTAGATTAGACAGAGATGTGTCATTTTCAGATTGACTTGTCTGTAATTATTATGACCATATTCTAAATATGAACGTAAACAAATAGTATCGACGCATATATAACATCATTATTATTTTCTTATCAACCAAGAAAATATTCAATGTGGTAGGTCGCTTGAATGCTGTCCAACAAGTTGAGTTTTAGATAGGAATGTTAGCCTCTCCTTCATCTTTACGCTAGGATAAAATCTAATTTAAACCTGGAAATATATTATATTATACTGTCGAGCCGGAATAATAGTCGTCAAGAAACATTATCCATTCACACACTACAAAGATACATAATTTTTAAAAATTAATTAATAATAGCTATGCGTGCATTAGAGCATAAAAAACCCTACAAATTTTTTCTTTTAAAGCTCTCTAAGCATATCCCAAAATTTCAGTTTCTTTTTAAATTATCATAAATTTTAGGTTTAGTTAGGGTTTTAAAAAGTTTATATTTGTGGTATTTTTGAAATTTTGAAATTATGGTGGTAGTTAAGAACTCTACTATAAAAAATAAATATGATAAATGCGAAAATTTCATTTGATAAAAAATGATAATTTTTCCCCTTCTGAAACTCTCCGGTCGGTTCACGCAAATTGGCTCAAACTTTATAAATAGAGTAACTAAGCCCACAGCCTAGTCTATTTGTTCTAAAATCAGCCCATCACAAAGGCTTAATGAAAACGACTGTGTTTTAAAGCACGGATTCTACTCTCTCACAGCCGTCGGATGATAGGCAACCAGTGATTATGAACCGTTCGATAGACACCACAAGCGACCAAGAACTGGTTTCACTTCAGTTATTATTTTTGTTCTCTCCTGAGTCTCTCTCTAAAATGTCAACCCATCATTCTGCAACCCATCGTTCTCTCCCAGGCCCTCGTCTTTCTCACAAATCGAAGTTTTTGTTTCCATCACCAGACGGAGAGTCTGATAAAAGATGTCTAATCCTCAGGAAGAAGACAACAAGCCCATAGACCAAGAAGCTCATATCATTCTCAAGGACACGAGTCAGGTTTTTTCACTGTGTTCTCTTTCTCCCTCTTTTCTAATCCTTGCAATTTTATTTTATTTTACGTTTCTTTGTCCATTAGTGTCGATTATGTCTAGTTACACTTTTTTAGTATGAAAAGTACTTTGAGCATTTGTTTCATGAAACTGTCGCTATGCAAATTGTACTGTTGTGACTATTTGTATCAATCGTTAGGCGAAAACTTTGATTATACTCTCGTGAAAACTATGCAGATTTGAAGGACAAATCAATCATCTTGTTTTCTTGATTGGTGATACTCAGGAAAGAGATGAAGTCTTTATGAAGATCAAGAAAAGCACTCCACTGAAAAAGGTGATGTACGCTTACTGCGACCGCCGAGGTTTGAAATTGGACGCATTCGCTTTCTTGTTTGATGGGCGTCGTATCCATCGTGAGCAGACTCCATATGAGGCAAATGAAATCACTCTCTTTACCTCCTTTCATTTTCACAAATTATCTGTTTGTCAAAATTGTATCATTTCCTAAACCAAGAATCTCCAATTTTTACAGCTTGATATGGAAGATGGAGACGAGATATATGCGGGCCGAACGATAAGTGGTGGTCTACGAGCAGATCAGCGTCAGTGGTCTTATATGGTTTTCGATCATAATCGACTTTAGGGATAATTTGGCAGGCTTTCTGTTACTTTGACCAGTTACTTTTCCTGTCATTGTTTATACGTAAATCATGAAGTTATTGTATCCTGTATAATATTACTAAGCTTGTTTATGGAATTTTCGAATCTTGAGACAGAAGAAGAAAGCCATCTTTGGAGGCAAATAAATCAAAAATAGAACTTGCCTCCTTTGCCATTATCAACATATATATATATATATATATATATATAGAAGAGAAGCTACCATCACAAGTATATGAGAGTAGGATCAAAGACTAGACATAAGAGATAAACCTTAACCGGAAGTGGCAAGTTCTTGGACTTTGAATACACTTTGGAGATGAACAAATATATCTTTTGATGAATATACCGAATGACAATAGATCAAGTATATAAAAACAAAATGGTTACAAAACAAACATTGTCTCTGATAAATCTCAAATTTCATTACACCACTTCAAATCACAAATCCCCAAATTACAGTCTATTTGACAAACCAAGAACACAACCTTGAGCATTATTTAATATTAAGAAAAGCTATAACACAATTGACGGTCAATATTAAAAATACAAAGTTTCCTTTTTCTATTTTACATCATTTATGAGAATACAGATTAATCCTGTTTAAGAGGGAATTTTTTTTCTTTTTTTTTTTAATTCTTCGGTAGGTCCACACAAATGGGCTAAAACTTTATCGTAACTAGCCCATTTTGATAAAATCAGCCCACTAAGACTACCTGATTAAACGACATTGTTTTAAAGCACAGATTCTACGCTCTCCCAGCCGTCGGATGATAGACGACCAAATATTAAGCAACCGTTGGATAGACAGAACAAGGATCCGATACGACCAAGTATTGGTTTCAGTCTTTTTTATTCTCTGCCGAGTCTCTGTCTCAAACCCTTATTCTGCAATCCCGCGAATCTCTCTCTTGAGGCTTCGTATTTCTCGTAAGATGTCTGCTACTCAGGAAGAAGACAAGAAGCCCGACCAAGGAGCTCACATTAATCTCAAGGTCAAGGGACAGGTTCTGTATTTCTCACACTCTCTCGCTTTCCATCTCTTGCATTTTTTTGACAACTCTTTGTCCGGTCTAAGTATCGAGTGTGTGTGATTAGGGTTTTTATGCCTCTGATTGCCTTTAATTCTAGGTTTTGGTTTTGCTGCTTGCCCCTCACCAATTCTGATTTAAATTGATAAGCTTGGGGTATGAGTTTTTAATAGAGGCAGTGATTATTGTGTAATTGTGACTTTTAATTGGCTTAAAATTGAAATTTTGAAATTAAATAGTTATTTAGGAGCTGTTGATTATGTTTTATCATAATTGTAGCAAACAGAACTTGTTTCTACATACCAAAATCTTGTGAATAAATTTTCTATATCTGTATGTTTTTTTAATTGTTGTAGTGTTGTGTCATTATAAGTAAATTATAACTTGAACCTCTCATTAAATCGTTTTGTAGTTAAAGTATTTGAGAGTATTGAGCATTTGTTTCATAATATCTTTTCGTTGCTATGGCATTTGTACTGTTGTGATCTTTTTTGCTCTTATTTTGAGTATAATCAATTGTTAGACATTCTCCATTGTTGGTGCTTGGTTGTGTTATAATATTTTTATAGAGAAAAACTTCGATAATACTCTTCTTGAAGTAACACAATCATTGATACTTTTTGCTTGTGTTACTTAGGATGGTAATGAAGTCTTCTTTAGGATCAAGAGAAGCACTCAGCTGAAAAAGCTAATGAACGCTTACTGCGATCGCCAATCTGTGGATTTCAACTCAATTGCTTTCTTGTTCGATGGGCGTCGTCTCCGTGCCGAGCAGACTCCTGATGAGGTCAATCACTCTCTTTACCCGTTTTACTTTTTACAATTTTTCTGTTTTTCAAAATTTATACCATTTCCTAAACTCAGAATCTCCAATTTTACAGCTTGAAATGGAAGATGGAGATGAAATTGATGCAATGCTTCATCAGACCGGTGGTGTTGCAAATGGTCTGAATCTGTTCTGCATTTAGTGGTCTTTTATGGGTTTTCGATAAGATTGTGTGATATTAATGTGGTTGGCTTTGTTTTACTTTGACCAGGTTTCTTTAGAAAACTACTTTACTGGTCAAAGTCTATGTGAATCATGAAGTTATTGGATCTTGAAATATTAATTAATGGGCTTGTTTATGGATTTTATTCTTTCTATTGACTTAAGAAAGTAGCTTGAACTAAACGCTTAATTAGTCAAAACTTGCTCCCCACGCTATATGACACACTTGGGTCCCTAGTTTCTATCGACTATATAAGAACGGTTCTCTTCTTAAATGACACGCTAAAACCGTTTCTCTGAACCCTAATAATGGCTGTCTCTTCCTCGTCGTGGTCGGATTTTCTTCCAGAGCTTCTCAACATTGTATTTCACAGCCTATACGATGCTGGAGACATTCTAAATTGCGCCACCGTTTGTCCTTCTTGGAGAGATTCTTCATTTGCTGTGTACAGACGCAAGTTTCCCATCTCTCCTCCGATGAAGAAGCTCGAATCTCCGACCAATTTAGAGTTCTGTCTCGGGTATATTTGGATTCCTCAGGGAATCAACAAACATGGTTTGCGGCAGCACGCTAGGGTTTTTGTTAACGGTCAATGTTTCTTTCCCGTTTGAGATATATTTAATAAACCCGTTTACTATCACCGTTGCTTCTCTACCACCATTGACATCATTTTGAATGGGAGAGTAAAGAAACCAGGAAAATTTATCAGCCAAGATCTTGGAATTGTCAGATGTTTTGGGTCACACCTACAGATCTTCTTCAAAGTTGAATAACTGATGCATCTTAGGATTTATATAGTTTGCATATTGCGCAGAAAAGGTTTGTATTTGTTTATGTTCAAATATTTTTGTAGTTTACTGCGTAGAAAAGGTTTTGTATTTCTATTCAAATTTTGATTCTTGATACATTACATTTGTCGTAAAAGATGATTTATCAAGGGTTCTTTATCTGACACATCTAAATTACATCGCCCTGTTTTAAGTTCTATCTCTATCGTGCTTATAAAAAGATGGTAAAAGTCCTCTTCCCTTTGCTGGATTCTTCTCAGATCATGTGTTTGTTTCTTGATCTAGGATTGTCTCAGATCATGTGTTTGTTTCTTTGGTCTAAATCCGTTGTTGAAATCTTGATTTTTTTCCAGGCTTTACCTGACCAGCAAAACGTCGATTATCCAACCTTCAAGCTTGTCATTGTTGGTGATGGAGGCACAGGAAAAACCACTTTTGTCAAGAGACATCGTACCGGAGAGTTTGAGAGGAAGTATGAACGTAAGTAACATGGTTCATAGATATTGGTCGTGAATGCGACAAACAATGCCTATTAATTATATTCCTCATGCATGCCATGTCTCTAACCGATTATGATGTTGAGATTTTCAAATTTTGGATTTTGTAGCTACTAATGGTGTGGAGGTTCATCCTCTAGATTTCTTCACTAACCATGGCAACATACGTTTTCACTGTTGGGATACAGCTGGGCTAGAGAAATTTGGGGGTCTAAGGGATGTATACTAGTAAGTATACTATAGATTCGTTTTTACGCTTTTTTAAACCTTTTTTTTTGTATCTAGCTTGTTGAAGTATAATCAATCTTCTACGATTTAATTTTTTTATTGTTTTAGTTAGGTAATCTAGAGTAGGCTTAATTAATTAATTGGTTTAGGGTGTGAAATTCGAGAACAGTTTTAACTTCTCATACTTGTTTTATTGCCCTCTGATTTGCTAATTACCTGGATTATGGGAATAGGATTTGGAAAATATACAACGATGGTGGTTTATTTGATTTTTGGTTTTTTTTTTGGAACGAACCGGTTTGGATGTATAGCTAACCTTTTATTTGTCTTGCAGCGTCCGTGGTCAATGTGCCATAATTATGTTTGATGTCACAGCAAAGATCACATACAAGAACGTTGGGACATGGTACATTGATCTCTGCAGGTACAAGATTTTTCTCAAATTAATTATTTGTATATTTATGTTTGTTTGAGCAAGCAAAGCTCAATAACATGGGATTTGGATATTAATTATACAGTGTGTGTGAAGACATTTCGATTGTTCTATGTGGAAACAAAGTTGATGTGAAGAATAGACAAGTTAAGGCGAAGCAAGTTACATTTCATAGGAAGAAGAATTTGCAGTATTATGAATTCGTAAACCTTTGTTTTGTGGAGCCACCTCCACCAGAAGTGTTCATTGACATTGTTGTTCATCAAATGTAAGTACAAAGCTTAATTTGTGAACACTTAACTATTTATTATACCGAGAATTTTTTTTATTGTGTATAGATTTTGATATTTTTTTATTAATATGTTTTGATGTGCATTTGCAGAGTAGAGATGTTGTTTTGGTGATGTTAATTTACAATTGTTTTTTCTTAATTTGCTTTTATTTTTATGAGGATGTTTTCTAATAGAAGTATCTCAATGTCCTTTGACATCCTTGGATATATCTCCTTCAGCTACACCTAATTACCAAAAATTTATTGGCTTTTTAAATAACTCAACTCGGCCACTGACTGATTCAGCTAAAAACACTGCCTTTTATGTGACACGTACGCAGATGACAAATCTACGCTTCAATAAAAACATCGTCCTCTTTGCTGCTTTAACCGCTAGGGTTCTCTTCTATCGGTTCTCTAACATTCCGGTATGGAGGCGAACGGTGGAGATTCGTCGGAGATTGGCCGGGAATTGGAAGAGTTAAAGCTGAGGAAGTCGGAGATAGAGCACCGTATATCGACCCTCGAAGCAAAGCTCCAGAATACGGCGGCGGCTGAACGGTGCGATGCCGTATCTTATGGCTACTATGATCCAACGGGGCCGGCGCTTGAACACGGATTGTCTCCGGATCAGATTTACCGTTACAGTCGCCAACTGTTACTCCCTTTGTTTGCTGTTCAAGGTACTTTGCTCAAACACTCAAATTCAACTCTTTTCACTTTCTGATTGAATTGATTTCATTTTAAATTTAGCAAGTAGGAAGATAATCGAGATGCATAGTTCTGGGATTTGTGATGATGGAGCTGAAAGATGAAAACTTTAATTACATTTGTGAAATTTTACTGATGTTTGAATATGCTGCATATGGAAGATATAACGTATGAGAAATTTGACTGCTTTTGTTATTATATCTACTCTGTCTTATAATGCTAAGACAACTCAACATGTTACCTCTATCTGGATTGTTTGTTTACTCTGCTAGTGTCGTTCCCTAAATTTCCGTTCTGTTCCTGTGTGTGTATGATTTTTAGGACAGTCAAGTCTCTTGAAGTCTTCAGTATTAGTCATTGGAGCTGGGGGACTAGGTTCACCTGCCTTATTGTATCTTGCAGCATGTGGTGTTGGTAATTGTTTCAGACTCATATCTCAAATCTATCTACAAATATCGATAGTATAGTCTCTATATACCTTTCTCTTCTCCAGAAACTATTGGTTCTTCCTTGATTATGATGTTCTGGTCATCTCTTTGATTCTAATTTTTAGGTCGGTTGGGTATTATTGATCATGATGTCGTAGAGCTCAACAATATGCATAGGCAGGTACGACTTGGAAAATTCTGCAGTGGCAGCTCTTTCTTTTTCTTGGCTCTAATAAGTGGTCGGAGGCTGAACGAAGGATACCAACATTGGCTGATTTTGTTCTCTTTTGATTTGATAATTATCCAGATTATACACACAGAAGCATATATCGGTCATCCCAAAGTGAAATCTGCTGCTGCTGCTTGTCGCTCGTAATTCAAACTCTCATGCTGCATTAGAGCAAATTATACCCACCTCTACTCTTTTGGTCTAACCTCAGTTTCTTTATTTCCAGAATCAATTCGACAATCAAAATTGATGAATACGTGGAAGCTCTTCGCACATCCAATGCTTTGGAAATCCTCAGCCAGTATCCTTAGATAGGTTAAAATGTTATAGGAAGTCTCAGTTTTCTGTATCTCTATTAGTCTCCTCAAAGTAAAGCATTGAATGGTTATTGTCTCCATAACTGCATAAATTAGATATGATATTATAGTAGATGCCACCGATAATCCTCCAAGCCGTTACATGATCAGCGATTGTTGTGTCCTGTTAGGAAAGGTGAATCATCTTCTGAACTCTCTGAATATATGTCGTAAATGATGGTGATACCTGAGTACTTCAAGTAGAAACTACCACCTATAATGAAGCCCATGTTTATATAGTAGTCAGTTTTATAGACGATGGTATTGACCGAGCCTTTGCATTTTGTATACAGCCTTTGGTGTCTGGTGCTGCGCTTGGGATGGACGGGCAGGTATGTGATATGACAATTGACATTATTGTGTTACTCCTTATAGATGTTAAGCCACACATTAAACAAACACTAAACTGTTATTTTGATTTTTGTATTCAAGCTTACGGTCTATAATCACAACGGAGGCCCGTGTTACCGGTGTCTTTTTCCCACTCCTCCACCTACCACAGCGTGCCAAAGATGTTCTGATAGTGGAGTTCTTGGAGTAGGTACAGAATCTTGGAGTGGTTTTTTTTTTTTTCTATTGCAAGCAAAATCTCTACCAATTTCTTCATCTCTAAAGGATCTTTCCACTTTATTTTTTTCTCAGTTCCGGGTGTTATTGGTTGTCTACAAGCGCTAGAGACAATTAAACTTTCGAGCATGGTGGGCGAACCACTCTCTGAACGGATGCTTCTTTTTGATGCCTTATCAGCAAGGATCCGCATTGTAAAGTTTTATCAACTCCCTTTCTGTTCATCATTACAGTCAATTGGGTTTCAATCTGCTTAAACATTAAGTAGTGTTTGCACAGGTCAAGATCAGAGGCAGGTCATCCCAATGCACAGTTTGCGGAGACAACTCATCTTTCAACAAGCAAAAGTTTAAAGATTTTGACTATGAGGACTTCACCCAATTTCCTTTAATTGCGGTATTATTCTCTGTTTTCTCTTATCTTGAATCAAATAGTTGTTTTCAGCAACAGTCTCATATATAAAGTTTACCTGCATCGGTTTGATCACAGGGCCCATTGAACCTGCTTCCTGCAGAATCAAGAATTAGCAGCAAGGAGTTCAAAGAAATCCTTCAAAAAAAGGAACGACATGTTCTTCTTGATGTTCGACCTTCTCATCACTATAAGATTGTCTCTCTCCCGGATTCACTCAACATCCCTCTTGCAAACTTAGACGCTCGGTTAAACGAGCTTACTTCAGCTCTTAAAGAAAAGGAAGATGGCCATGTTAACACAGGATCTTGCACAAATCCTAGCCTCTACGTTGTTTGCAGACGCGGGAATGATTCACAGAGAGCTGTTCAATATCTTCGTGATTCGGGTTTCAATTCAGCCAAGGATATTATTGGAGGACTGGAAGCTTGGGCAGCAGATGTCAACCCCAACTTCCCCACCTACTAGAGGGAAATTTTTTTGCACCAAATTGGTAAAATCCATAGCTCAACATGTATCATTAGTTATGTCATGTAACAACACCTTATCACCACCCATGTTGAAACTTTGTCTGAATCACAGTGGGAGTTTTAGATGTTATAATACCTTGTACTGGTTTGATTCAAATTCAATCATATGAAACAAAGAGTGAATGATTCAATCATAGTGATGTTCATGGTCAAGAAGGGAACAAGATAAGGTTTTTATTGACGAAAGAGGACTCAAAAACTACGAATATCAATCTTGAGAAGCAAAACAAGGTTCATAGTTTCCTTGAGTGGATGAAAAGTCTAAAGCTTTTACAAATTGGTTTTTTGGGAAAGTTAGAAAGAGATAAAAGAGTTGGTTTACAGCTACTTCTTCTGGTTCTCGTTGTTACTCTCTTGGGCAGCTTCTGCCTCTTGCTCATTAAACCTACGCTTGAACTTGGCAATCTGACCAATGCTTTGAGCCATTTGACGCTTAGCTCCAAAGTGATAGACTTTGCCAACATGGTGGATTCTTGTCATCATCACGTGCATCAATCTACCACTCTGTGTAACATAAGAGATCCATTGCATCTGTGGGTGCAATCCTTTCTTCATTTTCCAACAACTCTACAAACCAAACAAAACAGCCATTCCTTGTTCAGTTTTGTTTAGATCCATCCAGCCTTTAGTAAAGCATTCGATGAAAATCTCCAAATGAACTATGTAAATATATGAGCATTGTTGAGGTTTATCAAAGATTTATGAACCAAGCAATGTCCATATATGTAAAAGATACATAAATGTAATTTGAAGGTGTTAGATAAAACAAATTTGTATCACTAGCTATTCAGCTCAATCATTATCTACTTTACAAAATTGGCTCCACGAGGATCCAATACTTCTACCCTATAGCTGGTATACCTGCTGATTTCCAATTGGCATTTTATCGAACACCTTACAGGCATGTCCTTACTCAATAATCAAATGCACAACTTCTACGGTTTAAAACCCAACAGAACCCAGAAAACATAATTTGGTAATCAAGATGAGTTAAAATTGAACCGGCGAAAAAAAAAGATATTTTTTTTTTGTTAAACATCTAAAGAATGAAATGCAAAAATTCAAGCCAGATCAGTGAAATGAAGACGACGGGAAAATGTATTTATATATATATATATATATATAGAGAGAGAGAGAGAGAGGTGAAGAAGCGCTTACGCGAGTAAAGCTAAAAGCTTGAGAGATATCGAGTTGTTCTACTTGGAAGTCTCAGATCTCCGGCGATGGAAGAGGAAAGGGTCGATCTGATTGGGGGCACAACACTAAGGTTACGAGAGCTTCTTTCTCATCCAGCGGGTTCCCAAATGATATGCAAACTAAGCTAATAAAGAAATTTAATGGGATTCATTAATAGAAAAATGTCATTTTAACGATATTCTTAAAATTTATTGATTCTGTAAGTAAAATTAAACAAGCCAGTAAGGAAAAAAAGGTACTCAAGAAAAAGAAAAAAACTTGATAAACCAACAAAACCGTAAACGTCAAACACAATTATGCAAATCGGTTTTGTCTTTGCTTATATAAAAAGCTTTAAAAAGCGTTTAAAATAGATACAGCATCTTCATTCACTGAAGGACAGTGCACTCTTCTTATGAAGCCACCATTCATCGAACTCTGCTCTTCAAGCTCTTCTTCTTCTTCATGGCTACTAAAACCGATTGCCTCAAAGATCATGATGTTAACTTCTTTGAATCTCTCCTCTGATAAAGAAACTTCAGCTAGTAGCTTCCATGCCTTCTCCTCTGAAGCTCCTTCATAATCTTCTTTCCTCTTCAACACCATGTGTCCACTCATTTTCCAAACCGCTGGATTCACTTGCGTATCCAATAACTTCGAGCTAACTTCCCCTAAAGCCTGTTTCTCTGCGTAACTCTGCAAATCAAAGAAACAATTGTTACAAAGCTCAGTCAATATCGAGTTTTTTATTTAATATTTTGAAGATTTAACCTGAGGAAGAAGGAACATCTGTTTTCCAGAATCGGAGATGAGAATGTTGAAAGGAATGTTGTTGTTCTGTAGACGGATGCATTTGATACAGTATCAGAGAGATCTTTAATGGAGTTTCCACCTTCAAAGAGAAGTCCTCTCACAGGGTAATTCAAGAGTTTTGACGCCATTATTGGTGGTAGTGATCTTCAAGGAAGGAGCTCTCTCAATTGGGAATTACTTGATTCTTCAGTTTAAGTAAATATCAAGAATATGTGAATTTGAAACTTGATTCTTCAGCTTAACCAAACAACATTATTATGATCAACTATGAGGAAAGATATTTTTATTTTATGTATTGTACGTATAAAAACATCATTATTATATTATATTGGAGTGTATTTAGATACTCTTATAAACCAATCTTAATAAAACTTTATTCGTAGACATTAAAATTAGAAATTTTTATACCCCTCAAAACATTATGGAAATCCAAAAATACACACTAATTAATTAATTGGACCGACCTTTTTTTATTAGGGTCCACGTAAATAAATCATCCGTATAATTTTATACTTAAAAATCTTTTTTGTTTTCGTTGGCGTGAGTGAATGGTTGATTCATCATTCACGCGTAGTTACAGAGACTGTAGACGCAGATCTCACCGAGATCGCAACGATGGTTACACTCACCACAACGGCGTTTATCGTAAGGCACGTATAAGCACTGACCACGACAACAAGTTTGTCCGAACTTGCATTTGTTCTTACATGCACCACAGTTATTGTCGTCGGTTGATAAATCCATACATTTGTTGTTGCAACAAGCCATTGTAGCGTTTGTTCCTGTTCTGTATAAGCTGCTGGTGCAGATTTCGTTGTCCTTGTTGCAATGATCAGCTGCGTTTGGGTTACGGGCTTTTGGTCCTTGACCCTCGTTGACTTTTTCAGCCAAGAACCAACTCGATCTGATCTTAACCTCTCTTAGCGGTGTAAGGTCCTTGAGAGGATCTTCGAGAGAAAATGTTGCGGTTGTGGTGGTGGTGATGATGGAGATTGTGATTGCGCAATTGCGACGAGTAGCTTCATGAATTGAGCCATTTTCTCATGATCTATGAGTGTGTTTGTGAGTTAGAGCGAGAGAGATTGTTCTTTTTCCTTTGTTTGTCTCCTCCTTTTACATATTGGTTATGTGATTGTTGTCGAGAGAGAGAGGAAGAGATTTGGGGGAAGCGAGAGAAGTTGAGTTGTGAAGAATTGAGGAGAAGGTGGACTTAGGCTTTATAGTTGTGATCGAGACGAGTTGACGCATGAAATGTGGTGAAATTTTTTTGTTTTAATAATTATTTTTATTGGGCCGGCCTTGTACGCGTTTACAATATAAGCCCATCTTCATTTGTGAGAAATTTTATTGAGTTTTTTAAAATTGAAAAAAATAATGTTTTAATTTAATAAAAAAAATAAACCAGTTAGAAAGAGACATGTGGAAAAAGGGTTTCTTAAAGGTTTATTATTTTGTTAAGAAACAACTCTAAAAACTCTTAATTAAGAGCTGTTTCTTATTTCAAAACACTTTACCATTCAATTTTATATTTTTTTATCTTAAAAACCCCAGTTAAGATACTCTGATGGAGATGGTCTAAACTAGGAGAGAAAATCGTGTGATGTATGACTTCATCGCCTCCCTCATGGGCCGGTCTGAGACGATTCAGGCGAGTTGCAAGGAGAAGCAAAGGCGTCCATTTTTTTTATTTTAGTTTATTCTAATTTATTCCATAATTAAAATTCACTTTATTTGTCGTGGAAACCACACGAACCACTGATTTATATTTCCAAATTAAGAAAATTGAAGCTACACATCCTGTAATAGACACTTGCTTTAACTTGGAAGTGTAAAGTTCGACCCTCATACGCCCAATCAACCACGATTATATAATTTAATATAAGGACAGGCCATTTTTACATTGTAATTTGTAACAACAAAATATTAAAACGAAGATTATGAAAGTCAAGAACTTTGAAACAATAGGTTTTTATCATTTAATAACAAAAAATTAGTTTTTATGTGAGAAACATGAGCGAGCTTAAAATAAGGTTAAGCTACTTTTTTCACCATTGAAAATATGTAACTTTTACGTAAAAGATCTTAAATCAAAATTCAGATTATTAGGTACATGATGATGTTACTAAATACTAAGTTATAAAACGTAATTTTTTTTTGTAATAATCCAATTTCGAAAAATGCAATGAACATATGTATATATGCAGAGTGGAATTCAACTCACGGTGTCCTTTCTATGATCGTAACTTGGTTTGTTAATGAATGTATTTGCATAAATTTACAATCGATACCTAGGTTTTGGAACAATTCTTTTAAACATTGCATTGATTTTTAGATATCCCCATAGCTAATATAACTGCAAACTGGGATTGATCGATCTGGTAAACCGGACTAGTGAATACGTCGAAGACAAATCTTTAATATACCGGTCTATGATATCAAACCGGTCAAAAACCTCCACAAATATTAGTTCAAGAAAGGTGTAGAGAGAGGTCAACGCTTTTCTCCAATTTGTTAAATAATGTACATGTACAAACTTTACGTCACAAAAGTCAACACCATTCCCTTGTTACCGATTGACCTATATATACGATAATCAACTGTGTATTATTTCTACCCAGTGTTTGTAATTTGAAACTCGTGAAAAAAATGTGCCGTAAAGGTTGTTCAAGTTAGAGATTTTACTAGTTGCCTTTGCAATTTACAAAAATAGGTGTTTTTCTAGATCATCCTTCTAATATTTGTACACCATTTTTAAACTTTCAACCGGATTGAACTGGTCTGGTTCTAGCTTGTGACATGTTTGATGTTTTGCTTAATTCAAATCCAGGTTCAATATCCAACTGACACTTTCCTGCTCCCCTCATCAAAAGTTGTGATTCATGAATCATGAGTTTGGATCTCAAAAGCAATCTTTATACAAATTATGGATTCTGGTTGAAACCCTATATACAGATTCTAACTTCGTTCATCTTCTGTTTCTCTTCATTACGACGAGTTGGTCTTGGGCCTTTTGGCGAGATTCTCACTGATTTTAGACACTTAGAGTTTATTAAGATGTATTTTACTCTTTTTTATTTTCAAGTTCTTCATCATCTTCTCTTCCTCCGATATTATCCGCTAATTGACCTCGAAGATGGGAGGACAAACATACAAGACCAAAACTAGGTTGGTTTCACCAAAACGGGATATTTTGGTATATATGCAAATTTCTGACAAACAAGACATAAACACATGTACCTTGCTTTTCTAGTACACCAAGAAGATTTGAACACTACAAGAAAACATCCGGAAAATCGACGGAATTTTTTACGGGTGCAAAATTCTTTAGAAATTTCCGACGGATTTCTGACTGATATTTTTCGACGGATTTCCCAACAGAAATGCGTACCTCGGTTATTTTCTGATGGATTTCCGACAGACACTCCCAAATCCGTCCGAAATTTATAAATTCAATTAAATTTTTTTAAAAAAACTAGAACCGTCGGAAATTTTCGACGGAATTATATACTTTTGGAAGCTTTCATTTGAAAGTGGTTTAAAGTCGATCCAACGGTGCGATCAAAAGTTATGAAGATTTTCATGATGACGGTCCAAAGGTATACTAATTCCGACGGATTTGCAAAATTTTACCTGGGAATTTTAAATTTTTCGTATCCCGTGTATCTTAAATTTTTACAAATCCGTCAAAAATTTCCGACGGATGCATGAAAATTTAGGCGGTAAATGATTTTTTTAAAAAATTTTCCGATAGATTTCCGACTGTCTTGTCCGTCGAAAATTCTGTTTTATAAGCATGTCGTCTTCCTCGCGAAACCATTCGAAAAAAACGTAAAAAAATTTTTAAAAACACCAAATCATCACAACACCAAATCCTCTCAATATCCAAACATTATCATAGATTAAAATCAATCACACATGTAAGTTTCTTAAATTTTTTATTTTTATGAATTTTTAAGTTAGAATTTTAAATTTAGAATTTTGAATGTAGATTTTATGATTTGGAATTTAAATTTAGGATTATGTTTGTTAGATTTTGGATTTAGCTTTTAGTATTTAGTTTTTTAAGATTTAAAATTTTGAATGTTAGATTGATTTTAATTTTGTTAAAATATTGATTTTAAAATGTTTTAAAATTGTTAGATTTAATTTTGTTATTTTAAAATTATTACAAATTTTTATTAAATTATTTTTATTTTTATTTAGATAATTTTATTTTCTGATATTTTAATTTAATTTTCATTTTCGTATATTAATTTCATATTAATTTGAATTTTATTTGTATTTAAAGTATATTTAAATTTTAAATGTTTTTAAAATAATATTTTTTTTTTTTGAAAGTCCGTCGGAATTTTTTCCGTCTGAAATATTTTGGAAATATGTCCATCGGAAATCCGTCAAAAATATGTCTGTCGGAAATCCGACGATTACTTATTTTCCGACCATTTAGAACAGACGGACAAAATCCGTCAGAAATAACATATTTCCGACGGATTTTTCCGTTAGTGTTATGTTATTTTCTTGTAGTGGAAGGAAGATATTTTATTTACAGAATCGATCATAATTTTTTTTATAGTTTATGAGAATTTTGAAGCAAAATCATTAGAGGTTCCAACCATGCCAAGTCAAATGGACAAATCCTACACATTATTACAAAGCCCAACATGTTGTTGTAAGAATGACTTGTTCTCATAGATTTGAGAAGAGTACAAAATAGATTGTTACTAAGAAAAAGGGGTACGTACTTATAATTAAAAACAAAATTTTCCACTTAAGGTTTGGGTGGTTACAAGTTAGGATTATGGGGCAAATATAAACTTTGATAAATATGAGTAGAAAACGCAAAAAAAAAAAAAAAAAAAAAAAACTACAGTAGTCCTTGTTTTGTTTCCGTTGTTTGTTTGTCGGACAGAATACACGTCGTTTTTATGATTTTTTCCAGAATGCACGTCGTTTTTTATTGAAACAAACGTTTTCTTTCTTCTCAAACGGCAATTAAAAAAATCGAAAACGACGTCACTTAAACAACCACATCTCTTTTGAAGTCATCACGAATATATCCTTGGATCAAATAGCCTGAATCACCCGATTCCAAATTTACAGACCCTAAGCTCTTCCCAATTCCCAAATCTCAAATCCTAAATCTCCATTTGATTTTCCTCTATCTATCTTTGCCTCTCAAATCCAGTGCTTGAAAGATTCACCAATGGATCTGGAGATTTTTGGTCGTCACGCTCTTTTTTTCGACGACGATTCGATGGCAACGTTTGTCAACTCCCCGACGGCGCTCGTTGACTGGAACAGCCTATTTATTGACCGGTACGATGTTCGTCACCTCCTCTCTTCTCCTCCTCCTCCTCCGCGTCTCAAGCGCCGTCGTCCGAATTCAGATGATCCTGATTTGGAATCAGAGCTCGATCACGAGCGTTACCTTGATTTACCGGCTGAATCTCCATCTCCGTCTCCTGATGAAAACGGTAAGGATTAGGAACTTCATAGAAATCTTCGTTCATCTATAGTTTATTTAGCTGGCGAAGAGATTCGAGCTAGCTATGTTAGAGACTTGCAACGTTCTAGAGGATGATGATAACGAAAATTCTAAGTCGAATCTTAATTTAGCAGTAATTGATCATATTTGGTTTCACTTTTGTATCGCAGATGTAAATGATGTTTCAGAAACTACAATTTCCGATGCTTTTCATGCTGTCCCCTTTTCATATGGAAGCTCCAGTGATTACAGTGACCAGAAAAATGCTGATATGGAATCTGTGTTTCACCCGCCTTTCCCTGTGCCCGATTATTTACTTCAACACCTAGTAAGTTACTGCTTTATCAGATTGTTCTCTATAGCAATATGCGCGGTTTTGCTCATTTTATTTGGTATTTAACTGATATGGCCATGCAAACATCTGAAAGGTGCATATGTTATTCTAAGGACTACCATGTCTCTAAGTTTCAGATGCTTGGAGAAGAGATGGAGTTGTCTAAGGTTGTCATTCACATGCACCTTGTTTCCTTTTGCTGCCATGACAAGGGGCAGTGCAGGTGGGATTAAGATGATAGAAATTCATCACTTACGAAGAACGTAAAACTGAGTGCACATCAGATGATGCATTTCTATACAGTTCTGATATTTGCAATTTATGGTTCTCGATACTTATGTGAGCTGTCAATATATATATATATACCTGTGTGTTGCTAAAGGTGTTACCAAAGGTTCACTCCTTTAAAGCCAGGCATCATAATATTTCACATTACTGATTTTTTTTCTTGGACATTTTTCTTTCTCTTTGTTTCAGCCTCCAACTGAGAAATTACATCAAATCATCACTAGAACTTCAAGCTTTGTAAGCAAACATGGTGGGCAATCTGAAATTGTCTTGAGAGTCAAACAAGGAGGCAACCCAACATTTGGATTCTTGATGCCAGACCATCATCTTCACCCTTACTTTAGGTTTCTTGTTGAACATCAAGAGATTTTGACAGGAAAGTCTTCTGGAGTAGATAAAAAAGATGAAGGTGAGAAGGTTGGTGGAGCATTGTCCTTACTTGGTTCGGTTTATGGGACTGTAGATGATGAAGATGCTAAAGAAGAGTCTGCAAATGACTTTAAAACAAAAGAATCTGCTGAAGGCGATGATGGTGTTAAGGTAACTGATTTCAATGGACCTGAAGGGTCGAAAGGAGCTGCAAAGATTGCTAATAAGAGAGATGCAGAGTCTAAACATTCTCTTGGTTCGAATGATCAAGCATCTTTTGTAAAACGAAATCCTCCTGTTGGTGCAGTAAATGTTGTAGAGAGGAAGCAGATCAATACAGAAGATAATGTTACAGAAAAACTTTTGACGTCTGATAAGTTGCAATCTTCTGCAGTGCTGGCACAACCCAAGCTTGGACAGCAGATTGTGGAGCCGACTGCTGAAATGAAAAGAGTGATCGATAAGATAGTAGACTTCATCCAAAAGAACGGGAAAGAACTTGAGGCTACTCTTGCTGCACAGGATGTTAAATTCGGGATGTTTCCATTCTTACGTCCAGCTAGCTTATACCATGCATATTATCGGAAGGTTCTCCAAGAAGCTGAAGAGGTACTTCTATTTCAAGCTCCTAAATGTTCCTGCTACAGATTTGGTGTGTTTTCATGTGCTTTTGAAACCTTTTGATTTTAACTTTCATAAAATAACACGTTGCCTGATTTCATATGCAGTTAAAATCATGTGACAAAGGCTATATTACCAAAAAGGAAGACGTGAAGCGAGAGAAGATGGGCAATGCTGTAAAAAATGACAAACCTGCTTTTGGGAGTGTTTTATCCGATGATTCTGCCAAGAAAGAGAAACTAAAAGTGGTTAGTGAAAAACCAAAGGTTGAGTTGCACAATGAACCATTCAAGCCTGTCCAACCACAGATGAGGGTCACTGTAGATGCGGATACTGCTGCTGCTATTCTTCAAGCTGCCAGAAGAGGCATAAGGAATCCCCAGTTGGGGATTTTATCAGGCAAACCCATGGATGAGACTTCTCAGAGCCTCGGTAATGATGGAAATTACCCTTCATCTAAGTCCCCTAATTTGGCCAAATCTACACGTAATTTGATTTCTGGTTCGGCTGCTGCTAGTGAAGCTGATTCTTCTGAAGCAGGCTTGTCTAAGGAGCAGAAGTTGAAGGCAGAAAGATTGAAACGTGCAAAAATGTTTGTGGCCATGTTAAAACCTGGTGCCCAGCCAGCGAAACCAGCTGAACCATCTCGAAGCTTATCTGTTGAACCGTTAGACTATGGGATTTCTGGATTAGGTGCTAATGCTGCCAAAGAAAGAGAAGGTAGCTCAATTCCATTTGAAGCTGAAACAAAACTAGCAGATGATGGTAACAGTGAAAGACGATCAAGGAGGAATTCCCGCTCGAGATCGCAGAGAGATGAAAATGATAAGATGGGACAAGAAGAAGGAGAGGAGGAAGAGAGCAGCATGGAGGAAGCTACAGAAGAAACCAAGACTGATAGGAAACATTCTTCTAGTCCAAAACGACGTAAAACACGATACACTTCTAAGGACAGAGATTCTCGGGACAAGTACAAGCGTGAGAGCTCCTCGGATGATGAGTATCACAGTCATTCACATCATAGACACAGATGCAGCAAATCTTCAGATAGGCACGAGGTATATGATTCTTCTGATAATGAGCGTGAGCACCGACACAGATCTAGTAAGCATAATAAAGATGTTGATTATTCTAAGGACACGCATAGCCATCATCACAGATCAAGGAAGCATGATAAGCATCGTGATTCATCTGATGATGAGAATCGTCATTACCGACACAGACACAGATCCAGTAGACGCAAACACGAGGACTCTTCAGACGTTGAACATGGTCATCGACACAAGTCTAGTAAACTTACGAAGAAAGAGGAGAAAACAGTGGAAGAGGAGACTGTTTCAAAGTCGGATCAGTCTGATCTTAAAGCCGGTCCTAATGATAACATCACGTCCCCGCGGAACGAACCAACTCAAGTTTCAGAAGAGCTAAGAGCCAAAATCCGTGCCATGTTAGCTGATGCCTTGTAAGTTTATTTTAGAGGGGTGTAGAATTTTGAAGATTTTGGTGTTCGTTTAATGAATTTCAATGATAACCTAATGAATCTAGGAGGCCTTTGGAGACTATAAAATCAAAATTGTAGCGATGACTTGGTAAAAGTTTTGTTAAATTTTACAGGGTTTTGTGTGATAACAAAATTGTTCTAAAAGTAAAAATCCATTTTACTTCCGCACAGTGGGTTCATGCAAATCATTTAACCGATTCAAAGAATATGATCTTGTTACCAAATTATTGGCAAAATCTGGATTAGGGCATTAGATTTCTCAGTGCCAAGTTCACAAGATATAATCATGTCAGATCAGACTTTCTAGTTCCATTTCGGTATTTGGTTGACAATGCCAATGATTAGGTGTGATCGGTATTCAGTTGAAATGGTCGGTGAGCATGTAAAGCATAAAGATCATAAAAGCGATGACTTTGTGTAAAGAGCCGTCTCTTGAGATGCTTGGAAGTAGGGATGAAGTTAAGAGTGAGTTTCACTTTTGTTGACGTATGAAAGAAACTCTACAAAGAAGAATTTATTATAAAATTGTTGTCAATGTCATAGAGTCATAGTGCATTACTTGAAGCTTACCTTTTATTGGATGGACTTTACTTAGCCTCTCTTCTCGATTGAAAAGGCAAATCATATTAGAAGGGTTCGAATCTCTCTTTTTAAGACTTTTACATTTTATCTTCTTATATTTCATTGGTTAATGCTTTGTTGGGAGCCTTGGAGGTATCCATCCTTTTCTTTTCTTTTTTTTCTATTGTAAACTCCTCCATCTTTCTTTTAAAAAAGTTCATTTTTGCTCAAATTTACAAATAATCGTGTAGGAATATATATAATAAACTACATCTTACACGGAAAAAACTATGTAATTTTTTTAAGCGCTTGGCTAGGCGATCTATCGTTTGGTTCATTAGCTCACGTATTTAAAAAATTTATTTGTTATTATTATAAGTAAAGGGTCAAGACTCAAGAATCAAGACGACGTTTGCAATAATCGTTTGCTTTTTAAAGTCGATCTCTAACTTACTTACCACTTTGTTTTTTTTACTTACCACCCTTTTTAACGTGAAATTATAAACTTGTTGCTAACGTATTATACTAGTATTATAAATATTTTATTTTATTTTGTCCTTTTTACGTTTCCGAAAACATTGCAAACTGAAAAACATGTACCAGACTAATGGTAGAAGTGGAAGTAGAATATGTAATTAAGAAGCATAAAACAAACGAACGTCTCTTGAAGAAACCTTACTATAAACGCTATAAGACATAGCGTGATTTTACTTCACACTTTTTACTTCACGTTTTCAAAACCTTTTTCTTTAGATCCCAATCACATGTATGAAGCCGCGTTTGTTTTAGCCGTCCATCACCCCAAACAAAATATTATTCCCAATTATTTAAAAACATCTTTGGTAGCTAGATTCAATATTTAATTTCAATCTAGAAACTGAAATTGAAATCAACGATCTGAATCCAACTGTATTCTCTAAGCAAAGTAGAGATGCGAATAAATTTTTCCAACACCTTCATCTTTCTTTTAAAAACCTTTTTTCTATAGAATCTTCTTACATAACCCCAGCTTGCATTCCAATTAAATACATTTCACATAATTTTTGGCGTTTTATATAGAAGCTCCATATTCATATTTTAGTGTTTTCACACTGCTATTGCCATGCATCATTTCACTTTACAGCAGCAACTAAACCTTTATTTTCTTTAACAAAAAAATAAACTAAACCTTTATCTTCTTTAACAAAACATAAACTAGACCTTTTATTTCCGAGTTTCACTTTTATTGTTAGTTATTAAAAACAATAGTATAACTGTGACATGGATAAACGCCGCAGCAGAGTAATTCTTAACTAAATTTTTTTAACAATAGATTAATCCCACGCTAATCCCGCACTTAGCTTGAGCTTCCGCCACGTGGCCACATTAGTTAAAACTTCTTTATCTTTTCTTAAATTTCTATGCGCTTTTGTTTTCCCCTTATTGGTGGGTTACGGCGCCGTCCACTCTGGCGTCATGCCGTCAAAGCTGTCATATTCCAATATAGTTATGCCACGTGTCTAGATTCACCCTAGACGCATCCCCAATTGCTCTGCCACACAATACGTTTGAGAAATAAATAAAAGGGCCACAAAAGTAAAAACTCTACCAAATTTTGTGTGTTTTTATCATGGACCAATGTAACATTTTATATACTTAATATATTCTTGATAACAAATATTATAGGATAGATTATAATTTTGGGGTTCAGCAATTTTTTGGGTTTTGTTAGATATTAAAGTTTAGAAGAACAATGATACTAGTAATTACCAAAAATAAATATTATCGCTTGAACCAAGTGAATCTGCATACATCACAAATCTTAAAAGATAATCTTTTTTTTTCTGTTACTTTTCATAATACCGTATTTTTCAAACTTATCAATCATTTTTTTTTTGTTCAAAAGCTTAAAACTTACCAATCATAGGTTCTTATCACAAACTTTTAATAAGTAAAACATTATGTTAATAGAATGGTATATCTGATGGACAATAATTGGTTGAAATTTTGATGGGCAATTATCCATTTCAAAAATAATTTCAATCTTGGTACTTTTCTGCTTGAATTATGTGCCATTCTACCAACCTAAAACAGTTTAACGTTTCTGCATTACTTTTCTTTGACATGAAAATAAATAACTAATGAATATTTTAATTATCATTATTTTGATTTTCTTATCAATTAATTAACATTAAAATTAGTTTAAAACATTAAAATTTAAAGAATCTGTACCATACTGTTAACTTCTTATATTGTAATTTAAATCTCTACTAATTATTCATGCTACTATATTCAAGAACATGATTAAGTCATGGTTCTTCAATTCTTTAATGACAGAGATTACCAATGATCAAGTCATATTTTATCTTAAATTTTTTTAACTACTAGCATTTTGAATTCGAACTGAAACGGCTGTATTAGATCTAAGAAGTACTAATCTAAAATTAAATTAAAGTGGAAGATAAGGTAAAGTTTTGGTGCTTAATAATTGGAGGAGAAGAAAAAAGATAGAATACAAATAAAAAGAATGTCATCTCTGTTCAGACTTTGAATTAAGACACCAAAACCCCATGCCAAAGTCATATACATACACACATATAGTTTGTGTGAGTGTGTATATATAACTAAATCACATCATAAGTCTTTGCTTTTAACATTTAAAACCTCTGAGATCTCTCTTTCTCTCTACAACTTCATTTCTCTCTTTATCTATCTCTCTCCTCTGTTTTTTACTTCCTCTGTTTCTCTTGCTCTGTTCCAATGGAGGAACAAAACTGGATTAGAGGGCCACTCATTGGCCGAGGCTCAACCGCTTCAGTCTCACTTGTAATTACAAACTCCGGTGAATTCTTCGCCGTCAAATCCTCTGAGTTTTCTTCATCGGCGTCTTTGCAGAGAGAACAATCGATTTTGTCGAATTTGAGCTCTCCTTACATAGTCAAGTACATTGGGTATAATTTAACGACGGAGAATGATAAATTGATGTATAATCTCTTGATGGAATACGTTTCCGGAGGGAGTATTCACGATTTGATCAAAAATTCCGGCGGGAAGTTACCGGAGCCGATGGTTAGATCCTACACGCGCCAGATTCTGAGGGGATTGATGTATCTTCACGATCAAGGTATTGTTCATTGCGATGTAAAGAGCCAGAATGTGATGATCGGTGGAGAAATTGCAAAGATCGTCGATTTGGGTTGTGCTAAAACGGTGAAGGAGAATGGAAATTTGGAATTTTCCGGTACACCGGCATTTATGTCTCCGGAGGTAGCACGTGGTGAAGAACAGAGTTTTGCTGCTGATGTGTGGGCTTTGGGGTGTACGGTGATAGAGATGGCTACAGGGTTTAGTCCTTGGCCAGAGCTAAACGACGTCGTTGCTGCAATATACAAGATTGGTTTCACCGGTGAGTCGCCGGAGATTCCGATGTGGTTATCTGAGAAAGGTAAAGACTTTCTGAAGAATTGTTTGAGAAAAGATCCAAAACAGAGATGGGGTGTTGAAGAATTGCTTCAACACCCGTTTCTTAACGAAGAAGACGACAACGACGAATCTCATTGTCTGAATTCTTCATCTCCTAGTACTGTGTTGGATCAAGGTTTCTGGGATTTATGCGAAACCTCGAAAAGTCGATTAATTCAAGCGCATCATGAAGACCCATTTGCAAACTCTTCGAATTTCTTGTGTGATTTTTCACCGACTGATCGGATCAAGAAACTCGCCGGAGATGAGAATTCCGGCGAACTGGAGTTAGCTACGGTGGAGGAAGACGGTTGGATTGAAGTCAGGGGAGAGATAGAGAAACGTAACGATGACGAAGGCGAAGAAGAGAATTGCGTTGAAGCAACGTCATTGGAGGAAGATCAAGTTGTAGGAATTGAGAATTGGATCTGGGATCAAGAAGACAGCTTGTTCTTGGAATATTCTCCTGAGAACAACATTAATTATGTCTACTCTAATAACCTCTTAGAAGAGGGTATAATTCTATATCTTGAAGATGGTTTTGTATCGAAAAATGATAATGATAATAAATTCATTTCTTCAGCCACATTACAAGTTCTTGTTTAGATTCCTTATCATAATCGATTCGGCGTCGTTTTTTGACAGTTACACCGGGAATCAATAGTGGCGATTATTTTAAAGAGCAACAAGTGATACAGTTTTAATTTTTTAGGCATTGAGAAAAAGAATGTTATACATATTTTTAGGCGATCTCAAGTTTGACGATAGTAATTGTTGACAAAGTGTAGACGACGATTATGTCATCAGTTATGACTCGTCATGGCTTATTGACTAGTCGTTTGTCGCATAATTTGCTACACATTCACATTGAGTTCTCCTTACATAGTCAATAAAAGTACATTCTATTTTAAAAATGTCTACGAGATGATCATTTCATAGTACTAAAAAATTCTAATTTTGGTTTTTGAAATTAACATGTGTAGTGGCTGTATAGTTTTGTTTTTCTAAACATATAGAGAATGATTTACAGTACTTGTTTTTATATAAAAGGATATTTCGAACTAAAACTCATACTAATTTTCGAAATTTACGCAACGCCAAATATTCTTGTAATTTAAGATACTCATAATAGCCAACCATGATTTAAATCGCAATGAAATAGCTTGGACCCTTGTGTTCTAACCTAATGATTAAAATGTTCACAAAACTTATGCTAGAAAGATTATAAATTAGTTGGTAAAAATGGACAAACAGATGGTAAATTCAAAGTATGTATTACTTTATTAGGTATTAGACAATTGTAAGCTCCCACTAATTAGTATAACTTCTAAGGTTTATTATATAAAGTTATTATATGGTAATTTGCTTGTAATCTTGAGGTAGTAGTCAACTTAGAAAGGTGGTAGTGGGGAAAGTCGTCGTCGTTGGTTGATATGTGTTTTTGGTAAGGAAGTTAAGTACGGAAACCACTCTTAGCACTCTACATCATGACTTTATACAAAGCCCAATTAATTTAGTTTGGTCTAACATTTATCTATTATATTCCTTTTGTTTAAATATTATTTTTGTGTTTACCCAACCCGCAAAGGAGTTTCCTTCAAATGTGAAAGCGTAAGACTTTTTTTCGGATCTATAACCAAAGTTGGCGTTTACTTTCTACACACTAAGCATGGTTTGGTATTTCTTGGCCAAGTTCATTCACGTTGACTTTCATCTCAAGTCTCTAGGTCGACGCTTTTCATTAAATAATTCGTAATATAACCAACTAATAACTGAAGTCGTCTCAATTTCGATTTTTTCTTATATTCATTTATAAGTTTCGAAAAAGTAGTTTGTTGTTTTATAACAGATCTTCTAGTCAACCAAGGTATAGTTCTTAAATAAAACCTTTTTCCCCATGTAATATTAATTTACTGGAAAACCAAACATTTTTCAAATCAATCCCGTTAGCTTGATTTTAGTTCAGATTGCGGACTTCAGAAGACCAATTCCTCTCGGTCTAAAGTTATTTTGAATGTTCAACATATTTGCGATAGATAAAATTTTGTCATTAAGATTTTGAAATCAAAAGAGAGGGCTGAAAATAAACACACATTTGATGCCTAACTAAATGAATGATATCTTAACCAACACCGTAAGGAAAATAAAATATCTAAAGAAAAGTAGGTTGAAGTGTCCCACTTAATGTCCTAAAGGTTGATGGTGAATCGGTGATGAATGATGATTCTATGTGGATGTCAAAATGACCTCATGTTTCAAAGTCAAAACATCTTGTTTTATATACGAGATAAAAAAAAAGAGAGTCAAAAATATATCAATTTTTCTTTTAAGATTAAAAAGAAAGCTTGGTGACAGCCATTAACTATCATACAAGAAATAAGACAAGCTTATCAGTCTAAGTTACGTACATATATTGTTATAATTCGACCAACTAACATAATTATCATACAAGAAAAAAAAAACTAATTTCGTAATGGCTATATACTATATAACTAAGTGATGGATTGAACAATCTAGAGTTTTATTAACGTATAGTTAAATTTCTATTAATCGATTTAATTTTTAACTACGATATTCACATCACCGTTGTAAACTTTGTAGGATTGAGTTTTACTTTGGTTTTGATCCAATAAATCAGATTATAACTTAAAGACAGTATTAATGTATTATTATTTATTTTTAAATTTTAGAAATGCTTGTAATTTTCACCATTTCTTTTCAGTTTTTGGGCAATATGGATTTACAAATTCAACGAAGATATCCCCTAATTTTGACGACTTTTTTATTTTCTCAAAATCATCAAAACTAGCATCACACGAGATACCTTTTTCCAGAATAATTTAGAGCCATTGTAAATGTCTTTTATAGATTTCAAAGGTTGACTTTAGAAAAGGTTGAAGTGTTGTCGTTGGCACACACTCACTACACCATAAATCCTCTTTAGTTACTTTTTAAAAAAATATTGTTTTATTCATCTTTCATATAAAGAGACCTAAACCCTTATCCATTTCAACTTCTAATCCCTTTTTACATATTATTATATGAACAAAAGTTAATACTGCCAAAAGAGAATGCCAATTTTTTTTTTCTTTTCTAACGAAACCTATATATATATATATATATATATGTATCTTAATGGTTGTTATGTTAACTTCTATGTATGCATTTTTTTTTTGGGTAAACTTATATGTATGTTTTTAGTCACTAGAAGTTTTATCATGATACCTAATTAGTTTATATATTAGTATTCACATAGTTAACGTTCATAGCATCTCACATAAATCTAATATAAATCAAGGATCTTTGTGAGCAATATTTATCCTCCAACAATCAATTACCGAAACATTTTGAAAGTTGCACATCCCATCCACCACCACCAAATTACCTAAAACTTTTTTCCCCTTAAACTATTAAGAAATATTGGGCCAAACTATCCAGAGGCCAATTTACAGGCCCTATCAACAAGCACGTTTCGCTCTAACAAACTAAACGACGACGCTTTGTGCACCTAATTGGAATACTATAAAACTTTCTTTTTAATTTGATTAATTTGATGAATAGTTGTACTCAATTAAGAAGTTTCATTGATCGAGCAATGTTATTACTAATCAGAGGTTGAGCCATGTGGAAAGAAAAATGATCTTAATCAGAGTTTAAGCCTATTATTCTCTTTTATACTACAAATGAGTTTATATCATTTTGAAATTATCTTAGTGCACCATTTACCACGAGTGTTATTGCAGCATAGAGACATCCATAACCGTTTAGTGCGAGGTTAAACTTTAGTTTATAAAGTGAGGTCACATATTTGTAATTATATGTTTGGCTTGATTGAGATTACTGAGAAATCTTGCGACTATCCGTAACAACCATTTTCATTCGTCTCATGAACGTCTGAAAATAACTTACACGTAAACGTAATTTATCTGATGTGTTAACCCATAGATTCTTGGCATCACATCATGAACAACGCAACGCAACTCCATGGAAATGAAAAATCATTTAACCCAATAAAAATCAGTGGCATTATTTTAAGTCAAAATTGTAACATTTTGTTCAAAGAGTATGAATAAGTAACAAATACACCGATGCTTATCCCGCCCGGCAAAAACTCTTGGAACTATTAAGAAACTCCAAATAAATAAAAAAGTATGGTTTTTGTTTTCAAAGCATCATTTGCAGATTGCAATATCTGTAAAATGGTTACCTGAAAGGAAAATGGTAAAAAAGACAGAAACTTAAGATCTCTGCTGTCTCGGATCTTTCTTTCATATGTCGAGAAGAAGCCTCTGAGGATCTTCCACAACATCCTTAATACGGCGCAAGAAATACACAGCCTCTCTTCCATCAATTAGCCTATGATCATAAGTCAGTGCGACATACATCATTGGCCTCGGTACTACGCTTCCTCCCACAACCATCGGACGTTGCACAATCGAATGCATTCCAAGAATAGCAGACTACATATGATAGATTTTGTTTGCATTAGTATGGGGAAAAAATGTTCATTTGTTTGGTCTTGAGTATCGTGAGGACCGAATCGAGTCTAACCTGAGGAGGGTTGATGATTGGAGTGCTTATGAGACTTCCGTAGACACCACCATTTGATACTGTGAATGATCCTCCTGCCATCTCGTCGATTGATATGGTTCCTTCATTAGCCTTCTTAGCAAGACCGTTTATCGTTTTCTCTATCTCAGCAAAGTTCATTCTGTCAGCATCTCTTATGACAGGAACCACAAGACCCTGGGATACAATACACAGAGAAGAGGAATCAATCAATACTAATCCAAAAGCCCAAGATGATATTATATACTCGATGTTTGGATCTCAAGAATTGAGGAAACAAACCTTAGAGGTACCAACAGCGATACTGATATCTACATAGTCTCTGTAAATGATATCGTCTCCATCGATAACTGCATTTACTACTGGCTGGTGCTGGAGGGCACTGACAGCAGCCTGAAACAATAGTTAAAGAAGGTTACTTTATCAGTTGAGTTCTGATTTGTTAAATAGATCAGGAAACTGTTAATATTTCAAACGTACTTTAATGAAACCAGACATAAGCCCCAACTTCACTCCATGCTTTTCAAAAAATGCATCCTTGTACTGGGATCGGAGCTTCATCAGATTAGTCCTACGCGAGAGGGGAAAATTTTGTGGGTGAATTAAGAGTTGGGTGATAAATAATGCACTAAGAGAATTTCAAAATGATAACAGACATCAACATGGGGTTTTTAGCTGTAACTCACATATCAACTTCATTGAAAGTTGTCAGCAATGCAAAAGTGTTTTGAGAGTCTTTCAACCTAGTTGCCACCCGTTTGCGAAGTCTTGTCATAGGAACCTGCAATGTTGTTAGATGCCATAACATCAAATCATATAAACACAAAACCTTTTCATAGGGAAAACAAATCGAACATTATTTAAGTAAAGACTAAATGACACAACTTCCATACCCGTCTTTCCCTATCCTTAGGAGGAAGCTGCGGTTCTTTAGCTGACTGTTTAGTTGGCGGTGGCGGTGAAGGTGCCTTGGGTTTCTCTGCAACTTTAGTACTTTCAACTTTAGGCGTCTCAGCAGGAGGAGAAGGCTTGGGAGCAGGTTTCTCTGCTATCTTTTCTGAGGGTGCAACATGAGATACAGCATCCACAGACTTTGAAATAATAGCAACCTTGTTTCCTGGTTCTACAGTATCTCCTTCCTTCACTAGAAACTGCATAAAGGAAAAAGTAATAAGTTATAGGAACACATGAGAAGAACCAGAGGAACAATAAACGACACAAATACTTTACCTCTTGGATCACACCACTTGCTGGGCTAGCAATATCTATTGTCACCTAAAACACAGAGGGAATCAAACACGATTATTAGGAAAGCTACACCGAAAGCTAGCAAAACATCTATTGGAAAAAAGAAAAAGCAAAACAGAAAAGATATATGGAGATAATGAATCAAGTAACTGTTTAATACCTTGTCAGTTTCAATTTGTGCAATAGGCTCATCAGCCTCTACTCTATCACCAGGTTCTGTAAGAACAACATTAGAAGCACCGACAATAGAAATATTAGATATATACATGCACACAAAAGAAACAGACAAGAAGATAATGCAAAGAAATCATACTCTTCAGAAAGTTGGCTAGGGTTCCATCGGTGATTGATTCACCCATGTGAGGCACAATAGCTTCCATGACATCTCCTTCAATCACATATACAAGAAAGTGTGTCAAAAAAAGCCTAGAAATACAAGTAACAGTAAAAGTAGAGAGCGAAACCCAATTAAGCCACGAGATTCATAAGAATCTGAATGGGAAATGAAATGAATGTTGTAGCATAACTGAAACGCATCATCTATCCAAATACTGATTGTGCACTTATTAAAGTCATTTGGTTAAGCCACTGTGGGGTTCCAAAACGTGGGGAACAGACAATAATAACTTAAATTAAAGGAACATATTCAGCTAGAGGAATCATACCACTATCAGAGGAAAAAGGCCTGACCCATCTTTGCAAGGATGTGCCTTGGTAACCGTTGAAAACAGTCCTACACACATGAATATAATTTTTTCAACGAAAAATGTGAATAATGGTAAAGATTTTAGAGTCTTATAGTCTATACATGAACAAAAGACTGAGCTTCCTAACCTTGAGCAGTCTGAACACCCAGCAAGCGATGCAAATAAGAAAACAATTGTCAAGTTAAAGAGTCTAAAATAGCCAAAAATAACAAAAACAAGGTTGTAATAATAACCTTGACAAGAACGATGATGGAAGCTACGAGCATGGTTTCCACGAGGCACCAAAGTCTGTACCAATTCAAATAAAATTTAAATAACTTTGTTCATGGAAGAAAGAAACATAAAGGATCACAAATCTACAACCGATTAAAAAAGACATAACAAGAGGATTGAGTTCATGAGAAGAGATGAATCAACTAAAACGTTCCCGAACCTACAAATAAACGTACCTCCGCAGCTGAAACAGAATGAAAGCTTTGAGCAGACGCTGCTGCAACACGAGAAGATTGCAGTGATTTTCCCAATCCCTGAAAGCGAAAGAGAGAGAGAGAACAAGCAAAAAATCAACCACATCGGAAAAATCTAATCAAAACGACAGCGGATCTAAAAACTAACCGAAGCAGAAGAGCTTCTACTGGAAGCTCTCCTAATAACAGCACGCAACATCATCGCACCTAATCTCTGTATCGCCATTGATAGATGTAAGTGAGATTCAACACTTGTAATTATAATCATCAGACAAATGGAAATAAATACAAAATGGGATTATCAGAAATCAGAAATCAAAATCCTGCTATATAGTCTTCAATCAGCTCAGACGAATCAACAAGAAATCGAGAAATGGAAATCTAACCGAAGAGCTAGAGAGATACTTGAGCGCCGGATGAGAAAGTTAGGGTTTGCAGAAATTATTGAAGGAGGAGGAGAAGAAAAGCATACGACCTTTCTTAGCTTTGAGCAACTTACAAGAATATGGCAAATTCAGAGGATTGTACACATGTCAATTTTCTTTTTACTGTGTAATATGAGTATTTTCGCTCCTCCAAATTTGGACCGAGTAATAACATAAATAAAGCTACAATAAGATGCCGTTTTTATAATAGCAAACAGCTCATAGGCCCAATGTCCCATATTACACAAACTAATTGTTTATTAAAACGTCGCGTTTAGAAGTGTACTGCCTACTGTAACATAGGTACATATCTTTATGTTTCAGATATTTTTCATTTTATATTTTTATTCAAATTTTAATTACTAAGTATCTAATTATTTTTTACGATTTAGGACGGATTATTTCTAAAATTATCATTATAACTACTTTTATAAAGTATAAATAAAAGTAATCAAACACACATTAATTGCATTGATTAGTTATCAAAATTAGACAAAGTAGCCGTCTAGCCGATGTCAAATTGAACTTTCCTAAAATATTTTTTTTATTATGTAAGATAATGAGTAGTATAAACTTTGTGATGCAATCAAAATTAATTAGATAATAAATAAAATTAACAGTGTATTTTTATATAAGAATTCGAACAATGAGTAATTTTATTAGTATTTTTTAACATCTGCATAATCCAAAAACTATATTTTAAATTTGATTTAATATTCATTTAGATTTTTATAATATATGATTCATCAAATTATTTTTCACGTATTTTCGACAATTTTTTGATAATATTGTGTCCGTCATAACATTTTTACTGATTCTGACTAAATCCTCTTTCACCATTACGTACAGATCAAATTTATCATGATTTTTTGTTAGATTTTTTTTTGTAATTCACATTTTGTGCAGGTTATAGAGAAAAAAATGATTTATGTATAAAAAATAGAAGGAGATTTTGGAGAAAGGAAATTTATCTTTGTCGTTTCAAATGTGCACATTTTTTATTAAACTTATTTTTGGTCTCCACCTTTTGTTCCAAAACTGTTTCATATAGCTAGTTATGTTCATTGCTTTCAAGCTAAGATTTTGATTTTGATTTCTTGATTTCTTGATTTTAGTAGAATAAAAAAAGTTAGGAAATGGAATATGATCCACTTAAACTATGTGCAACAATAACATCATAAATAGTGCCAAAACATTGATTTGGGAGACTTTCTCAAATTTTTGACCAAAGTTTTCCTAAATATTCAACAACACTCGTCATCTAAGTAGCATCCTTTCGTTTATATAATCTTCGTCTATAGAAGGATCTTTAAAGGAGCTAATCACGTGGTTTTTCTTGTCTTTATTTAACTACAAAAATAAAACATATAATTTATTTTTGCTGGCGAATTCTATGTACTATCCACTCATTCTCTTTAAAAATGTATAACATCTTTTTCAAACTAACATCTTTCTTCGAATTTGTCGGTAAAACATCAAAAGTTTCATCCTCTAGAATTAGTAACGAAACTTCCAATGACATATTTTATGTGATTTACATCAACAAAGATCACTAGATCTTGTAAAAGCTTTTAAGAAATAGTAAACAAAATAAAACACAACTGAAAGAAAAATAAAATTTGTTCATTTTGAATTTAAAATAATTGTATAATTTATTTATTTTATATTTATTAACAAGAAACTAATTTCATTTTTCCTTTCCCTGAACCGAACAACAAGAAGAAAAACTAACGAGATGCTTTCACACAGATGGTTTACATCTTATTCATTTCCATTTCATCAAATTTAATTTCCCTTGAGAAATGTTCTAAATGATATAAATTTACAGTTACCAACCAATTGATCAACTTAACAATCTAAAAACCCCAGAAAAAAAACTGAGAAATGACTCAAAATCAAATATATAAGAAGAATTCAGACAAGAGTCACATTTTCAGGTCTGGGAGGTCTCTTTGCAAACAGAGACGACTTGCCATCAAAAATACTAGAGAACGATTGACGCGGGCTAGGGTCGGTGCTTCTCTGTTCAGTTTCTGATGGAACTCTTGTCTGGTTTCGTTCTTTACTACCACGAAAGATGAAACCGAGCCGCTTAAACCGACGTTTCGTTTCGCTCCCGCTTGATGGCGAGTCCTCTGTTTGTTTCATTGATCTCAAGACTTCTTCTGGACGTAATAACATTGTTTCCACTGTCTCGTAGACCTATACAAGAAAAAAAAAACAAATCTTTAGTTTCTCTTTTGATTTTACAAATTTTAATGCATTTATAATGTATGATTAGTGATCACGATGTTCATATCCACATGGCCTTACTTTGTCATCTGATAAAACATTCTTTACTCGATTAAAGTGATAGCTGCATCATTATTTTGAGATTTTCAAGCATGAATTTACACGTTTTTTAATCTGTGCACAGCTCTAATAAGTACCTGGCAGAGATCATCAAGCTTATCGGTCCATGCGCCTCCCTGACAAATAGCAACTACGTAATCCTTGCATTCGAAGAAAAGCTTTGGCAAGTCATCCTTTGTGGCTAATAATGGCTCCAGCATCACAAATCCTAGTGCAACCTGAAAATTTTATAACCAATCCAATTGTCAGAGTGCTGGTTACAGCTAAAATCTTAACTGTGTAATCAACGACATCCGTTTAACATATCGCAAGTGAGAGAATCTGAGAAATAATTTTTCATTTTCCTGGAGATCAAAGAACCTAGTTCGTGAATTTAGGGATTCTGAGTGTATTTATAACCGAGTGTGAGGAAGTATGCATAGTAACTGAAGAACTTCTGCTAGACAAGGTGTGCTGCGCCGTGACCTTACAGATAGAGAGCTTAAAAGAAAGGATAATACACAATTTGATGGGGAAAACTTACTAGCGAAACAAACAGCTGCTCGAAAAGTTCAGCAGCTGGAATGTCTTCCAAGGAATTCAAGATTCCTTCCCTGTTAAAAGTTTAATGAACAACGAACAAGATCTCCATGAGTGATCAAACACAGATTTCACAATGTTTAAGATGACATGCTATTGAAACTTACACAGCTAAATCTTCATCAAATAGAGGTGCTTGTTTAACAGCAGGCAGTGGTTTAGCTGTTTCCCACAGCTCGCGCCATAAATTACCTAATAATATAAAAAGTTAGGAAGACCAGTTAGAACACGACTTGAAAGATTACAGTTATGGTTTAAGCAACCACAGAGAGAATAAACTGGGACACGGGTAAATCACGAGAAAAAGACAAATATATGAGAAAAGGTCGCACCTTCTTTCTGCATCCGGGTACTTAATTGACCTCGAAGGGGTGAAGAGTCATCTCCAGACGAGTTATCATTTTCAGTCCAGTCTGGTGGAGAGTGCCATCTCACAAAATCTTCTAAAATACAGCCAGGATTTGCTGCCTAATAGAGGTACAGATCTAATCAATTTCATACCAGCTACAACTTGTTTCCTTATTATATGAGTGCTTATATTCCAAACATCAATAAGATTATTCATTTTTTAAAACTAACCTTGAAAGCCTGCATGTCAGACAAGAGTTGAGAACATCCAGCCCCCATGCTGAACCATAAGAAAGACAACAATCCAATCTATCAAGATAATTGGATATCTGAAAAATGTCTGAAATATTAATGAAATAGAATATATATTATTAGGCCAGATAATAAGTTTATTGTTTTTCATCTAACACACTGTTCCTGGTCTTTCACTCACCAACTCTAACTTTCACAACCCATAGGAATTTTTTTGCTGTGGCATATAAAATTTTATATCAAACTACAATAAATAAATGATCGCACTGACCTCCCTGTACGAAGTACTAATTCCTCCGTTTCTCTAATAAGATCTTCCGTCAACAGAGGACCTTCCTACAAGGATATAAACACTAGGACTTAAGAGATAGAGAAGGTAGCTACAGTTTTATCAACTATGAAGGAAGTTACGAACCTGCGTTATTGGGGCATACACGGGTTCACCAGTTTCCAACATTGTTAAGTTCTCAACTGGGTGATAAACGCCCAGGCGGAGTATGAATTCCCTGGAGTTACTTTTAGCATACAAAAGAGAACCTGGAGAACCCGTTGCTTCTGAAACGTCTGACTCTTCATTGGCAGAACTAGCTTGCCTCATTACTGCATCTAATGCTTCAGAAGCAGCAAAGCAGCGTGCTTTCCTGGCAAGACAGCAGTTTACAACCTGTAACCATTGGTGCAGTAGGCAACTTTTCAAATCTGGAATATCGTCCAGAGGTATCCATGGTATGTGTTTCTCTTCATTCCAAAATCTCCTCAACTGCACATGCAGATTATTTGAGAGATACTATCAAAAACAGCTACAATATGTCACATTTTGTTGTAGTGATTTATCAAAGGACATTCACCAACAGAGTGAAATATTGACTAATCTAAATTCATATGTGAATCACACTAGAAGAGTGAAGAAGGAAAAATTAAATCCAAAATTTGCAACAGAATAACTTACTTCATCAACCACCCTGCACCAGAACAAAGCCATTCTCCTTGGCGTTGTAAAACTTCCAATTACTTCAGCCAGCTTAACAACAAAGCTACTAGGGGGAGCAGCATGAAGATCTTTTGCGAAAGATGCTCTGTTGGAAGGAGACTCCAACTCAGAGACAATCTTTCTGCTGAGGAAGCTACTATCTGTAAATAATTTGCCAAAATTACAAACAATGGGAAGACAAATAGCTGTAACTGGAATATAGTTTGATGAAGAAAAATTTCTCCCTCTAAGGCAAACCTACCAACATTAAACAAGGCATTTATTAGAGAAACAAGTTTTTCCTCATCTTCTGAATTAAAACCAAGCTTATCCTCTTTTTCACCAAGAACCAGCGATTTCACCGCAGAGAGGCTCAAGCCCCCTCTCTCCCTCGCTGGTGATGAACTTCCAGATGATGCAACAAAGTCTTTCACAGTCTTAGCCCTTTTTCCCGCTCTGTAAAAACAAAGTCATAAGGAGATAATGAGAAAGCAAAGAGGAACATTGCAAAATGCTTTAGCCAGAGAATACATAAAATCGGTGAACACATATACTTAAGCCTCATGGACTTTAATGTGTTAAAAGTTAAAACTTATGTATCAAGACTCACTCGATTGCTACAGCCAGTTGCTTCACAATGGATGCCCGAGGAATGCTATTCACATCAACGGCATTTAGAGATTCTACCAAGCAGCCAACATCAGATGCCTAGAAATTGGCGGTAAAAGAAAATATAATCATTCAACGCAGAGAAGCAAACAAAATCTTGACTACAGGCAAAGAGCATGCTTATAAAACGCCCGTAGCAGAAAAAGTGATCTGAAAAGGTGGACCATAGATACCTTGGCTTCTTGTTCTTGCTTCGCTTTAAGAATAAATAAATTCTCGTCATAAAAAGGAGCAGCCATGGTTGAATCCTCAACCTTGTCTTGATCTTCAACTTCTTTCCTCCCAATTCTTAAGTTTTTCAGTTTATTTTGCCACTCTTGCTTTTTCCTAATATGTGCAGTTCTCCAACCCCGATGCTGCACTTCATTCGCCTCCTGTTCCTAACGTTTTCAATTAGCAGAAACTAAAAAATCATATAGCATTCCACTTCATCATGAATATAGAAAGTACAAAGAATCACATATAAAGCTATATAACTCGTTAACAGTCTCCAAAATGGTTCAAGTAAATTGTTTTTTTTCCTTCTCATCATCTCAGAAAAAAAAAAGATATCTATGTTCTGCAATTTTTCTTACCTGGGTGAGCAAGAAAGTGACTAGCTAACTACTTTTCAATCCCAAAATTCAAATACAGGTTAAGTCCTTCAAAATGTATAATCTTTTACATCATTCATATTCATTTTCCCCAGAATCTTTTCTAAATTCGAATTTATTTTTCCATTGATTCGATAATTATTTTATGTGCAATGAACCTACCGTAGGGTCAATCTCATTCCTCGCTGATTCCTTCTCCTCCTCTTCAACAATTCCGATTAAAGAAAAAAAATCAAATAAACATCACCCAAAAAAAAACAAGAAGAATACCAAAATAGATTTTAATTTTGACTCTAGAGAGAGACAACAACAGAAATAGATTTGAATTTGAAAAAAGAGAAGAACCCAAAAAATATAATTTTTATTCATCGAAACGAACAAAAGGATTAAAACGACCAAAATCAGAGGTCGAGAGATAAGCTTTCTAATCCTCAGTCAAATTTTAGTAAATGAAAATTAGAAAAAAAAGAGAGTCAAACTGAAGCGGAAGCTACGGAAATTACCTCGATCAGATTTGAGATCAGTGAAGACGCGCTCAGCTTTAGCCGCGGCGGAATTGAAGGCGGTTCTAGCTTTGGAAACGAAGGACGGCGGCGCCGTCTCCATTATCGTGCGTACGTGCGTATGTTAAGAAGTTGTCTATTGTCAACGACACGGCATTGAAAGCTTGAGGAAAACGACGAGAAGAAGGAGAAGGTGAGATCAACGAGGAAGATTGGGGGGGAAGAGATTCTTAGGAAAGTCTCTTTGGAGAAGCAGACGAATTTATGAAAACAATTGTCAAATATTTTAAATATTTTTTTCCTATATTTAGTACTTTAAAAAGTCAGATAGAATAATGTTTTTCCAATGTACGATTTATGGTATCGAATTTAATATGTTGACATTTTCATTTTCATTTTCTTCTTCTACGATTTGAAATTAAATTCGAAAAAATATATGAACATTTTATGATATAGTTTTAGTTGTTTTCTTGTCAAAATTTATCCTTTCATAATTGTTGAAATGGTCCAAAACTTCGTTTGTAGAAATTCAACATTTGGGTAAAGTTGCAATGTTTTGTTTTCTGCTCCCTTGTGATGTTTTTTGACTTCTTTGGTAGGTCAGATTTCATTCCATTCTTTTTATTATAACTTGTGATACAACGTTGCTATCAACTAGGGATGTTGTGATGGGTGGGCCGGTCCAGCCCTAATCAAGCCGGATTTATAGTGACTTGGCAATATGTTTAAAAGGTTTATGTCCGGTCCGATTCGGTTTTAGTTTTGAGCCAATCTATAATTAACCCATAAAATGGGAGAGAGGGCCGAGATGGTTTGTTCCACACGTTTTCTTGATCCAGCACATTTCAACGAGCACTACCAACACTACTCATGGTTTTAATTAAGGCTGCCGTGCACGACTCGGTATTAATTAATTCGTATGGTTCCTGTCAGGCTCATGCGTAGATTTTTGAAGACCGTTAGGAGATTTCAAAAAAATCTGGCTCCTTTTTTACAATACATTATAAAATAAAATCAAAAGAGAAAACATAACTTAACTAATGATAAAAAAACTCATCAACGTTTTATAGAAACGATTTTTTTTTGTCTTAATGCTTGTTCTATTCCATTGTCTAACCATTATTTATATCACTAATCAAAAATCAGAATTTAAAATGAGACTCTAATTTTGTGCATAATGGATGGGGCTCTACGCCGTTGCTTTATTTTTACGAGGATTGCGACGGCTCTGACTCCGGTTCAAAAGTAAATTATTCTTAGGTTTATTTCGTTTTAGCTAGATCTTTACAAACTTATGCAAAAACTGATCCAAACGATAAATAATTAAAATTTGTTTCTCTTATATACTACAGAAGCAATATATTTACTTTTTATATTTTACTAACCCGAACTAAAAATAAAAGGTCTAATAAATAAATGAAAAAGGTTAGCAGAAGTAACGCTCCGAACTTAAATTAACAACTCTTTTCATCCGGTTTAAAAAGGTTTGAAAATCGATGGTCATCAACTTAATTATCACTTCTACAACATTTTTCTTTAATTAGATAACAGTTTCAAGGATTATCACTTATCGGAGCAACATTCTGATGATAGCTCTGGTTACATCGCAAATCTTTTCCATTCTTTGAGTCAAACCGGTCAACAGAGATCGCCCCTTCGAGAAACCTCCTTCGCAGCCGGAAGCTTCAACGCCGGCGTCCACAACAGCACCTTCGCTGAACTTGGGGTTTCCTTTGATAGCTATAATGGCTGTGTGGACGTCGACGTTTACGATTGTTTCGTATCTCAATTTACATTCATCCAATGCATGTTTCAACATCGGTTTCGTTTTGTACGCATCGTTGATGTGACCGAGCGTTTCCGTCCCAAGCGCCTACATTGAAAAGATTAAGCATTTACATTTTAACCCTACAACTTTACATTTCTTTAATAAAATCGCCTGAAATTTTTGAAATTTACAAAATCAACTCCGAGAATTTTGTATTATCCAACTTAGAATATCGTAAACGAGAGAAACCTTGATTTTGTCGATGAAGATGAGAGCGAGGCCGATGGTGTCGGCGGAGGAGCTACGTGGATCGGAGCGGAGGAGAGAAAGGCAGATAGTGTAGTCAGGTGTTTCTTTGCATGTCTTATCTACAATATGTCTTATCATAGCCATCATCATCATGACCATCACCATCTTAATATTTGTCATTCTCTCTAGAAATTATATATCTTTTAGTGCTAATTAGAAGAGTAAGAAGAATAAAATGTATTCTAGCCTTCTAGGCGTGTCTATTTTTGTGTTAGTAGGTGTGACTCTTATTAGTAATAAACTAATATAGTCGTATGTTTTATTTTTCTTCCAACATCTAGTCATATGTTTATAACTTTATCTAGTCAAAGACATTCAATTGCGATAAGAAAGACAATAAAATCTAATATACACAAATGTTAATGGTTTCTTAGCCAGCGAAAAGATAATTGCATGATAATGTGGTCTTTGACAAAGAAATTTTTTTTCTTAAATATGTACAATCGTTTGGCCTTAAGTAATAAATGAATCACTAACAAATTAATAAACAAGTTGCGGGGATAGCTCAGTTGGGAGAGCGTCACCGCATATTTTTGTTTTTTTTGTTTTTTATAAGTCGCAGCAACATATTTTATGACATTTAAATGTTCGATTACATTAATTGTTTCATGAAATTTAATGACTTAGTAACAATTAATTGTGATCAGTACGTATAACCACTGTTTTTATTTTAATTAATGAATATGCGTAGTATTTTATTTTTTTGATAAAGGTGAATATGCATATTCTATTGGCTTGAATATTATACACTGCCAATTTCATTAAAAAAAAAAAGAAAAAACAATCGATTTGGTTCAACGATACTGGTTCTTGTTGGGCTATTTCATCTTGTATTTCAAAGACACCCTCTTTTACTTTTTCTTATTTATTTTGTAATGTTTTTTAATTAATAGAACCAGAAATTGTACTAAAAAAATAACTACTTCAAATAAAAACTGAGGTAAACAAGTAAATAATTTTTTCATGGCTAACGAATTTAGTACGTATATTTGAGTACAGATCAAGTCTCCAAAGCCAATTTTGTCTACTTGATTATGTGCTCTTCCCAAAAAAGCGAAGCCGTATTGATCATGTAGCGACCAATTGAGTACGAGTTAAAGGTGATGAGTATTGTGAATCATCAGTCAACATAAGATCGACGATGGTCCGAGCAGCGGCTTCTGTGGGATGACCGTAACGATCCCAAAAAATATATTTAGTTCTGTCTGAGCATAACTTTGCAGAAGGAAGACAAGGACTGTCCGCGTTTAATTTTCCATTTCCACAACATGCTGATGTTACGTCAGCAAAACCTGCAATCGGAAAACGACAGCATTTTGTTATTTTCCTATGTTGGTTCGATCTTGTTTGTTATTGTATAATTACTGTACATGGATCATGTGTGTTCCCTTATTTTTTAATATGATCCCACTTTGAACTTTATGATGTTCGGCATTTGGATTACTTAATAAAAAATACATATTTTTATATCATTGCAATACATGTAGCTTTTATAAGTATATTATTAAAATTTTGATTTTTAAGAAAATATATTTTCTGTGAAAGTAAAAATGATCTTTTAAACGTTTTCTAGAAATATAAGTTTGTTCATTTTAAATTTGTATATATTCTTTTATTTTTACATTTATTAACAATAAACTATTTTCATCAATCTAGTGACATGCGATCTGAACGGTTTAAGTTGGTTTACATCTCACGTTTACGTCTCACAAATGCAGTACATAGGGTTTGATTCGATTTGATTATTTATCCCTAGCTTTTGTTAGTGGTGAATTGTGATAAAAGAAAAAAAGTTAACACCCAAAATATAAATATTCTCGACGTACCGTAATGGGCAGGATTGGAGATAATGTCATGTAAGGACTTGAAGTTATCAAAGTAAGTGTAAGTCATTGAGTTTTGTAACTCTTGTTTGAGTTGTTGAAGCATCTTAATAAGAGCTTCATTGTACAAAGAGCACCACATGTTTGCCTCTTCGTCACATTCATGGATCGTCGAGTTCGTCGCTCTTTTTCCCGGTATACAACCGATCTGTGCTACTCCGATTATAAGAAATCTATGCGCTCCAGTATCGTGAATTCTCTGTTAATACAATTTCTCGAATAAATTTAATCAACTTCTAAAGATATAAGAAAATGAAGAACAAGTGATATTCAAATTCTTTTTTTTGTTTACCTTTAATTGCTCTTTGAGTTTATCAGCCATTAATTGCGTGTATTGTTGAGGATTGCTCTGTTTGCGGAGTTTTAATGATCCAAAGTAGTCGAAAAGATCGTTACTGCCTATAACCACAGTGAATAGAGATTTTGATAGGTGAACTTGTGCTTGGGATGGTTCAAGCTGACTCGTGAGTTCTTGATGAATAGATAGCCAGTGGTTCACTTGATGTGATAAAGGAATAGCTTGCCCCTGTAACAATTAAATAAAGCAATAGAGAGCCAGTTGGGAGAACGATTTGAAGAACCATATTTTATTTTCCATTTTTGTAATTTTTAAATTTTATTTTTTGTTTAAAGAAATTATTCCCTGATGATAATGAAGCACAAATAAGCTTGAAATCTTCCGCCCAACTTTCGGATCGAAATTAAAGCTGACCATCGAATCAATACTCTATTTCATTCTTTCAGAATTTTTTTAAAATAATTTAATATATCATGGAAGGAATGTATATATTTTAATAGTTTTAAGTTTTTTTTTCCATTTGAGTTATTCTATGTAACTTACAAGTTTTTGGTCGGAACTGTTGAAGATCCCGGCTCCGCCAGAAGCAAAATTCACGCCCGTCACGGCGGCGGCTTTTCTCGTGTTCCTTTTAAGTAAGCCTTTCAATGAGAGATACGGAGGCGGTAACGGTAACCCAAATTTCTCAGCTAATTAACCAAAAAGTTAAAACTGAAATTAATTGCCAAAAAATGCTATTCTTAGCCTCGTATAAGAAATTCAGAATGGCATAGCAACAAAAAAAAAGAAATTTGGAATTTCATGGCAACAATTTCGAATTATAAACATTTGACGTCGACAGTAATTTAAGAGTTACAACTTACAACTACGTGTAAATTTTCCTTTTTTATAATTATTTTTTCAACGTCTAAACCATTTCTTTTATAACTATGAGGGAATACATTTAATTTTAATGGCCAGCACGTCGCGCTATCTAAATCAAACCAAACGTCGCCTGGCATAGCATGCCAACACAACTAATTCATTTGATACCCCAAAAAAAATGTGACCCGGATAATATTTTGTTTTATATAGATTTAAAAAAACTCACCGATAGCATCGGCGGCGTTTTTGCCGTTACAGAATCTTCCGGTGGGTTTCTTGTTCGGAAAATCGACGCCGTTATGTGGATATTGAAAGTGCTAAGTAATTGTTGTTTCCAGCATCAACTAACGAATCTCCCAACACGTATACTGCCGGAATCGATGCTAATTCCCCGGTGGCTGCTTCTAAACCTGGAAATGAATCTAACCGGAGTAAACCGAGGAAGAGGAGAAAGATGGTGAGGAACGGTGCGTTGTTCGTCGGCATGTTTTTATTTGCCGGCGAACTCTTTAATGTGGTTTTTATTGCTTCGAGGACCGAGGATGTTGGAGGTGTAAGAGAGATGTGAACTTAGTGTGGTTTATATACAGAGAAGATAAATGGGAATTTGAAGGGGCAAAAATGAAAAAGTTAGGAAAATGAAATAAAGACTAATAATGTGAAAAGAGGAAAATTTGAAACTGATGAATGGGCAAGTTTCTTTTGTTGTCACTTGTCACTTGTCACTTGTCACTTGTCAGACAGAGTATGTCATTCTATGATATTTCCTGCGAGTGTTATGGCAATTTCATTTTGTTACATTATATTGCACCGAAAACATTAAATTTTAACCATTTTATATCATTGCATATGAATTATATCAATTTTCTCTATATTTTTGCTCTAATTTTATCTTATATATATATATATATATATTTTAAACATAAAAACTGAAATTGATATACTGTTATATTTCTACATGATTATATGGTGCGTTTTATTTGGGTAGATTAAATACACAAAATATTGAATTTTATTAGTCATAAATAATACTCTATCCGTTTCAAATTGATAATGTCGAATTTTTTCAAAAATTTATAAGTTTTATATTCGATCATTTTCTGATTTATACTATATTATTATTATACTTTATTTCTTTATTTACTACTACCATTTTCTAATTTCAAAAACCTTTTAATCTAAATTAATATTAACAATGATAGATTTCTTAACTGTGAATGGTTTTCTAATATGTGCGAAAACTCAAACATCTAATAGTTACCGAGCGTGTATTTATAATGTGAAATCAAACATCTGACATAATTAATTGGTTATTATCATGCCAGATTATCATCATGTGGTCATATAAGAGTTGGAGTTTTGAATTTTTTTAAAAATAAAGATTGGGTTTGATCCGAAGTGTAATCATCGTGAGACACATCGATTTTGTTTAACTAGTCAAACTTCTAGATTCTTTTATCATTCCAAGCATATAAGTAATAATAATATCTTCTTGGATGTTATTTCTTGCACTAAAGATGTGATGTGCACCACTCAAATATCCATCGGATGTATTTTAGCCCATGCAATCATCCCCCTTCCATGATTTTTATATAAATAGTATAATTAATTTGCTTTTGTAAATATTGTAACTTGTTATTGGTGTGTGATTGAATGCTAGAGATATGAGTCAAACAAAATCGAAGAGGGACGCGTTTAACATAAATTACATAAAATTAAAACTTATGAGACAACATTCTAAACAGCTACCCTATCAAGTTTGGTCAGTTAGAAGGATTCTTGGCGACTAGATTATAAACTTAAATCTTTACGGTTAGGTTATACTCGTTTTGATTTTTCAGAACAGTAAAGGAATCAAATAAAATGGAAGAGATTTACCCAAAACAAATGTCAATTCATGAACCTTTTTAAAAATCATTTTAATTAAAACGCCTGTTGTCCTTGTAAAATATTAAAGTGTCAAAATGAGTCAGTAATCATGAGTTAAAACATCAGAATAGTTGCGTTTTTGTGAGTTTAAATAATGTTTTTAAGTTCATTTGATTAATAGGTTAGATGATCGATTTTAATTGAAATGACAAGGTATATGAAGAAGTTTTGATAAATTATGAGTTTTTTATAAAGGGAATAAATTATGAGTTAGCACACAATTTATTTTTAATAAAAAATATTCATATATATTAAAATGATACAATCAAATATTAACCAAAACATATTGATTTTCGTCGCCATTTACTCAAAGTTCTTTTTTTTGTTAAATATATTCTAAAATATTTAATTCTAAAAATTCGAGAAATTCAGTATTGGTATTGTCAATAATTCAACATGCAAATCCGACCACACCGAAAAGGAAAAACCAGTACTAGTTTAAAGAGATCAAACGGTTATCCAAATCTATAAGTGGCCCCTATTAAATGAGCCACCACCATAAAAAGTGACGTATACATGGTGTGAAAAATAATAATCACGAAGGTAGAATGAAATAAATTGTTTTAGTGGATTATGACTGATTTATAGGAAAAAAAGAGAATAAACATTGTGGTTATTTTAAAACCAAAAATATTATGGGAGTATCTCTAAAATAGTGAAAAACTCAAAAAGTGTTTATTTAAATCTGAAAAAATTAAAATTAAAAATACTTTTGAGAGAGCAATCGTAATTCTATAAATATCATCCTAAAACTGAGAAGTCAAAAGTTAGACATACCTTTAATATAGTTTTTAAGACTTTACAAGTATAGACCTCACATGCATGTGTACATTTGAATGAAATTAGAAATTCTTCTACGTCTCATGCAAGTGTTTCTGTCAAGTTATCTGCAGTTCTGATAAGCCCAAGACTTACTGAAGTTTGATGTTGGTCTTGTTATGTGCATTCACATTTAGTTTCACATCTGTTGTTAAGTCTACGGGAGAATATTAATGAATCCATAAGAAGACTAAAATAATGTCGAATGAAAAATCCATTGGTCCATGTCATTAGGATTTTACCAAGTAGAGACTCATATATATATATATATATATATATATCTATGTGTGTGTTTAGAACATCAATGGTAACTTTAAGGGTTGCCACAAAACAACTATCCTTCTTTTCTTTTATGATATCAATTTCAAAATCAATTTGATCTTAATGTCTTTGCATCAAGTTTTCATATTTTAGTTTCTTTACATAATAAAACTTTTCATGAACTATCTCATTTCTTAGGTTATATATCTATCTTTGAACATGAATCTATTTGTCTTGAATCTCTCAAAATTTCAACATGTCTAACTTTTATTTTTTTGTCATAGCATTTTTGTCCATAAAAATATCCTTACTTTATCAAAATGCTTTTTTGTTAATGTAAAACAAATTTGTATTGATCTGCATGTATCTTGAGCAATTTAAAGGTTACAAGTTGCTGTATACCACTGTAAGAATTTGTTGAAGTTGGTGTGTAGGCCTGCCAAAATATGATTCAATATGTGGGTTTTTGAGGAGCAAAATGCGGGTCGACAAAGAGAAATTTTTTGCAAATCAGTTGCGAATGCGAATTAAAAGTTTCGATTACAGGACGAATGGGGATCATCGGTTCAAAATCCAAGGGTTGGCAGATAACTCGTAAATGTAGTTTTTAACAAATATTTAGCATGATGAAAAGTGGATTGATGCATCAACCCAAAAAGTCGTAAATTAATTAAATTTTTTTTAACAAAAATAACGGATTACCGGATTATCTGCGGATCTTGCGAGTTTTGAGCGGAATAGGTACGTGTTAACCGATTTTAATCCTTAGATCAAACGGATTAAAAATTTGCTGATAAAATTTGAAATTTCACCCGCGAGTTAGACATGCGGGTTCTGCAGTTGAGTTATTTGACAGACCTGCTGATGTGTAGTTAGAAAAAATAAGAGAAAATGGTAAGCTGCAATATAAAGTGATAAAAGTTTTAAATCGTTTTGTTTTTGTCGCATTTTATTTTATCGTTTGATTGATGGATCACAAATACAAATGGTTCACCCTTACCTTACCGCAACGATAAAAGACTATATCAATCACATTCATTCTAATCGAATCCAAACATTATTTTTAACCTCATATAAAGAAGATAAAGTTAAATGAAAAATAACAATCAGTACCTTAGGAGACAGCAATTTACTAAAACTACTAGTAAGAGGTCTCCGTAAACTCAAATTTTAATTGAAGTACTCGAAAATATTGGGAGAATATTTTCTAGTAAAAGTAGTTAGGCTGGACATTTTGTCAAAAAGGATGGGACAAAAAAAAGGTGATACTTGCGAAATGGGCGCCGTGTCAAATTTGTGTTAGCAAATTCGCACGACTCCAAGTTGCACATTCTCTAAAGCTTTAATTTTCTTCCCTCCTTTCATTCTCAAAATTTAAAAAAGCGTATCGCTAACGACTATATATTTTGGTATAATTTCTCATATTTTGCTATATTTTCTTTTTAAAAGTTGCTATATATGCTTTTTTCATCAAGCTTTGTGTTATTATTATAATCAAGTAACTACAACAAAGCCGAAGATAATTCGGAAACAAAAGTCAAAGATAACCCGAACACATAGCCGATGAATCTAAGAAAATTCTATTACATATAGAAAAGTCAAAAATAAAACTCTCAAAAAACCTCGGGTAAATCGAAAAAGAACAATAGACGCAGAACTATAGAACTCATACGTCGCTATTGATAAGATCTACAAGCAAAGATGGAAGAGAACTGAGGATATAGGAAACTGCAAAAGAACTAATCAACTAAAACGATTAACCAACTCCTACACACCTAATCTTTTTCTAAAAAGTCTAAATCTAGGACTTTGCATCCCCACTAGAGGTTAGCCTTACAAGAACAAATCAAGAACACGAGAAGACCTATTATTCTTCTAAACTAAATGGCGATGGAAAGAGATTAACTTAAAAGATTCAACGAACTTTTAATTAAAGTTAACATTCAAGAACAAGCCAAGTGTCCAACTTCTCCTCCACACGAGGGAAAGTGTCCACCTACTCCAAAGCAGCACGAAGCTTAACTATGACGTAAGCAAACCAAATCCAACGACCAAACACCAACAAAAAAAAGAAGTTTCCGGCGAGATTTAACATCACCATGCTCCGATGAAACTTACGTAGTATTTGATCGACAAAAATTCTAAGAATTAGAAGCTTAAACCTTAAACCTTAAGCGCATGGAGAAGAAAACTACATCACCATTGGTGAGAGAGCTACACCATTTATGACAGTAAACAACTCCCTAACCAAAAGACGATGGTCGTTATTAGCTAAAAATTAGAAAAGCTTTACGCCGGCGTCACAAAGAAACCAAACGTTGGCAACAAAACCGATCAGCCACAAACAAAACTAAGATGAAAATAAAAACAAACCAGAAACTCAAAGGACAAGTCGGATTAGACCGTCGTAAAGTGAGAATTCACTAAAATCGCCACCACCAACCATAGATCCGATGAGATTATTCAAAGAAAACAAATTCAAAAGCCAAAAAAATTCTGGAAACAGAGGCTAGCCGAAATCGCCGAGATGGAGAGCGATAACGCTAGACAAAGGTCAGCCAATCCTCACTTTAATAGCCGAAGGATGCCCAAAAAAACTTACCGGGAAAAGGTGTTGACGAAACCACCTATGCCGGAGAGAAACACCGCTATCGTAGCCAGAGGCTGTCGGACTAAAGCCGGTAAACACCGGACGGGCTCTCTCTAAAAGATCTTATCGTTAGTTGCTATATATGTTTAGATATACACATTTGTATTGCCCAATTAACCCAAGGAAATATTGTAAACTGTAAAGGATATTTTGTGGTCAGAACAAAAATACACGTATGCATTATTCCGAAATGACTTTAAAATAAAAATAGTATTTCAACGTTACTTTTTTTTGTCAGCAACTATATATATATATATATTAATTACAACTGAAATTTATACCGGCGATACATAATTTACAAGAATAATAAATTAGGGATATAATGTAACATCCGTGACAAATTATCAGCTTTTAAATTTAAATTACAAAAAATTAAAGAAAATAAGAAAAATGAAAATAAGTTCTTGATTTTCACAAGATCCTCTAGATGTGTTCAGAAAGTAGATCAATTTGTTGTCGGTGTAAACACCATCTTCACCATTTCAAAAGAATATGTTATAAATGCTACTTCTCTTATTTTTTGTTGTGCAATCAAATTGGTTATAATCCAAATAAAAACTTTTAATTCAGCGTGCAAACCAATATTACATACCTCCATAATTGTTTCATGCACATCATTTTAAAAACAGAACCAATCTAATCCAAAAATTGTCCATTTACGTAACATCAAAATTCTTTAAACACCAAATTCTGAATATTCATGCGTCACTTAAAAGATCATAATCAGAAACACTAATGAAAATTCAAAACAATAATATTTCATTTGAAACGTGAAGATCGATACATTTTAGTAAGTTCAAACGCAAATACACGATCCTACTTGTTCTATTAATTAAGTTTATAATTTCACTTTTTAGCTCTGATTAGGTAACTTTAAGTGTCTTAAAGAAACTTTGAAATAATTTACAACATAATTAAAACACAAGAGCATATGTACAGAGCGCGTGAGTAACGTGTCTAAGCTCAAATGATAAATAATGACGTGGACAATATAATTATAAAATAAGTAAATAAAAAAGCCGGGCAACGGGCAGTAAGCTAACGCCGTTTACTTCACGCAGGGTTTAAAAACTTTAAAATAATCAATCAGGTTTATCCGAAGCTAAGGCCCAGACTCAGGTTCGGTAACCCCAAAATTTCTTCATTTTCTTCTTTCTCTCTCCTACCCGGAAAAAGAAAGAAAGTTGCAGCGCGACCTTAGCTGTAGAGAGAGAAAGGGATTGGGGTGTGCACTGAGTTCGATAGAAAAAAAGAAGAAGGTTGAAAATGAGTCAGATCGGGAGACGGCGGAGGAAAGGTCGTCCATCGAAAGCAGATCTGGCGCTGCGTAGGAGTTTGTCTCCAGGTGAATCGGGATATGAGCTCCGACGAGGTCAAAGGCGGCGAAATGTGAGATATAACTTCGATTTCGATGACTACCTCGACGAGGAAGAAGAAGAAGAGTTGGAAGAGGAGAAGAGAAGGCAGAAGAAGCTAAAGCAAGTTCTGAAGCTGAATCAAAGCCGAGCGAGAGCTGATCCTCCAATTAGGAGTCGAGCGCGTGTAAGTAACGCGTCAGACTATGAAGAAGAAGAAGATGATGAAGCAGATGAAGATGTTGGGGAAGACGCGAGTGAGAAGAGGCAAGTGAAGAAGAGGAAACGTAACCGTCACGAAGAAGAAGAAGAAGAAGAAGAAGAAGAAGAAGAAGATCAGGCTGATTCAGATGATAAGGTATATGTACGGAAACCCTAGAAATTGATAAACTTTATCTCAGTCTCTCTCTCTCTGTCTCTGTGGTTGTTCCTTGTTGTTGGGGATTTGAGAGATAAATTAAACTGTCGGGTCAACAGTAAAAAAAACTAACTTATGTTGTCTCTCACTCATACTCTCTCTCTCTTTTCCCACAGATCACGCTTCCCACCTTTCTCTCTCCATTTCCCACATCTTTTTCACTCTTAGTCTAAGCTTTCTCTGTCAATCAACTCTGTCTTTGTTTTTTTTTTATCTTTGATTCAATGAGAATTTAAAGACATTTTGAGGTTTCTGATATGTTTCTTCTGTTTTTTTTTGTCAGGAAAGGAAGAGAAGCGGTTCTGTTTCTGGTATCTGTGTTATGCATTACTGCCTTTACTTTGGTATTGAGCTTTGACTTATCATGACTAATTCTCGTTCTTGTTGATTAGGTACTCATTCCTCAGAACCAACACCTATTCTTGATAACAAGTCCTTGGAGTTGATCCTTGACAAACTTCAGAAGTACACAATTTATAATCCTTTTTTGCTTTTCTCTCTTGTGTGCTGTGGTTGCGTGACTACTCTGTTTAGCTTATCTTATTTGGAAATTTTTCAAACAGGAAAGACAGCTATGGTGTGTATGCAGAACCGGTTGATCCCGAAGAGGTAATTGTTGATTCTCTAAGCAGCTATTGGGGGTTAAAGTTGTCTTAGTTTTGATACTTTTTGGGTTTGCATTTTTTGCAGCTTCCTGATTATCATGATATAATAGAGCATCCCATGGATTTTTCCACTGTCAGGAAGAAGCTTGCGAATGGATCATATTCTACATTGGAAGAGCTTGAGGTGGGTCGTAAGTTTGTTTCTTAAGTTTACATGGAGAGCTTTTTACATGATAAACTGATTTGTAGCTTTTTCAGGATATTGCTTCTTTGTAGAATTATCGGTTTGTGATAATACTGCTCTAGTGTATTTGCTAGGATCCTGTATTGAATCCATTATCAATATGACTTCCTTTGCTAAGCTGTTTCTGAAACTGTATTTTTTTACTGCAGAGCGATGTCTTATTGATTTGCTCAAATGCGATGCAATACAATTCCTCAGACACTGTCTACTATAAACAGGTAAATGATGTTTTCATTTTCTCACCAATCTTCTTTCTTTGCAAATTAGTTTTTACTTTCTGCCTGCTGGCATTTTAAATTATATTACTTCTACTAGGCAAGGACTATTCAGGAAATGGGGAAGAGGAAGTTCGAAAAGGCAAGGATTAAGATTAAACGTACTGAGAAAGAGCTTAAATCAGATGAAAAGGTGAAACCTAGCAGCTCTGTGAAGAAGCAAGTGAGACAGCCTTTCAGTCGGAATGGTCTAGAGCCTGTTGGTTCTGATTTCTCCTCTGGTGCGAACCTTGCTAGTGGAGGAGCTTCTCTAAACGAGCCTGTTTCAACTCAAACAGGCGGGCATGAAAAGCACAGCTACACGGATGTGCCTTTCGAGGGAAATACATCCTTAGTAGACAGTCTGGAGAAAGTCGAAGACTTATCATCCGGTATGGCTTTTTACAATTAGTTGTAGATGCTAAGAGTAATGGCTCTCTTCAACCTCTTCTCTTTTCTTGATGTTAAAGAAAAAATGCCTTTTTCCATTTCCTAGGAAAGGGTCTCTTTGGTAAGTGTGGGAGGAAGCTGTCAGTTGCTGAGGAAGACCGCCGTGCAACCTATGGCAATTCTGACCAGCTGGCCGATAGATCGGAGTCCATATTCACAACATTTGAGAGTGAAATCAAGCAGTTTGTTGCTGTAAGTGATAATTTTTGTGTCCAGTTTCATTATCTTGTTATGATTCCACTTAACCTTCTTGACTAAATCTGTTTCCCGTATCATCAGGTAGGGCTTCATGCAGAACATGCATATGGTAGGAGCCTTGCACGTTTTGCTGCAACTCTTGGACCCGTTGCATGGAAAATTGCTTCTCAGCGAATCGAGCAAGCACTACCTACAGACTTTAAGTTTGGTCGGGGATGGGTTGGAGAATACGAACCGCTTCCTACACCAGTACTTTTATTTGAGACCTGCACGCCTAAAGAACCACCTAAAGAAGCATCTGTATTTTCGAAGCCACAGTCGAATGCTGCTGCAAAGAAGAACGAGACACTGTTTAAGACTCCTGTACCTGCAAAAGAACTACAGGGTAACAGACCCGTTCGAGATGTAAACCCAGCATTTCCCTTTCCAACATCTATCGGAGCTGTGTCAGAAGGGAGTCCATCTTTTGTTACTACTCAAGTAAGAAACTTAAAATCTTCGAGCCAGCATGAATATCGAAATCCATCTCCGCTAGATTTTGTCAAGCCACAAAATAGGATTCCTCAGCAGGTAGAACTGAATTTACCACCACCAGCAGAACAAACCAATTCTGGTTCTGCTTGTGTTTCAGAAACCCAAAACTTTGGAAAATCAGATACAGTGGCATCATACAGGTCATCAAGTGACATGATGAGAAATGTGACTCCTACAGATTCTGAACATTACAAGCGTCAGATGACTACTAACAGGATCTTCCCTGGTGGATTGAGTAATGGCAAAGTCTCTCCCATTGTGAACAACAGAATGTTTGATCTGTCTACTGATGCTGCTAATCAAATGAGTCGAGCAGCAACAAGCTCACAACAACCCATGAGACAACAGAGTCAAAGCCACGGCGAACAAGCCCAGTTAATGAGAAACTTCAGTGAGAAAGCTAGAACACAGCAAAATTCCGCTCATAATCATCCTAAAGCTAATACTCCACTTAATGTTTCGTCACCACAACCCGCAAGAAGTGAAGATTCGAGCAATGCTTCTGTAGCAGCAGCACGAGCATGGATGTCGATAGGAGCTGGAGGGAATAATAAACAAACATTTGAAAATCCTAGTATTCCGAAAAGCAGCCAGATTTCTGCAGAGTCCTTGTATAATCCTTCAAGGGAACAACTTCACCAACAAGCTTTTAAACCGAGAGACCTCGAAGAGACACAGTTCCATCCTCAAAGGAATGGTTTCTCTTTCCAGACATTTGTGCACCAGCCTGTTCACGGGATGATGAATGGAGGATCCCAACCATTTCAGAACAACCGATCAACTGTTTTCCCTCAGATGGCTGCTCCAACTTCTGATTTCACAAGATTCCATGTCCAGTCTCCATGGGGAGGAGGCAGTACTCCACATGTCCAGTTAAAGCAGAGACAAGAGAATCTCAATCTCCCACCAGATCTGAACATTGGAGTTCCTTCGCCTGAATCTCCGGCAAAACAATCTTCTAATGTCCTTGTCGATTCCCAACAGCCTGATTTGGCGCTACAGCTTTAAAACAAACAGCCATCAAGAACAAATCCAACATTTCAAGGAGAATCTTGAGTACTGTCCCGAGCAAATGGCGATAACACAGGCTCTATATGTAATTTGATCGCTGTGGGGGGAAAACGGAAACAAACACAAGGCCAAAAGCTGTTTCAACAAGGTGAGTCTACATGTGAATCAGAAACCTTTACTTAGGCTTCTTTCTTTATTTTTGATGTGGTTAGTTTTGGTTTGAGGTTCAGGCCGGTTTAGAATCATCAGTATAGTGGTCCAAGAGTTGGAATTTGGAGAATGGTTATTGATATCAACACCCCGGTTAGTTACCTATTTTCCTAACTTAGAATGTTCAATCAAACCAATCTAGTTCTCGATTCACCTGATTCCCTGAAGTCTTTGGTCTTCCCATACTTCCGTATTTGCTATATAAATGGATTATTATTATATAATATGATAATAATATAACCATACTACCATAGAGAAGGTTGTTTGGCCGAGTCTTTTGTTATGGCACAAACAAGTGGGTCGCGTCATTTGCTTTGAAAGAAGGAATGGTCTTACAACAAGTGTTCCTGGATTTTGGTCAAAGATTGAAAAGACCCGATACGGCATTTATTTATCAAATAATTAACCAAATAATTCTCCTCAATTTATGAAACGCCGAATAACATTCATAATTGTAAGATGAGTTCTAAACATTTTATCCACAAATCAAACGTGATCATGTTATCTGAAAGTTAGTATGAGTTTACGGTTAGAATCTGAAAATGTTATTTGAAAGCTGTAAACATTTGACCAACCCTGTAAACTTAAGTTGTTTCTGCAATTTCTAAAATGCTAATTATGTAGAAAATAAGTCGTATTGATCAAATCCTAATTTGTTTTTTCTATACGTGTATTAAAAGAAGACAGTTCACGTTAAATGTCATATGAACATAAGTGCGTTACAAATGGCATTGCTTAAAATAGAAGATAAAAACATTAGTAACAATACGAAAAAAACAACCGATCTTGTGAGTTGTCTTTCAAAGACTTGTGTTGTGTCCAGAGAAACAAACACTGTCAATTTCTGTATCTCTCTCCTCTGATTATTTATATATCTTTTATTTCTTGTTTTTACCGTCTCTGTGGGTCCCACCTCCGACAATCTGACGATCAAATTACAAAAAATAAATAAAACTCTATATATTAAACACAAACTCTGTATTTTTTTTTCTCTTGAATCGGCAAGGGAAGCTATGATTATGTACGGAGGAGGAATAGGGAAGGACGGTGGATCCACCAATCACATATCAGAAGGAGGAGTGGTATTGAAGAAAGGGCCATGGACGGCGGCGGAAGATGAGATACTTGCGTCTTACGTTAGAGAGAACGGTGAAGGAAATTGGAACGCCGTTCAGAAAAATACAGGCTTGGCTCGTTGTGGCAAAAGCTGCCGTCTCCGATGGGCCAATCACCTCCGGCCCAATCTCAAAAAAGGCTCTTTCACCGGCGACGAAGAACGTCTCATCATTCAACTTCATGCTCAGCTCGGTAACAAATGGGCTCGCATGGCTGCTCAGGTAATAACAACTAATATATAATATACTAGGTGTTACTTGTGCTACACGGAAAAGAAAACAAACACTAATCGTTTTGAATTTTTTTCTAATTAGTTGCCGGGAAGAACAGACAACGAGATCAAGAACTATTGGAACACGCGTTTGAAACGCCTTCAACGCCAAGGACTTCCTCTTTATCCTCCAGATATTATCCCTAACCATCAACTCCATCAACATCCACATCCACATCCACATCATCATCATCAACAACAACATAACCATTATCATCATCAACAACAAATGTATTTTCAACCACAATCTTCACAGCCAAACACACCATCATCCTCCCCTCTTCCATCTCCAACACCAGTAACCGCAAACGCAAACGTAAATTCCTCGTCATCTTTCACTTTCCATACCACAACCGCTAATCTCCTCCATCCTCTTAGCCCTCACACTCCAACCACACCACAAACTCCTTCTCAACTCTCTTCTACACCGCCTCCACCGCCACTTTCCTCTCCTTTATCTTCACCTCGCAATAACCAATACCCTACTCTTCCTCTCTTCGCCCTCCCACGTCCCCTAATCAACAACAATAACAATAACAATAACGCAAATTTCACTTTCCCTAGACCTCCCTCTCTCCTCCAATCGCCTTCATCGCTCCTCGCAAAACGCTACAACAATGCTAACACTAGTAGTCCTCTGAATTGCATCAACCGCGTCTCCACCGCACCATTTTCCCCTGTTTCAAGAGACTCCTACACTTCCTTTCTAACATTGCCAAAAACCCGTCCTCAGTTCGGATTGCAGGCTGCAACTCGCCTGGATGAAGCCGGTTACTCTTCCCCAACCGCTCAAACCGCTACTTACCATAACACTAATAACAGTTACTCTTCCTCTCCTTCGTTCTATTTAAACCCTTGTTCTTCTTCTTACCCTGCAGCAACTTCTTCCTCAAGCTTTCTTCACTCCCATTACACTCCTTCCACCTCTTTTCATACCAACCCGGTTTACTCCATAAAACCAGAGCTCCCTTCAAACCAAATCCCCCAAATAGATGCCTTCAATAATGCCAACAACTTCTCAGACAATGAGAGAGAGAATCATAACCTTAACAGTTCCGGTGTTCATAGAAGAAGTAGTAGTTGCAGCCTCTTAGAGGATGTCCTCGAAGAGGCTGATGCTTTAGCCGGTGGATGCGAAGGCCGGCCTCCAAAACGAAGACAACTCACAGCTTCTCCTCCGAACCACAACAACAACAACAACAATAATGATAACTTCTTCTCGGTTAGTTTCGGACATTACGATTCTTCTGACAACTTATGTTCCTTGCAAGGTAAAATTAAAACCGCTCAAAACGCTTCAAATCAAAACTACTCTCCAGGTAAAATTTTAAATGTTTTTGACTGAAACGCAGATTTGAAATCAAAGGAAGAAGAGTCTCTTCAAATGAACACAATGCAAGAGGACATAGCTAAGCTTCTTGATTGGGGAACTGATAGTGGAGAGATCTCAAATGGACAATCATCTGTTGTCACTGACGACAATATTGTTCTTGATGTTCATCAATTTGCTTCACTATTCCCGGCTGATTCTACAGCCGTCGCAACCGCAACAAACGACGAACACAACAACAGTAATAACAATAATTGCTCCTGGGACGACTTGCACAGAATAAGCTAGAAAAAGTCTGAAAATAATCTACGGACCAAGAACAAGAACTAACAAAGAAGAGAGTTTTTTACTTTCACTTATATTTGTTGCATATTTTATGTTAACTATTTAATGCTATTTGATTTCATACTTAATTTTGTGATTATGGATACGATCGTGTATTGTTTTTCAAACTCCTACAAACTCTTCACTACTTTCATTAGACTATCTCTAGACGCTTAGATGTAGTCATTTAAAGAAACAGAGCAGAACTCGGTGCCCTTTGATCTCTCACAAAACATCAGTAAAAAATAAAAGTTTGATTTGTTTCCACTTATGTATTTTCTAACCATATAAATAATTTGCTCTCCTGAAATTCAATAATTTCTGATATACAAAGAGATGAATATCTACTCACGGAGTGTTGTTTTTTCAAATGAGAAATATAAATGAATAAAAATAACGTTTTTACAACCTCCAAGGTAACTCAAAATTAAAAGACAACAATTGAACGAATCTGTAAACAAATTCGTATCCTATTAAATTTATGTTGTTGATGGTTTCAGATGGGATTCATGATCATGGTGGGTCTTAAGATTACACTAAAGAACTCAAGATCTCAGAACGGAGTTCTTGATGTTTGATTGTATCTGTATCACTAAAAAATTATATTCCTTGAAAATCATCTGTTTATAATACTATTTGATTCCTTAATTTTGTGATTATGGATACGTTCATGAATTGTTCATCATACTCTTCAGGCTTCACTACTTTTATTACGCTCTCGCTAGACACAAGTCATTCAAAGAAAGAGATAGATGCATTATATATATATATATATATATATATATATTAATCTTAAATTAAAAAATTGAAGGGAAACAAATTATATTGAACGTGCGTAATGAGTTATAGTTGTCACAAGCCTTTAAAGCTAATAGATCATAGAGATTTCACCAATAGCTTGGGCACAACAAATAGGGCAAGAAGAAGTATTATTTAGCCACTTCACCACACATTCTGAGTGGAAAACATGGGAACACCGTAATTCCATGCGACTCACCGCACTCGATAATTCCGTCAGGCATAATGGGGCAATCCGCTCCGGTCACTCGTGTCGCCACGTGTCTATCCCAGATTATTCGCAACGGACAAGCTTCTTCTCCTTTGCAGTCACTTTCAGGGTCCACCATACGATCCACATTAACGTGAATCTCGATTTCTATCTTGAAACCTCCTCGATGACTCCTCACTTTAATGGCTTATAAATTTGGATATATGAGTTACAAGACGAATGAATAGAACTTGAGAGACACGTCTCCGATAAGACCATTGTGATGTGGTTACGGAAGGTTTCTTCGTTGACAAGAAACACTTTCGGGATTTCGCGTTCGAGCACTAGAAGTTTAGGATCATCATATCGAAGTCGAAAAGAGAATGTGTTCATTACAAAATGTTCGATTTTCCATACAGGTTGCCGACAAGGAAAACGATTTGGATTTAACCGGAAAAGCTTTGAGATTAATGCTGTCTGTGGTGGTCTATGACTCGAGGAAACACATACGGTTTCTTTCTAGGGTGGTAACATGCTCCGGTAGATCGAAGCTTGTCCCCGTTGCTACTTTGTTGGTACGACTAAACCCTAATCTTTTCGACATGATTAGATCTTTCGTTTGTATTATGATCTTAACTTTGCGCTCTCTACGTCTAGATACTCATATATAGTGCTCTTTTTTATTGTTTTCAAGGTATTGCAAATTCATGAAGACAAAATAAAAAGGAAAAAAGAAAAACAGGTAAGCAAATTCATGTAGGATTTGGAGGTTTATATCTTTCCAAATTCATTCAGGAGCGGTATTTACTGATCTCCAATCTGTTATATTAACAGAAAAATAACATTATTAGACAGAATGCATTAGGAGATAATCTTCATAAATGTATATTAATATATTTCAACAACAAGAAACTTAATCCAACGATTATGTTTTACTTCCATATAAACTCAACGATCTGTGATTTGCCAACTACATTTCACGTTTTGCCAAGAGCAGTTACAAATCAATATAAGACCAGACTAATAGTCCCTCTGAACAAATGGAGTTTATCGGATAGCACCGATCATATTAGCGCCACCGAGGTTTGCCCCTTCCAAATGCTGTTACATAAACTTATCGCAATGATTAACTGTTTAAGCTCTTCTCAAAAATCTTGAGGAAGAAGTAGAAAAAAGATGAAACCAATTACTGGCCATTGGCCAATATCAATTTGCGCGTGTATGTGTTTCAATACCGAAGTTTTGTTTTTAGACTTACCGCTTCTCACAGATTCACTTGGTTCAAGTAAGCTCGTTGAAGGTTTGCTCCTTTCAAGTTGGCATTCTTCAACTTTGCATCCTATATTAGATATATGTATGATCCAATTAAACCGAAACTAAACACTCATTTTAAGAATCACATATCACTTATCTGTCTCATCACAACTCATCCAGACGGTTAGCACAAATTGAATTAAGGCTGCATATAATTGTCAATAAAGGAATTTGCTTACCTTCATATTTGCACCTTCTAGATTTGCTCCTTCTAAGTTGGCATTTGTAAGGTCAGCGTTCTGATACGTAAGAAAGAGAATCAAACATTATTACCGAATCACGCTATGCTCATAAACACCTTCCAGATACGTGGGGATTGAAAGGTGAATTAAACCCGGAAAGTTAAAATTCTACAAAGACTACTTAAGGCACCTGCAAGTGTGCAGATCGGATATCTGCACCACAGAAGCTACAGTCCACTAAGCAGGTATCTACAGTACAAAAGTACGATTTTTTAGCCAAACTATGTTTATACGTGAAATTTCATTTCATGGCCGTCTAAAAGATCATTAACAAGCAAAAATTACGCTTATATGCCCCTTGTAAATTAGCACTCTGAAGATTTGCACCAGCTAACAACGTTCCTCTAAGATTTGCGCTGGTAAACTCACACCTTTTATAGGAATAAAATCATTTAAAATTTTCAGGAAGTGTTATCAAGTACAAATGATCTATATGTGACGGGATCTGACAATTTCCTTACTCGCGCAAAGTAGCATTGTGAAAGATGGAGCCCTCAGCATCAGCTTCCTGTTTGAGCATTTAGTAATTCAGTAGATAAGATTAAGCAGATGTTCAAGCTAACTCCCATGATATGATGATAAAATTCTTCTCCAGAAGCAGAAACAAAGTTGATACAACATATTTACCCGAACTTTAGCACATTGAAGATTTGTACGAGAGAAAAGGTGAAAAACACACTCCTGAGACAAGCATAGGTGAAATCCACAAGGGATAGATCCTGCATTATTCAAAGAGAAACATTCAGACAGTAAATACGAAATAGTTATTTCTAGAAACTGATTAAGACGAAGCTCCTCTGCCCGGGATAGATTTACCATACTGCTTGATGTTCTTAATATAAGATAACATGTTGACAACAAAGAAAAGATACTCACTAAGACAGTAGATGTGTATGCCAATCGAAATAATCAAATATATATGTGATTAGAAATGTAACTGCAAGTTTTTTTTAAAATTCCAGGTTAAAACAACAAGAATGATAGGGCTATACATTCTATTAATTTTCCTCCACAGAAGTTTATCAAACCCACAAATAATCTCTGAAACAACAGATTTGGGGATCAGAACTGTAGTGAGTTCGAGTCAGCCAATAGCATGGTTACCTACAAGCATCTAAGATTAAGAAATATTACCAGTTTAGAAAGATCAACTCCAGAAAGATTAACTCCTCGGAACCTAACTCTTTCAGATTGTATACATTTGATGATATCTATACGTGTTAATTCAGCTTCTACTTCACCACCTTCTCTTCTCGAATCTTTTGTTGCATCTTTCAGCCCCTGAAATAGGGACAGAATGAAAGTGTTTTACATCTCCAGCAAAAAATTAACCAGCTACCAGCTAAGCAATGAAAAAAACGAGAATACTAAGGTAAAAGAAAAGTTTAGCTTACTAGAAGCTGATAGTAATCTGCTTCGCGTAAAAGTTCAGAGCAATCAGGATGGGAACAAACTATGTTCCCAGTTTGACAGTTTGACAGACTGGGAACAATACCATCACGCAACCAATTTAAAATACGACGGAAGTGCTTTCCATCCCTATCTATGAATATATATCCCTGCAACAATTAAATCAACTAGTTTAGTGGATATACTTTGTCACACATGCACAAATGCATACTCATATACATGTAATTGTGTGTGTGTATGTGTGTGTGTATGTATATGAATATGTAACAGATTTTCTAGTACACGGCTTCAAATATACTATTGAATCAATTAAGCATATGTTGAAGATCAGACCACAACCTTTTTAATTGATTCTTGCATTTTGAAACACCTCTTAAAGTGGGTAGCTAAAATCACAGGCTCTCTACATAACTAAATTTTAATTTATCATTAAATGAAAGATACTCAGATCCAAGGACCAACTACAACACGCAATGAAGCCTATTCATATGCAGGTTCTGAAATGGCATCATCCTAAAACAAAAAAAAATTGGGTTGCAATTCGAGTAACATAGAATGCAATAATACCGTTTTAAATTCCTGGCACATTGTATGCCGACCACTAAACCTCGCTGCGAGCATTGAGTCTGGTTCACGGATAGTTAAAGTATCAATGGTAGTACAAAATTTCTTTCCACCTGCATGAACACAAAACATTTCTTAAAACTTTTTTGAAGAGCTAGGCCTTGTGAAAGAAAAAAAGGTTCTTCACTCTGCAGATGGTTGAACAACACAGTCCCTTTTCACAGCTAATTATCATCAATCCAAGAAACATTGAAGTTTACTACTAAAACCTAGGCCCCAAAGTTTTCCATAGGGGAAAAAACGTTTTTTACAGAGAAAATTTGCTGAATTTGAGGATTCAACATCTCAATTACAGGATTCAGAAACATAACTAAAAAAGTTAACTAAGTACAATATTTCTCACACGATTTAGCTACAGTACTAGTTAATCAATATGTTCTAGTACTAATTGGTTCAATTTAAACATTTAGGATAAAAAAGGATAGATTTTTCAAAAATTTAAGCGTCTAATTAAGTGATGAGTGATTGAAGAAGTTTACCAAAGTTGAGACGAACCACAGAAGACAAGTCAGAACTCGTCTCCATTGAGAAAAGAAGAAGAGAAACCCAGCAAGAGCACCAGTGAGCTGTGAGGAGACTATCACTTGGTGATGATTATGCCTACATTGACAGAACTAGATCCTTCAGAATCTCGCATCTTTACGGCCTAATTCTATTGAAATTTTTGAAGATTTCATAGCAATTATTACGATCCAACAACTCAAATTCAATCAGGAAATGAAGATGAATAGTCTGATTCCGAAAAGTTTAGAAAAAAAAGTAGAATGGACAAATGGATTGGATTTCACAAGTAGAAAGTGTAAATTTTTACCTGAAAATATTTTCTCAAACTCTCTTCTTCTTTGATTTTGCTGGGAATTTGCGAGAGAGAGAGAGATGTGAACTTGTTCGAGAAGAAAAAGAAAAAAGAAGACTTTTTCTCCTTTTCTGATTAGGCTACTAATTAAAGCCCAAATAAAAAGTTATAGCCCAATAAAAGGGGTTAACTTCTGCAGGTTCATTAGACATATACGTGAATTATTCCATTTCCGATTGGCCTATTATCTGCGGTATATTTTTTTAATTAATTACCTTTCAGTTATTGTATCTTTTAAGTACTTCTTAATCTGTTGAACATGTTGAATGTATTTACTGACACATCCAACAATTGTTTCACTCTTTATTTTCTTAAGACAAGTATATAATGGGTTGGAAATGCTCTAAGAGGTGCATATTCTAATAGTATTTCGATTTTAAATTTGTTGTCTACAAAAAAAACATTTGTGAATATTCATTTATGATCAACCTTTTATCAAAAATATATATATATATATATATATATATATTCATATATGTTTGATAAAAAAATGTACATTTGAGAAGATTCTGATCAAAAGAAATATATCGTTACCCAAAGTAAATTGTTCAAGTCTACCAGTTGGCTTATTTATTTTTGGGATAGATATGCAACCTTGATTGTCAAATGATAGTTTATTATTTATAAGCAAATCAAATAATCAATACTAGAGTTTTCTCATGAATGTTGACATAATAGACGAGAAAACTATTCGAATCCGAGATACGTAGCGAGTCTAGTATTTACAAACCACAAGCTAATTAGTAGATATAAACAGTTTCGCCAAGAGCTTTGGTTCGGCATATAGGGCAAGAAGGGTTCCTTTTTAGCCACGTCATCACACAATCTCTATGAAAAACGTGGAAACATCGTAACTCCATGCGACTCACAGCTGTAGATAACTCCGTTAAGCATATCGGACAACAATCCATCGCCGTCACGTTTCTCGCCGGGACCAGACAAGTATCTTTTTCTTTACAACAACGTCCAATCCTCACCCAAAGTTCCACGTTGACTTTAACGTTTGCTTCAACCTTGAAACCAACTCCTCCTCCACGATGGCGGCTGCTAAAATCAACAAATTCAGTTGAGATAAAACGGACAAGACGTTCTTGAATAGAAGGTGGGAGATACATCTCCGACAAGATGATCATGACGTGTTCAAGGCATGTTTCGTGGGAGTCAAGAAACTGTTTTGGGATGATGTGTTCAAGTTTAAGTATAGGATCGCGACGAAGAATGGCTTTAATTTTGTGTCCATCGAGATTTCCGTGACGAAGCTCTAGATTTGGCTGATAAGTTATGATGAAGGAATACGATTCTGACTCGACCTGAAAAGCTTTGAGATGGGTGAGTTCCTTTTTGGTCTTTTTCATGAGGAAACAACCATTAATGACTCGATCAGTTACGGTCGTTAAGGTTGAGACATGTTCGTGCTTGTAGCAGCCCTTCATGGTTCGTGTAAACCAAAGGAACAAACTCTAATCTCTCTTGAACGACGATTAGATATTATCTTAATTATGATCTTTAATAAACGTTCTCTCTAGTATAATGTGAAGATATATATAGATGTCTAAAAAGTTATCTCATGTAGGATTAGGAGGTTTAGTTATGGGTAACGCGTGTGCTTTACTCACTTACAACAATTAATATTTTTTTACTATATAAAGTACAATATTTGTTTGCCCAAAAATTAATAAAAGTACAATATTTGTTTTGTTGCCACTTGGCACCTTATCAGTTTGATCTCTAAATCATTTATTTGATTTGTTACTTATTTTTGGTTAACTACACTAAATCATTTATTTGATTTGTTACTTATTTTTGGTTAACTACACTTTGATTCTCATAATAACCATAAAAAAATGTTATATACTTGACACGTTTTATTTACATTTAAATGTATACCTCAAAGTACTATGTTAAGAACACTAATTCATAATTCTTTTTTTTGTCAACCAATTCATACTTTATTTTGTGAAATTATATAAGTCTTTTATTTTATTTTTATATCAAATGGATCTACAAGATTCGATCTATAACTCAATCATTATTTCGCAGAAAAATAAAATTTATTAAAGTCGAATTCCGGTAAGAAGATTATATAGGTGAACCGTTAACTATTTAGTCAAAGACAATTCCCAATGCATCTTTTAATCTAAGGTAAAGATTTCCAACTTATTACAAATAAATATTTATAGCTTTATATTAATGATAAAAACTTATATTAGTGTAAAATCTGACGGAAAAAAGAAGAAGTTAAAAGTAAAATCTAAAATCATTTAAGACCCTCTGTTTCGCAAAATTATGTAAGATATACATCTTTATCATAAAAAGAGATCTTCACACTTAAATAATACAATAAAGTACTAAAATAATCATATACTAATTCCTATTTCTCAGAACTGGATTTTTTTCTCTTTTTCAAGATGCATTATATGCTAATTTAAACAAGAATAGTGACACGATAACAACAATTCTTCCTTAAATTTATATATATTGAGTAGCCTGTTTTTGCAAAACCAAATCAAACAAGGATTCCTTGTTTTTTTCTTTTTTTTTGGTTTTAGATTCCTAGTTTAATGACAATCATTGTTTTCTTAAAATAACAAACCTATTATTATGAAAAAGTATTACAAGATTCTTAACATTAAAAAACCAACAAAAGAAAAGAAAAGTACAACATGATCAAAGAGCGAAGATGAGGATTTGGAACGCAAAGACGGAATCGCACGATGCCAAAGCAGTTTGGTCCAAGACCGTGTGTCATCGTAACGTAAAAAAAACAGGTCGCAAAAGTAATATTACTGTCACTGATCTCAAAATTTCAATAGAGAATTTGCAACCACCGATACATATTGTTTAGGAAAATGATCAATTCTTTGTTTTTTTTTGATAAAGGATATCAAATGATCAATTCTTACACGAACTATAATCGTCGTCAATCGTCATCGTAATGATATCTTTATAAACTAATTCACCAAGCCACATCTTACACAATATGCTAGTTATACAAGCTGATTCCTACATGAACTAAAAGAATTTGACCAAAAACTATATTGAGCTACTCGTGAATGTATGATTGTATGTGTATGACGACAAATAATAAATAAAAATAATATGAAAATCTTGAAAATGGAAAAAAGAAAAAGATTGATAAAACACAAAACAGAAATAAATTTGGGGTTATGGCTATCAAACTCAATATCTTAAAGTTGAGTACTAAAATCCTATAAACTAGCCCGCACCATAAAGCCTAAAAGGTCTAAAAAGTACTTCAAAAGGTCTACAAAATCCTATACACTAGTCCGCACCATAAAGCCTAAAAGGTCTACATAAATCCTATAAACTAGTTCCTTGTGTGGAACATTATCAAAGTACGAGATTTTTGGCTGAATTGGAAAACTTATAACAACAATTAATAGGTGGAGAAAAAAAGAAGCAAAGATCAATCATATTATTTTTCAGAAGAAAGTTAAAACTACAACATTTTGATAAAATTGACTAATTAAGCATCAATATTGGTTTGAGAATCACAAGGAGGATCAAAGAGACTAAAAGCTCTATAAGCAGAAATGACAGAGAGAACTAAGAAAAAGAGAAGAACAAAGACATGAAGTCCCAAAGCAATTGTGAGTTTTGAACAATAGTGTGGATAAGAAGAACACATTTCACTCCATGTCACTATTATGTCTCCTTTGTTAAGTAAGTACACTATCTCTGTTGCTCCTGCTACTGACGTTGTCATTAAATAAGCTAAAACCTTCACACACATACAGAAACACAAAAAATCATTTATATCAGAAATTGCACACTATAATTTTGATTAATGATTGAGGGGAAAAAAAGAGAGCAGAGAAATTCGATTAAGAAATAAAACCTGGTCAGGAACAAACAATAGCCAAGCTTTGGAGACTAAACAAGTGACCCATGAAGAAATTGTAGAGAGCAGAGCATAAATAGCAGATATGGCACTAACACCAACTATATACCTGCAAATAAATAATCAATTAATAAACAACTAAATAGTTATAAAATACTTTACTAAAAAATTGAAAGAAGATTAAAGAGTATACTTGAGACCCATGATGGAGTTGTAGTCTAAATTTCCATAGTCAGGGTTAGAGTCATGGTTAGTGACAGTCAACCAGATGGTTGCAACACTGAGAGGAACCACACTTAGTCTGAGACATGAATCTATGAGCTTCAAAGACATAGGAGCTTGAGGTTGCTGCTTTGAAGAACTGTTCCTCTCTTCTTCTCTTGTGTTGTTGTTGTTGCTGTCTGTCATCTCTGGTTAATTGGATCTCAAAATCAAATGTCTTTTTTTTTTTGGAGATGAAGAAAACTAAAAGAAACTGTCGACTCCAAGTGGGTTTCTCAGTTAGATTATCATCTCTTTATATATAAAAATATGGACATGTGTGGTCAGTGGTCACAAGACATATAAAAACAAATTATATTATAATAGATACAAAAAGGCTTCTGTAACGTCTCTCTTTTTTCTAATTAATCCTTAGAAACCGCGTGGAAAAAGTGATTTTCATTTATATGTGAAAAGCATAAAAAAAATTTTACAAACGTAATTTGGATTCAGCATCCTATATTCACATTAATTTGCATTAGAAGTGGAATGTTGATCGAGTAAAATTTATTACCAAAATTAATGCATGTTTGTGAACAATTTTTTTTAAGTTAGTGATTTTGATATATATATATATAACGTTTCTAGAGAGAGTGACGCCAAAAATCTAGTAGTGGTATTGACTGGGAGGAGACAAGTGCGGTGGTTGCTGGGAGGGAGAGAGATAGACATCTGGCTTAGTCTTGGTGGGCTTCATCTGAATCATGGCTTTGGATAGATTTTTACTTGAGATAATTTTAAAGTATTGAGACGCTTATAATTATGTTGCTTTAAGCAAAAAGATTGGTTTGGTTCATACGGACGAATAAAAAGCATCAAGACTAGTTTTTTACAAAAAAAAAAACAATTTTTATGCTTTTTAATCATTTTATGCATAAAAATTGGTTCTTACAAAACCCAAATCACTCATCAAAAATTGATGCAAGTGTCTACTACCTCATACGAAGATTATGCCACAACCTCATTTCGAAAAACACAGAGCATGAATCATTATATCCATGTCTAACAGTATCATGTAAATTTATACATGTAGCATAGGAGATATGATCCAATGTAGATTCATAGGTAGTATTGCGGAGTGCTCTGTTGAACAGTCATCGAGAAGAAGATTGCGAATTTCAGCAAAATGATATCATCGCACATGAGCAAAGGAAGGATGCATAGGCTGAACAACATCATGCATCATGCCAGAATTTGGTGTTCTTTCTGTTAATATGCGGTCTTTTGCTCTTAAAAAATCGTGGAGCAATTGTTTTATCCTTTCCGCAACAGTATCACGTATTGAACCGAGATCCCAAATCGATTGAAGTGTAGCAGGATAAGGGTATGCTGTTACAAACGACAAAAGATTACATTTGAAAACACAGAAACGTCTGCTAAATTCAAGCATTAGGAGACAAATTCAGTCCAACAATAAAGCACCACCATGCGTTCTAGCTCTTGATGGACAAATACTAGTGTTGAAAATTCATTTAACACTTCAAATTGAAAAGCTGGTTTTAGATTTTGACTCTTAGTTAGAGAATGATCATGTTGAGCATCTTGAGCCTCAACCCACCTATACAAGTTATTGTGTGCAACACTTGTACCAAATATGTATGTCAAACCAAGGTATTCTAGATAGGTTGCCAGGAACGGAGGTGGTTTTCCACATTCGGAACAGAAAAATTGTCTTTTAATTATGTAAAGTTTAATATTATACTAAAATATGCTTATAATTTTTACACCAAAGTTTAATATTGTAATAAAAATTAGTTCGGTTTTTTTTTTTTGAATTATGTTTTAGCTCGACTCTGCTGATTAAAAAGTGTTCTTTTATTACAATGTTTCCGTTAGTGTTGTTTTATTACACGTTTGGTAGCAATACTTAAAAGTTAAACCCTAATTTACTTTTGTTTCAAAAGATAAAATCATAACCAAATCGACTTGCATAAATTGTAATGCTTCCTATCTAATTTACTTATGTTCTAGTTTTGTTGATTTAATACTTCTGCCAATTGATTTCACCGGTTTAATCTAATAGATACACCAACATGAACGAGAATTTACGAGGATTCCTACACCAGCATCATATTCCTATTCTACCGAAACCACCCATAACTGATAAGTACTATGATCGGTTCCAAATTATAAAAGTTCTCTTAAGACACATTCTTATGACCGTCGTACTCATCATCAACTATTGTATGCTTCATTCTTCCAATTCCCTTGACCAGTCAAGAATATTGTTGACATGAACCCATTTGTTCTATCCGTTAAGTAATAAGTAATAACCAATTGCATAATCAGATTCAGAGGGATAGAGGTGCAGTTGGATCAGGATTCAAGTTTAACCAGATGGGCTGAGACAATAGCTTTATGGCAACCTATGGATAATCGATTTCAATCTAACAAGAAGATAGCAAACTTAAGATAAATATATGTGCAGACTCTGGAGAAACTGTTGACTATTGACTAATCTTCCACAACAGCTACAACACTTACGGTTTAGATACCAACTTCCATCTTTTTCCCAAAATGATCCTCATGTAAAGAGTTTAAAATACAAATATCTAGTGAAGGTATCTATGATCAAATCCAAAAATTGGTAATATCGAACCAACTCACACACATTCAATTATCATCAATCATTGTATAATCAAACACGCAATTTATTGGAAATTCAATGATTCATTTATAAATAGTCTTCCGAGTATTGAACATTTCCCACCAAATTGTATCAACTTACATACTAGGAAAACAATCTACAGTAAATAGAGAAGAACTAGTTTCACTCAATGAGCAATTACATCACTATTCCACCAGTGGATTCAATCATTGAATTTATCGGAGGGTTCAAATTCATTATCATCATCGACGACATGGATCTAGACGCAGCGAATTTTTTCCTTTTTAGAGAATTAGGACCGTAGATCTTTCTCAATAGATGTGGTACCTGATCCATCGTCAGATTTTGCGCCCCCGTGACTTCAACAACAGAGCTCTGAGAAGGAGAGAGCGGATCGACTGGATGCGAGAGGGCTAAAGATACGAGAGTGGTCGTAGATCTAGCGTTCATTCTCGAGTTTCGGATCTGAGCAAGCGCGCCTGGTTTTAAGTAGCGGTGGAATCCGTCGTTTCTTCTCACCGGAGATCTAAAGACGTCCTTCATGGATTCGATTGTGCTACGCTTGGTTACTTACAATAGATGAACTCCGAAGATCGAGAGAGAGATTGTGGAAGATATGTGATTGAAGATTGGGGATCTAAGGATTTTGTAGTGAAGTGAGAGCGGCGGGAAAATCGCGTTGGGCGGAAAAAGAGGAGTTTCTTAGGGTTTTGATTATTGAAAAGTCATCAAGAGCGGGAGTTTTATTTTGGGTGTCACGTGGTGTTGACACGAATCTCCTTCGGGTCACGTGACCTTCTTTTCTTTTTCCGCGGACGTGTTCACTTCACTACTCTAAATCGAGTCGGATCCGATTGGGAAACCACAAAAAAATCGAAACCGACAGTGAATTGAAACCATACCGTACCCAAATCGAACAATACCAAAATTAATTAAAAATCAAATTACAAATCAGTTTCATAAGGCTTTGGTTTATATAAACCAGAAAACGAAACTGTACACAGATTATGAACCCCTAGTTAAATCCACTTGTTGCTTTACTAGAGGACCGTTTAGTCTTTAGAGTCATCCGTGAGACTGATCAATTATTATCACAACATGTCAACAACAGTTCTTTTAACTTGTTCTCCAATATTCAATTATATAATTAGTACACGTGTCTAATCTCACAGCTACAAAAATATCTACGGCTACAAATCTTAGCCGCCTTGTTCAGACCACCGTTGGTTTTTCTTAGATTACTTGTTGCCACCGTTGTTTAACGTTTAGTGTAATTAAGTGGCGGTTTCACTCTCCTTTTATCTTCCAGACTTCCACTAAACCTCAAACTGTATTTTTTTCTCCAGAAAATTCGCATTTCTCTCTTGATTTTCTCACTGCTCTACAAATCGAAAAAAAAACTGAAGCGAACAGTTCACTATGGATACTAAGATCGGATCTATCGACGCTTGTAACCCCATCCACGACGATATCGGCGGTCCTCCAAACGGCGGCGTCACCACCGTTCAAAACTCAAGTCCACTTCACTCCACCACCATCAGCCCCTGCGATGCGACTCTTGGCCGTTACCTAGCAAGACGGTTAGTCGAGATCGGCGTCACCGACGTCTTTTCTGTTCCTGGAGATTTCAACCTAACGCTTCTCGACCACCTCATCGCCGAGCCGAAACTCAAGCTCATCGGCTGCTGCAACGAGCTCAACGCTGGATACGCTGCTGACGGTTACGCCAGATCGCGTGGTGTGGGTGCATGCGTCGTTACGTTCACCGTCGGTGGATTGAGTGTCCTGAACGCGATCGCCGGTGCTTACAGCGAGAATCTACCTCTGATTTGCATCGTCGGTGGTCCAAACTCCAACGATTACGGTACCAATAGGATCCTTCACCATACAATTGGTTTACCTGATTTCACTCAAGAACTTAGGTGCTTTCAAGCTATTACTTGTTATCAAGCTGTGATCAATAACTTAGAAGAGGCTCATGAACTCATCGATACTGCGATTTCGACTGCTTTGAAAGAAAGCAAACCTGTTTATTTGAGTATCAGCTGTAACTTGCCGGCGATTCCTCTTCCGAGTTTCAGTCGTCATCCTGTTCCGTTCATACTTCCGGCGAAGGTGAGCAATCAGATAGGTTTAGATGCGGCAGTGGAAGTAGCTGCTGAGTTCTTGAACAAAGCTGTGAAACCAGTTCTTGTTGGTGGGCCGAAAATGCGAGTTGCGAAAGCCACGGATGCTTTTGTTGAGCTTGCTGATGCTTCTGGTTATGGTGTTGCTGTGATGCCTTCTGCTAAAGGACAAGTACCTGAGCACCATCAGCATTTTATAGGGACGTATTGGGGAGCTGTGAGTACAGCTTTTTGTGCTGAGATTGTTGAATCTGCAGATGCTTATTTGTTTGCAGGTCCTATTTTCAACGATTATAGTTCTGTTGGGTACTCTCTGCTTCTCAAGAAGGAGAAGGCAATCATCGTGCAACCCGATCGGGTTACTATTGGTAACGGACCTGCGTTTGGGTGTGTTCTTATGAAGGATTTTCTTAGCAAATTGGCTAAAAGAATTAAGCATAACAACACTGCCTTTGAGAATTACCACAGGATCTATGTCCCAGAAGGAAAGCCTTTGAGAGATAACCCAAATGAGGCGTTGAGGGTTAATGTTCTGTTCCAACACATTCAGAATCTGCTCTCTTCCGAAACTGCTGTGCTTGCTGAGACAGGAGATTCATGGTTCAATTGTCAGAAGCTGAAGCTCCCTGAAGGATGCGGTTACGAATTCCAAATGCAATACGGGTCAATCGGTTGGTCAGTGGGTGCTACTCTAGGGTATGCTCAAGCCATGCCAAACAAGCGTGTAATTGCTTGTATTGGAGATGGTAGTTTCCAGGTAACTGCGCAGGATGTATCTACGATGATACGATGTGGGCAAAAGACCATAATCTTTCTCATCAACAACGGAGGCTACACAATTGAAGTGGAGATTCACGATGGTCCTTATAATGTCATAAAGAACTGGAACTACACAGCTTTTGTTGATGCTATACACAATGGAGAAGGTAAATGCTGGACTGCCAAGGTGAGATGCGAGGAGGATCTAGTGAAAGCGATCAACACGGCAACAAATGAGGAAAAAGAGAGCTTGTGTTTCATTGAAGTGATAGTGCACAAAGATGATACAAGCAAGGAGCTTTTGGAGTGGGGATCTAGAGTCTCTGCTGCTAATAGTCGTCTTCCAAATCCTCAGTAGAAATTTGAAGATGCCTAATCTCATCTTATACTTCTGTTTTGGCAATTCCTTCGTCGTTTTATCTAAAAGTAGTGTGTATCCTTTTACATCCATCTTGATGGGAAAACAATGCGAGTCCCCTTGAGGATAAGGTGTTTGAGTGCAAAAATAAAATAAAAAATTGTTTCCTCTGCTTCTTCTTTCGCATATTTTTTGATTCATCAGAGACATGGTCTTGGTGTTTTTGATTGGTATGTGTGTTGATTGTCGAGCTACAGGAAACCCTAAGCAAGTTGAGATCCAACTAAAGCTGCCAATGATTATTTAAAAGGCTTTTGGTAGAGTGATTTGTATTCTTGATTATTCATCTGTTGTTGTTCTTTTCTTCTGAATTTCGTTAATTCAGTTGACCAAAAAAAAGTAAAAATCGTTAAACCCCATTTTGAGTCCTTTTGTCACCGGTCAAAAAGGAACATTCTTTGGCCTAGGTGTTACGCTGGAGCTCAGGAGTAACAGGCAGACGTGGTCTCCTCAATCTGTAAATATGTTTTCCCTTCTTGGTAAAAACATAACATAAGCTTGATGACTTTCTCTATCTCTTCCTTCAACCATGTTTTAGGATTTCGATTGATCCTTCTTCTCCTCCTTTTGGAGTTTCCTGATCATAGATGCCGTTTTGATTTTTCGCCATGTACATGCATGCCTCTTCCTGCGTGCAATTTGCTTCTTCTTTATCGAAGATCTCCTCTGCCTCGGCTCTAACCTTGCTTCTTAGTAACTCAAACCGATCCGTGAGGATCTTCTCAGCTCTCCGCTCGTTTCGAGTGTGCTCCGCCTCCTCGAGATGGAGTCATGGCACTGATTGGCTTTGGCGTGCGAGCGTCCGGGGTCAATCCAGGATTTATGCTCCGGTATTAGAGAAATTTGAACGAAAATTTGCTACCATTGGTAATACTTGATGTTTATCTTCGTTTATAAAGTCGTTTCACTTTGTTTATCTTTGTTTATGAATTCGCTAAATTTTACTACTTTGTATCAATTTTTGTTACTTTTAGTAAGCTTTTCCGGAGCCACTCTTTAGAAACAACTGACAAGAAGCTTTTCCAGAGCCATTCTGAACCTCGTTCCCGTCCAGGATGAGCCACAAGAATGGTGTGTCCCTTATAATGTATGTCGAAAAGACAACGACATAAGAGTTCCAGTTTTTGAGGACCTCATATGAGCATTAAAGTAGCCGGAGGTCGAACACACCGTGCCCATTCAAACAATTGTGTTATATATTCTGTTACAGCAAAGGAAAGCAACTTTGAATCTAAACAAAATCACTATTTGTAATACATAAAAATAATAGAAAATGATAAGAAGATTAACGGCGAAGACGTTTGTAAGATAGATTCCAGTGGAATAAAGCTGTTTTAGGACGTCATGAGTTGTGGTGTCTTCTAGGTTGCCAATGGCAGTGATGGTGATAGGACCAGAGTAGCCTGAATTCTTCAACGCTGATATTATTCTCGAACTGACCAGACGAGGATCAAAACGAATGGGAATCGGACATGTGTTGATGTCCCAAAACACCTTTGTAATCTTCATCAATGTTATAGCATCAACCAAAGTCAGTAAATAAAAAATCATCATGCTTTCTAGTTGAACTCAAATTGTAGGTTTCAAAGATTCACCAAAAGTAGAAATCTCAACTTGCGTTTGGTCGAGCCTAGGCACCTACTTGACAAAACCAATATAAAGAATGAAAAATCAGAGATATTTTCTTTGAACGCAAACAAATCTTAGCAGAAGCAAAGGAGAGGTAACAATGCTTACTTCATGTGCATATTCTTCACATTTCTTGATATGTGTGGTAAAATCTTCAACCATGTTCGTTTGATATTCTGTTTGAGTAAAGGAAAGCAATGTTGAATCTTATTATATAAATCTTAGTTTCTCTCACAAGAGCTCGACAAGTGGCAAGACACATATCTCCTGTTAATTATAGTTTTGATACATGTATAACAAGATATATAAACCCTGATTATTTAGTGCTTTTTCAAAGTATAAAAAGAGGTAAAGGAAGATTAACCGCAGTGGACGTGTCCAACAGCGATTCCAGTGGAAGAGATCTCTCGCAGGACGTCACTAGGGGTGTGTTTTTAGGTTGCCAATGGCAGTGATGGTGTGTTCACCAAAGTAGCCTATATCATTCAACGCTGATTTTATTATCGGACCAACCTGACGAGGATCATAACCAGGGCGAACCGGCAGCTGTTGATGTCCCACCACACCGACGTTTTTCTCAAGTTTCGGTGGTTCATCTCCTCCGAATCCGAAACGCCAGAGAGAAGAAAGGAAATAAAGATGGAGCGACGAGGAGACAGGAGCAATGTTCGATCGCGCGATTCTTTTAAGAGAACATATACTTGTAATTGGGCCAGTACACGTGGCCCATTAGTCACGGACATACAGTTTTTTTTTTAAACAAATTTATTAACGGATCTTATAGCAAAACAATTTTAACTTTGTTTGCATTTTAACTTGTACGCATGAGTTGGTTTTTTTTTCAACGCATGAGTTGGTTTTAAACCATTGCTATTTACCATTTTTTGTTTGTTATATACATGCCCAGTCCTAAACTTTTGGATGCCTAAAGCAAATACAATATGACTATGATTTTAAGAGATTATCATAATATATATTTATTTTAGTTAATTTGTATTAAATATATAATAGATTAATCCTTATTTCTCATAAAAAATATTTCTAAATTTTCCGAATCTAATATGTTAAACTAATTTAATATAAATTTTAAGAAAAATAAAAAATTCATTTTAAACGTTTTTACATGTTTTAAAATATTTGATAAATTTAATATTATGTAAACTAAAATTTGAGATTCTTTTATAAGTAATGGTTACTGTCTATCAAAAAATTTCTTATATCTAAATATTAATTTCATTTAACTAATGCAATATGTTTTAAATTGAGAAGAATAAACCACGTTAAAAACTAATTAACTGTTATTAACTTATCATTAAGACAAATAGGTACTATTCAGAAAAAAGAAATAAGTAAACGTGAAGAAAGAACAATAGAACATGAAAAATATGTGGACCCATCAAATTGATTAGAAAATCAATATTTTTGTTAAAAAGAGAACATTGAAAATAATGCCCGACCCTCACTTGGATAAAAGTGGATCCATTATCAACTGAACCAAAGAACTATATAATATCTGGATTTTTTATGTAATATATGTATATAAATACTATTTTGATAATATTATATACTGTTTTGAGAGTTTTGAAAATTTTAATACTTTATGTAAGTAGGTCTAAAATTTAAAGTATTATATAACATATCAATGATTTACAATTTTGAGTTAAGTTTATGGGCTAATTTTATTTTAACTGGATCTCATTAATATTCATAAAATAGTATAAACAAACTACATACGAATAAACATAATAAATTTTTTAAAATCATGAAATAACGCATACTTACTAATATTACACGATAATTAAATGTCCAAAAACTAAAAATTGCTCACACATTAAAACAATCAACCAAAAAATACAAATCACATACATATTTCTTATCCTACGCAGTCTACTTTTTTCTCGATCTAAGTACTCTATTCTTTTTGGTCAACAATTTATGGACCAATAAATTCATGTATAGATCATGGATAAAAACTCATGGTTGTTAGTTATCTACCTCATTCTGTCGTTTCTTCGTCAAGAGAAATTTAAAATTTTTGTCCCCTTTCTTGCAGAAAATTTCGCTAGAAAAGCTTTTATGCTAAAATTAGGAAGAAAGTTGCGTCTCATTTCTTTTGACCGGTTTGTCATTTTATAAGTTTGTGATTTGTTGAGGTCTTTGATACTAAAAAAGTGCTTGAGATATATATGATCATCAAAGTTGATGAGCTTAGTTTAAAGGGGAAATGGGAACTTTAGTGCCACTGAATCTGGTGTAAACTGCAAAGATGTTGCTGTTCCATGATCTCACACAAAATCTCAATCTAATCCTCTTGTTGATTTGGTATGCAATCCTTACATGCTGATACGAGAATCAACTACACTTGCTAGACAAATCTGTTAATAATGATTCAGCTCATGCATACTTAGATCACTCGATTGTGTCCTTTTTTTATTAAAGCGCATGTATGTATATACATTATGCAAAGCCTTTGGAGATAACTTTTGTTTCTCGGGGATCTTCAGCTAACGATGCTTCATTACTTCTTTTATAAAGTTTGTTTTAAGCCTTACCCGTAAATTTGACTCCATCTCAATTTATGTAGCAAATTGGTGACGTACCTGAATCATTGCACATAGAGTTTCAAGAAGAAATAACAGAATTATACTATATGCTTTTATATTTTTATTCTGTCACTTAACCCATTACAGTGTAGCTTGATGTCAGCAGAAAATATAATTTTATAACAGAGAAGTATCGACACAATTTGCAATAAAACGGTCTCTTCTTTTGTCAGACAAACCACAGATATCGAATTAATTCTCCAATTACACTTTAAAAAAAATGAGATGACAAAAAACAGAAGAAGTTATTGACTTCCCGATTCTTCGAGCACGTATTTGACGTTGGACGCACTTGTGGCTCTTATTAGACGACCGTTTTAATTTTATTTTCTTTTTTTTTAGTGAATGCTCTTAATGGACCCTACTAGATTCGTGTATTGTACGCGAAATAGCAATTATTCTCTGCATCTCACACCAATTATTCTAAACGTGAACCTTTCAACTTGGTCACTAGTTCACAGTTATCCATACACGTGTCTAAAGTGAAGACTAGATCTACGGCTACGATTTAGCCGCCATAAAAAGAAGGTGATGGTAAAAAAATGTCCTATAAATACAACCTTTCTTCGATTTCTTATTCATCAATTGGAAACCAAAAAAATTCCAAAGACTCGATCGTCTCTTTCCAACATCTTCGGGTACGATTTCATCTTTCGAAAAATTTCTCCTTTTCTTTCGAAGTTTCATCGCAGATTTGATCTATTCGTGTTGACTTTGCTAGAGTTTTCATTCGATTAATGTTTTGATTTGTTTTTTTTCGTTTTTTTAATTCTCTTTTCTTGTTTTTCTTGATTGGTAGGTTTTGAGAAATCTTGATCTCTCTATAAGACTAGATTTTTACTTCTTTCTTTCAATTTGAATAATCTCCTCTCGGATTATTATTAGTCAATTTAGGGGTTTGAGATGGAGATTGAGTTTCAATAGATCTATGATTCAATAATTGTCCTAGTAGGGTCGTAGATCTCATTCTGTTCTTATATATGTTTTATTCCGTTGAATACAACAATCTATTTGAGTCTGTTCTGGACTGTTTCTTGTTGATAAAGTCTAGGTTTGTTTCCCTAATTATGATATTTCTTGTCTAGTCATGCTCTGTTCTGGATCTTTTATTGTTGATTGGAGTCTAACTATGATTAATTTTTTTTATTGCAGAGAGAATCAAACAACTTCAGACCCATCCTTTAGTCCCAAGTAACCAAGTTTATATGGTTGAGCTAGACATTCAGATACCATCAGCGTTCGATCCTTTTGCAGAAGCTAAAGATTCAGATGCACCCGGGACAAAAGAGAACATTCACATCCGAATCCAGCAGAGGAATGGGAAAAAGAGCTTGACGACTGTTCAAGGTCTGAAGAAAGAGTATAGTTACGAGAGGATTCTTAAGGATTTGAAGAAAGGTTTTTGCTGCAACGGAAACGTTGTGCAGGACAAAGAGCTTGGCAAGATCATTCAGCTTCAAGGTGATCAAAGGAAGAACGTGTCTCACTTCTTGGTCCAAACTGGGATTGCTAAGAAGGATCAGATCAAGATCCACGGCTTCTAAATCGAAATCAAATTTGGATCGTTCGATATATATCTAGTATATGCGAATAATTGGTGTGGTGTGTGTGATCATTAGGAGTTTTTAAGGGTTTTTTTTTCTTTCTTTAAAGCTGTGGTTATGTTTTTATTTTAATTATTATTGTTGGTTGAAATTGTGGGAACTTTTGCAATGTTAAATATTTCGGTTGTTGTTGACAAAAGAAATAATAGTTCGGTTGTTCTATTTTTTTTTCTCTTCAGTTTAATTACATGAAAGATTAAATTGTGAAATGTTACAAAAGTTACGAACCGTGGAAATTAAAAGCTATAGTGTATTTATGATTTACAAGTTAGATTAATGGGCCGTAAAGTCTTATGTTTCAAAAGAAAAACCTCCAAAACTATGAGATCCAAGTAGAAAGCACAAAAGTTGCGTCTTTTCGTTTGCTAAATGATGGTTCTATTTTTTTATTTCTTCGTTTGTAAAATTATGATATGATACGAAAATGATACTCCGAAGTAGAAACGTAGAAGATGGATGAAACTTCGAATTAATAACAAAACACCCCTTTTTTATTTTTTATAATATATATATATATACACACATATTTTTAGATACCATATAATATGAATTTTAGCTTATTTTCAAAGTTAAATGTTTATACATGAAAATAGTGAAGTGGCTGACAAATAAAAAGAAAAATACATAAAAAAAATAATTAATTAACTTTTAAAATTGGACATCACGTAGTTAGTTATATACACATTATAAAACATCTTTGCATACACGTGACCTCCCAAAAATGAAATAATTTGTTAAGAAAACAGACAGAAGCATAATAGAAAGTAAATAATATCTTAGCAAAGATATTACCTAAAAGCCCAAACAAAAACAAACCATTAATTAATTAAGTTTGACCAAATCCAAAATCTTCTCTGTAATTAAATTTAGGCCCCTTTTTATACTGGCTAATGTTTTGTTGCATTTGCTCTTATCACTCTGTTAATGCCGTAGGAAAGAAAAGCTGAGGAAACGGAGACGACAAAATCTCAGGTCTGTCTTTCGTCTCCGGTCTGATTACACCGAAATTGAGGGTCAAGTTTAAAGCTTTTTTTCTATTTCGTCGGTCGTTACTTTTATTTTTATTTTTTGGGTTGGTAATAAAATTTTGCTATGTGTCTCTTCACTCGACATATTTTGTATGGTTTTCGATTCTAGGGCTAATGAGAAATTGAAATTGTGATATTTTTTCTTGGTTTTTTTGAACTGTTGATTAGTGGGTTTGATTTTGTAATTAGGAGTCCCGATTTAATGGTTTAGAAATGATTGCATGTTCGTTAAGATAATAGACTTTGTTATTACTGTAGATCTTATCTGAATAAATCCCAATTTCTAAACTAGAATGTGTGTAATAACAACTCTTATTACCCAGATTTTTCTTTAAAGATATTTTCAAAAAACAAAATTAAGGGTTTTTAATTAAATTTCACAATTTTGGAATTCGTTTTGGTTTTTGTAACAATTGGCATTTTGATTTGTTGTGTGTATTGATGATCCTCACTTGCTTAGTATCTTTATTGTCTCAGAGAGGGTTTAACATTAATCACTGCATTATCAAGCTTCAAGAACATGGAGAACCACACTGTCTCTGGAGATTTGATGGCCAAGCGGAAGCGAGGTCGCCCGAGAAAGCGCCTGAAGATAGAGTCCAATGTGCTGTCTATTGGTTCTCCTCCAGGGGTTTGCATGACTCAGTCGCAGATTCGTCAGAGGGGCGACGATGAAGCTATGGTTGGACAACAGATTCATGGCGTTATTGAGGCAACATTTGAAGCTGGGTTCTTGGTTGCGGTTAAGTTTGAGAATTCAGATAGCGTGTTTAGAGGTCTGGTGTTCAAACCTGATCGCTTTGAACCTGTATCGGTTGATAATGATATTGCTCCTCATCTCCCAATGATTAGAAGAAACAGTGACGTGGTGCATCATCATGGCTCAGCCAACGGAGGAGGTCGGAAATCTAGAGTCCGTGAGAGGCGTGGCAGTGGTGTTAGAAGCAGATCATTGGTTCCTGTCCCGATTCAGCCTACTCATCCGATGCATCATGTGGTTCCCGTTGTTATCCAGCCTGTCCATCGACAGAATGGTGGTGGGGGTGTGCCGGTCAACTGCGGTCCTATGCAGACCGAGGCTGGGTCTCAAGCTAGTGGGTCGGGTAATGGCAAGCCTTTTGAGACTCTGCTTACAGAGGTGATGAATAAAGGCAAAGTCCACCAGACCACACAGTCCATTGAAGCTGATGAGGCAGAAGAGCAAGCTCTGTCTATTGAGCCATTGCAGGCAATCCATCCGGTCCATCCTGTTCACATGGCGAAACCAATGGCGAGTTACGGACAAGGCAAGATGACTGAACTCCTTCAGGTACTTCAACATAACCCATACCAATGATTTTATCCCAAGTTTACTTTTATTTTTATATCAACGAAGATTCATGTTTGATTTGTCTTAGGCTGTGCAGGAGAATGTGAAAGAGACGCATTTTGCTGAAGGACAATGATCTTCTGGAGATTCTTTCTTCTTGCAAAGCCCTTGAGAGCTTTAAATGTCTGATTTCATCTCTTTGTAATCAGAAATAGGAAAACTAAAGCAATCTAACTTATTTTGTAATTCACTAAAAAAAGTTGTTTTCGAAAACGTCAATAATTTTTTCGTCTACCTCATCCTTTTGGAATTCAACTTCCACATTTGATGAAACTTTGTGAAAACTTAGGCTAATGGATTCAAAGAACTATTGGATAAATTCTTTTTCGAAAATGGGTCTAGATCATATTATTTTCCATCTTACAAAAGTCTACATTATCACCTATCATTAATATCATCTAAATCCCACCAAATTACTTAAAATCACTCATCCAATACCTCTACCTTATATTTGTATATCAATAAGGACAAAAAAAAATGCAAAATAAAAAACGTGTCTTCAATTTGAACTATGGATCAAAAGGTCTATGGATCAAAACCGTTATAATATAAGCCTTATGGGAGGCAAATAATAAAGGTAATGAAGATGAAAAACAAGTCTCTCTATAGGAACTTTGTGCCATAGAAACCATTAGGAACTGGAATTGGCATGGGCCAGTTAGTGGGAAAAGGTGGTTGCATAAGCGGAATATTGGTAGGCATAACCGCGTGAGGCTGATGTCCATTGGCTGCAAATGGTGGTTGCGGAGCGTATAGCTGCATTGATTGACCAGTTGCAATTAGACCTGAATCACCACAAAAAAATGAATTGTTTTAGTGAGAACCAAAGTTTTGGTCTTAACATGAAACCATACTTAGATAAAGAAGAATGTTTTTACTTTGATGCTTTGGATATTGGAGCTGTTGCGGAGACAATAGAGGACGAGAGGGTAACTGTGGGTGATGTGGTGCTCCTTGAACCAAATCCTTTTTAAGTATATATAAAGTAAGACAATTTGAGTCTCTTGTGAGCAAATAAGGCTAATGTAATGGTTTGTGTTCACAAACTATCATTTGAGTTCTTAGTTCTTACCTGAGATATTGGTTGCATATACATAAGCTGTCCTGATCTCCCGACCATCACCTGAACTATACAATTCTATTAGCTTTATAAACTCAAACGCTTGACTCAATTCTTATAAACATTTTTACTTTTTTTTTTTTAACATAAGTGAGAATATGGTGTTGTTAGTGAAGTACAACCTGAGGATTAGGATTGACAAGCATTGGTGTGGCTTGAACAGAATGGTACTGAGTGGTGAATCTATGTGGCTGTCCTCTGTTAATAGTACGTCCAATCATCTGCAGAAAAATGGGTTCAATGAAAAAAATGATCCATTGATTGCAAAGGACTTTGAATCACCGGTTATGAACAAAATTGATAGAATGATAGTAGAAAGTAACAGGAAGCATTTTAATATTACAAGTTTACAAACCGTTGTTTAGAGTTAAGTTATATCAATGTCATCTCATGTGTGAAGATGATACTCTGTGTCATAATCTGGTCATGCAATATTGGTATTTCAGCCATTTAAGTACTCAGAGCTAATACTGAGCTAGCAGATGAATAAAGATCCCTCTGAAAATGTGATATTTAGAGAGAGAGAGAGAATAGAAAACTCATTTCTAGTTGAATACTTACATGTTGGGGAAACTGAGATCCACCGCCAGCATTTCCAGCAGCCAAATTAGTGTACGGAACAAACTTGGAAGGTGAAGATACATGAGACAAGAAAGGGCTGATTCCAATCTCTGGTTGAACAGCTTCAGGAACTGGTAACATAGGAGTATTACTTGGCACATAACCCATATTTGCAATAACAGGCGTCATACCAGCATGAGTTGATGAAAGACGGTTTGCAAGAGATGGAGAAAATATCTTTGCTCCTGGATTCAACTTAAACTCCTGGTTTCAAAAACAAGTAACAAATAAAGATAGATTGAAAGATGCATGAGTCATCAAACCTCACAACCAAGAAACGAGCATCCCACACTAACTTGAGAATATAGTAGCGACTAGCAGATATTCTGATGGTGAGAAATCAATAAGAATTTTTTAATAACCTTCGCCATTTTGTCAGGGTCGGTTGTCTGCGTAGGTAGTAGCCTATTTGTAGATGCCACCAAAACCTGAATCATTTCTGAGTTTTCATCAAGAGTTGATGAGGGCCTTTCTGCAGCGGCATGAAAACCGTTACTAGAAAGTTGCGGCATAGTTTTCTCTTGTTCTATCGGTTTTACACGTTCAGACGTGTTATCCACTGTCATTTTAACACGTAGATGAATGTTGAGGATGCACATGTCAGAACATTTTAATGTCAAAAGGAAGCAGAAACGAGTCCATCATGGCTATTAAAATAAAATAAAAAAGGCTTTTTCAAAGATGGAACTCACAGCTAGAACTTCTTTGGGCATTGACCTGCAATAGGTGAATACAGTAATAAGTAGCTGCTTAGCAATATCTTGAAAAACAGAATTTAACTATTTATGTGCAAGACTAACATTATCCTCCCGACGAACATCAGTATTCTGTTTATTATGCTTTAATATGCGGGCTCCTGCCTGTCTGGCAGCAAAAGAATACACAAGAATCAGAGAGTTTACCTACGAAAATTCTAGAATTTGATATGTCAAACAAAGAAAGTAACTAGTGCAGCACTGAACACCGAGAGGTTTACTGTAGCCAGAAAACTAGATTGCTGATATTGTGACATGTAGAGAAGTTTATTTACATATTCCCAATATTGAGACAGAGATAAAGATCTTAACAGGAAACTAATTATATACCAAAACAGTATACTGATAATCCATACCGTTGATAGTTTAGAGAGCTAGGATGATGTTTGTTCTGCAAAAGAGGAAAATGGAAAAAGCATCACGAGAGTGGAAAGTGAAAACCAAGAAAGGGACTCAGACTGTAAAAGTGAAGTAAACAACATGGCAAGAATCTTAATTAATGACTCTATACAAGGCATCTGCTTTAATGTCTCACCCGTTACAGAACCCGGAACACCATGTGTAGAATACTACATTCTACCGGAGGCTAGTTTCAATTCCTTCTTGTATAGTTCCAAGTTCCCACCACACTAGGAGAACTACTAATTTAAATTCCACAATACAGGAGCATAGAAGAAAAAAGCTACCTGTGGAATCCTGATCCCCTCTCTTCTCCCTGACTCTTTCATGGCATCTTCGGTACAACTTGGTGAAAGACCCCTTGATACTTGATCCTTCCCAGATTTCAAGGTTTTTACTTTATTTTCCAAACGATTTTCAAGTTTGGCAGAATTTCTGTTTCAAAATATAAAGAGATTCAACACTTTCCTCTGGTGCTTTACAAATCCACAGAGTAAATCTATACAAAACTAAAAGAAAGATGGTGCAGGGAGCAAAACAAGATTCATAAAGTGATGTTGCATCCATAACCCTTGACCTTTAACTTTCAGTCTGGATATGAACTTATAGCAACTACACAGGTTTACCTTCTGTGGTTACTGCCCCTTCTGTCATTGCCAGAATTTATGGACTTATTTGAAATACAAGAACGAGGCTCGGAAGCAAAATCCGCCATGGCTGACACAACATTTTCACCCTATGAACAACAACACAATAAGAAAGTTCACATCGACTGGCCTAAAAACGAATCTCTAAAAGTAAAATTATTTATAACAAAAAAAGGACTCAAACCTCCATAACAATTTGAACAATATTGCAAGATAGAATAACAAGCGTCTCCACAATCTTTCCACATGACACATTCGATTTACTTCTTCCCTTCTTAATAAGTTTTGCATTCTTCAAAACAATGCCTAATACATAAACAAACCCAGAAATGTCAAAATCGAAACACTGGAAACTGAATCAAGTTGAATAATCACATTCAGATTCACACCACCCATTCAAATCACTTCAAATACCAAATTTTGCGATAAATACAGATTCTCAAATTAAAAAAACACATAAAACCTCAAAGGAAACGTACTGAATTCGTTTTCAAGAGAGATGGTGTAGAAAATTCCAGAAAAAATCGAGCCATCCTTGATGTGAACATGGACTTGTAAGCCGATGATACACATAGTAGAGTCGATTAGCAGAGCCTCGTTCAGCAATGATGATGACGAACGAGAAGAAGAGCGTGAGATCTCATCTTCCAATTTCTTAGCGATTGCCATCTTAAAATCTATTCGTTTCAAAATTTTCACACAATTTGATCGGAAAATTCTCAGTTTCTGTATGTGTATATGTGTGTATATATATGTATCGGAACAAAAGAAGACGAAGACAAATTGAGATTCGAGAATCGGAGATCGATAGAGAAGAGAAGACGAGGGAAAAGAAAAGAAAAAGGCCTTAATTATTGGGCCTTTATTTGTCCTTACTGGGCCTATAGTAGTTTTGTTTGGTAAAAGAAAAAAAACATCTTCATCGTTAAACCCTAAATTGGCTGCTACAATGAAATACTAAAGCCCTAACTTACTTCTCTCCTGCAAATTCTAGCTTTCAAGTCGTAAGCTTGTCTTTCTCTGCAGCTCTAGTTTCAATTTTGTCAAGATGGGTAGACCTAAAACTAGGGGAATGAAGAAGCAGATACGTCTCAACGAAGTCGAGGAAATAAGTTTTCTAAACAAGTGGATCGAATCTCAGAAACTGGATTCAGGATCCAATCCACTTTCATTCGGCCCTCTTCCTAAATATGCAAAGATCGGAAAATTAGAAGACGGGCTAAACGGCACCGTTTTCTCTCGTTACGCAGGCGTAAGGAAGTTTGATCAATTACCTATATCGGATAAAACGAAAAGGGGATTGAAAGATGCGAAATACAAAGATATGACTGATGCAAAGAGCTGCTTTACCTCATGCTTTATGTGGAAGAGATATTCTCGGTGCTGCTAGAACTGGGTCGGGAAAAACTCTAGCTTTTGTTATTCCGGTGAGTTTCAAGTTTCTCGATTTCGCCTTAATGTCTCGAGTGATGAGACACTATTCAATGCCAGATCATTTCTATATCTTTGTGGAAGGAAATATAGTTAGAAAGATTGATTTTTCTTTCCGGAATTTGAAATTTGGTTCGGTTTGCTTTTGATGTTAGTGGATGGTTTTGTGTGTGTTTTAGATACTGGAGAAGTTACATAGGGAGAGATCGAGTCCTGAAGATGGAGTGGGATGTATAATTATATTTCCAACAAGGGAATTGGCAGCTCAAACTTTCAATGTGTTGAATAAAGTTGGAAAGTTTCATAAGTTTAGTGCTGGGCTCTTAATTGGTGGTCGTGAAGGTGTTGATGTTGAGAAGGAGCCATGGATGATGAAGGCCATGATGGTGAAGAAACTGGAAGAAACCGCAAAAGAGCGAAGAAAATCTTCCTTGACGATGAAGAAAAGGAAGGAGGAAAAATCAACACAGATTCTCTCTCCATAGCTGAGCTCGAAGAAATGGGTCTCAAATTGATAACACAGTCATGAAATCTCAATAGACATTTAAAAGCTTATTCTGTGTACTCCGAGAATAGTTGTGTAGTTTTGTCGACTCGGTGGAAAATTTTGCGATTTGTTTCCACATGAAATTTTGTACTTTTGTTTTTGTCTACTGCGAGGAAAAGTATTTGGATTTTAACTTCGTTGTGTATTAGCAACGAAGAGAATCTACTTGTTACATTGTAGATTCCATATTATATAATTTACATACTTTTGGTCGTAATCAGACAATCTTTGTATTAGATTTTATATCATACCTTTTACTCTTTTGAAACTTGATTTAGAAGTGCAACATTAACCAAATCTTGTGATGACGGTTTATAAGTTTGACACTAGCAAATGGTAAATCCGATTGTTTAAGGACAAAACTTTTAAAACAGAAAAGAGTTTCAGCATTCACCAAACAAGATGTTCATAGCAGATCAAAATATGAAATCATTTGCAAAATAAAACTCACGAGAAAAGATAGGGCACTCTTAATCTAAGTCCTATTACAAGACTCAATGACTCATATTTTCTTCTAAGACATTGGTAGAAAAAGCCGATGTTGATCCTTTCACTGCATTGGAATAACAAAAATAGTAAGAAGAGCATATTCACATGTGGTAAATCTTATAAAAAAGATTGTTATTTGTTGTTAGTACAATTGAGTTTACCTGTCGTTGCTGCTGATAGTTGTCGTAGCCAGTGTAACCTCCATAGTACGCATTAGGATCCGGAGGAGGTTGAGGTGCATAACCATATGGTTCATAGCCCTGTGGCTGTGGAGGGTATCCATAGTATCCACCACCGTTCCATTGGGCTTGATCAGGCTGTGACTGCAAAGTTTTAAGTGCTCATAATATCACTGTATCAAGTTTTAAGGGTAGAGATTTGAGAAACTGAGGGAGTGAGGTAAAAGAGGTAACAAACCAACCTGCTTGTTAGGACTACGACCCCACGAAAGACGGATGCTTTGTCCACCTAATTGTGATCCATTCAGCATCGAAAGTGCATGCTCTGCAGATGCCCTGAAGCACGACAAAGAGAATAATGAAGTATGTGAAACAGGTTTGTGTTCATAGTGAATGGCTGATATGATGTTTTATACCTGTTGGCATATTGCACGAATCCACAACGTTTCCCTGGAGGTAGTTTCACATGAACTAGCTCCCCAAATTGACCAAAAACTGACTTTAATTCTTCGTCTGTAACACTAGCATCCAGAGCTCCAACAAAAATCTGAAAGTAGAATGCATTAGACTATAAGTCTAGCAAAAATATCAAACTAAATATTTTGGGGGAAAACAAAAGAAACTAACAACATACTGTTGTGTTATTTGGATCGTTATCTCCAGCATTTCCTCCTTGAATGTTTTGATACATAGCTGCAAATAACAAATAGGTGAACTCAAGACAGATGGCTATAATACTGATATTGCATAAAAACCCACTTGACATGGTGAAACAACTACAAGGAAACTAAACTGAACAACAACAGATGCTCACTCAAACAATGTTTGCAAAAATCATTCACATTAACTCCTAAGAGGATACCAGCCGAGAAACCAAACAACATACAGTTCAAAGATCATGATCACGAAAATCTGAAGTCAAGTTGATTATTGACACACAAATTGTTGAGCATGCATATCAAACGGTTAGTGCCTGTGGGACTTAACACCCATGCATAGAATACTAGGAGCAAAACTCTTTCTCCTACATCCAAATTTCTTCGATGTTAGAAGCTCCTAGCAATCAGCTTGCAGAACAATGCCTTGGCCTAGGTTTAATAGTATAAATCTAGAGAGGAAAACTACTATGAAAAGAAGGAATCAGACTTGCGACAGTCTAATTAGAGAAGAAGCATTAACTATAAGGTAAGTCTCAAAATAAAAGAAGGGGAAAATGAGTTACGGGATAATGAAGGCTCAAAATAAAATACGTCTAAGTGAACAGGAAAGTAATTTTGAAACTGTAGGCTAATAACAGCCACTTGTATTTAACTTCTTCTGAATACATAACCAACTGACCTAAATGAGGTCACGCAATAAGGCGGAATCATTTTCAGCTGAAATCAGTTCCAGGCTCCCCCAAAGAGAGCCACTTGTTCTCCTGCTTTAACACAACATGAGCTAATTTTTATAAGCTTTTGGACACTTTCAGCACCGATCAGAAAAAAATACATCAACCAAAAAGACACTCAATTATAAAGCTCAAGATAGAAGATAAAACACACAAACAAACTTCATATATAACCATTCAACATACTCAACGCACACAACTCCGAAGTATATAACATACCTGGTTGCATTGTAAGAGGCTTCTTATTGGCAGCTGGACCAATACGCATAGGCCTGGTTGAGCAGTATTGACCATTCATCTCACTCATGGCACACATCTGCTCATTTTCATCCCCAAACCTGACAAAACCATACCCCTTGGACCTTCCAGTAGTCCTGTCAATCACAACCTTTGCCCCCTTCACAGACGCATATAGATTCTTAAACGTCTCACAGAGCATGTAGTCAGTGACCTCAGGAGCCAAGTCACCTATGAAAACCGTGTGGTCAGGCCCTTCAGTCTGACGTCTCTCTCCAGCTCCAACCTGAGCCCAGTTCAACCGAAACATCTGTTCAGAACTCGGCATTAGAGTACCGTCCTAAGTCTGCAAAACCCGGTCAGCTACAGAACGGTTGACAAACTCAATGAATCCATATCCTTCAGATTGTCCGGTCAGCTTATTACGAATAACTTTAGCTGATGGAGCCTGGAACCAAAAATTAAACAACACCAAGCCTTTCACTAACCCTAGGATTCATAGTACTTAGCTAGGGGATACGTGGAAATAGGAAAAAGGAATTATTAAATTTACCTCGCCAGACTGACCGAAGATGTTCATGATATAGTTCTCGTCCATCCATGGCTGCAAGTCTCCGATCCACAACGACCGGACCTCGCTACCGGATCCTGGATTTTGAGATGCATCTCCGTACTGTTGGTGTTGAACCAGTGACGGCGCTGACTGCCTCTGCTGCTGCTGTTGCTGTTGCATCATCATCCATAACTGCTGCTGGCTCGATGGTATCGGCCCTGCTCCGGCTGTCCCGTTTGACGGTGGTTGCTGCATCACTACGATTTGAGGATTTATCTAGGGGATGCGAAACGAAAAATGAAGCCCGAAAATTTCTCGCTTCGCTTGCTTTATATGTGATTTTGTCTGTATCGTAGTGTGGGCTTTTCTTATGGGCTCAATCTTATAACTTTCAGCTCAGGCCACTAGTTGTTACACTGCTAAACCGGTTAGTATTAAAAGTCAAACCGAACCGCTTTTTTCTTTTTTAATTAGTCTCAATTTACTTTGGATAATTCAGTTTGGTTTGGTTTGGAAACATCCCTGTTTTGTAACCAAGATTTGTTGTATCTGTGACTATAGGCTAAAATTTGTTGTATCGATGAAGAAGTTTTGGTCTATTGTTTGATTTGTTCAGCTAACAGGATCATTGTTATGGATTAAAATTTGACAGAGTAACATTCCTCTTCCCTCTCCAGAGTATGATCTGATCTGCTCATCTTTGAACAATATTGGAACACATGGAACTAAATCCTGCAAACAATTTTGATCACAACATTAAAGATCAATCGTAAAGAATCTGACAAGACAAGCAAAACCCATTGAGAGTAATTATACCTTTAGCTTCACACCGATTCATTTGCAGTCACTCATCCCAACATGAGTACAATCTAGTCTCACAATCTCTTCTGTTTCAAACTCCTCCTTCACTCTTCCCACGACATTAACATAGACACCATTCCTAGCTGAATCAAAACAATAAGCAAATAAAAAAATGAGGAAAATCTGAAAAAATTGACCATGAACTTTGAGAAGAATGTACTACTTACTAAGTTTCATTAAGGCAGGAGAATGAAGCCCACGATTTCTCATCACTTTGGTCTCTTCAAATGTTTCCACAACATGAGTGGTATGATGGGTCGATTCTTCGGATCACAATTCCTTCCCCGGTACAAAACTATAATGTTAATGTGTCTGTATACGATCTTTCCACCAGATTTTTCCTATCAAGAACACAACAAGAGACGATGAAGAGAAGCTCTTAACTTTGAAGGTGATTCGACACATCAAACCGAAGAAAGTTTAAAAAGTTAAAAACTAATTTCAAAGCTAAAAGGCAAAAAGATTCAAAATACCGTTAAGATTAAGGAATATGATTAAACTAATTTCAAAGCTTAACGCTTTACCAAAATGTTTATACCGAGATTGATCTGCCGTGAACAATCACTATGCCGATACCATTCAACAAGTTCCGTAACTTCATCCTCTGTCAAAGGCTCGCCGAGAACATTTGCTCTCTCCTCTGTCCATTGGCTCTGATCAATCTCAAGCCAGTGCAGAAGTCCCGGTCCATTTCCGGTCCAATCGACCTGGTCCAATTGGTTTCGGTTCACGGTATCCAATTGGTTCAACTGCTGGGTTGGTTTCTGAATACGAATACTTGAAATCGAAAGGGAGGTCTGAAATCGGTTTATTTACCGGCTCCGACGACTGATTCTGCTACGTTTTTATCTTCTTCTTCTTCTCTTTTGGAGGTTTAGTGGGTTTAGAGAGAGGCGAAAATGGTGGATCATAGTTATATGTGGATACGAATCGAGCTCGGAGATTACACAACAACAAAAACGAATCTTTAGGTTCTTTTGGTAGTGTTAAGCTTCTGCGAATTAAAAAAACATTCGGAAACGAAACACTCTTTGAGATTTCTTAATTTACTTAATGGCCTAGAACACATATTTTATTTGAAAGCCAACAAAACGTTTACTCAACAACACATATTTCTTAATTTACTTAACGGCCTAGAACTATGAAATTGCGTGCTCACACCCAAAGACATATATCTCCAATAATTATTCACATTCAATTATTTAAATAAATTGCCATTAACGTCTACAACTTTGGCATAATTATCAAAATTTGAAGAATCTGATTCTTTAAGCTTACATGTTACAACTGACAAATGTAAATAATCAAGATTCAAGCTTTATTAACATGGATAAATATGCTAAAATTTGTAATAGCTCAATAAGCTTTATTAGGTGCAATAAAAGTAAAAGGGGAAAACTTAACTTAGAAACACCAAGATCAAAATTTTTTTATATTGATATCATGAAAATGGGAGGAAGGAGAGTTGTTTTAAACACAAATTTATATGAATCTCTATTTGTTAAAACCCTAATGACGTAGGCTAATGGACTTCTGACCGGACACTATCTTGAACTTCTTATGGATCCACTAATAACAACAGCAAAATCGTTTTGTCTTTCAGATAAGTTTTTCAAAGTTCTCATCTTTACATCTTCTTTGATCTTCAACCATGGATTCAACATTCAACATGTTATCCAAACCTCCAGGATCTTCACCGATCTTCTTCATCGCGTATACAATACTCTCTATTGTCGACAAACATCCCGCTCTTGGCAAACTTCATTGTAAACGCTTGTACCTTCCATTTCCAGCTTCACATGGCAACACAGAATCTTCAGCCATAGATTCTCAAGGTACATTCTTTTTGCCTTCGACCATGTCCCATCAAGAACAATCAGATTCCTTAGCTTCAGCTCTCTATCTTTAACTTTAAGATCAACGATCTTCACCAATTCTTCGCTCGGGAATAACAACGCTGATCCAGAAGGAACCTCAAGCTCAAATTCTAGCTTCCCTCCCGAGAACTTTGTTACCACAAACCCTTTTGACTAGACATTCATAGCAGCAGGAGAAGCTAATATATGATCAAAACTAGGATCCTCTACACTAGTTTCGAGCATCAAAGAGTGTGAGACACTGCTGATGACACCTTGTTTCTTCATACAAATTCTTTTCAAATCTTCCTGATCTACTTTCTTCACAAGAACCTACCATATCTGTAACCCGCGAATCCAAAAAAGAAACTTCACCCGAATGTTGAGAAAACTTCAAACTTTCAGCAACTTTCGAGCTTCGATGATCAACAACCACCACATTCTTCTCAGATACTAAGTTCTCCACATTGCCACTACCTAACTTTGAGCTATCATCAAGTTCCATAGAGACTGCATTCTCTAGCCTATTATAATCAGAATCTGAATGATTCGTGCTAATATCACTGCAACTCGATCCAATAACTCTGATTACGAACTCTCCGTCGTTATGTACATCGAAAACAGTGGTCACACTAACATTTTTAAGCCCTAATCTAGCGATTCTAGTTGAATTAAGCGCGTGTTTTCTCTCTCGAGACTGTGCTGAAGGATAGTAACACTCACCTGATTATCTAGACACGGAGATCGCATCCGCTTGCAGAGGCAGAGCTGGCTTGGTTTAGCGCAATAAGGACAAGTAGGTCGTTTAGATTGCGAATCCATTCTTAGGGTTTTTGAAACCCTCAAGCCCTGACACCTTATACAATTGCCGAAGTTATTTCGGGACAGTATCAGCTGAGACCGGGCCACGACATGGCCCATCATCTGTTCTGATGAAATCACGCACATTAGAAATGAACAGAAAGTTCCAATCTTTCTAGCTTCTTTCAGTTCTTTTGTGCGAGGAAGATGAGATTAAAAATCAGAACTGTTAGAAATTACAATCCAGAGAAACCAAATTTCTTTTTTGGGTCCAAGACTATTTAAAAATGCTTTTAAAACTGAATTAAATTTGACGAAAATACTTTTAGATGTGTTATTTTAGATATTCGAAAAAAGAAAACAAATTAATAAAGTACAAATATCAAGAGAAAATTCAAGTCTTTCAAAGGATGGAACTTTTAATTTCTATTTTGTGGATCGTATTCGTATCCAAGTAATACATGATGAGCAGCTATAAACCTGATTCATATATACACAAAAAGATAAAGTAATTGTTGACTTTTCAATATAAATTTTCTCCTGACAAACAAACAGACATCCGAGGAAGATACAGTTACATGTTAGCAGCTATCTGATCTGTGGTACTTTGGAGGCAGAGAAGGACATTGTTCATTCATGTGCGTGTATGGTTCCATTGTGTTGTAACCAGGAAGTTCCATTCTGTATTTCCCAAGTATTTGACAGTAAGGAAGCTTCACATTGTCATTGTCATTGCACCATTTAGGAAGACGACTTGCGTTGGTCTCGAAAAAGTTGAGCATGTAAGCATCTTTGATCTGCATATTGAAGAGATTAAATAAATAAATAAACAGGTCAGAAGAGCTTTGCGTGAGAGAATAGAAACAGAGACTATGTATTGGTTATTACCGTGAATTCTGTGACTTGAATAGAACTACCAAGTGGACCGAACAGGCCAGCTTCTTTGTACATTTCGAGGATGAAAGCAATGCAAGAGGTCGATTTACCATCACTGTATAACCAATCGTCTTGTTCGGGTATTGCCAGTAATTGGTCAAAAGAGGATCCACGCTTTTCTACTTCGACCAGTACATCAGAAAGATCAAGACCCTGGAATTTAGACCATGTTAGAGAAAGAAGAGAACAAGGAACAAAGTCAAATTATAGAAGCAGAGAAAAATGCAGAAGTCATATACAGAAATCAAAGATCAAACAGTAGGGAAGGATCAAATATTAGGACCATCTCTAATGAAGATAAGTACTAAGTAAACAGTATCATCTATGAATTATGAAGATGTTTAGAAATTAGGATGATTATAACAATCGAACTAAAACAGATTTTTATCGCTGAAGAAGTAAGAGATCAAAAAGTATAAAGAAACAAGAATACAAATTTTAGACCTCTGTTCCTAGTCTCTTGTTCAAGGCTTCATTCCACATATTAGCAGCATAATCAGGCTGCATTTTGCTCCAAACAGTCATGAAAGATGCAACCTGAAAGAAAGAAAAAAAGCTCAAATATAATCCAATTAGAAAGTGTATTCATTCATCAAGACCAAAATTGTGAGAAATAAAAGAAAACACCTACAAGATTAGCATCTAGAGGGGGCGGGTAGTTTTCACTAACGGTATCGATCCAGCTAAAAATCAAGTTGTGATAACCATATGGTTTACCCTCCATGCTGCGAGCATATTCCCACGCAGCAGTAACATTGAATTTCGCACGAACATCGGGATGCAAAGGTAGCAATGCGATCTGAGGATTCGAGTCATCCTTGGTTTGTTCAAACTCCCACCACTCCTCGCATGGTAATATCGCTATTACATCTTCTCCCTATGACCAAAAAAAAACTTTCAACAAAAGAAGTCTTATTGTAGTTAAAACTTAACTTCAAGGCAGCATTTTGAAGAGTCGTTACCTTATCGTTTTCATTTCCTGATTCACCAACCCATAGTTTCCCTTCAGAGTCTCTCAAGCAAACAGCGGAATGACCAGCATATGCCCCGCTCACCCATTTCTCAAGGGTCTCAAAACCACCCCACCGCCCACGGATCTTTGAAATAGCTAAGAGATCACCGGATTGGATTTGATCAGTAGTAACATTTGTAACCCATGGTGCAGGACGAGGTTTAAAATGAGCTCCCATATGTTTCTCAAGAAACGCAATATTAGAGCTCTCCCCCCAACCGGTATTGGTAAAGAGAGGAAACACATCCCACAGTGCTTGAAGTGTTCCTAACATCCCAGCATGCATAAGGAAGATTGAAACTCCTTTGTTCTTAACCTGATCCAATAAATATCCAAAATTAATTCATATCATCTCTAAATGGGGGAAACCAAAAGATATAACAATAGAATTTAAACAAAAGATAACAACAGCTTACATATTCATACTCAGCTTTTCCATCCCACTCTGGAAATTCCACAGTATGCTGTCGTGAAATGAAGTACCAAGTCCATGTCACACGATATGGAGTTGCAAAAACATAAAGATCCATACAAGTCCAACGATGCGCCTTATCTGCCTTCATAAACAAACAACAACAAAATCAAATTTAGCATTCATTACTTAAAGTTAGCTTCTCATCCGCAGCAAAAGAGAGAAACTACAGAACTAACGATTCTTCATAAAAAAAAACTAAATCTTTAACAATGGTTTCTCACACACTAGACTAAGTAATTGCTCCCGATGTAACTGTACGATTCTCATAAAAACCAATTAAAATCCAAATTAGAGTAAGAACTAGGAAGCATCGTCTAAGAGTACAATTCGAAATCTTCTCCTACTTTCCAGGATTCCAAAACCCTAAAGTTTCTAGACTTAACGGTAAGCGATTGAAGTGTTTAGAAGTCAAAATTGAAGAGGGCCCATATACCAATAACTCCCAAATCACTCAATAAACAACATAATGATCATAATGAACGAAGGAACAAAATCGATTTAAGTTTCTTTCTATAACTTCCATTTCACCTTAATGTGAAGCGTGCCTCCACCGAACTCGCTACCGGACTTGTTATGAAACTCCAACCAAGCAGTGTTCTCATAGAAACAAGCACCTTTCCAATCAACGGAAACGTTCCCTGAACTAACTGATCCGATGAAAGTAGGAAGGAGATCGGGGGCGCCGTAAAGATAGTTGAGAATCGGCCATGAGATTTCTCTGGGCAAATGGGGAAGCAAATCGCGAGGATGAAACAGTGATTTCACCGATTCTGCTGTTGATACAATTAGAATCAGTACGAAGATGGCGAATAAAGAGGAAATCGAAGAAGACGATGAGGAAGATGAAGACGCCATGTCAGTTTTGTGTTCGAGGTCTCTCCACGATATTAAAAATCTATTTTGTTTATATAAGAAAATTTGATGGAGAAACAAATAACTACCTTAATTATTTTGGAAAAATCAACTATTTTAATTTTAATTTTTGGTCAAATCAAACTATTTAATTTATGACGCCGAGGTATTCTTAAAACCTAATTATTTATCAACACATTATACATCTCAGATTCATTAACAATTAACTGGAACAGATTGTTTTATAGTTGTGCAAGTAATTTCTTCAAAGAAAAAAATTTTAATTACGCTTTTAGGATATCTTAAATCAAGTGGAAATTCACGTTATGCTATTTACTGATAGTGGATTATGTATAAATTTATGTTGTTCTATGCTATTGTGTTTAAATAATTGAGTATTTTGTTAGATTATCATCCAAAAATAATGATAAAACAATCCCAGAGAGAATCATGAAGGAAATAATTCCTTGTATTAATTTGAAGTAATAATATATATATATATTACAGCTCAATCATTTAACATGAATATTGTAAGTAACGTTTTTAAAATATGTCAAAATCTTACAATAATATCACGGATTTAAGGTTGGATGGATGTTGAATTTGGACACAACTACTTTTTTACTTTTCCTGAAGAGATTTATGTTGACGATTGTGAAATTAGTTTAGATATGATAACAGAAATTCGTTTACCAAAAAAAAATGTTAACTTGTGTATACTTTTCACAAAAAATAAATAAATAGATGGAACTACGATCATAAAAGAATTTTAATATGTTATTAATAACAGCATATATTTTCTGATTTTCATATTGTATAAATTCAACCATCAACGATAAACCACATGATCTACACATTATACACAGATTCACGGAAATAATTTAGTACACACCACAACGTATAGAAAGCAACAGAATTTGACCTGGTCTTTTTTTTTTTTTTTTAAATTCCTCATCCCAATGTCATCGTCTAATTACGTTGCTTCATCAATGATCTACATGAATGGACAAATTCGTTATCAAATATGTGATTCGATTCAAAAAATTTTAAGGTGTTTAAATCCGGATTCTAATAATAAAAATTTTGGAGACGGATATTTAGATTGTTATAATGTGTTAAATAATTGTATTTTATTTTTAAACAAATACAATTATAATAAGATTTATTGGTTATTTTAAAAATTTTAAATAATTTTAACATATAAATCCAATTATTTTGCAAAAATATGTTTTTAAACTTTTTAATGTTCAACTTTACAAATATTTTTTTTATTGACTATTTCTAAAATTTTAGATAAATGACATCTTTTAATTATTAATTTTGGTTTTAAAACAATTTTGCAACATTTTACCAATTTATTCTCTTTTTTATTTTACTATGATAGTTATAAATTTTAAAATAAATCAAAAAACAGATTCGGATATTCGATTTTGTTTGCGAATATTCAAAATTCGGATATTCGGATCTGGACCGTGAATAGGAGAACAAGTACAAATATTAGTAACATAGACAAAATGAATTCCTCTCCCAAAATTCTGGAGTTACAAAAAGGCGTAATTTCAAAGCAAAAAATCATATCGTCAAGTAACGTTACAGCCATTAAAATGGTTATACATACATGGTCCGACATCATGGCAAATTATAAACTTCGTTGGCTTCATTCATTATGTTTGTTTGACTCAACCGAACCAAACCAACTTATATAATTTAAATTCTAGTTCTGTCTAACATAATCCAAACCTAACCGAAATTTGAAATATACCCGCTTCTAGCTTTACCTTAAAAAACCAGAATCCCATGAGACTCTACAAAAGCATATAAGCAAACATTACCTTTAGTTGTAAATGTCGATTTCTTATGTGTTATAAATTTACGCGATGAAAAATTGATTCTTAATACATATACTAAAAAAGTTTAAGGGATATATGTACTAATAAGATTTGTTTCATCATGATTGTAAATGCTACTCTTGTTCTAGCCAGAATTACAGATGACAAACACACAACAACAACAGTGCATTGTATCAAGTATAAAATTAAGTACTAATTTTAAGTATCAGCTCCACTAGATGCATAAGCAGAAGAAACACATGGGAGCCAGTACCGACGTTTGCCATCTTTATGACCATCATCGATCATTGCAAGACCCTCCTGAAATAAGTAACGAAAAACAAAAGTTTGAGTACCATTACCTCACATGTATTGAAACAGCTAAACTGAGGTAGATGGAGAGAAAGAGGCATACTTCTAATAGAGTTTCGAGTGCATCTACAACTCGACCAGATGTCCATGAGAGTCGTCTTTGAATCACTTCTACAGTCACAAAGCCTTGACCCTGAAATCCAAAACCCATTTCAGCTATTAAGTTTGAATAGACTTGTTTTGATACTTCTTTTGATTACCTGAGCCAACTCCAAGATTTGGTTATGGTCTTTGTTTAACTCAGTGGGGACTGACCGGACGAGCTTTTTCTTCCCAACCGTGATAACCTCAAACCCACTACCTAAAACCTGAGGAATTCATATCAGTGAGAACCGTTTAACTTGTCATTTTTTCTTTAGAAAGATTACGAGTACACAATTAGGATAACCTTTAGCTTGCTAATAGCTCGAAGACAATCATCTTCAGTCACAGCTTCACGATCTTTCTTTCTTCTCTGACGAAGATGGTTGCATAGCTCCTGTAAACTGATGAAACCTCCATTATGAGACCTTGTTAGCATGCAAACTTCAATTATCTGAACTCCTGTTCAATGGATTAACATGAGTGATAGAAAATAATACATCAAACTCGAAACAAGAAGATGATTTACTTGTACAATTGTATTCAGAATTCAAAATCAAAAGCTTCTTTAGTGATGCAAGAAAGTATAAAACCATACCCAATTCAAAATAGAAGTCACCAATTCCTAGCAACTCAGCCCAGAAACCTTTGTTTGAAGCTAGAGGATCCACTCCAACTTTAGCACACATTTCATGGAATTGAGCCCTAAAGGCAGGATTTTTACGAATATCATTCTGCAACATACACAAATCGTTTCCTTTTTTTCAGAATAACTTAACCAATCACAACATGATCCGCCACATTTTTTCAAGTTAAGCAATGCTGAAATCAAAATTAGCCTCAGTGGCTTAATGGATGAATTCAAAACCTTGTGTTTACGAGCGAACTCTTCAAGCTGGGATCGGAAAGTGTCGAGCTGTTCCTTCATAAGATCAGTTCGTAGCTTCGCAACATTTTCTCCCAGTAAGCGGTATTGATCCTGTAAGATAGATTACGATCAAATCGGAAAATGTTAAGTTATTACAAAGTCGGGTTTAGAAGCAAAACCCTTGCAGCTGCTGCTTTTTGTAATCCTCCGATTCCTGGTCGTCATCTCATGTTTGATCTTCAGGATTTCTCGTTCACCTCCGAGACCTGTCGGAAAATCTCACTTTGAACGGATTTAATATTTATATATCTTGTTAAATTTGTTTTTAATGTAAGATGCTTAACAAAATCATCAGAGTGGCGCAGCGGAAGCGTGGTGGGCCCATAACCCACAGGTCCCAGGATCGAAACCTGGCTCTGATAAACTTTTGTTTTTCCTTGTGGACGTAACTTCAAAGCCCAATTAATTTACCCAACTAGATGGCCCTACTAGATGGCCCAATATTGGATTAGCCAATATAATAATCAAGACTATTTATTGGGTCCAACTTCTGGTATGAGTTTGTTTTAGATTAGCCAAAATAAAAAAAACAAGACTATTTTAGTACAATTTAAATCTCATTTGGTTCCAATATCCAACTAAAAAATTTCCATTATGCATATTTGGATTTGAGTAAGATTGACAGGAAAAAATTTAGCTGTATATTGAGTTAACAACTCTCCACTGTGTTTGATGTGTGCTGATTTCAAACCTTTATAAGAAGTTAAAACTGATGCCCAAAAAAAAACAAATCCCAAAAACTCTGATCTATAACTTTTCTACGAGAACTAGCTTTAGCTCTGTGGTCTATGATGCTGATACTCCTGTAGCATCCTTAGGGATCAAGAAAAGAAACAAAACGGGAATATAAGTGCAAAACACTTGAATGGCTAAGCCCACAAACATATTCTCAAAGGACCCTGAAGATATTCCCAGAAGTGAAGCCAATCCTGCTCCCATGAACGACCCAATTGTGTTCCCAAGGTTGTTTATCGACATAAACAACGCAAAGAGTGTTCCTTCAATTCCAGGAGGACATAGACGACCAGACAAGATCAAGAACGGCATGAATCTGCCATTAATTAAGCAAAAGCATGATTATTGAGTTTACGATTCTTTAAGGAATGTTAAAGAGAAAATAAACAAGGAGAAGCAACGTACTTGAGTTGATTGATGGCATCAGCTAGAGCTGATCCGAAGAGCACCATTGTCTTGTCTGAAACTCCGTAGCCCACATTTGCTCTTGATACTAGAGCCATATCGAGGAGTATCGTTAAAGACAGCCCAATGTGAGCAAACCTGTGATGATGTTTTGTTGATTAGATCACTTAAAGAAGGAAAATATTGAGATGCAACGAAGTTTTAACGTGTGTAAGTTAAGACTTACAAGAGAGACTTGCGTAGAGTCATATTTGTCAGATAGCGGTTGTATATAAAGGTTCCAAGCATGAGACCTAACCAACCAACAACACGGGCTGTTCCTAGGAAAGAAGCGTCCAATTGCAAGACCTCGGTTTGGTAATAGAACATGACAGTAGAGAGATTTGGCACAGTGATATGCGCAATGAAAAACCATGCCATTGGTCTGGAAAACCAGAGAAAAGTAAATGAGAAAGCAACACTTAAAGAAATTCCAAAAGCGACTGACTAATCAAAAGAGTTTGCATTACCTCAAAATGATCGGTTGCTTGAATGCACGGCACAACTCAAAAGTGGCTGCTTTCAGTGACTGGAACAACTGTGAAGCGAAAGACTTTGATTGCTTCTTCTGTGTCTCAGACTTTCCACTGGAAGCTCCTTTTTTACCTTTCTTCTGCCCCTTCCTTCTTCTTGTACTCGACTTCTTCGTATCTTGATATCCTTGATAGTTATCATTGCTCATCTTGCTTTGCTCTTCAAACTTGTTCGAATCCAACAGCTCGGGCAGTGGTTCATTGCTAACAGGAAATTCTTCAACCAGAGCACATGATAGTAACTGTAGTGCTGGTAGTACCGTGAAAAGGAGGAATATTGTTTCTATCTTCAAGTTGGTTAATGCATAGCCTCCTAATAGACTACCACATATTCCTCCCACAGCCATAGCAAGCCACGAGACAGACTGAAGATCTCCAGCAAACGAGGCCCTGAGAAACGATTAAAGAACAACTCAACAAATGAACAAGAACCCGAAATCAGTCACTAAATTATGTATCCGAAACTGAAGAACATAGAATCTTACTTTTCAAGTCTTACTGCTTCAGCTATCATAGCATCTACCACAACATCAGCCATGGCTGATCCTAGATTTTGTACAGTCAAGAAAATCATCAGATACAGACTAGAACTTCGCGAGGTTGAATCTAAACCAAGCAAGAGCCATGGTACAAGAGAGAGAACAGTTGATATCACCAAATACGGCGTCCTCTTTTTCCCTCCAATCGGGATACAATCTTAGATGATTCTACCAAAAAGCAAAAGAGACCAAATATGTCATTATTACAAAGCTCCTACTCTCACTGCCATTTTAAGTATTAATCGATATATTGGTCAAGACTTTGATTCATACCCATATAATGGTTTTATGCTCCATGGAAAGAAGGCTACAGAAAAGACAAACTGAGAAGCTGATGGCGATAACTGAAGCCTGTCTTTGAGCTGGTATGAAACAGCTGTCCACACGAACGATCTAAATCCCTATATAAAAAAATCAGCTAATTAATTTGGCTATCCTGCAAAAATGCAGTTGTCTATAGAAAATCCTAAATCTCTACACGATTAATCACTAATAACATGAAATTATCCATCAACAATTATCTTATCACGCAAGTCACGAAACAGAGAAAAACGAGATAAATTTGATCCAATAACGTGTGGAAGCTTCCAAATTTAAAAAAACATCCCTAAATCAGAATTTTCGAATCCCTAATCGTATTTGATTCACGAGATTAAGATTTTGCGTAATTAGAACGACAACGGAAAAATGCGCTCTCTGCTTACCAATAATACGCAACGAGAATCAATCACCATTTTTGTTTTGGTTTAACGAGAATCGCCATTTTCAGATGAATTACCAGAAATAGATAAAAATCCAGAGATTGAAACAGACCTGAGTGAAGTAAATGAGGCAGACGAGCCACAGAAACGCGACGCCAAACGCCGATCGCAGCTGCTTCAACCAATGTATCATCTTATTGCAAGAATTAAACAAAACAGGTCTTTTAGCTTCTTCGGATCATCAAATCTCTTTGGTTCTTCTTTCTCGGGAAAATCTCGCTCTCTATTTCTTAACCAGATTTATGGGTTCCTCGTCCCGACAATTCAATTTTCAGTTGACTGACGTAAAAGAATGACGTAAAAGAATGACAATTTTCAGGGATATGTTCGTCTTTTCGTTCCAACAAAAGCTTACTCAGGCGTGCGACACGCTGTTAATCCTATAACATATTGACACGTCATATGTAGGACCCATTCAACACTATCTGTTCTTTTCCTCCCTCCTCACCGCCTTGTGAGACTAGTCTTCCTTTGACTTTGACTAAGACTTCATTGCTCAATTTTCTTCGTATAAAACTACTCATCCTTAAATCAAAACAATTAAGAGGAAGATCAAAGCTGCTCCATATTAACATTTTACAAATCCAAACTATTTATATTTAATTGTATATTCCTATTATTATTACAGCTTACAAGAACTTTTAAAAGGAACAAAGAGTCTTTGAATCAGCAATAAGAAGGTGAACGGCATGAAAGTAACCGGAAGGGCGGTTATAGGTGAATTTGATTCCTGTATTGGCTTGGTGTAGGCGGTTGCAAGGCGTGTGGAAGCTGCTGATGGGTCTTGCAAGGCTTGCAAGCGTCCCAACGTTCGCTCTCAGGCATTGTCTCTGCTACTGTGTAGACACCTTTTGAGTTTGTGAAAGCTTGATAGTTCACAACTTCTCCAGATTTGGTTATGCAGAGAACTGCAACCTCAGCTCCTGTAAAGATTGAATAACAACTACTTGAAAATGTGATTGATACTTCAATGATCCAAACAGTACAATTAATTAGCAGAAAAGTTCAATACAAAATCATTAATACTATCGGATTAATACAAAATCGCAACCGAGAACACTAGGATGAACAAACTAATAACTAACTTCCAGAGAGACAAGAGATATATAAACCATAGTCGCTTCTAAATTTGATTCGTGTAATTACAAAAACTAGATATGAATCAGAAACTTGACAAGATTTCACATAGAAGCATAACATACAAAAAGCGGAGCTAGAAACACAAAGATGAACATACTAAAATTTCTAAGTTCCAGAGAGACGAGAGATGATACAAACCATAATCGCCTACAAATTTGGTTCATGTAGTTTAAAAACAAATAAGAATCTGCAGATAGACACTCGCATCAATATGCACCATTTTCACAAGAAAGAAGAACAAAGAGTACCAATAAGACTTCGGCTATAACGTGGCTAATAGAGTAATCTGTATAAACTAAATATAAATGTTCTTCTTGTCCAAAGTTTACATAAAAAAAATTGCAGTAACGTGATGCCAATGTATATAGATTCACACCAATTTGATGTGTGCGAATCCCTAGAAACAAACAGTGATCACTCCGAAGAAACCCCTCAGAACAATAGCAGATCATTTTCAACACACAAACAAAAGCAACACTCTTTCTCAACTCAAGAACCAACATTGAAACGTGAAGCCAGAGTTCTACACAGTTAAATCCAAAGAATTCACAGTCGTACATTTAAAACTGACTAAAGAGAAGAGATAAATGTGATTACTCTTTTCAAGTGCGACACACAACATAAATGTGAACAAAATCTTCAAATTCATTCTGGCTAAACTTTTTAATTTGCCTTGGAAGATCGACAGAAATTTGACCTTAGGTGAACACGTTATCGACTATGATTCCTAATTTAGTTTTAATTACAGTTTTTTGTAATTATTTACCACTTTGTACATTAATTCCTACAAAAAATAGTTGAACAAAAATAATAAAGAGATATAGTTGAAAGAGCGTTAGTTTAATGGTATCCTTGGATATACTCTTATTTTATTGGACAATGAAATTGAATTTTTACAAAAATTACCGGATTAAATTACTTTACTGTATACACCAAAATCATTTTTCGTTGAGTATCATCCTAATAGTTTCTACTATATTCATTTTTTCTGTCTTTTACTCTTGTGGCCATTTCTCGTTGTGCATCATCTTAATAGTTTCTAGTTTTTTTTTTTTTTTTGATAAAGAATAGTTTCTAGTCTTTACTATAATATTTAGCTTATATGACAACACAAAACGAATAGAGAGGTAAATTAATAAAACGAGGACACAACACCAATGAGTACAGACACAAGTTAAAAAAAAAACAAACTCAAAACTGATTTGTGTAGTATATAAACTCAAATTTGCTCAAATGTATACAATTCTAATGCATAGATACAATATATTGACCGTTGCATTTATAAGTAAAAGACAAAACTCTTCTTGTTTCTTTTTCTTTGTTTGGTAAAGAAAGAAAAAAACAAAAATAAAATTGAAGAAAAAATAATCTGAAAAAAAGTTACTATTATTTCAACGGCTCTAACTGAATTTCCATCCTCCCTCCATTTCTATCTTCATCATCTTTATCTCTGAAGCCTCCTCTTGAATCTATTAGATCAATCGAATCATCTTCTTCAACATTCCCCAAAACCCAATTCCCTCTGCTCAGGTTCCTCGCTCTTCTTCTTCTTCGTTCCCGATACTCCAAATACGCAACAGTAACCACGCCGAGGAAGACCCATAGCGCGAGGGCCAAGTTAAGCCCATCCACGTTTTCTGCTCCGTTTCGTTCTCCAAGATGTTTCATTCCCGTGAAAAGCGCAATAACTCCAATTACAACAGCTGTTTGGCCGACGATTGAATGAAAATACTCCCAGATTATCCGCTTCGAAGAGATTAATTCTCCTTGAGCGGGTTTTGCAGGCCTTAGCCAAGCGTTCACGGGCTGAGCGCAAGCCAAGACTATGGCTGTGAAACCAAATTTGACGTGGGATGAACTGAAGCTGAAACCGTTAAGCTCAGCTACTGCAAAGAGGAGGCCGAGGAAGACAATGGCTAGTCCAGAACATTGAAGATACATATGAATCTTGAACCAGCCATCGCCTTTGATGTGTTTTAGGTATCTTGCGGATAATATCCCGCCGGGAAGCAGGATTCCCCAAGCAAGGAACATCATGAATCCGTGAACTCCCAAAACCGGTCTTAGATCTTGTTCTGCTTCTGCGGATCCTCGTGTTAACATTACACGGACAGGTCTCTGACTTGTAACCGAGTGCATGTTTCTCTCAGTCAACTGACCATCTGTCCATTTAGCACCCATTGCCCATATCACTTTAAGAGGAGTTGTCGGATCGATCATATTCTTACATTCGGGTCTATCTCGATGACTGCATGACGGTTTTAAGGGACGGGTAAACTCCAGTGTGATGATTCCCTCTTCGGATTTGCATCTCACGAATGTCATATTTTCGGTTGTGGGATGCACGGCAGAAGCGGATTCTCCATCAATCCAGTAAGTATTTACATGCCCTGTTCCGTTTCTATCAAACCAACCAACATAAGCATAACTGTTCGTCATTTCGCTACCGAAACCAATTGCAAGATACCCACTTTTCTTCTCGCCACGAGCTGCAATCGATATTGAATCCCCTACTATGGTCCAGAAGAATTTAACTTGCTGATCATCTAGATTAACACTGTTGTTGTACATATCCGAAAGTCCCCCGTCAACAACCTGAACTTTCCAACCCATTTTCTCTTGAAAAATCGAGTGATAATAGAGTTGGTCAGGTGTATTTCTATTAGGAGCCCAAACCAGCTCCAATGGACTCGCCAGTACTCCATGAGTTTCTTGCCCACCCGCATAGATCGTCTCAGTTCTGTTCCTTAGAGAAGCATTCCCACCAAGAAAATCGGAAGTTATATAGAAAGAAACGTCGTGTCCTGCTTCTATTGAAAACTTAACAGGAACCCCTCTTTCCACTTTCAACACCGGCGCTTCTTTCTTGTTAATATACAGAACCTTGGAAGGGTTTGGAGGGTTCGGATAATGCACAGATGGTCCAGCCGTGACAACAAGAGGTGTGTTGGCATCAGCAATGATCACACCTTGATCATATTTATCTTCTGCATCCAATGGTCCCAAACATTCATCCACATGATCCGTAAGATTTAGCGAAACATGCCCGAAGTTTTCTGATTCCACACCACCATGATTCACGGGGAGATAGTGAGGATTAATAACATCTGGTGGTTTTATCACCCCAAGTGCCCAAATAACTGTAAGGTTCTCAGTTGCATTCACAGGAAAATCAAACTTATTATCACTATCGTTCAACGGTCTCCTATACCTAACAAACGAAACTCCATCTATCCTATGCCCGTAAACCAGTTTAGTGTTATTCACTGAAGACCCAATTGGACCTAAACCTTCATACACAATGTCAGGACAAACCCCAGAAGCTATACCTTCCTTCACAGAGCACACACTAGAATCTGTGATATAAAAATCATCAGCAAACGGGAAGCCATCCTCTCTAATCCCAGTAACCACAACATCAGCATTCAACATCAAATTCAATGTAGAATTCGGTTGAGCCCAACCAAACGCCATGTAGTTCAGTAAACCCGTTGTAGCCTCTAAACCAATATCGACATAACCTTTCTCTGCATTCAAGCTCCACCTAAGCCTATACTTATCCGAAAGCTTCTTACAATTATCAAACATAGTAGGAGCCTTAAAAGGCTCACTGTTATTCGATTTCCCGGTACCAACATCTTTACTCTCTGAAGGAGGTGATTCAGTTTCTGGATTCGAAGAATTTGATTCCGTCGCATTAGAGAGCAGAACATGCCCAAAATCAGAAGCAGTAGGTAAATCCCAAACCGAAACCACTCCTAATTGATCCCATGTAACATTACTCATCAAACGAACAATAAAAGAAGCATTTTTGAATGTTTGATTAAGCTTCTGATGAGAGATAACAAAGCCATTATTAGTCATATTCTCAAAATCAGAACTCATAGCACCCCACCAATGAACATCAGAACCAGAGAGCATATCAAAACGAGAAACCCTAAACGAACAATCATCAACAATGGTGAAAACCCCTCGAAGCTGATGCTGCAACATCTTGAATTCAGACTCGTGCCCAACCAATGAGCTCGAATTTGAGCATTGTTCACCATTTGCGAAGAAGAGGAAGAAACCCAACACGAGAGACCCTAGAAAAAGAGGTCTTTGATTGAACATTGTGTGGGTTAAAAGTACTCAGAAATGCAACCAAACCCAGATCTTCAAACACAGCATATAATCAACTCGTAGAAGCTTCTAATCTGAAATCAAAACACAATTGCGATCAAACTCTAGATTTTAACCAATTTGAGCTAAGAGGCACAATCAAATGAGAAGTGGAGATTTACCTCAGGTTTGCTATAGAGATCTTCGAAATCATGAATTGATCCAGCAGAGTTGAAGAAAGATCCGAGCTTTCGATTTCAATCTGAGAGAGGTTTGGAAAAATTAATCAGATTTCGTTTTTTCGATAACCAAAACTACTTTAAGGATCTTCTCTCAAATATATTTTCGCTTCTGAGTTAAGATTTAAATCGGCTGATGTGATTTTAAGTATAATTTTCAATATATTATGATTTTGTTGAACCATTTCGAGTACAACACAACACAACCATTGTTTATTACAATACTATATTATTTATTATTTAAAAACACAACAGAATAATTATTTAGTACAATAAAAAATAGAGATGAAATATAACGATATTCACTTTTAAAAAACAGTAAAACCATACATTAATATATGTTCTTTTGCATATATAGGTAATATACATATTATATATATATATCTAATTATCTATGATTATTAAATTATGATATTAGTGGAACATATATTTATATTGGAATTTTAAAAAATATTATTATTTAATTAAATTTTGTTAAAATTTACACTGATCCGATTCAAAACTAGATAATTTTATTATTTTATAGTATTTGTTAATTTACAGAGGTTTTTTTACTGTACTCTCTTTATTCTTCTCTCTTTTTTGTTCTCTATTTCTTCTTACCATAAAAATTTATGATGATTATTGATTACATTACACATTGATAGTAGTAATATTCTCTAAATATCAAAATCAAAACAATACAATACGGACTAAACCCACCAAGAATCCATAAACGATTTATCCATCGGCCCAAGTAGGTTAGCTTGTTCGGCCCAGAATAAATATAAAATAAGGGATCAGTCTCAGAACCGAGTCGGATTAATGGACATCAAAATAAATTCAAAATGATATTCTTTGAAAAAAATAGATTCAGTTAGCTACTAAACTTTATACTAATAAATACACACAAACTGGATTAAGCCAAACCGAAAATATAACAATCTGCATCAACTGGAACAAAAATTTCAAGTCTATAGTTATGTTATGCAACTCTGTTTCCTTTTATCCAATGCAAAATCCATGTGTTGAAAATATCCATAACAAATATACTTACTAGTGTCAAAGATAAGGTTAGGTGACGGCTCACTTGGAAAGGGTTTTTGAATCAGATCAAAAGCTGATTTTGAATATTACGTGTTCAACCATTGTTTAATATAAATTTTGTGGTCGATCCATTCTTATGGAAGATAAAGGAATCTATAAAAACACTTTAAAGGATATTTCAAGGAGAATAATATATTATTGACTGAGAGAGAGATTCGGGAATGGCAGCCTCAGGCACCGCTGTTACTTTCAGAGCCTCCGTTTCTTTAGCTCCTTCGTCTTCCTCTTCTTCTTCCCAATTGACCCATTTCAGACCACCCTTCAAAGTTGTCAAATTTACGCCTCTGCCATCGTCTCGCTCCAGGTCATCATCCTTATCCATCTCCTGCACTATCGCAAAGGACCCGGCTGTTCTCATGACCACCGGATCTGACCCGACCCTGTGACAAAGACCCGATTCGTTTGGTCGGTTTGGGAAGTTTGGTGGGAATTATGTCTTATGCACGCTCTCACTGAGCTCGAATCGGCTTTTTATTCTCTCGCCACCGACGATGATTTTCAGGTATGTCGATTGGATCAAACTGAAGAATTATAGCGTTATCATTTGCAGATTGGTAAAAAGTTTGGATCTTGTTGATGCGAAATGTAATTGGTTCTGTTCATAGATGGAATGGTTAGAAACAGAGCGAAACGTAAATTAAGAATCTTGTTTTGGTTCAGTTCCTCTGGTTCAATGTCTGATTCGTTATGTCTTCTGTGTGTTTGTGTCAATGGATCTTGTTAGATAGAGTTGGCAGGGATCTTGAAGGATTACGTGGGTCGAGTGAGCCCTTTGTATTTTGCAGAGAGGCTTACAGAGCATTATCGGCGTGAAAATGGCGTAGAGCCGCTTATATACTTGAAAAGAGAAGACCTGAACCACACTGGAGCTCACAAGATTAACAATCCTGTGGCTCAGGCTCTTCTCGCTAAGCGTTTGGGGAAGAAGAGGATTATTGCTGAGACTGGAGCTGGTTAGCACGGTGTAGCTACAGCCACTGTGTGTGCCCGTTTTCGTCTTCAGTGTATTATTATCTACATGGGTGCTCAAGATATGGAGAGACAAGCACTCAATGTTTTCAGAATGAGACTTGGTGCTGAGATGATGCTTAAGATTTATCTCATTGTTTGGCCATCTCTTTTAATGTGTGAGCGTTGTTTCTGAACCTTTTTGGGTGAGAGGAGTTCAGTCTGGAACTGCTACATTGAAGGATGCGACATCTGATGCGATAAGAGATTGGGTGACCAATGTTGAGACTACCCATTACATATTGGGATCTGTGGCGGGTCCTCATCCTTACTCGATGATGGTTAGAGACTTTCATGCTGTGATCGGTAAAGAAACGAGGAGACAAGCGTTAGAGAAATGGGGCGGGAAGCCGGATGTCTTGGTGGCCTGTGTTGGTGGTGGTTCAAATGCGATGGGACTCTTCCATGAATTTGTTGATGACACAGAGGTCCGTTTGATCGGTGTGTAAGCAGCGGGATTCGGATTGGATAGTGGCAAACACGCTGCTACATTGACAAAGGGAGATGTCGGTGTTCTCAATGGAGCTATGAGTTACTTGCTCCAAGATGATGCTGGACAAATCATTGAACCTCACTCCATTAGTTCAGCGTAAGAAAAATTATCTATTCAGATCCGTTAGCCATCACGAGTAAGGATGTTCTTATGAGCCAGCCCTGGCTCGGCCCAGCCCGATCCATATTGAGCCTAGCTCTGATTTGGTGGGCCAGCCCGGGCTGGGTTCGGCCATTAGGCCCATTGTAACATTGATGATATTCATAAGTTTGAATTTGAATGCAGATGATCAAATAGTCTTACTTGGTTAAGCCGTGGTTGCATGATCACAGTTTGGGTTTCTCTTACAGATTGGACTACCCTGGAGTTGGACCTGACCACAGTTTTCTTAAAGACATGGGACGAGCTGAATACTATAGCGTAACCGACGAAGATAGAAGGCATGTATCAATGTACTCTTTTGTTCTGTATTCGAAAGTCTGTTCATTGTTTCGTAACTTGCCTTTTGATTTGCGGTTTTTGTAGCGTTCAAGAAAGTGTCACAGTTAGAGGGAATAATTCTAGCACTCGAGACCTCGCACGCTCTAGCGCACCTCGAGAAGCTGTGTCCGACGTTAGCTGACGGAACGAGAGGAAAATATCTTGAAGTTTGAAGAGAAACACTTTTGTATGTTTTTAATCTTCAGTGTAATCTATTTTGTACTTTGCTTCTCTGGTCGGACGTTTCCAAAGAAAATGGAATTAGGAAAGGATTACGAAGAGACAAAATTTGAATAAATGTATTATCAAAAAAAATAACATTTCATATTTTTTAACTCGACTGATTTGTTCTTCAATATTCTGCCTCCACTTTTGCAGATAAAAACATGAAGTGTTATCTCAGAACTCTCCTGAAATACTCAAAATCACATATTTCTAAACGAATTTTCCTTGTCTAACAAAAAATAATTCACTTGTTAGTTGTTACTACTAGATTGAAGAGGAAGCCCTCTATGACATTGCAGCTGGTTTAAGCGGTGATATATAATTATAAAGTTATATCAGAAAACGTATGGGACTGAGGTAGTTAAGAAGAAAGAAGATCATATGGCATGCAAATTTTATTGTAATTTTTGTTAAGACAACTCATGGAACATGACTGTAGCATATGCTATAATATATGCGAATAAATATCTTCTTATTTTTGCATATTAGAAGACATATATTCGCATATAATACTATAGCACCTGCAAGAGTCATGTTCCGCTTGTGATCCTTGCGAGTTACGAGAGAAAAATGTCATTTTTGATCCGTACATTATAAATATAAAAGTAATATTTTCAACTGTACAATCAAATAGTGGTAATCTATGTTTAAATATTTAAAAAAGTTAAATTTCAGATTCAAACTAACAATTTTATGCCTAATTTAGAATCGTCAGTAATGGATGTTACTTATGACTGCTGACTCAATTGACACGGATTTATAATGAATGTTACCATTAAACGATGTTGTTTTGCTTATTAGAATTCAATTTTCTTGGGTTACCCAAAATTTGAATCATCGAAATTGAACTTTTAACATTTATTTTTTACCGACTGACTATAACCATCGTCGAATATATTTTTAATATTTTAATTTATATACCTAAAATATTTTATATTTTCGATTTAATCATATGACGTGGTATATGATAAAAGAGTTTAAAGTTTAGAATTCGAACCTAGTTTTCGCCAAATTTTTGTCAAAACAGCAAAATTGTGTCGTTAGATTAAATTGAAAAAATAAAATATTTTAGATATATAAATTAAAATGTTAGGACGTAGTCGATGATTATTGTAATCAACTGGTAAATGACAAATGTAAAAGAATTTGAGGTCGATAGCTCGAACCTAAGTATTCGCCAAAATAAATTCAAGTAGCGAAACGGCATCGTTTGATTAAATCGAAAATATAAAATGTTTTAGATATATAAATTAAAATGTTAAAAATATATTCGATGATAGTTGTAGTTAACTGATAAATGGCAAACATAAAAGAGTTCAAAGTCGAATTGAGTTTAATATTTGCCAAATTTTTAAAAGAATTCGAAACATGAATACGATACCGTTTTATGCCATTTTATCAAATCCTAATCAACGTTCGTAATGGTTAATTGAAATTTTTAATAAGTTAAATACGAAATAAAAAATAATGAATTTAAAATTTGAATTTTTTTATGTGTTTGGATATATATTGGTACATTAAATACTTAATGTTTTTATATATTGAAAAGACATTTCTGGATTATAAAGATAAAAAAAAGTCATGTTCCCTGAGTTACGGGTTAAGAAATAAGCGTAGCGGTGACTTTGATGAATAAACAAAAATAAAATAAGCAAATTGCAAATTCCGATAGAGAGAATCTTCCTTGAGTATATTCTTTAGTGGACATCTCTACCTCTTCTGAGATCCCAAGAGACATCTCTTTCTCGCTTTTGCCTGTCAAGTCTGAACCAAATATAAGAACGTCTCTGCTTTATGACTTATGTAATAAACTAATAATAATATTCATTGTTGATAACTATTGTCTGGTTCTTTTGTCAACAGAATATTTCTCATAACCAAAAGACATACAATCTTACAATGCTGTTGATTTCCACTAATTAAAATCCATCATGCATGTTCAAATACTCATGGATTTTTTTATTTTTTTTCAAAATGCAACTAACCATGATTTTGAATGTATACAGAATTATCTAATCCAACTCTACAAAATTTACTGAAAAATTGATGCATTATTTATGAACGGAAATAAGCTCTAAATTATATTCTCTATTCTTTTATAAAATTTCTCTCTTAGTTGAAAAGAGAGTTTGAGGGTGTCTTATTCTCAAGGGGACAAATATCTATTTCCCACTTTTAGATACAAAGAGGCAATCTTCTTATTTCCCCCAAATTTAAACACTTGAATGCAAAAAAAAAACTCAAATTAAAAACTGCCTAAACACACTCTAAACATCGTAGTGTTCATTCTCATCATCTCTTTCATTATTGAGGACAAATATCTACATAAGCTTTTCACCCAGTTTTAACCGAAATCATGAGCTCAACACCAGACCCGGACACTCTCTGTCTTCCAAATCAGAGCTTTGCCTGCACGACACACGAAAACAAGGATAAAGAAACATTAGGATGCCGAATCAGGATCTTGATTCTTGAATTATTACTGCAGAGTTTAACCAAATTAATAAACTGAGACGGTTCTTGATATTATTAAAGAAGTTATAGTCAAAGGTCATTTAAGTTCTAATCATATGGCTTAGGCCTAAGGGTCATCATGTGGCTGTGAAATGAAGCCAAGAGCCGCATATTTATCGCATTCCATATGGACGGATAACAGGGGTAGTTTGGTCATTGTAAGGTTTGTGTGTTCAGTGGTTTACCTGGGAATACAAGAAGGTTCCAAGGATAGCAATGGCGGCTCCAAGCGCGTTAACGGGCTGGACTGGAGTGCGGAAGATAATGATGGAGGAGACGATGACAGATATACGTTTCATGGTGTTACCAACACTAAATGTCAAGGGGGAGATTTGGTCTAAAGACATGTAAGACACTTGGTTGTAGAGGTGATAGAACACACTCTGCGCAGCCACCCACCTGCAAATTTGATTTAAGAAAAAGTGAAATCGGATAAGCAAATAAGAGGGATTCATTGTCCTAATCACTAAAAAGACAAGGATTCTTAATCATCCGGATGAAAACAAGAATTTTGAGAGCTAAAGACAAGAACTTGACAAGCGGGTCTTTCACAATGGATTCTAGGAACAGGACAAGAATGCATTAAACACGTAAACAATGTATCTTTCGAGCTCAAAAGAGTTAAGAGATTTTCAAAGGAACTTACCCGACAAACTGTGGTCCGATATCAGAGAGAGCCTTGTGCCAGCCATCAACCCACATCTGAGGTCCTTCAACCGCAATCGCAAAGGGAGTGAGGATCAATAGGGACAACATTGAGAGACATGCATAGTAGTTCATTCCGCTCACAGACTTCCCCTTCATTCCCTTCTTCGAAAAGATGTTACGGAAAACGAAAGCCAAGTTCGATATCATCGCTCCCATGAAACCTGAGAGCAGAAACCACAGACTTAAAGCTAAAACCAAACAAGCAAAGCCAATTCTAATCACAGTCACAATTACACATCAGCTGATAGAACTTCTCTAACAAAAAAGATGAAGACAAAGCATAGGATAAATGACCATCAAAATCAACAAATATATATTACCAGTCATGTTGAAGTTAAGCTCAGTAAGGGCAGAGAGAGCACAACCACCAATGATTGGAATGAGAGACAGATAAACCGAAGTAGGGAAGGTTTCACCCAAAAGGAACCTTGAAACAAGCACACTAAACGCAGGTTCGCCACTCTTGATGATATGAGTGAACGAAACCGCAACCTTTGACATACTCACCGTTGCAGCCACATGACCAATTGTATGTGCCACAGCAACCTATAGACAATCCAACAATAACCATGTTTAGCATAACAAAATATCTCAAAGTTTAATACTTTAAACTAGAATGATATTTACTAGAATCTAAATTATGTGTGACATGCAGATTTTGACTCTTGAATTTTTCAGAATTTAGCTATGAAAATTATAACAACAAAATTCAGCAGCTTATGAACACAAACACAGCCAAAAAAGAAACATCACTTTCTTCTGTCTCACTCCCTTAGTTTTACTTAGGAAGCAAACAAAACTATTCATATCAGTCAAGTAAGAAAAAAACAAGAAATATTACTGCAAGATCTGCATCAATTTGACCTTAAACCTAAACACCCATCATCGTAAACATCGATACCTAACCTAAATTTCCCACCTTTTTTCCTCAATTTTTTCTCACCAAACCCACCAACCTACTTACCGGAAGAAGAGTTTTCCAGAAATCGAAATCTGTTTTCGGAGTCTCAACGATCCCAACAGCCCAAGAGATGAGCATCATCAACGAACCAGCGGCAAGTGAAAGCGTTGAGGTAAGCCATGGATAAGGGTAAGCGTTCAAGACCTTCTTGTTGTAGATATTGAACACAACGTTCAAAGCCCACCAAGTAGCAAAGTAAATCCCGATCTTCAATTTCTTTGCCGCTTCTGATTTTGCTTCCGCAGCTGCATCGATCGGCTGAGGCTCCGATCGGTCAGCTTCATAGGCTTCACATCTCACTATTGGAGACTTAGCTCTCAGAGAAGAGAGATGCAAAGGCTTAGAGACGGCTAAAACGGTGCGTTTTAGAAGCACCGTCGTTGGAAACGAAAGAGAAACATGAGATCTTCGGAGTAATGGAGAAGGGTTTCGTTGGAAAAGCCCGATCTTGGCTGACAAAGTCTGCTTCGCCGATAAAATCATTGCCGGAAAAGTTATTTCTTCTAATAAAGTTTTAAAATTTAAGAGTTTTCGATTACAAAAAAATTATTTGACCTAGAATCTAAAACAAAGAATAATTCGAATATGAAAGAGAGATCTTAGATGATCTTGTTAGCAATGTTTATAAAGAAAATTATATTTTTTGAAATTAAGCAGTAAATAAATAAGTATATATGCACTTATAAGTTGGGACTTTGGAGAGCAATAGAGAACGCTATCTTTTATTTATTTTTATTTTTTATTTTTTTGTCGTCAATTCTTTTATTTTTTCTTTAAAGGAAATTGTTATTTGTTGTACAAAAATGAGGGTGGAATACTGTACTTTCAAATAGGTTTAGTTTCAGTTTGGTATTTTTGGTTTTAGGTTATGTACAAAACATACTATCTTATTTTTAAGAAGTATTTTAAAATGGGTTTTGGTTTATTTCCAGTTTGATTTTTTAAGGTTTAGGAATAATAATAAGTAAATTAAACTTTCAAATGTGTTTCAATCGGATAAACCAAGCTAAAAGTATCCGATCTAGAAATAAAAATATTTTAATTTAGTAAAATTGGATCTGACATTTAAACCATATAAAAGATTTATAATTTACTTTATCTTGCATCGGTTACAAATTTTAGAACCAAAAACCGAAAAAAAGTTAGATATGAATTCAGGATTGAACACTTCTAGTGAAACCGATTGAGTATAGATTGGTTTGGTATGATTCTGGTTACGATGAGATTCAAATTGTAATCAAATATGTTATTAATTTCCAAATAAAAAAGATTCAGTTCTAACTTTTATTTTTAGATTTCATTTGAACTTGGTTAGTAATTTCAAATATAGAAATATATAATCTATTTAAACTATAATAGAATTTGCCATGTTTCATGATCAATTATTGCTTATTTCGGTTTAGTTTTGGATAGTATAAGGTTGGCTTATTGGACTGAGAACTATATATTTTAAACTTATCTTTAAAACCGTTATTTTTATAGAATTCATATTTTTTGCCGAGGTTTATTTATTTTCCGGAATAGTGTAAGATATTTTAGTAGAATTATTTTACAGTATAACCATATTAAAAGTTATATTAATTTTTTTTGCTAAAGAAAAATAATTATCAAATCGAATTTCAAAATCTAAAAAAAATTATAAAAATGCAAAAGTACAACTAAAGAGAGAGAAGATTCAGAAACAAAATACCTACAAAACCTTTTTAATCATAAACTTAGATATATTACATCCCATGTTAAAAAATTCGTTAGGCACTAATCCGGTGGTTGAATTGGATCTAGCGGCTAGCGCCTTACTACATAATCAGAGATTAAACGGAGATTAATCGGAAATGTTTTTAAGTTTTTAAATATTAATTAATTTAATTTATATTTAAAACTAGAGATAGGAGGTTAAATATTTTGATTTGTGCCTAAAATGTTCTGGGTTCGAACTAGGTGGTCTCATGTTGGCTCATTTCTATTATTTTATTAATGAAAGAGAAAATGGTCATTTCACCATCATTTTCGTCCTTGCACCTTTGTTTTTTTTTATAACATTAGTTATGGCTGCAATTCGTTTTTGCTTTGTTAGTAGTTATTTTTATCTCATTTTTGTTTAGATTTTACAAATCATACAAGATTCAACATGAAACACCATTTATTGCACATAAACTTTAAAAGAGATTCAGTTTCAAAAAAAAATCCGTTTTTTCCTCCGATTTGAACAAATCGTGGCGGTTTTTCACCGCCGACCGTTTAGCCACCGACTAGGTTGCCGCGGCGCCTGCATTTTAGAATATGGATTACATCTAACATCTATTTAAATGAATTAAAATACAAAAGTAATAGTTAGTTGTATATTAGATCCTTAATATAAGAAAATTAAAATAGTAACAATGATAGCAAATGATAAATTTAAATATATTTTTATGAAGTTTAAACTCAACCCAAATCTCAACTTATGTAAGCAAATTAAACGAATTAAATATTAACTCGGAATCTATATTATAAATTTAAAATTTTGCTATCCGAAAATACTCTAGCCAAAACTGGATCAACCATTGGATTTATCTTCAAGTATCAACCATCGGACAAAGTTAAAGGCTTAAAGCTTATGTAGATTACCTTTTCTTGGCATAATTATAACTTGAACTAAATGTTATAGAGATATCTAGAATTTTAATTTTTTTTTGGTAATACATGCTAGAATTGAACTAATCATTTTCTCAATCTACTATAACTTGCCCGACAAAAGCCCATTAAGCCCACCAATCTGTTTCCGTTCCGCTTTAATCATTTTCTCAATCTACTATAAATTCAATAACTATCTTAATACATGCAAACGCATTTTCTTTATTCTTTTTTAGTCAACATGCAATACTACAGTAATAAAATGGTTTGGTCAACCAAACTAGGATCAGAGTTTTTATAAAACGAGGGAAACACAAAAGTTTAATAAAGCCGACAAACTACAAAAGCATTTCCACCGAAGATTTGGAACAAAAAAAACTACAAAAGAAATCTGATAGGTTTATTCAATGGAAAAATTATGAGAAGTATTTTTCTGGTTATTCAAATTTTTTAAAACATTACAGTAATCTTATTATATAAAGTTGAACGTTTTTTACAAGATGTCAACATTACAATGTTATAATTTAATAGATTGCAGCCCAAATTTATATGTATATTTATAAATGAAAAATGTAACATAAATATCAATTAATATAAATGTAACATAAATATCTTTGCAGATTTTTTCTTAAATGAAAAATTATAAACGAGAATATATATAAAATTGAAAGAGTTGCAAAACTAAATGGAATGTTGCCAATTTCTAAAATAAATTTAACAAAAAGTGGGAAAATCACTATAATCATAAACATTAAAGAGGTGAAAGGAAAATTGGATGATGTATTTAGAAATTTTGAATATTCATAATATGTAAACAAGAATCTGTATACAGTGGGACAAAATGTGAAAATATGAAGAAGAAAAATTGTTTCCAATTTCCTTAAATAAGTTTTAACCAAAAAAATGGAAAAAAAAACAGAAATAACCATAAGAATAAACAATGTAAAGAGGTTAAAGGAAAATTCAAAGAGGTATTTGAAAATTTTGAATGTTCATGATATATTTGGTTTACACGAATTGGTTTGTAGGGAAAATTCAACAATTATATATATATATATATAATATTTAGTAGATTCAAGATATTATTTTCTGCTTTGAGACGTGGTTTATTTGGCGCATGCATAAACCGATTTATAAGACCCTCTTTTACAATAGTTTTTGTTAAGTCAGTTTATACATACACCAAAAAGTCACATTTAGTTGCGGAAAATAATATGTGAAATATGTCAAGGAAATTCTATGCATGCGTTTGGTGTACGCATACAATGCAATCGTTTTTTCTATGGCTCACATATGTTCATTTTGGTGGAGATCTAGATGATCGAAATTTAACTTTGAGCTATATATATATGTTCTTATGTTGAGGTATAAACATTTTAAGGTGTAGCAAAAGTCAAACAAACATGTTGATGTTTGCTATTGAAGCAGAGTGTAATTAAAGCATTAACATTCACAATGCGAATGTGTATATGGCTTTGAGAATTTTTGGTTTCTTTCAGAGTAATATCATAATTATAATGTTATTTGTAAACTAATTCACTACAAGAAAAACTATAATAATTTTTATAGTTTTTCAAAAAACCACAGAAATATTATAACCATTTTTTAAGAGAAGAAAAAACAACAGAAGATGGACAATTATCACGAAACAGAAATATTAAAGATTTTTTTCTGGTGGATACGGCTTAACATCCTGATTCCTAATCATTGGCCTTAACCTCTCTCGTAATCATGTTTAGCTTAATAACTTGGGAATATTTGGTGGATCACATGTGGATGTCATAGCATGTGCATTTCATTTTTTCTGCACACCCCTGTGCCTGCATATATATTGCTATACGTGTCTATTTGCAATTTCACTAAGTTATTAAGAAAAAACATATGGGATTCACGTTATAACTTATATGCATTAAGAAATAAAAACTCACTGTTTCAAAAAAAAACAGTTCACAAATTTCAATGGAACAAAGTAAATAAGAAAATGAATGACCACGGAAGGACTGAAAGTAAAATCTATTTTTCTTCGAGACTGAGAGCTATGTTTATGATCAACAGTTTATCTAACAATATGTCGTAACGAACTTTATATTAATCGTAAAATCGTAAATATACAGAGCATTGACCTATTTGATTTTTTATTTTTAAGTACAAAGTTATATTCTTTTGATCGCCATTTATTTAATTCTGTGCTTTAATTGGAACCCACTAATTCCTCCTGAGTCCTGTGCCACGTATGCTCTATCTCAAAACTATAGTTTATATATACTACTTACGTTAATTAACATAAAATATTTCTTGATACATTATCCAAAAATTTTATCTAAATAAAATTCCACGTGTTATAATAAACGGGTTAAAAAGGTAAGCAAAACGTATTAAGACAAACAAACTTAAAGAAAATTCTAAACTGAAAAACTTCTCGAGAACATATTATTTATATTATATCATTACAATAAAAAATAAATGTTCTCATTTTATTTAATTTTCTATAGAAAATTATCTTATTATATAAGATTTGAACCCTTGCGAATCCGACATGCTCAAAAATTGTAAGTAGCTGAATTGATATATGTGTCAAAGTTGGTTAATAAGATGCGAACTCATATCCATATATAAATAAGTTTATAATTAATTATAAGTTAAAGAAACTAAAATTTACACGAAATAATTTCGGAAAATAAATTTTTTTAATGACGTAAATCAAATCATTATTTTTAAAATATGGTCACACCATCATAGATTCATAGTATTACAAAATTTAGGCGTTACAGAATATATAATGATCTGTAACTAAATATCTATGCCTTATCAATGTATATAATTTCAGTTTTAAAAGATAAATATTAACTTCTCATTGGCCGGTATCACGTTAGTAATCGTGTAAAGCTATAGGTAATATAATTTTATAACCTGACGAAATGATAATTAAAATAAAAAAATAAAGGACACATATTAATATACTTAATCCCTAAGTTCGACATCTTAAAATAGAATAAATTCAATTTTTAAATGTAATAAAATCTTTGCAAGATCTGCTATTGACGTATGTCAAGGATTTTTAGAGAGTCAGTGATATTAGATTATTAAAATTGAATTTGACAAATTGTAAAACTTTTTTTTGGTTAATTCTTTTTTTGGTAAAGGGTTTTATTAATTATCTAAGTCTCCTATGTAAATTATGGTGTTCATTTTTTTTTTAATTTTAGGATATTAGATAAAACGTAAACTCAAAGATGGCTAAACACTGAACATAATTTAACGCCATCGAAGCGAGATTCGCATTTTATCGAAAAGAAAAATCTTATATATTTATCGTTATATTCTAAAAGTAAATGTTTCAGTATAACCAATGAAAAGAAACTTAGAAGTGCACATGCACAAAGACAAAATTGGACAGAAGTGGGCACAAAGACATTTAGGATGTCGGGTGAAAGTAGGACTGCTCATTTTGATATATGTTTCTTTTATATTTTAGGTTCATAACTTCATGCATTAATCATCATTCATGCACTGATGTACATATATGTTACGATTCACGTCCATATATGTTTCGATTTTATGCTACCACATGACATCCATATATTTGTCCTCTTAATTAAATTCTCCGTTTTGTTTGAAATTTGAACCCTAAATGTGTGATTCGCCAAAATTTACTTTAAATTTAATATCGAAATAAAAATTAACTACATCAGCAAGACAGTATTCGATATTCTTCTCTTAAATCATGAACCATGCTCCTCAACATAGTAATTAATACTATATTGCTGACCATAAAAATATAATTAGAAAAAAACTTAATGAAATGCGTCTACTAGTACCATACAAATAAATAATTTAGTAATAGGTTTTAAAAATAGATTTACTTTTAGATAATGTGAAACCGGCGCATTTGCTCGTTGATTTATTCGTGATCCAGAAGTTAGTAAATTGATTATTCAATTATGGGGCTCTTATGGACCAACCAAGTGGATAAATAAGAGAACAATTTAATTAGGAATCTAATGATGTTTTAGTCCACTCTATTCATTAAGCTATTAGGAAAGAGCGAAAATGGGACGTAATACAAAATACACTTGTTAATTAAAACCTTATTCTATTATCAAGAGTTCAAGACTAAATTAATGCAGAAAGTTCTCAACAAATGTAACATTATCCGTTTATATATATTTAGTCCAGAAAAAACCCTGGTACTTAATTTCTTCCAAGTTCCACCATTAATGTTTTTTTTCCGTCGAGTCACATATGATAGTTCTTTAAATTTTCAGATATTATAATTAGTCAGATACACATTTCAGATACTATATTCCAATCATATTTTGATTTTCTAACATTTAATTACAGCTACATCAAATATATAATATATAAAATTAGAAGCCAATTTTACAGCTTTTGCAATGGAACCAACTATCTTCTTATCGTAAAAGCTAAGAGTCTAATACATAATTTCATAGTTAGATTTTTATGTATTGACACTAAACCTTTAAGTAGTTTACGTATTTAAAATTGCTCCTGAATCCCCACTTTATTTTATTATTATTATTAATAATTTTTAGCATTAATTAGATTTGAATCGAAAAACTGTTACAGTTTAGAGAGCTTTTTAACCTAGTAACCAGCAATATTTTTTGTTTCAATGATTTGGATCGGTGTTCGACGGCATAGTCAATGCTGGCGCCGATTCAATTATGGTAATCTCTTTCTTTACTTTTAGTTGTTATCGTTGGAAATTGTGGATCATCGGAAAAGTAGTTATGCCTTAGAAACTTATGAATTTTTATTTTATTTATCAGATCAATGTGAGATCTGTTTTGTTCATTAATTTGAGACCGACTTTTGCAATTCGAACCTAATTATGTTTTTATTAGTATGCGTGGATATGTTTCCGCCTTAAGAACTTTCATAATTAAATGAGTTATTAATTGTCGAGTCAAACGCTGAAACAAAATGACAATTTATGTCAAATTTTCTATATTTACATGTAAATGAGATTAATTTTTAAAAAATTGCATATGTTTTTGAGCTTTTCGTATGTATGATCTATTGTTTCAAAGTTTGATTAATGAGAATACTGGCGAAAAAAAAATCCCACTTTATAATATTTATATGGAGTAGTATGCGACACATCTTCCTCCAATTGTCACATAGAAATGCATATCATGAATTTTATATATTGGCTTCGATTTTGTTTCAGATATGTATATACCTCTATAATATTAATACACATTCATATAAATATAATATATATATAATGTAGGATAATGCACCATACAATTATTCGATAAAGATAAAGTAATCATAGAGTAGTTCGACGGAAAATACAAGTCCAAAAACTTCGAACCTAGAGCTGAGCACCTTTTGTATGTATACAGATGCAAATATATAGTCTATGACAAATTACATATTGGTAACTTTTTACAAAAATAAAACAAATTACATATTGGTTGAAAAATAAGACATTCTTAATAAAGATTACCATATTCTTATGGCTACTAATTACAAAAGATTGAAACTGTAAAAGGGTTCATGAATCATATATATATATATATTATTTACTATCTGTAATATACTTAATAAGTTTTACAAAACAATATTCTTGTTTGTTGATGTTACAAAATTTTAGATAGTTCAATATTAATAAGTTATACTATTTAAAAAAATATACATAACTGAAGCTCGAATTTTATATTCATGTTTTTATTTGCAAAAGCAGTATTAAATTGGTTTGAACCTTTCAAACCAACTTTATTCCAACAGAATAGAGAAAAAAAAAACAGATAGAGCGACCCCACAAACCAAGATTCCAAGCCAACATTCCCCATCATTGACAGCAAAACAAAATTAATTCGTAAGAAAACATTTATATACAATAATTTGAATAATTCATTATATACGATCTATGCTTATATAATTTTTTTTTTCTCAAAACCTCTGCTATGTATATAATTAACCCTCACGCATGTTTCATCTGTTGCTACCAAACCAAATTACAAACCACCAAAAAAGAAATATTTGTTCTCTCTCTTCCAAATTATTCATGGAGAGTTCAATGAACAATGCTTTCGTCATGAGCAAACATGAAACGACAACGGTTTCAGGCGACCAAACTCCAGAGGAAAGTAGCTGGACGATGTACTTCGAGGATTTCTTCGAGGCTTCTTCAAGCATAGTCGACGTCGGAGATTGCAGTGCCTCCTTTGTCTCCGATGCAGCGTCTTTCGTGGCCACTAGAAAGACCCACCACGTCTCTAAACAAGAACGATCTAATTATTCCAAGAAATACGACATCAAGATGACAAGAAATAGAGAAATTCCTTTTGGTCGTCATCATGATCTTGAAGACACGGCCTCTTCTCCTTCTCATAGCCCTAACGTCAGTCTCTCTTTCTATCTATATGAATGTATATTTATGTATGTATTACTACACAAATTAGATAGGAATTTAACAACCAAATGATGATAATTTAGTGGCAATCGCCGTGTTGATCAACCCAAAAGATAGAAGTTTTCTGCTTTACAAATTTTGCGGTTAAATTTTGTTGTGACAATCGTGAAACACTATAAGAACACTTCGATGAAAATTTTTAAAATCTAGATAAGTGATGAATATGAATTTTTTCAGACATTATTCATTTAACCTTGTTCTTTTTGGCATATTATTTTTCTAAAAACGTCATTATAGATGCTTTCCTCTTAGTTTTGCACAAACAGTCGTCGATCGACTATATTTATAACTAAATCTGTCATTTTTAAGATATTTATAACATCTATTAGTGATACGCTGATTATACTTTTTAGGACATTGGATAATAAGGTTAGACGCCAATGATAGCCAATAATTTTTGCAAAGAGAGGCAAGAAATTGATTAAAATTTTGGGTTTTGACTTATAGTTGAAGTATATTTTTAAGATAATATATATAATCCAACAACTTGATGGAACAATCCGTGCCATTTTTAAGTTCCTATTTGACGTCAATGTATATATAGAATACCCAGCTGTTTTAACAAGTCAAATGTACATTAATTAATAAATAATTAAACGGTTATTCAATATAAACAATTTGTGAAAAAAATCGTTTTATAGGTCCATAGCATGATGAGCCTATTGGACAACAACATTAGACACGGGGGAGGTATTGTTGGTGATGAGACAATTGATGTAAGAAACACACATTGACCATAATTTAACTTTGTATAGTTAACGTTGCTAGAGTTGATCAATCATATGTTATACGAATTATTTTCGATATCATCTAACAATAATTTACCATATGATGATTTTCAATAGGAGAAAAGAGAGAGTGCAGTGCAAAACCAAGGTGTATTATCAGTAGACTTGAAGGAAAAAGGGCTTTGTTTAGTTCCTTTGTCTATGATCACCAACTTTCTTGGTTAATTATACTGTATAATCCTTATTCATTTTTTTGTTTCCAAGAACTTTTTCTTTTAGAAAATTAATATTTTGTAGACTTTTAAATTCATGTGTAATATATGTTATTTACATAATTGTTAAGATATATGCATGTATAACAAATTACATATTGCATATGAGTTGTATGTGCATTCATAATTTTATTGGAATATATCTTATTTCGATAATGAATTATAATCCTTCGTACAATAATTTTAAAAAGTCTCAAAAGAAAAAACTTGCGATGTTGTCTCGCTGGCTATGCACCATAGATCAAATTTCTATTTCGCTTACCTAACAGCCGTAAGTCACAAGATGATCGTGCATAGCTTTATTTTTCCTCAGGCCAGATTAAGAAAGCTAAGTGATGAGATACAGACATGAAATTTTCTTAAGAAATTTGTTAAAAGAAAGTTTGATATTGAGCAAAAAATAATATTGTTCAGGTTTGAGTGACACTTGAGAGAAAATCATATTATATGTTCTAGTTTCAAGTAAAAAATAATTGTTCTTTATAAAAAAGAAAGAAAAAAATATTGTTGAAATAGGAAAGCACAATAAATGAAATCATTTTTATCATACTTTATATGAAAAGAATTTGTATATCCAAAATCATATTTTGATTATTAAAAAAAAATTAGAGTAGACGGCAAATCAGAAATCAATAACATTTTCATTAAAGAACTCTCATTCATTTTCAAATAAATTAACTAGTAACACGAGTACGTTAAACAATAAATTCTCTTTGAGATATGTGCATATTAAAAAATAGATCATCTGCTTTTACATGTTGTTTGGAACGTTAAGTTAGACCCGTACTCGGAATAAATTAATGAGGTTGGGTTCACATTTTAACTGATAAAATTACAGGTGGATTAAATTGAAGAAGAACCAAATTTCAGGGGACTAATGATCTACTAATCGTGTCCGAGCGTCTAAATGTTTTTCCGTTGATTCAACATTCGCCGGCAAAGTATCCGACGAAGATATATAGTCTCTACAGGCAAAAGTAAATCCGTAGACAAGTTCATATTATCTTAAATCAAATTACGTTAATCCGATGATAGTAGGTTGTTGAGGTATATTAGCATATAACATACTAATTTTTTTTTTTAAAAAAGCATCATATATTATATGGTTTGATTTATACTAATTAACTCTGTATGTATTAAAAATGTTAACTATTTATCATTGACAAGTTTAATTATTTAGCTAATTTACTTAAATATATATATTTTTATTAAGTAGATTTAAAGTACTTATGTTTTAAATCTACTAACTATATCATTTTATTAGAAATTTAATAACAATTTTAAAGACATTATTGTTTTAATTTCTCCTCTCATTCCTTTTTAAAATAATTATACATAGATATCTGTTATAAATAATAGTTAATTGTGTTTGATATAATTATATTTTTAGCAAATATATATATAGACAGCAGCATAACTATAACCAATTTAATTTAATTTTATGGCCTTACAAGCTAATATTATATTGTATTTGAATTTATTTTTGTTTTTATTAAATAGGTTTTTAAATTACATGTATTTTAATTTGATTGGTTAAAAACAATGGGATGTAAATGTTTTTACAATTTCCCCTCTCTTTTCATTTGTGTATTTAATTATTTATGATGTAGAAATTCTACAGTAGAATATATATATAGACATATTAAAAATAATAATTGCATATATTTATATACAAAAAGAAAGAGGAGACAACTGGTCAAAATTTATATACAAGGTTTTTTTTACCTTGTAAGCTATTTAATTTTATTTTAATTAATCTATCCATATAGTAAAAAAGAAAGAGAGAGACAACTGGTCAAAATTCATATACAAAAATCTTTTAGTGAAAAAATATGTCATTTAAAATATTTGGATATCTTTATCAAAAAAAAAAAAATTCGTAATACTTAATCATGTGTGGTTAAAATATAAAATTTAAAATACGCATCCTTTCTACTATTTCTAATTTGGTATATTTATTATAAGATTCTCAATTGAAGAGCAGTTAATCCTAACATCGCATGTTTAAGGTATGCATGCATATACATTGAATGTACGTGCTTACGAACTTTTAAATAGTTTCCATTCCCTTGTAAAGGTAAAGCTCTTTTATTTTCCCCATAAGATAAACCTTCTTAATCGCTCTATAATTTACCATTTCTTTTTTTGATACAACAGCTAATAGTAAGATATATTATTCTCTAATATCTAAGTTTTCCTTCTTTTTTTTGTCATCACTAAGTTTCCATATTCAAAGTTAATTACTAATATAAAACCTTATTTTCGGTTGAATATATACTTCTCTTTCAGCTTTCAATACAAAAAAAGAAGAAGAAGAAGATAAAATACAGACGAAAAGAGAAGTTGCAATATTTTTCAAGGGAGAATGGAGGGCTTGGAGCTTGTTGCGGTTATAGCCATCTATGCGGTCTTTGCAGTCTTCGTATGTTTCGCCCTCTATGTAGTTTACATTTACTATTGTAAAAGTAATGATGATGATTCGTAATCACTGATTCGTGATTATGCGTCATTCGACCATGTCTATCTAATCTAATATGTTTTATTGTTTTCTAAAAGGTAGATTTTTATCGATTTAGTTTGGTTGTCTATACTCTTACTCATCAATATTGTTTACATCGCTTACATACAATCCAATTTTTTTGTTCCTAAATAAAACTAGTTATTCTGGCCAGAGTTTATAGCTTCATAATTTATAATTTTATATTAAGTATCGGTGTGGCTTAATCTACTTTTGTCGTTTTGGCTGAAACGATTAATGACTTCACCTCTCTAACGACTAATGTCGAAATCGCATTTGTTTAATACGTCAAAACAAGACAACTTAACTCGAAGAAGAATCTACGATACGGTTTATGAGAGCTAATTAGCTTATTCGAATGTTTTCTAAACGGGTTTTGGAGAACCGTCATTAGATTAAAAAATTATATATATATATGAACGATTTCTATTTTAATTATAAAAGTACAAACCGAAATCAATTTGAATTACACATGATTTTATTTTACAGAAGTAAAAACCCAAAACTCCAAACCAAAATCAAACTCTAAACCGCCACAATAAGGTATTTACTAACATGTTATTAGAATAAACCGGATTTGACTAAACGCCACAAAAACCTATTTGACTAAACCGGATTTGACCAAATATGTTTTCTACACAAAGTCGTTAAAGAATGGTCTTGGGTTGGCTAATAATCTACCGTACGTCACAAACGCAAGTTTGTCTCTAAGTCGTTTACTAAATACGGTAGAGAAAGAGAATTAAAGACAGATCGACGAGTTTAACCAAAGATCCACAGCTCTTATTCACCACCATCAAAAATAATTGCTTCTCCACAGACCACCCAAATAAAAAAAAGGAATTTTTTGACGAGAGACGAAACCTAGTTGGTGATTAGATTCGTAGTCAAATAATTACAAAACCAAAAAGAAAAGTTATTGTCTTTGATATTTTCTTTAATCTTCCAAAACTGGGACCCCTTTTAAGATCTCTATTTGTTCTTTTTTCTTTCTCTCCCAAAATCGACAAAGAGAAAAAATCGATCTTTTAAGAGGGTTGCCAGTTTTATTTTCTTCTTCTCCAATCTTCTTTTCTGAGTTCGTTATAGAAAAAAAACCCGTTTTATTGTTTGTTTCTCTCGATTTTTCATTGGTTTTCCCGGGAAAGTTTTCATTTTTATTTTTTCGGAGGGTTGAATTTTTTTTTTTTTTAAATGTGGGGAGCCGTCGCCGAACCAGCAGATTCTTATTACCAGATTCGTCCTGAGTGCACCGATGTCCCCAATACCAAATTCAAGATCAAAGTATGTCCCTTTCCCTTATAATTTCTTCTTTTATAATTTTTGTTTGATTTTTTGTTTCAGCATTGGATTCGTTTCTGTTATCTGTGAGATTGGCGTTTGCGATTCCCCCGAAATTTCAGATTTGTCTTAAAAAAATTATTTTTATGTTGCTCAAAAGATGTTCTCTTGTGTTGCCTAGATTCGTATTTCTCTCGCATACAATGAATAATTTAGCTAAACTGTAAATGACATGTTCATTATCTTCTGATACTGATTAAATGATGAGGATTATTGATCTAAGTGCTTTTTATTAAGGTCTGATATTCTCATGATTATGTTTAGAGAAATGCAGATTCCTCATTTGGATTTGTATATTGTGTTTGCTATTGGAGGTGGATTACCTGATTATGTGTGTTTTCATTGTTTTGATGTGATCAAACAAGAGAAGAGAGCAGTACTAGTTATGTTTAAATGGGTTTGGTAATCAGTAATGCTATGACTTGCTTATAGTTCATGTTTGTGTTTTCTGATACTGATCTTGCTTTGTTCATCAGATGAGTATGTTTAGAGGATGGTAGATTCTCAATTACTGACAATACTCTTGTCTTTTTCTTTAATTATGTTTTTGCAGCCTGGTAAAACTCTTAGTGTAAGAAAATGGCAGGCTGCATTTACACAAGAAGGATTCCTCGATATTGGCAAAACTCTTAGTCGAATCCAACGAGGGGTAAGTCTCTATACATTGTTTGCAAAGACAACGTTAGCTAAATTTGGTCTGAGTATGCCAAAATCACTTATATCTTAATCCTTTTGCTTGCTTTCTTGATTTGTCTAGGGGATCCATCCATCGATTAGAGGAGAAGTCTGGGAATTCTTACTTGGATGTTACGATCCAAAGAGCACATTCGATGAAAGAGAGCAAATCCGACAACGTAGAAGGTGAACTTTTTCACCCACATAAACAGTAAATTTAGTTTCATCAAGATCCTATCTATCTTTTCATATTAAGTATTTCGTATCTCCTTTCAGATTGCAGTATGCTTCTTGGAAAGAGGAATGTAAACAAATGTTTCCTGTCATCGGAAGTGGTGGATTCATTACCTCACCTGTAATTACCGATAAGGGTCAACCTATTTGCGATCCTCTTGTACTACAAGAAACAAACTTAGGTAAACATTTGTATCTTTTGCTCAAGTAGATAGTAGAACATCAGTTTTCAGATTGCATTTTAATTTTTTAAGTCTTATTAATCTCAGGTGCAAATGGTTTGGACTTCTTCAAAGATCTTGAAAACCGCGGACCTTTGGACAAGAAAGTTATTCAATGGATTCTAACACTTCACCAGATAGGTCTGTGATCGCGCGGCTTTGGTCACAACAGAAAGATAATTTATTATTCAATTCACTTGATTAAACTCTTCTTTTTCAGGTCTTGATGTAAACCGAACAGATAGGACTTTGGTATTCTACGAGAAAAAGGAGAATTTGTCTAAGCTTTGGGATATTCTAGCTCTTTACGCTTGGATAGACAACGACGTTGGTTATTGCCAAGGTAAGCAGTTAGATTCAGAGAAAGAACACAGTGTATCCTTTGTTCAAGTCCTGAAAAGTCGATTGATTCTTAGGTTTTTGATCTATCTACTCTATCTTCTGAGCAGGAATGAGTGATCTTTGTTCCCCTATGATTATGCTTCTTGAAGACGAAGCTGATGCTTTTTGGTGTTTCGAACGATTGATGCGCCGATTGGTACTCTACTTCTCTGTTTTGTGTTTATATATGTTTTTCTTGACTCTCTCTAATCAGATGATATTAAAGTTTATTCTTCTTTTTTGAAATTTGAAAGCGAGGGAATTTTAGGGACACGGGGAGATCAGTCGGAGTCGAAGCACAGCTTACTCATTTGGCTTCAATCACTCAGATTATTGACCCCAAACTTCACCATCACTTAGGTATCTATTATAGCTTTCTCACCTCACGTTTAGACTTTAGTGTATTATCAATCGTTCTTGGTTGAGCAAGAGAGATCTTGAAAGAAACTTTTTGGATCTTGAAATGCAGAGAAATTGGGTGGAGGTGACTATCTCTTTGCGATTCGAATGATTATGGTTCAGTTCCGAAGATAATTCTCTTTTTGCGACTCATTGTACCTTTGGGAGGTATCGTTTTTCTTCGTCTCTTTATAAACTCGGAAACATTTTTCTTGAACCATACACAGAATAAAGACGGATACACATCCATTCCCAGAAATTTTTTTGGTGAGCAGATGATGTGGGCATTAGAGTATGATCCGGAAATGTATTCTCTATATGAGGAGCCTAAATTCGAGGGGGAGAAAACCGAAGGTTCCTCGAAAGGTAAACCGAAGTCGATAAACCAGTGCGGAAAGTACGAGAGAGAGAACATGAAGAATGGAGGGAAAAGCGCGGAAGGTCCTTTGCCTATATCAGTTTTCTTAGTGGCTAGTGTTTTGAAAGACAAGAGTTCTAAGCTAATGACCGAAGCTCGAGGACTCGATGACGTTGTTAAGGTAATGCTGAGAGATCTAAGCGGTTTTATAATCTCATTTTCACCGTACATTTTCAGTCAATAAACTCCTCACTAATCATTGTGTTAATTTGCCTAGATCTTAAACGACATAACTGGAAACTTGGATGCTAAGAAAGCTTGTTCTGGTGCCATGAAACTTCACAAGAAGTATCTAAAAAAGGTTTGTTTCCACTAAGAAACTTTGTTGTATGATCCTTCTTTAGCTGTGTTTTAAAAGTCTATGATTATTTTGTTATTGCAGGCAAAGAAATAGCATTGGAGAAGATTCATGAGTGGTAGCTTTTTTTTTTATGTTACTTTTACATATTTGATAACTCAAAAAATCCGGCGACAAAAGTTACTGGTCAGAGATTTACGAATCCCTGGGTGGCAAGCATTCTAAAAGAAAAAAAACCATGGAACCTTGAGTTACACAACTTTTCGTTGTAAACTGTTCATACAAATCCATGTTGTAATATTGATTTACCAAACCATGAGTGTTTTTTTTGTATTACCGAAACAAAAAGGTTCCTCCAGGATTTTAAACTCGATTGATGTATTTGTAATTCGAATTATGTAAATAAAAGTTTGAACTTTATGAATTCCAAATTAGAAAAGAAGGATGTGTTCACAATTCTAAATTTAGTCCTCAGAACATGAAGTGTAATAGGAGAAGCTTAATATGATCTAAAGATTTGAAACATAACGTTTCAGATATATTTTGATTGATTACAGAACTGAACATTTAAGCTGCTTCTGCTAGAACCATAAAGGAGAAGAAGAACGAGAACACACGCATACGAATGAAGGGATAAAATATTTTACACAGAAGAAACAATTCATTGAGAAGAAACAAAGACAACAGAAAAATTCAAAATATAAACAGTGACGTAAACACCTAAACTCCTTTATTGCACTCCTTCAACATCTGAAGGGTCAAGGGAAACTTTCTTAAAAGCTAAAACCTTTTTGTCTTAAGCGTCTACAGTTTCAGCTGAATCAGCAGCGGCTAAGATTAGCTCCGGGCTTAGGTTTCCGACGTTAGTCCCATCAATCGCATTCGGCTGTCCCAAAGCCTTAAGAGCAAGGTGTGCTGCCTTTTGTCCTGATATCATCATAGCTCCAAAAGTTGGTCCCTGCATCACAAATCACAAATTCACTCAGGACACTATCATAAAAATTTTCCAAATAGAACCAAAGATTGGTTAAGGAAAGGGTAAGCCAACTCACCATTCTTGGTGCACCATCGATCTCAGCAACTTCCATACCGGTCACAATCATACCAGGAACAACCTCTCTGGTCAATCTCACAATAGCATCTTCAGCTGTGTTCATGTCCAAAGCTTTCATCCCAGGAACATGATCAATCAATCCAATGCTCTTCAACCTCTTCACACCAGTAGCTCCAAAAGGACCATCATGACCACAAGAGCTAACAACAATCTTAGCTTCCATGACATTAGGGTCCATACAAGACTGTGTGTCGTGGTTCATCGACACAAGAGCCCAGTTAGTCACAACACCACCAACTCTGTTTCCTTTCACGATCAAATCCTCAGCTGCAACAGCGTTGAAGAGCTTCACGTTTGGACGAGCCAAAAGCTTGCTCATGATGGTTGATGTGAACAGAGCTGCGTGCTTAATCACAACGTAGTTGTCTTGCTCATCGTAAGGTACACCAATCTCGTCTAGGAACAAGTGAGCTGGTTTGCGCACAATCTGCCATGAACACACATAAATAGATCCTTCAATCAAGTCTAGACCTAATTCTCCATTAAAAAAGAATCAGAACTCTCTTAACCGATCTCACATGCAGTAGAGAGAGGTTTCGAAAACATTACCATGGCGGAGAAAAGCTGACCACCGAGCCAAGCACCACCACCAGGACTAACAGATTGTTCAATGATAGCAACTTGAACATTAGGGTTCTTACTAATCTCATAAGCACAAGATAAACCAGCGGATCCAGCACCAACGACGACGACATCAGTCTCAGCGTAAGTAATCATATCCGTCATGTACCTTCTCGTCATCTCACGCGACACGATCGATTCCTTAATCGGATCGAAAGTGAAGGCGTTCAAATCGTAACCAGCAGTAGCGCGAACAGAGACGATGTTTGATCGTGATTTCAAACCGATGGTGACAGGAGCGGAGATGGCTGAGCCATGGAATGAGGAATCAAAAAGCCTTTGAGGTTTTGTGGAAGAAAGAGAGAGAGTAGAAGCCATGGCCGCCATTTTTTTTGTTATGTGACGAGCTTTTTTTTTTAGGGTTAAGAAATGATGATGGTGAAGTGAAGTAGTGTAGTTGTTGTGTATTTAAATTAGAAGAAGTAGAGAAAGGAAAATATCTGGAGAGTGATGGCCACGTAAGAGATAAGGAACGAAGGGTCAGAGATTTTTGTTTTTTTCTTTAAATAAATTTATTTATATTATAGTAATATAGCAAGTAAGTAATTAGCGTAGTTCCCATATTTAGTAAGTAAGTAATTAGCGTAGTTCCCATATTTAGTAAGTAAGTAATTAGCGCAGTTCCCGTGGAGTAGACGGATATGTTAGTTTAACAACTACTACATAACAATTAATATTAAAATATGGAGTGCTGCCAAAGAAAAGAATCAGAGATTTTATTATAGTCAAACTCGGCTTCTGGTAATAAAATATCTCGAAGCTTTTGTCTGGAAACATCTGTAGCCAGTTGCAGTGAGTGTGTGGTGACACGAACGCAACAAGGTGAAATATCTTTGTACAATAGAGATGGGTTTGGATTTTGCTTAGTTAAATAGACAGTTCATTAATCAATAATTTTTTGTATTCACGCATTTTGAGAGAAGTAAACATCAACCTTTTTGATCATTGATTTTTTTCGTGGTCCACCCGTCCAAAATATAATTTACAATTCAATAATTAGAAAGAATGGACCGTATCGATTCATAACTTCAGGTTTGTTACTTAATTTAAAAATCACGAATTAATGTTACTAATAAAACAAGTTAGAAGATATTAACAGAGTAACACAGAAACAGGGGAAGACGAAGTAGCCATTAAACTCCGGTATCAAACAGAAGAAAACTCTACGAAGAAGACGATTCTCACCGCCTCCTCAAATCAAACCCGAAATTCGCAACAAGAGATCAATGGAGAAAATGATATGGTTTTATTAATAATATGCTCCGCCGGAGCTAGTGTCAATGAAGCAAAGTAGCACATGTAGCTTAGAAACCATGGATCTTAATGTTATCCTTCTTCACCAAACCAGCCTGTGTTGACAGAGAATTAGTCGTAAACCATGGATCTTATATTTTTGTCGTAAACAGACTCACAGAGTTAATGATATTTACCTGAACAAGGAATGTGGAGACGTTCTTACGCTGGTCACCTTGAAGTTGTATAACCTATACAAATCAACACAAACACATAAGGAAAACTAAAACAGAGAAAATCAATTGTTCAGACACAAGAGGCCAAATCATCCTGGTTTGTTCAAGCAAAGCAGTTATGAAGGTTTTGAAAGCTGGAGACAAGATATTTATCTACCCTTGTTTGCATCAACTAAATGATCAAATCCTAACGACATAGATATTATAATCCACATGGATCAATAAAGGTTATCAATATATAACCTACCTGTCCAAGTTCTGAATCCTGAACCACAGTGCCGTTGCAGCAAAACTCTTTCTTAAGGTCCTTAAGTATCTTGCTATAGCTGTACTCTTTCTTCAGGCCCTGGACGGTTGTCAAGCTTTTCCGACCATTTCGTTGCTGGACACGGATGTGAACGTACTCCTTTGTTCCGGCACCTGAGTCCTCAACATTCGCATCAGCAAACGGATCTGAAACAAGTAATAGCAAATGAAGAAAGATAGCCATTAGATTCCCATGTGCGAGATGAATGACCACAAATGGCATAATCCAATAAATTAATGCTTGGAATGACTTGTTACAAGATATAAACAATCTTTTACACAACAGAGATTTACAAGAAAACGAACATAGTAGATGTAGTTTGTAATCAAGATCTGAAATAATTTTGCATGGACGTATAGAACAAGTTGAAGAAGATCAATGACTATAACAATCTCAAGTTTCGTTATAGTACAAACTTACCAAAGGCAGTAGGAACCTGGGAGTCAAGTTCAGACATGAAACTTAGTTGACTTGAGGGTAAAATTAACCACAAAACTGAGATCTGCACAAGAAGGTTAACTTCACATTAGTGTTGGGCAGATTCAGGAAAGCATTAATATAGTTAACAAAATGGTATATAGGTCTAAGGAACTGATCCAATCACACGAAAAACATAAACCTGAGCCAATGTTATATAACCTGAGAGACATACACAAGAAGAAGTAAGAAATTAATCATCTCCAGATTATATCATCCTCAAAAGCGAGACAAACATATAACGGATAAGGTATGCTACCAAAATCCAGATGATCATCAAGTAGATCTTTCACAGAACCAAAATATGCCTTAGTCTAGCTAAATGTTAATGTATAATCAAGATCTCAACAGGGGTAAAGCTGATCCAGTTCAATTACATCCTAAGTAATTGATCAGCATAACGAGAAAACACCAATTGAGCAAACAAAATCATCCGTATTGAATTATAACAAGAATAACTAACTAAAAGCAAGATTTTTTTTGTGGGAATCAATGAAAAACACAAGGGTCTGAAACATAATTCTGCAATCGATCTCTTTGAATCAAATCGAACACCCAAAACCAAATTGATGCACCGATGTAACCAAAATTGTCGATAAACTCAAATTCAATCACAGATCGGCAAAAAGAAAACGAAGCAAGGAACAATCGGTAATCGAAGAGAGGATTAAGATAAAACAGAAAGAGAAAATGAGAAAATTTTGTACCTGATTCGTAAAGTTGGGTTTCGAGGATCTGATAATCGGAGTTATAAGAAAAAGAAAACCCTAAATTCGGATAAAGTATGCAACTTGTGTTCTCGACTGTGGAAACAAATAAAAAGACAGAGAGAACATTTTTTTATAACCAAGGATATCCACGTCAGATTTATCAGGAGCCAATCATATGGCGACAACTCAATGAAATATACAATTAAATTTATTTGTTAATATTTTTTGTCATGAAAGATTCATCTATTGGATTCTTATATTTTTGTTTTAAAAATCTACAATATTTTATTATTATTCCTTTTATACTAGTAATCATGCTCTAAATATATGTCCCTCCGAAGACAAGATGACTAAATTACTTACAAAGCTCATTCTCCTCTTTGGCGAAGAAGATGACGTCACAACAATGCGAGAGCTACGTGACACATGATCAGGGCTTATTCAATGCATGTCAAAAAGCACCGCTTGATAGTTAAATAATTCATATTATTAAGCTCTTAGCTAATGCAGCATTTGGTTAATGCTAATATGGTTCTAGACAAAATAATTGAGGAATTACAAGTAAACTGATCTGCATTTTTCTTGTCGTTTTACGGCTCACATACACACACTTAGAAAGTTTGAATCCAAGTGATACTTTGTTCACTGATTATAGGATTAGATTTCAGTGACATTATGCTTAAATCTTCTCACATAAGAACATTAAGAAATCAATTTAAACGGTTTGTACCAAACATAGAGCAAATATTTAGTTTCATAGCTTATAGTTTGTATTTCCAAAAAAGTAAAAACATAAAAGATAAAGCTAAGAATGCAGTGAAAGGAAGAGTCACAAACAGTAATTAAGTTTCTCTTTGTTGAAAAGGGGAGATGAGAGAGTGACATTTATTCATCATCCTTGTAAGGATACTCCTCAGCGACTTGTTTCAGTAGCTTCACCTGTAACTCATAAGCATCATCCCCTCGAAGAACATCACGCGTCCATGTCACTTCTGTCTTCATTGACACCTGATCATTGTTCAGACAACAAAAGGAACATAAACACTAAGCCCAAACTAGTTCTGCACTTGATGATGGAGTAGTAAGAGAAGTTTCTTATCAGTTTCTACGACAGTTTGTATGAGAAGAGCTTGAAATCGCAACTTATGTAAGCAACTAAATGGGAAGAAAAAGGCGACTGACCATTTCCAAAGCTCCTCTAATGACTCCACTTAAGACATTGCAGTAGTAAAGACCTTGGCAAGTATCTGGAAGCTCCACGAAATCAACGAGCGGATTGTCCTCCAAGATTATACTGCAGCAAGTCCCCTCCGCATCCCAGCTTGTCACTGATGCAGTGACTCCTAGGAACATCTTGAAACCCACCTGTGTAATAACTTAAGTCTGTAACTGTTCCTCATTTGATAGAACCAACGGAGGTATCTACTTGACATTAAATGATTTTCTATCCGGGAAAACATTTGCTCTAGTTTGATATATAATAAGGTTTTTTATAGTGCCAAGCGGAATGAACATTCATATAACTCGCAGAGTAATTTCTCGTTGTTCGATGCTCGGGACAATTCAAAACTGTAAAATCATGATACTAAACAAATAAAGGCAACGGAAATGGCAAACCTTTGCAATCATTTCAGCAGTTTCCTTGAAATCAACACATCTGGAAACACCAGATTTGGCAAGAAACTCATCGATAAGTCGGATTCCAATGTTGTATCCCCTGCAGAATAAAGATGTTCAAAGTTGTAAATAATCGAATACTCATCCGTATGTCCCTGAAATTTAAATGCTTTATTCGTTCCATCCATGGTATATAATTAGAAAGATATATGAACAAAAGAACTAGAGACACAATGCAGAAAAACTTCAAACACAACAATGAAAAACAAAAGGGAAACAAAACCAATATTATAGATAGTGATAAAGTCAAAATGCCATGGAAGAAAGCTACATAAAGAGTAGAAGAAGAAGAAGAATTACATTTGATCAAGCTGTTTGTTAACTTCCTCGACTTCTTCCAAGTCAGTAAGCAATTGACGCACAATTGCACCATACGTCAACGTGAACAACTCCGCATTCTACAAAATTTATCAGATTCCAAGAGAGATCAAACAAACAGTGTCTCCATAACAAAACTGAATGAAAGATTCGAAATTGACTTCAAGGTTTACTTTTCAAATCCTTATAAACTACAACAACACATCTAAAGCATACATAGAAAGAAGGCTTATCCTATGAAAACGATAAGCAAGTCAAAAGGAACAGAGAAAAGGAGAAAACTTTGAAATCTAAACTTACCACACGATCAATGCTGGAGAAGATCGCATCACCGGAACGAGGACCAACCGGAGCCATCGACTATTTTCTCCACAACTAAAAAATGATTTCTTTACATTAGATCTATACAAAAAACGAAAAAATACACTTCATGTAGATCTACTAGCAGAAGATTAACATTTCAACTATTAAGAATATATATAAAAAAGAAACAAATTGATCAAAACTATCAAAATGGAGTTTCCATTTGACTTTGTTCGATCGGAATAACAACTTCTCAATACGCCCAATCGATTCAGTTAAACCACAAAATCGACGCAGTGCTACCTAAATAGATTAGCAATCACAAAACAAAAAAAAAAACAATTTGTATAATCAAACAAGTATTAATGAGGGATAAAGATCGATTAACGATCTAAGAAAGACAAAATAGAAATGGGTTTAGGAGAAATTTGTAATATTTTTACCAAATTAGAAGCAAAACTCAGGAAGCAAACGCAGTGAGAAGAAGATGGAGAGAAAGAGTTCGAATTCAGATTCGAAGGCAGAACATTGCTTAATCGCGATTTTTTTGTCTCCATTAGAGCCCATTTTCCTTAATATATGGGCCAAAGCCCATTAGATTATTTTCATACTAAAAGTCGAAACACATAAGCGTGAGAAATTATGCTACCAAAAGTAAAAAATAATGAATGATCTCCATTAAATCTTACAAAGATACGTTAGCAGTTTAAATCTGGCGGAAAAGAAATAGTGTGAGTGAGTATCGAGTAAGTAATTATCTCCACTAAATCGTTGATTTATGTTACAATATATTTTTGACCCAAAAAAAAGAAAAAAGGTTACAATATACTTAACATATGTCGTTCCGGTCTCTTCGTATTGTGGCCAGGTTCTGGTACAACTCCTCGAGCACTCATGTTCCTCGATTCCTCTATCCTCCTTACCTTCTTCCTCGTGGTTCGTCTTTTCATGCTTCTTTGATATCTCGTTGTTGTTCTTCTGTCTGCGCTGACTCGCAAAGTGAGTCAGCAAAAGAAAACGCGAGTCGTTCTGCTATTAATGTGGCTTTAGACTCAGTGGTGAAGATCTTCTCCTATTCTAACGATACAAATAGATGCGGCTATTAACGATGGAAATAGTGGTTGTCCAGTGGTCATGGGAAACAAAGTTGCTGGTGTTGCATTTGAGATTAATCCTTCATCTTCTGAAAATATAGTGAGTTGAAACTATAAATCTTGGATATCGTTTGTAACATTAAAATTAAGATATCCATTTATTAATATGGCTTGCAGACTTTCTATAACTCTTGGATAGCTTAATCTCGTGTAAACATAAAATAGTCACAATAAGCTTATATATATATGGCAAACTTAGAGCATTTGAGAGATTTTATGTGGTGTTCTCGTACTTTTTGAAAAACTTATAATATTTTATTATTATTATTATTTGAGAGATTTGGGAAAGACCACCGCTAAAGATGCTTTTAAGTTTTGCATATATATTTTTCTTTGAGATTCAAACAAAAGGTTTCACTAACATTAATTTGTGTGGTTTTGTGGTAGCTATATAATCCCAACTCCAGTAATTAAGCATTTCTTAAGTAGTGTTGAAGAACCGGTCACTACATTGGTTTATGTTCTCTGGATATAACATATCAAATGTATGGAGGATGCTCAACTACGTAAAACACTTCAAAACGAGTCTTAAAATGATAGGAATTCTTATAAAGGAAATAAATTCGTTGTCATGTGCTCAGGGAATTCTGAATAAAGATGATGTCATTCTTGCAGTTGATGGTGTTTCTATAGAAAATGATGAGACAAGTAATACTCCTACATGTATATACTATACCTTATTGATGAGTCTTATCCATGTGTGTTGGGGAATTGAAAATATATTTGTTGCATACAGTTCTTTTTCGGAAAAAAGAACGGATAAGTTTCACATATTTGGTTCCCTTGCAGAAACCAGGTGAAACAGTCTTACTTAACGTCTTAAGAAAGGGAAGAGAACATGAGTTCAACATCATTTTAAGACCTGTAAGTCATCTATTTTTCTTGTAACATATTTTTTATTAGAGCTTTGTGACTAATCTTTATCAAAAATTCTTGGCGTATAATAAATGATTGCTTCACATAATGATTGTTACGGGTATCTATTGCACGCAGGTGCAGCCCCTGGTTCCGAACAAATATCTTCCAAGTTATTACATACTTGCGGGTTTTGTCTTTATGTCTCTCTCTAGGCCACATGTTAATTCTTAACATATGTGAATGTCCATTACAAAGAAATGCCAACAAGGCTGGTGAACAGATTGTATTAATTAAGGTCAAAGACAACCCAAGAAATTTAAAGTGTTTTTGAAAATCTTAAACCAAAATACAAACCATACCAAACTAACCAGAAACAAATTCCATATCTTTTATACTAAAAAAACTCTGAAAACGGAACTAAAAAGCCGAATTGAGTATATTATACATATGCCTCTGTAATGTATATTAAGGTTTTTTTTTTTTGGAATTCACATTTTGAAAATACAAACTCCAAAACAAAACAAAGAAAAAAACAAAGTCGAGCATGCATGGTGTTGCAGATGCGGAGACTCGTCTCGATCATTCACTTGACACCTATACACATGACACATCATTGAACTTGTCCAACACCTAATGCAAACAAAAATCTGATGCGTGTTATGTCCCAAGTGCTCACACACCACCTCATGCTTAATACACGTGATTGCCATGCAACAATCCTCTCCTCCATAAATAAACCCATCCCCGATTTCAGTTCACTTCATCATCACTCACCAAGAACCTCAAATCCTCAAAACAAAAATCCAACCATGGCTAAGCTCATTCTCGTTTTCGCAACTTTTTCTCTCTTCATCCTCCTTGCCAACGCATCTATCTACCGTACAGTCGTTGAGTTCGACGACGAAGATGACGTCAGCAGAAACCCACAACAAGGTAAGTGCCAGAGGGAGTTTAGGCAGCAACAGCAGCTAAGAGCTTGCAAGCAATGGATCCGCAAGCGAGCTCAACAAGGAAGAACCGGATTTGAAGCTGATGACTTTGAGCTCATTCTTGATGTTGATCTTGAGGACAATGAGAACCCAATACCTCAACACCATCAACCAGCTCTTAAAATGTGTTGTAATGAGCTAAGACAAGTAGACAAGATGTGTGTGTGTCCTACACTGAAAATGGCGGCTCAACAAGTTAGATTCCAGGGAATGCATGGACCACAACAGGTGAAACACATGTTTCGGACTGCTAAGAACTTGCCTAACATATGCAACATCCCTGCTGTTGGATCTTGCCAGTTCAAGGCATCTCCTTACTAAAGAGTAAAGATCATGAGAAGGACAAGTCTTAAAGCACGTAAATACTCATGGCGGTTTTGTTAATAATAATAAAAATAAAACTGTCACTCTTGTGGCGTGTTCGTGTTTATATCGTAAAAAAATGTTTGTACTGTATGAGTTAAGAGTCTTAGACCACCTCCATCAATGGTTTTAAAGGAGGGGTTCTTAAATTACAAAAAGGTAAAATAGTAAAGAGAGGTTCTTAAAATAGAGAGAAAGGTTTTCAAATGAGAATTTTTAGAGCTCATCTCTCCTCTTTTAATAACCCTCCTAATATTAATGTATTATTTTGTCATTATAATTTCTTTAGAACTCCTTCTCTAGAACCTCTTGATGGAGGTGCTCTTAGTGGCAATATTACACCTTGTAATGTAATGTAACTTGCCCTACGCCTTCAATAAAGAGTGTTCTTGGGTACTCAAAATCTTTAGAAATATCACATTCTCTTGAGTCTCATGTTTGTGTTCTAAAAAATTATTATAATATTATACTTTGGACGTACAGAGGAAGGGACTTGCCCACCAAGTTTCCCACCTCCAAATTAGTTATGGTCGGACACATTCTTAATTGGATTTTATTTTAATTATCGTCAAATCCTCCATTAATCCGCCTTTATGGATTACTACTAAACTACTATAAATTAGTCAAAAAGGTTCGTTATAGTTGACAGTTAACTTTTTTCTTGTTTTGGCCAATTCGTCGTATTACATGAAAGTTAACTCATTAAAAGGGTATATACGAGAATCAAAACCTATAGAGTTTTAATTAATTATTTAGGTTTGTTCGGTTTAATTATTGGTATAACCGACAAAACCAGACATTCACAATTTTTTAAAATGTAAATAAATAAAATAGGGAAAGAGACGTGGAAGGGTGAGTCTCTGTATCTCTCCGTAGTAAATACAAAGGCGATCCTACGTAAAAGAGATCTTAATCCTCTTTTTTTTTTTCCTTCAATTTAAAACTATATAAAGAAGAGGAAAAAAACCAACTATGAAGTTTGAAACAGATTTCGTCTCTTAGGTCTTCTTCGCTCTTTCTCTAAATCTTTTCCCCTTTTCTTGCTCCTAAACGTTTCCAAAGTCTTAATCAGATTCCTGCTTCGAGACGCTTAATTCTTTTTCTGGGTTTTAAACGCGTATTCCAGTTTCCAATTTTATCTTCCCAATTCCAGAAAGAACAAATTTTGTTGCTTCATTTCTTCTATTTTAGGTAAATAACACATATAATCATCTTCTTCTTTAGCGATTCAAGCTTAAGTATTTGCAGTTTGATCGCTGATTCTTTGTTCTGGGTTTTGTAAAAATTCAATCCTTTTCTGTTTTTGTTTCTTCGATGGTGTTTTCTTGATTAAGAACAACTTGAAGAAGAAGCAAATTTCGGAGTTTGCGTGTATTTTGTTTCTCTTTTTTGAAGATTCCAGTTTTATTTCTAATCTTCAAAAAAATAAGAATTTGTTCGAAATTTCACTACTTTTCTTGGAGATTTTGAATTTTCAATTTGTACCCCGTCTTTTGCGGAGATTCTTTGTAAAAGATTTTCTTGGGAAATAACCAAAATCGAAACTTTGTTTGATTTGGAGGCTAAAGATCAAGGCTTTTGATAGTGAAGAGCTTCAACATTATGAGGAAGAACAATGACGGTTCTGATGGAGTTGTATCACGATCAGCTCGGAGTTCGTTTCGTGCTTTGTCTCATTGCATTAGAGTCATTTCATCTGGTAGTTGCTCGCTCCGCCGTATCTGTTGCTTCTTCCGCCGTTACCGCGACGGTGACTATCTTCACGATCGGGTATTGTATTGTAGTGCTTCAATTAGGTTCTTAGGGAAAAACATGGTTATATGTTTCTTTTTAGGCGATCTTTAGGTTTCTTGGAGTGTGTTGATCAGTTGATTAATCTTGGTTGATGAATCTTTATATGTGTTTTGATGTAAAGGTACTATGGGCTGGGTTTGATAAGCTACAGAAAGAAGATGGTGATACTCGAAGATTTCTTCTACTAACATTTCAGTCTGGATTTCAAGTTTGGGATGTTGAAGAAACAGAGAATGTTCATGTTATAGTTTCTTCACATGATGGTCAAGCATCCTTTATGCAAGTGCTACCAAACCCGATAAAGTCTGGTGCTTTAGATGACAGATTTTATGAGAGCCGCCCGCTTTTGGCTGTGTGTAGTGACAGTTCTTGGGAAGAAAACTCGAGCAGAGGAAGCAGTTCAGAGAACTCTGGAAGTGAAACCGTAGCTGATCCTACAAATGTCTATGTTTACTAGTTAAAGTCTCAGTCTTATGTGCAGACGTTAAAATTTCGGTCTACCATCTATACGGTTAGGTGCAGTTCTCGGATTGTTGCTGTACTGCAATCAGCTCAGGTTCGAATGTCATATTGTGTTGTTTTGTTGCCTTGATTTGTCTGTTGAAACTAACAATGTGTCTCTATAAACATGTATTTGCAGATACATTGCTTTGATCCTACAACATTTGAAATGGATCACACAATTGCTACTAACTACATCGCATATGGCTCTTTGGGTGTTGGATATGGTCCTCTTGCTGTTGGTCCACGATGGATTTCTTATAGCGGAAGTTGTATTGCTAACACAAGTTCTGCAGTTTTTACTTCAGAATTTCTCTCACAGTCATCATCACCCAGTGTTGCACAGTTTGCAAGAGAATCAAGCAAGCAGCTCGCTTCTGGGATTGTAAATCTTGGAATAAATCTTGGAGACAGAGGGTACAGGTCATTGTCTAGATGCTGCTCAGAGGTTCTGCCCAATCCGTATATTCCTGGTTTGAAAGGCATTGGAGTTGCTCATAAAAATGTACCAGATGCAGATAGTATAGGAATGGTATAGTCAAAATTCCTCCTCAAGTTGTTTTGCTCTCAAGTTGATTGTCCATTGATCTGTGCTTTAAACATATCCATGGTGTGTGCAGGTTGTCATCAATGATATTACAAGCAAAAGCGTCATAGCCCAGTATAAGGCACACAAGAGTCCAATTTCAGCTTTGTGCTTTGATCCAACCAGCACGCTTTTGGTGACTGCCTCGATTCAGGGGCACAATATTAACATCTTTAGAATAATGCCAAGTATCTCTACGGGTAGGGATGTGAACGCAACACCTTTTGCGCATCTATTCAGGCTTCAGCGTGGTTTCACTAATGCGGTAAGCAGAGCCCTTCAACTATACATGTTGAAATTTTGATGCTTTCATCTAACTGTAACGCAAAAATTTTAGGTGATACAAGACATCAGTTTCAGCAATGATAGAAAGTTGGTAGTGGTTAGCTCTTCAAGAGGGACTAGTCATCTGTTTGAGATTAATCCCGAAACAGAGGGGAATTCTCAGGTTGCTCTATCAGCAATTAGTAGGATAAGAAGCGGAAACACCAGCGGATGGATTGTGGGACCCTGAGCGTTGCAGCATCTGCAGCAGCTGGAATGGCTGGAGGCTCTCTTCTGGGTATAATCACATCAACTTTTTGTGCTTGCATTGAAAATAATAACAGTAACTACTATGGTTCTGCACCTGATAATATCTCCAAGAGGAATCTTCTGGTTTTTGCTCCTTCTGGATGTATGACACACTATGCGATAAAACAAAATTCGGTTGGTATTGGTCATGAGACTTCAGTGATTACGGGGTTTGATTCTGAGTCGGGTTCAGAGACAGAGACTGAAGGAAAAGTTACGGTTGAGCCAATACGAAGGTGGTCCATAATCGAAAATCAATCTAGAAGAGAGACGCAAGATCAGCACAGTGACATATATGAAGATCAGCACACAACAGGAGATTCTAAAAGTAAAGTGTTTCCTGAAGTTGTTAGAAAACAGAGTTTTGTGGAATCTTGGAAAGTTACTAAGAAAAGAAGGACCCGTGTGGAGTATATATCTGAAGCAGAGTTGCAAATGCAGCAGCTGGCTCCACTACTGTTATAGGCAAGGCGAAAGCTAACAAAGTTTTCTTGAGAGAAATGATTTAAAAACTGGTTAATTTGTTGTTTGGATTATCTCTCATACTTTGTTTTCTGCACAAAGCAGTAAATGTTTCAAGAATTGGTGTTGAATCGGGATGAAGTGAGTAGTGGTACTGGAGGAGGAGGGGAGATGGAGATGGAAGGAGTCCAAATTCGAACGATTGAAGCAAGAACAAGAGACTTGATTCCAATATGGGGTAATCTCCAATCTCCAAGAATCCATTAAGTGACAAGAGAGTGAGTTTTCTTTTGTTCTACTTGTTTGTCACAATTTCTTGACGCTAATATTATGACAGATTATCAGAGAGTCCAAGTAGCATTACATAAGTGGCTCGTCTGGAGGGTCATGACACAAAGACTGATTTGGGTGTTGTACATAGTGAAGGAGAGAGTTCAAGAGCAGAAGAAGAGATCCAAAGCGAGGTTGTAAATAGAGAAAATATTGTAGAGGAGAGGAATCATAGCGAAGATGAGAGTGAAGAGTTGGTAGATTAGAAGAAGGTGAAGTTATTGGTTTATATTTTCAGACCACAGACTCAGCTTCAACAACATAAGACAAAAAATAACTGTGGAAAATTGGTTCATGAAATATACCTTAGGATGTTAACAAAATAAAAAAAAGGTAATAACATTATTAGCACCTTTGTATTCAAGTTTTTTTTTCTTTTTGGTATTAACCTTTGTATTCAAGTTAGGAAAAAAAATCGTTCCACACATAAATATGTTTTACAAAAATGCAAATATTGAACTGATCTTACGAAGATCACTAGGTACCCCGTTTTCTTAATCTCACAAACTTGACGAAGCTAAGCCTTGAGTTCAACTAAAGATACAGAGCAAACAACAAACATGTGATATTTATAAAAAAAAAGAATGTGAGGAGTAAAAAAAGCCAAAGCAAAAATAAACCTTACAAAACCGGAACTACGCAGCTAAACCGTGGAGAGAAGTGAGCTTCCAAGATTCTACAATTCGATCTTAGAGGAAATTTCATGGTGGAGAGCAGGGAGGAAGGCCACTTTCGTTGTTTCCTTCACTTTCGTTGCTTTTTGGATCTTTTGATATTTTATTAATTATTATAAATAGAAAAAATACTAGACCGCAGAAAATAGAATGATTGGAACTTGACCACGTATTAGATTTTATCACTCTTAGGATAAGGAAGTAGACTTGAGATAAGACAAGGAAGTAGACTTGAGGAGACTTGGGGAGACGAGAGTATATAAATAAATAAACCGTGAGAATAATTGGGACTTAGACCATAATATACACATTCATTTTTTATCTTTCGCGGAAAATGTTCAACAAATTAATAATCAACCTTGGAGACACTATTCCGGTCGACACTGAAAACATAGGTAAAAGATTAAGCGAGTACGATTGGGCAAGAGCCAGAGAGGAAGACGATCCATGGATTTTCGAGAAAACAGAATATGCCGCGGAGATGATCAAATTATACCCTTCACTCGTTAGCTTCATGGATTTCCACGGAAACACTCCTATTCATTTCGCTGCTCAAAAAGGAAACATAAGTATCCTCAGGAAGCTGTTGGAGTCGGGAGACGCAGCGTACGCGTGCATGAAGATTAATAAGCAAGGAGAAACAGCGTTTATGTTAGCATGTCTTTACAATCAGGTCGATGCTGCAACAATCCTCGTAGAAGAGACGAATTCTATGACGATGATGGAACTTTATGCAGCCTTTTCAAAACAGCACCCAGGTTTAACACCAACATCAATATCAACCACATATATATATATATGAAAAATACCTAAAACACAAATTAATTAACTATTACCTTTGATACACATAAGCTTTTCGAATGTTTAAAACAGTAGATGAATACATATTTCCCCCCGTTATAATACATCAATTTTCAAAATTTTATCCACTTGACACATTTGCCTTAACTGAATGTAAAGTTTGAATATTTATGGATCCATTTTAGTTTTCAATCTTATTAGAATCTAAATTGTCTAAATTCATTTCAATTCTTCAATTTTTTTTTCAATCTTATATTAGATATTAGAATCTAATGAAAATACATCTTACTTTTTTAAATGTTCAATCTTATGTAGAATTTAAGTTATCAAAGAAAAATTACTTACTGAAATGCGTGGTTATAACCTAGTTATTAATATATTGAGCAAACTTTACACGCTCCCCGCAATGAAAATAACTCGGTACATTTTATCAAAAAAAATAACTCGGTACCAAAGCAATTCATTTTAACCATTTTGTTAATGCATGTTTTCACATAAACAGTTATCGTGGATAAAATACTAGAGAAATTCCCGCACCTAGTTTGTGATGTGGATGAAGAGCAATCCACGCTATTGCATAAAGCGTGCGCGGATGGAGACCTTGAGATGGCAAGGAGGTTATTAGATATTAATCGAAGCATTTCAGAAATGGTGAATAAGTATGGTTTGACGCCTTTGCATTGCGCGGTGATGAACGGTTCAGTTGAAATCTTGAAGGAATTTCTTTACAAGGCTCCTTGGTCTTTCAACTCAATCACACAAGGAACAATCGAAACAGTTTTCCACTTAGCTGCGAAACAAAAAAATACCAAAGCGTTCATCTTCATGGCCCAGAATGCAGACATAGGCGAACTTCTCTACAACCTGGACGCAGAGGAAAACAATGTACTTCATGTTGCCGCCTCCGTAGACTCCACTTCTGTGAGTATATCTTTTTTTCTTTCATCTCTCATTATTATAACAAGCTCTCTGTTACAACATAGATGTAGAGATTTGAAACTGAAAATATGTTCAGGGGAAAATAGATTCTCGTAGCTAGAGAGTTGAAAACACGCAAAGGCTCGTGATTTTGAGCATTAGTAACCATTGGAGATGATCTAAGAAATAGGAAATTCTCCAAATAAAACCAAACAAAGTCAAAGTGGTTGAGATTGCAAGTATGCAATTAATATGAGAAACTTTCTAGGATATACCAACTATATAAAAATTCGTGCATAAGGGTAAGGAACTTTGGATGAACTAATGCCCCTGCGGCAGGCATTATCGGGGAACGATGGTCAGACTTTTCTTAGTTATTATTTGACAATTCTGTTTTTTTTTTTTTTAAACACTCATGACACAGAGCTAAATTTTATACCAACTATTTAAATTTCTTTGTTATTACAGCTAGTACGCTTCATTCTTTTGGAAACAACAATAGATGTCACATTGAAGAACAAGAAAGGTTGTGTAGCCGGTGACCTTCTCAACGAAGACGGTGTAGACTTTCTTCTGTTATCTCACTGGTTCAGCCCGGTAGAAACAATTCAACGCCCGGCAGGTTCGAGACAGAATTCCGAACATGATCTGCTCTATATATGATCTATATATGTTTAAGGGAATGTAATTAAGTATCAGTCATATATTATTTAATATATGCGGCGGAGATTTACATCGTCCTTGTATTCATAAACAGAATATGCGGCGGGGATTACCAAATTACACCCTTCACTCGTTAGCTCCATGGATGCCCACGGAAAGATTAATAAGCAAGGAGAAACAGCGTTCATGTTAGCATGTCGTTACAATCACGTCAATGCTGCAACAATCCTCGTAGAAGAGACGAATTCTATGACGATGGTGGAACTTGATGCAGCCTTTTCAATACAGCACCCAGGTTTAACACTAACATCGATATCAACCATATATATATGAAAAAATACCTAAAACACAAATTAATTAACTATTACATTTGATACACATAAGCTTTTCGAGTGTTTAAAACAGTAGATGAATACATATTTTCCCCCCGTTATAATACATCAATTTTCAAAATTTTATCCACTTGACACAATTGCCTTAACTGAATGTAAAGTTTAAATATTTATGGATCCATTTTAGTTTTTCAATCTTATTAGAATCTAAATTTTCTAAATTCATTTTAATTTTTCAATTTTTTTTCAGTCTTATATTAGATATTAGAATCTAATGAAAATACATCTTAATTTTTAAATGTTCAAAATTATGTAGAATTTAAATGATCAAAGAAAAATTACTTACTGAAACGCGTGGTTATAACCTAGTTATTAATATACCAAAGCAATTCATTTTAATCGTTTTGTTAATGCATGTTTTCACATAAACAGTTATCGTGGATAAAATACTAGAGAAATTCCCGCGCCTAGCTTTTGATGTGGATGAAGAGCAATCCACGTTATTGCATAAAGCGTGCGTGGATGGAAACCTTGAGATGGCAAGGAGGTTATTAGATTTTGATCAAAGCATTGCAGAAATGGTGAACAAAGATGGTTTGACGCCTTTGCATTGTGCAGCGATGACCGGTTCAGTTGAAATCCTTAAGGAATTTCTTTACAAGGCCCCTTCGTCTTTCAACTCAATCACACAAGGAACAATCGAAACAGTTTTCCACTTAGCTGCAAAACAAAAAGATATTAAGGCGTTCCGCTTCATGGCCCAGAATGCAGACATAGGCGAACTTCTCTACAACCTGGACGCAGAGGACAACAATGTACTTCATGTTGCCGCCTCCGTAGACTCCGCTGATGTGAGTACATGTTTTTTTCTTTCATCTCTCATTATTATAACAAGCTCTCTGTTACAACATAGATGTAGAGATTTGAAACTGAAAATATGTTCAGGGGAAAATAGATTCTCGTAGCTAGAGAGTTGAAAACACGCAAATGCTCGTGATTTTGAGCATTAGTAACCATTGGAGATGATCTAAGAAATAGGAAATTCTCCAAATAAAACCAAACAAAGTCAAAGTGGTTGAGATTGCAAGTATGCAATTAATATGAGAAACTTTCTAGGATATACCAACTATATAAAAATTCGTGCATAAGGGTAAGGAACTTTGGATGAACTAATGCCCCTGCGGCAGGCATTATCGGGGAACGATGGTCAGACTTTTCTTAGTTATTATTTGACAATTCTGTTTTTTTTTTTTTGAAATACTCATGACACAGAGCTAAATTTTATACCAACTATTTAAATTTCTTTATTTATTACAGCTAGTAAAATACATCCTTGAGGTAACAACAATAGATGTCACATTGAAGAACAAGGAAGGTTTTGTAGCCAGTGACCTTCTCAACAAAGCCGGTGTAGACTTTCCTCTGTTATCTACCTGGTTCCGAAAACAAGCAGAAACAATTCAACGCCCGGCAGGTTCGAGACATGTTAAATTCGCACATGAACCTGTGGAATACATCCCAAACATAAACAATGAGAAAAGGTTCATTTCTGAAAGAGAAGTTAGAATTCCTATAAACAAGGAACGTGAGATGCATTCAGAGAGTCTGCAGAACGCAAGGAACACAGTCATTATAGTCGCCGTCTTGATCGCATCTGTTGCTTTCACATGTGGGATAAACCCTCCTGGCGGTATCCACCAAGATGGAATCTTCATCGGGAAAGCAACCGCTGGGAGAACACTGGCTTTTAAGATCTTCTCAGTAACTAACAACATTGCTTTGTTTACATCACTCAGTATCGTCACTCTTCTGGTCAGCCTTATACCCTATAGAACGAAGTCACTGAAGAAATATGTGACTATAGCACATAAGATGATGTGGTTGGCCGTGGGATCCATGGCAATTGCTTATTCTGCAGCGGCATGGATCACTGTGCCAGATTTCGAAGGATCTATATGGTTAGTCTACATCGCTGCTCTTATTGCTATCGTTTCCCTAGGAGTTACGTTTGTGTATGTGACCTTTATGATGGTTAAACACATTTTGAAGAAGGAAAAATTGAAACGAAACATGTCTCTGGGCACTAGTACGACCTTGGACTTCGAAGCCGCTGCGGATGTCGGCTGCTACGGCTTTTGAAATATGAGTACGGACATGTATATACTGTATTTTACTTTTTTGTGTTAGTGCTGTTACTATATGTCCAATTTCGAACAGAATAAATTGCGTGTCTGAGTTATGTATGTCATTTAAGTTTATGTTTTATAGAACGCTATATATGTTTGTGGTTTGAGTTTACGTTTTATATAAATACAGTTCATTTAACATTTTATTTGTTTAACAAAAATAATTGAATCTCTCGCAAGTAATTATGTATATGTATTTTGGCTCGTTTCAAGGTTAACACTTTGGTGCAGAACTGGAACCGAAATCTTCGGTTTACTATAAGAAAAAATTAAACTATAATTTCTAATGTTGAGTTTACCGAAAACTGATGTTTTGATTTTGCCAAAAGTTTGCTACTGTAGATATTTATGTCTCTCTTTTAACCGGTTTTAGAACCTCTTTTCTTACTCTTTTGATCGACTTATCATCAAATTTGGACTTGTATAGGCATGTTTGCATTCGCATTGGTCTTTCTTACAATTTGGGAGTTGGATATTGGACCAAAAAATAATCAACAAGTGACAAGAGAGTGAGTTTTCTGAATGTGATTATGCTCAACACTTGAGTTTTTTTTCTATTTGTTTGTCACAGTTTCTTGACGTTAATATTATAATACAAATCATCAGAGAGTCCAAGTAACACTCCACAAGTGGCTCCTCTAGAGTATCATGAAGCAAAAACCGATCTCGGAGTTGTACATAGTGAAGGAGAGATATAGAGCTCAAAATCAGAAGAAGAGACCCAGAGAGAGCCTGTAAATAAAAAAGGTATTGCAGAGGAGAAGAATCGTAGTGGACATGAGGATGAAGAAGTGGTGGATTTGAGGAAAGTAATTTTGTTATTGGTTTATTATTTTTCACCACAAACTTAGCTTCTTCAACAGAAAACCAAAAATAATTGTGGAAAATTGTATAGAGAAGAAAAACAAATTGACATATCTTTTAGATGTAAATAGCTCTATTTTTTCAATTGCTCAGCAGATGTAAAATATACTTTTCTTTTGTTTTGGATCATTATTTGTCCCATTGATTCATGAACTTAGGATGTGAACAAAAAAAGGTTTAACATTTTCTTACTGCACCTTTATCATCAAGTTTGGAAAGAAAAAAGAGTTTCAACATAAAAAAGTGTGCTAGAGGAAATAAACGAGGGAATGGTTATGCATCTAGCCACGCAGCATGGTTACAAGGTACTCGCAGAGAAGATAATCGATCTCTGCCCTGCACTAGTCAGTTCCTCCAACAACAAAGGTGACACTCCTCTTCATTTCGCTGCTAGTTTGGGACACACAAGCACCTTGATACGGATGTTAGAGTCCACACGATGCGAGTCAGAAACCCTAGATGATCCAAAACTGGCAGAAATGATGAATAAGGATGGCTTGACACGTTTGCATTGTGCGGCAGTAAAAGGCTCATTGAAATCCTAAGGGAATCCTTAAAAAAACACATAAAGATTACAGAGAGATTGATTAATTTACAAACATGAGTTCACGAATCTCTGTTGTTGGTGTCGTAAGCCTATCGAAACTCCATATATCCAAGTCTTCAATTCCAGAACTTGGCTTTCTCTCTAACGAAGGTGTTGTAGAAGAACTAGAGCCAGATTCTTTACTTCAAAGTTTCAGGGAAAGATGGAAATCAGCGTGTTCTTGTCGTTCCTCAACAAAATTATGAGAGGAGAAAAATAATTATTTCACAAAATAAAAAAGGCAAAATAAGATCAAACAAGTATTGATGATAACTATGTGAGAATATGGACAAATCTTTGATAAAATATTATCATATAATTTAAACTATGTAGGAATTAACAAGATTTCCAAATTATTATAATCATTAAAATTCTACCTAAATAATAATTGAATAAGCCCCTTATAATTGACCATTCTTCATTAGCATGAGATTAGAATCCAATCCTAGCTAGATAACTTCTTTTTTTTTAGGATAATCTGCTCAATAATCATTTAAAAATTCCCTGGCATTATTAAAAAAGAATCACATTCTTCTATAGTTAGCGGAACGACAAGTTATTTATGCCTATGAACATATCCTGCCATAAATTTGTTTTTTTACTGAATCACGCCTAGAAATTTGTTAATATAAATACAATTTCATTTGGAGGGTGTATAGTATACAATAAACGATTTGAGATGGTTTGACTGCTAATAAACGTTTAGATGATTTCAAGGATGCAAACTGAATCACAAATGGTTTATATGGTTTCAGGTTTTATAAAACAAAAAAAAAACAGAAATCCAAGAACTTGAACCGATACCAAACCGTAACGGGATTGTCCACCTTTAGTCCCGACCCTAACCTCTGTTATTGATTTTGTTATAAAATTTTCAAAATGTTTTTATTTTAAATTAAATTGGCATGTTCTATAGTTCTCCAAACTTATCGAGTATTACATATTGATCCATAATTATCATAATTATCTCTCACTTTAAAAAATATGCAAACCACTCTCCTTCATGCAAGCATATGCAAAGCATATGCAAGCCACTGCATGTGCACAAATCTCTATGTTGTTCATGCATCTGTTCTAAATTTTGATTTGTACTCCTATATATATGTGTAGTATTGAACCATTCAAAGTATCAAATAAGAAGAAACATTCTCATCTATTTCTTCTCCATATTCTCTCTATTCTCTATTCCGCAAATATTCTAACATGGTATCAGAGCAAGATCCTAAATGATTTTAGATTCTCTCTATCTTTTCTAAATCACTTTACTAGCCGTTTTCACTCTGAAACTTTGTCCTTGAAATCATTGATTTTGAGTTGTGAAAAAGGCTAGAATCGTGGTTCTATTTCTGTAGTCTCCATCTCTCTCTCAAATATATTTTCATCATGGAAAACTTAAAGACTATGGTGATTCCGGTTGTCCTCAAAAGAGGAAATTATTTGTTATGGTCCTAGACCGCGCTTTGTGGCCGCAGACTTTGGAGCTATGTGGAAACTGGTTTTGCCCCAAAGGAAGCCACCAAAAGAGATGAAAAAGACATCGTTAATGGAGAAGAGGAGGCAGATCTACAAGAAGCCAAGTAGTTTCAAGAAGATCAAACCGTTCTCGGACTTCTCCAAAACTCTCTTGAAGCCTCCATCCTTGAAGCTTACTCTTATTGTGAAACTTCAAAGGAATTATGGGATACTCTTAAGAATGTGTATGGAAATATTTCAAATCTCACCCGTGTGTTCGAGGTGAAGAAGGCTATTAATAATCTATCCCAAGAAGATATGGAGTTCACTAAGCATTTTGGAAAGTTTAGGTCCCTATGGGCCGAACTCGAGATGCTACGACCAAATACTGTGGATCCGGTTATTCTCAATGAAAGACGAGAGTAAGACAAATTTTTTGGTCTTTTACTCACTTTGAACCCAGTCTTCAATGACCTCATAAACATCTCCTAAGGGCCGACAAGCTCCCGAGTCTTGAAGATGTGTGTTCTCAAATCCAAAGGGAACAAGGCTCTCTTGGTCTTTTTAATGGAAGAAGTGAACTCCTTATCGCAAACAAAGGAATGTATAAGCATGAGGAAAGGTTTTGTCACTATTGCAAAAGGAAGGGTCATCTCAAAGATAAATGTTGGCTCCTTCATCCTCATCTCAAGCCAAGCAAATTCAACAAGGATCCAAAGACCAATCTTAGTGTCATGGAAAATCAAGGACATGGTGATTCATCAAAACAAGGAGAAGAAGTAGCTAACGATGTTGTGAGGAAGTCAGACCTCTCATCAAATCTATTGCCTCCTTAAAGGAATCCGGTATCACTTTCTTTGCTCGTAAACCTAGTAAATCTCTTGTCATAGATTCAGGTGCTACTCACCATATGATTAGTAACCCAAATCTTATAGACAGTATAAAACCGGCAAGTGGTAGTGTTACTATTGCTAATGGTGATATGATTCCTATAAAAAGAATAGGAAATTTGAAATTATTTGATAAAAATTCAAAGGCCTTCTTTATGCCTAGTTTTACCTCTAATCTTTTATCAGTTAAAAAGACAACTTGTGATCTTAATTGCTATACCATATTTGGGTCTAACAGCGTTCATTTCCAGGATATTGATACCGGTAAAGTTATTGGAGAAGGGAATACCAAAGGGGATCTTTATGTTCTTGAGGAGACCTCACCAAGCACTTCTACTTTGTTTTCTTTTAATTCCTATTTTGATAATAATGCTATGTGGCATGCTAGACTAGGCTATCCTCATTCTCGTGCTCCTGAGTTATTATTGTCTAATGTATTTTTTGATCATTCTAGTTGTGAGGCATGTATTCTTGGCAAACATTGCAAGACTGTTTTTCCTAAGTCATCTACTATTTATGAAAATTGTTTTGATTTAGTTCACTCGGATGTTTGGACATCTCCATGCGTTTCTAGAGATAATAACAAGTATTTTGTGACTTTCATAGATGAAAAATCAAAATATACTTGGATCACATTGCTTACATCTAAAGATCGCGTGTTTGATGCATTCTTTAACTTCCAAAACTATGTGACTAATCATTTTAATGCTAAACTTAAGGTACTTAGGTCAGACAATGGAGGAGAATACATAAGTCATCGATTCAAAGAACATTTGGCAAAACACAACATTATTCACCAAAAAAGTTGTCCTTATACACCACAACAAAATGGAGTGGCGGAAAGAAAGAATCGACACCTTATGGAGGTTGCAAGATCGATGATGTTCCACGCCAATGTACCAAGAAGATTTTGGGGAGATGCAGTTATGGCTGCATGCTACCTCATTAATCGGATTCCGACCAAAGTCCTAAAAGACGTGTCACCATTTCAGGTACTTAACAGAACCAAACCATCAATTGATTACTTACGGGTATTTGGGTGCGTTTGTTTTGTGTTTGTACCAGGTGAACAAAGGAACAAACTAGATGCCAAGAGTAAGAAGTGTATGTTCCTAGGCTATTCGACAACTCAAAAGGGGTACAAATGATATGATCTCATTAACAACCGCGTCTATGTGTCTCGAGATGTGAAATTTATTGAAAATCAAGGGTATCATGACAAAAAGGATTGGAAAGCCATAAAAGACATATCTTACTCTACGACCGATCAAGCTACATGTTTGAAATTTCTACTAGATCATCTCAGAAACTAAGCACCAAAACAAAAGGATGTGGAAAAAGAAAGAGAAAGCATTACCGATATGAATCAACAAGACCTTGACCAAAGTGATGAACCCAATGGTCAAGACCAGGCTTATTCAAAGGATCAAGAGACTCAAAATGAAGAGTTGACTCAACATGACGATCCTACACCTCAGCTAGAAGAGGTAGAAGAGGATGATGAAGAATCACCTCAGCCACTTCGACGGAGCACAAGGATCCGTCATCCTTCCCATTGGGTGAATACGAGGGTGTATTACAACAATCAAGCTGTGGCTCATCCAATTCAATCGGTATGTTCACTTGACCTTTTTACCAACTAATCATCAAGATTTTCTTGGAAAAATTGAATTAGACAGGATACCTCAAAGCTATGAGGAGGCCAAAGAAAGAAAAGAATGGTTGGATGCAGTAGATAATGAAGTTGGAGCTATGAACCGCAATCACACATGGGATGAAGTTGATCTTCCTCTGGGCAAGAGAGCAGTGAGTTCCAAATGGGTCTTCACCATCAAATACTTGAGCAATGGAGACATCAAACGGTACAAGGCTCGCTTGGTGGCAAGATGTTTTACACAAACCTATGGAGAAGACTACACATATACCTTTGCTCCCGTAGCTAAACTCCACATGGTAAGAGTTATACTTTCTTTAGCTACTATACTAATTTATCTTAGGAGTTGTGGCAGATGGATGTCAAGAATGCTTTCCTCAAAGGTGAGCTTGAGGAAAAAGTCTATATGACACCTCCACCCGGTCTTGAAAATTCCATTACTCCCGGGAAGGTTTTACGACTAAGGAAGGCTATCTATGGGCTGAAACAATCACCAAGAGCTTGGTACCACAAGTTGAGCTCCACTTTCAAAGACCGAGGTTTCAAGAAATTCAAAGCTGATCACACATTGTTCACTCTCCAAAGCTCTCAGGGTATCATTGTGGTTCTCATCTATGTAGATGATCTTATCATTTCTGGAGATAATACAGAAGGTATTCAATCCACTAAAACCTATCTTAAATCTGTCTTTGACATTAAAGACCTTGGAGAACTAAAGTACTTTCTAGGCATTGAAGTTTGTCGTTCTTCGGAAGGCTTATTTCTTTTGCAAAGGAAGTACACACTTGATCTTTTGGATGAGACAGGTAAACTTGGAGCAAAACCGGCCAAGACTCCACTTATTGATGGCTACAAGGTCAAGTGAAAGGGGGAGAATGCCGAAGAGGAAGAAGAAGATAAGCCATATGAAGAACCGACACAATACCGTCGACTTGTTGGTAAGTTAATCTATCTAACAATCACTAGACCTGACCTTTGTTTTGCTGTGAATCAGGTCAGTCAATACATGAAATCTCCCACAAAATATCATTGGAGCATGGTGGAGCGAATCCTTCGATATCTCAAAGGAAGCCCGGGTCAAGGTCTTTGGACGGGACAAAATGGTAGTACAGAAATTGTGGGGTATTGTGATGCGGATTATGCCGGGGATACATTGGATAGGAAATCAACAACCGGCTATTATACCTTCATCGGAGGAAACTTGGTTACTTGGAAATCAAAGAAACAAAAGGTGGTATCTTGTTCAAGCGTAGAAGCCGAATACCGAGCTATGAGGAAGCTTACAAATGAACTTACATGGCTCAAAGCCCTTCTTAAAGATTTTGGCATTGAGTCTTCCAGTCCTATCACATTTCATTGTGACAACCAAGCGGATATTCACATCGCAACAAATTACACTCAATACTCTTTTTCCCGTGGCCATCATACTCTTTTTTCCTTATCAAGGTTTTGTCCCAATGGATTTTCTTTAATAAGGTTTTTAATGAGGTGATGCTTCACGAGGTTCTAAGCTTAGTCTTGGGTGTCTTTACTGCTAAGCTTGAGGGGGAGTATTGATCCATAATTATCATAATTATCTTTCTCCTTCATGCAAGCACATGCAAGCCACTCTCCTTCATGCAAACACATGCAAGCCACTCTCCTTCATGCAAGCACATGCAAGCCACTCTCCTTCATGCAAGCACATGCAAGCCACTCTCCTTCATGCAAACACATGCAAGCCACTCTCCTTCATGCAAACACATGCAAAGAAGCACAAGTCCTTATGTTGTTCATGCATCTGTTCTAAATTTTGATTTGTACTTCTATATATATGTGTAGTATTGAACCATTCAAAGTATCAAATAAGAAAATAAGAAGAAACATTCTCATCTCTATTTCTTCTCCATATTCTCTCTATTCTCTATTCCGCAAATATTCTAACATTACACTCAATACATATACTGATATACGTATCATATAACGATGCCAAGAAAAGAAGTTACCATAGGTTTCTTATCAAATAAAATTGTGGTGAACAGTTATGGTAGATAGCAGATTTACAGACATGGTAAGCGAGGATGGTTATACACCTTTTCATTATGCGGTAATGAACGGTTGGATTGAAATCCTCCAGGAGTTTCACGACAAAATACACCTTTGTCTTTCGTAGCACGAACACCATTGACGAACAAGTCAGTCTTCCATTTAGCAGCGAGACACAAAAACATCGTTACTTTCATCTTCATGGCACAGAGTGTCATCTTATTTCCACTTCTCTACGAGCTTGATAAAGAGTGCAACACCGCTCTTCACGCTGCCACCTCGATAGACAGCATTTCTGTGAGTTTTATCCTACTTCCTAATTACTTAATACTCTTTCTCATCCTTAACTATTCTAATACTAATCATTACGTGTAAAGAAACTTTGATAGTGCTTAGTGCTTAATAGACCGGTTGTTTTCGGCTAATTAAATGATGGTAAGAAAAGATACGGGTAGGTAAAAGTATTTAGAGTATAAAAAATTACTATATCCTATAATGTTTTTTTTGGGGTCAAACCTATATCCTATAATGATTAGGATACTGATAATTCGAATATTTAAAATTATTATATGGCATAAAATTTGATTCGGGTTGGATAATTACGGGTAACTACGAGTAATTTTGGAGAATTTTATTATACCTTTGTAGTAAAAATACATGATTTCGTAGGAGATGGATGAATCACCTTGTTCATTGTCAATTGGTATTGAAATACAAATCTATAAATTTTGATCGTTTTCTTTGCGTTTGAGTTTCAGATTTTTTAAAAGATATTCGGTTAAAACACCATGATATTAGAAGTGAATATTACATGTCGTCTCTGGAATCATTTCATAACTTCGTTCTTTTCATCCTTTTCTTAGTGTGTCAAAGCTGGTGCATGACATCCTTTGTGAAACAACAATAGATGTCACCACTAAGAACAACAGTGGTTCTTTAGCTGTTGATCTTCTCAACAAAAATGATGAAAACTTCCTGCTCCTCTCTAGCTGGCTGAGGTCTCATGTAGAACCAATTCAAAACCCTCCTCAGGATCCCCAAAATGTTAAAATTTCACATGATGGAAGACAGATATTGGAGTTTGAAGAAAAATTAGTCGATGTGATGGAGAGGATACATAAGCAAATGGTACAAGATCGTAATGCATTCAGAGGCTTTGTGGAATGCGAGGAACAAGATCACAATCGTAGCGGTTTTGATCACATCGGTTGCTTTCACATGCGGAATAAACCCGCCTGGTGGTGTCTATCAAGATGAACCGTTCATAGGGAAATCAACCGCAGCGGAAACATTGGCTTTCAAGGTCTTTTCCTTAAGCAACAATATCGCATTGTTTATCACTCTGTATCGTCACTCTTCTCGTCAGCGTTATACCATACAAGACTAAATCACTCAAAAATATCTTGGTTATCGCAGACAAGTTGATGTGGGTGGCAGTATTATCTATGGAAAATGCTTATGCTGCTGCAGCATGGGTCACTTTACCATACATTGCTGGAACGATGTGGTTAGTCTACACCACTCTTGCTATCGCTAGCATTACGCTAGGAACTATGTTTGTGTATCTATGGATTAAACTGATTAAGCACATGTCGAGGAAGAAGGAGTTGAGAAGGATGTCGCCGTCTCTTGATCCAAATAGTATGACTATGCCCCTAAGTGCGATGACAGACTTGGAAGCCGCTCGTCCTGAAGGCTTTTACATCTATTTAAGTTTGACTATTTGTGCTAGTACATATCGGTATAACTTGTTGTGTCTCTACTCAAAGATCGTTTCAAATTACATGAAAGTTCTATGCTAATTAATATTACATGGAACATATATTCATGTTTTAGTTATAAAAAAAATAGTAACCTGGATACACATTCAAAATTTTGTTATAGAAAAATAATTTTGAAACTGAAAATCTATGTTAATTCAACATTTGGCTGCCATGACGACAACTTCCTACGTCGCTACGGGATGGGTCATTTTGAAGGAACTGAATTGTTACTCTATTATACCACTCTTGGTATTGCTACCGTCATGCTAGGAGGTATGTACGATATTTTTAAGCTTCCCAAATACATCTATGGTTTAAGCTGGTCATAACCGGGAAAGACTCTTACATGTATTGAAATCATAAATTCGAGTATCTTACCGGTACCTATTTCTTAAGTTTATTTCTTTAAATATCTATTATTGACTAATGTATACGATTAGGCTAGTGATGCAGAGCATATATATTGCTTTCAAGTTTGTTTCCTTTTTCTTTGTTGCCTTGATGAATCTTTTATGTTAACGTAAAGAATATAACCACACTAGAAATTTCTTTAGATATCGATTATCTTTTTGTATAAAAAATAATTCTTTTATAACATATTCAAGCATATAAACAAAAACAGAAAAAAATACTGAAAATGGATATATTGTTTGAGTTTTTCCTGCAAACATTAGATTGGTAATGGTATCTTATTGAGGCAGTAGACATAGACCCGGAAAGTTTCCATAACTAGCCGAAATTGAAAAACATGCAAATACTACAATAGAAAGGCAAAAAGTCTCAAGTACAAACTAAAATGACTTCTTCTTTGGGTTGGGGGGGGGGGGGGGAGATAGAACAACTTTAGGAAAAAAGGTAGCAATCGAAATTAGAGAGGAAATTAGTCCTCAAAAAGTAAATTCTGAAGTTGAAGCTCCAATGACTTTATTTAGATGTAAAGTTATGTCTTGTAACCACCAAACAGCTCCTTTTCATCTACACTCTGATTTTTTAACATATGTGTTGCATTTCCTTGACTTGTCTTTCTCTTTCCCAACTTCCCTCCTTCAACATAAAGCCAAATCTTAAATCCACATCCCCTAACCGAACCGACCTATACCAAAATGTACCAAATAGATCCCCAATTACAGGTAATCTAAGAATGATATGTTGAAATACCATAAAATTTTGTTGTATCGTGGTTTAGTAATCACAAAAATTGTGCCATCCAATTGATTTTAAGGCTTTCGTGATTCAATCACTTAACCGACTGGTATTCAGAGTAAACCGGTTTAGTAATCAAAGTAACGTGTGACATTGTATTGAGTCCCACCAGCTTGGAAAATCGATCAGAAACCAGCTGATAAACCCAATACCATAACTGGGATTAACCGAAGCTTTTCATGATAAACCGCAACATACAACCGTGGTGTTTCTACTTCTAACAAACACACATATCCTTTTCCGCACATGAAACATCAGAGTTATGATCTGCCAATTAATAACCTAAACACAAAGCAAGGTTAGGTAAATGACATAGAAACTTTTATTAATCATACGATACATAACAACGTAAGATACAGTTTCCCTCTTCGGACATCCATCTCCTTTCAGAAAAAACACATTCAGAAAAGAGCAAAACAGAGAACATAATCAGAAACAGAGAGATGCAGTTGCATATATCTCCGAGCTTGAGACATGTGACAGTGGTCACAGGGAAAGGATTGAGAGAGTTCATAAAAGTGAAGGTTGGTTCTAGAAGATTCTCGTATCAAATGATGTTTTATTCTCTGCTCTTCTTCACTTTTCTTCTCCTATTTGTCTTCGTTCTCTCCACCGTTGATTCTATCGACGGCGAGCCCTCTCCTTGCTCATCTCTTGGTACGTTTCTTATACTCTCCCTCATTTCTAATTTTCTTTTTCTAAATCAGGAAATTATGTAAGAACGAAATGAATATAATTCATTTCGTTTTTCCAAAAAACTTTAGGTCTTTTTCTATGAAAACAAAATTTTCATTTCTCACATGTTGAAAAATAAAAACATATAATTGCAATATAATTTTACAAGTACACATTTTACTTTTTATGTATATACATACACTCTTTATAAAAAAACAATGTATATATATGCACAATTACGTCTGAGAAATAAATATATCATCCTCAAGTTCATGAAAAAGAATAATCCGAATAAGTTGAATAATTTCTAGAGATTTACGCCCAAATGTGAATAATCCAAGAGCTGGTCGGTTTGTTTCAGGTTGATTTTGTAGTATTATGGATTTATAGTCAAGCTTAATAAAATTTTTAAAGAAATTTCAAGTGACCTAAAGAAATAAATTACTGTAACTTCATAATTACACATCATTTTAACATCAGACAATTTTTTTTTTTACCTTTTAAACTAACAGCTTGCTTGGGGAAGAGGCTAAAGCCAAAGCTTTTAGGAAGAAGGGTTGATTCTGGTGTAAGTCCTCTAACTTCAATTTCAGATTCTATAACACATTTGTATTTACCATGGTGAAACAGAGTAGTGAAAAAGTTAAGTTTTTTTGCTTATTTCTAGAATGTTCCACAAGCAATGTTCCAAGTCTTAGAACAGCCTTTAAGCGAACAGGAACTCAAAGGAAGATCAGATATACCTCAAACACTTCAAGATTTTATGTCTGAAGTCAAAAGAAGCAAATCAGACGCAAGAGAATTTGCTCAGAAGCTAAACGAAATGGTGACATTGATGGAACAAAAAACAAGAACGGCTAAGATCCAAGAGTATTTATATCGACACGTCGCATCAAGCAGCATACCGAAACAACTTCACTGTTTAGCTCTTAAACTAGCTAACGAACATTCGATAAATGCAGCCGCACGTCTCCAGCTTCCAGAAGCCGAGCTAGTGCCAACCTTAGTGGATAACAGCTACTGTCACTTTGTCTTGGCTTCAGACAATATTCTTGCAGCTTCGGTTGTGGCTAAGTCTTTGGTTCAAAACTCTTTAAGACCTCATAAGATTGTTCTTCACATCATAACGGATAGGAAGACTTATTTCCCAATGCAAGCTTGGTTCTCATTGCATCCTCTGTCTCCAGCAATAATTGAGGTCAAGGCTTTGCATCATTTTGATTGGTTATCAAAAGGGAAAGTTCCGGTTCTGGAAGCTATGGAGAAAGATCAGAGAGTGAGGTCTCAATTCAGAGGCGGATCATCGGTTATTGTAGCTAATAACAACGAGAATCCGGTCGTTGTTGCTGCTAAGTTACAAGCTCTTAGCCCTAAGTACAACTCCTTGACGAATCACATCCGTATTCATCTACCAGAGGTAAGTTCCATAACCGAGCAAATACTTGAACATTTACCCTTTGTAATGCCTAAACCATCTTTGCTTTTTTTGCAGTTGTTTCCGAGCCTAAACAAGGTTGTGTTTCTAGACGATGACATTGTGATCCAAACTGATCTTTCACCTCTTTGGGACATTGACATGAATGGGAAAGTTAATGGAGCAGTGGAGACATGTAGAGGAGAAGACAAGTTTGTGATGTCAAAGAAGTTCAAAAGTTACCTCAACTTCTCGAATCCGACAATTTCCAGAAACTTTGACCCAGAGGAATGCGCTTGGGCTTACGGGATGAATGTTTTCGACTTAGCTGCTTGGAGGAGGACTAACATAAGCTCCACTTACTATCATTGGCTTGACGAGGTAAATCAAAACCACTAACTAACCAACAATCACTATCAAGCAGCCAATCACTTAAACTCAGACCATTTTGATGTGTCTATGTTGCAGAACCTAAAATCAGACCTGAGTTTGTGGCAGCTGGGAACTTTGCCTCCCGGGTTAATAGCTTTCCATGGTCATATCCAGACCATAGATCCGTTCTGGCATATGCTTGGTCTCGGATACCAAGAGACCACGAGCTTTGCTGATGCTGAAAGGGCAGCTGTTGTTCATTTCAATGGAAGAGCTAAGCCTTGGCTTGATATAGCATTTCCTCATCTACGTCCTCTCTGGGCTAAGTACCTTGATCCCTCTGACAGGTTCATCAAGAGCTGTCGCATTAGAGCTTCATAATAATCACATACCTAAACTCAATTCCTACATTGGCTAAAACACAGAAGAGCGAGATTCACAGATCAAAACATAGGAGCAAAACTTTTCTGTATTGGAGTTTTTACTTCTCTGGTCAAGATTCTCTGTTCCAGATCATGTTTTGCGGTCTCTTCAGTCTCTCATGCTTCTAAATTTTTTGTACTTTCAAACTCTTATGGCTGAGGAAGTAAAACCCATTCTGTGTATTAATGTAAGAAAACATAAAGTGAGAGACGATATGCCAAACTCTACTTAAATTTACATGTGAATAGATAACATTGCGCGAAGCAATTGAAGTTTACAATATCATATCATCGTTCAACAGATAACAGTTACGATAAAACGAAAGCAACAATAAGACTAAGAAAGCCGAGAACGAGGAGAGCAAAACAATTGGAGACTTTTTCAGCAGAAGCAAGAAGCAAACCAGTTGATGATTTTTCTTGAGGTATTATGTTCAAGTTAAGCAACTGGTGGACGAAGGACATGATCCTGAGAAGTATCAACTGAAGCAGGAGGCATGAACTGCCACATGGCAACTCCTGGGTAACTGATGATTGGCACCATCTTGTTTCCAGGAGCTTGGCCTTGTGCAGAAGCAAAAGCAGTTGGCATCATAGGTGGGGCTGAGAAAAAGCTTGGTTGAGGAGTATTCATGGCTTTGAGCTGTTGCTCCAGCTTCTCTTTCTCTGTCTTCAGCCTCTGTTTCTCATCTCGCAGCTCATTTTTCTCGGTCTGATCGAATTCATATGGAAACTAGTAAGCATTGGATGATTTTATATGGAGAAAAAATTGAAGAAAATTCACCTTTAACTCTTTGATTTTGTCCTGGAGACTTGAATTGGAGTCCTTCAACCTCTGGGCGTCGCCCCGTAGCTGTGTCACCATGCGGACAGCATCAACCAAGATAGCAGCCTTGTCTGTTTTGGGAGGATTTCCAGGCACCAAAATTGTACCCAATTCCATAAACCTGTTATTCATTTAAAAGGAGATATTCTTAGTTCCTATAAAAATGGAAAAAGAAGGAATACAAAATATGGCAAAATTACTTGTCATTCAGCCTCTCCCGTCGCAGTTTCTCTCTACATGCTTTCGAGCTAGTGGCAGAGGATGATTCACATCTCCCCCTGAGACAAATATTTACCAGAATTACTTTTTACATACCTTGTCATGCCAAAAGTATTTCAATAGAGCCAATACAGATCACCAAAACAGTTAAACCATGAAACTGTTTCTCATAGTTTTTAAACCATGAAACTTGTTCAGTCAATCTTTGGAATTTACCACAAGAAGCTTACCTCTTTTTGGAGCCAGGTTCCTTGCTGGCTTCTGAGTTTCCAGCCGAGCCATCCACTCCCACGCTGAACAAACAGGAAACACGTCGAAGCAACTAAGACATTACTAAATTGCAAATAATCCAAGGAAAGTAGCAGAAATTATTCTAACACTTATCTATCTCCAAACATAAGTTCTGAAAATTTATATTCAACCATGCAGCAACTTACAACAGCTCAATCCAAGGAAGAAGATTTATTACTTAACATTGATATGGTAAGGTCAAACCATCAACTCAAATAGAAGGCCCTATCCACAAAAAGGAATCTAATTCCCAACTAATAAAGTGATATAGATCAATCGATTCCCGAATCAAGTAACATGTCAGAAGTACACTAAAAACATGTCAGGCAAACATACACACACAACAGTTGACTTTAGATAAACAAACACAAATCCTCTCCTGAAGACACGGTTCCTAACTTAACATCATTAAACCCACCGCAGTAATAATATCTAAACAAGCTAAAGAACACAAATTTAAGCATAAACAAAAAGTAATTTCAATGATTAAGAACTACGATAGAGTCTCAGTTTCTTCTCTTATAAACTTACTCAAGCAAGCCGACAAGCTTCAATATAGCAAAGAAAATTACAAAGTTCGTTACTTTACACTGTTTGTTCTCAAATTCGAAGGCAACAAAATAAACCAAAATCAAATTCTTCAAGCAATCACACTGATTTCCCAAAAATCAATTTGAATTTACTAAGATAAAACAGATCGGAACCTAGTTGAAGCACTTAAGAGACCAAAAGGGGAAGAAGAGGAAGAAGTAGTTTAAGAAAAACCTGGAGTTAGAAGAAACACCAATAGGTTGCTGAACAGGCCAAGAGAATCCTGGACCTTGGATTGTGAAACTTCCATAGTCAGCATCGATCAAGTCACAAATCCAGTTAGCGTTTTCAGGTGACACCATCTCCTGGAACCTCCACCGATTGAAAAGGGGGAAAATGAAAAAGTACGGTGAGTTATTTCGAATTCCCGGGGGAATAGAATCTTCCCGGAGGCGATCAGAGAGATTGTGAAGAGGTGAATTTCAACTCTAAAGCGATTTCTGCCGTTAAAATTTGTTGGGAGAAGGGAAGGAAAGAAAGAAGAAGAAAACTGTTGGAGGAGACGAATTGTGGAATCTTGGAATCCAGAGAAATTATATTGGTTTTCACGCGCACACTTCTTTTGTTTTTGGGCTTTTCAAAAGCCCATTATCAATGGTTTTTGTTTTTATTTGTTATACGTCACCCGCGTATGTTTGACAAAAAAAAACGTCATCATATATTACATCAAATATCTAATGCTTTTTCAAATAAAAATTAGTGAACCTGGTGAATTGTTTTAGTACCTTCATTTCATTGTATCAAAATGGAATTTAAACTTGAAAGTGTGAGTTGTAGAAATTATATATAATATCTGTTGTGTTAGTTGTAATATGGTTGCATATATGTTGGATTGAAATGTTAAAATATATGAATTCAATATAACTATAGTTTTTTTCAAGTAAATATGTTCTAGAAAGACAAAAACATGACTACTAAGAATCGAGTTTTTATCGAAATTGGTGTAGACGTGTAGTATAGTGGTAAGTAATATTCATATTTTTAACCAAAGAAAATGGATTTTGTTTGTTTGTGTTTAGACAATCATAGCAATAAGTAACAACCACGAAACTATACCTATCAATCTGTCACCACTTAAAGCTGATTTTGATTATTTTTTTGTTTTCAAATTTTTTATGTTATATGTTTTCTAGGGAATATAACAAAACAACGGTTTATTAGGAGGACAGATTCGTAAAAAGCCATTTATAATAATAAAAGTGCTATAGTAACGCTGCAATGTGCTAGAGTGATAACTTTTTGATAAATTTATCATTTTAGATTAAAACAAAATTTTAATCCACAAAAACAGATAGATATTTTATATACAGAAATTTTGTCAATAATTATAAAATATATAATTTATATTAAAATATTAAATTATAATGAGGAACTCAAACATATTAATGCACAGTTAGCCATCCATAAAAAATATTTTGAAAATAAAGAAACGAAAACATAAATTGTAAATGAAAAAAAAATCGATTAATATATAGTTGGTCATTCATAAAATATATTTTTAAAAAGAAATTTAAAGTCTAAATTGTAAATAAGGAATCTAAACCGATTAATGTACAGTCGGCCGGTCATAAAAAATATTAAAACAAAAAACTAAACCCTAAATTGTAAATGCGTAATCCAAACTGACTAATGTACAGTCAGTTGTCCATAAAAAATAAAAAATAAAAAACTAAATCTTATTTTGTAAATAAAAATTCTAAACTGATTAATGTACAGCTAATCGTGCATAAATTTTTTTTTTTAAACTAAATCTTAAATTGTAAATGAAGAACTCAAAGCGATTAATGTGTTGTTTATGTGAAAATCTAAGTTATAGAGTAAAATTTTAAGAAATTGATGTCAGTAGAATTGAATAAATAACTGAAAATTATATTTTAATTTAAACTATCCAAATATAATCGTTTCGTGGAAAAAAACAGTTATTTATTAAAATTTGTGAACTAAAAAAAAAATTCTAATGGTCAGAAGGTAAAACCGTCTTTTTATGTAAAAAAAATGTTTTTAGAGACTTTAAGATTGTGGCTATTTTCGATGTCATTTTGGTTTTTGTGGTTTTTTTGTAATTAATCTTTTTTTATTTGTCTGTTTAGCTTTTAGTTTTAATAAATTAATTTGATAATTGTGATCCGGTTAGTTGGATCAAACCGAGATTATTCGAGAACATGGTTGGATGGTCGTTTGGTCGTGATCTAGGAGATTACATTCTTCTGCTTCCTACCGTACATACATGAAAATTCCTTAAATTTTTGTTACAAATTGAAAGACCAAAATATTCCGGATGAAAATAAATAATATATCTAGGTCAGTCCGGTATATTATAAAGCTACATAGTTTTTATTTCTAACTGTAAAAATTTCATAACGGCAGATTATAATAAACGATATGATAATAGAAGCAACACTTTAACAATACATAACAATATATTTTACGTATTTGTAGCATTGATAAATACATAACATAACATACTAAATACACACATATATATATATATAGAAACATTTTTTTTTTGCTTTTAAGATACACATTATTACATTAATATGAACTTTTCAATTAGCATTGGAATACTTTATTAGCGTCAACTTGTTTAAATATAAATATAAGATGCCCATCGACATCTCAGGTTCAAATCCAAAATGTTATAATATAGGGGTAATTTAATTAAGAACTGTGGATTCTAAAAAGAAGTAGAAGAATCTTTTGGGACTATGTTAATTTTTTCCCCAAATTATATAATAGCACCTCTTTTGTTTTTCTAAAAACTAGTACTCAAATTATACGCGTCAACTTATTTTCTTCCAAAAATATAAAGAAACCAAATTGATAAATAGACTTATCAGCTACTGATCAGGGATATCCATCCATATATACATCATAGGCATATTCTCTAAATATAATGTATTAAATAGCATATTTTCTATTAGTTTTTTTTTTCCCTGATCCTTTTCTTCATGCTATCTTCTCTATTTTAGATTTTACACAGGAGATGATTATTTTCTTTTTATTATAACTTTTCACTGCTATTTGTTGATAAAAAAACATACACACATATACAAAACTGATATCTAAGCATCGCCAAAGCATATATATATATATATATATATATATACGAACCCCTCGATTAGTTACAATATAAAATGTCAATTTGTGAGTCATAAATAAACAAAAAAAAATCAGAACAATAGGATAAAATAACGAAATTTAAACTAACACACAAAGGAATAGAATATGATCGATCGGCTAATCTAGTTGCTTTTAGTAATGAATACAGAAATGGCGTTATATATATAGATATCAACTTGGCTATTTGTAATGAACTTCAATATTCTGAATCAAATGTTACTAATGTGAATGCTATATATAAACAAGTATTTACACATATATTTAAAAGGTTGACTTGTTCTTTTCCCAAGTTCCGTGAAGGCATGAATTTTGCCATGATTCCAGATGTTTTTTAGTTTACCTTATCTCAATTTGAAGAAGAATTCAACAGGAATTGACTAAATCATATACTTTCTCCGTTTCTGAAAAAAGTGTTTCTGACGCCAAAATTTTGTTACAAAAAGAATATCACTTTAGAATATCAATGCAATATTTAACAAAATATTTTTAACTTTAATCAAAATGATGAAATAGGTTTTAAAAATTAAAAATATAACAAAACCTCAAGAGTTATTGGAGGCTATCTATTAATATTGTGTATCTTCCCAATTACAACTAATTGGACGTATGATCCACTTAACCTCTATAAATACTATTTATTTAGTTTCCGAGGATGATACAACCTTGATTGGTACCGATCCTCCATCTTCAATATTTGATTTTTTATTTGGATGAACAGAATCAACCTCATTTCCATAATCTTCTATTTGAGAGGCACGATCGTCACTATTCACCGGTGAATTATTCAAATCAAATGAGTATTTTTCTTTATTTTTGGTAGATGAAAATTTAATCTCATAAGCCATGTATCGATGGTTTTTTTATTATTTAGAAATTCATGGATGATCTGATATATACACCCAAAATTTTCAAATTTTTGTTGTTTACCTCCACTATAAATGGCTCCCTTACTTTTATGTTGCTACCTAACGTCAGTTATGAAAACATTTGGTAGAAACAAGTTTGCCTCCAAATTGCTGTTTTTATTGTAGAATTGCCAAATCAACGATGAGTATTGACTCATTAATGGAAGAATACTAAAAGATGAAATGATGAATGATAATATTAATAATTACACTACAATAAATTAAAATAAATAATTGTAATTATATGAATAGTTAAAGGGTATAACAAAACTTAATTTTGTTTATTAATTGTGTGAAAAAATATCAGAATAACATTTTTTAGAAACGGCGGGAGTAATAATATATTGGTTTTCGAGTTTATATTCGTTATATCTTTAATATATCTAGAAAATAGATCGATTACGTGTTACAACTGAAAAGAACAATATATATCGGGTTAGGTTTAGTGAATTATCAAATAACCAGTAGACAAATATAATAATAAGACTGTATAATTAACATCCGAAATACTAGAATACAATTAATTAAAAGTTAATTTTCAAAGTGGTAAAAGGTTTCTTTTATGTAGCGAATTAGATTTTGTAAACATATGACCGTTATGCATTGCCATTACGCATGTATGTTGGGGATATTAGACATATGGCAAAATCATTTTGGAAAAAAATTGCATAGTATCCTGATTTAAAATACTGTTAGTAAGTTGTTTTCAGTATTATGTTAGTATTCAACGATAAAACTATTTGTTATGGAGAATATAGAGTATGACCCTATCCGATTCACGATCATTTTATTTTTCTTTGTTTTACAATTGACACACCACATTCAAGTCAAACTGAATATAATGATTAGTAGATCAACATGTTGATTTTATTTGATGTTCATTTTTTTTGTCACACACCACAAGTTGATTTTATTTATTTGATTTTATTTGATGTTCATGTAGCTCAATTTCGAATTTTCTATAACCGGATTGGACAGGACGAGAACGGAAGTTTTAAAATCTCATATGAGAAAAAAACTATATATATATATACAATATTAGTTTATATATATATATATACACTGTACTACCATAAGACTCTAGACCAGGTTATTTGATAATAAAAAGGAGAAATCAATATTTTGAAAAAAAAATGAATCCAAACATCAAGCAAAATCCTACTTATATTATCCAAAAGAAGAAGAAAAATACAGAACAAGAAATATTAAAATGCTAAACCAAACTATACAAATTACAACAAAAGGTCTTCATGTTTTCTTGTTAATCCCATTCTTCTTCAAGTCGAGTCTTTACCATATTTTAAGTAAAACATTCATATAATTAACTTTAAAATGAATCTTTAGCTTCAAACTTCAAATCCAACTCTCTCTCTCTTTCTCTCATCCAAGGCTCAAACGATAATCCAACGACTTGATGTTAGTTTGTCTACGTGGAGTTCCAATCTCGCAAGCATTCACTCTCGCTGCGAATCTAAGCGAGCAGAGCGACTCGCCGGTTGAAGAAGATTCCGGCGCAATGTTCACAAACATTAATGTCTTTGAGTCACCGCCTAAGCAAGGCTGAAATTACATATAAAACATAGTTTTCATTATGAGACACAAATCAAGAAGCAAAAAGCTTTGAAACTTCTTTTGATGGTTTAGTTTAGTACCTGGAGAAGATAAGTGAGCTTTGAGTTTCGGAATGGTACATGATCTTCTTTCTTTGCTAAGGCGAATATAACATCGCCTAGCGACGACAAACTTTTATTGATTGCCTGAAGAAAGAAAGAAAGAAAGAAAGAAAGAAAGAAAGAAAGAAAGTTTAAGAGGCTAAAATTGCAAGAAACCATAATCTTGTTTTATGCTTTTAATGAACTTACTTGAGTTTCTTTAAGTCTATCTCCGGTTGATCCACTCTTTGATAAACGCTCACTCCCCGCAAGATCAATAAGGTTCAAGACTCCTTGTACTTGTTGCTCAGTGCTCTGTAAGAAAGAAAAAGCCGGTTATATATATCGGACAACAACAAACATTCTGTAAGAAGAAAGCCGGTTTGGTTAGTACCTCGTTAACACCGGAGATTCTTAGTGTGAAAACAAAATGGCTTCTAGACGATTGCTCATTCATCTGAGTCTTCCCGACCGATCTAAGGAACAAAAGAAAACAACTTTTAATCTTTACAAGGAAAAAGTTACAAATCTTGATGGTATAGAGTCGAATTGAAATGGATTTTAGCTATTTTACCTGTTACGAGCAGCATGATCTAAGAGGAATGAAACTTCCCGAGAGCTTTTAACATCCAAAATAGTAAGCTCAGCGACATGCGTGTTTCCACTAGCATCATGTTTAATAGCATGTTTCTGGGGAGAAACACCATTGTCTATTCTTACTGCTTCTTTGTTTGTTGACAAGAGATCTCGGATCGTTTCATTGTATATTTCCAACATAGATACCTAAACATATGATACAAGATAAGGAGAATTATATATCTATTCTAGTCACAAGGATGTATCTTACTTAGTGCTACTTAAAAGACAAGATTAAAAAATACCTGCAATTCGTACTTCCAACCCTGAGATCGAAGAGACTGTCTCGTTTCAAATATTTGCTCCAAACATCGCGGGATCAACCCTTTTTCCTCGGGGTTTCCTGGTTTACCCATCATTGTGTAAGTTTTTCCTGACCCGGTTTGTCCATATGCAAAAATGCACACCTACAAAATGGATTACATCAGCTTTAATTATTCCAACAAGCATTGAACCACACATAGTATTACTTGCCATTTCCATATTTTAGTTACCTTGTAACCATCTAGAGCACTTTGAACAAGTTGAGAAATCTCTGTGAAGACATCTTCTTGTGATGCACTTGGCACAAAAACCTTATCAAATGTGAAAGAATGCTTTTGCGCTGTTGATAGCAAAAATACATTAACTATTATAAATCGGTCATTTCTGCAAGAATCAAGTTTTCACAGAAGTTTTTGTTTCATACCATTTTGCATCAAGTCGATACCATGACCAAGTGCTTCTAGAGATGTCGGGTAAGATATAGTTTTTCCCTCATCACCATTATTCTCACCCGGCAATAGAGGTCTAACTCTACAGAACACACGTATATTGCCTTTCAATTCCTGCAACATGAGAATAAACCGAGATCAGTTAAGCTTACACAAAGGGGAAGAAAACAGATGTGGCAGAGATTAGATAAGCGGATCATACAAGAATAGTATTGTGCAACTTCTTCCGTAGTTTTTCTCCTTCAACGAGTTTAAGCTCTGCTTCTTCAACGCGACTTTTCAGATCGATAATGCTTTGCTTCTGGTCTTCAAACTCATTCATTTTCTCAAAGGTAGATAGATCAGACACCTAAACCATGAACAATCAAGAATGGTATCAAAAGCTTAAGAACTTGTGAAATCTAATAAAGTCATTTGTTATGTGTAGCTCGAGAATGTGATGAAACCTGTAGTCTCCTCTCAGAATATACTAGTCGATCCTGCAACTCTTGTATCTGGGTAGTCTGGGACGAGCATGTAGTCTGGACCAAAGAAATTTACATCATCTTAAGAAGAATTATTCCGCAGAGAATTTCTTGCAAGAAGTTATAAAAGGATAGGATACCTCAAGCTCGGTTATGGTGTCTTTGAAGTCATTGGACTTGGTTGCCTCGGTTTGTAAGGTTTTTACTTCCACTAAATGTTGATCACGGTCATCTTTGACCTGCTGAAGCTCAACCTTGAGACTCGCAATTTCGTTTACCAATTCGCCTTTCTGCTTCATGATGTCTTCTTGAGAAGCCTAATGAAAAAAACAAGACACCAAATCACATTCTGAGCAGAAACTACAAACATTTACTACCATTTATCAGATAAACCAGAGCATTCATCACCTTAGAAGCAGCAAGCTGATCCTGTAATGCTGAAAATTGACCCTTCAAATTGCCAATATTTTCAACAATGGCAGTCCGTTCTTTCTCACCGCGTTTTATAGTTTCGTGAGCTTCATCAAGATCACCTTGTAGCTTGCTGTTATACAGCTGCAAGCTTGAGTTATACTCTTGCAGCAGTTTGTACATGTCATTTACAGATTGTATCTGAACAAAACCCAAAAAGAGTCAATATTAGGAGACAGCAATTTCCCATTTTAGATCTTTATTTAGTTTTCTCACCCTCTGGTTAGCCGTTTGTAGATCTCCTTGTGCTTTGCCTAGCTCTTCTGTGAGACCAGCTTGTGCCTTTTCCACAACAAGTCTTGCTTCTTTCTCTTTTCCAAGAGAATCATTCGCAGCCTAAAGTACAACATATGGAATTAAAACCTACAAATGTGAATCTGATACAAGTACTTTAACTAGAAACTTGCCGCTTTACCAATTTCTCCGTTTGTTCCCTGGCAAGTTGCATTTGAACCGATTCAAAATTCTTCCTCAATTCTTCAATTATCAGATTCAGCTCCTCTTCTTTGTTTTTCAAGCTAACCTCTGTAATCAAATTGCACAAATATCAAGTTTAAATCCCAAAAACTTTGAACAAGAAAAGTCAACAAGTAAACTCCAATCTGGAAACGCACCCTTGTCAGCACAATGCTTCTCATTCAATGCCAATGCGTTCTTCAACTTCTCTTGCTCAAAAGCGTAATCCAACTCGAGTTCTTGAAACCATCTAATGCAAAGTCTAAGTCTTTTTATATAATCCATCATATTCTCGCATCGCTCCTGCAAAACCAAACCAACCAAGCTAACTAATTGAAAACCAAAAAAGAGATTCTACCAAAAGTGGCGGTCAAACACATAAACTAAGTCTTTAATGTTTATCAAACAGACATAACTATTTTGGTCCTACAAATTGTCTTATAACAATCAAATCTTCTTCAACAGATCCAATGAGAAAAGCCAGTAAGCTAACTGAAATTAAAAGCTTCAGATACCACAATGAATCAAAACTCTTGAATGCTATTGCAAATAACAAGGTCCCACAAATTGTCTTATAACAAATCAAATCTTCCTCAAAAAAAAAATCAACGGATCCAAAGAGAAAAGCCAGTCAATAGCTACTTAAAATTCAAAACTTCTTTACTCACTAAATTCTCAGCTAATAGGAAATTGATAAGCTAATCATATTATCATTTACAATTGATTCTTTTAAAACTTACATCACACAAAAATAATTTTAGATTCAGGTAAAAAAGGTGATATATTTAATGAGGTGTGAAAAAGTAGAAACCTTGTAGTTGAATTTGCTCTTGTACTTGATTCGCTCATTAAGAAGAGCTTCAACGTCTTCTCTAGTAAACTCAACTGGACCATATTCAGATCCCGCCGTACTCGCCGGAGCACTGTTCGGCGTCAGATCTTTTGACCCATTTGGCACCGGAAAAGCTGACCGGATTCTCCCATTGTTCGCCATCGCTCCCACCATAACAAAGAACAGCAAAAAATTTGAACTTCGTTCTCTTCTCGTCACCTAATTACTTCAAATTTCTCTGTTTTTACCTGCAAAAAGGTTTTTTTCTTCTTCTTCTTCTCAGAGATCTTTTAGAGAAAATAATAGATTAAATGGGAAGAAAAAAAAAACAAGGAAGGAAACCCGTGAAGATGAAGTTTTTAAATTAGTTACCAAAACATTGATTTGACCGAGAAAAAAAACAGAGCATTTGCAGAAGATAGAGCAAAAACAACCTAAAGATTGAAACTTTAAGAGGTAAACAAACTCAGTGAATAAATGTGGATTTCAGAGAAACAAAACGTGCCCAGCTTTGTGAGAAATGTTGAGAATGGAAGAAGATAAAAAGGGGACGTTTAGCATTTAAGAGGGGTTTGTGTACTGTGTACTTAATGATTTATGGGTTTAGAAATGGAGGCACGTTTCGGTTTTTGTTCTTCTCGTCTCTTTGCTGCTGGCTACTTCTTTTCTATATTTGTTGTTTGAATGTTCAGAGAGAGAGAGAGAGAGAGAGAGAGAGAGAGAGAGGGGAGAGAAGAGAGATGAACGTGGGGCCGTTGATTGGATCTGAAGTCACCGAGGTAATGCAATCGGAGCCGTTGCTTTATTAAGCAGCAAAGAATTTGGGGGAAAAAATGTTTAATGTTATAGGACAGTGGGGGTAAGGTCAGTGGACTTATTCTGACTTTAATCCATACACCAAAATATTTAGTTAAATTTGAATTTTAAGAAAATCATAGATCGAGTTTAGTTTTTGCTTAACATAAAATTAATTTAAGGGGAAATCCTTTGAACCAAACAAAGTTTTTTTATTTTACTAACACTATGCATTATACGAGTTTTTTTGTTAATTATTATGCATTATACGAGTTTTAGTTCTTGTGAAATTCTGCAACCATCTTGTAGGTTTTTTTTCTTGATATACCATAAAAAAATTTAATTAGAAATAACACAATTTTGTTTTAAATAAATCTTAAACATTGTAAAAGGATTCGAGATCATTCATGGATTTTTTGAAGATTTTTTTAGCTAAAAGTTAGTCCACAAGTTTGTTTAAATATTATAAACATGTTTTAAAAATAACATGATAAAAACCATGTTCATGAAATTGTGAATATAACGTTTTTGTATATATAAATTCTACCCTTTTTACAATATTTTGTTATATTTTCTAGTTCTAAATTCTAAAAAAGGACGGTTAAAAACAAAATTGAAATGAAAATTGATAATTGGCCAATATTTTTAGATGGAATCTTGTTGTTTGGTTTTCAACAATGATGTAAAATATCTTACCATAGGTTGTATCGGTAATCTCACAGATTTATTAATATAGAGAATTAAATTAACTAATAACGATTATTAAAAGTTTAAGAAAAGCTAACGATAACGTGTCGGTAGAATGCGATATGTCAGCATTTCAAGACTAGAGATTCCTTTAAGAAAAAAGTGGATTATCTTACCGAAATTATCCTTAGTATTGCTCCAAAGATTTTCAAAGCAGTCACGTTTCTCCTTTGCAAAGGTATGGGCTAAAATTGTCCGAATGAAAAATTGTCTTTTGTCGTGTAATTCTTAGATTCTGTCTCGTACCCTGACGAGATGTCAAATTTCATTATCTAATGGTCCGAGCTATATTGGCGGTTCAAATATCATCGTTGATGGGGTTTCTGATATCGATGTTTATATTCACGTTGTTGAAATTAAGTTGTTAACTAAAACGTATTAAATTTATTATTTAATATTAGCTATTGATATAATGGTTAGTGAATACGATTTAAATGTTAAAACGTATTTTGTGATACATTTTTGGGGGATATATCATGTTTATATTTTATTTTTCCAAAATAAGTTACATACGTACATTTTATTTAGTTTTATATAGACCTACTTCAAAACCAAAAACTGTCAGCAAAAAAAAAGAAAGGTTATATAGTGACTGGTGGACAGTGAGACATTTTAGTGCATTCGAGACGCACTAAACATCTATTCTTTCCGTTTTTTGTAAGGTTTTCACGCATAAATTAAAAAAATATTTAATTTTTTGTTTTATCTCGTATTAATATATTCTATAATTTTTTTGGTGATACATTAAAATAATAATAATAATAAATGAAATATTTACCAAACATATACATTAAAATTGTAAAACTACATATATTATGTAACAAATTTTAATTTCTACAACAACACGTTTTGAGAAACGGAAAAGTATCAACTTTACGCACTTTAAATATACTTCTAAATTGAATCATAAAATTAATATATATATAAATAAAATTTCATTAATTTTCATGATTGCAGACTTTGTGATTCACTTTGAAGCCATTTTGTAAATAAATCAGTGATATGGGATGGTTTTTGAACATAATGTATGTATATATAATGAAAGGGTGATCACTGATCAGCGATGTATTATGTCTGGATAAAGCAGATACTACTTTATCCAAAGGTGATTAATAGGGTGATGCAAGGATCATGCCAAATTTGATTTAGTCAAGCTAAAGGATATAGTCTAAGTATTATTAAAAAAAAAATGTATTAGACTATGGTTTGTCTATAAATCGTGGCGTCAAATATCAAGTTGAACAAGTCTGAATCTACGAGTTAACAAAATGGAGTAATATATAAATATAAAACGCGCATTTCATAGTTTATTGTTATAATTTTTATCATATGTGGTCTGCATGTAGCTTATTTCTGAACTTTTATTGTTAGACGAAATGGCCTACTTTGAAATATTTTAATTGATTAAGAAAATACAACTAAAGTTAAAAAAGACAACTTAATTTAACTCCGAACCCTATTTTTGAGCACTATCTTAAAATATTTTAATTCTTCCTTTAAATGAATTTTGATATTAGAAGAGTACGTTAAACTATTGAAGCTCAATATAGTTGTGACTAAAAGTTATGTACACATAAATTTTTATAATTAAAAATATTAATTCCCACATCAGTGGAAATGTTTTTTAATCTCAAGACAAAAAAAACATGTATATTTAATCTATTTTCTCCTTAATTTAAGAATTTGTTTTATTTGATTTTAGATCCTCAATTGCGTCAAATGGGTGCCAAGTATTGTTTTCCCCTTTTTCTTTGCAACTTTATGGAAACGTTAATTAGTTCATCGGAGACTTCAGCGTTAAGCCATGGTTATTTGCTCTCCCTCATCCAACTGAATCACATTATAATCGAAATTCAATACAGTGTTTTCGAATTATATATCCTGCAGATTGCAGAATCTAAAATAAACCATATTTTGACCAAAAAGATAAATAGCTAAACATTTATGACATTGGATCGAATTGTAATAAGCGATATACTATTCACGACATATTTAACAATTTATAAACAGAAGATCAAATATATATAGCTAGCTAGCTAGCATACAAGAAGTCTCAAAAATCTAAAATCCATAATCTGGAATTTCTTACATTCTATAAAAGTATTAATCAATCCAAAATATAGGAGTAGAAACGTTTCATCTATCCAACCTCTAGATAGTGATATTTCAGACAATTTTTTTTTTCCTCAAATGAAAATTTTCTATATAAAAATAGATGTAAAGGAAATACACCAAACGCTTCATGAAGAAAAAGTTGTTGCCAAATCTATTTTTAATTTATTGGTATAGAGCTCCAAAGTTTTCATCTAAAGTCATTTTCTCACATCAAACTTAGACCTACTTCCTCTGTTAAAAGAATTAGTTTAATACTGCTCTGTTATTTATATTCTTAGCTTGTTCCACTAACACAATATGAAAACCATTAAAGAAAAGACAAAACTAAACTAATTTTTTTTTTCATTTCCCATTTGAGCCATTTGAAAATCGAGAATTTTTTCAAAGTTTTGAGATCTCTACAAACCAAGATCTGAAAGTTTAAATGTACGGGCATTTCAATCTCATTCTTTTGGAAATGAAGAAATTAAAATGTCTAATCATTATCAAAACCTATGTTTAGGGACACCAAAAGAATATGTATCTCATACTTTTTATTTTTCTATCTACTTTCAGGTTTCATTGGGTCGTTGCGTTAGACATCATTGATGTAAGAGGAATCAACTGCTACTAAAGTGAAAGTTTGTAGACGGGAAAGAATGTTCAGATCTGGATGGATTGATATAGTTTAATATTTTTATAATTCTTATAGTAAATTTAGAGTTTTTTAAAGTTTGGCTCCATGCTGCTCTGCCCGATCGAACAATTCATGCTTTGGCTTAGATTCGATGACTTTGTGTGCGTGTGTGTATATGTGAAACTGATATTCGTGGAAAATGATATTAGTTTTAGACTAGCATAAAACTGACATTTAATATTTTTTTAAAAACTGAATTTTCCTTTTTGAATGTAAAACTACATCTACAAGTAGCTAATAGTTAATGATATGAGACAATAATTCGTTACGATTTTGTTGTATGTTCCAACGAGAATGAAAAATGCAGATGAATATTTGAATATATTCGCATTTTTGAGGAAACAAGGGATTCAGTACATGACGAGAATTTGCTTCTATTGGTGATGACAAAGTAAAGTCTGCTATGTGTAACTAATTTATACAAATAATATTTCAAGAGAATTATCAATATATAAAGTAAGAAGTTAGAATCCAATGATAATACATTAATGTTGTCTAACCAAAGAGAAGTTACTGTGACATATGGAGTACATGTTTGCGTCGGTTACATTGATTATTATTTTACTTTTCTATTGAAAAATAAAATAATAATGACAAAATTTTGACATACTATGTGGTCCGAAGCATAATCCGAGTTTTTTTATAGACTAGAAAGAATATTATAGGTTGATATATATATATATATATATATAGTTTTCTAAGTTTAAAATTTCTCTTATGAAATGTGAAATTTATTGATGGCTGGTGGGATGATTTATGTGTTGATGTCTTCTATGGTTTCTAAGTTTAACTTTCATTCCGCTTTGCCCAAAGAATTGACGTTGTAGAGTTTTTTTTTTTTTTTAGCTATTGACAATGAAACTTTGATATATATCTTATTTCATGTTGTAGAGATTAATTGGCATGAATTCAGATATACTTTGTAGTTATTCATTTTCAGGATGAGACAAATATTTATCTCACTTATTCATTTTTGGAATTTAATTTAGCCTTCTTCTCGTAAGAATATATTTCTTACCTTGTTGCTTAATTACATAAAATCTATACTTCTTGATATGTCCATTTTAGACTAGTTGATGATCTCGGATACATCGATACACCACCAAAAGAACTAATCTTCAGAAGATGATTTGATTTTATCTTTGATAATGTCTAAGAACTAGAAACAATATGAAGATTGACGAGCTAAAAAAGCTTCTGTGTGTTTGGAATTTGTTTTTATTTTAAGTTGATTCTTTTGCATCTACACCCCTTTCTGTGTGAGAGCAAATTTAATACCACGAAAACATATATATAAAGATATGCTTTAACCTATTTGTGTGTAAAATCCAACTATAATCGATATACTCTCTATAGAATATACTCTGATCCAATAGATTATATACTATGAGTTCATCCATCTTTGCGTTCCACCACATAAATACATCACAGATCATTCTATAATAATAGTACAAGAAAACAAAATTCAGAAAAAAACTATACGACTTCAGTCAGAAAAAAACTATGCGACATTCTCCAATATGTTTCCTAACATAATCTTCATTGAATCAGGCACCGAGCTCCCTGTAGAATTCTTTCAGACTCTATTAAAGATGGCACCAACACCAGAAGAAGAACTAAAGCTTAGATTATACTGTTGTGGGGAAATAGCTCAACTGGGATCCGCTGAACGATTCCTGAAATCAGTAGTTGATATCCCTTTTGCTTTCAAGCGTCTAGAGGCACTTGTATTTATGTGTACACTTCATGAAGAAATGGCCTTTGTTAAAGAATCATTTCAGACATAGGAGGTATGTTTCCTAATCTTTAACAAAAAATCTTTCTGAAAGAAAAAAAAGTATTATAGTTTCTTACTCTTTCTCAAGAATCTTTCTCTTTTTTGCCACTTCTTGTTGATATTGATATTAAGCTTCATCTTGCTTCTTCTCCGATCTAAATGCATCTTCTTTGGTCTATATGGAAAGTTGCTTGTAAAGAACTTAGGGGAATTCGGCTGTTCCTGAAGCTCTTAGAGGCGGTTCTTAAAACCGGAAACCGAATGAATGATGGTACATTTAGGGGTGGTGCTCAAGCTTTCAAGCTGGACACTCTTTTAAAATTAGCTGACGTGAAGGGAACTGATGGGAAAACAACGCTCCTGCATTTCGTTGTTCAAGAGATAATTAGGACTGAATGTGTGAGAGCGGCGCATACTATCACAGAGAGCCAAAGCTTCTCAAGTGTTATAACAGATGATCTCATGGTCGAGGAAACCTCTGAAGAGACAGAAGAGAATTACCGCAATCTTGAACTTCAGAAAGTTTCAGGATTGAGCAAAGAGCTTGAACATGTGAAGAAATCTGCAAACATAGATGCTGATGGTTTAACAGGGACTGTTCTTAAAACGGGTCATGCTTTGTCAAAAGCTCGAGATGAAGAGTTCAGGCGAAATTCCAAGACAACCGCCTTCAGTAGATCCTAGACACAAGTTGTTTCCAGCTATTACAGACAGACGCATGGATCAATATAGTTCAGATATAGACTAAAAACAAGTACAGTTCTACCTGTTAGGACATAAATTCCTTTGTTGTTTTGCTGATAGCCTCTGATGAACTTTTCCTGCTGAGAGTGTAATTCCATCAACGCTCAAGACGTGTCAGGTGTTTAGCCACTGGTGATTAGATGAGCAAAGGGCAACGGAGCTATTGTTGTATAAGCTAGGGAGGCATCTACTTACATTTGTCACATTCTTTTCACTTGTACCAACTTTTTCACCTTTTAGTTTTAGAAACACACTTCTCTTTTCATATTTTTCAATCCTTCGTATTATTACTATCAATACAAAAGAAAAGGCTTTACATTTATTTCGATTTGCCATGAAAGCTAACCCAAAATGCAACACTTTCTTGTTTGAATAAGGTATTCACAACATAGCTTGAAACAATAGATACTCATTCTGATTATGTAATATACTTTGATATATTCCACCCAAACTGAAACAAGATGTCCAAACTGAAACAGAAAGAAAGAACCAAAAGACCTAATTAAACTGCAAGGCAAAGAAACAAAATGTGATTCTAGCTAGTTATTGGTTATTTGATCTGATCTGAAGCGAGAAGAGAAACGTGTTCTATCTCTTCTTTTAAAGACCTAATCTTCTTGAGGCTTTGAAGGTCCAGACTTCTTAGGGAGAAGGAGATTGTGGATATTGGGCATCACTCCTCCATTGGCAATAGTCACATCTCCAAGAAGCTTGCTTAGCTCCTCATCGTTTCTAACAGCAAGCTGAATGTGACGTGGAACAATACGAGTCTTCTTGTTGTCTCTTGCTGCGTTTCCAGCGAGTTCAAGAACCTATAGAGATTGAACACAAAAGAATAAGTTTCAACCAAGACAAGATTCACAATCAAAAGCAACAATAACACTACTAAAGATCTGAATTTGATTATCAAACAACTCAGATTGCGAATTCTAACAAATCAAATTAGTTTCCATTTGCGACCAATTGATACACAATTCAAGATTTGATTAAGAACAAAGACAAAATCAACTTTAAACACCATCTAAACCAGATTGAGAAATAAATGGAAAATTCTAAGTTACCAATTACAGATAATTACAAACTTTAAGTTAAATTCCCAATTTCGCATGTTATAAGAACCTTAGATTCGTCATGGATAGCGAAAATTTCAATCACGCGAAAACAGAGACGGAACCAATAAAATAGCCATCTTACAAATTAAATCAAAGTATAATCACCTCAGCGGCCAAATATTCGAGTACGGCGGCGAGATAAACCGGAGCACCAGCTCCAACACGTTCGGCGTATTTACCGGCTTTCAAGAATCGAGCGATACGACCCACCGGAAATTGAAGCCCAGCCTTGCTGCTTCGAGATGTGGCTTTCTTCGCCGCACCGGATCCAAGAATTTTTCCACGACCCGCCATTTTCACAACCACCAAAGAGCTTTTCTAGCGGAAAGTTTCTGCAAAAACGGAATAAAAATCGAAACTTTCTCTTGACGAACTAACGAAGGAATGGGGAAGATAACTAACCATGAGTTTTTATATGATGTTAAATAAGTTACTGACCAATGAGAATAGAGTATGCGGATCGAGAGGTTTAAGCCGTTGATTATAAATTAAATGAAATGCTACGATCTGATAGTTTTGTTCCCACCGCTTGACTTTTTTGGTTTTATTTCTCAACGAGGGAATTTCCAAAATTTTCAGGCTAAAGAAATTAAATTGGATTATATAATGGGCTGGATAAATCGAATTAGCTTCACGAAGTTAATGGGGCGATAAAGGTGTAGAGTATAACTATTTAAACCCAACTCTAGGCCCACAAGAACCTTCTTAATCATAGGAAAAGGTTTCATTTTTCAACTAATATTGTATTTGATATACTATCCAATAAAATGATATGATATATACTTTATATAACAGATATAGTACGCACCAAGTAATTCACATGAGTTGTGTGACTGAGATGTTTTTTTTGTATTTCAATTTTTGTTGTACATCATCACTTATGTGGCATTTGAATCATGAGTATTCTATGCAATTTGATCACTATATTACGTTCATGAATGATTTGATTAATCATATAAAATTAATTAAAACATCATTTTAGAAAAATGGTTAAGTTAATTGGTGCCAATGTGGTGTATACCTTAAATGGTAAGAATAAAAAAATGGTTCATATGTCAGTTCTATTTAAACAACATTTATTGTTCACAAGTCATAATATTTTATAGATTGGGGCAGACCAGTCAATGTGGTGTGGTCGAAATGATGGTCCTGTTGGATTAGGGTTTAGGGCAAAATTGGGATACCCAGAAGAACATTGTAGGATGCGAAAATGTGGATTGTGAAAATTGCGAATGAAACTTAGAATTATGGAAAGATAACGAGACGAAAAACGTGGAGGCGAGATTTGATCTCTTTCCTTAATTTTTATAATCGTCCGTAGTGTGACGGTTTTCAACGATTAAGAATCTCAGGATACAACCACTAGGAAACCGTATTCGCTACACTTGAAATACAGAGTATACGAACGCTATACTCTCAAGACATTTACGTATTAAAGACAAGAAAGACGAGAGGTTCTTCGAGAGAGTTTTTTCGTTGAAAACGATGATTCTCGAAGAAAGGAGGCGACGAAAAATTATAAGAGGAAATCGGCGGTTTCACGCACTCACTCGTGTGGTGAGATTTGTGGCGAAAAATCCGGGATTTGATTGACTCGGTTAGAACAAAATTTTAACTCGAAATTAATTCAAATTTCGGACCCAAAATATCTTTGTTTAATGTTGACTTTTAGTCAACGAAAATGTGGACTAATTGGATCCAAAACTTGGCCCAAAAAGAATATATTTGACGTGGGCCTTTTGATCCAAGACCCAAGCTCGAGCTCGAGCACGGCACGGCATGCCCGCGCGTGTGTGGTATTTTAGATAACCCCTTTTGTGTCTTCATAGCATGTTAACCAATCTTAGAAACAATCCTATATTTATATTTTGAAGAAAATTTTCTCAAATTCTAATGTGGAACAATTTGCATTTTGTCATTAATGGCTTAACATCATTCACATTAGACCTCACTTCGTATTCACATTTTATATCTATTTGCATTTAATATGGGTTCAATTATGTGTGATGGGTCCACCAGACATATCTATCAATATGCTTCAAAATTCAATTTCTAATTTAATGTCTTCCTTTGGGATTCAATAAAGCTATAACGATACCCACACCTACTTCATTATCTATCCTTTGCGATATCTACAAATAATATTAAATACACTTTTGACAAAATAACTTCAGTCTGAAATTAACAAACTCTCATTGAACTCTTTCATGTTTGATGAAGACGTTACGTTATGATGTAAATACTAAATAACAGAGTTGTTGTTTTACGGACAGAAAGAATGTAAAAAATATTATTGTTATGTTTATAATCGTTGCGGTTTTAATTTCAACTAAACATAGAAATCTTATATTTCGTTGTCGGCTTGTAAAAACTGAAATTTTAAGACCCAATTTACATAGATCGATGTTTTGTAGTATTTTTTTTTAAATGTGTATATGTATAACTATTGTTATTTATTAACTAGAGTGAACAAGTTGTATGATGTATTACTAGTAGTTTTCCACATGTTCTTCAATATAATGTATATACTATATACTATATACTATATTGATTACCATCTTCCAAGAAATGTCAGAATGTTTCATTTGCTATTGTGGGCTTTTAAGAGAGAATTGACAGATGCAAGGGAAGAGAAGTGAGTTGGAATCAATGTTCCTTTCCAATTTAATTCAAACTTAGTTTCTTCAGCTATGGTTTTATTTATAGCAATTATCATTTTGTTTTCAGTGAATGACAATATGCCATCATTATAACTTGGACGAACTAATTTATGAATAGTGAGTGAATACATAGTTTTAGCCTCACTAGTGGTGTCGGACATTATAGAAATATATAGTCCGTATACAATCTACTCTGTCGATGTTGGACTGGATGATTAACCCTGGCCTGGTCTAATCCATAGAATCTCACAGCCAACTCCTCGAAATAAAGATTTCTTATTGTGAATAAATACTTTTGAGACTGGTGAACCTGCCCACACACAATCTCATTGATTGACGATCGTATTTACTGTAATTATTTTTTTGTAAGAAACGGTTAAAGGAAATTTCAAATATTTGGAAGTATGATATGAATACAAAAATTCTCTACACAGGAACTGTAGGAAAAAAGATCGTAGGTGTATTTTTTTAAAACCAAAATTATTGTTAGTTTAATTACGATTTATGGTAAAGTTCAAAGAAGTTATGATAGTGATTTTTTGTTCCGTGCACAAGGTAATCATAATATATAGAACGAGTATACTATTTCACGAACATGACATAAAACATGTTGTGAAGTCTTTTTAGCTTTTTAATTTTTACACTTTAAGATTCACAAAATCAGTAAATGAAGGACACATTCTCTCGTGTTATTACATCGGTGAGTTGAGACATTTTAGATCTCTTTACATCCATATATATGCACGTACTTGCCTTCTGAGCCAAAATATAAAATAAAAACATTTTCCTTTTATTAACCATAAATTAACCATAAAATCACTATTTTTAAAATATTATCTGGTTTACTAAAACCAACTATATATCCTCCCTAAGACAAAAAAAAAATCTCAAATTCACTTACCTATTTTGCGTCCCCCTCTTTATTTTATTTTATTATATTTATTATAGTATCACTTCCAGTAAAATCCCAAAACAATTCTTCAGAAGATACAGATATAATATTAACAATGGAAGATTCATCGACATCAAGCAGAACAAGCCAAAAGAAGAAGAAGAAGAAGAACAAAACCATTAATCCAAACAAGAAGAACATCCCAACTGTTTGGTTCTCACTTAAGAAATCTCTTCACTGTAAATCCGAACTTTCCGATGTCCACGATCCCAAATCCACAACTAAATACCTCTCCTCAATCTCCAACAAAAGAATCTCCGGTATCAACTCCTCCGGCACCGGATCAGCCGCCGGATGTGGTGGTGGCTTATCAGGATGTTCAAGATCGATAGCGAATCTCAAAGACGTAATCTATGGAAGCAAAAGACATTTTGAGAACCACCAATAAGTAGTCCTCGTTCTATTGGGAGTAATGAGTTTCTTAATCCTATAACTCATGAAGTTATTCTTAGTAACTCAACTTGCGAGCTTAAGATTACTGGAGTTGGAGATATGGCTTCACCGGTCGGAGCAAGTGAATCCGGCGGTGGAGGAGGCGGTGGGGGAGGAAATGGTCGTTCAACGACTTTTGTTGGGATGTTAAGACCAGGAACGCCGATGCATTATCTGAACCATTCAGCTTCTTACCGGAGCCAAGCGTCGTCTACGCCGACGAGGAAGGGATCTTTTGGTTTAACGGAGAGAGATAGAGGAGGAGAAGGGTTAAGGTTTCACACAAACAGAAGAGTTTCATTGGAAATGAACATAGAATCCTCTGTTTCCGCCATTAATGGAGGCAATGGCAATTCCTCTGTTTCTTGTCATAAATGTGGTGAACAGTTCAATAAACTTGAAGCTGCTGAAGCGCATCATCTCTCTAAACACGCCGGTAAATTATTTCAATTTCGAATCTTTCCCACTTTCACCATTGAAATTATGCAATTTAAGATTCAGAACAACAAAAAGTTTTCGACTTTATGAAAAAAAATTCCTTCAAATTTTTTTAAAATCTCAAATTTATCAAAATGTATACAAATCTAGCAAAGTTTCCTTCAAAATTTCGAATTTCTATATCGAATGATGCAATTAGGTTAATAAAAATCTCAACTTTATCAAAATTTCCTTCGAATAACAAAAGTATTCAAACTTAACAAAATTTCCTCCAGATTTTAGATTTAGCTTATGCATTTAAGGCTAAAAGTTTCTAACTTTCCTCTAAATTACAACTATAAAAAAATTTCAGAAATATTAATTACACATTTGATATAGATACATATAATGTAAAAGATTTAGTTATGATTGTGATCTAAATATACTGTAATTTTAAATTTTGAATCAAAAACGAATTATTTAATTAACTACAGATTAATCTAATTTAAAATAAATTTTATAATTAATTTTTCACATTATATATCAAAACATAAATTTGATGTTTTGGTAATTTTATCTTTTTATTATTTTTAACGTTTACTATATTCTAACATCACAAAATAATTATAATTTACTTAAAAATATACAATAACACATTACAATTTACAAAAATTTCACTCGGATCGTATCATCATTCGCAAAACATATAATCTCACTAAAAACATCTATATAATCATTAATATTAACAATCACTCTACTAATAATTTACATAGACTAGACTTTTAATACCACAAAAGTGTTATAATTTACTTAATTTATAAAATAATATAGTGTAATTTAAAATAATCACACATCACAAATTATTAATTTAAAACAATATAACATGACAATATTAATTAACATATCACAAACTATATATAAAATAATAAATAAGATAAATAATATACTAAAAATATAAAATAAATATAAATATAAATCGGATATTTTTCCGCGCTACAAAGCACGGGATGATGCTATCTAGTACATTTTTTAACTGTTCGTAAGAAAATAAGGTATTATCAAACTATCAAAGATTCGGAGCACTATCACAAAAGCTTGAGATATTTTAAAAGTACAAGTAACCTATTTTCTTTCCTTAATTATGCTGTTGACTCACTGATTATCCATCCATAAAGTGAGAAGCCATTTTTGTTAATTTTTTTGTTCTAAGAAGCGATTGACTAATTTAACTGGTCAGTTTATATTTGAATAGAGAGATTTCTAGGATACAGTACACACACGCATTGTATATATATCTATGCTAATTACAATTTTAAAAATCAAGCATTATCTTCTAGAAAACATTAACTATTTTGATTAAAATTTATGTCAACTGATAATAAAGTACACTTATTCAGTTATTCTTCTATTCACTAATTAAGAAGGCTGTCCTTGTTGTTTGCTAAGGAACATTGTGACAAATTTTTTATTGAATTGATTAAGTCAATACTCGGCAAAATTATATATAATAAGTTCTTAATATCTCCCCTTAATTTTATAACGACGACAATGCTTTGATTTGTTCATTGTTGAAACTCTTCCTTGGAACTAGATTTCTTACTTTGCATCTATGGATCGAAGGTTGCTTTGGGTTGCTGATTCGGGTAACGTTGATGCTTTATATGCTCTAATTCACAAGGATCCATATATTTTACAAAACATCGATGTTTTACCTTTCGTCCACACACCACTCCATGAAGCTTCATCTACTGGAAAGACAGATTTGGCGATGGAACTGATGGTTTTAAAACCAACTTTTGCCAAGAACCTAAACGCGGATGGGTTTAGTCCTTTGCATCTGGCTATTGAAAATCACCGAGTTCAGTTAGCATTAGAACTAGTCAAGTTTGATCCTGATCTTGTTCGTGTTGCGGGGAGAAAAGGTATATGCTTCCGTTTCTTGGTTTCTTGGTCTGTCCGAACTTGTGCTTGTATTGTATTAAAAATAACATATTTAAGTCTTTTTCCTATCAAACATTAATTACAAATTGCGCATGCAAATACTCAAAACAAATGGAAAGAAAAGTATTTACGGTTTGCTTTTATAATTTGTAAATGAATGAATATCTGATAAGGAAAACTAAAATACCATGTTTTTTTATGAAAACATTCTAGTTCATAGTCCCCTCGACAACATTCGATAAATTTGGAAGGATACATAAAAGATTAGCATGGTTCTTGCGCAAGAATGACACGCACAAATCTCCAAATCTTTATATTTAACTGGAAAGAAAACATTCTCGTTCACAGCCTTTTTCATAATTTTTTTACCGTAAATATTTATTTTTGAAACAGTCAAATCTAATATGCTATACCAGAAGAAAAAGTCGATGCATTTATGTTGAAAGAGATTCTATAAACGGTCTTAAATTTATATCTTTGAAACATAGTATAATATAAAATTTGATAATGTCAAATTTCTTTGTCTAATCACCTTACCTATCTACAGGCATGACACCGCTACATCTTGTAGTAAAAAATGGTGATGTCAATCTTCTTACTGAGTTTCTACTGGTATGTCCTGAAAGCAGCAGAGACACAAACGTAAATTGCGAGACTGCTTTACACATTGCAGTGTTGAATGATAGATAAGAAGAACTCAAAGTTCTCACTGGATGTATACAAAGATTGCCAAAAGCGATGCTATATCCACTGAGATTCGAGTCCTGAACAGACGAGATCGCGATGGCAACACAACCTTACATCTCGCGGCATATAAGAATAATCACAAGGCATGTTTTCATCTTTCTTTATAATTTGAAATGCATTCTCCGCACTTATCATTCGATTGCTTCTCCAAATTTCGATCACATATTGTTATTAAAATCATATTGGATTTTTAGGGACCCTATTTGAATAACAATGGGGCAAATCGGCTATGATTAGTTTTTGGGTGGGGTGGGGAATGGGGGGGTGCAGACCCGCGGTACAGTATTATAGGTTTTAAAAGATTTTATTTTTCTATTAGAATTGTTTCGGGTTTGAGACATATATATATATAAGAGTCTAAATATTTCTACCATCATTCATCAGATTAATAAAAAAATCTTAGAGGCAAAAGATATTCCTCAAAAAACTCTCGTTTTTATTTTCTTTCGCTTTCTTAAGATTTTGGTATATTCTTTGCAAATTCACAACATATATTGAAAAGAAGAAAAATCAAGTATATACTCTATCTTCTTTGAACCATTTATGTTAGAGTTTTCTAATGATTGGTTGTTGCGTAGCTTATTCAGGCAGTTAAACATCTATTGAAATGTATGTCGATGAACCGGAACATCCAGAACAAAGGTGGTTTGACTGCTCTTGATATCTTACGAACCAATGGATCTCACATGAATATAAAAACATAGAAACTGATCAGAAAATCAGGCGGTGAGAGTGAAGCTTCTCTAAGAAAAGTAAATACCGCATCTGTCTTTTTAAGATCATCAATAACTTTCTTAGAATATTGCTCCACGGCAATGGCACGCTATAAAAACCTCATGTCAGACTGAACACGAAATGCCCTTCTAGTAATAACAGCTCTGGTAATCATAGCTACTTATCAAACTGCAGTTCAACCGCAAGAAAAAGATGAAAGATATTACAGGGGAAATATCTTAATAAATATGTTCTTTGTGTGGGGATTCAATACTATAGCATTTTGCTTGGCTATTGCCTTGACGTTTATACTCTTACCGGATGGTAGAGCATATAATTGGTTGTATGTCTTCATTTCGGTGCCTCTCGTCTGTACTTGTGCACTTTCGATGTTTCTGAAGTATATAGAAATCCCAATAATATTCATGCCCTTATACGTGATGATGGATGGCATTCATACTTGGATTTCTAATTTATGTAATTGTACTATATGTGAAATGGAAGAGGGCTAAGCAAAAGAAGGTACCAGAACCCAAAAGTGAGCTGATTCTCGAAGGATTTACGACAATGATCTAAATCCATATATAGTCACAAGCGGTTGAGAGCATTATTCATGTGTGAACTGTAAGTTTGTTGATACTCTTTGTATAAACATATTTCAACGCTTCTTTTAGTATTCTTCCGGTTGTAAAATAATATTTCAACAGTCTAAAGACGATCTTTTGGCCGATCCATTTCCATATTGTACAACAATCGTTTAACTAAATCTCCTAATAGTAAATTTTTTTTTGACTAATCAGATTGGAATCTAGACCTGTTCACGAGATCTGAAAATACAATGTAAATTCAGTTGTGATCATGTTGCTACGATCTAGGTAGTGATAAAACAATTTGATGAAACTAGTAAGTATAGTATATATATATATATACAACTGCTTGGTTAAGTTTATGGATCTGATAATCCCTCTCTAGTGGATTCAGCAATCAAAGAATAAGAAGACAACCTATTTAAAACGAAGTAGCGGTGGGTCATATATCACATAAAGTGTCAAAGAAAATTGAACACACCTTGTTTTAATTTTTCACTGGAGAACAATCTATGTCATCATTTTCGGATCTTTGTTATAACGACAAAAAACATTAACATTTTATAACTATGCTACCATGAAAACGATAAATAGCAAAAAAGAAAAAAAGAAAAGTACGCACGATTTTACCGTGGTTTATCCTCAATACAAGAATTATGTTCATTTTTTCCGTTACGCTCACTTATCAACATTCAGGAGTTGCAATTTTCTATCATTTCATTCTACAACAAAAAGAAATGGCAACAAAATATCCTTAGAAAAAATGACTACATATATTACCTGAAATATCTGAAGAAGTATTTTTCATGAAACATCTTTAATTATAATTTTTAAGATAAGTGTCCGGCCCAGTCGTGGGATATTCACATCTAAAACTAACAAAATATACAATAGTTGAAATTATGACTAAATATATGATGCAATGTTTTAGTTACTCTTTGGGGTATTTTCGTATCGTAATTGGGGTAAGTTAATCATGTGACTTACTACCATGTGTAATCAGGCGTTTATGAAAAATTAATATAATTAATGATCTGTTCAAATTAACGCAGGTTAAATATTTCATTCACTGATTAGCTTTCGTATTATTTCCCCATAACTGAAATTTTCTACCGGAATATTGACCCAATGATATATATTCACCAGATAAATTTCATAAGTATTCCCTTTATTTCTATCGAAAAAGAAGATGAAGAGTAGCTGCGAAAAAGTGAGATGGTTGTGAAACTATTGATACGGGCCAACCTCTCTTACCCGATTGGGTTTTCTCAGCCTCTCTACTCCTTTAAATGGTCTCCAATTATGTGTGTTGGGCTGTAATTTCTTAGTGTTTCAGCAAAAAACAATTGAGCCATTAGGCTGCTTGTATTTTCTTTCTCATGCAAATTTAAATAGAAAATCGAAAAAGAAAAAGAAAGTATTCATACCCGTGTGGCAAAGACTTGAAATAAGCAACATTATATAAAAGAAATGAATGTTAACATGGGCATTTTATGCCTTGGATTTGTTTCTCAGGCTCAGTAACAAATTAATAATGTTTCATCGCATCATTAATGGATATATCAGGCCGACCCAATGTTATGCATTGTCTAAAGGAAAAAAAAATTGGTCCATAAAAAATAATAATTAATGATGTTACAGGGAATTTAACCTAACACATGTGATTTTAATGATACAATCATTAACCACTGCATTACTAAATTTTTTTACAAAATTAATGCCTTTAAAATGTTATTATAATTTTGGCACCTAAAGCGTTTGTTTGTTGGAATTTAGCTCAGAGGCAGAGGCGAACCTGGATATAATATTGATCAAGCGTATTCAGCTTCGTATGTTCGTACACCACTGTCTGTACAAATTGTATAAGGCCGAGGCGCGCTTGAAGAAATGAATAAGAGAAGGGGCTTTATGACTATCAAGACCCATGCACATCTTCTAGAAGGTTAGAAGCAAGCTTGGAGTCGTTGGAAGCCAAAGGAAGGAAGAGTCAAATGTTCTTCACTTTCACTCTTGGGATCATTATTTTGGCACCTAAAGCGTTTGTTTGTTGGGATTTAGCTCAGAGGCAGAGGCGGACCTGGATATGATATTGATCAAGCGTATTCAGCTTCGTATGTTTGTACACCACTGTCTGTACAAATTGTATAAGGCCGAGGCGCGCTTGAAGAAATGAATAAGAGAAGGGGCTTTATGACTATCAAGACCCATGCACATCTTCTAGAAGGTTAGAAGCAAGCTTGGAGTCGTTGGAAGCCAAAGGAAGGAAGAGTCAAATGTTCTTCACTTTCACTCTTGGGATCATTATTTCGTCTCTTCCTTCGTGTCACTTTCTTCTCTTTATTTGCGAAAACTCTAGAGCTCATATTGTTTCTCTATTTAAAGGATGTAACACACATTGTATCCAATATAATCTAAGAGATTCTTTCTCTCATTCTCTAGGCTCTTTTACTCGCATTATTCTTCATTTTATTTTTCCTTACACTATTTCATCATTCCGCAATTCTAACATGGTATTAGAGCATCGATTCTACTTCTTCTAGTCTCATTTATTCTATCTAATCTTCATTCTCTCAATTTGCTTCTTCACTTTTCTAGTTTTTATTCTCTTTATTCGTTGGGTAATAATTTTGTCCAACGGTTTCTTCGGTTTCAACCATGGAAAACTCAAAACTAGTGGTGATTCCAGTTAGACTCAAAGGAGGAAATTACTTAATGTGGTTTAGAACCACAAGAACCGCTCTTTGTGGTCGTGGACTTTGGAGCCACGTTGAAACGTCTCATGCTCCAAAGGAAACCATCAAAGAAGATGAAGAGGAGGTCAAACTCGCTAATGAAGCCAAGTGGTTTTAAGAAGATCAAACCGTCATCGACATTCTCCAAAACTCTCTTGAAGCTCCAATACTTTAAGCATACTCCTGTGAAACCACAAAGGAGTTATGGGATACTCTTAAGAATGTTTATGGAAACATTTCAAATCTCACCCGTGTGTTTGAGGTAAAGAAGACTATCAACAACCTAAGCCAAGAAGATATGAAGTTTGCCAAGCATTTTGGAAAGTCTAGGTCCCTATGGGCCGAGCTTGAGATGCTAAGGCCAAGTACCATGGATCCGGCGGTGCTAAATGAAAGGCGATAGCAAGACAAGGTCTTTGGCCTCTTGTTACCCTTGAATTCGGCCTTCAATGACCTCACCAAGCACCTCCTAAGAGCCGAAAAGCTCCCAAGACTTGATGAAGTGTGCTCTCAAGTTCAAAGGGAACAAGGGTTATCTTGGTCTCTTTAGTGGAAACGAAGAACTTCTCACGGTAAACAAAGGGACTTACAAGCATGAGGAGAGGAAGATATGGGTGTACGACAAGTATTGAAAGAGGAAAGGTCACACCAAGTACAAGTGTTGGGTCTTCCATCCTCACCTCAAATAGAGCAAGTTCAAAGCCAACCTCTCCCATGAAGCCGCAAGTCAACAAGGTTAAGCCGGTTCATCAAAGCGAGGAGAAAAGGTGGCCATGACTACATCTTACGGTGATGTTGTGAGGAAATATGACATGGAGGCTCTTATACAATCCATTTGCTCTTTAAAAGAATCTGGTATCACTTTCTTTACTAGTAAATCACTTGTTATGGATTTGGAGGCTTCTCACCATATGATTACTAATCCAAATCTTATTGACAACATAAAACTGGGTATTGGTAATGTGATTATAGTTAATGGTAGTAGGGTTCCTATAAAAGGAGTATGAGATTTAAAACTATTCGATAAAAACTCTAAGACATTATTTATGTCGAGTTTTACTTCTAATATTTTGTCTGTTAAAAAGAAAACTTGTGATCTTAATTGATATACTATATTTAGACCTAATAGTGTTCATTTTCAGGATACTGAGACTGGAAAAGTACCTGAATAAGGGAATACCAAAGGAGATCTATATGTTCTTGAGAATACTTTACTAATCACTTCCATTTCGTTTTTTTTAATTCATGTTTTGCTTTTAGTTCTAATGCCATGTGGCATGCTAAATTAGGTTTTCCTCATTCTCGTGCACTTGAATTGATGATACCTCATATTTTCTTTGATTATTTTAGTTGTGAGGTTTGTATTATTGTTAAACATTACAAATCGGTAGTTCTTAAGTCTTTCACCATTTATGAAAATTGTTTTGACTTAGTTCATTTGGATGTTTGTACATCATCATGCGTTTTTAGAGATAATAAAAAATATTTTATAACTTTCATTGATGAAAATTTGAAATATACTTGGATTAAATTACTTCCATCTAAAGATGGCTTGTTTGAAGCATTCTTTAATTTCCAAAACTATGTCATTAAAACTTCAATGCTAAACTTAATGTACTATGGTCAGAAAATAGAAGAGAATATACAAGTAATAGATTCAAAAAGCATCTAGCTAAGCATGTATGTTTTTAGATTTTACGTAGTGGTCATTATAGTCATTCCTCTAATCCTAGAAAACATGCGCAAAAACTAGCTCGACTGATATTTTCATTTGATGTTGTCTATCCATTTTAGATAACCACACCTTGACTAAGCATTAAGTTGACTGGCCGAGAGCGGATTTTTTGGATATATAATCCATGTCGAGAGTGGAGTTACATTGGAAGTACCTTCCGACTTCACCAAAGATAAAAGGAGATCGGACATCCACCCAAGTCCAACCATCTCATTTGTCTGTTTTCAACTAGCCTAAGCCCCGAGTTACTATTTATTAATAGTAACCATTCCTCTCCTTTTAGTCAATAGACCAAGGAATTTTCACGAAAAGTTAGACTAATTAATATCTAGGATTTTAATAGAAAAATCTTATATGGTGCCCCCAAAAGAAAATCATTAAGAAAGGGGGCTTGTGCTGATGGTTTTTCTTATATGGGGTTGAGTTAGTTTTCTGTGTCTTTTGGTTCCAATTTCAATCTAAATTTTAAATTTCAACCAGAACCATTATTAAAAAAATATTTGAACTGTTAGAAAAACCATAGTGGCATATGTCCCACATTAGCAAAACTTATCCGCCCCTAGTTTTCACTAAAGCTTAAATTATTTATAACAGTATAAGACAATCTTAAATTGATTTATCTTTCGCACATGATATCTTGTATGTATCCTAGCGTTGATTTACTTATTATTCATTACAGTACAAGAAGCTGTCTTTGTGGGTTTCCTTCTAGTTTCTAGGCAGCATCACGACTGACCTAGCGTTGATTTACTTATCCTAGCGTTGATTTACTTATCTTGTAACAGTATAAGAAGCCGCCTTTGTGGTTTCCTTCTAGTTTCTAGGCAGCATCACGACTGACCAATTTAATTGGTGATAATTAAGTCAATAGACTCACTATTCAGTTGCTGTCAACAAAAAAAAAAAAAAAGACTCACTACTCAGAAATGGAAAAAACTATATATAATGGGTTTTATCAACGACACTAACTGATCCTTACAATTATTTTTCTTTCTTTGTTAAATATGGAATTAAAATTGCTTTTGGCCACTCAATCGGGTAGTGTTGATGATTTTTATTCTCTTATTCACGCGAATCCAGATATTCTTCAAAAAGTCGACGTTTCACCTATCATCCACACACCTCTCCATGAAGCTTCATCTACTGGGAAGATAGATTTGGCAATGGAACTGATGATTCTAACACCATCTTTTGCCAAGAAACTAAATGAGGATGGGTTTAGTCCGTTGCATCTCGCTATCGAAAACAACCAAGTTGATTTAGCACTAGAGCTAGTCAAGTTTGATCCCAGCCTTGTTCGTATTCGTGGAAGAGGAGGTACCTACTTCAAAATTTTAACAAAATATAATCTGAAACATATAATATAATATTAGCTTACTTCACGAGAGATCTTTTTGTTTCTGTTATATCTCAAAACGACAGGTATGACACCATTGCATCTTGTTGCAAAAAAAGGTGACGTCGAGCTTCTTACAGAGTTTCTTCTAGCATGTCCTGAGAGCATTGGAGATGCGAATGTAAATGGAGAAACTGCTTTACACATCACGGTTATGAACGATAGATACGAAGAGCTCAAAGTTCTCACAGGGCGGATGCAAAGAATGCGCAAAAGTGATGCTTCGTCCATCGAGGATGACTTCCTGAACAGACGCGATCGTCAAGGCAACACCGCTTTGCACCTAGCAGCGTCCATGAATAAATACAAGGTATATATGTTTCCATGTTTTGTAGAGTGGAACTCTTTTAGAGTCACTCATTCAACTTCTTTGAACTCTTATCCTAGGTGTTTACGTGATTCGTCAATATTATGATTATTTTTATAAAATACTACACGAGTCTTCACATTTTTTGAATCCCCCCTAGGCCTCTACGAGTCTAAGCACGACACTGGCGATATCACCTAATTTATACTAGTATATTTGCTATGTACAATATAATCACATAGTAATCAGCAATAGACCTATAACACTGTGAGACCTTAGATTGTAGGCAGATTCTATCCTAACAAACCTTTTACAAACACATAAGATTATGTCTTTTATGACACTTCGAAATTAGAAGTTTTATAAAGAATAAGAACAAACCTCCTTTAAATTCACTCGCTCCTAACCTCTTTGTATCATTTATGTTCATGATAAATAGTTTTCGTGATTCATCTGTATCTATACAGGCAGTAAAACAACTATTGAAATGCATGTCACTAAACCGGAACATCCAGAACAAAAGTGGCAAGACAGCCCTTGATGTCTTACGAGACAATGGACCTGACCTGAACAAAAAGATAGAGAAAATCATACAGAATTCTGGGGGTAAGACCAGGGGCTCTTTATCCAATGTCCAGACAATGTCTGTCTTCTTGAGAACACCAGTCACTTTCAGGGAATATTGCTCTACGGGAATGGCACGTTTCAGGAGTCGCATATCAGACGGATCACGGAACGCTCTTCTAGTGATAACAGCTCTGATAATCACAGCTACTTATCAGACTGCAGCCGAACCGCAAGATAAAGTCGTAGAGAAAGAACTAAATTTCAGTGAAACGCTATTACAGCTTTTGCTAATGTGGGGATTCAATACTACAGCCTTTTTCTCAGCTATTGCCATGACATTTATACTCTTACCACTCGGTAGAGCATATACTTGGTGGTATATCTTTATTACGCTGCCTATCATCTGTTCTTATGCGCTTTTTGTATACATGAAGTATGCTTTTTATAACCTCCACATATTATTCCTCTTCATGTATCTGGTTATCATATTCGGAGTCCTCGTGTATGTACTTGTAATCTATGTAAGGTGGAAGCGGACTACACAGAAGAAGGTACTGAAACCCAAAAGTGAGCTGATTTGTCAAGACTTCAAGACCATGGTTTAGCCATTTGAAGCGTTTGGTCTTTGTTCCGGCCTGTTAAACTTTTTTTTTATTAACATATTCCATAGCTCTGTAATGTGCACTCGTTTTGGAAAACAGTTAAAGATTGTATCTTTTGAATAAATTACTTGTTTTAAGGTTCTGGCGATGTCATTAATAATAGTAATAGGTTTGGGTCAAGTTCAACTTTGCTGCCCTTATAATTAATACCATTTAATTGATTTAAGAAAACACTTAAACAAAAAAAATAATCAATTTGGAGTATAATTTTGAGGATTCTGAAATTTCATCGAATTAAAGCTGGTGTATTCTTCACGCTGCTCTATATTGATCCTTCTCGGGCAGTACACTAAATAGATCAGACCGGTCAGTCATACTAGTTGAACCACGAACCAAATCTAGACCGGTCAGTCATAAAATGATGTATGTTATGAAATACTTTTGAAAGTATAAGATAACATTAATGTTCATTAAAAATTAAATTATACATTCATTATAAAACTAAAGTTCATGAAAATAACAAAAAATGGTAGTTATCTAATAAGGGAAAACTTATAAAATAAAAATAATATGAATGTTAGATAAACACACCTGTTAGCAAAATATACAACAAATCTAAAGGAGAAGTTATAATAAAAATACACAAACATAACTAAAAACATTATAACAAAGATATGCGATCCTAAGTAAAAAAAATATTATTGAAAGTTTCACAATAAGTAGACGTAACCTTTAAATTTTTTATAATGATTTTATATAAGATATATTTTACAATGGGTTATCTTAAAGAGATGCAACCTCTGGAAATATTAATTGAGATTTTTTTTATTAGTAGAAAAAATTGAGAATTTTGTTATTAGTATAAAAAAATTCAAACACCCGAAAGGAGAAAAAGCCTTAAAGGGTGGTTACAAATCACATCAAATCGAAACCAAACCCAATCATCAGATCTGATAAGGATATGCCATTAATTCTTTGATTAACGAAGGAGAGGAGAGCTTTGTTATTTACCACAGAGATGATCTTGAGAAGAATGTTCCACGGATGGAGGGTAAGTCCGCGAAGAACCCATGTGTTGTTTTTCTTATTCTCTCTGTTTTATAATGTAAGATGTTTTATATAAATATTACAGCAAATGTCATTGAAAATATCACTAAATTTTTGAATTCATTAAGGGTAAAAATGACATTAAAAATCATCTAGAAATTATAATATATATAATATTCGTTTAATTAAAAATTAAATCATTTATAAATCCAAACTTGACATGCATTTTGTGCAGAACCGGAAGACTGTTTGGTTTGCATTCTTTTCGTTCCCAACCTTGAGCTGAAAAGTAAACACACACAAATCATTGTACAACAACTCCTCTTTCAATCTCTTACTTTCAAAAGAGTTTTCCTTTTTGCTATCATGGGTAGAATCTTGAGGTTCGAAGCTAATATATTAACGAATAACGCAGAATGATAAGTAAAGAGAGTATAATGTAAAGGATCTGCAGCCTAACCTTTGCAAGAACAAGACATGGGTTCTCAGCAGGCTTGACCTGATATGAGTACACAAAAAGATAAGCAGAGTAATAAGGAACCATCCAATTGCTTGAATTTTGCATTCAACATGAAAGCATCAAGCAAAAAGTGCAAAAACCCATTCTTCTGACTCAATAAAACTCACAACCAAATGTAAAAGAGAACGTTTCCTCCGTGAAAATGTAAGCCAATGCCACACGCAGGTACTAACGACAAGATACTAGCTGCTACTACTACTACTACTACAAGGTTAGAAGTCTAGTATTACCCATTATACAGTTTTACATCTCAATCAGGGCTGTATCACCAAGCTAAGCTTGTAGTGAAGTCTTTTGGGATATTGAAGTATGTGCATTGTCTTATTCATCTATACAATTCAATTTAAGAAAATACAAAAGCTCCTGAAATTTCAGTGCTCATAACTTTCATCTCAATTCAGGAGTAACACTATAAACAAAGACAATGCACATACTTCAATATCCCAGTAAACTGAATTCAAATTGCAGAAACTCAGAAATGAGCAACACAGATTCAATTTATCAACTTTCACTCGTTTGAGAGAGATTTGTTGAAATGGGTATGCAAATTTTTTTCAAAATCAAAAGCGAAAAAAATGAAGCCTAATCTACAACGCAACCAATTGAACGAAATAATCTAAAATCTTGAACCAGAATTCGAAAATCGTGAGTTACCGGAGAAGCGACGGAGAGGGAAATCGGAGAAATTAGACGCTGACCGAGGAAGGAAGAGTTGGAGGATAGGGAAAGAGAAGTAAAAGAGCTATGAAGAGCAGACTTGGTTGCTATTTTTTTTGCACTGCTACTTCCACTGCGAAGTGGATAATACTTGTCTCTTCTCTTCTTCTTCTTCTTCTTCTTCGTCCTAATCCGTTCCACCGATGACGATAAAACTTGGACCACGATTAAACGACACCGTTTTACACCCAAGTTAATGAGCTGGACTATGTTTAAATTAAATTATGTCCATTAGCACAAGCATATAATCGTGTTCTTACAAAATTGAAAATTCTCGATTTTTGAGACGTTGCACCAAGAAAAAAAAAAGAAAAACAGTAAAAAGAGAATAAATTTTTCATTCACAAAAAAGAAAGATATAGACAGCAGTAGCATTTCACTCTTTTCTCGTCTAAGAACCCAAAATAAAAAAATATTATAGAAGTTAATTAAAAAAATTGATACTTTTTTCGTTTTCAAACATCACAAGTCTTCAGCTATATTACTGTCCACGGAATTGTCTCTCCGATGATTTTCCGATCTTAATGATCCGTTTCCGGTTAGCTCGTAATCGGACTCCTCCACCACAAGAACCGGAGGAGGAGGAGGAGGAGGAGGAGGAGGAGGAGGAGGAGGAGGAGGAGGCGGAGAAGGCGAGGGAGAATTCCTCTGTCGTTTTCTGCACTGTCTTACCTTACCAACACGTGTCAAAACCTGAACAATATCCCTCATGTTTGGTCGTTTTCTGGGAGCACGAGAAATGCATTTATAAGCAAAAGCAGCAACTTCATTCACTTCTTGTAAATCAAATCTTCCATCTAATCTCGAATCCACTATCTCTTCCCACCCAACTTTTTCCTCTGCATTCATCGCTGCCTGTTCGTTCATCAACAAACAAAAGTTTAAGTCTTTATATGTGTAATTCTTCAAATAAACCATTAGGGATATTGAAGTTTTTATATTACCAGCTCAACATATTCCATTAGACCTTGTTGAGGATTTCTTCCTGCTATAAGCTCAAATAGCAAAACCCCGAAGCCGTAAACATCGCTTTTCTTAGTGAATGTTCTTGTGGAAATGTATTCTGGATCGAGATAACCAAATGTTCCTCTGATGTTAGCCGCATGTTTCTCTACCATTTCTTCTCTAGATAGTCCAAAGTCAGCAACCTGAAGTAAAACACAATCGAGCATGAGAGCTGATAATAGACTGAAATTTCAAGGAAAATGAAGATATATATATATATATATATATATATGTACCCGAGCTCTCATGGATTGGTCCAACAAAATGTTAGAAGATTTGATATCTCTGTGGATTACAGGAGGAACAGCCTGATAAACAATATTGAATGGAAGCGTTAATATTGAAGTTGTGTTTCTTAAGAGATGCATTAAGATGGTAAATGGTTTCAGAAATTATCTTACCCCATCATGAAGATACTCTAGACCGCGTGCCACGTCTAAAGCAATATATACTCTCAAATCCCAGCTTAAGGATTCATGTTTTTCGCCTGTATTAAGAAAGCATTTTAATATGTCTCAAAATCTTTATGAAGGATCAATCAGTTCCAATAAATATGCTACAAAGAAACGAAGAGTACAACATTGCATTGACAAATCATTTAGTGACAAGCAGATTACTATAGGATGTAGAACTAGGCAATTCCTTACTGTATAAATGAGAAGCTAAGCTTCCTTTACTCATGTAGACATATATAAGCATGTGTTGGCCTTTCTCTGCGCAATAGCCGACCAAATTCACTAGATTACGGTGATGCAACCTTCCCAATAACATAACCTGAAGAAAATAGGGAAGTGAACGAGTTTAAGACAATAGCCTATCTTATATATGACAACTTATGGATGAGTAATAGAGATTTCAGAAAGCCTAAGTCTGAGATTAATGTTACATTTTACTAATGTTCATGTTTTTCAAACTACAATCCATAAAACTTTACCTCTGTTTGAAACTCTTTTTCGCCCTGTTTAGAATCAGTGGCAAGAACTTTCACAGCAACAGTCTCACCGGTAGACATTAGAGCTTTGTAAACAGGTCCAAAAGCTCCTTGGCCTATCAAAGTCGTGAAATTACACGTTGCTTTCTGCAAATCCCTGAATCAATCACCAAAGAACACATCTTAAAAAGGGTATATAACCCCAAGAATACAAGACATCATCAATCCACAAACTTCAGCGTAATAATCTACTTATTCACAACATCAGAAGTATAACAAAATAAGTCTAGTCCTCAATAGGTAAGACAATAAACAAAAAACCTTATGAGGAAACTCTAATCCATAATCTAAGAATTTGATCGCAGAGGAGGAAACAAACCTGTAAGAATATTCCAAAATGCCAGAAGCAGAGATAACATTACTCCTTTTAGTAAACCCTTCAAGCCAAAGAGACCTCACATTCTTTGAAGATTTAACAGGAGAATCAGGACCAATGGTCGAATCCGACATTATATTGCAAGAATCAGCTCCATTCTCTCTAATGGGAAGGCTGACACTTCTTATTGATCCACTGTTCACAATCTGAGACCTTTTTCTATGATACTTAAAGCAGAACAAAGCTGAAATAGCTAACACAACACCAATCACCAAACCAAGTGAGATCCCAACGATTAAACCAAATGATTCTCCTTCCATTGTCAAATAATGTATCAAGTCTCAAGCTCTTGTAGACATCTCTGCAAGGGAAATAATAATTGAATCAGAGATTTAAGTATTTGTTTTATGGCAACAATGTCAGACGAAGAGGAGGACAACAACTCATTGCTCAAATAAGAAAATAGCTAACGTTGACAATCAAACTTTTCAATAAAAGCTTGCCGAGAAAATGCAAAATTGAATCAATTCGTATCTTTAATCATATTGTTAAACACAAAAAAAAAAAGATAAATATTACTGAGGTTTCGTGAAGCTCATAGCTTAAATTTGACTATGAATTTCGCGAAATTCAGCTACGGAAATTGAAGTTTCTTAGCAAATGGTTAACACTATTATGGAATTTTCCCGGGAAAATTTGTAGAATCCAGCAAAGAAATGAATTAGATCAAAAGATTTGAAAATAAATCTCGAGGATCGTAAAAACTTTTGAAACGCCGTTTTGGAAACTTTTCTTTATTCCTTACTATTTTCTCTTTCCCTAAATTTTTCGTCGTTTAATTTTCCAACATTTCGTCTTCTCCAGTACCCAAACTCACAAAGAAGACTTTCTCAACGACTAACAACAACAACAACAAAAATCCCCAGAAAAAAAAAAAAGAATCGAATTCTACCTGTAAAAATGTGTAGAATCTGGTGCATTGTTATAGAAGACAATATTACATAAGAAACTTAGAAGACAGAAAAGTTTGAAGAGAAAGGGAGAGAATAATATTTCCAGAGCTTTGCTTTGATTGCAGAGAAAAGAATCCAAAGAGAGAGAGAGAGAGAGTGAGAAAGAGACTGAGAGGAGAGGTTCGATTTCAAGCAAAAGGCAAACTTAAGCTTTGGGACTTATTTTTGTGTTATGTGTAAAAAAAAGTTACAGAAATTTCAAAATTTTACATTTTAAAATAACGAAACTGAAAAGCTTTTTATTTTATTATTTCTTAAATAATTGTTTAATTCTCTCGATTTGAGGTTTCGATATTCTCCAAGCATAATCTCTAGATTTTTTTTTTGTTATCAAAGATGATAATTTTATGTTGTTTGTTTGGTGTGAATAGTTATATACTTATATCCGTCGTCATTCGTCATATTTGCACTTTGTTATAATTTTGTAACTCGCTTTCTAGAAACGGTTTTAAAATTCTAGTTTTGTAATTCAAGATTATCATTTCATCTAATTATAACTTTAGCTGTGAATTTTTGTTTGATTTATTTATTTTCTGTGTGTGAACTTTTTCAGTTGTAAATGGTAATAAAATAAGTCTTTATCTAATCATTTTGACTATTGACTAACATGTAAAAATTAGATTATCATGAAGAAATGTAAAGGAAGTAGAAGTTTCAGAACTCAGATAATGGATAAATTATTTTGTGCAAATAAAAATGTGTATATAAAAAAAAACACTATCCATAGAAATGTAAGAAAATTGTTTTTTGTGTTGTATGCGTTATGGGTCCCACGAATATATCGAGGCTTGTATTTGGATGAATTATCCTTTTTAAATTCGTAGTGGACTTTTTGGTTTTGCGCTACGAATTTTCCATTATCATTCATCCGTCGTATTTTAAAAAGCACGTCATCATTGTTATTATTTTTCAATAATTCGGTTTTAGTGTCAAGTTATACTTAAAAACTTTCAAACCTATACACCCCAGTTACAAAATGTCATAACTTCATATAGAAAGGTAAATAAGAGTTACTTAATTATTTTATATAAATTGTATTATCTAAATCTCCGATTTATCTTATCATTTGAGAGTTTGGAGGTTAATTAGTAGGTGAGAAGATAAAATGTGAAACTATAAGTCTATCACAAATGAGAAGATAGTAGCGAGGAGGGGCTCTCGGTTGAGGGACCCGAGCGGTAGAGCCCTTGTAGTTCACTAAGGTGCTATTGAGCTTTAGTTGCTATTCCCCTTGTGTACATATCCACCTAACTCGCCTAATGTCACTTTCGAGATTATTAGTTGGAGCTAATTTTCATCCAAAGATGAATACAATAAATATAAAATAATTTCTTTCAAAAGAAAAAGGTGCTATAGACAGAAAACATAATGAAATTAATTCGAAATGACATGTGAATTTATTGCCATTTCTCCATACCATCTTAACAATTCCGTGAAATCAAAATTGAAGAACTTATGTTGATGAAGAAAAGAAGTATGTTTAGCTTGTTTTAGTTCTTCTGAAATGACACCGACACAATTATGGATTTAAACACTAACACTATGTTTAGCTTGTTTTAGTTTTTCTGACATGATACCGAGACATTTCTGGATTTAAACACTAACATTGTAAAATGTTGTGTAATGCACTAGAATGAATAAAAACGAAGATAAAATCCCGTGATTATTGCCTTAAGTAATTCTAATATACTTGGACAAAATATTAGCCACAACCACACGAAACAAAACATTATCGCACACAAAAGATTTTACTTGAAGTAGCCAAGCCAAGATAACCAAGAGAACACGTGAAGATCCTTCATAGTATTGTATTTGACCACTTTATATACATACTTGCGTGAGAGAGATCATTTATATACACATTAATCGGATATAGTTATTTTATCGAGCTTATAATGTTTTTTTCCATAGATTTTGTGTTGTTTTCACGTTGGCAGAGAAGAGAGTGGGGCTGCAACCCAAGATACTATAATTTTCTCTTCTTTATATTTTTAATTTTCATTTATCTCTAGATCCAATACTCCTTTTTCTCAAGAGACGATTAATTGAATATTTGATTATTTGCCATACGACAATTTCGGAAATTTATGTGAACATGTGTTTTGACTCATCTTGGCAGTATATGAAGATATAGAATGGAGAATAAAAATGAGTAAAGGTTAAACTTGGGAAGATGAGATGAATTTGATATCTTGAGAGTTGAGAGCAAATATCCCCCAAATTCTAAGTTTTCTTGTTCCATGGTCGCATAATCATTAAGCATGACATGTCCTCTCCACGTGCACGGTACCACCCCATGTTCTCATGTCTCCATGTATAGAATGCATAGTCGTATACCTACATATATGTTGTATGTATATATCACACAAATTTAGAGATTTATTGATTATGAAATATAAAAGGTAAGTCTACATGTGAGAATGTGATTAAAGATGCAAAAAAACGCGTTAACGGCTGCGGCTTCTTTAGTGCACTAGTAATATATTAGTGTTTAAGAATTTGAGCTACTTAAGGTACACAACTGTACAAGTCCTTTCTTTGTTCGACATAGGAAATGAATCATGACAATTTTATACAGTACTCTATTTGTTTTTTTGTTTTTTTTTGGTTCTGGATTGATGTCCATTGAGGCACTCACTAACAAAATTAATGGGTTTTGGCGGTTGGTCTTGGCCCATAACACGGCCACAAAAGAAACCATGCAAGAAACTTTGAGTCTGGGACTATCACAATATATGAACCTTCAAATCTTCAAAGCCCAACAAAGATTTTGATGAAAGAAAAATATATATATCATAACGTAAATAAACTATTCAGTGTCTAAGAAATTTAATCAAATAATTATGATTAATCCTGTAGAGTTGTTTTGTGGATGTTAAATAATGGTATACAAGATACTTGGCCTTCGTTTTGCCTGTGTATAATTATAATGATGAAATAAAGATTGATAAAGAAAATTGATCATTAGGGTCGGTCTAACAACGTATAGGCAAATAATGTACTTATTAAATGCTAATGATATAAGTATATTTTAACTTCTTAAAACCATTCATGTGCCAATGCATAAGCACAAATTGATCGTTTAAAGGATTGTTAAAAAAGAAGTTCTCTGTAACTTTCGTTTTCTTATCATTCTATTGTATTTACTTTGCATATGGTGAATTAAAAGAACAGATATAAGATCAGTTCTAGCTGATTGGTTTCGCCTTTAAAATGAAAGAAATAAATTAACTCGGCGTTCGATTTCTATTTGGATGTATGTTCAGTTGATACAGTAGTATTCGGACATGTACTTTATTCTATAGAATCATATTGGTACGCTTACGTGTTGCATAGCATAAGCAGAGAAGCTACGTGTTGCATAGCTCAAAACTCTTACTGTTTGAGTTTTGCATAAGTTTATATAAATATATATATATCGGTGGCAGTAATATCAAAGAAAATAGTTTAAGGAACACACAAAATCAAAGAAATATATACATTAGTGCTACATCTTTCCATTAATATATTCACGGGAGATTATATTATACAGATAAAGTTTACAAGAAACATAAACTCAAAACATGAACGGAGTCGGTGAAAATGCCGGAATTACTGGTTCGAAAGCATTTCTCCTGTAAAACCCATAATACAAATTGAAAAACGTCAGAACATTTTTATTTATATTAATCCACTATATGTTCTTCTGCCATTTTATAACAGAAATATTCATTATACATTTTTTTTTCGTAACAAAATTTCCATTATACTTATCTAGTTATCTTGGTTAGCTATCCATTTACGACTCCTAATTACTAGAATAAACAACAAACATTCTGATGTTGACATCCCAACTATATCGAATCTTTATCCACAAAACAGCATATTAACTACCATCAATATCTTCAAATAATTCTTTCAAATTATAGTTTACATACTTATCTTTTTATACATTACATTGAATTGTTAGCAATTTTATTATAGCAACTAGCTACTCAAACATGTGTTTTTCTGTTTGTTAATGAGGTATTCAAACATGTTAGTATATTTGTTACATTTTTTAATTACTATGACTAAATTCTCATAATAATGTATTAAATATAAAACTAGTGTTGAAAAAAACACTATATAACCTTGATTAACCCAAAAGTATCATGTAAACTTGCTAGATATAAATAATATATAAATAATTTTGTCACACAATTCTCAAATAGCAAAGTAAAAGTTACGAGAATAGTGTTTTACCCAAAATCATCACTACGGAAACGAACATGACCACCACCGGGTCGAGACGACGCGTCTCGATCGTCGCCTTCACTTTTCCGACGGACTTTTCTTTCTTCTCCGACCTTTTTCGATTTCTCCGTTATTGCCGGTATGTTCTCTGAGATCACGCTAAGCGACGGTCTCCACTCAGCCACCTGTCCAGGTTGACCCACTACTCTAACGCGTTTCCGCCGCCTTCGCTGTTTCATTAGCGACTGCGTTTCGTTGGAAACCGAATCTTCAGCGGTTACGGTGGATTGGTCGAACTGTTGCGAACCAAAACAAGGCACAACGAGCTCCAACAAGAATTTCATATCCTACACCACACCGCACCTGATCCCTTTCTCTTCCCTTTTCTTGAAAACTTTTCAAAATGAATCTTTAAAAATGTTAAATTGGATTTGATTCTTTAAAAGAGGCTAATATTTGGGGATATTATAGATGGTGCCACAAGTGAAGAAATTGGAGTGGTGATTCTCTCTTCGGAAGCAGAGGCAATTTATAGAAGGGAGTCAAGAATCCAGACGTTGTGACTCACTTAATTACGTGGACATGAGATTTGTTGCATTATTACTAAACTACCCTTGACAACTTAATAGTAAACCGGAGTTGGACCAGTTGGTTTTAGTAGAGATGACAGACGTCATCGCCAAATCTCATGACATACACGTATTTCATAATAATTTATTGATTAAGTGGCAATATGAACTAGACTCCATAAACGATAAGATAACTTTATTACCAGAAATTATATCAACAAATAAAAACTTTCGTCCAAAAAAGAAAAAAAGACGATAAGATAACTAAATCATAATTCATAACAATCATTTTTAGCGTGATTGTTTTTGAAGTAGAATCATATTGTCGACGTGAAACACTTTTGTTTCCGTTTCCGTAACTGGATCTTTTTTTTTTTTTGGGTTTTAGAGGAACTTTTTTATTCTTAGTACACAAAATTGGGTTTGTTTTTGTTGAGAATAATTTTGGACCATTTATTAATATTGTTGACATATTTTCATGTCAGAAATGAAATAATTTTGTTACCTACATAATAATGGTGGTGGTCATTCATGTTTTACGCTTTGGTTATCTGCTTTTTCACATGAAGTAAATTATAGTTGCATTTTATGAGGATCTAGTTTGATTATGATTTTGATTCTAGTTAACAAATGTCTATTTGAGTTTGACATGAATGTATATTAGATCATTTCAACTTTGAGATGGTTTTCGCCGTTTTGGATTTCGGTTTGGATTTTTTTTTGGGCTAGGAATCTCGTAGGAGAAGTAAACCAACTAAAACGAAATTATATATATATATATATATATATAGATTTAATTTTATGTAATTTGTTTTTGGTGTGGGTCAGTTTAGTGTATAAAGAATTCTAATTTGATTCGGTTACATGGATATTGAATTACTGAATATCCAAATTAGTCTTAATGAAATATTGAAATTGGATATTGAATTAGTTATAAACGTAGTTATTACTAACTAAAATCATCTAGATTTATATCTCTATCATATTTTTCTCGGGGGACTTTCATGTGGTTTTTATTCTTAGTTACGTAATAGTATTTGATGATATGATTACATATCTACATTTGCTATTATACGTGGCAATGAGAAAACCCTATAATAAATGTATATAGTATAAGAACATGAATATGATCTCCTGTAGATAAGAACTATATTAAATAGATCAGAGCAGACTCATATCTCCTAACGATATAGAAAATGAAACGGTCCAACTAATTTTAAACCACAATTCAACCACAGAGAACGACTCATCTAAAATGCTGTCACATTTGAAAGTAATCACACTCGCGGCGCAACAAAAACGACGATGACTCATCTCTTACTGATTTGTTTTTACTAATTTGTAATAATATTAATATGCATGCTCTCCTTTTCACATTAATACGACGACTTAATTTATAGTTATATGAATGATGGAGTTAATCAGTTAGTTATGTTGCTACATGTTAGATGTCACGGGCCAATGTAATCGTAAGATATCTTGCTCGAGCAGTGATTTGAATCTATAATCCCAAACCACAATATTGGATAGAATAAGAGGACACACGTGTGTTAGAAAGTTTATAGAAAAGAACATAATTAGAAAACGTTATCCAATTTGAAAGAATCGCATTTAGTTAGTTAAACAGTTAAATTTGACTTGTGCCCATTCCTATAACTTGAAACCAAAGTCCATTTGTACACGTTGCGGTCGACATTCTAATTATAACTAACTTTGTGTCCAAGGATTAGACAATCAAACAACAAAACATATCACTATTACCATTATTAGCTAATTACACTCTAGAAATTCTATATGAAATAGACAAAATCAAACGAGACTCATTTCTCTAATATGATGAGTTGTAAAATAGAATTGGTTGCATGAGAAAGAGGGAATTGTCTCACCAAACGTAATTTGGACAGCGAAGGAATGTTAGAGTATGAACGGTATCTCTTTGATTATTTTGTTTCCTTTTTTTTTTGTCTTTTTAACATTTATTGCATAAATTTATGTAAGCCATTAGTATTTTTGATATTTCTTTTGTTATTATTCGGTCCACATGTTATATATATATGTTCGTGTAGATTCTTGACATCTCCACGTGAAATTGTGAGAACTCAATTTTGTTTTATTGTGGCCCAATGACTTATTCCCATTTGTTATTATCATCACTTTTATTGTATACAATGGTTGCATCTAAACAGAAATTGTGAGTTAGTGATTGGCTAATTGCTACGGACCCATTGGGTTTTATGAAAATGATCAATCAGATTGGGGTCTAAATATTTTTGGTTCACACAGAAGATTGTAGTTTGAAAAATAATATCTTCCAATATCAAACGTGACATATAACAATAGGTACTAGAGTAGACCAAATATAAACAGAACCGGTTCGGTTCCAATTTTTCCAGACATTCAAACAAAAATATATCTCATATAAACCCGGCCCAGATAACATCGATCATGTAAAAAAACGGTGACGTTTAAGTCTTTGATACCTAACCATGTAAGCCAAATCGTCATCTCTTACTTTTACGCTTAATACTTTGTCTTGTAAAAGACAGTTTTTGGTTATTACTCAAAAATATAATTCGAAGTTTCTGAACTATCCAAGGTAATGACAAAGACATGGAGACAACAGCTCAATCATCGATGTTTGAAAAACGGATGTAAGTGTAAACAGTAATATAAAGATTCATAAGAATCGAACAAAGTTGTGTCTCTAGCGGTTACCATATGGAGAATATGGAGGACGAGACATGTTGTTCTGAGGTTGATATGACTGCGATTGCTCTCTTGGTCTTGCATACTCTGCGAATATGACCCACCCGTCAAGAAACTGCAGAGCAACACAGAGAGGAGATCATTAGCCATTTCGTATTTGTCAGTGTAAAAATCTCTTAATAGATTATGATTTGATAAAAGGGAAATGCAGGGATTAGAATGAATAGAAATACCTTGCCATCCATACCAGCAATTCCTTTAGCAGAATCTTCTAAGGTGGCATATCTAACAAATCCAAACCCTTTGGAATATCCTGATACTCTGTCTGTGACAACCTTAGCTATAAAACCAATTTCAGAGAAAGTAATAGTTACAGTTAGCTTTCTACTCGACTAGTTTGATGTCGCATAAAGGGTCCTAGTAAGGAAAATTACCATCAGTAACTTCTCCAAACTGAGCAAACGCTGTCCTAAGTCCTTCAGAAGTGGTGCGCTTACTAAGCCCTGAAAAATAGTCAGGTGGCAGACACAAAGATAAATCCTTTACATACCCTAAAATAAAAGCTGGTACGTAGAAACAAAAACGAAGATAAAAAATGAAAAGACACTTGAGGAAACTGAGAAACAGTTATCAGAACAGGTATTGGATCAGTACAAAGATAAGTTATTCGCAATACATAAAGTTTCAAATATTTCATGGCTAACAAAGGAAAATGACACTAATTCACAAGTTTTTATGGCATTGCAGGACAATGTTACGCTGCTTCTTCAAAACCAATTGATACTAGTCAGGTCAGTATTTACAATAAGAAACAGCACAGATCACATGTGTAGCAGAAACAAAACATTAAGTAAACAAACAAATCATAAAATCATGAATTCTTCAGAAATGAGTCTTAAGAATCAATGGTTGATATTTCTGAATCATAAGGAAGGATCTTCAACCCAATAAAGCGACGATTGAAGATAAAACCTCAAAACCCAGAATTGAGATAAGAGAAATGAAAGAGGATATTACCGGAGACGAAGAGATTGGTGCTAGGATCAGCCTGAGGACGAGCCGTAGTTTGAGTTTCAGCTTGTGGAGATAAAAAAGAGAACTTTGAAGCATTTGAACAGAACAGCCGTCTCAAACCAACCGGATAATTAGCCACTTCCGTCACCGCTCTAGTTATCGCCGGAAGTCTCATAGCCACCGCCATATATTCAATCGATTGAAAAAGGTTTAGACTGAAATGCTAAAACCCTAAACAAATCGATTTGGTTTCTGGGGAAAAGGAGGAAAAGACCTTAAAAAATAGACATAATAGAAAATGACGAATATACCCCTGAATATTTGAGTACGCTTTTTAAACACAAGTTAGTGTATAAGAAACGTTTACAGTGAACGAATGTCAACACCAAACAAGAGCCTACAAATACGAGAGAGCTTTTTGCTCTGCACTCTTCAACTTTCGTCTTCAACTTTACAAATTAAAAACATTAAAACTCCATTCTCTTGCCTCCAAATCTTTCATTTACCAGAAAATTTCATTCCTTTGTGACTTTGTCTCTCTTTTATTCTTGCGACCCAAAAATGGAATCTTTAATGAGACTCGTCTTTGTTCTGTTTCTGTTGTTGGTCGTCTTTTTCGTGCCTCTTGATCAGGTTTCTTCTGAATCTATCAGCAGAGCAAATTTTCCGGATGGGTTTTTCTTTGGGACAGCTTCTTCAGCTTACCAGGTGACATTCTTCTTCTTCTTCTCCAAACTAATCCAAGAAAGAAAGATTAAGAAAGATTTTAAGAATCAGTTTGAAAAATCAGTTTGAAGGAGCTGTAAAGGAAGGAAACAAAGGAGAAAGCATATGGGACACGTTTCACGAAGAAACCAGGTATTAAAGAAACAAACCCAGAAAATGTCAACAAAGAACCCAGAAAAAAATCAAGATTTCAAGCGATTTAATGTTATTGTTCTTAATCACTAGGAAAGATATTGGATTCCAGCAATGCAGATACAGCAGTCGATCAATATCATCGGTTTCATGTAAGTTTTAACCTAATAAGCAACCATTAGTTGACTTAAGCTTGAAGACAAAATGTAAAGGTTGCTTCTTTACAGAGCAACCTCGTCCAAACATATCTAAGATAAGACGTAACAGACTATAAATGAGAGAACCTAAGAAGCAAGAACCTTTCTTTCTTTTTTTCTCCTGAATTTTTGCTTTTTACAGAGTGACATAGACCTGATGAAAGATCTGAGAATGGATGCTTACAGATTCTCTATATCTTGGTCAAGAATATTTCCGAGTGAGTATAATTCATTTATCCGTGATAAGAGTAAATGTTCTGTGTTTCTGATTGGTTTGTTAAACTCGGGGTTTAACAGATGGAACAGGGGAAGCAAACCCAGATGGAGTTAAGTACTATAACAGCCTAATAGATGGTCTTTTAGCCAAAGGAATCAAACCTTATGTGACATTGTATCATTGGGATCTCTACCACAAGCTTTAGAAGAAAGATATGAAGGATGGCTAAGCAGAGAAGTTGTGTGAGTAAATGATCTTTGGATAAAAATGTGAAATCTTTATATGTTATAAAAGCTATTAAAAATGGTGCTGAGATGATTTCGAGCGTTATGCATTCACCTGTTTCAAAGCATTTGGAGATAGAGTAAAGTACTCGATCACTTCCAATGAGCCTCGCAGGTTATCGATCCAAGCCTATGACACGGGGATACAAGCTCCAGGGAGGTGGTCACTTCTGGGACATTGGTTCTGTAGGAAGGGGAAGTCATCGGTTGAACCATATGTTGTAGCTCATAACATTCTCTTGTCTCATGCTGCTGCTTACCACACCTACCAGAGAAACTTCAAGGTAAGAAAACAGAACAGAACATGATCATCTTATGATTCTTTTCTTTATCCAGTATAAAATGTGGGAATTTCTATGTACAAGGAGAAACAACGTGGTCAAATCGGGATATCATTAGATGCAAAATGGTATGAGCCAATGATTGATTGTGATGAGGACAAAGATGCAGCTCGTAGAGCAATGGATTTTGGGATTGGATGGTAAATATAGGATCCTTTTATCTGGATATTTGCATTAGAAACTCGGAAAAAAACTGAAGTGAGGAATGAGATTTAAAATAGGTTTATGGATCGTCTAATCAATGGAGACTATCCAGCTTCAATGAGTGGAAGAGAGACTACCAAAGATAACACCAGAGATGTCTAAAACCATAAAAGGAGCATTTGATTACGTGGGAATCAATCACTACACGTCATTATATGCGAGGAACGACAGAACTAGGATAAGGAAACTGATTCTGCAAGATGCTTCCTCTGATGCCGCAGTGATTACAAGCTGTAAGACACTAATTCTCATATCATTCTCACTACTACGTACAAAACCAAAAGAAATCTAAGCTGATGTTTCTACTCTCTGTTTGCTTCTACTTACTGTAGCTTACCGTGGAGGAGTAGCTAGAGGAGAAGGGTATGTATTTCTCTGATATATATTCACTAATACTAACAAATCACATACTATAATCTAATGGGAAACTTACTTGAATCTCTCAGGCAGGGTCAAGCTGGCTACACATAACTGAAGCCCATGGACAACCCATGGACAACCATTTAGAGCGAACGTTAATGAGTTTGGTCGTTAATGGAGTTGGCCGTTAATGGAGTTGGTCGTTAATGGACACGGGTGATAATGGATGCAGTCAGTTTTTTGTCCACAATCAAAATGGATAATACTGGACGGATCAAAATGGACATGTACATCCCATTTTGACACCTCTAGTTAGACAATTTGGAATGGAACTCAGGATACACAGTTCGGTTTGGGATCTATTATGTTGACGTGGAGTATATTTTGAGGTGGAGTATTGTAAGTAGCGTAGAATGTGCAAATTTCATTGATGGGCAAACCAGCCATATTGATGATCTCTGCGGTCTTCTTGTGCCAGTTAACCAAGAAAGTTTCACCGGTAGATTGTGACTCTACCAAGTGCTCACTCGTGCAATATGAATCCAGAAGCTTCCGTTTGTTCTTGGGAAGATTTTCCGGGAATGCAAAATGTCATCTTTCTTGGAAAACATGCCACGGGAGGAGAAGAAGCTGGGGTTTTGAATTTGATCCACTCGGAGTTACTTTGAGCGGGTCAGTAAAAACTGAATTGAGTTCCCAAGAACTTGACAGCCACAACACAATCTTCTTCCTCTGATTGATCATAGAAACATGTATGTGCTCTCGCTATTCTGTTTTTGCTAATTTACTTTTATCCAAAGTATCCTTTTATTTATAGATATGAAAGGATCCAAGACAGTTCCGAATCATTCCAAACAACAACAAAAGTTTATACGATAACAAAGCAAAGGAAAGAGATCACGTAGTTGTTTTTTGCGCTATATCGGCGAATTAAGGAACCAGAGAGAGATCTTAAGCACGTTTCAAAACTACCATGAAGATGACCACTACAGCTAATCCAAACAGAGAACGAGGGTCGTTGAAAACCGTCTGTTTCTTGTCTGTTCCATCCTCTGTAACTGATCCATACCCAAACAAGTCCCCAAAGTAAGAAGAGACGTTTTCCATCAATCGAACCGCTTTTAGCTTCATGTCTTGCAGAATCTCTAAGAATTCCATCGGTTTTGCTTCCATGGCTTCACACTCAGTCGTGCTCGAACGTTCAGATTGATCGTTGTTGTCAGATTCAACCTGATATGAACCAGCTGAAAAATGGAATAAAAGTTTCTGTTAGGTTACTTCATGGTAAAGACATGTTAAACACCACAGGATTCACAAGTCATGGTGAAGTTTCTCTTCACCAGTATTGTTGGTCTGGAGAAATTTCATGAGATCTTTGTTTTCCATTACAGCATCCCAGACTTTTGGATCACACGCAATAGAAGCAACAACAGTCTGTACAAATAGATACAAACAAACTACTATCAAAACTTTAGTGTTGCACAAATTAACAACAAATGTGAAAGTGTAGCAGCAGCAAAGCTTAACCGTTTGCGAAGCAATCTGAGATATATACATGTAACAAGAGCAAAAACGTTTCGATATACCTGCGCAGCGGTGTTTTCACTGAGAAAAGCAAAAGCTTGAAGAGCAACTTTTGGAACAGCTGATTCAACAGCTCTGTTCTCGGAAGATTGAAAATTTGAGAGCATTTTGGAAACAGAACCACCTTCATTTGACTCTTCCATTGTAGAAGACGACTTTGGAGATGACATATACACCCTAACAAATGTTGTATACTCCATTAAACAACACACATTTAAGCACAAAACAGAATTAACCGTTTCAATTTGAGATCAGAAGCCAAATTAGGTCAATTCAATCCAAATTTGAATACAAATCCAATAAATTCGAGATCTAGCAAATAACTTACGAATCGATAGCTTCTTTGAGATCTTCAGTAGCTTCCTTAGCTTCTTGAAGAGTAGGAGGTTTGCTGAAAATAACTCTAGGAATCGGCTCGTCTTCAGCACCGGCAAATTCCCAATCGTCCCAAACCGGTCTCTGCATGATCATCGCCTCTTCTTCAACGGAAGGATTAACCGCCGATGAAATCGAAGCCGAAACAGGTTTAGATGCGGCGGCGGCGGCGCTTTTTACCCTAAATTGCTCAGTCGCCGGAGGAAATCCGAATCCTCCTCTGAATCCTCCTTTCGCAACACCGATTCCAGCCACCTTCGCAGCCGTCGTCATCGCTCTTCCTCCTCCCATGGGTGTTGATCCTCACGATTTCGGAGATTTGGGAAAAATTGAATTGTTGCGATTTCGAAGATTGTGATTTGAGATTTTTAAAGAAAGAAAATGCCTTATCCATGAAGTAAAATGACGTCAGCAAGAAATGGCCGACATTTTGTTTAGTTATCGTAATTAGTCCCAAATCTTATTATAATCAATGTTTACTAAGGTCTGGAACAGATTCGGTTCATCATAATATTTCCGATTTTATTCAGTGAATATTGTTTAAGATTATCATCATTATTCTAAATAAATTTAAGATTTTGTATTTTCCATCCTTTGTAACTTATTATTATTTGTAAATAAATTTAAGACTCTTAAGCTTTCCAATTATGCGGCGGATCGAACTAGAAAAATCGTTTGCGAATTAAATCATTTTTATTTGCCTTTCATATGTTATGTTCCGTAATAGTGCAAACTGGAAAAAATAAAAAAAAATTACCACTTTTATAAAAAAATAAATTCAATCCGCGACAGTTTGTTGTCGGCCCCAAAAATTAGATATTTCTAATGCGCTAATTGTTTAGTTCACTCGCAACATCAATTCAAAGCCTAAATGTTCAAATTGGCTTTGGTTCACTGAGTTCATTCTCATTTCTCTACCATGCTCGAACGTTCAGATTTGTCATTGTTTTCATCTGATTCAACCTGAGGGGAGGTAACTGAAAGATGGAAAAAGTTTATGTCAAGTTGTTTTATCATAAAGACATTAACACTAAGAGATTTATTAGTTATGGTGAAGTGTTTTTTTTACCGGTATTGTTGGTCTAAAGAAATTTTATGAGATCTCTTTATCTTCAATTACAACGTCTCATACTTTTGGATCAGACGGAAGCAACAACAGTCTATGAAAAGAGAAACAAGTACTCTCAATCTTTTGTATTGAGCAATCAAAATTAACCATTAATTCTAACATGCCATTGTGGTCACATTTAACATGACATGATGTAAAGAACTAGGCACCAGCGATGCAAACCAAACCCAACAAAGTTCTATTAGGTTTTATATCCGGGAATTTTTGCGCAGAAATTTGTACATCTCTGTGGGCCGGCGACGAGAGCAAGGTAAATGTTGTCTCCTCTCCAAAGTGTCGAACTAGCGTGACCCAAGACACACAATACTTCGGATGGAATCTAGGCTAAGCCACTGGACTACAAGCACTTGTGTAAGTTTTTGCAGCTCATTTGGTTTGAGGGCTCAGGTCCACCTCATGGGTTCTCAAGTCAAGGCAAAGATGATGAAGAGAAGAGAAAAAGTTCTGTTAGTTGTGTGCCAACAAAATATCAAAATATTGAATTTACGAGAGATATGAACCATGAAGTGAGGAAGAAAAGCAGAGAAGAAAAAACAAAATGATATTGCTTTAGACTTGTGTGATAAATCAAAACACCGAGTCACCATACTGAGTCTTAACATGTAGATTCATACCTCAGTGGCATATCCATATCGATTTAAGATATAATAATTACACGAGTTATCATAATATATATATATATATATATTGGTATTTCTAAGTTAATTCATGTATCATAAAATCCTCAACTAGGTTCAGAAAGCAGAATTTCAAAGAATAATCGGTATTCAGGCGCTTAAGGTTACTTTGAGTTTTAGGCATTGATTGGTAGTGCATTTAGAAGATCATTAAGCTTTTTATTGGTCAATCAACTATTGTTAACATAGCGTAAAGAAGATCATTTAGAGACTTTGAATGATCTCCTTCCTCTATGCTTTGAGATGGAGATTTTCCCAAGCATTAAGCTTTAAAGTATTTAATAATAGTTTTATATAATTAATTTATTTGGTTAGATAACATAAAGATATATCTAATATATATATATAGTATACTACAATTTAAATCTTATATATTTTAATTAATACTTATCATTAGTTTATTTGTCCTATTATTTTAAAATAATTATTTAATAAATATAATTTAACTAAGAAAATTATAAAATTACAATAAAATTATAATATATATATATATATAACTTATATAAATTATGCATATATATAATGTATGATAGTTTAATAAAAATAATTATACGAAAATTGTTTATAATTAAATACGAAATTGTTAAATATAATATATATATATATTATAAATTTGTAATTATAATAATTTAAATATGAAAAAAAATTACGATAATTTAATAATTTTCATAATAATTATATGTATATATATAACTATACCTATATATATTGTATAAGAATTTAATAAATATAACTAAATATAAAATTAAAAATAATTATATAATAATCATTATATAAATTATGCCTATATATATGTATAATAATAATTTAAATATGAATTATATAAAATTATAATAATGATCATAATAAATATATATAATTAATATATATATTTAGCTGGTAGAATTGTAAGTAGTTAATATATAAAATTACATTAAAATATTAACATTTATATGTATAATTAAAAGCATCCAGCTCTGCTCCATACAGTAATACTTAGTTACTGCTCTACTAACCGTCGTACCAATTAATCCCTTAATCGATGTTATCTTATTATCTCTAGAATAGTTTTTTTTCTTTGTCTTCTACAACTTAAATACACGATCCTTTGAATCTGAGTTATCACATGTCGACCACATTACCATAACCCACTAAACAAAAAATCCCTATTTAAGAATTAATTTTCTCTTTTGTACTTTAGTTTCAATTAGACCTAACTTTTTAAAAATTTAATCATATAGTCTTATACATGGAATTTTTTGAATTCCCTACAAATCAATTAATGTAAAACCTTTAAAAGTCCATTAATGTGATTGACAAGTGACGCAAATATATTTCTTAATCAAATTCATAGATCAAATTTAAATTAATTTACTATTTAAAGCCACCTTGTGAATATCACGAAAACTATATAAAGACACTAATAAAAAGTTTACCAAACTATAGTCACTGGACTATGTATGCAATTAAGTAACAAATCATAAACATTACTAACAAAACATTATCAATTTAAAAAATGAAAATACAATTTTAAACTAAAACCAATACATAGAATAGAACATTGAGAGTCTCATCTTTACAAGAACTCACAAATATCTAACATATTCATATAATTAGCATACTAATCTTTCTGATTAGTTCATAATTTGGAAAATTTCAAATGGACAATCGGGCTCTCGGTCCTTCTTTCTAATCCTCATATTAGAGCTTCAAATCCTCCATCTCTTCTCATCTTTTTCTCCAAAACGCCTGAAACAGAAATCCAATCATAAATCTTTGCTTTGATTATTACACCATCCAAACAAAAAGTTAAAATGAAAAAATGTTCTTAGAAAAATGTACTTTCTTTGAATTAAATGTTATGTATTATTTCCATTTCTTGAAGTGGGTTATTTGAACTACAAAAAAAGAGAATTACACATAATATTCATATTTGGTAAAGTAAAAATAAATGATAAAATTTGGTAAAAGTTTTGTTTTGTAAAATGATTTGGTAAAAGTTACAATTGAATATAGTTAGAGGTGGGCAAAAAACCGAATCCGAGCATCCGATCTGAGTCTGATCTGAAAAGTACTATCTGAATTTGAACATGCATTTAGTACATTATTCCATTGAAGTGTAAATTTCTAAATTCAAAAACATGTATCCAAACTCGAAAAACCGATCTGAAAATCCGAAAACATAACTACCCATGGAAAATTTCCTCGAATCTTCTAAATGTGAGTTTTGTATGTGTAATATACACAAATCCAATCCGAATCCGAACCGAAAAAGCCCCCAAAAACCTAAAAATCCCAAAGAAATCACAAAAAATCCGAAAACCCCCTAAATCCGAATCCGATCAAAACCCAATTTTTTGGATTTTTATAAAGTTCTAATTCTGAAATCCGAATTCGATCCCAGGACCGGTCCTGAGCTAAAACTCTTGTCTTAGGTGGCATAAAAGATATCAATAATTAAGGAGCATCATTTTTTGGGAAAATTAACGCGATGTAGTAGTTTGGCGTCAGTTTCTAATATTTTTGAACCCGAGTTTGAATCCATAGTCGACATATATGATAATATTTAATATAATTTAGTTAATTATATGGGTTAAACATTTATATTGCTTTAGGTAGCAAAAACTTGTGGGCGTTCGAACTTGAAAAATTATATTCGAATCTAAAGATGAATCTGACAAATTATTTTATTGGAGTGTAAATACTTGAATCCGAAAACCTGATTAAATTTTATCCAAATTTAAACTTGAAACTAGAATGCCCACATTTATTTAATATACTTCTTATTTGAATAAAAACAAGAAAGCGAAAGAAGGAAAAGGAAAAGTTGTGTCAGCAGTTACAGAGACCAGACTCGTATTGAAACTGGAAAACATATCAGACAATAAAATCCAAAAGAGTTTTCAAAGTCGCCGAAACATATAAACGAGAAAGAAAAAACACAACCCAAGCACATGACTTCACTGTACCACTTCTATCCCCTACAAGCCACAATATTATTTTTTTGAAGTAATGAATTTTACTAAGCTTCAAACGAGGATTTGGCCCACACCACTGGAAACAAACAAATAGACTCTAACTAACTCTGTAATTTATCACATTAATGTTATTCACATTTTCTAAACAAAAATATATTATTATTATTTTTGTAAACAAACACTCAATCTAGCATTTTGAAAAGAAAAACCTAAATATATTTGAGTTTTGTTGGGGTAAAAAACAGTACATCTGAACACAGAAATGATTTGGTATTGCCAATTATTCATACATAGACTTCTGTAAATCTAAATTAATCTAAATTAGAATAAATAAGCTTCAATGCCGACAAATTCGTTAGCCCGATCATGATAAAATATATGCCAAAATTCTGAAACAATATTTTCTACGCTGGCAACGGTAAAATAAAAAAACGAAAATAATTAAGATGATAGGTTTCTATTATTGTAATATGTATAGACATCATAAAGATTAAATTAAGAAAATCCCATAGCTAATCTTATCATAACAAAACAAAACAAAAACAAAAATTTATTAAACCAAAACAATTTTTTTGTGTAATCCAAAAAATTGTTTACCTTGAGCAGGGTTACACTTGGGAGGGTCTTCGAAGATAGAGAGCGAAAGCTGTTTAAAAGCGACGCCGATATCAAATATAATGATGCCGGAATTAGGATTCTCAACGACGATATCTTTCACCGGAAGCCACAAGAAGAGCTCTTTTTGCTTTAGCCCTTCGAGTCCGACGAGGCTCCCGTAGCTCAGATTCGCTTTCACGACGGCGGCGAAGTGCACTCTCGTCTCAAAGTTGGCGTAACACGGCTCCTCAAGGTACACCTCGAGACGACCGTCTTCTTGAAGAGTGTAATAATCAACTTCTTGTGGTAATAATCCCGCCGGGAGACCTTTTGATCGGAGCACGTCATGGATTGTTGGATACGACGGCGAGGAGAGAGTGAAGGAAAGGAGGAGAGTTGTGAAGAGAAGGATCATACGGAAGATGAGTTTGTTCATAGCATTTGACTGAGAGAGACTGAGAGAGAGAAGGAGAGACCTTTTTTACGGCAATGATTCATTTGGACAGAGCGGGTCTTAAATGAGGATGAAGCAAAGGTGGAATGACGTATTTGCCCTTGGTTGGTGAATGGATGGGGCCATATATAAATTGTTATGGTTAAGTGATTAAGTTCATAAGTTTAGAATTTTGTTGTAAAAAATGGAAAATATAGCGATTGACAGATTTCTTTATATTCCATGTGGAAGAATTAATAAGAAAAGAGTGGTTGGACACACCAAAAATTGCTTAAAACATTAAAAGGAAACAGTGGAAAAAAAATAATACTCAAACTAATGATTTAAGTGTCTAATTAAGAAAATAATCAATCTATCACTAAGTATACAAATGTGTATTAACCACCAAGGCATCAACTAAGGTTTTTTAGCTACACGCATACGAATTTTATTTATTTGAATTAGTATATCATTGTTTTTTATTTGTTTTATTCACAGAAAGTAGTATTTTCTAAAATTTATATATTAATCCTTCTTATAGATTTGTGTTTTGCTAATAATTTTAGCATGGAAAATATTTATACAGGGACGTGCTATGTGTATAATTAACTTTGATTGTAGGGTAATCTAACACCTAATGAGTATGAATTAGATGATAGAAATTGATAGTTTAAGGAGTAATACAGAATGCTTCATCATTTAGTTCATCATTTAGTTATTGTTTTTCTTTTTCTTTTCCATTTGTTGGTGATGAAAGCTTCTTATTAAATACATCTCATCATAAGCACTGCCAATAGAACAAGCAATTAAGTACTTTGGACTATTATTGCATATTTTTGGCATTAAAAAGGTTTCAATAATTTTACAAAATTTATATTAATTTTGTCTTTATGATATATATTTTTTTTACGAATATCGTTATTTATTTATTGATGATATCAATATTGATGTTAGTAACGGTATTAATCATGATTTTTTTTGACAAATATCTTTATTTATTTATTAATGATATAAATATTGATGTTAGTAACGATATTGATCGTGAGTTTATTTATTTATTTTGTCGTTTATTAAATCTGTTTTTAAACGATATTGGTTGTAGACTAATTTATCGTTTATTACAATTATTTTTAAAATGATATTGATAGTAAATTAAATAAATCTACTTATTTAGTTTATCTTTTATTATACATATTTTTAAACAACATTGATCATGAACTAAATAAATCTCTATTTATTTAGTTTATTGTTTATTGTATCTATTTTTTAAACGACATTAGTCGTGAATTAGTTTATTGTTTGTTGTACATATTTTAAAATGATAATAATCATGAATTACATTGAATTACATCAACTTATTTATTTATTTTGTCGTTTATTGTAAGTACTTTTTAAAAAGGCATTGATAGTAAAATTTGGTATATCTTGTACCTATTTATATTAGGTTATGTTCTATATATTTTTATTACCTTATATATTAGTATTAGATATATATTTACTTAAAGATACTTAATATTCAATCTAAAAATCTTTTTGTTTCTTAAATATGAAGAAATGAGGATTTTTCTTTTTTAATTATCATAAAACAATCAAATACTTAGTTTTACTTCTTCTTGTTTAAATTGACACTAGCTAGAAACTGCAGTAACAGTTCACTACAAACGTTGTTTGTTCAATTATTTATTTTAGCAGTTAAAATATTAATTAAATACAGTAAAAAATAATTGAATAACAACTGGTTACATTTGGTTGTTGTGATTAATGTATGAAGTTGACTAGAATATAATAGGAATATTGTCCAAATTTTCAGTTAGAGAGCCTTTAGTTCACTAAAATGGTATTTTTGTCTTTTAAGATGTGCCACATAAGCTCTGAGACATAGGGCTTCTGCATGAAAGGAAAGCAAGCAACGGTAAAAATATGTGGCAGTGATAAATCATTAAATCTCACTCTTTTAAGGGTAATTTCGTCTTTCTCACCTTCGAATCTATCTCTTATTCTTAGCTAAGATTACTGAGATCAAATGGAATCTATTTAGAAATCGAGATATTGTCATTTTTGTAGACAAGAGCTACAAAATCTTATCTTTTAAATATGATTAATTAAGAAGTAATGGATTTAATTCTATGAGAGAATTACAGTAATTTGTTACAAATATGCCAGTGTGAGAGAGTCACGCGATACACAGTACTGTAGGGCCCAGAGTTGAGAAAATGATTACGTTAACCAATCAGGGGACCGGTTTTAGCTGACGATAGCTAATACTTTATTTCACGTGGATTTTATGTGGGTCCCAATGTACCGGTCACCTCTAGATGAGTTTGTCACTTGTGTTCGTAGCGGCCGTTTCTTCTGTGTGTTACTGTGGCAGACGCAGGAGGTAACCGGTTGTTAGCTTGGCCCACGTGTGGCTCATGCAGTTTTACACGCGTGAGACTTGTGATAGCATTTGCTTTTTATTTTTAAATTTTGTGTTTATTTTTTAATTATTCTGCTGGGTCCCTGTAAATTATTGGGACTTGTTGGAAAAATCTTAAGCTCACTTGTGATACAGAAGATAAATTCAGTTATATGCATGGGGCCTATGTACCGGACCAATTCAAAACTTTTTTTTTTATTCCCAACAAATTAAGAATCTGATTAATAATCCTATATTTCTATGTATAGTGGAGAAATATTTGCTTCATAATTAGATTATTATTAGTGTTTTATATTAAATTTATTTTATATTTTAGTATATTATTTATTATTGTTATATATATTTTTGTGTTATGTTAAGTAATATTGACATGTTTTGGGTCAACATTTTTTTCGAAATCCAGGTTAATATGTTTTGATATGTTTCCTATATTAAAAAAAGTCATATAGCTATATTTTCAATTTTTCATATGGTGATTAATCAGCTAATTAACTCCAAAAACTTTAATAATTAATACATAATTATATATGATTTTTAAAGTTTAAAACATTTTGTTCTCGTCATATCATCGGTCACATGGAGAAATTGAGTAAAGAGTAAGCGATAATTACTAAATCAGCAATTTAGTTTTGCTAACACTGACAACGAAAATATTTATCCATGTTTACGGATTATTTTGTCCATACACACCATCAACACTGATGTAGCATATATATTTAAATTGGTGGATCCACTATATGAAATGAATAATGAAATACCTTATTTACATCTCCCGCACTGTGACAATATCATAGGATCTATCTCCTATTTATAGAGTAATTATAATTATTATTTTTTATGATTGTAAATAACTATATAAGGAAGATATTGTTTTTTTCTAAATTTATTTATAACATTAAAATATTTATTAAAAATTTGATTGAAAATGAAAGATATTGAGACGTGGTAAAATATTGACCAAATTTAAAAAACCCGCACATGTGCTTTCTATTAAAACCGTGGATCACAAAAATCACATTTTCCATAAAAAATGGAAAATTATACTTCTTGTTTCGATTCGGGATTTCTCTCTCTCCCTTTGTTTTCACCATCATTAAATCTTTTTTATTTCGATAAACATCATCAAACTCTTCTTTTTCCAATGATATAATTTTTTTTTAATGTGCTTATGCTATTTCGTCTACTAGTAATAATTGATGAGATCCTATTTTTTTAAATCTCTTTAATGTTTGTTCTTGGTAGAGAAGAGAAGGACAACAAAATTTTAATTGAACAAATGTTAGAGATGAATCAATTAGGATACTACACCTTAGAAAAAAAAAATTTTAATTATTTTTTCTTATATTTAACATGTTATTATATACATATTCTTATTTTTCTTATCATTTCATATGTTGTTAAAGATTATAATAACCCTTATATAGTATATGGTATTTAGTACTAATGTATACTAATGACAATAATTATGGATTAAGATTAAGTTAATTGGGGATTAGGTATATATAAAAATAATTTTATATTCAAATCATAATATGTATCTAGTAGATGTGTATAAAATATAAAGGTAACATTTGGGTAATGACATTTTAAGTTGTCAAATTATAATCATAGTAATTTTATTTATATAATATTTTGTTTTCTTTTATATTTTGTTTTTCATCATTTTAAAGATGAAACATATAACTTTATAACACATTAGGTGAATGTGATATCAAATAATTTAAATAAAATAATTATTAAAAATATATATAAACAGAAATTATTGGTACTAAGTTATAATTTTAAAATTTTTTTTATAATTATATATAATTCAATATAAATATATATTTTTACATATAATTAATCACTTATTTCTTGTATTTAAAATTATATATTTGATTTGAATATGTTAATCTAAAATTTTATATGCACATATTCATAAAAATCTTAAATAAGGAAAAATGTTTTTATTTGCATATTTAATAAATTTTATTATAATTAATGTGGAAAATATATAAATAGTAATCCTTAAATTAAGGAAACAAATTTTGTTAGTTGTGTGAATCTTATATTATTAATTAAATTTTATGTGAATTATTGTAATTATCTAATTTGATGAAGAAAATAAATTGAGTGAGACATACCTGTTTTTTTCAACCAATCACATGTTATTTTCTAGTGATATTTTCTGTAATATGATACATCACAATTGATTAATTTGCTATCAACCTTTGCATGATTAATACTATAGAGATTAGTCAAATAACTAGAGTTGTACTTAATCCAAATCACACAAGCTGTTGAGATTGACGACGCATGATAAAATGATCGTAGAGAAGTAATTTCATGAATAGTAGAGTTAGACAATAGAGTTAACCAATATTCTAAACTTTTTAAAAAGTTAGGATATACAATATGTTTCAGAACTTTGAATATGCTCTCTGATTGACATTATTAATTATATCGGTTTTCTGGCAACAAACACATTGTTACCGATGACGGATAATGTCAAGATGTCAAAGAAGATCAATATACTGAATCGGAAACTGTTAATGAGAATGATCCTACAAAAATAATTTCAAATAGTAAACCCATATACATTTATTTATTTATCGGTAAATATAATTTGTATTTTTATAACTATTTGCTCCTCAGTTATTATTTTCTTATAAAGATATAATATTTTAATATAATAATTGATTTACCTTACTGTTGTGTTCTAAAAATATAAAAAAAATTAAAAATACATTTATCTCACTAATAACATTTACTTTTGCGCATGATATAATGAATCAGAGATCAATAGTGAAAATAATCATGAAACATCAATTTAAAGAGATATTATTATCTCTCTATAAAGAGATAACATAAATAGTGAAAAAATTAAAAATACATTTATCTCACTATACATTTATTTATCAAGCTTTGTAATTCATATTACCTACAACTTATTTGATCATGAGATATTATTATTTTAACTTTTAAGTATTATACTTTCATATAATAATTTATTTTATATCGCTATCATTCTTTAAATATATAATAATTTTTATAAATTATTTATCTCAGTAACGTTTTCTTACTTTGAGCACTCTCATTTATTAATCTTCTTTAAATTTATCAATTTTTTGGCAATAACTACATTGCTACCAGTGATCGGTAATACACAAATGTTAAAGTAAATAAATCCAATGAAATATAGATAGTTAGTGAAAGTAATCATGAAACAGCAATTAAGAGATAAATTATACTTTATTTATCAACTAGAGGTTATACCGCACTACGCGCGGGATATTACACTATATTTGATTGTAAGTATTTATAAATTAAGAAAATAGTTTATTAAAATCTTACACTTTTAAAAATGTCTAAGTAAGATACCAGATTTGATGACCGAAACTTTGTTTTTTAATGTAATATTTCTAGATGGGAAGAATCAAACTATAGAAACTTGGATCAACTTCATCTATTTCAATCCAGAGTTCTCCTTAGAAATATTTTGTCTCCTCCAAACAACTTTCATGGATACAGCGTTCTCATATAATATGATAAAATTTACAGTTTGAATTACTGTATGTACATATAACATTAATAACATTAAGCTTTTCTTTTCTTCTTCTAGAAATGAGAGCTAGTTTCACAAACAATGAGAATGACGTCCTTAAATCCTTAAAATCACTAATATAACATGGAACTCACTAAATATATAAGATTGTTCTTACTACCAATTAAGAGAACAAATGAGGGCCAGTAACATGATTAACTTCCCAATTCTTTTGTTTATTAAAGTTTCTCGTAGACTATTATTTTCTAAATGAAACCACTTAGACCGTACCAAACCGTCTAAATGAAACCATTTTAGAAAAAAATCATTTTTGAAATAGACCATTTGATAATTTTATTGTCAAACAGATACCATGTAAAATTAGAACATAAATGATTCATGTATGACAATAAATATTTTTTTAAAAATATTTTTATAAAGGTCAATCGCTAAATAAATAGTAAAGTCTAGAGGAGAAAACCAAGAAAACACCTCGAAACACATGGAATTCCCACCGGCTAAGAGGGAAGCGATTGAGTTTAGATCGTTTTCCCGATGGCGAGTCATCATCATCTCTGATATCGCACCAAGCTCCTCTTCAGTGGTTAGAATCTGTGTCGGTTCTATACTGCCATCACCAATTGTAACAAACCATGCATACTTAGATTTCGATTGTGGTGGGATATTAAATTAAAGCACAATTAAGTAAACTCACTATTGGTTCTAAGAAAAAAACTATTAGGACTCATAGCACTTCGTAGAGTAACACTTGAATAGAGAAATAATCTTTGAAATTGAAGTCCCAATATTGTATCAAAGAACAGCAAATTTACCTATGAATTTTACAAACCCCCTCCCCCCTCCCCCAAAAAAATTTGGGTTTTTGAGTTCAATACCCTATCTGCATGTAGCAATCCTTCCTCTTTACACCAATGTCTCAATCTCTCTTATCAAAAAAAAAATGTCTCAATCTCCAACCAAAAACTCTGTTTTTTTTTTCTTAGGCCTTCACGACATCAGTAATTTGCATTCAAAAGGAGCCGGTACAGAGCAATAAGACAACAATATTAACTGGCCATACCAAAAGAAAAGCTAACCAAACTACAATATTCCGATCGGATATGACAACATACACAACCAAATCATCCAGTCTAAGCAAATTTCAATATGCTGAGAAAAATTTGAGCGGATAGAAAATTTCATATAAAAGAATTTTAAGACTGGGTAATTCAAACTACTATTAGAGATCTGACTAAAAAATGCTGATATATTTGCAGTATGCTCTAACTAAGCATCGTATAATTCAATATAACCATGAAGATTCGAGAATGGTAACAGATGAGCAATTTACCTCTCATATTGGTTTTAGTATTTGTTGGAAATTGATATCCCTTCGACTCTTCTGTTTCTCATAGCTACATGAATCACATAAATAAATGCGAAATGGCCCTATTAGACGGAGAACTGAAATATTAATATGGTCAGCGACAAGAACTCAATCAAAAACACAAGATAGAATGAAACTCTAGTCTTCCATGACATCCATAACAAAAAATAATATTTTGCATGTTTCAAACTTTAGTTAGTTTGATCACATGTTATGAGATCAGGGAGGATCAGCAACATCATCAATTCATCATTGCATTGCATGCAATTGGAACATAAAGTCGAATGGAAAAATAAAGCATACTGGAAGAAGACATATTAAAACTAATTGATCATACAAGAAGAAGATCTTGTCCCTTGGATATAAACATAAGAATTTGTTTTTTTTTAACTTATCTGAGATCATGTAATACCAAAGAGACCTTGGTTAAACTGTTGATTTTGACTACACACAACTGTTCAATGTCTTTTGAACATGAACCTGAGAATCTCGAGTAACAATGTGAGAAGGCTAAAAAATAATTTTCAGAAGGCTAGCGGAACTGAAGCCAGCTCCCGGGTCAATCAAATGCCAACTCTCTCCATATGCTTCTGTCAAAGATGAAACCAAATACAATAACTGATCCTACTGTATGGACTTGTACAACAAATAAATTTTCCAAAGCATGCTGATGTGGCTGCTTACAATAGTCAATTCAAAATATTTAGAAGCATGCTGACATGGCAAAATGAGAGACTTTTTAAAAATGTTGATTTGGACACATGAAGAAGTCTCAAACAATTTCATTTAATTGGTATAGATTTTTTTTATATTTTATATTAGCTATAACTATTTGATCCTGAGTTGTTATTTACAAAAAATATAATATTTTTAGTATTATAATTTATTTGATGTCACTAATCATTCTTTAAAATATAATTTTTTTATAAATTATGTATCTCAATAACGGTTTCATACATGAATAAAAAGAAATATCTACTAGCATAAAATGCTCTTTAATATAAAGGTTGCTGCTGGGTTTTTCGGTGACCAACTCAGAGGGGTTTTTTAGCGTTGGAGTTGTGTTTTTCTTCATGTCTGTTTGATTTTGTGTTAATTACAAAGTATATTGGGCTTGGGCCAAAACAAATCCGAGAAAAGGTTTAGCCTTCTCATCGAAGGCCGATACAGTTTTGTTTCCGATCTACGGTCACTTTTTCGGTGGTCCAACTTCCAGTCTCCGATGGATCTTATATGCAATTCATACGCCAATGACTCCGACGACGAACCTGAACCAGTGACCGATCACCGATTGGCAACTCGAACCACCCCACCGTCTATTCCTTGGAAGCGTCCATATCCAGTCCCGGAGGAACCATCACGTATATAGTTCGTATTCGGATCCTCAAACGAGCTCTTCGGTTTCGGTGCCTATCCAAGAGAGAAAAATCGCTTCTGCGGGACTGGATGGTTCTGTTTACGTGTGGAGCAATGATAAGGGCTTTTCTCCATCACAATGCACCGGTTAAAGATGTGAAGTGGTCAAAGCAAGGACTCTCGTTGCTTTCTTGTGGATACGATTGTGCGTCAAGACTATTTGATGTTGAAAGAGGGATAGAGATACAATCTTTTAAGGGAAGGCTTAAGATTAGTTTATCACTCTTAATAACCTTCTCCTAGTTATATCGATGCTGCGTTTTCTTCTAATTCGGTATCTGAAATGGTAATTTATATTTTGATGAAAACGTATTTGTATGCCATTGAGAAATTATTATATAAATGCGAACAGAGATCTGGGAACTAAGAGTAAGCTGCATATGTAGACATAAGCTGAACATGTATAACTGTGATCTGTAATTATCATTTATGATTTCTCGGAATTATTCTTTTCTAATAGCTGTTTCATACAGAGGAAGCTTCTTTTTTTACTTCCTATCTATAGCAATTCTTTTATACTATACGCTCTCTTTATTTGATACCCATCACATGATCAAACAGTAATTTTGGACTTTCAATTTTAGATATAAGACACTATCACTAAGCACATCGTAACATTAATACTAAGCATACACAAGACCCAGTCTTCATCGCCCAGTCTCACGGAAACTACACAGCAATCTTCTCAACAAACCCGCCTTTCAAGCTCAACAAATACAAGAGATACGAAGGTCACTGGGTCTCAGGTTTCCCAATCAAATGTAACTTCAGCCCGGATGGAGAAACCTTATAAAGATTTTTAAGACTAGAAAAATTCGTTTTTCCTTGTAAACGAAATCGTAAACAAGATTTATAAAAAATAATTCTCTTTATTAAGTTTAAAAAGTCTCTTTCAAAAACTAAACTTCTCTTAATCTATTGTTATAACTCAACAAATTTTTTATTTGTTATTCGTGTTTAATTAATGTCACAACTCAACATTGATATTTACAGGGATTTACCACATTTTTGCATAAATCTTTTTTTATTGGAATTAGATATATGCTAATTCAAATTATCTTAGCTAACGGTTATTTTATCATAACACATATATAATTTCTTATATTGTAAGCTAACTTATTTCTATTACTAACAGATATCTCCTATTTCTATTAGAAAAACTCTAAAGCTATCTTATCCTAACCAAACCTTGTTAGAGATATTTTGATCTACAAGTTAATGTTGAAGTTTATCCAACACCTTAGTCTCTGGCTCATCTGATGGTTCCATATACATATACGGCTACAAATCTACTGAGCTCATTAAGAAGCTCAAGGCTTATGAACAGCCCTGCGTTGATGTCTCATACCATCCTGTTTTGCCTAACGTGGTCGCTTCTTGTAGCTGGGATGGATAAGTCTCTGTTTTTGAGTGATCGATCACACAATGGTTATTACTTATTAAGTGTGTAACCATCAAATGAGATAGGAAATGTTAGAAAAAACGAAATAGAATGGGATAAAGAAAATCCCTGTTGATTTCGTGTAAGGTTACTGTATGATTCCAAAAGAAGAAGAAAAAGAAAGAAACAAAAATTCAGAGGGGACATATTTGAAACTTTGTCAGACGACAAATTCTGATCAAATAAATGTTTACAGTCCTCTTGTTGGGCTTTTTCAATTTTAATTTTACATACATTATTGCAGGTTATCTACATAATTTGCATTGATGTTTATAACTCTTTATGATATATATATATATATATATATGTGTGTGTGTGTGGAGTATTTATTTATTACATGTACAGATGACAGCAGAATTTGTGTTCGAATATTATACAAGTACTGTTGCACTGTTGCTATCTGAAAAAGGTGGCAGAGTTGTTTGTTTCAATTGTTTATGTCCTTACTATAGTGAGCGTGAGAATGAGACTAACACAAATATGTTCTCTTATATTCTCAGAGAACTATGAACTTTCTTTTGACTTTAATATTTAGTTGTTGTATCATTTTACAGTTACCGATCACCACAATTCACAAATGTTAAACACATATGCTCTTTAGAATAAAGCAAAACTATGTTTCATGCCATAACTTTTTATACTGATTTTTCGTCAAAAGAGGATAGAAAATTTATTGGATAAAACGAATTGGAACAAAAGGTATGAAACTTATATTACCCAATCAATGTGTCTAGTGGCAGTGGCCACTAACAAATGTGTCAGCTCAAGTTTAATTTCTCACCACCACTTATTTGTAAAAGGCTTTAAACCCAAAAATCAGCTTGCAAGTAAATGAGAAGCACAATCCACAAATCCAAAAAAGTATTATTGTGTTTCTTACCTCTTACACAAGTACACAGATTTAATCATATAACTGTATATGCGATGTAAAGTAATGCATGTACACATAGTGCAATTCTAAACATGCACATTTTTGGTACTTGCACAATTCATTAGATAACTTGCGTGTATATTTTGCATTGTTAGTAAAGGTACTTCGTCCTTGTACACGCTAGTCGGACGACATAACCATCTTAAGATTCAGGGCCGATCCAAATTTTCCGATGTCCTAAGCAATTTTTTTTTAAACCATGCATTTGTCATTGTTTATGGCCTTAATTTTTGTTCTTTAACCATATAGTTTCTATAAAAAAATCATAGGTTTTTAACAATCCAATCTATTTTATTAACATTTTGTTATGTAAAGTTGATCAACATTGTTAAAGAAAACCAACCAATCTTGTTTTTATAAAACAAAGCATATAATAAAAAAATTATATAAAATGCCTAAATTCTTTTTAGCTAAAATACGTCTCGTAAAATTCACATGCCCTATTTCATTGTTTTACTAACGTGCTCTGAGCCAGGCCTGTTAAGACTATATATTAATCTTATATATATAATAAAATAAAATAGAAACATAAAATTTACTAATATAATCAGCATAAAACAATACGATCGTATATATATACCATATTTTAAAACACTTGTATTTGGAATTGTATGAATTTCTACCTTAGAATATCGAATTCCTCAAACAAAAATTGTAAGAAATATATCAGTAAGGATAATGAAATGGTGAGACACAAGCGTATTCATGGGGAGAAATTAAAGAAAGTGGGATACCAACAAAAAGGAAAAAAGAAGTCTCCTTATCTTTCACACCCACTCACACAAACCATATAAATATTATTATTGATACAAATTAAAGTGATCGTCGATGACCAAAACAAAACATACAACACACCACGTCAACAAGAAGAGGAAACAATTGTCTTTAGGAAAAACCCAGTATAGAAAACATATTCATTTTTATTTAAAAACAAACAAATTTCTCCATCTTATCATCATTCATCACCATTTTCTTCTTCTTCATCTCTCTCTCTCTTTGTCTTCTTGGTCGCACTAAGTAGACAGCCAAACAGTTCATCTCCAAGACATTACTTGGTCCACAAAACACAAACCCTTTAAAGCTTAAAGCTTCCATTACCAAAGTTTTGTCTTCAAAATGTATACGTTGTATTGAATGAATCTAATTATTACCCCATCTTCAGTTTGTAAGGTGTCTACTAATTATTCGTATGCTCATATTTAGCATTGGAAAATAGATGAATATGTAATATTAACCAAGTTATGCTATTAAAGAGTCAAGATACAAAGTTCTTGAATCACCTTTTCAAAAACATTATGCGTTTTTATATTTTCGTTTTCGACCTCATTCACTTATATCTTAGAAAAGCCTATCATATTAACATTTAAATCCCATTTAAAGTTTTCACCAATGAAATAGCGTGACATCAATATCAAACTCGTATAATCATAATCCCGAACTTCGAATTTTCCTGTTTGCTAATCAATGACATGATTAGAGATATACATAGTAGTAGGTTACGTTTTTATCCGACCTCGCTTATGACAAGTCTGGCCGATTTTTGATACAATACAAATCAAACGGTCGTCGATTTTTGAGTTATTGAAAATATTTGTTTGTCAAGTGGTCTAAATTGTCAAAAACATAATCAATCTTTAACGTATGTAAAGTCTTTTCAAGTGCTCTTTGAAACATAACTAATCTTATTGGCAAAGAATAGCAATCCACCAAAACCGACTTGTGCATGACGTATGCGCATATAATTAACTTTTAAATCTAGCTAGAACTATAAATATGCCTAGTCCAACATTAGTGTACTAAATAATAGCCAAATGTGATTTGATCCGATTTGTTTGCCGGTTATTTTTCCCTCTCTACTTTTAAATTTTCATAGTCAAACCCTTTAACGCATATTTTCTATAGTATATTTCCCATCTTGTTAAATCCTTTAGATAATTCAATTGGAAATTTCCAGATTAGGGTCGAATGTATGCATCTACGACCCTTACTATATTCTTGACCTCCCATTTAATATTTTAACATAATTTTTGTGCAAACATATTAATACACCCTAGCTAGTATGCCTACGTCTATACAACTCTATGTTTTCCACTTATGTCTCGAGTCTGTTCCCCACCTTCTTTGGTCTCCAACAAAAGATCTTCTTTTTTTCTTTACTCATTTTTCTTCTTTCTTGTATTGTTTTTTGTTAAAATTCTTTCTTGTATTGTAACAATCTATCATTTTCTCTCAAAATTATTGTCAAAACAAAACCAAAATATAAAAAGGGCACTAACCATTTCAAAGCTACAAACCTTCATTGCATCATCCAAAACCTCACCAACATCTATATTATCTTCCGAAGCCTCAACCCCACACATCTAAAGTTTCTTTACCACAAGAATCAGCAGTATTATTATTGCGAGGACTAACTCTGTCAAAATCATGCAATGTGGCATTTGTAAATTTGTTATATCATGTCTCCGATCAATATATTTTATACACGATGGAAGCAGTGTTTAAGAAAGAAATAGATTCTTAATAAACATGTGATTCCTAGTCTAATGCCTAAAAATTTTAATCGATTTTTAGACTGTAAATGCTTATATGATAAAAATATAGGAAAAAGTAATATATATGTATATATATATATATATATATACAATGAAATTTTAAGATCAATAATTAATTCAAATCTCAAAAATATATTCAAATTTGAGATTAAAAATAATATATCATAAGTACAAGTTCCATACGTCCATTAGTTAAATCAAAATTTTATTTATTGTTTACATCATGTATAGTGATTAATTTTAGAAAATATATATGAATTATGCATAATAATGGAGGCAATTTTACTAAAGATTTCCAAAATAATGTGGTAAAACTCTTCATTGTGACTCCGCTTGTTAAAGATAAATTAGTTTACCGTGAGCATAGTGTTGATAAAACCGTATATAGTAATCTTTATTTGTGCGGATGAAATTTTTCATTGTGAAATATCGTGTTTTCAAATGTTGTAGAGGATTAAATTTACTCATCAATCATCATTTATGAGATGATAAACATTAAAATTATATTTTAATAATAATGTAACTAAAAATCATAAATCTCAAATTTAAAAGTAAATAAAATACCATAAATATAGAATTTGATAGAAGAATCCAAATCATCACCATTTTTAGATTTTAAGAGGAAAAAACACACATTTATCCAATGTTAATTTTAATGCTATTATTGATCATAGTAAATCTAGACATAAAGGTAACCATCAAAAACAAATTTAACCATATATTTGTGACTGTGTATGACCGCCTATATCCGTAACTATAAAAAATTACTGCTTCTTCAACAAAAATTTTCACCAATCACTGTTTCACAGCCATAAAACATTCTCAGCAATATGCTGTTTTTCATTTGGTCTCCTTTTGTGTTTAAAGTCAAATCAACTAAACGTTGTTTTGAATTTCGATTTTAACTTTAAAACTTTAAAAAAAAAGATTTTCATACTTTGTTATAGATAAAAATTCTTATTCTTGAATGCGCAAAAATTTTACATAAATAAATATGTTATTAACAATCTAAATCAATATATTAATCTATTTCTAGTATCTTCCGTGGTTTTGTAAATTTGTTAAATTTAAAATCATCGAAAGGAAAGAATACGAATTACAGCTATAAGCAATCAACCTTAGGTGAATAAAACTATTTTAATGGATAAGTGAAACAGAATGAAAAAAACCATGTAAATTGAAGTGATGACATGATATTATTGTTTTTATAGGTGACACTAGCATGAAATAAACTAAAAGATATATTAGTTTTCAAGGAAAAGGATATAAAGAGTACTTGTGGTCAAGCGAGTGTTCGATAGGTAAATGGACCCACCGGTTTGGGTAATTGGAGACATGAACCGATGGGCTTAAAAGTTCTTACGATTTAGGACTTGATTAATTTAGTCTCTTTTCATTGGATCTTAACTTCATGGCCTCAAGACATTTTGATGCTCATTGTATTTCTTTATTCATTAGGGAGACTAATTTAGATACCAACTTGCCTTGTTATTTGTTTCCCTAAGTCGATTCTTAGTCTTTCGCTTAACCATAAGTCCATGGCCCTACCTTCTAAAAAAAAAAAGCATCTCCTGCCTAAAAGAAATTTTCTTTGATTTTTTTCCGATCATACACTAACTCCACTTTTGGAGATTTCAAGTATTAAACCGTATAACATCACTCTTAAAAAATTTAGACATCACCACACATAAAACTATCGTAACATATTTATCTTTTATCGTGTTGACGAAATGTAATCGGAACAAAAAAAATGTAACCGGAACAACTAATTGACGCCTAAAGTGTCGATTATTTTTGTGAAATTCTAACTAAACGATTACAATAAAATCGTATAGTTCGATAACGTTTAACACCAAATCTGCTTTTCAGAAGAATGATTTATCATTTATGCGTATATAAACTTAATAGCATTGTCGGGTCATTATGAGATTGCTAGGATTTCGACCCACCTTGTCAAATCTTCTTTTTTGTTGCAATTTATCAAATCTTTCTTGGATGCATATGAAATTTATCCTTTTCGCAATTGTTAATCACCCGTGCTTTTCATCGTGCCATTTATTTCAAACCTAAGCCTAAGTCTACAATTCATGATAGTAATCAGTGCGATAATATATAATATTACCATTAATATCAAATATTCATGATATACTATATTTGATTGAAATGAAACATTGAAAAGGTGAACCGACATACTCATGTTTTTATATTGTAGTCGCAATGTAGCATGTGATTTGAGTCCGTAAAATCCATTTCTCTTAATTTAGTACGTCGTCTTCTAAAATCATTCGGTCTTCATAGTGTAAATGTATCCTCTTCTCTCTTTCTTTTTTTCTTTATAAAAAGTGTTATCCTTTTCTTATATATAGAAAGTAGCAAGTTTGAATATTTATCACTCGAAGCCAAGAAAACTCAAATGAAAAAAAAAACAATTACCGGGAAGAAAAAGTGAGTTGTAATTTACATAGGTCATTCTGTTTAGATGAACCGTAAGCGAGCAAACCCATCATGGATTTTTTAAAAATAAAAACTTCTTAGGAATTTATTAGTTTCTTTGGTTACTGTGTCCAAAACTTATCGTCTAAACTAATATTTTAGCAAGCGGATTACACAACAGCCAATTCTGTGTTCATAAATAATAAGTTCTCAGTCTAGTTAATGAGATACTTTTGAATCCGAGTAAACGATGTCAAAGAGATACAACTAGCGATATAGATTTATTGTTATTCCATAGTTTTATCATTGTATTATGTTATAAAATCGGAATCAATATTTATTCCCTACATTTTTCAATATCTTATTAAGCAATCTAGAAATATCTAGAATTGAACCCACGACCAATTAATGGATTGTTGAACTCAAATTATTTAGTAGCACACATTCATATGCAGATGTAATCAGAGAGGGATACTTGAGAGACAAATTCCCTTAGAAAACTAGTAATCGAAAGCGTGTGTGGTTTCAACTTTTAATGGTAATAAATGAATGGAAGAGAAGTCTCATATTATGTGTATGCAAGAAAAAGCATGTGGTGAAAGCTAGACTAAAGCTGAATTTTTATCCCAACAATATCTGATCTCTTGATGAACTATTTTACTCACCCAGATGAATAGGATGAAACATTTTGATGGATAAAGACACAAAGACCAAAAACACTATTTGAACATACATGCATTATATTGTCCCTAGAGGAAATTTTTTTTGTCTTACAAAAAGGAGTAAAAAGAGAAGACATAAAACTCAATTTGTCAAAGCTTCTTTCAATCGGAAGAGGGTTTATTTGCCCTAGTTTAGTGGGTTTCTTTTAATAACTACCTCTCAAATAAGTCAAGGATAAGGATAAATTCAACAATACTTCTATATAATTTTGATGTATGTACGACTGATCGATTTCGAGATCAATAATTGTCACGACAAGAGATAGAACTAAGATGTAGACATTATGCTCTCAGTGGTGAGATGCTAGAAGTGGTGTGGTAGGCATGAGTGTGGTAAAGATGGTAAATTTGGTAGGTACAATCAGAATGATATCATCCAAATATAGATATTCAATGTTATACAACTTCGAATAAATTTTCGCACATGCATGCAGTTAAAATGGTGAAGAAAAAATTTCAAATTAATATTTATATATTAAAAAAATTGCAAGAACAAATAGAATTGGAAATTTAATTATCAGTTAGATGACTTTATTTCATACCTTTATCTATAAGTTATAAGTTTATATTATTTCATACCTTTATCTATAAGTTATAAGTTTATAACTAGACCATAAAATCAAATAGTTATTCTATTTTTTTGTAGTTATGTTTAACTCTTAAAACAAAAAAAAAAAAGAGAAGAAGAAGAAGATACTTAGAACAAAACTGATGCATGCAAGCAATCGCCTCAAATATGAGTACAATATGAATACCAGTTAGCAAAAAACACAACAATGTTATTAAAATACCAGTAGAAATGTGTAGTATTATGAATTATTTCATGGTAGAATTGTGTGGATGATAAAAAGTTTGTAAAATTATGAATTATTTCGTGTAGCTTTACGGATTAATAGTAAATATCGTAGACGATATGAAACAAAAATGAAAAGGAGGATATGGCATGGTGTGATAATAATGCATGACGAAGTGACGCATCGCATTGGAATCATGCTTTTAGAGAAAGTTTAAAAATCAAATCAAATCTTTATTTATTTGCTCGTGATTTTGTGTTGTTACCTTTCCGTCCTTTAATATTGTCCTTCCTTTCGTTACCAAATTTCTAAATTTCATAAGACAATTGATGTTATGCTTTTATTATTTCAAAGTTTTGTGAAAATTTGTCATTTCATTTCTCACTTTTTTTATTTATGCCACTGTCTTTGTGCTAAGACCGTACGATCTCGTCGTACAATAGTCAAAAACATATTCATTGAACCCACTTTTTCCAATTACGATCCACCTTCCATAGATGTTTTGTTTTTTTTGGCAAAATCCTTTGATGTTTCTAATTTAAAAAGATTGTGATATAGCTGGAGAGAAAAATACGACCATACACTAAAAAACGAAAATTCGAATGGTTAGATGGAAACCACTTAAAATTTTAAGCTTAGCCTGCCAATGGCAGAAAAACAATTATGCCAATTAAACTATATAGATGGCGTTGACGGAATTAAAAAATTGATGATATATTTAAAGAAAATATTAATTTTAAACCAAAAAAAGTAAATAAGCCAAGTAGTTGGGTAGATTTCATTCAATAGTTTTTGCAAGGCAGAGCAGCCTAAATGTGTAGTCACAAATTTGGTGGTATAATCAGAGAAATATTTATGAGAATTTTTTTTAATTGAAATGTTAAATTTATTAATTAACAAAAAATGGTTTATATATAAAGAAATGGAAATATGAGAAAAACACAATATCAAATCGAATTTGAGAATTCTTAGCACGAACCATCCTTAGAAAAACTTCCGAAACTTATGTGAGTTTTGATAGCGAAGTGAGACAATTTTGTTTCAAATTGATTTTTCTATAATTCGAACAAGACAGTTTGCAAAGTGTTGGATTGGTTTATATCGTATCTCGTTCCGTGGTTTATGTCATAGTTTGAAAAACCAACTGGATTAAGATAAAATATAGATTATTGTACCGATAGAAAGAGATCCGATGCAACGTATGACACCAATCCGAATCTGCGTCAATACTAAGTAAGTCCCCACAAAATACCTTTTTTAATTTATCAATACAAAATACCATTTTTTATGGCAGATTTTCAATTTATTACTCTCCTTTAAAGATATATATTACACATATATATGTATCAAGAAAGTAAGAAAACTCCATGATTTATGTCACGATATATAGATTCCATCGACATATAAAGATGAGATATAGAGATTTTAAACACAATCTCCAAAGCCCTTTTCGACTGTCAAAGAGAAGCCACTTTCTCATGTGTTTTTTCGAATCTTCCCCTACACAATCAATTTTTAGTACTCGTCTCCACTTTAACTCTTAATAATTTAAAGTATAATCTTAATTACTTATCTTATATAAATTATTATAATTTTAACCTCTTCACCAGATACGGTCCTGCCTTCGCGTTACACACTACATGTATTTATAGATCATGCGTGGTTTTCAAAAAATTGATGTAAGTTGTACGTATTTGTACTTATCCGCATATGGAATGGTAATGAAAATTTCTTACGTGTCTTTTCCATGGATACTTATAATGTTATATTTGGGAAGTAATGAATGATAAACTTTGTAACAAGATTGATAAATGATTCAATATACTGTAAATATTGCAGCATAGTAACGCGCGCGAGACCCGGTTCGAGGCAAATATATTGGAAAATCAGGGTGAATACTATGAGATCATTTTAGAAAGGTGAAGGGCAATTTACACATATATACTTTTACATGTCCGGTGGATGGCTACTAACTGGTTAGTTGATTGTGCGATAAGTGGAGTAGGATGATGGCAATTACATACCAAGATAGTCAACAAGCCATTTCAACACTTAACTTAGAATTACTTAGCTTACTGGACAATAAAATTTCTGAAAGTCGTTAATGCTCCTTCTTCATTACAGATTCGACATATGTGGTTCAAGTGGTTTTATGGTGCGAATTTATTTTTAGTTGCAGCTTTTAAATATTAAGTACTCCGAATTTGAGTGATATAGGATTTATTTGTTCTCGTTTATAAGCACTTCTCTGCCATGCATATTATTTATTTTCGGGTGTAGATAACATTTTTGACTAATCACTATAAAAATACATTTTCTGGAAAAAATAAAAGAGTATCAGGAAAATGTTTTTAATTAAGTGTTTAACAATTCATTTTTGCAACATTTCCACCAAAATTTAACTCCAATAAATCATGTTATCCAGCATAATAGGAAGTGAATTATTGATATTTAGGATCTTATCGATCCATATAATATTAAACAAAAAGAATATTGAGTGCTAAGAGGTCATTATATATATATATATATATATATCTAAGTAAAACTCTCAGTTTTTATTTAGATACATATTGCAAATTGTTTTCTCGAATTAGCCTTGAGCATTGTTGATTTTACTTTGGTTTGATTGGTTATAATAACCCCATACCCGTTGCGGTACGGGTGTACCACTTCTATTACAATCAGCCATAAAACAATACCAGTTAGCGATATAAAAGTCGGTACACCAAAGTTTTTTTGTACTTTTTTTACCACTACTCTTTAATTTCCAACAGATGCTAGAGGAACCGGATAGTTAATGGTGATTTAAAAAAAGAAAATATAGTGTGTACACAAGTTACAACTAGCTAGGGTTTTGAGTTTAGACTACATCTCACGGGATCGGTAATCAAGAAATAATTAGGGACCACATCATTGGTTTCCATAAACTAATTTGATATTAATGAAATTAAATAAGCAATAACCAACATTAATTAATTAATTAACGCAAATATCCTATATGCTGTTCCCTGGAAGTAAACCATAAAGCCATGCATCTTGCAACATTAATTCAACCATCCACATGCACGTTGTGACACCATCATGATAAGTTATTCGAAAATCCTGCAAGTAATTAATAACATAGATCATCAGTTTTAGTTATATGTTCTATTTTTTTAGTTTGCGAGGGAAAATGATTTTTTTTTTTGGTTTTAGGGGAAATTGATTTGCATGTACGCAACGTATGTGCACGTAGGTATGAACACATACAAAACACTAGTATATAACTATATTGTATTTATAATCTAGTACATACTAGCTTCTCTTATATATAAAAATAACTAGATTCTCTCGCTTTTGCAATATCACGTGCAAAGTTTATGATTATAGGTTTAGGTCGAATATTACATGCATGGACGATTCTTTAAATATTTAATATTAAACCCTTTAAATGATTTTTCTTTCCTCCACAAAATTGCTCATCCGACATATTTCTTACCACTTGGTTCGGGCGATTTGACCGGCCTTTACTATCATTGAGTCATTTAATTAATTTAGTTCATCTCAACTCGAGTGTACCTGTTTCTTATGTTTCTATGTCTTTCCAAAACTCAATTAAAAGACAATATTTCTCAAAAATTGTAAAATAAAAACCAAATTGACATCTTCGGCAAAGAATTTTTTTTAAAAAGTCAATAGTCAAAGATTTACAAAGATCTGTCGGTGCTTCCCATAGCTTTTCCGTATAGCACAACAAAACTCTTGTGTCGTCGAGATGAAAGGTATGGTCAAAATCACCAAGTACATAAAAAGTCCAGAAAACGCCCTCACACTACTTGAGATAATGAAAGAGTGCGGTCCTACCTTCCATCTCGGTGCACCCACGTCCACCTGATTTTCAGCCTTATCGGTGGGGAGCTCCCACGTGGCATTACCGGATATTCCGTATCAAAAACAAATTTCTTAAAACGATAAAACCTCTTCTCCATCTTATTAATTTTTGCTGTCATTATTCAGATATTTTAGCTAGTTCTACTTATTTTTCTTGGGACTGTCTAAGTGTATTTATGGATCTTCCCCGGAAATATCGGAAATTGAGAGCCAGAAATCGGCAAAAGAATAGGAAAAATGCGGGCCGGATTGCTGATATAATGTTATTAACCGAAAATTTCCAGTTACGAACGTTTTATTGATCACAAACCATTTACGAATAGAAAAATTAACTCCGCAACAAGAATATAAGCAATTAAGCATCAAGTTGGACCAACCTTTAAACAAAAAGAAAAAATACTGACTCTCTTCGGAGGGACTCACTCTTTCGGTAAGTCAAAAAAGTTACATAAGTATTCTAAATACAAACACGGAAGTGAAAAAAAAAATACGAACTCGAATCAAAGATTGTTACGCACGCTAATATATGAACTTTACACATCTGTATGTTATTTGTTAGGCACCGATTTAAAACCTAATACATATCAGTCTATTTCTAGCTAGATGCACTGCTGTATATATAGTACTTCAGTTAGCCCTCATATGTTTTAGAAACCTAACATATTTGATTGAGAGTTTTTGTAAGTGGCTTAAACGTTTACTACGAATTTATCGAAACGTGTTTTGATCATACGTTACAATATATATTATCAGCGGCGTTGATTGATGTTGATTTTCGAAAGATATTCCTCGATGAAACATTTTAATTGCTTGTCGAATAAATTTTTGACTTACTTGTCAACAAAATAATATATATATATATATATTTTTTTTTTATTGGACAACTACTTTCTGTTTTTTTTTTGTTTCTTATAAGTGTCGTAGAGACATACACAAACCAAATTTATAAATATGTCATATACTCATATTATGTCTTTATGATGCGTTTTCAGGTTTTCATTTATCCTATATTTTCTCAAAGATTTTTCTATAATTATTTACAATTTTTATAAAAGTGAAAACAAACCCCATTAAACCGTATATATACGACGTTATATTATTTCCTTGGCATCTTCTTCTATAATTCTCTGCACTATTCAGTAGAACATTCCGAAACAAACACTGAGAAATGAGAATTTAACAGTAGATAAACAAGAATAAATTGGAAAGCAGATGACGCTTTGAGGGGAATAATATCTTTGTTAAATATTACCATCTTGTTCTCGTATCTAATTCTAGTTAACATCGAGACTTTGTGGTCAAATACTAATACCTTCGATGTGATAATTCAATAACAAACTGTCAAACATCGAGTCTCAAGCTTGCCACTATCTCAAAGATTTTTTTTTTTCAATCACACAAACGAAGAAAATTTAGTTCTTAATATTATTTCATTTTTTAAGAAAAACACTATATATTTCTTGAAAATTGAGTTTACACACAACAAAATGTTGATTATATATACTCATTTGATTTCCATGGATGATCAAAATTATAAAAAGTCGCCTGAAAATAAACTACGTGAAGGCACCAAACTAGTAGCATAACACCAAGTACACGTGTCAATCAATAACTATGGAGTCCAGCTGTCTGGTCCCCACCTCTAAAAAAAAAACTCTTTTATAATAACACTTCTGGATTTCCACCGCGAGACATTGACCAAAACGTCTCAAAATAAATATCGTGAGAAATTCCAAGTAACGCCGTTTTTTGTGTGTACCGGGAAACGGAAGATAGTGTAATTATGTGTTAGCTTAGGGTTTTGGAAAAGGCTCTGTGGGAGTTTGCTGCCGGTATTTTGTGGGACAACTCAGTTAGAAACTACTGCGGATTAACCGGGTGTTGTCAGTTTTACGGTCCTGGTCAACCGGGTAAATCTCGTTATAAAATATGTGCCCTCATTTATGCCCTTCTGTATCTCTCATAAGTTAACGTTTGCATTTGATCTCTCTCATTATCACATTGTTATGAAAGTATTATTAGTGTTCTTATTCATTCTTATGTTATTTTGATTCAGTAATAGAAAAAACGAACTAAATCAACACTATAACTTTAAATTGAGATATCAAACTAAAATGTGTTAAAACTGTTGTAATTTTGAATACCAAAAGTCAAACAAAAAAATCCAACTAAACTACGAGTGTTACAGATCCGGATATCCATGATATCCGGGATTTTACAATCCAAATTCAAGTAAATATGCGGATATCCGTATTTGAAAAAAAAATTACTGAATATTTGGTAAAATTTTGTTTTTTTTTTCTTTTTAGACCGAATACGGATATTAGTGGATATCTGAATCGAAATTTCTTAGTATCCGGATCCATCATCTCGGATATTTGTTTTCTCGAATACGAATTAAGATCCGGATCCGGATATATGACGGATCCGGATATATAATAACATGCCTAAACTAAACCCTCATTTAGTATAATTAAACTAAACCAAACCATATAAATCAAAATATATTAGTTTTAAATTATGTATACTAAATTCTATACTGTGAATTTATCAATTTAATAAATATATTTCTAAGTTTTTAACTAAAACCAAACCAAATTCAAACAAATCCAAACCAAACTGAGTTACAAATGGTTTTTTTGTCTCAGCTTTTTAAAAAACAATGACCAGATCGTAAACATGATTTTACACTCTTTTATTTATTACCACAATCAACAAATTAAAGTACTATAAAAGAAGTTTTTTTTAATCGAACTAACTTGTTCTCAAATTCATTGTAATCCAAATATAAGATATGCACCAACAATATATATTCCTCTTATAAGAAAACAACATATATATATATATATTGGTTTAAATCTAGATTGTAATATAATAATGGTACTAGTACACCTACTAGATTACTGGTCACATGTTTATTTTATTGAATAAAATGATTTAAATTAAATGAGAGGGTAACAAAATATCGACCATCTAATATATTTTACTAGCAAAAATAAAGTGGTCAATTCGAGAATACTATATAGTTTAGATGTCCTTAAAATATTCTACTATTAACCTTTTATCCAAGTCTTAATTAAAAAATTATTAAAAATTATTCAAGCTAGTACGGGTATTGACCATTACGGGAAATAAAAGAAAATATATAAATGCCACTTTTTGTAATGTAAAGAAATTTAAAAAACAATAAACGACAAAAGAACGAATAAAAAGATAATTAAGTCCAATTAAACACGAATAGTAAGCCGTTCACTTAAATCGTGGATTTAACATATTAGGAATTTACCTTTACACCCTTTGATATCTTCATCACCCTCTTCCTCCTTCCTTCTATATATATTAACCCTCTTCTCTTCCATTCTTCCTCACACCCTTAAAACTTCAAACAAAAACCAGATCAAGCTTATATTCACCAATATCAATCTCCTTAAGCTTTCTCTATCTCAAAATTCTCTCATTTTGATTTTTAACCACAAACACACAAAACGCAAAACGATGCCTGAGGCACCAAAGATCGCAGCTTCAGAGGTTTCTGATCAGAGCCTCGCGGAGAAGAACAAGAATAAGCTCCAATTTATCGAGGAAGTGACTTTGAATGCCGATGATGTCCAAAGACGAGTTCTTGAAGAGATCCTTTCACGCAATGCTGACGTGGAGTACCTCAAACGACACGGGCTCCAAGGACGAACCGACCGTGAGACTTTCAAACATGTCATGCCTGTCGTAACTTATGAAGATATTCAACCTGAGATCAACAGAATCGCTAATGGTGATAAATCACAAATCCTCTGTTCCAACCCCATCTCTGAGTTCCTCACAAGGTTTGACTATTGTTCTATCTTTCTTGATTCTTCTCTTCTTACAGACATCTTTAAGATTAGTCTCTGTTATTTGCTCTGTTTTCATCATTCAGGCTAAGATTTTAAGATTCGAATCACTAAAGGGTCAGTTTTGGGTTTTAATGGGTACTAAAAAAGGTTTTAACTTTCTCATCCATTCACTGTTAAAACCTTTATCCAAAAGCAAAAAATCTTATGGGTCTACTTTTTTCGGAATCATTGACTATAAAGAAAAAAAAACTTTCATATTCGCTAAGAAATTTTGAGCCTAACATATATTTTATGTTAATTGTGTCAACAGTTCTGGAACTTCTGGTGGAGAGAGGAAACTAATGCCAACAATTGAAGAAGAACTTGACAGAAGAACACTTCTCTACAGTCTCTTGATGCCTGTAATGAACCAGTTTGTTCCTGGTCTTGATCAAGGCAAAGGAATGTACTTTTTGTTCATCAAGTCCGAATCCAAGACACCAGGTGGTCTCCCTGCTCGTCCTGTCTTAACCAGTTACTATAAATCTTCTCACTTTAAAAACAGACCTTTTGATCCTTACACCAACTACACAAGTCCCAACCAAACCATCCTTTGTCCTGATTCTTACCAGAGCATGTACTCTCAAATGCTTTGTGGTTTATGCCAACACAAAGAGGTTCTTCGTGTTGGAGCTGTTTTTGCCTCTGGTTTCATCAGAGCTATCAAATTTCTTGAGAAACATTGGCCTGAGATAGCCCGTGACATTAGAACCGGTACACTCAGTTCTGAGATAACGGATCTTTCGGTTCGTGAGGCGGTTGGGGAGATTCTTAAACCGGATCCAAAGCTTGCGGATTTCGTTGAATCGGAATGTAGGAAGACTTCTTGGCAAGGGATCATCACTAGACTTTGGCCAAACACCAAGTACGTGGATGTGATTGTGACTGGAACAATGTCACAGTATATTCCAACTCTGGATTATTATAGCAATGGTTTGCCTCTTGTCTGTACAATGTATGCTTCTTCGGAGTGTTACTTCGGTGTGAATCTTAGGCCGCTCTGCAAACCAAGTGAGGTCTCTTACACTCTCATACCGAACATGGCGTATTTCGAGTTCTTGCCTGTTCATAGGAACAGTGGAGTCACTAGCTCAATCAGTCTTCCTAAAGCACTCACTGAGAAAGAACAACAAGAGCTTGTTGATCTTGTTGATGTCAAGCTTGGTCAGGAGTATGAGCTTGTCGTCACCACCTATGCGGGTAAGAAAACCGACAATATTTGTGCTTAATATATGACAATCTTCCATTGGTTTAGTTACAGAATTTTGAATCTTTAAACTAATATATATATATATATATATATGCTCTTATAAATTTATATGCAGGGCTTTACAGGTACAGAGTAGGCGATGTTCTGAGAGTGGATGGTTTCAAGAACAATGCCCCACAATTTAGCTTCATATGCCGCAAGAACGTTGTGCTAAGCATTGATGCAGACAAAACCGACGAGGTTGAGCTTCAAAACGCAGTTAAAAACGCGGTAACACACCTTTTTCCGTTCGATGCTTCACTCTCCGAGTACACTAGCTATGCGGACACATCCTCTATCCCGGGCCACTATGTTTTGTTTTGGGAGCTCTACCTGCACGGTAACACGCCAATTCCTACCTCGGTGTTCGAGGATTGCTGTTTAACCATAGAGGAATCGCTTAACAGTGTGTATAGACAAGGAAGGGTCAGTGACAAGTCCATTGGACCATTGGAGATCAAGATTGTCGAGTCAGGGACTTTCGATAAGCTCATGGATTACGCGATAAGCTTAGGGGCATCGATCAACCAGTACAAGACACCGAGGTGTGTGAAGTTTGCTCCGATCATTGAGCTTTTAAACTCGAGGGTTGTTGATAGTTACTTCAGCCCCAAGTGTCCTAAATGGGTCCCTGGTCACAAGCAATGGGGAATTAACTAAGAGCAAACTTTGAGGAAGAAAAGAGACTCTTTATGAGGTAGAAGGTTCTAGTCCCATTTGAAATGTTTTTGTAATCAAATGAATATCGAGAAAAGTTATCAATTGTTATGTCCGTATGTATAATCTTTATCTTAATTTAATTTTGCTTACTTCTGTTTTTGTTTTAAAATATGTTTAGTTCCTAATCCTTTGTACATAAGCAGTTTATGTTTCTCTAAGCGACTCTTTAAGTTTCTCCAGCTTTTTAATCTAATTTTTATTTTTTATTTTTTATTTTACTTTTTTTTGCTTGCAATTAGGTAGGGTTGAAGTTAAAAGGAGAAAAACAAAATCTGTTTATTAACAGATCACGCATATATATGAGAGCTTTACCATGATCTCTCTGATTATTATGCATTTTTAGTATATATATATATCGAAGAGATTCATATATAGATTGAAGAAGATGTTTAACAGTTTTATTGATTCATAAATTTCAGCATACTCTTGCAATTACAAGGCAATGCTTTTATATAGATTAAGAAGACAAAGGATAGAAGAAGAGCGTACGAGGATAAGATCTTCAGCTCATTTTGCCAGTCATGAATCTTTAGCATGTAGCTTCTGATGGAAGACAGTTGAATCTGTTTGAGAGTTGTCGTGTATGACGTACCGCTCATTCCATGTTTGTTTTGTGCTGCACGTGACCGTTGCTGAAGCTTTTCTTCTGAAGCAGGGAAAGCCTTTGTGTGAGAGAGAGTCTTTCCCTTAAATTCTGTTTTCTGCAGACCCTCTGTTCGTGGTAGAGTTTTTGTCTTGTTCGCAGAAATGTTTGAATCAGAGAGGTTCTTGGACTGAAACTTGTGTTGGTGGGAAATCTCTGATTGCAGAGGGGTCTTGGTTTTGATACTCCCCCCTCAAACTTGGTGTGGGAGGTTATGTGACACCAAGTTTGAATCTTAGTGCGCATAATGATTCAAATGGAAGAGATTTGGTGAATATGTCCACTATTTGGTGATAAGACGGAACATGTTTCACAACCAAAACGCCTAGTGCAACTCTTTCACGGATGTAGTGGTGGTCGCGTTCAAAATGTTTTGTCCGAGAGTGAAATGATGGATTGGCTGTGAGATAGATAGCTGATAGATTGTCATAGTATAAGACTGGTGTATCAAGAAGTGGAACTCCCAGTTGTTTCAGAACTGATGCAATCCAGGTGATTTCAGAAGCGGTTTCAGAGAGGGCTTGGTACTCTGCTTCTGTTGAACTTTTTTATATCGTAGGTTGCTTCTTTGAAGACCACGATATTAGATTTTTGCCAAGGTAAGTGTAGTATCCTCCGGTGGACCTTCTGGTAATAGTGCAACCTGCAAAATCGTTGTCGCTTTAGGCACTAACAGAACAGTCAGTGTTATTGTTGAAGCTTATTCCCATAGTTATGGCCCCCTTAACATATCTCAAAATTCTCTTGAAGAGATTATAATCCGTAACTGTAGGAGCATGCATCTTGTATCACACAAAATTTACAGCAAACTGAATGTCAGGTCGAGTTAAGGTGAGATACTGAAGTTTTTCTGCTAAACTTCTAAAATAAGTTGGGTTCTCGAAGAGTTTATCTTGATGTGGTACTTTATGCAGCTGTAGAGGCAATGGTGTGGGCATTGTAGTGCAGTTATCCATGGCTGCAATTGACAGTAAGCCTTTTGCATACTTCTGTTGGGATAAAAATAAGCCTGCATAGTGAAAATGAGCCTGTATGCCGAGGAAATAATGTAGTTGCCCCATATCTTTCATCTGGAACTGATTATTTAGTTACTGTAGAAGAAAATTCATGAAGTCCGAGGCATTACCTGTGAATACCATGTCATATACATACAGAAGCAGCAAGATAATATTTTTCCCTTTGACAAAGATGAATAAAGAAGGGTCTGGAATGCTGCAGATGAATCCAAACTCCAGAAGAAAGTTACTAAACTTGTCAAACCAAGCTTTGGGACACTGCTTTAGACCATACAATGATTTATGTAAATGACAAACATAGTTGGATTTTGTTTTGTCAATGAAACCAACTGGTTGTTTCATATAAACTGTTTCTGTTAAATCTTCATGCAAAAATGCATTTTTAACATCCATCTGTTTAACATCCCACTTCATAATCATTTCAAGATGTAAAATCAATCTGACTGTAGCTGATCTAACTATTGGACTATAATTTTCTAAGTAGTCAATGTCCTCTTCTTGATTAAAACCTTGAGCTACTATTCTGGCCTTGAGTTTATCTAGAGTACCATCATCATTTAGTTTTGTCCTGAACTCTCATTTACTTCCCAAAACATTCATGCCAGGAGACAATGGTACAAGAGACCAAGTTTTCGTTCCATAGCATTTTTTCATCTCTTCTTGCATTGCATGTGCAATCTGAGTCTGTGAGGGCTTGAGACACAGTTGTTGGCTCTGGATAAGCCACTTTATGAGCCAAAAGAGCATACCTTGGATTTGGTTTAATTATGCTAGTCTTGGATCGAGTCACCATTGGATGAGAAGCTGAAGATACAATGGTTCCAGACAAGTCAGGATCATGAGATGAAGAAGATAAGTTGTTGCCAATAGGAACAAGACCAGAGCTTGCCGTACACTCAGAACTCCCTTCCTTATTCATGTCTGACCTGTCACTTGTGATATTCATTTGGTCTGTAGAACATTATGCAATCTCATCAGTCCTTGTTTCTTGTTCTTCAACTAAAACAGATGTTGTAGACTGGCTTGTATATTTGAAGAAGCTACATGAAAATCTGTAGAGTGTGGAGAAGTTTCTTCTGGGTTTTCTTGGTTTTGACAACAGACTGTGCTTGTAGTAGCAGACGGGTTCCCAGGTTGACATGTGTTGAGGAAGGATTTTTGCCATGCTTTAATCAGAGTAGTAAGAGCAGTGGTCTGAGAAACTTTATGAGTGTCAGAAAATGAGAAAGTTGCTTCATTGAACAGAACATGTCTGCTTATGTAGACACGACCCATTGGAGGATAGAGACATCTATACCCTTTGTATTTGTCATTGTAACCAAGAAAGACACATTTCAGTGATTTTTGATCGTACTTGTTCTCAAAGTAGTCTCTCAATGTGGGAAAACATGCACAACCAAAAACTCTGAGAGAAGAGTCTACTGGTTTTTGAGCATTTAGGATTTCAAAAAGTCTTTTCTTGTTGTCGGTTACTGATGAAGGAAAAAGATTAATCAGAAAATTTTCTGTAGCAAACGCCTCAACCCAGAACTTATGTGGCATTTTGCTTTGAAACAACATAGATAATCCTAACTCGGTGATATGCCTTTGCTTTCTTTCAGCTAGTCTGTTTTGCTGAGGAGTGTGAGGACATGATATATAATGTATGATCCCATTTTCTTGTAAATGCATCAAGAACTTATTGCTCATGAATTCTCCACTACCGTCTGATTGAAAAATTCCAATTCTGTTACTATATTGTTTCTCAACTTATTGCTGAAACATGAGAAAGACATAAAGAAACTTTGATTTCATCTTTAAGGGGTACAACCAACTGTATCTGGAGTAATTATTAATGAAAATTACATAAAACGAAAGCCTTGAGATGATAATAGTGGTGCAGATCCCCATAAGTCACAGTGAATCCTTTCTAGGCTTTGATGCAGAATAACTTGACTGAGAAAACTGCAGACAGCTACTTTTTCCTAAGTGACATGCTTCACAGTAATAAAGAAGAAGCTTATTGATGCAGATATATTTATTTTGATGCAGAGTGTGAAGGATCTTGTCATTTGAATGCCCCAGCCTTCTATGCCACACTTCAGAACTTGCAGATATATGTCTTGCATAATAGAAAGCTTCATATTTTTTATCCTCCAACACATACATTCCTTTAAGGTTTCTTCCCAAGGTCAGAAGCTTCTTTGTTACCTTGTCCTTAATACGAACCTCATCAGAATCAAATTTAACGGAGCAAGGGTAATTGGTAGTAAGCTTAGAAACAGATAGCAAAGACTTAGCAATATCAGGACATACTAAGACATCTTTTAGGGGCAAGTTACCTGATGTGGATGGAAGATTAGCATAACCAATATGCGTGATAGGTAAGAAACTTCCATCTCCAATGAACACTGTATCGGATACATGGTAAGGTTGAGAGTGTTGAGGCCTCTGAGTCATGTTGGTGATGTAAGTTGTAACTCCAGAGTCTGGATACCATTCACTTCTAGAGTCTGTTACCTCAATAATATGCAAAGCAGTCATAACAGAAGTAAGATCTTCACTTTGATAGCTATTATCAAATATATACCAACATTTTAAGGCATGATGACCTACTTTTCGACATATCTGACAAGTTGGTCTCTCCTTACTGTTATAGGAATTTTGAGAGTTGTTTGATGAGGAAATCTGCTGGTGGAAACCACAACCACGAGTTGAGAAAGATCCTCTTCCTTGATTGCTTCTGCCTCTGCTATTTCCTCTGCCTTTATTGTTGTTGTTATAGTAACTTTTGTTGTTGGTCATGACTATGTTGAAGGCAAGATGAGGAGATATAATAAGGTCTGCTTCATATCCTTGGAGTCTGTTGTCAAATTGTGTCTTCCATAAGATGTAGTTTCTCTCGGTTAATCTTATGGTAACACAGTTGGTAATGCTTAACGTGGGGTTAGAATATGTTTTAAGAGTCATGGCTCTAATACCATGAAGAGATTGAGAGATAGATTGAAGAAGATGTTTAACATCTTTATTGATTCATAAATTTCAACATACTCTGCAATTACAAGGCAATGTCTTTATAGCGACTAAGAAGACAAAGGATAGAAGAGGAGCGTATGTGGATAAGATCTCCAGCTCATTTTGCCAGCTATGAATCTTTAGCACTTGGCTTTTGATGGGAGAAAGTCGAATATGTTTGAAAGTTTTGTCGTGTATGACATATGTTTGTTTTGTGCTGTAGATGACCGTTGCTGAAATTTTTCTTTTGAAACAGGAAAAGCTTTTGTGTGAGAAAGAGTCTTTTCCTTAAGTTTTATTTTCTGCATACCCTCTGTTCGTGGTAGAATCTTTGTCTTGTTCGCATAAATGTTTGAATCAGAGAAGTATTTGGACTAAAACTTGTGTTGGTGGGAACTCTCTCACTGCAGAGGGGTCTTTGCTTTGATATATATATGCCTACGAGAGATAGACAAGAATCATCAAATCCAAAGATCGAGTAATAGTTTATAATTAGGCTTCAAAGGATATAATTTAGTTAATTAAATAATATGTATGTAGATCCGACATTTAATCATTCTACTAATAGTTTACATATTATAAATGAATATTCAGATCATCTCGGAAGTGACAATAGATATGACGCAATTTTCCCAAGTTGTGAGAACAATTGTTCCCTGTGTGACCATCAGTGACCACAAAACTCGCCTGAAATTGTTCTTTACATTTAATACTTAGTAGACTCAATAGTTACGTAAAGAAAACAATTAAAAACTCAAAAATTGGCAAAAATGCAATTGTAATCAAACGAACAAAGCTAGAGATAAAGGTGTTGTACAGTTTGTAAGTAACATTTTCAGATTTTAATATTTTATTTCTGTCTACGGATCAGAGAAAAGAGATTAAAAGAGATTTTTAGTTAGAAATTTACTCAAGTAGAATTGACAAATACATAAAACCGATTCTTACATTATTTTCAAATTAAGTTATAATTAGCCGTTAGAAACCAGTGTGGGGTTCTAACATAATCCAAGATGTCCTTAACAATTTATGATTTAATTTAGTAAAATATTTTATGAAATGTAGTACAAAGTTCTTCCACAGAAAATATGAAATTTACTCATGGTACAAAGACTACACAAGTAGTCAAGTACGTTACGGCCTCGAAAGGTGAAGTCTTTTTCTCGACTTCTGTTTGTCTTATATATATATTCTGACTTTATATGTTGTCAATTAAAATAACTGTTTATTCCTTTTATATTCTAATATTTAAATTTCTTTTTTATATTATTAAAATCTTGAGGTTTATCATAAGGAATCGGTTTGTACTTAAGATTTTTTGTTTTGTTTTTGCATTCATTCTTAAAGTTGAGCTTACCTTTCTGGTTAATTGTTAATATATTGCAAAAAAAAAAAATGTTTTACAGACGATTTTTAAAATTTTGACGGAATTTATAAGAGTTACACAAGTAAAGAAGACAACTAAAATTAGCCAAGATAGATTGAAAGACATCTATCTACATTATTCCAGTTGTTTTAGTTTAGTTCTCATTGAAAATTAAACCAAATTTAACACAATCATTTTCTTGAACGACAAAGAGAATGACAAGAACTTCAATGATTTGTTATAAAAAATAGAAACAACAAAAAAAAGATGGCACAAACCAAGTGTCGGTTATTTGCTGGATTTATCACGTGGCCATTTCGACAATCGCTCAATGTTGACTTTTGACTGACCCCATAAGGTCACCGCACGTGCGCTACATCAAAGCTTTGCTCCCTATCTGGGCTTAGATTGTGGCTCAGGTAGGCTCAACATCTTGGCCCAGTACTGTGGAAGTAATACAACAGTGTAATGATGTGTTTCTGCATTTAAATTTTACTGTTGTAGATACTTTCATGATTCATCGAACGACATGATACTTCTTTTTCGGGTCATGCACATGAGTCAACTTATACCTAACATACTGATGCCATTCGTTCATGCAACAAATTAATGAAATTGTGATGTGAACTTTGTTATTGTATAAACTCTTTCTTATTTTATTTAGGGTTATATTTTTATTCATACTTTCTAAAATTGTTCCTTTCCACGGATGGTGGATAAGCTTTAGTATTGGCTACATTATTTAAGGGATCATCTCTTTAGGTTTCAGTCACTTTGTGCAATTTTTTAATTAGAAAATAATATAAATTAAGTCAAAGCTCTAAGCGAATAAACCAAAATGATCCCTCACGTTTACAATATATGTCTGAAGACTATAGTTATTGGTCTCTTTCTTTTTTTAGTCTTTTAATTTCAGATCCAATATCAACCGACAACCATTGTAAATAGGTTGAACAAATTCATTAAATATATATATAGATATAGATTATCTTCTTCTTTTTTTGATTAATATATATATATATATATATTTATTTATTATCTTCGTCTAACTCAACTGATATTACATACAAATTCAGATTCAATTGGATCAAAATATTCTTGTTCTATCCAATGAACTAATTATGAATTTATGATCCTTTCTCTTCTAGATCACAATAAAAATAATTGATTATAATCTTATAGTTAGATGATAATTATGCTATCTTTGTCTAACTAATTTATTTATGTAGCTCATATGTAACTGTTCTTTTGGATAAGTTTGTGAAACACTATTCGTAATGATAAGGTACTACTGCTACTGACCATTTTAATAAATAAAAATATATCTTATTTACTAAAATTGTGTTTTTTCGGGAGGATTTACGTACATTCACTAATCTGCATAGCTACATTATCCTCTAAAAATCCTTCAATAATCCTCGTTGGATTAAGCTTAAACGAAACGTCGAAATCTTTTTATTAAAACATATATATAATTAAGGAGTTTTTTCTCCGTCTAAGGTGTCCATCTAGACAAACTTTTTTTAAAAAATTATTGATATTTTAAAATATATTAAATACATGTATATTTATATTAATTAAATAAATCTAAAATATTATAAAACAAAAAAATTAAATAAAATAGGTAAAAATTTAAAGCTTAAAATTATAATGAAATACAATTATAATTTTAATTTGATAAAAATAATTATTAAAAAAATGTATTTAACAAGAGGATGAACTAATAAGTAGATTAAAAAATAAGAGATAAATAATTAAAATGTTGAAAAAGTTAACAACTTGAATGTGAAGAAACTACAGAGCTAATATAATTAATTTTTTCCGAAGAATATTAGAAATATTTACACTAATATTTTCTGGAATATATGAACATATAAGTTTTTTAAAACCAAATAAAAATATTATAACTTTTGTATTTTAAGTAAAAAATTTCAAAATTTTATAGTAAAAATAACAAATATAAAATTAGTAAATAAAAACTCAAATATTGCACAATAAATCACTCAATTAAAGATAATACATAATCTTTGTAGCGTATGATGAATATAAATGTGATTTTATCTATAATGTTATTCAAAAAAAAATTGAGGTTATTTAAAATATGATAAGATTTATGAAAATAATGAATTAAATTTATAATTATATTTTAACTAATGATTTATATTAATGTTTATAATTTAATAACATGTTATAATATATTAATATTCGACTCTCGCGCAACGTCCGAGATGCTAATCTAGTCAAACTAATTCTAAACCAAAGGATTACAGGACATTCGGTTGATAAATGGAAAAAAATACAAAAAAAAAAAGAAGAAGAAGATTTTCAGGTAAATAAATATATTTGAATAGTTTTTGGTTTGTCATTTATACAAATCAGTGTTACTTACTAGAGATTGTTGTAAGTGAAACAGAGCTAAAGTGAAATCAGGTTGTTTATGTACTTCTAACTTGTAGGGCTTAAAAATGAGACCCAAAATGATAAACCGTTTTTTGTTTTTTCTTTGTACACTACAATCCAACATTGGTTGTTGGGTCACATTTGGTAGTAATGCGACTTTACTGGGCCACAATAAACGTAGCTCTTATATCTTTGTATACTACTATCCATCTTTCTTTGTTGTTGAATTTTCATTATAATTTAAACTACCACGATGATAATAAGCGTTGCCATAAGTTCAATTTTTCTTTTTACAAAATGTAAAATTTTTTAGTAAATTTTTTGTTTTAGTCTTGTAGAATCACTTTAAGAAATAAAAAAAATTAGTCAAGTCGTACTGAAAAAGTACACTAGACATTATAATGATTGTAACGATACTTGCGAGTATTTCTTTTCTCTTTTTCCCCACAAAGTTTCGCAATGACTTAACATTATTTGGTAAAACAAATAATATAAAACCAAAGTAAACCAAAAAGTTCAGCTGTAATAGCAAATGACGACTTATCTTTTGTTTGGAGTAGAACACAAGTACAAATCATAACATATCTATACGTAAAACCAAGACAAAAATTATTACTGTGAAGTAAAATCATATGTAGTTTCAGAGATAAGTAAACCCGAAAAATCACAAAAGTCCCCCAAATTCAAAGATGAAGAATATATGATAAATAAAAAAAAGCAGAGCCAAACTGTTTTTTTTTCTTATTGACACCATAATCTTTTTAAGCTCTAAGCAGTAAATCCCTTGAGCTTCTTGGTGATGGTAGCAATGTACTTGCCTTGGTGAAATGCTTGCGCTAGCTCCAGCTCTGTTGGCTGCCTCGAACCGTCTCCTGCAAATGTTCCAGCTCCATATGGACTTCCACCTTTCACATTCTCCATCTCGAACATTCCCGCACCAAATGTGTAACCGATTGGGACAAATAACATCCCATGGTGAACTAGCTGAGTAATCGCCGTCAATCTATAGATTACACATAACATTTTAGATATATATATATATATATATATATAGAGGCAAGAGATGATGTGAAGTGTTTTTGTTGTTGATGAGAACTTACGCGGTGGTTTCTTGGCCACCACCTTGAGACCCAGTGCTGTAGAAGATACCAGCTGGTTTACCGGCGAGTGACTGAGTCCTCCAGAGTCCACCAGTTGCGTCCAAGAAGGCTTTGAACTGAGCAGCCATCATACCAAACCTTGTTGGGAAGCCAAAGACAAATCCATCAGCTTCAGTTAGCTCATTTGGGGTTATGATTGGGGATTCACTCTTTGGTGGTGCGCTCATTTTAGAGAGTACTTCTTCTTGAAGCGTCTCGGGTACCTGTGAACAACAAATTCATCAGGTTCAATGATTCACATGGATTAATCTAGTTAAATCCTAATGGTAATTTGTTATGTGCTACACAAACAGAAACCAAAATGTAACCACATGTTATTGTAAAAGAGTTGCAACAAGAATATCAAGAAATCCGAAATCTTGATAAGCAGAGCCAACTCGATTCAATGAAGCAGAAGACACAGCCAGAATCAATGAATCTCTACGAGACTAGAAACTTGCAAATCAAATCAGCAGTTAAGAATCCGAAATTAAGAAACTTGGAAATGGCAATGACCCAAGAATACTGGAAGCTAACGTTAGAATGTCTGATCCTTTCTGCTACTTTAAAGACTCAATCCTAGTTCTCAAAACTCCATAGTCACTTATATCCATTAACATAGTTTCTCACTGAAACACAAAGACACTTGTGTTTTTGTGAAATTGACAATGCAACAGAACAAAGTAGTAAACAATATCATCACCTGCCATAGTTTGGCTTCAACACCTTCAACAGAAGCAGCTCCTTTCCTTATTTCTTCTGCCAATTTCTCCACATGACCATACATAGAGTAGTACCTGCAATTGTCAAAAGGACTTGAGTCAAATTGAGATCAAACCCAACAAGCAGCTAAATTACAGCCCATGAAAGATTGAATCTTTCAGTATAAGATATCCAAAATTGAATCAAAATAAAAAAGAAACAACATATATAAGGCAAATTGCTTCATCCCAAAAGTAAAGTTTCAAACCAAATCATAAATCAAACCATCACAAAGTATATTTACATAAATAAGGACAAATCGAAGCAAAAGCAGAGAGCAATCAACAAAACCATAGCTAAATTCTTCGATCAACATTGATTAAATTCAAATCTAGTCACTGAAGTGAGTCCTAAATAGAAGAATCGATTAACTCCAAAAAAAATCGAAATTTAATCACCCAAAAAAAGAGAAAAATAGAAACTTTAACATACACGATATACACTTTAGTCGCCATGGAAGTAGTATGGTCGTTTCACTCGATAATCTTTCTGAATTCTTAGTTAATGGAAATAGAGAGATGTTCAATTATCCGAAAATGCAGAAAGATATATATAGAGGTCGAGATGATGATCTGTGTTCTTTATCCTTTTTCAATACTTTTTTTTCTTTTCTTTCCAGAAACTATTTAAATTTCCATCAAATTCAACACCCTAAACTTTTGGTCAAATTAAATCTCACCCCATAGTTTATAGTTTTGATTATTACTACCCATTAATAAGTCTTCAACAGATCGATTAACTATTAAAAAAGTTCAAAGTTTTAACTTTTGGTTATGATGCGTTATCAAAAATAAAAATAAAAAAACTTTAATTAGTAATATTGCAAATACTAGTGAAATGACAAATTATAATTAAATTCGCATAATCGTATGATCTTAAACATAAATAACGATTTTGCATAATCACATTTTTTGGTAAAAACAATACGAAACAAAAAAATTAGCATGTCAGGTTCTGCTGATTATTAGCTATCAATTGAAAAACGAAATAAAACTAGTGGGGGGATTTTGAGTTTTCCAGATAAAATAGGGGGGGAAACGTGATAAAACTTTGCCGTCGTTGGAGCACCTGGTCTTGGTATTGGAGGGGGAAAAGACAGGTGGGGTTGGTGCGGGAGATTAAAACTTTGATTTTATTTTAAATTTTAAATGATTAAAATAACATAATAATGATGATATGTTGCTGTCACGCTCATCATCATCATGTTCGTTTTCCCTCAAAATTGTTCTTAATTTTTACATAAGAAAAAAAGAGCTTTCTGCTTACTTGTTTTCTCTACAAGTTGTCTTTTCAAAACAAGTATTATGGTGTTTATCTTTCAAATTTTAATGATTTAACAACATATCGTCAATCTTAACACAAATGTTAATGACTGACATGTTTCAGTTAACATAATAACTAGACTATAAACGAGCATACAAATAGTTTTTTTTTTCTTTTCAATACAAATATATAAAAAATAAAACTAAATTAAGATGCCGGCTTCCAGGAATCTCCGGCGTGAAGTTTCAAAAAAAATATACTCAGATTGTTGAATGCATTGTAAACGTGACGATTATATATTTATTTGTATTTTACAAAATTCAAAATTAATATTAAAATTAAAAACTTTATCAGAAAACACCTATATTAAAGATAAAATAAAAATTAGTTGCTTGAATCGTTCAAAAAAACTACAAATTTATTTATTTATTTTGATCAAAATTACAAATGAGCTAATTATAATTAAATTGAATTATCGTTGAACACTTTGTTATCATACCAATCACTCGAACTCATTTTTGTTACACCAAATGCAAAGCCAGCACATAATTCACAACTAATTTGAAATCATAACTTTTAAGAATCTAAGATGAGATATTTATGGTGAAGGATTTAAGGGAACAAGTCAATGAATATGACCAAGCCCATGAAGAATATTGGAAATAATATCTCACAAGAGTTCATGAGTAATATATAAAAGATATGTGTTAATTTATTTATTGTGAATTGATTTTAAGTTAGAATCACATAATTTAACATGGTATTTAGTTCGATTCACAATCCATCTGATTCAAATTTAATTCACCAATCCTTGTTTAATATATAAAAGATATGAGCTAATTTACTCATTGCCGATTAATTTTAAATTATAAAACCATAATCTAACTAACAATCTAATATGTATTAAATTGACCGAACTTAGGGTCAACAAATCTTGTCCGTCCGACAATGAAGACAATCTCTTTCTCGACGGCTCTTTTGTATTCAGATTTCAAGCCCATTGCATCATCACTCTCGTCATTTTATTTTTTTGTTTTTTCTTGACTTTTAATTTTCAACAGCATAGCATAAAACTACGACTATGCATCTAATTTCCAACAGTGGCATAGTTTTCAGTTACAACTGTACGTTCTTTGACGATAGATATATACTAGAATAATAATAGTTGTGATACGAGATAAATTTGGACGTGATTTTGACGGGCCATCCTATCAAATTAGTCTCGAATACATTTTTTTTTTCTTCTTTTGAATAATCACGGTTTGAGTACTAGAGAATTTCATTTCCAACTCTATGTCGACGTTTTCCTAATAGTTCTTTAAATAAAATTAATTACTTAATGCGAAGATAGAAAATCATTTACTCTCTATGTTCACTCCTTCTCGGGACCATAGACCTTGGAAGCCTTGGACCCTCTATATATGTGCTTTAGTTGTTAAGATAATTAAAGAGTCACTCATGATTTTTTCAGACGATTCAACAAGTAGGATACAGTTTTACGGCAATCAGCCAATATGTATTTAAAAAAATAAAAATAATTGTAGATGAAATTTGCGTGGGGATCTGAAAAATCATATCTTGGAACTTGGATGTAATAACTAGCAACGTTCATCGACATTTCTTTCCAAGACCTAGCTAGTTGATAAAATATTCAAACTATTAAAGAATTGACCAAAAAAAAGAAAAGAAAATATGATTTTAAACATGTCAAGATAAAAAGAATAGATAACGTTAAAATGCCAAAGTTGGCTTGTGTTTCAAGGATGCTTCGCTTTTTCACCCCATTAATTTTATATTGATCAAGTCGACCCTAATTCTGCTCATATCTCGTGTAAACAAAGTAATCGGCTTTATAGCTTTATTGACCGAAGTGTCGCTTAAGATAAGTACATGCATGATTTGGTCTTTTCGCAGGATCTCAGGAACTGCATGGCTACACGCATTAGCATACATGATGAACCACTCGCAATGTGCAACCATATTTGCTTTATGAAAGAAAATTAACTAATGAAAAGTAGAAAGATGATCAGGTGGTTGAAAGTTGAAACTACACTCTGAGTTCTAATAATTAAATGTGGACTTTGAGTTTCATGAGTGATGTGTTCAAATGTTTGTTACAAAATAAGCCGTCCCTTTTTAAAATAGTTTTTGCATCCATATATTAATTTTGTTGGAAACTAATAGGGGATTTGAAAAAAAGTTTGATTTTCGAAAATCACTTTGATTTCAATTCAACCGCATTTAGCATTTTGCAATCCATAGTGTTAGCATGTTAAGTCTGTAATATAAAGTCTATGTAATGTTTAGTATAATTTAATACTATAAATTGGTACCAAAATAGTAAGGTTTAACAAATTTATAAAAACTACAAACATATAAAAAAAACATATGTAATCCAGTTTGGTTCTGTTTGGTTTTGGGTTTTATGTGGGGTTTTTTTTTCAGATTTTTGGTTTTTCATTCAACTTTTATTAATTTCATAACATATAAGCGGCGAAAGTTATTGGTAAATTATTGGTCTCGTTCAATCTAGCCGTCAACAACAGAGTTTTGATCTCCTTTTTTATGGTTGGTATTTTTCACCGCTATCAGGAAAGGGACTCCGTTGTCTCTACTTTCTCTCTCGGCTAAGTGGTTGCAAGAAGGCAGTTCTAGATCTTGGATTTTGCTCGGCTCACCATTTCTAGGTGGTTTCAGGTTTCGTCTGGTCCGATACTCTCAGAGTTTGTGGTTCGGCTTCACTCTCCCTTCTTTGGATTCTCTAAGACTGAGTCTTTGGTTGTGTCGATTCGAGCATGTATTTTGAAAGCACTCGGCGATTTTATCTCCTCACTACCCGTCTGTGAGTTCCTATTCGGGTGTTAGTTGGCGATTTCAAAGATGTTAGTTGGGTGTGGTGTAAGGATCGTTTTCTTTGGCTCGAGGACGGCCAGTGTTGTGTAGGTGAGGTAAGGTTACTGTTGGGATCAGTCTTCGGTCTTCATTGTTCTATCTCCTTCTTCTAGATGGAGTCGTGGTCTGATGTCATCTCCAGATCTTGCATTTGTCTTCATCTAGCTGGTTACAGAGGCTATGTCTGTGTCACTAAGTAAGATCCTAGCTTTGATTCTTTGATCTTGGGGTATGTTAGTATGGTCAGTGGTACTTTTTGGCTTTGCTTCTCTTCAGGCCTGGTGGTGGAATCGGTTCTATAGTTGTGTATGTGCCCTGCCTATCATTTGTGATCGGAGGAGGTGTTTGAGTTCTTAGGTTGGCCCTCTTTTTATATTTAATGTTCTCTCGGCATGTTGTGATAAGAGTATTGAATGAACAATGCTCTTCCTATGCATGTCGATTGGTGGTGTTGGCTCACGGCTTTTCATTGGACTCGTAGACGGCTCTATGTTTTGAGTAGACGTTTATACCTTTTCGTATTCTTCCGTATTAATTTACTTCTATTGTTGCCATTATGTACTAATTTTCCATGGTGTTAACACTTCCACTGCGCCAATTTTTAATAGAAAACCCTTTATCAAAAAAAACAAACAGTATGATTAACCTCTTAGGAATACAATTCCTTAATATCTATCTAAGTCGTATAAGTTTCAATGCACAAATGGAATATCAACAAATAATTCAAAGATGCATATATCATTAACCTTTTAGGACCCCAATTTCTTAATAACCTCCTACATCGTATAAGTTTCAATGTCAATATATAAAAAGACGGCTTCACAAAGAGATATTCAAGTTGAAACTTAAAATAGATAATACATCTTGGAAAAAAAAAGATAAAAATATTGAAATTTAATTCAAAATCCAAAAATTCCATTCGGTTTTACAATTTGTAACCGAACTTGACAAAAACCTAAAAATTGCTAACCAAACAGATCTCAAGGTCTAACAAAACCTGAACCAAATCAACTAAGTTAGGTTTGGTACGGTTCGTGTTTTTTCGATTACTAACTTTTTCCCACTCCCAAACTAGATCTACTAATAATTTTTTTTTTCAAACTAAAGTCTTCGAGGGTTAATTAATTTTTTGGTCAATGATTTATTTATCTATCAATGTTTAGAAGACGAAGCCTAAACGAAAAAAAGATTGAATGAAGAATTGAATTAATTAAGATTTTCCTTTACTACTACTTCTGTTCACAGTAATTTTCCATATGAAATCGAACAATTACTATGAACCGCAACAAATAAAAGAAAAGAGGAAATTATAGTGAGAAATAAAAAGAACATATGAATTGTTTTGCCAAAGTCTCTGACACATAAAGAAAATTCTCTATCAATGTCCGTGAGTATAATCGGAAAATTCCTCTTCTATCGCCTCCGTGACAACACACCGTGACGCTTCCATCAATTCAGGACTAAGTCTAAACATAAGCACACAAAACTCCATCTGATTCAACGCACCATCTCGATCAAAATCTCCTTCGTTGATCATACATCGAACATCGTCGTCCGTTAGATCTCCAAGCCCAAGAACACTCGATGCGTTTCTCCTTAAGCTCTCGAATGTGATCTCTCCTTTATCTTTATCCATTAGAAGCTCAAACCCTTTGCAAAGCTCTTCGATTAGACCTTCTCCTCCTAGTTTTCCAGCCATTGTTGGGAAGAAATCATGGAAATTGGTTTCTTGGTTTGGTCTAGTTGAGGATTTTGGAGACGCCATTAGAGCTGAGAAGAATTGAATTTAAGTATTTAAATTTTGAGAAATGGGTTTTGTGTTGTGAGGTTGTTTGATATCGAAATGAGATTGGATTTATAAATAAAGGAAGAGAATTTGGGATTTCCGAGAACGAACATCCATGGAAGCCAACTAAGCTACAGATAATGGAAGAAGGTAAGAGAAACGATTTTTAAAGTTTTGGTTTCTTCTTGGAAGCTTACTTAAGGGTATAAATGTCTTTTCCCTTGATGGTGTGACTGTTCACACGGGAGGTGCAGAGTGTGACAACGGAAGAATGGAGGGTAAAATCGTCTTTTACTTTTTATGGAAAAATAGAGTAGTTTTGAATGTGAAGTTTATGTGACTTCATTAAACTTTTTATTTTCACACAAATTATATTTTATATTATCAGATATACACATATTTAAATTATTATTTTAAATTTATCCACCACAGTATTACATTGTTTAATATACATAATTAAAAATTTAGAATTCCAAATTCACACAATTAGAGTTCGAATCTAAATTCCCATAATCTATAGTTATCATTGATTTAATGGTAACCAAAAAACAATTAAACGATACTAACAGATTATAAATCCAAACCGATATTTAATTAATTTTAATAATTAATTTCAACTAAACAAAAGATAAATATGATTAAATAATCAATTTCAGTAATTCTATACACAATCACCTTCAACTTTATCATCTTCTTCATCGCTACAATCACCTTCAACTTTACAAATAAACAAACATAACCAATCGAATCCAATCCTGATTTCTTCAATATGAAATGTCCAGATTTATCTTGAATTTCCCTAATTCGTCTGGGATTTGACCTAATTCGTCTGGGATTTTGTATGAGAGTCATGTGATGTCATAAGAGGTAGCTGGAAATTTGCTTTACAGAAAATCATGTTTGACCTCTCTTCAATGCTCTCCTCTTCGTCTTCTTCTCCAGATAAACTTCTCTTCACCTCCGCCATAGTCGAGCTCGAATTTGCCACCATTGATCCCGGAGAACCTCCGCCATCGCCGAGCTCGAATTTGCCACCATTGATCCCGGCGAACCTCCGCCATCCCCAAGCTCAAATTCACCGTCACAGATTCTGTCACAGCCTCGTCAAGCTTCTGTCACAGCTTAGTCAAACTTCTGTCACCGCTTCGTCACAGATTCGTCAAACTTCTGTCAGTACAGAGAATTGGTCTTCGTCAAGCTTCTGTTTCTTAGATTGCGAGAAGCACATTTTCGAATCCGGAGATGAGAGAGGAAATGGTGGATAAAATGACGTCAGGGATGTCGGAGAGTGGTGGAGGAAGAAGCCATTGAGAAACAGCAAATCTACAGAGAAGAGATTGGGGGAAGAAGAAAAGATTTGTCTTGGGAGGAGAGAGAGTCACATAGAGTGTTGATGATGGAGAAATAGCTTATGTCGTGGTGGTTGAGTTTGATGGTGGTGCAGCTCGCCGGCTAGAATGTTCACAAAATGGCGATGTTGGTGACAAAGTGGTCTATTTTGGTTTAGTTGTAATCGGTTGAAATTAAGTTAAATTTGGTTTATTTAGAAGTTTAGAGGTTAATTGATTTTTATTTATCAATAAGCCAATGATAATCATAAATTATGGGTAATTCAGATTCGATTTCCGAATTTATGTGGATTTGAAATTCGAATTTTCTAATTGTATGTATTAAGCAATGCAACATTTGCGGTGTATGAATGATGGTAGACGACATAGTTCTGTGTAGAAATAAAACATTCCTCCGTGACTTTAGATTTCACTGGTTAAGGAAAGTTTTTAAAATCTATTTTGAGTTGTTTTTTTAAACACGAGATTGGTTGGTTTTGGTTTTCATTCCGTGTGTGTGAAATTTTCATTGCAAACATTAGAGTTACGGTTTGATTTTCTATTTTGTTAGAATTGAAACAACTCAATTGTTATGTTAAACCAACCGATAGCTAAATTTGTCAATAAGAACCTTTTTTTTTGTATCTAAACTCTTACCACTAGAGCATAGTGTTAACCAATTAAAGCATAATATGAGAAATTATAAGTTATTTTTCCTCGATGTAGTTAGGTGAGAAAATTCTCAAAATAACTAACACGTTCACAAGTTCATAGTGATATTGGGTGCGATGATAAATTATTAATCCAGATTGGGTGCGATGATAAATTATTAAACCAGATTTTTTGTCGCTTATTGGAAGACATTAACTATAACATCTTGATTGAAACTTCGATGTGGTAGACAAAATATTCCACTTGGTCTGCCCGTTCTGATGCATGCTTTTATTTTTATTATCAATCCAACCAAATCTCGTCCTCATTGGATAATTACGGTCATTATCGATAATGTATTCATTAATGGTTTATTTTCTTCGATGAATGCATGAACCTCAACCGCAAAATGAACCGGGTTCGTAGAAAGAACATTGAATCTTGATTATTGACACGGTCAATTCATCAATTATAATTAATTATCTCTACTTGGATCAAGATTCAAATCAAATAATTATACTTTGATCAGATTGTCAGATTTTTCGGGATCGATCGAACATATTTAAAATTCAAACTATGTTTCAAACACTTCATGTACGTTATTAAAATAACAATGTCTTGTCATATACCAAAACCGGTTCACGGTCAATAACTGGAAATAACCGAAGATACTAAACAGATAGAAGAGATGAAGCATAAATAAATATGAAGAACTAACACAAACATTCAAAGTCCATATCATTAATATATTAATATATTATATACTAAATCTGATGCATCATCAACAACACAGCTTTATATTTTTCTTTACATAGTTATTTCTATGAGTGAAAGAATTATAGAGTTTATGTGGAAACGATTCCAATGTTCTGATATGCCTTTAAATTGTCAAAACAAAAATCCTTCAAACCCTCAATGACAGAAACCAAAGACTCTTGCAAACACATCGATACGGAGTCGTTTAACTCTCTTATCACTTTCTCATGCTTCTCTCATTCTTGCGTCACACTCACTCTCAAAAACAACTATGGTCCTGCCGGATCAGAATCACTCACCGGAAACAAAACCGCGGTTCCGAAAATCTCCTCAATTCTTTCGTCTTCTTCTCTAACTCTTTACACAATCTCTCTTTTCTTATCCTCTGTTTCTCCTCCTCTACTTGCTTAAACCCTAACCCTCGAAATCTCAATCTCATTTCTTCAACATCACTCAACACTTTAATCTAATCCACATTCTCAATATCTATTAACCATTCGATACAAACCCTAAATATCTGAAGAGCGTCTGTCTCGGTTTCATCGTGATGATGTTTTGACTTAACCACTCGTTTAAGAGCTTAACGAAACCTCTTTGTGAATCAATGTAACCTCTCAAAGAGTCTCTGTAGCTTCTAATCTGTTCTTCGACCCTTTGCGTCATTTTCCTCGAGGTCGATCCTTTTTCAACAATGTGAACACAAGACTTGCTTCTCGCTGCCGCTAGAAACTTCTTATGGTGACAATTCGTCTCTTATCTTATGAATTCTCATCGAAACCGATTCAATCAACCTAACAGAAGCATTAACCTTTGATAATTGGAGTTTAACCACAGATTCCGCCTCGTAAATCTCGCACGATTCTGCTCCACTTTGATCAAGATCCCTCAGAATCTTGTACCCTTTATCATAAGAAACCCTAAGCTTTTTTTTCCCTGTAACTTCCGCGTAAAGCTTCTTTCCCACATATAAAGCTTCTCTAATGTCATGGAGAGTGAACCCGAGATATCGTCTACGAGTAAACCACCATTTAGCAGCAAATTACGCATCGATTCCCGGAATTACAAAGTACCTTTGAAGCAAATCCTTTGAACTAGGATCCTAAAGGTTGTTGATGAACAACTCTATTCACTTCAAGCAACTCAGATACTTCACTATTATTACTCACAGCTTTCTCGCATATACAACTGATCCTTTTTACTACATACCTAAGATCAGTCAAGCCCGAACCAGATCCTGATCTGATCTTCTTACTTCTTCAATAACAATCTCTGGAGTTTGTTCAGTCCCTCGCTCACAAATTTCATTAAACTTATCAACCTCATCTACAACTTGACCATTACAAGTGTTTGCTTCAGTACCTCTCTTATCACTTTCACTAGCAACTGAAGAGCTCTCTCTAACGTTCTTCTTCTTCTTCTTCTGCTTTTCCTTATAAGACTATTATGATCACTTTCAGATTCCAAATCAGGAATCCCTTCTCGTTCCCTAATTTCTCTTAATCCATCACTCTCAACCTCATCTCTCTGATCCGGTTCCAGTTCAATAAAAACGCATTCCTTGTTATCCACATAATCGAACAAACCGAAAATATCATGACCCTTGACTTCTCCATGCCCTTGCTTGAGCCGCAAGTTCCATCTTCTCACACAGGTTTTTGCGGATTATGATTATCACCGTTGCTCAACGGAGCTTTTTGAGATCGATCACATACTAAACAATCAGAATCTGAATCTGACGCAGAACAAATCAGATCACTACTAGAATCGTCATCAGATGAATACGGAATCACAATCAAATCTTTATGCACAAACTGATTAAGAGCGTTACTGAAATCTAAAAGAGATTTAAAGTAAAGAAGATGAGATTTTGCTAAGTGATACCGAGCATCTCTAGCTGCTCTGATCAGTTCCTTTCTCTCCTTACACAGATTCAACAATGGCGTATTATTATCTCCCTTGGAAGCAATTATACCCATTAAATCACCTTAATCCTCTAAATTGGATTAACCCTAATTTGATTCCCTCGCTTTATCTTCCGTTGATTGATTGAATTGTTGTCTTGTAGTACTTTTTGCCGATATCACTACGACTTGATGAACCCTAATTTAAAAGCAAATTCGATTTACTTTGTCGAGTGAGACGAAAATTTTGATTGAATAATCGTCTTAAACTGTGTTTCGATTTATATATTTTAACATTGATAAATAAATTTTAGAAAAGGAAACAGAGGTTTAGAGAAAAAAGGAAAACTGAAACTATAAAGGAAAAAAAATACTGTGAATAAGAAAATACAAAATAGGTTACTTAATGTTTTAAGGCACGTTATAAGCTTAATTGATATTAATAGCTAATGATGGAACGAAGATATGATGAAATATATAAATTAAATTTCATAGATACTGACAAACTTCCGCAATTTGTTCCATTTTTGGTTTCAAAACCATATTTTTGTTATTTTCGGGATATCCAATAAAATTTAGCATGGCCTGCAAAAGAATAACATACACAAATAAATAAAAAGGTCCAAATTTTGTATTCATAAAAGTAAACACCATATCTTTTTATCATATCCCATCGGCTTGTTAATAGGCTAAAAGCTTTCGATGTTTTTCAACTGTCTCACCTTATTTGAACGTTGCCTCCAGAGTTTAATTTTTAAAAATTTGAGGGCTTTGGAGTTACAAAAGCCCAAACAAATATGATTCGAAGAAAATTATTTGCTATTTATTAAACAAGCTCAATATTTCTTCTCTTCTGGACAATGATGGGCGACAGTGCGAGAGAAGGGAAGCTAATGATTTTAAATTTACATAGTTAAATTTATTCCCTCCTTTTATATTTGATTTTTCATGTTAAATCACATAGTTTGTAACACTTTATATTAAGTAACTTAACGTAGGTTATTTTCCTACACTACAAATTAAAATTGATGTCCTATACCTTTATCTTGTGGTGTATATTATAATATAGATGACAAAAGCGTCATCATCTCATATGTTGCGATGCTTTATGGAGAGTTTCTTTCAAACCCCGTTGAAGCAGAAAATGTACATTTTAGGTTTTATATTTGAGGCGGTTAATCTTTTCATGTCACATGTACCTTACGTATCTTCAAGGTTGATAGAATAATATTTGATGTTAAGTTCTTCAAAATCAACTAGATTGAAAATAGTTCAAACCAAACAGAGCAATTAATTGATGGTGTTATATGTTTTCTTTGGTTTTCAGCTGGTTGGGGGATATGTATACATTTTAGTTTGATAAACACCGAAATTGGAATAATTCTCGTGACGAGTCATTAATCCAAAATATCCGAGATCTTGAATTTTTCATTTGTGGAATTTGTTTGACTAGTGTGACAAATTAAAAAGAAACAAATTGGTTTTTCAAAATCTTAAAAACTCCCACTAAATATGTTCTCAGAAAACTTCGGTTCAAAAACTAAAAGTATATCGCAATTGTTTTTTCTCTCTTTAATATATCACAATTGGTTGATCACTCATATTTGCTTCACCCTGAAGATGAGGGAAGAACTGAACTAATTTGACAATTTCTGTTATAATTCACATCTTTTTTTAATAAATCTTGAAAAGAAAACATAAATGGAAAAGAAACGAGGAAAATAAGGAGTAATTAGTGAGATATATGTGTGTATGAAGCACGAGGCTTCTTCTAAGCTGTTCTAAATGTCTCATCCACACACATTTAAAAAAAAACCCTTAAAACTCTAAACACCTCCACTCATCATCTCATTTGAAGGCATGTGGCTCTCAGATGAAGACATCTCGTGTTCCTTTGATTCTTCACAATTCATTCTTCACCATTCACACCACTAATCTTTGCCACGTAAAAGTTTTCCCAAGCATGTTACGTAGGCCCAACTTTACTTTTTTCCCCTTATATTATAGTAATTTACATATTATTTGTTTTCATAATGATTTTACATTTATCTTTTTAGTCTTTGTCATGATTTCATTAGTAATTTCCTTAATCAGAAAATTATGGTATTTCGGTCCACAAAAATTAATTAGATTAGGTATTATACTTTATACATATATAATATTCGTGATGATTTCATAAAACATAAATAATTTATTTCGTAATAAACTCAAATCCGATCACTACTAGTGCTAAATCTGCATGTCTGTAACCAATTAACATACCAACACTTGGATATTCAATCATTCATTTTACTGTTAACTTACATTCATCTTAAGTTGTTGACATATCGTTTTTTTGTAATCAAATCTTTGGTTTAAGGGATTTAACTAACGGTGATCTTATTGGAATTAATTTACCTCTAAATGTTTTAAGATTAATCGCCCGATGGAAAAAAATTGGTTAATCAAAGGCGAATGAGCCCGGCCCTAGACATTCCCAAGCACGCTTTTTATTTATCCGGGTTTAATATTTCTGAACATATCTTTTGACCATTTCCGAATTTATGTACTTGGTCAACAAGTACAATACTGAGTTCGCAAATGAAGTGAAATAAAAATTAGTGGTTAGAATTTTGATTTTGTTTTATAGAAAACATACATTGAATTCGGGTATATAGAAAATATGGAACAAATAGTTCTATCAAGTTGAAAAAGTACTTGATTAGGTTCTTCGTATTAGAAATGGTTGTGACATTTACAAATAGTTCTATCAAGTTGCAAATGTACATACATTTATATCAAATTGCCAACGACCAAGTTGATCGATGTACCCCAAAACTTCCCTACCTAAATGCATATTAAAAAAATAAAATCATTATAAAACGTTGATTTCATCATCATTATCCTATCGAAACACAAACGATATAATGATATTTTAAATTTACTTAATTAAAAAAAAAACAAATCGAAAACCTGATTCCACACAAATGCTTGGATCATTAAACGTGTAATAAAGTCCAGACAAATCCTCAGGTGGGGCTCACGTGGCTATTTAGAGAACCTGATTGGTCCACGTAGGATAACTCAGAATCTCGCTCTCCTTTTTACGGGGCTGAGATCTCGCCACGTCATCAACTAAATACTACCGCATCAGTAATACAACGATTTCGAGACCGCCCATAGGTACATGGTTTCAGGAGCAAGCAAATAAATATTATTTTCCCTTTATTTATTAGTATTATTTCCTCCTTCTTATAAGAATTCGAGATTAATGCTCATCCACAGAAACCTAATAATTTCAATCAAAATTTACAATTGATGCGGGTGTTCCCAAAAATATGTGAAAATCGTTTTTTTGGGTAAGTAAAAAGACGAAATTACCTTTAAATAATCGCCACGAAATTCTTTATTTGTGTCCGCAGAAGAAACAAGAGAGAAAAGAAGAAGAAGATTGATAAATTCAAGGGTTTGTTTGTGGATAATAATATCTAGAGAAGATGGATATGGGGAAGAAGAAGTGTGAGCTATGTGGTGGTATTGCGAGAGTGTATTGTGAATCAGATCAAGCCAATTTATGTTGGAACTGCGACGTTAAAGTTCACGCCGCTAATTTTTTGGTGGCTAAACACACGCGTTGTCTTCTTTGTACCGCGTGCCAGTCTCCTACGCCTTGGAAAGCTTCTGGTCTTCGCCTTGGCCCTACTGTTTCTATTTGTGAGTCTTGTTTAGCTCGTAATATCAACTCCCTCGCCGGCAAAGAAAGCAGAAATCAGAATCTAGGCCAGGAGATCAATGGTTGTGAAGGAGATCGGTTAAGAATAAGAGACGACAGTGCTGAATCTTGTAACGACGATGAGGATGATGAAGAAAGCGATGAGGATGAGGAGGAACAAGAAGAAGTGGAGAATCAGGTGGTTCCGGCGGTAGCGCTACAGCTTCCGGTGGTGATGAGTTCATCGTCTTCGGTTAGTACCGGCGATGGAGATCTGGTACTGAAAATAACGCGACGGGATTTAGATATTAACTGCTCCGACGTATGAATCTCTTTCTCTGTTTTTCAATTTTAGGAACTAATTGAGATTTTTGAAACGATTTGAGATTTTGAATTTGCTTTAATTGTTATTTTGAAATGTAGGAGGAGATCGGTGATTCTAACGAGTCAAGATCAACGGCTATGATGAACTCAATGTTGAGATTACATGGAGGGAGAAAAATCAGACGGCTGTGATACATCGTCATCATCATCTGCTTCTGGTTTTTGAAAATCGCCAACAAAAGTAGAGATTTCAGCTGTTGATTCTCTTTTTACTGTATTAGATTTTAATCTCCACCGTTCATTACTAACAATATTTGTTTTAGTGAGTTGAGTTTAGTTTAAAACATTCCAATATATTCGGTTTGAAGTTTTTTCTTAGCTGTTGAAGTTTTGTATTATTACCCATAATTATGTTAGTTTTATTTGTTTAAGCTATTATTTTATCTATATTATATATTCATATGACACATAATATTGTGTAATCTGATTCGACATACTGGGAAGGAGAGTAATTATGTTTTTAATTATAACATTAGAAGGATTACCAACCAAAACCAAAATTTAGCAGTTGTCATTTTTATATTCCTTCGAAGAAGCAGGCCCGGCCCTGAACATTCATGGCCCCAAGCCTACAAATTGTTTTGGCCCATTAGTTATCACAATATGAAAAAAATCTCCAAAATCTCCATACACCGCCAAAAATACGATGATGCTCTCATGATTTAGATGTATCTATATTAATTAGTCTTTTTTTTGTAATTATTTGTTTTCGAGCTTTTGTTAGTGACAGGAAGATCCAAGTTTTTGGTATCTTGATTGTACTATAAATTATAAAGAAATTATCACAAGATGAAAACGATTAAACATTTAAAAAGAAAAATTCAATTCATGGTCTGTTAGAGAAGTAAACGGCGAGCGTCGGTCTACCAAGTTATTTTATTCATTTAAATTAATTAGTGAAATCATATGGTTCTAGTTGCATCTCTTGTCAAAGACCGATCACTTAAGCCGGATTCAAAATCTGAAATATTGTGTAGATATTTTTTGAAGTCAGTATTATATGAATAAATAATTAAAGACATGATAATAGGTTTAAACTTAGATAAATACTTGTGGATATGGTGACAGCAAACCTTCATTTGCAAAAAGAAATTAGACCTAAGAACCAACTAAGTTTTAAATGTTCCCATTTAGTCAGGGAATAGATTACAATTTTGATTCTTTGATTGTTTCGTTTTGCTTAGTGTCATACTTATTAAAATCCACCTTTTAGACAAACTTCAATCGTTCGATTTATATGAAAACCAACAAGACAAACCAAACCACTAATCTACCAGTCTTTGTTTGATGTTTAACATTAGGGTTAACTAAAGATATATATATAATCTTAAACAGACTTAACATTCGCTGTCACATAAACCTGAACTAGTCTTTATTAAAGATGATCATAATCCTTCTTCTCCCTAAAAAGAAAAGCTAAAAAGGGTTTCAGTAATCATACAAACTCCTTCACGTTTAATGTAGAAACCATTACATAACCCAAAGAAATTCATTAACATCATGAAAGCTAAAGATAGAACGCACATTCAAACACTGAACATTCCGCTAAAACCTCTACTTTGACTTGTGTACCTTTTCAATTCCAAAAACACGAAAGAACAATCAAGAGAAGAGTAGCCGATAAAAGCTTTAAGATATCATTAATGTGAGTTTTATATTACCTAGATGATGCGAAGAGGGCGAATCTGATGAGATCCCAAGAAGCATCACTCATCTGTGGTAGAAACACAGGAAAAGGAACAAGACATTGTCATTTGGTCTTAGATCATAGATATAATTTACCAAAATAAACACATTTATCCATAAAGACCAATTTGAAGATACAACAGAGGAATCAATTAATTAAACCAAGTAGATGATGTGTTGCTGCTATTCATGATGCAGTATGGTGAAAAGAATAAATGTATCCTTCAGATTTTAGCCATTTTACCTTATCATATTATACTAGGTCGCTCCAATCTTGTAAAATGTTCTAGGACTAACACCAATGATTGTCTTACTGAAGAAGCAATATACTGAACTCATTATCTTCATTTGACAAGTTTTCATCAGAAGTTTTATATCAGAATGTAGGAAGGTAATGCTACATCTCAATTAGATTTGCTATCTAAACACGACTCCAAGTTTGATAGATAGACTGTTCTCTCATTCTCTGCATGTTACACAGCCAGATTCTTTTTAAAATCCCCATGTTTTTCTAGAGTACACAACCAGATTCTTTATATAATAACATTTCCTAGTATGGAGCAGAGTTAAAAAACAGCAAAAAATTCTACTTGCATTGAAGCTTCCTTTCAGAAATATGAGCAGCATTTAAGACTACATACATCAGCTTTATAAGAACAATGTCACTATATGATCTTCAACAAGTATATATTTCAGAAATATGAGAAGTAATTATGATTACAGATAGCAGCTTAGAAAGACAGTAATTTCTTGTTGTATCCCAAGTCAAAAAATCATGATACTGATACATGGATAGCATGCTAATTACAATCAACGTAGCCTCAAACTAAACCCAACAAAGGTAAAAAAAAGGAACAAAAGCACTTTGAAAAGTTCATTCTTCAAGGGCCAAAAACGATTTCTTCTAGATTAATAGGGGCAAGCGTTAATCAAAACAAATCTAAGTTATTCAGAAGACTGATAAAACGACAAAACACCATAGAGAGAATCAAAGTGTGAAAAAGCAGTGTAAAAAATGCAAGAAATATAACAAATGTTGAAGCTTCTTTTCTCATATGAAGAGGAACAAGAATCTTCTGCCTAAATTACAGGAAACTAACCATAACAACCAACAAGCATGAACATATACTATACAGCTAAATTTCAGAAAATCAAAGCATAAAGAAAGAGTCTCAGCAGATGAAGAAGAAATGGAACCTGTACAATTAAACATCACAATCCTCTATTCATGGCAAGCGACGCAATCAAAATGGATATAATTCAAGCTCCAAAAGGATACACTATAACTAAATCGACAAAGTCAGCTTAATTCAGCTCTAAAAGGATCTAGTTTTCTTGTATTTCCATCTATGGCAATCTCTCACAACATATTCAAGTGATCACAAAATCCACCACATTCAGTACTAAACCCTAAATCTAACCTATCAACGGAAACATCCATGAAAACAAACTTCGAAAGCAAGCTCATCAATCAGTAAATCACATAGAGATAGAGATTATTGATCCCTAACCTTTGATGTGTTCATGATGAGCAGAAGCAGCAACAACATCTTCATCATCATCTCCACCTGACTTAACAGTAACAACAGGCACAGGTCCATCACGATCATCATGATATCTAACCACAACAACAGGACAAACACAGTGATGAACACAATAATCACTAACTGAACCAAGCTTGCCATCACTTCCTCTCTTCTCCGCACCATATCCTCTACTTCCCATAATCACAGCACTAAGACCAAGTCTCTCAATCTCAAGGCACAATCTCTCCCTCATATCATGATCTTTCACTATATGGATCTTATACGGAAACCCTAATTCCTTCAACGGTTTCGCTAGATCCGCAACTTTGGATGAAGTAAAAGCATCAAAATCCTCTTGACTAGGTTGAGATTGAGCAGATGGATCTTCAAGAGGAGTTTGAGTTTTGAGAGGGAGAGGTCCCCAATCGGCGCCGAAGAGGACCGAAGTTGGAGAAACGTGGAGAAGAACAACGGCGTCTCCGGGACGGATGTAGTGATCTACGGCCCAACGAACGGCTAACGAGCTCTCTTCGGAGAGATCAACTGCAACTCCGATTTTACGGCGAGCTCCAGCGGTGGGAGTTGGAGTTGTGGCGGAGGAGGGAGTGGAAGAGGAGTGGTGGTGGTGAGAGTGACGAGGAGAAGGAGGGTGATGGATCTTGATGTTGGGAAGCTGAGGATGATCGGAATCTGGATTCATGATTTTCAGATGTTCTTTTGATCGTCGGAAAATGAAACAAATGAACAAATAGAGTGAGATGTTTCTCGCAACGGCGTAGAAAGAAAAATAAGAAGCTGTGTTTTCTCAATTTCTCTAATTCTTTAAGAGTAGTTAGCTCTGAGCATTCGGGTAGTCGGATTTCCTTATGAAATAATTTAGATATTTCTGGTTGGATTCGGTTCAAGTACATATTCGAGTCAATAAAGGTACATAATTTAAAACCTCAAAAATATCATAAAATTCGGGTACTATATCGGATTAGGATAATTTATACTTAAAAATCTAAAAATTCATAAAATTATCCGACATAAAATTTCATACTCAAAATAATGAAAATGCAAGTCTGAAACATTCTGAAACTACAAGTCTGAGATACTGATAGTACGAAGTAACACATAAACGATAAATCCAAGTGCAAGTCTGTTGAGAAATGAAACTGAAAGTCTAAATTATGAAACATTGACTAGAAAACTAGAAATGGGGAAGCAAATCCAGACTGTGAGCAAATACGATGACTCTAAGCAAAGATGATTGATGACTTAATCGGCAATCTAGACTTTGATTTATTCTGAAATACAAGTAAAAAGATAAACCAAATGTCAGTTTCATGGCTAACGTTTAAAGTATAAACACTCTCAAATACAACTACCTTCGAGTCGAGAATTGAGTTGAGTCAATTGACATATAATTAGTTAATTACCTTAGTCTCAATCTAAGACTCAGTGACTCACTCTAAAGACCACCAACATGTTTGAATTCATGTTCAAACTCTATAGGAAAATGAAAATTAAAGAACAAAAAATTAGAAATCAAACTTGTTAAAAGTAACAAAAGTTGTTGAATTGTTAGAAATCAAACTTGTTAAATGTATCAAAAATTAAAGAACAAGAAGTTAGAAAGCAATTACCTCTCACAAGTTTATCTTCCAACTCTACTTCAAGAAACATTTGTTGAATTGTTTAGACTCCTTTTTCATTGATATGAATTTCACATTTAACCATTGGTGGGTGAAAATCAACACTTCAATCATGTAGTGTGTCAAACAGTTCCTGTAAGGATTTAAAACTCTCCCACTAGTGCTAAAAGCATATTCAGATGCCATTGAAGACACTTGCATTGCAAGTATATCATTGCTATTAGTTGCAAGACACTTCCCCTATTGACCTTCCACCAATATAACAAATCGTATTCTACACCTTTTAGAATCTGTGGAGTCTCCACATTCTCATTCAAGTACATATCCAACTCATTAGTTAAATTCTGAATTCTTGTTTCTTTCACAATCTCATCATAGGTGTTTTCCATATTCTCATATCCTAAAACTGTTCTCTCACAAAAATCACTTTCGACTTGATCTTGTGACTAAGACTGACACCACGACTGAGGTTGTGACTGTGATTGAGTAGATGTCACTGATCCACTACCAATTTTGTTCAACAAACTGGCTCTGCTATACTCTTCATACAAATCCTTCAAGATCTGATGCACTTTTTCAGAAAGAAGAGTAAACTCCACACTATTTTTACCATAAAGCATATCAAAACATAGCCCATCAAACTTCATCTTCTTTCTAGGATCAAAAACACTAACTACTATCACAAGCCTATTCATTTCAACCTTATCGCCAAATGGATCTCAATACTTTGTTAACATACCTAAAGCTTTCTCTCGCAAATCTTTTTCAAGTCCTAGATTTGTGCTTAATGCACTCATGTTTTTGGTAATGGTGACTATATGATTGTAGAGCTTCTAAGGTGCAACAGAATTTGAAGCAGACAACTGCATCCCAATCATCTCCCGCAGGTGGTTCAATCTTTTTTTCCCTCCTCATTTTCCAGAAAGTAAAAGTTATAGCTTTTATCTTCAGCCTCTATCTTCTCAGATGCCAATCTAAACTTCAGAGCTTGTTCTATCATGAGATAAACAGAATTCCATCTAGTCTTCACATCTAAAGGTAGACTTCCCCTTTTAATCTTCATTGTTTTAACTCGCAAATCAAATTATTTGAGCCTATTTGTTGAAGACCTCACAAATTGAATCCCATTGCGAATATCTACCACACTGTTATCAACCTCATGTAAACCTTTCCTCACAATCAAATTCAGTATGTGAGTAGCACACCTTAAATGCATATATTCACTTTTCAATACCAATGCATCATCTCCAAGCTTCTGCATTGTTTTCTTAAACTTATTCATTGCAGAACTGTTGGCTATTGCATTATCCACTCGTCTAAACATCAAGAAACACATTACAAATTGGTGATCCCTTGTGATCAGAAACATTCTTGAATCCTATTATCATCTTCTTTAGCTTCCACATAGCATCAACGAAATATGTTGTTATTACGATATAGCTGGCTCCAGTAGTGGTTGAAACCCATATATTTGTAGTCAATGACAACCTCTGCTTGTTATGGCGAAGAATATTTTTCATAGCTTCTTTCTTCTTAACATAAAGCTCCACAATGTCTCTTGTGGCTGTTCTCCGAGAATGAGGCCTATACAAGTTAAATCTAGACCAGAAACGTCTCCAAGCTTGGCTCTCTATGAAAGCTAATGGTAACTCGCCTAAAACCAGCATCTCATTACAAGCTTCTCTAAACACTGACTCATAGACTTTACTAACTCTACCATCAGTAGTTCAGACAATTTGAACATTGTCTTTATTAGCATTAGCACTTCACCATAACTTGTATGCCTTGCATGCCGCTTCGATATGGTGCTTCAAAGTAGTAGTGTCAGACTTGGTATGACAAGCCAACTCTTTCCCACAATAATGGCAATTGCACTTGTCTAGATTTTTCTCATGTTTGGTGAAGTGATCCCACGATCTGGTTTTCCTCTTCTTAGAGTTCCTAACTCCTTCACCTTCAATCCCTCTCTCTTTGCTCTTGTTCTTAGTTTTCAGAGTTTGATTTTGAAAATCATTCTCGGTGCCACTTAACTCAACATAATCATCGAGTGGTGGATTATCACAAAACGCCATATGCATAAACAAGGTTAAGAGTTAAGACTTAAGGTTAAGATACAACAACCTATAATAAGTAATAACAATTTACCACTTGCATTCAAAATCGATTTTACTAAAAACAAAAAACATCTATAACATCACTATAAGATTTTACAACATTCCAACTCAAACTCAACTCTATCAACCCTAAATTCTTAGGAAAACCCTGCACCATTATAGTAAACACAATCGAGTGGCTAACATAAAAGCCAAGAGAGCTCCACTCACATAACAAAACAATCATCGTAAGAGTATGAGTAAGAGTGCAGCCAAAGCAGTTATCATCGTAAGAGACTACAACAACAATCAACACAAACACAAATTGCAGCCAAAGCAGTGTTGAACCTTTATGAAAATGAGTAAGAGTAATCATCGTTTTCGAAAGCTAATCACTTAACTGAGTGGTCCCAACATATAGATTCAACGGAAGCATAATCGAAACAACAAAAATATTTTGGGAAAATACAATTCATGATAGCACAAAACTAAGATAGCTCAATCAAAACCGAGAGTTATCAAATTGAGATTCAAAAAAGCTAGTGGGATTATCTTAAACCCTAGAACTATCGTAGCTCAATCGAGTAAAACATGTTCAAAAACCCAGATAGCTCAATCGAATTAAGCAACTATCTTAAACCATCAGACAAAATTACCGATTCAATCTAGGTAACCTTCAAAGCAATAATCGAAATCGAACAATAAAGGGAAAATAACAAGCTTTGGTTGCGACTCGCGAGTAAGAACTCCAAAAAGTTGAAATTGAAAACATTACAAAGTTACAAACCTTTGATTGATTTCGCGAAAGTGAAAACGGTTGTGGGTTGATCGAAATCGCCGGCGAGGATGGTAAGGTATCCGAGAGTTGGGCTTCAACGACTATAAGTTAAGGTTTGTATTAGAGAATTGATAAGGTATTATCAAGCTTCGGAGGACGAGGACGAGTCGAGTCAAATGAATCAAATATAGAATGGAATTGGATTGGGAAAACAAAATCTCCAAATGATCGGATTTTGGTTTGACTATGGAGAAAAGCCGATACTTGCGGGTTCTTCATCATAACACCCAATAAAAAAATTTCGCAGATTTAGTTTCGATTTCGAATTAATTTATTAGATTGGGTTCAAGTCGGATATTCAAGTGCGATTTTTTGGCCCGGGTCTAATTTCAATAGTCAAAGACTAGTGTATATTCTATCCAAAAAATACGTAGGGATATAATTAAATAAAAAGTAAAGATCTGTAGTAATACCACAAATGAAAAACAGGTAACTAGTGAAATGTGACGGAGACACGAAGACTTAGAGAAAGTGATTGATGGGAGAAACGCATGAAAATACAGATCGTCATGTATAATTTAACCATGAATCTGCCAAGTGTCTGCAAAAACATAATTTCTTTTAAACATTGACAAATGAATTTTAAGTGTAACAATAATATAACCGAGACCCACCAACAAAGCATATTTGCATCATTGAAATACAAAACTCAATTCAAACACTCTTTTTATCTTAGATTCGTTCCGACACAATACGAGGTTAAAAGGACCACCACTTCCTTCTCCGGTTTCCCTGTGTCGCAAACTTTGAAATCAATCCAAAAATATCCAAAAGGAGAATAATGAATTATTGTATGATCTAATTTGAAACTTTATTAAGTGTGTTAAAGAGCATCAAGCAGGCTTTATTCTTGTAACCAATTAAATTGTTACCTTTTGATCTTTCTTCTGAGACTTTAACCAACTCAGCTCGATTGTCAACTATGGCATCTGCAACACAATCTGCAGTTGGTTTCTCTCCACTACAAAGAAAAAACAGCTCGAATATCACTTGCATAGCTGAAGGATTGCTAAATGAAGTCAACACTAACATACAGAGAACACAAAGAGACTGTCATAATAACGGTGGACTGTTTAATTCTCGTGAAGTCTAGTAGTTAACAAATATATATCACAAATACAAACAGAACTATGAAGGAATTGGAGATGAAGCTCGGTGCTTTGGAGGTGAAGGAGTTAGAGGAGAGTAACAAGAAGGTTCGAGCAGAGGAAGAGATGAGAAAGAAGATTGAGAATAAGGAGAAGGAGAAAGGTGGCTTGAGAGAGAAGATAAAGGTTTTGGAATCAGATGTAAGAGAGGGGAAAATAGAGTTGCTGCGGCTAAAGAGATAGAAGTTAGGTACATAGAAGCCCAAGAGGTAAACAACAACAGAGTTAAGACTTGACAAAACATGTCAATTTTCTCAGTCCGTTTTGCAATGCTTACTAAATTTTGTTTGTCCTCTTCACACAGATTGCAGAATCAAGAAAAATATATGCTGATCAGAGAGAAGACGAAGTGAAGCAACATTAGAGGGATCAATTGAGTATACTATCAATGTACTTGAAAACAAGGTTAAAACTAATCATTATTTACTATGTAAAAGCTTTTTTTAATCATTGCCTTTAATTTTCTGATGGGGGCGTATTTCAATAGGTTAACGTTATCAAGGGTGAAGCTGAAAGACAGCGGTTGCAAAGGGAGGAGCTAGAGATGGAGCTTCATACCATACGCCAGCAGGAAGAAAGTGCTAGAAATGCTGATGGGGAAATGAAAAGCTACATCAAGTTCAAATAGCAATTTTCATTTGGTTTTAATGATTCAACCTGATAACAGCATTAGATCGTAGACAGTCCAGTGAAAATATAGATTCGAAGTTTTTGTTATCACGAGTTGTTTTTTTGCTTCGGCTAGGGTAGAAGAAATCATTAAACCAACATTAGATCGTAACTTTGGGCTGGGCCTGCTTTGAATCAACCCATATTAGTCAGATTTCGGCCGAAACGCAATCACAATGATAAATATAAAATCAACCAAAAAGACGAAAGAATCATCGTATATAAAACACAAAGATATATTCGTGAAGTTTCATTTATTTATTTTAATTAAAATTAATTTATTACATTAAAAATTCATAAGTCAACAAATAAATACAAAAAGAAAAAATGAATTAGCAATAAAGCAAAAGAAATAATATAAACTAATAAATTACAAAACAGCTAGAAAAAATCAAATAAAATAAAAGTCAAACAAAAGAGAGGTAGAGGCTACTCACCACAAGAAGTCAAGAACATGTGAAAGTTTGTGTAATATGTTGAGCATTGTGTCTGTGTGAACTTTGGTTTGGAATTATGATTTTGAAGCTTTGTATTTAGTTTAGTTTGTGCGTGATATAAATGCTTCGATAAAGTTTGTGTTTGTCTTATATAATTGTGTTTGTGTTTGTGTTTGTGTGCTTTGGTTTGGGTTTTTTTTGGTGCGCGTGATATGTTTGTGCTCTAAATTATGTGCTTGTGTTAATGTTATTAATGCCATTATTGATAATTTGATGATGTTTTGCTAATAAAATATTCCAGAAACCTGTAAAACATGGGGGAAAAAAATCAGCTAACAATAAAAGAAAAATACCAAACAACATATAAAAGAGAACAGAAGACTTAGCTTTACGTAAAGGTGGAACCAACAACAGTGGTCCTGACTGCAGTGCCAAATAAGAGAAGATTTAAAAATTCTTGATACTAACCCTTATTCACATTCCTAACAACAATATAAATCCTTACCTATACTTTGTCAAGAGATCTATAATCTCTAGGATATTTACGAATCTTTTCACTAGTCATGTCCTGCACTAACAAAGTAAACATTATATTGAAGCATCGTAAAAATGATATATAAGTAAGAAAGCTCAAAAATAAAAAATCAAGAAAGAGACTTACCAAAATTATACAATCTTTAATTCAAATAGTAAAGCCAACTTTGTCCCCCAGCTTGACTCTCATCTCTTTAATCACTCTCACAGTGACCTAACAAATTGTAAAACTAATAGTATGTGATTAAGCATAACTTCAAAATAATATCCCTATCTAAGATACTAATATTTAAACTTTCACAGTAACATTTGGTGGGGGAAAAACAAACTTGGACAGGAAGCGTTTTAACAAGCAACTAATGCTTATAATGAACTCAGGTGTAGCATTGTAGTTCCTGCAAAATGACTCATCATCGTCCTCATGGTTGATGCTAACAAGCGCTATTGGAGTAGAAGCTGTTGCAGGAACAGAGTTTCCCTTTGCCTTGTCATCATGGTGCTGAAGAAAGCGCTGCAAGTTGTCGTTCAGTGCCAATCCTCTGCAAGTTGTCGTTCTATGCCAATCCTTGACACATAAGTTCCTCATCTCTGAAAAAAGAAGGATTCTCTATCACCTTTTAAAAAATCTATCAAATGGAGGAAACAACAAGAGGATGAAAGAGAAAACAACAAATCCTTACGAAGTAGTGTTCGCCAGAGTTATTACACAACTTTGATAAGTACGGCATTGCTCAACCAAGTCACCTATAAGTTCTTCTTTTATATCCTGTCACAGCATTTAGAACAGTGAGTTTTTCAAATGAGATCAAGCAACAGAGCCATTAATTCTAATCATGTAATATTCTACCTCTGGATGGCTTGGATCAGGAGCCCCAAGCATGTCAGTCAAAACATCAACAGATCCATGAGCGCTTTGAATCTCTTCCATGCTGAAAAAGTGAAGATACTAAAGTCTATAACATGTTTGAGACACAAAATACTCATTTTATCCACAAGACAGGTCTAGCAAACAAAATGATTGGATAGAAAGAGAACGTTGAAGGGGAAATCCAACAAGAAGAGTGTACCTGAGTGCAGAAGCATCATCTCTTTGCAGAGAGGACTGGATAGCACCATCTTCATCTGATGGAGCAGCGTGAGCAATAATAGGCGTCTGAGTTGGAGTAAAGAACAGTATACTGCTCTCGGTTCGAGGGGGGAATTCAAATCCAGCAGACTAAAGTTTTCAAAAGGCAAAACCAAGTTATCAAAACTTTGATACAAAATTATAAAGATTGTATACACAACAAAAAACTCATGTAGTACTTCAAACACTATTATTCAGACTTGAGCTATAAAATTTGTTCGAGGAGAGAAAAAAAACCTTGACAACGAGGCTTTTTGGCTATGTGCAAGCAATAAAATGGCCTCCTTCAGGCATCCACCTTCTTTAAAGTAGCGAAAAATTATATACACAAGAAGCAAACTCAAGTGTTTTCCCCAAAATATCATAGAAGACAAAGAATAAGAAAAAAACCTTAAGAATTTTGAATATTTTGCCACTGCCCGTCTCTCAAAAGAGATCTGAAACCTGAAACAATGAGAAAAACACTAATTTTATGCTCTCAATTAATGTAAAGATATAATTCATCAAGTTACTAATGAACTAAAAAACAGATGATACAAAATCAAAACTAAAACCAATATCTAAATAAGCAAGGAATAGTAGGAGTGAAAGTTTTGTTGATTTAACTCAAACTCCACTTTCTACAAACAATACTTGAATCAGAAATAAGAATCAACTCATTGAGATTCAGCATCATTTATGAGTTTTAACTAGCAATATATCGCCATGAATTACTTACGGCTGGAAAGAATTTGACTTGATTCAGCTTCTTAGGACTCCATCCCTTTCAAGTTTTTAGTTGTGAGGAGTCTGAAAAAAAAATGTATCTCACAAAATATGCATGTAAATTGTATAAAGGAAACAAAATACCATATGTGAACTTACATTGCACTTGGGATGTAAATGAAGTAAAAGAGATGGATTCAAACCCATAGGCTTTATCCATTTTTCTCCTCGATCGAGAACAAGATATTCACCTAAATAATATGAAAATACAAGATCATACAAGACTGGTTAACGCTTTTTACATCACAACCAAGAACGTTACAAAGATGACCAAATCAAAAGAAAGACAGAGCTAACATCATCTAGTTCTTTCTCGTTAACATGTTTCAACAATGTCCGAAAGAGATAAATATTTGAAAACTCATTTACCTGAAAAATATGCCAAAACTCATTAGTTTTTGCTTTTCTTTACAACAATGGAACAGTGGTCACTCCTCTTGATCATCAAAATGAAAAACTTCAGCTTCTGGCTCAAGACCAATTATGACTTCATCACTGTCTATCTCATCCAAGAACACATTCTCCTAATCACATTATCAAATTAATAGCTCAAAATTTTATATTATGAAAATTTAACTGTAAAAGAAAAAACTAAAGAGGGAAGAACATAACTTCCTCTGATTTTGTGCATAAAGTTTATATTGATCTTGCTGATTGTGTACATTTTGATTGGGATTATGGTTTTGGTGTTTTGTATATATTTCCTTTGTTATTAATGATATTTGTGTTTTGTTTTGTTTGAGATTATGATTTTCTATTTTTTGTGATATGTTTGTGACATTTGTGGTAATTCTTATGTGTCGAGTTTTTATTTTGGGATAACGATTTTGTTGTTTGGTATTTTTTCGTGAAATGTTGATATAATATTTGGTTTGAGATTCTGATTTTGTGTGTTTATATTTTTTGTTTATGTTGTATGTTTGTGATGTACGTGAATTTTATAGTAATTTTTATCAAAATATTTGTGATGCTGACAAATTTCCGACAGTAGAGAAGACTTCTATAAAGAGATGAGATGACTTAGCTGTGTAATGACTCTTTTAGTTGTAAGAACAAACTTGGAAATGGCATTTTTGCTGTCTGCATGAAATAGCACAATCTTCTTCAGTCCATCCAGCTTCTTTAAGGTATCTAAAATAACAGAGACAAAAAGTTATCAAAATTTAGAGAAATTAATATAAAAAACAGAAAACAAGAAGATTTAGCTAAGGACTTGTGTTGATTGACTTAGCAAACTAGCTAAATCCAAATTAATATAAAAGTTGACTGTTTGCTCCAAAATTTTCATAGAGAACAAAGAATAAGAAGAAACCTGAGGAATCTGAATATTTGTTTCACTTCCGAAAACAATGTAGGAGTCACGAGATACATAGTCTCTTCTCAAGAAAGATTGAACCTGAAACAATGAGAAACAACATTATATTTATAGCATTATATACTCTCAGTTCATGTAAAGATAGTAACGAAATAATAATAAACAGAGATGAGCATACTAAACCAAAATTAAATCAAATAAGTGAATAATCAATAGCTTAACCCATAATCACGTTCTATTGAGAAGATTGAAACACATCAAGAACATCAAAATTACTAATGAAACGAAGATGAGTATACATACAATGATTAAGAGACATTTACTGAAATCGAGAAATAAGAGAGAAATCACTAGTCGAAATTAAGAGCCAACTTCAGATTCCATTTTGAATTTCTTCGTCACCCAAACCCAAACGAAACATTTTCTCCGATCTGCAAATTAAAGTAGAAGAATTATCGTTGATTTCACATTCGAAATGGCGTCTAAATGGAAACCTTAATCCCCACGCACATAATTCCCTTTCAGCCCTTTCTACCCAAACCCTAGTAAAATAAAAATCTACGATCTGCCTCGTTCGGATAAGCCAATAAACACAACATAACGATGAAATCGCTACTTATTAAGCCCTAAGCATCGAGAACTTTTACCTCTTCTTCGTTTGAATTCTCGTAAAATCAGATTACAGTTAAAGAAACGCCAAGAAAACGTCCTTCTCACTTGCGAAGACACAAAATAATTCTTCCTTCACCTATAATTCATCAACGATGCTTCGATTCCGACTCACATCACTATCATCAGTTAAGAAATTATGGTAAAAGAGAAGAGACGATGATAATGGGAAGCAAATGTGAAGAGACAGAGAGAAACGTTTTAATTTATCAAATTCAAATTCAAATATAATGAAATAACAAACCTTTTCAAATTCTTTATACAGCTGTTTCAGCGATTTGACTAAATTACCCCGAACAAAATGGCCCAGAAGAAAAAACCAAATATATCATTTTAAATAAGCCCAACAGATATGGAAGAACTTGCAGCAATCCCCTCACCATTTGAAGTGCATTGAACCGCTTTAATTCTACATCTGAATATATAAAATATATAGTATTATTAACTGAAATATTTGTGAAAAATATATATATCTAGAGAGAGCGCAAGAATTTAAAATTCGTTTTTATCAATATCTGCATTTTTAACAATGGATAATACCATTTGAGTGAAGTCTAACTCTCTTCAATGTTCCTGAAAAAAAGAACAAAACCTGTGAGCATAATAAACAACTGTTTCAACACAAGTTGATTCTCTAAAGTTTAATAATATGAGAAAAAGAATGGATACCACTCTCTAGCTTATGATTTACTCGAATTAGCAACAGTAGATTACAATCCTCCTTAGTTTCCTCAATCTTCTTTTTTCTTTTGCAAAGAAAAGGCTGCAGAAACTCAGTCAAATTAACGTAAAATCAGTGATGATCTTAGGAAGAATTGTTCAATCTAGAAACATATCAATTTCTTTAGAGATAGCAAAATAAGTACCTCATCATCAGATGAAAATTCATCATCATACCTCCTCTTTAAAGGTAAAGCATTAAGCAAACCTGCAAAAAAAACATGTACATAAGCAAATTCTTGTTTTGATCGAGTCATAGTAACAATATGTAAATCACAAATAATAAAACCTTACCTTGATTTACTTTCGTTTCCTTAGTATCTTTCTTTTCATTTGATACACCAAAAAAGTCAAAACAAAGGTCCATCATAGAGGTCAACACCTGTTTGATCAACACAATCCCAAAATCAATACTATGAACATTGAATCACACGTTAGAGAACACTGGTGCTATATATATATAATAGAAAAACAAACAAAAAATGCTACTCACACATGAAAATTCAGATTCTGATGTCCCAGAAACTTCAATCAACCTAAACTTGTCTACCTTAAGCTGCAAATCAACATCAAAGTTAAAAATCAAGATAACTTGAACAATGCTTACATATCCTTTAATCAAGTGTTACAAAATGCATCACCTTCTGTTTTTTGGCACACAAATAGAAAGCAGCAGCAGTAAATACAGGTCTAGTTAAGTCAGTATTTGCCCATCTTGACACCGGAAGTGACGCAAGAAACCGCTCCTTATACCTAAATAATAAACAACAATCACTGATCAGATTTGAGCTCATAATAAGAATGCGTCCTAATCAAATACATGATCAGAAAGTTGAGTCAGGCATTTTAACAATCACATGGTGCGCAAGGATAAAGACAGAAATGGATCTTACGCTGATAAACCTTTCTGCACAATTGTAATCATCCTAACGCAACCAAACTGAATAGCCAATTCTTTAATATTTAACTTAATCCTGAAAATTCCCAAAATGTCAAAAAAAAACACACATCTAAAAAACCCATCAATCAAGATTGTTATCAGAGAGACCAAGCTTTTTGGCTATGTTGGTGATATCCATATTATCAAGAATCCGGAGAATTGATTTAGAGATTATACTCTGACAATTGAATAGGATTGGGCATTCGGGTTACAAATAACTTATATAGATAAAGTAATGAAGCTCATAACCTATTTTAACCATGGTTACTTAAAGTAACCATGGTAAAACCTTATGACATTTGGTAACTACTAGATAGTAAGAAACCTTTAGCGCCTTGAAGCCTACTGCTTGTATCAATATGTTCCTTTTTTCTGATACGATAGGCATCTTATTCTTTAGGTTTCCAAACCAAGAGCTGTGGTTGATCTTGCTGCAGCTGTGTCTTCTGCGCTGCTAATAAATGAAGCCCAGTGGATTGGTATCATAGTACGTCCTATTGCTTACTCACTGAAAGGGGCCGTCTTGCACATTGATACTGGTCCAGGGCTAAAGATTGAAGACTCATATGGCATTGAGATGGAGAGATACGTGGACACAGATAATGATGCTGATGCATCAAAAGCTGAAGTTTCTGTAGAAGATAGCCCTGTCTCTCCAAAACGGGACTCAGAGGTGCTTAATCTCTACGATGGTAAAATTGAGTTCTCAGAGTGGGCAAGCAATGTGAGTTCTATTCTGTGGGTCCCTGTTCGTGCACTGAGTGAGAAGCTTGCTAGAGGGTCATCTTCAGGTTTGCAGCAAAAAAATATTTTTCTGAGTTTTGCTCGTCTCTTGTCACATCTACTGGCCAATGATCATATATCTTTTATGTTAACAGTCAATCCGCTGAAACAAGATATTTTAGAGGGAATGAGAACTGTAGCTTTGAAACTTGAATTTGGGGTTCATCATAACCAGATATTTGAGAGGTATTTTTAGTTATGGCAAAGCTTGATCATTTTTTGTCCACATCCGAGGTTTGAGCCGACACAAACAGCTCTTTTCCTCATCAGATTTCCCTCTGGTTTTGTTGTGTGAGCAGAACCATAGCTGCACATTTTACCGACCCTTTTGACGTGACCACAAGGGTGGCAAACAAATGCAATGATGGCACTTTGGTGTTGCAGGTAGCCACGTTTAGCTCTTCTATAATGGAAAAATCTTATCCTTAACCTCTCAGTTTCCTCATTTTTATTCACCTCCATTCAAGGTTATCAATTAAGTATTCCTATCTACAGGTTATGCTACACTCCCTAGTCAAGGCGAACTTGATAGTACTTGATGCTTGGCTTGATCTTCAAGATGGATTTGTTCATGGACAAAATGATGGAAGACCGACTTCAAAGTTCTTTCCTCTTGTTGCGTCTCCAGGATCTAGAGCAGCAGTCATGTTCAGTATATGCCTAGACAAGACTATGTCATCAGGTATTTCTTTTGTTATTAAGAACGGTTTATATGACTCTGTTTTTAAATTTACATCTTACTTTTGGTTAAACACACTTAAACTGATAAAGCTATCTCAAGCTATTTCTGATTTCAAAACAGTGAGTATTATAATATAGGTTTGGCAAGTAAGTGGGATAAGGATAATCTGACATAGAATAGGAAAATCCACTTGATAGAACATGTCAAACACCTGAACTCTGTCTGGTTATCTTCTTCCATAGCTCGTTTCTGTAGGCTTGTCTAGTTTGTACAGATCTTAGTTTTCTGTGAACCTTCAATCAAGATGCTTTATATCGATTTATGCAATTATTTGGGTGATTTGCCTTTATATTGTGGCTATAAGCATATAATATCATTTACATACGAAAACAGAGAAATTTAAATAGTTGTATTAACTGTGAAGTAACTAACTAATTGTTTGTACGACAGAAGGGAAAGATTTGCAGCTACCAGAGAGCATTCTAAATATCAAATATGGAGTCCATGGGGATAGAGCCGCTGGAGCACATAAACCTGTAGATGCAGATCACTCTGGAACAGATAGTGAAGGGAGAGATTTGGTGTTCAAGAGTGCAATTGTTTTGCAGCGTCCAGTGCTTGATCCTGGCCTCACAGTTGGCTTCCTTCCACTTCTTTCTGATGGTCTTAGGGTGGGGAAATTTATTACCATGCAGTGGAGAGTTGAAAGGCTTAAAGATGTCAAAGAAAGTGAAGCCGTAGAACAACAACATGTAAGTGAATGTTCATCTCGAGCTTCTTCCTAGTTAAACTATATATTACCTTTTGGTAAGAGTTTTGATTACTATCAGTAGTTTACCAGAGTTCCCCCTTTGGATAGTTAGCGGTTTAAAATATTGGCATGTTCATCAACTGTTGTTGTTTTATTTACACAAGGATGAGGTGTTGTATGAAGTCAATGCAAATTCGGAGATTTGGATGATTGCGGGTAGAAAGAGAGGCCATGTCTCTCTATCGGAGGAGCAAGGTCAGTTATTCTCACTTATTTTGTTGCAGAAAAAAAAAAACACTTTGCATACAAAGTGATGATATGTTGTCTCTTTTGTTGGCTGGTTAAAATATTACAGGTTCAAGAGTAGTAATCTCGATACTATGTGTCCCGTTAGTTGCGGGTTATGTTTGTCCTCCTCAACTCAGTTTGCCAAATGTAGAAGATGCAAATGTAAGCAGTAATCCACCGGGTCCTCACTTGGTCTGCGTCTTACCTCCACTTCTAAGTTCTTCCTACTGCGTCCCTGTCAATAGTTAACTTTTTTTCACTCTCACCGCTTCGTTTGATTCGAGTTTTTGTTGCAACCAATAGATGATAGAAAAACTAAAGAATTGAGTTCATGGAGAAAGATATATATGTACTTATCTAAATATAAAGATCTTATCCTTTCTGTCATATTCACATATTACCCTTTTTGTTATCCCTATATAAGTGGAAGCCTTAAACATTGAATCAATTTTTTAATTTTTTTTAATATTGCCAAGGTTTCATGACATAGTAGTATTTACGTTTTATATCTCGGCGCCTCTCTCCTCTTTCTCTAATTTTTATTTTTCTCTATTCCTTGTTTCTTGCAAAAGAAGGTTGACATCTTTGGTGCTGACGGTGATACTATTTATAAATAATCCATTTCCTACAAATTTTTTTACACGACCGTATAAATTATTTCACATACGTGGAAAATAAACAGACATAAATTTAATTACGGGAAGGAAACGAGAGATCTGAAAATCCAAACTAAACACACAAGCGAACAAATATGTCTTCAAATGTATTGTCCAAAAAGCTATGATGTCTTTCTTTTTCTTAGCAATATTTGTTTCCATATTTACCGCAAAATAAATTCGTAAATATCCAAATATCGAAGAATATTGTGTGCTTGGCGAGCAAGGCCCTTCATCTGTATTAATGGATGGTCGTTGGTGGAGAAGATGAAGGCTTTTGTCTGATTAGGTTTCGTTTTAAATCTTCTGCTTTTCTATTCGTGTCTTTGCTTCTCACCCGACTGTCGAGGCTCTGCCTTGGGAAACCAGCGTTGGTGAGATCCTCTCTTCTTCTCTCTAATAGCTTCTCATCTTCCTTGCTGAAAACTCCTCCTTGTACCATCATCAACGCTTATCCAGTTCTTGGAAAACTCACTGTTAGCTATGCTCATATACGTGACTGCACTGTGTATTGGAAAAGAAGGTGCCTAAGGAGTTGATGAAATAAATGGGAACAGTAAGATCATCCAATGGCTGGGTAGCTACTTTGAAGGACGGTGTGGTGCGTCTCCAAGATGATCTAAACCCTAATCATCGGATACAAATCCAAAACGCATTCCCCTGCCTCCTCTTGTAACTTTGCCTCATTGCCAAACCCAAGTTGTCACCAACGTGGCCATGTCCTCATCTTCTCCCGAGGATGAAGACTGTGTTGTGGCTGTTAAGTTCTTGGGACCTCAATTCAGCTTTTGCAGACCCGCCCAAAGCAACTCCGACTGGATCAACATCAAAATCGCTAACCCCTGCTTCTACTCCTCCCCTGTCATGTTTTCCATGAAACATGACATGCTTTCCATGAAACATGACATGTTTCACATTCCCGGATCTGGAGGCCACATCATTGGATAATGGGATCCCCGCACACACAAGCAAAAACCCAAGTTTCAGAGGTTGCGTTTTCAAAACCTTCCCGAACTGACCAAGTCCAACCGAGAGCTTTTGCATTCATGTTGTACAAGCGAACACTTGGTGGAGTCAACAACAACCGATGAAACTTTCTTGGTTAGGTTGAACAAGAAGGCCACCACCAGTGGTGCGGTGAGAATGCAAACGAAAGCTCTAATGGTGTTCAAGCTTGACGAAGAAGGCAACGCAGTTTACACTGAAGACATCGGAGATCTCTGCATGTTCCTCTCAAAGTCTGAACCCTTTTGTGTCCCTGCAAGCTTCTTTCCTGGCATGCCCTCTAACTGCTTCGAACTCTTGGATGCCGACGAAAGCGCCTCTGTCGAACTTGATTCTTATTCCTCTATCACCAGTTTACCCTCATACGTGCGTGGCTCCTTACCATATTCCACCTCAAAACATCGACTCGTAGTTTGGAATTGAGTCTAAGTCTTAAGTCTGTCTTTTCTCTTGAACCATTCAAACATCAAACAAATGTTTATCACTAGTGACGTAATTTAAAAATATTTCTTCCAAGTAATGTACTTAATTTCTTCCTCAAATATTTCTTTGCAGCAAAAGGAGATAATTCGACAGTGTTTTATGTATTTAGCCACACTGTGAACCTATATTACCATCACAAAATGTGCATCATGACTATATAAACTTTAGAGCATTACGTATATTACCATCAAAATGCAAGAGAACTTATATTTTCATTGTACATTATCGCCCAATTATAAATTCTGATCAGTAGTAGTTTTGGGTGAATATCAAATTTAGAACAGAGAAAAGAGTTGTCTTTGGTGAATTTAATTTCCCAGAAAATCTTATGGAGCTACTTAACTACAACCTCGTTAGAGTTTCAATCTATCCCTAAAGAAGCCTCATCTGTGATCCTCATTAGGTTTACTTTAAGTTACAACATAAATTGTATCCAGACAATAATCAAACTCCTTGTGGGCTAATGATGCGCAGAGATGAAACCTTTACGTGTGAGTTTTGTTTTCCTAAAGACAAGGCATTTTTGGACTTTTCCTGAACAAAACGAATTACTAATAGAAAGCATAAACAAGATAAATAATAAATGGAAGATGTGAAGTTTTTTTAGAGATTACAACTCACAGATTTCCACCCAAAAAAATTGTAATTACTTAAACCTGAATCAGAGTAGCTATGCAAATCAAAACGTATAGATAATTTATCTTATATACGTGTTAAAAACAAAAACAAAAAATTATCTTATATATTACACATGCATGCGAGCTGGAATTAGAATCCTATAGGACTAATTCTTCAATACTGAACCAGTTATCAAAACCATCTTCAATAATGTGGATTTGAGTTCTGAGTCCATCTGATCAAAAAATCAGAATAGCACAGAGGCAATGAGAAATAAAATAAAAAATAAATAAACTAAGAAGAAATATGCATAATGAATAACTAAAATGAAGACATCCGCTTTTAAATTGAATCCATTTGGATGTTTGCAAATTAGTATTTTGTCACGCGGAGTCCACAAAACAAGAAAGAAAAAAAAATCTCAAAAGATTGCGTCTGATTAAAGAAACGTGGAGGCCAAGGCGATATATCTCTGTTTTATTAACAGAAGATTACCATTTTCTTCCATTTAGGGTTTTATTGCTTTTCACTGAGAGTTATGTCCTGCTGTGTCTTAGACGGCTATCGAAGCTCTGCCTTGGGAAACCATCGTTGGTGAGATCCTCTCTTCGGATTCTCTCTAATGGCTTCTCATCTTCCTCACTTCCAACCCCTCCCTGTTTCATCGTCTACGTTGAGTATTGCGGAGAGGAAATCGGAAAACTCGTGATGGCTAGTGCTAATGGACGTTGTTGCACTATAGAGTTGGTGGATAGTGATCCAATGGTAACAATCGGGGCATCTCACGGCTGGGTTGCTACTTTGAAGGAAGATGGAATTTTGCGTCTCCAAGATGATCTGAATCCGGTTACATCCGATACAAATCCGAAACGCATTCCTCGGCCTCTTCTTGTAACTCTGCCTCATTGCCAAACCCGAATTGTGACTAACGTGGCCATGTCCTCAGCTACTCTCGAGGATGAAGAGTGTGTTGTGGCTGTCAAGTTCTTGGGACCTCAACTCAGATTTTGCAGACCCGCTGAGAGCAACTCAGAGTGGACCACCATCAGAATCCCAAACTCATGCTTCTTCTCCTCACGTGTCACGTTCTCCAAGAAACATGACATGTTTCGCATTCTCGGATCTGGAGGTCATCTCATCGCATCATGGGATCTCTGCAAACACTTGTACAACCCAAAGTTTCAGAGGTAGCAATATCAAAACTTTCGCAAGTTGACCAAGACCAAACGGGAGCTTTTACATTCATGTTGCACGAGTGAACACTTGGTGGAGTCACGATCCACCGGTGAAAATTTTTTGGTTAAGTTGTACAAGAAGACCACCGCCAGTAGTATGGTAAATTGAAAACAAGAGCGGTAATGGTGTTCAAGCGTGACGATGAAGGCAACGCGGTTTACAGTGAAGACATTGGAGATCTCGTCATTTTCCTCTCAAAGTCAGAACCTTTTTGTGTAACTGGTAGCTCCTGTCCTGGCATTTGCACTAACAGCGTCGATGTGTTGGATATCGACGAAAACATCTCCGCCGATGTGCTTTTTCCCTCTATTGTTGGTGTTAATAATGCATTTCCCCCTTACTTCATTCCACCTCAAAACATAGTCTAGCTACTACTTTGTTACCAGATGATAGCTAATATGAAATTACTGTTTTGAAAAGAATTGAATATTTCTCTTTTAGAAATGATATTTGCCTTTGAAATGTGTTTGTGATCATGGTAGTTCGAAAGCATATATATTTGCTTGTTAAATGTATATATATGGCAGCACATGGCTTCATAACATATAACTTAAAAAGGCTGAGTAATACAGAGGTGGAGTTTTATAATGATTGCTTTTAGTAAATAGAGAGAGAGCCATTAACAGTGGCGGAAGAGAAAAGTTAACAACAATGTGGAAAAAGGAAGCTTTGTCAATGTGGCGTGGTTTTGCTTCCGGCGAACAAACTGATCCAAGCACAAACCGAGGCAGAATCAGCAGATAAGAAGAGAAAGGCTTTGAGGAAGCAGCTGGTGTTGATGGAGATGGTGAAGAAGATGAAGGCTGAGCAGGAACAGAGGGAGAAGGAGGAGAGGGAGAAGAAGGAGCAGGAAGAGATGGCGCAGAAAGAGAAGGAGGAGAGGGGGAAGATGGAGCAGGAACAGAGGGGGAAGATGTAGCAGGAACAGAGGGAGAAGAAGGAGCAGGAACAAAGGGAGAAGAAGGCGCAGATGGAGCAGGAGGAGATGGCCAAGAAAGAGATGGAGAAGAAGACAAAGATGGGGCAGGAAGAGAAGGAGAATGAAGCTATGGAGGAGACGGAGAAGCTTCTCCGATTTGCCTCTCTCTTCTAATGACGGCGAAGACTTCATCAAATGCCGTTCTTTGATTTTGCATTTTAGCTGTGTTCTTCATCAAAACGCATCGATCTGCCGTATTTTTATTTTGCATTTTAGTCCCTCATCTGCATTTTAGGGTTTTTAATCTGCATTTTATCCTTTTCATCTGTGATATATATATATATATATATGCCTACTTTAATTATCGATGATACCCTAATCTTTTTCCATAAATTTTAAGTTATTTTTTCTTCCAAAAAAAACTGAAGGTGGATATTTGATGATAGCTACAAACATAAAGATAAATTAATTCTTTTTTTAATCCTTTCTCTTTGCTACTCTAAAATCTTTTTTTTTTTTTGTCTTTTTTTAAACATCGAATAACGAGAATTCATTTTCTCATTACGACAACAGTTGCAAATTTCTAGAATTAGAAAATGCAAATTATCAAGAAGAAATGTAAACAGATAAATTGCTTTATGATGCATGATTATAATGTTTGGAGTTATATGTTTAATGCACACATACATACTACATGTCTCACTAGAAATGAATAATCATCATGGAAATTATATTCATATATACATATTTAGATCGTACGCAGGAAATTTAAGACAGATGAAAGTAGAGGGTCAAAATGTAAATATGGAAAAGTATATATAATAATAATATATAGGGATTTAAAGATAGTACGAAGCCCGCCGGCACTGAGGGTCTCAAGTCTGAAAAAGTAATATGGACTTTTTTCAAATATAGGACTTTTTTTTTCTTTGTCATTTACAGAGCTATGCACAACCCAAATATATATACATTAAGCTCACTATTTCTTTGGTTATATATATAAATATGACAAAAGTTATGTACGTAATATTACATAATATCATTTAGTATCTTGATTCCGTATTTTAATGCATTATCATCCGTCTTAACATAATCATACGTGAAAATTCCTATTAATCTAATAATTAATCATTTTCATCTTATATCTTAACGCCTCAATGTCAATCTCCAGTTCTCCACGATTAAAACTGTCACGTTCTGAAGGAACAAAAATAACTGTCACGTTTTTTTTGGATCAACAACTGTGACGTTCTTAACATATTTTGGTAACAATTTTGCAAATCAATTATGTAGCAAAGATTTTTATTCTTTTTTCTTTTTTCGGCTACAGAAATCAATATCTGTATGGAACGGGCCAATAAACACAATTTCTTAGCTCAAAAACGGATCATTACCAATATACCATATTAATAATATTTGTGGATTTTACTGGTTGGACCTAATTAGCATCCATAATTTAAGGTGAACTTTAAATGTGTGACACGTGTGGGTCGTATTATCTCCATTAATTCCTTTTAAGCAATTTTGGGGTTTTGTCATCAAAACGACATGCTTATTTCGCGTTTTTGAAGGGGACAAATTACAGACGAAGATAAATAAAAATTTATATCATCCGTTAAGAGCATAAGGTTCGTGAATTCACAGCTTTATTTATTTCTGTAAAAATAAATAGATTCTTACTTTTACCGCTGCGCTTCCTTGACTACATTTACTTCTCCACGATTCACATTCATCCTCACTGTAAATAGGAGCTTACCTCCCTAAATGGGAAAAAATAAACCGATTTAAACACCAAAAATTCTTTGAACCGAGCCAAATAGTTTCCTACCTTCATTTTGGTTACTACATTTCATAAACCGAAAACTAAAATAAAAAAGCTCAGAAAATCAAACCAAAAGTTATCTAGCCTATGATTAGAATTTTGAAGATGATAACTTGTTTTCTTCTTTACCTTTGCTTTGGCTCAATGATGCTGCACTAAACTGAGGATCGTGGATTAAGCTATTCAGAGACTGGAAGATTCCCAACTAGCATAAACAGCACCTATAATCTTCTCATGTAAAACTTGACCAGAACACGCGATGATTCCTCGGTCAAGACCTTCCAAGTAAACTCCTTTCGAGAAGTCTATGTTTCTCCCACCCGCATCAGTCACCACACCACCAGCTTCTTCCACTATAACAACTCCAGCTGCGTGATCCCATATCTTCTCTTTGTAACTTGACTGTGCAAACTTCATAAACACTTCAGCGTCTCCACGAGCAATCGCTGCATATTTCACCATGCTATACACTCGCAAGGGTTGTTTTCTGGACAAAAGATTGGTTCAAATTGTTATTAGAGAGTTTTGAAATAACAGATAAGTAAATAAACAAGATTAGTTACCTAACTCCCATGCTACTGGCAAGTCCCGCGGTGAACAAGTGATTTGAGTTTGCTCTCTCTACTGGCTCACAAACCGTAGCTAGAACAGGATCATCGACTGAGGAAACCTTAAGTGGTGTTGCAGATTCAGGGAATCCTCCAGCTATTAACGGTTGCATCCACGCTTGACCACTTCCTCTCTTTGCATACATGACACATCCTTTCGATACCGACCCAGCTACAGATTTCTTCATCATGGCTTGGTTGCAACCGTTACTTAAGCATTCTTTCTTAACCGGATAATTAGGACATCCTAGTACCCCCAACAGAACTTTACCACTCTCTATCAAAGCCAAAGCAACAGCGTACTGATCACCACGAACAAATCCTAATGTTCCATCAACAGGATCAAGCACCCAATGCCTTCCTTTAGGACCTCCAACAGAGTTGCATCGACTAATAGCCTTAAGAATTTCAGTTGATCCCAAGGGCTTATCTGGCTTCGGAAGCCCGTACTTGGGAGCTTCAGATAATGCTTCATTAACTGCATTCGAGACAGCTCCCAAAAGTCCCAAAGAATCAGCCTTTGAGAGAGCATCAGTGTCTTCTTCAGCAACAATCGAAAGGTTTTGAGCACCAAAAACTTCAGCTAAAATCCAACTCACAATTGCTTGAACACCAAAATCTGTTAAGTGAATAAACAAAGTTCTAATCTTTAACAGCTTGTAACAGGGCTTACTTAAAATGTACAATTTGGAACACTAAAAAACTACTAATACAGAGTTTAGAAGTTGATTTGAAATGTGGATTTCATAAACACTAAAAAATGCATTAAACAACATTAATTCAAGATAAAATGTGGATTTCATACACAATCTGTTTCTTCTTTCACCGAGTAACTATGGGTACTCGATTTTAGCTCAATTCGTGACACCAATAAGCAAATCAAATTTCATCAGCAAATATTAATACAACTCAAAATGTTCAAAATTAACTTAACCCAGAACCCAAACAGATCTCGAAAAATGCAATAATATTCAATCACTAAACAGAACAAAACCAAACAATTCGAATTTTCCAAAACGAAAACAAAACCTCAAAATCGAACGTAATAATCCATAAAAAAACAAATATAACAGAGAAATCGGTAACGGGGAAAAAACCTGCGACGGTGACAGGGGAATCATCGTCTTTGGACTTAACATGACCACCGTTGGTGGAGGAAGGAAGACGAAGCTTCTCCTGAACTTTAACACAGAGAGAAGAAGCGAGGTGAACCACACGCACCGCCGTGTACATCTCCTTATCTAATGATTCCACCGCCATCGCCGGCGAAATCTCTCGGAGGAATCTAATGGACGGAAGAGGAGGAGATATCAAAACTAAAAGCTTCACTTCTTTTTAACCTGCGCTCTTCTCCTCTCCTTTGTTTCCACCTTTTTTTATTGTTTTCAACAATATGATAATTTTTATTTTGTATACTTTTTTTTTCCGGGAATTAAATATAACAGCACTATTCTAATTTCTCCTTAATATAACAAACTTTGATTTTCAAATGTAACCTAAATTATAAAATACTATAAAGGTCTTCTATTTTTTTCATCAATTTCTCCTACTGATTTTTGTTGTTTTTTTTCCGGCAACGCCATGCTAAATTTTGCTTTATAAATGTTCTAGTTTAATAAAATATGATACACTTGAAATCATACCAAAATTAGGCTATCTATTTCGACGCTTTTTTAATAAAACGAAATTGGAAAAGAATTTTGGTGGGTATCTTTTTGGCATCTTAGTGAGCATTTTCGTAAAGCATCCAAAAATCAAAAACTTCTTTTTTAATACAACAAAACAATATGGTTTAGTATATATATATATATATATATATATATATATATATCAGGTTTGATCTTTATCAAAAAAAGAAAAAGAAATAAAGATATTTTGAAGGCAAGCACTTTCGTATGGTTTACAGGAAAATCGTATGGTAGGTGAATCAGGGAAACACGTGGGGAGAAAAAGTCGAAATAAAAAGTTTTCTTTATGAATTCTTCTTTTTTTTTTGTCATCATTTTTATGAATTCTCATTCTCTTTTTTCATGCTCATACATACTCATACTTTAAATTTTAATTTAATTTGACTTTCTTTTTCGTATTCGTCCGACAGTCTCTTTATAAATAAAACAACATAATTGACTCATAACCTAATTAGGAGTATTAAAATGGATAATCCACCATATGATCTAAAGATTCAAGAGTTAAATAGTTAAATAGTTAAATGGATAAACTATTAAAAACTATTAATAAATAACTGATTAATAGGTTTTATTAAAATAATAATAACTAATTAATAATTATTATTATCTTATATGATCATCTTATTATCTTCATCGACATTAATTTATTATAACTAATTTTATTTTACCTATCAACTCATTTGATACATCAATTCATTCAAAATACTAAACCCATTATTACTATTTAATATATTAGAACTAATTTTATTTTACCTATCAACTCATTTGATACATCAATTCATTCAAAATACTAAACCCATTATTACTATTTAATATATTGGGTGAGTTGGACTTATTTTGACGCTTCTAAAATTGGTAAGTGATTATAAACAAATTGGAAAAAACAATAAACGCATGGACAGTTTCTTTTCTGCCCTTCATTTTTGCTTAATAATGCAAAATGAATTATTAATGAAGAAGTCAAATGTATTGATACCGTAAAGATGGAATTGTGCATGGTCATGCATGTGGACAGGAAGCTCTTGTATGGTGCTGTATAACTAATAGAAAAATCTAATTAATTAATCAGTCTAGGATTAAATTATGTTAGTATTTATTTAATTAAGCTGCGAGCCTGCGAGTAATATTAAAAGCTTGTCAACCGTCCAAGTAATCGTATGGGAAAATTCAAACTAGAAGATGAAGTAATCCTGTTTTAAAGGTTCAAGCGTTGAAGGTTGGAACTCTTTTGAAGTTGCAATATTTTCTGTGGCAAATAGTGTCAGATTCTCTACTAATAATTTTATGTTTAAACCAACGTGAACTAAATTGTGATAACACATGTAAAAAATGCAAGGCGGTAGAAAAAAATCATGTTTTTCAATGTTTTTCATCCTTGCAATTTCGGAAGCTGTATTTAATTTCCTTGATACCACAGATTTTTGCATCGAGTTATGTATTTTCTAATTTAAAATTTTCTATTCTGGAAATTATCTGGCAGCTTAGAGAAAATGTATGATTATTATTTTGTACGGTTCTCATAGAAGGCAAGAAATAACAAGATTTTTAAAGTTTTCAGTAAGACACTTTTGATATTTTAGGTCACGCTAGAAATGAATAATTAGTATGGGAGATAGCTCAATTATGTCCTCTAGGATAAACAGAGGAAAATGATGAGCCGAAAATACTTTTTCAAAATTTTAGATGTTGGTCAGATGATCTTAGAAATCTACAGACCCTTTTACAGTTTGGGTTGGATTTGCGTCGATGAAAATAATCATGTGATAGTAATAAAGGCAAAGTATTACAGAAAGAGTCTCGTCTCTTCATTCGGTGATGAAAATTTTATTATGTTATGGGAAGAAAAAGAATTAAAACGCGTCGTTTTCTAATGCTGTGGGAAAAAAATAAAAATGACAATTTTTAAATGTTTTGGGAAGAAAAAATTACAATACGGTGAACGTGAAAAAATTCAAATCTTCAATATGACACTCCCAACTGAGCTATCCCCGCTTTTAATGACATGTTTATCACCCAAACTTAATTAAACATATTAATTTACGATCCAGATAATGGTTAATATCCTAATAAACGTATTTTTTCCCTTTGCACATTGATTTGCAGTGTTTATATAAATATCACTAACAATGATTAGGTTAATATAAATTAGAATACATGGTGGATAATACAACATCTTTTTTCTTATCTTATAATTATTAATTATAATTTGAAAAATCTCCAGCAGAAGCTACTGCTCTCTGGCATTATTCTTCTTTAAGCAACAGCTTATATAATTCTTTTTACTTCCTGCAGACGATTCCATATCCAGAAGAGGCTCCACGAGTACAATCCAAAGTTGCATATTCAATCTCTGCCTTAACAGAATCTATCTCTGCTTGTGATTCAGAGAAAATGCAAGTTTTACAGTCATTAGAGAGTAGAGAAGAAGTCTTGAAGCTGTCTTCGCCACCAACCACTGGCATTGCGACTCCAGGCTTAGCTGGATTCTGGAAATCTGGTTTGTATGTTCGTCCCAAGATTCCATCTACCTTAGGTGAAAGGTTGAAGAATCTGAATTGAACCTCAAGATGTGCAAAACAATCATCTGATGGTACTTTGTAGCTGTGAATTCTGTCGTCTTCTTTTGTGACTGGAACCACATTGATCATGATCTCTGCTTTGTCTTTGATTGTTACGATCACGCTGTTTCTTGTAGTCACTCTCTCGATCTTGATGTCCTTGTTTGGCGAGTACCTGTTTTAAAAGAAAGCATATGAGTTTCAAGAAAGCATACATATGAGTTTCAAGAAAACTTTAGTTTCAAAACATAAAAGAAAACTTAAGTTTAATTTGTAACATTAAAGAAAACTAAAGGTTTGTATTAAATATTAACCAAGTGGAGAGAGTTTCTTCAGGGACAGATAAATCTTGGCCATCGAAAGTGAATTTGAGATGGTCAATCTCATTGTCCCATGAGGCTGTTTTCGCGGCTTCGAGGGAGAATTTATGAGAGTTGAAAAGGAATCCAAGAGCTTGAATCCATGTGAAGTCTCTGGCGCGACCAGCGGGTCTGTGACCAATGAATCTACCATTGATCTGAAGGTCAGAGTCAGAGACGAGGCTGAACTCTTCATTGCTCTTTCCATGGAAGTAGAACACAATGCCGTCTCCTCCAATGAACCTCGGATCATAACAAGCTGATCCAGGTCTGTTGCAATTTGGTTTCCGCACTATACAAAAAACATATAATCTTTTACTTGAAAATGCACAAAAAACATGTGTAGAAACTTTATGATCAAGGAATCTGAAAAAGCTTACTGCGGCATTGGGATTTGCAGGTTGGTCTATCGCAATCGGCGTAGCAAACTTTGTTGTTGGAGTTCATAGCAGTTGTGCTTGGACATTCCTCTGGACATTGAATGTACTTGCGGTAACATCGAGTGTAAGGGTTACTACAATAAACTCCAGCTGCTTTGGCTTGCGAGAAACATGTTGCAGCCACCAGAGAAATCACTAGCAAAAGGGTTTTTGAGATCTCCATCTTTTTGTGTCTTTTGGTTTTGATTAGAGAAGGAGAGTTTATTGTTTTGGTGATGATGAGGGTTCAATTGTTGATTTTGAATTTATAGGTGTGAAAAGTCAAATGCTTTCTTAATAAAGAGGCTATTATGTTAATTACTTATTGAGATTACAGGTTGGAGACTGTGCGCCTTTGGACGAACTTCGCGGTGACACACCATCAGCAATTGCACTTAACCTTCTACTTCGTTTCAAAGTAAAAGTATGACTATTTCCCCGATTTAAGCATCGTTTTAAGATTAATTTTGTAGTGACGACAAACTATATGATAAATCCAGATATTTAATGTTTAAATATTATGTAAGAACATTTAAACATTAGAGATTATTTATATAACACTATAGATACAGTTTATGAAGAGGAAGCCAGTGATCCACATTTCTCGGCACTCATAAATAGGACTATGGCATTTTGTTGAGCATGTGTTATATATATAATACGTCACCTATTAGAATCTTCTGTTTTTGGTTCATGTACATGGTCTTATTCTAGGGATGATTTTATACGTGAACCAAGTATAATTTTTTCAGAAAAAAACTAAAACTCATGTAACGAATTGACAATACAGTAAAATAACTTCATATTGTTAATTCATAGCATCAAACGGAGCTACCAAATAGTGGATTTAATATCTGATACTACATAGTACAAAAATAAAGTTCTATTTAAAAAACAAAAATTATGCATCATTAATCCCTTGTATATTTTGAGCTTCAAATATGCGATTAAGGTTCTCCAAGTAATATCCGATAGCTTTTATCTAACAAGAAGTCTCTCACATTCAAATAAAGTTTTACTTTTAAAAGTGCTGGTGCATATTATATGTTGCATGCGTAGACGGACTTGTAGGTCTATATTTAAATCTGATATATATAACTTGATAAACTACTTTGAGTAACAATAATTTGCTTGAGAATCTGGTTCTTAACCGGCCATATATTCTAATACTCATAAATTATAACTCCAATAATATTGTGCCCGGTTATTAAACGAAAGAGAAAAATAATAAACTATTTGTACTACTAGTTAAAGTGACTTAGAATGAACTTAATCACAACTTTTGAACATTTATTTATAAAATAAAAACAAGTCAAACTTATTATAATTTATTCATGAATGGTCCGCACATTTTAATATTCAAAAGTAAGAAATGTTAATATTTATTGGAAGTGGGCCGAACCCGACAATATGTTAGGCCAAATCCGATAAGATCCATTCTGAGGTGAATATTGGGAAAGCCCACGAATTCCATTAAAAAGAAAGATTTTAACGGTGAAAATTTATTATAGTAGACTCATTTGCCCATAAACAATAATCAAAAATTAGGAAAACAACCGAGACTATAGTAAAGAAACGCTACGATCAACTCGTAAGAATACCAAACCCGACTTTCGAACAAACTCATTACTTGACTGGCTCGTAATTCTCTTTGACATTGTACAAACAACTCCGTAACTTGACATATCTACGAACGGACCCTCGCTCTTTGACCGAACTCGCTTTATGAATACGAAAATCTCCTAACCCTCAGTATTTATACCTCTTTACTTCATTGTTGCACTTCGTAATAAACAATATTCCTCCAAAATATTAATGAAAACATAAAAATACAGCAGATATGAAGTTGTTAAAAGTAAAAAAGAAGAGAAAAATTTAACGTGAGAAAAAAAAAAAGATAAGAAAAGCGACATTAAACTTTGTTAATCGAGACTCAAAGACTATGGAAACATATGCGATCCAACGTTTCCAACGAAGCGACGTCGTTCGCTTCATCAGCATACATAGAGACACGACATGAGGTGTAAAAATACAAATTTACAAGTTATACAGTCTTTGAATACAAGTTAGATGAGAAATATTGGAGTTTATTATATTTTCTTCATATTCGTCGTTAGTATGGATATATTCTCATTTGCTTGCGAAAACAATCGTCCAATTCATCCAATAGGTAATTCTCAATACTATCAACTTCTAGACCTCGATTTTCATACTATTGAATCAATGTCAACAGACAATTATTTCAGAAAGGAGATTTCTCTTGAACAAGAGAAACAAAAATAGGTTGAAATTTTTGTTTACTCCTTTACATCCCAAAAAGCAGTGATGGTTTTGGGATTCAATACTTTGGTCGACCTGACTACGATATTTGAGCTAGGTAAAATACTTATTATTATTTTGATCAATTTGAGGAATAATACCTTAATCGAACCCCCTAATCTTTGAGATTATGTCCAGCTGAAGTTGATCTCTAGCATTGGCCAGCCAAATGATTTATAACCATTGGCAGTTATAACTCTTTTTCTAGTAGTTTGACTCTAAATGGTATTGTTGTAACTTGTAAGAGAGTTGAAAAAGATAAATAGAACAGTACATGGGTTTTGGGTTTTTTTCATTTTGGGTTATAACGGCGCAAAATGCTCTATCATACTCATTCGTGGATATTTCTTTCTCTAACTAATACAAAAAAAAAAATCAAATTATGGAAATGAGTTGTTCAACTGAAAACAAAAAGGTATTGCGAACCAACAAAATTAAAAATCTAAATGGTGTCTGATGTGCCGACCCTAAAACTAAATGGCCAATTTTTGAAATTGACAATTTAACAATTTTATTATCAAATAAAAACTAATAGGCTGTAAATTAAAAATAATTTTTTTTGTTTGATAATAAATTTTTTAAATAATTTATTTTCAAGACTTTTTCCAAAACCAAACGGACCAAGCATAGACTTACGTCCTTTAAATAAGTTTATATGTGTTAGCGGTCGTTCACATTTTATAAACTCTTATTAGTTTGGTGGTAGAAAACATATTTATTGTCATCAAAGTATTTTATTGCCCCTCAAAAAACTAGCCTACATTTTGAATGTCCTTCTTAACCATTTTTTGCCAGTAATTATAACGGCCTTCTTAACGTTTTCATATTACAAATTGTGAATTGTGACTGGGACAACACTTTATCATACAAACTCTAGATTCCAATTTTCTACATGTGTTTTCTTAAATTGCACATTTATGAATATAAGTGGCCAATATTAATCAAAGATATATAAGGATACTTATCTTTTTGTTAACAGTATCCTGAAAGATGATGACATCATTGACATGTGTCAAACAAAATGGGGACGTTAAAACCTAAGTAAGACCATAATTTATTTTTCTCTTTTTGTCATACGATAGAAATTCAAATGTATACGTTACAAGTAAACAACCAATGGTATAATCAACAATATCTCTTTAACAAGGGATTTCAAGCAAAACGCAGAATCTCTTTAACCTATGAAAGATAAATTCGCATATGAATAACTAGACCGTGACTTGTGAAAAATGCAGAATTTTTAAGAATAATCATGAGACATAGGTAATGAAGAAAAACGGATTCATGAATTAATCGAAACATCAACTAAATGCAAAGGAGAACATTTGACAGACAAGAAGGGAAAAAATACAGAAAAACAATTGCATGATAAAAGATTAGGGTAAACAAAAGCCTCTGATAGATGAGGACTTGAGTTACCTCTAAACTGAAAGTGAAATAACTAAAACAATGCATAGAAAGAACAGTGGAAAAAAAACTCAAAGGGACAGAAACAAATCACGACCGCAAAATTTCAATCCTGTCTGATCCTCATCTTGTTCTCTTCTTTTTGGTTCCCCAGCGTATCATCCCGATATCCTTACATATCACCTTCAAGCTCCATTTTCGCATTTCCCTTACTAGAGCTCGAAACATTCTCTTATAAAGAAACACTGGCGGTCTGAGGAGACACAGGAGAAGGAGGAATGTCTCTAGTGGTTGAAATAGTTGTGATTCCGGTGGGAAAATGGTATGGATCCACAAGAGAACACGGCGGTTTGTTCAGATCTATCAGTTATCTTGGGACTTCTCCACTGAACGATGAGTCATCGCTGTTGTTATTGTTGCTGCCTCCATATGAGCTATAGTTGATAGGTTCTGGTATATATGTGTCGAAGCTAGTACTCCCGATGAAGACATGGTTTGGAGTCGAAGGAGAAAACATGGACGTGAATCCTCTACTGACTCCACTACCGAACAATGGTTTATTGTTGGTGCTGCTGCTACCGCTTCCTCCATAGTTGAGACCAAAATAAAGCCCTTGATAGCTGTCGAAAGGTACACGATGATTATCATATGATAAACTATGGTCGGGAAAAGGTGAGGGATGTCCTGAAATAGAACTGTGTGGAATCGGAGGAGAAAACATGGTCGGTCATCTCCGTGACTCCACCACTGAACAATGGAAAATCACTGTTGCTGCTACTACTACCACCTGCTCCATACATACGATGGTTGTAAGAGGGTAAGAGATCTCTTGCGAGATGACTGGGTGGAGTACTCCAAGGAGAAGACATGGTTGGTTTCATGTCCGTGACTTCACCATTGAAGGATGGGAAAGCGTTGTTGCTGCTGCTACCGCCTTCGAGAGAGTTCAACAAAAAGATTTTTTTGATCAGCTTCTGTTTCCTCTCCACCTCTGGATCCTTCTTGTGGGTGATTTGGTTACCGCCTAGGATATGAGAGGTTGCGAACTCTTTCTAGCAGTTAATGCTAACGAAGACCTTATCATCTTTCGGTGGGTCTCTTTGCATCGTATCTTTTTCAATTTTGACAGCAGTGGGCTCTTGTTTCGGAGTTATGATTGGCTTCTTCTCCTTGATTTCAGCAATATTTTCAAATTTCAGAGCTTGTTTGTCGGAGGAGGAGCTTGAAGAAGACATCTCTCTAACAATTTTGTTTAGTAAAAACTTGTTTGAGAGTGATAAGTGACATCTTATCTTGTGTGTGTGTGTGTGTTAGATTAAGAGGAAAAGAAGCCCTATATATAGAAAAAAAACTCATTAGTGTTTGTAAATACTTTAGGTAAAAATTTCCAAAATATTTCTGTTTCTCTAACTGTATATCTTTACTCTTTCAGTTCTCTAAAATAATATTTCATATGTTAAATATACACCTATTAAAAGTTATATGAATTATCTATACTTTTTAAAATTATGGTTGTTTCTCTTACCATGTTGATTTTACTCATTTTCTCTTCTACAATAGTTTTTGTTTGGGTGTGAATTATGTACCAATATGCTTTGAATAATTCTGAAATTAATCTACTCATTTCAAACATAAATATTTACTAGCTAGTGTTATATTTGTATGTGATTATGTGTAGAAAAATATAACAAATTAATTTAGAAACTAATCTCTTTCGACATTTCTTAAAAATAGTGTGCTTTCGTTAGTTAAATTAACCGTTGCAACTTGTGGGGCACTTTCGTTCGTTAACTCGACCGTTGCAAATTGTGGCGCGCTTTTGTTTGTTAAATCGACCGTTGCAAACTACTAATTTCTTAAATAAAATTGAATATTATTTTCATATATATATATATATATTTTGAAATAGTAACTGATTTATTAAAATATAGTGATAGCTATAATAATTAATAAGGCAACTAACCAAAATATTGTCTTAGCTAGCTATGATGGATGAATGAGGATTTTCTTACTACTTTTCTATAAAATATTTGAATACTTCCAAATACAAAGAAATTGAATCATATTAATGCAATATATAGAAAATTAACTTGGGTAAGTTTTATATAGATTGTACTTTTATAAAACTGAATATTATTTTTACACACACACATATATATATATATATATTTATATTCATATTAAAATATTAACTGATTTATTAAAATATAGTAAATAGTTATAAAAATTAATAGGCCAACTAATCAAAATATTGTTTTAGCTATGATTGGCGAATGAGGATTTTTTACTATTTTCTATAAAATATTTGAATACTTCCAAATACAAAGAAACTGAATCGTATTAATGCAAATATATAGAAATATACTTGATTAAGTTTTATATACATTGTACTTTTATAAAACTGAAAATTATTTTCATATATATATATATATAAATATATTCACACTGAAATATTAACTGATTTATTAAAATTTAATAATAGTTATAACAAATATTAAACCAACTAATCACAATATTGTCTTAGCTATGATTGGTGAATGAAGATCTTTTTTCTACTTTTCTATAAAATATTTGAATACTTCCAAATAAAAAGAAACTGAATCGTATTAATGCAATTTATAGAAAATTAACTTGGTAAGTTTTATATACATTGTACTTTTATAAAACTGAATATTATTTTCATATATATATATATATTGAAATATTAATTGATTTATTAAAATACAGTAATAGTTATAATAATAAATATCTTGGATAATTGAATACAAAGAATTGTTATTAGCTTGCTATTTGTTTACCCACTTGGATATTTGTTCTTATAGGAAATAAAATTGCTATTTGTTTACCCACTAAATTACATTAACTTTAAACTTAACCATTAGTCCATGGGCCAGCTAGATGAGTGTTTGGGCCTGATCTTACAAATATTCGATCAATTCAATGGGTAAGACCACATTATATTAATGTATAGGACTGTTAAAACGGGTTAATCCGTTCTATTTAATTCGTTAGGGGTTTGAGTTTAATTACGGTTTTTGATGGATCGACCCACTTTAATCCATGAGTTATAAACCAATCACCTTAATCCGTCCGTAATTATAATCTCTGGTTTTAAAATTAAATTAACAAAAATAAAATAATGAAAATTTTATATAATGAACTCAATAATTATGAAAAATATGTGTATCTGTATCCATCATACACCAAAACAAATAGTTTTAAAAATCACAAAATGCACAAAATAATGAAAACGAAAAAAAAAATCCATGTGACATTAACACATATTCTTGATTTTGAAAGAGAAACGAGCATGTGAAGAGATCTTTTAATTCGACAAATAGATCTAAAATTAAATGTGATTAGGGTTACTTGAATATGTAGAGTTTTACTTTAAATTATTTGGAATTTAGAAAAATATCACAAAAAATTAATTGGGATGAATCCGTAACTGTGTATATAAATTGGGCTTGTTTGTTTGGCAGCTGCAGGCGGTTGTAGCTGCGGCTGCGGCTTGCGGCCAGACGCTGCAATTTTTGTTCGTTTAATAGTTGTGCGTCTAGTCGCAGCGGCAGCCGCAAGATCCTACGTCAGGCAAACGAACAGAAATTGGCCGCAGCCGCAGCCGCAACAGTTGCAAACGCAACAGTACCAGACGCGCCGCCAAATTTTTTAGCGGCTGAAATTTTCTAACGCAGCGATCTGCGTCTGCCGCAGCGTTTGACCGCAGGAGGCTGCGGCTGACAAACGAACATCGTTTGGCCGCATGCCGCAACCGCATGTACTTGAGGCTGCCAAACGAACATGCCCATTATATAATATAAAAAAATGACTTGCAGATAAAACCGCAATTGATGCGGATTTATCCCACAAAAACCGATAGAATGCCTGCTTTTTTGGATTATGAAAACATGAACTCTAACCTGTTCCAGAGCAACACAAATTAATTAACTGTAACCCGTGGGTTTTTAACCCTAATTGATATCCCTACTCATGTAACTCATGTCTATGATATTTGATTCTACGAAACTTAACCATTATTCTAGGAAAAAACGTCAAGAAAAAGTATATCATTTTATGAAACACTAACGTATGAGTTAGAACTGGACAAAAAACCCGAACCCGCATACCCGAACCGAATCCGAACCGATAAGACGTATCCGAACCCGTTCCGTACCCGACCAAATTATTCCATTGGGTACGAGATCTCTAAACCCGAAAACCCGAACCCGAACCCGTTCCGAACCCGAAAACCCGAAACCCGAAAGTGTACCCGAAATACATAATTACTCATAAGAAAATACATAACTACCCATAAGAAAATATCCTAACTCGAAGGCTCGATCCTATAAATGTGGAATTTTTTATGTATAATATACACAAATCGAGCCGAATGCGAACCGAAAAATCTAAAAAACCCAAAAATCCGAAGAAACCCCGAAAACCCGATCCAAAAACCAAAAAAAACATGAAAACCCGACCCTTACCCAATATGTACCAGAACCGAAAACCCCAAAAAACCCGAAAACCCCAAAAAACCCGGAAAACCCGAACCGAATCCGATCCGAAAACACGAAAAAAACCCGAAAAACCCAAAAAATCCGAACCCGAACCCGAACCGAATCAATATCCGAAATTTTCGGATTTTTTTTCCGGGTATCAAGTCTTGTACCCGAATCCGACCCGAACCCGAAACTTTTTATCCGAACCGAACCCGAAAAATTATTCCATTGGGTATAAACTTCCTATACCCGAATATCCAAATCCGATAGGGTTTTACCCGAACCCGAACCCGATACCCGATTGTCCACCCCTAGTATGAGTGATCAGAAAACTTAAAGATGTCAAACTCTCATTGAATATTTGCATATGTTGATGCACATTACCTCTATATATTAGAACTGATTTTAATTATTTGACACGAGTCAAAATAATAAAATTAAATTAACTAATTCACGGTCACTGAATGCCATTTTACTCGTGGGTGTATAGGAATTTGTTTGTCGACCAATTTGCACAAGCAAAAAAATAAAAATAAATTAGAGCTATTATATCCTATGGATCTTCTGTTTTATTCGGTATTTTAGTCTAAAACAAGTATTTTTCTCATTGGAAAAAAGAGATTCGATGCTTTAACTTTTATTCTTTCGACTAAAACTCTTGTAAGATAACCATCAAATCTTGTGTTGGCAGATTTTTTCATAGATATATCTCGTAAAGACGACTTATCAATGGAAATATACTTGGTGGATCCAGAATTAAAACTAGAAAGTGTATAAGTGGATGGAGTTAGAAATTCCAAAGAGTTCGGTTAGGAATTGTGATAACTTCTCCTCGGGAGATTCTACATTCATGTCACAAACAATGAAGCCGATTATGAAGTGGTCTTATTTGGGTTAGAAATAGAATATTAAATTTGTAAATTTATAATTCTCACACATTGCATGATAATATAGTACCTATTAAAAAATTAGCGTTTGTCAAATGTTAGAATTAGTTCGCATTGACAAACCAAATGTTATTTTGAAATTTAGGAATCTATGAGATATTTGTTGTTGTTTAAAAATGAAACTTGTTTTGGTTGTGGAACACTCGTTGAATCATTGTCACATTAAATAAAATCTCACCAAATAGAACATGTCCTAAAAACATCACATAATTGTAAACAAAGAAAAATTGGAATCAATACAACCACTCCAAAGTGGGAAACAGACATTAGATATGAGATGGCCATGTGATTTTTTTCCACCCGCAACAGTCTCCATCTTATATGACGAATTAGAAAACTAAACCGCCTAATAAACCGACCTCATTTTTCATAATTCAAAAATCAAATTCCACTTACTAATTTTGCATGGGTAATAAAATTTACATTTCGTGAGAAATTATAAATTTCCAGAGTAGATCTCAACCAATTTTACATTTCATAAATGAATATGTAGGTTTGAGATATTCCTTGAATTTTTTTTGTAAAGTGCATTTACGAGTGACCGAATTAATTTAGAACAAACCGAATAAAATCTAATTTTGAAATTGTAACTAAACCGAATGGTAAACCAATTCCAAAATCTGAACGGTCCAACAGTATTGACCTTTTTGTGTTCTCTCTCGCTTCTCTATTGGCCAAAGAAAAGGATTTTTCTTTTTCAAGAGGAAGGAGAGAGATTGAGAAGCGCTGACGGCGGAAAAGACCGTTTTGACCTTCTCGTCTTCAGCTCTTCTTCCTCATTTCACGATTCTTCTCCGATTCTCCTACTCTCCCATCTCTTTTGATTTTATCTATCCGCCATGAACGAGAAAGCTAACGTCTCTAAGGAGCTTAATGCCCGCCATAGAAAGGTCTCCCCTCTCTCCAATCGAATCTCAGATTTTTCTTTCTCCGAGCTTTACGGATTTGTAGTCATATCGATCGATGATTGATCTTGGATTATGTACGATCTCAATTCGATTAGATATGTAAGTTTAAGCAGCTATAGTTCTTCATTTTCGTGGCTTGTACCTTTGATTTTCCCGCCTTTCAATCGTTTGAGCTCTGAATTCAGCTTTAGCTATTTAGATTTGTCTTCTAGGATGAAAATTGATCACGATCGGGTTTTTGAATTTTTTTGATGATTGCTCTGTTCAACGTCGGCTTATTGAATGTTACAGTTTCATGGAGCAAATCCTTCAGAAACATGTCTTCTCCTGATTCATCACATATGATCTCGTTTAGTTAGTGTTTTCTGTAGAATTCGGTTTTTCTTGCTTGTTTTTTGGAAGAATCGAAAAAATAGCGTCTCCTTGGGGATTTTCATTTACTTGTGTAGCCTTTGAGGTAGCTGCCGTGTAGATGCATAAATGTAATAGGCTTGAAGCATGTCAGATCTTCGAGAACTTCGGTGTTCACTTACAAAACTTATCTTGATAATGAGATCATCAGATCTCCTGCTTGTGGCTGTGCTGAGAAATTTGATTCATTTTGGTTTGTTGAACATGTCAATTCTGTTAATTTTGTATTATTCTTTTATGTAGTTAGTTTATAATTTCTTGGTGTTGATTCTTCTTTATGTTTAGCCACTTACGAGTTTTTCGTTGATATAAACTATTGCTGGATTAATTACTTGGTTTTGGCGCTGCTTGTTTGCAGACTCTTGAAGGGCTTCTTAAACATCCGGAGAACAGGGAATGTGCTGACTGCAAAACAAAGTATGGTTTTGGAGCAGCAGTGAAGTATCAGCACTATGTTGGTTTATTTATATGTTTGGCTAATGCTATGCCATTTTCTTTGCAGAGGTCCAAGATGGGCTAGTGTTAATTTAGGTATCTTTATCTGCATGCAATGTTCTGGGATTCACAGGAGTCTTGGGGTACACATATCGAAGGTAGTCTCTCAGTTTCCTTTCTAGATCTGTTTTCTTGATGCTGCATTTCTAAACAAAATCTTAAATATTAATTTGATGAATAACACATTCCATTCGGGGCAAGTTCTCTGCACAAGTTGTCAATTTGGTTTTCTACTAGGGCCTAGGCTTTTTATATTTTCGATTTCATCTTGTATTTTCCATCTCAAGAGTTACTTGCTGAAAAGTCTGACATGAATGCATCTGCCTTCCCATATTGCCTTTTCCTTAACTAAAAAAGTGTCACTATCCAGTTTATACACGAACTTCAAGCAATTCTGTTCAAAAAATACATGATTAGGTTGTGCCCTCTGGTTTATTATATGAGCTGTTTCCTTCTTGCCAAGTAGATGCTAATTTTAGCACCATAAGCTACTTATTTGTTCTACCAAAACATCTGAGTGGACTGATGTGTGCAGGTTCGATCTGCCACTCTGGACACATGGCTCCCTGAGCAAGTTGCATTTATTCAGTGTAAGTGTCTTTCAAACTTAATGCTCTATGGCTGATTCATTTTCAGTCGTTGTTAGTTACGCTATGTAAATTGTATAATCTTTTTATTGTATGCAGCAATGGGAAATGAGAAAGCAAATAGTTACTGGGAAGCAGAGCTACCCCCAAACTATGACAGAGTTGGAATTGAGAATTTCATACGTGCAAAGTATGTATCTCTCTTTCCATTGTACAAACTTATCAGTTAGTTCCACCTTATTGAATTGTCTTTGCTATGCATATGGACGCTAAACTCATTCTTGTGACATGACATTTCTAGGTATGAAGAGAAGAGATGGGTTTCTAAAGGTGAAAACGCTAGATCACCCCCGAGAGTCGAGCAGGAACGGCGGAAATCTGTGGAGAGAAGTGGGCCTGGATATGAGCATGGGTACAGTAGTCCTGCTGTAAATTTGTTTGAGGAGAAGAGAACTGTCCAAGCATCTAGAACAAGAAATAGTGTTGCTGCAACGAGGATAAGTCTTCCCGTGCCTCCCCAAGGACCCGATCAGGTACCAAACTTAGTATGCCGACAATCTGTATAACTAAACAGTCATACCTTTAGTTACCCATCATCATCAAGAATTCTCATTTGAGGATCTTATTTAATAATCTTAGGATATCAGAAGTATCACTGCTGCTATGAGATCATTATTTTTATCAATGCATATGACTTGAGATCTAACAAACTACTTTGTTTCTAAGGCCTCATAATCTTTCAAAGCCTGAAGTTCTCATTCTTTCTAGAAGTATCCAAAGCCTGATTTTCTGATACATAATGCCAAAAATATAACAGGTTCTAAAGCCACAGCAGAAAATAGAGTATGCAGCCGCTCCAGTGGAGGCGGTGAAACAAGCAGTAAACATTGCACCAGCATCAGATCCTTCAAAGGTGGATTTTGCTACTGACCTCTTCAACATGCTATCAATGGATGATTCAACTGCAAATACATCAGAGGCAACTCCGGCTGATGAAAACTCATGGGCTGGCTTTCAGTGTATGTATCTGTGCATGATCATTCTGGCACATTTTTTTCTGTGCTTTTTAACTGTATGTTAATCGTTCTTCTCTTGAAATTTCTTTGGAGTAATATATTAATTTCTGATCCTAAAATTGTAGCGGCTGGAAGTGGTCAAACGGCAGAGAAAATTGTCACAGCAAAGCCTGATGAGAGCAGTTCTCCTCCAGCTCCAGCAACTGGAATTGAGGATTTGTTTAAAGAGACACCTATTTTAACAGCCCAACAAGTACAACAGAAAGATGTGAAAGGCGACATTATGAGCTTATTTGAGAAGGTAAATTCTTAGTCAATTATATAATCTCCTCACACTTACTTCTTTGTTTGGTCGACCTACCTTCCTAGTGATATTTAGCTTTCCAAGTTTTTTTTTTGGTATGGTTATTTGACTTACAAGTTACAAATATAGCGACTGGTACTTTCAATACAAAACCTCTGATTTATGTCTTGTTATTACTTACTATGATGATTCCTTAAACACTGGAGATTTGGAATTCCAAACCAAAGCCAAATTATATAACTGTGTGTTCAATTTGTTTGCAGACGAATATAGTGTCGCCTTTTGCCATGCATCAGCAACAGGTTGCTATGCTTGCCCAGCAGCAAGCCCTTTACATGGTTGCAGCAAAAGCTGCAGGAGGCACTCCAAACGGTGTGAATCAACAAGCTGTTGCTAATGCTCTTAACTTAGCTTCCGCAAATTGGTCAAACACTAGTGGCTATCAGATTCCTGGAATGACTAACCAAGTAGGTGGTCAAGCTGATCTCCAGAAACTTATGCTAGTAAGATCTCCCCTTTGCTTTTCTTTAGCAATTTTTATATTACCATTGACCAAGTTCTTTCAAAAATTCTCACCAATTTTTCTTGCTCTCTTATATCGCCATAACTTTAGAACATGAACATGAACGCAAACATGAACATGAGACCCACACAACCGCAACAGAACACTCTACAATACCCAATATCCAGGTATGTACTCAAAACTGCCTTTATCTCTGTTTGTTTTTTCTATGATAAACGGCATTTGCGTGTCACGTCTTGAAGATATAATACTAGATCAATCTTATATGTTTTGACATGTTTATTTATAAATAGGAATATTAAGTATTCGTATTTTATATGTCCCAGAATAAGTGGACTAGTAAATGAAGGAGTGCTTTCTTGTTTTCATGGACTCCATTGTGTCAAGTCCAGTTTGTGACTTCTTGTAATAGTTTAACAAAAGTGTTGAACCTGATTGTCATATGATGTCGGAAATAAGATCTTTTGGTTGTTTGTTGTTACTTACTAATGCAGTTTCTATACGACGAGTCAAGCTAATCCGGTGAAAGGTATGACCTCGAACTCAACCGGTAAACCTCAGTCATCATCCGCAGCGCAACCAACAAACACCACACCATCTTCTCAGTCAGGCAAAGACTTTGATTTCTCTTCCTTGATGGATGGAATGTTCACAAAACATTGATCAAGAGAGATTTTTATGAATTTGCTTTTCTACTTTTGTCCTAAATTTGAAGAACTAAACAAAATATATACAATCATCTCTGGACAGTTTTTCTGTTTTAACATATATTTTCCCTTTGAAACTGTGTTGTAGCTGGGCTTTGATTTATAATTTTACTTGATTGCTGAAAGAGTTAATAGATGTAATTCTTGAGAAGAAAGGAAAATGAGATTTATCCATATGTTACTGTGACTATATGTTATGTGTGATGTGTGTGACCGCCAGAAAAAATAAAAATTTATTTGATGATATATACGTATTATCTAGACCGAATTAAAATATTCGTGTTTCCAAATGTTAATACTCTTAACATCCAAAATCCACTAATTTTTATATATGTATTGACTCAAAATGGTATTGAGTTGTTCTGTTATATAGTTCTTTCATAACATGTAATATTCATATTTAAATCTAGCTAGTGATACAATAATGCACACTAGTACAAACTACTAAAATATAATACGTCATGTTCTATTTGTGGATAACTCGAATCATGTTCTAAACTAATAAGTCATCCAAAATCCCTCTGTTGCGTTTTCTTGAAGTCTCTATGTTTAGATTTGGCCTAGGATTCATTTGATGGTATTTCGATGCAGAGGCATCTACTATCTCTTCTTTGATCCTTTCGGGTTTGGGCTGAGTTTAGGACAATGCAGTGGATTCGATCTCCAGATCTTCTCTTGCGAGGAGGTGGCCAGTCTTTTGTCTGTAAGTGGCGAGTGTCCGCGTGTAAGAAATGGTGATCTTCTTTGGCGTTTTCCTGTTGGATTTCAAGGTTTTACTTGAACCTAGGTTCTGTGCTCTGTTCTCCTTTAGTTCCTTTGTTCCTTTCTGTCGGTGTTGTTGTGGTCGTTGCTCTCGGCTCTGATTCTTCTTCGAGCCTTTCATTTTTGGAGGCTGCCTAATAATTTGAATCTGTTCGAGGCTTCTATCTTTGTCTCATCTCCGGCGTCAACAGGTTCTATGGATTATTGTGGTTTAGAGGTTCAGTCTTAGTACTTTGCCTTTGTTGATTTTAATCCTTTTCAACCGTTTTTCTAGAGTTTTTCCTTCTTTGTCTCCCCGTGTTGGGGCTTTGTCTCCGGAATCTGCCGGCTTTGGCTCAGTTTGGCTTTGTGTAATTGGATCATATGAATGAAATATTTAGATGACAAAAAAAAAATTACCTTTCTGTCTGCACTATATTTTGTGGTTACAATTTACAAGTGAATTTCGAGTAAACGATAAAACTATAGGCTCATTTGAAAGAAAAAAAAAACATAGTACTATAACATGTTTACCGTAAATACAAACACACATCCAAACTTTTAATTAGTTAACCCAACTCAGACATATCCCACAAAATATAGTACTATAACATGTTTGTGTCAAACCACTCTCCAACAGCTTGACACATCAGTACTTCTCTTAATTACATATCAATTTATTTTTACCGGTTAAAATATATCACTAAGAATCAATAAATGGTTCATCTTCTTCTTCTGTTTCATAATTTCAAAATTTCCTTAATTTTTCGTTTATCTTTGGTAATTAATAAACCAATTTAATCTCAAATTATCTTTTATATATTGGATGAAACCACTTTTCAAGAGTTTGATGCATCAACACTTTTTTTAATGGCATATCAATTTATTTTATCACTTCAAATATATCGTTAAAAGTCAATAAGTGATTCATATAGTTATATGATAGGTATATGAAAATGATAGGATTTTTTTGTCCAAAAATTATATAATTACTAATAATTATTTTTATTGATGTTGATTTGACGAAACTTAGATTACCAATTTATTTCCTAACAAAATTCGCATACTATCTATATTTGAATGATACTCTTTCGAAGAGATAATTATCTAAAGTAACATTTGTTTTCCAAAAATATAAACTTATGTTCGAAATGAATTTTAATAATAAATTTGACAAAATAGAAATCCACGCATCTCCGGGGTATTCACCTAGTAGTTATAATATTTGTTTTGATTTATGGAACTAATCAAAACAAAGGAAGGGTCCGAAAACCCTTGCAAAAATTAATCCACCTTTATTTGTAGTTGATCACTAAAAATTCTAATCCACATACCGATATGTAATATTACTTAATCCACCTTTAACAAAAGAAAAAAAATATCAATAAAGGCGACGTGTTGATAGTGAACTTGTTATGGACGGCTGATTTAGAGTTTAGAAGGTATGAGTTTGGCATTGTCGGGCTTTGGTCAAATGGCTTAAAGCTCCTCATCCTCCTTCACCACATTTTTTTTGTACCTCCCTCCCGCCAACCTTCGTTTACCTTTTTCTTTAAAAGATGTCGTGAACCAATTCAATTCTATATAAGATTTGAGACGTTAATGTTTGACTGTTACATAACTTTTTATACAGTAGTAGTTCAAAGAGTTTTTACGGATAGTTGTGTTCTTCCATGATTAAGTAAATTTGTAAATGCCTTTTCTTTTCTTACATTCTTGTCTCCTTACGTCTATCGACCTTGATCTCATACAACCACAATACAATTCAACACATGTATTGGTACTGGATTTATAACCGTCAACATAATCAGACCCAAATTAAAAATTAACATATTAAAATCTACTAATTTCGGTTTGGAATACTGCGCCGACTTCGGTAACCAAAAAAAAACTTACCAAAAATAGAAATCTATTTAGAAAAGAAAAAGTTGAAGAAAAAATAAGTTCAAAGTCAAGAAAAGAGAAATCTCCACACTCATCAAATCACTGTAAAAGAAGAGGTATCCTTCACATAATTGAGGCATAAACAAAGAAAAACACATATTCGGACACATCCATAAATCTCTATAGAAAATCTAGAGAAAACATCCAAAACCCCTAATTCGTCCAAACTACTCTTTTGTGATATAAATTACGAATGACTTGATTCATTCTCAAGAGTAAGTAAGCAGTCTTTCTAAAGGAACAAGTATAACATCCAAATCTTCTCTTTTCGAGTTAGCTTGTCAATTCAACGACCAATATTTCTTGTAATCTTTGAGGTAAAGCTTCAATAATAACAAAATTCTATGAATCCCTTTCTATAAATATTTTGTTTGAAAACATAATTCAACAAATGGTATCATCTGTGGAGACTAGAGCTTATTCACGCAAAAAACCCAAATCTCGATGACAAAAAGTTAAAAATCAATATATCCAAGTCGCCTCATTGCGAGGCAAATTTCCGACTGAGTTCGACAAACCAGGTGACGGTTAATATATCCATGGTTTCCCCGAGAGTTAGATTTCTAGAGAACCCAACCTTGTCTAAATCAGAGCTGTCTGATGAAAGTTATCGTTATTTTCCTGGAACAAACACAATTTGTCTGAAATCCTAAAGCGCAGCCGCTGTCAAATCAACCAACTTCAAGACTAGTTTTCCAAAAAACCACTAGGAACCGAGAGATGATCTACATATCAACAGAAAAACCCTGAGGCTTATCTTTCTATAGAGACCAACCTCGTCCCTATCGTCAAGCTCATCCGACCTATATCGTTGCATCTGTGCATCCACTGCTAGACTGTCCAACACCATTGTTAAAATTTATGAGGAGAAGAAACAAATCATACTCAAGTAAGGAGAAAGTAATCAGATCCTGAGAAGAAAAAAAACGCTCGCCAACCGAGCTACAAAAAATAAACTCGTCAACCAAATTAGGAGAATACGCTCGTCTACCAAGCTAAACTCAAGAATCCCAATAGCTCAACGATGACCAGAGAGTCATATCCTACCTCTTTTGTTGTCGGAGAGCTCTTAGCTCATCGCTGACAATTCCCAGCTCGTCAGTGACTGTCTCAGCTCGTTAATAATTGTCCCAACTAGTTGCTGACAGCCCCCATCTCGTTGCTGACTGTCGCAACTTGTTGCTAACTAACCAGCTCGTCGATGACTGTTCCAGCTCATCGCTGACTGTTATAGCGCCTAGCTGACTGTTCTAGCTTGTCGCTAACAACCTCCAATTCCTCATAACCATCTTTCTGCATGATTTTTGCACAAATGATATGCTATCAAGTTTTGCATCTATTTATGCATAATTTTTGCATATATATCGATCTGTGTTTCTGTTAACCAAATTTTACACAATACATGATTTTGCACAAAAACCGATCTTCTTTTTTGTGAACCGACTTACTCATATCACTGATTTCGAACTATTAAAGTTGGCACGAATTTCGCATAAAACATGATTTCGTACGAGTTTTGCACATAATAATCATTGTTCATCACGAACTTTTAGCACTGTAATTGCACCAATCTCTGCCGCTTGCTTGTTTACATTGATCATGTACAGAATTTGTACATGTTTTTCAATCAATCTCATCTAGCTTGATGGAACCTTACTTTCGAAGTCTTATTGCATTATCATTGTCATAATTATGCTATAACGTATCTTTCAATAAAATTTTCTACATGCTAGTTCTCTTCGGTCTTCGATCACTTTAGTGTCATGTTGAGCATGCTTGCTGTAAAACATCTATGGCGAAGCCCAACTTCTTTATTTAAGTAGAGCTAATCTCACACAAAGAAAGATAAATCGAGCCCCGTCTCGCACCTGAAAAAAAAACCAGGCCCAGTCTCGCACGAAGAAGGATAAGCATAGCCTAATCTCGTACTTGTAAAAAACAAAGCTAAGACCAGTTTCGCACCAGGATAAGTCGTCTGAGACAAATAAGTCGACATCTCGCATAATCAGAGCATGACGTTGACATATTAAGAAGAGTATAAGTCGAGGTTGCAACTCGCATCCTAAACTTAAAAGCTGGGTCCAGTCCCGTATTACCGCTCCAAGTCCCCTGAAACAAATAAGTTGAGCACATCTCATATAATCAGGACACGATTTGGACATTTATAGGGAAAGTATAGCCGAGCTCTCAGCCTGCATCTTAAACTCTAAAAGTTAAACCCAATACCTCAACAAGTCGAGCTCAACCTCAATTATAGGTAAAAATTACATACCATTGCCAGGAGACATCCTACACTTGATAATTCTTTACCGAATTCGCAAAGCGGAGTTATTACTTGCATCTTTTACAATCAAGTCTCTTAGTCAAACTCAGCCTCACATCTAATCTCTAAACCAAGCTCAGCCTCGTATAAAGTCTCAAAGCCAATTTTAGCCTCACATCAAGTATCAAAGCCAATTTCAAAGGCTCGTAATTACACGAACAAATCATTCAAAAAGCCAAGCTTTACGCTTGCAATCAAAATAACAAATAAATCGGTAAGTTGGTCCTCATATCTGTAGTAATATTATTCAAGAAGCCAAGTTCCACACTCGCTAAATAAAATAATAAGCCGAGCTTCGCGCTTACAACTTAGAGAATAATACAACAAGCTGAGCTCCGCACTTGCAATTAGAAGAGAAAGTTTAATGATTGCCAAGACTGACTCACAAGGCGTCAGATGGCTTATCACATCTAGTCTAGATTAATTGATAAGCAAGTTTACCTCGCACCCAATCGTCTAATATAATCGAGTTCAAACCCGTAACTCTAAAGTTGTATTTTTCTTAATCAAGTTTCTAAGCCAAGCCCAGTCTCACATTATCAAGTCTAAGTCAAGCCCAATCTCACATCATCTAAGTCTAAGCCGAGCTTAGCCTCGTATCAAGTCTAACCCGAGCTTAGCCTCGCATCAAGTATAAGCTGAGCTCAGTCTTGTATCATCAAACCTAAGCTAAACTCAATCTCGCATCATCAAGTCTCAAAGATGAGCTCAGTCTCACATTAAATCTCAAAACCAAGGATCGTCAAGACTACTTAACTCACAAGTCTCAAAACGTCCCATCGCACTCGTCTCTTTGACGTCAAATAACTCATCTCTTGGACATGTTTCTTAATCGCATACTTAGACATGGTAAATCGAGTTACAGATCGCACATAGTCTAAAGTAATCGATCAAGTCTTTAAAGTTGAGCTCCGCCTCGTATTGGTTTTCTAAAGTTGACTTCCAAGTCGCATTGGTTTTCTAAAATTGAGTTACGCCTCACATTGGTTTTCTAAAGTTGACTTCCACGTCAAATTGCTTTTCTAAAGTCGAGTTACACCTTGCATCAAGTGTCTACATCACCTTCATTTTCGCATCATAAAAGCAGAGATCAACCTCATATATAGTCTCAAAGCCAAGCTCAGACTCGCATCTAGATAAAGCCAAGCTCAGCCTCACATCATCAAGGGAGCCAAAGTCAGCCTTACATCATCAAGTGAGCTGACCCCTCCGACCCCTGCCTCGCATTAAAAAGGTCATTATTGATTTACATCAAGTTAGTTTTCTCTTAAATTCGCTGAAGTTACGTAAACACTCATTCGACAAACTGGGGGGGGGAGGGGCTAATTGTTGGTATCATGTTTAGCACCCTCAACATAACCTGGTCCAAATCAAGAATCGACATGTAAAGTCTATTAAGCTCGGGAAATACTATGTTGACCTCGATAGCAAAAAAGAAACTTACCAAAAATATAAGTCATATTCATAAAAAAAAAACTTGAAGAAAAAAGAAGTTCAAAGAAAAAAAAAGAAATCTCGAATCTCCTCCAATCATTAAAAGAAAAAGCACCTTTTTCACATAATTAACGCAGAAACAGAAAAAACACACATTTATACACATCTACAAATCTTTACTGAAGTTCTAGAAACCACGTCCAAAAATCCGAATTTACCTAAATCACTCTTTTATAATATAAATTACCAATGATTTAATCCCTTTTTAAAAATACGTAGATAAACTTTATAAACACACAATTATAACATCTAAATTTTCTTTTGTAAGATTACTTGTCAAATTCTACGATTAACTATTTCTTATAATTTTCAAAATAAACTTTAATAATAACATAAGCTTTCGAATCCCTTTCTATAAATACTTTATTTGAAAACATAATTCAACAACATGAAACCACGTCCGACTTTATTCTCATTCACTTGGTTATTAAAAACAAAAATACTATGTCGGTTAAAGTCAAAATAGATACTGTCGGACTTGTAGCAAGCTTAGGGTAGAAGTTCAAGTTGAATTTATGTTCTATAAAATAATAAAGATCAATCAGTATCAAGCACAACAATCCAAAATGGTCGGTAGATTTTTGTTGTGCGTGTTGACCCGTAATACGATGTATATCTTTCATGAGTTTAAATTGTCAAATCAAATCTACTATGATACGCATACGCAGTGTTGCTGCAAAACAAATCGAACTTTAGGATTGAGGATGAACGTAAGCATCCATCTCAATTATTTTATTTTAGATCTGCATGTCCTTATCTAAAGCATTATTCACATATATCATAATTCGCATTCTCACTCGAAATTTCAACTATAAATATTACAATGTCAATGAAAAAATGGCCTACATTACCTAAAATTCACAAATCATCAGTAACTACCTTGTTATTTGTTCCTTTTCACTAAATCCATGATTGTAAACGTAAACAAGTTATGTAGTTTTGTAGTAAAATTTTAAAAATAAGTTTTCTATTTTACATCTATATCCTGAAGTTTAAGACTTGGAATTGGAAAAAAATAATCAACGGTACGACTTGGTACGTGTACGTGGTAGATTATGGTATCTCAATGCATAAATTATTAATTCTATTTTTGTCAAATCTTGTTACAATATTAGGTAAGGTTTAAAACTTCAAAACGAAAGCATTAAACCCATACTGCCACGTGTCACTCAAACAAACCTCCATCACCGAACCCTTTATAATGGGCCCACTTATGATTTTGTTGCAAAGCCCACATTTTAAATTGTAATTTCACCATTTCTATATAAATAAACATCTCAGCAATTTTTTATTTTGAGATAAGAACACCGAACTAACTTCAAAAAAAGTACATCATTCAATGCCTCTTCTTCTCCCTACCTCTTCCTTCAAAACGACGGCCACCGTCATAATCGCCGGCGTTTTATCCGTTGCGTTGGCGGTGATTTTCACCGTTCCTTCCGTTTCGCATTTCGTGGTCTCTCGTTTTCCGATTATCTATGATAACACTGTCTTCCTCTTAAAGCCGCCGTATCTTTACTTAGTCATCAACTGTATCATCGTCTCCATCGTCGCTACGTCTAAGTTCACACATAAATCGAGCTCCGTCGATGATTCTGAAATCTCGGAAGTGGTAACGCCAGAACCGGTACCGGTTCTGGTTCCTTCTGATATCGACACCGGTTATTTAAACGTGGTTCATGCGACTTCTGATTATACCGGATTTGATGAGAAATTTGATGTTCGTGATGAATCGCCGGTTGATATGACGGTGGAAGATGTCCGGAAGTTTTCCGAAGTCATGGTGGATGGAGAAGAACAGAAGCAAGAGATGGAGAAGCCAAAATCGAGTAGCGATTCGCCGGAGTTGGAGACGGAGAAGCCAAAACTGAAGAATGATTCGCCGGAGATTTCGATTCTGAAGAATACGAGGAAACCTCCAAGATTCAATCAACAAAAATCGCTTAAATCTAGTCAAGAAGGTAGAATTATATTAATTCATCATAGATATAAACGAATTATAGAAATCAAAATTTAATTTGGATGATGTTTTCGGCTCGAAATTCGAATTTCTGAGAAGGGTAAAATCGTAAATTAAAAAGGATGAGCTGTAACCGTTTTCCAAAATTTCCTGCAGGTGGAAATAAAAAGTCAGCGTTGGGAGTAACAAAGCCACCTAGGAGGCAAGACACGCTGGAAACGACGTGGAAGAAGATAACGGAAGGACGTTCGAGGCCGTTAACGAAGCAATTGACTAAATCCGACACGTGGCGAGAAAGGCCGCATGTACAAAGCTCGTCAGAGAAGGAGAAGATTACAAAATCTGAGAACTTAGATTATAGAAATGCCCCTACGGAGGAGAAGACTCATCATCTAAAACGCGAGCCGTCACCGGGTCAGGAGGAGCTGAATCGGCGTGTGGAAGCGTTTATTAAGAAGTTTAACGAAGAGATGAGATTGCAAAGACTAGAATCTTTGGCTAAATACAACGAAATGGTGGTAAATGGAGGGACTCGTTTGTAAAAAACATAGCTGTCAATGAACGGAGAAAAAGGACGGCACAATCGCAAAAGTTGACTCTTTTTTAGAACCACTTAAAGGTTTTTTTTCTTTTTCTTCCAGGGAACAAATTTCAAAATATTTGTAGGAAGACAAATCTTTACTTATGTGTTTTTTTTTATTGTTATATTTCTTGACATAAAATCACATTTTATCGTGTGGTTGAAAATGAATGATAAATATGTGAACGAATGGTGATCGATTTTTTGTTCTTTTGTAATTTATATTATACACAAATATTCAAATATTATTTATATACTATTACAAAGACATGTGTTTGGCAGAGATTAGTAATATGTAGTTTTATTTGTAAAATACTTACATGACCATAGAAGCAACAGGAAAAAGCCTAATCCAAGAAAGTATATAAAAACCTCCTTCGAGTAAAAGAGCACCACTGGACATAAAACATATAAAAAATGAAACAGAGTTTTAGTAAGTTAACAAAATATGAAAGGGTTTTTAGTAATAAAACTCCTCTAAGTAAAGATGTATCTAACTCCTTAATTATATATTTAACAAAAAAATTCTTCAATTTAAAATTTGTTAATGTAAAACCCCTCTCTATCTATAATGTCGTTAAATTTAGTCGGATATATTAGACGGAAGAAGATTTACACTAACATATTTTAAGTTGTAAAGGTTTTTTAATTAAATATATAATTGAAAAGTTTTCTTACAATACATCTTTAGTTTATGGATTTTCTTACTATTCATTTTTAATTGAGAAGTTCTATTACTGAAAACTACTTTGTTAAATCCATCTAATTAAATGAGCTAATTCAGCTTGATTTTGAACGACTTTTCCATTACACTTATAAATATGCAAAATTTGTTAACGTTAACCAATTAAAGGTTTACATACATATATCTAAATTTTGAAAAAGAGTTGACCAATTAATCAAATACACGATAATGTTTATTCCAATATACGAAATAGAAATTCGACGAATTACTAAATGATAATATTTTTACCAACGTACGGTTGAATTCAGAATCCAAAATTTAATTAAACCGAAAACGTAAGCAATTAAGAAAGAAGACACAAATTCGATTTCCATTTCCATTAAAAATGATAATTTATTTAAGGCTGATGTGACTTTGGAAGTTGTATTCGCCTAGACTCGGAACTTCGAGGCTAGCAAAAAAATATTGTAATTATATTTGATTAATCATAGAAACTAGCAGTCAGTTTTTATCATATGCTTTCTATTTTATGTCAAAAAGTAGTCGATAAGGATTCTTTACGAAATTACACTGACTTAAAATTTTAGTGATATTAAAATTAGGTACGACAAAGATAGAACCGTAACTGTATTTCAAACCATAACCATATTTTTTAAAAACCATAAGTAGAATGTAATTGTTGCTAAAGACTATAATCGGTAACCGTAAAAATATATTAGATATAGTTAAAAATGTTTTGGTAAGAAAACCCCTCAATTAAAGATAGATTGTAAGAAAACCATTCAACTAAAGATGTATCATAAAACCCCTCAACTATATACTAAATGAAAAATCTCCTAAACTTAAAATTTGTTAGTGTAAATTCCCTCCGTCTACTGTAACCGTAATTTTAACTGCACTGTAGACGGAGAGAGATTTACACTAACGGAATTACCCTGTAGATGAAAATCAATATATCATTATTTTCAAGTGATGAGTGTCTCCAAACATACCTTACGAAAGTAAGCTCTGGAGACAGATTCATCACAAAAACTATTAAAAGCTAAACTTAGAAATTTGCATTCACTATAGAGGTGAATAAAGAAACACATAATTACCTGTAAAGCTCCGGCGAAACAAGCAGCGAAGATGAGTGGAGCAATGTAACCTGTCGTATACGTTAAGAGTAAGCTTCCACCAATGACTGGATCCTGTGTTTCACAACCATTGCATTATCCATATTATTACATAAGTTAAACCAGCTCTCATATTTAAAATGGAAGGAGACAAAACGGAATTACCCTGGAAGTAGCCACGTGTAGCCAAGAAGGGTGGCTAGAACTGGAGTACTACAAGGTGAGGCAGCAAGTGCAAATGTGAGACCGGCTAGATATGCTTGTACACCTAACATAACATTTTGTTACAAGTGTTAGAAACCGCAAAAAAAAAAAAAGAGTATTGGATGGTTTAATGTCAAAAAATTTTGTCTTAGAAGGAATTACTAGATGGGAAGTTCGCTGCTGCAGCACGAGGATCAAAGTTGTTAAAGAAAGATGGAAGCTGAAGTTCGATAATATGAAAGAAGAGAGGAAATACATTGTGTTAGACATGGCCATTCAAATTGATGCAAAATGAAAAGGAAAGTGATTGTAACAAAATTACCTCAAGGAGATTGAGACCCATTACAATAGCTAGACCAGATGCGGCTACTGGTAAATCCTTGTCCTATTTCTCCATAGGCTTTTCCAGAAAAAGAGGCTACTATCCCAAGAAGTGCTAAGGTAGTTGCTAATCCCAGTGCGAAAGCAACTATATCTCCAACAACCTAAATGCATGGAGAGCTGAAAGTTTACTAGAAAAATATGAAAGTGTGAACTTAATAAGTGATGCATTTGATTGAGACTGAGTTTACAGTTCCTTTGAGGAGCTTTGATTTGTTTAAACGAACTTGACTTTAACTTCTTTAACATTTTGTTATACTACAACGAAAATGATCCAACCAACTCCTAAAGCAACAGATACTATAGAAATCTGATCTGAAGAGCCACTAACCTGAACTCTGCTTTTGCCAGACCCAAATGCACCTACATGTTACAGCCATATTAAGGAGAGAAGAGGAAAGGATTGGAACATAAAACAAAATTTTTAATAAAACTAGTGAGAAATGCAAAATCTTGAGATAAGTTATCATACCAATATAACCAAGTGTCAAAGGTAGAACACTGAGTGTTCATGGAGACAGACTTGTCACAAATCCTGCCCCAAATATTACTGCCAAACTACAACAGGGATAAATTAGCAGGAAAGACAGAGAAGTCGATGGTCAAACTCTCAGAAATGGGTGTATTGAGAGAGAACCCGAGAAACAAATCTTGTTACACTGAAAGCTGATAGCTGATACTGAACAGCTTCGTTAGCCTGTTGGTTAGCTGAATATAAGAAGTTTCCGACCGAATCTCCAAGGCTTCCTTCAGCCAAGCTGTAGACGGAAATGGCTTGATCCTGTCTTACAGGGAAATTAGTTTCTGATTTTACGAGGACACAGAAAATAGATAGTGGTCGAAGCAGAAGCATCTCAAGCAGAAAAGAATTGCCACAGGTTTGTTCCAAAAAAAAATATCGACATCTAACCCCCAAACAAGGTCATATATATACAGTTATGCTGAAGTTTTTACCTTTGGCTCTGCTACCAAGGAAAAAGAAACTACCTTAAACATTCTTAATAAGCTATCCAGGTTAAGATGTGGAATATAACTGAACTACCCTACAGTAACAGAGTCAATGAAGAGATCATGGAAGTATGGAAACAATCTAAAAGTATCACAATCTATGATTAAACTTTACCAAGACAATCATCTTCAAGTCGGCGGCCTTTGCTGAGCTACTAGTTACCAAGTTTGCCACTGGAAAACAAATATAAAGTTGAGGTTTTCATGATCAGATTAATTTAGTTCCAGCATCATTCATAGTGCTTTCTATTGGAGAAGGGAAAAGGGCAAAAAAAACAAGAAGAAATTCAGCAGACTGAAAACTTCAGTCATTAGGAAACATAATAAGCATATTTTGCTAGTTTTTTTTCAAACACTTCCTCATAAAAAAAGCTTTCAAAGCACACTTAAAGACTCTTTTTTTTCTGACTACGACCTCACCTCAAGACTCACAAAATGGATACATGCAACCCAAAAATAATCGGCCAGAATATGCAACATGAATGCAAAGATACCAAAGAAATTAGTTAACAGATAGAGATTTGTAAATATTTTCCGGTATAATTATCAAAGATTACAAACTTCCGATAGCAAAAATCATGGCCAAGACAAAATGAAAGAGGTGAGAAGAGAGTAACATTACCTCCAACTAAACTACTACCAAACATGGTAAGTTTAATACTTGAGCTCTCTTTGCTCTGTAAAGAAACAGCATCAGACCCTAAACTTCTCCTTCTCTCAAGCTCACAATGCTTAGCAACACGAACCACCTTTTCTCTGTTAGTCCACAGAGAAACCAAACTCAACAATGACCCAACTTCTCAAAATAACGGATTTCAAATATTATTCCTGATTAAATTACAAAGAGTATAAAGAAGAAGAAGAAGAAGAAGATAGCAAAGATATGGTAGTTATAAAGGACAACCATGCCTGTCAAATGAGTCACCCGCGGGATCGGCAAATCCAACCCACGAGTTAAGCTAAAAATTTTATCCGCAAATTTTCAACTTGCTTGATCCGTGGATCAAAATTGGTCAATCCGCCCGCCTCGCTCAAAACCCGTAAAATCCATAGGTAACTCGCTTTTTTTGGTTAAAGTTGAAAATCCGTCAACCCATTTTTCAATCTGCCAACCTGCCGACCCACCAAATATCTATTTTAAATAAAATAAAAAACCTCATTTGCGGGTTACCCGCAAACCCAAGGATTTTGATCCGACGACCCACATCCGTCCTGTAATCTAAATTTTCAACCCGCACCCGCAAATATCCGTAAAAATACTTTCCCCGTTGATCCGCACCCGCCCGCTGCAGGTCGAGTCATATTTTGAGAGGCCTAAGGACAATCCGACTTGTGAGACCAAAATTTCAATTTTCTATAGAGATTATTCCTGTCCTGATCACCATCCGAATTCTAAACAGATAAATTCCAACAATAATACAAAAAAAAACGAGACATCATCTTCAATCAAATTCCCAAAATAATAAAAATCCAGATTACTCTACCCTCATGCTGAATTTCTACTTAAAAACTAAAAAAAAAAAAAAGAAGTGACCACCACCATGATTGCGTCTGCAGCTCGAGAATTCACCGACGAAACCACCGGTGATGCATCGGTTCACACCCAGATCGTGGCACTTCAGATAAGCGTTCGTCGTCTAACGGTCCTCTCTCTTCTGTTTTTTTTTTCTTCTAATTTTCGATTACTATGAGTGATGCATACAAATGGGCTGAATCTTTTTAGCCCCTATAGGCCCACAATAAATATCTCTCTTTCAATATAACATCACCCTCCAACACTTGTTTGCTAGAAGATCATCTTGAAGCCATAACAACTTGTGCTTTCAGTTATATGTACATTCCACTCAAATTTTGTGAAAACTCGTAAGTAAACAGTTTTGTTAAAAAATAAATTTAACATTTCAACCAAAAAAAAATATAGCAACATCATTAACAACAACAATTTTGTCGTACAAAACTTGTTTTTAAAAAAAACTATAAAAGCTCAAAGAGTCTCTGAGAGTAGAATTGAAGCTGTCAAGAAAGCTATTTTGGATTCTGAAGACTACATATCAAAGGACTTGATGAGCGTTCCTGTAGTATCGGTTAATGTACGGCGACTGCAAAACAAAGATGTTAGATTTTGTTGCTTTGTACCACGAACATAACAAGGAAAACATAAGATAATCCACTGCCAAAACAGCCAGCAATGAGCTATAAATAGTTTTTTCACTCACAAGGAATGAGATACTCGAACATCCTAGCACGATCTTCCTTCAAATGTCTGAGCGCAGATCTGCAGATAATGTACACAAAGCTATATTTTTGAGTACACCAGAACTGGTAGATACTTGAGGCCTTGTTCCATATTCTAATTTCAATATTAGGTATATGTAAATGTAACTAAAAATACCCATCCTAACAATTGAAAACATGTTTCTTTTTTTTTAACTCTATGAGTCATCTGACACATGTTTCTTACCTCCTTTGCGTACAGCAGCCCAAGATAAAAATTTGAAATTCCATCCTATCAACTTGTCTATCTCTGCAACAAGAACAAAGCAAGAGTAATTAGCAACTAGCCAAAGTAAGAATAGATCGTGACTTAATCTCTGTCTCTCTTCTCAATGATTTAAGCCCATCCCAACAAATGTGTAACTCATAGTACTTTTTTCAAAGGGAATGTAAGGAATCCAGTCCATTTTCATCTGCTTCATTGGAAAGATTTCCTCCTTTGCACTCTGACTCGATACTTCTGCTAACTTATCAGAAGGCGTAAAAGGGTGATTCAATCAGCATATATACTAAGTCGGAGGATTTTTTTGGACTGAAAGTCCTTTTTGTTAGTTTATAATTGAATTTGGTTTTATGTGATTTAATTATTACGAAAGCATGTAGGTTATATCAAAAAGTGTTTGCAAAGAGTTGAGACTTTTAGACTTTTAGACGCATCTCTCCAGATGTATATGTTTTTTACTATTTAAGTCATTGTTTTGTAATATAACATAAGTTCTATATGTAGTTCTCATAAATAAAAAGTTCTCATATTTGCTCCGTTTCTTTGTTATTTAACGTTGTTTAAAAATCAATCTTTTAATATGATATCAGAACCCTATTAATTCCAAGGGTCAATTCAATCACAAATATCAACACAAAAATTAAACAGAGACGATAAAAAGAACAATGTTACAAATGATTTCTATATTCAATGGGGACAAGTATGAACCATCTTCAAGACGCGAAACATGTGAACGGTGGTGGAAGACGGAGTTTCGAACCGACCAACACAAAGAGGGAAGACTTCCGAGGTGTTGCAATTGAAAAATCAGTGGGAAAAATCAATGACACATGATATGACGGTGATACAGAAGTTTTAAACTCAAAAATATAGGACTGCAAATGTATATACACACGCAGTAATATAGGTGGATCGAATCCACATATACTAAGGTTGCACAACGATTCTTATAGAAAGAATGCTAAGCTAAGACGAAAAAAAGATTGAATAATTAATTATGAAACTAAAGAAATCAACTGAAAGTAAATAATGATGTAAACTTATGGATTTAAAGCACTAGGTTTTTGGGGATTCTTCGGAGAACAGAGATTATGAACCAGACAACTACTCATGACATTCATTAAAGACTATCTAGAACTCGAACATAAAAGTCTAATCAATGCACTGTCGTGACATCAATTACTATGTCTAACCACCTAAGTATCTAAACTGTCGTTTGAAGTTATAATCCTAGACAAGCATTAAATAATATGTTTGATATGTTTACGTATCGCAATAGTATCAACTTTCATTGGCTAAGGAAAATACGTTCACCTAAGTTCTATCCGGTAACCTATGAGCTTTTGGCTAATAGATTCAACATAACATCATAGACCAAGTGATCAATCTCGTCTAAACATTAACAATAACTATATATGAAGTTGATATAAGATTAAAGCCATATTTGTGTATGATTTAATAATTCTTCATTCCTTTGAAACCTTAAATCCTAACTAGAGAACTACTCAGCCATGGAAGTGGATGAACAACCAAGGTTTGAAGAATAACTTATAATTAATCCAATAAAACACCAAAAGATATCTCTTAATAATAGGTCTCAATAGTCTAAAATAAAAAAAAGCATAGCTTAAAAACAAGTATTTATATGTACAAACTCTTTTAGGTCGAAATCCTAAACTAATTAGGAAAAGAAGCAATTTTTCCATTTTTTCTGCAACAAGTCGATCTGGTCTGCTCATGTCGATATGGCAGGTCGATCTGGTTTCTCACGGCACTTCAGGATCGATTGATCGATCTTGTTCCTCACGGTATCTTGGCTCTGCGCATGCTTCATCTACTCGCCATACTAGACCGTCTTCACAAAAATCATCATAACTTTTGATCACACCATTGGATCGACTTCAAACAAATTTCAAATGAAATCTAACTCAAAAATATATCTTTTTCAAAATTTAGCTCAATCCATTGGTGGTAAATTCCTCAAAGGACGACGAACTTCAGACATCTTTGTATAATTCTGCATCTTTTACTCTAAATCTTGCTCCTAAATGCATTATAACTCTTCTTACCATGATTTGACCTGATAAGATTCTAAAAATACATAAAAAAAACTCTAAAAACCAACGTTATAATGCGTAAAATACGCAACATATCAGATGGCTCTGCAAATTCTACAAACAGCTGTGTCGGATTAGATATTCTCCCATGTAGCACCAACAACAACTTCTAAGGAGGCGTGGGATGCATTGAAATCTGAATTTTAATGGACTCCACTAGTACGATTGATCAAACTGAAATCATTGAGAAAGAAGTACAAAAACTTGAAGATGAATGAAGGAGACAATATTAAAATCTTCACAGAAAAGTTAACTGATTTGGAAAATCAATTAAGGGTGCATGGAGAAAAAAAGATTGGCTATCAAACTGTCCAAAATATTCTCATATCTCTCCCAGCATGATTTGACAGCATTGTCGCTATGATGGAGCAAACTAAAGATTTGACTTCATTGTTGGTAACAGAGTTAATTGAAACTCTGAAGGCACACAAAAAACATGTGGAAGCCCACAACGAGAACATGACGGAAAGAGCGTTCAATGTTCGACCAAGATGAGAGAATTCTTGTTTTAAACTAGAATATGGTACAAAGTGGTGTGGCGTTTGTAAGAAAAATATTCACACGAAAGCCGACTGTTGGAAGCAACATAGCATGGGCTTATGTGCAAAAAGGTTAATGGAACAAGAAAAATGTTACAACTACGGAAAAGTTGAACATTTCTCAAGATATTGTCGCTTGAAGAAATATGAAAGAGCAAAGATGGGTCTCATATGCTTTTTAGCGCAAATGGAGAATTAACAAAAATCTAAGACGGAAATTTTTGGATGGTAGATAGTAGATGCATAAACCACATGACTAAGGAAGTGAAAAACTTCACAAAGGATTAACAAAAACACTAATGTTCCAATCAAAGTTGGAAACGGAGAAGTCATATTGACAGCGGGGAAAAAAACTATTCCTACCATAACTAACAAAGAAATAACAGTGATGAAAAAGGGCAAGAAATTGGAGATTATCAGCAAATTCTGAAGAACTAAGAAAAAGATTGGTGTGAGACTGAAATTCAATTAAAGAAAAATGTTAGTTTATAATTAAATTTAGTTTTATGTTATTTAATTATTATAAAAGTATGTACACTATATCAAAAGGTGTTTGTGAAAAGTTGTAACTTTAGATTAGGTTGACGAAGCAACGCATCTCTCCACTTGTGTCAGTTTACTATTTAAGACATTATTGTTGTGATGTAAACATAAGTTCCAGATTCAATTTTGATAAATAAAAGGTTCTCATATTTATTCTATTTTTCCGTTCTCTAATTTTGTAGGAAACTCAATATTTAATATTTTTGGCCAGTTGGAAATTTTTTTTAGGTTTTGCAAACAAAATCATCTATATTTTAGAGCGGACAACAATCCACCACGAATTAATTTTTTTTTTTGTAAAAGTGATGCACAGTTAATTTGCGGTAAATTTTTTTTTTCTCTAGCCGCATCACTACGAACTAATGAATAGTAAATAAAAACAGTCTACACTACAAATGTTTTTATCCATTTTATCCACCGTATCCATTATAAGCCTTAATAAATTGTAGTTGGACTCTAGATATTTTCGTGGTCCTAAGGGTATCTTTGAAAGCCCATTAATCTGGTTAACAACTAAGAAAAAAACATAGATGTTTTGGGGGATTTTTTTCCTCTTTTGATTTTGTTATTGTAATAATTAATTTGATATCACATCGCGCTATGAGTGGACTACTGAGTAGTGAAATTTTTTTAAAGCATGAACTCAATTGGCATCTTCTCTTTAGCTTATTTTACCAAACTTTCCAACAAACCCAAATTTATAAAAGACACTTTGGCCCACTTTAGGTTTATACTTTCTAGCCAACATCAAAGTTGTGGTCGACACCGATTCGTGGGGACATTTTTAAGATATGCATGGATTTTGGGGAGTCTTATCCAACATTTAAATTATACTTATATAAATGGAACGGTACAGATTACACTTGCATGTTTTCTTCCTTAATATAAATTATACTTATGTGCGCTTCGATTCATAAAGTTCAATAGTTGTGATCAAACGAATTTTTTTATGAAGCTAGCTAGTAGCAACTATTTGAAACAACGTTAAAATCTTGAACTCGCATGTAGCATGTGATAGACCAAAATTTCAATGAGCATCTGATGCGTATAACTTAATCCATACTTTCCATTTACAATACGATTTTATTTTGGAATCATTCATTCAGTGAAATAATTGATCTACTTAAAAACATTGCTTGCTGATGGTCAACAAAAAAAAAAAAAAACATTGCTGATAATATTATTGTCTGGTTCAAATAAAATTTCAAGCATTGTTGGCCCTTTAGTGTAGTAGATCAATTTTTAAGACGTTTGAAGTTTGTATGAACATGTATAACATTTCCTATTTAACTATAGATACTCAAAAATTATTCAGTTATCCAGTTGCTTCAAATTTTTGTGAATTAAACGTTGGAGTAAAATTGGGGGAATAATAGCAAGGAACAGAAAATAGAGGCAATTTGGTGTTTTGCGTTTGGCAATTTTTATTAAAGCAATAAAACGATTCACGTCAGAACAAATAGAATAGTTAAATTAAAAAAAAAACAAATAGAATAACTAATTCGATACTTAACGTTTCACATAAATTTTCCTCTTTTTTGAGGTTTATTTATGTATAAGCATACTCTCTACAATGATGTTGAAGACTGAAGAAGTCTTTTTTTTTAAGATAGAAGAATGCTTTTTTTCCTCTTTTTCTTATTTTATTTCCTTATTATATAACATGGTAGGTGAAAGATATATCCTGACAAACATGAATCTGTACACAAGTAACAGAAATGTTTATTGTACTTTCAATTCCACTAGTTTCTTAACAAACTTCTTTCTTTCGCAAGCATAACTAGCATTGTAGTTACTCTATTTTTCATATACGATACTCTTGGGAAACTTCTAATCAAACTAAACTATGTAATCGATTAACATCATAGATATTTTGTAGTTATTGAACTCTTTTAAAAATCACTCTCCAATATGATCTAACAAAGCTGAAATTATTCAGTCACCAATTTCATATTTCAACACTATATTAACAAGATAATATAGATCCGTCGCCAAGTGATCAACGTTGAAACATTTTAATCTCAATCGATGTAAGAACAATCAAATTACGATAAATTAGTCACTTCTACGATATAATATATATTTTCCTGCTATATTTTGTATCTACCATTCCACATCCGATCGAGATATCTACAACACATTCAGATCACATCACTACAGATGCCGCACAACTACAACAAGTCCGCAACGATTCAAAGTTTTCGTCGACTGATAATTGTTGGCAATAAATTTAATAATTATGTGAGTTACGTTTCTCGCATATTTAATGATGCAGCAAGATATTTGGATATCCTCATTATTATTTTTTATTTAATTAATTATAAATAATATATGATTTTAGCGAGTTTTAAAGTTTTGGGTTTTTTATAAATAGTCTAGTCAAGCATATAGTATTATGGAGTTGTTGATTTGATTAATGAAATTAAAGAACTTTATAAGAACTAAGAAAATTATTTTCAATCCTTATTTTTGGTAAATTTTGATAGATTTCAACGAATCCAAAAAAAATGATTGGTCTATTCGGGGATTTTTAAACTAAACGAATATCTTTGCATCTATTCTAAAGTTTACGGCCTTCCGCTACGTTAATTGGTAGCAGAGCCATGTTTTTTTGTTTTTCAATCAAAAACGATTATGGATGTTATGTTGATCGGAAACATCTATCCTTTCGAAGATGAAGGTCCTTTTGGTGAGAGAGAAGACCATGAGATCTACAGAAAGGTTTATGGTGATCTAATCTACGACGTTTATGAAGATGATGAGATCTACAAATAAATTGGTGGAGATCCAGTCTATGAAGAAGATGGTTTGGATTATCTGAGTCATGCAAAAATCGTGATTAATCAAATTCGTGCAAAAACTGTGCAAAATCCTATTTTTGAAGTATTCGTGAAAATCTGATATTTTTAGATTCAGTGCAGAATCTAGCTACTGCAGATTTCGTGCAAAATCCGGTTCGTGTGAATATCTCAAAATATATGGTGCATATTCAATTTATCATTGAAGATGGATTTATGAAGATTTACTTGGTGTTTAAAACGCGATTGAAGATTCGAGATCAAATCTTTTTTGGCCAGTGAAATCTGATGCAAGAAATACGGACCGGAAAGATCTGATGCAACGACATATTTAGATAAATTCTAAATATCTTTATTAATATTTTTTATTTAATTAATTATAATTAATATAGAATTTTAGAGTTTTTAAGATTTTCGAATTTCTTATAAATAGTTTAGTCAAGCATATTGTATTATGAAGTTTTTGATTTGATTAATGAAATTTAAAAATTTTTATAAGCACTCAGAAGATTATTCTCAATCAATGTATTCGATAGATTTCGAAAAATTTCAACAAATTCAAAAAAAATATGTTTATTCAGGAATTCTTACATTAAACTAATATTCTTAGCCTAAAAAATTCCGTTACGTCACTTAATTAGAACACAAGCACAACAACAAAACAATAAAAAAAAACAAAAAGAATAAGAAGTAGCTTTAATAAAAGAAGAAGAATGTTTGGGATAGATATATGAGTGTACATGGGGACATTCCCTTATGGATATGCCAGAATAATTAATAAATTAAGATATTATTCTCACCTCTCTCCATCATGCTCAATGATGCTAAGCATTTAACTCATCGCATCGCATGTCTAGATTTTTAAGGAAAATAAACAAAAGGTATTAAATTGTCCATAGTTAGAACCAAAGATATCTTTAAATTTTAGAAAAAAATAGTTGGATTTTCTGTAAGTCTTTTGTTTAACCGATCCCTAAATTAAGTAGGATTAAATAAATTTCAAGCAGGGTCGGAGTTGAAAAAATATACAACGTTGACATTTTGTTAAAGGATTTTTTAAAGTTTGACTTTTCTTGCATAAAATATCGAAATGCACGTATAGAAAGATGCACATTTGTTTGTTGCCATCGAGAGTAGGGTAAGGAATTTTGGAGTAATCCGCCTAGCTAGCTTGAACTTGGGTATCGTAATGAACAAATATGATTATGGATAGTCTTGTGGGTAATGGCGGGGCAAGATGGTGGGTAATGGCCGCAATGTTGCTCTCTTCAACTGCGTTCTCACCACAGATTGTAAATCGTTACCTAAAACGTTAGCTTAATGATACTATAATCATACGCGTGGAAGGTTGTAGAACCAATCCGGTGTGATCAGGACCAGTCCAACATTTTCTGATGTCCGAAACAAACAAAAAACATTGCCCTAATCATTAATGTCTTAATTTTTTTAAAACCAGAGAATTTTAATAATAAAAGTCATAAAATTTTAATAATTCAATTCATTTAAGCCATGGTTAAGTAAAAACTCATTAACATTATTAAAAGAAAGCTAGCTAATCTTGATTTTATCAAACAAAACCTATAATAATTTTTTTATACAAAATGTCTAATTTTTTAAATCTAAAATATGTCTTTTAAATTTTATATGCCTTAGACGATGGTTTCACTAGTCTATGCTCTGGCCCGGGCATGCTTGTGATTTTGGTGCAAGGGAAATGATAAGCAAAGAAAATATGATTTCTTGTTTCATCTGGTTCATCATCAAAGATACACAATTAGATCAGTAGTAATAAATTCTCGTACCAGATGAAAGCTTATCTTTTATCGCCAATTATACATAGCGTGCAATATTTTGCAAGAGTTAGACTATCCGACACCAAGTTTTGGTCTGATTTCGAGTATGAATGTGATCCCAAGTAACTATAGCTAGGAAAGTGGTTTTATATGAATCATGCCCGTGTCTCCACTTTTTTTTTTTTTTCTTTTCTTGTTTTCTTAAACATTATGTTTATGAAATGAGATTAAATACTTACGGGCATGTGTACACACTTATTACCCGCACCGAGATAATTTTATATTAAATAAGCTAGGATTTGTAAAACATTTTTTGTTAAATGGATTTAGCAAAACTTGGAGATCGGCGAGTATTGACGTGAACTAATCATTGTTAATTTTTATTTAAATTATGTATCAACAATATATAACAATGTGCTTTATTAGAGTGATAAGACTCACCAGCGGAATCAAAGTTTATGATACATGAAAAGTTATACTTTTGGATTACCAATCATTTACAAGAAAATTTTAAAAATAACCAAATAATCTTAGGGGTTTATTCAATTATGACTTAGCTGGAGTTTTTATGACTATAATAAATAATTTGAGAACTTTTATAATTCATGCGTATTCTTGAATACATGCAATAAATATTTAATCAAAGATTTTTTCATAATCTCACAGATTTTAAAAATATATTGTGGTAGAGTTTTGTTAATTTTGTTTCTCGCTAGCCTTGTTCTTAGCACGTTTGGCCCTTGGTAGATTTCTTGACAATAAAATCATCTTTCACAAGCTTCCTAATGAATCAACATGCCAATGGATCCCAAAGAAAATGCAATGAATCTAGATAGGTAGCAGAAAAGAGCCATCTAATAAAGTTATTAAATCTGGATAGCTAGGAGATTTAAAAACATTAGCATAAGAGCAATTACATTTCTTATTGCACAAATTTACGCAACCAAGTGTTCAAATAGCTTAAATAATCGAGCAATGCACGTTCAGGTGGCTCATGTGTTCACCCATAAATATACTTTTTCACCGGAGACTGGGATTTGTAATTGTTGGGAAGTGTATTCCACTACTATCGAAAAGTTGAATCCTCCGGGAATATTTCCTTATCTACTTCTTCGTCTTCGATCCATCCATCATGCAACCCTTCTAATGTCTTATATCTTACCTCAACTTTCTCATATTGCTTTTCCTTCTAATGTCTTTAGCATCTCTACCATTTCTCGCTGTGGCCCTAAGTTGAGAGCATTTACCTTTCTCCAAAATGCATCTTATGCAATCACTACTACATAAGCCTGGTAGCTCCTAGTTGTCTTCCAATTGTTATAAATTACTCCTAATTGTTAGATTTATCTCAAAGATTTAAATCTGCTAGCTCTTATAGACAATCTAACAACTTGATTTCTCATAGAACCATTATAAAATTTAATCGCATAAACAATTAACTTGAAGCAGAATCTTACTACTACTAAGCCTGGACATTGAGTAATGCGTTTATATGTGTGACTTAACTGTAGTAGTTAATTCATCATTAACCAATGATTCTCTCACAATTCAAACGAGCTCCTCGCAGGAGCTAATTCAAAATACCTCAATCTCACTTGATGAATTGACCAAATTTACATCAATCCTAGAAAACCTAGTTCGTGGACAACAACACACTATTTTAAAAACACAATCACTAAACAATTATGCTTCGATATTATTATAAATCATCGAAGATATAAAGAAATAGAAAATTTACTAGATTTTAATCATAAAGTTAGTTAAATTTATTTTGTTTGAATAACACATAACTTTGATTATCTTTTTAAAATTTTCAATCCAATAACTCTGAACAAAGTTTTAAAACTACGAAAATCAATAACACAATATTTTAATAGAATTTTAGAAATTTAAAATTGAATAACATTAAAATCTGGAGGAGTGACCTTTAAAAATCTTACAACCAATTAACCCCTCTTAGTCTTTAGTCTAGCAGATATCATCCGACGTTGAATATATATATATATATATATAGTTATCATCCTGCACGTATGTAGTTTTAGGTCATAGTCATAAACTGATTTTTATTAGACGTATCTTTTCTTTTGGTAACTAGATATTGACTTGAAGTTCTCTAAAATTTCTCTATTTTTTTTAGTTGGATTTACTTAATCCGAAATCTAAAATTAGCACCAACATTGTGTCACTTGCAATAAAAAGTACATCGTCATTAATATATGGTGATTGTATGCGACCCACATTTTTATTCTAATTTATTTTCCAATCATGTCTCTACGACATTCACAGTTCCGCAATCCATTTTCCATCTTTCAATAAGTCATAATATTATTTATACAATTATAAGCTATACACTTTTAAAATTTTGATGGATGTAAAAAGTAAAATATTTGATTTTAAATGTGAAACACATAAGAAACAACACAATTCGTGGCATGATCAAACAAATAACGAAAATAATTATGTGAAACATTAATTTATGTATTATTGTTGTTGATGGGTCTTAACTTTACTCTCCAAAGGAAAAAAGACGGATTATATTGTTGACTTGCTCTTACTCTTTTTTGGCTAAGTGCTCTTTTATTTGCTAGATTAGCGGAAGCCACGTTTACTTTATTCATTTTCTATTTACATTAGTATTTATAAAAAAAATTCACGATAAAAATTCAATTTTAAAATTTTAAAATTTTGAGAGCCTTGAAGGTTGCTAACGTGAGCGCCTTGATTGAGGGGTATCATCGTCAATTTTCATCAAACCAAGCCTTAACGACCATTCTTGATTCTTCCCTCCATGGCTTGCCTCCAACGTGTCACGTTCTACAACAAATACTTTTGACTTTTGTCATTTATGGATCTTTTTTTTAAATATCAAGGCAACGTCTATTCATGTCCACTAAATTTATACATTTGTTTTTCCATTTTAAATAACTTTAGGGCTACTTTGAACGTTGTTGACAAAAAAATTTAAAAATAAAAGATATTTAACGACTTTTAAAATATATATAAAAAGTAAGTGGAAACTTATATGAACATATAGCTCATGAAATGTTTGAGCAAAATTAGTAGTCTAGTTTTAGAAAATAAATTTATAAAGCAGACAAAAGAACAGTTATAAACCTTTCTACGGTCATTAAATAACTAGAGGCTTACTGTTTTAAATAAGTTAGTTGTTTTCTTAACTACCCACCTTAGTTAATTAACTTTTATGATGATAAGTATGTCATCAATCTATAAAGGAACCCACTAAATTGCAAATTAAATAAAACTTCAAAGCAATTTCAATATTAGATTATAAATTTATTTTGAATCAAATAAGAAAAGGTAATCGTTTTAGTTTAAGTTTTCTTTTTTTTGTCATTTTTAGCCTTTTTCATTTAATATTATCCACTATTTCTGTCTTATAATCTATTAATTTTAATTTAAACATACTAAAAATTTGTTAAATGAAATGATATAAAAGTTATAAATCGGATAAACAAAAAAGTAAAAATGAGTAATTCATATGGTAAGAAGATCCAGTACCTTAATGGTAATTTTTTAAAAAACACAAGGGCACATTAATAAAGAGCGTTTATGATATAAAGATGATAGCAACGTTATTTTGTGCGAGCAACGTTATTTTGTGCGAGCAACGTTTTACGAATATAGTAGTATATATATTTTTATAATTTTGAAATTTTGAATCATTAATATAATTCAGATTCGGACACTTTTTTCTGAACAAAGAAAAAAAAAAGAATTTTTTTTGTTGGTCGAAGAGAAAGAAGGGAAGAACAGAGGATTACTCATTAGTCATTGCTCTTTTCCAACAACATAAAAAAGAAGAAGCAAAACTTGCTTCCTTTCGAGGAAAAAATCTCTCATTTTCTCAGAAGAAGGAAGAAAATCTTAGGGATTTAATTTCATCTGGGAACAATCTGTTTTTTTTTGCTTTTTTTTCTTCTTTCTGTTTTCCCTCTAATACACTAACCTGAGAGACTCTCTCTGTTTTTGTCTCTTCCATTGACCTCGTAAGTTTCGCTCCGTCTTCGTCTTTTTTCAAATCATTTTCTCTTTCTTTTCTGGGTTTGTGTAAAGATTAGTTTTTTGTTGATTTCAGGATTTTGATTCCTTTCTAGATTTTCAAAAAAAAATTTCAATTAGAAATGAAGGAGCCTCGAGATTTTAAATTTGTTGCGTTTACAAATGTTGAGAGATTCTTCGCTGAATTTCTAATTTTTGTTTCTTTTTCTAGGTGAAGCCTTTTTCTGGTTTCGAGGAACTATGCATGTTTAACGAGGCGTGTGGATTAAAATTAGGGTTTATGAAGCTCAGATTTCGTGAAATGCTTGTCAATTAAGACTCAGCAGAAGGGATTTCTGCTTTTTCTGTGTTGGGTTTTTGGAAAGTTTTTAACTTTTGGTTTCAGTTTTTGGGGTTTGATTGAAAAAAAGGAATTATGTTATCGGCATCACCGAATACACTAGCGAAAAGCTCTCTTGAGGAGATGCTTGAGTCTCTTCGTCAGAAAGATGAGTGTGATCGGCCTAGAGATATGCCACCGGCGCTTCCTTCTCGGCCTAATTCTAGAGCTCGTCTTCCGTCGGCTCGTCGTTCACTTCCGGCGAAGTTTAATGTTTGTAGTGCAATGGAAGATCAGAACGGAAGTGTTGATAGTTCTGCGCAGGCTGCGAAAGAAACTGAATTGGAAAGGAAAGAGGAAGGGGGGAAGAGGAAAGAGAAGGATTTGGGAGTTAAGAGGAATAGTTTTGGAAGCAAGAAAATGAGGACTGGTGTTAGCTCTGAGTCTCCGTATGCAGCAGAGAAGGAAGAGGAGGGTGTGAAGATTAGTACTGTTCCAGTGGAGAATTCGGAGGAGCATAAACCTGAGTGGAACAATAACGTTGAGTATTTTATTAAGAAGGTAACTCTCTTTGTTTCCTTTGTTTTCTAGTGAAGTTGAATGTTGAATTATCTCCAATGGTGATCATCTCAGGGCTTGAGTTATAGTTAGGGGTTGAGATAAGGAAAGAGTCTTTTAGTGGTGACTTGAGATGTGAGATTTTGAGCTTTGTGATAAGAAAAGTCTGAACTGGGAATTTTTTGTGGAAGAATAAGGAGATGAAGAGGCTCAATAGATTGATTAGAACATGGGAAATAGAATCTGTTTCTGCTTGGTAGATAGCTTGATTATAGGTGTCACAGTTGTTTTTAGGTTTCTCCCTATGTAACGCTTTTTTAGGTTTTTAGTTTCTTTGATTACATAGTGGAGTTTTTGGGTACTTGTGGTTACTATGTTTGTATCGTATTTCAGAAACTTCGAGTTTGGTGTTGGGTTGCCGATGGGCAGTGGCAACTGGGGAAGATACAGTCTACTTCCGCTGATACATCGCTTGTTATGTTGTCAACTGCAACTGTAAGTTTCTTAAGGATGTTGCACTTTCCATCTGATATTGAAGAGTTTCTGCGGTTTGACTATCAGGTTTCTGTGATTTTGTGGTATCAAAGGTTGTGAAAGTGTCTACCGAAGAGCTTTTTCCTGCAAACCCAGATATTTTGGAAGGTGTTGAAGACCTTATACAGCTTAGTTATTTAAATGAACCTTCTGTTCTATATAACCTTCGTGTCAGATATTCGCAAGACGTGATTTATGTGAGTTTACTCAAAATTCTTTTGAATTTTCTGATTAGTTTCTCTTTGTTTTGGCTAGTTCTTAACTAACTTTCATGTCTCTCTGTTATAGAGTAAAGCAGGGCCAGTATTGATTGCAGTCAATCCATTCAAGAATGTCGAAATTTACGGAAATGATTTCATCTCAGCTTATCAGAAGAAAGATGTGGATGCTCCTCATGTATATGCTGTGGCAGATGCAGCTTATGATGAGATGATGAAAGGTGAGGGGAGGCATTTCTATTCACTCTTTTCGTATTTCCATGATTCGGGAAGTCCGAATTGGTCTTCCTATGAGTATCTGGTACTTACACTTTGAACCTTTCTATATGCAGAAGAGAAGAATCAGTCTATTATTATAAGGTATGAGTCGTTGTATTCTGAATTTTGTAGACTTCTGCATGCGTTTTATAGATTGATCATTGATGTGATTTGCTGGTATTAACATCTATGACAAATTGATTACTATCATTCTGTAGTGGAGAAAGTGGAGCTGGGAAAACTGAGACTGCAAAATTTGCAATGCAGTATTTGGCAGCTCTTGGTGGAGGTAGCTGTGGAGTAGAGTATAAAATCCTAAAGACAACATGCATACTCGAAGCTTTTGGGAACGCTAAAACATCAAGAAATGCTAACTCTAGCCGATTTGTGAGTTGTTTATATAAGCTTCTTTGTCCGATTTTTTCCCTATTTTGTCAAGTTGTTATTAATGTGTTAATTGATCTGCTTGACCACCGTTTTTAATTTAACTGCACATACTGGTGCAGGGTAAACTCATAGAAATTCATTTTAGTGCATTGGGGAAGATATGTAGAGCCAAACTTGAAACTTGTAAGTGTGATTTGAGCACTTATATGATTGTTTGTCATGTTGTTTAGATTTGGAGCTCACTCGTTTCTATTGTCTTCTTCCCCATGTTTTGCATAACTACTCTTGCTGAATGCCCATAGTTCTGCTAGAGAAGGTAATTTCGAATCTATTGAGAAGTTTTTACATCAGACTTTCACTACTTAGCCTTTGGTGACTAATTGGTTGTCTCGTTCGACAGTCAAGAGTGGTTCAATTGTTCAATGGCGAAAGATCCTACCATATCTTTTATGAGTTGTGTGCAGGTGCTTCGCCGATTCTTAAAGGTAACATTTCAAACTAAAGTTTCCAAGATTGAATACCGTCATATTAGTTATTTGGCCACATATGACATTAATTAGAAGTGTCCTTGCTGATGTAGAACACAGACTGAAGTAAAAATACTGAGTAGTTTCTGTTTTGGCTAAACTACTATTTCTTTGGTTTTATTTGTAGAGAGATTAAAGCTTAAAACAGCAAGTGAGTATACCTACTTGAGCCAGAGTGATTGCTTGACCATCAACAGTGTTGACGATGCTCAGAAATTTCACAAACTACTGGTATTTTAAAAAAATCTATTTCCAGTGGTTGTCGTTCCCATTATCAGATTTTTGTTATTTCTATTTTACTCAACCATATTTGTTTTTCTGCAGGAAGCTTTTGACATTTTTCAAATCTCTAAAGAGCAGCAAGAGCGTGCATTTGCATTGCTTGCGGCAGTGTTGTGGCTAGGGAATGTATCTTTCCGAGTTACTGACAACGAAAATCATGTGGAGGTGGTAGCGGATGAAGGTAGAATGTATTGTCTTAAATCGTTTAAACTTGTAACTTGGCGATGCTTGCTTATCATTTGGCTGTTATTTCTTACAGCTGTCACTAATGCCGCTATGTTAATGGGCTGCAACTCAGAAGAGCTTATGGTGGTTTTGTCTACCCGTAAACTTCAAGCTGGTACAGATTGTATCGCTCAAAAACTGACATTGCGGCAGGTAGTGTTTAATAGTCATCATTCTTGCTACTTGTTTTCATAGACATCGATCATTAGGTGATGTATGAGTTGCTGTACCGTTTTTACCTGCAGGCAACTGACATGAGGGATGGAATAGCAAAATGTATTTATGCAAACCTTTTCGATTGGCTTGTTGAGCAAGTAAACATTGTGCTGGAAGTCGGTAAATCACGTACAGGAAGATCTATAAGCATCCTTGATATTTATGGGTTTGAATCATTTAAGGTTAGTAGCACCATATATGCTCTAGATTTTTATCAATTTCTATTCTTTCTGAATCCTGTGATGATGATCTGTTTCTCCCTGGTTTCAGAATAATAGTTTCGAACAATTCTGTATAAACTATGCAAATGAAAGATTGCAGCAACACTTCAACCGTCATTTATTTAAACTTGAACAAGAGGTGGTCTTTTTTAACAATTCTGTATAAACTATACATGTCCCAGTAAACATGTATTTGCCTATTTATGAAAGTACTTTTCTGTTCAGGAATATGAAGAAGATGGAATTGATTGGACTAAGGTCGAATTTGTAGACAATCAAGAGTGCTTAGATCTAATTGAGAAGGTAATTAACGGCCTTGCCATGCTTGCATTTGATGTCCATTTTTTTTCCGAGAAGGACTGATATATATATTGCTTTGATCTATGCTATACAGACCTTTCTACTTGTCTAAAGAAATAATCTCTTGCATATGTCTGCTTTTGTAGAAACCCATTGGTTTATTGTCTCTACTAGACGAGGAATCAAATTTTCCAAAAGCAACTGATTTGACCTTTGCCAACAAGCTCAAGCAACACTTGAAGACGAACTCTTGCTTCAAAGGAGAGAGGGGTCGAGCCTTCAGAGTTAATCATTATGCCGGAGAGGTCAGCTGATGCCCTTAGTTCAAAATCAGATTCTACGTACTGAATGTGTTTTATATGGATCTGATTATATGCAGTTTTTCTTGTACTTAAGGGTTTTCTTTCGATTGATGATTTTGTTTACAGGTTCTTTATGATACAAATGGGTTTTTGGAGAAGAACAGGGATCCGTTGCCTGTTGATCTTATCAATCTTTTATCATCTTGCGACTGCCAGTTGCTGAAATTGTTTTCTACCAAAATGCGAGACAAATCTCAGAAGCCGCTGATGTTATCAGACTCCGCAAACCAAACTGTTGGAACGAAGTTCAAGGTAAAGAAGCTTGAATCCTGCAGTTTTTATCAGTTGCAATCTTCCTCGACTCATATTGCATATTCATGTTTAATTATCTCTGACAGGGTCAAATTTTCAAGTTGATGAACACATTAGAGAACACTAGTCCTCACTTCATTCGATGCATAAAGCCGAATACAAAGCAGCTTCCCAGAGTTTATGAAGAGGATCTTGTCTTACAACAGCTTAGATGTTGTGGAGTGTTGGAGGTTGTTAGAATATCAAGATCTGGATATCCTACTCGTTTGACACATCAAGAGTTTTCAGGAAGATATGGATTCCTATTGTCAGACAAAAATGTCTCTCAGGATCCTCTGAGCATATCAATCGCTGTTCTGAAACAATACGAAGTTCATCCTGAAATGTATCAAGTGGGTTATACAAAATTGTATCTCCGAACTGGGCAAGTAAGCAATTCTTTACGCAGTGACAATAGAGGCTGGAGGCTGTTTCGTGATCTTATCGACACAATTCTTACGCACTCATCTTCAAATTTTTATAGATTGGTATCTTTGAGGATCGGAGAAAAAAAGTTATTCAAGGCATAATGGGCTTACAAAAGCATTTCCGTGGTTACTTGTCTCGTGAATACTTCCAAAATATGAGGAAAGGAGCATTAGTACTTCAGTCATATGTACGAGGTGAAAATGCTCGAAGAATGTTTGACATTGAAGCAAAGATCCATGCCGATTCTGTTTCTGAAGCAAGCACAGGAGAGTTGACTGCAGTCATACACTTGCAATCTGGTAAGCCGTGTTATCTTATTTGATAAACTAATGATTTTGGTTCTCAAAATTTGGATAGCATTTTCAAGGCTCATCTGTCAATTTTTCTCTTTCGCAGCGGTCCGTGGATGGTTGGCTCGAAAACGATTCAGTAGTATGCAAAGACAGAAAGAATTACTCAATGTGACGACAAAGTCAAAGAGGAAAGCGGGCAGGAGGATTTCAGGAGATAAGGTACTTGCTATTGATAGGAAGATTGTTTACTTCTGAACTAAACATTATTACACTTATAACTTTCTCTTGTTGTGATTTAGGATCTTCTGCTGGATCAGTTCCATGTTCAACCATCAGCTATGTCTGATCTCCAGAAGCGGGTTTTGAAATCTGAAGCAGCTTTAACGCATAAGGAAGAAGAAAACACAGCATTGAGAGAGCAGTTGAGGCAATTTGAAGAGAGATGGTCAGAGTATGAAGTAAAGATGAAGTCAATGGAGGAAACATGGCAAAAGCAAATGTCGTCGCTGCAGGTCGAGTGGTTTTACTGATTATGAAAGTCCATTCGCTTACTGCATCACACACCAAAGTTTTCTGAAATGTTTCAGTTTTGCATCATGTCTTTTTGCAGATGAGTCTTGCTGCAGCTAGAAAGAGTTTAGCTGCAGAGAACATTACGGGTCAAGCAGGAGTAAGACAAGACACATCGATATCACCTTTTGGTTATGACTCAGAGGACACAGTGTCTACTGGAACTCCCGGAGTAAGAACTCCCACCACTAAGTTCACTAACGGAAACACTCCAGAGCTGAGAATCAGAGAGCTTAACGGAAGTTTGAACGCGGTGAATCATCTCACAAGAGAGTTTGATCAAAGAAGACACAATTTCGATGAAGATGCAAGAGCTATAGTGGAGGTGAAGCTTGGACCACAGGCAACTCCAAACGGGCAGCAACAACAACACCCGGAAGATGAATTCAGGAGATTGAAGCTAAGATTTGAGACATGGAAGAAAGACTACAAAGCTAGATTAAGAGATACTAAAGCAAGACTCCATAGAGTAGATGGTGATAAAGGTCGTCATCGGAAATGGTGGGGAAAAATGGGAACTCGAGGGTAGAGGATTTATTAGTGTGGGTGGAATCTTTCCACTTAGCTTTGTGTTAGTATCACAATCCTAAAAATGTTAGATTGAGAGCATTGTAGATTCAGCTGGGAGAGAGACATGTATTTTTGAGACTTGTTCTGTGCATAGCAAATAGAGATTTGTAATTTGAAAGGAACAAAGATTATGTTCATAACTTCATATCATTACAAGAATCACTCACATCAAGACTTGAAAAAAATTAAGCTCCAGGTGCAAACTTTGTTGCGAAAGCCCAGACATTTTTAGCCACAAGGTTATCGATATGGTCAAGGAGATTCTCCAAAGGACCTTTTCCAGTAACAATGGCTTGAACATAGAAGCCAAACATTGAGAACATAGCCAATCTTCCATTCTTGATCTCTTTCACCTTGAGCTCAGCAAAAGTAACTGGATCATCCGCAAGACCCAGCGGGTCAAAACGTTGCCCGCCTGGGTCCTTCACCAACACCATCGAGACCGTTAATACGGAAACCTTCAATCAAGCCCATGAGGACGACTTGGAAGCCAAGGACAGCTAAAATGCTTTGAGCATGGACTAGGTTTGGGTTTCCTAAGTAGTCCAAACCGCCTTCTGAGAAGATTTGTGAACCAGCCTTGAACAAGACTGGTTCTTTGAAGTCCACACAAACCGATCTCTGAAGAACTTCAGGGGTTATGCAACCTAAAGCTCCGAACATTGCCCATCTCCCATGAATCCCCTGCAAATGCAAATGATGCTTAATCATTTATTACTCTTCATTCTTCATCAATGAGTGTGCTTTAGATACTAACCTCAAGAGCTCTGTGTTTGGCAAAGGCTTCAGGGTCAGCGGATAAACCGGCGGTGTCCCAACCATAGTCGCCGGGAAATTCTCCGGTGAGTTAAGATGGAGTTTGGACGGAAAAGGTCCTAAGTACTTCACTCTTTCTGGTCCGTACCAAAGATTATTTCCCTTCACATTCATATTAACAAATTGAAAAAATCAGACACAACTTTAAGAAGAAAGATGAAATCTTTAATATGATGAGATTAAGACAAAAAGAGACAGACCATAGTGTACTTGGGAGATCCGAGAGAGACAACATCCCGAAGAGGGTTAAAGCTTGAGCCTTTAGTCTGGCCAAGAAATGTTGTTGGGGTCAGAACACTCCTTGAGCTTGTGAATGTTGAACTTGTTACAAATCGTACTTGTTATCTTCTTAGAGCTCCATAGTTCCTTGTAACCTGCATTTACAAATCGTACTTATTAGCTGAGCTTTGATCTCTTTAATCATAGATCTTGGTATTTTTGGGCAAGAATTGGTCTGACCCAAATTTGGTCCACCGATCCTTGCCCAAAAATTCCAAGATCTATGGTTAGAAGAACCATCATCTCGAAGGGATGTATTGGGAATAATGTCCCACATCAAAAGCAGGATCCTAAGTAATATATAAAGGATATGGGCCAATCCACTAATTGCAAATTGGAATTGAGTTGTAAGCTCATAATCTAACACTTACTTTAATGGATATAAAAACAAGAATCACGATGTGACAATGCCATAAGATATATATGCTTTCAAGTTTTAGTTGTCTTGAACAAATGAATAACGGTGCAAGGAATAAGTTCATACCGAAGAGCTGTCGGCAACTCTTTTAAAATCTTCAGGCTCTGCTTGAAGGAGAATCTACATCATCGTCTTCAATGATGGAAGCACTTTTGAAGGAAGCTGAGGCAGATCTATGAAAGAACAAATCAGGGACATAACATTAGCTATCTAGTGATGCCAATTAATGCCTTCCACGTCCCTAAATCCTAACCTAAAGTGGTTAAACGTGATGACAAAAAGTTACCTTTGAGACTGGCGAAAACCAAGAGAAGCATCAAGAGTGATTTGCTGCATCGCACTTGAGGCCTTACCGCAGCCTCTTCCTCTGGTTGGGGCTTTAGCTCAACCACGAGTTGTATTACCAGTGGATGAACCTCTCCGTCCTCTAGTGGCAGGCACTGAACCAGAGATCTGAGTCGTGTGTTCATCATCACTGAACGAAGCACTCGCGATGCCACTGCTTCTTTTCGTCAGATTCTGTTCCAATCTCAGGTAGAAACAGCATTGTGAGAAAGCAACAACAGGATAGAAGTGAATGTAAAATCAGAAACTGCAAGGAATTTCTAAGAAGGAGAACTTTAAACCTCTGATGTCAATCCAGTGGATAAAAATGTGGGGAACCACTGGGTCGAGTGGACCTATCTTCAAGCGTTCCTACACGAACAATAATACAAGTCAGACCGATATTCTGCAGGTCCCAACAATTCGCGGCAGAAAGTAACTGAATTTAAATCTTCTTGCCTCTAAGCACTCTCCCACTTTAAGAATTAAGTCATCTTCCTCAAATTTCTGAGCATCTGAATCCTTAGCAAGTTTACCCTGTACAAAATGGGAAGAGATTAATCATAAAAACAATAATAAGGACGTGCTATGGAAATAATATCCTATGTAGAACTTAGTATTGAATGGTGAAGTAAAAAATAAGTACATACACGAGTCTCTAGTAGATTGTACTGAACGCAATGAGTAGAAAGCTAGTTTATCATCCTTGTTCACAAAATTTTGAAGAGCAACATCCAGATCGTTAACTGGAAGGTTATCCATTTTCTGCGAGTGAGGAGAGAATGATCATCCCACCCCATAGTGTACTCATGCCCATTTAATAACTATCCAAATCTATATCATTCTTCGCCGAAGTTCTACAGGGGATGATGAAAATAACACAATCATAAGGAAAGAAGATCGCAGGTTGTACCAGGTTGCTTTCAGCTACTAAAGCTTCTATATTTAGCTGGTTCAGTTCTTCTTGACGAAGCCACTCAGAATCATCGATGTTGGCTGTGAAATGGATGATAAAAAATTTAAGATAACTAGACAAGAACGCAATAACATGGTCCAATTGTGTTACTATCAGGACATGTGTCACATGTATCATTTCCATACAATTCACAAGACAAAAGATTATCAAAATGGGCAATTTGCCAATATGTACAACGGGAAGTTTGAAAATTAAGCATCCAATATGCTAACTAGAGATAATCCATAGGGTTGGTAGAATTCTGATGCTACATTTCAGAGTAGTGTAATCGCCGATAAGCAATTTCAATCTAGAGTAAAAGCAAGTGCAACAATCTAATCTCAACAAAGCATTGAATACATTGCTAGTAAACTAATACCCCTACCTTCAGTCCGACCCTTCTTAGAAGCCTTGGAGAATATTAAAATGTCCTGGGGATTTGCAACCTGAAAATGTTTGAGATTTTGTCATAAGTTAACCAACTTAACCAACATTCAAGACAGCATGATGATATCATGTTATAGGAACTCACTTTTAGGTACCTTTCCCACATATTTCTGTCCAAACCTTTGAGGATTTATCGTCATAAATCCAGAGTAATCTACCTGAAAGATTAAGCAGTACGATCAAAGTGAAGATGAAGTTTTAGATTTGGTTGCTGAAGAACCTTGATTTCTAAGAGAAGAACATGCTTTGGGTTTGATTCCCCATCAATAAGTGATGTTGCCACAGAAGAGCCTGGTTGTGTGATGTGAAAGCCCATTCCAGATACCTCCTTCAAAAATTTATATGCTTTTAGCTCAGCGAGACAAGGAACATTGTGCCTCATTCTTATTTAAATGCAATCACTCCAAGAAAATACAAATTTCAATACCTGGGGATCGAAAAGGCATTGAAGTTCATGGCCCCAGACAATGAAATCGAGGAACCGTGGAAGAAAGTGTTCACTTATTGCATTTTTGGAGTTCGATTTCACCCTGCAGGTCATAGCATATAAGTACAGAATCACACTTTCTGATACAGAAAGAGTAAATAAACAATCTAAAATAACAATGTTGCAATCGGATCAACCTATTTTGATGGAGCACCAGAATGTTGAACCAGTCAAAAACATCACATGCTTCTTGAACTTCAGGCATCATCCATTGGACAGCATGTGGGGTCTGTTAAACCAAATAATATTAACACAATAAAAAATGGTATAGAAAAAGGTGAAGGCCCACTGGATTACCTGAAACAGACAATTGAGACGTTCATCCCTGATGTTTCCTAAACCATAGAGAGCCACGGTTGTTGAACCCTGACCATTAATTTGATGAAATGATAGTCCAAGAAGCCAGAGAGGAGTCAGGTATCCAGATTACAAATTATTTACACCAACCTTCCTCATCAGTATAGGGTAAAGAGAAATCTGGCCAACATCTGAACCACCAAGAACCATCTTTCCAAAATATTCACGAGGTTGCAAGCCGAAAGAATATCAATTGCAGAAAGGTTATACTGTTGCCAGATGCGACATAGAACAAAAACACAATAAGATGCTTATTCACGAACTACTCCAGTTCCATATATGTATTCAAATGAGTTTGCATAACAAGAGCATGCAGATGTAAGTTATGTACCACTCCGGCTGGATCATCATGGTTTCCATGAATACTGAACATGGGCAAGCCTACATTGAAGTGTGGATCCTCATAGTTTACATGAACAAACCTGTAGCCAGAAAATAATGTTAAGGAACGAGAGATTAATCAAAATCTTGAAAAATGAAATGTACAACAAAATACATAGATCTATACACAATATTGAGTAAATCTGCCTATTTATTAGCTCAGTTCATAATATTTTCTGATATGATTAAATGTATAGCAGAAGAATCAGAGTCTCACGCATTTTGAAAATTTACGGTCTGGTCGCTGACTACTTGAAACTGCACTGGTTTATCATTAAGACAGTGGCGACGAAGAATTTCAATGGCTTTAACAAGCGTAGCTCTAGAGGGTTTATTCTCATGAGAAAGATCACCTTCGAGGAGTAAGAAGTCCACCTGTTTCAAAAGAGTGAAAAAAAAAGAAATGAAACTTTCTGAGGGTCCTTCCCCGCAATTGGTTGAAGTGTTCTTAGTCAATTAGGCAAAACATTGTTTACTAGTCTAACACTGGGAGAAGGTTTATTTAATATCAAATCTGTTTCGCCTCTACTATAGAACATATCTCTTCAAAAGCCTTAAAGGAATCATGGCGCCTTATTTCATCCTTCTCCATGTAGCCCAAGTGACAGTCAGTTGCAACAAGTACTCGAAGTGTATCACTAAAATACTCCCTTTCAAGTTTTACAAGCATACAGTGACAATCATCGAAAACAAAAGTAGCAATTGTAGAGATGGCAACAATCAGCATTGAATTTATACATTCACAACTTTTGAGTTAAAGAATGTTGGAGTTCTGAACTACGAACAGAACGAATGAAGCACAGGATTGAGGTCAGCAATCATTTTTGTTTATTACTGAACCTAGAAAGACAGAGTTTCAATGATTTTTCCATATTACTGCCGACTTTTTCCTTTATTCAGATTCCATTTAATATGCAACTCGCAGATACAGAGCATAGTGAAACATACATAAGTATCATTGATTGAATCCATTATTGCTTTTATTTAGAAATTGTCACTAAAATATACGGAAACAAAAAAAGCTGGTAAAGAGGTCTCTTCTAAAACCCTAAAAATGTGGACTTGATAAACCTTTTCATATACAAAAATCGTCATTTAGTTCCCAAAAACAACCACTGCAACTCGAAAAATAAGGTCCGACATTGATTCTATGCAAAAATGAAACTAAGTAAAAATGATAAAACCTTATTACCAAAATGATTATGCGAAATATATACTTCAAAAATTGGCTAGAAAGAACACAATCAAACTATAAAATGAAGCTTAGACTATCCACAACAATGGAGTGTTGTAAATAAATTTACAACAGCTTAAAGAGTCCACTTGTGTCATGTGTCACGTGTCACGTTTTCATTAGTTATTGGGATTTTTAAGATTTTATCTCTTCTAAATTATTTAAACTGAATTATTGAACGTAAATTAATATATATATTTTTTAATTTTTTATATCAAAATTCGTCATTTTTTATCCTCTATAGACACTTGTTTCATTGGATTTGAATACACACAAAAAAACACATTTAAGCCTCCATTAAACTTTTTTTACAATTTTAAACATCTTTTTAAGAAAAATGGATCCCAAAAATAATCCTTTTAACTCCCAAAATTCTTCGAATTATCCTTTTAATTACCCAAATCCCAACAATTATCAATTTCAAAACCAATCTTCCAGCCAACCCCAAAATATCCCAAATTATGGTTTTACTCCAAATTTCTTTATGCCGTCATCTGTTCCAAACTATCCTCCATTTTTTGGATCGATGATGCCACCTCAAGCACACCCTTATTCTTCTACTACAATGGGTAACAAAAAATTTCGGAATGCTTTAGAAACTGAATTTCCAGAATTTTCTACACAACTGTCACATAGCGACATGAGCGGTGCTAATGAAACCACTCAAGATGATGCAGAAGATTCACCTCCAGTTCGCCGGAGAGGCCCAAAATGGACCACTGCGCAAAACTTGGTGCTACTTAATGGGTGGATTAAATATGGAACAAACAGTATTGTGGGTAAAAACCAAAAAAGTGAAGCATATTGGGGTAAAATTGCTAATTATTGTAATGAGCATGGCTCATTTAAATCTCCATGTGATGGAGGTTCGTGCAGAAATCATTTCAACTACATCAACAAAATATTGGCAAAATGGAGTGGCGCTTATGACAACGTCAAGCGTATGAAACAAAGCGGGTGGTTGGACAATGATGTATTGGCAAAAGCGCATGAATTATATTCAACTGGTAAGAATGGACATTTCAATTTAATGGCAGAATGGATCGATGTTAGTGATCAACCATGTTACGTTAGTCAGTTAGGAAGAAATACTGGCTCTGGGAGTAGTGGATCTAAGAGAACCCACGAGAGTGACACTAGTGACGCCCACTCAGTATGATCTAGTGCTCGTCAAATGGGAAGGGATGCAGCTAAAAAAAAGAGTAAAAAGAAAGGTAAGGGGAGCAGCTTTGGAATTAGTGGATGAAAGTTTTAATAAATACCAACAATTGAAAGAGCAAGAGTTTCAACATAGCCAGAAAGCAAGAGGAGGCAACTCAGGCGATCATAGAACAAACTCAAGCCAAGAAAATGGCGATGTGGATGAAGTTAAATGAAAAAGAGCATCTCAGTGATCCATCAGAATTTCTTTTTGATGTGGAAGCTTACAAAAAGCAATCTGAAATTGAAGATAAGTATATTCTCAATCGGTTTTGGGAGCGTCAAAAGAAAATTGAGGAAGACTATGCACCTCGTAGCAAAAGAAAATATTTCAAGAGAAATCATGTAGCGGCAAACCAAAGACTGGTGGACAACTACTTTTCCAATCAACCTACATATGATGATGGAATGTTTCGTTGACGATTTCAGATGCGAAAACATGTTTTTCTTCGAATTGTTGGGGACCTATCAAGTAGTGACAATTACTTCACCCAAAGAGTTGATGCAGCCAATAAAGAAGGTATATCTCCATTAGCAAAATGTACCACAACCATGCGAATGTTAGCATATGGTGTGGCGGCCGACGCGATCGATGAATATATCAAAATAGGAGGTACTACAACATTGGAGTGCTTGCGTAGATTCTGCATGGGTATCATACAATTATATGAGCCAATATATCTCAGAGCCCCAACTCAAGATGACCTGCAAAGAATATTGCATGTTAGTGAAATTCAAGGATTCCCGGAGATGATCGGGAGTATTGATTGCATGCACTGGGAGTGGAAAAATTGTCCGACAGCGTGGGAAGGTCAATCTACTTGGGGAGACAAAGGAACCACCACTATTATTCTTGAAGCAGTTGCGTCTTATGATTTATGGATCTGGCATGCCTTTTTGGGTGTCCGGGCACATTAAATGATATCAATGTTCTAGATCGTTCACCACTGTTCGATGATGTTGAACAGGGAAATACTCCAAGAGTGAACTTCTTCGTGAATCAACATCCATATAATATCGCATACTATCTAGCTGACGGTATCTACCCTTCTTATCCGATTTTTGTCAAATCAATTAGACTACCTTAAAGTGAACCAGACAAGTTATTTGCACAACATCAAGAGGGATGTCGCAAGGACATCGAATGTGCATTTGGGGTGTTGCAGGCTCGATTTAAAATCATTCGTGAATCGGCTCGCATGTGGGACATAGGCGATTTAGCTATTATCATGAGGTCATGTATCATATTGCATAATATGATTGTTGAGGATGAACGAGATATGTATGCTCAACATTCAACCGATTATGATCAATCTGAGGGAAGTGGATCTAGTATATTGCAACCATTCTCGACCGAGGTGCTACCTGTATTTGTAAATCATGTGTGTGATTGATCTGAGTTGCGTGATTCAAATGTACATAACCAATTGCAAACAGATCTTGTCAAACACATTTGGGCAAAATTTCATGATTAAAAAGATTTTTAAGTCTCTATATGTTATTTAAGAGCTTTATTGTTTATGAGTTGAGTCTATTGTACTAATTAAGTTATGTGTGTTTTATTAATTGTGTGCTTGTATTTGATGTGTTTTATCAGTGTATTAGAATAAGTATTTGGTGTGTTTATCAATACATTTTATTGAAATTTAAGTTGTACGCAATTTTATTTTATTTAGTACTAAATGTTTTTAATTATGTGTCCTAATTTTGTTTCAAATTTATTTTAATATTTTTTAGTTTAATTGTGATTCATAACAATAGAATTATAAAAACATGAAAAAATAATAAAAAAAAGAAAATAAAAATAGTAGAGTAGGATGTTGTATATTTTAAAATAAAACCATTGTAAGTGGGTGTTGTATAAATGAGTGTTGTATAATTAGGTGGAAGAGAGAGAAGATGATGTGAAATGTTAAAAAATAAAAAATAGGATTTTATATTTCCATCGGCTAACGAGTTTCTCCAAAACGCGAAAGTCCTTAATTTTCTACTTCTCGCACTTTCTCAGCATTGTGGAAATCAAACCCTATCCTGGGCTTCAAAAAGTTACATAACTCCAGTGACCGGAAATAGAGAGAATCCGAGCGGAATGAAGCGAGATTGAGTGAGAATTGGAGACTCAGGCGCGGGTAGTTTCAAAGCTAGAGGCGAAAGAGACAAGACTGACCAAAATTAGGGAGAACATAAAAAATATATTTACATATAGGGTCCTCCAGCTCCTTATTAGTTTCATTTTATCTTAATATTCCGATTTTGCTTCGGTTTTTGCACTTTTGGGTTTTATAAAATATGAAATTAGATTTAAACACATTTGTATTTCTGTTTAATTTGGTTTCGGGTTTAGGCTCGTTTTGACTAAAAACAATTTAATAAACAATCATTTGTTTAATATCATAGTTATTTAATGATAAATATATTAAAAATATTGAATTTTGGTCTGTTCAGTTCGGTTCTGTTTCTTTACAAAAAATCGATTTTGATTTGGTTTTGGTCTTATGGATTTAAAATAATGAAATAAACAATAAATAAAGCAATTTTGGTTTGGTTCTGGATTTCGGCTATGGTTCTTTTCCCAACTCTAAAACACCCAATTATTAAACCCGGAAGTTGAGCTATAAAGGCTTCGCCCAATCTTCCAAATGGATCTACTGCCTCGGCCCATAAAGACGTTTAATTTCTGCAATAAACAATTAAGAAAAAAAGAATTGTTTGTTAAAGGACTTTTTCTTTTTAATATATATGCACTATTATCACTTTCATAAAAAATTTTACAACGGTTGTTTATGTATTGAATTAATTTTTTTATCTAAATTTTAACAAAGTAACATAAAAACCAACACAACAGAAACACCGTAACTAATAATTTCACTGTATTCAATAACTACGAAAAGAAACATAAAATTAATACAAAAAATCAAAAAAAAATACGATTCATTTTTTTCTAATCTAATCTACCTAACTATTAAACATGGTAAATATTGTACGGAGTACAAACCTAGAATCTCAAATTACAAACCGCTTCCAAATCCGAAGGTAATTGATTTTGGTAAATTTTATCCCACTGGCGATGATCATAACAACCAATACCAACAATAACACCAGCGTGATGGCTATCGGACAAAGACTCTACGGAAGAGAGAAAGATAATTCCATTGTGCTCCCATCGATTTTGTTACTCTTGTGTGAATATTGTTTTAATGGTTGTAAATAGTTCACAGTACAAAACCCAACTGGTGGTGTTCAGAGTGGGAAGAACAGTCATCGTTGGCAAAACATGGTGAGATTACTGGCAAAACACATAAACAAATACTACGTGTTGAAAAAATACGACAAAATGAAATATTGAAGTTTTTTTGTTTGTAAATAAATCTTAAAATATACATAATATAATTAGAAAGAATATTTACATATTAAACAGTCTTAGTTGATGTTGGCGAATTTATATAGAAACGAAAAAGAAAATTTGATTAGGAAAATCACTTTTGAAAAAAAAAATTTTAAGAAGTAAAACAATTAGAGAAAAGTTTGAAAAATGTTATTTTTTTATGCGACAGAAAAGAAAAGGAAATATACAATAATTCAGGAAAAAAATATATGCCAAAGAGAATAACAGCGAATATATAGAGCAACGATTCTAAATAATTAGTATAATGAAAGAGAGATAAGAGTACGAAGAGAATTTGAGGTGGGGATACGTTGGAGAGTGATGATTAAAATTGCCATCTGCAAGACATGTACATATTCTAAGAAAAGGACTAATAAATATGTTGGAATCTAGTGAACAAAGGAAGCTCGAATATTTTTACTACTTAACAACCCAACAAAAAATGGACATTTCATGTGACTCAGGCCAAGCACATATCTTCTATCTTCTACTTTTTCTATTATATAATCAGTTTTATATGCTGAAATAAACTCCATGTTTAAGATTGTGTGGTTTCTCCTTTTCAAACTCAAGAGCGAAAAATTTAGAGATATTCGTGAAATATAAATTTATGGCTTTCTTGTTTGACTATGTTAGGGCTTATTTTGTCTCGAAAACTTGCGTCTATTTGAGAAATATAGTGTCCAATGTTTTTTTTTTGTTTTGGTCTAAACAGTGTTATGTTATTCAAATTAACATATCAGTTTATGTGCTCTATAATACAACTAGTGTGACTGTTCTTATCAGCTTAAGCTTTTCTTATTTTGTTTCAACTGTATTTCATTTTCTTACTAATTTAAAGGGATCAATAATGATATCATATATTATTGGATCTACAATATATAGTCACCATCTAGATATTTGTTTGCTTCTAGTATATAGTACAAAAAGCTCTGAAAAAGATAAGAAAATAAAAGAGTTCAAAATCCTTGAGAAAAAAAAAACACTTCGATGACGGAAGAAAGTAACAAAATGTATTATCAAGAAAAACAAAAGCACCAATTTTTTTTTTTAAGAAAGACTCTTTATTTTCTTCAGACGTATCTCCGAAATGAGACCAAACGGTCCAAACTCATTATGCTCTTACGTAGTTGAATTACAGGAACACCCTCCACCTCAAGTTTTGGACCGGGCATTAATTTTTACTACTAAAAATATGGTCATCTGAACATTTGATTTGTATAAATGGTTTTTAACAAAGCAGTAATGTTTATATTTTTTTATCACGTGTTAATATTCAGTTAATTTAAAGCGCAAAAAACAACTATTTTCGTTTTTAGTTTGTTTTATTGTTATTTATGTTTTTGTCAACGTTTTATTGTAATATATTATCAATCAAATTAATAGAGAATATTTTCAAAGGGTTAAAAATACGCTTTATACTGTACTTTTTTTTTTGGTTTATTGTTATCAATTTTAAATTACTAGAGAATATCGTCTAACTAAAGTCAATGACGTGAGAAGGAAAGTGTCAAAATAACCGGATTTTAAAAACATTAGTTTTTATCTACATTTTTAGTCATAAATAAAATATCTAATACTTGAAAATATAATCCCATATATGTTGATGAATAAATACTAATACTTTTGAACACTTTTAGAGAACAAAAAAATGAATATTTTAGTGTCCATTTTTTTGTTTTGTTTCTGCCACAATTTTGTGTAATTTCTATTAATGATCCAGTTTCAGGCATTTCCTAACATTAGAAAGACTACAACTGTTCTATGTCTTTATATTTCTTTTCCATTCATAACTTATTTGATACCTCATTTTCAATGTTTGGTATATGAATGTTTGTGCTATAATTGTTGGTTGCTACTAATCAACTTCTTTCAGAAATATATGAGATCCTCTACAACATATAAAACTACTGGTTAGTTTCATATTATTATAATAAATTCAATAATAATAAAATACATATACATACATAACCATAAATAACATGACAAAATATAGAAGAATCATAAAAATCACAAGGGTGTAATGGTAAATTTGTAGAACTCTATCATTTCTTCTCCAGTTTAGGATATCCTTTTTCTAAGACAAAACGTTTCTCTCCATTCTCCAAAACCTCTTTCCATTGTAGAGATTCACAGAGAGCTCTTAATTTATCATATCTATCTCTTGTGCATATGTTAATACTTCCCATGGCCACAGAGCAAGAATTCACACGCGATTCACGCGCCTCAAGCAGCGTCGGATATTACTCAGACGAAGATAACACAGAGGAGGAGGAAGAAGAGGAAGAAGAGATGGAAGAAATTGAGGAGGAAGAGGAAGAAAAAGAGGCTCGTGTGGGGTTCACATGCGGAGGAAGAAGAAACGGGTCGGGGAATAATAATAAATGGATGATGTTGGGTCGAATACTTGACCCGAGATCCAAATGGGTTCAAGAATGGAACAGAGTTTTTCTACTTGTCTGCGCGACGGGGCTTTTCGTAGACCCACTTTTTCTCTACACCCTATCGGTGAACGACACGTATATGTGTCTCCTCCTCGACGGTTGGCTCGCTCTCACCGTCACTGCCTTACGCTCCATGACTGATCTCTTGCACCTTTGGAACATTTGGATTCAGTTTAAGATTGCTCGCCGCTGGCCTTATCCCGGCGGAGATAGCGACGGCGATATCAACAAAGGAAATGGGACACGTGGCGCTACGAGGGTTGCTCCACCGTACGTTAAGAAGCAAGGGTTCTTCTTCGATCTTTTCGTTATCTTGCCTCTACCTCAGGTTAGTAAACTAATCATTTATCTTAAACCAATAATTTATATTTTCCTATTTAAAAGAAAAACTAATTTTTATTTTTAGTGTCGTATATATATATGAAAAACGATTAAATGTACCAAAAATATAATTACTTGATTGTAATGTCGGAAAAAGGTGAAATTCTCGTATAACAGTTCTTGTGAGCATTGTCCAAAAAAAAAAAAAAAAAAAATCTTGTGAGCTGCTATATTTTTCTAAACTACAGAACGATCCATAGAGTAATTTTCAAAATTTTACGAAAAAGGGGAACTCAGAAATCGTGCAAAATTATGTTAAGTCGACTGGTGGTCGATCATCATGTACATGCCATTATTTTTTAATATGTTGTTGTAATAAGCCGTAGTTAGTTATTAGTGAAGTGGTATTAGTACCGTAACGATTCGTTATACTGGTCGCGCGAGGCTCCAAAGTATACTTTAAATAATACTTCTGCATCAAGGATTTGTTGTGAGTTAACTATACAATTACTAACATTGTTTAAAGGCATAATCATAGTAATAAAATCTAGTACTGAACTAAAATTGACTAATCTAGAAAAAATCTTATATCTAAATAATTATATGGTCTGAAATAACTGTCACTTAGTCTGACCTAATCCTGTTCATGTGTGGACCAAAAATAATACAGTTCATGTATTTTAAATTTTCTTTTCGTATTGTACATTTTTTTTTCTTCTTACAATAATTTAATTTACAATGAGAGCAGGTGGTGCTGTGGTTGGTGGTACCTTCTCTTCTAAAGAGAGGCTCTGTGACTTTAGTGGTGTCAGTTTTGCTTGTAACGTTCCTCTTCCAATATCTACCGAAGATATATCACTCCATTCGTCATCTCCGCCGCAATGCTACTCTTTCCGGTTACATTTTTGGTACCGTCTGGTGGGGAATCGCTCTCAACATGATCGCTTATTTTGTCGCGGCTCATGTAAGTTCTTTGATACAATGTAGTTATTGCTTAGTATATGAAATTTTTTATGATTTCACTGCAATTGGGGTTGAGATAAACAAAATTTAACTTCTTTTAAGACTAGTTGTGAATTGTGGTAGTCTATGTGAATATCTCATCGATTTGAGCAATTGTCAGAAAGCCTAGTTTATGCTTTTAATGTTTTATAAATTTTTGTGTGGGTGATTTGATATAATTTACTTATCCATGGAGAAAGTGTTCAATTTCAGGTGCCAAATAATTATATTTTATAAGGGTATATTTGTTAGATTATTTAAGATGGTCGTACCTAAAATATTTTCACATGGACCTTTTCCATTGCTGTGGGAGTCTTCTTTGGAAAAAATAAAATTCAGAAAATGCCAAAATAAGAAAAGATTTGTTAGGAGGAAGGTATAATTCTTTCCATCACACAAGTCGCAATCAAATTATTTAATAAAACTAAACACAACGTATTATTAATTTACGAAAGTATAACTTAGAATAATAAAATATGCAATCATTAGCTTCTTTTTACAAATACGTTCATGTTTTCACTTTTATTTGTTCATCAATAACTCATAATCAAATTTAATTAACATCCTACAAGAATTTCTTAGATCTTCCAATTCAATCATAAACAGTACAAAAGTTGCAATCAATTATCAATCGAAATCAGAAAAAAAATCCATTAATCTACCAAAAATTGTTGTTTCTATTTACAATCATACATATTTATGAACCACAGGCAGCAGGAGCATGTTGGTACTTACTAGGAGTTCAAAGATCAGCGAAATGTCTAAAAGAACAATGTGAAAACACAATGAGATGCGACATAAGGATGTTATCATGTCAAGAACCAGTGTACTATGGCACGACCGTGACGGTCCTTAACAAAGCTAGACTGGCTTGGGCACATAACCATCAAGCCCGATCCATTTGCTTAGATATTAACACCAACTATACATACGGTGCTTATAAATGGACCATTCAACTTGTGAGCAATGAAAGTCGGTTGGAGAAAATCCTTTTCCCTATCTTTTGGGGTCTCATGACTCTCAGGTATTCCACATCCAAATCAGTTATATTATTCGATTTTTTTTCGGAATCTGGCTTAGTGCGAGTTTATGGGATAATTCACGGTGCAAGGAAAATCTAACTAAATTGAATCAAATAAATTTTGCTTTAGTTCATTTTCATAACCCTTTTCTTAGGTATATATATAGCTTTACCGAAAAACTGAATGTACAAAAAAGGTTTACTTAATCTTTCCTATCTGTAATTAATCAGCACATTTGGGAATTTGGAGAGCACAACAGAGTGGTCGGAGGTTGTCTTCAATATCATAGTTCTAACAAGTGGTCTTCTTCTTGTTACCATGCTGATTGGTAACATCAAGGTATATATATAAATCAGCTTATATTCTCATAATTTGATTAATAACATGATAATCAAATTAAAGAATTCTAATTTGTTTTTAATTTAAAAATAAAGGTTTTTCTGCACGCAACAACTTCAAAGAAACAAGCAATGCACTTGAAAATGAGGAACATAGAGTGGTGGATGAAGAAAAGACATTTGCCATTACTGTTCAGGCAGCGAGTCCGCAACTACGAGCGCCAAAGATGGGCTGCTATGCGTGGTGTAGACGAGTGTGAAATGGTTCAAAACCTTCCAGAAGGTCTTAGGAGAGACATCAAGTACCATCTTTGTCTAGACTTAGTCCGACAGGTCAGATTGACCATAACAATTAATCACTTATTGAAGATAAAAGTTCTTCTATATATAAAGATGAAATTAATTATCAGTGATGGGGATGAGTCTTTGGATTTTTTCAGGTTCCATTGTTTCAACATATGGATGATTTGGTGCTCGAGAATATATGTGACCGTGTGAAGTCTCTCATATTCACCAAAGGAGAAACAGTAAGTATCTTCAAACCAATTTAAGTTAGTACTCCAAAGTAATTAATCATCACAAAATTGTTTGCAATTATTTTTTTTGCTATTAAATTGTTTGCAATTATTTTTTTTGCTATTAAATTGTTTGCAATTATAATTGTTTGTTAACGTGGGAGCCAAGAAACCTTTCAACGATTAACACAAAGTAATTTTGTTTTGTTTTTAAATGCAGATTCAGAAAGAAGGAGATGCAGTGCAGAGAATGTTATTCGTAGTGAGAGGTCATCTTCAGAGCAGTCAGTTACTAAGAGACGGCGTCAAAAGCTGTTGCATGTTAGGTCCGGGCAATTTCAGCGGCGACGAGCTTCTCTCCTGGTGTCTCAGACGACCCTTCGTGGAGAGACTACCACCGTCTTCGTCAACGCTCGTAACGCTCGAGACCACCGAAGCGTTTGGACTCGATGCCGAAGACGTTAAGTACGTGACTCAACATTTCCGCTACACTTTTGTCAATGAGAAAGTCAAACGCAGTGCTCGCTATTATTCTCCTGGGTGGCGGACTTGGGCTGCGGTTGCGGTTCAGCTCGCTTGGAGGAGGTACGCTCTTATTTCTTCAATATATAAATCTCAGGTTCTGGAACGTTGAAATCATTTGACAAATTTTCTTTTGTTTTAATCAAAAGTACATTTATTTATCTAGGGAAAAATGAGCTTTCCGAGTCTGTGAATAATACCTTGGTTATAATAAGAGAGTGGAAAGAAAAACACACACACATATATATATATATATAGTTTTCTAAATTTTAATAAATTTATTAAAATTTCAAAAAATGTAACTACCACAAATTTGTGATGCTTTTTTTTTTGAATCTTAGCATTTTGGGAAGCAAAATACAAAAGTAAGTTGGTAATTTAAGAGATATATTTTTAAAAATTATAAAAACTCAAAACTTATTTTTTTGGGTTTAAATCGGAGTAATGTGTGAATAGATTTACATTTTATAAAAAATGGTTCTTGTTAATGTGATAGGTACAAGCATAGGTTGACGTTGACGTCACTATCGTTCATAAGGCCGAGGAGACCATTGTCGAGATGTGCGTCATTAGGAGAAGACAAATTGAGGCTATATACAGCAATCTTAACCTCTCCTAAACCCAATCCTGACGATTTCGATGATTATTAAGTGGTACTAATTTTATTATCTATCTATTATAATTTACTTCCTCAAAATCGTGTTATATTATTTACAACAAAAAATTGGATTATATTATCTTTATGATGTATATATATTTATCAGTTATCATCAAGCTCAGCATATGCTTGGTGGAAAATCAATCATCTTAAAACCAAGCTATAATGTAAAGTATAAAACATAGAATAAACGTAACTTTCACTCCAATAGCCTAAATATGCTTGATGTGTCTCGCCGGAAGCATAACACAATGAATGAGATAGACTTTAACATGACAATTTTTTAATACCGATGAACGCATATTTTGGATTATCTACTCTTGAAACAACCTAAAAGTAATTCGAATAGATATGAAGATACAAAATTACAATGATTCATAAAGATTGAAACACCGAAATTGATTTAAAAAATTGATAAGCTAACACTACTCTTTCTTACATATAACTGCCACAATTAGAAGACCAAAGACGCTCAATTTCAACACCAGTAGTTCTCCCAAAACTTAAAATGTATAAACATATACAAAAGGTCAAAAGACTTTCTTTCTAACTCAATTTTGTCCTTAGCTATGTTTACCTCAAACGAATCATCAAAAAGAGACATGATAAAGTAAAACGATACAAACAGATTCAAGAGGTCGCAAATACTCTTAAAATCTTAGAATATATAAGTAAAAATATTTGTATAAAAAATAAATATTTGCGCTAACTAACACAGCCGCATGCAACTATAGCATTTACGGGTAGTTACGAGAGAACCAGTCAAATATATATATATATATATATGGATCATATAAATGTATCAAATTTATAAATAGATTTGAATAGTTTGATCGCATTTTCTTAGCATGATTTGTTTGATACGCATAATCTACATTTATTTCGATTGGTCCACCTGATTCACCATATATGCTTTTTACTTTCGGATCCTTATTGATTTTTAGATAAGAAAAAGGTGAAACAACCTAATAATTTTATTTAGTCACTAATTAAATTTTTTTAATTTTTAATAATATTGGGCTGAACATTCGAGTTTCAATTCTGGTTCGGATCGTTTTTCATTATAATATTGGGTAAAATCTAGGCTGAGCTTTGGATTACTATATTATAATATTTCTACTTTTTTCATTAGACGTTGGATTTGATTTAACATTCTAATATAATTTATTTGGATTTTTTGCGTATTTTACTTTAACATTAATTTATTAGATTTTTTATTAATTTATAAATATAACTATTTTATTATAAATTTATTATATTTATTTAGTATTTAATTCGCAAAGTGACTCATTTAGCTCGCGAGTATGATAATATGAGTTCGAATTTATAAATATAAGTTTAACTAATAAATACACGAGTTCGATTTAACTCATAAAATACACGAGTTCATCGTAATTCGAGCCGAATAGAGCGAGATAGCTCGTTTTGATACTCCTACTCAAGGCTAGTAAGAGCTCACATAGACAAATTCGACGATATTTAATTTTATTAATAATCTTATATTTAATAGAATGTATACATTTGATTTATGTATTATGAAGTTTCAATACGTTTAAAGATAATAAAGGTTTTATGCTCGTTGTTATGTATATAAACATTCATAGTTGCTCAATTTCTAAGTTAATATTTTGCAGTTAGTCCATTGTTGTCATCATTAATCAAATATTTGTTACAATAATTTGCTATACTATTAATTGTGTCATTCACACATGAATGATATATACAAGATTTGTTGTTTTAAACCATTTTTAAATGCAAAACATTATTTATTATTAATAATAACGTATAAACTAAATAATACCTTAATAAAAACAAAGGTAATACTTTGGTAAGATACGCTCCATTTTGTTTTTGTACAATTAATTTGGAAATGGAAAACTTGGTGGGCAAGGCATTTGTATAAATTGGAGTAGAATAATTCTGATAAGAAAAATAAAATAAATCGGAAAAAATGGTCGAACCAAAACTTGGCTGGCAAGGCCATCTTTCTTTATTAATTGGAGAAGAATATAAATTCTTCAATTAGGGGTTTTCTTGCTTTTCATTAAGAACATTGTATTTATGGCTCTGCTTCTCAGCCGGCTTGGGAAAGCTTGGTCTTCTCATCTTCCTTGCTGCAAACACCTCCTTGTTCCATCCTCGGAGCTAAACATTGTGGAGGGGATCTTGGAAGACTTTTCATTAACATTGCTAATGAACGTGACTTACCTTGTAAAAGAAGGTGCCTTTAGAGTTGGTGTATAATGATATTACCTAAGCAAGTCCGAGTGGACCAACATCAGAATCGCAAACCCCTGCTTCTTCTCCTCCCGTGTCATGTTCTCAAAGAAATATGACGTGTTTCTCATTCCCGGATCCGGAGGCCATCTCATCTCATCATGGGATTTCCGCAAAGACATTCACAAACCCGAGTTGCAGAGGTTGCGTTTTCAAAACCTTCCCGAGCTGACCAAGACCAAACGGGAGCTTTTGGATTCGTGTTGCGCGACCGAACACTTGTGGAGTCACAATCCACCGGTGAAACTTTCCTGGTTAAGTGGTATAAGAAGACTGGCGAGATCAACAACGGCAAAATGAGAACAGAAACTGTAATGGTGTTCAAGCTTGACGAAGAAGGAAACGCAGTTTACACTGAACACATCGGAGATCTCTGCATTTTCCTCCCAAAGTCTGAACCTTTCTGTGTCCCTGCTAGCTCCTTTCCTGGAATGCGCTCTAACTACGTCAGAGTCTTGGATGTCGACGAAATTACATTTGTCGATCTGGCTGGTTACTACCCCACCATTAGTAAAATTGGTAAACTTTCGACCCGTTACCATATTCCACCTCAAAATATAGTCTAGCTGCTAGTAGTTTGGAATTGAGTCTCTGAGTCATATATCTATCTATTCACATTCGTTTTAAAGTGCTTTTCTATCACAAGTAGATTCCACTGTTACCAGTTGGGGTAACAGATCATATATATAGCTAATCACCACATATTGTTGTTCAAGTTCTCAATTTAGCTAATCAGCTGATGTTGACTCTTTTGCAAGTTTACCCTGTACAAAATGGGAAGAGATTAATCATAAAAACAACAAGGACGTGCTACGAATATCATATATATATGCACAACTTAGTATTGGAAGGTGAAGTATAATACTACATACACGAGAGTCTCTTGACGATTTTGCTGATTCAGTTCTTCTCGATGAAGCCGCTCAGAATTTTCGATGTTGGCTGTGAAATGGATGATCAAAATATATATGATAACTAGACAAAGAACGCAATAACTTTACATCTTTTACACTTTTTTATTATTTTTCATCTCATTTTACATAATTTAGGAGTGTATATATGCATTTGAATTTTGCATTCACACGGTTGTACATTTTAGAGTCCTAAATTCTAAATTCTGCATAGTTTTGAATCTTTTTAGGTGTCTGGGAGACTTAAAACTTAGATGAATAGGTTTTAGAAGATACATGTGAAGTGCCGAGAAAATATCAATCATGTGAGAAATCACCATGTTATATTGAAAAGCATAAAAATGAGGAAAATGGGGCAAAACGGAAGTGAATTTGGAAATACGGTTTGAAAATAATGAAGATTTGAAGTTTCACCACGTTCAGGGAGCAGTCTTGGCGGTTATGACCGCAAAAAATGACCGCCAACGACAACATGGCTTGAATTGAAGAGAACATGCTTCCGGTGATGAAAATGGCGGTCACTAGACCGCCAAACCTAGCCACCAGAGCTGACATGAAGCTTATCTTAGCGATTTTGACTGCCAAAAGTTATCGCCAGCAGCTATTCCGCTTAATTTTTGTTCCCTCTCTATAAATACTTGTAAAAATGCATTTAAATCTAAGTTTTCTTCTCCATATAGTGGTTTTTTTTAGATCCAAATTCGTTTTATATGTTTTTGATTGATACTCATCATATTATGCAATTATAATGAAAGATTCATTCATCTCTGTCTTTGTAAATCCATCTTTTAATATTTTTCTCTCTTTTTTATTTATTTAAGTTGTTAGTTTTTTAGTTGAAACATGTGTTATGTTAGATTAAGATAAATTGATGCTTAGATGATGATTGATTAGATTGATTATTGTTAGATCCGTCATGTAGGTTGTTCATAATGATAGATTTGACTTGATCTCTGTATATCTATAGCTTAGGCATTTCACACTTGTAAGATATTCGATAAAATGGTTGAACCAAATATTTTATGAGATTTATATACCTAGCGAACGAGAGTTGATGATTAGGATATTTAGTGAATTTATTAGAATTGTTTATTAATGCTCATTGATTATTTGATTGTTAAGGAATTGATGATTGAATAATTAGTAAAGTGATTAATGTCACAAAAAGGGATTAGTCATTGTTGTGTATTCCATGTTTTATGAGAATGTTTAATTCAATCTTTTGCATGTTTGTTAAAATTCCTTTGATAGTAAAAACCTAAGATCCAATATCTTTCTTGTGTTTTCATTTTTATATTTCACTTTTTTAATTCTTTTGTTTTATAAAAATAATCAAAACTATTTATTTTATATTAGTTTGAATCTCAAGTTTCTAATGCGTGATTTTAATCTTTGTTAATTTAATTTTAAAATGTTTTACATGAAAGATTAATTGATATACCTAAAACCTTTTTATCATTTGTCACTCAATACTTCCATTTCCCGAAAGCAATGACAAACCATTTTATTCCTCCGAACACCAAAAGAATGTTAGAAAATTACAGCTTTTGCCACCAAAGGCCAAAAAGAATTAATTATTTATTTAAAGAAAAAAACAATTTGGCTAAAGACACTTCGTTGCCGCCGTTCTCTCTTGACCATTGGGCGCCCCGTCTTTTCGAGGCGAGCAAATTTTTTTCATCTAATGGCGCCTCGTCTTTTCGCCTGTTTTGACGTCAAAGGATCTTCAACTTCCACCGCCGGAAAAGGAATTTCCGGTCATAATGCGGCTGTTGCCGCTGCAGATGTTCCTGCAGGTGATGGACCTGTTCTTGTTCAGCTATTCTCTTCTCAAGGATGTAAAACATCTCCGGATGCAGAGATTCTCGTATCTCGCCTTGGACGTGGCGATTCCGACGATCAAATCCTTCGTGAAGGTGGATCCGGTGGTTCTCCGGCGATGGTTTTGGTTTTCCACGTTGATTATTGGGATTATAAAGGATGGAAAGATCCATACGGTTCGAGTCAATGGACGGTTAGGCAAAAGGCTTATATCGAAGCGTTGAATCAAGATACAATGTTCACTCCTCAGTTTGTGATTCTAGGTCGTGTTCAATTACTTGGGAATGAAGAAGAGACATTGCTCAAATCTATCGTTGAAGCTCCTAGGTTTCCTTCTCCGGCGTTTCGGGTTAGTAATTTCTTAGTTTTACTTATGTTTTATTAAGCGATGAATCAACGGTTTAGAATCATCAATGGTTAGGGTTATTGAGAGAGGTGGTAACTACATTGTGATCAAAATCTAATAAATTTGGAGAAACCTTAGAAATATTGACGGTTCTCTCAAATTTATTGATTTGCCGATAAACTTATTTATACAAAGATATAACTTGATTAGAAGTTCCTATTTAGCAATACAAATATATACACAAATGTTAACTTTCCTAATAACAATATGTGTGCACATCGATCTCGTAATACCAAGTTCTCGTTGAAATTGTTATTGTTATTGGTAACTACATATTGATTAAGATTTGTGAAATTGTTATTGGGTTCTCTTACTAGGCTACATTCCAAAGACCAACTTCAGAAACACTTCAAGTGTCTCTCACAGGAGCTTTGAGGATGAAAGTGGACTCGAGGGGGATCGATATAATGGTGGCATTATATGAGAATGGTTTAGTGAATGATTGTCCTCGAGGAGAGAACTCAGGAAGAGTCTTGTCCATTGACTATGTTGTAAGAAAGCTAGAAAAGTTACGCACAGTTAAAGATTTAACGGAGAAGAAGACGGTGTCAAGGACGGCTCATTTCACGGTATGGGATGGATTTAACAGTGGTAAATGTGGAATTGTGTTTTTACAGAATACATCTCTTCAAATTTTCGGTACGCAGAGTTTTCAATTGCCTGATGAGATTTGACAAAAAAAGCAATTAAAATAATAAAAATTCTGAATCTATATATGAAAAAGAATTTTTCCCTTTTGTGTTCGTTCATATTTGGTTATTATTGGAATTTTGTGTGTACAGAATGATATTTGTCAAGCACGTTTACAGGTATTTGCTTTGTTTAAACCCTTTCAATTTTCTTTCTTTCTAAGTTATGATATTTATCCCACTCGAGTTTTAGGATATTAAATTAAATGATTTCTATTTTTCATGCTGATAATTGATGAACATAATGTTTTGGCCGATGTTTCCGATCGAATTCGATGATGTTAATTAAAAATAATACTTCATACGCAAAATTGAATTAATTAAGATTTGATTTAACCAGGACATTATCTTAGTGGTTTGTGGGTTTAAATCCGCCGTCTGTCGATAAAAAAAAACAATTTTTGACTTGTGTTAATTTCATAACCTTTTGTAAGGACGATTATAGTTTGAATATTTTGACATGTCTTATAGTGAAAGTTATCGAAACGTGTCGTACAACCTTATCCACGCAACGTAACTAAATTAATTCACAGAAATATGTCAACGAACATTTTCCTTCTGTGGATAAACAAGTTAATGAGATTTAAGTCAAAAACAGTTCCTAACTTTTGTTTGGCCAAAAGAATTCCTAACTAACTATTTTATCATCCAAATAAACTATTAACTTTGCGTTGATTTGGTTGAATTGAACACAAAGTTAGTCATATTTTGTAACATATAAAATTTATGTCAAATTTTTGAATTCAAACATGATTGTATAACAAATTTACTTTCGTGATATCAATCACTTTATCTATCAATTTAAAATTCTAAATTATTATTTGAATTTAAAATTCTAAACAAACACTAATGATCATGTTTGATTTGTTTACATATCGCCTTAGGATTATCTTTCGTTGGTTAAAAACAATCCACTTATCTAATGTTCTTTTTCAGATTTTTAAACAAACCCTTTTGATATGTTAAACAACCTAAAATCAGAAATTAGGTAGCTAAAGTTTCAGCAATGAGGTCAATAATAAATATAGATATAATAAAATAATTTCATATCTATGTCTATTTCAATGATTCATGAATTCTTTTGAAAATTCTAAACCTAACTATGAAACTATTGAGCATGCATTTAAAAAAACAAGCAAGATACAAAAATAAAATAAAATAGAATATAAATCCAAAAGATTTTAGAAATATTCACAGAGATGTAGGTCTCAATAGAAAATAAAGTATATCTAAACAATAACATAAAAACTAGTATATGTAGGTTAAATCACACTCTGGTTGAGATCAAAATGGCAATACTAAGTCAAAATAGAAAAAATTTCAATTTCATTTTTTTTTAGTTTGATCGGTTTAAGTTAGATCGATTTGATGTCCAAAAACATCTACTTCTTACTCATTTGCTTATATCCTTGCTTTTTATGAGTCAGAATTTTTTTGAACTTGAAAATCTTTTTACAACACCAACAAAATTCTAAAAACCATAATTAAAATACGTCAAAATCGCATTGCATCAAACTGACTACTGTGTCTTACAACTAGATGCAAAACCATATATGTAAATAACTGGTACAATTTGAATACGGTGTCTCTGTATAGTCTCTAAAATTTAAAATGATTATTTCGAGAATAATAACCTTTTTTCTTGTGGACAGGTTGGTTAAAACGTATAACTAAAATATTCATCATTATTACTAATATTTTTAGCTAAAATATATTCACCTTTATGAGGTTAACAAAAATGAAAATGTTACTGAATAAAAATTTGGAAATCGCAGAAAATTTAACTTACTCGTTGAGCCGAGTTCTTAAGCTTACTTCCTTAATCATATGCTGCTTGCTAATTGCTATCACATATTTTTCGTGTTCAATGCGTCGTGGATAAAATTAACACCATGAGATCTAACGTTAGGTCTGGTGTTTTTTTTTAATGCTAAATCCCTACGTCAGTTTTTCTTGGTTTATTAACGGTTAAGTCTTTTTTGTGTGTGTTGTTTATTATTTTATTTATTTAATACAAATAAATTGAAAGATAAAAAAACAAGGTTATATCGATCATCAGTTTCAATCCATATATTTATCTTTATGGTGGCCATATACTGGAAAACTAAAAAATAAAAAATTAGGTGCCATATTTTGTAGTCTTTGCGCAAATCAAAACTATATTCATTTAATCTTAAACATCTAAGTGTGTCTTTTTTGTCATCTTGATAAATAAAAGAACGAAGAAAAACATAATATCTAAGTGTTACAAAAACCAAAGCAAGGCTACAAACAAAAACCAAGAAAAACATCTAAGTGTTAGATAATATTTTATCGATTATTTTCACTTGTAGTTTCTAGATCATAAAAACTTAAATGTTGTTTTGAGTAATATTATTAATAAAATCGAGAAAGAAGGACGAGCAAGCAAATGATGTAAGGAAATTTGAAAATCTTAAACAATAATAGAAACTAATACGAAAAAAGAAAAAAAGAAATTGATATTGAAATTACAGTATAACTTCTTATAAAAAACTAAAATGAAGATAGCTGATTAACGAATTGACATGTGGAAGACTTACAGAATTGATAGTTTCTTATATGAAAGACTTGCATAATTGATAGTTGCAAAGTTTTAATAAAACTAATAATTACTATATTTGAAACGAGGTCCCTTGTGTTCATCAAAATTTTCTCTGACAGCGATTACATTTAACATTACTAATAAGAAGACAAATTACTGTGCTATTAAAATTTTTATATTGGGTTGTTGGGATTGTTGTAGTCTTGTAGATATACCAGGCAATAACATAATCTACCAATAATTATTTACATTATTTTCCTTTAGTTGAGAAATTAAATAATATTTGACCAGATTATCTGGATTTTCTGTCGCCTTGCTAATTACCATTATTTGATAAATTACTCTTTTATTGTTACAATAGAATTATGCTTAGAGCAATTAAAAAAAACCCTTGATAGCTCATTTCCGTTTTTTTGGATAAAAATAGCTCATTTCCTTGTGACATATATAGTGATATACATTATTAAAAATTTTATGTCAAATCATCCAGGTTTCGGATTGCAACCAAAGTCTCTGTAATTCGATGACATCCGGTGGCATTAGCACTCACTCACTTACTGACACACACACACACACATATATATATATATAATTTAATATATCTAGTATCACGCATGTATTTTAAAATTTTGACCATTGATATTCCTTGTTCTCTACGTATGTTGCACCGCAGCGACGCTTTGTCGTTGATTAATTTACCTAACTTGGTAAAAACAAAATACACGTCTAAGATTATTATCAGTTAGCGTTGTCGTTATGGTAATTGTTATAGAAACTCTGGTTGGATGCACAACTCAAACTGACTTTTAGCATTTTGATCGGATCTCCATATTCAAGCAGCACGATCTAGTTTCAACTGGAATCTGATGACACGATGGTTCTAACTCCAACCGATGACGTAATTATTCTGTACATATCTCCTATTATTTTTCCTAAAAAGAGAAAGACTATTTATACAAAATTTGAAAAGCTAAATAAATATATTTATTATTTTATTTCGATATATATGTAACGTGTTTTATTCAATATTACTCATGTGTTTAAATTAAGTAGTGTTTTAGAAATTTATTTATTTATTTATAAATAAGTGTCTAATAATTTTCGTGTAACTTTTGATATGAATATGTCTATACTAGCCCTGCTTAATGCTAATTAACAAATAGTTAAATAGTCAACTGTCTTTGTAAAGATATATCTGATCATTTAATTCCCGAAAATATTAAAATGACATTTCTATTGAAATGAAAAACTTTATATACTATCTTTTCGTTTCTTATCATATATTTTTGTAAATGTATATTGCTATACTCATAATCTTAATTAATTGTATATATATATATATATATAGTGATGACTGATGAGTAAACATTAAACATACACGCAACCATAGCTATCTTGCAAACTGTTTGATGATTTGAGACAAAGAGACCAAAACAAATAGAACCTTCCTCAAAATCACACATCCTCAAATACGACTGAGATTCTGCCACGTGGTCATTCACTAAATAAGAATTAATATTAATTATGTTAAGACTTTAATTAAGATGGTTTAGTCTCATGCTTTTTTAACTTGTTACTTTTTTTCTTTGGTCAGAGCTTTTTGTTTGTTATCAAGGCTTTAAAGATATATTAAAATTTTACCCGCTTTTGTTTTGTCAACATAATAAGCTGTTCTTTTCCACTTCTTTTTTCATCCGTATTTCATCAAGAAAAGACACGTATTTAAATAGATGATGGAAGGACGGTACCGAATCTCCTTGACTTGACTTTGCATATACCATATACATATTATATATATACATATTCATGAAGAAACATATTTTCTTTGTAATCAAGTTCTCAAAACTATTAGCTCCTTCTCTATCTCTCTCTACTATCACATCTGAAAAGAGATGGGAAAATCTTCAAGCTCGGAGGAAAGTGAAGTGAAGAAAGGGCCATGGACTCCGGAGGAAGATGAGAAGCTCGTCGGTTATATTCAAACGCACGGTCCCGGAAAATGGCGGACCCTCCCCAAGAACGCCGGTAAATTCCTATATATACACTAATACACATACGCACAAATACCTAGTTCCTATCCGCTGCAATTTGTTTTTTTTTCTTGCGTTTTGTGTTTATGTTTATGTTTAAAACTTACTAACAATGATTAGCATGTTATATCATGTAAATGTCAACTTTAGTGTTTACATTTAAAACAATCATGGTTTTTATTCCAGTTTTGTGTGAATTTTGAAAAGGGTTAAAAAGATGCGGGAAGAGTTGTCGATTGCGATGGACGAATTATCTAAGACCCGATATCAAGAGAGGAGAGTTCTCTCTTCAAGAGGAAGAAACAATCATTCAACTTCATCGTCTTCTTGGAAACAAGTTAGTCTTTCTTCTAAATTGTTTAGTTTATAAATCAATAGTGTTTTTTATATATGTATCATTATAAACTTCCATTTATATATAAATCAATATAGTGACCTAGTTTTCCACTACTACACCTACTTCGTTGGACTTCCATGTCGTAACATTTTCTAAGAATATTACTTGCACATTTTATTTAATTCAACTGAAAAAAAAAACACAAGAACATAAGCACTATCAAGGTCAAATGTCTAAAGCTAAGCTTTCGATTTTCAACTCTTAGGCAGCTAATAAAATTCCCACTTTAATTTTAATTTAAAATCTAACTCATTTTTCTCTTCTATCTATAGATGGTCCGCCATTGCTATTCATTTGCCTGGAAGAACAGACAACGAAATAAAGAATTATTGGAACACACATATAAAAAAGAAACTCTTACGAATGGGGATTGATCCAGTGACTCATTCTCCCCGAATCAATATTCTTCAGCTCTCCTCGTTCCTTACCTCATCACTCTTCAAATCTATGTCGCAACCTATGAATACTCCACTTGATCTCACTACTTCAAGTCTTAATCCCGAAGTCTTGCATCACCTCACTGCCTCTCTCAACAACGTTCAGACCGAAGCATACCAACATCACCAACCAAATCAACACCTTCAAACAGCGCTAAACAATGACCAAACCACTTTCACCGGTTTGCTCAACTCCACACCACCGGTTCAATGGCAAAACAACGAAGAATACATGGGAGATTATCTCAGTTATACCGGTTCAGATGATCCATCTAATAACCAAGTCCCTTCAACCGGAAACTACTCATCAACTGCATTTATAACCGACGAAATTAACGACGGTGAAAATTTCAAAGCCAGTTGGAATTTTTGTTCAGCAATGCTACCGGGAACTTCGTCTAGAAACTCAACACCGTTGAATTCGTCTTCGACTGTTTATGTCAATGGTGGAAGCGAAGATGATAGAGAGAGTTACGGTAGCAACATGTTGATGTTTCATCATCATCATGATCATAATAATAATGCTTTGAATCTATCATAATATCTTCTTGATCATGGGGGTTTGTAATTCTGTTACATTGTATTTAAGCGTTTAGTCGTCGAAGAACTTTTCATTTCTTTTAACTCAAAAGGTCATAAGATAGTTGATATGTCTGTAAGTGTGTTACATACATATTATTTTAAGAGCTTAGTGTATCATTTATCTTGCCTTTGTCGTGCATTTTCTTCTACTCATTTTATTTCAATTCGAAGAAGTTTCCATTAATTTGTTTACATTCGAAAGGTCTTATACTTGTACGAACTTTTCTCTATATATATATTTCATTTATTATATTTGTACCATCTGAATTTTGATGATTAAGAACACATTTGGTGGAGCAGAATATATATATATATATATATATATATATATATATATATATATTAATAATGATTAGATGTATAATTTGGTCATAGACTCATAGAAAGTTAGTTTTCAATTTTAACATATAAGAAAAAAGAAATAATCTACTTGTATTATCTTATGATTAGTTTGAATATAGCACAACGAATAATACTACATCTAAAAGGTAGATATAAATAGTTATCCACTAAAAGAAAATGTATATGAGAGATAAAAATATTAGATATAGTCAATGTTGTTCGAGACACCAAACCCAATTTATAAAACTGTTCATACAGTGAGATGAGATATATATTCAATCAATCTTTGCTTTATCTACATTTTTGAGTTATGATACTGTATTAACATAAATACAAATCACGCATTAAGTCTTGATCGTTATTATCATTCTTAGCTAATATTGTCCTCTCGCATAAATACAAATCACGCATTAATTAAGTTGCGAGACTTAGCCAGACCCTTTCGCACTTGTACTCTCGGATCTGGTTCTTCTGGTCTGTTCTGGCACGAGGATTGGACCGGACTGGGACCACTACTATCTATCACAGGTGCTAATGGTCCTCATGTTTTAGGTATTGCTCGAATGGCTTCCGTATCCCAAGTTCTTGTGGATGGAGATTGGAATCTGCCTAATGGACGCCATCCCATAATCGCTCTTATTCGATCTTGTGTTCCCACGCCTCCTTCGCTCCAGATGGAACATGATGATCTCTTTCTTTGGAGGAACTCTCCAGCATCACCTCCAGGTCAGTTTTCATCCTCTTTAACTTGGAATTCGCTTCAGCCACAAGGAGTTAGAGTTTCTTGGCATAAAGAGGTTTGGTTCTCTTAAAGGATACCTATACACGCTTTCATCTTTTGGATTCTCATGAGGGATAGAGTGCCAACTAGGGATCGTTTGATTGGATGGGATATTCAGGTCCCTTCTCATTGCCCTCTATGTACCATAGGAGTGGAGTCCAGATTGCACTTATTCTTTTCTTGCTCGTTTGCAAAAGAGGTGTGGTTGGCTTTCTTTAACCACCCATCGCTATCTCCTCCCACGGATCTCCTGGCCATTGTTCAGTGGGTTGGCTCATTTTCTTGGTATATAAAAGTCAATACCATCCCTAAATTGGTTGTTCAAGCCTCATCTTATGAGATATGGAAGGAAAGGAATGCAAGGGTTCATGGAGCTAGTTCCCGCCAACCTGCCCTCCTTATCAAGGACATTCAACTTCAAATGAGATGCAAGCTTCTCAATTTGGATCGCAAGTCAACCTCCCCATATCTCCAGGTCACTCCATCCACTTACCATCTGGTTTTACCTACTAGTCAACATGGTTCGGCTACTTTCAGTTCGGCAATAATATTCCACCTCCTTCCTAGTTCTGCTTCATATATAGTGTTGGTTCTTGGTAACTGTCGATGTGCTCTATCGTTTCTCATTGTATTTCTTTTCTTTATCATTCAAGTTGTAATTCCAAATGATACCGTCTCGGAGAAGGGTGAAAAGGATAAGAAATAAAATGGTATTTGCAAAAGAAAAAAGAAAAAAATATTCTTTTTAAATTAATTATGGGAACTTCAATATTTATCAGTAAGGGAAGCAGGTACTAGGTCCGGCAAGATGTTTACCTGTGTTGACTTTATTCTATCAAGATGTATGCTATATACATGAAAAATCAATTTTCTATACTTTCATAAGAAAAATAAAATTTCTTACAGAAAAAGTAATATCGCTTAAATTTCCTTTTTATAGTGAAAAATAAATATAAAACAACATTATTGATAGTTAGTGGTTATAGTTGATGGGTTTTTTTCAAAATTAGCAATTCCATCTCTACTACAAAACTGAACGTGAGAGTTTCTTCTCATCCAATTTGGTTTTAAACGTCATGTACACAAAACATAAACTAAGAAGTAGCTTGATGCTACTTTGAAAATTCTCAAATTGACTGAATGGCATTTATGTATATGTATAGATATATACATAATATTATTTGATTAATATGTGGTCTATTCTAATCTCTTAGATCACTGAAAACAATATATATGTCTAACCATTCACTTAACCTTGCTACCATAAAATACAATAAAATAACAAAATGAAATGAAAAATAAAAGAAACAATATATATTTTCCTATGTTTCAATAAAGAAATGTGTTAAAGATTTTGTTGTTTAAATTTATTTGGCTGTCTTACATTTCAATGCAAAATTTTAATATATTTGAATTTTGTGGTTATTTGTATTATACAATGTATTTTATCATTGGTTAGATTTTATTTGATATCTTGTTTTTAGTTTAGAAAAATAAGATTTAGAATTTATATACTCCTATTGTTTCATTATATAGAATATTTAAAAGATTTTATTTTCACTATTTACATTTTTTTTTACGAATTTTAATTGTATTTGATACTTTGTGATCATTTGTATTCTGCAATCTTTATTATCTTTGGTTCAAAAAATTGTCTTTAATCAAATTTAAATGATATTTTTAAAAAAAAGAAAACTAATTTTTTAAAATTTATGTGATTTTTTTCAATTTTTTCGACCTTGGTTTTGTAGGAGCACGTTCGAAAGATCTACCGCCTCTATTTTTTGTGGGTCATTATCTCGTGGACTATTTTCTACAGCAACTCTTCTTGACCCAGCCTTCAATAGAACCAGTTGCGCCGGAACCAGAACTATCGGCCTCGAAATTCAAGTCTTCTTTTCAGAATCTCAAGAGAATGGCTCCACCAATAATCCTCGAAGATGGATCCCACATCTGCAGCCAAGATCTTCATAGATCTAAACCCGATTTGGGGGAGCCAAGGCCGAATCTCCATAAGTCACCATACATATCCCTCAGTACTCATCTTAATCCCCTCCGAGGAAACCCGCTAATGGGTCTTGGACGTTGGCTTCTAGAAATTTGGGAATCGCATGTTCACTTGCTCAAAATGGACTCCCTCATCTTCACTGGCTCTAGTTAAGCTTGTCTCGGCTCTGTTGTGGGTTGTACTGCGAAGGGTACCCCTCCTGCTTTACACATTTGAAGGGTTGAGTGTGATCGCTTATGGCATTGGAAAACTGCTATACACAGAGCATGCTCAGCTTCGACCTAAATCTCAAGGGCTTGTCAAAGTAAAGATTAGCATAGTTCTGGGGAAGAAACTTCCTCCCTCAATCACAGTGTGAGACAAGCTTGGGAACACTGTCAGCATAGATGCAGAGTAACCTAGAGTCCCTCCTAAGTGTGAGTTTTGTGAGGAATATGGGCACTCGAGACTACATTGCCCTCTTTTTCCCAAGCAGGTTGCAACCAAGAAGACTACTAAGTGTGTTTCAGAGCCTAAATTAACTCCTACATTTCCTTAGGAGAAAGGCTCACAAACATCATCTTTTGCGTCTCCTGTGGGTCCTCTTCACATGAATGCTAATGTTCTTGTTGCCTTAAACAGGTTCAAGAATCTAGCAGTCGTAATCCCTGCCGATAAATTACACTCTAGCCAGCAAGAATGGACTGTTGTTCATCGCTCTAATCTTGTTCGTGTCTCTGGTCCACATTCAGTATCTCCCATGAAGGTTATTGTGCCTCTCACCTCAGCACAAAAAATCTCCAAGGAGAAAATGATTAAGGCAGCTCAAGTAATCATCGGAAACAGAGCTCGTTCCCCTCTACCACTTACTTCACAACCACGCTTTAGTAGGTCTCTAAAAAAGAGAAAGGAAAAAACTTATTCAACAAGCTCTATCCCTCATCTCGAATGGCTCAATTTTTGTTTCTGGTGATCAGGCATTCGTCTCTCTTGCGCCTGCTGACTTTGCTTCTGATTCAGCTTCCATTGATCCTGATTCTGATACTTATTCTGTTAATATAAACTCTGCTCGAATGATTTGGCTCATCTTCAAATTTTAGATCCTAATGGACGAATGCTAGTGTGTTCGGCCCCTCCTCTGGAAGCATAAGAGCTTCATCCCACTCTTTTGTTGTATATATATGAGGATCTTTTGTTGGAATACAATGGACCTGAATGACCATGATAAGCAAAGAGACTTCTCTAGTTGGATCACCGCCAATAGACCTATATTGGGCGGCATTTTGGAATCATGTGTGTAGCAGTTAAATTTATCCTCTGTCATCTTCAGAACCCTTCCTGGTTAGAGATTCGATAGCAATCACTCAAATGATGCACTTAATGGTAGAATCATAGTTGTTTGGAAGCAATCAATCTTTATCTTTATCTTTATCTACAAGAAAACTTACCTGTTTGTGAGGTGTGGTGCATTGGATCATGCTTCGGCCCAATCCTATTCAATCACCTTGTCTATGCTCGTAACAATTCTCAAAAGAGGCGTCTTCTTTGGTCAGAGATCAGGGATTTATCTAAGTCACCTTTGTTATCTGCTTCTCCTTGGATCACCTTTGGTGACTTTAATCAGCCACTAAGTCACTAACCTCTGATGAGATGTTCTTTATTTATCCTCATGGCTATTCTTTGTAGGGATGCATGATTTTCAAACATGCCTAGAGGACAATTTACTATTTGATCTGCCATCCTGAGGATGTCACCTAACATGTGCTAATCATCAATCAGAAAATCCAATAGCAAGAAAATTGGACAGAGCCTTAGTCAATAAGGCCTAGCCAAGCACTTTCCCCAACTCAACTGCTTTCTTTGATGCTCCAGGCTTCTTTGATCACTCATCATGCCTTGTCACGCTTGTTAAGGACACTAGGAGAAGAAATCGCCTTTCAAATTCTTCTTCTTCCTTGTTTCTCATCTAGGTTACATGGAGATGTTACAAACAACTTGGTCTAGTGCTCTGCAGAATAGAATAGCTATGGTTAAACTCTACTTCAGGCTGAAAGCAACAAATTCAGGTTGCAAAGGACTTAATCGAGTTACGTACAAAAATATACAATTCATAACAAAGGAATCACTTGATAAGCTTGAGCTCATTCAAAGATAATTGATTTCTGTCCCAACTTAATCTTTGTTTGAGGAAGAGAATTTGGCGAGGGTTGAATGGTCATTTTAGGCAAATATTTAGGGTATTTTTTTCAGACAGAAGTTGAGGGTGGGCTGGCTAGATCAACGTGATGCTAACACTACCTTTTCACAATTCGGTAAAAGCTAATCTCTCCAAGAATGTTATCATCAATCTCAGGGATAATCTTAATGACAGAATCTCATACCCTACTCAACTAAAAATTATGGTAGAATAATACTACTTCAATCTCTTGGGGTCTCAAAATGAAAAAATCACTCTCTTACTCATTCGATCGTATTAGGAGTATTCACCCTTTTAGATGCTCAGCCTCTTTTGCTGCATGATTTCCTCCCCACCTACGAATGAAAAGATTCATAACATTGTCTTTGTCATGCCAAAGAACAAAGCCCCAAGTTCTGATGGATTTTCTATTGAGTTCTTCACCTCTGCATGGGACTTGGTTGGATCTAATTTGATTTCTGCAGTAAAAGAGTTATTTGTCTCTGGTATCATCACAAGGAAAGCGAATGTAACCATCTTGGCTCTCATCCCTAAGACTACATGCGCTTACAGGCTCCCGAAATTTAGGTCGATATCGTGTTGTAACACGGTCTATAAGATCATCTCACGAATCATCTCCAAAAGGCTGAAATGGTTCTTATCTGAAGCAGTTCAAAACAATCAAGTGGGATTTATTAAGGTATGCTCCATTGCAAAATATTCTCTTGGCTTCAGAACTGGTTTCAGAATTTCACAAAGAAGGATCAACTACAAGGGGTTATCTTCAGGTAGACCTAACCAAGGCATTTGATAGCTTGGACTTGAGGTTCCTTTTTAATGTGCTGTGAGCTTTTGAGCTACCTCCCACTTTCATCCGCTGGATCAGGCAGTATGTGGCGAAAACATCTTTTTCAATTGCACTGAATGGAGAGTTGGTCGGCTTCTTCCTAGGAAAAAAGGGTTTGAGGTAGAGAGATCCAATTTCCTCATCGTTGTTTGTTCTTGCCATGGAAATCTTCTCTAAAGAACTTGACTCTGCTGTAAGGTTGAGTATGTTTAAGCCTCATTCTCTATGCAATGATCCATTGGTCACGCATTTGAGTTTTGTGGATGATGTACTACTTTTTTTTGATGGTTCTGAAGACTCTCTTGAGAGGATTATCCACATCCTGGACCAATTTTATCTCGCTTCAGATGTAAAGCTCAATACGCAAAAGACACTTCTTTTCTTGGACGGTAATAACCAAGCTTTGATCACACAGGTTGCTGACCGTTTTTATCTTCAATAAGATTCTTTTTCTGTGCGTTATCTAGTCTTGCCCTTGTTGCCTCATAATCTGCGCACATAAAACTAACAAATTTTGCTTGAAAAAGTTACAAAGAGAGTCTCGGCATGGACTGTACGACATCTTTCATTTGCGGGCATGTTAACTCTCATCAAATCGGTAATATAAAGCCTCATAAACTTTTGGCTATCTGTATTTCTGCTGCCCAAGTCTTGTTTCTATGTTGTTGAAATAATATGTAACTCCTTTCTTTGGAGTGGAACTCGTAACTTGGTCTGTAATGCTAAGGTCACATGGGACTTGGTTTGCACACCCAAAGATACTGAAAGTTTGAGGTTATGTAGGCTTGATAGTTAGAACACCGTTTTTGGGCTTAAACTAATCTGGTTGCTCTTTACAAGGCTGGTTCTCTTTGGGTCTTTTGGGTCACAAAGAATCTTATGAGGGGAAGGCTGTTTTGGGATGCTAGCTTTTTAGGTTATGGTTCCTAGATTTGAAAGAAACTTTTGAAGCTTCGTCCGATAACCAGACCTTATTTGTGCACTCGCTCATGTAATAAAACTCACTTTTGGCATGATGACTAGACTAATCTTGGCCCTCTCATTGACTTGACAGGCTCCAATGGACTTTCGGGTTTCTGGTATTCCAAGGTTGGCAAACGTTGCTCAAGTTGCCTCGGATGGCATATGGATTTTACCAATGGGAAGACATCATATTATTCAGTTATTGCGTGCCAGTATTCCTTCTGAAGTACCCATCGATTCACTTATGCTTGCGAATCAGATCCTTTGGAAAAACACACCTACTTCGACTCCAAAACAATTTTTCTCATTACGCATTTGACACTTACTACAACCCTATTTGTCACTAGTCACTTGGCACAAGTCTGTTTGGTTATACCAAATCATTCTAAAACACTCATTTATAATGTAGATTGTACTCATGGACAAACTCACCACAAGAGATAGGTTGAGGAGTTGGGGAATTCCAGTGCCGGATCTCTGTCTCCTCTGCTCGTCCCGGCCAGAATGGACATCACACTTGTTCTTTGAATATGGTTACTCTCTCAAAGTCTGAAACTCCTTCACTCATCCATCTTTATCTCCTCCGACTGGATTCAACGACATTGTGGATTGGGTAAGGTCTTGCTCCAATGTTGTGCGTCTCAAAACCATTTACAAACTGCTCCTCCAAACAGTTATTTATGAGCTTTGGCGTGAAAGGAATGCAAGGCTGCTTCTAACTACAATCACTCCTCCTTCGATTATCATCAAGGAAATTCGTCAAACATTGTGAAGTAAGCTAGTGGGATTGGATAGGCAAACAAATCTTCTTCCACCGACTGCCACTCAACCAAATGAGACTTACCTCTTCGCATGGTTTAGATACATTCATCACACAACTTTTTTCCTACAGCCTTAGCTACTACACTCTATTTATAACTGCTGCTCACTTCTAATTCCTCGTCTTGTTGTATCTTCTATTTATTCAACATGTAAACTTAAAATGGTACTCTTCACATGGAGCAAAGAAAAGACGAGTACAACAAATTAAAAAAGTTGTTTTATGATACATGTATTGACAAAAACTTTTAGTTTTACTTTTATTATTTTAATGTAGTGACCAATGAAATTTTTATCTAATATATTATAATGGATAAAAGACAAAAAAAAATAATACATCGATAAAAACGTTAAAAAGTAACGGAGAGATTATAAACGCAACATACAAACACATATTGACGCGAGTCACAAACGGTATGTTGGCTATGTCCATGAGTAGAAGGAAATTGATTTTATTATTTGAAGCAGATTATTCAGAATGCAGAAAAAAAAGAGAGAGTAAGAATATACACTCCAATTCAACCATAAATTAACTAGTTTACAAATTTATCTTCTAACTCGCTGACCGGCCAACGAGATTCACGTGCTATTGGAAGAAACGTATGATTTCAAAATATATCAACATAATCAATAAAATGTGCTAATCTCAAAAGTTAAGTTAGTTATTATTCAATTGATAAAAAGCATATCAATATAGTTATTGTTCAAACAATAATTAATAATTTATTAATTATTACAACAACAATATATGAACTGCTCAGGGGGAGTTCCAAAACCAACACAAGAACCTTCTTTGAATTTCTTATTCACGCAAATCGCTTTACACTCTTTGTTGCCAAGTTTATGAGTGCAACGATTGTAACACAGTACTTGACCCGGAGCCTCGCCCGATGCAAAATTACCTAATAGAAAACACAATTCAATTCATTGATACAATGTATACACACACAAATAACTAAAACTACTCCTGATATATAAAAAAACCCCGCAGTTTTTACTAATTTACAAATTAGAAGAAATGCCTTTTAGAAAAAGGAAATGTGATTATTCAAAGAGTTATTTTAAACATTTGATGCTGAAATTTTAAAATCAGAGCTTTTTCAAAAAGAAAAATCCAAAATATTGCAAAAATAATAAAAATTTATAAATACCGGAGAGGAGATTATTTGTTTGGCACTGAACGGAGGAAACCGCGATGAGAACGGTGTGGACGAAAAAACCAACATTTTTGAGGAAGCCATCTTCATACAATTCAATGTCTTACACACTTTCGAATGATTTAACTAAATGGTGTTTTGTTTTTTTCTTGCTTATCAATTTGCAGGCATGTATTAAGGTATATTTATAGTTACACGAAATGGTTATTGGTCCTTACTTATATTCATGACCATAAATTCGTTACTTAACTTTTTGCCATACATAGTATGACCAATTGACCATTAACCTGTCTACCAGTTGACTAACAAAACAAATGAATTAAAAAATAACCATAATACAAATAAATAAAAGTTCAACGCTGCATTCAAATGTTCTACGCACTATATTACTGATATAAAGATACATTCTAATTAGACTAATCAATTTGACAAAAAATGTACATTAATAACATTATAGTGAAGCTTTAAGTTTTAGATATATAATAATAGATATCAAGCATATAATGACATACATATATGTTCATGACCATAAATAACTTTGGTCCATACTCTTTTTTTTTCTTTTATAAAGAATAAAACTACAATAACGATACTGAAATTCTGTATATATATTATCCTCCTACTAAAAGAATAATCTTTATACATTATGTGTACAACAACAAGAACGATGACGACCATGGAGAATCGTTCCACAGTCTCTCTTAAAAAGGTAGATCTAGGCAATTCTTTTTCTTTTCTTTTTTTAATTGCTTCTCCGACGATCGTTGGAGAGGGTTTGTCTTTATTTTTTCTTTTCAGAGCTTAATGTAGGTTATGTGTTGGTTTGAAGCGGTGAGTTCGCCGTTTTCATCTCCAGCGGTGATATGGTGTGGCGAGCCGGCGAGGCAAAGCGAAGCTAGGACCAAGGGCGAGTTCCAAAGAAGAGTTCTTCGTCGCTTAGAACCAGTGTGCCTTTGTAGGGGAGGAGGATGCCGCTAGGTGGGTGACTGTTGAGCCACCGAGGTGTTTCCTTTCATCTAGTTTTACTGCGAAAGTCGCTTCGCGGGCCGGAGAGTTATTCGCGGCGTGTCGAAGGAGGCGATGAAAATCAGGTTACTCGGCTGAAGAGGCGATGGTGGCTGAACAGGTTGAGATCTGAGCCTAGCAAACTCTTTCTTGCTGTCTCATCCCCCGGAGCACCTCCCATCGAGTGGGTGGACGGAATCGGTGTTGCCAGAAATCATAATTTTTCAGTTAACCGTAATAAATCCTGGCGTTGAGGACAGTTGCACCGTGTAGAGTTTTTCTGCTCCGGTTTAGTTGGATTAGGATTACTTTTGTGGTATTTTGTAAACCGTTACAAACCATGTAAACCGCACCATTTTCGGTGGGTTGATTTAATGAAATTATATTTAAAAACAAAAAAAAACAAGATCGATGAATAGAATAAATATATATATATATTGTTCAGTACAACTAGCCAAGTACCATGGAAAGCCATTTCCAAACACGGTTTGTTGCATTTCATACTCTCCTTACTATGGAAGGTCTCTTTACAATGGTCAAAGCACGTTTGAGCTTTAGCTTTTATTTTCATCTCCACAATCATTGTAAGAAGTTTATTAATTGGGGAAAATACGAATGAGACTATTACTAGAAAAAAAAGAAATCGAATAGGGACATTAATATAATATATATATATATATATTCAAAATTATAACGAAACTCACCACAAAAGAGGTTATATGAAATGACTAACACAACCAGAGAGAATGCAACCAACAATTTGTAGAACTCATTTTCAAACTCTCTCTAGAACTCAATTTTTTCTAAAAGAAAATATAGTTTCTTAGAAATGGTTTGATGTAAACGGAGAACTGGCATTTTTGTTAGATATAATTATTGTTATGACCACATGATTATTGACAATAATTATGGTTTAATGTAAAAGAAACAAGAAATTTCTAATGTAATTATGGGTTAATGTAAACAAATAAACAAAATAATTAAAAAAGAGAAAGATTATACACCCTAATTCAACCATAAATTAAATGGATATGCTAATCTATCTTCTAACTCGCTGACCGGCCAACGAGATTCACCTGCTATTGAAAGAAGCGTATGACTGGATTCAAAATATATCAACATAATAAATAAAATGTGCTAATCTCAAAACTTATGTTATTATTTAATAGATGAAACAAACAAAACATACCAATATTATTATTAGCCAAACAATAATTAATAATTTATTAATTATTACAACAACAATATTTGGCAGTAGGGGGAATTCCAAAACCAACACAAGAACCATATTTGTATTTCTTATTCACACAAATCGCTTTGCATTCGGTATTACCAAGTGTGGGAGTGCAAGGATTGAAACACAGTTGACTCGAAGCTTCGCCCGATGCAAAATTACATAATAGAAAAACCCAATTCAGTTTATTGATAAACGTATACACACACACAAATAACAAAAACTACTGCAAATATATAAAAAAGCCACAGTTTTTACATAATTAAAAATCAGAATAAATGTTTTTAGAAAAATAAAATTTGATGATTTGAACAGTTATTAACAATTGATGCTGAAATTTTCATATCAGAGCTTTTCCAGAAAAATCTAAAATAATAAAATATATATAAATACCGGAGACGAGATCATTTGTTTGGCACTGAACGGAGGAAACCGCGATGAGAACGGTGAGGAAGAATACAATCAACATTTTTGACGAAGCCATCTTCATACAATTCAATTTCTTACACACTTTCGAATGATTTGACTAAATCGTGTTTTGTTTTTTTCTTGCTTATCAATTTGCAGGCATGTATTTATTCTATTTATAGTTACACGAAATGGTGTTGGTCCTTACTTATATTTATGACCATAAATTCGTTATTTATCTTTTTGCCATACAGATTATGACCAGTTGACCACTAACCTGTCTAGCAATTGACTAACAAAACAAATGAATTAAAAAATAACCATAATACAAATAAATAAATGTTCAACGCTCCATTCAAATGTTCTACGCACTATACTACTGATATAAAGATACATTTTAATTTTTTTTACAGCAAAAACACATTAATTCATTAAATTAGCGGAAAAAGACTCGCCTTAACAGAGAGCAAATTCGAAGACAACCCAAAAGTCTTAAGCCTACATGAGAGACATAAATCTCGTAATCGGGTTCCTTTTGCATGGTGGTCCGCACATGCATTATCACAACGTAGAATATAAATAATAGAAAACGTGGAAAATTAAGTTTCAAATTTTTGAAAACATCTAATTTAGATGTAAACGAAGGTGAATCATCCAGATTATTTGTTAACGCGAGAAGATCTTAATTAGACTAATTAATTTGACAAAAAATGTACGTTAATAATATTATAGTGAAGCTATAAGTTTTAAATATATAACAATGGACATCAAGCATGTACACATATATTGATGACCATAACTAACGTTGGTCCATACTCTTTTTTTGTTAAAGAATAAAACTACGATAACGATACTGAAATTCTGTATTTATATTACCCTCCTACTAAAATAATAATATTTATACATAATGTTTACAACAACAAGAACGATAATTAGAAGGTTTGTGAGGAAGTTCATGATGTTGTTCAGAACAACTAGCCAAATACCACCCATAAAAGCCATTTCCAAACACCGTTTGTTGCATTTCATATTCTCCTTACTATGGAAGGTCTCTTTACAATGGTCAAAGCACGTTTGAGCTTTAGCATTTATTTTCATCTCTACAACCGTTATAAGAAGTTTATTGATTGGGGGAAAATACGAATAGGGACAGTAATCATATATGTATTCAAAATTATAGCCAAACTCACCAGAAAAAAGGTTATAGGAAATGACTAACACAGCCACGAGAGAGAATGCAACCAACAATTTGGCAGAACTCATTTTCAAACTCTCTGTAGAACTCATTTTTTTCTTAAAAATATATATAGTTTTTAAGATATGGTTTGATGTAAATGGAACACTTTTTATAAACCAAAAAGATATTTCTATTATATATAATTATTATTATGACCAAATAATTATTAACAATAATTATGGTTTGATGTAAAAGTAACAAGAAATTTCTAATGTAATTATGGCTTAATGTAAACAAATAAACAAAATAAATTCCAGCTATTAAAAAGCTCAAGGAAAAGGGTTCATTTTAATTAGATAAAAGTGTTCATAAATTTTTTCTAAGTTCTTAAGATATGGTTTGATGTAAAATAAACAAAAAAAATATTAGATAAAGAAATTTCTTTTAAAGAGCAAAGGAAAAGAGTATATTGATACTTTCTAATTGTATAAAAGAGTAAGGAAAATGGTATATATTATTATCTTCTTCCAATCATTAAAAGAGCAAAGAAAAGAGTCTTTTATTATTAGATAAAATGGTAATAACCATAACTTCTTCCAAGCTCTTTTCGGTTTTAAGTTTATGTAAACTTATGTGGAAAATGGACTAGTTATTTCAAATAAAAATTTATACTTAAATTATTTTTAGTATTTCTTTATTTTACATTAATTTTTAGTGTGTTTTTTCGCCACATGTTGATTTATCATGGGTTTATGCACAATTGTTTTAGTTTATTGTTTAAATGAAAGTTTCTCCTTTGCTCTATATTATAAACTTAAATATACATAGTTAGCACAAGAAAATTTTCCCAGTATAAATTGATAAAATGCGTAGCTCCCAAAGTGCTTCTTCATCTCCCAACTACACAAGAAACCATCTAATTAAAAACAAAAACAAAAATCTCATAATTTTATATCTATAAGTAACTGATAATTATAACATATATAGTAAAATAGATAAATATCACCACACGGTCCACACACATACTTGTTTTACGACACTCGCTAAATTCTTGTACCTTCCCCACTTGTAGGCGATTCCTTTGTTAGAGTAATCACACACACATTATACATAAATTCATCAAGGTTTTTTATGCATGTTCTGTAATTTTGCGATATGTCTGCGAGCACGTCAAAGACAATCTCTAAGAAAAAGGTGTGGATGAAAATTGGGGGAAAATATAGTAAATATTGCATTTGCAGGAAAAGATGGTGGAAACTAGAGTTACTCTGTTAACTTTCGTTAAATAAAAATGGAGTGCAAAGAACGGAAGAAGTGTGAGTGGAAAAAAAAGAAGCAAAAGAGTATAGTTGGATATACGTATACTTTTATCAGTTGTCAAAGTATGCTACTTTTATTTACGAAAATAGAATAATAGAAAGAGTTATAGATAGGCACACAAAAAAACCTTAACTTAAACATTTGAACTATGCATGGGCATTCGGTAACTTTGGATCCGTTTGGTTCGACACTGCGAAAGTTTGATGTATTCGGTTTGGAAAACATGTTTATAAATTGAATCGAATTCGAAGTTCGGTTTGAAAGCGACAAACTCGGTTCTGATTAAAAGAAATTAATTGTTGCCAAATTGGAACCAAAGTTTGTTGTGTTATTAATTTGCTTTTTGTACTGACAAAGAGGTAAAATGACATCATAATTGCTTGCTTCATTCATCCAGAGCCTTAGGAAAACAAGTAAGCTTTCTTCAAGAATTTCTAATCGGGATCCGAGGTAAAGACTTAAATAGCTTTTTAGCAACTATGAATCAACTCAAAACATCATTCATACTCGACATGAACTTTTTTTTGTGATAGAACATATATACCTCTAAGGGCGAGATCGCGACGACGGAGATGGGGTCGTTCAACACTTAAAAGAGACGTTGGGCTTCGTCTTTTCAGTGAAGAAGGAATAAATAAAAATAATAATTAGGGTGTGTGTTTTCTTATTTGAACATAAATAAACCGATTATTGAATTTATGATTCATCTTGCCCCGGTCATTTTACTTCTGTAAACCGAATATAAATCAAAATAGTCAAACTTTGGTTTGGTTCGATTTGATTCGGTTTGGAATTTACCATGTCTAAATTGAATTCTTAAAACAACGGTTTTTTTTGTAACTGATTGGTTTTATTATTTTAGCGAGACTAGTTAAAACTTAAAACTAGTTATATTAAAATCATCAGAATACAAAATATCTACTTTTATTATTTTATTTTTGTAAGAGAAAACTATGATAAGAGAACTACGGCTTTACCTTTCAGTAAACTAAAACGGTGTTAAATTATGAATTTTGGATCATATTTTTTAATGCACCGAAGATTTGTTTTGCATTTCTGTAGTTGATCTTGCAAAATGACAATAGTTGTTGAATATTTTATAATTCTATCAAAATTATATATTGATAAGTTTTCGTTATATGGAAATCACAATTCACAATTGTACCTTATTATTAAAAAATCAAGAAAGAAAACTACGAAAAGTAACTATTGAAATTAGATTTTTTAATGAAAATAAAGATTTATATGATCTTCTTACTAAAGAAGATTCTTTATTTATTTCATCGTAGATATTTGAAATAAATATATATATAAAGGAAATATAATGATCAAAGAGAAGGAGGTGAAAGAATTATAGGGTTACAACAACATCGCTTATAGTAAGGTCTTTTAGGAGGAGGACCATTAATAGGAGGAGGATAAATGCAGCTACCATTTTTATAAGCCAATCCTACACACATTTTGTTACATTCGGCATCTTGAAATGTCCCGGTATAACTTTCGTAGCAAGTTGGAGGCACAGTTCTCGCATTTACTCCTATTCCCACAAGCATCATATAAATTAATTAGAAAAAATACCAAAAAAATAGTATGAATAAGTAAAGTTAATAATCGTATATGTCATGAAGAGAAATACCGGAGAAGAGGTCATAGGAAATGGCCACCATAACCACGAGAGTGAATGCAACCAACAATTTCGAAGAGCCTATTTCCAAAATAGTTTTTATTAAATTTTTAGTAGGATAATGAAAAGGTGATGTATTTATAATTGGAAAAAGTGGTCATGACCATAACTTCTTCCATGTTTTTGGTTTTTAAAGAGGATCTTTGACGACATGAAAGTCAAAAACATTTAGTCAAATCTTTTTTTGACATAAAGTTGCTAATATATACTCTTCGTTAAAATTTAGTGAAATTTTTTGGGAAAAGACCCTATTTGTAATTTGAAAAATACCCTCTTCTTATTTATTTTTATCGAATCTGATACTGTTTTACTAAAATAACCTTAAAACAATGAATAATAATTTTTAGAAAAATAAAATCAATTATTTTTTTGGGAATAAACTAAATATTTTGTTTTATGCAGAAAAAATAGGCGACACAAATTTATTTGGAAAAATTCTCTTAAAATCTATGAAATATTTCTGAAACATCCCTAAAACATCTTTATCTCAAAATTTAAAAAATTATAATAAGAATTGTAGTTATTTATAAAATTCGTTTTTTAAATAAGTGAATTATCTATGAGTGATTTTGATACATAAGATCAATAAAACATATTTATCTCAAATATTTTAAAATTATAATAATTAAAATATTAATTATATTTATATAGAAAATTACGATTAATTATGATTAAACAAAAACGAATATTAATTATAGTTATTTATCTCAAATATTAATTCGACTTGTTCTTTAGTTCATATCCCAGGAGTATATTCATAGCTTCATAAAACAAGTCACATATGTGGTACATCATCAAATAAACAAAACCCATAAAAAAAAACGTATACTTTAAGTTATAGTGGTTATATATAATGACACTTGAGTTGTATCTTAAACTCCAGTGGCTTCAGTAATGAGAAATCCTCCTGACGTTGTTTTTGGCAATAATATAATACAGCGTGAGGCTGAGGAACGTTTACGTATGATCTCTGTCTCGTCCTTGGTGCCATAACAACCCTGAATCATAAAGTATACAATAGTTACAAAAAAATGGTCAAGCTTTGTGCTTCATTTAAAAAATGGGCATTAACTAACAATTTTTTTGGATATAAGGCTAATTTCATTATGTTAAATAAGGACCAGAAGGTTTGTAATGAGATTACAAAATCTTCTTAGCCAAATAAGGATTTACCTTTGTCAAAAAAAAAAACAAAGAAGATACTAAAACAGAGAATATTAATTTGAGTTAGGATCGGGTGAGCAAAATTTGAATTAGTGCACCAAAGCCTTTTCTAACATGGTCGAAGTTGTTCGTGTTTAAAAGCAAAAGGTCACTGTACTACTTTTGCAAGGATCAAATTAATGTTTTCAGCTGGGAATTTCATAAAGCATCAAGACTAAAAAGAGGGCAAAGTAAGGAAGTCTCCCATCTTATACCGATTTAGTAGAGGAATACTCTGTTTTGTTTCTCAAGTAATTACTGCGTTTTCCATATTTCTTGAATTCTGATGGCAGAGTGAAACTGGATTTTGAATGTGTAATTGTTTGTCTCACTTTTGAGTTTCGGTGGAACGTGGAAGAAGACAGTGACACGCATATACATATTACTGATGGTAGATGTTGACGTCATTGAGGACGTTTACCTATCACAATTGCTCGCATAACAAATAGTCACAGACTTATTGCTGGGCAATTGGCTATTTAGCATAAAAATAATATATTTAAATAAAAAATTTTGATTGTGGTAATCAGAGACTCAAATGCAAAGGTCCTAAATTGTAGTATGGGTAAGTATCCAAGGACAATAGACAATTGAAGGAGCAGAACTTACGGCTCGCTTCTTTTATTTGGGCTCTCTAACTCGCGTGGGGATTAGAATATACGAAGGTGGAGATTGAAGCTGACAATCTATGTATTAATCAGATTATCAATGAAAATATTGAAAATCTCCTATTGAGAAGCTACATTCATACAATCAAGCTATGGCGAGGAATGTTCAATGACATCAGACTTAGCTACACACGTTGGCAAAATATTTGTGAGGATCAACTAGGTAGGAGTTCTTTATTATCCTCTGATCTTTGGGAAATTCATAACTCTTGTCCAAATTTCCTTAAACAATGATACTAACAATATTTATTAATGTTGGTAGCATCTTTGATCTATTGGTTAAGAGTTTAATGATTTCTATAATAGGTTTGGGATTCAATTTTCAGAAAATATAATTTTTTGCAGATTAGTGTTTTTCAAAGGTTTTAGAGTGCTGCAAATAGAGTATCCATTGTGGTCTCGTGTGTTGCGGAAGAATCGATTTATCATAAAAATATGGTACATGCAGAACCGTCCGTCGTAAATTCGAATATTGTGAAAAAATTATGTCCATCATGAGGATGTCGTACATGCAAAATAATATGTCAATGAAAATTTGAGTCGTGAAATTGTTGTTTAGAAAAGTTGTTCATCGTAATCGCATAGACTGCAACTAATTGCTTAATATCCTAATATGATTAGATAAATTATTTCTAATAATGACGATGTAAACTAATATTACATAATGTGATTTCGGATATAGGGATTAGATTAAAAAAAAGAATTTTTTTTTGATAAATCGTTTAGTAACAATAGTAAGTAATGTTTTTAACTTTTTTGCTCTCTCAATTTGTTTTCAAATGTTAGTAAATTTTTATTTATCTTTCCTAAATGTTTCCAAATGCTATAGTGACTAAACGTTCTCTAACATGTTACTTTTAAATGCTGATAGGATTTATTTATTTTTTTATAACAATTTTTTTTTATAATGCGTAGACTAACATATGGTGTTAAAATATATATATATATATATATATATATATATTATATGGAGCTTGAGACAGAGTGGATATATTACGTAGACTATCATATGATTGATGTTTTGTATCAAAATATATAGAGGGGATATTGATATGGATATAGAGTGGATGAATATAGGATGATATTATATTATGTTATTCTAGGTTTAGAATTTTTAAAAAAGTTTAAAACTGATTAAATTGAAGGATAAATTGATCAGCGTTCAATAGCTACAACGAGTTGTATATTTGACATATAATAAAAAAAAGTGGCATACTTTTGAAGATAAAAATAAATTGGTTATAATTTGCAACTATATCATACACTGTCTTTGTTTAGCAAACTTTTATGGATTAGAAAGATAAAAATAATTTATTGTAGTCAAGCTCATATATATACTAAAAGTATAAAACGTAAAAAAAATTGTTTTGCTAGTAACTGAAATCATTCTAAATTATTTTCTCTGTCTGTTTTTTATTTCTTAGTATTTGATAAGATGCTCTGATTTTCCCAAGAGCAAACTCCAAAGAACCTAAAAATTGCGAACAGAAATTTTATTATTACATAAAAGGTAAAACAGATACCAACGCTTTTAAGAAACTGTCGAATACAGAAAAGGGTAATCAGTATAACCAACAATAGGATCAGAAGTGTAAAATGTTTTTCTATCGTATTTATTCAGCGGCGAATCCTCTTGGAACCTCTTTCACAAGTCTGGATTCGCTAGAAACCATCGACCATAAACCACAAGATCGGTTCGTCCCTTTGCCACAGCCTCATTCCCATCTTTCCTTTTGTAACCTCCACCTACTATGAACGTTCTTTGAAAAGCCTTTCTCATCGGTGCAAGCGTATATGGACAGTCTTTGATTTTCCTCCTTTTTGCAATCTTGGTTCAATCACATGGCAGTAGAGAATTCCGTATTTGTTGAGTCTTCCGCCATGTAAAGTCCTAATGCTTCTGGATTAGAGTCTTGAGATTCCAAGAAATCAGTGAACGGAGAGAGTCTGATTCCAACACGACCTGGTCCGATCTCGTTAGCTACAGCTTCCACTAGTTCTAGAGCAAATCTGCAACGGTTTTGTAATGATCCACCGTATTGGTCAGTTCTATCGTTCACACTGATCCTTCATGAACTGATCAATCATGTAACCATGTGCACCGTGAATCTCGACTCCATCAAAGCCTGCATGCAACATTCAGTTGAGTTTAACGAAGAGTCTTGAATAGCTTCTTTCTTTGATAGGGCCGATCCTGAGCCAAGGCACCAAAAACATTGGCCCCCCAAATTTTTTTAAGCTATAAAAAAAACATATATATAAATAGGTCTCCAATATTAAGTCCCAATTTTTTAATCTTTTAAAGTGTGGTCTCCTTTTTAAAATACTATCCAAAAAACTCCAAAATTTTGTTGTTTTTTGTTTGGACTCTCAAAATTTCAAGGCCGGTTCTGTCTATTGAATTGCTTACCAGCTTCCATAGCATTTCTGGCTGCGAGTCTAAAATCATTGACGACACCGGGGATTCCTTCGGTACTTAACCGCCTTGGCGTAAATAGTTCTTTGGCTGGCGTCAATGGCTTGTCAGAACAAGAAACAGGAGCTTCACCATTTGGCTGGAAATCTTAAAACAGCCAAAAACAACAACATAGTATATTCAATACACCTTGGTTGTTAAAGGATTAACAAGGTTAAAGATAGCAAATTGAGGACTAACCGGGATGAGAAGCCCGACCAACATGCCAGATTTGACAGAAAAATATACCACCTTTGGCATGAACAACGTCTACGATTGGCTTCCAAGCTTCTACTTGCTCTTTAGTCCATATCCATAGCTTCACGAAACAAGTCATATATATGGTAGGTCAGCAAAAACACCATAGATAAAATCATAAAAACGTATACTTTAAGCTAAGAGTGGTTATATATAATATAATGACCCTAGTGGTGTATCTGAAACTCCATTGGCTTCAGTGATGAGAAATCCTCCTGGCGTCGTTCTTTGGGAATAATATAAAATAGCATGAGGCTGAGGAACATGTCCGTACGATCTCTGTCTCGTCATTGGTGCCACAGAACAACCCTGGATAATCATAAGGTATACGATAGTTACAAATATGGTCAAGCTTCGTACTTATAAAGCATAATACATCAAGACTAAAAAAAAGGTGAAGTACGCACCTATGTGAAAGATTGAAATTTCCCATCTTATACGGATTGAGTAGAGGAATACTCTGTTTTGTTTCTGAAGTAAGTACTGCGTTCTCCATTTTTCTTGAATTCTGATATCAGAGTGAAACTGGATTTTGTCTATTTGTATCAGTCTCACTTTCGAGTTTCAGTGGAATATGAAAAGAACACAGTACTGACACGCATATGCATGTATTGATGGTATAGGGTAACACGAATGGACCATGAAACAACACAGTGACACCAAAGCAGTGCCCAATTTCAGAAGGGCATAAGACGAGTTTAAAAAATAAGATTTTTGTTTAATATAATTTTTTATAAAATAAATATAATATAATTTTTAAACAACATAAATTATTTTTAAAAAAAATCTAAAAACTAATAGATAATTTTTTTTTCTTCCTTTTCAATAAACTCTTTAACTAAATTATTATAATCTAAAATTATAACTAGTTCTCTTTCTATGGATATGATAGGTAAACCATTCAATATTTTTTGTGACATAGTTGATAGCAAATAAGATTTTATTAATTTTAATTTTGAAAAAATTCTTTCAGCAGCGGAAACTAAAACTGGAATCGTCAACAATATCAAATAAGCAATCCATGAGTTTGGATAACAATCTTCCAATCCTTTCAAAAAGTTTAACATTTCGATGGGTCTCTTGTTCTAGCAAAGTATCTTTTAGAACTGTTAGTTCAAAATACAAATCATCTCCAATAACATTTGAATTATTTCTTTGTTTTAAAAAAATTTCAAGATTGGTAAAAAATGCCGTCAAACTATCATTACTTGTTGACTTCAGTTTCTCCAAATATTTGTTCATACTTGTGAAATTGCTCAAATCTTGTTTTAAGAGAATAGAGAGGTTGATCCATGATTTGGATGAAATAAGAAATTCTGGAGCTCTTTTTCGGAGATAAATTTGCAGTTTTGGACGCCAGTGGAAGTTTAGAAAAAAAAGATCCAAAATTTTTTAGTGATGAAGAACAAATCTAAATCAATTGGGATTCTTTATTTTTTGTTTTGTAATTGTAAAATCTAAACCAAATAAAGTATTTATAAATTCACAAATCATAGTTTTCAGTTTGGAACTCTAATTTTCTTTTTGATTTGAGATTATGTTTTACTTTCCGATTTTCTTTTTTTTGTTTTTGTTAATTTTTGTTTTTTTTTGAAAAAAATGATATTTTTTGTAACTAAACGAAAAATAAATATCCAATTGGAAGATAACATGTGATATTCGAATGTGAGTCTGATAAAAAAATTCATGCCCCAAAATACTACTATAATACTTTATATTTTTAAAATTTGAAAACCTTAAAAATCTTATATAATTTGAAAGTTTTAGGCAAAAGACTTTTTGATATCCATATGCATGCATATGCATGTATTGATGGTAGGCTAACGCGATACGAAAAGGAGAAGAATAAAAGCAAATTTCTTTAATTTTGGTGGATGTTGACGTCAATGAGGACGTGACTCAATTTTTTCCAAATGCTAAACTTTCTTTAACGTAGCAGCAACATGTTTACTTTTAAATGCTGACACTATATCTTTTTGTTTTTACATTACGTAGACTAACATAAACTTAGGGTGTTTAAAAGTTCTGTTATGTAACTAGGAACCTCCAATGAACGGCGCATTAGGGTGTTTAAAACTTCTGTTATGTAACTAGGAACCTCCAATGAATCGGCGCAAATTGATGATGTGCCCTAACACGAAATAATAAAATGTAAAAGGAAAAACTTGACATCCATGTGAGAAAGATTAATCGTATTGTTATATATAGAAAAAAATGTATCAAACTTTAATTTGTGAAGGTTACATAAACTTTTTTACCCTATATTTTCCAACTAATTCAAACTATCTTATTTGTTGATAGTCAAACTTCCAGTGAGTAGGATATATATCTTCTATCTAATACAAATTCCTCAAACATAAAATGTTATTATATTCTTTGGAACAAGGTTGAAAAAATTATTAAACTATTTTGGTTTCATTTCAAATCAGCTAATTTAATTCATTAGTTTTGGTTCAAATAGCAAATCTCTGGGATTTTTTGGAAATTGCTGATTTGAGAATATTGTAGGTTTAGTAGCCTTTTGCTTCTGCTTAGACCTTTAGGAAGTAAGCACCGTGGACAGGTCCAATCTGATATTGTGTATAAAGCCCATTGTTTCAGGCCCATAAATGTATGTGTGTTTAATAGTAACTACAGTCCTATTAGTTGTGCTGCAACCATGATTTAATGGTATTTAATGAACTTTTAATGTGACTAATTGTAATAGATAAAATTCGGCTACAAATTTTTATAAATGACAATGTAAGTAAAACAAACAATAATAAATTCTGAAATTAACCATGTGAACCATTTATAGAGCATATGACATTTTGCAGTTATTTTCAGATGCTTCAGAGGGAACATAATGAAGTGGAAGTTAAAAGAAGTTGGATGGTTTTCATTTCCATTTAACAGATTAATGCTGTTTCTTGGGTCCATTTAACAATAACGTACATCTGTATAAATCTCTTAAAAGACTTAAAAGTATCCATAGGTAGATTTTTTTATTTGGTTTCCTAATTGAATACGGATGAATCATATGAATATCAGAGTTTCGAATTCACTATTTATCAAATAAATATCATAAAGTTACCGACTACAACCATTTGGTTCACTGGTGGTTCTCAGAAAATTTATTAAATACATATCATAAAGTTTTATTTACTAGCATCAAAATATATATAAAAAATTATTCGTACAGATTTTGTGATGTTTTACTTTGTTTTTTATTTCGTTTATAATAGAAATAGGGCCCAAGAGTGATGTGTCTTGTTCGGCTTTATTTAGCCTAGTGTCGACTTAACATACTAATTCTTTTGCCTACCTTATTCAAGACAGATCATTAACTAAATTAGAGTTTATTAATTTATTTACGTTACTTAATTAACTCTTTTTTTTTTCTTGAATAGTATATTTTTATGACAAACAAACATTTATCTACCTTACAGACTGTAAAACTAAGTTACAGTCAATGTAGCAATTATTTTTTAGACCTATCTACGCACTAGTTTTTGTATGAATATGACCATTGCTTAGGCGTTTTGATCTAACGTATATTTATCAAAACACCTACTTATTTGTTCAATAACATACAAACCCATATTATTCAGATTTGAATTCAACTGATGACGCAACTATAACAGTAACACAAAATCACTAGATTTTTTTTCAAACATTAAATTAATTTATTAAAACTTCATATTTAATTTATTAATCCATTAGTTAGTTAAATAAAAACATTAGAGTTTTCTTTGTCCATATATAACTTATTAGTCCATTATAATTTTATCGATTAACTAATATATATGCCACGATTTAATAATTAGAATTTTATAAATAATTAATTAACATGTGTTAAAATGTGATTAAAAAGGTTCAATTGTATATAATAAGATATATGTTACCAACAAAAAGTATACTATTTGAGTTCAAAATTTTATTCACAAATTATAAAGATAAACATACATATTTACTTGCAAAGTGCAAACTTATGCATGCCTACACATACATAATTAAACTTTAAGCCATTGGAATACTTATATAGGTAGATGTCATGTCTAGGTAACTTTAAATTTAAATTTTATTTGCACACAAAAAATGAAGTTTAGTTTATCTTGAATCAATTCATCTCTATTATTGTTTTTTTTTTTTTTAAACGATTGAAAAGGTGTTTAGAATCATTAGCGAGATTTTTCAGAAGATTTTTGATGGTGTTATCCTTTCGATCACTGACTTTTTTTTCGCTGGACAAAATTTTTATTGGATCACAAGTTTTGTTCTTACGATTTGTTAAAATTCTGATAGCTTTACCACCATGGAGAATGCAAAAGATAAAAGATGAATATGACAGGAGGACGAAGTCATAGCCAAACCCTGATCGAAGGTGTTGTATCTAATTGTAGATATCTAATTGTAAAAACAAAACTTCATATAGAAGCAAAACTTCAAATAGAAGCATTGAGTTGTATAATAATGTGTGTAGTTATGAGTTTTAGCCAAAAAGTTTTTAAACAAACAAGCAAATTTTATTAGAAAAAATCAAATATAGAGAAGGCAAATAATAGATGTAATCTACCGTTAGTGAATAAATCTTTATTTTATGAAGTATTATTAAATTCACTTCTCATATTATTATCGTCTTTCAATATTTGTCACATATATTTGTTTATGTAAAAATTTATTTTTCTGAAAGTTTTTGTTTGTAATCCTGATTTGTTATTAATGAAATTGTTTGTTTATCGAAATAAAAGAAAAATGAATTCTATCAACTTGTTACATTTGAATTTATATTTTCAAGAAGTGTTTGTTCGTCTTGTTTTTTTTGAAATGAAATCAATAAGCATCAATAATGTCGATGATAAAACTATTAAAAATTAGATTAACGATAAACCAAGATTTTTTGTGGAATCAATGGTTCATCAATAATAAAACGAACACAAATTGTTGTTATCGGCCTTGTTATCATTGATGGTACAAAAAACGGTAGTTGAAAATTGTTTAAGCGTTTTAAGTGATTAGTTGCGGTGTTTAACAAATTCTCTTTTTTTCTATACTATTTAAAATTAAAATATTTACAATTATCTTATCGGTCAAGTGAAATCAAAATTAGTCGGCCACTATTAATCCACCGGATCGATCTAAGTAATTGGTTAACAAATATTTCTAAACTGGATTTATCAAAATTGCGATATGATTAGAAGACCAACTCTTAAGAAAATTACATACATTGTTGTTTCATAATCACGGTTCTTTTTCCAATGAGTTAAAAAAACAAGTAATTAAAGAAAATAAAGACAGGATAAAGAAAACGTAATTTGCCAAATGGCCATGAGAGTTGTGCTGGGTGCTGTTAAGGCAAAGTAGATTTAAATTGAAATAAAATCAAACAATCAGCATCATCAGCACCTCACATATATCTATATATATAGAAAATAAACAAAAACATCGTTCAGCATTTAAATATTTTTGGTTTGATATTCAGTGGCTTAGGACAGTAATCGTCTTCATAGGCTTAATTAACTAAACAGCTGTGTAATAAGAATCAACCCATGTGGTATGTCTGTGATTATTATATTGAAACCTGCTCTACATATAGTTTTTTTTTCTATTATTAGTCTGTCGTTGATCACTTATGGTTCTAAATTTTTTTCTCTTTTATTGTTTTAAGAAACATAATTGCTATAATTGGATTCTTATTATCTGGTCGTATTTATATATATCAACTCTCTAATGCCAACTTTTGGATATTGAAAACCCTTCACAAAAAGGAAAATAAAAACTGTGTATTGAAACTTTTTCTCTGTGTGATGAATCTTAGGATATGATATATGGTTGGGGTACAATAAATGGTGGATGGTAACGAGATGTTGTAACATACAGCATAGTTGCATCAAAGGCAACATCATACCAAAATAACCAATTTGTAATTGCATTCAAATTTCGGTTTTAGTGGTAGTCTAATTATACGGTTATAATTATATATATATATATATGTATGTTTTAGTAATAGAAATTTAAGAGTCTTAGACCTATTTTCTTATATAAGATATCAAAGCAAGTTAAGTAATCATTTTTTCGACCGTCTAGTATTCAAACTCGTAATTTTGAAGGTACTCTTTACTTTTGGCTTTGATATTTGTGTTGCGTTAAACATAATTAGGGCTTCAAACTTTCGAAGTAGTAACTGATTGACGAAACTATGATATAACCAAAGTTGCGCGCTGGCATTTACAATAAGTTTCCATGTACCGTTCGACATCTTAAATTGGAGAATTAACTTAGTAGATTTGGGTCATTCTTGCCTATGTATCTATACTCTTCAGCATGGTATTCGTACTCTGGATCGAGCAAACATCGATCTCAACCAATTGTACTATCATTCTATCAAGTACTAATTTAAAAGGTGTTTACAGTGTAATTATCAAAATAGGTATTTAGAATGAAAAATTAGAACTGCAGTGAATAACAAATATGATCATCGTACAAGGGTAACCTGTAAGCCATATTAATATGCGTCATAGTGTTATTAGTTATCCATTAAATTATTAAATGATTGACCACCAATAACGTTTCGAAATATCATAGCTAGTTTTAAACTTAGATTTTTTTTTCTTTTTGGTCAAACTAGCTAGTTTTAAACTTTAATAAATGTAAGAAATGATCTGATAGTAGAAGTAGATTGTTATCATCTTTATTCGTTAGATTAGGAAAAAAGTAATTCATTATTTGGTTATTTGCTATTATATAATGAAACAATATGATAATTGTATGAAAATATGTAAACTTTAGTCGTTTAAAAAAGTATATATATCTATGCATGCATACTATATAAGTATATATGATTTTAATTTGGAATATGAACCAAAGCATTATTAGTGTCAACCACTTTGATTATTTCAATCGAATTTTTAAGCCGAGTTAATGAGAAATAATTGTCTACTACTACTACTAAAATACTAGTAAGTGCTAACAAATATGCAAACCTTAATCGATTTTGAATTTAATGAATGAAATAAATTGAAAAGGTAGAAATACATTTAAGAAGGGGCGCATCTTGAGAAATGAGTTATAGCTCTCTGTTGCCTCAAGGCTCAGACTCGAAAACAAATAAATACTAGTACAATTTAATTTTTGATACTTTTTTTAATTCCTAGTTTAGTAGTAGTAGAGAGAAAGAAAAGAATAATGACACACTATTTTCATCATTTTCCCATACGTGTAATATTAGATGAGAGTCTTTAGTTATGGTACGTCTATTTCATCGGTCACATTTGGCTGTGTTACTTAAATTTTGACGATTTTTGATATGCCCACTGTCATGATTATTTTCGTTCTTTTTATTCCTTCGATGACAAAAATCGTAAAAGCTTTGTCCCTATATGCTTTGAACGTGCATTAGTAATGTGTGAAGGAATTAAATACTATTGCTGTATTAAAAAAAATAATACTATCGTTGTATAACCAAAAAAACACTAGTATTGTTGTATTTGCAACTCTTTAAAATAGATATCTTGTTATTAATTAGTTAAAACAAACAAATCTTGTTAGTAACTTAGCATTCTAACTACTAGTTAACCATAATCGCTTTTCCAATATATTTCAAGTAGTTACCACAAAATTGTAAAAGAAACTTGAAAAAAGTTATATTTTTTATCGACGAAGAAAAGTTATATTCAAAAGAACACTAGTTCTGGTTAAAACTTTCATGTCTCTTGCTTATTCCATGTCTCATATAGAAATATCTTTTAATTGACTCAAGATTTAAACTTTTTTTGGAAACAAAATTAAATAGATATATCTTTGCTAAAATTAAAATAAATACTATATATAATATTTAAATTGCTTAAACTGAAAATGCCACCCCACCTTTATTTATTTGAGTGGAATTAAATCATTCAATTTAATTTTGGATGCCGTAATTTTTCCTTTACTTTCTGTCATATTTTTCTGCAAATTTTCAAATAATAATAAAATGAACACAAAGATTGTTCGTTTTATAAATTTGTACGGTTTTGTTCCCAGCCTTTGTTTGTGCACTCTTACTATTTGATAGCAAAACAAAAAATTGTTAATTAAAATGAAAAAAGATCGATGGCGTTTTAGAAGAAAGAAGCAAAATGGTATCACATAACATGTTTAATCTAATCCATACAAATGAACCGTTTCTAATTCAACTCTTCTAAAAATTTTATATGAATCATTTCATTTTTTCATTTTGGCATCAGTCATATTAATTTCAATAATTTATGTCGCAATTTATGTCGATATATCGTTTTCCTCTTCTGAGTACATCCAATTGAAAGCTTTAGACTATGCCTCTCTACGTATGAACAATAGCTTTTTTAATTTTTATAATCTTAAAAAAAAAAACATTAATACTGCTAGCAGCATGTGCTTATGCTTTCCATTATAGTTAAACTAGGCACGATTTCTGCAATAATTTGGACTAATAAACCATATAATATACAGCGAAGTAATAATCCTAGTAATTATTCTATTAAACTAAACCATCCATAAGAAAATAAAATCCTTAAAAAAAGATCATCATAGTTTTGTTAAACTCAAAATACAAATTTCACAGTTTTTATCATTTTTATAACTAACATGTGAACTTACATTTATTTTATTCAAATAAAGCAAAAAAAAAAAAAAACAATGAATCGAATTAAAATCGTTGCGGCCTATCTCTCCCTCCTCTCTTCGCTTTGGCAGAAACAATAAACATTACACATTAAAAAACAGCTTTTCTCTTTCCTCTCTTCATTAATCCGATCTGACTCTCTCCTCAACTTCCATTGGCGAGCTTCCTTTGATCCTCGAAAACCCTAATTCTTCTACTCGAACCACTCAATACCTCAAAGTCAAATTTCGCAACATCCTTCTCTCGAGACTGTTGCAGAGAGGAGAAGGCATTTTTCATCTGTTTCCAGATGGTTATACCTTTGCTTCAGTCAAGAGGAATATGATGAAGATGATGATGATGAACAGACGAAGCGACGTCGTTAGATTTGAAGAAGAAGAAGATAATGACGATTGTTTCTATGAGTCTCTCGATCGTGTACTATCTTCCTGCTCTTGTTCTACTTCTAACTCTGATTACGACTCTGATCCCAACGTTTCCGATTCGATTCACGATCCGAGTCCGTTTCCTCTTCCTATTTTTCCTATGGAAACCTCCGGGTTCGAGCTGTGGAAATCTGAGCCTGAATCTGTGTCGGAGAGACGAATCAGGCTTTTGCGTGGATTAGGACTCAGTAACGAGCCGGATCTCCCTCCGGCGAGTCAGCTCCGGTCTAGAAGTCGGAGAAAAGGAATTTGCAGTTCTCACTTCGCCAGTTCGGTTTCACATAACGGTAAATGCGTGCTGAGATCAGATTTAGGAGCTAGCGACAATGTCGATCCTGGTAAGCTTGGATCTCGGTGTTCTTGTTCTTCTGTAAATATGCTCAATGATCATACTGAGAAGTCTCGTACGCGAAACGATGGTAACAATGTGCCTAATGGTGGTGTTGAGTTTATAAGCAAAGAGACGAAAGACACATCTCTTAGGGACATTGTTGAGAAACAGAGTTTAGGTAATTTATCTCATGGGAAAGGTAGAGATTTTGTTCTAGAGGAGCAAATGTGTACCATTAGGAATCTAGATACTGGGAAAGAGTTTGTGGTGAATGAAGTCAGAGAAGATGGAATGTTGGAGAGGTTGAAGGAGGTAGGTACTGATCGGCAATTGACTCTGGAGGAGTTTGAGATGTGTGTTGGGACATCACCGATCGTGCTTGAGCTTATGAGGAGGCAAAATGTTGAAGATGTTTGTAAAGACTCTGTGGATTTGAATACTAATGTTAGTGGAAGCAGAGTAACTAAGCATAGAAGGAGAGGGAGTTGGCTAAAGAGTATTAAGAGTGTTGCTAGTAGTGTGACTGGGTATAAAGAGCGGCGAAGTACTGATGATAGGGATTCACCGTCCGAGAAAGGAGGTCAGAGGTTTAGTTCTGCTACTGATGATAGCCGAGACATGTCCTTTCATGACCCTGAGAGAGTTAAGGTTAGGCAGTATGGAAAGTCATGTAAAGAGCTCACAGCACTTTTCAAGAGCCAAGAGATTCAAGCTCATAAAGGGTCGATATGGAGCATTAAGTTTAGTTTGGATGGAAGGTATCTTGCTAGTGCTGGTGAGGATTGTGTTATTCATATTTGGAAGGTGCTCGAGTCAGAAAGAAAAGGGGAACTCTTGTCGGTGGATAAACAAGAAGATGGAAGTATAAATTTGTTTCTTTTAACAAATGGATCGCCAGAACCAGTTTCAATGTCTCCAAAGAGAAGAGGGAGAACATCTTTTAGCCGAAAATCAGTGAGCTTGGACAATGTTCTTGTTCCAGAATCAGTCTTTGGTCTTTCAGAGAAACCCGTGTGTTCGTTTGTAGGGCATCTGGATGATGTACTTGACCTTTCGTGGTCAAAATCTCAGGTTGGTACTATTCCTGATCATCTTATTTCGCTACAAACTCTTTTTAAAGCATGAAGTTGGTTTTCAAACTAGCAACTTTTAAAAAATCCAACCTTTTCTATTGTGTGGAGCAAAATTTTGTATGCAAACCTTGTTCAGCTTGCTAGTGCTAGGTTTAGGTTTTCTCAATTGTTATGTGAGAATCTGCTTCGTTCAGTTCTTATCCTTCATCAGATAAAACCTTGAATTCTCAAGACTTTGCACTTTCATTGTTTTGTTCCCAGCACCTGCTTTCCTCTTCCATGGACAAGACTGTTCGTCTATGGGACTTATCTAGCAAGACATGCTTGAAAGTCTTCTCACATAGTGACTACGGTGAGTAGATATACCATCTTATTCCCCATCAATGACCATGATTTATTTTTATTCTTAGTCTCTATTAAACTAAGCATACATTAGGAGAATATTATATCACTTTAGATATCTACTCTGTCTGGAAAGATTCATATGTCAATATATTTGTGGTACTAATCTCAAGCCTCTTCCATGTGTAAATAAATCCCTGAAACAGAAGAAGATATGATAACAGTTTATATGTTGTTTATGTAACATAATATTTTTTCTCATCTAGTTTTCTTTCTTGGACACAGTGACTTGCATCGAGTTTAATCCCGTGGATGAAAATTACTTCATCAGTGGATCGTTGGATGGAAAAGTTCGAATATGGAGCATTCCTGATCACCAAGTTGTTGATTGGAATGATCTTCATGAGATGGTCACAGCTGCCTGCTATACACCGGATGGGAAGGTACGTCATTAAGTTTTTTTTTATGTAACAAAGTGACTTCATGTAAAATTAAATCTCACAGTACTTTAATAAAGCTTCTCTTTGTTTGTAAAGGGTGCATTGGTTGGTTCATACAAAGGAACCTGTTGCTTATACAAGACACATGGTATATAAGCTTATTGACCTTCCTTCTTCTTTGAAATCTAAGTTGTTTCTTCATGTCGTCTTTCGAACTTAATTTATTTTCGTTTATTCAGATAACAAACTACAGCAGAGAAGTGAAATCAATCTGAAGAACAGGAAAAAGAAGTCCCATCACAAGAAAATTACTGGTTTTCAGGTAAAGTGAAAACAAGTTACTTCGAAAGGGAATTTTGCTTTGGATGCTATACTGGTTTATCTGACTGTTCTCATGAACCAGTTTGTGGCGGGAAGTTCATCAGAAGTGCTTGTCACATCTGCAGATTCACGTACTCGTGTTGTTGATGGTGTTGACCTTGTTCACAAATTTAAAGGTAAAACAATACTAAGCTAGAAACTCTCTTCCTCGTTCTTAGAACTTAAGAATTAGGTTATAACTTTATTGTCCATGGAGGCAAATTTCTCGGTCTGTCGTCTTCAAAAGATTCATATGAGTCCCTTAAGCTTTTTCTTGATCTGGTGATGGAGAGTACAGTATTTTGTTTTCTCTGAGCTTTAGAAAAAATTTCGGTTTTGCAGGATTTCGCAACACGAATAGCCAAATCTCGGCCTCACTTACATCAAATGGCAAATACTTGGTCTCAGCAAGCGAAGACTCTAATGTGTATGTATGGAACTACGATTCAGATTCTCGAGCTGGACGAAGCAAACGTGTCACAGTCACAAACTCATACGAACATTTCTACTGTCGAGACGTTTCCGTGGCTGCACCTTGGCCAGGCAAAATCAGTAACAGCCAAGGCAACAACAGCCCCGAACAGTCACCCTTCACAGCCAATAATAACCCTCCAGCACCTGTCAACGATCCAACCAACAACAAAACCGATATCATTTCGAGCGCCACAAACCGATACTTCTTCGATAGAATCTCAGCGACATGGCCTGAGGAGAAACTCTTACTGGCTGCAAAGAACCGAGCCCGAACTAGCCCTCGTGTGAGCGTGGACATGTCTAACGGATCGGTTAACACCAAACCAAGTGCCTCAGCTTGGTCTATGGTGATTGTGACTGGCGGTTTACGAGGGGAAATCAGAACATTTCAGAATTTTGGATTACCGGTTCGTCTTTGAGGCAAAAGGAGAAAGTTTCACAAAATCAAAAGCCTCAAGGCAAAGTGAAAATTTTACTTGGTAAAACCATCTCCGGTCAAAAGTGTATAGATTGAGAGAAAATTCGTTCTTCCTCTTGACTCTCTTTTTTTTTTCTTACCACGCTTTTTTTTTTCTTCTTATGTGTTATCTCTAAAATTCAAATCTCTAGCAAATATATATAATATTATTTTTTAAGAATCAAATAGGCAGAAGAAAAAAAGAAAATTCATATACCACAATAGTTTACTTCGATGAAAGTCTTATTGTATTATGCAAGTTGAAGTTTGTAGAGTGTCTTTCATATTCAAACTTTTTGTATACACATTTTGTATTTTCTATTAGGCCTATCTATAAATGTTTTTTTTCCTTTCAATTCATCATTTCAATGAACAATTTTATCCCGAGATCAGAGAGTCCATAACAATTCAGAGTATATTTTTGTTTCATAGCCTCTCTTACAAGCCTCCCATGCCCAAAGTGATGGAGTCCCATGAATTTATATACATTAAAATATCCACTGCGAGTAAATCTAATTCTCGAATTCTCATTGGCTGTAAGAAAATGACGTGGCAAAAACTTTCTCTATAGATAATCCTATCCACACATATCCTAGGAAAAACATCAGTAGGGACCACCTTTTTTGCCCTTTGTCTCATCTCCCTCGGTGAGTGTATCTAAGATTCTATATAAACGCACACACATTTGCAAAATATCACATTCACTCTCAAGGAAACAATGTCCCTTCAAGCTGCTTCTTTGGTCTCCTCTGCTTTCTCTGTCCGCAAAGATGTATTTTATTAAATTTATTTTACTTTTTATGTATCATTTCCTCCGTTTGTGACCAGTAGTACTGTCTCCGAGATTAACTAACATTTTTGGTTTCAGGGAAAATTAAATGCTTCATCATCATTGAAAGAGTCTAGTCTGTTCGGTGCTTCACTTTCCGACCAAATCAAAGCTGACTTTGTCTCTTCCTCCTTGAGATGCAAGGTACATAACACAAGCTTAGTTTTTAAGTATGTGAGCCTTTTGTTGAAGAATGATGTAAGTAAAACTAATTAAGATTGCTTCTACTATGCAGAGAGAACAGAGCTTGAAGAATAAAGGAGCAATGATTCGAGCTCAAACAATCGCGACTTCAGCCCCATCTGTCACAAAATCTTCCATAGACCGCAAGAAAACTTTAAGAAAGGGAAACGTGGTTGTCACGGGAGCTTCCTCAGGTCTAGGCTTAGCAGCGGCAAAGGCATTAGCCGAGACAGGTAAGTGGCACGTAATAATGGCATGCAGAGACTTCCTCAAAGCCGATAGAGCAGCTCAATCCGCAGGGATGCCTAAGGACAGCTACACTGTGATGCATTTGGACTTGGCGTCTTTGGACAGCGTGAGACAGTTCGTTGACAACTTCAGGCGAGCTGAGATGCCTCTTGATGTGTTGGTCTGCAATGCTGCGGTTTATCAGCCAACAGCTAATCAACCTACTTTTACGGCTGAAGGGTTTGAGCTTAGCGTTGGGACGAACCATTTAGGCCACTTTCTTCTCTCAAGATTGTTGATTGATGACTTGAAGAATTCAGATTATCCTTCAAAACGTCTCATCATCGTTGGATCCATTACTGGTATAACCTCCTCCCCAAAGGACAAAAGAGTGCTTATCTACTTACTACTTAACTCTAAACACTAAACCCAAAATCCTAACCGTTTTGTTTCTTACTGAACAGGAAACACTAATACATTGGCGGGTAATGTACTTCCAAAGGCGCATCTCGGGGATTTAAGAGGACTAGCTGGTGGATTGAATGGGCTAAACAGCTCGGTGATGATAGATGGTGGAAATTTCGATGGCGCAAAGGCATATAAAGACAGTAAAGTCTGCAATATGTTGACAATGCAGGAGTTTCATAGGCGTTTCCATGAAGAAACCGGCATCACTTTCGCTTCTCTTTACCCCGGTTGTATCGCGACTACTGGTTTGTTCAGAGAGCATATTCCTCTCTTCCGTACCCTCTTTCCTCCATTTCAGAAATACATCACCAAAGGATACGTCTCCGAGACAGAAGCCGGGAAAAGACTTGCTCAGGTACGGAAATTAACCAAAACCTAATTTTGTTTGTGACGCAAGAAACTTTTCTTTTAGTTTCAAAAGCTGTGTAGTCAACCAATGGATTCATTTGTTGAAGGTGGTAAGTGATCCGAACTTGAAAAAGTCGGGAGTGTACTGGAGCTGGAACAAAAGCTCGGCCTCGTTCGAGAATCAGTTGTCTCAAGAAGCTAGTGACATCGAGAAGGCTCGTAGAGTTTGGGAAGTCAGCGAGAAGCTTGTAGGCTTGGCCTAAAAATCGATCTGAGTCTCTTCCTCTGTACTTTAAGTTTTAACCTTTGCTTTGGCTTAAGATGAGAAATAAACGAAAGAGAAGACATCAATAAAACCTATAACAACTTTGACTTAGAGTTGTTGCAAGTGTTATGGCGAGCTCTATTCGTGACAAACAAAGAAGTCCATTTTTTCGTTTTCTTAAAATAATGTTCTCGAAAAATAATAATAATAATTCTAGTGTTCTCCTACGAAATGGAAACACAAGTATTATAGAGAATGAAGAAAAGTTCAAGTTGTTTGGTCACGAAGAAAAAATGGATTAAATTCAGTGCATAAATGTTCAGATGTTTGTTTCCAGTGGTTTATAACTTTACTTTATATGCAAATAAAATAGTGGTTTATTTAATTTGAAATGGAGAAAGTTGAATATATAAATTTTTCTATTATAAGAGAAAAAAATGGTGTACATATTTTAGTCATTAAAAATAGACCTGATTTCTCTTTATTAAAACGTTAAAAAGGTATATTTATTTGAATTCATTGTTAAAAGCGTAACAATTCCAAGTTTTGATTGAAAATGAAAATGAAACTCTCGTAATGAATATAGGGTATTCGTTCAACTTGAGTTACTCTATAAATTGTTTGTTTCTTTTGATCACCAAACCTTCTCAATCAAGCAAGAGACTCTCCTCTATAGAAAGAAAAGAAACAAAAGTGGCCATGGAAGGTAGGATTGAAGCTCTTTTCTCCACGATTCTAGTCGTAACTCTCATTACTTTACTAAGGCCTGCGCTCGCTGAGTTTCACGTTAAACGTCAATTCCCTTCCATTCCTGGTTTCCCCATTGATCTCCCGAAATGTCGGTCATCGCTCTTAAAGGTGCAAGGTTGTGAAATCGAAATCTTTAAATCTGTTTTAACTGGTAAGTTTGAAAACGTTGGACATGCATGTTGCAATGCGTTTAACGAAGTGGATGCAAAATGTTGGCCACAAATGTTTCCGTTGAATCCTTTATTCCCTCCTCTTCTCAAGAATGTATGTGCTCGCATCAACGCAGCTGCTCCTCCACTCAAGTGAAGTAGCCATAGCACCATATTAATTAAAAAAAGGCTTTTAAAGAATAATATTATAGCTTCTACTTCCAATATTCAAGAGTTTGCTCTTGTCCAATAAGTCATGGAAGAGATTCACTTGTATGCTTTGTTTAACCTAATTGATTGTTTTCTTGTTCCTTCAATTATGGACGTGTCATTTCCTCTGTTCTTACATTTTCATCAACATTTAACAATGAACATTATTCTCTAAAAATACTCATCACTTGCATATATTTACAACTGAATATTTTGATGGGGATTTATATGTAAATAAACCCTTCCAAAAATAGGTGTATGCCGTTTAAATGCAAGAGAGAACACGGTATTCTTTAGTAAAAGGCGAAAGAATAGTTCGCTTTGTTTTCACTGCACGGTTCCGTGAATGTTGTGAAAGTGTTTCTGTCTTGTTTTATAAATCCACGGCTCCATGTTCATGCCTTCTGTGACCGATGTGGGATGTCTAATCATGAGTGTATTAATGGGTTTATTTCTTAATATATAGGCTTAGTGGGTCATAAAACCCCAATTATGTTTAAGCCATCATATACGTATTTTCTTACTATTGGCAAGACCTTTCTTTCAGTTACTAGATGCACACTCAATCCTATGGATTCATTTGTTAAAGTTTAAGGTGGTGAGATTTTCCCAAACAACCAAAGCTTTACATGAATTAAAAGATCAAATCTAAACTATTTATGGCATGTGCGTATTCAAGCATTCATTTAGTCACATTCATGTTTCATAACATTATACTTAATAGCATTCACTCACACACATTGCAAAATCATTCAGGTGGCAACTAAATTAATTAGTATCACTAGAACAAAGTTTGTTCATAGCATCCATCTCTTTATTGAATTCAACCATTGCATCTCTTGGCAAAGTCATGACCACTTTAACTCCTCCTTCCATTGATGGATCCAATCTCGAAGGTCTCAAGATCATTCCTATGTACGCTGCGCTTTTCTTCTGGGTCAATGGCCGCAGATTCACGGGCTTATTCCAACCGAAATCCATTGATCCGAACCAACCAATGTTCCTCCAATCTGTCAAGACCAATATTCCGTCGAATACCCCATCGAACTTCACATCATCCCTCATCAATCTCTCTTTGTTCTTTAGCTCTTCTTCGAGATACCCCTTAACATAGGCTGTATTCTTGGCTTTCTTCACATGCTTCGCGATGTCAGAGATTGATGCTTCTTCGAGTTCTTTCACGGTTAGCTCAACGAAGACATCTATGAACGCGTTACCGTAGTATCCTTGAGGAAGTGGCGGATCCAAAACATGTCGGATTCCAACAGGTACGCCAAGGACAGTGATCCCGTCAGGATTTAGTTTTAGGGCTCGAGATCTTAATTTCCATATGCAAGAACTAATTACTTCATAAGTAGTGAAACTCTCTTTAGGGAACTCGCATTCTCTCGTCAAAGAGTCTTTAAGATTCTTTATAGTCTCAGCCCGAATGTTTATTGCCTCTGATACCTGTTGGATAATAAATAAAATGAGAAACAATATTTAGGTAAATTAAATATCTATTTCACCTATAAAATTAAAAAATTACAAGCAATATATTAAATTTTAAAATTCCGTATAATTTGCAAGAATTTCGTTTAAATCTTGAAAACATCAGTTATATTAATTTTTTGCCTTTGTTATATATATATATATATATAATTACAAAAATATGGAGGAATACAAACCCTGATTAAGCATAAAATATAAATCACAAAATTGTTGGAGTTAAAAATGTGAACAACATACCATATCATTAGTTGGAATATATGATGAGGTGGCCAAAAGACTAGCAATGTTGCCACCGGGCACTTTGGCCGCTTCATTATCAATTTTTCCGACAAACCGCTCTCTCTCCCACACTGGAATCACTGTTGGCTCGCTCTTTCCTCCAGCCAACTCGATTAAAGCATGGATGATCTGAGCCATACCAAATCCATCACACACGGCGTGCGCCAATGTGGTGCCAATAGTAAATCCTCCGCACGCAAACTTGGTCACCTTAAAATAAAATAAAGGGAACAGTATATTATCTTAATTATATGTAATATACTAACGGTCAAAATCAAATCCCTAGGAAAATACCAAGAATTAATGTATTGATATCATTAACATTCATGATGGCTACGATATCTATAATCTTCCAATATATTAAGAAACGAAAACTTACCTGCAAAGCTAGAGGATGGTAAGAAACGTTGATATCATAGTCTCTTTCGATTTGAGGCACAAGTTGCAAAGCAACTTTGTCATCAAGATTCTCTATATAGTTTAGAGAGGAGAGGTCGAGAGATGCGGTCGCGACCTCAAATGGAACTCCCTCACCACGACAAACAAGCTTAAGTTTTCTATCACTCTCTCTTCTCATTAGCTTACCTAAAAGAGGATAGTAATACACGAGAAGTTCGGACAAAGCCTTCCTAAGCAAACAGACCTGATCATTTTGGTTATTTTCATTAGCTTTGAAAACGTAAATCGTCCCATACATAACTTCATTGAAAAAATCGTTGTCTAAAGTAGAAAGGGAGAGAATTTCACAAGGAGTGTGTTTTGAGGGTTTAATAAACTCAACTGGTTTCTTTTCCAGTAATAGAGGAAGACTCGGTTTTGTTTTGTTTGCCATCTCTTACCATGTCTAGAATGTACAATATAAATTCAATGCCCATCTCCTGATGATGTTTATATAGGGAAGCTTCTCTCAAGACTTGCCAGCTCTCTTTTCTTAAACTATATTTTTTATATAAAGTTTTCATGTGTTGAATTATAAGCGACATGTGGCATTCATGCCTGAAATCAGATTTAATGGACGGTGGTGAGGGTTCTTTTTTCTACGGTTATGTAATACTTCCTTTGAAGTATGAAACGTGTATTAAGTTGAATCCGCAACTGAAGAAGTCGGGATGTGCTGGATCTGGATCAATATATCTATGTTTTAGTATTTTAATACATCTGATTTGTTACAACGTTTACAGTCAACACAGATATTTATTTGAATCCAATAGCAGAAAGTGTAAAGCGTCTATGTATTATTTTAAAGGTTGTCATATATAACGGACGATTCTTAATATGTAACGCTTGTAATGAATTTATTCTATTTCATTCGTTATTTGACCCAACAGTCGAGGTGTTAAGAACTTTTGCTTTGCAACCATATCACGATATACACAATATCGTTCCCATATCTCTTGGTTTAACTAATTGCATATATCATCTATCTAAATTTAGAATATATCTTTTTCTCTTTAATTATGTTAATATTTAGGAGACTAGGTAACATTGTAAAGTACATGAAGCTGTTCACCTGCTCTAATCAAAGTCATGTAATGCGGTCATGGATAAAGTCATTCATCTTGTGGTCAAGAAGCCTCTATATATATTTATATTTACAATGTGACCTAGTCTCGATGTTAGAGTTCAAAATTAAAAAAAAAGATTAAATCGATTAGCAATAAAAAAAATGTTAAAGCTATTAAATCTTGTTTTAATAACCAATTCGATAAATCGAATGAGTTATCACCAAGAAATTCAATTTTTTAAGAGATTTTAGATAATTTTATGAAAATTTTCTGGAGATTCTAGGTGACAAAAACGTTGTTGGATAATGTATTTTCAAAGGCGAATTCAATTTTAAGAAGATATTTTAGTTCTTGATTATAGTTAGATTTCGACGAAGCAAGCGAAAGTAAAAAAAAAGACAAATGATAAATAGTTGGCGGATCATTGTTCGTTTTGATTAAACAGAAACTGCTAACAGACAATTTAATCTTATAAATGTATTCTGTCAATCGAAATAATATTGTATTTCAAATAACATGGTCAAACTAAGTTAAACATTTAATTATAAAATCAACAAAAACTATGTATTTAAACAACATTTAATTATAAAGTCAACAAAAACTATGTATTTAAACAACATTTTTTAAGTTAAAAATTTAAACGTTTACAATTTAAAAGTTAAACAATTTTAAATAAAAAGAAAACAAAATTGTTTTAATTAAACAGAAACTGCTAACGTAAATTTTAACGCCATTAACATACTCCGTCTCTTCATTTAACGACATACTTCAGATGCTCAACTTAAACATCGATAAGCTTTCAAAATGTCAAAAGACAAATAACAAAATGAGAAAGAAAAGAAACCTGTCAGATCACCATACGAAGACCCCGATAAGGTTAGAACCAAGCCGAGTAACGATCCTCTACAGCACTGGATGCATCCATAGATGATCGTAGCCGTTTAATCACGCTCTGATCGCACAGTCAAGAATCATCAACCAGGGATAAGGGCCTGTCTCCTTAGAAACCAAAGATACAGATGTACGAGCCTATAGAACAGATCCTGTTCAAGTAAGGTCGTGACCATCAACGCTCTCTCACTCTTATATATACGACCAATTTGTTCTCCACATTTCTGATGTGGGAGAAATGTATTATCTTGTTAACTAAATTCCCTTAAAAATGAGCTATACGTAAAAAGGCCGAGTTAGTTATGTATAAAAGCCCATCCCTAACTTCTGCTGCTCCAAACGTTGTAGCAAAGATTAGAGAAGAATATTCAAAATATGTATTGCATTTTATCACCAGAGAATCAGACCGAAAGTTGCAGCAAAAGTTAGTCGACAGAGACAAAGACAATGCTTAAGTTACATTTTATTCATGGACTTAGACACAAACGTTAGGGAATATATACAAAACCTTAGCTTAACTCTATAAAATCAAGGCAGGTAAAATTCCTTGATGTTGATATCCATACAAACTTTCAAATTTTAAACCATTGCAAGTTCTAAATGAAGTCAACTAGGTCATTAAATTTTGTCGTTTCTTTTTGTCACTCAATCATAAACAAATTACTTCAATATTATCCGCAGCCTTAGAGAATCTTTCAGCTGATACCGTCAAAAGCTTGTTAAGAGACATGTTTTCACCTCTGCTCTTCAATTTTTCTTCATACCGATGCTTGATCCTACTATCAAGCTTGTACCCTCGAAATGCAGGGAAAGCAAGAAGCTCTTCGACTTCTCGCCCCATGTACTCAATCAAATACTCCAGTTTTTCCGCTAAAGAACTATGATTATACTGCAGGACTTGAGGATGCTTTGTGCTCATAGCTAGAATATCCACGAATGAAAGAACGTAGCTTAAGTACAGTCCAATCACCCTCTGCATATGGTCAGAGCTTGTTCTGGTCACAGCTCCCATGGCAAAAGCCAGTTCCTTTGTTCTATGCTTATATCCAATCTTCACCAGAAACCCAAGTTTGTGCAAGAGATTATCTTCAGATAGAGCTAGAAACAACGGTGCTTACTCAAGAATTTGAACATTCCGGGGGAATCAAAGCCACATTCCTTCAGACACTCTATCCTCGGCCGCAGTTTCCTCTCTTTACTGGTGCTGATAACATTAGGGAACACATGAACAATCTTAAACACTTGCTCGCTCGTCAAGCCAGAAAAATACTTGAGAAACTCGATGTGGCCATTCATATGCTCAACACTGTAACTCAATATGGCAGGAAGCCTATGTAGCACGGTTCCAGTAGCGAAATCATCTTCCCCGCTTAGATTCCTAATGAAACCAACCCTAGGAATCAACTGCGTAAAGTCACTGTTGAGAATCACTGGCCGCCTTGCTATTATATTGATTCCACCAAAAGGTTCCAAGAAACTAATCAATCTCTCAATGTCTTCACCTGATTTCTGATACAGCAGTTTATTTAGGTATACTTTGTTCAATACATTTGAATCTTCTCTTTAGGTATCCCATGGTGGATAAGCAATCTCACCTTCTGATTGAAACTAAGCAAGAAAGATGCGTCTACCACAGAGAGTAAGAGCTCAACTAGTTCAGGATCAAGTCTTCCTTCGAGGTCATCAACCAAGAAACAAATAACGAGATCTACTTCTTCTGAAGTTAATAAATTAGGACACTTTGCAATCAAACTCTGAAGTGCGAAGCCATCAATTTTCAGAGACTGAAGAGAAGCAATACGAGTACAGATTTTATCCAAAGACATTGACTTTATATCTGGGTTCTTCGTCAATCTCATCCCCATTTCTTCTTCTCTAAACCCAATATCTGGGAATAACAAAAGCAGAGACACTGCAAAGCAAACGGAAGCAGCTACTGATTAAGCACACCAAGTGTTTGTGAATATGCTTCAATGAAAAAAATGCATACAAATATTCAGATTCACCTACCCATTTGCTTCCATTGTCAGTTGGAGAGCTAAGGCAATTGCATCGGAAAAAGACCAATTTCCCTACGATCTAAGCAGTTGACAAACAATGGTTACAGCTCAGACCGAAATGTAGAAGAAGCAGGGAAGGTTCCATGGGAACAGAGAGATGTAACCGGCGGGAGATGAAGCCGGAGACTAATCGGGGGTGAGAAAAGGGAAACGGAACAAGAGGCGAGGGATAGGATCACCATGGCGAAATTGGCGATATCTAAAACCAAGTTTTTTTATTTGGGTTCCACATCCAGATTTAACGGTCGTGTTTGATTCCAGATTGGTTTAACTTTTAACAATCGAAGATATAAAAAGACACTTTTACATGGTATTGGGCCTGATGAGAACATGTTTCGATTTTCAATATGGGAAATGTTTTAAAAATAACTCTCAAACTTTCAATTGTATTCAAATCGACCCTTCATCTTCAGTTATGAAAAGTGAAACCCTTCAATAACCCTCAACATTAAGGGATCAAGGAATTTAAACCCTATTTATAGATTAAAAAAACTACGTTGTTAAAAAAAATAAAAAATAGAAAAAACTATGTTATTTTGGACAATGCTTTTAAAACATCAATATTGCAAAGATGGGATATGAATCAATAACTCCACGAGGCAAAATCTCAAATGATTTTTTTTCTTTTTTTCTTTTCTCATCTGATCCCTTTTAGTTTTAACTTATTTCTTTTTTTAAAACAATACGTAAACACCATTTACAAAAATTCAATTGTACCCAGTTGTATCACACATAGCAGATTCGAACCCTGATTGCACATCAAACACAACGAATATTTAAACCATCTAAACTACCGTGTTTTTTTTGTATCATTTACAATTACAACTATATAACCCAATTTAACCAAAAATCAGATTTTATTAAGGGTAAAATGGTAATTTTGACGGAGGGGTCAATTGAAAATGACTTCTCATGGATATAGTTATTTGAGCAATTGATTCTAACTCCACGTAACATTACTACCATTTGTCCAACATTTGTTTCCCCGTAAATTATTGTTACAATTCAGAAAACCTGACCTTTAACTTCTTTGATAACTTTCGGATGTGTGTTCTCTGTTGGTTTCGATTCAAATCTCTCATTTATCACATTAACTTTTGAAATTAAATTTTAGGAAAGGTCTTCTCATTCACAAAAAATAGTATCTTCCATCGAATGAATCATGCTCGTCAAGTTTTTGTCTGGTGAGATTTTGAGAATCTCAATGTTGAAACTAGGCTATTGCCTCAATTAGCACATCACATCGAATCTTGTATTCTTGACGTAGATCCCTTGTTGACATTAGCCCATAAATTTTTTGCAAAAAATGATAGTTTTAAGTTTTAAAAAAAAAATCGTGATATAATTGAGAATATGAATTTAAAGATAATGAATACACTCAAATATATGTTTAAACGATGTAAGTGTGAAAAGAGTAAAACTGTATTTTAGACATCAGATTACATATCACAAGAGTATGGCGAATAAAAGAAATCATAGACTGGATAATTGTACAAGAATTATTAGAGCATGTAGTGAGATGTGCTCAATCTGTTCATATCAGGTGATGTTGGTTTTTTTTATCGTTATTTTTGAGAAAATAACGGTTATATACTTTTTCTAACTGAAAAAATGATTAAAAAAACCTTAAATATAGTGCAACTTATGCACTAGTGCCAGAGAAGATGGTATGATCTGATGATCGTGATGGTGAAAGTGATCTGAAGATTAATATCTTTTGTTCAAAATAATTAATTGACGTGATTTTTGCAAACTAACTCAACTTAGAGAATTGATACTTTTTAACAATATAAGTGATGTAAAATGAAAATGGTAAGCATAAATATATGATAGAAATTATAATTAGTGATTAATGATAAATGATAATCAAACTATCATTATAAAAAACAAAACTTTTACACCAAATTTATTCAAAAAAAAACTATTATAAAATTATTGCTTAAAGAAGCATGGGAAATTGGGGTTTTAATGGTGAAAGACCCAGTAGATAGATGATCAAACTTGTCACATCAACTAGATGTCTAGATGAGTTAATTAACGCTAGTGAACCAATTATTTATAAAAAAACGCTAGTGAACCAATTATTTATAAAAAAACGCTAGTGAACCAATTCCATAGTCAAAGTCTTCTAAAAAAGTCAACAAATTTATACTATAGTCTATTTTGATTCCACATACTTTACAAATTGGGAAATTAAATATTCAGTATAAAATAACGTCACACGGTACTAATATATGGTCTAATAAATCTCAGAATATAGTTGGGGAAAGAAAAATAAACCCTACAAGATTTGAAGTCTTCCTCCTAAAAAATAAAAATCAACCGTAATTAGAAATGGTCCGAATTGGACGGTGGTTGTCCTTTCACACTCTCCGTCCACCATTTTTATTTGTTTCTCCTCTCTTTTATCAATTCAATTCTCTAAAAAAGCAATAGCCTTTCAAGCTCCATCTATGGCTGTTTAGTTCTTAACCATAAGTTTTTTTCTTATTCTTTTTCCTCACGGCTCAGGTCCTTTTCTTAAAATTTTCTTTGTCTTCTTCCTCTCCACCGCCTCATTCGTAAATTTTCAATCTTTATCCAACATAAAAAACGTTTCTTTTATTTCTTCTAAATTTCAACATATTTAAAAACCATACTCTGTTCTACAGCTTATCCTCTACAACTTTCTTATGGCTTTACTTGAGAGTATTATCTTAGGGCTAATCACAGGATGGTTAGCTTTTGTTGTTGGTTTGGTTATAGGATGGACATGGAAACCGAGATGGGTTTCTGATTCTAATAACAGACAAGTTAAATTACGATGTTCTGCTCCAAGATCTTTTGATTTGTCTTTACCATCTTCTTCTCCTTCTTCTTCTGTTACTTCTCCATTAAAAGGTTTTGGTTCAGCTCCTTGTTTAAAAGCTCTTGTTTGTGATACATGGACCATGGCTTTAAGACAACAGAGGACAATTTCTCCTGTTTCTTCTTCATCATCAGAGTCTTCTGAACAAGATGGAGTTTTGATTCCTGGGTACGCTAATTTGAGGATAGATGATTTGGTGATTTGTTTTGGTTTGTTAATTTTGTGTGTTTTGGGTTTTGTAGAGTGAATAAAACAGAGGAGAAGTTGCCCAATACTGTAACGGGTTTAGATTTGAGACATCTTGTGCAATTAGTTGAGAGGAAAGATGGTGGTAATGCTTGGATTCAGATGATGGATCGTTTCACTCCTGGTATGAGATATCAAGCTTGGTTGAGAGAACCTAAGGTAATAATAATATAATTTTCTGTTTTGAGATTAGTGAGAGAGATTTGTCTTTGTCTTGATTGGGCTTGTGTGTGTTTTGTTTTTAGAATGGTCCTACTGAGTATAGAAGCAGAACTGTATTTGAAGATACAACTCCTGAAATTTTAAGAGATTTTTTCTGGGATGATGAGTTTAGACCAACTTGGGATACGATGCTTTCCAATGCCACTATTGTTGAAGAGTGTACCAGCACTGGAACCATGATTGTTAGATGGATACGCAAGGTTAGTTACTCTCTAGTTGCTTTAGTAAAATTTTGATGATTGGTTCTTAGTTTGATGATCTTTCCTCTTATGTTTGTTGCGGTGTTGCAGTTCCCATTCTTCTGCAGCGATAGAGAGTATGTGATCGGTCGCAGGATATGGAATTGTGGAAATTCTTATTACTGTGTTACAAAGGTATGTGCTAGTGAACAAATATTGTGTAAATGTATAAGATTCAATTTTTGTGCTTCTTGTTTGCATTAGAAAGAATCAGTTATCAATAACTGTACTCTGAGATCGTCTCTCGTTCTTGGTTCAGGGAGTATCGGTTCCTTCTATACCGCGTAACAATAAACAAAAACGCGTAGATTTGTTCTACTCGAGCTGGTGCATTCGACCAGGTATAATTCCACATCCACCACTTTGTGATCTTTCCAAGAACCGAATAACTTAAAAACAAAGTGGAACATTTATCTCAATATGGTAAAATTTATGCAGTGGAATCAAGAAGAGACGATGGAGTAACAAGTGCTTGCGAAGTGCTTCTGTTCCACCACGAAGACATGGGGATACCGAGAGAAATCGCGAAGGTCGGAGTGAAACGAGGAATGTGGGGAGCAGTGAAGAAAATGGAACCTGGTTTACGCGCTTACCAAACGCAAAGACTCTCAGAAGGAGGAACCAAGCTTTCCCGGTGTGCTTTCATGGCTCAAATCAACACCAAGATCACATCAGACCATCTCGTTTCGCTCAGCAACGGTGCATCGCCTGTTCTTGAAACTCCTGTTACATTAAACCAAGGAAACCAAGCTGCGAATTTTCAGAAACTGTTGATACTTGGTGGAGCTGTTGCAGTTGCATGCAGTTTGAGCAGTGGGGCTTTTGTTCCTCCTGCGTTTCTTTTAGGGCTTGGGAAGAGGTTTATTAATGGTGGAAGAAAACGTCAGCTGGAAGGAGCAAGAAGTCAGAGTCAAACTACATCTGAATAGAATCTTCAAGCCAAAAATATAGATAAACATATGGGTTTAGGTTCGTTTTTAGTAGATTGAGAATAATCCAAACACAGTTAATTCCAGATTAGTTTGTAGAATTGGAATAAGCTGTCTGATTACTCTTTTATACAAAGGAATAATCTTTTTTACAAGTAATAAATAAAACTGAATTTTTATTATTTTTAGTTACAATAACGATCATCAAAAGGGAAGAATGGTTTCGAAACAATGAAGACCATCGAGCTCTGGAGCTATCCTCAGCGGGTGAATCTTCGTCTTCTTCTTATTCTTTTCATCGTCTGATGAATTCGGAAGTTTACCAGAGTTCTGCTGCTGCTCCTTCACTGGCGACTGATTACCACCGGAGCTCTGTTTTTTGCTGCCTGAGAATATCATCTTGAAGCCATTTGATTCAGCGCAAAGAATATCAAAGGGGCTAAAAATAGACATCATCCTCGAAAATTATATTTGCTGCTTTGATTAAATTTCTTCTAAGTTTTGAGATTTATAATTTTGTTTCTTGACTAGAAGAAGAAAGAACAACTAAAATTTTTATAATCGGAAACGAGAGAAGGAAAGCTAGAAGAGTCTAGAAAGAGTAAGAGAAGTTTCAGTTGATGAAGATTCGTTGAAATGGTCGGTGACTTAACAGAGATCACGTGGATTGTCTGAATGTGTTTGATTGCTCGTATCAAATAATGTTTTTGACTGATTTAACAATAGCTCATTATTTTTATTTTTTTCTTTAATTACTTAAAAGAAATTTCCCAAACAAACAAAAATACAAGTATGATATATCAATACGCAGATCGAAAGCAAACTCTAAATCAAATTCTTACATTATTAAACAGTATAGTTTTAGAACAAAGATGATGACGTAGACATGAGAGAAATGTTTACATATAAATCATCACTAAGGAGACTTTCTTTTTGTTTTTTCACATCTTCTTGAGCAACTCAATTAGGTGAACACCAAAAGCGTCGCAGACAACTTTGATGCCCTTGAAGCCTGATCCTTTAGCTAATGCCTCAAACTCTTTCTCAGTTCGTTCTTTGCCTCCGGGATTGTGAGCCAACATAATGCAGTCGACATGGACTACTTGTTTGGTCGAGAGGCTTGAGTCTGGTGTCTCTGGTAGTATACACTCTGCTAATATCACTTTTCCATCCTCTGGAAGTGCCTCGTAGCACTTCTTCAAGAATTTCACGCAGTGTTCGTCGCTCCAATCGTGGCATATCCACTGTTACAACAATGAGAAAAATCGACCGAAAATGTTTAGATATCCATTTCCTTGAGGATTATTCGGTTTAAGTAAACCTGGTTAATTACTAACCTTCATGAAAATGGCATCACCTTTAGGGACACTTACAAACATATCTCCTCCAACATGCTCAATACCTACATTAATTTAGCGATAAGATGACAATCTTCCAAAACAAAATCGGATTTTGCGAAATGTAAGGAAAATGTAAATGTACCGGGATGAGAAGGGGCATCTTCAATGACGTGTGGGAGATCAAAGTTGATGCCTTTAAGGTTAGGGTACTTAGAAACAATCATTTTGAGAGTAGCACCAATGCCACCACCAACATCAACCAAAGAAGTCAAGCTCTCAAAACCTTTATAGGTCTCAAGAATTTTCTTCATGGTGATTGTAGAATGATTAGACATTCCATTGTTGAAGACCTTGTTGAATCTAGGGTCAGTTCCGTGGTACTCGAACGCGCTCATGCCATAAGCCTTGTTGAATGGAATCCCACCATCAAGAATTGCATCTTTCAAATGATACCTGAAACATGTATCTTTGACATTAGTCTTTGATAATGTGTTATTTTGAGAAAGAGCCGCCGGTAAGCAAAGAGAACCAGCCGGTTCGATTGAAGAAAACCAAAACCAAAAATTAAGTTTCTATTTTCTTTTCTTGTTGCTCAATAATCCGAAGACCGAATCTCTTCTTACTATGTTCCTATTATGTTTCCCTAATTTGCTACTCAATAATCGGAAGAACGAAACATCTTCTCTAAAGCCATGAAGAAAAGATATTTAACAGAGAAAGACAGTGTTTTCTGCAGAAAAAAAAAAGTGTTTCTTCTAGCTTCTTATTGGGACCTATACCTAACAATCTAACATATACACTAAAAACTGTATAAATTAATATTCGTTAAATTAATAAACAATATAAAATAATAAAATTTTCTGACTTTAAACTAAACAATATAAAAATTAATAAAAAAAAATTTATTAATAATTTTTTGAAATCTTTATATAAATGTATAGTTCTATTAATATCATAAATTAATAATCCGATACATATATATCTAGAAAAAATATACTAGTATATAGTTTAGTGTGTAAAAGTTAAATATTGTTAGATTTAATTTCTAATTTTAGTTATATCAAATAATTGTTGTGTTGTGTTTGAAACTATCAAATTATAATATTATCTATAACTTCATCATCAAAGTCTTAATATTATTAACTTATTTAGGTTTTATTGTATATATTTTTGAGTCTCACCCTATTATTTGTTTAATTTTGCCTCAGTACCAAACAAAAAATTCATTGAAGGATCTCGTTTTTAACGACTAAAAGTAGTATTAAAGAAAAACCCAGTAAAATAAGTGTATATAATATAGTTTTCTAGTGGAGGGCAGGTATTATATAAAAATAATAATAATAAGTATATACGTGTCGTTATGTCTGTATTTGTATGATTGTCTTTAATACTTTGTGCTTCTCTGTCTCTCTCTCACCTTTACCTTTGCACAATTGCATTTTGATCACATGAACTAACAATCATAGCTTATGAAACACCATTATCAAAGAACAATAACTTCTCTAACTTTATTTACCATAAGATCTGTTAAAATTTAGAACTCATAATATAACTTTTAGGGGAATATCGAAAAAGAACTTACCAGCTTTCCATGAGAACTTTGTCTTGGTTCATAAGACAAAGAGCAGCAATCGAAACACCATCTTCGTTCTTGGTCAAATACTTACAAACAGGACCAAGCCCGTAAATCCGCTCGACGGCCTCACCGGGAAGTGTCCGGGCAGAGCAGGTGAGGACGGAGTAAGACGCAAGAAGACGGAGGATACGGTCAAGCATGACCGGAGCTTCAGGGTTTTTGGTCGGAAGATGAGAAGCGATCTCAGATGGAGACATGGGAGAAGAGTTATTGGCCATGATCTCAAGAAGGTCGAGCTCTAAAGCCGATTTTAAAGCCATCGGAAGAACCGAGGCGCTAGCTAGTTGCATAGCGAAGAGAGCAGCTTCGTCGTCTGTGACTTGGACCGGAGTTATCTGTGTCTCCGCCGTTGAACCCATTTTAGTGAGATCTCTTGAGAATTTTTGAGATTGCTCTGTTTTTTTGGGTTTCTTTTGGGGGTTGTGTGATGGGTGAGAAGTGGGAGTTGAGAGAGGTTTATTTATAAGAAAATATATATAACAGAAGGTAGACGATTGGTATACTTTAAGGCAAAATTTCTGGCTTAAGGATTTGGTCCAATTAAAATTGATTCATAGAAAAAAGGATTTGTATTTTATCATATTAATAATAGATCGCAATGGGACAAGAAAATTAAATATTTCTAAAACAATACATCCAAACAAGTTACTACTTAAGTAGTCTTTAGTATCTATTCATATGTCGACTACATCTCTTCAACTTTGGAAGAAAAGAAAAAAAAAACATTTTCATTTTTGCTAACCAATCGACTTTGTTAACAAATATAAATATTAAATATGTTAAACTTGCTATAAAGCTCGTAAATTCGGTAACAATATGCTATTTTTAGCGAAACCTAGTTAGTGCTTAACATTTCTATGTACCACAAGAATATATATATTTTTAACAAAGCTGATTATCTAAAATTTGATCATAACTTTGTTTTAAGTTTGCGTCAGTATGCTATGAGTTGTTCATATATTTGTATAAGTCTGTCATTAATATTTTCAAGAAACACAAACTACAGTTAAATTTGTCTAAGTTTGTCATAAGTCCACTATCAAGTTTTTTTAACATTGCAGATTTTTTCTAATTAACTTTGACACCAGATTTCTCTAACAAAACAAATCTATCACAAATCTGATATTAAGCGGATAATAATTTCATAATTGATTATTGGTGTTGAAGTAATGTTTAATTGGATACTTAAAATAATATCAGGTTCATAAAAAATATATACTGGAAAATGAAATATCATTCAAATGAGAAGATTACGGGACTAAAATTTGTAATTTAGCAGACATGTTGAGGGGGGAATGAAAATAAGTTAACTAATTAAAAATATAGGATGGTCAATAATTTGAGAACCACTTTATGGGTCGTCATTTGAAGTTTTATCTTTATAAAACCAAACGTTTTATACATCTGTTTTTCTCATGAAAGCCTTGGAAGATTAAAAAAACTAAGCTATTCAGACTTTCAAATTTAAGACCATTTCAGAGATATGTCATTAGATAAATAGATTCGTAAAAGGGCAAAAAAGAGAGAGAGATTTTGAGCACTATGCAACGCAAACGGGACATCTAGTATGGTGAGTGGGACCGAGACGCCACACTTTATTCCTAAATTTTGTCACTTTTGCTTAAAATCGTATCAGTTTTTTCTTCAACGCTTAATTCATTTTCTTGACATTTGCATTCTATTTCATAGAATGTCAGTAACGTCAAAAGTTTTTTTTAAAACGGATTGAAGCGTTTTACCTAAAATGCTCTAATTAAATTAATAGAATATTTTAAATTATGTAAAATAGTTCGGGAAAATACTTTACAGCACCATAGCTTAGTGTAGTAAAGACTATTAATCTGTAAAATTATGTAAAATGTAGGTCACTATTAGTTTTCTTTAATGCTCTATTATAGTAAATTCCCAAAAGTTAAAATTATTAGGACAAGACCCTTCAATCATTCATGAATATATATATATATATATATATATATATATATAATGTTATTTAGAAAATAGTGAAAATGAAATGCCTACAATATTAGTCTAACTGATGTATGTTCTGCAGTTATTTTAACTGACTTCTACTTCATAAAATGCTATTAAAATATATAATCAATACAACATTCTAAAGAAAGATACCCAACCATGACTTGCAATGGTGTTTGTTTCTCCTTTTTTTTAGTCATGATATCTATCATAATTTAGTACGAATTCAGTTTGACAATTTTAGTTACTCAATCCAGTTGCAAAATTATTTGAAGATTTGAAGATTATAGATTTTGCAATGAAAATCTCATTTGTATTTCTGATCTGTCATTTTGTTACATTAGAATCAATAACAGTGATTGATTTTAAATATTAGTTAGGAAATAGTGAAAATGAATGTTGCAGTTAAGTAGTTTTATTTTTTTTGGGTCGAAAGATGAAAACACCATTGCAAGTCATAGTTGGTCACTCAATGGTTATCTTTCTTTGAATTGTTTGACCAGAAAAGTATTTCTATATGCCACCAACCACAACCACGATGATAATTGATCTTCTTATCATTTTCTGTAAGACAAAATGCATTATGTTCAAACAAGACACGTGTGATGTTATGATTGGGTAGAATTTCGTATTACATAAAGAGAAGCATCTCACTGACGACAAAAAAAAAAAAAAAAAAAGAGAAGCATCTCACCTACTCCTTTGCGAACACATTTCGAACACTTCTCACTGTCTTAAATTAACAAGCACAAACTTTACTAGGACCCCAAGTCTCACGTACATGTATATATTAATTTCGACTAATATCGTATATTTTCCTTTTACGTCCGTGAAATTGATAGGTTTATTCACCGAGAAATTGGTTATTATAGTTATAAAGTACAACATCTATTTTAATAATTTAATATTACAGTATGCCTTGTTTTGTGTCCGTTTAAATTGATAGGTTTAAAATAAAGTACAACATTTATTTTAGTAGTTAAAGAGCATCGTACTATTACAATCCTCTAATCATATATATCAGAAAAGAAAATAGACTAATTCTCTACAGTTTTATGACATGTCGTTTTATTCCGGTATATATATATATATAGATAATAACATATATATTGTATAATTATTATATGTCCATGTAAGTTCTATGAATTTTAATTTATCAAATTAATTATTTAAACATAAAAGTTTAAAATTAAGAAGATTTTTAATGGAATATTGCCATTTTGGTCTAAATATTTAATTTTATATTTATTTTATAGCTAATTTAAAAATTTTGTGAGTGGAATAGATATCCAGCTAAAATTTTGCATTTTAACGAATATCCGATTAATAGTGGAACAGATCTGGATCGAAAAATTATTAAACTGAACATAGATAGCAGAAAGAATAATGGATATATCAATTTCTGTACCCACCCCTAAAAACATAGAATAAAGTTTATGAAGATCACAAATACTATATCAAAAGAAAATTGGGAAAATGAGATTTAACTTTTTGACGACATAATCCAAAACTTCATGATCTATTTTTTTAATTACCTTCCAAAACTCAGAAAACAGTTTCTTTAGATAATCATTTTTGGTGAAATTTGAATTATGGAGTCAAATTGTTATCCAATAAACTTAGTTTCTCGAGGTAACGACACTTGCATCGACACTTATAGTATGTAACGCCATATATTCTCTAAAAAATATTTTTGAAATGTTACTAAATAATTAAATAAAATACTTATATCCAAAGATTAATAAAATTTTAAATTTAATAAAAATCTAAATACAAAAAATAAGAACAAATAAAATATAAAAAAATCACCAATCATGCTACGAACAAATTTAACATTCTAAATTTCGGCTACACATTGTTTTTCCTCAAAACTATTTACTCTAAAATCAGAGTTTATGTGAGCGAAAAACATCACTCAGTGAAACTAAAAACCAGACATATATATATACCAATATGGTATAATTTCATACAGAAAAATGTTAACGTATTAATACGAGAATATATATATATATATATATTTATATTCAATTATTTAAACTTAAAGATAACTTATCAAATATATTTTTATCAAAACGTTTAGTATTACCATACATATCATATCAGCAAAACAGAACAGAATCATCCGAACATAACATAATATATCAGAACAGAACGACAAGGTATCCAACAATGCAAAAGCAGAATGACACCACCCCACATTGGTCACCAAAACCATATGCTAATAGCATATATAGATGTTGGCCTCTAACAAGATGATAAGGAAGTATAGTCCACGATATTAGCCGACCTCAATACCACTAATAAAATATTAGAATACATAATACACATGTTGGTGATGTCGGCCGCCATAGATTTGCTCAATAGAGCTACCTAAATCAGAATAGCATGTTGATACCAATCTTAAGAGAATAACATAGTTTATTGTCATAATCATAAATCAGAATATCTCAAAGTAATACAATAAAAAATAATTAAGACATTCTAATAATTTATTCCATTCTTAATTTATATTTAAATTAATGTAATTAATTAATATTTAAAATAATTCAAATATTAACTATCATTAAAATTTTCTAAAATATTATACCAATATATAATAATAAGAGAATTAGAACTCACTTCGAATCAATTTTTCAGCTTAACGCACCCTCTAACAAAAATTTTACGAACGCTCTTGAATACCAAATAAATCACCTAAAATCAGCAATTGATCAGAAAAATACGATCAATATATCATTTGAAAGCTTTCGAGAAGAGAAATCTTAATCTAGAATCATATTTTTCAAGACCGTTTTAAAAATGACTGAATCGGCCTGATTACCATTCGGTTAAAAAATAAAATGTGTTAAAAAATAAATTCGATCACAATCACTTCTTCCTCGTATTCATATAAGTCCTGAACCGGTTTCAAATGAGATAGAGCTGGTCTAAAACATCCTCAATTAGAATAGATAAGCATAACATTGAAGAACTTACCACTTAAAATTCGATCAACTCAGAATACCAAATGAAAAACGGTCACTTGGACTGGATTCACGAGATTGAGAAGTTTCTAACAAGCTTTAGATTGTAACCTAAATCTCCCAAACACTTCTACCATGGCTGGGAACGACACATGACTAAAACAACAATAACAGAGGGCACAACCCACGACAACAAGAGAGGGCACAACCCACCAAAAGTCTTAATTTGACAAGATATTCGGCTTCTCAATGTTTGGGGCTTTGAAACACATATAAATACGTGATATTAGGATTGAAAAATGAAGATTTGAGTTGCCAAAAACTATCCCTCCGTTTTCGGAAATGATGAACTCGAATTTCATCCATATTTCTCGAGTTTGCATTTAATTCCTTACACTTTTTGTCTACTTACAATTTATTCTTCCAATTTTTGAGTCGATCAGAAATCCCTATGAAATTAGACATACTCAAAAGTTTTTAAATTTAAAATTGAACCCAAAATCTTGTGCTTCTTTTTTCATTCTCTAATTTTAGGTGTTATGGAATTGAAGTATGGCATTACACGTATTATCTATACTTTAGAAGTCTATAATAGCGCTTTGAAAAGAAACAAAAAGTGGTTATCTCAATTCTCAAAGTCTTATTAAGAAAAAAAGGAAGAATCCAAAGTCCTACCTACTACCGTGTTAATACAGAACCTTCCTTGTATCAATAGAAAATAAGTAAAATAGTCTAATTGATGTAACATATTACCCTTGGCACCTAAATGAATTGTAACGAAATAAGTAGAATGTGGAAATCGGGGATATCCAAAAAAACAGTCCAAATCATATCATACAAATTTATTGAACGACAATACATTGATGAGGTACAAGCACAATTGTGTTCGACTCTATAGCAACCGAAGATGTAAAATGTTTAAACACAATTCCCCACTTTGCCACATCCTCATTAGTCCATATTTTTGTGCTGCTTAGTCTTTTTGTCAACTTCGAAAATCTCCTTTAATTGTTAGTAGAGAAATTTACAATTATATTATATTATATACTAGTGGATAAACCGCATTTCACACAAATTTTAAATTATTGTGTAATTATAAAACTAAATTCGGTTTGTAAATATTTGAATTATGTATATTCATATTCATAATACCCACTCCCATATAATTGCATATTTGATCTTGATTTGAGATGATAACGTTAGATTTTACAAAATCGAATCTAAATATAATAAAATTTTAAGCTATCATAAGGGTACATTTTAGGTTTTGAACCTCTATTTTCTAATTAAAATAATAATAATATGAGATATAACCACTAAATTCTATAACTATAATTTTAATCAATAAATTACAAAAATAACGATCAACCCAGTTATGCTTTCGTCTGGTGGTGTCTCCTAAATCTCGTCTAAATAGCATTGTCTGGTAGGTCCCCCGTCGATACCTTAAGGAAATAATAATTTACCGTTTCTGATCCTTGACCTATGGAGATATATGAGTTTCGGTCTCGAACTTTACGGATAAAAAAAATTACAGCAAGGTATTCAATTTTTATTTAACTTTAAATTTAGTGATTTAAAATTCAGTCAATTTTAAAAGTTGATTCTTAAAAGTCTCTCAATCCAAATAGACATTAAACTCTAAAACTTTAATCTCAACTAATCCAGTACAAAAAGAACGACGGTAAGGGTGATTTTTGGCTTAAAATATAAGATTCAATCAATAGTCAACACGGAGATGTTTGGTTAAAGGAGAAATATCCATATATACTGATAAAATCACTGTTAGTCCCACAATATTCTGACTGTTTTAGGAGGATTCACACCTTCTCATCTCCAAATACCATCAATACGACATGTACACATTTATTTTTTTGGGGTTTGTGACTCTTTTATCTTATTTTATCTTTCATATGTGCATTCATCCGACGTATACCTCCTTTCCAAAGCGTCTGATATTTCTACCGAGAAGTCCTTATTCCTCTCTTTATTTCTGAGCTCCCTAACATGACATTTAACTATTGATCACATTTTTGAGTGGTTTAAATCTAACATCCACTTTTTCTCTCCTTTTTCAGTTTTTACACCAACTATGTGATCTCTCTCTAACTTGAGCATTGGAAAATCCTTATAAATTTTTTGGCCAATTTTTGAAATAGACCCTTTTAAAAAAAAATGTGAAACATGGATCCATGTAGTATAAAATTTGAATTAAAAGATCCATATTTGACAGTAAATTTTAAAAATGATTTCTTTCTTAAAATCTTTTCCTTAAATCTTTCCTAACTTGTTGTCATTCGAGCTTCCAAAAGCTTTCGCAAGCATTCCTTCGCCCAAAACCTTCTTATATAGCATGCTCAAATGTTGATGTTCATTACACTCATTATTTTGGAGTTTTTGTGAGATCCATTTATTCATTTGTAGATTTATTGCTGATGTTCTTATATAAAAAGTTTGCCTCAAATGCCGATGTTCAATTATCGGTATGTGTAAGTTATGTTTGCCTCCTAAAATTTGAATCATCTCATCTGTGAGTTTGTTGTATTTCGCCCCAAAGAACAATCAATTAGTAATTTTATGTTATTTCTATTTTATTAAAATTCAATTTTATTTTTTTCTATAAGTTATTTTAAATTTTAATTAATAATTGGGACTAAGTTTTGCCAAATATTTTTTTCATCTACATATGAATCAGAAAAACTCCAAAATAGTGGGCCTAAGAATCTTCTGATTTTTTATGGCCAAGTTTAAAAGACTCCTCTTTAATGTTCAATATCAAATATGAAAACATGAAAATAACATTATCAAAAATTTGTTTCAGGAAATCTACAATTACATTCCACATTAGCAACAAAGATTTACAAGGAATATGAACTCTCTCTAAATTAAAAAAAAAATACTCAAAAGAAGAAGCATATTTAAATTGGGGTTGAACTTTTTTTTGCTTACTTTCCAAAGAATTAAATCACCAAAAAGTTTCTCTAATATGCTATATATGGTAAACTTATTAAAAACATATAATAAAAACTACAAGTCTATACAATTTAACAAAAGTTAAAACCAAAATAACACAATTAATTAGTGGCCATAAAATTTTATTAAAAATGTATGGGGGCAATATATAACATCAATAATAAAACACTAATTACATAGCTCACTATCACAAACAATCTCGAATGTAACAAACAAAACAATTGGTCAACACAAATAACTACTAGTAAAAGAGAATTGAGACTAATAATAAGAGACAATAAAGACTAAAAACTAAAAACAATTAAATATGATATAATAAATCAGAAAAACAATTGAAATCAACATCTATTTTACACTAACACTCCCTATTTTTTTAAAATAAGTTTCGTATTAGATGTTTTCACACATATTTAAAAAATAATTAAATTTTATGCTTATCCCTCATTAGTATAATCTATAAAAAATTTATTGTTCAGTACATTAATACATGAGAGATAAAACTGGAACAATTATCAAAAATTTGCCTTGAAAATCTAAAACGAAAAAATAAATTTTAAAACGATATTTATTTTAAAATAGAGGGAGTATATAAATAGCAACCATACATACAAAACCAATACATTAAAAATTCAAAAAAAAAACTACTCCAAAAAAATTAGATAATATAGAATACATATTTTAATATGAAGTGATTTTATCACAAACCGGAAGCACGAATCATCTCCAATTCAAAATCACAAAACCTCTACCAGGAGAAACCAACATCAACTACATGATTCTTTTTGCCAACAAACATATACTTTAAACACATGAAAACAATTTCAAAGATTTGATCAAAGTTCTACCTCACATTTCATGACATTGATGAACAAACCTCAAGTACGTTAACTAATAATTTATTAAAGTTCATTCATACACCACACACATGGCCTTGAAGTGTTTTTCAAAATCGAATGTCTTAACACAAATAGTTCAACAAGATTAGACGTGGAAGTGGTAATCGGAGATTTAAAAAGTTCTTAAACACCACGTATAAAAGAAAAAAAAGAAAATGATTACTTAATATGTCTAGAAAGTTTAAAAGGGCAAAATAACATCCATACTTTACTTTGCAATCATAAATTTTGATCACGATTATATTTGAAAATGATTACACTAAAAATCAATTTCTCTTACTGTATAAGAAAATTATTTTGATAATTTTAACAAATTTTTAGTAATAATATTTTATAATATGAATTTTAAAAGTATTTGCGATTTGAAATACCAAAATTTATGACAAATGTGTTATACTATTAAAGTATTTACATCGTAATATTATTAATAGTAATATTAATAATACGATTACTTCCACAAGTGGAGTTCGTTTCTACTTAAGGTTGGTTTGGAGGGAGAGAGAGTTTTTGGCCTACTTCGTTTCCACTTTTCTTAAGAAAACATATAATAGTATTTCAAATAGAGAGAAAAACCATATAATAAACAAAAAATTAAATAGTGAGACCATTTTTAACATAGAAAGAAAAAATGTATAATAGTGAAAAGATTAACTACAAAAAAGTATATACATTGACTATAATTAAATAATAAAGTGAGAAGATATGCCTTAAAACAATAAAATCAAAATGATAAGATAAAACCTCAACAAAATATAATACTATAAAACTACAAAATAAATTTACATAATGGAGAAATCTAAATCATGGAAAAAAACCAAACGTCAAGAAAAAAAAATATGTAATTGAGAAAAAATAAGACCCAACAAAATAAACAAAAAATACTTCTTATAATCAATAAGAGATTTTTCAAACCATATAAAATAAAACAATGTAAATGTCTAATAGTACATAAAAAGCCTAAAATAAATAAAAATAAAATGTATAAATACATGAAAAATAATATAATAAACAAAGACAATATATATATATATTTTTATAATTACATATATATATATATATATATATATATTAAATCCGCGCATCCCCTGTTAAAACGGAGAGACTTAGGAAAATATTCTAATGGACTATAGCTAATGGGCCTAATATTTGGGCGCTGACTTTGACTTTTTAGGTGCTTTCTACTTTCTAATTTGATCAAGCACATGGATCTAGAAATTAAAAACTTAGAGCTATGTGTTTACACTTTGACTAGTTTTATGAATGTATTGTGAAATTCAAGTTATTTAATTCATAGTATATACTAGTAACTACTAACTAGTAGTATTACTAATTCTAATCCATCAAAATTCTCTAATTGTTTTTTTGATGATAATCAAAATTCTCTAATTTAATACCTCACATTCTTTTTAATAAGTTTATGGTTTCGTTCTATAGATGATATATATGATATGGTAATGCAAATTTTAATGGAAAATGTGTCTTCAAAAGAACAACTGTCGATAAGGTTGTATGTATCAATTACAATTATTATTGTTGATAGACATTCAATAAATTTCTTTATTTATGAACAATAACTCATAGTTGTAATGATATCAATAATAATAATTGTAACTAGTCCCAAACTGGTAATAACTACCACCAACTAAGAAGGGATGGAAAACGATCAGGCAATCGAATTGATGATACAACAGTATATTCTTAAATATTCAATTATAATAGTTTTAAAAATATAAGACAGTTGGTCTCATGAAGTCTTACAAGTTGAGAACTTGAGATGATATGAGTTGTAAAGGTATTTTTTCCCTTCGAGATGAGCTGCAAAGAAAAAACTTAATTAGTGGTTGTAATTCGTGACGGTCTTTAGTTAAACCGTAGTTATAATGTTGATTAATTGTAGTAATATTGAGATTCCTGGTGACAATAAGTGGGACCCACATGCCAGCTGCTGATACTTTGCTCATATATTATTTTCATCCAAATGACAAATTCAAATCCACATGATGCTTAAATTTTATTTATATTCTTAAAAGATAAAATTAAAATTAAGAACTGCAAAATCACATAATATTTAAAATCAAAATAACCGTAAAATTAATTTTTTTACGAAAGTTGTAAAATAATGTTTTTACAAAAAACATATAATCAAGAAATTATATTTTTGCATTAAATCACAAATTCGCAAATTGACATTTTTCCCAAAATGGCAAAATCTTAGAATTAGAATTTTGCTAAAATTATGAAATGATTTTTTGAGAAAATAAATAGAATTGAACTTTTTGCCAAAATCTTGGAACTTTTTGAAATAAAAACAGAAAATCTGGGATTTTTTTTGTTTTTTGCAAAACCCGTGAAATCGTAATTTGACGGAAAATCACATAATAACGTTTTTCTGTGAAAACCATAAAATCATAATTTTATCAAAAAACGAAAAATGGCGTTTTCGTCCGAAACCACAAAATATCGAAATTATATTTTTTTCAAAATCGTAAAATCGAGTATTTTTCGCTAAAAATACAAAATCGCAGAATTAAGTTTTTGCAATAAAATCATAAAATCTCAAAATTACGTTTTTCTGCCAAAACCGTGAAATTGAAATTTTGACGAAAAACAAGCTCAACAAACGCAATATCTAATATGTTTATAAAGTTTTTTAAAAATATATCAATATATATGAAAATAATTATATCAATATTTATAAAAATAATTAGATCAATATTTATTAAAAATAATTCAAAAATAAATGTACTTTTATTTATGTTTTACATGTTTAACAAATAATTATATCACTATTTATGAAATAATGATCTCAATATTTATTAATCTAATTCATAAAGTTAAATATAATTTTATTTATAATTTTACATGTTTCAAAAATTTACTTTTTTATTTTATATATTGATGTAAATTTTTTAAAACAAATTAAACCAACAAAAATAATAAAATGTGTTAAAAGTACATTTGTCATTTGATCAACCATTGTTGTCTCACATTGTTCATACCTCGCCTTTAATTTCTACTATTTTTTAAAAAGTAATGGAAAATGACTTTGAAAATAAATTTTCTTTCAAATATAATATACACGGACCATAATAAAATCCAAAATGCTGTAGTTTTACCAAAAAAAGTCTTCGAGATTTTGCATTGTTTGAAATTTATATTTTACACGAGATGTAGAAAATTTTAATATATAAATGTCCCAACGATTTGATTAGGATACAAATTTAAAATATCAGCACTTAATAATTAAATCTGTACTTTTGTTTACAATGTGTGGTTCGAAACTGCTTAAAAACTACAGCTTCGAATTACCAATTAACGCTGTCGACAATTGTTTTTCAACTTTTTTAATAGAGATACTATCATATTTTCATAAGAGTAAGACCAATCTATTCAAAAAATTTGTAAAAAAAAAACAATCAATCGAAAACTTTCAGACAATTTGTGTCTCAGAAACACCAAGCACTTTTGCGTAATTGGGTACCTTTTCATTCAATTATATATCTAACCAACTCTGTCTCTAGCTATATCTTCTATATATACATATATATATATCTATAGTCCTCAATGTAGATATTATTTGAAATATTTCAAATCAAGATTTTAACGTTGATATATGGTAGTAAAGACAGAAAGGCATTACTTGTCTAGACAACAAAGAACTTTTTTTTTTCTTTTAAAAATCCTACAAGACAACATACAACAGCAACAAACCAATACGTCGTCGTTGCTCGTTCAACAAAAAGAATCAGTGCACTAGTGCATGTGTGCATAGTCTTGGATTTACTACTAATCTGGTAATTTTGTTATAGATCTAAGATTTTGAGTTATGCTATCAATCTGTGAGCTTCGCCAAAATATATATTTTCATACGGTTTAATTCTTTATGATTTACGATTAGTAACGACAATATAAACCTATTCATGTTTCGCTCACATTATTCAATTTCAATGATTTTAAATCGTGCTTTTAATCAGTTAAAGTTGGACTGTTTTAAACGTAACTATTTTCGGTTAGATAATTAAAAAAAATATTTCAATTACATAAATCATGTATAATTGTAAACATAAAAATAAAAGAAACATCATCCACAAGTGTTGTGCTTTAATTATATTTGCGTTTCGCATTTGAATATAAAACTACCGTATATGATTATATAGAAAACATAATAATCTTACGTTCAAGAGATGGACTTTGATTCATAAGTGAAATAATGAAATCGTAAATTTGCAAAGCGATTGTATTAGTAAATAAACCTCATTCTCCTTAATTAACAAATCTGTACAATTGGGGTTTATATACAAACTGATATTGGCCTAAACCAGAGCCTTAACCAAGATCTAATTACTGGTTTATACTGAACCAGTTTACAGACACATTATGCACAGTATTATATCCAGACTATACAAAACAAATACTATGTACATTAATAGATTGCATGAATGAATATAAAATGCCGATGAATAAGTGAAATTGTGTTACGCCATTCAAAAATATAATTCCACCAAGAAAAACGAAGATAAAAAAGATCGCGCTCTTGACATTTGCTCACAATTTAAAAGGTTTTCGAAACGAATTATTTGTTTTGGAACGTAATCAAGAGAACTATTCATTACGCTAGTTTAGTTTCATTTGATTCTGTAAACATATTCTCCCACAAATATATATATATATATATATATATTTTTCTAGCTTTGGAATTAGTGTAGATAGTAACACTTGGCTCTTAAGATTTATAAAGTTGGCGTACATTACAAAATATCCATTTATTTAACTTGTTGAAGAGTCAAAGTCTTGACCAATACATTATTTAATACATATCAACTTGGCTACTTTTTTGTTGTATTCCTTTTAACTATCAACTTGGGTACCTCATTCATATGTTTTAATAAACAAAATATTAACAAATTCACTGAGCAAATGCCGCTTCTTCTTCTTTTTAGACGTGAGCAATGACTTCGAAATGTCAATAATATCGAAGTTAGTTGAATAGTACTAATGTAAACAATAACTCAACGCATCGATTTTTTTGGTCATCATCAACCACGGAATCGGATCTAGATTCCGATCATCCACATTTGTAATAGTGAACGCTATTGAATAACAGATCGGGATCATAAGATTCATATTGTGTTTTGACAATGCTAAAATACTGTAAAAACCTATAAACCACGCGGAAACACACACACACACACAAAAGATGAAGTAAAAAGAAGACTAATTAGTTCATCAAAACCATAAATCATCTCTATATATATTAGATACGAATTTACAAAACTCTTTGCGATTTAAAAAGAAACCAAATTAGAGAAAGAGACGACGAGACATTCGGTAAAAATCTCAGCCGCTTATCATTGTTTAGATCAAAGAGAGGGGCAAATCTTGAAGTCAAAAACTGAGGAAACAGAAATCAAAAATCGACGAGATGAGAAGAGAAATCAGGAATCATCGACGATGGAGAAGGTGAAGGAAGGAAAAAACCGCCGATCCGTACGGCGTTTCTATCGCCGGTACGCCGTGGGAGAATCCCGGCGGTGAGTTTAGCTAGAGCTGCTGTGTACTCCACTAGTAGCTCAGTAATAACCACTATTGATATCATTCTTGAAATTTACTAGTCTCTTCGAAAATTTTCTTGATATCTTTCTCTTAAAATGATTTAAGCGATATACATTTGAGTAGTGTGAGACCTCTAAGTCATTTATATAGGCGACCATTTTCACTTGTAGTACCAAGAGAGCTCCACTAGGATCAATACTATAATAACTTTTTTTTGTCTTGAAATTTGTTTTTTTAATCTGTTTTTTAATCACCCGCTTCTCACGCACACTGAACATTAGATGTAAAACAAATCAGGTTGGAGATAACATAGGAACAAAGTAATCTTTATCAAAAGCTAAACTTGTATCAAAAATAAATTAAGAAGTCCAATAATTGATACTTCATCATTGGATTTCAATTTTGGTGAAAATATTTTAATTATTTTTTAAATAACCGGACAGATATATATATATATATATATAATATTCATGGGAAGTTATAAATTATATGTATAGCTGGATTCATCAGAATTTGTTGTTCTGCAATCATGTAAATATCTATATTAAAAAAAACATTATCTATTAGTACTGCACATAGTACATGCATATCAATCATTCAACATCTTATCCATGGTTAGCATGAATTATATAGTTTTTTCTTTATGATCTGTTATAAAGAAAATCAGATATATTTGTAATTTAATTTAATTTGTTTTATTTGTTTGCTAAGCAATTTAAATATTTTACATTGACAACAAAAAAAGTTAACCGTAGAGCTCCGTAGATAGAAAAAAAAATTGATTTGTAAAATGAGTTTATAGTCTATACAATCTAAAACCAACTTTCATAAACTATATTCATGAGTTAATTAATCAGTAGACCGTATCATTTAAAAAAAAATTAATATCAATGTTTTTGTTTTGTTAAAAAAGCTTTTTAATATCAATGTTACACTCTAATTAATGTATGTCCACAAATGTTACAGACTCTTAAGACTCTATGTGCTTTATTATAAATAGTGATTTGGTTAGTACTCCATCCGCTGCATGAATGTTAGTTTTTTACTTTTATTTTTATTTAGTAAAAAAATATTTTATAGTTTGTTTATTGTAATCTATCTTAATTAAGATTAAGAAAATGCAAACTTCAAAAAGTATTCACGGAGGGTATTTTACTCTTTATAAATTTGGATGAGTCGAATTGAAATCCAACTAATCTCAAGAATATGCAACTTAAGTGGACCGGGTACTTACATCCCATGGTAAGCATCTAGGCATGAGGGATTGAGATCTCCGATACTATACTAATGGTAACCGCATATAATCTCTAAGCTCATTACCCATTAGCCGAGAAGCAAAATTCCCAGTTTTGAGCGAAACCTAAATATATGTCTCTGCAAATTTACATCATTTAACTAAAGTTGTCATTCTTTTGCTTTACCTTTATCGCTGAGTTAATTAGAAAAGTAAATTTAAAAATATTGTTCTATATAAAAAATTGAATTTATGACTTCTAAACGCAAAAGAACAGATCAGATAGGCCATGACTTGGACTAATGAAAAGTATTTGAATTAGAAAAAATAATGGTCAACTATACTAAGTATGGGTTACCGTATGATTGCACATTCAAAATAATATGTTGATATTTATACCAACAATTAAATTTATATGGTAATATTCACGAATAAACGTAGGATATATTACCAACACCATAACTATTATATTTGTATTGTTCCGATACACCAATACATCGCATTCTAACCATAATTGGTATCCTATACTTAACTTAAACATCCAAAAACTAACTTAAACCTGCAAAAACCAACACCAAAACCAATTTAAATATCTAAAAACAAAAAGAAATGATAGTTATAGTGTACGGTTATGGTCGAAAAAAATACTGAATTCCGTGGTGCCGATATACCAAAACAAAGACAAAACGAGAGTTATGATGATAGTAAAATTTCCTTTGTTTATTTATGAAGATCACAATGCAAATCCAATTATTCGTGCAAATATCAACACATTGTTTTAATTCAAATGTGTGACTATGCGATGACTTACCTAGTTGCTGATCATTTTTCTATTTGAATAAGCTAAGTTAATATTAGTTCATAACTATTGTACAATGCTTAGTGTAAAAATGATGTATGTATAATTGTTAAAAAGTAAAAACGATTTAAAAAAACTATTGAATGTTCCTTAGTATAAATGAGAATTCTTAAGAATATTAATCTTTATAAAACTGACGAAGTACATAGTTAAAATTAAAGAGAACGTATACATATGTTAATGACTGAAACAATAATAAAAAATGTTATTCAGTTTTTTGTATAATGATATTTTTTGTATTGAAAAACTAAAACATCATTTTTTAAACATTACTAAATATATTTTTAAACAGAAAAAAACATTACTTAATACTCCAGATAGTATCAAACTGATAGAATATCAATTTGTTGATCTAAAGTACCTATCAAAACAGTCAATATGACAGCAATCAAATTATTGATAACAATAGAGCATAAATTAGTAGATTTACGATTTCAGTTTTTTGTCAACAGATCTATAATTTCATTTAGATATAGTTATATATATATAGAGTTACATCTTTAGTAGTATTAAATATACTATAATTGGACAAAATTTTACTATATATATTTGTCTTTTTACAACGGTTTTACTCTATATATGTGACAAATTTATCCATATATTTTTGTTGGACTACTAACCAATGGATTTGAGAGCTCAATGATCGCGCGGTATGATTAAAGTTAAGGATGTATCCTACTAAAGTTTAGTTGTACATGAATATACATATTTTGTGTCGATTCTTGTTGGAAATAATAATGCCGAATAGTAATTAATGGCTTATATAATAATAAGGTATATACCTTGCCACGTTCATGTGTTGCCCTAATGTTACATCAAAAGATTCATCACATTAAATTAAGAGATGTTTATTCAGCCGAAAATTGAGATGAGTTGTGAGTTCCAATAATCTATTAATCTAGACTTTTGTAAATAAATATTCTATTTTAGAATCGAGGCTTCTGAAAATGTTAATTGCAATTTTCTAATAATCGAGGCGTCATAACCCGTAATCAAATCTGAAAGTGTGTCTAAATTGTAGAAGACGAATCAATTTCTACTTCAAGATAGCTAATTCATTTAGCGATTAGTGAATAGTTGGAGTTGTTAACGAGAATCTAGAACCGTTAAAAGCACTTATACCCCAAAAAAAAAGTGTGATTGCAATTGCCAATTAGTTAGTGTACTATGTTGAAAAGAGACATTCACAAAAAATGATCTAAGATTATAATCTAAAGAGAAGAATTTTTTTTTTTGGGTCAAACAAGAGAAGAATTTTAAAACTTGAATATATTTGCATAAAAATGCATATATACTCTTAGTTACGAACCATTTAGAATTAGATTTGGTTAATGACCAAAAAAATCTCTGTTATGCTAGTTTATTTTGATTTTTTCCCTTGCAGAGAATCGAAGAGTAGACTTCGAATTACAAAATCGGACCATTTAAAATAGATAAGATAATAGAGATCTTTAAATCCCTTGCGTGAGGGGACAATATCAATTAGTTATGCAGAGGTCTTACTCTTTATAAAATTAAATATTTGATTGCCTCTCCTTCAACATGATTACCTAAAGTCGAACTCCGATATAAAATAACCACAAAATAAACATTTTATAACCATTTGATTAAAAACATTTTCTCAAAAATTTTAATTAGATTCTTTATTTATCTTAAAATAAGATAAATATTTAACTTAAGAAAATAGAAACTAGTTTTTAATATGATATTAAAGTGTACTACTAATTAAAAGTGATTTTAACTACCTTGTATGATTTTAGATGGTTTAAAAGCTTAAACTGTGGTATCACTCAAGTTCAGGACTGGATCCGGAACCATACGTATAAGAACCATCTATGTTCCAAAAACATCCAATCAAAAACTATATAATCGTGATATTATTCTACTTCACTTTATCTAAGAATGTTTATTAATCAATCAAAATTTATTGTCTAGTATTTTATAATGTATTAGTATTGGGTTTAATACAGATTCAAATTTAAGAATGTGCGTGTGTGAATTGTTGGTAACAAATAAAAAATATTTATTAATCCATCTACATGTAATTTTATAGTATGGATGATTTTCATATACTATCAAGAAAATATATATATGGAAACCTTATTTTATTAATAAATTTATAAATTAAAACTTACGTTTATTAATTCATTATATCCGACTTCAAAGAAAAATTATGTTTTATTAATATTTTACATTCACATATGACATGTACATGTGGTTGGGGAAAGAATGCGAATGTGTATTATAAAAAAAATGTAGAGGACAGGATACAATAAAATTTAATAATATTGGAGTTTGGAGACTAGCTAGAATTCAAGTTTTTTCCACTGCTAACTTCAATAATAGTTAGTCATTTTAGATTATTTAAAATACAAAAATATTCTAACGCTTAACACGCTCAAAACATTAATCTGAATTTTGGTTTAAACTTCTCCAATTATCATATAATTTACTCAAGATAGAAAATCGACCAATATATATGAGACGCCATAAAATCAACTTAAACACGTATAGATTCATTTGATAAATAAAAATATAATGTTACGACAACAAATAATAATAATGTAATCCTACTTTGTAGATCGTGTGATCTTTTAAAACTAGGATACTTAGAAAAAACCCAGTCTATTGACAAACCCAGCGTTCACATCTTGGGACAAATAAATATTATATGATATAATACATTGTATTTTTGGAGCTTTGTGTGAACTCAAATACTTTAAATGAAAATAAATATGTAAGTCAATTCCATATATTCAAGGGACAAAACTCGCAGAGCGGCAGACAAAGTTGCCCTCTATAATATAACAAAAGGTCCTTTAATAAATCGACTCATCTGATTGTTAAAGAGATTAATTGACTAAATTACAAAAAATTAAATAAGTAATCTGTCAAGGATTTGACCCCAAAAAGGTAATTTGTCAAGGACATTCCACTGGCTAATTAACCAATAACAGTTAGTCCAACAAGGACATTTAACAAAAATAAACAATCAATAAAAAACTAAAAATGATGGATATGAGACTAAGCTTTGTTTTTAATTTACAGTTCACTTAAACACTATCAAATTTGAATATTTGCGATGACACGATACCAATATTTTTTCAAACCACTAGTTTACAAATCTAAGTGATTAATGGTTTACTATACATAGTGTTTTTGTAGTTGCTGAATACATATACTAGATAGAATATCCGACCAATTTGGACTTTTAACTCTTTTTAGTAATTATAGAAATTTAACTAATAAGATAAATGAAAATTATAATAGTAGCTTTTATAAAGTTAAGAGTGTCATGTGCGACCATGAAGTAATTTATAACAGTGTTTTTTTATTGTATAACAGTGTTTTCAACTTAGTAGCTCTAAAAAAAGTATCACAGAAGAACTTCTGAAATTTTCTATTTAAAATTTTAATTTTTCTATTAAAACTAAATTATCAGTTGTCAGTATACAGTATAATAAATCTATAATAACATAAATTTTAGCATGATTTGTGGGGAAAGTATATAAAATTTTGTGAAAGATTTATATTCCTTTTGTTTTAAAATAAGTATCGATTAAAGTTTTTGCACACATTTTGAAAAATAATTAATTTTTTTATTTTACCTTTTAATAAATCATATAAATTTTTTATTGCTCAATATATTAATAGAATAAGGGTAAAACTATAAATTTTGTCAAAAAACTGCATTGTAAATACAAAACGATACTTAATATAAAACAAAAAATTTAAGATAAAAAGACACTTATTTTTTAAACGAAGTAAAAAGTTTTAATAATATTACAAAGTTTCGAATGATACATGTATAGATGTTCTAATAATGGAGAGCTTAGTGTACGTGTATATACATGTATACATGTTCTATAGAAAGATATGATGAAGATTTTTCTCAACCTCCCCCAAAAGAATATGTGGAGTTTCTTGAAGGCCAACTTAAAGTTTTAATTCGAAGATTTAATGTCAATATACATTGACAGATCCAATGAGGGTCACGTGATCCGAGGGATTATCTCACTACGTGTTAAATTGGTTTAGAAGGAATTGAACCTTGAGAAAGTCTTCTTGGCTCCCCAAGTGAGAGAAGTGATTATTACGAGTGACAACTCCGGTTTTAGTTTTAATTTCTTCTGAAAAAGACGTATAGAACTTTTCTTCAGCAGGAGATTTATTCAAGTTTTGAGTAGGGTAAAATTATTGTCTATTCTGTCTTGCAATAAGTTATTTTGGTAAAAGGAACCACATTAGGCAAACAAAACAGTCCTCTGAACAGTTTAAATATTTTGTTATCTGCCAGGAAAAAAAGTTTAAATATCTATAATGCTATAGTTAGGTCTACTGTCTAGTATTATATATCACTCTATATATATATATTAATATATATGTATATATTCTAGTACAGCCATATAGTATCTCTAATAATTATATAGATGAAGAAAAGATATAAAAAATAGATGCAGAAGATGAAGTGCATGTTGTTGAGCTCGATCGTCGTGTTATGTTTTCTTCCCCGACAAGTGGCAGAAGAAGACTGTAATATATAAGGCCATAATGACTTGGATTTTAGGGTTATATGTATATTCATCACTTTTGTCTTTGTTTTAGGTGAAACTTAACTAATCTCTTTATCTGCTAATTGTCTTTTCTTGCTTGAAACTCTTCGATATGCAGATCTCATGTGGGTGTCATGTGACGCATTCATCTTTATCTTATCCAATTTTGTATTTTTGGGAAAGATGCATATTAAAATTTTATAAAAATACAAAAGAAAACTTTCCTTTTGCACTAGATTTATAGACAAGATGCTGGCCTTTTCTTCTTTCTACAAATTTTTTGCTGCCTATGTTTGATCATTGTTGGCTTTATTCAAAATAGACAAATTAAAATTATGAACAACTACACAAATGTTTTGTTTTGAAGCCTTTTTACATGTGCAAATGTCATTTTTATTTACTTTTGACTTCTCAAAGTTATCAACTTTACCTTTTTTTTGTTGTTGGTATCTCAACGCTACACGGCGCCGTTTTAATGTCTCAGACAAGCTGTTCCAACCCATGCGAGTCTCATAACTTACAACTTTATCAACACAATACTCGACTTTGATTTCTCAAATTTCTCAAAGTTATAAAATTGTATTCATAACTCATAAGAACAAAATTTTTACTGTGAAGGTAACTAATAACTAACCAAGAGACTTATGTAAGCTACTTTTGCTCTTTCTCAATCTCCGGACTTGGTTTGATTCTGTTGCTCTTGTATATACATCTCAGCTAAGGCAGCAAACAATGCTGATCCAATGGGAAGACATTCTCGTCAAGGAAGAAATATGGCGAATGAACCATATGCACAGAACCGATTTCTTCGTTTTTGATACCAATTCCTAGATAGTAACCGGGTTTTCTTTGTTGATAGAAGGCAAAATCCTCACCCGCCATTACCTTATTACCCAATTTCACTTTCTCGGGTCCAACCAAAAGTTTCAAAACCTTTTCAGTGTGTTCATGTAGCTTGTGATCGTTCACAGTTGCTGGATACATAGGATTACCTTCTTCATGCAAATCTATATCCGCTTTGCATCTATGTACTTCAGCTTGTCCTTCAACCACCTGTCAGCAAGAATCCAGTTAGCTCTAGCTTGAAAATCGATTACATTTGAACATTCGTGATTGAGTATCGTGGAAGAGATCTTGTGGATATAGCAGTGGTTTGTCCCATGGAAGCTTTAGTAGAACAGAGTAACAAGAGCACTATGATCTTTTGAACAATGTATTACTTTAAAGGTTGAAATTGATCATCAGGGAAGAGATGAGATTAAGATCCATAAGATATTGGACACCAAAGGTTGTTTGAAACCGCGTGTACATACCTCTTTCAACCTGTGTGTTAACCAGTTAATGCCATCGGTTGTAAGACTCCTCAAAGTTCCCCAAATTCTACATGCGTCGGAATCCAATCAAACTCAGAAGCGCCAGTTTTCATAAATGTAACAGACAGCACCTAAAACCCAAAAACAGGAACTTTTAGTGTCACTTAGGTTTGGTCTTGCAAATATAAACGAACATGGGATTTATCGATTGGAAAAGTACACCATACATGGCTTGAGAAAGGATCTGCTTCTCTAGAGATTATATGTTGCAATGCTAAGATGGTCGATGATGCAGCCAATACCGGATCAACCGAAGAATGTGACTCCAAAAAAGAAGAAGCTGATGATTTCCCACTCATTCTTACACTAAACCTGCTTGTAGCTGCCATAGCAGGACCCGAGATTGTCGCTACTTCTCCTGTAGGTATACCAGAATGAACATGCATACCAAATATTGCTTCAGGTTCACCTAAAGCACCTTCTTTTATCATATGAAAAGCACCAGCACCACCTTCCTCAGCTGGTTGAGAGAGAAGCCTCACTGTTCCCTTTGATTAAGAATAAAACCTTAGACTAAAACCCTTTCTATAAACCAAAGCAACACAGTTTACAACTGCAACATTCTCCAAATCAAACTAAAACATTTCAATTACTATAAACAATGCAAAGATTCATCCTTTTGTTACTATTTGCTTAACCCAATCCCACAAATTTACTTCAACCAAACTTACATTGAGCTTATGTTTGCGCTTGCTCAGCAATTTAGCAGCACCAAGGAGCATAGTGGTGTGTGAATCATGTCCACAAGCATGCATTTTGCCGTCGATGTTGCTCTTATGATCCCAATCAACAAGTTCCTGAAATCACAGCAAATCAATTTACAGAATTTTTTGAAGAAATTAACAGAGAATAAGAGAGAGTAATCGATTTTACTTGTAAAGGAAGAGCATCCATGTCAGCTCGGAGAGCAACAACCAGAGATAAACCGGATCCAATTTAGGCTACAATTCCGGTTTTGGCAACCGGGTAAGAGTAGGAAACACCTAATTGGTCAAGCTCGTTACGAATCAGAGCACTGGTTTTGTGTAACTCGAAAAGGAGTTCCGGGTTTTCATGGATTTGTCTTCTTACGGAGACTAACCATTCTTTATCACCCCAAGCTTTGTTTAGCAATTCCATAGACGGAACTAGCGATAACAAGGAGAAGAAGAAGAAGTAGAAGGGGAGAAGAATATGAAATCGAGGAATCCGCCAGGTCAATTTGGGGTTAACGCCGGAACCCTAGAAAAGCTACGATCGGACCTGAAAGCGAAGCACCAACTTCGTTTCTTTTTCTTGGGTTTTATTAATATATCTGAAATTTGTTATTCCTCGTTTTTGGCCGCATTTGTTTTTTGTCGTCAAACTCTGTAAAAGAAATAAAAATTTGAATTAACGTAATTCTAACGATTTCTATTTTTCGAATAAAAATAATATATAATAAAATACAGTTTTAAAACATAAATATATAACGAAATTTAAAGAATATAAACTAAATACTTTTGAAAAAATAAGACACGTCACGGGGATATGCTATTCGAAGTAGTACAAGGCTAACCAATACATAATGGTCGATTTTCGGAAGATATAATACTATACGAGATACATAAGTATCTGTTGTTTTTTAAGAATCCATATTTGTGTCGGAAGTGTCTAAACATTTGATTCCTGAAAAAGATGATCATAAGTAAGGTAAGAGAAAGCTTTCACGAAATCCGAGATGAACGTGGACTTAGTTGCCAAAGGTGGAGGAGCACTATCTTGATCTCCTAATGCCATGAACGCAATCCACCTACCGTCACTCTTCGTGAAGAAGAAAAACACCCTAATTCTCTTCATAACAATGGATTTTTAGGCAATAAAATCTTTCTCATAAGTAAGGTATGTGGGAAATCATCGAAAATCCAATGTATCAATGTCGACTCCTAACCGAAATGGAGTCCTCAACCATTTAAATCGAAGAAGCGAAGCATCGAAAGCGCTGGGTTTTGCAAGAACTTAGACCCGGACCTGATAAAAGCTGTAAGGTGGGATGAGCCGTGATAATTATAGGTCATGTCAAAGATCTCATTGGTCTCTCCATAAAAGAGGAATTTGATATGATTTAGGTAATTAAATGGTTATTTAAGTCGAAACTAAACTTTGGATCATTAAAGGCCCATAAGTTAATGATACTTAAATCAACACAAGCTCAAAAAAAAGTGAGGCTTGAGCTAATGGGGGTCCACCAATTACAAAAGTTGGGACAAACCCAGTTAAAACCCAATCTTTGTTGATCTAATTTGCCGATGAGATCTTGACGATAGGACGACATCACCGACGGGCATTTCGGCGGATCATCTTCAACGAGAGCCATATCAGATCTACCAAGAAGAGACTAACAGTGCCGATACATGTTGAGATAAACTTCGTCTGTGGTTACCGAGAAGCAAACCGGAAAGGACGAGACATCTGCCACCTCTTGGCATTTTTGCTTCCATTGGCCGACGGCGATGCTGCATACTTTACGGAGCTGGAAAAATGTGGTGGTGGCGGCGACCTGACAGACCTAATAAAGAGGATAATGAAGAGGAACATCTTCTCTGAAAACTTACCAGTGAAATGACATATTCAATTGGTAAAAAAGAGAGAAGAGCAAATAGTGGCAAGCATCTTGACTTTGAAGTTGAAGGGAAAGATGAGATGAATGTCTTTTGCATATACTACTATTTTTAATTTCTTTATTAATTTAAGAAAATGCACTATCATGGATGGTGTAACTACCAATAATTCAATATTATTATTAAACTAATAAGTTTTGCATTAAATTTTAAATTTTAGGAAACATCAACCTTTGAGATAAGATATTGTTAGAAATTGAAATACGAAAAGAAGATGTTAAATGAAACAAAACAATATAAGAAGAAAATGCAATCCTTCATTTGTTATAATGTGTTGATAACTAGTTTTTTTTTCTACAAACAGCTATTCTATTGTTCAAATTTGAGGTGATGTGACAAGCTATACCGGAATAGAACTAAATTGATTACTAGTTTATATCACCACTAATTAGCAATTTAATGGTTTTAAGGTATGGATTTTGTTATACCACCACTAATCACCAGATTTACCATTTGTTATGGATCATTGATCTATGAAATATAACTCTAGAGTTAACACTTTGTAACCGACTTTTGCTGATTTCATTTCCTATCTAACAACCTCTCTACAGAGGTATGCTTTCAAAGCTAAATCAATTGTAAAAATAAAATAAAAAACAATAAAAGCCAAATATAAATAAAGAAAAAAAAAATCCAAAAACTGCTTCTTAAATCTCTACTACAACAATATTTTATACATGAAGCTTCCATATTTGGTTTACATGTTTGTACACAGTATAAATTTATAAACCTATGTGCCTTTTTCTCTCTTCTTCCCCCAATGCAGAAACCGCAGGGTGAGAGCGGTCAAGGCGGTCCAGTTTCAAGCTTCCCCGACCAATGTAAACAGAGCAAAGTAATGATTTAAGTGTTCTGCTCTGTAAGGAGACAACCACAAAACTCAGAAGCTAAAGTAGTTGTTGAGTGTTTTGTCATGAAACCAACTGAGAGCAAGGCATTCTTATGGGAGAGAATACAACGGTGAGCCTCGCGTGGTCTGAGAGAGAGTAATTTTCTGGCCATCTTCCTTTTTCCACTTCAGGAGGAAACAAAACTGCGTTCTTTACACTGAATCCAACGGTTTGTTCTTGGTTACCTTTTGCTTCTCCGTCCGCTGCATCTCTTTGTTCTGACCAGTTTTGGTTCCATATTCTTTGCTGCAATGAGTTACATGAGCAATTGAGAACCACGTGTGATGTTACCGCAAGAGCAAGGGGTTTTAGATGCTATTAGCATTACCGAATCTCTTAAGTTCTTAATTTAAAATGTTTAAGGGTGATTATTTTCAGCTATTGTAATTCAAACTAGTACTAGAAACTAACTTAAGAGTTATCATGAACAAGTTTTAGGCTCACGAAGAAACATTACCTGAAACTCCTTGTAATCTAGAAGACCGTTTCCATCAATGTCAGCTTGAGTCCACAGATCTTTAATCTCTTTTGTCGTGAGTCCATTGCAGTGACCTGTTAGATTGAGCTGTGCAGAGAAAGAAATAACTCAATTAACATTACGATAGTCATAGGAATGATTAATTTTGTTACAGATTCTATATACCTGCCGAAGAGTCTCACAGAAGCCCATAAATGTAATGTGGTCACCATCATTGTCGGTTTTCAAAAAGGCAAAAGCATCATCAGCTGTTAGTGAAGCTCTTCTCAGTAGATACTGCAAATCAAATGCTCTGATGTTACAGGGAGAAGCCAGAAACAATACTGTTTCCGGAAATCATTTAGACAAGAAAGGTGAAGCAAGAGACAAGTTTCTAACTCAGTGCACTCTAATCTAATGTTAAACCAATTTCAGGATTAACAAGGATAAATATGAAGATGTAATATCAATTTCGATAGTGAAATGCAATAAAAGATTAAAAAAACTTGTAAGAAGACACGCTTGAGGAGAGTCTTACCCTGAACATGCCAAACACTGCCTCACTCCAACTTGTTTTTAGCAGCTTTCTATACCGATTTGGATTTAGAAGCCATATGAAATCGACAGCGCATATGTTACCCCGATGATTCCGATGGCTTACCCACTGTAATACCAAAGATAACAACAGTTTGAGAATCCTGATCGCCAATTTAAAACATCACAAAAACCTACGGCATACCCAAAAATATTCTCCATATGAAGAAAGACAGTGACCTTGTGAGCATCTGAATCTGTGTACCGATGTGCAGTGTCATAAGACGACACAAAACCCTGTGACCTGAGAAACTTGTAGACATGTCCTCGCTTACTTCCATTCCAATCTCTGCCACAAAAACACAAATAAAAACAGAGGAACATTTAGTAAATTTTCTCAAATGTAACTAATGAAAATGTACAATCCAGACAAGTTAAGTTACCCGCAAAGCATAATAGGCATGGGACTGAGATTAACTTCCTTCTGATAAGATTCAACATACTGAAGAATCTTATATACCTATCAAAGCAAAATCTTATTTAGAAAGATACAAAATCATCACAATGATAGTGAAGTTAGTATGAGATTTAAGATGGAGACTCTACCTGCTGCAATCTTACTATGGACAGTGTAGAATCATGAGGAAACAGCAAATGAGTATTCACAATCAAAACTTCTTGATGAGCATCATACTGAGAGTAAGGAGGAACTAATTCTACATGTAGCAACTGCGCAACTCGGTCACCACAATCATTAAAAAGCAAATCCCTCGAGTTCACAACTCTAAAATAGTCCTTATGAACAGCCGTAAGCAGACCTATTTACCAAATCCAAATAACAAACATGAATAATGCAACAGAGCAACATCAATAAAGCCAAAGAAGATTTATACCATCACCACGATTGTTGGTACGGCCAAGCTTATAACTAAGATAACCAGCGTCACCAAGTCTCTTCTCATACATATTAACAAGCTCTTCATTGCCTACCCAAAACTCCTAAAATCATTCAAAATTAGAACACATAAAAGCAAAAAAAAAAACACAAAATGAGGAATTTCGTCGAACCTGCAAACATATGATTGAAGATCTTTCATATAATAACCAATCAAGGATTCTATGATTCCTTGCATGCCAATTCGCTCTATTATCGCTTTCACGAAGACTTTGATCCTACACTTTCATAATCCCCAAACATGTCAACACAAAAACCTCATCAAAATCAAAACGAGAATCAAACGATTCGATGAGAATATAATGTAAAAACCTTCTGAGAGAGACGCTTATAGATCGGAGCGAGGATGTTGAAAGTAGTACATGAAATACAAGGTTGCTGATGCTGGTCTCTAATGGAAGATGAGATTGCATAGCTTCCTATCTTCGATATTCTCCCCTTCATATCTCTAAACCGCCGGGGAAAATATTAACGGGGAACAAAACGAAATCTTTCGGCGGTAAAAATCAAAAAAAAGGAGAGAAAAAGAGAAAAAAATAAAACGCAAAGAAGAAGATGATGATGAAGAAGAAGACGATTCGAGAAGAAACGTCGTGACCGCCCTTCGTTTTTTTCAATTAAAAGTGAAAAAATTAACAAAATAAAAAAAAAGTCTCCCTAAATTAGAAAGTTTTAGCTATTAATTTGAGGCTTAGGCTTTTTTAGTTTTTTTTTTTCTCTGTTAAAGCTTCGTCTCTTTGCTCATGAACTATATAATATACGTGCGTGTGCATGTAGTGAATATGTTTATATATAGAATATATAATTAAGTGTATTTATGGTGGTGAAGCACTCTGTTATATGTATGGTCGAATTGTAATCTTTGTTATATAGAGATAACTTATGACGAGGAAAACGAATATTTTATTTCCCGAATTTGTTCGTACCTTTTTAAAAGGGGTCATTAAAATATTATTTTTTCAAATATTTTTTAATGATAAAAGGATATAGCTCTCGATCAATGGGCGGCCAATGTTTTTTCCCTTTCGGCCCTCCATGAAATTAGTTTTATTTTTATAGTAAAGTATTCATTTACTTTATTTTATTTTATTGTAATCTTCATGAAAAGCAAAACAATGGATCGACATAACAGTGTTATAGCCGTTCTTGTCGAAATCGTTGTTAAGGTTTTTTTAATTGATGACGGTTTTGTGCCGGTTTATACAGTTGAAGTTTTAACACAACGATTAAAAAAAGTTTCCTCGTTATAGAAAAAAGAACTTGCTACATAATACATAGACAGTAGCTTAGTGACGGATTAAGTGGCAGTGACTATACATTTAAATTTGTAACTTTGAAAGTAGTAAAATGATTTTCCGATAATACGTGTTCGTTTTGCCATATGATTGTATATTCTTATACGGTATTATTTTATTTTTTTATATTTTGTTTAACCGACCGGATAACCACACGTTGATTATCCATAATTTAATCATTATGATGTACGTGTTATACAAGTCTTGGCTTAAACCCTTTGAGAAAAAAATATACTAGTCTTGGCTTAATTAGAATGATGTGAATTTTTTTACTTCTGATCTAATACGTTTCAAACACGTAATAATAAACACACTTTATTCGCTCGAGATATGAAACTGATACCGCTCAGATAAATTGACTCACGCCAAATTAATTAGGCAGAATCTATATGAATGTCATAAATATTACATTAGATATATTTTTGGTAAGAGAATATATATATATAGATATATGTTATGTCCTTTGATAAGACTTAAAAAGAATTTTTTGGTTATGCAATTGGCCGAAAGCATCATAAAGCGACGTGAAAATCAACGACACCTCGACTTGTCTTTGATCCTTCATAATCTTCACGAGTCAATTTCATTCCCCTTTTCCCAAATAAAAATATTCCATTTTTGTTCTTTGCCAAATTGTATATACCATGTGAAACTTATATCTCATTTCACACAATTGATTGATTGTTTAAGTGGTTAAAGTGTGTTTTTCTATCGGTATAATGCGCAAAATGTTTATTTCCTATATACATAATTATTTCGTGTCAATATAAATTCGAAAACTTCAAATATTTAAATTTATTTATATTTTTTATTTTGTGTCTAATTCGTAATCGTCATTAACAAATATTGTTCAACCATTACAGATGCTGACCCATCTGACCCAACTGACTCAAATTTGATAATATAATATATAAAATGACGTTGTTTTGCTATTTGGGATTCTTTTTAAAAAAATATTTTGGCGAGCACTTGTTTCAAACTCTCGAACTTGAACTCGTTTAGATTTGTCATTTACTAGTTGAGTACAATTATCGTCAAATACAACAATAATACTTTAATTTATATAACTAAAACAAGTTATGTCTTCGATTTAACTGTTTAATTGGGGCAAAATTAAATTCAAATCGTGGGATTTTGATTTCTTTTCTTCTTCCTCTCCGAAATATCGAGCTCAACGACGAAAGAGTAATTTGAAAATAGAAAACGAAGAAAGAGATAATTCGAGAAGAATAAGCCATCATTTTCCATCAGGTAAGATTTTCTTCTTCGGGCTTCGATTTTATGAAAATATGGAGCTGAATTTGTTGATTTTTTGTTGGGAAGTTGTGAAATGGGTGATCGATTTAGAGGATTCCCTAAGAAGTGTCGATGTGAAGAAGATGTAGTGAGGAAGACGTCAAACACTGTTAGAAACCCTGGAAAATTGTTTCATGCTTGTCATTTTGGAGAACCTGTAACTGTGACACTCAATTCTGGATATTGGTGTGTATTTCATTCCCTAAATTGTGCACTGAACTTTAGATAAATGTGAATGTGACAAGATAATAGGTATCATGTGTTTAAATGGACGTATACATGTATAGTTCAAGAGATTGAAGATTTGATAGAAAAAGTTGATAACTTAGAAGGAAGTTCGATCACAATGCAAAAAGCTTCAATGCTTGCGAATCAGAGATTAACATTTTGACAATAGAGACGCGTGTGTGTGAGGTTGTGGTTGAGAAAGAAGTTGGAGAATTGACTTGAAGAACATCATGGTGTTTGCTTTGGTGATAATTTTCTTTTTAGGTTTATATTTTGAGTATGATTGTAGCTCGTGGTGAAAGCATTATAGCGTTTGTGTTTGGTTTAATGATGGATGTAAGAACCTATATGTACTTGTATGTTTTGTAGTGAATCTAATAATCTAATTGTGTGTTTGGATGTAATGAATAAGAAAATATCTTTAAAAAATAATTTTTTTTGAAAAATCAGAAGACATTAAAAAAGAATTGTCTTAAGAAAAAAAAATTTCTTAAAAAAACCATAAGAAATTGGATCCAACTAAATACACATCATAAGTAAAAACACATCAAATTGTCTTAAAAAAACTATAAGAAGACATACCAAATGTCTTAATATTCGTTGGCCGGCCGGAACTAACTAATACCGGTTAACTGAATGTTGAAAGTGCAATAACGTTTTATAAATAGTATCTTATCTTATTAATCCACTAGTTCTTTGGGCCGGTTAGAGAATATCGAAGTTTCTCAATGCAAGGGAGCAAAGTAGCAACACATCAAACTCACTGTTTTGGTATATGTCTTTTAGTATAGCGCATTGGTGGGTATTAGTCTTTTAGAGGTCACTCTTATGGACAACCTGATAATTCTGACACTCTGATAAAACAAAATAAACAGAAAATTTAAAATAAAATAAATAAAAAGAACCCACTTCAAATTTTGTATTATAATAGAGACCAAACATGGTGAATTTTGATATAGCTATATCATCCAATACATACCTATACTTTAAATTTGTGAATTGTTTGTTTTAATCAAATTGGATCACAGTTCTTGGCTACACTTATCGTCCACAAAACCATCATTCAGATTCCTCACGGTTGCTTAATTGTTCTAAGAAGATATTTATAAATCATGAATAAAAAATTAAGATGTATCACGATTTACAAAAGAATTAGTAGTGGTCTTCACTTTGGTTGCATCCAATTGAGAGAAAGAGGTACCGAAGCACAATCCAAAACTAAAAACTGAGCTATCTTTGGTTCGATTAAACCGTAACAAAATTTGGTGGAAGGGGTTTAACCCGGCATGAAACATATAAACAAACAGAGACATACAAGAACCACAAAGCAATCGTCTAGAGAATAAACACAAAATCGACGGATACTTAATTATGTACAGCTGCAAAAGATGAAGAAGAAGAGCTTCTTTTACCTCTGCTATGACAAATCAACGTTGCTCTCTGCATTTCAAGACGAAGAATCTATGGCTTCTATTTGTTGTCGAGCAAGGTACTTCTCTCTTCTCTCCTTCTGATAGATGATATAATAAACTCTGGTGAGTATGAAATGAACTAAACCAAAGATCTGAAATCTTATACATAATGATATATTATTACCCATTCGTCAATGACAAGACCCTCCCCAACCACACGAGGCCCTGTCTCTGGTGGAGGCTTCTTTCTTGATTCAACTGCAGCTTCAGCTTCATCTAATTGACGTTTCAGTTTCTCCATTGCCTGATCATTAGATCGTAATCTTCCTTATTAAAATGTTCAAACTAATGAATTTCTAGTATATATGTGGTCTTATCAGGCATGAAAATCTACGTAAAAGTTACAGCACTTGGACGGTCCACATCAAGAAAAATGACCCGAAGAACCTGCTCCACTGACAATTGATTCTTTTGCTCATCAAACTACATAACAAACACCCAGAAATGCATCATCGATGGATTTTATACCTAAAACTCTCTGAGATTGAGAGGGCTTATCCTTTGACAACCTATTTATCAATTGCATTACATTAGCCAATAAGTATCATGCGACTACAAATAAATTCTTAAGGTTGAATAAAATTGCTTTCAACTATGAGCTTCTGAATAAACTAATAGAGTAGGAGCGACATAACATACCAACTCAGGCACATATTCTACTCCTGGTTTCACTTTCAAGCTCATAATCTTAAACTTAACCGTGTTCTTCTGGTTCAACTGCTGTTTTTCATTGTTCTCTGGGTGTTCCACAAACTTAAACACTGCACTTGAACATGTTTACAAGGAACAAGGATCAGAGACTTTATAAACTAGTTGGAGTATACAATACCAAAGAATCTCATTATTACCAGTTGCAAAAACACTCTCTCCTGGAGCCAAAACACCACCCGGAGGAGGCATGTAACAACTTTTTGGTGCCGTTGTTTGAAACTAAACAAGAGGAAACAGAGTGACTTAAATAAAATAAAAAAGAGTAGCACAAATGTATCATCATCTTAACAAAAAATAGAACAAAACAAAGTCAACAAAAAAGTCAACTTATCTGCACTAACTTGCATACTTTTCTTAACTTGTTCCCAGAAAAAAGTATTAAGCTTTATGAATGCTATACATTACCTTAAATGCAGTATGAGATTTGCTTTTATTTTTAAGCTTGATAGCGCTGCGTACTTGCTTACCAGGTACATCTGAAACACAAAAATTCTAACTTCCTTCTCTAAATCTTGACTACGTTTCAAAGAGCTTCTAAAGAATCCTATGTTCATAACTTCGATCTATAACTAGAAAAAAAACAACAATCAAAATTCAAAACCAAATCAATCAATTTCCAGAGAAATGAAGCTAAATCGAAAACGTACAAGGGGAATACAGATAACTGGAAGGATCTAATCGGAGACGACGACGAGAAGGAAGAAGTGATCTCGCCAAGGAAGAAACAGTCAAGGAGGAGGACGGTTTGGAGACGGCGGAGACATCCGTATTTCGATTTCCATGGCGACGGCTGCTACGGTAGTTTTGGCTTACGTTCTGTGTTAAAGCCAAAGATGAGGAAGTACTGGTGGTGGTGGTTCACCTCTGCCAGAACGGGAATAGCTTGAACAGCTTCTGATTCTGACGGTCACCGATTGCCATCGGGATTTAATCAATTTTCCGTTGACCGGAGAACGAAAAAACTTGGACTTTCGGATAATATTGTTTTTAGGAAGAAGAAGAGAGACAAAATTGGTGTGAATTTCAAACAAGGAACACAATCGACAAAAAATGGCGTGTTGTTTTTTTTGGATATTTACGCGATGGTCACGAGTTTTTTTAATAGGATTTTAAGATGATTTAATTAGTTTTATAAGTTTCAGTGAAGTCCGTGTTTTGAGGTTGACATTAGATCTGCGGGGCAAATGCGGATTAATAGATGGGAGAATTTTTGCTAATCATTTGCAGGCATTAGTTTACAATTTGCATTATGATATGGACGTGGATCATCAGATCAAAATTCGTGGGTTTACGGTTAATCCGCAAATATAATTTTTTTAATAGATATTTGGTGAATAGACAAATTGAAAAACAGGTTGACGGGTATTTAATCCGAAAAATCGTAAATTAATTTGAAATTTTTTATAAAAATAACAGATTAGCGGGTTACTGGCTAGTTTTGCGAATTTTGAATTAAACGGATGCGAATTGAACTATTTTGATCCGCGAATCAAACGGATTGAAGATTTGTACGTAAAATTTTTAGCCTAATCTCCACATCTCGCGGGTGACTATTGAGAGATCCAGTTGGCATTTATACAAGGAATTGAAACCAATTAAATAACAGCTATTTAGAAGATTTGAAACCAATTACATAACTGATTGTGTTATTCTTCTAATTAATTTTAGAACTTTAGATCATATTGAATAAAGGAAAAAAATTAAAATGATTTAACTGAGGGTAAGCTCTCTCTACTCTACTTGAGGCGTCTAATTTCTGCACGTGAATTATTTAAGAAAAACAAAAGGAGTTAATTGGTTGAGTACTAAATCTTCAAATATCATTCTTAATATAGCTTGAGTTTAAATTCCCATGCAAGGAGCTTAAATATATATGGTTTGTAAGTTGTAACTAATAATAGTAAACATATAATATACGATAATGTGCTTGTGCTTTCACCCCACTTCTCTTTTAGAAAACTCAAAACAAAACAAAAAAGAATCAAATTCTCAGTCGCAATACCATATTGATACATCCTCGGCACTGGCATATGTAAGTTTGTAACTTCTAATCAACTTCTAACAGTTTTCTTTGAAGCTGCAGCCGACATTACCCCTGTCTCTATAAGACCATACATTTTGCAATTTCAACATAACTAAAAAATCCATACGAACGAGAAAATAAAAACAAGAAAAATGTCGTAATAGGCTAAAAGCTGACATTTTATTGATATTGAATTCTCATAATCATTTTTTTTTTACTTTTATTCCGGCTCGCCGTCGTCTCCGATTATAGAGCAAGTTTTAGAAGCCCAAATACAGTTGGTAAAATAAAACTTGCCCATTACAGAAATTTTAAATTTCGCTATGTTCGTAAATTTTAGAATATCTAAGGAACTTCAATCATGGTACTTAACATTTGAACTTTTTTTTCTTTCTAAATTGCCTAAATGTTGGACACATTTTTTAAAAGGAAAATAAGATCTTCAGATAAATAAAATTTTATATAATAAGATTCTTGAAATCTTGTCATATGATTTTATGCAATTTATATTTTAATTTGTATATAAATAATTTTATATTTCCAAATTCCAATTGCGCTTTCAAGATCCAACGTCAACTCCCTCCAGTATATCCGTCCATTGTCCGCCGCTATTCCGATTCTACTATCCTCTCTCGCCGGTTCCACCACCACCGTCAGCAACTTCCTCTCCCGCCAGACCTTTGAACAGGTCTTTAACCTTACGATTTTGTGAAATTTGAACGAGAATCGAGACATATGGATTTGAATGCAGATTTCCAGTAGAAATCTTAGATTGATTTGTTCCTGATACGTTTTTTGGTAGCTACCAAATTAAGCCGCCGGCGCCGCCACTACTCTCCGCCTCCAGGTATATCCGTCAACCTTCCGCTTCTCTTACGCCATCACCATCTTCCGGCGCCGCCACCGGTGTCCGCCAGTTCAGCTCTCCCAGTCATTCTTTTAACAGGTCTTTAAAGCTTTTGATTCTCTTATACATTGTGTGAAATTTGAAACGTTTAATCGAGGAATTGTGAATTTGAGTTTAGATTTCAATAGAAACCTAAAGATTGATTGGTTGTTTGATTTTAGTTACCACATTAACCCGCCGGTGAACTGGGGAATCCGGATTGTGCCGGAGAGGAAAGCTTGCGTGATTGAGCGGTTTGGTAAATACGTCAAGACTTTGCCATCAGGGATTCACTTCCTCGTTCCGCTTGTGGATCGTATTGCTTATGTTCATTCTCTCAAGGAGGAAGCGATTCCGATTGGTAATCAGGCTGCGATTACAAAGGATAACGTTAGCATCCACATCGATGGTGTTCTATACGTTAAGGTTATCTTCGCTTCAGATCCTCGTGCCTATTTTTTTATAAATTTTGCTGTTCTTCCTTATTGCTGATGTTGATTTTCCGTTGTTCTTGAGCTTCTTGTACATTGTGGATCCTAAGTTGGCCTCTTATGGAGTTGAGAATCCAATCTATGCTGTTGTCCAGTTGGCTCAGACTACTATGCGTAGTGAGCTTGGTAAGATCACGCTTGACAAGACTTTTGAGGAACGAGACACTCTCAATGAGAAGATTGTGGTTCGTTCTCTTTGCTTCTTTGTTTCTGGATCAATCTTTTGTTTTCTTTAATGTACTTTAGTTTCGTTTCAAATAGGAAACTGTGGATTCTTGGATGTCATGGTCATTGATGTTATATTAATACCTAATATTGCAGTTCAGATGGTTTAGCTGTGTTGCTTCATTGAGTTTGAGTTTACATTTGTTAGATAAGAGTATTTAAAATTCAGCTGGGGAATGTATTATACATTCGTAGTTTATGCGTTGCCATGTTGGATATTGCAAACATCTGAAACATTTTGGAATGGAATTATTATTGCAGGAAGCCATCAATGTTGCTGCAAAAGATTGGGGTCTTCAGTGCCTTCGTTATGAGATCAGTGAGTTATTTTCTGTTGACTCTTTACTGGTGTTAGCTGGATACCGTTTTTTGCCTTTTATCTAATACAATGTATATCCAGGGGATATCATGCCTCCTAATGGAGTGGGCTGCTATGGAAATGCAAGCTGAAGCTGAACGTAGAAAGAGAGCCCAGATTCTTGAGTCTGAAGGTTAATTTGTATGGCTTATCCTTGAAAACTTATGGTTTGTGGTTGAACACTGTGCTTGCTACAGCTTATTTCGTTCATATATTTGGATCAAAGCTACCCACAATCAAGCCTGCTCAATTTGTTTCTCATAATTTGCTTTGCTAATTTTATCAGGAGAACGTCAGTCCCATATCAATATTGCTGATGGTAAACAACACTTTGTTTGTTTGTGCTGTTGCTCTCCAGGTGAAGCAGAAGCAATATTAGCTAGAGCACAAGCAACAGCTAAGGGACTGGCCTTGTTATCTCAATCTCTTAAGGTAACTGGTGGAGCTGAGGTGAGTTCATAAGATCAAGCAGTGGTTTCTAAGCATGATTTGCTTAGTGGATTAACTTGATTTACTTAGCTGTTAATACTGTTTGCACAAATTGGTAGTTGTTTATATTGAACTTAATGTTTCATTAAATTCTCTTACCTGTTTTTTCCACAAATTATTCTCTCTAGATGCTAAATAGAGATTTCGGTGCCTTATTACAGTTGCAAATGTTGACTTGAAGTTTACTTGTATTGCTTTTAAATTGGGATCTCATATGCTTAATCGTGGTGCAATATGCAGGCTTCGAGTTTGAGAGTTGCGGAGCAATACATTCAAGCTTTTGGCAACATTGCTAAGGAGGTAAAACACAACATACGTTACTAGATTCCATTGGTTTATCTAATCTCATCTACATTCTAATCTCGTCCTCCCTTAAGATTATCTAACGGAATAATATTATTCTTTTCTTGTTAGGGTACAACAATGATGCTTCCGAGTTCTGCTGCAAATCCTGCTAACATGATCGCTCAAGCTATGACAATGTACAAAAGTCTCGTCAACAATGGTTCCAATGGGGGTCTTCCGGAAAACTTCAGCAATAGAATCCTCTACCGCTGTTGTTGGCAAACAACAATAGAAGCTATGGTAGCTGAACCAAGAAACCAATAATTCTTTTGACCTAGGAAAGTTTATAGCCATTTTCAGCTTTTCATATGAGAAACAGTTTTATCTTACCTTTAACAGTCGTTTTGCGAACAGAAAACAGATCTAAAAACTCAAATGACCTGAAAGAGATTTTGCACCAGATTTGGTTATTACTATTGGCTTTTGTTATCTATATTTCAATATATTGCACTCTTGCTCTGTTTTTCTTTTGCTATTTTGTTGCTATTGCCTAATTGGCACAGGAACTTGTGAGCAGTTTTGGAACTTTGGCTAAAACCGATTACCTAAAGAGTGGTTGAAAATAAGGTTTTTTTTTTTTGTTTTACCTCGTGGAATAGGGCGTTGACAGAGAAGATCCTCAAAGAATCTATGGTGACATGAAATTTAGTCTTTTTTTGGTTTGGTTTTCCTGAAATAGCTTTGTATTGTGTCCGTACAACCACTATATCTCTTTGTTGCCTTCTCTTACATTTGCTCAGCCTCTGATAAGAAGGAACAAAACAGTTTTGGCCTCTTGAAAGGAATCAGAAAAAGGAGTTTCATTTTTTGGCTCCACAGTTCTTCCCCATTGTGTAATTTGTTTTAGTTTCAAAACTTATTCTTTCATTAAACACCATGGGAGGCTGTGCGAGCAAACCTAAGGAATCTGATATCCTTGAAACCTCTGCTACGACTGAAAACGCTGTGGTCGAGTCCAATAACGTTGAAACCGAGGCCGTATCTCAGGTTTGTAGACTGATTTCATTAGACACTCGCTTCTATTCATTTTTTCTATGTTTTGGTTGAATGATGTGTGATTCTTTCTTACAGGAGAAGGCAGATGAAGTTGTCACAGAGAAGAAAGAAGAGTCTGCTGCAGATGGAGCAGAGACACAAAAGGAAGCTGAGCCAGCCAAGCCTGCTGACGCTGGGCCAGCTCCAGAGGCTGTGAAGACCGAAGCTGTCGTCGAAACCGTTGAAGAGAAGAAAGCTTCTGGTGAGACTGAGCCACCAAAACAAGAGGAGGCTGCTGCAACAGCCAATGATACCAAAATCAACGAAGAGCCTCTTGTAACCCTTTGATTCTTATTTTCATTTCTCAAACCTCATATTGCTGTGAATCAAATTCTGTAATATGCATGTTTCTCATCATTGTTGTATTGCGATTGTTGCCACAAGTACGTTATGAAAACTTAAAAATAACAATCACATTGCTCTAATTCAATTCTTCTTCATATAAATCTTATGGTTCTTCTCTCTTTCTCAATTCCAAAGCTTCGGAAAGTTTTTTTTTTTTTAATGTTCGTGTTTTATTCCTATTTATTTAATTAAAAATTCTTAAAACAACAAAATTGTGGGAAAATCTTCTTTGTCAAGATAAGGTTCCAAAATATGATTGAAATTGGGAATTTTGGTTGATTGAAATTGGATTGTTATAATTTTTTCTCTGAAACCGAAGAGGAAAAAAAATGCAGACTTTATCGGTAGCTTTCTGCAATTGTGCCTTAGTGTTAAGAAACTCTATCGGAAATAGAAACAGTGTTAATCTGAGTTTAATCTCTTCTTCTGCTCCGACTCTAACTTGCCGATCAAAGTCCAAATCTCAAACTGATAGCTTGAGAGTTTTAGAATGGGACAAGCTCTGCGATGTTGTTGCTTCTTTTGCTCGTACTTCTTTAGGTCGCGAAGCTACAAAGGTTTGAGTTTTAATGGTTTTTTTGTCCCTAGTCGTTGATTCTCTGACTTAGACTTAAATGGACAGTGTTGGTTTTTCAGAAAAAGCTTTGGTCTCTTGACCAAAGTTTCGATGAAAGTTTGAAACTTCTGGAAGAAACAGAGGCCGCCATTAAAATGCTTCAACATGGTTCCTTCTGTCTTGACCTCTCCAGCATTAATATCTCCCTCGTAAAATTCATCCTCAAATCCTTAAATAAATCATCTTTTTGTTATCAGTTTTATAGTTTCTGATGTAAATACGGATTCTGTATGAAGGTTGAATCGGGAATTCGTCATGCTCAGAGGAGATCAACTTTGAGAGCAGACCAAGCACTTGAAGTTGCTTCTCTTCTTCGATTTTTCGAAACATTGCAGCTTGATTTGAAAGCTGCCATTAAGCAAGATGGAGATTGGTACAAACGGTTTATGCCTCTATCTGAAATGGTATTTGCAGTTTTTCTCCAAATTTTGATACTTTTAAACTTCAACATTGTGGTGGTCTCATATTCTCTTTTGTTGCCTTACCTCTGTTGCAGATAATGTTACCTGTGATTAATAGATCATTTGTGAAGTTGGTTGAACAAGTGATAGATCCTGATGGAAGAATTAAAGATTCTGCGGTTTGTTTGTTTTTCTCTCACATTGACTATAGTGTCAAGAGGCATAGTCATTATGTTAAACTCAGATTCATCTCTATTGTTTCAGAGTAGTGCCCTGAGACAATCACGCGAACGAGTGCGGACACTTGAAAGAAAGGTCAAGTTAGTTTTTCTGTAAACTGTGGAAATAAGTTGAAGACTGTCAAAAGAGTTTTTGAGTTTTCACTGATATCTTAGTTCTTGGAGTATATCTGATTACCATAAACATGTCTTGAGCAAGATAACTTTTAAAGTAATATTGTCTGAAACCTTCCTGTTGTCTCTTTCAGCTGCAGCAACTGCTGGATGCTATTATAAGGAGCCAAAAGAATGACGAACCCGTGATGGTAATCATTCTCTAAAAAATGGCATAAGAAAAGGAGCAAATCTTCATTTTCTGAAGTTAACCCTATTAATTATACAAAAGAATATTCCAGGTAACGGCTGAAATTGATGGAAGATGGTGTATACAAATGAGCTCAAATCAGCTAACTTCTGTTAACGGTCTTCTGCTCTCCAGGTAAAATTTGAATTTGTAGATTTCAATCTGTTAATGATTTATTGAACTAAGAGTTCAGTATCATTGGCCAAGTTATACTTCTCTTTCAGTGATTTATCTTCCAATTCAATCTCTTGAAGGTAATATGTGTTACAGTGGTTCAGGTGGAGGGACTGCTGCAGAGCCAATCGCTGCCGTTTCTATGAATGATGAACTCCAAAGTGCAAGAGCATCAGTTGCAAAGGCTGAGGCAGATGTTCTTACAATGCTAACTGAAAAGGTAATTGAGTATTGAATTTTTAAAAGTTGGAATTTTGTTTATCCATCATATTGCTTTCTGCTCGTTGACATTTTTGTTCATTTTGATGCAAGCAAAACAGATGCAAATTGATCTTTATGAAATTGAGGCGGTGTTGAGCTACTCAATTCAACTCGATGTAGTAAGTATGCTTTTATTAACAACCATTTCTCTTTCCATTAAAGCAAAACTCAACTCAGCCACATTAGCTTCGAAAAGGAGGTTACAGTGTGTGTGTATTTTTTGGGCTAGATAAACGCTCGAGCAACTTACAGTCGTGCATATGGTGGTGCTCGCCCTGATATATACTTACCACCTGAAAATGGAGTTGAATCTTTGTCTGCTGGAGAAAATTCACTGGAGAATAACTTATCGAGTGAGGAATCACTTCCCAGAAAAGAATGGTTGCTGTATCTACCTCGATGTTATCATCCTCTATTGCTTTACCAACACAAGAAAAGCATAAGAAAGACACGAGAAACTTTAAAATATCATAAAACAGTAAGTTTCCAAATGATGTGATCATTGAGTAGATTTGATGATGCGTTATAGCTGAAGTGAATAAAAATACATGGTTGATTTTTTTCAGGCAGACACGGTATTATCAGGAACTCCGCCAATTCCAGCTGATTTTCTGATCTCTAAGGGAACTAAGGTTTTGGTTATTACCGGTCCAAACACAGGAGGTAAAACCATATGCTTGAAATCAGTTGGACTCGCTGCTATGATGGCAAAATCAGGTAAGCCATATGAAACTTACAATTTCTTCTGTTATTTGATTTCAATCACTTAAATATTATATAAATTCAAATGATTATAATGCTTTTTGTAGGTCTTTATGTTCTAGCATCTGAATCTGCACGCATACCTTGGTTTGACAACATTTATGCTGATATTGGTGACGAACAATCTTTGCTTCAGTCACTTTCTACCTTTTCTGGTCACTTGAAGCAAATTAGTGTAAGTCTGATATCATCACAATGTGATATTACTTTCAACAGATTTCTCCTTATCCCAGTGATGGTTTGTTTGTTCCTAATCACGGGTCATGTCAATGGTTTCATAAGAACCAAGACCAGGCAGAGTCGAGAAAATTGGCATGGACAAATGTGCCCTTTTCTTTATGACTCAGACACTTTATTTCTCTGAAGTTTGGACTTGCTAAATCTTACGACTACATGATTTAGTTTTTATGGAATTAGATAGATTATCAGTTTTTTTATAACTTTTATCGGTTTCGAATGATCATTTAATCGGTTTAGAAGATGCAACTCTCTATATATACAACTTATGTTTCTCTTACTCTTATTGGTTAATTTGCAGGAAATTCTCTTGCATTCAACAAGCAGATCACTTGTGTTGTTAGATGAAGTAAGTTAAAAGACTGGTCATGACATGTTTATCTAACTTTTAGAAAAGGGGAGGGGAAAACAATGGGAAACACATTATATGGAAGAATCTGCTTTAAGCCTTTGCACGTTTGAACAGGTTGGGGCTGGAACAAATCCGCTTGAAGGAGCTGCGTTAGGGATGGCAATTCTCGAATCTTTTGCAGAAAGCGGTTCTTTACTCACGATGGCAACCACACATCACGGAGAGCTTAAGACACTTAAATATAGGTTTTAACTGCAGCTGCTATTTTTCTTGGATCATCCAAGGTTCTTAAGAGTATTTAGTAACTTCCTTTTATTTTTCTCATATTTTGTAGTAATTCCGCATTTGAGAATGCTTGCATGGAGTTTGATGACCTGAACTTAAAACCCACTTTCAAAATCTTATGGGGAGTACCAGGTTTAGCTACAGGCTCATCTAGACTCTTTAGTGATCTTTTTATCACCCTTAAATTGGAATTAGAGCAAAAATGTTTCACCAAACCAAGTTTGAAAATGATTTTCAGGTCGTTCGAATGCAATAAACATAGCCGAAAGATTGGGGCTTCCATGTGAAATCATTGACAGTGCTCGTGAACTCTATGGCTCTGCTAGTGCTGAGATCAATGAGGTCATACTTGACATGGAACGGTACAAGCAAGAATATCAGAGGCTTTTAAATGAGTCACGTCATTTTATACGGTAAGAATCTGTGGTTGTACTAGAGATTTAACTACTAAAGAAACAAGATTCAAGATCTAAGAGTCAGGAACTTGTACTCTCGTACGAGCTTTATGTTCATGTTTTTCTTTTTTTTTCGGTTCTAGGCTCTCAAGAGAGCTTCATGAGAATTTACTTACAGCACAAAGGAAAATTAACGACCAAGCCACTAGAGAAAGACTAAAGATGAGACAAGAACTAACTCAGGCTGGTTCGATGACTCGTTCTGCGCTTCGCAGAACATTGCAACAGTTTCGTGCATCTGCTGCACAGTCTTCTCAGTCAAAGATAGCTACACAACGCCAAACAAAAGTCGAAACGACCAAGGATGGAGATAATGGAACTCGTTCATCATCTGTGGTAGAGAGACGACCAATTTCTGGTATCTAAATAAGTTAAAGCCTATAGTTTCCTCAAAAAAGAAAAAAAGTTAAAAGCCATTTAAAAGGTATCTATTATCTGGTTTTGATCTTTGAAACTGAACCATTTTCTACGCTAACAGAAGCTGCTGCTCAAAAGGAATTGACAAAGCTTCCTGAAGTTGGTAGCTCGGTGTTTGTTTCTTCTCTTGGCAAAAAAGCGACTGTTTTGAAGGTAGAACAATCCAAAAAAGAGGTCTTAGTTCAAGTAGGCATCTTGAAGATGAAAGTGAAACTAACTGATATTGTGGCCTGAATCTAAGTGGCACGGCTATATTCAGAGTACAAAGGATGTAGAACTAATGTGATATGAAGAAACATTACCTACTTATTGCATATGTACTACTTATGCTTCTTATACAAGTATATGGTTAAAGGTCTGTACAGATTGGGTATTGAACGTGCAGGTGAATTGTGTTTTCTTTACACCAAAGCTTCTGGTTCTTTCTCTGTTGGTTCAACATGTTTCTTGTCTAAGCCTATACGCGAGAAATGGGACTGGAGGCCAATCCAACATTGGTAGTAGTCATGATCGAGGAAAGGAGACTCCAGAGCCCAATGGCAGACTCTAGGAATCAAAGCTGATTCGAACATGAAAGCCATTGTACCAGTGAGTTTAGAAGGAGACATTGCATTTACTCGAGCAATTGTCGCCTAAAAAATCATTACAAATCAGTAATCAGCCTATAGAAAAACTGAAAGAAGAGCAACACTTAGGCATAGTTGTAGTGCCCTTACCTGTGTTTACCGATGGATCTCCATGATCTACAAGGACAGTGTTGTATGGACATAACTTCTTCAGGTCATAGTGCAGATGGAAAATGATACCTTCAGAAAAAGAGTGTTAATTTTTGAAAAGCTTATGCTCAATAAACCGGTATTCACCTTATAAGGCACGTAATTGCCATGCCAGGCAACCACATTGAATGGAGAGAAATCTTGTTTAGCAGTAAAATAACCGCGTGACTTCCCATCCGGTAGATCTATGGAAAAGCGGAAACCTTGTGGTCTGACAGCAATTTCACCAGGAGATACCAAAAGCCTTCCACACTCAGTTTGCCCTAAACATCCACTCAAAGTATCAGAAATGATCTTGAATCTAATGTTGATACACGACTAACTAAAACAAAACATAAATGATTCATCTTAATTCCATCCAAGATGAACTTTATAACAATGAATTTATCCAATCAACTTACTTCCTGCTTGAGGAACTAACAAAGAAGTCACCATCTGCGTTGCAAAAGGCAGAGTCTTTCATTCCTTTGTTAGCTACGTACCTTGAGAAAAAAACAATACTTATATCTATCACTGATCTAAACCAAAAGATACAACTAGACTATAATCAAACCCCAAAAACATTGAGCACAAGAGAAAAAAGAGATCTTTACATGTGAATTGCGAAGAAACGAGGTTCCAGCTATAACCCATCAACAAAATCAGTAGGAGATTCAGGAATATCCTCAGGCCTCCACCTAAGCTGAGTCGGATTCTTACGACTATTCGATGCATCAAACTCACTCACAAGCTTCTTCTGAGCTGATTTAACACATGTTCGACAAAATTTGTTTTCAACATAACAGGTTGATTTTACAATTTTACATCCTTCTGAAAGATGTAATCTGATTGTAGATGATATATATTTATTGTAGATGAAAACACACAGAAATGAAACAATCAGCCATAATTATGAATATTAAAACTAAAAGGCTATATATATAATAACCTCAATGTTATACGCACTAGAAAACCAACCATTTTTCAAAAAGCAATCAAGATTTAACCGAATAAAGAGCTTAGTGTAGATTAAGAAATATGCAACAAAGCGCTGTTATAGCAGCTAAGACAGAGAATAAATGTAAGAACAGAGGAGGAAATGACACGTCCACAATTGAAGGAACAAGAAAACAATAAATTAGGTTAAACAAAGCATACAAATGAATGTCTTCCATGACTTTTTGGATAAGAGCAAACTCTTGAATATTGGAAGTAGAAGCTATAACATTATTCTTTAAAAGCATTTTTAAGTAGAATCTCTCTGTTCCCATGGAACCTTCCCTGCTTCTTCTACATTTCGGTCTGAGCTGTAGCCATTGTTTGTCAACTGCTTAGATCGTAGGGAAATTGGTCTTTTTCCGATGTAATTGCCTTAGCTCTCCAACTGACAATGGAAGTCAAATGGGTAGGTGAATCTGAATATTTGCATGCATTTTTTTCATTGAAGCATATTCACAAACACTTGGTGTGCTTAATCAGTAGCTGCTTCCGTTTGCTTTGCAGAGTCTCTGCTTTCGTTATTCCGAGATATTGGGTTTAGAGAAGAAGAAACGGGGATGATATTGACGAAGAACCCAGATATAAAGTCAATGTCTTTGGATAAAATCTGTACTCGTATTACTTCTCTTCAGTCTCTGAAAATTGATGTTTTTGCACTTCAGAGTTTGATTGCGAAGTGTCCTAATTTATTAACTTCAGAAGAAGTAGATCTCGTTATTAGTTTCTTGGTTGATGAACTCGAAGGAAGACTTGATCCTGAACTAGTTGAGCGCTTACTCTCTGTGGTAGACGCATCTTTCTTGCTTAGTTTCAATCAGAAGGTGAGATTGCTTATCCACCATGGGATACCTAAAGAGAAGATTCAAATGTATTGAACAAAGTATACCTAAATAAACTGCTGTATCAGAAATCAGTTGAAGACATTGAGAGATTGATTAGTTTCTTGGAACCTTTTGGCGGAATCGATATAATAGCGAGGCGGCCAGTGATTCTCAACAGTGACTTGGATACGCAGTTGATTCCTAGGGTTGATTTCATTAGGAATCTAAGCGGGGAAGATGATTTCGCTACTGGAACCGTGCTACATAGGCTTCCTGCCATATTGAGTTACAGTGTTGAGCATATGAATGGCCACATCGAGTTTCTCAAGTATTTTTCTGGCTTGACGAGCGAGCAAGTGTTTAAGATTGTTCATGTGTTCTTTAATGTTATCAGCACCAGTAAAGAGAGGAAACTGCGGCCGAGGATAGAGTGTCTGAAGGAATGTGGCTTTGATTCCCCCGGAATGTTCAAATTCTTGAGTAAGCACCGTTGTTTCTAGCTCTATCTGAAGATAATCTCTTGCACAAACTCGGGTTTCTGGTGAAGATTGGATATAAGCATAGAACAAAGGAACTGGCTTTTGCCATGGGAGCTGTGACCAGAACAAGCTCTGATCATATGCAGAGGGTGATTGGACTGTACTTAAGCTACGTTCTTTCATTCGTGGATATTCTAGCTATGAGCACAAAGCATCCTCAAGTCCTGCAGTATAATCATAGTTCTTTAGAGGAAAAACTTGAGTATTTGATTGAGTACATGGGGCGAGAAGTCGAAGAGCTTCTTGCTTTCCCTGCATTTCGAGGGTACAAGCTTGATACACCATAAATCATAACTATCCTTATCGAATATGGGAATTACTTGTTGCAATGTTCCCTCCATCATCTCTGTTTTTTTGCTTGATCTTCGTGTTGTAACTCTTTTGCAGATTTCGCCCTTGAATCAATAAGATTCTGATAGTTAGAGAACAGAGAAACAGCAAATATGAGAATTTTTTATTTTTATTAGAACTGAATATGGAACATGTGTTTACATCACAACAACAATGAGTTAAATAAGGGTGAAACAATACATGAAGAATTGTGTATCTGTCTCCTAGTGACTCTTAAAATAAAAACTACCCCAAACTTAAAAATCACAACCCTTAATACACACATATATATATTAATTACACTAAACTCAATAAATAACTAATAGCATTGAATGTTTCTCCACTGATTCGCCGTGGGATCTCCTAATATGAGAACTTGACAAGATTGCGTTATACCGTGTCGTTGTATGGAAACTAATTTGTATTGATTCTTCACAGGGTCAACCAAAGTAGTAAGTGTTCTTCTCCACGGGTTTTATCCTCGGTAAGTAAAAAGACTGTCTTGCGGTAGGATTATATATAACAGCTGCAGAAGAAGAGTCTATATAACCATAGATCAAGCCTCGGACATATTGATGAAATTTCCTGGGATTGAGACTAATTCTTTGTCAGTGTAAGTAGAAGACAAAAAGGAGGAACGATAGTCCTTGGTTTTGTCCTTATAGTTGTGGACGATGAGATAGGTATCACGCGACGGTAGCTCACTAGTCACAATCGAGTCAATGAAGACTCGATTATAGCTGATAATTGATAACCGTTGGTTTGAGACGAATCGGAACCTCACAAATGACTTCCCCGGGAGTTTCTTGAGTATCTCCACCACTAGATCCATAGGGATATTGATATCGTTGGAATTTTCTCTGGTTGAGATTCCACGGCAGTGAAGACGGCGTGTCAGCGATTGTGAGCTCTCATGGTTGTTACCGCTCTCCATCACGTCTGTTTTGTTGACATTAAAACCCCAAAAAAGAAACCCTAGAGGTAAGAAAGAACGACGACGCTCTATATCTATATACTTTATAAATAAATTCAATTTAAAAAAAAAAAAAAGTTTCACATATATTCCCTAATATAAAATTTAATTTTTAGTGAATATTGGTTTTGTATGATTCGGTTGGTCTGGTTACACAGAAAACAGTTTTCAGTTTGGTTTTGGTTTTGGTTTTCAAAATTTTAAATAACGAAATCAAAAATTGTTTATAAACAAAAGTTTGGTTCGATTTCGGTTTAACTAAGTAAAATTAATCTATACTATTAATTGTGAAGCATTTATTATTAAAAAGACCTTCAAAATGTAAACAATTACAGAAATGTCATTGATTTCAATTCCTAAGAAGAAAAAGAAAATAAAAACTTTCTTGGGCAATTTCGGTAATCAAGGGAAGAATAGGACGCAGATCTTCGGATCTTTTGGGTCTATTTGGTCGGATAAACACACGGGTTATTCATATCTGAAAACTTGATTCGGGTAAAACCTTTCTTGGGCAATTTTGTCAATCAAGACGTGGATCTTCGGATCTTTTGGTTCCATTTGGTCGGATAAACACGCGGGTTATTTATATCCGAAAACTTGATTCGGGTAATTAAATCTTGGCCGTCGAATTCAACCTGCAAATAAACCACTACAATTAATTCGAAAATTTTAAATATGGAATATCATTGATTATTATACTATTAATCCATTTCCGGTAGTTAGCAGAATATCATTTGATCAGAGTAGTTAACAGAATATCATTGATTATTATCATTTAATTTAATTTCCCTAACAAACTATCATATTATTACATTCTGAAATATTATGGAAAATTTAACCAATAACAGTTACATAGTAACACCACTATATCTTCAAAGGAACCCAATGATTATCATCATAAGTTAGAAAATCTGAATAACAGTTACATCTTACATTTCGATAGTAACACCGCCAAATCCTCAATCACTACACGTACGTAACACAATAGAAAAAGAGGTTTTTGTTTCTTAACTTCAAAGGAATTGTCTCTTGATATTTAGGAAACAAAGATCATCGAATATAGCTTTTATAAACATATCGATATAGGATCTCGAAGGATACATCGATTGACTACAAATTGAATGTTATTTGACTTCTAAGAACAAATTGGCAAATAACAAAACATAGTAAATTAGCTTACCTCAATTGTGAAGATGAACAGTGTATAATCATACACTAATTTAATGACCTATCTCCAAATGAAAGAGATTAATGTATAATTGGACAGGAATTTGTAGAATCTAAATTTAAAAACAAAAATTGTATAGTTGGACACGAATTTGATAATTAGTTGTGAATTGAAAAAGATTATTGGAAAGAAATAACAAATCGAAGAGAACATTGTTCAATATTGAAAATGGAAAAAATAGTCAGTCTGTCGGTTCACTTAATTTTAGGCAAAAAATAATTTTCAATATAATTATCAAATATATCTATTTACTAGATAAACAAAAAATAATATTACAAAAATTCACTAGATTCATAAGGCATCATTTGTTGGCTTTAATGAAACAAGAAATTCGATCCAAGAAACTATCTTATTAATTGACTCATGGCCAGTTAATTCAATTTCAAAATAAATTGTCAATAACTAAATTATAAATCATAACTAATTACTAATTGTTTAGATAATAAATATATATTTTTAAATAAAGAATAAATTATATTACATAAAAGTTATAAATTTCATATTTTAAAAAACATTATATATTGTATGAACATTCTTCCGAACATACATAAAGTGATAAATGATGTATTATTATTATTTTTTGACATTCATAAACCAAATATCGAACCATTATGAATCAAAATTATAATTATATACTGATTACTAAAATTATGTTTATAAATATAATCCCGTATGTATTTGTGAATCCGAATCTAATATACATATAAATAGAGTCGCGCAGGAATTCATTAACAAGAGTAATAAAGTTACAAGAAAATTTTAAAATAATTTAACTAGTAATATATTTATTTGAAAATTTCGGTCACTGGAGGACTATTTAGTAACGAAAAGGAAAATATAGTAGTGAATCAATTATTATTTATTGGCAGTTGTAGATTTGACATACTGTATTCGTAAAAACAGCCTTCGATTGAATGTCATGATCTTTGCAATTTTCATAAGATTAGGGAATAGCTTCCGGAAGCTAAGTAATAGTATTTTGATTTATTGCTTGTAATTCTGTATAATAATACCATAGAATAAGGAATAGTATCCGGCAATTAAATAACAAAACTATCAAACTACAGATTATAAACAATTTAAATAGATATTAATCAAAACTAAAGATTTGGCTTTCGTAACAGACTTGAATCATTCAATTCATACCCTCACTCTCCTAAACTTCAGGTCATCTGCAACTGAATTCTCCAAAACAGAAACACAAGAACCTTAAGAGAAGAAAACACAGAGGAACATAAACAGAAATGGCGTCGAAGTTTCATGCATTTATGTTTCCATGGTTCGGTTTTGGTCACATGACTGCATTTCTGCATCTGGCTAACAAACTAGCTGAGAAAGGGCACAGAATTACTTTCTTGCTCCCCAAGAAAGCTATTAAGCAACTTGAACCTCTCAATCTCTTCCCAAACTGCATCGTCTTTCACATTCTTACCATCCCTTCTGTTGATGGCCTCCCTGTTGGCGCCGAGACAACCTCGGATATCCCGATATCCTCGGGGAGTTTTCTCGCCTCGGCTATGGATAGGACACGCAATCAAGTCGAAGAAGCATTTTCTATAGGTAAACCGGATCTGATTTTCTTTGATTTTGCTCACTGGATTCCGGGAATAGCTAGAGAGTATGGAGCCAAGAGTGTGAATTTCGTAACGATTTCCGCAGCATGTGTAGCTATTTCATTTGTACCTCGTCGTAGTCCAGATGATTTAGCTGTTCCTCCCCATGGATATCCTTCTTCTAAAGTGTTGCTTCGCGGACAAGAAACCAAGTGCTTGTCCTTCCTCTCCTATCCGTTTGGAGATGGAACTACATTTTATGAACGGATCTTGATAGGACTTAAGACCTGTGATGTAATTTCAATAAGGACTTGTCAGGAAATGGAAGGAAAATTCTGCGATTATATCGAAAGCCAATTTCAAAGAAAAGTTCTCTTGACGGGTCCAATGCTCCCTGAGCCGAATAATAGTAAACCACTTGAAGATCAATGGCGCCATTGGCTGAGCCAATTTGAACCGGGATCAGTAATATATTGTACATTAGGCAGCCAAATCATTCTTGAAAAGGAACAATTCCAAGAACTCTGTTTAGGAATGGAGTTGACCGGTTTACCATTTCTTGTAGCGGTAAAGCCACCAAAAGGCGTATCGACAATCCAAGAAGCCTTACCAGAAGGGTTTGAAGAACGGGTTAAGGGGCGTGGAGTGGTTTGGGGAGGATGGGTGCAGCAACCATTGATATTGGCTCATCCATCAATAGGCTGCTTTGTGAGCCATTGTGGGTTCGGGTCAATGTGGGAGGCTCTAGTGAATGACTGCCAGATAGTGTTTATACCACATTTGGGTGAACAAATATTTAACGCCAGACTGATGAGCGAGGAGCTCGAGGTCTCGGTTGAGGTGAAAAGAGAGGAAACTGGATGGTTTTCGAAGAAGAGCTTGAGCGGTGCGATCAGGTCTGTGATGGGCAATGACAGCGAGCTAGGGAACCTAGTGGGGAGGAACCACGCTAAATGGAAAGAGTCTCTGGTTAGTACAGGATTAATGAATGGTTATGTCACTAACTTTATAGAAGCATTACAGAAACTAGTCTAGAAGAGAAAAAAAAACCATGAATAAAATACTTTAAAACTTGGTTTAGTTTAGCCACAATGACGTCATATGAATGGACTTATATGCTCTACTCTCTCAATTTTTTAATCTGTATACTATTTTGATTCAACTAAATACATTATATAAACGATTTGGCTGATTGGATCTCTAAGCTTAATTGGCCCCCACAGCAAAAAATTATCGCTCAAAAAACATCTAAAAAATCAGAGCAAAAACAAAAGAAGTTACTTTACCTACTCATTTGCAAAGTTAGTTAAATAATCCACCTAGTTCATTGATTACTCCCTAGATATCCAATTCACCTAACCATTCCCCAAGTTCATACAGAGGTGTTTCAGTGCAGAACAAACAAAACATGAATAACATATACATAAAAAAAGAAAGAAGTAACGCTTCTTATATAACCAAAATAGAAAAAGTAACATACTCATACCTAGGTCTTCTTGATTCTCTCGTGACTTGTTTTTTTGGCTCCCTTGTGACTTATTGTTTGTTGTGTTATTCTAGGCTCTCCTGTGACTTTCTTTTGTTGTTTTCTTGTAATTCAATTCAACCAAATATTGGCCCCACACACATAACTAATAAGAAAAACATTCTAAAAAATCAGGACCAAGCAAAAGATTGTGATGTCATTCGATTAGGACGTGTGAAGAAGTTGAAGGTAAATTCTGTGACTATCTTGAGCGTCAATACCAGAGGAAGGTTCTTTTGACGGGTCCAGTGCTTCCTGTTCCTGAGCTAGAAAAGAGTAAACAACTTGAAGATCAGTGGAATCATTGGCTGAGTGGTTTTGGGCCAGGCTCTGTAATGTTCTGTGCACTAGGCAGTCAACTGATTTTAGAGAAAGATCAATTTCAAGAACTCTGCTTAGGAATGGAGCTCACTGTTTTACCTTTTCTAGTAGCAGTAAAGCCACCAAAAGGCGCAAAAACGATTCAAGAAGCGTTACCAGAAGGGTTAGAGGAGAGGGTGAAGAATCGTGGGGTGGTTTGGGGAGAATGGGTGCAACAACCGTTGATATGGCTAAAGGAGATGGTGATTTCAAAGGAGAGCTTGAACGATACAACGAGAGGATCAAATAAAGAAGAACAGAGACAAGAATATTGGAATTTTGTCTTGTGTTTAAACAGAATCAGACCCATGAGGTTGATGAAGATCCATATTCATCGCTAATGAAACAAGCGTAAAGCTCGTCGAAGACCACAACTTGATCATCATGTCCTTCTTCACAAGAGCCAAAAGTAGAATTATCCACAGGAGAATCATGATTTGTAAACAGAGCAAGCTGATTCCTCGATCTCTTCAGCTCATCTTGAACAAACTGCACTTGATGCTCTAACTTTTCTTTATCGGAGAGAGCTGCTTCGAGCTTGGGCTGAAGAGTGAAGAATTGAAACTCGAGAGATTGAGTCTTGGACCTTGCTCGCTTGTTCTGGAACCAGACTGCGACTTGTCTCTGTGGTAGACCAAGCTGGTTCGATAGTTGAAGCTTGAGATCTGGCTCGAGTTTCTTGTTAATAGTGAAGCACTTCTCCAGTTGTCTTACTTGCTCTTGTGTTATCCTCTTTTTCTTGTGTCTGCTCTGACTCTGAGAATTCTCCATTTTTTTCTTCTTTTTTTTCCTTGTGCTATGTACAACGTTGTGGCTACAATATATATATAGCCCCCATACACATGTAAGTATTGAGGCTGCTCTATGTAAAATATTAGCAAGCAAAATTAACTCAAACTTAATTTTATTCATAACAAAACTACTAATGTTAGTTTTTTGGGTTACAAATTTAAGATATATTGTAGTAGTATATTAACTTAGTAGGTTTTAAGAAAATATGAGCTATTCTATTAAATTTATTGGTAGAAATTAAAATCAATCAATCAATCTACAGAGTATACAAAGACATAAGTTATATTGTCAAAGTTGCTAATGCATTGATAGAAAAAAGGAATTCATAGTTTATTGATTTTGAGCAAAATCTTTAGGTAAAAGACTAAAAAGTTTTGTCTTAAAACGTGGTTTAATAATTTTTATGACAATGAAAGTGTTAAAAACGCATTATAACGTTCTGAAAATGTTTATTATACGGAAGAAAAATATATCACTTATGTATTAGTTTTTCCTTAAAAACAACAAGTTACAAAAGTCTATAAAAATTGAACAAGTCCCAAAATTGGTAAACATACAGCAGAATATCTAAAATTACAGTTGAAGAAATTCTTAAATGATAATTATCATGGGGATTTCCTATAAGGCTGTAATAGTTAAATAGTTCATTCAAATCTAGTAAAAACTTATTTATCAAAAAAATATGAACTCTAGTGGAAAATATTTTGAGAAAATGGATAGAAAGATTAACAAAAGATAGGAGGCGGTTTATTTTGAAGGGGTCATTAAGGAATCAAAGCTTTGGGGCCCAAAGGCCCACTTAACTGTTCTTTATGGACCCACTGTACTATTGAAAAGATGAATTGGGACTAAGAGAAAATAAATATTCTGACTAATTAATTAAATAATTAGTTGATTAACAAGTGTCTTTCCTAAATACATGCATGTATTCACGTGGGCTGGTCGAATCGTACCCACTTAAATTTAATAGCATTATCATCTAAACAAAATCTTTATTAAATAAAGTATGAACTTTTTTTGTTCTTTTTGGACAATGCATCTTGTTTTACGAGTTCTTAATTTTCCATTTGAAGTTTGCATATCATAATCGTTTATTTTATAAGGGTAGTGATCCGGTTTACGGTTCGGTTTTTTATAAATGAAATCATTTAAAACCAAGTTAAATTCATGTATTCACATAAAATATAATTTAAATCATCATATAAATTGATTAAATTTTAAATAAACAAGTATTATGATAAAAATAAATTTAGAAACCAAAAAAATGAATGATTTTAAATCGTACCAAACCGAAATCAAAATATTTTTAATAATAGTAATTAAACGATTTTTTTATAAAACCAAAACCAAACCAAATCACCTAATTACGATTCGATTCGTTTTAGTTTTTCAATTTCGGTTATTTTGCCTGCCCTTACCCCCTAGTACTTTATATCCTTTTGAGATACGCCATGTTATATCGTCGACAACGATCTTTACGAACTACGACCAGATATGTTGGGCCATTCTGAATGGCCCTATGAATTTTCATGATGAAAGTTCAAATTACGCAAAGATCTTGGGCTTTTCGATCTATAGCCCTATGAATTTTCATGATAAAAGTTCAAATTACACAAGTTTTTTTCTCTTTAAGAAACCACACATACTAAAGTTATCGATCTAAAACTTTAATTTTGGCTTGTAATTTTGAGGGATATGAATCGATAACACTAATATTTTGTATGGTTCTTTAAAAAAGTCGAAAATTTGTGTAGTTTTGAGTCTTGATCGTAAAATTTCTTGGGAGGAGTTGTAGATCAAAAACTCAAAAAGTATTCTAACAATATATTAGAACTTTAATATGTTTTAATGCACCAACTCATTCAGTTATATGGCTAAAAGTTAATCTCCTATAAATTATTTGAGAAGCACTTTCTAGTAAAACTGCTTATATAGGCATCTTGATTTTGATGTTCTAACGCGAGTATTATTATTTTTTTACTATCCTTAACTCTATTACCGCCGTGATTTTGATGTGTTAGCAATCAGAGTCTAGCTTTAAAGTTTCTTTTTTAGCTTTAAAGTTTAAACAGAACATGTACATAAAATTTTCAATTGATAGTTATGATTTATGAATCCACGTTCTGGTTCTGCTGATTTAGTACCTCTCTTCAGATCTCTCTCGCATCACTGCCTTACGTTCATGTACCTTCCGATACTTGGTCCCATTATGATATCGCTTACAATTGTTTATTTATATAGTCGTTTCTTTTTTTCCAACGATTATTTAACTGACGCGTGCTCGAAACCATTTCTGTAATTTTTATAAATTCATTCTTTTCAATTCAGAGTTGATCTTATTACAGTAAAGCTAATTTTATATCAAAAAAATTATAAATAAATAAAAACACTATACTGTATCTGTGTGTTTAAAGTACGTTTTGACCATACCAAAAACATAAATCAAGTATGAGGTTAATATTGAGTCTTGGCATGTCTAAGATAGAAACATTTGATCCTTTTAAAAGCCTCTTCGATCGAAGCTGCATCGGCTGCAAACGTTATCCTAAGCCAATTCTTCAGCCCAACCGCGGTCCCTGCTCACATTCGCACAATGAATATATAAAAAAAAAAGATTACTCTTAAAATGTGAAATACATTATTAGAGACTGAAATAATATCCTTACCAGGAAGAAGGATGACTGCTTCTTCTCTAGCTAACTTGAAACAGAAGTCGATATCGTCGCTTACATCTCCGAGTAAGGAGAGATTCAACTTGACCTAAAACGAAATACAGAAACAAAATTTAAGAACATTTTTAAGATGTGTAACAATTTGTGAACATTATTCACAGTTTATGTATATGCTCACCATCATTGCCATGGATCCTTCAGGTCGATGCGAGGAATCAATGCAAGGAATCTCCTTGATCCAGTCATAGCAAATATCCGAAGAGTTCTTCAATGAGTTCAACGTTTTCTTAAAGAATGATTCGTCCGTCTGTTCCAAAATCGTCGGAACTGCAGCCTAATGCAACACAATCAAGAACATAATTAATGTCTTAAGATCATCAAAGAACAATAGATATATGTATGTGTGGATGGTCCACCAATATACCTGAATAAATGTTGCTGGTCCACCAAGAATATCAAAATATTTCTTAAACCGCTCAATGATCTGATCCAAATGAACAAGGTTTCAATCAGTAAACAGCTTATTCGCGCGCTCTGCACTATCGATTTTGAAAAAGATTGAAGCTATTACTAACCTTAGGGTCCTTAAACGAGCCAGAAGGATCAGTGGTCACGAACCATCCGAGACGCCATCCAGGAACCATCCATCTCTTTGATAATGAGCCAAGAGTAAGCACCGGAACTATAGACCCAAACACACCCATTGGCACAAACGGTTTGCTTCCAAAAGCTAGATGACCATAAACTTCATCAGCAATCACAAGAAACCCAAGTTTTTTCGCCGTTTCCGCAATCTAAAACCAAATAATAAAACAATTTGTATACATCAAATTCAAAACAACAAACAACAACATTGGTTCTGTTCCTCCTGTGAAGGTTTAAAGCTAACCTTCATCAAATGCTGGTAACTATAGACATTTCCACAAGGATTACCAGGGTTTATAACAGCCAGAGCAACAGTGTTTTCATCTGCAAGGGACTCAACAGCACCAAGATCGATCTCCCATCCGTTTTCTGGAAGGAGATCGAAGTAGCGGACCTCGAGGTGTCTAAACTTAGCACATAGTTCATAAATTGGGAAACCGGGTCTTGGAAGAAGTATATTGGCCCTGGGACGAGCCAACATTGCCAAAGCTACATCGATCGCTTGCGTGCAACCTGATGTGATGAACACGTCGTCCTGTGACAGCTTGTATGGTAGATCATGCGATAGATACTCTGCGATTGCCCTGTTTTATTATACAAAACAAAAGTGTGAGACTTGATTTGCAAGTTAGGGTTTCTTTCTGTTTTGATTTTGTCTGATTGTTTGCTTTCTCTTCTAGAGTTTCAAAATGAAAAATCAGCAAACAATCCCTTGCAATTAGAATGCAACAAGTTAGGAACAAAAGATATTTAGAAACCAATAAAACAATTGAAAAATCAAATCATGTTTTAACTCGATTTATTCAGTTTATTTTCATGTGATGATTTACTAGCAAAATTCACCATTAGTTTCTTTTTAACAAAAGAAAATTTACAAGTTTCTTTCGACTTTTTTTCACCAGCGTTCGTTAGTTAAAAGTAAAAAAAATTAAGTCATGTTAGGTTAAAACTTAAAATTCTGATTTTCTCGAGTACAAAAAAATTGGTAAAATCATCACAACAGCGAAATTAAGATCGGTTCAATTACGACAGGAAAAAAAGAGAGGTTCGGTTCAATCACTGTCAAAAAATTAAAAAAGATTTGCTTCAATTTTCATAACGGTTGTTCATGCTTCGGTTTATTCGGTTAAGCTAAACGAACCGGATTTGGCATCCCTAGGCCCCAACAGGCAACAGCACCACGCGTAATATTATACAGCGGCGTAATTAAAGATGACGGTCCAAACGGAGCCGTTAAGCCCTGAAGCTAACAAATAACAACAAAAAGAGACAGAGAGAATGAAAGACGAAACTAACCTTCGGGATTGAGGAAGACCGACGGTGGGAGAATAACCATGGAACTTGTTGGAGAGAAGAGAATCTGAAACAGCTTGAAGTGAAACTTGTGTTGTACGAAAACACGAGTATAGAGTTGGGTCTCCCATTCCTAGCGATATAACTCTCTTCGTACATCTTCCTTCTTCATTTTCCTCTGAGATGCTTTCCATTAGCAAACTCAGAATCCCTTTGATTGTGATTGTGCTCGTTGTTTCTCCATTCTCCATTTTTCTTCAATTCGATCTTCTTCTTCTTCTTCTTTTATTGACCCAATTTGGTTTGAGTCTCTGGGTGCAACTCGTAAGAAGAGGAGGATTTTGTTTTGATGTGTGTTTGAGAGTGAGATTTGCCAGATTGGAGAAGAAACTAAGAAAATATGTGGTTTTACTTTTCAACCACTCGTTTTTCTCCCCGATATATAATTGTTATTAACTTATTATTATATTAGGACTAGGATTTAAAACTAGGATTTTCGGGTTAGGATCTAGGAGATACTTGAAATTAGGATTTAACCCAAAATATTTGTTCCATTATCCAATTACACAAAATATTTTATATATTTTCCAACCAGTACTTTCGAGATCGTTCATCTATCTAATTAAGTATTTTAAAGCTTATCATCCTTTTTATATATGTTTACCTATTTGGTGTAAGTAATGGAAAATTATGAAAAATAAAACATATATTATTAAAAATCAGTTGGAATATATATGCGGTTTTCGTTTTTTTTTTTTTAAATTACATATGATCATGCCCACATATTACTTAGATTCGATTATTGTTGGAGATGGAATTTTCTGTCTCGCCAATTGTTGATTTAGAGAAGAGGTGGTTTTTAAAAAACATTTAATGGAGTAGAAATTGAAATTCGGAGATTTTCGGATTTGCTGGTCTTTGATAAACTCACGTGAGACGGCAAGAGAGCCTACCATGACTTCTTATGTTTTCGTCGTAATTGTCACGCTCAACCGAGAAAAACAACATATTGGTGGCAAACGAGTATTTTCACTTTACTTGTATGATTAAGAACAATATTTGTTGTTTTGTGATTGCTTCAAAAAAGTTGCGCCAATATCATCTACTAAGAAACAGCGTGTAAATTGGAGTTACCAATAGAGATGCATCCTCGATCTTATCGTCTCCGTAGATAAATGATGTAATCAGGGTCAAAGTCTCCAAATGAGTTTTGGTTTGTCCCTTTGTCGGGTTCGTCTATTTCCAAAGATAAATCCTATTGTGATGAACATGAATATGAAACATGACGGCATTGCTTATACATATTCTTTTAAGGATAACCCAATCAAATCAGATGGATGGATATGATGAAACTTGAGGTCACCACTAGGCACTGGTCAGTGTATTTTATTAAGCATAACCTTACATTAAAAAGATCCATGCATATGACCGAACTGGTTAAATGGACACGTAGGATAAGACAAAGCATAAGATAACACCAAAACATATTGTGAAGATGAGATGACTTACACCATACGTCTTCTTCCAATTCTTTTGCGTGTCGTAGTTTTGGTACGTAAGCTTCCATTTGTTCTCTCCCCTCTCCTAAACTAACCCAAAAAAAAATAAAAAAAATCGCCATTTGTATTCGTCTCACGATCACTGTCCGAATCGAGAAGAAAACAACTCATCGAATCAATATTGATCGTTCTGTTATTTTTAAAATTTCATAAAAAATCGTATCCATATAGTTTATATCTTGTTATATAAGTTTAGTTTTTATCACTAAAATTCGAGATGTATCAAAATTGTAACTACCAGGATTATGACATATGCTCTCGATGAGTTAACACTATTATATCCATTAAACATATAAAAATTTCATTTTGAATTTTTGATTAATTTAGATTTATATAATATTTAACACTAGTTTTTAATTGACACTATCATTTAAATTTATAGTTTTAATGTTAGGATTAATATAATAACATTCTTGATCAAATGTTTTAAATGTATCTAGACATTCAAAACCAGTCAATGGGCCAACGGACCTGATAATAGGGATAATACGGCCTTTAAAGCCCATTATGTATAAGTTCATAGAAACTAAACAATTTTGGTTCGTAATAGATGCTCAATTCATTGAAGAAGTTTTTAAACTACCAATCTAACTACAAAAAGAATAACTTTTAAAAAAAAAAATTAATTTGATGATAGAGTTTTTTTTCTTTTTAAGCGCTCTAGTTTCTTGAAAGAAAGAAAGAAAGATTATTACATGTCTAAAACACACACATAATTAATTTTTCTCTTGCTTATTATATTCTCTAGGTCAAATCTTTGAAGAACCCTATGGTTGGAGCATGATTTTCAAGCCACGAAGCTGAGCTCGGCGCAAGAAGGATAAGTAGTTCCGAATCAGAGTGTCAATCTGCCATAGAAGCTGGCTGGTCGGAAATCCCGAATTAAGGTGTTGCAGTGATTTCTTTGTGTTTATCTCTCTCCATAGTTCGTATATGGTGATCTGCAAAGAGAGAAGGAAGTTTCTTTGGATCAGCGTTTATGATTCATTTTTGTTTGTTAAAGGCCTTAATTAACGTTTATGTTGATCCAAATAAATCACAACATAAACGGTGATTTCTTTGGAGTAACGTTAATTAATGTTGTGGTTTGATCCAGAAAAGGTGAGTGTCGGGTAAGCCTCAGCTTGTGCAGAATGTGTCTCTATATCTGACTTGAGAAACTGAAGTCAAAGAAGCTAGTTCATTGTCTTAAGCTAATTAGCATAGCTCAAATCTATTTTGGTTGCGATCGATTCCCATCTTTCTTAACCATCTGTACACGGTTTTGGTGGCATAACCAAATTTTTATAGACCTCAGAAAATTAATCTAGATTTCGTCCTGAAATTTTTCAGGTTAACAAAACAAGTTAAAAATAATACTACGTACGTATGTATGTATAAATATAAAACACATACGATATTACAACAAGAATATATATATTGGTTTTGAAGAATGAATGCGTGTTGCATCAAGTTACAAAGAAAAAAAAATGTGAGACGTTGCATCAACAGCTATGAGGTTTTAGGTGCAAGGCTATCAAAGGGGACCAAAGAAGTGTATAGTATGAAACTAAAGGGTAAAAAGAAGTGTATATATATATATATATATATATTCACATATTTACAAATCAATCAATAAATATGTAATATATGGATCTATTTGCAAAATGACAATGAATTTGGAAATATTTAGGTCTAGAAAAACAAGTAGGCATTTAATTGTTCTTTATAAACGGAAAAGTCTCTTAACATTATATTATATTATATTGTTTACCAAAAAAAACATTATATTATATTAATTAGCATACAAATTTATTATTCATTTGATTTTTTTGTATGCAATATGTGTTAGAATGCCGTGCTATCTTGTTTGATTGTTTGTGGATGTGATTTAATATAAATATCGTGGTATTTTATAAAATAGCTTTTGTATCCTAGAATTAAAATAATAGTTACTATCAACTATCAAGTATCAACTTCTGATTTTACCAAAAATATATGTATCAACTTCTTGGAGCATTTTTATGGGGAAGTTTTCGTGTGAATATTTTCACAAAATGAAATAGTATATATTGTTTCTCAGCGACCATATCTTCCTAAAGCCATATATTTAATAATTTAAACAGCCGACGCACAAGAACTGGCAATGTCCTCTGATAGCACTTTTGATCTCAATTTATTATAATCCGTTGTGGTTACTAATAAAACTCACTGATCAATACATTTAATTTTCTTTCTTTTGTCATTTCGCACATACAGATTTTTAAAAATTCGTTCATACTTCATACACATAACATTTACGTATAATATAACAATTTTTTTGATATAACATGTTAAACATGCTGAAATTTTGTTTAGAAGATAAAAAACAAATTTTGTCGATGGATACTAAATTCAGACCATGTTTTTATTACCACTGTGCTATCTGATTATTTAATTAAATAAGTTCAACTATGTGGTTACTTGGTACTATATATTGCCTTAGATCTATCACAGAATAAAATATATAATTATACATTACAGAAAACCGAGTTCATGTAGTTATATAATGCTATCTCACCTGCTACTTTTCCTCACCTTCTCTTCGACTGCTTGGACTTGACCATCGAGAAAACAAATAATTTGGTTTTTGTTTTGGGAAAGACTATCTGAAGTTCTGAACTAAGCCTCTCTCGAACCATAATAACTACAAATATGTTTTATTCAAATGACCACAAACAAACAAAATTGAACATAGATTGGGCTATTAGTTTACTCTTTTGAGTAGGTCACAAAGGAATTTCTACTATTTGTTAATACTGTGTTAGCCTCCTGCATTTATTATTCTATCATTATTTTATATTGCCATTTTTGACGTCAAATATTTGATTATTGGCTTTGCTCAATTGCTTTTGCAGTTATTAACTTTTAACCCATACCCTTAGCCTCACCTCTTTAAAAATCAACTACAGTTTTGTAATAAATGATAGAGAAAAAAAATACGGTAGGCAGATTTTTTTCGAAAAAACAATTCCATTTAGGCGTTTCGAAAGCCACACTTCTTTTAATCGAAACATATAAATTATTCTTTTTTATATATAGAACGAGTGTCTTTATAATGTTCACAAACGAGATAACATGTAATAATCTCTAAATTGTCTAATGAAATCAATCAATCATCTTAGTTAGCGTAATACAGACTATTAAGATAAAGGAAACATACCATTAAAAACATTTTTCCAACTAAAACTACTTTTACGATTTCCATATCAAATCTCCAAATAAATAATTTGACTAGAATAAATTTTCAAATATCTAAATCTGAACAAAATAAAGAGTTTACATAGGAGAAAATGAATTTTAACGGATGTAAATAACATACGGTAAATAAATGTTTTATTAAAAAGACAAATAAAGTTAACAAATAGTTAACGGATATTTAATGTGTTAAATGAAATTATCGTTGACTGTTAGTCAACTTTCCATTTGGCTCAAATTTAGTGAATTGAATATTTAATTCAGCAAAATTATTTACTTGGAAGGTTGATATGAAAAAAAAAAAAAATTGAAAGTTTTAATTGGAAAAATGTCAATAATGGAGGTTTTTAGTGGTACTTTCCCAGATAAATTCTTACCAGTCGATCGTTATTGTTATCGTTTCACCCATAAATCTCAGATCAAAAGCAAAAAATGTTAAACATTCCGCAAAAGAAACTGAAAAAAAAATCCAAAAAAAGAGATGATGGAGACTATTTTTTTTATTTCTTAAAAGTTATATTTTCTCTAAACAAGTTTTATCTCCCTATCAGTTTTAAAAGTGTTCTTAAGATTTCTTAAATATCAACTTCCCCTGTTCATACGATGGCTGTGAGACTTTATTTTTTTAAGTTACATCCTATATTTTAAAGTCACAAATTCTAAAGTCATTAAACTAAAAATAAAACCTAAAGTAAAAATCTCAACCAATTATCAAACACAATATTACAGTGTTACTACTAATAAAAAGGGATAAATATTGTGGTATTTAAAATGACAAAAAAACAAAAAGCACACAATTTTTTATTCAACTATGAGCTGGTTATTTGTGGGAAAAAAATGACAAAAACATATTTGACGAGTAAAGAAAATTAATGGCATAAATGGATTGAAAATTAGTGATAGACGAAAAGTTAAAAGAAATTTTTTGAAATGCCATATTTTAAAATTTTTTTATAAAAAATTAGTAAACAATGGAAATTTTTTTAAATATGTGTTTAGAATATTAAAAATATATACGAAAACAATCTTAAAATTATGGCAGGAGTCTATATCAATATTCTAATCTGTTTTTTGTAACTTTTGAGCATTTCAGTTTATGACCTTTGTTTTCAATTTTAGACAGTTAGCACTTTGGCGCACAAGCCACACAAAGCATGTTTTCAATTTCGTAGATATGTAACTTACAATTACAATGCTGTTGCTTCTGCTCATAGCCTTTGATAATATTATTGTTCTCTTAATATTCGTAGAATTTTACTATATATAAAAGACGAGAATGGATCTTACTAATTAGATTTAGTTACTGTCATTTGCTGATATGTCTAAACAGACATATACATAGACCTACAAATTTCTAGACAGTACTAAATATCAAACAGTAGTAGCAGGTGTAATAGTCTTAGCATGTCCTGATGGTAATTTTAATGGTATAATTATTACTTTTACGCACGCGATAACTCCAAACCAGTGTTTTTGAAACCGAATGGACCCAGTTGTAGAAGACTAATGTTCAACCGCGTACCAAATTGGTGACCGGGTTGGTTTCAAAAGAAACCAAAACCATAATTTGTCGTACTACGCTTATAGATTCCTTTAGACAATAATGTTAATAGTAAGTAATTGCCGCAAACATCTACCAATCTGGTTACAAGTTTTTAGATGTTCAATAAGAGCTACAACCCCGAATATTTCTTTTTCAAAAATTTGACATGCTTACAAGTTTGACATATGAGGCGAGATCCAGTCTGCTGATTATTGTTCAAGAATCATGTGAAGAAGAGGTGTTGGGTCTCGAGTTAATATGCTGGTGATATATTACCCTGGTAAAATATTGATTTTGTCTACCTTTGTAGTTATTAAAATGTCCACTGGAATTACAACGACCTCGATTTTCATAGTATGGATATTGGTTTGCATCTGTGTGAGCTTTTTCTGCTCTAGTAAGACTACAGAGCGTGTTGAACAAAGAAAAATTTCGGAGTGAAAAAACATTTATTAAAGTGTTCTTCCAGCCCCAACCACATGTTTCAAGTTGTAGTCATAACTAAGGAAACTCTCTGAAAGAATACCAAGCATCCGTGATCTAGTAAGTTGCTTAAGTGGAGTATAGTTTTAAAGATATGAGTTTATTAGAGCTTCAGCTAAAGTATCTCCACACATTTTGTACGATTATCGGAGAATGCATTACCATACACGTGATGAGATTCACCTCACAACAATTGTATTTCACTTTGTTGATTAGTATATTAATTTCGCGTGCGTTAAGAGCCAGACCTCTATAAAAAAGAAAAAAAAAGAGTCAGCCCTCTCCACAATCTTTTGATGCATTTGTCTGAGGCTGATTAAGTTTAAGAAAGCTCACTTAAAAAGATTTAATTTTGTTTAGGATAGAAAAAAGATTATTTGAGATATTAACATAACTAGAAATTTCACAAAAGTTAAGATTTGTTTTTAGTCATGTCATTTTTTATGGATTGTATTATGGATCAACAAACACAACTTGTAATTGCTTATTTGATTTTTCTCTACAATAATATGTTGTTATGTAATAGTCAACAAAATTGGATTAACAAGTAGTAAGTAAAACAACTTGTGATTGCTTCTTTGATTTTTTTTTCCTACAATAATACTATGTTGTCATTTGATGAGCAACTTGCGAGAGCAGAATATTTTTTTCTTCTAATTAAGAAAACAAAAAAAACAGGCAACATGCTGATTTGGTATATATCCTGTCACTTTTTGACTCAATTATTAAATCTCATTGCATGACCAAACTCACAAAACTCAAAACGATTTTTTTGGAATTTATTTTATAATTGTAGCAATACAAATAATTAAAACCCTATTATAAGAGCAAAAAAAGAGGTAGAAAATGAAAATAAAAAGAAAAGAAAATCAAGATAAGAAAAAGAGAGAGAGGTGAAAGGTGGTGGCGTGTAGTAACGAAGTCTCTGTCAATTTTTTTTGTATAAATTAATCATGTACTGTGCTGACACTCCAAGATTTGAAACAGCCTTATCGATATAATATCCAATTTTTTATTTTAAAAATGAAACTCTTGACTTTCCGAATAACTAAGTGTATATGTCTAATAATAATAATGTATCCATTACTATACGATTGTTCGATTAGTCGTTGTACGTACAATAAATAATATTGTATTTCAAACACATAATAATAAAAACAAAAATCAAAATTTTCCAAAAAAAAAGATTAATTATAATAAAAATAAAGATACAATCTGCATCCTCCTTTATTTTCATCACTGACAGAGAATACCACTGCACTTTTCCTCATGCACGCACGCATACTCGGATAGAAACAAGAGCCCATGCCTCGTTTTTTAATAATTTATTAAATAAAATACGGATGCTTCATGATTAATTTGTATTTTTATTTCTTTTATTAAAAAGGAAAATCTCGAATCTATTAAAAAGATTTATCATAATCTCAATTATATGATGTAATAATCTGCTTTGGCTTTGCTCTCTTTACTCCAAAACAAGGCAGAGAAAACCACAGATTCCTATGAAAGAGTAGACGTACCTGTCTTTTTATTATAATTATTATCTCTATGACTTTTTTGTTTTTTAATTTTAGATTTACTTACTTTCGCTACCAAGAAAAAGCTCCCTCTATTTCGCCGTTTTTGATTGATCAAATCCCAATGTATCAAAGAAAAAAGAAAATTAATAAAACAAAATAAAAAAATATCTATCTACATTAGAACCACATCCCTTACTCAAGAACCATCCATTATATTAAGATAGTTATCCTCTTCTTCAAAACATTTGGGTCTTCTTAGGGTTTTTCTCTCCTAAAAAAGCTAATTAAGCTTTAGATCTTTTTTTCTTCATGGACATTCCATACTACCACAACGACCACGGCGGAGACAGCCAATATCTTCCGCCGGGTTTCAGGTTTCATCCTACGGACGAAGAGCTCATCACTCATTACCTCCTCCGCAAGGTCCTCGACGGTTGCTTCTCGAGTCATGCCATTGCAGAAGTTGATCTCAACAAGTGTGAGCCTTGGCAACTTCCCGGTAAGAAAACAAAAAACTAACTTAACTAACTTATTATTGTAACTAACGTTGTTGAAATCTTTACTCTTAATTTCAAATAGGGAGAGCTAAGATTGGAGAGAAAGAATGGTATTTCTTTAGCCTTCGTGACCGAAAATATCCGACTGGACTGAGAACGAACCGAGCAACTGAGGCTGGTTACTGGAAAGCTACCGGAAAAGACAGAGAGATTTATAGCTCCAAGACTTGTGCACTTATTGGGATGAAGAAGACTCTTGTCTTTTACAAAGGAAGAGCTCCTAAAGGAGCGAAGAGTAATTGGGTTATGCATGAGTACCGTCTTGAAGGCAAATTCTCTTACCATTTCATCTCAAGAAGCTCTAAGGTATTTTAATTAAAAAGCTCTTTTTTTTCTTAGTTAATATTAACTTTATCTTCTTTAGTTAGGATTTTTCTTTCAAGAGTGTGACATAGTCGGTGACGTTGATTTTTTTCTGCTTTGCTTTTTCGCATTTAATATTGATGGCTGAAAAGGCATGGTTATTTACTATGCTTATAGTGACAGCATCATGGATCATAATAAAATAGAAAAGATCTGCTGTTTTTATGTATTGGGATTTCAATCATAATGGTGTTTTCCTAAAGCAAGAGATATTAATTAATAGTTCCGAAAAAACAAAATATTAACACATCCTACTTTTGGAAAACTCAATGCAAAACCCAGAACCAATGCACATCTTCAGGATTTTCTGACCTAGATATATTCATTGTAGTGTCCAATGTACATTCCCCTCTCTCCAAGCTTTTACTCCATGGTTTTTTTTTTAAAATCTTCACTCTCTTTATCTCCAAGATCTAACATTGGTTTTCTCATCAACATTATATAAACATTTGACTTTTCCAATATTCTAAATTATTCCCTCAGGATGAATGGGTGATCTCTAGGGTTTTTCAGAAAACCGGTTTACTCAGTACCGGAGCCGCAGGAGCTATTGTCAGCGTAAGTAGCGGTACCAATGCCTCCAAAAAGACGAAAATACCCTCGACCATCTCTACAAACTACCAAGAACAACCAAGCTCCCCTTCCTCCGTCTCACTTCCTCCTCTCCTCGGCTACACCGATAGCAATTGCTCTTACGACGATCATAGCACCAACACAACCGTCACGGCCACCGCAATAACTGAGCACGTGTCCTGTTTCTCCACTGCCACTACTACTAATACTACAACTGCCTTGGGCTTAGACGTTAACGTTGACTCATTTAACCATTTTCCACCGCCTGTGTTTGACCCTTTACCTCGTTTCGTCTCTAGAAATGTCTCAACTCTATCTAACTTTAGATCGTTCCAAGATAACTTCAATCAGGTTCCTTACTTTGGATCCTCGTCTGTATCCACAATGACCTCCTCCGTTCACCTGCCTACTTCCCAAAGCAGCGGCAGTGGCGTCTCCGGGATGAATTACTGGCTACAGGCGACGGCTGGAGAGAATGAGACAAAAACTGGTCTGTTTCATGCTGGACTTGATTGCCTCTGGAACTGCTGATCACTAAAAGAGGCGTTTAAGTAATAAGTGTGTTCTTGTTAGGGTTTTATTTATTTTTAGGATGATATAGTATTATGAAATGTGTATTGAGGAGCTTAATATTGCACCTAGTTTGATGTTTCGTTTAATTCTGTGGTTTTAAGGTTATCTAGCTGTGTTAATTAGAAGGTACGCAAGAAAAATGTTTTCTGGACATGACATGTATAAGCTATGCTCGTTTTTGTAATGTTAATCTTTATGTTGATTTCATGGCTTTTATATATTTGATGTTTCTCATGATATTTGACAGTGGTTATCACTTATTCACTTCAATCATATGTTACCTGACAATATGGATTTAAGTATTCGGTCGCCTCTAGATACATTTCATCTTGTTGCGCTAATCCATATTTGATATGGCAAGTTATATATATGTTTCCAGAATTCTACTCTTACATCTCCCGTAATAAAAATAATATTGGTCGCCGAGCTAGTTAAGATATATTCTCAAATGTAACAGGTGCATGTAGATTTTGTTTATTCTAACTAAGGTTGACATATAAGGGAAGACATGATGCCAAATATTAATTACTTCTCTTGGTTTACAATATCACTAACACAAAGGTCTATCAATCAAAGTCAAAACTGAAAATCAGTTTCATCAGTTAGGTGTAATCTTGGTACAGTCGTATTCACCTGACGACCAAACACATTTGGGTTTAGTTGGCTTAATTAAGATAAATGCATTAGCATGCTATTATTACTTCCAATAATTTAAACGACAATCTGGTTTACCGCCATGCATTTTTTTACAATTAAAATATAAAATAACCCACAAAGAAGAAGTTGAAATTAAGGATTTTGAAACGGGATGATGACTATGATGCGCATGCTGAAGGACCACTCTCAAGTTCAGATCTTATACAACAGTCCACCTCATTTTCAGAAAAGATGGCTTTCAGGTTTCTATTTGTAGAAAGAGACAGAACTAATAATATCTGTTTATTACCATTATGCGTTTGCATTTCACGAGTGTATAGTATACACATATATATACGTATGTGTTTTAACACCACTATAATCATCATCATTACCATCATCAATTATTGCTATTGTTGCATCACCAATCTATACTACCTAGTCATAAGATAAATTCACAGACTCACTCACTGCATATACGGCTCCCCAAAATGGCAAATTTTCATGATGTTATTGCCAAAGGAATATATGTACACATATGTATGCTTATTACTTTGGGATTTCATTAGTTACATTTTCAGAAAAATAAAAAAATTTGTTTGCAGAATATCAGTCAACAAGTTTTTCTCCAAAAAAACTAAGGCAAATGGTTTTGGCCGAAAAACATTGGCCAAAATAATGTAAAAAGTAAATCAGTTATTTTACACAAAAAGATCAGCTGAGTGATGAAATGACTTGTTTTATCTACACTCTATATTAAGGAGAGTAGAAAATTCAGCTGGCCTGAATTTTTTTCACTTTTAAACAACAACAAAAAAGTAAAATTTTTATTTTTTGCTCTTCAGCCAGAGAGGCTACAACATTTAAATTTACTTTGCTTTTTCGAAAAACGTCTGATTTTGTACGTCATTACGCCCATACCGATTACGTCCAACAGTTGATTTATCATGTGATTAAACGTTAGAAACTTTTGTGAAAAGAACATTTGTTTAAATACCAATTTACTGTAAACCAAAACTTCGCCATAATTCCGTCAAATAAATCAATTACATTCAAATGATGTGCCAACGGAATTTATTTAATTCCTGTCTATGATTTGGCAGAATCCACTAGATAGTTATCACCAGTAATTTAGAGCCCCAAGTTGGTATTGTGATATATACACACGTACATATATATATATATATATAAGTGTCCTATATATTGCACTAATTAACGACGAATTTGCAATGTTATTTATGGTATCTGCAACATTACATAAACACTGTTTTAGCTACATAAAGAGGTAAATATAAGGGTTGTTTTCTTTTGTCGGACTAAAACTAATTTCAAGTATTTGTAATCTTCCCAGCAAGAATATTCTCTAAATGTTCTATTTATATCAAGCAATAATTACAAGAGCCCTAAGTATTCATATACAATTACATGGCAATATGCATGATTCACAGCAAATGACAAAACCTGAGAGAAGAAAATATATAAATTAAAGTAAAACAACATCAAACTTCGGCGACGATGATGGCTCCTCATGTGGTCGTGGTCACAACACTATTGGACACTCCAGATAATGCCAAGTGGCGGATTCACAGCCGTTGATAAGCTTGGCCGGCGAAGTAACGGCACGTGATACGAGCATGCATGCAATGTGGTTATACGTACTAATGAGTGGAGAGAGTGGGCGTGGTGCATGGAAATGGTTATCCACGCGTCGGACGGGATCGGAACTTGTTCTTGGACGATATATCAATCATGTATTTAAAGCTTCAGGGTGAAAAAATAAAACACCCGAGAAGAAACAAGATAAATTTTAAAGATGGAAAAGAGAAAATAACTGAAATTGGAAGGAAAATGGAAAAAGCTAGGGCTCGGACGTTTTCAGGAAGAAAGACAGCTGTATGTGAGCATAGGGATATGGGTCGTGAAGAATGGTCTGATCTGGTGACATATATACAGATGTATATCTTTATAATATGCATGTATGTATGTATGTGTTTGTTTTATCTTGAGTACTTGAATGATTGTTCATAAGGTTTTTAAGTTTTTGCAACTTGTAAAGTTTATCAGTAAAATGAATTTAACAAAAAAAGTTTATCAGTAAAATGACGATCATATTAAACTTTTTCCTAAATTTGTTTTATGTGATGTATACATGTGTATATTGGGACATCAACATAGTATAAAATAAACAAAAACGTTTATGGATTAGTTAGACCATCTTTATTGGTAAGAATTTCTCATAAATTTTTTAATAATATTTTTATTATAATTTGTATCAGTTTTTTAAGAATCGGTTTTTAAGAATTTTTTTTTAAAACATATTTATCGATGCAGTTTATATGTTTTTAATTTTAAGAACTCTTTTAAAAAACTTTATTGAGATGCTCTTAATGACATATTATAGTGTTGACCATTAATTAGATATAACAGTTTCTAGGCATTAAACCTAAAAAGGAAAGGTAAAGGTAACACAACCCAACATCCACTATACATTTTATCAAAATAATAAAAATAAAAATGCACTATTCATTTTTTTTATAACCATGAGGTTCAATGGGTTTTTTTCAATGAGTCTCTAATTTCTATGGAGCAGGACCAAAGCGTATATCCCTTTAACACGAAACAAACTCGTGATTTTTTTAATTTTGACCCATAAGAAATTACTACTAACTCAATTTTACGTTAGTCACGATTCATCTATTTAAATTAAATTGGTGTTATGTAGGAGATAATTCTAATGGATAAATTGCCAGATAAAATATTATTCATTGCTTCTCATTAACTGTAAAGTTACTCGTATAACGTTTTCTTTTGTATTCGAAAAATGTTATTTCAGATCTATAAAGTAACATTTTACAACAAAAAAATAGTCAAAACAAATAAATTTGAAATTTAGATTATTATAATTTAATGTGTACAGAAAAATCAAAACGATATTATAAAATATCTTTGAGACGAAGGAAGTAATGAAAATGATATTTTAAATTAATTTTTTTTCTTCGTTTTTATGTAAATTCGTTAGTCCGCGTCGACTCCGGCTTCGTCCGTACTCTTTCTAATTATATTATAGGATTTATCTATAAAAAACTTTTAATATTTGGGGATGTCAAATTGGAAAGATACGAGTGTGGGCGATTTTTTGGATGATTATCTTTTTTCTCTTCACGGTTTTGCGCTACCCGCGATCTGTCTGTGATTTCGCCTATGAGTATAATATTTTTCACACCACAATTGATTGGGCTGGTGTCTTTTCGAGTGTCTTTTCAACACGTTGTATTTGTTCATGTGTTTTGCCGACAATCTCACCATGTTTATCATGTATAACAGTTTGATATATTATATTGGATAAAAAATGAGTCGTATTTTCTATACTAGTTTTTTGTGTTAGTTATTTTATGTTTCTCTTTGTAGAATTTGATTCTGGTGAAGTTATCATTCGTGGTGTTTCTACGAGTTATTTCTGTTGGTTTGTTAAAGTTTAGGCGAAAAACAATTAATACAGAGATAACCATTGGTAATGGAGTTTGAAGTTTTCATTCAGTGATGTTTAGAGATTTGCGAAATTCTTACCGTGCATAATAGTTGGGTGATAGCCAAAAATTATAATAATTAAAATATATAATTTTATTTTTTATATTGTATCGTTCTTTAATTTTTTAATTTAAAATATAGTTATATAAATATTATTTTTATAATTTTGTATATTTTTTATCGAAGAAATAATAATATGTAGATGTTAAAAGAAACAAAGTTTTGCTGATGTGGAAGCTTTAAAATTTGCAAAATGGTTCGACGACGTTCCTAATGGGACATCGGAAATACATGCTATGACACGAAAAGTCAAGAAAAGCGGTGACGAAAGTTTGAAATGGGCCCAGTTTAGGCCCAAATGTAACTTATATGGCCCTCTTATCAGTTCGTAAGTGACTGAGGAAAAGAAAGAAACAGAGAGAAGAGTGTAGAAGAATGGGAAGGATATTTACGGTGGAGCTTGAAGGAAGATCTTACAGATGCAGGTTCTGCAGAACTCATCTCGCTCTTCCCGATGATCTTGTTTCTCGGGTACTTTATTTCTCCTTCTTAAACTTAATATATATCTCCAAGTTCTCATATTCAACATCTCTCTATGAGTTTGTTAGTTCAATTCCTATTTTTAGTGTAGCTCATCAGAAAAAATGTTATCTTGGTGAATTTTGTGTGTAAACATTTCTAAGGTTTCTTGGTTTAGCAAGTTGGCCCTCATTTCTTCCCTAAAATATTAAAAAATCACTCAGAAAAAAAACTTGAGATTGTTAAGAAAATATGGGGTTGATGTTGAGACTGAAGTTTTTTTGGAATTGATGTATATGACAAACGAAAAACGAAATTTCGTTAAGATTTTTTAATTACTCTGATATAAATTATCAAGTTTAGTGCTTTTCTTCTGGATAATGGTTTGAGAGAAACTTATATTTTAAAGCTGGATTTATTTAAATTCTTGTGTTATTAGATGAAACTTAAATCTTTGAAATATGAGAATTTGAGGCAATTTTTTAGCTTATGGTATAATGTTTGTTTAGCTTTGGTTAGTATTGACATTGGTTTTGTTTTGAATTATCCATTGAGAGAGTAAACCTTATCTTGATTCATCTTTTCTTTTGCAGTCATTCCATTGCCGCAGGGGAAAGGCCTACCTTTTCAATCGTTCGTAAGTATAAACTTCCATCGATGTATTTATGGACTTGTCCTGTTTCTTCAGTGTCAAGCAGTAGAAATTTAACCCTTGTCTATTTAACAATGCTAGACTCTACTATTCTGTTGCTATTAGCCAAATATATACGCTTTGCAAATGTATATATGCCATAAAAACTTATAAATGGAACTGCCTTTGAGCTTTTACATCTTCTGAATCTTGCTGATTACTCAAAACTAGTCTTTTTTTTCCTGCATTTGTTCTAGTCTCTCTGCATTGCTACCCTTTTCTTATTTCTCTAATGCAATGTTTTTGCAATGGGGTTGGATATATGTATTCATTCTAATGTTAAATTTGAATTTCAGGGTAAACATAAGTATGGGCCCTCTAGAGGATAGGATGATGCTTTCGGGTATGCATACCGTAGCTGATATTTTCTGCTGTTGTTGTGGACAGAATGTTGGCTGGAAATACGTAAATCTCAACTAACCCGCTCTCTCTTCATTCTCACATCCGCGCTTCTTGGGAGCGGTTTCTCATTTTTCATTGTTGCTTTCTTGTTTGTAGGAATCAGCGCACGAGAAAGCTCAAAAGTATAAAGAAGGCAAATTTGTTCTGGAAAGGTAAACATATTCTCTTCTAAAGTTCTCTGGTCCATGATTTCAGCCATAAACTCGGGTTTATTCCAATCCTGTTTTCAGAGGAAGGATCGTGGATGAAATCGATTTATCAACAGAGGTTTATATCGATACTCGTGGTAGCACAAGCGACACAGAAGATTCTTAAAATGTTACCTTTAGATTCTTACCTCTTTTTTTTTGTGGAATAAAGTTTGTCAAGATCAGAGCTTGTTAGTGTAGAAATCTGTAGCATATGAGGTTTATATAAGATGTGTATCTGTGTTGTTTTATATCTTTTAAGGGCTTTCAAGGTCTCTTGGTTTACTTGTGTAGAAACTTATCCAACAGCTTGAATAAATTGTTCTGATAAGTGCAACAATTAAATTAATAAAAGAAAATTGCATTTGTTTTAACAATTATGTAGCATTTTTGTTGTGCCGCAGTCTCAAACTCAGATTATGAACTGAAAAAAAGATTCTTGCATAACTCCATCAATTGGCGTTTTCTCACAAAGGTAAAGAAAACATCAAAAACAGAAGCAGATGTTTCCTTTTTCTCTTTAGGATATAATAAGTACTACTTATTGTGTAAAAGGATGCCATAAAGAAGGATCATTAACCGCTCTATAAACAACTGTTGAGAATCTGTCTCAAAAGTCACTTCCCCAAATCCAAGATTATCAGGACAATTCATCGCCTAAGACAAAGCTGTAACCTCTGGTTCTAAGCTGGATAATAGTGAGGGATAAGTCTTAGAGCCTACCCATCTGAGTTCACCTTTATCATCCCTTATCAACCAGCCTACTCCACAAGTGTTAACATCTTTCTTCCAAGTTGCATCCATATTGCACTTAAACAAACCAATTGGAGGGGGGGGGGGGGGGGGTGGGTTCTCAAGTAATAATTGGTTTCACTATCGGGCTAATGGTCTTTGAAGCTTTCTTGTTTGCTTCCATCCATTCTCTTGAGTCCTCGGCAACTCTGCTTACGATTTGGTTTGCTTCTTCTTGTCGATTGGTAAAACATAAAGAATTCTTAGCTTTCCATATCTTCCATAATAACCATGGCCATACCAGAATCTGAGCTCTATGCTCCTCCTCTATTTCCTCTTCCATAAACAAACAGGTAGCCATGTTTGTGTAGATCGATTTGGAGGCTTCAGGGAAGAGCAGTGATCCAAGCGGGGAGAGGCCCAAACTAGTCGAGCAAAGGAGCATTCAAACTATACACGATTAACATTGTCATTCTTCTCACCACATCTTGGACATTCCTTAGACTTAGTCAAATTCCTTCTAGCCATGTTCGATGCTACTACAAGAAAGTTCATAAGATACCGAGTATCTACCATCCCTATTATAGATCCACGAACAAGGTATCTGCAACTTGTTGAGACCCGATATGATCTGGCTTATTAGTCTAACATCATCCTCTTCAAAAACTTCTCTAATCATAGGCCAATTCCATTCCTACGAATCTGAATCTTTCATAAGGTTATATCTATATAGTTTGGATCAATACCTCTTTTCACTCGTGGAGCTCTTGGAGGATATGTTTCCAGCCAAGGATCTTCTGTAATCTCGAGGTTGAGGCCATCTCAACACTCTTTTTGCAAACCTTCTTTCATCAAATCCATAGCTGCATACACACTTCTCCATGTAAAAGATGGTCTCTGACCCATAGAGGCTTCTAGAATATATTTCGAAGGGAAGTACTTTGCTTTATATATTCTCGTCATCAAATAATTTGACTATTCTGCTATTCTCCAAAGTTGCTCCACAAGCATATTGCTAGATTAAAACCTTCTAGGTCCCTAACCCCGAAACCACCTTCTGATTTTGGGATACTCAGTTTCTTCTAAGTTTTTTGTTGAGATTTTAAGTTGGATTAAGTTTTATTATAAACAAGTTAATGCTTACAAATTGTTATCTTAATCACTCACTAACTCCCTATGCTCTTTATGTGAAAGGTACCTCACCAAGAAGAGCACCAATGTAATGATGTTCTTGGGAGATGAAGCTCTTATCTCTACCCCAGACCTCAAGACCCTGAACACCCAAGACCCCAAGAAGAAGATCTCTCCAAAGACACCTAAAGCCTAAACTCTCTTAACCGAATGTTTAGCTTCCCTTAGTCTTTTCTTCTTTTCTCTTGATTTCGGATGATTATGTTGTTATGTGATGACCTCTATTTATACTGCTGGAACTTCTCTATTTGTATTAGGAATCCGTTTGTCTTTCGTTTCCTACTCAGAATAGACTTTCTTGTTCCTCAAGTAACACATATTGCATAATCCGAACATGATGTCAATCGGGTCTTATAGTTTAAGTATTAACCCTTAAATATGCTAAAGAATCTGATCCATTATCATGTTTCGTGTGACCGAACTCCAGCCCAAAAAACCGGAGGGTGTTGAAGCACGCACCTCGGTAATACTCACAAACTCTACCTTGCCGAGATGCGTGTCAACCTGCACTCACCTTGTTTCAAGAATAACTTTTCTCCTTCCCGATGAGTTTCTCTCTCTCTTCCCAAAACTCTTCCTTCTTTCTTCGAGAGCTTCTTCTCTCTTCGAGGTTTTTCTTCCTCGTTCATTGTTCTTCTTCTCTTTCCTTTCTTTGGCTCTCACTGTTCTTGTTTCTTCTCTTTTCCGGTGTGCGTTTCAACTTTCTTCGTCATTTTCCCGATGAGAAACGCCCTCTTTTCTGACTTTTTCACTTGTTTCCTCAGTCGTCTTCCCTTTTCAGAAGCCCCCTTGCTTACAGACGATCTCTCGTCTTTCTCCAGTGACAACCCTTCGTCTCCACCAACGACTCCTCATCTTCTCCGACGACTCCTCGTCTTCTCTGATGGACACCGATGGTCGTCTAAGGGATCTCCGATCTCCAAGCAAGATATTCTTGAGGCGATCTGTCGAAACGCCGCCGTGACTCAAGGGATAGGTAAAGCCACATCTTTCTCGTCTCTGTAACTGAGACGGTTCTTCTCCTTTCTTCTGCCTCTTCGAAACTTGACCAGTTCGATTTCTTCTTCTTTTAGGTGAAGCAGAGCGCCGGGAGTTTGATGCTCTTCCTCTTTGCGAAAAGTAAGCTGTTCTTTTCGTCCTTGACTCTTTCCGACTTCAAAGCTTACTCATTTTGAAAGAACAAAACCTTGAATCTCATCTTTGTTGATTTGTATTCCGAGAAATATCCAGTACTAACCTTATTTTTCTTTCTTTTTTCCGATGCATGCCATCGACAGGGTAATCTCGGACTACGCACTCGCCAAGTCAGGCGAGGACTTTCAGCTTTACGGTGAGACCCTCGAACGTATTTCCAGGTAATCCTTTAGTCATCATATCGGCTGGATTTTGAGTTGTATGTATTTTGATAATATCCACCGATTTGTCTTCAACTAAATCTCGTATAAAATGGTATTTGGTAGCAATGTGTTTTGTTCTGTCGTGATGTACTGGATTTTTACCTAGATGAATTGCACTTTGTGAATCACATCTCAACTTAAAACACTTAGAACCGATTTCTAATTCATCACAAATTTTCTGCAACCAAATCCCTTCCTTAGCCGCTTCTGTGAGGGCAATATACTCAGCCTCTGTGGTCGATAATGCGACCACATGCTGTAAGCTTGCTTTCTAGCTTACGGTATTTCCCCCAACTTGAAATACATAACCTGTAACTGATCTTCTTTTATCAAGATCCGTAGCATAGTCCGAGTCACAGAACCCTTCGATATCTAAGTGTCCTGTTTTTGTGAATGTTAAACTTAGATCAACTGAACCTTTAAGATATCGTAAGATCCATTTAACTGCATTCCAATGAGTCCTTCCTAGATTTGCCATGTATCGGCTTACCAAGCAGATTGCGTAAGCAAGATCTGGTCTTGAACCGATCATGGCATACATTAAGCTGCCTACTGCACTAGCATACGTCATTTCCTCCATAATGAGCCTTTCTTTAGTTAGTTCTTCTTGTGTTAGACTTCTTAATTTTAGCTGTGTATTTACGGGTGACACCACAGCCCTACAGTCCATCATATTGAATGATCTTAACACTTGCCTTAGGTATCTGCTTTGTGATAGCTTTAGGATCTCATTCTTTTGATCCCTTGTAATATCCATACCTAATATTCTTTTGGCTGAGCCTAAGTCCTTCATCTCAAATTCGGTATTTAAACTCTTCTTTAAGATGTTTATCCTTCTTAGGTCCTTTGATATAACTAACATGTCATCGACATATAGTAGGAGAAAGACTTGATCATCAATGGTAGTTCCTTTGAAATAGACACAAGGATCATTGATGCTTCTTTGGAATCCTTGTGCTCTCATGAAATCATTGAACTTGTGGTTCCATTGCCGTGGGGACTGTTTTAAACCGTAGAGTGATTTTTTCAACAAACAAACCTTATTCTCCTTTCCTTTTCAATGAATTCTTCTGGTTGATCCATGTAAATCACCTCATCTAGAGTGCCATGCAAGAAAGTGGTTTTAACATCTAGTTGTTCTAGCTCTAGGTCGAAATTTACCATAACTGATAACATGATCCTTATGGATACATGTTTCACTACTGGTGAAAAAATCTTATTGTAGTCAATGCCTTCTACTTGAGTAAAACCTTTTGCAACCAGTCTGGCTTTGTGTCTGGCTTTTTCAACTCCGGGTATACCTTCCTTTAGCTTGAAAATCCACTTGCATCCTGTTGTCTTTTGTTTTCTGGTTTTGAAACAATTTCCCATGTCTCATTCTTATATAATGAGTTCATTTCCTCTTCCATAGCTTGTCTCCACTTCTTCCATTCTTTACTCCTCTTAGCCTCTCCTATGGTCTTAGGCTCGTCTAGTTCTAAGTCTTCAGCACATGAAAGTGCATAGGCCACATAGTGAGATGAATCACTATCCCGTTGTGGAGGCTGAATGTTCCCCTTTCTGGCTCTGTCTCTGGCCAGAAGGTATCCCTCAGATGACTCTGAGTCTTCATTTATCCTTTCTTCAGCTTCTTCTTTTTCTGATTCTTTCTCCTTTTCACGTTGTGTTTTATCTTCTGACTCTAAAGTTACTCCACCTTGATCGGAATTTTCCTGAGTATTACTTTTTTCTTGATCAGAACTGTCTTGTACTGAGGAGGTTGGGTCATGACATTATTGTTTGGTCCTTGAATTAAGTCACTTCTGAAAGTGACTTTCTTTGTCTTGGTTTTAGGTTTGGTTTCCTCTTTGATATCCTTGTACACCTTTTCTTCATCAAACACCACATTACGACTTATAGTGCATTTTCTTTCTTCGGGCATCCATATCCTATAGCCCTTAGTTCCTTGAGGATATCCCATAAAAAATCCTTTTATGGCTCTGGGGCTTAGCTTATCTTGTTGGATATGCACATAGGCTATGCATCCAAATTTCTTGAGGTGGCTGTAGTTTACTCTCACTCCTGTTCAAATTTCTTCATGTATTTTAAAGTTTAATGATGCATTAGGTGTTCTGTTGATTAGATAAATAGCTGTGGCGGCTACTTCTGCCCAGAATTTCTTTTCCAAACCTGTTTCAGCTAACATACACCTTATCTTGTCAGCTATAGTGCGATTCATTCTCTCAGATACTCCATTTTGTTGTGGAGTGTAGGTGCAAGTCCTATGTCTCTTCACTCCGGTTTCTTTACATAGGTTGTCCATTTGCTGGTTGCAAAACTCTAGTCCGTTATCAGTTCTTAGGCACTTGAGAGTCCTTTTAGTTTGATTTTCCACCAAAATCTTCCATTCTGAAAAATTTTCAAACACTTCATCCTTGCTTTTCAAGAATCTGATCCAAACCTTCTTAGAGTAATCATCTATAAATGTTAGAAAGTACTTGTAACCTGAGAGACTGGACTCATTCGAAACCGAACCCCATATATCACTATGAACATAATCAAGGATGTTCTTTGATGTATGTTTAGCCTCTGGAAAACTTTGTTTGTGTGATTTTCCAAGCACACATTCTTCACAGAAATCCAGGGTATGAATTTCCTTAGATTTTAGGTAGCCTTCTTTTACTAACACATTCATATTCTTCAACCTCATATGTCCGAGCCTTGAATGCCACTTATTTGCTAAGTTTGTCTCAGCCCTTGCTATTGACACTTCTCCTTGCAACACCATTCCTTGTAGGTAGTATAGTCCATCTTGATACTTTCCCGTGAGCACTTGTCTTTTGTCCTTGTAGAATTTCACGGTGAAATCTCCACCGGATTACTTGCAGCCGCTTTTCTCTAGCTGGCCGTATGAAATAAGATTTCTCCCCATGTCTGGCATGTATCTTACTTCAGTTAGTGTCACTATTGTCCCATCAAGATTCTGTATTTTTAAATTTCCTATACCTTTGACCTCATTTTGTGTGTTGTTGCCCATTAGCACTTTTCCTCCATTTATTTCTTTGAAATCGAATAGGACTTCTTTATTTGGAGTGATGTGAAAAGTACATCCCGAGTCCATTACCCACTCATCTTTAGTGTCTTGTAGGCGAACTGTTAGTACCATAGGTAATTCAACATCCTTAGCAATATTGGCCGAATTGTTTGTTTTCCTTTCAGGGCATTCAGCCTTGAAATGACCTTATTTTCCGCATATCCAGCATTCTCTTTTCTTATAAGATGGTCTGTGTCTTGACTTGGACCTTCTATCGCGGCTTTTGAAACGATTTCCTCTGTTGTTGCTTCTGGTTTCGTTTCTTCCTCTGCTGACAAAGAGACCTTCAAAATGGTTTCTTGTTTTTAACAAGCCCTTTTCCTTCAGCTTTATTTCTTTTAAATAGGTTGCGCTTGTCACATCATCCATACTCAAAGTTTGTGACTTTCTGGCTCCATATTTGAGAGTGTTTCTAAGCGCTTCATAGGGATCTGGAAGTGCTGTTAAAATTTGTATTGCTTTGTCTTCATCAGATATGTTGATGTTTAGACTAGCCAAATCGTTAATTAGCTTTAGGAACATATCCATATTGTAGTCAATACTCTTGTGTTCCTCAAACTTAAAACTTGAGAACTTTTGTTTTAAGTAGATACGATTTGCTTGGGATTTAGACTGATAGTCTCTCTCGAGAGCTTGCCAAATTGCTAGTGCTGTTTTTTCTTTCATGACTTTCCTGAGAACTACATTTCCTAAGCTCATGCATATTGTATTTTTGGTTCTCTTCTCTCCTTCGTGTTGTGCTGGATCGACTTCTGTCTTCACTTCTGGAATAGTTTCCGAGATTCCCTTTCCTTTTCCTGGTGGAACTCCCTCATCAGATGAAGATGGATTCGTTTCTTTTAAGCATGAATCCAAGCCGAGTAATTCTAGTTGACATAGCATCTTATATTTCCATAAGCCAAAATCTCCTTTTCCATTGAATTTTTCAACATCATACCTTCTTGAAGTTGTCTCCATGATCCCTTAGTTTCAAGACTTGAAACCTTTAATCACTAGTGGCTTCAATTTGTATGATATTAAGAACTTGCAGAACCTTGGATTTTAGTCACGTTTTTCCGCTTGTCAATGGCTCTGATACCACTTGTTGAGATTTTAAGTTGGATTAAGTTTTATTATAAACAAGTTAATGCTTACAAATTGTTATCTTAATCATTCACTAACTCCCTATGCTCTTTATCTGAAAGGTACCTCACCAAGAAGAGCACCAATGTGATGATGTTCTTGGGAGATGAAGCTCTATCTCTACCCCAGACCCCAAGACCCTGAACACCTAAGACCCCAAGAAGAAGATCTCCCCAAAGACACCTAAAGCCTAAACTCTCTTAACCGAATGTTTAGCTTCCCTTAGTCTTTTCTTCTTTTCTCTTGATTTCGGATGATTATGTTGTTATGTGATGACCTCTATTTATACTGCTGGAACTTCTCTATTTGTATTAGGAATCCGTTTGTCTTTCGTTTCCTACTCAGAATAGACTTTCTTGTTCCTCAAGTAACACATATTGCATAATCCGAACATGATGTCAATCGGGTCTTATAGTTTAAGTATTAACCCTTAAACATGCTAAAGAATCTGATCCATTATCATGTTTCGTGTGGCCGAACTCCAGCCCAAAAAACCGGAGGGTGTTGAAGCACGCGCCTCGGTAATACTCACATTTTTCAATGAATTCCCTTCCATGTTCCTTGATTCTTCCACCAAAAGGAAGCTAACATAGAGACAAATCTTCTACACACTGATTTTGGAAGTTAGAAGTAGGACATATTATAGGCCGGAAGAGCCATTGATATTGCCTTAATCATAACTTTCTTTCCTCCTTGAAATAAAAACATGGATTTCCAAGAATTAATTTTTTGTGACACCTTGTTCTCTAGGAATTTAAAAGTAGCCACCTTTGATCCAAAAAAGGCCTCTGGTAAGCTCAAGTATATTTCATCTCCTCTTTCTTTGAGGATCCCAGAAATGTTCTGAACCGTCTCTTTTGTCTCTTTAGTCACATGCTTACCAAAAACTATGTTATATTTTGGAAGACTAACCTTTTGTCCATAAACTTTGCTATACTTTTGTAAGAATATATACATTCACATTTTCAATATGTCCTTTCTGGGCTTTGCAGAAAGATAGTCTGTCATCTGCAAACAACAAGTGTGACAATCTTGGGGCGTCAGGGGCAATAGCAATCAGAGTTGTTTCTTAAGTATAAATAAGAGTTAAAGTCTAAAGTTTTAGGTCAACCGTTTTCGTAAAATCGAATAAACAAGCTTTTCGAGTTTGATAGAATAAAGTTGTTGCTATATTACGGTTAGAAATCATAGATCTTAAAATAAAAAGGATAAATTTTAAGTTTTGCAAAACCATCAAAATATGTGAACATCTTGAAAGATTTCTAATAAAGTGTTAACTCTATATTTCAACTTAATATTTTTGTCTATTAAAGTCTATAAATTTATCAATAAACAGATCTAGATCTATGATTTAGGGTTTGAGTGGGGTGCGGTAGAGTCGCCTTTGTGAGAAAAGAGAAGAGAACATCTTTTTTGCTACAAGTTCAATTTACGGTTTATCATCTAACCAAAGCCAAACTTCATTTTCCCCTTTTTCTCAAATTGATAAATTCAATAGCCAATAACACTGTGAGAGCCCATTACATAGTTTCCGGAAGACAAAAACAAAACATTATGTTCTCAAATCTAACGATTCTTCATAAATTCTCCTTTTTTCTCGATCATTCTTTTCTTTGTAGGAACAGATTAGGAGAAGTGGATATTAGACTATGAGAAATATTCTTGTAGATTTGATATAAACAATCTCCTAATATCTGGGGAGATCCTTGATTCATTGTAACCGATGTACTCTATATATATTCATCAATAATATAGAACAAGAGAGGGGAACAATCTCAACAACTTACATGATACCAAACCTTTCACGCTCCTGAAACCTGATTTCATCTCTTTTCTTCTCTTTCTTCTTCGTCTTATCTCTGAAATTACTAAAAAAAAAATTTCAGTGCCGCCATTAAACTCTGTTCATCACCTCTCTGTTTCCTTTCTCTGTTTGTTCGTCTTTCACCTCTGCTCAGACTATCCATGGCGGCCAATCCTCCAAATGATAGAATTTCTAGAGTCACTAACATCAAGTCACACATTCCTGTTGTGTTGGATCTTGAAGAATCAAATTACGATGCTTGGCATGAATAATACGGACATATAGACGGCACCTCACTCCCAGAAAATGATACAGATACCGTGTGGAAGAAGCAAGATGGCCTAGTGAAGCTTTGGATTTACGGAACTCTCTCTCCCAAGCTATTTCAAGCGTTGTTTGTCACAGGTTCATCATCTCCTGATATTTGGCTCCGGATCGAATATCAATTCCGTATTAATAAAGATACAAGAGCATTGAGACTAGATAATGAACTATGTACCAAATAAATTAGCAATATGAAGGTCGCCGACTACTACTGTGAGATGAAAAAGCTGGCCAATTCACTAAGGAATGTCGATGCACCTGTTCAAGACAGAATGTTAGTGATGTACGTCTTGAACGGCTTACACGCTACAAGATGAAGATGATCACCTCAAAAAGGTGATAAAACCTAATCATTCCCACTCAGATCATTCGTCCTCCTCCACAGTACTTGCTGCAGTCGATTCACATCAAACAAATAACTTCCGGCAACCACATCCCCATCAAAACAACAATCGCGGTAGAGGCAGAGGAAAACAGAATCGTGGCAGAGGATGCTCCTCCTTTAATTTGCAACGACCTCTTTACCTGAACTCACCATATCCTAGTTGGACTCCACCGTACTGGCCCCCGCGTACCCCTGGCACCAGCAACCATGGGGATATCAACAACAACTGCCTCCAAGTAGCTACAACAATGGAGTTCTTGGTTCCCGACCATCTTACATGCAGACTTCACACAACAACCAACATAACAGCATAGGAACTCAGTTTGAAGCTACGACAGACTATGCTCAAGCATTCAACACAATGACCCTTCAAGACCCCTCGGACACGCAATGGTACATGGATTCCGGAGCAACAATACATATCGCCTCAGGTTTAGGTACCAACTTCAGTAATGTTTTTGATCCAAACATAAATCAATCTATCATTGTGGGAAACAAAAGTTGCATTCCCGTTGCTGCTTCTGGTTCTCTCCGCCTTGTTTCTAACCCTCGCCTTTTATCTCTTCACAATGTTCTTGTCACTCCAGATATAATCAAAAATCTCGTTTATGTTTGTCGTTTCACTAAAAATAATGCTTGCTCAATCGAATTTGATCCCTTTGGTTTTTATATTAAAGATCTTCAAACCAAGCAGACTCTTCTCCGTAGTGACAGCACTGGAGACCTTTACCCTATTTTCTCCTCTGTTGCGAATAAAAACCAAGCACCTTCGGCCTTCCTCACTCAAAGTTCTAACTTGTGGCATCGTCTTCTAACACACCCTAGCAATGACACATTGAAGACTTTGATTTCTGCTTTTCAATTTCCATGTAATAAAAAGACATTACACTCTTCGTGTAACGGTTGTCAGCTTGGTAAACACATTAAACTTCCTTTCTATTCATCTCACTCGGTTGTTTCTTCACCATTCGAGATAATACACTCAGATTTATAGACTTCACCAATTAAAAGTCTATCCGGTATACAATACTATGTCATCCAATTTTCCCACTTTCTTTGGGTCTCTCCATTACGAAACAAAAGTGATGTGTTTGGCAAGTTTGTTCAGTTTCGTAAGTATGTTCAAACATAATTCAATCAAGAAATTCAATCACTTCAATGTGATAATGGTGGAGAATACAACAACAATCCATTCCATGAATTCTTTGCCTCTAAAGGAATCAAATTTTGGTTTTCTTGTCCACACACATCTCAGCAGAACGGACGGTCGGAACGCATGCTTCGGACCATAAACAACGCCGTCCATATGCTCCTTCTTCAAGCTAACCTCCCTCCGACTTTCTGGGTAGAAGCCTTGAATGTTGCTGTCCACATACTCAATCTCTTACCATCCTCATCTCTCGATGGTAAAATTCCATTTTCAGTCCTTTTTAACAAACCACCATCTTACTCTCATATTCGGGTCTTTTTGCTTCCTCACACCAATCAGGTCAACAAACTTGCACCGCGATCAACGCATTCAGTCATCCTCAGCTACCCTCTTCTTCACCGAGATTATATGTGCTTTGACCTGAAAACTCGCAAAATTATCATCTCTCGTCACGTCACCTTCGACGCGACAATATTCCCATACACAGTCACCAATCCTCAAAACGAAGCCTCCTATAACTTCCTCCAAACCGAAATGGAAACCTCTCCCATTCTTCAACAAATTCTTATATCTCCTACTCCTCTTCTTCAAACTACAGAGAATCAACCTACCTCTGTTTCACTCCCTGTTGAAATTGTTAACCCACCGCAAACACATCGGATGGTTACTCGATCTCAACAAGGAATTTGTAAACCAAAACAAATACTTACACTTCACACAGACTCTGTTTCTTCTATTCCCAAGGGTTACAAACAAGCGCTTATGGATCCACACTAGAATCCCTCAATGACTGATGAATTTAATGCTTTGATTAAGAATAATACTTGGTGTTTTGTTCCTAAACCTGCAGGTACAAATATTGTCAACTCGATGTGGCTTTACAAACACAAATACAAAGCAGACGGATCATTGGCAAGATACAAATTGAAACTGGTCGCGAATGGAAAATCCCAAGAACACGGCATTGATTTTGAAGAAACTTTCAGTCATGTTGTAAAACCAGCAACAATTAGAACTGTTTTACATCTCGCTATTGCAAATGAATGGCCTATACACCAGCTCGACGTGCAGAATGCATTTCTACACGACACTCTCACAGAAACAATATACATAAGACAGCCTCCGGGGTTTGTCAACAAAGATCTTCCGAATCATGTCTGTCTCTTGAATAAAGCCTTATACGGTTTGAAACAGACTCCACGCGCTTGGAATGCGAGATTTGCCGGATATATAATATATGGGATTCTTACAAAGCAAAAGTGATGCTTCGTTGTTTGTTTTCAAACGAGGACAGAAGATGGCATAATTGTTACTATATGTCGACGACATCGTACTTACGACGTCTCCGTCATCTCTGTTGCAATCGATTGTTGCTTCCTTGAAAACAGAGTTCCCGATGATAGACCAAGGACAATTAGGATTCTTTTTAGGCATATCAGTCGAGTTCAATACACATGGCATTTTCCTGTCTCAAGCACAATATGCGTCGGATATCTCCGACGAGATGGTATGCAAGACTACAAACCGATATCCACTCCAGTTGAACTTCAATCAAAATTAAAAGCTGGAGCAGGACCAACCGTCGAAGATCCTACTTTGTATCGCAGTCTGGCGGGTGCTTTACAATACCTGACATTCACTCACCCAGACATAAGTTACGTCGTTCAACAAATCTGCCTATTCATGCACGATCCACGAGAAAGCCATCTTCATGCTCTTCGACGAATTCTCCGATACCTGAAAGGAACACAGCAACAAGGTCTGCAAATAAACAAGTCTTATTCGCATAAACTAACGGCGTATTCGAACGCGGACTGGGCCGATTGCCAATACACGAGACGCTCTACTTCCGGTTACTGTGCCTTCCTTGACAACACTTTAATATCATGGTCCTCCAAACGACAAGCTATTGTTTCACGATCAAGTGCAGAGGCTGAATACAAAGCCGTCGCCAATACCGTATCCGAAACGTGCTGGCTACAAAATCTGCTACTGGAGTTGCATTGCCCACTATCACATGCAACTTTGGTGTTTTGTGATAACGTTAGTGTAGTTTATCTCTCTACAAACCCGGTTCAACATCAGAGGACTAAACATATCGAGATAAACATATTCTTTGTTCGGGAAAAGGTAGCAAGAAGAGATGTCCGGGTGTTACACATACCATCCTCCGAAGAGTATGTAAACATCTTCACAAAGGGCCTACCATCCTCATTGTTCAATAAATTTAAGTCTAGTTTTGCTGTCGTTCATTAGCCTACCGCGGAGTATTAGAATATGAAAAATATTCTTGTAGATTTGATATAAACAATATCCTAATATCTGGGGGAGATCCTTGATTCATTGTAACCGATGTATTCTATATATATTCATCAATAATATAGAACAGGAGAGTTGAACAATATCAACAACTTACAGTGGAAGCAATCAATACATCGAGAGTACAATGGGCAAATCTTCATCTTCTTCAAAGAAAATTAAACATACTACAGATTCATCTAAGGTACTCTCTCTGATGACCCATTATAATTTAGATCGATTAGAAAAGATCGAAACTTTTGATTTGATTTGTGTTAAAGTATTGATTTTTAATTAAGGGGTTTATGGTTTGATGAATCATTGAATCATGTTTAGATCAAGAGTTATTTTTTATTGTGTAGTTGCGATCGGTGAAGAAGAAGAAGACTAAGAGAAACGGATCAAAGAAGATTCGTCGGATTAAAGACTATTCAGATGAGAGTGAATCAAGTGGTTCAGATTCTTCTTTGTATTCTAGCTCGGAAGATGATTACAGGAGAAAGAAGAAGCGTAGCTCTAAATTGAGCAAGAAGAGGTCACGGAAGAGGTATTCTAGTTGTGACAGTGATGATGATGACGATGATGATACTTGTGTTGTAAAGAAAAAGAAAAGATCTAAGAGGAAGGATGAACATGTAGGGAAGAAGAAGAAGATTGTTTCAAGAAAGAGACATAAGAGGGATTCTAGTTCAGGCTCCACAAGTAGTGAACAGAGTGATGATGGTAGTGAGAGTGATGGGAAGAGATCCAGGGAAAGAGTAAGACTTGGTAAGGTTAAGGATGAGCGGAGAAGAAGTAGAGATGAGTTGGAAGGAGATAGTGAACCTGATGAATGTTGGCAAGTGGAAGATGAAGTTATGACTGAGAAGAATCCTACAAGGCTTAAATCGATTGTTGTTGTATCATATACTTATGATAATGATCAGAGAAAGGAAGAAGATGACCATGATGTCTATCTGATACACGGAGGCAATAGAGATTCTGGAAATAGAGAGTTAGGGCATAGTGAGGAATCTGATGAGAGAGATGGCGAGACTGCTATCTCTTATTCTCGTATTCGTGATGATGACAACGGAAGTAAAACTGTTGGCTATGATGAATTTGGTGAAAGTAGCAAAGCTTCTCATCCAGACAATAAAGATGAAGACCTCGAAGCCATTCTAAAGAGAAGAGCGTTGGAGAATCTAAAAAGATTTCGTGGAGTGACCCAAAAGAGTGGAATAGCAAGAAAAGAGGTGTCTTCTGTTTCAGAAGGAGAACCTTTGCAAATTGAATCTGAGAGAGTTGAGGAATCACAAGACCATGGTTTCATGGAGCAGAAGCTCTGTGATTCAGCGGGAAGCAAAGATCTTGAGACTTCTCAAAAGATTTTACAAGTTGTTAATGTTAAGGAATCTGGAACAGTTCTGGCTGATGTTGCCTCTCAACAGGATCAACAGCCTGTTGATTCTGCCAAGGGTAAAGCTAGTTCTGGTATTAGCTCTTGTACAACTAAACGAAAGTTGATTAGACCGATATTGGGGCAAGAAAGTGTAAATTTAGCTAGCAGGAAAGAAGCCGCTGGTTGCCAAGATGCTGAAGCAGAGAGCATCAGTGGCAGTACCATTGACAAGAATTGTCTAGAAAGTACTCTAGCTCTGGAAACAACGAATGGAGGTGAAAACAAAGAACTAACAAAAGTTAGCCCTACTCTTAACGCGGAGTCTTCTTCTCATGCTGACTCGGGGACATTAGATGTAGTCAAAGGAGGGTCTCAGTCTGAACAGAAAACAACGGATGAAACAAAAGATGAGTCACAGTACGGACAGAAAACGATGACTGTGATGGGGGTGGAGAAATTGTTCAGGTAAAGTCCCTGCAATGCTTGGAATATTGATTTCCTTTAGTTTCTCGTTAAGTCTATATGAGTCTAAACTGTTTGTTGATAAAAAACTATTTATTCTTTTGAATCTTTTGTTCAGGTGAGTTACAAGGTCTATATTCCCAAGAAGACCTCTTCTTTGGGAAGAAGACAACTCAAGAGGTGAAACGACGAAATCAAGATAGTCTATGTCGATAAATTTCTGTTTTTATTTTAGTATAATCAAATACACAATGGCTGTTTGGATAATGGTTACTACTAGAGACAACACAAATTTTAAATTTTCATAGACTTGAATTTTTGAATAAAACAAAGAAGAGTACATTTTGTTTCATGTCATGTGTTGTTGTAGTCTCTTACACAACTTCACTAAGGCAGACCTGTTCTTAATGTCTGATTATCATGTGACTCTACTTGCTGATAATTAGGCACTTTTGTTATTGTCTTTCCTTTGCTAATGCTTTATGTTATTGCCTCTTTACTGATATACCACTGAAGAAGTGATTAGTTATTAATTAACTCCTCTTCTTGGTACCGGTCATGCATACCCAATCGTCTATTGTGGCTACAGAAATGTCCTCTAAGAAGGGAGAGTACCGCTCTATCACATTTGGAAGCTGCAAAAAGGGCATTGAATTAGTCAGTAAACGGTCTTATTTTCAGCTTACTTGCTTTAACAATGTATGATAGAGAGAACTATTAGTTTACCTGTTCAGATAGGATACCAGAAATGCCAATGGTTGCCCCAGGTTTCGCGAATGAAAGGATATGATCCGCCAATTCTATAACCGGGTTCAAGAGTATGTTTCCAATGACCACATCAAACTGTTCTTTTCGCAATGGTATTTCATTTCCAGAAGAGCTATTCTCACTTGGTGCAAGGTGCAGCTCCAGTCTCTCCAACTGAATGTTGTTCAGAGCTGCATTATGACTTGCAAATTTTATTGCTGGAGGATCAATATCAACACCAACCCATGATGCAGTATCAAACTGCAAATTTTAAACGAAACATAAACAAAGGATACATGAAGATTTGAAATAAGATGATTATGTTGTAATCATGGTTTGTGAAAGACTGAGAAAAGGCGTGAGATTTTTACCTTGAGGGCTGCAATTACAAGTATTCCTGAACCAGTACCATAGTCGAGGAATGGTTCTCCGCCTTTTATCAAACTTTGGAGAAGTAATAGACAAAGCTTAGTAGTAGGATGTTCTCCAGTACCAAATGCAAATCCAGGGTTCAGAATTATGTTTACCGCTTCAGCAACCTTGCAAAGAATAGTGATACGAGTACTTAAAGGCACACATAACTTCATAGTTCTCTCTGCATAAACTGACACTAAAGTAGCGATATTCATATTCTGAATTCGGTAGCTAGGACCGCTCGTTGTTATGTTAACAATAACGAGAATCCACTTGGCTCATTATGATAACTAGTTAACTAGAATGAATCTTTTATACATACAAACCACTCAGGTACGATCCAAAGTCTGTCGGCGATTTCAATAGGCTGAAACGATTACTGCAAAGTATGAACCAAAAAGATATAGCTTTCAAGTGGCATTGCCGCAAACAAATCCAGTCATTGCATCGAGTTCTCTTAATAGAAACAGAATTCAAAGCTCCCTCCTTTTGTTAACTCAAAGCTCACCTGGTTTTTGGTAGTCTAGTCAAGTTCATCTCCCATTTCAACTTTGAATTTCGGTATCTGTTTCAAGCCTATGGAATTTGCAGCTTGTGAAGTGCACATTTTCACCTCTGGAAATGTGCATTTCTGCAATAACCTCAAGAGTCATGATTGATGAGACTAGAAGAACAGAGACAGATCAAGCTTTAAGAACCCAGGAACAAACTGTGCGATTTAGACTTAGCTAAACTTGCTGGGACTGAGCAAAATCGTTCCTATGAATGCTTCAGTTTGTTCAACATTGTTCAAATCATACAAAAGATTGGGCTTTTCATAGATTTTTCACCTGTTTAGAAACACGAGAAGACCCAGAAGTCGCATCTTCGTCGTCTTCTTCGATGTCTTCATCTACGGCTACAAAGCTCGCTCAAAAACACAAGAGCGCCTCCGAGAATGGATCCTAACAAAAACCAACAAGAAAAGAGTCAAATCTCAATCTAGTAGTTAGGCTTTGTCTACTTAGGAGAGAGAATGAGAGAGAGACATACGACAACATGTTTTGGACAGTGGATACGAACTGAGAGGTAAGGTGCAGCTAAAGACTCAGTAAAGCATGAAATAGAAATTGCAAAGGAGGATGGATGAGTAGAGGAAGTGAAGAAACAGTGAGGCCTCATTTGAGGATTTGGCGGGAGAGATTGTTGCACGGAAACTGTTTGATGAAATTCCAAGCGGACATTTTTTTTCCCACTCTTCAGTCGAATTTAAACGCTCTCAAAGAAAAAGAAAAAAATGGGAAATTTTCTTTGAAGAAAAAATCTATAAACAATCAAAGAACCAAAAAAAAGAGAGTAGAAAGCCATACGACGTGCCAGTTCCTGGAGCCTAAACCCCGGCTGTCCCAAAACATTGATACCGGGATTGTCGTAGATCTTGCAGAGCATAGCATAGCAGTAATTATTTTTATTTTTTCTCTACCAACTTTTTTTTTTGTCAAACTTTCTACCAACTTATAATATTAAAATTCGATGCTGATAGTTTTAATAATAACTTATTTGATCAAATATGGAAGAAGATACTCAAATTACCTGTTTGGGCAATTTTATAAATATAAGTATAAACTCTTTTACACAAAACAATACGTTATCCTCGTTTTACACAAAGTAATTATCCAAGAATTGAATGTCACTTTTGTTTTCAGCTACATATACGTCAATTGCTGAATTTCGTTTTTTGTTTTAAATAATTTGCTCTCCAGTTTTCCTCGATTTTCCTTAAGTTTTCTTCGTGTTTTTTCTCAAATTAAAATATATTTGCTACTTATCGTATCTATAATATAGAAAAATAATTTGATGTTATTTGCGTAAATATTAATCGATTCGTTGGAGTTTACTAAAAATAGTATAGTCAAATATAGTATTTTTATTAATCGAATATTGATATCAAATAACAAAATTCAAGATACTATTTATCAATTTATGAATTTTGGTCATAAAAAAATTTGATCATCGATGATCGTATGGTTTTTCGCTCTCATTATTGATTTTTTGTGTCTTTTGCTCGTGTCTTGGCCTTTTTATTTATAGAAAACCACACTTTATTTTTATACCTCGTAAAAATAAGAGTTAGTTGCTAAATTCCCTTCTTGATAAGGTCACGAACAAAATAAGTGGATGAATTGGTCGGTAACCAAATCTGCCTCAATTTTATCTAGTAAATTTTACTTTGATCTTGTTTGGTATTTTCTAGAATATTCTATTATTTTATCAATTTTATTGGGTTTATTGAAAACTAAAAAGAAAACTAAAATTAATTCAAATAAAAATATAAAAAATAATTTATCAAAGTTTTGGAGAAAATAGAAATATGATTCATCTTTAAATTAAACCCAATTCAAGTTAAAAAAGAGAGAATAATTCTTTTTTCCATGAAAACAAGGTTAAACATATATATAACTACACATATAATTAGTTGACAAAAAACTACATATAAAATTAAAATTAGAAACTATAGTAAAAAATATTAAACATGTCACCTTTTTGTTAGTTTTCTTTTCTTTTTTTTTTTGCTTAAGAAACAAAAGTTCCTTTTTTAGATATACATACATAATTTAGTATATGTAAATATGTTCTTTTTGTTAGTTTTCCTATTTATCAAAGAAAAGAAAATTATATTTCTTTTAGGCATGCATATATATATATATATATATGTTTTTTGGTTAATTTTTTTATTTGGTTAGAGAATAGAAAGTTAATTTTTATACGTGTTGACATACAATTGATTGATCGGTTCATGTTTTAATTTCTTTAATTACAATTTTGATATATATCAAATTCTCAAAAAAACTTTCAAAGAAGATTTCAAAATTTGTATGTTAAGTATTGCTTATAGACGTAGTCAACACAACATTGGTGAACCACATAAATTTGTGTATGTACTTTGCGTTTTTATATGTTTTTTATATCGAGAACAATAATAGTATAAATACAAATAAATATTTTATTTGTCAATGAAATATATCATGCCAAATTGAACATGACTGGTGATACAATAGCAACAACACTAGCAACAACACTAGCACAAATCATGGTATTTAGAGCGGAATGTTTAATTAGTCATTTCAAAACCTCTATATGGATCCCTATGAGTATATAAAACAAAAAAAACCGCTCAAGCGTGATAACTTTAGTTATTTGAGTTTGAGGAATCTCATCAAGCTTCGCATGGAAACCCGAAACGACACAATGGACAAACATGGTCAACATCTAACCATTCCACAATACACTTATTGTGAAATTCGTGACCACAAGGTAAAGTAACAACTTCTCATTTAGAATCCAAATTCTCTGAACAAATTGTGCACTGGTCATCATCAATAGAGTTGTTCTCTCGTTTACTCTTGTATATTATGCACTGGTCAGCAATATAGATGGTCTCTCATTTTTTAATTATGGTTTGGTTTTATTTTTTGTCCAAACATATTCGGAAATATCCAAAAATCTGGAATAAAACCTAAAGACATTATTTTAAATGACTCAAATTTTATTCTTGTATAGTGCATAAAACCAAAGTAAAACACATACCATTACATAAAACCACAGTAAACATACTTTAAACATGATTCCAAACAAACAAGATATTCAAAATAGGTAAAAGGGAGTTATGGGAATTTATTTAGACTTCAAGTATTTTTGGATACTTGTTAGGTTTTCATATAATATCCGATCCAAACAGAGATCCGAAATATATAAAGACAAGATTCATTTAAATATTTTTAAGATATCAAAACCGATTGAAACCGCTTTTCAAATTAGTTCGGATCTAAATATAAACATAAAGGGTTTGTTCGATATTGATGATGCTTAAGATGACGGCTCGTCAGATGACATCCACGACCACGGTGTTATGGAGATGAGACCATGGTTTCACTTTTGGGAGATTTTTATCATGTTCTGAACCCCGTAATTATTTTTCAAACCCTAAAATATGTGAAAAAAAAATTTAAATAAAATCCTAGAAAAGGTGATAATAACGTAGAATATATGGAATAGGAACAGAATAAAAGCAATGGATGACAAACTCCAAAAAAAAGAATTAACTCGTAATTGTATTCGAGAGAAATTAGAAAATAAAATAAAAACACATCCTATATATATATAAAGGGAGGTTGGATCAAATCATAATACCAAGCTCTCACTGTTTCTCTTAAACTGTGAATTAATGACAATATCAATGATGGTCCACTCATACATCTTCTCAATCACGAAAAGATGATAACAAAAACGTCTTCATACTAATAAGATGAGGAAATACATGAATATATGATAATTATGTAACTTCCAATAATCGATTAACCGACGACTTAGGTACACTCTTGCTGCCATGAAGGTTTGACTGTCCAGTATGACAAAGCGATAATGACATCACGATATGCTGCACTTCATGATCAGACGACTGGAATAACATTGTGATCATCACTTGACAACTTGATAAAAGGCTAAAGCATTGTACGTATGAAAGAATTGTCATAGATGTAAATGCTAACGATCTCAGTTGTTCCATAGATCTAAATATAACGTTAGTATCAGATCTTAGTAAACAAACCATTGAGTATACGAGGAAACTATTACTATGTTTGGCCTCTTATTGTTTCACAATGGCTCATGGGAAAATTAGCCTTTGAATTGTTCATGGTTAAAGCCACAAAAAAGCCCAAATATGAATACATCTGTTATAATTTATGTGTATTTATTATTTACTTTCAAACGACGTTTTTATTTGAATTTACTTTTAATACAAAAATTTCCCAAACTTAAGTTACTCTCTGGTTGTAAAATGTAGCACTTCAATGTTTTAATTGAAAAGTTGTAATAACAGACGACATATAAAGTGTTACTCTTCAAATAAACTCACTTTATTTATTCAATAATGTTTACACTATAAATAGTTCCTTTCTTCTGATACCTCAAATCATCTCAAACAACCTACTCTACTCTATATAACAAAAAGAAATTTAGTTGCTGCGATGGAAGGTAGAATTCAAGCTTCTTTCTCCATGATCCTAATTGTGGCTCTGTGTGCCACTACTCGATTGAGGCTGGGGCTAGCCGAGGTGCTCGTGACACCTCCATTTCCTTCCATTCCTGGTTCTCCAATTGATCTCACAAAATGTTGGTCATCACTCTTCAACGTTCAAGGTTGCAATATTGAAATCTTGAAATCTGCTTTAACTGGTAAGTTCGAAAACGTTGGATCCGCATGTTGCAACGCGTTTACGGAATTGGATGCAAAGTGTTGGCCAAAAATGTTTCCTTTGAATCCATTGTTCCCTCCTCTTTTTAAAGATAGTTTCTCTCGCATCAGCTCACAAACTCTGGTTCTTCCTGGTTCTCCAATCGATCTCACAAAATGTTGGTCATCGCTCTTCAACGTTGAAGGTTGTAATATCGAAATCTTGAAATCTGCTTTAACTGGTAAGTTTGAAAAAGTTGGACATGCATGTTGCAAGGCTTTTAAGGAAGTGGATGTAAAGTGTTGGCCAAAAATGTTTCCATTGAATCCATTATTCCCTCCTCTTCTTAAAGATAGTTGCTCTCGCAGCAGCGCACCAACTCTGGTTCTCCCTGTCATCCCTGCCATTCCTGGTTCTCCAATCGATCTCACAAAATGTTTGTCATCACTCGTCAGTGTTGAAGGTTGCATAACTGAAATCTACAAATCAGTTGCCACAAGAAAGTTTGATAATGTTGGACCAAAGTGTTGCAAGGCGTTTTCGGCTGTGGATGCAAAATGTTGGCCACAAATGTTTCCGCTAAGTCCGTTCTTCCCTCCTCTTCTTAAAGATGGATGTTCTCACATCATTTTAGATCCTCCCACACACAAGTGAAGTAGCTATGGGACCATAATTGAAAATGCTTTATAATTGGCTTATTATAAAACTTATAAGTTCCACTACTCAATTCCAGTTTGTCATGGAAGATATTACTTGGATATTGATTTGTAATAGGTTTTTTTACCGTTTCTATCGTTTATAAATATAGAAATAATTCAAGTTTTTGGCATAATCTCACAACTTTTATCTATTTTTTAATATTGCCAAAAGACACATAGCATAGTCTCAAAAACTTAAATCAACACTAAGGACCTGTCACAAAAAAGAATTGAAGAAAGGAGCGAACTCACTACCTCTGACTTGGCATCTCGTAAATAAGAAACAAAAAACATCATTAGTTAATTTACCGTAAAATAGGCCATATTCTATTTATTCGTAAAATAAATAAGGACTTAATCGTAAAATAAATAAATAGGCCATATTCTATTTATTCGTAAAATAAACGAAAACCTCCCAAACTTAAGTTAACTCTCTGATTGTAAGTGTAACACTTCAATTTTTTAATTCGTAACAGTTACTCACGCTGAAATCTCACGGTCATGAATCATCCACGTGGGTAAAGAGCTTTGTCTCCTTAGAGCATCTCCATTGGTAATAAATTTTCAAAAGATTCTTACCAATATTTTTATCATACTACATGTTTTAGAAAACTTCTTTTAACTGGTTTTTAAAACTCTTACTTAATAGCCAGTTCTTAATAAGAGTTTATTAAAATAATTTACCGATCCAATTTATATTTTTAAAATATTAAATTTTTTTTTAAAAATCTCCAATAGAAATGCTATTAGAAATCAAAGATACAGAGGTACGAGCCTATAGAACAGATTTTGTTCAGGTAAAGTCGTGCTTTGCAATGCTTTCTCAGGGTTATATATACAAAAAAGTGTATTTTAGAAAAGGACGATGTGTACACGATCTTGGAAATTTGTAATGTTAAAGGGCCTCCAGACTAAGCCCAATTGTGTATATTTAAAGCCCATACACTTAACTTATTGTTCTGCCACGTTGCTGCAAGTAGCAAGGCCCACTTGCTTCGATTTTTTTCCTTAAATCGGACGGTCGGTCAATCTAGTACGAACCGAATTTGATCCTAAAAGAACTCAAATCATGCATATACATACACCTAAGAAAGTTATGTTAGACTCCCTTGCTACCAGTTTCAGGAGTGATCCAGACTACGTTACCTCTCAAGCTTTGAGAATAGCTCTTTAATCGTTTAGTCCTTATCTAGGGCTATGTGTAGTGTTAATGGAGCACTGATCAGTTAATAAGACATACAAAATGTACGTTGATCTGGTCTCGCATATAACCTTTTCCCGAACTTTTCTCTAAATTATATTGTTTTAAGTATATGAACATCCCAAAAATATATTTCTCTTTGATCATGTTTCTTACAGAAAAAAAAAAACTTAATTGCTTGATTTCCATAAACCTGATTTAACCACCAGCTTTTTCGACCTTGGAATAAGGTAGTTCTCCTATTTAAAGTCTTTAAAGAGCAGTCGAGCACTTAAACTTAGCGTCTTCCAATTCTCTACGTTGCATACTGAAGCGACTCTTTCAACCTCCAGGTTTGTCTCTTTTATCGGTTAAAGTTATTTTTCGTATTTGTATTGCATAGCTTGGATACGTTTGTCAAAAATCCATTTTCTGTCATTCTGTTATATTTTGGCAAGTACTTGAGTGTTATTTTTCTGGGTTGTATATTTGACATTCTCATTGATTCACCAAACTCCTTTCGTAGCGTAATGCGTGATGCATGATGCATGTTGACTATTTTTGTTCTGTTATGTGAATGATGTATCGTTGTAGCTATGACATCATATGAGATGGGTTTGGCGTCTGGGCCTCGCGTCAGATCTATAAAAAACCTATTTTGATTCAAAATTTACAAAATAAAGCCTCTTTCTATTAGTCGGTCATGCAAACAAAAAGGAAACAAGAGAAAATAAAAATTCCAAGTGCAAAAGGAAACGTAGAAGCTCATCTTTGGCTATATAAGGAGGATGTATCCTAACTTTTAAGGATCATCCAACAAGAAATACAAGAGACAAGTAGAGGAGCAAGAGAGATATCAAGAGAGAATTGCTGGACTCTTCTTCTTCGTGTGTCTTGCGATCTCCTTCTTAATTCTTCTTCTTTGTTATTCCTCATTGCCATTTTGTTTAATCGATCGTGTGCTCTGAAGTTATAGGAGAACGAAAAAACCTAAACAAGTATTATTCGCCAGATTTTGATCCGAAGAAGATACCTCGCCTCCAGAAACCGAAGAACAAGCAGAAAAAAGATTCGATTTATGCTTCCAGTGCGTGCTCGGTGCAACAAATGTGGTAATTACATGTCGGAAGCCACCAAATTCAATTGCCGTGAAGAAGACGTCATGAGCGAGACGTACGTTAAAAGATCTCTGACAATTAGCTTAATTAGATTAAGCTTACAACACACTCACTATGATAGTATGATTTATGTCATGTTTGCTCAATTCTTATCAGTCATGGAAGATGCACTCAAAATCAACAATAAAAGAACAATTTATAAAGAAGAAAGGAACAAACTTTGTCTCGTCCTGTCAAAAAAAAAGGAACCTGTCAGACCGCCTTGCGACCACCCCGACAAGGTAAGACCAAGTCGAGTAACGATCCTCTACAGCACCAGATGCATCCGCAGATGATCGTGGCCGTTAATCACGCTCAGATCGCATGGACATGGATCATCCACCAGGGTTAAGGGCCTGTCTCCTTAGAAACCAAGGATACAGAGGTACGAGCCTATAGAACAGATCCTGTTCAAGTAAGGTCGTGACCATCAATGCTTTCTCAGGGTTATATATAAAACCAGTTTTATTTCAAGTTCACCGATGTGGGATATCTGCGGTATATTGTGAATTTCGTTGAGAAAATGGGCTGTACGGGTAAAGGCCCACTTAATTATGTTTAAAGCCTACCCCTAACTTATTGTTCTTACCACATGTTGTTGCAAATTTGAGGTCAATCTAGGATAAAATTTGACCCTAAAAATTCAAGCTCACACCCACCTAGATTGGTAACTTACATGATGGCAGAATTATTTTTTCTAATACAATTAGTAAGTATTTTACCAATCACAAAATATTGTTTAATTATATGCATTTAGCCAAAAAACGCAAAATTTGTTTTTGCCTAAAAAGTACAAGTAAATTCATTATGCAAATAAACATGCATTTATTAGTTTATTTCAATATAAATGCCTAATCAATATATATATATATATATATATATATATATATATATTTATGTTTAATAAGCTGAAATTAACTAGTGAAAATAAAATAAAAATGCAATTATTTACGATAAAAATATGTTCCTTTTTTGAGCTTTCAAATAATTTTAATACATGTTAAATCTTTAAATTATTTTTTCTAATAAATAGTTAAAAAAAAATTTACTGATGCAAAAAATAATTATTTACAGTAAAATATTATTTTATAATATGAAAATAGGAAACATATATTAAAAATTTATGTAATAAAATATTAATTTCTTAAATATATATATGTATGTTGGTAATTTAATATTATAGTCATTTTACAAAATTTATCCAATCGCACAAAAATTTTATTTTGTAATTTTTCATTCCACAAATTTTCATTTTGTAAGTATGTTATTAATCAATTATGAAGTGTTACCAATCAGAACCAATTTGTCATACATCTATATTCTTTAATTCACATGCCATTTATTTGATTCATACATCAATCACAGGCAGAGCCTTTAAAGTTCATGTGGATCATAGTCTAATTCTGTTTTTCGATCCACAAAACTTGAATTTGAAACTAAACTAAAACATAAAGAATGATGCCAAAAAACACTCAAAATTGGTTGGTCGAGGCTATGGGTGTGTATATCAACGTAACGGAGTTGTAAACATTGAACTTAGCATATATTTTTGAATTACTAATTTGGATTACGAGAAACAAAATAAAGCTGCTGACGAAAAAAAAAAACTAAAACAAAGTGGGTAAATGCACAATTTGTCTCGTTTATTTTAGTTTATTTTTTTTTGGCCTGAAGAAGAAACATAAGGTGGGATTCAGTTGGAACTTGGAAGTGGTCTTCGTATATACTTTTGCAAGTTTGGTTCCCACCAGAGTTATGTGCACGCTCTACTCTTAACCACCGCAGAAACGCACGTGACAGTGACTCTCCCCATTTTTGCATATCTCATCTTCTAACTTCCTATATAAGCATACATATACATCAAACGCAATGTGTAGCAACATATAGGAAATATTCATGATGACCTAGAGGATTAGGAAATTGTAGTTTATTTAGAATCAAATGAAAAAAAAACCAAAGAACTGGTTTTTCTTTGTTAAGAAACTAAAAAAAATGTTGTTTTATTATTTACAATTTACTGTTGCAAAAAGCTAAAAGAACTCGACATCAAATGCATATACACTAAGAAAGTTGCGGTGTTGCCTTGTTGGTAATAAACACAAAGCATCTCATAAGACCATGTATCTATAATCTTTTTTTTTTTGTCAAACTTATCTATAATCTATTCTTCTTGCTGTTTATGTATTAAAGTACCTTATCATTTCGCATCTATTACACGTCAACCCATTTGTTCCAACATGAATACTTTAATTAGTTTACTCTTTTCTTGCTTTTGCAAAAGAAATTATATTGGTAATATTTAACAAAAAAAACATTCTATTGGTAATATATATGTACAATAGAGAGGATAGTTGATGTATTTTGGGACGATACCCCGTTTTTTAAAATTGAAATTCATTAAAAAATGTAGCTATTCTTGTAACAGAAATACTAAATGTAAGTTCGATAAATTTTCAAATATATTGTTTTGCAACTATTCGATAGTAAAAATGATTTGGTGTAGTTTCTGTGTATAATTTACTACTGATTATGGATCCACCAGATTACCTTCTACTTTTCCATTCTAATTTGCTTTTCTCTTTAATGTATTCAACTAAAAAACAAATCAAAGTTCGTAAGCTAGGAAAAAAATGCTTATTAAAATTCAAAAACAATTATTGAAATCAAAAGCGATATTTACGATTATTGCGGCTTTATAAAACAATATTAGGTGTTCGACGATAAGATGCGATGGATTTAGTTCACAGTGTGTCATTTCACTACTGATTTTATATTTAGGTCTAAGAATTGTTTTTTACGATTGAGGTCTCTGACCGTCTGAGAATTAAGACTTGCTTTATTAATTTTAAAACTAAATAAATAAACAAACAAATGCATAAATTCATAAAACAGAAAATTAAGATACGATGAAGGACCCACCTTAGATACGGTCGTGGGAGAGGTTAGATCCAGGACTTGGCCGGTCAATGCGGAGCCTAGTTGATTCTCCAAAAAACTAATGCACACATCTGTTGTTTTCAGTTTCCTCTTCGACGCGCTCGGTGTTCTCCACGCGACAACGTTCTTTTTGTTTGCCACTTTGCCTGTCTGATTTAGGGTTATATATATATATATATATTCTTATTTCATTTTCTATAAACACACCTCATCCATCAGGGAGAAACCCTTTTGAGTTTCTCAAAGATATAATAATAATATTTTTATAATAATTTAATTGCATAACTAAATTTTAAATGATAAAAAGGAAATAAACCAATAAATAAAAGACAAGTAAGAAGAAAGTTTTTCATGGAGGTTCTATATGTAAAATCGATTCTCGTTCATTTCCTTCATTTTCTGTTATTTTTAATTATTTTATTAATGTATAACTGCCTCAAAGACTCTACTGGATGTGCTCTAAGCTTTCATTTAATGTGTGAAGCAAATTATTCGATAACGCACTCACTAGATAGCAGAAGTACCGGCGGAAGACAGATTAAAATGTTATCTGTATAGTAATGAGCTTAGATGTATAATTTGGTGTTTTGGGTTACATAACAAATACTTTAAAACAAATGAAAATACCTTAAGATAAAATTTTAGTCTAGTTATTTTAAATTTGAAAATATTCAATCTGTAAGTTCCTATATAATTTGTTTTCAAAATTTGAAAATAACCATTTTTGGATGTTTGGAATTTTTACCTGATATTTTTGAGGACTATAATCATATAAGTAAAAATATTTATATAACAATTTAACAAATGATAAAAAAATAGTTCATAATAAAAATGAACAAAACATAGCATATAAATTTAGGTTTTGCATAAAAAAATAAAAATGTCAAATCCCAAAAGTTAAAAAGAAACAATTTCTAAGATATCTTATAAAACAAACAAAATAGTATCAAATTAGAAAACTATAGTATAGACATTTGTGTGTGTTTTATTGAGTGCAATATATACCTCTATTTAAAATGGATCAAAACTATATGAAATTGAAACCTTTGTATAAACTAAAACGATTTCAACAGCTAGTATAAAGTATATAAACTAAAGGTTAATTATAGCTTCGAACTTGTGAGAGCGCGTGAGAGAGATGACGTGAAGAGTGTCGCAGGCGGAGAAAAAGCACAGTCCCGCAATTCGTGCGGTTCGCTTTCCTCACGATAAGTGACGCACCGACCCACTTCTCACGACACGTGCGCACGTGACCCCCTCCCTTCTTTTTTCTCTTTTTCTTTTCTGAATTCATCTTATTAAATTAGTACATTCTGCTATTAATTATCTTCTTTTTACACAGATCTCAGTGATTAGGTGGTTCTATTTTTCAATTTGGTAACTTTATCTTTAAATTGTCTATACAAATATTATCCGTTGATTTTAAAAGTGTTTTGAGTGTGAAAATTGTAATTATAATATTTGTGCTTGTGTATATAGTCAAATGGTCATTATTGCACATACCTTTTTCTTTGGTTAAAAGTCAAAATTAATATCCACATACTTTATTATTGCATTACTATTTGTAGCAACATTATTGAATAACTAGCTTTACACAAATATTTTGTTAAATTATTGATTCTACTCTCTTTGATTTGAAATCAAGATTAGTCTCAATTTTTGTAATAAGGGATCACATATAATTTTTTGATTATTTGTTTGCATTTAAACTATATTTTACTGCACATTTTGTAAACGTATATTCTAAATGCGATATAAGCAGCACACTGCATTTGGATTTGTACTTTGCAAAATTATGAATTTTACTTTAATTTGCATTTCATTAGCATTCTAAATTGCATTTGAAACAATCAAATATTAAATTTATCAATAAAGATCTATAGTAACCAAACAGTACACCCAATAAAAAATATTCATTAACAAACATGCTTTAAAAGTTACCATAACAATAGATTACTTGCTTTGTACACATTTCTAAAGAGCAACCTGCTAGTTTTTTTTTTTTTTTAAACCCTGCTAGGTTTTGAGATATAATAATTCTTTTAAAAGTTGAACATCTACGCAGCTAATGTAATTTGTGAAAGTAATAGTGTTGCTCCGAAAACTACGGTCTACAATGTAATACAATCAAGGCAAATTATAATAGATATTTAAAAGATAAAATGGATCATTGTTATAGTCAGATCACATGATTAGACTTACAAAGACTTGAAATGTTGTAAAAAAACTAAGCTACAAAAAGATTCGAGCAAGACACGGAACACGACACAGTAACTTCCTAACTTACTTAATCACCTAATTTGAAAACAACTTACTAAAAGTTTGATGAGATTTGAGATATGTTTCTCTTTCTTAGGTGGTCTTAGGTAAGAGTGATATGGCCATGTTTGGTATTGGGTTGGATGAATGCCTCCTCTCGACGGGATGCCAACGCCAATATTTTGGGAGATTTCTTGCTCGACATGGAATAATGATTATTTAATTAAAAAAAATTAGTATGTAAATGTATAACGTATCTAATAATCTTAAAGTGCGAATCATCTGAAATGTTTAGACGATATACATAGTTATCTAGAAACCTTAAAACGATGCTAGCTGGAATATATAAGCAACATCTGTAAGAAAACACAATCTGCTAAACAAAAACATACAATCAGAAAAGAAAAAAACATACAATCAGAAGTTCTTCGGAAACGAATATATTATATAAAGACAAAATATGAATACTTTTGGGCTGGGTTTTTGGACAATATGTGGCCCAAACTGACTGAAGCATACATAAAACTAAATTTAGATTTTTCAGTTTTCGTTCTTTTACATTTTTTTTTATCGTCAACTGGTTATTTTACATTTAAACTTCCGCTTATAGAAATGAAATGGTCCACCTTCATACGATAAAAGATAGAAATGGTCCAGAGTCGTAATTAATGTGGGAGAAGGAGAATAAAATAGTAATTTAAAGAAAGATGGTAGTGAGTGATGAGAGGGGAAAACAAAAACAGAACCACTTTTGTCATCCCTCAACACCTACATTTGTCTTGCTAGCCAGAAAGAAGATAATACTTGTCCCCATCTTCTCAAAATTTTCTATTTTTTTCATTGACAATATGCAATTTTGCTTTATAAATTACTTATGCTATTTAAAATGTTTTTAATAGAAAAAGACATGTTGTTTAGTGGTATAAATTTATAAAGCATAATATTAAAATAAAATTTGTAACAACCAACTATAATTGAAATCGCAGAAAAAAAATACTTGAATCTTGGTTTCTAAACCTTTAGGCGTTAGACAAGTATGAAATTATTAAAATAAAAAATGATTGAAATATTTTCAGACACAATTTATCACATAAAAATTTAATTGTCACTAAATAAAGATATATAAAACTGAAAACGTGAGAAAAGGAATTAAACTTTAAACCTAAAACTTTGATAAAATCATAAAATTAGGTGGACCAAATATTTATGTATGCAAGTCAATAAGTGGATGAGATGACACTATGAGAACCTTATAAAAACCTTAAAAGAAAATAATATTTACTTACGGACATTTTCAACAAATAGTTGATAATAAATTTCCCTAAACGGCTAAACCCTAACTTGTCGCCGGGATTTCGATTAACATAATTTCTGTTCACTAAAAAAAGACTCAGAACAAAAGAAAAGTAAAGAGAGATACGAAACTCTGTGGTTGACAAACTCTTTTGCTCTCACAGAGAAAGATAACATATTTTCTTTTTTCTTTTCAATAAAATATTTGGGAAAAAAAAGACTCTGTCTGAAGAAAGCTAAAGAGGTTAAAGAACTTAAAGAGTTGTTGTTATGAGCCTTAGCAAAAGAAGCTCTGTCTTTTGAGAATTTTTATGAAGTGAGAAAGAGAAAGAGACAAAGAGAGAGACATGGTGGGCTCAAGAGTTGGAGGAGGAGGAGATAGAAGCAAAGATGTTGTAGGAATGATGGCACTTCATGAAGCACTTAGAAGCGTCTGTCTTAACTCCGACTGGATTTACTCTGTTTTCTGGACCATTCGTCCCCGACCGTACACACTCTCTTTCTTTCTTGATCAATCTTTTTCTCTTTGTCTCTGTTTCTTTAGCTTTTTCTTAGTTCCTCATTCTGATTTCAGGAGGGTCCGTGGTGGTAACGGTTGCAAAATTGGTGATGAAAGTGGCAGCTTGTGAGTTTTTGTCTTTTCTATGCTTTCCTCTGCTTTTAAGAGAACAGAGCAGCTCTGTTTCAACCCCCAAGATCTCTTTCTGAAACAGTTTGTTTCTTTTGTGTTTGGTTAATTGTAAAGGATGTTGATGTGGGAAGATGGATTTTGTGGAGGAGGAAGAAATGAAGATCTTTGTCTGGAAACAGACATTGAAGGTGAAGATCTTGTCAGAAAAGCTTTCAGCAAGATGTCCATTCAGTTATATAATTATGGAGAAGGGTGGGTACTGGGTAGGTGCTATTTTAGTTATATATATGTAATTATGTAGAAGATAATTAGATTATACACACCCTAATCACTTAATAATAACTAGCAAAGTTTTGATTAAGATATATAATTACACACACAAGTTATTATGATCTTTATATGATGATATAATCTGCAGATTGATGGGTAAAGTTGCTTCTGATAAATGTCACAAGTGGGTATTCAAAGAACCATCTGAATCTGAACCAAATCTTTCTAATTACTGGCAAAGTTCTTTTGATGCTGTAAGTGTTCAATCTTCCACAGATCTTTTTTTTCTGGGTTAAATGAGGAAATTTATGATCTTTCATAGTTACCTTACACTTAAAAACTTTTTGGCTGGTTAAATATTTATTGCAGCTTCCACCAGAATGGACCGACCAATTCGAATCAGGCATCCAGGTCCAATACTCAAAACATCTTCTTTTTTTTTACTGTTCTTGTTCTTTACCTTAACACTGTTTCAAATTTGACCAGACCATTGCTGTGATTCAAGCTGGACATGGTCTGTTACAGCTAGGTTCTTGCAAGATTGTGAGTTTCTTTTTTCTCCTATGGTTTCATATTAGATTGGACATGGTGTGTGATCAGTCATTGTTTTATTACTTTAGATTCAAGAAGATCTTCATTTTGTGTTGAGGATGAGGCAAATGTTTGAATCAATCGGTTATAGATCCGGTTTTTACCTTTCTCAGCTCTTCTCTTCAAACCAAACCGCGACACCATCTCCTTCTTCGGTTCCAAACCAGCAGCCTCAGTCTCAAGCTTTTAACTGGGGATCACACTCTCCATTGTTACCTTCCCCTAGCTTTCAGAACCAACTACCTCCATCAACTAGATTCGGTTTCCTTCAAGAAACCAATGCTCCTCCTCCTCAGATGCTTCCTTCAATGGAAGAACACGAAGACGATATTAAATGGCCTAATGGTTTGTCTTTGTTCAATGCCTTGACTGGCCGTGCGGATGAAGCTAGTAGGCTTCTGTTTAACCAGGAGCAGAACGCGATGAATCTCGAGAACCAGAATGAATTCTTGGGCCTTGAAAGCCATCACAATAATCATCCTAATAAGTTTAGAAGAAGCTACACATTGCCAGCGAGAATGGACTCTTCGTCATCATCAACCTCGCTTGATCAGCAACAACCACTGGAGTTTAGGAACAACTCTGGAAGCAACTCGGGTTTGTTCCCTGATGTTATGGAGACGTTCTTGAGGTGATTTGACATGTTCAAGATTCAGGTTTTAAGACAGATTAAAAGACGTTTTTAGCTTGTCCTTTCTATAAATACATGAAACTCTGTTCGTTGTTTCTTCCTTGTAGTTGTTGTTATTGTACTATATTGTTTCTGCTTTTATGTCAAGACTCTTTTAAAATTTGAAGATACTTTAAAAGTACATTGTTGATTTGTTTTTGTAAGTCCTCAAATACACATTTTCTCAGCTTGAAGACTGATCTTGCCCTTTAACAGTTCCCATCGCACCCACCGGTACATTCTCTTCACTCTCGTCCTTGCCACCTGCAACCGTTGCTGTCTCCTCCGTGGTAGGGTTTCCGTTCTTTTCCTATGCTAAATCTGTGTCTCGTTTCAACCCTTCTTTCGCGGTATTCGCTGCATAACTGACTGAAACATCTGGAGCCTTAGCATCTGTACTTGTCCCCATCGCCTATTGTGTGGACTCGTTCATACTCGCAGATGACTCTCCTCCTCCACCACTTCCCTGTAGAGTGTTCAAGATTCTCTAAGTTAGTAAAACGAAAATTTTCTAGGTTACAATACAAAAACTGCATCAAAAAAGGTATAGAAGAAGAAATGTTATGGTTCCTCTCTTACTTGAGCGGCGAAGCGACGAGAGAATTGAAGAGTGTTGTTGTTGTAATGTCTCGGTGATGCTCTGATAATGTTTATGATTTCTCTCTTAGCAATAAACAAAGCCGGCATTTTTTCTTACAGACATGAAAAATGGCAAGTCCTGCCAGATGATACTTTTTCAGAGACCGCCATAGAGATAGAGTATGATATGATAGATGAAGAGGAGAAATCAGTCGGATAGATGAGTGTTAGAACCGAGCATTGAAAAACTCGACTCTTTGTGTTATATTACATATACCCTCACACAAGTACTTCAGGATCGAGTTAGTGTCCATATGAAAAACAGCTGCCTTGTCAGGGTGTCTGCCACGTCTCATAAGGATTGTCACATGAGAAAGTTCGATTCTACATTCTTAAATCAAAACCAGTGATTCTACATTCTTAACTAACAAGAAACTAAAAAAGCTCCTTAACGAAGGAGTTTTCATTGTTGTTGAACAGACTCTATAGGAAGATCTTCAAGCCAAGTAACGACGTCTTCGATCAACGGTCACCATCTAGGCTCATGATCAATACATTTGCAAGCAATCTCCAAACTTATATTAGTTTTTGTTTGTGAGAATTGTGTTACGTTGTAAAAAGAACACAAGGACTATAAAGTCTATTAATAGACATGTGACATACGAAACCCAAAAAACAAAAAAAACAAAGATGACCTTGTCAAGTCTTTTCATTTTACTGACCAAGATATTTGGTTTGTGTTTAAATCGGCTCGAGTCCTTCCACCATCCAAATAATCCAAACCATCGGAGCACAATACAAATAACAAAACAAATGTTGAAATAATAATCCATTCACAGTTCCACGCATGCATGTGATGTAAAAGGTCGTGTAAAAATATTTTTTTGATATCAAAAATTGCTACTCAAAATGTACCTTAAAAAATATTCCGGATAATAACAGATAGGAGACGAGTATTTAAAATCATCTGAAGGGGTTAATTTAGATTTGAATATGGGTACCAGTTTCCAGTAATTGTGGATGATTTAGAGAATAATTGAATAATTTTGAGTAGCTTAAAAAACTTATAGATAATTTAAGATATTTTTAACATTTAGTTACTCAAACTGATAATTATACCCATTATAGTTACTTATACGTATTTTTGCTTGTTGGAATAAATTAATTTGAATCAAACAGTTAATGTTAATTACTCTTAAGCAAAAAACAAAAAAGGGTTAATTCATATAGAGAATGAGAGCGGGTAAAATCGGGTAACCCGACTCGAAATTAAAAAACTCAAATCATAATTTCATAATCGAATATAGGAAAAAAGACTGATGGATAAATAGGGTGGCCTGTTATCAATTACCATGAAATAATACTGGTAAGATGAATCTGGGCCCATACTCTGAGCCCAGTACATAGAAGTAGTTTCGTTGCCGTGAAATAATTATAATACCATAGGAATAAGTAAAGGCCAAAAAAACAGTATAAAAAATATTAAAATGCAGTTTTGAGTATATAAAAAAGATACTGAAATGAATTAATAATTCATAGAATTTACCAGAGAAATCCTTCACTAGGCCCCATAAAAAGAGATAAGTTTAAGAGTAGGACGGCCATCCACTTGGTTTGAAAGAGACTCGAGTGGAATCCAACCATATGATAGAAAGAACACACAAAGAACCAAAGTTATATACAGTATACCCTTTTTCAAATTATAATTATGAATGCTATCTTCTAAAAAAATACTATTTAATATGCATGATTCATGAAAATACGATCGAAAAAAGAACTAACATGTTTTCCCCACATGACATACATTACATATTGTCATTCCCTCTAATTATTCTTTCCTCAATAAAAATTATCGAAATTATCATTTATATGTTACACAAAATCGAGTTCATTTAGTGAAACGCTTGTGACCTAATGGTCCTATACTATATGATTTGATCTCCCTCAAAACTGAAGCTCAAACTGTAGTTTGAACTTTCGTGTGAATATGTGAAAAAACTATTATACAAGTTTTTGTTTAGTTGTCAATAAAATTTTTACAAAAAAAGTTAGCCACCGTCAGTACACTATCACTCCAGTGGAGCTTAAGCTCGTGTTTCTGTCTGCGTATAAACGTTTTAAAAAGAAAAAAATAATTGGTTGGAGAAGGATACTAAAATGCAAAAGGAGTGGGACCAATGAAAGCATCATTATTAAACGAGAAGAAAAAGACAGGATTGTTAGAGAAATGTCAAAAAAGCACAGTACTGTGTAAGCCCAAAATAAAACCCAATCAATTATCTAATTTCATTAAAGCTTAGTTTTTAGGTAAGCAATTGTGTATGTGTGAGTGACATTGTATGAGAGAGAAAAAGAAGATAAGTGAGAGATAGAGAAATGAAGTTCTTGTTCCAATGTCCATGTTGCTCTTGCTTCTGCTTCATGAAACCAAAGCAGGGCAAACCAAAAGCTGTTGTAGATTCAAAACCAAAGGAAGAGAAGAAGAAAGAAGTGAAAATAGAGGAGAAGAAAGAAGAGAAAAAGAAAGAAGTGAAAATAGAGGAGAAGAAAGAAGAGAAGAAGGAAACCAAAGCAGAAAAGGCCGAGTGAGGAAACTTTACTATGAAAAAATGTAAGTAATTATCCCATTTATTTTTAATTTCTATGCTATATGATGATTATGAATACTTAAGTAATAACATGTAATTCTTATGGTTTTGTAACCTTCTTTTTTTGCCATTATGGTTTAATCTCTTACTATATCAATGTGGCTTGTTTGAAATTACTTTTCTGAATATGTGTCTATGATTATTGTTTCTACGTAATTATCCTTTAATTTAATAAAATCTCACTTATTACTAGATGGAGATTTTGAGGGTTTGCGTTTTATGTGATTCGTATTAGGGTGTTGTTATTCATAGTTTTGGTTTGAGTTTTTAAATTTCTTTTTATTTTAGCAAATATATAGCCACATCAAAATTGAATCTAGTTCTTTTTGGTCTGGGCAATAATGCACTTTGTATGTTCTTGTTGCTGATAGAGGTTTACTGAATAGTAAACAAGAATATCGATCACAACATGATTTTAGTGGTTTTCTACATCACTAAATTTTAAGATCTCACAGAATTCAATTAGGTTCGATTAGCTTTCACCATCTAAACACGCTAATTCATAATACAACAATTATGGTGTTGGAAAACTTTACATGAATTTGTTTCCTTTGTCCAAATATCAAAAGATTCCAATTTTTCTATTTTAATGTATTAATCGCCTTGTCACCGAAAATGATGGTTTTTCTAGTAGAAAAATTGCTTAAAATAAATGAAGGAGCTAAAGAGACAAATACTGCAATTTTCTCACCAATGTGATTCTTCTACTATGGATATATCCATTGGCCTCAATGATGTTCAACTCCCATATCGACCTCCCTCACCAATTTTGTCTTATATCTTTCTCTCCCTGTCACTCTTTATTTTGGGTCCATACGATATGATTGTATTTTGTAAAGAATTTAGGATTTTTAATAGTGCTGGCGTTAAGATACATGTTAAAGTAGATGGGAAAAAAAACATGTTAACGTAGTGTTTTTAATAGTCTTAAAGTCAAAATTAAAACTAATCTTAAACAAAGACAAATACATCAATTTGAAACTAACTTTAAACAAACACAAAGATAAAGACAACAGATTCCTCATGTTATCTAATAATCACGGCCAAACACCATCAAGGAAGATAAAGATTAAAGTGAGATAGTGAACTTTTTCCTACACAATTTACATTTCACTTTGTCTAGATTTTTTAGATCACACAAGACTCTATATCATTTGAGTTTCGCTTAAGAGATGGAAGTTCATCCGACATCCTTTCCTAACCTAAAAATACAAACAACAAACATTTTGCACATGACTCTCCTTCTATGACCATTTGCCAACATAGCTATCTACTAGCAAGTGGAGGCGTGAAATGTAATAATTTGGTAATCTGGTTTTATTGTCTTGTTACTCACAGTCGAATACGCGATAAGCTAGCTAATCAGAATTCCGAAACAACAAACCTTACAAACAAGCTTGACAGGGTATAATATATAGTAATTGGTTCTTTTACTCATGAACATCAATCATTACACACTGAAATTTAGGTTAAGCAGACAAAACTGAACCTAACTAGATGTCAATCGGATAAACAGAATACAAAAATGAACCTAACTGAACCTAACTGAACAAAGCTGAAGCTTCAAATTAGTTACAGAGTTACAAGCCGAGGCCGATTTCGCGAAAGTGAACATGGCAGAGGAAGAACAAAATTGAAGCTTGAAATGGCAGGGGAAGAACAATACAAAAATGAAGCTTGAAAATGTGATATGGACGAAATCGAGAAACGTAAGTGAAACAAAATAACAAAGAAACATAACTACATAAGAGATGATGGACAGACGAATTCTTATTCAAATGCGTGAAATTCGTGAAAACATAAGAGATTATGTGTGATTTTGTCGGAAAACCAGCAGAATTTGCAGAGAAATCGCAGAGAATCTGTTTGATTTCGTCAGGTTCTTCAGTTTAGGGTTTGCCTCTTATAACATGTGGGAACCGATTTTTCAATTCCACGGTACATTGCTAAATTCCTTGGCCAAGACGCGCAAAAATCGTCGAGCCACCTAAATCAGCTCCACTTTGTCACGGCGAGCCTCTAATCAACAATTCGAGCGCTTTTCGAACTAGTCAGACGCGTTTTCGAACTTGGATTAAGATACATGTTAAAATAGTGTTTTTATTTAACCAGAAAAAGGTGGTGTGTTTACTGTTTACAGTCTTTATCAAACTATTTGAAATGTTTCTATCAACAAAATTTATAATCAGAGAAAATGCATTTAGTCACGTGGTTAAAAGTTATTGATAGGTTCTTGTAGATTTTTATAAAAAAGGAAAATTACTAATTTTCAAAAAAAATTATTCCAAGTTTACAATTTACAATTAAAGTGTTGTAGCATTTTCCATTCGAGTACTTCTTGTGCGAGGAAATAGTAACCGGCCCAGTCCCCAGATACTTCATATCATATCATATGCCCTATTCTGGTGAGCTATTGGGCCTTTGCTATCCAACTTAACTTGGGCTTCAAACGAACCATGCCTTCTCAAAACCTCTTTTTACTATTAGCACAGAACATTACACTCATGAAAAAATCCCATTCCATTGAGTCCAATCTATACAAGTAAGCATGTAATGACCGAAACTCCGAAGTCCAAACTGCAAAATCCTGAATCTTTGTAGGAATCTAGCTGGCTAGTTCCTTTTTTTTTGGGTTTTTATTAGCTAGCTGGCTAGGTCTATCAGAATTTAGAAACAACAATCTGAATCTGGAATCATATTAGAAATTATCTCTTAATTAAGAAACAAACGAAAAAAAATCAAACTAAAAATGGAAAAAGAACCCATTTTGTCAATATATTTAACAAATAATAAATCTCCAATAAAAGTTACCAAATATTAAATTTGAAAAAATCACCATTTCAATCATGGCAAGGAAATTATACGTGAGTCAATTCTCACCCGTCTTAACATAAATGCCTTTAATTTTCTTCCCAACGTTCAAAATCCTTATTGATTATTCCTTACCAAAAAACATTCCCTTTATAAAAAGAAATAATGTCCTGTCTCTAATCTTCGTTATCCATTTCTGTGCGATTTCTTCAATTCTCCTTATACTCCTATACTTATATATATTCATCACATAACTTTACTCATTTCCCCACTCACCACAAAGTCACAAATCACAAAAAACCCTAATTTTCAGATCTCCGAAACCATGTCGGCGATCATGAAAAGCATTTGTCTTTCTTACACCATCCTCGCTTCTTTTGCAACTCTCTTCACCGTCTCTGACGCATGGAGGTTTAACGTTGGAGGTAACGGCGTTTGGTCCATCAACCCTCAAGAAAATTACCAAACTTGGGCTGAAAGAAACCGTTTCCAAGTCAATGACACTCTCCGTAAGTTTCTTTCCTATGTTAGGGTTCTAAATTTGTAAGTGTTTTATTATGATTGCGACTAAAAAAGTTTGAATCTTCTTGCAGATTTTAAGTATCCGAAAGGATCAGATTCAGTTCAACGAGTGATGGAAGTTGATTTTAACGGCTGCAACGTAGGGAATCCGCTTGACAACTTTGTCAATGGTGAATCTGTGGTGACCCTTAATCGATCTGGTCCTTTTTATTTCATAAGTGGTAATCAAGATCACCGTATGAAAGGACAGAAGTTGATCGTTGTTGTCCTCGCCGTCAGAAATCACCATACGGTTCCTATTTCTCATGCGAAACCTCCGTCAACGGCCAATCCTCCTAAATCGTCTTCCCCTGTTTCTCCAACTGCTCCAGCTCATACTCCGAAAGCTCCTTCCCCTGATTCTCACATTGCTCCTGCGAAGCCTCCGTCGATGGCTCCGAAATCTCCCGTTTCACCCATTTCTCCGGCGACTCCTCCGTCAAAATATCAGCCACCTAAATCCTCTTTTTCTCCAACTCAACCTCCTAAGTCTTCTTACCCTGTTTCTCACTCACCCGCTCTCTCGCCGTCGCATGCTCCAGCTAAATCTCCGGCCACTCCATCTCCATCACCGGTTCTCACTCACCGGTTCTCACTCACCCGTTCTCTCGCCGTCACATGCTCCAACTGATGCTCCGTCGACTCCATCCCCTGTTTCTCACTCACCGTCGCATGCTCCAACTAAATCTCCAGCTGACTCCATCCCCTGTTTCTCACTCACCATTTCTCTCTCCGTCGCATGCTCCAACTCAGTCTCCGGTGATTCCATCTCCGTCACCAAAATCTCCATCCCCTGCTGCTTCATCATCCCCGCCTTCTCCATCGCTGCACAGTCTCCGTCTTCTTCGCCGGCTGAGCACACTCCAAACTACGGCGCCTTCTCCTTCTGAATCAACTCCGAGCTCTGATAAAATCACGGCGCCGGCGCCAAGTCCCAAAAACTCAGCAAGTGTGGCCGTTACTACGGTTATGACTACGGTATTAAGTGCCGCATTTACCGTTTTGATCCTCGCTTAAGATAAAACAAATGGTTTTCGTGTTTTGATATTTTCTTCTTTATTCGATTGTTGAGTTTCTATTATTGTAGTCGCCACCTTTTCTGTTTTTTTTTTTTTTTTTTTTTTAGTGTCTGCTTTCTCATTATTGGACTATTGCTTTTTTTTTTTTGTTATAAATATCAGTGTTGGACATCATTTTAAACATTACATTATTCGGCTTTTTTGAGCTCGGAATATATCCTTATTTCTGTTTTACAAATATTAAACCTTGATTTTAAGTAAAAACTTGGGCAACGTTTTATAGATTTTTCTTAGTATATTGGGATTACACATCTCATGGGAGAAATACATATTTAAAATTACATGGAATATGTTTTTCATTTATTTTTCTGAAAACTAAATTTTTAGTTACATATCCTTAAATTCGAATAAGAAAAAAATCCTTTCATTGGTATGATCAATTTTGTATTTCTCACTTACCATATTGTTTCCAACTTAGAATTCACTATCATTAAATGTTATTTTGAAATAGAAGAAAAGAAAGATTCATATTTATGGCATGTCATTTGGAATAAGTTGGCTATCCTAAATTTGGTTATACAGCTCATAATTTTTTATGAAAAATAATACTCCCTCTGTTTTTTTAAGAATGTTATTACGACAATTTTCACACAAATTAAAAAATATATGTAAATTTTCTTTCCACTCTTTATTAATATACTAAATAAGTTTCTCTCTAATTAATAAACTAAAATAATAGAGGCAAAACTAAAATTTAATTTAAAAATCTGCATTGAAAACATAGAATAACATTTTTTGTGAAACAAAAATTAAGTCGAAAGATGACACTCTTTAAAAGATGAAGAGAGTACTAATTCTTTAATTCAAATATCTAAAAGTTGATTATTATTTTTAAATATTGTTTTCAATGTTTATTTCACATTCAAATAATCATGGAATTCAGTCATTATATTGATCTATTGCCTTAATTGCGGGTCAAGATAGTACCCCCTCCGTTTTTTTAAGAGGACGGAGACACGAAGACTTACAGAAAGTGATTGATTGGAGAAGACGAAAGCTAAAATTGAAAGCATGAAAATACAGATCGTCATGTACACCATGAATCTGCCAAGTGTCTTCAAAAAACATAGTTTTTTTAAAACTTTTACAACTGAATTTTAAGTGTAACAATAATATAACCGAGACCCACCAACAAAGCATATTTGCATCATTGAAATACAGAACTCAATTCAAACTCCGTTTTATCTTAGATTCGTTCCGACACAATACGAGGTTAAAAGAACCACCACTTCCTTCTCCGGTTTCCCTGTGTCAGAAACTTAGAAATCAATCCAAAAATATCCAAAAGGAGAATAATGAATTACTGTATGATCTAATTTGAAACTTTATTAAGTGTGTTAAAGAGCATCCAGTAGGCTTTATTCTTGTAACCAATTAAATTGTTACCTTTAAATCTTTCTTCTGAGACTTTAACAAGATAGGTTGTGGAAGAACAGCCATGCTGGAGTCTTGAATGAAAGGTTTCACTTTCTCCTTCAACATTTCCTCTACCTACAAATCATAAACTATGAAACCGTAAGCAATTGGAATCATGAATGTGATATGAATATTAACCTTCTCTTGACGCCATTTAGCTTCCCATTGTGCATCCAAGATTTTTTCTGCGATTTCTCTTTGAGCATTGAGAAGAACTGTCTTCTCGTATAGTTTTGCCGGGTTTTTGAGATCCTCTTCACTCCAAGAGGAAGTATTCAATGGGAGATTATTTAGTTCCTGTACTTGTTCACCGATTAGTTCTAGATTATGCCTGCGGTCTCAGGAACACCAATACCAGAAACCGTGATGCTAAAAACCAAAAAGAAGAAGAGAGTTGAGCTTACACCCCAATTCTGAGGACGAGGAGGTGGATTGAGCTTTGTGACTTCAGCCTCCAGAGCTTTCTTAGCCTTGTAATAAGGGACATTTTTCACTATGACAGGGTCTTCCCGAGCACGGACAGGATCAATGGAGACTAAGGCCTGAAAAACCATGAGTACTAAATGGTGATTGCTAAAACTTCTTCAATTAACATATCCCGATCTAGTTCCCCAGAGTTGTGTCAAATCTTTATAAAACCAAAAAGAGGCGATCTTACATCCTGCAAATATTCCCAGCCCAGATTTCGTTTAGCCACCAAGTCCCGAAGTTGATCATATCGCATAGATTCCTGATCGCAGAAGACATGAATAGTTAACTATCATTGAAGCTAAAAGCTGAAAATTATTAAACAAATTCAATAGCCGCCCTTTTGTTTCTTGTTGCGCGGAAAAACAATTCTATACGATGCACATCAGTATCATGCCAATCTCTCAAATTTCCTAGCACAAACCTATCCAGATATAGAACAGAAACTACATTGGTATAGTAACATCATCCCTTATGAGGATTAAGAAGATTCAACTTCCAGCTAAGTGTAGACTAAAGCTTTTACGGTATGCTTGGATTAAGTGTCTAGAAGACCATAACCTTCAAATGACAGTAACCTCTAAAGTAGAAGCCTGGTGAATAAGTCATGCTGAAGGAGTTCTACGTAAGTAGAAAGAGATACAAACCTCGTATTGCCACCATATTTTCTTCTTTACATCTTCATCATAATCAAACCCACCCACAATCTGAGGCAAAGTGATCAGCCAGAAATTTGCAATGCTGGGATCTTTCATGCTGTGAACAATGTGCTGAAAAAGAAATATGACTCATAAGATAGTGGTAAACATAGCAAGCTATTGGGTATATAAATAGACTTTATGGTGCTCACCTCGTAGGGATAATCCATCTTCCTCAGCACATTGTAGGCTTTCCATGGAGGTTCCATGATCTGCAAAACCAATGTCAAATTCATTCGTCAGTTTAGGTATTTAACAAGTGATAGTTCTACGCAAAAACCAAGCTACCTCTCTTGGTTATTTAATACCTACTAAGTAGTAAATATACATCCCACTGAGGATTTATGAAGATGTTAAGTTAAGAAGAAGTAATAGCAGATGAAAAAATATACATCATCAGCCGAGATCCTGACTTGCAGCTTGTTCTTGCACTCAGGACAGCTCATCACACCCTGCAATATGAATAAATGTTCCATCAATTTATTTAGCATATATTGATGTAAAAACAGCCTATCTCGTTCACCCCCTTAATACACAGACAAGCACCTTATTACATGGAAATGAAATTAGCAGTACTTGGCAATTTGAGAGATATAAACCAAATCCGTATCAGTTCTAGCAGTGCAAATACATCAACCAAGGCCTATAGCATTAGTAGTGGGGATAAAAAGCTTACTGTTCCATCACAACTTGGGCAGTCTTTTGATGGCAATGGTGCACTAAGGTTGATGGAGGAGGGAAGATGAACCAACTCAGCTCGATTGTCAACTATGGCATCTGCAACACAATCTGCAGTTGGTTTCTCTCCACTACAACGAAAAAACAGCTCGAATATCACTTGGATAGCTGAAGGATTGCTAAATGAAGTCAACACTAACATACAGAGAACACAAAGAGACTGTCATAATAACGGTGGACTGTTTAATTCTCACGAAGTCTAGTAGTTAACAAGAGACGATCGTACCTTCTCAAGTTGTAATCTTTGATTTGGTAATGAACATTTCCTGTTCCTTTGCACATGGTGCACCGTAACGCCTGCCAACCATTACAAGTTTTGCAGTCCCTGCCCAACAAACGAATGTGTCCATTTCACTAGATGACCTCAAAACAGTTGAAAACATACGAACCAAATCTTGAATCTGACCTTTGGCAAATTACTTTCTTTCCCAAATCCAATGCTATGTCATAAGTTCCCAGCGTAGCAACCGCCTACAATCCATGGAGCTTAAATGATCAAAAGATTCCATATACCACAAGTAAATAAAACAGACATTTCCAGTTTCCTAAATTGATTAAAATCTAGCAAAACTTTGATTGAAACTCAGATAGAAACTCAACTCAAATTAAAGTTCAAAACTTTAGCAAACATCCAAAGAGCAATTTTCTCGGAAACATCAGATAGTGCCAAAAAACAGAAAGAAAATAATAATTTCAAGCTAGAAATTCAGCAAAACCAACACAAGTTTCAGCCTTTACGACAACTAAGACCATAAATTCAGGAGAAACAACTCACGAAAACAGAGAGATAAGAGAGCTTGGAGATGAATTCAGGGATGCCAAAACCACGAGGAGCAGAGCCAGCTATGTCAAAGGCGAGAGTGAAAGGAGACAGAACAAGCTTGAATGGAAAATCGAGAATGTCTATGACGTTTTGTCCATAACGAGTGGAGAATTGTTTGAACTGAGCATCAGCGAACTGTGTCACGTTCTGTATTAAACGACCTGGTCCTCTCGACATTGGAGAAGAAGAAGAAGATAAGAGCTTTTTCTCGCTCTCTGGTTTTGGTTTAACGATGATGTTAGTTTGAAGAAAGGGTTCAAGAGTGGTTTTTACACTATTCCTATCTCGAATGAGGATTAGACTTATTCTTTGCTGCCAAACATGTCTCTTTTTAATAAACTACGTGTCGTTTTAGAGTGAGAAAAACGACTTTAATCCGAGAAAATCACCAAATATAGCATTTTTTCTCTATCTACGGCGGTGATGGCGAAGAGACGGCGGCGAGGAAGTGCCGTGATTGAAATGTCCTCGCGGTTGCAATTTGCTATGAAGTAAACAAAAATTGGATTTGAATCTGAGAGCAAGAAAAATGCTGTACTTAAAAATACAAACTTGACGCAAGTTTGGACCTTTTTATATAAATTATTAAATATAAATATACGAAATTTATGAGAAAAAGGAATATTCTTAGAAAACAGTTGAAAACAAACGAACCAAATGATGTCTAATTGAGGTTGAATAACAATCTATTTGTTTAATTAGTTGAAATTTATGTTTTTTAGATCATCTTTGTGTATTTATGAAATCACTTTTTCTTTGTGCATATGAATCATTAGCGACTTAAAATTGCAAAATATTTGAATCATTTGCTTCACGGTTCACTAATTCTTGTTGTTCAAAAGGAGAGGATGCAACCGGAAGATATGTACATCTTATCTGCAAATGGATCCATCATATCTTCTCCTTCTCCAAAGCCATACCCAAATAAGCCTCCCAAGCGTACCGAGTTTGTGTGTGTTGCGTCTAGATTTATGCTCGATAAAGCTTGTTTCTTTTTTCTGTTAAGAAGGATTTCTTAGAGAACATTCTCATGACACAAATAGTTTAAGAGATGTGTTGGTGGGTTTCTTCGACCCATATAACATCCAGTACGTTGCAGTGGTTCAGTCAAGTGCTAGAACAAACCACGATGGGATCAGAAAATGAGAGCTGATATGTAGAGTCAGGTGTTAGGACAAAACACACACACTCTTGAAAATTTGTCACGGATGTTCTCTTTCCTTATGCTCGTGAAAGCATTTGAATTTGACATATGACACAGCAGAAACCCAAGAGGATATTAAGTTGTTGCGGTCTCAACATTCGGGTATATAAAAGATATATGCTTCATCGCTTTCAATAGAATATGATCCAACTATAAATCTCATACGCTTCTTGGCTGCAGAACAAGAAAAAAAGCCCAAGTTACAAAGAGATTACAGAAACATTGGGAGTGGATGATCCTTCACAGATTCTATTTGTGACTGATGTTTATCAAGAAGCCACAGCTGCAGGTCAAATAAAAACACAAAACTCTCAATCCTATTTACTTCAAAACATATTAGAGATCCTATTTTTAGGGAAACTTAGTTTTTGAGGGTTTCTCAATTCCGATGAAAGGTCTGGAGGCGATTATATCGATTCGACCCTATTGGAGAATCATGGCTTCAAGACTCCCAAATATAGATGTTCCTCTATGTATCTTTATCTTGATTTGAGTACATTTACCAAATAAAACAAACTTGATAATAAAGAAATCTAAATGGAGAAATCTTTGGCAATTGGTTCATGGATCGAACTTAGACTCCCCCGACTTTTTGAGGTCAACTTGGTTAGTGCCGAGTTTGTTTCCTTAGTTGTGGAGTGGTAATTAAACAGACTTGTTAACAATTCTAAATGTATCAGAAAAAATAATAATGTAGAGCTTGACAGTGACAGATCTCAAATCGGTTTTGCATTGGCGAAATCAGTAAAGTTTGGTTCATGCATCTTCAATTATTATGTTTTGTAGAAAATAATGCGCAAAACGTAACAATTGGGACAATTCTCTTCATTTGGCAACTATACGGAAATCTTTTGTTTTTGTCTGTGTGGAACACAAATATAGATTTTATATTGTTTTTTTTTTTCTAACAGTAGTTTTTTTTTTAATCCAGTTTACCAAGGTTTTTTGTATTTTTATTTATGACTATATTATTAATATTATAAATTATATAATGTTATGTTATGGAAAAAGAAACTAGAAATATTATTTTAAATGGTATGTTTTGTTTCCGTTCCATCCTATTCCATTTTCACATTTCAAATAGAACTAAAAATCTGGAAAATAAGATTTGATTAATCTTTTCCGGATTTTCGTTTCCAATGTCATGTCCTGAATTCCCCTTGTATATATATATAACTTTAACTTCCTTGTATCAAACATTTAACAACCCTAAAAATTTCATGGCTATCGAAATTAGTGATGTCTGAAACATTTTGCTGTGAACTTAGTTAAATTGCATTTTTGGATATTGTGCTACTAATTGTATGATTTGAGGAGAAGCTATGTTCATTGACTAACAAAGGTATCGAGTACAACACATAAATATACACAAGCGTAGGAGATGAGATAGAGAGAGATCCTTGAAATATTAACTCCTACGATATAGTTGTAACTGTAAAGATATGTATATATATCCTAACTAATTAATAAAAAAAATTTACTAGATACTTCTTAAATCCATTGAAAATTATGATTAACACTAATAGAACTGCAATGTCCATTGTCTAACTTTCATTTGAGTTAATGAAATAGAGTTGACAAAGGAAAAAGAAACTGAATTTGTGATAGTTGACTACCATTTTTTACAGATACATTTTATAATTCGGAGAGAAAAATAAGCGAAAGAAAAAGTATTGGAATTGGTTGGTTGTATAAAGGGAGAAAAACGGAAGTTTGGTTCCCAAGTTAAATGTATATATTATTACTTATTAGTGGCTAGTTACAGAAAATTTTAAAATCAACTTGGTCTTGAATAAAGATATAAAACATATATAAACCGCTAAATTCGGCTGCATATCTGAAAGTTGTTTAATCCAAATTTCGGAAATTTCAGATAATGTGAATAGGAAAGGTGTGGCAAATTCAAAGTGGAGTTGCTTGTATTGTGAAGCAAAGATGATTCGACTTTTGCTTGGTTTTCAACTCTCATCATAACGGGCTACTTATTTCGTCTTTTACTTTCTTTTCTCTCCACCTTTTTATTTTTATCTACGTTTATTTCCATTTCGTTCAAAGATTTTTTGTCCTTTCAAGTCAAAAGACAAAGCAACAGAAGAACAGTATTAACGTATAGTTATTTCTTTTATTTTTTTAAGAAAAATAAAGAAGAAGACGAGTAAGTCCAAAGAAATTTAGTAAAAGCCCAAACGTGCCTACATGATGATGACTCCATCAAATTCAAAGTCATCACACCGAAATGGTCCACTACATGTCGAACCTGGTCAGAAATTTCTTTCAAGAGTCTCTATTTCATATTGTCTCTTGAAACTTTCTATTATTACTGAGGATATATTAAAATTTTCATATTACTAGTCAAACTTCCGATAAATATTTATTGACAAAGACCATTCGATCCATTCTTGTTTTCCAATCGCAAAAAATTTGGTTTTTCTTCTTACATTCTTTTAAGTAAGAATATAAAATGATTGACAGAAAACAGGTTTTAATTAAAGTCTATTTATCATAAATTCGATCATAGACATAGATTGATTCTCTATATTCGATCTCGATATTGAGTGGCACACGTTGAATTACACAATCATATATATGAGCATAACTATAAACGATCTTCTGATAAAAAAAGAATAATAAGCATTATAAAAATGAGTCTCATCATGAATAAATATGTACTTACACCTTCCAATTACATATATTCCAATTAATTATTAAGATTAAAAGTGAATAAAACCGCGCAAAATTTACAGTTCACTCCATTACTAAGATCGAACTTACAGATATCTTAGTTATAGTTAAAGAAATCCGGGACTATTTAATTTTAAAATCATAAATATATAGAGAATGTAGCGAGACATGGTCGTAATTATGGGTTGCTGCCCGGAGAAGTAACCGGAAAAAGAGGAAGAAGCAGTGGCTGAGAGTCTCGAGGAGTTGAAATTGGAGAAGGATGAAGATAAAAGCCTTTCTCAGCAATGGCTTTGTCTTCTTCAGATGAATTCCCTAACGATAAAGGCGATGACTTGTTGAAGGGGTCATCATTGCTTCTCAGTGGCGTCACGGGACTGTTTAGCCCTAGCTTCGGAAAATCTAGCATGCTTGGAGACAGAAGAATATTCTCCGATGAGCTGTTCCTCGGGGAGAATCTCGGGATTTGATGACTACTATTTCCTCCTGAGAACATTAACCTTTGAGAATTTTGAAGCCTTAAAGTATTGATCATTAGTTCATTCTTAACGAACATGCTGTTGTTGTTGTTTTGTCTTCTCTCGTAGAGCTTGAAGCTGTTGTTTTTCTTGATGGGGGGAATCGAGAAACTTCCCTTGTTGGGGTTGTTGTTCGCCGCGGAAGGAGCTTCATGGTGTTTTCCGATGGTGGTATCGGTGGAGGAGCCGGTGAGCATCTGAACGACTTGTTTGAAAGTAGAAGTGTCTGCTTGAACAAATGTTGTTGGATAGGGATTTGAGAGATGTTGATGTTGGTCATGATGAGGAGGAGATCTTGTCTGAGGCTGAAACCTAGGCGATGAGATTATGAGAGGTGGGTTTTGCATTTGTTCTGGTTTTGAAGACATGGATGATGTTGAAATCTCCATTAATGAGATGTATTGTGTTGATGTGTGTATATGAGGGAGAGAGAGAGAGAGAAGAGAATGATTGGAGAAGAAGAAGAAGAGTGGAAGTTGCTGATGTGAATAATGTGTAATGTTGTTTAGTTTTGTCGTGCGACGACAATTAAAAAGACTTTAAAAAGTGAGGTGTCATGGACCCTTCTCATTCTCTCTCTTTTTAATTTTGTTTTCCTTGAGACATTAAAATTCTCTCAAAAACCAAATTTGTTAGATTCGTGTTCCGAAGACTCTGTACATATACTCACATAGTCACATCTACATCTAGTCATCATAATTTATCTTATACGAATCAACAAGTTTTTGAAAGATCTACCAAAAAAATTTTCTGGATAACTTGGGTGAGGGTACTATATCAGTCATATGGCATATGAAAACATATATATTTTTAAGGGTGTTGGTTATGGCATATTTTTTTAAACATATATATTTTAACTATCTACAACAGTTTACTAATATATATAATACATTTTTACAATTTATAGATACAATGGTGAACATGTTATTTTTGGATTTTCTTTAATTAAAATTTTATCTACAATTGACCGAGTTAACAGGTTTAGATTGACATATAGATTTTCTTGTCCAATTAATATATTGATATTCACGCTTTAATAATAAAAAAAAAGTAATCTGTCTATGGTGGCGTAGAGTGACAAAAAAAGAGTGTATGGTGGCGTAAATATATTAGCTTTTGATACTTTGGTAGTTTGGTTCAAAATATTGATGGATTTTAAAAATTTGAGTGTTTCATCAATTTATAGCAAATTTTGTGAAATAATAACCACGATAATTTCCTAGCAGTAAAGCGATAAAATTAATTTATTTGTTGTCAATAACATGCACAAACCACTCGCTACTACCAATCCAAAGTCCGCAAGTACAAATTGATTTTCCATCGCAGTTATGTTCTTAAAACCATTTATAATTTGTGATGAAATATATTATGAATTCGTTATCATGCAATGCCACATTTGTATTTGAGATCACCACAGGACACCACCATCACATTATGTATCACTGACAACGTATAAAATACAAAAATGATGTATAGTAGGATTATACATAATGATGTCCATAATTTGTTTCTTATTTACGTATACCTACATGCTTTAGACCATAGCAGTGGATTTATAAGCTATCATCTGTAATATAAGTATTTCAATATCAAGAGATTCGAACTTAAAGACTTGTGAAATTTAAGTAGAAAAATACATACATAACTATTCTTAGATATTTATTAAGAATCGTATATTAAAGAACATCAAATCGGATTTGTAAAACGGTGGTGATATATACTGTTTGTTTGGAATTTGATGACGCCGAAAACCATGATATTAGAATAATTCCTATAAGTAGAGGAACAATAATTGAGAATTTGCTTTTAGAACATATACTCATAAACTCAATGTTAACAATACGATGGTATTTACTTTCGACATACTTATTTTGTTCTCTTTTCATCAAAAACCAAAATTCTAACAATTCGTTTGTTCTTCTCACAAGTTTAATTTAAGCAATTTGTAATTACGGTTTACATCAACACACTTTAGAAAATTATTACGATCTGCGATAAAAAAATAATGATTTATTTGTCTACAGTAACCGGATAAGATCTAAATGTCTATCATTTACGACCCCACATGAGATTCGATATATTTTCTGTCTTTCAAATATTCATTGTAGCATATGATAACTCAAATACATGAACTTGTAATATTTTGGACTTATTTAATTTTTTTTTTTAAAACATCCATTTGAACCTCACAATGTATCTAGAGAACCTTACAATTGTCAAATTTATGTAAGACCAACTTGAAATTATAAAATCTCCATTAAATTGTTTTTTAAATAGATCTACAAAATACTAAAATATTTGCAATTTGTGGAAAATCCTTTGGTTCAGTGCATGTGTTTATTCTATGTTTGTACACCATGTATGAGGTTTGATTATCAGACTATGCAAATTTTGCATATTAATGGAGAAAACATTTTTAGAAATAGGTAGTGGTGTATGTAAAGACATTCATCGTAGTTGTATCTGTAAATGATAAAATTGTCTACTGTAAATGTCGTGCAGACGTAACCGGTTCCCGTAAATCTTTATGGTGAAGGTGTACACACAACTAAATTACATGTCTTACCTTTTGTTTGTTTACTACAAATGATAGATACATAATTACGTGTGTCGTTTAAGGTAATTAGGGTTTAAAGTTCTGGTTTTTTTTAATTATATTCTAAGTTATTTTGTAGTTTTACATTAAGAGTTTTTTTTTAACATTTTCCTCTCTATTCATTTTTAATTATATTATTTCCGTTTCATATTAATTGTTGTTTTATGTTTTTAATATACTTATTCCGTTTCATGTTTGTCCATGTTGTTTTACTGTTTTGACCAGTAAAATAAAACCAAATAAACATTAATTAAAATTTAAACTGAAAAATCAATTATTTTCTTAATAAATATTAAAAATATTTAAACGGTAAGTAACATCAAACCGAAGGACAAATAAAAATGTCAATATTAGTTAGTTATAGCGTGTATGAATAGGCATAAATAAATTTCGACAAGACGTTGTACTAAATAATTTTTATTTCAATTTGTATGAGATTAAGGTGTATATCATAAAGGTCATTTAAAAAAAAAGATGTTGTACTAAAAGAGTTTAAATATCAAGTTACCAATAACAAAAAGCAGTACAAATGGTCTCTGAAAAATAAAATAAATAAAATAAAACCTATCTGAGTGCGGGTATGTTCTCCTTATTGTGAGTTACAAAAACATTTACACCAATCAGTGTGAGCACATGAGGAAACCAGAAAAAATGGAGATCGTATCCAATTCTCTTTTTGTTTTTGGGTCTAGATTATTTTATTGACAATAGAAAACAACAACCAAAAGAGAAAGGAAAAGAATAAGATAAAAGTAAAAATTCTGGGGACTCGATTTCCAATTGGTGAAAAATGTCGTCCCTCATGAGGGATCAAATTCTTTTAAACTTCAAATCATTACTGTCTTCTAGAACCAAGTGGTTAAAGATTCCGTCTTATTGCATTAACATGCAAAGCGAGCATATTATCGATCTTGTCATTTTGAAAATTAAGGGTAACAAAGTCTTATTCAGAATTAAACTACTTTTCTTTTGATGTCTCAGAATTAAAGTCTTACAAGACCTATTATCGGTAGATATATCATAATGATCAAACTGCACAGTATGATCATCTTACTCCACACTCACACTCACTCACACACACACACATTTACAGGTGTACATGTATGGATAACGGAATTTTTTTTTAAATAAGTCGATTGCTTCGTTTTTTCAAGAAAAATAAAACTCATTGCTTCACAACAAATGTTCGTTCTATTTTTCCATTGAAATGATAGGTTCCATCACTTCACTTTTTATATGTCACCGTTGAAATAATCTATGTTTCCATTGAATAATCCAACTTTTTTTTGGGGGATAAAAAAACTATAATCCAACTTGTCTAGTCATGGTAAACAAAAAGAATAAATTTAGCGCAATCATTGCTTATAAATAAAACTAAGCTATAGTTTCATATATTTAATACCTTTATTAACTATAGAAATAACTGCAAGACTACAAATTATTCTTGAAACAAGAGTAAGAAACCCTTGGATAGATACTAAAGAAAATTAGAGGCAAAAATTTGATTTTGCCTAGATGGCTTCAATCGAAATTTATAGTCTTAGCTTTAGATAGACATATCTATCTAATTATTATTCGGGTAGAAAAAAAAAATTATTGTTGGAACGTGCTTCTCATTTGTTGATGCCGGTCTTTTCCTTAATGGTAATATTCGCACCTTGTGCCTTCTGCTTAATCTGCTGTCCGGTCTATATTTTATTTTTCCAAAAAAACTAACAATTATTAATTACTCTGAATTCTCAACATATTTCACAAAAATATATCAAATTATAAGAAAATAAATGGACCTCTTAAAGAGATTTTTTAGCAGATTGGCAGCATTGGAGGCCATTGGAGATAAAATTAAGAATATATTTAGATAAATGTAAATATATTAGGACAAAGATCAAAGTTCTATTGTGATAAAGATTAGGACAAAGATCAAAGAGGTGCTAAACTCTTGTATAAATATCAATGTTTTGTGAATCAATAAAGACAAGCCAATTTGATATCTAATTTTACATGGGTATCTGAGCTGTGATCTTACAAAATTCTTAAACTCTTTTATAAAAAAAATCTCTTTTCGAAGGTTTCTTTTCGAATTCAAAGTTTGGGTTCGTGTTTAATCTCTTAAGTTAAAGAAATCTGTTCGTGTTCTTCTCTTTAGTTAAGAGATCGTGTGTGTTCGAGTTCGAGCAAGTGTTCTTATCGTTCTCTTAAGCTAAGAGATCAGATCGTGTGTTTCTCTTTTGTGTCAAAGAGATTACGTGTGACATAAGTTATGTCTGGTGGTGTTCAAGATCCTCCGGCAGGCGCGGTGGTGCATGTGTCGTCTACTCCTTCTCCTTACACGTTATCTAGCTCGGACAACCCAGAAGCCATGATCTCTGTTTTACAACTACATCGAATGGGAAAAGGAGATGCGTAATGCACTTCAAGTAAAGCGAAAAACAGGTTTTATTGATGGCACGATCTCAAAACTAACCGATGATAGTCCCGACCTAGAAAACTGGAAGACGGTGAATTCAATGATCATCGGTTGGATTCGTACCTCGATTGAATCAAAGGTGAAATCCACTGTTACAAACTTCACAAGCGCTCATCAATTGTGGCTTGATCTGAAGCAACGTTTCTCAGTGGAAAACAATGTTCTTGTCCATCAACTCAAGAGTAAACTTGATGCGTGTCGACAGGATGGACAACCAGTGGTTGTATATTATGGGCGATTGTGTTCTCTTTTGTTTAATAAATTAACATGTTTGTATACATGTGAAATATAAGTTTCCTCTATATTTTAAAATAATAATTTAGAAGTTTAAATAGTTTTGAGAATTGTTTTGGGTTTATTCTGAACCTAAAATTTATTACTTTAATTTTTGGAACTTAAAAGAATTTCTTTAAGACTTAAAAATATTATCAGGAATTTCTTTTTGTTTTTGTTTTCGAATTAATTTTTTTTTTATTATTAAAAATGAAGAAAAATTAAAGGATATTACTTTTAATTAATTTGTGGATGTTAAATGGATACAATTTAAAATTTTGTGTATTATAATAGAAGAAAAAATAGTTCATGTATTTTTTTAAATATCCAAAAGAATTATGTATTTTAATGAAAATCGTTAAATAATTGATGTATTTTTACGAAAAATTTCCCAAAAAAAGTACAATTACAATTATGAATGTCAAGTTCTATATTAAATCATAGCAATCTCGTAATAATGACAGCAAAACTTACATGATTGGACGGATGAAAAATGCATAAAGATTCTTAAAAACTGTTGGAAAAGTCTTCCAGAAAATGGGAAAGTGCTAGTAGTGGAGTGGTTACATCGGTAGAGGCAAAGAGATATATGTTCTAACATTGTGTTTGGTATGGACATGACAATGTTAACACAATGTTCTGGTGGCAAGGAGAGACCTCTTCCAGAGTTTGAAACTTTGGTTATGCATCAGGCTTTTCCCCGTTGTGAAATCGTATGTCCAGTTTTCCATTTTCCGTTATCGAAATCTATAAATAATTCGACATATGCCATTCTATACCATGTTCTTCAATTTGGGATGTAATGTTTGCGATTATCGTTTGCGTGTGAGCTTTTGTATTGTTTGGGTGTGATCTTTTGTTTTTATTTTTACTATTGTTATCATCTTTCAGTGTCTACGTTGTGTAACGCTATTTATAAAATGATTGTATATTTTTGTTTGTTCCTCCATCTATATTTTTTTGTTCACTTATTAATAATCTGATTTATTAAACTGTCAGACTTACTTTTTTTTTTCTGTTGATTGTTTATCTGTCGACTTAATTTTTACCATCGAATTATCTTTTTTAATAAATATGATTTATTAACTTGTTGGTTTACTTTTTTAGTTCTTTCGACTTAATTTTGTACCATCAAATTATTTTATAATAGTCGTTTTGATTGATTTATTTGTTTACATAATTAACTTATTTAAACTGTAGAATTATGTAGTTTTATATTGACTTATATTTTAAGTTAATAAAGTTGATTTATATTTTATTTCATCATCAACTTATTTTATAACAATTGATTTCTATTTTGATTGGTTGATTTTATTTACATAGTCGCTTATTCACACTGTTGGCTTATTATCTTAGGATCATGAACTTATGTATTTTCATAGGTTATTTATATTTAATATACTTAACTTAAATTAACAAAAAACAATTATAATGTTAAAAACTAAAGTTATATAAAATCTTAACTAAATTTTATAATTTATAATTTTATTTTAATCCTATAATTTAAATTTGTAATTAATTAAAAATTTAACTATATTGATTTCTTATATTGATTTTTTTTCCGTCTATTACATTACGAATTTATCTGCAACATTCTGTAACCTTTGACAAAGTTAAATCAATTAATCTACATAAAATTATGCTCTCTGAGGATTAAACCATATACCTAGTGTAGTAATCTTTAAATTCTTAATCAATGGATCAAGGGTGTTTCCACAACAACTATGTTGACTAAGTAAAAAATTTAGAATATATAATTTTCTATTATATAATTTCAATTTGTTAATTAAAAATAATTTTATTATTTAATTTCAATTTATAATTTATTTTTTCATGGATTATTTATTTTTTTATATAATTTATTCAAATTAACTTTATAAATAATGATATATTTAAGGATATCATTATCTAAAATCTGAACTAAATCTACAAAATCAAAAAAATTTGGTTAGATTTAGTTCAGATTTTGTTATCTAGAATTTTGTTAATCCTAACTAGGGGTGGGCATTCAGGTTTCGGGTAAAACTTGATCAGTTTTGAGTTTTCGAATTCAGGGATTTACACTCCAATGCAATAATTTGCCGTGTTCGGGTAAAAATTTTTGGGTTCAGGTCGGGTTCGGATTTCAGAGTTAAAACCCGATCAAAAATCCAATTTCAGGGTTACGATTCAGAGTTTTTCGAAGTTTTTTTAGGATTTTCCGGTTCGGATTCGAATCGGATTTGTGTATATTACATATACAAAACTCATATTTAGAAGATACAATCCTCGGATTAAGGTATTTTCCATGGGTAGTTTATATATTTTCGGGTTTTCGGATCGAGTTTCGGATTCGGATCGGGTTCGATACAGATTTGCGGATTTATAAATTTACACTCCAATTGAATAATTTGTCGAGCTTGGATTCAGATTTGGGTAGAAGTTTTCGGGTCGAGTCCTCGGGTTCATTTTTTTTGCCCACCCCTAATCCAAACATCATTAATAACTTTTTAAAATTAATTCCGAGTTAAAAATAATAATAATTCTAGATTTTGTTAGATTTAGTTCAGATTTTACATTGAATTTTGTTAAATTCGGAATTAATTCGGGCAGAAGCAGCATTAATTCTTTCGCCCGCGCGTATATATTCTATTGAGCGTTTGAAAAATGATTTATGATGTTTGGATTAATCATTATCTAAAATATCTCAACAAATTATCTCAATCAACATAAAGACATAATGTTGGCTGGATATCTAATCTTGGGTCATTAATTAGTCACCTTAGTCATCATTGAGATTTCACCTTATAAAATGGCACAAACTACAAAGTGTGAAAGCTTAAACCAACTCGCATAGTTAGCATCACTACCTTCAAACAAGAACAATGGAAAACCATTTTCAAATGCCCTCAACCATTTACGCTGAACAAAAACCAGGTCGAACCAAAGATGAGCAACAAGTTGAAGATGCCAGCTTGCTAGCTATGAGGCTCTCTTACGCAGCCGCTTTTCCCATGGTTCTCAAAGCTGCATTGGAGCTCGGTGTCATCGACATTATGTGGGAGGAGGACTTGATAACACATTGTGTCTCATCACTTCAAAGTATCCTCATATTATGGGTATCAATTTCGATTTACCTTCGGTTCTAGCCCGTGCTCCTCTTTATCCCGGTAAGAATCATGCTTGTATTTAGAATTATAGCATTATATATATATATATATATATATATTTAGAAAATAGAAAATTTGCAATTCGCTAGGATGATTGATATTAGTAATAAATACCAATAGTCGTAACCTATGACATCAAGACATTTCTTATACAATTTACGGGTTATAATTTTAGTAAAACTGGTTTCAGGTATAAAACATGTAGCAGGAGATATGTTTACGAAGATACCAAATGGAGATGCCATTTTCATGAAAGTAAGTCTTATATTTCAAATGATAAATAAATACATTTTTTTAATTTCAAAATAATATATTAAAACATAATAATCTCAAATCATAACAGTGGATATTACATGACTGGACTGACGAAGAATGCGTAAAAATTCTTAAAAACTGCTGGGAAAGTCTTCCAGAAAATGGAAAACTAATAATAATCGAAATGGTTACACCGGTAGAAACAATAAGTGAAGATATATGTTCGAACATTGTGTTTGGTTTGGACATGACAATGTTAACAGTAGGTTCTGGTAAGGAGAGATCTCTTTCAGAGTTTGAAACTTTAGCTTATGCATCAGGCTTTTCTCGTTGTCAAATCGTATTCCCACTTTATCCATTTTCCGTAATCCAAATCTATAAATAGATTCCACATATGCGATACTCTACTCAATTTGGGATGTAATGTTTGCGTGTGATTTTTGTGTTTCTACTTATGCTTGTGTGAAATTGGTATTTGAAATAAGATTTGTAATTTGGGAATTGGGGCATTAAAGTTTATTCTATTAAAACAGTTCTTCTATAGTAATTTATCTTCTCGTCTAATCTAAGAAAGCCTGACCATTTTCCATTGCTTGACATTAATGAATGATATCCGAGAAGAAACAAAACCGTCTCATGCTTAGGGATCTAAGAGATGCAAATTTTGGTTCTCTTATCCTCATATTTCAAAAAGTTCGATTCTTGGAACACAATCGAGAAGATGTTGTAGCTTAACCAAAAACTCCACATCACATGGGAACATCTGGATCCAACCTTCTCTGTATAGCAGCTGCACCCTGCGTTCATCAAAATTAATACGAAATCGTTACATTAACATGAAACTGAGGATAATTCAAACGAGATAAATAGGGTTTTTGTATCAAACCTCCATGTCCCCAATCTTGTATAAGTAGACCATTTCTTCCTTTAACCGAGCTTGCTCTTTCATAGCTTGCGCCTGCACACTGAATTATAATCACATCAGATTTACACAAGTAAGCAGACTAATAGCTAAGAAAACTTGAGATTTCAAACAAAACACTAACCATTCCGCCTTCCATTGATCGCTTTAGAGCTAACACTTCTTCTTCCTTCTGCTTTTCGCAGAACTCCTGCAACTCTAGTCTGAAACAAACACAAAAAGATACGCCTTTTAAGCAACCACATCCACAGTATCAATGCATTTTATTTACTGCTGGTAGTAAAGATAGAATCTTTGGTTACCTGCGTTGTTCTTCGTCATTGAACACAGTACGTTCACTAGTCCCATCTTTCTTCAAACCCTTTTTCATCTCTTTTTCTAATTTACGTCTATAGTAACCATCAATGTCATAGTATCTACAAAAATTCAGATATTCGATGAACTACTAATCTCAACCATAAGTATCCAACAACATTTAAACACCCACACAAACAAAAGAAGCTTACTTCTTGGATGTAAATGTACCAGTATTATGATCCTCCATAAAACTGTGGAAACAAATCAATTTGCACACAACATGTTAACATAAACCAAAAGAGCTTCATATGAACATCAATCACAGTACATAGTACATACTCTTTAAACATTTTCTTTTCTTCCCATGGTGGCAAGCTTTCCAAATTAACCTATTAGCGGAGACAAACAAGGCTAAGTTTAGATTTCTCAATTCGAATTCCAAAGCAAAATAGGATCGTATTAGATAAAGTTACCTCCTTTACTTCAAGCAACCATGCTGTAAACTCTGGTCGTTTATTCCTACACATTTCAGTAATCAACAACTTCAATATCTAATCAACAAAATTCTCGACTTCAATCTCCATATAGCTCCATGTAAGAGCTGCTCAAGATCTTCTTAAAAAAAGTTTAAATTGATACTAAGAGACAGAACCATTACCACATATCAGTTTCTCTGATGATTCCAAACTTTCCCCATGATTCAGTTACAGCTCCTTTCTTCACTTTCTCAGACTTCTTCTTCTTCTCCTTCTCTCTTCTTCTCCTCTTCCTCTCTCTTTCTTCTCTCTTCCTTCTCTTCCTCTTCCTCCTCCTTCTCTCATCTTCACTCTCACTCTCCTCAGAATCAGAATATTCCAACGAATAATCAGACTTCGATTCTGATTCTGAATCTGAGCTACTACTCGAATAAGCATGGCGTCTTCTCCGATCTGATTTCCTTTTCCCTCGATTTTCTACTTCTACGTCTCTCTTCTTCCTTATCTGACTCGCTTCCACTTTCCAAACCAGATTCAGAGCCGGATTCTTTGCCGTCTTTTGTTCTCCTCTTAGATTCACGGTGTCGACTTACATCTTTCTCTTCGCCGGATTCCTTTTCGGAAACGCTAGATTTCTCCCGCGTTGATTTTCTTCTGATATCTCTATCCTCGACGTCGCGTTTCGTGTTCTCCGTCGGAGAACCGTCGTGGTTTCTTCCCATCTTGCTAGATCGCCGGCGAGCTATATAGGCCCCTAGGTCAAGGAGTGATCAACCGTTAAAATTGGGAAGCAATGCAAGTACTTAAAATTGAATTGGGCCATAGTTGATGAAAGCCCATTAGTAAGAATAATGTCGGATTTTGAAAGTCCACGACTTGTAGGCCTAATTCGAATCAGTCTCAGTTATGTTTTTTTTATCATGCCTAATCTTGTGGCTGATTCTTTTGCAAAAAACATCTTACAAGACTTTGAACCTTATGTAACGTAAGAATTTCATGCATTTAATTTTTTCTTTTGATAAAAGTGAATTTAATATTTTAGACATTAACAGAAAGAGAGAGTAAAATTATAAAGAATTCATACCTTAATAACATTAAATTTTAATAGAATTAGATAATCAATGATAATTAAACATTTTGAATAACAAAAGATTTTAATGCAGTGATACTGTGGCCTCTCCTCCTCCACCTTTTGTCTTCCACCGACATATCATGGTGTTGTACTGGAGAACCTAATCGAAATCTCGATAAGGACTCTCATCTTTTGTTCCTCAGTGGGCCCTGGCCCAGTAAGAATCTCAAGCCATATCTTCATCACAACTTACTGCATACTGCAATGAACTAGATGCCTCTAGTGTATATTCGGTAGTGTTGGGTCTGTTGAGGTTGTCAAATTCCTCCTTTATATAGAGACTATTAAGAATTATTTAGCTTCTCTCTAGCATTTATATATTATGTACATTCATTTATCTCATTATTTATGAAGATATTTATAACATGGTCACTTTGAGTTTATCAAATCATATATTCTTTTTCTCTGTGAAAAGATTTTTGGTATCAAGTTCCTCCAGTTTAGAGAGAGTGTTTTCACTAATAACCTTTGTTAAGGTTCTTGTTGTCTCTACTTCCTCCATTTTGGAAAGCATTATAGTATTACTTCTCTTATCTTGGATCTGTTTATTTCCACTAAATATATTTCATAGGAAAGAATTGTTGTCTTCAAAATCTTTCATCATGAAGAGAAGTACAATATTTTCTGTTTTTGTGGAGATTGATGCTAAAAGCATCGCCTTAACAACATCGAAAACTCAAAATTTTGCTCTCTCACTGTTGGCAACCAATCCCATGCTCTTCTTGGGATTTGCGGAAGTCTTCTCTCGTCTTACTTGTCACCACCATTTTCAGGGATCGAATGTCTCGGCACTTAAGGCGCAAGTTCGGATTTTCAAAATACAACGAATACTTTTGTACTTTATGTGGTATTGCATTTTGGGGAAGCCGATCATCACACATCGGCAAGCCTTACACCATTTCGAGTGGCATATCCATGCGGCGTATTCCGCATCTTCATTCGTTCTTAGTATTCGTATTTTAGCATATTGTTCTAGACTTATGTTTTGTTTTACCTTCTTATCGTATTCTATCATTGTCCGGATAATGTGAATCGGTAAGATTGCATTAATCCGTTTTTTTTTCATGTATATTTATCAGTTTTCTCCTGATCTTTTAAGAAAAAAGTCAGTAAACCGATAATTTAATATATGGAGTTTGACGACAAAAAATATTTTAAATAAAATTTTCTTAAAACCAATAAAAGTATATTTTCACCGAAATTTGAGAATTTAGTAGCTAATAATCGTAGATTTAAAAAAAAAATTATTTTAAGAAAAATCCTCTAAAAGATAACCTCAATCTTCTTCAGTCAAGAGGCTCTTGAACCAAAAAAATTCCATCAAGTTGATGTGTGTTAAGTCATCAGGAAGAATCACAAAATGTAGGTCCTCGGTAAACTCCACGTCATGACCTGTAAACTCCACTTTGCAGACGATGTAGGTCCTCTGTAAAAATATCTATCACAAAATACACAAATTATAAATAGAAACAGAACGAAAGCACTAAAAGGGCGGCTGTCTATTGGTAGTACAAAAGCATTAGTTTCTTTTTGTCTTGGATTCAATCCTTTCTTGGGACGAAATTCATTTTTTAAAATTGGAATTGATCAAAGAATAGCTTCGGATACCGAAAGAAATTATGGGGTAAAAGTTTGAAACTTCCGCTCTTTAAAAATAAAGAAAAAAAACAAACAAAGAAAAAAGAAAAGAGAGAAAACTTGTACATCATGTTCATGCAACAGAACATCCATGCATTACCCACTTATGATAAACTAGACTCAAAGGTTTGTACATTGTCATCTTATTAATGAAACATGAAATTTAATAGAATTTGATTGAATTCAATTAAGCGATAGAGTTTAAGGAGATTTAATGTAATTACCTATAAATCTAACGTTTTTGTTTGTACCCATTGTAATAGAATTTAAAATAGAGTTTAATAGAGTGTAAGTAGGTACCAATTCTTCTAAGTTCTATAGTGTAGGCAAGTTTGAATATCCTTGGGAAGTGAATTGATCTCCAATGTGTATATTACGTGGTCTATTCAATAACACATGAATTTTAAAAAAAATCTATGAAATGACTAATTGAATAACACTATAATTTAGGAGAAAGTTAAATACAGTCAAATTCAACCAAGGTCTTTAACATAACTATATTTAGGGGCCTAATAACTTACATGGCAATTCCCAGGGACCGAAGTTGGTAACATTGGTTTCGCGAATTGCTTTTAGCGTCCGACATCTTAGCCAGCACCGTGAGAGAGCAATTAATTATAAAATAGGAACAATATACACCATAATGTTAAGAAGAAAACTACATATGATTGAATTTTTTTAGCTAACTTTATCTATATGATTTTGCCTTTACATAATATATGATTAAGTTTTATATATATAAAAATTTGACAAAAACATAAAATAAAATTGATTTTATTTTCATGTAGTATTTTATAATCAAATAATTAATTAGTCATTATTATTTTTAAAAAATATTAATAAAATTGATTTAAATATTTATAAACAATCAAAACTAAGGATACAAAATTTCGCGTATATGTATGGCCTAGTCTAAGTAAAAGACAACTGGAATCGGATTAAGAAAATTGCTGGCATTTAAAATCCAAGCCTACCTTATCAGAAAACAAAAATGCTCCAAGCCTTTGAAACATCAAATAAAAAGACACACATAGCTTCTTGTTTTTTTTTTTTAATGTTTTTTTCTTTGTTAAAGAATTTGTTTTGCTCAACTATTTTCTTTTGTATCACTTTACGCAATATATATTAGTCTAGGGTCTAGCCATCTAAGTGTTAAATCCTACATTTGTGTTTTCGACAAATCTACTCAATTATAGTTACTAAAACATATCGTATGATAACCATTTTTTTTCTTGTCAAAACTATCGTATGATGAATTATATGTAAACATTATTAGCCATGTTTCCGGTTTCGTTATCTACCTTCTCTATTCAATACTTAGTTAGATCTTCGAAGCAGAACTGTAGAACCATTGCCATAATTTATTGTTCTCATCATCTTTTCTTGTACTTCATTTTTTCTTCAAAATTTTCAGAAGCAAATTTCTTAGTTTATTAAACAAAGAAAACAAAAACAAAAATTATATTACCATATTTTCCAGTCCACTTTTCGTCCCCCTTGAGTATATATAACTCTAGCAACACCTTCTTCAAGGCTTCTCTGCTTAGAAACAACTCTCTGAGAACTTTCCAATGCCTACTAATTGTTGATACTTGTGTTGTTTATCAATGTTATTTGTGAATGTATCTAAGTTAGCTTTTTCTCTTATTTATAACCAAATGTTTTTCTACTTATCGTCTACTTGAATTTGAAGCTTATATATTGTTATGCATCCCATTTTTGGCTTTTCTCAACTTAAACACGTTTTTAATATTAAAGCAAAAAATAATTTTAGTTTTCACTTTCCAGCTAGTTAATAATTTCCTTGTTACTTTATTTATTATGTTTCATAGGTTTCATATTTTGAGAATATATATACACACACGCACAACTTACAATTTTCTGTTTGAACTTTGTTAAGAGTATATCGATATTTATGTATTATATATATAATAACATTTAAATGTATGTGACTTGAAATTTATTCAACGTTTAATATAATAACACAAATTGGCAAGAGTAGTAGTCCATATCGTGTTCACCAAAAGCCCAACTTTCGAAAGGATTAATTACTCAAATCCCATGGAGAAATCCCTAATTGAATCACTTCAACATCGATGCCAAAAAATCAATTTATAAGGTTATACATAATGCATAGAACCTTATAAATCTTTTTTTGTAACAACTTATAGACATGCTTATATTTATAACCCAGTTCACTAATCTAAATAATTTATGTTTACTCGGAAATTTATTTTTTTATTAGAATGTTCAATTTATTCAACCAACAAAACAATTATTTACAATGAAAATGATAAAGAAACAAATAAAGAATGATAATAGCTTTGAACTTGAATTTTCAAAAATCGACTTGAACACCAACATTTTTTAAAAAACAATATATAATCTGTTAGACAACAAATTGATAATAAATGGAATTCTTTTAATTCTTCTTGTTCAAGTTACTCATTAAGAGCAAGAGACCGTGTAACAATCATATATACCGGACCAATTCTTGCGTTTCCGTAATATATAATTAAGTTTTTTAATATAAAAAATTGACCAAAAAGAAAAATTCAAATATAAGTAAAATTAAAATATACATTAATTTATTTTTACGCATATATTTTATTATTTAATAATTAATTAATAGTATAAAATATAAAAATATTAATAAAATTGATTTGAATAATTATAAACAAACAAAATTAAAGGTAGGTACAGATATAGCCTAATCTAAGTAAATAACAATTGGAATCGGATGAAAAAAGTACTTAACATTCAAAATCCAAGCCTACTTCATAAAAACAAAAAGCTCCAGGCATTTACAAGGTTGCAGATTACATGGTTGGGTACACAAATATGAAATTGAAATCCAAAGAAAGCTTTGCCATTTATATTAATATTCTTCTCGTTAATACACGGGAAAATTGGGACATGCCCCAAATTTTCTAATTTAAACAATTATTAAAATTAACATTCTTTGTTTTTTATCTAACAAATTAATCTTATAACCAAAGGTTTGGTAGCATAGTGGTAATACAAAAGAGTTGGTTCTTGCCCAAAACTCAAAAGAAGAAAAAAAAAAAACTCCTATAACTATTTATTGTATTCAAGAAACCCTTTATTTTTTTAGATATTTACTTATACCTTCTCTATTCAATACTTAGATCTTCGAAGTAGAACTATTGTACCTTAGATCCACCACTCGCAATGGATTGAAGTCGATTTTGATTCACACCAGATAATCTCCATTGATGTCGTTTATCTCACGAAGCCAAATGTTGTGCCTCGTGATAACAGGAGCAAGTTACCTGCTTACTTTTGATCTCAACATGAACATTAAGTGTACAAAGTTGCATTTGAGATATATCCCAAAGTTGCCACAGTCCGAGTGGGAGTTATTAGCTTTTGTAGCAAAACGGAGCACTTGGTTGAGTCGCCCAGCGGCAAATTTTGCCTTGTTAGGCGGTGAGTCTTCAATACAATATAACTAAATTAACTAACTATGACAATAACTAACAACACTTATTACAGGTATGTGGAGACATGACAAAGGTGACAATGAGATTATATTCAACACAACCAAGATCTTCATGGTGTTTAAGCTAGAAAGCAAAGCCAGTATGGAGAGATTAACGCTTATTACACTGAAGACATTGGAGATCTCTGCATTTTCTTTGGCTACAATGAGCCATTTTGTGTTGAGGCAAGCATATATCCTGGAGTAAGCCTAACTCTATAACTCTAAATTGGCCTCTTTGGCTCTTACCCAATCTTGTCTAATCCTCTTGTTTAATCTGCCTTTTGACATCCTTTTGATGTTTTACTTTAGCATGTTCCTAAGACCCAATTAAACAAGACTTGTGTTCATGTATATTATCATCTGTTTCTGTAGCATACATGCACAACTATGTATAGTTTAGGCAAATACAAGTGACAAACTTATACAGCTCTGGACCAAGCAAGCTATTTACATCACAGACTGTACAAAAAAAACGGATGCTAAAGGAATAAACACAACTACTGAGTAGTGACTCAGAACAGAAAGAGGCATAGGAGAATGCAGCAAAGGAAGAAGATTGAAACCCGATGCAGAGACTTCTCTAGCTGCAACAGTCTCTGGTTGTTGTTCCCATTGATGAATCGAGCGTTTTGGTAAGGATGCGCCAAAGTGTTTGTAAACGTTCCAAATATCCTCGTGTACACCATGTCTCCAAACATACCTATAACCGGGTACAAGAAACTCATCATGACCGCATTAGCGAGATCAGTTGATGATTCTGTTGCAGTGAAGCCAGCGTAATGACGAGAAGACTGAGCTTGGTGGTGTTGTTGCAAGCTCGGGTTTAGGGATGAAGCTGAATTGATCAGATTTTTTAAAGGAGACAAAGCGGGTCTTTGTGGTACTATCATAGTTTCTGAAGAAGAAGATGTAGAAGACATGCCTCTTCCGTAAAGAGGAACTAACGAACCAATGGAGATGTTAGATTTGCAAACAGGGCAGTTTTGCTGCTGAATAAAGGAGAGTGAAGATGATTTTTGCACATCTAACCATCTGTAAATGCAAGGCCAACAGAACAGATGACCGCAGAGAGTCACGATTGGATCATGCGCAGTTTCTAACAGATGTTGCAATCGAAACAGCCGCTTTCGTTAGAGTTAAGTTTCGTTGGGAGTGTGATGAGATTAGGCTTTCGTGTCAATACAAAACCATCAGCAAGTGTTTGTTGAGCATCAAACCTGAAGAAATTGCCTTCCATGAGAGTAGTAAGATCCTGAAATAAGGGAAACACACAATAAAGTAATATCATTTAGAAATAAAGCATAGAACTTTACAAGCACTAAACACCAATACAAACTCTTAAGATTGAGGATAGATACAAGTTTTGAAATTGAAAGAAGAGATACAAAGGTCACTGAAGAGCTCATAAGAGGCAGAGAGGTTCTTGAATGAAAGCTACATCTGTTAATCATACAAACATAAAATATTATCTTGACTTTATGGATTCTGTGAAAATGGTGATTTAATCATCTAACTCAGAATTAGACGAAGCCAACAAAAAAAAAGCCACTGATTGATCTGATTTGACTTATAATGTCAGAAAGATCAAAAACCCTAAGCAAGTCAAATCACAATGCAAAATTATGATCTTCAGATTAGGTAACCAAGAAACTACATTTACGATTCCAAGCAAACCATTAAGAATTTAATTCGAATTACGATTTCCCAATAATCCGGGAGAAAAAAGATTGTTTTTTTAAAAACCTCCAAAATCCAGAAAATGGAAGATTTCGAATCTGATGAGAACAGAAGCTTCGGGTTTTGTAAATCTTCAGATTACATTAATCAAACGAATGATTGACCTAGACGGTAACCACAAAAAGAACATACCGTATCGGAGATGACGATCGTAAAAAATTCGAAATCGCGAAGGAGAAGGAGAAGGAGAAGGCGTAAGAAGAGAGATCTCAGGGATTCAGTAGGCTTATGATGATTTGATAAATAAATGATTGTAATGTTAGTGACGACCACGATAATGATTAATCACTTGTTCTTCGTGTCTTTTAGCTCAGTTAATTAAAATATATATTCTAAGAAAAGGATAATAATTACTTATTAGTTAAGGTCGTTTATAACAAATGAGCCTTTTTCTTGATAATTATCATTAAACTAGTGTTATACCCGGAAAAAAAAAATGAACCAAATTTATTAGTAATACAAATATCCAAAACTTAAATATATATAAAATTATGTAATATGTAAAGCTTTTGAAAATCAACAAAATCAAAATTTAGGCAGTGGAATTTGATTATGTTTTTTTTTTTTTAAACTTTTTAAAAAACAACTGATGATTAAATTCTTAAGAGTATCAATTCGTTGTAAATTATATAATACGAAAAATCAAGTTACAGTTACTCAAGACATTTTTGTGAACATATACTGTTATTGTATTTGTTTTTGGGCAGCTAAGTAACATTGCTTTTCCAATCGAACACAAGCAACTGACTCCTCACACCTTATGTTTTCTTCTTTTCAGCAGAATATTAAAAGATTCACTTCAAGCCTTTAAATCCTAAATCCGTTAATGGTCAAACACTTGAGTCCTTTTAACTGAATGGATCTCTAAGTTCCTTGAAATCTCGACATCATCATTGGTGCCATCCACTCCTCCCGATTCTATAAGATTTTGTCCTATTTATACTTTTAGCTCCGGAAGATAGATTAGAAAAGAGGTTATAATATGGAATCAAGGAAAAACTAAGATCAAAAGAACCAAAATTGAGATCAATCCAGCAGCGTTGTGAGAAGTTTGAGAGATTTTATGGATTCAAAAATTTTAGGAACAAAGAAAATTGTTAGTGTTCATCGTGACTTAAATATGTAGAGTTTTATTGGTGTGACTTAAATATGTAGAGTTTTATTGGTGTGACTTATGATTTATAAGATAAAATACTAAACAATAAACAAATAATATTAATTTTATATTATATAAACAAACTATATTAAACTAACGACAAACAAAAAAAACAAAAACAAAAATTTTACTCTTAAATTAACAACTAAATTTTTTCATAACATTTTAGACCCTAGTCAAAACTGATGGTAAATTTCTAATTTGTTATTAACAGCACAAGATCTGTTTTTACCAAATTATAATTTACACTCAAAAGTCTGTCCACAACAGAAGCAGTTTGGTTCCAAGTGCAACCAACTGAATCATCATCTCAGTAGGTCCAGGTGAATGGAAGTATGTACTTTCGTCGTCTTTTCTTCTTCGAACTCGTTTCTTCATCCACCATCTTCATCTTAATCTTCTTCTTATTCTTCTTCTTTCGAGATGACTCTTTCCATTTCTTACCAGGAGTATCTATGTCACCACTTGTGGTATTCCCTCTTGGGAACGAACCTTCTTCATCTTCTTCGAGCTGCCAATTACAGAATAGCCCGCCATTTCTTTTGCCGTTACTCGACACTGGCAATGGCTCTCCTGCTCCAGGAAGCAAGCTGTTGAAAGTGACGTCCCTGTTTTTCCCTCCTTTGCGCTCTGACAGAATCCGGTCTGGTCTGATTATGGTGCCGAGAATGCTTCTGTTTGGTCCTAATGCTAGAATCGCTTTTGTGTTTGTTAAAGTAGACAAGGCCATTGCAAAGGCTGATCGAATCTGTATATAAAGAAGCCTGTCTCTTCTCAGTATATATATATATATATATATATATTTATCCATCTTAACTGTCTTGATACACTAGAGAAGTGAATGGAACCTGAAAGTAGTTGAATGAGTTCTTCCCAGTATCGTTCTCTGGATTCTGATTATCCAACAAAACAAATAGAAACCAAGTTAATCTTTTGTCAGATGCCTTCTAAGCTTCTTGTTTATACAAAACCAGAGCTTGAAGCTGACCTGTGGATCCTCGATAGAGATGAGCCCTGGCCGGGCTCTGTTCAGGAAACTGAAGAGACAAAACATATGAATGTTAACAGACACAAAAGGTAAATAAAAATCTCCAATGTAGGTTAGTTTACTTACCCTTTGTTGCTCTTCGAAAAGAAAGAACCACCCGTTTTGCAAGATACACCAACATCTATGGTGTTTAATTTTCGCCCGTAAAAATCAAAGAATTTAACCTACAATAAGAAAAAGATGAAGGGAGATTTTAGCGAACAAATGAAGCTAATACAAATATACAATCAAGGCTTTAAGTCGTGATGACAAAAACATACCAATAAAACTCCTAAGTTATGCTCAGGTGGGCTTCGACCATCCTTGAGATACTGTTTCATAGAAGAAACAAAGGTAAAAAAAGTCCAATTTAGAGATGTTCAAAAATGAAAGCATCTGGTAATGTGAAATTCAAGTAACCACTTTTACCTTGAGAAATGCAATGAGCATTGCAAGAAGTGCATATGAACCAATTCCACCACTGTACACCTGAACAAAAACATTAAAGACAATTTCTGAATGTTTAAAACTGTGAACTGTTAAGAGGGATGATATTATATTAAAGAAAAGCAGATTATTATTCCCAGACCTCATTAAGTTCTCTCTGCTGTAGAAATACTTTCAGAATTAGACATAATGGTCGTAGAGGAGGCAACTTTGATACTGCATCCGGCAAAATATTTGACATAGTTGTAAGATTACATAGGACCAACATAATAAGCTGCTAAAGAGTATCATTAAGCGGAAATTCACAAAATTTATGTGAAACATCTGGGGCAACGAGGCCAGATTCATTGGTGGAATAAAGTCAAACTTATTAGAAATATGCTTTCACAAACCTGTATAAACTCAGCTGCCTTTGGTCCATTCTCCATATCAAAACTGCAAAGCCAGTGACATACTTAATACTAGCTAAATTCATATAATCTATTCACAAAAACGTCATTTGTGCGTCTATATATACTGCAATTACAGAGCTTTATAATCAAGCATAGACCACAAAGCTTTTGTTGAGGATATATAATAGCCTAAAGTTCAAAGCTCCTATGCTGCCTACAATCTATATAAGATAAAAGCAGATTGAATCTAAAAGGGAAGCCAATAGGTAAATAGTACAATTAAAAACCTTAGGTCGAAAGCAATGTTGCTTTTCTTCTCAACAAACTTGATAATTGGTACACGAGCCTTAGCAATCACCTGCACAATCAAAGAGCTAATTATGAGCCACGATCTCTCTTAAGATACTGCCACAATATGATAAAAGAAAGTCAAAGATACCAGAATATTTTTTGCAATTCCCCTTTGTGACAATGCCTTGGAGAGTGCACGTAGACCTAGTTGAGTATTTGTGAGACCTGATTCCAGAATCACCACCTTTATATACACCAAAAAAGGAATAAAGATTTAGACATACAAATCTCTTCAGACACTAAATTATGCAGGTAACTAACTTCAGAATCAAAACAGAATAATATATAAGGCATGGATCTAACATTGGCTCATTCATAAGAGAAAAAAAAAGGAGATAATCTTTGTATTTAAGCTCTAAAGATATTCTTGTGAATTGTATAACATACTCAACCAAACAAAAAAGTGTTGTGATTACACTTACATCTATATCACTTGTAGGAAGATAAAGCCCTGTCCTGTATGATCCAAAAACCTCGACCTGCAACAGAAGATTAAGCAGGAATTAGAGATTGCAGTTTCAAACTAAAGATTACTTCAAAGAGTGATTGAGATTTCGAATGTTGAACCTTGCAAGTCGGCCAGATATATTTAATAACACTTGAGACACTTTCCACTGCTGCATCACGCTCTGCTTTTTCTGCTTGAGTTGGTAGCAGAAAATCACAGAAATGTACTACTTCTGCAATAATCAATATCGAATTAGAGAAGATTCACAACAAGTTTCAATACTATTCAAAAACTAGATACTTCAACAAAGCAATGGAACTAACTAGAACCTAACATCAATGACCAAATTATCCAGAACTAGCAAAGACCCAAACTTTGAAGCAATTTTTGCTCATTACCTTTATGCAATTGAAGCATTGGGATCTTAGAAAAACTATTCTCACTAAACCAATTACTCTCCAATCTAGGTTCCTCAGTTTCTTCATCTTTTTTCCTCTTTTTAATCTTCTTCTTCGATACCACCACCGGCGTTACAGGTTCGAGACCGTTCTCATTCGTCTCGGCGTCGACGTCGAGTGAGAAGAAATCCACCGTAGCTGATTCCACCGGCGTGGTATCAACGGTGAAATCAGAAATCTCTTTGCGAAAAACAGAATATTGGTGCGAATCGTCATGAGTTAGTGCAGATTGATACGAATCTGACAATGAAAGTGGGGTAAGAGTATCGTATACGAAAGCTGGAGCTTCCGTCTTAGCATCAGACTCCATTGGAGATTGACGGAAGCTGAAATTGGGTTTTAGGGTTACGAAGCCGCCGGTGAGGTGATACAACCTAAAAATAAATAATTAATGTTGGAAAAAAAGGTAAAAAGTTAATTTGGAGTAAAGAAAGTAATTTATAATTTATAAATCTTTTGGGAGTACATATGCATTAGAAACAGACTACAAAATTTGAAGAGTCTAATAAAATTGTGTTCTCTCCCTTTCAAACTACATAATGTCTTAGGAATACATTTTTTGTTTCAAAATAGATGATATTTTAGGATTTAAATGCAACTTTTTATTTTATTAATTACAAAAACATATTTTTAGGGGAGTATAAAGATTTCAATGCAACTTTTCAAAATAAATGATATTTTAAGGAGTAATAATCATTCTTTTTCTCATTTAATTGATTATTGTTCTATTCATAAATTATGTTTTGACTAAAAGTTAATACTTTTCTGTTCCTTATTAATCCAAATTTTAGAAAAAAGTTTTTTAAAAGATAAGTTTTTGAGTTATAGAAAATTGTCAATCACAAAAAATAATGCATTTATAATCAACTTTTAATATATTTTCTTAATATGTGTAAAAATGTTAAAAAATTAGATTAATTAGAAGAGTATTTCTTATGTATAATCAAAACATTATGTATTTTCAAATAGAGGGAATATCGGTTAACTTATACCTATTTTTGTTTCATAATATGTTTTTAAGTATTATTTGACAATAACAAACAAAAAAAAAAGTTTCGTATGTATTATGAAGATTTAATTTCGTCTTTATTTTCAACGAAGTAAAGAACTGTATTATAAATACTTAAGGTGTCCGAAGCTACATGACAAGCCTTCAACAACGAAGGCAAGACCTCCAGAACAAGAGATAGCTATAGTATTAAAGTAGCAAAAACAGAGCCACTGCTTGGTCTAAAATTACCAGTGTATTTTCCTAGTTGGATAAACAGAGTGTTACTAATTCTTCTTCCATAGTTAAAGTCTTTGTCCGGCCTCTGCTTGTACCGTAGAATGAAGCCAATGTGGCCCTCTCTGCGCGATATATGATTGATATCTATGCTCTGCAGTCACATTCTTTGCTATGCTTAACACACATCTATTCGTGGCTTCCGTCACATCCTGCAATTGCCAATTACCAATTTTTTCTAATTCTTTGTGAATCTCTCCCACTATATTCGTGAATATTGGCCATTCTCGGGGTCGTTTAATGGCTTCACCTGCCTCCTTTGAGGATATCTCAAATATCACTGTTTTAGGTCTCGCAAGCATTGTATCGCCCATAGAATACATAACAAGTCTGCTTCCACAGTTAAAGCTGCTTTCGAGAACGATCTACGACTCTGGTGCATGGCTTCCCCTTTGGTATTTCTAGTGATCCAACCTGCTCCACTGTTTCTTCTAGGATGGATCCAAGAGGCACTCATGTTACATTTGATCCATCCTTCCGGTGGTGTTAACCAGTTCTGTGAACTTTCCTTATCCTCTCCTAAATCCCTTTCACTATGTTTCGTCTTTTGATTAATCGAATGCCACAGCTCCGCCTAGTCTGTTGCTATTACACCTAGATCTTTTCCAATGCTGAGTATGAACTTTTTTCCAATTATTACATCTATGTAATAAAAACTGTATAATATATAGCGTTTTTGCCAATAACAACGACACTTTAATTTGATTAACAACTTCAATTGTGAACTTGTACTCGGGTTTCTGCAAACGGTACGACTTGGCATAGTGTGGGAAACATACTGAAAGAGTAAGAGGGTTTTAAATGATGAGGAATTGAAATGGTAATAGGACCACATATCGTTACTGAAAGAAAGGGGCATAATTAAGTACAGTTGTTCACTTTTGGGATTTACTAATTAAGGATCGAAATTTTTAGTTATCATGGGGTCTAAACACACACACACACAAAAACTTGTCCTTGTTGGTCCAATTTTTGGATGAGCCATATACCTTATAAATAGGTTTATATATACTGTATAGTGTTATATATAATTTTGTTTTTGTTTTTAGTTGAAATATTTTGTTTACATTAGATTAATCATTGTAGTTTTCAGTGCAAGGTTTCCTTTAACATGGTAACATAGTTGAAAAAAGCGAATCAGGCACGTTATGTATATTGTTCTCATATTTGACACAAAAACTTATTTTGATATGAGAATCGACGTCTTTAACTCAATACTTGCGTTTACAAAAAAAAAATTTTTATTTATCTTTCTTTCAACAACTTTAATATATTTTGTATACTTCAATACATTTTTTATACTTTTAATGTTAATAAAAATAACATCTTTAATCTATTATTTTACAATAGTTAATCATAATTCAAATTTAATTAAATTAGTCTAAATATTAAATTTAAAACACCAACCATATGTAATAATAATAATAGTAGATTACTTAACATAAATTACATAGTGTTACCAAAATAAATTTATATTCTATACCACAAAAATATTATTACATTATAAAATATAAACAACCAAACATTTTTCTGCGAAGAGCATATCTTGTGAATATCTTGTATCCCTGATATCATGTAACCTCTTTCGCTATATTAAGCCACGTTAATATCATAATCTCTAAGGAGAACTTCATCATCTTTCATGCTATCTGAGCCATAGCTTACGAACCTTATTTGTTTCTCTCTTTATCTCTACTCTCGTCTCTTCTCTCTCTTATTTCTTTCTTTGATATTTTTTCCGAGCTTTTAAGTTTCTGTAACAATGGCTGCTCCACCTCCAGCCATTGAAAGGGCTATGATTATCTGATCAAACAAAAATGGATACTAAAGATTTCGAGGACATGATTAACTGTTGCTTAATTTATGGTAGAAAATACAACTATAAACCGTATACAACTCTTATAATTACAGCACAAATAAATCGAATCAAAGAATCAAACCTTATCCTCACTATTCTACTTTCCACGTATATTGTAAAGCATGTAAAAATAACCTCAGTCGAATGAAAAACAGCGAATATATATTTACTCGAAAATATTTAAAAAATGATCAGACTAAAACGAACTAAAAAGAATATTGCACGAACCACCATGAATCGTCTTCATCAATAACCTCCGGTGATCGGGAATAAATCTGCGTCTTCTTCACCTCTCGAAAGTGAATCTTTCTAACCACCATCAATGTGGAATGACCAAATTGCCCTTACAGGCTTAACCGCTTAAGCATCTTAAGAAAGTTATTTACAAGATTCTGTTTGGATTTTTTTATTGAATTTTTAAAAATTAATATAAAATTTTCATTCATATTTATTAGGAGAGAGAAATAAGTTTTATTTTTTAGAAACTAATAATTATTTAAAAGATTCTATTTGGATTTTTATTAGATTTTTTATATTTTAATTAAAATTAATATTCACAATTGAAATTAGTAATAATAATCTTTATTATTCAATTTTATATATTACTAATTTTAAATATATTATTTTCATATAAAACAGTATTATTATTATATGTACAGATATAATTTTATTTTAATAATACTTTTTAAAAACATATTAATTGAATAATTCATCATATAAATATAATATTGAATAATAACAATTATTATTGTTATTTTCAGATACTAAACGAATTTAATATATATAATAGATTTAATATTAAGAAATCAGATTTAGGATACAATAAAATCGGCAATTATTAGTTGGAATATTCGAATATTCAATTAGGTAAAATTACAATTTTTTAAATATTTAATTAACTATTTACCTAATTATATTGACAAATTATTTTTTTGTTATAATCAAAAAATAAAAAGGTAAAAATTTTAATAAATAAAAAAGTTATTTAAAATATTCTGTTTGGATTTTTTATTGAATTTTTAAAAATTAATTTAAAATTTTCCTTCATATTTATTAGGAGAGAGAAATAATTTTTATTTTTTAGAAACTAATAATTATTTAAAAAAAAAAAATTTTGGATTTTTTATTGGATTTTGTTGCATAATTTTTTGACTATTTTAACTTTCTATAGGTTGTTTAATTTAGTCTTAATTTTATAAAAATACAATGGCATTTTATGTAATATAACACATGAAAACTGGTTAAAATATTTACAGAGTTGCTTAAATAATATAGAAGTAGATTCATCCGTGTTACCTAGCTAAGACATGCTTAGATTAGTCTTAAACCTGGGATACATACATATATATTTTTTAATAAATCAACTAACTTCCACTCTTTTAGTTGAAGCAGTCAGTTTTCACACTCAAAACGAGACAAAGACGCACGAGAACACATTTGAAAACATGTACCAAACGCAATGGGAGATTTTAATATCACGTGGTATTTGACCAATAGCGTTGGCAGCTAGCTGTACTCTTTATCATTAACTGGCCCAAATCTTAAACCAAATCTCTCTGGCCATATTTCTATTTTGTACTAGTCTAGTGTCTATAACTAAAGAGAATCAATCTTTGACCAAAAAAAAAACTAAAGAGAATCAATCTTTCATTTTCGTCCATCAACATTACCATTTACGTGCTATTAATTGTTTTTCTGCTTTTTTTTGTTGGTAATTGTTCGTTTACATTTCAATCTTACAAAGCTTTTAGACACTAGATTACAGCCGTAGATTTTGAGTAATTCAATTAGACGTGAGACATCAAGTTTGCACTGTTTACTCTTTAGGATTAGACGTGAAGCCCAAATTGTAGCCGACACACGTGGTCTGACTAACCAATTACATTTTTTACTAATTCAAATTGTGCAACCTAAAATATACATAATTTTAACACAAGGTCTTGAATAAATCCAATAAATTCTTAGTGTTTGTTACATGCAATCCATGAAATAATGAACCAAGACATTCATTAGATCCGAAGATCAAAGATTTAAGAAACATGTAGATTTATCCGGTGTCGCTAGTTCAACTAATATAGATCACCAAACCATTCAAATGAAAAGAGTACTCAAAATCACGAATTCGATCACCGGCGATGTAAATGAAATATATTTAACTTCGGCCGAAAAAAAATTAATGAATGTAAAAACTAAAACTTATTGGTAACCAAAATATTCTGCAAAAACTTTTGTCTTCCGCCAAAAGAAAATCTTAAACAACAAATTATTGTTGCTAGGTTTTAATAATTTATAACAAAATAAAACTACTTATATGATGATTAGTTCTCACCATCCAAAAATTCCTTAAAAAGTTTTAAAATATCAACAAAAGTAACCATACCAATCAAACAACCATCTTCATCAATCACCCACACATAACTCACTCTATGAGCTATCGCTTGTATCATCACCGCCATTAACGAACTCTTCCGATTACACACTTTCGCCACTGATTTCCTCGCCATCCTCGCCGCATTACTCACCGACCTCCCATACGACTTCGTTCTCGTCGCCGGAGATTCTTCATCCGACGAAGACCCCGACGACGATGAAGACGACAGCGAATCTACGAGTGAGATCAATCCAACCATCCCTTTATCTTCTAAACGATTCCTAACAACTCCGACGAGACTCTCCGGTGGACCACTACCGTCAATGTACGACATTAAATCTCCGGCAGAGAGTGTAGCTACCGCTGCAGCGGCGGTTTCGTCGCAACAAGCGAGTGTCATCGGTGAAATCTCTCCGATCAAACCCAGACGTTGATCTTCTTGATCACATCCAATATCAACCACGGCAACGGAGACATTGTCCACGATAGCACGAGAAATGGCAGCGACGGCGGAGGCAGCGGGGGAGTGATAATCAACGGCGAGGATAGTTTCTGTGGTGTTGATGACGCCGAGATCGGAGATAGAAAGCGCCAGTAAAGGAGAGAAAACGTTAATGGAATCAAGAAGGAATCGGATTATGTCTTCTTGTGTGATCCAGCAGAATTGGCGGCTGTTCTTGTGGATAGTTGTTGGGGTTGTTGTAAGCGAAACGATAACGTTTCGAGTCAGAAGCTTTTGTTGTCTTCTCTTTGTTATTGGTTTTGTCTGAATCGGAACAATCAGATTCTGTGCTCCTTTAATTATCAGATCAATAGCTTCAATCAATCTGAAATAACAAAAATCAAAAATCAACTTTTAATCTTTATAACCAAAACAAAAACAAAAAGAAACACAATGTTGTCTCGATTTGTGCCATACTTGCAAGAAGATTGAACATGAACGACGAGGGAACGAGATTTGGGAAGAAGAACAGAGACAGATGCGTTAGAGGAAGATGGAAGAGACAAAAGATTGCTGTTGTCGAATTTAGACAGATAACAGATTACATCAGCCATAGAGATCTTGCCTAAACACTCGCACTTGTTGTTGTTATCATCATCGTTATGATTACAGCTCCAGACACTGAGGAAAGGTTCGTCAGAGGATTTGAAGACGGCGATGGCGTCAGCGACGGTGGCTGTGGCGACGGAGAGACACCGTAGTGGTGGCTTACCGATACAGAGATCGGATATCTCGTGATACAAAAGGTTAAATGCCATACAAGAAGAATTCAAGAAAGAATGAAAATTTTGGCTTCGCAAAAGAGAAAGATGGAGAGAAGACAGAGGAAGGGAGGGTAGTTTATAAAGAAAGAAGAGAGATTGGGTACGGTGTAATGTATGTAATAAAGTACAGTGCACCAAACTACTTGGTCTACGGTTGTGTAATGTGTACAGGTAGGTTTTTTTAACCTTTTTGTTTTGTTTTGTTTTGTTGTGTTTATTTACAGATAGATATTTTTTTACTTAAAATGTTTGGAATGTAATTTAATTATTTAGAAATGCTGACCAATAACAATATTACTGATTTATTTGTTTGTTTATTTCTTTAATTATTATAGCATAGACAAAAATCTTTACATTTAGAAATGCTTGAATCTTCAAAGTTTGTACTAAACAATTAACTTTAATTTTTTTTACATTTTTAAAAACTAAATTTCTATTTTGGTGGCTTCCTTCTCTCGTAAGTCACCATATCTAAATGGTAAGTGTAAGGAGATAAAGATGAATGAAATATTTAAATGATGAATATGGGTTATATACATGAATATTACATTTTCTTTCATTCTTCTACATTGTGTAGTAGATGAATATTTGTTCTTCTTATTTTTTTTTCATTTTTCCATTTTTCATTGTAAAGAGTAAAATTTCAGAAATAAATAAATTGTTCTATTATTATTCATTTTCTAAGAAACAACTATTTAGATCCTAAGTTACAAAAGGAAATGGCCACAAAACTAATGAACATTTTAATGTAAACATTTACTCTTGAGATTATGACAACCATTAAAAAATCATATTCTAACGTGGTTAGAAAATTGAGAATTTTTGTCGTTCAAAAAAATGATAATATACACTAACACAAATATCAAATATCAAATAAGACAATTAAAAATAATGATGATATACAGTATATTGATATTAACGAGGAGTCCAAGACTAGTTGACGTCGACTGTTTTGCTGGTGCTTGGTCGCTAGCTTTTTACGTGGATGAGTATTTTAACGTTGACGGATATTGTACAGTGGCGAGTGAGCCAAAATCTAAAAAGTCCTAAATGTAAAACCAAAATCTCAAAATTCTATTTGGATAAAACTACTATTTTATTTTTAATAAAATTTAATTATTTTTAAAATTGAGTTATATACTAATAATTATAAAAGATATTAACGAAAATAAAATATTTTAGACGCTTTTTACATGCATGTGCGTGTTTAGAGTTTGAATCTAATTCAAGGTTCGAATATGATGTTTTATAGTATAAGTGAGTATTATTTGGTATAACTGAAACAACTAATTATTACTCAGTACAGTTTAGTTGGTATAACTATATATTATTTGGTATAACTAGGTATTATTCGGTACAACTAGTATAATTGGGTATTATTTGATATAACTAGTATAATCGAGAAATCTAAACACTGTTTGTGAGGAGTAAAATCAATTACTACAATGTTTAAAATGAATATGTAGATTAAAAGAAAATATATGAGATTTGTTTTCTTGAAAATGACATTCTGAGACGATTTCTCGTGGCAAATAGCGTTATTTTTTATCCGGTATCTACTGCCGATTTAAAATTTTAAATTTGATATAAAGAATCATATGTATCTACGTTTTTTTGTTAATCATGTGTATCTACATTTTAATATAGCGCATACTTAGAACAACAAGAGTAGTGACTATCATTTTGGAGAACGACTAATAATAAAATTAGATAAACACAGTAGTAAAGATGAAATGAGCTGTAGATGATAAAAGAGAACTAAATATAACAAACAATATATCACATAAAGATTTAAAGGCGTAAGTCACGTAACCCTTTTAGCAAAAAAAAAAAGAAGATATAAAGACGTACGTAGAAGAGAGATTACTGTGAAAAATAAACATGAAACATCACGAAGATCTTGGGTACTTGATTACTATATATGTTGGTTTTCTTTTTAGAATAATTGTGAGTCTCTAACCTACATCTCGATCTACATCAACGAAATCATGGTTTTGATTATAAAATTACATATTCGATTGTTATTGGATCGAAATCCAATACGACGTTTGAAGATAAATGATTTATATGTTGTTGAGCCGCCATAAATATTACGAGAAACAAATTTCTGAATAACATAGCAAAATATTCTCTATAACTTGTTATAGAGAAAAGAAAAAAATAGCAATATTCTCTATAACTTGTTACATAGCAACACGTGCATTCGCCTCAAAATATCACTTTAACTTGCTTTGGAAAATGTCTATTTCTAAAGAGGAATCAAGACCATGCATATATCCACAATACATAAACTTTCCTTTTTTTTTCTTTTGGATGATTAAAGTTTGTGTGGAAAAAACAAGAATCATCACGTCGGAGCTCGAATTCCTAAAAAATCTATTTGCAAACGGACATGCGAGAATTGCTTCGGTCCTGACTATAGTCATTAAGTGAAACAAAAGCTTAAATCATCAAATTACTTTAAATGTCTTTTTGTATTTCTTTCGCTTTGGTTCATTTTACTTACAATAAAACCTCTATAAATTAATAATATCAAAATCAAAGTATTTTATTAATTTATAAATTATATTAACTTATTAATAAATTAATATTTATCAATTTATAAAAAATTGTCTAATTTTAAAAAGTCCAATTTAAATAAGAAGTTGAAAACAATCTTCGATATTTTTACTTGCAATTAGACACTATGAAACAATTATCACATATAAAATTTCTCATAATTTTTGATGCAATTAAAAAAAATAATTCCAGCTGTTTTTATATAATAAAAAGATTAGAGATAAACTCTAACAAAAATACAAATTACGAATAAATAAATAATACTAAAATCATACCTCACTAAAATATCTTATTTATATATTATAAGTTTATATGATTACTAATTTATGATATTGATAGAACCATATATTTATATAAGATTTTCAAAAAAAATATTAGTTTACAAATTTATAAGAGATCCTTTAGAACTCGAAGAGACATTCAATTTTTTTAGGCATCCTAACTCCAACTACAACTACTTTAACATTACAATTTTATACTCAATTCCAATTCATCAATAAGGCAATTCAACTTTTTCTGTTCTAATTTAGGCACTACTATTCATCAAACGAGGAGCTGAGCTCTAACTTTTTCATTAACTCATTTATTCCAAATATTATATACTAAAGAATCTTCATATCAACAACATTTAAACAAATGCAAACCGGTTGGTATGCTAGTTGTAGGTTTGTGTTAATGAGGCTTGATTCGTTGGATTTGGCTAGTTCAGAGTTTTAGTGGTGTGCATTTGTTTGCGCAAGTCCTCAATTCTCTGTCTTTGGGCGGTGAATTTGGTTCTTTGCTCTTCTTCTTTAATGGGTCATGTTGCTTGTCTCGATTGTGCTATATGGGATATGTTCTTTCTTGTTGTTCACCAATTGGATACTAATTCGTTGCGAAGTTATCTACTAACCTTTTTCTTAATTTTTTTAGATCTTGAAGTTTGGTTCTACGCATGGCAGTGGAGTCATCATTCAGCTCTTCTCTTGCGAGGAGTTTACCAATTTTTTGCCTCTAAGTGGCTGAAACTGGGTCGACGAGGATCCGCATATAAGAACGGTTGGTCTTAGTTTACTTGTTTCAAGTTGGATTTCAAGGTTATCTCTTTGTCTTTTTTTCGTTTTCGTCTCATCGTCTAGATAGCTTGATGTGATGGTAGTGGCTTCTGATCTTCGGTCTAGTTTGTTCCTGCTTTCGTTTATGTTGGTTTTGGTTACTGATTTGACTACAGTGCTACTTGTTAGTTTGATTGTTGCTTAGTTGCGTCTCCGATCTTATTGGTGCTAGCCGGCGTTCACGGGTTCTTTGGAAAATTTAGCAAGAATCTCTCTGATTCGTTTGCTATGTTTTAGTGTGTAGGTCTTTTTTCTTCCTTGGAGTTGATTTCTTGATTTAAGCTTTTTTTGTCTCTCAATCAATTGGGTTTTGTCTCCTTTGTTAAGGCTTTGGGTCTCTGGGGATTTTTATGTTTCTGCCGGTTTTTATTTCGTTTGGTGCTGTACAATTTTTGGTTTAACGACATCTAATAATACCCTAAATGACAAAAAAAAATCAACAACATTTAACCACTGCTTAGAAGACAAAATTCTTATATGTTTACCAAACTAGCTCATAGAAAATCGGAGAAACCAAGTTTGATTCTCAACTCATTAATCTATTATATTCCGTTGAGGGGTAAAGCTAGATGAATACGAGGGCATATGTCCCGAATGTTACATTAAAATTATAATGACGTATCGGTAGTGGATAGGTGTAATCCAACAACTAGCAAGAACATATATATAGAAGGTCCATATTCGATAGTTATGTTTACATAAAAGATAATGAATTATATTTACTTTTTGAAAGGTACGATATTGAAAGATTTATATGATATTATCATCTATGTTTTCCGTAATCCATATTATTGGTCGTAACCAATTTATATATATGATCAACCTCTATACCTACGTGATAGTGATATTTGGTTTTAAAATACCAAAGGGATAAACAACCTGCCACCGGATTGGACCAAATTTTCTTTTTGCCTTCACGTTTTTCACGCTCATTTGTCAAACATTCTCAGCCGTTGTAAAGGTTAATTAAAAAAAAATGATGCCGAAACCATACATCTTTTCATCAAAAAGTTCTCCTTCTGAAGGAAATTAAATTAGAAAATTCAAAGACTCACAATTTTTGGAAGATCTGCAAACTCCCATCTAATCTAAAACTCACTTGGGAGATAATCAATTTAATTCTAACTTTATCAAATTCGACAAAATGTAAATTTATTCACTTACTATTTAATTCCAACTGTCCACTGATTGCTAGCCTTCAACGGATTCATGAAGAAGTTTGTGTGTTTTCAGAAAAATCAACGAAAATTTGTGGATTAAAAGTTTAATGAACAAGCTTCCGTTATTTTTTTATAACTTTTAATCCACAAATTTTCGTTATTTTTTTGAAATTATTTAAAATTTCTGGAGATTAGAAAACAAAAGCCTAGATAATTTGGCCTAGTACTCCTAAAATAAGTTTGTCGAATATATATTTTGGTAAATTATTAAAAAAAATTGGTAACTTAGGTTGTATAATACATCCATAACTTGTAGCACCTTTGTCTCGTCATGATGTTTGAGGTGGAAAAACACGTTTTCTTGTTTTCAGAATTTTTATTTTTTGAAATTTTGTTTTCAGAACCTTAAAAAGTCGTACGTAATGGAACAAGTTGGCCAAGTTATGTAAAATCTCGTTTTGTGTTGTGCTACTTGCAAGTTCTTTATAGCATGCACGATTTTTTTACACTATATTTATGACTTATAAATCTTCAAATTGCTGAGAAATGCTTTCTCCTCTCTCCTCTCTTTTCTTTCTTCTATTGCGGTTTCAAATAATCATTATATCTTTCATAAGTAGAATCATCGTCCGGTGTTCCATTTTTATAGTTTCTGTGCCAATTTTTATTCCATTTTGTTGTTTTGGATGTGATTCATCATGGATCGACAATTTAAAAATCGCTTGCGATTAGAAACCCAAAACAACAATGGAGGTTTGTTTGTACAACCAGAATTAAAAATATCCCAATCATTTGGACAATTGCATAAAGTTTTGGCGGTATCTCTTATCCCAATCTCGGACCACGAAGTGAAGCATTTATCTTTGGGTTGAAGTCAGACTTGAAGAATTGGATTCATCATGAATATTTGATTTTTGACGCCAAAGAGAACGACCATCCAGACGATGATGACCATGGCGACCATTTTTCCGGTGCACAAAAATGATCTTATTTAATGGCCACTTCCAATTAATCGTGGTAATCTCTGGTTCTTCCACAACAATTGGCGCTACCACCACCGGATCCAGAGTATTAACTCCTTATGGTTTCTTCTTCAATGTTGGTTCTTGGTAACCGTATTTATGTCTTTTTGTGGAATTAATTTCCGGCGTCTCCAATCGTGGCTAGTCTGCCGAATCTTCGACTCGTTCTTTTCCATCCTATACGACGGTACAAACGACGCAAATTGTCATCACTTTCGAAAAGATGTTCTTCTCCAGTTTTGAATGATTTTCTCCATGGTAAAACAAATAACATTTGTCTGGAGAATCTTCTCGTAAATATTCGCAGTTAGACGGATCACTTCACTAATATTTTGTATGCAGTGGTGTCGCGGGATTACAATAACATTGTATACAAGTCATCAAATTTGGCTCAGTTGCCAATAATCTATTATTCAAAAATTATATCTTTTCCTATCTCTTTAAGGAGTTGTTCATTTATATTTATGTAAACATTTTTTAAATTAATAAAAGACATTAAAAAGAAATCTTCAAATTGCTATTGAACCAAAAAAAAAACTTCAAATTGCTCATAGAGCCAAATTTTTATGTCTAGTTTATGCATAATATCCGATATCTATTTTAATATTAAAATCAGACTAATTAATTAACAATTTCTCCAGTAAAATCGACATCTTGATAAAAGTGTAGAAAACTAAAGAATTGTAGAGTTTAAAGAAACTACAGATAAGCCGATAAGGACACCCAAATTACTCCACATCGGTAAACCTAAAATAAAATACATGATCACGATCAAATTTGGTTTAGAAGAGATGGACAGTCCGGTTTAAAAGGAAATCTGGAGCAATAAGTTAAGAATGGGCTTTAAATAGTAAATAAGTGGGCGTTGGCCCGTATAACTTACCAATTCAACGGAAACCACATTACAAGATATGGCACTTTGTCCCACACCGCTAGTAAGATAACTCGCATATATATATATAACTCGTCATATATATAGCATTGGTGGACACGACCTTAGTTGAACAAGATATGTTCCGTAGGCTCATACCTCTGTATCCTTGATTTCTAAGGAGACATGTCCGTACGAGGATCATGATCCATGACCCGTCCATTGAAGCCAGTTAATCCAACGGTCAATATTTTCACACCTTCACAAGCAAACAACTAAATCAACTAATTCTTCTTCTCCATCATTCCAAATGACTAAAATCAATCTCCATAACTCCAAAACATTGCGTCAAGAAAGGAGGGATTAACATCAACAATCGCCACAAGAAACTCTTTTTCACATTCTCAACTTTCTTCACCGGTCTCCTCCTCATCATTTTCCTCGTTTGGCTTATCCTCCATCCCGAGAAACCCGAGTTCTCCCTCGCGGAAGCCGATATATACAGCCTCAACCTCTCCTCCTCCTCCACTCAACTCCTCAAAACCCTAACAAAAAGTCGGTATCTACTACGACAAGCTACTCGTATACGCAGCCTATAGAGGACAACAAATCACATCAGAAGCTTCTCTTCCTCCGTTTTACCAATCCCATGAAGAAATCAATCTCTTGAGCTACCCGTTGCTCAGTCCTTTGGTTACCAAATCGCTCGTGATCGGTCAGCCGGTAAATTAATCATCGGTTTGAAATGGATGGGAAGCTAGGGTGGAAGATCGGGCCATGGGTCTCGGGCGCATACCGGTTTAATGTGAATTGTCTTACAATCGTAGCTTTTGGACTGAACATGACCACTGCTCCATTAGCTTCAATACAAGGGACTCGTTGCTCTACAACTATATTAGATATATAGAATAATCAAATATATACAGAGCATATGATTAATCTTTCTTTATGTAAGACTCTGTATTTTGGTGATGTTATAGTGTTGGTAATTAGTACTTCTTGTATATATTGAACTGTTTATATAGAATTATATAGATGCACTATTCGCCAAGGTATAATATAATAACAAAAGCAGAGCATATCCATGGTTAAAAGCAGAGGAGATTGAGTTGGCTATAATCGATAGAAAGGCAAAGAAGAGGAAAATAGATAGCAGAAATGTTTTTGCCCTATGGCCCAAGTAATTCACCTGATTATTTTTTCCACTTTTCTCTAATAATTCATGGTGCTTGCAACTTTTTATTGTTGGGTCCATTTATTGTGTGTGTTTCATGAAATCATATAATTTTATTATTTTATTTTTATTTCTTTACTCTACTTTTGGGAAGAATTAAGTAAAGCCCTTTTTCCTCTTGGATTTTCTCTGTTTTTTCAACAAATACGAAGAAGCAGTAAAAAAGATTCATTAAGACTCGAATATCCAAGAATACTACAGTTGCAAGAATAGAATCTTTATGATCGTTAATTATTTTATTATTTAAAACGGAAACCTTTACAACAACTAAATAGTTAAATAAAGTTTTGTTTTGTTTTCTGAATGAGATAGAATCTATGAACAGAATAAAATAGATGATTTAAGTCAAAAAAGAACAAGAAGAATAGATGAAACTCTGTTACAACAAGCAAGCAAGCAATGATATTAAAAGTCTACATATAAAATAAATAATATACTTAGCTAATATAAAGTCAGGCAAACCAAACAGAGTTGACTACGAGAATCCAACAGAACAAGAAGCTCACTGTCTCATATTGAGATTGCGTTTAATGCGGATGCCAAGGGTAATATTCGACATACTGCTGATAGAACATGCGATAATTCGGGTCCCTGACTTGAAAGAAAAAAATAAATTAGAGTATTAGTTTTATGTCAATACCACAAAATTGCTAGAAATTATGCTCAGATTAATACAATGAATTTTTTTTTTTTGATGAGACGAAATACTAGGAATAATTTTGATATATGAAGAATGAGAAAATTACCAGTAGTATACAATACAAACTAGCGGTTGACCTGAGTTTACAAGAACAAAGATTGTAATGAACAAAAATATCACTACGAATAATTAATAATTGAATTGGAGAGAAACCCAAAAGGAGAGAATTTTGATTAATAACCGTATTGGTTTGGTTGGTTATTGTGAACCCTAGCACCAAGATAAGTAAGCTTGCAATGGGTCGTTCGTCCGTCTATGATGTGATTTGGATTCTCGCATACTCTCGTTGCGGATTCAGCTTCTCTAAACGTTACCTAAGAATATTAATTCAAACTCATGATTAAACAAATCACTATCAATAATTACTCTACATGTTATATATTTTTAAGATACTTACAAAACCAAACCCGGTGATCGTCCTCCATCACATACTATATTAGCATATAGATAATTTCTCCGAATTGTTCGAAGTAATTTTTGAGACCTTCCGTCTTTGTAACCCAATGCAAACCTGCCACATATATTTGTTTCTCTATCGTTTGGATGAGACATGACAAAAGACAATAGAAAATTCTAAAATAATTGAAGAGGCTAGGGCAAAAACTTTTGTCACAACATGACTACCTATTTGAAGAAATACGCATAGGTTCTTTCTTTTGACAAGGATATGGAGAGAAACGCTGTATTATTCAATTCTAGTAGGATTTGTCTTAAGACCTAGATAATATCTGAGAAAATTAATTAAAAACCCAGCTAATAAATATCAAATTTTGACCTTTGACTTTTGTTTGATATTTCCTGCAAAGTGAAAACTATAATATGTATTTATGAAATCCCCCTCACAAAATATTTATATATGAAAAATTTATAATCAATAATTTTGTAAAACGACTTCTTAGTGTTTTCAACCTCGAATTATTCCGGCACTCAGACCCGCAAACCAGATTGGTGGTCAGATTAGGTTTAAGAGCTGTTAAATCATATAAATACCACTAAGATTTATATTGATTGAATATGACATTAGATATTTATTTATTTAATCTAATTCACCAAATCCATTGCATGAAATTGCAATTGCTGATGGAACATCTCAAATAATCATATCTTTTTCTTTTTGTTCGTCAAAGGAACCTTCAAACCTATCGTCGTATACAGTGCACCGTAAAAAAAAAAGAAAAAAAGAGGATATTACGTTAAACCGTTTAACTAACATTTAAATAGATTAAAGGTTTGATATATTTTGCATTAATTATGGAGCTGATAAAGTTGGTCAAACTCTAAAGGGTAACAGCAAAAATTGATCAATCACAATTTGTCTTTTTCGTGTATGACTTCCAAACGTAAATAGTCTTATAGTGACCACCACTAATCATATATTACTATAGATTAACTCATTAAGTAGGTTTCATCATGATATACCACCAAGTATTCGACAAGCCATATGTTTTGGATCAAAAAGTCGGTCCCAAATTAATGTTTTATGTGCAAGAACCGACCCATGGTGTACACGTGTCAACATCTTCAAAACTACATATATAATTTTCTTTTGTTTCATTAAGATTTCCATTGATCCGAATCTGTTACATTCCCACCTACTTTTTTGCTATCCACTCCAAATTAAACACAACCCCATGCTTTTAATATTTGCAGGCGGCCATTAAACAGATATTCAAAAGAACCCTTTATATATACACATAACGAGAAGGTGAATGAATCTCACAGCTTATTCTGACGCATCCAATTACGAACACAGTAATGAAGAAGAGACTTAACTTGAAGCAAATCTTGGTGACTCTCTCCAAATTTGGTGTAAGTTTGTGCATAAGATATCTTGGTAGTAACAAGATTCAAGTTTCTAACACAGTGATCAAGAACGGATCTGTGTGTCCCGAGGATGATTTGGTGTCTGAAGAGAAGGCTACTGAAGGAAGAAGGAGAATCAAATTGGTCATAACTAGAAAACAGTTGGATCGCTTGTTGGCGAAGCAAGTTTCATTGGAGCAGCTAGTTTTTGTGAGTCAGAAAACCTCTCTGAGATATTTTGACGAGAGTAAGTGGATCCCAAGGCTTGCATCAATCCATGAATCACCTGAATTGTAAGAGGATTTGGGTTTTAGATGTTTCTTCAGATTTTGTTGCTGATGGTATTGTACTATGAATAGATGTTGGTACTATCTTTTATAACATAGTGTAAGTATCATAAAGTCTTCTTGTACTTCAGTGTTGTTTAAGTAAAAAAGTTTATAGAGAATAGGCCAACAGAGCAAAATAGGGGAAACATATTTTTTCTTTAATCTAATGATCAATCGATGGCTTGCTCCAAGAAAAAATATTGGAACTCAAAATCTGTTTGAAAAACACAATAACAACAAAGAAAATTCAAAACGCTTTCTTGCTTCTAATTTATTATACGCTACTCCTTGAATCAAATCATAAACATTCATCATAGTACTTCTTTTCTTATCACATATGACTTTACTTGCAACAAGTTCATGTTTCTTCTTTTACCACTTCAGACTATCCTCTTCTTGCACACAGTGAGAGATGAGATCATGAGTCGACCATTTCTCTTCTTGCACACAGCTATATTTCTCGACCGCAGCTAAATATTCTTTGGCGGTTATAACATCCTCTGGAACAACGTCTCTAAAATTTTCCGGATTCTTATTATCATTAGTAGAGGTGTGAATCAGGCTGGTGACCCGCGGGTTAGATCCAAGTAGATCTGCTATGGGAAGGATCTGGACACTATTGTCTATGCCTATTTAGAAACGGACCTTGCAGATTGATCTGTTGCAATTTGCGGGTTGGGCGGATTCACCCGTTGCGGGTTTGCGGGGTTGTCCGCGAAAGAGAGTTTAAAGGGTCTTTTGAAACATTTTGTTTCACCTATAGACTTTCATTTAAATAAATTTATAATTAAAAATCATAGACGTGTATATGTTTACTCGCTCAACAAGAAAACATAAAATTTTAAAAAATTACAATTTCGACGCAAGCATCCTATACACAACGTTGAAACGTGAAATTTTGAAACTGAAAAACACTAAAAGCTGAAGATCGTAATGGTTATTTGTTCTGTTGATGACTTAATTTTCATTTGTGATGGTTAGTTATTCGTTCTACTCTGATTTGTTGTCTTATATAACTGGTTTAAAACCTTAATAATTACTATTTTTAAACAGTGTCATTTTAACATTTTCACACAAATTAAAAAATATGTAAATTTTCTTTTTACCCTTTATTAATACATTATAATAAATTGTAATTCTTAAAGCATATCTAACAATAGTAAGACAAAAGAGTTTCCAGCAACAATTTAAAAATAAATATTAATTTATTGTATTTTCTCTTTGATATTTATATATTTCCTAATTAGAGAGATAAACTTATATAATGTATTAATAAGTGTAGAAAGGAAATTTACATTTTTTTAATTTGTGTGAAAAATATTAGAATGACATTCTTTTGAAAATAGAGGGAGTATTGTTTAGTGAGACTCCTTAAAATGGGGGGGGGGGGGCATTGACTTGCATAATGAATGGGTAGAGGGTCAATTTGATGCAAATCCTGGTGAATCTATCCAAAATTGGTTTATGTTTTGGCGAAAAATATATTGAGAGTGACAAGATTCAAATTTCTAACACAGCGATCAAGAACGGATCTGTATTTCCCGAGAACGTTTCGTTGTAGAAAAAAAAAGATTCCTCTGAAGGAAGAAAAATCAAAGTGGTGATAACCAGAAAACATCTTGATCTCTTGTTGACGAAGCAAGTGTCATTGGAGCAGCTTGTTTTTTGTGGATCATATAACATTTCTCAGATCCTTTTGACGACTATAAATGGAAACCAAGGCTTGAATCTGTCCATGAAACACTTGAACTGTATAGGTTTTAGATGTTTCTTTAGATTATAAAGATTATGGTGTTTCACTATGATTTGATAGATAACTTTATAAAAAGTATTGTGAAGTGTCATATAAAGTCCATTGATTTCGGTATTATTTTACTTAAATTAGCCACACTTGAATTTACAGAAAATAGTCTAACGGAGCAAAAGGAGAGCAAGTTAGGGGGAAATAGAAGAAAAACAAACGAAAAAATATTAAATCCACTAATCGATCGATTGGATCATGAAATAAATAAAACGATTAACAAGATCAAAATCAAAAACTCAATGTTTTAATCAAGAAATGTATTTGGGGTTTCCAAGAACTTAGAAGTAACATTGATAAATCAAAGCATAAACATAAGAATAGTAATCGAACTCGTCTATCTATGCCTGTTTCCACGTTACTGATTCGGCCAATACGTTGTGTTGGTGTTAACCATAGGGTAACATTGGTAAAACTCCTGATTATATTGCTGCGGATACCAGTAATTATGTGGAGAATCTTGCGGATAATGCTGGTTCCTGAACATTAAAGAACCAAGAAATTACGTTAGTTTCATGTTAATTAAAAAAAAAAAAGAACTATGGCTAGAAACTATACTCTATTTTATTGGGAAAACATAATATTCTAATGAAAAAATTACATCGGACTAAGAAAAAATACCAATAATGTCCAGGGTACGCAGCTAATGGTTGATAAGGATTTGGAAGTTGTTGCAGGTTTTGCCAAAAACTTTGGGTTAAAAAACAAAGATCGTCTTGATATATAGGGATTAGGTTGGGTTGGTTATGGTTAACATTAGCACCACTAGAAGCGAGTTTGCAATTGGTTATTCGTCCATCTATTGACGGATTCGGATCCAGACAAGCTCTGTTTGCGGATTCAACATCTTTAAACATACCCTGAAAAATAATAATCAAAAGTTAAGAATTGAATTTCAGCTCTTAAGAGAATTAATAAGCTAAATAAATTGTTATAATTATTATGTGTAATATGTTTCTTGGTTACTTACAAAACATAGCCCTGTGATCGGTCTCTTGATCTATCATAAACCACATTAACATGGATAATTTCCCCAAACTGTTGGAAGTGGTTTCTCAAGCCTTCTTCTCTTGTTGTCCAAGGCAAACCTCCAACGTATATCTTTGTGAATGTTGTGTCGAAGTTTTGGTTAGGTTCAGACATGTCTCTTTAGATAGTTTTGAAAAGTGAAACGAAAGTCGAACAATTGGAGCGTAGAAGAAAAAGAGTGTTATGAAGTTAATGAGATTGTTGAAGTGTGTATATATAAGGCATCCAATAAAATCATAAGTACATAAGGAATATGAAAAATCTGCATACTACATCTATTGTTCGATTTAAATTAGGAATTGCAAAGATGATATACTAGAAATTTTGTAAACGGAAAATGAAAGATATCTGTGTAGGAAACGAAACAGAGCCAAACCAGGACTCTTCGTTAAATTTATCCACAATAATATTTTTCTTTGTTGATAAAATTTGGAACAATAATATTTTTGTTATATCGAACTCTTGAAAGATACCTTTGAGTTATTTTCTTCATATTTATCGGCTGATGTTAAATTACTAAAAAAACCATAAATTTGTATATCAGTTCTTTTGATATCTATTTTGTCGGCGTATTAAGTTATTTTTAAGTATGTGCAATTCGTTTAAAATTAAAACCAAAAAAATTAATTAAATTATATAACTCCATAATTAAATCCAACGTAAACTGTTTAGAGTTTACAGACACAAGATTATCAAGAAGATGGAAATAGAAACTGAGACACAAAAAAAGTTGTCAGCATCAAACTCCACAATTACTAAATCTGACTGCTTTCATCTGACAATGAACTAGTCATCTTCTTCATCGCGCTAGACGGCGACGAGCTCGGGGTCGGAGTTGTCGTCAAGCTGTACGATTCAATGTCGCCGGAGATCACCAAATTTGGACTCGGCCTTAATATCTCTGCTAATGGCCCGCCGGGTGTGGCAGACATTGGAGCAAGCCAGCTCGACATCTCTTCTAGTGAAGAAGACACACAATATGGACCATACCCGTGACGATCTTCACGACCCGACCCGATTACCCCTAAGCCCATTTGAATCAGGCCCATTTCTTCTTGGCCCATTAAAATGTTTCCTCCCATGGAAAGATCAAACGAGTAAAGAGAGAGATTGCCATTAGAAGAAGAAACAGGGGTTGAAGTTGTACTCTGTTTTTCTGAAGATCTTACTCCATCGGACCAGACATCGATGAAATTCAGATACTTGTTTTCTTTCTCAGTTGTCTTCGATGCAGGAAACATCTCACTTCCTCTGTTTTCAATTCGAAACAAAAACTAAAAATGATCAAAACAGAGACCAAAAACAGAGTATGTTAATGAGGAAAAGAAAAAAAACAGAGTATGATTCTGAAATAAATGAAAGAGCATACTTTGGTTCTTGGTATTTTGATAGGGATGATGAAACCTCAACTGGCTTAAGTATTTTGTCTTTTACCGAACTATTAAATAGTTTTTGAGGAAGATTTTGGAGATCTCTGTTTTTCTCGGAACCACCATTGTTGTTAAGTCGAGAATAAGGAGGTTCCACATGCTTTCTTGAACGAGGACGGCCTCTATGTAAGTGTCTTTCACAGTATTTGTGATTAGAAACGACTTCTTTCGAGCACCTCCATTTCTTCCCGTCTGTTCTCCTGCATCTTCCCGGCTCTAAATCTCCGGCCGTGTTTTTATTATTACAGGGAGATGCAGAGGAAGATGACGAAGCAAGGAGATCGAAAGGAACAGGAATAGACGCGATCATGTACTTGTAAATCATTGCTTGTCTCTCAAGCTCCTTCAATTGTGCGTTTGTAAAAGGGTAATAATAATAGCAGCCTAAAACTCCATTTCCTGCATCTGTTACAAATCCATGAAAATAAATTTCGTTATACTCTGGTTTTGAAAGTCAAATCAAAAGAACAGAACAGAGCAGAGAAGAGGGATTGTTACTTGGTGTAATGACATGAGGATGAGGATGAATCTCCATGCCTTTGAAACCAAAAGATGACTCTTTGTATTGTTGCTGATTCAAACCAAACAGAGAATCACTTCTAAATGGGGTTGTTTTGCTTTCTGAAACTTTGAGAAAGTCCATGAACGGTAGAGATTTTAAAACTATTGTAAAGATTATTATGAGATTTCTTTTCCCTTTATGTCTTTATGGGAAGAGACTGAGGACTTTTTTCAAAAGAAAGAAAGTTAAAGATCCGTTTTACTGAAGGTTGCAAGTTGAGTGGGCTTATATATTTGGTGAGAAAATGAAGATAATGAGTAAACGTTGCTTGCCTTTACTTCATATCATACTAATGTAACATATATATATATATAACATATATAATTATATATATTATATACAGAGTGAAAGATAGATTGGGGTGGATACAGTTGATACGGAGTAGTGATGGGTTGCCGCCAAGACTGTCCTTTGCTATGCTTCCATGCTTCCGACATTTGGATCAATCCTTAAAAGACAGACCCATCTTGAGATCACTATCATATCAATTAGGGAATGTAACGATCTAAGGGTGGGGAAGTTTTCTATAAATCTACAAGTTTGTAGATTGATGTAGATTTGTTTTGACAGCTTATATAGAATTTATGGCGATAGTAAAAAAAAACAAACTGGTTATCGAGAACGTTTGCACTAAAGATTAAAGAATATGGAAAATTGCACTCATTTGCATATGCTAAATTTATATATATTGTGGAATGTGGACGACCAAAAGCATGAATAATAAAAAAAAATGAAGTAATCACTCTAAATCATGAATTAGTGTATTCGCAACATCCGTACCTAAATATAAAACAAACCAAGTATAACTAATAAACAAAGTAACTCTGTTTGGATCAACTTGCATATATATATTTTCTCTTTGTTGTGAACATGGGAATTTTCAGAAGGAACCAATGATACGTTAGATGTAAGAAAAAAATGGGTTAAGATTGTGACAAGAGCAAAGAAAGTGAAGTTGTTGGGTAGCCAAGTAACGAACGTCTTTCTGTTTGTCTTAAGCTTTGAATCCAAAGAAGCAGAAGCCACAAGACAAACTAAAATGGTAAAAAGTTGATGTGGACACTCTCTTCTTCAGGACCCATATCCCCACACTTATTGTCCTTTTTAAAAAAAAAAAATTTACTTCTGACTTCTCAGTCTATTGCCATTTCAATATTGATGCTCTCTTCTTTCACATCCAATTAAAAGTGACACCTGAGTTCATTGGCTTCTATGACAAAAATAATATAAGTAAATATCTATGACAAAAATAATAGAAGTAAATATCCGTTGGCGAAAAAAAGAAGAAATAAATATCCATCAAACGATTGCTACTTTTGTGACATGCACTAACCTCTCTTGGTAAAATATAAAATAGTTATACCGATTTTAAGTTTGCGACATCAGTTAAGTTACAGAGAAAACAAAAAAATCGAAAATTTATAACAAATATTACTAATACAACGAAAACAAAAAATGGAAAAAATACAGTAAAATAAGCACGGGTAAAATCTATCCGACATATCCCAAAAAAAAACATCGATAGAAGTAAGCTCTCTTTATTTATATAATAGTAAATAAATCTCATAAAACAAAGATACTGTCGAGAAAAAGATAAGAAATCTTAGCATATTAAATTTCAATTTAAGTGGTTGGATGCGATCCCAAAGTCTCATCCAACATTTACGTTTCCAAAAATGTTTCTTTTTATAAAGAGGAAAATGATGGAACAACAAAAACATCCATGATTGAGTGTTCGTATCTACATGAATAACGAAATGTGTATAATATAATTATGGTATAAGATTAGGTGTATTTTGAAGTTGAGGAGGTGTCGGGTGATAGCGAAGCCACCATACCACCGCCAAGGAGACAAATGTATTTATCTATCTCTTCTCATACTATTGTTTCTACTTTTTCTTTTCCCATATCGGAATCTGTCCCCATCCAAACACCATGTGCTCTCGACATGTCTTTCCATTATGATTCCTTCTTTCTTTCCCCTATTTATTGCGTTTCTTTAATTATGTTAAACTAGATCTGTTTTCGTAAAGCGAGATATTGTATAACCGGAGTGGTAGAGAATTATAAGATCTTTGTAAGGAGAAATATAACATTAAAAGACGAAGAACATGTTAGTGTACCTTTGTCTAAAGCTAAATGCAAACAAACACAAAAATCTCATGTTCGCATTTTACAAAATTAATTTTATTTAAAAAGATCCTCATGTAAATTGTGTTTGAAACAATAGAATTCTTTGGTGTAAAATTGGGTTTAGAATAGATGGATGGATCCGAAACAAATTTTAATCCAGGACACAATATTATAAAATATATATATTTTAAATAAAATACATACAAAAAAACAAATTTTATAATAAAAAAATATCCTATTAATATTTTTTATGTGTTTTTTATGTTTTGAAATCTTTTCATCATTATTTTATTATTTTATTATTTTTTTCAATAAACTAAATTAGACGATTCTTTAGACGTTGATACAGATTTTTATACATTGATACAAGTAACTCCTCCAAATTATTTCCAGACGTCGCTATAAATTTTTTAAAATATATGTATATTGCTACCTAGTAAAAATCATAGTTATAGAAATCAATTTTACATTAATACATAATCAAAAAATTCAAAATATTTTAAAAGATAAGAACATGAATCATAGTAATCAATTCCTCCCTTACAGGAAGTTTGTTCGATAGGACAAGTACACCCAAAGGAAGAGGGTCCTACGCTACTTTTACGATCTTTCCTTTTAAAAAAATTCTAAGCTAAAGGAATAATTCCACACAATTTATCAGAATTGATTTTGAGAAAATTTATTAAGCAATAATCAAACATTTAAATTTGACTATAATATAAACTGATTATACATAATTAACTTACAGTGTTCGGTATGTATTTAATTAACTTGCTGCAATTTTTAAAAGGATTCAATGAAAAAAAAGTAAAGAGAACATACATAGGTTTTTTTATAATGGGTTCATTATTTTTTTTGTTAATTAGACTCTTTATTTAACTTTAGTTTATATTAGATCTAAAATTTTAAGTATTATGGAAAAATTGTCCAATTTTATATAGGCTATTGGACTCGAAACAAATTTGGGTTGAAAGACTTTGAAAGAAAAAATATAAAACTGGGGCATATTTAATTTTCTTAATCAAACTGAACAAAAAAAAAAACTTGACACTGCCTACCCTACCTTCATTGTAGGTCCGCCCAGGAATAGGCTTGGTAATCATTTAAGTGTCTTTAACTATTAAATTTACGATTATTTTAGATAACTACTCTTAAGTAAACTCATCAACAGCCCACAAACGGAAACTGAGCTCCTTGGTTCGGGCAATACTTGATTCATGAGATACACAAATTGCTCTTGATACAGTCAATGTCTTGCTGTAACACTTTTGTTCAGATTTCACCATAACTGCTGGCTCTTTAGTTAAGAAAGCTACCTGTAGATCCAAGCTTTGAAGGTGGGTGGCCTAGATAAAAGTGGATCTGTCTGAAGAAATAGATTTTTCTGGTTTAAGCTCCAAAACAATAGATCGAACATAATTTTTTCATGGCAAGTGTTACAGCAAGTTTGCGTCCATTTTAGACTACCTTAACTTCATTGTTTTATAACAGTAGAGTCATACAAGAACTTCCAAGTTATTCATAAAAGCGAAAACGAGCATCTCATCTCAAAAAACAGCATTAGCAAGCAGAGAGTATCACTGTTGCGACAGATGCTAATCAGTTGTCTCAGCAAGCTGAGGAGCTTCACTTTGTCTCAAGCTTTCAAGAACAGAGATCCTTCTATCCAGAGAGTCACGAAAAGACTTTGCCTGTAGAAAACAGAGATCATATCTACAGTCAATAGCCATGTCGGAATTCTAATACAGCTAAAGCTTCACAAAAATTGTTGCTACGGATACTAACAATGATAACAGTTATGCCTCAACTCAACTAATACTCACATTACCAAATGTTTAACAGTTTTCTCATATTAAAACTTTGGCATCTCAAGATTCGTAAAACACTAATTCTAAAGCATGTAATACTAATGCAAACACAGTAGAACGAATAAGTATCCTATACCATTAAAGCTACAGAGAACTGATATAGATATTCAGCATTACCAAATGTTTGAAGGTTTTCTCATGTTAACTCAACCAGTACTCACATTACCAAATGTTTGAAGTTTTTTAGGCATCTCAAGATTCACCAAAAACTAATTTTAAAGCATGTTTCATTAATGTAAATGCAGCATTAACGAATAGGTGGCTATGAAACTCAAGCGTATCCATGGTCCAGGACTAAAACCTCACCACTAGCTAAATGGCAACACAACCAGAAACCCTAATTCCTAAAATGAATACCAAAACTGTGTGATTCCTTCCTCCAAAATGGTTTCCGAACGAAGCTGAATAACAGAGATGAAACGAGAACCCTAGAAATCCTCTATATATCTCCAAAATTTCTCAACTCTTTGTCCAATACAGATCAACAAATTCCATTCTTAACAACTTATGCTAACGAAATGTATCAATTCGGCTATTCGAAACGGTGAAATGGCTTCTTCCCAAGAGAAAATCGAAAGAAATGGATCCGATACGAGAATCAAAATTCGAATCGATCATTAAGCTGCTGAGAAATCGATTCGTGAGCGATCTTGTAATCCTTATAGAGAACAGAGAGCCCGATAAAAGACGCAGTAGCAGCTCCGGCGAAGAAAGAAGCCAATCTTACTCTCAACACGTACCCCATCTTCTTCTTCTTCCTCCTTCGTTCTCCTCTCAAATCTCTCCGATTCTGCGAATTAAGAAACCAGACGCGAATCAAACGACCTCGTTTCTATGAATAACTTAGCAGACCAATCCACTGATCAAAACCAAGTCGTCCTTTTGATTCCCCCACTATAATAGAAAACGGCGTCGTTATATATCAATGATTTAAAAAATACCATATTCGTTCTCCTATAATAGAAAACGGCGTCGTTGTAAGCACGGTGGGTCTTCGTCTGCTTCTGCTTCTTCTTTTACTGTTCGATTTGTTCTTAGTCTTACTAACCCATCAGAAAAGGTTGAAACCCTAGCCTTATGATGTAGAAAAACTGTAACTCAATCGATTAAAATTGAATTACAAACCCTAAATTGAATCCGCGTTCATAAAACGCCAATCCAAATCTCACAAGCTCGAGCATAGGTTGAAGAAACAACTCCAGCAAGATGAGTATAACACCATATTATTAGGTGTATATGAAGATCGACGCAGAGATTGAAGCAGACTGATGCAGAGACTGTTACTTGACGGAGAAGCAATCGCTGTTAATATCAGTTAACAGAGTTAACGCTTGTTGTAACAGAGTTTGTTTATGCAGTTAAAAGTTCGTTTGTACAGTTAGAGTTGGTTAATCAGAGATTGAAGGAAGATTGGATAAGCCAATTACCTAATACTTTGAAATGTCAGATACTTAGTCATCGTCCCACAGAGAAAGTTGTTACCACAAGTGTTTTATCTACTAGATGGACAAGTCTTTGGCTTTTGGTTCCTAAATTGGAATTGAACTCCCGATAATTCTCTGATTTCAATGCCTTTGTGAGTTTTGATGACAGGTTTTTCGATTCCAACAAGTCTTTTATGCATAGACAAACTCAAATTAACTATTGATGACAATGAAGACAGTGTAGTAGATGGTGATGTCTCTTATCTCAAGTCATGGATAGATGCTGCAGTTAAGCGTAAGATCCAACATTTAGATGTTCGTTGTCAGCGTCAGTTTCGTAAGAATTGCCTAAGGCTTTGTAACTGTGAGACACTAGTATCGTTAAAACTCTTTTGAGGCGAACTTGGATGATGCAAAGTTTGTTTCTTTCCCTTGTCTGAAGACTATGCATTTAGAAGATAATGTGTATCCCAATGAAACTACTTTCAAGAGACTTATCTCATGCTCCCCTGTCTTGGAAGACTTAACGATTATCATCTATGGGAAGGATAGAAAAGTCTTTCGGGTGCACTCTCAGTCACTAAAGAGGCTCACTTTGGTACGGATTTCATCTTTTCCACTCCAGTGCTTAGTTCGGGAGTTGTGATTAATGCTCCTCTATTATGCTCTTTGAGCATTAAGGATAACGTATCGAAATGCTTCTTAGTAAAAAATTTGAGGCCAAATACCAAGTTAGATATTTCTATCCTTTTTGGTTTGTGGGATTATGATGAAGCTAGTCTTACACCAAGGAGAAGTAGCATCCGCAGATTTCTACTACGGATTGAAAAGGGTCAGGGAGATGATAATATCTCCGCGCACTTTCAAGGTATACATATATTATATGTCTATGCAGATCTTGGACATGTTTCTTTCACTACTCACATTCTTCTCTGTTTGGTTCCAGCTTATCTACCAATACTCGAAATTAAGCCCCCGCCTCAGCTGGCTCAGTTTTGTTACATGTCCCGCTTCTGTGTACTCTTTGTGTATCTGATTTGAATTTGTTACCAACCTTTCGTGACCGCTGCCCGAACTTGAAATCCCTCACTTGGTAAATGATCTGCTAAACTCTGCTGAGTTTTCCTCCTCTATGAATGGTTCTGCCACTGCATATATATCGCTCTCTGTTTTCCTCAGGAATCGAATAGTAACCCTAAGACGATGTGTTTGAAGGAGAGTTCTCAAATCAGTTTTTCATCTGTGCTTGAGTGTTTGTATCGTCGCTCGAGTTTGTTGATATCAAAAGCAACATCTTAGGATGCTGTGGGGATGAAACTAGTGAAGTACTTCCTAGAGAATTCGACAATCCTCAACAAACTCGCTCTATGTATGGATTATGTCTCACCAAAAGATGATATCGTCAAGAAGCTCCGCAAAATCCCAAGACGCTCTGTCACATGTGAAGTCGCCATCCTCTTTAACATGTGATTACAAATTTGACGTAGAATTAGAAATGCATTTTGTTCATTATTTATGTTATTATGTATTTTTCTGTGTTTTTGTATTTGTGCCGAATATTGCACCACCGTATTTTATTGGATTTTGAATATTTGATTGACAAATTCAACTTTACACAAATCTTAGAACAAATGTTTGCTTAGATTATCATTGTTCTCTTACACCCTATTGAGTTTTCATGGTTTACAAACCAAAACCTTATATAAAAATAAACGAGTAAACTAAAAAAATCTGAAACAAAACAGAAATTAAACCTAAACCAAATAATGGGCCGAAGATAGGTTGACCCAAAATGACCAAGAAGAGGATCTTCGCTCTCAGGAGTAGAAGAAATTTATCAAATGATCGATTCTGGAAGTTCAGAAGTTTCGGGTCGTCGTCTCTCTCACACTTTTGTTTCGTCTTTTCAGCGTCAAACATTTCCTCCATATTCGTTCCTTTAACTTTTCTTCATCCCTTCATTTCGTCAATTTCTATTCATCTTGTCTGTCTACGCTTTAGCTAGACTCTAGGGTTTCTTTTTTGCTTGACTCGCTTTGACGATAAACCCTAGTTTTTTTCTCAGTTGATCTTCAGTTAGTTTCTTACTAATGGAGACCGTTTCGAGCGTAGCTGCGACTCGTGGCGGTTCCCTTCAGAATCAGTCGCCGACTCCGTCAAGAAAAGAATGGCGCGCCGTTTCAGATTCACAAAACGTTGGAAACTCCACAGGCTATGTAATAATGTGCTTCTCTAAATCTCTGTGTAAAAATTATAACTCTGTTGCTCTCTGTAAAGATGCCATTTACAATGTTATTTGGTTGGTGTGGTTTGATTTTGGGTGTTTCTCACTGCACATTTTGATTGATCTTGACAATTTGGTTTCAGGATTTGGAACAGCTCAACCATACTGCTGAGAGAACTATATATGAGGTTAATTACTTCTTGAAATTTTGATTTTTTAGCTTATTAGAGAGTGGAAATGACATTTTTGTGTGCGTTTCTTGTAATGTAGAATGGAAGAGAACATGTTGAGTTGAATTACTACTCCATTACGATGAATAGTGAGCTGTTGCAGGAGCAGATTCATACCGTTTCTAAACAAAAAGGAGAACTACAGCAGATGGAGATTGAGCTTCGAGCTCAGATGATCGCATTGGAAATTAAGAGAAACTTTGAATCAAAATCCACAGAGTATGTTAATGCTGGTGCTAGAATGCAGGTTTGTGTTTGTTTTCTTCTTGTCTTTTTTTTTTATAATATATTTTCATCAAGCACTTTAATGTTGTAAGGAAGATAAAGGAATGTTGTTAAACTTTTAGGAGCAACTTCATGAGACGGAGAGATCTATTCGGGAGATGGAGAGAATAATGGAAGAGAAAGACAGAGAGCTTCATGCGATTAAACTGGATATTGAAGCGGTTGGTTGATAGATATTGTTATGTATTCATTAGATATAAGTTATAATCTGACTGAGGTATCTAAGTTGTCCTTGTACTTGTTCCAGGCCTGGGCGAAAGAGGGTCTCCTAAGAGAACAAAACAAAGAACTTGCCACTCTCAGGTGCTTTTAATTCTTGAAAATATTTGTAATCCTTACATGTATTCTTTTTATAGTTCACTTTGTGAGGCAGTTATCTTTTATGGCGTTCTGCTGCTTTTTATTTTCGTCTTGAAAGTGTTATTTTGGGCTTTCGACTTGGTACTTATATATGATGTTTTCAGGAGTGAGGTTTTGGAATATATAACAGACCTCATTTTTACGTTTTTAATACGCAGGAGAGAGCGTGATCTCTCTGAAGCTGAGAGGTCTCAAAATATGCATAAACTATCTGAGCTTCAGGAGCGTATTCAAGAGAAAGAGAGCCAGCTCACTGAACTGCAGGAACAAGTTAGTTTTCCTGTGTTTTTGTGACACGTTGAAATCTGTTAAACATCTCATGATTATGAATCTTTCAGTCATGTTTGAAGTGTTACAACTAAAACAGTATCCTTATCCGTAATGGCTTGTAGAATAGGATTGCTCAAGAAACTATCTTATACAAGGATGAGCAACTGAGAGAAGCGCAAGGGTGGATTGCCCGTGTCCAAGAGATGGATGCTTTACAATCATCTACAAATCATTCGTTGCAGGCTGAATTGCGAGAACGTACTGAGCAGTATAACCAGCTCTGGCTTGGTTGTCAGAGACAGGTTGGTTAACTGAATTTCTTCCAACTTCTAATTTTCCTTCTGCTCAAAACGGTGCTACTCTTATCTTATATTGTTCCATGTCATTGAGTTCAGTTTCAGGAGATGGAGAGATTGCATTTTCATACAGTACAACAGCTTCAGCTCGAGATTGCCAATGCAAGAGAAGGAGGTGGCTCCAAAGCCAAAACCAATGGTGCCTCCCAGATTGTTCAGAACAGTGTGAACGAATTTGAGGCTCATGGAAACAGCTCAGATAGTGCACACATTAATGTCCATTCAAATGGAAAAACGGCAGATAACATATTATCTTTTACTTCTAGTGATGACAGGGCTACTCAGGTACATGTATGTTTCTGTTGATTCTCTTAAACAATTTTCCTCCGTTTGCCTTTTTGTGTTGGCTCTACATGATGGTTGCCTATGTGCAATACAGTTTTAGAGTATGTTCAGATGAATCTAAACATTTGAATTAGTCATAAGGGCTCGTCAGTCAGTAATTTTTTAGACGTTAGATGTTAAATTTGAATATATGCTGGAAATCATAAGGACCCATACGGAAGTTATGTGATGTTGTACTTGGAAATATTTGTTTCGTCCCTTGTCTACTCATTTTTATGCTTATTGATTAGAAATCATAAGGACCCATACGGAAGTTATGTGATGTTGTACTTGGAAATATTTGTCTCGTCCCTTGTCTACTCAGCTTTATGCTTATTGGTAAGAATTATAGTTTTGTCGTGTTGCACATCATAGTTTTATACTCAGCTTTATGCTTATTGGTAACTAGCCTTTTTATTGCTTGTGGTCTTGGCAATTAAACAATCCGTACAAAAATACTTGAAACAGATTCTCCTAAATGTAACTGTTTTTTCTCTTTTGATTATTTGTAGAACAACCGTGTTGATGGTGTATCTGTGGCACCATCTTCTCATCTTGGGATGCATGGGTACCCTCAAGTGGGTCAGATCACTCCTCTGCATTCTTTTATCATGCATCAACAAGAGATTCCTCAGCTAGTTCAGCCTCAGGGACCTTCACCTCATGTTGCACAATCAGTGCTGTTGCAGCAAAAGGTGTGAGCTTAAGAATGCATATTTTGTTACAGTTAATGACCATAGTCTTACATGATTTTTTTGCAGGTTGTACCAGATAATTCACAGATGCGTATGCAGAATCATGTGCATCCATCTCATGGTGTTCAAGGCTTTGTAAGTTCTGATGCGAAGAGTGAATTCCAAGTGCCTACCAACGGACAGTCCCTTGGTCAAGGGTATGTGGATGGAGATTATCTTGGACCCAATCACCCAGAGAAAAACTTTCAAGACATTTCTTCACAGTTCCGAGATGCGCTAAGGCTAGATTCCAATGCCCTAAATCAGAAACATGAGGTATGCAATGCACATATTATCTGGCAGATTCTCTTGTCTTGTGGAGCCTAGTTAGGTAGGTTGGCTTTAGCGAAAATGTTCTGAATGAGTTTTTGTTCTGGTCTCTTTCTGCAGGAGGCTAACAGTCAGGTTTCACCTGGTGAACAAAATGGTGCTGGATCCATCGTGCCTGAAACTCTAGTCTCATCTGGGAAAGTTGAGAGAAGCTTAGAAAGTGCTCTTCTCGATGAAAGGTCGCTTTTGGCGTGCATCGTTCGCACTATACCAGCTGGTGGAAAAATCAGAATGAGTTCAACGGTGAGAGCAAAGTAATCGCAACCACAATGAGCGTGAACAATTGAATTTGGAAATGGGATTTCTTATATACATCTGCTTAATATGTCAATTACAGCTACCAAACCGTTTGGGCAAAATGCTAGCACCTTTGCACTGGCATGATTACAGGAAAAAGTATGGGAAGCTGGACGATTTTGTTTCTAGCCATGTAGAGGTCTGTCTCATTCCAATTTTCCACAACAGCCATGTCTTCTTGTCAAATGTTAGAACTTAGAAGTATTAAACTGGGTTTGGCCCTTGTGAGTGCAGTTATTTGTGATAGAGGACGACTACATTCAAGTAAGAGATGGAGCACAGAAAATGGTAGCAGCTTCAGCAGCAGCAGCTAAAGTGGCAGCAGCAGCTGCAGCTTCATCATCTCCAAACTCTATATATGTGGCTATGACTCCAATGGCTCAGTCTCAGGGGTTAAAGAAGAATGAGAAAACAGTCCAAAGAGGTAGGCAGAGCTCTGATTATATGGCGAAGCAATAAGCTTCTTAGCAAGTCAAGCATTTTCAAAGTGATTACTGTGAGATTGGGGAACAAATATGAGAGGCACATAAAAATGAATTGCGACAATCTCTTATCTTATTATTATTATTTTTTTTTTGGTTTTTCGGTGTATGCAGTCTCAAATCATCGAAGCTAAAAAAAACATTCGAGTTTACTGCCCAAGTTGCAGTGTTTTTATTTATCTTTAAATAGTATCCAGTTAAGAGTAGACATTGAATTTAAGAAAATCAACGCTGTCATTATTATGAACTGAAACCTTGGCAATAAATATTATCCACTGAAAACTTATTTCTCTGACCCTGATGAATCAATTTATGAAAATTTGGCCAGATGATTGTTACTACAAGAGAAAAAGAACAATGGGCTCAGTAGTAGACTTCAATATTGGCCTTGGATCTTGTGAAACTGTGGAAGGCCAGAAACGCATATGCTTCACCAATTATCAGGAAGAAATCGGAGGTCCTCTCTTAAGCTATGACAGAAGCATGAGAATAACAAGAAGGATGCATGTGCAGCCCAGATTCGACCGCAACCAATAAGCAGATGGCAACCTCCCACCAGGTAATCTCAAATGTAATGTTGATGCCTCTTGAAAAGATGATTTGGATAGGTGTAGAGTTGGTTGGATTCTCAGAAAGGACAAAGGAGATGTCAAGTGATATGGAGCAAAAACCTACCCCAAAATGATTTCATCCATAGAAGCTGAAGCTGCTGGTCTTGTTTGGGCAATGCAATGCTTAGACAATCTTGGATTGCAGGAAGTAGAGTTTGAAAGTGACTCTTTAAACTTGGCAAAGAATGAAGAGCTTCACTGATAAGATTTTGAAACCAAGAAGACACTTGAAGCCATTTTTTTGGTATGCATGGAGGCAAAGGGAACCAATGTGCTGATGTCATTGCCAAACTTGCTTTATCTTGTAATTTGTATTTTGCATTTTTGGATTGCAGTACCCCACTATGGTTAAAACCATTGGTGGATCAAGCGAATTCACTATGTTTGTTCTTAAGTATTAATATAAATGTGGTATGTCTGACGGGAAAAAAAAAACATTTACGCGTATATTCGCAGTTTGTATTAGCACATATCAATTGATAACCGATTCCAAACCAGACGTCGTAAGAAACAAGAACAAGATCACGTTCGTTTGTGCATCTCAACACGTACGTTTTAGATACTCCAGCTGAATCTAGTTTTGTTTATTTATAAAGTCAATAATCAAATAACTATAAATGACATGTTTTGGTATAAATATGTTCCAATGATTTATATAATATTTAGAATTTCATGAAAATTCACAATATATATTATTATTTTCATAAATTGTAAAATTTAAATTTCTATGATTTTTAAGTGTCGGCGAAAAGCGTGTTTCCACGAAAATAAACAACATATGGAAGCAGTATCTGCATAACTTATGTGTTTAATTATGCTAAAAAAACAACATCTGGTAGCCAGAAATGAACAGCACCCAAACATTTAATCCACAAGATGGAGTTTTCAATGGCTATGGGTTCCTTATTTGGAATTGGCATGTTGGAACTTCCATAATTTCGATGACTTTATGAGTTTTGGTGACATGCCTTTTGATTCCAATAGAGTTTCTTGCGTACACAATCTCAAGTTAACTAACTATTATAAATTGATGAGGCCTCTTATTCAACGTCATGGATAGATGCTCCAGTTAAACGTAAGATCCAACATCTACACATGCAATCTAAAATATTTTGGCATTGGACAATTTTTTCTTCGGGCTTTACGGAACAAAACTGACTTGTTCATTTTAGTTACATGCTTTTTATATTAGACATGCTTTTCTTGACTTCTCCTTTGGACACAAAATCATTTTGTCGCTTCTTACAGCAAATAACTTGTCAAGAAAAGCATGTCTAATATAAATGTCTAGCAAAAAAAAGTACAAATCAAAAGTCTAACAAGGCTTAAGAAGCTCTATCTTTTTACGAAGATCCAAAGCTAATAGGGGAAACAGAATCATAAGCTCAATTATCAAGATACGGTGCGTTTTACTATAGCGATAACTTGGAATAAAGACATGCTAATTAGGTTAAATGCACGTATTTTTAACCTATGTCATACGAACGTCGCCCACCGCTGATCAAGTTCCAATAGCTAATTGGTCGACTTTTCATCCCCAACTCCATTCCGGTACGTTCTTGTTCTTCTTTCTCCTTGATGATTAGTCTTATTCAGAAACCTTAAAAACCTAATCTAACAAGCCAAATATTGATGTATGACTTTCATTTGGTTCAATTGAAATTTTAAGAATTTTGACTAGGGTTGGTTGCAATTTATATGTGTAGGAACTTTCTAAACATCTAGATTAGTTTGATGCAAGCTATTGTGTCCTTATTTCATATTGCATTCAATTCGAAATTTCAATCTTTCTAAAATTTTTCTTAAAGCTTAATTAACGCAGATTAGTAGTGTTAAGAAAAAAACAAATGGTGGGCAGAAAGAAGAAACCCAAAATATGTGACAAAGTATTAGAGGAAGATGTATTAAGCCAATTACCTGGTCATTTAATATCTGAAATACTTACTCATCTTTCTACAAAAGATGCTGTAAGAACAAGTGTATTGTCCATCAAATGGAGAAATCTTTGGCAATTGGTTCCTGGATTGGACTTAGACTCCAACACATTCTCAAATATAGATGCCTTCTGGAGTTTCGCTGAAAGGTTTTTTGACCAACACAAGGAGTCTTGCATACGCAAACTCCGGTTAAATATGTATGATTTTATTGATGACAACTCTTTTCTCACCCGATGGATCGATGCTGTGAGTACTCGTAAGATTCAACATCAGGATCTTCGTTTTTGTACCAATTTTGGCCCTGTTAGGATTCCATCACTGAGCTTATATACATGCGAGACAATGTTACACTTACAACTCCGTAGGGTTGCCTTGGTTAATGCTGAGTTTGTTTCCTTACCTTGCCTGAAGATCATGCATTTAGAAAATGTTCACTACCTCAATGAGTCCACTTTGCAGAAACTTATCTCAGGCTCTCCTGTTCTAGAAGATTTAACCATCATCAGAGTTTTGTCGAATAATGTAAATTTTATACAAATACGCTCTCAGACGCTAAAGAGAATCGACATAGATCATCAGTTCAGAGTTGTGATTGATGCTCCTCTACTCCAGTTCTTAAGGACTAAGATTTACACAACAAAGAACTTTGAGATCATCAATTTGGGGTACTCTACCAAACTAGATATTGATGTCGTCTATTTGATGCCACACAATACAAGCTTGATTCATGGCATCCTCACCGATATTTCGAGGGTCAGGGAGCTAGTTATTGGTAGTAAATTTTGGAAGGTATACATCTCAATGTTTGAGCATATATAATAATATTCTTCCAAGAAAGCTTCTCTCCATAACTTTTTTTTTTTTGGGTTTATACTTCTGTTACTAGTTGATCTTGTTGTACTTGAAATCGACACCAGTGCTTCAGTTTCGTCAGCTATCCCATTTGAATGCTAGAATTTGTATATCTGATCTGGAGACGTTGCCAAACCTTCTTGAGAGCAGCCCAAAACTAGAATCTCTCACATTGGTAATAATAGCTTTAACCCCCTTTGATTTACGCATATTGTTGTTGAAAGCTTTTTTTATGCATCTTTAGTACTCAACTTGTTTTCTTATGTTATTGTTTTTGTTTTTGCAGGAATTGGTTAAGTACCCTTACATGCGTCGTAAGAAGAAGAAAGAACCAAATCTGATGTTTTCAACAGTGCCTCAGTGTTTGGTATCATCGCTTAAGTTTGTGGAATTGAAGCGTTCAATCTCAGGGTACGAAGGAGAAATAGAGCTAGTAAGGTACTTCCTGAAGAATTCAACAATCCTGGAGAAACTAAAGGTTGATGTTTACTATAAGTCAATGTGTGCAAAGTGTGCCTTCCTTAAAGAAGTCAATGCAATGCCAAGATGCTCTAGCCGTTGTGAAGTCCTTGTTCTTTAGGTTACTAAAAGGTATTGTTGAACATTTCGTTTAAGTTTTAAGTTTTTGGTCGTTAAATTAGTTATTTAGGAGCCTATTAGGCTTTGAGCCACAAGTAAGTATTGCAGTTAAGTCTTTCTTATGTTACTTTGGTGGTTGCAAATCATGTAATAATCACCAATTACCAATTTTAGTTCGAATTTGATGGATACTTAAACAAATTATTCGAGCACTAATTAGGTCTGTTGTTGGCTTGTTGTCAAATTGTAGGAAGCTGTTCGAACTTGGATTTTAATGCCAAGTTAGATATCAAAGGTCAGGGAAATGATCAAATACATCAAGTCGCTTTCAAGGTTTCTATGTCAATGCAGTTTTATATTGTGAGATATGTAATCTGTGAATCTGTAACTGCATCTTCTTGTTTTTTTGGTCAACTGTAACATCAATTTTAGATATTTCTCCAAGTCATCGAAAATGTTCGAGAGTCTTGCTAAAAGTATGTTTATGCTTCTCCTAGTTGCTAGTAGGATGAGTATGAGAACCGAAGGATAAAATTTCTCCCAAAAAGTGAACCCAAACTGAAAAATAAATAAATAACAACGAAGCTGAGATTAATAAGTTCAAAACTTTAAAGCAAATTAGATATATCTTCGGACTATTATTATTTTGAAAACAAATTATGGTATCTATGAAGATTCTGTGCATCTTTTCATTGTGTTTAAATCCTCTCCTCTTTCCTTTTGGCCTACGTCAATGGATCTCCATTGTAATCTGTGTAACAAAAAGGAGATGCATAGAATGCTATGATGATTTTGAGGAAATGCCTTTGGAGGAGATGAATCAAATCATCATAGCATTCTATGCATTTGTCAGCTTACGTTTGCAAGCTGTTGTAAATTGTTCATTGCAATTGTAAATTGTAAATCTTAAATGACCAGCAACCACCAACTAAAGAAACCCGAGCCAAGAGTTAAAAAAAACGAAAGAAGCGCAAATAAACAATAGGGTTAGCGTATAAAAAACTTAAAGAAACAAAAGTTGCAACAAACAAAATCTGGAATGGTAAGACAAGAAACAAAGCAAAAATATTTTGAAAGAAACATATTATGCTCTTTCAAGTGAGGCAAATCTTGTTGGTTTTGCAAAATGATTTGTGGTTTTGATAATGCAGCAACCACACACTATACACCAGATGCAAACAATATCCACTCAATCAATCCGTAAACAAACAAATATCTTTGAAGCATTGTGTTTAATAGAAACAAACTAGTTACATCCATCTTAATTGTTAAAAGAAAGAGAGGGAAAGTATCACACTAGATACTCACATCAACATCTATACAAAATAGTATAGCAGCGAAAAATTACAAGAAACACAAGAGTGGCGGTAAGAAAAATATTTGAGATCACGATTTGGCTAAAAATTTTGGATATCCAGGAGTTCGGTACATGGTCTAGATAGTGAATTACTTGGTAGCGCGTTTGTTTTGGATACAAAATGTCACGGGTTCAAATCCTGTCATCCCTGTTTATTACTGCCCATATATTTCTAGTGAAATGAAAAAATATAGCAAAACCTAAATTAAGAATTGGAAAATAGATTAGTACCCACATGTCCAAGCGGATTCCAAATGTCGAAATGGGACCATATTTTCAACGAAAGGAGATATAACACAAATGCATTTATCAGCGATATGTACTTCATCTGTCTCTGGATAATATTTGAATAAGCTCTTCTCATTGTCATGGAAGAAAAGATTCCCCTTCTTAGAAATAGGCAGTGGCCTGCATCATAACCTCCACGTGTGAGGGTACAAAGCTCTAGGAAATAAACATATGAAGTAGCAATGAAGCTAGCAAGGTACTTCCTAGAGAATTCGGCAATACTCAAGAAGCTCACTTTACGTTTAGCTAATGATTCAATAAGAGAAAAGTCTACTATCAAGGAACTCCTTATCATAATGCCAAGAGGCTCAACCTAATGTGAAATTGTAACGACCCGATTTCGAAATCGAGTCATGTGGTCCAACTCGAACCCAAATTATAATTTAATGTGGAGACATATATAAAACATTAGGGTTTTGTCTCTGATATTTCGTGTCTCTCTGATCAGGAGAGAGAGATCGTGAGAAGAAGAGAGAAAAAAGAGAAAGAAGAAGAATTCTCAAGATTCTGAAACTGAGGAGACGAGCAGAAGATCAACTCACCGGATTTTTCAAGGGTGAATAAGAGACGTGGCCGAATCGAGGACCTTGTTAGAAACAAATCGGTGAAATATTGATGGCGAAGAAATCGATTTCGCTGACGTTCTTGAGAGTATATCGAAAATGAGTTCAGGTGAGTCGATTGTGGTCGGCACTTGTCTCTTCATTGAGATTTTGTATATTTGCGTGGGAGAGAAGATAGGGTTTAGAAGTCAGAGAGATTCTTATTTATAGGAATGGAAGGAAAGTAGGAGTTTGAGCAGAATTAGGAAAAGCATAAACCAATTTCTTTTGTTTTTTTTTTCCATTTTGAGTTTAAGTAATAGTGCGATGTATCCATAATGGTGCCATCATAATCAGTAAAATTCTTTGAAAATTACATACAGGCGACTTGACAGTAAGATGTTAAGGTCCCAAGGTATTAATGGTGAGTAGAAGTTTTCCTCGGAAATTCAGATTGAGAACAAAACTAAGTCAAGTGGAACCAAAGAGTACATTCTAAAAGCAAAGAGACTTTCTTTGTTGTGGTGTTTTCTCATGAAATCATTTTGTTATTGATCATGAATTTGTGTTTGCAGCATATTGCAGGTGGGAAAGTGGTGGATTTGGAGGACGACTATACAAGTTCAAATCCAAAATATCATTGTATGAACTTTTTGCTCAAGGTTCAAGATTAAATGTGAACTATGGAACCTCTATTTCACAGTTATCATTTCCAGGTGACATACCTGCTCAGACATTCATTCAAGTTGAAGAGGAAGCTGAATGCTACAAAGGTCTACAAAGGCGTAAACTCTGCAATCAGTCTCAAATGCTATGCGAGAGGCCTTGATTTGGATCTTGCGTGCTTTTTCGACTCTTATTGTAGCTTCATTACTGCAATTTTCAGCAATTGAAAGAACATTTATGATAGACTTGTTTGTAAACATGATAAAACATTGTTGTTTCTAAATTGTTGTATTTTCTATCTATCTTTGGCTCTTGTAATCTTCTTTTGTCGTCACTAGCTTGTTCAATCTTGTGACAATTCCTCTTGACCCCATAGAGAGCAATTGTAAGATCTTCAAGTTCTTTTTTATGCTCTTGGTCTCAGCTAATCATTTTCATTGCTTATCATTATGCAGATACTCAATCTGTCAAGTTCTTGGTAAAGCAAACTATTGAAAGTACAGTGGAAGTGTGAAGATATATCAAAGTGATTTAGTATACTTTGGCCGTGTTTTTTTCAGCCGTTCATATTAAATGGCACTTGATTGATGAACATATTACCAAAACAAACGTCAATATATGTTATATTCTGACTCCTTTTGTGGTAGAATTAAACTGCAAGTAATTAGAGATTCTTCATTCTGAATCCTTTAGTGGTTGTATATGAACTTCAGGTTACTGTTTAAGCAGTAACAATGGTCAACTGAGAAACTGATAATTTGGTTATAGGGTACTTTCAAGTAGATAAGAATACATTGTTAGTGCAAACTTTGTTAGTTCATGTCAATCGGATCAGTATAACATGTATAGTTCATCATCAATACCTTGAATTGCTTGTCAATCGGATCAAACCCCAAAAAGCTCTTCGAATCTTTGTCCGTTCTAAGTTCAGGTAATATAGCATATTGTCCCGCGCTAGGGTTACATATGACAGACACTGCATCCTTATCGAAATGGATCAAACCAGAAGCATAGCTACAATCGTATTGTTTTCTGTATTCAGAGAACTTCAAATGACTACTACACAGAGACGACTTCCCATATGGATGCTGAGGCGACGAGAATAAAAGCCATTCACACGTTGAGGAACTGGTCAGAAACAAATTGGTGAAACCCATAAAAGTAAAATTATCATTCGCCGAAAGACTCAAATATTTCATCGTTTCATTGTGTCATAGAAAGAATAACTATGCGTGCGGATTCTCAATCAAAGTCAAAATAAATTTACTTATTTGGTAATTCTAAGATATGCTGAATTTAATATTTGACCAAGAAACATAAATATATCTTAACGAGAAAGGCAATTTATCTAAGCAAGAGAACAACATGGTCCGTTGCCAAAAACCAAACGCGTAAAAATCAATTAAATAAAGAAAGAAAAGAAACATTCATATGCCTTTCAATAAAATCAAATAATACGTTATTCCCTTATTCTTTTCTTTTAATCTTTTTTATTTGAAAAGCATTCACATTCAATTGCTCTCTGTTTTTTCATCATTATCATCATCATCAAACTAACTAAAAATAAAAAGAAAATTAAGCAAACTACATGTCAAACCAAACCAATCAATCCAAACAAATTACATGTCAAACCGAACAAACCCAACAAATCGAATTAGAGATCTTTAAAAACATCGGAGATGTTTATGGTTGTTGTGGTGGTTATGGTTGTTGTGGCCGTGACCATGAGTGTGCCGGTGATGAGTCTCCTCGTCGATAATCTCTTGAACATGCTTAAACTCATCAACACGGCAAGGAATCGTAATAGGACCAGCGTGTTTAAATCCATAAACTTCTTCAGCTTCTTTCAAGAGTCCCAAAAACAGAGGATGGCTCAAGAAAACCAACGGAATCACGAATCTATGTAAACCTTCTTCATCTTCTTCATGTCCAACCATGATCGCTACACAGCCTTTAGGAACATGATGATGATGATGATGATGATGAGGATGATGATGGAGTATTTGAAGATGCGGAACATGAAAGTGAAACTTAAACACCATCTGCTTGTTTGGACTCTGTTTATGGCTCTGTTTTGGACTCTGTTCCTCAGAACCCATTAAAAAAGATCGAATCTTTTTAACCGAAAAACCTAACGAGAAACACAACGATTGATTACAAAGATCGACGACGAGGAAAAGAAGTATTATAAGCGGTGGTTTTTGAGGTTTTCCGGGGAGATTGATGCTAGAAGACGGTGATAGAAAAAGGCCAAGGATCAACAGCAGAAGAAATAATGAGAAGAAATAGAGAAAGATCTGAGTCGGTGAGAGATCTGGGGATGTTGCTCATGATAGGCTAAGCATGAAGAGATATAAAAGGTTTTATATTTTGTTGTTTTTTTTGAGGAGGTTGAGGAGATTTTGGAATGGAAAAGGAGATATAAGCGTGTATTTATACAAATTGGTGTAGGTTTTTTTTTGCTTAACGGCCACACTCTAAGGGGAACAAAGGCTTTTTCTTCTACTTAATATTTGTTTTAATTATATAATTAATGACGTGGAATTGACGTGGTAAATATTGGAGTGTGGTAAATTGTTTGGAGGACCGACTTATTAGGAGGCTCGTTACATCACAAGATTATTTTAATATTTTAATGTTTTGTATATATCCAAAAAGAAAAAAACAACATTTCAGTAGTTTTGAACAGTTCGTTTTTATTTTTTAAATATTGTTAAAGAAGGATATTTCTTGGAAAATAAAATGTAATACTTTTGCTGTATCATACTTGTTTTTTTCTAATACATATAGTATAGGACCTATTTATCATTTAAACTATAGATAGTGTATGATTAAAAATATTTGTTTTCACTGATTATTATATAGAAACTTAAATTGTTTTTTTTTTAACCAGGAAATCTTTATGCTGGAATCCAGACTACTCTTCAAGAGTTATAGAAATTTGAGTTTTTTTTTTTGTCAAAGTGTAAAGTAAAAAACTTTTTTGAGACAATTAAGGGAAATCGTGTCCTTGCGTAAATTCATAAGAAAACTCCATACCTCACGCGGAGTCAATAGCTCACCACAACTTGATTAAAATTTTAAACACTCAGCTATTAAAAAGTATTTTAGTGTATGAATTTTTTTTATATAGTCTTCGTGTTTCTATCTCTTATCAACTATTTTCTTTTTAACAAATTCAATCATTTAAAAAAAAAACTAAATGATTGAATTTGCTTCATTTTATGTTGTTTTACTTACAATGCTATAGCTTTAGAATTTTGTAAAGGTAACTTAGATATATCATATATACGATCTCATATGTGTGATATAAATAGTTATACAAGCGTCCAACCTCAGAGAAAACTTATTGTTGTGGGATTACATCCAGGGTGGGGACTGGGGAGGTACGATTTTTACATTATTACCTTCTAAGCTAAGATAAAAACGTATTGATCAAATGTGGTTGCTGTTTTACTTTGATCAGTTGACAGCTGGCCGAAGGCCCCCTTTGACATTTCAAAAACCCAACGACTCGGTAAACCAAATAAATAAACTAATACCTTTAAGGTGTATATATTTGTAAAATCTCTCTTTGAACATTATAATAAGTAAATCGGAATAGAGATTGAAGTAATGTGTATTTCACTACTGTACATGGATATAAACACGGTAAATGGATAAACACGATTAAAGGTGCTTTAGGACCGGTATTAAACCCTTTTTGGGTCATTATAATTAAAAGCTGTTAAGTTTAATGAGATTTTAACTCAAAATTAATTAGTAATTAGTGGATTTATCCATATTGTTTATACATTGTGTTAGTCCATTTAAACTTTAGATGTGGGATTTTAACACTAATCTTAAAGATAAATAAACTATTATGTTTATACGATCTATTTTAAATCGTTTCCGTATTTCCAAGAGGTGCATGCGAAATTGCATAATCTGTATCCACATAGTATTATGTATTATTAGTACAATGAACGTAATCACTTTGTTAAGTTTTTGTATAATATATTTGACGTCATATCAATGCAATAAATCATATGGAATTTAAGCAAGTAAACAACTGTTTAGAAACTCAAATAGTGGTAGATATACATGATCCATTCTCTAGGCATTATCTCTGTATTAAAAATAAATAAATAAACTATTAAGGATTTAAAACAAAATACTTTGTCGATATACATGATGCATCATCCATTCTATAGGCAATTAGGCATTATCTCTATATTAAAAAAAAACTATTAAGGATTTGAAACAAATTACTCGGTGCGACTGCTGATACACATAAAAAAAGTATTGATTTCAAGTTCTACTATATTATAATATGTCTATCACTTGCATGTGGGCCTTTTATATTTAAAATTGAACACAATTGATTGAAAAAAAGGTTACGATATTGATTCCAACATTTTGAAATTTGTTGCTTGCTTTTAACCATAAATAAATAAATAAATGTAGCTGAGGTTTGAGATTGTTAGGTGGAAGGCATTATTCATTGGAACATGCTCGTGAAAATTTCAAATTCCATCTCGATGGACATTTTCCGAAGAGAGTGGTTAAAGACTCTGTCACGTCAGCCAATGTGGGCCCAAAAACATATACAACACGTCAGCGACGTAGCCCACACCAGCGCATCAGCGCAAAATGACAAAAAGGGCCTTTGCCAAGTAAGCGGATGTCGCGCCTCCTCAGTTGCATATAACGCGGCCGATCATTTACATGTCCAATAATTATATGACACGTGTTTCTTACTTGGTTTGTTTGTGTTCACTTTGGCTTCATTCGTATCCGGTTCATCTTATTACACTGTTTGGTTTTCAATAAATCAAACTGGTTTGATTTAGTTACGAATTGGTTTGGAAGCTCTCACCGTTTGAGTTTCGTTATAGTGCAGTGAGAATTTCTGTTAAGCCAAAATCTGAGACCGGGTTCGGTTTGTTTACATCAGCGGTTTAGTTTGGTTTGCTTAATTATAACGTTTATTTTGTTACGAAAAGAATATGAAGGTGAAGCTGTTAATGCGGTTGCACCAATTGACAATGAAGCTCCTACAGTCACTGAGGTCTTATCCACCTCCCAATATATTTTTCTCCCTCAGGTATTAATCCTCCTCTCATCTAAAGCTTTTGAATTCAATGGTATAAATCGGTTTGCCATGCTGGAAACTTCAGAAACTGCTGGCTCAAATATAGTTTCTCTAAACGAGACTGTGTCTGGACAGAAATTTGCGAAAATCAAGTCATAGCTTTGTAAACTTTTTATTTAAATTTGAATACCCTTAAAAAAAAAAGAATATGAAGATGATTCTAAAGTTTGCGGACCATCTTGTCGTCACGATATGACGAAATACCTTACGGATGACTAACAGCCGTTGGATTACCAAGAAAGTTGGAATCATGTGCTCTTCGTCACTTTGATTTTGAGTTTTATTTTTCTTGATATAAAAGCGATCGACGACTTTTTTCAAAGAGTCCATACACGCCAGAGAAGGCAAAATTATATGCATTTTTAAAACCAAAGTGTCGTTAGTGTTTAAGATTATATAATGACTATACTCTACTCTTTTAGAATGACGTTTGAAATAATCTAATCAAAATCAATCTGAACTAATAAAACCGATATTCAGTAATGACCAAACCTTTCTTCGATTGGAACCAAAACAAAAAAAAAACAATAACATACATCAAATCAAACTCAATAAACTAGCCATATGCACGTTAATATGTTCTCGTAATAAAATTTCTATAATCCTTATCTCAAAATATTATTGTTGTTATAGTAATTTCTATATTTATTTGAACCTTGCTTTGATTTTATCCAAAAATATTAAAGAGAACCAAACCAAACTGAATATATAGAATACCGATCCCTACAATTCTAATTACAAAATGAGAATTGGAAAACACTTTTTTCCTTATTGTTATCATAACAGTCTTTTTTTTTTATGAATTGGTAAAAAAATATACAAAGGTCGAATCATATTCGTACTGTAGTTAATAGAATATGATTAAAGCATCCTCGGGGTTTATGGGCCACATCCCACATGTTAAAAGGATCGTCTTTCGAGTGGCTCTAACTCTCAGCCAAACATTTGTGTTTCAAAAAAAAAAAGTTATTGACTTAATTATCTATGTCAATTCTGAAGAGAGGTTCTCCACCCATACAATCTAAGCTTCAAGTTTCAACTACTCTGTGAATACGGGAACAATCATTTTCTATTTCTTTGCATCCTCTAGTAGCCAATAATATCTCACTACAAAAAATTTTAAAATATGTTTCTTTCTATCACCTGAAAGTGAAACCTGAATTTAAATTGATTACTGTATCGTTTTCTAACGTGGAGGTTATTAGAGCAACTTATCGATACACGTATTAGCTCGTCATGTAAAACTTCTAAACTTATTTTAATGTGTTCGTATCCTTTTTACTATGCGCTAAAGTCTCCCGAAAAATAATAAACAAAATATAGTAAAAACAAATGACACGTAGATGAAACTGATGCCAGAAAAAATAATCACGTCGATTGAAATATATTTTTTATTGTTTTCGTTTTGGTATTTTTAGGAGTATCATATTTCATTTTCAATAACTGTGCATTTGGATATTCGAATTATGCCATTAGCTATGATAAAGTCTTGGACCCTTGGTCGACCAAATTGTTTCTTTCTTTATTTCCTCATTTTTGTGATTGCAGTATGGAATCTTCACAAAATCAATAACGATACATATAACCGAACAAGCTCAAGTGGTTCGAAAGATAAATTATTCAAAGCAAACTTGCTAGCTTTGATCGTTCTTTTTTTTTGGGTCAAAAGCCTTGATCGTTCTTTAGCAAGAGTTTCTACAAATTAGCAAGAGTCTCTACAACTTCAGTTCAACAAGTCGAAGAATCCTTCCTATATGGTTCCGGTTCATGCAGTTCTCCACTTCCCTTCCACATATTTAATTGACATTAATCTCATTTACCCATCTCTTAATCATTTTATGTGTTTTTCTTTAAGTTTCACGCTTTTGTGTGTAATTCAGCGGCTCTCTCTGTATTGCGGCTCAAATTGTAAACTTGGATCTTGGAATAGAAAAGCAAAAAATATTAAGAATAAAAGAGAGCAAGCACTTTATAGTTGCCATAGTTGCTAACTTGCTATGTAACTAGATTCTTATAAGGCCTACCGAACATTCTTCTTCTTTCTTAAATAAATTTCTTTTTTTTTGGTATTTCTGTTATAGCATAATCTTAGAGGTTATTTGCAAATTAATAGATGTTAATTTCATGCAGATTTTATACAATTAACATAAAATTTCGAATGTATTTTACAAAATAACATATGGTTGTATTCAATAACACATTATTTTGCATAGTATATAGTCACATTAGTCTTGAAATAATATCAATTTATTTACGATTTTTTTCAAAATACTAAAATAGACTAGTTATCTGATTAACTTTTTTATACTGTATTTTATTGGGTTGGCTTCAACAAATTTCTATTATAACTTATGAGATATTGAGATGAACTCATGGAAAGAGCCAAAGAGGCAAGCCATAAATTTTTGAGCAAAACAATTAACCTGGAGAATTATTTTTTTGTTTTTTTTAGCAAACACGTCGATAATTCATAATTGGAAAATTAAATTAAATTTCCCCAAAAAAAGGGTTGACAAGTTATCTCTGTTTTTTTTTGGTCAACTGACAAGTTATCTCTTAAAACATCCATTTTGCCACACGTTGAGAAACAGCAACAAAAGGCTTCAGAGCCTTTTTCTCAACTCTCTTCTTCTCGAACTCGCACCCTTTTCAATGGCTTTCACATTGTCCACCACAAAGACCTTCACCAACATAAACTGCTCAAACAACCCTTCTAACCTAATCACCTTTAAGCCCCTCAAGCTCCCTCTGTTCTGGCCATGGCAAAAGGTACACATTCTCGATACATATATAACAATGGGTTCTCTTTTTATGTAATGAATGAATTGATCAATGTTTCAGGTCAAAATGGGTCCTCTGAGTGTTTCTCCAATGGGTTTTGGAACATGGGCTTGGGGCAATCAGCTTCTTTGGGGTTACCAGACTTCCATGGACGATCAGCTTCAACAAGCTTTCGAATTGGCTTTAAAAAATGGAATCAATTTATTTGATACCGCAGATTCTTATGGTACTGGTAGACTTAATGGCCAAAGTGAGAAACTTTTGGGGAAATTCATCAAAGAATCTCAAGGTCTTATTGATCTAAAGTTTCTAATTCATTGATTCTAAGTTACATCTTGAAGTTGTCTTGATATGTTACTGTTGTGTGTTTAGCTGATGGAATTAGGTTTTGTGTGTTGTGCTTTAAGCTGATGATTTATGGTTACAAATGTTAGGGCTAAAAGGGAAACAAAATGAAGTTGTGATAGCTACAAAGTTTGCAGCTTATCCATGGAGGTTAACTTCAAGACAGTTTGTGAATGCTTGCAGGTCTCTCTAAGTCTTGATTTTGACTCTGTCTCTCTTTTTGCTTTTGATTTGTTGGAGGCTGATGGTAAATGGATGTTTCTTTTCTGGTATTAGAGCTTCCTTAGACCGGCTTCAGATAGACCAGCTTGGGATCGGACAGCTTCATTGGTCAACCGCAAATTATGCGCCTCTACAAGAGCTTGTTCTTTGGGATGGTCTAGTAGCAATGTATGAGAAGGTTGCTTAGTAAAAATCTACTGAAATATATATTCTCTTCAAGGACCATTAAGCAATTGGTAAGATGATGATGATAAAGGGTTCATCTTTTGTAGGGTCTAGTTCGAGCGGTTGGAGTCAGTAACTATGGACCTCAACAGCTTGTAAAGATTCATAATTACCTTAAAACTCGAGGGGTTCCTTTATGCTCAGCTCAAGTGCAATTCTCATTGCTAAGCATGGGAAAAGAGCAACTAGAGATCAAGAGTATATGCGACGAGCGCGGGATTCGGTTAATCTCGTATAGTCCTCTTGGTCTAGGAATGCTAACCGGGAAATATTCCTCTTCAAAACTTCCCACTGGTCCTCGGTAAAGTACTTACAGATGGTTGAAACGATCGATGAAAATAAACACTTGTTTCTTGTTTGTAACTATGCTTGAACACTTTTTAAACAGATCATTGCTGTTTCGACAAATTCTTCCTGGATTAGAGCCTTTGCTTTTAGCACTGAGAGAGGTTGCAGAGAAACGAGGAAAGACTATGCCTCAGGTAATATTTCGTATTCATAAGGTTCTTGGGAAGAAGAAGTGTGAAGAAACTTTGGAGAATGAGTTTATGAGCTGTTTTTGTAGGTTGCTATAAACTGGTGTATATGCAAAGGGACAGTACCAATACCGGGGATAAAGTCAGTTAGGCATGTTGAGGATAATTTGGGTGCATTGGGATGGAGACTTACAAATGATGAACAGCTTCAGTTAGAATATGCAGCTAAAGAATCACCAAAGTCGATGATTCAGAACATTTTTCAGACTAGATGATAGGATAAGAGATGAGGCTTATACATCTAGACCACATATCAAAAGTCAAAACGATGTGCATATGTTTAATCTATTATATATTTGTGCATATATTCTCTAGAACAGCGATAGTTCTGAAATTTCCCTTCTATCTAGCTCTCAAATTGATCAAAATCTACAACTTTTCGAAACTTGTGAAAATATATTTGTTAAATACTATCAGAGTTAGGTTATAGTCTAGTTTGTTATATCTCATAATATGTACCACAAGAGAGTGAAAATGTTATTACTTTAGTAATTAATTCTACAATTGTAGAAGATTTTTTATTTTGTCAACACATAGATATAAACGTTTTAACATCATAATTAAGAGTATGGACTACAAATCCTTATTACTCATACAATATTGGAGGTCTCAACATTCAACTTTTTAGAAGCTTACATGCGTATTTGTAGGACATAAAATATCAAAATCTAGTGTTCTATATTTGATTTGACTCAAACCAAATCTACAAAGATGAGTAGAATTCACTATAAGTTTGAGAGTGAAAATGTAACTGATTTTATAGTCAATGCGTATAGATGTAAAGTTATCCGTTGTATATCGTTTTATTAAAATAATAAACTTTTTATTTATTTATTGATGAGTATATCGTTTTATTGAAATAATAAAAAATGCATCTCACCTTTTTTTCTTCTCCCACTTGTATATTAAAACATTTTTTATTGAACAATAAATTAAAAAATTTCAACTGAAAAAGAAAACAGTTTAGTTTTGTCCGTTGTATATCGTTTTAGTGAAATTAATAAACTTGGTATACAACTATTTCGTTGTCCATTTAAAAAAATAGAACGGTCAAATTCGTAAAGAGATTAGTTCGTCGAGTGACTGCAACCATTTAAAATCTAGGTTCGAACATGAAAATGCTGGTAGACATTATTAGCATCGTTGTGAGGGAAACATAAACAAAGTTATCGATTGTCGTTTTTATTGCTCTTTTAAGCTCTTTATACGTAGTGGCGAAACTTATCATTGAAATTTCTGTATTTACATAGACATAACTTATCATTCAAGCAACAAAATGTTTATCCCTAAGAACATAATATTATTTTATACCTACAACTTGGCTACTTGTCTTCCTGTCTTCTCCATCCAACGAACTTAATTTCCTCGTTTCAAATCTCATTAACTTCTCCTTTTTTTTTTTGATAAGGAACTTCTCTTATTTGTTTATCGGAATATCATTTAAAACACTTATTGTTCCAAGAACATGCAAGTATATTTCATAACAATTTAAATAAAACACTACTAGTGCATTGTTATTAGAAATAGAATATTCCTTTTACATATGCTTTGTAATTTAATACCAACTATATTCCAGTTTTAGTTAATGACATACGCGGCTACATTAATTTAATAACATATCTTCCGCTTTATGTCAGTCAAAAGAAAAAAAAAAAGGCATTGTCATTTTCTCTTTATTCGGTTACACTTTAACTACTCACAAGTCACAACAAAATAAACGATAAACATCATATTAATCAATTCTTTTCCAGTCTTTGTTTTTAATTGTGCTATAAAAATACTAGTTTTTGCAGTTTTGGTTTCGCATAGTTCAAGGTTTGATTTGACTCGGTTCATAACTTACCAATCGTTTTAACTTTGATCCATATTCAATGATAATATTAATTAGGTTCTCTAATCGAATGATAACTTGAGACTGGTTTTAGATCAGATTTAATTGCCTCGCCTAAGACATATTCATGTGTCAAATCGAATTTTAACCCCAACCCATCATGGCTATATCAGCTTAACTTGTATTTCCATCAAGTTAATATTTTCTCTTAAATTTTCACTTAGATAGACGTGATTTGTTTAGTTGAAAACTTTTATCCATATAATCAGTAATGTCGAATTTAAATTTCATTTATGTATATGAAAATATGTCAAGTGAATTTATGTTGGTCTGTTATCTATAACATCAAAACAACAAAATCAAAATCCTAATTTAGATAAAAATTTTGACTATATGTTCTAACTTGTTATGGAATTTCGACATATTTTCATGATCCTACCAAATAAAAACTATTCAAAAATAAAGTATTTTGTATAAACGCGATACACCTATATCCATAGCCATGGTGTTAATCCAATTCTTAATATTACCATTGAGTAGGCGTAGGTCCATTAGGACAACATTCTATGATTAGATTTGTTTTCTAGCCGAAGATAATTTTTTTAGTTGGAAAATCTACAAATTAATCATCATTATGTTCCTTAAACGCCGCGGTAAAGTGGCAACGAAATGAAATCTTTAGCTTTTGACTTTTTAACAGTTGCTCGACACGTGTCATCTCCTCTTTGGTAACTCCCGATTTTGATATTTTGTCATCGCGTAAGAACCCACGAACGTAAGACTAAACGACGTCGTTTCGTCACAAAAAATTCACCTACCAAATCGCGTGGAGATTTAAAGCGCGTATGCATCTAAAGCAAACGCGCGAGTCCACGCGCCTAATGTTTAAAGTAAAAAAAAAAAAAAAGACAAGAGCTGAAAAAGAAAGAGCAAAGTGGTTAAGAGGGGCTTCAGTTGTTGGATGCTTTAGCTTTTTTTCTTCTTTCTTCTTCCTTCTTCAATCTCGGCGTGCTGAAGAAGACGCATCACAGTGACTGAGAGAGAAATCGATAGAGATAAGAATTGTGAGGGGCAAATCGGTCATTTTTCTTATCATCTCATGTCGGATTTGTGCTGCCGTTTCTCTCAAACGGCGGAGGTTTACTTTATTATCACCGGCGAATTTACGGCGGTGATTCGCCATTTCCGATGCTTGATACGAAAGAATGGCTTCGTTCTTAGTGAAGATTTTGTAGATCTTTGATTGCTTTTGGGGTTTAGATTTAAGCTTCTTTTTTTTTTGGGAGAGAAATCAGATGAAGGCGTTACGGAGAAGTCAGACCTCAACGTCTCCTGCAAATTCTTCTTCGTCTTCTTCGTTACCATCTTCTTTTTCTTTGCCATCTTCTTCTACTACTACTTCTTCTTCACCTCCTTCGTCTAATTCATCTTCTTCTTCTTCGTCTTCGTGGATCCATCTTCGATCGGTCCTATTTGTGGCTAATCCTTCATCTCCATCTTCAGTTACTTCTTCTTCTCGGTGAGTGTGTAAAGCTTTTAGATTTGGAATATGTAGATGGGATCTTAAGATTCTGTTTTTGATCCAATAATAGAACTCGAATCCTATAAAAAAGTTTCTATCTTTATTCGGATTGTTCATGTTCCTTTTGCTGTTTTAGATTGGTTTTGCTAAACCAATGTTGGTGGATTTGAGATTGGAGGAACTTCTAATTTTGACTCTTTGACTTGTGTAGAAGCCGGCGGAAGTCACCGTGGTCTCGCCGGAAAAGAAAATGGGCTTTGACGCCGCATCAATGGAGGAGTTTGTTTACACTGGAGGGCAAACTCCGTGATGGTGGAGTTGGATTTCTGAAGAAAGTTAGAAGCAGAGTGAGTCTTTTGAACAAGAACCATATTATATGTCATGATTCTAACTTGTCTCTTTATGGTTCTGATTTATGTTCTTATGGTTCTGTAGGGTGTTGATCCAAGTATTCGTGCAGAAGTGTGGCTGTTCTTACTCGGAGTGTGAGTGCTTGTTCATGTTTTGTCCTTGTGTTCTTGCTTTTTATCACTCTGTTGGGATTCTCATCTTGTTTTTCTCTTATGGCAGCTATGATTTGAACAGTACTAGTGAAGAAAGGGAAGCTGTAAAGGCTCAAAAAAGGTTAGAAAAAATTTGATTTATAAATAGTCAGTGTTTGTATATAGATGCAGACAAGTAATTTCATTGTTGGGATCTTTGAATGTAGGAAGGAGTATGAGAAACTACAGAGCCGGTGCCAGATGCTTCTCAAGTGTGGCAATGGAAGTACTGATCATCTTGAAGAACTTCCTTCTGAGGAAGTAAACGGTCAATGTGTTCGATTCGTTGATGATTATAAGACATCGGGAGAAATGACAAATCAAGATGTTGTCTCTGCTGTGAACACTGATTCTTCTGATACAGATTCTTGTGAAGACAGTGAAGATGTTCTACTACTCCCATCTTTTGTGCACAGTGATGAAAAAAAGCCAGAGGATAGTAATAGTAACTCTGAAGAGAATGCTTCTCCTCCTGCAGCTGAGATCCAAGTAGAAGTTGTACATGAAGATTTCTCTACGTGGCAACGTATCATCCGGCTTGATGCTTTACGTGCGGATTCTGAATGGGCTACTTATGCTTCATCTTCAACTGCAATCACAGAAAGCAAAGCTCGCGGTTTAGCTGAATCCGTGGGATTAAAAGACTACGATCACTTAGAAAGCTGCAGGCTTTATCACGCTGCACGGTTAGTTGCAATTCTTGAAGCATATGCTATGTATGATCCTGAGATAGGCTATTGTCAAGGGATGAGCGATCTGTTATCTCCTATCCTTGCTGTGATCTCAGAAGATCATGAGGCTTTCTGGTGCTTTGTTGGTTTCATGAAGAAAGCTCGGCATAATTTCAGGCTTGACGAAGCAGGGATTCAAAGGCAGCTAAGTATTGTATCAAAGATTATAAAAAACAAAGACTCTCAGCTTTATAAACACTTGGAGAATCTTGAAGCCGAGGATTGTAGTTTCGTTTACAGGATGGTGCTTGTGATGTTTAGGCGGGAGTTGAGTTTTGAGCAGACGCTTTGTCTTTGGGAAGTAATGTGGGCTGATCAAGCTGCCATTAGAGCTGGAGTTGGGAAATCACCGTGGAGCAGAATCAGGCAACAAGCACCTCCAACAGATGATCTGTTGCTATACGCAATCGCGGCATTAGTACTACGTAGGAAACTGATCATACAGAAATACAGTAGTATGGATGAGATTGTGGAAGAGTGTAACAGCATGGCTGGTCAGCTTGATGTCTGGAAGCTTCTAGATGATGCGCATCATCTTGTCGTGACACTCCACGATAAGATCGAAACTCTTTCTTCTCAATATCTGAGCATTTGATGAAACTCTATCTCTACCTCAAAGCCAGAAATGAAGTGTTTCCACTACACAAATGCCCTTGCACTCATCTGACTGCGTTTTGTCAAGGCTTAAGGTTTGTCGCGGTTTGGTTCTTAATGTTTTCTACTTGTCTCTCTTCTTTCTTTTCGTTTCCTCGTCACACAAACAAACACAATACTCTCTATATCACTTTCATTGTAGTACTAATGAAAAAAACAAGACACTATTCCTCTTGAAATGTAAGGGATGCGTCTGAAACTGTCTTTTCCACAATTGTATGAATCATATATGTTCAATTGTAGAAATCCAGTTTCACATTTCTTTCCTCTGAATCAAATATGAAAATTTTAGTAACAACATAGTTTAAGCATCTTCAAACTTGGCAAACGACACAATCTCTTATCATATTATGAAAGTTGAAAGCATCTCATCATAAACTCAACACAAAAAGAAACTAGCAACACGCTGATTATTGGTGTGTAAGTTTAAACAAAAATCGGCAAGGACATAGATCCAGTCTTAAGGACCAAACAACAGTAACAGTATTTTCTCGCACTGAGGGAAGAAATACAGAGATATTCAATGGCAAGCCTCTGGCTTCTATTCTTTCTTAGTATAGTGACGGACAACAAGAGCCAGTCCCAAGATCAAGATTGGAACAAGGAACTGCAAAATCTTGATAATGAATTCTGGTGTCTTGTCTTGGTTGTAGGCTGGTTGCTGTGGTGCAATGTATGTCCTTGTAGCTGGAACACTTGACGAATCGATCTCACCTATGTAATATTGCGCCATCATGTCCCTTGCAGTGTCGCTGTGACCAACGTCTTCAAAATCATTTGTAGCATCTTTCCCTGCAACAACACCACAACAGAAACAGCCACGGATCAGTCACAAATCCGCATTGAATCAGAACAGAAATCAATGTTATATCATCAAGAAACGTTTCCCGCACCTGTTGAAGACAACAAGACTTCATCGCCTCCAGGATGATCGTCCATGAATGGAGTCACATCATACACCTGAACTCAAAAGATTAAGAAACCAAACATATCAATCAAGTAGAACTCGGTAACTAACTATTAGCAGTAGATACAAAACATGTTTCTCCAGTGTGAATCAACATCAAATATTTAATCTCCCCAGAGAACCAATATGCTGGAGCTGTGTAAAATCGCACTTTAGCAGCATTAATTTTGCTTAAAACGAATAAAAAACACTAAAGATTGTGAATTTAAATAGTGAGAGGCTCCATTAAAGCTTCTAGCAGTAAAAGTTCAACTCTTCAACTTGAGAATTGAAGCATTGACACAAATCAATAGCGGAAGAGAACTAACTATGTTCGTGTAATCCATCTAGACAGAGATGTTCTCAGACAAAGAGACAAGATCTAACCTTGCCGGAGATAATAAGCCAACAATCCTTAGTTTTGTTGTGCTGTGAAACTTCTTCGAAAGCTAGAACCTTCCGATCTGAATCCATCTCTACTCAAACTGCAAAACAAGAACACAACAGAGCGAAATCAAATCTATGATAATACAGAAAAACAAACATGAACAGATTCAAATCGAAATCATCAGAACGATGATGAATGAACGATTTACTAATTTTTCTTACGAATTTCTACGAGAAAAAAAAAAAGAGATTCAGAATTTCAATAGCTCCGAAGCTCAAATCAGCAAAAGACGAATGAAAATGGAGTGCCTCACCTACTTAATTACGTTCAAATTTTAAGAAAATTCCAAACTACCCTTGCAACTATGCCTAAGGTGTGGCTTGTCGACAGATGACAAGGGAGATCAACTTAGACTTTGACTTTAATCAAATCGGATTTGGGCTTTTAGGAGATCTTATTTATGGTCTATATACGTCGTACATAGAAATATAATGTGACGTGTGGTCTCTGTGTGCTGTTTTACCACCAACACAAAAGATATGATCTAAAAGTTTTGCATATTGGAAGGAATGAAATAGCTTGAAAAAAAAAGGAAGGAAAGAAAAAATCTTCAACATTTGGTCACCATATTTTATACTAATTTAAAGCTTTTTCACTATTTTGGCAAATCTCTTTTTGAAAATTTAATTCAATTTAACCTTTATTCTTTTCTTTTTTTTGGTTCAAATTTAAACCTTTAATCTATATTGAGTTTTTTAAGGGGGCTTAATTGGGGTATAGTTGATTGATTTTCATAGTTGATTGATTTTCATAGTTGAGAGATTTCATTAAATTTTATAGAGTTTTGTGCTTTACTTATAACAATTTCAAGAATTTACAAAATATTCGTGATAATATGAAAATTGGTCTCATGAATAAAAAAAATGTAGAACATTTTCTCTAATATGCCTTTATTGTGTATAATGTATGTATACAACAATTCCTCTCTGTAACTTCTCAAACTCTTTTTATTTCCGCCATTCCTAAACATTTCTTTAGCTAATTTGACGCTACACAAAAGGTATACAAATCTTAATTATATACTCGACATGAAGCTCATACAGATCGGAGGCTTCACTCCGGCCAAAGCAAGAACCGACGACGGCAAAATCCAAAGACCATCTCCACATATCAAACCGGAAGCAACCGCTGGTATCATTAAACCGACTTTAACCTTATCCCTCATATTCCACACAAACACAATCAAACTCCCAACACACATATCATGGCAAAATAACCTCCGACAAGAAACGGAACCGCCATTGCCATCGGTAACGGAACCCAGTTCCCAATATTCTCCGGCGACAAATCCCTAATAAGATTCGCCGCCACGGCGAAAGCGAGAAACACAACAAAGCTGTAGAACAATGTTCAGGCAAGGCAGCGAAACCTTCAACTCCAAGAATCGCCATGTTTCTATAAATCAAAGCGTAAGGAGCTTTATACTCTCCCTCAGGGTTTCCAACATCGAAAGCTTTATAAAACAGAAAGAAAGTGAGTGGAGCCACGACGCAACCAATCGCCGTGCTGATTGCTTGGCTCACAAGCATTGACCTCGGAGAAGTCAGCGTCAAATGTCCTGTCTTGAAATCGTGCATTAGGTCAGAAGAAATCGAAACGATCGATTTTATCAATCCGCAACCAACAAGTCCTGCAACTACACCGTTTTGTTTCCCTGCCATAGTTATAAGCCATGTTCATATCTGTAAGTCCTGCTAAGATGAACAGAGCGACTTTACCATAGTTATAAGCCATGCTCATATCTGTAAGTCCTGCTCCATAAGCGTTACTGAAACCTAATGATGGAGCTAACATGTAAGCTACGACTATGAAGTACCATTTGAGCTCAGGGAACATTAGAGGAATCGCGATTATCGATACAACGGAGAACGCTGCGTAACCTATTGCTGCAACCCATAAAGGAATGCTGTCTCTTACAAAGATCTCATCTCTTCTAAGATCTGCAATATATTGTTTATCCTTCTCCGAATCTGCGATTTACATTTGGAATATCAGATACAAAAGTAACGTTTTTGATAGTCTTTTTGGTGTATATTAGTATATATATACTTACTAGATATCGCAGAGTGGCGATTCTTTAACTTGACGTATATGTTTCTTGCTGTGAAAAGAAGTATCTTGATGAAATGGTAAAGCCCGTCTCCGAGGATTAATGAGATTGATATGAATACCTGTAGAATTATGAACATATTATTATCGAAATTGCGCGAAATAGAGAGTGAGTTTCTTGTAGATTACATTTTGTTTGGAACCTTGTAACCATTGAGACTCTTCATGCTACTTTGAGGAAGATTTGATGGGTACCAATCTCCTTTAAGACCTTTAATGAGTGGCCACATGATTCCCCAAGACAAAATCGCACGGATAATTAAAGATAAGTTGACAATGTGGGAACAGATCATTCCTGCTCCAATATATGTCATGCTAAAAGTCGAAGTAGAATCCGTCAAGTTTTTCAAGATCATCAAGATTCAGTAGATAATTATACAATAAAAATCGAAATACGAGTAATGTTTACGAGTTCCTCCAAGCTTGTAATCCGAAAGTTAGAAATTGAATGAATCCGCACGCTGAACTATTGGAACCGGAGAAGAACCATTGAAAGAAAGCCCCAATGAAGCTAAACGAGAAATATTTCACAAACCCAAATACTTGTTTCCTGCATACAAACAGTTTCACTCAAATCAAAAACTCTAGAAGCAGCGGCGAAAAAGAGCTAAGAGACTGCGAAAAAATCGAGTTAATACTTGGCCATTTTATTGCCTTTAGGAATGTGGAAACCGTTAATTAAAACCGCGGTGGCTGTTCCACTTGAATATGTCAGCTTGTAGTCTATGATCATGATCTGTTTAACAAAACAAAGCATAGTGAAAACTTAGCTGTAGTCTATGATCATGATCTAATTAACAAAACAAAGCATAATGAAAACTTAGCAATCTAGACCCAAACCAGTTACAAATAGAGATGTTTCGACAGACCAAACCAGCCAACCCGGGCTTAATAACCCAAACTCGTCCCATATGAAGCTCTGTCCTAAGTTGGATCTGGGGGGTTTCACCCGGCCTGTAGCACTCATCTACAAGCCGGATGGACCTGCAAAACCTTTGGCCTACCACAACATCACTAGGGACAATTTAATGAAACAGGAAGTTAAAGTCTCTACCTTTCTTAGAGGAACCAATGCTAAAAGACCAACAAAGCAAGTAAAGAACAAGAAAGCGGTCATCCAACCTGGGCTCTTTCGTGCTTCCGGCACTATTCCCATCAGTATGAGTACCTGATTGTTCATAAGTCTTATTGCTCAAACCAAGAAGGTATGAGCCAAACCCACCTGCAAATCATACAAACATAAAGCTTTAGCAATCAATCCAACCCAAAGAACTGATCAGAAATTATCAAAAGAACTGGTCAAAAGTCACCAAATCTCCAACTGCAATGCTATAACAAGCAACAGCACATGTTTGGACCACAGTGTTCTCTTGTTTAGTGAAGGGTTTAGTCACAATCCCAGCTTTGCTCAGCAGCTTGGTCCAGCTTCTAAGGAACACAAAGGCCAAAAGTGCTGCAGAGACATTTAGATTCGGAACCAAACCTGTGGTTAGGTTTAGTTTCATCACGATCACACTGTAGATTACACCAATAATCAAACTTGCAACGATTCCTCTAAAAGTGATTTGACTCTTCCATGGAGGAATTGACTTGAAATCATCTGCTTCGTTTTGCGTCTCCTCTTAGTCATCTTTCTCTTCCCTCTCTATCTCACTTCTTACCTCTCTTTCCATCGTCAAGCTCCTCATTTTTTTCCCAGGAAAAATAGAACAGAGTTTCTTCTTGTTCTTGATTTATTTTTCTTGCAATTCTTGAGTCCGAAATCAAATGTGCAAACTTGTGTTATGATTAACATTATTTGCCAACAAATATGAAAAACACTTATCAACGTTGCTTTTATCCATATTAAAATCCCTGATTATTTTCTTGACATAAGAATTTTCAATTTTAATATACTAACAAAATCACAAAACTGTCTGATATGGAAAACGATTTTACATACACTCATGTGTTTTTTTTTTGCTTTTAAACAACATACACTCATGTTCTTTCCACTTAATTAACCATATCATTATCCTCACCTTCCTCCGGGATATGCTTTTATCCATACAAATATCCTTAACAAAAAACTCATCATCATAAATTCATAATTATGGGATGTTTCGATCTAACTGCTTGATTGACATGTTTCGGTATTTGAATGTTAATTCTCTGAGCATCCAAGGCCGACCCTCAAACTAAAAAATATATATACTGGAACCTCTATTACTTAATTTTTTTATAGAAAATATATAGTAAATTTAAGGGTTTCAATTATTAATTATTTTTTTGTAGTATACAGTGGCCAGCCTTGGCTATATTATCAAGAACTTTGAGGAGGATCATACTGCATAATTATTATCATCGGAATCTACATTTTAATATAGTATAAATGAAAGTTTTGTTTTGTTAACAAAGCAACAATTTTGGGTTAACTGGAAATTTTAAAAATCTAAAAATAGATAGGATCAAACTTAGAATTTTTTAAAAAATATTTTTTTCTTTTTACCGTTATTTATCCTTTTACCGTTATTTATCGTATAAAACTCATAAGTTGTCAAATTTGAACTAGAAGAATTATAACACAGAAATTGCATTAGTACAAACCATTAGATGATATAACTTTCTGACGTCTCCTATGCATATATCTACAGGATCGAATCTTATTGCGTGATGATATATCTAAGGAGATATTACGGGCATTGCGGAGAAAAAAAAAAAGAGAACAATACAACTCTCTTTTGTGCGAAGTCCTATTTTTACTTGTTTAAAAATTATATTAATTCACGTATTTGCGTACCTTTTTGGAGGATAAACGTCAAATGTGTACTCCATATGAAAAGGGCTTTTTAAGAGGAATTTGGAGTTTGGTGTAGTATATATAACACACGTGATGACCAAAAGTTTAAGGAAAATTATTCAAGCTGTAGGTGAAGTTATTTAAAATTGTTCGTCACTCTGCCTTTAATTCACATTGTTGTTTCTCTCCTAAACCTATACTGCCACAGGGCCACTCTATAAAACCGTACATGAGGCCTCATACGGCTCAATCCTTTCGAAGTCATTATTTAGGTCCCTTTCCTCGTTCAATCATTTTCTATACGAATATCATTAATCAATTAATTTTAAACAAGTCAATATTTTGCTTAGACAAATAAATAAAACTAGGGTTATAACTAATTAAAGCTGTTAGTAGAAAACAAAAATCAAGAATGTTTTAATAATGTTTTAACTTGAACCAAAGTTATAGAATTTTGTTCATCTCACTGTAATAAAATCTCCTCGTTTGGAGTGATAACTTGGTATATCAACAATATACCATTAATTAAAATATAGTTACTAATTTTATTATAGTGATTTCTTTACATACAAATTAAAGTTGGGCAAAAAAAAAACAAACCCAAACATTTGATTCGAATCCGACTAGAAAAGTTTTACCCAAATCCAAACTCAAATTCGGCAAATTATTTTATTATAGTGTAAGTCTGTAAATCCGAAAATCCGTATCCGATCCCGATTCGAACCCAAAACCCAAAAATTCAATCCGGAAATCGAACATACATAATTATCCATTGAAAAATACCTTAATTCAAGGACTCTATCCTATAAATGTGAGTTTTGTATGTGTAATATACACAAATCCGATCCGAACCAGAAAATCCAAAAAAACCCAAAAAATTCCGAAAACCCCAAAAAAACCGAATCCGAACCCGATCAAAATCCAAATTTTTAGGTTTTTTTAACTCTGAAATCTGAATCCAATCCAAACCCGAAAGATCCTATTCGAATCCGAATCTGAACCCGACAAATTCTTCTATTAGAATGTAAATTCCTAAAACCGAAAAACCGAATCTGAAACCCGAATGTCTACCCCTAATACAAACTATAAACACAATCAAAACAATATAATTAAATGTTTGAACAGTACGAGTGAAATATTGTTGATGATTTTATTATACTCAATAGTGGAATACAAAAATTGAAAAATAGATACGAATAATTAAGAACCGAATGCGACTTTAGAAAAGAGAGAAAATATTTGATTGCTTGATAAACCTATTGTAGGTTCAAAAACTTTTCCCATCCATTATACACTTTGACTAATCATTCCGACTTTTGTCACACTATCTATGGCTACTGAATCCAAAAGTTATCTATTTTTAACCTTTATATTTTAAAACATGTGAGAACGAAATAACAAACGTAATACTCATATATTCAAGATTTATTGGTTCGGTTAAACCATTTTTTCACTAGTTATGTCCTAAGCTTTTCACCTTGACCATGCCTATCTTCATAGCTAGACCTCGATAGATTACTTTCTAATGATTGAAAATATGATCTTTACCCAATTTTTGTTCATGTTTGATAAATTGTTTTAAGTCTACCAATTTTAGTCCATTTTTGATAAATTGACTCTTTTTAAGTCTACCCAATTTTTGTCTTGGCCTTCCACATTTGTATTAGAGTTCACTTTATGCCAAACGACGATACCCAACAAAGAGGATTTTGTATAAATGAGTACTTTCAGTTATTTTCTTTATTGTTATTTTTATGTGATTTTTTTATAACCTCAAAGTTTGGAACTGGACCTTAATCTCTATGGGCTCGGAGTCACCCTTTATTCCATTTTCTTTTGGAAATGATTCTCCTGCCAAAAGAGATTGAACTAAAGACATAATAGAACCAACTCCAAATGGTAAAGCCCACCACACTCTTAGTATATGAGGTTTTTGGAAGAAGAGAACACTTAATTTTCATTTTCAATTGTCAGTCATTCTAATAAGAGCTAAATGGTGTAAGAAAGTGAAGGCCACTACGCTACCAATTTTTTTAAGAATTATTTAGCTTCAAGGAACCTGATTTCTTTTGTATATTCAACTTGCTCGATTTATTTAATCATCATATAACAAAGTATTTTTGTCATGCATCATCCATACATGTCCCATTTCCGTCCATATCATCTATGGCTTTATTGCATTTATATCTTTGCTCTAAGTTATCGATTTATAATTTTAAAAGTAACAAATATATAATTAAATCTCCTAAACCATACTCCGTTGATATTAGAATAAACATATTAGAAGATTGTGTAATTTGTGTGTGTGTGTCTTATAAGTTTATATCCTACAAATAATTCGAAAATTATGTTTTAAAACCATGAACGGATTCTAGTTTAACGGCATTATATAAGAGATATATAGCTCTGATGAGATTCCACTACCAAACTATAAAAGTTGTAAGACATAATGTGGTTAGGTCTAAAAACGTTACCTAAAATCATCCATCCTATCCGCTGGTTTCCATTGAAATTAAAATCGTATGTCTCAAAAGTCGTATAGTTGTCGCTCGTCAATATTCCTAATATTCTAGTGGACAGTAATGTATCCCACCCCAACTACGTGTTGGGTTTGGGATAAAGCATAAAAATGGAGTATAAGAACCCAAAAAGAAAGTGACAAGTGACAAGTGGAAGGCTTTGTGCTCTCTTTTTTTTTCCAAAGTTTTAGTGTTCGAACAGTGACAGAGAACAGAACGATATAAAACATGCAATTAGTTCATAACAAACCAAATATAAAGTGCATGAGGATTTTTTTCATAGAATTGTATTCGTTGATAAATTAATTCAACAAAAATCAAGTTTTCAAACACAAAAACAAATGTTAGAAAAATTGACAACAACCGAATAAAGATCGAACAAAATTACAAACTCGGATCGAAATTTAATTATAAAAACTATATATTCAAAAATAAAGATAAATGATATATATATATATATATATAATATTTTCATAAATGAATCTCAATTTTGATTTATAACTCGGCCGGTTACATCGATTTCCCAACAATAATAATAAGCGCGGTTGATGCATTCATGATTTGATTCGTTTAAACGCATTGGTTGCAGTTATGGATGCGGAAGTTTGCAGAACTAAGCAGTTGTGTTTATAAATGTTGTTAAGCGATTTGTACGATTGGTTTAACAATTAGAAACAAATGCATTTACAAAAAATTTGTGATTAGTTGACAACGATTGGAGTTTAATATCATCAAATATATTTACAATATATAATTTCTATAAAAAAACAATTTTTTATTAATATAATTAAATTTTTAAAATATGACTTTAAATAAATTCAAGAATATTTATTTAAAAGGTTTGAAGCACTTTTTATATAAAAATTTAAGCATTTAATATAATATTTTTTGATAAAAGAAAATATTTTTTAAAGTTCTTTTCTTTGTAAATTTTTATTAGTGTTATAAATTATAAAATAAATAAATAAATTTTTTTACATCAATCACAACCGCCGTAGTCGCAAACGCTGACTGAAATCAATTTTTAAAATTTAACGATTTCAAACGGTTCAAAACTATTTATAATAATTTGTATAATTATTATTAAACATTTACAACCGTAACTATTATAAATTTATTTATTGATGATTGCGGGTGAACTAATCAAATTAAAGTTCACAGCCGCACTTATTCGTTGGTCCTTCAGATCTGCGTTTGTCTAACGCGCCAGCTACGTGTGGTTGATTACCAAAGCATGTGAACCGTTTCTGATAATCACTGATCGCTCTTTAGACTTTAGTATTCGAAGATTTATTCATTTGGTAACTTTAAAAAGATAATATTCGATGGTGTTAACGAAAAAAGAGGAACCTTATTCTCAACCACGTCACGTCGCCACCTGCTTTTTGCATGAGGCAAGTTTTATACAGCCAAACATATTTTTTGAAAAAAGTTTTAAAAGTAATATTTGTATATAAAATTTGTCATTCAAAAAATAAAATAGCGAATGATATTATAAAAGAATAAATAAGTTAGTAAACCTAGTAAAAAATTTCATTGCTATCTTGACCGCAGTAAATTAATTACAGAGTTAACGGTGTTTTTGAATTTTGTTAACCTCGGTTAAGTCAATAATATAAAATATCTGGGCAATAAACTAAGCTAAATGGTTTATATGTTTATATTTATACAACTTTTATTTCTTTCTTTGTGTCTAATAAATTATGATCGATTCCTATAATAAATTATGATCAACCTATCAAATCTATTTGCAATATATACGATTATAATGAATGGTTTTACGAACAATTTTATAACATGCAAATTTTCCTGTAATACTCATATTATCGACTATGAATCTATATATAAATATGCACCATATACACAATATAGAATCTAAAAAGAACGACCCAAAGGAATTGGGCAACAATTAAGACCAGTTTGAATTAATCGAGTTACAAAATTTTAGAAGTTCAAAAAATATCTGGTGAGACTATTGTCGTAAAGTAAATCCATAATCGCGGACGAAACCAATCTTTCTTTAAAACTTCTTCAAACCGGCCAATTCAAGTTTACTAGCCACGAGAAACCTATGCCGGAGTCAAACCCGAAGCTAGAGGAACCGACTCCCGGCACAGGACCAACCCCAGTCAAAGCTCCGACGCAACTGAACTTCCAACGTGAGCAAGGCGAGCACAAACCATTTCCACCGGCAATCAAAAATCTCACTTTCCTAACTATCTCAAACGGAACCCTATCAGACTGTCAAAGGTCTTCAGATCTTCTTCGATCCTACCAAAGACGATGCCAAAACACCAGGATTAGTGATTTAGCCGATGCTACCAAACTTAAAACATCGTGAACCATTTTCATGTGCGAGAAACAACCGCTCGATTACTACCAGAGAAAGAAAGCGCCGCAATCTTGATCTAGAATGAATTCCAACTTAAAACCCGTCCTCAAGCAGCTCAAATCAGGCAAAGTAACAGTCTTAAACCATCGTAAAAAGCCTTACCATCTCTACCTCGAACCAAAATAGGAGAAATGACGACACTCCTCGATCTCCTCAAAGCCTCATAACCGATCATGATGTTCGAAGAAAAGTCACTCCACTCCGTCCACCAAAGGGAATAAAGATCTGAGATGAGGCAGATAGATTTATGTTTCGAAAGAAAACCAAGTGAAGTGCAAAAAGTAAAAAAAATAAATTTCAAGGATTTTTAGGTGTCGGTCATTTGTGTAGTACTCCTATATATTAAACATAAAATTATTCATCGTGAATATGATGCAAATAAAATTGACTAGCATAGATTATTATGATATGAATATAATTGTTTGTTGTAAAATTGTCCCTAGAAAAAATGTCCGTCATGTTTCCAAATAATGCGAGAAAGGTAGATTCACTCATTCTGATTAAAATAATTTTTTTTATTAGTAATAAAATCCCTCAACTAAAAATAGATAATAAAATATCTTTTAATTATATATTTAATTAAAAATTCTTTAATTTAAAATCCGTTAATGTAAATCATAGTACGTCTACTGTAGCCATTCAATTTTCACGATATTGTAGACGGATAAAAATTTAAATTTTTAAATTGTAAGTTGAAAGATTTTTTCATTAAATATATAATTAATAAGTTTTTTTACTATCCGTTGAGAACTTTATTACTAAAAACCCTAACATTAATTATGTATATATCTATACAATAATATAAAAAATAAACAAATCCCCTATCCATCTCCTCTTTTAGGCACTAGACCTTATTTAAGTATCCGATTAGCGCCTAAAATTTTTAGATAACATTAAAAATACAGGTTGGTGATTTTTAAATGATTTTTTTTTTAAACAAATTCACTAAAAATCTAATATAGAAATTGGGCTTTTAAAATGCTTTAAAACTTCTGGCCCACTGCCGAAATACCACTCGAGGGCCTGATGGGCCAGCTTGGATCAATTACCACCCAAAAATGCACAAAACTATCTAAAATATTACGACGGTGCCACATAGAGCTTGTTTCTGCGATGTCAAGTTAGAAGCTTTCTTCTTCTTTGCCTATCCTCAACCCACACGATATTCAAAAATTAGGGTTCTTTCTGTTCCTTCTCTAATTCCCAAATCCTCTTTAACCGAATTAGGATATGAAGAGATCTTCGGGAAAGAAAGATTCAAGTTTCTTAGAGCAATTGATACTTTACGTAGCTAGCGCTGCATTGAGCAGCTTAGTTCTCTATGTGGGTCTTCGTCAACTTGACCCGAACCGTGACGCCGCTAAAAAGTCTCTCGAGCATAAGAGAGAAATCGCTAAGCGTTTGGGTCGTCCTCTTATCCAAACCAATCAATACGAGGTAAATTTTGACTCTTATGGTTCTCAAAATGATTCAATTCGTATAAAAATTCGTTCTTTTCTAGTTCATTATGGTAATTTCAATCGATTTGGTAGTTAAGGTTACAATCTGATGCTCAATTACTTGGTTTATGTGAAAACAGGATGTGATAGCTTGTGATGTTATAAACCCATTACATATAGATGTTGAGTTTGGTTCTATTGGAGGCTTGGATTCAATTAAGCAAGCTTTGTATGAGCTTGTGATTCTACCATTGAAGAGACCTGAGTTGTTTGCTTATGGAAAGTTACTTGGTCCTCAAAAGGGTGTTTTGTTGTATGGTCCTCCTGGAACTGGGAAGACAATGCTTGCTAAAGCTATTGCAAGAGAATCTGAAGCTGTTTTTATTAATGTGAAGGTTTCGAATTTGATGAGCAAGTGGTTTGGTGATGCCCAAAAGCTCGGTACGTGTAGATTTTATGAGCTCACATTACCTGTCTATTGGTGGTCTTAGTAATATATGTTTTGTTCTGTTTCTTCAGTGGCTGCTGTATTTAGCTTGGCCTACAAACTCCAACCTGCTATTATTTTTGTCGATGAGGTGGATAGTTTTCTTGGCCAGCGCCGTTCAACTGATAATGAAGCAATGGCGAATATGAAGACTGAGTTTATGGCTTTATGGGATGGGTTTACTACAGACCGTAAGTTGAATTTCTTGTCCTCATTGTTATATTTAGCCTTGTAAAGTAAGTGTAAGCTGAACTATGATGTTTTTGTTTTTATAGAGAATGCGAGGGTGATGGTTCTTGCAGCAACTAATAGACCTTCAGAGCTCGATGAAGCAATATTGAGGCGTTTTCCTCAGTCCTTTGAGATTGGGATGCCTGATTGCCGCGAGAGAGCGCAAATATTGAAAGTCGTTTTGAAAGGAGAGAGGATTGAACCAGATATCAACTATGATCATGTAGCTCGCTTATGCGAAGATTATACCGGATCAGATATCTTTGAACTCTGCAAAAAAGCAGCTTACTTCCCAATCAGAGAAATCCTAGAGGCAGAGAAAAAGGGCAGACAAATTACGGTAAGTTAAAACCAGGTTTATGAATGTCAATGTTTCCTTCCTCCACCTGATTTTGAGTACTGACATCTTTGAGTTGTCTGCATTTTGCAGGTGCCTAGGCCATTGACACAATTGGACTTGGAGAAGGTTCTTGCTACCTCAAAGAAGACACAAGTTGCTGCAAGCGAGTACTCTGGTTTAAGCTCGCAATCTTCAGTTTCAAGAAGCCTAAGCGATCCTCATGAGGTCCAAGCAGCTATAAATGGCATCTCAAAGCTATTTGTCTCTCGGGTTAGAAACCTTCAGTCAAATTCTCAGGGTTCAAATCAGCGTGATTCAGAAAGAGATTCGGAATAGAAGTTATACACTAAAAGTTTTGTATAGCTACAAAAAGATTATACTTTTGTAAGCCTCAGATATCTGAATAAGCTTGGGACATTTCCTTTGTGACATTAAGACTATGTCTTGGGATGTTTTTAGGAAATTAATTCACTTCAATTTCATTTCTTGTTTAAGCAATGTTTTGCTTCAACTTTGAATAAAAATCTTAACTTTAAAGCATTAGAATGTTGCTTTTGTTTTTTTTTCATATTAAAATGGCAGCTTTCGCATGTAATAAAGATTTATGGGAGTGTTAATGTCAATTGGTATGATCTGGGCTTTGATCGGTTTATAATATAGCTTGGGCTTGTGTAGTCAACTTGACAAAGGTTTATTTTTTTTGGAGACTTTTTTTCCTTGTTCCGTGACTCTGTCGATCGTCTCGAACCCAACTGTCAGAATCTTCGTCGATTTGATCGATTCTGCTCCGTCTCTCTCCGATTGATATAAGCCCTTGATTTCATCTCAGAAGGTACACAATTTTGCAGTTGTTCAATCGAGTCGAACTTTGTAGATCTCAGCTTGATCTCGCGTCTCATCTCGATCAAGTCTTGTACTCATTCGTTGTAGCATTAACATATGATTTGTTTTTTTCTGGGGTTTGTTTCATTACTTCTTTATGAATTGAGTCCGAATTCGAATCAGCTCTAGCTTAAAAACCAAACCTTTTTGATGTTTCAAGTTGGAAATGCAGCTAATTTTGTTACAGTTGTTGGTTTCTTATGCTCTAAAACAGGTTATAGTGATTGGGATTTAAATCTTCTGATCATGGTAAGTGCTCTTAATACTTGTTTTTAGACAAAGTTTCCTTTCTTTGATTGGTTCTCCTGTACTAAAGTTTATAACTTTTTTTGGGATTCTATATCACAGAATTATCTCCTTGGAGCTTTCAAGCCAGCTTGTAATATTTCAATCACATTTAATGATGGGAAAAATCGTAAACAGGTACACACATCCCTCTTTAGGTTTATCTTCACTGTTCCTGGACTTAGTAATAGGTTTTCTCTTAGTTTATTCTCCTTGATCCATGTTGCGTTAGGTACCCTTTAAGAAAGATAATGGACAAACAGTTATGAATCCACTTTTCCAGAGTCAAGAAACTATTGCTGGGAAGGTACTTGGTTTTGTTATGTGATCTATAGTCATTAGGAGGTTTATGGATTTGCTTAAACTTAGTTTTCTATAATCTCTCAGATTAGCATTGAACCATATCAAGGGAAAAAGGTGGAGCATAATGGTGTAAAAGTAGAGCTTCTTGGTCAAATAGGTGTGAATTATGTCGGTTTTGTTATTTTCTTCCTAACTCATGTCTTGATATGCTTATTGATGATTTGTGTGTGTGTTTTTGATAGAAATGTACTTTGACAAAGGAAACTTTTATGACTTCACTTCATTGGGTGAGTCAAAACTTAGTGTTCTATTATGACATGGTTCTGTTCTTTTGTTCAGTAGTCTCTTAGTTATAAGTAACATGATTGATCCAACTATCTTCTATTCCTAATTTCCAGTGCGTGAACTTGATGTACCTGGAGAAATATATGAAAGAAAGACATACCCTTTTGAATTTTCTACTGTTGAGATGCCACATGAGACATACAATGGTGTGAATGTGCGCCTAAGGTATATCACATTATTCTTTGACATGAGTTTGAAACAATTTTAAATTCCTAATGTCGAATATTGTTGTACATTATTTATGTTTCTGTTTTCTTCAGGTATGTCCTCAAAGTAACAGTTACACGTGGTTATGCTGGAAGCATCGTGGAATACCAGGACTTTGTGGTATTTTTCTTCACTTATGCGCGTGACTTTGTGACGCACTAGTATTTAAGATAAACTTAGCTTTGTTTTTATGGTTTTGAAACAGGTCCGTAACTATGTTCCGCTGCCTCCAATCAATAACAGTATTAAGGTGAGTTCTGATATGATCCACGTTTTTCATAGTATTAGATAAAGATTCTAGGATATTTGATAGAGAACCCAAACTCTTCAATTTTTCATCCTTAATTTCTTGATTCCATACTATTCTTGCTTTTGAAAGTGAATCCTTTTTCTTTCAAAGCTGGTTTTAACTCCAGACTCCAGAGACATACGAACTTTTGATATTTCATTTCCTTATAAGCATTAGATATGCTTAATCTCATTGGATCCTTACCCGTTGTACAGATGGAAGTTGGAATCGAAGACTGCTTGCATATCGAGTTTGAGTACAATAAAAGCAAGTAAGACAAATTGATGTTCATAAATTTAGTTTTGAGTCATAAGGAAAATTAATAACATCAGCTAATTTCTTATGCTCTGTATGCAGGTATCACCTAAAAGATGTTATCCTTGGGAAAATATACTTTCTTTTGGTGAGAATCAAGATAAAGAATATGGATCTTGAGATCAGACGGCGAGAATCAACTGGAGCAGGAGCTAATACTCACGTCGAGACAGAAACACTAGCCAAATTTGAGTTAATGGATGGTGCTCCAGTTAGAGGTATATGCCTCCAAATATTTTCAATCATAAGTTACATGAACTCTTTCAGACCTTTTGCTAGTTTCGTAACCAAGTATTGAGACCGTTGTTGCAGGCGAATCGATACCTGTAAGAGTGTTCTTGACACCATACGATCTGACACCAACGTATAAGAACATAAACAACAAATTCAGCGTAAAGTATTACCTGAATCTTGTGCTGGTGGATGAAGAGGATCGTCGGTACTTCAAACAGCAAGAAATCACCTTGTACAGGCTCAAGGAGGAGACATCTTGATGTTTTTACAAAAAGAGTAACAGAGAAATGATTTTTCAGAACTTTGTAAAGCCTTTTCCTTTAAAACTTTCTGTATGCAAAATTGGTTGGGACTTGTGGTAATGAAGTTAAAATCATATTTGTAGTTTGTTCAACGACCCAAAATGGTGTTTGCTTTGTTTGGATTCTTGTGATAATGTACTTGTTTTTGTTCCTACGTTAGAATCTCAGATTCTCTCTGTTTTAAAATGATTCTTAATTACATTCTATTTGATATTGTAGAAGCCAATTATGAGCACGGAGCACCACATTGAAGAAGCAGCAGCTTTATTTATAGAAAACAAACAGCAAACATATGAAACAGATTACTAACATAATAAAAGTAATTAAGCTGCTCTAAAAACACCAATCTTGATTTAGAAAACAGGACAACCACGAACAATAACACCTTTAGCAGTTGGACATTTAGTAACAGAACAACCTTCATCACCTGAATTACCCCACCAATCAAACGCAATCTCACTATGTTGCAACATAAGAAACAAAAACATTGACATAAATCCAGTTCCTGCATCCATTCCTCCAGACATAACATACTTATATCTCTGCCACCATTCTCTTCAGTACTTAAACACGAAATGTCCAAACACAATCGCCATAACTAGCAAGCTCGTGAACTTAACCGCAGAAGCTGGTGGCATTATAGTTGTGGCTCCAATCAGAACAGGAATGTGAATGTTTGAGATCCATTTTTTTTTTGGAACAGTCTTGTGGCTAAGTAAACCAATGCTGAGCTATTGCACCTCCTAGGAAGAACCAATTTATGGTTGAGTATTCTCCAAGATTACTAAATATTCTTCTTGCTCCAACGAGTCCCCAAACCACAGATGCATCGAAGAAGACTCGATCGACTGGGCTTGTCCATTGACTTCCTGGTGGAAGCAGAGAAGTGTCACATAGATTGTGATTTCAGCCATTAGCCACCAAGCTGTGAGTGCATAAACGAAGACTGCTACTAAAGTTCCCACAACCTGTGAAAACAAGAGCAGCAAGATTGATGGATGACCTCAATTAAAAAGACAAGATTATATGTTGGGAAATAAGACACTTGCCTGTGCCATAAACATGGTTCTTGGTGGGATCTTCATGTAAGTTCCAAGCTTCAAATCAGGTAGGAAAGTCAACGATTGAGACATGCTGATGTATCTGTAAGTCTTGAAGCATATGTTAGCAATTGGTCTCTCTGGATATGTATACTCAATTATGTATTCTGTGATAATGTTCAAACCCGGAGCCTACAATATAAAAACAAAAATCCGGTTTAGCCATAACCAGTTTTTTAAGCTTATAAGCCTTTGAATCTCTTTTCTAACCGGGTTAGTAGTAGCCATGATCACACCAACAAGAGGAGTGAAGAAGATAGCTATTAAACAAGCCAAGAAAACTCCCATTGTGTCTTATAGTAAAAACATAAGAAGACAATAACTAGAGGTGTCAAAATGGGCAGTCTACGTCTATTTTGACATGTCCAATACTGTCCATTTTGATTATGGATAAAATATTGATTGTGTCCATTAATGCCCGCTCCAAATGGGTTGTCCATGAATCAACTACGGGCCTCAGTTATGTTTTGGTTTTTCCTAAGATTAAAATGCCAGAAATCGCCGAAAATCACGATTTTTAATTAGGAGAAATTTGATTTTGAACTAGATTTTTAGAGACCATGGACCGCTCATTGTCCAATAGTGTCCAACTCGTTTTTTCTATGGACGGAATTGGGCTTAGACCATCTTAACCCGTTCTGTAAATGGGGTTGTCCACATACCGCCCATTATATATTAGACATGGGTAGAGCTGGGATAACCCACCCATTTTGACACCTCTAACAATAACTACAAGATTTAGTGCAAAAATTGAAAGGAACCACCATAGAGGAACTTCTTTGTAATTCCTCTCATGATATTTGTATGCATATCCATTTTCTTGTTTTTTTGGAATGCTCCTTTGGTTTGAGTCCAAAGATCTTTGCTGTTGAAAAGAAGGACATGGACAACACTAGCGGCCAATGTCGCGAAACCAAGTCCATAGGTCACGGCAAAGAAAGTACTCATGTGGACTGGTCCAGTCTCTGTGTAAGCCTTGTGGTCAAGGCAGAAATCGGCATTGATGATGCTCGTGATGTTGTATTCTTGGTAGTTGGTTACAAAGAGTTTACCAGAGTAGATTGGAAAGGTTTTGGCGTTGTAGAAATCTAGATAGTAACAGAGAGGTGTGATTACGTACATCACAAGAAAGAACTCGACCGCAATATATGCGGTACCAAAAAATGGGCAAGACCAGTCTAGACCGAAAGAACCGATACCAAAACCCGCTGACCCTAAATCGAGTTGGTTTACTAGAACCGATTTAGGGGTAATCCGACATAGCCAAGAGACGGTGGTTAAAAGTGTGAAGAGATAACCGAGGAGAAGAAAATACGAGAAGCTAGTGATGAGTGTGATGATGAAGAACTTGTTACGACTAATTCCCCATATAGGTGTCAAAATGGGCAGCCACGTCCATTTTGATCCGTTCAATGTTGTCCATTTTTATTATGGACAAAATATTGACTGTATCCATTAACACCCGTTTCCATGGGTCGACCATTGGCCTAAGTTATGTTTTGGTTTTTCCTAAGACTAAACTACCGAAAATCACCGGAAATTGTCGAAAATCTCTGAAAATCGCTAGAAATCGACGAAAATCGTGATTTTCAATTTGGAAAAATCGATTTTGACCTAAATTATTAGGGATCATGGGTCACTCATTGTCCAACAGTGTCCGACCCGTTTTGTCTGTGGACGAAGTTGGACCAAGACCATCTTAATCCGCTCCGTAAATGGATTTGTTCACAGACCGCCCATTATATATTGGATATGGGCAGAGCATGGACAACCACCCATTTTGACACCTCTAATTTCCCATTTCGATTTCTTCTCTTTCTCATGCAATGTTCTGTGTATAATAAAAACCATAGATTTTTAAAATGCTTAATTAAAATATATATATATATTAGAGCATCATTAGGAGAAACTGTTACTTGAAGAGAGACACTTGAACGAAATTGCTTGGCCACCACATCTCACCAGACTCAACTAAATATTTCCTATACAAACCAGCCCAACCAAATGCTAAAACCTTGTAACCCAAGAAGCAGAAGAATCAGCTTTTACAAATACCTAAACCTAGAAATTCAATGTACATAAGAAAAAAGCTATAATTTTTTTACCTGAGTTGTGATCATAACGAGCAAAGCAGTAAGAAATCAAGGTTCCTCTTGTAGAAAAGTTTCACAGCAGTAAGAATATGACTAGCATAAACAGCGCCAGAGATGTTGGGGCTATACAGTATATGTAAAATTCTCAACTAGAGTTAAAAGTAAAACACCTACTTTAGAAAAGAGATTTGCATGCTCAAATATTTAGGCTACAGATAAAACTTAATCACCTGAGTAGTGGCCATAATGAGAAAAGCTGGTAGAAACGGAAGAGATCTCTTATAATAAAAGCTTAACGGAACTAAGTAAATGAGTAGCATAAACCGTTTCTGCTCCCGAATTAGCAAAAAATGGTGATCATAATGATACACGTTATAGTGAAAGTGTTTTTACGGCATCTGTCTGTACCAGAAAAACTGGTTTACGACCGAGAGTATGATACATGCGCCAAGACCTAAAGCCCACATTCTAAAACTAAGAACCGGTAACGTTGGATCGTCGGTTTTTGGAACGGTTAACTCAACCTCCTCCACTATGCACCGGTCCATGTCATCATCGAATCCTTTTATCTCCATGGCTATACTCGAGTCTTCTACAATCTTAAACATTGAAATGATCCGAGAGATGTTTTTATTGGTGTGATAAGGAGTTTTGTGGGAAGTGTGGTGAATCCTTTACAAGGTTAAGGTGAAAAAATGATTTAGATTCAATAATGATTCTGGTTATTGATATCCACTGATTTCATCTGTATCTATAAAAGCGGTGATACATTTGCTAACAGATATATCTTAAACATCGATTATTATAGAGAAAACATTTATAATAAAATTAAATATAAAATTTTCGTGTCAAAACAATCAAACTTTGCTATGGCTAAAGTTTTGGTTTTTAATAGTTTTAAATATCTCTTCAGTACTAATAATTAAAGACCAATCTACCAATTAAACAGTCATTTTAAAAAAAAAAAAAATTTGTTAAGATGGTTTGAAAAAATTCTTAAGATTCTCCCTACATATGTTACGTCTTAAGTGTTTATGTACAGCTTTATTTTGTTTTTAATTTGTATAGCGTTAAAATTGAATCGATCAAGCTAGCTCTAAGCAGTCCTGAGTATTGTTGGGTTTAAAGAAAAGTTAGCTCTGACCCGAAAAAAAAAAAAAGGTTAGCTCATATATATATATATATATACACATATATGTCAAAATTATGAATAGAAGAATTGACCCGATAAAGCTAGATAAAACTGTTGTTTGACAACCAAAGAAAAAAAAACTAGACAGAAAAACTGAATTCCTTTTTAAAAACGATGTGATCAATATATAAATAAATTGACGCCTAAACCCACTCTTTCAGGGAAGGCCTGGTCATATATTTGTAGAGAAAAAAATTGTCATAAATTTGTTTTTGATTTTCGTTAGTGTTCTTTACATAGTAATTATTTGGATTCAGAATTCTACACATAGAGAAAGGACTGAAGAGAGAAGTTCAAAGGCATCTATTAGAATCTAAACTGTCCCACGTGGGTTGAAATTAAAATCTTTCGGCAATATATGAAGGATGTAGCAATTGTTAACCATTTCAATAAATTTCGGGTTGAGTTAGACCACATTTTTAATATATTATTAGAGTCTACAATTGGCTTAACATATGATTTTCTACAAAAACAAATTTCCACCTATATAGCATATATATATAAGTGACTCATCTTGTTATAGTATTTTTAAAATATTAGGTTTGAGCTGTTTCCGTTGTACTGTGTTACATCCACATTTTAAAAAAGTTTATTAAAGTCCAAAATGCCAAAATAACTCTTAATTCTTGAACTAGCTTTTGTGTTAAGTTAAACAATATTTCTAATAGCATCGGTTTATATGTTGTAGAAAACATATTTAAAATTATTTCTGGCCATGGCTGTGTGAGCTTGCAGGACCTAAAGCGCCAAACAATCAGAAACCATTTTAGTTGGGCTGAATATAAAGGCTTTGAATGTATTTTTATCAAGTGAGCCGTCTCTAGTTTTCATAAGAAATTTGGGATATCAAAAATATGAAGTAGCCGACTAAATTTTAAGCCGTTTCGCTCTATTATTCTTGTTAAAATAATAAATTTTGATTCTTTAAAAAATTATCGGTTCTAGTGATTAGAACCAAATGTTATCTATAATTAACTAATTTAAATTAAATGTTATCTATAATTAACTAATTTAAAATGTCTTTGGGTTTTAGCTGGGTCTGAAAATATAGGCATTAAATGTATTTTATTAATTGGGCCATCTTTAGTTTCATTAGAACTTTGGGATTATCAATACGAATGTGGCTGACTAAATTTTACGCCGTTTGCTATATTAGTCTTGTTATAAATAACACAGTATACGTATAAACTAATAAATTTCGATAAAATTTGAAATTTATCGTTTCTAGTGATTAGTACCTAACGTTATTTATAATTAACTAATTTATATATAGTTTTCTTACATTGGATAGTTTTTAATCGACGCTTTAAAAATATTTAAAAGATTCAAAAATGTTATCCTCACACGGCACAAACAAATTAAGCAACCAAAAGTACAGACATTGACTTTTTCGTTTTGCTTTTTCTGATATTTTGGTACGGTGAAACTTTAAGTAGGCCCACCACAAATTATGAAGTGGGACGCACAAATGATCAAAGAAAGACAGTTGTTGGGATAATGGTGATGATGTTGAAATTAGGGGAGGAGGGAACGGCCAGCTATATCGCGCCCACACGGTGACAGTGGTGGTCCTCTCCGCAGGCTGCAATTACTCTTTTTCACACTAATTCATAAAGACTCCAAATGGGTTTTAATTATAAGGACCAATGACCAGCCCATCAGAGATGTGACCACTTCTGTTTTTTTGTTTTTTTTTTTTGTCATATCACATGAGAAAATTCTTTAGGAAAATAAAAAACAAAACGTGATCGTAAAGAATATTTGTTTACATTTACAACAATGGATTTTTTGTTTTCGCTATTGTCAATTAAATTCAAGAGATTAGATGGGTTTAGGAGTATATCTCGTACAGAATGTTTTCTTTTATCATAATTGTCCAATCCTCTCTAGATGTAATCTTTTTTTTTTTGTTCTTTTCGTCTTTATGTCGACTACAAATTATCCATTCTATTAATAAAAAATTTGTCATTAATTTATTGAGTAATGTTTTTTGTCGCTTTACAGGTGTAATTAATCATTTGATGGCTATTTGTCATTGAAGACGATTCTTGTACGTCATCTATATATAGTTAGGATAATATATTTGTTAATAGGTGAGTTCCTCGACACATATATTGAATGGTTGTGGTTGTTCGATGGGATGTAAATTTCCTTGTTTCGGCATTTAAATTTGTGAATGAATGAAAACAAAATTGATCATTGCACGTTTAGAAAGAAAAGAATTGATAACTGTTTTCTACTAATAGGTCGAAGCATTCACATTCGAATTTTCTGGGTAAAATTTTTTTAGACCCGTATAGATATCCACAGAGTTTTAGATCGAGTCCGGATTGGTTTTATTTGGGTTCGGATCTGTTTGATCTAAAAAATTATTATCCATAAAAATCCAAATTTTTTGGATCAAATCGGTTCCAGTATTTTAGGAAATATATATCCGAATTCGGTAAATTTTATCCGAAAAAACCAAAAATTACCTGAAGAAATTTGAAATTGATCAGAGATTTTCTTAAATTTGGTTAATTTTCACAAATATAATTAAGAATTTGGCAATATTCGGTTATTTTGAATATTTTGATTATTATAGTCCTAAACTAATTGATATTTTCGAGTTTATAATTATAATTTTGGATAATTGAGTTATATTAAAATTTAATATAAATAATATTTTTGTATAAAGTTTTATTTCAAGTATTTCGAATATTTATTCGATTTTTGGTTATGTTCGGTTCGGTTTCAAATTCAATTTTTTGAATATAGAAATTTAAAACCTATTGAGATATTTGTCGCTTCGGATTCGGGTTTGGTTAGCTACTTCGGGTTTTTTACCCAAGCGTAACCAAAACCACTAAATTATAAGACATGTTTATTGCAAATGAAGCATTAAACCAAGTGTATGTACTTCGTGGTACTTTGTTATTACTTGATTCAACAAAAAGCTCTAAAACAAAATCGGTTTGTCCGTACAAATTAATTAGAATAAATCTTAAAGTAGGCACAAACAAGGGATATGTCTTAATTAAATAGATCTGTCTTGTGTTCTTAAGTCGAGGTATGTCCTAATTAAATCCTACCATCGTAAGTCCATAACATCCCGTGGTCTTTCCACGTACTCTTTTCACTGCTCATGCATGGACCAAATCCTAGCTGGCTTCTCTCTTCTTTTCTTTTCTCCATTTAATTCCTTAATTTTAACAACTGTCTAGAGTTTTTTTGTCCACTTGTTTTGGATTTTGAGTAATGTCTTAACATTCAGAATTTAAACCTAACTTCCATCAACTTCTTGTCCCGTTGTTTTAGATTTTCTATGATGTTTTGACATTTGCAAGTTAAACCTAACCTCCATCGTATATAATAATGAATTTAATTGGTGCGATAAACTTTTAATTTCTTCAAATTCTACTCTACAGTTTTGTGTGTTTTCACTGAAATGGACTAGCGGAAGCGGTCAGTTCGGGTTGGGTTGCTCAATCCATTTCCACAGGACAAGAATATTTAGTTTTAGTATTATTAAATACCAATTAATCTTAGTGATTTATATAAAATTAGTTTTTTTGCATACTTTACTTGGAGGTTATTTTTATTTTTTTGGAACACATGCAAAGGGAGCATTCGAACTTTAGTGCCGGTAGGTCTAAAGTCATAGCCACTAGGCAATTGATCAACCGACATTTGAGTTTATTTTTGGATAACCCAAAAACACTAAAAAAGATTTTAGGGGTTTATGTTATATAGAAACAAGAATTCCTTTCTTTCTTTTACTTTTAATAAGCATATACGTATTTATATGTATAAATCACTAAATAAGATTTTAGGGGTTTTTGTTATATGAAACAAGAATTCCTTTTTTTCTTTTACTTCTGTATAAGCATATACGTATTTATATGTATAATCACTAACTCTAATTAATAAAATAAAGAAAAGAATATTCATATCATGATGTTGCAGTGGTCGATATCACCGACGCACACAAAAGACATAGATCGAACTCTAAAGATATAGAGACAACGCAAGCAACACACAAAAATTCTTAAACAAAAGAAATATAGAAATGAAGTTGAGTTGAACTAGATTTATGTATAGTTCAGTTTAAATAATTTATGATCAACAATTTAACCGCAGGTCTAAATAATCTGACCCAATATTTGTTTATCCTCTCGAGATTTAATAACTCAAAGTAATCTCAAACCACTCTAATCGAAAACCTTATAGCCATCCCTACTAAAAGTTAGCGTGTGTAGTCGGAATAATTTGTCAATCTCTAAGTTAGATCAATAGTTAGAATTTAATAGAAACGTTAGGTATATTACTCGAAATAAAACCTTACTAATCTGTTTATATGCTAATTATATCGAGGGGTGACGGGTCAAACTATAAAACGTACGTATAGAATTATCTTGGAATTTGATAGTTACTGTTTTTATATAACACAATCTACACGGTCATTGTTCATTAGTGGTATTCATACTGACTGAATAAAAAATTATAAAGTGACCTCGATTTGATGAATGATAAGATTAGAAGTACGAGATTGTCATACATCTACTCTAAGCAACAGTGGTCCTTGGAATCATCATTATACCATTGAGCTAACTGATCAAGCATGAACGTAATTACAATATGATGACATCAATTCAATATGCCACCAAATTTTCCATTAGAGTAATCGCAAAGGTGGAAAAAGTCTATTTGATCTCGTTGACCAAAGCGTATGACTACGTGGCTCATTCGCTCTTCAACGTTACAAGAACTGTGAACAAACCATGTTGGCATGTAAAATATTATTAATTCCGTTTCGTGAAAAGTATATTTCTACATTTTAATTGTAATTTTATATAAAAATAAACTTATTTTCCATTTCAATGCGATGTTTCAAATCAATTTTTTAATTCTTAACCCAAAATTATTTTTAAATTTAAATAATTATTATTTAATTAATCACTTATTAAAAAACATATATAATTTAAAGTTTTCTAATTTGTATAAAATGTATCAAAAATAATATTCTTTGTCAATTAAAAAAAATAATAGTTGTATAGTGGAGTTCTTTATATTGTTTTAAATGATATTTACTACTTTCTGTTTGGTTCCGCGTACTTGTGTTCGACCAAACATCTCAATTATTCGTTGAAACTCTCATAAAAACATATAATAGAAAGATAAATCAATTCTTTTAATTTTTTGATAAAATCAAATGAAATTTTACTAAAAGCTAATGGCGATATCAAAAATCTTTGTCCTTAAACTTCTGTTTATCCGGAATTTTTGATGATTCGAAGTGTAAAGTATATCAATATTACATATGTTTCTCAAACCCTATAATCTACATTTTAACCTAAAAGAACCCACTAATATTATCTAAATAGAATGATGATAAGAGCTGATATACTACACATATATGATTGGTCGGAGCCCCACAAATACTGTTGATGTACCTTTATGAGGTCAGCTATTGTATGATCGGTTCTTCTGTATTGTTGTCTCCACCCAAAATAAGGCTCTAAAGTTTACAAGTTAATAGATATCCAAATTTAGAACCATGCATACAAATATCTGGTAACGTTGGATTTTAGTTTGATTTAGTTTGGTCTTGAAAACCTGTTTAATTTATTTAAAATTTTCTTTCTTTTTGACATGTGATTTTATTTGAATTTCGATTCGTGCTCTACAATATCTTCCCCAATTTTAGGTTTACATGGTTACATGTCTCAGACACAAATGTATATGTGTACAACTACATGTTACCTTTTTTGTCAATGTGACATGTTACTTGAGTTAGATATATCTCTTATGTCCGCATATATATATATATATAACAGTTACCCATATATGTAGAAATTTGTACGTAGCTAGCTATATCCGCTTAAGTTTGTTAATTGCATTTCAATCATTATTGACTATTTTAATTGTTAAAATAGTAAGGAAGATACTAAAATTTTATATATTGTGAAGATTAGTTTGCGATTATATATAATTGTAAAAATTTACATGCGGATATAAGGTACACATCACCTAATTTTGTCAACAAAAACAATACATGCGCGACTATGGTCACCAGCAGGACCACAATCACATGATCCGTCTTGAACTTTGGGACGTTCCGTCAAAGGGAATGGATCTGCTGACCCCGTCGCCTATTTGGGGCATTTCCAAAGAGACTTTATCCTACTATTTTAGTATGAAAAAAACAATTTTTTTTATTCTAGCAAAACTGCATAAATTACACTATAGTAGAGTTTTAGTGTATTTTGCTACAGTGTTACTCCAAATTTGGCGTGACACTGTAGCAACGCTATAAATTTTTTTAATTTTTTAATTTTTATTTTTTTTAACTTAAATTTAAATTCTCTAATAATAAAAAAGATATTAGTTAAAATTTATTATAGAAATTTGAAATAGAACAGAAATTAAAAGCTAAATTCAATATTACACAATAAACTTTAATTAAAACATTAAAACATAAAAATTACAACATTAAAACATAAAAATTACAAAGTTAAAACATAAAAATTAAAAAATTAAAACCAAACAAACATAAAAACTAAAAACAACAAAATATATTTTAAAAATATAATAAAAATTTAGATAATAATCTAGTAACCGGAAAAATTAGTTCCGCTTCCGTTAAGATAATCATAATACGGGATATAATTTTCTGGATCATTTGGTGATTTTGGGCCTTCTCTTTGATCTTGTTCTCTTTGAAAGTGGTCTTGTTGCAATTGATCTCCTTGATATTGAGATGCTCGATATTGAGATCCATGGTATTGGGAATCTTCACCGTGTTCTTCGTATTGGTTCGTTTGAGCTTTTTCTTTCAAAAAAAATTTTCTTTCCATTTCAATATACGCACGATTTGCAATTGTAGCCGGACCATCACACTTATGGAGTAAGCAAGTGTTACATGATATAATGACAACTTGTATCATAATGCATAATATGATCATAGAGGATGAACGTGATGTTGATGCAACTTTTGAAGAACGAGCCGAAGTCCCACGCGCAGAAGTAGAGATGACGGGTGATGATGATGCTCGATTTCAAGAATTCTTATCTCGACACAGACAAATCAAAGATCGTGATGCTCATTTTGAACTTCGAAATGCATTGATAGAACACTTGTGGTCCGAATATACTAATTCTGAGAATTAGTATTATGTAATTTTGAGTTGAAAAAATGTTATATGCAATTCTGATAATTATTAATATATAATTTATTTTTATCATTTTTTAATTTACTGTTTTTAATTTATCATAATTATTTTATTAATTAAAAATTAATTAGAAGAGTAGTAATTTTTATTAAAATTCTAAATTAAAAATAATTAAATTTAAGTTTAATAAAATCATAATAGAAAATATTCTTTTTAATAATATAATAATAGTGAATATTCTTTTTAGTGTAATATTTGGTGTTGTGGTTGGAGATGGAAAAATTTTTAGTGCTAAAATTACATTAAAATAATGTAGTTTTTACACTAAAATAGAGTTCCTCCTTGGAGATGGCCTTACATAAGCTTGTCAACGTGTTTGTTAATTTTAATTTTGTAATCAGTATTCTCCTGTTTCTTGAAAATTATCATTTGATATATTTTCATAAATTAAGAAAATATTTAAACATACAAACATATTATTATTTAATATACTCCTAACTAAACAATAATAACATAATACAAAAGTTTTAAAATTTGAATGAAAAATAATTTGAAAAATTACATTAAAAATATAGAACGGTATTTTTTAGAATGATATTTTTTGTAAAACGGAAAGAGTATTAGTTTTAGAGAATTTTCATCCATTGGTAAAGGTAAAAGAAAAAGTGTATTTAAGAATGCTTTATATAGATCTATGTTACATGAAAGCACCTCTTAACTTTTAGTTCCTAGTTCTAAAGCGGAAACGGAAACAGAATCGTCCTGAATTGCTCGAAAGCGTGACGGGAACATGGTTCCAAAAAGCAAAATATGAAAGTATGAGGGAAGCGATGATTCTGATTTGGAAACGTAGTATTTGTTATGAATCCGATTTTGGAATCGTAAATAAATAAATAAACAGGAAACGTTGGATTTTTTATATTTTATTACCTTAATTAAAAACCTTAATTTGAAAGTGGAGAAACTAGAACCATGAATCGTCATTATCATCTCTTCTACACTTCGAATTTAAACACATGTAACGGATAGTCATCGAAAAATCAAAATGCCACTTAAATTCCCTGACCATTGGATCCTTACATTTTTACTCATTGCACTGCACCATAAAGACGATGTAAAGCATTTATAAGTGATTTCTCTATTAGTTACTGGTGATCATTCAACAATGTAATGTTGGTGCTAGACTGTTTTTTCGTAACATGAATTTAGTCATCTTTAAACTCTAAATTTAATACTAACAGAAAGCAATGATAATAGGAATCTAAGTGGAAATAAAATACAAATAGGAAACTTCAATGAAATCACTCTATGATATCTACTCCCTCTCTTTTACTTTATAAGATTTTTTGGCTAAACATGACTGTATTAAAAATATATTACTTTTACAAAAGTATTATTTAATATTTTGATTTAAAGCAATTCAACAAGTCACAAAAAATTGCAAAATATAAATGGTCATAAAATATCAAATACATTTAAAATTTGCATAGAAATTCACAAAACATCTTATAAAATAGAATTAAAAAAGCTAAAACGTTTTATAAAATGGAACATAGAGAGTATGTGATTTCTTCACGTTAATAAATCATAAATCAAAATCTTAAACTTAGTTGTTCTAAACAAACAAACAAAATCCTAAAATGAATTAGAAAAGTGACAGAACTATGATGAGGTAATAATGAAGCTGGTAAGGTTAGGAGAATCTGGTTGCGTTTGATGAACATGAAGGAAGAATATCAACGCTCAACAACCAAAGCAATGAAGTGGCTATTCTATGAACAGTATCTTTTCAAAAAAAATAGTCTTTAACTTGATATACCAATATGCATATAATAATACCCAGTGGTGGATTTGCAAGGTTTTTGTACATGGAACACGATCATAAAAAAATTAAAAATTTTATACTAATTTTATTAGATATTATAATTTTAAAGTAAAAATTATATTAATTTTAAAAAGAATACGAGTCACTTGAGGTCTTATTAAATATTATAATTTTTAAGTAAAAAATTATATTAATTTTAAAAAGAGTATGAGTCACTTGCGGCACCTCAGTACCCCTACGTTCGCCCCTGAACAAAATTATATTAATTTTGAAAAAGAATATATGAGGCATTTGCCTCACCTACCTCTACGTCCGCCCCTGACCACCAAAGCTAAAGAAATCCTACAATAGCAAATATAATATACGATGGGTGGTCGTGAGCTTATATCTATATTCTATAATTTAAACTGTTGTTTTTATAGCTTACCTAGCTGCCAAGCCACATCAGCAAACTATAGATGATACATATTTTATTACAAATTAATAACAGATCTCATTTACTTGGACGCAAACAATTCTTTTTTCTTTTTAATTGGACAGAAAACTCTTAATTTCTTTTACAAGGAGACAAGTATTTGAGTTGAATTCTAGACACGGTAGGATAAAATTTTGATGGCTCTCAATAAGCCAACATGTTTCTTTGTTTAATAACATCTCTTCAAAGATCTAAATATTTGAATTGTGGCAACTAAGCTTATAGTTTCCTCGATTAATAACATTTTAAAAAATAAATAGAGGTGGGATAGTTGAAGATTTAGTTCTTAGAATTCACAATCTCACATAAAACCATAAAATTTTAATTATTGTATTCTTAACTAAATCTTTTTAGCAAAACACTTTGAAATTACTAAAAATCTAATTCTTAAAATATTTTTAATAATAACGGATTTGAATCACCGAAGTTTTTGGTTTAGATAGAATAATGGCATAGCATACACTTCGAATTTCATGGTAAAAAGACGACAAACACAAACGTTGACATCGAACGACTAACAAAGCTATATCTTATTCCAAAACCATACGATAAAAAATCACGATCAATCTATAATTGACATTTAAACAAGTTGTTACTTTCTACTATTTGTCCACTTTTGAATGCTGAGAAAATACTTAGAGCTTTCTTCCATATATCGTGAGTTCACCTAAAGCATGAACGATTAATATCTGGAGATTTTGGTTCAGTTCTCTAGCTACAAAATAATTTGATTTTAAACCCTATAATCCACAAATAACAACCAAGAAAAGGTAATCCCTATTTGTATAAATCAAACTTGTTGAGAAACTACTATGTAACAACATTGATATCAATAACTTTTATCGAATAAAAAAACAAGACCAACAAAATTTATAGAAAAGCGGACATTCTAAATAAAACATAATTAACAGGTTTCTCATTTGTACCACCTTTTGACAATATTACCACAATTTCTTCTAGATGATTAATTATATAAAAATTAAACTCAAATTTCAGCTAATTAAAAGTTTAGAAATGTCTCATATGTTCTTTACTATGTTTTTTAAACGACAGTTTAAAAAACTACTATTTAGTAAGTCTTCTTAAATCCTTCTTACACTTATTTCGAAACCTTTTTATAAAATGACAGTGTAGTAATCGGAAGGAAAAGATTCCTACGTTTATTCAAAGTAATAATAAGAAGGTCATTGAAGAAATAAGGTTTTAGATATATATAAATACCAATATATAGGAGTAGAGTCGGCCCAAACTCATTTTATATTTAAAATTTATAATAAATTTATTTAATCTATTAACATACAAAACAAAAAGAAAATAGAATTAGTGATAAGTTGAATTTCGAATTCGGCATTTTATATTCATAAAAAAGATTTTAACCACTATGTTACAAAATATTCAGTTAATTTATTTTGTAAGATATTTTACAAAACTAATTGTTTCTAAACTATTAATATATTTTAGTGTTTAAAATCTTTATTTTATGGATTTTAGATCAGGATGGATTTGTAATAAATCGGATGAATTTAACAAGATTGGGAGGAGAAAACCAAGTTGACAATAGTGTATATATAATATAAATGATGCATGTATATTAACATCATTTTTATCAAGAAATCTTGAAGATCTTTGCTTAGCCGATATAACTAATAAGAAATTGAGACTCGAAATAAAAAAATAATTAAAAAAGTCAAAAATGTAAATGGGACAACAGATATTCTCTTTACAATACAAACCTGCATGAATCCAGGTAATCTGCCTTTGCAACTCTAAAGGCGGTATTTTATCATTACATTATTATTGGTTTTTGAATAAATTATCATTCCATTATCAATCATTGCTTTATTAATTACTACTTGTTTTTGCTTCAACAGAAACACAGGCTTTGCTAAGCCGTGACGGTCTATAGCAGTGAATTATGTTGATATAGCATATCTAATTTTAAAACTAATTACTATATAGTACAACTCGTTTTAATCTTGTCGGCTTAATTATCTATGGTCCATTTAAATGAACATATGTACATTTTTAGCAGATGCATTTTAATGATAAAATATCAATGGATTTTGTGGTAAACAATTTCAAGAGTAGTGGTGAGTTTAAAGAAAGAGAACTATGAACGCATAATAAATAGGGGTTATCAACTTAATTATACGGCCGATCCATGTCGGATTGGATAAATCTGCTTTATAACTTATAATTGTAAGATTTGTAAACCGGGATGAAAACCCTTTCCCATACTTGTATTTTCCATAAAACATAATCAAATATATCTTATATAACGTAAATAAGATGTTATACAGATACATAAAATTAAATAAAATTATATTCTACATTTATTAAATATAATGACTCGTCATGTATGTAACAGAAAAATAGTATTGTTATTTTTAAATAGAATGGCACGTTTTTGTTTAGAAGAAAATATCTATATTTTTTATAGTAGAATACTAAAATGACGATACTGAATCAATTTTTATAAAGAGACTGAAGCAAAAAAAAAAAAAATATATATATATATATATATATATATATATATCAAAATGGACGTACAAGAGAAAAAGAGAAATTTCATTTGTTGAAAAATATAGATTTTTAAGAGGTGACATTAGCATCTAACTTGGTCCCGTCAAATAGTCAATAACTTTATTATATTGTATATGCTATGATCAATGGTTATTCTCTTAGTTAAACTTTTATTTTGTGGTCATTTTTTTCTGATAAAGGTTTTAAAGGATTTTTGTGGTTATTTATTAGAATTGTTCTTTTATATAACTACCATTATTGAGTAAAAAAAATAACTTCTGTGATCATATACACTTTATTTTAGTCTAAATGTATGTGATTATTACTTAAAGAGTAACAAATATCCCATATGTGCTGCCAAACAATCACAGAGTACTAAGAGGCAAATAAAAAGTTAAAAGAACTCTAGTTTATTATAAAACGAATAATTAAGGTATCAAACAACTGGAAATTAAATTGTTAATGTAACAGATAATAGAGATCAAAGGATAATAGGTCGAATCAGATCAAAGCAAAGCGAATGGGGAACATGCCGCGTAGTCATCATGCAGATATGTGGGCTCCAACAAAGCATGTACCACAAATATCCAAATTATAAAGAAACCTACGTATATCGAATATAATTATTGAAGGTAAATCATCAGCAGAAGAGATTATGGATGTAATTAAGAATCTATTTTGATGATGAGTATCCCCCTCGATAGTCCTCAATATGAATGAAATTTAAGAATAATATTATCATAATTTCCTAAAAGATTTCGTTTTGCGGTTATAAATATTCTTACACTACTATAGTTTTGTATTTCAAAATTTAAATTTCTCTTAAACAAAAAAAATTAAATTTCTCAACAGAAAAAATTTAGCGGTATGTAATATAAAATATCAAAACAAAACCTCTTGTATACAATATAATGTAGGCGACATTGTAGTATATAATATCAATATGTAATATAAAACCTCTTGACAATAGTCATATACTACTTCATTATACTTCTGAAAAATGTGTTACGGTGTACGTTATATATATACTCACAACTGTAAAGAAGAAGAAAGAATATAAACTCACATTTAAATGACTAATCCTCCTCAGCGCATAGAGAGGGAATAATTAATTACTACTGATTATAAACAGACAGAGCACGAAGAGATAGAAAAGATCTAAAAATGATTATTACTAGTCTATAAGAAATATATGGTCGTGCGGTTAATAGATTAATTACCGAATAATTAAGACGAAAATGATTTATCAATAAAGACAGAGAGGTTAAATTAGACATAGCAAACAGTCACACAAAGATTCGTCTCCAAAAAAACTCAATTCCCTCCGGAGTCCGGACAATCCATCTTCTTCTTCTTCTTGATTCCTATTGTCTCTTTCTTCACAGATTTCAATTAAAAAAAAACACCTTTGATCATTCTTTTTTTTTCTCTTTTATTAATAATTTCTCTCTTTTACTCTTTTTTTTTTTAATTCCCTCTGGTTTGGAATGGATGTGTGTGTTTAGTCTCTGTACTACAGCTACTTCTTAGGGATGTGTTTGTTCCAGTTTCGAAGAAACCTCTTAAAGACGAACCAACCCATGTATGCAAATTATATTCTTTTTTTTTTAATTGATGATGCTCGTGCTCGTGCTCACGCAGTTTTGTTGCGGATTTGTTTCTTAGAGTCTAAAAATGAGATCTTTCAGTTTCTAGTGGTAATTCAGCTTTTCTGTGTGCTAAAAAAAAACATTTTTTTCTTTAGATGGGCTTCGGTTTGGTTTTGTTTGCTTACACATTGATCGACCACATAAGTTGTTTGTGGAAATGCCCCAGAGAGAGGGAGGTTCAATGGGTTTAGGATTGAGATTGATGTTCAACTCTGTGAATTATTTTTTGAACTGAATTCTCGAACTCTGTGATTGCTTAATTTGTAAACTTCTTCAACTATTAATTTTTTAATAATATTTCTAAATTTTAAATATAGTTTCCTTTGTAGGTTGCTTGTTTGGAAGCAAAACTGGCAGTTGGGAAAATTCTTCTTTTGAGATAAAGCATTGTTCTTTAAGCTCAGTTTCATGGATTGAAAAAAACGCTTCAAAGGAATAAATGGATAACTTGTCTCAAGAGGAAGATTTGGATTTTTTTGACGCCAAGGAAGAGATTATGGGATTGAATCCAAGAGGTTTTGATTTTTATATATGGAATGATTCATCTGGAAGTGTGGTGGAGCGGCGGAGGAAGTTCTTGGAGTGGATGGGAGTTGAAGAAGATTGTGTTCAATCGAAGGATTCGGTTTCTGTGACTAATGTTGAATCTTGTTTCAGTGGAGTTCAAGAGAATTCTGTTGAAGCTGAGCAGAGATCTGAGGGATTCAGCAGTTCTTCTAGTCTGGAATCATTGTCTGGTTCAAGCTTGGAAGTTTGCGAGGAGTTGTCTTTGAGAGTAGACAAAAATGTGGGTGGATGTGATGTAACGAGAAGGCAAAGCTCTTCTATGGCATCATGTTCTGATTCCAGATGTTGCCAAGTGGAGGAAACCAAGAAGCAGGGGAATATCGTGGGGCTAGTCACGAGTTTCAATAAGGAATGGTTAACGAGGCTGCGGTCTTTCGGATGTACTGCAGATACAAAGATCGAATCTGGTGGTAAAATAAGAGCTTCTCCGGGTTTAGGTGATGTGATTTCAAGAGTTAAGGTTAAGCACTGTAAGAAACAAGCAAAGGAGCTTTCAGCTCTTTATCAGAGTCAAGACATTAAAGCACACAATGGTGCCATCTTGGCGATGAAGTTTAGTGGCGATGGCAAGTTTCTTGCAAGCTCTGGTGAAGATGGGATTGTGCGAGTGTGGAAAGTCATGGAGGATAAGAGATCAAGACTACGAAGGGATTGCCTTAACGAGATAGACCCTTTGTGTATGTACTTTGAGGTAAACGATCTTTCCCAGTTGAAACCGGTTTTGGTGGATGAGGAGAAACCAAAGAAGACAACAGAAAGTTTCAGAAAAACATCTGATGCAGCCTGCGTCGTCTTCCCTCCTAAAGTTTTCCGGGTAATGGAAAAACCATTATACGAATTCCGCGGGCATACAGGTGAAGTCTTGGACATCTCATGGTCAAAGCATAATGTAAGCTTTCAAAATCTTTTGCATTTCCTTATTAACTTGCAACCATTGCTTTAATGGAAGTAAAAAACTGAGGCACTTGTTATGTAATTTCTTCGTGTAGCATCTTCTCTCGGCATCAATGGATAATACTGTCCGGCTATGGCAAGTAGGTTGCAATGCTTGTCTCGGAGTTTTCGCTCACAATAGTTATGGTATGCTTCTTCTTCTTCTTCTTGGTAATGTCATATTTTTTTACTTCAGTTACTACATTGATCTGACATTATCTGTTGCCTGCAACTTTCTTTTTTTTGCAGTAACCTCTGTTCAGTTCAACCCTGTAAATGAGAATTACTTCATGAGTGGTTCAATTGATGGAAAAGTTAGAATCTGGAACATTTCTGGTTGCAACGTTGTTGATTGGGCCGATCTCAAGGACATTATATCCGCTGTGTGTTATCGTCCAGATGGACAGGGAGGAGTTATTGGTTCTCTCACCGGAAGTTGCAGATTCTTTAACATGTCTGGAGAATATTTAGAACTAGACTCTCAGATACATATGCATAACAAAAAGAAATCTTCGAATAAACGGATTACTGGGTTTCAGGTATTAATATCTTTTTTTCCCTGGTCTTGATGCTTTTTTTTACTTCTATTGACATTATGAGATGTGAACAAATCGATATGCATGTTTTTTCCAGTTTTTACCACAAGACCCAAGCAAAGTCTTGGTTGTTTCCGCGGATTCCAAAGTCAGAATTCTCCACGGCAACAATGTCGTCACAAAATACAAAGGTATGTTGCATCTTATGTTAATTTTAGCTTTCATATTCTTTTGCATATTTCTATGATTGATTCTAAACTATGCTCTTCTCCCTTTTTTGCTTAATCTTCAGGTGTTTGCAAGACGAGAAGCCTCACATCAGCGTCTCTCACATCTGATGGAAAACACATTGTTTCAGCTTGTGAGGACTCCAATGTATATATATGGAACACTGATGAGGAAACAGATTCATCTTCCCAACCCAAAAAGATTCGATCTTTCGAACGTTTCTCCACCAATGCATCTGTTGCAACAACTTGGTGTGGATTCTCAGATCACAACACAACTCTCCCGTTTTCTTGTCCCTCTTGTTTATCTCCCAACGAAGGCTTTGTCCCTGGATCAATATCCAAAGGAAGCGCGACATGGCCAGAGGAAAACTTACCCGAAAATCCTCTATCTAAATCCGCAATGAATGCATCTCAGTACAAATTTCTCAAGTCCTCTTACCAGAGAGCATCTAGCTCTCTATCTTGGGGTATGGTTATTGTCACTGGTGGTTGGGATGGACGAATCAGAACGTTTCAAAACTACGGCTTGCCTGTGACTACTTGAAAAAAAAAACGGTTTATTTTTCCTAACTTTGGAAAAACAAATCAAATGCCCATTGTTCCTTTCTTGCTAGGCATAAGCACATGTTTCTGGCAGATCTTGAAGGCTATGGTGGGTCCAAGAAAGCCAGATCCACCCTCAGATTTTCAATTAGTCAAAAAGTGTTACTCAAAGATTTTATCACATTGTAGAAATCTTTGAAGAAGAGAGGTCAGTGGGAGATTTAACCGGGTTGATGTAGACGGAGGAAATGATAAGGAACAGATGTTTCTTCTTTTGGCAGTTAGTGGCGGTTGGAGATCGTTTTTAGACAATACGGATTTGTCTGAAAATTAACAGGCGATTGTGGGTTCCAAAGAAGAGGCAAGTGATCATGTAAAAGAGTGGTTGAAGGAGATAGGTGTTGATGTTGCTTCCACGCTAAAGATCTACCATGGCTTTCTCATTTATCCTTTTTTGGGGATTTAGATTTGATAAATTTCTAACTTAGTGTCGGTTTTGTGTTTATTCGTATTTTTCTGTGTAATTTGATTTTCTACCGTGTAGAGATGAATTCATAGCTTATTTAGATTTGATTTCCACTTGTTATAAGAGACAAATCAATAGATTGTAAGGAATCTCTCCCAGGCTTTGTAATTTGTGGGAACAGTAACATATATTTAAATTAATAATTGATAAAACTTCTTAAACACTAAAATAATTCTTTTTGTAATTTAAAAATTGATAAATTTCAATAAGATAATACTGTAACTTTTACGTATAGTCCAATTAATATCATAAATTTATACTTATATAAATGCATAATTATAAATACTAAGTCACAGAAATATTATTTTAGTGTTGTTTTTAAAAAACATATTCGTTTGGAGATAACTATATTTTTTTTATTGTATTAAAAAGTGATAGTGTTGTACGTACTAAAGTATGACCTTTACAAATTAATACTCGACAAAATAATAATTTTATAAATAAATAAATTTTTCTAGTTCTAAATTCGCTCAGTGTAATAATAAACACAATTCAATAAATTAATAAAATAATTTTTTAAAAAAATTCTATGTAAATATGTGGTCCCATCATAATTATAATAAATAATTATATAAATTTATAATATACAAATAAGATATTTTAGTGAAATATAATTTTAGTGCTATTTTTTTATTGGTAAATTTGCATTTTGTTGGAACTTATCTCTATTTTTTTAGAATATCAAAAACAGCTCATATTATCTTCTCAAATTGTATAAAAACTATATGAAAACTTTATATGCGATTATTTTTTTCTAATGTGTAAGTGCGCCTAAAAATATGGAAATCTTTTTTTCAACTTCTTACTTTCAATAGAACTTTTTCTAAAATTCGGAAAAACTTTTATAAATTAATAATTATTAATTAATCGATAAATTAATACTCTTTATAAATTAATAAGATATTATGGTCCCGATATTATTAACTTATAGAATTTTTACATGTTTATAACCTTAAAAATATGTAAAAATAAACTTTAAAGATAATAAATGAAGACTGTTTTTTCTAAAGAAAGAATTAACAAATAATATTTGTTTCTATTATTTCAATAGTATTAATTTATCGAAGTTTTATTCTACTACGCTATATTAGGATCCGCACGATAGGTGGGTTTCTAAATTTTAAATAAATTAAATTTAAGTAAAATTATTTAATTAAAAATTTATTGTTAATGATATATCTTAAAACTTTTTTTTTGGGGGAAAAGTATAATATGTGTTTTGTTAGAGAAAAAAATTATTTACATACGTTTGTTTTTCCTATATGAATATATTAATTTAAGTTTCTATATTACAATTTCATTATTAACATATTATAAATTTTGATCACGTCTAATAGTTTTTTGTTTTATTTTATCGTTTGCTTTTTTGAGCACTGTGTGAGATCTGGAAAAATGGATGTGGTGATTGGCGGCTATGCTCTACCTCAGAACTGAGAGACACTTTCTTTTCGCACGAACTCCGTTCTCCCTCCACCCTCCTCTGGTTCTAAATTTGTCTCGGTTTCTAGCCAAATATCTTTTTCTTCTCGGACCTCTACTCGTTTAAATCTTTCGGTATTCTTTGTTTCCTTACGTTTTCTGATAACATTCTCTATCCCAGCTCTCCAGTCACTAGCTCTCAGTTTTGTATTCCTATCTCGGGCATTATATCCGAAGATGTTTGGTTTTCGCATCTTTTTTCTTCTCAGTCGTCGGATTTCCATCCACCATCATTTTCAATCTCAGCAGAAGCTACATCATCTTTGTCCATCCTCCGGATCCTGATTTGTGCATGAGAATTGGCTCCAACATAAACAACTCTCTTACATCTACCTCTTGTTTAGATTTATCTCCTTCGGGAGAGATCAGTTCTGACTTCTTTTTTTTTGGAGAAATTATTTACACAATCTTTCTCCTCTATAGAAAAAACATTTCCTTCAATTTTCTTTTCCAATAGAGGTGTTGTTTCTTCGATTAATAAACCGAGAATATTAAACAATTTTCTAATCAATTTGTTATCTAGTGTAAATTATATGTAACTCTTATCGACGAATCAGAAAACTGTTTAGTGATCGGTCTAGAATCTTATTTCAATATCACTAACATTCTGTATATCAACAATATAATAAATATAATCATGACAAATCTTATTTCAATATCACTAACATTCTGTATATCACTAACATTATATTGTTGACACGTGTGATGATTTATTAATATATAATAAAATATTACAGGTATGTATGGGCTTATTGATATTAAATGTTTTATTTTGTCAAAGGGCTTATTGATATTAAATAAGAAAACTGAAGAAGTATTTATGAACTGGACCAAATGGTGTACGGCCCAAATCGTAATAGTTTCTAATCTGATCTGTCATACCACGTCACACGCATGATCTATAACTAATTGATAACTCTACGGTTGTCACAAAATCTCAACATCCATGGCTTCGCTTCCAGTTCAGTTCACGAGGAATAATCTCTCGTCGCCGTTATTCTCCGTCAAAATCCGCCGTTATGCCTTCACGGAGCCCAGATCTTTTGTAGCAGTACATTGGTGCGGTAAATGCCATCTAATCTTTCGCTGCATATATTGGTTGTTCCAGATGTTGCTACTGCTACTTCTAAGTTTTCGATTCTTTGGATTTCCAGAATTTTAAGTACTTTCATGGATACGTAGCTTTTATCTGCATCGAAATCATCTGTATATCTGCGTTTATTCGTAGTTTTAAACTATACATAGACCCAAAATTTGCTATGAAACTTCGATAATCTGATATTCAGAGTCTCTTATAGCTCTTGTTACGATTATTTACAGCCACAATCTTGTTGTATGAAAAAACCTTGATTTTAAGGCAACTCAAAGTAATGAATGTGAAATGATGATTTTAAGGCAACTCAAAGTAACTCAAATTATGATCTCAGCTGGAGACAATGGTGTAGGTTTCTAGAAGAGTTTGTTGCCAATTAAGGAGCTTGGATGTGTCGCTTGCGCCGCTTTTTGTGCTTGCACTCTTACTATGGCTTCTCCAGTTATTGCTGCTAACCAGGTCAGTCACATTATATGGCCCAGTCTAAATGATCCTTCTCTTGTGTTAAATGTGTGTTGTCATTCTCATGCTTACGAATTGCTTAAGAGTGTTAAAGATGGCAATGTTTTAAATTTTCAAGAACTGAATCAATGGTTTGTTTTTCAGAGACTTCCTCCGCTTTCAACAGAACCAGACCTGTGTGAAAAAAGCATACGTCGGCAACACGTTAGGTCAAGCAAATGGAGTCTATGACAAACCACTCGATCTTAGGTTCTGTGACTACACAAATTATCAAACTAATCTCAAAGGCAAGACTCTCTCTGCTGCCTTAATGTCAGGAGCTAAGTTTGATGGTGCAGATATGGCTGAAGTGGTTATGTCAAAAGCTTATGCCGTAGGAGCAAGCTTCAAAGGTATATATGATCTACAACAGTGTTTTGTATTTGCAATGTAGACTGAAAATCTTGAAATTTGAAAGTAGTGCTTTAGCTTGATCCTTGCAGGTGTGAATTTCTCCAATGCTGTTATCGATCGAGTGAATTTTGGGAAATCTGATTTGAAAGGAGCTGTGTTCAAGAATACGGTTTTATCGGGTTCCACATTTGATGAAGCAAATCTTGAAGATGTGTTCTTTGAGGACACTATCATTGGTTACATAGACCTTCAGAAAATATGTAGGAATGAGGCAATAAACGAAGAAGGAAGACTTGTGTTGGGTTGCCGATAGAGATGGGAGAAGGAGTTGATTTTGTGTTGTTATAAATTGAGATTTGACATAAAGATGTATGAGTACAAGATTGAGGATAGGACTGAGGGGAGTTGTGAGGTTTGTATAATCAATTCCTGTAAATTGTGTAACCAAAAAAAAGGCTTTTTCTCTGTTCTTCGATGGTTTACATACACATATTTAAGTGTTAATATGCGTAGATTATATATATATATGTTTGCGGTTTCGAAACATGCAACCAACCACAATTGTACATTTGAGTAGGTTATATTTATTTCAGTAGAACAAATAGTCAAAAGCGCATCTGGTGTAGTGGTATCATAGTACCCTCCCACGGTACTGACCAGGGTTCGATTCCCTGGATGCGCATTCTCTTTTTCCTTTGTGAAATCAGCAGTACAGTTGCGATCTTTCTTCATTTTTACTGTTAGTACATAATGCGTAGAAAGTTTATTACTTTGAGTTAAATATCTGTAATTTGCAAAGATGTTCATTTAATTGGCTGGGGATCTTACTAATCAGCTAGATTAATTCGGCTTTTAAAGATATTTTTAATCAAATTTTTTTTACTGAAAATCTTTATTATTAAACAACAAGAAAATACAGATTTTGAAATAAAAGACAAATATCTAAATTTTCTATCAAATACAGAAAAGATACCGTAGCCAAAAGCCCATACGAAGGAAGACAAAAACTCAAAAAATAGTGATTTTTTAGCACTAAACCATAACACATGTTGACCTAAAACATTTTTACGACTAATCTCAAAGAACTTGTCAGCTCTTGAGCTGAGCTAAAAAGCAAATAATTTGAAAGACCTAAACTATTAGACTGCATGAAAGCCCGAAAAAGTGCTAAAAGAAGCATACTCAAGCAACATCAGCAGAACCAAACACATAAATGAAAAAAGATCACAAAACCTAAAACCATCGATGTAGGAGCTAAAAATTGTCGCATGTTGGATAGCTCTCTGTCTGTGTCTTAATATTTTAGTGACATTTATTTTCCCCAAAAAAATAGAAAAAGGGCAAACTTTTTGTTCCACATGCACTTCTCATGGTATCACGGAACTAAATGTTCGTTTAATCTTAAAAAAAAGAAGCTAAAACTCATCGAATTATGTTTTTAATTAATAACCATAACACTCTTTATTTTATTTCAGATACAACGAAGTACACAGAAAATAAGGGCATAAATATGTCAATAAAATAAGATAATAATATCTAAGGATTTAGTATGTCTTGTCACACTATATATATAATCCTCCTTTCACGAACGCGTTTCCGAAGGGTATTGTACACTGATCTCATCCTCAAATAAAAAGAGTCAAAATGGAGGATACATACATTTATACATACATTCATATTTTATATATCGATATTAATTAGTGCATGTACTTATATTTGCTAGTATATATAGATAGAGAGGTGTGATTGTGTTGATGACTCAAGGCTTGCCTCCGGGCTTTCTTCTTGGGTCGTGTTTAGGGTTGGGTCCTGCGTCGTCGTAGTCCGTGGTCGAGTGGAACATCAACTTCCTATGACTCATCTTCTTCACTTTCACTTCCTCACTCTTTATAATTACGAATCCATATGTTCTAGTTAATACTTCGACTGAAACAATATTCTTAATATTTATAAGCACAAATTAAGTAATAAACATGTATACCTTGTAAAGCATGAAACTCTCATGCATCTTTGCGCCTCCGAGCTGGATAGAGCCTTCCACTGCGGCTAAAAGAAAACATTGTATCAGCGGATTATACATTCTTTTATTTAAGTAATCTCTACAATTAGAAGGGAAGATTCATAATTATTGCAACACACACAAAATAGCTAGATGTGTTTTAATTTTGGAGAAATAATGGAAACAGTGTTCTATGGTGTAGCTCCACCAATACAATAGTAATAGCATAGTAATTAATTAATTAATGGAATTAAGGTAGTAATTAATGAATGGTATTAAGGTAGACTGAGACACTCGGTTCAACGATGAAGAAAAGATGAATGTACGAAGATATAATTATACAAAACATGATCTCGGACTGAGATTGATTGTGTTGGAACGCAAGGTCGATATCCTTTAATTATTCAAAGTAAAAAGAAGAAAAATTGAAAAAGATGGAATAGGGGAAATATGTGTACCTAATGATGAAGAATAAACAATAAGTATGATCAGGAAGAGGAGAGATAGGGGTTTGATCCTAAGAGGCATATTGAATGGTTTTTGATGATTAATCTAGGATGGTTATCTTTGTTCTTTTAGGGGAGAATGTAACTAATCAATGGAAAATGAGGAGAAAATGGGTTTACATATGAGAAGAGGGGAGAAGGCTAGTTTCCATTTTATAAACGGTCAAGTATATGTGGTGAAAACTGTTTTAGTTCATATAGAATAAGGTCGTCATGGTTATGATGATGGCTATGACAATGATGATGACCATGACTAAGATGGTTGGTTCTGTTTATGAAAATGAACACATGTAAAGCCCTTATCAAAATAACTTTTAAAATAATCTTACGTGAATATCGAGATTTTTTTATTGCGAAAAAAGGTTAAACACAGTGGTGAGACTAACATCAAATTTATGATGATAGTAGCAAGAAAGAAAGAAAAATGAATAAAATGATATTGGGATAACTCAATGAACCCACAAACCCTAGAAAAGGTTGAAAAAATCAACTCAACTATTGATTGTATTACATTCCCCAAAAAGGAACATTTAAAAGCTTACCTCTATTTATGCTTGTGGACAAAAAACGTATACTAGCTAATAACCACACCTTTTTCTTTTGCATGACATTGTTCAACTTTTAAATAATATATTTTTATATCTTATGATTATGTTAATTAGACGGTACTAGATATACTTTAGAAGAAAACTTCAAGGTATACTTTAGAGGCTAGTTTTATTTTTTGATTAAGAAGATCTTGTTTTCTTACTTCTACAACATCACATTTTGAGTTCTTATTCACGCTCAAAATGGCAGCTGTGTAAAAGTTAATTAAAGACTGAAAAAGGTAAATATAAAAGAGTACTTTTCTTTTTTAAAACATCACATATTTATAAGAATATCTTTAATGTTATGAATAACAATGTCATCTAAAAGGGATGAAGCCCCAAAAAAAAAAAACTGTGTCGCACAATTTACATGGCGCTTAAAACACATTATAGTTTCTAAACAAATTACAAACACAATCTGGTGCAAAATTTGCATCAATTATCTGGCCAACTAGTCGATCAATGCCGTTTGAAACACAGTGCATAACTGCATATGATCTTGCAACCAAGATTTAATTAAGATAGCCCAAAAGTTACTAACTACTGTAAGTGTTTGTCAACCAAGTGAAGTGCAAACCATCGAAATTTTTTGAGGATTCCATTATGTGAATGTTTTTTTAACCAGCCCATAAGGTTATTTTATGTGGTTCGAATTCATGATGAGAACAGATTGTTTGATGCAAGAAAACTGACCTAATTCATTAACTTAAGTGGAAGTTCTTCTCTTGAACATATTTATTAGGACCAACTTTTATTGGTTACTCTTAGTTTCCAACTAAGTTTATCACTCTAAAATTACACTTATGGGTATAACTTTCGCGTATAATACTACTTTTGTTTCGCTCTAGATGTTATTTTCATATTTTTCTTAAATCAAGCGCATCATTTCAATTAGAATTCTATTTAATTTTTCTAATGTAATTTGGTTTTATTTTGACTAATCTGATTTGTTAGATATAGAAAGAGAATTACATCCTTATTTGAAATTTGATAATGCATTACAAAATAGTGCGACTGCAGTGTTAGTCATATGCATAATTAAAAACATTTATACTATATTTGTGATCATAAAACGGGAGAATTGCCAATCAAATAAGCGTTCGAGGCATTATTTGGTTGAAAAAAGTGTTTAGGTTATAAACATGTTTTTTTTAAATGACTGAAAAACTGAAATGTTTCGAACCCGTTAGCGAATTGGTCCATATAATAAAAATATATTTGAATGTTTAGATTTTCAATATATCCTTATTCTAGTTATATATAAAAATTTCCAAAATAATTCCATTAGTTTCATTTTTATTTGTTTTATCCTTTTACCATCCAAATTGGTTGTCACTAAATGACACTAATCTATGACATAATTCTTATTTCTTAATGCTGTTTTACTCTAGCCGATTTTAGTCGAAATCAATAGTATTTTTTTCTAGAGAAAAAGTTTCATTTGGCTTTATAAAATTTTACCTAAGCCCATTGTTTTCACCACTTTTTCCATACAGCTGTAATCTATTATAGGTTCGATGGAGTGCACCACGTGTGATCATAAGTCTACTTATCGACGCAATTTTATTGGAAATTGCATTCTGCTAATTAGATAATCGGGTCCATTATCAAAAGTAAGATGGAATCATACCAAACTGGTACGTAACTAGTGTTGGTTTTAATGTTGTTAATGAATCAAAACGAAAATGAAATTTTGTATCAAGGGTACATACTTTTCAAATTGAAACAAAGACCCTACAAATATCAAAACCAGAACACACAATTAATGCAATAATTGGTTTGCAAAATCTTTCAATCCAATTTGTGATTGAGAATTTGGTTTTTATATTTAAAAACACCAATACAGTTGAATATGAACATGGGTCAGCATAGTACTAATGCATATTAAATATTATTCTCCCTGTTCTATCTTATAAGAAAAGTTAGCTAAAATCATAATACAAAAAAGACATAATTTGTTAAATCATTAATTATTTAATATCTAAGTATAAACAATTCAACAAAAACAATTCAACTAATGATAAAAGATACTATATATAATACATATAATTACAAAACGTTATTAAATTTGGAATTTGCATAAATTTAGAAAAAAAGAAAAAAAAAACCCTTTAAACATCTTATAAAATAGAACTGAAAGAGAATAATTTAAAATTTAAAATTATTGTAATTTTGTAGCGGTGAATGTAAATTAATAGAGGCAATTCCTAGACAGAGAAATAAATTATTTTAAAAGTGGGTTTAAGTAAAATTAGGAATTTAAAAAATGTTTAGGGCAGATTTAAAGGTTTGTGGCACCAGACACTAATGATTAGATAAAAAATTATAGATAAAGAGAAATAGTGGAACTAATCCTTCCATTTCGGCCTTCACAACTAACTTTACAAGAAGTCAACTAAGATTGAGGCATACATAGCGAGTGGCCTGCAAATATATCAGAGAAGTGCATCTTTTTAAGTGACCCATTATAGTGAGAGACCACTATCCCCAAAATCTTACTTTTAAATAAAGATCGTTTCTCATGATATTATGTATTTTGACCTAAAATCCATAATTCTACTAAATCCCAAATAACCAAAGAACTTTTACGCCAGAAAGTCATCTTATCAGTGGTTATATAACAGACGGTCTTTCGTTCACTAAACCAAATTCTATAGATATGTTAATTATATATCAACAAAATAGAATTTACTTTTTTTTTTAATCTAAAATCCAGAATATTGATTTTTAATTTTAAAATCTGTTAATTGTTTTATGGTTCTCTTGTCTTGGTTTCTGTTAATATTATTATAGTCAAAAATAATTTATTAAATCTTATAATTCTTTCTACATTTTAAAGGGTAAATTATAGAAGGCTATATTTTCATCCACTGTAGATATTTTCATAAAAAGAAAAATTTTCATACCTACTTCAAATTTTTTGAACAGGTTAGATATTTCATCATAGTTAATATGCCTTCTCACGAAATATCCCAAGTACAATATCTACTAAAAATAAACGAAACAGACACGTTTTTGGACATCTTATAAAAACGAAAATACACTATACAGTTACTCCTACATGGTTTATAGGCCGATCGAATCGTGGCGCTATCTAAATTAACAGTTTAAACCGTCTATAAGAATCGGTGGCTATAAAACCACTTAACACTCATTTTGGGGATTAGTTGGATGGTAAAAAGCTTGGAATATCCTAATTACCAAAAATAACCACTTAACACGTATAGATAGATAGCTTAACCAATATATTGACTAGTTAAAAGTTAAAACTCTTCCGTCCGAAGTCACACAGTTTATGCAATAAATTTAAGACTATGCATGACTTCACAAAATAATGGAAATAAAACGCAAACATGACTAAGAAAAATAATAATCAGCGTATCGGCAATTACATGTTGTGTGTGTGTTTTTATTTGGTTTGAATTATATATGTTGTGCTTAAGAGTGATGAATAAATAATTACTGAACTACTAAATTAGCAATGTTTTTCTTGAGCAATGACGTACGTGTCTTAAGTCTTTAACTTCTGTTTTCCAATGTCCACTACATAGGAAAAGACACGAATACACATATATCAAACATAGTTTACTACGCCAATCAAAAATCAAACGTCACCCAAAACTAAATAATTTCACTTCTTTTTCAATATATATAAGATACTTTTGATAAAATACATAATTTGACAGCAATAAAAATGGAAGCCATTGTGACGATCACGGTTAACTATTTTTCACTTGTTTTAAGTAATCTTAATACTAATTGAATTAGTAAAATTTTCAGATTTTTAGGAAAAATTCAATTTGCAACCAATATTTACAAAATCAATTTTAAACTAAAAAACCAAAGTTTTAGAATAGAGCCAAACTAAAACAAGTGTCTATCTCTAATGGTTATACATAAGCTTCAAGATAAAAATGGTTAACACATTTATTTCATGGCTTTTAATTTTGTTTTTAATTTGCCATTTCTAAACTATGAGAATGAGTTTTGTTTGACTTAAACAAAACTACACTGAGAGAAATTCCTTTTAGCAATGGCTATGAATATTTTTCAGTTGATAATATATTGTTAATGGACTGCAACGAAAATCTTATCAATATTGACCAGGTAAAAAATTGTTTACTTTTGTTTAACTAAACTAACCGATTTCTTCTTTTTTTTCCGTGGATTTATCAAAGAATTCGTTTTTTTGGCCAATAACTTGATTTCTTCGGATTTTCGTTAGATATCGACCATCAAAGATATTTCACATTTTTTGCTGTTCCAGCTGACGACTCTCAGATATCTTTCGGTGGTCTTGATTCAAGGCTAAAGTTATAAATTTTAAAAGTATCAACATAAATTAATAAAGCACTCATAAACGTTATTTGTGTATGAAAAAATTCGTCGCGGACGACTTAATGTGTATAATATATGAGGGTGTGCTGGGACAGTCTCTAATAATTAAAAATGCCCATTCCTAATCACCACGAATTTTTTCAACTCCATGTTTTTGTCCTCAGAGTGGCTTGTCCTATTCCTATTGGATGTTTAGCTATTTTCTGTGTTTTTTTTAATTTTAATTTTATTTTATTTATAATAGAAGATAGACTGAAATCTGGATGAGTATGTCATCACAGTGAAATAAACAGATACCAACAGAGATAAAGTTTATCATCTATCTAAATCAATTACAAAAAAAGATTCTGCAATGACTTCGACGTTTTCTATTAAAATAACTCGAGAGAAAAATTCGAGAGATGTCAGAAAATGTTTTGGGACTAATACTTAGAACGGAGAGGCACTCGCTAGAGGATTCTCATTTTACACATAGTTATGCTTTAACATAATACTAAAATATAGAATTGCAACCATAACTTGAATGGTCTTAAGATTGTTTCAATTGCTTCATATGTTTACGTATACACATGAAAATTTCCCATATTTGAAGCCTCAAACAGAGGTTGGGTATCAATAGCATTTGGCGATTGTTTAAAATGTCTAAAATATAGGATCACTCGAAACAAAATATAAATATAGTACCAATCAAGATAGGTAGGTATCATAAACGTTTGAAAGCAGCATGACGTGAGATGTTCTTCTTCAAAACTTGACTCATTGGAAGCAGAGTAAGGGCAGCTCGTTTTCTCCTATTAACATGTGACCTTTCCCATATAGTTCGAGCCAATCAATGAATGGAATCTAAAAGAGTAAAACAGTTGCTTGTATATTAGATGTTGACTTCTTCAAGACTCTAAGACATGACACCATATAATACTCTATGTGCCATATATAAACAAACACAGTATATGTAGACCCATGTAACTGCATATCAAGAGGAAAATAGACATGTGAAACTTTTTCATATAAAAATATAAATGTGAATACGCTTTTAATCAAACATACAAACCCCCAAAAGACAAAATGATGATGCAAAGACTGCAACTAACCAAATCATAAAGTGAAAACAAAAAAAAATCAAGGGATTGTCCTCTAATAATGCCCCCATTTGATAAAACCCGAGACCTTCCCTCAAGGGGTTGAAGAACATATGAGAAAAAAGAAAGAAAAAAAAAAACAATTTTGCTGAATGTATTATGATGTTCGAATGAAACCTTTTTTGGTAAAACTTTGTCCCAAAACCACCACAAAACGACTCCTCTCACCTCCTCTTCCTATTCCCGGGGCTTTCCTTACCGAAGACTCCAGTTTCATTATTTACCCAAAACTCATCATTCCCCATCCATGAGACTCAACGATTCCCTGACTGACCCCAGTAATGCTGATGATGCAACTGATGATGATGATGATGATGATAATGATGATGCTGATATGACTCGGCTGTTGCAGCTCTACCCTTCCCCGACCGACTCAACCCACCCCAGAGATGCGTGCAGACTTTACTAAAAAGCAAAAGTAATTTTCTTTTTTCTTTCTTAAAAGGCAAAGAAGAGGGCCTTCAAACAGAAATGGCACGGGTAATGGCATGCTTCACCCATTCGGCTGCTTCTTTAATTGTGTGGTCTTCAGAAGACAAACATTCGTTTAAGAACTCTTTACTAGACACTGACTGTTGTATCAAACCACCCACATGACTCCCTAGTGTATCTGCTAAATCTCCTAAGACCCCAATCGCTGTCTTCATCACCACCTCATCCCTGTCACACACACTATTTATCAGACATTTAAACAACATTTACAACTAATATATATCATTCAGTTGGGTGGAAACAAACTTACATGTCTTTCTCCATGTATATACTGTCCAAAAACTGGATGATATGGGGTGCGTAAGGAATCAGGAGCTGGGTTTTGGGAGAGTTCTTGAATCCTTGAAATATGCCTGAATAAGCCTCTAAAATTCCGTTTCTCAACGAGTTTGTGTACTCTGTCAATTCATCATCAGCTCCAGACGCATGAGCGGATAATTCCGCAGCACTCTGAAGCATCGGCATTGAGTAGTTGAGGTATTTCTCAAAATTCTCCCCAATAGCAAGTGCTATGTCACCAAAACAGGAAAATATCGGTGGCTTCACTGATCGGTGCAACTGGTTGCTCGACAAATCCTTCAGAAGTTGTGTCATAATCCCATCACAGTAAGGTAAAATCCTGTCCTCCAATGCTCTGCAGATATCCCCAACAACGCCAACAGTAACAGCACACACTTGGTATTCTTCAAAGTTTTGAAGACCCATTTCCAAGTACTTGTAAAACTCAGTCATGTACTTGGCGAAATCAGGACCTGCAGCATAAGCAAGAGCGCCAATGGCAAGCATGGCTTCCTCGTGTGCAGTTGCACTTCTACAACCAAACACCCTCAGGAAAAGTCCCATCATTTGATCTGCATACTGCATGAAAAGATACTTGGTTGGTTCAGATCCCAATTTCTGTATGATGACTTGCAAGCATCCACATAAAAGTCCCTGCAACTCATTTTGTTTCTCCCTCTCATCCGATGAAAGCTTTTCCCCTTCCAAAGTGTTGTGAAGCTCCATCATTATCACAGGTACTAATTGCAGAACCATGGTTGCTGTTTCATCAGTCGAACACCTGACAACCTCATTCAGAGCTTCATACGCTGCAGTCCGCAAGCGTGATTCAGTTGCGTCCTCTCTATGTGCAACAGCTAGAAGGGACTGAATAATTTCCTGGAAGAAGGGTGTTAGTGGAGAATTGGGACCAATATCTTCAAAGCCTTGAGCAAGGAAGTATAGAGCTCCACAAGCCTTCTCGGCAACATTAGGCGCATCTTTCATGGTCTGGATCAGTACTGTGATAATCTGCTGACAGTTAGCCTGGGTAATTATTGGTGTCTCAATTGTTGAACCATGAAGGAACTCGAATATCCGACCAAGGGTCCATGCAGTCGTGTCTTTCACATGGTTGCTTGGGTCATTTGTTAGAGCATTGAGCATAAATGTTAACGCTGCGTTAACAATTGTCATTAACTTATCTGCAGAAGGGCCTTCCAAAATGGAACCAAAAGCATAAGTTGCAGCTTCTCGGTCTCTCCAATCAGGCTTTGATATTTTCTCTTCAATGAACGGCATGACATGTGGTACTATGTCATCTCCAACTGCCCTAGCAACCAAACCGAGGCAAGTCCCACCTGCCATTGCAATATTCCAAGCGCCTTCATCCAAATCTTGATCTTCTTCTTGCTTAAGAAGAGTCTCTAGCAGTAGAGACACAAGCGCATGGAGAGCCTGCTTAGTAAAGTAGAAGCATGGAACATCAGAATCCGCAGCAAACTCACCACCATACTCTTCTAAGATGTCAATCTCCTCATCACAAATAGAACTCCAGAATTCAATTGCCTGTAGAGCAACAGACTCGTCATCTTCTCTTACAGCCTTTGCTGTGATGTTAAATATATCTTGCATATAATGCGCCAACTTCTCATAGTATGTGGAAGCTATAGATACCAAACACTCAAAAGCCGCCTGCCTAATTTTCACCTCAGGAGACAGGGTTGCTTCACACACGACTCTCATGATATAATCACGCTCCATGTCATTGTTGAAATTGGCCTGGGCGAATCCCAGAGCCATGTATAAAGCACGGGTTGCAGCAAGCCTAACATCATTATTTCCTTCAGCAGCATTCATACCCTGAACTACAGCTGTGAGTATCTTATTTACATGCTCCTGTTCTACTACGTCAGGTGACACTTCTTCACATAGGTATCCAAGAGTCTCCAAAGTGGCTTGCTTGACATGAGCTGGTAACTGGTGAATATTTGAGAGAAGAGATCCAATGAGCTCAGGCCATTGCTTCTGTGGCAATTCAATACCTGCAACCTTAGCAATGACCTGAGATGCAGTTGAACGAACATCGGGTACAGGAGAGGAAAGTGTCTTCAACAAGAATGCTCTGATCTGCGACTTTGTTGCCATATCTAGAGCCAGCCATCTCTGGACAAGCTCATACTTCCTGTGTTGTTCCTTAGCATCAAGAGCATTTTTTAAGACTAAACCAGCTAACTTCCTGCTATCTACTGGCTTCTCATCGTTCGCAAGCTCTCCAGCAAGTGACAATAAAAAACCTGCAAGGTTTTGCTCCTGAAACTGCTTGAGACTTTCTTCAGCATGCTTACGCACAGTTCCATCAATAGACTGAGCATTAATGAGCAACTGAGTAACCTCCATTGCCATATGTTTAACTGCAATAGTAACAATCAACACACCACATTTAGCAAAACTGAAAAGATTGTAACATAAGGCAGAAACTATGACAGAATCAGTAAACTAAGACATCGAAGAAAGCCAGTAACATAACAGACTCGTTAAAATCCAACAAACACGCCTCGAAAGATCAGTCAACAATCCAACTCATCAAATCAAAAGCCATAAACCTCAAACAACTTCTAAATCACTATCGCCCACGCCTAAAGCTTCGAAGCGAAAACGCCATGGATCAATAAAACATCAAACGCCAAGTTAAAAGACTATAAAAATCGATGGAAACAGCGAGAACCACAGATCCGAGCACGGAATCGAATCTAAGAAGAAATCAAGTAGTTTACTAAGAAGACGAAATCAACTAGTAACTAGAACAGATAAACAAATCAGTGATTGAAATCGGTAAAAGCAAAATCCACAGAAGAATGAGTTCAAATCCTAAAACAGTGAACAAATCGAAACAAAAGCTTGAACTCGATGATTAAACGAATCGAGATCGAATCAGAAAAACGCGAACTGAGAACTAATGAATCCGTGGATAGATCTTTCCGAGGAAGTTTGAAAGATGAAGTGAAGAAGATTACCTAGAATCTCGGCGGCGCCGATCGGATAAAGCGGGAATCGGGGACTGAGAGACAAACCCTAGAAGCCCAGAGCGAAGGAGAGAGAAAGAGAAAACAGTTCCAGCGAGAAAGGGAAGAGAAGACTGATGAACGTGAAGATGGACTTTAAGTTTATTATTAAAAATTTAACCAAATAATAATTATTTTTGGGTCGTCTTAGTAAATATTTTTTGTAGCCAAACAAATCTTTTTAATTTTGGAAATCGTAATCTTTCTTTTGACTCAATCGTGTATTTAGGGTTTGTTAAGTGCTAATATTATTTTTTAAAAAAATATATATATATATATATAATGGAAATATTTTTTCCAAATAAGATGAAGAATTTTTTAATCTGGTGTGGATTATGTCGTACATCGCGTGTTCGGTGGTCCTTCTCATCAGACCCCACTTATATATTCTCATCGTTTCTATTTCCTGACATCGCTTAATAAATCAACGGTCCAGATTGTTTTTAGATTTTTGTTTTACAACGAGACGCGGAGAAGAAGAGTTTTCTCTTTTGTCTTCCGAAGGTACGTACAGATAAAATAAAAATATTAAAGTTTAGCTATTATAATATAAGTATTTGATTTTACAAGTAATCAATAAAATTATTTTACAGATATGACAATGATTCCGAGGGTTGAAAAACATGAAAGGGCCACGAACGTGAGAGAAACATGATTTTAAACTTTTTAGCATTGCTGTAAAATAGATAAATAAATAACTTTATATAACTTTATTGGGTTATGATGAATCTCTCTGGCTCAATCAATAAAACCAGTTACTATATGGAATATTGCAATGTGTGTTTATGTCAAAATATAGACTTAAGAGGAAACAAAGATTCTTGCTCAAATAGTTGTTGACTTAGGTAGTGGATTTGGCTTTGGTGTGGTCTGATACTGATCCGATCCTCAAATGATCAAGTCTCTTACACGCAGAGATTTTTCTGAAACGGCGACAACAATAGCTACATCTACTACAAATTGATAGTTGTATAAACCGATTAAAACACGATTTACATTTAAATCGAGCATAGGGACTTCGCTCCGTTATGAAACACCTTGTTCGACCGGACAAGAAGTGACCAGTCTTCCCCATGACTAGTGTGCCTCCTAAACAATTTGGGGACGCCGACAATCTTAGTGCTACATATTTATATATCAAGTCATTTGGGCCTATTCCGAGGTTTATAATCCTCAACTCCCGATCTGGCCCATACTATCATACCCTAACTACGTTCTTTTTTCTTTTGGGCTATTATATACCCCAACCATGAAGGAACTACTTTCTTTCTTCTCTGCTATAACACATTTCTTTTAGAATTTTCTAGACGAATCATGCAGTCTTGTTTTGGCCTTTGGGTTACAAGGAACATGATGACCGGAACACACGAATTTGGGAGCTTAAAAAAGACACAAATAAAGTTGAGATAAATGGATATATGCTTGTTATATCATTTTTACAATTTATCTTTGTGAACTTCTCAATGGATATCTTAAAATATGATGGACCAACGAAGTCTGGTTGATCCAAAAGACGCGGATGGGACCATGACTAGCCCTGAGTACAAGCATGTCAAAGCCTTTCAGAAAATTTTGGGGCCAATTTTTCAGCAAGTTTTGTTGGTTCAGTTTAACAAATGTGTTTATATTCTTTCACAAGATTAATATTTCAAGGTCGAAACGTAAACTGTTTTTTTTTTGTGTAAAAAGCCAAAAAAATTATTTTCTTTTTTACGTTTATAGGGCCAAAAAAAAAAAAACTCTTTCTAGCCATTGAAAACTCAGGCCGGTTCTAGACAGGACTTGGAAGATTCTCCAGCATGACATTCCTTTGCTTATGGCTTCCTAGCCTTCATCTCTAATGATGCTCCTCTTACTCTTTAAACACCATGTCTGACGTTTAAAGCTTTGGAGTAGTACCAGTGGCGGAGCTAGGGATCAAAAAGCAAATTTATAAATATTTATATCAAATTTTGGCTTAAAATACAAAGATATAAGTTTTTTTATAATTTCATAGGGGTCAATTTGAACCCCTTGTTCTCTATCTCCCTCCGCCACTGAGTAGTACTATGGGAGCTCAGCTTGTGACTGAGAAGATTCCGTGGAAATATCTAAATGCTATGAGCCTATGAAATAAGTTCCACATTTTAGGAGAAAAAATGTCAAGAATTGTCCCCAAATGAAAATTAGAGTAGGGAAATCTGAATTTTGGCCACATCTTAAACTAGGCTATACAAGGCCATATTAATCAACGGAAGAATCTCAATGTTTCAAATAGCTATTTGGTCGCTGTTATAAAGCATATATTGTCTTTATGCACTCCAGATTTCTCTGTTGGAATGATTGAAAACGTGTTTATTTTACAGAACAAAATTCGCATTTTCTTCTAATTGTTGCGTTTTTAGTAGGGTTGGGCAAAATGGACAACGCAACTCAAACTAAACCAAACTAACTAAAAAAACCCCATTTATATTAATATATTATATATATATATCAATTTGTGTTTGAGTTATTTGGATTGGTTTTTAGATAACGAGAAAACTTGAATTAAACTCAAAATATCTTACATAAATTATATTAAAATATAAATCTAAATTGTTTAAGTTAAAATTAATAATTTTCTATTTTCGAACATATATGTCATATATTTTAGCATAAAAGAAAGCCTAACATAAATTATATTATATTCAACATAAATGTAAAAATTCTTAAGTTCAAATTAGTACATCTCTATTAAATTCAAAGATATATATGAGGATTACCAAAAACAATATTTTGTTTTATGTGAGGATTTTATTAGTTCCTTTTTATTTACACAACTTGATGTTAAAAATTTATGTTAGATGTTTTTGTCATTTTGAGCCAAATAAATCAGATTTAGGTTAATTTAGGTCATATAATTTATGATTCAAACAATTTAAATATGAACTAAAACCTAAAAAAAACTTGATCCAAAATTTATACGGATTTATCCCAAGCTAAAACTTGAAAAACTTAACATAAAATCAGGAATGTCCAAAATTTTAATGATTTGAGGAACAAGTTTTCCTAAACAAAATATGATTTTAGTTAACAATAGATAAGACTTGTGTTTACAAATTTTATTAGGATTAAAAATTGTTAATTCTTATAAATAGAAGTTTATGTAGAAAATTGTTCTATAAAACAATAGAAAAAGATTTAGTTTTTGAGAAGTTTTCTAAACTAATAAGAAATTTTTTATTTATTTATTTCACCACCCTAATCTTTAGATTCACGTCAATTGTCTAAAATTCGGCATACTTCATCGTCAATTTGTCTGAAATCTGAACCAAATTGACATTCGGGAGATTATTAGGTTTTGTCACTTTACTCACTGTGTTGTGTAGTTTTCCCTCGACCTAGATACCTTTTTAAAGCTCCCGTTTCTATTTCTTAGGCTTCTTAAATGGCAGACAGTAAAAACGTTGGAGATAATGTATCCGAAGAAACCTCCAAAGGAAGCAAAGCTGAACAAAAGGCAAAGACGACGCAAGTAGAAGAAGAAATATCGAAACTCTCAGAACATGGTTATAACAACAACAGCAGCAGCAACAGTTTCAAGGACGAAACAAAAGAGAATAATAATTCAAGTAGTGATAATGAGTGGACAGAAGGAAGACATGCAAGAAGGAAACCTAAACCTAAAGGTCAAGAAGAAGAAGAAGAAGAAGAAGAAGAAGAAGAAGATGAAGAAGGGCAACCCTGGGTTTCGAATGATCTTGAAATTGATCCGCAGAGGCAAGAAAGACTAAAGCAGAAAATGGAAATCTCTATGAACAAAATAGAGATCTCAGAGTTTTACAAAGCATTCTTAAAACAGCTCAAGTCTCCTGAGGTGTCAAACCACTTTCGCCTCGTGTTAGGCTCTGAAACGCAGCTGCAGATGGTTATATACGGTATAGGTAGCATCGAGTCTAGAGAATCTCCAAGGTTTCAGCTAAGCATTGCAATCTTGATGAAGAAAGAGTTTGATTGGATTGGCAATAACATTGAAGTATTTGATCCAGCCCTATCCGCAACAGAATGTAGTGTCCTAAAATCTCTGGGATGCACTGTTCTATCTGTAAACGAGCAAGCTCGCAGGGAAGCTCTAAAGCCTACTCTTTTCTTCATGCCATTCTGTCCAGCCCATCTGTACAACAACTTGTTGCAAGCTAACTGGAGAATGGATCGATTGTCCAAAATGGCATTGTTAGGGAACAGCTTTCGTAAGAACGTGTCGTCGTATAATCGATATATGATCAAGGCAACCAGACGAATCATAGCTGCAGAAAGAATCACATCCGAGTTTGCTATTGAGAAGGTACAAGATTATTATTACGATGCAGCATTCTATGATTTAAGCTGGCATTTTTTCTGTACTAGTGTAGATTCAGAGCTGCCATTGTTGGTTTCAGAGAGATCTTAGTGAACTTGTTACTATATACAATGTGTGTCAAAACATAGACTTAAGAAGAAATAAAGATTCTTGCTTAAACAGAAGCTATGTAACAAGAAGGGTAAAAAAAAGAGCATATAGTTCTGAGACATTGAATGACACAATTTAGTGACTAAAAACCCTACTTGAAATCCCTCTCTAGCATCCAAGACCACTCTGATTCACAGAGATCAAGAGGCGAGTTTCCATCGTCATCTTTAATGGTCGTATCAGCTTTCTGTTTCACCAGAAACCCTGCGAGTGCTTCTCTTTCGCACACAACGGCATAGTGTAGAGAGGTTTGGCCTTCATTGTCCTACATAAAGTTTGTCAGCTAATAAACACAAGCCTGTAATGGACCGAAAGAATTGGTTTAGGGTTGTGTTTATTTTATTTACTTTAGCATTCACATCGGCATTCTTATCAACCAGAGCTGTAGCAACATTAAGATGGCCACGGTCTATAGCCCAATGCAGCGGTGTTCGACCTTCACTATCTGACAATTCCAAGATGGAGAAACTGTTAAATTTCCAAAGCAAATTCAAACATTTGTTAAAATGATATTAGTAGAGACTAACCTCTTGCATTTACTGGTATGCCATTTTCTATGCATTTCAATAGATTCTCGACTTCTCCTTCTCTAGCAAAGCCGTGTACGGCATCAATCTTCCTGGAACATGGAAATGACATAGAAAAAAAAAGCAAGAATGAACAGAGCTGCGACTATGATTCTTTGACCTATGGAAAAGTTGTACAACGGTATGAACTACGATTCTTCGATCTCTATGAAGTAAACAGGGTGCTTCTCTGATCTAGTCAGTTATTATATAAACAGAGAACTCAGGAAAAGTATTCTTGAAGGAAATAAAAGTTCAAAGACATCAGAGTTCGTAACTAGTTGCTTAGAACTCTTACAGCTCATTTTTGGATTCCTCTTCGTACACCAATGAGCTAAAAACCGGTCCCATGGTTGCTCTCTTCTTGTCTAAAAGTCGCAACAAAGCAAACAAGCCAAGAAATCAAGATACAAGAAAAAAAACAGATCATCCATAAAAATCCAAAGAAATGAAAAATAACAGAAGCCGTAAAAAGACAAGTACCGAGCCACCCTCCACCCAAGCTGGATACAACTGAGTAACAAGCTCGATATACTTCTCCATTGCTTCCTCAGGAGGCATAGCACCCAATTTTTGCCATGCTTGCCTAAAACAAAAAAAAGAGATCATAACAAGTCTCAGTCAATCAAAAATGCATTCCTAAACAAATAGAATAGACCAAATCTGCAACATAAACCATAAATTACCAATCAATACAACAACAAAAATAATACTTTTCGATACATACATCCATGATGAAGAAACATGATCAAGCAATCATCTTTCACAGTCAAAACATCTGAATCAGATAAATCAATCATAGTGTGAGACAAACCACTTGGCACGAGCAGTCATTTTAAGAGCTGATGGTTGTGGAGTAGTACAAGGACCTTCAGTAGCAATCTTATACAATCCATAAAGCTGAAGTTGCACATCATTTGATACTTTCTGAGAAAGCCTATCTGATGCAGCAGCAGCTACAAAGGCTGTCGCAGCACTAAATGCTTCATCAAGTTCTGTACTTTCAACACCTTCCCAATCATCATCCTCATCGTCGTCGTCATCATCATCATCATCATCATCATCATCATCATCATCATCATCTTCATCACCTCTCAAGCTACCTTGCTCCGCCACAAGAGAATCTGTCTCGCCGCCAATCCCGGTTAAAGAATCGACCTTACGCAAGCTCTCATACTCCGATTGGGTGGTTTCGTGGTTGCGAGTAAGTGAGAGATTTTCGTCTTTAAACGCGACGAGAATAGAGATTAGCTTAGCGAGAAGGTAAGAGAAGATCAAACCCAAGATAATCGATTGAGCTAGCTCATACCAATCACCCATTTCCCCAAATCGGAAAATTCTCCGATTAAAAAAAACCACAGAGATTCAAACACAGCGAACCCTAAAAATCAGAAAAGGTCAGAAGAGGGCATCTCCAGAAACAAAAAGGAGCCACCTTTTTTTCTTCTTGTTTTCACCGCTTCATTGGCCATTGACGATGACCAACACAACCTTAAATATTTGGTTTTCTGCAAATAAACCAGTTCATGTACATATTATCAACGTGTCTCCGTTTGTTTATGTTAAAAAACTAACAGATTAATGAAAACGACGTCATTTTGGGCCAAAAAACTACAAGTTATTTCGCAAAAATCTAGTCGTTAAAAATTTCTTTTTCGATTTTTAATTTTCATTTAGTTGTATCTTAAAAAAGAAAAACATAAAATTAAAAGGTTTCTTCTTCATCCTTCTTCCTTACGACGGAGCCACCACCAAATTAACAGAGCCACAGAGCCACCATCGAGGGCCACTCCACAACAGAGCCACCATGGACGCCCACTCCACAACAGAGCCACCATTGAAACAAAAACTCCACGCAGAAACAAACCCAGATCTGAGAGGCCAACTCGCTTCGACGCAGTAGCAAACGGCGGTGGTCGGGAGTGAATGGGACAAGAAGGAGAAGGTGGCAAGCGGCGGCTGGGAATGGGATTCGTTGGAGAATAAGCAAATCTGAGTAGGAGGGTCTGGTGGGTCCGGTGGTTTTGGTGGAATCGGCGGAGACGGAGGCTCCGGTGGCGGAGCTGGAGATCAAATACGAAGAGAAAGGGTGATCCGTTGAGGGTTTTCCGATGAAGTTAGGGTTACCTTCTCCGATTGGTCTGAATCGGCTGTGAACTGAACCGGTGAAATTTTGGGTTAGAACGAAATAATTGGGTTTGACCGAAACAATTGTTTCTTGTTGTCTATTTTTTAAAACCACATAATCTTCTGTAAGAGATTCAATGAAGCAACCAATTAGTTGCAGTTTCATAGATTTTCACAATCATTCTTGTTCCACCTTTTGTAATAAATCAGGTCTAAACCCAAAGAATGAGAAAATTTTCATGAAAGAAGAGTCAACTTGGGATACAAAAACACTGTAATTCAACATATTCAAGTATCATGAACACAACAGAAGCGAGTAAAGATCATAAACCCCAAAAATTGCAATCCTTAATCAATTCGTTTTCGTTTATATTTTAAGTAACAAAGAAACGGTTCCATTCCCTTCTCCACTAACTCCTTTACTGACTTCTCAAGAATGTTAAGAAGATTCTTTATCAAATCCAATCTCATCTCTGCATCCAAAAGCTGAATCCTCATTTTCACAATAGTTTCTAAAGCCAAAATCCAATCTTCAACTCCACATTGCTCAGGAATAAGCAAAGCTTTCTCAGCTTTCTCTACAATTGCCTTCACCGAGTGCAATTTCGCTGGACAGATCCCTGACTCACTGGGTCAACTCAGCCGACACGTTGATTGGCTCTGAAGTCGGTGGAATTGGCTCTGACGCTGCTGTTCCATGTGTTGACTTTTCTTCCGTCGTTGTGGATTTACTCGAACATGGCATTGAATCTCCATTCCTCGCCACAATAGTGGGGATCATCACGCAGCCGCTTCCTCTCGGCGTTGTGGCTTTATTAGGATTAGGCGCTTCAGTTCTCACCAAAACCCTAACGTTCACAACTGCCTTCTCCGCTTTCAGAGATCCAATCTCGTGGCTCATCGCTCTCGCTTTTTTCTTCGCTCGTGGTTTCATCAAAAGTGGTCTGAGTAACCGTGTAGCTTACCAATTCGTTAGAATCTTCGGAAGCTCCTCGCTTGGGCTCGGCTACAGTCTTGTCTTCAGTGAAGCTCTCTTAGCTCCGACAATTCCTTCTGTATCAGCTCGTACATGTGGAATCTTTCTCCCGCGGGAGAGAAGACGATGTGAAGGTGCAAGGAGATGATTTGATTAATTTTGTTGATGAATAAAATGTAAAAGTGTGAAAGATGAATGATTTTGGTTGATTTTGGTTTTTTGGGAAGTGATATTGATCTACAATTCTAAATTTAATCTGGTATAAAAGATCTAATCGTTTAAATATAGAAAGAATTGGTCATATAGAGCATAATATATCCGAAATTACTCAAATAAATGGTTGTTGGGGAAAAAAAAAGGTATGGTGCAATTAATAATTGCATCCTCAAGAAGAAGGAAAGAAAAATCGTTCTTTCTCTCCAAATCAAGTAACTTCCTCTGTACAAGTTACATTTTTGATTTATCATTTCATATCTCGTGTTTTCATTTATTCGTCTCTCTTCTACTCTCTCGTTTCTACTTTCTCGTTTTCTGTCTCGCTACGAAACGTTCGAAGTTCGCAGAGATTAATATATTTGTCGAAGGTATGATTATTGTTTTCTGGGTTCTTCTTCTCTCAATTTCTCTCGATTTCGTTCTTCTCTCTCAATCATCTCGCTAAATGCATAACGGTTTTATGCAAATCTGTCATGCTATAACCTAACTCTACACTTCTGAGTTATAATAGGGTAGAGTTAAGTTATAGTATGGTAGAGTTAAGTATTTTCTCTATGTCTAGGGTTTCAGGGTTTGTGGGTTTGGTAGAGTTAAGTTATTAGTTTGGTAGAGTTAAGTATTTTCTCCGCGTCTAGGGTTTCTGGGTATGTTGGTTTGGTAGAGTTAGCATATAGTTTGGTAGAGTTAGCATATAGTTTGGTAGAGTTAGCGTATAGTTTGGTAGAGTTAAGTTAGTAGTTTGGTAGAGTTAAGTTAGTAGTTTGGTAAAGTTAAGTTAGTAGTTTGGTAAAGTTAAGTATTTTCTCCGCGTCTAGGGTTTGTGGGTTTATGGGTTTGGTAGAGTTAGCATATGGTTTGGTAGAGTTAGCATATGGTTTGGTAGAGTAAGCATATAGTTTGGTAGAGTTAGCATATAGTATGGTAGAGTTAGCATATAGTTTGATAGAGTTAGCATATAGTTTGGTAGAGTAAATATATAGTTTGGTAGAGTTAAGTATTTTCTCTGCGTCTAGGGTTTAGGGTTTGTGGGTTTGGTAGAGTTAGCATATAGTTTGGTAGAGTTAGCATATAGTATGGTAGAGTTAGCATATAGTATGGTAGAGTTAGCATATAGTTTGGTAGAGTTAGCATATAGTTTGGTAGAGTTAGCATATAGTTTGGTAGAGTTAAATTATTAGTTTGGTAGAGTTAAGTATTTTCTCCGCGTCTAGGGCTTAGGGTTTGTGTGTTTGGTAGAGTTAGCATATAGTTTGGTAGAGTTAACATGATGCTTGGTAGAGTGAACATTCAGTTTGGTAGAGTTAAGTTATTGATAGAGTAATGTTTTGACTGTTTCTTGTTTCTACTTTTATCAGGTATAGCTGCGGCAAAGGATTATCCGAAGAGGCTTTTTGAAGATAGTCTTCCAGTAATGAAGAACCGGAGCATAAACAACAATTGCAATCTGAATCATATTTTCAAAATGATGAATGGTATTGGTGAAGATGCATACCGAGACATAAGAGAAAACTCATGCCTCGGAATTTTTTTGAAGCTGGCTCACTCTAGCTATTATTTTGCCGGGAGGCATGTTCAATTTTTATTGGCGGAGCAGCTAGATATTAAAAAGCAGTACGAGTTATGGGTATTGGTAGGTTGTCGGCCTCTGAGATTTTCTCTCTTTGAGTTTGAGGAAATCACACAGCTCAATTGCGATTTGGTGGATGATTCTTCTTTTGCTGTGGACTTGGTTGCCCTACATTCGCTGTGGGAGGACATGGGTATAACAGTCGGTCAAGGCCCTATGTGGGTAGAGTTGTCTGGGGTTCTGAAGAAGTGCAGATCATGGTCTTTCGAAAAAAGGAGGATGCTTGGCTTGCTAGTGGTCTTGTATGTTGGTGTTTACGGTCTACACCGTAATAGTAGGATTCCATCTGGTTCTGCAGCTTTGGTTACAGATCTAGAGCGATTTGAGAGGCATCCTTGGGGAAGAGAGGCGTTTAAAGCGTTGATCAGATCGATCAGATATGCATCCTATAAAACTCCAACCTTCACTCTCGGAGGTTTTGTGCACTCGCTTGTCATCTGGGCATTTGACTCAATCCCCATATTAGGAGAAATGTTTGTTGTGAGAAGAAAAGATGAGGATGTTCCCCTTCTACGGTGGTGTCCACTCGAGAAAGGATCCATGGACATAGAACAGTTGGTCGCGTTGGATACACGTGCAGGGGAAGAAAAGGTAAATTGCTTACATAGTAGAGTTCAAAGTTAGCTTGGTAGAGTTAATTAGTCTTGGTAAAGTTAATTCTCTGTTTAGCAGAGTTGATACTCAATATGGTCGAGTTCATATATCATGTTGGTAGAGTTAATATGTCAGGTTGGTAGAGTTCAATGTCAAATCGGTTGAGTTAATATGTCACCGCAACTTAGTAATGTTTGCTGAGTGTTTGGTAGAGTTGTTTAGTCCTAGTATAGTATAGTATCTGTTTAGCAGAGTTGATATGCAATATGGTAGAGTTCAAAGTCAGATTGGTAGAGTTAATTAGTCTTGGTAAAGTTAATTCTCTATTTAGCAGAGTTAATACTCAATATGGTAGAGTTCATATGTCAACTTGGTAGAGTTAATATATCAGCTTGGTAGAGTTAAATAGTCTTGGTAAAGTTGTTTGTTTTGACCTTTATTTCTTCTACTCTTTCAGGTACGCGTAAGGCAGCTAGGTGCTATGCCTTCTGGTATGATATACCCTGTCTGGCCAGAAGATGATGAAGATCCGAGAGTGGACAACATGATCCAAGACATACTTGATGGCACTCTAGATGAGTCTTTCTGGGAAATACGGCAAAAGAAAGAGGCCCACCAGAAGTAGGCCCCACATAAAAAGAAGAATGAGGTAGAGAAGAAGCATGACCTACCTAATAAGAATAAACGGAAGGAGAGGACTCCTTTTTCTGTTGAAAACAGTGAGCCAGATATGGATGAGTCTACTCCTCTTAAAGAACTGATAAGAGTTAAATTTAAAAAGAAGAGGGAAGTGTTGAAGGAGAAGAGGCAGAAAAACAGCCATGAAAACAAAGAAAATTAGTCCTTGATTCAAACTCTGCAAGGGTTGAACAACACTTTGAATGGGTTGAGATCAGACCATAATGTGTTCTCCAGCACTTTGGTAGCGATATCGGAGCGTCTGTTTCGGCTAGAGGAGACAAAGGCAGACTGGGCCATGCTCACTGATCGTGTTTCAAGGTTGGAGGATAAGAGTTCTGATCATTCAATGTTACTGGAAAAGCTTGTTAGGCTGGAGGAGCAAAGGGCTCAGCCTCTTATACAGAGCTTGAAGTTCAGAGGGAAGTCTGACGTTGAAGGGGGAAGTCAGACTCGTGAACCTGTAGATGATTATGAAACAGGCAAAAAAGAGGAGGACATTGCTCCTCCAGATTTGGCTGATAACTCGGTACGTAAGGCTCTATTTTAATGAGATTTACTCTGATTTATGTTCTCCATGTGTACATTCGTATCCATATTGTTTGCAACTGGAAATGTTTATTCTGTAAAAGTAGTGTGTGGCAACTGTCCACGTCAATGTGTGGTAGAGGTTATACAGTTTGGTCGAGTAGTGTAATGGTAGAGGTTATATGGTTTGGTCGAGTTATGTATATCGTTTGATAGACTCTACCAAAAATATCATATGGTATAGTATATTACTACCAAACAACAAATAATGTTTAGTACATCTCTACCAAATATGATTTGTAGAGTATATCTCTACCAACTACCAAGTGCTTAGCATCAAGTATGGTAGAGTTAACCTTGTTCTTAGTAGAGTTAACCTTGTTCTTAGTAGAGTTAACTTGGTGCTTAGTTAATAGTTTGATAGAGTTAAGTCACTAACATGGTTGAGTTCGCAGATACTTGGATTGGAAAAGCCAAATATGGTACAGTCTGATTCAGAGAGAACACCCAGTGTCGAATTAACGGCTTTGAAAAGTCAGAGAGAACGCCCAGTGTCAGATTCTCTCCTTGATGACACCATGCCGTCCTTGGGCACACACATCATTCCCTCGGACCAGGTAAATTACCTTGGTAGAGTTAACATAATGCTTGGTAGAGTTAATATGAAGTTTGGTAGAGTTAACATAATGCTTCGTAGAGTTACCTTGGTAGAGTTAACGTTCAATTTGGTAGAGTTAGCTTATCGTTTGGTAGAGTTAGCTTGATGCTGGGTAAAGTTAACATTTCACCTTTTTTTTCTTTTATAGAATAAATGGAAAATTGTGACGCAGGAGACTTCCGACCTTAATAGCCCAATATCACGTGTTGTTAGGAACCTTGAGGCGACTGCTCACAACAAAGAAGATACCGTTGAAAAAACACCATATCTCGAGGTATCAAGTAAGCCCGAAATGTCACAGCTAGGCATCGTTAATATAGTCGAGTCTCTCTCAAAGGGTTTAGATGGTAATGAGAAGGAAGAAGATATGACCATGGTTCATATGGAGGACGTGTTACCGAGACAGGCTCGCCAACAAGCACTTTCTACGAACCAGGTAACCTAGTTCAGTTGGAATGTATAGTAGAGTTAATACGTCAACTTGGTAGAGTTCACTCACCGCTTTGGTAGAGTTAATATGATGCTTGGTAGAGTGAACATTCAGTTTGGTAGAGTTAGCTTGTCAGCTTGGTAGAGTTAATATGTCAACTTTGTAGAGTTAATATGTCAGCTTGGTAGAGTTAATATGTCAGTTTGGTAGAGTTAATAAGTCAGCTTGGTAGAGTTAATAGTTTATCCATGTTACAGGTATCCCCTTTCGTAGGATGTTTTGTTATTAAGAGGATAATGAAAAACGTCATTCATTCTCCCGTTGTGTATAATCTATTTGGGCCGATACCTAAAATTAAAGTACTTCGGCTTCGTGACTATGTGTTGCACGAATTGTAAGCAATATCATATTGCACTCTATCTAACCATTTCTCTCATAAATATTTTTTCTGAGCTATTTGTAAAAATTTTTAGGGCATTGACTGTCGACGGTGACCATAGTCCAATAGCGGATTTCTATCTCCGCTTACTGGCTCCAAAAGACAAGTGGCCAGTCGAACAATATGGGTGGCTTACCGATTTGGTAAGTTCCATTTGCCCTTTGGTAAAGTTCATTCGCACTTTAGTAGAGTTCATTTGTAATTTGGTAGAGTTAGGAAGAGTTATTTCTCTAATTTGGTAGAGTTCAATCACTTTGTTTTCCAGCATATGTCGGCCGGTATGAATCTTTTCTGGCAAAAATCTTTGCAACGACCAAGTCCATTCAGGAGCAATCGGATTGCTTTCCTCGATCCACTGTTTTGTGGATTCTGGTGTGTTGAATATAGAAGAGATTATGTGGGAAAGGAGAAGACTTTCGTCTGGCCGAATGGGTATAAAAAACTTTACGACGGTGTTCTCCCTGAATTCTGTGCCACAAACAAGCGATGGATGAGAGAAGTCGATACGCTTTATATTCCCCATAATTATAACAACAACCACTGGTTGGCCTTAGAGGTCGATCTGAGACAAGGAAAGATTCGAGTTTATGATCTCGACCCGACTATTGTGGCCACTCCTGTCATTCAGGAGTCATGCAAGTAAGCAAAGTTTTCTGTTGGTAGAGTTAGCATAGAGTTAGGCAGAGTTAGCATATAGTTTGGTAGAGTTAAGTTATTAGTTTGGTAGAGTTAAGTATTTTCTCCGCGTCGAGGGTTTCTGGATTTTTGGGTTTGGTAGAGTTGGCATGTAGTTTGGTAAAGTTAGCATATAGTTTGGTAGAGTTAAGTTATTAGTTTTGTAGAGTTAGTATATAGTTTGGTAGAGTTAAGTTATTAGTTTTGTAGAGTTAGTATATAGTTTGGTAGAGTTAACATCTACTTTGTATAACTTACATTTACATTCCGTCTGTTCATTTCATGTAGGTCGTATGCCATGATGATTGCAAGGATGATTAAGTTTTTTTTCCCTCCTGCGATGCGTGATCAAGTAAGTGCGGCGGCGTACAAAAAAATCCGGGTGAAAGGAACTCCGTGTAATGCTAGGTCAGGCAACTGTGGCGCGTTTTGCCTGAAATTCATCAAGTGTTTAGCCCTTGGTTGCAATTTCGAAGGCCTGACTGATGAGTTCATTCCCTTCACTCGCCTGAAATACGCCGTTGACTTTAGAGAACAACTTCCGGTGGAGGAGACTATTGTCTACACAGATCCAGGAACAACTTTGTGTGATAAGGCCGACCTCATTTCAACCTCCCAAAACTTTCTTTTAGAATACTAGAGTTAGGCTGGTACAGTATAGTTTGTTTTGTTCAGTTTGTAGAGTTAGCATGTAGTGTAGTTTTGGCAGGGTTTGTTTTGTATATGTTGATTAGCTATTTAATTATATGCACATTTTGGTTGGTAGTAAAATGATATCCTTTAATACGATAAATTACGAAGCTCCAACTCATTAATCAACAATGAAGACCGAGTCACAAAGTAGATATCAGAAAACATATTGAAATCGAAAGATATGCAAGATGGAGCCGCGATCTACGGGAGTACGTAGACAAGAAAATATAAAAATAGGATAAGAGTTACCTTGGTAGAGCTAACATAAGGCTTGGTAGAGTTAGATTATCGTTTGGTAGAGTTAACATGATGCTTTGTAGAGTGAATATGTCGGCTTGGTAGAGTTAACACGTCAGCTTGGTAGAGTTAACACGTCAGCTTGGTAGAGTTAACATGTCAGCTTGGTAGAGTTAATATATATGCTTGGTAGAGTTAAAGTTAATACGTCAGCTTGGTAGAGTTCACAGTCAGCTTAGTAGAGTTGATTCTATGTTTAGTAGAGTTGATATTAGCGAATATGATAGTCATGATTGTACGTTTCTACTACATGTACGGGAATTGTGATCTAGTTGTTTACATTTAGAACAAGCTGAACTTTCCTTGGTCGTTTTACCTCTCGTGAACACTCGAACCGGCTTTTTATCCTAGATTTCTTTGGCCTTTCTGGTTGTTGACGTACGTGGGCCGGATTACACACTTTACGGCTCACATCCAACGGAACAAGAATTGCTGCATCCCTTGGCATTATACGATTGAAGTAGGCGTTGTATAAGTAGCTTGTGTGATAGTAGGGATGAGTAAGTTCGATAGTTGATTGATGCCATGCCTTGGCAACGGCAATGGCATGCACACAAGGAATTTTTTCCACGTTAAACCGCTTGCAAGAACACGTCTTCTCGGTCAAATTAACCAAATGAGAAGATGCAGCTCTTGAAAACACAGTCTGGTGTTCGTCAATTTCTTGCACATTGCACTGCCTAGCTTCCTCAACCCTCGTATGTACGTTAACAATACAAGTTAACTCTACCAAAGTATGTTTGAACTCTACCAAACGATACATGCTAACTCGACCAAAGTATGTGTGACCTCTACCAAACGATACATGTTAACTCTACCAAAGTATGTTTGAACTCTACCAAACGATACATGTTAACTCTACCAAAGTATGTTTGAACTCTACCAAACGATACATGTTAACTCTACCAAAGTATGTGTGACCTCTACCAAACGATACATGTTAACTCTACCAAAGTATGTGTGACCTCTACCAAACGATACATGTTAACTCTACCAAAGTATGTGTGACCTCTACCAAACGATACATGTTAACTCTACCAAAGTATGTATGAACTCTACTAAATGATACATGTTAACTCTACCAAAGTATATATGAACTCTACGAAATTATATGTGAACTCTACCAAACGTAATACCTTTAGGAGCTTTTCAATTGTTGTAGTTAGAATAGTGGTAGTGAGAGAAGCCTTTGTCCTCCTCTTCGCGAACCAACGTGTTAACATCGCTCTAATTCCATCTATAAGCTGCACAATGGGGAAAGTTCTTGCTTGGGATAAGGCATGGTTGATTGATTCTGCTATGTTCGATATAGTAAAATTGTATCTGTTTCCTGGAAAATAAACTCGATTCCACAACCGAACGTCAGCTCTTTGCAAGTATCCATGAAGCCTTGGATCTAACGCCTCAATTTGAGCAAAGATAGCGTTGAACTCGTCAACCCTATACGCAGTGGCAACTTTCTTGAACAACTTAAAGGACTTTCCCCCTGTAAATTTCGCCAAAATGTTTTTACGTAGGTGGTAGGTGCAAATACCCCGAGAAGCAAGTGGGTACACATTCTTTATGGCTCTACCAATAAATTTATACCTATTTGAAATGATGGCAAGTTCTATGTCATCGGGGATAACACGGTTAAGCTGCCTAAAAAACCATTCCCAAGACTCATCATTCTCGGTATCAACCACACCAAAAGTCATAGGAAATATGTTGAAGTTACCGTCTTGCATGATCGCAGTTAGAAGAGTACCTTTATACTTTCCTTGCAAAAAGGTCTCATCAACAACAACAACCTTTCTCATATAAGAAAACCCTCTAATACTTGCATCGAATGCTATGAATAGAAACTTGAACCTGTCTTGCCCGTCGACTTCGAGCTTGATAAGGGTTCTAGGATTTGCTCTTCTTATCGCATACAAGTACGATGGAAGTTCTTCGAAACTACTTTCAGAAGTTCCTGAAGATAGTGCACGTGCTTGCTTAAGAGTACGGTGTGCCTTCCAGTACTCCATCTACGGAATTTGGAACTCAATATCAATATGAACACTAGCAAGGTATGTGTTAACTCTACCAAACTTAACGGTAACCAACATATAAACACTACCAAGTTATGTATGAACCCTACCAAAGTATATATGAACTTTACCTACCAAACGATACATGTTAACTCTACCAAAGTATGTGTGAACTCTACCAAACGATACAAGTTAACTCTACCAAAGTATATATGAACTCTACCAGGCGATACAAGTTAACTCTACCAAAGTAAAAGTTAACTCTACCAAAGTATGTATGAACTCTACCAAAGTATATATGAGCTCTACCAAAGTATCTATGTTAACTCTACCAAACGACTGTACCTACGAACATTGATGTAATCTTCATCATCTGAGCTTGCACCATCCATATCATCGCAATAGTCTAATCTGAATTCCGCATCTTCGTTCTCAACATGTTCAAATTCGTGTTTCACATTTTCAACTCTACTAAACTGGGGATCAACTCTACTAATTCAACATCAACTCTACCTGATCGTGGGTCAACTCTATTATACGTCGAATCATTGTTCTCCCACTTACAATGAACTCTGCCAGCACCATCGTTGAAACTCGCAGAAACACGTGATCTATTGGAAATCTCTACACAGAGACGCATTGTTTATTTACGAAATCGTTGCACAAACACATGTAATTGCCTTTCATTACTCACAAAGACATGAGGAGTATCTTGTGGTAGTGATTGCATGACTAGATTTGACATATAGCTTAATTTTACCTCAACAGTTTGTTGATTCAGACCGAAATCTTCATACACCATCCCAAGAAATTCATCATAACTAAGATATTCGCCAATCCCTATGATCCGACTACGGTAGATTTTGTCCACCAAAAAAACCCATAGGTTTTGGTTAAAACTCCAACTCCCACAAACCAAAACGATTTGATCCATAGATCCTAACAGCTTTAACAATTAAAATGAAGGATACGAAATGATTTGAAGGAAAAATGGACCTACAAATGAAGATAAGATGAATGGAGCTTCAATGGCGTAATGACATTTAATGAGCGGCATGTTAGGTAATAAAGTTAGTTAGGGTTAAATTCGTAATTTACAACAACTAGGTATCCCCAACTTTACTCTACCATGCGTTTATGTTAACTCTACCAAACATCGAACACAACTCTTCTACGAAAGTGGCTAACTCTACCAAAGGTAACACAACGTTCTCCATGGTATACTTGATATGTCCATGGTAGAGTTCAGTTGTCCATGGTATAGTTGATTTGTCATTGGTAGAGTTCAGTTGTCCATGGTAGAGTTCAATTTTTCTATGGTATAGTTGATTTGTCCTTGGTAGAGTAAAGTTGTCCATGGTATAATTGACTTATCCATGGTATAATTGACTTATCCATACACTACACTATTGAACTATCAACTCTACCACATTGGATTCAATTAGTTTAGTAGAGTTCATTTCGATTTGTTTGGTTTAGGGCGTTAGCAATTGCTGACGTGTCAACTTTCATTAATGGCAGTTTCGTAATTACGTTTTTGTTTACTCATCTAAAAAAGGCAAAACGGTATATTACGTAATTTAAAATCTATTCGTATAATTTTTAAACATTTGCTCTATTTAAGTAATTTTTCAACAAATTTACTCCATTACAACGAATCACCTTTAAATATATCCAAATATAAATATTTATTGTTTTGATGAAAAGAAATACAAAACAACAAAAAGAATCCATTGTATTTTTTTGATAAAAAAACATCATGTAGTTCATCCATTTAAAATGATGGTGTTTCGTTGTTTTTGTCATTTTTTTTACAGAAATAAACGGTAACGTCAATAATATGACCAAGATATAACATGTAATTTTCGATTTTATGAGATTGAACTATACAATTTTCAGTTAAAAATTATTTTTACAAAAAAGAAAAAAATTAATAGTTTATTTACACAAAACTCTTAAATTTTTTGGTGATATTAAAGTTTTTCTTTCCATGTATTTTTTTGTCAACAAACAATATGAAACTTACGAAATCCAAATTCGTTCTTTCAATTTTAAGACTGTATCTTAAAAGATAAGTAATTTAAGTTGATCTTAAATTGGTCCATTATGATGCAAGTTTTATGATAAAGAAAAGAGTTAATTATACATATGCCACAGATTGACAAGTGGCATTTTTTGGTCCAACCTCAAAATATGTCACTTTTCTATGTAAAATGATTATTTTGTCTTATTTTTCAATTGAATTTTGTTTTCAATTATATTTATTTTATCCACAAGTTTTCATGTTATATTTTAATCCATATGTTTGGGTTACTGTTTTAGAATTTAGGATTTAATTTTTTGTTTTTTAATTTTTTTTATAATGTTGGGTAAATTTTCCTAAAGAAAACACAAACAAAAAATACCTAGCTGGAACTATGCATTACCATTCCTTAAAATTCAAACCTTAAAACAGCCATGGAGAAAAAAAAATAAAAGGCCTCGAGTTCAGAAAGCATTAACAAAAACAAAGGTCTACGGAAAATCCTAACACGAAAATGTGTAGTTATAAATCATTATTAATTTATGGACGATAATAAACATAAAACAACCTAAGCTTTTCCTTCTTCCCCTAAACAATCAAATTCACTTTGATCTCTTTTCCTCTGGCAACTCTTCTCCCTCCAACTCTGCCATAAGCTGGTCCTTTTCGCCTGTGTCTCTAAAAGAGCAAAATCGTTGTCTTTCGCACGAACTTTTGCTTCAGATGACTAAGGCTTTTTCTTTATCTCAACCCGTGATGGTGTTGTGCTTCCTCTGGCTAAGGCCTTCTCGTAGCTTGGCATCTTCGTCGTCGGTTTTGCTGAGGAATTTGTCGACTTGAGATGCAGCTTGACGTCCTTCTGAAATGGCCCAGACAACCAAAGACTGGCCTCTCCGACAATCACCTGCTGCGAAAACACCTTCCACTGTTGTTGAAAACCTGCCATACTCTGCCTTAAAGTTCGACCTGTTGTCGCATTCCAGTCCTAGCTTCTCTGCAAGCGTCTGCAAAAACAAGAACAAGCCATTATTAGTTTTCAATCATTCCCACAGTGTAGAAGAAGAGGGTACAACAATGAGAATCACTTACTGGCTCAGGTCCAAGGAATCCCATGGCCAAGAAAACAAGGTCCGCTTCTATTATTTCCTCAGAGCCTTCAATCTCCTTGAATTGGAACCTCCCTGATTCATCCTTCTCCCAACTCACTCGCACAATTTCAAGCCCTTTCACGTTTCCATTGTCATCTCCTATGAACCTCTTGGTTAAGACCTCATAGGTTCTAGGGTCTTTTCCGAATTTGGTGGCGGCTTCTTGATGTCCGTAGTCAATACGGAATACACGAGGCCACTGTATTCACAAAAGTAAAACGAAGCTCATTAAAATCAACAATATCCAAACTTGCCACAAGTGTTTTAATCTATGGATAAATAAATCTTGAAGAAGTCGTCAAAAGGATCGAGTGAAGGAGATCTGAAACAAACCTGTGGCCAAGGGTTTCCAGGTGCTCTCGTTGAAGGTGGCTGAGGAAGAAGCTCTAGGTTTACAATGTTGGTGCATCCATGTCGGATAGATGTTCCTATGCAATCTGTGCCGGTATCACCTCCACCAATAACGACAACCTTTTTCCCTTTTGCAGAAATGTAATTGCCGTCTTGAAGATTGCTATCAAGCAAGCTTTTGGTGTTTGCATGAAGAAACTCCATGGCAAAGTGAACACCTGATAGATCACGACCAGGCACAGGAAGATCTCTGCAAAATCGCCCCAACAATGTCTCAGTTGGTTTCGCTATCAATCCGTTTCAATTTCTGGTAACATAAATAAGAATTTAACATTGTTTTCTTAAGAAAATTACCTTGGTTTTGTGGAACCAACAGCAAGAACGATTGCATCATTCATCTCCTTAAGATCATCGAGGGAGTAAGATGGGTCTTTTCCAATATTGGCATTAACCACAAAGTTGATACCTTCTTTGGTCATAAGATCAACCCGGCGTTGAACTATGTCAACTTTGTCAGTCTTCATGTTTGGGACTCCATACATCATAAGCCCACCAATTCTGTCAGAACGCTCATACACAGTTACCAAGTGACCCATTTTGTTCAGCTGGTCAGCCGCAGCCAGTCCAGAAGGTCCACTTCCGATAATAGCAACCTTTTTCCTGCAAACCCAATAAGCAGAAGAAAATGTAAACTCTAGCTGCTGAACATAAAGGTGCAATGTATGCGAGACTTGTAACAGTGGAAGATAAGAGAGTTTGCTAAGAGAATAGACTTAGAAGTGTACCCTGTTCTCTCGAGAGGAGGCCTTGGTACCATCCACCCTTCTTCAAAGGCTTTATCTATGATAGCACATTCAATACTTTTGATAGAAACAGGGTTCTCAATTATTCCAAGAACACAAGAACCTTCACATGGTGCAGGGCAAACTCGCCCAGTAAACTCTGGAAAGTTGTTTGTCTCAAGTAGACGATTCAAAGCTTCTTGCCATCTGTTCTGGTGGACAAGTTCATTGAATTCAGGGATCTTGTTACCTAGGGGACACCCAGAGTTTTCCTGTAAATTTCAAAAATAAAAATGTTGAGCATTTATATGATTCAAGAAGAAATGCAAGAAGAAGACTTGGAAAGAACAAAGAGGCATTTTAATAAATCTGAGGATATATACCTGGTGGCAGAATGGAGTTCCACAATCCATGCAACGAGCTGACTGAGTTTTAAGGAGCGGTCCAGGTTTTGATTCCTCCATCACTTCATTCCAGTCATTAAGACGAACATTTGGATCCCTGTACTTAACTCCCTCACGTTCATAAGCAATGAAACCACGGTGTTTGACAGCATCATCTACCTGAGAAGGTCTCTTTGAAGCAGCAGCTGCCATGTTCTTCAGCTCCGTAAAGGCGTCTTTCTCCTTGAATTCTTTTTCTTCCATCTCGTCAGCTTCCTCAGAAGCACTCTCTATCGCTTGCCTGGAGACCTCTTCGTGTTTCATGGCTGACAAAACACGTTTGTAATCTCTTGGGAAAACCTTGATAAACTTTGGCAGCAAATTCTCAAAGTCTGCAAGAACTTCTTGAGCAAGTGTGCTGTTGGTGTGTCGTTGATGTTGCTGGATCATCATTTTGAGCGTCATTTTGTCCTCCTCATCTTCAACTTTATCAAGATCAACCAGTTCAAGGTTGCATCTCGTGTGAAACTTTCCATCAACATCAAGGACATAAGCAATACCACCACTCATACCAGCAGCAAAGTTTCTACCAGTTTTTCCGAGCACCACAACAGTACCACCAGTCATGTACTCACAACCATGATCACCAACACCTTCCACAACAGCTTTGGCACCAGAATTACGAACAGAGAACCTTTCAGCAGCCATCCCATTAAAGTAAGCTTCACCACTAGTGGCCCCATAGAGTGCTACATTACCAATAACAATATTTTCTTTTGGATCAAAGCTGCTTCCTTTCGGAGGGTAAACAACTACTTTACCTCCTGAAAGCCCTTTTCCAACATAGTCGTTGCTGTCACCCTCAAGTTCTAGCATAATTCCAGGACATAGGAAAGCTCCAAGACTCTGCCCAGCACTTCCTTTTAACTTGATATGAATTGTATCCTTTGGTAGCCCAGCCAAGTGGTAACGTTTAGTTACCTCATGGCTCAGCATTGTCCCAACAGCACGGTTAACGTTGCAGATAGGAGTTTCAATGAACACCGGAAGAGATTTCTCTAGAGCAGATTTAGACAGAGCAATCAGCTCTTGATCCAAAGCCATGTCTAAACCGTGATCTTGTTTCTGGACACAGTACTGGGCAACCCCAGGACGAATTTCAGCGGCAGGTCTAAGCAAAAGTGAGAGATCAATGTTCTCCAGCTTATCGTTGTTCTTGACAACTTCCCTGTCAAGTTCAAGCATATCTGCGCGACCAATCATCTCAGTTAGAGTTCGAAAACCAAGTCCAGACATGATCTCCCTAACTTCCTCAGCAAGCATAAAGAAGAAATTAATAACATGTTCAGGCTCCCCAGCAAATTTTTCACGGAGAACTGGATCTTGAGTAGCAATTCCAACAGGGCAGGTGTTCTTGTGGCACTTTCTCATCATGATACAACCGAGTGTAATAAGGGGTGCAGTACTAAAACCAAACTCTTCTGCACCAAGAAGCGCAGCAACTGCAACATCTTTGCCAGTTTTCAGCTGGCCATCTGTCTGAAGAACAGTACGGCCACGAAGGTCATTAGCAACAAGAGTTTGGTGTGTCTCAGCTAGACCCAGCTCCCACGGAAGACCGGCATTTTTAATACCAGTCCAGCGAGATGCACCAGTACCTCCATCATGACCTGCTATCAGAACATGGTCTGCGTGGCCCTTCACCACACCGCTGGCAATAACTCCAACACCAGCTTCTGATACAAGTTTAACACTAATACGGGCCCCAGGATTGGCATTCTACAGGAGATAGGAGTAAAATATGTTACACAAAAATGGAAGAAATATAAACAATGCCTCAAAAGTAAGAATTGGTAAAGCATAAATGGGAACCTTAAGATCGTGAATTAGTTGGGCAAGATCCTCGATAGAGTAGATGTCATGATGAGGCGGTGGACTGATAAGCCCCACACCAGCGGTGGAATTTCTGGTGATAGCAATGTCTCCAATAACCTTGTGGCCAGGTAGCTCCCCACCTTCCCCAGGTTTGGCACCCTGTATGGCATTGAAGAAAGTAGTTAAAAACTTAGAACAGTATATAAAAGCAACATTTCACATAACTTTTGTCAAGGCACTTATCATTATCTGCTATGAACATGATACCACAAACAAAAAACACCCAGATCCAGTAGGAAAACGGGGATAGTAGAATCCAAAGAGGTGTAAAAAGTATGAGAATGAGAGAGAATTATGTCAAGTCATATCCAAAAGCACCTGAGCCATCTTTATCTGTAGCTCATCAGCATTAGTAAGATAGTAGCTCGAAACTCCAAATCTTCCACTAGCAATTTGTTTGATGGAACTTCTTTTTGGGTTCCTTGAACCATCTGGAAGAGGCTGCATACGGGATGGCAGCTCCCCTCCCTCACCTTAAGCAGATCACAAACTGATGTCTTAGTTTTTTTTTCTTTAAAGAAAAAGGGAAATACAAAAGTCATAAGAAAACAAAAAATACCTGTGTTTGACTTTCCTCCAAGCTTGTTCATAGCCATTGCAAGGGTTGTATGTGCCTCCAGTGATATTGAACCATAACTCATGGCACCAGTGCAGAACCGCTTAACGATTTCACTGGCAGGCTCTACTTCATCTAGTGGAATTTTTACATCTGTTTCTTTGAACTTCATGAGCCCACGCAAATTACTTTGCTTGTTCAATTCATTGATACGGTTCGAGTATTCCTTGTAGGCAGCCACAGTATTAGTCCGTGCTGCCTCTTGCAATTTTGCAATCGCAAGAGGATCATTGAGATGAATTTCCCCATTTTTCCTCCAGTGATAGTTCCCTGGGTTAGTAAGTGCTGAGGCTTCTGCACTTCCAGGGGCATAACCACGAGCCGGAAAGGCCATTTCATGCAAATGACGTCCATCTCGAGCAAGCATCTCAAATGTTGCTCCTTCCACTCTGCTTGGGGTACCCGCAAAACATTTCTCAATTACTTCAGATGAAAGGCCAAGAGCTTCAAATATTTGAGCACCCTTGTACGAGGCCAGAGTAGAAATTCCCATTTTTGCAAGAACCTTCATCATTCCATAGTTGCTGGCCTTGTAATATTTCTTCACCAGCTCTTCTTTGGAATGGAATTCCCCGTTAGATTTGGGTGGTATCTTGCCATCAACCTGCAATCTGTAAACGGCCTCTACAGCCAAATATGGGCATATAGCATCTGCGCCGAATCCGACAAGTGTGCAGAAATGATGCACTTCACGTGGTTCAGCAGATTCCACTACCAAACCAACTTGGGTGCGTGCAAGTATCTTAACCAAGTGGTGATGAACAGCACCAACAGCCAATAGAGAGCTCACAGCAATGCGCGATGCAGAGAAAGCTAAACAGTGAAGAGCAAAAATAATGTAAGAGCATGGCAAACAATAATCAAAGATAAAATACGCTTGCAGATCCTAGAGTCAGAGTTTATAAGGATACGAAAAGATTACCTCGATCAGACAAAACCAGTAATGTATAGCCGTCCTTTATCGCTTCATTTGCTTCAGCACAAATTCGGTCTAAGGTCTCCTCCAATCCTTTTGTACCTCGTTCTTTTGGATAAGTTATATCAAGAACTTTAGTCCGCCAGCCTCTGTAGTTCATTTTCTTGATTGATTCCATCTCTTCAATGGTCAAAAGAGGACCTTTAAGGGATAGGCGATGGCATTGCTCTTCAGTTGTTTCGGTTAGATCACCTTCTGGCCCTATCATGCACTCCATTGAAGTAACAATTTTCTCACGAATAGGATCAATTGGAGGATTTGTTACTTGAGCAAACATTTGCTTGAAGTACTCAAAACATAACTTCTCTCTATTTGACATTACAGCTAGAGGAGTATCATTTCCCATAGAACCAAGTGCTTCAGTGCCATCTTTAGCCATCGGAAGAAGCAGCATCTCCAGGGCCTCAACAGTATAACTGCATCCATAAGTTGGAAGTGTAAGACAAAGTACAAAGAAAAACAGATCAATACACATCAGAAAGTATAATAACAAACATACCCAAAGGCTTTTAATGGAGACAATAAACCATGAATGCCCATGCTCTCCATTGTGTCATCATCATTAGAGGCCTAGGTTTCCAAGAAAAAAGTTTAACTAATCATAGTAAAAGTAACTGAAAGTACTAACTATTTTAGGGGAACAGTGATTTATTAGCACCCAGCTTACCGGTACAACCCCAGAAATTGAAGGAGCAATCCGTTCAGCCTCCGGAACTGACTCAATGATGTCACTAAGTTCAATCTTTTGCCTTTTAAGCCATTCACCATAGGGCCTTGCCAGTGAATACTGTTGCTTCAAGGCATCGTCATCAACAACAATATGCTTCTCAAAATCGACAAGAAGCATCATACCAGGGTTAAGTCTTCCTTTCCTCATCACATCTTCAGGTGGTACATCCACTACCCCAACTTCACTAGCCATGATAACCCTTCCACTGTGGGTTATGTAAAACCTACCAGGACGAAGTCCATTACGGTCCAATGTGGCACCCAAGTAGCGACCATCAGTAACTGCAAGATATCCAATGAAGAGTCGCATCAAATCTAGAACACATCAAAATGATTGCGAAATTGTGTAGAATTTCAGAACAGAATTTACATGATATAAGGGCAGGTCCATCCCATGGCTCCATTAGGGCAGATAAGTATTCATAAAATGCTTTCCTGCTTGGGTCTATGTTTTTGTCATTCTGCCATGCTTCAGGGATCATCATCATAACAGCTTCAGGAAGACTTCTGCCAGCTCGGACAAGAAGCTCAAGAACACCATCAAAAGCACCTAGCAAGATTAAGAAGTCAAAACAGGATCGTGAACAGCTCCATAATATCTAACCAAAGCTTTGATCAACATTTAGTACTTGTACACTTTCTTAGAGGCATATAATCGAGATTGAAAATTACCTGAATCAGATGAACTAATATCCACTATTGGTAGAAGCTTCTTCAACTCCTTCTTTGATAATCCAAGTTCCTTGCACTTGAGCAGACCCTCACGTGCCCTCATCCTGTATGGCAAAAATAAACACAACAATCATTAAAGAATGCAGTAACTGAAATGAACATGAGGCGGACTAAACTTATCAGGCACTGGCATACCAGAGAGCATTTTTATCACACAGATAGCTTGCATTATATACGAAAAACCCTGGTCACAACCCAAATCTTATCTAGCTAAGGTACCAAACAGGTTACTTCAATTACATGAAAGCTTTAATATAAGCTATCTCTGACAACGTACCAGTTCACGTTTCCCCTAAGCGTATTAATCTCTCCATTGTGTCCTATAACGCGCATCGGCTGAGCACGATCCCAGCTGGGAAATGTATTGGTAGAGAATCGAGAGTGAACCTGAACCATTAAACATGTAAACCGAGTATAGTCAATTATTAGTTATCAAACATGAAAATGTGTATGTATGCAACTGAAAACTTTACCACTTCGTCTTAGACAAAACTTCGACAGCATATAGTGGGGGGCAAGTTCTAATGTTGCAGAATTGCTAACTACCTTAACCAACAAAATTTTAGTCTTAATCACCAGATAGTGATTATTCAACCTAAGATAACTGATGATACATATCAAGGCAACGAGTTTCTGGACTCGCTTGACGTTACCAACTCACCAGCATCCAAATTAAAATACTTATCAAGGGTTGGAGGAACTTAAGGGATCATTCAAACTTCAATGCCTCAGAAGTCATTCCTCAACCTCGCATCTCCTTGGTTACCCCCGTTGGTTCCCATGCTGTTTGTGGAGCATGGAGTCAGCATAAAAAAAGAGATAGTGAATAGAATAAATAATTACCAGGGCCATGTAGCTCGTAAACCTTTCACTCCCCAGATCCGCGTAAAAATAGTCCTTCAGCTGATCAGGCTTCAGTTGTCCTTTGTAAACAACAGTCCTGAATAGTGATATACAATTCTTTATATTAGAATTTTCCGTTTCTTAAAAAAATGTAGTTTCTTAACCAAAGTAAACTACGTACCTAGAAGATAAAGAACAAATGTAGAAGTCCTTCATCGCACCATGTTGAAGGTTCAAGGCAGCCCGGATAGCGACCATGGAAACCCTTCTAAGGATATACATCTGTCAAATATAACGGAAAAATCCACAATGTCATTCACATCATCTCTCGGAGAGCAAAATATTAGATGTAACTGATAAATGAATGATTTTTCATGCAAAATAATACCTGTTGCTCAAGGTCGGCTTTTGATTTGGAGGTAGGAGTAAGGAAAACTTGCTCGATAATCGGCTCAGTCTGTAAAGCAGACTTTCCCAGCCCAGAATTATCAGTAGGAACTGATCTCCATCCAAGAACTGAATGTCCAAGTGATTCAGCAACCTGCACACAAAAGAAAGAAACTCTCCATCAAGGTCCTATTAAATTTCATAAATTACTCAAATTAAAAAACATTAAGAACATATTAAAAATCGTAGAACAAACCTTAGTGAAAACATTTTTGCTTTCTTTCCTCCGGCTTTCAGCGGTTGGCAAGAAAAACATCCCAACAGCAAATTTTCCAGCAGGAGGAAGCACAAAGCCAAGCTCTTTCGTAGCCTGCAGCAAAACAAAACATCAATCACAATCATATACAATCATAGATTTCAACTTAAATTAAACACGCAATTAATAACTATTCTGAGACATCACTACAAACAAAAATAAATAAATCAATCCTGTCAGATCTTTTAACATTTACCAACTGATACATTAGAAAAAAAAACAATTTGCATGTATAAAAAATTAATCAGGAACAAACCTCAGCATAGAACTCATGAGGCAGACCGACGAGAATCCCAGCACCGTCACCAGTGTTGCTTTCACAACCACAAGCACCTCTATGAGTCATCCTTATCAACATCTCCATCGCATCAGTCACCTAAATTGAATCAAAATCAACAATATATGTAATTGATCACATCAAATGAGAGATTACTTAAATATTAATCCATATTTGAAAAATAATTAACAATATATGTACCGTTTTGCGGCTGGTCTCGCCGGACAACTCAGCAACAAAACCGACTCCACAAGAGTCTTTATCATACGAAGGATCGTAAAGACCGAGAGGCTTCTCCGGAACACCAGAAAACGAAGACCGTACCACCGTTCTCAGCCTCGGAGACCTTCCAGGACCATCCGATCTCCAAAACTGAAGCGTCTCGGATCCGGATCTCCGAACCCGGGTCCCTAAGAAAGGACTCTCAGGAGTAACTGAAGGTTTCTTCACAGAGCATCGTACAGTTCTACGACCGACGACGGCAGGCGTGACGGTTAGTTGAGTAGCAACGGCGGTGGAGCTTTTCTGAGATCGGATTGGTAACAATTTTGTTCGGAGTTGAAGAACGGAGCTAGACGAAGCTACCGACATTTTTTTACACAATTTTCAACAGTGAGAAAAATTTTCAGGATCAGATTGTTATCAGATTTGTTTTGTTGAAATCGTTTGTTCTCGGATTAATAAGCCGGAAAAAATGATCGGATAAACACGAAAATTAAACAGAATCGTAACAGAAAGATTCTTCAGAAACAGAGTCGAGAAGAAGAAGAGAAGAAAACAAACAGTGGCGGACAAAAGAAAAAAGGGCGCGCGGCGGAGTGAGGCGGCAGAGGGTAGGTGGCGGCTTGGGAGAGTTTGTGAGAGATGATACGTATCTCAGGAGACGAGACGTTATATTTATAGAGCATAGATGGGTTTGTGAATCAATAAATTATAAATTTTCAACATTATTATTTCTCTTATTATTGTTATGGGCAACAGATTTTTTTTAATTAATATATGTATATTTTGTATTTTTTTTTAAGTATGTTATTAGTTACTCTTAGCCCACGAAATTACGAGAGAGAACAATATTAATATAGATTTCTACATTATTTTGTGATTTTATAAATTAGTTTTATAAAATATTAAACTTTTTAGAAAATTTTAGTATTGAAAATAATAAATTGAAGTTTTATCATTGATTAAAATAATAATTAAGATCCCCATTAATCCAATGTTATATTTGTTTTATTACTCTAGATCTATATTTGATTTGTTAACCATTACTACGATCGTGTTAACCATAAGCCATAGTATATCATTTAATAGTTTGTGTAATATTTGCCGTTTTGTTAACAATTATCATTAACTACGATCGAGTTAACCATAGGCCATAGCATATAATTTAATAGTTTGTGTTAATATTACCATTTTGTTATCATTATTCAAACAGTTATGCATTATTATTGAAAGAAAAAAATCTATTAATACTATTATAAATGGTATATTAAAATATACAGACTATTATAAATGGTATATTAATATATACAGCTGATTTCCAGATTGTGATCCAAATTATGATCAAAAAACGTCTCTAACTAAATATGTTATCAAGATTTAGTCTTCAAATGTTTTTGTCAGAGAATCTTGTCCTATTGAATACATGCAAAATCTGAAAAAGAATAACGGTTTCATATTTAGAAAGAAAATTTCCAAATACACTGAACTAGATCAAAAATTAAAAATGAAATAATTTTAATAAATAAATAGATAATTTAAGATTTTCTATATGTGGGGTTCGGTAGTGAACGCTACGTGTATATGTGTCACGAGAAAACGGCTTACTGTGAGCTCCTCCGTAGAGGAATACACCTCTTATCTGCATAATGAATTTTTATTATTTATTCACAAAATACAATTGTAAAAGTTAGAAAATAATTGTTTACCTTGAAAACTATACTAGTATTCAAATAATATTTAAAACTTTCAAAACTTTTTAACAATTTTTAATAGTTCTATATTTCATTATCAAATGTTATTTAAAATATTTTAAAATTTTTGAAACATTATTTCATTTATTAGATATAAGTATAAATTGGTAACATAATATTACATTCTACTATTCTGTAAAATGTATCCAATCAATATAATTTTTTATATAATTTTTTTGCAACTTTTTATTCTGCAAATTTTCATTCGAACAATTTATGTTATTATACGATTATGCAATATTACCAATCGAAATTTAGATCTAAGTTTAAGATTTTATCTTAATACAAAAGTTAATCGGCTACGAGCCTCCGCGAATACGCGTCGGTTAAAAGATCAAAACTGCGACAGAGATTTATGGGCGGCATCAATATTGAATATCTGGTTTTTCCGGGGCTAAACCATAATTATCTAAACTAGTTAAATTAGTAATGGAAAGTGAATCATTGGACAGTGGACACGTAAAATGACGCCATTGATGACAAATCTTTAAGGTGATCCGAACAAAGTTTATCCTTTGGTTCCCGTATGCGGCCAACCGTAATAACTCACAAAAGAAAGTATAATCTTACAATATTGATCAATTACTTTCGATTGATCAAGATTTCTAATTTAATGGTTTGTTCTAACGTAATCAATCCACTACTACAAAAGTTTTGATTTATACTAGATTTTGATCCGCACATATCGCAGAAAAATATTTATAAAAATTTATTTGCATAAATTTAAAATAATATATTGTTTTGCATAATAATCGTAAAATTATGTTTTACATTTTATAAATAAGTTGGTGCATAATTTTTTTGGATAAATTTAATGTCTTGATCCGTTGCAAAAACTAATATATGAAGATTCATATCCTTATTCAAATTAGATGATAAATTTATAATCAGACCCGCATTTAAAAACTCATGAATTGTGTTAAAAAATTTCTTCACTTACCTAGAAGCAAAAATGTTTTGGTTCTCCGTGTAAGATATTTTCTTTTGGCAAGTCAATAATGTAGATGATAATTTTTTTTTTTTGCACCAATATTTGGAAAATATATATTTGGAAGATTGTAGTCTTCACACATATTTGGAGAATAAATTAGTCGTGTTTTACAAGTGCTTATAGAAAGAAAAAAAATAGTATTAATGATTTTTCTTCTTGATTTTATGGTAGCCTTCATATCTACAGTTTGAAGTGAAAACAAACATTTTTTGAAACAATCTACAATCCAAAATATTAAATAGAGGATCATATTCATAAAATTCACTTGATAATCACTTTTGTTATATATTGAAACTAAGTATAGCAATCCCTAATAAAAAAATTAACTACAGTTTGACTTAGCATAAGTTGGACGTTGTCTTAGCCATCAACAAAAACAGGTTCAGATCCATTTTGTGTCCCAAGCAGCTTCCCATGTTCCTCTGTGTATATATCGGCCTTTGCGTCTTCATAAACCACCACACTCTCCAGTTTAAATGTTTTACACTTTACATTAATGCCATAAGTGTAGATAAGTGTATATTATACACTTTATTTTGACACACAAAACTCTAAATGATCTCGCAGAATCCTCTATCAACATAAAGAAGCGTATTAACAGGCAAAATTTGTTTAATGGAGAATAAAAAATAAAACCGAGTTCTGATCGGGATATATAGTTTGAAATGCCTTTATTTATAGAGATATATCTTGTATAAAATTTAGATTTAGCTGACTAAATTAAAAATATTTAAATACTAAAATCTTAACAAATATGGCGATTTTATTCTTAAATTTTGAAAACTATTCATATTATAAACAATTTATGGTTGAAAAAATCGAAGTAATATTTTTTTAAAGGAAAAAGTCTTTGATTCCATGATATACAGAATTCTAAGTTCCAAGATATTATGATTTTATTTTTTTTAAATAAAAATTTTGTTTAAAAGGAAATTAATGGTTATTTCCTTAACTACAAATTTGCAAACCTCCCCTCCCCATTAAGCATGAATTTTTTTTAAAGGTTAATTCCAAAATTGAAAAATTTGGATTATAATGAGAAGATATGTGTCCTCTTATTATAGATCTAAATATGTTATTCATGACCTGGTTAGAAAATATCGGAAAAATCTTTGAAAATATTATATAAATGGTCAGCCAAACGGATCGAACCAAGATCCACGTTTGTAACCGACCCAACCACAAACGAATCAAACCAAGATCCACGTCTATTCACTCGAGTACTTTGATGAAATTGCCATTGTGTGATTTTTTTTACTCTTACATTGCAATTATATCAATAATGTTTCATGTAATATTTTACATTTTAAAGGTCTTTTAATATCAAATGCTTCGCAATCAATACTATAGATTAATAATAGTTAAATTTAAAATTTTGTAATATTATAAATTTTTTTAGATTTTAAATATTAATAATATTATAATTTTTACAGATATATAATATTATTATTTTTATTAATTGAGATTTTGAATCATTTTGTATTTTTTATAATATGCCTCATAACCATTGCTCAAATTTTAAACCGATGTGTGACATTGAACATATATTTTTTTCTTCATTGACTGAATAATATATCTCGGCTTCTAAAAATTTAATTCACAATATATGCAGAAAAATCTATATTTTTGTTAACTATAAGTGTTATATGATAATTCAAAATAATTTGAAAATAAGATCAAATAAAAATGATAAGAAAATCATAATTTTAAATCTTAACACAATCTTTCTAATATGATAACTTAAAACAAATCATATTATATACTTATATATCAAATCTTAGTTTTTTTAATTTTCATTGATTAAAAAATTTTTTTAACTGATTTTAATTTTTGTCCATAATTAATAAAAGAGAGAAATTGAGTTTAATTTTTTGGAAATTAAAAATTATTTCAAATATTTATTAAAAAATTTTAATTTAATTATATTAATTTGTGATTACTATAATATTAATTTGAAAATATTACAAAATTACAATGTAAGTTATCGTTTATAACCAACTAAATATATCTATGTATATACAACAAACATAATCAGACCCCACCCAACAATATTTTCTGCCTAAAGCAAAGTGGTCTATTTACAAACAAATTTATAATAAAATATCAATATTTTGACAAAAGTTCCAAACTTCGCATGTACTATCAAACTCTCAAATGTGTCACCCGTGAGTTAAGTTAAAAATTTTATCCGTAAATTTTCAATCCGTTTGATTCGCGGATCAAAATCGGTTAATCCACATTCGTCCCATTCAAAATCCGTAAAATCTGCCAGTAATCTGCTAACCTGCTCTCTTTTTTTTGCTAAAGGATTTCAAATTAACTAACAATTTTCGGGTTGAAGATCCGTCAACCTACTTTTCAACCCTCTAAATATCTATTAAAAAACCACATTTGCGGGTGCCCCTAAAATTTTAATATTATTTAATGCCTAAATCACATGTATGTTGGATTTTAATCCAAAGTCGGACCTGAACATAATAATTAATGTGAATTTGCATATCAATATAAATAACAAGAGCAACCATTTTCGGTTTGAATCTTAATTTAATGAGACGTCAATAAAAGTAAAGAAAAAAATAAGTTTAATTATTTTTAATAATTTTAAAAAATTTAATCCCAAAATAAATATTAATGTAATGAATATTGACTACGTATACAATGCGAAGTTGTTTTTATATTCAAACTGTTTTTTTCTTGTTGTTTTACTAATTTAATTGCATCAATATTTTTTACGCAATTTATTATTGTTTAGATTTTTTTATATATTTTATGTTATCAATTATTTTATGTTGTTATTGTTTACTATATATGGATGTCACATATGTGAAGACCAATATTTTTAAATCCTATTTGGATGGCAAACTGGATTATCTTTCGGATCATCATATTAGTGGTCGATCGCAGATCAACATATTAGTAAAAAATCATAGTTTGTTGTACATATAAATTATATTATATATATATATATATATGAGAACAAAATATAATTCATGTTTTAATGATATGATGTCAATCAATAATTAGAAAGTGAATGAATATTTTAAATTCAAATTTAATAAAAAGAAAAATAATAAGATATAAATCATTAATGCTGAAATAAACTAATAATACATCATATCAACCAATATTAGTTATTTTCATTCACTATTCCATTTATTTTTAAATGATATAGTAAAACTTTTATCAAAAGTTAAAAAACACTAATAACATATTTTATCCAAAATATTGTATATAACAAAAATATATAATTTAATTAATATTTTTATACACAATTTGTTCAACCAATAATACCAGATCATCGATTTTACCGGATTGTTAAATTTACTGTTATGATTGCAAATTCGGATCGGCTCTAAAAACATTGGTGAAAAATCTGTTATAAATATTACTTGGCTTGGACTACTTGGCAAGTTAATATTTTACATATATTACAAAAATTGTTGAACAATTCAATATATATAATAATAATAATAATAATAATAATAATAATAATAATAATAATAATAATAATACATATAGAATGGATTGAAACTATAAGCTAACAACCCGTTTTACATTAATGGTTTTTTTATTATGTATGAATACTTTTTTAAATATCAAAATTAAATATATATATATATATATATGCGTATTTATATTTTATTAGTATAATTTGAATAATTTTTCAAGATTAACCCAAAAATATATATTTTAAAAACTCTAATTTATTGCTTAGTTTAAAAATCATGGCATTGAAACAAATTTCAATGAGCCCAATTAAAAACAACTTTTGAAAAAATTAAAACATGTTACTTCCGTTACACAAAACTTTATAAAGAATATCATTTTGTATTTTTAGTGAAAATTTTAAATATAATTTCAGTTTTTTCCTACATTATTTTAAGTTATTAATGAAAGAATTAAATTCTATACATATTAATAAAAGGTATAGTAAAAAATTAAACAGTTTTTAGTGTGTGTGTGTGAAATATTCTAAAACGATACTTATAATAGAATGAAGGAATATTTTTTTAATGAACAAAAAAGTTGAAAGGTTGAAACATGTTCACTGTCACCAAACCACCGGCAACGTCGAAATAGTGGGCTTCCTCTGTATGTATAAATCTCATAGTTAACTAAAAATTTACAAGTGGTATTTATTTTAATCAGGTAGATCGCAGTATAATAATTACAATAAATTGTCGCTATTTGGTCGAATAAACAAAGAAAACTTGTATGTTGTGTCTTCATTTCAATTCAGAGAAGAATAATTATTTTTGAATTTGGAGTTTCTTATTAGGTAGTTGCTGTTGGGATGTCGATTATTTAATAACAAAAGGAGCAAGCTAAATATGAATCAAATTGAGTTGGGAAAAAGGAATTACCGAATTACATCAATGGAAACGAGTATCTACGTAACCGATTTGGATAGAGTGCATGGACGATTTTGTGGATCGATGCATATGGGCGAGTTCCACTATCTACGAGAATTGCTATGATTTTTACTGTAAACACTTTAAATAGCAAGATTTTCTTTTGTCAACGAATAGCAATATATTACTTTAAAATATATAAATTTATACGTTATATACTTATACTTGATTCAAATATTAGTATGAGTTTTAACCCAAGATCTATCTTGTTATATACAAAAATAAAAATAAGAAACATCTCTTTTTTTTTGTGACGATCATTTATTTATTTATTACATCAATATTCAATTATTGGTGTAACTTTTTACCGATGGTATTCTAGGTTCATTACGGATGTATATCTAGACTACGCCATATTTTGCTAAACAACTCAAATAACCATAGTGTATATATATATATATATTTATTTATTTATTTATTGATAAAGGGTTTATAACCATGATATATTAATGTACATTGGTTTGTTATGCTGTCACTACTTTATCTCTAAATTTAAATTCGCATAATACATATTTTTTGAAAATAAAAAACATAGAACATTAATGCATCCAATGAATTTAATTTGATACATTGGCGATTTGAAATTAAAAAGAAAAACCTAGTCCTTAAAATCGGATTTTACTATGATTAAATTCTCTCGGCATGTTTTCGACAATTCATTTGAATAATTCGAATCGGAATTTCAGATTATCAATCTGAATATAAACTTGTAAAAGAATAAAGCCTCTTAACAAAAAAAACTTGTAAGAGAATAAATCCAATGACATGTGTATCCCAAAATTAACCAGACGATACAACATACAACATAATATTTCTAACAAAATAAAAAGCTTTATATCGTTTCTGTCACCAACCACATGTCATTCAAATGTTAGGTAGGTAGAACAAATGGTGAAGCTACTACCACTAGATAGTCTAGATATATATATAAAAGGTGAGTAGTAAATTAATATCTATAATTATAAAAGCTTTATAAGGTTTTTGCATTTCATATATATATATATATGTATAAACTCACAAAATATGGTAGGACTCTATGAGATATACTAATCGTTACATTTCATTAGCATATTGTTAAGGAATTAGTTCGAGAAGAAATATCTATGGACATATAATTACACTTTTTGTATGGAAAGGTTATTAATTAACAAAAATAACTTCGCAAATGGGACGATGAGTAACCAAATTGTTTTTTGAAAATAAGAAAAGAAAACAAGCAAAAAAACACTATGAAGAGTGTTGTTGGTTGTTAGCCGTAGAAAGAACTGAGTCATAATCTAGTGCAGAGCCAGATGACGAGCATACGATGGAGTGGAAACTTAGAGGAATAGAATTAAAGATATGTTGACTCCTCAAAATATCAGGGTTTGAAAATATTATTTTTGGTGATTTTGCAACAAAATATTTAATAAAGGAAACAACTCTCAACATTATTAATTAATTTCAATATCTATAAAAACTGAATAATATAATGATCTAAGAAAACTATTTATAATAAATCCAAAAACCTTAAAACTATTAACATCCCTAAAGATAACTACAACTGCAGTAAAGTAATTATTAGAATTAATAAAATAATTAAAGTAATAGTATTGAAGAATGATCATAATTCTACGCTACACCAAGTTTTACCGATCAAGAAAGATTCGTCATCAAGTTCTTGACACCAAATAGATTTTTGGATATACATCTTCAAAGATAGTTTGAATATGCATCAGATTTTCACCATACAGATATTCCGAGATCTTTGCACGAAATCCGCAAATAAGAGATTTCGCACAGATTTCGTACAAATCTGACAAAACCCAAATTTTGCATAGATTTCGCAAGAATCAGATTCTCGAAAATATTCTTTTTGAAAACAAAATCAACAATCATGACATCATCTTCATAGATGTCATATATGAGATCACCATAGATCTATATGTAGATCTTATGGTCTTCTTTCACTGAAATTTCGTTCTCGAAAAAATAGATTCTTTCATTCACCATGAAATTCAGAATCATTTTTGGAATGAAGAAAAAAACATAACTTCATACCAACTGATGGAATGGAAACTTCTAGATATAGAAGTAAAGCTCAAAATACCGAATAATTAGGATTTGAGAATATTTTTGTCAGTGGTTTCACAAAAAAATTTGTATAAAACAAACAACTCTCAACTTTATTAATCAATATCAATTTTAATAACAACCGAATAATACAATGAGTCATAAAAATATTTATAATAAATCCAAAAACCCTAAAAACTATTAAAAGTCCTAAAGATAATTACAACCCGCAATAAAATAATTATCAGAATTAATAAAATAACAAATAATGATATTGAAAAATTATCCTAATTCTACGATGCATCAGCAAGTCATCGTACTGATGGTCTCCCAAAGCACTAATGATTATAAACTTATCAACCATATTTTATCAATATCGTGAGTGATGTGATAAGTTAGATGTAAGCTGATAGCTATTGACCGAAACTCTAAAAGTTAAAAACAAAATATAAACCGTCGTGAAAATATAAGCCTTTTATAAAAAAAACGGTCGTGAAATATATTTATAAGCAATTACTTTTTTTGATAAAATTATAAATAAAAAAGCAATTACTTACTCATGCACAAACAATCTGGACTAATATTTGAGTGCATAGGATGTACAATTTTATGTTCGTGTTAGTTTTGATAATTAAACTATTTTAAATTTATAATATTTTATGATTTGTTTTTTTTACTCTTTTCATCTCGAATTGGTAAATTTTAGATAAATATTATATTCATGTAATTATACAACCATTAAAATTGCACCCATTGTTTTCTCCAACTTATTATGCTTTTTTTTAATGTCGATTTGGCATCAACAATGTTTCATCCACTAGGATATCTTTCAATAAAAGGGAATTTCAAAATGTGTAAACATCTAAACCTTCCGCAATATAAAGTATTGGTTGTCGTCTAATTGATCCACCTTAATATGTTAAACATCGCACCAATAATTTGATGTTCCGGTTGAATTGTTGAAAAAGATAATAAATTATCAATCTCCAACAACTCCAAATCAGATATCAATAAACAGATAGTGTAAACAAAACAAAAAAATCAAATACCATAAACAGATAAAAGAATTTTTTTTTCAGTATTTGTTGATAAATTAATTTTGATTGAGTTATTAGCAATTCATTAGCAATTACAATTCATTAGCAATTCAATATAATCTTTCTTGTTAATAAAATTTTAAAACAAAAATTCACTATAATATTCTTCCTTTAGGTAAATAATTCACAATAATTTTAATTAAGGTTACTTAGAAAGTTAGAAACCAAGAACTCTCGTAATGTATATACTAAAATCTAATTTATTTATTTAATAAAGCTATGCTATGGTAATAAAGCATTGTGATGAAAAAAACTAAATCCTCCGACAAGCGGTTGACGAAAAGACCGAAGAGGTTAAGCAACGTAAGAGTTATGAAGAGTCTGTGTTTGCCTACTGTCCGACTACAAATCTGTCCGCCCCATCAATTATGCAACATATCAATGTGACCATTCCTACGAATCTGTCCACCTCATCAACCTTATTCAATTTCACGATAACTTTATTTATGACGTCATTCTCAACTTGCTCACCTTTCAGTCTCTTTTTAGTTTTTCTTTTCACCAGTAAATAACGCAAAACAAGAGAGCAACTATTTATGGAAATAAATCCCATCGTTATATAAATTTTATGTTTGACGATCATAACAAAATGTTATGTTTAACATGCGTGCACAAAATTTGTCGGAAAGTCACATTTAAAAAAATTGGAAAAGCTGTAAAGTAATGGCAGAAAATAACAGTTTTAAATTACAAAAAGGATGGACTATTATTATTGGTCACATGATCACATTCATAATTCAGATATTCTGACATAATATAAAAAGGAAAAAGAAAAAATAATATAAACTGTAAAAATTTTTTTAGCAAAATAATAATAATATATATATATATATAATTATATAATACTACAATTTATTCACTTTACATCGCAATAGTTTTAATATGACATCGTAGACCATGTTGTTATAATTATTTCATATCACGGATAGGGATCGACTAAAGTAATAAATAATTAATTAAAAAAGTTACAAAATGGATTCTGCTTTCCAACTCTGACTATTGTATTTTCAAATGCAATTGGAAATTTTTTATTCTCAAAGGTGAAAGAAACGTGCGTATTTCGATAAGTAAGGTGGTGGTTATGTTTGTTATAATTAAATTTTACTAAAGATTGAACAATTAAAGGTACCTTTTTTTGTTAAAGCATGAAAGAGCGAAACTTGAAAGATGCAGAACCGTTCTTTTTTTTTTAAGCCGCCACAAAGAATACAGTTTGAGTTTGACAACTACACACCCTCTTATAAGTTATTACCGAATATTCTGTGTGATTATATATATATATATATATATATATATATTAATCATGCTTACCTTGAAGATTCTACAGTTTATAAAAATGATATTAACAATGTCAACTATAATATATGGTGATAGACAATCTAACTCAAAACATATGTCATCACGATATATGTATTATTTGATTAATATAAGATACGTAATACGACCAACAATTGAATCCGTAAAATACATGTTGCCATTAATGAATAATGATGATACTGATTTGCAAACGCATATTGAACCTTTTGAAAGCTCAAATCTAAAAAGCTTGCAATATTTTTAATAATCTCTATGTACACAAATTTTGTGACATCGACCCCCATCTTTTTTTTTTTTGGTTGATAAATGTTGATGCATATAAACTACTATAAAAGCATCGTTTCATCAACAAAAATAAACGTAAATAACCCTCAAAAATTTAAGAAGATACATTGGCTCGAAAAGAGGAGATGGGCTAGGCGAAATCGGCTCAGAGCGGGGTGACATAGTAACAATGGAGAACGTGTAAAGCTATTTTCTTCTTATATGAAAAGTTAGTTACAACCCAGTATTTATACGACTGTACATGTATATAAGTTGACTATACATGCTGACTATACAATACTAACTTACTAAACTCTCAGTATATACGAATGAATATGTACATAAGAACTGAATATTAAATGTTATGCTTGATAGCCCCCCTCAAGATGAGGTCATGATATTGATCAGAACCATCTTGGACATTAATCGATGGAAAATGGTAGGATAGAGTGGCTTCGTGAAAGCATCAGCCAACTGGTGCTCTGTCCTAACATGGAGTAAAGTCAGCTCACCAGCTTCAATCTTTTCACGGATTGAATGACATTGGGACTCGATATGTTTAGTCCTCTCATGAAATACTGAATTCTTGGCAATGTGAAGTGCATAAGTACTATCACAGTAAATGACATGTCATAAGGAAGAGCCCACATCAATGTCTGTTAATAAACGTGAAAGCCACACTACTTCCTTTGCTGTATATGATAGTGATCGATATTCCGATTCTACAGATGATAAAGAAACAACAAGTGATTGACCAATGAAAACACAAGAACCAGACACTGATCGACGTGTGTCTAAACAATTCGACAGGTCTGCATCTGAGAATGCTTTGATTTGAAAATCATCATCCGCAGGATAAAACAAGCCTTTACCAATGGAACCTTTCAAATAGTGGATAACTTTGTTAGCTGCAAGCAAATGAGATGATCGAGGAGCTGATGAATATTGGCATAATTTGTTCACAACATAGCATATATCAGGGCGTGTAATCGTAAGATACATCAGCTTCCCAACAAGACTTCTGTATGATTCAACATTTGATAATAAGTCCCCAGTCGTAGCACTTAGTTTGACACTAGGATCCATTGGAATAGATGAAGGTTTACATCCCAATAGACCAACATCTAACAACATTTCCAACACAAATTTATGTTGACACACTGAAATCCCTGAAGCATTTCAAGCAATCTCTAAACCCAGAAAGTATTTAGGTTGGCCCAAATCTCTTAACTTAAAGCAAGACTTCAGCTTGTTCACAAAATCAGAGATAGAGGCTTCATCAGCACTAGCAATAATGATGTCATCGACATACACTAGAACCAATATGAAATGCTTAGGAGAAGAGGATAGGAAAAAAGTGTGATCGCCATGTATTTTCTTGAAACCAAGAGTGACCAGAGTTGTTGAAAATTTCAAAAACCATTGGCAAGAAGCTTGTTTCAAACCATAAATTGATTTCTTGAGGCGCAGAACAACATTGGATGGAAAACTAATCCCTTTGTGATTCTCAAAACCTGGAGGTAAGTCCATGTATATCTCTTCATCCAGATCACCATTCAAGAAGGCATTGGAAATGTCTAGTTGATGAAGAAACCATTTCTTCTTAGCAGCTATACCAAGAAGACTTTTAACAGTAACCATCTTGGCTACAGGAGAAAAAGTATCAACAAAATCAATACCCTCCTGTTGAGTATAGCCTTTAGCCACCAGTCTGGCTTTATATCTTTCAAGAGTACCATCCGAATGAAGTTTGAGTTTATAAACCCATTTACATCCAACTGTTGTCTTCCCCTCAGGCAAGGAACAAATAAACCAAGTATCAAGCCCTTCCAAAGACTCATACTCCATATCCATAGCATCACACCACTCTTTGAACTTCTTAGCCTCAAAAAAAGAATGTGGTTCAGATAGATTGATGATAGAATTGACAAAAGAAAGATGAACAGGAGAGAGTTTGTCATATGACAGAAAATCCGTAAGAGGATATAATGAATGAATAGAATGGCACAGATAGTCCTGCAAATAAGATGGTTTGTTGTGGGGACGATGTGATGTAGTGGCCAAAGGCAGACTAACATCAGATAATGAAGAGGCCATAGGCAATGTTTCATCAGAGGATGGTGTCACAAAATGTGAATCATCATTGTAAATTGCAGAACTCGGAAAGAAAGCTTTTACTAATTCAGAAAGAGATGAATTAACAAAAAGAAATATTGTTTCATGAAAGATGACATGCCTGGAAATGGAAATGCTATGCGTTTCGAGATCAAGTAATTTATAACCTTTGAACCCAGTGGGATAACCCAAAAATATACAAGTTTTAGCCCTGGAATCAAATTTTGTTCTAGACTGAAAAGATGTGCTTTTGTAACATAGACATCCAAAAGCCTTTAAAGAATGATAACCAGATGCCTTTGATGTAAGAATCTCAAAAGGAGTTTTGTTGTTTAAGATGGTGGAAGGAATACGATTAATCAAGAAGACTGCAGTAAGAACACAATCTCCCCAATAGGAAAGAGGAATGTTGGATTAAAAAAGCAAAGCTCTAGCTACATTAAGAATGTGTTGATGCTTGCGTTCAACTACAGAATTCTGTTGAGGTGTTTCGGGACAGGAATGAAATGAAATGATACCTTTGATTTTATAAAGTTTTGTAAAGGATAACTCAGGAGCATTGTCAGACCTAACAGACTTGATCACTTTCTTATATTGGTTTTCTATTAATGTGATAAACTCAGGAAAAACTGTCAAAACATCAAATTTTGATTTAAGCAAATATATCCAGGTTGCTCTACTATGGTCATATACTATGGTCAAAAAATATCTATAGCCATCATGAGTCATTATAGAAAAAGGACCCCAGACATCAATATGAACCAAGTCAAATGATTCACTACTGATTTTATTATCAAAGGGGAAAGATAATCGTTTCTATTTTGCTTGAGGACAGACATGACAATATAATGGTGGTGCATTCTTAGTTTTGTTAATAGACAGCTTATCAGAAAGGAAATCAATTTTAGACATAGATGGATGACCTAAACGAGCATGCCAAGTATTGGAATCAACAACAGTAGAACATATAATCTGTTTTTCTGTAAAAGAGACAGCAGGAAGTAAAGCACCTAAATCCAGGACATATAAATTTGAGACTCGTCTACCCTTGCCAATCATCAATTCCTGAGTAAAATCCTTTATAAGACAACCAGTAGATGTAAAACTAACCATGCTATCAATGTCTAAGGTCAAAGAACTCACACTCAACAAATGAAAACAAAAACTGGGAACAAATAACACATTTTGTAAAACTATCTTTTCACTAAGTGTAATTGGACTTATACCAACAATGCTCACGGATTTTCCAGTTGGTAAAGTGACAAAGGTATTGAAAAGAGGTTTAAGAAATGTGAAAAGAGATCTATCATGACACACATGGTGTGTGGCACCTGAATCTATCACCCATGAGTTTGTCAAAATCAAAGCATTTCCAGATGAAAGGGTAGATGGTATGCCATTAATAGAAAATGAATAAAGAAGAAGGAAAGTACCAGACACTTTAGAAGTAGATGGTACGGCTGAAGGAGTGGCAAGAAGTCCATCTTGAGATGGTGATGTGATATTCTGATTATAGAGCTGAGAACTGAAGAAGGCAATCACTTGTTGCATCTGCTCTTGAGAGAGAGGCTGACTAGGCTATTTGTTGGATATATGAACTGGAGGAAAAACTTCTTGAGCTTGTGGATTCAGTGAGAAAGAAGCTGGAGAACTTCCTGAGAACTGTTTATGATTCATCTCATGTTGAGGCTGAGTATGAATCATATTAGTCAAAACTGAAGCTGACTTTTGAGGTTGAACTTTGCCTTTTAATCCCATACCCGGAGGATATCCATGGATTTTATAACACCTATCTATTGTATGTCCAATTCGACCACAGTGAGAACAAATTGGCTTAGACTTCTGATTTCCATAATAAGGTTTAGTGCTGACTTGAAAAGTTGTGGGTTCTATCAATGGAGAAGATGAAATCCGTGCAACTCTTTGTGAATCTTCTTGATCCAGAATGTTATACACTTCAGAAAGAGTAGGCAATGTCTTCTTCATCAATATTTGGCTTCTAATGTGATCATAACTATCATTTAACCCCATTAAAAAATCAATGACCCGATTTGTTTCCCTTTCAGCTAGCAATCCTTCAACTGTACAACTTGTAATCTGAAGGCTTGATAATTCTTCCCAGTAAGTCTGTGATTGAGTATGATAAGTAGACAAATCCATGCTCCCTTGCTGAAGAGATTGAAGTTGGTGTCGTAGCTTGTATAGTCTTGGTAAATTGGATTTGTGAAACCTTGTGTACAAATCTGTCCATATATCAGCTGCACTCTTGAAGTATAATACACTAGTGTATATCTTCTTAGTCACACTATTAAGCAACCAAGACTTTACCATACTGTTACATCGACACCGTATCTTATAGTAAGGATCATCTTCAGCAGGCTTCACTATAGATCCATCGATAAAACCTATCTTGTTCTTAGCTTCTAGACTCATATTCACAGCTATCATCCAAGTTCCATAATTCGTGCCATCTAATTGTTCGGAAACCAAGGCTAAACCAGGATTATCTTATCCAAGCAAGTGATACGGGCTATGAAGATTGTCAGGGGAGTCAGATACCTCAAATGAGCGACGAGGTGGCTTGAGCTGTTGAGGATCACAAATCTTAGATGCAGAAGCCTCTGCGATTTTCGGAGAGTCTTCATCGGCTGATTCTAGAGATTCAGTCCGATATTTGGAATTACATCTACGTTTTCTCATTGATTGATTTTATTTTTTTTCAATCGAAGCTCAAATCCGTAAAGGTTAGATGCAATCTAAGCTCAAATCGATCAAATTCGGAAGAGCGAAGAAGAACAAAGGAGAAATCGAAGATTTCGATTTCTGAATGAAGAAAATTTCAGAGCGGAAGTGAATGATTGAGAATACAAACCGAATAATCGGTGAAGATTGATGAATCAAAGAAGAATCTAGAAGAATTAGATTGAGAAAAAAAAAGATTAAAAAGAACAAAGAGGATCGATGAAGAAGATGCTGAGCTCTGATACCATAACAATGGAGAATGTGTAAAGCTATTTTCTTCTTATATGAAAAGTTAGTTACAACCCAGTATTTATACGGCTGTACATGTATATAAGTTGACTATACATGCTGATTGTACAATACTAATTTACTAAACTCTCAGTATATACGAATGAGTATGTACATAAGAACTGATTATTAAATGTTATGCTTGATATATAGAGTGAATTCTTCATTCACATAACTATTTTATTACAAAATATATTTGAAAAAAATAAATAAATAAATATATATATATATATATAGTGTTAAAAATGGTATTCATAAAATAAGGTTGATAGTTTCTTTACCAGCGGATGGTGCAAAACTTACAATAAAATTAAAAGTCATTTTATATTTAGATGCACTTATTAATTAATTTATTTTTGAAAAGGCTTTTAACAAATTAAAAAATGTGCGAGTTAATTTCATAGATCGATACAATTTTATTTGAAGAAAAATCCAGTAACTTGAAATGTAAAAAAAATAATATAATTAAATTCTATAAGTATTTATCTACTCGTCATTTAATTTGTGTTCTACTCATTTCTGTATTGTTTTATTATGCCTATATAATCCATTTGTCTCGAATGGTCATACCAACCACATTTGTTCCAATTCAATATTGTTTGTTCGACATCGCATAATTCATGATCATCATTCGCAACTAGTTATTATAAACTTAATACTAGAAATTAAACATTTTAGTTTTCCATGTTATTATAAACAATAATTTTTAAAACATCACTTTTCTATAATTAGGGGCTCGGAATATTTGATGGATTCAACGTAGACCAGACGCAACAGTGCTTGCATCCAATGGAAATCACAATCCAGAATATTAATATATATATATAGTATAATAAATATATATATATATATGATCTTATAGTTAACCCATTTTGATAAAGTCAGTGCTAATAATAATACCCATCATGGAGAAGTGAATCGGATGAGTTGTTTTTTTAATTTATCGTTTAAACTTCAAAGATTCCAGTTCCACTAACAGAAGGCCACACAACACATATGCATCATGATAATTGGTTAGTGGGTAGAGTTAATATATAGACTATTCTAATTCTAATTTCTAATGTGTTTTCTCGTGAAAGTGGAAGGCACACTTACAGATTTTTTCCTAAACCAAGAATATTGACCGAGTGTAAGTATAATTTATTTTTATTTATTTTATCTTTTCAAATGGTCATATAAAAACATCGTTTTAGTCATTAATTAATCGCGGTTTACTTAGATCCGAGAATCTATTTCAGTGAGATATACATTTGGTCATTGTGTAATATAATTCATATGATTGAGTGCAGTACTAGTTTACCACACTAGCTAAGCCCTTCATAAATATGTATAAGCTAGGAGCTTAACAATTTTAAAATATGAACCTAGACAAATTAGAATTGGTAACAACAGAGGTTGCACTACTAAATCGTTCTTGTAATTTAGCAGAAAAATTCATTTCTCTTAGTTTTTTTTAATAATTTGCATTTGTATTTTTATTTTTATTTTCAACCAATGGTTATGACTTATGAGTTGGACCCGTAGTAATACGCTTCCATGATTACGATAAACAGATCATTGTGACCTATAAAAATAAACACAATCAATTCGTTTAGTAAGCTTTACAGATTACTTTACAATTGTCATCGAACCCAAGGAGCATTAAATAGAAAAATAAACTCGCATCCACAAAAAACTATGCGTTTGACCGACTGGCTTGTCGCTGATTTCTAAACTGACTGCCCTTGTGCCTAGATCCTCCATCTTTCTCTTGGACTGTTTCCTTCATCCTCATAACAGGAGTCTGAGTATTAAAACGTTAGTTTCTGTCTAGAAAAAACACAGTAATATATTTTTTCTGTTTCTCAAAAAGTGTTATTTTGATATTTTTTACATAAATTAAGAAAACATTCCATTATATTCAAAATGACTTAAATTAAGAAAACATTCCCTTATTTAATGTGTTATTTATTATATGAAATTGACTTCGATTCAAAGAAAATTGTTTTAAGGAAAATTATATTAAGATTTTAGTTTTAAAAATCACAATAAAAATGTAAAATGATATTTGTTTTGAAATAAAATTTTAACTCTAGAATAACATTTTTTAAAAAACAGAGTAGTTGCATAGAATTATGCAGGAGTTTAGAAGTACTAAACGGTTGGTTGGGTTTGGCTATTACTGAGCGTGGACAGCACAGTTTTATTTTCCCTTTGTTAAATCCAATACATATTCAAACTGATCAACTGTCATTTTGACGCTATGCAGCGTCTCGTGCAGTGCTGCATAATTCATAATGATCTATCTATTTTTCTTTTATTCGTCGACTAATTAGTAATTAATTTTTTTAAAAAAAAACAAAAATCGAGCTAGTCGTTGAGATATAATCCCTCTGTTTCAAATTAGTTGTCGTTTCAAATTAGTTAAAATTTTATTTCAAATTAGTTATCCTTTTATGTTTTCAATACATATTTTTGACAGATTTTATAATTTTGTTCCTATTGTTGTAGCTTATTAATTAATAATATCAAATAAAATATTACATTAATTAGAGGTAAAAAAATTAAATATTTTCTTAATATATGTGCAAAAATATTAAAGAACAACTAATTTGAAATGGATAGAGTATTGAAATGTAACTCATCATTGCTTGAAATAGAAGTTTTGAATCCAATAAATTTTTATAAAAGCCTTAATGCACATTAATTAGGCTAACATGTATCGTTTATTCTATATATATATTTGTCCGTTTGGTGTCCTGAACAAGTAGCATGCGCCAAATACAACTAGGGTTTATATATAACTTTTTCCTTTGTTTAAAATGTCGAACTATGTTAACAACAATAGTTTTGTCGTCCATGAAGATCATTCAATCATTTAACAAATAAATCAGTGATCAAAAATTTTAAAAGCACGAAAAAAACAATGACAGTACAGTCCAATCAAAAGTTATACTCAAAATAATTATAAGCATTGATGAGATGGTATCATGGTAAAAAATATTAGCTCAACAATAATTAGGATCGGTGATTTTTTAGCGGCTGGAGTAGTTATTTTAATTGAAATTAAAACCAAAATAGTGTTTCATATAATTATAGGCATTATAGCACTAGTACAAAAATACGAATTTAACTAACGAAAAAAAGATTATGTAGCCTAGAAAATACGTGCAACGAACTTGCCACTGTAAATTCTATAGCCACCTTGCTATCTTTTAGATGTCTTTTTCATACCTTTTTGTTGATTGATAACTTTATGGAAAGTCTAATACAAAACGATATACATCTCCTTTAGACAAACAAAACTTACCAATTAATCGCACCATTTATCTGTCGTTCACTCTACTAATTAAAGAAAATTTTGTAATCTCCATTTGATATTAAAAACAACTAAAGAAAACATAAACGTTTATAGAAAACATAAACATTTATTATTTAATTTTTCAGCTCTAATAGTATTTTACTACTGAATCGTCAAACCATCTTTAGTTCTACTAACTGTTTTCATGCATCGATCATGCTACGATATAAATATCCTAGTCCGATATATTTTTTCAATCTAACTCAACAAATATCGCAAATTAGATGAAAAAGTAATCACATAACTTTAGATATAAGTAGCACGAAAGTTTCGAAAGCTCGCTTGCATGTCGTTTTCAAAAAAATTTCATTTAAAATACGTTAAAAGTTTGTACTTTTATTTTGGAAATATTGTGTCGTAAATCAATATGAATGGTAAAATTATTTTTGATATGTCTCTTGCTATAAAACAAACCAATAACAAAAACTAATTTAATACTTTGATATTTTTACATACTAATTTCATATTTTATCTATAAATTATCTATTGTCTAACATGTAGTATGTTAAAAATGATTAATTTGATTAGTTGAATGAAATTAGTTTGGAAGATTAGAGTTTGGTGATTACGATCTATAATTTAAAACAAAACTATTTGAGAAAATTGAGAATGAAGATGATAATTTATAATTTAGATTTTAAATCATACTATTTTGAATTATATAAAATATATTAAATTTGTGTTCTTAACATTTTTAATATAATATAATATTTAATTATATATATATATAAACTCTTCCTACTTTTTCTTAAAAAGTTGTTTATGTGTTTGATACGCTTCCGTATCCAAGTATTCACTTTCGATTCAATGCATAGCTTTAGATATGCCACCACCGATATTAATTAGATGTGATTTAGTTTTTTTTTTCTTTCTTCTTTCATTTTAGAATAAAACTTTTTTAAATGACAAATCCAGTTTTCTCTACAAATATCATCTCCTTCGACTAACTTCCACTAGATTATTTAATAACTGAAAATTATAAAGTGGAATCAAACCGCTTTTCTTCATTTACAATATCATCTTCTTCGACTAACTTCCACTAGATTATTTAATAACTGAAAATTATAAAGTGGAATCAAACCGCTTTTCTTCATTTACAATATCATCTTCTTCGACTAACTTCCACTAGATTATTTAATAACTGAAAATTATAAAGTGGAATCAAAACGCTTTTCTTCATTTACAAGCTCTATTAAATTAACACGACAAAATCGAGCATTAGTTATAAGACAAAAGTAGACAACAGAAGCAAATTGGCACTTAACTTCGAATACAATATACAAAGAAGAAAGAGAAGAGACGCGACTTCTCGGAGAAGAGTGAAGCCAACGAACCATTTGTGAGTCCATGTGATACACGTCACATGTGTGCGGCGTAATCTATATATTAAATCTATATTTAATTAATTGCTAGGTTACTCTATGATTTTGGACTATCTCACACTATCATTACTGATCATTAAACTGTTGTTCTCATTAATTGTATGCTTAAAGTATATATACTGTTAAGATTTGAGCTCGACTATCACTATGTGAATTTCAACTTGTTTACCTTACAACCGTACTTTTGCTCTAGAATTGATCTCATTCTATGTATATGAAATCCGGTTGATAAAAATAAAGAATCGAAACGTTTTTTTTTCTTTTTGTCAAAACATCAATTTTATTTTAGCATTTTAAATGTAGAAGAGATAGATGTGGACAAACGAAAAACTAAAATGAAAATGTGGAATGGGACTGAATGGAGAATCTTGAATAAAAAAAATTGTCAAATTTCATTCCATTTTGAAATTCGTGATGATAAAGAAATTTTATGCGAGAAGGATCATGTCTCAATTCAAATATAAACATAAGTTAGATGAGAAGGATCAAAACATGTTAAACTTTAGTCAAAACAAGTCTTATTTTTATACGTTCAGTCATATTTTCACAATAGATAAGACTTCAAATCATGTCTCAATGGAATATGCTGCATTCCATTGCATACGGTATCAAAACGAGAGAAATTCAAAATATCCCCACGTTTAGTGAAAGAGTGGGGGGATCGAACCTTGGTCATGTCAATGTGTCGGGGATTGTGGAGACCATGACTACCCATTTGGAAAAGAATTATTTCTTGTTTTGGAAGGTATATTGTTGGAGTGTAAATGGGAGAGAGAAGAGTCAAATATGGCCATTTGGATAGTTGAGGAGTCTTTGTATTAATCAATAGCCACACAATGGAAGAGTCTTTCTCTCCTTTCACAGATTCTAAGGGTCAAAAAGCTCTTCCTATAGGGCCCTCTCTTTACACTTTTTAACAATAAAAACTGCATTTCTTGGAACTTCATATACATTCTCTTTTGTCCACGCGTTTGTGTCTTAGTTGTTGTATTTTTTTTTTTTTTTTTTTGGCTTAATACTCGATCTATGTAGGGTTCGATTTAGGGCTTAGGTTTTAGATAGTTTGACACACATTTTTGCATTTGAGTTATACTATGTTTTATGGTTACCTTTCTATTCAAATACGTATCGTATAAACGAATTTTCAGGTATTAGACCTTTTTGATATGAAAGAAGCATGTTCCGGTGGACTGTAACACGTGTTTATTTCCTGTCGTTGGAAAAGACAAAAGAGATCCCTTTTTGAAAATTTGATATGCTTATCAAATTTTAATTTTGATAAACAGAAAAATATATATATATCGGTTTCTATCATAAACAGTATCTCCGAACCTCATAATTTGGATTTACTTTCAAAAAAAAGTTAAAGCATATTCGGAAAAAGAAGTTAGACCAAATTAAAAACTTCTCATAAATCCTTGATAATTGTGTTTTTGTGGATGCTCTTCTTTTACGAAATACAAACAAATAATATAAAAAATTATACCGAATATTAAAAAAATTAACATTCTATACGAATTTCTTTAACATATGCGGAACAAACTTTAGACAGATGTCTTGCAAATCATTGTGTTTCTGTTTTTATTATTTTCATGATTTGATTTAAAATTGAACTTAACTTATACCATATAAAAAAAATCGTTATTCTTAAAAAGCTCTTATTACAAATTTACAATCTCAAAAGCAAACACTCACATACACACAGACTATAAGGTCTAGTCCCAAAAATAATGATTTATTTGTTATATACATATGGACCGAGCCAAGTGGGCTATATAGACTTATGGTCCAAGCTAGACCTTGTGAACAACGATGCGGAACCATTCACGCACCTATGTACAAGCAATCTACTGTCTATATAAGTCCCACACACAAGCTTAGAAAGATCGAACATTTCTGGCGGAATTTGCTTTCTAACTTTTCCAATCACATTCCCAGGTGATTCTTACCAATGTTATTTTTTTTTTCTTCTTGAAGAGAGCGTTTGTAATTTCCCAATGGCTCCAGTTTTGTTGTGTGGCCAGTCTTTGCTGGTTATGGCCGTGAAGCCTATATCAGAGGTAAAGGAAAGTGAAGTATTGTTTGCGGCTTCTGAAGCTCGGGTTATTGTTAAGTGAACGTTGCCTATTAAGGCACGTGTGGATGGCTGACGCAGAGTTAGACCTATGTGCTTTCCGGTTGAGTATAATAGACGCCATTTCCGCGGTAAAAGCTCCAACCAACACTGTGTTTAACCAGGAGATTAAACACTAATTAACACACTATAAGTGAGATAAATCAAAGCTAAAGAATCATGAGATGTGGTAATTTATACTTTTGGTTTGGGACAAAGATTTAGCATCTACATTAGTCCATAAGATTTGTTCCCGGTTAGTCATTTTGTCAACTGAGCGGGTGAGTAAAGATTCAAAGACAGCAAAATGTCTCATATATATATATATATATATATATATATATGCGGTAAATGTATTATTTTGAAATCTTTACTGCGGTTGATCCAAGACCCCATCTGATGATATTCATTGATGGGGTAACACGCCATTTTGGTCTACATAGACAGGGGTGCTGATAAAGAGATTTTACAATCGGGTTTACCAAATAAGCCAAGTATGTTGTAGTACTTTGGGATTGATCCCCAGAGACGACGAACTAACATATTATAACTATAAAGACAAATTCAATCTAAGACAATCAAGTTAGTATGGTTTCAAATTCCAAATTCAAATATGTAAATGAAAGCAAGAAAAACACTTAAACACAGATTTAAAGATTCAAATAGGAAAGCAAACTTTCATGATTATGATACGATACTAAAACACTAGATTGCTAACTAATGGAGTTACATTATATTTCAATGAGCTAATCTTTCGGTGTAAAGCCACTAAAGTCAACTAATCCACTTCCATGGTATTAGTATCCTTCTCTAATCACCTAATCAACAATATCTTCCACTAGCAATTAGGAGATCAAAAAACATTATTTACAAGCTTAACTAACAATTATTCATCATAAACATCTACTTCCATAGGTTAGGATCAAAAAGTTCTTAATGATTTTCATTCTGACATTTCATCAAACACCTTCCGGACATGAAATTGCCTAAATTCTAAACCATCAATTCATTAACTAATCTAACATTAAACATAATCATTAGGCAAGAATATATCATAATTTAGCCTTAAACTCCACTAATCAACAACCAAAGGTGACTACTCACTAATCAACATGAAAGCACGAAACCAAATGATTAATCATGATGAGATTAGTAAATAGACAAAAGATTAAAAGGAAATCAAACTTAGATAATCAAAAACTGAAATGATCCATACAAGTTCTTGAAAACCCCTTGAATGTGGCTAAGAGCTTTATAAGATAAAGCATAACCCCTGGTTAATCTATTCATAGGAAAAACTAAAGTTTGAGTCAACAAATAACCACATAAGGTCGTATCCGGTTTAATTCAAATTTTTGGATGGTTTGGACCGATCCAGCATTTTGGCCAAACCGCTGGAGGCATCCCGCTGGCGTCTATTGGGATGGTCATCCCGCTGGTCCTCCCGGTGAGTTTTGCCACTTCTCCAACGGTCTCATCATCTCGCTAGGTCATACCGCTTCTCACTAAATTAGTTGTATCTCCTTAACAACTGATCAAAATCACTCAAGATCACCTCCATTGGAAAGCTAAATCAATTTCCTATAACTTTCATCAATGGATCTGGAGCTAAATCGCAAGGAAAGACCTTCAGCTGAGCTGATATTTGAGATATTTCGAAATGGTTATGGATCATTACTTTTCTTATTTGCTTTCAAATGATCCCTCTTGATGCATACCTCATTCCAATACTTATAAAATAAGAAATATATGCAAACATGAACCTAAAAACCTAAATATGCAATGCAAACACAAAAAATTAATGAGAAATACAATCTAAATAGTGTAAAAAGGCAACATATCAAGTGAGACTTCAATTTCGCAAAGATTAATGGATCCATTAGTTCTTGAAGTACCATTTTTACCATCATGAATCCAACACATCTTTGACCATGAAAAGGAAAAACAGAGATTATAATTCTCAAAATACCTCATGTCAAATGCTATCATCATTTGTCCCTTATCCATGGTACTATAAGCGTGCTAGTACTTGTACCATCCCCGTTAAAGTCACAAGCATTTCCGAGAATCCCTACTACCTATAGATGAAAAAACTCTGAAATCAATTGACAGAACTGAAACATTAATAATCAAACCCCTATTGAAAGTATATACTTCCATGGCACTAGAAGAAGAGATCAAGATTAATGAATGGTAGAAGAAACCTATGACAAAACAGTATATCTGCAACATTCTAGACATACTGGAGATGAGTACTTACCCCGTGTACGAGGGTAAATGAGTACGGATCATCGCTCAAGGTATTGGAGATATAACCGTGAACTTGTATTGAGTAAGAATGGTAAAGGTAATATGTGGAGAGGTATTCCAAGCTGGCCAGCTTCACTTCCAAGTGATTTCATGGAGGTTTCCAAACTATGATGCAACAATTCCCATCTCCATCTCTCTTTGGGGTGAGGCCTTCAATGGAAATGAACCATCCCGGAATCCCTTACCATATACCTGACGCTGAGAGGTTCTCTAGACACATGCTTCCACTCGGGTGGCAGAATATGATGGATGGCTCACATGCATGGTTTTTTTTTGAGTAATGGAGTTTTCAGGGATGAATCAAATATGTATGGGGGATCTGAGTGGGACCATCATAGGCGGATGCAGGGCCGGGGCTGGGAATGGAAAACTCGAAATGGAGATGATAATTCAGCTGAGGTTGCTGATGATGAGTCTCTTGGCGGCCAAACAAGTAATTCTGATAGTAACGGGGCGAAAAGTGTTGAAGCTGGGTCGAATCTAACATCTCCGGCAAAAGAACTGCATGTGAGTGAGTTCTCCTAAAGTGATGCCGGAAGTTGCAGCTGAAAATTGCGGATGTGTTAGATTCAGACGCATCCCAAGAAGAGCTGCAAAAAGTGTTGTCACATGCTGGTACTGAAATGGAGACAGAAGCACCAGACGAAGGGTTTTCATCTCCCAATCCAAACAAGTCACCTGAGATTTCAAAAGCTGTGGGTTCAGATCACATGGTAGGTGATGAGCAGGCTGTGGCTTCAGACCACATGGAAGGTGACCAAAATATAGAGACAGCTCCTGAACAGGATGGTGTTCCAGAAGGTGATCCTGTTACCTAGACAATAGCTTCACCGGCTCTCGTGGCTATGGATTTGCCTGAAGACGAGAACATGGAAGAAGCAGAAGAGAAGAAGGAAGATGGTGATGGAAGTGTAGCTGTTGGGAATGTATCTCCGAAGGTAACCGAACCATTAGTTCATGAATATGATGAGTCAGTAATAAGTCGGACACATCATTCTCCTCAAAATACACATTAAAAACTTTTTCCATAATTTTATAATTCCATCTCCTTTTTGTTTTGTTCACTTATCTTTTTACTTCAAATGCAATTTTTTTTTCTCCCAACCCATTTTTTTGTCTTCTTTCTTAAGTTCCTTTCTTTCGTGCCCTCTTTACTCATTTTTTGTGCCGAAAGAAAATAACATTAGAGAAACAAAAATTCTTTGCAGTCTCTTTGCTTTATTGATCTTTTGAGTAACTGAAACACTAAAAAGGAAAAGGTTTGAAAATTAGCTATACAGAAAATGGCAAAAGGGACTTAGCTACAAACCTCTCTCTAGTCTATTCCTACAAAACAATGTCTTGGGAGCTTATATCGTTGAAGAAGTGTCTTATTCAGAAGTTTCATCAGCATTAAGCTCCATAAGGTTCCCATTCAAGCGGGGTGAGCAATATGTCCTTAAGTTGGTAGTCATTGGCTTCTTCTTCTTCTTCTTTTTCTTCTTCTTCTTCTTCTTCTTATGTGTAAGAGCAGCTACATAAAACTTTCTCTAATTCATGAATTTCCTGCAGTTGAGTGATTTACATAGACACGGCACTTTGAATTCATCTGGCTCATCTGGATCAAATAAGTAATCATATCTGCCAAAAACACAAAACTATGTCATATTCAGTGAATCAAAGAGTGATATATGCTTTTAACTGTGTCAAGAAAGTGATGAGATATATACGTTAACTCCTCGCCAAAAGCTACTGTGGTCTTGGCAATCAGAACAATCCGACTTTCGTCATCTCCTACACTCATAATCCTTGCATAGCAATTTGGCATACACCGCATCAAACGATCAATCAATTACGTTTTGGACTTCTCTGCTGGTAATCACTCAATTTATATACATGATGGATTTCCTTACCGAATGGTTTATTAGTCGAGCGATATTCCCTTTTTCTGTAGCATCCACCACTACTTCCTCACTGATCTTAAATAGCTGCAACATATTTAAAAGAAACATAAAAGTTTCAGAAAAATCTATGCTCAAACCCATGTTAAGACTGTAGAAAGGGAAATATCGGTTTCAACTCACGTAGCAATCCTTCCCTTCCTTACGATATCTAGCTTCCCTTAAGTCTGCAATGATTCCTCTCACTTGCTCTCCGCGGTATTCAAGAACCTGAAAAGAAAATACATTTTTCAACATTCCTCAACACAACAGAGGAAAGGAAATAAATTATCTTCTTGGGAGAAGTATGTTCAGATGGCTCTGCCTACCATTTCTCCTTCTTGAATATTTCTTCTCGCGAAAAGACCCCATCCATGTATCCCAGATCGACCAAAGCATACTCGATCCATTTCTGTCCTCTGCCACAACACATGAAACTCGTAAGATGTTATTACAACAAGACGCAACTACATATTACAACCTCTTTCAAACATATGGGGAATGCTTACTTGCAAGTGGTGAAGCCGTTCCCTGAACGAGGAAAATGATTTGGGTTCTTCTACCACATCCTACACATTATATTTAACAAAAAGACTCAGTCCCAAAGCAATGGTTCCTGATGTATGTATTATGCTTATTGGCACTACCTAAAGATTTTTTCTTACCCTTAATGCGTTCAGAGTTTGGACCGCTGCTAAAGGATGTTGTCGTGATCCTCCTGTGTAGTGAGGAATACCTTCTTCTTCAGTCCTCTATCAATCACAAACGCCCAGTTAGAGGTACAGAAAGATTCAGTAACAAAAGGCATTTGAACCTATACACACAGAGTTTTTGAATTGAAGATTAAAAAATATACCTTCTTGCTATTAACCTTTCTTTTATATAGTCGACAACGAGCAGAAGAAAATAGATCAATTGGTATGGTATCCTCTGCGGCGGACTCTTCAACTTCTTCTCTGTTCGCTAAAATAAGTCTCGAACCCGTTTTCTTCTTGTTTTGAGCAAGATTTTTGGCAGCGTAGACCCCTGACGGCGTTTGTATAATTAGTACAGTATCTGGATTCAGAGCTCTACATCAAAAAACAACAGAGAAAACAAAATTCTTACCCTAAAATCAGATAGCAAAGATTTTGGAATAAGGGTATTGAGAACATTTACCTATGAAAAGCACAATACGACACCATCTTTGTTATCTGTCGACCATTTTTCTCCAAGCAGTGTAACTACATTCAAAATATGCATATATCACCAAAAAAACTTATAATATCTTAGAGACTGAACATAGTTTACGAAATACAAGTTCAAACACAATGTTACAGCAATTTGATTCCTTATTGGTCAAAGGCACGAGTCAGATATAATAAACAACTTCCTATGGTACAAGGATAAATAAGAAATAATATGGCTTACCTCCATTCTATACCCAGCTCGGGAAGCACACATGGCATGATAATACGTAGAGCACTTGCAACACTGAGTGCATGAGCCATGTATTTGCTTGCATATCACACAAATCTGGAATTCGTCAAAAAGGGAAAAGGTTTCTAGGTAACCGCGGGAGACAATCAAATGAACGCAATGGGCTGAGTATGAGATCCAGGATTCAGGTATGTACCTTCACAAAATTACTTGATTGAATACTCAAAATACCCAAAGCTGGTTCCATTTTTTCCTCACTTGCAAAACATACTTCAGGCTGAAACCAAGCACATGTCACGTGAACCCACAGAGTCTCCACATCAGTTGGCTTCAATGCACCTCCTATTCATCAGTACACAAAAATTGGCAAATTTAGTTGACATTCAACAATGGGCATTTCTCAATGAAAATTAAAATTTTCGAGGGGAATGGATAGCTAAATATGCTCTTTACGTAAAATGCACAGGTGCCACCAGGAAAATTGATCACGACGGTGAAGAACACCTTTTACCGGTTACAGTAGTTAGTAAATAAGACAAGACCATGTTAAATATGCTTCACCAAATAAGAAACGCAAAATGCAAAGACATGCCTTTTACAGGACAGAGGCAACATTCTCGTTTGATCTCAGGTATCTCGCAGGCTTTGCAGACCCATGATGTGAAGTCACGAACATTTCTTGCCCCATAGCATTCTTGATGAATTGCTATTTGACATCTGAAGAGAAAAAACAACAGATGACATAATATTCAATGATACTAGAATAGGCTTCACATGTCATATATTTCCAGTAAATGTTCCAAGAAAACAATTATTGGTTTTCTCTGAATTGTAAGTAGTAGCAATGAACTTCAATATTACAAGAGCTGTCTGGTGATCCAAAGATTAAAGATAATGAACGTCAGATCAAGCATTCATAAGGTTTACTCTATGTACGAAATAATGCTTTTCACCCAGAATCTATGATTTGTCAAGAACAGTTAAGGCAACTACGCATTTTAGAACAGCACCTGTTGCAGATAATGATCTTGTTGTAGTCCCAATCTTCAACCCATCTGCAAACTGCACATCGCTCGGTTGTCCACTTCACGTTGACTGGCTCATACTTCTCTGCCAATAGTGAAAGAACAAGCCAACTTTAGTAACACATAACGCAGCAGAAACTTTTTGATTCTGAGATTGGAATCGCTTCATACCTCTAAGAAAGGAAAGCAACCTCTGCTTTCTCTGCTTTATAGAAGGTCGTTTAGGAGGTTTTCCTGCAGTGGCATTTTCGTGGAATTCTGCTAATTTCATCATCTGCAAAGTGAAGAAAAATGCCAGTCAAACGTTTAGTAATTGATAGGAGAAATTCAAAAGAAATAGATCATAGCCCTAAAGAGAAGTTAAGAAAATTTGTACAAACCCATTCTTCTAGAGGCAGCTTGGAGCTTTTAACTTTAACACTAGTCCTCCAATTTTTTACTTTTGAACCAGTATGCCTTTCCCAATCACTAAGTGCTTTCGTTTCAGGTCCACAAGATCCACACTTACATACGACTCTACACATAAACCAGATGGCGTAAGAACAGTTATTCAACATAGATACCTAAAAGCCTGGGGTTAAAAGGTCATTGCTTCGCTCAGTTCTAGGGTAATTATGAGGCAGTAAAAGTAAAAACAATGTGAAACAGAGATCGCATGGTGACGGCTTACAAATGAAGCTTTGGAAAATATATGCCTTCTACTCCGCAGCATATAACTATAACCTTGTCAGGAAGCACCATCGGGGCATTGCTTTTGCCAAGTCTATACCACAAAACTCTCAAAGAATTCGGTAATCATAATTCAATTGTTGGTAGAAATAAATAATAACAGTTGGAAGAAAAGTGGCCCTACTTGGATTTTGAGTCTTGTTTTTCTGAATCTGATAGCTCAAAGTTAAATTTTCTTGTGCATGTGGGACAATAGTAATCCGTTGTCCCCAAATCCTTCAAATTATCAAACGAAATTGATGTCAATACATGCAAGTAACTGGGAACAAGAATAACCTTGACAAAGAGAAACATGAACATGTACCTTAAAATGCTTATGTGATATTTGATCACACCCTGCGTGAATCCAGACTTTACAACCATCACAACGCACCTGATTCACAGTATGTAATCAAATGGTAAAATCGTAAGAAATCATCACAATGCACCTGATTCTACACTACAAGTATAACATAATTCATATGTATTTTTTACCCATCTCTGAGTATCCAAATGATTCCATATCTTCTTGCATATCCCACAAACCTGTTTTGATTTTGTCAACTGCAACGATAATTAGTTGAGTTCATAGACTTGAAAACTGAACAAGAAGGAACATAGGAAAAATTCTACGTACCCTTGAGCAAGGTTTACACAATAATTGATCTCCGGAAATCAGAGCTTTCATTTTCTTTGCCATCTTAAGAGACATGATCATTCCACATTCTACACATGCTCTTGGATTTCTGTATTTCTTCAACATGGCCTGCAAATATATATACTCAGGTTCTATAAGCATCAACGAATAAACTATGCACGCTCAAAAGAGAACCCTAAAAAAAGACAAACTTGCCTGGATTGGAGCAATGTGATCAAGATATTGGCTTGATCCTGCAGCTTCTTGAATCCATCTGTAGTCCGAATCATCAAAATTCGGGTTACCAGCGGCCATGTGAATATCCTGCATCAGTTTCTCTATGAATCCTTGGTCTGCCAAAAGAGCTTCTTCGAGTGCCATCTGAAAATCCGCAGGGTTGCATCCGCGCAGTTCAGACTGTTCTTGAAACCTAAATAACAACTAACTATTAAGCAACATATCCACACATAAATAAATAAAATTATTTTGTAAGATTCTAGCGGTGACTAACCTGTCTACATAATCCACAAAAGGGAAAATCAATCCCCTTTTAACCCATGCATAATCCTGTTTACATAATCAAGTGAACAACAATCAACAAACAAGCTTTTCGAATCATACAAGAAGACAATATATATATATATATATATATATACATACCCTTTCATTCTCAGTCCCAGAATGACCAAAGAACATAACACAGGCTGCATCAGGTATATAAGAACGCAAAACAAGCTCAGGAGCTTGCGTCATTGGATCAATAACAATAGCTGGCCAAAACGGCTCATTTTTCCCAGATTTACCCCAAACTAAATCACCAGAATAAAAATCCTCTGGTCCATAAACACCTTCTTTCTTACGACGAATCTCATCTTCGATATAACGTTGATCCTGAAGAGAGGCAAGTGTAGTCCGTGAACTCATCATATGCTTACTATATCTTCCAATCTCTTCATACTTATCCTCATTATCTCTCTCTTCACACAATGCATTACCATACTTATACTTCCTAGGAGTGAATTTAGCTTCTTGTTGCTTAATCTTCAAACCATGATTGCTACTAGCTTTGACTTTCTCCTTCCTGCAGGCTTCTTCTATCTCTTCCTCACTACTCTTACTATCTTTCCTCCAATTCTCAATAACCGAATCATTAAACCGAGAAGGAAGCACCTGAACTCTTCCTCTAGATGTCCTCACAAGAGGTGGCCGAGACACCTCACCCGTCCGATCTCTTCCACGGTGGCTAGAATCAGAAACTAACCTCTTTGACTTTGTCTCCTCCTCAACCTCAACTTGTGGAGAACACGAGACTTCCTTACACCAAGAAGCAGAGAATCCATTCTTCCCATTGAGTTTCCCCGGAACTATCCCAACAGCGATCTCTCCAAGAAGATTCAGAGGATAATAGTAACCACCACTACCACCATTAAAGTTGACTTTTCTCTTCTTCCGAGCTCTTTTATCTTCTTCACTTGTCGAATTACATCGTTTCAAACTCGGCATTCGAGTTTTCAAATTTCGTTTGATTATCATGTTCTCTAATTCGTAACGAAACCAATCACTGCATCACTAAAAACAAATCCCTTTTTCAAATTCTACAAGCCCTAATCTTTTCCCCAATTCCACGAAATTTTCCGGTCGTTGAACGAACACTAACCGGATAATTCGTTTGACCCACTATCGCAGATCGTATATACGTCGTAGCAATTTAGTAAAGTAGCAGAACTGAAGAAGAAATGTTGCTTCTTTTCAACAATTTCTCCGAAAACACGAAAGAACAGAGAGAGATCTGTTCTAAAAATCCTGACTTTTCTCTCTTTAAACCCAGAATAAAAGCAAAATGTGTACTTTGTTTTTGATTTGGATTAGGAAAAAACAGAATGCTGAATTTTTGTTTAATCCAAAGACGAATTATTATTTTTCTTCGGTGAGAAATTTTGAGAGAGATAGAGAGGGTGACAGAGTTTACGAGAGAGAGGAGACGACGACGAAGGGAGAGAAGAAAAAAATGAAATAAAAAGAGTTTGGTTCGTTCTCGGACGTTTGCACATTACCGGAGAATGATGTGAATAGGCTAACCTGTACCAATGTCTTTCTCCTTCTTTCTTCCTTCTGGTTTTTTAGTTTAGAATGGATTCTCTTCATGTTTTTTTGTTTTATTTGTCTTTCTTCTGTTTGATTTCTTTCAATTTCAAAATCAAATTGATGCTTATAAAGGTATAATCTTTAATGAGATCCAAGAACCATGGAACTGGAACTGGAACTGGAAGTTACATGGTACGATTACGACACTGTACTCGCTGAGCTTTTTTTTTGTTTTTGTCATAACCTTTATTTATTTAATTTTTAAGGTGACTTCGACTTTTCTGTATAAGTACAATTTTTAAGGTGATTGAATGTACAAAGTATTTTTCATAAATAACAATCTAGCATTAAGAGTAAGCCACTTTGAGGTTCACCTCCAATGTCTTTTGTTCTCTTCTTCTCTCTAATAAACTCAAATCAAATTTTGAATTTGCAAAAAGGTGAAACGAACTAGAATCAAATTAAATTCTGACTTGTAACAAAAAAAATCAAACTAAATTCTGAACGATATGATTGATTCTAAACTGACCGGAAAAACTGTGTTGAGTCATTCAACCATAAAGAAGAGGTTAAAATCTAGCATGTTGCGATGCTTACAAGCAAAGAAACATCAAACATCTTTTATATAACATGATCAAATATATAAAAAGATATATAGAATTCTCTCACACCAATACATTACTTTTTTTGCTACAATTTATTTCCTTAAAAGCTTATTCAGAGAAACCATATACAAAAAAAAAACTAATTGGAGGCTTATAAGATTTGAAGTTTATACATAGATATAAAACAAAACTAGTTTCTAAGGAGATAGGCCTTGTCTCCTTATTCTTCAAGTTTCTTCCTTTTGCTCATCTCCTTCCTTAGACCCTTTATTTTTTGTAACCATTCTATTTCCTCTCCTCTGTTTTCGCAAACCTTCCTCGCACCCTCGGTTGGCTATCTGCAAGAGCTTTCCTACAAGCATACTGAAACCAAACAATAGAAGTAGAATTTAGTTGCTTGGAGCCAAAAATATTTGATTCTTTAAGTGTTTGTTTTTGAGCTAAAATATTTAACTCCCAAACCATTTAGATGATCTTTCTAAGTGTTTTGTTTGTATACCTTGATTTTGCGCCCGAAATTTCGCCTGCTCTTCTTATTCTTGTATCGAGAAAGCTTCTCACGACGATCCTCTGAAGTACAGCTCACAATAATCCTATCCAATGGAGATTGAACAAGACCTATCCCAAGTTTCTGCTCATCAAAAATAACAAAGATAATACTCAAAATCAACAATTCAGCTTCATCTCAGAATCTAAAAGGACACAACTTTCATTTGGGATAGTTTTCGAACCTGTATGTCGCCTTCACTAAAGGCTCTTCGCATCCCATAAACAGAACCAAAATCAAAATCAGCAAAATTCTGAATCACAACTGTCTCTTGTTGTGCCTGTGACCAATCCATAGAGCTTAAATTCCCCGAGCTAACGCTCTTCTGCATATCCTGGTTCTCATCAATTGTTGTCACCACAGAGATGTTCTTGATGTCTAAAATATCAGATAATGGAGACTCCATAGCTGATTTCATCATAAGATCTTGCTCACATTCATAAAAAGCTTTGTCCAAAAGCTGTTGACCACTCTGCAATGACTTGAGATCAAGATCAGGAAGGTCAAAAAGCCCTTGTGAAGTGTCTTCACCGCAAGAGATCATTGTTAATGCAGCAGAGAGTGGATCAACGGTTAAGATTGATTCTTGAAGAATTGGATCAGGAGCTCTAAATAGATCACCTTCTTCTCCAATATCATACTCAGCAGATATGTTTGATGACTCAGCAAAAGTGTTGTTCTGCAAAAATCACAATCGAATCAAAGACCACACACAAAACAGAACATAGTTCGAGACATTCAGACAGTGAAACACAAATCTTTTTGGAAGTGGATTCGTTCAAAAAAGGGAATCTTTTTTTTTCTTTAGTGGAGGGTTGAGTTTGAGAAGAAAGAGCCAATGAAATAACACAAAACCCATTTATAGGTTTAAGAGTAATTAAATCAGAACAGAGCAAAGTCTTGAAGAACACGGAATCTCATGTTCCAGAAATCACGGAATCTTCTGTGAAAAGAGCATTCCCCAATTTCCCATTATTTGAAAAAGGGTTTCTTTAGATTCCCGAGAAATTTTTTTTTTCTCACGGGAAAAGAAAAGTTTGGCTTTTTGCAGCAAGAAAAAGATTCCAACTTTTCTTTTGTCTAGAGAAAAAAAAAACCTATTTTTTTCCTACTAAACTTTTTCAGTAGCAAAAGCCACATTTTGGTCAGCGGAACCAAAATATCTCATCAAGTGGACATAAAATTTTCCAGAGAAAAAAAAACAAATTTAGCCACTTAACAGTTAACACCACGAAATTTCATCTGGAACATCACTTCACTAATGGACAAATTTTCTTGTCAAAAATATAAGTAGACAAATTTGGTTTTCCATCTTATTAACATTCCAATTTTAACTCCATAAACCAAAAAAATAAGAACTCAGAAAGATTAATTACATCAAAAAACAAAAACTTCATCAAAATCTCCCAAAGAAAGTGAGTTTAATAAATAAACCAAAAAATTGAGAACCCATCTTAAGTAAAGTAGAAGAAAGATCTGTATTCATATGTGCACTGAGAATGTGAGATAAAGAGTGAATGGCAAAAAATTCGAATTCAAACCATGTCATCGGAGAGTTTGTAATATTTGAAGAGGTCTTCAAATTGTTGAACATCTGAGGAAAAAAATTGCATGTAACGGAGCATTAACCCAGAATCTGCAAACATTCTGTGTTTGGGAGAGAAATGATTGGAAGTAAGGAAATGGGTTTTTAGAGAAGAGGAAGAAAAGTGAATATAAGAAAGCAATAAACAGAGGCTAAGTTGGGAATTTGAGAAGAAACCCTATAGGAAAAAGTTTGGTATTAGCTCCTCTTGCCTTTTTTATGAATGAGAGATGGCTCATTACATTTATTTGTTTAACTGTAGACACGCCGATAGTGTAAAAAGCCCATAAGGCCATTTCTATTTGTTTTATTAAAAAGTTAAGGAATATTCTATTTTTTCTACGTGATTAAAAATAAACGTAAAAATAGAAAAAGGTGTCCAACTAGTCAATTACGTATAAATTGTCTTTTGTTTTGTAATATTTGTTGTATAAAATAATATTTTATTTTCAAAAATTGCTTCTCTAAATAGTTTTAGTTTGGCCAGATCGGTTAACATACTAGTGAATAGAAAATTAAACGATTTGTTATGTAAACGGTTACTTTTTAAAAATAAAATATGATAATGGCTGGAAATGGTTAAAATAGCCTAGAAATATATTTTAATTTTACGTTAATTTAATATATAAAAGAAATAGTATGCAAGAAATTTTGATTAGTCACTGATTAATTGACTATGCATTTGGCCATATCTGAATGCTAGATTAGCGCATAACAAATATTTGAATATTGGTTGTCATTAGTTTTCTTTCAATGTTTTCATAAGAATGATATTAATTTGTTGTGGTGTTTGTATTAATTATTAACTATAGAGAAGAATTGTTGCACTTCTCTTAGAAAATCACTTTTACGTATGAAAATTGCAAGGTTGTTTCTAAATTCTAACAACTAATTTTTATTTACATGAGATTAAGAACCAACAAGAAGACCGTTGAAATTTAGTTTAGAGTTTTGATATGTTTAACTGATCATTTTGAGTTTTAATTAATTTATATTGTAAGGAATAAAAGTTAAATATGTAAGCATGCAATTAGAACAGGTGAAGAATGACGACTGCAAGGAAAAATCCATAACAGTGTTCTTGTCCATTTATCACATGGCCTTTTATATTCTATTTTTCATTCATATGGTTCCTTTTCTTTTTAACAAAAATACTGTTACAACTTGTACGTATATTCTCATACGCCCTTACATATTTACATGCCAACGACAAGTTTAATAACTTTGGTGAAAAACTCACTGTGGTGTAGAGATGCAATAGGACTTTATAGTTGATAAAAATCATGACTTTTATTAGGAACTTAAAATTATACATGCCAACGACAAGTTTAAGAACTTTGGTGAAAAAATCACTATGGTGTAAAGATGCAATAGAATTTTAAAGTTAACAAAAAAAAAGTTGACATCCTATTCATGACTTTTATTTGGATTATAAAAATGGAAATATATATATATATATATATATATATATATTTTCAAAAGATGAAATATTTTACTAAAAAAAGAAGTTCAATCATGCAATAAAGAAGTTTACCCGGATAGAAAAAATCATATTCTTTCCGTTTCGTAGAGAATGTTATTATAGAATTGATTTTGTGTTTAAAAAAGAATGTAGGTTTTAAACTAATTTGTAAATTTACTTTTTATTCAAATTTTAAAATTTGTGTATTTATGTCATTTTTGTTTATTAAAGATATATTAAATATGGACATGTTTGTGTTTTTAAATAATTTATTAATTTGTGTGAATATATCAAATGTGTCAAATTAATTTGTGTTTAAAAAACGGAGAGAGTATTATGTTCCGTTTGTTTTTTCTCGGTTTTACGTTAAGTATTAGGTTTCATTTTGTTAGCAACCACAGTTAAAGTTATCGGTAACCATGGACTTAGGAGATTTATTTGCAGGTAAATTATGGATGTCATGATCTAGAAACCTGCCAAAGCAATCTTCTTGTTTATTTAAAGTTATCTTTGTTCTTGACGTCAGTTATTCTTATAATAACATAATTTATAGATCTAACTCAAACAATATATAATACAAATAGTGATGAAAAAGACAACAGAACAATAATAAACCACATGGGAATGGGGTAGACAAAGAAATGTGAAGTTGAAATAAACATTTAAGAAGCGACTGATGTTGATTAGGTTAGATTTTTGTCAATCTTTGTTTTGCTTTTGTTTTGGGATTATTAGACTTTACACTGTTTGTTTTTGTTAAGCAATAAGAGAATACTAGTTAGATACTTTAAATAATTATTAATTAATACAGTATTACAGTGGTACGGCTGCAACTTGCAGTTACCGTTTACAGTTTACACGAAGCACATGTTAGTGTGGGTCCTACATACCTCTGTTCTTCTACCACTTCCTCATTTATTTTTCTACGCTCGCGAGTGAGTCGCGTGAAAATTAAGATTCTCGCCAAAATAAAGCATTTTAGAGAGTTTCTTTTTTACTTTGCGGGTAAGGATGTAAAAATACGTCATGGATAATGGGTATGAATTCAATCCAATGTCCATAAATCATAAAGATTGAAAATTTTGATTTTAACAGGTAGATGATTAAATAAATTGATAGATCAAATATTTTATATTTTAATAGGTTGATGGTTAACTATTTGACCTAATATTTTTTTTTAAATTAAATCAAATCAACTTAACCAATTGTTAACACACTTTTATATTTTTGTCAAAATGCAAATATGTAAGTTTTTGGCAAAATTTATAGATATTATTTTTTTGAAAAAATGAGTATCTATAATTTTTCTATCAAAATGTGTATCTATAATTTTTTTGTCAAAAATAAAAAATCCGCATTTTTCGCAAAAATGCGAATCTACAGTTTTTCTGCCAAAAACTTGATTTTGTAATGTTTCCACCAAAATGCAAATCAGTAATTTTTTCTGTCAATATAAGAAATCTATAATTTTCTTACCAAAAATTTGATTATGTAATTTTCCAAACAAAATGCAAATCTGTAATTTTTCACCAAAATGAGAAATTCACAATTTTTACGCTAAAAATGGTTCCGTAATTTTTACGCAAAAAATTTGATTTCGTATTTTTCACCAAAATGTAAATCATTAAAATGAAAAATGCATAATTTTCTGCCTAACGTATACATAATTTTCATGCTAAAACTTGATTCCGTATTTTTTTTAACCAAAATGTAAATCCATAATTTTCGCCAAGTTAAATGTGTTGAATCAACCTATTATTCATTTAATTCTCAATTCAATAAATAATTAGTTAAATTAATCTATTTATAAACTATTTTGACAACCCCTATTTGCAGTAATATTTTGGGTTGTGGAATTAGCATTTTAAATATAAAACGAACAAATAATATTAATGAAAATTCGAGTTTAAAGTCTGATTTTATAGCGGTGCCGCTTAAAATGAAGAACAAAAAATTGACTTAAAAGTAAAAATATTTATGTTGAAAGTTTTATATAATTAACACTAGGAATCAAGTCAGTTAATAAATATTATGATATAACTAATGCTATTTTTGTATTTAACACAAAAGACGATATCTAATCACATCATTATTTATAAATATTATCCCGCAAGTACAAAATCTAAATTTTAATTAAAAATATAGGGAAAATATTCGGAACAAGACTTTGCAGAAAGTGAAATGGGATAGGAATTTGGAAACATAAAAAGTTATCCTGTATTTGTTTCATTCAAAATTCAAGATGTAATGGAGATGGGACGGACGGAAACATAAATTCCTAAAACTAAAAATATGACAATCATAAAAATTACAAAAATATTTATCTATCATACATCACCAATAAATTACTCTATAAGCAAATAAAAACAAAATTTAATTTGTATTATTTAATAATTTAAAATTTAAAATTTGACAAACTAACGTATATAAACCTTGAAGCATAAATCATATAGTCATAATAAAATTAAAAGAAATTATAAGCTTCTATTCATATAACAAAACTATAGTTTAAATGATATGAAATACAATAATAAATCGGTAATATTTAATAAATATTATAAACTATCATATTAAATCTATGTATGATATTCTATATGTACAATTTGTTATTATATATATTTGTTTCAAATGGGTTTTGGACCGTTCCGATCCTATCCCGTTACATTACCAAATGAAAATTTAAAATTTGTACCGTATGAAAATGTATTTTTTATATAAAATGAGAATTCGAGAGAAGAAATGAAACGAGACAGAAATTATGTATCAATTATTTTAGATATGCATCAATAATTTTTTCCTTTTATGTATCAATTATTTTATCGGTTTTATGTAATTTTCTATTGATAATAAATTTTTAGTGGGTAACGTTTAATTTAAAACATACAGCTGAATAATAATTATGATTGTACACAAACATATATAGTTACACAAATAAGATGCAAATTAACAATAAGCTATTAATAAAAAATTAAATGTAAGTTGATATGCTAATCTAACTGTGTAATTCTTATGTTGATATGTTAGTTTGTTTAGCATATAGACCCGCAGTTTACCTTCTTCTTTTTGTCTTTGTAAGGTATTTTTAATGGATGGGTCTTTCATCAAGTCTAAAAATATATATTCTTATTCTATTCTTATTAAAAAAATACCAATAGCGTGAAAACCTCACATAAAAATCTCTCACAGTCTATATTTTTGTTTTTACTTTAAAAAAAAAAAAGAGATTTGGTGAAAAACCACCACTAAAAACCTCACATATTGTTTTCTGTTTTCCAATCATGCGGCGCTATTACTAATTGGAAATAAAACATATTGGCAAAACAAAAACGATAAGTAAATAGATCTCTTCGAAATCGAGTTTATGTACTACGTCACACCTTATACACTTTTTGAATTCAGGTTCCTAATAAACGAAAAATCCATAGCGAATTCAGAATTCGAAGCAAGCACACACTGAAAATCAAATGCAAATGTAATTGCATCCGTTCTACCACAATATCATATTTTCAAGCAAATGCATTAATTCTGTGGTTTAAATTAATTAAATATCGGTGACATAAAATAAATTAGAACTCTATGAGTAAAAACGATATACAATTATTTAAGTCAAATATTCGAGTATATCATATTCGAGTCAAATATAACTTTTACATAACACAATAACACATTTTCATTATAATTAAAAAAAAACACAATTGCACACTGAATATAAAAAAGACAGAGATATTTTTTGTCTTTGTTTCCCTATTTCCCGATGAAGACCGAATTTGTTTTGATGTTCTTTCGTCATGATCCTATTCTTGACAGCCAAATGTGATGATAATTCACAATCAATCACTTAATAATATATGTAAGATTTAAACAATAATTAATAATTTTAACACATGTGCGAGCACTTACACGGTATATAATATTGTGTTTCATTCGTTAACATGAAGTCATATAGTTCCTGTCTGGGTATCACAGCCTAATGCCAATTAAATTTTCGGGGAATAAAAATTGATATATGTATGAACATCATTTCTCCACTAATGAACATGGATTTCATTAATCTATGCGTTAGTCATTTAGATTTAAAAATTCATATTTGATGATCCTACAAGCGGTATAAATTGGTTCTACAATTACAAGATAAATCTACAGATCTCATAGGTTTTCAAAGAAGTCATAAAGATGTCTCACCACTCTATACCATACTTTGTAGTTTGATGTGAGCGTTGAAGTATTTAAATTACATCATTGATTTTGCACCTATTTTGTTACTAATTCTCCATGTCTAATTAAAAAGAAATAATGTAACATCTAGTAAAATAACGTTTATCGGATTAAATAACAATTATGTATCATAAATTAATCATGTTTTTGGATAACGTAATATGATATGAAATAATATAACATGTTATTTGATTTAAACTCACGCAAGACTGTTGATAATTCTTTCTGATAAATGGCTTAACTGTTGATGATTTGAAAATAAAGTTTTATCAATCATAAAGTGATTTACCTTAAAAATGGCTAATTAAGATTACCTACCTAATTAATGGAAAATGTAAAGTTAGTTAGTGATATACCCTTTGTTTTATCGTTGAGAACTGAGAAGTATAGGTGAAAAGACTAAACTCAATTCGAGAGTGAAAAGCCTGATTCATCTACCAAAATTTTAAAATATAACAAGAGTTGGTTATTTATTTTTTATTTTTGATAAAATCAAGAGTTGGTTATTGATACTATATTTTCTACGTTAATTTTTACATCTATTGTTTTTTTTTCATTTAAATCTACCCTTCACGCTTATACGAAGGAATATGGAAACAACAACGTAATCTATGTTATAAAAAAATAATTGTACAATTTATATTCACATAATCAGATCAATACTTATAATCATATATAATTATACGCAATTTAGGTGTGTGCCTGTCTGTGTATGTTTGAGGTATCCACGCCGTATACACGTTCACCCAAAGCCAAAAGTGTAACCAATGATGGATTCGTTCAAAACCGTCTGTATAGAAGCTACTTCATAAAATACTATCTACGTAAATAAATTACGAAATCGTGATCTAACTATTGACTTTAAACTAATTAAAATACTCGATCGTATAACAAAAACTAACCTTAATTATAGAATTTAAACTAATAACATAATTTGATTCCGAATGATATGCTTGATTAAGAGACCTTGAAGAAAAATGATTCTTGATTTCAGAAAAAAAAAAGAAATTTACCAACCAAACGTATAGTTTTATAAGAAATAATAGACTTACTATTTATCTTAGTAACTTTTTTTTTGTCATCTGGATTATATTAGATAGAAGCAAATGGAGAACTACAACATCAAAGCCATATGTTTAAAGCTTTGGAGACGTAGCCGGCGGACAACATAATATCTCCGGAAACTAGGACCTATGAAAGGAAACCACTGATACCAAATAATCTAAGACAAAGTCTTAATCTGAAACAAGGGAACAACTAATTAAAACCATATTCTAGCTAAGAACTTCGCCAAATGAACCTCTCCTCATTCCTTGAAGACCTTGAAAAGTGGCTTATCGATGAAGACTAACAAATCCAAAAATAACTAGTATATGTTTTTTGGGGCCAAATGGGCAGTAGTTTATGTTGGTGCAATAAAAGCTGCATGAAAAATATGTGAGAATCGGAAAGACTATTCAATAAATTTTAGGAATTTTTGGGTTACATTTGTTCGATTGAGTAATAGAGAGAATCTCAACGCTAGAGTTGATTGATTGATTGATAAATAAAACTATTTAACAAAGAGAAGCAATCACAAGATAGGAATTTATACCCTTTTTTAACATCTAATAAAATTTATACTTTTTTTTGTCTATAAACAAGAAATTGTTTTTTTTTCTTTCTATATCTCAATCAAGGAGGTCATAGTTTGATTGCTTCCCGTGGAAGAAAAAAAAGAACAATCACCAGAAATTGAATTTGGGGTGAATAAAGGCAAAGTGTAAGGCTATAACCGTAATATTCCCTATTCTGGAAATAAAACGATAAAACCAATAGAATATATAACACAAATTAATCTGCGAAAAAAGCTAAAAGTTCATGCCGGATTCGACCTTCTTGCCTTGCCACTCACTTTCCAGTTTCCAAACTTTTTCGCGTTCATATTGTATAATATGTCAGTATGAAAACAGTTCGGAATATCTTTTGTGTTTAATCATCAGAAATTCATTAATAATTTGAGATGTCACACAGTATAGATATGTATACAAAATTTCGAGAGTAGTTTTGGTGTAGTGGTCTATCTGATAATAGATTTGTAAGATATTTATTGTAAGAACAATATGTTAATTCTAGAATTAAACGGATATTATAGCAAACTCAGTATATATACATATATATATTGTTTGTTTAAAGCGAACGGAATATATAACTCTCCCCACTAATCCTGAAAATACAGAAAAAGGAAAAAAAAACTCTCCACTAGTTCCAAAACGCACTGGAAGGGGAGAAGTGAGAGACAAACATGCGAAGATCAAAAGTGCTCCCCAATCACTCATTGGCCATTTCATTTTGTCGGAATTAATAAAATAAATCAATTTTCAAAGACTAAAATAAGTTTTACCTTTTGCAAAAAATGGAGTTCAATCAATGTACTGTTTTATTTTATTTTTTATTTATATAAAATTGAATACTTTTAATTACAAATGAACAATATTAAAGTTTATATATAGTCAACAAATAAACAATATATGTATATATGTATTTTACTTATAGAAATTAGGAATTAGTAACAAAACAAAACAAAAAGCAGCACATGCATATGGAAATTACCTATTATAGTGGTACTATCTATATTTGAGGATTCGTCATTTGAGTTTAAGTTGGATTTGAGTATTTGCATTATAATTAATATCATTAAGGATTGAACATTGTTAACGTTTTAAAGTACAAGTATATCTTAATTGTTTTGGACATGTTTTAAAGATTAGTTTCACTTTCATTAAGGATCCCACAGTTGTCAAAATAGAAAACAAAAAAGAACTCAAAACTCCTCATAAACTCATACATACGCATTTCGTGAAAAGAGGAGAATATAATAGCTTATTCTCACCCATTTATAATTCCATTACTTGTTCAATGAATTTTCCATCTCCTTCCACATAAATGAATACTGGAATAAATGTCTATTTTTGTTTTGGGTCGATGCTTCGTATAAATTAAAGTAAAAAATAAAAGGGAAAGGGGAAAAGGGTATTAAAAAACGATTATATAGAGAGGAATAAACTAGGAAAATGAATGTGAAAAAGATGGGGATAGAAGAAAACAGCTGCAGAGATGTTTTTATTTTTTATATTTTATTTTTATATAAAGTGCGTTATAGAGCCGAAATTGCATCGCAAATAAACAATGAGTGCTGTTGTTTCAATACAACTTTTATTTTTCCCATTTAGATATATAAAAAAACATTGAGTTATATATCTAAATGGGGAAAATAACTCGAATTTAAGGCCCGTGTATCAAAAATAACTTGGGAATTTTTATTAAAAGGATATTGGAATAACCAGTAATTTTTTTCTCTCTAAATATCCGGTAATTTATATAGTAATAACTTTGGAATATGAAACTTCATATGTTAGAAACTGTCTTTGGAGGAACATGTGCACAGTGCACCACTGCACCTTTAATAAATAAATAAAAACACATGCACCTCCGTTTTTGAGTTTGATGCAGTTAATTGTGTATATTATATATACTATTCGTTATATACACAAATTAAAAGGAAGCGTAGTAAGATGACAAAAAAAAAAAGCAAGCGTAGTACAAATATTTTGTCAAGAAAAAACGAATGTACAATCCCTTGGGATTTGAGAGACATTTTTAATCAGTTAGTTTTCCATGGATTCCATTTCTTTTTTATATATGAAGGTGACAACAAATTAAAAAATTCTCCTTTTTGTCATTATTTATGTGAAGCAAAAATCAAAATTTAGCAGGTAACAAGTATTCTAGTACATCATTGAATCAATATGATATGAAAGTTTTTGGAAACTCATAAAAATGTGACTTACTAGTGACATAAATAGTTTAAATCATTTTTTTCTCTTGCGACCAGCAGATTGTTTTTAGAATAACAGATATTATACTACCCTATGTAAATTTAATTTTATCATAATAAAGGAACTCATGTTCAGTGCAACTATACCTAAGAACCGTCTAGACTTAAAGTTCCGAGCTACATTGAGAGAGACTAAGAATCAAAATATACAGTTTGTATATTTAATTTATCATAAAGGAACTCATGTTCAATGTAAGTATACAAAAGTCCCCAGCTACATTGAGAGAGACTAAGAATCAAAATGTCCAGTACCTCGCAGAAGAAAGATACAGCAAATAGGACAAAATAAAACAAAAACAGCCATCTACGTTGACATATAATATGGGCGAGCGCATATATATTTATTAGTGTTTGATAGTGTGAGTGTATGTGCAATTCAATTACAAGAAATAATAATACTGATAGGGATATTTCTTAAAAATAATTTTGTGGGTGTTCTGATTCATTTTCGCTTTGACAGACAATTTTTATCATTGTTACTAATTTTCATTTTCTGTAAATTATTTACGGAATCGCATTAGAAAACATCGTTATTCTATTATTATACTAATTACCAATCAAAACTTATTATACATGTACAGAATTAATTTTGCCACAGAACTTCTAGTTCTACCATTGTAAAGACTTTCATTTTAAATCAAAAACATCATCTTTGTTTTTTTTAAAAGCCAATCCTCAAAAATCATACTTACATGCAATACAAAATATATAGTCATCTTCGATTTTCTTTTTATAGGAAAAATCTAACTTGCATAACATTATCTTTAGCTACACCAACAACATACAATTTGTAGTAGTAAAAAGAGGATTAAGAAAAGCCATTATTTTTCTTAAAGAAGAGCCATGATTTCTTCTCGTTACATGAATGTAGACAAATTGACATTAGTAACATATAGTTATATAGATAGTCTAAATATTTCGAGTGGATTTGGAAAGGGTAAATTTTTATCTCTTTTTTAATTATTAAGTAGCAAGTTGATGTTTTTTTGTGTTTTTGCTTTTTGGTTTGTTATGTCTCACTAGTTTGAGTTTTAGTTTCTTCTTAACATCGACACTTTTATCATTTTCCCTTCTCTTTTATTTATTTATTTGTATCTTGTCTTTTTCTCCAATCATGATAGCGAATATTGTTACATTTGGCTTTTCTGATACAATCAATGGATGCATTTTTTCCGAGTGCTTCCTGCGAGACTAATCAACCCATTCCGTAATTTAATAATTATCTTTTAAGAGTTTTTTTCTTATTGAAATCCTTAAAAGTTTTTGAATCATTATATTTACATATAATTTTAACCAGACATTTGGGATACGGTGCAATATATGTTTTTTTGTTAAATATATTTTAAATCAATTATATCTACACATGTTTAATTAATTATAAAATATTTTGGACCCGTCATTTACATATAGTTTTTAAATATATATATATATTTACAATGATCTACACATCTATTTTCAATTCTTTTCGATTCGACCACCTCAACGTCATGCAAAACAATAATGTGATCAAAGTATTAACCAAAAATTAAAATTAAAATAATAATGTGATCAAGGTGTGGTCGTTGTGGCGCTGCGATCCAACCACAATATATAACAATTGTACCCATTGACGATCTTATTCTTACTATATAGATGAACTGCGACAAGGACGATTACAATAAAATGCAAAATTTTAAATTAAAGAATTATTTACACTTAAATTGACATATGGAGTTAAAAAATTAGGTAACTTATAGATAGATAGATAGATAGCTATTAGAAGTAAATTTATTTCCCAATCCCAAAATAAATCTTCTAACCAGTAGACAACCATAAGTTAAATTCTACACTAGATATCTCTTCTATTAATCCAGCTAGACATACGTAAATTGCACCTCGTAACTGTATAAAAGTTTTACCAAAACATACATTCATAGTTGTAAAATGTAATCACGCTATTTGTAAAGCCATTATTGTAACAAATTATTTGAAGACGATTTGTGACCACTTTTTTATTTTGTTGTATTATTCGAGAGTGATTTGATAACTGATTTAAAATAAAGTTGTACTTACCAATCATCGTGTATCTTATATCTCGACAAACAACTGTCTAATGTGGTTTATGAACATATATGTAGTTTTATCACTCTAGTGTTCTCGTGGTCATCTAAATATCATAAAAGTTAACTAATTCATTAAAAACGATCCTTAATTTATGAGGTTAAGCCAAATAGTAAGAGGAGTTAACTCACTTGTGCTGGATTTAAATTTGAATATCGTTTGGGACATCTGGACATATGGTGCAAAATGTTTAAAATTTTACGTAGGAGAAATTTATTGGTTTATGGTTGGTTCGCGTCTATGAATAGATAATATATCAAACTGGTTTAGTTAAGCAGTAATTATGAGAAATTAACTTTCGTAATTCTTAAAAGAACTCATTAGTATTTTTTTTAAAAGACATTTGCGTTTGTATATAAAAAGAAAAAAATGCATAAACATATGATATATGAAACATAATTTTGTGACAATTGACAAAGAGGAATTCTAGATAGAGAGAAACATTTTAGAAAGAAATTTTTTTTAGAGTATCTCCAAAGAGACTCCATCCCACTATTTTAGTATGGGAAAAAAATTTTCTACTCCAACAAAACTGCATAAATTACACTATAATAGAGTTTTAGTGCATTTTGCTACAGTGTCACACTGTAGCGACGCTATAATTTTTTCTTTTAATTTAAACTCTCTCATAATAAAAGAAATATTAGTTAAAATTTACTATAGAATTTTGAAATAGAACAGAAATTAAAAAACTAAATTCAATATTACACAATAAACTTTAATTAAAACATTTAAACATAAAAGTTACAAAATTAAAACCAAACAAACATAAAAACTAAAAACAACAAAATATATTTTAAAAACATAATAAAATTTTTGATAATAATCTAGTAACTGAGAAAATTAGTTCCGCTTCCGTTAAGATAATCATAATACGGGATATAATTTTCTGGATCATTTGGTGATTTTTAGCCTTCTCCTTGAAATTGGTCTTGTTGCGATTGATCTCCTTGATATTGAGATGCTCGATATTGAGATTCATGGTATTGGGAACCTTCACCGTGTTCTTCGTATTGGTTCGTTTGAGCTTTTTCCAAAATTCTTTTTCTTTCCATTTCAATGTACGCACGAGACGTTGGATCAGTTATAGAACTCAAATCCGCAAACATTATTTTGTGATCTTGTTTAATTTTTTCTACCTCAATCTTCTGTCTTTGAATTTTATTTATTTCAGAAGAGCTTTTAGTAATAGATTTGATAAGTTTCTCATTTTGCTCCATCATTTGTTTGAACTGTTCATCAGTGTGTTGTTTTCTCTTGGTTTTTTTGAACCCATTGGTCTTGAAGATAAATTAAAAGTGACTTCTTCAGTATTCATATTAAGATCAATAGAACTTATACCTGGAGATGGTGATGAAAACGATGGAGACGATTGCACATCACGACTTTCTTCTGGGAATGAAGCGGGTGTATTAGTCTTTTTGTTTGTAAATTTTTCAATACCTTTAAGAATAGGCCAAACGTGATCGAACTTGAATCCTTTCGAGTATTTGGGATCTTGTGCTAATAACATCTTCACTTGGTTTACCTGATTAATTATTTATAGGAGAAAAATGTAGATAATATAGTAAGTACATTAAAATAAAAATAATGCATGTACAAATACTCTTAAGTGTGTATATAGAAGACTTACAATGTCTTGTTCAGAAGCACCGCTAGGATTCTTATTTTCAATCTGGTTAACACATCCCCTCAGCTTGGAGATTGCAGAAAGAATTATTGCCATTCGAGATTGTAAAGATCTTTTTGGTCATGGTTGATTACAAAAAATCTTAGATTTTTTATATTCAGCTTCAACTCTTGTCCAAAATTGATCTTTTGATTGGTTTATTCCTATGATTGGATTTTGAGAGACATCAAGATATACATGACATAAATGCACATCTTCATCAATTGAATATGACGATGATCTACTTGAAGTCATTTTAGAAGAAATATTTTAGAGGTAAGAAATGTGTTGAAGATGTGTGATCATTCAAAGAGTAGTATACCTTTATATAGAGAAGTGAAGAAAAATCAATGCAATGGTTAGATCTTGGCCGAAAAAAATAAACGGTTTAGATTGAATGCAAACTTTTCTTAGAAGATAATAATGATAGAAAACATGAAGTGACTAATCAATGCAACGGTTAGATCTTGGCCGAACAAAATAAACGGTTTAGATTGAATGCGCTTTTCTTAGAAGATAATAATGATAGAAAATATGAAGTGACTAATCAATGCAACGGTTAGATCTTGGTAAATGAAAATGAACGGTTTAGATTGAATACGCTTTTTTCAGAAGATAATAATGATAGAAAACATAAAGTGACTAATCAATGCAACAATTAGATCTTGTTCAATGAAAATGAACGGTTTAGATTGAATACACTTTTTTCAGAAGATAATAATGATAGAAAACATGAAGTGACTAATCAATGCAACGGTTAGATCTTGGCCGAACAAAATAAACGGTTTAGATTGAATGTATTTTTTCTATAAAATGGATATCATGTTTTTAAAATTATCTCACCATCATCTTCTTTTTCTCTTAAGATGAATTATAACTATGGTAGTTCATCTCATATACCATCTTTTTCTTCTTCTTCATCATCTTCAGATGATGATAATTATGATGATATAGAAAAGCAATTTGTACGTCAAATTACTGCAAACAACAATTTTCTCATCACTAAACAACTACTTAACGAGAGATCTCATGGTGGTTCTATTCCTGGTCATATAGTTATCAACCGTGATCGGGAAAAAGCATCTCGTAATCTCTTCAACGATTATTTTTCAGAGAATCTTTTGTTTTCTGAGATGATGTTCCGACAAAGATTTCGGATGAGCCGTCATTTGTTTCTTCGTATTCATGATTCTATACAAAGACATGATAATTACTTTGTCCAACGAAGAGATGGAGCTGGTAAATTAGGGTTGTCTGGTTTACAAAAAATAACTGATGTATTCCGAATGTTGGCGTATGGTTTACCGGCGGATTCCACCGATGAGTATATCAAAATAGGAGAGTCTGCAACTATAGAAAGCTTGAAGCGATTTTATCGTGCTATTGTCGAGGTGTTTGCAGGCTGCTATCTTCGATCACCTGACGCTAATGATGTTGCACTACTCCACATTGGTGAACGTCGAGGATTTCCAGGTATGTTGGGTAGTCTAGATTGCATGCATTAGAAATGGAAAAACTGCCCAACAGTTTGGGGAGGACAATATACTGGTCGTAGTGGATCTCCTACAATTATTCTTGAAGCTGTAGCCGATTATGATCTTTGGATTTGGCATGCATATTTCGGTCTACCAAGGTCTAATAATGATATAAATGTGCTAGAGGCATCTCATCTCTTTGCTAATCTAGCTGAAGGTACCGCTCCACCAGCAAATTATGTTATTAATGGAAAACATTATAATATGGGTTATTATCTAACTGATGGTATCTACCCAAAATGGTCCACTCTTGTTCAAACAATTCATGATCCACGTGGTCCAAAAAAGAAATTATTTGCAATGAAACAAGAAGCATGTAGGAAAGACGTAGAACGTGCATTTGGAGTATTGCAGTCAAGATTTGCAATTGTAGTCGGACCATCACGCTTATGGAGTAAGCAAGTGTTACATGATATAATGACAACTTGTATAATAATGCATAATATGATCATAGAGGATGAACGTGATGTTGATGCAACATTTGAAGAACGAGTGGAAGTCCCACGCGCAGAAGTAGAGATGACGGGTGATGATGATGCTCGATTTCAAGAATTCTTATCTCGACACAGACAAATCAAAGATCGTGATACTCATTTTGAACTTCAAAATGCATTGATAGAACACTTGTGGTCCGAATATACTAATTCTGAGAATTAGTATTATGTAATTTTGAGTTGAAAAAAATGTAATATGCAATTCCGATAATTATTAATATATAATATATTTTTTATCATTTTTTAATTTACTGTTTTTAATTTATCGTAAATATTTTATTAAATTAAAAATTAATTAGAAGAGTAGTAATTTTTATTAAAATTCTAAATTAAAAATAAATAAAATTTAGCTTAATAATATAATAATAAAAATATTGTTTTTAATAATATAATAATAGTGAATATTTTTTTTAGTGTAATATTTGATGTTATGGTTGGAGATGGAAAAAAATTTAGTGCTAAAATTACACTAAAAAAATGTAGGTTTTTATACTAGAATAGAGTTTTTGCTTGGAGATGGCTTTGAAAGATCAACCATAAGTGTATTTGAGCGGTAACTAGCGATTGATTTTCATATCTGATTTTAAGTCCGATATATGCTCCAATTTCTAATCAATTTTGTGCTGAATTCATTGTTTAAACTGGGTTAATGTATGTCTCCGGATAAACGCTTCCATATACAACTCTAACAAAAACAACTTTTAGTCTATTATAACTATGATGTAATTAAAGATTGTAACCAACCTATTATATCAGTAGAATATGTTTTAGTTCATTGGTCTCATTGTACATTAATGTCATCATCAATATGGGTGACTACTACTTTAATTCACATGGCTAGTCGAATCCGTCTATATTCATATATTTGGTTATATCTGAAACATAACTTTTAAAGGAGATTTAGATTAATGGATCTAACTAAGGGGGGGGGGGGAATGGGGGAATATAACATTGGCTTATAATCTGATGGTGAACTTAATAATTAACAACAAGACTCATTTGGTGTATACTACATTTGTCTCTTTCAAATAATTGATGAATATCGACAAGACCATATATAGCCAATTAGACTCTAGTCACTATATGATCATGCTTACACTAAAATGATCTGAATGTCTCTCCCGTTTGAACCACTAGAAAAACTCTATCCATGGTTCAACACTTAAGCTCATGAACGATTGCAACGAAACCAAAAGTAAACAAACATGTAGAGTAACTAGAGTTGCGGAGTCTAATTTTTCGAACACAATACAGACCCAAAAATGGAATAAGACCGACGAAGAAATTTATAAATAATGATGCAAGTTAAAAGTTATTTCAGATGTTTTGGTGGTTTATTCGTTTGTGACGTTTGATATATTGAGTTTTCATTATCATTTTGATTGCACTTTCATTCGATTTCTTACATTTCATATTGCATATTAGGAGTTTACTTGCATAGTTTGCATACTATTCTTTCTTTGTAAGTAGTTGGAGTGGAATATGCATCAAAAAGAACAAATTGGTGCTAAAAGAGACCAAAAGAGTGGGGTTTATGAAGAGAAGAGAGTGCATTGTAGAGTTCCAAGAGCCAGGTGACGTCATGGAGACCTAGCGGCCAAGTCCAGCGGGATAGCGAGCCCGGTGGTGTTACAACAAAACCAACTTGAAGATCCGGTGGATTTGTGCAGCGGTCAAAGGACACCGCTAGCATCCAGCAGACAAATGCAATGGCTACGTGTCACCAATAGAGGGCATGGGGCATGTGTAGCAGTTGAAGTATCACTGCTGATAAGCACACTAAACTCACTTGAAGATATGGCGGGCATATGCAGTGGACATGTGTAGCGGTTGAAGTATCATTGCTGCGAAGCACACAAAACTCACTTGAAGATATGGCGGGCATGTGCAGTGGCTGAATGACACCGCTAGTGTCCATCGTCCAAGTGCAGCGGCCAGAAGCACACCGCTGCACTTGAACCGAATCGATTTTAGCCGATTTTCTCCCCTCATTCTTCTTCTCTTTCACACGAACTCTTTCTTCTTCTTTATTCTCTTCACTTTCACGATTTTCTTCTTTCAAAACAAAAGAACTCTCTCATTTCTTCACCAAATTCATTATTTTTTGAAGCAAATTTCAAGTTTGCACTGTATCTTTTGAGTAATCTCTAACTCTTCCTCAATTTTTTTTGTCAAATCCCCTTCGATTTTAAGGTATTTAAGACAAGTTTGGACACTGTCAAATATTCTCTCAGCTCCAAATATTTTTCCTTTGCAATCATTGTTGTACAACGTGTATTACCTATATTGACGAGGGAAGGATTACAAAGCGAATGTGGAGAGTTTAAAGATTTTTCTTTGGGTTATGTGGTATATCTGGAAGGCAAAAAATCAGAAGATCTTTCATAATTTTAATGATCACCCACGTGATACACTTGACATCGCCATTCAAGAAGAGAAAGCATGGAGAAGAACAAATTTGAAAGAGCATCCGCATGAAGGAATGATGGGTGGTGTATCGGAGGAGAGTCTAGCCCAGGACACCCTTCTCTGTTACACGGATGGTTCGTGGCACGACTTGGATAGTAGGAGCGGACAAGGTTGGATCGCTACCATTGGCGGGGAGATTCTACATGTTGGTCTGAAATGGTCTTGACGATGCATTTCTCTTCTTCATACAGGGTTAGAGGCTCTTGTCTGGGTGATGCAGAGATTGGTAGTCATCCCTCAGTTGGACGTTATTTTGTCACGCATTGCATAGACCTCATTAACATGACGGCAAATGCAGTTCAATTGCAAATTGCAAATCCGAAGGATTGACCTGCATTTGCATCAGAGCTGGAGGATTTCTTAATGTTTAGAAACTTATTTGTATCTCTTACAATTAGATTTATTCTGCATATTGAGAATATCCGCACAGATCAACTTGTAAAATGTGTAAGAGTACGTGTTTCTATTTTTCCATTTAATACATCGTAAGAAAAAAAGTTTCTAAACCAACTATTTAATATATTGGGATTTGACGACAAAAAACAAATTGTATATGGAACGTAAGCATGCAATGACACGAAAATTGAGCAACTACCAAATTTTAACTATAACTTTTCCAGACGAAAGGACCAAACCAATCTTGTTCCAAACTGAAGTATTGTAAATTTTACTTCTCAGTTTCTTCTAAGGAATGAAATAAAGTGAATGTAAATAATATCTAATATCCAATTGTTTGTGTTTCAAAATGTGATTGCTATGGTTGTCACGCTCCAACCGCGGGCCTAATCGCACCATCATAGCTTTAGTAAAATTGAGCAAGGGTCATGTCAACAGTGAAGAGGGAATCGTTTGGTTTCAAAGTTAGTGCATTTGCGCAAAAGTGAGACGTTGGGTTTGCATTTACGCAAGTAAGATTGATGGCTTTTATTATTCTTTATGTGAAGTTAAAGAAAGAAGCTTGTAGAGCAACTTCAACAACGTGGACCACATTACCATCTAAACCGGGCTGGACCACAAAGGTGTCTCGTGGTCCCGGTTTATTTTCTTGCCGAAAACGGCTGCTTCATTACGTATTTACGACCCTACGTGTCACCAAACGGTCACGTGACAATGACCAATCACGCGGACAAGTACAACGATACCAATTTTCGTCCGGTTTAAGAGATGACTCATGAATTAGAGAAAACCGGATTTTAAAACAGTTTCAACCAGCACAAACCAGAGAACCATAAACCGGGTTTGTATTTAGAGGTGAAACTACGCAGACAACAAAAGGTAGTTAAAAGGAACAAGTTTTTAAAAGATGCAACGCAAAAACAAGTTGGTGCAGATGCAAAACTGGTTTTTTGTTTTTTGGGCAGAGAGCAGACAACACGAGCATCAGTTTATCTTTGCGTTTGAGAAGTCCATCTCTGGATGCTGCGTGAAAAGAACGAAAGAAGAAGAAAACCGTTCAATATAAGAAAAAACTATGTAATAAGAATCGAAGATAGAGATGTTGTAGGAAGATGTATTGCTTACATCTGACATGAATTTCTTGAGAATATCTTGCTTCTGTAGCTCATCGCTTGTTGGAAGACCCATCTGCTTTTGCCTTTGATCAAACTATGTATAGGAAAAACATAAAATAACACTCAGTGTCGCAGAGGAAATTAACAAGAATAGCCAATGATTCTCGTGACACTTGAATGGAGAAAGAAATGAATTTAAGAAGCAAAGTACCATCATTTTCTCAACAGTAGAGCGAGTTTCTGGGTCAAGGTCAGCTAATTTGCTGCTCTCTGGTTCAACTTTTTGAGTATCTATTTCAGGCTCACCTTTCAAACAGCATTTCCACCACTCCATTTGATCATGCTTAGTCAAGAGAATCGAAATCAACTTTTGATCCTCTGCAAAAGTTATCATTTTGAGAATTATATACAACAATAAGCACTCTTGTTCACCAACAATAAAGTTCAATTTATTGATCATTATTCACTCGGGAACTAGGCATATACCGATATTCCAGTAGCAGTCATCAGGCTTCACAGATCGGTAGAACTCTCCCTATAATTATTGCAAGTTTGGAAATTTAGCAAGATTAATGAAAGAGGATTAGGATGGTATTTGAACAATTCATGATAAACAATAGCAACGGAACTTACATCAATTATTGGATCCTGGCCTTTGAGACCAACCTTGAGACGGTTCTTCTTAATCTCACATACAACAGACCGTGCTTTAGTGCCACTAGGCACTGGAATGTTAATTGTGACCTCCTGGAGAGTCTGGACCCATGAGTAGTTCTCAAGATCAGTTCCATTACCTTTGTTAGGAACTGCAAAGAAACATACACAAAGTTAACTCGAAAGAACAAAAGGACACTAATGCTTATCAAAAAGATTTAGCAGAGCATAAGATAGAAACAAAACTACAATCAAGTATAAAATTCAGGATCTTTTGCTCTCACAAGAGAGGTATCAAGTTCTAGAACTCTAATCAAACAAGGTTGATGTTGCAATTGCTGTTAGGTGAACACTAGCAGAACTTACTGATACTTCACATCTCGAAGAACAGTATTGAACAAACAATTCACTGATCTAAAAGCTCCTCTCAAATATCATAGTTCTTTATACCAAGGATGTAACACATGATCAAGACCAATAAATAACCCTATTCAAGTTCTAAATTCCCAGTTTATTCATCAATTTCAATCAAAGTTCCAATCTTAAGAACACATACCCTACAACCAGATTTTCAAGTTAAGACATCACAGGATCAAGGACATGCCAAGTTTCAATATTCAACTTCTTCAAATTCAGGTTAAAAGAAAACGATTTGATATTTACCAATAGGACTAACTTCCTTCTTCTCCTCCTCCTTAGGCTTCTCCGTTTCCATAGGCTCTGCACTTGAAGCAGCCATAGTCGCCTTCACACTATCTTTCTCCACCTTCTTCACCACAGGATTCACACTTTCTTTTTCCACCTTCTTCTCCACAGGCTTCACACTCTCTTTCTCAGCTTTCTTCTCAGCCTTCCTCAAATTTTCCTTAGCCGCCCTAACCGCGACGGCGATCTCTTCCTCCACATAAGGTTTCTTGAGAAAATCGCTTTGTTCTCCAAGAAAGTCAAAAACTTTCTCCAAAAATCCTAATGGGTTTGAAGAATTGAATGTCGCCCTAAACGGTATCATCGTGGGTCGGCTCCTGCTGCTTTCTTCTTCAACCTCAGAGATAATCGCCATGGGGGTTTCTCGGATCTAGGGTTTTTGCTCTACTTGTTGGGTTTTGAGACACAGAAGGAGAGGGAAATTATGGAATTGGATATTCCAAAATTCGATTTGAGATGCAAGTTTTTCAATTTGATTGGGAAAATCGAAAAGCCCCAAATCTAGAGAGTTCGAGAAGTACTAAACAGCTAAATGGAGAAATGAAAGATGGGATTTTTACAATATAGTTTTTTCATACAGTTTTATGAAAATTGATATTTTTCAATATTATTATTATCGAAATGATAAGACTTGTTCACTATTTGTTTAAAGCTAAATCCTTAAAGAACTTTATAAATCTATTGAACTTTTTTTTTACCAAAAATGTTTTTTTTTAACAGGCCCAAAGATGCTTAAATATCTTTTTTTTTGGGGTCAATAATATCTTTGTTTTTTTAAATCATATTTTCGCCATACATTACATAGTTAATTAACTTAAAAATAATTATGTAACAATCACTAAGATAATAGGTTTTCCAATCAACTGTTTTTTGTTCCGTCTAAATTTGTTTTGATTTTTAAGCAGAAACTTTACATATGTGGAAGCGAATGAATAGTATATCAATATTATTATTTTTTATCAAAAAAATCACTATGATAATAATTACTTTTTAGCTAAAACTTTTTTGACAACCTTTTATGAGCATTTTATTAAATTCAATATATTGGGCCGATAAAAAGAAAAAAAAAAGAGAGACAAAAGTTCCATATATTGAATAGTTGCGCAAAAGTTTGGCGTGGACCAAAATATGTCTACAACGACCAAACCGAAATAGCCCAATAAGGCCCAATGAATTATTTTCATGTTTGTATGTCATTTTCTCCCTCTCTTGAAAAGTTGGAAATTATGATCAAAATCTCGATTTCTACCCGTTTACTCTAGTTCTGTGAGCGGCATATATATATCAAAAAATTCGTTTAATTTGTTAGTTTCATGAGCAATTTATCATGCATTGTATAAAATCGGTGAAAGCGTCACGATTCACTGCCTAAAAATTGTGATTAAAAACGGTTTGAAACTAAAAGCATTGGGCCGTCTCAATATCATATATCATCAACATAACATATGCATATTCCATTAATTGGTTGCAAGGTTTGTATGATAAATTATAATATGAGAACTTCAGAAAAGCAAAACAAAAATAACAAAAAATCTACAAAAGGCCATGGTATAAAAGAACAAAAAGCAAGGATAAAAGGCCCACCACCTACACGAGATAATTAAGTGCAATCTTCTACTCCATATTAAATGTTTACCTCAACGTGACCTACGATGGGAACGGCAATGAGAACCATAATTGCATCAGATTCTCGACCCAGTGAGGATTCTTCACTCAGAGATCAGATAAATGATTTTACGTGTCAGTCTCTTTGAGCCACGAAGATTTACAATCGATCCCAAGTTTTAGTTTTTATCAAAGAGAAAGATTATACACCAAAGATTCAAAACTTTTTAGCATGAAAAAAATTAGTTATATGCATTATAGTAAAATATTGTTGGTAATATATATTATTAACTATATGATATTAATTCATCATGAAATCATATAGTAAATTTTCAAAAAAAGAAGAAGAAGAAAATCATATAGTATGTTGGAATATGCTTGTTTTAAAAAAATCTTTTGATTTTATTGTATATGTTTTGGTTGGTGACTAATAGTTATACGATGTGGTAAAATCGTTTCTGGCAGTTAAAAAAAGTGATAAATTTTTAACAACAAATATAGTATTTTTTTTTTTGAAATGCACAAAAGGTAAAAGAATGTCTATCCAACTTTATTGATATATGGTTTAAATCCGTTTTCCTAATCACTCGAATTAATGCAAACCGTTTTTGCTACTGTAAATTTCAAGTATTCCATGAGAATCAACAACTTGTAATCAATAAAAGGGTTAGTCCCGAACCGTAGTGTGGTTGGTCGTTAGTCGTTACAAAAGAGCTTATTCATTGAAAGATTTTCGTAAGTTTGGGTGTACTCGCATAGAGAGAGGTAAGAAAAAGTACACACCATGCATTTATTCATTGAAAGGAGTTCTCTGAAATCACAAATTTAATTGTGTATTGCAGAGAATAAACCGTTTTAATTAAAAAAATTAATAAGTTTTTTTTTCTTTTTGGTTAAGAAAAATAAATATAATTTTAACTAACAAATGAGGAAGAAAAGGATTTGTCCTTTCATATATTGATAACATCAACTTCACTTTTCGTATTTTTGTAACATATAAGAGGCTCATTTATTTGAATGAATGACCAAAAAGATGGTCAGAGAAACTTTCTAAGTTTAGAACAGCAATGATTTATTAGAGTTTACGTAAAGGGAACATTAAATGAATTGTTACGAAGAAAAGTTTCAAATAAATTTGATATGTATGAAATCAGTTATGGATCTCTGGTCGATATGGTTGGCCCAAATAAATTAAACAGGACCTACCCATGCATTCGTGGCATTAGAAAGATCAATGATTATTAGTGTTACGTCCGTTGATTTTAAAATGGAGACGAATGATAAAATTAAGGACATCAACCTAAGATATTTTAAAACGCAAGAAATAACCATGGATCTCTCTTGAAGTAATAGGAGAATCAATTGATCATTAAAACCCTGATTGTTTATTCATAACTTTATACCGTCGCTGCAAGAATATCAAGCCTATTCATATATTTATACTAAGTACGTAACATGGTATTTAATTAAAACTAAAAATTATAGGACACGAGTGTGAACCTTTTAAATTAAGTAGAAATTTAAGAATAATTATAACATAAATAAAAAGTGTCAGGGATTCACAACAAAAATGCAAAAAATGTGTAGCATAATTAAATTCTGATGGTAAAGTTAGCAGAGTGGATTAGTGGGTAGAGTATTCATTATAAATCTCGTCTTCCTAGGAGTTGATTTAATCTGGTAATTTCATTTGACCACTACAGTATTTGCATGACAACAATAACAATTTTTGAGATTGCTTTTAATTTTCGGTCTGAAAACATCTTATTCTTCAGTGAAAACAAAGGTTTTTTTTTTGAAAACCAGTGAAAACAAAGGTTATATATGCATAGTAAAATAATGTATAATACATATATGATGTGACGTCCACCTGTTAATGCCATACAAATCCATAAAATAAACTGACATCATTATATCCCACATGATGTAGTAGCTAGGTTAACCATAGGGACCATGAGTCCACAAATGCAATTCACTTACATATAGAGAATATGGTATAAAGTGATTGTAAGTGAAAAACTTGGAAAGAGCCACAATTAGGTCGACGAATGAGCGGAGAGGAGAAGATGGAGAGGGAGATGGTGGAGGAGGAGCCTCTCAGCCCATTCTCACGGCTGTTCAATTCGCCGGATTTTAACTGTGCAATAATAGTCACAATGGGATGTAGAGTCAAAGGAAAAACACGTGCCATCATCGACGGCCTTAAACACACCCTCGTTAATCAGCCTCGATTCTCCAGCATTTTAGTAAGTCCAAATACACACACACACCCATATATATATATATAGTATTTAATATAAACATCAAAATATTTCATTATTTTTGTGGTTAAACAAAAATGTCTGATTATTGTTAAATATAAGATTTCACTGTTCTGTATATACACACATAGTAAAAGGTATGAAAAAAGAAATGGTATATTTTATGATAAAATGATTTAAAAGCACTGGATTAGTTAATACCTTGTCACTTGGTTAGCAATATTTCATCAGAATATGCATTTTCTCTTACCGTGTTTTTTCAATGAAAATGGTAAAAAATGTTTTATTTCCTTAAGAATCTCTTGAATCATGTGTAATTGCTGACCGTTTTAAATCTATTTTTGTTAGACGGTAAACGATGTTCTTCTTGGAGTAACGCAAGCCGGACTTCGCGGTACCTTAGTCGAAGATATGGTAAAAGTTGTTTTTACATTATAGTGTCATGCATAGTAATTAAGTGTTCACACACATCTAAAGAAGCTCTTGTCATATTTTTAAAAAAATAGATCAAGAAGCAACTCCGAAATCGAAAGGGTCGATGAGAAGCCGAATTCGTTCGGCCATTATGATTAACTTAAGACCAAGCACAGGAATTGAGGTATATTAATGTTTAAACTTGGAATCTTAAAACCAAATAACTTGAAACTAATTGTTTGGTTTCATTACTGTTCAATGATGCAATGTAGGCTCTAGCGGATATGATGGCCAAGAAATCGAGATGCAGATGGGAAAATCTCTTCAGTTACATTCTCCTACCATTCTCTGTCGGCTACAGACTGATCCTTTAGACTACTTGCGCCAAGCTAAAGCCACAGTTGACCGCAATGAAAAAGACGAGCTTATGTAAAAGCATCATCATTTATCAATGTGCAAATTGTGCATATCCTTGGTTCTTTTAAACTTTTCTTATCATTTGTTTGTTTCCTTCATTTATGTACAACGAACGATAAAATTATGCATACAGAGATACATTCACCAGATAGTTCTGGATGATGATGACCATGATGGTGACTGTCAAAAGTCACATTACATACTTGCTACAACAGATGGAATCTCCGCCTCCACCTCAATTTCTCCATCGGATCCCTCCTTGGTCGTCTGTAACAGTTTAGCCAAGCCAATTTATATAATCCGGTAATCAAACCAACCGTACAGTTGTTATTTGGTTAGCTAAAACCGAGAATGCTCTTTTGATTTACCTGAGGAGAATTGGTTTCAGAGAGATACCGACCCAATGCTCCTTCACCACGAAGAATCTTAGCTCCAGAGCCTCTACGCCCTTCACCTTCAACTGCTTCCTCATCCACCACAACCGCCTCTATCATATCACTACCTGTACTCTCGTCCGGAATCTGAGGAAAAGAAAAACATTTAGCATAAATATACAAGGCTGAACGCGGATTTTAGCAGAATGGATTTGAAAGTAATAAGAAGTGTATACCTCATACATAGAGTCCATGAGGATGCTTTCTAAAAGAGCTCTTAAGCCACGAGCACCCGTGTTTTTGGTTATCGCTTTTCTAGCTATTAGCCGCAATGCGCTGTCCGTGAAATGTAGCTTTACCTGAGGAAAGAGGCAATGAAGATTTGTCTTAACATCTGGAGCAGAGAGATAGGGAGATGAAGAGAGAAAAGTAGTTACACTATTCATCTGGTACATCTTTTTGTATTGCTTTCCAAGAGCGTTCTTGGGGTCCGTCAGCACCTGCAATCATATGGTATTATATCCTATTTCTAGGAACATGATTGAGTGATGCGAGAATCACATCAAATGTGAAATATTACCTGCATAAGCTGGTTCTCAGTCAAAGCAGACAAACTGACTAGAACTGGAAATCTTCCAACAAATTCAGGTATTAAACCATAAGCAATCAGGTCACTGCTTTCCACCTGCCAACACCAAACATCTCAGTATAAACTTCGATACAACCAACAACAAGCAAAAGAATCGCCCAAACACGAGCTCAAAGACCAATCTATCATTTGCTGGGTGAAGAGATGATAAAACCTACAGTTTCCATCAGGTTTGATGCAACAGCGGCATTTGTAACACTACCTGCCCTCATGTTAGCTCGTACAGGAGCACCAAACCCTATTGAAGAATCATGGCGCCTGGAACAAAATCATTCAGTTGACTTCTAAAGGTAATTTGTTGAGACGACAAGAAAAAAGAGAATTTCGGGTTTTGTTCACTAGTCATACCTCTCGGAGATCGTCTTTTCAATGTCTACAAAAGCACCACCACATATGAAGAGTATATCCTTTGTGTCTATCTGCAGACAGTTGACAAGGACGCGAGTAAGAAACATATGTAACAAAGGAGATACCTAAATCAACCTAAAAAGAAAATCTAGAAGCCATGTCCATGTAAATTATAAATCCTAACACTCCAATCATTATGCATAGAACATTAATTGGAATGTGAAAGCTATTAGATCTACATAATCATTAACATTTCTTATGACATTAGTCTTGACCCATATTCACAATAATAGAAATACAGATGCATAGCTTTTGTTTTATTTTTTTGCAAGGTGCAAGACAAAACATACAGAGTAAGATCACGCAGAATCAAGCAGAACAAACCTGGATATTGTCGCCTCTAGGGTGTTTCCTAGCTCCCTTCTCAGGTACATTAACAATCTATATCCAGAAAGAGTGAGTTAGAAACTAGGGATCAACTACAAAAGAAGGATTGAGATCTTAGTTTGCAAAGCTCTCAAAGCAAATAGTATATGACTTCCTTTGGTAAGTCTAAAATTTACTAAAAAGACTTTTGTAGCATACTTAAACTGTAAACTTACTGTTCCTTCCAGCATTTTTAGCAATGCTTGTTGAACACCCTCTCCTGATACATCTCTGCTGATGTTAAGGCTTTCAGCCTGGTAACAAAAAGGTTCGAAGAACAAAATTTCGTTTAAGAAGCACAGAAAATAATATTCCAGTTTTCCAACCTAGCACGACAACAAAGTTTTTAGTTCCAACCTTCTTTGTTATCTTGTCAACTTCATCAATGTAAACAATCCCCTGCTGTGCAGCTGCAACATTATAATCTGCGACCTGGAGAAAGATACCAAATCCACACATTACAAACAATATTCAAAAATCGATTATAGTAGTCTACAAATAAAACGTGTATGGGTTTTAGAAGTTTACTGTGAGAAGTTTGTATAATATAGACTCGACGTCCTCTCCCACATAACCAGCCTGACAAATCATTTCATTTCCGAACAAAACAATGAATGTCACAGATTGGTCATCATGAAAAGGACATGCGCCAAATAGACTAGAAGAAAGACGAGAATTGCCTGAGTCAGTGTGGTTGCATCCGAAATGACAAAAGGAACATTCACGAACCGTGCCAAGGTTTTCGCAAGTAGTGTCTTCCCTGAGCTTGATAAAATACCAAAACAGATGATGTGAGAGCTGAAATTGAAGTTTCAGAACCATGCTAGATTGAAACAATAACTCTATTATAGCAGCACATCAGGCTTTCGCAATTTGAAAATCGGGGTCAGAATATTACCTGACCCAGTTGGTCCCATCAGGAGAATGTTACTTTTCTCCAGTTCTACCATATCATCATCTGCTGGTTTCGCAGCAGTGCGATCGGTTTCTCCTGTGGACCTAGCTTCCCAACAAGTTTCAGCATCATAACTAACCAATCTCTTACAAAATATGTGAAATCCCAAAGAAACAAACGGATGCAAATGCACGTAACTGCGCTATTCCCAGGTAAAGGAAATACATATTGGCATGATAAACCAAATCACAAGATATCTTTGTTTATTTTCAGATGCTTAGGCAAATAAACAGTACTATAGAAGATAGATTATTTTCCAGATAAAAAAAACAAGGAAACGTATCAAAATATTGCATTCAGGTAAAAACAGGAGAGTGAACTAACCGCTTCTGTGATGATTCATAATATATCCTCTTGTAGTGATTGTAAACTGCCACTGAAAGCACCTGCATCCACGAGATGCCACAAGAATGCGTTAAAAATAAATATATTCCTCATGTCTAAACCAAATAGAAGCATACAAAATTCAAGAATCAGAGCTGAAAATCAGTATTCAGCAGTGAGCAGAAGTATCATTGAAAGCCTAAACCATCACAGAAATGTTTAGCAAGAAATGATTATCCACGAAGAAACCAATATATAACCGAATCATCAGCAAAAAATTAGAATTGAGCTACTCTAATTTCATTTGATTACTATAAACAACATCAAAGTATAATCATTTAACCTTTTTAGCTCTCTCCTGACCAATCACGAACTTGTCTAAACCTTTGCATATCTCCTTTGGTGTTGGAAAATCAGACCCAAGATTAGATCCACCCCAACAATCTTCTTTCGAATTCGACCCATTTCCGTTACCAGCACCCCCAGGACTGCTTCCACCACCGCCACGACCCAGATTAACGTTCGACCCATTAACCCTAACGGAAACTCCATCTCCCGGAGGCTGCCATAGATCCGGTGGGTCTCCTTGTGAGCTCAGAATAGCACAAGACCCAACACCATTCGGCTTCTGGGCATAACCGTTGCTCAAGTTACGACTCTCTCTTCGATTATCCAAGAAGCTCGTTGTTCCCAAAGGCTTGAGTGAGGCAATTTTATTGGGGAATTTATTTGATTGGTCATCGGATTTAGAACGGTGATTGTTGCCGTGAGGAGTCGTGGTTCGAGCGGTGTGGACACGATTGAAGATAAAGTACCTAAATTGAGAGAGTGTGAGAGAAGCTGTTTCTCTTGAGGTATTCGACCTTAAAGCCGCGGCCATGACGGTTTAGTTTCACCGGAGAATCAAACTGATTGCGAAGAAGAAAAGTCAGAGAATCTCAAAGCAATTGATTAACATAATCCTATAGAAGATTTCTTAAATAGGTTTGCAAGAAACCAAGTAAAAATTGAAACTTTCGTAATTGATGACGCAAATTCGAACTCCAGAGAGATAGAGAGAGAGAGAGAGAGAGAGAGAGAGAGAGAGGAAGTTGTGAAACACACGGAAAGGATGATGAGAGTCGACGAAACGCAAATTCGAAAGTGAAAAATGGCAAATTTTGAGAGAGAATAATCTTCTCTAATCATCTGGTAAGTGCCGTAAGGGTAAGGCCCATTGTTTTCAATACTACGTCGTCTCGACTTCCTTTAGCAGATTGATTCTCAACCGTCGGATAACAAAAACAAGTAACAACAACACATGGGAAAACTAACTTCATTATGCAGTTTTTTTGCAAATGTAAATTACAACATGAACAAAGTTTTCTAAGTATTAATCACACATTTATTGATATGACATGTTTAGGGTTTAATCTCAAGTAGTTTTGTCTTTATAGTTAGGAAACCAAGATATTATTTTGATTTCAAACAAAGGCATTAGATAACATCACAATAGATTTGGAAGAGTAGAACTTTAATGGGCCGATGTTGTCCAACACTAAAGCCATGCTTGAGGAGATCGCATGATGATTGATGATGGTATGTTTAAGCCGTTTTTTTTGTATTATAGGATTGTGAATTTTCGGATGATAACCTAAACCACTTTCTAAACCTAACAAAAAAATCATGGCCTAGAAAAGCCCAGCCCAAACCAATAAAAGAGATTATCAGGTTGAGACCGCTTCTTCGAAGTCTTTGAAGAATGGCATAAAGTTGGGTTTTTCTGGTTGCTATTTGTTGTCCTTTATCTCTCGACCGAGAAAAGGATGTCTCTGCTCATGTTTTTTTTAATATATATATATATATATATTTTAAACCTGTTTGACCTTTTTTTTTCTTTTAGGTAAGAGTGTATTGTTGGAAAGTGATTCAGAGAGCAAAGTAAATCCGCAGATAGACAAGCATGAGGTCAGATTCTGCTTAACCTTGTTCTTGAAAAGGAAAGTTCAAACTTATCTTAAAATTAAAGCTTGTTTTCAATGTGAAGATGCGGACGGAAACAATGAGGTAACCATTTTCGTAAAGGGATTTGAGCCTTTGCGTTGTAGGGATGAAGTCAAGAATGCATTGAGTAACCATTTCGGTTCATGTGTAAAGATCGCAAGTATAAAACCGGTGTTCCCTTAGGGTTTGTGACTTCTTCCACCAATTCTGTGACAAGTCAAGTTAAATATGTAAACTTTAAAAAGTCAAGTCAAGTTAAAAACATATCTACTTAGATAAGGATTGAATATCCTATTATGATAAGGATTAGAGATATTTGTGTCTATCCTAAACTCTTGTCTAAATATCAAACTTCATTGAATCAATAAACTAAGTTAGTTCGATATCTAACTCTATTAGTTAATTGTGACAAGTCAAGTTAAATACATTAAAAAAGGGTGTGATTGCACGATTTGTTATTGGAAGAAGGTTTGGATTCGATTTATATCACTTGTCTTTGATCTACCTATGCATGCTATGATGATAACGTGGTACTGGAATCTTTTTTTAAAACGTTATTTTTTGTGTTATGTACGTAGTGTGCAAATAAAGGAGGCAGCATGGACAAGAGCATTGACGCTGAAAATAGCCAATCCGATGACTTCACTATTCTCGTATGTGTTTTCTGACTTGGTCTATATTATTACCTCGAGCATTCATTTGTTAGCTCTCCTGTGTTAGTTTGAGAGCTTGGCCATTTACCTTTTTCAGGATAATGTAGTTGAGGCACCTGAAGAAGCTTCTATATAAGAAGGTTAAACTGTTTTTAGCTATGCTGTAGAAGGTGGGATGCACAGTTTTATGCAAAGGCCATCGACAATATCTATGTAAATATGGGTAAGTTAGTAACAGAAAGAGTGTTTTACATCCGAAACCTTTGGTTATTTGTGTTTCTTTGTTGATTGTAAATATGTATAATTTATATGATTGTGAATGTTGTTCTTCTTGGGTTTTCGACATCAGTATCTTAGTTGAATTTGTAATGAGTATCCAAAACTTTTACACAATCCAAATATACACAATGTAAGATAAGTATATGTTACTTTTTCATATATTTAAATTTTCTTACATTTTTTTGATGCATGACATTGGTGTCAAGTTTTCGAAATGAATAAAAAATTACATAAAGTTACAAATACTATAACTATCTTTAGAAGTATTATCGGTTGTAAATAATCTAAACCATCGTCTTAACTTTATAATATAACGTTATAGATAGCGAACTCATCTAAATATTTTAGCATTGCATGACCAAAACAAATTTTGCAATATCAAATTTAATTTGTGATTAGTTTTTGTAAATATAATTTGTCCAAAACAAAATTTCAAGATTGATAGTTTATAAAATATTACTACGATGTGATTTTGATTGTCCAAATTTGTGCGTTTTAAAATTTAACAGTAAAATATGTTATCGTAATTTTTTGAATTTTTTTAAAAAATTTATATCACGATAAAATTAATAAAATATCAAACTCTCGACATTATTATTTTATAGAAATTTTACTATAAATATAATGATTTTTCTTAACCCAAACCAAAATAAACATTTCTAAATTCTAATCCATAAATTTAAGAAAATAAGTTTTCTCAATATTATTTAATTTTTCAGTCAATCGTAATCTTTAACAAATAAAAAACTCATACTTGGTAGTGTGTCCGTGCTGTATACTTCATTTCATGGAATATCAATAGAAGATATGATACCAAATTTAATAACAATAATATTTATTTATATAATCTACAATATTAGTGCACAGAAATGAAAATAAATTCAGTTTGGCTCATTCATTCAGGATCTCAAACCCATGTATATTAATAGTTTTCATTTTGTGGTATATATGATATCAAATAAGAAACTTCATAGGCGTTTATACCGTCTTGTTTCTTACTATGTTTTGTTTATGCTTATGATTATCGAGATTAAAAAAATGTTGTAGCATGTTAGTACTTGGTATCGTCGATTTTTTTAATTATAATTCATTTTTTAATTGGACAGCATATCAGTGAGTATTGTCTTTAGTATTATTGTATAGTTGTTAAAGAAAACCAAAAAAATAAAAAAGTGTATTACTATTAACTAATAACAACTCCAAAATAAACACTTTTACTTACGAAACTAATTCTTTTTTTTTTACGTCTGATTTTCATCCGTCTCAATCTATTTATAGGTTCTATTAAAAAAAAACTAAATAGATTTAATGTAATAAAATAGTTAAAAAAATTATAGATTCATTTAAATATAAATTATTTTAAAGAACTGATTATAGATTCAATTTCTATGTATATTTAAAATGTTACTTAATATTATAGGCCTCGATATTTAAAAATTTCTTAAAGAACAAAATGGCCCTAAACTGTGTAATGGAAATATATAGGATTCCATTTTTTTGTATTGTATTTTAATTCTGATTCATATGCATATAGAGAGACTAAAGAGATATTAAATCGAAAGTAATTAAGAAAACCAAATTTGATAGAATCAACGGCACTCTTTGATCTCTCCGATTTTTCAAGCCGGAAAATTTCGATCGAGTGAGTGACGTCACCGTTTCCGCTAGTGAATCGTCGTTACCGTTGATCGATTTTTTGAGTGACGACGAATCAGCGGATCCAGAAAACTTGGAGAGGCAGCGAAATTTGATTGATTTTGATTAAGAGATCTGGATTTGGATCAATAAACTGAAGAATTTGGGGTGAAAATGGCGAGGAAAGGTTCGAGTATTAGATTATCAAGCTCGAGAATATCTTCCCTTTTGCTCTCCATGTTTGCAACTTTTGCTTCCTGCTATGTAGCTGGCCGGTTAGTTCTTCAAATCTGCGTTTATCAAATACTTGTTTGTTTCCTAATTGCTCTCTCGTCTCTGTGTCTTTGAGATAGTTTATGGCAAGAATCACAAACTAGGGTTCATCTAATCAAGGAGCTTGACAGAGTAACTGGACAGGTTAGTATTTGAATGTCACTTTCTTACTTGCGAATCTGATCGTTTACTAGATTTTCCATAGCTTATTCTCCAAATTGACTCTAAAGGAGTTCATTCATGCCTGTTTCTGATCAGATTCTTGATAGAAAACCATGTCTTTGGTCTGCAATCACTGTCCTTGAGTCTTTATCTTGCTTTCGTGTAATGTAGTTGAATGCTTATGATGCTGTTCTTTTAGGGAAAATCTGCCATATCTGTGGATGATACTTTGAAGATCATAGCTTGCAGGTAAAAAAATTGATACTTTAGTCTGATTTGATTTCCTATGAATTTGTTTAGTCTCTGTGGACTGTAGAACACAGACTTTTTCTTTTCTAGGGAACAGAAGAAGACATTGGCAGCTCTAGAGATGGAATTAAGTGCAGCCAGGCAGGAAGGTTTTGTTCCAAAAATAAACAAACATAGTGATGAAACTGAAACCAAGAAAAGACCATTAGTGGTAATCGGTATAATGACAACTTTGGGTAACAAGAAGAAGAGAGATGCAGTCCGCCAAGCATGGATGGGATCAGGTAGGGTTTTAGTAAGATACTATCTTGCTATTTTGCAATAAAGTTTTGAGTGTTTGTCTGGCGAAATTGAGTAGAAGATTTGCATCAGTTCTATTAGTTCTTCTTATTGAATACACTTTTTATTGGGAGCTTAATATCAGGTCCTTTTTATTGTAGGTGCATCATTACAAAAAATTGAAACTGAAAAGGGTGTGATTGCACGATTTGTTATTGGAGGAAGGTTTGGATTCGATTTACCACTCTTTGATCTCACTATGCATGCAATGATGATAACGTGGGACTGGAATCTTGTTTTGAAACGTTATATAGTGCAAATAAAGGGGACAGCATGGACAAGAGCATTGACACCGAAAATAGTCAAACTGATGACTTCATTATTCTCGTATGTGTGTTTCTGACTTGTTCTAGATTATGACCTCGAGCATTCATTTATTAGCTCAGCTGTGTTAGTTTGAGAGCGTGGGCATTTTTTTTTTCAGGATAATGTAGTTGAGGCACCCGAGGAAGCTTCTAAGAAGGTTAAACTGTTCTTTGCCTATGCTGTAGATAGGTGGGATGCACAGTTTTATGCAAAGGCCATCGACAATCTCTACGTAAATATAGGTAAGTTAGTAGCGGAAAGATTGTTTTACAGTCGAAACCTTTGTTTGTTTGTGTTTCTTCGGTTGATTGCAAATGTGGATAATGTAGTTGATTGTGAATGTTATTCTTCTTGGGTTTCCAACATTAGTATCTTAGTTGAATTTGTATTGAGTATCCAAATTTTCAGACTATCCAAATAGACGCAAAATCTCTTGGTATGTTGATTAAATTAAGTTGAGAAGTTCACAGTTAGATAGAACTATGTTTAGGCTGTGAAATACAGAGCATGATGTTCTTGCACATTTTTTTCATGCCACTAAAAAAGTATATACTTCCTTTTGTTGTGAAAGTTTCAAGGTCAAAGTGACAAAGAGTTTCCATGTAAGCATTTGCTGACATTATTTTATGCTATGGATGTAATTGATCCGATGCAGATGTTCTTTGGAAGTACACTTGCAGCACATCTAGAGAACCCACGGGCTTACATCGGTTGCATGAAATCAGGCGAAGTTTTCTCAGAACCGTGAGTTTGAGCTTAGAAACTATGACCAAAAGGCTCTTAGGATTATGATCAGTCTTAATTTGAGTTTGGCTTTTTTTGGCAGGAGCCACAAATGGTATGAACCAGAATGGTGGAAATTTGGCGACAAGAAAGCGTAAGTTATAAATAATCAAAACAATCTGAAATCACATCATCTTAATTCCAATCCATTAAATTAATTTCTTCAATTCTTCAAGAAATGACATGTTCTTGTTTTATCTCTCACAGATACTTCCGGCATGCCTATGGGGAGATGTACGTTATAACGCACGCATTAGCTAGATTTGTATCGATCAATAGGTCAGTTTTAACTGTCAGATACACACCATGACACAGAATCATTCATATATATTCACACACAAACAGAGAAATAGATTGAAACGTGTTTGTGTGTTGTTTGCTTTGTGTGATGGGATGGTAACAGAGATATTCTCCATGCGTATGCTCATGATGACGTCAGCACGGGTTCATGGTTTGTGGGACTTGATGTTAAACATGTTGATGAAGGAAAGTTTTGTTGCTCCGCTTGGTCCTCAGGTATATATATATATATAGATATAAATACAAAGATGAATCATTTTAGCTACACATTTTTACTATTTTTATTTCATAAGTTTTCAATGTGAATGAATGTATTGGATACATATTGCTTGACCTATTATCTAAATTTATTTTCAGAAGCTATATGCGCAGGAGTGTAGTAAGACAATCATGAGGCTTTGCTCTTTGGTGCTTATAGAGAAAGAAACATACAAATGATATTTGTTAGAAAAAGGCTAATTACAGAATTTTCTCTATGTATTCTAAACTTTGCTATTTTATAACATTTTACCATTGGTCATTGCAATATGGAAAGCCTTGGATTTGGACAATTCCTTTATCAAAACACATCTCTATTTACTTAATTGGAAATTTGGAAGAAGTGAAGTCGTATATATTTTTCACCGACAGTTTATTGTCGAAAACAATTTCTATTTACACAACTCCATGTGCGAGAAAGTTAAGTTAGTTTGTTTCGCTTTTGACACACATATTTATTAAAGAATATAATATATTTTTTCCAAAAACCTTACAAGATTTTGAAAAATGGTATACTCTTATCAACAAAATAAAAAAGTGGTATTTCATTTCATCATTTTAGGTGAATATATCAAACTATTATTATTCTAATACTTAGAAACTTCTCCAAACAAGGTTACTACAAAGAAAGAATAAAAGAAGCCTAAAATGTGTAGATAATAATCATCGACGTAGACACTAGTTATTACTTCTTCTTTCTTTTCTTCGACAGACACTAATTATTACTTAAATTTATTAAAATGCGTAAAATTAATCATCGATGTAATTTATTTTATAAGATATATTTCATATTCAAAATTTTATTAGGCGTTAGCCGGACAGTGAGCAAAGGTGTAATACTAAATCAAATAATAGGAACTTAGTATTAATAGGGAATCAGTTTTTTGGTGATTTTGTTCACATATAGTTTATATATTAGATATGTGGATGGATATTAATAATAATAGCTTATGCCAGGGGTTCGTAACGTGGTTGATGGTGCTTGCATCCGGAGTTCTAACCCTTATTTTTCCTTTTTTTTTTTAGTTTCGTTTTTAAAATGATGAAATGCCCTTGTCTTTTATCTCGAATCTGCGTTTTTAGAAGTCCTAATCCCTGCCGACTCTTCAATTTTGTTGCATTATTTTCAGTTTTTACTTATTATTCTTGTGGTATCTACCATAATATGTCAGATATATGACCAAAAAACCATACTTCAAAGTTCAAACTCAAAAAACAAATTATTATGAAGTTTTTAAATTGTTAGCTGAATAAAGTGAAATCATGGCGACTTCCCACCGCCTAGCGTTAATCCCGCGAGTAATCACCCGCCGATACCGTGTTTTTGAACACAAATTATATATATATATATATATATATAAGTTCTTAAAGACACAAAAACTCATGGCCCATAAAAGCCTATCCAAAATGATATACAAATAAATATTATAAATAAAGTAATAGACATTTTAGGGCTTTTGACACTTTGATCTTATAAATAAACAATTTCGTGATAAGATCTCCGCCGTTGGATTATTGACAAATTAATTTTAGTTTTATATAGCATAAATAATTTCTCAATTTATTAAAATTGCATTTAGGTATCTGCCATGTGTTAATAATATTAGGCAAGTCCTTTTTTTTGGGTAATGTCTTAAGCAGATTCAAGATTCTCCTTAAATGCTTTTTTCACTTTTTGTTAATCTTTATTAGATCCTCTAAAGATTTGTTCACTACATTTAGTTATTGCAAAAATTTTAAATGAACTAGATTGAAAAACATTAAGGGACTACATTTTTATAAAACCTATTGAGAACATAAAAGAGTAAATAAAACAGAAAGAAAAATAATTCCTCAATGGCAGCGACTGCAGTTTCCTTATTGCTGGTTTTCTTACGTTTTTTTTTTTTTTGCAATTGAAAAATTGAAAAATTGAAAATCAGAGAGAAAAGACATTTTTTTCGTCTGCTAATTTTTTTATTTTAATATTTTTATTAGGGCTGAAATAGAGCCGATAGTTGATATATTTTTCCTATTTTTTATATTGATAAATAAATATCTGTCTTCATATAATATAAAATTGATAATTTCAGGATTTCAGGATCTTTGTTTTACAAGTTTGAGATATCAAACTGCACACTACATCTTAATCAACTTGTTACATCTAGATTTGTGTTGCTTTAGAAATAGATAATTATGATATGAAGTTGCACTGGTGCCATAAATTTGTGTTTGACAAATTCTGACAAGTTTCTAATTACCATTCTTGTCGACATGTTTGGAAGAGCATAATCTTGATCATCCTCTTCCTCATCATTTGTGTCATCACTTTGTGGAAAAACATAATATTGATTATTAGGGTCATCGTTGTCCTCTTCAATTTTCCATGTTTGACCATTGATCACATATGAATAACTACCAACCTCACTTTGAGTTTGATTAATGTAGCCATCACCTTCATCGACATCATCATCTTTTTCATTCGGATCATAGTCAGGATCGTCATTATCTAACTGTATATTTGGATCTGGATGCACTTTGATGTCTTTTTTTTATAAATCATTACAAAAAGAGCTCGGTCTTGATAGTTTGAGAGGGTATACATGATTCAAAATTAGAACAGTAAATAAAAATGTATCCTAATTCATTTTGAAACAATTAAAAAGGTAATTACATGAATAACTTCAAATGACTTGCATACCGGCCGATTGGTTACCATTTTGTTGGATATCACCAACAATGGTTTGGAAAAGGTAACATAATATTCATATGCCCAATTTATTATGTATAAATGTTATTTCTGTGGCATAAACATAATTATAATTATTTTTTGTCATCTATTTAAGTGACACTATCAATTGGTGACATATATATATATATATATATATCTCAATCTCTTGAGAGACGAGAGTCCTCCTCAATCGTTCATGCACAAATATTGTTATTCATTGAGAATGAAGTTCAAATGATTGGATATTGATGATTGTGTGGTTGATGATCCATGTTTGTTTGCTCAACGTCTTGCAAGTTTGTTAACAAATTCATACTTGTTATATTTCATTCATCAAAATTTTCATATAAAAAGTTATATTTCACTTAATTAATTTGTTGTATAGATAATATGCTTAACTGTCCAGTGTCGCATGCAGTTTCTCTAATTTTTTTGAATGATTTTGGTGAAAACTAAGCAATTCAAGAAATACCGCAACATTTCACTCCCCAAAATATGATGATCGATTTACTTATAAAGCAAGAAAAATGTACAATAAATACTTATTCAATTACATTTTTTAATAGTTCCATTTTATATCAACTGGTGACATATTGATATATATATATATATATCATATATCTCAATCTCTTGAGAGACGAGAGTCTTCCTCATTCGATTATGCATGAATATTGTTCATTAAAAATGAAGTTTGAATGTTTGGATACTGATTATTGTTGATGATCCATGTTTGTTTGTTCAACGTCTTGAAAATTTGTTTACAAATCCATACTTATCATATTTCATTAATCAAATTTTCATATAAAAAAATTACATAGCATTTAATCAATTTGTTGTAGAGGTAATATGGTTAAGTGTACAGTATTATATGCAGTTTCTCTTATTTTTTGAATGATGTTGGTGAAAACGAAGCAATTCAAAAAGTTGTGTGATACTTCACAAAATACAAAGATTGATTTACTTTTAAAGTCATTCATGGAAAAATGTACAATAAACATTTATTCATTTTTTTAAATAGCTCTCTCTCTCTCTCTTTCTGAATATTTGATTTTTTTATTGTTTCTAAAAGATTAATTTTCTAGATTGTTAAATATATTTTTATAGTTAATATTAATAAATTGTAAATTTTAAGAAATATTAATTGAAAGTGTTTTAATTGTTGCATTACTATTGGTTTATATATAAAGGAATGTGTTTAATTTTTTAAAAAATGTATTTATAACTAGTTTATGTCATATAGATTTTTTTTATAACATTTTACCTTTTATTGCTTTGGTCATTGCATTATGCAAAGTCTAGGTTTTGCATATCTAAATTACTTATCAAAACACAAACGATATTTTATCAATCTTTGACGTTTACTTATATAAACTATAGAATAAAAGTTGAAAAAGGCCAATTCAAGAAGAACCATGGAGCAAATGTGCCAATGCTTTTTCAGTGTCGTTCTCTAACATGAAGAGAGCTTCTGCAACAGAGTTTGTTGGAAACCCCATCTCCCGTATCGCTGTGAATCCATTTGCAAATTCCTGAACCTGAAACACACATAGGAAACAAACAAAATTAATGACTGTAATCACATTCTCCTATGAGACTCAAAACATTATCTGATTACCATAATTAACTACTTAGAATCTGTGTAATAGAATGTATAGTAAGATGAATCACCTTACTGGGATTATCACCATAGTTTGCAACAGCAATGTTGACAGCTTCTCGATTGAGTCCAGAAGCAGCATATTTCATCACTACAGGATCTATACCCTGCATTGGAATCACTTGTTAACGATGCTACTAATGCGGATAGTGCAAATCCAAGGATCATACACTGTAATGCACAATCTAATCAATTTTGTTTCTGTTAATAACATTCATCGATGATCCACACTTGTTCTTCCTAGAGCTCACATTGATACTATACTTTGATACCATTAATCACATCAACCTAACACTAACCAAGCTTCCATAGAATTGAAGGAGCCTTACCACTGAAGAAGGTGTTGGTTCTGGAAACTTAGCCGGTGGATTCTCGGTGCCAAACTTACTCCAATCTGGATTATCTTTCTCTGCCTCCGCAAGAACTTTCCTCTCTAAACCGAAATCGAACTGAAAATTACTCCGAGGAATATCTCCGACTCGAGGCAACAACTGTGGCTGCAACAATTTGCAATTACATAGTCCATGAGAATATCAAATCAAACTATACTTCAAATCTTCAATCCCAGAGTTTAAAGATCGAGCTGTTGAAAATTTGAATATGATCACATCTAAAACCTAAAAATTCCACAAATCATACCGGCGGAGTGATTCGATACTCAGGCTTCATAGTCATTTTGATTCCTAATCCAGCTACCAAAATCAAATCAACGATCATAAAATCAATTAACAATTCGCTTAAACCTAAATCGGAATCAAAAGGAGAAGAATGAGAAAATTCGAGATCAGGCGAAGACTCACATGAGGAAGAAGAAGGAAACGGATAAGAGTTATTTTGAAACGAAGAGTTTCTATCCGGCGGAGGAAAAAACTGTGGGCCGTGAACGGTTTGTTGACCGATCTTCGGGTAGCCGTACATAGGGTGGTTTGATGCTGGAGAAGGAGACGTCGAGGAAGGTCCATACATAGGGCGACCGTAGGAAGGGCCAGACTTGTTTCTGAAGTCGTAATCCATTGTTTTCTTTTAGTTTAAGAATTTGCAGAGAATGAGAAGAAACTGAAAATTGGCGAAGAAGAAGTCTCGAAAGGGATGAGATCTGTTTGGATATGAGGATTTGTTTATTCTACCCCAGCTTTGACTTGGTATTTTTCTTTTTTCTTTTTTTGTTGATTGTTCGAATTTTTATTTTTCAACAGATAGTGATAGTTCGATTATTCAGATCAGATAAGAACAAAAATACGGTTTTTTTCCTTATCGATTCATAATATTTTTGATCAACAAGAAAAAATGTATATAGGTAACTAAAACCGAATATAACTATAGAAACATAATTATAAAAATAATTACTTTAAAATAAAACAGTTTTGTACAATAGAAACAACCTAAAATTATTTTGATACATTATATTTAGTTTTCTTATAGATTTGTTTATTACCGAATTATATTTTCTCTTAACCTTAAATTGTGTATTTTGTTGTTTTTAGACGTTTCAATATCTTTTGTATTGTAAAACTAACACAATGATTTCTACGAGAATTTAAAATAATAAAAATTCATGAACTCTTACTGCCTTGCATATGGAAATTCATATCTAACTATCCTTTTTTGTTTTAAATAACTCTACTATCCAATGCACACAATGCATGTTATCATTTTTTGTCCTAAAAGTTATTTATCAAAGAAAAAAGTTGTCCTAAAAGTATATAAAATCAAAGAGTAAGAGTTAAAATTTTTGAAAACAAACCATCTCTTGAGTCAACGAGAAAAAAAGTTAACTTCGAATATGTCTCTTTCCTCAGATCTCATTGATTCCATATCGAGTTTGTGTGGATAAGGAGAAAGACTCGACATTTAGCATGAACCATGAAACTCTCTTTTCCTAATTTCAACTGTTAAAATACACGACTTACGTTACACACTCAAATCCATTGTTTGAAATATTGAAAAATTCGTAGAAAACCCCAAAAAAAAGTAACAAAATTTTGAAATTTCGAGTTGCTATCAACGTGATTTTCTCAGCAAACACTAACAAAGACAAAAAAAAAACAGAGTTGTTAGGCATCAAGTCAACAACTCGCCGAACCTAACATTAACCTAAAGCAAACCCACTTTTGTCATAAACAGATAAAATAAGATTTAACCTATTATATAAATTATTAACTATTAGCTCCCCTAAAGTCAATAATTGTAAACTTATTATATATCTAACTAATCTCACTTCTCCATCTTCATCAATTATACCGTCACTTTACCTTTAAACCAGTTTTTTCTCCACCCAAAGAATCAAGCACTTGAAAATGAAGATCCAAGTTGTTTTTATAATCATTGGAGTAATCTTCAACATCTGCATCATAGAAGCAGAGACTATCAAAGAAGATAAACACACTCTTCTTCAATTCGTTAGCAACATCAATCACTCTCATTCACTCAATTGGTCACCAAGTCTCTCTATATGTACCAAATGGACTGGTGTTACCTGCAACTCCAATCATTCCACTGTCGTTTCTCTTCATCTAGCAGCCACAGGTCTAAGCGGGGATGTCGAGCTAAGCACCATAGCCAGGTTAACTAATCTTCGGTTTCTCGTTCTCAGTTCTAACAACATCTCTGGACCTTTTCCTACAACTTTACAAGCTTTGAAGAACTTGACAGAGCTTAAACTCGACTTCAACGAGTTTTATGGTCCGTTACCTTCTGATTTCTCTTATTGGGAGCATCTACGAGTTCTTGATCTCTCTAATAATCGGTTTGATGGAAGTATTCCATCTTTGATTGAGAAGCTGATTCGATTACAATCTCTGAATCTTGCGAATAACAAGTTTTCGGGTGACATTCCTGATCTTCATATTCCTGGTCTGAAACTGCTCAACTTAGCTCACAACCATCTGTCAGGAACCGTACCCACGTCACTGCAGAGATTTCCACTCTCAGCATTTGTCGGAAACAATGTTTCCTCCGGAAAGCTGGCTCCTGTTCATTCATCGTTAAGGAAACACACAAAACACCACAACCACACAATTCTTGGCATAGCATTAAGCGCCTGTTTTGCAATTCTAGCTCTACTCGCTATCTTATTGGTAATCATCCATAATAGAGAAGAGCAAAGAAGATCTGCAAAGGACAAACCTAGCAAGAGGAGGAAGGATTCAGATCCAAACCTGGGTGAAGGAGATAACAATATTGTGTTTTTTGAAGGGAAGAATCTTGTCTTTGACCTAGAAGACTTGTTGAGAGCTTCTGCAGAAGTTTTAGGGAAGGGACCATTCGGGCCCACTTACAAGGTTGATCTCGAAGACTCGGCGACCATCGTTGTGAAAAGGATTAAGGAAGTAAGTGTGCCTCAGCGGGAATTCGAGCAACAAATTGAAAATATTGGCAACATTAAGCATGAGAATGTTGCCACTCTAAGAGGATATTTCTACTCTAAGGATGAGAAGCTCGTGGTTTATGATTATTATGAACATGGAAGTCTTTCGACATTACTACACGGTATGTTGATAATGCCACCGTTGAATTAAGAATTACATATATCTTCATAAGTAAGTTAGTCTAAGTGTGCATCAGTTTGGGTTTGTATTCAGGTCAGAGATGCCTCGAGGATCGGAAACCTCTAGAATGGGAAATTAGACTAAAAATGGTGTACGGAACAGCAAGAGGAGTAGCTCATATCCACTCACAAACCGGAGGCAAACTAGTTCACGGGAACATAAAATCGTCAAATGTTTTCCTAAATCCGAAAGGATATGGCTGCATCTCTGGAGCAGGAATGGCCACACTGATGCATTCGCTACCCCGGCATGCAGTTGGCTATCGTGCACCAGAGATAACAGACACAAGAAAGGGGACTCAACCGTCAGATGTGTACAGTTTCGGGGTTTTGATTTTCGAGGTTCTAACAGGAAAATCAGAAGTGGCTAACCTGGTGAGGTGGGTGAACTCAGTGGTTAGAGAGGAATGGACTGGAGAGGTGTTTGATGAAGAGCTTTTGAGGTGTACCCAAGTAGATGAAGAGATGGTGGAGATGCTACAGGTTGGTATGGCTTGCACGGCGAGATTACCAGAAAAGAGACCAAACATGATTGAGGTAGTGAGAATGGTGGAAGAGATAAGACCGGAGAAGCTAGCCAGCGGATACAGATCAGAGGTTTCCACAAGCACAGTAACAACTCCAATTGGAAGCCTATCAGGATCTCCGTACATACTGTGAGAAAGACTATTCATTTTTCCTTCATGTATTTGACCATTCAGAAAAGGATTTCAATATGTCAGTTCATTCTATGAAAAGGCATAAAGCTACCATTGTTAGTGTATGATGCTAAGTGTTAACCATTGCTCAGTCACTTTCAAGCAAGAACAGAAAATGAACTCAGTTCATACATGGATAGAAAAAAATACACTTCTTCATATGAAAAGTAGATAGTTATTTCTAACAGAAAACAAGATGTACCAAAATACAATAAACAACATACCGTCCAGCTTTTAGAATCCAACAGGAAAGAATCCATTCACATTCGTAACAGGTCTTTCTAGTGCTCCCTCCAAAGTTTATGAACAGCGAGGAAAGTTGAGATGTAGTCACTTCCATAAAAATCTGGTCTTGATACCCCCTGGAAAGTAATAGTAGTACTTGATCAGCAAAGAAAATTAAGCAAAAACTTAGATGGATTCAAAATGTTTGTCCAGAATTTCTTCATTCGAACCTTCAGATTCCTCAAAAGAAACTTCCTTTACTAATGAGGCAGAAGCATTGTACTCGAATCTGGAACGAACAGAAGGGGAAACCATTATCTGCACATATAATCATTGTTGAGTTTTATGATATGGGAGATATACAACATGTTTCTACGAATGGACTATTATTGTGATTCCCATTTGAAAAAAGTTTCTATCAAAACTAGAATCTGTCTTCTACATATTAAAAATATACCCAAAGGTATCTTCTTAGAGTTTAAGCTTTTCTAACGTTTAAATAACATAATTAGAGGTAGTTAGGATGTTTTGGTCCTTTGTTTAAGCCATGAACAGATCATACTCCCTCGGAATAATGATAGCGAAGAAGTTATCGTTCAATTTGCTCAAACACATCTTCTCTACTGCTGACAGTGCTATTCGCCTGAGTCATAGCTTCAGTCTCAGGATCAATTAGATAGATAGCAAAATCAGTGAGGATAAAAATACGCCTTTTCATCTTCCCCGAGCCAGTGAACTTCAAAATAAATCAATCACCTTTTCAGCATCATTACACAACCACATTGCAGGCAACTTCATCTAAAATATCAAAATGAAATCGATGCCTATCAATTTTACAGCTGATCCAATTGTGCTTCCAAGTTAAATTAACAATGCCTCTCAAAGTTTTGACAAGATCAAGAAATTTTTAGACTAACTCAATACATTACTGGATCTAGAGAGCAAATATAGATCATAAAATACCAAGTCAACTAGATCCAATCATGAGGTCGCGACCAAACTAGTAGGTTTTTTGAAAATCTCAGCAGCTGAATTTATCAAATCAAAACCAAAAAAATTGGAGCAACCTAACCTTGTTTCTCCAGAATCCGCATCAATCCAGGTTTCGTGGACACGTGGAGATAGTCACCACGGTGCTCTCTATAGCGAGAAGCTTTCCTCCTGACTTCACCTCCTGCAAAAGGAGTCCGGTCGCCTCCGTTTACCTCCCCCGCACCATGATCTTCATCTCCGCCGTCAAAATCAGGTGGAGGAGAGTCGTCGCCGACATACTTCGGCCGCTGTTGCTACTCGAACCGGTCCATTTCTCACGGCGGCGATGACTCAGAATTGGAATCGGTTCGCTTTTCTCAGATTCTTCCTTTGAGAAAAAAAAATCTCGAAAGTGAGAGGGAATACGTGGCTTCAAACAATTCGTTAAATCTAAAGATGAGATCTTATCCGTTAGATTATATGACTTTACTTCAACGACGCGTTAAGATGCCACTTGAACTTTTTCTTTTTATTTGAACTTAAAATTAAGATCTCAGCCGTTAGATTGTATCACTTTTTTTGCAACGATGTCGTTTCACGCCCACTTGATGTTTTAATTATAAGAATCGCCGCGTCGTTTCACGGTCCACCGAATCATAAGAGATTTTAAAGTTGAGTCCACTAGTCAAAGAAAGTAATATCCACACCCTATTTATCGTGGACGTGACCGCAGAGAATCAGAACTTCTTCCTCTTTCGTTCACCACCATTTCTTTCTTCTTCTTTCCCCTAAGTCTTCGTTCTTCTTTCTCCTAAGACGAGAAGCTAAAAAGCGAAAACTTCGCCAATCCGATTACGCGAAAACTAGAGGTATCTTCTATGTAAACTCTTAGATCTATTGGTTCTTATACTTCTTACGGATTTATAGCTTTCTCTGATCCGTTTGGAATCTTTTGTATTTTTCGATTTTAGGTTTTTGGATATGGCGTCGAAGCGAATCTTAAAGGAATTGAAGGATCTACAGAAGGATCCACCTACATCATGTAGCGCAGGTCTTTGTTTTTTTTGTTTGGATTCATAGATTTATATAATTTCCTTCGAAAATTTTAAGTTTCTTTGAGCTGGTGTTGATGGATCGGGTTTTGGTTTGCTTTTATATGAGTTGTGATTTTTCTTATGCTTGGATGTGTTTGGATTTGTGTTGTGTGGTACCGATCTGGTTTGAACAAAATTAGTATATCTAGTTTCTGATTTCTTTGGTATAGATCTTATGATTCTGAGTCTTAAACTCGTTTATTATGTTACTTTCTGGGATCTGGTTTGTTTCAAAGACCTTGTGTTCACGTGGTATGATATTGAGTTTATCTTCTTGATTTTGGGGTTTTTTTACAGGTCCTGTGGCTGAAGACATGTTTCATTGGCAGGCAACGATAATGGGTCCTTCAGAGAGTCCTTATGCTGGAGGTGTTTTCCTTGTGACCATCCATTTCCCTCCGGATTACCCATTCAAGCCTCCTAAGGTGATTCTATTTTTTGAAAATTGCCATTAAGTCTGTTTAGCTAAAGCTTGTGTTTTTTTTTGTCTTTATGGTTGATTCATTGTCTCATTGTTCTTCATATGCTGTGACGAATTCTAGGTGGCCTTTAGGACAAAGGTATTTCATCCCAACATTAACAGCAATGGAAGCATTTGCCTCGACATCTTGAAGGAGCAGTGGAGTCCTGCTCTCACCATTTCCAAGGTTTGGTTTTTCTTATTTTCAGTAAACATTAGAATCTGCTGAAACAGACAATCTGCATGTACTCTCTATTTAAACGGCTTCAGAGGATGTAATGGTTGTTTTCACTTATCTATCTTCTCCTCTTGGATTTAGCTGTCATTGAGGATGAAAATTGGGTTTTTCCTCTTTTACTCATCTTTACCAATTGGAAGTACTAACCTAACATTGATGATTAAGCTGTCTCTTAAGTCATTATGCTTAGCGTCAATTGAGGATAATAAATTGTTGTTTCCATTTCTAAGTACTTACTTTGCAATGAACACAGGTGCTGTTATCGATCTGTTCTTTGTTAACCGACCCAAACCCGGATGATCCTTTGGTACCTGAGATAGCCCATATGTACAAGACCGACAAGAACAAGTACGAGTCCACTGCACGGAGCTGGACTCAGAAGTATGCCATGGGCTGAAAGGAAAATGCCACCTACTAAATTATCTCTTTATGAAAAATCTGCCTTAATTTCTATGTATTATTCAATAGACATCTCTCTGTGTTCCTTCTAAATTTCTGAAGACAGGACCAAATGAAGTGGGGTCCTGTTTTAAGCAAAACAAAAAAACATCATCTTTGTGAAACTAGAAACTGAAAATCTTCTGGTGTTTCGCCTTGTGGTGAAATTATGATATGATGTTTTTGCTGTGTGATGTTATGAGCCACCATTTGTTTGTAGATATCTGACTATCTCAGACTTCAAATCTACTGTTGCTTCGTACCTGAGACTGAGGTAGCTCAAGTGTTTCAGAGTCTTTTACACAGACAGGTCTTCTGTGATCCCTTACCTGAGATCGCTCATGTGTTTTAGAGGCTTCTGTTCGTATAATGTGGTTTTTTGTACTAGTCAAGATCTGTTCAACCAAATGAATTACTCAACTTTTTGTATTTATTTTTTAAAGCAGCGGTTTAGGTATCTGCTTAGGTGTTAAGCGGCTACAGACCAAAACGATTATTAATAGAGATCACTAGACTATGTAATAAGTTTAACGAATATAACCTATGATTTAAGAAGACGAGCATGTCATTTGGTAAAATCATATTTTTCGACAACCGAGTTACTTAATAAAATGTGAAATGTTAGTGGTATTTTGCTTAAAATGTAAAAGAATATAATTTATATGTCGTTTAGCCACTTGAGAACTTAACTAAAGACATACATTTTTCTAGTTAGGTAGTTTATTAATCCCATTTTAAAATCACAAAAGAGTTATATAAAAAATGTTTTGATAAATAATATTAAATTAAAGTTATGTCATCTTAATATAGAATTACAGATTAATGGTTTGGACTGAACTCAAATTTCTCTAAATGGGCTATCATGGGCCTCAGATCCCTAGCTCGTCCATGTTTAAAGTATCAACATCCCCCTCCCCCCTCCACAACCATTTTCTTACAATTCCATAGGTACAATAACACTATTATTAGCCTTTATTTCTTTCTTTTTTTGTTAAAATATTAGCCTTTAATTCTTTCAGAATATTTAGAATGTCTCTTTATATGTAAGAAAATATCATTGTATTTTCTTAGAAAAAAAATAGAAAATATCATTATAAAGAGTGTCAATTTGAACTTAGAATAGAATCTATGATTAACGAAAAGACAAAACTTACTCTAAGAACAAAGGACCAAAACATCGACTTATGTATCAAATAAAAATCTGCAAGTCCCTTATATGTATCTAACAAATTGTAGGATTATAGAATTAATTTCTGGATATCCTTTAACAAGTATGTTACGACACTCTAGAGTCTAGAGATTCAAACCCAAAATTCAAAAGATTGGTATCGACTCAAAGAAATAAAACAAAAATCAGTGTTCCATGCTTTTTGGTTTATTAAAATAGGTGTTCCAAGTTCCAGAATAATAAACTAAAAATGCATGCACGGTTAAAGAGACATTACAAAATTAATGATTCGTCGACAAAAATGTCGGCTACATTAACTTCCATATTTGGGTTTTCCCTTCCTAAAACTAGTAAGGTGTAAGGTTCATTTAGCTCCCCTTAACAAAACCAAATTTAATCCCGATGTGTATTTAACAAAACCAAATTTAATACTAATATTTGTTTGTTAATTTAAACTATACTAAGAAGTAGTAACTTAGAAACATTCTTAAAAGAGTTTTTTTTTCTAGGATTTATAACAAACTAACTTTTTTAATTCTTTTCAATTCTTTTAACCTTCTTTGGGTTCGTATTTTTCTTTTTTTGTGTAATGTTTGATAGGAGGTTTTAGATCGTCTCCGATGAACTTCGGCACGGTTTAAATTGCAGGTAGGGTTTAAACTTTATAATTTTTGATAATTAAAACGATGGTTGAGTTTAGAGAAGTATTAGACTTTGATTTTACGATTTTAAGGTTTAGATATAAAATGATTATAATACATATGTATTTGAGTTTGTGCTTACCGAGGCTTCTTTCGAGCTCTATTCCTAATTGTTTAATTGTTTCCACTACTCAAGCACTATCTCAAAATACTTAATAAAACTATGTAAACTTAATTTTTACTTTTCTTGTAATTTGAATCGATGTATGATGGACCACTAGCCATATGGAAATGGCAGCACCACATAAGGTATTTCTTTCCTTCGGGGTTTCATTACAGTTGCATTGAATAATTTTGTCTTTACTTAATAATTCTTCATTTGCTAGTAATAACTACTCCCTCTGTTTTTCAAAAGGGTATCATTTTGACACTTAATTTTTGTTTTACAAAGAATGTTATTCTATGTTTTCAATGCATATTTTTAAATTAAATATCAGTTTTGCTCCTATTTCAGTTTATTAATTAGAGAAGAAAACTTATTTGGTATATTAATAAAGGGTAACAAAAAAATTTACATATTTTTCTTAATTTATGTGAAAATATCATAATAACACTCTTTCAGAAACAAAGGGAATATATTTCATTATTACTCCATACGTTTCAGTTTATATGTAGTTTAATGATTACATACTAATGAAAAAATATTGAATTTTTTTTTTATCTCTCATTAATATTAAACAATTTTCTATTGGTCACTACACTAAAATAATAAGGATAATAATATAAATGTTGCAAAAAACTGTATTGGAAACACAAAACAATACTTATAATGAATCAAATTTTAAACTCTAAAACTATACTTAATATGAAGAGAGGAAATATAAAAATACTAGTTCTCACCGTTCCGGTTTCAAATTCGCGCAAGGTTATTTAACAAAAAGAAGACATCGTCTTATAGTATCTTGTATATATTGTTATAGAAACAAGAAAACATTTTGTACAGTGTAATACCACTAGTAATTAGTGTTACAAGGATATACATTCGTTTTGTAAATGATGGCTTTTTCTATTAATTTTCAGCCCTCGCTGTAACTTTTCTTTCGTTTACCAAAATACGGAAAATAATTTTAAAATTAACTCCTTAATTCAGCTTTTATGAAAAAGGCAAAAAATACACTTACACGGCCACTCAGAAGATGAACCAGCGGTTTCAATAAAAATACGTTTTCAGAAGAATCTAACCATAAGTTTTTTACTTTTCTATATGACAATCGAATTTTGTTATGATTATTTAACTGTTCCGAACATGCAAAACCTCTATTTGAAAGTTGAAACCCATACAAAAATATATATAAGAATTCCGACTACACGTGTCAGTGACTGGACTAATGATAAACCTATGTCCAAAGTCTCCATAACTTAGAAACTTAAAATATTTTTTTGTGTTATGAGACAGATCGTGCCCAGAAGAGCATGGTCCTGAAAACCAGGTTTTATTAAAATAAGTATGTTAAAATTAGGTTTAATCATAATTAAGTCTGAAGAAAAGAACATACAGCTGAAATTTTTTTTATCAAAAAAATAAAAAGAAAAGAATATACAGCGTGAGATTTGACAGTCTTTTAACACTAATCTCCCTTCTTTGTTTCTAGTGAAACACAGAATCGTAAGCTTGGTGGCCTCTACTAATTAATGTCATTAATGACGGTTAATTAACGTTAACTATTGCATTAGTTAAGTTACTCGTTGTCGTTGAAGGTTAATGTCGAAATCAAAGAACCGTTACCTTATTTCTGAAAATAAAAAGAGAGCCATTTTTAAAATTATCAGCTTTCATTTTTATTCGTTATAATATACCATTCTTAGTTCAAAGCTGAAACCGTTAACCAAATCAGCAGACATACTAAAGATTTTGTAGACAATGTAGTTTACAATGTATAAAGCGAAAAAAAAAACGCAAAACTTTAATTCCTAATTTCACCTAAAGATTGTTAGAACGGTAGCCCGGAAGATATTAGTCAAATTATGTCTTCCAATATTATTTAGCTTAGTTTATTCTGTTGGCTTGCATGTTTAAAGGCAAACAAAAGAAGATGGTTTTACAATAATTCTCCCATTATTGGGGCTTTTCCATATCAGCGAATTCAATTCAATAAATTGATCGCCAAATTGCATAATGATCTAACAATTTTCCCACAAAAATCAAAATCTAGCTGTCGACGGAAAAAAGTCCTTAGTACATTATGTTATCAATCAAAACAATGAAAAAAACAAATTAAACTGAGCGAATGAAATAGGATTGAAAAAAACTTTGAAAATTTACCCCAAAAAAAAAATTATGTTAAGTGTCATGTTATGTCAAGTATATTAAAATTTTTAATATCATGTTAAAAACAATGTTAGTGGTGACCAATAGATATAGTTTAGTGGTTCGTGTTAATATCATTTATGCATCACCAATTGAATTCAAATTCGCATAATATAAATAGACAGATACATAATTTTGAAGCTGAAAATATAGATGATAATAAGTGTCGATATATATATAATAGAAAAATCATTCTGGGGTTTCAAAAAGTATTTTAAACTAAGTTGCAATGTTAGTTCAATCAGTCCATCTTTGAAATTGAAGAAACAATATGATATATTTGTAAAAATATTTTCTTGATAAAAGGATATTAAATTTTTTAATTTTTATTTTATTTATATGGAAGTGGAAATTTCAAAATACTATTTCCTCCTTTTTATAAAGAATTTCGTTCTGAAATTGAATTTCTGTTTAAAAATGTTATTTTGTATTTTCAATGAAACTTTTTAAAATTAATTTCTAAATTTATCCTTCATTTAAATCTATAAATTTTTATATCAAGTCATTTTGATTTAGTAAGAATATTAATATATTTAAATATTTTTTAATATGTGTTAAATGTGTCAAAATGACACTTTTTATAAAACAGATGGATTAATAAATTTGAAACATAAATAGTAGAATTCTAATTTTGTCTGTATTTATGAGGTCTTAAATAAAGTTTATACTCTAGAGCCACCAGTAGATTGCTAACTGATTATTGATTCATGTTGATATTCTAGTACCCAAGCCTTAGATCATTAGAAGAAATTTAGAACTCAATAATATCACAATTTCCGAATTCGACTGTTATGAGTGAATGACCAATGCCTTAGATTATGATCCCACGGCCCTGCTTAGTCGGAAGATCATACGTGACAGAATTGAATTCGTCAGTCGAGACAGATGCGAAGTTGTCGCACGTGTGACTATTGTGGAGTATGGGGCTGAGTCTGTCAAGTCAATTACAATGCTGAGACTGTAGGCAGACTATATTGTTATATAATAATAGTACACAACGACTCTAGTTAATGTTAGTGTCACAATTGGTTTGTATATTATTTTCTTGCTTAATGCCCTTTTAGACTTTCTAAGTATTATTCTCAATTTTTTTAGTGAAAAGATCATTAATATATATGTCACAAATATTTAATAAGTATATGTTTAGTTTCGCTCAAGAAAATTAATTTGTTTATTCACATGGTTAAATCAAATTGTTAGATGTTTTGTAATTTTTTTCTGTACTATTTATCTAACGTCTATTTTCAATAATCAAAAACTTTAATCTAATAGTAGTTTTATACCATACTTTCCATAGAGTTACCAGAAAAGAAAAATATACGATTGTACATCCATCAAGATAAATTAAGATAATCAGTTTATATATGTAGCTTATACATATATATGATATAGATGCATAATTATGGGAGTTGTGATAACAAGTAAGCAGTAATAATTAGTAGGCATAGAAGTACATATCAACATTATAAGACCAACATCGCTTGCGTCTAAACCAAGACTGTCGTTGAGAATGACTTGAGTGCTACATTACTAACCATTATCTTACTTCTTCTCCAAGAAATATATTACACACATTCTCTACTAATTAACATTGGAAAACTCGACATTCTGACGTATGATGAATATGTTTAGTTAGATTTATTTTATATTAGAGGAAAAAAAATAGTGAAAACAAGAGGAAATTGTTAAGAAATAAGAATGTACTTAAATTTGATGAAATCATCTCAGAAGCCCAATATGTTTGTAAATTAACAGATGTAATTTCCTACTCTCTGCATCTTAATATCCTGATAATCCACATCTGAGTAGTCATCACTGATATCATGTATAATAACGTGATAGGTAAAAGTGAAATCGAAAATAAAAATTATCATCTTATGTTTTATTATAATAAATTAATAATTAATATAGCGTGTTTCTTATATAGAACATATGTATATATACATACATATATATATATAGTTAATACTATTTTGAGGTATTAATCTATCCACTTCATTTTTATATTTAAATATGATATATTCTATAATGTTACAAAATTATATGAATTCTTAAAAATCGAAGGTGCATTCTTTTAAAAGAAAATTAAAATCTTGAAGTGATATTATTATGAATATTATATGTAATAATAAGCATCTAGGAAATTACTTTTTTAGTTTTTGGTCTTGCTTTTAGGGAAAAGGAAACTGGAATTACCAACAAAGGTTTGGAACATTTGGTACATAACTTTTTATAGCATACACAAGAATAAGTAGTTAGTTCTTTTTCACTGTTGAAACTTGAATTCGTGATGCTTTCAACCTTGATTTTTTAAGGAATGAACTCGTACAGGGTAAACCAATAGAACTTCAAATATTATATTATTATAATAAATTGGTTAGAAACAATAGAGTTAAAATATAGATCCATATATTATTGAATGTTAGTTTACTAATATTGGTAAATGAGAGAGTGAGATATTTGTCAATTTGACGAATATTAAATATAGTCATGACAAATAACAAGGTGTGTCTTTCTCTAGTCTTTTTATTTGCTCATCAAAATTCGAGCTTATGCTTTTGATTACGCTCCACACAAATACCAACGTACATGCATCCATTTTACATAATTGTACTTACATAATTAATGGTAATTAAGCTTTTGTGTGTTTGGGACATGGCCCTTCTTTCTAGAATGGATCTTTGTCCTTAATTTTAATTTGTTTTCTTATAACATCTCCGTTACATTTTAACCCAAAAAAAAAAACATCTCCGTTACATAACTATATTTAAGTTCCTCCTGTTTTTTCTCCCGTTATTTGAACTCATAGTTTTAAGTTCGTTATATGTATACGTATGGATATTATGATCAGCAATAAGAGATGAAAAAGAAAGCTAAGCATTGTTACCAATGCTTGTGAACTCGATTTGGAAAGTGAACTAGAATATCTTCGTCAGCGAATCATTGAGTCGATGTTGTTCAGTCGCTATAAAAGTTTATAATTATAGAAACATAAATCTCTATCTTTTAAAATTATGATATTTTAGCAATAATAATCAAATGATTAAACATTCTAAATCCAAATTAAATCAAATGGCAAACACTAAAACATCACTTGTATATCGTTAATGACGCAACTAAACTGATAAAATATCACAACAACCAATTTGGACTATCTCAGTCATCATGCTTCTCATTTTCTTATGGTTTTCTTTGTTTTATTAAAGGGTTTATTTTCTTCTGATATGGTGAAGTATCCCTTGAGATCTAAGAATCATAAATGTTATATATAGGTTTAGGTGGTATGTTATACAAGATTTTAAATAAATAATAATCAACATAAACTTTCTAAAATATCATTACACTTTCCAGAATTTGTTCTTCATCATCCTTTCTTCTTCCAAAAGAAAATGTTGATGCATGCTGTGGAAAACTGGAGATTTAGAAAGGATTAAGAACGAACCTTATTTTTAAATTCCGAAAGGTCAAAAGCTCAAAACCAAATCCTCCAGCTGTCTATAAATGAATATATGTATGAACTACTTCTTATTGTATATTTCAACAAAAACAAAATTAATTGATTTACTATGTTCTATTAGATTGCAGCATGTTTTACTAGAATTTGTGAAATTCAAACGGATAGATAAACTAAAAAAATGTAGAGAAAATATGTGGGTGAGTAGTACTAAAAGTTTCTGATGAGATGTTGCATTGAAGAAGCCCATTATCGTACCGTTTCGAGTGACGCAAGATAGACAGATTGACAAGATAATGGTACCGTTTCTAGATTATAAAATTTTTTACTATAATAATAAAGTTGTTGATTTCTTATAAAAAGTACACTATAAATATTTTTGCTAGATTTTATGTTAAACCACTACAACAACTTATGTCCACCATATAGAAATTTCCCATAAATACATATGTTTCTAATTATTAAACTAGTCATATAAATAAGTTAATAACGTTTGAAACCGTATATTTTCTCAAATGTCAATATTTGCAATTATACCCGGTGCACTAAACCAGTTAACTTTTAAATTCACTGTAATTTCAGTTTTTAAATTTATTTATTTTATTTTTGATAGCTTTGAAGGAATTTGAATTTAACGAAGGAAACAATGATTATGTTGGTAGAATGCAATGAGATTAAATTAATTGTTGTGTCATTATATTGTTGATTATAAATTTTAGCGGTGAAACACCAAAGAAAAATAATAGTTTGAAAAGATATTTCTTGGGATGCTTAATGGATACTCCCCAATGAAAATGATTCCACAAATTTCGGGGTTTCTTAGTCACTAATATATAGTTTTGAGTTTAATTCAAAGATTTGAGAGTTAGGCCCATTGTAATGCGGACATGAGTATCGTGAGAATTGACGTGGACGAGGAACGTATCGAAACAACTGATGGCCATGCGAATGTGGCATCTAGTTCTTCGGGATTGTAGCTTTTTTCGATATTTGGAATCAGTATTTTCTCTTAAGATTCTGGTGTGTTTGGCTTAAGCCTGAACCTATTTTATTGTATCATTTATTTTTTGTGCTCTATTGTTAATAGTGTTCTAAAATATTGTATGTACAGTCGTATATACGGTATATATATGTTGTATAGTGAGAATGTGTATTATATTTTAACTATACAGTATACAGTAATAATTATACGGCCGTGTATACAACGTTTATAAGGGCATATATACGATAAGTACTGTATATATCGTGTTTTTCTTTAAATTCAAAAAAAAAATTCTATCATTTTTAATATTTTGAAAAAGTTATATAGTTTTATTCCAATAAAATTTAATCCTAAAAATAAAGATGAGATGATGACGTTGTCAGTTTTTTCTATTATTTTAATTTTTATTAATTATTTGATAATTTAATTTTTTTGGCTCAAGTGAGAATTTTAAACATTTAATATTTATGTACATAATTTTTTTATAGTTTACATTATGACTATTATTTTATAATTTTTACTTATTGTGACATTGGTAATATATAATTATATATACATATATTGACTATTTTTAAATCTTTATATATATATATATTAATTTTTACTTATTGTGACATTGGTAATATATAATTATATATACATATATTGACTATTTTTTAATCTTTATATATATATTTATTTATTTATTTATACCGTATAACCCCTGCGTAAATATACAATTCTTTACTGTAGGTATATCGTATAGCGTATTTTAAAACATTGATTGTTAGTTAGTTGTTTCTGTATTTATTGGTCTTTTTGTTTCTTTGTTGTTTTTATAAATTTCTGTCAAAAAAGGGTAGACAACTTAACATTTACTATAAGAAAAGAAAACTGATGGCCATGCATGCTAATAACTTGTCTTACCTGAAGCAATCATACTACAAACTATTATCCACTTTTTTGTTAATAACTATTATCCACTTGCTTACATGAATTGATTGAGATGATCACATATGATATTTTACTTGCTATTTCTTATGCGTCCACACTCTCCCAACGGACCCGATCGTTTCCTTGCCGAGATTTCAGTCACTTTTCGATAGATTTCTATTAGTTAAGCTAATTTCTATTTATATGTTTGATCTCATGATAAAACTTTGATAGAAAAATTGTAAAACTGATTAATTTGAATTAAAATTCGGTTTTGCTTAGAAAATGAATTTGAGATTCAATTTAACCAAACCGGATGGGCCATTGACCCCAAGAGAACTAGTACAACACATTATCACGAGGAATCTCTTAAAGAAGAGGCTCACTTAGCGCATGAGGCATGATTTTCCAACAAAGTTACCCAAATTAATCTATATTTTAGAACCTATATATATATATATATATATGTTTTTAAAGAAGATTCACATATAAGTAGGAAGTATATTTAAACTATTAAATATGGAGCTGTTAATTGTTCTGATTAAAATAGTTGATTAACGAAAAAAAATTTTCTCAAAATTTTTTTTTTCGAAATCAATATTTTTTTTCGTTTTTTTGTAAATTTTGGCATCTGTCGTACCTTTTCTAATTATATTATATGATTTATTTATAAAAAACTTCAATATTTGGGGACTGCAAATTGGAAAGGTATGAATGTAGATGATTTTTTGGGTGATTGTCTTTCTCCTTTTCACAGTTTTGTCGGTCACATTTCACCGGCGATCTGTATGTGATCTTGCCTATAAGTACCGATATTCTCTTTTACACCACAGTTGGTTGGGTTTGTGTCTTTACGACGTGTCTTTTCGACGTGTCTTTTCGACGTGTCTCTTCAACACGTCGTCTCTTTTTATGTGTTTTGCCGACAATATCACCATGTTTATCATGTATAACAGTTTGATAGATTAGATTGAGTGAAAAATGAGTCGTATTTTTTACTCTAGTTTTTTTTGTGTTAGTTATTTTATGTCTCTCTTCGTAGAGTTCGATTCTGGTGAAATTATCATTCGTGGTGTTTCTGCCGGTTATGTATGTTAGTTTGTTAGAGTCTAAATGAAGATAAATTCATACAGAAACAACCATTGGTTGTGGAGTTTGAAGTCAAGTGGTGTTTTGAGATTTGTGAAATTTTTATAGTGCGTCATAGTTGGGTGATAGCCAAGAATCGCAATGTTTGAGTTCGAATATGGAGAAGACACTTAACATATTTCTTAAATCTATTAGCAAGTAAGGCTTTTAAAGTTGAAGCATCGTCAATTTCGCTCCTTGTTATATCGTTTTTTACCTCTTTGTTTAGAATATATGTATATGAATATTATCTTTGTAATCTTGTAGCTTTTAATCGAAGTGATAATAATACTTAGATGTTCAAAAAAATAGTTGATTAACATTATGGTAAATGGAACTATTTGGCATTAGCAGTAAAAATTTAATTTACTCGATGGTTTTGCCAACAACAGATACGATGCAATTCACGGTTAGAAAATATTAATTAATTTCAAAAAATTTGGAAACAAAATTTGGAGAAATTTGAGTTTTAATGAGTTTTGATAGATTTTGGTGAATTAGAATATTTGTTATTAAAATTCTCTAAAATCTCACAATAAACCATGATATTCTGATTTTTGTATTTTAAACTAAAAAATCTTCTAAAATCTCACATAAAACTTTCAAATTTAATTATTAAAATATTTTGAATAACAATATATTTAATTGTATATATTTTAAATTATTAATTTAACAACACTAAATTTTTAAAAATATATATTTAAAATTCATGGTTCAATAACATAAAATATATCATTTTAACTCAAATCACTAAGTTCAATACACTCATTTAATCGCTTACAACTTTCATTTTTAAATCGCTGTTGGTGAGACAAAACAATCTTAGTTCTGAATTCGATAACCTTGATTTTTAAGGATTTTAGTTAGGAAATATTTAAAAAAAGATCAAGAAAATGTCTTATGTGTGATACTAATTTATTATCGCTTCCAGTTATTTTGAATAAGTCCCACTCCAGTATTTCGCGGTGACTTGTAAATTTTCTTCGGATGTGTTGTACTACTTACAACACGGTATTTTCAACCCATTAATGGAAGAATCTGAATAAATCGAATCTAATGGCTCTTACGTTTTTCATTATTTTATTTCTTTACGATCAGTGCCGGCGCTGAAATATAGCTGGCCATAAGCAAAAATTAAAAAATTGACCGACATATTTACTTAGACTCGATCCTTGTAATCGATCTCACTAATGTTCAACCACTAGAGTTACGCCACTAGACTAAGGCAAATTCTACGGAAAGGTTGCCAAAAGTAAATAATATTAAGAATCGGCAGCAAGCTCCAGCTTGGTCAGCTTGGCCCAAGCGCCGGCTCTGTTTACGATACTACTCATATACTATTATTATGCAGGTACATATATCTTTAAAATGTGTGTGTGTAAGTATGTACTAGTAAATGTTTACATGCATATAATCCGGAAGAATCATTGATGATCTTGGACTTGATGAGCAATGAATTATATTCTCCGGTCTTGACTAATTTTAAACCAACACCAAGTGGATGTTCACATTAATTATGACGGTAGCTGTAACTTAATTAATTACCTTAGAATTATTCTTGAAACTAATCCTTCATCTATTTTTTGTTCTTTATATTTTACCGTGTACGAAAATATTGTAAAAAAGAAAAGAAAAAAGGATCCATTAATAGAAAACGAGAGAGATTTAATGGACAGGTGAGTTTTAATGAATCTTTCGAATGTAACATTGTTACTCTAGTTAACTTATTAATCATATGGTTGGAAAACGTGAAAACAAGAAACAAATACTTAACTTTGTGTTTATCGATGAAGGCCATATTCAGTTTGTCTAAAGTTCCTTGTATGTACTTAATTGTCACATATATGTGTGTGTATATATATGTATAAATTATAAATGTAAATGGGATTATTGGTCACTTGGCTCAATGGAGAAGAACACTGCACTAAACCTTGGGGTTTGTCTTTGCCAATCCAAAGGATTCTCCATGTCTCTCTCCCTTCTCACATTGGATCTTCAACATTTTTCTTCTCTCTCTTCTCCTCACGCGTCCCCACGCGCCTTTTATTTCATTGTGTGTTTTCAATTAATTAACCAGAAATGTGAAACTTCGACCAGAATAATATGGGAAGTTATTTATTAATATGAAATAAAATGAGACAATTGGACGAATTCAAACTAACAATTGGCATTATACTTAGATCTAATTATATTAATACTGACTTGGACAATTAGGTTGGTGACAAATGAGTACGATTTATATCCCATTCTAAAATTTGATTTAAGAAAATCGTTTATCAAAAGTTTAGTATAAGATACGAATAATATACATTTCGTTCCTTCTGTTATTGGTGACTATTTTTTACTTCCTGTTGGTGTTAATTATGAGATAATTTTTTTGTTAGATAAAAGAAATTTCATCATTTTTATCTGTCATTACTACAGTTCGTAACCATTTATGTTGTAATATGTCCTTTATAATAATATCAGATTTATCTTACAATGACTGCTAACGTATTCTTTTGAAATAGTTCTACCACAAGCGTGCCTATGGTAAAAAAAAAGTATACGTGTTGGGTTCTCAAATATTAAGCATGGGGTTTTTAATTTTCAAAAATATTTTTAGTATATTGATGAAATATATATTTTAGTGTGATTTTTCTTGAATTCAAATTTTTATTTCATATATTAAAAATAGTGTTAATTATTTTTAATATTTAATAAAATTTATCTTACCATCAATAAAAAAAATCCCTTTGATATTTGGTACTTTTATAGATTAAAAATAGTGTTAATAAAAATAGACTACAAAATAGTATACATTATATTTTTATAGTTTAAGAAATGTTTTATAACTTTAAAAAGTACAAAATTTATCTTCATAAATAAAAATATTGTTTATTATCTCTAATTTATTATAAAATATGTTAAATTTTAGTTATTATATACATTTTACCAAATATATATATATATATATATATTATTACCAAATATATCTCTTAAACTCTTGGCACGCCTTTGGTTCTACCCTTCTTTTTCAACTATGTAATAGTATTTGGTTCATAATCAATCATCCGTAAGAAAATCGTCTATATTCTTTGGAGAAAGACATTCCTCATTTTCAATATTTAAATATTCTCTTAAATAATTGGTTCCAATATTTTGATTCGTACCATTATTTGATCCATTTTCTTCGCACATATAGATCCTTCAAATTAAACATATCATATTTTTCTTGTCTATTTTTTTTTCTTTTGATAAAAGGATATTGGTCTTGTATACTTACGCCATAGTTTTTGTCCACTCCCTCTTCATTGTCAATTCTTTTAGCGTTATTCTCATCTTTTTCACAATAAGCATTATAAATTCATTTGTTTTGTTTCTTCGTTTTAAAAATCAAAGAATAATTATAATGAATCTTGTTTTCATTGGTGTTCAACTTTTAATTTCTAGCGAACATGCAATTATTGGTGAACACAAAACCGTCAAGAACATTCCACATAAAATAAAAAAATAATGTGATTCCTTATATTTCAAGATTTTGACATCGAAACCGATGGATCAAAGTGTCACATTCCACACCGATGAAAGTGTAATGAAAGTAAAAAAAAAAATCCTCGTAGTCTAAAAATTCACTTTAATTTATGTACCAGAATTTATATATATATATATATTTAATAAATACTAGTATCTATTGTTACAAAATGTAAAACTCGTAATTTTTACTAGTATATATATAATAATGAAAATGAAAGAATAAAAAACAAGTAGAAAAATGGCAAAAAGCACAGTTTTGTTTTATTTTTATTTTTAGTTTACCAGAACTTTATGGCTTAAATGGAAAAAACATCGACAAAAAAAAAAAGGAAAACAGAAGGCCTGGGCGTGTGAGGATGCGTTAGACCTATGCATCTACATTATGTGGTCAAAGTTATCCCACTCTTTAGATTTTGGGGCCCACGTGCATGCTTCATATAGCCTACGTCCCTTCTTTTTTTTTTTTTTCTTTTTTGTTAATGTTGTTATTAGAAAAGTTATGACTTACCTTATGAATATGTATATAGATTGTTTTTCTTCAGTAAAAAGTTATGATAACAAGAAATTTAGTTTGAAGAGTAAAATTAAAATTGAGAAAGAGGAAAAAAGTGTCATCGGTTTCTTTTTATTGGAATATTTACTTTTGAGAAAAGGGACTTCTGCCATGATCAAAATTGTAAAGTTTTTACAGTTTTACCATTAAAATAAACAGTTTTTTTCCGTTTAAATGATAGAATCTTTAAAAAGTGTAGAACTAATGTTAGTGATTGTGCCCAACTGCACATGTACAAAAATGATTAAGTGAACTAGGCAAAACAAAGTTTAGAATCTTAACGATAGATAAGAATGGGATTTATAAAAATTTTGATTGAACCAAATGTATGGATTTTGGTCCAAATTTTGTCAAAAGATTAGCCTAGGAAAAAAACGAACATATTCCCTAGCAAATCTTGATTATTATATCAAATTAACTCTTTTAAATTTCTAAAAACTATCTCACAATCTAGTTCCTAATCATCATTGTTTTTGTTTTTTGATAGAAGGGTTACCTAATCATCATTGTTATATGCACCATTTGTCATTAGTCTCAAGTAGAGATGTTGGAGTAGGTAAAAGAATCGATGGAACCATCTTGCACAATATATATATATATATATATATATATATATATATATTATTTCTTAATTGTTATGGGATTGTAATAATTTGCGAAATTGTCAATGTTACTACTTTGTAACTAAAATTCGTAACAGGAAAACCGGTTTGACCGTCCGTTCTTCAGAAACTCGGGATGAACTTCGTCACATATATATGTTGCTTTTGGCTGTTTCGAGCTTGGTAGATTTATGATTTCTTCTTTTATTTTCTTTTCTAATTTTTTTGGGTTTAGTTAATTAGTTGACTTATGATTTCTTCTTTTATTTTATTTTCTAATTTTTTGGTACAGTTAATTAGTGGACTTATAATTTCACATCGAGCTTGGTAGACTTATAATATTCACATCGACTATATTCTTTAATTAATTTAGTTAACCCCTATAAAGGACCATACTTTTTAAAAATCGGATTATACCATTCTATTGTCAAATTCCATACATGTATAATGTATTTCAAATTTTCAATTAATAATTTTTTTGTTTCAATTATATTCATATATATATATATATATATGTTTGACTCCATTTGTCGTTAAGTAAAGCTGAAAAAGTTTTAATTTTGTATTCATCAAAAAAGATAAAGGGGTTTGATTCCGATTTCTATTAATATAGATGCATTAGAATTTGAATAATAAAGATTTTTAACTTTGTTGAATGAATGTGCATATTTAATAGTTGTCAACTAATTAGATGATAATGACTTGAACTTAAAATGTAAAACTAAATTGGATACTTTAAGATATATAAATTTAATCATGGTTTGGCAAAACCATTTTGAGAATGTCCAATAAGATTACCATTGTGATACTACGGTTTTTTTGTATATGCTCATTGCCCTTTTACAAGTAAATCATACTTCTCTTTAAAATAAAAATACCAAATCTCATTGCATCACACACAGAAAGACAAAAAAAAGATTTTTGGTCGTCCAAAAAAATAGGAAAAAATGAAGGTTAGATTTTCCCAAACCCGAGAAAGAAAAAATAAATACCGAAAACAAAAATAACTGGAATGATAATAGTAGTATGTAGATTGTTTTTTTTTAAAAGCCAAATAGAAAGAAAAAATTATATTCTTGAAAAAAGATAGTTGAGAAGCGCGTGAAGAACACGAACATCAAGTAGTGGTGGAAGAGAGCGTCAGGGAACAAAGAGTACAGAAAAAAGCCTAGAGACGTACCACACCCAATTATAAATGGCGGCAAATTCTAGGTTGCTCGCCACGTTACTACTAGCTGTAAAATGGTAAGATTTTAACTACCATATATTTCTTCAAGATCCTATAAATTGATTTACATTTATAGAAATAAATATATAACTTCCTAAATCATATATTTATCTTTCCTTTTAGTTTGTTTTTTCACCATTCATTTCCTAAGTCAATACTAATTGATATATAGTTTGGGATTTTTTTTGAAAAAATAGCAGTTATGAAAACATTTTTGAATTTATATTCCAACAGTAAAGAACTCATTTAGATATAAAATGATTCGTAGGTCGAAATTACCCTCCCCAGTCATATTTAATTACTTATACATGTCGGTCAAAGCTAGTGGAGCGATAAAAACTCATTAAAAATTTTGTTGAGAAGTAATTTTTTATTATTTTTATAAATTACAGTTAAAAAGTAAATAAAAAAGCGGGACCGGGTATCTTGGGGGTCACGTGACATGAATCGCGAAGTTCGAGACTGGAAGCCACGCGCTGACTCAGCACATACCGGAAGGAGCCAAATATCTAATATTGCAACGTGTCACCATGCGACTTGCTCTCTCCGAAATACCCCCGAGTTTTGTAACTAACACCAAAAATACCACTGGTGGAGGAGCGGAAAAGTACAGGTTCGACAAGGAAAGAAATCAAAATATTAAATATATTCGTATTGAATTTTATTGTTTTATTATTAAAATAATTACGGCTAAAACCCTATAAATTAGGATTTTAAGAGTAAACTTGAGAAGGTCTTCACATTGCTAATCGCTAAAATCACTGTTTCAAAACACGTTATCTCTCTCTCACCCACCAAAGAAACAAAGAAAAAAATCTTGGAATTTTTTTTAGATTTTTATTTTAAAAAAATCTTGTGATAAATCTCTCAAAGTTTTTTGTTCTTTTTGATTCTCTTCGAAACCTCTCTCAACTAACCCAGAAACTTTCCATGATTCACAAGTTCTTCTTCCTTATAAAATACCTTTCATTTCATCTTTTTTTCATTTTGATGCAAATATTGTGAGAGAGATTTAAAATAAAATAAAAATAATGGACGAATACATAGATTTCCGACCATTGAAGTACATAGAGCACAAAACATCAGTCACTAAATACACCAAAAAGTCACCGGTAAATCTCTCCGGTGAGCTTCGAGCCGACTCAGTAAGAATCGTTCGTGTTTGTGTAACCGATCCTGACGCTACCGATTCATCAAGTGATGAAGAAGAAGAAGAAGAAGATTTCTTGTTTCCTCGCCGGCGAGTTAAGAGATTCGTTAACGAGATCAAAGTCGAGCCAGGCTGTAACAACATCACCGGAGTTTCAATGAAAGAGAGGAAGAGACTCTCCGATGAGACTCAATCTCCGGCTTCGAGTCGTCACCGTTCTCTCAAGGTCTCAACCTCTTTCGGCCAAAACGTGAAGAAGTTCCGTGGCGTTAGACAACGGCCATGGGGAAAATGGGCGGCGGAGATTCGAGATCCAGAACAACGCCGGAGGATTTGGCTCGGAACTTTCGATACGGCGGAGGAAGCCGCCGTGGTTTATGATAACGCTGCCATTAGACTCCGTGGACCGGACGCTTTAACAAATTTCTCAGTACCGCGTCAAGAAGAAGAAGAAGAATCAGAACCGGAACCGGTTATTAATATTAAACCGGAAAGCAACATTACAACAACAACATCGTGTTCTGAATCAACTGAAGACTTTCAACATCTTTCATCTCCTACTTCTGTTCTCAATATCCAATCCGAAGAAATACAACCATTTAAATCAGCTAAACCGGAAATGGAAATTTCAATTACACCATGGTGGCATACTGGGTTTAATACCGGTTCAGGTGAATCTGATGATTCGTTCCCGTTGGATACTCCGTTTCTCGACAACTATTTCAACGAATCACCACCGGAGATGTCAATATTTGATCAACCAATGGGTCAAATATTTTCTGAAAATGATGAAGTCATGTTCAACGACATGAACTTGGATGGTGAGAGTATGAACATTGGAGATGAGTTAAGTATCAAAGATATTGGTTCGATGTTCAGTGATTTTGATGATTCATTGATATCAGATCTATTAGTCATTTAAGATGAGACGAAAAAATCGTCAGCAAATATCTTTGGTGCGACTGAAATTTTGGTGTTTTTAAATTTATTGTTCGAGAGTTTTTTATTTTTATTTTAATAATTTAGTTTTGTCAGGAGCTTGTAAAACAGTTTTGGAGAAATAGTGGAAAATAGTTAATTAATTTTTGTTCTTATCAATAAATTAATGTGTTATTTAGTTGCACGAACGTGTTTAATTTTTAAAGCGTTTTGCATTTATATCTTTGGTTAATTATTTAAATTAGAAAAGCCAAAGTGACATTCTCTTTGTAGAGTCATACTATCAGGCGCAAATTACGGTCTTGGCCGGTGAAGTGAGAGGTTTTGGGTTTGATCTGTCGATGTTTTCGGTCAGGCTTTTCACCGTAAGAGAATATCTGAAGCGGTGTTGTGTTTTTTACTTTTTATTATGTTGACAACATTATTCATTTAAAGAAATATGTATACGGGATTTTATAGGTACCAAGGATTTTAACATTGAAGTGGTTTGACGCAGATTTCTATATTGTAAAATTTATAGAAAGATTCGAAAATATATATTAAATATATATAATAAGTAATTTTGGATTGAGATAAGGAAGATTCGAGAAAATATATTAAATTTATTGATTAAATAATATAAATAATTAGATCCATGTAAAATATTTGTCTAAAAAATCAATTAAAGTATATATATTGTTCTTTTCAATGAATATATTTATATAATAAATACTAAATGTATATTCTAAAACATACAACTTTTCTAATTTATTTTATAAAATTACTTTCAGAATATCACAATTTTGTGTTTACAATGGAAAGTTTCCTAAACGATTTATGAATACAGCATTTTAATAACTTTTTTCTAAAAGGATTCAAGATCTCTTTCTAAGTTGGCTTATAATGCATATGTATATGTGCGCAAGATATTAATGTGTAGCATTAAGAATTTTGGTAAACAAACCTGAACAGTCCGCTTCCACTGGATACAGAAAAGAAGTATTTATAGAGAGCGCATGGCCCGAGTTCGTATATCAGATTGTTGGATGGTTGGATCGTGTTGCACTATCCATATGGTCGTAGGCGACCAATTGTAACGAACTTTTGGAAGATAGACATAATGCCGATAGCCTTAGCATGTCTAGATAGTTTCCTCACATTCGTCGGGAGAAAATGTTCATGACATGGTTCCAAAGACATCTCGGAAGTTGAGACTCCTTAGACCCGAATAACTTTCTCCTAAAACTTTCTGAAAGGTGATTTAATACGCTTGTCTCTGCAGCCATTTATGCTGCTGCCAATTGGGGTATGTGGACTTGTCATTTTCTACTGTCCTAGAGATCTGGCCATTCGTCCATTTCGCCTAGCACATTTTTGTTTGACGCAGTATGGTTTGATTGGTAATTGAAAATTCACCCTAAAAATTTTTTACTTACAAAAATTACTATGAAAAAGAGAAAATATTGCGTTAGGAACAATGACTAAAAATACTTTTAGCAAGTCGGTGAATAAAAAATAAAACAAAAAAATTTCAATACAAAATATATCAAACTAAATCTTTGCACTTTGCAATGAAAATATTAGTTCTACTAATGAAAACAATACCACCAAGACCGATTCCTCAGAACCTCTTGAGCCTCCTTGATAAAGTCATAAGTCCATAAATTGGTGGTATTGTTTTCATTGGTAGAACTAACATTTTTCTGAAATAATAAGCCTATAAAAAAATTTCATTACAAATTTGTAAATGATTTTGTTCATTTAATATAGCCATTTTAAAACCTTTAAGTGATTTGGTTAAAGGTAACTCATGTATTTACATAGTTTCTCTTATGAATTGTGTAGGCGATGTGATATATCATATATTACTATATTATATTTGTTTTATAGTTTATGGAAGCAACTAATGTGTTTTTAATTAAATAAAAAGGTAATGTGTTTCATATTTGTGGAAAATTGATTAACAGAGAATAGTTAGTTATCTTACCTTGTGGTGACTGATGAGTGATGAGTATAACCGTTGTAAAGTCCTTTTAAAAGCAGATGTAACAGAGAGGAAGAAGTAGGCGTACATATACAAAGGCACAAAAATCAAAGCTGTCCAAAGATTTAAATAGACAGTTTGAGTTACTATGTAATCTACAGTTTTTTTCAATATGGTATACTCAAAATCAAATCCATATTCTTGATCAATATCCATTTTGATCGTACATTCTTAACGAGATGATAAAGTTAGTGTTGCATTTCCCAACAAAATGATTGTAAACCATTGAGTGAATAACATCAAATCCGGAACTCAGCAACAGTCCATAAAAAACTTATTACCTGAGATTTTCTAATTCCAAGTTTTAGACTGTAGTCAAAGACTATTTCGTAATCTGTTTGTATATTAGTATATCGCTTTTATGTTGCAGTAAGAAAAAGTTACATATGCCGTAAGCTCGTAGACTAGATATGTCTAAGAGCATTTCAAGATTTCGTTTCGACCTACGTACATAGCATTATGTCGTACTATATAAACACCAATAATATATCAATTATCAAAGTAATTGAGATTTGTAACTCTCTCTTTTGTCTCAAGTCCATCTTCTAACTTCTTAACTATCTTTGAACTTAATGCTGCGTAGAAGATTTTGGACGTCGCTTTTTTCTCCCTACGTGTTGGTTTGTTGCCTTCTTGCCGGTTGGTATATTTCTTAATAATAATAACTAATGAAAAGTTAGTTATCAAAAAGAAAAACTAATGTAACAGTTTTTAACAAACAAAATAAAAATAACTAACTAATGAATAGTGTAAGAATTTATTTGAAAATTCGGTCAATGTCAGAGAAAAGTAGGTGGCACACATGACATAATTCAAAAAATAATTTACGTGGAAGAAAGTTAAGCACACACATAGACCTTAATGTTTATATCACATTTAATTCGACTGTATTTGTATTTATTTTTCTTCACATGCATAAATTTGGTTTTGTAAAAGTGAGTGTGATTTAGTGTTTTTTAGCTTTCGCTTTCGTGACGTGAAAGGACATTGTCCCAAGAGGGTTTCAATAAGGTTACCACTTGGTCTGTTATCGCGAGACAGAGACATACGTACGCCTTATTCGGTTTTCAATAATAGTTATCATAATTTTTTTTTGTTAAAGGGCTTCATATTGTTCTTTTATTCAATAACATAATTACACTGCTTTATTATTTTATTTTATCCCTATTTTACACAAATATATTGGAGATCACCGCTCCACCCGTAAGCCTTTGATTTCGAATTGTCACACCATCATTACCCACATGAATTATACCGTATATAGATCACGTTGATTACACTGCAAGAAAACATGACTTTTGAGAAAACTATTTACGTCTCAAAATAGTCCCAAAACAAAAATATATGACGAATTTGTGACGATTTTTAATTGTCCCAATTTTCTCATCGCAAACCGTAAGTCGTCGCAAAATCGTCTTAAAATAGGGACGATTTTGCGATGAAGCCTATAGTCTTAAAAAAGGGACGATTTTGCGACGAAGCCTATAGTCTTAAAACAGGGATGATTTTGCGACGAAGCCTATAGTCTTAAAACAGGGACGATTTTGCGACGACGCCTATAGTGACTATTTTGCCACGTTTTTGCAACAATCTGATGAGTTGTAAAATAGAGACGATATTAAGACTAAGTTAAGCATAACAATGTGGTTGGAAAACTATGACAACAATTTGGGACGGTAAATTTGAGACGAATTTGTGACTAAAAAAATAATGTGACGATTTTGAATGTGTAGCACAATAATAAAACATTCAATTAATTACAAATTAATTTATTTACTAGAAAATAATTTATATAATAATTTTTAAATGAATAAATATAATCATAAATCTAAAATAAATTAATTAACATAAAAAGTATTATTTAGGCGGTTCATGAAACCAGAAACATTAAAACATAAATAAAATTTAAAAACATTAAAAGTAAACAGTACAAACGACAAAATAACTCGTCTAATGTCATCGTATGGCTCGAACCCGCATTTTCGGGAACCTCGTCTGGAGCTTGGGGATCCGGTGCTGGATCCGAGAAAACTTGTGGGAGTTCATCAATAGAGGGTGGCATTTGCTGATAGTCTTCGTGAATTCGGGTAGACGTACTCGCAACAGTTCGTATAACTTGAGGCTGACGGCAGTCAACTAAAGAAGGTGAAGAAGTTCCCACTCTGTGAGTAGAAGTCGAGGTAGTGGATTTACCTCGGCCACGACCACGGACACTTCGCCCAACACCCGATATCCTACAGCTTTTAAGAACACAAATATTATACAAAATATTTAATCTTATAATTACAATAAAATAACAATCTTTTTAATAAAAGTTAAATTAATAAAACCTAATGATAAGTTACAAGTTATTAATTATATAGTATGTTAAAAAAATAAGTAAACATATTTTAAATGCAAAAAATAAAAGTATTACATGCATCATGATGTATATAGTTATAAATACTAAAACTAAAAGTATATAATTTAACATTGTAGTTTTAGTACTTATATATACTAAATATTATTAAAACAATTATTGATTTTTAAAGCTTAAAAATATAAATATATTTTAAAAATTTATTATAAATACTAAAACTATAAGTATATAATTATATAGTAATTTTAGTACTTATATATACTCTAATAGTAAAAAATTTACTTTTTCATTGATTTTTAATAATAAAAATTTAAATATATCGAAATTTTTTATTATAAATACTAAAACTATAAGTATATAATTATATAGTATTTTTAGTATTGATATATAGTCTAATATTAGAAAATTTTATTTTCACTGATTTTAAATGTTTAATTTATTTTTTCATTGATAGTAAAAAAATCCTTTTATGTAATTTGTGAAAATCAAGATGACAAATTTTCAATTTACCATCTACAAAAATTCGAAATTTTAACTTAACCAATAACAAATTTCCTATTTTAACTCTCAATTGCCAAATTAAAGGTCTAGCAAACTTAAATTACATACAAATCAATGTTAAATTTTTGGGTCAATCTAATTTACCAATCTAATTCTACTTAACATCTCCACATATGAATCAAGCAAAATACCACTCATGAATATGTATTAATCATATAGCTACCAATCCAACAACATAATTTCATCATAAATCTAAATCAGTTAAAGTTAGTAATAACCCCAAATCAAGAGACTTAAATCTTCAACTATACTTTGAACCTAAGTATAATCAAGAAACCCAAATTAAACATGCAAATGGTTATATGAAAGCATGTCCTAACCAAAATAAAAGTTTGCAACTAACCAAGCTCTTAGACGAGGAAGGTTTTGACGGCGGCGAAGATCTTGACGGCGACAGTAGAGAAGATCTAGATGGCGGCGGCATAGGCCTTGACGGCGGCAAAGCCTAGACGGCGGTGGAGGGGGAAGATCTGAAGTGAAGGATGAAGAAGAATAAAGAAGGATGAAGAAGAAGACTCAAATCTTCTAGGTAGAAGAGAGATAAAAATATCCAATGTTACTACGGTTTTGCCACTAAATAAAATGAAATAAAGAAGTCACAAAACCGTTGCAAATTTGCAACGATTTTGCGACCAAATAGGTAAAAAAAATAAAAATATATTTTTCGCAAAACCTTGGACTCGAACACTGGTTGCGGGATTAAGGTGATTTAAAGACGCGTAGCACATGATCACTGTGCCACGGTTGTCAACATTTGTTAATTATCAAAACTAATATATATACATTCGTGTGCATTAGTTATCAGTTTTGTTAAAAAACCGGTTATTGTATATATAACCGTACACTATGTATATATATATATGTATATATATATTGGAAAATAATATGTATAAACTAAATTGTATAACAATATATAGAAATATATACTTAAATATTTATAGTTATGATATTTTTACAGAAATCGATTAGATTGAGATATAATATAAAAAAATTAGATTTGCAAGAATGCTATATATGGATATATATATATATAAGAAACTATATACAATTGAAAACGCATAATTCAAAGTATAGTACTTTAACATTTAAACTATAAATTAGGAAAAATTACAAATATATTTCAAAAAATCATAATATATTATAACATAATGATTTGTATAGGATACTTTAAAAATACTATATGTTTACAATTTTGTAAAAACTAAAATTTTATATTAAAATTTATAAAAATCGTCGCAAAACCGTTGCAAATTTGCAACGATTTTGCGACCAAATAGGTTAAAAAAAAAAAATATATTTTCCGCAAAACCTTGGACTCGAACACTGGTTGCGGGATCAAGGTGATTTAAAGACGCGTAGCACATGACCACTGTGCCACGGTTGTCTACATTTGTTAGTTATCAAAACTAATATATATACATTCGTGTGCATTAGTTATCGGTTTTGTTAAAAAAACCGGTTATTGTATATATAACCGTACACTATGTCTATATATATATATATATATTAGAAAATAATATGTATAAACTAAATTGTATAACAATATATAGAAATATATACTTAAATATTTATAGTTATGATATTTTTACAGAAATCGATTAGATTGAGATATAATATAAGAAAATTGGATTTGCAAGAATGCTATATATGGATATATATATATATATATATAAGAAACTATATACAGTTGAAAACGCATAATTCAAAGTATAGTACTTTAACATTTAAACTATAAATTAGGAAAAATTACAAATATATTTCAAAAAATCATAATATATTATAACATAATGATTTGTATAGGATACTTTAAAAATACTATATGTTTACAATTTTGTAAAAACTAAAATTTTATATTAAAATTTATAAAAATCGTCGCAAAACCGTTGCAAATTTGCAACGATTTTGCGACCAAATAGGTAAAAAAAAAAAATATATTATTTTTCACAAAACCTTGGACTCGAACACTGGTTGCGAGATCAAGGTGATTTAAAGACGCGTAGCACATGACCACTGTGCCACAGTTGTCTACATTTGTTAGTTATCAAAACTAATATATATACATTCGTGTGCATTAGTTATCGGTTTTGTTAAAAAAACCGGTTATTGTATATATAACCGTACACTATGTCTATATATATATATATTAGAAAATAATATGTATAAACTAAATTGTATAACAATATATAGAAATATATACTTAAATATTTATAGTTATGATATTTTACAGAAATCGATTAGATTGAGATATAATATAAGAAAATTGGATTTGCAAGAATGCTATATATGGATATATATATATATATATAAGAAACTATATACAATTGAAAACGCATAATTCAAAGTATAGTACTTTAACATTTAAACTATAAATTAGGAAAAATTACAAATATATTTCAAAAAATCATAATATATTATAACATAATGATTTGTATAGGATACTTTAAAAATACTATATGTTTACAATTTTGTAAAAACTAAAATTTTATATTAAATTTTATAATAATCGTCGCAAAACCGTTGCAAATTTGCAACGATTTTGCGACCAAATAGGTCCAAAAAAAATATATTATTTTCCGCAAAACCTTGGACTCAAACACTGGTTGCGGGATCAAGGTGATTTAAAGACGCGTAGCACATGACCACTGTGCCACGGTTGTCTACATTTGTTAGTTATCAAAACTAATATATATACATTCGTGTGCATTAGTTATCGGTTTTGTTAAAAAAACCGGTTATTGTATATATAAACGTACACTATGTCTATATATATATATATTAGAAAATAATATGTATAAACTAAATTGTATAACAATATATAGAAATATATACTTAAATATTTATATTTATGATATTTTTACAGAAATCGATTAGATTGAGATATAATATAAGAAAATTGGATTTGCAAGAATGCTATATATGGATATATATATATATATATATATAAGAAACTATATACAATTGAAAACGCATAATTCAAAGTATAGTACTTTAACATTTAAACTATAAATTAGGAAAAATTACAAATTTATTTTAAAAAACCATAATATATTCCAAAAAATATATATTATAACATAATGATTGTATAGGATACTTTAAAAATACTATATGTTTACAATTTTGTAAAAACTAAAATTTTATATTAAAATTTATACAAATCGTCGCAAAACCGTTGCAAATTTGCAACGATTTTGCGACCAAATAGGTAAAAAAAATATATATATATATATATTTTCCGCAAAACCTTGGACTCGAACTATGGTTGCGAGATCAAGGTGATTTAAAGACGAGTAGCACATGACCACTATGCCACAGTTGTCTACATTTGTTAGTTATCAAAACTAATATATATACATTCGTGTGCATTAGTTATCGGTTTTGTTAAAAAAACCAGTTATTGTATATATAAACGTACACTATGTCTATATATATATTGGAAAATAATATGTATAAACTAAATTGTATAACAATATATAGAAATATATACTTAAATATTTATATTTATGATATTTTTACAGAAATCGATTAGATTGAGATATAATTGTTTTACGAGGAAATGGGGGAAAAAAATTGTTTTCCGCAACCTCTTCGACTCGAACTCTGGTTTGTGTCAATAATTTTTTTTCATTAGTCCTAAAAACATCGCAATTTTGCAACTATTTAGCGACGACTTGGATTTTGTCTCAAATTTATGACATTTTTGTAACGTATGGTTAGTGTCAATATTTTTGTTTTTTTAGTTTCAAAATCGTTGCAAATTTGCAACTATTAAGCGACGATTTTGGTTTCGTCTTAAATTTATGACATTTTTGCGACGCTTTTACTGTTGTTTCAAAATCGTCGCAAATTTGTCTTATATTAGTCACAAATATTTGAGACGATGGTGCCGTCGCAAATAACCGTCACAAATTGATTGTTTTCTTGTAGTGTTATAAAATTAATCAAAATTATTGTAGTAAAAACAATGTTTTGGTTCTGTTTTTTTTCTTTTAACGATTAGAAAGTTTTGGACATGTTGGTTCGTACATTCTCAAAGCGAAGTCTATACCATGTAAGTTAACTCTTTTTGGCAGATAATTTCCAACATGAATCAAGTTATGATCTTTATAGTCTCTACGCTTTTAGTAACCAAAAAATTTAATCAATATGTCAACTCATCGTTGATTCTGTTTGTTATGTGTTAGATGCATAATAAAGGGTGATCGTAAATCTCGATTGTATTTCGGTCATAAAATCAAGTTAGGAAGAAGATGTATTCGTTTTATTACAATCCCAGTTTGGTTTATCCTTAAAATGTAAATGTTGTCATCATCGATTCACAATGATACTTATAGTTGGGGAAGAACTAGTTTAAGTATGGTTTTTTAATATTTTTCTTTGGTTTATAACATTTTTTATGTTTTACATGTATTGTTCAAAATTCTTAAAACTATTGACCGATGGACTATCTGAAAATTTTGTTAAGTTTTCGACTAATTTTGCAAAAATTTTTAATTATTTTTTAATATTTCACTTATTATATACGTGATTTGAATTAAATATTCTAAGAGGGCTCTGACAAAAAAATGTGTACTTTAATAAATTTAAATTGAAATACTAGTATCCGTCTATTTATCCAAATAAAATTTCGTTTGAAGTTATATCATGTAACAGTCATGATGATTTCCATTAATCTCGAATTAAAACTAACACATCCGCAACCCAGTGATTATGGCTGTCCTTATGTTTGTAATCTTCATAATAAGATAATATATATAAATCCATACATGCACACATAGTATATTTGTATGTATGATGCATGCTTGGTAAGGATGTCTTAAATTAGTGATATTCAAGTATATTATAACAACATGGAAGCTTAGGATCATGATGTCTCTCTACTCACGTGAGTCCGTGTTCGTTACATTCATTTTTTCTCCTTTTCGTACTATTTTCAATATGTATATAGTTCCCATTTTTTGGAGTATCGAAAAAGTCACCATATGCAAGTTAGTTAGTTAATTTTTTTCTTATCAAAATTTCCTACACTTTGAGGTAATTTTTTTTCTTTATTCTTTCACTTTTCAAAATTAATTATTTTGAGACATAAATGAGGCATTTTCAGCTATAAGTTTTTAATCCTCTTTATGTAATTAATATTAATATTATTGATTACCATTTGTGTGACGGTGATTTCTATTCCACAGTCAAAAGGATTAAAACAACTAACCGTGTTGCTGTAAAACATAGTACCGGAAATGTATTTTCTGAAGATTCCAACTTCGATTCGAAACAGGAAATACTGGAAAATGTATATTTGATATTTCAAAAATAACTTAAAAACAAACAAACGAAACTTGCTAATGAACAGAGATTGGTCAAAGACTTTAGACCGAACTTATTTGTTGGCATGATGAGTAGCAACATCTAGACCCCCGACCTCATTTATCACTTTCATATATATATATACGGCTGATTCAGCTCGATGGAGTCTTGGAATTCGGTTGGCGCCATATAACATATACTTTAGAGTAATAATAAAACGGTAAACTTATATTCAGTCAAGTTTTTTTTACGAATTTACGATCGTTTCATACTATAATTATTTTTCTACAAAAGCGCGAAGTGAACTCAATTGGTTAGAAGAAATTTATGCTTGTTCTGCTGTATACGTATTTAAATATAGTATGCATTCTAAAGATGATATTAACACTTTTAAATCACATTTCCATATTTTTATGATGTTTTAATGGATATTCTATCTGTTATGATGTTGGTCCACTTAAATACTTTTAGTAAAACTTTATACAGTATCCTTTTATATACACTATTGACTAATAGTACGTAGTAGCTGTATTTGATCAAAAGAAAATATTGACGAGTTGTGATCTCTTGTTGAACCAAATATTTTGGATTTGTTATTCGGTTCGAAGATCCAGCAAAACGCTGCTTAATCTGAATGGTGGACCTACGTAGGGGTGATAAAAGGATTGAAGAAGTAAAGTCTCTAAAAAATTAAATGTTATTAAAGGTATTCATTAAAGATATGGGATTTCGAATATTTAGGCATATGATCATTTGTTCTAGTGTTTCTTTCTTGTTTTTTTTTAATTGTTTCCTTTGTTTATATAGCGAGAAGAGAATATTTTTCTTTCGTAAAATCTAAAATCGATATACTAAAATCATGAATAGTAGCAAAAATGGACATAACTCACATTAAGAATGAACCACTGTAAGTCGAATTTAGAAATTTTAGAATCCAAATTTTAACAAACATGAAACATCCACATAGATTGAAAGTTCTTTTTGGTGGTCATTGCAATTAATATACAGACCACATTTATATATAAAATTAGAGTCAAATTTCTGCTAGAAAAATCTTTGATAAATTTAAAACTTTGAAGGACACATTATAAATTGACAAACGTGAATGCCCCAACTGAGCTGGCCTCTTAGGTAGGCTCATATAACCCTGCAAAGGAGGCTCACATTTTGTCACACTAAAGTTCCATACAAAATTCAAAAACATATAATTAATTATTTATTTTCTTATTACACACACACATATATATATATATATAGATACGTAATAAATATAAGTTCTGCCGGCATAGTTCCACCAGAAATAGACAACAAACACATCGACCCTCTAACTTTTAAATAAGCATCGTTCATGCATGATACAGAAATGATATATAATCGATTAATTAATGACAATTATCACATTCTAGCTAGTTTCATGATACACAATAATATTATTTATTTATTAGGTGTTTTCCGCAAGTGGGTAAATTTTAGCCGCAATTCATTTTGTGTTAGAAGCTGTTATGGTCCCCTGTGTCTAGTGTCTATTCTCTCCTTTTATCATAACTGCATATCTGAAAATTTCAGTATTTCAAGATCTTCCTTCTGAAATTTGTTTTACCTTATTGAGATTTGTATATATTTGTACAGTCATGCTATATCTTTTCTTTTACCTTTTTTTGCCGGTAAAATATGTATAACGTTGTAAATACTAAATAGTAAACCATACACACTACACTGCTACACAGTACATAGGAAGAGAACGTTGACTAATCAAAGCAGCTACTGTGAATGTTAAATAGTGACACGTGGCATGCTCTGAAGCCATGGATTTTTTTTTACCCTGAACCAAATCACAGCTTTTGATTTGTTATGTCTCGAGTTTAAATTTGGGTTTGGGATAGATGTCGACATGAAACTGAACCCATATTCTCAAATAGAAAGTTTTTAAACGGATAATCTACGGTAGTCATTTTCGTGGGATCGAAACCCCAGTAGACTTTTATATTTTCTACCGACTACACAAACTTATAAATTTGGCCAGCAATCACTCAAATTATTAAAATATAATCAAAAGATGCATGCAACATTTCCCAGCTTGCGGATTTTGAAAAGTGATATTAAAAAAATATATTTAAAATGCATAACCTACAAATGCGAGGAATTTTTTGTTTGTTTAGCGAGCTAAAAGTTAAGTTTGCGTGCTTGTGTTCTTTCTCTTTCTGGTATGATGTGCTTATGTTCTTGTATCAAGGAGTAAGCAAAAGACTCAGTTATTTTTTTTTTAAAATAAATGTAAAAATATATTTTAAAAAAAACTTTGTACGCACAGATGCTAATGCTTTGTGATGTTTTAATGTCTAACGCTGTTTGAAATCATCGGAGGTGGTGGTCTCATTAAAACCCAATGTTAGAAAATCCATTTGGGACAAAACCAGCTCTTGGAAAAAAGAGTATTTTCACTTTCAATAGAGCTGAAAATCTGAAAATAACAAAGCTTAAAATACACATACAGATTTGAAAATACACATAGAAACTTAGTGTCGTGACGCAAACCAATGCTGAAATCTGTCCTGCCAAATTCCTTGACTTTGTAACGTTGAGAGCCGGTGCCGGACTGTCCTTTCCACACCTTTTACTAAGCCCGCCATGATTAGGGGAACTTTCCCATGTCTGCGCTGATTCCTTTCTCGCCATAAAAAATAAATAGTAGTTTGGAAAACATACCTTTTTAAGAACATCTTGAAATCCCTTTTCCTTGACGTCGATAGGTCTGAAAGTATACAAGTGAACTGGTTCGTATAGTCCTGATGAAACAACCTTGAAGCTAGATTTTCCCAAATCTGAGTAGTAAACGGACAGGTGAAAAATAAATGGTCCCTTGTTTCCATTTGGTTTGAGCAGAAAACGCACCCCACCGTAGTATTACAGTTCCAGTACAGCATTATGTCCCCCGTGGACAAGCGATTCAGAGCTTCGGAGTTACGTGCAAAAATCAGACTGCTTTAGGCCAACTCTTCTCCGAAGACCTTACTTTAATCAGGTTCCATGTATCCTTAGATGAGAACCGGGGTGTAAATTTATCCGCCCTACTACGCCATAAAGAAATATCGTCATCCAGTGAACTACTGTCCCATGCTCTTTTGATTTCATCCTCTATTTGTGATGGAATCTGAAATCGTCTACATCTCGGTCTATGATTTCTTATAACATCCTCCAGTGTGGCTTCCCCCGGGATACCCATATCAATACTCCCCCGACTGCCCAACAGCTCAAACAATCTACCAAACTGACTCCAATCATCGTGCCAAAACGACGTTTCAGTCCCTCTTTGGACTTTCACTTTATGAAAGTGTTTCGCTGAGTCTCTATATTTAAGTAACCTTTTCAACATCCATGAACTAGCGCTTTTGTTAGAGTTTACCGCCCAAAAAGAACCACTTCTAATCAAATTCTTTTGAATCCAGTTTATCCAAAGACTCTTTTTTTGCTGAGACCAACCGCCATATCAATTTATAATAACTCACCTTATTTACTTCCACTAAAGACTTTATCCCTAAGCCTCATTCTAATTTCGGTTTACAAATGTCAGACCAAGCCACTTTCGCTTTCTTTGAGTCTAGAACTTGTCCCAACCCCAGGAAAACTGAGCTTATCTTCTCTATTTCTTGGATACATGCTCGAGGAAGCCTAAACGCAGCCATCCAGAAGTTTATTAAACTAGCTATCACCGAGGAGAGAAGTTGGAGACGACCTGCAAATAAAAGAAAATGATTTTTCCAAGAACCAATTCTACCTCGAATCTTATCAATAAGTGGCTGATAATCCGCCATAACAATCATTTTGTCAACAATGGCAATCCTAAATATTTTACCGGCAATTCTCCAAGGGTAAACGGAAAATTTGAGAGTGTTTCTTGGCTTACGGCCGATATTCCAGCGGTAAAGAGAGTAGTATTTTCCAAGCTTATTTGTAAACCTAAGACACGCGCAAAACCATCAAAAACATCAATAATACCTTGTATTGACCGTGCTTTACCATCAGCGAAAACTATTATGTCATCTGTGAAACATAGATTTGTGATATTTAAACTTCTGCACCCCGGGTGATAACTGTATCTTCCTTCCCTAGTAGCCTTATCCAACATTGAAGATAAGACATTCATGGAGATAACAAAAAGATAGAGGGATAAGAAGCAGCCTTGGCGCAGCCCATGTCCGCTTCTAAAAAAACCCGTAAACTTTCCATTTACCTGAACCGAGAATAATGGAGTCGTAACATATAATTCAATCCATCTGATAAATTTTGTTGGTATCGCCATTACCCTCAAAACTGTTAGTAAGAATCACCAGTTTACCGAGTCAAATGCTTTCGAGATATCTATCTTCATAGTACAAAGGGAAGCTACATTAGACTTGTGATAATCTTTTACCAGCTCCGACACCAAAAGCAGATTTTCCATCATATAACGGTCTTTAATAAACGCTAACTGATTTGGCTATATAAATTCAGGGAGGATCAGCTTTAAACGATTGGCCAAGAGCTTTGATATGACCTTGTCGATGACATTACAACAAGATATCGGTCTGTAATCCTTTATGCCTATTGTTCCCGATTTCTTTGATATCAACGCCAGAATTGTTGTATTTATCCCTTTCGGGAGAAATCCGTACCTGAAAAAAGCTTGGATCGCAATAGTAAAATCTTTCTCAACAATCGGCTAAACCTCCTTAAAGAATTCTACCGAGTAACCATCCAGATCTGAGGCCTTATTTACCGGCATTGAAAACAAAATACCTTTTATTTCTGCCATTGAAACAGTTATCAACAACCAACCCCTATCCTACTCTGGACATCGATAGTCCAGTAACCCACTTATTTTATTCAGCAAACTAGAGTCCGAGCTTGAGTCCGACATTGTTCGAGCTGAAAACAGTTTTGAAAAAAATCTTACTGCCTCAGATTTGATCTCCTCTCTTCTCGTGAGAAGACTTCCCTCAAAATCTCTTATCACATTTATCGAATTACGCATTTGTCTCTCCTTAATGGCATTATGGAAGAACATGTTATTCCTATCTCTGACCTCCATCCAATGAAGCTTGGCCTTTCGCTTCAAGAACTCTTCATCTAGCCCCGATACAACATCCCATCTATCATAAGCCTCTGATTCTCTTAACATGGTACTTGAGTTCGGGTTCAACAACGTTTCTTCTTGCTTCTAACAAAGCTCGATAAAAGCTTCTTCTGTTCGTCTAGACAGCTGATGGATCTTTTGGCGTCCTAGATAATATGTTTTAGGAGCTTCAACTTTTTAGAAAACTGAAACAATGTTGTCGTTGAAGAGAATATCGCCTCGGTATTTCTCCAATAAGCCTCTACAGCCGGCTTGAACTCCTCCATCTTCATCACCACATTCACCACCTTAAAGAGACACTTTGGCTTATAAGGAGACCCCAAAATAGAAATAACACAACATAGGTGGTCTGAACATCCTTTTGCCTCATAAACACAGTAAGAATTATCAATATGCTGCAACCATATGTCGTTTACCAAAAAAAGATCCAGCTTCTTGCAAATTAAACCAGCCTCCCATTTATTACACCATGTAAATCGCGGACCATAATGAGCCATGTCCATCAAGGAACAATATCAAACAACATCCTGGAACTCAACCATGCCCGTCAACGCTCCATGTACAGTGGACGGCAATGAGTGTTCCATTAAATCTAAGATTTCATTGAAGTCTCCTAGACAAATCCACTTTTTACCGCGATAATGAGCTGAGTCTTGGGGATTTTTTAGGTCACACCAGAGCTCAGGACGCTCTTCCAAATTATTTGACGCATACACAAAAGTACATAAGAAATCCTCTGCTATATCATCCATATTTAGAGGGCAAGAAATAAGTTGCTTCGTCTTATACTCAACTTTTAGTGTCACCTTGTTGCTCCACACAACCCAGATTCTACCCAACGGATCATACTCATAAGATCCCTTTAGCAACATAGCCATCTTTATTTTCCTTTACTCTCGTTTCCAAGAGCCCTTCGAAAACCATTGATTGTGAACTGATCATATTCCTAACTATCGAATGTTTATTTTATTTTATTCAGACCCCTGACATTCCAAGAAAGCTCGACTTTAATGTTTTTTCCTTTGATTCCTTTTCTCGATGCCACTTATTGAATGGCCTCCCGCTTTATCACCTGTAGCTGAGAAGTATTTTTGTGTTACCTTTGAAGAACAAGGTAAAGGAGCACAGACGCCCCCCTTAGCTTTACTCAAACCCGGAATACATGTTTTCTCAAGCTCCCTCGCAATCAACCCAACCTTTTTCTCGTCCTCTACAACCTCTGTCAACTTTGAACTTCCCCCTTTCTTCTTTTCGCTCCTTAGATCACCTTCACCTAGATCTGAATCATTTATTTTGGTCACTCCCTTCTCACTTGCCGTCTCTAACTCCCCTAACTCCCCCTGTATTCTCCTTGAGAATTTAAAACTGCATATTTTGAAAGAGATGCAATGATCACTTCCCCGTAAACAAGAGATTTGGATTTTTTCACCTGTTTTTGCCCTCCTGAGTGTGTTACCAAAGACCAAGCAGTGGTTGTTTCTTGATTTTCCCTAGCTAACTCCTCAGCAGGCGAGACATGAACAACCCCGTCCAAACACCAAGCTGGCGACCTAGGATTATTAGTCATCGCCTCATGAGTGCCTATTTCAGTCGATGCCTTGCTTAAACCCGCATCTCTACTTTTTAGCACCTCACCGTTCCCATCTCCAGCCTACAACGAGGTCTTTACCGGCTCTCCACACTCCTCCATCGAGTTTGACATCGAGTACTTTTCCACTCCCGACTGAAAGTTCTTAAGGCATCCCTTCTCCAAGTGACCCCACTTCATACATGTGTTGCACCTTGGTGGAAGCTAAGGGAACTAAAAAAAAAAACCTTAACCTTTTCACCTTTCACTTCATAGTGATAGAAATTTGGTAACTTTTGTGAAAGATCGATATCAACTAGCACCTTCGCTTCCTCAAAATTATTCACCAGCTCTGTATCTCGGTGTAAACGAATAGAAATTCCTAGAAGACACGATAAAAAACTCAGCCCCTTCCACGTAAACATAGAATGTGGGACGTTCTTCATCACTACCCACATAGGCATAGAAGTTATCTCCGGTTGAGCCTCCTCCGCAATAGAAGTCCATTTAGATACTAACATCGGGACATCACAAATATTTCACATACCCCAACAAAGCACCCGTTGTCGAGCCCTTGCATTTCAGATTCGAAATTTAATCGTGGTTTCATCCACTGCAAATGCATCAATTTTTATCGACTTATCTCCTAAGTTCAAAATTTTGTTGATGATGACATGCAATTTAACTATATGAAGAGCCTTAAATGCAAAGTTTCCCACTAGAAAATCCTCCCAAAGAGAGCTGCAACGCCAGCCTCTGACAAACCTGATCCTCCTCTGAACCATCCAGTGCTATGTTTTTCTCTAGAAAAATAGAGATCATCTCTGTATTTGTATCTGAATTTGCATCTCCACTCTAGACTTTCTGAACCGTGACATCGAGAGCTGCAACGCCAGCAATTCCTGACGCTGTTGTTATCCCACGAAATTCAAAGAAAACTCTATCGTGATCGCCCTAGAATCGCCAAAACAGCTCCTCCAAAAAATCTTTTTATTGCATTTCTCATATAGTTTTTTTATATGTTTTCAAATTTTCGTCTTACATATGAAACTCTATTTCTGATTTTGACTATATAGTTTTTTTTTGGTGCAATTTTTTGACTATTTAGTTAAATTACAAAGTCTGAATTTTTTTTGAAATTTTGATATAAACTATTTCGTAAATAAAGGAGAAAAGAAAAAAAGGAGAATGTAAAAGACAGAGAGAGTACAAATTCACGTGATGTGGTTATGGGCCCTGCATTTTGTAGTGCACAATCATATAATTCTTAGTAATTTAAAAAGCCCATCTGTGGAGAACCACGTGTCCTATTTAACCATCCACGTCAGTGCATAGCAGCGTAGGTTCGTTATTATAGCGAAACGTGGCGTGGAGCTTTTTGTGTTTTCTAAAATGAAATGAAAAAATGGTTTTCCAAGTACGGGATCAAATTATAGTTGCCAATGTCTAAAAGGCATCTGATGATGATTCATAAAGATATATATATATGTAAAACTAAACATTTTGAAACCACTATATGACTTATGATCTCTACTTGGAAGTGCTGTGAATTTTATGAACTCATAACGGGCACTTAACATTTGATATAAATGTGTGGTTGACAAATAAAAGATTTGAAAATATATTAATTTGTAGAATAAATCTTGATCAAACGAAAATCGGGAAATCGAAAGAAAAAGAAAAGAAATTATGTGACCCATCTCTTAATAATTATTTAGAAGGTGGCAAAACACTTTCTACCCGTTACATCAGCTTTTTGTCGTATCATTATGGAGCAACTTGGCTATTTCATAATTATTGGTTGCTCTCGTTTAATCTATAATCAGCATTTGATAAATGAATATTTAAATATATTATTTTCGATGATCCCTTGTATAAACTACCACGAGGCACGAGCGATCATTTGCTTATCTTCTTGAAGGAGTTAAAAACAGGAGTAAAAATGATAAAACACAACTATGATTATGTAGTGTGATTACAAGTATGACTTTGGTTATCATTACTATTTGTTGGACTAAACAAAATTTTCACTTGTTATCAAAAATAGTTTTAAACTTTCCAATCGGAAAACAGTGAGAGAAAGAAAGTCACCAAATTCTCATAAGGATTCGTTTTTTTGATCAACCACATAATCTTAGAAAGTCGTAAGTTATGTTTCTTGAGAGAAGTAGACGTAGATATATATATATATATATATATATACATATATATGTTTTTTCTTTACAGTTTTATCAACTGAGTTGAGATTTTTTTAATTTGTGCTTGTTTCGACGTTCTATCATTTAGATTTATTTTATCTTCTACTATTGTGTTCTATTATGTAACATTACCAATCATATAATCTAAAATGTGAAGAAGTATTTTGTTTGCGGTCTTAGCTATTGTAGACAATAAACATTGGGTTGACCTCTTTACGCAGGAAACCGGGGTCGGCGGGCTGACATCTCCCAATATGCGAACCGGGACCTACAAAATACTAAAACAATATTTGCACAATCGGTAAGGTATTATTTATATGTCTAATTAATCACATTGAAAAACATACGTTTTCAAAAGAAAAAGACAGAACACAAAGATTGAAAGAAAGACAAAAAGTAGTTCATAACGTCGAGTCTAGAGAAAAAGCTATGTGCACAAAACAAAGCTTTAGCAAAAGATTTTTGCTATATTCACATTCATGTTTCCTACATTCTATCAATTTAGACTCATTATATTTTCCCCTTTATCATCTTGATACCTTATCCTCCCGCCTATCTTTGCTTTGTTCACATCACAGTTCACATAAATATAAGTATAGAGCATCGAAATAAATCACTTGATTATTGTTAGTAATTACGTTATACATCGCCGATATTTTGGAAATTTTCGAAGAAATTACTATTAATTTTGGAACAGACGTCATAACTCAATACAATATCAAGAAAACGACACTTTCTTCCACTCAAGTAACAAAACTACCAGACTATAATCATTTGGATTTGTATATTGTTTTTAGAGAAATTCTTCATTATAACCTGAAAATCATCAATAATTAGTCCAATAACGTACGTATTTGTTTGTGTTCTTTTAATTGGAAAAATATCATGAACCCTTGCAACTATGAATATGATAGAAAGCCATTTGCTTGTATGTAGCCATATCCCTCCACAATCAAACCATTGCACCCTTTAATTATGTGCAATCTAAAATAACATGTTATAAGTTTTTTTTGCCCGATCACATCTCAACAATTTTTTAGATGTTCCATCTCTCTGTTTAACATGTTAGATGCCTAATTTCTCCTATCATTTCTCCTAATACCTCAGTATTACGGTTTAGTGAACTGACAAGGTAGAGGGGCCTAAGATGGAACAAACTAGGGCTGGATAATTCTGGACTATAGAAATCTAAATAGTGGCCCAATACATTCGTCAATCTTCACTATGCATTCATTCAACAAAAGACTTTGCCACTACAGAAGAGCCAAGGAGATCTTGTGATTACAAAAAGCCTAACCACACTTGAAATCAACACCAAACAAAACTTTAACCACAGTAAACTGAAAATCAAAACGAGAAGAAAGAAATAATATTTGCATCAGCTCAGCTCAGAAAATTCCAACATTTTGCCTCCAAGTTCTTACCCTTTCGTTGCTAATATCCAAACCCAGAAGATCATATGAGAAGAATATCTATCTCTTCTCTTCTTGGGTTTCCCTTATCTTTTATCAAACCCAGAAGATTCACGTGTAGGTCTTAACCACGAGCCATCATCACGTCCAAGTGGTCTAAACTTCTGTCACCTGAAGACATATCTCTTCTGTATGTTTTCTTCTGTTGGTTCCTGTAGAATCTGTCATCTTTCTTCTGTAGATGAGGTTCATTAGTAGCCACTTGGTGAAGATGTAGCATAGCGACCATGCTTATGGCGAATATAGCAGCATTTCCAAGTACACCACTCACATGGTTGAATCCAAGTGCTCTTTTGGCAATCCCGAAAGTAGAGGCAAAGATGTTGATCACAAAGTTTGATTTTTTACCATCAGGAGTAGAGTTTGCTCCGGTTGGGTTTAGAGAGGAATTGCAGAGGTGATCAGGCGAAACGAAATGAGAGGTGGTTTTAATGCTCCCAACAAATGCAAGTGCTTCCTCTAGGACTCCATAGTTCTTGCCGTGGTGTTTAGCCAATCTCATTGCTAGTAATACCCTGCTCTGTTCAAGCCGGGCAATCGCGACATCTCTCTCTGTTCGTTGCTGTGTATGTATAGTCTGCAGAGCAAAGAGAAATAAGTTTTACATATTGTCTTTGAGATTTCAGGATGAGGTGGTAAAATGTACATACTGAAATCAACTAGAAACTCCATAGGTGAAAGGGAAAGGATATTACCAATGTGATCCTCCCATAATATGCAAAAAGCTTTCGTACTCTTGTCTTCAGTCTAGATAAGTCTATGAAAATATGTGTGTCTCTATAATATGCTACGAAATGAATTCTGCAACTCCATTGTTATGATAAAACAGTAAAATCTCTACTTCTTCTGATCTTATATAAAGGCTATAACATTCTTAATCCACGTACAACCCCCCTTCATCTAGATGTGGTTGTCATTTCATCTTCATTGTTAAAGCTTTGATTCCATAAACAAAGAGTGTGAAATAGACAATGCTAAGAACCTCATTGTAAAAGAATGAAAACTATGCAACTTCACGCAGCAAAAGCAATTGGCCATTGTTATTATTGCTCAGAATTTTCAATAAAATCTGATAATCACACTATCTTGTTCAAAACCTAAATTCCTATCCGTAAACCTAGCTAATGATTTACCTGACCTAAAACCTAACTACACATTCCCAAATCATCAATGGTTACCCTAAATTGCCTCTAATCGGCTTAATCTTCAGAAGCAGATACAATCGATTTAGAACTTGAATAGTCATTTAGCACAAGTATTTGCTCATTTCTATTCAAAAATAAAGCTATTCTCCCAATTCCACAACACTTACGTATCTCAATTTCGCTCAAAATAGGGAATCTAATCTAACTAATCAATCCAACGAAAACGAAACTTACATGGAAAAACTCAAGCTGGTCTTCGAGGTTCTCAAGAGCGGTTCGAATTGCGTTGAGACTCTTCGCCTCTTGAATCGTGGACTCGTTATCGTCTACGGCGAATCCTTTGATGAAGACATAACCAGCTCGCTTATCTTCGCCGGAATTTCCGTTAGAAGTCTTCCTCTTCTCCGATCTTGTTGAAGGTTTAACGGATTTGAGGAAATCAGAGCGAGATATCAAGTGAATCTCGTCGCTAAGCTTGTCGTGTAGATCCCAGATTTTCTCAAGAACAGCTTCGATTTCTTCAATCTCCATTTCTCCCATTTCATGACAAAAAAAAAAAACAAGTGATGAGAAAAAGAGGGAAAAAGCAAGAAAAAGGAAAAGTTCTCACTTTTAATTGTGGACTGAAATTAGCGCTCCGGTGAATTTGATTTCCGGAATGGGTCGAAGCTCCGTTTATCAGAACCAGGCTCGGGTGAGCTTCGTTTGTTAACTGTTTGGGCTTTATTGAGTTACTGGGGCCTAAATATATTATCCGCGTTTGACTCAGCAAAGTATCGAAGGGTCACTGTCGCACAAGAAGCCAAATATGGGCACGTGGACTGTTACAAGCCGACGTGTCAGATGTAGTTGTTACGGAACCCGTTATTACTTTATTATTACCGCTTTCCGTTTCCTTATCCTAAATGTAAGCAAAGAAAAAGATTATCGAAGAAGTCTTGAAAGATGGGTTCAAAAAATGATGGAGCTAGTTTGACCAACATCTCTGTAGAGGAACACTTTAGTGTCTCCCAATCTAGTTCTGGTGGACAGGTGATGACATATATTTGAACAAAGATATTGTTTTCGATTTGTTTTGTCGTGTTAACTTATTACGTGTGCGTTTATATTGTTAATGCATATTTTATTTTTTCAAATGAACTATAACTACCAAGTAGTAGGTTAGTGGTGGTTTCTCCTACTTTTAACTCTCTTGAGATTTACGTGCAAAATAGATATCATCAAAAAGCTGGTCCATAGCTTAAGAGAGATATAGGTTAGCCAACAAAACAAAAAAAGACCTTTAAAATTGTATTTGAAACGATCATGACCATATCACTATCGAATGATGTGCAATATTTTGAAACAGTATGTAGGCCCAACAGAAGAAATTTCCACAGCGGCTGAAGCACTTGTTGGGAGGTCGACGACATTGACAGAGGCTCTCAAAGCAGCAGCCATTAATGTTGGTCATAAGCCGGTGGAAACCACCGACATGGCTGCCATACAAGAGGTGGAAGCTAGGGTTACCGAAGGCGGCGGCGGTGGTGGTGTAACCTCGTTGGCCGATAAAGCGGTTGCTCATAACAAAATAATAGCTCAAGGAGATAAAAAGATGAAGCTTCGCGATGTTATCGCGGAGATTGATGTGAAGGTAACGAGAGACAAAACAGTGACAAGTGAAGACGCAGAAGCAGTGGTTCAGGCTGAGCTCAGTCATTCTCCCCTCAACCATATTATCCCTGGAGGCATCGCTGAGTCCGTTACTGCAGCTTATACACTCAATAGCAATCTATATCTTTGATATTAATCGCTATGTATATATAATCATATCATATAGAAACCTCTTTTGGCTTTCTTTGTGTCTCCTTATCAATGTTTTAGAAGTTTGAGTCTCAACGGAAAATAAATAAATTTTGCGAGCTTTTGATCTTCCAGACATTTTCATAAGCTGGATCTGGAAGTGTATCTCTTTAACCTCCTTCTATATCTCGCTCAATGGTGAACTTGTGGAGTTTTTTGCAGGGAAAAAGGCTTGAGCCAGGGAGATCCTATCTCTTCTTCCTTCTTTGTCTTGGCTATGGACATTTTGTCGAAAAGCCTTGATAAAACAGTGAGTTTGGATCTCTTCCAGCCTCATCCCTTATGTGGGGACCCGTTAATCACACATCTAAGCTTCGTAGATGACGTATTGATCTTCTTTGATGTATTACCTTCTTCTCTTAGGGGTATTATTTAGGTGTTGGACAGATTTTATAAAAGCTTCTGGACTAAGACTCAATTTTCAGAAGTCATCCTTGTTCTTGGATGGAAACAATCTCCAACTGACGAAGGAACTGGCTGACAAATTTGGTTTATCTTATGGCGCTCTTCCAGTTCGTTATCTCGGTCTTCCCTTAGTGCCTCACAAACTCAGACCTCAAGACTACATGCCACTCATTGATATAAAGTGTTGTCAAGAGTATATGCTTGGTCCACTAAGTACTTATCTTATGCCGGAAGACTACAACTCATCCAATCCATGCTAATGAGTACTATTAACTTTTGGTCTCAGTGTTTTTACTTCCAACCAAGTGCTTGGAGCAGCTTGAGCGAATCTACTCAGCTTTCTTATGTAATGGAGCTCCAAATTCAGCTCGAGGAGCCAAAATTGCTTGGACGACAGTGTGTTCTCTTAAGTCAGAAGAAGGTCTCGGTTTGAGATGACTTATGGACTGGAACAAAGTGTTTGGTCTAAAGCTACTGTAACAATCCGTAATCAATGAAAAGAAAGATGTTTCATGAAAATATATATATATATATATATATATATATATATATATTTCAAGTGGAACCATGTGATTGATTTGCTGGGAGTTTCCATGTGCAATTTGCTTCCAACTTAATCACACATTCGACTCTTAATATACATTAGTTAGAGACGATGACGAATGAACTCATTGGCTTAAAAACTTAAAAAGGGGACATATATTCCTTTACAAGCAAGAGGAATGTGTTTATTTTAACTAGGGGCATTGACTCGCGCTTCGCCCATTAAGCACAGACATATATATATACCTTATCGATCGGATAAAACTATTATGTAGCGGCATATTTGCGTCACTAATTTAGCGACAAAACAGATATGTTGCAAATTTACCACGGTGATAGCCTCCTCTATTCTTCGGTATTTTATTGACGAATCATGGACATATGTTATTCATAAGTACAGTGAATAGAGATACTCTGGTGAAGTCCATCGCTTAATTGCCGCTTTTATTATAGACTTATAGAGTTTGACCAAAAAAATATATTTATAGACTTATAGTGATGGATGCACAACTTTTATTTCTTCAAATTTTACCAATAATTTGGTGGCATACGTTCTATTCATGCAAAATTTTCGGCAAACCGTTGCTAAGTTGGCAATAAAACTTGCAGTCGTTGACATTCCTCGGTTAAGTTCGTTGTGTTAGAAAATATTCAAAATATTCAAAATACCATAAATCGAATGTGATCATGCATTTCCGAAAGAAAATAACAACTTGACATTTTCAATTGTGAAACAAAATAATGCAGCAGAATGTGGCTTCACCCGCGTTCAACTTGCATAATAAGATATATTATAATTACGCTTTTTAATTAAACAAGATATATTATATTTACGCTTTTGTATTAAACAAGAAAAAAAAAATTACAAGAATAATCCAACCAACAAAAACAGAACAAAGGATGAGGTCCAAAACCTACCTTCTACAAATCTCGCGTCGCAAGTAAGAATAAAAAAAAAAACAAAATAATTAAGAACACGAACACTAAAAAAACAAAATCATTGTGGAGGAAGAACAAATTGAAGGATCCATCACGTTAATGAATGAAATAAGTCAACGCCAAAGCCACCATCATTAGAACATACGCTATCCCCTGATCTATCGATGTTCCTGCCAAAACCCAAATCAAAAACAATATCAAAATCGATTTCTTCTTCTCTATCAAATATTTTAAATTTGTATTAATTCAAGATTATATATCATACCGTCGCTGGTGGGTGCGGGGGCTGGCGAAGGAGTTTGCGCTTGAGCGATCGGCAATAAAATCACGGAGATCATGACGAAGATGGCGAGAATCTCCAACGGAAATTTCAGGGTCGCCATTCTTTTTCTTTATCTCCGGTGATTATTCCGGCGAGGGAATCTTATTTCTTTCTGTTGAATCTCTCACAAGAAAATCAAGAAAAATGCCGATTGATAGGAAGAACAGAGGAAGCTAAGATTTGGTTAAATAGTAAGACATGCCTCAAGGAATGTGGGGCTCACATAGCCTAGGACCTACCTATCACACAATGACACATATCCTCTCTGTCTCAAACTCTAATCACTCATTGGTTGGTGCGTTGTCTTTTATTAATTTTAAATTAAAAGATAATTTTAAATGAGAGAAACCGTTATTTATGTTCTGTTATTAAGCTGTGTCTGAGAAGGATTAGAAGAAAAAGTATCTCCAGCCTGTTTCTCTAATGTACTTTCCTGGTTTTACAATTTTCCTTTTTCAGAAGATTTCTATTGTATCAGTCCCTAATTTAAAATTTGTGAGTTGTAATAACCCGGTTCAAAGCAAAACCAAACTAACCATTCACTCAACAAAGATTCGAATCTGATTCCCAAACAACAAGATTCTCCAAAAATTTTTTATATTTTAAAATTGTCTTTTTATATTTTTGACACAAAACGAGTCATACTTTTTCAATTCTACAATAGAATTTGCTATAAATAGAAAATTTGACCAAATAAAATAAAATCTGTGATATAATAATACAGAATTTGGTGTAAATGTCTAAACAGATTAAATATTGAATTTATTAAAATTTATTATATCATCAAAAGTCCAGATCATCCTTCAATATAGAAACCAGGACTCCTTTCGCCTAATACTTTGGCTAATCTCGGGTTTACCTCAAACCGGGCTAAAATATACAAAAAAAAACCATTGCATAAACTAGCTGTTGACTTGTTTCTATTGGGTTGCTTTCGTTTTTGGGCCTCTATCTTGGCCTTTTTCATTTATTAGTACTGATTTCATTCCCTTTCATCAATAAAAGCATAATTCCACCAGAAGAAAAAAACTAGCTGTTGACTTACACAGTTATACTCAATTATACCATAACGAATATGTTACCTGGAGGTTCCAAGTGAAAGAAATATTGGTTTCCCAGTCTAAGTAGGGACATAATTTGTTTTTTTTCCCTAAATGGAAGAATGATATAGACTTACGATGATATAATAGGGGTTTAGACAATTGAATAGTATTTAATCTGTTTAGACATTTAGACCAAATTTTGTAGTAAGACTAAGACATGCCTCAAGGAATGTGGGGCTCACATAGCCTGGGACCCACCTAACATACAAATCCTCTCTGTCTCAAACCGTCTTTTATTAAATTTTAATTTTAAAAAATATATATATATATATATATATATATTATAGAAAATAATATACTAATGTATGATTTTAATGTTTTTCTAAAATTTGAATATTGTTAGTCTTGTCTCTGATTTTTACTATATCTAACAAGTAGTATGTTGTGATCAAGTCGATCGTCTATAACTTTATTATCAAGTAACTAATATTTTTTGTAAATTTTTTTAAAATATGCATCATTTTTATTTTTATAGTCTAATAAGTTGTTAAAATATGATAAATGAGGTTATTAAACATTAATTTGAATCTATTTGTGTCAGTTAGCATAAGTGAATTCATCATTCTTTATCTCGTAAAAAACATTTTTTTATAAATATGAAGTATTCAAGCCGCAATTAAAAATTTATAACATTCAAAACATTAATTTTATTTAGATCATCTAATCTCAATTCAAATTTTGGATTTTTTAAAGTAAAATTTTAAATAATAAATCTATTAAAACTAATCTATTTATAAATTAATAAATATTAATGAATAGATAAATTAATATCACTATAAATTAATAAAATATCATAATTCTAATATTATTAATTTATAGAGGTTTTACTCTAGATAGTATGTCAAACCATAAGCTACTGAAGGACTGACTGTGCCTGACCACTTTGTGAGGCTGGTATGGGCTCTTTCTCCCAGTGCAATGTTCGGATACTCTGAATTTAGTGACTTTGTTTTTGAGAATTTTGGAAGATGCCTAATTATGGGACCGGAGGAGAAGGTATATGAAGAGAATGCCGAGGTTATACATACCTTGGAAAGCTAGAAATGCTCTCTCAATCCAAGTAACGATTCATACGATGCAAGGTTTTTGGTGGAACGTGCTTAGGCTCATGATATGGAGAGGAAATCAGAAGCCAACCTTAGAATCATTTCAGCAATATCTATGAGGAAAACACAGCTTCATATAATTGGCTTCAAGTTTACAGTTGGAATAGATTCTTCCTTCTCTTCATGCCAGATACTTGAACCAAGGACACAAATCTCGACATTAGGAATCTAGGGTATCTCTAAAACGTAAACGAACAGACAAACTAGAGACATGGGGTCAAAGACTTCAAGCTCAGCTCAACAAAGATAATCATCAAGTTAGAGGGAAGCCAAACCAACACTAAACATTCATTAAACAGCAACACCATTGAAAATAAAGCTACAGAGAGCGAACAAGAATCCACCATTTGGAGCAAGTCCGCATTCTGCAATGATAAAAAAATATCATCATTTTCCGAATTGGTGTTAACAACCCGTTTCCTTTTACCAGTGCTTGTGTTAACTTCACAAGCTTCCACATCTTCATCTTCATAGTTCTCAACAACACTTCTCTCTTCTAAAGTATCCTTAGTTTTTGTGGTAACTCTACAAGCTTCCACATCTTCATCTTCATAGTTCTCACTTCTCACCAATACTTTTCCCCTCTAACAATCCTTACGATCAGCAGATCCCTTCTCGCTTATCTCCTCTGTTTCAGTATCACATAAATCAACTACATCAGTCGATTCGTGACAATCATCTTCAAACGTCAACATCTTATTCACTCGTCTACGAGAAGACATGTTATCTCTGCTTCTCCCCACCCCAAGATATAGTCTTTAACCGGTGTGCTGATACAAGGAGAGCCTACATGAAAGAAAGAAAGAAAAAAATATAAGCAAAATCAAACACATTACACCAATAAAAGCAAAACACAACCAGATTTATATTCTTGTCACCTGAACTTTGATGATAAGCTAATCTTTCCCTACTTATAGCATCTCTATTCACTTCACAAGATTCAGTTTTCATTAACTTAACACTAGCTAACTCCAAACTTAGCTTTACATTCTCATCTACTTCCAATTCTCCAAATCTAAAAACACCCAACTCATCTAACTTTCTCAAACTTTCTCTTCCAATCCTCTGCTTGTTTCTCAAACTCTAATGCTTTGTTCACCATCATCTGATCAAGTAAAGAACCTTCCTCAGATTCTTTCAGATTTCTCAACTCTTCTACAATTACTAACTTCTCTGAATCCAATTCCTTCAACCTTAATTCAAGTGATTCAAACTCGGTTTTTCCTTTCTCCATCCCTGTTTCTAAATCAATGTACTTTTCTTCAGCTTTCAAAACCCTTTCTTCTAACCCAAGATATCGACAATTTTTCACCTCCTTCATCCCCATTGTTTCATCTTCAATTGAATTTATCTCCATAAATTACTCTTCTTAAAACTATAATTGAAAACCCTAGAATCAACAAGTCTCCGTAATACTGGTATAGAATACAAGAATCAAGAATCAAATATATACAGGGAACTTAAAACATACCTCAAATTTTCAAAATTGCTGCTTCTAAATTCAGAAGAAACCCGAAATTAGAGAGAAAAACGAATTTGCAACATTCCATGAAAAAATCCCAAAGCTTTCGAAATTAGTGATTACGCAATTTTGGAGAAGACGATCGACTCATCGGAGAAGGAAAAAAAAATAACACTTTCTAACTTCTGCGAGAAGTGTAACAGTCAACTGTTCATAAACCCTAATAAACACGAGGCAGTGACACGTGTACAGTTACTAATCTAGACGCGTGTTTAGAGTTGCCACGTTGACGATTGTGAATCAGCAATGCACGCCGTTTTAAAATGTGATTAAACGTCACGCATTTCTCCTCCTGTTGTTGATAAAAGCGTCTCAGTGAGCTCACTTATGGCCCATAAGGCTAATTTTGTTTTGGGCTAACTTTCGAGCCTGGTGGCTTTGGATTATCTCTATGTTTAATTTTAAGGAAATTTTCTGAGTAGTACGGAAAATTTAAATGGTGACAAGACAAGAGGTCCACATTTTGCAGACATTCCTGAAGCTTTTCAATAAGATTGTGTTTTTCGATTCACATACTTATCCTCGTTTTTGTCTCAACGAAGTTAAAATTGTTTGTTCTTTTTTTACTCTCTGGTTAGTTTCAGCAAAAAGTTTCTATAATCTGACAAGACTAATGATGATTTCATTACCTCCTTTGTTGCACGATTGGAGAGAAAAAAAAATAACAAAAATTTTACTTGTTTTGGTATCTGGGAGAAGTCAACGCGTTAATTTCTCGATTTCTTGACATTTTAAAATCTCCCAAGTGGATCCCTTTTTTTCATGGTAACATTGCAATTTTTTTGGTTCGCTCGACAGACTCCAAACTAATAGATATTTAATGAATTATGTATGTATTATATAAGCTGGTCTTTGACATACGAATATATTTATGATAATTATAGAATTATATTTGAAATAATACAAATTTAAACAAACAAAAAATAATTACTAAAACATATAACCGAGTGATTTATATAACTAATGTTATGGGTGACCATCCGAGTTAAGCACATAATGCAGGTTGTTGAAAAAGAAATAACGAGAGACACTAATCTAGAAGGTGAAGACATTAATTGGTCAATGACGTCAAATGATTCAGGTTTTGAAATAGCGTTCAACCATTTTCTCCCCCCTCTCGAACTATGTCGTTTTTGGTGGTATTAGTTTTAGGTGAACAAAGTTGAAAAGACTTTAACAATAATAATAATAAGGCCGAGGTATGAACCCAAATTTTTCATAATTTAATCGTCATATTCACTCACTACAATAATATACAACACTGCACTTTATAAACAATAATTTGGAGTCTGAGACTAAATAACTAGATTAAAGATTTTAAAATATTTACAACTAACTAAGATATATGTGGCTAGTTAAACATGCACGAGACTTAGAAATTATCAATTTGAAGCTTTCAAGTTTAAGTTTATGCTAAAATTTTGATTCTACTAGAAGAGTACGAAGATGCATGCACCACATCACAAAAAGGTGCATAACCATAACCACTCACTTTAGTAGAAGATGGGGGACATGGCATTCGCTTGTGGGCTCTTCGAATCTAATTTCCTGGGGGAAGCCATTTTTTTCTCCATATATAGCCGTAATTATTATTTCACCCTAATTATATAATAAATAATACTACTGCTCAATTCGTAGTATAAAACATAAGACAATTATTTCTTGCTCTTTAATTTGTGGTCACAGAAATTAGTACGTGGCCTTTTGAAACTTTTTATATGGACTGTCTCAAGTCATTAATGTGTCTTACAAATTAATTTAAACATTGTGTCTTACAAATTAATTTAAACATTGGTCCTATCAGTATACAGATAATACTACTTGAAAATCAACTTTAAACTCCGAGGCTCTCTTGCTTGTAGTAAATATGCACGGCCTTTTGTATTATATATGCACTAATATGATTATTAGTTTTAGGTCCGTGTGTTGCAAATTTCTAATGAATCTTAATTAGGATAATTAAAAAGATTTCTAATTGTGTTTTGTTTTGGCAAGCCGAGATTAAGATCTATAAAAGATTAACTGAAATCTACAAGATGTTTTGGGAAACATAAAAACTAAAACTTTAAGCAAAAAAAAACACGTAAACTAAATATTTAATCTACAATAAGTAATTGGTCTTTTTGATGAACTTTTATATTTTTTTCTTTGAATTTTGTTTCTGAAATGCAATTTTTTCTTTGACTTTACCTCTATATATATATACTATGTTTGTTTCCTATTAAAATCTCTCTAAAACTTCTCCTACTACTTTTGTGAAACTCACCGTGTGTTCTACATTAGTAAATTAAAATAAAATTAAAAGACAAATAGATTGTTCTGTTAGTATCAACTGCTATAAATTGAAAAACAAAACAAAATGAGCTAAGTTGTTTTTTAGGAAATCCATTCATATTACAAAGACAATTATTACCTACGAATTTGTCTTACATAGATGATGAAACTCATACCATGTAATCATGCAATAAAGCACAATGCGATAAGAGTTCGGGCAGAGAGAGAGAGAGCAATAAAGCGGGGCTCATGTATTTCGTGGTGAGAGTAAATGATATTTCAGATCCTATTGATTAGAGTTTGAGTAGGACCCATCTCGTTCACCTCTTCAGCTACTTTTACAATTTTGTTACTACTATAATCTGTTATATTTTTTTACCCAAATAAACAAATCGAAATAAAAATGTTTGAAAATCCTTAGATTCTGCTTCTGGTACAAAACCTTTGCTAATTTATGTATATATATTCACATATTACCGTTGATAAATGACAGCGAGAGATACACACCATATAGTAGTGTCCTAGTGACTGCCGAATTACAGAGACTAGAGACGTGTAGGAATGTAATACGTAGGTAAGGTGCAGGCAGAAATTAAGTAAATTAAATTTTTGTCATGCAAATGTAATAAAAGCACATAGAAGGAGACAAATATGTAAAATTCATAAAATAAAAGTCTGAATTTTAAATGGAGAACATAAAAAAGGTATCCAACTTAAAAATTCAAAGTTATGTCATTCTCTCGAATATAGATATATTATATATATATATATATATGAATTCGAATCTCATTAAAATGGGAGAGTTGTAAATAAATTACTACAAAACTTGCTAACCAGCCTAAGAATTTCGGTAATATTCTATACTTTATTATTTTAAAATTTTATTTATCTCTTAAGAATCTTATCAACGCGAGTCCTTGATGTATATCTCAAAAGAACCATTAAATGCTCGATCGGAGCTAGGGTTTTAGAGCTGAATTTAGTTCAAAGCTACAAACTTAGGGTTTTGCTTTTTTCCTTCTCTGAATCGATCGTAGCATGTAGGTGTAGCATTTAGCCATTTAGGGCATACTGTGTTTTGGTCCCCAATGCGACTCCCACTGTCAAAATTCACAACTACGTGAGTGTCCCCATCCACAGACACAGCTATACACATGCAAATTCTTATATGCATTATTCTATAGAAGCTAGCTACGTAATGTTTTTATATGTTCATATATAGAGAGGATACCGAATGCGCATATATTGATATTTATGTGTTATTTTTTTTGTCTTCGATATGAATATAAATTCCATTAAAAGTGAGAAGGTTTGTAAATATTTACAAAATTAACTTTAACTAGCTAAGTCGTTTGTTATATGTGTTATTTGATGCGCTATATGTTTGTTGTTTTAACCAAAATTGATTAACAAACAATGAGAAGAGTGTTATTTTGAGAGCTACGAGATGCTATGTCCGATCGAGTCTAGCGCTACATTTGAAAAGAAATCATTTACGACAACAAATTTTACTAAAGTGTAGTTTTGGTTTATATTCATATATAGAGACTAAATGCCCCAGACCACAACATGCTTGTTAACAAGAGAAAAGGAATTTTTGTTTACGCCAAACGGAAGTTAATAACTTTTACCAAAACCTCAAACTAATCTCCTAATTTAGATCTCATCTATGAATTATGAAATGACTAAACACATTAACATATATATATATATATATATTTATTCTCGACCAAATTAGAATTCATTCTACTACGACTAGTTAATGTGATTTGATCTTAGATTATACAAAGAGACCTAACTTTGCACACGAAAAAAAAATACAAAGAGACCTAACAATGTTTGATATATATCTACATATAGAATAACATTTGGAACCGAGCTTGATCGGTGCTTGCTACGTTACAAAAGATTCATTTGTAAAAAAGCTGTTCGTGGTCTCATACTCGAAGAGATACATTCCATTAATTATGCCTAAGGTTCATAAATTCACCATTGATAAAAAATTGGAACTACTAATTATCTATTTAGTCCCAAAATAATATATCCTTTCATTTACATCATATCCACTGAAAAATATCAATATATATATATATATATATATATATATCTACCAAATGACCAAACTAGAATCCACAACTATCTGTAAATACGAATTAGTTAACTTAAAATGAATTTGAAAATACTTTCAAAACCTGTAACCGCAACAAGATCATGATCATAAGGAGATGGTGCATATGTGTGTGTGTATATATATATATATATGTGTGTGTGTGTGTATGAAAACATGGATGCATGTATGATGAACTAGAATCTCGGGCACGGAGAAGACGTGTCCGATCATTGAAAGCCGCCCACCATCTTTATTGTATTGGGTTCCGTAGTACTTATTTCTGCTAAACTTGCAGATTTTGGTTTACAACAAAAAAAAAACTCTCTTTGCTCTCTTTGTCATCCTCAGTTTTCTGATTATTTGCTTCAAAAGTCAATTATTATTTTTAAAAGGGCAAGAAATTGCAATATTCATATGTATTCTTTTAGTCTGTCGAGTTTTCGTTTGTTTTTGATTAGTAATTATCGACGCCAACTCATGACTTCTTAATTGGGACTGCAGGAAGAATATAATCAACGTTTCGTTATGTCATTGTTTTTTTCGTTATGTCATATCAAATATATTTGTTTCACTATGTCATATTAAATATGTTTGTTTCAACAGATGCAATGTAACTGCTTTTTCTGTCAAAAAACTCTTTTCTCAAAAGATCTTCTAAATTAACATTTTATTTTTATTTTTTGGTAATATTTGCTGGCTGGCATCGATTTTGGATAGATCATGCTTTTTCTAATTATACTATACATAATTTAAACTTTTATCTAAATAAATTTTTAGTAGTTAGAAATGATAAATTGAAAAGATACGAATCTTATGACTATATCTTTTTCTTCTATGAAAAAATTTCACTGATTTCTATTATCGTTGTTATATGTCCTGCAAAATCAGATTTTTTACAAAATTTGTACAAAATCCAATTTATGTTAAATATATACAAAATCTATTTCGTGCAAAAATAGTATACATGCCCCCAAGAACCGTGATAGGATGAGGGCTTGCTTCGCTAGGGGTGTGCTGCACATCTGGAACTCCCTAGACCCTTCCTTCCACCACACAACAACTTTTGTGCAAAGTTCGGGTCATATATGGTTCTGGGTTCCCGACGATTTTGCTAAATGTTTGTCTTTTTCGGCATTCCCATCAAAAGGTTCTTTCTTTCGATGGAATTGGTGAATAGGTAACGATTAAGTCGATTTTTTTTACTTTGCGAGTGGCGGTTGTTATGATCTCTCATGGTGAGATAAGGTTTTCTACCAAAATCAATCACCTTCGGATTTGGAAGCGGTTGGAATTTGAGATTCTGAATCAAAGGGTACGACATTGATTATATGTAATAGTTTGATACATTAGTTTAGATGGAAAATGAGTCGTATTTTCTACTCTGGATTTTTCTTTGTTGTTAGTTATTTTATGTCTCTTTTCGGTAGATTTTAATTCCGGCGAAGTTATCGTGGTTCTGTCGGTTTCTTTGTTGGTTTGTGAAAGTCTATGCGAATAAGACAAATTCATACAGAAACAACCACTAGATGTGGAGTTTGGAGTTCTTATGCATTGGTGTTTTGAAATTTACGAAGTTAATATAATGTTTCACAGTTGGGTGATAGACAAGAAGCGCAATAGCTGGAGTTTGAATACGAAAAAGAAAATAACAGATTTGTTTATCTGTTAGCGAGTAAGAGACTTATGAAAAAAAAAATATCGTCAAATTTGTTTTTATGCTATATCGTTCTTTAATTTGTATATAGATGATTTCTATGTAATTTTGTAAATTCTTATTTGAAGTAAGAATAATTAAATAGACATGAATATATATATATATATATATTATTTTTTTTCAATCGTTTTTTTTTTGTTACAGTAATGTCAAGAGCAACAGTGTTATAGAAATGTTGATTGTGTTTTAAGAAATAAATAGAGCAAGACAAAACTGTACGAAAATTAAAAGCATGTCATAGTCTCCATAAAAGGGTATATCCGTATATATATATATATATGAAACCAATTGAATAATACCTTGGATCCGAGTCATATCTCAAATTAATACCATGAATGCGTGCATAATTAAACTTTAGTTACATTACTATGTTTTGCTATATCAAAATTACTCATAAATTCATAAACTAGGAACCATCGCTTCTTCCATCTTTTGTTTTATTTATAGTACATTTAATTTGGTTCGTACTGGTTGGTTAAAATCGAGAACCAAATTGTAGGTTGATATACATTTAATCAGACGTTGATATACATTTAATAACGGTGGAAGTTGAAAACTAAAAAAATTTGAGATCAGTTTGGAAATTTTAACATGAGATTATATGTTATAAAAAAGAAGAAATAACTATAATTATTCTAAGGCATCGTTTCAAGGTATTGAATTTAAAAGAAACATATCTGGTTTGTTCAATTGACGCTGTTTGATTAATTTGGCTAGAAACAAAACATAAATGAAAAGAGACCCGTTACTAAAAAGACATGGACAGGTAAATAATATCTGACAGCCAACACATTAACTTCAAACCTAACGACTACCTGGTTTTGTCTTGGCTCCATCTTCTTAAAGTTTCGTTTATTTTCTAAAACATTTTATTGGATTATAATCATTAATACATATGAAAACTATATATATACACGTATTCATGTACAAAATATTTCAAACTTTTTGAAAAGGAAAGTTCAAATGAAGGTGGCTCCTCCAGAAGCAATTTGATTTTGAAGAGACAAAAATGAGGCACGACTAGTGTGCCATCAAGAATTTATTGCCTTAGATCTGTCTCTTGTCTTTTAATTTCTTAAAAACATACTGGTTCTCTCCTTTTATCAATTTAAAGATGAACTAACAAAAGAGGTGTACATGTATTGTATTTCATTTTCTTAATAGTACTTATTATTTTATTATTATTATATTCATATTCTATTTTGGGTTGCTTTTAAAAGAAATTGAATTGGTATGCCTCCCTTTGATCACGCGCGTGTTTATGAAACATGTTAGGATCCATTTGAACAGAAACTAACTTTTCTACAAACCACTAGTTTTTTTTTCTTTTTCCTTTTTTAAATGATTAAACTTATATTGAGAAAATCCCCCTAACCGAAGATGATCATGGTTTACAGGGAATTGATACGATTATAAAAACTTGTTAGGTTTTTCATATCTTCCAATTAAAAATAGTCAGAATCCGAGTGATTTTTTTTTCTATATATTTTCTTACACTAAGATTCCGAGTGGTGAAAGATTAGAGTAACTATTAAGAACAATAAGTGACTAGAAATAATGAAATTAATAAGAATGAAAAATGATTTTGAGAAGAATACAATTGAACTCAAACTAGCTATAGTCCCTGGTTGAGTAGGCGAGTTCTTCAACTCTGGTTTCAAAACCAGTTTCCACTTTTCGAGCTGACTCCTGCTTAAGCTATCTTAAGTTCCTTATAATGCTTCCTGGCTTTCTTTGTTAGTTTCTCAATTGCTTGCTCTTACCATTTTTGTAATCATTCGCCGAAATTTCTTTTCAATTTTGCATAAATAAAGATTACTCAATATCAAAATTAAAAAAAAAATGATCCTGAAGAAAATATACCCAAAAAGGAAAGCTTAAATGTTAATGGTAGAGTATAAGGAGATGTCTAATTTAAAAGGTAATAAAAAGATAATTATGGTAAATTAATAGTTAAAGTAAAGAAAATGATTAAACATAAAAATAATAATTCGAAATTTAATATTAATTATATGTTATTCTTCATTTTAAATTGTATTTTATGGCTTGGAGAAAGAGGGCGGAGCAGATTTTATTTTTGAATTGTGGATTCCAATAATTCAATTTCTAGTTTTCTACATTCAACACATTTAACTTGGTACGTTTCCTATTTCAAAATAGAAAGTAATAAAAATCTTTAGTAATAAAAAACAAAGATGCCCCCGCACATGATTTTTTTGCACGGATGATAATAGAGATGTTTAATTAGGTACTATTTTGTTCTTCTTTATTTTAAGAAAACAACGTTTTTGAAAATTTGTTATGGATAACTCTTGGTTGATGGAATTTTATTTAGTAAAAAAATTATTTCGATCATGATCATTCGAAGTGTTATAAATAATTATTAGTCTCAATTCTAACAACACACTAGCTATACGTACTTAGTTTGTAATCATTTAAGTCTGTAATATTGTTCTGCATGATTTATCTTATGGAGTTCTTCACACAATCACACTAGCTAGTCGAATTGAAGTATATTTTAATTTCGGTACATAGAGCACTGGCTAACCACATAAAGCATTGTTTTTGATATATGTAATACTTTTGACAGCACTAATAATTTATTGTGACATCGATTCATGAGAATAATATGTTTGAAATAACAATCATAAGAAGTGTCTAGATTTGTATAGGTGCAATTTTTTGAATAATGATCCACAATGCGATTGTACAATATGTCATTCAATTGATTGTCTCACGAGCGAGGGCGCTAAAATAAATGTGAATACACTAATTTCAATTTCAAATACCCTTTTATTTTTATTTTATTTTTATATATGCTTTCACTCAGAAACCGGGATTGGTCGGACCATTCGCAAACCAAATATATACTTAAATTAAAGACGAAGACAGTACATGTCCGTGTTTCTGTGCATTACATGTTTATGTGTACAAAAAACAATTATACCGAGTTTGTAATTATTCAAAATTTTACCCCCAAAAAAATCCATAAAAATCTTTTTCTAAGGAATTTATGTATCTTTTGCATATATGTAACCTTCATTTCTCTAATATAAAGTATACAGGAAGACGTACCTTATATATATTTGTATTTATGCCTAATGCATAAATGACACACAAAAACCTAGATTCTCCCCAAAATTCATCCAACGGCACAAACCGCATAATAAATAACCCTACAAAAATATAATAATAACTTGAAATATGATAGCGATGGTTAAGTCCTCGATGAATGCGAGTCCCTCATATTTACTCCTTTTGGCATCCACTCTCTATCTCTCTATCTCAACTTGATATGTCTCTCTGCGTCTTTTTCTTTCTCTAAATCTTTCTTTCATTTTGCTTCCCTTTTTCAAAATCTTACCATAAGACAAAACAAAAAACGAGGAAGAGAGAGAGGGAGAGATCTTTCTAGTCACTATGCAGGAGATAATACCGGATTTTCTTGAGTGTGAATTCGTCGACACTTCACTAGCCGGAGATGATCTATTTGCTATATTACAGAGTCTTGAAGGCGCCGGCGAGATATCTCCGGCGGCTGCATCTACACCTAAAGATGGATGTTCAAGTTCCAAGGAGTTAGTAAAGGATCAAGAATATGAAAATTCATGTCCTACGAGGAAGAAGCAAAGACTATCGACCAGGAAAGAGGAGGACCAAGAAGAAGAAGAAGAAGAAGACGAAGATGGAGAAGGAGAAGGAGAAGGAGCAGAAGAGAATAAGCAAGATGGGCAACAAAAGATGTCTCATGTTACCGTTGAACGTAATCGGAGAAAGCAAATGAACGAGCACTTAACCGTGTTACGTTCTCTTATGCCTTGTTTCTATGTCAAACGGGTATATTTCGATATATCCATAAATTTTATTTGTCAATAGTATCTGAGCCCGGCTAATTAATATACTATATATAAGACATTTGTTCAACTAATTATTTTGGTATACCTAACAATCATATCATTTCTTAGAAACATCAGTTACAAGAAATGTATATCATTAAAATGACATTAGGTCCCACTAATCGTCTCTTTTATTTCTTTTCTTTCAATCATGTCACAATGCGATTTATAGAATGTCAATATTGACTTATATTTTCTTTCTTTGCTCTCGAAACAAATCTAATAAAAAAAGGGGGACCAAGCATCGATAATAGGAGGAGTTGTGGAGTACATAAGCGAGCTACAACAAGTTCTTCAATCTTTAGAAGCCAAGAAACAACGTAAAACCTACGCCGAAGTCCTAAGCCCGAGACTAGTTCCGAGCCCTCGTCCTTCACCGACTGTCCTAAGCCCGCGAAAACCGCCTCTTAGCCCGCGCATCAACCACCACCAGATCCACCACCACCTTCTTCTTCCTCCCATAAGCCCTCGAACCCCTCAGCCCACAAGCCCATACCGGCCCCATTCGCAGCAACTACCACTCATACCACAGCCTCCTCTTCGTTCTTACAGCTCATTGGCTGGTTGCAGTAGCTTAGGGGACCCAGCTCCGTACTCTCCTGCTTCATCTTCTTCCTCTCCTTCAGTCAGTAGTAACCATGAGAGTAGTGTGATAAATGAGCTTGTTGCTAACTCAAAATCGGCTTTGGCTGACGTGGAAGTGAAGTTCTCAGGAGCTAACGTGCTGCTAAAAACGGTGTCCAATAAGATCCCGGGACAGGTTATGAAGATAATCGCTGCTCTTGAGGTTTTGGCTCTCGAGATTCTTCAGGTTAATATTAACACCGTCGACGAAACCATGCTTAATTCTTTCACCATCAAGGTACGTACGAATATATACTCATCTTAGTTAATCTTCACTGATATCTTTTTTGTCCTTTTTAATGAGAGCGCAATTCATACATTTATTTTTCTTACATAGGATATATGGTGGGGGAAGAAATGGTAGGGTACTGTAAAAATTAAGTAATAATTCATTGACATTCACATATATTCATAGAGTTTATAGAAATATAAGAAATTCAATGTAAGATATATATATATATATATATATATATAATTCTTATCTATATTGTATATCTTTTTAGTATTATTTAGCAAAATTGAAAAAAATAACCAACTTTCATATTGTTACATAAAATATCATTACTCTTTAGATTTTTAAATAAAATCATTAAAAGTACAATCGTAATAAAAAAATAATATAATTAAATTAAAAATTATAACTAATATTTTAAATAATTATTAGTTTCCAAAATATTAAATTTACTTTCTTTCTTTAGCTGAATATGGACGAATATTAAAAATCATTTTTAAAAAATTGTTAACCAATCAAAATTGAAAACTATGAATTAATATATAATTAAACCATATCATTTATTTTAAGTTATTATATTTGAAAGATTTGGTTAATATTTAAAATTATGATTTTTCTATAATTTTTATTGATATTATTTTCAAATTATTTTAAATTATCATATAATACATATAGCTAATAAAAATATAGATTTTCTGCATATGTTGTGAATAATGTTTTTGTAAAAAAAAATATTATTCAATGGATGAAGAAAAAATTGTGCTCAATGTACTACATCTGCTAAAATTTTTTTAAAATAATTTTTAAATAAAATCATTAAACGTACAATAATAATCATAAAACTAATATAATTAAATTATAAAATCATAAATAATATTTTAAATAATTATTAATTTCCAAAAAATTAAACTCACTTTATCTCTCTTATTAATTATGGAGGAAAATTATTTTTGTTATAAAATTTTTAATCAATCAAAATTGAGAAAACTAAGTTATACCATATTATTTCTTTTAAATTATCATATTTGAAAGATTTGGTTAAAATATAAAATTATAATTCATTTATCATCTTTGTTTAATTTTATTTTCAAATTGTTTTAAATTATTATATAATACAAATAGTTAATAAAAATATAGATTTTTCTGCATATATTGTAAATTGAGTGTTTAAAAACGAATATAGATTACTTAATCGATGAAGAAAATATATGTGTTCAACATCCCATATTGGTTAAAAATTTTGTCAATTGTTCCGAGTCATATTATAAAAAAGACCAAAATAATTTTAAATCTGAGTAAGAAAGAAAACTTGACTTATTAGGCGTATAAATTTTTAAAAATATATTCGTACAGTCCTTTTTTGTTAAACCATTAATTTCACCGAATAAAAGAGATAAAAAAATATTTTTAAATACTTAGTTTAAATATTATAAATATTTAAACTTTAATCTTCAAAATATATAAAATTTGATAATCTTATATATGTTTAAATATATATTTTTAACTTTATCAAGGATTAAATATTTTTTTTAACTTATAAAAACTTAAGATGTTATCATTTTTAATGTCAAAAATATTTATATTATGTTTTTAAAAACTGTTCAAAGAGTATATAAATTTGTTTCAATGGATCCAATATTGTATCATCCAAATTTGAATCAGGATTCAGACCTTCAAATGTTCAAAATTTTACTATAGGTCAGCACGAACCAAAACAAGTCAGATCAGATAAAAACGGGTCATAACGGATCATGACGGATTTTAGATTCAATTTCTAATTATTATCATAAAAATATATACATAATACTATTTAACTTTTACAACCAAATTATGTTATAATCTAAATTATTATAATTTAAATTATCAACTTTAATTTGTAAACAAATATAACAGCATACGTACATAATTATATATTAGTAATTTTAGTTAGGAAATATTTTCTCGTATGGTTGTGTTACTATCTGGTATATACATAAATACAGACAAACATATGGTATGTTTGATTGCTCCCAAGCATACAAAACTAAACGGTTATTTGTTTTATATACTTTTAGTCAAAACCCTTTGTATATACATTTGAATTTTTGTTTTGAAAGAAAAACAAGTTGTTGAACAACACGTGTTTTTATAGATTATATACAAAACCTTTATTATTATAGTCTATGTGAACATTAAAGAGCACCCTAACTTTTAAATTATAAATTCGAAATAAACTCGTTCAATATGTTCGAATATATGATATATCTGATGTTACAGATAAATGAAGCTGCTATAGTTCAGTGGTTCTGCTTAATGGTCAAGACTTAGTTTCTTTTTTTCTTCCAACGCATTTTCTTTCTTAGAAATACAATTATGTGTCCAGTGAGGAATTTATACAATGGTTATAGCCATGTAGGTAAAAAGATTAGTAGATTTTATTATTGGTGATTTGGTTATTGACAAAACGTGGTTAAGATCAATTAAGCATGCTAATAAATGTCTGACAGTACAGGGAGTTAGTAAATAAGTTAGAATATGTAATTATGCTGAGACGATATCACTTTATTATAGCTCTTGAGATCGCTATTTGATCGTTTTTTTTTCTTTTCTTTTGCAAACTATTTGTCATAACATTAATTATCTGAATTCGTGTTTCGTCGGGGTTTTTTTCACATTTTTAATGATTTGGATTTTACTGCCTCCAAAAATACTCAGAATTATATTAATTGACAATTATTAAAATATCTCTCTCTCGTTTTTCTTGATAGATAGGAATTGAGTGCCAACTAAGTGCAGAAGAATTGGCTCAGCAAATCCAGCAAACATTCTGCTAATGAAAGAAGGATTTAATACATATTCGTATAAAACCTAACGGGAGGCCAGTACGTACTCACTTTCTCTCCTTCTTATCCTTTAAATTATCTTCGATCAAACTTTTCTACAAAGATATATATATGGAGTTTTTTTCTTAAATAATATTGTTATTGAAAAATTTCAAATTATAAATTAATTATAACTAATATAAGTGCAAGTGAGTTTTTACAAATTATCAGCTTCATAACAGCTTCGTCACATGTTTTTTTTTCTTTTTAAGTTTAGAATTAAAGTAACCGTACTCCTACCATGTAACGTTATTTTTTTTATATCGAGCATCGTAGCTGTAACTGCATATGAATGAACAATAGTGTATGAGTTTCTCATGAATAATATTAATTTTGCATCTTAATTTTTGGAAGGGTATATCTTTTTGTAAATAAAAAAGAATGATTTTACATGCCGCAGCAGATGTTCTACAAATCAAAAGACTGGATGTTAAAGATACGATAAATAGAATTGGTTTGACAAGGATTTAAAGATGTTAATTGAGCTTACTAAAAACATTATAATGAATTAATAAATGAAAATTTTATCAAAAAAAATAATAAATGAAGTTTTCCAATTATTTTTCTTATGGAATATCTTGTCTCGTAAATAAATTATGTAAATAACTAAATATATACATTTATCAGTAGAATCTTATTTCACATCAATTATGTAAGAGTATAGTCATATACCCTCTATATATTTCATTAAATTTCAAATATTAGCGTAGTGAAATAAAAATTGCTGAAAAAAGAAAGAAATACAGCTACGAATTCAAAGTCTTGCCTAGAGTCATAGGGATTTAAGAAAAAATTTGATTTATGGATACGAAAACGATGATAGAATAATCATATTATTATTATTATCTCAACTGATACAAATATATAAAAAAAAACAATAGTACATAAGTTTCAAACCAGTTTGTTTACTCGCGAGTCGTGTGACTCGTACCTGAAGATGGAGTCGTTGAAAATGGCAATGGCGTCAAACGATTTAAGTTGGGACATGAGAAAATGTTTTACTGTTATTGTGCATGCAAGTCAGATATGCGTACAGACCAACAAAATTTAGTTTGGTATCTGCGACTTAAACCACACTGAATTTAGCAAATGGTGTGAAAGATTATCTGCCAACACCTTTAAATAAAGAAAATATAAATATCTTATATTCAGCTGCAACATCTTACAAACATATACACATATAAAATAGACCTTGACTTTTTATTTCAAGACTTGATTGGCGCATAACCTCTTACACATTAATTTGCCCAAAAACATCTACGCTATAATAACCCAATTTTGTTTGTCATGAAATCCCATATTTTTTAGTAACGCATGGCAATGTGACCACATCGATAATAAAAGAATACATAACTTCTGTTTTGGTGAAATAATTTTCAGCAAATTAAAGTTTTAATGGAGACGGTCTTTGATTTTCTTATAAACGGAAATTTGGCTTACTAGCCATAAAAAGTTTAATAATTCACAGACTAACTAAAAAATATTAGTCAGAATATTGTGTGTATAAACTGTAAATGAAATCGGAAGAAAATATTTTTAGTGACACACGTTGGAGAGAGCATGACCACGCCTAGAATTTTTATGGCCATTAAGCCTAATTTCTCTTTTAAACATATAATTCGTCTTTTTAACACGGAAAAAAAAAATCCTAATTTTTCTTATAAAGTTCATAGACCACCTCCATGTACACACGCTTGGGAGAGTACAACTACACATATAATTTAATAATTCTCTTCAATTTCTTTTAATTTTTTTTACCTCCCTTCATTTTTTATATCTATAGAAAGAGTTATTAAGATCACGATCCTACTAAAAATTGTTTCTGAATATATCATAGTTTAAATTTTAAAACGGATATAAGTTTCTCAAACAATAAACTAATGATTCTACATACGAACGTATTCTATATAAATAGAATGACGAATATTTACTTATCCATATTTTTAGAAATTTGTATCCATTTCAAAAACTTCAAACCAGAGAAAAATATATAATTGAAACTAACGTCCGAATCAAAGAGTAGATTTGTGCGTTTCAGAGTATTAAATTCTTATCTGTATCCCAACCATTTAGGTAAAAATCATTTAATAACTTTTTGGGCTCTAGTTTTGGCTGTGGAAGATGTTATCTGGGCTTTCGCAAGTTTGGATTTGGTGGTTAGGGTGGCTTTTGTAATTGCCCGTAGAGCCTCCCGTGTTGCCAATTATATGCTTGTATGTCACTGTAATTTGTAGAATTAGATATCAAACTGACTTAATTTTATTGATTCACAAATAATTGTATTTATACATAGAAATTTCTGCTCTTGACCGACTTAAACTTCTCTTAATTCTAGTAAGAATATATTTACCATTCTTTATCGTAATATCTTTAGACATTATCTAAATAATATCAACTTATCCCAATATAGTTTTGTATTTTACGTGTGTTCTCGAAGAAGGTGAAGGCACCCTCTTCGTCAGAGGTTTTGAAGATAAGCCTCGGTGAGGATTCTTATCTTTTGCTTGACAATGATAGAATTCCAATTTTTTGGGATTGTGGCAACAACGCAAATATTCGAGTCTCAGCGTTCGAAATCGTTGTATTTTTGTTGGGGTTTCTCTGAACTTACTTTGGCGTTTTCTAATTTAATTTCTCTGTTATTTTTGTAGTTTTTGGTTTTTATAGTTTTTTTATTGCTTATGTAACTTTTGTCAAAAAATTTGAAAATAGTATTCAATATTAACATTTTAACAAAGTAAAAGAAAACATTTAATAACTCGTTCATTCACAAAAAAAAAAAACGTAATTAGGAATGGACGATTTTATTGTTATCTATGGCATTTGATAGCTGTCGTGGCTTTATAATCAAGTGTGGAATGGAGCTTGAGATATGTTTATGAGTCATACAGGTCTACCGTCTACTCTACGTAATTGTTTCGTTTACGAAGTTGGAAATAAAAAATGGTATTCAAATTATGTACCTTATATAAGATCCAAATTGTAATTTTTAGATACCCGAATTACGTGGATAGTCCGAGAGCATAGTGCAGGATGGCCCACTACAGTCTACAGGTGAACTTGTAGTTGGGTTATGAAAACAGAACTTGAGCATATCTTTATATCCCATATATACATAGAATGGGCCCAACTAATTGGGACTGGATTTACTACTAAGCCTACAATTGATCTATTTTAACATCGATGACTTGTGACGTGAATTTGTTTATGTGGAAACGATATTGGATTAGCTTTGGTAGCTGAATTTTATCCGTTTGATAAGCATCCATGAAAAATCAGATTAAGACGGATTAAAAAGACGTTTTAGGAAGTAAAACATACAAACAACCTCAATTTTGTTTAAGTTGAGAAGTATATCATACAAACAACCTCAATTTTTTAAATACTATTTCAAATTTCATTTATTTACTAACTTGATATATTTTTGATATTTTTGTTTAATTTTTATATAAACATTTTAATCATGCTAAAATATTCTAATTTAAAATATTAATTACTATTTTGCCACAAATTGTCTAAAATATACGTACCCAATGTTTTTTTCTTTATCTACTTAAATGCCACCAATTATTTTCTATATAGAATATTATATATATATATATATATATCTTAATCAAAATCGATCAGGGTGCGTCGGAACGGTCGGTGGCTTCTTAATCTCATCCGAGAGTCTAGTCTCTTTGTACGAGTCCCCCACCTAAACCAACTGGGCGATCTACGTCGATGTGCTATGAGATTATTAAACTATCTTCAACAGGAAACAAGGTAACCACATACTTTCTACGAGGTGCTGAATTGTTAGATACCGTGGATCCGGCGAGTATGAATGTACCATTTTCTTTCTCATTTCGAGGAAAAGGTGCGGGAGGAAAATGATATATTTATTTCGTTTTCAAAATATCAGGATTTTTGTTTTGTTAACCGGAGGAACTATATAAAACTCCATGCTAACCCTCCAAGACTCATAGAAAATCTGAGTTTCCTGCTACCAAAAACGTTTGCCAAATGGATAATGATGATTGAATTCGCAATAGAATAGCTAAATTTCTGTCAGAGAAAAGCATTCATAATTAATCTTTCAATTACTGGACGACTACCACTTGGTTAAAGTATCATAGTCAAATAGATAAATTCTAAAAATTTCTTCCCTAATGAATCTACTTACATTATAACTGTGTTTCAATCGTTTTCATGATTCGGTTTAAATTCCGTAGTGTATATGAATTTTAGATGAACAAAAGAACCGCACTCATGAAAAGCTAGATTACCAATATATTACAAAGGAAAAAAAGACACCAACAAAGAAAAGAAAACAATAGATGATAATCTCTTCATGCTAAAAAAGAACCATTACTATACATCTATTTCTTTTCTTTTTTTTTTTGGTGGTGGGGCAGGAAAAATAGAATAAAATTATAATGAAATAAAAACTAGTGAGGATAAATAGAGAAACGAGGATGGTGAGGTTTGGTATTTTTGTGGGAAGAGCTCGAGTGAAGTTGGCGTCGTTTCTCAGCAAAGCCATCACTGTTTCTCATTATCCAATATCTCTCTATCTCCTCTGGCTGTCTTCCAGGCACTCTTCCTGCTATTAAATCCCACCTAACAAAAATAAAATAAAACTTTACATTTTCATCCAAACTAGTTTTACTTTAGCATTTATTATTTTCACCAAGAAAATTTATTTTTTGAACTCAAATTTCCAATTTTGAGCCAGCCAAGCATTTATAGATAGTACTTAATGATAAAGGAAAACAAATTAGTTCTTACTTTTAGATATGTGAATACATATATAATCTGATGAACGTGATAGCTTTAATTAAATGTTTTTTTATAGAAAATTAGTGGACACCATGTGCTTCCCTTACATCATGGTACACTGTGCGTAGGTAAGTACATCTCTAAATTAATGTATGTGAAATTGTCCATACTCGGACATGAAATTATTTACATAGACAATCTATAACTAATAAGTTTTAACTTAGGTCGAGATAATTGATAGAAAGAAGAAGATGAAGAGGTATTAAAAAAAAAAAGACGAAGAGGAGGAAGAAGAAGAATAAATTGTTACCTATCACCGACAAGTCTATACATTCGAAAGATGAGATCTTCTTCTTGTTCAGTCATATTGATAAACTCCCATTCGATGCTGCTCACTTCTACACAGATATATTCAACCAATTAAACTCTAAAACAAATATTAAATCAACAAAAGCAAAAGACAAATATGATTGAAAAAAGGAATTAATTATTGTTCAAACTATAGAAACTAATCTTGTATTAATTTATTTAGCACGAGGTGTTACCAATTTAGAAGTGAGTATATCCCTCGTTTTCTACGAGTACACTAAAAAAAATTCAGTAGGCCAAATATCAGAACCGTGTCGGATTCAGACAATGAAAATCGGATCCTACTACACTTCAAGATGTGCAAAGCATACAAAATGTTTTGCTTCTACATATCAAAAATATATGCAAACATGTAAAGTTGGATGAATAGAGAATAGAAAGGGACCTTCAGAGTCATGGAGGGTTATTTTATTTTGCTTACGACGGCGACGACGGTTAGTGTTATCCATTAAGATTGAGTTAAGAAAAGAAAAAAATGTGATGAAGGATGTAAGAAAAGTTGGGGTTTGAAGAATGTAAGAGAAGGGAGATGTGAGAGATGAGAATTTATAGAGAGGAGAATAATAAGAAGAGAAGAGGAAGAGAGAGAAGGAAGTGTCCAACGAACAGCCTTTGCAAACTAAAAGTAAGAAGTGTTGTGTGGTCTTGTTGACCTCTTAGCCTTTGTGTAGACTTGTCGTTGACACTCTCATATACACATGGAGATGAACTCTTTTATTGGGATTTGTAAGTATATTTGAAGGCTAACTTGAATTCTCATTCATCTTTATAAAAAAAATTTGTTCTCATTCATAGATACTAGCAAAATTATTTTTCACTATTTTTTCCATTATTTTTCCACTATTAAAGTTTTATAAACCTACTTTTCACTATATATTTTAAAGTAATGGAAATTTATTGATTCGCAGAGTAACTTTTTTTATCTTTTTTTTTTGTTAATTTTTTCGCAGAGTATTTTCAACGAAATGTGTTGGTTATTGGTTTTGTACTTTTGTTGTTGTTCTTTCCATCTTTTAGGTCAAACCCAATGTTTTTTTTTCAAATAAATTTAGGTGCTACTCAATATTACTAGCTTTTCTTGTTTGTTTTTTCAATTGTTATGCATAGAATGAAACCGAAGCAGATAACCGAACTGAATAAAAAAATATTAAATTAAAACCAAAGTGAATTTTATTTTAAGCTGAACAGTTATAAAATTTTCTTGCAGAGTATATCGAAGTGAATCTAACCCCAACCTGAATTTAGTGCAAAGGAACATAACCATTTTTTTTTGTTTCTGGTCATAAATGTTTTACTAACAAAACAATATAAATTAATATTAATTTTAAAAATTATTTTTCGCTTCATATTAACTGATGTTTTAGTCAAAATTTTCATTTTAAATGATACTATTATTTTCAATAAAAAATATTAGTTGAGGTAAATAAAAGTTGGTTCATATACTAAATTTAAAATTTATTTTTCTCATTTTAGTTAATATTAAAAAATCAAAACTAACCTAATCAAACCAATTTTTTGAAAACAAATAAAAATAAAATTTGGTTCTAGTTTGGAACTATTTTTCAAAATCTGGCCGAACCGAAATGGAAAACCGAAAGTCTATACCTAATTATTCTTACCCAATATTAAGAATAGGTTAATTAATTCCATTCTCTTACATATTTATATTTTGTATTGAAATCCTCATTTTCTTATAAATATAGATTTGTTTGGTTTACTTCCAAGGAGAAATTGTGAAGGAAAATTTTGATTTTGCGGACATTTATTCAAAAATTTAATGTTTTTACTTTCTAATATAGTGATGTCAATTTTCTGTATAATTTAACCCCTATTATTTTATTTCTACTTCTCACATATAGTGGGATAAAGTATCATCGAAAATTTTCTAAAATTTAAACATGCATGAACTAGAATGAATATTCCATTCATTTAAAACATATCCCTCTATGATTATAGAATTATTCATAAATATTTAATATTCCATTCATATTATCCCATTCAATTTCATTTCATCCACTCTTTTGATGTTTACTAGAATCTACCGTGACAAAAGACATTACATATGACTTTGTATGGCAACTCCTTCGCTGGCGGAGTACTGAAACCACTTACACAAGCGATTCAATAAGTCTTATCTCGAGATGTTTTATCTCTCTCAACTAAAGTCCCTTGAAATTTGACTTTCTTCAAAATAATAAATTTGAATCGAGCCATTCAAATGACGTATTGAATTCGAGTGAAGGACATCACATAAAAGTACCCTCTTCAATAAATTTGTAAAAAAGTACACATTTACTATCATGGCATGTATCTTCAGTTTAATAAACAAAATAAATAAAATAATATACTATCTTCATTTTGGACTAAAAGAAATGAATTCGTAGATTAAACCGCTTGGTTCGAATAACTAATTCAATGTCTAAACCTTTTGTAATATTTAATTTTATAATCTTAATAAGATTGGTTTTGCCTAGGGAGGTCCTTTGCTTCATGTTGTTGTCTCCTGGAAAGATTAATCATAAAAGCAACCTCTATCTACTTCCCTTTCAACATTGAAATTAAAACTCTTGTACAAATTATTCTTTCCTTTTTTTTTGTTGGGCACTAAATTTGACAGGACAACAAAATATAGTAGAAGAAAAGATAGATTAACTATAAAAGAATACATATTAAAGACTAGTTTAGTAATAAGGGAAGATCTCTTCTCGATTCATCTGGATAAGCCCTGGACTGGATGGTTTCTCAGCGGGATTCTACCACTCATTTTGGGACATTACGGGTGAAGACTTATGTCGGGAGATACGAACCTTCTTTGAGACTTCCTCCCTCTATACTCGGTTTAATGAGACACATATACGACTTATTCTGAAGGGTTTAGGACCTCGCAAAGTTTCCTACTATAGGCCAATAGCTCTTTATTTAACTCATTACAAGATCATTGCTAAGATACTCACCAAGAGACTTCAACCGCTTCTCCCACGTCTCATCTCCAAGTTTCAATCCATGTTTGTTCCGAAACATGAAATATCATCGGATAATGTGCTATTTACTTATGAGGTTTTAAATTTTTTGAAGACATCGAAGCCCAAAGTGAGATGATCCATAGCAGCAAAAACGTACATGAGCAAAGCATATGACCGGGTCGAATAGGACTTCCTACGAGCGGTCTTGACAAGACTTGGTTTCCATGATCAATAGATCTCTTGGATCATGGATTGTGTCTCTTTGATCACGTATAAGTTCCTAGTCAATGGCGCATCTAGAGTAAGAGTCATCCCATCACGAGGTCTTTTCCAAGGCGACCCACTTTCGACCTATCTCTTTATCCTTTGTACCAAGGTCCTTTCCGAACTTTGTACAAATGGAATCTCTAGCGGTTCCTTCCTCGGGGTTAGAAAGGACTATTCCCTCCATTAGTCCTCTCTTATTCGCCGACGATACTATGTTTTTCACAAGGAAAAGTGTATCTAGTTGTGAAGCCAGGATGATGTCTCTTAAATGCTATGAGGAAGCTTCCGGGAAACAAATCATTGGTAGTAAATCGTACATCACCTTCTCTAAGCCTACACATATGGAAGCAAAGAATCAAGTAAAATGTTTACTTGGAATTGAAAATGAGCGGGAAGTAGGAAAATACCTTGGGTTACCCGAACATTTTGGAAGGCGCAAGAAAGATATCTTCACCGGTATAGTAGATAAAATTAGACAAAGAGCCTTATCTTGGTTTAAGTGATCCTTATCCGGTGCCGAGAAACAAGTGCTTCTTAAGGCCTTGTTGACCGCTTTTCCTTCATACGTTATGTCTTGCTTGAAACTCCCCGCATCACTCTACAAGAGAATCCAATCCACACTCACTAGATTTTGGTGGGACACTAAACCAGACATTCGAAAGAGTAGTTGGGTGGCTTAGGATAAACTCACTAAACCAAAGTTAATGGAGTCTAGGTTTTCGGGATGTTGAGAACTATAATGACGCCCTACTTGCTAGGATAGGGTGGCGGATCATGGAGAGTCCAGATTCCCTTCTTGCGCAAGTATTAATGGGTAAGTATATGATATGCTTCTCATTCATGGAAGCCCCGACTCCTTCCTTGGCTTCTCATGGGTGGAGAAGTATCTTGGTCGGTAGGGAAGTGTTGAGATATTAGGCAAAGGAGAAGAAGTTAGCATATGGGATGATTCGTGGCTCTCCACCATTGTCCCACTCCGACTATTCGGTCCATCTACCATAGGTTCAAGGAACCTAAAAGCCAAAGATATTATTATACATAACTCTTCAAATTGGGAGTTAGAGGCAATCCGACTCCATTTACCTCATTATAAGGATTGTATTATAGATTTATCATCGAGTGCTTATGGAGGCTGAAATCAACTCAAGTGGTTTTCACCCAAGTTCGGAGAATATTCCACTAAATCGGGTTACAACCTCATTTAAGCTACCGGGAATATACTACCAGTCCTCCCTGTTAGAATTTTTGGAAATATTGAGAGAATAGAAGAGAATAAAGAGTAGACAAGAGAATAGAGAGTATAATAGAAGAAAAATTTCTTATTATTTTTGAATCAATTGTACAACATATATATAGGAGAATGAGAGATTAATTACTTGTGAAAATATATGGAAAAATATCTATGGCTTGCATGCATAGCATAGAAAACAACACAAGCTTGCATGAAGGAGAGAGAATGGTGGAAAAATAAATCTATGGTCGTCCTGGGCCGGATTGATCGATCCCAAAGTTATGATCGATCGCAATGACTTTGGATCGATCGATCTGGGGTTAGATCGATCGATCCTGAAACTTACGGAAAAATGGAGGTGAGTTAGATCGATCGATCAGAGGCTGGATCGATCGATCATGAAACTACAACAAGATGGAGGTGAGTTGGATTGATTCGATCCCTTGGATTGATCGATCTGAGGATGGGATCGAATCGATCCAATACGGTTATCCCAAGCGAGATCAGGTTGATCGATCCAATATAGGATCGATCAATCCGCGATGATCTTGATCAATCCACGATGATCTTGATCAATACTCCCCCTCAAGTTTAACCGTAAATGTACCAAATGCTAAGCTGGGAACCCATGACACATCACCTCATTAAAAATCTCATAAGAAAAAACTCATTGGGACAAAACTTTGATAAGGGAAAAGAGTATGATGTTCATGGGAAAAGGGTAACCGATCATGGACTGGAGAGGTCGATAAGTCCAAGTTTATGGTAGATGTGAGAGCGAACTTTAAGGCTTTCAGCTTTGGTGAAAATATCAGCCAATTGATCCTCACTCCGACGGTGGCATGGTTGGATTCTGCCACCTTCAATTTTCTCTCTGACTTTGTGACAATCCACTTTGATGTACTTGGTTCTCTCGTGAAACACTGAGTTGGTTGCGATATGAATAGAAGTTTGGTTGTCACAATGGAAGATGATCGGGCTGGAAGACTTGATGCCAAAGTCTTGAAGAAGAGCTTTGAACCAAGTGAGCTCATTTGTTAACTTCTTCATTGCTCGGTATTCCGCTTCTGCACTTGAACAAGATACCATATTTTGCTTTTTTGACTTCTAAGTGACCAAGTTTCCTCCGATGAAAGTACAATAGCCGATTTTTGATTTTCTATCTAATGTGTCCCCGACGTAATCCGTATCGCAGTATCCTACTATCTTAGTGCTTGCATTTCTTCGCATCCAAATTCCTTGGCTCGGACTTCCATTAAGATATCTAAGGATCCGCTCCACCATGCTCCAATGAAAGATTGTGGGACATTGCATGTGTTGACTGACCTGATTCATAACAAAACAAAGATAAGGTCTAGTAATGGTTAAAAAAATTAACTTACCAACAAGCCGACGATATTGGGCTGGATCCTCGTATGGTTTGTCTTCTTCACTTTTTTCTCATTTTCGCTTGGCCTTGTAGCCGTCTACGAGTAGAGTCTTGGCAGGTTTAGCTCCAAATTTACATGTCTCATCCAAAAGATCAAGTGTGTACTTCTTTTGTGAAAGAAATAAGCATTCCAGAGAACGACAAACTTCAATGACTAGGAAGTACTTTAGTTCACCAAGATCTTTAATATCAAACACATATTTAAGGTATGTTTTAGTATATTGAATACCTTCCTTATCATCATCAGAGATTATGAGGTCATCCACATAAATGAGAACTACAATGATACCTTGGGAGCTTTGGAGTATGAATAATGTATGGCCAGCTTCAGATTTCTTGAAACCTCGGTCTTTGAGAGTGGAACTCAACTTGTGATACCAAGCTTTTGGTAATTGTTTTAGCCCATAAATAGCTTTTCGTAACCGTAGGACTTTTCTGGGGCAATTGAATTTTCAAGTCCGGGTGCAGGAGTCATGTAGACTTCTTCCTCAAATTCTCCTTGTAGGAATTCATTCATGACATCCATCTGCCACAACCCCCTAGAAAAGTTAATAGCCAAAGTAAGAAAAACTCTAACCGTGTGAAGTTTGGCGACTGGAGCAAAGGCATATGTGTAGACTTCTCCATAAGTTTTTGTAAAACCTTTTGCCACCAAACGTGCTTTGTATTGTTCAATAACCTCATTTCTCAAGTACTTGATTGTGAAGACCCATTTGGAGCTTACCGTTCTTTTCCCGGGAGGAAGATCCGCTTCATCCATGTGTGATTACGATTTATAGCTCTTACTTCATTATCAACAGCATCCATCCATTCTTTCTTACCTTTGCCACCTCATAGCTTTGAGGTATCATGTCTTGATCAATTTTTCCAAGAAATACTTTATGGATAGTAGGCAAAAGCTCAATTGAACATACCGATTATATAGGATAAGCCACATCTTTATTGTTGTAGTAAACTCGTGTATTCGTCCATTTGGAAGGATGGAAAATCCTTGTGCTTTGTCTATTTGGAAGAGGAGCATCTTCATCTTCTTTGTCGTCCTCTTCTTCCTCTTCATGAGGTGTGGATTCCTCTTCTTGAGTTACTTGCTCTTTTGGATCATTTTGATCATTGAATTCAATCCTCTGATCATTTTCATCAACCCCTAGATGTGAGATGGAAAGTGATATATCATTGTTGACTGCTTCATCCCTATGTGTTTTTGGTGTTTGATTTCTGAGATGATCTAGAAGAATTTTTAGGCATGATGTCCGATCTGATGGAGAATGAGATATGTATTTCACATCTTCCCAATCCTTCTTGTCATGATATCCTTTATTTTCAATAAACTTCACATCGCGAGATACAAAGAGATGATTATTGATGAGGTCATAGCATTTGTATCTTTTTTGTGTTGTTGAGTAGCCTTGGAACATGCACTTAGTACCTTGGTATCTAGCTTCTTTCTTTGTTCACCTGAAACTAGCACAAAACAAACACACCTAAATACTTGTTGATGATCAATTGATGGTTTGACTTTGTTAAGTACCTCAAATGGTGAACGATCATTTAGGACTTTGATTGGAGTCCGATTGATAATGTAGCATATTGTCATAACTGCATCTCCCCAAAATTTTCTTGGTACATTAGCATGGAACAACATTGATCTTGCTACTTCTATTAGGTGTCGATTCTTCCTTTCGCTACTCCATTTTGTTTGGGTGTGTAAGGACAACTGGTTTGATGTATTGATCCCATATTTTGCAAGATGCTCTTTGAACCTATGACTTGTATATTCCCCTCCATTGTTCGTCCTTAGTACTTTAAGTTTTGCATTGAACTGATTAGTCACGTAGCTTTGAAACTTAAGAAAGACATCAAACACACGATCTTTAGATGAGAGTACTGTTATCTAAGTATATTTTAATTTTTCATCAATGAAAGTCACAAAATACTTGTTGTTATCTCTCGAAAGGCATGGAGAAGTCCAAACATCAGAATGAACAAGATCAAAGCAACTTTTGGGAAAAACTAACTTGCAATGTTTCCCTAGAATACAAGCTTCACAACTTGAATAATCAAAAGATATATTAGGTAACATTAACTCAAGAGCACGAGAATAAGGATGGCCTAATCTAGCATGCCACATAGTATTATTATTAAAACAAGAATTAAAAGAGAACAAAGTAGATGTGCTTGGTGAAGAGTCTTTAAGAACATATAGTTCCCCTTCCGTATTTTCTTCGCCAAGTATTTTCCACTCTCAATATCTTAAAAACAAACACTATTAGGCCCAAATATAATGTAACAATTAAGATCACAAGTTATCTTTTTAACCGATAATGGATTAGAAGTAAAGTTAAGCATATAGAATGCTTTAGAACTCTTATCAAATAACTTTAAATCGCCTACTCCTTTGATAGAAACCATATCACCATTAGCAATAGTCACATTTCCCGTTGCTGGTTTTATATTGTCTATAAAATTCGGCTACTAATCATATGGTGAGTAGCCCTCAAATCTATGACAAGATTTTTACTTGGTTTACTAACAAAGATAGTGTTACCGGATTCTTTTAGAGAGGCGATGGACCGGAGGAGGGCCTTGAGGTCTGACTTTCTCACAATATCATCAGCTACTTCTTTTCCTTGTTTTGATGAACCAGTTTGTCCTTGATTTCCCGTGGCTTCATAAGAGATGTTGGCCCTTGGGTCTTTGTTGAACTTACTTGGTGTCCTTGTGGCTAAGCTCGGTTTGAGATGGGAATGAAGAAGCTAACATTTATCTTTGAGATGAATCTTCTTTTTGCAATGGTCACAAATCCATATTTTATTTTCCTCTTGCCGATATACTCTTTTGTTTGCCATGGGAAGACCTCATTTTCCACCAAAAAGCCCATGAGATCCTTATTACTTTTGTATTTGAGAACAAACATCATCAAGACATGAAAACTTGTCTGCTCTTAAAATATGCTTGATAAGGTCATTGAATGATGGATTCAAGGTGAGTAGAAGTCCAAAGACTTTTTCTTGCTCATGACTTTTATTTAGAACTGCTTGGTCCATGGTGTTTGGCCTTAACATCTCAAGTTCTACCCATAGAGAGCGAAACTTTCCAAAATGTTTGGTGAACTCCAAGTCTTCTTGACTAAGATTTTTTATGGCATTCTTTACTTCAAACACTCGAGAGAGGTTTGACACATTTCCATATACATTTTTGAGATTATTCCAAAGTTCCTTTACGGTTTCACAATATGAATAAGCTTCAAGAATAGAAGCTTCAAGAGAATTTTGGAGAATTCCGAGGACAATTTGATCTTATTGAAACCATTTATCTTCTTTCTCAAAGACTACCTCTTCTTGTTCTCCAACAACAATGACATCTTTTCCATTTCTTTTAGTGGTTTTCTTTCGAACTTGAGTAGTTTCAATATGATTCCAAAGTCCGCAGCCACACAGTGCGATCTTTATGGTCCTAGACCACAACAAATAGTTCTCTCCTTTGAGAACAACCGGAATCACCATAGTCTTTGAGCTTTTCATTGTTTATCACAAATAGAGGAAAATATTTGAATAAAAATTTTATACGATACATGGCGTTGTGATCCAAAAATGGGACGATACAAAATATAATGTCTTTCTCCTCATAGGATTAGTATCTTAGGGTCTCTCTGTACCCATGTTGGTTTTTCAGCCGTATATACCGTATGGACAAAGGTTTGATTAAGAATAGAGATAAGAAGATTGAAAAGAATGAGAGAAAATCGTACTAACGCTCTGATACCATGTTAGAATTTGCAGAAATAATGAGAGAATATAAGAGAATAAAGAGTAAACTAGAGAATAAAGAGTAAACTAGAGAATAGAGAGTAGAATAGAAGAAAAAATTCTTCTTATTTTTGAATCAATTGTACAACATATATATAGGAGAATGAGAGATTAATTACAAGTGGATTACATGACAAGCATGGAAAAATGTCCATAGCTTGCATGTATAGCATATAAAACAACACAAGCTTGCATAAAAGAGAGAGATTGGTGGAAAAAATAAATCTCTGGTCGCCCTGGGCCGGATCGATCGATCCCAAAAGTTACGGTCGATCTCGATGACTTTGGATTGATCGATCCTGAAACTTACGGCAAAATGGAGGTGAGTTGGATCAATCGATCAAAGGTTGGATCGATCGATCCTGAAACTTACGGCAAAATGGAGGTGAGTTGGATCGATCGATCCAAAAATATACGGTCATTCCAAACGAGATCAGATCGATCGATCCACGATGATCTTGATCAATACTCCTTTCTCACTCATCCTTGGACCAATTCAATTGACAACAAGATATTTGGATCCTTAAGATCTCACCTAAATTAAAACCTTCCTATGGAAATTGGTGTCTAATGCCCTTCTCTTAGGGACGTCTCTAGCCACTAGGGGGCTCCTCGAAGCCTCAAGATGCAAGATTTGTGGAGAAAAGGAATATGTGACCCACCTCTTCCTCGATTGCTCTGTCTCAAGAAGCTTGTGGGCCAGGGATCCTCTCAGCAAAATACCAATCCTAGGACAGTATCTCAACATGAAACACCTGCTCCACTCAGGTAAGGCTATGATTCCTCCCCGCCTTTAGGAATATCTCCTCTCCTCTGGTCCCATGGCTTCTTTGGTCAATATGGAAAGCTCAGAATCGATTCATTTTTAGGGCAAAGTTATGGTGGCCGATGAGTGTATCTCTCATGCGATCGCTTCGGCTAGAGCTTGGCAAGAAGCTCAGGAGCTGAAAATCTCACCGAAGATAGCAAAACCCTCCTCGACGGCTCAACAACCTCACACTTCTCACTCCCTCTGTTTCACGGACGCCGCCTATATCCCAAAGGAAGTTCGTTGTGGCTTAGGATGGATCATCACCTCTCCTTACCCGGCAGCGAAGCTTTAGGGTTCTTCCTCACACGACCACATCGGCTCTCATAAGTGAGGCCCTTGCCCTAAAATCAGCTTTACTTGCTGCGCAAGTAGCCGATATCAAGCGCATGACCTGTTTCTCGGATTGTAAGGAGTTAGTTAGTCACCCTTCTCAACTCAAATGGTCAAGTTAACGTACTGCATGGAATATTGTCGGACATCCGTTTTATTGTCAGCAGTTTTGATGTTATCTCGTTTAATTTTATTCCTCGTTAAAACAATTTGGATGGAGACGCATTGGCTAAGGCCTCTCTGTTTTCTTCTTCTTCGTCAGCCTCCTATGTTTTAGGAGTTGAAGGCTTTATCTGTAACGCTTAATACTAGTTAATGAAAAGGTTGGAAAAAAATGATTAGTTTAGTAGTTAAAGGTTTGACCAAAAACAACAAAAAGAAGGTTTGGAGTTAAGAAAGTTATATACGAAAAAGAAATAAACATTGAACCGAACAGAATTGAAACATGGTTGCAGGCTTGCAGCTCTTGGTACATCACTTCAACTAACATTCCTAGTCCTAAATAAACAAATCTTATTCATTAACGTATCGAATGAGTCCACATATAATTATACGAGTCCCCATATGTATGTATAGTATGTTATTAAATCTGGTCATTACAATATTAGTTTTAAACCCCACAAAGTAAAAGCTCGAATTAAATAAAATTTGTTGAACTGTAGATGTTTGATTGGTTAATAACATGGTTGACAACATTTAAGGTGGTCCTATGAATGTTTCGGATGTTTTCGGTTGAAAAATGGTATATACTCCGAATGAGTAGATTCCTTTAGCCTCACCCATTAAACAACATATGAGTAAATTTAAATTTGATTTAGAGGAGTGGTCACTGGTCACAGAGATTTGAGACAAAGAGTGACTCGGGTTGAATGACGAGGACGCGGAGCTTATGTTTGTGTATATAGCTCTGTGAACCATTTTTTCTCCCGACATAATTCGTATTCATTTTAATTAGAACTACCTGTTGTTTGTATTTCATTTAAACTTGGATATATTGTTTAACTATCTGATATGCTTCGTAAGAACTATTTAAAAATTAATTATTTTTTATGAAAATTTCTTATACATAAATACATATATTCGTATTTATATATCTGAAAACGAAACAAAATTCAGTTTTAAATTTTAGTATATGTGTTTTATTGTGCCTCTAACAAATATTAAATTTTTCAATTTGATTTGGTTCATAAACTTATGGTTATCTAGATGTTTTAATTGAAATGAAAAAAAAAAAAAAGAAATGGCTGAAGTGGATAATACAAAGATTTTTGCAGTAATAATTGCAATTGTATTTTATATGGATAAAAATAATATGCCGAAACTATAAGTAATTAAACACACCGATAATATATTGAGATATTTTGAAAATAGATTTTCTGAAAAATTTATTGTCAAATAAGGATCTCTTATGTTCTAATTTCCCTATGAACCATTGTTTGATAATAAAATTGTCAAAAAGTCAATTTCAGTAATTGAACCTAATATATTTGACTTTGATGTAGTTGTAATAGTAGGTAATATTGGATAACGATATATATATATACATATATATATATATATATATATTATATGGATGATATTATTGACCTTTATACCAAAAGAATGTTATAATTGACCTCGACGATGTAGTTGTAACTTGTAATAGTAGTTTGCATGGATAACAAATTAAAGAGATCTGAATTATCCGTATTTACATACCTACGGACCTACCTAATTTCGTATAGCTTAATCTATGACAAAGCTTGAACAAATGACCAAAAAATCAGTTTTAAACAAAAATTATGTGAGTAGTCTATATATTTGTAGGTACAAATCATAGACATATACCGGGCCTTTTTGCATGTACTGTAACAAACAAACAATTAAACAAACATGTAAATATAATATTATTTTCATATTTTACCATGTAATTTTTGTTTTTACTATGTAATTTCATCATACTAACTTGGGCAGAGAAATAATAACAAGGTTAATATTACATATTACATATTATGTTATGATATATATACATGAAGATTAACATAGACGTTTTGCGCAAACATCTGACTTTCTAAACTAGACTTCAACTAATTCATTCGTTAACTTTGACCACCTCGTTTGACCAAGCTTAGTGATGAAACATTATATTCATATATTTATGGTTATAACATTAAAAACAAAACAAAATAATTGTTTTTACAGAAAGCAAAGAATATACCGAATATCATATGAAATAGTAAAAATGTACAATACCTCTAACCAATGAGGCAACGAGACTCCGCACTGCATAAATGTACTGTTTTCTGTTTTAGTGAGTAGGCTTCACCAGCATTAGTCGGTCAGTTTTCTGTTTTGAAAAATTGGTACGAGTGCATGTCAACTAGTCGGTAGTATTAGTTTTATGACTTTATCCTTTGGAGTTAAAGTATTATTAATAATAATATAATATTACAAATTATTTTTTGTTTAAATGTAAAATTTATATTAAAAATAGTAGAGTTTAATTATAAAAAACCAAACTGTAAATTACATGATGAAAATATGTTAGGACTGTGTCGAGTTCCATCGGTTGAGGAGCCCCCAAAATTTATTGTTCTTTGCATAGTGGAGCGAGATGAGCCAGTTTTGAATGATTTTGGAGATCATCCAAGCTAAATGAGCTGTAGTATTATGTGCTTGGCTATGTCGTCTACCATTATGTTCCCTCCATTATGTGGTAAATCGTGGATTGTAAAGCCATGCATAGTAGAATTTTGTCAAGCGAACGAAGGCGAGTGGAGTGTAAGCTTTTCACCGTTCTTGACCAGTCTATGGATAGTTTGTTGCCTATGAGTGCACCAGCTACATTGGTCCAGATCATATAAGAATAGGGACACACAAAAATAGGTGTTCTCTCGATTCATCCGGCTCTCCACGTAACATACATTCATGATGCTGCCCCCATAGACTAGTATGTGAACCTGTGGAAAGATGATAACGAAACACGAACCAAGTGATGAAAGAATACCTTGGTATTGCCTGTGGAAACCAGAACAATACAAGCCATGAAACTTCATTTATGATCTGACGGATTTGGTCCCAAGTACGAAGACCCGAGAAACTAACACGATAGTCATCTAGCGCATGGCGCCAAAATGTAATATTCGGACCTGCTTGAGTGGTGGGGATGTGGTGTTGAATAATTTCATCGTAAGCCTGTTGAAGAAGTGGAGTCCGACCTCTACGAATCAACCATTGATTATTCATAACAATGTCAGCCACCTTACTATGTAACCCAATTCCCAAGTTACGAGGCCCTGCTTCTCCATATTTATCGTAGAGCTGCCCCATAGGTAACCAAACATTCCACCAGAAAAGCATACTCTTTCCATTACCAACCTCTTTTTGAAAGAACTTAGATGCTACACATCTAATTTTTAGTAGCTTTCGCCATATCCAAGACCCCATAGTTCCATCATATACATTCTAGAACGAATGCTGCTTTGAAAGATAAGCCTTGATCCATGCAACCCACAAGGAACATGAGCTAGTTAGTAATCGCCAAATCAGACGTAGAGAGATTAAACGGGATGAGTCCCTCAACCGCCTTACTCCTAAACCCCCTTCCTTTACCAAGCAACATATATCATCCCAAGAGACCCTTGCTCTGTTTTGACAGTTTGGCAAGCCTCCCCCCCCCCCCACAAGATTTTACTACACAAAGCCTTAATCTCATGCAGACAACGCTGAGGAAGCTTGAATACCAAAAGCCAGAAGTTGGAGATACTTGAAATGACTGATTTGATGAGTTGTAACCGGCCAGCGTAAAACAGACTCTTAGTCGCCCAAGACAAAAGTCGAGTTCTGATTCTGTCAATAAGCGGCTTATAGTCAAGCCTAGACATTAACTTTGTAGTTAGCGGTAATCCCAGATACCGAATATGTAGCTCATTATTCTCCAATCCCAACCTCTGCGCAACCCTAAATGTGTGAGCCATGTCCACACCACCCGCAAATATATATGACTTTGAAGTATTAATATTTAGGCCAGTCATAAGAACAAACCTTTGGAAAATGTTGATAACACCAGCTAATGATTCAGCCTTCCCATCGGTAAAGACAAGAATGTCATCTACGAAACTTAGGTGAGTAACCACAACTTTCTTACACTGGGCATCTTTGTTTAGCATTTGCGATAGCACATTACTCGCAATGACATAAAGATATAGGGATAGAGAACAGCCTTGACGGAGGCCTCTAGTGATGTTAAAAAACCCAGCAAGTTCGCCATTTATGGAGATAGAAAACGATGATGTAGTCATGCATTGTTGAATCCAATGGATAAACTGATCCGGGAATGCCATAGGCGGAAGAGTAGAGATATAAACTCCCACTGAACCGTATCAAAGACCTTGGATATATTGATTTTCATTGCACAACGAGTCGAAATAGTAACTTTATGATAGTCTTTTATAAGTTCCATGGCCAGGAGTACATTTTCAAGAAGCAACATGTCCTTTACGAAAGCACTCTGGTTCCATTCAATCATCATCGGTAATGTCTAACTAGAGCTACAACATCAAACTGAGATATGCGATAGTCGATAATAGTACCTAGATAAGCTTTGGAGACTTTCATCGACTCTGGCATAGTAGGGTTTAGTATACGCTGGAAATAAGTAGCTGCTTCAACCTTTATATCTTCGAACTGCGTTAGAATTCTTCCATCAGCAGTGGTGATCCTCCTGATTACATTTTTTGATACCCGAGATTAAATAGTTCTATGGAAAAAGCTTGTATTATGATCCCCCTCGTTCAACCAAGAAATACGAGCCTTTTGTTTGAAGAATTTCTCCTCGAGTTCTGCATAGTGATTCCATATTGAGGTGGCTTTAGCGACAGCCTCAAAGGAATGAGTTGTAGGCATATGTAGAGCAACCTGTTGTGCTTCACAGAATCGATCAAAAGCTTCTTTAGATCGTACTGTAAGTCCTATATAGTTTTGTTTAGGCAGTGTAAATGGTACTTTAGTGCTTTCACTTGTCCATTGAATCGGTGTAATGCCATACGAGTGGAAAAAAGTAGGAATATCATCCCATTGTTGGCGTACAAATGGTAGAAACTGCTAGAATGATGCCAAATAAGTGAAAAAGTTAAAAGGTTTATGAGCTGTTAAGATAACATTATCCAGCTTAATAAAACTTTTAGTATGATCTGAAATACCTTAGGTCTCAAAAACTGTAAAGGATTGTGAAAATATAGAGCGCCACTCACCATTCACCAACACACGGTCAAGCTTCTTCCCAATGGAGTTTGATACTTGACTATTCCACCATGTGAAAGTCGATCCAACGGCAGAAAGATCCGACATATCACAATTGGATACCAGACTTTGAAATTCAAGCAGTCCACACTGGTTTAATCGATACTCATGAGATCGTGAATGTTCAGTCAAACTCAAAATCTCGTTAAAATCACCCATCACTATCCATGGAATATTATGTCAAACATAGAGATTATCAATTCTCTCCAACTCCTCCCAAAAAACCGATGATCATTTTGAAAGTTCGACGCATATACAGAGGAGCATACAAAACTGGATCCCGAGCTCAAAGTCACTTCAACTGTTACGAGTTGAGCACTCTTGGAAATAAGAGACACCGCCACACTATCATCCCACAACACCCAGATACGGTCTAGCCGATGATACTCGTAGTTTGTGATTGCGTTCCAACCCGAAAACGCAGAATTCAAAACTGTTTTGAAGTTTTCCTCTTGTACTTTTGTTTTGAAAATACAGCTGAAACACAGTTTAAACACTTTAATCCATTCTTTTACAACATGGTGTTTATGTGCCTTATTGAATCCACGCATGTTCCATGCAAAAATCGACGATATCAATATTTCTATTAGTAAATAAAACATGTAAATATTAAATAAGCAAGTATACTGAAAATAAAATTACAATCAATAAATCTTAAAAGAGACGTCTACCACAACAACCGAAAATAAATGACTAACCATTAACAAAAAAAATTTAATTATGAAAAGATAAGTATTAGAACGGCAAGTTTGCCCTGAGTATAATTGCCATGGAACGCATTAAAAATTTAAAACTAGTATACTTTTAGAGGTTAAGAAAACAATGGATTATAGTTATAAACTTATAATTCACAATTAAATTTTCTTACATATAACAACTGAGATTTTAAAAAATTTCTCTTTAAAACGTAAAGAAGATCAAGTTAATTTAAAAAAATATTGCGAATTGACTTGCAAAATCCATTCATAAAGTGAATGTTAAGATTGGTGCTTTAAGGATTGTGTCCGTATGCCGACCTTTTAAAACCTACAAAACATTTTAGGTTGTTAAAAGACGGATTAGTGCAATTTGACATCCCCTACTTGGTACAATCTTTGATGATACAATAAATGCGCACGAGATGTATTCACGATGTATTGATGCCTTCATTGTGTTATTTACTTGCACCGAAACCTTTTTAGAATGGGAATCGAGTGACCTAAAATTAATACTCCAAAATATGCTCTAACATGTTTATGAAATCAAATTGACATTACTTTTTATAATGCCAATGATAAATATTATTTTCACCAATACTTTTTTCACAAAATATGTTCACCAAGATTTTTTTATTTGTCAATGATAAATAAACTCGAGTTAAGAGACTCGTCCTCACCAATACTTTTTTCACAAAATATGTTCACCAATACTTTTTATTATGTCAAATGATAAATAAACTCGAGTTAAGAGACTCGTCCTTGAACTATCTAGTCAACGGCGGCGTGATCTTGAGTTATAAAATGTTTATGATTTTTCAATTTAAGACATTTTCTATTTAGTTATATTTTATGATTTAGTATTTTATTATTATTATTATTATTATTAATTCTGTTGCTATTTTCTACGGATCCAATATCCATATTTATTAGCAGATGTGGTTTCAGATAGTTGTTTTCAGAGTCGAATATAGATGTCCCAAAATTTTAAGTATCCGCTTCTTGGTCACCCCTACTATCAGATTAAAATACATCCAACAAGTAATATTTAATTTAAAATCATTCAAGTTTTAGATTAAAAATACATAACATATATTCTATTATTATTTATAATTTATGTTATTACACTCTACGGATATAAAGTAGTACAGATGAATGTATTTTGGCAGTTGCATGCATAACAACTTACATACCTTAATTAGAAAAAAAAACTTAGATATCTGCATGCGAAGGAAATGTAAAAAAAATTATCAAAAAAAACAAAAGAAAATGTAAAAAAGAAGAAGAAGAAGAAAATGTAAATAGAAAAGAAAAATAAAATAAAAAGAACTTAGACATCCACACGTTGAAAATATCGTGTCTGGTCTATTTCAATCGAGTCATCTATATGCTAAACAATCCCGTCCACTCCTGCTAGGATCAGATTTTGGGTGGGATTCTTTGAAAGTCCATTCCTACATTTTTAACAACACATTTTTTTTTGTCTTTCTCTTCCTTTCTTTTTCTTGTGGCGGATGAAAAGGTCATAATAGAATCTGTTTTAAATATAAAAAGAAACAACAAAACTAAATATGTAATGGTGGTTCTAACTTTGTCGAAATTTTTTTCAGTGCAGGTGAAGAGAATTTGCAGAAATTTTTTGGAAGAGCCAATGATGTTGACGCCAAAATTGATAGAGAAAGAGAATAAACTACATCTGAGGTCGAGGAGGGGAAATAACAACAATATAAAGAGCGACATAACGTAAGTCATGGAGAGGAAGATGGTGGCAGTGATTATATTACCGTGGTGATATTTATGAATTCGGCAGAAAAAAAAGATTTTATGACTAGAGGTCTAGAGCAGATGAAGTGGCCAAAGAATTTGACAATAGTAACGATAAAATACCAAACTTTGTTAAATTAATAAATTTGTTTATTTGAGTTGGATCACTATAAAAGAACAACAAAATTTAATAAGATAATAATTATTTCAGAATTTCTTATGTAAATAAATGGTTTTAATAATATTATAAATTAATAATTATATAAATTAACACATACATAACTAAGATAATATATTAAAATATGACTAATGTTGTTTGTTTTTACTTTAAAGCTCAAATTCGATAAAGTTTATCTATAAAATTACGTATTATATCCAAAATTCTTAGTAATATCTTTTTTATGCATCACAGACTCGTAGAAAATTTTAGATGCGATAACTGATTTTTGTTGGTAACTACATCAAAAACTTGTAAACAATTTTAGATGCAATAATTGATTCTTTACGTAATTGCTTATAAATGTATTGTACAACCATCTTCAACATTAAGAATATTAGCCATAATTCTTCTAAATTTTAAACGTTTGAATATATATCATTTTCAACTCGATAGTCAAATATTTATAACATCCATTATATTGTGATAATCAATATTATTACTCAGAACTTAAATTTATACATGTCCTTTTCAAAAGTGAATTTATTTAAATTCGGCAATATAACATCATTTAAAAAATTTAGAATACTGGAATAAAATTATTCTCTCTACAAATTAATATATTAATTTATGGATCAATTCATATTTCTATAAATTAGTAAATTCTCAAAGTTCAAATATTATTAATTTATAAAGGTTTACAGTCTTATGTCATATTTGTTGTAGGTTCAAAAAGATTTCGAGATACTTTTTCCAAAAATTAAAAAGTTAAACTGAATCATTTAAATTACAATATTAAGTTCAATTTCGGTTTAGATAAACATAACCATATTATGTTTTCCTAAGTCATAATAATGCTTGTGCTTTTTTTCTTTTTGGTCTGCAGCTATGCTTTTCTAAATCCAAAAAGAAAAGAAAAAAAAACAAGCTTTACCTGTGTACTTAACAAAAATCTCAAACGTGTGGTGAAAACAAAAATTGTACTATATAATAAACATTTTTCATTAACATGTCTACATCAGTCAAATTTTCATCTCTCTCGCACCACAAAATAAAAATAGACACCCCATTATGATAATGTCCATAAGACCATAACTAACTAGAAGCCACCAAAGGATGACAAAAATACACAAACAAACAAACTAGAAGCGGCCAAATTTATCAATTCGGATGGTACATGCAACAAAGGGCCAAAATTTAATATAAGCTCCAATTCTCAAGGGGATCAATCTATATTTTTCTGTATCCCACTAATATTATATGCGAACTACATTTACAAAATAATTTCTGAAATATAAACTATTACATTATTTCCTATTAAAATCTACCGATGCACAACAAATTGACAGAACTCTTGACATTACTTTTTTTTTTCTCCTTTCTTATCAACGAATGCAATAAGCATTCAGAATGGAAAAACCTTTCATTTAAAGTTTGTCATTATAAAATTTTGTAGAATTACTTTGGTAACTCGACCCAAAAGAAAAGATGATTGAAAGATTTGACGCATTTCCTCGGATAAAGAAAAAAGGCTGAAAATATTGGGTTGAGAAATAAGACCACTCCCAGACTTCCTACTACAAGACTGGATCCCAGAAAAAAACTAAAAAAAAATCATGTATTGGTCCAATGCGGAAAGATGGAATGGTATGGGATGGATGGTAGGGATGTCTGTGCCTAAAAACGATGATTCACTTTTTTTCCTTGTCCATAGAGATCTTGTGGCATACAACCGAAATGACTCCTGCTAGATAAGGTCAGCCCAATCCTGTCTATTAGGTTGGATGGTCTGCTTTGCCCTCGTCTATTGAAGATATTCATATTATTTTGTCTGCACTGGTTTTTACACGAATGCGTGAGTTAGACTAAGTATTCGGTAAATTATAAACCTTTTCAAATTTTCGTTTTTGAGAGGGATGATCAATTCCGCAAATAAAAAAATTCATTAAAAATAGAAATGTCTAATCTTTAAATTCAAAATAAACATATAACAATTTTCCCTTACTATCCATCCAACCAAAAAAAAACAATTTCTTCACGGAAAAACTTGCAAAACCAAAACAATTGTCATCCAACAACACGCAGAAGGTTGTCGATCTTATGTATTCTCAAATTAAGGTAAATGAAAAAAATATAATGGTATATACGTCATTTATGTGATGCCGAGTAGTATATCACTACATATCATAATGCGGAGGAGGGGAGAAAAACTGAACATAGATAAGAAACTAATTGATTTTTTTTTACTAAGAAACTACTTGATTGATCCCCTTGTATCTATGGAAAAATCCTCCAAAATATATTAATGTAAGCGAAAGTCTACCAAATCCTTCAAACTCAATATTAAAATGGTTTTTTTTGTTGGCTCAAAAGAATGATCGTAGTCTAGTCACCATTTCTCTATTACATATAGTAGAATGGTAAGCGTAGTCACCATTCCCCTATTACCTTTATGTCTGACATTTGTTTTCTTATGAATGGCCTAATAACACGTTTTCTAGGGTATTTTGGTATTACAAACACGTATAGTTAAAGAACTAATCAAGACATTTCGACCTTCTTTTTTTTTGTTAGTAATATCTTCCGTCCAAAATCCCAACTTAATCTTCTACAAAGCGTACGAAAAAAATATGTAAAAAATAAATTAAATTATACGTCAGTATTGCGTCGTAATAAATTTTCTTTTAAGGTTAATATCGATTACGAAAAGTTGTGTTTATGTGGAGGACAAAATATACTAAGCAAAGGATAAGATCCGTTGTAATACACTAATTAATTCTATGTCAATCCTGGTATCCCGGGTTCGAAACCTGATAGTGGAAATTTGTTTTGATGAAAAAATATATATATAAAAGCAAAGGACAGTGGTACTGTGGTAGTCTTTGGTGCCATAATTCCACTACGATTCCAACAACATAGCCAGCTGCTTACCAAAACCATATCACTCTTTCTTTATTTGGTTCTTTAGTTTTAAATTATATATGCGTTAATGCATGCATTATTGTTTACTAAAAAATTGTATATGTTAATAGTTAAACTATATATGTGTATGCAAGGTATGCGTGTACATTAATATGTTGATATTATTTCATTTTTATTTTCTAGATTTACCTAATGACATCGGAATATAATCACTTATTATAGTCGATCTATCACTTCGGTAAGTTCCAACAAACTCAAATTTTGAATTTCACAACCAGATGAAAATACTCTACTGGTAAATATTTTTGTGTGAAAATTTTAAAATAAACAAAACCTTTGAGCGGCCAAAAACTCTCCCAAACAGAAAATCTAGCCGCCGTTAACACCAAAACCCGATCACCCGTTCCGTCAGAAAAGGGATCCCGCCATCTTTATTTTCTTCCTAGGCTACCAGTTCTTGGAGGTTTCAGGGAGGTGACCCATAATCTTGGATTTAGCTTCGCTCGACATTGCTTGGTAGCGTCAGAATTCGTCTCGCTCTGTAGTTGGTTTTGTGGTTTCGTCTCTCGCTTCTCTCTCTCCTGGATTCTCGAGGATGGGATCTTTGATTGGGTTTGAATCGAGTCTTGCTACACTACTCGTGGCTTCAGTGATTCTACTCGTCGCTATCTTGGTGAGTACCTGCTCGGAATTCGGTTCTTGAGGGGTTTCGGCTTCCCTACGCCAGAGGACGGCTTCAGGTTCGTCGATTTGCTCTATCTCCTCCGTATCCCTTACCTCTGTCTTTCTGACTAGCGCACTAGGCCCAAGGTTTCTCTGGTGGTAGCTCCATTTCTTCGTCGCCTCCCTCCTAGGACTAGTTAAAGTTTATCTATCTTTAAGTTCTCGGGATTGGTCTAGCTAGGTTCGTGTCTCTTCTCTGCTGTGATTGTGTGGCTATGTTGATCGTTTCATTGAGGTTCGTCTGGCTTGAGTTCTTATTTCTCTTCCTCTTTGCATTCTTCCGGTGTCTTCATGGAGTGATTGTTGACTTGTCCGGTTTTGGCTTTGACTCGTCGTGGGCACTCTCTCATTTTCCTCTGCCTTCCCGAGTTGGAATCAACCTCCTTCAAGCTCGATAATGGACGCGCCTCTCCCCTCAGACCAGTTAAAAGTCGTCGAGGTAGCCTCCTTTCATCTTGTTGGTTTTCCGGTGGGTTGGGCCCTTGTTTCATAGTGGCTTCACTTCTCGGTTAGCGCCTCCTACCTCTTCTTGCTCTCCTAGTTGTGGTGTGGCTTTGGCTCTCCCTGTCCTGCATCCCTTAGTCTCAGAACTGTATGAGTTCTCTCCCTCTCGGTTTGCTAGTATCTGCTAGCCAAATTTTTTTATACCCCTGCCGTCAAAAATAGTCCCTTGTATATATAATATACCCCTGCCGTCAAAAATAAAAATAATATGCATATACCCCGTGAATCTTCACAATCTATTAGACGAAATCATCCTTTTATAAATTCTGTGTTGAATATATAACATTACGATCCCGTAATCCAAAAAAAAAAATGGTTTAAATACAAAATCCGGCGTTGGTTACGTGCAGGAGACTAATTTATTATGCTTTAGTCATAATTCGAGGATGTTAATTTTGATCCGGAGCTTCTCAGTTAAAAAAAGAAAGAATGAAAGAAAGATATATTTTGTATATGCATTTGTAATTTGTGATGAAATGGTTGCTGATAGTTTGTTGAAGCACATAATTTATGTGATGTAATCTAATATTATGCTTGCAAGTGTCTTGTATAGTAAGTGTGTGGAAGGCACTGTATATATGAACAACTATTCAATCTCCACACACGTCTAAGAATTTCTTTTTTTTTTGTTTGTTCAACCCTCTAAGAATGTCATATACATAATTTTAGTAACTTTTGAGAGTATGATAATACATTTTAAAAACTTAAGAAGTAAATTACTTTAATACCGCTTCAATATGTAATCCACCATCTTTCTATAGATTCGTTTTTAGTTCATGAAACATAGACAATTGTGTGCTATTCTAAAAAAAATCGTAAAATATATTGTTTTTGAATTTTAATAGAATTTTCTAATTTTCAATAGATATCTCTATGTTTTCAAAATTATTATTTTTATTTAATATTCATCACAACAATATAATTTTTTTGAAAAAATATGTTAAAGTCACCAAATGTCCAAAACTTGTGATCAAATTTACATTACTATTTTAAAATGAACAACAAAGACAAGTTATTGTATAAATACACACATTAGAGGCGTAACTCTCCTACTTCCCACCCATTCCTTAATCTTCTTCGTTCTTCCGACCAATCAAAATGGATGATAACTTCGATTTACCGTCGGAATTTTGGGTACATTTTCACTATTTTTTTTTCTAATATTGTTTACTCTTAATCTATTCCATGTTCTCTGTTTTCGATTATAATATATATTTTTACTTTAATCCAGAGTTTTCGGTCTAATACCACTGTTAGAAATATTTTTTTGTTTATAACATAATATTTACATGAAACAAATTTGTATGAATTTTTGTTTAAAAAATTATTTACGGACATTCTACAGGAAACGGAGCTTCCTTGTTGCTCTACACAGCTCCAGTGTACGGTAAATATTTAATTTGAGTTAACCAACAAAGTTGATTATAACCTCTCTTTTTTTTCTTAATTGGCATGTAGATTAACATTTTCAAGGGTGTTTAAGAAGAAAAATACAGAGGAATTTTCATGTTTTCCTTACGTAATGACACTCTTCAACTGTTTGATTTATACTTGGTACGGTTTACCAATCGTGAGTCATCTTTAGGAGAATTTGCCTCTCGTCACCATTAATGGAGTCGGCATCCTTCTCGAATCAATCTTCATTTTCATATATTTCTGCTACGCGTCGTCCAAAGAAAAGGTAATTATTCATTAGACTCGTATGATATTTTGTATTTGGTAAAATAAAATTAGTGATGTTTATCCATATATTTAAACATGCATTGAATTAGATTGATGTTAAAAAAAAAACATTGAACTAGATTAAGGTTGGTGTTACATTTGTTCCGGTGATCGTTGTGTTCGCCTTAACGACGGCAGTCTCAACCGTGGTGTTTGACGATCACCGCCACCGAAAATCATTCGTCGGAAGTGTTGGCCTCGTGGCTTCCGTCTCCATGTACGGTTCTCCTCTCATCGTTATGGTAAGCCAAATATTTGCATCGTTAAAATTATGTCACAGGATAAGCCATATATATGAATAATATGGTTAACTGTTTACAAGAGGATGAATAAGCTAACTTTTTCTAAATAATTAGGACAAAGTTGGGATACCTTGGGTGACTTGGGTCCTAATTATTTATTTTTCTAACCGGATCCCAACTTTTTCTTTAACAAATAAAAAAAAGATATGGTGGAAGCAAATTGATGTGAATATTGTATGTGCAGAAGAAAGTGATAGAGACAAAAAGTGTGGAATACATGCCGTTTTACTTGTCCTTCTCATTTCTGGCTAGTTCTCTTTGGTTGGCCTATGGTTTAATCAGCCATGATCTCTTTCTTGCGGTTCGTTCTTTTTAACCTAATTCACTCCCTTGTTGAAATTTTTATGTGCATGGTTTTGATGGTATATATTGAATAATATTTTTATACATGTATAGACACCAAATATGGTGGGGACTCCATTGGGGATTCTTCAACTTATCCTCTACTTTAAGTAAAAGAATAAGAAGGAATTAGCTCCAACAACAACGGTGATGAGCAAATGGAATGGTGAGAAGAACAAAACGACACGTGAGCTTGTAGCTGACGTTGATCGTGATGATGTGATGCCAATGAGAAGAAGTTCATCAATGCATGTTAGCTTTCAACCTCATCGATTTTAATTTCTTGGATTTGTGTTTCCCCAAAAACTCCTTGTGAATCTGGAGATTTTATGTAATTATCTCATGTGTTGTGCTTTCACTACATGATGTTACACCTCTACACGTTATGGTGGTGATGTTGTTGATCATGTGATGATGACAAGGTAGGGTACGTTTTTTCTTTGTTTTCCTTTGTCTTTTCTATTCTAAGATTATATATATGTGCACATAAATGATCAACGTTTAGACAAAAATGCAAAATAAAAAAGAAAAAAGAAGAAGAAAATATCAATGTAAAATTCTTTGACCATGTGGCTTCATATATACTTCGTCTATCTATGATTGATAAGTTGCAAACTTATTGAATATTTTTTTGTAAAGTGTTTATGTAGATGGTTTTTATCTTATCAACCTATGATTACGTGAAAATCACGGTTTTCACCCACAGAAAACACTACCATTTTGGAATATAGCATTTATTTATTTATTTGATGTGTCACTTTATTAGAAATAAATTTTTATTGTATTCAGTTGATTCCATCGGCCATTTTCACGAATTTGACTATTAAAAACTTATTTAATTCGGGGATTTACCTAACAAATATGTTTCGAATGCATCTGTCGATTTCATTTCATTCTGCATGCGTGTTATTTGTCGTAATTAATAACGGGCCAGTAAAAGCGTAAAGCCCATATATGTATTGGGTTAAATTCTTATAGCCCAACAACACAACGAAGACGCAAACAAAACAAACGGCGTTTAAAGAAACCGTGAGACAGAAAGGCACATTTGGTTTTTCTCCCTATCTTCCCTTCTTTATCTTCCCCAACCCGAAACCCTAATTTCTCTGCAGATTTCTCAGTCAGAGGATTTCTTCAGGTAACATGATCTCCTCTGAATCTCCTTCTTTCGTATTAATTGTATTATTTCAACTTCGCTGGAAAAATTATAATTTATAAATAATTTTTTTCTTGGGCTCGATTTTGATTCTTCATTCGCGTCAATTGTTTGAATCCTTGACGAATTTGTTGAGATCTGAATATTTCGTGATTCGTAATTGTATAGATTACTGTATCTGTTTCGCAATTTATAATCTTTTTAAATGTTATTTGTAGGTCGAAGATCGCTAGAGCAATGTCATCTGTTTCAAGCCAGCCACAGTTTCGATACACACAGCCGCCTTCAAAGGTTCTTCATTTGAGAAACTTGCCTTGGGAATGCACTGAAGAAGAGTTAATTGAACTCGGCAAGCCTTTTGGTACAGTTGTTAATACAAAGTGCAATGTTGGAGCTAATCGGAATCAAGCTTTCATTGAGTTTGTAAGTGAAGAGATTATTAAAAAAGTTACAAGATTTATCATTGTACAAGTTTCGATTTTTAATTTCGTGTTTGTTTGTTCTATTCAGGAAGATTTGAATCAAGCTATACAAATGATTTCTTACTATGCTTCTTCATCGGAGCCTGCTCAAGTTCGTGGTAAAACTGTCTACCTCCAGTACTCCAACAGGCAAGAAATTGTGAATAACAAAACGACGGCAGATGTTGTGGGAAATGTTCTTCTGGTGACAATTGAAGGCGAGGATGCTCGTATGGTCAGCATTGATGTCTTGCATCTGGTAAGTAGATCAAATACCTTTTTGGTTTTTGTTAGAAGAAGTAACCATATATGCTGAAAAAACGTTTCGAAGACATTCTGATGATTAGGTTGTAGGTTGTCGTGCTTTTGAAAACGTTTCTTTTGACGTGAATGTAAATGGATCAGCAGGGCCATGTCAAGGCAATATCTTCAGTGGCAGCCTAATGCATTAGGAGAAAGAGCACATGTGTGTTTGTTTCCTTTCTCCTTTCCCTGACACTGCCTCTCTCTTCCCTACTCTCCCTCACACTTCCCTTTTATCAAATAGTCTAGGATTTGTAAGATATGGTCTTACATAGGTGTAGTTTATTTATTTTGTTTGATATGATAGGGTGCAGCCCTATCTGTACATCTTTTGTGATATAGAACTGTATCAAAGTCTATGTGGCTGTGATGAATTCTATCTAGAGCTTCATTTATCTGCTAACCTTTTAGGAAATATCTTGTTTTGTTTCTAATATGATTGTTTGATATGTGGCTGTGATGATTTTTTTGTAGAGGTTCATCAATCTGTCAACCTTTTGAGAAGTATCTTGTTCTTGTTGGATAGGTTAATATTTTGCCTTTAGAGAGTGTATAGCTGCCTGAAACTTGTCACATCATATTATGTTGGTTTAATTTCCTGTCCCAGCTTTTATGATACTGTGCGAATTTTATAGTTTATACGCAGATAAGTGACCCATACTGAATTTGATTTGTAATGTTGCTGAAGTGCAAACTAATCGCAAAGGCTACTCTGGAACCCTTAAAGTTGACTCTTCTGGGTTTTTGTTGTTGTTCTAATTGCTGGTTTGCAATGCAGGTTTTCTCAGCCTTTGGGTTTGTCCACAAGATTACTACTTTCGAGAAGACAGCTGGATATCAGGTATGTTACCAAGCCGACAATTGCTTTATATTTTGTTATTTTCTAGCTATTGAACTCATATTGTTTATTTTCTGAAATGCTCTTTAGGCACTGGTTCAATTTTCTGATGCGGAAACTGCAACCTCTGCAAAAAATGCCCTCGATGGAAGAAGCATCCCTAGGTGACAGTTGTATTAAATTTTTGACACGGTATTTAGTCTAACTGTGAAGGGCTGTAAGTTCTAGATATTGCCTGCAGGGTCTGACATTTGGCAGATTTTCCAGCGTCTATAGGAGTTTTACCATCTGATGCCAAGTTCTTAAGTTATGTATGGCGATTTGGCATTGATAGATGTAGGAAACTAAATTTACAACTAATCTTTTCATCTAAGAACCTGGGAAAATACTGTAGACATTGGTAGATACTTAGTAATAGGATAGTTTTTTCATGTGGGATTCCTGGTAATATCGTGTGTTTTTTCTAAAATTACAATTTACAAGCCATACAGGCTTTGTGTTATTAAGATTTCATATGTTTGTTACACGTGAGGCATGTTGTTTACTGAATTCTGTTTCTGGATATTAGGTATCTACTCCCTGAGCAAGTAGGCCAATGCTCTCTTAAGATCACATATTCAGCTCATACAGATTTGACGGTCAAATTTCAGAGCCATCGGAGCAGGTATGTGTATTCACATTGTCTGTTAGAAACATGTTTTGGTTTACTTGGTGATTGCCATATTTCTACAATTAAAAATTACTTAATTGTTTCCTCTTTATTTTGCAGGGACTATACTAATCCTTATCTTCCTGTTGCTCCATCAGCCATTGATAGTACTGGTCAGGTAAGCATTTTGGGAACAGTCTCTTACTAGAAAATGCATATATGATTATGAATCTGCTTGCTACTTAGTTGAATCTCTTTCTGATTACATATCGTTTATTGAATCTGCTTGTGTGATTCTTACTAGGTGACTATGGGTGTAGACGGTAAGAAGATGGAGCCTGAAAGTAATGTTCTTCTTGCATCCATTGAAAATATGCAGTATGCTGTAACCTTGGATGTTTTACACATGGTAATACTTGCTCTATACGGAATCCTCATGGAATCTTTGGTTCTGAAAATACTAATTCACTCTTTCCCGTTTTTATTAACGAGTAGGTTTTTGTGGCTTTTGGGGCTGTTCAAAAGATTGCAATGTTTGACAAGAACGGTGGGCTACAGGCATTGATTCAGTACCCAGGTAATCTTATATATGATATGCTCTGTTTCAATTGAATCTGTAAGAGAAAATTCTCAAATGACCCTGGCTGGTTTTCTTTCAGATGTTCAAACGGCTGTGGTGGCAAAGGAAGCATTGGAAGGACATTGTATTTATGATGGTGGATTTTGTAAGCTCCACATCACTTATTCACGCCACACTGACCTCAACATAAAGGTAGTTATTAGTTAGTATTTTTCTTTCGTTAAACCTTTTCACACCACCAAAGTAAGGATTTTTGGTTATTGGAATTGCAGGTGAACAACGACAGAAGCAGAGACTACACAATGCCTAACCCGGCTGTTCCAATGCCTCAACAGCCCGTCCAGAATCCATATGCCGGCAATTCACAGCAATACCACGCATCAGGTGGGAGCCAGCAGCAGCAGCAGCAGCAGCAGCAGCAGCAGCAGCACCCGCCACAAGTTGGATGGGTCCAACAAGGAGGGCAAGGGTCAATGGGAATGGGTGGTCATAATCCGTACATGGCACCACCATCTTCTGGCTCAATGCATCAAGGTCCGGGTGGTCATATGCCACCGCAGCAGCATTATGGTGGTCCTGGTCCAATGCATTAGAAAGAGAAGAGAAGTCCCTCAAAAGTCGAAGACAAAGTTGTTTAATCCCTCTCTTTATTTCTCTTAGCTCTGTTTTTTTCTTCTTTTGGTTGGAACACTTGTGTACTTGTGTCCAAAAGATCATTATAAAACCATTTGAGAAATGAATTAGAACTTATCTCTCTCTTCCTCTCTCATTAAATCATTTTCATCATTATCAAAACTGTGTCTAATCATCTATATGTGAAGAATTGGCCAAAATTTGAGAAAATTTAGTGTGGATAAGTTTTTAATGTTAAACTCAATCAGATCGACTCTAAACAAATCATAAGTTAGAAAAAAAGGAAAAAAAAAACAAAAGAAAGATAAAAGAAGGTTCTTGTGGCTCCAAGTTTCCAAGTAAACTCTTCTCTTTTGGTCTGAAGTAAAAAGGTGTTAAGGAAGGAGAAAGAAGATAAAGGAAGGTTTCAAAAAACCGTAAACTATTAACACTCCAATGTCTTCTTCCACTCTTCAAGCTTCTCTTTTTCTTCGTCCTCTTCATTTATCTTCCCTTAAGGCTTATCCTTCACTCTTCTCTTCTTCTTCTTCTTCTTCTTCTTCTTCTTTGAGTTTTCGTCCTCAATCTCTTTCCAGTTTCTATCATCTTTCTTCGATTCTTCTTAACTCTCGATTTCTTCCCCTTCCTTGCTCATTGCGTAATGACAATGTCCTTCCGATTCCGATTTTTTTCCAAAAGACCCCGCTTTTGGGGATATTACGGATTCAGCAGAGAGTAGATTGGTTTCGGATACGGATGTTTCGGAATTAGAGACAAATGATAGATTTTTGGATGGTGAAGGGACGAGTGAAGCTACCCTTGTAGCGGAGATGAAAAGTGGAGGAGAAGCGGAGGTTAGTAATGGAGTAACGGAGGGAAAGGAGGAAGAAGACCAGAAGAAGAACAAGTTTCGGATTGTGGTGTTGCTGATGAGATTATGGCAGCTTTAAAGAGAGCTATGGAGAAGGTAATGGAGTGGGAATGGCTAAGTTGGTGGCCTTTCTCTCGCCAGGAGAAGCGTCTCGAGAAACTTATCGCCGAGGCTGATGCCAATCCAAAGGATGCGGCTTTGCAGGGTGCTTTATTGGCTGAGCTCAACAAGCATATGTATGTAATTTCATCAAGCTCTATAGGTGTAGTTGAATTTAGTTTGCTCTTAATTGATTCTATGTGGTGTGATGATATTTTCTTTGTTTCAGTCCTGAAGCTGTAGTTCAAAGGTTTGAACAAAGGGTTTACGCAGTGGATAGTAAAGGAGTTACTGAATATATTCGAGCTCTTGTCATTACTAATGCTATTGCGGAATATCTTCCTGATGAACAAACTGGGAAGCCATCTAGTCGTCCTGCACTGGTATTCTTACATGACTACTTCTAGAATCTGTGGTTTTGGTTGTCTAAGCTTCGATCTCTGAACTTGTTTAGCCTGCTGTCTCTTATTGTTTCTACTGTTCATATCCCTAAAAATGTTATTCGTACCTCCTATACATCTCTATGTAACCGTTGCTCTTTCTATTTACAGGATTCAAAGTGTAAATGTTCTTAGTTTTCTTTGTTTCTAAATTATTGTTGTTGTATTTGTATTAGTTATATGGTTTATGTGCAGCTGCAAGAGCTGAAGCATCGTGTTAGAGATAGAATCGAATTCAAAATCCAAAACCTTTATTAAGATAATAGAAGAGAAAACAATAACGTAATAGAGTAGAAACTCCCAAAAGAACTATGTTCTCTCCCTCGGCCTAATCCGATAGAAACATTCTAAGCTTTTCCTAGCTTGGATAATTCTCACAACCAAGACTTTATATATATATATATATATATATATATATATATATATATATAATAAAACATAAAAAATAAACCCTATAGGAAAATGAAATAAGAAAATAGAAATCCTAAATAAAAAGGAAAATATCCTAATAGAATATTCCGTATCAGTGATGACCGCCTGAAGATCAGCCTTATCCCCAAGGCTGGACTCTGATTTTGATATCTTCCACAGCAATTATCTCGCCATCCACAATTGCTTCATCCTCTGCGAACATCATAGCTCGAAGAGACTTGTAGGGACAATCATGTAGAGGAGAGTACGATTGCTTGCAACGAAAACATAGTCCTTTTGCTTTCATGTCAAGATATTCTTGGTGTGAATATTGACGTGTACCCCTTGGCCTAAAGGATTTATTGCTTGAACTATCATTAGAAGATGATTAAACATTTGCTGATGTTGATGGTCTTCCACTATCAGGTGTTCGTAGGGAATGATTGGGAGTCCCTAAGTTTTTACCATATGGTAGATTTCTGCTCACGGTAGTCCCTAAACATCCTGAACCACCACTATCCTTAAAACTCCTGAATCCCCTCTCAGGCGGTTTGCCTTTGTCCTCATAGTAAAAATCCAGCTCCCTTTCAATGGATCGTCCAACACGAATCGCAGTTCGCAACTCTCCAGCGTCATTAGGACGAAATTTTACACGAATCTCCTCTTTTAACCCACTTAGAAATAATCCCAGCTGAAGATGCTGATCCAAAAGAGGAATTTGGGCTGCGCGAGCAAGAAATTCGTTGACAAAATCATCCACTGAATCTGTTTGATGAAGTGCAGCTAACTGTTCGAATGGAGATGTTGTGACGTCTCCTCCAAACTGTTCCATCAATTCTAACTTAAGTTGTATCCAAGTCAGTGTTGGGATCTGAGTGGCAAACTGTAACCAGTGCAAAGCATCGCCTTCCATACTCATGAATGCAATCTCAACCTTCTGAGTTTCATGTGTTTGCTGCAAAGAGAAATATTGTTCAACTCGAGCCATCCATCCCAGTGGATCATTACCATTGAAGCTCGGCATCTCAACTCGTCTCACAACACATGGGCTGGCATCGTGAGGAGTTTGAGCAGAATCTTGTGGCTCTGTAACCGTCACGTTGTTGGTTGTCGATGAGGCTGCAGGGTCATAATCAATTGGTGTGATAGGTTTTTGTTGAGTAGAAGCCACCAATAATTTCTGAAGAAGCTCATGCATATCATCCATCTTAGAGGTCAACTGATCGATTTTAGTCGACATAACCTCATGATTCTTCTCTAACCCTTCCAAGCGTTCCTCTTGTCTAGTCTTTGTCATTCTTTAGGTGTTCGTCTTTAGGTCGGACCAATTGTTAGAGATAGAATCGAATTCAAAACCCAAAACCTTTATTAAGATAATAGAAGAGAAAACAATAACGTAATAGAGTAGAAACTCCCAAGAGAACTATGTTCTCTCCCTCGGCCTAATCCGATAGAAACCTCCTAAGCTTTTCCTAGCTTGGATGATTCTCACAACCAAGACTTTATCTATATATATAATAAAACATAAAAAGTAAACCCTATAGGAAAAGGAAATAAGAAAATAGAAATCCTAATAGAATATTCCGTATCACATCGTGCGTCAGGCAATATGGAGGAATTATTTGTGAACCCTGGTATATCTGAGAAGCAACCATTGCATGTTACTATGGTAAGTTTCTCTTATATTTCCCATTTGATAAGGTTAAATTACCTATTTTCATAGGTTCATATGGTTTCATATATCTTAAGTTCTTAACATGCATCTTTGCTTTGCTAGGTTAATCCTTAAGTTTCAAACAAATCAAGATTTGCTCAAGAGCTTATCTCTACTATCTTGTTCACAGTAGCGGTGTGATTAGTGTGGTATGCTTCTTAGTTGAGATCAAGTTTATCACAGATTAATTTAGATACCACAGGCAGAAGTGTTGCTTCTTATGCATAGTTGAAATTGTGATTGCTTCTCCATTTTCGTACTGTTGTTCCTGTTAAAGTGGAAGTTCCTTGTTTAGGTTAATGGGTGCAGCTGCTCTGCAAAAGTATATTGGAAGCCTGGGAGGAATTGGAACTTCGGGTGTTGGTTCAAGTTCTTCATATTCCCCAAAAGAGCTGAACAAAGAAATAACGCCTGAAAAGGTAGGCTTTTGACTAAAGTTGAAGTAATGATGTTCTTCACTGTTTACAAGGAGTCTAAGTAGTTGAAGTAGAACTACGAGGAAATTCATTGCTTTAGTGACAATGGCAAACATATAGTAAGAGAAGGATATTGCAAATTAGTTTCATGATAGCATCTTTCTTACCTGAGATAATTATTTTCTTTTTGATTCCTCGAACCTCTTTGAATTAATGCTAATTTACCCAGTCAACATTTTAGTTTTGTTTTGTTCACGTATTCCTTGAAACTAATTAATTTCTAAGAGCGGCTTGATTGTGTCTTTTCCTGACAAGTTTTATTGCCGCAGAATGTCAAAACGTTTAAGGATGTAAAGGGTTGTGATGATGCAAAACAAGAGCTTGAGGAGGTGGTAGAATATCTAAAAAATCCGTCGAAATTTACCCGCCTTGGAGGAAAGTTGCCAAAGGTATAGTCTCTTTGTATGCATTTGGTTTTGTCCCGTCTATTCAAGGCCATAATCTATTTAAAGTTAGCATTTTGACTTGAGACATTTATTAAATGTTTGCTCCCAGGGAATTCTTCTAACCGGGGCACCTGGTACTGGAAAGACATTGCTGGCTAAAGTAAGTTCTCACATAGTGTTATATCGTCGTCTCTTGTTGAATAGGGGTGGTAATCAAGAGTTCTTATTTAATTTGTGTGGGTGTCTTTCACATTCATTCAACTTAAATCATAAATTCTTTTTAGGCTACCATACTCTGATTGATTGCAATAAGTTGAGACGGTTTAAAATTTTAAGGCAATTGCTGGAGAAGCTGGAGTACCCTTCTTCTACAGAGCTGGATCTGAATTTGAAGAGATGTGAGCCTTCTTGAGCAATATTATCATAAACTATTTATTACTATCAGGTGGCGTCTTCAATAATGGATAATGTCTTATATCATGTTTTCCTTGATTGACAGGTTTGTTGGGGTAGGAGCTCGGCGTGTGAGATCATTGTTTCAAGCAGCTAAGAAAAATGTCTTACTCTACCTGTCACTGCTAATAAGCTATTTCAAAATACTTTTGTTGTTGGTTAGGCTACCATAATTGAAATTCCATTTGCTGACAATCATGTGTTACAGGCGCCTTGTATCATTTTCATTGATGAAAATGATGCTGTTGGGTCCACGAGAAAACAATGGGAAGGGCATACAAAGAAGACATTGCATCAACTACTTGTTGAGATGGATGGCTTTGAGCAGAATGAGGTACTTGTTAATGAGGGATAGTGTACTGTGATTTCTTTCCCCTAGGCCCTAGTTTGCAGCAATTCAACCCGGAATTTCGTTAGTTGAGAGTATATAATAGTATTCTGCTTCTTTTTATTTTGGTTATGTAGGGAGGCTGCAACAAACTTGCCTGATATACTTGATCCAGCCCTGACAAGACTGGGTAGATTCGATAGACATGTAAGTTTCCAGCTTCTTATGACTATTCTCTATTTTTATTAGAAAACTAGTCTGAAGATAAGATCTCATGCGTGTTACTGGAAAATAATGATACCTTTTTTCTTGTCTTGGATTTAACTGTTTAAGAATTTGCGGATCTTGTGTTCAATTTTTTCATCTGTCTTTTTAAACAGAATTTAGATAGGGAGATGGATGTTCTGCTATGTTATAAAAATTGTTTCAGATTTTATCAAAGGAGGCGAAATTACTGACAGATTTGACTTTAGATTGTCGTCCGCAGTCCGGATGTCCGTGGACGTCAAGAGATTTTGGAACTCTACCTTCAAGACAAACCTATGTCAGACGATGTTGATGTTAAAGCAATTGCTTGTGGAACTCCTGGATTCAATGGTGCTGATGAGTGTCTTAAATCTATAACTACAGTTTAGCCAAAGTGTCTTCTTTTGTGATTGACCTATGAAGATTCAATGATTCACCACATTTTCCCAGAACTCACCAAAACGATTTCCAGATCTTGCAAACCTGGTAAATATTGCTGCCATAAAAGCAGCTGTTGAAGGGGCCGAGAAGCTATCTTCTGGACAGCTGGAATTTGCAAAGGACCGAATAGTCATGGGCACAGAGAGGAAGACAATGATCATATCAGAGGACTCAAAAAAGGTATGTTCCAATATCTGACACAACATAGAAGTGTTTGGGTGTAGATTACACACATGATATGGCCTCTCATTTGCTTCTTTGCCTCTTTAGCTCACTGCATACCACGAGAGTGGTCATGCTATTGTTGCTTTGAACACGGGAGGTGCACACCCGATCCACAAAGCGACAATTATGCCACGTGGGTCTGCATTGGGAATGGTTACTCAGTTACCTTCAAATGATGAAACATCAGTGAGCAAGAGGCAGTTATTAGCTCGTCTTGATGTATGTATGGGAGGAAGAGTTGCAGAGGAGCTCATCTTTGGCCAGGACCACATCACCACTGAAGCGAGTAGCGATCTGTCCCAGGCCACAGAACTTGCTCAATATATGGTAACCTCCGTTATAACCTCCGCATTACTTGAAGATTACGAGATTAGAGATACATGTGCTTAATTGTTTGCTCTTTTTTCCCGGTTTATCAAAAGTGTTAGCTTTCGGTTCTATTAGTTTTCTGGAATGAGGGTTTAGAGATTTAGTCTCTGAGATCCTAAAAGTTATCTTACAAGCTAACAGCAAGAAGAAATTTCCACTGTAGAGTTTTGGTAATGGATCTTACCTATCATAGTAGTTGTGGTAATGTGTTTGGTTTAATATGGAAGGTATCGAGTTGTGGGATGAGTGAGGCAATAGGACCAGTTCATATAAAAGAAAGACCAAGCTCTGACTTGCAATCACGGATCGATGCAGAGGTAATGGACTCTCTTTATTCATTTAGTTCCTAGTTCAAATCTGTTTGCTCCCAAGTCTGATCATTCATCTGGTGGTGTTGGTACTTTTGGTCAGGTTGTGAAGCTTCTTCGAGAGGCATATGAGCGAGTGAAATCTCTCTTGAAACGGGTATGTTTGTGCCAAGTTTCCCGCAAATCACAATTTTAACTCAATAAAAAGTCATTTCTCACTTGAATTATTTTTGTGTGTGTGTTCCCAGCATGAGAAGCAGCTACATACGTTAGCTAACGCACTTCTAGAGTATGAAACGCTAACCTCAGAAGACATAAAGTGTATTCTCCTTCCAAAGCAAGAAGGAGAGAAGTTACAGGAGCAACAACAAGAAGGAGACTTGGTATTGGCCTAATCACACCATTCATTATCATAAACACCTCTTTAGGTGAAAAAAAGGGAGGTTCAAAGCTTTGTACAGAGTAAATCTCCCATAGTTTTTCAACAACAAAAAAACAAAAAAAAAGCAGGTAAAATTACTGATCTCATGTTATAAATTATTGTAGGTTTTATTTATTTCATTAGCTCATTAGTTTCATTTCGACCTTAAACCTTTTTTCCCTTTTGACATTCTATTCAATTCTATGAAGAAAAATGTAAAAGAACATTGAAAAGAATGTAGCTGTGATCTTCATCTGATGCCAAAAAATCTTGTTACAACTTACAATTTCTCTGATGAAGTTACATAATGATATTGAAATGGAAGCATTGTTAATGGATCCACCTGTCGATGTGACAGATTCTAATATAGTTTCGTCATTCCAAATGGACAAACGCAAAAATGAACTCATCTATAATTGTCAATTAAAAAAGGAACAGAAAACACTTTGACGTTGTAAAATAATACTAAAGAAAGAAGTGGCTTTTTACAGATAATGGAGGTAATGTGTGTTTCCTCGATAACAAGTGAAGACAAAAAATGTATAAACTACAACAAAGATCTCTTTCCTTGATGGCCCGTGTTGACATTTACATCCCACAAATGCCATTGGTTGGAAAATAAAGTTGTAAACACAGAAGTGTGTGTGTGGCCTTTATGGGTGCAACTAAAAGTGTTAAAAAAGGAACCAAAGAGTGGAAACCCATTATCACACTTTTTAACATGTCTCTGCAAATTATAAGATTCCTGCAAGTGGCAAAGCCAAACCATAACTCCAAAATCATATTTGGTTCTGTAGAAGAAACCAAAAACAATCATAAAATTAGACCAAGAAACAATAGTAAAATGAGAAACTTATTAAGTAACGGTTAACGATTTATAATTTGCCTTTGTCCATTCCCAAAAGAGACACTCTTTCCCTTTGAGAGCTTCATCCATGGCAACCAAAATCTCTCAAGACTCCATATTTCAATAGTTTCGATCTTAGACTCTGTTCATGGATTCTGTTCTGTCTTGAACCGCAAGACGTTCAGAGATATCAGCTAAAGATTTAAGATTGCATTTGATTAAAGCCTCCACAAAGTAACAAGTCTCATCCTTTGTATTCCCTTGAGGTACATCCACCACAAAAGACTCAATCACAAGTGTCCCTATTCTTCCTTGTATTGTCTCAGGGTGAAGAGATATGATTGAAGAATAGTTCTAAAATAAATAAATAAACAGAGTCTTTAATTCAATGAAAACAGAAAATGACACTTGATTCAATGTTATGTTGCTGTGTTGTTACCTTGAGTCTATGATCACCACCAACGATTCTGATACTGAGAATATGCTCATTGTCATCAAGCTTCTCCAATCTCTCAGTGCTTCTCGTTGCTGGTAAACCTGATTTGACATCCACTTCTCTTACTGTACCAATCTCTAAATCACCTTTAACCACACATCTACTGATGAATGGTTTGTATTTCTGTGGCTGATCAAATCTTCTCACTAGAGACCACACCTATACACCATTGCAGTCAAACTAATCCAGATCAAGCAATGATACTGATAAGTCAATAGAAGCGTCTATAATCAGAAACTAATGGATTCATCTTCTTCACCAATCGTCTTTCTCGAACTCTTAAGATTCCAACAATATTAGTCAAATTAGATTGAGATTTTCACATTTCTGGATTTGGATTAACAGATTAATTCAAAATTAATAAGCATTATAACCTTAGCGCATGTGGAAGAAGAAGAAGCTTACAATATGAACAGGAGCTTTGATGTGTTTAACAAGCGTAGAGCTACACTGATTCTCAATAAGCTCATGTTTATGATGCCTTCTAATATACTCTCTTTCCAGATTTGGATTCACCAAGTTCTCAATCCCGTTAGCTTCCATCTTCTTCCTCCGTCTTAAGCCACCGTCGTAAAGTCTCTACACCACCGCAAACTCCAAATTCGTTGTTCCAGAAAGAGAAAATGATGAGGAGAAGAGAGTGAAAAGCACACACACACGCAAAAAAACTAAGATCGCTTTATCTCTGTTCGTCGGAGATCTTATTTTCCGGCGAGGTCGTCCGATAAAAGCGTAAATGTGAAGAAATGATAGATTTGAGTCGCTGTCTTTGGAGGCAGAGACAAGAAGAAGAGAGGAAGAAGAGAGGAAGAAGAGAGAGAAGAACCCTCCAACAAACATTTTTTTCTCTATTATAATATATAATATATTTAAATAGACTGAGAGAGATTTAAATATAGTGATAATAAAATATAACAAAAAAACACATTAAAATTGATTGATTGGATGGACTAAGCACATTCGGCTGAATATAGTTTAATTGTATAATTTGGCAGAATTTTAATGTTTTTTGGTAGAATCTAGTTGAATAATTTAGAGTTTAAATAGTCAGATTTTCTTAAAACAAATTAATTAATTAACTAAGATTATGAAATTATTAATCATAAATTTTTGTTAGATAACAAGATTGGTTAAATAAACTAGTAAATAAAATATTTAATTATAAATATGATATATTTAATAATCTTATCAAACATAAGCTAAAAACATAATTTGGCAAATGCAACTCGTAAAAAATAAGAGTATATTTTGATGGAATTTGAAATTAATTTATTAAATATAAATATCATATAAAACCATAAACTAACAAAATTAATTTAAATAGTTTACTTTTTATAAAACTAAGTATTGTTTACTTTTTAGTTTACAAATATTTGTACTAATTTTTAAATCGGATATCTATTCAATTCTTTGTTTGATTTCTACTATTTTGTCTAGACCTATTCACGCATTAAAATAGTGATTTTATATTATAGTTATTTGTACATACACATAGCTTCTATCATCCAATCTTTTATTTAAAATAAAAATATTTATGTACCTGAATTTAGTTTAGTATGACATATTTTTCAAAATTGTTAATTGTAGTTGAATCTGGCGAAATATTTTTAAATAGTAAAAGATAACAGCAGAATTGCTAAATTTAACGGAATCCGACTGAAGCCTTTTTAATGTTACCATTTACATTTCACTACTCCTATTGGATAAATTGTATATTATCCCACATTTTTCAGATTAATATAATTATTTATAGAATAAGAAAACTAAGATCATCTCGAGTGGGGAGAGACTTAAGAGTCTCTCACACATATAATAATTATATTTTTAAACCATTTAATTCTATAATAAAACTAAATGATTAAAAATATATAAACCAATTAAAAAACAAGTAGGTTTTGAAGTTTCTCATGGAGGTTCTCTCTATAAAGACTTAAGAGTCTTTCTTCTTTTTAAAAAAATAAAAATATGAAAAAGTGGATGAGATACACAAAGAAAAACCTTTGATGGGGTGCTCTAGGTATTGTTTAGCTACGAGGGATGCGTCAATTATTGGATAGCTTTTTCTTTGTTTTATCCTTTTTTAAATGGATAAAAGATAGATAAGAGTATAACTAGTAGTGGTACTCTTTTAGACAATCTCTCAAATAATATAAGATATAAATATGATTAATAAATATGATTAAAATTTTAGGAGTATTTAAATAGTGTGAGAACTATATGAAATAGTTTCTCAAATTAATAATATGGAATTCTCACATTTTTTTAGAAATTCATTATATTTTATTATTTTTATATAATATATGAGAATGAAAGGTAGAGATGGGTATTTCGGTTTCGGTTCGATGAAAAAAATATTAAAATAATTTAAGAATTAAACTGAAAATATTAAAATCAAATGTAATTAGTAGAAAAATGATAAAAACAACAATGATGATAAAGAATAGAAAAAGGAAAAGATACAAAGAAGTTTTATTTATTTTTTGTGTTGTTGATTGTGGGTTGAAGAGTTAAAATCTTTGTAACTTGAAAGTTAGAGTTAAGAAAATTAAACTAGTTATTAATTAAGTTTTATTTTATATTAATAATTATATTTAAAAAAGAAAAAATCAAATGTGCCAAAATAGAAAGTAGAGAATAAATATTACACAAATATTAAATAATATTTTAATTTATTAATTAGTTAAATAATTACATTGGTTGATCTATTCAGTTCAGTTTAAATTGATCCAAACCAAACCATTTGGATTAATAAAAAAACATAACCAAATGATTTGGATGTAAATTTTGATTCGGTTTGAATCGAATTAACTTCCTTCTGTTCATATTTGATTCGGTTAAAAAGTCCATCTTAATGAAATATTAGCGATGGACATGTTTTAATTTTTTAAATTTAATGTTTCAGTATTATATCATTTTATTTGGAAATGCTGAGAAGCAATTTTTCTCTTAATTTTGTTATCGAGCGCAATTTTGTTTCTCCACGTATGCAACCGCCGCCACCTTGTCAAGGAGTTTTCCACTTTAGTTTTGAGGTATGGGACTTTCTCCTCGAAATTAGCCACATCAATCTCTTTTCTAGTTTTTGGTGGCTTTGGCTCATTCCCTACCGATGATGCCACGACTTCGTCTCTCGTTACAAGTGTGTTTTTAAAAATGTTTGTCTTTTTTAATTGAATTTTTATAAGTTTTAAGTTTATTTGAATAAAAACGAAATGTTTTGGGATGTAAATAAGTATTTAGAAATGCAGGACTACGAAAAAGCGTTAGAAATTCAGTTGGATAGTTTTCCAACGTATGATGAAGCTAAAATTTGGACACAAAATATTCCTTTGTGTTAGTTTTCATCTGGCTAAAACCTAAAAGTCGGGTTCTTCATTTTGATAACCGATTAGTTTGCATGACTATGCATGTATCATTCCGACACACATATATCCCCGTATATATATATATATATATATTAAATAACTCTAAAACAAGATATGTCAATCCGACACACATTTTCTGTTTTTACAAAAGCCATCAGAGGCGCCATGTGAAACAAATTTTCAAAGAAAAACGTGATCAGGACCAACAATCCATACTACGAACACTTCCTACTCTTGTGGATCCGAATCCTTCCCGAGAAAAAAAACTTATAAATCTGAAGTAAGATGAAGGAGGAGGATCAGCAAATCTAATATTGAGCAGTGAGCGAGAATCATCCCCACACTCATTAAATACTATGTGTGTAAGGTAAGCTTTTGGTAATCCTATTTAAATTTTTTTGGTTAATGGTAAAATTAGCACTTTTACATATTTGTAATACAAAATATAACTCCTCTGGTTTTTAGAAAACAAAGATTACGACTACTATTACTTATCCAAAGTATATTTTAAAATTTATTCGCACATCTTGTGGGTTTATGTAAAGAGTATTAGTAGGGTTTGCTTCATGGGTTGTCATGGCCTTAACTTTTCCTGACTCGAAGAGCCAATCTCGAGAGAGCCGAATGGTCCCACACTCCCATGTGCTTTATCCAACACTTCATAAAAAAAATGTCAAAGAAAATATCTGACTCAAAGTGACAAAGATTTGTATAACACAAAAATGTTTGGCTCTTATGATCACGTAAAGAAGAAAGTTCATATATTGGCAACTTTATAACGTGCCAAACTATCCTCGAAAATACTACTGCCTCAAGATTATATAAGATATCCATTGATGCTTTTAAATGATTGTCTCTCGCTATAGTATTACAACCACGTTATAATTTTTTGTACATATATACAATTTTAAAGAAAGTCCTATACCTATCTCCAAAAACTTTCTCAATATTTTAATTTTATTTTTGTAACTCGTAAAGTTTCTAGGCTCCAGCCATCTCTGGTCATGAGATCACTGCCGCCGTCCGGCGTAGCTTCAAAAAGAACTTTCGACTTGGAGTTTGACATCTGCCGGAGATGTAACATAAATCAACATAGTTTTCAAAGGAGAATAAGATCTACTCTTCTTTTTTATCTGCTTAAAATTTTTATTTTCTATTATATGTTTATGTTTATTTTCTTTGTATGTTTAACTGATATAAAATTTTCTCGGCTAATCAAGTGAATCCATTCTACTTTATCTTTTCGTTAAATAAAATACAAAGGAAAAAAAAACCATTAAGTACCCCTTGCATATACTACTTTATAATAACTATGAAAATATGCTATAAAGTAAACTAAATTCATTATCGTTGACAACAGAAATCAAAATAAAAATACTTTGATCCTCGTTTGGGTTAATAATAGACAAGGTTGGGGCCCAACTCCACAGTTTGGATAAAACGCTTCAAAGTAATGTTTTATTTTTCTTTTTCTCAAAATTTTTAAGTCCTCAATGGTTGAAGTTGAACCAACACTTTAATACACAACTGAAATTGTGCAACTACTTTTGGGTGTGCTCATATCTGAAACTGTCAAAATCCTCTAAATAACTACTTTAAGATTGAAATCTTAAAGATTATAATAATCGACTTCAACTATTAAATATGTAACAAAAAGAATATATTATATATTGGATTCTTATTCTTAACTCTGCCCCTCTAAAAACGAACAAACTACCAAACACATATCCGAAAAGAGTTGACCAAAAAAAAGTTTTCATCATGTACCAAACAAATCTATAAAATTGGAATTTACTAAATATTCTTTACAAGAAAATATCTCAAAAAATATTGGATGTAAAAGGATAATCACCTTTGTAGAGTGGGACTGTTTAGATTCACTTCATGCGTCGGTATTAGTATAAATAGTATGACAACAACGATTATATATTATCCAATTAAAGCTAATGGATGAAAAAGGAATGAAGTGGACCCAAAAATCAAAGGTGTGGAAGAGATGAATAAAGAAAATTAAACTGATTATAAAGAGGGTATTGCCTACTTGCATATCTTCTTTTTGACCATTCAGCTAAATAAACTTGAACACGATTAATGGCTTATGAATCAAAATTGCAAACTTCTAAATGTTCTCATTTACTAAGATACATGAGAAGAAGATGACGTGAGACCCACCAATCTATCACATGAGTTAAAAACAAATTCTATTTTTCTGTTTATTTTAACAAGAATTTTGTTTTTTAGATAACATTTGCAAAATAATAAAATTTAAAAGAGTTTTTCTCATAATGGAAAAATGCAAAAATATTTTCGAATGCAATTTTATGTTTGCATTCATCTTTCACACGAAGGAAGAAATCGCAAATTTTATATAGAAAACATTTTAAGTTTCATAAAACATTTATGCAAATCTTCAGCCAAAGAAAAAAAAATCTTCAAATCGTAAATCACAAAATATGAACATAACAAAAACCTTTTTGTTTGTGTTTAAACGTTTTCAATTAACAAATAAAGTACTTAAAATGCTGAAAAATGTGAATTAAATTTAAAATATATACAATAAATGTAAAGATAAACCCAAAATGCAAAGAAACAAACTCGAACCAGCCTACAAGATCTCAGTTGCATCTTGGGACGGTTCAGTCTAATGTGGTGGCACAAATTTATTTTGAAATATCAAAGTTGGCCCTACTCAAATTCCAAAACCAGGACCAAATCGGTTTTAGATACGCTGAGATCAAAACGGACCCGTCCTGCCCATTTTACATTAACATATGAACTTCAAATGAATGCTTAAAAGAATTTAAACCCATAATCACCATATATATATATATTCGATTTTAACAACCGAATTGAGTTCTTACAAGAATCTATGGTCTATTGAGTAAACAAAATACCAAAAAAAAAAAAGATTGTACATTTGACCCCCAAAAATTCGAAATACTCAGGTTAATTTTTCGGTATAGATAAATTTTTGAGCCAAAAAATGGCAAGTGTCTGGGTCTCCCATACAATTAACAAAAGAAAAATAAGATAAGAAAAAGAGAAATGAAAAAGATCAGACCTAACCTTGATTAGTCTTGTTCCCTAATGATGCCATATGAGATGAGATGAAAAAGCTTCTTCCTCCATTGTACACTGTACTAATTGCTACTAGCTTCATAACCCCTAATCAAGATCCATACCCTCTTTTTCCTTTCGGATTGTGCTTTTCTCCTTTACAGGTTCATTTTTCTCAGTCGCCTCTGCGTTCTCTGAAAGTAATTCACAAGGAGTTGCAGCCGGGTCTAGTTCCAGAGAACCCGCTGGTACGTTATCAGCTTCTTTTCCTGTCAGAATGTAATGAGGCACTTGGTGTGAGAATCTAAACATTTCTTCCTTTACAATCTTCCTCACATCTTTTGCATCTGTGCTTCTGTAGAAAACTGCCTTAAATCGTTCAGCTTTGAGTAAGAGAGCCACTACACAATGTTTGTCATCAGTGTAGTCATCAACAACTTCCACCATGTCATACTTGTGTATAACTTCATCAGCTGTATCCTTGTCCCACTCAGGGGACCAATTTCGATACAATGCCCAAACCTGTCCCTTTCTGGGATAAATGTGGAGGAGTCCTCTTGAACCTTTTGTGAAATTGACTCTGTGAGAAAAGGCATTTAGTGTATCTGTTGATTCGTATCTTCCTGACCTAAAATCCCCACATGTTTTAGCAAAACCAGAGGCTGTCCAGACTAAAGGACCAAATTCACTGGTGCTTTTGGAATTGAGCCAGCTGATTCTCATCTTAAAGGGATTCGCAGATATCACCTTTTGGATTCGTGCGTAAAACCGAGGCATTCCATCGTCATCATCATAAGCAGCCCAAATCTGATCATCTTTAAAAGAACTTTCAGACCGATCAAGATCAAAGTTGTGAAAGTCCGAATCTGGAACAACGATTGTCTTCACTTCATCATCCTTCTCTTCAGCTGAATCATGGGGAGTTTTCTCAACTGACTTTTCAACCTCATTTGCCTTGTCACTCATCTTGCTCGTTGCTTTCAGACTTTTCTTCTCCATTTCAGTTCCTTTCACCTTCTCTTCCATGTCAAAGGTCATCTTCGGAAGTCTCTCCAATATATCTGACGCAACCTTGTTCAGAAGAGCTTTCGATATATCAGAAGGTAACAACATACCTTGTGAATGAAGATGATGAGAGCCCATGGTGTTTGGCGTTTCAGTATATCCTTTGGCAGGATTAGAAGACTTACCGAACCTACTTACACCTGTTTGATTCGACCACTTGCCTGAAAATGGACCAGACTGGGAATCATCTGTCTTCGGCCTCTTAAAATTCCTCAGATCAGAGTTTGTAAATCCTCTGGCAGCATCTGTTTCCTGTGACTTTCCAAGCCCTCTTTTCGCTCTATCTTGTGCTTGATGAATTAGATTCGCAGCTTGATTTGTTGCATTTTGACTGTTAGAATCGGCCCTTCTTGATCCAGAATCCCATCCGAAGTTATAGTTAGCAGATGCTGCAGGCTCTCTTCCAGAAGTAACAGATGACCTTTTGTTTGCAGCTTGATTTTTGGTACTCCGCTGCTGCTGGTTAGATGAGAGGTTGACAGCCTTTGGGATATTTGAAGGCGGAGTCTTCTCTTCTGCAATGAAAGACCCACGGCAGTTTGGACAGAGCAAGGTCTGGTTAACATACACCCTCAGGTACTCATACTGTGTCCGGCATTTGTCGCATTTGGTCCAGAAGGTACTACTTTCCTTCTGCATTGGAGAAACAAATGGAGGCGATCCCATGCTATATCTATCCATATGGCCCTGGGGCTTAGGCCTATTCTCCAAAATTACAGGCTCTCTTTTACTCTGAAACCCATTAGAAGTTCGCTGGTGTGGTGGAATCCCGCTCTGTGTTGTTGGAAATCTTTGCTGAGATCCTTTGACCTGCCTCTTATCGTTATATGATTTTCTTTTTGAACTGTCGGATAGTAGACTCCAAGCTTCTGAAAGCAGATTAAACGCACCATCAGCCCCTTTACACTTGTTCTTATCCGGATGGAGTATAAGAGCTAACTTCCGGTACTGTTTTCTCAAGGCTTCATCTTCAGCACATGGATCTACACCAAGGATTCCATACCAATCAGCTTCTCCAGCGACTTTCTTCTCTCCCGAGATATAAACCTCGACTGTCATCAACAATTGCTTCAGACCATCAAGATTAGGAAATAAGTTCTGAGCCTTGTTAGCGAATTTTTTCGCCCCATTGTAGTCCTTCTCTGTAATCTTCCTCTCAGCAATATCCATTGCCCTTTTCGCTTCATCCTTGTTGCATTCCATGTCCTCGAGAGTTACTCTGGTATAGAATATTGTCCTCTGGAAACTTTTCAAAATACAGGATCTTCAACAGAATTCTCAGAACACTTTGCACCTGTCTCAATGGAAAATCAAAGGAGCAAAAGTGAGAAATAGATTCAGTGGAAAATTTACAGAAGCATATCATGTTTATGTAAACAGTAAACTTAATGTTAAAGAGAACAGATTTAATAGAATCTAATGATTTTAAAAGAGTACAAACATATCCCTAATGTCTCAACATCCGAAAATGTTAGATTTGTTTCCACATAAAAGTTTGACCACCTACAAAGTGAACAAATGTCTAATATTTGCTATAAAGATGCAGATCTCAGCAAACTGGGTAAAACCATAAATGCAATTCATAAGGTAAAGAAAATCAATCTTATCCGGTGGCATTAGTCTCAACCGGTAGAAACGCCTTTTACTAACGAAACCCGGTTCAACCTTCCTACCGTAACATTGCATTTAAAAAGACAAACCTAAACAATTAGCACGCAAATCCACTTAACTCAAATTTACGCGCAAATCCACTTAACTCAAATTTACGCGAGAATCCGCTTAATAAGAATTTGCACGACAATCAGCTGAGTATAATAGAGATACAAAAACTCATAAAAGAAAGATCTTGAGAATCTAGTGCAATCAAACATCTTTTAACAATAAGCAATATCAGATTTAAAGAAGGCATTCAAAATCTAACAAAGTTTGGGTCTAGTGCAATCAAACATCTTTTAACAATAAACAATATCAAGATTTAAATGAACACTCAAAATCAACAATATCCCGATTTTAAATGGAGAACAAAAACACAATATAAGCCTAAAACTTAACCTTTATCACAGATCTTCAACACTTTAAGCATGAGAAACCTAACCTAAACAACAATTCACCGACCCACAATCAAATCCACAAGATTCCCAGTAGCATTTGCATCTCCTAAACCCTATTCTACATTTCAATCAGTGCAATACAATCAGACCTGAAAAAGTCGACCCAATTTCAAAAACTATTTTTTTCAAAATGGATAATACAAAATCGGTACTACAAATGGACTACCCTAAAATTGGCCACAAATTCACGAAATTAAGTTTTCTGTAACCATTAGAGAGACTGAAGAAATGTGAATACAAACCAAACTAATCCATTACTGCAAAATCGAAGCCCTAAATTCTGTAATATGAGAGCACAAAATAAACAGAGAAGAAGACGAAGAAACCATGAGAATAGAAAAGAAAAGAAACATACCAATCGTTGGATCGCAACTCCGAGATAAGAATATTCTTTGAATCAGTCACTTTTACTCCAAGAGACTTCACAAACCCTGCTCAGAACTTTTTTTCGATTTCTTCGTGAGAACACTTGAAATATATATATATATATAAAGTCGGCGAGAGACTCTAGTTATCTCAGAATGGGGATCGAATCAGCTTCATCCCAACTGATCAGAGCTATCACCACTGGTTCGCCGGTAGCGGAGTTTCACGGTGTATTATCGGACCATTTTCTCAAATATCTTTCTGAAAATTTTTCTAATATACTCTTCTTATAATTATATTGTTTTTTATTTTAAAAATACGATTTTTCAAATTGTTTAAATTAGTAGCATGTATACAGAGTTAGAATCTCTTATTTTTGGTACAATTACGACATAATTGATACAAGTAATACAACTGGATACAAATACAGCGTAACTGGTACAACTGGTACAATTTTACTACAATGTATGACTATCGAATATATAATTGTAACTGGTACAACAACGAATTTATATAGAGGTGAATGATTTAAATCTTATTTATTGTATAACCTAATATTATTTGGTATAATTATATTTAAATTTTAATTTGAAAACTAAATGAAAGATATTTCAGGTTTTCTCAAAACTGAAAAATATAAAGATTATTTTTAAATACTTGGAAAGTAAAATAGATTGATAAATAATAATTTTTAAAATATATAAAGATTATTTTTAAATATTTGGAAAATAAACTAGATTGATAAATGGTATAAAAATTAATTTGGTGAATTAAAGAGTATTTTGAGAAAATGGTCATGTATATTATCAGACATCTCCGCTTATTCTACTTTTTTCTATTTTATTTTCTTTATTATGGTAAATAACCTTTAAGCCTGTTTGTGTTAAGCCCATAAGTATGTTATATAAGGCTTGTGATGATATTTATTAAATTATTTTCCCTATTCGAAGTTAATATTAACTCAATTATCCAAATTTACTTAACCATGGTTAGTTAATCATGGTTAAATTTTACCTAGGTTAAGATATGTTGTCTAGTAACTAGAGATAATAATACACATACCACACATAACATCTATTGATATGTATAAGTTTGTTACCATAATGAAATTTTTATAAAGTTTTGAAATTTCATCCAACATGTTTCCACATTAATTTTTGAAAATTTCTTTACTTTATTACTTAATTATTGACCATAATCGTTTTTTTTAACTACTATATCCTTTCTATTTCTAAAATTTTAGTCTATTCAACATTGCTAAATAATACTTTACATTAGAAATATAAAATTTTAAAGATTTTTTAACATCTTTCTGTATTAAATGCTTAAACAAAGTTTACAACCATAAGTAGATTTTCGAAAACTGAAAAGAATAACCAAATACTCTCTTTTTCAGTGAAAGAAAAGAAATATGATTTTTTTTTTTCAAAAAGTAAGTTACATTGGACTTTAGTAATTAGATGCCCCTAATAATGTACAAAACTAACAATAATAGTTACACTCTAGAAAACATGCAAGAGCAACACGTCAACATCTTTAAATTAGAGGATATCGAAAACAAAAGTTAAAAGTGAGAAGAAGCGTTTTTTTCATGGTAAGAGTTGGAGGAAGTAATAAATGCTACATCAATTTGTTTCACTTGAACCATAACTTGCATTAAAGCTGTATGAGCTCATACTTTTGAGATTATAACAAAATGTCAAGAGATATAAAAGCGCACTTAGTGTCCAGCTTGGTGCCTGTCAAAGATTGTGAATGCTTCATAAGATTGCCGACTAGGAATTGCTATCTTCAGTACAAGTCATATTCCAATATCCCTAAGCATTTGCTACATTCAGTACAACCATTATAAAACAAAAACATATCTAACAAAATGAGATACAACTGATAGATACATCATCATCTTTGCTCTCAAGGTCTTGCTACTATAACTTCCTTGAGCCATCACATCTTTCATGCTAAAACATGACTTCTCTTCAATGTTAGTTGCAGCTACACAACTCTTGTGTGTTAAGTGCAAAATTCTTTGATGTCCGGGCAATTACAGCCTCTGTGGCTGTTCCCCGCAAGGGGAAAGAAGCTATTGGAGGAACTACTAAACCTAACCATGTTGATGGTAATTTTAGTGATTAGTACAAATCCATAATTTCTATACATTTGTTGAATGATGATGTTCATGTTTCCGTTTGATAATCGAGAGTATGGATTCAAATAGTTTCCAGGTAGATCTATGGTGATCAATGTGGATTACAATCAACTTGATCCTCTACTTAGAGCAACTACTTTTACTATGCATGCTTGTTGTGAAAATGTTTCTTCATGTAGGTGAGGGATACGTGGCTTGCTTATGCACCGCACCAGTCAAGATAATCCCGAGGAAGCTGCTAAGGTTAAATACTTTGAACAAAGCAAATACTGTTTAATAAACTTTATTTCTTATACTAAATATTGAAGGCCATACTAATTCTTGTGACTAATCTATGCTTCCTTTCTGACCAAGTAATACGTTTTTTTTTTCTATCCACTGAAGGTGCAACTTCTGGAGAAATGGCGATTTATCTTGCTACATCTCTATTTTCTTTGGTTCTATGAATTCCCCAGGCTGGTGTCAAAGTGGGAGAGCCTCTGAAGCAGGTCTTAAACAGCCAAGAGGTTGAAGTATGGTCTCGTATCACATGGAAACCCAAATGGGGAATGATCTTCTCTGTTATCAAAAAGAAAGTCAGCGGGAACTGCGAGTTTTCTCAGAGATCCATGATGGCTATTATGGGTCGTAATGTATTTCTTGAAGATCTCTCCTTAGATGGTGCTCTAATTGTAGATTCCATTGATGATGCAGAGGTATGTAGTGTGTTGCTTGAAAGCTGTCATATTCCACTGTTATCTATTGGATTGTCATCATTATTAAGACTTATGTGACATTGTGAAACCAGGTAAAACTAGGAGATTTGATCAAGAACAATGGTTGGACCATGGAGAGTGTAGATTACAAAGACACATCGGTTCCAGAAGAAATAAGAATCAGAGGTTTCAGATTCAACAAAGTGGAGCAACTCGAAAACAATTCACTCAAAACTGTAAAATTTTCCGTGGAAGATTAAAGTTTTCTGCATATGTGACACTTTTAATAAGCGATTTGATCATTTAGCAAAGTATCAATTTGCAAATGCCGAAAGATCCATTAATAAGCCTATGATGCTTTAGGGGCATGCTTCAAGAATACAAGTTTTTCCCTGAACAGTGAATGTTTAAACCAACAACAACATTGTATTATCAAAATTCGTGAAAGAGATATCAAGCTTTAGAGTAACTCAATTAATGACCAGTGCATGTTCAGAAGCAAGCAAAAAATTAGGGGGACACAAAAGAAGGGCAATTTCTTATAAAATGTCAGATTGCCTATTTGGCTTATGGTCATTAGATAGTGCGATCGCTGCAGAACCCAAAACACTAAGAGCTTGTTTGTTTTTTCATTCAGATAATTCATCTCGACAAAGGTGAGAATTGATGTTATTTAGTACAAAAAATTATTCATTCATATGACTCATTAGGATAAACGAAATCAGACCATTTTGATGGAGATGATTAATCCAAAAATAACAAATGATAAATGTACTTTTAACTGATTTTATTTTCTTTCTTGGTTTAATTTTTTTTAAAAATATTTACATAAACAAAAATGTATAAAATAAAATGGTAAATTTTGAAACATATATATTTATAAATATTGAGATAATTATTATATTGATATAATTATTTGTTAAACATGTACAAACATAAATAAAATTACATTTATTTTTAATTATTTTTATAAATATTGATACAATTATTTTCATAAATATTGATATAATTTTCTTATAAAATTTAAAAACGTATTAGATATTAAATTTTTTGATCTTGTTTTCCTGCAAAAATTGTAATTTCACGAATTTGGCGGATAACTCTATTTCGAGATTTTACAGTTTTATCGCAAGTTTAATTCCACGATTTTGTATTTTTAGCGAAAAATGTCATTTCATTATTTTCTGCAAAAATTTTGATTTCACAATTTTGAAATAATATAATTCTGAGATTTTTTTGGTTTCAGACAGAAACACCATTTTGCGATTTTTGCCAAAATTGGATTTCACGGTTGGGGAAAAAATGTCATTTTGCGATTTTTCGTCGAAATTACGATTTCATTGTTTTTGCAGAAAAAACAAAATTCTGATATTTAATGATTTTTCATAAAAAAACGTAATTCCGTGATTTTTCATTTTTAGCAGAAAAGTTATTTTATGAAATTTTCGCAAAAACCTTAATTCACAATTTTGGCAAAAATTTAATTTCAAGATTTTATGGTTTTGGTAGAAAAACGCCAATTTTCGCTTTTTGCCGAAATTGTGGTTTTCACAGTTTTGGAGAGAAAACGTCAATTTACGTTTTTTTCATCAAAATTGCGATTTCAGGGTTTTGACGGAAAATGCAATTCCAAAATTTTGTCCAGAGCTGCAGACGATTACATTAGTCCAGAGCTACAGACGATTACAGATAGCATACATAACAATATCAAGCTTTCAAAGTTTAGTGGAAATTAGTTCCTTCCATGATTATAATCATCTCTAGAACAAAACAAAACAAAACTTGGTGAAACAACTGAGACAAACACGACCATTTTGCTTGAATTTCACACTAAAAAGGAACAAAGGAATTGATATCTTCAGTACAAGTCATATTTCAATACCCCTATCTATATACACCTAAGCATTTGCTACATTCAGCAAGAAAAAAAAACATGGATCTACCAATGAAACTCCTTAATTAACAAAAAAAAATGACACTCCTTATCAAACTGCTGCATAAACCCACCGGTGCTTATAGTGCGTCTCGCACTTGTCGCACTGAGTCCAAAAAGTAATACTTTTTGGAATTATCTCCTCTGCCACGAAATAATCCGTGCAGGTTCGACAACGTAAATGCTTGTTGACGTAAACCCTCTGGTACTCATGCATTTAGCTTTTTGACGTAAATTTATGGTTTCAGTGTTCTTATAAAACCTAAGAAAACGTTTTATTTACCTTTATAAACTTTGAAAAACTTTATAAACTTATATTTAGAATGTAAGAGTTTTATAATGTTTTATAAATATGTATTACTAATGATTTGTGTTTTTCATATATTTCTTTTGTTAGATGGATGATAGCAATGATCCATTATCACTTACAAATTTGATTTAGTACATACGATAGCTAAAGAATTATTGTAAAGCTCGGACGCAGAAAATAACTTCAGTTTTCTAGAAAATTGTTTCACCTTATGATACAAAGGAGGGTGAAAGTTAAAGGGAAGTCATGTGGTTCACGTTCGCGTCACAACAAATGAGATTTAGTGAGAGAGAGATTCTTCTCACAACAGGTCTTTCTTTTGAGATTCAAAAAGTTCACCCAGCTCTGAATCTCCCACGAGTAAAACCCCCATATAGTTGAATGATATGGGAGAAACGGACTGTGAAGGATTTGGTTAAACTCCTTCAAAATAAGGAGAAGAAGAAAGACATGACCGATTTGGAAAATTTATCACTTGCTTCTATCATATATTAGTTGCGGAGATAATTCGAGCTTACAGCACATGGAAAGAAATTTTCATTTCTAGATTGGTAGAGGCCTTGAACTCTGAATATTACATTAGAAAATCTGGGAAAGCGTTGGGTTTGACATACTTAAAACAAACATTTTGAAGATGTCAGATAAAAAATGGACAAAGGGTCAATATAATTTTGAAGGATTTGTTTGTGCGATCAACTTTTGGGCGCCTCTGTGTTCACTACCTCTCCTCGGTATTACTTTTGGAAAAGTGTTTTAAAACTTCCTTTGAAAATCCCTTTATGTTAATGTGAATTTCAACTAGGATATAGTACGAGTTAATGAGATTGTGAAAGTGAAATAGATTTTGGTCAAAACTGTTTTGGGAAACCCAAAAAAACAAAAGCATTTGGTTCTGCAACTAAAATATAAAATTTTAAAGATTTTTTTTAATATATTTCTTTATTAAATGCTTAAGTTAAAGTTTATAATCGTAAGTAGATTTTTGAGTACACGTACAGATACATAATCAGTTACAACAAAGAACAATAGAAAGAGAGAGACAAAATTACACAATATTTATAACAAAAACATGAAAAACATGTTTGAGGCATACCTCAAACTACACCATAAGGGCATGCCTCAAACATATTTTTCATGTTTGGTTGTTATAGGCTTTGGACTGGATATGGTTGTCTGTGTTATGTCTAGACTAATCTTTTTTAGGAAGCTTGAGTTATCACGCTCATAAAAAAAAAAAGATTGTTAGTTGATGGAGTTGTACATGACAGAGAAGCTAGGCGCGGGAAGGCTCCAAGTTATCTAGGAAGCTTATGTAGTGAGCATTATTGGATAGTTGGAAGGAACAATGAAGATATCGAGGAAATTGTTGGGAGGATTCCAACTAAATCAAGTGAATAGAGTAAAACTTCTATAAATTAATAATATGAGAACTTTGTTATTTTATTAATTTATCATGATATTAATTTATCCATAAACTGTATATTAATTCAAGAGTGGCATAGTTGACTCAAATTTTAGAATTAATTGATAGTTTGACTTGTCTGAATTTTGGTAAGTTTGAAAATGGTTAAAAGATAATAAAACCAAACATTTATTTTTGTAATTACGAAAATTGCCATTTATATTTTTATGTTTTGTAATTTTTTTTTTCGTATGTAAAAGAAAATTTCGTAAAAAAAAATCTACCACCACCGACGTCACCACCACCACCGCCGCTATCTGCCCCCACTGTCGCCCCCACCGGTGCCGCCACCGTCGCCACCACCACCTTCCTCTAAAAATAAAAAATTCAATAAGTCTGCCGTAACTACTCAATAAATCTGCCGTAACTACTTAATAAGTCTGTCGTAACTACTTAATACAATAAGTCTGCCGTAACTACTTAATAAGTCTGTCGTAACTACATAACTCAATAAGTCTGTCGTAACTACTTAATAAGTCTGCGGTAACTACTTAATAAATCTGTCGTAACTATATAACTCAATAATTCTGCCGTAACTACTCAATAAGTTTGCGGTAACTACTCAATAAGTCTGCGGTAACTACTCAATAAGTCTGCGGTAACTACTCAATAAGTCTGCGGTAACTACTTCTGCGGTAACTACTCAATAAGTATGCCGTAACTACATAACTCAATAAGTCTGCCGTAATTACTCAATAAATCTGCGATAACTACCCAATAAGTCTGCCGTAACTACATTACTCAATAAGTCTGCGACAACATTTCAATAAGTCTGCGATAACAACAATAATTCTGCGGTAACTACCCAATAAGTCTGCCATAACTACATAACTCAATAAATCTGCGACAACGTTTCAATAAGTCTGCTATAACTCCAATAAGTCTGCGATAACTACCCAATAAGTCTGCGATAACTACCCAATAAGTCTGTCGTAACTATATAACGCAATAAGTCTGCGGTAACTTCTCAATAAGTCTGCGGTAACTACCCAATAAGTCTGCGATAACTACCCAATAAGTCTGTCGTAACTACATAACTCATAAGTCTGCGGTAACTACGAAATAAGTCTGCCGTAATTACATAACTCAATAAGTCTGCGATAACAACAATAAGTTTGCAGTAACTACCCAATAAGTCTGTCGTAACTACATAACTCAATAAGTCTGCGACAACGTTTCAATAAGTCTACGATAACTACAATAAGTCTGCGGTAACTACTCAATAAGTTTGTGATAACACCACCACCACCGCCGGCGCCGCCGCCACCACCACCACCGCCGCCGGAGCCGCCGCCACCACCACCGCCGCGGTAACTAAGATAACTGAATGGCATTTTTGTAGTTTTTTTCCGCGCTGGAATTAATCATTAATGGCAGTATCGTAATTATTTTATTTTTTACACAGCATTGTAAGGGTATGCTTGGGATTTAGACTCTACTTTTAACTCGAAATATACACAAGTCATTCTAACAATTAAACTACAATTTTGGGTTAAACTGGTCATCCTTCCTTAATTCAAAGAGGATAAATTTCTAACAATATTTATAATAAGATATTTTATCGTGAAATTAAAAAAACTCACAACTTTTCAATCACATAACAATAATATTTTGTAAATTATCAATCTTGAAATCTCATCTTGAAAAAGTAATCTATAGAAAAAAAGTAGTCAAAAAATTAATTCAAACTACAAAATTTGTTTTGGTAATGAAATGCTAAATAATTTAGATGAGTTCCTTTTTAAAACTAAACTCGATGTTCCCAATTATCGTACAAACATATATTAATAGTCTTATATAGTACCAAAATGAAAATAAGATATGTTCAGAGATCACAATTAATTGAGGTTATTATCTATAATGATAGATTATAAAGTTAAAGATGATATGGTATAGTTGATTTACAACAAATAACGTTTATGTAAATAGTTATAGCGTTTGACAATTTTTTTTGCAGTTCATAAACAAAACACCAAAAATACAATAATATTTTTTTTTAATGTAAGAAAATTTAAGTATAAGAAAAAGATATATACTTATCTTATTTATATTTATGTATATTCATATAATTATTAATTTGCGATATTATTGGGACCATATATTTACATAGAGATATCAAAAAAAAATTATTTTATTATTTTATTGAACTTTCCTGATTTTTACACTGATCCAATTTGGGAACGAAATTTTTTTTATTTTGTAGTATTTATTAATTTTTAGAAGATTAATTTATATAGGTTTTAATATAGTAGCAAATCAAGAAATGGAAGATTTAGCGATACCACTAGAAAGAAAATATAGGTCGTCAAGATTGATGATGCTATATAAAAGGTAATCATTGTTTGACGTGTTCTGCAGCCATTGCGAGAGAACGAGTCCGCAAGAAACAAGAAGCAAAAGTTTAGGGGTTCTTGCTAAGTGATGCAAGTGGTCATAACAATAGTTCAATTGTGAACGGATTGTTAGTGAGATTGGGTATATAGGGATAGATCTGTATCAAGAGATCTTGAGTCAATCTAAATAATCAAATTTGTTTAACGGTAATCTCTAATAGGAAGGAAATGTGTTATCTCTTAATTCGTTCTTTGGTTGTTCGAGTATATTCATTCTGGTAATTTAAGCTTCTTCCCCAGAAGACGACGATCTATTTAGCATGCTATCGAAACTCTCTTTGAAGTAATGACTAGTTCAGTAATGACTATCGAAGATAAGTCAAGTCAAGCAATGTATCCCAGAAGCAAATCCAGAAATCGGTACAAAATGAATGTTTTGTTGTATATAGATAGATCTATGAGTCTGTACAAACCACACAACTACTAAGCAATTTTATATTCATCTGGTTCTAAATCAGATTGCTCTGCTTGTATATACGAAACCAACACTCAAGGTCTTGTAAAATGACTATAATGATGTCTTCCTTGAGCCAACACCCCAATATGACCAGCCTGAATAATCACACTCCTTATGAAACTGCTGCATACCATCTAAGAAGACAGGTCTTATCTTAAATCACGTTCTCCAATGCAGGAGCTGTGTTAGACAACAAAAAATCATCTATCATTATTTGACTTTATTCCTTAATCAAGAAGAAGATAAATCTCAAACTTCTTATTGAACGAACTGTCAGATAATAGACTCCAAGCTTCTGAAAGCAGCTTGAACGCACCTTCAGCACCCTTAAACTTGTTTTTGTCTGGTACAGCATAAGAGCTAACCTCTTGTATTGTTTTTTTACTTTTTCTTCAGCAACTAGGGGCTCCACGCCAAGGATCTCATACCAATCAGATTCACCACAAATCTTCTTTTTTCCCGATATGTAAACCTCAATTGTCACCAAAAATTGTTTTAGACTATCCAGCTCTGAAAATATTTTCGAACCTGAATAGTCTGAAACAATTGTTGACGACGATTGAAGTTTACATCTCCGCAAAGAAGAAAATCTGCGGAGAGTCTGATTGGTATGGAATCCTTGGCGTGGATCCCCTAGCTACTGAAGAAGAAGTGAAGAAACAATACAAGAAGTTAGCTCTTACGCTCCACCCTGACAAAAACAAATTTGATTGTGTATTCAGTTCTGCATTGAAGAAACAGAAAGAGGCCAACCCATATGGCCACGAGGATTAAGCCTATTCTCCAAAACTAATACATATAAATAGTCATGTGGTTTATGTTGTTACATCAGTGTCCTTGTTTAAATCCATATATTGCATGTTGCTAACCATGAAACATATAAGATTTATTTCTTAATTCTCTTCAAAGAATTCAAATTTTAGTTAATTATTTTTGACCACTTTTTTTAGTTTTTCTTTTGGTCAAAAAGGATAGTTATTATTTATTTTGATAAGGAATACACGTTGTTGCTGCGTCAACATCCGTTTTTAAAGACATGTATTGCATCTTGTTAACCGAGACAAATATAATATTTTCTAGTTTGATTGATATTTTTTTGAATGATTATTACAAAAAATTCAAAAGTCATATTGGAAAATCAATCTTTTTAATAAAAATAAAGAACGAAAAATCAAAGTTACTCTTTATAATTTATATGCATGTATTAAGACAAAATAATTATATTCATGCACCTAGTGACAATAATGTAAATACCATATATAACATCTTTTGATATGTACAATTTTTTACCATAATGAAAAAAAAAACCATTATAAAAGTTTTCTCTTTTTGATATGATTCAAAAATTCATGAAGACTCATATGAAAATATTCAAAAATCAATTTGAAAAATTACCCTTTTCATAAAAAGAAAATAAAAGAAAGCAAAATCAAAGTTATCTCTTATAATTTGTATCCATACATTAAGACAATAATTACATTCATGCGCCTAGTGACAAGAATATACACACCGTATATAACATCTATTGATATGTACAATTTTTTTTACCGTAATGAAAAGTTGTTTACGTATGTTCAAATTTTTATCCAACCACAGGTTTCACGTTAAATTTTGAATATTTATTTATTTTACCACTTCAGCATTGACCATCACCTTATGTTTTGAAATACCGTAAGCTTTACATTTTAAAATTTTAAGTCTATTCAACATTCCTAAATGCTAATAAAAAATTAACACTAAAATATAAATAAAAAAAATTCAATTCAAATTTTTCTTTATTAAATAATTGAAATAAGGTTTATAATCATAAATAGATTTTCAAAAACACGTACAAATACATAATTAACTATAATAAAGAACAATGGAAAGAGAGAGAAAATTACACTGATATTTTTTTCAAAAAAAAAAAATTTTACTCGCCAACATATTTATATATATATATATATATGCACTGCCAGACCCACAAAAAAATTATTACCAGGTGCAAAATTATTGGAATCGGTGTTATAATAGAGATAGAAAGAAATGGTAGAGAAACAGAACAAATGTATGTTTTTTGGTGTGAGAAGCACCAACAAACAAAATAGACAAAAATCGAGGACTTGTCAAAAGGGTCGTCGTCGTCCTCAAGGAAGGCATAGGCACGTGCAATGATGCAACACAAACCACACAACTACTAAGCAATTTCATATATATCTATTTCCACATGCCCCAACTATATGCACACCCTTCTCCGGCTGTTGCCTTACTCACCCGCTTTCTCACCCTTGGTCTCTGGTTCGGTTTCCGCTTTTGGATCGGGTATAGCATCAGGTTTGGGTGTCAGTTCAGCTTTCGAGCTTGATTCGGTTTCTCCTTCAGCATTGGGGTTTGATTCGGGTTCCAGTTCAGCTTTGGGGTTTGGTTCGGGTTCGGATTCGGATTCATCCATGGTGTTTGGTTCGGTTTTGGGAGATTCGGTCTTATCATGACGGAACTTAACAACAATGCACGTGATGTTGTCTGCGCTTCCACGGGTGAAGGCAGTGTCGGTTAACTTGCGGGCAGCTGCCTCGGGCTTCTCCTCGCTCTGAGCAAGGGATACCGCATCCTGAATCCAACATAGAAAATCAAAACATTTCTGTCCCTCAAAAATTCAGAAACATTCAGTCGCAAAGGAGGGAATTTATATGGGTCGTACCTCATTTGGTACTACATCCCATAAACCGTCACTAGCAAGCACAAGAAACTCGGCCTCATGATCTATCTCTAGATCCTGCAAAATAAGCAAAGGAGTGTGATCACAAAACCTCAACATTCAAGGATTTCACATGGGTGATACTATGGATAACACCCTCGGGCGATAGCAGTAAGCTGCAGTTAGAAGCGGTTACTTGTATCTCAGGTTCAGCAACAACAAATTGCTTCAGCATTCTATTACCGAAGGCCCGGGACATTGCCAAGACCCCACCTACCCTCCATGTTCCTGACAAGTATATCCAGACGATATGATTTTAAGCCTAGGCTGAAAACCCAGAGGAGAATGCTTTAAGGGCATGCCTCAAGAATACTCGTTTTTCCCTGACAGTGAATGTTTAAACCAACAACATCATATTATCAAATTCGTGAACGAAATATCAAGCTTTTTGAGTAAATCAATTAATGACCCGTGATTTAACTAAGGAGGGAAATCTTTGAAACCTCACTATGTCATGTTCAGAAGCAAGCAACCAATTAGGCGACACAAGAGAGGGGCAATTTCTTATACTATCAGATTACCTGCCCACATGATAACACCACCAGCGCTTTCAATTCGCTTTCTTTCATCGCTTCTATTTGGCTTATGGTCATCAGATAGCGCAATCGCTGCAGAACACAAAACACTAAGTTTGAAATGGGCGACCTTATGAACAGAAAACAAGAAAGGCTTGTGCCCAATCATAAGAATCCATTCACTATTAACTAAAGGTCAAATGTTCTCTAAGGATTGCATGATTCCATTTCCCGAACTCATTTTTCACTGACTCTTAGTTTATCTATAAATGATATGCTACATTGTTTTAGATCACAACAAAATACTGACCTGTTCCAGCTTTAGACACTATTGTCCTTGAGTCTCCAACATTTGCAACATACAAATGGTTCCCCACCAACACAGCAGCAGATGCTGTGGAGCCATCATCTCGGTAAGTATCCTTTTCTGACTCAAGGAATGCTACATCAATTTTTTTACATGTTTCACCTGCAAAATTGGTCAAGTTAGCAAGTGAACCACCATAACTTGCATCAAGCTGTATGAGCTTATGCTTTTGAGATTAGAACAAAATGTCAAGAGATGTAGAGCGCACTTAGTGCCAGCTTGGTGTCTGTCAAAAATTGTGGATGCTTCATAAGATTTTCAAAGAGGTGTTCCTTGAGGTACTCAGCAGCACGTGAACCACCATGACCTGTGATGATTAAAGTTTCAGAAATTAGAAGAGGAAACAACATATGACTGTTTCTGAGTATTATATGAACACATATTTATAGTTCAACTATGCACTGCAGATTTTAATAATCTAAAAAGTCTAGTAGAAAACGAAGCAGCAGCAGCAGTCAGCATGTACAAATACAGACGCTAAGTAAGGAAATTGGAGATCCTTCTTTAAAATAGTAGACATAGCATATATGATATGCGGTGTGGCCAGCTTATGCAGAACGAACAACTTAAATCTGTAAATGAAGCTGGACTGTGTTTTAGCTCAGCCATGTGTACGTTGAGATAGATGTAATGTTGATATAGCAAGTTGAAAACAAGACTTCAACACACATCAAATATATTCCACAATTCAACACTAACACTTCCTTTTTGTCTATACCAGAAGAAAAGGAAGGCAAAACAGAGAATCTAACCATCAAATATTCCAAACATGCAAACTCTTTGGCCTTCAATTATGTAAGCTTTGACATCATAGAAGTCTTCCATCGTAGACCTTTTCCCTCTGAAACTACAGTACCCACAGCTCAAGCTTCCATCGTCACTGTCATTGCGCATAACTTATATTAGGAACCACTTAATAAATCAAAAGAGTAGAAAACAATACTATCACATTGGTCCAAAGCCACAGCCAATTACAGATTGCCTAAGAAATATATCAAGCTTCAACTTATAGTGGAAGTTAGTTTGTTCTATAATATATTCTTCTACATAACGAAAAAACTTGGTGTGGCGAGAGCATTTGACAGGTGAAACAACTAAAACAAACACGACTATTTTGCTTGCATTTTCACACTAAAAAAGTAATAAATCCGACCAGGATTTGATATCTTCAGTACAAGTCATATTCAGTAACCCTATATACACCCTACGCATTTGCTACATTCACTACAAAAAAGAAACACGGATCTAACAAAAAGAGATCAACTCACTTTTTCCACCCACCACCAATGTATCCACCATCATCAACTTTCTCAGGCGGCATATCAACTAAAGAAACTCGTTTCTCGGCAGAAGTATCGACCATCATCTTTGCACTAGTTTTAAATCCGATTGCTCTAGTTCTAAATCTGATTGCACTGGTTCTAAATACGAAACCAACACTCAAGGTCTTGTTAATATGACTAAACTGATATCTTCCTTGAGCTAATACCCCAATATGACCAGCCTGAACAATGACACTCCTTATGGAACTGCTGCATACCATCTAAGAAGGCAGGTCTTACCTTAATCACTTTCTCCAATGCAGGAGCTGTGTTAGACCCCAAAAAAAAGAAGATCCATCCGCCATTAGTTAACTCAGGAAACAAAACCACAATGACATGACGATGACTCAACACAGATTCTAGATCGAATCATTGATTCGGATAAGTTAAAACAAAATTTAAGCTGATTTTAAACATCGAATCATTGAAATTAACTTAGATCCTGCGAGTAAGATGATGAAATTCAACAAGCTAATCATGAACAATAAATATAAGCGATCCAGAATCATTACTTCCTAAACAATTTCGATTTCATCAAATTCGAAAAAAACGAGATGAATCAAAAGTAGAGGAAAAAAAATAACTAACAGGTATCGTCTGGAATCGACTCGAAGAGAAAAACAAAAGAATCCAAATCAAATCAAAGGATCTGCGGTGACGAATCGTAGTAGTATTCTCAGAGCTCTCTAACAAAGAATCGAATCAGATTTTAAAGAAAACGGATCGGGAAACAGGAGATTATCTACGGCGGATTCGAATCTGAGAGTGAAGAAATTGCTTTCCACGAATCAGGTTTTTGAAGCCTCCATGGAATCTGAGAGAATCCAAGAGAAATGGAGATGGAAGAGAGAGAAGGACAAAAAGAGTGAGGAGTAGTGAAAGTGAGGAGGACACCAAACAGAAGCGGCAACGTGGCATTACTCATGCATCCAGAATTTATATACAATTTGTTTTTATTTTATGGATTCTTTTTTCATTGGATATTACCTCCCCTTTATTATACAACTAATAAACTTTTTTTTAATTGATTAAAGAAAGAGATTAGCTATTTAAATTTTCATGTTTTATAAACTTAATTAAATTTTCTATAATCTGAATGTGCCTATCAATATAATCTTATCTAAAACGATAAATTTCAAAATTAAAATATCAGAAGAAAACGGAGCAAGTACTAGTTCTTTCTTTTTCTTCTATTCCTTCAAATTTTACACACATAAGATTGAATACTAAAAAAACCATACAATCAACCTAACGTTGATAACTCACCTTGTGTTGTGAATTCGGGCAGAATAAAACTTTTAAAAACGTAAACAAAAAGAAAATTACTTTGAGGAGAATACTCTTTTATCTCTAGAATCTTTTAATACAAAATTTTAGGCATATATAAATCCCAAAAAATCCTATCAAGTAAGGAATATGAAATCTTGAGAATATTATAATCTAGATTTAATCAAATGGAGTTTTAATCCCGGGTTATTCTTTTCTAATTCCTGAATATGAATCCGTAAGCTTACATTAGATTTTAAGTCATTTTCAGAATAACACTATGTAAAAAATTTCTACGTACAAGTTGACTCATTGTTTCCTTCTTTAACAAGTTCTATCAAATGTAAATTTTGAAACAAAGCAGATTATGGATCTAAAACCCAAAACTTCTTTGAAAACATACATTCAGAAACTTATCTCTGTTTAATTATTATAAACTGTAAGATCAGTCATGGAACTGAGATAAACGACATAAAAGTATAGTTATTTATATCGTATGCTAATATATGTTTTATTAGGCATGGGTATGATTATCCGGATCCGTCAGATATCCAATCCGGATTTAGTATCCACTCTACAAAATAGATATCCGAGCAAAATAGATTAGGATTCAGATATTAAAAAACTTCGGAATAAATGTCCATGAATATCTAAATCCGGTTTAAAAAAAATACAGGATATACGATAAAAAAAATTCAAATACGAATATAAATAGCAAAATCACGGATCCGGATATCCAAATCCGTAACATCCCTATATTGTATTGAAGTTACCAACCTCGAGAAAATTAATGCACCCAGTGTGGCAGATATCATCACGGAGAATAAAACGATAAATACTGTTTTTCTGAGTGTTTATCAACTATGCAAACATGGACGCTTTTGAGTATACCATCAGCTCCAAAACTGTTTTCATCCCTTTCGATATACTCTAATATGGACTACCTATTTTGGCGCGCACATAAAAGTGGAGTTGCAGCTAAACTGACTACAGTCTTTTCGTGGATCCTTTGGTTTATGTAGAAAGCTCGAAATCTTAAGGTATTTGAAAACAAAGACACCCCTCCACTTGAGACACTACGTATGTCAGAACAAGAATAACACATATCTGCAAAGTAGGAAAAAAAGATGTGACTATAGTTGAGTACACAGAGCAACCAGTCTATGGCTTCTGCTACTAATCAACAAACATAACGTCTTCAATTTTGCTGGAGTAAACTAAACCACTCCCTCTTTTACATACTTTCGAAGTTATACTACAAGATTATTATTTCCGGAATTTTTGTTATTGCTCCATTTTTATGGAACTTAGACATTGGTTATTTAAAATATCTGTAAGGAAACTGAGTGGAGCCCGTTTTTCAAGTGCCACAAAATGGAAAATTGTATTCCAAAATATTATCCAAGAGTAAAATAATGAAATTATATTATATATTTGTAATTGTAAATTATACCAACAAAAACGCGGTACCAGAGATAGTTTTAGCACGCGGCGCACGTCCAAGGTTTCGAAGATACAATATGTACAATTATTTGAGAATTCTAAGTATATATAGTAATGTTTGTAAATAATATCAAGGATAACGAGGTACCTCATATAGTAACGATACTCACGCGAGAGGTTCATGGTTCGAATCTCCACTTTATATTAGTATAATTGAATATTAAATTATTTTTCTTCATAAAGTGGCGTTTCAGCAATGACCCTGACCCAGTGAGTGTTGGTATTGAAGTGGCATGTGTTAAACATAATAATGTAACCTAACTTTAACTGGACGTTTTGTCTTCTTTATGCTATGTGTTTAGGTGCCTCAGTTTTGCTAGTGCCTCAGTTTTGCTATGTTTCTAGTTGATCTATTCTCGTCTGTAAAGAAAAGAGCAGTTATGTTTTTTTCTATTTTATTTAGATTGTACAGTTTTTTTAAAAAAAATCTTAATTTAGCTATTTAGATACACAGAAAATTTAATTAAAAGTTATTTTGGTAATTAATATAGGCTAGCTAATAAAAGGTATAGATTAACAAAAGTGAGGTAAAGTCATCACCTTTACCTAATTTTCCCAAAAAAAATAGAGACCAATAATAGTAAATTATAGAATTTGTGATTGTGAAAAAAACGATACCTCATTTGAGAATTTGCATGCTTAACGTTCATATTAGTCATGGGATGTGACAAATTGTTCTCTCTTAAGTCTAACTAAAGGTGCTTCAATTAGTTTGTGACTTCAACAGTTCGACTCAGTAAAAACGAAATGCCTTGATAAACTCCGGAATTACAAATTGTTCTTTAGCAAAAAATTGAAGGATTTAGATTCTTAAGTTAGACTAATATTAATTTGCTAAAAAAAACTTCAACAACACTTAATAATAATTTATAGAGAAAATCTATACTTGTAAAATAAAACTATTTTTTTAGAGATACAACAAATCTTTTATTTTTTTCAAAAATTAGTATTGATTATTATTCTAATAAAAATCTCCGAAATCATCTCTGAAAAAATTTGTGAAAGATCATAAATTTGTCATATGTGTCCTTCTAATATGCTAGATTTGATCTTACTAATTCGATCATCTTGGTTAGTTGGGGGTAAAGATTTTGACTTGTTCTTTCATATTATTTCATGAAAGAAAATATGTGTATTCGAATATGTAATTACTTTAAAACGTTTGTTTTTATATGAAAACCATAATAAGTTGATCACATGTGTACGTCATAATAAGTTGATCACTAAACAGGAAGTTCTTAACAAAACACACCCTTGCATTTTTGTAATTAATTCTAGATTTTTGTTTTGTTAGTCAATTCGAATATTAAGTTATCGTATACAATTCTTATAACACAGATCATAGATTTACAACTCAAAATCTTCAAATCGAAAGTTGAAACGTTTTACTAATTAAACATTATCATTTGATGTGAATTATTTAGAATTTTTGTTTTGATTTACTAAAAGTGTATGTGGCTTGTAATTCAAATAAAGAAAAAGTGATATATCACATATAAAAGAAATTATTTTTTAAAGAACCAAAAACAAAATAAAATGTGTTTTCAAATTATAAAACATGAATGGAGTATTTTTCAAAAAAAAACTCATTTTTAAGAGTAAATTAATTTTGACAAAATAAAATTTTATTTGGTAAACTAAATGTATGCATAGATCAATAACATGTTACGGAATAAATCACACAGTTATATAATAGAAATAGATGTGTATTTGATATATTAGATGTTCATAGTTTTTGAAAATTGATATCATAAAAAGTGTATTTCTCCAAATTGTCAGTAAAATGATCGATAACGCATTTTCATCCTTTTTGTTACTTATGAAAAAATCTGTCATTGGTATTTTCGAATTCCTTTAGTTATGGTTAATCCATTGTTAATTCATATTTAAATTAAGTTAAGTATTATTGGGCACAAATCATTAAAAGTATCAAGGATTTGCAGAGGTATATATGTCTTTCTGGGAAGACTTAAAAATATTACAAAACAGTGGGAAAAGAAAAAGAAAATCGGAGAGAAAGCAAAAAAATAATAAAATAGCAAAGTCTGTGACTTTCGTGGAAAACTCCTCCATCCTCTCTGTCCTCAGTTAAAGGCTTCGCTTTCATCATTCAATATCTTCTTCAATCTTCATCTTCATCAGTCTCTCTCTCTTTCTCCAGTTTCTTCGTTCTATCTTCTTCCTCTCTTCTTTAATTTGTGTTTCTGGGTGTTTTGTTCTGCTTTTGTGATCCCATCTTTTTTGTTGTTGCTCTTTTGGTGGAAAAACAAAATAAAGATTTGATTTTTCTTATTTTGGTGGGTTTAAACAGTGTTTTTTTTTCTTTTTCCCCTTTATTGTTCTCGTCTCTACGATTCTACTGGATTCTCGGAACCAAACACTTGTCCGTGTCCGGTTTGATTTCTACTCAAAAGTGTTATTCGCTAAATTAAGTTCGACTTGTTAATTTTGAGTTGTAATAGTGATATGTCGTGCTGGGGACTGGAAAACTTTTGAAATTTGAGTCTAAGTTTTTGCTGAATTATTGTTTTATATCCCCCAAATCTTTCATGAAAGGTAAAATCTTTGAGATTTGAATTTGAAGTCTCCAAACAATGAATTTCCGACAGGAAAAGTTTGTAAGGTCAGTTTTTCAAATTTCTCTAGATTTTGTCTTGTCTCATCGAATTTATAAATTCTTATAACTCAATTCGATTCTTCTTCCACTTTGTTAAAATTAGGTTTCAAGATTGGAAGTCCGACAAGACTTCCGACGTGGAATATTCCGGGAAAAACGAGATACAACAAACTGGAATATTCCAAAGAACCATAAGCTCAATCTCCAACAAGTTTCACAGTAGCTATGAATCAAGCTCAGCAAGAATCAAAACATTCACAAGATCTTACAAGTCGTACTCTTTCAAAGAAACTGTTTCAAAAGGGATTGGTTCAACTCAAAAAATACTTGACCCACAAGGACCTTTTCTTCAAAGATGGAACAAGATCTTCGTTTTAGCTTGTATTATCGCTGTCTCGCTTGACCCTTTGTTCTTCTACGTCCCTATCATTGATGATGCCAAGAAATGTCTTGGTCTTGACAAGAAAATGGAGATTACAGCTAGCGTTTTACGCTCTTTTACTGATATCTTCTACGTTATTCACATCATTTTCCAGTTTCGTACTGGCTTCATTGCTCCTCCTTCTCGTGTGTTTGGGAGAGGTGTTTTAGTGGAGGATAAGCGAAAGATTGCAAAACGTTACTTATCTTCACATTTCATTATTGACATTTTAGCTGTTCTTCCACTTCCACAGGTGATTTAATTGATTGATTTGATTTGGTTGATTCTTCTTAGAACTTAGAAGTAATGTGATTGAATTGGTTTTGTTTCTTCAGGTGGTGATTTTGATTATCATTCCAGAAATGAGAGGCTCCCCGCCTTTGAACACGAAGAATATGTTGAAATTCATTGTTTTCTTCCAATATATACCGAGGTTTATAAGAATCTATCCGCTTTACAAGGAAGTGACAAGAACCTCAGGCATACTTACTGAGACAGCTTGGGCTGGAGCTGCTTTTAACCTGTTCCTCTACATGCTTGCTAGTCATGTGAGTTCAATTAGTTTCTAACCTTTCTCAACCGTTTTAGGATCAGAGCTTAAATGTATAATCTTTTCGGTTAACACTGATGAATGTGTAGGTCTTTGGTGCTTTCTGGTATTTGTTTTCTATCGAACGTGAAACAGTGTGTTGGAAACAAGCTTGCAAGAAGACAAACGCAAGCTGCATTCTGAAGGATTTGTACTGTGAACCTGATACTGTAGGACGCAATGCTTTCTTCCTCAATGAGTCTTGTCCGATTCAGACACCAAACACTACACTTTTCGACTTTGGGATATTTCTTGATGCACTTCAGTCTGGTGTAGTGGAATCTCAAGATTTCCCTCAGAAGTTCTTTTACTGTTTTTGGTGGGGTCTTCAAAACCTCAGGTATTGAAATTATATCTTATATAGCAGCAAAAAATTTTAGGTTATTATGCAGAGAAGAAATGACAATAAGCTCTTGGATCTTTGTTTCATTTTCCTGATCCAGTTCGCTTGGTCAAAACCTTAAAACAAGTACATATGTTTGGGAGATTTGTTTTGCCGTCTTCATATCTATTGCTGGGTTGGTTTTGTTCTCGTTCTTGATTGGGAACATGCAGGTTAGTCTCATTTCATCATATGTACCAGTGTTTGCAATATTGGGTTCTTATTGTTTTCTTAAATGGTAGACGTATCTGCAATCGACAACCACGAGGTTGGAGGAGATGAGAGTAAAGAGAAGAGATGCAGAACAATGGATGTCTCACCGTTTGCTCCCTGAGAACTTGAGAAAAAGAATCCGGCGATACGAGCAGTACAAATGGCAAGAGACAAGAGGTGTTGATGAAGAGAATCTTCTTAGTAATCTTCCCAAAGATCTTAGACGTGACATCAAACGCCATCTCTGTCTTGCCCTTCTTATGCGGGTAAGTAAAAACGATCTCCTCTCTTTACTCGGTTTCTCATTTCTTGTCTGCATCACTCTTAACCGCAACATGTTTTCTATCGGTTCTAGGTACCGATGTTCGAGAAAATGGACGAACAGCTTCTTGATGCGTTGTGTGACCGTTTGCAACCTGTATTGTACACAGAGGAAAGCTACATTGTAAGAGAAGGAGACCCGGTAGACGAAATGCTCTTTATAATGCGTGGGAAGCTTCTAACGATAACAACAAACGGTGGAAGAACCGGTTTTTTCAATTCCGAGTACCTTGGAGCTGGAGATTTCTGCGGTGAGGAGCTTTTAACCTGGGCTCTAGACCCACACACATCCTCAAACCTCCCAATCTCAACAAGAACCGTTCGAGCTCTCATGGAAGTTGAAGCTTTTGCACTTAAAGCCGATGACCTCAAGTTCGTGGCATCCCAATTCAGGCGTCTTCACAGCAAACAGCTGAGACATACTTTCAGATTCTACTCCCAACAATGGAAGACTTGGGCTGCTTGCTTTATACAAGCTGCTTGGAGAAGATACATTAAGAAGAAACTCGAAGAGTCTCTTAAAGAAGAAGAGAATCGGTTGCAAGACGCTTTGGCTAAGGAAGCTTGTGGAAGTTCCCCGAGCCTCGGGGCTACAATATATGCATCACGGTTTGCTGCAAATATCTTACGCACAATACGTAGGAGCGGGTCAGTAAGGAAACCAAGGATGCCAGAACGAATGCCACCAATGCTGCTTCAGAAACCAGCAGAACCAGATTTCAATAGTGATGATTAATTAGCATATATGTATATGAAGTATTTTATCAAATCGCAATTCATGCTGAGTCAATATATATATATATAAATACAAGTATTTTCATCGGCGCCATCTCTGTGATTGATGCTGTTGGATTATACGATTCAATGTCTTATGTGTATCACATGTATAAGTGTCATGTCACCTACCCAATTGTGTAGAAACATGTGGGCATTGAGTCTTGATTCAAGCCATGCTTTGAAGTGTACATATCCTTCTTGTTCAGACATCCTTAGCTGAGATCTATTGTCATTCTCGTTGGACAGTGATAAGTCTGAGTGTAGCTTATATTTATTGGCCATGGAGAATTAATAATATAGGTTCAAAATTAAGCAGCACAAAAGTATACTTATAAAATAGAAGTTTTATAAAAGGAGTGAGCTTAGAGATACAAAGCCTCCAATTATTTATTATTCCTCTTCAAAAGTTCTATAAAGGTTGTTAATATGAGAGATAATAAGGTAAGATGTAAACCCCAAACATAAGTCAAGAAGCCAGAAGTGAAGTCACTTCTCTACGCAGGAATGTTGGCAACGCGAAAGCCGCTCTGTGCATCTGTTTTGGTAAGAAAGACATCACATTTTTTGTCCAAGTGATTCTACAATAGTCAATGAGGGAAGTCATAGGTGTGTTAAACTTACATCCGAGTTATAAAACTTCAATTCTCTTTTATGGGCCATCGCACCGTCTAGTTTCTCGATTGGGTTGATTGGGTTCTTGAAATCAACAGTTGGTCCTTCAGAAGTGCACAAGACAAAACCAATCACCCCACTGCAAAATGAAGATTAATTCTCAATTCATGTTCTGGTTCCAGTGAGATCACAAAATGTAACTTACTAGAAGAAAAGTAGAGATAACCTTGGATATGTGGGGACGCTACTCCATGCATAGTGAACACTTTTGAATGTTTGACGGCAAATCGAGATCATATCTTCAATAAGATGAGTATGGAGCCACATACTTTCCGCCATGTTACAAAGAATTCCTCCAGGCTTCAACGCTCTAGCTAAAGTTTCGAAGAAAGGCTTCTCAACAAGCGCTTGAGCAGGACCTATGATTATATAGAGTGAAAAACATGATAGTTTTGTAGCTGGAGTCTGAACCAAATTTTGCTTTAGAAATTTAAAGTAAGAATCATCAAGTAGTACTCAGATATTCAAAGACTTGCAGATGAATCATACCAACGGGATCTGAAGAATCAACAATAATGGCATCATACTTCCCTTCAGGGGATTTACGGAGGAACTCAGCAGCTGCCAGAAGAAAGTGACATCAAGAGAAGGCAAATTGCGAGATAGGTTTTTAACTGAAAATATGTAGAAGAATGCTCAATTACCATCACCAATGTGAAGTTGAACACGAGGATCCTCAAATCCAACCGCTAACTCAGGAAAGAACTTCTTAGACACCTACAAGACGAAAGGAATCCAGTTATCAAAAAAGAGAAAAAAAGACGCGTAACAAAAATTGTTCATACTTATGATATGCATAAGACCATAAACTTACATCAATAACCATCTTGTCTATCTCACAAATGTCAATGACCTCAACAGAACTGTGGCGAGAAATCTCTCTGAGAACACCACCATCACCTCCACCAACAACCAGAACCTGCAAATAAATTATACAGCCAAGTCCAGCATTAAGAAAGCGAAAAAAAATGTGTATGCTTGAAAAGATTCCCAATCCAAATTAAGCTGAATCCACATTTCAATGTACTGGAATGATTCATCCTTGGTGAAAATAGCCATCTCGTGAAATCAATTAGTAAGAAGAGTCTACAACAACGAAAGCACATTGTATTCCAACATATTCTCAAATAAAAGGGCACATTCATCACAAACTACTTTTAGATTGGTTCATTGTGACAGGCCACAGAATATAGACAACCAGAGAGACAAAACTTTCAAGGTGAGAAATTACATTTCTAGGGGAAGATATAGAGCACAGAGGCAGATGTGCTATCATCTCCTGATATGCACATTCATCTTTTTCAGTCAGCTGTACAATACCATCTAGAACAAGGACCTTTCCGTAGGTGGCCGACTTCAAAAACAAGAACAAAAATGAGGTCATCCTAAAGAAGAAACATTACAAACAGCCCAAATAGAAGCAGCCAGATTCAGAAGATGATAAGAACAATCGAACTAAAACCAGAGATGTTGTTTCAAACCTCAAACACCAAGACTTCCTGATAATCTGACTTTTCTTTGAACAGAACCTTCTCGACTTTCAGTGAGTGTGCTTCTCCTACAATCAACACATAAACCAACATAGCTGCATAAGTCACATGAATAAGCCACTCCGAAAACCACAACTCACAAACCTTAACATATAAACCAAACAAGACCTCATACAAAAATAAATCTTAAGGTAGTAAGATAATGAAAAGCAACAAAAACACGCCTATCAAGAGGTAACCTACCTGGCCACATAGGGTTATTGAAATAGACTGCTTTGCCACCTCTTTTCCCTGCATCCAGTTAAGAAAAAAAAATAAGAGAAAATTCCAAGAAAATAGGGTAGCTTGACAAGAAAAGAAAGTAAAAGTAATATGACCAGAGCGTGAGTAAGGTTCCGAGAACCACCCAGAAACAACAGTAGAGTGACACTTAGCATCTTCCTCAGGTAAACATGCCATAGCCTTAAGGCAACAAGAAGGTACAGCCTTCTCTACGCCATTCCCATTACTCGCCTTCCCATCCATAATCTTCGGGCATCCCAAACCTTTTACGCCGTCTAGCTCCATAGACAATCCTTTTATTCCCCAGCTCCAGCCTCTATATACTACACAAACAAAATCAGAAGACCAGAAACATTAGGAAAACATGAGAATTCACACCACTTGAAAGCACAAAAAAATAACAAGACTTAAGAAACTAACAACGTTGGATGGATTCAGCAAAAGTTTCAGAACCAAAACATTCGTCTGCAAAAGAGAGCTAATAAAGGTTGAGCCTTTTACCCTAGAAGCAAAATCAACGTGAAGAAAGAAAGTTCCCACTAAGCTAACCTTATTTAACATTAATCAACGAATCTTACAAATTGGAAAGTTGAATACTTTACAGAGAATAGTTTGTCCGAATATAGTAGTATATAACTTGCGAAATTCATCTACCAAGAAAAAAAGATGGCTTTTTTATATTCTAGAAAGAAAACAGTAAAATAGGGTTTCCAAAACCCAGGATCGTCCCAAAAATCGTAACTTTACAAAAATCAGACAGAATACAAACCCCAGCGATCAAGTTTCATCCACATCGGAACAATCAAAACCACAGAGATCAAAGCGAAATAAAAAAAAAATGCTGAGAAAAGAGATTAGAGACATGCACGAGTGAGACAGAGGTCAATTTGCACCTGGTCGTTAACGGCGAAGAAGAGAGACGTATCGGAAGCTAAAAACGTGATCTGAAGAAGAAGAAGAGTGAGCGGGAAAGATTCAAGTAATTGGGAAAAAGGGGAAGAAGGAATTTGGTTCTTTCTCTTTCGAATTTGGACTCTGTTCTCTCTCTCTCTCTTTTCTCACTTTTTTTTATCTTTCGGTGTTGCGTCTCTCACTTCTCTGTATAAAGGTCTATTTGTTTTCTTAAAAGACCCCGCGACACAACTTTTTCTCCTTTTATTTTATTTTATTTATATTCTCTTGTAGTATTGGATTTTTTTTTTCCGTTAAACTCTATATATTAGATTAACGGTTTACAAACTCTTTTCTAAACAAAGCTAAGTGAAAACCATTGCTTTTACATGAGAAAAGAAAATTTCGAATTAATGTGATCTTAACGATCCACATTATCCAGACAAAGCAAAGATACAATACAAACCAAACCCACGACATAAGTTTAGAACGATAATGTAAAAGTCGAAAACTAAGAAAGCTTGAAAAAGCAGAACATGTCGCAGAGATATGCCACTCGAAGTGGTGCAAGGCTAACCGATGCTTGATGGTCGACCTTCGGGAGAAATAGTACCATATAAAATACATAAGTATTTGTTGTATTTTGAGAATCCAAACTTGTATCTGAAGTGTCGAAACACTCAATCCCTGAAGAGGGTGATCACAAGTAGGACGGGAGAAGACTCTCGCGAAACCCGAGATAAACGGGTGCTTGGGTGCCAACGCCGAAGGAGCAACTTCGTGAGCTCCTAATACCGTCATCACAATCTGATTAGTATTAGACTCCATGAAGAAGAGAGACACCAAGATTCTCTTCATTGTGAAGGATTTTAACAAGAGTAAAATTTTCTCCAGCCGCGTAATCACATACTCGGAATATATGGTTCGAGTGACTCGAAAAACCTTTGTAATGAGCCTCTTCATAATTGATGAGACAATCAACTAAAATGAATTTCACTGAGATGGAAAAGCAAAAACGTTTTATTAGTCTCTCCGTACCGGAGTAAATTGTTTTAGATTGGATATCTAAATATTTTCTCAAGTCCATAATATAAGTTGGTTTTACTCCCAAATTATGATTGACGATGCCAATAGAAATTTTTTTCACAGAGGAGCATATTGCAGAATCTGATGGTCCAAAATGGCTTCATGGCCCACTTGACACCCAAGGAGGAACTCTAACAGGCCTGGCCCAATCCGCCGAAAACAAATCAAGGCAGGCCAAATCTTTGTCTAATCCATTAGACATTAAGCCCACAAAGTGTAAATGGCCAATCCACTTTCCACATGCCACGAAACTGGGCCAGCTTCCTTGTGGGCCTTTCCTCTGAGCAGCTTTGGTGAATCTTTGACCTAGAGAGGTCGATTCAAAACCCTGAGAGCGGCGGCTGCTGACAGAGATGGGAGAAGCCTCCATCCCGGCGGCCGAGCATGTGGGCAAGCCGTTCGCTGGACTGGAGCTCCGATTTGGTGAGATAGGACCTTCGGCCACGCCTACCGAGAAGGAGAAAATGGATGAGCTTACATGAACCTTTCCCAGAACCACCGAGTCAATCTCTTGTCCTCCGGCGGTCAAAAGAGTCAGTTGCAGTTGTAAGATAGAGGGTTCGCCTGGGATCCCTTGGAGATGAGATGCGGTGGTGGGGACTGAAGCTTGGAAAGAAAGCGTGGTGCGTGGGAATTGATTGTCGGTTTGAAACCAAGAGAAGGAATAATCCAGGGGGAATAAAGACTCGTCATTGGTCATGACGGAAGAGAACATCCGCTCTGGACGAGCCAAGCCACCGTCAACCAAGGTTATCATCGACGACTTGTACTTCTCACCTTGGGTTACGAGTGGAAGACAGAACATAAAACCAGCGAGCAAAAGGGCAAAGACGGAGACTGAGAAGCATGTGGCGGAGGTATCCCAACATCGGCGAGGCATGCCTACAACGACACCTGAGGCACCTTCGGTAAACGTTTCCGGGAAAACTTTACTCATATCTAGCTCTCTGACCTCCAGATCTGAACGGAAGAAGCCGGTATCAGAGACGGAGAGGCAATAGAGAAACTCCAGGGGAGAAGCACTGCAGATCTTCCCTACAAAGAGGTTTAGACGAGCAGGAGGATGCCAAAAGAGGACACAAGTCTCACCGACGACAAGGTGAGCGGTGGAATAAGGAACCATGCTTCGCCGACATTGAGACCACCAAAGGGAAAAGGAAAGGGTTCTCCGGCCACCGAAACTTCTTCCAGTCTTACCTGAGCTTGATAAGGGGGAGGTTGAGGCAATAACTGTGAATGGCGAGGGGTAGGGTAGCAAAGGTAGTAGACGGCTGAGGTGAAGAACAAGTGGTGGCGTGTGGTGGAGGGACGGAGATCCAATGAGCATACCCGAGAAAGAGATCACGCATTTAGCTGTGTGCAGCGCCAAGCGGAAGAGTAACCAGGTACAAATGTCACAATGCCGGCGAACCAGAGCTCCACCGGCGTCAGAAAGCCTTGATTGTCGGGTCCTCGATATCAACGTCAGAGAGAGAGATTCAAAATTCAAAACAACTGTACTGGATATGATTATCTAAATCTGAAAAACAAATATTCTAACAAAACAGATTTGAATTTGGATATTCTCATTTTTATATTTAATTTTTTTAATTTTTTTAATTTGGATCTGGATATCCGGATAATAAAATTGAATTTTTTGTATATCTGGATATATCCAAAATTCTGGATATTCGAATCCGTAACTGCTTTACTTTTGTGAATGTTTAGGCAATTTTTTATTAAAAATAAATATTGAAACATAAAAAATAGTAGAGATTTGTTTGTGGTCAAAATAGTAGAGATTTAAACTTTAAAGTTTTTAGATTCGAGAAGAATTATACAGCCAATAAGTAGGGCATGCTTCTTCTTACTTCTCAAGGGTTCGGTCCGAGACAAATTGGGTATTGATTCAAAACTTTTAAAAGTAAAGGTGGTATTAGGCCACTGTGATCCGTTAATATGATTCAGACCTTCAAGTGATCTGTATCTAAGTTAATTAATCGTGTGATCGGTTAAAAAATCGTGATCATATATACTTTGAAAGCTTCATCAGATTTATTAAAAATCGTGATCATATATATTTTGAAAAGCTTCATCTGATTTTGTTAAATTGATTAGTTAGTCTGATAGGTCTATCAGGTCTACTCGTAGAGAAATAGAGAAAAAGAGATTGGCGCCAAAAGAGATTGGCGCCTTGATTGATTGTCTGAATGTAATCGTGTGGTATTTTTAATGTAAATATTTGAATGGATGTTACCGATGGGTTGAACCATATATTTTTTTTAACGTCTAGATATTATTATCATTTTGATAAAGAATTTACAAGATTACAGAGATATTATTTAAAACTATACTTTAAACAAAAAGGTTAAAAAAAGATACAACATAAAAATCGAAATTGATAATGATTCAATTTTAGAAATCTTACTCGCTAACAGATTAACAAATCTGCTAAGTTCCTTCTCCGTATTCGAACTCTACCATTATGATTCTTGGCTATCACCCAATTATGACGCACTATAAGAATTTTGCAAATCTCAAAACATCACGACGAAGACTTCAAAGTCCATAACCAAAAGTTGTCTATGTGTGAATTTATATTTCGCCTAAACTTTAACAAACCAACAGAAATAACTGTCAGAAACACCACAAATGATAACTTCACCGGAATCAAACTCTACGAAGAGAAACATAAAATAAGTAACACAAAAAACCATAGTGAAAAATACGATTCATTTTCCATCCAATACAATCTATCAAACTGTTATACATGATAAACATGGTGAGATTGTCGGCAAAACACATGAACAGACACAACGTGTTGAAGAGACACGTCGAAAAGACACCAACCAAACCGATTGTGGTGGAAAAGAAAATATCGTACTCATAGGCGAGATCACAGACAGATCGCCGGTACCGGCAAAACCATGAAGAAGAGAAAGACAATCATTCAAAAAATCGTCTACACATGATTTTCCAATTTATCGTCCCTAAATATTGAAGGTTTTTTATAGATAAATCCTATAACATAATTAGAAAGAGTACAACCGACTCCAGAATCGATGCCGGCCGGCGAATTTACAGAAAAAAAAAACAAAGAAGAAAGATTGAAGTAAAAAATTAATTTTGAAAAAAAAATTAGAGAGAAGTTAAAAAAATTTCTTCAACCCTTGACTTTTTTCTGTTTTGTACGTTTTTATTTTATTTATTATTTATAAATTGTAATTTTTAGTGGTGCAGACAAACAAAAGAAGTAAAAAAAATTCATCGTGCATTAACTGCGAACCGTTTTAAAAATTACTATGTGATGATGAACCCAAAATTATATGGTTTAGTTCACTAATGATTTATCCATCTTATCCACAACATCCATTAATTGTGTGGATTTATTCACGGTTTGAATCAAATTGTTGGAAATAAAAATCCATATTTTTACAAGTTTGTTTAACCAAAAAAAAAAAAAAAATCTACAAGTTAATTTTACAACTGTTTTTGACTATAAAGACATTATGTACTTCCCGATTTATGATATAGATTTCCAATCCGGCAAATGTAAAATGCGATTTGGTTTTATTTCTTTTTGCATTTTGTTATCTTCATAAATTTTGTTTAATATTATGTGGCTATCTTGTCAATTTGAAAATCTCAGTTTTACTTTTTGCAAATTTTAAAACATTTCACCAATAGAAATCGGTAGATGAAAAGTCGTTATCTGAGAAATAGTACACAAAAGATGTGACACGCGTCGTCTAGTGAATCAGATGTTGACAAATGTTAAAGCTTTATGGATTATTAAATAAGAAATCGTCAACAAAACTGATGAAGAAGGTCCCATGGAGAATGAATGGGAAAGATTTTATGGTCGGTGTCTTTAGTAAAATGTAAAAACCAAAGTCATTTTCATCGTTCAGTAAACTTCTCTCTTCTACTCCGTCTTGATTAAACGATGGAACATATGAAATACCACACAAATCCAAATTAAAAATTTGTTATTTCTTCTCAATGAAATTTCACAATAAGTTAATGTTGTGACGTATATTAAGGGAACAACAATTATATTTTTGTTTTCTGCGGCAACTTTGTTTTTGAAGTTTATGGACATAGTTTCTTTCTTTAATGCTCGAAAGAATTAGCGTGCTAATTTATCAAACTATCTTCAACGGATTCCTCAGCTTTAGACGCTCCTCCAAGAAACACAAGATTTGTGTTTGCTCTTCATCTGCAAACAGAATTATGCAAACGACTACAACAAGTGTCACAAAACATGGGCTTTGGCAATTGGCATATTACATAGCACGAGATGTTCTTCCTTGCTTTCCACCATACTTGTATAGGAACCGATTTAACACGATATTGTAAAGTAATATAAAGCAGGTTTTAAAACTACATGAAAATATCGAAAACAAGAACTTTATGTTCGTGTGCACTCTCAGACGCTGAGCAAACATGAAGAGATTTTTTTTGCTAGGGGTGCGCAAAAAAATCGAACCCGAGCTTCCGATATGAATTCGATCCGAAAAACTATACTCAAATCTTGTAAATTATTTTATTGGAATGTAAATATCTAAACCCAAAAATCCATACCCGAACTCGAAACCCGAAAATTCGATCCAAAAATACATAATTACCATGAAAAAAATACCTTAATTCGAAGATTTTATAATATGAATGTGACTTTATATGTGTAATATACACAAATCCGACCTGATTTTGAACCAAAAAATCCGAAAACCTGAAAAAATAAAAAAATCCAAAAAATTCGAATCCAAATTCGATTAAAACCCAAAATTTTTAGGTTTTATAGAGTTTTAACTCTAAAACTCGAACCCGACCCGAACCCAAACCCAACAAATTATTCTACTAAAAAATGTAAATCCCTAAATCGAAATCTTGAATCCAATTGAATTTTACCTGAACCCAAATCTGAAACTCGAATGTTTATCCCTAAGTTTTGTTATTAAAATTTTTGTAATATCAAAAAAAAAAAAAAAAAAAGAAAAAACACTTTTGTAATATCACAGATGTTTTAGAATGAGACGCAGAAAAGTTCTTTTAAGTCGACCGAATTGGGCCAAAAGGATTTTATCATTCAAAACGAATAGAGCTAAAAAAGTTGAGTTATTGGACCGAAGGCCATTTTAATAATGTCGTACACTGCAACATTTCGGAAATAAACAAAAACTGCGGCATTTAATATATGGAAAGTATTCAACTAATTACAAATGCTGCAACAAAAAAAAACCGAAGTAGCTAAGAATTGAAGTTCTAGGCGACGAAATCTTTTCCGGAGAGTTCCGACACACCGGACAAGTCCCATTTAGTTTCAACCACTCGTCGATACAATCGGCATGAAAACAATGCTGACACGGCGGAATTGTTCTAAGCGTCTCTTTGGGCTCATACTCTGAGAGACAAATTGAACACGTGGCATCATCTATTTTGGGTAACCTTTTGCTCTCTCCCAATACAATCTTTGGGTATGATTCTATAGTCGGCCCATCAAGACCTGTTATGATGACACTAGAATGTAAATAATGGGCTTGAGCGTTGTTAATCTCTGGGCTTGGAACGAAACGTCGTCGTTTAATGCATGAGTTGATTTTGCTATAAACGAAACAAAATAAACCGAAGGCGATTAAAGCTCCTGGGATTCCGGCGCCGATGGCTATTGCGTAACGAGCTGTTCTCGGGATAGCTGAAATTAAGAGAGAATTTATTAGAGGAAAATAACTTAAAGCTATGATTAGTTTTCTTTAATCGTAATTAAATTAAAAGACAAGATAAAAGGAAGAAAAATGTAATTGGTAGATGAGAAGACTCTTTTAAGTAAATGGGTAAAAATTGTGACTAAAATGAGAAGTAGGACAGGCAAATTAAAATGGAGAGAACTCAGAGAAGTCAACGCATCGGAGCTTTCATTATTACGGCCAACGACCTTGTGTCCACCTACTGATTTATCGCCCAACTTCTCATTCTTCTCAATTAATGTGTGTGTGCGTGTTTTTCTTTTCTTTCCTCATTTATATATTTAATCAATTAAAGTGAAAGACATTTAAGACGAAAAGTTATAAAGAATTTTTGAATTCAATTCTGTTTTACTGTTTTATTTTATTAATTTGTTTAACACGATACAACACAGTGTTTATTAATGCCATAGTATTGACTACTGATGTTTCAACACGATTTTTTATAACTTTTAAGATTCATACATGTATCTTTATCACAAAAATTGTTTTAAAATGATTAACATTCTCTCTGTTTCAAAATATAAGATGTTTTATCAAAAATTGTGGAGATTAAAAAATTATTTTTACTTTAAAAGATATAATTTAATATATAAAATATGAAAACACTCTAAAATATTATTTGTCACATAAAATTCAATAAAATTAAAATTTGCAAGAAATATGAGAACATTTTATATTTTGAAAAAAAAACCTTAAACATTTTATATTTTGAAACGGAATGAGTATAAAATAACGTGATTTTTTAGTCTGGTAAACAATTGAATTAAAACTAAAAAAATTTTACTAATTGCCCAATTCAGAGAAAAATAAGTAACAAATTCAACAGCAAAATAGTATACTTTGTTTTCTTCTTTTTTTAAAAAGACTCTGAAAAGTGTTAACCAATTGATTTGAAGCTTTCGGATAAAACAAGACGGAGGAAAAACAAAAGCGTTTCGTTGATGTTTGACGTTTCATAAGCTGGTCATTTCAGGAACTATTTGTATTTTCTTTTTTTTTATGACGTTTCGCGTTTACTTTTCTTATATCGTAGTTGTATATCTGTTCAATTAGATTTGTTTGTAGAAAATCAATATGCATGTCATATGTAACCGCAGGATTGGGGTTGGTGGGATTTTAGACGGAAAGGAAAACGGATGATCGGGCCGTCACGGCGACAAACGGCGTTAGTGCATGTAACGGCGGCAGTGGTCCTCGCCGGGATTAGGAGACAGAAGAACAAGAGAGAGATAGATATTATTTTTGCTAAATCCATTTTTTTGTTTCAGGTGTGGTTTGGTGTTAATTGAAACTAAAGCAGTGACCAAATCCTTTTTGTAATTGGAATGGACCCAAAGTGCACGTAGTCATTTTAATTATATCATTAATTTTCATTTTTAAGGAATAGTATTTAGTGCTTTTTTGTCGTTGTTCGCGGCAGTAGTATTTTACTGTGTATTTATTACATAAAAACATGGATAGAATGTTGCGATCCATAAAAACGAACGATTTCGAGAATATCACTTGTGACGAAAGAGATTTTAAAAAATATTACTGTAAGAGAAAATATCTTTAATCAAGTAATTAACTGTATCTATCAATTTTAAATTTATTTTTTTACTCCACAAAATAAATTTATCGGAGTTCAATTTTAGTAAGTTTTGTTACTCCACAAAATAAATTTTGGGCTATATATAAGATTTTTGTCGATTTAAATAATGTAAAAAAAGATTATCAAAAATCCAAAGTTTAAGAGTTAAAATACAAAAAAAATTATATAAAGTGAGACTCAAGATCTAGAAATAATTGCCGCAAAATCTAAAATTAAAATTGATTGTTTGGCACTTTGGGTCGTTATGTTAAATTACGATTTTTATTTTCTTTTTGTGAATGTAGGACCTGTAATTATTTTTTTTGGTTACAAACTTACAACTTAAAAGTGGGAGATAAGTAAGTAGATGTAAGGGGTTATAAAAGTAAACTATTTCCAAACAAGTAAGAGTGTATGAACCAAAATTCCAAAGACTTTTCTAGTGGTCTGAGGAGCATAATAGATAATGCGACTACAATATTGTTTTTTAATAAGAAAGTACTGCAAGTTAACGAAAAGTCAAATCAAGATTTTCCGAAACATTTACTTTTAAGTTTTAAACTTTAATTAATGATTTTCCATAACGACATTGGACCTCTTCTCCATCCATAAGTCTTTCCAATGCATCGAGAGGAAGACCAATCAACTCTAGTGTAATTTCCCAAACTCTGTTGGCTGTTTCTATGTTGTGAGCTTCTTCAGAACAATTTGTGGGTTTGCAATTTTGAGATATGAATAATGTGCAAACGGATTTGTCGTTGGTCTTTAGCTTTTGGTAATGTTCTGGAATCTGAGGATCTGTCGCTGAGAAAAGTGAGCTTCTACAACCGTCTTGTGGTGAAAATATGAAATAAGGAATGGCTGAGTAAAGATCTTGTATCAATCTTGGAAGGTCTCTCGTCTGCACAATTTGCGACATATTAAAATGTTAATATATATTGCTTCCACTCCCTTTTGTAAACGACATCACAATTTGATTGTTTCATACGTAATTTATTGTTTTTGGTTACATGTAAAATACGTTTATTTTGTTTTTGTATGAAATTATTTTTGTCTAAATCGCAAACGCATCCAAAAAAGTGTTCTCATTCCGTTTGACGTTTACTTTTACAATTAGTAAAGATATTTTGTATTATGATGTATATATAAAGTTGTATTATATAGAAAAAGTAGATATACACTAAATATATATAAACATAAACTTAAACGCAAATGAACAGTTTAATTATGATACTTACCACATTTGTGTGGACAACACCAGGAGATAAACAAACAACGGTAATACCGGTTTTCAAAGGCAGATTATTGGAAAGAACATTGTTAAACATAACCTAGCAGATAAAAAGATCAAGAAAATGTAAATGCGTTTTAGATAATAGAAACATCTACAAATTTTAAAAGAATATTTTTCAACTATAATTAAATTAATTTACCTGAGCGAGTTTGCTGCTCGAATATCCTACCAAGCTTGAAAACTTTCTTTTACCAAGAATAATATTCATATCATTCGGATCTACAAAACCAACATAATGCATCTGCCAAAAGAAAACCCAACAAATTAAAGCATAATTTCATCAGTGAAGCATATTTAGTAAAAAATTTTGATTTGATGATCAATGGTTATGGTATACATACAACAGAATTGACATTAATGATTCGACTCTGGGAAGCTCGGATAAGCGAAGGCAGTAAGAGTAGTGAAAGCAGAGCTGGAGCCAAATGGTTTACTTGCATGTGCTGTTCATATCCATCTTTTGAGAATTTTTGTGTCCCTGCAAAATTCAACATCCCAACTAAATTAGCTGTTTTTTTCTCCTTGTGTCCCAATGGTTTTAGCATATGAATTTTGAGCATGGATTTTGCGTAGAAAATGAGAAATCAATATAACTTATGTTTTTGTTACTATGATTTATCTGTGAAATATCCTTTTTTAAAAAATATTATGTCATAAATATAAATACTAAAATATAAATATTAATATTTTTATATGCATTTTAGTTCGTGTGTAACATTTATGTTTCGTATGTTTGATTCGATTAGAAAACAACAAAAATTGGCGTTAAAATATGTGATGACATTTGCTTTTGCGTTTTACAAAGGCAAAAAAATTCATATAGCGTTATAATTTGCAAATGTGCTTCTACCGACGAGTTCACGTTTTTGCTTCAGTCAAGCACTTGTCACGAAAAAACATGTTTACATTTGAGTATTTGGATGACCATCTGTGAATACCTTAACTTACCTCAGTGGCTGTTAGTAAATATCAACCAAAAAAACTCTTCATACATTAATGTTCCAAAAACACAATAAAAATAATATTTACTAACAGGACCGCTCTAAGAAATTGGATTAATTTTGTACCCATTATTAATTAATAGTATTGATTTTTGAAAAGGAATGATGTAGAAGAGGTTTCCACTCTCTACCTAAACATGTACTCTAGATCTGTATATATATCATTAACCAACTCAACTCTTTGCTTGGAGGAGTCATGACCCTTTCGCTTGCTATATGAGCTAAATGAGCTAGTTACATGAGTTAACCTATATTTATTTTAAAATAAATCAAATTAAAATGTCTAAATAAGTTTTCAAGTGCTAATTAATCAATTTAAAATGTAACTACAATTTGGGTCCATAAAGTTGGAGTATGACTTTGGGACCTCAGCAATAGCAATAGCATCACAACAGGATGAAACTTAAAATACTTATAAAATCCAAAAAAAATGTAACTAAGATAAAAACAAACCTCCCATAGCAAACATGCCGGCATTGTTAATCAGCACATGCAAAGGGGCTAACCGTGCGTTCCACGCATTGCTAAATCTGACGACGGAGTCTAAAGAGAAAAGATCAAGTTCCATCGCCTTTAGACAAAAAAAGAAAACAGTATTATTGCTAACAATTTCGATGCTATATCCAGTCAATCAGAAGTATTATTTCTTACATATTTTCTACATCGTATGTGGATCTTGACGAAGTACAGTCTTCTAAATTTATATTAAGTCTTGAGTAGAGTTAATTACTCCAAGCTACACTTGCTAAATATACTTGTCATACTACATTAGCTTCATGAACTCTACTACTCTATCAGTTCACATGCAGATAGTATCTCTTTGAACAAAATGTTAAATATTCTAATGAATCTCTAACAAAAACTAACTGATTTTTGATATAGTTTTTGTCAGATATTTTCTTATCAAAAACGACATGAAAATTGCAAAACAATCATATAAAAAAATTACCCTAAAACGACATTTTTGTGAATCGGTAAAGAGCATTTGTAAAGGGACGTGGTGCATCTGCACAATCTTTTATTTTTATGTATATATATAGACTGAGATCTTTATTATGTTCAACTGTAAAAGGGTATATTCAATTTAATTTTAAAGTTTTCAGTAGGGTTTTGAAATAACTTTAAACGTCTACGATCATATCATATATAAGTACAATAGAGCTGATAAAGAATTTAATCAGATTTTACTTGGATATTAAGTGGAAGTCCTTTACCACTAGCAGACCACTTGGTCTGCCATTGTTGAATTAGCTCATAAGCCGTATTTATGTTCCTTACAGCCATAACAACATGAGCACCAGCCTCTGCAAGCTGCCTGCAAATTCACACATTACAAATCAAAAATCAAAACACAACAACAAAAGCTAAGAGGAAACTTTTTGTTTTAAATTTTGTAACCTAGCGGTCTCAGAGCCAATGCCACTAGTGGAGCCAGTGACAATACAGGTTAAGTGGTTTAAAGGAGGAAGAGGAAATGGATTGTGTAAGTGAGAAGCCATTATTCTCTGAAAAAGAATCTCTTGCAAAACATTAAACCATCCTCTCATCCATTCAATCCAACCTAAACCTTCCTTCTTCTTTGTCTTCTTCAACGACACCGTTTCACTACTCATGTTTTTCTTATTCTTCTTCTCTCCGGAGTTCACAACCTAGATAGAGAAAGACAAAAGGATTATATATATATATATATATGTATATATAATTATTGCGTCAATATCTAGAGGAACATGTTAAACATTTTTTATTAGTTAAAGCCTGTGACGCCTCGAACTTGTTACGTTGGTATACGTAATTGTCCCTGCCGTTTCAATTATAATTATTTTTAATTGTTAAACCGTCAATCACATGTTGCTTGCATTAATATTATTTCCTTGGAAGTTATATTTATATGGAGCTCATCTTTTACGAGATTTTTGACAGTGGAGTCCTGAAGGCTCACATAGTCACATTATATATACTCTTGAAAAAAAAGAGGCTTAATTGTTCATGGGAAATCTATTTTATTTTGGCATAACTAAAGGAGTTTTAGAAAGCAAATGTAATAAACTATTGAAACATCAGTACAGATAAAATTTAGTGGACAGTAGTTAAAAAAGAAAGAAAAGAAACAAGAGGCTTTTTGAACAGAAATTAAAACCTGAAAAGAAAAACTATATTCCTTGATACTGATACTTAGAGCACTTTCCTTTGGAAGTTTTAGAAAGGTTCTTAAAATTTAAAAAATATAAACTAAATTTAAAAAATATAAACTGCATCGGCAAACATATTTTAAGAATTTTTTTTTAAGAACCGATTCTTAAATATGAATTTTTAGAACCGGTTTTTAACAAAAAAAATTTAAAACACGTTCATCGATATAATTTATAATAAAAATATTGGTAAGAACCTTTATGATCTTGAAACTATATAACTTACCTCAGTCACACAGAGAATGCCTCTCAACTGATTTAACCGTCCAGTTTTGAAAGTTTCCATCAGATCGGGTCGGGTCCGAACCAGAATCAAATTATAGACAAAATTCAAAAAACATTTTATAAATCAATCAAATTAGTATTAGCTCGATAATAAGATTCTACAAGCTGAGACTCTGCTTGTATTTCCCTCTAAGTAAAGCTAATCTTCTCCTAACCTTAAATTTCTCGTCTTTCATCTCCAATTTCTCCAACAAATGAATTATCTTCTGGAGAGTAACAATGAGTTCTTGAGCTGAAGAACCAAACTCTTTTTCTTGGATCATCACAACCCTTTTCAGCAATCCGACTATTTCTCCATCGTCTCTTCCTAATCTCGCCTGGAACGACACCACACAGTCCAGCGCCACCCCTGCATAAGGAAATATGTAGATTTCCAGTTACTTCGGATAAACAAAGTTTGAAACTTTTCTCCTCAGAAGTCAGCTTTTCAATAGAGACTTTATGTCTAGATGCAAGACCCAACAAGAAATTTCATACCAATAGGGAGAGAGTCTTTTCCAAATGTGTTTACACGGATTCGTAGAACCTTCAAGGCTATTTGTTTGGCCTCTTCATCACGGTTCAGTTGAGAAAGAGTGACTGCAAGATTCAGCATTGGGAAGGTTATGGACTGATCCTCTAAACCAACCGACTTCTCCATGATGTCCAAACAAGTTCTCAGCAATCGTTCGGCCTCCACATGATTCTCGGAGCGTGAATAAGATGCTGCAAGGTTTATGAGATGTGTACCTATGCTAGGATGGTTTTTCCCTTTGTCTCTCTCGTTTATTAATAAGTATTCTTCTAGTACCTCTCGTCCTTCCTCTCCCCTGTGGGCAGAGCCAAAATAAACCAAATATTAGTGGCTTGACTGAGTTCACAATCACAGAAGACTAGAGGGAGAACTTTACCTTCCAACAAAATGAAGCAGCTCAGCAAGATAATCCTCATGTTTTCCAAGATACTGTTGTCTATTGCCATATAGTTTGAATCTTTGATTATTCTTAGAGCATGCTTATAGATATCAACGGCTTCATCTGCATCGCCTATTAAGAAAACCCAAGGTACAAGGCCCTCTCTTCAACAGAAACTCGTAATAACACATCATAATAGGATGGGGAATTTATAACTCACCTTTGAGCACTTTGCATTAACAAGGGAACACATGGCCATGTAATCCTAGCAGAAATAAAATAATGCAAAAAACTTGACCCAACGAGTCCTTTCCGCATTGTACCTGGTAAAGGAAATTTCTGTTTCATCAGCTTTAGAACCTCTATTCCGTTCCAAGATAGTCACTTTAGAACCTCTATTCCGTTCCAAGATAGTCACCATACGCTCATAAACACTGATTGCTTTAGTGGCTTTCCATCAGAAGTAAAACTCTTTGCCAAACCAAGTAATGGTGTGACAAGTAGAGTATTGGATTTACCTAGCACATAGAAGTACTGTTGGTTAAGGACAAATGAACGCATAAGAAAAACTAATAAGTCTTTAGAAAATCATTACCATATCTATTACCTCCCTAGTGCCGAATACATACTGCCAAGATGCATAAGTACTGAATCCAAAAGAGGTTTTGTGTCCTTTAAATTATCAACAATCTTGTTTTTCTGCATTTGTTAACTTACTATGTTAAACAAAATACAACAAAATCCGGTCAAAAAATTGTTTTCTGATATCTGACTTATACTCACCATATCAAGCAATGCCGTGCAAGTCTCCAACAGCCATATATCCCAATGCAATGATATGTTCTATACCTTTCAAACCCGAATCTATCTCTTCTTTCACAGCAACATAATTCGCTCGAAGAAATTCATTGCGTCTCTTTCGTTCCCAATCTTGACCAGAGCTTTGACTTCATTGAACAACTCTTGCAACTCCATCTCAAACTCTTTCATCTCATTAACATTGTTGCTTGAAGTAAACCTAGACAGACAAAAAAACTCATCTACATTCTTCTTTTTTCTAAGTTAAAAAAAAAACAGCAATCAATCAATAATTTTCTCACCTTCGAACTTCAGAAACGCCGGAAGTAGCATGAATCATCAGCTTCTTCGAAGTGGTTTCTAAGGAGGACATTGAATCAACTTGAGTCGATAAAAAATGACGGGCGGGAATTAGGTAAAGCTTAGGTTTGCGTTTCTGATTACGGAAACAAACACACTGCCATGTCGAATCTCTCGGAGAAAGACCCGACTAAGAACTTAACTGATTCACCCTGAAACCCAAAATCGAAATTCAGCAAAGACACAGAAGCCACATTTTCTCGGAGACCCATTTTTACAGAGAGATATTGAGCTAAACCAAGTCTCCATGGATCAAAATTAAGCTACTTTTACCAAACTCAGAAACTAAAAGGCTAAGCTTTTGATCAAAAGAAGAGTTTCCAACTCCAAAGCGAAGGCACAGGAACAAACAATCATTTACCATTTGGTGAGCAGAGTGGGCGAAGGAATGGGACAAATAGAAGACACCATTGATGAGAGAAATAGCGAGCTAGGGAGTTAAGGGAGGGACAGTTAAGCTCGAGCTGCCGACTGGCGAGAGGAGAGATAACGCCGGTGATCGATCAATATGACATGATATTTTAAATTGGGCCCAGAAATAATAATCTTATAATTAGGCCCAAATGTTTTAAATTGTCCTAAATAGTCGTTCAAATATGCGAGTGAGATTCAAATAGTTGCTCCAAAAACCCTTACCTTATTTCAGATGAGATCGTTATTTGATCCTTCTTCTGCTCGAAACCGGTTCTCACACAAAAATTCGAATCATCGTTTCAATTTAAGACCGGACTAAAACCCGGTTTACACAACTACAAGAACAAAAAACCAGTGAAAGAAATGCAACTCATTTTTGTGTTGTTTAACAATGTTTCTGCAATTCCAAGGCTAGATTAAAGAGATTGAAGAAGAAAACTATCACTGGAGCTTGCAAAGGTAGCGGTTTTAATGGCCACGGACTTTGACTTTGAGAATCCATTGAACAGTTCCTTGTGGCAAAGGAATAGTCTTTGGGAATTTCAGAGGCACCTCATACTCGCCAAAAGTTTCCAAAGGCGCTGGTAAAACAACATTGTCTGGATCAATCTTCACGCACAGCTGCCTCGCCACCTTCAAAAACCGACAAAATAACCAACAATTACAAGATCCATTTACACAGATTTTTACTTGTCACATATTAAATATGTTAGAAGGATAGAACAATTTACCTCAGAGACAATCTCTTCCTTTGTGACAGGAGTTTGTACATCTGGTTTGTCTTCTTTAGAGGATCGGTTTTTAAACTTCTCTTTGTCAATTAACTTCCGCAATACCTGTTAATCAAACAAACAGATCACATATTACACCTTTCTGAATATTCCACCAGAACAAGAACGTTATATACAGAAAGCTAAAGAGAATTAGTTAAGATTACCAAATTAGCATTCGCCAAGCGCTTTGCAGCCTTTTCATACTCCTTTGTCTGGACTTGAGAAGTTTTATGAACCACCTTAACCTCCTCTTGATCTTCTTCATGATTATACATCTGAACATATTCCCATCAAGAGAAATCAAATAAAAGGAAAAGCATCCAACACTAAACCAAAACAATTTTAGTACCATAACACTATCAAGGTATGTCAAAAGTATCTGCTTTACCCTTTAAATCATGAAGTACAAAACCTAGATACAAGAACAAAAGCAGAAAACGACTAGCATACTACAACCAAGTATCAGACTAAACAATTTAGCAAAGTTAAGAGAAAAGCTAAGAAAAGAAGAAAGTGTGAACCTTGCGTTGCTCTCGGATGAGATAAGCATACTTGTCAATGTTAGGCACAGCAAGGAGTTTAGGCATAAGGTGATTCCTGAAGTAACCAGGAGCTACCTTCACTGTCTCACCAGCTTTGCCAAGCTTCTCTATACCCTAACAAAACCAGATCAGATGAAAAATCAAAACAAAACCCACCAATCTGATTCAAGATCAAACGAACAAAAATAATGCCTTTTTTAACAACTCACCGTTGTAAGAATAACTTCCAATTTTCTATACCTAACTCCTTGGCAAGCGAAAAGGAGAGGATGATGGAACGTATTTTCAGATTTGTGGTAAGCTTTTCCTCTCGAAACTACATGCCGAATCACGTTTCGGCTTTGCGCAACATAAGCCATTTCCGATTCAACGATTTTCTCTACATAAAAGAGATTCAAAATTAAGAAGGGTGACAAAAAACCTAGAAAACAATGGAAAAAGGAAAGGAAGAATCACCTGTGAAGCGGCGACGCGATGACTGTGAAACGGCGACGGCGTTCACGAAACTCCAGGTCTGGGCAGAGGTTTTACAAGTCTCAACTTTTGATTTTTTTTTTTAAATAAACGCAGCGTTTAGTCTTATTTATAAACGACAAGGTGTGCAAGGTTGCTCTTCGAAAACACAATTCTCCTTCCAGGCGTAAGATAGCTTACTTGCTGTTTTACAAAATCAAAGAAACGTCTCGCCGTTTCTTTCAATCTAATGGGACGGTGTTATAGGATGTTTTGTTTTTTTGAACAAAAATATAAATGAAGATGAAGTAGTACACCAAAAAAATAAAATAAAATGAAAAAAATGCAAAAAAACTTGAGGTCTTTAATGATTAATTGGTAATAATAAACTTGAGGTCTTTTATAAGTTACATAACAAAACACTGGATAAAGACTAATAGACAACATAGAAGAAACCAAAGCATTAAGTTCAAAATGTTCATCTAAACCTATCCCTTACTACCCACACTTCCACCTGAAATCCTAATACTCAACAATTCATACAAACTCCACATTTTCGGTTTCTTGATCTCATCCCTGTGTTTACGGTACATCTTGTATTAATCCAAACAAGGAACAAAGATCAGTCCTAAAGATCAGCGATATTTGATATATTGTTTGAAGAGAAAGAAACTTACTGCTCAAGATGAAGCCTTGAAGCAAGCTCTGTGCTCTCTCTGCCTGCTCGGGTGTACCCGATATTCGAATGATATTCTGTGTTTCTTCGGGTCGGTCTTCAACTATGGTTACACTAGCTCCAGACCACTGATCAAGTGGGAAAGAGAGAAGACAAAGCGTCTAAGATATTGATTTGAAGAGATGATTTGCACCAATCTAGTTCCAGTTAAAAGAGTTTCACCTCACTGATTTGTGCAAGCTTGTTTCTTGATTTCGTAATGAGCTTAGGAACAACCTGCTCTGGTAAGACAACTTCAAGAGTGCTCCTAGTAACAAGAGGTACCACCATTCTAGAGAAACAACAAAAAAAGGAAGGAAATGTGTGAAACGAGCACTTATTGTTTTCGGAGAAAAATATTCGGAATTTTGGGAGTTTCTCTACCTGCTTGTAGTGACAGGAACCTCATCCCGCTGTTCACTTTCACCCGCTTTTGTAACTGATCCAACACCTTCCTATAAAAACTCAGGACAAAGAAAAAATATATGTCAATGCAGGAACATAACACAGATGGACAAGAATCATAGGCTACACCTGAATCAGGTCATTTCTGCATAACCAGATTGCAATAATACATTGTTTTCATGTCATAATAAGTCTGAACCTAACTGATTACAGATGCATTTGTATTGACAAGACTGTTGATGAGACAAAACCTTATATTGTTGCACGACTGTGCTAGCTTGCTGCAAGTTCAGATTGGAACCAATACGACCTTCACTAGATTGAGTTGTGTAATTTGATGAAGCTACTTCTATTACTCCTGCCACACCTTCAAGAGGGCCAGTTGTGGATGTGGAAGCTGCTGGTGTCTCCTTTTGAGAGAGCTCCTTGTACAAATGACTCCTCAATCTAATCGTTAGTTCAACAAGTGCATCCCGAGCTGCTCTGATTTCGCCAGCAATCTACATCCACATGAGAATTCTCTAATAAGACCTAAAGTTGTTTAGAAAAATGACCAACTCCTCAAGATTAGAGAAACAGACCTGGATTACAACATCATTGACAGAAACACATCGGGGAATTTCTTCCCGAGCTAGGATTTGTAGGGTTGCTCCAGTTAATCGTGATATCTCAGATACTGATCCTGCTTTCCCTTCCAAACATACTGAGTCTATAGATGGGATGAGTAACCTCGTTGTTATTAAGTTATCTTTATCCGGAATAAGATCTATGATCTGAGTTTGAATGTGCAACAAGGCTTCTTGTGCAGGAAAAAGCGGATCATCAGGAGCCTAAGTAAAATAAGAAAACAAAACTTCAAGTTCACAATTGTATATGTAAACAGATAATACTGAAGAAGATCTGGGGATATTACGGTACCTCTTCCGAAGAAATGGTAAGTATCTGTTCATCAGAACCAGCAACGGGGTCAGATACTCTCACGTCCACACCAATCTCGTTTTGAAGCAAATCTGTTATCCCTTGTGATTCTCCAACAACCCGACCAATCTTGTCAACTGGGCAGAGAATCCGAAACACAAGCTCTTCAGTGTCGAAAGGCTGCGCATTCTCACCAACAGGAACTGCTGGAGCTTCTGCTGCATAGTTGGATTGACGAGAGCCGAAGCTATTATTTCTGTAATTGCCTTGAGAAAACCTCTCTGACGATTGTTTTCTTTGCTGCGGGATGTAATCATCCACAGCAGCAGCAAATGGCCGTTCTGGTGAATGTACACGCCCTTGGAAATGACTACGATCACGATGCTGACTCTCTCTTAAACGTGATGATACAATGGCTAGAGCGTTTTTTACAGCATGAGCTTCACCTACAATCTGAAAGAAAGCAACAACAGAAATAAATTTACCATAGTTAAAGCAAAAAACCAAAGAAGGCTTAAAACATAACAAACAAGGGACCAAGATAACTGCATAAGAGTAATCCAAACAAACTTTAGCCAAGTCAATCAAACAGAACATAAAGGAAGAAACTTTCACCATTTCATATCATAATCTTAACAAAATTCCCCATTTCATAAATGTTTTCAAGCAAATAGCAATTTTGCAGACCTGAACAATCTCTTCAGAGAGTGAAACACAACGAGGTAAGTTACTTTCTCTTGGAAGAATCCGAATATGAGTCTTAGTTTCAATCCTCATCTGCTCAATAATCTTACCACCTTTACCCAACAAGCAACCAACATGCATCCTCGAAACCACTAATCTAGTCACAACTCTTCCTTCTCCAGGTCTAACTCCACCGTAATCCTCCTCTTCCGGCGGAGGTCCACCATATCCAAACTGAGCTTCACTCTCCAAAATCCTATCGTGAACACTAAACAGAGCCTCTTGAGCAGGAGAGAATGACGGCAGTCTCCCATCAGGGTCACGCCGGCGGTTATCGGAAATCTCAATGATACGCTCAACGTCTCCGGGAACTAGCTCGTGAACGTTAATCCACGCGCCGGTGTGTTGTCGCATCGATTTGATAATTGTACCGGATTTGCCAATTACGCCACCAGCTTTAGCGTCGTGACAGAGAACTCGATAAGTCGTCGTTGCCATCGTTTCCGGGTGAGACTTCGATGGCCGTCCGTTTCCTCCACCTCCGCCACCACCACCACCACCGCCGCCACGGTATCTATTATTTCCTCCGCCGCCAAAGTGATAATTATTGTTGTAGCGAGGTTTAGACCTGGCCATGAGATCTCCATCATAGTCTTGGTCATAGTGATAGTTTCTCTTCGATCTAGATCTCTCCATTAGATTAATCACAAAACCCAAAAATCAAACGTTCAATCTCAACTAGTCATTTATCAATCTCGCCGGAAAAGTTCCCAAATTCTAAATTCGACCCTAAAAGTCTTACAGTACCCAATTACTTTCCTTTTAACCGGTAAAGGAAAGAACTTTCCAGTCAATTCCACCGGAAGAGTCAGAGGGCGAATGCGAGAATATCCAAAATCGATTGAGCAATGCAAATGCTCAAAGAATTTTTTTTAACTTTTTGAGGGTTCTTGAGAAACAAAAGAGCAAGTTTTAAAGTTGAAAGTGCAAAATGGTGTTGTCTTGTTAGTAGTGTGTGCTAATAATACCAAACGTTGTTTATATCACCAGCTTTGGATGCTGACATTGAATCGTCATTATTGCTTTACTAGCACTGGTCAAAATCAACTTTTAAAATTTCGGTTAGTTTATTATTCCCGCACTTTATCGTACTTTCTTTGTTTAACAAAAAGTGTCGTTCTAATATTTTCATACAATTAAACAAATATGTAAAATTTTTAACAAAAAAATGAATAAAATTATGTTAATATATATATATATATATACATATTACTCTCTGTTTCGCCAAGAGTATTTTTAAGGTTTTTATTTTTGTTTCACAAAAAGTGTTGTTTTCAGTTTCAAATGCAAAATTTTAACTTAAATCTCAAATCTGTCCATATTATTTCAATTTATTAATTAGAGAGAGAAATATTTTAATATATTAATAAAAGGTAGAAAAATATATATATATATATATATATATATATTTTATTGTGTGAAAAATGTTAGAATGACGTTTTCGTGAAATGGAGGAAGTATGATATAGCGCATGAATAATAAACTAACAGAAAATCAAAAAGTTTGGTATTAGAGTTACAATCTTATCATATAAAACTTGAACTATCTCACAAAATTTTAACACTTTAGAAAATTTCTAATTAACAAAATCATAACACATATCAATTAATCAATTAGATTTTGACAGGTGTTTAATATTTTCTTCCTTAACCAAATAAGAAAACTAATCTTAAAAAGAGAAAGAAGAAAACATATCTATATATTATAATTTACACTTGTACTTCTAAAAAATTTTGAACTTTCTTTTTCTAAACTAATAAAGAAAAGTAAAGAAAAACATATTTACATATACTAACTTGAATGTATATTAAGAAAGTTTTATTTTTTTCTCTCAACTAAAAAGAAAAACTAACAAAGAAAAACATATATATATATATATATGTATAATAATAATAATTTACTCGTATACACCTAAAAACTTATTTTGATGTAGAGAACTCTAATTGAAGTGAAGAAAGACTTTAGAAGTTAGTAGACGATAAAAAAACATAAACAATTAAAATCTACACTATTAATTGGGAAATATTTAATATTAAAAAATCTTTAAAATGTAAAATATCACATAAAATGTCATTGGTTTTTAGTATTTTAAATAAAATCATTAAAGGTACATTACTAATCATAAAATTAATATAATTAAATTAAAAATGAAATTTTTAATAATTATTAGTTTTCAAAAACTTAAACTCACTTTCTCTCTCTTATTAATTATGGACGAAAATTAAAATCAATTAAAAGTTGTTAATCAATCAAAATTGAAAAAATAAAATTTGATATCTAATTATACCATATTATTTATGTTAAGTTATTATATTTGAAATATTTTGTTAAGATTTATAATTATATTTTTCCATCATCTTTTTATATTATTTTTTAATAATTTTGAATTATCATAAAATACATATTTAATAAAATATAGATTTCTGCAGATGTTGTGAATCAAAATTTTTAATTGGAGATATATTACTCAATCGATAAAAACAATATGTATGTGTTCAACGTCCCACATCGATTAAATTTTTTTAACAAGGGTCATAATGATTCATAATCTGAATGATCAAGAAGTATGGCATATTAAGCATCTAAATTTTAAAATTTTATACATTTAATCTGGTTCTTTAGTTAAACCAATATTTTTACTGAATAAAAAAAATAAAAAAATATTTTAAATACTTAGTTTCAAATATTATAAATATTTAAACTTTATTAAAAGTTTAAAATATTAATAATATTTAAAATCTATTTAAAATGTATAAAATTATCAATATTTAAACTCTACAAAAATTTATAATATTACAAATATTTGGACTAATATTAAAAAAATTTAAGATGTAAAATAGTACATGAAATGTCATTGATATAATTACAATCTAAGAATAAAAAAATGTCACACAATGACAATTTCGTCAAAATACGTAATGAGATTTTTTCAGATTTTGTAGTTAAAAGAATATCTTCAAGGATACTTTTTCTAATCTAACTACAAATTTCTAAAAATAATTTCTAATTATTTATGAATTTAAATACGAATTTTTAATTAATATATTCATATTAATTATTTTGTTATTTTAAATATTTGGTTAAGATTTACCTCTCATATTTGTTTGATTCTATTTTTATAAATTATTACATAATCTATATAATAATTAAAATTTTAGAATTTTTTTAACACACATTATGATGTAAAATTTTTTTTAACTGACAGAAGTTCTTCAGTCGACGAAGACGAAAAAAAATAAGTGTGATTTGACGTCTCATATCGGCTAAATATTATTTTGTGATGGTTCAATATATATTATAAATATGATCAAAATAAATTCAAATCTCAAAAGCAATAAGTTTAATTTAATAGATATCCAAATTTAAAATCTTTTATTCGGTTTAATGCAAATTTTAATTGAACCGTTTAGCTGTACAAGATATGATAAATATTAAATGTTAGAAAATTTTAAATATTATAAATAAATTTAAACTTTATAAAAAGGTTAAAGTTCATGAAAAACTCTAAAATATTACGAATATTTAAAATTTATGAATAGTTTAAAATATTATAAATACCAAAAGTTTTAATTTTATCAAAGAGTACAGTTTTTAAACTTATAAAAAGTTAAAGATGTTATCAATTTGAATGTCAAAATTTTTTTATATAATTCTCTAAAAATTTATCAAAGAGCATATGAATCTGATTTCGACGGATCTAATATTTTATCATCCATATTTAAATTAGTATCCACATCTTCAAATATTCTAATTTTTACAAAGAATAAGAACGGGTCATGACAAATCACGGCATATAAAAACATGTCATGACGGATCTCAAATCGAATTTCTAATCATTAATAATAATTGATATAAAACTAAATCAAACTATTATATAAACTTTGAATAATATAAAAATATATACATAATAACACTTATCTTATATAATCAAATTATATCATAATATAAAATATAAAAAACAATGTTTGCAAACATAACACTAACACTGAAAATACATGCAGATTTCGAATTAAGTTTGTTGGTTACACAAAATCACAAAACCGGGGATCGAAGCAATCCGCGCAGCTGGATTTCTTGTCTCGGCGACACAGATGCAATTAATATAAAAATCATCTCTTGTACACTGTCTTGAGTTTGTTGATCTAGTAAAGAACTTTTACCTTTACACAGTAGCTGATTTAAGAATGTGGTGGCTTATATGCAGACATGATGTGATTGCTCAGATATGTTATGCAAAAATACTGGCGCAGAGGCTATATATCCCGTCGTTAAAATGGTGGATCTTCATATGTTATGTCATCTTGTACGCCACGAGAGAACAGAAGAGGTACTTGTGCCTTTGTTAGTCATATTTTAACTTCTCTGTCGCTCTTGCATCTGACGTATATAAGACTTAATATCTAAAGTCTTTGTCGGTCCCTAATCTCCTCCAGTCTGCAGTAAATGTTAATGGATTTCATACTCAGATTACTGTAACGTAACAAGAAAAAATAAGACTGAAATAGAATCAGACTATTCTGAAAACAAGAATAATTTGAATAACTGATTCAATCATGTATGGAGAAAGGTTTAAAGGCAGCCTACTGCTGTAGTAACTGATCGGCCGTTGTAAGCAATCATACCGTTAGTTCAACCTCGTTGTTAGTTATGATAGCAAACTATAAAGACTTACAGGCTCTGAGGTCTTTAGGAATAGCATTGCTACAATATGGAAGAGGGAACAAAGTTTTCTTGCTCTTATCGATATCTCTACTTCCTCAGAACCTGGAAATAAAAGATTAACTGGTCAATTTCAGGTAAATAAATCGCTTCTCGAGTTAATCAAGCCGTCGGCAATGAAGAAAAAAACAACTGATTGGACTAACCTCACCATGGAAAATCCCGGTATAGAATAGAAATACACAATTTCCTTTTTGTCTTAGACCATTCTTCTTTTTCTGAAGGTTGCTATGAGACTAATTTCCAAATGATATACTTGCTCTGTTTCGTTTCCTCAGGTTATTTCATGAGGAGAATGACATTGATTAGAACCTCATCGGAAGGCAAGAATAGTGCCACCTCTTCTGCATATTTCATAGTGGAAGAGTTCCATCGCTGTCTACTTTTCCTCTTCTGGCTTCTGGTTTTGGCATTTGAGTATGCAAGAAGAGGTTTCAGGGTCGTAAAACCCGTCAAAGTTGGACCTTCTCACACATAACAACAAAGCCTTCACATTTCAATTTGTCGACCAAGTAAGCTCCACACTGCTTAGTTATGTCAAAAGACAACTTTTAGCAACTAGACTTAATAACAATCTGGCGTTTCTCAGCTTTCGACTGAGTTTCCATACACGCAAGTCCAACAAGGCATTTCTTCAAAGATCAAGCTGATGAAACATAAGGTCTTTAAGGATAATTTTGCTACAAAAAGAAGCTAGAGAAGGAGACACTGCTTTTAACATGGAAGAGATGATACAAAACTGTTGATATATATACATGTGTAGAGCATCATTACAACGTCAACTCCATGACAAACCTATTTACGCGAATGTAATATGTAAAAAGACAAGACTTTAAATCTCAATAAAAGGCTTACATGTCTTTTTGTATGTGTAGAACATAATTGTTTCTTAAGTTTTCTGCACAAAAATAAGAATCACAAGTCCTATACAACTGCCTTAAATCACTAAGCTATGATTATTATCTCTCTATAGGATTAAACGCATAAGAATTTTGTATAACCACTAGAAAACAATTCAGTGCAATAGAAATCTTGAGTTCTGATTAAACTTTGCAGGTTTCATGAAACAATCTTTATTATAAGAACATAAACAAACGAGCTAATTCTGAAACAAAGACAAAGATAAGAAAGAGATGAAAAGAGGACATGCCTGTTGCTGTTTCTGTCTGAAACCAAAGCTTAAAAGCTTTTGTATTGGTGAGTGATGTTACATAGCTGAATTGTTTAATCTGCAGAAGCAGAGAAAGAGAAGAGATAGCGAAAAGAGTAGACGAGATTATGGTTTGTGCTCAAAACAGTAGGGGTGGGCAATCGGGTATCGGGTTCGGGTTCGGGTAAAACCCTATCGGGTTCGAGTATTCGAGTATAGGAAGTTTATACCCAATGGAATAATTTTTCGGGTTCGGGTAAAAAGTTTCGGGTTCGGGTACAAGACTTGATACCCGGAAAAAACCCGAAAATTTCGGGTATTGATTCGGTTCGGATTCGAGTTCGGATTTTTTGGGTTTTTTTCCGTGTTTTCGGATCGGATTCGGTTTGGATTTTCGGGTTTTTTGGGGTTTTTGGATTTTTTTCGGGTTTTTGGTTCGGGTACGGGTCGGGTTTTCATTTTTTGGGTTTTTTTTAGTTTTCGGGTCGGATTCTGGGGTTTTTCGGGGTTTCTTCGGATTTTTGGGTTTTTTAGATTTTTGGGTTCGCATTCGGCTCGATTTGTGTATATTATACATAAAAAATTCCACATTTATAGGATCGACTCTTCGAGTTAGGGTATTTTCTTATGGGTAGTTATGTATTTTCTTATGGGTAATTATGTATTTCGGGTACGCTTTCGGGTTTTCGGGTTTTCGGGTTCGGGTTTTTGGGTTTAGAGATCTCGTACCCAATTGAATAATTTGGTCGGATACAGAACGGTTTCGGATACATCTTATCGGTTCGGGTATGCGGGTTCGGGTTTTTTGCCCGGCCCTACTCAAAAGTAATAATATTCCTTCATGCAACGAGATATACTCCTCGAATATACCCTTTAAATACCTTTGGTTACGGAAAAGAGTATTCTCGTCAATTCATCTCGCTACCAAAAGTCTTGGGCTTGAAAACATGAGGCCCGTTTTTAAGCCCATTTAGACCCTGCTTCTGTGTTATTTTATTTTAATTGTGCTCGTCGAAAAAGAAAAGGTTTTGCCATAACCTCCATTGACGAAGGAAGGAAGTAAGCAGCAGAAATGGCTGCGACTGTTCCTCAAATTGCTCGTTCTGGACAAAATTGGGATTTTAGTTGGTATGTTCTGTAAATTCTCTTACTTTGCTTCTCTGATTTGTGATTTTTTCAATTCTTCTCTCTACTGATTCGGTTATTGGTTTCCGGTTGTTTGTTACGCGTTAGCTCTGTATCTGATGATAGAACGTACTGATTCGATTATAGAAATATTGGGTCTAATATATTTGAAGAAATTTATTTGATTTACATTCCAAAGTTTCGATTTTTACCTCTATCCGCTCAATTTGGCTAAATCGAGCTTCTAAACTTGGTTTTTAGGGCTTGGCTTAGGGTTGCACAACAATATTAAGGATTACACTGATATAGAGTTTGTAAATTTGGTTTATTTTTTGGATTTTTTATGTACAAAAGTTTGGGATTGATGTAACAGAGCTTTAGCTAATGTGCAGTAATTTGGATGTGAATTTCGAATCAGAAGAACATGCTTTGATTGCTTACACAGCATTGGCTGTTGATAAAGAGGTTTAAAATTTCTCAATTCTTTTACAGTATATGAATTCAAATCTAATTTCCAACCAAAGTTGTATGCTTGAATTTCTTCTCTTGTGACCATTAATGCAGTTGCAGCCTGATAAGGTGAAAAGAGTTATGTCAATATCAAAAAACAAGCTTTCTGTGTGAGTTTCTTCAAGTCCTTCATCTCCTTTGTTCATCGTTTGAATCGCTTAAATCGATTTTAAGACTAAGTTTAATTAGACAGTTTGCGGGTCCATAGAATCTTTTCGACTTGCTAGTTTTTATATTTTCTCTACTGGATAATTTTACAGGCATTTTGAAGCAATAGAGGCAAGGCTTCTTCGAGCTTCGTTCTCTGCGTTTGTAGATGTTCTTACGCTGGCCACAAAAACCATTCAAGAATTTGGGCAGAAGTAAAACACCAATTTGAAAAAGAAGTTTGATTCTTTCTCATTGTTCTTCTAAGAAGTCAAAATTACAGTGTGTTAAGTCGGTTTAGTGTTTCTTTGAACACAAATGTTAGGATTGTCAAAGGTTTATTCAAACAATGTATTATTATTCATGGTGTGACTGAAGTTTAGATGTATGAAGAAAGATTATTGCATTTAAAGCTTTTGATCTGACTACGTTTGTTATTTTTCTTTAATTTTCATTTACAAAAGTGGATTATAATGATCAGAGACTCACATTAACTCTTTACTCTTAATCCTCATTTCACATCAAATGTATCTATCATCATAACATATAACACATGCAGTACGAAATACGCAAAAACTTCATTCATTTAATATCGATTTTGAGTTTTCAGCATCTTAGATCTTATTAACTTTCATGCATTGACTTTGACTAAAGAAGGAAGGGTAAAATACTAGTCCTCAATATCATTAGAGCTTCATTAAAGAAGCTAACCCACAATTCAGCCCCCATGATCATACAATTGATTAATTCCACACGGTAATCTTTCCATGTAATTAAGATTTTACATTTAACCCTTTGGGCCTCGTAACTCCCACAAAATTGCACACAATTCCCTGTGAAGATTGATATTTTTACAGAGACTATATATCTACGACTCTTCTAAAAAACACATTCCTCTGTTTTTTTCTTTCTTTAAACTTCATTCTACTCTGTTTCTGCTTTTTTGCTCTTCAACAAAATGGATCCTAACTCTCTTCATCGTCTTCATTCTCGGAATATTGAAAACGAGTATGATCCTGATTCATTTTACGACATGCTCCAAGGGTACGTTTGAAACCCTTAAATCGTTTTCTTGCTACACAAGTCATCTCTCGTTTCTACTTTTTTTTTTTTTTTCCTTTTAATCATTTTAAGTTTACAGGTTGCCTCCGCTGGAGGCTCTTCTTGATACAGAAGATCTGAAAGCAAATAATGGATTGCAGTTTCAGTACAATAATTTTGAAGATTTCTTCGATAACGTTGAAGTGAATAATACAATTTCATCTGACATTCTCATGTTGACTCAAGAACCTTACTTCTCAACTGGCCCATCTTCGCCATTAGTTATTCAAAATGACTGTCTCAGTTCCACAGAGACACGTGAAAAGAGAACAGTGAAGAAGAGGAACATCAAGAAAAAAAGACAGGACAAATTGGAGATGTATGAGATTAGACAGTACTTCGATAGACCTATCATGAAAGCTGCTAAAGAACTCAATGTTGGACTTACCGTGTTGAAGAAGCGGTGCCGAGAACTTGGAATTTACCGGTGGCCTCATAGGAAGCTCAAGAGTCTTAACTCTCTCATAAATAGTCTTAAGGTACTACAACGTCATTAACTAATTAATCAATAGCGTTTTAGTGCTTATTGCGTTCTTGATTTGAGAGGTTAATTAATAGATTTAACGTGTTTTTGGTGATAAGTGCGTTGGAATGGAAGAGGAAGTGAAGAATTTGGAGGAACATAGGGTTCTTATAGAGCAAGAGCCTGATGCTGAGCTCACTGATGGAACTAAGAAGCTGAGGCAAGCTTGTTTCAAAGCCAATTACAAGAGAAGAAAATCACTTGCTGATGATTATTATTGAACTTTTTTTTAATGTTTTCTACAGTTTTATTTCGTTTATTTTGACTGATGTTTTTCTTACTCACCCAATTGGTCAATCTAAGAGTATCTAGGGACTGTCTTTTAGGAATTTAGAGCAATTTATTGTTCTAAGGTTTTATCAATTATTTTGATGAATAAAATTGTGAGTTGAATAAATTATAAATTTGCATACAAATAGAAATTTACAAATGCATTAATATTTTGACTGTGGATGTATGTGCTGAATAATTTAACTGCCATTTCTAAACAACTTCACAAATTTTACACAAACTTGCAAAGTCCATTATAGACAAAGATATAATAGAAAAAACCTTTTGACCTTATTTTGGGTTAAATTGACTCTTTTCATATGAATGAAACATACTCCATAAGATGTTCTCGTCATTTTTTTTTTTTTGTATTATTTATTATGTAGTATTTTTAATGTAAGATTTTAGTTCATTTTCAAATTATATCTACAATGTTTGTTTCTCATTCTTAAAATTAGTGATAACATAGGGAAATTCAATCATTTAACAATTTTCTTACTTGACGTACATTTATAATAACATCATACTTTTAACTGCAACGCAGGGAAAATAACAAGTGAAATGCCTCAATTTCATTATAAATTGTAATATAAATTGTTTCCTTGACAAGTTGTATAAATAAAGTATACACAAGAGAAGACTAATTACTAATTAGTATATCAGCTATATGTAATTAAAAGAAATTTAGAGAAAGATTGGATTCAAATGGTGGAAGAATTCAACCTTTTAAGATTCTCTTGCTTACGTCTCCATGGAATCACTTGCTTAAACCTTTCGTAAACCCTTGCCTGCAATTTTAAAATAAGGAATAATTATTAGGTTACACAATTACTTCCTTCACATACCTAAAAAGGTATATACACATTTTCTTAGTAACTTTTAATATCTTGACAACATGTTCTTTTTTTTTGGCAAAACAATTGACATTCTAATGAAAAGGTTTTGAATTTGAGAATTGGTTCGTGATGAATACTTAAATACAACTTAAAATCAGAAATTTTAAAAGTTTCTGAATTTTGGAAAAAAAGTAGTGTAACATTTGATAAAAACTTACCCAGAAATATGACTTTTTTGTATCAGAGAGATTAAAAAAGGTTCCTTTACTTTCAATCTTATAAAGTTTCACTTTTGGGCCGTCGTCTCCGGCGAACTTACCTCTTCCTCCTCCGGCCCAATCCCTCCGGCAATCACAACCGTCGTCTCTAAAACGTGAAAAGTCAAATACACCCTCAGACACCTCTTTACATTTCCCAAAACTTCCCCATCTACTAGACGACTCAAACAATCTCTTTTTATTCACCGGCGCCGGAACTCTTCTCAACTTCCTAATTACAGCCGCTGATCTCGGAAGCGACAGTGAACGACGACGTAAATCGTCAGGACCGTCTAAAACAGTTGTCGGAGAAGGCTCATTGGCCGTTGTCGATTTACAAGATTCTCCGGGCAAGAGTAGTCTCGGAGGTTTTGAGTTATAAAGATAGCCATAACGAAGGCCTTTTTATTTTTGGCACTTGTATGTTTTTATCATAAAGCAATTCGATTGCGTTTACGAAACGTGAAGTGTTGGAATGTATTTTCTAAGTGTGGAGGAAAATATATCGCAATATCTCAACGAAAACTACATATTTTTATATTCATTTTGTTTTTCTTATAAACTATAATGTTATGAGAGATTATAAAGTTAATGTAAAAAAGTTTTTTGTTGTTAAAAAGTTAATGTAAAAACTTCTGTCAAAGATATAATAGAGAGATTATAGGATAAAAAACACCAAATTATCTAAGCATTCTGAATCTCTCATATACATACATATAACAATATGTCAATAGATTCCTCTCTTTTTGGTATAACAATATAATTTAATTGGGGGAGATAAGATAATAATAACACAACGACCAAACATTGTAGATTTGAATATTTGAAGCTTTTACAAGAGACAAAGCAAAAAAAAAAAACATATGCAAATGCTTTTTACTATACTTCCAAAAGCTACTTTTGTTGCTATCACTTACAGAGCTCGACATATACATTCAATTTAAGCCTATCCTTACCTTAGCATTCTCTTTATATTAGTCATGTGGTACTTTTGATATATGGCTTTTCTAATTTGGCTGCTAACCAACTCCAAACCCAAATTCTAATCTCTTAACCAAACCAATAATCTGATTGTGCATCTTCCTTTATATTACTATAACATACATTTTGAGTTATGCAGGATTTGTATCTCCACATCTCTCTGAAATTGACAAGGTTTCAACGAAAGTTGGAGAAACAATGTTTCTATATTGAAAATAAACCTGGAGAAAAGATTTAATTAACTACGATTTTAGGAGTTTAAACATGACCAATGATCCTATATATATAAGTAAAAATCTATATACAACAAACTAATTGTTGTCATTTACCACAATAAGAGAGGATCTGAAGAGGAATTGTAAAGAATTTACACATTTTTTTAGCTTCTCATACTCGTAGCTCCATGTCTCCCCGTTGCTTCAAATGTATCATTCCCTCTCGAGCTAATTTCCCTTCAAGATCACCTATGATTCGAGATATCCTAACCTCAAGCCCTCTTTGCACTTCCTGAAACAGACTTTTGATGCTTTCTGCAAAACGTTCTGGAACAAAGCTGCTACTAGAAAAGGAGGATTCAGTTGTGATTAAGCCTACTAGAACCTCAACAAAGCCAGAAGCAATCTTGGATTGGATTTCCATCAGTTTTTGTCCTGTTGCCACTATGTATCTCTGCAGCTGAAATGTCTCATCTAAGAAATACTCTAGTGATGTCTTGGTCTCTTCATTTGCTTTGATTTTCCGCTAATACAAGTTTAACGAAAAGAATCAGTTTATGTCAACAGAGACAGTAATGTAGATGATAAGAGAAATTGATTACTTACCATTCTTTTGCACAAGTCATCAATCTTCTCTTGTAGTGATTGATACCTTCTGATTTAACTTAATGTGGAATCTAGTTCTCCAAAGCAAAAAAATCAGCACAAAATCAAATGCAAGAACCAGAAGGTTCAAGATAATACCAACAGAAAGAAAGAAAAAGAAAAAAACAGAGAATGAAGATGGCAGAGATCTTGGCTCTCTGGTTTCCCAATATATCTTTCAAGCATCATCAGTTGTTGTTTAGCCTTTTGATCTTGTATGAAACTCCAAGAGCATGAAGATCCATTCTCCAAGGTGGATTGCTTGTGCTTGATGACCTTTCTAGGCTCTCACTCTTCTTGCCATTCTATTTTTCTCTTTTGGTAAACTTATTCTCTGGTAATAGTCTTTCGTTTTCAGATCCTTCTTCAGCATCAGACTGAGCAGCCTTCAAAGTTAAATGTCTCAATTCATCAGGAGAATATGATTCTCTTCCTTTCTCGGTTAATTTTCATGATAAACTTCCCTAGATTCGAATTCTCTTTCTTGCTCTTCTCGTGCTTCTGGTTTTGTGTTCTTCCTTCTACAACTCGTATTGTTTTTGTGGGACACCAAGCTTTTTAGCTGAGTCTTGAATTGCTGCTTCTTCAAAGCAACCGATTCTTCCTTCAAAGAGAATTGTGTGTTGTCATGTCTCAAATACAAAGCTTCTTCTCCATCACTCTAATACAAAGTTCTTCCTCTCCAAAAATCAAATTCTCGTGCTTCTTTGCAATTCCATTGACTCCTTCAAAATGCAACAATGGAGATTCAGAATCAATCCAAATTTCAAAACAGAAACTATATTTGAAACTTCAAGATCTTCGAGGACTTACCTAGTTCACTGAGATCACCAATAGAGTAGGAATTCATGATTTCTGGGACGACATCGGGATCTTTATCCAACTCCAGATGTTCAATGTGGTTATGGAACCAACACTGTTGGTTTTAGTCTTACTTGTGGCTTCGAAAGCAAACATGCTTCTTAGTGACCGTCTCTCGTGTTTTCTTGAATTTGAATTCGTTCTCCATTTCTTTGATTCTTCTTCGTCTTACTTCATTTTAGCCTCCTTAAGCAATTTCATCTGCTTTTCGGTCATCTCCAGTTTTGACTTTTTCATCATCACAGCCAAGATTCGATCTTTCTGTTCCAAATCTTTCCGCATCTTATTGATTTCTAATGACAATTCTTCAAGTTCATGTCTTTTAGCCTCGTTTTGCTTATTTGCACGACTCAATTCAGCTTCAAGTTGTCTCTGACAAGAAGCAAGCTCAAGAAATGTCTTCTTTTGTCTCCATAGCACAGACGAATGTTCTTGCACATCTCTCTCTTGTGTTTCCCTTAAATCTTCAACTTCTTTTTCTGGTTTGACCAGCTTTTCCTTAGCTCTTCGCATTTACGCTTCTCTTCTTCCATTGCCTTTTCTTTAGACTGCACTAAACCTTCCTTTTCTTTTAATCTTTCTTGCAACTCCGATAAGCTTTTTCTCTTCCTCTTCTCTATGTTCCTTAGTTCCTTCACCAGAGCGTCCATCTTCAGCCTTAATTTGTACCTGTCCTTTAACCAAATCTGTTTTTGAGACGCGATTATGGTGACTACCGTCTCGTTAGCTTTTGCATCTCCATTTCTCACTTTCTTTAACTCTGCAATTTCACTATTAGCATCCTCAAGCCTCTGAAGAAGCTTACCCTTCTCCTCATCAAAGATTTTCCTAATCAGCAAACCAAATATCATCATTTTGCTCTTCATCTCAAACTGTTTCTCATCTCCCAATGACATGGTGGTTGATCTTATAAAAAATCACAGCGAGCAACAACACAATCTCAAGATGACTAAATCTGAATCTCAAGATGCATTTTGCCTATTATCATCCATCTGATAAGAAAAAAAGGGGAAAAGAACTCTCATCAGAGAAAACTTCTGATTAAACTTAATGTGAAATCTAATTCTCCAAAGCAAAAAAATCAGCACAAAATCAAATGCAAGAACCAGAAGGTTCAAGATAATACCAACAGAAAGAAAGAAAAAGAAAAAACAGAGAATGAAGATGGCAGAGATCTTACGCAAGAGTTAACAAAAGGTTGAGTGAAATTGCAAGTCTAAGCACAAGAAAACTGCAAGTACATGTGGTATGGCATGTTATATTGTTGGGTGGGAGTTACATAAGCTTTTTATTTTTATTTTTATTTTCCAGATGGTAATGGCAGAGGAGGAATAAAGCTTGGTGAATAAAATATCTGACACAGATGTAAAAACACTTTGAAAGAATCATGTAATAGATCATCCTTACAGATACATAAAGCAAGAAATAAAAAACACTGATGATTAGAAATAGTAGCACCCAGGAGTAGAAAAAGAGTTTGTATTGTTGTTTCCCCACATTAGGTAAAACACTGTTTCTATGACATAAATACTCTTTTGATCAAGCTGTTATGAATTGACTGATGATTAGAAATAAAAGAATTTTAAATCACACAAACTGATTAGAGATATTCAAAGTGGACCACGTAAATTCAATCATTCGATTTCACTATCAACATTAACATCTTATAATTTTTTGTTAATATACATAAGAAATCATGCAAAAGAATTTTCTTTCTTTTAACTAAAAAAAGCCTACTTCGTTGAGGCATTATTGCAAACAACTTGAGAACTATATCATTCAATTACTGAAAAAACAAACCACCCATCATTTCTATTCTAAAGTCTAAACCTTTTTAATCTCAGTCAAATATATATATCCAAATTCAATATATAATGATAGAGACAAATCAAGTGGCTGAGTCTATTTTTAGTCAATCTTGATGATACTAAACTAAAAGACTAAAACTTGAAAATGAAATTCATATAGAAGAAAGTGTAAGGATTAAAAACGGAAGTACCTGTGAGTAAAGTGTTGAATGAGAGAGGAAGGATTGGTCAGGAAGAAAAGCATTGTTTAGATAAAAGGTGATCATGATGATGATGAAGACAATTATGCAAATACAAAAGCTTCTCTCTCATTTTCGGATCTTTGTTCGAGAATCGATCAACTTTTTTTTTTTTTTTCCTTACGAAGAAATCTGTAAAGCTGGGAACTTTGTTTTAGAAAAAAAGATGGTATTGAATCTGAAGTAACCCATTTTATAGCAATATAAAATGAAGTCAGACCAGAGTTGAGATAATAATAAAACTGATGGACACTAAACTATTTTTGCTCCAACTAGAAGTGGCCCTGATTATTTTTGGGCCCTAATCTTAAACTCTTCTGTGGCCCATCAACTGAAAAAAACGTAAGTAACAAAAAAGTAAAGCTCTTTCACTAAAAAAATGTTAGTAAAAAGTAAAAACTTTGATTTTAGTTATGATTTCTGAAACAGTCCACTCCACGTGGACTGTAAAAAAAGATTCATAAAGATTGTATAGCTTTGAGATTTGGTTCTTGATTCAACTAATCTCTGTTCTATTTGCTGTGTTCTTCTATATATGAAGCTTCCACAGTGTAGCACTTGTGCTCTTTTCTCCAAATTAGGAACGTGCACTAAATTGGCATGTCTCTTGTCATGGAGATTGACAGTAAATTATTTTACTTTAATTGGGGAATTCCTTTGTTATAATGTTTCCATGATCTTTAGAGTAGTTTCTTCCGGCGAGCGCATCGACTACTCCTAGTGTCTGATCAAGCCGGAGCGACCGCTACTAGACAATCATAATATGAAGATGTACCTGCCATTTGTTAGCGAACGATTAAGAGACAATGATGAATTTTAAATGAGGAATTTTAATCTTTATTTTCATCCTCAACCTTAAATATATGTATAATCATGAAATTCAAAATTAGTTTTTTATTTAACAAGCACTGTTATGAACGTTTCACAAATGTCGTCATAAATTATATTTTTCTTGATCTTCCATAAGAGAAAATGTTGAGAATATAGAGATTATTGAACTCATTTTCATCAGAAAAAGTTGGTGAATTTAAAAAAACTAAAAAATCATAATTTGGGATACGTCCAATATACATATGTCTTTCATTATAAGAGAATTTAAGAAACAAAAAATTATGTAAAAGGGATAAATTTACCTTATATTCGTGAATATAAACCTTTTCTTCGAGAGTATGATAATATAGAACTTTTCGTAATTGAAATCCAATAATACCTTCCTAAATATACTAAAGAGAATTTATTTAATCTATTCGTTATTTGTTGACAATGATAATGTGTATATTTTAAAATAAAATTATGAGACCCACTTAAAATCAATAGATCTCTTACCTTAAGTCCGTATAATCCATTCACTTGTCCGTATCAGTCCACGCTTTTATTAGAATATAGACCCATTACGAGTTGCGAGTTCTTAAGAAAGATAAGAGTTGATTATTAGTTTGACCAAAAAAAAAGAGTTGGTGACGCTATAAAAAAGAGTTGGTCAGCGAGACAGCGACTTGCATTACACGTAAGAAAGGCGATTTTTATAAGACATATTTTAAAACTCAAAATAATGAGTACGAGAAGAAAAAGATGAAACAATCCATTTTCTTTGAATTTTTATTACTTTAATGAAGTAAAAAATGTGCGCAAATATTTCATATATAATGTTTCACATGAAGAGATGATACGTAGAAAATAGTGACAAAAAAAGAAAGAAAAAGAGATCTATTGATTTTTAAGGGGTCTCATGATTTTACTAAAAGGAGGTGTGTGGTGCTTACGACTTGTGGAGGTTTGGGAGGGTGACCCATGTGCCTCATTATCCAATTTAAAACTAATGCAATTTTCTAGTTAAGATTTATAGTTAAAATTAAAATTAAAATTAACTTTAGATCGACATGTGACTAACGGCATTGAAAGGGACCGTGTGACTACTACAAAATCACCACTGTACCCACGCACCAGAAAATTAGGGAGAAGGAAAAGAGCTTGATTGGAGAATAAAAAGAACATAAGTCTTTATCAAATAATAGCGGATATGCAAGTCAAATAAGAATATTCATTAAGATATGAAAAATAAAACTACTATATGTGAAACGTATTTTCAAAATGGAACAGATAATATGGGTAACGTATAGATAATTCGGATATATAAAACTACTATCCGAATCATATTCACATTCGGATATTACAAGTAAGTACGAAAAGATAAATATTTTATAGAAATATTGGTTTTAGAAACTTTTAATAAATTTGTAATTTTAAATTGTTTTAGATAATCTAGGTAATATTATTAGTATTAACATAATTAGGCATGTCTAAATTTGAACCCATCCTTTTATTTGTTTTGACGTAAATTAACTCTTGGGTTGGGATTGGGAACGCATGTGCCTGGTAGAAACCATACACTTTTGGTCCAAAAAAGTAAAAAAAATTACCTGAATCTAAAATAATGTCAATGGTCTTCTGTTTAAAAGGAATTTCTAGATATTCAGCAGAATATAAAAGTTAAAGCAGCAAAAAATAAAAGTGGACCCCAACCTCTAAGGATCGCGGACCTAATTAAGAAAGGCAAAGTTCAGAAAGGCAAAGGACAAACAAAGTTCAGAAAGGCAAAGATAAAAGACAAACAAAGTTCCGAAAGGTAAAGATAAAAGACAAACTATCTCCGCCGTGGCCTACACGCGCCAGAAAACTTCACTGACCCAATCGCCTCAGTTCTTATATAAACCACCACTCACAACACACTTGTAAAACTAAACACGTTTCTTAAAATTGACCTTTCATTTCTTAAGAGTGAGCAACTGATTTATAAATGTGGAAAAGGGGACCCGAAGATCTGGAAGCTGGTCTCGGCGGCTATAATGCTGTCACAGATCATGAAGTCCCACACCTTCCGGAAGATTCTGGGGTCAGTCTCGATAGTACCAGCGGTGGCTATGTCTTTGCAGTTGATAATGCACCAGCCGATTTGGAAGTCGGTCTTTCTAGTAACGAACGGCGCCGGAGCGACGAGATGTCGATGAGAAGCCAAGCACATGACCAAGCAGTAAGCGTAAGTTATCTCAATTTAGTAGCTAGATATGTTTTTTTTCCTTTCGCTTACAAGTTTTTAATATAATCTTTGATTTTTCTGTGATAAGTATGTACGTGATCATAACCAACATGCACAACAACCAAACGGTATATTCTCACTTCTCTTAATTTGCCCATTTTTCTTTTCCAGTGCCTAACCGAGAATTAGCCTCTGTACAATAAATTTCTGGTGGTCTCCTGATCTCAGCTATTAGGAATTTAGCATAACCATAAACCCAAACCGAACCAAAATTTGATCGATCTGAACTTGTGAAATCTAACCGGATTTGATTATTATCTGAACAGTTCATATAATTATCCCATCCGAATTTTTATACTAATCCCAAATTTTGTTAGACCAAAATGAATTCGAAACTGACCAAACCAAAATTTTAAAAACAAAGAACTCCAAACACAAACCAGAATAAACCGAAAACATTAATTTCTAGGCTTATTGCGTTTTAGTTAGGAGGTTTAATTTGAAATGATTATAATTAAATATCCCGATTCACGATGCATTAAAATTTCAGGAGTAGTTGCAATTGCAACCTTAGCTTATGAGATTGGATTGGAAGAACTCGTTCCAATAGTCAGAGATCGTAGGCCTGAAGCTTTGAATCAATATAGGGGGGCAAGCACACTTCTTTTAATCAATTCGTCTTCTTGTGGCAGTGTCTTCTTCTTTGCTTACCATTTGATGGTACATAGGTTAAAGGATTGTCAGACCGGCTGAAGATTGACCTGGAAAAGGGCATAGATCGGTGCGACGATGAGATACGGCAACGTAGGCAGACATTTGGGTCAAACACATACCCTTGCAAAAAGGGAAAGCCTTTCTGGGTATGAACATTTAGTTAAGACTAGAAAGTTTGCTTATTTACTTCTCAAGTTTTCTAAGTTACATATTGCTTGTGGCAAAGCTTTTCATTTTTCCATTGGTTGTTGTTGTAGCGCTTTATCTGGAAAGCTATACAGTTTCCTCCTTCACTGCTTATCACGTTTGCCACTGTGATCAAATTGCTGCTGCGAATTAAAAGAAAGGTGAGAGATATTGTGTTTGACATCAAGATTACTTGCTTTGTAATTCATCTACTTATGCGATTCTGTCTCATTAGTTTCTTTCCCAATAACAATGTTGCTTTGGTGTGGATTCATCGTTTTGTTTAGCCATTTATCATGTGGCTCTCTTTAGGTGTTGCTTTTTGTATCTAAGATTTGGTCTCTTCAGTCTGAATTTATTTTTTCATGTCACTTACAGGCTATCCACGGTAAATGGTATGAAGAACCAGTCGTCCTTCTGCTCATTGTCTTTGACATCGTTGGGAGAGGTACTATATTTCTTGCTTAGTCAACTTTAAACTTGTTTTCGTACATAAATTCTCAGATGACATAATATGGATAGTCTGATTTTTTCTTTTAATCTTTTTTTCTCCCTTGTTGCAGCTACCACCGAGTACAGGCAATCTCGTCGATTTGAAAAGTTGACTGAGGACAATAGAAACGCAACCATATATGTGTGTTCCTGCTGACGGTTTTCTTCTTCATTTTTGTATGGTGTTGTCCACAATTTGTGCTGAACGTTTTTGGTTGCAGGTGACTAGAGATGGAGAAATTGTCTTGGTTTCTATATATGATATTGTTGTGGGCGATATTGTACACCTCAAGAGAGGTGATCAGGTGAGCATCACACTTTTTATAGTATTCATTGTTTAGCTTGTTTATCTTGAGCTTCACAATTGGTCTGAAGTGTGATCATTGCTGCAGGTACCTGCAGATGGTGTCCTGTTTGTTGCAAACTCATTGAAGATTGTCGAGCAACACATAACTGCCCCACACGAAACTGGCCCGCACCAAATGGTATGATGTCCCCCTTTTGATGAGCTATATTTCTCCTGTTTTTCTAATATCTTTTTCCAATTGGCAGGTTGAAAAAGATCTTGAAACTGATCCATTCCTATTATCTGGTTCAAAATTGATAGAGGGCATAGGTAAAATGCTGGTAAGCTCTCGAGCTACGTCTCTTAGTTTCGTTTTATGCCTGACACATCCATCTCATAGATATTATTGCTGCCTTTAGTAAATATGAGGCCTATCTTGAACGTGATAAGCCATGTTGACATGGATCAGAATATAACCATAATACACTCTTCGCAACAAAAGATTCTGCACCAAGTCGCATCTCTTTCTTTGCCTCATTGTTGTCTGAAAAAAGATAACTTGTCTCTTCTTCTAGTGCCAGAAAAAAGATAAGCAAGGCATCGAAGTTTGCATTTACTGTAAAGCACTAGATTTATTGATCTAGAAAAGAGTGAAGTTGAGATTAAAAAAAAACGGAGTTTCGAATTGTTTTTTGTGCGCGGTGGTGTATAAACACAAATTCTGAAACATTGAATTAAGACGAAAACATAGTTTTAATCTGAACTGAGAAATGCATCTCTAATCATTTATTCTTTGTACATAGCTTGCTTTCTCTGTACATGATTCTTGATCTTCTAATTCACTCTGTTCTTTCCCTGTGTATTTAAGGTTACAAGTGTTGGAATGAATACTGAATGGGGGAAGAAGATGATTGCAGATGAGGCTGATGAAGAAAAGGCCTCTCATGTCTGTTTTATTGAACAATGAACACTAATTCCTTGCTACCAAGCTATGATAGTTTTCGCATTTATCACTTGTGATTCGTTTTACTAGGTATATTTGAAAGGGATTGCAAATTATGCCAGCGGGGTTGTCTTTTTCCTCGCTTCAGTTGCCTGTATTATTCAATTATGCCAGTAAGTCTGTCTCTTTTAATGATGTGCTATCATGCTTATGTTCTGTATTCAGAATTAAGATCTTCACTCCATCCTGGCAATAAGGACCTAACAACTCTTTTAATTCCAGATACTTTACTGGCCAGAGAAAAAAACCAGATGGAAGTCCAATGTTTACCAGCGGAAATACCACTGCTGATGAAGCAACAGAATTTGTGATAATTTCCCTGAGTTTTGGGGTACAGGAATGCTGAACTTTACCTTCGCGACTACAGTAATGGTATTTTTTTGTAACCTCATCGCTAAAACATGAATTTTGCAGATCGCGACAATAACAGTGGCTGTGCCTGTTGGGCTTTCTATAGCTGTTCTCTTGAAGTAAGTCTCCTTTCCTTTTGAAAATTTGTTTAAATAAAATTAATATCAGAATAAGCCTGGTGAAGACCTTGGTTTCTGGTACGTGTGACAAAATATTCTGGTAATATGGTTGAACATTCTATTGCTATACAAAGAGTGGCATACCTTAAGTAATACTTCTAGTTTTTTCATTGCAGTTTAAATTTTTTCTTTTATCATTACTGTTACTTCTTCTTGTTTCTCATTTTATCATTTTCCTCACTACATCAGCCTTACAAATACAGTGAGAAAAATGAAGACAGACAACGCTATGGTACTCTAATTTTATATTCCAAATTCTTCAATGTCGTTAGAGCATCAATATGTACGAAACTTTCGTAATGTCGTTCAGGTGCAGAACCTCTCTGCATGTGAAAAAATGGGAACAGTTACAACTCTATTGTGTCATAAAACTGGAATTTTAACTTTGAATAAGGCAAGTGTTTTCTTTTATATGCAATTAGCTCTCCCCTGCTTCCTCTTTTTCTTCCATTTATTAAGCATTCATTTTGTGCTAAGCAGATGTCGGTGGTAGATGTCTGGGCTGGAGAAAAAAGAATGCAAGATATGGATAATGTTTCACAATTGCCCACGTTTCTTAAAGAACTAATCATAGAAGGCATTGCCCAAAACACAAATGGCATTGTTGTTATTGAAACGGTAAATATCACTTGTTTTGAGTTGGATAGAAACAATTTGATTAGATTGTATTATGATTATTTTAATAGAAAATTTTCTTAATAAGTTCATAATTAATTATAGGGAGTCTCGCCAACAGAAGAAGCCATTCTTAGATTTGGGACGGAGGTTTTGTTTCTTTCAATTTTTTTTTAAAAGTTTTCTTTCTAATCTTACATTACTACTTGCTATAGGTATTAAGTTTATTAGTAATGACTGTTAGTTACTCGTATTTTGTAGTTGGGAATGGATTTTGATGAGGCTAGATCAGCATCAGCATCAGCAGTGTATCATACTATACCATTCAACCCAAACAAGAAATATGGAGGCGTGGCATTAAAGGTAACATAACCTTGTCTATATTTTTGCTGACCAGATTTATATATTTCCCTATTTTCAATTGACATAGAGATATTCTGGGCCAACTTTGTAAGAACACTGGAATTTTATATGACTGACTATAAATCTGTCTGCATATTTTAATTTTTTTATGCTGTGTTTGATTCTTATATAGTTGTTTTTCTTCTTATTATTCACTTCTAGCTTAGCACACAATTCCGCGTTCATTGGAAAGGATCTGCAAAGATTATTCTGAGTTCATGCAAAGAGTATATGGATGGAACTGACAACCACCCCACAGCTATTGATGAACAGAAACGAAAGGTTTGTTTACGATCGTAGATGGCTAATTCACAAATACACTATTATTTCTTCTTTTCGGTTTTTTTTTTATAAAAGTCCATTCTCTCTCAAGGGTTTTGAAGAAACAATCAAAAACATGTGTACGAGTGGATTGCGTTGTGCTGCACTTGCTTATCAACCCTATGAACTGGAAAGACATCCAACCCCTGAGGAACTTTCTAGACTACCTAGTCTACCTGGAAACCTTGTTTTGTTGGCTATAATTGGCATAAAAGTAACATTTCCAGCTCATTCTAAAACTTAAGTTTGTATCAACGAGAACTGGCACCTGATTCCACTTTCTTCAGAGCCTAAAAATCCAATTTTTTTGAATAACGTGCAGGATCCTTGCCGGTCAGGAACAAAGGAAGCGATCCAACAGTGCCAATCCGCAGGTGTTAAGGTGCCATGTATTTTCCCCTTTTCTCTTTTTCTTTTTCTTTTTGTTATGCTACTGCCTATTTTGCTATTCTTTTCTTCTTACATGACACTTGAAGTTTGTGAACTTTTATTAGTAGATAAATTTTCTTCTCGTTCTGAATTCTTTTTATCTCTAACCGAGTTTGGTGTAGTTATATCTTTTTATCTTATAATTTCTTCTGATTCAGAATTGTGTGGCAGCACCAACCTTTCATTAGGTACTTCATAATATGCTATGACACCTTTAGTATTTCTTGCAGAAGACAATAAGCTTAAGCGATTTGTGTTTTCGGGTCAACCCCTTTAATTGGTGTATTATCTAAATGGAAGATGTTGACTTCCAGGTTTGCATGGTGACGGACGATGATGTTTTGACTGCAACAGCTATAGCAGTGGACTGCGGGATATTTGGCGAGGCATCTGACCGTAATATTATGAAAGGAGCTGATTTTCGTAATCTTTCGGATCTAGAAAGAAAGGAGCGCGCCAGAAACCTCTTAGTATGAATCCATTCTTCTATTTTTTTTAACATATAAGTTCATCTGTGCACATCGTGCTGAGTGAACTTGTTTTACCCCTATATGTTGATAGGAAACTAACTATGTTGGTCAGATCGCTATTTTGAACATAAATTTCTTGTCGGTGTATATTAGCCGAATGGGTCAATAACTGGATTGAGCCAAAAATTAACACACTACTCTCTGTGAAGGTTCTAGCTCAATCTTGTCCCAGCGACAACCTTCTGTATGTCAAAGCACTGAAGGAAAGTGGCGATAAAGTTGCAGCCACTGGGATGGGAATACATGATTCAGAGACACTACAGGCGGTCTGTAGTTATCATATTAAAACTCAAAACTCATCACACTATTTCAAAGAAATATCCATCACTACAACCCACAATTCATGTTTTCCTTTCACAGGCAGATGTTAGCCTTGCAATGGGAGTTGGAGGAACTGCAGCAGCAAAAGAGAAATCCGATATCATTATATTGGATGACGATTTTGCTACGATTGTCAAGGTCTGTTTATTATATGGATTTTTGAAATGACGAACTTGGGCAGGTAGCAGCTTATAGAATGTAGACAATAATGATGAGCAAACATTGACCTTTTGGCAGTGAAATTTCGTTTAAATCATTTTGATTGTGCCCATGAAAATACTAGATGCTTATTTTGGATAATGCAGGTTATCCGATGGTGTCGATACCTATACACTAATATCCAGATATATGTCCTATTTCGGCTCACTGTCAGTGTCTCAGCCGTGCTTATCTGTGTGGTTGAGGTTGTAAAATATAAGGCATTTCCACTTAATGTTTTGCAGGTTCGAAAATGTTATCCCTTGTCACTTCATCGTCTTGTAATCCAGTTTTTCCAAGACTTGAAACCTTTTTTCTAACTCATTTCTTTTCTTTTCCCTGATGCAGCTTCTGTCGTTTAATTTAATTACCGACATCGGAGCAGTAGCGTTGGCATACAAATCACCAGCTCAGCATCTAATGAGAAAGCCACCGGTTGGTACAAGGTACAAAATCTAAACAGGATCAAAGATGAGATTTGATTGATAAGTCAATATATAGTTGTCTTATGGAGACTTTATTGTATCGGTGCCAAAATCCTGGAAGAAACTGTTGGTTTTACACTTGTGGTTAAAACACACTATCTGTTCTACGTGGATACACACAAACTGATCCTACATTTGTTTACGTTTGTTTATTCAGAGACCATCTTATAACTATGATGATGTGGTCCAAGTTGGTGGTACAGGTATATTGCTTAAAATCCTTCTGAACTCTAATGTCCGAGATAATCTTTGACTCCGTCATAGTTTCCAGGTCATAGTTATGTAGATTAGGATAAAATAGTACAACTTGGAGACCTTTCTCATGCAATACCTTCCTCCAGGTGATCTACATAGTGCTGTTTCTTCTGGCTGTCATAAATAATGAGACGCTACTGAAGCTGATGCATGGTCATACCGGTGATACTGAAAAATTGACGAACACATTTATGTTCAATTCCTTTGTCTTCTGCTTGGTAATGTCCGATTTCTCCCACTCTTATAATTAGCATTCATCTGAGAATAAGTTGATCATCTCTGTCTTCTTCTATTTTTATATCCCTTTTTGGAATTAAAAAATAAAAATTGCAGGTTTTTGGTGAGTTCGAAATCAGAAGTCTAGACCGAACCTTCAAAGAAATCGTTGGAGACAATATGCTTGTTATTATAATTGCAGCAACTATGATTCTACAGGCAAGTCCTCTGTATAACTGAACACAACCTTTATCTTCTGTCATTTTCTTATATATCCCTAATCCCTAAACCATTTATACTTTCTTTTTGGTCTTTGTATATCAGATAATCCTTATACGATTGTTGGGCATTTTTATGTCTGCCGTTAAGCTAAACTGGACGCAATGGCTGGTTGCAATTCTTGCCGGATTGCTCAGGTTCTGCTCATAAAGATCCTCAACTAGTTTATATAACTTTTACTCTACATTGTTTTAATATATATATTTAAAACATTTTCAGCCAATTCGCCACTCAGTTTCCTATTAGAGGCATTCACTATTACAGTGGTTGAGTTTTGTCTTACCGTATAGGCGCAGCTACGGTAAGAATCTTTCACTCCCTAATCTCCTAATCAATCGCACATAATTTAGATTTGACAAGTAACTTCTCTGAACTTACATGTCTCATTTCATATATGTTTTGAAGCATCCCCGGTCCCCACTTGGACGCTTAGCAGGCTGCTGTTCTGTGTGTGAGTGTGAGTGACCGACCGTGCGTGTGGGTGTGCGTGACAGATTGATTAGTGTCAAGCTATGTAAACTAAAACATTTGTTTACGTATATTTTTTATATACACAACTTACTTTAATTAATTTAAATATACATAAGTTTGAAATTTTGGTTAAATTTTTTTTTCTGAGTTTTTGGTAATTTTAAGATAGATTTGAACCTTTTTTTTTTCATTTGGCCCATTAGTGCTCGCAATCGCAATTAATGGCAAAACGAATTACGCTACACCTGCCCACACGTCACCTTTGAGATTGAATGGAGCTCTCAGCTGTGGGAAAATTTTTGGAATATGATAAATTATATATCTCTATACTATTATTTTATTTGAAAAATGTTAATAATAAATTAATTACTAATTATGTGGTATATTACAAAAATTATCATTAAAAATAATTAAATTTCTAGTAAATGTTCATCTATCATTAAAGATAATTTAGTCACAGCAAATTTAATTAAACATGTGGGTCTGACTCAATTTATTTTCATCATTAAATTGGAAAATACTATAATTCACATTAAAATTTAATTAATAATATAAAATTCACACAACTGAGCAAATCAGTTTCTTAATTTTCGGATTATGATTTATATTTTCTATACATTAATTTTAATAAATGATTATTATTAAATATACAAAATAAAAATATTTTCGATCTTTACAGATATATGTATATAAAGTTTTAAATTAAAAACAGTGATATGCATGTAAAATTATTAAAACATGTTCATTATATTTGTGTGGTTAATTATTTAACATGATAAAATCAAACATAATTTTTAAATACAACAAATAAGTGATAAATTATACATATAATATATGCTTATATTTAATTATATATATATTAACAATTTTTAATTCATTACCAATAATTTATGTTTATATTTATAGTTTTTTTTTTAAATAAATTTTTTATTTAAATATTCCAATGTGATGTCACATTCACCTAATATATTATAAAATTATATGTTTTATCTTTAAAATGATGAAACAAAAGTATAAGAAAAATAAAATAGTATATAAATGGCATTACTATAATTAATTTATATTCATAATTTAGCAACTTAAAATATCTTTAACCAAATGTCACCTTTATATTTTATACAGATCAACTACATAAAATTGTGATATATAAATTTACTATGATCTGAATATAAATTTACTTTTATATACATTTAATCCCCAATAAAATTAATTCCAATCCATAATTATATTGTTATACATTAGTATTAAGTAGGGAAAACGACCAATTTCCCCATGAACTTTGTTACTTTATCTTACACATACACAAACTATTGAAGTGTGCTTAAATCTACATTAACTTTGAATAAATTTGAATTTCTTACATAAACTTATATAATATGTTAAAATCCAACAAATCCGTTTAAAACCAACAAATCTGTTACTCATCTGTTAAATGAAGCTGACTAGGACGCCACTTCATCCATTAAACGACATCGTTTTGGTATAATGAAATTTTAAAGGTATTAGATATATTTATATATAACTGAATTCAATTCCAATAAACATGCAGTAGTCCAGTAGAAAACTAAATATTCTATATCCGACAAGTAAGGTGTTCGAGTTTTGAGTTGTGTAATATTTTTATTTTTTAACTTTCAATTTTTTTAACCTTGAGTTGTCCCTATTGGGTCCGGTTAGAAATACAAACCGGAATAGACCATATTTTTATTTATATAAAAAAAATAAAAAGTGAAAAAAAATCAGTAACCGGAAATCCCAATTGGGTCCGGTTGGGGTACAAATCAAAATAAACCACTCTAATCTAATCTAATCCCTCCATCTTCCTCCACATCTTTCTTGATCGAGCCTTCGACCAATCCTTCGGCAGTGGATTGAGCGACCCATCGGCGGGAGACGAGTCATGCCCTCCATAGCCGTCAACAACCGCCGTGGCTTGATACCATCGTGAAGATCATCATCATCTCCTTCACTCGCGGCACAAACCCTCCGAGCTGCCGGCTACGATTTCAGCAATAGGCTAGACCTAGGGCATCTCCATCGGTGGCTCGTCGTCTAGCTGTCTTCGAGATCCTCCGCGTCTTCGAGCGATCAAATTGTGACTGAGATTTCAGAATAGAAATCGAACCTTGGTGGAACAATTAGGGTTTGCAATCAAAGCTCCTTTCCCCATTCCAAACGTTGAGCCTTTTTTTTAACAACAACAATGGTTTCTTTCTCCGCTGCGAGTGGCCCAATTTCTTGTCTGACGACGCTGGTAACTCCAACGGCAGAGAGAGAAGGCGCATATTCTTGGAGAGAAGTTTTGACTCTTGCGGAGAAGTGTCTAGGTTTAGCTCTGAGAGGAAGCGTAGAGAGGAAATGGGTTTGTGGGGTTTGATGAGTGAGCGTCGCCATTTTCACAGTCGTTGATGATGAAGAAGAAGAAATGAGAGATATAGAGTTTTTTTGGAGGTGTCGCCTTCTGACATTTGTTGATTTCAAGTTCAAATTGAAGATCGGAACAACAAATTGAGGATTGATGAAGATCGGAACAACAAATTGAGGATTGATGAAGATCAGAGGCAGAGAGATCTATGGAATTCAAAAATCTGGAATTTTGGAGATGAATATGATTCAAGTTGGGAAGAAAAAAGGAGCTCAAAAGTTGGTTTCTGTTTAGCTTTAGAATCAATCTTAGTGTATGGTTACTTTAGAATCGATCATTTTTTTTACTTTAGAATCAATCACGTGTATGATTAAAAATTTTGAGATGAATATTTCACCAATTTTAAGAATTTTTGTTGGTTTATGTTTAGCTTTGTTTTATAAAACTCTTGAATCTTGGTTTATATGGATTTTAATTAAAAGATTCAAAGGTATTAGTGAGGAGATCTGATTTGTAATTTGGTTTATTCAAACCAGATGCTAACCAAAACCTATTTTGAAACGTAAAATTTTTTTTTTATTAAATAAAATTACACAGCTTAGATTCGAACACGAGATATGGTAGCTTAAACGAGAGCAGTTGACCACCAAACTACTGCATGATTCTCAAAATTTTATTGTACAAAAAACATATATCTTAAAAATTATATTATACCAACAAAACACCAAAACGACGTCGTTTAATCAGCTGAGGTGTCGTCCTATTCAACGTCTGTTAACGAAAAACTAACAGCGTCTAACAGGTTTTAAACAGGTTGAGTTAGTTCATGTATAAAATTTAAATTTTATGAAAGTTTATGAGGTTTTAAGCACGCTTCAAAAGTTCATGTATGTGTAAGATAAAGTAACAAAGTTCATGGAGGAATGATCCGTTTTCCAGTATTAAGTACCATATATTATAAAGAGGTTACTATAATCTTTAATAACATGTTTAGTATAAGAAAAAAATTAATAAAAATCCTTCCCACTCAAAGCGTGTACCTGTCAAATTGCTAAATCTAAAGCATTGATTGGAATTTTAGAACCGTGAAAAACTTCTTAAAATCTGAAGCAGTTTCATTATCACATATATCTAATTTTTTATGCTTGGCACTTCGTTAGTTGTAGTGATATTAATATATTGAAACAATTGTGTTTTGATTAAGAGTTTATTCTCACATATGATGTCACATATTGAGCATAGCAAAGAAGCATGTATAAACTTAGTAGGTCAAGATTTTCTGCATAAGACTCATCAAAGATCAATTTAATGCACATAAACCGATAATGTATAGAGACATAAAAATATCAAATATCTTCATTACGGATAAAGTTAGAGTCAAAGTACCAGATATATAGTCTGTGCCTTTAATTGAAGCTTTTGGACTTTTTCATATTGTATAGGTAAGAAATGGTGTACATGTATTGAGATATAATAGTGAAATTTTACTTAAGATGTTAAGATTGACTGATATATGTATATATTTTTTACTTTTTTACACTCTGGAAAGTTTTGCTTGATCTATATCTGTCTTGTGACTATGTTGAATGTTGTTGGTGAAAACGCAAGTTTCTTGATTTTTGAATTTAATCTGACGTAGTTTTTGTCCTGACAATGTCTAATTCTTGTGCTTTTGTAATGTTTTTGTCCTTATAAAAGACTAAATCAATGCAACATAGTTTTCAAAACTTAAGAGGCCTTAACTTGAGTCCTAATATCTTTGTTTGCCAAAGCACAAATGTTTTATTTTGTAATTTTTAATTTATTTTTGGTAACTTTTTTTTCTTTAATCTTGCCTCTAAGTTCTTGTATTGAACTTTATTTTGTAGCCACTTGAAGATAATGTCAAGGCCAAACTCTCTCAATTCTTATCATGTACTAGTATGTAATATTTGAAGACAAGATTTTATCTTTCTCTTTGTATAAACATTGTTAAGTAACAAATAATTCTTTTGCGGATGGAATTCAAGCAAACTCATACGGTCCTTCTGTTATGAAATAAATATAAAAATTTATTACTTTAATAAATTCTTATGTATTTGTCTTCTGTAATCTAATTTTGTTTTGAAATATATTTTTATAGATTCCATTACTTTGTGCAGAGTATAAATAGTAAAGAAGATGTTTCTATGTCGATCTCTTAAACTCCATCCTCTAAATATAAAGACGAGTTATATTTGAAGGAAATGATGCAGTTGAATAAAACTCAACAACCAAGAAAGCCACCTTCTCAACAATCAGGAAAATGATGGAGGATGGTATTCTCTTCCGAAAGATCGTGGTTTTGGGTTGATTAGTTATTATTATAAGAAGAATAACAGTTTCGATTTCTAAGAGGAAAAAAATAACTTTCCTTTGTTTGATATACATAAATATGTAGACATAGACCGATAAAAAATTAGAGATAACCTTACACTAAAAGATAACAAAATTTATTTGATAAATACGAGTTTTGACCGACAAAACATAAATAATTTGTTATTATCTTAATTTACAAGGTGCATAATTTTTAAGGTTCTTATAATTTGTATCATATTAATATTAATACAAACTACAATATCATTGTTATAGTTATAATAGTAAATCATATTATACATATTATATATATATATATTAGTAATTTTAATTAACACAACATAAATTATATATAATAATAATAAATAAGATACTAAAAATATAAACTAAATCTAATCTAAAAAAATATAAAAAAATCATTAATTATCAATAGTTGGATCATAACCATTAAATCCAAAAACCGGAAATTTGATATCATAATTTAAAAGCATTACTATACCATGAAATTTCAGTTATTTGATTAACTTAAAAGCATAAAATATTTCATCTATATTTCATAAAAATTCTAAAAGTATGACCCCATTAATGGTATATTGGTGTGTGATAAAATCGAGTATATTACATAAGCGGACAAGGGCATTCAGAAAAGAGGAATAATTTGGATTCACACTTTTTAGTTTTTTCTTTTCTTTTTGGTAAACCACACTTTCTGGTTACTATAGTCATGGATGCTTGTAGCTTTTAAAATGGGTTTTGGATTTTGATATTTTTGGTGTAGAATTTAGTTTCATTAAAATTTTGAATGATTATTTTTTTTAGGTTTTTTATTTTTAACCATAAAATTTTTAAAATTTTAAAATGATTTTATTTATTATATTTTGTTTTATGTTTTCAACAATTAATAATATAATTACATCAACTTTTTTTTCAACAATTATTATTTTAATAAGAAACAAAAACTCATAAAATATTTATAAAGGATACATAGATAAATCTTATTTATTATTATGCAAGTACATTTATAGAAAAAACTAAACTGTTGGGATAAAAGACAACATTATGGCGATTTTCAGAGCGATTCTCAGGGAGATTTTTTTGGTGTATAATCTGTTGATTTCTCAGAGGTTTTCTTTCTCTATCGATGTTTGTTGGTTTCTGTCACCGGTTGTTTCTCCCCTTGTCGTGGGAGTCGGTAGTTTTTTCTGCATTTGCTTCAGAACGGTTATCTCCACGATTCGGATCTCCCATCGTGATGAACCTCCGGCAGTTTTCGCTGCGTCTCTATATAATCAATGTTCATCTCATTTGGTTTTTATTCAGTTTTTCTCCCAATTTGCTGGTTTTTATCCTCTTCGATTCTATAAAATTATGGTTAAAATGGCTGATAATTTGAGGCGTGCAGTCAAAAACATTAACCTTGGGGCTAATGATGATCCAATCATGATTCCTCAGGATGTGATTAATCAAGCGCTTGCAGATAATCGGTTTATATTGATTGGGCGTCCAGTGATTCCGCGGAGGCAAAATATCCGGGCTATCGTTGCATCTATGCCTCGAATATGGGGTCAGGCTGGGGTTGTTCATGGGAGAATAGTTGAGGGGAATCATTTTCAATTCATATTCCCCACCGAAGAAGCCATGGATGTCGTGTTACGGAGGGGACCATGGGCTTTCAATGATCGAATGTTGCTTTTACAGAGGTGGGATCCACGATCGCCTCTTTTGCATTTCATTCCTTTTTGGGTTCAAATCAGGGGGATTCCGTTTTAGTTTCTTAACCGAGGGGTTGTCGAACACATTGGTCAAGCGTTGGGGCAAGTTTTGGATATTGAGTTTGAAGCAGAAGCGGTGGCTAGAGTGGATTATGTTCGTATTCAGTTGCACTGGGACATCACAACTCCACTATGTTTCCAACGAAATTTTCAATTCACTCCAGGGACGAATACTTAACTACGCTTCCGATATGAGCGATTAAGAGGTTTCTGTGAGGTTTGTGGTCTGCTTACCCACGATCCTGGGGCCTGTGTGATTCAAAATGGGGGTGAGGAGCATACTGATAATGACGATGATGATGATTTTTCTCCAAACGTGCCTCCAAATTCGGGAGTCATCCTTAGAGAACTTGATAATTCTGAGGCAATGGAGGACAACATGAATGGAGAACCGGAAGTTACCATTCGCGAAGTGGTACCTGTAGAGAATGATGGGGTTTCTTCTGCTAATGAACTCGATAATACTGATGATATAGAATTTTCAGACATTGATCCTAATCAAAATACTCTCGAGAATTTAGAAGATTACTCAAGACATTATGACATGTATCGAGAGGAATACAATGATAATGAACTATTCAATATGGTTCCTCCTTTCGACAACTCCACGGGGGACATCCCGGGAAGCTCAACGCATCGGACCCTCTCAGGTAGTATTTTTCCTTGGTCATTAATGAACTGTGTCAACCAAACTGTTGTAGCAACTCTGTCATCTAAAGAAACTGGTAAGCGGAAGCGGGATGTTTTTATGGACAGAAAGCAAGGTGGTGAAATGCAGAGTGGTTCTGCTTGTGAACAAGGACAGGGAAGTGTTTTGTCTACAGAAGAGCCAGACGTGAACGGAGGCGCGGTGGGCCCGAAACCACCACAGCCGCCATGAAGACAACCTGCTGGAACTGTCAAGGTCTGGGCAATGACTTGACAGTTCGATGTCTTAAGGAGATAAACCGTACTTATCTCTCAGACATCATCTGCCTAGCGGAAACTAAACAGCAGGATGATTTTATGCGTGATATTGCTTGTGAGTTGGGTTTCAGTAAGTTTGTATTTGTACCGCCATCAGGGTTGAGTGGAGGTTTAGTGATGCTCTGGAAATTTTCTTTAGATGTCTTAGTTTGTTATTAGTCTTCTAATCTTGTAGATTGTATTGTAAAAAGTAATGAATTGGAATTTTATTTGTCTTTTGTCTACGGTTCTCCTATTCCGAATCAACGTCATTACTTATGGGAACGTTTAAAACGCACCGCAATCATAAGATCCGGGCACCCTTGGTTTATACTTGGTGATTTTAATGAACTATTGGGTAACCATGAGAAACAAGGTGGTAGGCACAGACCAAAAACCTCTTTTCAACAATTGCGTCAAATGGTTCGACGATGTGGCTTTATTGATGTTAAATCAGTTGGTAATCGTTTCTCTTGGGCGGGAAAGAGGGGCAATCATAATGTTTTATGTTGCTTGGATCGCACTATGGCGAACTCAGAGTGGCATGCTTTATTCCCAAGATCTGAAACCGAATTCTTAGACACTTATCTGGTATAATATCTGAAGAACAAGCTGCCTTTATTCCTGGTCGTATGATAACAGATAATGTTATCACTGTTCACGAAATTTTCCATTCTTTGAAAGCTAGAACAAGACAAGCAAGGTCTTATATGGCGCTGAAAACTGATATTACAAAGGCATATGACCGCCTGGAATGACAATTTCTTGAAGAAACTATGAGACAGATGGGATTTGCTGAACAATGGATCCATTGGATAATGCTGTGTGTCACATCCGTTAGTTACTCTGTTTTAATCAATGGATCAGCTTATGGAAATATTATTCCTCAGAGGGGAATTCGACAAGGAGATCCACTCTCTCCGTATTTGTTTATTCTCTGTGCTGAGGTCTTATCTCACATGATACAGCAGGCTGGTTTGAAACATAAGTTACAGGGTATAAAGATCAGCAATGCCTCGCCAGCCATAACTCATCTGTTGTTCGCTAATGACTCCCTCTTCTTCATGTTAGCCAATGTAAACTCGTGTCGAACCATCAAAGATATTCTTTCACGACACGAACAGATTTCTGGACAGGCCGTAAATTTGCGAAAATCAGCTATAACTTTTGGAAGCAAAGTAAAACCGGATATCAAACGGAAGATGCGTCACATTTTAGGTATTCATAATGATGGAGGAAACAGTAAATACTTGGGTTTGCCTGAGCAGTTTGATAAAAAGAAGTCTGAAATGTTACAGTACATTGTCGAAAAGGTAAAGGAGAAGACTCAATGATGGAGTAAGAAATTTTTATCTCAGGGAGGTAAGGAAATCTTGATTAAATTTGTAGCCATTGCTATGCCTTTATACTCTATGAATGTCTACAAAATTCCAAAAAGGAATTTGCGAAGAGATTAATGGAGTTCTTAATCGGTTCTGGTGGGGTAATGGAGACGATAAGCGTGGTATGCACTGGTTCTCCTGGAAGAAACTATGTTTTCTGGAATGTGAAGGAGGGCTGGGATTTCGTGACATCGAAGGCTTTAACTTGGCTATGCTTGGGAAACAAGGTTGGCGAATACTACAAAAACCAGAATGTTTGATGGCAAGAGTTCTCAAAAGAAGGTATTTCAGTAATACGAACTTCCTTAATGCCAAACAGGGTTTAAAAGCTTCTTTTGTTTGGAAATTAATATTAGAAGGACGACATCTGTTAAAACAAGGTCTTTGCTATGTGATTGAGGATGGTTCAATGGTTAATACGTGGATGGATCCATGGCTACAAACACATCCCCCACGTCCACCAAGAAAGAGAAATATGGATACACCTGAATGTTGGGTTAAAGAGCTTATAAATGATTTTGGTACTGATTGGAATGCTGCTAAGGTGCGAGATATGATTCATTCTGAAGATGTGAACCTAGTTCTTAATCTGAAGCTTTGTCCCAATATTAATGGTGATCTGCTTGGATGGTATTACACAAAAGAGGGGATTTATGATGTTAAATCGGCTTATCGACTTTTTACACAAACCAGATCAGGTTCTTTGGTTACGCCTCCACAAGGTGATTTGAACATTAAACGAATTATTTGGAAATCTAAAGGAGCACCGAAACTCAAGCACTTCTTGTGGAAACTCATTTCGAAGGCATTACCTACAGGTGAAAATTTAAGGAAGCGACATATAATACAGGATGGTTTATGTCGGTGTTGTTGCGTTGAGGAAGAGACGACAAAACACCTTTTCTTTGATTGTCTATATGCCCAATCAGTCTGGAGAGCCTCTGGTATTCCTAATCCTATACTTTTTGATTCAGTTTCAAGTTTAGATTCCAAGATGATGGCAGCTCTGTTTATCAATGATTCGACAATGACCCAGAGTTTTCATCAATTACCAATTTGGATTTTATGGAGGTTATGGAAAAGTCGGAATTTTTTGTATTATCAACAACAGCATTTTCCATGGCATAAAACTCTTCAATTAGCGAGAAATGATGTTACTGAATGGTTGGCCGTCATAGATGCTGAAAAGAATATCATCGACTATAATCATCAAACACGGTTTCGGAAGCCTAATAGCCATTGGGAGAAACCGGAACAGGGTTGGATTAAATGCAACTTTGATGGTTCATACATCAATAATCACTTACCCTCAAGAGCAGGATGGGTAATACGAGATAGCCATGGAGTTTATAAGAGAGCAGGGCATGCGATTGGAAAAATTACATTAAGTGTTTTGGAATGCGAAATTCAAGCTCTCCTCCTAGCGATGCAAGATTGTTGGAGGAAAAGATATCGGCAAATATGTTTTGAAGGGGATATAATAAAGATTTGTTTGAAATTCTTCAAGGGGTAAAGCTTAACTTTGAAGTTAACAACTGGGTGCGAGATGTTAGAAGATGGCAATCAAAATTCGAAGCTACTCAATTTCGCTGGACGAGTCGTAACAACAATATACCGTCGGATATTTTAGCTAAAACAATAATCCCTAATAATGCATCGTATTTTATTTACGATTTTGTTCCTTCTGTTATATACAGAAGCTCTTCATTGTAATTACGTTTCTTGTCGTTGAAGTTATTCTAAGATGACAAAAAAAAAAAAAAAAACTAAACTGTTGGGATCAGTTATACCATCGAGATGTAGAACATGATGATTGATAACGTCGTTGTTCATAGTCTCGTTGTCGTCGTTGTTGATATTCTCATCGTAGTGTGTGAGAGAGTAAGAAATGTGAGAAAGTGAGAGAATGAGAGATAATGAAAGAAAATGAGAGTGAAAAAGTAATAAACGTGATAGAGAGAGCGACAGAAAGTGAAAGAGTGAGAGAAAATAAAAATATATCTTTTATTATACTGAGATAAGGTCAATTATATATTTTACATAATTAACGTATGTATACATAGGTTCCAAGAGGGGGATGTAAAAAAAATAAGACTCTTTCCCAAGTGTTATATTTGGTTATTTACTAAAATCTCCCTTTGGGGATAATGATGGATTTCACGTGTGTTTAGACTCTTTCCCAAGTGAGGATTTCAAATCGCGAGTTTTACTGAATTGGACATTTCCGGGGATTTTTGTTTGTTTGTTTAGGATCTTGTGAAGAAAAGATGTGAGATGTTACAGAAGTGTGAAGAGATGATCGGGAAACTGGGTTTGTTCTCATCTAATGAGACTAAAGAAGATATTAGCACGAACAATCTCAAGTATCTTTTGGTAAATTTCTCTGCAATCGAGTTTTTGTTGTTTGGCCTTGTTAGTGGTATATTTCTATTCTAGTTTTGTTATTAGGTTAGGAAATATGTGAATTTCTGAAAGTGAAGAACTTTGGATGGTCCTATTGCTTGTAGTTTTAGCTACTGAACTTCAAAATTTGGAGTCTGAAATTTGGGTTGTGCCCTATTTTTATTAGACTTACCAGTTACTCTGTGTGGATATCATAAGATTGTATGTGTGTTTGAGTTGATATTTCTGTAAAGTGACTAGGGATATATTTTCTTGTGATTATAGGTGCCTTACTATCTTGTGGAGTTGATGGAGAAAATTATACAGGATGACCGATTCAGATTGTGAAGGCCTCGTATGAAAAGTTGAAGGTGAGTTTTCTGCTGAGTGTTTGCATGATGCTAGTGCTAGTAGGAATAAGTATTTGGTTGGATGTTCATAGATTGATGTATAGTCTTATTGTGTTTAGGAGTTCTTTTCGTTCTGTGAGGCAATAGAACTTGTTCCGGATGAGGAGTTGCAGGCTTCTTCACGAGAAGGTTCTGCTCCACCTGCAGATCGAAGGGCTCTCAAGGTAGGTTCAACTCTGTTTCTTTTGTTTATATTCTAACAAGAACGAAGTAAAATATTTTTGGATTTTGAAATGCGTGTTGTGTCTTTATGATTGTGATACTTTGTAGATAGCTCGGTTCAAACGTCAAAAGGCTGCGGAGTCAAAGCTTCTTGAAATTAAAGAGAGGAAGGAGAGACGTGGACGTTCAACTAAAGCAGCAGCTTTGTCCACTCCTGTTGAATCTGGAGAAGAAGATATTCTAGATGATGACAGTGAAGAAGAGAGAGGTTTGTCCCACTTTTTACTTTGTTGCTTTTTTTCTAAATCGATTTTCTTCTAAGCCTTGTGTTATCGCTTTTCTCTGCAGGCGTAGCTCTCCCCAATTAACTTGGCAATTTGTAAGGTTTGTCTAAAAATTATTTGTTGGAATCCTATAGTTTGGAACGAGATATGGCTTTACCTGATGATTGAACTGCGCTGCAGGCTATTGATCTTTTGGAAATGCTAAAGAGAGAAGAGGAAATACTCACTGCAATAAAGGAAAGACAGTTAAAGGTAGGTTACCTCGGAGTTGGTTTTTTACATGCTAACAAACTCTTTGATAAACATTAATCTAAGAAAATGTGTTATGATCTTTGATCAGAATGGAGAAGATGAGTTTTCTCGGGATGCTCTTGATGATCGTGCAAAGAAAGCTGAAACCTGGCACAGAGATGATTCTGCGAGGATACAGTACTCTAAACCGGCACAACCAATCACTTGTGCCACATTTGCACAAGATGTGTTAGAAGGAAGAGCTTCAGTATCACAGGGTCATGAACAAAAGCACCAACCTCTTATATTTGGTCCAGCAAGCATCGTGGGAGGACCACTCTCTACAGAAAGAGAGAGGATGATAGCCCAGGTTTTCCAACCAAGTCACAGGTAAACACAAAATCATATGCTTATCACAAAATCTTTTTGACCCTTTTGAGATTTTAAAAATTGATTAAACTTGGGCCTGTAGGATGCCAACAATGAGCATAGAGGATGCTGGGTTAACAGAGATGACGATAATGAAGGACTGGCAAGAGCAGACGAAAAAAAGCCATTGAAGAAGCAACCACCTCATGGTACAATGATAACCCATGAGAAGAAAGGAAGAGGACAATGAAGATGATGATGAAGACGAGGAAGCTGTGATGAAAGCTAGAGCTTTTGATGATGGAAGGACGATAATCCTCGTTGTGCAGGTAACAAGAAACTCACACCTTGTGGCTAAGATTGAGACTCAGACACATATTTAACATTTCCACCTCTTTGTTTTTCCTCTTCTTTCACTTATGTTGCCTGTAATGTAAACATCTTTATACTGTATCTACAGATTGACAGCATTAAATTTAACTAGTGGAATGACTTTCATTTTTGTAATTTTATTTGGAATATTATATTTAAATACGCCGATCATAGATGCAATATATATATTTAGTAAAAATATTAACGTGTGACTGGATCTGAAACCATCTTTCTTTGTCCTCGGGCATTATTGTGTGACAATTTATGGAATAAACAACAAAAGAATCAGAGATGTAACTGTAAACACACATTTGGCTTGTTCGATTGATGAACTTCAAAAGTACAATACAATAACATCACTAACATGTAAACCTAGCCTACCCTAGTTTCCTCCTCGAAACAACACTTTTCGTTACTTTAACAATCAACAAGATAAAAAAAATTCAATGACAAGAACAGAGAGAGAAAAAAGAGGATTAGATTCGATCCAGAAAACGAATACCCAGATGAACTTTGCTTAGGAAAATCCCCAATGAACTGATGCAGATTGAAACAATATGAATTTGAAGATGTACACAGAGAGACTGATGATTTATTACTTTTACCCTTCAATGCATTGAAACCCCTCACAAATCCAAAGCCAGATTCCAACAAAATAGCACAAATGCAGAAATCAAACATCAAAACCACCCAAACATGTTTCTTCCATATCTGTTTTGCCTTTTGTCTATGATGATGATCACTTAACAAACCATTTCTCAGTTCCTTGCGTAAGAATCAGTTATTCCCATTCCCAACCAAAAAACTGGAGTGTTATGTAATAAAATAAAGTTTAGGGTATTTTGTTGATATTATAAAAACTATAGTGACCTAATCCATAAATATATGTTCTTTGGACGTTGTTTAAAATATCGCGGAGAACCGACACCTCTCTGCACAACGTCAGTTATTGGACCCGATCAAAGATGGATCAACCCGACCCGAAAATGGCTCTGGTCTGATTCTCTCCGCCACTGAACCGATGCGGTCGTTTCTCGCGTCGGCCTCCGGTGATCATCGTCTCTCCGAGGAACTCCGAGGAATTGCTTCTGATCTGCGCTCGAGGAACACCGCTCCCTACAAATTGCTCCGCGCTATATAGACCGGATCCGATCCCTCTACCAGACCCGGTTTGTTGGGACTTTTCTCTGGCTCCCATTTTGTCTTCACCAGTCCCAAACCCAGAGAAAAGGTATGTGAATCACAATTCTGCTTTCAATTTACTATACTTTTTTTTTTTCTGGAGATTGTTCTTCTCTATACCTAGCGAAATTTGATCTAATTAGATTCTGTTTCTGCTCTCTAATTTTCTGTAAATAGTTTCCATTGAAAATGGTAATATAGATGAATCCAGCAATAAAAGAGATTGTATTTTGGTCAATTTAGAGGAAATCATGGAATAGAGTTTTAGTTATCCTTTAGTCAAAATGAACAAAATTTGTGTTTTTTTATTTTTGTTTGATTCATATTAGAATCCAAATATGCAAATTTCTGTTTGGTTAATTGGAATAATCGAGCATAACCGAAGAAAGGATGCTTCTTTGTTACTTTTCTTGAACTTTTTCCTAACTATATTTAAGCCTCTTGATGTGTGGCCATTTCTTTGTGAGTTTTATGTTTAATTTGATCTGATTTTTCACTTGGTAGAGTGAAGAACTGAAATTGAGATTAGTAAAGCAGAGAGGAAGGAATACGCTGAGCTTGTTAAAGATATAACACCTAAGAAACAAGTTGAAGAGCCTTTCTCGTCTTACAAAGATCAGCTCGGTTTTGGTAAAGCATTTTTGTGTGATTCCGGTTACTTTTTTCTTGGGGAATACATATAGTTCTCTGAAGCTTTTGTTTTTTCTTGCAAACTCATCTTATAGGTTTACACGTTGGTCTTACCATGTTCACTGGATATTTGGTTGGTTATGCTTCTTTCAGAGCTTTATTCAACCACAACCCCGCTCTGGTAAGCATTTTGTCAGAAAACCACGACTGTTAAGGGGACTTTCTGAATCATTGCTGCTTTGGATTTGTTTTGTTTTCTCCTTTCAGAGTGCTGCTGGTGGGATTCTTGGACTAGTTTTGGCTATGCTTGTGGAAACGCTTCTGTTTATAATCAAAACATCTAAAGATGATCTGCTTCAGAGCTCTAACTCATTCACTCCCACTACTAAAGAAGAATCAGTAGAACTTAGTTTCCCTTCTCCTTCCGATTCTTCTGAGAAAAGAAAGAGAATTGTAGGGATTTAGCTTGGAGGCATATGTGATATGATTGAATGAATCTATCTAACCCGATTTGGAAATTTTTGTACAAGAAACACAAACCTAGGTTTTGTTTTTTTAAAATGGAGTCTTTTTGTTTCCTATCTTTTCTCTGTTTTAAGGACAGATATATATGTATGTGACCAAGACACATCGAGAAGAATTTTCACGAATGTAAAGAGAACTCAGACTAAGATTTGTGGTTAATGAATTTTGAGATGAGATTTTCCGATGTTAGCTCACTTAAGAGATATTAAACTCATTTTCATTATATATTTGTGGTTATACTGCTCATATATTTGTGACCAAGACACATTGTCACATTGATAAGAGTTATAAAATCTACTAATAAATAAGGAAAACTTTGAATGGATTTTGCTAAAATTTACTTTTATGGGAAAATTGAGAATATTGAGCTCTGGAATGAGATGATGAGTTCACGTTTGGCCAACAAAATATAACATTAAAGGTTAGACTTTGAAGGTAACAACTAGTCTAATTAAAAAGTGTAGATGAAGAATCATTCTTGCTTTTTGGTTGTGTGCAGGGGAGTTAGGGACAACTCGTGCACAATTATCCTTGAGGAGAAGAGGGAAGAACGGATTCAAAGGAAACATTTGGGGCTAACAGTTGGCATCTAAAGCCGAAAACGCCTTGCAACATGAGGCTTCAACATTTTCAAATTTTCTAGAGAAAATTGATTTGGAGATCTCGAGCACACATCCTTCAATGTTGAAGAGAGACAACCAACATTTTATAAGATCAACAGGTATGCCAGGTGGGAAAAGTCCAGGCGGCAATTGCATTTGAGCTACACCTTGAGTGACAAAAATGGCAGCACAAAGAGAAACCATTAAGAAGATTGAAACAAAAGATTTGCTTCCCATCTTACTTGTTAATCTTTTTTATGTTTTGTTTTGTTTTGGTTTAGGTTTAAATGTTTGGATGGTTTTGGATATAGGAAGAAACCTAGACCAAAATCCAAAAAGCGAAAATTTTATATTATAATTAAAAACATAACTATATCATGAAATTTCATTTATGTTATTAAATTTCAGTTATGTGTATAATCATGTACGTAAATACAAATCTACTGTACTTGTCGCATGGTTAGAATTATAATAATGTTTAACAAAAATTATTTATTGCCGCGCGTCGTGTACAATAATACACTTGTTTGTTTTAGTCAAATTGGTGAAGAAATTTTTCAATAGGGTCAAATAACCATCCCAAATGCCACAATTGGGACATTTCCCTCTCTTTTTTCTTGTGTTCACATATGTGAATAGCATATGCTTTGCGGTTGTTTGGTTTGGTTTTGGATTAAAGACATATAATAAATAAGCAGTTTCGAGGAAAAAAAAAAGCATATGCTTTGCGGTTTATAAAATTAATTCGCTGCCTGACAATCAAGTCTTTAAGGCTATTAGCCGTTTGCTTATGCTATAGATAATTCTTGAAATATTTCCAAATTAGTGAAAAAATTCAATTAAAACAACAGATCTAGTATGTCTGTGTGTCAATGAGATGACTCGATGAACTTTTGTTTTTTTTTTGTTTTTTTCCATTTTTTTTAATCCAAAGCTTCTCTCGTCCATGTGCTTAATCATCGGAGAATGATTGACTTTTCTATTTTTAACATAAAGAAAAACACACCATAGACTTTGCTTTTTGACTCAAACGAAAGTTGGTCCAAGCTTCTAACGTCCAGGTCCAGGAGAGTCAATTGGAGAAAAAATCTCACTTAATGAGAATTGATTCCCAATTAAAGTGTATGATTAAAAGCTGATTTTGTAGTTACACAAATTCAATCAATTTAAATATTTATTGACTTGGTCAGTATATTAATTATTGATTTTTGGGCAAATAAAATTAATCTTATAGATCATAAATTATTTCTCATTTCTCCTTTAATGACAATATGATAAAATCATACGTTGGCACATTCGTATGTGGCACCTTTACCAAATTAAATTTGGTACGTCGACTCACTACACTTGCAACCATTATAAACGTATTTTGTTAACGTTCTAACTTTAGTGATACTTTCGATCGTTTTGATTTGATCTATTATACTAATAAGTATAAAAGTTCAAATTTGCAATTACATATAAAATAATTAAATTGCAAAGAATATATTAAATAATTATCCAAAACATTAAATATTTAGAAAACTAGAATTTAATCAAATAAATCTTAGAGTATAAATTAATTATCTCCAAAATTTTGCTGAAATATTCAACAAGAATCAGACCAAATAATTATTTATTTTCCAGATTTTGGCAAAAATATATAAATTAACACCAATTTATTTAAAATGCAGAAACCTATAATTATTTTCTGTTTCCCAAAAGACAAATAAATGTCAAATATTGAGAAAATAAAATAATTAACTAGTGTTTAAAATATTTAAATCGCTAAAACGGCTTATGAATCGCAAGATGCGTTTTCAACACGTTTTCAATTATTTAATTATTATTTTTATTTATTTTCTAAAGTAATATTTGTTTATATTGCTAGTAAAAACGTTTACAAATCGTTTTTCTGTAAAATAAATAAAAAATATTTTTAGAATTCGCAATGAAGCGTAATTCAAATGATTATTTTAAAAAATAAATAAATAAATAACGTTTTTAGAATTCGCAAGTAAGCGTAATTCAAATGATTATTTTCTTTCATTTTCTTTCCTCGAAAAATAAATAAATAACATTTTTAGAATTGGCAATTAAGTGTAATTCAAACGATTATTTTTTTCTTTTTTCAGATCGTGAAGATCTTATTTTGAGAATTCGTTTCGTGAAACAGACCACGTAAACCGTTTCTTCAAAATTTGTGTTTTGATCGAAATTTTTTTGCCAAAATAATATTATTTCCAGAATTTAATAAATATAAAAAAATATATGCAATATAATCAAAATATTTCCAGAAATATGAGCAATTTAAATAAATTAAATTGCATAAAAATAGATAAATGAATATGTATGTTTATTGTTAAAACACAACAAATATCAAACCCAAATCACCAGAAATGGTTTGGAGAATGATCATAAATAAATTGAGGATCCATATTCCTGTTCTTATAACAAAAACACTTCACAAAATATCAGTTTTCGTTAGTGCAATAAACAAAAACGAAAATTTTCAGAATTAGGATTATAAGAATGTTATTTCTACAATAGGGCAACCGAATAAATTGTAAAGATTATTGTGTATAAGATGATACCGATAAAGGAATTAAGTTTGAATTATCTACAAATCAAATAAATGAATGGACCTCTTAAGTCTTAACAAAAAAAAAATTTACTTCATCGGTATTTTCTTCTTTTAACGTTTGTATCTAAACTTTTGTCTTTTTTAAATCTCTTTTCATAGTCAATGCAAGTTTCCAATGTTAAGCAACTTTTACTCTACATTGTTTTAATATATATATATATATATATATATAGATTTAAAACATTTTCAGCCAATTCGCCACTCAGTTTCTCTATTGAAGCCATTCACTATTACAGTGATTGATTTGACAAGTAACTTCTCTGAACTTACATGTCTCATTTCATATATGTTTTGAAGGGGAAAAGGGGAGAAGTGTCGATTTGGACCTCGATTTTTGTAAAAGTGCATTTTTATATCTGAACAGGGGTTCAGTGTGTTTGGATACTAAACCACAATAAAATTCAAATTTCGTACCTTAATTTCTAATCTCGTGTCCAAATCAGATTTGTTGTTAACAGACGTTAATGAACCGTTTATGTTGCTGACTAATCTGCCACGTCAGATGATGATTTGGCCAAAACGACGTCGTTTTGGCCATCCCAGGCAAAATTTTCAAAAAATATGTAACCAACGGGACTAGAACCCTCAAACTTAAACTCATTAATGCATGCATTTTAACTAGTTGAACTATAACCATCATTGAGTATTACACTACCATTTTAATTTATAAACACTAAAATATTTTAGAAACAAATAAAAATATATGTAATTAAAAACCGAACCATGTTATATTGGTTTAGTTATTTTAGGATTATTAAACCGAACCGAATCCAATTTTGGTATAAACAATTGTTTTGTTCGATGCATTGGATAAACCAAAAGACATGACAAGCTACTCACACAATCTCTCATACGTTTTGAAAGCTGTTTTCCATTTATCTAGATGCCGTTTATGAATATGATGATAACCACTTTTAAAATCGAATTAAAATAGGGATGTCTTACCAATTTGATCAAAATAATCATTTAGTAGCGGAATGGGAAAGTGATATCTAACTGTAATTTTGTTGATAATCCGACTATTCACACACATTCACCACTTTTCTATATAACATATTCTTTTTCTCAGTACAACTCTCTTCAAATTAGACGAACACATGAAAAAAACCCTTATAATAGAACAAAAGTACTCCTGAGAATACTTCTACTCTTCAAGGCCCAAACGATAATAAACTTGTCGCGTTGAGTTCTACAGAAAAGGAGCTAAGATTGCAGTTGTAATAAAATTGACCGTGGGTCAGGGCAATTTTTTTTTTTTTTTTTATAACCCACTGTTGATTAACTTTGCAAATAAAGAATACGCTTGAGACGTGGGACACCAGATTTGAATGTATGGAACTGATTCAACAAGAAGTCAGCTAGAATTGAACAAAACTGAAGAAAATTTGCAGCACCCAACTTAGTGGTAAATGTTTATAAAAAAAAACTTAGTGGTAGTATTGATCTTAATAATCATGACCACAATTACGATTATTATGGTTATAATTGTTTTTAAATATCTGCTACGGTTATATTAGTGATTACTTTAATCATAAATATCAACTAATATATTTTTTTTGAACAAAAAGAGAGAGGATAAATGACCGCTAACTTGGCACGTAGTTCCATGCGCCAATCAAATTCTCTTCCAACCTCCTTTCGCGAAACCACAACCTCGAGCAAGATCTTTTGACCGGAGCACGGTGGTTTCGACCACCTACCCTCTGGCGTCGGCGGTTTTGGTGCGTTAGAGTTCTCGAGGCGACGAAGTTGGGGTTGCTCGACGGGGCTTCCCGCCAGTTTTCTTCCTTTTCTCCTCTCGCGTCGCTGAAGCTTGACGGTGCTCCTTTTTCTCTTCTCTCTCTCCGACGAGGTTCGGTTGAAGGTGTTAGCAGATTTGGTCTATTTCCTCAGCGGCTAGTAGCAGTCTTCGAGTTTCCTGTGTGTGAGGACGACGTCGTTTACTCCGGGTTCTCTGTTTCTCGTCGTGGCCCAGATATAGTGGCAATCTCGCCTCGGCGGTCTCCTCTCTAGGCTTTTGGCGCGTGCTCGGCTAGGTCATGCTCATGCTATCATCGGGATTATTGTCTCATCGGTTTGGTGTGGTAGTGTTTTCGGTGGTGGTTGGGTCGTTTCCACCGGTGGCATAGTGGTTGTCATGAATACTTTTCCTCTATAAATACAATGTCTGTATATATTAACATTAGGCGTAAGTTAGATAAATAGCTGAGCTTATGTTAGCATCAGTCTTATGTTGTATTTAAGGGAACAACACTGTACAGAGTTCATTAATGAGAACATGAATATTCTTCAAGCTTGTTTTCTTCTTTGTTGAGTTTGTTACAGAGATAGCTTAAGTTTGTTATGGTATCATAGCTACTCCGATCTTGAGTGCTTCCTGATTCGATCTTTTCTTATTTAATTCTTCACGATTATTTCTGATTCTTGTTGCATTGTCTTCTTCGCAAGCTGACAAATTGTAATCGCAAATTCATTTTGGATTTTTTTGTTTTTTCTTTGACCTCATCACTCCTATTTCTTACTTGTTTCGATTAATTGGAATGATATGTTTCATCTTTTCTTGATTCTTTGCAAATATAGGATCAAATTTCAATTCATTACCATCTGTCAATGCAATGATAGTTCCGCCGCAAAATTCATTCAATCCAGCTCAAAATTAATGCGATCTGACTCATCAATCCACCGATCATTACAATAATCCATATTTTTTTCATAGTACTGATCATGTTGGGCTTCAATTAGTCACAGATCGTTTGACAACTTGTGCTGATTTTCATTCGTGGAAAGGGTATTTTCGAATGGCTTTGAATGTCCGGAGTAAACTGGGCTTTATTGATGGTACAATCTTGAAACCTTCTCTTAATCATGTTGATTCTGGTTCATGGTCTACATGCAATGATATGGTTTCCACTTGGTTGATGAATTCATATCAACTGCTCATGGTATATGGAACAATTTGATGAGTTATTTCAAGCAGGATGATGCTCCTAGGGTGTATGAAATAAAATAGAGATTGAGTAACATTCAACAAGGTTCCTTACATGTTAGTGCTTATTACATGGAATTGGTTACTCTTTGGGAAGAGTATAAAAACTATATTGAACTACATGTTTACACTTGTGGATGATGTGAATGTAATGCTACTACACTTTGGGAGAAACTACAACAACGAAGTCGAGTTACCAAATTCTTGATGGGACTCAATGAAGCTTATGAACAAACGAGAAGGCACATTCTTATGCTAAAACCAATTCTAAGTATTGAAGAAACTTACAATATTGTTGCACAAGATGAAAGGCAACAAGTTGTAAAACCAGCTATCAAATCTGATAATGTCATCTTCCAAGCAACTAGTTCTTATGATGGCGTTCAAACAAATGGAGGTAACTCATATGGTGGTATATCATATATTTCCAATCCAACTGAATATGCAACAACATACAATACCTATAGACCGAGAAATAATAGGCATGTTTGTACTTATTGTGGCAAACAAGGTCATACGGTACATAAATGTTAAAGAGTTCATGGCTTTTCACCAGGATATAAACAGAGTAATCAAGGCAATGCTTCTCCAGGATATAATCAGGGCAATGCTTCTCCATGTTATAATCGAGCTACCTTTGTTCCTCGGAATCAATCAAGACCACAATTTACGTCTCCAGGAAATTTCAACACTCCACAAAGAATAGTTGTCAATGTATTCTCTGGTTCTTCTTCATCTGACTTGATGCCTTATTACCCTCTTCCAACGATCAATGCTGTCAACTTGGATATTGGTCAGATGTCTCAAACTCAAATTCAGACTCTAATGCAATAATTGAATACTCATGTTCGATCTCCAGAGCTTCTAGCTCCTCCTCCTCAATCTTCCATTTCAGAACAAGGTGCTATGGTTGTTTCATCATCCTCTAGTACACAAATTCCTCTTTCTTCCAACCTCAGATATGAAAATCAAATCTTAACCTTTCAACATCAATGCATTTACTCTTTACAATCTTCTTTTCCTAATGGATCTTGGATAATTGATAGTGGGGCAACGAGTCATGTCTGTAGTGATCTTTCAAAATTTACAGAGATCTCATTAGTTTCTGGCATTTCTGTACCTTTACCTAATGGGACTCGTTTAGACATTGAACATCATGAGAAATTCGACTCTCAGATTCACTAGTTTTGCATGATGTTTTGCATGTGTCATCTTTCCATGTGTTAGAAATGAGCAAAGCAATGATTGGAGTTTAAAAGACTACTAACACTGATTAGTAGTCTTTTAAACTCCAATCATTGCTTTGCTCATTTCTATCATACTCTATGTTTGCTTCAGGGATATTCTCTCGGATTGATGATTAGGAGGGGTAGTCTTATCAATAATCTCTACATTCTCGATGCTACCTCACTCCCATCACTTGAGGATTCATCTCATTTTTGTGGATCCTTGATAGATGATGCGAATCTTTAGCACCAACGCCTAGGACATCCATTAAATGCCAAGTTACAGGTCTTATTTCATAATCTTTCTATTCCTAAATTGAGTCTGTCTAGTGATAATCATTGTCCAACATGTCCTTTAGCAAAACATAAGTGTCTTTCTTTTCCATCTCATAACCACATATCTTCTCATCCATTTGAATTAGTTCATCTAGATACATGGGGTCCTTTTCACATTGAATCTGTAGAAGGATATAATTTTTTTCTTACAATAGTGGATGATTGTACTAGAGTTACATGGATTTACATGATAAAAATAAAAGTGATGTTTCTCATATTTTTCCTATATTTCTAAAACATGTGTTTACCCAATACCAAACTCGTATTAAAAATATAAGAAGTGATAATGTCCCTGAATTAGCTTTTACTGAACTGATTAAAGAACATGGTATGTTACATTACTTTTCATATGCATATACACCTCAACAAAATTCAGTTGTGGAACCTAAACATCAACACTTGCTTAATGTAGCTAGGGCTCTCCTTTTTTATTATAATATTCACTTGATCTATTGGAGTGATTGTATCATTACAACTGCTTTCTTAATAAATGGACTCCTTCTCCTTTGTTAAATAATATGACACCTCTTGAGAAACTTTTAAACAAAGCACTTTATTATTCTCAACTCAAGAGGTTTGGTTGTCTTTGTTATGTTAGTACTTTGGAGAAGGATTGTTCAAAATTCACACAAAGGGCCAGACCATGTGTCTTTTTAGGTTATCCTTCAGATTATAAAGGTTATAAGGTTCTTGATATGGACACAAATCTGATAAGTATTTCTAGGCATGTTGTGTTTCACGAATCCATTTTTCCATTTAAAACATGTGATTCCTTTGATCCTGATTTTTTCTCCAACATCATTTTACCTTTGCCAGTCCCATATCTTGGTGATTCCCAGTCTTTATCAACTGATCCTTCTTCATCATCTATGCTTGGAATTAATGCATCTAATAGCACTTTGCCTAGGACTAATACATCATCTGTAATACCTAGGATTAACATACCTCACACTGATGCATCTTCACCTTTGTCCATTCTAATTGACTTGTCTGAAAATGATGCATCATCATTTTATATCTAGGTCTGATGTACCTCCTAATTTACTCCAATCTCATAAGGTAGTTGTTTAAGTTTTGCTGAATTCAAATGAGATGTCTGTTTCTAAGGTTAGACCAAAACGACAAGTTAAAGCCCCTAGTTACTTATCATAATACCATTGTGCTCTTACTCATCTTATTCCATCTTTTTCAGCCTATCATACAATTCCATACCCATTATCTTCTGTTATGTCCTATAACAAGTTCACTTCACCATATTGTGTTTCTCTTCTTTCATATTCAACTGAAACAGAACCTAAAACCTTTAATCAAGCCATAGTACATGAAAAATGGAAGGATACTCTTGGAGAGGAGATTCATGCTATGGAACAAAACAGAACATGGAGTATTTGCTCTTTGCCGCCTGGGAAAAATGTTATTGGCTGCAAATGGGTATTTACCATTAAGTATCATACTGATGGTAATATTGAGAGATATAAGGCTCGATTAGTTGCAAAAGGTTTTACACAACAAGAGGGTGTGGATTTTACTAAAACTTTCTCTCATATTGCTAAACTGACAAGTGTTAAACTTTTGTTAGGTTTGGCTGCTAAGCAAGGCTGGGATTTTATCTCAGATGGATGCCTCCAATGCTTTTTTACACAATGAATTAGACGAAGAAATCTACATGAGCCTTCTTCAAGGTTATACTGTTAGTCCTAATGAGGTTCTTCCCTCTAATCATGTATGTAGACTCCATAAATCTATATATGGTTTGAAGCAAGCTTCCCACCAATGGAATCAATTGTTTACTCAAGTATTACTAAAAGATGGTTTCATTCAATCAAAAGCAAATACGACTCTCTTTGTTAAATTCATGGATACTAGTTTTATATCTTTGTTGGTTTATGTGGATGATATTGCTATTGCTAGTAACAATCTGGATGATTTGGTTGCATTTAAGACTATATTATCAATAGCTTTCAAAATCAAAGACTTGGGTCCTTTGTGTTTCTTTCTTGGTTTGGAAATTGATAGAAGTTCTAAAGCTTTACATGTCTGTTAGAGGAAATATGCTATTGATTTGCTTGAAGATACATGTCTCATTGCTTGTAAACCAAGCATAGTTCCTATGGATCCATATGTTTCTCTGAGTAAAGATTTTGGTAAGCCTATGGAGTCTGCTACACCATATCGTGAACTGATAGGCAGCCTTCTCTATCTCACTATAACTAGGCCAGACATTACCTTTGATGTTCATCGTCTCATTTAGTTTCTACAATTTCCCACTGAAGTTCATTTACAGGTTGTACACCATATGCTGAAGTACTTAAAAGGGAATCCAGGCCAGGGTCTTTTTTATCCGACTACAAATGATCTGCGTGTTAATGCATTTGCTGATGCTAATTGGGGTTCCTGTCCAGACACGAGAAGGTCGGTTTCTAGTTATTGTGTTTTCCTTGGAAATTCTCTTATCAGTTGGAAATCAAAGAAACAACAAGTACTGAGTCGTAGCAGCACTGAGGCTGATTATAGAAGTATGGTTGATGTTACTAAGGAGATTATATGCATTCAACAGCTGTTTGCCGACTTTAGGATTCCTCTTGTTGCTACAACAAAACTCTTCTGTGACAATAAGTCAGCCATCTATATTGCTACAAACCCAGTATTTCATGAACACACCAAACATATAGAGATTGATTGTCATACTATTTGAGATTTGATAAAAAAAATAAAATGGCACTTTGAAAACCATTCATGTTACTACTGACAATCAATTAGCTGATATATTGACCAAGCCACTTCATTGGAGACCATTTCATTCTTACTTGGTCGGTTATCAATTTCAAGCCTTTACTCTCCTACATCAAGTAACTCGATTCCATATTCAAAGGCTTGTAGGGGCGTATCATGAATACTTTTCCTCTGTAATGTTTGTGTATATTAACATTAGGCGTAAGTTAGATAAATAGCTGAGCTTATGTTAGCATCAGTCTTATGTTGTATATAAAGGAACAACACTGTACATAGTCATTAATGAGAAAATTAATATTCTTCGAGCTTGCTTTCTTTTTCGTTGAGTTTGTTACAAAGATAGCTTAAGTTTGTTAGTGGTGGTGTGTCAACGGTGGTTTGGGCTGGTTGTGTGTGTGAGATTTGGTCGGAGGTTTTTGTTCGGTGACAGCTTGCCTTACAGGATTTGACATCCGGTGTGTCCCAAATTGCTTCACCTTTAGTCTCTTTTGTCTTTGGGCTTCGGTTACGGCAGTCCATGTAGCGGTTCTTGGATTCGGCAAGAGTGTGCTCCGGTGTGTTTTGTGTCGAATAGAGGCGGCAATTCGGTTTTGGTGGCTAATTCAAACCTGTGGGAGATGATTTCTTTAGCTACACATTTGGGAGTGGCGGCTGGAGGCAGATTTTCTGGCTTTCCACAGAGGTTCTCGTGTTGCCGGATACGATTTAATTCACTATACCGGTTTCGTTTTTACGTTAGTCTTCCGAAAGTTGTGGTATCCCTTCTTTTGAGGTTCACAGGTGGACGATGTAAAGGGGCAAAGGTACGTTATTGCTAAGATTTTTGGTTCATGGGTAGATGGTAAGATGGTATAAAGGCATTTGATTACTAATCTAAAAATTATATTAATTAAAAATGAATATGTTGAATGGTTTAATCAAAACTGTGATTTTGTTTGTACTTTGTTGAAATACCATCTTGTGAGATGGTACTTGTATTCTCTCCTTTTAACAACAAATTGTCTCTCAAATCATTCCTAATAATTTTTTTTAGATGTCAAACAAAAAAATTGATTTATTGATTTTTGATATATAAAATTTTGATTTATTTATTCTTTTTAAGGAAATTTTGATGAAAATAGTTTCCTAAGGGGTTGTGATGATTAAAATAAACAAAAATGATTATGGAGAAGAAGGAGAATCAGTTTTGTTTATTATTTTTTTCTCGGTAGAAATAATTATGGGTTTTTCAAATTTGTTTATATTTTGTTAAAATACTATCTTGTGTGGTAGGGTTGTTACGGATCCGGATCTGGAATTTTGTGGATATATGGATTCAGATCCAGGATTTTGAGGATATTCGAATCCTTCAAAATCTCAATTTCATCGTCCGAATCTGGATCCCGCATATGCAGATTTGGAAAAAAATTTTAATATAGAAAATAGGTTTAAAAAGGCGAATATTCAGATCCGGACCCCGGATATCCGGATCTGGACCCTAGATATCCGTTCTGGAAAATTTTAGTATCTGGATCCGAATATCTATTTTCTGGGTATGGTTTCCGGATATTTGATGGATCTAGAGATTTGGTAACAAGCCTATTGTGTGGTGGTATTTGTATCTTCTCATTTTAATATAAAAAATTTCCCCTCAAATCATTTCTAATTATTTTTTATCTAGATGTAAAAAAAATTTTAAATTTTTTTGATAAAAAATATTTTTGGTTTATTTACTCAATGAATCCTTGTTTTCCAATAATGCAAGATTTTTGATGAATTTTTACAAATGACTAATTCAATAATATTAGATTTGAAATAATTTAAACAAATACCATATCTAGTAAGATAGGATTTTAAAAGGTTTTAGAGAATCACCAATTGAATAAGGTGAAATTTGAAGAAAAATTAAAATCATCCCAAAGCAATGATTTAAAATAAATTTTGAGTGATTATTAAAATTTGAGTAATGAAGATTCTCACATCACCGACTTGCCATTATGGGGTTGAGGCGATTCTTACGACATATTTGCCGTTTTTAGTTTCTATCTAAAGATAAAATATCAAGTAAAATTACTTAGGGCTTAAATAACATTCCTGGAAGCTGCATAAGTTAAATAACATTACTTAGGGCAATAATAATTATTTACATAAGTGGATAACATAATTGGATATTTGAAAAAATAATTTTTCAAGTATAATTATTACAACTAAGATAGAAATATCTTTTTTTATTCGTTTATTACATTATTATTATTAGAAATATATGATATAATATTATTATAATGATATTCAACAACTGCTGCAATATATGTGATTATAATGAACTTTTTCTCCGAGCAATGATTATAAGATGCAAATTTTTTTCGACATACTGCATTTACGATATCTTCTGATGGACATGTTCTCCCCGCAACACTAAGATTTACGACAAAGAATTTTGCATGTACGATATCTCCATGATAGACATGTTTTCTCCGCAACACACAAGACCACGACAGACGATTCTATTTACAACACTTTGAAACTTCTGACAAGTTTTGTATTCATTAATCTGCAAGAAACTGTCATTTTTAAGAATCAAACCCCAAACTTACTGTAAAAGCCTCTAAACCTTTCTCCAATGGATCAATCGTGCTTCCACATTAGAAATGTCTAAGTTATATTATCTTTATCTCTATATCCAAATAACTCTCACAAATATCTCTATACTAATATTAGAGAAGTATATTTATAAAAATAACATTGAAATTATAGAATATTACAAAAAATGACATTAAAAAGAAAAAAAATTATCATTTCATTATGACTAAAAAGTCTGTCAATTTTTAACTAATTAACACACAAAATATAATATCTTTATTTAAAAAATCAATCATAAAGATTTTTTTCTAAATCATCCGGAATATATGTTTACAAATATTCCTCGAAGCCCAAAAAAATTATAGACGGATATATTTATCTCACACCATCTATACATAGAAAAATTTAACACTTTATTAATACTATCAAAAGTTAATAATTAAAAGTATTATACATCAAAAAATAGTCTAACTAATTTTTATATTTTTAATTCAAAATTCTACATTTATATTTATAATATTTCACAAGAGCCGGGGTGGCTCAGCTAGTGGTAATCGGCCGTGTCGTTTGAGTTGGTTCCATTCCTCTAGTCTTGCACCGGGGTAATGCTACCACACAGGTTTTGAGGCGAGGCGCTGCGCTGCCCACTTTCGGTACATTTAATAATTTTAAATAAAACATAAATTTTAAAAAATAATTCCGCGCAATTGTAATGCGCAGGTTAAAATCTAGTATTTCTACTATTAGTGCAACCAAAACACAATTATAGTGAGTATTTTAACTATAAGAAAATTAAATTAACTAATAAAATCATCTCTTCAAAATCCTATTTAAACATGACTAATAAAATCATTAATTATCAATAGTTGGATCATAACCATTAGTTCCGAGGGTTGTTAAGTGATTTGTACAACTTGTATAGCGATTTGAAAAATAATAAAATCAAGAATTTTAAATATTTATTTTAAAAGTTTTGAAACATTTTATATAAAAAAAATTATAATTACAGATATATTGTGTTTGGTTAATATATATCAAATGTATGAAATTGATATAATAATATTTTATATAAAATTAAAATTTGGGGATTTTGGTTTTGAATGTTGCAACAAATGGACAAACAAAATATTTGCAGAGTAACTCGCTTTTTGTTTATCATTCATAAATTGTAGTTTGTATGTGAACAAAAAAAAACAAAAATCCCGTGCAGACCAACTGTATACCGGTTTTACAAAAAATAAATTTGGTCCATAGCAGATTGTTGTCTACATCAAAACTATGATGGTTTAATCCGTTAACAGTTTAATCTACTCTACTTGCAACATACATTCAACCCCTTTAGTTTCTTTTGTTAATATTTTATTAATGTTTAAGATACATATTTTGTTAACAAAATTTACTAACCACGTACCACTGCAAATGTTTTGAAGAAGAGGCTTATGATTTAGAGCGGTTTCAAACAGTAAGAAGTGGTACAAAAAAGTTTGTAATGTTGTCAAATGCTAATAACCGTAATTTTCCGCTAACGTGGCATTTGCAAGTGTAACAAGAAAATCAATTAATATTTTAGAAATATTTAACGTGATTTAAACATTTAAAAGAATAAAAGAGATTGACTGTAGAAAGAAAAAGAAAGAAAAGAACATAAGAGCTTGATTGGGAAAAAAGAAAGTTTAACTGGGAAACTTCTTTCGTCAAGGTTACGAGAAGTAATAAAATCTTTACATCCATAACACCAATCACCCAATAATCATCTAGTCTAAAAGAATAGAGGTCAGAGGGTAAGAGAAAATCAGGGACAATTAAAACTGTAGAGAAAGTAAAGAATTAAAAGTCTGGCTGAAAACTTTTCAGCTTGATTCAGCAATTTAACAACAAAAATTTTGTATTAATTCTTCCAACACCAACTAATATATAGATATATTTATTTCGGACAAATATCAAATAATAGCGGATATATAAGTCAAATAAGAATATTTAAGATATGAAAAACAAAAACTATATGCGAAAAGTATTTTAGAAAATGGAACAGATAATATGGGTAATATATAGATAATTCAGATATATAAAAATACTATCCTAATCGGCAAGGATCGTATTCATATTTGGATATCTCAATTAACTACGAAATTTTATTTTTTTTCTTAAAGTATTGGTTTAACAAAATTTTAATAAATTTTGTAATTAAAATTTTGTAATATTAACTTGTTTTAGATAATTTAGGTAATATTATTATTCTTAACAATATAAGTCAGACTCGTGCTAACATGGATATTCATAAATTATTCACCCTCAGTTGAATTTGTAGCATGCTGACATGCACACTAAAATCGTTGTCCCCTTTGACCATTTCCTCGATAAGCATATCAAAAGTTATAGTGACTTTAGGCTTCCACACTGCTGGGTTTGAGATTAAAACAATTGTGTACTTACTCTCATAAATACAGTAATAGTTACATAGTAGATAGTAATATGCACGGTGTCCTCCGGAGAAATATATGCTTTTTACTTTGTTAATTAATATAATAAATTATTATTATTAATGTTATAAATTAGGTTTATATTATTTTCAGTATCTTATTTATCTGATTTATTATTAATATATATGGTTTGTGTTGTGTTAATTAAAATTATTAATATAATTAAAAAATGTATAACATGATTTACTATTATAAATATTATAATAATATTATAGTTTGTATTAACAGATACTATCCATATTTTGCGTGTGAAAATGTTTGTTTAATTTTATTATATTTACATGTTATTACATACTAACAAGATAATTATTTATTATATATTAGATGATACTAATGTATAAGCATGTATTATAGGTATTGTGGGTTGAAATTATTTTAATTGAAGATGAAATGTATAGATAAATAATTTATATTTAAATTATAAGTATCGTAATTTTATATAGTTGGTGCGTATAAAATATAATGTTCAAATTTGGCCTAGTTACATACCTCTAATTTGTTTCTTGCATCTCTACTTGCTTCTTTGTTTTTAGTAGATTTTGTACCATAAGAAATATATATTGAAATGCTTGTTTAAACAGGAAATCTGAATTTTGTAAGAAAAAAACTTAAATTTTCTTCATGTTTAGTTATTTGGATCACTTTGATTTTTATTTCAAATTTTAACACAACTATGATATATCAACTTCGATTCTCACACTTATATATTACATATTCCATTTACAATAAAAAATATATATCAATGCCACTTATATGGACTCACATGTATAGTTCGTTTATTGAACATCGATGTCAAAAATGCATTGCGACGGTGGAGAAGGAAAAAAAAACTTAAGTCAACACAGGTTAATTATCCGCTTATGGCCTCTCTTAATAACTAAAATGAAACCGTAAGATGCTTCAAACAGTTCCAAAATTCCAATAACAATGGCTTAAAACTGTTCCAAATTTCCAATTAAATCTCCAAATTCTGCCATTCATAAGTCTGTGACTAACTACAATCTCTAGATTCCGTTAAATTTTCCAGAAAAAAATAAAAATTCTAGACTAATTTACCGTTAATGATATATTAACATTTAAATGTTAAGGAAATATTTATTTTTTAATAGTACGTTGCCACATAAATATTGGTTAATTTACTATTGCTCAAATAATAGTACAAAGATTCATCAGTTGACCAAAAAAAAAAAGTTGAATGTTTAGAGGACAATGTTAGCTCTAAGTAATCTAGTTTCCAAATATATGAATAAATACAAATCTGAGTAAATTATTCGCAAATATATTGAAAATTTTGAATATATTCTAGATCCTTCCAGGTTATACGAGTGGTCTTTTGTGTTGACATTCTTAATTTTCTTTTTGTTAAATAATTGGTTGCCACTATTCTAAGGGCAAAAAAGCGATGAAGGCCGCCGGGTGGAAATGGAGGCGGCTTTCCATGACGCGGTTATTAAGAGTTAAGACTTAAGAAATTAAGAGATTTAGAGCTGGAGATTAATCACTACTTATCCAATTTCTTTTGGCTATACTTGTTAATAACTTGTATAATCACAGTTTTTATATAAAAATTATATTAATCACGAAAACCATATTCCTGTAAAATATAATATTATATATGGGGGAGCAAATATGATTCCATGAAGTTGCAACGTTGCTGCGGACTTCAACCCCAAACCCCTTCGCTAACCGCGAACAGAGGTGCAATGGGATATGGGGTTGGTGGAGCAAATATTATTCTACGTGTTTTGACTTTTACAGACTTCCCAGCTCATGATTTTGCATACATTTTTTGTTAAATATAATTAAAAAATCAAAGATGAAAAGATCTCGTTTTGACCAAACAAAAAAGGTAAAGAGAAAATGCTGACTTCACATCTATAAGTCAAGATTATAGTAAACATATTTTCGTTCTCTCTCTTTTTTTTTTTTTTTTGTTTCAATATCAATTCCTCTCAGAGCCTAACACAGTTCTTAAAATTTGCCTTTCCTTTTGTGGCGTATCGATCCTTGACAGCTGATCAGTCTAGTCACCTGTGAGCAACTGATATGTCAATGTACAAAGGAGGCCCGGAAGATCTGGAGGTTGGTCTCGGCTATAATGCTTCCGCAGCTCATGATGTTGCAGCAGTTCCACACTTTCAGGAAGATGTTGGGGTCAGTCTCGATAATACCAGCGGTGGCTCTGCCCCTGCAGTAAGCGTACACTTTTGTAGTTTCGCTTATCAGCTTTTCTATTATCTCTAATCTTCATTTCCTATGATAAGCAGCTTGTACATGATCACCAAGAAGCAGAAGCAGCCAACGGTATTTTCTCAGTTCCCTTATTTGCCCTAATGTTCTTTCATGCTGGTTTGGTTTAATTCAATTCCAGCTGGTTTCCTGATCTCAGCTATTAGGATGAGCATAAAAATCAAGCGAAACAATAATTATTTATTTTTAGTGTGACCCATAACTTTTGTTCATGCATTACAAATTCTAGGTTTTTGTAATTTTGCATAAAATATATATGTTAGTCTATAAACCAATAACAGTACAGTCTATAAATTTTTTAAAAGTCTTTATAAATTCATTTATCAATAACTCCTACTGCCTGTTGGTAGATGAATGTATAAAGGCTTATTGCGTTTGAGTTTGGACTTTGGAGGTTTGAGATATATAATTAAATTTCCCGATTCACGATGGATTAATTTCTATTCTCTTCTGTTGTTTTATTTCTCCCGGAAAATTTTCAACAGCAGTAGTTGCGACTGCAACCTTAACTTCAGGCGGGTTTGCGATTGGATTGAACGAACTCGTTCCATTAGTCAGAGATCGTAGCCTTGAAGCTTTGAATCAACATAATGGGGCAAGCACACCTCAATTCGTCTTTTGTTCTATGCTACTTTGCTTAAGATTTCATCTTATTTTTTACCATTTGATGATATAAAGGTTCAAGGATTGTCAATTCTGCTGAAGACTGACCTGAAAAAGGGCATAGCCCGGTGCGACAATGAAATACTGCAACGTAAGCAGACATTTGGGTCAAACACATATCCTTGCAAAAAGGGAAAGACTTTCTGGGTATGAACATTTAGTTAAGACTAGAAAGTTTGGTTATTTACGGCAAAGCTTTTCAATCTTCCATTGGTTTTTGTTGTAGCGCTTTATCTGGAAAGCTATCCAGTTTCCTCTTTCACTGGTTATCACGCTTGCTACTGTGATAAAGCTGCTGCTGCGAGTAAAAAGAAATGTGAGTTGTTTCTCTACAATATTAGATTATCTATTCACTTTTCTTTTCTAATTGTGTTTTGATATTATTAGGATTACCTGCTCCCTCTGGTTTCTTCTCTCCCAATTACAATGTTGTTTTGGTGTATATTCTTCCTTTTGTTTAGCCATTTATCACGTGGCTCTCTTTTTTTTTTTTTTTTTTTTGGGTCAAACTTATCATGTGGCTCTCTTTAGTTGTTGCTTTTTTTTTTTGTCTTTTAGATTTGGGCTTTTCAGTCTGAATTTATTTCCTGTTTGTATCTCACTCTTATGCCACTTGTAGGCTATCCACAATGGATGGTATGAAGAAGCTTGCATCATTTTTTTCGTTGTCCTTGACATCTTTGGGAGAGGTATTTTAGTACTATATTTGATGATCTTGAGTTTATAAATCAATTCTCAGACGAGAGAATATAGAAACAATCTGATTTATTTTGTTTCTCTCCCATTTTGCAGCTATAACCGAGTACAGGCAGTCTCGTCAGTTTGAAAAGTTGACTGAGGATAAGAGAAACGTATACCTAGATGTGTGTTCCTGCAGACTGTTTTCTTCTTAACTTGTGGATGGTGTTGCCCACAATTTGTGCTGAACGTTTTTTGTTGTAGGTTATTAGAGGTGACCGAAGAGTCCGGGTTTCTATTTATGATATTGTTGTGGGCGATATTGTACCCCTCAAGAACGGTTGTCAGGTAAGCATCTCACTTTTAATAGTAATCATTGCTTGGCTTGTTTATCTTGGGCTTCACAGTTGGTCTGAAGAATGACCAATGCTCCAGGTACCAGCAGATGGCGTCTTGTTTGTTGCAAACTCATTGAAAATTGACGAGCAAGAAATTACTCGCTCACACGAAATTGTATGATGTACCCCTGTTGGTGAGCTATATAATTACCCCTCCTGTTTTTCTAATCTATTTTTTCAATTAGCAGGTTCGTAAAGATCTTCAAAAGGATCCATTCCTATTATCTGGTTCAAAACTGATAGAGGGCATAGGTACAATGCTGGTAAGCTCTCGATATACCTCTCTTAATTTATTTATGTTTAACACATCCATCTCATAGACATATGTTATAGCTGCTTTTAGTAAAGATCATGAGGCCTTTCTTGAAAGTGATAAGCCACGTTGACATGGATGAGAATATAACCACAATAGACTCTGCAACAAAAGAATTCTGCATTGAAAGGTTTTTCGTGTTTCTGAAACAGCATCTCGTTCTTTGCCCCAATGTTTGTCTCTTCTTCTAGTGCCGCAAAAAAGATAAGCAAGGAATTCCAGTTTGTGTTTACTATCAGTAAAGCACTAGATTTATTGATCTGGAAAAAGAGAAGTTGAGATAAAAGAAGTAAGCTAGAATTGTTTTTTTTTTTGAGGAGGGTGCAAAATACAAATTCTGAAACATAGATTTCAGGAAAAAAACATACTTCAAATCAAAACTGGAAAATGCATTTCAAAATTTTACATCTCCTGGGAAAAGCCAGCTTTCTCCAATGGTTAAAGGAGATGCATTGGTTTCTTAAACTCAAGAATCTGGCTTCCTGTTATAGCATATTTCTGCAACTTGCAATTTCAATGGTTTGTGTATGCAAGTTTGACACTAGAGTGGTCGATATTTCTGTTATTTTGAACACTGTTCTATCATTGGAAAATTCTAAATATGGATTGTTTTTGGTGGAAAAAATAAAATTTTTCTTTATCCAATAGAAGATTGGCTTCCGTGCTTGTTTTCTCTGTACATGATTCTTGATCTTCTAATTCACTTTATTCTTTCCCATGTATTTAGGTTACAAGTGTTGGAGTGAATACTGAATGGGGGAAGATGATGGAGATTGCACATGAGACTGATGAAGAAAAGCCCTTTCAGGTCTGTTTTATTGAACAATGAACACTAATTCCTTGCTACCTGGCTATGATAGTTTGCGCATTTATCACCTGTGATTTGCTTTACTAGGTATACTTGAAATGGATTGCAAATTCTGCCAGCTGCTTAGTTGTTTTGTCCGCTTCAGTCGCCTGTATTGTTCAATTATGTCGGTAAGTCTGTCTTTTTTACGATGTACCCATCATGCTTATGTTCTGCATTCAGATCTAAGATCTTCAGCTCCATCCTAACAATAGACCTAACAACCTTTTAACTCCAGATACTTTTATGGTCAGACCAAAAAATCAGATGGAGATTCAATGTTTATCCTCGGAAATACCACTGCCGATGAAGCAACAGAATTTGTGATCATTTCCCTGAGTTTTGGGGTATGGGAATGCTGAACTTTACCTTTGCGGCTACAGTTATGGCATTTTTTGTAACCTTATCGCGGATTTTGCAGATCGCGACAGTAATAGTGGCAGTGCCTGTTGGACTCTCTATAGCTGTTCTATTGAAGTAAGTCTCCTTTTTCTAGTTTGTTTTAAATATTATACATATCAGAAAAAGCCTGGTGAATACTTAGGTTTATGGCAAGTGTTGCAAAGTGGTATGGTAATATGGTTGCACACGTTATTGCTATTCGAAGAGTGGCATAACCTTAAGTATGCATACTTCTAGTTTTGTCATTGCAGTTACCTTTTCATGTTTCTCATCTTATCATTTTGCTCATTCAATCAGCCTTGCAAATACAACGAGAAAAATGATGACAGACAAAGCCTTGGTACTCTACTTTTTTAGATTCCAAATTCTTCAATGTCGATAGAAACATCAACATGTGTTAAACTTCTGTAAATGTTTTTCAGGTGCAGACCCTCTCTGCATGTGAAAGAATGGGATTTGTTACAACTATATTGTGTCATAAGACTGGAATTTTAACTTTAAATCAGGCAAGTGTTATCTTTTCTATAAAATCAGCTCTTTCCTGCTTCCTATATTTCTCCTGAGTACCCATTTAAGCATTGATTTTCGGCTAAGCAGATGTCGGTGGTTGATGTCTGGGCTGGAGGAATTAGAATGCAAGATATGGATAATGTTACAGAATTGCCCACCTTTCTTAAAGAACTAATCATAGAAGGCATTGCCCAAAACACAAATGGCAGCGTTGTTTTTGAAACGGTAATTATGTCCTGGATCACACTGTTGAGTTGGACAGAAACTATTTGATTAGATTCCTGGAGCATGATTATTTTAATATGAATTATTCTTAATAATTTCATATTTATTTATAGGGAGTCATTGAACCAGAGGTTTATGGATCGCCAACAGAACAAGCCATTCTTAGCTTGGGGAATAAGGTTTTGTTTCTTTCTAATCTTATATTACTACTTAAGCTATTAAAGTTTATAACTAATGCCTGTTAGTTACTCGTATATTGTAGTTGGGAATGAAATTTGATGATGCGAGGTCAGCATCATTAGTCCGTCATATTATACCATTCAATCCAAACAAGAAATATGGAGGAGTGGCATTACAGGTAATAATTTTGTCTATACACATAAATATACATCTATGTCACTTGACACAGATATTCCGGGCCAGTTTTATAAGAACTCTAGAATTTTTTTGTAACTGTAAATCTGTCTGCGTATTTTGTGCTATGTTTGATTCTTATATAGTTGTATTCTTCATATTATTTATTTCTAGCTTGGTACACGAGCCCATGTTCACTGGAAAGGATCTGCAAAGATTATTCTGAGTTCATGCGAAGAGTATATGGATGGGGCCAGCAATCCCAGAGCTATTGATGAACAGCAGCGAAAGGTTTGTTTATGAGCGTAGATGACTAATTCACAAATACACTATTATTCCTTGTTCATTTTTTTATACAAAAGTCCATTCTTTCTTAAGTTTTTTGAAGAAACGATTGAAAACATGTGTATGGGAGGAATGCGTTGTGCTGCACTTGCTTATCGACCCTATGAACTGGGAAGTATTCCAACCATTAAGGAACTTTCTACACTACCTCGAAACCTTGTTCTGTTGGCAATTATTGGTATAAAGGTAACATTTCCAGCACTCATTCTAAAACTTAAGTTTGTATCAATGAGAATTGGTACCTTATTCCACTTTCTTCAAAGCGTATAAAGTTTCTTTTTATTGTCAATACTTATCCAACATTTTGATTAACGTGCAGGATTCTTGCCGGCCAGGCACAAGGGATGCAATCCAACTCTGCAATTCCGGAGGTGTTAAGGTACCATCTTGATGTTTTTTTGGTTATCTACTACTTGTTTTACTGTTCTTCCTCTTACATGAAACTTCAAGTTTGTGAACTTTTATTTGTAGAGAGAAATTTTATTCTCGTTCTGAGTTTTTGTCATCTCTAAGTGAGTTTGGGTGTAGTTATATTTTATGAGTTGCTATGAATTCTGTGGCAGCACCAACCTACAATATTTGTTGCGGAATACAAAAAAGTATAAGCGATTTTTTTTCTTTGGGTCAACCCCTTATATTGGTATACTTTCTAAGTGGAAGATGTTGACTTTCAGGTTTGCATGGTGACGGACGATGACGTTTTGACTGATAAAGCAATAGCAATGGAATGTGGGATACTGGGGGATGCATCTGGCCTTATAAGGACAGGAGCTCAATTTCGTAATCTTTCCGATGTAGAAAGAGAGCAGATCGCTGGCGACATCTTAGTATGAAACCATTCTTCTATATTTATGTTTTAACAAATAAATTAATCTGTGCACATCATGAGACATCAACAAGTTGGAATCATGGGATAAGATCAATTGTATTCAGTATCAGTTGTCACAATGTCAGACCTTGCTAAGTGAACTTGTAGTACACCTATAAGAAACTAAATATGTTGGTCAGATTGCTATTTTGACATAAATTCTTATAGGTCTACATTAGCCGACTGGGTCAAGAACTAGATTGAGCCAAAAATTAACACACTACTACTCTATGTGAAGGTGTTTGCTCAATCTTCTCCCAGCGACATCCTTATGCTGGTCAAAGCACTGAAGGAAAGAGGGCATGTAGTTGCAGCCACTGGGATGGGAATACATGATCCAAAGACACTACTGGCGGTCTGTAGCTACCATATTAAAAAAAACTCGAAAACTCATCACACTATTTCAAAGATAATATGAATTCTAAACACTGCAAGACATATCCATCATCACTACAATCCACAATTCATGTTTTCTTTGCACAGGCGGATGTTAGCCTTGCTATAGGAATTGGAGGAACTGCAGCAGCAAAAGAAATTTCCGATATCATTATATTGGACAACAGCTTTGCTACGATTGTCATGGTTAGTTTATTATATGCATGGTTGAAATAACGAACTTGGGCAGCCTGGCAGGTAGTGGCTAATAGAATGCATACAATAATGATGAGCAAACCTTGACCGTTTGGCAGTGAGATTTTGTTTAAATTATTTTGATTGTGCCAAGAAGATATTAGAGTCTTGTTTTGGATAATGCAGGTTATCCAATGGTGTCGGTATCTGTACTCCAATATCCAGAGATGTGTCCTATTCCGGCTCACTGTCAGTGCATCAGCCGTGGCTATCTGTGTGATTGAGGTTGCCTTTTATGATGCATTTCCACTTAATGCCGTGCAGGTTCGAAAATGTTATTCCTTAGTTACTTTATTGTCTTGTAATTCAGTTTTTCCACGACTGGAAACCTTGTTCCTAATTCATATTTTGCATTTCCCTGATGCAGCTTCTGTTGCTTAATCTTATAATCGACATCTTTGGAGCATTGGCGTTGGTATACAGACCAACAGGTCACCATCTAATGGGAAAGCCACCGGTTGGTATAAGGTACACAATCTGAATAGGATGAAGGATGAGATTTGATTAATAAGTCAGAGAGACATTATTGTATCGGTGCTGAAATCCTGGAAGACACCGTTGGTTAAAACACATGTTCTACGTGAATATACACAAACTGATCATACATTTGTATACCTTTTTCGTTTTGTTTATTCAGAGACCCTCTTATAACGAAGACGATGTGGTCCAAGTTGGTGCTACAGGTATGCTGCCTAAAATCCTTAATTTGTCATGTGTCAACACTAAAAAATACAACTTGGAGACATCTAAATAATGCTTCTGTCATGGATTACCTTCATCCAGGTAATTTACCTAGTGCTGTCGCTGGTGATTGTAAACTCTGATAGGCTACTTGAGCTGAAGCATGGTCATACTGGTTATGCTGAAAAATTGAAGAACACATTTATGTTCATTTCCTTTGTCTTCTTCCTGGTAATGCCCGATTTATCCTAGCTCCTTTAATTAGCGTTTATCTGAGACTAAGTTGATCATCTCTGCCTTCTTCTATATTTGTATCCCCTTTTCGAATTTTAAAAATGCAGGTGTTTGGTGAGTTTGAAATCCGCAGTTTAGACCAAACTGTCAAAGAAACCCTTAGAGACAATATGTTTCTCATTATAATAGCCTCAACTATTATATGTCAGGCAAGTCTTCTGTACAAGTGAACACAACATTGATCTTCGTTTTCTTCTCTTATGTATCCCTAAACCGTATATACTTTATTTTTATTCTTTGTATATCAGATAAGCTTATCTGAGTTCCTGGGCCCTTTCAATTCTGCCCTTAAGCTTGACTTGAAAAAATGGCTGGTGACCTGTCTTCTGGGATTGCTTAGGTTCTGATCCTAAAGATCCTCAACTACTTTATACAATTTTTACTCTTCAATTTTTTGTTTATATATATTTAAACCTTTTCAGCCAAGTCGCCACTCGCTTCCCTTTGCAAGCCCATCAATATTACCGCAACTGAGTTTTTGTCTTCCCATATAGACTCAATTACCGTAAGAACCTTTCACTCCCTAATCTCTTAATTAATCACATAAGAATATCTTATTTAGATTTTGACAATTAACTTCTCTAAACTTACAGTTCTCAGTTCAGGCCAATAATAATTGAAGCATCCCCGTTAGCACTGGAAGCTTCGGAGGCTGTTGTTCTCTGCGTGAGTGTACGTGAGAGATTTAAGTAATGGGAATGAACTGTACTATGTATGTAACATAGTACAGTTAATTCAGTCAGTTCATTTCCTCTTCAAGCTATGTAGAGTAAGATGTGTGTCTGTCAAATATAATATAACTTCAATCAGTTCATTTCTATTTTAACCTTTCACTCTCTTGTATGCGATCCAATATGGTATCTCAGCAGACTTTTGCTCAACCTCTTCGTTCTTCTGCTTGTTTTCTTGGATTCGGCAACATTTCTTGATTTCATCTCCAATTTTTGTTTTCTATCCTGCTAGGTCTATTTCTATGATCGAGTCAAGGTCACTATGACAGTTTAACATAAAAATAACGGTACATTAAAATTATATTTCAAAAAGACAAGAATTAATGAAGAGTTGAAATTTTATTCTAAATAATCAATGAATTCTTTTCAAAGAGGTTTAAAATGTGTTTATATATTTATATTATTAATATTACCCATATTTTAGTCTCAATCAAACAGTGAGAAACAAAGAAGCTTCCAACACACACACATATATATATATATATATCCAAATTCAATATATAATGATGGAGACAAGTCAAGTGGCTGAGTCTATTTTTAGTCAATCTTGATGATACTAAACTAAAAGACTAAAACTTGAAAATGAAATTATATAGAAGAAAGTGTAAGGATTAAAATTGGAAGTACCTGTAAGTAGAGTGTTGAATGAGAGAGGAATGATTGGTGAGGAAGAAAGGCATTGTTTAGATAAAAGGTGATCATCATGATGCTGAAGATAACTATGCAAATACAAAAGCTTCTCTCTCTCTCTCTTTTTCGGATCTTTCTTCGAGAATCAATCAAGTTTTTTTTTTCTTTTCCTTTTGATGAAATCTGTAAAGCTGAGAACTTTGTTTTAGAAAAAAAAGATGGTATTGAATCTGAAGTAACCCATTTTATAGCAATATAAAATGAAGTCAGACCAGAGTTGAGATAATAATAAAACTGATGGACACTAAACTATTTTTGCTCTAACTAGATGTGGCCCTGATTAGTTTTGGGCCCTAATCTTAAACTCTTCTGTGGCCCATCAACTGAAAAAAACGTAAGTAATAAAAAAAAAAAAGAATGCAAGTAAACAGTAAAAACTTTGATTTTAGTTATGATTTCTGAAAACTGTCCACTCCACGTGGACTGTAAAAAAAGATTCGTAAAGAATATATAGCTTTGAGATTTGGTTCTTGATTCAACTAATCTCTGTTCTATTTGCTCTGTGTTCTTCTATATATGAAGCTTCCATAGTGTAGCTCTTATGCTCTTTTCTCCAAATTAGGAACGTGCACTAAATTGGTATCTCTCTTGTCATAGAGATTGACAGTAAATTATTTTACTTTAATTGGGGAATTCAATTGTTATAATGGTTCCATGATCTTTATAGTAGTTTCTTCCAGCGGGCGCAGCCGCTACTCCTAGTGCCTGATCAAGCCGAAGCGACCGCCACTAGACAGTCCTAATATGAAGTTGTACCTGCCATTTGTTAACGAGAAAAGTTAAATGAGGAATTTTAATCTTTATTTTCATCTTCAACCTTAAATCTATGTATAATCATGAAATTCAAAATTTGTTTTTCATTTAACAAACATTGTTTTGAACGTTTTCACAAATATGTCATAAATCATCTTTTTTATCTTCTGTGAGATAAAATGTTGAGAATATAGAAGTTATTGAACTCATTTTCATCAGAAAAAGTTGGTGAATTTAAAAAATTAAAAATTCATAATTTGGGATACGTCCAATATACATATGTATTTCATTATAAGAGAATTTAAGAAATATAAATTTATGTAAAGGGATAAAGTTACCTTATCTTCGTGAATGTAAACCTGTTCTCCAAGAGTATGATAATATAAACCTCTTCGTAATTGAAATCCAATAATACCTTCCTAAATATAGTAAAGAGAATTTATTTAATCTATTTGTTATTTGTTGACAATGATAATGTGTATATTTTAAAATAAAATTATGAGACCCACTTAAAATCAATAGATCTCTACTTTAATCCGTATAATCTTTATGTCCGTATCAGTCCACGCTTTTATTAGCATATAGACCCATTACGAGTTACGAGTTCTTAAGAAAGATAAGAGTTGATTATTATATTTTGAGTGATGAAAGATTATGACGCTATACGTCAGCGAGACAGCCACTTGCATGTTACGCGTAAGAAAGGCGATTCTTATAAGACATACTTTAAAACTCAAAAGTTAAAAGGCTATAGGAAACTTAAGATAATGAGTTCGAGAAGAAAAAGATGAAACAATCCATTTTCTTTGAATTTTTATTACTTTAATGAACTAAAAAATGTGGCGTAAATATTTCATATATAATATATCACATGAAGAGATGATACGTACAAAATAGTTACATAAGAGATCTATTGATTACTGCCAAAAAAAGAAAGAAAAAAAGTTCTATTGAATTTAAGGGGTCTCATGACTGTTGCAAATCAAACAAAAAAACAAAAAAGCAAAGGGTCTCATGATTTCACTAAAAGGAGGTGTAGTGGTGATTACCACTTGTGGAGTAATATCTTTTAGCTGTGTATTGGTGTGTAATAAAAATTTCTAAAAACTGTAGTTTTGGATTCTAAAAATTCTAAAGACGAGGGCAGTCAGAAAAGAGGAATAATTTGGATTCACACTTTCTAGAAAACATGGGTAAGGAAGGCATATGCCCAGGGGAGCATGTAGGGTTTAGAAGATACCACCACAAATGGGACCCAGACACACAAGTGGACCCACAGAATCGTCTGACTTGACTGAATATAGGAAGAAGAATGACAAGACACCACAACAACAACACCGATGAATATAATTTTACATTTTATTCAAAAATAAGAAATTAGATAAAATAATATATATTTTTGAAATTCTTATATATGACTCCCAAAACCATCCGTGTTACAACGTTAGTTTGCGAGCCATGAAGTCGCTCAGGAAACTTCTTGGAAATTTCCTTCATACATTTAAATGTGACTATAAATACTAATGTAGAATTCGACTGGATTCACAATTTTCTAGTTTTCTTTTTTCTTTTTTTGGTAAACCACACTTTCTGGTTACTATAGTCATGAATGCTTGTAGCTTTTTAAATGGTTTTTGGATTTTGATATTTTTTGGTTTTTTTTTTAATTTATTTTTGGTGTAGAATTTAGTTTAAAAAGACACGAAAGAAGGGAAACGGAATGGTTTCGTTGAGGTTTAATGAGACTCTTTAGGTTAAAATTCCTAAATACGGCTTTGAGTTCGGAGGTCTTTAACATGACCAAACGAAACTCAACATAATTAGGCGTCTAAATTTGAACCCATGCTTTTATTTGTTTTTGGACGTAAATTAACTATTGGATTGGGAACGCCATGTGTCTGGCAAAATATAAAAGTTAGACTTTTGTGTACAGAGGCATCCGGGAAAACAAAATATTTAAGAAAACAGAATCGCACGTGGACCCACTCCAGAAAACTTGCCTCCCAAGATCCAAATGTTCCAAATTTTGAGCCAATAAGGTGGGACTTAAGTTTTACTGATTTTTAGAATACGTTGTCGTGTTGGTGTCCAACCTTTGCGTTAGATATATATCAACAATATGAAATTTATATGATAATATTAATTTGATAGAGAACTAAAATTTGGGGTTTATGGTTTTGAATGTTGCAACAGATGGGACCATCAAAATATTTGCAAATTAGATCGTTTTTTTGTTTATCATTCATAAATTGCACTTTGTAGTGATGCAAACAAGAAAAACAAAAATCCGATGCAGACAAACTATAACTATGGTTTTACAAATAAAATAAAATTTGGTCTATGGCAGATTGTTGTCTACTTCAAAACTAGGATGGTTTAATCTGCTAAAAGTGTAATCTACTCTACTCGCAACATCCATTAAAACCTCTTTAGTTTCTTTTGTAAATTTTTATTATTGTTAAAGATATATTTTGTTAGCAAAATTTATTAACCACCTACCACTACAAATGTTTTTGAGTAGATGCTTATGATTTAGAGCGGTTTTAAACAGTATGATTTAGAGCGGTTTTTAAAAATGGAACAGATAATATAGGTAACGTATAGATAATTCGGATATATAAAACTACTATCCGAATCATATTCACATTCGGATATTACAAGTACGAAAAATTAAATATTTTTTGAAATATTGGTTTTAGAAACTTTTAATAAATTTGTAATTTTAAATTGTTTTAGATAATCTAGGTAATATTATTAGTATTAACATAATTAGGCCTGTCTAAATTTGAACCCATCCTTTTATTTGTTTTGACGTAAACTAACTCTTGGTTTGGGATTGGGAACGCATGTGCCTGGTAGAAACAACACGAATTTTCTCCAAAAAAGCAAAAGAGCAAAAAAGATTACCACCTACCGCTAAGGATCTCGAGCTACAACAACTCTCTCGGCAAAGAATCGCGAACCTGCCTTTCAAAGGCAAAGTTCGGAAAAGATAAAGACAAACTATCACGGAGCGTTCCCACTCACCAGAAAATTTCACTGACCCAATCGCCTCAGTTCTTATATAACCCACCACTCACAACACACTTGTAAAACTAACCACATTTCTTAAAATTTGCCTTTCATTTCTTAAGAGTGAGCAACTGATTTATAAATGTGGAGAGAGGAGCACGAAGATCTGAAAGCTGGTCTCGGCCGGTATAATGCTGTCAAAGATCATGAAGTCCCGGAAGATTGTGGGATCAGTCTCGATAGTACCAGAGGTGGATCTGTCTTTGCAGTTGAGAATGCACCAGCCGATTTGGAAGTCGGTCTTTCTAGTAACGAACGGCGCCGGAACGACGAGATGTCGATGAGCAGCCAAGAACATGACCAAGCAGTAAGCGTATATTCTCTCAGTTTAGTAGCTAGATATGTTTTTTTTATATAATCTTTGGTTTTCCTGTGATAAGTATGTAGGTGATCATCACCAACATGCACAACAACCAAACGGTATATTCTCTCTTTCTTTTTTTTTTTTTTTTATAAATGTTAAATTATATTAAAAGAAAAACCCTGTTTACATTGAGTGCTATTGTTGTATTGAATAACTTTTGAATTCTAAGCTAAAAACACAGCTATATCTAGGCCTCGTTAAAACCCATTTTTCTTAATTTAACCATTTTTCCTTTCCAGTGCCTAAATCGATCTGAACTTGTGAAATCTAACCGGATTTGATTATTATCTGAACAGTTCATAAAATTATCCCAACCGAATTTTTATACTAATCCCAAATTTTGTTAGACCAAAATGAATTCGAACCTGACTAAACCCAAATTTTAAAACCAAAGAACTCCAAACACAAACCGGAATAAACCGAAACACTAATTTCTAGGCTTATTGTGTTTTAGTTAGGAGGTTTAATTTGAATTGATTATAAACCGATTCACGATGCATTAAATATCAGGAGTAGTTGCAATTGCAACCTTAGCTTCTGACGGGTTTGAGATTGGATTGGAAGAACTCGTTCCAATAGTCAGAGATCGTAGGCCTGAAGCTTTGAATCAAAATAAGGGGGCAAGCATACTTCTTTTAATCAATTCTTCTTTTGTGACAGTGTCTTCTTCTTTGCTTACCATTTGATGGTACATAGGTTGAAGGATTGTCAGAACGGCTGAGGACTGACCTGGAAAAGGGCATAGATCGGCACGAAGATGAGATACTGCAACGTAGGCAGACATTTGGGTCAAACACATACCCTTGCAAAAAGGGAAAGACTTTCTGGGTATGAACATTTAGTTAGACTAGAAAGTTTTCTTATTTGCTTCTCAAGTTTTTTAAGTTACATATTGCTTGTGGCAAAGCTTTTCAATTTTCCATTGGTTGTTGTTGTAGCGCTGTATCTGGAAAGCTATCCAGTGTCTTCCTTCACTGGTTATCATGTTTGCTACTGTGACCAAATTGCTGCTGCGAATTAAAAGAAAGGTGACAGATATTGTGTTTGACATCAAGATTACTTGCTTACTCTGACTGTAATTCATCTACTTTTGCAATTCTGTCTCATATGTTTCTTTCCCAATAACAATGTTGCTTTGGTGTGGATTCATCGTTTTGTTAGCCATTTATCATGTGGCTCTCTTTAGGTGTTGCTTTTTGTATCTAAGATTTGGTCTCTTCACTCTGAATTTATTTCCGCTATGTATCTCACTCTCATGCCACTTGCAGGCTATCCACGGTGGATCTTATGAAGAACCGTGCATCCTTCTGTTCGTTATCCTTGATATCATTGTGAGAGGTATCGTACTACTATATTTCTTGGTTAGCCAATTTTAAACTTGTTTTCGTACATCAATTCTCAGATGAGATAATATGGAAATAGTCTGATTTTTTTTTCTTTTTCTCCCATGTTGCAGCTACCACCGAGTACTGGCAATCCCGTCGATTTGAAAAGTTGCCTGAGGACACGAGAAACGCAGACCTATATGTATGTTCCTGCTGACGGTTTTCTTCTTCATTTTTGTATGGTGTTGCCCACAATTTGTGCTGAACGTTTTTGGTTGCAGGTGACTAGAGATGGAGGAAGTGTCTTGGTTTCTATATATGATATTGTTGTGGGCGATATTGTACACCTTAGTTTCGTTTTATGCCTGACACATCCATCTCATAGATATTATTGCTGGCTTTAGTAAAGATGAGGCCTATCTTGAACGTGATAAGCCATGTTGAAATGGATCAGAATATAACCATAATACACTCTTCGCAACAAAAGATTCTGCACTAAGTAGCTTCTCTTTCTTTGCCTCATTGTTGTCAGAAAAAAGACAACCTGTCTCTTCTTCTAGTGCCAGAAAAAAGATAAGCAAGGCATTGAAGTTTGTGTTTACTGTAAAGCACTAGATTTATTGATCTAGAAAAGAGTGAAGTTGAGATTAAAAAAACGTAGTTTAGAATTGTTTTTTGTGCGCGGCGGTGTATAAACACAAATTCTGAAACATTGAATTAAGACGAAAACATAGTTTTAATCTGAACTGAGAAATGCATCTCTAATCATTTATTCTTTGTACATAGCTTGCTTTCTCTGTACATGATTCTTGATCTTCTAATTCACCTTATTCTTTCCCTGTGTATTTAAGGTTACAAATGTTGGAATGAATACTGAATGGGGGAAGAATACGATGGAGATTGCAGATGAGGCTGACGAAGAAAAGCCCTTTCATGTCTGTTTTATTGAACAATGAACACTAATTCCTTGCTACCAAGCTATGATAGTTTGCGCATTTATCACCTGTGATTCGTTTTACTAGGTATGGATTGCAAATTATGCCAGCTGCGTTGTCGTTTTGCTCGCTTTAGTTGTCTGTATTGTTCAATTATGCCGGTAAGTCTGTCTCTTTTAACGATGTACTATCATGCTTATGTTCTGTATTGAGATCTAAGATCTTCACTCCATCCTGGCAATAAGGACCTAACAACTCTTTTAATTCCAGATACTTTTATGGCCAGACCAAAAAACCAGATGGAAGTCCAATGTTTACCCGTGGAAATACCACTGCTGATGAAGCAACAGAATTTGTGATCATTTCCCTGAGTTTTGGGGTACAGGAGTGCTGAACTTTACCTTCGCGGCTACGGTTATGGTATTTTTTTCTAACCTTGTCGCTAAAACATGAATTTTGCAGATCGCGACAATAATAATGGCTGTGCCTGTTGGGCTTTCTGTAGGTGTTCTCTTGAAGTAAGTCTCCTTTCCTTTGGTAAATTTGTTTAAATAAAATTAATATCAGAATAAGCCTGGTGAAGACCTAGGTTTCTGGTACGTGTGACAAAATATTCTGGTAATATGGTTGAACACTCTATTGCTATACAAAGAGTGGCATACCTTAAGTAATACTTCTAGTTTTTTCATTGCAGTTTAATTTTTTCTTTTATCATTACAGTTACTTCTTCTTGTTTCTCATATTATCATTTTCCTCACTACATCAGCCTTGCACATACAGTGAGCAAAATGAAGACAGACAACGCTATGGTACTCTAATTTTATATTCCAAATTCTTCAATGTCGTTAGAGCATCAATATGTACGAAACTTTCATAATGTCCCTCAGGTGCAGAAACTCTCTTCCTGTGAAAGAATGGGAGCAGTTACAACTATATTGTGTCATAAAACTGGAATTTTAACTTTGAATAAGGCAAGTGGTTTCTTTTATATGCAATCAGCTCACCCCTGCTTCCTCTTTTTCTTCCATTTATTAAGCATTCATTTTCTGCTAAGCAGATGTCGGTGGTAGATGTCTGGGCAGGAGAAATAAGAATGCAAGATATGGATAATGTTTCACAATTGCCCACGTTTCTTAAAGAACCAATCATAGAAGTCATTGCCCAAAACACAAATGGCATTGTTGTTCTTGAAACGGTAAATGTGTCCTGGATCACTGTTTTGAGTTGGATAGAAACAATTTGATTAGGGGCCAACTTTGTAAGAACACTGGAATTTTATATGACTGACTATAAATCTGTCTGCATATTTTAATTTTTTTATGCTGTGTTTGATTCTTATATAGTTGTTTTTCTTCTTATTATTCACTTCTAGCTTAGCACACAATTCCGCGTACATTGGAAAGGAGATGCAAAGATTATTCTGAGTTCATGCAAAGAGTATATGGATGGAACTGACAACCACCCCACAGCTATTGATGAACAGAAACGAAAGGTTTGTTTACGATCGTAGATGGCTAATTCACAAATACACTATTATTTCTTCTTTTTGGTTTTTTTTTTTTTATAAAAGTCCATTCTCTCTCAAGGGTTTTGAAGAAACAATCAAAAACATGTGTACGAGTGGATTGAGTTGTGCTGCACTTGCTTATCAACCCTATGAACTGGAAAGACATCCAGCCCCTGAGGAACTTTCTACACTACCTAGTCTACCTGGAAACCTTGTTTTGTTGGCTATAATTGGCATAAAGGTAACATTTCCAGCTCATTCTAAAACTTAAGTTTGTAGCAACGAGAATTGGTACCTGATTCCACTTTCTTCAGAGCCTAAAGATCTTGGCATTATCATTTACATATCCAATTTTTTTGAATAACGTGCAGTATTCTTGCCAGCCAGGAACAAAGGAAGCGATCCAACAGTGCCAATCCGCAGGTGTTAAGGTGCCATGTATTTTCCCCTTTTATTCTTTTTCTTTTTGTTATGCTACTGCCTATTTTGCTATTCTTTTCTTCTTACATGACACTTGAAGTTTGTGAACTTTTATTAGTAGATAAATTTTCTTCTCGTTCTGAACTCTTTTTATCTCTAACCGAGTTTGGTGTAGTTATATCTTTTTATCTTATAATTTCTTCTCATTCTGAATTATGTGGCAGCACCAACCTTTCATTAGGTACATTATAATATGCTATGACTCCTTTAGTATTTCTTGCAGAAGACAATAAGCTTAAGCGATTTTTGTCTTCGGGTCAACCCCTTTAATTGGTGTACTATCTAAATGGAAGATGTTGACTTCCAGGTTTGCATGGTGACGGACGATGATGTTTTGACTGCAACAGCTATAGCAGTGGACTGTGGGATATTTGGCCTGGCATCTGACCGTAATATAATGAAAGGAGCTGATTTTCGTAATCTTTCGGATCTAGAAAGAAAGGAGCGCGCCAGAAACCTCTTAGTATGAATCCGTTCTTCTATTTTTTGTTTTAACATATAAGTTCATCTGTGCACATCATGATACATGGATGGGTGGGATCATGGGATAAGATAATTTGATTCAGTGTTAGTTGTCACACTGTGACACCTAGCTGAGTGAACTTGTTTTACCCCTATATGTTGATAGGAAAGTAACTATGTTGGTCAGATCGCTATTTTGAACATAAATCTCCTATAGGTGTATATTAGCCGAATGGGTCAAGAACTGGATTGAGCCAAAAATTAACACACTATTCTCTTTTAAGGTTCTAGCTCAATCTGCTTCCAGCGACAATGTTCTGTATGTCGAAGCACTGAAGGAAAGTGGCGATAAAGTTGCAGCCGGGATGGGAATACATGATTCAGATACACTACAGACGGTCTGTAGTTATCATATTAAAACTCAAAATCTCATCACACTATTTCAAAGAGAATATGAATTGTAAACACTGAAAGAAATATCCATCACTACATCCCACAATTCATGTTTTCCTTTCAACAGGCGGATGTTAGCCTTGCAATGGGAATTGGAGGAACTGCAGCAGCAAAAGAGAAATCCGATATCATTATATTGGATGACGATTTTGCTACGATTGTCAAGGTCTGTTTATTATATGGATTTTTGAAATGACGAACTTGGGCAGGTAGCAGCTTATAGAATGTAGACAATAATGATGAGAAAACATTGACCTTTTGGCAGTGAAATTTAGTTTAAATCATTTTGATTGTGCCCATGAAAATACTAGATACTTGTTTTGGATAATGCAGGTCATCCGATGGTGTCGATACCTATACACTAATATCCAGAAATATGTCCTATTTCGGCTCACTGTCAGTGTCTCAGTCGTGGCTATCTGTGTGGTTGAGGTTGTATTTTATAATGCATTTCCACTTAATGTTGTGCAGGTTCGAAAATGTTATCCCTTTGTTACTTCATCGCCTTGTAATCCAGTTTTTCCACGACTTGAAACCTTTTTTTCTAACCAATTTCTTTTCTTTTCCCTGATGCAGCTTCTGTTCTTTAATCTTATTATCGACATCGGAGCAGTAGCGTTGGCATACAAATCACCAGCTCAACATCTATGTGGAAAGCCACCGGTTGGTACAAGGTACAAAATCTAAACAGGATCAAAGATGAGATTTGATTGAAAAGTCAATATATAGTTGTCTTATGGAGACTTTATTGTATCGGTGCCAAAATCCTGGAAGAAACTGTTGGTTTTACACTTGTGGTTAAAACACACTATCTGTTCTACGTGGATACACACAAACTGATGATACATTTGTTTACGTTTGTTTCGTTTTTGTTTATTCAGAGACAATCGTATAACTTGGATCATGTGGACCAAGTTGGTGCTACAGGTATGTTGCTTAAAATCCTTCTGAACACTAATGTCCGAGATAATGTTTTACTCCGTCATAGTCTCCAGGGAGCTGATAAATATAATTCATTGGTCATAGTTATGTAGATTACGATAAAATAGTACAACTTTTAGATATTTTCTCATGCAATACCTTCCTCCAGGTGATCTACCTAGTGCTGTTTCTAGCTTTCATAAATAATGAGACGCTACTGAAGCTGATGCATGGTCATACCAGTGATGGTGAAAAATTGAAGAACACATTTATATTCAATTCCTTTGTCTTCTGCTTGGTAATGTCCGATTTCTCCCACTCTTTTAATTAGCATTCATCTGAGAATAAGTTGATCATCTCTGTCTTCTTCTATTTTTATATCCCCTTTTGGAATTAAGAAACAAAATTGCAGGTTTTTGGTGAGTTCGAAATCCGAAGTCTAGACCGAACCTTCAAGGAAATTGTTGGAGACAATATGCTTGTTATTATAACTGCAGCAACTATTATTCTACAGGTAAGTCCTCTGTATGACTGAACACAACATTTATCTTCTGTTCTTTTGTTATATATCCCTAATCCCTAAACCATTTATATTTTCTTTTTGGTCCTTCTATATCAGATAATCTTTATATGGGTCATGGGCTTTTTTTTTTCTACCGTTAAGCTAAAGTGGACGCAATGGCTGTTGGCAATTCTTGTCGGATTGCTCAGGTTCTGCTCATAAAGATCCTCAACTAGTTTATATAACTTTTACTCTACATTGTTTTAATATATATATATTTAAAACATTTTCAGCCAATTCGCCACTCAGTTTCCTATTAAAGCCATTCACTATTACAGTGGTTGACTTTTATCGTACCGTATAGGCGCAGCTACGGTAAGAATCTTTCACTCCCTAATCTCCTAATCAATCGCACATAATTTAGATTTGACAAGTAACTTCTCTGAACTGACATGTCTCATTTCATATATGTTTTGAAGCATCCCCGGTCCCCATCAATGTAATAAGTGACCCTCGCACTCATCCCTATTGGCTTCTTTCGGAGATTTCTTCTTCTTCTGGTTTCCTCGTTTTCTTTGTATTTGATCTTTATAGACACTTCCGTATACCCACCTTGGACGCTTAGCAGGCTGCTGTTCTGTGTGTGTGTGGGTGTGCGTGACAGATTGATTAGTGTCAAGCCATGTAAAGTAAAACATTTGCTTACGTATATTTTGTAATTACACAGATTTTACTTTAATTAATTTAAATATATAAATTTTGAATTTTTGGTTTAAAATTTTTTGTCTTGAGTTTTTGGTAATTTTAAGATAGATTTGAATTTTTTTTTTCATTTGGCCATTGGTAATTGATGGCAAAGCGAATTAAACTAGGAAAAAACATCCAAAAAAAAAAATTTCCAGATTCGGATAGTAAATCTAAACTAAAATTTTGGAATATGGAAGATTATATATCTTTATAATATTATTTGAACAATGTTAATAGCAAATTAATTAGCAGTCATGTGGTATTTTACAAAAATTGTCATTAAGAAATAATTATTTTTCTAGCAAATGTTAATCTATCATTAAAGATAATTTGTTACAACGAATTTAATTAAGCATGTGCATCTCACTCAATTTATTTTCTTCATTAAATTGGAAAATAGTATAATTCACATTAAAATTCAGTTAATAATATAAGTTTCACACAACTGATCAAATCAGTTTTCTTAATTTACGGATTATGATTTATATTTTTATACATTAATTTTAATAAATAATTAAATTATTTATTAAAGATACAAAATAAAAGCATTTTCAATTTTTACAGATATGTACATATAAATTTTTAGATTAAAAACAGTGATACGCATGTAAAATATTAAAAAATGTTCATTATATTTGTGTGGTTAATTATTTAACATAATAAAATCAAACATAATTTTTAAATAAAACAAATAAGTGATAAATTCTATACACAAATATATGTTTATATAAAAATTAACAGTTTTATAATTCATTACCAATGTATGTTTATATTTATGGGGTTTTTAAATAATGTTTAATTTAAATTTCTCAATTTGATATCACATTCACCTAATGTATTATAAATTTATATATTTCATCTTTAAAAGATGAAACAAAATATATAAGAAAAACAAAATATTATATAATAGAGATTACTATAATTAATTTATATTCATAATTTAGCAACTTAAAATGTCTTTAACCAAATATCACCTTTATATTTTATACACATCAACTACATAAAATTGTAATATATACTATGATCTGAATATAAATTTATTTTATATACATTTAATCCCCAATAAAATTAATTTCAATCCATAATTATATTTTTATTTATTAGTAACGTACCATATATTATATAGAGGTTATTATAATCTTTAATAACATGTTTAATGATAAAAAAATTAATAAAATATATATAATAACATGTTTAATATAAGAAAAAACTAATAAAAATCCTCCCCACGCAAAATGTGGACCTATCAAATTTTTAATTTGAAGATTTGATTGAAATTTTAGAACCGTGAAAAACCTAATAAAACCTGAAGCAGTTTCATTATCACAATATATCCAGTTTTTTACCCTTGGCATTTCGTAAATTGTATTGATATTAATATATTGAAATAATTGTGTTTTGATTAAGGGTTTATTCTCACGTATGATGTCACATATTGAGCATAACAAAGAAGCATGTACAAACTTACTGAGCCAATATTTTCTGCATAAGGCTTATTAATGATTAATTTAATGTATATAAACCGATAACAAAACGATAATACACCGATAATACACAGAGACATAAGAACATCAAATATCCTAATTACGGATAAACTTAGAGCCAAAGTATCAGATATATAGTCCATGCTTTTTATTAAATCTCATGGAGTTTTCTCATATCGTGTAGGTAAGAAATGATGTGCATGTATTGAGATATAATAGTGAAAGTTTATTTAAGATGTCAAGATTGAGTGATGTATTTTTTTTTACTTTTTTCACGCTTTTGAAGTTTTGCTTGATCTATATCTCTCTCGTGATTATGTTGAATGATGTTGGTGAAAATGCAAGTTTCTTGAATCTTGAATTTAATCTGATATAGTTTTTGTCCTAACAATGTCTAATTATTGTGCTTATGTAATGTTTTGGTCCTTACAGAAGACTAAACCAAGACAACATAGTGTTAAAAACTTAAAAGACCTTAGCTTGAGTCCTAATATCTTTGCTTGCCAAAGCACAAAGGTTTAATTTTGTAATTTTTATTTTATTTTTGGTAATGTCTTTTGTTCAACCTTGCCTCTAAGTTCTTATATTGAACTTTTTTTTGTAGCCACTTGAAGATAATGTAAAGATCAAACTCTATCAATTCTTGCCATGTACTGGTATGTAATATTTGAAGACACGACTTTATCTTTCTCTTTGTATAAACATTGTTGAGTAACAAATAATTCTTTTGTGAATGGAAATCAAGCAAACTCATACAGTCCTTCTACTGTGAAACAAGTATATAAATTTCATTATTTTAATGAATTCTTATTATTTGTCTTTTGTAATCTAATTTTGTTTTGAAATATATTTTATAGATTCCACTAGTTTTTGCAGAGCATAGATAGTAAAGAAGAGGTTTCTATGTCGATTTCTTAAAACTCAACATTCAGGGAAGTGATGGAGGATGGTATGCTCTTACCAGAAATCGTGGTTTTGTTTTGATCAGTTATGATTTTTTGTTATCAAAGAAGAAGAAGAACAATTTTGGTTTCTCTTAGGAAAAAATAACTTTTCTTTGTTTGTGATACATAAAATACGTAGGCCTAGGCTGATAAATAATTAGAGATAGCCTTATACTAAACATATAACAAAAAATTATTTGATGAATACGAGGTTTAGCCAACTTAAACATAAATAATTTGTTATTATCTTAGTTTAAGTGATGGAGGATGGTATGCTCTTACGAGAAATCGTGGTTTTGGATTGATTAGTTATGGTTTTTGTTATCGAAGAAGAAGAATTAACAATTTCGCTTTCTCAAAGGAAAAAATAACTTTTCTTTGTTTTGAGATATATAAAATACGTAGGCCTAGGCCGATAAATAGTTAGAAATAGGTTTACACTAAGAAGATGAAAAATTATTTGATGAATACAACCTTAATTTTTATTATCTTAATTTACATGGTGCATAATTTTTAAGATTTTTATAATTTGTATCATATTAATGTTAATACAAACTACAATATCATTGTTATAGGTATAATAGTAAATCGTATTATACATATTATATCTATATATATATATTAGTAATTTTAATTAACACAATACAAACTATATATATAAATAATAATAAATGAGATAAATAAGATGCTAAAAATATAAAATAAATCTAATGTAAAACACTATAATAAAATCATTAATTATCAATAGTTGGATCATAACCATTAAATCCAAAAACCAAAATTTTTTATATTATAATTAAAAACATAACTATATCATGAAATTTCAGTTATGTTATTAACTTAAAAACATAAAATATTTCATCTACATATCATAAAATTTCTAAAAGTATGACCCCATTAATGGTGTATTGGTGTGTGATAAAATCTAGTATCTTACATAAGCGGACAAGGGCATTCAGAAAAGAGGAATAATTTGGATTCACAAGTTTCTAGTTTTTTTTTTTTGGTAAACCACACTTTCTGGTTACTATAGTCATGAATGCTTGTAGCTTTTAAAATGGTTTTTGGATTTTGATATTTTTGGTTTTTTTGTTGGTGTAGAATTTAGTTTCTTTAAAAACTTGAATGATTAATTTTTTTGGTTTTTGTTTTTTAACCATAATATTTTTAAAATTTTGAAATGATTTTATTTTATTATATTTTGTTTTATTTTTTCAAAAATTAATAATATAATTACATCAACTTTTTTGATAACAAAATTATTCTATTTTAATAAGAAACAAAAACTCATAAAATATTTATAAATGATACATAAATAAATCTTATTTATTATTATGGGAGTACATTTATAGAAAAAGGGATTGTTGGAATCGGTTCCATCATCGAGATCTAGAACGGAATGATTGATAACATCGTCGTTCATAGTCTCGTTGTCGTCGTTGTTTATACTCTCATCGTGTGTGTATGTGAGAGAGTAGGAAATGTGAGAGAGTGAGAGAATGAGAGATAGTGAAAGAAAGTGAGAGAGTGAGAAAGTAATAAATGTGAGAGTGAGAGAGCGACTGAAAGTGAAAGAGTGTGAGAAAATTAAAAATATATCTTTTATTAAACTGAGATAAGGTCAATTATATATTTTCTTTTATATAAAGGGTATGTGTTGGAGTGAGTTGAAAAATGTATATATGATATAATAAAAAGTAAAGGGTTTACTGCAAAAATAATCATTAATTTTTTTATTTTTTACGAGAAAAATTATCAGGTCAAACCTACAACCTCTAAAATCATCGTCGACGTAACACCATTTTATTTTGTTAAAAGATTAACAGAAAGGTTAAAACGAAGTTGTTTTGACACTATAAAAAACAACATAAAGTTTTGTAACTTTTAAAAAACTACACGATATTTGATTTAATATATTTAAAAAAAAATCAAATTGTTTTTCATCTTTCTCACTCTCTCTCTGCGATTTGGAGATAATCGCTTGATTGGATTGTTCAAAATTCTTTTTTCTTCTGATTTAGGTTCGAATTAATCTGGGTGATTGTTTGATTTTTTTTTTCGTATATCGTTGTTTGCTTCATGACGATTTATGTGTTTTTTGGGATTATGATGTTTAATTTGCTAGAGAATTAAATTAGGTTTTGTGAAAGAAAAAGTATTTGTTTGGATTTTCGAATTGGGTTTCTCGAAAAATGAGAAAATTTTGGGATGTTACAGTAGTATTTAATTGGTTGTGGTTCTGATTTTGTGGCCATTATCTTCTCAGACTTTCTGCTCTTAGCTCACAGAGGAAAGAGAGATGGCGAATTCCATTTCTTCAATATCTTGTTTCGTCGTCAACAATGGTAGTCACAAATCGAAGCCATGCCCGAGTTCGATCAGTCTCATCCTCAAAAACTCATCAAAACATCATCATCATCCACTACTCTCTTTATCTTCTTCTCGTCGGCTTTCGTCGTAGACACTGATAAAGACGACGACGACCTCACTTTCAGGTACCCTTTTGCTTTTCTTCCTCGATTCCATTGCACCTAATCCAATTTAGTTGAAATTTTAAGTTTTATAGTTAAAAGCTTAGAGATTTTATAGGATTCAGGTTTGGATGTGTCAGAATCCTTACAATAAATTTTAGAATTCTGTTGTGATGTTTAGTGCAAGATGAATCTTTAACTTTGTTACTCTGTCTGAGAAATAACGATGGTAATAATGAATCTTCAAAGTCGATTGTAATAAGTTTGGTAAATAAATTACAATTACATTTGTGTTCTGTTGTTTCATTCAAAGATGTCTCTATGTTGGCTTGAGTAATTAATTGCATATAGTCGTTGTATCTCTTAGTCTTTAGACTAATCTGAGGAATGAAACAGGGGTTGTAGAGGGTGTGGGAAAGAGGAGAAAGAGAGTGGTTGTAACGGTGACGGACGGATTCAAAGTGGCATTGCAACTGTCACTGGTTTTGGTTGGTGGCCCATTAAGCGTTATCGGCTTTGTCCCGCGTTTGTTGAGGCTGGAGGTAGATACCGTCGCATAGGGGCCAGAGCATGGACGAGGTTGCATTTGGTCGTGGTGATTCTAAATTATCCACTCCCATAGACAAAGCTGGGAAGTCTAAAAGAAATTCTCAAGGAACACATGATTCTAAATTTGTAGTGATGAAGTTAAAATCATGTATATAGTTTGTTCAACGACCCAAAAATGTTGTTTGGTTTGTTTGGATTCTTGTGACTTCCATTGTCTTCTTCTTTTACCTGTTTGGTTCTATAAATGTACTTGTTTTAATGTTTTTGTTCCTACATTAGAATCTCAGATTTTCTCGTTTTAAAATGTTTCTTACATTCTATGGATACTGTAAAAGTCAACTATCTTGAAGCATATGGAGGTTCTTGACGTCTTTTTCGATTACGTGTCTAATCGCTGCTCCGAATCCAAGCCACACAGGAAGATGGAATCTTGTTTGAGTCCAAGCAAAGATCCACGGAATTGCACGAAGAGATTCGATGCCACCGCTTGGTTTACGCTTGGAAGGTCTGCTTCCAATGTTCATACGCTTATACTCTAGTTCCGGTGTAGCCTGCAACGGGTTTTCATTTTCTGTGAGTTATAAGAATCTGTGGGGTGAGTTTAAGATCGAGTGAAAGTAATACTTACGAGGCGGAAGTACTCGACAAATCGAGGTTCTTTAAACACAACAGATCGATACTCCTCGGTTGCAACAACCGCCATTTCATCGAGCAAAGCGCTCCATTCTGGTTTAGGCGAAACAGGAGGTTCATGCTTGCCTTCGTATGTGAGAGAAAGCTTTGGCTATAACAATGGAGTCTCCTGGATCTAAACTTGTTAAAGCATTCCCTAGCTCCTCTAGCTTCTTAGGTTCATGCTTGCCTTCGTATTCTGCAGAATGCTCATAAAGCTCTTGAACCTATACAATACACAATAAGATCAAACTTAAGACCAAAAAAAAGTTTAAATCTTTATTACAGATCACATGAAACCACAAATCTCTAGACTGACACAAAGTTTAAATCTTTATTCGTTTTAAACCCGAATCTAACCCATGATCGAATCAAAAAAGTTAAAATCTTTACTCAAAATCATCATAGAGCATGTAGTTTCATGATCTTTTAGCAAATGGGTCAAATCAAAAATCCAGAAAACGTACAGTTTAACGGAGATCTTCACCGTGCAAATCCTGGAGAATATCGATAAATCGATCTAGCAGCAAAGCATCATACTCAACAAGTTTGTCGTCATCACTAACTTCGCCAGGAACCAGTTGACGAAGATGAACATCAATTGATGTCATCATCTCTAACTTCCGATTCGCCATTTTTTGCTGTCTTCGTTCTTCCCTCTGAAGAATAAGAACAAAAAAAGATCTTTTAAGTCCAAAAACAAAAAGATCTATAGACAGCTGACTGAGATTTCGCCAATGAAATCGGGAATTTAGTGGGATAGATGTAAGAAAATTTAAGTCAATTTAGAGGAAACCAGATGAGAAAAATTTGTTGATTGTAAGGAGAAAAAGTAAATCTAATAAGTAGGACTCGGACAGAAGCTAACCAGTTTACTAAAACTGTGTGCTTCTCCATTTCCTTCCCTCTCTTCAATCAACCGACCACTCTTCTTGTACAAAAAAAATTGAAAAGACAATGCAAATGAATTAAACCGAATAATGTATTGGAAAATTAACCCAAACCAAGCACAATACCGAATTAATCTAAACTATAATGACAAACTCGTTAGAAATTACAAAACTTCATGTTGTTTTTATAGTGTCAAAACGATTTCATTTTAAGTTTTTTGTTAGTTTCTTAACAGAATAAAACGATGTCAAGTCGATGATATGCGTAAAGTATATATAGCGGGTGATTTTGGAAGTCGTTGGTTTGATCTGCACAAAATTCAATTGAGAATTTTTTTTGCAAAAAATGAAAAAATTGATGATTTTTTGTAGTAAACCCAAAAGTATAAAAAGGATATAGAAGGTAATAATCTCTTAATTTTACTACTCCTTCTATCCACTTTAGGTTGGAGTGGTCCTGGTGAAGAAGTTATAAACACTTTCCGTACTTTGTATATGGAGTATTTCATTTAATTTCTTTTATTGTTTTGGGATTTGGTAGTATTTATTATGCATTCATGGGATTTGAAACTTTTAAAGATTTTTTTTCATTTTTCGGTTATGTATGGAAAGATAAAATTAAAATAACCACTATTTTGGATTTTCACTTAATTTTGTTAGATGTAAGTGTTTTTCTTCTAGTATTCAAAACTCTCTATTTGGGGACATATATGATACATGGGTTCCAAAAAGGGAATGTAAGAAAAATTAGACTTTTATCCCCAAGTATTATATTTGGTTATTTACTAAAAACTATGTTTGGGGGAGAATGATGAATTGCTATTTGTTAGGTTCTATTTTAATTTTGGTGGAATTTAGCATATTTTAACTAAAATTTTTGCATAGGTTCACCGCGCACTTGTATATTCTATGGAGACTTACGGATCTTATAGTACTGGGAAACTCCCCAGTTCATTTATTATTCTTGACTTGAGTTTGTATAAAAACTAACACTTTATGGTCGTAGAAGTCGCACCAATTATATATGTGATTATTTCTAAACTACCTCATTGTTGCTTTGTGGTACATGAATATACCTTCAACTGGTTTTGGGACGACTCAATATTTAAGAGGATAGTGACATGTGTTAAGAGGTAAAAAAACTTCGGCTCTCATACAAGAAAAACAAAAAAACCTCTAACTTCTAATTCAATGTGCCAATATAAAACTTGAGAAGGGTAATGTCATGTTTTAAGAGATAAAGAAATTCTAGTTCTGATAACTTTTTCATTTTGACAGATAATTCGATTCTTGTTGCATAAAAAAATAAAAGAAACCTCAAACTTCTAACTCAATGTGCCAAGATAAAACATCAAACAGCGACTTTCAAATAGTCAATTTCGTTTTCCAATTATGATTTGTTTTAAATAATCAATTTCATTTTCACTTTTTTCTTTATGCCTAGAAAGAGTTAAAATGGATTCGTGAACAATGTGTTCTTAAAGAATTCGATGTACATGTGGTTAAACACACGTGATGTGAAGAATCTGTGCACATACTTTGAAAACATTACAAAATCTCTTGAAGATGTAACTTAAGGGTTATTCAGACTTGAGAAAAAAATTGGATTTTGGTTAATGAACAAAATGGTCCACGTATAATGTAGTTAATATTTGATTAAAAACAATAGTATAATTTTATTTTTTTGGTAAAAAACCATATAATTTTAAGGAAATATATTTTCATTGCCCGGTTACTATTCAGCTACACCCGCCCGCACATGATCATTGACTGGCTCTATTTACCAACTGAGTCGGTTAGAGGTTTATCCACAGATCTAACGGCTTATATATGTTTCCGATGATCTTCTTCACTTTGACGCAGCAAGATCACATCCGTATATTATAAAGCTCTTCGCAGTTTAACATTTTCCTCTGTGCTCGGTAAATTCGTCAGATTTCGATTTAGAACCCTAAGAGTATTCAAAAGACTTAGCCGATCCATTTCTCGAAGAAACTCGAATCCAGGGGACATTTTTCGTTGAGAATTTGTGATTTTATAAGTTCGTCTTCATGGGTTGTCTGGCTATGGAGGAAATGCCTTTATCGGCGCTGTTCGAACAAACAAGGAAAATTCATCTCAAGTCTTCACTGTCTGGTGTTGATCAGGTGGAAGCTTCTAACTTTGTGTATAGCGAATTCGATTAGGGTTTATCTGAAAATGGATATTCCGAATCGCGAGTTTTACTGAATTGGACATTTCCGGGGATTTTTGTTTGTTTGTTTAGGATCTTGTGAAGAAAAGATGTGAGATGTTACAGAAGTGTGAAGAGATGATCGGGAAACTGGGTTTGTTCTCATCTAATGAGACTAAAGAAGATATTAGCACGAACAATCTCAAGTATCTTTTGGTAAATTTCTCTGCAATCGAGTTTTTGTTGTTTGGCCTTGTTAGTGGTATATTTCTATTCTAGTTTTGTTATTAGGTTAGGAAATATGTGAATTTCTGAAAGTGAAGAACTTTGGATGGTCCTATTGCTTTTAGTTTTGGCTACTGAACTTCAAAATTTGGATTGTGCCCTATTTTTATTAGACTTACCAGTTCCTCTGTGTGGATATCATAAGATTGTATGTGTGTTTGAGTTGATATTTCTGTAAAGTGACTAGGGATATATTTTCTTGTGATTATAGGTGCCTTACTATCTTGCAGAGTTGATGGAGAAAATCATACAGGATGACCAGATTGAGATTGTGAAGGCCTCGTATGAAAAGTTGAAGGTGAGTTTTCTGCTGAGTGTTTGCATGATGCTAGTGCTAGTAGGAATAAGTATTTGGTTGGATGTTTATAGATTGATGTATAGTCTTATTGTGTTTAGGAGTTCTTTTCGTTCTGTGAGGCAATGGAACTTGTTCCGGATGAGGAGTTGCAGGCTTCTTCACGAGGAGGTTCTGCTCCACCTGCAGATCGAAGGGCTCTCAAGGTAGGTTCAACTCTGTTTCTTTTGTTTATATTCTAACAAGAACGAAGTAAAATATTTTCCGATTTTGAAATGTGTGTTGTGTCTTTATGATTGTGATACTTTGTAGATAGCTCGGTTCAAACGTCAAAAGGCTGCGGAGACAAAGCTTCTTGAAATTAAAGAGAGGAAGGAGAGACGTGGACGTTCAACTAAAGCAGCAGCTCTGTCCACTCCTGTTGAATCTGGAGAAGAAGATATTCCAGATGATGACAGTGAAGAAGAGAGAGAGGTTTGTCCCACTTTTTACTTTGTTGCTTTTTTTCTAAATCGATTTTCTTCTAAGCCTGTGTTATCGCTTTTCTCTGCAGGCGTGGCTCTCCACAATTAACTTGGCAATTTGTAAGGTTTGTCTAAAAATTATTTGTTGGAATCCTATAGTTTGGAACGAGATGTGGCTTTACCTGATGATTGAACTACGCTGCAGGCTATTGATCTTTTGGAAATGCTAAAGAAAGAAGAGGAAATGCTCACTGCAATAAAGGAAAGACAGTTAAAGGTAGGTTACCTCGGTGTTGGTTTTTTACATGCTAACAAACTCTTTGATAAACATTAATCTAAGAAAATGTGTTATGATCTTTGATTAGAATGGAGAAGATGAGTTTTCTCGGGAAGCTCTTGATGATCGTGCAAAGAAAGCTGAAACCTGGCACAGAGATGCTTCTGTGAGGATACAGTACTCTAAACCGGCACAACCAATCACTTGTGCCACATTTGCACAAGATGTGTTAGAAGGAAGAGCTTCAGTATCACAGGGTCATGAACACGAGCACCAACCTCTTATATTTGGTCCAGCAAGCATCGTGGGAGGACCACTCTCTACAGAAAGAGAGAGGATGATAGCTCAGGTTTTTCAACCAAGTCACAAGTCACAAAATCTTTTAACCCTTTTGAGATTTTAAAAATCGATTAAACTTGGGTTTGTAGGATGCCAACAATGAGCATAGAGGATGCTGGGTTAACAGAGATGACGATAATGAATGACTGGCAAGAGCAGACGAAAAAAGCCATTGAAGAAGGAACCACCTCATGGTACAATGATAAACCCCTGAGAAGAAAGGAAGAGGACGATGAAGATGATGATGAAGACGAGGAAGCTGTGATGAAAGCTAGAGCTTTTGATGATTGGAAGGACGATAATCCTCGTGGTGCAGGTAACAAGAAACTCACACCTTGTGGCTAAGATTGAGACTCAAGACACATATTTAACATTTCCACCTCTTTGTTTTTCCTCCTCGAAACAACACTTTTTGTGACCTTAAAAATCAACAAGATAAAAAAAATTCAAAGACAAGAACAGAGAGAAAAAAAGGGATCAGATTCGATCCAGAAAAAGAATACCCAGATGAATTTTGCTTAGGAAAATCCCCAGAAAAAAAAGAACTGATGCAGATTGAAACAATATGAATTTGAAGATGTACACAGAGAGACTGATGATTTATTACTTTTACCCTTCAATGCATTGAAACCCCTCACAAATCCAAAGCCAGATTCCAAACAAAAAAGCACAAATGCAGAAATCAAACATCAAAACCACCCAAACATGTTTCTTCCATATCTGTTTTGCCTTTTTGTCTATGATGATGATCACTTAACAAACCATTTCTCAGTTCCTTGCGTAAGAATCCATTATTCAAAATAATATGGATGATAATAATGGATGATACTGATCGTGCTAGAACAATCCAGCAATAAAAGAGATTGTATTTTGGTGAATTTAGAGGAAATCATGGAATAGAGTTTTAGTTATCCTTTAGTCAAAATGAACTAAATTTGTGTTTTTTTTTATTTTTGTTTGATTCATATTAGAATCCAAATATGAAAATTTCTGTTTGGTTAATTGGAATAATCGAGCATAGCCGAAGAAAAGATGCTTCTTTTTTACTTTTCTTGAACTTTTTCCTAACTATATTTAAGCCTCTTGGTGTGTGACCATTTCTTTGTGAGTTTTATGTTTAATCTGATTTAATTTGATCTGATTTTTTTTGACTTGGTAGAGTGAAGAACTGAAATTGAGATTGGTAAAGCTCAGAGAAATAGCAGAGAGGAAGGAATACGCTGAGCTTGTTAAAGATATAACACCTAAGAAACAAGTTGAAGAGCCTTTCTCGTCTTACAAAGATCAGCTCGGTTTTGGTAAAGCATTTTTGTGTGATTCCGGTTACTTTTTTCTTGGGGAATACATATAGTTCTCTGAAGCTTTTGTTTTTTCTTGCAAACTCATCTTATAGGTTTACACGTTGGTCTTACCATGTTCACTGGATATTTGGTTGGTTATGCTTCTTTCAGAGCTTTATTCAACCACAACCCCGCTCTGGTAAGCATTTTGTCAGAAAACCACGACTGTTAAGGGGACTTTCTGAATCATTGCTGCTTTGGATTTGTTTTGTTTTCTCCTTTCAGAGTGCTGCTGGTGGGATTCTTGGACTAGTTTTGGCTATGCTTGTGGAAACGCTTCTGTTTATAATCAAAACATCTAAAGATGATCTGCTTCAGAGCTCTAACTCATTCACTCCCACTACTAAAGAAGAATCAGTAGAACTTAGTTTCCCTTCTCCTTCCGATTCTTCTGAGAAAAGAAAGAGAATTGTAGGGATTTAGCTTGGAGGCGTATGTGATATGATTGAATGAATCTATCTAACCCGATTTGGAAATTTTTGTACAAGAAACACAAACCTAGGTTTTGTTTTTTTAAAATGGAGTCTTTTTGTTTCCTATCTTTTCTCTGTTTTAAGGACAGATATATATGTATGTGACCAAGACACATCGAGAAGAATTTTCACGAATGTAAAGAGAACTCAGACTAAGATTTGTGGTTAATGAATTTTGAGATGAGATTTTCCGATGTTAGCTCACTTAAGAGATATTAAACTCATTTTCATTATATATTTGTGGTTATACTGCTCATATATTTGTGACCAAGACACATTGTCACATTGATAAGAGTTATAAAATCTACTAATAAATAAGGAAAACTTTGAATGGATTTTGCTAAAATTTACTTTATGGGAAAATTGAGCTCTGGAATGAGATGATGAGTTCACGTTAGGCCAACAAAATATAACATTAAAGGTTAGACTTTGAAGCTAACAACTAGTCTAATTAAAAACGGATTAGACTTTGAAGCTAACAATTATCTTTGAGGAGAGGAGGGAAGAACGGATTCAAAGGAAACATTTGGGCCAACAGTTGGCATCTAAAGCCGAAAACGCCTTGCAACATGAGGCTTCAACATTTTCGAATTTTCCAGAGAAAATTGATTTGGAGATCTCGAGCACACATCCTTCAATGTTGAAGAGAGACGACCAACATTTTATAAGATCAACAGGTATGCCAGGTGGGAAAAGTCCAGGCGGCAATTGCATTTGAGCTACACCTTGAGTGACAAAAATGGCAGCACAAAGAGAAACCATTAAGAAGATTGAGACAAAAGATTTGCTTCCCATCTTACTTGTTAATCTTTTTTATGTTTTGTTTTGTTTTGGTTTAGGTTTAGATGTTTGGATGGTTTTGGATATAGGAAGAAACCTAGACCTTATAGTATCTGGAAATGGGGCAAGGTTTTATTTGATAACTCGCAAAGTGACTCAAAATGTAACAGATCAATTTAAAGTTTTTGTTTCAAAATGTAACTCATGTTTAGATTTAATGTATTAAATTTTCTATATTAAACTGAGTTGAGGTAATGTAAATGTAGTGTGTTATTATTGTTCAAGATTTAAAAATTATAATAATTATGGTTTGGTGGGTTAGTCTAACAAGTCAAATCACGACTAAAGAGATATAACTACCGATTGAAACTGTTTAGTTATAGAGATACAGACTCATGTTGAAGGAAACATAGTTCTCTTTGGTGTTCTGAAATTCACTTTCTGTCACATTCGGTTCATTTTCAATAAAAAGGTTTTTTCTTTCTCCATTCGAAAATTCAAATTCGGTGGCTTATGTTAAGTTGTTAACTATTATAAAACACGGAATTATCAACTTTAATCTTTCTTACTTCACTTGAATCAGCAACTAAAGAATCACCAAACACAATGCATTTTCATAGACTCTGTTTTAATGCTCTGTTCTTAGCTCTTCCGCCATCAAGGTCAGCCTCAGAAGCTCAAACATGGCTTTCCTTGAAGATCGGAAGGAAACTGTGGTCATTTAAAGGTGAAACAAAGAAATGGCAAGAGATAGGTACAAGGCTTGGATTCATTCTTAAAATTATGTTTTTTCTCGATCCCAATCTATACAGTGTTCAAACAGACGTATTTTACAGACATACTTCAATTTATCTCTGCACAGTTATTTGGACCAACAGGTTTTCGTAAGCAACTTGATATTGCTATTACTGCAGCTTCAATGGATGAATCTTCTCCCTTGTTTCAAGACATTTTGGTTACCATTTAAAGCACAAGTCAAAGAAAGAAAATAGCAATCATCGGTTTTAATCGAGATAGAAGAGTCTTCTTCTTCTTTCTTACCTTCTCTTTTCAGTAAAACATGTTGCCGTATTTCCCAGCCAATCGACTCCAGAAACTACGAGGTATGTCTAAATCAACCGTGGCTCCAACATTGAAGTTCAATATATTCCCTATTTCAAATCCGGCTATCGCAATCAGTTTCCCCATTGCATACTTCAAGAACTAACTAATAATGAGGTTTGGGATGTTACCAAAAGTCGGGTCAGTGACAAACACAATTGTGCTATCATCCACCTGCCAGAAGTCTTTGATTGCTAGTCCTGTTTTAAACACAAGAGAAATGTCATCTTAGTTAGCCACCGTTGATATTCCAAGTCGAACCCAACAGCTTAGTTAGCCACCGTTGATATTCCAAGTTGATTTCTCTCTGTTCCAACAAAAATTTCAAGCTCTTCTGATCTATTCGAACCAAAAATTTCCTTCCCAAAAAATAGTGGCGCCACTTCTGTATTGCTAGTACGATAGCCATCAACTCCCTCTCATAGATTGATTTTAGCTTTTGACTGTCAGTCAGAGCCTGACTAAAGTAAGATATTGGTTTTTGAAATTGCATTAGTACGACTCTTAACCCCATACCTAATGCGTCTGACTCCACCACGAAGGTTGCTGTAAAGTCGGGTAGGGCCAGAATCGGAACAGTGGTCATGGCCAGTTTCAGCCTTTTGAAAGCTTTGGTGGCTTCGTTACTCCATTGAAATTGGTCTTTCTTCAAAAGGTCAGTCAGAGGGCGAGCAATGGCTCCGTAATCTTTTACAAATCGACGATAGTAACCTGTGAGCCCCATAAATCCTCTCAATTCTTTGATGTTTCGCGGGGTCTGCCAATCTAGCATTGCTCCCAATTTGCCTTCGTCGGCCGCGATGCCCTCAGCCGAGATTACATGGTCCAAGTATTCTATTTTTCGACTTCCAAACTGGCATTTCTTCTGATTCGCATACAGTTGATTGCTCTGTAATACCTGCAGTACCTTCTCCAATTGCTCTCGATGTGCTGCCAAGTCTTTACTATAAACCAGAATATTGTCAAAGAAGACCAATACAAATTTGCGTAGATAGGGTCTGAAGACGTGATTCATCAGGGATTGAAATGTGGCCGAAGCGTTAGTCAGGCCAAAGGGCATGACTCTAAACTCGTAATGTCCATCATGTGTGCGAAAGGCCATTTTTGGCACGTCGTCTTCCTTTACCAGAATCTGGTGATAGCCTGATCGCAAGTCCAATTTAGAAAAGACTTCTGCTCCCTTCAACTCATCTAATAGTTGGTCTATCATTAGAATTGGGTAACTATCGGGCACTATCGCCTTGTTGAGTGCGCGATAATCCACACAGAACCGCCAGCTACGATCCTTCTTTCGCACTAGTAAAACTGGACTCGAGAACGGGCTCCCGCTCTCCCGGATGATCCCTGCCGCCAACATCACTTTGATTTGTCTCTCGATTTCCTCCTTCTGTATGTGGGGATAGCAAAACGGCCTTACATTAACCGGTGCCGTACCAGGTTTTAAGATGATGGCGTGCTCTTTGTTCCGTGATGGAGGAAGCCCTCGTGGTTCCTCGAACACCTTGGAGTACCTCTCCAACACTGGCAACAATTCTGCCAGAGTGGTAAGATTGTCCTTCTTTTCATGAGTTTGTAATTCTCCACACTCAACCCAGATTCCTTCTCCTTCTTGTTGCAGAGTCTTCCATAATGACCATAGCGAGACCGCCAAATTACAGAGACTAGGATCCCTGTGAATTGTGACCCAATCATCCTCTGTCTTGAATTTCATGACTTGTTGCTTCCAGTTAACCTTCATGTCACCCAAGGTTTCCAGCCACTGCATACCAAGGATGACGTCGGCTCCGCCCAACTCCAAAGGAAGAAAACTCGACTGAACCGTGTGCTTCGGCAGCTCTAGTCGGACATTGTGACAGACGCCCTTTCCTTCCACAGTCAAACCCGTCCCCATTAGCACTCTGTAATCACTAGTTCCGGTGGTGGGTAGCCCCAATTTGTGGACCACCGTGTCGGAAATGAAGTTGTGCGAAGCTCCACTGTCGATTAACACACCACTTCCTTCCTTTGTATTAATCCCCTCAGCTTCATCGTTCTTGGTGATGAAATTCCGAATTTGGAATTGAGTGACAGCCTTGCGAGTTCAGCAACTTCCTTTGTCACTTCGTCTTGTTCTTCCTCTTCGTCGTGCCACTCCCGTTCGGACCCGTCCTCCTTAACGACGATGACATGTAACTCTTTCATGCGGCATTGGTGATTGGCATGATATCGTTCATCGCATTTGAAACAGAGTCCCTTGGCCCGCCGGTCATTCTTCTCCTGCTCTGGCAACCTGCGATACGGCGTGCGACGAAGTTCGGTGACCTTTGAGGAAGTCTCGAAGTTTCTGTCTCTCTGAACGCGATACGGCGTCGTGTGAGGATCATGGTAAAAGGAATTCGTTTTAGGCTTGGACGCATTTACCCCTCCACTTGACACTTGTTCCCCACGTGTGTACGTGTGTGCGAATCTTCCATTTGTGTGACGCGCCGTCCGTGTCGTACTACGCACGACATTCTCTGCAGGTATGTCGTCTTGCTCAGCCCATTCTTCTACCATTTTTGCCAGACTCATCATTTTTTTAAAACTCCTCGGCTCGAACATCCTTACGCCGGCTCTGGTTTTCGGTTTGAGTCCGGTCATAAACGCCGTCTCCAACACGTTTTCCGGTACATCGGGAGCATTAGACGCTAGTGAGATTAAATCTTTGCAAAACTTGACAGCGGAATCGTCTTGTCAGAGTGTGATGAGGCGTTCTCCAGGGGTAAGGTCTTGGGTTGGTGAAAAAATTTCCAGGACTCTGCTCTTCATGTGTTCCCAACTTAAAAATGGATTCCGATCTCGCTCCCAACGGTACCACGTGAGAGCTTCTCCGTCGGAACACATCCTCACCGCTCGTAAATTCTCCTCCTCGGTGAAATCACCTAACTCAAAGTATTGTTCAGCTCGCAAAACCCAGCTTTCGGCATTTTCCCCATCAAACACAGGAATTTCTATCCTTCTCGTCTGCGGTTCATTTCGTTCCGGTAACTCCGTTTCTCGACGCCGTGTAGTTGGGTTGATTGTTCTCTGTGATCTTTCGTCACGGCTTGCAATCACTCCCAAAGTCCTCGTGTCCTCCCGCTGCTGTTTTCCCGACGCTATTGAACGCCGTTCATCTTCGAGCATCCTCTTTTACCATCGTTCCAGAATGTCCAGCTTTCCCATCTGGTGTTTCATCTCCTTCACGTTATCCTCCAGAGTTGTGAGTCTCTCTCTGTCTTTTTGCAAACTCTCTACCGCTTTCATCAATGATTCGTGATTTTTGGAAACATAAGCTTTTGGTGCCATTATCCCAATCTCGACGGCTCTGATACCAAGTTGTTACGATTGAAATACAACTTAGGAAGAACTCGAAAAAGATGGGTTAAAACCCTTTGTAATTGATGATAAAAATGAGTACAAACGTGAGAGAAGTTCTCTAGGAAGTCTTTCCCCTTCCCCAATACAATTCACTCAATTTCTTCTTACCCTCTCTCCTCTCCCACGCGACTCTCATATACTACTCTCCCATGTGAACGGTTAAGAGTCTGACCCTAGATAATACTTTAACTCTACAGTGGTTATTCTTTATTGACCCTTGGTAGCATCTTCTCTTGTAAGCCCACATGCTCCACCAGAATGCTGATCCGATACCTCACGTGTCTTTAAGTCTTTTGGGCCCTGCCTCTTCTCTTGTAATGATATATGATAGGAGGGTGACTAGCTTCGTATGTAACATAAACATAGTTCTCTTTGGAAACATAGTTCTCTTTGGTGTTCTGAAATTAACTTTCTGTTACATTCGGTTCATTTTCAATAAAAAGGTTTTTTTTTCTCCATTCGAAAATTCAAATTCGGTGGCTTATGTTAAGTTGTTAACTATTATAAAACACGGAATTATCAACTTTAATCTTTCTTACTCCACTTGAATCAGCAACTAAAGAATCACCAAACACAATGCATTTCCATAGACTGTTTTAATGCTCTGTTCTTAGCTCTTCCGCCATCAAGGTCAGCCTCAGAAACTCGAACATGGCTTTCCTTGAAGATCGGAAGGAAACTGTGGTCATTTAAAGGTGAAACAAAGAAATGGCAAGAGATAGGTACAAGGCTTGGATTCATTCTTATAATTATGTTTTTTCTCGATCCCAATCTTTACAGTGTTCAAACAGACGTATTTTACAGACATACTTCAATTTATCTCTGCACAGTTATTTGGACCAACAAGTTCTCGTAAGCAACTTGATATTGCCATTACTGCAGTTTCAATGGATGAATCTTCTCCCTTGTTTCAAGACATTTTGGTTACCATTTAAAGCACAAGTCAAAGAAAGAAAATAGCAATCATCGGTTTTAATCGAGATAGAAGAGTCTTCTTCTTCTTTCTTACCTTCTCTTTTCAGTAAAACATGTTGCCGTATTTCCCAGCCAATCGACTCCAGAAACTACGAGGTATGTCTAAATCAACCGTGGCTCCAACATTGAAGTTCAATATATTCCCTATTTCAAATCCGGCTATCGCAATCAGTTTCCCCATTGCATACTTCAAGAACTAACTAATAATGAGATTTGGGATGTTACCAAAAGTCGTGTCAGCGACAAACACAAGTGTGCTATCATCCACCTGCGAGAAGTCTTTGATTGCTAGTCCTGTTTTAAACACAGAGAAATGTCATCAAGTAAACCTATATAGAGATCAAGTATGTTTCTTTTGAGCCATATATCAAGTTTTGAGCCAAGACTTTCTAAATTGAATCCTGTCTCTTTTTCAAGATCGGCGATTTCCTGAGAATCCTTTTTTCCTGTAATTTCTCAAGAGAGCAACAGCATTAAGAAAATCAAAGAGGCCAAAACATCCAGATCAGAAATACACAAATCAACAGAATAAGCCAACAGATCCACATGACATAAACAAGAACAAAATGCTTAATCAAGCTCCAAAAATGGATGCTGATAGAGGCATACCTGACCATTAGAGAGGAAACCAGCACATCTATGACAGAAGTGAACTCTTTAGGAAGAAATTCTGGTTTTTTAACCCTAACTTTTGCCTCTGCAAACCCACACCTGCAATAAGATTCAAAGTTATTGACTATTACAATATGAATTTTCATCTGCATTGTTCATAGCTCCACCACACACTTGGAACAAGAGACTAGGTCGTAATCTAAAATTTGAAATTTCAAAATCTTGACTTTGATATGCCAAGGAATCAATGATTACTGTCACAAGCTTGAGATTACAGAGTAAACAAACAAAGCTTCTAACTTTGTAATTTTAAGATTGTTTCAGTTATTGTCAAATGACGGATGAATTAAAATGAAAGGACAGTGTGTGTTCAATCCTGTGTCAAAAGCTATGATCTTGGAGAGAATAAACAAAGAAATGTACCCGGTAGAGATAAACTGAGCGCGAGAGCTCCAGAGAACACCAAACTGAGAGATTTCGACCGGAGCCGTGGAACCCAGTTGTCGATGCCGGAGGTTTTCAAGGAGAGACGAGACGATGATGAAGTTTCTTCGGAGATGTGGTTGAAGACAAGAGGAGAGAAGCTTCTACATTGTGTAGCAGGTGGTCGGGAAATCATCGCCATGACGTTCTTCTTTCTTCATTGCTTTGCTTTTCTTCTGTGGATAACGTTTAAACGTTCGGTACAGAACGAAACCGATTAAATCGGAATTAACCAAAGTATGCGATCCAAAGAATTGGATTTGGGAAACCCATTTCTATTATAGATTTGTGGTTATACGACTCATATATTTGTGATCAAGACACATTGGTAAGAGTTGAAAATAAAGAAAATTTTGAATGAATTTTGCTAAAATTTTACTTCAGTGAGAAAACTTATAACTGTATATAGAGCTCTCCAAAGATACGAGTTCACATTTTGCCAACAAAAATTAACATTAAAACTTAGACTTTGAAGCTAACAACTAGTCTAATTAAAAGTGTAGATCAACTATCATTCTTGCTTTTTTAGTTGTGTGTAGGGAAGTTGGGGACAATGCGCGCGCAGTTATCCTTGAGGAGAGGAGGGAAGAACGGATTCAACGAAAACATTTGAGGCCAACAGTTGGCGTCTAAGGTCGAAAACGCCTTGCAACATGCGGCTTCGACATTCTCAAATTTTCCGGAGAAATTGATTTGGAGATTTCGAGCACACATCCTTCAATGTTGAAGAGAGATGACCAACATTTTATAAGATCAACAGGTAAGGCAGGTGGACAAGTCCTGGAAACGTTGGCGGCATTTGCATTTAAGCAACACCTTGAGTGACAAAATTGGCATCACAAAGGGAAGCCATTAAGAAGATTGAGATCAAAGCTTTGCTTTCCATCTTTCTTGTTAATACTTTTGTTTTCCTTTCCCTTTGTTTTTTGGTTTTGGTTTTAAGCTTAGATGCTTGGATGGTTTTGGATATAGCAAGAAACTAAGAATTTATAGGATCAGAAAACATGATTTTGTTTGATAAATCGAAAAGTAACATATCATTCTTAAATTTTGTCTCAAAATGTAACCCATGTTCAAGTCTGATGAGTTAAAACTTTCTTACATTGTAGAGTTGACTACTGTAAATGGTGCGTGTTATTGTTCAAGTTTTGAAACAGACAATGTTAAAGTTACAATTTTCTTTTGACCCACTTATAACTTTTTTTGGTTTCTTTATGATTACAAACTTGAAAAACCTTCTTTCACTTTATTGATTTTAGTCCAACTCTTAACCCCAGTTAAGGTAGCTAAACCGGTTTCAAGGTCGTATCCACTACAATGTTAGTCTAGTTTCATATTCTTACAACTATCTCCAGTTTCCATTTGTTTGTTTTAAGAGATATAAGTACCGATTAAAACTGTCTAGTTATAAAGATAGAGTCTCGTGCTAAAAGAAACATAGTTCTCGTTGGTGTTTTCAAATTCACTTTCTGTCACATTCGAATCAATTTCAATAAAAAAGGCTTTTGGGTTTTAATTGATCATCTAATAACCATTGGTTTCCAAATGCACAGAAATATTTCACATTCACATTTCAAATTTTGAAGGATTAAGTGTATGGGGCACCAGCTAAAGAATCATCAAATTTTCAAAAAAAAAAACTCTTTCTTCTTCAAGGTCCTCCGAGTATGGCATTCTCCGTATCTTCTCTGCTCAATGCATAGATAAACCTTCTTTCCATGTCTCTCTCTAGATTTCCCGGTCCGCTTTTCAAATACCTGTGTTACAAGCAATCTAGTTAGTCCAAAATTGGAAATGACAAGGACATCATGCCAATGTATCTACTTGTTTGGTCTGTTGGACTTTAAATTAGCTTCTAATTCTCAATATAATTTCCATATTACAAATACTGAACTAGGATTCGCTCCTATCTTCAAGATTGAGATACAAAGACATTAAATCGTACTACTATGTCTCTACATATACTTATTCACTCTAAAACAAACTTCAATAGCCTCATTGTTAACACTTAACACTAGCTTTGGTTTCAAAACTACAGATCTCAGAAAACTCTAGGCATTTCTATACTATTGAAGGCCGAACATACACAAAAATTTGTTAAAAGAATCCAACTTCAAGAACTCAGTGAGAACCTTATGCAGAGATCTGTGACGTCAAGTGATAATTGAGCGTCACAATCAGGTTTCTGAATTAACCAAACAGCTCTATTGCCTTTGCTTTGATAAAACCCTAAGTTTCTTAGCCACGCCTCGATACAAGGTAAGCTGTGCGAATACAGTGGCTTGTTCTTCTCCGGTAGCTTCTTTAGCCATTCGTCCTCCGTTTCCGACACCTCCTCCGCGTCTGACGTTTTCGACGAAGCTAGGGTTAGAGGTTTCCTTCGAATTGAGGAAGAAGACGAAGATCCGAAACTATGACATCTGGGAGAAATTGAGGCTTTCGAGCTCAAAATGTGAAGAAATTTTGCAGGGAGTGATGATTGTGGATAGGGAGATAGAGAATTTGAAGGAATTAATTTGAATGTATAGATACAGTTCATGAAAATAAACAACTTCTCGAGAATATTCCTGATTTTCCCGGGAAAATTCAGGCAGAAATCGATCGACAAGAATCTGAAACAAAACTGGATTTTGAAGCAGAGGAAGTCTTCGTAATCTCGTTCTATCTTCTTCAATTTTTGCCACGTCACCAGATTGAACTTTTATTTTTGAGCCTTTCATTTTCAATTATAAATGGGCTTATAGTCTTGAAGAATAAGGCCCAATAAATCTTCAATGACGTAGCAGTATATATTTTCCCGCCAAAAAAGATCCGCACCCTCCTCTCTTCTTCAACCCAAATCTAAAATCGAATCTCTCCCTTTCTCTCTGTTTCATTTCAATGGCTGGACATTTGTTATACTCCAAAACGCAGCGTTTCGTGCTCTTGATAGATCTTAATCCTCTTCTGGTCAAATCCAACTCGGAGCAATACTTAGCCGTCGTGATTTCCTCCGCCGAGAAACTTCTCACGTTTTCTCCTCTATCCGCTTCTCTCTTCTCTTTCAAATTCTTCTTTTCGTCTCTCTCTTCTCTCTTGTCTTCCTCAAAGATTTCTGAACTCTCAATTTCATCTTCTTCACTCTCATTCGACCTCCCGAGCCCCACACTCGTTTCTCTCAGACGTGCCCTCGATGCGGTTAAACGATGCGAACTCCGATCTACTCCCACGGCGGCGTCGCCTCGTGGGGTTAATGTCGCTGCTAATTTGCGACAGATCGTTTATGATTACGCTTGGGAGCCTGTGGTTCGAGATCCGGAGATAGGTATGATTCCTGGATTTACGGATGGCGGTTTCGATGTTGTTAGGTCGAATTTGGTCGTGATGTTTTCCCCAATTTATAGGGATTTGAAATGGGTTTCTGAGTTTCTTGATGTTAAGACTGGTGAGGAGTGTCTCAGCGACTTAGATTTGTTCAAGTCAAAGCTAGGAGAGATTTTTGACTGTGTGAATGAGTTATTTGATGATAGAGATATTCAATTAAGTTGGATTGATGTGAAATCTGAAAATAGCTTTGGTGAAAGAAGTGAACTGGAGTTGAAGTCTTGGTTTTTCGATAGTGGGATTAGAGAATTGGGTTGGGGACATTGTTCTACGGATTCAATTGTTTTTGGTTCTTCAATTGTTCCCTTTGGATTAATATATCCAACAATTGGTATTTGCCCAAAGCTGGTTACTAAGCAAAAGTTTACTGTTCAGGCCAGTCTTGAGATTGCAGATATTAATGGTAATCCTATGGAATGCAAGTGCGGTGAGCTAGAGTTTTCTTCTTCTGAAATTTCTAGTGGGAAGAGGTGTGAGCAAGTCAATCAGGACTCTCTCATTGAACAATTTTGTAATGGAATCACCAAACTTAGTATTAAAGCCTTGAGGATGTGTGATGATCTTATTGAACTTGAGAAGTATACTTGTGATACTTTTGTTGTTCATGAAGTCTCTCAGGAAGCTGACCAAGATCAGGAGCAGGAGAGTGGGTTTTGGGCTGACCGGGTTCTTCAGATATTAGTAAAAGAAACAGGTGAGAAAATAGCGAAAAGACCGTCACCCATTTGGCAGATCTTATTAAGTTATCTCTATAGGGAAGGTTACTCAGCTTTGGTATCTCTTTCAAATAGCAATGGTAGTGTGCGGACAGGAATTCTCAAGCCCTTCACTTTTTCCTCAGCTTTAATCTGTGTTTCTGACAATGGAGTCTCTCCTCATACTGTGGATCATGAAGATATCAGGAAGAAAATCAGTTGTAGCGAATATAAAAGAAAATCAAGAAAAAATATTCTGAATTCACTTAATGATATTAGCTGGGAGGAGTTCTGCAGATCAGTGAAATATTATGGTCAAATAGATCTGGAAGATGTTTATTTCTTCAAGTTTAGTAGATCGAAGAAATTTAAGTTTCTGAAATGCTGGATGAAGCAGATTAGTAAACCCAGAGTTTTCAGCTTATCTGCTGCTAGTAATTGCAATGCATTGGAAGATGTGGAAGCAGATCCAATTGAGATAAAGAACAACTCTTCTGAAGATACGGAAAAGGCTAGCTCTTCTTTACCTATAGCTGAGGAGGACATTGCTTTGAGAGGAAATTGTATATCTGGAGTGCAGGACAATGATGCATCTGTTCATATGTCAGAGTCATCAGAGAATTTCTTCGCTAGTCTTCCTAGTAAAATCAAACAAGGGATTGATTCTGAAGAAATAGACTTGTCAGCTCTGGCAGAGCGGCTTGTCAAGTCCTGTGTCTTCTACTCCTCTCAAAGAGCTGAGAAGGACTATAGCTGTGAGAGTGGAACCTTTTTGTTGGTCACTGAGGAGCTATCCAAGATGTTACTGAAAGAACCGAAAGATTTAGTTGCCAAGTTCAAAAAGACAGATTCATCATTCACAGTAAGAGAGCAGAAGTCTGATGAAGCTGCACCCAGTAGAATCGTTAGAGAGTATCCTTTCTTTTCATTTTTTATTTTTTGGGTTACAGTAGCCAACTTATTCTTATGCTTTGATCTGGTATTACTTACTGATGCTTTCTTTTCATTAATCTAAACTGAATTGTTTGGCATTATTGTTCTGTTTTCTTTAATTAGCCATAAGATACGAGCTGCAGATTCTTTTCCGAATGGAGATCCTAAGATGTAAGATAGGTTTGGAAAGTGAGGAATCTATGAAGCAGAAGTTTGCAAAAGAGATCTGCATGTTTCTTGAGGGCATTCAGTGCAAGTTAGATGGTGGATTCTTTGGTGAGTGGAGCTTTGATAAGTATGTGGACAAAACTATAAAAGCCAGGTATATAATGCCATTCTCAGAAAGTATATTGTAGTTTGGGTTATGTGTGTATTCATGCTAATGCATTGACTCTTGCCCCTTCTCAGGTATCATCATATTCTTGGAGAAGCTGTCAATATAATCTACACAGAGATGGATCTGCTCATGTTCTTTGACGAGGATCTTGAAGATAGTTTCATGAACAATGAAGACAGTAGTCAATCAGGGAGAGAAACTATCCATAGCAATCTCCAGAGTCATCATCATAATCAAAGAGATAAAGATGTTCCTGGTACGAGTAAGCAGGAAATCAGTGATGAGTGCAGAAAAGCTAAGAAAGAGGTTGAAGCACAAGAAAGGAGGGAAAGGGCAAGAAGATTCTCGAGTTTCACAAGTTGGATGCCTGATCTTTGTAGAGTTTGGGCACCAAAACAAGCGAAGAACTCTAAAGGCAAGGCGGACAAGCAACAGAGAATGGCCAAAAGGAAGGAGCAAAGGTCAGTCGAATATGACAGAGTGTGTGAGACACCGTTGACAACAACAGAGACCAAACGAACACGAACTGGTAACAAAGATGACTATGAGTGTGAGACTCTGCCTCGTAGTTCAGTACCAAAGGCTTTGTTTCAGGATGATTCTTCTTAGGTAAACTCTCTCTCCCTGTTTAAAGACTCGGAGCTGGAAATAAAGACTAACATTGAAGTCCCACGTACAAGGAAATGAAGCTGGAAATGGGAAAATGAAATGTATCATTAAGAAATGGAAATGGGAATGAGCAGAGTTGGATGGAACAGAGATGTTCTTCACTGCTTTGTTATAATTAATTATTTAAGCCCTAAATGATGATGGAATCTCATTGTTTTTATTACAAAATCATATCTTATTACAAGAATGAACTATTCAGTTTGTGTCAAAGGACGAGCCTGAAGGGTCATTGGTTGTGTTTGGGGCGTCAAGCCAAATTGACTTATCAGGACACAAGAATCATAGGCAAAGTATTCACGTAGGACAGGATCGGTTTCACTTGTTTACTTTGTAGGTATTTCTTCAATTCATGAACGAACCACTTGTGTATCTTTGACAAAGGAAAGCGCATAAAAGTCAATTTTGTTCTCCACTGCAGAGGTAGAAAAAGAACCTGTTTCCAAAGAAGACGAGCTCCTCTAGTTCATCAGATTCATGTAATGCATCGGATTAGGCCTGGGAAGAAAATCTGAACCGAATTGGCCGAACCGAACCGGAACTAAACAAACCGAACCAATTCGGTTGGCTTCAATTAACATAAGAAAACCGATCGGAAGCTTAAATGATTTAAATCAGTATTCGGTTCAGACCAGTTTGGACTTAGTGAACCGATCAGTTTTAGGAGAACCACTACAACTAAGTAACCCTAATTTTTTTAGAGAATTGCATTCGGTTTCTTTTTTCTCTCCGTTAGCCGACAACAACGACATAGATAATGATTCATCAATCTTCGATTTTTTCTGCATAAAGACCTGATTTCTAGTATACTCTCCTTCTTGTAACTCCCAAATCGAGAGGTAGCAGTTCTCAAATTAAAAAAAAAAAAACTCATATGTTTATGTTTGTTTGTTGGTAAATTGAGTTGTATTTGTTTTGATAAATCGCTGCGTTTGTATTTGTTTGTTGTTTGTGTTCTTTTGTGTAAAACTTTAAATCTGTGTCTGAATCTGAATATAGAATAAAGACAAAACTAAATGTTTAAATATGCTTGAATTAATTAAAGTCAATGTTCTTGTTTTGTATTCAAGATTTTAAGTCATGTTCGTGTCTTGTGTCTGTATATAGTAATGAATTTTTGTGGTGACTATGTTCGAGCCTTTTTGTGGTGTCTTGTGTTTTAATCCAATAAATCATGTTTGAGTCTTGTAAGGATTAGCAAGATAATTTATGTTATATACTAGAGTACTATGTTTATTTTTTTGGTGGTAGACTGAATTGAATTTGGATCTTTTATATAGTGACAATTTTGTTTTTAGTATTTAGCTTAGCTCTAAACACTAATTTACTATGTTTAACTTAATTTATAGGGGGAATGTCATAGATTGACCTAAATTTTATATGTAATTACTAGTTTGATTTTTTTTTTTGTCCATAAATTTTGAGAGGGTTAAAAGATAATAAAACATAAACTTTATTTTATAATTATGAAAATTGTCATTTATGTTTTGTAAAAAAAAAATTTTGTTTTTTACGTACAAAAAAGCTATCAACGACGACGAAGGTGACGATAACTCAATAAGTCTGCAGTAACTATAATAAGTCTGCGACAACGTTTCAATAAGTCTGTGATAACTATAATAAGTCTGCGATAACTAAATAAGTTTGCGGCAACTTTTCAAGAAATCTGTGGTAACTCAATAAGTATGTGGTAACTACAATAAGTATGTGGTAACTACAATAAGTATGTGGTAACTACAATAAGTATGTGGTAACTACAATAAGTCTGCGACAACGTTTCAATAAGTCTGCGACAACGTTTCAATAAGTCTGCGGTAACTACAATAAGTATGCGGTAATTAAATAAGTCTGCGGCAACGTTTCAATAAGTCTGCGGTAACTCAATAAGTATGCGGTAACTAAATAAGTATGTGGTAACTACAATAAGTCTGCGACAACGTTTCAATAAGTCTGCAGTAACTACAATAAGTCTGCAGTAACTACAATAAGTGTGCGGTAACTAAATAACTCTGCGGTAACTAAATAACTCTGCGGTAACTAAATAACTCTGCGGTAACTAAATAACTCTACGGTAACTAAATAACTTTGCGGTAACTAAATAAGTATGCGGTAACTGAAATAAGTATGTGGTACCTAACATAACTCAATAACTCTGCGGTAACGTGAAATAAGTCTGCGACAAAATAAGTATGCGGTAACGTTAACGGAATGACATTTTTGTAATTTTCGGCCACGCTGGAATTAAATATTAATTGCACTATCGTAATTATTATTTTTCTTTACACAGAATCGCAAGAGTACGTTTGGGATTTAGACCGCACTTTTAATTAAAAACAAACACGAGTCATTCTAGCAATTAAACTACAATTTTGAGTCATTCTAGTAATCGTCCCTAATTTATATGGTCATTTTTAACTCAAAAATAAAAATAATATGATTGTTAGTTTATGTTTTTGTTTTGTTTGGTTGTGTAGATGTATTTGAAAGACCATAATAAGATGCCGGATGTCAAAATTAAAGGAGAAGAATCAACAGTTCGAAGGCCTTTAACAGCTGGAAACAAAAGAGTTGGAACAGAGCCACAAAGGTTTTTTGATGTTTCAAAATTGCCGAAATTTTATTAAAGTTGTCCAAGTCACCAAATCAATCAAAATAAACCCAAATGAACCAAAATAAAATAAAATAAACCGATATTTGAAAAAATTATGAACAATAAACTAAACCGAAATTTATTTTTGGTTTAATTTTGGCTCCAATATTATGAACAGTAAATCGAATCGAACTAAATTCTTTATACGTTTTAATTCAGAACTATTCTAACCAAACTGAAAAACCAAATTTATAGATCAAACCAAACCGATCGTATGCCCAAACCTACATCAGATCACAAAGATGAGTCATCTCAAATACTATCAAATGTGACTGAATGGACATAAGCTGATATTTCCAAGAGTATATACTTTCACAGAGGATATAAATAAAAAGAGATTTTATGTTTGAAAGGTTTATGAGAAAAGACAGACTCTAAACTCAGATTACATATGTAGAATAGCCTGAAAGACAAGTGCATCTTGACTTAATTAGAGCACATGCTAGGAAAGGAGCTAGTAGGGACACAAAAAGGTGAAAATGCAGAGATCTCTAATGCCTTGAGTATAAACAGTATTTCCTTCATCATCTAGCCTGAACACCATTAATCTTTTTGTTTTCAATTTCGCAGTATCCTTGATGATCTTGGTGGTCTTTGGAATAATAATTATAAGTTTTTTTGTTTGAAAATGAACAAAAAAGAAAAGAAAAAACCAATAAGCTTTTTGAAACACCCATTAAAACTTTTGTTCTTTTTGATCAAGATTTTAATGTCTTGAGTGTAAAATACTTTTAAATAACAACTATGACTCTATAAGTGAGCTCTAGGCTGTTATAAAATAGTATATTATTTTAGAAATTTCTAGATGAATATAGTTTTGTTATTTTATCTGCATTAATTAAATTAATTTGGATGTAAACAAATATTGAGGATGAAATCAATTATACGAAAGCATAAATTTTGTTTAGGACTAGGCGAAATCTAATCTACTTTTTACATATCTCTCGTTATTTGGGATCCTATTCACTTTTTTGGTTGGACTTCTTTTTGAATCTATGATTTTATGGTTATAATTTTCTTTGGATTAGGAATATGTTGATGAAATGTTAAATATTGTGTTAAAGCTGATATTGGTTTTATTGAGCAATGTTTGATGGTTGGTATCGCCAACAAATGTATTTTTACATTTTGAGATTCTGTTAGTGGTAAGAAATCAGTTAATATTGTGGATTATATTTTTTTTACCTTCTCGTTAGTGACCTTATCCTTATCGAATAATATATATTATGTTAGTATTTTTTTGGATCCGACATTATCTTTATTGAAAATAATATATATTCTGTTAATATTTTATTTGGATCGACTAATTTCGGAACTGTACCATTTTGATGTTACATTACTATATACATGGTTATTATGTTCGGTTGATATTACTATGTTATGCTAGTATAATTATGGTTTTTGTTTATTTTATCTGTTGTGAGGAAATTTATTTTATTATGTTGATTTTAACAATGTTTAATCGAATTTTAATATTTATTGATGGTATCAACACGTGAACATTTTTCTTTGATAGACCAAACCGTGGTAGTACATATCTATTGAGGTTTGTAGTATTAATGAGAAATTTTTTGCTCACATAAGTTTTTAGTTTCGTATAAACGTTTTTGAGAAGGAGCAGAATGTATATGAAATTTAAAATAATTTTATTTGATCATAGTGAAAAACTTGATAGTTTTTCCTATATTTTATTTGCTTAATTTTCTCGGGTTTGAAGTTTTAAACTTCAAACTTAATGCATTGTAGAATTTTATTTTATTTCTTTTATTTGCGTAATATTGAAAAAAAATTATAAGCCATTTGGAATTTTGTTTGGGATGTTACAGTCTCAAAATTTAAGAAAAATATAATAGATTAACCTAACGAGTTCATTCTATCTAACATGTATCATTCTATAACAGTTATTGATCAACAACTCACATTCTCACAAAAATTTTAATGGGTTGAGTTGGGTGTTACAAAAACAAATAAGAAGAGATAAAGTTTAACTCATTTTCATTAGTTAATTAACTAATTATAACATGAATATACTTATTTTGAAGTCCACTGACCGGTTTCTATGTTGTCTTTGTCGCTATTAGTTATATTAACATCATAAAATCTCTTGATTTAGTTTAACCACTTTATATGAACAACGCATAACCAGATTTTCTAGCTTCTTTTTGGAACCATCATCTTTTTATTTTAACGAAAATCTTAAACATCATAAAACCTTTATAATGTAACATCTTACAAGGTAAAAGGATAATAAGTACCTTAATTTTAAAACACAATAAATTGCACTAAATGCGTACCTGAAAATAACTTTATTTTTATCCCATTTTGACATGGAAAAAAAAAGAACTTAATGAGACAATGACCACTAGAAATTCAAATTATTCATTATAGATTTAAAAAAGAAGAATTCTTTATACCAAAGAAATGTAATACTACAAATGTGAAAAATATGAAGTTTGGGAATGGCCAAAGTTGGTCATATTTGAAGAAAAAAAAAAGTTGGTCTTATTTTGGTCCCCAAGTCCAAACTGAAAATACTTGTTTTTCTTTCTGATAAAAAAATCTGGAAATACTTGTTAGTTACAACTTACAAGCTCACTTATTTCACAGAAAACTATAATGAATTATGAATCACTGAGAGCCATTCTTTTCAATTACAAAAGAGCTATTTGTAACTCCAACAATTCGTTTGTCTTAACTCTTAAGATAGAAGAAATAAACAATTTCCAAAGTTAATTTCATTTACAAAGAGCTATTAGAAACTCTAATAACATCGTTTGTTTTAAGATAGAAGAAATCAACAATTTCATATCAACTGGCGACAACAAAGATATGTACAAGTGAAAAGAAAAAAAAATTAACAAAAAAACAGGATCCAACGATAATTAAGCGTCGTGAGTGTGTTTTCATCGCCCAATTTCAGACTTTAATACTGAGAATTTGGTCCTTATGTACTGATTCTTAATCCTTACACAGTTAGTTGTATCTTCCGTTTTTACTCTCAAGTATGAAAATAAAAAGGTGTGTATTTGAGAGTTCTAACACATTTATTACTCATCTAAGTTAACATCTGTCTCACAAACAACTAATGAGCTAATAATAACGTCTGCAAAAGCTCATATCGTAGTAAAGCAAACTGAACAAGATACAGCAAACAAAGCAAGTTTTAGAGTACAAGAGACATGCAACGAAAACTAACCGGAAACCCAGTTCTACATATAAATAAAAAGACACTGATGGAGTAAGATATTAGGAGGCCTTAAAAGAGGCTTTAAACCTTGCGGACTTGGATGTTATGGGTCGATTGAGATCGCCAGATTGGCTGTGTCCCGCTCTGTACAATCGCTATTTCCTCTCCCTTCTTCACCATTCCTTGCTTCTGTTTCATCCAAAGTTACCAACTCAACTCTTTAGTCCAATAAAACACAAACGAACGCTACATCTACTTTTTTAATACCGAGTTTCCTTTAACAAATCCTTTGATGGAGGAAGTGAATTTACCAGTAGTGTAGCCAAAGCATTAGCAAAAGTTTCTTCTGCATCATCTGTGAATTGCATATATATGGGACATACACCTTGATACAACGCTAACCTTTGCTGTATTCTTTTCCTGCAAAGCAAAATCTCTACTGTGAGTGTCCTGAAATAGAACAGTTGTCACGGTTATTGTTTAAAGAGAATAAACATAGAATACTCACTCATTTGTGAAGGCATAGATTGTGCCAGAAGGACGATAGTGACTTAGCAGTATGGCCATGAAACCAGTTCTGGTGAAGACAACAGTTGAAGTTCCAAGTGTGTTTGACATCATGGTTGCATGGTATGCAAACATCTCACTCATATGGTTCTGTAGAGATCAAACATTGTTCTTGTTAGTATGGGATTAGATAGCAAAGTTAAGACTACTCTACCTCAATATTCAATGGTGCAGAGTTGAGATAGAAAAAAAAGTCAGGCGTGGCTTACCTTGAAGGCTTGTCCAAGATTAGGTGGCATTTCACAGCTAGTAATGGTTGCTTCTGTTCTCAATGCAACTGTGTGCATCACCCCAGCAGCTTTCAATGGGAACCTGATACCAAGTAAAGTTTAGATTCGTGCATATAAACCTTCAGTGAAAAGAATCCGCCACTTACTTCCCGTGAGCGGTTTCTCCTGAAAGCATCACTGCATCAGCACCTTCTCTAACAGCGATAGCAATGTCTGAGACCTCTGCCCGGGTTGGAGTTGGATGAACTATCATACTCTCAAGCATGTTAGTCGCAACAATAACAGCTTTTCCCATGCTCCGACATAGGTTAATGATCCTCTCCTGCATATCAAAATAAAATCATAGTTTAACAAGAATCTTTCACATGCTCTATTGCTGTGCAAATTGCAAAACTCATTCTTTAGTTTATCTTAAGCTGAGAAGCAAGCGCTAACCTGAAGAATGGGGACTTCTTCAATAGGAAGCTCCGCACCAAGATCACCTCTTGCAACCATTGCCTGGAACGACATACACGAATCTAATTAGACAATTACATGTACAGTTGCCCATTCCATCCAGAATATATTTTTCTGTAACATCAAACTTATTGTCACTACAATCCTAAAAATATTTTCTTTCGCAAAACAATCTCCAATCTGTTGTTGTCATAAAAGGAGATACCAGACTGTAAGGCATATAAGGAAAAGAAGAACAAAGAAGTGAGGTTTGATGGAAAAGATTACCCCATCTGATGCAGTGATAATTGAATGCAAGTTAGGTATGGAGTCTGCACTCTCAATTTTTACTATCACGTGTATATCAGCCCCACAACCTGCGAAATATCCGTAACGAAGATATCATGAACAGAATAATAATGGAGAACCAAAGGTAAAGCATTCACTTAGGAAATGATAGTTTCCGCGTATTTACCTTGAAGGTATTTCTTCAATTCATGAACCACTTGTGCATCTTTGACAAAAGAAACTGCATAAAAGTCAACTTTGTTCTCTACTCCAAACTTAATATCCTCCCAATCCTTCTCTGCGAAAAGAAAAGAATTACAACAAATAAGCATCAAAGAAAGATCATTCAGACTTAAATCTACAACAAGAAGGGATAAATAAGAGGAAGAACGTAAAGTCAGACCAGTGATTGAAGGTAATGTTGCACTTTTTCCTCGGACATTCAAGTGTCTCCTTGACTTAAGTTCTCCACCATCAACAACCTCACATTTGACAGAGTCTTTAGTCTTAGACTTCACCATAAACGACATCATACCACCTAAAACATAGCAACAGAGCCCTCAATATATTAGAGACGACTAAAGCAAGAGCATTTTTCATCAATGGGATCCTTTACAAAAGCATGTCAGAAGAGATCTAAAACCCTTTTACACCAAGTACTAAGGTCTACATACCATCAACAAGGAGCATGTCACCCGCTTCCACATCATTGACAAAATCGTCATAGTTAACACTGACACAACTTGGTGTGCTGACTCCTCTCTCGATAGTAAAAGTAAACTCTTGACCGGGGTCCAACATTATTGGTTGGGGTAAATCTCCACTCCTAACTTCTGGACCCTATGAACAATGAAACAAATCGTCAAAGAATATATATAGGGAAGTAAGAGAGAAAGAAAAAAACGAATAAATGGGAAACAAAAACAAACCTTGGTGTCAAGCATAATAGCAATGGTGTTGTCTTTAGATTGTGCATTGTATTCTTTAACCAAATCAATAACCTTCTTATGTGAAGCATGATCACCATGAGACATGTTCATCCGAGCAACATTCATCCCAGCTTCAGCTAATTTCCATATCATTTCTCGTGTGTTGGTGGAAGGACCAACGGTGCAAACAATCTTCGTCTTCCGCCTCACTGTAGGCTTCGACCACACCCCTACGGATGTGTCACCAAACTGCTGCATTTCCAATAACCGCTCAAGTTGCTCCTCTCTCTAATCCACATTAAAACCGAAAAAGGGAAAATAAAATTAATTCAGTAGCTATAGTAAAAACATGGAACTAATCATGCAACATAACACAAAACATTCTGTAACCTCAATCTCTACATGTAAATGAATTAACCAGAAATTTGTAATTAGCTCACCAAATATCAATGCAAATAAGAAACTTGACACATAAAAAGATCAACTCTTACAAATCGAGCGCATCAAAACTTGCACACTAAACCCTAAACCATAGAATTTAAGCTGTCTCTCAAATAAAAATGGATAACTTCTGATACAAATCAAATTGAAATGCTTTCTCAACTATTAATAAACTCAAAACTCAGAAAAACAAATGCAGACACATTCAAAAATGATTCTCAGTATAAAACATAAGCTCACACATACGTTAGGCAAATCCTCAGGAGAAACTGGAATCACTTCAGTCTCAACACGAGCGGATCTCACAGTTGTATCAACCACTCTTCTGCTTCTTACAGAGACTCTTCCACTTCTCTTCGCTTCGCTTCCAAGAACCTTCACTGAAAAACTCGCCGGTTTCAAAATCTTCTCGGATCTTGTAGACACAGATCCACCGTTGGGACATAACAACGAGCCTTGAATCGATCTAGTAGCAACAACCTGAGCCATTTATGTTTCCGAAGGATCAACGAATTCGAGAAGTGAGAAATGGCAGAGGAAGGAGAGAGAGGTCGAGAGAGCTGAGAGAGAGTAGTGAAGATTTGGTTTTTTTTTTCGGCGGAACTTACGAAGACGAAGAAGAAGAAGAAAAGAATTGCTTAGTTCGTATCGAAACGTGACAAATCATAAGTAGTTGGAATATTAACTTATCTTCAGACAAGATAAAAAAAGAACACATGCGAACTGAAAACGACGGCGTATAATTCGTTTTTGGGCTCATTTGAAAGACCATTATCTTGACGACAAAAAAAAAGAAGAAAGCCCATTATCTTGCTGGTTCTTAAACTCCAGACCTGAACAGAGATCCTCTTGTACTTAATACGAATATAAACTCGATTTTTCGACCCATTTATAAGCCCATTAAGAATATGGGCCAAATCTCAGTGTTCCGTTTTGACTTTTGAGGATAGCGAAATGGCGGGAAAATGTCTGAATCTATACGCGCCACAAGAGCCCTAATCTACAGAAGCTGAGAATTTTGTTGTAATCTGTTCGGATACGAAGTTTATCGTTTCGCTATAATCTCTGTTTAATTTCATATAGCGTTTGATTTCTCTATTGTAATCTACGGAAGAAGATGGATATTGATGAGAGAATCTCAACGAAAAAAAAGATGGATTTGGAAGGATTATCAGTAATCTGCAGCGATCTCGGTGTTGCTGAGGAAGACGACGATAGAAGAAGAATTGGGTACTCCAAAAGTGATTACTGTCTCGATAATCTGAAAGACTTATTGAGATTTCTGAGACGCGACGATCCTGAGAGCAGAAGTTTTCAATCAAGTATGTGCGTGGAATATAGTCTCAAAAGAGTTGATTCCGATCATCGAACATTACCAAGATGAACATAACTTAGTTTTAAATGCAGGTATTATTCCTTTTTCTTCTGTTTTTTTTGTTCCATTTCATCTCAATTTATTTTTTTAATTTAGTTTTCTGATGATTTTGTGATTTGCTTTGTTCAGTTGAAGTGTTGGTATATCTCACAATGCCTATAGAGCCATCTTCAGATGATATATTCCTCAGCAAATTGAGTATTTATGGGGTTTGAAATCTGCAATTACTTTCAGTAACATTGTTGGAGTGATTGTGTCTTTGCTTGAATCTCCACTCGAGAACTTAGAATTGTAAGTTCAAAACTCAAAACCATATGATCTGGGAATTTGATTCAGTTTCTTATTGTGATCTTTATGCTTTCCAGAGATGTGTTCAATGAGGAAGATTGGAAATTGGTTCAACTTGTGCTCACTTTATTCAGGAATCTATTGGCTATTCATGATATTTCTCCGCTTCAAAAGGCTGGAGAATCAACTTGTTACTTTTTTTGTCACTAAGGGATCAGTTTCTTGAACTTCTTTCTCGTGAAAACCTTATGGACATACTGCTTGTGATAACTCAGACTATTGAGGGTTTTAGTAGTTTGTTGAGACATGACAACTTACTTCTGCTTGAAATTTATCACTATCTCTTTTGGGTCAAGACATGGAGCTCGTTGCCAAGGTTCCAGAGAAGGTCAATGTCTCAACTGGGTTAATATGATTTCTGAGATTTAACATGTTTTTTTTTGGTATTGATGCTGATGTCGATCATCTAATTTTTGTTTTGGCAGTTGGAACAAGGAAAAAAAGCTTCTATAGACAGTTTGAAGACATTAATGAAGGAGGAGGAAGCCGAAAGAAAGCTTGCTAGACTCAACACTATGAATCAGCGTCATTCACAATTTGGTGGAGCATTCACCCGGGTTACCATGGTATTGTTTCTCGCAATAATGCTTTAAAATTTTGTCATTTAAAAGTTTTGTAATTTGAATAAGATTTTTGATAGGATGGTTCTAAAGCTGTATTAAAGGGAATAACTTCTTCTACGGAGAGCACAATGCTAAAGCCTCACCAAGGTCGTGGAGCAGCAGTAAAGATTGTCTGGGAACATGGACCAATGTCCGTGACAAATGACAATGTTGAAGTTGCTGCATGATTTCATCAATCAATTTATGTCAGGAGGATATAATGGTATGTGACACAACAGAACAGCCACTTTTGCATATACTTAGCTTTAAGTACCCTGATGCTGATGCCAGTGTACCATATCTCTTAGTTCTGATACAGTCAGTATGTGAAGATATTGAAAAGGAGCATCCCTCCATTCAAAATAGTGACATTGTTACTTTCTTCCAAGTTGCTCGCTCAGTCCATCACCTCTTTTCAGTTTCACAAGTCTTTGGCTTCTAGTGTGAGTGATTGAGCTACTTCAGTTTTGTCTCCCTTTCACTTTTTCTAAGTTTCCATGCATTTAGTTCTCCTTCGTTTCTACAAGGCTGAATCTCCGTTATTTTATGGTTGTCTGGCCCTTTATTTTCTTTTACAGCCAGCAACAAGAACTATATGACAGGTATGTTTTGTTTGATGCGCAGAGTAGTTGCTGAAGGAAAGTTCACAAATCACAATTATTATAGTAATATAACCATTGCTCCACTGTTTAGGTTTTATGAGCATTGGAAATTGTAAAACTAAGATTGTTACATATGAGCCATGGTATGCTACAGTTTGGTTCAAGTGGTTGCTTATAATAAATTTGTTGCAGGTACAAAGATGACAAAAATTGCAGCTGGCATATTGCCGAAAATTTGAATCCAGATGGTGGAATTTCCGCGGCACAAGTAACCAACAAGCTTAAACAACTAGGTCTAGAAACAAGGAAAAGGCTCCGGCATGGTGATAGCTCTATCGAAGCAAGTGAAGGCAAGAAAGGAAATGATGATCCAGATAACCTGGATGCAACATCAATTGCCCAACCTTTGTGAGTCCCTTAGAGTTCACGAAATTTCCATACTTAACACATTTAGTTTTGGATTTTAATGACTCTCCTCTACTGCCTTTGAAACAGAAATACCAGAAAGAGAGTGAATTCCTCTAGCAAAGAACAAGAAACACTTATTAAGGAACTATATGAGAAGTGAGTGTCAAATTTCGCCTCATATGGATGAACTCTTTCTGTGCAACAGTTTTCTTGACTCTTTGTGTTTCTACTGTTGTCTCTGTGCAGGTTCAAGGACCAAAAGCGCTGTTGTTATTTGATTGCCAATGAACTGGGCTCTGAAAATACATACACTACTGCACAAGTTTCCCGTAAATTAAAGCAACTTGGTCTCCGTCTCCCTCGTGGTAAGAAGTCTAAAGCTGGCATGATGCTGAAAGATGACAATGATGATTCTTCAGCAGATGAATCCGATGACGAAACATTACTAGCATTCAAGAACAGGTAATTGAATGTTATAATTACTCCCACGAAAATCAAACTTGGTTTCTTGAACGATGCAAATTGATACTTGAAAACTTTTCAGGAAGAGCAGAAAAAATCAGAAGAGCGAGAAGCACAGTAGATCAAGCAATGAGATTACTCCAGGAGGTTCTGAAGACATCACAGAAAGGTAAAACTCTTAACTCTTTTTGTCTGATCTGGTGTAACTCAGAATAAAAAAACTTCTGAGATTGATCGCACGAGTAAGTCTCATAAAAGTCACTCGTTTTGTAATTAGGAATGAAACTAGTCCACTTGTGCCAACTACTGGTGAAGAAGAGAACAATGATCAAAACTACATCACCACTAAGTAGAGAGTCCGAAACAGATATTCACATCAGCGACAATGCTCCTTCTACTTCATCTCCAGAAGAAGATCCAAATCTTTTATCAGATCATGAACTGGAGGATGATGGGTTAGCAGATTCAGGTGATGACTGTGCAGCTGGTGGTGCCTCACTCACTCAAAGCCCGCTTAGTAGAAGGAAGCTAATCTAATGTATAGAAAACTAGAAAAGAACATAGCAGCCACTGTAATTTGTTGGGAAATAGATCGAGTCCAATGTTGGTTTGACTTTTTCTTGCTCATGTTTTGACTTTTTTCTTAACCACAAATCAGTTCTATAAACTCTTAA